>CM072775.1:25010000-30010000 GCA_036936925.1 Cenchrus fungigraminus
TGGGAGGAAGCCCAACATCTCCTACTTCCAAGTCTTTGGGTGTAAGTGTTTCATTTAGAAGAAGAGGAAGCTCCTAGGGAAGTTTAAGAGTAGGGTAGATGAGGGCATATTTGTTGGTTATGCATCCAACTCCAAGGCATATAGAGTATTCAACAACACTACACGTGCCGTTGAAGAAACATGTGACGTGGAGTTTGGTGAATCTCATGGCTCCCAAGGAGATGGCTATTGTTGTGATGATGTAGGAAAAGAACCTCTTCGAGAAGAAATGAAGAAGATGGCTATTGGGGACATCAAGCCAAAGGAGGATGATGATACACCTTCTACTTCCCACAACCATGAAGACTCCTCCTCTTCCGATGACGATGATGATGACCATCAAAGGCGTTTAACATCATCCCGCACAAGACAAGATAGCCCATCTTCCTCACAAGGACAACCTCCTACATCACAAGACACTCAAGATCAAGAAGAAGAATCAGAAGTAGTGCAACCTCAAGATGATCCAACTTTTACCACACTTGGAAGGCGTACAAGGACTTCATCAAACCATCCCATCGATCTTGTCTTGGGTGATCCCAAGGGTGGTACACATACTCGCCGCAAACAATATGCTTCTTTTTGCAAATATCATGCTTTTGTTTCCTTTGTAGAACCCACTACAATAGAAGAAGCTCTCGAGGACCCGGATTGGATCTTGGCTATGCAAGAAGAGCTCAACAACTTCACAAGAAATGAAGTTTGGGTCCTAGTAGAGCGCCCCAAGAACAAGAACGTGATTGACACCAAGTGGGTCTACCAAAACAAGCAAGATGAACATGGTGTTGTGGTGAAGAACAAGGCAAGACTCCTCGCCAAGGGTTACTCTCAAGTAGAAGGCTTGGACTATGGAGAGACCTTTGCTCCGGTTGCGCATCTTGAAGCAATCCATATCCTCCTTGCTTATGCTTCTTGTCACAAAATGAAGTTATTCCAAATGGATGTCAAAAGTGCCTTCTTAAATGGCTTCATCAATGAAGAATATGTTGAGCAACCTCCCGGTTTTGAGGATCCTACACATACTAACCATGTCTATAGGTTGATCAAGGCTTTGTATGGACTCATGGAAGCTCCAAGGGCATGGTATGGGAGGCTCCGAGACTTTCTCATCAAGGAAGGCTTCAAGATTAGAAGAGTGAACAATACCTTATTAACCAAGATCATCAACGGGGAGCTTTTCATTTGTCAAATTTATGTTGATGATATTATCTTTGGTTCTACTAACCTCAAAGTGTGCAAATATTTTAATGATCTTATGACTAGGGAATTCGAGATGTCTATGATTGGAGAGCTCAACTTCTTCCTTGGGTTTCAAATCAAGCAATTGAAGGAAGGGACTTTCATTCATCAAGAAAAGTACACTAATGATATTCTCAAGAAATTCAAGATGAATGATTGCAAGCCAATCAAGACACCAATGCCTACTAATGGACATCTCGACTTAGATGAGGGAGGTAAATCGGTTGACCAAAAGCTTTACTGTTCTATGATCGGTTCCCTTCTTTACCTTACCGCATCTAGGCCCGATATCATGTTTAGTGTTTGTATGTGTACTTGGTTTCAAGCCAACCCTAAAGAATCTCACCTGAGTGCTTTAAAAAGGATCCTTAGATACTTAAAATACACACCTAGCATTGGCTTGTGGTACCCCCATGGTGCTTGTTTTGAGCTCTTGGGTTATTCGGATTCGGACTTTGCCGGATGTCGAGTAGACCGCAAGAGCACTTCGGGTGGGTGCCATTTGCTAGGTCGATTTTTGTTGCTTGGTCCTCTAAGAAGCAAAACTCCGTGGCCTTATCCACCGCGGAGGCGGAATACATTTCCGCCGGGGCTTGTTGTGCTCAAATCCTCTATATGAAGCAAAGCCTCTTGGATTATGGTGTGGTTCTAGATAGGGTTCCTCTCCTTTGTGACAATGAAAGTGCCGTAAAAATTGCTAACAACCCGGTTCAACATTCGCGCACCAAGCACATTGATATCCGCCATCACTTCTCGCGAGACCATGTTGCTAAAGGTGATATTCTCCTTTGTGGTGTTCGCTCCGAGGAGCAATTGGCAGATATATTCACTAAGCCTCTTGATGAGAACACTTTTTGTAGGCTAAAGAGTGAATTAAATGTGCTTGATGCATCCAACATCATGTAATGCTTGTCATATAGTTTGCATTTGCATATGTACATGTTGTAGGAGCTTGTCTAACCTTGTTAAGATAGTGGTGAGTATGGGTCTTGCTTGAGCCGGTGGTTTCTAAGTTTCGCTCAAGGCATGTTGAAGGGCTCACCATGAGTAAGCTTAACAAGGGCTCAAACTTGGCAAGATAGTTTATCTTTCCGCTTTGCATCTTTGCTTGTCATGTAGATTGCATTCATGTTTAATTTCATGCACTTGTTCTTGCATTGCATTACGTGAGGGGTGTCACAAAGGAAAATCACACTATGAAAAAGTTGCTTAGTGTTTAATGCAAATCAACAACTCCAAAGTGTGATGAGACAAATGATTGTGCTTAATGCCTATTGAGTTATGTCCTAACGAGCTTAAAGTGTCTATCTCTAATTTCAAAGGCAAATAACTCATACATTCCCTTTTTGGAGCTCTCTCCTCCTTTTGGATCTTAATTTGCCTATTTTCTCAAAAAATTATAAGGTCTATCCCTTGTAGCGAATCTATGGTTTATATACTTGTATTTTGCAAAAGAGTGCTTGAGGGGTGAGGTTGTCACTCAGAAATGGTCCAAAAATGTTCTTGTGTTGGCTGGTGTGTGACATTTGTTGGATCAAATATGAGTTCTAGATCAGCATTCTGAAATTGTCACCGTCGGATGAACCGCTGCTATGTAGGTTCCAGGCGTCAGTTCATCCGGTGGCCGGATCAGTTTGAATTTTTTCTCTACGCGCCACTGGTTTCACATCGTCGGATGAACCGACGCTCTCCTGTGAGGAAGCAGCGGTTCATCCGGTGCTACTGAGTTTAGTGGCCATTTCAAACCCGCGAAGAATTCATCCGGCGAATCTATTTTGCAGGCCATCGGTTCATCCGGTGCTTCCTTTCTCTGCTGAACTCATATCCTCCGGCCGTTCGACCAACGCTGTGCTATTCCTATCGTCCGTTCATTCGGCGCTTCAATACAAGGCGGTCCCACATGTCATAACCGTTTGTTCTCTTTCTTTCCCAAATCAAATTGCACGATGCGCCGCCACTGCTTTCTCCCGTACGCTGCCCGTTCGCCGTCTCTGGCCGTCGCTGCCTGCGCACCGCCACGACCTTGCGCCGCCGGCCTCCAGACCTCGCCACCGTGCCGCCGCCCTCTCCGCGTGAAATTGCGCGCGCGGCCCGCGGAACCCTAGCTAGGGTTTGGTCGCCGCCGGTGATTCCGGCGCGGCGCCGCCGCCTCTACTCATCGGTCGTCGTCCAGGGGCGCGCAGGAGCCTTCACCACCACCATTGCTTGTTCCCCATCTCCAATTTTAAGCAGTGGTGAGCATCTCTAGTTTTCCCCCTTCTCCTGTTCATGGATATCATGGCTTGTGGAAAATTAGTTGATGATTTTTGTGGATTGTGTCTATGATTCTGAGCATTGCTTCACCTTTCTCTCTTACATTGCTCATGTCATATGTTTTTTGCTCTAATTTCCTACAATTCTTGCTATATCTCTTGGAAATTGAGTAATGAGCTACTGTTTGAGCCTTTTGGTACTTTTTTCATAAGCAGTAGCATGTGTTCTAGCACTCACAGACACATCTTCCTACACCTAAGGACATACCTAGATTCTATCTTCTTTATCTTGTGGCAAGTTCATCTACTAGAAATCATGTTTAGGCTCAACCTTTTCATTAGCTTTGCTTAAGGACCTCTTACCCCTAGTTACTTATCATTTTTATATACTCTTCTCGCCATTCTATAATCTTCCACCATTTCTTTGATAGATGGCAGGAGACAAGAGGAAGGGCAAGGCTGTTGTGGAGCCGAAGAAAAAGAAGAGCAAGCAGGACAAGGAGTGGGAGCGTATGCTACGCATACCGGACACCCAGGGGCAGCCACAGCGGGGTATTAGTATTGGTGACAGTGCACAGAGTCAGGGGGAGCAGCCCCAGGAGCAGCCTCAGCAGCAGTTACGGCGTTCAGGCCGTACACGTCCCACAAAGACCGAGTCTCCCTCCTCTGCGCCACGTACTGGTCCTCGGACTCGTGGTGCACACACTCAGCCTACTCCGAGGCAGAGGAGGACAGCAGCAGAGCAGCAGGTTGAGCAGGAGCAGCAGGATCAGCCGCAGGAGGGCCCTGAGATTCAGATTGGCTCACGGAGGTCCGAGGCATTTGGGGTCTATCTCCGAGACTTGAGGAGCTTATCCGGGCCGAAGATCCGGAAGTTGAGGTTTGTCGAGGAGGATGAGTGGTTCCCTCACTGCAGAGAGGAGTGTGATCCCCGGTTCTGGACTATTCTTCAAGAGAGCTTCTACGCTTCCTATGTCAAGAAGGGATCTCAGCCCAGTCAGCACAGGATGCTTCAGTGGACAGCCCTTAGAGCACCAGCAGCTGGAGTCCCGATCCTTCCTCACTTTGACTTCATTCCGGGACTTGCAGCTTCAGTCAGTGACAGGTCGAGATATGTGCCTAAGTGGGTCCGTGTTTTCTATGCCACAGTCTACATTTAGGACAGTCGGCTCTCGATGAGGTTCATGTTTATGGGACAACAGTTTCGACTCACCAGACAGGGTATTGCTCAATTGCTTGGGGTTCCAGTCGACGACACGTCTATCCACTACTTGGCTTACTCCGATGTTGAGGCTCCTCGTCGTGCTCACACGCCAATTGTACCGTCTGATGAGGAGATCAGCTTTCTGTTCCAGCAGCCGTTTCTCCTCGGCACTCCTCGGACCCCAGACCGTTTGACTCGTGAGGCGTACGTTGTTCACTTCGCTCTCCGGAGGTCTTTGCTCTTCAGGATGGGGAATGCCGAGTCGATCACCAGTGTACAGCAGTGACTTCTCCTCTATATCATGACTCACCAGCTGTTTGACATTATGGAAATCATGCTTAGTGAGATCGAGGATGCGATTATGGATGGCATGGGGATGACTCGTCAGTTCCCGTTTGCTCACTGGATCAGCTGGATCTTATCTCCCTTGGACGCTCAATGCTATACCATTGTCTTGGAGTGATCCAAGTATGTGTTCAAGACATATCAGCCTCCGATGCCAGGGGACAGGAGGCAGAGACCCAGAGGATAGAGGAGAGCAGTAGAGGACTTTCAGGACGTGCCACAACCGAGGTAGCTATGGATGAGGCAGCACGTTAGGACGAGCTACTTGCACTAGCTGAGGCACCTCTACCTCAGTACCTTGCCACTGACACTGAGGATTCAAGTGAGTACGAGGACTTCGAGCCCGAGCCACAGCTCATCTTTCGCGTCTGTCGTACCCATGACGACGAGGCTGGTGGTTCGAGCTTGCCAGGACAGCGAGAGGCAGAGTCACCGATTCCTCCGATCACCACCGCTCAGGTCACTCAGCCGGTCTCTCTTACTACACTGATCCAGTCCTTGGCAGATCAGTCTAGAGCCACGATGGAGATTCAGCGAGAGATGCAGGCTTAGTTTCAGCGCAAGCAGGAGGCTCAGCAGGTGATCCTTGACAGTATCCGGCAGCAGTAGGAGGCTCAGAGCCAGCAACTCCAGCAGCAGCAAATGATGCCTGCCCAGATGTTCTCATTCATGTCCGGCTGCCTGGGTCAGTTGTTTCAGCACACGGGCCTTCAGTTACCTACACTTCCTACCCAGCAGTTGCTTCAGCCGGATCCGACAGCTTCTCTCCCTCTAGCTAGTGGTGTTGTGAGCCTCCGTATCCCGACCGTCCCGATCTCACCTCTACTTCAGACGGGGACGTTTGCTACACAGCCGATCACCACTCCACAGACGACAGCTTTCCTAGAGCAACTCTGGCAGGGTTAGTTCTCTCAAATGACTACTCCTTCGACCCAGTTGATGTCTCTGTTCCCGACAGGACCTCTTCTGTTTGAGACTCCAGCTCGTGCTTCCTTGGGTGTCAGCTCACCTCTTCCGTCGATGACCACTCCTCGGACAGAGGGCCTCGATCGGTAGGATACCACTCTTCGCACTATCACTCAACAGATGGAGACAACGATGGTAAAGGATCTGCCAGTGGCGAGGTCTCAGGCTCTTCCTACTTCTACCACCAGCACTGACACAGCTCTAGCTTCTTCACGAATACTTTCTTCAGAGTTGTCAGGTTTCGAGTCCGAGGACGGTGACACCTCCGTGTACCACGTTGCACCTTCGAAGACTGTTACTTCCTCGACACTGTCGTCTTCTCCTCCACCTCAGCAGGACTAGGTCCCTTTTTGGTGCTCGTTGCCAAAGGGGGAGATAGATAGGGGAGTATAGAGATAGGGGGAGCTTGGGAGTGTGGTTTTGGAGTTTTTGTGCCCCTCGTTGTTTTGTGGAGTTCATGATGAGACATGTATTTGGATCTTGTGCTTGATGGTGGTTTACATGTCTACTCATGCTTGTGTGCTTGTTTAATTAATGCATGTGTGCTTGTTTATATCTTGTCCTTGCATTAGTTGTAGAGTTTATGCTTTAATTTCAAATTCTCGTATATCTCTACTTGTGTTGTCATCTATCACCAAAAAGGGGGAGATTGTAAGCATCTAGGCCCTTGCGCACCTTTGGTGAGGGTGTGTTTCGGTGATAAATGACAACCATATACTTGTGACTAACCTTTGTTTTGTAGCGGATTTAATCTTGGGTTATTGTCATGAGATATAAGTGAAATGATACCCCTCAATTTGAAATTATGGATGAGCAATGGACGAATGCTACAAGGCTAAGGGCATTGTTAGTTCCAAGTGTCACAAGGAGATGAAGGACACTTGGATTTACTAGTTTGTAGTGTTTGACTGTACTGTTAAGAGGGGTTCACACACTAGTAGCTTGACCATGCCAAATGCTATGCTATATTCATGCACTATCAAGCTCCTTGGATGTTAAACAGCTCAAATTACTTATAGAACTACAATAGAAGCAAAAGAATTGAAGAAAAACACAAAGGCAATTGAATTGGATGAGTTGAACTGCAAAGGGTAGCGTCGGATGCACCGACACCCCATTTTCTAGTTGCATCGGATGATAACAGCGATAGTCAAAGGGAAAAAGCACCGCCAGATGAACCGACGGTGCAGCATCAGTTCATCCGATGACCTAGGGTTTCGCAACAGTAAGGTTTGGAGTCAATTGCCTTCAGCACCGGATGAAACGGCGGTCAGAGCATCGGTTCATCCGGCGCATGCATTTAAATCATACAGAGACGCACCGAGAAGACTTGCTTCAGCACCGGATGAAACGATGCTACACAAGACAACCAGCGGTTCATCCGGCGCCTATGTTTAATTCATACAGAGACGCACTGAGTGATACGGCTTCAGCACCGGATAAACCAACGCAGCCTCGGTGCATGCGTTGGATGAATTGGTACAGCGGGTAGGTTCAACGGCTATATTCTTTGCAACAGAGTGACCGGATAAACCGACGCTATGGCCAGGGGGAACCGTCGGTTCATCCGATGGTGCTACTTTCTGCAGCACTTTTCTAACTTCTAGCCTCCCTTACTTAGCCTATATAAGTGACCCCCCTGCATCTCTTGAGCTGCCTTTGCCACTCTGAAGAACCACAGCAGCCAAGGAGAGAAGGATTTAGTGCTTTGTTCATTTGGAATTCATCTTCCTTGGCAAGAGGAATTCTTTCTTGGTGATCAAGGGTTTCAAGATGCTTTCTATGGCTAGCTGAGTGCATTGGTCAAGTGAAAGTGTGTGAGCTTGTTACTCTTGGAGTTTGACAGCTCCTAGATGGTCTCGGTGTTTGGAGGTTCTTGGTGAGCTCTTGGAGATTGTGGTAGCCCGGGGAAGTGCTTGGTGTAAATGGGTTGAGACCCACCATTCCGGAGATGGAGAATGGGTACTCTTTGTGAGCACTCGAGTCTGAGTGGCTTGAGGGGGAGCAAAACTCTTTGTGAGTGCTCCAACATGGAATAGGGAGAAGCGTCAACTTCTCGATACCACGGGAAAAAATTGGTTGTCTCTAGTCCTCTTGCTCTACCTTTGTGCACTTAATTTCAGTATTTACTTTCAGTTCTTAAGTTCCTTTGTCCTAGTTTTCCTTGTGTGCTTTGCTAGTCTCATATCTTTACGAGGGCAACATTAGTGATATAGGTTAAGGTTTGTTTCTTGTTCTAAAAATTTGAAAAATGCTCATATTCAACCCCCTTTCTATAAGCCATCGATCCTATAGATCAATGAGATTGACAGATTCTTCGTCTATGACTGCAATCAAAAGGTTGACTGAGCATTTGAGCCGCTCAGATCCATCTATGATTGCAATCCAGAGGATCAGCTTTGCTGCTCCCGCACAACACGTTTCAACGACGCTTGACAGAGGTACTGTTGGAATTAGGATCATCGGTGTGCAGGAGTCTGCACCAGCGGTCGGGACATACGACAGCGAGGTTGGGATGCGCAGACGACGGCGGGTGAGGTTGTTGTGTGGCATGCACAATGGGAACGGAGGTCAGGCATACTACGGTAAGATTAAGATGCACAGACAACGGCAGGCGAGATTAGGATGGTGCAGGTGCGATAGGGATGACGACGAGGTGGGGAAGGTGTGGCGGGATGACGACACGGTGTGGGTGGACTATGGCGAGCGAGGTCGGGGGTGGCACATGCGCGTGGGAATGATGGCGCGGCCTGAGAAGGCGAGGCCGGACATACGATGACAATGCTGTAGCATACGACGGTGATGTTTGGAGACGCAGATGATAACGAATTGGGTTAATTAGGATGGCCCCAGCATGACGGGGATGATGGAGAAAACACGCAGACGATGACAATGTTGTATCATCCGACCTCCGGCTGCTCCTCGGCCGCGCCATCGCAGCTAGGTCCTTGCCTGCCATCATCGTTGACGACGCTGCCAGAGCTAGAGCTGATGGACAGCACATCCGGTGCCTTCTCCTTGGCGCGCCTGATGAGCCAGACAAGGTCGCCGACAACGCTGCCGGCCACAGCGGCCCTCGTGGCCAGCACCGTCTGGTCGGTGACGCAGTTGCCATCCTCGGCGCAGGCATGCGCGCGCATGTTGCACGGGAAGGCGAGGGTGCGAGGGACTCGGGGTCACTGCCTCCTCCACCCTAAGACATGGCTGCCGCGCAGGTGCGGCATCGCCACAGCACCGCCGTGACGGCCTCGTACACCGTGCAGCCGCCGGACTCGGCCTGGACGCGGCCGGTCAGGCTCGCCGGGACGGTAACGTCGATGTACGCCAGGTCCTGGGGTTCGTGGTCCATCGTCGACTTCTGCGCAGCGACCATCGACGGCGGGAGTCCCGGGAGCGATTCGTTCCAGCGCCTAACCGGCGCGACGAACGGCGGCAACACCCCGCGGGCGAGCTCGCCGACGGCCTGCGGGAACTGGCCCATTCCTTCTCCATCGGCGACGATGTGGTTCCATGTCGCCCCGACGACGAACCCACCACAGGAGAACTCGGTCACCTGCACCAGCAACAAAGGTTCGTCGTCGCGACAGAGATCGCCGGGGTAAGAGACGGCGAGGACGCGAGGTCCTTCAGCAGAGCCGGCGACATTGCTAGTTCCTCCAGGTCCAAGGCACAGCTCGCCAACGCGGCTAGGAACGTGACGCCGTCGTCCGTGCACGTGAGGCAGAGCTCGCCGTCGCGCTATGCGGCGAGGCGGCTGGCGACGGGACGGTAGTGCGCCAGCGCCCGCGACAGGGCCTTACTCACCGTCTCCGCTGGCTCGTGGATCGGGCGGTCGAACATGAGCAGCGTCGTGACGGGGAAAGGGACCACGCACTTGTCGAAGGAGGAGAGGCTGACGGTGTCGCCGACCCACAGCGTCACCCGCTCCGACTCTGACGGGACGACGATCACCGGTGAGGACTTGGTCACCACGACGCCGCCGCCCATTGTTTCGATCGGATCGTTGTTAAACCACGCCCAGCTTGAGAGTTGAGATACAATGCGAGGTTTATTTACCCGGTGCAATGAGCGTCCAGCAGCCTGAGACAAAACAAGCATCTGGAGCTCCTGGTAATAGTTTGCAGTTGCAAGATTCGCAGGCCCCAACGAGACCTAGTTGCAGTTTTCAGGAAATCTGAGTCTCGAGTACCATGCATCTAGACAATTATGCTTACTCAATTTGTGAACCATAGGGATGAAATCAGATCGGATACGGACGGATACTGCGGATACAGATACAGATAATTTTTCTTTTTCGGACTGAATTCTCGGATCGAATACGGATACGGACAGTATATTTTTTGTCGAATAGTGATATTCATCATATTTGGATCATAGAAATTCAACTTTGAATTTTCGGATACTAATACGGTACGGATAGTTACAGATATTAAATGTCCGGATTCGAATACGGTCTTACCATTTGAGTGTCTGACCCTTTCGGTCGGTCGGTCGGACGGATAATATCCGTACCACTTTCATCCCTAGTGAACCATGCACTTACCGTACGTATACTACATTATCCATATGGACGGAGTTAACGAGCTGGTCGCGTCTAATCTTGGGCCAATCGATCCTGTGTCCTCAGCATGCAGTAACCGAAGGAGAAAAAGATGTGTCTATAGCTTACGCCTGTGAAATAAGGGTCCTCCTCATACGAATTTTTCTCACAATTTTACAGTCTAAATCTACTAATTTTACTCCTCTTCTCTCCATTTTTTTCCATGTGATTTAAAGACTTCCCTCACACGATTTTTCTGCTGTCCAATCCGAGATGGACGAACTAGATCGAACCGTGGTTCCACCTTATCCATTCATCCACCGAACCCTTCCCCACTACCACCGACGCCTCCGCTCCCGAGCCCGATGCCTCGCCTCCGCTGGATCCCACCGCCGGCCCCGCCCCCGCCCAGCCCCTCTGCCACCCCGGCCGGCGCCGATGGACTAGGGTCCGCCGGCGCCGGCAGCCCTGCCTCCAGCTCGCCCCGCCGCCCCTCCCACCCCCGCCGCCCCCTAGATCCGGCCGCCACCGCCTCCAACCTTCTTCTCCAGCTCCGATCGACGCCATGAACACCCCCGCGCGACCCTGGCCCCATCCGCCGGCCTACACCGCCCGATCGGCGGCTCCCCCGCTGCCCAGCCTCGCCACCCCTCCCACCGCCACGTCCGCCAGGCCGGCCTGCCGCCGCCGGCCCTCCCTCCATGGCCGGCGGTGAGCAGAGGCCCCCGGCAACACCCGAACCCTTTACCCCGAACCCCTAACCCGAACCCTAAACTCGCCGGAGTGTCGCCTGAGTTGGAGAAGAAGGTGGAGATGGGATGAAGAACAATTTGTGTGAGGTGGAGCTCCAAATCACACACGTAAGATATAGGTTTTCCTAAAAAAAAGTAGATGCTAACATAAACCAACAAGTTATTTCTCACACTTAGGCTAATCTCAATGGAGAGTTTCATTTTGACATTTCCAAAATAGCAACATAAAGAACATGAAAATGAAATTGTGTTTGAAACTACCTCTTGAATGCAAAGTTTCATGGTGTAGTTTCCTATATGCAAGACACAAACTGTGTTCATATATGTAATACACAAACTATGTTGGTAATTGTGCCACTACTAGAGAATCGCCTTTCGATCCTAGCCCGCAGTATTAGTTAATTTTGCACCCGGTACTAATGGGTGCATTAGTAATGGGTGGGAAGGTAGGACTCTGACGGCGCCCCTCGTGACCATCTTTAGTACCGGGTGTGGACAACCTACCGGGCAAGGACATAGCACGGTACTAAATGTCGACATTAGTACTGGGTGAACAAACCACTCGGTATCCACCCACCCCACCGCCGTCTCCCCCGTCTCTCTTCTTTTTATCTCCCCATGCGCACCCTCCACCTCTCCATTACATCTTATCTCTCTTTCTCCTCTCATCCTCTCTTTCTAGGCGGCGGATGTTGGCGTTTCTTAACGTTACCACCACTGGCGCACTAGCGTGAGCGTGTAAGAAACTCCCAGGTACACTAATGAGTGCGGACGAATCAGCAGGCGCACAGATACACTGTTGTAGCATTTCTCCCTAGGAGAATGAGTATTCCCGTCGGGTTTCATTCCTAGGACGGAGAGCAACCAGAGAGGGTCTATCCAAGGACACCAGCTTCCGCAGGGGTAGGTAGGGATATGAGAAGCACTTCCTTAAGGGACTTAACTCTCGAGATGGATCTATCTGCTATTAGTCCTCCCCGTGGGGCGCCAGTCCATCCTAACTTTTTAGGAAGAGGCCAATGTACTGGCAACGGGGCCCAACTCGGTACGCAGGCGCGGAGGGTTCCAAATGGTCCAACATGCTATCACCACTGTGGCCTACCTCTATCGTTACGCGAACGCACTTGGTCTTCGCAGGATAACCAAAGCCCAGACACCACGTCTGCTCCCCAGATAACTACTATAGCGCGGTTACATCTGTCGACCCGCTAACAACACTATAGCAACCCGTATAAATACGGAACCACGAACTAGAGAGAGAACGGAATCAAATCATACTAGTCATCGAGTTACGGAGCAGAAAGAAAGCTATGGATGCAAACAAACGAGATACAGCAATCCTACTTAGCTAAACAGGATCAGAGCATGCAAATAGATATATGAACTAAGGAACTAGCTCTAAAGGATCGAAGCCCTGTGTCACGAAGAACACAAGCCTCTAACTTATGAACGAGCTAAGAACACAAGAACAAATCAAGCATGCATGATGTACACTATAGTCTAAATAAGAAATGCTGAAATACTCACTTTGGTCTAAATGAAGAATGAGCATCCACAAGGACATCAACTCACTCATCACTCCTACTCTACCTCTCAACTAATCCTAGTCTAGATCTCTTCTCAACATCATTCTACCACATAGAGGTGAGAATCACCTCACATGGGCAGAATTAGAGAGAGGGAGAGAGAGCTACACAAGAGAGAAGTGGAACTTGAGAGCTTGGTGGTGTGTGTGAAATGATGCTCCTCCCCCTCTATTTATAGGCAAGGGAGTGGCTTGCTCCGGGGCTTCAAGTGCTCCAAAACACCCCGAGATGCAGCTAGGAGCCAATGGGAGAGAGACACGTTGAGGGCCAGGATGAACCGACCCTAGCTCGGTTCGGCTGAACCTAGGGTCGGCCGGCCCCCTCGGGTGGCCTCCCGGCTTGTGCTTCCTCTGGCTCACTTCCATGTGGGCCTTGATGCTCCTCCTCCATGCATGGCACATTTCCTGGCGGTTTAGTTAGCAAAGTGGGCCCATGGATCCATGTCATGCTGACGTGGGAGCGTGTGATTTGTCGAGAGTTCTTCACATGGATTGGTGACATCATGGATCCAGGAGAATCCATGTGGCAGCCCCTCATTGGCCAGCACTTGAGTGCCTTGGATTGGAGTGGAGTGAATGTGCATGGATTCCTCTCATTTCTCATGCTAAATACCTGCATTCGAATAGACATCGACACTGATGGAAAGTATTAGTTTAAGCTCCTATTCTAGTGTGGATGTGCAATTCATGCTTCAATTTGTAGGAGTTGACGGCCATGAAAATGGTACTTAACAGCCGTCAACAACACCCCCACACTTGACCTTTGCTCGTCCTGAGTGAAGTGGAATCAAAGCCAAGTGGGTCATGAATACCAAAGAGTAAGACAAACATAAGAGATATTCCAAGTCATACCTTGATCCTGTGAACTTCTGTGGAGTGGCTATCATGTCTCCTTGGGTGATTGAAAAGTAGAACAGCTGTGAATCAAGTCACCTATGCACCTAATGATAAACACCTTGGGGTTTTGCAAAGTTTTTTTCATAAACAAAACTCTTGGTGGTTTCCTCATTTGATTCTCTCAGATCACTCGATGTGTACATGTCCTCACTAAGGCATTGTTGCCTTTCTTCATCCTACTTCTAATGATGGCTATATGTGGAGCTCAGGGTAGGATAAAGAGAAAGCACACTTGCATCACATATATTGCAAAGTCAAAAACTGGATCCACAGAGAAAATCAAATCATACCATCAGATCAAGATGTGCACCGGTATGGCTATGGTGAGTATGGTAAGGTGGATACTAGGCCCGGAATGGGTGCTAGATATTACCATACATATATGATGAGAACTATAGGTTGATGGTAAGGTGGACACTAGCCCCGGAATGGACACTAGTTATTACCATCAAGATTATGGAACTCCTTTTTGCATGGCCATCCCTCTCATTTTTCCTCCTTTATTTTGGACATGGGCTATCCTTTCTTTTTTTTCATCATCATGCTTTGAGCATGTGTCTTCTTCTTTTTTTCATAGCCCATGTCTCTTTTTGAAGGATACTTTAGAGAGAGAGGTCACACCACATATGGAGCTTTTATTTTTATGAATGGATGAATGATATAATGCTAACTTCCGGTGTAGAAGCATAGCAAGGGGAATATGGTGGTGTGCACATGAATCTTGATCATGAAAGTAATGAAAAGAATCCTCACAAGGGTCACAGAATTTGACAAAGCTCAATGGAATAACAAGCAGCATATGAGTAAAAGGTTTTCAACTATGAATATCATATGGCTCTAGTAGGACGACGGCATATCAAAGAGGAGCCTTTCCAAGAGGTTTTGAGTTTTACAAAAATAAATAACCCAAGAGAGTTAGTCATTAGAGCAAAAGATCATAACATCCAGCTATATCATGCTCGTCAATTACTTAGGTGAACATGCTTGTCCTTAAGAAAGTTATGGTTCACAAGCATCAGGTAGGTAACGAGGAATAAAACATATGTGAGTCTAGTCAGGCATCAAGCAAGCTGGGTGATCTTTAGCATCATCATTCGGGTTTTAATTTAAGAGATAGGCATATATAGCTTATAAAACTCAAGAATGAAAGAGAGTGAGTTGTCGAGATGCAAACCGGTGCTATGCATGGGAGTTGAATCGTGAGGGGCTCTCCACAGGAGTGAGCTCGTGCGGGTCCCATTCAGGTTCTTTATAGATGATCGATCGGCTAGCGCGGAGTGCTCACAGTGGGTACGTGCGAAAACGTCGTGCTTGCATTGGGAGAGTCGTGGCTCTCCCCCACACTGTCTCGAACCTAGACGTCCTCTAAACCAAAAGATCAAAGTAATGACACAAAGGTGGCTAGACCGGGTTACATGACCGGCGAGCCACTTTATTAAGATTAGGCGCTTACACACATGAAAGGAAATAAATGAAAGGGAAAATAAATAAAGGGAAATAGACCTAGACCTAGACTAGCGCCTAATAAACTAAGGTTGGGGCTAGTCCCCACTACTCGGCATCATAGAGGGCTGCATGCCCCGTAGCCGAGAACAGCCTCCTCATCTTTGCACAGAGGCCGAGGCGAAGGTCGCGCACATCGTCTCTCAGCTCAGCCAGGTCCAATTTCTACTCTTAGTAAGCAGCCCTGAGCTTCTCGTTGCTGGCCTCCAATTCCTTCATCAGCAGGGTCAGCTTGGCCACTGAGGAGAGCTTAGGGAGTTGCTCGGTTGCCTGAGTCCTCTCCCTGGACCTCCTAGTGTAGGGCGGCGGTGCCAAAACCGTCGTCCATGCCAAGGCCATCATCCTCTTATGGCAGGACTGGAGCTGGGCGTGCCTCAGGAGCCTTCTCCTTGGGCAGCACTGTCTTTATGGTCACCGGCAGCTGCGGTGAAGGAGCGGACTGTGCTGAGCTCGTCTGCCCTCCAGCTAGCAACGATCCAGGTACGCTAGGTGGAGCAAACGGCAAACGCTTGGGAGGAAGCTGAGCCGTGGACGGCCTGCCGTAAGGGCTGGCCGCCCGTCTCATGTGCCTCTTCCCAGGCGAGGTGGAGCGCCTAGACGGTGGCGTGCCCGGAATCCTCCCGCCCGGCGGGATGGTGGCGAGCGGAGGAACATCTAGGACTCCGGCCACCATCGCAAGGTCCGCTGCAGGGGCGGCAACGATGGAGGGTTTGCCTCCTGCCCTGGGACCGGTGGACGAGGAGCCGTCGAAGGGAACGACACTCCTTTTGGCCATGGGTGAGGTGATGAGCTGAGGGTGATGAGGTGGAGGAGATGGATTTTGTGCGACGCGAAACTCGTCGTGCGGTAGGGAGAAGGTTTCTAGAGGAGAACGAGACACACACGCGAAAGAAGAAGGGAGGCGGCGTCAACAGGGCTTCGGCCGAACCAGGGTTCGGCCGACCCAAGGTGGGCCCCTCTGGCCTTACCCCTTCTCGTGTGGGCTCAAGCATGCCTCAGGACCAAAGGCCTAGGTGGATTCCCCGAGATGGAAAGATTGGCTTAGGCTTAAAGCTAGGATAAGGTTGACATGCCTCTTAGATAGAAACTATCTAAGTCAATCTAGGATTAATGACCAATGTACACTACACCTTTATGAATGTTGATGAGTTCTAAATTGACTTTTCCATTTGAAATCTGAAATTTGAGAAGACTAAATTTGAGAATTTCTAAACTGATGAAATCTTAAATTTAAATAGTTGAAGGTAACTCGGATGGGGAAATGCCCAAAACAAAAGTTGTAGATCTCGATAAGTACTAAAACTATTGTATTGACAACTTTCTCGTTTGAACTCTTTTTTTATGTCTTAGAATTTAAATACACTTCAAATCATTAAAAGAAATTAAACACTAGTTCACTTGGTGACTAGTAACTAATAGTAAATGCAAACGAGTTGACTACCTAGTGGGTCCCACTTGTCCGCGGCTTCTTTGTGTCCCCACTACTTTTCCTGGAAGTAGATCCTCTACATTGTCTAGTGGGTCCCACCTGTATGCGGCTTCTTCATGGAAACTCTGTCCTCACTTCCTCACAGAGGAAGGTCACGTCTTCGTTGGACTGCGGCATCACAATCACTAATTGGACAGACCTTCAATTGACTGTACCTGAAGTTGCTGAGGAGTCCAGATGTGAACAACAAGTCACTCAATTCAATTTTCATCCGATTTTTAAAAACACAACAAAAGGACCAGTAAGATATTGAATACGCTGCTTGATCAAAAGTAAAGTAAATTCATCGGAACATATTCCAACCATGACAGATACAATAGGCCCAGTTACTGGAGTTTAACAGGGACACATAAATCCCAAGCAGTCGATGAGCAGGAGCCACAACTGAATTCCATTACATAAAACACTAAGGTTCACACCTAAACAGAGCATAACAAGCATAGTACTTGACCACATCACTGCATAACAGGCAGAGTACTTGACCACATCACTGCATATAGCCCCATCATACAAACTACACAAAAGCATCTACAGACAAACTACACAAAAGAGCTTCAGCTTCCACTTCAGTCCTCGTCAGAGTCTGAGGAATCTGTTTCCTCATCAGAGTCCAAATAGTAGTGCTCACCCTTCAATATCTTCCGCTTGACCTCTGTGTGGAATGTCGATGCCATGGCTCGAAGCTGACATTTTAGAAGGGACCCGGTTACATCACAATCTGAATTCTCATGATCTTGCATTTACAAATATCAAACTAATGCTAAATTTAACATGCTTAGGACATCACCTCCGCGTTAGACTTAGTTGGTCCATCGTGGTCGTCGTCATCAGTCCACAAGTCTATCAGGGCTAACGGTGGATATGGCGTCCCGGCAGCGCAGGCGTGAACGTCGAGAGGTTTACTCCGTTCACCCGGCCGTGCCATCGTACCTCGACTGTTCGGAGGAGACGATCTCCTTTGGCCATGAAGACCACCCGGATCACATCCCCAATCCGGGGCAGTACCCGCTTGTAGTCGATCCCATCATCGGCAACACGCGGTTCTCCAAGGTGTTGATGGACGGGGTCAGTAGCCTCAACATCATGTACTCCTCCACCTTGAAGCTCATGGGGATCGGCCCGGATAAGCTACGGCCCAGCAAGTCGCCATTTCATGGCGTTGCGTCGGGCAAGCGAGTCCATCCTCTCGGGCAGATCGACCTGCCTGTCTGCTTCGGCACACCGAGCAACTTCCGCAAGGAAGTCCTCACCTTCGAGGTGGTGGGGTTCCGGGGAGCATACCACGCCATTCTGGACTGGCCATGCTACGCCAAGTTCATGGCGGTCCCGAACTACACCTACCTCAAGCCCAATATGCCAGGGCCGAAACGTGTCATCACGATGGGCCCGTCATTCGAGCACACGTTCGAAGGCGACCTCTAGTCTGTTGAGCGTGCCGAGGTGCTCACGCTTGACGAGGCCCTGGTGGCTGACCTGGAGAAGATGGCCAACGAGGTTATCGACTCCCCCAACAAGCACGCCGACAACTTCTAGGCTGCGGAGCACACCAAGACTGTACCCCTCGACCCCAGTGCCCCCAAGGGCAAGGCGTTGAGGGTCAGCTCCACCCTCGACCCGAAATAGGAAGTGGTGCTCGTCGACTTTCTCCATGCCAACACCGACATCTTCGCGTGGAGTCCCTTGGACATGCCAGGCATTTCGAGGGAGGTCACCGAGCACTCTCTTTATATCCTGCCCAACTCCAAGCCGGTGGCTCAACATCTGCGACGATTTGACGAAGAGAAGCGCCACACGATCGGAGAGGAGCTGCACAAGCTGTTAGAGGCCGTATTCATCGAGGAGGTATTCCACCCCGAGTGACTAGCTAATCCTGTACTAGTTAAGAAAAAGAAGGGGAAGTGGAGGATGTGTGTAGATTACATTGGTTTAAATAAAGCATGTCCTAAAGTTCCTTTTCCTTTGCCACGTATTGATCAAATAGTAGATTCTACTGCAGGGTACGAATTATTATGTTTCCTTGATGCTTATTCCGGTTATCACCAAATCAAGATGAAAGAGTCCGACCGGCTCGCGACCTCTGTTATCACGCCATTTGGTATGTTTTGCTACGTGACAACGCCATTTGGTCTTCGGAACGCTGGGGCAACATACCAGCGATGCATGTTCCACATTTTCGGGGATCACATCGGGCGGACTGTTGAGGCATACGTCGACGATGTCGTAATAAAATCCAGGAAGGCGGACGACCTGGTGAACGATTTGCGCATTGCGTTCGAGTGCCTCCGGGCAAACAGGGTGAAACTAAACCCCGAAAAGTGTGTCTTTGGGGTGCCGCGTGGCATGCTCCTGGGTTTCATTGTCTCCCAGGGAGGCATCGAGCCCAACCCAGAGAAAGTTTCGGCCCTCGAGCGAATAGGGCCGATCCAAGATCTGAAGGGGGGTGTAGAGGGTCCTGGGATGCCTGGCGGCTCTGAGCCGCTTCATCTCACACCTTGGTGAGAAGGGCTTGCCCCTGTACCGACTCCTAAAGAAGAGCGAGCGCTTTACCTGGACCACCGAGGCCTAGGAAGCTCTCGACAAATTGAAGGCGACACTCGCCCACGCTCCGATACTGACACCACCCCAGGAAGGCGAGCCTCTCTATCTCTACTTAGCCGCGATGACCCAAGTGGTCAGCGTGGTCATCGTCGTGGAGAGAACCGAGGAGGCGCACGCTTTGCCTATTCAGACGCCGGTGTACTACATCAGCGAAGTGTTGTCCGAAACCAAGATGCGATATCCACAGATCCAGAAGCTGCTCTACACGGTGGTGCTCGCGCGGCGCAAGCTGCAGCACTACTTCGAAGCTCATCCTGTCACCGTGGTCTCGTCTTTCCCCCTGGGAGAGATAGTCCACAATCAGGACGTCTCGGGTAGAGTAGCGAAGTGGTCAGTAGAGCTCATGGGTGAGGCTCTCACCTATGCGTCGTGCAAGGCGATAAAATCGCAAGTCTTGGCAGATTTCGTGGCTGAATGGACCGACATTCTGCTGCCCTCGCGCCAAATACAGGCCGAATGTGGGACCATGTACTTCGACGGTTCGGTGATGAAAACGGGCGCAGGCGCGGTCCTGCTCTTCGTTTCACCCCTCGGAGAACACATGTGCTACTTGGTATGCTTGCATTTCCCTGCGTCGAACAATATGGCGGAGTACGAGGCCCTTCGCAGTGGCCTTTGTATCGCCATTGAGCTTGGCATCAAGCGCCTTGATATCCGGGGAGATTCTCAACTGGTCATCGACCAGGTGATGAAGGACGCGAGCTGCCACGACGAGAAGATGGAGGCGTACTGTGGCGTGGTGCGCAAGCTCGAGGACAAGTTTTTTGGCTTCGAGCTCAACCACATCGCGCGCAAGTAGAACGAGGAGGCGGATGAGCTGGCTAAGATCACATCGGGACGAATCACCGCTCCCCCAAATGTCTTTGCCCGCGACCTCGCCGAACCTTCCATCGACCTCAACAAACCTGCCAAGGTTTCTGGCAAGACTTCGAGGGCTGGACCCTCGAAGACCACGGGCGTCGAGCCCATGGATGAGGACCCCTCAAACGGGGAACTCGAGGCCTCGGACCGCGAAGGGTCCCAGGCGGACGAAGCTGAGGCAATGGAGATCGATGAGCTCCCGCCCCCTCCTTGGGACTGGCACAACGAGTATCTTGCCTAGATCGACCGGGGGGAGCTGCCCCCGGATCGAACCGAGGCAAGGCGTATCGCCAGAAAGGCTAAGTCCTTCGTCGTCATTGATGGCGAGCTATACAAGCACAGCTCCTCAGGGATCATGCAGCGATGCATTTCCATCCTCGAGGGACGTGAGTTGATTCAAGACGTCCACGCCAGCGAGTTCGGCCACCACGCTGTGCCGCGCACCCTCGTGGGCAAGGCATTCCACCAGCGTTTCTACTGACCAACGACAGTCGCTGACGCTAATGAGGTCGTGCGCACCTGCGAAGGGTGCCAGTACTACGCCCGCAAGACTCACCTCCTAGCTCATGCGCTCCAAACCATCCCCATCACGTGGCCTCTCGCCGTGTGGGGGCTGGACATGGTCGGGCCCTTGCGGAAGGCGCCCGGGGGCTTCACCCACGTGTTGGTGGCCATTGACAAATTCTCCAAGTGGATCGAGGTCTGCCCCATCAGCAGTGTCAGGTCCGAACAGGTCGTGCCGTTCTTCACAGACATCGTCCACCGGTTCGGGGTACCAAACTCCATCATAACCGACAACGACACCCAGTTCACCGGCAAGAAGTTCATGGAGTTCTGTGACAGCTACCACATCCGTGTGGATTGGTCAGCCGTGGCGCACCCACAGACAAATGGTCAAGTAGAACGTGCCAATGGCATGATTTTACAAGGCCTAAAGACAAGAATCTTCAACAAGCTCAACCAGTTTGGCCGGAGATGGATGCAAGAGCTACTGTCGGTCGTTTGGAGCCTCAGGAACACCCCGAGCATAGCCACGGGCTTCACCCCATTCTTCCTTGTCTATGGCGCCGAGGCCGTCCTCCCCACAGACTTGAATTACGGGTCCCCGAGGGTCAAAGCCTATCAAGAGGATCAGAACCAGCAAGATCGCGAAGACTCGCTGGACTGAATCGACGAGGCTCGGGATGTGGCAATCCTACACTTGGAGAAGTACCAGCAATCCCTGCAGCGATATCGAGCACGAAAGGTCCGACCTCGAGACCTTAGCAAGGGAGACCTGGTGATGAGGCTTCGGTAGAATAATGAGGGCCGTCACAAGCTCACGCCGCCGTGGGAAGGGCCATACATCATCGCTGAGGTCCTCAAGCCCGGCACTTACAAACTCGCAAACGAGAAGGGCAAAGTCTTCACCAATGCTTGGAACATTCAACAACTACGTCGCTTTTATCCTTGAAATTCCAAGTCATTGTGTACATACCTGATATCTCGATCAGTTGTAAATAATGCAAGGTTGAGAATAAAACTAGGGAGACTCGACTTTCTTCTGAAAACCAAGTCCCCTTGGGGGGCTACTATGGGGGCACCCCCCCTAAATGGTCCCATTTTTTGCAAAAAAACCTTTCCTTTCGAAAATGCTAGTGTGTTAGGCCTCGAACGCTTAGGAAAATGGAAGTGGGGCGTGAAATGACTAAAGCTAGGGCCGGTTGAGTCTGAGACTGCCTACGCCTGCAGCAGGATACGGCATCTCTCTCACTACCCTACACTTAAGTTACTCACGAATGCGACTATTCCCGGCCGAAATTTCTCTAAGTTACAAGGAAAACATGATAGCATATATAAACAAATCGTACATAAGTTCGTACAATTATTCAACAACTTGTTCAGTTACAAAAGCCGCTTGGCTCAAATCCTAACTACAAACTACAGGCTTCCGTGTCCAGCCTCTTTCAGGGCACACGAGGGCTTACGGCGGCGGCGTCCCCGCCCTCAGCAGCGTCAGGGAAGAGGTCCTCCTCGAACATATCAGCGAGCTTGGCAGCAGCAGCAGCGGTGGCGGCGGCGGCTTGATCCATGGCGGTGTTCCTTCCGTCGTCATCAAGATCATCGGTGACGATGTAGCCTATCGCCAAAGCCGCGAAGTCGACGATGTAGTGCATCGACACCACGTCCAGGGTCTTCTGGATGCCAAGTCGAAGAGCACCCTTCACACGCTCGACGACGCGGCCGACCAACGACCTCAGGCGGCTCGCCAGCGAGCTCCCCGATGGACCCGCGATCCCCTCGATCTCCTGGCACACTTCGAGGGCTACACCCTCCAGGGCCTCGAGCTCCTCCTGAGCCTTGGTATAGGCAACCTGGAGAGCCTCCGACTACGTCAACGAGTCCGCTAGGGCCTTCCGCACTCCTGAAACACGAAAAAGTGCGTCAAGAGCGGATCTTGACAAACTTTAAATGATCAAGGGCCCGGGAGCTACAGCTTACCCTCTATCCGCCCCTTCTCCGTCTCGAGTTCTGCCCACACGGCCCAGCCTCTTGCTGCAGCTGCAGGATCGAGGCGTCGTTCTCCTCGGCGGCAGCCTGCAGAGTGTCAGCGGTGATGCCCTCCCGAACCAGAGCCCGAGTGAGCAGCTCGGCTGCCACCTGCCGGATTTGAAGCTGGGTGTCCACCGCCGCTAACTCTGCATCCCGCTGCTGGAGCGTGGACCTGACCTCCTCTAGCGCTACGCGCTCCTGCTGGAGCTGGGTCTGTGCCTCCTCGCGCACCGCGCGCTCTTGCCAAAGCTGGATCTCAGCCCCCGTGAACGCCTCGCCCTTCTCCTGCAGAGCAGCGCCCAGCCGTTCGAGCTCCTGGGTCTTCTGGTCGGCCTGAGCCTGCCAGGATCTTGCTCTCTCGAGGGTCGCGCAATCCTACTGGAGTTGAGCTTGCACCTCAGTGAGGGTCGTGTCCTTCTGCGTGTGCAGTGACTGGGCCTCGGCAAGTGCCGCGCGTGCCTGCTAGAGCTCCTCCTTCACCGTCGCCAGCGCCTCCTCCTTCCCCTGAAGTGCGGCGCTCAGCCACTCGGCCTCCTTGGCCTTCTGCACCACTGCAGTCCGCTGAGCATCATGCTCTTGCTCCGTGCGGAGCAGATGGTTGCCGTGCCAGCCAAGATCCGCCTGCAGGGCCTCCACCATCGCACGCAGGCCCTCATATTCCACCTGGAGCTCATCGAGGTCGACGCACAAGTCGGCAATATAGGAGATTTTCTCTCACGCCTGCATCCGCAGCTGCTGCAAAAAGGGGAGAAAAAGACCGGATGTTACATGAACGAAAGAAGAGGAGCCGGGCAACGTTTACGCGAGCACACTTACCCGGAAAATCTGGAGCGACCTGCCCATGTGGGTCTTTAGGGCATAGTCAAGGGCGTTATGCAGGGTAGAGCCAAGATTGTTGGACTCCTGCCACAGGTCCTTCTCCTTCTCCACGTCCTCCACCATCTTTGGTGGGATCCTGGGGCGGTCAAACTTCAGGTCCCACGGGTAGTAGCCTTCGACGTGCTCGGGCCGGCGCAACGTTGACATGCTCGCCCCCTGTGCCGCCCCGGCACCGGCCGTCAGCACCGGCGGTACCACCTGGCCATCAGGCTGCAACAGCAACACCTCAGGCACGGGCCCGGGTGTTGGTACGACTGCCACCATCACCTAACCCCAAGCGGGGGTTGAATCACAATCAGCAGGAGCCGCACCACCCCTGCGGTCCGCAGCTTCTCTGCTGGCAGCACGAAGCTGTTCCTGTTCCTGCCGGGACTCTCGCTCCATCGCCGCGCGAAGGGCCGCCACGGCCGTCTCTTTTGGTCGTGGCGCTCCCACGGCTGCCGCCTCTAACCGCAGCGTCCTCCCTGTCGCCGGCAGGACCAGCGCGACCACCGCAGCCGCTGTCATCGATCGTGGTGCCCTCGTCGAATGGGGCCTCGTCGTTCGTGGCGCATCTAGCGTCCCCGCCTTGAGTGCCTTGGTGGGCGCGACCCCAGGAGCGGCGAGCGCCCGGCTGGCGAAAACGGAAAGGAGAAATCAGCAAACTAATCTATGATATCAAGAACACGGAGAGCGAAACGTGACCTACCGCATGTCGGATACACACCGCTTGCGCTTCTTCGAGGGATTTGGGGGACGGCCCCCGCATCGATCGATGCCCTTGACGACGCGCCCTCATCGAGAGGTGCCGCGTCCGCCGCGAAGGCAGGCGCGGCACGAACCCGCGACGGCAACGACGCAGACTCAACAAGGGCCTCCTTTCCCTTTGATGTCGAGGCTGGGGCTTCCTCCTCCTTGTCCGAGACGATCCGCTCCCCATCGCTGTTGTTGCCCGGCTCCGGCGACGGTGTGTGTTCCGGGGGCAACGGGGAAGAGAGACCTCCTCCTCCCGCCTCCGGTACTCCTCCTCGTACGCCTCCTGCCGATCCTTCCTCCTCTGCTTCTTCACCTTCGCCACGTCTGCCTTCGCCTTCTGCCTCTGCTGCTCGACGCGGTTGGCGGTGCGGGACCTGGGTGTCGGGGGGTCCGATGAGGGGATGTCGTGGCGCACTCCCTGTCATCACAACCACGATTAAAAAAACACCAGGTCAAAGCGAATGGAGCAAGGAATCAAATCTTACCAATGAGCGATAGCCCAGCTCGGAGCGCATCGTGAACGACCACAAGTCGTTGTTGCTATTCGCCACCACCTTGAGGTTCAACACGCGCCTTGCCCTCCTGGCCGCATATGCCATGGGGAGTGGCTCCTCCGGCAACCGCGAGCCCACCAGGGCCATGGTATCGGCGTTGCTCCTCATCGCGTAGATGAGGAGCGCCCTCTCCATGAGTGGAATCAGCCGCCGGTGGTGGAAGTTGGCGATGACGGCCGCCACGGTCAACCCGGAGTCCACCAACACACGCAAGGCGTTAGTGAGCGGCTCGAGCTTCTTCTGCCTTGCCGGAGGTGCCACCCCGTGCGACCATGCGTCCAGCTTCGACATTAGCACCTTCCCGGTATACGAGGGGAGCCCGGTGCCATTGTTGCGCAGGTAGAACCACCATTTCTCCCAATCGGAGTTGTTTGATGTATGGTGTAGGGCGGGCAGAGGTCCTTCCTGGACTCACGCATCATGAACATGAGGCCGCCGGCACGAACGGGCCTGCGTGTCCCCTTCTCCCCACTGGCGACCATGTGGAGTTCACCTCGGAAGAGATGGATCCACAGGTCCCAATGCGCTCCGATCCCCAAGAATCTCTCACAGACGGCGACGAAGGCCACCGCCTGCGACATGGCGTTGGGGGTGATGTTTTGGAGCTCCACTCCGTAGTTGTAGCACAACCCCCGCATGAACTTGCTGGCGAAGGCGTTGAATCCACGCTCGTGCAGCCGCACGAAGCTCACGACATAGCCCGGCGGTGGAGTTGGCTCCCGGTGCGACACCGGCGGGATAATCCACGCCGGGTTCGCCTTGTCACCGACTGGTAGCAGCTGCCCACCGGTGACGAGCCCTTGCATGGTCTACTCGTCCGCCAACGACGGGAACCACGGCGCAGCCTCCACAATCCTGACATGGCTGAAGGTGGAAGAGGAGGGCAGAAGCTAGAGCGAAGCAGAACAGATGCGCGCGCGGATCTGAGATGGCAGAGCTTGTGGCAGAGGAGAAGGCAAAGTGGGAGCGGCGCTTGCAAAATGGCTAAGGTAAAAATCCCCTTCCCACGCCTCCTATTTTTATAGAGTAGGAGGGACGGGTCACCCGAGGGCGCGGCGGGCAGCCACAGTAAATGCGGTGGGTGCCGCCTACCACTGACAGCAGGGCCCCACCACCCCGAAACTGCCACGCGTGTGCGCGGGTGTAATTATCGCGGCACGGTAAAACGGGGAAACTGTACCATGTTGTTTCATATCTGCCCACCGCCCACGCCATCTCGCATAAAAAGGCGCACCCGCTCCGTGCCACGTCAGCCATGACCGCACAGACGCGGCTACTGACCGGTCCACGACCGAATTCCAAACGTCAAGGGGTTCCTTCTCGCATAAGGAAGACCCCTTGAGGCCACAAACCAGGGGTTCGAGGCCCGACCCCTCGAAATGGTTCGACGGGCACCCCAAGACAGAGGAGTCAGGGATGCCAAGACGCGTTCGCTCGAGCACACCATCGAATGCGGACTTCGAGGAGCATCCTATGTTCCCCCTCCAAACCATTACTGATCAGTGGCTCGAGGCCTGGCCCGCTGAGGGTACGACGGGTGCCACAGATGCACGTCGTCACGAGGACCTACTGATCAGTGGTTCGAAGCCTGGCCCAGCGAGGCTTCGATGGGCGCCACAGATGTGCAAAGACGGGGACGCACGACGGTCCCCGCAAAGCCCTACTGATCAGAGGTACGGAGCCTGACCCTCGAAGGGTTCGAACAGGCGTCTCAGATCAACAAAGTCAGGAACGATCAGGGCGCGTGATCGAGCCTATCCCCGAACGTGAAGTTCGGGGGTGCCCCACATATCGTGTTCAAGGCCAGGACAAGGGCAGCCAATTGAGGGATCCCATCGAGGGAGTGCTTCTGCGCCCTCGGCCCCTATCGAACGGGACCGAGCCCTGCTTGGCAAACCTTTGCAAGAGCACACATGGACGTGTCTCCGGACCACTAGCCGACCCCTATCAAATGGGGCATGGACGTCCACTTGACCTATCCACTAACAGCTCGCCGAGGCATCCATGACTCGCTACCCGCTCGAGGGAAGCATGGGTCGTCTCACCCCTCCTCCCTGCGGAAGGGCGACGAGGGTCGTAACACGAAGCCGAGGTCTTTACCTAATCGTCCCTGACTGGGCTAGGGCTCAGGGGCTCCTAGCACCACGACCATCCCAATGATCACCTCACATAGCCGTGAGGATCTGTGGAGGGTTAAGCCCTGAACAAGCAAGCAAGCCCGCCTAAGGGCGCCTTGGGTGAGCTCGATGCTACTCCACCCGCATAGATCGCTGATGCCGGCAGAAATACCACCGAGGCCGGTTGAAACAAATGTGAGGAGAGCCTGTCACTTGATGCTTTTAAGCCCTGCACGAGTGCGCACACCCCTGCAAGGCTTCGGGGGCTTACACTCGCGAGTGCGCTAGCGTGCCCCCATGGAAAAACACACATGACCAAAGGGAAAGTCCCACACATAGCACCTGAGGGCCTCACCTCAGGACCTACATCCTTTGCCGGACTGGCTCCCATTCCCGCAAAGGCTCGGGGGCTACTGTCAGGGACGGTCATAAGGGGTCCCCTAACTAAGGGGATAGTCACCCTCGTTAAACGCAAATCACGTACGGACAGATCAACACAAATCCAAAAAAGGTGCAAGACACGCGTCAGGCCCGTGGCCTGCTATGGCCCATCTGCGGCCCAAGGCTCTTCGTCAAGAAGGCCCGCTCGCGCGCCCCATCTCCCACCTCACTCGAGGGTCCCGGCTCCTTCAAGCTAGCTCCCGTCTCGCTCGAGGGGCTCGACCCCCCACGAGCGGGCAACCGACTCCGCCTCGCTCGAGGCCATCCCTTGACCAATAGCGCCATGCCCCTCCACTCTATCTAACAACGGCATTTAATGCTCGGATCCGCGGCGGGACGCCAAAGTCAAAAGCAAATCCTTCTCCACACCGTGCGACTAACACGACCTGAGCGCCTGACATCGCCACTGTGTGGCCTAACCAGCCACTGTGTAGCCATCCCTGGCCTTGTGCGGGCGCTACACGGCCCTGTGCGGACAGGCCGACATCATTCCACTCTACTGTGCTACCTGCTCCCGTCCTCCCCCTGCAGCAAGACCCTCGAACGGGCATGGGGAAACCCTCGAAAGGTGTACGGGCGGCGTGCGCGCGCACGCGCTGACCGGCACCACCGTACGGGCGGCGTGCGCCGCGTCTCCTCCGCCAACTCCGGCACTACGCGGCCATCCTCGGCACTGTGCAACCATTCCCGGTGTTGTGCCGCCATCCTCACCACTGTGCAACGGACTGCACAGTCCTGTGCGAACAGGCCGATGACATCGCACGACCCTGTGCTACCAACTCTCGTCCTCTCCTCCACGGCTGGACCCTCGAGCAAGCAGTAGCGCACCCTCCAAATTGCTCCCAGACAAGCACAGGAGCCACCACGCCACCCGCGGAAGCTGGAAATCGCCACCAACTCGCACCAGGAGCAAGGACATGCGAGGACAAGACCCCTGGCGCCGCGCCCGCCAGTACACAGCCACTATACAAATCACTATGCAATCCTACTGTAACTGCCCTCCCTTGGTCTATAAAAGGGAGAGGCAGACGCCCCATGAAGGGGACGACGCTCATTCGCACACACTCACGCGTATTCGCTAACTCCACACTCCACCGTTCCTGATATTGGCACTTTCCTCAATCATCCTAGCAGAGACCTGGAGGGCTCGCCTCCTCTCCCGCCTTGCTTGTAGCCCCCCTCTACGAGCACCACCAGTGCAAGCTAATACAGTGCGCTAGCACACCATGCTAGACGTACGGCCCTGTGGCGGAACCAGGATAAACCCTTGTCTCCATATTAGTTTTAGCATCGACCATCGAGAGATAGATCACAACGCTTATTACTAGTTAGTGCCAGAGCTAATCTGGACACCGACACTCAGTTTGAATGTGCCTTGCCATAGCTTGAGTTGTACAACTCCTCTGGATCTGATCTTTGGATATGTAGCGTGTGATGATATGAGTAGACTTATATCCAAAGATTGCACAAAGTTACTGAGTAGAACTTGGGTGATGAATTCTTTTGTATTTATGGTAGATCTGGATCTATGATTTGTGTAGCTTTATTTAAATAGATTTTGTGGCTCAACTTTTGGCTATTGTTATGCATGTTGTATGACCATGTTATATGCATGTTTTGGATTTGTGCTTAGTTATGTGTGCAAATTCATATCTTGTTATATCTGTAGATCTAGGCCCTGATTTTTGTGTTGTGCGTCACTTGTGGCATACATGAACTGTGGTAGAAAGTTTATATCAGAAACCTTTATATATCTGCCTGTATAAATTACTCTTGCTTAGCTAGGCTGAAACTTGTCATTTTTGTGTAGCTTGATATGTAGCACCTCTGGAGCTAATTTTTGGTGGGTGAACTTAATTTGTGTCAGAGATGATATGTGTGAAAAATTAGGTCCAGTGCATGTGTATACTTTTCTGTATGAATAAATCTTGGTTTACTAGTTGTTGCTTGCTGTATTTTTCATGATTAGGATATAACTCTGTTTGGTGTGAATTTTGGGCAGTGGGTCATTTATGTCACTGTGTGCTTTTATCAAAATGCTCACTGAAAAATCATGTGTGGTTTAATCAGAATTGATTTTAGAACTAAATCAAGTGTATAATAAGGAAATAAAGAAATCAACACTTTGATCCTAAATGTATCTTTAACCCTAAGTTAAGGTACATTAAATCACCCCTAGACTATCCTTGTTTTT
Source organism: Cenchrus fungigraminus (assembly GCA_036936925.1). Classification (NCBI taxonomy): domain Eukaryota; kingdom Viridiplantae; phylum Streptophyta; class Magnoliopsida; order Poales; family Poaceae; genus Cenchrus; species Cenchrus fungigraminus. The sequence continues at coordinate 25,039,723 of CM072775.1, forward strand.
GTTGTGAAGTTAAATAAATTTAATTTGTATAGATGTGCACACAATCCCATCAAACAAGAATAATCTAACACACTCTTTCACCCTTTTCTTTTAGAGAAAAATAAATTTGAAAACCTTATCTAGGTGAATGTGGTCAATCATACACCATGGGTTTTTGCTGTAGTTTTCATAAATGAAACCTTGCTTAAGAACATCACTAAATGTTGCATATGCATCCTTCATGTATAACTTCCCGACGGTAACTACGCGCTCATGCCGGAAGGTGGAGAGGAAGGAGCTGACGGAGACGGGCACTACGTAGAAGTGAATCAAGACCTGGACCAAAGTCCAGAAGAGCCCAAGGTTTGCTTTGCTGACGAAGGCAAGCACCGGATCATAACCTAACTCTTTTTTAAATCTTGCAACTATCTATGTTATATTTGTGCATTTACGTTTCAGCGTTGAATTGAAACCATAGATGCATGATCCCTAGGTACATATGCTCTTTTACTAGTATGCTAGGTCGATAGTTGCTATGCTCTAAGGACCTGGTACAAGTCGAGTGATGTTCATCACTCGCTAGAAGTAGGTTCTTATGTTGGAATCATAAGGTTTGTTAAATGGATTGCTCACGTGGTAAGAGCATGGGATTGGGCTCCGGTCCAGTGGCTTTCGTGGGTTAAGCATTTGAACATACTAAACTCTTGTCGGGAATGGGACCAGTACGCCTAGTACCTGATTGACGTAGCGAGGGAACCTTTCCCTACTACACCTAGGGCACAGCGACATGTCCCCTTGCTTGCAACAGTGTGGTACTCGTGTGAGTCTGGACGTTCGTGTGGGAGCGATCCAGTAAGCCTTGTACCTAGGAATGTAGGTTCGGATCCCGAATTGAAGATTGACGAGAACCGCCTAGTCGGTGTGTACCCCGTTTCGCTTTTATTTGACCTTCTTGGGGTATGCATTCTTCTGTGTGTTTAGGTCCACCTTGCAAGTGTTGACATTTCTTAACGCAACTACCAACGAACAGGTTTGGAACCCATCTTGGTAACAGCGCCAGAAATGCTGGTTGGTAATTCTTAACGTTACAGGAGTCCGCAAGCGCACGGAAGTACCATTGTAGCATTTCCCCAAAGGAGTATTCTAAAGGGTATCGAATCCAAGGAAGGCTTTGGCGGATTGACAAGCTCAACACTATTGCATTGAGTATAGATCATAGATGGAAATAAATCAGACACTCAAGTGCAGGGGTAAGAAATGATAATGGGGTAGTGTGATCACACACACACTCACTCTCTCTAAAGGGTACTAGGCATAGGAGGCAACATACGAGTTAGTTCTAGGTTCTTATGTACTATACACATAAAATTGGTAAGAACGAGTTAGAAACATTAGCGTTGAAGAACATTGACTTAAGCACCTAGGTACCACGGGGAGCTAACCTCCCACGTTGCTTCCACACAACTCCGGTTGTTAGACTTTAGACTCCTACAGCTTATCCGAACGTGGGGGATTTCAGAGGGACCAACAGCTGTCACTACCGCGGCCTACCCCAAGACAAACCATGGGATAAACTCATAAGTAAGGTAGCTACGCAACCCAAGCACCATGCTTAAGTTGTTAGCCGGACTTGACCGGCCTGGGCTATTGTGACCCAGGTCAAGCCACCAGATAAACCAGCCAATTACACCGAGTACCACAGCTTAAGCACAAACTTCATACAATGCAGTCATGTCATCTAACTAGATCAAACCAGGTTAGGTACACAAACGTATTTGTGTTTTCCTATGTCTGTTCAACTGGATCAAAGGGTCATGTTCGCGGAGAACACGAGCCTCTAACTTATGAACAAACACCAGAAACATGTGAAAGTCACCCGTCAAGTGGATCGAAAGGCCTTGTTCATCAAGAACAGGAGCCTCTAAATGATGAACAAGTGAAGAACACATGAACAAATCACCCATGTATACTAACACGACTTTATATGAAATAGTTGAATAACTGAAGTAGATCAAAGTCATACAAATGAATAAAGATACAAGAGAACTCATACCTAGATCCCAAAGTAGACTTGGAACCTGAAGTAGAACTAATCTAGCCTACCTCCTAGCCTTGAAACTAAAAGTGAGAGAGGTGTTGCAAGTGTGGATGGTTTCTAAGTGAACCCCCTGCCCTTCTATTTATAGGCCAAGGCACCGGCGAGGAGTGGAGGCAAACACCCCGGGAATGGCACTTAGGACCAATGGGGAGACACCACATGGAAGCCCCTGAGTGGAGGCCTCAGGGTCGATTCGGCCGACCCCATGGTTCGGCCGACCCCCTGGGGGCCCCACTCGGGGTGTGTTTTCTCCAGGTGGCTGTCATGTGGGTCCTGAAGTCGGTTCCTGGTGTCCACTTCCTTTTGATGCCACTACAAGGATTTCGGTCTAATGCAACGCCGAGAAAGTGTTGCAAAAGACCCAAAAATGGTAGCAATAATACTTTTGCTACCATTTTTTTTGGTTAAAAGTCGTTGCACTTGTAACTGTAGCAATAGCATAATGCAACGGGTTACGTTTTAGTTGCGACACACAACCCCTCTATTGCAACACTTTTGACGCTTTTGCAACACTTGGCGAGTGTTGTAACAATAGCAATTGCAACCACTATGGGTGTGGCAATAGTATCAATTGCAACGAACTAGGCGTTGCTAGCGATACGTATTGCGACACGCTGGTCGTGTAGCAACACAATGCAATCGCGGAGAAAGCATTGCAATAGAGCTTCTCTATTACCACGTCACCTAAATGGTTGCTATAGGTGGCTTAGGTTATTGCAACGTCTCTTCAGGTTGGTTGCTACAGAGAGATCCTCTATTGCCACGTTTGTGAATGGTTGCTATAGACGGCATAGGCTTTTACCACGTTACTTAGGTTGGTTGCGACAGAGAGGTCATCTATTGTCACGTTACTGACTGGTTGCTACAGGTAGGATAGTGTCTGTTGCCACGATTATCGTACCTATTGCCACAACTAAATGTGGTTTTTATATGTGCGATTGTTGCAACATAATTTGATTTGATTTCCATCATATATTAGAATACCAAATTAATATATTAATAATTCACCACAGCCCAGTTCAGGTTACTATTCTAGCCCACAGCCCATTTCAGAATTATAACTCCAGCATAAAATTAGCAAAAAAATCCTGTAATGACATCTTCATAATTTTGTACAAGTTTTTGAATCAGAACTCAAAGGCAATCAAATCCAACAAATCACATCCAACAGCCAGCAATACATCTAGCATTACATGTTAAACTTAGAAGCATATAAAATATGAAGATAAAAGATCATCTTGATCTTTGTTCCTTATATATGATCCTGAACCTGAAAAGAGCACATTGACAAAATGTCAAAATACTTTCAGTCAGTAATATTTGCAATAAAAAAATTGTAAAAAAACAGGTCATAAGGAGACATGAGTACTATGAGGCACTTGTTCTCTGAAATGTAGAAAATCACATTTAAACATACTTTCTTGCTAGCAGCCACCATCTTTTGCAGAAGAAGTGTACCATCTTTGATACTCAGTCTCTCGCATCCTTCATTCCTGCAACCACCAAAAAATGCACTCGAGCTACTGCTGATATACAGGAATTCAGACAAAAAAATGGACACACAGGACACTGAATTCAGTTACCAAAAGACCAGCTATAGGTAGTAGAACTGACAGATATGTAATAAGCTATCAGAAGCATTAAACACAATCTGCAATGCAATATCTGATACAAGATACATGAGAGTTAAACTATAGATCAGAACAAGTGGCACCTAGTACAGGAAATACTAGCACTCGTGGAACAAAACAAAGGTATGGAACAAGCCAAATGAGACTAGTTAAACAGTCATGGAGGTGACATTCACAAGAATTCAATCCAGGGACATGCATATAGTGGTGGATTGGAGTACTGCTAACCTGTGCGACCGTGAGCGTGGTCGTGGTAGCATGCAAAGCAGCGTCAGCCCTCCATGCTTGCGCCACCTACGTTGCCATCACGCGCGGCTTGAGCGAGATCACAGTTTGCACAGCAGCGCTGCTGGGCGTAGAGACAGCGGAGCAAAGGGGAAGTTTGCCTCGTCCAATGGCGTAAGCTTTCAGCAGACCTTGCAAAGACACTGACGATGGTCCTGCAATAGCCAATTTTCAACTCGCTTGAATAAAAAAAGCAAAACACCATGCGGATGCCATGAACGCATCATGTGACAGACAGCAGCCTCATCGCTCGCAACCTGCTTGACAGAACGAACAGGCAAGTCACTAAGATTTGGTTTAGTTCAAGAACTATATTTACCTTGAGCTCTATAATACGAGCACTAACCTTTTTAGTCATACATTTGTAGTGTAAGAGGGTGTGAATGTGTAGTTTCATATATATGCTGGCAGATGACTACATGAGTCAAGCAGATATTAAGTTACACCTTCATGCCAAATTTAGAGATGAAGTTGTATAAGATGAAATTAATCTTGAAGTCATATTAAAAGGATGGCCACTCCAACGAGGGTAAGCCGCACCATGTTTCTAGTGATTCAAATGAAAAGCAAGGTTCATAAATCATAATGGAGGAGAGGATGAGATGGGGATTCAGGTATCAGTCACTCATCTCTATATAACGAATCCTGGGTCCAAGCTCGGGCACCCGTGCACCGCCTGCCACGCCGCCCCCTCCGCTTGCAGTGCTGCCCGCCGCCCTCTGCCCGCGTGGTGGTACAGGAAACCAAGGCAAGATGCTGCTCCCAGGGCTGCAGAGCCTGTCCTACACGGCGCGCGGGAGGAAGGCGAGCACCACTGAGAAGAGCACTCAGCATGAAGCCCACTGCTCGCGATTTCCCTAAGCCTGCTGCGCCGTCAGCCACGCTCGCCTGCAGCGCCGACCATCACTCTCTACCTCACGCCTTCTCAGCTCACAAAGGCAGCCAAGTACTGTTTCTATGATAATGGAAAGGGCAAAGGAGGCAAGGAGAGCCATTACTTGTGGCTATTATGCTTGGCCGGGTGGACAGAATCACAGAAATTGACATCGATCTAAAGGATAGACAGTCTCTCTGAATTCCTTGTCTTGTTGCTCCTACCAGAGGCAGAGATGTAAGTAATGAGAATTTCAGTATATTTACCATTATTTCCCCTATTGATTTCATTAGCTAATGAGTTCTAAATTTATGCTTACTAGATAAAGTGCACAACATAAGATTTATTATTTACCAATATTTCCCCTATTGATTCAATCATTCAGCTAATAAGGTCTAAATTTCTGCACACTACATAAAGAGCAGTTTAAGACTTGTGTGTTTCATTTTGAGTACATGCACATTTACAAGTTCTAGAATGTAAAATGTTCAATTTCTAAAAAGAAGTAACCGTTATCTCCTCTGCAAGACACGGCTAAATATTGCACTTCATGTTTTACAAGTATACATAGCATGTACAGCTACATTTCTATAGCTGGGAATTAATTTAATAACACAATCTTACACTAGCTTAGTATTTTGCTACCTCTGAATTATGCCAATATTTTAACAGATTGTTTTATCAAAAGCGGAAAAAAAAGGAAATCAGCTGGACTTCTTTATAAGGGAAAACAACACAATGATACTGATGTTGTCCAATGCAAAACAAGATAAGCCACATGCTCATGTTGTCGAATGAATGCATCATGATTGGCAATTACTGTACTCACATTTGCATGCATCAATGAGAGATAACCTGACAGATCTGCCGGAATTTCCTTTTCCTATGTAAAAGTAAAGATTCTACAAATAGGAAAATTTCAGAACAATGAAGCTTTACAGTTCACATCACATCAGCTTTGATATCACAAAGTCATGCTACTTCCACGCTATCACCAGAATACATAAAGACAATCTAATTGTTCTTTTAAAACATATGTAGCAATTTAAAATAGATATTCATCAAGGAGGCAGCTGCTTGAATTGGGGCACCAGATCAGCAAAGCAAGGCTAGAGGAATAGTGGAGGGGACAAAACCCATGACGACAACCATGCAATCCGTCAGATTCACATAGCAAAGAAGGGGAGGATTCAAGGGAGGGCACGAGGCATCAATTTACCTTCAGTGGCTGCCGCTTGGGAACCCTTCGGCGGGCGGCGGCGCGAGGTCTCGTCGGTGGCCGGCGGCGCGAGGTCTCGTCAGGTGGCCGGCGCGGAGTCCCTTCGGCGGGCGGTGGCACAGGCCCTCGACGGGTCGTCAGGTGGCAGACGGCGTGCGCGAGTGGCGGAGAAGACCGAGGCCTCCTCATCCTTGCGTCGAGCCGCTCACTGCATCTGGGACTGGGGAAGGCCGCGACCATGGTTATGGGTGCCGATCTGTGGCCGGGATTGGTGGATCTGAGAGGAGGGGGTGGGAGAGAGGAGGACGCACGCCGAGAGAGAGGAGATGGCGGCTGGGGTTCTGCGCTGCGGAGGAGACAGAGGTGGCGGTGGATAGCGGGACTTGGGGGCGGTGACAGGGTGCGGGACTTGGGTTCGTGGAGAGGGAGAAGAGAGGAGGGATGGAGAGGAAGACAGAGAGAGTTGGGGGTGCGATGCCCTCCGTTCAGCATATGATGGCAGGAATTAGATGTCCAGGTTCGCTACGAAGGTCCATTTGAAGATGCATATAGGAGTAAAAAACACAAATTCGAGAAAACAAGTTTATCCTTTTTCTTTGTTGATTGATTTTTAAAAAGAAAAAAAATAAGATATGATGTGGAGTGTAGAAGCCCGGTTGATATCCTAATCCGACCGGTGGTGCTCTGCTGGAGGCTCGTGTCCATCGGGTCCATTGACACACAACCAGGGAAATAAATTGTACCATCCCTCGCAATTATGTTCCGCATATCATAAAACTCCGGTAGGTTGGATCGGAATATCAACAAGTACCGTTCAACTCAAATGAAAACAATTCAAGTCAATTTCAAAACTCCACCCAACTCAAACGTTGTCCGGTTGGATTGGGATATTGACACGAACATCAGGGAGCACCGCCGGTCGGATTAGTACAACGGTCGAGCCTCCACATACTAATTAAGAGTATTAAACGTAGATCAAAGAAAAATTCATTTCATAAGCCCCCTACTCAATCATGAGACGAATCTAACGATCCTAATTATGTCATGATTAGTCAACATCGTGCTACGGTAAATAATCTCTAATGATAGATTAATTAGGCTTAATGAATTCGTCTCACGATTTTTCATTCATTCATGTAATTAGTTTTGTAATTAATATATATTTAATACATCTAATAGGTTTTGTTTTAGTTTCCTAAAAATACTAATTTTTACATTTAGATAAAAAATATCGAGATCATACTAATTTTTTAAAAAAACACACCTATAATTTGTATAGTAAATGATTTTAGATAAAAAATATACGTGAATATTCAAGTGTACCTAAGTCAGATGTTCCTAGTCGTGAAAGATGTATAGTATCACTTTGTCGAAATAATTTGAAACTTTTATGGGATGGTTATGGAGCCAAAATATGTTCTTTTTTAAATCTATTAAATTTTTTGATCAAGTTTCGCTATTATTGTAATTATTTATTGAATTACTAAGGAATAAATGTGAAAATATCATAATGTGGCTAGAAAAATCTAAAAAGTTACGTAGCCACATGATTTTGGTGTTTGAGCGTCACATAAAAAATTCAAGTGATTTCGATAAAGAGTTGCTGAATATCTCTCACAAAAACATATATGGCTCATATAGTCCTATGTAGCTAAGTGAGATATGTTCCTAGTTGTGAAAGATGTATAGTTTCACTTTGTCGAAATCATTTAAAACTTTTATGGGATGGTTATGGAGTCAAAATATGGCGTTGTGTGAATCTATGGAATTTTCTGATCAAGTTTTGCTATTACTGTAATTATTTAATGAATTAGTAAGGAATAAATGTGAAAGTATCATAATGTGGCTAGAAAAATCTAAAAAGTTATGTAGCCACATGATTTTGGTGTATGAGTGTCACATAAAAAATTTAAGTGATTTCGATAAAGAGTTGCTGAATATCCCTCACAAAGACATATAAGGCTCACATAGTCCTATGTAGCTAAGTGAGATATGTTCCTAGTTGTGAAAGATGTATAGTTTCACTTTGTCGAAATCGTTTAAAACTTTTATGGGATGGTTATGGAGCCAAAATATGGCGTTGTGTGAATCTATGGAATTTTTTAATCAAGTTTTGCTATTACTGTAATTATTTATTGAATTACTAAGGAATAAATGTGAAAATATCATAATGTGGCTAGAAAAATCTAAAAAGTTACGTAGTCACATGATTTTGGTGTATGAGCGTCACATAAAAATTCAAGTGATTGCGATAAAGAATTGCTGAATATCCCTCACAAAGACATATATAGCTCACATAGTTCTATTTAGCTAAGTGAGATATGTTCCTAGTTGTGAAAGATGTATAGTATCACTTTGTCGAGATCGTTTGAAACTTTTATGAGATGGTTATGGAGCCAAAATGTGTTGTATAGCCACATATTTTTTCAAGTTTGTTTTAAAAAATTTATTACAGTTCGATTAATACAAAAAAATAAAATACCCTAACACAACATAAACTAATGCTTATCCTAGTGGTTTGCACACGTCATTTTTGTTCCAAAGGTCTCAGGTTCGATCCCCAAGCAAACATTTTTTGCGAATTAAATTCCTGGCATTGTGTCTATTGCAGCCGTTTGAGACCTATTGCAACACTTTTTCATTGTTGCATTAGACAGAAAACAAAATCTATTGATCCAGGAATGATAGGTCATTTTCCCACCTATTCAAACTTCTTTTATCCAAATTTAAAAAATATATGTAAGTTTCAAATCATTTCGGCAGCGGTCGGGGTGTGGCTGGGCACAGCTGGGGCGTGGCAGGCCATGGCCAGGGTGCAGCCGGCTGGGCGCAGCAGCAGTGTGGCCGGTCGTGGACAGGGTGCGGCCGGCCGTTGCCAGGGTGTGGCCAGGGTGCGGTCGGTCGTGACCAGGGTGCAGCCGGCTTGGCGCAGCGGGGGCGTGGCCGGCCGGGGCCAGGGTGCGGCCGGCTGGGCGTGGCCGGCTGTGGCAATGCAGGGCAGACCAGCAGGTAGCGGAGGGTCTCTAGTTGCGATTATGCCGGCACATCTCTTCTTTTTTGGATTTTTTTGCGTCCTCAAGGTGGGACCGCATCACCACGTCCTCAAGGTGGGACCAGGTGACATGGCAATTTAAAGTTATTTTGGTTTCCTAGCATTGTATCTACTGCAACCATTTTGGGCCTATTGCAACACTTTTCCGGTGTTGCATAGGCAAAAAACAATAATAATTTTAGAAAACTTTACTTTGTTTTTGAAATAACTAACTAATAGAACCCTGTAAAGTAACTATTCTATTTTAATATCTATAAGTTACTATAAGCTGACCACATAGAAACATGAAAAAGGCTTGAACGATGCTAGCTAACACAAACATTGTAATGGTGTAGTGGTAAGTTATATACTAGTGTAGTATTGAGGTCCTTGGTTCAATTCCATATCATGGCGCTTTTTTATTTTTTTTCTATTTTGCCACTAATGACAGATTGTTTTCCTACCAATTCAAACTTCTTTCTTTAAATTAATAATTAGAATAAAATCTCAATTCAAAATTAGCCAAGTTCTATTTTTGACTATGAATTGTATTTTTTTCATAGTATATCATACACACTACAAGGCCCAATCCAAATCAGACTCGCCTCTTAGTTGTTGCAACACTCAAAGTAAATATTGCAACAAAAATTAAGCGTTGCAATTGAACACAATTTTTGCTTCGAAGCCGAAGATCTCGTTGCAATAAAATTTAGCATTTGCAACAATATCAAAGTTTATTGCAGCTGTAAACAAAGGTTGCAATTGAACCTCACTTTTGCTTTGCCTCCAAGAGTTCTCGTTGCATTAAGCATCAATAATTTGCAACGCTTATGAAATTTTATGCAACACCAAACAATCGTAGCAATAGTCACAACCAAATGCAACAAACATAAATGTGGTTGCAATACTACCACTCAGTTGCAACCAAAATTAATTCTAATGCAACTATTTTGCACCATTGCAATATCGTCCACCAATCGCAATAGAGCTTTGCAACATCTTGAAAACCGTTGTATTAAAGCCATGTATCGCTACCATTTTTTAGAATGGTTGTAATATAGCCATCTATAGCAACCAAATTTTCTACGTTGCAATTCATCGGTGTTGCATTTGACCCAAATCCTTGTAGTGTGCGGTGGTGGGTCCATGGATCCATGTGATGTCTATGTGTCACGCTCTGATTCATCGGAGTGTGCTTCACTTGGATTGCTTGCATGGCCTGCATGCATGGCCCCCTTGTTGGCAGCTTTGCATGCATGGCATCCTTGTTGGCAGTCCTCCAAGGATGAGGTGATGTGGCATGGATCATAGAAGGTGAGTTTGCCACACTTTTCTTGCTTATTTTCCTGCAATCAAATAATTTCCAAGGACAAGTGGAACTACATTATTCTTAACTAAATACGTGTAAGATGTAACAACCCGGGTTTTCAAAAAAGGAAAACCCATCAACCTGCTCTCGTGATAGTCCCTGGATCAGACGCTATCACGCACAGACATCCATCACAGATAAATATCACAACCATACATCGAAATAAAGCTTTAGAGTACGAATATTATTACATATCCTGAATAATGGAGTACATCAATACACGCCTCTTGGCGGAATAACATGAATAAGAGCCTACGCAGCGGTAGCTAGCTTCTAGAAGGTGTCGCCATCTTTATTCTTCTCCCACAGGCATCCTTGAGCGAAGCGACGTGCCCCTCAGTCGTACCATCCGTCGGTGTTGTTGTTGAAGTCTGGCTCGTACACTGCAAGCTCAGGGGCTATCCCCAAGGTTCGGGATAGGTCCATGTCACCAACCGTATGCAAGCTTTAAGTGGCCTACTTCTAGGGGTAAAGAAAGGGGCAAGGTAGAGGTTGGGTTTCCTAAGCAGCAGCAGCATCAATATAAAAGAGTATCATCTCCAATTCCCACCAATTCCCACAACTCTCAACCACAAATGGTCACACCTGGTTACCCAGATCACCATCACCAGCACCTATCTCCATCTAGGGTCGGTGCGAGAACTCCCACTCCACGCACCTCAATGGTTGCACCCGGATCTGCGAGGCAGAGGGAGCAACTCTCCTCTCCCCGAATACAACCACGGCTCACCATACACTGTCATCCTATAAGGGGGAAGGTAGAAATCACAAAACGTAAGAGTCGGAGTAAACCACGGGCATGTCCATAACCGAGGACGCGGCTATACGTATAGATCTAAACTCTGCAGAGTGTGTACACCAGTACCCAACTCGGAATAACACTCGGACGGTGTACGACCGACCGAGCTTACCCTACCGAACGAACACCTAGGAGTTACGATTCCATCCTGCATCTGGGCCTCGATGCGGTCCTTCGCAAAGGACCACCCCAGAACTGTGAACATGCCCCCGTGTGGCCGCACGGGGAGCGCCCAAGAGGGAAGGGACTCCACCCTACACCCTCATCACTGATACCCTCTATCCTACTAGCAAGTATGACATCGCACTTCCTAGGGTCGAAATGGCCCTATCCCCACTCTCGGCGAGGTGGTGTGTATGAAAGTCCCGTGTAACAAAGCGACCCACTCGGTTTCAGACCGGGGCGAGCTCCTATCCTCCAAGTCATCACAAAAACCCCAACACCTGTGCTCCTAAAATAGTGTACCCGCCATAGGTACCAAACTGGGCATCGCCCGAGAAGACGATGCCTGGCCCCCAATCCCGGATCAGGTTGTCTTGAGCTCACCCCTGCCAAATATCCCAAAAACACCTTCTCCTGCCGGTTTTTCCCCACACACACCAATAATACTACCACGATATCCCAACACATGCACAGCAAGCTCAGCGTATCATCACGCATAAAAATAGTAGTAGTAGTAGTAGGTCAATCAAGGACAAGGTATTTAAAAGAGGCTATGCATAGTTTCATCATAATCATCACTATGCAATAATTAAAGCGCTAGCAGTTCTATTAGCCATGCCTAATGGGCATTCAAAGAAGGTCGGGCGTGAACCTGGGTGCGAGTAGTCGTCGTAGCCGAGGTCGTCGTCGTAGTCCTGGCTCAGCTCTCCGGCTCCGGCGGCTCCTAGAATTGTATTAAATAAATAAACACGGATGCTAATTGCAATAAATCCAAGATGAAGAACAAATAAGACCCAAAAAGAGGCAAACTCTAGCCTAGCGTGGAGTTTGGGTTTTTAGAAGATTTTCAGAAGAAGTTTTGTATTTTTCGTAGTTAAAACGGATTTAATACGAATTTCCAAAGAGAAAATAGATTTCTGAAAATCAAATACGCATATACAAAATTACAGTCATTAGGCTAGCTCTTGGCTAACTCTAGCTGGCTCTACCTAGGCTTAAAGCCGGCGGCAGGCCAGCTCCTAAGCTGACGCGGCAGCCACGTGCTTGGCTTATAGCCAGCGGCTGCACGCGTGGCTGCCTGGCGTGGCACGGCGCGGCAGATCTAGGGCGATCCGCTGCGGCGCGGTGGTGTGCGCGCGGGCGTGTGGCTCGGCCGGGGTTGGCCAGCCGCACGAGATCCCAGTGGATCTTCGGTGGCTACACGTGCATGTGTGCGGCGGTGTGCAACTAAACCCTGGGGGTTTTGGCCGGCGTCACCAAGTGCTCGATGAATTGCCTCAGAGGGACTCCGACGTGGAAAAACTCGCCGACAGCGAGGCGTGGCCGGGGCTGGACATCAAGTGGCAGGGCGCGACTCAGGAGACCTTAACGCACTCAGCCCTACCAAGAAAGGCCGGGCCTTTGGTCGGAGAAGGGCGCGACGGCGACGGTGCAGAGAAGGGCGCGGCGGCGTAGTGTGGTGATCACCGGCGACGGCATGTGGGGGTGCCAAAATGCCAGGTTCGCGTGTGCGTGCGTCCAGAGAAACGAAATGGACCCAAAGCCGGGGCTTTTGCCCCTTGTTCAAGTGCACACGACCATCTCGGTCACGGCGGCGCTTTGGCTGCACTTGCGACAGCGACATTCAGGGCTCCGTGGTGGGGTGTAGGCGTGCGCGCGTGTGCGGCCGCGTCGGCGGCGTGGTGTGCACGGCGAGGCTCTAAAGGCGGAGCCTTTTCCTCCCCCTGCTCGCGCGTGCACCAGGGCAAACCGGCGCGGCGATGGCCACGACGGCGCGGCGAACAGGGTAGTAGAGATCGCTGGCGATCAAAAGCAAAAGGGCACAGGGCCAAGCAGTGAGCGCGTGCGCGTAGGTGAAGGCAGCGGCACCTGCAGGCGTAAGGCACGGCTCGAAGGCCGGCGACACAAGCGACGGCGGTCAGCTGCGGTGGCGCGGTGCGTGCGAGGTCAGGCACATGGTCAAGGTGGGGCCTTTCTGCTCCCTCGGTGTGAAGGCCGGCTCACACAGGCGAGAGGAGGTCGATGGGCTCACCTGATAACCTCTGGTCGAAGGGAAGAGCGGCGGTGAAGGGGCACGGAGTAGGACGGCAGCAGAACGGGTCGGAGCAGGGGAAGCAGAGGTGCGCGGCGCGGCTTCTTGCAGGGACGACGCCGGCTTCTCGTCGATCGGCTCCCGCGGACGGCTCTGGCATCGAGGTGCACTCCCTCGGATGGCCTCCCCGCCTCCTTCTCCTCCCCTTCCTCTTCTTCCTCAGGCGCGGCGACGGAGACAGGGGAAAACCCCATGGGCGGTTAGGTCAGGGGGTGTGGCCGCGGTGGTGTTTATATAGGCGGCGCGGCACAGCGTGGACGGCTGGATGAGGCTCGGCCGAGGTGGTGCGCATCCGAGCCTTCGCCACGGGTGCGTACGGCGAGCTCGCCGACCTGGCGCTCGCCGGATTGGCGCGGCGCGGCGAAAAGGCGAGAAAGGGGAAAAAGCAGGGGGCGATGTGGCGGATGACGAGTGGGACCGACGCGTCAGCGAGAGAAAAGAGAGAAGGCGCGCGCGGGTTGAGCTGGGCCGCGGTGTCGCTGGGCCGGGGAAGCGCAGGGTGCATCGCTGGTCTGAGAAAAAGAGAAGGAGGGCCTGGAGTAGACTTCTCAAGCGAACTCAAGGCCCAGCCTGGTTTGAAACCTTTTCCTATTTTCCAAAACTCTTACCCCTATTCTATTTAGATTCAAATTTGAATTTAGAATTCAAATTTGATTCTCACACAAATAAAATCCAAATAAGAGCCAATGAACTCCAAAGTTCTCACACTAGCATTTTATATTCCCTAGAAATTTTTATTTAGCTCAAAAATAAATCTAGGAATTTAGGAGAGAATTTAGAAGACATCCTTAATTAAGTTATGAAGCCACCAAACAATTCACCAAAAATTTTGAAATCCTCATTTTTACTATTAACATTCTGTATTGAAAATGCGGGATGTTATAGACTCGCCCCTCAAAAGAATCTCGTCCTCGAGATTAAGAACTTACCTCCGTCTCGAAGAGGTGTGGGTACTTCTCCCTCATGACCGATTCTTTCTCCCACGTCGCTTCTCGCTCGGTGTGATTGCTCCAAAGCACTTTGCAGAAGCGAGTGGTGGTACTTCTCGTAGCTTTCTCGGCCCAATCCAGTATCTTTACTGGATATTCCAAGTACTCTAGATTGTCTTGCAAGTCGATAGCATAGGTGTAGACTTGCTTGTCAAGCTTCGGGTCGAGGCACCTCCGGAGTTGCGAGATGTGAAACATAGGATGCGCTCCGGCAAGATCAGGCGGTAGCTCCAGCCTATAAGCAAGTTTCCCCACCTTTGCCACAATCAGGTAGGGTCCAACGAACCTCGGGGCTAGCTTCCCCTTCACATGGAACCTCTTCGTGCCTCTAAGTGGTGACACTCTCAGAAGGACGTAGTCACCAACTTCGAAGGAGATGTCCCTTCGCTTAGGATCAGCATAGCTCTTCTGCCCGCTCTGAGCTATCTTCAGGTTGTCTCTAACCTTGGCCACATTCTCCTCAGCCTCAACAATGGAAGCAGGACCGAAGAAAGTCCTCTCCACCACCTCAGACCACATCAACGGGGTCCTACACTTTCTGCCATACAGAGCTTCAAAGGGTGCCATTTGCAAACTTGCCTGATAGCTGTTGTTGTACGAGAACTCAGCATAGGGCAAACTCTTCTCCCAATCATTGCTGTAAGTCAACACACAAGCTCTCAGAAGATCCTTGAGAACCTGATTCACTCATTCAGTCTGTCCATCTGTCTGAGGGTGGAAAGCTGTACTGTAGTCTAAGTGTGTGCCCATCGAATCATGCAGACTCTTCCAGAACTGAGTAGTGAACTGAGCACCACGATCGAACACGATGCTACGGGGTGCTCCATGCAACCTCAGGATGTGCTCTACGTAGAGATCTGCCAACTGACTCACACTGAACCTGTTCTTCACTGGTAAGAAGTGTGCTACCTTGGTCAAACGGTCCACAATCACCCAAATCGAGTCATTTCCCTTCTGAGTGCGGGGTAAACCCACCACGAAGTCCATGCTGATATCATCCCATTTCCACTGAGGTATTGCAAGTGGCTGTAGCAATCCGGCGGGTCTCTGATCTTCCGCCTTCACTCTCTGACATGTGTCACATCGAGCAACATACTCGACGATGTCCTTCTTCATGTTCTCCCACCAGAATCGACACTTCAGGTCTTGGTACATCTTGGTGCAACCGGGGTGAATGGAATACCGAGAATCGTGAGCTTCCTTCAGAATCGTCTTCTGGATATCCTCACCACTAGGCACACATATGCGATCTTTCAACCATAACGTGTCTTGCTCATCAATGCGGTAGTCAGGGGCCTTGCCTCTTGTCAGAAGGTCTTTCACTTCTTCAATCTCAGGACACTTCTTCTGGGCTTGCCGGATTTGGTCTTCTAGACCGTACTTCACCCTCAACTCGTTGAGCTGACCCTTCTCGATGATGTCGAGCTTCAATCTCTCCATCTCCTTGTACAACTCTAGCTGTTCCTCCTGCACCATCAGGTTGTTGCAATAGCTTCTTCGGCTCAAAGCATCGGCCACCACATTCGCTTTGTCGGGGTGGTAGTGAATGTCGAGGTCGTAGTCCTTTATCAACTATAGCCATCTTCGTCGCCTCAAGTTCAACTCTGACTGGGTGAAGATATACTTCAGACTCTTGTGATTCATGTAGATATCACATTTGTTGCCCATCAAGTAGTGCCTCCATATCTTCAAAGCATGATCAACAGCTGCTAACTCGAGGTCATGTGTCGGGTAGTTCTCTTCGTGCTTCCGAAGCTGCCTTGAAGCATAAGTGATCACCTTGCCTTCCTGCATCAGCACACAACCAAGACCCTGTCTGGAAGCATCACAGTACACCACAAAGTCCTTGTTGTCATCGGGAAGCGTCAACACAGGAGTTGTGGTGAGTCGGGTCTTGAGCTCTTGGAAGCTTGCTTCACACTTCTCTGACCACACGAATGGCATGTTGTTCTTCAGCAACTCGGTCATTGGCTTCGCGATCTTGGAGAAGTTCTTGATGAAATGGCTGTAGTACCCTGCCATCCCAAGAAAACTCCTGATTTCGGTCACTGTCTTGGGTGACTGCCACTTTGACACAGCTTCGATCTTCGAGAGGTCAACAGCTACTCCTTCAGCTGACAACACATGCCCAAGGAAAGCCATTTCTTCTAGCCAGAACTCGCACTTGCTGAACTTGGCATACAACTGATTCTGTCTCAGCTTCTCCAGCACTATCCTCAGATGCTCTTCATGTTCTTCCGCAGTTTCTGAGAAGACCAAGATGTCGTCAATGAAAACCACGACAAACTTGTCTAACTCGTCCATGAACACCTTGTTCATCATGTTCATGAAGTAAGCTGGGGCGTTCGTAAGACCGAACGATACGACAGTGAACTCATACTGCCCGTACTGGGTCACAAATGCTGTCTTGTAGATGTCCTCAGGGCGAATCTTCATCTGATGGTAGCCGGATCGAAGGTCAATCTTGCTGAAGTACTTGGCCTTCCTCAACTGATCAAGCAGGTCATCAATGCGCGGCAACGGGTACTTGTTCTTGATGGTTACCGCATTAAGAGCGCGGTAATCGACGCACAGCCATTGCATCCCATCCTTCTTCGACACAAACATCACTGGTGAAGCCCAATGTGATGCACTAGGTCGGATGTACCCCTTCTGTCGGAGAGCTTCTAATTCGTCCTTTAGCATTGCCAGCTCTAACTTGCCCATTCTGTAAGGACTCTGTGCCACTGGTGCTGTTCCTGGCACAAGGTTGATCACGAACTCCACGTCGCGGTCTGGTGGTAACCCCGGTAGATCCTCAGGAAAGACATCGGGGTACTCACAAACCACTGGAACATCGGCCACTGTCTTCGTAGTGAGGTTGTACACAGCTGGTACTTTTCGAGACTTCAGCGGCTCAAATGTGATCTTCGTCCCTTTCGGGTGTATCAGGGTCACTTGTCGGGGTGACGAGGAGATAACCCCTTTGCGAGCGGTGATCCAATCCATGCCCAGAATAACATCAATCCCATTGGACTTCAGCACGGTCAGAAATCTGAGGAACTTGTGACCCTTGATGAACATTTCCACCCCTTTGCATAGTAGGGTGCATCTGATATCTCTGAGCGGTGAGCTTGTCACAATAGGTTTCGGTCGGGGAGTCATGGGGAGAGACAGTTTGTTTACAAAGTTAGAGGACACATAAGAACTATTTGCACCAGTATCAAAAAGAATCAAAGCTTTAGCACCACAAACTAAAAACTCACTGATCACGACGTCAGGAGCGTCGGCAGCCTCCTCCTCAGTCAGGAGGTTGAGCCTCCCGCGGTCAGCGGTTGGCTGGGGAGCAGCCTGAGGTGGCCTCCCTCCTGGAGCTGGTGCCCTGACAGGTGTAGCAGCAGTCTTCTTGCTGGGGCACTCGTACGACTTGTGGCCTTGCTTGCCACAGGCGTAGCACGTCGGGGTGAAACCTCCAGTGCCGGGTCTTGACGCGCTCTGCTGCGGGCAGTTGTAGCCACCACCCTGCTACTGGTAGTTGGAGCTTCTTCCTCCAGGGTATGGTGCACGGCTTCCTCCGAAGCCACGTTCGGGCTAGTTGTTCCCCGGGCGGTAGCTCCCTCTCAGCAGGTTGCTCTGCCCACTCCTCGGCCTCTGGAAGGATCGGTCGCCATGGTCCTGATCTCCCATCCTCTTCTTGCCCTTCATGCGCTCCTCATGCCCCCTCCTTTCTTCCTCGAGCGCGATAGGCTTGTTCACCAGGTGGCGAAGGGACTTGTGCTCACTGGCCTTCAAGCCTTGGCGGAGACCATGGTGGAGGCCTCGCAGAAACCAAAACTGCTTCTTGTCGTCAGTGTTGGTGTTGTCGGGGGCATAGCGCGTCATCTTCATGAAGTGCCTCTCGTACTCCTCCACCCTCATCGCACCCTGAGTCATGGTGCAGAACTCCTGAGCCTTCTGACTCATGAGCTCCCTTGGCAGGTACTGCTCGTGGAACACCTCACAGAACTCCAGCCAGGTGATGAAAGCTGGGTTCGGCTAGCTGTCGGAGTAGTTGTCCCACCGTGACTTGGCAGGACCCTCGAGCTGGTGGACGGCGAGAGCCACACACTCTTCGTCGGTGTTGGCAGTGAGGTCGAGCTTCATCTCGATCATGCGGAGCCAGTCGTCGGCCTCGAGAGGATCATCTGAGTACCTGAAGGTAGGGGCCTTCAGGCGGAGGAACCTCTCGATCTTCTTGGCGAAGTCCTCCTCCGGCGGGACGTTGCGGTTCCCACCGTTGACTCGATTCTCGACGGCTTCTGCCATCCTCTGCATTAGCGCAGTCTGAGCGGCCATCACCTTAGCCAGGTTAGGCGGTGGTAGTGGCGGTGCCTCTCCACGGCCACGACCACGCCCACGACCCTGGGGAGCTGGTGCCGGCTCAGGTTCTCCTTCAGCTTCTTCCTCTCCTTCAGCATCGCCTTCACCGATGGGCGGAGGCGCTGATGGTGGCACCACAACGCCTCGGCCTCGTCCTCGGACAGGTGCGTGTCCATGACCATGAGTGCATCCACGCACACGAGCTGGAGCGCGGCCACGTCCATGACCACGGACTGGCGGGGCTTGCTCTTCCTCGGCTTCGGCCTCCTCGAGGCGAGCCAACAGACGTCCTGACCTCCTGATGGACATCTTACTGAAAACAAGACCAAGGGTATAGAAAACCTTAGATACGTCACTCACCAACAAATTGAGTCTGATATACAATCATGAAAATATTTCTACTAATATAATTCCAACACTCAATAAGAAGAAGCATAAGAACGATTAACTCCATTAAGACCAAACAATCAGCATCCATTATGAGTACATAAGTTCCCTCGAGGCTGACTCAAGCCTTGGAGGTCACACACAACAGTGATCTAATATAGCGTTACATGATCTCAAAAGGGTGTGCACATCTAGGTGTGAAAAGACTCATAACTCCACATGCACCGGAACAGGCTCTCGGCTGCATGGATCATCTCATGGAAACTACCTATCTTACAACTCTACTCTTATTAGCACGATCATGCTCTAGCACGCTACTCAAAGCGAGCCTTCTTGTACCTCACGGGGCAACGGTCCTCCTCGGGGAAGTCTCTGGGGAACATCCGTGACAGCATGGCGTGAGCAGCCCTCACCTCCTGGGTCTCAACCGGAGCGGGCATGTCAGCCATCGGACACAGGTGAAGCTTGAGGGCAGACGGGTGAAGCTTGAAAGTCTCCTTGCGGATCTCCCGCTGGTGCTCGGGAGGTAGTAGACCGTTGAGCTCCTGAAGCTCGTCCACTCGAAGAGAGTCAGCGTCCTCCCAAGTCCTCAGCATCCTCTTGCACTTGTCCAGCAGGAACACAGAAGTCCTGGTGAGTGCAGCGAGGTTGGCGGTGTTGGAGTACTGGTCCTGCACAAGATCGGCCACCCTAGCCTTCTCACGAACGAGACTGCGTCCCTGCGTGGCGAACTGCGCATCTTTCTGGTCCAGCTTGGCGAAGAGACGGGTGAACCTGGCCTCCTGCTTGCGTAGATCCTCCTTGGCGTAGATCATCTCCTCTCGAGCGGACACTCTCTCAGCCTCAGCTCGCACTGCCAAAGAGTTGGCGTGGCGTAGTCCTCGCTCGAGCTGCTCGACTTGCTGGTGCAGGGTACGGTTCTCCACGAGCAAACTCTGGCAGCGGGGCTATAGCTCACGGAGCTCCAGCGTAGTGTACTTGAGTCTGCTGAAGAGTGCACTCGTCTGCTCGCCCAGTCGGCGGGCGTGAGTGTCGAGGTCCACGAGGTAGCTCCCAGTGGTGACGAGCGTGTCGTCGGACTTGCGCAGAGGACCCTGGACAACCTCCTCCTCGTAGAGTGCTGTAGGGTCTGGCAGTCCGTCCACGATCGGAGCCACTCTGTAGTAGTCCTGGGGAATCAACCATAGGTCTCCAGTCCTGTAGACGTCGCGGTACCTAGCCAACAGGTGGCGAAGTACGTGGCTGCAGGCAGTGTCCACAGCGATCCTGACGTTGAGTCCTGTGCTGTGCTCGAGCATCCCGGGGAAGTCTGGACGTGCTGGGTGGGGTAGTATGGCCACCTTGCAAAGCACCAGTGGTCCAGACAGAGTGCGGACGTCCTCGACGCGGTAGGTGACGTGCGTAGGGGGAATCCCCAGCCTGAGGACGACTCGGTCCACCCAACTGGCAAGTCCCTCCATGTGCTCCGGGAGTAGCTCTATCTCCTGTCGATCCATTTCCTGTGACACGGAAGAAATTTCTAGTTAGCACAGGGGAGATATAACTTTTCAAAGAAGGATAAGTTTTTGTAATATATGCCAAGAGTTGTATATAGCAAAAGAGACCGTTTTAGAGTCCTAATTTCTATCGACCATTTCTAAGGGCATGTACTACGGTCAAGTACGGCTCTGATACCATCTGTAATGACCTGGGTTTTCAAAAAAGGAAAACCCGTCAACCTGCTCTCGTGATAGTCCCTGGATCAGACGCTATCACGCACAGACATCCATCACAGATAAATATCACAACCATACATCGAAATAAAGCATCAGAGTACGAATATTATTACATATCCTGAATAATGGAGTACATCAATACACGCCTCTTGGCGGAATAACATGAATAAGAGCCTACGCAGCGGTAGCTAGCTTCCAAAATGTGTCTCCATCTTTATTATTCTCCCACAGGCATCCTTGAGCGAAGCGACGTGCCCCTCAGTCGTACCATCCGTCAGTGTTGTTGTCGAAGTCTGACTCGTACCCTGCAAGCTCAGGGGTTATCCCCAAGATTCGGGATAGGTCCACGTCACCAACCGTATGCAAGCATTAAGTGGCCTACTTCTAAGGGTAAATAAAGGGGCAAGGTAGAGGCTGGGTTTCCTAAGCAGCAGCATCATCAATATAAAAGAGTATCATCTCCAATTCCCACTAATTCCCACAACTCTCAACCACAAATGGTCACACCTGGTTACCCAGATCACCGTCACCAGCACCTATCTCCATCTAGGGTCGGTGCGAGAACTCCCACTCCTCGCACCTCAATGGTTGCATCCGGATCCGCAAGGCAGAGGGAGCAACTCTCCTCTCCCCGAATACAACCACGGCTCACCATACACTCTCTTCCTATAAGGGGGGAAGGTAGAAATCCCAAAATGTAAGAGTCGGAGTAAACCATGGGCATGTCCATAACCGAGGACGCGGCTATACGTATAGATCTAAACTCTGCAGAGCGTGTACACCAGTACCCAACTCGGAATAGCACCCCGACGGTGTACGGCCGACCGAGCCTACCCAACCGAACGAACACCTAGGAGTTACGATTCCATCCTGCATCTGGGCCTCGATGCGGTCCTTCGCAAAGGACCACCCCAGAACTGTGAACATGCCCCCGTGTGGCCGCACGGGGAGCACCCAAGAGGGAAGGGACTCCACCCTACACCCTCATCACTGATACCCTCTATCCTACTAGCAGGTATGGCATCGCACTTGCTAGGGTCGAAATGGCCCTATCCCGACTCTCGGTGAGGTGGTGTGTACGAAAGTCCCGTGTAACAAAGCGAGCCACTCGGTTTCAGACTGGGGCGAGCTCCTATCCTCCAAGTCATCACAAAAACCCCAACACCTGTGCTCCTAAAACTGTGTACCCGCCATATGTACCGAACTGGGCATCGCCCGAGAAGACGATCCCTGGCCCCCGATCCCCGATCGGGTTGTCTTGAGCTAACCCCCGCCAAATATCCCAAAAACACCATCTCCTACCGGTTTTTCCCCACACACGCCAAGAATACTACCACAATATCCCAACACATGCACAGCAAGCTCAGCGTATCATCACGCGTAAAAATAGTAGTAGTAGTAGGTCAACCAAGGACAAGGTATTTAAAAGAGACTATGCATGGTTTCATCATAATCATCACTATGCAATAATTAAAGCGCTAGCAGTTCTATTAGCCATGCCTAATGGGTATTCAAAGAAGGTCGGGCATGTACCTGGGTGCGAGTAGTCGTCGTAGTCCTGGCTCAGCTCTCCGGCTCTGGCGGCTCCTAGAATCGTATTAAATAAATAAACACGGATGCTAATTGCAATAAATCCAAGATGAAGAACAAATAAGATCGAAAAAGAGGCAAATACGAATTTCAAAAGAAGTTTTGTATTTTTCGGAGTTAAAACGGATTTAATACGAATTTCCAAAGAGAAAATAGATTTCTGAAAATCAAATACGCATATACAATATTGTAGTCTTTAGGCTAGCTCTTGGCTAACTCTAGCTAGCTCTACCTAGGCTTAAAGTCGGTGGCAGGCCAGCTCCTAAGCTGACGCGGCAGCCACGTGCTTGGCTTATAGCCAGCGGCTGCACGCGTGGCTGCCTGCGTGGCGGCCTGGCGTGGCACGGCGCGGCGAATCTAGGGCGATCCGCTGCGGCGCGGTGGTGTGCGCGCGGGCGTGTGGCTCGGCCGGGGTTGGCCAGCCGCACGAGATCCCGGAGGATCTTCGGTGGCTACACGTGCGTGTGTGCGGCGGTGTGCAACTAAACCCTGGGGGTTTTGGCCGGCGTCCACAAGTGCTCGATGAATTGCCTCAGAGGGACTCTGGCGCGGAAAAACTCGCCGGCGGCGAGGCGTGGTCGGGGCTGGACATCAAGTGGCAGGGCGTGACTCAGGAGACCTTAGCGCACTCAGCCCTGCCAAGAAAGGCCGGGCCTTTGGCCGGAGAAGGGCGCGATGGCGACGGTGCAGAGAAGGGCGCGGCGGTGCAGTGTGGTGATCACCGGCGACGGCGTGTGGGGGCGCCAAAATGCCAGGTTCGTGTGTGCGTGCGTCCAGAGAAACGAAATGGACCCAAAGCCGGGGCTTTTGCCCCATGTTCAAGTGCACACGACCATCTCGGTCAGGGCGGCGCTCTGGCCGCGTGTGTGACGGCGACATGCAGGGCTCCACGGTGGGGCGGAGGCGTGCACGCGTGTGTGGCCGCGTCCGTGGCGTGGTGTGCACGGCGAGGCTCTAAAGGCGGAGCCTTTTCCTCCCCCTGCTCGCGCGTGCACCAGGGCAAACCGGCGCGGCGATGGCCACAGCGGCATGGCGAACAGGGTAGCAGCTATCGCCGGCGATCAAAAGCAAAAGGGCACAGGGCTAAGCGGTGAGCGCGCGCAGGTCGGTGAAGGCAGCGGCACCTACAAGCGTAAGGCACGGCTCGAAGGCCGGCGACACAAGCGACGGCAGTCAGCTGCGGCGGCGCAGTGCGTGCGAGGTCGGGCACATGGTCAAGGCGGGGCCTTTCTTCCCCCTCGGCACGAAGGCCGGCTTACACAGGCGAGAGGAGGTCGACGGGCTCACCTGATGACCTCTGGTCGAAGGGAAGAGCGGCGGTGATGGGGCATGGAGCAGGACGGCGGCGGAACGGGTCGGAGCAGGGGAAGCAGAGGTGCGCGGCGCGGCTTCTTGCAGGGACGGTGCCGGCTTCTCGTCGATCAGCTCCCGTGGACGGCTTCGGCATCGAGGTGTGCTCCCTCAAACGGCCTCCCCGCCTCCTTCTCCTCCCCTTCCTCTTCTTCCTCAGGCGTGGCGGCGGAGACAGGGGAAAACCCCAAGGGCGGTTAGGTCAGGAGGGTGTGGCCGCGATGGTGTTTATATAGGCGGCGCGGCGCAGCGTGGACGGCTAGATGAGGCTCGGCTGAGGTGGTGCGCATCCGAGCCTTCGCCACGGGCGCGTACGGCGAGCTCGCCGACCTGGCGCTCGCCGGATTGGCGCGGCGCGGCGAAAAGGCGAGAAAGGGGAAAAAGCAGGGGGCGATGTGGCGGATGACGAGTGGGACCGGCGCGTCAGCAGGAGAAAAGAGAGAAGGCGCGCGCGGGCTGAGCTGGGCCGCGGTGTCGCTGGGCCGGGGAAGCGCAGGGTGCGTCGCTGGTCTGAGAAAAAGAGAAGGAGGGCCTGGAGTAGACTTCTCAAGCGAACTCAAGGCCTAGCCTGGTTTGAAACCTTTTCCTATTTTCCAAAACTCTTACCCGTATTCTATTTAGATTCAAATTTGAATTTAGAATTCAAATTTGATTCTCACACAAATAAATTCCAAATAAGAGCCAATGAACTCCAAAGTTCTCACACTAGCATTTTATATTCCCTAGAAATTTTTATTTAGCTCAAAAATAAATCTAGGAATTTAGGAGAGAATTTAGAAGACATCCTTAATTAAGTTGTCAAGCCACCAAACAATTCACCAAAAATTTTTAAATCCTCATTTTTACTATTAACATTCCGTATTGAAAATGCGGGATGTTACATAAGAAATGCCTTATGCTCCTTTATTTATGAGTATATTGACAGCTAAAGTAGGTACTTAACAGCCGTCAACAACTCCCCCAAGCTAGCCTCTTGCTCATCCCTATCAAGAGATTAAGGACTTAGGTTGGTTGATCAAGAGTTGCTACGATGTCGTATTCCTAATGTATAACATGATACAACTAGGTACTCTATCAAAGATTGAAGAAGTTGGCATTGATCTTACCTTACACTCGATTGATATGGTGCGTGTAGCTTCACCTGCCTTGGGCTGTTGAAAGATAGAATGGTTGTATAAAGATTACCAATCACATGTACCTTGATCAGTTATCCATCCAGCGGTTTTGCATGTTTTCAAAAAGAAATCAAAGTTCCTCAAATGATACTCTCGGATCGCTCAATGTGTATGATTCCTCACCAAGGCATTGTTTTGCCTTCTTTCACCACCTACTTCTAATAAGCTGATATGTGGAGCTGTAGGTAGGGAAAACATGTGGCATACCTATTTCTCATGTATTGTCGAGTCGAAAACCGGATCCTTGGGAGAACAAGTCATACAACCTGATCAAGATGTGCAAATGTGTGTGTATGGTGGATGGATGATGAACTCCTTTTTGCATGATTTTGCTCTCCTCCTTTTTGAAATTTTTGAGATTTGGGCAATGTCTCTTTATTCTATCTTTCCTTTTTCTTTCTTTTATGCATGCCGTTGAGCATGTATTTTTTTTACATAGCCCATAGTCCTTGCTGACTATTTTTGGAGGGAGAGTAATCATGGAACAATGCGCGGAGCTTTATTTTGTGGAATAGATGGGGGATGGATGAAATGATGGTTGCTAACTTCCAGTGTAGAAGTTTCGCATATGGTGGTGTGTATGTGATCTTGATCATGGGAGTAATGACAAGTTTACTCACCGAGGGTCACAACAATTCGACAAGACTCAATGAAGAAATCAGGTCGCATATGTGGAGATTTAACAGAAGCTAAGATCTACATATGGCCTTGGATAGGAATTTCTTATCATTGAGGAACTTATCATTTTAACATTTTTCAAAAGAAAACTCCGGATATCAAACATCACTTAGTACTAGCTCATAGCAACTCTATTACACCATATCATACCTCACAACAACTTAGGCAAAGATCATGCTTTTGCTACCCACAAATTTCAAGCTCAGGTTCGATCATACTAGCCAACAAACTCAAAACTTAAATACGGTACTAAGCTGTAAACAAGGCATACAAGAGGAATAAACAGAGCAACTATTCATCATTTCAACCATGGAGAATAAGAGCACTCTTACCGCGCATATGAAAACAAACTAATTTAAGAAAGCAAATAAATATTTTTTTGGTCTTTTTAACTTTTCAGATTTTTATGTGTTTTTAGCATATGGGGTTCTGAAAACAATAGAAGATACAAGTTACCTCAGAATGGGGGTCCTCCCCCAAGCTAGCTTCAGGCTCACAGCTGTGGAGGGTGGAATCCCCTCCACACGTAGTAAGCCCTCTGCTCCTCCAGCTGTCGCTGCTGTCTCTGCTCCATGGCGTGAAGTCTCTCGCCAGTCATACGCTGCCAGACTCGAGTGGACTCGGCCTGCTGGTGCATTGTCTCATCCATGCTACCGACACGGATGTTGAGCTCGCTCATCTACTGAGTGAGGGTGGGCCCACGAGATGACGAGCGCAACCAGAACGATGAAGATGTGTCATCCCCGTAGGTAGCACCAGCGGGCCTAATCCAATCGCCACTCCCTGCACTAGCCCAAGCCGAGCTACTTGCACCCTACTGGTACATGGGCTGGTCCCAACCGGGGGTATATCCTGGTGTAACTCCAGACATGTACCCGGCCGAGGCCCATGCGCCAGACAGTGGTGTGGTATGCTGAGGCTGTGGCTGAGGCGACGGCTGTGGTGACGGCTGTGGCGGCGGATGTTGTGGCGGTTGCTGTGCTGTTGCTGCCCTCCTCGATGCACTCCTAGTGACCCTGTCATCAAAAATACTAGAACGACGAGGTTCCTCACGAGGAACGGTCAGTGGCCCTTGGCCGTACAAATGGAAATCTGGGTTAGGTAATAGAATCTGGTTTGCATGGCCAGGGTAAAAGAAAACCAATGAATCATCCGGGCCCTTCTTAAGAGTATGTCCTTGAATCAAATACGCCTCATCTATCACAGCCTGGGGAGAATCAATGTAGGGAACGTCAGTCCCTTGTGTAATCCTGAGACTCGAAATGATACATGTGATTAAAGACGTACACTAAATAGAACCCGTCATCTTAAAATTTTTCAACCACTACCGGATCATAGCTTGCACTAGGGAGATTTTGATCCGTCTGACCGCGGCATATAGTATCCTCATCTCATCCGTGCGCACGGGTAGAACGTCATCCCTTGGAAAGAGAGTGACAGCGAGCCACTTTTGCCACAGTCGGAGAGTGGGATGTGTGATATCGTTGCACCGAGGTGCTAAGTTGCCACGGACAGGCCGACCAGAAAGTTCTTCCCAAAAACTATCTCGAATAAAATCGTTGCAAGCTTGATCGAGAGAAATAACACAACGACAAAGAAAACCAAGGGTGCAACTAAGATCTTGCCAAGAAACTCGATACGACATTCCAAGGAATCGAAACATAATACCAGTCGCATCCTCCGGAAGAGTACAGAGAAGCTGGATAGTGAGGGGCCTATAACCGATCTCCCACACCAGAACAAAGTTCTCCCAACCAAGAGCGTGCCAAATGGAATCAAACTCGGAGTCCATACCTGTTTTCTCAAGAAGGGCCGAGTCGAACTCCTTGGTGTTAGCGAAGACTCGATCCTTGAT
The DNA here is from genome assembly GCA_036936925.1 of Cenchrus fungigraminus. Classification (NCBI taxonomy): domain Eukaryota; kingdom Viridiplantae; phylum Streptophyta; class Magnoliopsida; order Poales; family Poaceae; genus Cenchrus; species Cenchrus fungigraminus. Next base: position 25,067,339 of record CM072775.1, read on the forward strand.
GAGAGCATAAGCTTGTCTCTCCCGGTCGTCCCTCAAGTCGATGAAGGCGGCATTGGCGTCGTACACTCCTTCGGCTTGTGGCGTGGGTAGCTCCTTTTCTTCCTCTTCTTCACGGTCGGTTGACATTGGGCTTGGTGTAGCTCCGGAGTGGTGAGACGAGCCCTCTCCGTCTCTCGAACAGCGTGAGCGGGTCACCTTCCGGTACGCACCGGCGATCCAACTCATCTTGCACAACAATGGGACAACACGAGCAACTCGGTGATGGGTTAGTGAAATCGAAATGAAATCCTAACTGAGCTTGCTCCACCAATATTCAATACTCAGCGACAAATTGGAGAGAGTGCTTGAGAATTCAACCTTGAGCAATAAATCCAAGAAACCCAAAGAGCAAGAGCAAAGAGGGAGGAGGGTGATGGAAATGAGAGAATGGGTGAAGAAACCCCTCAATCTCCCCTCTATTTATAAGCAACTGAGCCAGGCACCAGGGGAAGGGACAAGAGCAACGGCTAGGAGCCGTTGGAGGAGGCCGGGCCCATAGGACCGTTGGCCTGGGTCGGCCGACCCTTGGGTTCGGCCTAACCTCTGTCGGGCCCGCCTGTCTCCAGCTTTTTGCAACGGCTCTCTAACGGCTATTTGATGTCCTGCTGTGAGACATGGGTACCCCTGGGTCCCCACCGACCAGGCTCACGGCCGTCCCTGACAAGTAGGTCCGGCCTACCAGAAGACCCGCCGACCTGTTAGTGGGCCCAACCGACCTAGTTGGCAGCCCACACGACCTCCTGAAGACCTTCCAGAAGATTCCCAAGACGACCTTATTCAGAACGACCACAAGACTTGACATGCAAGACAAGGAAGTCCAGACGGATTAAGGCAGCTCGAATAAGCCTTCCATGTTGTAACTGAGTAGAGATAGGTTCCCCTGTTGTAACCGACCTGGACTCCGGTCCACCGACCTTGTCCGTCGCCCAATATAAGGCGGGCAAGGGCGTCCCCAGGGACAGGTACCGCACAGACCACCTGAGATCGAAGCAATACAAACCGAAGAACTGGACATAGGGTTTTACTCTCCGGAGGCCCGAACCAGTATAAAATCGCCTTGTCCTCGTGTCTGTCGTAATTTTCGTGTGCTACACTAGCATAACCATCGCGTTCTTAGCTCCCGATCTCCCCACCGAACAACTGAACCACAGGGATTAACACCCCCGTGGGCTGTCCAGATCTCACCATCTGACAGTTGCTCGAATAATTTTTCAAGGATTTTCCAACTCAAAAATTTATTTTCAGAATTTTTATTTGAAAAGGGAAATTTGGCTAGAAAAATGTAGAATGCAGATGCAAGGTTGGAAAATTCAAATATGCATTTTGGAAAAATCAAATAAAATTTTGGAAAGGGAAATATTAGATAACTACCAATTTTTACCTTTTGGCAAAAAGGACTCATCATTTTAAGTCTGAGAGCAAGACTTTTCTCGGCGATCAATTCCACTCGTCACCCCATTCCCGAGAAATTGATGGAGATGACTTCTGTACTTCCCGCCACACCTTTCTTGTTTTCTTAGGCTTTGTTGGAGTGGTGGGAAGTCGCTGGGGCTGTGGCTCTGCCCATGCCCCTGATTGCTCATTCTTACCCTGTAGTGTATAACATTTCTCTTCTGCTGCCTGAAATCAGAACATCAAGTTCTTATTCCCAATGCGGAATCGGATCATTCCGGCTCCGACATTGATCCTTGCGATGGCGTCACTTAGGAATGGTCTCCCAAGAATGAGGGGCATTCCCTCATCATCTTGCATATCAAGGACCACGAAGTCCGCGAAGATGCATGAACCTTGGACGAATACCAATAAGTTCTCTACTATCCCCTCTGGATATCGGATCGATGCATCAGCAAGTTGGACGGTCGTCGCAGTTGGAGTTAGAGCTGGATATCCCAATTGTTCGAACATGGCCATGGACATAAGATTAACACTTGCACCAAGGACACAGAGAGCATGCTTAATCTTCTGGTAATATATCTTGCAGGTGATAGCCGGATAACCAGGATCTTTCTTGTGTGTGATTGTTGAAGATTCCCATGAGTCAAGTAATTGCTGTATAGGCTTTCCTGCATAGTCAGTGGCTCGTGCCCGCCCAGATGGCTTACCCCATATGGTGAACACTACACAAACATTTTCACAGGAAGATATGGGTTGCCCCGGAATCTTCCTGTCTTCAGCAGAGGGAACCAAAGTAGCTAATTGAGCCAATGGGTTTCTATCATCTTACTAAAACTCAACTGGTTCTTAAGAGCATATGAAAGGCTATCAATTTTAACATTAAGGCTCTCAAAAGCCTTATCATAGGTAGTTGTTTTCTTATTAAAGCCTTCATTAATCTTAGCTTGCCCAAAGACTAGATCTTTCAAGGAAGGTTGGTTTGGGTTGAAAGAATTACCTTGATTACCTCCTTGATAATAAGGGCGCGATTGATTCCACGTTTGACCTCCTTGTGGACGATAACCGTTGTTGTTGCCGTTCATGTACATCACATCCTCCTGAGTAACAGGGCAGTAATTCCCTGAATGCCCAGTATCACCACAGACTTCGCTAGTCATGCTAGCATCCACAGCTTGAGTAGTGGTGGCCATGGCGGCCTTCTCATTGGTTAGATCATCCATTCTCTACATTATTAGGTCCATCTTGGCGTGCAGCGTATCTGCTTCCTTGACGGTATGTGTACCCCTTTGACGTGGCTGGAGTTAGTCATCACTCCACCCTTGGTTGGTAACCTTCTTCTCAATCAGTGTAGTAGTTTTAGTAATAGTAAGAGAGAAGAAGGCTCCTCTAGCTGCAGCATCAATATGGCCTCGGGCTGTCGGAGTTAGCCCATTATAGAAACTTTGAAGAATAAGCCAGTTGTCCATCCCATGATGAGGACAAGCCAGGATGTACTCCTGGAGCCTCTCCCAAGCTTCTAGGATAGTCTCACTTGCTGCTTGCTGGAAACTTGAATTTCGCCCCCGAAGGACATTGGTTTTGCCCAACGTAAAGAACTTCGCGAGGAATGCTGCGGAGCACTTTGCCCAAGTGTTAATTTCTGCACGGTTCGCGTAGAACCACTGCTTCGCCTTTCCCAGGAGTGAGAAGGGAAACAGTCGCAGACGAATAGCATCTTCCTCCACTCCTCGTATAGTGAAGGTACTGCACAGTTCCAGGAACTGCTGCAGGTGGGCGCTCGCGTCTTCATTAGGCTTGCCACAGAATGGGCTAGCCTGTACCATCGTGATTAAGCTAGTCTTGATCTCGAAGTTTCCATTCCCGATGTTGATCTCAGGGCCTGTCGGCACCTGGTCAGCAGAGGGAGCGGAGTACTCGCGGAGAGTCTTCTCGACAACAGCGTTGAACATGGAAGTTGATGCGGATGGCACAAAGGAAGCTGGATCGACTTCTGAACATTCACGCAGAGGAGAGCCGAAATGAGTTCGTGCCTTCCTTACGAGTGACTCAGGATCTTCAGTGAAATTCGGCTGTAAGTCGAAACCAGTCATGCACTACCTGTCTTCATCATCAATAGACAAAGAAGACAATCTAAGTTAGCCTGCATTGAGAACTGTTTTATTCCTGTCATGATTATAAATATATGCAAAGTGTTGATATGTCATCCTTAAGCCGTCCCCGGCAACGGCGCTAGAAATGCTTGTTGACATTTCTTAACACAACTACCAACGAACGGGTTTGGAACCCATCCTGGTAACAGCGCCAGAAATGCTGGTTGGTAATTCTTAACGTTACAGGAGTCCGCAAGCGCACGGAAGTACCATTGTAACATTTCCCCAAAGGAGTATTCTAAAGGGTATCGAATCCAAGGAAGGCTTTGGCGGATTGACAAGCTCAACACTATTGCAATGAGTATAGATCACAGATGGAAATAAATCAGACACTCAAGTGCAGGGGTAAGAAATGATAATGGGGTAGTGTGATCACACACACTCACTCTCTCTAAAGGGTCCTAGGCATAGGAGGCAACATATGAGTTAGTTCTAGGTTCTTATGTACTATACACATAAAGCTGGTAAGAACGAGTTAGAAACATTAGCGTTGAAGAACATTGACTTAAGCACCCAGGTACCACGGGGAGCTAACCTCCCGCGTTGCTTCCGCACAACTCCGGTTGTTAGACTTTAGACTCCTACAGCTTATCTGAACGTGGGGGATTTCAGAGGGACCAACAGCTGTCACTACCGCGGCCTACCCCAAGACAAACCGTGGGATAAACTCATAAGTAAGGTAGCTACGCAACCCAAGCACCATGCTTACGTTGTTAGCCGGACTTGACTGGCCCAGGCTATTGTGACCCAGGTCAAGCCACCTGATAAACCAGCCAATTACACCGAGCACCGCAGCTTAAGCACAGACTTCATACAACGCAGTCATGTCATCTAACTAGATCAAACCAGGTTAGGTACACAAACGTATTCATGTTTTCCTATGTTTGTTCAACTGGATCAAAGGGTCGTGTTCGCAGAGAACACGAGCCTCTAACTTATGAACAAACACCGAAAACATGTGAAAGTCACCCGTCAAGTGGATCGAAAGGCCTTGTTCATCAAGAACAGGAGCCTCTAAATGATGAACAGGTGAAGAACACATGAACAAATCATCCATGTATACTAACACGACTTTATATGAAAGAGCTGAATAACTGAACTAGATTAAAGTCATACAAATGAATAAAGATACAACAGAACTCATACCTAGATCCCAAAGTAGACTTGGAACCTGAAGTAGAACTAATCTAGCCTACCTCCTAGCCTTGAAACTAAAATTGAGAGAGGTGTTCCAAGTGTGGATGGTTTCTAAGTGAGCCCCCTCCCGTTCTATTTCTAGGCCAAGGCACCGGCGAGGAGTGGAGGCAAACACCCCGGGAATGGCACTTAGGACCAATGGGGAGACACCACGTGAAAGCCCCTGAGTGGAGGCCTCAGGGTCGGTTCGGCCGACCCCATGGTGATGGACCGATTAGGCGACCAGAGTGAATGGGAGCTGATAAAAATTCTTCTCGAATGGGATGACTTCCCAAACAAGATGAACTCGATCGGACACCCAAAATCACACGCTCCGCACGCAACCTTCTGTTTGCCAAAACCACGTAGCCACTGAAGTGCTACTGGTCCTAGGAACAAACACTACCAGCATCCTCACCTCCTACACTCACACGGCAGCGGAAACGACTCGAGAGCCGGCTGTCTGGAGGGGGTGGTCAGACCGGGAATGGGGGGCGGTTAGACCGCCTCCACCTGGTAACCGGAAAATCCTCCGAAACACCTCTTCCGAGCACCAAAACACACCACGGTTTCACCAACAAAAATCTCTGGTCAAGGCTAAGCTAGCTACCAGGAAATCTTGGTGAAAACCAAAACTTCACCCAGGGGCCTAGGGGCGGTTAGACTGGCTACCACGGGCGGTCTAACCTCCTGTACCCAGCAACGAACTCAAGGCAAGAACTCCTAGCAAACAGCACCGAAACGACCCAACATTTCACCAGAAGACTCCTCTGATCAAGGCGAACAAACTCACAGAGGAAAACCTGGGAAAATCCAAACCTTCACCTGGAAGACCGAGGGCGGTTAGACCGCCCCCCTATGGCTGTTAGACCGCCCTACCCAGAAAATCTGGCCGCGGGTCAATCCTCAACTTCCCATCGCCCGATCTCCCGATTCACCCCACGGATTGCGGCGAAACTTCGGGGATAGCTGGGTTACCTCCTGGGCAACCTCTCCCTCAAAGGAATCGAACTGAAACGCCCACAAGCAAAGGGAATCGCGGATTTAGGCTCTCTAGGTCAAGAACTCGAGCAACTCGAAAAACCACCAAATCGAGGTCGATTCAAGGGAGTTCTTGGGGCAAAGTCACCAGCCAAAGAGGCACAAGGTCCTCATACGTGACACCCAACAAGAATCCCGCAAGAAATCGCCCTCAAATCTCCGCCAAGAGAATCACAAGAAAGAGCTCCGAAAATCACCAAAAAGAAGAACGGGAAAGGCAACACAAGACCTTGAGGAACCACGTTGAATCATCTATACATACCATGAAGGTTCATACAAGGTCTAGCTTGCCACCCATACATCCATCCCTCTCTCTAGATCTCACATGAAGCTCTCAAGCTAGTCCTAGGAAACTAGAGGAAAATAGAAACGAAAATGGGAAAACAAATGAGCTAGAGTTCCAAGAGTTGGCTGCCATCCATCCCCTCAAGTGTTTATATGGAGGCACCCAAAAGACTAAACTACCCTTACTAGATAACTAGGGATACATGCCCCTCGAGGGCAAATTTGGAAGTCTTCAGATTTTCTCCATCGGACGGATGCCCAGCGACCGCAACCTTGCTTAGCCTCGACACAAGCCTTGCGATACCGACGCGTGTCCTCCGCTTCGAAGCTTCTCGGCGGCAGCGACCCGGGCGGTCAGACCGCCCCCCCTGGGTGGTTAGACCGGCCCCGGCGGTCTGACCGCCCCTCCTGGGCGGTTGAACCGGCCTGGGTGGCCGCACCTCCTCGTCGAGTCTTCGGCCTCGGTTTTGTGGCTCAACCAAGTAACCCAGTGGTTTTCTGGTGAACCACTGCAAACCCCGCAAACTCGGTGTAGCCTCCGCCAATCATCACTCATGACTCGGCTCCCACGTAGTCCCGGCTCGACCTTGGTTTTGAGGCTCAACCAAGAAACCGTCCATGACTTCATCCCGCTGTTCTTGCCACCATGCGGCCCGCACTTGACTCCGCTGGCCACCGGGTCCCTCGAACGAAGCCTACTTGTCTTCTCCACACCTGGAGGCCTCACCGGCGACGACCTTTCGCGCTTGTTCTTCACCTGCACCAACACCTGTCAAGCCGCAACCTGCACCTGCAATACTTAGCCAAGAATCAGTCCACACCACGTTGTCAATCACTCATCACACCAGGAAGCGACCATCCACCGGTCCTCGAACCACACATGGTCCTCAATCTCCCCCTTGATGAGTGCATTGACAACACACACATATAGTAACACGAGAGAAAAGAAAAAGAAAAGAAACGAACAAAAGAAACTCCAACAAGCGATCGAAAGCCAAAGAAAGGCAACGAGCAAGATCACTTGAAGAAGAACAAGTCTCGGACCCCTTAGGCAAGGGCAACGGCTCGACACATCCGAGACAAAACCATGCTCAAGGAAAGAGCACAAACCACCAAACCAAAGCTCGAACAACACAAAGAGCTCCCTCTGCACACATGCAAACTCCCCCTGAACCAATGCAGCAATGCAACATGGGAATGCAACAAAGAGCAAAAACCTGCTCACTCTGCCCAGGGCGGTTAGACCGCCCCACTGAGATCTGACCGCCTGGGGGGCGGTTAGACCACCCCAAAAGACCGGCCCTGCACCAAACTTTTCAAAAACTGCCCGAACCACTTTGAACACCTTCCAAATGCTCCCAGGTGCCCAAATCATGCACAAACTTCTCCCCCTTGTTGACAATGCATGAATCAAGGCAAAATGCGAAAAGTTTCAACATAGAGCTTCTCAAGTATACAAAATTCATCACAAGATGCTACACATGTCCAAATGAGCAAGTTAGATACTCTATAGCTTTGTAATGACATCAACTACATGATCACCAAGTTTCACAACCATTGGGCGAAGCTAAGATAGAATTGAGTAATTTTGCGAAAAGTTACCCTCTCATGAGCAAAGTCCTAAACATGAGCAAAACATGTCAAAATGGCAAAGCCACACAAACTTCATGCTAGGACAACCATTCTAATCATAAGACCATCATAAACACCCACAGGCACCTCATGTCATGTCAAAGCCACCGAGCCATGTGCCTACTTCTATATATGAGACTTCTCATTGGTAGGCAACATGCAACGATTTAGCACCCAAAGCAAATTGAATTTAGCACATATGACATGGGAGCATATTTTCCAAACAATTTACATTTCATTTTCAGATTCATATTTGGTACATGAAATGTCTTTGCGGCAAAAAGGAACTTATGCCCCTCCACAAGATAAAGCATGGGGGCTAAACATTCATGATGGCAAATGAGCCTTTGGCCCCACATGATCAAAATAAGCTATCCAACCGCAAATTAAGCATAGCCAAGCCACAAAAACATGTCAAGATCATATAAAGGCATTTACTCACAAGAGAGCATGCATATGAGATTTTTCAAAAGCATAGCCATCAAACATGGATATAAATCAAGATCATCAAGAGCTAAGCCAAACTAACCATAGCTTACCAGACTAGCTCATAAAGACATACATATCATTCCATGGTGAATAATGTATATAGGAGAAGCCTTTCCTAAACAATGCATATGATACAAAATGCATGCAACCTAAGAAACAAAGATGCCTATACATCATGTTACATATGTCATGCCAAATGCAAGAAATGCACAAAGGAAAGCTATACATATGCTACAAAAGAGCTCCCACACGCCAACTCAAGAAATCAAACAAACACCAAGCTCCCCCCGCAAACGAGTGAAAGTTGCTTGATCTAGGGGTTTGGTGAAAATATCGGCTAGTTGGTCATGTGTGGGTACATGGATCAAAGCGATTTTTCCTTTCTCTAAGTTGTCTCTCAAAAAATGGTACCTCACTTCTATGTGCTTGGTTTTGGAATGGAGCACTGGGTCCTTTGCAACACTTATGGCACTGGTGCTATCACATTGAAGTGGAACATGGGTATACTCCTCACCAAAGTCACTCATGGTGTATGTGATCCAAAGGAGCTGAGAGCAACAACTAGCTGCGGCCACATACTCTGCCTCGGTAGTGGATTGAGCAACACTCGACTGTTTGCGGGAAGACCAAGACACCAAAGAAGAACCCAAGAACTGGCAAGTCCCAGAAGTGGACTTCCTATCCAACCGACACCCGGCAAAATCCGCGTCTGAAAATCCATGAAGAGCCAAAGAAGAAGACGCAGAGTACCAAAGGCCGAAGTCGGAAGTGTGTCGCAAATACCTGAAAATGCGCTTGACCGCTTGCCGATGAGAAGTCCTTGGAGACGCTTGAAAGCGAGCACACAGACATACCGAGAACTGGATGTCTGGCCTCGTCGCCGTCAGGTAGAGGAGTGACCCGATCATGCTCCGGTACTCCTTCTGGTCCACGTGTTCACCTTCCTCGTCCGCATCAAGAGCTGTAGTCGTACTCATAGGTGTCGCCATGGCCTTGGAGTCCTCCATCTTGAACTTCCTCACAATGTCCTTGGTGTACTTAGCTTGGTGCACAAATGTTCCTTCCTTTGATTGCTTGATTTGTAGCCCGAGGAAGAACTGCAACTCGCCCATCATGCTCATCTCAAATTCCCTGCTCATGTCTTCTGCAAACCTTGCAACAAGAGGGTTAGACGAGCCACCAAAGACAATATCATCCACGTATACCTGCACAATCAGTATATCTCTGCCCTGCCTGAGGAGAAACAAGGTCTGATCGACCTTCCCCATCTCAAACCCTCTCTCAAACAGGAACCCCCTCAGCCTACCATACCAAGCTCTAGGCGCCTGCTTCAACCCATAGAGCGCCTTCCTCAACTTGTACACCCGGTGGGGGTACTTCTCACTCTCAAACCCCGGTAGTTGCCTCACAAACACCTCTTCCTCCAACACACCGTTCAGGAAAGCACTCTTCACATCCATCTGGTACAATTTGAACCCTTTAGCCACGGAAAAGGCTAGAAGGATCCTGATCGCCTCCAAACGAGCTACAGGAGCGAAAGTCTCCTCGTAGTCGATCCCCTCTTTCTGACTGTACCCCTGAGCAACAAGTCTCGACTTGTTCCTCACCACTTCTCCTTTCTCTCCCTCTTTATTTTTCCACACCCATTTTGTCCCAATCGGCGTACATCCAGGAGGAGGGTCAACCAACACCCAAACTTGGTTCCTCTCAAAATTCTCCAACTCCTCATGCATCGAGTTAACCCAATTATGATCAGATAACGCATGTCCAATGTCTTTGGGCTCAAAGGTGGCAACAAAAGCAGCATGAGCGAAATGAGAATTGTTCCGAACCCTCGACCGTGTAGTGCGTTCATTCATGTCGCCGATGATTCTCGAAGCTGGGTGATCTACTTGCACTCCCCAGGGAGGTTCTCGCCTTGATGCTACCTCCCCCTCAACAGCAGCTTCGCCTTGATCTGGGTTTGTCATTGTAGGTGTGGGAGAGGGCCCGTTCACGATCGTCGTCGAAGTAGTAGGTACATGTTCAGCTGCGGGCACCATACCGCCATCTTCATCATCTCCATGTTCATGCTCCTCCTCCTGAAAGATCTCCTCGCCAAGTTCGTTGTCACCTGCACACTCAAAATCAAGGTGACTACGTGGCTGTATCTCGTCGAAGGTTACCTCGCAAGTCTCCACGATTTGGTTAGTTTCAAGATTGAGCACACGAAATGCTCTAGAATGAGATGCATAACCAAAGAAAATACCATCGACAGACCTAGCCTCGAACTTGTCCAACTTCTTCCCTTTCTTCAGAATGAAGCATTTACAACCAAAGACATGGAAGTGACTCACCTTGGGTGTGCGACCGTGCATCAACTCGTAACAGGTTTTCTTCTTGTGAACCCTGAGGTAGATCCTGTTCGACACATAGCACGCGGTATTGACCGCCTCAGCCCAGAACCTTCTCGGAGTCCTATGCTCGTCGAGCATCGTCCGAGCCATCTCGCACAAGGTCCTGTTTTTCCTTTCCACAACGCCATTCTGGGGAGGCGTATACGGACTCGAAAACTGGTGTTCAAGACCCAAGTCATGGCAAAAGGTTTCGAAGCGAGAGTTTTTGAATTCCGAGCCATTGTCACTGCGGATCGCTCGTATGGCATCTCCGTGCCTCTCGTTTCTTAACCTCAAGACAAGATCTCGAACAAAACCAAACGTCTCCCCTTTCTCCTCAAGAAAGAACACCCACGCATACCGAGAGTAGTCGTCCACCACAACAAGGACATACCACATCCCACCCGCAGATCGCACACGAGCTGGGCCAACAAGGTCCATATGGAGCAGCTCGCATGGACGCTCCGTCATCACATCGGTGAGGGGCGGGTGAGAAGAGGCTACCATCTTGGCATGCCTACATGGCGCACAAACCAACTCTTTCTCAAAACTCAACCGTGGCAATCCTCGGACCAAATTGAGTTTACTCAAGCGAGACAAAAGGTCAAAGCTCAAGTGACCCAACTTCCTATGCCACTTCCACAACTCACTCGAAGAACCAGCCAAAAAGCAATGCTCCACACCAGAAGACTGAGAGAAATCAGCTCGGAACACTTGACCCTCGGTAACAACCACGCAAACAAGGTCCCCTCGAGAATCTAAAATCCGAGAACCACCAGGCCGAAACAACACCTCAAAGCCCTCATCCAACAACTGGGACACGGAAAGCAAATTGAACCCCAGCGATTGAACTAGAGCAACACGCCTGAGAGTGACCTTGTCACTTACCTTGATCTCACCTTCTGATAGCACACACCCTCGCCCATTGTCCCCAAAGGTGATGTATGTCTTGGACACCACCGGGACGAGACTTGAGAACCACCCCTTGTCTCCGGTCATATGCCTCGAGCAACCGGAGTCAATCAACCAAACGTTCCTCAAGTCTCCCACCTGAAATTCAAAAGCGAGCACGTGAGTGAACAAATGACTCAGCACTGGGGTTAGTACCAAAAGAGTAAAACCAGTGCCGAGCCATTTGCTCCAAAGTGGGGTTAGCACAATCCAAAGCATCTCTCCTATCAAAGCTACCTCCACGAACACCACCACGGTAACCACTACGAGGGAACCAACCCTCTCTAGCTGGAGGAGGACGAAAACCACAAAAGGAAGACCGTGGACCGTTCCTCCTCTCCATCTCAAAGCTACGACTCCTCCCATCCCCGTATTGAGCACGAGGGGGAGAACGTCTAGTAAACTGACCACCTGCAGACTCACCATACCAACCACTAGAACCACGACCTCCAGAACTGAAACCACTCGACTCACCACCTCGAAAACCGAACCGCCCAGAATTCTGGGCGGAGCCGATTTGACCGCCTAGCCAGGCCGGTCTAACCGCCCTCCTCTGGGCAGGGCCGGTCTGACCGCCTAGCCAGGTCGGTCTGACCGCCCTCTCCAGGAAACCACCTCGGCTGCGGGAACTCGCATCTCCCCATGCCGGAACACTTCTCACCACAGCCTTACCCCTGGGCAATGGCATACGAGGCTTAGGTACACCATGGGAAGGGTTGTACCTATCCTTGTTAGCCCACTCTCTAGCCATTCTCTCCTCATGCTTCCTCTTGAAGCAAAACTCATCCTTGTGACCATCTCTCCCACAATACCCACAATGGAACTTCATGGGTTGTGGCTTAGGCTTAGGATTGGGTTGGGGCTGCCCACTCGGTTTCTCACCCTTCTTCTCTCCTTCCTCACCTCCCTTTGGGCTCACAAACTTCACCGGTTTCTGGAAATCATTTGTTGGGTGAGGGAATATGGGTGGATCTAGAGTAGTGTCAAGTTTGTTTCTGAGATGGTTAGGCTTGGGCTCAAACTTGTTCTTGTGTCTGTTTGGTGGTGGGATAGAGATCTCTCCAACTCTCTCAACTCCCTCACCACTGTTCTCTCCAAGCTTGTCAGCCCCAAGTGCCTGACCATCATAGCGTTTGAAAGCCGCTATCATGATACCAAGCTGAGGCTCCTGACCCGACAACCAGCTCATACATTTCCTCAGCTCATCATTCTCATCCTGCAAGTGATCAACATAATGTGCAAGCTCCAAATTCTTAACCGCATGCAATTCACAAGTAGAGCAAGAAGTGGGAATAGGCTCTTTCAACTTAGCCTCAAGCGAAACAGTGTAAGCATGCATCTCATCAATCTTTCTATGCAAAACAGGGCAAGAAGTGCAAGCACCTAGCAAAGCAGGTCTAGACTTAAGCTCAGCCACTTCAACCCTAACAATATCTAGTTCATCACAAGTAGAAGCATGCTTATCCTTAAGAGCAGTAAGATCAGCTAGGTACACCGAGCAATCAAAGCAATCAATCTCATCAGAAACCACAGGAGAAGCCTTAAGCGAATCAATCTCAAGCTTAGCATCTAGGTTCTGGGTTTCTAGCTCAGCCACACGGTTCCTAGCATCTTCTAGTGAGGCCCTAAGCTCTTTCCTCATCTTCTTGGCCTCTCTAAGCATGTGATCGCGATTATCAAGCAAGTCAACCAACTCATCATTCTCCTTGCGCAAAGAGGAGAGCTCATCACATACCTCATCCTCGGAGTCGGAGTACGAGTCGCTCTGGTGACTCTTCTTGCTGCCGGAGCTACGAGCCATGCCGCAGAAGCCATCTCCCGCGAAGCAGCTCAACCCGCTCAAGTTCCTAGATGACTTCTTGTTCTTGCGCCGATCACCTTCATCTTCACTGCTACTCGAGCTCGAGGAAGAGTAGGCGGAGCTGGAGTCGACATCGCTCGCTCCGACCATCGCTCGGGCCTTCCTGTCGCGGCCGTCCTTCTTCCTCGACCGTCGCTCGTCCTTGTGCTTGTTCTTGTGCTTGTGATCGCGCCTCGATCGGTACTTGTCGTCCTTGCTCGACCGGTGCCTGTAGCCGTCCTTGTTCTCCGTCTTCTCCGGGCAGTCGGCGACGAAGTGTCCTAGCTTGCCGCACTGAAAGCACGTCCGTGCTGTCCTCCTCGTGTTCACCCGGTTCTCGTGCAGCCTCTCGAACCGCCTGGTCAACAACACTAGCTCGTCCTCTCTAAGCACGTCGAACTCCTCGTCTGGCAAAGACATCAAAGAAGACAGAGAGTACATCCTGGAGGATGCGTTAGCGTTAGACTTAGCTCCTTTGCCACCAACAAGAGCGAGACTATGAGAATCAGTCGGGCTCTCGATCTTGGCTGTCATACCATGGTCCAACTCAGCCGACTTGAGCTTCGAGAAGAGCTCGTTCACCGTCAAGGTGTCATACTTCTCGGACTCAACAATAGCCTCAAACTTCCCGTCCCATACGGTACGATCCAACGAGTGCAAGAGCTTCACGGCTCTATCATGATCATCGTATGGGAGCACGGCCACATTGGCTCTCATGTTGTTCACAACGACCGTAAACCGCTGGAAAAGGGCATCGACGGACTCGCCGGGGAGATGAGTGAAGTTCTCGTACTCTCTCCGGTAAGTCGCGTACATCCGAGCCTGAACCTGAGCATTCCCAGCATGAGCATCCTTCAACTGCTCCCAAATCCTACAAGCTAAGTCCTCTGTCTGAACCCGATCGAATTCGGGCTGACACAAAGCACGAAACAAGTAGTCGACAGCCTTGTTGTTGGCTTCGAACATATCCCTCGATCCTGGAGCAAGGAAGTTCATCGGATGAACATAAGCTGTGTTCACCGTAACATCCCAAAGGATCTGACCCTTTCCGCGGAGGAACGCTGCCATCCGCCTCTGCCACATCTGGTAGTTCTTCCCATCGAAGTGCGGAGGACCCGAACCCCGTTCCTGGTACGCCATCTTTGGATCTTAGACTGGTAAGAGTCAATGAAGACCCGAACCAGCTCTGATACCACTTGATGGACCGATTAGGCGACCAGAGAGGGGGGAGTGAATGGGAGCCGATAAAAATTCTTCTCGAATGGGATGACTTCCCAAACAAGATGAACTCGGTCGGACACCCAAAATCACACGCTCCGCACGCAACCTTCTGTTTGCCAAAACCACGTAGCCACTGAAGTGCTACTGGTCCTAGGAACAAACACTACCAGCAGCCTCACCTCCTACACGCACACGGCAGCGGAAACGACTCGGGAGCCGGCTGTCTGGAGGGGGCGGTCAGACCGGGTATGGGGGGGCGGTTAGACCGCCTCCACCTGGTAACCGGAAAATCCTCCGAAACACCTCTTCCGAGCACCAAAACACACCACGGTTTCACCAACAGAAATCTCTGGTCAAGGCTAAGCTAGCTACCAGGAAATCTTGGCGAAAACCAAAACTTCACCCAGGGGCCTAGGGGCGGTTAGACTGGCTACCACGGGCGGTCTAACCTCCTGTACCCAGCAACGAACTCAAGTCAAGAACTCCTAGCAAACATCACCGAAACGACCCAAGATTTCATAGAAGACTCCTCTGATCAAGGCGAACAAACTCACAGAGGAAAACCTGGAAAAATCCAAACCTTCACCTGGAAGATCACTAGAACCTGTGAACTTGAGCTAAACTCACTAGAACTTAGACCGCCCCCCTATGGCGGTTAGACCGCCCTACCCAGAAAATCTGGCCGCGGGTCAACCCTCAACTTCCCATCGCCCGATCTCCCGATTCACGCCAAGGATTGCGGCAAAACTTCGGGGATAGCTGGGTTACCTCCTGGGCAACCTCTCCCTCAAAGGAATCGAACCGAAACGCCCACAATCAAAGGGAATCGCGGATTTAGGCTCTCTAGGTCAAGAACTCGAGCAACTAGAAAAACCACCAAATCGAGGTCGATTCAAGGAAGTTCTTGGGGCAAAGTCACCAGCCAAAGAGGCACAAGGTCCTCATACGTGACACCCAACAAGAATCCCGCAAGAAATCGCCCTCAAAACTCCGCCAAGAGAATCACAAGAAAGAGCTCCGAAAATCACCAAAAAGAAGAACGGGAAAGGCAACACAAGACCTTGAGGAACCACGCCGAATCATCTATACATACCATGAAGGTTCATACAAGGTCTAGCTTGCCACCCATACATCCATCCCTCTCTCTAGATCTCACATGAAGCTCTCAAGCTAGTCCTAGGAAACTAGAGGAAAATAGAAACGAAAATGGGAAAACAAATGAGCTAGAGTTCCAAGAGTTGGCTGCCATCCATCCCCTCAAGTGTTTATATGGAGGCACCCAAAAGACTAAACTACCCTTACTAGATAACTAGGGATACATGCCCCTCGAGGGCAAATTTGGAAGTCTTCAGATTTTCTCCATCGGACGGATGCCCAGCGACCACAACCTTGCTTAGCCTCGACGCAAGCCTTGCGATCCCGACGCGTGTCCTCCGCTTCGAAGCTTCTCGGCGGCAGTGACCCGGGCGGTCAGACCGCCCCCCTTGGGCGGTTAGACTGGCCCAAGTGGTCTGACCGCCCCTCCTGGGAGGTTGAACCGGCCTGGGTGGCCGCACCTCCTCGTCGAGTCTTTGGCCTCGGTTTTGTGGCTCAACCGAGTAACCCAGTGGTTTTCTGGTGAACCACTGCAAACCCAGCGAACTCGGTGTAGCCTCCGCCAATCACCACTCATGACTCGGCTCCCACGTAGTCCCGGCTCGACCTTAGTTTTCAGGCTCAACCAAGAAACCGTCCATGACTTCATCCCGCTGTTCTTACCACCATGCGGCCCGCACTTGACTCCGCTGGCCACCGGGTCCCTCGAACGAAGCCTACTTGTCTTCTCCACACCTGGAGGCCTCACCGGCGACGACCTTTCGCGCTTGTTCTTCACCTGCACCAACACCAGTCAAGCCGCAACCTGCACCTGCAATACTTAGCCAAGAATCAGTCCACACCACGTTGTCAATCACTCATCACACCAGGAAGCGACCATCCACCGGTCCTCGAACGACACATGGTCCTCACATGGTTCGACCGACCCCCTATGGGCCCCACTCGAGGTGTGTTTTCTCCACGTGGCTGTCATGTGGGTCCTGAAGTCGGTTCCTGGTGTCCAGTTGATATAAACACAGCTACACTGTCCAATTGTTTGTCCCAATCTTTCACAGTACCAGCTTGAAGGAAGTAATATATTTTTCTGATTTATTAACAGCCACGGTTAAATTCATTGTAGATTACTAATTAATCTTCCAACTAGTCACAAGCACCAAATATATAATATATGGGACTCACGCAATCACCACTTAGCAAATCGATTGATCTCGATGTAAATCCCACATATGAACTAGCAGCAGACCAATACTTAATTGATTCTCACAAGCCAATGGCAACCACGCCACCCAACCTCACAGCAAAAATATTGTGCAACAATATTTTAATTTCAATTGGAGAAACCAATTCCGTAGAACAATTCTGACACAAGTTTAGCAAGATAAACAAAGGGATCAGCTTAAAGGATATAAACCGAACCCTAGATGAGTGCTTCCACCCGCGGCTGCGACGAACCACGATCAGAAGAACGGGATCCCGACGGGAATCCGAGACGCGGCCAGGCTGTAGCAGCTCGATCACGTACTCCACACAATCCGAGAAGGATCGACAAGGTAGACTGGAGAGACGAAGCAGTGCCGCCTCTTTCTCTTCGGAGGAGAAACCCTCGACAAAATCCACGATAAAAACCAGTCTGGGGCCACAAGACTGACCCCCTGGCAATTAAAGTGCGCGCAGGCACACAATTAGGACTCCGACTCAAGTCTGACTCAAAACAAGGACACGGAACAAACCTGTACTCCAGCTAAAAACAAACTAGCAACTCACGTTTGGAGATAATATAAAATAAACCGGCCACATTGCTAATGACTTTACTAGAAATACCACCAGGATAGGACTCGCACCGCTAAAATAGAACATGCATATAGCTTCATATACCTTTGGTCGACATCACCCAATCTCCACATGCATGGAACCAATATGGATATAATTTCCTGGCTTCTTTTCTTCTTTCCGGAGCAGGTAAATTCCCTTGAAAATAAGGTTAGAAGGAGTATCTCGACTCTTCTTCTTTATGTTATCTTCATGCATCACACGAATATTAAATTCACCAAGCTTAATTTCCAAAGGACTTTTCAGATTATTTCTGTCCAAAATAATTGAATCATACCCCTTGCTAAATAGGACATTAGGTGTAACATTGTGAGGACCTATGGGCTCATCATCCTCTCCGTCTTGAAACAAAGTCGTCCTCGACTTTGACATATTTTCAAACCCTTCTTTTTGGCAGTGCTGAATAGTATTAACTTTATTCTTGCACCCAGCAATAACCATGGTTTTGTGATCTTTCTTTCTAGCAACATCCAACGAGCCAAGCTGATTAGTATTAGCTTCCAAAGAACCTCTTTCTGAAATATTCGGATCATTGCATAGCTTTGGTCCAGAAATAACTGGAGAACCGCTAGGAGCATCAACCTTGATGAGTTGATATAAACCATTCATTGAATTTGATATTTCCTTAGATGAATCAGCCCAAACAATCTTCTCCATCTTCTTTGTAGCAGACATGCTTTCTGCTGCCGTACCTTGCTTTAAACTCTCAGAGGTCGTAACTTTTGCAACCACATCATTCTCTCGTGTATTACTAGAGGTTTCTGATTTAACAGTAGCAAAAACTGCAGGACGGATAGTCGCAGCATTCTCCCCCTCTTGAAGCAAAGCCGTCCTCGGCTTTGGGGTAATTTCAGCAATCTTGTGTTTTACTTGGGAAGGAGCAAATACATCAGCCTTGATAGCATTCTCAAACATTGGTTTGAGCACATGATGAACTCCCTTGTGCACAAATGAATAATTATTGGAGCGGCCACTATGAGTAGCATCAAGATCAAACTGCCATGGCCGACCCAACAACAAATGACAAGCACTCATAGGCGCAACATCACAGTCGACGGTATCCAAATAATTTCCAACTGAAAATTTAACTCGAGCCTTATGAGTAATTTTTAGTGTACCACTTTTATTCATCCACTGGATATAATGCGGTGTTGGCAGCCTCCACGTAGACAAAGATAATGCATTTACCAAATCTGAACTGACAACATTAGCAAAACTGCCCCCATCAATAATTAATTTGCATACCTTGGCTTGAATTTGGCACTCGGACTGAAATATATTTGACAGTTGCCCCTTCACCATAACGGCAGTACTGTCACTATGCACATCCCGTGCCATCATAGATAAGCCATCTGAAGCATCAACAATCTGTACGGGAGACTCAAGATCACAAGATGAGTCACTGACATGCAACCCTGACGCCAAAGAAAGATCCACACTCTCATCAATAGAGATTTGCTGAGGCACTCCAGCCTTCAGAAATAATGGAGGATCTTCTTTGTGTATTTCTTTAGAACTATCAATTAGTTTGGTAGAGAAAATTTTGTCAAAAATAGCATCAATAGATTCACTGATTGATAATATATTCCTCTCTGACTCAAGAGGAGGTGCAAATCGTCGTCGTAAAACCTCCTTCATCGCATACCAAGAAGTGCAATAGTTATCACCATGTTCCATCTGCATTCTGCGGAACCATAATGACACAGGAAGAGAGAAGCTTTGTTTTGCCAAATTTGCCAGCTGGTGTAATGGCAATTCACCAATAATATAACAATTGATTATAGCATCTTCCCACTTATAGTATTCTGATGGAGAGGTTGTTGCATACAACATCGGCACAAACTCAAGGTATATGTCAAAATTGTAATCCATCATAAAAAATTAGCAGAGTACCGTGAGCAACCTGGCTCTGACACCAAATGATATAAACACGGCTACACTGTCCAATTGTTTGTCCCAATCTTTCACAGTACCAGCTTGAAGGAAGTAATATATTTTTCTGATTTATTAACAGCCACGGTTAAATTCATTGTAGATTACTAATTAATCTTCCAACTAGTCACAAGCACCAAATATATAATATATGGGACTCACGCAATCACCACTTAGCAAATCGATTGATCTCGATGTAAATCCCACATATGAACTAGCAGCAGACCAATACTTAATTGATTCTCACAAGCCAATGGCAACCACGCCACCCAACCTCACAGCAAAAATATTGTGCAACAATATTTTAATTTCAATTGGAGAAACCAATTCCGTAGAACAATTCTGACACAAGTTTAGCAAGGTAAACAAAGGGATCAGCTTACAGGATATAAACCGAACCCTAGATGAGTGCTTCCACCCGCGGCTGCGACGACCCACGATCAGAAGAACGGGATCCCGACGGGAATCCGAGACGCGGCCAGGCTGTAGCAGCTCGATCACGTACTCCACACAATCCGAGAAGGATCGACAAGGTAGACTGGAGAGACGAAGCAGTGCCGCCTCTTTCTCTTCGGAGGAGAAACCCTCGACAAAATCCACGATAAAAACCAGTCTGGGGCCACAAGACTGACCCCCTGGCCAATTAAAGTGCGCGCAGGCACACAATTAGGACTCCGACTCAAGTCTGACTCAAAACAAGGACACGGAACAAACCTGTACTCCAGCTAAAACCAAACTAGCAACTCACGTTTGGAGATAATATAAAATAAACTGGCCACATTGCTAATGACTTTACTAGAAATACCACCAGGATAGGACTCGCACCGCTAAAATAGAACATGCATATAGCTTCATATACCTTTGGTCGACATCACCCAATCTCCACATGCATGGAACCAATATGGATATAATTTCCTGGCTTCTTTTCTTCTTTCCGGAGCAGGTTAATTCCCTTGAAAATAAGGTTAGAAGGAGTATCTCGACTCTTCTTCTTTATGTTATCTTCATGCATCACACGAATATTAAATTCACCAAGCTTAATTTCCAAAGGACTTTTCAGATTATTTCTGTCCAAAATAATTGAATCATACCCCTTGCTAAATAGGACATTAGGTGTAACATTGTGAGGACCTATGGGCTCATCACCACTTCCTTTTGATGCGGTGGTGGGTCCATGGATCCATGTGATGTCCATGTGTCACGCTCTAATTCGTCGGAGTGTGCTTCACTTGGATTCCTTACATGGCCTGCATGCATGGCGCCCTTGTTGGCAGCTTTGCATGCATGGCATCCTTGTTGGCAGTCCTCCTAGGATGAGGTGATGTGGCATGGATCATAGAAGGTGAGTTTGCCACTCTTTTCTTGCTTATTTTCCTGCAATCAAATAATCTCCAAGGACAAGTGGAACTACATTATTCTTAACTAAATACGTGTAAGAAATGCCTTATGCTCCTTTATTTATGAGTATATTGATGGCTAAAGTAGGCACTTAACAGCCGTCAACAGCAAGGTTATTAATCGATCGATCGTCGGCCTCTCACCATTATCTGAGATTGCTTAATCAACTGGCCATGGTGATCCCTTTATGATGGAATATGGATAAACTTGATTCTTGAGTAATTGTATTGCACAACTTATGCTTGCAATAGTTTGCTTACTTAGTAACGGTTAAATCACTAGAACTTGAGCTAAAATATTGAAAGTAAGGATTCACTCCTTAGATGCTTTTTGGCAAAACAAACCCACTAGCCAAAAGCCTTGCATGTCTAGAGCTAATTTTGGACGGGTAAGTCTTGTTGAGTATTAGTAATACTCAGCCTTGCTATGTTTTGTTGATTACAGGTAATGCCTTTAATGATGTTTGGCCTGGAGAAATTCCACCTGGTTGGGAGCTGGAATGGGTAGATGATGACGAGTGATTGCATCATGGATGGCCTCCTATGATGTTGATCGTATCACTTAGTTAATTTCTGTTGTTTTCGACCTCTGAACCTTTTAGTTTATCATGTTGAACAATGGTTTGTAATAAATAAACCCTTGTGGGCAGATTTGGATTTGTACTCTGGACTCGCCTTCGTGTGAGCTTTAATGCATATGTTCGATCCTTTGTTGGTATGTAAGTGATTTCACCGGGCTTGACCCGGGAACAATGACAAGTTAATCCTGTGTTATTGCTTAAGTGCCAAATGGATTGGTTTAGGCGATAATACGGGATTATCTTGGGTGGGGTTGTCACAACTGGTACCAGAGTGGTTAGTATGCATCAGAGTTTAATTAACAACCTTAATCACCAGTTTTTGAATAAAATTTGTCAAGATTGATTTTTTTTGTAAAATGCGTTGGAACGTTAAGGATGAAAGTAGTTCGAGAGGTCCTAGAGGGATTTTTGGGTATTTTCAGGTGGCTAAGTAACTTATGGTGTATTTATACTAACTACCAGCACTTTCTTTGGCCATGTGTTTTATACGTGTGCTGTTGTTGACACCTTTTTTTGACACGTGTCAGAGAACAGCCGAAGATACATCAGGAAGACCTTAAAGCCGGTAAAGAAAGGGAAGAAACAACCAGCCGATCTAGGATCGGCCGATTGATGAAAGAGAGACGTGGCAAAAGAAGAATACGCCGAAGGAAAGAAGATGGAGGCAGGTCAACAATCAAGTTGACATCGGGTCAAAATCAGTTTAGAGAGTCTGATTCCTATAAGAATCATTAAGTTTTTGGTAGTTTTATTTCATTAGATTCAAGTAAACATTGTCATCATCGACTAGGAGTCAAGTTGTCCTCAGAACATAAATAGTGACCCTGCGTGGTCGAAGAAAGTTTGTACACACCAATATACACAAAACCCTTTACTTTTCAAGTCGGTGACTTCGCCAAAAGTTTTTACTTCTTCTTGTTTTCTTGTTTCTTCAAACGTCATTCTTCTAGCTCGTCGGGCTGCATCGATCGACCTACGGCAAGCTTGTAAGTACCGTTTTATCGAATATTAACTAGGCTTTAACCTCCGGGTGCATCGCTGTGATTTCGTCTAGTTTTATTCATAATTTATCGATATCAGCTAGGTTTGCAAGTCTTTTCTTGTTTATTTAGCTTTTATCACCAATTTATCCAGCTCGTGATCATATCATATCAGCTATCTTCGCTCCTGCATCGATTCACAACGATAGAGCCGATCTAGATTGATTTAAGTGTTGTCTCGTAGCGCTTAGCTTGCTCTGCTTTTTGCTTGCGCTTTGCCTACGTCATCAAATCGTGTGATCTAGCCGTTTTGAATATACTTGCACTTCGGCTACTATGTCAGCTAGCCAATCCTCTCTACATCGTATCGGCCGATCGGGCTGTTACTTGTTGAAGACCCACATCGGTTCTCTAGCCGATCTAACCCATATCTAACGTTTCCTATCTCTCCGTGCCGATCAACAGGTCAGGTCGGCTGGCACGCCTTGTTACATCTCGGGGATCCGTTACGTGTTGCCGTTGAAGAACTTAATTCCGTTTTTTGGATATTCCCGAGCCACGGCCTTCTCACGACAAGAAGGGCAAAAAGAAAGCTGACGAAGGCAACGGTGACTTCCAAGAACCCGACAAGACGGTGAATGTCCTCTTCGGCGGACTACCCACCAGATGATCTCAAAAGCTCACTCGACGAGAAGTCTTAAGCATTGAACCAGCGGTGCCGACACCTCTAAGGTGGTCGGAGGTACCAATCACCTTCTCCCGCGCGGATCAATGGACAAGCTTCTCTGAGCCAGGACGTTTCCCACTCGTCCTGAAACCAGTAGTCGCGGGCTCCAGACTCAACAAGGTACTCATCGACGGCGGGAGCGGACTCAATGTCCTCTTCACCAAGACCTTGAAGAAAATGAAGCTCGACATCACCAACATGCTCACCAAGAGCGCGTCACCCTTCTACGGCATCGTTCCCGGTAACGCGGCTATACCACTGGGCTCAGTGGTCCTGCCAGTTACCTTCGGAGACTCAAGGGAGAACTACCGCACCGAGTACATTAAGTTCGAGGTTGCGGACTTCGAGACCTCCTACCATGCCATCCTCGGCAGACCAGCCATCGCCAAGTTCATGGCGGTGCCTCACTACACCTACTTGGTACTCAAAATGCCACTGCCGGAGTACTCACGCTGCAAGGCGACTTGAAGATTTCTTTCGACTGCGACACCGAAGCCGTGGAGCTCGCAGCGACAAATCAAGTACCCAATGCAATGACGGAGATCCTTGCTGCGTCCAAGAAGCTTGCCCCAACAGAACTCGAGATACCTGAGAAGACCGACACCGCAAACAAGCCTGAGCCAACAGAGGAAGTACAGGTGAAGGCCATCGACCTCGGGACGGGTGACAGCAGCAAGACTACCATGATCGGGGTGGGGCTCGACCCGAAATAGGAAGACGCGCTCGTCAGCTTCCTTCGGGCTAACCGAGACATCTTCGCGTGGAAGCCAGCGGACATGCCAGGTGTGCCCAGGAGGCTGATCAAGCACTCACTCAACATCGACCCTAAAGCTACCACCAAGCGACAACACCTCCGCCGTTTTGCCGACGATCGACGGGATGCCATCAAGAAGGAACTCGCCAAACTACTTGCGGCTGGCTTCATTCGAGAAGTCTTCCATCCTGAGTGGCTCGCCAACCCCGTCCTCGTCCGTAAGAAGAACACAAACGAGTGGAGGATGTGCGTCGACTACACCGACCTCAACAAGCATTGCCCCAAGGACCCTTTCGGGTTGCCACGGATTGACCAAGTCATCGACTCCACGGCGGGCTGCGACCTGCTCTGCTTCCTCGATTGCTACTCCGGCTACCACCAGATCGTCATCAAGGAAGAAGACCAGGAGAAGACCGCGTTCATCACCCTGTTTGGCGCCTACTGCTACACGATAATGTCATTCGGGTTGAAGAACGCCAGTGCTACTTACCAGCGAGCTATCCAGGCCTGCTTCAAGAAGAAGCTCAACAAGAACGTCGAAGCCTATGTGGATGACGTGGTCATCAAGACCAGAAACTCCGACACGCTCATCGCCGATCTTGAAGAGACTTTCGCATCCTTGCGAGAGTACCAATGGAAGCTCAATCCCAACAAGTGCGTCTTCGGCGTACCATCTGGGAAACTACTCAACTTCATCATCAGTCATCGCGGCATCGAAGCCAATCCCGAGAAGATCTCCGCCATCACCAATATGAAAGCTCCAACCTGCATCAAGGATTTCCAGAAGCTGACTGGGTGCATGGCGGCGCTAAACAGATTCATCTCGAAGCTCGAAGAACGGGGACTACCCTTCTTCAAATTACTCAAGCACCAAGAGAAGTTCGTGTGGGCCGCGGAGGCTGATCAAGCTCTGACGCAGCTCAAAGACTTCTTGTCCAAGCCACCGGTCCTAACAGCTCCTCGCAAAAAGGAGCAGCTGCTGCTCTACCTCGCTGCCACTACTCACGTGGTCAGTACCGCCATCGTTGTCGAGCGGCAGGAAGAAGGCCACACCTACCCAGTCCAGTGACCAGTCTACTTCGTCAGTGAGGTTCTGTCAGGGTCCAAAGCACGGTACCAGCCGGTCCAGAAGCTACTCTACGCAGTACTCATCACCTCGCGGAAGCTACGACACTACTTCCAGGAGTACTGGATTGTTGTCATCACCGACTATCCACTCGGCGACATACTTCACAATCCAGATGCTACTGGAAGAATCTCTAAATGGGCGGTCGAACTCGGCGCCCTCAACATCGACTTCAGGCCACGCACAGCTATCATGTCCCAGGCACTAGTCGACTTCATGGCAGAGTGGCGGGAGAACCAGCTACCAACTCCTACAGAGCGACCAGAGCACTGGGTGATGTACTTCGACGGCTCACTCAAGCTCGAAGGCGCGGGTGCAGGAGTGCTCCTGATTTCTCCAAAGGGCGAACAACTCAAGTACGTCCTGCAGATCTTCTGGAAGGTCTCAAACAACGAAACCGAGTACGAGGCCCTACTGCACGGGCTCCGCCTCGCAATCTCATTCGGCATCAAGCGACTACTAGTCTACGGCGACTCCGCAGTGGTCATCAACCAAGTCAACAAGTCTTGGGATCGCAACAAGGAGAACATGGACGCCTACTGTCTTGAAGTCCGCAAGCTGGAGAACAAATTCTATGGTCTCGAGTTCCACCACGTCATCCGCGACAACAACGTTGCAGCAGACGTCCTGTCGAAGCTTGGTTCTACTCGCGCGCAAGTACCCGTCGGAGTCTTCGTCCATGAGCTTCACGCGCCATCCATTCTAGAGTCGGCGCCAACGACCACTGACCCTGTGCCACCACAGCCCGTTCAGGAGGTCATGATGATCGACGTGGACTGGAGACAACCTTTCATCGACTACATCCGCGAGCAGAAGGTTCCCTCCGACAAGAACATGGCCGAACAACTCGTCCACCGAGCCAAGACCTACGTACTCGTCGGAGACAATCTCTACAGGCGGGGTGCCGCTTCTGGAGTACTCATGAAATGCGTACCCTGGGATGAATGCAAGGACATCTTGGAGGAGATCCACAAAGGCGTCTACGGCAACCACGCGTCTTCTAGCACGCTGGTGAGCAAGGCTTTCCGACGAGCTTTCTACTGGCCCACAGCTCTGGCCGACGCTGAAGAACTCATCTGAAAGTGCCAAGGATGTCAATTCTTCGCCAAGCAGCAACACGTCCCGGCCTACAAGCTAGTCACCATACCACCGACCTGGCCCATTCCTGCTGGGGGCTCGACATGATTGGGCCTCTACCAACTGCGCCAGGAGGATTCAACAGAGTCTTGGTGGCTATCGACAAGTTCACCAAATGGATCGAAGTCAAGCCGGTTACCTGCCCAAAGGCCGACAGAGTACTCGACTTCTTGGATGAACTCGTGCATCGCTACGGGCTACCCCATCGCATCATCACAGACTTGGGTTCCAACTTCAACAACCATCAGTTCTGGGAGTACTACGAGGATAGCGGGATTGACGTCCGGTACGTCTCAGTCACCCACCCCCATGCCAACGGCCAAGTTGAGCGCGCCAACGGGATGGTACTCGACGCCCTCAAGAAGCGATTGCACAACGCAGCTAACACCAAAGGAGGCAAGTGGATCAAGGAACTACCCAATGCACTCTGTGGGCTTTGTACTCAACCTACCAAGCCAACAGGGCAGTCGCCCTACTTCCTGGTCTATGGCCCCGAAGCTATTCTACCTGCCGACGTGATGTGGGAATCCCCGGCAGTAGAATAATACGACAAAGGCATCTCAGAAGATAGCAGACGGGTTGACATCGACAACCTCGAAGAAGCCCGCTGCGCTGCCCTCGTCCAGTCAGTAAGGTACCTAGAGGGTATCCGGTGCTACCATGATCGCAACGTCAAGGAACACTCCTTCAACGTCGGTGATCTAGTCCTTCGTCGCATCCAGAACACGGTCGGACTACACAAGCTCAGCTCGCCATGGGAAGGTCCCTTCTCAGTCTCCAAGGTGACCGGACCAGGCTTCTATTGCCTCCAAACACTTGAAGGCGACGACATCAGCAACTCGTGGAACGTCGACCAGCTGTGTTGTTTCTACGTGTAGTCGCACGACTACTCTTCTACGGGTCCAGCCTATACGGCTATTCACGGACTCTTCGCTGTAAGCGGCCTCTCGGTCCTAGCACAAGTCTCCGGACTACTCCTCTCCAGGATCCAGTGTCAACGGCTACTAACGGATCTTGGGCTGCTCAGAGCAAAAGGACTTTGGCGGCGGTCTACGGACCATGTACTCTATAGATCCAGCCTATACGGCTACTAACGGATCTCCAGCTGTAAGCGGCTCAAGGGCCCTAGCAAACACTCAGCCGTACGCGGCCTACGGGTCCTGGCGACTACTCACCTGTCAATGGCCCTGGCCACCTAGGTGTACCTTTTTCATCAGTAATAAAGTACGATTCTACTCAATTTGTTTACTGTGTCTCCTGCTTAGGCAAATCATACTGAGTACTACTACTCACGACTACTCCCACGGCTTGGTACTCCGCGCCCTTCGCTGCAAGTGGCGGCCACGAGTACTCATTACATATACAAGCAGTGGACAACTTTCATTGATATTTCAAACAAGTCTTTGACTCCTTTGTTTGTTTTACATGAACTACCCTAAGCTACCTCTACAGGTACATCTACTGGAGATTCAGCTTCTCCGCCACCTGCTCAGCAATGGGCGCCATCTCTTCAAGGAGAGCCTTGTACTGCTCATCGCTGCAGTTCGCCGCAAGTCCACCGGCTACCACATCCACAGGTGCTTTTGGAAAGTACGACTTCATATACGCCAACACCTGGTTCTGGATGGACTTCGCTAGATGATTGACGTATGTCGCCAAGCGCCCGGGGGCTTCCTTCAGCCTTTCTACAAGTGGGGCTATCTTGGGTCCGCCCGGATGTGGCACCAGTAGCCTCGCAATGGGCAGCACGGCTTCCTCAAGATCCTGCAGCTGGCCTCGAAGCTTCTCGCAGTCTTCATTAAGCTTCTGCAGAGATTTATAACAATTGACAAGGTCACGATCTGAGGCTTCATGGAGCTCCATGTGCTTGATACTCTCATGGCGCAACTGAGCGTACTCATATTCAAGTACCTCTCTCTTGTCGGTTTCACGGTACACAATGTTCTTGAGGTCCGTCTCCGACGCATTCAGCTAGTCAATCTTTGCCTCAAGATGTGCAGACAACTAATTACAAGGTCAGACTACTCACACGTACTACAATAAGTACTCGGTGGCTTTGGCGGAAGACACACCTTTGTTCTTCTGGCGCAACGACTTGTTCGTCCAGATCAGTTCGTCCCTCTTCGCCTGCATCTCCTGTACTTCGTTGTGGTACTGGGCGAAGGCACCGTCAAGTTTGGATTGAAGCAGCGCTGAATGCTTCTTCGACTTGTCCAGCTCCTTCTCCAAGGCTTCGGCGCGAAGGACTGTGTCACCATACCCCTTCAGAAGATCGGTCTTCTGACGGGATCTTTCCACCAAGCCTTGCGCAAGACACAGCAGCTAATCAATACTCAATATTCAGAAGGCAAGTGAACTCAAGGTATTCGCAGCATACCTTGATCCAGTTCTCTGTCCGGTGCAACGATTCCATGCCCAGCGACACAAAGGCCGGGTCAATAAGATCATCGTCCAGCAACTCAAGACCTCCGCGGCTTGAAGATCCTGTCTCTGGCATGGGCGCCGAGCGGAGCGGTGTAGCTTCTTCTATGATCGCCTCGCGGACGACAACGTCAGTACTCGCCTCGGGATGCGGATCAGCCCGGCCTTCCACGCTCGGCTCGGGGGCTACCGTAATCCCCGGCTCGGGGGCTGCTGTTGTCGCCGCTTCAACGACTGGCTCTGCGGCCATTGTCTCCTCAGCAGCCATCTCAATGGCTACTGCTTCAGGGATCATGGCTCCCTCGGCTTGTGCTCCTGTCAGGATCAATTCAACAAGTCAGACATGGCTACGATTACTCTTCATAATTACTACTCGTGGTGGTGGGATGTGTACCTTCAACCAGAGTAGCCTCTTTAAACATCGTCTCCACTGCGGCTCCAGCTTGAGGTGGTGCCGTGGGTTCACGCACCTCTGCCGAGCGGTCTTCTCCATCGGCTGGAGTGCTGGCCTCCCCACCATCCCACGACAAGTTCGTGGATTTTCTGCATCACGAAGTGTTCAGTCAACCACATAAAGCTTGTCAACTACACGACTACTCGAGAGTTCAGAGAACTTACAGAGTTGACCGCACCACGGTCACGGTCGGAGCACCCAGTATACTGGCGATATCAACTATGCCAGCTTCGCTCGTAGCTCCGGCCTCAACAGGGGTCTCCTCTGGCTGCTCCACAGTCGCAGCCGGATGTGGGTCTTGGGCTTCTTCAGCTGACGCCTGCGGCCCCACGGAACCAGCCTGCTATTGCGCCCTTTCTGGCATGACATCTTCAGTAGCCGTAGGCAGGCTAATGCTCCTTTCAACTGACGCCCCCACTGTCTCCCAGACATCCTCATCACCTTGATCAACGGGATCTGAGGAGGGGATGTCCTGCAGCAATACAAGTCATATTGTCAGCAACAGACTACTTATTAGCAGTACTCGACTACACTAGTCGTGCTACTCACCTCTGGCCTGGTGGCCTCTGACAGCTTCAATTTCTTCACAGCGCGTTCCCGCGCCACATTGCGCGGCTTCCTAGGTGGCGCCGGCAAGCTAGCCTCCAGGCTAGATGGCTTCTCGATGACCGGGATGTTCGGCATCCCAGCTCGGCTGAACCTTGAGCAGAGCTGGAACCACTGCTACAGCATCTCTTCATCCTCGTCATCAAAGTTGTCTTCAATAATGATGGCATCGTCGCCTTCACCGACTTCGCGATGCTCTTTCGTCTTGGTTTCTCCCTTCCCTTGCGCTTGTCCCTCAAGTCGCGGAGGGGAGGGTGGGACGGAGACATACTTCTCCACATCATCCTACAACATCAAGCAAGCATGAGTACGATTACGTCAAGCAAATCAGTACTCGGGGGCTTATGTCACGACTACTGACCTGGTTTGGCGGCCGTGCCGCGGAGTACTCTGGCACCGGGCACGGTGTGTACGGGGGCATATCCTTGAAGATTTTGCCCAGCCTCTCAACAATGACGTCGTCCTCGACTTCGAAGCCAAGCATCCGGGATGTATCCTCATCACCGGTGTACTGGTACCCGAGGGTGTCTCGCGCCATCAGTGGCTGCACCCTCCTCTTCATGAAACTGAAGGCCACGTGCTCGGCCCTCAGTCCGGCCTCCCGCAAGGCCTTGATCTTCTTCAGCAGCGGGGGTAGTTGGATACCCTCCTGCATGGTGGGCTCCATGTTCCACCACGGCGCATGCTTTAGTTGAGGCCCGCTCGGCTTCGGCAGCTCGGGGTGGTGGCTGGTGATATAAAACCACCTCGCCTTCCAGTCCTGGTTGGAATCGATGAGCTTGTACGGCAAGTACTGGCCGGCGGTGTCTTCACGAATCTGAATCCCGGTGCCTCCGACTACTCACGGGTCATCAATGCTCGGTTGCGGCTTCACCCGGAAGAATTTCCGGAATAAGTTCCAGTAGGGCTTAATCCTCACAAAAGCTTCGCAGAAATGCACAAAGATGGAAGTGTGGAAGATTCCGTTGGGGTTGAGGTTGAGGTATTCGATACCATAGTACCTAAGCATCCCTTTGAAGAAGTCGCTGGCCGGCAGCGCGAGTCCATGCTCCATGAACCGGGCGAACATTGGGATCTCGTCCGGATTCTTCTCCATCGGGTATGGGTCGCCAGTGGCAGTACGCCACAGATCCACTTCCTTCTCGCGGAGGAACCTGCTGTTGACCAGGGCGAGGAGGTCCTCGGTCTTCAACTTCACCTTCTTCCACTCCTTTGCCGGATTGGGGCAAGGGGAGGCAAGCAGCGACGACGACGACTGGCCGGCGTCTCCGGCCTTATCACGACTCCTCTTCTTCGACGCGGCGGTTTTCGAGCTTTTCGCCGGGGAGCCTTCATCCTCCAAGTTACGGGTGTCTTCACTCGCATTCGCTCAGGGGCTACGGAGGTGGGCGGACTGCGGCGGCGAGCGCAAGTAGATCTAATCTACGCTCGTGGTGGCGGCGGCGACAGAGAAGCAGAGGAGCGGGAGCGCAGATCTAATCTGTGAATGCAACTGCTGGGAGTGCAAAAACCCTAAGGGGCTCACCGCTTATTTATAACCCATCCGGCGGCTCAGTTCTGAACGGACGGATAAGCGCCAGGCGGGTGACTCAGCGGCAGCAGCCTGACTCTTCACATTCCAGTACTCGACAATCTCAGTCTCAGGGACTCGACTACATCTGACGGATTCAGTGGGCTACACCAGATCAAGATCACACTCAGGACACATTCTATAGTCAAGATGACCCTTCAATTCGAGAGAAAGTACTCGACTCAAGGCTCGGGGGCTCCGTGCCACGTGTCCTTCAGTTTTTTCTCCAGATTTTTCGAGATAAGATTGGCAGAACTTCAGATTGACCCTCAGCTTGAATCTGCGATTCGACCTAAGGCTCGGGGGCTACATTCCATATGGAATGCGATTCTTCGAATCGCATTTCCCATATGGTTCTTCATCAAGACAACACGAGTACTATTGAAGACCTTCGAGAGAAGCACTCGGGGACGCTTGGGAACTACTCGAGAAGACTTCAAGACTACTCAAAGATCAGCTGGAGTACCTTCCAGCCTCGGGATGATTCAAGCATTCTTGAGGACTTTCAGCTTGTGGAATTTGGGCACGCTCAAGGACTACTTGCCAAGGCCGTCAAGACTACTCGAAGACATCCTGCTCGACTACAAAGTACTCGGGAGCTTGTCGTACGGACATCCCTGGGCCCACTACTCAGGTGGGTACTGGGACCGACTACTCCGTGCACCCCTGGGACTACCCGACTTGGGCTACACGGCACCTGCTGGCATGGAGCGCAAGGCTTACAGAGAATTAGTACTCGGTTAGGAGGCTGGACATGTCCGGATCCATGTAGAGTACTCCTAGTCGTTCACGACTAGTACTCCTCTGGCAAACCGACTTGTAACCCTGCCTCCCGGACTATATAAGGCGAGGCAGGGACCCCTATCTCATCATCCACATCATCTTGTAAACACACCCAATCAATCCAGAGCTACGCAGCATACAGGATGTAGGGTATTACGCACCTCGCGGCCCGAACCTGTCTAAATTGTGTGCCACGTGTCTCTCCTTCGAGTTCCCGATCTCGGCGAGGCCACAAACGTCTACCTCGGGTACTCCCCTTGGTAGGTTGCCGGTCTAAAACACCGACAGAAGCCAAAGCAAGAAGCACTCACCGCCGTTCGTGAGTGGATAAGTGGTGGAGAATCAAGTTCTTGTAGCTCAAGTGATGAATCAAGCAAGAACTTCACCACCCGCTTCATGCAAGGTCCCCTATAGTCATCACACATGTGCCTTATGGCCCAATGTATGGAAAGCAATGTGAGTGATGATGAATCCGACACCACCTCAATTGATGATCTTGTTGAGCTAGTAAATGAGCAAAAAGGGATGCTAGAAAAACAAGCTAATGAAATTAAAGAACTTAATGCTCTCAATGATCTTAGTGCTACCCTTGCTACAAATTATGAACATTTGTTGTGCAAATTCAAATTGCTTAGCAAGGAGAATGAAGAGCTAAAATCTAAGCTAGAGAGCATTGAGATTAAAACTAGTGATTCCTTTGAGCTTAATGAATCATCTATCCCTTGTGCAATTCCTATCTCCAAGGTAGATGCTTCAACTTCTTGCATTGATTTAATTGATGAATCTCGCTCACCATCTTGCAATGAGAATGTTAAGATTATGAGCATGAAGAATGATGAGCTCAAGCAAGAAGTGAAATGGCTCCGAGAGAGGTTGGTTAGCTTGATGGGCAAGGGCAAGAACAATGAAGAACAAGAAGAAGCCTCTCAAGACATGAAGTGCAATGTCCAACCTTCTCAAGATAACCGTGATGACATGGTGAAGAAGCTTGAGAAGGGATCAACTGTGACTTGCTACAAGTGTCATGAAGAAGGGCACAAGTTCTACAAATTCCCTCAATTCATCAAGAAGATGGACAAGGGTGAGAAAAAGAAGATGAACACCACCATCAAGAGCTCTCTCATCTACACCAAGCCCAACCGCAAGAACAAGACCAAGAGCAACTCCTATGTCATCAAGAAGAAGGCTAATGGCAAGGTGGTTGCACACAAGGTTGGGAAGATGAAGGAGTGGGGTTGGAACCAACCCATTTGGGTGCCCAAGGAAGTCATCACCAACATGAAGGTGCCTCAAATGGTTTGGGTTCCTAAGGCCATGTGAAGGCCATGAGTTCGAGGACTTGAGAGGCTTGGCACAAAGAAGAAGTGAAGATTCAAGTCTAGAAGCCAAGCTTGCTAGATTGGACATGTGTTGCCCAAGTTCTCTGGTTAAGGTAATGGAAACTAGAACTCATCTCATGTATCATTGTAGCTCCATTGCCTTGTTTAGGTTGCATTTGTTGCTATGCCTAGTTGTTTACATATGGTAGGTTGCTTGTGTCATGTGCTAACCCATGAGCAACCTACATGGTTTGATTAGTGTGTAGGAAAGCTACACTTGTTTCTTTCATGATGCATGTCTTCATGTATATCTCTTTGCATCATGAGCAAGCTATAGGGTTAGCTTCCCTTTTGTTGTCATAAACAATGTGCATACATTTGGTTGGTGATTCAAACACTAAATGCACACATTTAGGGGGAGCTCATCCTATGGTTTGTTTGAGGGACTAACATTGTTTTAAGCTTATTTTGTGTAGTCCCTTGGTGACGCATTCCGGTGCAGTACTTCATTCTAAGAGAATGCTATTTCACTCTAAATGTGATCTAACATCTCGAAGAGAGTGAATATAGCAATATGAGCTTCATGCTATTGAGTTATGTCCTTGCGAGCTTATGTCTCTATATAAGTTCAAAGGCAATAAACTCATACATTCCTAATCCTTGTGGTACCCCAAGTGTCTTCTTTGCAACCTTCTTTCAAAGTGGTGTCATCTCCAAGTGATATCATTTTCAAGTGGCTTATCTCAATGTGGTGCCAACAAGGTAGAGAGGAAAAACCCTCAGACGTATGCATTGCTCAAAATCCACAAGTGGTAATGTTACAAGAACTCTCTTGTCTTATCTCTTGTCTTTTTTAAGCTACCTCCGTGCATGATATGATCTAAGCTTCCTTATCTTACAAATATTTGTAGTTGTGCACTTGATTTTCACACTATCATTTTGTGCACACACTTAGGGGGAGCTTAGTTTGTATCATGATAGTCTCATGAGCTTGTGATCCACCTTAGTTATTCGCACATGTGGTATCTTCATTGATATCATACATATGGATCATGGTTCATGCGGCTTTCTTCCTTGTCTTTAACATTTCTCTTTGAGCTATGATTGCTAGGACTTGCTAAATTTCCTTTGGAGACTCCTTGTTTTGGACACTTTTTGGAGATTTTATTCCAAAGGGGGAGAATTTGAAGCCAAAGCAAGCCAATGTTTCCAAAGGGGGAAGTAGCAAGCTATATGTAAAGAGAAGATCATAAAAGAGGGAGAACACATCTAGGGGGAGTTGGATGATGGTAAGCATCCAAGCAAGTGTAAGTAGTTCAATTTTGTCAATTTTTGCAAATTTATGCTTGCTTTGATTGTGTTGTCATAAATCACCAAAAAGGGGGAGATTGTAGCGAACATGGCCTCTTATGCCATTTGTTCAAAGATTAATTTTGGTGATTAATGACAACATAATAAATGGGACTAACCATATTGTCTAGCATGTCTTTGTAGACACTTCTAGGTCCCAAGGATGCAAAAATACCATATGCCAAAATGAGAAGAACAGGTCATAGAATCTCACAGATAGAATCTATTAACAAGGAAGACTGAGTTGTTGGGTGAAGCTACTATTCGCTTTAGTGAGCTATTAGAAAAAAGAGATAATACCAAGGTAATGGGGAACATGACTGATTCAATCAAAGGGTAGGGTGAAAAAGTGTATGAGGGTGAAGGTTTGTGTAGCGAACATGGCCTCTTATGCCATTTGTTCAAAGATTAATTTTGGTGATTAATGACAACATAATAAATGGGACTAACTATATTGTCTAGCATGTCTTTGTAGACACTTCTAGGTCCCAAGGATGCAAAAATACCATATGCCAAAATGAGAAGAACAGGTCATAGAATCTCACAGATAGAATCTATTAACAAGGAAGACTGAGTTGTTGGGTGAAGCTGCTATTCGCTTCAGTGAGCTATTAGAAAAAAGAGATAATACCGAGGTAATGGGGAACATGACTGATTCAATCAAAGGGTAGGGTGAAAAAGTGTATGAGGGTGAAGGTTTGTGTAGCGAACATGGCCTCTTATGCCATTTGTTCAAAGATTAATTTTGATGATTAATGACAACATAATAAATGGGACTAACCATATTGTCTAGCATGTCTTTGTAGACACTTCTAGGTCCCAAGGATGCAAAAATACCATATGCCAAAATGAGAAGATAGTATATTTTTCAAGGGTCAAAACCGCGGAAGAAAGAGAAAAAGAATGCCACCGTCGGATGAACCGACGGTACCCATGGAATCGGCGTCGGTGCAATCACCGGATGAAGTGGTACACTGCGAAAGGAAACCCAAGTCAGCAAAGATCACCGGATCATCCGACGCCCCCAATTTTAGTTGCGCCGGATGAATCAAGAGACCAAGCAAGCAGGAACCTTCAGCACCGGATGAACCGATGGTGTAGCGACAGTTCATCCGGCGACTGTGTATTTGCTAACAGAGATGTTCGGACGCAAAGTTCTTAAGCACTGGATGAACCGATGGGTATAAGGATTTGGGTGACGGTTCATCCGATGGCTGCGAAATAGCCAACAGAGAGGTTTTGGCTGCGAACCCATCAGCACCGGATGAACCGACGGTTAAGCGAGGAGACCGTCGGTGCAAGCGTCGGAGGATATGTGTCAGAAGAAGATGCAACGGCTAGGTGACGTGGAGAGCACCGGATGAACCGATGGCCCTGGAATTCTAGCATCGGTTCATCCGACGCTATGGTTTTCAGTGGCCGTTAGCCAATGGCTCTTTGGACGCCTTAGGCTATTTATACCCCCTCCACTCCACCATTTGGAGTTGCTGGATTGTGTGGAAGTGTAAAGGAGTTCAAGACACATTGAAGATCATATCCAATCCATCCAAATGCTAGATTACTCATCAATAGACTTGCACATGCTTTGTGTGTGTGCTTAGTGCTAGGCTTAGCTTAGAGTTGAGTGAGTGCAAGGTGTGCCTACCTTGTGAGGTGATTCTCGAGTGGATCAAGTTGTACGAGGTGCGCTGGAAGCCTTGGAGCCTAGGTGGCTCTCCGGCAAACGTCTTCAACCCTCCGGCTTGGTGTGGAGTGGCGAGGACACTTTGTGCGGGGGACGTGGAGACCCCCTTCCCTTGGTGGAGAAGCTCCTTAGTGGAGGCAGCATCAAGGTGACCAAGGGAGCTTGGCGAGTGCCTTCGTGGCGAACCTTAGTGGCAAGTCAAGTGGTGCTCTTGGAAGAGACTTGGTGACCGGAAAGCAATACTCTTGTGAAGAGTGCTTCAACAACGTGGACTAGGGGTGGCTTAGTGCCTACCGATACCATGGGATAAATCGCGTGTCAAGAGTTTGCTTCCTCTCATCCCCTTTACGTTTCCGCATTACATTCTTGCAATCCTTGTTTGCCTTTACTTACCTAGAGTAGTATCATGCTAGGATTGGCTATAGGTTGCAAAACTAGTTTTGGGATGGGAGTTTCACACTAGAACAACCCTAGTTGCACATCTAGATAGTATGTTCTAGTTTATGTTTGATGCAAATAGTGATAAGCCATAGGATAAGTTTTTAAGTTGCCTAATTCACTCCCTCCCCCTCTTAGGCTACGAGCATCCGATTCCTTACAGTTTGACCAAAAGGCAAGACGGGACACACAATGTTGATGATGCCAACAAGATCAATATGGAAAGCAGGGAAAACACTAAAGATGTTGGAGTGACAAGATTAACTCAAATGATGGACAAGGACCCTATCATACCAAGGGAAGAATGGAGATGCAGTGATAGACTGAGGGGTAAGATCACCCTGACTACAAAAGACGAGACTCTACAAACAACAAGGAAGGGAAACTTGGAAGGTAACAATGCCTCATCTAAAAATACCTTTTCCGCTCTTGAGGTAGAAAAAAATGTTGATATATCTAGGGGGATGGGTGCTATGGTTGATAATGATAGCTATTCCACTATTAATCTTGTGAGGTAGAAGAAGTGGTTGATGATGGAGATCATATCTCAGTGGTGGAACCTGCCCCTATGGATGAGCTCACTAACTTTCATGATTTTGTTCCAGTTACACCTAAAAGGAAAAGGAAACCTAATGTGAAGTCCATTTATAGTGTGCACAAGAAGTATGATGAGAGCAAGGAAAATCCTACTCAGAAGAAGAAATCTACCAAAAATAGGAATCAAGGAAACCTTGAGTCGCCTGCGAAGGTAGGAAGGGGAAGAATGAAAAAATATCAACATGAAAGGCCTGATGTGGAATTGTAGAGGCATCATGGTGTATCTTCCTTCCTCAAAAACCTAATTTTGGAACATAACTTCCATTTTATTAGGCTACAGGACACTATGCAGCAAAATATTGATGATTCAGTTATCAGAAACATAGATATTAGACAATCGTATCTTTGGAAGTGGGTGCCTTCCAATGGAAGGTTTGGAGGCATTTTGGTTCGAACAAATATTGAATTCTACGATGTGGGGTCTTTTTCAAAAGGAAGTGTTGACGCTTTTTCGGTCAACAACAAGAGAGCGCTAGATCGCGCTGCAGCAGGAACTGAACTTGCCGGAACTCCTGTATTGACCGGTCTAACCGGTCGAGTCCACCGGTCTGACCAGTGGGCATCGGGACGCCGGTGAATGCCTACGAGCACCGCCTCGGGAGGGACCCCGTCGGAGGTGGTGCGCCTAGGGTTGCTCTAAGATCGGCAGGCCACTCAGAACGTCCTTGATCGCCGTCGAGGCAAACAAGGAAAGCAATAGGGGTTGGAAAAGCTAGGGTTTGAGAGACTAAAGTTGTAAAAAGATATGATCGATTGGGTGATAAGTCCTCAACCGGCTGTGGCCCATTATATTTATAGGGTGGGGAGGTCTTGCCCCGCAAGGAAGTCCTTTACAACTCGAAAACGACCAGAACTCCTCAATTCTACTCGGACTTGGGGTCCACCGGTCAGACCGATCAGCGCCACCGGTCACACCTCTGTGAGCTTTGCCGGATAGGCTACAGGGCCTGACCGGTCAGACCGTCCGGGTACACCGGTCTGACCAGTGGCGCTAGCCTGATCGGCCTTGTGCCAAATTTGGGTGCGAACATATGCCCCCCTGTTTTTTAGTAAAGCTTGCGTATTAAAAAATATTTCTAAGATCGATGTGACAGATTTCACCAGCCATTTTTTGTTCTAAGGGCGATTTTTGTATAAATCGGCCATAGTGCTATCAAGCATCTTGCCAAACACTTGGGTAAAATTTCTTGAAGTACCTCCCGTTGAGAGCCCTCAGAAGTTGCTATCCTTGCAAAGTCTCCACCATGTAAGAATTTCCAGAACATACCTCTACAATCTTATATGGACCTTCC
Source organism: Cenchrus fungigraminus (assembly GCA_036936925.1). Classification (NCBI taxonomy): domain Eukaryota; kingdom Viridiplantae; phylum Streptophyta; class Magnoliopsida; order Poales; family Poaceae; genus Cenchrus; species Cenchrus fungigraminus. The sequence continues at coordinate 25,106,006 of CM072775.1, forward strand.
CAACTTGGAGACCATTTACCAAATTTATTGATCTTAGTCCCAATAGGCAAAATCGTCTTCCGAACCAAATCACCTACCTGAAAAGATTTGGCCTTTACCTTTTTATTATTAGCTCTAGCAACTCGCCTCTTGTCCTTTTCAATCTCCTCTAAAGCGTCCAAGCGCTTGTCGGTCACCTCATCAATATTATCCATCATCAAAGCATCATAGGTTCTAACATCAAGATTATTTTGCTTTGCAAGTCTATATGCACCTAGATTCACCTCAACGGGTAAAACGGCCTCTTGATCATACACAAGCTCATAAGGAGTAACTTTAGTAGCACCATGTCTAGAAATACGATGAGCCCATAAAGCTTCAGATAATACCTCATGCCATCTTCTATGAGTGTCCTCTATCTTCTTCTTAATGAGCTTAATCAAAATCTTGTTGCTAGACTCGGCTTGACCATTTTGAGGAACTGTGTGGTTCGAGGACCGGTGGATGGTCGCTCCTTTGTGATGAGTGATTGACAACGTTGTGTGGACTAACTCTTGGCCTAGTATTGCAGGTAGAGGTTGCGGCTTGATTCACATGGTGCAGGTGAAGATCAAGTGCGAAAGGTCTATGTCTGTGTGACCTCCCAGAGCGGAGGGACGAGTAGCCTTCGATCGAGGTACCCGGTGGCCGACGAGATCGAGTACGGACCGTACGCTGGCAAGAAGAGCAAGACGGCGTCGAGAGGGATGAAGCCGATGCAAGGTGGCAGCTAACAACTGAAGCTTGCACGCGGGGTTTGTAGTGGTTTGGCCACAAAACCACTGGGTTACTTGGCTGAGCCACAAAGCCAAGACCGAGGACTCGACGGGGCGAGCCGACCTGCCTGGGGCGGTCTCACCGCCTGGTCAGGGCGGTCTGACCGCCTGGCCAGGGAAAGACCGCGGGCAGGGCGGTCTGACCGCCCAGGAGGGGCGGTCTGACCACGTGGGTCGCAGCGCGTCGAGAAGCTTCAAAGCGGAGGACGCGTGGCGCAATCGTGAGGCTTGCGTGAAGATGAAGCAGGTTGCGGCCAGCGGGAGTCCGTCCGATGAAGTAAAAGATCAAAGTTTCCAAAGTGCCCTCGGTGGGCGTGTATCTTAAGTTAAGTAATTAGGGGTAGTTTGGTCATTGGTTGCCCTCCATATAAACTCAGTTGAGAGGAGATGGCAGCCACCACTTCGAACCCTAGTTCATTTGCTTTCCTCTTTAGTTTTTCCTGAGGCCTAGCTTGAGTGCTTCATGAGAGATCTTGTGAGAGGGATGGATTTTCGGGCGGCTTGCTAGACCTTGTATGAACCTTTCATGGTATGTATAGAAGCTTCGGCGTGGTTCATCTAGTCTCTCTTGGTCTCCCGGCGTTTTCCTTTGTGGTGATTTTCGGAGCTCTTTTTGGGGATTTTCTTGGTGGCTTGTTTGAGGGGTTTCTTGGAGGGATTCTTGTTGGGTGTCACACATGAGGTTTTCGTGCCTCTTTTCTTGGTGACTTTGCCCCAGAAATCCTTTGGGAAATCCTTTGATTTGGGTGGATTTCGGAGTTCTTGGAGTTCATGACCTAGAGACCTTCGATTCGTGATTCCTCTTGATTGAATGGGTTTCGGTGGATATCCTTTGGTGGAGAGGTCATTCATGAGGTGACCCAGCTATCCCCGAAGTTTCGTTGCAATCCGTGGAGTGAATCGGGAGATCGGGTGAAGGGAAGTTGGGAGTTGACCTGCGGCCAGTTTCTACAGGGGAGGCGGTCTGACCGCCCAGGGGACGCGGTTTGACCACCCTAGGGATTTCGCGAGGAAAGTGTTGGTTTTCCGGGGATTTTCTCTGAGAGCTTGTTTGCCTTGATCAGAGGAGTTTCCAGGAGAAATCTTAGGTTGATTTGGAGTCGTGTGCTTCGAGTTGTGGTTTTGGGGAATTTCTCAGCCTAGGCGGTCTGACCGCCCTGTCCATGCTGTCTGACCGCCCCTGGCAGGAAATTTCTCTTGAGTTGTTTCCGCTATTGTGGTTGAGTAGTTTGAGTGTTTGCTGGTGAGATTTGCTCCTAGGATCAGTAGCACTCCAGTGGCTACGTGGTCTTGGCAAACGTGCGGATAGAGTGGAGAAAGTGATTTTGGGATCGAGGCCGTGTTCATCTCGTTGGAGGAGCTATCTCCCTCAAGAAAGAATTTTTATCGGCTCCCATTCACTCCCCCCTCTCTGGTCGCCCAATCCGGTCCTTCTATTGGTATCAGAGTCGGTTACGGATCTTTTTGATTCTAACCAGTCTATGATCCAAAGATGGGGGACTACGGAAAGGGGTCGGGTCCTCTGCACTTCGATAGGAAGAACTACCAGATGTGGGAGAGGCGCATGGGCACGTTCTTGTGTGGGAAAGGACAATTGATCTGGGATGTGACGCAAAATGAGAATTATGTCATTCCGGACGATTTCATCCTCCCAGGTGCTCGGGACATGTGTGAGGCCAACAGCAAGGCCGTGGATTACTTGTTCCATGCTCTGTGTGCTGCGAAGTTCGATCGCGTGTACTCAGAGAAGGTGGCTGGAAAGATTTGGGCTAAGTTGAGGATTGCTCATGTTGGGAACGCTCAGGTTCAGGCGCGCTTGTTTGCTACTCACCGGAGAGAGTACGAGAACCTCACTCATCTCTCCGGTGAGTCGATTGATGCCATGTTCCAGCGCTTCACCTATATTGTGAACAACATGAGGGCCAATGTGGCGGTGCTCCCATACACGGATCATGATAGAGCTATCAAGCTCTTACACGCACTTGACAGATCCGTGTGGAGTGCCAAGGTTGAGGCCATTGAGGAGTCGAGCGTGTATGACACGTTGACTGAGGACGAGCTGTTCTCTAAGCTCAAGTCATCTGAGGTGGATCGTGGCCTGAGAGCCAAGGCTGAGAGCACGACTGAGTCCCATAGTTTTGCTCTTGTGTCCGGATCTGGTGGAAGGACTAACACTAACTCCTCTTCGAGGATGTTTTCTCTGTCCTCCTTTGTGTCCTTGCCAGATGAGGAGTTCGACGAGCTTGGAGAGGACAAGCTGGCCCTGCTGACCAGGAAGTTCGAGAGGCTGCACGAGAACCGCGTGAACATGAGAAGAACCACTCGTACGTGCTACAGATGCGGCAAGTAGGGACACTTCATCACCGAGTGCCCACAGGAGATCGAGCCCAAGAACGAGTACAAGCACTGCCCAAGGATCGAGAACAAGTACCGCTCCAGGCGTGAGCACAAGAGCAAGTACAAGGACAAGGACGAGCGGAGGTCGAGGAAGGGCGGCGGCTACGACAAGAAGAAGAAGGCTCGAGCGATGGTGGGAGCGAGCGATGTCGACTCCAGTTCCTGCTACACCTCGTCGAGTTCCAGCGGCAGCGACGACGACAGCAAGCGCAAGAACAAGAAGCATGGTTCCAAGAACCTGAGTGGCCTGAGTTGCTTTGCACGAGAGGACGGCTTCTGCGGCATGGCCCACAGCTCCGGCAGCAAGAGAAGCCAGAAGGATGACTCCGGATCAGAATCCGAGGATGAGGTATGTGATGAGCTCTCTTCTTTGCACCAGGAGAATGCTGAGTTGGTTGCCTTGCTTGACAACTGTGATACCATGCTTAGAGAGGCTAAGAAACTTAGGAAAGAACTTAGAGCATCTCTAGAAGAAGCTAGGGTGAAAATTGCTGAGCTAGAATCTGTGAATCTTGATGCTAAACTTGAGATTGATTCCCTTAAGATTGCTCCTGTTGTTGTTGATACTCCTGATTGCAATGACTGCAATGCTTTCTTGGCTGATTTAACTTTGCTTAAGGAAAAGCATGCCTCAAAGTTAGAGGAACTAGACTTGCTTAGGGCTGAGATTGGTGAGTTGAAGTCTAGGTCCGCTTTGCTAGGTGCATGCACTTCCTGTCCTGTGTTGCATGCCAAACTAGATGAACCTCATGATAGGATTGTTTCTTTGGAGGCTGCTTTGAAAGTTCCAATTCCTACATCTTGCTCTACATGTGAATTACATTCTGTTAAGAATATGGAATTGGCCCACTATGTTGACCGCTTGCAGGATGAAAATGATGAGCTGAGAAAGCTATTGAGTTGGCTGTCTGGGCATGAGCCACAGTTAAGTTTGATGATGGCTGAGTTTAGGAGGTTGGATGGTCAGGCATTGGGTTCTGACAAGATTGGTGAGAGCAGTGGAGAGGGAGAGAAAATTGGAGAGATTCCCATCCCACCACAAACAACACCCATGAACAAATTTGCTCCAAAACCTAACCATCTGAGAAACAAGCTAGACACCACTCTCGATCCACCAGTGTTTCCCCACAAAACCGATAACTTCCAGAAACCGGTGAAGTTTGTGAGCACCCTTGGGAACACATTTGAGGGAAAATCAGGAGAGAAAGAGGTAGAGAAACCGAGAGAAACTCCACAGCCAAAGCCTAAGCCAGTTCGCTTCGATTGTGAGTATTGTGGGAGGGAAGGTCACCATGGAGAGTTTTGTTACAAGAAGAAGAGGGATGAGAGGATGGCAAAGGAGTGGGCGAACAAGGACAGGTACCATCCCTCTAATGGTGTGCCTGAGCCTCGTATGCCACTGCCTAGGGGTCAGGTTGAGGTGCGTACAGTTCCGGGTTGGGGAACGAGAGGAATTCCCAACCGAAGTGGTTCGCGTGTTGCTGCTCAGGGGAGGGCGGTCAGACCGGCCTGGGCAGGCGGTCTGACCGCGTCCCAGCTTGGAGCAAGGGGTGCTGATGCTCGTGGTCCTGATTTTGATCGTGGTGGTTCCTATGGTCGTGGTACAGGCAGTAGGGGGTTTGTTTCTGGTGGTGGTGTGTTTGCTGGACGTTCTCCTCCTCGTGATCGATATGAGGGTGGTAGAGATCGTCGCAGCTTTGGGGATCAGAGGAGCTACGAGCCACGCTTTCCTTTTCGTGGTAGTCGTTCTCCTCCAGCTAGACGTGAGGTAGTTCAGCGTGGTCGTCGTAGCTTTGGACATAATAGGATGGATGTTGCTAATCCCACTTTTGAGTAAATGGCTCGACACTGGTTTGATTCCTTTTGTGCTAACCCCAGTGTTGAGTCGCTTGCTCATTCTCATTTTCGTTTTTGATTTGCAGGTGGGAGGCATGGAGAACGTTTGGTTGATTGACTCCGGTTGTTCGCGACACATGACCGGAGACAAGGGGTGGTTCTCCAGCCTCACCCCGGTGATGTCAAAGGTGTACATCACTTTCGGGGATAATGGACGAGGACGGGTGATTTCAGAAGGTGAGGTTAAGGTGAGCAAGTTGGTGACCCTAAAGCGTGTGGCTCTGGTCAAGTCACTTGGGTATAACCTGTTGTCAGTATCTCAGTTGCTGGACGAGGGTTATGAGGTGCGTTTTAAGTTGGGGGCTTCTCGTGTTCTTGACTCTCGAGGCGATCTTGTTTGTACGATAGTGCCCGAGGGACAGATCTTTCGCGCTGATTTTTCTCAGTCTTTTGGTCCCCCGAGCTGTTTGGTTGCTGGTCCTTCTTCTGAGTTGTGGAGGTGGCATAGGAGATTGGGGCACTTGAGCTTTGAGCTTCTTTCCCGTTTGAGTGCACTCGATCTTGTCCGAGGATTGCCAGGTTGCGTTTTGAGAAGGATTTGGTTTGTGCGCCTTGTAGGCATGGCAAGATGGTAGCTACTCCCCATCCACCCCTGACTGCTGTCATGACAGAGCGTCCGACAGAGCTGTTGCATATGGACCTGGTTGGTCCAGCTCGAGTTCGCTCGGTGGGTGGGAAGTGGTATGTCCTAGTTGTGGTGGATGATTACTCTCACTATGCCTGGGTGTTTTTCTTGGAGGAGAAGGGTGAGACGTTTTGTTTTGTTCGAGACCTGATCTTGAGGTTGAAGAATGAGAGACATGGGGATGCCATTAGAGCGATACGTAGTGACAATGGCACAGAGTTTAAGAACTCTCGTTCTGAGACCTTTTGTCGTGATCTTGGTCTTGAGCATCAGTTTTCGACTCCGTACACCCCTCCTCAGAATGGTGTTGTGGAAAGGAAGAATCAGACCCTGTGTGAGATGGCTAGGACGATGCTTGATGAGCACAGGACTCCTCGGAGGTATTGGGCTAAGGCGGTGAATACCGCATGCTATGTGTCAAACCGGATTCTCCTCCGAGCTTTTAAGAAGAAAACCTGCTATGAGCTGATGCATGGGCGAGTACCCAAGGTGAGTCACTTTCATGTCTTTGGTTGCAAGTGTTTCATTCTTAAGAAGGGTAGAAAGTTGGACAAGTTTGAGGCTAGGTCGGTCGATGGTATTTTCTTTGGTTATGCTACTCACTCTAGAGCATTTTGTGTGCTCAACTTGGAAACTAACCAAATCGTGGAGACTTGCGAGGTTACCTTCGACGAGACACAGCCGCGTAGCTCTTTGGTCTTTGACTGTGCAGGTGATGAGGAGTTCGGCCAGGAGATCTTTGAGGAGGAGGTGCAGGAAGATGGTGAAGAAGATGATGGTGGTGGTGCTCCCGCAGCTGATCGTGTATCTACTACTTCCACGACTACGACGACGTTTGAGGATGGTCCTTCAACCACACAGACTACGACAGAGGCTGTTCAAGAGGTTGCTGCTGTTGAGGGGGAGGTGGTCTCCAGACGTGAGGCTCCCCGGTGTGTTCAGGTGGATCACCCACCTTCGTCGATCATATGTGAAATTCATGAACGCACTACACGGTCCAGGTCACAAAGGCATTCTCATTTTGCTCATTCTGCATTCGTCGCTTCTTTTGAGCCCAAAGATATTGGACACGCACTTTCCGATCCAGATTGGGTGAATGCTATGCATGAGGATCTTGAGAATTTTGAGAGGAATCAGGTGTGGGAGTTGGTTGAGCCTCCACCAAATTGCAAACCTATTGGGACAAAGTGGGTGTGGAAAAACAAAGAGGGAGAACTTGGGGAGATTGTGAGGAACAAAGCGAGGTCGGTTGCTCAGGGTTGTAGCCAGAAAGAGGGGATAGACTATGAGGAGACATTTGCTCATGTGGCCCGTTTGGAGGCAATTAGGATCCTTCTAGCATTTTCAGTTGCTAAAGGCTTCAAGTTGTACCAAATGGATGTGAAGAGTGCTTTCCTGAACGGGTTTTTAGAGGAAGAAGTGTATGTGAGGCAACCCCCGGGCTTTGAGAGTGAGAGATTTCCCCATCGGGTATACAAACTCAGAAAAGCACTGTATGGCCTTAAACAAGCTCCCAGGGCATGGTATGGTAGGCTGAGAGGGTTCTTGTTTAGTAAGGGGTTTGTGATGGGAAAAGTGGATCAGACTCTCTTTCTCCTCAGGCAGGGTGTTGACATTCTGATCATGCAAATATACGTGGATGATATAATCTTTGGTGGCTCCTCTCACACTTTGGTTGCCAGGTTTGCAGATGACATGAGTAGGGAATTCGAGATGTCCATGATGGGTGAATTGCAGTTCTTTCTCAGGCTCCAGATCAAGCAGCGCAAGGACGGGATGTTCGTGCATCAAGCCAAGTACACAAAGGACATAGTGAAGAAATTCAAGATGGATGACTCGAAGCTGATGGCTACGCCGATGAGTACGACTACAGCATTGGATGCAGATGTTGATGGCGAGCCCGTGGACCAGAAGGAGTACCGGAGCATGATCGGCTCCCTCCTCTACTTGACGGCGACGAGGCCGGACATACAGTTCAGTGTGTGTCTGTGCGCTCGTTTTCAGGCTTCACCGAGGACTTCACATCGGCAGGCTGTCAAGAGAATTTTCAGGTACTTAAACTACACCCTTGAGTTTGGTCTTTGGTATTCTGCGGCCTCGACACTCAACCTTCACGGGTTTGCGGACGCTGACTTCACTGGGTGTCGTTTGGATCGTAAGTCTACTTCTGGTGGGTGTCAGTTTCTTGGGTCGTCTTTGGTTTCTTGGTCATCCCGCAAGCAGTCGAGTGTAGCCTAGTCCACTACAGAGGCCGAGTATGTTGCTGCAGCCAGTTGTTGTTCCCAGCTCTTATGGATCACCTACACTATGAGCGACTTTGGTGAGGAGTGTTCCCATGTCCCACTCTTTTGTGACAGCACCAGTGCCATAAGTGTAGCCAAGAACCCATTCCTCCATTCCAAAACCAAGCATATAGAGGTGAGGTACCACTTCCTGAGAGACAATGTGGAGAAGGGAAAAATTGCTTTGATCCATGTACCCACCGAGAACCAACTAGCTGATATCTTTACCAAACCCCTTGACCAAGCTACCTTCTCTCGCTTGCGGGGTGAGCTCGGAGTGTGTTTGCCTTCCTGAGTTGGTGGTGGGAGCTCCTGTGTAGCATATGTATCGTATTTATCTTTTGCATGGCATTGCATTTGTATCATGATGTATAGTCATCTTTGTATCTTAGGGTGTCTTTTCTTTTGTGACATATGGTAGGATGAGCTTCTCCTATATACATTGATTACTATGATATGCTAGTTGTGAGCTTGTGAGCATGTTTGATGTGACTTGTGAAGGATAGCTATGCTCTTGATAGTCTTGCTATATTTGCTTGTTGAGGTGGCTAGTTTTTGGAAAATGTTTAGATAGGCTCTCTCTTATGAGTTTAAGGCTTGGCATGATCTTAGTGTGCTTTGGTGGTTTATGTCACTTAATTCATGGTTGGATATCATGTGCTTCTCACTTGGGGTCAAAGACCCATGTGTCATTATGAATGTTTAGCCCTTGTGTTACCTTGTGGGGGAGCATAAGCTTCTTTTTGCCGCAAAGGCACTTCATGTACCACTTTATGCTTAAATGTGAAAATTTAACTTGGTATGAAATGCCTTGCTCAAAATTGTGCTCTCAATTGACCCATGTCATAAATGTTTTAAATCTGATTTTATATGGGTGCTAAATCGCTGCATGTTGTCTACCATGAGAAGTCTCATTTTAAGAAGTAGACACATGGCTCGATGGCTTTAACATGACATGAGATGCTTATGGGTGTTTATAATGATCTTGTGTTAAGGATATGTGACCTAGCATGAAGTTTGTGTGATTTAAATTCACTTTGGTAGACTTTGCTCATGTTTTGGTCTTTTGCTCATGAGAGGGAAATTTTTCGCAAAATTCTATATCTTGATCATGGCTTGCTCATTTGCTCATATAGCTTTACTATCATGACGGCAATGCTCATACGAATCTTTGGAATGTCTTGCTTGCTGATTTGCTCACTCGTAGCATTTTGTAGTGCTCTTTGTCTATTTGAGAAGCTCTAGGTTGTATTTTTCGTAGAAATGCCTTGATTCTTACATTGTCAACAAGGGGGAGAAGTTTGTGCATGGAAAATAGGTCTGAGCATGCTTAGAAGGTTTTCGGCTTGTTTCGAGCTTTTTCGGAACATGTTTTTCTGGGGGCGGTCACATAGGGCGGTCAGACCGCCCTGTCTGTGATGTGACCAGCCCAGGCGGTCTGACCGGCCTGGCTAGGCGGTCTGATCGGCCTGTGTCAGTTAGAGCAAGTTTTGCTCATTTTTCATGCATCTACAGTAGTTCTTGCATGCATGTGTTCAGGGGGAGTGCATTTGCTCAGGGGGAGCTCCATGTGTCGCCTGAGTTCTTGTTTTGGTGGTTTGCTCTTCGTGAGTTTTGACTTTTCTCTCGGTTGTGTTGAGCCGTTGCCCTTGCCTTAGGGGACCGAGATTTTGGTTTCAAGTGATCAGGGTTTGTGTTGTTTGGCTTTTGGATCACTTGATGGGTTGTTTGTTGTTTCTTTCTTTTTCTTTTTCTCTGATGATTACTACGTGTGTGGGTGTTGTCAATGCACTCATCAAGGGGGAGATTGAGGACCTGTGTGGTTCGAGGACCGGTGGATGGTCGCTCCTTAGTGATGAGTGATTGACAACGTTGTGTGGACTAACTCTTGGCCTACTATTGCAGGTAGAGGTTGCGGCTTGATTCGCATGGTGCAGGTAAAGATCAAGTGCGAAAGGTCTATGTCTGTGTGACCTCCCAGAGCGGAGAGACGAGTAGCCTTCGATCGAGGTACCCGGTGGCCGACGGGATCGAGTGCGGACCGTACGCTGGCAAGAAGAGCAAGACGACGTCGAGAGGGATGAAGCCGGTGCAAGGTGGCAGCTAACTACTGAAGCTTGCAGTGGTTTGGCCACAAAACCACTGTGTTACTTGGCTGAGCCACAAAGCCAAGACCGAGGACTCGACGGGGCGAGCCAACCTGCCTGGGGCGGTCTGTCCGCCTGGTCAGGGCGGTCTGACCGCCTGGCCAGGGAAAGACCGCGGGCAGGGCGGTCTGACCGCCCAGGAGGGGCGGCCTGACCGCGTGGGCCGCAGCGCGTCGAGAAGCTTCGAAGTGGAGGACGTGTGGCGCAATTGTGAGGCTTGTGTGAAGATGAAGCAGGTTGCGGCCAGCGGGAGTCCGTCCTGTCAAGTAAAAGATCAAAGTTCCCAAAGTGCCCTCGGTGGGTGTGTATCTTAAGTTAAGTAATTAGGGGTAGTTTGGTCATTGGTTGCCCTCCATATAAACTCATTTGAGAGGAGATGGCAGCCACCTCTTCGAAACCTAGTTCATTTGCTTTCCTCTCTAGTTTTTCCTGAGGCCTAGCTTGAGTGCTTCATGAGAGATCTTGTGAGAGGGATGGATGTTCGGGCGGCTTGCTAGACCTTGTATGAACCTTTCATTGTATGTATAGAAGCTTCGGCGTGGTTCATCTAGTCTCTCTTGGTCTCCCGGCGTTATCCTTTGTGGTGATTTTCGGAGCTCTTTTTGGGGATTTTCTTGGTGGCTTGTTTGAGGGGTTTCTTGGAGGGATTCTTGTTGGGTGTCACACATGAGGTTTTCGTGCCTCTTTTCTTGGTGACTTTGCCCCAGAAATCCTTTGGGAAATCCTTTGATTTGGGTAGATTTCGGAGTTCTTGGAGTTCATGACCTAGAGACCTTCGATTCGCGATTCCTCTTGATTGAATGGGTTTCGGTGGATATCCTTTGGTGGAGAGGTCATTCATGAGGTGACCCAGCTATCCCCGAAGTTTTGTTGCAATCCGTGGAGTGAATCGGGAGATCAGGTGAAGGGAAGTTGGGAGTTGACCCGCGGCCAGTTTCTGCCGGGGAGGCGGTCTGACCGCCCTGGGGATTTCACAAGGAAAGTGTTGGTTTTCCGGGGATTTTCTCTGAGAGCTTGTTTGCCTTGATCAGAGGAGTTTCGAGGCGAAATCTTGGGTTGATTTGGAGTCGTGTGCTTCGAGTTGTGGTTTTGGGGAATTTCTCAGCCTAGGCGGTCTGACCGCCCTGTCCATGCTGTCTGACCGCCCCTGGCAGGAAATTTCCCTTGAGTTGTTTCTGCAGTTGTGGTTGAGTAGTTTGAGTGTTTGCTGGTGAGATTTGCTCCTAGGATCAGTAGCACTCCAGTGGCTACGTGGTCTTGGCAAACGTGCGGATAGAGTAGAGAAAGTGATTTTGGGATCGAGGCCGTGTTCATCTCGTTGGAGGAGCTATCTCCCTCGAGAAAGAATTTTTATCGGCTCTCATTCACTCCCCCCCTCTCTGGTCGCCCAATCCGGTCCTTCACATTTGCTTGAGCATAATATGGAGATGATTTGAGTAATTTAATACCATAGGAATTGACAAACTCACGCACCTCTTTTGAAACAAACGAAGTCCCTTGATCTGTAGTCAAAGTTTGTGGAATGCCAAATCTATGTATGATATGCTTTGTAATAAACTCAATCACCTCTCTATGTGTCATATTCTTCAAAGGAATTGCCTCGGTCCACTTGGTAAAATAATTAGTTGCCACAATCACAAAACAATGTCCCTTCGACGAAGGAGGGTGAATCTTACCAACAAAATCCAAACCCCATCCTCTAAAAGGCCAAGGCTTAATAATTGGATGCATCAATGCAGCAGGTACCAATTGAGCATCTCCATGTTTCTGACACTCTTCACACCCCTTGTAGTATCTAAAACAATCAGCTATCATAGTAGGCCAATAAAAGCATGCTCGCTTAAGGAGCCACTTCATCTTAGGAGCCGATTGATGAGTACCACAAATCCCTTCATGAACCTCTGCCATAGCCAATCTAGCTTGATCAGGACCCAAGCATTTGAGAAGCAAATCATCCATTGTCCGACAATATAATTCATCATTATCAAGAACAAACTTTAGAGCCCAGCGTCAGACTTTTTTATCAACTGAACTATTAGGATCCTGCAAATAATTTACCAGAGGCCTTCTCCAATCATCTACTTCGTCTTTATTGTCTTTAGAATGAAAAATAGCCGAAGAAGATTTCTGACCAGGGGACCGGTCAGACCGGTCGGTCTCAACGGTCAGACCGGTGTCACCGGTCAGACCGGTCAGAGGTACCGGTTGGACCGGTGCCTCCAGAGCAAAACACTCGGCCATAAGCATCGGTTTGTGTTCTTGAAAATTTCTTTTTCGAATATTATAACCAGATGGTTGTTGTGCCAGAATATTAGCCCTTGGATTCTCTTCTCGTGGTACATGATAAATAACAAATTCATCCGTACAAGATATGATATCTAAGCATTTATCAAGATATGCATTTAAGAAATCATTTAAATATTGACATACCTTGGAAACTTGCTGCACCACTAATAAAATATCACCATAAGCTTCCACATGTTTTACTCCCATACTATGCAAAATCTCCAAACCAAATAGAAGAGCCTCATATTCGGTTTGGTTATTAGTACACTTATGATCCAATCGGTTAAGAGCTTCAAAAACAGCCCCACTCGGTGAAATAAAGACAATTCCAACACCACAACCATCTTTGCAAACTGATCTATCAAAATGTAATTTCCATGGGGTAAAGGTAACATAATCGACATTTAAATCAAGTTGCTTATCTACTCTATGTCCAACAATAAAGTCGGCAACAACTTGACCTTTCATCGAATTTAATGGCTCACAATGTAAATCATATTCGACTATAGCATAAGACCATTTGCCGACTCTACCACTTAAAATTGGTTTATGCAACATGTATTTAATAATGTCGATTTGACATGCTACTATGCAAGTGCTAGGTAACAAATAATGCCTCAACTTGGTACAAGTATGATATAGTGATAAACACAACTTTTCAATAGGAGTGTACCTTGTTTCGGCGTCCAATAATCTTCTACTTTCATAAGCAACAATATATTCCTTTCCTTCGGTCTCTTGAGTCAAAACACCTCCAATGACATCTTTCTCAGCCGCCACATATAATTTAAAAGGAATACCACTCTTGGGCGCTTGAAGAACGGGCGGCGAAGATAAATAATGCTTAATCTCATCAAATGCCTCTTGTTGTTTTGCCCCCAAGTAAAATCAGCATCACTTTTTAACCGAAGTAAAGGAGTAAAAGCATTCACCTTCCCAGACAAGTTACAAATGAACCTCCTCAAGTAATTTATCTTGCCCAAGAACTTTTGCAAATCTTTCTTGCAAGCAGAAGCTTTTACATTTTTAATAGCTTCAAATTTCTTAGGATCTATCTCTATACCTTTCTAATGTACAACAAAACCCAAGAATTTTCCAGCCGATACACCAAAAGCACACTTGAGTGGATTCATCTTCAATTTATATCGACACATTCTCTCAAATGCAAGTCTTAAATCAGCTAAATGAGAATCTACTCCAGCCGATTTGACAACAATATCATCGATATAAACTTCTACTATGATGCCAAGCAAATCATGAAAGATTAAATTCATAGCCCTTTGGTAAGTAGCACCCGCATTTTTTAATCCAAAGGTCATAACCACCCACTCAAACAATCCAACAAAACCCGGACATATGAAGGCCGTTTTGGATATATCCTCTTCAGCCATAAAGATTTGATTGTAACCAGCATTACCATCAAGAAAACTAAGAATTCTATGTCCGGATGCAGCATTAACAAGAAAATCGGCTATAGGCATAGGATATTCATCTTTAGGAGTAGCTTTATTAAGATCTCTAAAGTCTATGCAAACATGAAGCTTTTTAGTTCCTTTTTCTCAACAGCCACAATATTAGAGATCCAATCAGCATACCGACAGGGCCTTATAAAATTAGCAACAAGTAACCGATTGATTTCTTCTTTCACTCGGTCATATATATCAGGATTAAAATTCCTACGGGGTTGCTTATAAGGTTTAAAACCAGGTTTAATAGGTAAATTATGCTCAACTAAAATACGACTTAAACCAGGCATTTCAGTGTAATTCCATGCAAAGCAATCAACATACTCTTTTAATAATTTTATTAACTCTGATTTGAAAACAGGGTCAAGACTCTTGTTAAGAAATGTCGGCCTAGGTATAGTGCCATCACCAATGTCTACCTCCTCTAAAGGATCAGCCGACGTAAACCCTTGTCCTAACTTGCTTAAATCATCGAAATCTTCGATAGCCTCACACATATCGTTCTTATGCGCCCGATAGTGTTCACGCCTCCGCTGTAACCACTCTAGATTTGCATCCATCAAATCCCAAAAAGTGATGTAGCCTGATCTTCAACCGGCTTCATAACGGCAGTAGCAAAACCATCTTTGGTAGAAGTAATAAGTTCCAATCCAGATAAATCTAGGCCAGATAAGCATTTAAGATTTTCATGATCATTCACAGAGGTACTATCAGCCACTGCAACACAAGCCGACGTATCACCATGAACAACCTCTACCTCGTCGCCTACCCATCAGATTAAAAATTGATGCAAAGTAGAAGGCACACATTGATTTGCATGAATCCAATCACGACCAAGGATCAAACTGAAGTTACCTTGGGTCTCGGCGACGAAGAAAGCAGTAGCCAATGTCTTGCTCCCGACGGTGAGCTCCATCGACACAACACCCTTGGCGCCCATTGGCTTGTCTCCTGATACGCTACTGATCATCATGTTGGTCTTGATCAATTCTTCATCCACACCTTCCAGCTTTTTGAACAAAGAATACGGCATCAAATTGACAATAGCTCCTCCATCCACTAGCATGCGAGAGATAGGCTTCCCATTGATGTGACCCTTCATGTACAAAGCTTTAAGATGATTTTCAGTGGTCTTGGGCTTCTGGAAAATAGCTTCCTTCGGCCCGAAATCGAGATGAGCAATATCCTCCTCCGAAAGAACATAACCATCCATTGACATATGCACCACGTTGATGTCCAAATTCATGTGCTCAGGAGAAGAACTGTAATCAACAAGCTCTTCATCGTCTTCTGGAGCAGGAACCGATGTAGACTTGTCATCACAACCATAGAAGCCGAGGAAGAAAAACTAGGTGGCACCTCTGGGTCATCGGTCTGACCGTCGACCTCCACCGGTCTGACCGGTGTGACCGGTCTGATCGTCAGCTCCACCGGTCTGACCGGTGCTGCTTGAGAGCTGGTGTTGATCCTCCACTCTTTGCCTTGTGGTACCATGGGCCTGTACTGGTTGAATGTCTCGTCCCTCTGTTTTTCTAGCTCTTTCTCCTTACTTTCTCTGAACCTCAGGCGTTGAAGCTTCCTCCTTTGTGTGCGAGTCAATCCAGGAGGACACCACCTTTGTAAGAAGTATTTGGAGTTAGAACCACTCCCGCTGGCCTCATGGTCATTAGTAGGAGCAGATGCTCCCAATATTGGTGTCACAACCTTATTATTTGAAACAATTGGTCTTTTGCCACCTTTTTCAATAGGAACATTCATCGACCCAATTTGGATGATATCTCTGCTCGTAGTCCTTTCTGAGTCGATATCCATCTTCTGCACCTCCTCCTTCTATTTTGGCTTGTAAACTTGCTTCATAGGAGATGGCACATTCTTCCTGAGAGCACCGGTCTGACCGTTGGGTTGCACCGGTCTGACCGGTGGGGTCTGGTACCCCTGACCAGAATGACGAGGTGTCAATCGGTCCTGAAACGGTCTGGAAATTCTATCCATAACAGATCTTGGTCCTCCCCATCCAGGATGAAAAGCTTGCTGGAAAGGCACCCACATAACTCCATTATCATCATAAATTGGGCGAGGTGGATTTGAACTTGATGGCGCCCATGATGGAGTAAATGCTGCCTTTGCTGAGATGATTCACCTTTAAACCTTATAGCAGCTCTTGGAGGAGAAGATGATCCTCCTTGATGTGTAGGTGACCACATCCTTTTTTTAATGGCCGATCACTTGTAACGGCCTTTTGCTTGGAATACTTATCAAATAGCATGTCAAAAGTGACCTTTGGCTTAAGACCACTTCCCTGATTCTTTGCTACATTAAGCTTCCAATTACCAATCTCCGGACGGCTCGGTTTGATCATCCTTGGACGACCCTGGGGCGCACCGGTCTGACCGGTCAGCACCACCAGTCTGACCGGTCTGGCCTGATCAGGCTCAGATAGTCGCTGCTCGGTGTGTGGACGTTCCTTGCCCCCCATGTCCAGAGGCTCTGACAGTAACCTTGAAAGTTTCCTTGCCATCAAGAGTCTTTTCATAAGCAAATTCTCGAACTAACTCCTTTCCTCTTAAATCGGGCTTAGCTTCCCCAATCAACACGTTCTTGCCCTTAGTTGCTTCAGCTTGACTTGGCCGAACAAATACTTTGGGCTGCTGTAATTCCAGAGTGTTGATAGGAAAAGGAGTCTTGTCCACTTGCATCTCATGAAACGTCAAACGACCTTCATTTATGGCCGATTGAACCTGTCGACGGAACACATTGCAATCATTAGTAGCACGAGAATAAGAATTATGAAACTTGCAATATGCATGCCTTTTTAATTCATCAAGTCGAGGCAAAGTATGAGTCAATTTAATGTTTCCAGACTTATGTAATTCATCGAATATACGATCACATTTAGAAACATCAAAAGTAAATTTAACTTCTTCTTGCCAACCTTTATTAGCCGCCTTAAGAGATGAGCAAGAATAAAATTTTTCTTTAGAGTTCCAAATAAATTCAGCAGCATAAATTTCTTTATCCCCATCGCTCGAACTATCAGAATCATAGTCAATGTGATGCACATTTGAACGACGTGATTTAAAATTATCTTTTTCTTTATTCAATCGGTTTTCAACAATTAAACCTCTTACTTGAACTTGTGCAACCGAAAGAAAATCTGAACCCTCTATTTTATCTCTAATAACAGATCTTAAACCTTTTAAGCAAATATCAGCAATATCCATATCAGTAATTGACAAATTAAAGCAACGGTTTTTAGTTTCTTTAAACCTTTTAATGTCAGAAGAGACGTTTTCATCCCTTCCTTGCCTAACCGATGTTAAATCTGTCAATTTTAATTGCATGCTCCCACTATAAAAGTGATCATGAAACTTATGTTCCAACATATCCCAAGATATAATAGAACCAGGAGCAAGTGATGAAAACCAAGCAAAAGCAGTGCCAGTCAAAGATAAAGAAAATAAACGTACTTTCAAAGCATTAAAAGCACCTGCTTCGCCTAGCTGAGCTGTATACTGACTAATGTGTTCCCACGTGGTTCGATCATCATCACCACTAAATTTAATTAAATCAGGCATACGCCAACCACGTGGGAGAGGGAAATTATCAAACTCGGGATCATATGGTTTTTGATATAAATTAGTATTACCAATATCAACACCAAGTTTAGTTTTTACCACATTAGCCAAATCTTCCTTAAATTTACTAAATTCCGCCCAATTAGGATTATTTGGCTGTTGTGGAGCTGGATTCACCATGTTCATTTTATTTAGACAGGGAGACGTCTTAGCATGAGCAAGCCTATAACTCTCAAAAACATTATCAGGAATTATGTTCTTTTGAACCATTGAATTAACAGTCGTGCTATAATATGGTACAGGATTAAAAGTATTATTAAAATTTGGCACGACAGAAATCAGCTTAGGTTGTTCATACACAAGATCCAGTGCACTGGTCTGACCGGTACCCTGCACCGGTTCGACCGGTGTGGCCATATTTGGCCTAAACGGTTGAAACGGCAGGGTTTGACCAATGGAATCATGCGGCATGCCATACTGATAGTTCATGTTATTAGTAACAGGCAAAGGTGCTAAGCTAGGATGAATCCCTTTATTAGTATTAAACTTAGGACCACTACTATTAGTTTCATTATTATTAAAGCCAGCAATGCTCCTTTCTTTTTCAAGATCTTCTAAGCATTCTAAACGAGCAATATAAGATGCAACCAAACCATCACTATCAGTAGTAGATTTCTGAGAAGATGAAGTAGGGGGTGGTTTGCTTACATTGGTTACTACCTCAACCATGTTGTCATTTTGCTTGATCGGTGGCAGCTCAAATTCTCTCAATCTTGCTACCTTGTCGTGACGATCCTTCTTGACCCCTGCGAGGAACTGGACTTGAAGGTACTCTTGCAGCACCTTGAACTTTTGCTGCTCCTCTGGAGAGAGATCCTCCATTGAAGCCGTAACGATGTTCATGTCGAGGTCTCAACGAGAACCCATTTGAGCTAGGTTGGATTGAACAGTCTTTGAAACCTGATCTTTCTTCCCCAGCAGATTCGCCAATTTGTTGACGCTTTTTCGGTCAACAACACGAGAGTGCTAGATCACGCTGCAGCAGGAACTGAACTCGCCGGAACACCTGTCTTGACCGATCGAGTCCACCGGTCTGACCAGTGGGCGTCGGGACGCCGGTGAATGCCTACGAGCACCGCCACGGGAGGGACCCCGTCGGAGGTGGTGCGCCTAGGGTTGCTCTGAGATCGGCAGACCACTCAGAACGTCCTTGATCGCCGTCGAGGCAAACAGGGAAAGCAATAGGGGTTGGAAAAGCTAGGGTTTGAGAGACAAAAGTTGTAAAAAGATATGATCGATTGGGTGATAAGTCCCCAACCGGCCGTGGCCCTTTATATTTATAGGGTGGGGAGGTCTTGCCCCGCAAGGAAGTCCTTTACAACTCGAAAACGACCAGAACTCCTCAATTCTACTCAGACCCGGGATCCACCAGTCAGACCGGTCAGGCCCACTGGTCAGACCGGTGTGGCCTTTGTCGGATCGGCTACAGGGCCTGACCGGTCAGACCGTCGGGGTACACCGGTCTGACCAGTGGCGCTAGCCTGATCGGCCTTGTGCCAAATTTGGGTGCAAACAGGAAGTTTTATGCTTCAGATGAATTTGTGGGATAAACACCTTAGGTTTAAATGGAATCTAGTTACTATATATGGGGCTCCACACGAGGAGGGCAAGGCTACCTTTTTTATTGAATTAGCTTTGTTCTTTAGCAAATGCAAGGAGCCTTTCCTATTGGGAGGCGGTTTTAACATCATTAGATATGCATCTCAAAAAAACAAACCAGGTGCTACTAACAGATTCTCTAGAATTTTCAACTCCATTATTTCAGGACATGCCTTGATTGAGATAGATATGACTGGGGGAAATATACTTGGTCTAACAATTAACATATACCTACTCTGGCAAAATTAGATAGGTTTCTAATGAGCAAACATTGGGACGATGCTTTTCCCAGAGTGAAAGTCAATAAACTTCCAATGGAAGTATCTAATCACAATCCTCTAATAATATCCACTGACAGTCAAGTGCCACTCAAGCACCTAAAATTCAGGTTTGGGACGTGTTAGATTAATAATCCAACCTTCAAGGAGAAAGTGAAAGAAATTTGGGAGAATCCATGTAATGCTGAATCAGCATTTGATAGGATTCAGGTCAAAATTAAGAAATTCAAACATTACTTTAAAGGCAGGGAATTCAATAGACAAGGGAATAGGAAAAAACAAAAAATGTTTATTTAGAATGAATTGTGTATTTTGGAGCAAATTGAAGAGAATAGTCCCTTGAATCATGAACAAATGCTTAGTAGAGTTAACTTAACAAGTGAACTCATGAAGATCTTGGAGGAAGAAGAATTGTATTGCTACAAAAGAGCTCATGAAAAATGGTTACATGAAGGGGACAACAACATATAGTTCTTCCATAGAATTGCCAATGGGAGGAAGAGAAAAAATACTATTTTTTCATTAGAAGGAGAAAATGGTGTGATCTATGGGGATGATGAGCTCTTGAAACATGCAGCTGACTACTACAAAAATCTCTTTGGGCCTGAGGCTTATCATGACATACCTCTTGACCTTGAATTTGGGGACAGGAAGAAAAACTCTCAATGGAGGACAATGAGGTTTTATGTAGACCTTTCACTGAAGAGGAAATCAAAACAACTCTGTTCCAAATGGAACACAACAAAGCAGTAGGTCCTAATTGCATTCCAATAGAATTCTTCCAATCATGTTGGGATATCATCAAAGATGATATTATAGAAATGTTTAATGACTTCTATGAGGGGAGGTTGAATGTAATTACTCTCCTACCAAAGGTAGCTGATGTAACTAAAATCCAACAATACAGGCCTATCTATTTGCTTAATTGCTTGTATAAATGGATAACTAGAACAATGACTATTAGGATAGCACCTGTTGATGGTTCAATAACGCGCCAAGGTTCACCGCAAGCTTACGGATCATGTAGTACCTTTTCCCTCGAGTATCACCCAAGGTATCGAATCTGTGGAACAGTGTGTAACGCAAGACTCAATCTAATAACCAAGAAACACTTGCATCTTTAAGTGGTTTCGAATGCATCTAATCTACTAAGATCATGAAAGGTAGCAAGAGAAAGCATTGGGGTATCAATATAGAGGGAGTCTAGATCGTGTTTATCTCATAGTTCCGAGCAAAATAGAAGAGAGAGCAAAACGAATCTCATTAAAAGCGTCTTTAAACCTTGACCTTCGGTCAAACCCCCTAAGTCGCCCCGCCGTACTCGGTGTCAACATCCTGTCATGATGTTCCCCTTTCTTCGCGGTCGATTCTTAGAGCACACTCGCAAGGAGTGCGTTGAACTACTTGGTAGATCGGGTATGCACCTCTAGCCACCTCAGCTACAAGAGCATCCCATGCAATCTATCTTGAGAATAGATTGAGGAAGAAAACACCCAAGAAAGAACAAGAATCATAAACAAAGTTACTTGATCGCTAGAAATCGGATCCATTGAAACTCCATCAAAGGTGTATACATGAATAAGATCCAACCGGGATCCTACCTTGATCTTGATTCACACCTTCGGAACTCCAACGTGGTCTTCCTTGCAAGGTTTCCACGCCGGCTAGGTAAACCCTAGACGACTAACACGACCCTCCTCTCCGAGATGGTGTCCCTCAAGCTCCTCTGCTCCTCGGCGGCGAATGACGAATGGCTTGATAGTTGCAACTTCACACGGGGACTATAAATAGCCTGAGGATCACTAGGTCAAAGGGGGCGGTGAACCGACATGAAAAGGGGCCAGGCCGGCCGGCCTGGGCCGACCGGCCTAGGGTGTTTTCGGCCCGGTTCGCCCCTGGTTTTCTTTCCGAAGCATCTCGCGACTTCTTGAGTTTTTGCCGAGTTGCATGTGGGTCCTTGACATAATTTTCCTCATGGTTTAGATAAGGGTTCTTCGCGTATAAACTCCCGCATCTTTCGTCTAGGTCCTCGATACTTCTCGGCTTCACGCTTTAGTCCTTGGTTCATTTGGAGTCATTTTCATCTTGTATCTTGACTTGTACCGGGGTCCATGATCTTCTCGTAAAACCCTTGATGAACCTTACCCGAAAGTCCTCATTTAGGCTCTTGATTCCTGTGTAAACAATAAACTCCAAAAACCATGCGCGAGTGCGAACTTAACATATAATGGGGGTTACGATCGTTAGTATGAATATCAAATTAATACCAACATAGAAGGTAAACTCATGGCTAGGTTGACCGAAATCGACCGCCAACATCCCCCCATGCTTAAACCTTGCTTGTCCTCGAGTAAGCCTTCAATGGATATCAGCGTTGCCCTTCGATGTTCAAACCCTACACTTGATCATACATGAGAAAACATAATGCTCTCTAGATTTATATTCATTAAAGTTCAATAATGTACTAACTTTTATCTTTATGGAGGGTAGATATCATTCAAGCTCTTTCCACAAGTACTTGATCATGCTCTCAAACTTTTAAACAAATCTCAGAAATTTTGAAAAATAAAGAATGAGATAAAGAGAAAAATTGCTTTACCAAGATAAAAAATAACCAACTTGCACTTTGCTCATGTACTCTCATCTCATCTTGCCTCTCAAGCCTACTTGTTCTACTCCTTTCCTCTCTCAAAGTATATAGTGGAAGGCTTTATATGGAGCTATAGGAAAGTTTAGTCCTACCAAGATATTATAGTTGATATATTATCAAAACAAGACTAGCTTCTCATGGTCTTACCGAGACTCGTCAAAAAGGTCATTGGAAAAATAATGTTATCAAGGAGGGGGGAGAGATGAACACACACACTTTTAGATATGCAGACATGTGCAAATGGAAAAGAGTGATCCCGAGGCACAAACGAAGTCCTCGTTATTGGATTGCACATGGTTGGAAAGATGAGTATGGGTCTTGATCTTGAATCCTCTTGGAAACTCAAAAAGCACTAAACATAGCTAGAGAACCGGGGAGCTTTATTATTATATTTTTTCTTTCTTTCTTCTTTCATTCCCTTTCTCATCATACTTTTTCTTCTTTATCATTTTTTCATTCATTTTTTTCTTTCCTCATACTTTTTCTCTTTTTTTTTATTTGCTCCCCTTAAACTCTAGACAATACTAGCACTTCCTTGGCAACTGTTGACATTTCTTAGCGCCGTCACTTTAAGAACAGATTTAGAATCCATCCTTAGTGACAATGCCAGAAATGCTTGTTGGCACTTCTTAACGTCACTACTAACGACGCCGAGTTAGCATGAACATCAAGACTTGCCAAAGGTAAATCTAAACGATCATGAACGAATCCGCAAGTGCACAGATAAACCATTGTAGCATTTCCCCAAGGAAGGAGAATATTCCAAGGGTATCGTATCAGTGGAAGTCAATGGCGGATATCATAGACTTATGCTTTTGCACTGAATGTAAACTAAGAGATAGATATAGGAAACAACAAACTCAAAGGTAGGGGTAATATAAAGATATAAAAGGGTAGTGTGACACACACTAAGATCTACCTCTACTCTAGCACACTACGGCTTAGGCGGAACATATGAGTTAGCTCTAGGTTCTAATGTACTAAACATACAAAGCTAGAAGATACAGGAGATAGGCATGAGCATTGCATGAGAGGGTAAGGTTCAGCACCCAGGTACAAATGGGGAGCTAGCCCGCGATGACTAGCACTCTGCGAAACTAGACTTTAGACTCCTACAGCAAGTACCCCAGCGTGGAGGGTTCCAAAGGGTCCAACAGCAGTCACCACTGTGGCCTACCTATATCGTTACGGGGGTATGATCATAACTAATATTGCCACACAACCCAGGCACCATGCCTGCGTTGCTGCTAGACTTCACCCGGCCCGGGCTATTGTGACCCAGGGTGAGAGCCACCAGAAGACTAGTCAACTTAGACCGAGTACCGTAGCTTGAACACAAACCTCATGCAGCACTTTCATGCCATCTAACAAGATCAACTAAGGCTAGACATACGAACGGATATGAACTCTCTTATGTCTAGTCAACAAGATCAAAGGGTCGTGTTCATGAAGAACACGAGCCTCTAACTTATGAACAAACACATAAGGAATGAGTTTATCATCCTTCAAGTGGATCAAAAGGTAGTGTTCATGAAGAACACAAGCCTCTAAATGATGAACAAAGGATGAACTCAAGAACATATCAAGCATATGATCTACCATGACTTTATATGAAATAGCTGAATAACTGTAGTAGATCAAAGTCATACAATGAAATAAAGATAAAAGTGAACTCATACCTAAACTCGGAAGAAGACATGGAACCTGAAGAACAGCTACTCTAGCCTACCCCCTAGCCTTGGAAACTAAAAGTGAGAGGAGAATGAGAGAGTGGTGTGTGAGAAATGGGAGCCCCTCCCCTTCTATTTATAGGCAAGGAGGAGGCTTGCTTCGGGGCTCAAACTCCACCAAAACACCAGGGTGTGAGGCAATGGACCAATGAGCAACCACCACGTGGAGGGCCACGATGAGGTGCCACTAGGTCGGTTCGGCCGATCCTAGGGTCGGCCGAACCCCTAGGGCGGCCATCTCGGCTGTGCTTTCTCCAGGTGGCTGACTAGTGGGCCCTTTGATCCTCCCCTGGTGCATGGCTTGATTTGGTACGCGAGGTGGGCCCCTTGATCCATGTGAAGTCCATGTGGCGCTCTCTGATTCATCGGTGAGTGCCTCCCTTGGATCAGTGACGTGGAATGCCATGTGTTTCCTTGGTGGCAGCCACCTCCTCAGCTGAGTTGGCATGGTTCTTCCATAGAAGGTGGGTTTCTATCTCTTTTAATGGGTATTTCACCTACACACAAATAATCTCCAAGGACAAGTGGAACTACATTATTCAAACCAAAATGCAAGTAAATAATGCATATGCCTCCATTTATGTGAGAATATTGAGGGCTAAAAGTAGTACTTAATAACCGTCAACAAACTCCCCCAAGCTAACCTCTTGCTCGTCTCGAAGCAAGACATTTGGGACTTAGGTTGGTTGATCAGGAGTTGCTACGATGTTGTATTCTCAACATATGGCAAACATACAGCAAAGTACTCTACCAAGTGTTGAACAAGTTGGCAATGTTCTTACCTTTTACCTCATGTCATGGGGCATATAGCTTCACCTGCCTTAGGCGGCTGAGAGACAGAATCGTTATATAGCAAATGCATAATCACTCATACCTTGATCAGCTATCAATCTGGAGGTTTTGCAAATTTTTCAAAAGAAAATCAGAGTTCTTCAAATGATACTCTCGGATCGCTCAAACGTGTATGGTTCCTCACCAAGGCATTGATGTTGCCTTTCTTCACATCCTACTCCTAATAGGCTTATGTGGAGCCGTAGGTAGGGAAGAAATGTGGCATACTTGTCTCTCATATTTTGCTAAGTCAAAGACCGGATCCTTGGAAGAAGCAAACATACATCTTGATCAAGATGTGCATAAGTGTGTGATGGATATGAGCATGGTAAGGTGGATACTAGGCCCGGAAATGGGTGCTAGATATTATCATGCTTTATATGAGGAAATGAGGGATTGATGGTAAGGTGGACACTAGCCCCGGAGTAGGTACTAGTTATTACCATCTATATAGTGGAACTCTTTCTCTTGCACATATCAATCCCTTTGAAATTTTCGAGACTTGGGCTAGCTCTCTTTATTTTATTTTTGCCATGCTTTTGAGCATGCTTTTCTTTTTTTTCAACTAGCCCTTTGTCTCTATTGGAGATATTTGGAGAGGGATGAATGATACAAAGATACATAAAGTTTTATTTGTGGAGGAATGCATAAGCAAATGGAACAAATGATGAATGCTCACTTCTAGTGTAGAAGTTTGAGCATGACTGTGTACGTGATCTTGATCAGGAGAGTATGAGTTCTAACAAGGGTCACAACAATTTGACAAAGCTCAATGAGAGAACAAGCTGCATATGTGGAGGCTAATAGCTTGAATCTACATATGGCCTTAGATAGGAAATTCTCATCATTGAGGAACTCATCATGTTTTGATTTTTTGTCAAAAAGGAAAACTCCGGATGTCAAGCATCACTAAGCACAAGATCATAGCACTCTATTATACCATATCATGTCTCACAACAACTTAGGCAAGGATCATGCTTTTTGCTACCCACAGTTTTCAAGCTAAGGTTTGAACATACAAGCCAACAAACTCAAAACTTAGGTAGGATACAAAGTTGTAAGCAAGACATACGAGAAGAATAAACAGAGCAACTATTCATCATTTCAACCATTGAGGCAAAGCATTCTTACTATGCATATCAAAGCAAACTAAGCAAATGATGATGATGAAAGCAAATAAATATTTTTGGTCTTTTTATTTTTTGCAGATTTTTTTTTGGGTTTTCATTTATAAGCTATTCTGAAAACAAAGGAAGATACAAGTTACCTCAGGATGGGGGTCCTCCCCCAAGCTAGCTTCAGGCTCACTGCGGAGGAGGGAAGAAAAATCCCTGACTCGCGTAGTAAGCCCTCTGCTCCTCCATGTATCGCTGCTGGTTCTGCTGCATGGCTTCGATCCTTTCACCAGCCTGATGCTACCACGCTGAGGTAGACTCGACGTGGGTGTCCAGTGTCTCCTCCAGTCCCGTGACCTGGACGGTGAGCTCTACCATCTGTTGCGTGAGCCGAGCATCGCGTGCAGAGGCTGAGGAGTGCCGTCGGAAGGACGAAGATGGAGGTGGACCACCGGAGCTGGAACTAGCGGGTGTAGCCCACTGAGCACCGCTCGCACTCGCCCAAGCTGCGCCACTCGCACTTGGCTGGTAGGTGGGCTGATCCCAACCAGGTGCATATCCAGGGGCAACCCCGAACATGTACCCCGTAGGGGCCCCTCCTGCCACTGGTGGTGTAGCCGGCTGTGGCTATGGTGGTGGCTGTGACTGTTGCTGCTGCATGTGTGCTCTCTTCGCTGCGCTTCTAGTGGACCTGCCTGAAACACTAGCACAACGGCTTTCCTCTTGTGTAACAAGGGGAATGGTTAGTGACTCCGAGCTATACAATCGAAACCCCAGGTTAGGTAACGGGATTTGATTTGCATAACCCGGGAAGAAGAAAGTCAAAGAATCATTTGGGCCTCTCTTGAGTATATGCCCTTGGATCAACTATGCCTCATCAATGAGAACTCGGGGCATCCCGATGAAGGGTACGGGATTCCCGCTAAGAACCCTGAGTCTGAGAGCAATACGAGTCACAAAAGACGTACACTCAATAGGACCTATCATCTTGAAATTCATCATCCACTACCGAATCATAGCTTTAACAGGAGAGACCTTGATCTGGTTAACAGCGGTGTATAATAGCATCATCTCATCGCTGCGCACAGGCCGAACATCCTCTCATGGAAAGAGAGTAATGGCGAGCCACTTGTGCCACAAATGGAGAGTGGGATGCACAATATCATTGCACCGAGGCACAAATTTGCCACTGTAAACAAGACCAGAGATGTCTGCCCAGAAAGAGTCTCGAACAAAACCCTCACAAGCCTTCTTCAAAGAAACAGCACAACGAGGACTAAAACCAAGGAGACGGCTAAGTTCCTTCCAAGAAACATGATAATCAGTCCCAAAAAGACGAAACTCAATGCCATCCGGAATCTCGATAAGAGAGCAAAGAAACTGGATGGTGAGGGGCCGAGAGCCGAGCTCTGTAACCAGCGCAAATTCCTCCCAACCAAGAGCATGCCAAATGGAAGCAAACTCGAGATTCATACCTATTTTCTCCATGAGGGTCGGGTCGAAGTCCCGGGTGTGGGCGAAGACTTGGTCATTTCAGAGAGCGTAGGCTTGCTCCTCTCGAGCGCCCCGCAAGCTGAGATAGGGGGTGTCGTTGACGACCTCCTCCGCCGCTTGTGGCTCGGCCTGCTCTTCTTGCTCCTCTTCACAATCCATCGTTGATGGGCTCGGTGTTGGCTCGGCGGGGACGGATGAACTCGTGCTTGCCCACGAACGGGAGCGTGTCACCCTCCGGAGAGTGTTCGCTGCCCAATTCATGCTAGCACAACAACAAGGGACAACAAGAGCAACTCGGTGATGGATTAGTGAAATCGAATGAAATTCTTACCGAGCTTGCTCCACCAATAGCAATACTTTCAGCAACACAATAGAGAGAATACTTTATGATCCAATCCCGAGCAAGAAATCCAAGAAAACCAAGAGAGCAAGGAGTAGAGAGAGGAGTGTGAATGAAATGAGTTGAATGGGCGAAGAACACCCCCTCTCGGGTCCAATTTATAGGGCAAAGGGGCAGCACACAGCGGATTAGCCGTTGCACAACGGCTAGGAGCCGTTGGCCAAAGCTGGGCCAACCTGACCGTTGCCAGGTTTCGGCCGAACCCTGGTTCGGCCAGCCCGGCTATGGGCCTGGGGCTGGCCCCCTTTGGCAGGTGTGCCACCAACGGCTATATGAAAATATACCCAGGTGCACCGGCCAAAGTTTGCTCTAGAAATTGCCCAAATGATTTTTCTAAGGTTTTCAAACTTAGAAATTATTTTCAGAAATTTTATTTGGAAAAGGAAAAAGGGCTAGATAAATCTAGCATGCAGATGCAAGGTTTTGGCTAATCAAATATGCAATTTTGGAAATAAAAATTTTGGAAAGGGAAATATGAGATAAGTACCAGCTTTAACCTTTTTGGTATAAAGGACCCATCAGTTTTAGTCCGACGAGTTGGACTCTCCTCAGCAGTTAATTCCACTCAGCACCCACTCCTGAGAAGTAGAGGGTGGTGCCTTCTCAATCTTCCGCCATTCTTTTGCTTCCTCGACGGAGATTTCTTCCTTGGGGGTAAAGGCTCCGTCCTTCCCCCAAGCTGCTCAACACTATCCTGCACCAAATAGCATTGCTCTTCTTTGTCCTGAAACCTGAATTTGAAGTTCCTCTTCCCAATGCGGAAACGGATTACTCCGGCTCCCACATTGATTCTAGCTCGGACATCACTGAGAAATGGTCGCCCAAGGATGAGCGGCATTCCTCCCTCGTCATCAATATCAAGGACCACGAAATCTGCGAAGATGTAAGAGTTCTTGACATTAACCAATAAGCTCTCAGCAATTCCTTCTGGATATCGTATCGTTGAATCGGCGAGTTGGATAGTTCGTGTTGTTGGAGAGAGAGCTGGATATCTCAGTTGCTCGAACATGGCCTTGGACATGAGATTAACACTTGCACCAAGGTCACAAAGGGCATGCTTGATCGTCTTGTAATAGATTGTGCAAGTGATAGTTGGATAGCCTAGATCTTTCTTGTGCACAACTATTGATTCCTCCCATGGATCTAGAATTTGTTGTATGGGCTTTCCTGCATAGTTAGAAGCATGTGTCTTCCTAGGTGGCTTACCCCACCTAGTTGACACTACACTAACATTTTCACAAGAGGATACGGGTTGCCCCGAGATCCTCCCGTTATCAGCAGACGGAACCAAAGCAGCTAACTGAGCTAACTGGGTTTCTAACATTTTGTTGAAACTCAGCTGGCTCTTCTGAGCAGAAGAAAAACTATCAAGCTTAACATTGAGACTTTCCAAAGTTTTATCAAGGGCAGCTAGCTTTTTGTTAACACCTTCATTAATCTTAGCTTGCCCAAAAATGAGATCTCTCAAGGAAGGTTGGTTAGGATTGTAAGAATTACCTTGGTTACCTCCTTGATAATAAGGGCGTTGTTGATTCCACGATTGGCCTCCTTGTTGAGGTGGACGATAACCATTGTTGTTGCCATTCATGTACATCACTTCCTCCTGAGTCTCCGAACAATAATTTCCTAAGTGCCCAGTGTTGCCACAGACTTCACAAGTCATATGAGAATCCATAGGCAGAGTAGTGGTGGCCATGACAGCCTTCTCGCTGGTGTAGTCATCCAATCTCTTCATAAGAAGATCCATCCTGGCAGTAATCATGTCTGCTTCCTTGACAGTATGAGTACCCCTCGGTCATGGTTGGAGTCTTTCATCACTCCACCCTTGGTTGGAAACCATCTTCTCAATGAGTAATTTAGCATTATCAACTGTGAGTGAGAAGAATGCTCCCTGAGCAGCAGCATCAATATGGCCTCGGGCTGTCGGAGTCAACCCATTATAAAAGCTTTGAAGAATAAGCCAATCCTCCATCCCATGGTGAGGACAGGCCAGGACATACTCCTGAAGCCTTTCCCAAGCCTCTGGAATAGATTCACTTGCTGCTTGCTGAAAACCGAAAATTCTTCCACAAAGAGCATTGGTTTTGCCCAATGGGAAGAACTTCTTGAGGAATGCATCTGAACACGTATCCCAGTGTTAATAGCATCACGATTTGCATAGAACCATTGCTTGGCTTTCCCCAGGAGAGAGAATGGAAACAGTCGAAGACGAATAGCATCCATATTTGCACCCCTGATGATGGAAGTGCTGCATAGCTCTAGGAATTGCTGCAAATGGGCATTCGCATCCTCATTTGGCTTGCCACAGAATGGGCTAGCTTGTACCATCGTAATTAGACCCGTCTTGCTCTCAAAATTTCCAGTCCCCATTGCCACCTCCGGGCCTTGCAGCACTCGGTCAGCAGAAGGAGCTGAGTACTCACGAAGTGTCTTCTGGGCCATAGCGTTTGATGTGGATGGTACAAAGGAAGCTGGTTCGCCTTCCGAACGAGTACGACGAGGTGAGTCGAAATGAATTCGAGCTTTTCTCACAAATGACTCGGGATCTTCAGCAAAATTCTCCAGTAAGTCGAAACCAGTCATATACTACATGTCTTCATCATCCAAAGATAAAAGAAGACAATCAAGGTTAGCCTGCATTGAGAGTTGTCCTAACCTACTCATAGCTTATAAACAGAAGCAAAGCATAGTCATGATAATCCTGTGCCTTCCCCGACAACGGCGCCAGAAATGCTTGTTGACATTTCTTAGCACCGTCACTTTAAGAACAGATTTAGAATCCATCCTTAGTGACAACGCCAGAAATGCTTGTTGGCACTTCTTAACATCACTACAAACGACGCCGAGTTAGCGTGAACATCAAGACTTGCCAAAGGTAAATCTAAACGATCATGAACGAATCCGCAAGCGCACAGATAAACCATTGTAGCATTTCCCCAAGGAAGATGAATATTCCAAGGGTATCGTATCTGTGGAAGGCAATGGCGGATATCATAGACTTATGCTTTTGCACTAAATGTAAACTAAGAGATAGACATAGGAAACAACAAACTCAAAGGCAGGGGTAAGATAATGATATAAAAGGGTAGTGTGACACACACTCAGATCTACCTCTACTCTAGCACACTACGGCATAGGGGGAACACACGAGTTAGCTCTAGGTTCTAATGTACTAAACATACAAAGCTAGAAGATACAGGAGATAGGCATGAGCATTGCATGAGAGGGTAAGGTTCAGCACCCAGGTACAAACAGGGAGCTAGCCCGCGACGACCAGCACTCTGCGAAACTAGACTTTAGACTCCTACAGCAAGTACCCCAGCGAGGAGGGTTCCAAAGGGTCCAACAGCTGTCACCACTGCGGCCTACCTCTATCATTACGGGGGGTATGATCATAACTAACGTAGCCACACAACCCAGGAACCATGCCTGCGTTGATGCTAGACTTCACCCGGCCCGGGCTATTGTGACCCATGGTGAGAGCCACTAGAAGACTGGTCAACTTAGACCGAGTACCGTAGCTTAAACACAAACCTCATGCAACACTCTCATGCCATCTAACAAGATCAACCAAGGCTGGACATACGAACGGATACGAACTCTCTTATGTCTAGTCAACAAGATCAAAGGGTCGTGTTCATGAAGAACACGAGCCTCTAACTTATGAACAAACACATAAGGAATGAGTTTATCATCCTTCAAGTGGATCAAAAGGTAGTGTTCATGAAGAACACAAGCCTCTAAATGATGAACAAAGGATGAACTCAAGAACATATCAAGCATATGATCTACCATGACTTTATATGAAATAGCTGAATAACTGAAGTAGATCAAAGTCATACAATGAAATAAAGATAAAAGAGAACTCATACCTAGACTCCAAAGAAGACTTAGAACCTGAAGAAGAGATACTCTAGCCTACCCCTTAGCCTTGAAAACTAAAAGTGAGAGTTGAATGAGAGAGTGGTGTGTGAGAAATGGGAGCCCCTCCCCTTCTATTTATAGGCAAGGAGGAGGCTTGCTTCGGGGCTCAAACTCCACCAAAACACCCGGGGATGCAGCAAGTGGCCAATGGGAGAGTGACCTGTGCATGGCCGAGATTAACCGACCCGTCGGTTCGGCCGATCCTAGGGTCAGCCGAACCCCTAGGGCGGCCATCTCGACTGTGCTTTCTCCAGGTGGCTGACTAGTGTGCCCTTTGATCCTCCCCTGGTGCATGGGTTGATTTGGTAGCCGAGGTGGGCCCCTTGATCCATGTGAAGTCCATGTGGCGCTCTCTGATTCGTCGGTGAGTGCCTCCCTTGGATCAGTGATGTGGAATGCCATGTGTTTCCTTGGTGGCAGCCACCTCCTCAGCTAAGTTGGCATGGTTCTTCCATAGAAGGTGGGTTTCCTTCTCTTTTAATGGGTATTTCACCTACATACAAATAATCTCCAAGCACAAGTGGAACTACATTATTCAAACCAAAATGCAAGTAAATAATGCATATGCCTCCATTTATGTGAGAATATTGAGGGCTGAAAGTAGTACTTAACAGCCGTCAATAGCAACCCTCCCCCCCCATGCTTAGACGTTTGCTCGTCCTCGGGCAAAAGTGGTGATAAATATGCCAAGGAGGAAATTGAAGCTCTCATATTTTCTTAGAGAGGGATACTCGAAAAATCTTCTAGGGATGTTTTTGGAAGTCTCCCTTACTCACTTGAAGCACCTTCCTTGTAATCTTTCTCAAAATATTCATCCATACTCATATATTGGGTTGTGGTCAAGGAGGTGAACACAAAAAAGATATGTTTGGGTTTTGTGGTTGGATATCCGGCGAGGTTTGCGAAATTCCCAATGTGGAAACTCACAATGCAAGGATAGAAGAGGCTAGCATAAAGAATGATACGCAAAAATGGAATGACCAGCTTCTTAGTCTCGGGCTAGAGAAATCAAGCCTTGAATTAATGCACCCAAAAATAAATCTTGTATATACTAGTGTTTTGCACTCAAGTAAATTTAGGCTTTGGATGGGTAGAGCAAAATGCAAGCGATGCTTGTGACAAGGTTAGCATAATTTTTTTGAGAATAAAAAGGTTCTTTGATTCATTCAAAGTTGATAGCAACGAAAAAGAACTATTGGACTTGAGTTATCATAACCTCCACATAAGATTAAGCTAGCATTTAATTAAATTTCAGATTCATATTAAAAGAGAGCACTAGCTTAAACGTGCATAAATCAAGCATAAGATCGAGCAAAGCGGCAACGACCATCACATATCAACATGGTACAACTTTCCATCCATATTGAGGACATAAAAGCAACAGTGAAACTTATTCATGATGATGGATAAAAAACTACTACTATCACACACATGCTGAAAATAAATAAAAACAAGAAAATACTACGCACACATAAACACACACAAGATGAAAATAAAGAAAAGGAAAAGGAAAAATCAAACCACACTTAAAAAGCTTCATCCCTTCCTTCTTTCTTCACTCCTCATCCGATTGCTCTAGCTCTGTCGGTTGACTTTTGTTGAATCCTTGCTCAAAATATGTTTGCATGGCCCCACCACGAAATTGATCCGGCGGCACAATTTGAAGGCGTCCTAATTGATGGCCGATCCCCGCCGTTCCTTCATGCCAATGGTCGATATGGCTTTGGATCCTCTCGACATCTGGCATATTCCTTTGCATATACACCCCAATAATGGCTGCACTTTGTTGGGGTTGGGGCATGCTTGTATAAGGTGCCACAAATGCTTCATTTGGCACAACAAAAGTTGGTAGACAATATGTTGGAGGAGGTGGCGGCATGGCTACACCACTCCCCCATGCTTGAATCGGCACACTTCCGTAGTGGGGTGGTGGCATAGGAATCCCTCCATACGGTTGATGATATGCAGCCCCTCCTTGGTCTTGGGCTACGGAAGACGATCCCTCTTCTATAATTCTTCCTCTTTTGTTCTTCTTGGCCGGTATGAGAATTCCTTCTTCTAACCAATTCTCTCTCCCTTCAATAAATAATTTCAGCCTCATATTTGGGAGAGGAACATTGACTTTTGCCACCTTGTACCCTCTCTTTTCATCTCCACTAATGTATTTTCCTTGCTTCATGTAATCAATCCCAAGTGAATTTCCCGCAAGTAGGAATTTTGGGTTCCTTGAAATACCCGGCCCCACAGAAATTGCTATCATAGATAGATAGCATCCCGAACCAATTTGTCCAGTCCCCGAAGTTGCCTCACAACACCACTGGTTGATCATGATATATGATGGATCAATGGCTTGACTTGCAATCAATGCCGAATAAAGCCAATTAACTTCCATGTCGGTGACCTTGGACTCTTTCATTCTTCCTAAAATCC
This sequence comes from Cenchrus fungigraminus, assembly GCA_036936925.1. Classification (NCBI taxonomy): domain Eukaryota; kingdom Viridiplantae; phylum Streptophyta; class Magnoliopsida; order Poales; family Poaceae; genus Cenchrus; species Cenchrus fungigraminus. Next base: position 25,139,985 of record CM072775.1, read on the forward strand.
TTTTGCTCATCCAAGAATGAAATATCCGGATGATGGGATTCCGGATGCTATTTCTTTGCCGGTTATCTTCCCCCGAAATCATACTCCAAAATCCTTTCAATACACTTTCATTAACATCAACTTGCTCCGGGGCTTCGCTCTGAAAACCGAGCAACTCTCTAATTTGCTCATAAGAAAATATGTGCTCATCATCCTTGAGTCGAAATGAGAGGGATGGCACCCCTTCATTAATAACCGGCGCCATCGTCATGAGAATTTCCAAGGCAAGCTCCATATGGAAGCTCACCCCTACTCCATCGGAAAATTGCCCCCAACCAAGGTGGTTCATCATTTGATAAATATCCGGAGAAAATCCCAACACTTGGAGAGCATCATCATCGAAGTCAACGTTGGGCACAATCCTCTTCTCTAGGCGCCCAAGCTTCTCCTCCTCCTCCTCCGTCATCATGAAAAATCCATACTTGCAACATCGTGGAGTGTACGGTGGTGGAGCGGATGAATGAGTCGAGCGACGAGGTTGGACGGGTGGCTCCTCCGTGCGCCCTTGCGGTTCGGTGTACCGCATGCATGAGCTTCGCGTCTCTCTTCTACCACTAAGGAGCATGGTGTCGCTCCTTGATGGTGCCACGTCCTCCTCCATGCTTCGCAGCGACTGGGAGATTGAGTGCCTCCGCGAAGAACTTGTTGATGCCGGCTTCGACGATGATGATTGTGTCTTCCTTCCAAGAACCTTGCTAAAAGCCTTCCTCATTTTGTTGTTGCTGCACAAATCACAAACAAACTCTCCCGGGGGTTTCTTGCCGGTAGAAATACGGACAAAAGAAGTATATGGAAGGGCAAGAATTGTGATGTATTTTTCTGAATTTTTGGACTCAAGAATGGAGAGCGAATTTTTCGGAGGTGTTTCTGGAGGTTCTGGACTGGGAGCTCAAGAACAAGAACTAGCAACGAAGCAAATGACTTACTTGAGGAAGACGAGCATCGGGGGGGGGCAAGAAATAGGCCAGGCCGACCGGCCTAGGGCCCTTCCCCTCTCTTTTGGCTCTTCTTTCTCCCACTTGTTGCTTGATGCATCATGGTGCTGTGTACTCGTGCTCCACACCGTCCACCGTCCAATTCTTCTCAGCCACTCCTTTTTCCTGCATGATGAAGTCCTCCATCTTGATCATTTACTTTGTGTTACTTCCATGCTTCCTTGCCTCCCATGCTATCATCCATATCCTGCAAAAAATCAAGTCTTGCTGCCCCCCCCATGCTTGTCCTTGCATGTGCTCAAGATGCCTCAATGATGAAGCTTTCCCGTGATGCATGATGGAGCATTAGAAGTTCAATTAAGCTCAAAACCATCCCTTGATCATGTTTAGATGCTAATTACTCCTCTAATTTCAAAAATTAAAATTAACTCAGACATATCAATGAGTTCAAATGTATTTTTAGAGGAGTTTTTAGGCATCAAAAACATTTGTAAGTCAAAATTTTCCAACTACATTGATTTTGGTTACACCGGGATCACTTGCTCTCATTAATTGATAGCAAGCTCCTCCGGCTTGACCGTGGGGGTATGGGTTTAGGTTTTAATTTTGGCCAAACATGAGAGAGATATTTTGCATAAACAACAATAAATGGGGCTTGGAAAAATTCTAACTCTAGAGAAACTGGTGGATATCATGTTGAATGAAACCAAAAATCGATTTTCCTAGGTTCACGCGAGTCCTAGCATGCGTCAAAGATTAGAAATCATTAAGGAACAACGCTGGGCTCTACTCAATTGTTTTTATGATGTAAAACAAACCAACCTTGTCATCATGAAGAGGATGAAAGGTGTGGGTAGGTTCTGAATTGTTTGTGTAGGTTTCTCGAAAAGAGGCAAATAAATCGTAGGATGGCTCATGTCATAGGTTTATGGTCAAATAAAATCCAAATGAAATATCCAAGCAAATTAAATGTCTCAAAAATAAGTTCAACCACTTAAGAGTTTATACCAAGTCTTGCGTAGTAAATTCTAAGACCAACTTACTTGAAAATCAGAAATAATCCGAGTTGCCCTCCCGGCAGCTTTATTCTTCATCGGGTTGTCCTCCCGGTAGCTTATTCTTGACTCGACGAACGGGTTGGCTCCCGCCTAGCGCTTCATTTATAGTCCATGGCTAGACTTCTTCTCTTCTTCACTTCGGATCAACGATCTTTGCGGGAGTTGCAATCTTGGGTACCCACTTCCGCACCATCTTGGGTGCAGGCTTATTCTCCGGCTTAGTCATCTTTTTGGTCTTCACAGGCGGCTTTTGTTCTTTGGTCTTGACGGATGCAATGACTTCTTTGATCACCTTCGCTTCCTTCTTCTTGGGCTCCTCCTTCTTCTTTGGCTCTTCCTTGCTAAAACGACGATGAGGTGGAACATATTTAGCATTGATCATGTTGCATACCTCGAAACGTGGACGAAACTTGAATATGCTTCGTGTGCCATTGACGTCGAACTTGATCTCTCCCTTGCCAACATCGATCGTTGCCCCAACGGTCTTGAGGAAGGGCCTCCCTAGGATCAGGGGCGGTTTCTCCCTTTCTCCCATCTCAAGTACCACGAAATCAACAGGGATGAAGTGATCTCCAACTTTCACGGGCACATCTTCGGCAATTCCCACGAGATAGCGAATAGAGTTGTCACCCAACTCCAAGCACATACCCATAGGCTCAAGTGGTAGGCGTAGCTTCTCGAGCACATCTCTTGGCATGACACTCACACTTGCTCCAAGGTCGCATAATGCCTTCTCGAACGTGAATGGGCCAATAGAACATGGGATGGTCGGACATCCGGGGTCTCTTTGCTTCTCGGGCCCTTGATTTGCGATGGCGGCACTACATTGTTCGGACATCTTGACATGATCCACCCCAAGTGTTGCCATCTCATACTTGTTCGCAAGTATGTCTTTGAAGTAGCGAGAATATGTAGGAACTTGGAGAGCGTCCAATAGTGGCATGTTGATGCTTAACCTGCGCACCACTTCCACAAACTTTTCAAAATGACTATCAACTTTACCTCGAAAGTAGCGTGTCTTTAGTGTAGGCATCTTCGTGTCGTCACTTGGCATCTCGAATTCTGGCTCTTCAATAGCAATCTCCGGAATAGTAGTCACCTTCTCCTTAGTGTGATCTTCCGCTTCGACAGTTGGCTTAGGCTTCCTTGCTCCGGCTGGAAGTTCAGGATCCTCCGTCTCCTTTCCCAAGCGAGTTTGAATAGCCTTCGCCATCTCGGGACCTTGGGGCTGCCCCGGCAATCTTCCTTCACTAGCGGTTAGGCGTCCGACAAGTAGTCCCACTTGCGTCTCCAATATCTTCATTATGTTGAGCACTTGATGGTTGGAGCTGCCGACCTCCGTCACCTTGCCATCGTTGTTCTCTAATATTTTATCCAGTCTTGAACTTAGTGACGATGTCCTTGTTGATCTTTGCTTGCTCGTCTATGAAATCCTTCAATTGCATACGAAGAGGCAACGTATTTTGAATAGACGAACTTGCATTAAATTGAGGTCTACCTTGCCCGTAGCGGAAGTTCGGCAAATCTCCTTTCCTCATGTAATTGAGCACCTTTGCTTCCTCCGGACAATCTTTTTGGACATGGACGTACTCCCCCACACACTTCACACGTGCATCTTGCTTCAGCAGCCTTTAAGTCTTGCACTGCTTTCTTTTCTAGCTCCATCTTTTCCAACCTCCTCATGAGCGAGTCAATCTTTCCTACTAGAAGTTCCTCCTTTTCAACCTGCAAAACACCTTTAACATTGCCCGTGGATTGAACCGGAAGCAAGCGTCCGGATGACGCCCATGTATCATTATCCGCGACCTTCTTGAAAAGAGTGAATGCCTTTGTCGGAGTGAGCTCAATAATAGATCCTCCTGCCGATGTGTCAATTACGGTCCTTGATGCTAGATTGAGACCTTGATAGAACTTTTGAACAAGGTCCTCCTTTGGGAACTTGTGATGTGTCACGACTCGGGTGTACTCATTGAAACGCTCAAAAGCTTCCACGATAGTCTCCGTAGGATATTGAGCAAAATGTAGCAATCTTATTACGCAAGCTTTGAGTCTTACCCGGCGAATAGTACTCCTTCATGAAAGCTCTCATCAACGCTTCCCAATTTTGCACCATCTCACTGGTAGAGTATAGAACCATTGCAAGGCTTTTCCGAGAAGTGAGAATAGAAAAGTCTTGCCCTCAATTGATTTTGATCCAGCCCTTCCATCATGAATGTCTGACAAAGTTGAATGAACGCTTGGATGTGAAGGTTAGGATCCTCTTTACCGGTGAAAGGTGTATGTTGCACCATGCGGATGGTTGAAGTCTTGATCTCGAACGGTCTTCTGATGTCGGCTAGGCTGAGGATGGGAAGATCGACAAGTTCCGTGATGCAAAGCTCCCCAATCTTCCTCTCTTGTGCCATTGGTGGCGGTTGAGGTTGATCTCTCCTCGGACTCGGAGGTGATGATTCCTTCTTCGGACTTGAAAGTGGTGATTCCTTTAGAGATCCCGACGATCCTTCGGCTCCGGCTTTTGGATCTACAATCTCCAGCTTCCTAGACCGTGCTTCGCGTATCCTTTGCCTGTAAAGTTTTTCTGGATCATCCACAAAATTTTTCGGTTTATTGGAGAGGTGGTCGTCCATCTCCTGTTAGGGTTAGCGATAAACAAAACATACAAAAGATCTAAAAAGAAAAGAAAACTATAAAAAGGGTTAGTCAAAAACTAGATTAGATTGGTTTTTGAGGATGATCAAAGTTTAATAGATGCAAAAGAAAAATCAAAAAGAAAACTGAAAATACTTACAAACGAGATACTAGATTGGATCTTGATTACTTGTTCCCCGGCAATAGCGCCAGAAAAATGGTTTGTTGACGGTTCAATAACGCGCCAAGGTTCACCGCAAGCTTACGGATCATGTAGTACCTTTTTCCTTCGAGTATCACCCAAGGTATCGAATCTGTGGAACAGTGTGTAACGCAAGACTCAATCTAATAACCGAGAAACACTTGCATCTTTAAGAGGTTTCGAATGCATCTAATCTACTAAGATCATGAGAGGTAGCAAGAGAAAGCATTGAGGTATCAATCTAGAAGGAGTCTAGATCGTGTTTATGTCGTAGTTCCGAGCAAAATAGAAGAGAGAGCAAAACGAATCTCATTAAAAGCGTCTTTAAACCTTGACCTTCGGTCAAACCCCCTAAGTCGCCCAGCCATACTCGGTGTCAACATCCTGTCACGATGTTCCCCCTTCATCACGGTCGAATCTTAGAGCACACTCGCAAGGAGTGTGTTGAACTACTTGGTAGATCGAGTATGCACCTCTAGCCACCGTGGCTACAAGAGCATCCCATGCAATCTATCTCGCGAATAGATTGAGGAAGAAAACACCCAAGCAAGAACAAGAATCATAAACAAAGGTACTCGATCGCTAGAAATCGGATCCATTGAAACTCCATCAAAAGTGTATACATGAATAAGATCCAACCGGGATCCTACCTTGATCTTGATTCACGCCTCCGGAACTCCGACGTGTTCTTCCTTACAAGGTTCCCACGCCATCTAGGTAAACCCTAGATGACTAACACGACCCTCCTCTTCAAGATGGTGTGCCTCAAGCTCCTCTGCTCCTCGGCGGTGAATGTCGAATGGCTTGATAGGTGCAACTTCGCACGGGGACTATAAATAGCCCGAGGATCATCTAGGTCAAAGGGGGCGGTGAACCGACACGAAAAGGGGTCAGGCCGACCGGCCTAGGCCGACCGGCCCTAGGTGTTTTTGGCCCGGTTCGCCCCCGGTTTTCTTCCCAAAGCTTCTCGCGACTTCCTGAGTTTTTACCGAGTTGCATGTGGGTCCTTGACGTCATTTTCATCGTGGTTTAGATAAGGGTGCTTCGCGTATGAACTCCCGCATCTTCCGTCTAGGTCCTCGATACTTCTCGGCTTCACGCTTTAGTCCTTGGTTCATTTGGAGTCATGTTCATCTTGTTTCTTGACTTGTACCGGGGTCCATGATCTTCTCATAAAACCCTTGATGAACCTTACCCGGAAGTCCTTATTTAGGCTCTTGATTCCTGTGTAGACAATAAACTCCAAAAACCATGCGCGAGTGCGAACTTAACATATAATGGGGGTTAGGATCGTTAGTGTGAATATCAAATTAATACCAACATAGAAAGTAAACTCATGGCTAGGTTGACCGAAATCGACCGCCAACAGCACCATTTGCTGAGAAGTTAATAGAGAAAGGGCAAATGCCATTTATGAAAGGAAGGAACATCATGTCGGGTATCATGGCCTTGCATGAGATTATTCATGAAACAAATATAAGAAAGGTAAAAAGAATTGTCCTAAAACTGGACTTTGAGAAAGCATATAACAAAGTAAGTTGGAACTTCCTGCTGAACTATCTGAAGATGAGAGGTTTATGTGATGTGTGGTGTAATTGGGTTAAACAGGTGATATCTGGTGGGACTGTAAGTGTCAAGTTTAATGATCAGATTGGGTCTTACTTTGTAAGTCACAAAGGTCTGAGGCAGGGGGGACCCTCTTTCACCCATCTTATTCAACATTGTTGTTGATTGTTTCACCAAAATGGTCAAAAAAGCTCAGAGCAACCACCTGTTGACTTCGCTAGCAGATAATCTGATACCAAATGGGGTGGCCATCCTGCAATATGTAGATGACACCATTATATGCCCCAAGAAATCTGAAATTGTTGTTATATTACTATGAAATCATGTTAGGGTTGAAAATCAACTTTACAAAAAGTGAAATTATTAGGATCAATGGAGATTATGAAGCAACAGAGTACTTTGCTGAGATATTCAATTGTAAAATTAGTCAATTCCCTATGAAATATCTAGGTGTTCTAGTAAGCCCGAGTAGGCTGAAAGTAATTGACTGGACACCTTTGAAAGATAAGAACAAGAAAAGGCTTGATGTCTGGAAAGGGGGTGCTATGTCTATTGTAGGAAGAACTACTTTGATTAATTCAAGCCTTACTAGTGCATTATTTATCACATGTCAATGTATCTGCTACCAACAACAGTGGTGGCAGAATTAGATAAACAAAGGAGAACTTTCTTTTGGTAAGGGGGTGTGTCAAGAGAAAATATCATCTGATAAAGTGGGAGATAATTTGTAAGAGAAAGAGTAGAGAAGGACTGGGGGTTAAATACATCCGAAGCATGAATATTAGCCTCTTGTGCAAATGGTGGTGGAGGCTGCACAATGAAGAATGATGAGGACATTACCACACTGGATACGCGCATGCTACGTCCTTCTCCACGCTACAAGTCGTCTCCTACTCAGCTGCCACGTTTGGTTCGGATTCAGCCGACATCCCTGCACGGTTTCGGCGATATCTCCCTCATCCGGCATCAAAACGAGGCATATAAGGATGCGTTAGAAAGGGGACGAAGACGCCGTCGTCTTCGTTCTAGTCCCAGCTCCAGAAGGTTCGTGGATCAATCTGTGTGACCACAACAATGTGCTGCGTCACCTTTTTGGGCCAATTTGGTCGTGTATCGTGTCGGGCCTTAAGCCCGCGTTGTGGATGCCCCCTGGTCACCCTCCAATCCTAGCTTGCTCCCTTGGTCCTTAAAACTAAGTCACTGCCACTGTTTAGGAGAGGGTTTTGTTTAATAGGTTGTGATTTTCGTAGAGGAAAACTTTCTTCATAGCCACTGTACCGTCGAGGTCTTTTGCTGTGAATCAGGGCCCCATTCTTGTTTGTCACCACTGTGCCGATTAGTTCTTTTGTGATCAGAACTTGAACCCCTTTGTCTTCACTTCAATTCATATCTGCAATTATCAGATTGTGTGCTTTACTTTCTTGCTTGTGTTCTCGATTCGCTTGCAGAGAAAAGCCTTCGTGGCGAGGTCAATCAAGTTGTGCTTGGTTGATAACCAGCGGAGCAGTGGTGTAGTGGTTGCGGGGTCTGAATCGTGCTGATTCGAAGCCGGATCGTCAACATCGTGTTCTCCACCAAATCAAGTTTACCATCTACCTCTCGGAAGATTGGGTCAGCGCCTATCATTTGGTATCAGATTCCTAGGTTTCCCGTGAGGTACTCCCGTGTTTCCCTTTAGATTCATTTGTGTTCATCACCTATCATCCACAAAACCCCCCAAAAAGATTTGCTTTTCCGCTATCCTACTGCCCCGTTTAGCCTTGCAATTTCGTTTTCAGATTGCTTTGTTGAGTTTGTGTCCGTGGTCGAGTCTTGTTGCTGGTTCAGGTCGTGTTCGTCGTCATAGTTCAACGTGCCCGTCTCTATTATTTTGTTTCCGCCGCTAGCCCATCCACCATTAGCCATACAACAAGTCGAGCCACCACATTACTTGATTTGCTCTCGCTAGCCGCCTTGTGTGAACTCTCGCCGTGCAAGCCCTAGATAGGTTGCAAGCTGCTTTAATCATTTTTGCATCGCATACTTGATCCTTGATTCATTATTTGGTGAATACCTATTGCTTTGCATCTACTACCAGGGAGGATTGTGCCCCTACTTTTGTTTATGCCGCCGCTAGGAGGAAGTTTTGCCCTAGCCGCCGTTGCTTTTCCTATCGAGTTGTGCCTTTCTCAAATCATAGGTTGAGATACCTTCCATAAAACAGGCATAACTTTTCGCTCGGTGCTCCGTTTTTGCTCAATTTTTTACAGAAGCTTGGCAACAAAAAGTTCGACAAACATCTACCCAGTTTGTTGGTCAGGCTGTTTTCAAAAAATTCAAAAAAAATCGAGAAGATAAATAAAAAATTGTTTAGGTGTTTTGAGGGGTTTTCAGAGATTGTTCTTGATTTTCCCTATGCCACAATACACCTCTGTTTCAGGTGAAATTCTGTGTGCTTCCACCCTTTGTGATTTTGGATCAGTGATAAAAAAATTCAGAATAAGTTGAGTTCATTTGCTGGTACTTCTTTGGAAATGCGCCATTGCTCTCTACTAGTGCCTTTTTGTAAGGTTTTCAGCATTAATTACAAAACTGCCATTCTGCTGATTTTTAGAGTTTTTTGTCCGTCGTTCCTTGTTACTTTTACTTTGTTGTGCTACGACTACAACACGTCTTAGCCATCAATTGTGACTTGTGCTTTGGACATTTATTGAACTTTGCTAATCTGCATTCGTTATTTGCTAATCCTTACTACCATATTATGCCTACCCATAGCTCCACAGATACTTCTGTCAGCATAGTTTCGTCTTGCAACTTGTTACCCACGCTCGACAACTGATTGTGCTGCCCTGTTGGCTTTGGTAAGAACACTTGTAAGACGGTGGTAAGCCGCTTGAGATATTGCATTCCACTTCCATACATCCCCACTAGTTGTTAGTTGGTAGGGATAACTCTTTTTGTGTTGTCTTTTGCTGTCATCTAACCATGTCAGGTAACGGGAAAGGAAAGGAGTCTCTCACAGACTTCAATGAGTGTGTGTCAAAGGATGAGCTTACGAGGCTTGTTACTGAGCAGCGTACCTACATGCAAGACCAGTTTGATGCATTGACTCGACAGATCAACGGTCTGGTGACCCGGATTGAACATGTTGAGCAACGACCTCCACCAGTTCAACCTAAGGATGATGATGAGTTCGATGATGTTGATCCTGATGAGGAGCGTCTCCAACGTAATCGTTTTCAGATGGGAGGAGGTAATTGCAATCGTGGAGGAGGTAATCAAAATCATGGTAATAATGATCATTTTGCTAAATTTAAGGTTGCCATGATTCCTTTTGCTGGTAATGCTGATCTTGAGGCTTATTTAGATTGGGAACTAGCTGTTGAACAAAAATTTAATTTCCATCAAGTTCCTAACGAGCATAGAGTTAGGCTTGCTACTAGTGAGTTTACTAGTTTTGCTCTCTTTTGGTGGAATGATCCGTACAATGCTTATGCTAATAATAATGCTGCTCCACCTATACCTCAGACTTGGAATACTTTGAAACAACGTATGAAATATCACTTTGTTCCTCCATATTATCAACGTGATTTGCGTATGAAACTGCAAACTTTAAAACAAGGTGATAAAAGTGTCGAGGCTTATTATCAAGAATTGCTTATTTCTTTGTCATGTTGTGGCATACATGAGGATGATCAGGCTCTTTTTGTTAGATTTTTTGGTGGTTTGAACCGTGATATACAGGATATTCTTGATTACAAAGATTGGACAAGGTTCAGCCAATTGTACCATCTTGCTATTAAGGCTGAACGTAAGGTACAAGGACGTCGCCAGCAATTTTCTTTTAGGTCCAACACTGGGAGAACTTTTCAGCAGCATCCGGATGTTGACAAGTTCAAGGCTGCCGCTGCTCCTAAGGCGCCATCACATTTACCGTCTACTACACCAACTTCCAAGGTGAGCAATTTGTCTCCTGTGCAGGTCCAGTCGCATAAGAAGCCTTTTACTCCAGGTGCATCCTCGAGTAGTTCCGCTAGCATCCAGTACCACCGCTGTAAGGGCATGGGACATGTGTCAAAGGAATACCCAAGCCGTGCTAGCATCCAGTGCCACCGTTATCAGTGCTAGTGATGAGCAAGAGGAGGATACTATTGATTCTGATGCTGCAGCCGTGGGCTTTCCTAGCCTTCTTGGGCAGCGTGTGTTGGCCGCTCAATTGGCTGATGAGGAGGACACCAAGGTACAACATAACAATTTGTTCCATATGTTTCTCATTGTCCAGGAGCGCTGTGTTCTCACCATAATTGATACCGGGAGCTGCAAAAACTTGGTGAGTTCAGAACTGGTCCGAAAGCTTGGCTTGACCACTCGTGAACTACGTCACTCATATCACATACAATAGTTCAACAATAGTGGTAAGGCAAAGGTAACACACTCAGCACGCATAAATTTTTCAGTGGGTTCTTATACCGACTATGCTGATTTTGATGTTGGCCAATGGAAGCATGTTCCCTTTTATTAGAACGACCATGGGAATATGATAAAGATGATGTACACCATGGTAGAACTAATAGTTACACTTTCATGCATAAGAATAAAATATTACTTTGCTTCCTTTATCACCTGCTGATGTTAGGAAACATTTTAAAGAGCTTGCTGAAAATAAAGTGAAACAACCTGCAATGAGTGATTCTTCTGTTGATAAACGTGAGGGTATTAAATTAAAAGGAGGTGTTTTTATTGCTACTACATCTGCTACTGCTGAACTTTATTAAAATCATGATGCACCTTGTTATACTATGCTGTCCCAAGATGTTTGTATTCTCGATGCTACTATGTCTTGTATGCATTCTGCTGTCACTAACCTTTTACAGGAGGTTGATGATGGGATGAAGTCGAGGATGACTCCAACTCAAGAAGGAGAGGATGATGAGGACATCACCACACTGGATACGCGCACGCCACGTCCTTCCCCACGCTACAAGTCGTCTCCAACTCAGCTGCCACGTTTGGTTCGGATTCAGCCAACATCCCTACACGATTTCAGCGATATCTCCCTCATCCAACATCGAAACGAGGCGTATAAGGATGCGTTAGAAAGGCGATGACGACACCATTGTTTTGGTTCTAGCCCCAGCTCCAGAAGGTTTGTGGATCATTCTGTGTGACCACGACAAGGTGCTGCATCACCTTTTTAGGCCAATTTGGCTGTGTATCGTGTTGGGCCTTAAGCCCACATTGTGGATGCCCCCGTGGTCGACCTCCAACCCTAGCTCACCCCCTTAGTCCTTAAAACTCAGTTGTCGCCGCCATTTAGGAGCGGGTTTTGTTTAATAGGTTGTGATTTCTGTCGAGGATCAAACTTTCTTCATAGCCACCGTCCCATCGAGGCCTTTTGCTGTGAATCAGGGCCCCCGTTCTTGTTTGTCACCACTGTGTCGATTAGTCTTTTTGTGATCAGAACTTGAACCCCTTTGTCTTTGCTTCAATTCATATCTTCAATTATCAGATTGCGTGCTTTACTTTCTTACTTGTGTTCTCGATTCGCTTGCAGGGAAAAGCCTTCGTGGCGAGGTCAATCAAATTGTGTTTGGTTGATAACCAGTGGAGTAGTGGTGTAGCGGTTGTGAGGTCCGAATCGTGCTGATTCGAAGCCGGATCGTCAACGTCGAGTTTCCACCCAATCGAGTTTACCATCTACCTCTCGGAAGATTGGGACTGTGGCAGGACATTATTCAGGCTAAATATCTCAAAAAAGCTGTGATTGGAGATGTGAGTCTTAATTAGATGACTCCCCTATATGGACAGATCATTTGAAAGTAAAAAATTTGTATGTTAGAGGGAGAAAAATAAAAATTAGAGATGAGGGGTCGACCCTATTCTGGTTAGATGACTGGAGGGAAGGAGGACCTCTACGTTCTGCATATCCCACTCTATTTGAATTATACTTAGAGAAGAATATAACAGTCAAAGAGTTCCACCAGAAAAATGGTGAACTTAGGTTCAGGAGGTGGCTTCCCACCATATTGCACACACAATGGGAATCAGTGCAAGAAGACATCTTCAATACTTCCCTGAATATTGGGAGGGATATTGGCTTATGCAAAAAGGGGAAGAATGGGAAATTTTCTGTTAAATCAATGTATGATCAAGTATCTTGTGTTGGTGGTGGTGTCTCCTTCATGAGAATCTAGAAGGCTAAATTACCATATAAAATCAAAATATTCATGTGGCTAGTGGAGAATAATGCTATCCTTACTAAAGATAACATGATCAAAAGTTGGGTAGGTGATCCTCCATGTAAATGCTGCAATGAGTAGGAAATAGTAAAACACCTTTTCTTTGAATGTATAGTAGCTAGAGTCATTTGGGGATTGTGGGTCAGGCCCTTGGGGCCGATAGCATTCCTATTAACATAAATCAGTACTGGGCTTGGATTCAATTGTGGTTGCCAAGAGGAGGGACTGTTCAATGTTTTGGGTTGGCTGCAATTTGTTGGGCTATATGGAAAGCTAGAAATAAATCATGCTTTGAGAAAAAATGGGTGAAACACCTTGTGGAAATACTAAACCATGCTTCTGCATATATGAAATTTTAGGTAGGGCTATACAAGGCTGACTTTCAGGAGCAATTGGTGGCGGGTCTGAACGTGTTGTTGTCGGTGGCATACCAAGCTCTGAGGAACTAGAGCCGAACGGGCTCAGGCGCACTGCAAATTCAAGATTCAGGGGATGACGAGGAAGAGGCTGGAGACCCCTCAGACGTATGATTGCTTGCATGCACTAGGATGTCGAAGTCCGTGGGGAGTGGATCCTCTTGGAAGATGGAGTGGGTAATAGTTGGGCCTCTGAAGATTAGCTAGAATGGGAGTGAATTTTGTAAGCTTGGATATCTGTTAAGGAAGAGTGTTTCTTCCTCAGAACAATCTTTTATCTGTATTCTCACCTTGTTCTTCCCCCTTCTGATAACTCTGTATCTGAAGTTCGGTATTTCTATTATCAGTAATGGCAATGGGGTAGGTCCCCCGATTCAAAAAAAGCTATGGATTGACATAGCAGAAGTTTTGTTGCATGTACTTCAACATAGTTATATTCAAAGAGGCAATCATGTCATTGATCAAGTTCTAATACTATACATTGATTTTCTTGGTTGGTCTCGCTGTCAATATAGGAAAATGAACTGGCAGCTATGGCTTGGGGACAAGCCAATAATGATGGAGGGCGGATACCATGAAGTGGAATTAAAGCTATACAACGCCAAGAAGGCACACGAGCTTGAAGAAACATTAGTAAACCTAGAAGGGGGGCAGCAACCTAGAGACATACCTGAAGAAGAGCTGGTGGCACCATGAGGGCTGCTCAAGTTACAAGGCCCGACTCGAAGTACTTCGACCCGAATTGGCAGCCCAAGTAAAGAAGGTCCAACAACAACTACCGACACAAAAGTAGCATTCTTGTGCCCATTTTTTTTTGGAACATTCTTGTGAGCATCTTGCTAGTGGATTGAAGTACATTCTTGAGAATCGAGGGTTAAACACCATAAATAGAGTTGTGTACCAAACCGCCCGCATGCCGAAACAAATGGGATTAAGATAATTACATGAAGGGTTGCACAGTCATTTTTCAATAAGAATAATCTACTAGAAAAAAACTAGTGAAGAACTCTGAAATCTTCAAAGTGTGAACCCTAACCTATCATAGAAGATCGATCTCACAAGTGATCTTGTGGAGGGTGATGGATCTTTCTTGAAATTTAGAAGGAATATGTATGTCATTCTAATTAGATAGCATGAGAGAAATATGGTGTGTGAGAAATACCGCATAGAATTTATTTGCTTTTCCTCCATTTGGGTGGTGTGTTCTATTCTTGAAATTGTAGTATAGCACCAAGATTTTCGTTTGCAGAAAAAATGGCGGAAACCTAGTGGATCGACTCAGGCCAGCCAGAACATGACTCTTGCCCACTTCAATTCGTTCACCATTTACCCAGTGGCCTGGTCTAGCCGCGATCAGTATTGACCAATCATGGTTAGCTCGAGCCGCCGCCGCACGCTGCGCAGGCAGCGCGCTGCCGCCGACCGGCGCAGGCCTCCAAGAAAGCAGCCCACTTTCGACGATGAAGATGACGACGTCGGCATCAACATCGACATCGTCGATCGACTCCCGCCGGAGCTTCTAACCGAGATCCACAGCAATCTCATCTGGAACGCCGACTTCCTCAAGCGCCTCGCCTTTGCCTCCTGTCAGTGTTTTAGACACCGAGCCAACGATAGGGTACCCGAAGTAGTAGATTGTGCAGTGGGGCTCACCGAGATCAGGAACACGATGGTAAGACATGGGGCACACAATTAGACAGGTTCGGGCCGCAATGTGCGTAATACCCTACGTCCTGTATGCTGCGTTGCTCTGTATTGATTGCGTATGTTTTGAGAGGGGTCCCTGCATCGCCTTATATGCCACGGGAGGCAGGGTTACAAGTCAGATTGGTACAAGAGTACTATTCGAGTAGGACTAGGAGTAGCCTATACGAGTTATAGAAAGCTATCCTAATCTTAGTACAAGTCCTTGTCCGTCTTGTCTTGCCTTGTGGTCCACGATAATCTTGCATCATGGCCCACTAGTCGAGTAGTCCAGGTGTGTAGGATCTTATCTCCCGGGTATGGCCCACATGTGTGGTGGGCCCAGGAATCCCCGGTCGACAAGCCCTCGAGTAGTTTGTATTCGAGTGTGATGCTTCCAAGTAGTCTTGAAGATCTCCACGAGTAGTTCCCAAGCGTCCCCGAGTTCTGCAAGCTTCAATCTTCAATAGTACTTGAATCATCACGAGGCTGGAAGGTACTCCAGCTAACTCCACGAGTAGTCTTGAAGTCTTCTCGAGTTGTTCCCAAGCATCCCCGAGTACTTCCCTTGAAGGTCTTCAATAATACCCTCTTCGTTCTTGAAATCTTTGCACTAAAGACCCATATGGAAATGCGATTTCTAAAATCGCATTCCATATGGAATGTAGCCCCCGAGCCTTAGGTTGAATCTAGGATTCAAGCTGAGGGTCAGTCTTCTAGTCTTTGATCTTGCTCCGAAAAATCCGTAGAGAATCCGAAGAAAATCATATAGGAATGCGATTACAAAACGTCACATCCTATATGGATGTAGCCCCCGAGCCTTAGTTCGAAATGACAATTCAAGCTGAGGGTCAATCTGTAGTCTTTGTCAAATAATCCCGTAAAATCTTGAGAAAAACTGAAGGACACGTGGCACGGAGCCCCCGAGCCTTGAGTCGAGTACTTTCTCGAATTGAAGGATCCAATCTGACTGTAGAATAGTGTCATGAATTCAGTGAACTGTATCTGAGTGAAATCTAATACCATCGAGTAGTCGAGCCTCTGAGATGGAGCTGAGCAGGTCTTGGATTTAAGTCCACTGACTTAGCCGAAAATTTTGGCCTGTGTGAAACCAATCTGTTGAATACGAAACGTCACCAGGTCGAACCGTTAGGGTTTTGGTTTTATAAATACCCGAAGGGGTATCCCTTAGGGTTTCACTGCTTCCATTCGCCCTTAGATCCAGAAAGCAAACCCTAGCATCCGTAGCCGCCATAGAGTTTGAGCATCTACGACACCAAAAGCTTCCACCTCTACCCTCTCGCAGCCCTTGAGCCGATGCGAAAGAAGACCCTCGTGACTGGAAGGATGAAGCCTACACCGACCAAGGGACATAAAAGGAAATCTGGCCGTGGCAAAAATCAGTTGCCTGAGCCCAAGTACAAAACTGTGGTAATCACAAAGCCACCAAGTCAAGTTGTCTCTTGGAAGAAATCCAAGATGAGGGAGGATGATATCAAGGCCCTCGAAGCCGCTGGGTTGCTGCACGAGAAGGCAATCGCAGGATGGAGCTCTGCCACTGGAGATGCATGGCCAATGGAGAAGACTCCGGATGAAATCCCGATGTTCGGCCACTTCGTCGAGCGTGGGTTCACTCTGCCGTCGTCGGATTTCTTCAGGGGATTCCTCGACTTCTTCAAGCTGGAGGACGTACATCTGAACCAGAACAGCATCTTCCAGATTGCAGTGTACGTGCACTTTTGCGAGGCTTTCCTTGGTATTCGCCCACATTGGGCTTTGTTTAGGAAGATATTCCGCTTGAAACCGCAGCCCAACGCAAACTTCCCGGTAGTAGTCGGTGGAGCCGGTCTTCAGATGCGCCAGAAAGCACAGGAGTTGTACTTCAAGTATAACTTGATTGATTCGAACCAGGATTGGAAGACCAAGTGGTTCTACATTGACAATGCCCTGCCTCAACTGCCAAAGCCGAGTATGTTTGCGTTGGTGTATGATAGGCTCTGGAAGGACGAGCCAACAATGCAAGAGTGCATTCAGATTCTAGAGCTGCTGGCAAAGATTGCACAGAAGAAGGCGCAAGGCTTGATGGTTGAGAGAGTAGCCTTCAGCTTCATGAAGCGGCGAGTACAACCCTTGATGCAGTGGGAGCATCTTGGGTACGAGTACACGGGAGATGATGATGGCTCAAGGCTGTCTGCAAAAGAGATTAGTGATGATCTTGTGATGGAAAGACTGTAGAAGATTTTAAGAATCTTCATGGAATTCCGGCACCTGTCCAAGAATATAGTGCTGACAATCCTCCGCGTCTGGTGAGTAACCAAGAACTAACCCCTGAGTACTTATTAGAAGTAGTCGTGAAGCTAAAATTTGCTCTGTTTCGCATGAGGATGTTTTGTAGTTTGTTTCCATTCCCCCTCCTCATCCCCACGATCCACTACAAGTGCCCGAGGAAGAGCCAACAAAAGTTAAGGCTCAAGCCCCTGAGAGTAGTCGATCTGCTCAAGGGGAAAAAGAAGTCTTGGTGGAGGACGCCTCCTCGAGCGATGACGATGGTCAAACACTTCAACAATGTTTTGAAGTGAAAGGCCGTTACGAGTACTCTAGGGCGCCCATCCCTAGTGGTGTTTCTGCAGGGGCAATGAAGAGGCCGGCTTCATCCCTTGCAGATGATGTGACGCTGCCGCCGCGGAAGAAGAGAACCACTGTGGGAAAGCGTGCTGTGAAGAAGGTCACAGCTCTACCCTCCATTACGGTGAGTTTTGAGAACTTTAAGTAGCCAATATCGTGTTGAATACCTGCTCTCTGTTGTAATGTCTTGAATTTTGATTTGCATAGGTTATCGAGAGAACTGCCAATGTACCCACGAGTAGCCCAGCAAGAGCAATAGAACCCGAGGTGGTTCTAGCGTCAACCGTTGAGACGGTGACGCATGAGCAACAAGAGGTTGTGATAGCAGGAAGTGTGCCATTGGTGGATAGTGTGCCAGTGGTGCTGGCGGCACCTTCATTTTTTGACATGCTGTGGCCAAAAGTTGTGGTGCGTCGAGCTGCTTTGTAAGTACCCGAGTACTCGAGTACTTCTTGATATTGCTTATTTTGAATTTACTGACCAACTTGTTGATGCAGAAAATCCACTGATCTAAAGTGGGGAGCTTCTGGAAGTAGTCCTGCTGGAGATAATCAGAACTCTCCAGTAGAGCAAGAAGATGTGCTTCCAGAACCCCAAGTAGTAGCCGCTGAAGCTGATGCCGCACAAGCACTGCGCTTCCTCTGGAGCGATGTAGTCAAGGCAGCAGTGGATGCGGCTTCCTAGCCCAGGGCTCAGCAACCTGAAGACATTGAGGCGGTGGTGAATGTAGGCCTGGAGGTTGATCCAGAGGCCGGATTGCGCCACGAAGAAATCCCTGTTACTGAAGCCCCCGTTCGTCATACAGATGTACGGCTGGCGCTAGAAGACAGCCCAGAAGACCGCATAGTGCCGCATGAGCTAGAAATTGAAGACCCGGCTCCTCTGCGCAGCGCTGTGATGTACTCGGAGGCGAGCGCAAGTATTCAATCCAGAGCTGAAGGCCTGATGCCGTACGATGACTCATGCCTGGATGAGGATAACTTGCAGGCGCATGCCGAGATGTTCCGCAGTCTAGAGAAGCTCTCTGCGGTAAGTTGTAATCCCTTGTAGAGTACTTTAGCCAAAGATATCTTGTCTTTGACCCTTGAGTTATTTTGCTCTTGCAGGAAGTTGTCAAGCAATCAAAATGCAAGACTCGTCTGCTTGAGCAATATGCGGCTGACATCGAAGAAGTCTCTCAGCTCAGAGAAGAACTTAAGGAACAGAAAACCTTGTCTCTGAAGCTACAAGAGAGGCTTGATGGTAACACTGCAGAGTACCACAATGAAATCCAGAAGCGGACGGCTCAAAAGGATGACATTGTTGGGAAAAACAAGTCAATGCACCAAAAGAACAAAGGTATTCCCCCTTTCTGAATTCATCTTGGAGTACTTTTTCCTTGCACACTGCATCCTTATAAGTAGTCTTGGTCTTTTGCAAAGCTGGCTGAAGAGGTTGAAAAGCACAAGAACAAGTCGCTGGACTGGCAGTTGGCTTATAACCGTGAAGAATCATCTCGCATGGATCTTGAAGCCGATTATAAGGTGCGGTGCATGGAACTTGAGTGTGAAATGCAGATTCACCTTGACGGTTGGAATGATTTGTTGACTTGTATGCAATCGCTCAAGATCAAAATCGAAGAATCCGAGTGCCTGCGTCAGAGTTGAAGGCCTTGATGGAGGCAGCCAAGCCAGTAGCCAATCTCTTTGAGCCCAGAGTTGCTGGAGTTCAGCCCCGTCCACTTGTGGAGAGGTTGAAAGATACACCCAAGAAGATTTTGGAGTACGCTCAGAAGCTGGCCTGCACAATTCCCAATCAAGTCTTGAGCTTCATCAAGTCCTTCTACGCGGAGGGGAATCTGACGGTCATCATGAACGGAAGATCTGGAGATTGCACCGACGACAGGTTGAACGAGTTGATGCAGCAGACATCTCCAATCGCGGAAGCAATCTCCAAATTCATAGATCTCTGGTAGATGAACCTGTAGGATAAACACTACGGAAAGAACACATGTAATTCCAAACAAGTGTTTATGTAATATAATTGAAAACTTGAGTAAGTCAATTATCTGGATCCCTTGTATGCTTGTGTGAATGCCATGTACTCGAGTTGATAATGAGTGTACGACTGCAAAAAGAGATACAGTACTCGAGTAGAAGTACTCAAGTCTAGATTTGTTCCAAAGAATGTTAGCTTAATCACAACGAGTTGAACACCTTAGCTGTAGCAGCGTAAAAGAAGGCTTTGTTGTGAAATAAGCAAAGGACAGTAACAAGTCGATATATAGAATAACAACTTTATTACTGAACACATTGTACAGAGTTTACAATGTCTAGATACACTATTGAGTAATAGTGACCTAAGTACCTCTGAGGCTATGAGCCTAGTGAGAGAGTACTCGCAAGGATATTCCGAGGAACGAGTAAGACCGTAGGAGACAGTGTGATGAACCCATCCTTGCTGTAGCAGCAACTTGTATGAGAGTTCCACTGAGACCCTACTATGAAGGGTGTTACTCTAGGCCGAAGCCTCTTATTAAAAATAGAGACATGGACAGCATGTGCTACTTATTGCTCTATACGACACGGAGTCGTCTGGAGAGAGTTGTCATGACTCCCTACGAGTTCGCAGAATGAGACTGCCAGAAGAGGATTATCATGATCCCCTACGAGTGATCGTAGCTGAAGCCATGAGTAGTCATAGCCGAAACTGTCTGGAGAGGATTGTCTTGATCCCCTACGAGTAGTGGCAACCGTAGCTGCCTAGTGTGTGGTTGCAACCGAAGCTGCCTGGGGAGGGTTACTGAGACCCCCTACGGGTTGTTTACAGCCGTAGCTGTTTGGAGAGGATTGTCGTGACCCCCTACGGGTAGAAGCGACAAAGCTGGTCGATGTTCCAAGAGTTGTCGACTTCTTCGCCTTCAAGAGTTTGGAGACGATATGAGCCTGGGCCGGTGACCTTTGCAACAGAGAAAGGCCCTTCCCATGGCGAGTTGAGTTTGTGTAGTCCTGTCGTGTTCTGGATACGACGAAGGACTAAGTCACCAACATTGAAGGAGCATTCCTTAACATTGCGATCATCATAGCGGTGAATCTTGTCAAGATATCAGGCTAATTGAACAAGTGCATTGCAGTGAGCTTCCACGAGACTATCGACATCTGTCTGTCTTTTTTCTTCAGATACGCCTTCTTCATACTGGTCAACCACCGGAGAACACCACTTGACATCAGCAGGAAAGACGGCTTCAGAGCCGTAGACCAGGACATATGGTGATTGCCCTGTGGGAGTAGTAGGCTGAGTACGTAGCCCCTAGAGTGCATTAGGTAGTTCCTTGATCCACTTGCCGCCCTTGGTATTTGCAACATCATACAGTCGCTTTTTGAGAGCGACGAGTACCATCCCATTGGCGTGTTCCACTTGGCCATTGGCGCATGGATGAGCGACAGAGACGTACCGGACGTCAATTCCACTGTTCTCACAGTACTCCCAGAACTGGTGATTGTTGAAATTCGAACCCAGGTCCATAATAATGCTATTAGGGAATCCATAGCAATGTACGATTTCATCCAAGAAGTCGAGGACTCTATCAGCCTTGGGGTAGGTAACAGGCTTGACCTCAATCCACTTGGTAAACTTGTCGATAGCCACCAGAACTCTATTGAATCCTCTTGGCGCATTTGGGAGAGGACTAATCATATCCAACCCCCAGCAAGCGAAAGGCCAAATTGGTGGTATCGTAATGAGTTTGTAGGCTGGAACGTGTTGTTGCTTGGCGAAGAATTGGCATCCATGGCACTTCTTGACTAGTTCCTCTGCATCAGCAAGAGTTGCAGGCCAGTAGAAAGCACGTCTGAATACTTTTCCCACCAAGGTGTGGGAAGAAGCGTGATTGCCACAGATTCCTTTGTGTGTCTCCTCCAAGATTTCTTTGCCTTCTTCGCGAGAAACGCACTTCATGAGTACATCAGAACTTGCACCTCGCTTGTAGAGTTGATCTCCGACTAGAGCATAAGCCTTGACGCGGCGTGAGATGCGCTCGGCTTCTGACTTGTCTTCAGGAATCAACTGATGTTTAATGTAGTCGATGAAAGGAGTTCTCCAGTCCACATCAATCATAAGCACTTCTCGATCAGGTTGAACTAAAGTAGTTGTAGGTGCAGATGATTGCTCTGGAATTGATGGTTTGTGGAGTATATGGACGAAGATTCCTACTGGCACTTGAGCTCGTGTAGATCCCAGCTTCGACAAGACGTCTGCAGCAACATTGTTGTCGCGAACAATATGATGGAACTCGAGACCATGAAATTTGTTCTCAAGTTTGCGTACCTCTTGACAGTACGCATCCATGTTCTCAGCATTACGATCCCAAGAATCATTGACTTGATTGATGACCACCAAAGAATCACCATAGATAAGTAGTCGTGTAATGCCAAGAGAGATTGCAAGGCGAAGACCATGCAGTAAAGCTTCATATTCAGCTTCATTGTTTGAGACCTTCCAGAAGATCTACAAAACATATTTGAGTTGCTCGCCCTTGGGAGAAATCAGAAGTACCCCGGCACCAGCGCCTTCCAACTTGAGTGAACCATCAAAGTACATGACCCAATTTTCTGGACGTTCAATTGGAGTTGGGACTTGATTTTCCTGCCACTCAGCCATGAAATCAACCAAAGCTTGAGACTTGATAGTAGTGCGAGGTTTGAACTCGAGCGATAGAGTGCCAAGCTCTACAACCCATTTGGAAATCCTCCCAGTGGAATCCCTCTTGTGCAATATTTCATCAAGCGGGTAGCTAGTAACCATAGAAATCTTGTACTCGTCGAAGTAGTGGCAGAGCTTCTGTGAAGTAATCAAAGCTGCATAGAGTAGCTTCTGCACCGGAGGGTAGCGAGCTTTGGATTCTAAGAGTACTTCACTGACGAAATAAACCGGCCTCTAGACAGGGTAACCATGGCCTTCCTCTTGCCGTTCAACGACAATAGCAGTGCTGACAACATTAGTAGTCGCAGCGATGTAGAGCAAGAGCTCTTCATTAGGCAGAGGAGCTGTGAGGACTGGAGGCTTGGATAAGAAATCCTGGAGCTGAGAAAGAGCTTGATCAGCTTCAATTGTCCATGTAAACTTCTCTTGCCGCTTGAGTAGCTTGAAGAAAGGTAGACCCCGTTCTCCAAGTCGTGAGATGAAGCGATTGAGTGACGCCATACATCCAGTAAGCTTCTGGACATCTTTGATAGTAGCCAGAGCTTGCATGTTGGAGATGGCAGTAATCTTCTCGGGGTTTCCTTCGATGCCACGATGGCTAATGTTGAACCCGAGTAGTTTTCCTGATGATACGCCAAAGACGCATTTGTTGGGGTTGAGCTTCCATTGGTACTCACGTAGCGAAGCAAAAACTTCGTTAAGATCCGTGATAAGCATGTCTGGATACCTAGTCTTTACAACGACGTCATCCACGTATGCTTCCACGTTCTTGTGAAGCTGCTTCTTGAAGCACACTTGGATAGCTCTTTGATAAGTAGCACCAGCATTTTTCAACCCGAAGGACATTGTTGTGTAACAATAAGCACCAAACAGGGTGATGAATGCGGTCTTCTCTTTATCAGATTCCTTGATTGCAATTTGATGATAGCAGGAGTAGCAATCGAGGAAATAGAGTAGAGCACAACCCGTCGTGGAGTCAATGACTTGATCAATCCGCGGCACCCGAAAGGATCCTTGGGGCAATGCTTATTAAGATCAGTGTAGTCGACACACATCCTCCAATCATTAGAGTTCTTCTTTCTGACAAGCATAGGGTTAACAAGCCATTGCGGGTGAAAAACTTCCTGTATGAAGCCAACCGTGAGTAGTTTGGTGAGTTCTTTCTTGATAGCGGCCTTGCGGTCATCAGCAATGTGACAAAGGTGTTGTCGTTTGGGGGTAGCATTAGGATCGATATTGAGTGAGTGCTTGATCAACCTCCTGGGCACACCTGGCATGTCAGATGGTTTCCACGCAAAGATATCACGATTAGCCCGAAGGAAGTTGATGAGCACGTCTTCCTATTTAGGATCAAGCTGTGCACTGATCATGGTCGTCTTGCTGCAGTCACCAGTACCAAGGTCAATGGCTTTGAGCAGGCCGTCACTAGTCGGTGCAGGTTTGTTGTTGGTGTCTGTCTTTTCAGGGACTCAGTATTGGTGTCATAATCAACAAGCTTGGCACCTTCCTGGAAGGGTAAGTTGTCGAGACAAGCGATAAAGCGCTCCTGATCATCCGAAGTAAGATCAGCAGGCACATGCTCAGGCCAGTAGACGAATCTACCCTCAGGTGTCGATGTGATCACCAGTCCTTGAGCAGGGCCAGTCAAGTATTGTGCTTCAGTAGCATCCGAACCGTTGTCGAACTCAAACTGAGATGAATCCGAATCAAAGTAGTCGAGGTTGACTTCCAAATCTGAAGAGTACTCGAGCACGATCTTCAACCCAGGGCACATGAGGTGCTTCAGCGTGGCTTGGTAAGCGGCACTGACATGGCGATGGCCGAAGAGAAGTGGTTGTGGGATGTTATCCAGGCTGAGCAGAAGCTATGAAGCTGGAGAAACAACTCAGGCTGAATAGGAGACGAAGTCGAGTTGTACTCGGACTCCGACTCGAGTTCTCTGAGCAGGTCAGAGAGCGAAATTTTGCCGAAATTTTCGACGAGATCTTCCATCGAGGTTTGCGTAAGCGCCGAGGACTTGAGCTTTGACTCCGAAGTTGATGCTAAGAAACGCAGGAACGATCCAGCGCCATCAGCAATGCAAACCCAAGAGCCAAAAATGAAGGTGTCGCCTTGCTGGAAAGCGGCGGTTGGCTTGATGATGATGAGAGCCATCGAATTCGCCAGCGGATCAATGACGTGATCCCCTACCTGGCGCGCCAGCTGTTAGTGTTTTAGACACCGAGCCTACGACAGGGTACCCGAAGTAGTAGATTATGCGGTGGGGCTCGCCGAGATCAGGAACACGATGGTGAGACACGGGGCACACAATTAGACAGGTTCGGGCCGCAATGTGCGTAATACCCTACGTCCTGTATGCTGCGTGGCTCTGTATTGATTGCGTATGTTTTGAGAGGGGTCCCTGCCTCGCCTTATATGCCACGAGAGGCAGGGTTACAAGTCGGATTGGTACAAGAGTACTATTCGAGTAGGACTAGGAGTAGCCTATATGAGTTATAGAAAGCTATCCTAATCTTAGTACAAGTCCTTGTCCATCTTGTCTTGCCTTGTGGTTCACGGTAATCTTGCATCGTGGCCCACTAGTCGAGTAGTCCAGGTGTGTAGGATCTTATCTCCCGGGTATGGCCCACATGTGTGGTGGGCCCAGGGATGCCCGATCGACACCTCCATCTGCGGCGCGTCGGGCCACATGTTCAAGCAAGAGGCACCGTGCCTCATCCTCGCCGGCCCCGGTGGGATGGAGGATAACAAACCTAGGGTCTTCTCCCTCGTCGACCGCCACACCGCCACCGTGCGAGCTCCGGATCCCATGACGTGGGGTCGCGTCGTCGTAGGCTCCTCCAGTTGGTGGCTCAAACTCATCACGGCCGACGCGTGGGGGTTCCTGCGCATGGCCAACCCGGTCACCGGCACGCAGACTGACCTGTCGGCTATGTCCACACCAAGGGTTCCATCCCGTTCCTCGGCGACGACGGCGGTTGCAACTTGTTCTGCCTCGACATCGGTGCCTTCCGACACCATGCACATCTCCTTCAAGGTGCTGGTGTTCAACGAGGTGCGCTGGCGGTGGGAGCAGGCAGCGGACATCGGTAGCTCGGCGCTGTTCGTCGACGTAAACGCCTCTCTGTGCGTGCCGGCGATGGAGTATCTGATGATCAGGCCCAGCTATTGGAAACGAGCTCCCCTCTGACCTCGCACTACTACACAAAATGTTTTTAGCACCAGGCGGAACTGCATTTCCAGGTGCGGGCGCCAAACCCGCACCTAGTTGTCGCTTTTAGAAATAGCGATTTCTAGGAGCGGGTAATCGAACCGCACCTAGAAACACATTTCTAGGTGCGGGTGATGGCGTCACTCGCACCTAGAAATGTCCTTTTCTAGGTGTGGACGACGAGATGAACCGCACCTGGAAATGCGTTTTCCAGGTGCGGATGACAAAGTCACCCGCACTTGGAAATTGATTTCCAGGTGGTAATGATCTGACCCACAAAATTTTGAATGTTTGAAATTCAAATTTATCAAACTTGTTTCCCGCCAAAATTTTGAATGTTTGAAATTCAAATTTTATGAAAGCGACATGAAATCTAAAGTAAGCATAAGTACAATAATATGAAAAGAAATCCAGATACATATCGATCTATATCATTACATCCCATTGACAACAAGTTTTTTCCACTGACAAAGTTTAGACATCACATCATGGCGCGCGGTATTCTTGACTCTCCCACTCACGTAGGCTAGCAAATTTGTCTTCAGTCGCCAATAAATGTTCAGGGTGATAATATTTTCCCTTAGGATTTATCACTTCATGCATAAGGTAATGGCAGAAATCTGCAGTTACTTTGAGAAGGTGTCTCTCATGGAGTGTTACGTCACGAGGTCCGATGTCAATCTACAATACACAAATAATATAACAATTGTTAGATCATGCAAAATGCACATATGTATAGTGTATATACATCCTGAGACATGAAAGGTAGTAGGTCCTTACTCGTTCAGGATCACCCTTATATCTCCTAAGACACCTCATCATTTCCATCAGGTAAAACCCGCAGTATACTCTGCCAGGTGGTTGCTTGTGGCATGGAAAGTTTGTGCGAATATTCATTTTTTCTGGGTAGGCAGGATTAAATTTCCCTCCTTTCTTAATGTAGTGTTGGTAAGCCGTGTTTAGAAAAAAAAACATAGAAGTTATTAGTTGCCAATCAATGTTTAGAATGTAAGTGTGACAACAGAAATACACTAACTTTTAAAGGATGTCTATGAATTCCTTGTACAGGTCTCTACGCCAATCCAGTGAGTCAAATACTACCACCCGTCCCAACTTGGGGTCTATAAGAAATAAAATCCAGTGATTCCTGCATACATGTTATATAGATTTTTTAATCTTTTGAGGCATGGATGAGAAATTTTACATATATATTTTTATAAGTGGTAGAAATGTAAACTAACCCGATGTGGTAGGGCGCCCATATGTAATCTCTATCTTGCCACTTCAAGAACATATGTGTCATGTAGGATGCAAGACGCTTCATAGCGTTTATATGTCCAATTCTTCGCTTCTTATTTCTTTCCGTAGTTGTCTTCAAACCTTTTAGTTCATCATGATCGTCTTCCCATCAGGTGGGGTGCATATGCCTGTCTTCGGCAATAACAAAAGGATCCAAAAATCCAATTTTCTCCTTTGCAAGATGCATTTCTTATTCTTGCATCCCATACAGCAAAGCTCAGATAATTAGTTATGCAAACCGTAAGCCTTACACACACACACAAGATATTAGCATGGATATGAGACACTTACATGCACCACAATCTGATGACTTGTACATCTATCATTTGTAGGCGGAACAAATCATGGAGGTCCTGAAAATCTAAGTTGATTTCTTTTGCTTGTGGAATAAGTGTAGGTCCGAACACATCTAATGGGTATCGTGCCTGGAGGCCTCTGAGCCCAAGAGAACAAGCCCTCATATACCAAGCATGCATCCGTTTCATCTCCCATGGAACTTCTGCGAGTGCCCAGTCGGGTAATAATGGCATACCCCATTCATATTTTAAAGGGCAACTACCAGGTATGTCCGGTATTTCATCGACTCCAATAGTCTTCTCGAAGTTTGTGTCAGTGCGGGGTACCGAATATCCTGGTCGTTGGATCATTGGCATATTGATAGAAGGCGTGGTCATCGTATCGTGTTGCTTGTTCTTCCATTTGGTATTACTCTTATGCCATCTTGCAGCGATTTCTGATTCTTCCGGATCCTTCGCATAAGCCTGTATCATTCGAGGCATCATTTGTGGTTGTGATGCCTCTTTTCCTACAGATCTCGAAGCTGCTTGTGGTGTGGGCATACGGGGTGGAGAATCTTGAGCAGGTGGTGTGGACACACGCTGCGGAGATCTTTCAGCAGGTGGTGTGGACACACGCTGCGGAGATCTTTCAGGAGGTGGTGTGGACACATGCTGCGGAGATCTTTCAGGAGGTGGTGTGGACACACGTTGTGGAGATCTTTCAGGTGGTGGTGTGGGCATAAGAGGTGGGGATCCTTGTATAGCTGGTGGTGTGGAGACACGTGGAGGAGATGGTGGCGCAGTTGGCAACGGTTGCTCCATAGATTGCAAAGGTTGTGTTGGAAGCAGAATGATATCTCGTTTATGCCACAATATTGTACTGTTGAGGCTTTGACCGAGAACACATATACCCTCTGCTGTTGGTATGTCTATGTCATGATCTTCAAAGTTTTGATTAACTTCAAGCACCTGTACGCGTGCATAATTGTGTGGGATTTCTTTCCCGTCAAACAACCCGCCACTGGGAATCGCAAGGCCCGAGACAACCTGCTTTGTCTTGCCAACTCTGCCAACCGGAATGTGCAATCTGCAAGGAGTAGTGATGCATATAGAATCAACTAGGTATGGTTGTGCCATCGTGGAGGCAACACTGCTTGGAGAGAATGGTAAATTATTATCTCCTTGAGATAATTGCAACAGAGCGAATGGTGTACCGCTTGCTTGCTGCATCTGAACCGCCGCATTAAAATAAGCTTGAAATTTGTCCACAAAAACTTTCTCTACTGCCGCTTGGAGATCCTCCTTGAAACGGTAGTGGCTCCTGTAGGTAGTTCTATCCCTCTCAAACCCAAACCTGATGCTCAACTTTGAGGAAACCCCTGTAACGCGACCCCCATGCTCTTTCGTCCCAAGGGCTGTACTTAGGACGTCTCTATCCCTGTTGGGTACGAAGTCTCCTTTCCTCTGAGCCTCGGAAAGGTTCGTTATCTTTTCACACACCACATTGGTTACTTCATTTGCAAAATGAAGTTTACCATCAATAATTTGAGGCTCTCACGCAAGGAGCCACTGATAGCCACGCTCATCCAAGCCTTCAAAAGGGTCGGGTTGCCCGACGGCTATTAATGCATCCCTAGTCTGCCGCCACTTTTCCTGCTTCCCTAGGTACCCACCCGGTCCAAGACGAGGTCTATGTATGTTTTTTTGCGAAAGTGCACTCTATCTCTGGCTCAGGGCTAAAGCTTCTGGAGTAGTCTTTTGCGTGACAAACTCGTTCCATTGGGCTTCGGTGACCATTCCATATTTCTTTTTTACATCATCATATGCTGGGGAGGGCGTGCGGCGGAGAGGGGGCGGCGCACGGAGTCGACGGCATCGCAGAGGTGGCCGCGCCGGGGAGGTGGCCGCGGGGGACGCCGGGTAGGACGGGGACAGTGGAGAGGGGGCGGCGCGCGGCGGAGAGGAGGCTGCACCGGCGTTGGGGAGGCCGTGCGGTGGCGGGGAGGGGGAGGCGGAGTCGACGGTGGACGGTGCGGCGGCGGAGTCGATGGCGGACGAGCGTGCGGCGGCGGAGAGGGGGCGGCGGAGTCGACGGCGGAGAGGCGCGGCGGCGGCGACGGCGGCAAATTTTGGCAGCCTGACGGCCCTCCTCTCATGCGAACTCGGGAAATTTGGCTAAGTGTTTGTGTCCCGTGCATATATAGGGTACCATTTGTAGGTGCGGGTGGCCGCGTCGCCCGCACCTAAAAACGATTTCCAGGTGCGGGTGACTTTGCTGCCCGCACCTAGAAATGATTTCCAGGTGTGGGTGACTTGGCTGCCCGCACCTAGAAACCGATTTCCAGGTGCGGGTGACTTGGCCGCCCGCACCTAGAAAGTTTTTCTCTTTTTCTGAATTTATAGTTCTAATTAATATTTAACGTATTAAGTGACCTCAAATGAAAATTTAGTGAACTACAAAGTTTTTTGTCTTGTTAACATCTACAAGTTTGGTATATATTTTGTATTCATCTGAGATGCGTGTCAAAAATTTGTGTTCAAATAGTACGTCCACAGATGTAGTAACAATTCATTACACATGTCTCGCTTTTACTCAAAGAACCACTAAAGTCATTTTATTTTTAATAAAACCACTAAAGCCATTGTATTTTTAATAATTCCACTAAAGCCATTTTATTTTGTTAATTTATATTTGATTTATTAAGAAATCCATTAATTGCATCTTATTCACTAAGAAATCCAGTAAGTAGCTGCATGACACGAGATAATTGAATTAAAAGTGCATTAGTTCAAATGCAAATTACAATATCCAATTAATTGAACAAGCTATATTATTATGCGGTAACAATTCTTGATTCTCCGTCCTTCCGTGACCAGGGCTTTTCATCTTTCTTTATAGTAGCTTCTAGACTCAACATCTTCTGAGGTAGATCTGTGAAAAGGCTCATGTCATTGCACTCATCATTGTACTCTTCAATGTCTTTGACTCCATCAACCCCTATTACTTCTTGTTTTCCAGGCACTACAATATGATGTGTTTTTTTGAAGGGTCAACAATATACATGACTTGTCCAACCTGTGAACCAAGTACCCATGGGTCATCTTTGTGACCAACATTTTTGAGATCGACAATTGTGAGCCCGTAGCTGTCCACTTGAACACCTTTTGGGTGTTTAACCCAACCACACTGAAAATAAGGGCGTATAATATTAGATCCATAGTGCAGTCCCATATATCATCTATGACACCGTAATATGTAGTGCTTACCCCTTTGGAGTCAAAGCCATTGTTACAAACACCGCTGTTCTAAGACACAGTCTTCTTGTCCTTCGAAGAAGTATAGAAAAGATATCCATTAATATCATACCCTTGCCAGGAGCTGACCTGCAAAGAAGGCCCAGATGCCAATATTTTGATCGTTTGCTCTTCCACGGTGCCCCCATCTGGTAGATTTAGGTCCTTCAACCATGTTGTCAAATGACGTGTGTGCTCCCTCAAAATCCATTCTTCCGAGCGGCCATTGCTTAGATCACGAATCAATTTCAAGTGTTGACTGACTAAAGTGACATTATTGTTAGGTTTCGCATTGCACATCCATGGGTGAGGACCAGGTGTGTCCGAGGACCAGTGGAGGGTCGCTCCTTAGTGATGAGTGATTGACAACGTTGTGTGGACTGATGCTTGTCTAAGTGTGCAGGTACAGGTTGCGGCTTGACTCGTGTCGGTGCAGGTGAAGAACAAGCACGAAAGGCCTTAGCCATGGCGGCCTCCGGGTGATGGAGAGGCAAGTAGGCTTGGTTCGATGGACCCAGTGGCCGATGGGGTCAAGTGTGAGCCGTGCGGTGCAAGACTGGCGGGCTGAAGTCGTGAACATGGGCTGGTGCAAGGTAGCGGATGGAGCCCGAAGCTTGCACGCGGGGTTTGTTGGTTTGCCCACAAAACAATCGGTGGACGGTTTCTTGGTTTGGGCATCAAAACCAAGCCCGGAGGCCTGAGGCGATGGAGACGGTGATCCGGGAGCTTCGGGAAGCTTCGAGGCGGAGGGCACGTGGCGTGATCGCGGGGTTTGCCTTGATGTGAAGCGAAGCCGCGATGGAAGCGTGTCCGTCCGATGAAGACTTGACCAAAATACCCCTGAGGGGTTGTATCTTCATTTCAAGTTGTAGGGGTAGCGTGGTCATTTACCTCCCTCCGATGGACTCCGTATAAATAGCAGAGAGGTGGATGACATCTCTCTCTCTCTCTTGGACTCTAGGGATTCCTCCCCCGGTAGATTGCTCTGAACTGCTTCTTTTCCCTCTGTATTCCTTAGGCTATATTCTTGTATAGACTCTGACCTCTTGATGTATGGAAGCATTTGGCGTTCCGGTGATCTCCTAGTCCTTTGTGATTTTGGTGTCATTTTCGGGGCTATTTTTGGGGGGTTTCGTTCTTTGCTCGATTTGTGGATTTGAAGGCGTTTCTTCTCGGATTTCTTTGAGGGGATCATGGGTGGATGCCTTGCGCATCTTTGTGTGTGATCTTGACCCCTCAAACACCGGGAAACACTTTCGATTTGTGCGTTTTTGGTTGGTGCCCGAGTTCTTGGTGGAGGTTCATGTGATCCGCGATTCCCGGTGTTTTAGGGAGTTAGAGGTCGAGATTTTTGGGGCATAGCATCCTTGTGTGATGCTTCTCATCTCCCCAAAATCTTGTCTCAAGAGCTCTAGCCGTTTGGGAGATCCGGTGATGGAAAGGTGGAGTTGACTTCCGAGCTCGAGCGTTTTTCTGCTCTGTCCGCAGCCTCCGTGCGGACGGTCCGTGAGGTGCTGACAAGCCGGCTGTTCTTCGTGTTCTTCGCGTGTTCTTGTGGGTCTTTCGTTCGATCCGTTGAGCCAGTTGGTTTTTGGTGCGCGAAGTTTGCGGACGGTCCGTACTAAAGTGTCGGACGGTCCGTGACGAGGCGGACGGTCCGCGGGTCCATCAAGGACGGTTCGTTTTTCTCGGTGCGCTACTAGAGGTTCTGGTGGTATTTTTGGACGGTCCGCCGAGACCTCACGGACGGTCCACGCCGTCATCGCGGACAGTCCGCCAGGTCCTCCTGGACGGTCCGCCTAGGACTTCACAGAGTTGCCTAAGTCCTTTGATTCTTGTCTAGTTGCTTCCGCTCTTTGCTCCTAGCCTTGTCTCTTGATCTTGTAGGCTTGTGTGTGCCTTGTTTGGAGCTTCTTTTGTGTGCGTGTTGACGGCTGATTTTCACTCACTTCTTACCCATCAAATATGTACCTTTTGGCATTGAAAATGATTATCAACACTAGAATAGGGCTTAAGCTAATCATTTCCACAAGTGTTGGTGATTATGCAAATACAGGTGATTAGCACTAGAAAGAGGAGTAAACGAACAAGTCTTTGATCCGGATACTTCAAGACTAGCCAATGAGGGGATGCCACCTAGGATTCCCCTGGATCACTGACGTCATCAATCCAAGAGAGGCACGCCCGACGAATCATGAAGCACCACATGGACATCACATGGATTCAAGGGCCCACATATCCTCCAAAACCGTCGAGAAACTTGGCATACACGGGGGAGTGACTACAGGGCCCACCAGTCAGCCACCACGAAGAAGCACAAGGCGCCACGTGGCCCTGTGGTTTCGGCCGGACCGTGGATCGGCCGAACCGCCTTTGGTTCGGTTGATCCCGGCCTTCCACGTGGCAGCCCCTGATTGGTCCCTGGTTGCAATCCCGGGCATTTTGGAGCACTTGGAGCCCCGAAGCAAGCCTCTCCCTCCTCTATAAATAGGAGGGGAGGGGCTCCATTTTGGAACACACACTTCTCCTCCTCCTCTTCATTTTGGCTTGGAGCCTCTCTCTTTAGGAGAGGAGAGCTCTTTGTATAGGATTAGTGCTAGGAAGTGAGGTGGGAGGCTTGAGGACATGTCATGTTCTTCATGACATCTTCCTCAAGAACGATCCTCAGCGGTGCCTTTGTTCTTCAACTAGACTAAAGTGAGTATTTCGACATTTCCTATTTAGACTAAAGTCGTATACATGCTTAGTTGCTTTGTTCTTGTGTTCTTTGTTTGTTCTTGGTTTAGAGGATTGTGTTCTTCGAACACAACCCTTTCGATCCAGTAGACTTAGATCATAAGTTTGCATCTAGTTTGCCAGCTTGTCTATTAGAGTAAAGTGAAGCTCCTGCATGTCTCTAGTTAGATCAAAGTCCATTCGTGATCTTGCATGAGTGATAGAGCATACCTTGAGCTAGTGCCAGTATCTCCCTCCCGGATTCGTAGTAATAGTAAGTGGTGTAGACGAGGTGTCTGGACCATAAGCTATCCTTCGAAGACCATGTACGATCGTAGCGTAGAGGTAGGCCGCAGTGGTGACAGCCTGTTGGACCCCTTGTCAACCCTCTACGTCGCGTACCGAGTTGGGCTCGTCGCCAGCACATTGGCCTTGTGGTTGGTGCCCGAAGTGAGTTCTATACCTGAGAGACCATAACTAGACTGTGCGCTTGGTCGAGGCTGATTCTTTCTACCTATCCTACCAATCAGTGTTGTGTCCTTGGATCATCTATACTAGAGTAGGAGATAGTGCACATCGTTCCTTGGATTCGATACCCTTGGAATATTCTCCTTCCTTAGGGAAGTGCTACAGCAGTATTTCCGTGCGCTTGCGGTATACCCGGTTGTTCTTATACGCTCCCTCTAGGTGTACAACTAGTGGTGATGCTAAGAAACGCCAACAAGCATTTCTGGTGCCGTTGCCGGGGAACGGTTGCTGTATCTATCTTAGAACCTAGTGGTCCTCGTATTTACCTTTTTCGTTTTCTTCTACCCCTACCCCAGTTACCATGGAGCAAACTTCTATCCAAAACCTTTCTGCTCCCAAACCTGAGTTGTTAGAGCCTCCGCCTTCGGAACACCCAATCACCACATCTAGCTATCAACTCAGTACCGATCTTATCTCTTTGATTTGGAAATCATATTCCTTTTCCGGAGATCGTCAAAACCCCTACGATCATTTGCGAGAATTTGAGCATTTGTGTTCATGTTACGCCTTTGCTGGCATGACACACAATACGGTTCGTTGGAAATTGTTTCCCTTTTCCCTCACGGGAAGCGCGAGGTAACGGTACAATGATCGCGCGAGTTATGTTGGCGGCAGCTAGCCGAAACTTGTCGGTGAATTCTGCCGACGGTTTTTTCCACCTGCTCGTCTCATCGCCCTGCGAAAGGATGTGCTCGGATTTAAGCAAAATGATAAGGAAACCTTGGGTGCGGTGTGGGAAAGACTCTTACGTTTAGTAAATTCGGGTCCCACGCTGTCGATACCCGACCATGTGCTCTATCAGCATTTCTATGCGGGATTGGACGTCAAGTCCGCCGGGCACCTTGACGATGCCTCAGGAGGTTCCTTCCCAGATAAGACTCCAAGTGAGGGAAGGAAGATCCTTGATACTATAGCAGCTAATGACTCCTTCACAACCGAGCTGGAAGAACCTCAAGAGGAATGCGCACCTGAAAAAGAGATCACTCCTGAACCTGAGCCCGAACCTTCGTCATCCAAATCCATAAGCCCAGTTCAGGAGGCCGCAACACCAGAGGAAGAGACAATTCAACCTCCAGAGTCCCTTCCGAAGTTTGAGGATGATATAATTTGTGATTATGGAAATACCTCAAACTATTGTTGCGAGAGAAAACCACCATCACCCGTGACTTCCCCAGATCCCGTGGATATCGCTTTCCTCAGAGACAACGTTCGGGAGTTAACGGCCATCATGACCCAAGAATGGTCGAGAGAGTCGGAATCAACAGCCGGAGTTTTCCAACTCCTCCCGCCTCGATCAACCCTTCCTTGTGTCATGAATGGAAAGGTAGTGAAGGTTCTCTACAACCCTCTGGTGGGAGTCAACATCATGTCCAGCACTTATGCTCTGAGGAACTTTGCGGACGAACCTCTAACTCCCACCCAGACGTCTATCAGGACTCCTGAAGGAGAAATCCTAGAAGGAGTAGGGATCTTGAAGGCTAATCCTGACATGTATAAGGAGGCCGACTTTGCTCTTGACTTCCACACCTATGACGTCCTTAGCTTCGACCTCATGATAGGATTGCCCCTCGAAAAATTTCTCCTAGAGGCCCCTACCCAAGGTAAGCTTAACGTTTGCCTTGGAAAGGAGGTTTTCTCTGTAGAAATCTCGAGAGCGAAAAATGCAAGAACTGATCCTCCTGATGACTCTACACAAATTGAGGAGGTTAAGGCAATCATTCCGGGAGATACGCCGAAATCCCTCCTCGACGAGTGGGCACCCGAGTTCATAGATGAGATAGAGGAGCCTAATGAGCCTATAGATATTTCTGAATCCCAGGCTCCACCTAAGCCTCCTATCGAACTCAAGCCTCTGCCCGCCGGCCTTCGATACGTTTTCCTCCATGGGGACACTGAGTCCCCAGTAATCATTAACGACAATCTCTCTGACGAGGAATCCAGAAGGCTCATCTTCGTCCTAGAGAAACACCGATCGGTGTTCGGATACTCTCTTCAGGATCTAAAAGGGATAAGCCCGACTCTGTGCACCCATCGCATCCCCGTAGATTCAGACATCCCACCAACAAGGGAACCGCAGAGAAGGCTGAACAACGCGATGAGAGAAGTCGTGAAGAAAGGAGTTCTTAAACTTCTTCACGCTGGGATCATTTACCCAGTCCCTTACAGTGAATGGGTGAGCCCCGTTCAATGCGTACCCAAGAAGGGAGGTATGACGACAGCCCCTAATGAGTTCGGCGAGCAGATTGCTCAACACCTTCCCACAGGGTGGAGGATGTGCATAGACTATAGGAAGCTCAATAAGGCTACAAAGAAGGATCACTTTCTGCTCCGATTCATCGATGAGATGCTCAAACGGCTAGCGAATCACTCCTTCTTTTGTTTCCTTGATGGATATTCCGGTTACCATCAAATCCCTATCCACCCTGATGACCAAAACAAGACCACTTTCACCTACCCTTATGGAACCTATGCTTATCGGAGAATGTCTTTCGGGTTGCGCAATGCGCCTGCGTCATTCCAAAGGTGCATGATGTCTATCTTCTCAGATATGATCGAGCAAATCATGGAAGTTTTCATGGACGATTTCTCCGTCTATGGTAAAACTTTCGATGAATGCCACAGGAATTTAGACAAGGTCTTGCAAAGGTGCCATGAGAAGGATCTCGTACTCAATTGGGAGAAATGCCATTTCATGGTGAGAGAGGGCATCGTGTTGGGACACCTGGTGTCCGAACGAGGGATAGAAGTGGATCGTGCCAAGATCGAGGTAATAGAAAAGCTTCCCCCTCATGTTAATGTCAAGGGCATCCGTAGCTTCCTCGGCCATGCAGGGTTCTACCGACGGTTCATTAAGAACTTCTCACAGGTAGCTAGACCCCTCACCAATCTCTTGGCCAAGGATGCGCCCTTCGAATTCACAGAGGAATGTATGGAATCTTTCCTTACCCTCAAGAATGCACTCATCTCTGCCCCAGTCATTCAACCTCCCGACTGGACGCTGCCTTTCGAGATCATGTGTGATGCTAGTGATTACGCTGTAGGGGCCGTCTTAGGCCAAACTAAAGATAAGAAACATCATGCTATAGCCTACGCTAGCAAAACCATGACAGGAGCTCAGTTGAACTATGCTACTACCGAGAAAGAGCTCCTTGCTGTTGTCTTTGCTATAGATAAGTTCAGATCCTACTTAGTGGTAGCCAAGGTAATAGTTTACACTGGTCATGCTGCTCTAAAATACCTACTCAATAAGAAAGAAGCTAAACCCTGCCTGATTAGATGGATTCTGCTCCTTCAAGAACTTGATTTAAAAATAAGGAATAAAAAGGGAGTAGAAAATTCTGTTGCGGATCATTTGTCTCGTATGCGTACTACTAACCCGCAGGAAGCACCCATCAATGATTCCCTACGAGACGACATGTTCCTGAAGGTCACGGATAGTAATCCTTGGTATGCAAACATTGTAAATTATCTAGTTACTGGGTACATACCTCCGAGAGCCGATAGGAAGAAACTGCTTCATGAGGCAAAAAGACACATATGGGATGATCCGTACCTCTATAAAGTTTGCGCTGATGGATTGTTGAGAAGATGTGTACCGCGTACTGAAGGAATACAAATCATTGAGAAGTGTCATGCCGGATCATATGGTGGCCACTATGGCACTAATCGTACACATGCAAAGATATGGCAAAGTGGGTTCTTCTGGCCGACTATGTATGACAACACGAGAAATTTTATCCGAAAATGCAAAGCTTGCCAGAAGCATGGAGGAATTACTACCAGAGATGCAATGCCCCTACATGATAATCTGCAAGTGGAGCTTTTTGACGTATGGGGTATTGATTTCAAGGGCCCATTTCCAAAGTCTGATGGAGCTGAATATATCTTGGTGGCAGTCAACTATGTGTCAAAATGGGCTTGCAAGTCGGTCAATGCCAAGCACTCCAAAAAGATGTTCAAGGAAGTCATATTCCCTCGCTTCAGCATTCCAAGGATGGTAATTAGTGATGGGGGATCCCACTTCACTGATACCGATTTCAGAAGATTCCTGAAGAACCAAGGGATCAAACACAGCGTTGCCACTCCATAGCACCCCCAAACTAATGGACAAGCAGAAACCTCCAATAAGCGGATCAAGAATATTCTACAGAAAACAGTGCAGGAGGCTGGCCGAGTTTGGAAGAAGCATCTTGACGATGCCTTATGGGCCTATCGGACAACTTACAAAACTCCATTGGGAATGTCCCCATATCAATTGGTATACGGAAAGACGTGCCACCTACCAGTAGAAGTGGAGCATAAAGCTCATTGGGCAATCAAAAGGTTTAATCTGGATTTCCTGAAGTCCGGAAGGAATAGGCAGAAGCAGTTAGCAGAATTGGAAGAATGGAGAGAAAAAGCCTATCACAGTGCAAAGATCTATAAAGAGAGAACCAAGAGGTGGCATGATAAGAAAATCAAGAAAAAAGAATTTGCACCAGGTGATAAAGTGCTACTTTTCAACTCCCGATTCAAGCTGTTCGGAAGAGGGAAATTGCGCAGCAAATGGGAAGGACCATTCACAGTAGTAGAGTTAGCTCCCCATGGAGCTATCACTATGCGAAATGATGAAGGCAACTGTTTTAAGGTGAATGGCAATCGATTGAAAACCTTCCTCGAGCCGGACGACATTGAATATGAAGTGATCAACTTCATCAGGAATGGGTACAATGAGTAAGAGTGTACCCAACACCAGTTAAGTTCTCTCTCGACTACTTTCTTTATCCCTTCAAGTTTATTTTCGTTCCTTAGAATAAGACAGTGTGGGGGAAACCCCCACCGTGCAGAATAAAAAGAAGGACCCGAGGTACGCAACTTCCCTATCTCACTTCTCTGTACCTTTGAGTTTGTTTTGAATTTTGAAAACCAGTCTTTTATATCAAACTCAGGAGATAATTTTTCTATGTCATACATGATTCCTGTGGTTGGTTTGCATAAGTTTTATTCCTTACTCATTATCTTGATGCTTGTGAACAAATATCATTAGGGAACTCATGCTTATCTAAGTATTTGACGTTTGTGATATGGTTTGATGATGTGATCTTCGCTCTTTATGTTTGAGTGCTTGGGAATTTTGTTTGAAAACTTGAAAACCCCTTGCAAAGCTCCTCTTTGATATGCCACCGTCCCACTAGAGCCATATGATATTCATAGTTGAAAACCTTCTACTCATATGCTGCTTGTTATTGCAGTGAGCTTTGTCAAATTTGGTGACCCTTGTGAGAATTCTTTTCATGACTTTCATGATCAAGATTCATGTGCACACCATCATATCCCCCTTGCTATGCTTCTAAACTGGAAGTTAGCATTGTATCATTCATCCGTTTCATAAAAATAAAGCTCCCTATGTGGTGTGACATCTCTCTCCAAAAGTATCCTTCAAAAGAGAAATGGGCTATGAAAAAAAGAAAAAAAAAGAAAAAAAAGAGAGACACATGCTCAAGGCATGATGAAAAAAAAGAAAGAAAAGAAAAATAGCCCATGTCCAGAATAAAGGAGAAATAGGGGAGAGATGAGATCATGCAAAAAGGAGTTCTATATCATAGATGGTAATAACTAGTATCCATTCCGGAGCTAGTGTCCACCTTACCATCACCTCAGCTTTCATCATATATGTATGGTAATATCTAGCACCCATTCGGGGCCTAGTATCCACCTTACCATACTCACCATATCCATACACGTGCACATCTTGATCTGATGGTATGATTTGATTTTCTCCGTGGATCCAGTCTTTGACTTTGCAATATATGTGATGCAAGTATGCCTTATCCTTTATCCTACCCTGAGCTCCACATATAGCCATCATTAGAAGTAGGGTGAAGAAAGGCAATCTAATACCTTGGTGAGGACATATACATATTGAACGATCTGAGAGAATCAAATGAGGAGCTGAGCAAGGTTTTTTTTGAAAATTTATTGCAAAAACCCAAGTCACTTAGCATGATGAGCAGGAGTGATTTGATTCATGACTGTTCCATTCCTCAACTACCTAAGATAGCATGATAGACACTTCAAGAGTTCACAAGTGCAAGGTATGGTTTGGAATATCCCTTATGCTTACTTCATACCTACGGATAACATGCCTCACTTTGATCTTGCTCTTCCCTTCACTCGGGACGAGCAAAGGTCGAGTGTGGGGGTATTTGTTGACGGCTGATTTTCACTCACTTCTTACCCGTCAAACATGTACCTTTTGGCATGGAAAATGATTATCAACACTAGAATAGGGCTTAAAATAATCATTTTCACAAGTGTTGGTGATTATGCAAATACAGGTGATTAGCACTAGAAAGAGGAGTAAAAGCACAAGTCTTTGATCCAAGTACTTCAAGACCAGCCAATGAGGGGATGCCACCTAGGATTCCCTTGGATCACTGACGTCATCAATCCAAGAGAGGCACGCCTGACGAATCACGAAGCGCCACATGGACATCACATGGATTCAAGGGCCCACTTATCCTTCAAAACCGTCGGGAAACTTGGCATACACGGGGGAGTGACTACAGGGCCCACCAGTCAGCCACCACGAAGAAGCACAGGGTGCCACGTGGCCCCGTGGTTTCGGCCGAACCGTGGATCGGCTGAACCGCCTTTGGTTCGGTTGATCCCGGCCTTCCACGTGGCAGCCCCTGATTGGTTCCTAGTTGCAATCCCGGGCGTTTTGGAGCACTTGGAGCCCCGAAGCAAGCCTCTCCCTCCTCTATAAATAGGAGGGGAGGGGCTCCATTTTGGAACACACACTTCTCCTCCTCCTCTTCATTTTGGCTTGGAGCCTCTCTCTTTAGGAGAGGAGAGCTCTTTGTATAGGATTAGTGCTAGGAAGTGAGGTGGGAGGCTTGAGGACATGTCATGTTCTTCATGACATCTTCCTCAAGAACGATCCTCAGCGGTGCCTTTGTTCTTCAACTAGACTAAAGTGAGTATTTCGACATTTCCTATTTAGACTAAAGTCGTATGCATGCTTAGTTGCTTTGTTCTTGTGTTCTTCGTTTGTCCTTGGTTTAGAGGCTTGTGTTCTTCGAACACAACCATTTTGATCCAGTAGACTTAGATCATAAGTTTGCATCTAGTTTGCCAGCTTGTCTATTAGAGTAAAGTGAAGCTCCTGCATGTCTCTAGTTAGATCAAAGTGCATTCGTGATCTTGTATGAGTGATAGAGCATACCTTGAGCTAGTGCTAGTATCTCCCTCGCGGATTCGTAGTAATAGTAAGTGGTGTAGACGAGGTGTCTGGACCATAAGCTATCCTTCGAAGACCACGTACGATCATAGCGTAGAGGTAGGCCGCAGTGGTGACAGCCTGTTGGACCCTTTGTCAACCCTCTACATCGCGTACCGAGTTGGGCTCATCGCCAGCACATTGGCCTTGTGCTTGGTGCCCGAAGTGAGTGCTATACCTGAGAGACCGTAACTAGACTCTGCGCTCAGTCGAGGCTGATCCTTTCTACCTATCCTACCAATCAGTGTTGTGTCCTTGGATCATCTATACTAGAGTAGGAGATAGTGCACATCGTTCCTTGGATTCGATACCCTTGGAATACTCTCCTTCCTTGGGGAAGTGCTACAGCGGTATTTCCGTGTGCTTGCGGTATACCCAGTTGTTCTTATACGCTCCCTCTAGGTGTATAACTTGTGGTGACATTAAGAAACGCCAACAGTGCGTGAGTACTTGGAGTGGCAATCGGGGTATAGGCCGAGTTCGACCTTCGGGAAGAATTTTTATCGGCTCCCATTCACCCCCCCCCTCTCTGGTAGCCCTATTCGGTCCTTCAATTGGTATCAGAGCCGGTTACGGATCTTCTTGATTCTAACCAGTCTAAGATCCAAAGATGGGCGATTATGGCAAGGGGTCGGGCCCTCCGCACTTTGATGGCAAGAATTACCCGATGTGGGAGAGGCGCATGGGCGCGTTTTTGCGAGGGAAGGGAACTCTAATCTGGCAGGTCACTCAGAATCCTCATTTTGTCATCCCAGATAGTTTTCTGCTTCCAGGATCGCGGCACATGTGTGAGGCCAACAGTAAGGCCATTGATTACTTGTTTCGTGCTCTCTGTGCCTCGGAGTTCGAGCGAGTGTACGGAGAGAATGGGGCTGGAAAGATTTGGCTCAAGTTGAGAAATGCTCATGTTAGCAATGCCCAAGTGCAAGCCTGTTTGTTTTCCACTTACCGGAGAGAGTACGAGAACTTCACTCATCTCCCCGGTGAGTCGACCGATGCTATGTTCCAGCGCTTCACTAGCAGAGTCAACAACATGAGGGCCAATGTGACAGTGCTCCCATACACGTATCATGATCAAGCTATCAAGCATTTGCATGCCCTGGATAGGTCTGTGTGGAGTGCCAAGGTCGAGGTCATTGAGGAGTCGAGCGTGTATGATACCCTGATGTTGGATGAGCTGTTTTCCAAGCTCAGGTCTTCAGAGGTTGATTGTGGCTTGAGAGCCAAGAGTGAGAGCCCCACAGATCCTCATAGTTTGGCTCTTGTCTCAGGATCAAGGTCTAACGCTAACTCTGGTGGTTTCTCTTTGTCTTGTCTTGTGTCTTTGCCAGATGAGGACTTTGAGGTGCTGAGCGAGGACGATCTCGCTTTGTTGAGCAAGAGGTTTGGGCGGATGTACGAGAACCGCAAGAATGCAAGGCGGAGCTCGGGGATGTGCTACCGGTGCGGGAAGCACGGGCACTTCATCGCTGAATGCACTGAAGCCATGGAGATCAAGAACGACTTCAAAGGCAAGACCAAGCACGACTACAACAAGCACTACTCCCGGAACGACTACAAGGACAGGCACAAGGACAAGGGTGAGAGAAGGCACAAGAAGAGTGGTGGCCACAAGAAGAAGACCGCTCGAGCGATGGTGGCAAGAGCAAGCGACATCGACTCGACATCAAGTGATGCTTCTTCCGACTCGAGCAGCGAGGAAGAACAAGAAAGGCGCAACGACAAGCGGCACACGGGCAAGAACTTTGCCGGCCTAAGCTTCGTCGCACAAGGTGGATTTTGTGGCATGGCGCATTCCAAGAAGGGTGGGAGGCACAGCTCGATTCGAACTCTGATTCTGAAGAAGAGGTACAATAGGATCCTAACTTCTTGCTAGAGGAGAATGCTAGGCTCAATGAGTTGCTTGATAACCGTGATGATGTGCTTAGAAAGACCAACAAGGAGAAGAGGGAATTTAGGTCTCTGTT
The DNA here is from genome assembly GCA_036936925.1 of Cenchrus fungigraminus. NCBI lineage: Eukaryota > Viridiplantae > Streptophyta > Magnoliopsida > Poales > Poaceae > Cenchrus > Cenchrus fungigraminus. The sequence continues at coordinate 25,182,588 of CM072775.1, forward strand.
GGGTGATGCTATGGATAAGATAGTTGAGCTTGAATCCTTGCTTGTGGATGCTAGAAATGAGATAGGCTCTTTGAAATCTACTCCTGTGGTGTCTGATGAGATTGACTGTGGTGATTGCTCAGTTTTTCTTGCTGATTTGACTGCTCTCAAGGAGAAACATGCCTCTACGCTTGAGGAACTAGATGTGGTTAGGATTGAGTGTGATGAATTGAAGTCTAGGCCAGCTTTGTTAGGAGCTTGTACCTCATGTCCTATTTTGCATGCTAGGCTAGATGAATCTCACACTAGGATTGTTTCTTTTGAAGCGGCATTGAAAGCTCCTCTTCCTACATCATGTTCAACCTGCGAAATGCATGCTTTGAAAAACATGGAACTTGCACACTATGTTGACCGTTTGCAGGATGAAAATGATGAGCTTATGAAATTGATGAGCTGGTTGTCTGGGCATGAGCCACAATTGAGTTTGATGTTGGCTCAGTTCAAGAGCTTTGATGGTCAGGCGTTGGGGGCTGAGAAGAGTGGTGAGGGAGAAGAGAAAGTTGGAGAGATCCCTACTCAACCACACACCATACCCATGAACAAATATGCACCCAAGCCAAACCACCTCAGGAATAAGCTTGATACAACTCCAGACCCACCAGTGTTCCCCCAGAAAATAGAGAATTACCAGAAACCCATCAAGTTTGTAAGCAACCTGGGTAATGTCTTTGAGGGGAAGTCAGGAGAGAAAGGTGTTGAGAAGCCCACAGAAAAGCCACCGCCTAAGCCACAGCCGATCCGCTTCCATTGTGAGTATTGTGGGAGGGATGGGCATAAGGATGAGTTCTGTTTCAGAAGAAAGAGAGATGAGAGGTTTGCTAGGGAGATGACAAACAAGGACAGGTACCACCTTTCTCGTGGTGTGCCTGAGGCTCGTAGAGGGCCTCTGCCTAGGGGTGAGGTCTATGTACGTACAGTTCCCACTCGTGGAGGTGGAGGTGGAGGTGTGTTTCCTCAGAGAGATAGGCGTGTTGGGTTTGGGCGTGGTGAGTTGGCTCGACGTGCTCCTTCTCATGACCGTTACGAGTTTGGGAGGCACGATCGGAGCTTTGGGTCTCAGATGGACTACAGGCCACGTTTTCCCCCTCGTGGTGCGCGTACTCCTCCAGTGAGACGTGACAGGTCCTTTGGTGGTAGGCGTGTGAGGGCTCCGCCTAGAGGTTTCGGTAGGATGGACTTTGCTAACCCTTCTTTTGAGCAAATGGCTCAACACTGGTTTGACTGTTTTGGTACTAACCCTAGTGTTGAGACGCTTGCTCATTCTCGTTCTCGTTTTTTATTGCAGGTGGGAGGCTTGGAGGACTTTTGGTTGATCGACTCCAGTTGCTCACGACACATGACCGGAGATCGTGGGTGGTTCTCCAGCCTCACCTCGGTGAGTACGAGGGAGTACATCACTCTCGGGGACAATGGGAGAGGACGAGTGCTTGCTGAAGGTATGGTGAAGGTGAGTAGCAAGGTGACCTTAAGAAGTGTGGCCCTGGTCAAGTCACTTGGTTTTAACCTGTTGTCAGTATCTCAGTTACTGGACGAAGGTTTGAGGTTCGTTTTAAGTCGGACGCTTCTCGTGTGCTTGATTCTCGAGGCGATCTTGTCTGTACGATCGTCCCCGTGGGTCAAATCTTTCGTGCTGATTTTTCCCAGTCTGTTGGTCCTCCTCGATGCTTTATTGCTGGCGTTTCGGCCGAGCTTTAGAAATGGCATAGGAGGTTGGGACACTTGAGCTTTGAGTTGCTTTCCCACTTGAGTGGTCTTGATCTTGTCCGAGGATTGCCTAAGTTGAAATTTGAGAAGGATTTGGTTTGTGCTTCTTGTCGGCATGGAAAGATGGTTGTTGCTTCTCACGCCCCTCTGACTGCGGTCATGACCGAGCGACCTTGTGAGCTGTTGCACAGGGATTTGGTTGGGCCAGCTCGTGTTCGCTCTGCGGGTGGGAAGTGGTATGTTCTTGTTGTGGTTGATGACTTTTTGAGGTACTCTTGGGTTTTCTTTTTGGAGGATAAGAGCGAGACATTTGGCCTTGTTCGGGACTTGATCTTGAGGTTGAAGAATGAGAGACATGGTGATGCCATTCGAGCTATACGCAGTGACAATGGCACGGAGTTTAAGAACTCTCATTTTGATGCCTTTTGTAGTGATCTTGGTCTCGATCATCAGTACTCTTCTCCATACGTCGCTTGCCAGAATGGCGTAGTGGAGAGGAAGAACCGGACCCTTTGTGAGATGGCCAGGACGATGCTCGATGAGCATAGGACTCCTAGGCGTTTCTGGGCCGAGGCGGTCAATACCGCTTGCTATGTCTCAAATCGCATCTTCCTTCGTGCTTTCAAGAAGAAGACCTCTTATTAGCTGATGCATGGGAGACAACCCAAGGTGAGTCACTTTAGAGCTTTTGGTTGCAAGTGCTTCATTCTGAAGAAGGGCATGCTGGATAAGTTCGAGTCTAGATGTTCGGATGGTATTTTCCTTGGTTATGCGATTCATTCTAGAGCATATCGTGTGCTCAACCTTGACACTAACCGAATTATGGAGACTTGCGAGGTTACCTTCGAGGAGACACAGCCATGCAGCTCTTCTGCTTTTGAGTGTGCAGGTGACGAGGAAATTGGAGCGAGGATCTTTGAGGATGAGAAGGATGGATATGGAGACGACAATGATGATGGTGGTGATGCCCCTGTGGCAGATTGTGTACACGCTAGTTCCACTACTAGGACGACGATCGAGGATGGACCATCCCCTACACCCACTACGACTGAGGATGTTCGAGTGGGGGCTGCTGCTGAGGGGGAGATTGTGTCCAGGCGACAGGCTCCCCGGCGTGTACAAGCGGATCACCCACCGACGACGATCATAGGTGACCTTCATGAACGCACTACACGGTCGAGGTCAAGGAACACTTCTCATTTCGCTCACTCTGCTTTTGTTGCGTTGTTTGAGCCCAAAGATATTTGACACGCTTTGTCTGACGAGAATTGGGTGAATTCCATGCATGAGGAGTTGGAAAATTTTGAGAGAAACAAAGTCTGGGTGTTAGTCGATCCACCACCAAATTGCCATCCCATAGGTACCAAGTGGGTGTGGAAGAACAAAGAGGGTGAGAATGGGATGGTTGTGAGAAACAAGTCGAGGTTGGTGGCTCGGGGGTTCAACCAGAAAGAGGGAATAGACTATGAGGAGACATTTGCTCCTATGGCACGTTTGGAGGCAATTAGGATTCTTCTAGCCTTTGTCGTGGCTAAAGGGTTCAATTTGTACCAAATGGATGTCAAGAGTGCTTTCTTGAATGTGGTGATAGAGGAAGAAGTGTATGTGAGGCAACCCCCGGGGTTTGAGAGTGAAAAATACCCACACCGTGTATACAAACTCCAGAGAGCGCTCTATGGGATGAAACAGGCACCTAGAGCTTGGTATGGCAGGTTGAGAGGGTTTTTGCTGAGTAAGGGGTTTGTGATGGGCACAGTTGATAAGACCCTGTTTCTCCTTAAGCGTGGGAATGACCTTTTGATTGTTTAGATATACGTGGATGACATAATCTTTGGTGGCTCTTCTCATGATCTTGTTGCCAGTTTTGCAGATGACATGAGCAGGGAATTTGAGATGTCCATGATGGGCGAGCTAGAGTTTTTCTTAGGACTCCAGATCAAGTAGTGCAAGGACGAGATGTTTGTACATCAGGCGAACTACACCAGGGACATGGTGAATAAGTTTGGCATGAACGACTCCAAGCCGCTGATTACACCGATGAGTACCACTACGGCTTTGGACGCGGATGAGGACGGCGAACCCATGGACCAAAAGGAGTACCGGAGCATGATCGGCTCCCTTCTCTACTTGACGGTGACGAGGCCGGACATACAGTTCAGTGTGTGTCTATGCGCTCGTTTTCAGGTTTCACCGAGGACTTCACATCGGTAGGCCGTCAAGCGGATTTTCAGGTACTTGAACTACACTCCTGAGTTTGGTCTTTGGTATTCTGCCTCCTCGACACTCAGACTTCACGGGTACTCCGATGCTGATTTTGCTGGGTGTCGATTGGACCGCAAGTCTACCTCTGGGTGTTGTCAGTTCCATGGTTCTTCTTTGGTCTCTTGGTCATCTCACAAGCAATCCAGTGTAGCCTAGTCCACTACAGAGGCTGAGTATGTAGCTGCTGCTAGTTGTTGTTCCCAGCTGCTTTGGATGACCTACACCATGAGTGATTTTGGTGAGGAGTGCTCCCAGGTTCCACTCTTCTGTGACAACACCAGTGCCATAAGTGTAGCCAAAAACCCAGTCCTTCACTCCAAAACGAAACACATAAAAGTGAGGTACCACTTTCTGAGGGACAATGTTGAGAAGAGAAACATATCTTTGTCCTATGTCCCTACCCAAGATCAGCTAGCCGACATTTTCACCAAACCACTTGACCAAGTCACTTTCACTCGCTTGCGAGGTGAACTTGGAGTGTGCTTTCCTTTCTAGCTGAGTCTTGGAGCTTCTCATGTATATATGTGTCATATGTTCATTTTGTTGCATTTCATTCATGCATTTTACTTTCTGTACAAAACCTGGTAGGATAGCCATCTTTGGATCACTTGTGCTAGGAAAAGCTTCTCTTATATACTTTGATCACTGATGTGCTATGTATGAGATATGTGCATGTTTGGTAAATTGTGGATGTGAATGCTATGCTCTTGATGGTTGTTGCCATATATTTGTGTTGAGATAGCTTTCTTTTTATGAAAATGCTAAATTGATGTCTCTCATGAGTAGATGCTTGTCTATGCTCAATTTGTGCTTGAATGCCTATATCATGTTTAGTTTGTGCTTGAGAATCATGTTCTCTTTGCTTGGGGTCAAAGACCTTTCTGTCATTGTAAATGTTTAGCCCTTTTGCTTGCTTGGGGAGGAGCATAAGCTTCTTTTTGCCACAAAGGCACTTCATGTACCATGTTTTAAACTTGAAAATGAAATTGGTGTGTGAATTGCCTTATGCTTGAAAAATGAGCTCCTAATCATGTTTTTATGGTGTTGATATTCATATCTTGGGTGCTAAACCGTAGCATGTTGGCTACCATGAGAAGTCTCATTTTAAGGAGTAGACACATGGCTCGGTGGCTTTAACATGACTTGAGTAGCTTGTGGGAGTTTATAATGATCTTGTGATGAGAATTTGTGATCTTGCATAAATTTTTGATGATCTAGTGTATTTGTGCTCAAATTGGTATGGATAGGGTCTTGCTCATGAGATGAATGTTTCTTTGAGAAAATTGCTTAAAATTGCTTTTAGCCATATCACATGCTTATATGTCTCTACCTTCTTGATGGCAATGTGCTAACTACATCATATCTACTTTGCTTGCTCTATGTCTCTTGTGTAGCATTTTGTTGCGTTCTTTGTATATTTGAGAAGCTTGGTAGCTTGTATATATGCTTTGACATGCATTTTTCATGCAAACAAGGGGAAGAGTTTCATATACCTTGATTCATGCATTGTCAACAAGGGGGAGATGTTGTATGCATTTTGGGAGATTTGTATGATAGGGGGAGATTTTGTGGAAAATTGGTATGCATTTGTGAGATGTTGCATGTGAGGAGAAAAATTGAAAAGAAGAGTTTGCATATGTGCAGGGGGAGCTCCTTTGGTTTGCCTGTGCTTTGTGGTGTGCTCCTTGTGAGCTTTGTTATGTCTCGGCTGTGTCGAGCCATTGCCCTTGTCTTAGGGGGCTGAGACTTGGTTGGCGAGTGATCTTGTTTTCGCTTGTTCTTTGGCTTTGGATCACTTGCTTTGGAGGTTTGTGTTCGTGGTTGTTTTCTTTTCTTTTTCTCTATGTGATTTCTATGGGTGTTGTCAATGCACTCATCAAGGGGGAGATTGAGGACCAGGTGTGTCTGAGGACCAGTGGAGGGTCGCTCCTTAGTGATGAGTGATTGACAACGTTGTGTGGACTGCTGCTTGTCTAAGTGTGCAGGTACAAGTTGCGGCTGGACTCGTGTCGGTACAGGTGAAGAACAAGCGCGAAAGGCCTTAGCCATGACGGCCTCCGGGTGATGGAGAGGCAAGTAGGCTTGGTTCGATGGACCCAGTGGCCGATGGGGTCAAGTGCGAGTCGTGCGGTGCAAGACTGGCGGGCTGAAGTCGTGAACATGGGCCAGTGCAAGGTAGCGGATGGAGCCCGAAGCTTGCACGCGGGGTTTGTTGGTTTGCCCAAAAAACCATCGGTGGACGGTTTCTTGGTTTGGGCCTCAAAACCAAGACCGGAGGCCCGAGGTGACGGAGACGGTGATCCGGGAGCTTCGGGAAGCTTCGAGGCGGAGGGCACGTGGCGTGATCGCGGGGTTTGTGTCGATGTGAAGCGAAGCCGCAGTGGAAGCGTGTCCGTCCGATGAAGACTTGACCAAAATGCCCCTGAGGGGTTTAATCTTCATTTCAAGTTGTAGGGGTAGCGTGGTCATTTACCTCCCTCTGATGGACTTCGTATAAATAGCGGAGAGGTGGATGGCATCTCTCTCTCTTGGACTCTAGGGCTTCCTCCCCTGGTAGATTGCTCTGAACTGCTTCTTTTCCCTCTGTATTCCTTAGGCTAGATTCTTCTACTGGATGTATGGAAGCATTTGGCGTTCCGGTGATCTCCTAGTCCTTTGTGATTTTCGTGTTATTTTCGGGGCTATTTTTGAGGCGTTTCGTTCTTCGCTCGATTTGTGGATTTGAGGGTGTTTCTTCTCGGATTTCTTTGAGGGGATCATGGGTGGATGCCTTGCGCATCTTTGTGTGTGATCTTGACCCCTCAAACGCTAGGAAACACCTTCGATTCGTGCATTTTTGGTTGGTGCCCGAGTTCTAGGTGAAGGTTCGTGTGATCCGCGATTCCCAGTGTTTTAGGGAGTTAGAGGTCGAGATTTTTGGGGCATAGCATCCTTCTGGGCCGCTTCTCATCTCCCCAAAATCTTGTCTCAAGAGCTCTAGCCGTTTGGGAGATCCGGTGATGGAAAGGTGGAGTTGACTTCCGAGCTGAGCGTTTTTCTGCTCTGTCCGCGCTTGGCAGACAGTCCGCGGCCTCCGTGCGGACGGTCCGCGAGGTGCCTGTTAGGCCGGCTGTTCTTCGTGTTCTTCGTGTGTTCTTGTGGGTCTCTCGTTCGATCCATTGAGCCAGTTGGTTTTTGGTGCGCGAAGTTTGCGGACGGTCCGTACTAGAGTGTCGGACGGACCGCGGGTCCATCACGGACGGTCCGTTTTTCTCGGTGAGCTACTGGAGGTTCTGGTGGTATTTTTGGACGGTCCGTCGAGACCTCACGGACGGTCCGCGCCGTCATCGCGGACAGTCCGTCGGGTCCTTCCGGACGGTTCGCCTGGGACTTCGCAGAGTTGCCTATGTCCTTTGACTCTTGTCTAGTTACTTCCGCTCTTTGCTCCTAGGCTTGTCTGTTGATCTTGTAGGCTTGTGTGTGCCTTGTTTGGAGCTTCTTTTGTGTGCGCGAGTACTTGGAGTGGCAATCGGGGTATAGGCCGAGTTCGACCTTCGGGAAGAATTTTTATCGGCTCCCATTCACTCCCCCCCTCTCTGGTCGCCCTATTCGGTCCTTCAATGGGCTTGTTTCACAGCTTCAAAGTCCGAATCAATGGAGGTTTTCCTCCCTGCAGTGTCGATCCCTTGCAACTTGCCCGCAAATCGCGGTACCGGCAAACCAATCCGTACTTTATCCTTTAGGTAACCTGGGCAAGACTCGATGATTTCCTCTGTATTGTATTCCTCTACCATGGATGACTCGGGATAAGCACAATTCATAACAAACCGGTTGAGAGTTGACATGAAACGCTCATAGGTCCACATTTCGTGTAGGTAAAGTGGACCTAGTGTGCGTATCTGATCGACCATGTGAATCATGAGATGTTCTGTAATATCGAAAAATCCTGGAGGAAAGCACATCTCCATCTGCACCATAGTCTCTGCAATAAATTCTTGGATATCGTTCAACTCATCTTCATCGATAACCTTTTGAGAAATTTTGGTGAAGAAGTAACATAACCGAGTGATTAACATCTTCACATATACCGGCTTGATCGCTCTAATTGCAATTGCCAGGAAGATAGTAAGAATCACATGAGCATCATGACAGTTCCACCCTGATAGCGAGAGATCTTTCATTGAGACTAGTTTTCTAATGTTCGATGAGAATCGGCTTGGTACCTTAATCCCCCGTAACGATTCACAAACTGCCTTCTTCTCAGCTAGTGTCAAATTGAAGCTCGCCGGTGGTAGTTCGTATCTTCCATCCCCCTTATCGATAGGGTGAAGATCTCCTCTGATATCCATTGCTACAAAATCTTGTCGTGACTTTAAGGTATCCTTTGTGTTGGCTGATGTTTCAAGCAGGAGACCAATTGTGTTACCAAAATCTTGTCGTGACTTCTTCAGGTGCATACCATCGATGGCATGACGGACCTCGAGGTCCGGCCAGTACGGTAAGTACTTGTAGAAGAGCGACATCTTCTTGAATGGCACACCTTCAGTAGGTGGTTTATCTCTGTTTCTCTTCTTCCCTTGTTTTGTCATCGTCCCATAAGGCACTTGGATGGCCCTGACCATGTTCAAAATTTGGTGTCCATCTTGTTTTGCAGCCACAGATCCTATGTTGGCCTTGCCACTAAAATAATTATAGAACTTTTTACTTGGAAATCTGTGCCCTTCCACCAAGAAGCGCCTATACCCAAGGTAACCTACCTTTCTAGAACCATCTAGGAAAGTCCATACGGTGTCACCAATGCAAACTGCGCGTCCCGTCTTACCTTTCACCTGTCCCGACAACACAAACAATGCTTGATAATCGTTGATGGTGACAAAGATAATGGCTCTTAGAGTAAATTCCCTCCTTATGAAACCGTCCATGATTTTGATACCCTGCTTCCATAAAGTTTCCATCTCTTGCATCAAAGGCTCAAGGAAAACATCGATATCAATACCAGGAGCCTTTGGTCCTTGGATCATGATGGATAGGAAAAGGTACTTTCTCTTTTGGCACAACCATGTTGGCAAGTTGTACATCGTCAAAATCACTGGCCATGTGCTATGAATGCTAGTCCTTTCACCGAACGGATTCATTCCGTCAGTACTTAGCCCAAATCGAACGTTTCTTGGTTCCTCTCCTAATTCTGGATACTTCTGATCGAGCTTCTTCCACTGCTTAGCATCAGATGGATGTCGAAGCTTCCCGTCACCCTTCTTGCGCTTATCTGAAGCCCACCATGTCATCAGTTCAGCGTCCTTCAGGTTTGAGAACAAAGGCCTAAGGCGATCCGCAACAGGGAGGTACCACATGACCAAGGCAGGAATTTTGCCGGTTTTTTCAGAACCGCTTATAGTCATGTCTTCTTGCTCAGCAGCATCATTAATCGATGCACGCTTCCTGCTCCTTTTGCTCCCGACAGTTATGCCATCATCAGCACATGACCCGGTATTCTTTTTGTATCGACTAGCTGAACAAACAGGACATTTGTCCAAGTCTTTGAAAGTATCCTCGCGGTACAAGATACAATGGTTTGGACATACATGAATTCTTTTGACGCCCATCGTGAAAGGACTCACAAGCTTCTTTGCTCGATATGTGTTGGTGGGCACTTTATTCGGCTTTGGAAGCAACCAACCCAACACACGTAGCAGATCATTGAAACTCACATCGGACCAGTTGTGCTTGGCCTTTAGAATCAACATCTCAAGTACGAAACGAAGTACGGTCCAATGTTTTGGGCATCCCTTTGAACGTGGGTACACATTCTCCTCAGCTGGTTTCTTCACTATCTCGAACATTTCTAACCCCTTTGCACTGCCAACCAATATTTCTTCCTTGGTGTTACGCAACAACTGGGTCAGGTAGTCACTATCATCCAATTCATCATCCTCGGTACTATCATAACCGTCATCATCATTGCCACCATCGCCACCATCATCAAAACCAATATCATTAACACCATCAGAGCATTGACCATCACCATCATCATCGCCGCTACCCTCACCAGAAATATCATCAAACATGGCCCCAAAGTCACTGTCATGCATGATTTCTTCGAGCAGATTCAGAGGAGGTGGTGCATTATTATTCCTTTTCTCACCATGAGATGTCCATATCATATAGTTTTCAACGAAACCATTCATCAGCACATGCGACCTTATCAAAATTGTTTCATTGATATTGAATACCCTTATGTTTTTGCATTTTTTGCATGGACAAACCACCACCTTTTTCTTCTCAACCGCAGCATTAATCTTCGCGGCCTTAATAAACTTGTTAAGTTCTTCACGAAAATGTTCACTCGTTCTTCGGGCTTCATACATCCATGTCCTATCCATGTCTCTGGAAAGATTCAGATGACATGAGAAAATCAAATCCAGATGTCATAAACATAAAAGTTCACCTGATAATAATAATCTTATTATTCCCGTACCTAATAATAAATATCTAAGTCAATATATAATCACACTTGTTGTATTTAATAAAAACATACAAAATATAGATTTTTGCAAATTCATGAAACATATCATTCTTGTGCCATTATAGAAAAAACAAATGTCTTCTCTGTACTCCATATTTGTGGCATTATAGAAAAAAACAAATTGTCTTCTCTCTCCTCATATGAATCTAGGAAAATTCATCCTTCATGTATGAGCGCTAAACAAAAAAGTTGAACTCAATTGACTAGATAATCTTGCTCTCCTACCTAAATAGCACAATTTGACCCAAGAGTTTGAGCTAAATGAGGTCCAAAAACTCTAATCCACACCTATGGAGTTCTAGACCTATATGCATCTCTATTGAGCCAAAAAACAATGGATAAAGCTTCAAAGAGACAAAGAAATGACAATAACTAACCTTCATTAGGCTCCAAGTCCAAGGAAATTTTTTTGAAAATCTCCCCCCTCCTTTTTCTATTTTGGCGATTTTCGGACAGCCCCACGAGGTACTGTTCGGGTGCTGCGCCTGTCGGGAGGAAGAAGACGGTCGTGCAGATCCCTTTTGTCAGTTTTTTTCGGGAGCGAGTGACCCCGTCGACCGCTCCTGAAAATGGTTTTCAGGAGCAGTTGACATTTTCGGCCGCACCTGAAAAACCTTTTTAGGAGCGGGTGACGCCGTCATCCGCTCCTGAAAATGGCACCAATCTTCAGGAGCGGGTGACGGCATCACCCGCTCCTGAAAATGCTCATTTTCAGGTGCGGGCCACGGCGTCACCCCCACCTAGAAATGGTTCACCATTTTCAGGAGCGGGTGACGCCGTCGCCCGATCCTACAAATAGCTTAATAGGTGCGGGTTTCGTAGCTACAGTGTTGCTTCGATTTGTTAGATGGGGCGGCAAATCCACCCGCTCTTAAAAAAATTCGAGTGGCTCTTACAAATGTTTTGTGTAGTAGTGTCGCTCGCTACGGCTCTCACACTTATCCTTTGGTGGAAAATGCAGTGTTTCGGATACTAGCTAAGAACCAGATAGACACATCCGAAGCAAGATTGTACCATCAAAATAATTTTATAGCCGAGAAAGAAATAAATTCCTTAGAATTAAGGACCTTACGTTAATCAGGCCCATATAAAAAGCTTGCAAATCAAGCCCACGACATTATGCTAGAGTTTTCCAATGAAAGGAATATTTTTGAATTGTAGAGGTCTTCGGGACCTAGCAAAGCATTCATTTTTACATGATATTGCAAGTGAGAATCAGCTTGACTTCATAGCGTTGTCAGAAACAAATAGAAATGATTTTTCGACAACATGTTTAGATAATTTTGCTGCTGGAGCTGACTTTATTTGGCACTGGTGTCCACCTCGAGGGATGTCAGGTGGTCTTTTGATAGGAGTGAAGCAATCTTCTTTTCTTATTGAAAAAATAGAAGAAGGGGATTATCATATTCATTTTTTCTTGAAAAATAGGGTAGACGGGTTCCGATGGGTTCTTCTGTCAGTATATGGGGCTACTCAAGAGGAACACAAGGAATCCTTTCTATCAGAGTTAGTACGGGCATGTACTAATTGTGATGGTTTACCAGTCGTGGTGGGAGAAGACTTTAACATTATTCGAAATCCATCAGAAAAAAATACCTCCCGATACAATGAGAAATGGCCAATGTTGTTTAATGCTATTATAGAAGCTCTTAATTTGAGAGAAATAGAAATGTCTGGTCACAAATTTACATGGGCTAATTATGCGGAGGTTCCCACTTATGAAAAACTAGATAGCGTCTTGGTTTCCACGGAATGGGAATTGAAATACCCACTGGCGACAGTGTGTGCACTTACTCGAGAAATCTCAGATCATACTCCTTTACTTTTAAGTTCTGGCGAACCATCCCACAGAGGCAACTCTAGGATTTTTAAATTTGAGCTAGGGTGGCTTACAAAAGATGGTTTCTACGAGATGGTCAGGGAGGTGTGGGAATCTGAGAATAAAGGCCACACACCTATGGAGAGGTGGCAAAATAAGATTAGACGTTTGAGACGTTATTTAAGGGGATGGGCAAGAAATATAGTGTCTCAAGATAGAAAAAAGAAATCTGAATTGTTAAATAAGATTGATACTTTGGATATAAAAGCTGAGACTGTGTTGCTGCTACCACATGAAGTGGAACATAGAAACCAGCTTAAAGGGCAATTAACTAAATTGCTTAGAGAGGAGGAGATTTATTGGCTCCAACGATCGAAAGCAACCAAGTTATTGCAAGGAGATGCTAACACTAAGTACTTCCAACTTGTGGCCAATGGACGACATAGGAAAACAAGGATTGTACAACTAGAGTAGGATGAAGGAACGATTATAGGAGATGATAACCTTAAAACATATATTACAGAGTATTATAAAGGGTTGTTTGGACCTCATGAATCAAATTCCTTCACCATGGACGAAACAATGAGGGATGATATACCTCAAGTTTTGAGGGAGGAAAATGAGATCTTGATGGCACCATTCACCGAACAGGAGATTAGGTCCGCAGTCGTTCAGATGGAGCATAATAAAGCGCAGGTCCGGATGGCTTCCCGGCATATTCGCTCTTTTTCATGAGTTTCATGAAGGAAGACTGCCATTACATAGTCTAAATTTCAGAGTGATCACTTTGTTACCAAAAAAGGAGGATGCAACCAAAATTCAGCATTACCGGCCAATTTGCCTTCTTAATGTTAGTTTCAAAATTTTCACAAAAGTAATTAATAATAGAGTTTTGTTACTTACTGACAAGCTTGTTAGTCCTTCTCAAACCGCTTTCATCCCCAGTAGATATATCATGGAAGGGGTAGTTGTTCTGCATGAGACAATTCACGAAATGCATAGGAAAAAAAAGGATGGTGTAGTCTTAAAACTAGACTTCGAGAAAGCTTATGATAAGCTAAAGTGGCCTTTTGTGCAGCAAGTCCTCAGAATGAAAGGTTTCTCACCCACTTGGTGTGAGTGGATTCAAAGTATCATGAATAGAGGAAGTGTTGCTATCAAGGTCAATGATAACATTGGGCACTATTTCCAAACAAAGAAAGGGGTTAGGCAGGGGGACCCCTTATCACCAATCCTTTTTAATATAGTTGTTGACATGTTAGCGGTGTTAATTAATCGAGCTAAAAACGAGGACCAAGTTAGAGGGGTCGTTCCACATTTGGTAGACGGCGGGTTGTCGATCCTACAATATGCAGATGATACTATTATCTTTATGGATAATGATCTTGAGAGGGCTAAAAACATGAAGTTGTTGCTTTCTGCTTTTGAGCAGTTGTCGGGGCTTAAGATTAATTTCCACAAGAGCGAGATGTTCTGTTATGGGGCCGCAAAGGAGTGGGAACTAGATTATTTTGAAATTTTTGGATGTGATGTCGGCGCACTACCTTTCCGATACTTGGGAATAACCATGCATCACCGCAAAATCCACAACAGTGATTGGAGACATGTTGAAGAGAGGTTTCAGAAACGGTTGAGTTGCTGGCGTAGTAAACTAATTTCTGTGGGTGGACGTTTGATTTTGATTAATTCAGTCCTCAGTTGTTTGCCTATGTTTATGCTGTCTTTTTTTGAGATACCGAGAGGTGTTTTGGAGAACCTAGATTACTATAGATCTAGATTTTTTTGGCAAAATGATGAGCATAAAAAAAATATAGGCTAACTAAATGGAGCGTGGTTTGTACTATGAAAGATCAAGGAGGGCTGGGGGTTTTAAATTTAAACATTCACAATAGGTGTTTGCTTAGCAAGTGGCTCTACAAATTAATTAATGAGGATGGGGTCTAGCAGAATTTATTAAGAAGAAAATATTTGATGGATAGAACCATCACACAGGTCCAACACATGCCCGGAGACTCACAGTTTTGGGCTGGCCTTATGAAGGTCAGAGATGAGTTCCTCAGTTTAGGAAGTTTCTCACTAGGTGATGGGTCACAAATACGGTTCTGGGAGGACTCTTCGGTTAGATCTCGTCCATTAAAAGTTTTATATCCCTCAATATACAATATTGTTAGAAAAAGGAGTGCTATAGTACAATCTATGTTGTCCACAACACCGATGAATGTAGCATTTAGACGGTCTCTCACAGGTTGTAACTTGCAGGCCTAGCACCAAATAGTGGCCATGGTAATGAATGTGCAGTTATCTAATCAGCGAGACCGATTTATTTGGGGTCTACATCAAAATGGAAGATTTATGGTTCACTCTATGTACAATTCTCTATTAATAACCCAAGCCTTGCCTTTTAATAATGTGATTTGGAAGCTGAAGATCCCTCTTAAAATAAAAGTGTTTGTGTGGTACTTGATCAAAGGGGTAGTGTTAACAAAAGACAATCTCGCTCGCAAGCAATGGCATGGAAATATGTCTTGCTCTTTTTGCGCATGTAGCGAGACCGTTCAACATTTGTTCTTTGATTGTGATCTTGCTAAGTTCATCTGGAGATTAGTTCAAGTTTCCTTCAATTTATCGCCGCCAACTAGTATGCATCACTTGTTTAATGACTGGTTGGGTGGAATAAATAGAAAACTGAAGCGTCAGATACTAGCAGGAGCAATTGCTATGTGTTGGGCAATTTGGTTATCCAAAAATGATGTTGT
This sequence comes from Cenchrus fungigraminus, assembly GCA_036936925.1. Taxonomy (NCBI): domain Eukaryota; kingdom Viridiplantae; phylum Streptophyta; class Magnoliopsida; order Poales; family Poaceae; genus Cenchrus; species Cenchrus fungigraminus. The sequence goes on from CM072775.1 coordinate 25,197,670, forward strand.
TTTTGACAAGGGCATAGTACCTTCATACTTACAGGTACTCTTCAGGGGGACGCACTAGATTCGGTTCTGGTCGCTGCTTCATAAGGAGGAGGATCGTCCGTCATTCAAGGCGGGTTGTAGACTTATTGAGTCTGCGGCCATGGAGGTCTTTGCCGCTCATGGATGGAGTTTCAGAAACAGAATTGCCTTTTGACTTGCTTTCTTAGTGAAGATGGAGAGTTTTATTTTTTTAAAGACAAACACTTTGTGTTTTTCTTTTCCCGTGGATTTTAAGTGTGTAATAAGAAACAGCTATATGCATTGGTCGATGCAGAGGCTGAGATATTAATATATATTCCCTTTTCTAAAAAAAAGCTGGAGTACAGATTCTACACATCCACGCTGCTGCCTACCTGTCTTCCTCTCTCTCCTCCACCCCACACCACTGTCACGAAATCAAAAGCTGTGCAAGACAAGAACTCTGATGCTGGAGCTGAACCTGATGATTGATGTCAACGATTCAGGCAAGCAACCAGGGTTGGCCCGGATTGGCGGCCCAAGTAAACATCATTCGTGGCCCAGATTGGCAGCCCAAGTAAACATCATTCATGGCCCAGCTCATAGAGAGAGGAGAGGTGCCGTGTACAAGTAAGAAGGAGGAGGTGGAGAAAGCAAGGAAGAAGACTCTGTTGGCCGGCTGTGTCCGGACTCCAGAGGTGGCAGCGGTGATATCCTGATCCCGTTTGTACTCATGCCGTCGTCCTCTACCGCTGCCTCGCCTGGCCGTGCAGAGGCAAACACGCGGCTTTGGTACTGCGGACAGGGGGAGCAGCCAGGGGAGCTTTTCTTCAGTCCTTCTGGCAGCTCTCAGCGAATTTTTACGTGCTTCTAAGCCGTTTGTCAGGGCTTTGTCAGCAAATTTTTTTAAGACGTGCAAAGCATGTTTTTCATTAATAGAGGAGAAAAAAGGTTTGCTGATTTAGGTTACAGATAGGCACAAAGCCAAAAGAAAAAAGCCAGGGCAAAAAGGATTACACCGTCCTCACCGGGCGAACACCTAACAGACGAGCAAGCGGAAGAAAGCCGGCATGCGCCCAAGGCCTAGCCTCATCCAGAATCGCCGGAACAAGCGCCACCGGCATGAGAGCTTCCTTGTCGTGGATGCGCCTGTTCCGCTCTCTCCACAGCGACCAAGCGACCAGCCAGATGAAGGAGTCGAAGTCTTTCCTTCACACCTTAGCGACCTGTTTCCTAACGGAGCACCACCACTCCGCGAACTTCACCGGGCGGTCCGGAGCTAGGTTTTGGAGGAGAATTTGCCTGAGTGCCGAGAACCGGGTCTCTCTGCTGAACACACAGTCCACAACCAGGTGATCCAGCGTTTCGGACTCCTGTGTGCAGAGCGCGCAGATATCTGACTCCCTGAGCTTGTGACGGTGGAGCCTGTCTGAGGTCCAGCAACGGCCGTGCAAGACCAGCTAGGCGAAGAACTTGCACTTCCCCGGCATATGAACCTTCCAGATCTGGCGTGCTCCGAGAATCTCAACGCGACCAAGAAAAAGGGCGGAGTAGGCCGAAGCCGAAGAGTAAACCCCGCTAGGTGACCACTTCCAAATGAATCTGTCAGGCTCTGACATGAGCCTAACATGCTGCACTAGGTCCCAGACGGTAAGGTACTGCAGAAGCACCTGCACAGTCCTGGCATGGGTGACATCCGCGACCCATCGCACCCCTGCCGCCCCCACCTGCAGGGCCTCAACGACCGTGCGGGACCGACGCACCCTCGGCGAGACCGCGGCCCAGAGGTTGGGTGCCAAGGACTTGACGGAGCATCCAGAGATCTAGTTGTCCTCCCAGAACAGCGCGCAGGTACCGTCCCTCACGTCCACAGAGATCGAGGCGTCAAAGAATGCCTGTGAGGCCCGGTCAACGGGGAATCAGAACACCGCCCACGTCCGGTCTGGGTCTGTCCGCGCAAGCCAGAGCGAACGCAGGCGTAGCGCCATAGCAAAAGTGCGGAGGTTGGGCAGTCCAAGACCCCCGCAGCGTGTGGGGCAGGTGACATTCACCCAAGTGACCAGACAGCGACTGCCCGAGGCCATCTCTGTGCCAGACCAGAGGAAGCCTCGGATGAGAGTTTCGACTGCGCGCAGTGCCCAGGGGGAGATGGAGATCGCCATCGAGATATGCACCGGGATGACAGAGAGGGTGGACTTGGCGACGATTAGGCAGCCACTGCGGCTCAGCAGTCTACCCTGCCAGGAAGGCAGGCGCCTGGCGACCTTATCGACTAGTGGCTGCAAGGCAGCCTTGGGTAGCCTTCTAATAGATAGAGGTACCCCATGGTAGGTGCAAGGGAAGTTGGTGATGGAGTAGGAGAGGATAGAGCGAACCAAGGACAGGTGATCCTCGGAGCAGTTGATGGGGTAGACCTGGCTCTTGGAGTAGTTCGCCGCCAAGCCAGAAGCGCTCTCGAATAGCGACAACACCGCCATGACGACCCATAGATCCAGCTCAACCGAGAGAAAAAAGCGACCACGTCATCTGTATAGAGAGAGGAGCGAAAGCGGATGCTCCTCCCTAGGTTCAGAAGGAGACCACAGGATTCTGCCTTACGGAAAAGGGCATGGAAGCATTCCATGACCAGCATGAAAAGCATGGGGGAGAGGGGGTCTCCCTGGCGCAGGCCTCGACCGTGGCAGATCTGCTGCCCAGGGACACCATTGAGCATAACCTTGGTGCTAGCAGTGGACAGGATTATCGAGATCCAGTTAGTCCACATGCGTGGGCAGCCGACAGCCGATAGGAGCTCGAGAAGAAAAACCCATCTATCCGAGTCGAAGTCTTTAGCTAGATCAATCTTGAACATGATCCTAGGAAGCTTTTGACTAGAGAGCGTTCTGGTCGTGCCAAGAACGTAGCGGAAGTTATCATGGATGAGGCGACCTTTGATAAAAGCACTTTGGTTAGGTGAGATTAGAGAATAAAGGTGAGGGGCAAAACGGTTAGCTGCTGCTTTGGAAAAAAGCTTCCCAAAGCAATGAATTAGGCTGATGGGGCAAAAATCTGAGAGAGCGACCGGGTCTAGTTTCTTGGGTATGAGCGTGAGGAGAGCGTCATTCAGGTGGTGGAAGCTGCGGAAGTCCAGGTCAGAGAGAGTGTTGAATGCCCGCAGCACATCACCCTGGATGATCGACCAGCAAGACCTGTAGAAGCGACCCGTGAACCCGTCCGGGCCGGGGGCCTTGTCCAACGGAAGATCCTTGACAACCTCCCAGACCTTGGCCTCAGAGAAGGGGAGGGCGAGATCCCCCAGGTCCTGCCGCGGGAGGCCCAGCTCCACGAAGTCGAGCACGCAGGAATGCTCATTGCTGGTGCCTAGAATCCTGTCGAAGTAAGCAAAGGCTGCCGCGGCCTTTTCATCTTCACGAAAGATAGGGCGACCATCGATCAGAAGGGAGGGGATGAAATTCTTTCTTCTGCGGTGATTGGCATGGAGGTGGAAAAGTTTGGTGTTAGCGTCACCCTCACGGAGCCACCTGAGGCTAGACTTTTGCCGAGCGATCGTTCGCTGCAGCGAAGTCAGACCTAGATAGCGGAGCTTGAGGAAACGCAGTAAAGAAAGCTCCTCAAGAGAGAGCGACTGGGAATCCTGCGCGACCTCGAGATGGAAAATGACCTCCTTGGCAATCTGGATCTGTAAGCGAATGCTACCAGTCACCTTGGAGCTCCATTTAACCAGCTCCTTTGCTGTCTCACGAAGAAGGTGATCGATCATACATAGTGGGTCCGCATCAGGGCGCGGCCCCGACCATACCGCCTTAACAGTGTCCAGGAAACCCTCCACCTTAGGCCAGAAGGCCTGGAAGGTGAAGCATTTCTTGGAGTGCACCCCGCAGTCGAGAAGGAGGAGAAGGGGGCATGATCTGAGCACCTGGAAGAGACAGCGTGCAGAGTGGAGGATGAGAATAGAAGCTCCCAGTCCGGGGAGACAAAAACTCTATCAATACACTCAAGAGTAGGATGCGACCTCTCGTTGCTCCAAGTGAAGAGATGACCCTGAAGGTGGAGTTCAAGAAGCTCGAGGTCGTTGAGGAAACGACGGAAACGACCCATCATTCTACGCGAAAGGCGGCCATTGTTTTTGTCGGCCGCTTGATAGATGAGGTTAAAGTCTCTGCAGAGAACCCAAGGTCCAGAGAGCGTGGGACGAAGGGCACGAAGCTCAACGAGGAAGGAGACTTTATCCGCATCCGACTGCAGGCCGTAAATGGACGAGAGCCACCAAGATGGAGAGGGTGTAGAGAGCAGCGCGACCTTCACTGTAACGTGGTGAAGGCCGAGGGAGGGGGAGGAGACGATCCACGTATCTTTGCGCCAAGCGACCAGAGTACCACCTCAGCTGCCCGCCGCAGGCAACGCAACATAGTCAAAATCCAAGCCTAACATATCAAGCATAATGGAGGGGGATACAACCGCGAGCTTTGTCTCTTGCAGACAGAGAAGAGAGACAGGCTCAGAAGCTACCAACTCGCGGACCGCCGAGCGTCTAGCACGCTGGTTAAGCCCACAAACATTCCAAACAGCTAGGTTTACATCCATTTAAAACTAATAAAAAAGACTACCACGTGACTAACGCAGACTCAGGCCTGTGTGTCGACGACTAGCTGCTCCTCGGGGAAGAGCTCGTGAACTGCCGCCTGAAACTCGTCGTCCTCCAGCACGGAGCACTGGAATGACCCCTCGACCTGAGCATCGAAGAGCTCTATGATAGCCCTGCAATGCTCCTCGAACAGGTCCATCGCAAAGAGCCTAGTGTATTGCTGGAATGCGTCAGCGTTCGGCACCTCGTGCGGCTCGACGACCCCCAGCTTCCGCATGAGCAGGTTCTGCCCCGCGGTGACCGGGTTGGGGCCCCGTCCCTTCGAAACCACGGTGAGGCGACTGCTGCGGCGAAGTGTAGCGAGCGGAGGGCAGACCTTCGCTCTGCGACGGCGTGGGGCGCACGGGACCGGAGGCGGAGGCTGCCGCTGCAGGGAGGCACAGAAGTCAGCCACCAGCAACTCGAGGTCGCCCTGGTGAAAGGAATCGGATGCTCGTAGCCTAAGAGGTGGAGGGGTTGAATTACACAACTTAAAACCTTAACCTATGGCTTATCACTATTTGCATCAAACATAAACTAGAACATGCTATCTAGATGTGCAACTAAGGTTGTTCTAGTGTGAAACTCCCATCCCAAAACAAGTTTTGCAACCTATAGCCAATCCTAGTGTCATTGTTTTAGACACCGAGCCTAAGACAGGGTACCCGAAGTAGTAGATTGTGCGGTGGGGCTCGCCGAGATCAGGAACACGATGGTGAGACACGGGGCACACAATTAGACAGGTTCGGGCCGCAATGTGCGTAATACCCTACGTCCTGTATGCTGTGTGGCTCTGTATTGATTGCGTATGTTTTTAGAGGGGTCCCTGCCTCGCCTTATATGTCACGAGAGGCAGGGTTACAAGTCGGATTAGTTCAAGGGTACTATTCGAGTAGGACCCGGAGTAGCCTATACAGGGTATAGAAAGCTATCCTAGTCTTAGTACAAGTCCTTGTCCGCCTTGTCTTGCCTTGTGGTCCATGTGTGTAGGAACTCATCTCCTGGGTATGGCCCACAATGTGTTGGTGATCCCAGGGATGCCCAGTCGACAAGCCCCTGAGTACTTTGTAGTCGAGTGCGATGCTCCAAGTAGTCTTGAAGGTCTCCACGAGTAGTTCCCAAGCGTCCCCGAGTTCTACAAGCTTCAATCTTCAATAGTACTTGAATCATCACGAGGCTGGAAGGTACTTCAGCTAACTCCACGAGTAGTCTTGAAGCCTTCTCGAGTTGTTCCCAAGCATCCCCGAGTTCTTCCCTTGAAGATCTTCAATAATACCCGCTTCCTTCTTGAAATCTTTGCATCAAAGATCCATATGGAAATGCGATTACTGAAATCGCATTCCATATGGAATGTAGCCCCCGAGCCTTAGGTCGAATCCAGGATTCAAGCTGAGGGTCAATCTTCTACTCTTTGATCTTGCTCCGAAAAATCCGTAGACAATCCGAAGAAATAATATAGGACTGCGATTTGCAAAAATCGCATCCTATATGGATGTAGCCCCCGAGCCTTAGTTCGAATTGACAATTCAAGCTGAGGGTCAATCAGTAGTCTTCGTCAAATAAGGTCGTAAAATCCTGAGAAAAACTGAAGGAAATCTGTTGAATTCGAAGGGTCACTAGGCCGAACCGTTAGGGTTTTGGTTTTATAAATACCCGAAGGGGTATCCCTTAGGATTTCATTGCTTCCATTCGCCCTTAGATCCAGAAAGCTTTTAGCATCCGTAGCCACCGCAGAGTTCGAGCATCCACATTGCCAAGAGTTTGCGCCTCCGCCCCCTCGCAGCCCTTGAGTCGATGCGAAAGAAGACTCTTGTTACTGATAGGATGAAGCCAGCGCCGTCCAAAGGTCAGAAGAGGAAGTCCGGCTGTGGCAAAAATCAGTTGCCGGAGCTGAAGTACAAGACAGTGGTCATCACGAAGCCCCCGAGCCAGGCCGTCTCTTGGAAGAAGTCCAAGATGAGGGAAGAAGATATCAAGACCCTCGAAGCCGGCGGGGTGCTGCGTGAGAAGGCGATTGCCGGTTGGAGCTCTGCCGCCGGAGATGCGTGGCCAATGGAGAAGAGCCCGGATGAGATCCTGATGTTCGGCCACTTCGTCGAGCGTGGGTTGACGCTGCCATCCTCAGATTTCTTCTACAGCTTCCTCGACTTCTTCAAGCTGGAGCATGTACACCTCAACCCCAACAGCATCTTCCATATTACAGTGTACGTGGACTTATCTGAAGCTTTCCTTGGAATCCGCCCACATTGGGCTCTGTTCAGGAAGATCTTCCGCTTGAAGCCGCAGCCCAATGCCAACTTCCCAGTTGTAGTCGGTGGAGCTGGTGTCTAGATGCGCCAGAAGGCACAAGAGTTGTACTTCAAGTACGACTTGATTGACTCAAATCAAGACTGGAAGAACAAATGGTTCTACATCGAGAACGCCCCGCCTCAACTGCCGAAGCCCAGCATGTTCGCGCCAGTGTATGATACGCTCTGGAAGGATGAACCAACGATGCAGGAGTGCATTCAGATCCCAGAACTACTGGCAAAGATTATGCAAAAGAAGGCGCAAGGCTTGACTACTGAGAGAGTAGCCTTCCGCTTCATGAAGCGACGGGTACAACCCTTGATGCAACGGGAGCATCTTGGGTTCGAGTACACTGGAGCGGATGATGGCTCCAGGCTATCTGCTGAAGAGATCAGTGATGATCTCGTGATGGAAAGACTGCAGAAGATCTTCAAGAATCTTCATGGAATTCCTACAGTCATTCGTGAATATAGTGCCGACAATCCTCCGCGTATGGTAAGTTTCCAAGTACTAGCCCCCGAGTACTTATTGTAAGTAGTCGTGTAGTTTAACTTTTGTCTTGTTTCACAGGAGGATGTCTTGAAGTTTGTATCCAACCCCCTCCTCGTCCCCAAGAACCACTACAAGTGCCCGAGGGAGAGCCAACAGGAGTGGAGGCTCAAGCCCCCGAGAGTAGTCAGTCTGCTCAAGGGGAAGAAGAAGAAGTCTTCGTGGAGGACGCCTCCTCAAGCGACGATGACAGCCAAACACTTCAACAGCGTTTTGAAGTGAAAAGCCTCTATGGGTACTCTGGGGCGCCAATCCCCAGTGGCCTCGCCACGGGGGCATCGAAGAGGCCGTCATCATCTCTTGCAGATGATGTGACACTGCCACCACGGAAGAACAGGACCACGGTGGGGAAGCGGGCCGTAAAGAAGATGACAGGCCTCCCCTCCATTACAGTAAGTGTTGGAGAACCTTTAAGTAGTCAATGTCGTATTGAATACTTGTTCTTTGCTGTAATGTCTTGAATTTTGACTTGCGCAGATTATTGAGAGTGCAGCCAATGTACCCTCGAGTAGCCTTCCAAGAATAACAGAACCCGGGGTGGTTCCGGCGTCAACCGTTGAGACGGTGGCGCATGAGCAACAAGAAGCCGCGGTACCAGGAAGCGTGCCGCCGGTGTAAAGTGTGCCAGAGGTGCCGGCGGCACCTTCTTTTTTCGACATGCTTGGGCCGAAAGTCTCGGTGCCTCGAGCTGCTTTGTAAGTACTCAAGTACTTGAGTACCTATTAAAATTGCTCACTTTGAATTTGCTGACCAATCTTGTTGATGCAGAAAATCCACTGATGTGAAGTGGGGTGCCTCTGGAAGTAGTGCTGCTGGAGAAAACCAAACTCCTCGAGAGCAACAAGAAGATGTTCTTCCAGAGCGCCAAGAAGTACCCGCCGAAACTGATACTGCAGAAGCACTGCGCTTCTTGTGGAGCTACGTGGTCAAGGTGGTAGTGGGGGTAGCTTCCAAACCCAAGGCTCAAGAACTCGAAGATATTGAAGCCGTGGTAAATGAGGGCCTGGAGGCTAATCCAGAGGCCGTGCTGCGCCACGAAGAAGTCCCAGTTGCCGAAGCCCTCATGCGCCAAATAGATGCGCAACTAGCGCTTGAAGACAACCCGGAGGGCCGCATAGTGCCACACGAGCCACTCATTGAAGAGCCGGCTCCTCTGCGCAGCACTACGCAATACTCTGCAGCGAGTGCAAGTACTCAGTCCATGGCAGAGGATTTGATGCCATACGACGACTCGTGCCTGGATGAGGATAACTTGCAAGCTCACAGCAAGATGTTCCGCAGCGTGGAGAAGCTGTTCGCGGTAAGTGTGTAGTCTCTTAAAGAGTACTTTTTTAGCCAAAGACAACTTGTCTCTGACTCTTGAATTGCTTTGCTTGTTGCAGGAAGTAGTCAAGCAGTCGAAGCGCAAGACTCGCCTACTTGAGCAACATGCGGCTGACATCGAAGAAGTTTCGCGGCTCCGAAAAGAACTCAAGGAGCAAAAAGCTTTGTCTCTGAAGCTGCAAGAGAAACTTGATGGAAACGCCGCCGAGTACCACAACAAAATCCAGAAGCTGACGGCCCAGAAAGATGATGTTGTTGGCAAGAACAAGTCTCTACGCCAGAAGAATAAAGGTATTCCCCCTTTTTGAATTCATCATAGAGTACTTTTGTCCTTGCATATGGCATCTGATAAGTAGCCTTGATCTCCTGCAGAGCTGACTCAAGATGTTGAGATGTTCAGGAACAAGGTGCTGGACTGGCAGCTGGCCTATAATCGCGAAGAAGCAACTCGCATGGATCTTGAGGCAGACTATAAGGTGTGATGCTTCGAACTTGAGCGTGAAATGGAGATTGGCCTAGCGGGCTGGAATGACTTGTTGACATGTATGCAGTCGTTGAAGATCAAGATCGAAGAAGCCGAAGGCCTGCGCACAGAGTTGAAAGCCTTGACTGAAGCAGTCGAGCCAGTAGCCAATCTTTTTGAGCCCAGGGTTGCTGGAGTCCAGCCTCGTCCACTTGTGGAGAGACTGAAAGACACGCCGAAGAAGGTCCTGGAATACTCTCAAAGGCTGGCTTGCACTATTCCCAATCAAGTCTTGAGCTTTATCAAGTCATTCTATGCCGAGGCAGATTTGACAGTCATCATGAACGGATGATCTGGAGATTGCACCAATGATCGGCTCAACGAGTTGATGCAACAGACTTCTCCAATTGCGGAAGCAGTCTCCAAATTCATCGATCTCCGTTAGATGTACCTGTAGATTAGAAATACTAGGGAAAAGCAAGTGTAATCCCGAACAAGTGCTTATGTAATATAATTGAAAACTTGAGTAAGTCAATTATCTGGATCCCTTGTATGCTTATGTGTTGGCCATATACTCGAGTTGGTATTGAGTGTGAGGCTGCAAAAAGAGATACGATACACGAGTAGAAATACTCAAGTGTAAATATGTTCCGAAGAACGTTAGCTTAAATCATGATGAGTTGAACACCTTAGCTGTAGCAGCGTAAAAGAAGGCTTTGTCATGAAATAAGCAAAAAGTAGTAACAAGTCGATATAGAGTAGCGACTTGAACTAAACACATTGTACAAAGCTTACAATGTCTTAAGTACCTCTGAGGCTTTAAGCCTAGTGAGAGAGTACTCCAACAGAACTTATTCATAACGAGTTGAATACCTTAGCCGTAACAGCGTAAAGAAGGCTTTGTTATGAACAAGTAAAGGACAGTAACAAGTCGATATCGAGTAGCAACTTTATTACTGAATACATTATACAGTGTTTACAATGTCTTAAGTACCTCTGAGGCTATGATCCTAGTGAGAGAGTACTCGCAAGGATGTTCCGAAGAACGAGTAAGACCATAAGGGACAGTGTGATGAACTCATCCTTGCTGTAGCAGCAACTTGTATGAGAGTTCCACTGAGACCCTACCAGAAGGGTGTTACTCTAATCTGAAGCCTCTTATTGAGAAGTAGAAACATGGACAACATGTGCCACTTATTGTTCTACACGATACAGGATCGTCTGGAGAGAGTTATCATGACTCCCTACGAGGTCGCAGAATGAGACTGCCTGGAGAGGGTTGATGAAGCCCCCTGCAGGTGCTCGCAGCTGAAAGCCACGAGAAGATACAGCCGAAACTGTCTGGAGAGGATTATCTTGATCCCCTACGAGTGGTGACAACCGTAGCTGTCTGTTTAGTGGTTGCAACCGAAGCTGCCTGGAAAGGGTTGATGAAACCCAATACGAGTTGTTTACAGCCGAAGCCGTTTGGAGAGGGATGTTGAGACCCCCTACGGGTAGAAGCGACAAAGCTGGTCGATGTTCCAAGAGTTGTCGACTTCCTCGCCTTCAAGAGTTTGGAGACGATATGAGCCTGGGCCAGTAACCTTTGTAACAGAGAAAGGACCTTCCCATGGCGAGTTTAGTTTGTGTAGCCCTGTCGTATTCTGGATGCGACGAAGGACTAAATCACCAATGTTGAAGGAGCGTTCCTTAACGTTGCGGTCATGGTGGCGGTAAATCTTCTCAAGGTATCGAGCGGATTGAATGAGTGCATTGCAGCGAGCTTCCTCGAGACTGTCGACATCTATCTGTCTTGTTTCTTCAGCTACGCCTTCTTCGTACTGGTCAACCGTCGGAGAACGCCACATGACATCAGCAGGAAAAACGGCTTCAGAGCCATAGACCAGGAAGTAAGGTGACTGCCCTGTGGGGGTAGTAGGCTGAGTACGTAGCCCCCAGAGTGCATTGGGTAGTTCCTTAAACCACTTGCCGCCCTTGGTATTTGCTGCATCATACAGTCGCTTCTTGAGAGCATCGAGTATCATCCCATTAGCGCGTTCCAATTGGCCGTTGGCATGTGGGTGAGCAACAGAGACGTATCGGACATCAATTCCACTGTTCTCGCAGTACTCCCAGAATTGGTGATTGTTGAAATTCGAACCCAGGTATGTGATGATGTGATTAGGGAAGCCATAGCGTTGTACGATTTCATCCAAGAAGTCGAGGACTCTATCAGCCTTGGGGCAGGTAACAGGCTTGACCTCAATCCACTTGGTAAACTTGTCGATAGCCACCAGAACTTTGTTGAATCCCCCTGGCGCATTTGGGAGAGGACTAATCATATCCAGCCCCCAGCAAGCGAAAGGCCAAGTTGGTGGTATCGTGATGAGCTTGTAGGAAGAAACGTGTTGTTGCTTGGTGAAGAATTGGCATCCTTGGAACTTCTTGACTAGTTCCTCTGCATCAGCAAGAGCTGTAGGCCAGTAGAAAGCACGTCTGAACACTTTTCCCACCAAGGTGCGGGAAGAAGCGTGATTGCCACAGATTCCTTTGTGTGTCTCCTCCAAGATTTCCTTGCCTTCTTCGCGAGAAACGCACTTCATGAGTACATCAGAACTTGCGCCTCGCTTGTAGAGTTGATCTCCGACTAGAGCATAAGCTTTGACGTGGTGTGAGATGCGCTCGGCTTCTGACTTGTCTTTAGGAATCAACTAATGTTTAATGTAGTCGATGAAAGGGGTTCTCCAGTCCACATCAATCATAAGCACTTCTCGATCAGGTTGAACTGAAGTAGTCGTGGGTGCAGATGATTGCTCCGGAATTGATGGTTTGTGGAGTTCATGGATGAAGATTCTAGCTGGCACTTGAGCTCGTGTAGATCCCAGCTTCGACAAGACATCCGCAGCAACATTGTTATCACAGATCACATGATGGAACTCGAGACCATGGAATTTGTTCTCGAGTTTGCGTACCTCCTGACAGTACGCATCCATATTCTCAGCATTACGATCCCAAGAATCATTGACTTGATTGATGACCACCAAAGAATCACCATAAACAAGTAGTCATGTAATGCCAAGAGAGACTGCAAGGCGAAGACCATGCAGTAGAGTTTCATATTCAGCTTCGTTGTTTGAGACCTTCCAGAAGATCTGCAAAACATATTTGAGTTGTTCGCCCTTGGGAGAAATCAGAAGTACCCCGGCACCTGCGCCTTCCAACTTGAGGGAACTGTCAAAGTACAAGACCCAGTGTTCTGGACACTCAATTGGAGTTGGGACTTGATTTTCTCGCCATTCAGCCATGAAATCAACCAAGGCCTGAGACTTGATAGCAATGCGAGGCTTGAACTCAAGCGATAGAGCGCCAAGCTCTATGGCCCATTTAGAAATCCTTCTTGTGGAGTCCCGGTTGTGCAATATCTCGCCAAGCGGGTAGCTAGTGACCACAGAAATCTTGTATTCGTCGAGTAGTGGCGCAGCTTTCGTGAAGTAATCAGAACCGCATAGAGTAGCTTCTGTACCAGAGGGTAGCGAGCCTTGGACTCTGAGAGTACTTCACTGATGAAATAGACAGGCCTCTAGATAGGGTAGCCACGGCCTTCTTCCTGCCGCTCAACGACAATAGCAGTACTGACGACATTAGTAGTCGCAGCAATGTAGAGCAAGAGCTCTTCATTGGGCAGAGGAGCTGTGAGGACTGGAGGCTTGGATAAGTACTCCTTGAGCTGAGAAAGAGCTTGATCAGCTTCAGTTGTCCACGTAAACTTCTCTTGCCTCTTGAGTAACTTGAAGAAAGGTAGACCCCGTTCTCCAAGTCGTGAGATGAAGCGATTGAGTGATGCCATACAACCAGTAAGCTTCTGGACATCTTTGATAGTAGTCGGAGCTTGCATGTTGGAGATGGCAGTAATCTTCTCGGGATTTGCTTCGATGCCACGATGGCTGATGATGAACCCGAGTAGTTTTCTAGATGATACGCCAAAGACGCATTTGTTGGGGTTGAGCTTCCATTGGTACTCGCGTAGCGAAGCGAAAGTTTCCTCAAGATCTGTGATAAGCATGTCTGGATCCCTAGTCTTTACAACGACATCATCCACGTATGCTTCCACGTTCTTGTGAAGCTGCTTCTTGAAGCACGCTTGGATAGCCCTTTGATATGTAGCACCAGCATTTTTCAACCCGAAGGACATTGTTGTGTAACAATAAACACCAAACGGGGTAATGAATGCGGTCTTCTCTTGATCAGATTCCTTGATTGCAATTTGATGATATCCAGAGTAGCAATCCAGGAAACAGAGTAGAACACAGCCCGTCGTAGAGTCAATGACTTGATCAATCCGCGGCAACCCAAAAGGATCCTTGGGGCAATGCTTGTTGAGATCAGTGTAGTCGACACACATCCTCCAATCATTAGAGTTCTTCTTCCTGACGAGCACAGGGTTAGCAAGCCATTGCGGGTGAAAGGCTTCCCGGATGAAGCCGGCCGCGAGTAGTTTAGCGAGCTCTTCCTTGATAGCAGCTCTGCGGTCATCGGCAAAGCGACGAAGATGTTGTCTCTTGGGGGTAGCGTTAGGATCGACGTTGAGTGAATGCTCGATCAACCTCCTGGGCACACCTGGCATGTCAGATGGCTTCTACGCAAAGATATCACAGTTAGCCCGAAGGAAGTTGACGAGCGCGTCTTCCTATTTAGGATCAAGCTGTGCACTAATCATGGTCGTCTTGCTGTTGTCACCAGTACCGAGGTCAATGGCTTTGAGAAGGACATCACCAGACGGTGCATGCTTGTTGTTGTTGTCAGTCTTCTCAGGAACCTCTAGCTCGCTCGGAGCAAGCTTTTTAGCGGCAGTGAAGACTTCCATCATCGCATTGTGTACTTGAGTAGTCGAGGCAAGTTCTACGGCTTCTGTATCACAATTGTAAGAACACTTCAGATCCCCTTGCAATGAAAGAACTCCTTTGGGGCTCGGCATCTTGAGAACCAAGTACACATAGTGCGGAATAGCCATGAATTTAGCGAGACCAGGCCTGCCGAGGATGGCATGGTAAGAAGTCTCGAAGTCAGCAACCTCAAACTTGATGTACTCGGTGCGATAGTGATCCTTAGTACCAAAGGTAACGGGTAGTACAACTGAACCCAAAGGAATAGCTGTGTTGCCCGGGATGATACCATAGAACGGTGAGTTGGTCTTGGTAAGCATATTGGTCATATCCAGGCCCATCTTCTTCAAAGTTTTGGCAAACAGGACATTGAGACCGCTGCAACCATCAATGAGAACCTTGGTAAGCCTGGAGCCTGCCACCACTGGATCCAGAACGAGAGGATATCGTCCTGGCTCAGAGAAACTAGTCCATTGATCCGCCCTTGAAAAGGTAATGGGGGTTTCAGACCACTTGAGAAAAGTGGGAGCTGCTGGTTGGATGGACATGATCTCCCTGAGTGCTAGCTTCTGCATGCGCTTGGTTGGAATCCCACCAAATATGACATTAACACTGTTGGAGGGGTGCTGAAACCCAGTGTCTTTGTCGGTGTTAGCCTTCTTCCCCTTGTGTTTACGAAATCGCGGGTTTGGGTGCGTTGGTTCGGGTGTGTTCTTCAATGCACGTCGAAGTTGGTAACACTGCTCTGTAGTATGATCGCCCTCTGGGTGCCATGGGCATTTCTGCTTGGTTAATGTTGCCCAGTGAGGATCATCTCCAGACTTGGGGGTAGATTCCATGGCAGCAACAGTGTTATCGGGCTTGCGCTTGCGATTAGGATTGCTCGAGTAGTTATTACCCTGGCGGTTGCCCTGCTGTTGCTTGCCACTACTGCTTCCTCCAGCATTGTTATTGTTGTTCTTGTTGTTCTGGTTGTTGCGAAGATGCTTGAACCGATTCCAAGCCTTATCTTCCTCGTCCGCCAAGTGAGTAATCATCTCCTTGAGCTTGGTGATGTTGGCTGGGCGAGCGCGACCGAAGTATTGGAAAAGCCTATCGTCATAGAAACCATCCTGGAAGGTATCAATGACTTCTTTCTCGGTAACGTCAACAACAGTAGCCCTTTTCTCAAAGAAGTGGCGCATGTACTCACGAAGAGTCTCGCCTTGTTTTTGCTTGATCAGGGCAAGGTCCATCCGAGTACCATGATGGCCTAGAGAACCCGCAAAGTTGCTGGTGAAGCGGTGCTTGAGTTGTCCCCAGTTGTCGATGGAGCCATGTTTGAGAGACTCAAACCATGTGAGGGGCTCTTGCTCTAGGACAAAAGGGAAATAGATACACTTGGTATCATCATTACCTCCGGCATTGGATATGGACAGGGCATAACAGTGCAACCACTGCCTAGGATCCTGCTTTCCATCATATTTAGAGATGCCGTAAGGCTTGAATTTCTCCGGAAGAAACAGAGCTTGAAGTCGAGCAGAGAAAGCAGGAAAAGAATCAGAGTCAGCATCCTTTTGCTTCTCACGCTCAGCGCATCTGGCGTTGATTGTTGTGCGAGCATCGTAGCGAGAGTCTCCCGACTTGCTGTTGACGCTGCCATCATCGCCCTTGCCCTTGTTGCTAGCTTCCGGACGAGTGCATTGAGGAGTGGGAGTGGTACGATGAACACCTCCACTGCTGCCATGGTGACTAGGAGCACTGGTATTTTGACGTAGCATGGTATAGGCTAGTTCAGCCAGCTTCACGACTTCAGCAGCCGCCCTGTCACGAGGCATAGAGCGACCGAGTAGATTGATCACATTGATAGCTTTCTCTGGAGTACGATATTCACGAGTAGCTACCGCATCAAGAGCCTCTTGAAGATTACAGGTAGGTAGAGCTTCCGCGAGTTCCCGACGAAGGGTTGCACGATCAGCATTGCATTGGCGACGTGCAGTCTTGGCCTCCGCGGTTTCATCAGCAGGAGCATTGGTAGAGAGTTCATCATCAGATACATCATCCGGAAAGCAATAGTTAGCACGATGCCCTTGCGGAGTAGTTGCATCAACGACGAAAACTTCTCGATGCGATGAATAAGTACCCATACTCTGAATGAGCTCAGTATCAGTGTCATAATCAACAAGCCTGGCTCCTTCCTGGAAGGGTAAGTTGTTGAGACAAGCGATAAAGCACTCCTGATCATCCAGTGTGAGATCAGCAGGCACATGCTCAGGCCAGTAGACGAATCTACCCTCAGGTGTCGATGTGATCACCAGTCCTTGAGCAGGGCCGGACAGTTGTTGTACTTCAGCAGAATCCGAACCGTAGTCGAACTCGAACTCAGATGAATCCAAATAGTAGTCGAGGTTGACGTCCGAATCCGAAGAGTACTCGAGCACGATCTTCGATCCAGGGCACATGAGGCGTTTCAATGCGGCTTCGTAAGCAACACTAACATGGCGATGACTGAAGAGAGGTGGTGCTGGGATGCTATCCAGGCTGAGTGCAAGCTTTGAAGCCGAAGGGAGCAACTCAGGCTGAATAGGAGACGAAGTCGAGTTGTACTCGGACTCCGACTCGAGTTCTCTGAGGGGGTCAGAGATCAAAATTTCACCGAAATTTTTGATGAATTCTTCCATTGAAGCTTGCGTAAGCATCAAGGACTTGAGCTTTGACTCCGGAGTTGATGCTAAGAAATGCAGGAACGATCCGGCGCCATCAGCAACGCAAACCCAATAGCCAAAGACGAAAGTGTCGCCTTGCTAGAAAGCGACGGTCGGCTTGATGATGACGAGAGCCATCGAGTTCGCCAGTGGATAAACGACGAGATCCCCTACCTGGCGCACCAGCTGTCAGTGTTTTAGACACTGAGCCTACGACGGGGTACCCGAAGTAGTAGATTGTGTGGTGGGGCTCACCGAGATCAGGAACACGATGGTGAGACATGGGGCACACAATTAGATAGGTTCGGGCCGCAATGTGCATAATACCCTACGTCCTGTATGCTGCGTGGCTCTGTATTGATTGCGTATGTTTTGAGAGGGGTCCCTGCCTCGCCTTATATGTCACGAGAGGCAGGGTTACAAGTCGGATTAGTTCAAGGGTACTATTCGAGTAGGACCCGGAGTAGCCTATACAGGGTATGGAAAGCTATCCTAGTCTTAGTACAAGTCCTTGTCCGCCTTGTCTTTCCTTGTGGTCCAAGTGTGTAGGAACTCATCTCCGGGGTATGGCCCACAATGTGTTGGTGGGCCCAGGGATGCCCGGTCGACACCTAGCAAGATACTACTCTAGGAAAGTAAAGGCAGACAAGGATTGCAAGAATGTAATGCGGAAATGTAAAGGGGAATGAGAGGAAGCAAACTCTTAACACGCGATTTACCCCATGGTATCGGTAGACACTAAGCCACCCCTAGTCCACGTTGTTGAAGCACTCTACACAAGAGTATTACTTCCCGGTCACCAAGTCTCTCCCAAGAGGATCACTTGACTTGCCACAAAGGCTCGCCACGAAGGCACACACCAATCTCCCTTGGTCACCTTGATGCCGCCTCCACTAAGGAGCTTCTCCACCAAGGGAGGGGGTCTCCACGTCCCCCACACAAAGTGTCCTCGCCACTCCACACCAAGCCGGAGGGTCGAAGACGTTTGCCGGAGAGCCACCTAGGCTCCAAGGCTTCCAGCGCACCTCATACAACTTGATTCACTCAAGAATCACCTCACAAGGTAGGCACACCTTGCACTCACTTAGCTCTAAGCTAAACCTAACACTAAGCACACACACAAAGCATGTGCAAGTCTATAGATGAGAAATTTAGCACTTGAATGGCTTGGATATGATCTTCTATGTGTCTTGAACTCCTCTGCACTTCCACACACTCCAGCCGGCTCAAATGATGGGGTGGAAGGGGTATAAATAGGCCAAGGCATCAAACTAGCCGTTGGGTCAAAGCTGCTGAAAGTAGTATCATTGGATGATCCGACGCTGTGCATTTTCCTGGCGTCAGTTCATCCGGTGCTACTAGCCGTTGCCTTCCACCGCACTTAACCGTTGAATCCTGCTGACGTCATTCATCTGACGCTTCAACCGACGGTGCGTCAGTTCATCCGGTGCTGAAGGAAATCTTCTCCGGGCGTCTCTGTTAGCTAAAATGAGGCCGCCGGATGAACCGATGCTTAGCCCACTGGTTCATCCAGTGCAATAGCTTCCCGCGCCAGTTCCTCTCTGTCTTGACTTCATGGTTCATCGGAAAGACCGACGGTGCCAGTCAACATATCGTCAGTTCATCCGGCGCTTCTGTCTTCACTGCTCCTTCACTGGCAATTTATCCGGCGCAACTAAAATGTCCACCGCCGGTTCATCCGACGCTTGCTTCTCCGATACCGTCGGTTCATCCGATGGTGTCTTTTTCCTTCTCTTTCTTCTTGTCAGTTTTGCCTCAAAATATATACTATCTTCTCATTTTGGCATGTGATATTTTTGCATCTATGGGACCTAGAAATGCCTACAAAGACATGCTCAACAATATGGTTAGTGCCATTGATCATGTTGTCATTTAATCACTAAAATCAAACTTGAACAAATGGTACATGAGGCCATGTTCGCTACAATCTCCCCCTTTTTGGTGATTTATGAAAACACAACAAAAGCAAGCATAAATTTGCAAAAATTGACAAAATTGAACTACTTACACTTGCTTGGATGCTTACCATCATCCAACTCCCTCTAGATGTGTTCTCCTTCTTTCATGATCTTCTCTTCACATATAGCTTGCTACTTCCTCCTTTGGAAACATTGGTTTGCTTTGGCTCCAAATTCTCCCCCTTTGGAATAAAATCTCCAAAAAGAGTCTCCAAAGGAAACTTAGCAAGTCCTAGCAATCATAGCTCAAGGAGAAATGTTAAATACAAGGGAGAAAACCGCATGAACCATGATCCATATGTATGATATCAATGAAGATACCACATGTGTGAATAACTAAGGTGGATCACAAGCTCATGAGACTAGCATGATATAAACTAAGCTCCCCCTAAGTATGTGCACAAAATGGTAGTGTGAAAATCAAGTGCACAACTACAAACAATTGCAAGATAAGGAAGCTTAGAGCATATCATGCAAGGAGGTAGCTTAAAAGACAAAAGATAAGACAAGAGAGTTCTTGAAACATTACCACTTGTAGATTTTGAGCATTGCATACCTCTGGGGGACTTTCCTCTCTACCTTGTTGGCACCACATTGAGATAAGCTACTTGGAAATGATATCACTTGGAGATGACACCACTTTGAAAGAGGCTTGCAAAGAAGACACTTGGGGTACCACAAGGATTAGGAATGTATGAGTTCATTGCCTTTGAACTTATATAGAGACATAAGCTCGCAAGGACATGACTCAATAGCATGAAGCTCATATTGCTATATTCACTCTCTTAGAGATGTTAGATCACATTTAGAGTGAAATAGCATTCTCTTAGAATGAAATACCGCACCGGAACGCGTCACCAAGGGACTACACAAGATAAGCTTGAAATGATGTTAGTCCCACAAACAAACTATAGGATGAGCTCCCCCTAAATGTGTGCATTTAGTGTTTGAATCACAAACCAAATGTATGCACATTGTTTATGACAACAAAAGGGAAGCTAAGCCTATAGCTTGCTCATGATGTAAAGAGATATATATGAAAACATGCATCATGATAGAAACAAGTGTAGCTTTCCTACAGACTAATCAAGCCAAGTAGGTTGCTCATGGGTTAGCACATGACACAAGCAACCTACCATATGTAACAACTAGGCATAGTAACAAATGCAACCTAAGCAAGGCAATGGAGCTACAATGATACATGAGATGAGTTAGTTTCCATTACCTTAACCGGGGAGCTTGGGCAACACATGTCCAATCTCGCAAGCTTGGCTTCTTAGACTTGAATCTTCACTTATTCTTTGTGCCAAGCCTCCCAAGTCCCGTACTCATAGCCTTCACGTGGCCTTAGGAACCCAAACCATTTGAGGCCCCTTCATGTTGGTGATGACTTCCTTGGGCACCCAAATGGGTTGGTTCCAACCCCACTCCTTCAACTTCCCAACCTTGTGTGCAACCACTTTGCCGTTAGCCTTCTTCTTGATGACATAGGAGTTGCTCTTGATCTTGTTCTTGTGGTTGGGTTTGGTGTAGATGAGAGAGCTCTTGATGGTGGTGTTCATCTTCTTCTTCTCACCCTTGTCCATCTTCTTGATGAATTGAGGGCATTTGTAGAACTTGTTCCCTTCTTCATGACACTTGTAGCAAGTCACGGTTGATCCCTTCTCAAGCTTCTTCACCATGTCATCACGGTTATCTTGAGAAGGTTGGACATTGCTCTTCATGTCTTGAGAGGCTTCTTCTTTTTCCTCATTGTTCTTGCCCTTGCCCATCAAGCTAACCAGCTTCTCTCGGAGCCATTTTACTTCTTGCTTGAGCTCATCATTCTTCATGCTTATAATCTTAACATTCTCATTGCAAGATGGTGAGCAAGATTCATCAATTAAATCAATGCAAGAAGTTGAAGCATCTACCTTGGATATAGGAATTGCACAAGGGATAGATGATTCATTGAGCTCAAAGGAATCACTAGTTTTAATTTCAATATTCTCAAGCTTAGATTTTAACACATCACACTCCTTGCTAAGCAATTTGAATTTGCACAACAAATGTTCATAATTTGTAGCAAGGGTGGCACTAAGATCATTAAGAGCATTAAGTTCTTTAATTTCTTTAGCTTGTTTTTCTAGCATCCCTTTTTGCTCATTTACTAGCTCAACAAGATCATCAATTGAAGTGGCATCGGATTCATCATCAGTAACATTGCTTTCCATACCTTGGGCCATAAGGCACATGTGTGATGATGATAAGGGACCTTGCATGAAGCGGGTGGTGAAGTTCTTGCTTGATTCATCACTTGAGTTACAAGAACTTGATTCTCCACCACTTATCCACTCACGGATGGCGGTGAGTGCTTCTTGCTTTGGCTTCCTCTCCTTGACCACCTTCTTCTTGCGCTTGATCTTGGTGAACTTGATATGTTGATGACGACGCCCTTCTCTCAAGTGGATGTTGTAGCCGTACATGTTGACTTTTTTCACATACTTGAAGATCTTCTTCACGTACATGGCAACCATCGACTCGACCTCTTCATCACTTGAGGAGCCTTCATCGTCATCACCATCATCATCTTCACTTGAGCTTCCATGAATCGCCATCCTTCTCAACTTCTTCTCTTGTTGGCTTGAAAGAGCATGGCTTGCAGTTGGAGAAGATGGTTCTTGGGTTGTTGCCTTGAGCTCAACTTTTGGTTCTTCCTTTGTCTTGAGCTCATCCTTGGAAGCTTTCTTGGACTTGGGCATGATTTGAAATTCATGTGCCATGATCTTGCTCAATATTTGAGAAAGCTTCAACTCTTCAAGCTTCTTCTCATAGATGATAGCTTTCACCAAGTCATAATCGGGCTTCCGGAGACTTTGAAGGATCTTGCGGTTCATGTTCATGTCCATGATGTCCTTCACACCTAAAGCATTAATCTCATTGACAAGAACATTTAGGCGTGAGTACATAGATTCGGCATTCTCATTCTCAAGTTGCTTAAAGCTATTGAATTCCTCAAGGAGACAACCGTAGCGTTCATTAGCTACTTCTTTTGAACCCTCATTTTGTTCCTTGATGGTATTCCATAGCACATGAGCATTTTCACTAGTAAAAACTCTATTGAAAACACCTACATCTAGAGAGGATAAAATGATACTCTTTGCAATAACATCAAATTGTTTTTCCTTCCTAGTACCATTTCTAACACCCTTATCGGTGACCCTCCAAACATCAAGATCCTTAGCTTGTAAATAAGCTTCCATGAGGACCTTCCAACGAGAGTAACCCGTGCCATTGAAATGTGGAGCCAAACCTATGGTATCCACCCCTTTCATCCTCTAAAGAGCAACTCACTAGGTGGTGAAGCCTAACCGATCCAATGAGCCGGTTTTCACAAATTGCCAATCGAATAGACGTATCCTTGTGAAGGAAGTGAGTCCCAGCTCTGATACCACTTGAAAGGAATCGGATGCTCGTAGCCTAAGAGGGGGAGGGGGTGAATTAGGCAACTTAAAACCTTAACCTATGGCTTATCACTATTTGCATCAAACATAAACTAGAACATGCTATCTAGATGTGCAACTAAGGTTGTTCTAGTGTGAAACTCCCATCCCAAAACAAGTTTTGGAACCTATAGCCAATCCTAGCAAGATACTACTCTAGGAAAGTAAAGGCACACAAGGATTGCAAGAATGTAATGCGGAAACATAAAGGGGAGTGAGAGGAAGCAAACTCTTGACACGCGATTTATCCCGTGGTATCGGTAGCCACTAAGCCACCCCTAGTCCACGTTGTTGAAGCACTCTACATAAGAGTATTGCCTCCCGGTCACCAAGTCTCTCCCAAGAGCATCACTTGACTTGCCACGAAGGCTCGCCACGAAGGCACTCGCCAAGCTCCCTTGGTCACCTTGATGCCGCCTCCACTAAGGAGCTTCTCCACCAAGGGAAGGGGGTCTCCACGTCCCCCGCCCAAAGTGTCCTCACCACTCCACACCAAGCCGGAGGGTCGAAGACGTTTGCCAGAGAGCCACTGAAGGACCGAATAGGCGACCAGAGAGGGGGGGAGTGAATGGGAGCCTATAAAAATTTCTTCTCGAAACTTGGCCTAAGTCCCAAAATCACAACCCAACGATTCCTCGCAAGCTTTTCAAGATCACGTAGGTATGGTGAACCTACCAATCCTAGGAACAAGCAAAGACAAGCCTAGAACAAACAAGAATCGGAAGCACAACTCGAGGAACACCTTCAAAGCTTGTCTGCCTGGACCAACATGGACCGTCCGCACAGGGGTCGCGGACTGTCCGTGGGCCTATGGCGGACTGTCCGCGCCCTGCTGGTGGACTGTCCGAAAAAGCCAACCGAGCCACCAGAGATGCACCTCAAAAAATCGGACTGTCCGACCTCTCCTCGCGGACTGTTTGCCCTCCACAGACTGTCTGACCCTCTCTCACGGTCCGTCCAACAAACAACTTCCAAACCAAAACCAAAACTCACAAGGATCGAATGACGCGGCTCAAGAAAACACGAAGAACACGCAACGAACTAGGGGACCGCGGACTGTCCGCACCTACCTCGTGGATTGTCCGCCCTTCACGCAGAAACACAGCCCGAGCCACCCGCGAAGTCAACTCCAACTTCCAATCGATGGATCTCCCAAACCGCTGGATGGGTTGAGCCCAAATTTTGGGTAGATCAGAAGTGTCTCTAAGAGAAGCTATGCCCAAACCTATCCAATCAACTAGAATCGCAAATCTTGTGCACACAAGGTACCAACTCGAGTTCATCCAAACCTCACCAAATCGAGCCGGATTCCCAACGTTTGAAGGGTCTAGATCATCCACAAAGAGGCACAAGGCACTCACCCATGATCCCCTCAAAGAAATCCGAGACAAAACGACCTAGAAACAATGGATCGAGCCAAGCACGAAAATAGCACAAAAAGAGCTCCGAAAATGCAACAAAAGAAACTATGGAATAGAAGAATTGGCACAAGATTAAGAGGAAGAATTCACTATGAATCTCTTGTCCAATTGGTTACAAGCCACTCCAAGAATTGCAAATCTTGGATGGCAAAAAGCTCCAAACAAAGAGCCACACACTCTCCTCGCCCTCTCTCCCCAAGAGAACCCCAAAATGAAAGAGCACTCATACCAACTAAGCCAAAGAGTTGGCTGAAAATTCAGCCCCCTCCTCCTATATATAGGCCATCCGGAAAAGACCGAAGTGCCCATACACTAGGAGATACAATACAAGCCCTCACAAGGGCATTTTGGTCAACACATGAAGTTCACCATCAGACGGCCGTGCATCCATCAGGCCTTCGCGTCCTCCCAATGCAATGTCACACCCAGCTTTATAAGCCAAAACCAGATGCTTAAATTACATATGCGCCAGGATCAAGTTACACACACGTAATGACTTAGTGAATACCAAATACAGTGCCAAAGCGTAAAAGAGAGTATTATAACCATTACATGACTGAATGTCTCATAAACATATCATCTGAGCGAACAACTAGCAGCGGATCTTCAGACGGAAACACCACAGGCAGCTGACTGGTGGCACGTACGCCTAGTACTTCTCATCAATCTTCAAGTCTGAGCAGCAATCCGGGTTGTGTAGTTGCAATAATAAAAACAAGCGTGAGCACATGCTGTACTCAGCAAGGGGAGAATAACATAATAAACATGCAAGGCTGTATATGTGGATGGCCAAAGGGTTTAAGCACTTTAGCATTTTAGTTGGTCAACTTTTATTAGCACCTGATTACTAATAAAGTATAAGTGTATACCATCCCTTAATTAATGAAGAGCATCATCAATATAAAGTATATTCAGCAATTTAATTTCAACTTCCATAAATTAATCATGTGAGGGTCCAGGCCGCTCTTGACTGTGAGCACGGCTAATCAATTAGTTTTACACTCTGCAGAGGTTGTACACTTTCACCACAAGTCGCGTAAAAGTTCATAGAACTTTAAACCCAACCACGCGATGCTGATCAGGCATCATACCACACTGCCAAGGTGTGATTGCATAGGGACGCTACGAGGCCTTTACAAAGATTCCCTAATGCGAAGCAACTCGCGAAGGTTCCGAGAAGCCATAAGGTATAAAGTCCCCTAGTAGGTACCGTGTCTTATCAAAGCCCAACTCCCTACTAGAGCGAGTCTATACCCCAACTAACGCTCCCCCTTGCCCTTTCGATAAGGTCACCCCAACACTAGAGTCCCTAATTAATTAGCCAAGCCAGAGCCATATAGCCTTGTGGTTGCACTATTGTCTTGGGTGGTCGCTCCATGTTCCGATTAATAAATATGGTCTTTCAATTAAAATTATCATAAAGGAACATCGAGTATAAAAGTAGTATCCATGTTGTTCATTACCATCCCAGTTGAGCAAACTAAGCAGCACCTACCATCAAAATTAATTATTCAACCCGGTTACAAGGCAATGGTCAAAAGATTCTAGTCATCGTCCTTAATAGGAACCCATCAAAATTAATGCAGAGCAATAAAGTAAATATAGTGTGTAGATGCATGTTTAAATAGGACAAAGCGGGAATGACCAAGGACACTTGCCTCTCACAAGATCCGGAAACTGCTCAGAATCTTCAAAGTCTTCTCCTTCAAGAAATTCCACGACCAGCTCGTTCTCTACGCATCACACATTCACATGCAAAGGAGCAATACAATAACATAAGAAACAATAAACCAATCATTGCAAATAGGAACAAAAGCTGCACTAAACTATTCTACTCGTCGATACGAACCTGTGGATATAAAGAACGCTGAAAACGGAGTTAAAACACAAAAGTTATGAGCTATACAAGGTTCAGGGGCTTTTCTGTAGAAAAACTAAACTTCTAGGGGTTTATCTGCAAGAAACTAGGGCCTAAAACATAATTACGCGTAAAAACCTAGGGTCTAAGGTGTAAAACTACAGGGCCGGATCTCATGCGCAAAAGCTGGAAAGCTCAGGGCTTAAACTGTAAAGAAAAGGACTAAAACACAAGGGTTTTTACAGGTGGAAGGACCGGCTTGCAAATCTACGTAAAGCGAGGGTCTCTTTAGCAAAACCGGTGCGGCTGACCGGTACGTTGGCGGTTTGACTCGACCTAGGTTAGATCCGGGTCATTGATCTTGAGGCGAACGGCTGAGGACAGCTCCGGCGACGGAAGCGGCGGCGCGCGGCGGTGCTCCACGGCAACCCCGCCGGCGCAGCCCAATCTAGAGCTCCTGGCCACGAAACGGGACGGGGTTTGGCCCTATGCCTAGTGGAGCTCGCGAGCTCGGACCAGGGGTTCACGCGGTGATTCGGCCTGCGACGACGGCTCACTGCGGAGAGGGGTGGATGGCGGCGGAGCTACGCACTCCGGCGAGCTCATGCGCACAACACAGGGCACGAGGAGATGCACAAGCGGCACGGTTGGTTCCCTGTCCTCCACACGGACCTCCAGAGCTGCTTCGCGTAGACGGAAAGGCGGCGGGGCAGCAGGTTGACGGTGGCGGCTCACGAGCTAGGGTTCGAGTTTCAGGTGGCGGCTCCGGCGCTTAGGGTTAGGACGAAAGTCCTGGGGAGAAGGCGGAGCAGACTTTTAAAGGGTGGAGGTGGCCTCGGCGTGTGGGCCTGGGACCGGGAGGGGCGTGGGACGTAGCACGGCGCGTGGTCGGACTCGTGACCGGCTCGGGACCTGGCGGGAGGAGGGAGATGACCGCCGGGTCCCGCGTGTCAGCGAGAGGAGAGAGGAGGGAGGCTGCTGGGCCGGCTGTTGGGCCGCAAGCGAAGATGGGCTGAGAGACGGAGGTGACGAGCGCACGCGACGGGGAAAACAGGGGGTATCCCTGGACTTTTGGTCACTGGGCTTCAATCAAGGTGGGCCAGAAGTAGGGAAAGAAAAGGAGGGAAAAAGGATAAGCTTTTGGAATTTTAAAAAGATCAAACAATTGAATGCAAATTCAAATTTGAATTCCAACAATCAAAAATGATGCATCAGCATGAATGCCACAATAAACTCCTATAATTCATTAATTAAATTTTTGGGAAAACATTTAAATGCCTAAATCACATTAGACCTTAGAAAAAATCCTTAAATCCTTAACAAGCTCAAAATAAATTCTAATAAATTTTAGTAAAATGCAAAAGAGTAAATTTAGGGTATTACAAATCCTACCCCCCTTATGAAGAATCTCGTCCTCGAGATTCGGATGGATTATCAAAGAGATGGGGATAATCTTCCTTCAATTCATCCTCTCTTTCCAAAGTTGCCTCATCCTCTGCATGATTACTCCACTGCACCTTGCACATCTTAACCACCCGATTCCTTGTAACCCGTGTTAAAGTATCCAAGATCTTGATAGGATGTTCAGTATAGGTGAGGTCTTCCTTAACTTCCAATCCATCCATAGGCAATGGCTCTTTATCATGCGGTTGAAATCCCTTCTTTAACCGAGAGATATGGAACACATCATGCACATCTGAGAGCTGATTTGGTAACTCCAATCTGTAAGCTACCTCTCCCACACTCTCTGAAATCCTAAAGGGTCCGATAAATCAAGGTGACAACTTCCCTTTAACCTTGAATCTGCGTAAACCTTTGATCGGTGATACTTTGAGATACACATAATCGCCCTCATGAAAAACCACATCTCTCCTCTTCGTGTTAGCATACTTCTTCTGCCTAGACTGAGCGGCTCTTAAGTTATCCCTGATGATCTAAACTTGTCTTTCTGCTTCTTTAATGATGTCAGTTCCAAACAATCGACTCTCTCCTGTCTCACCCTAGTATAATGGAGTTCTGCACTTTCTCCCATATAGTGCCTCGAAAGGTGCCATCTTTAGACTTGCCTGATAGCTATTGTTATAGGAGAACTCAGCATATGCCAGACTCTTATCCCAACTTCCTCCATGCTTCAGAGCACAGGCTCTCAACATACCCTCTAGAATCTGATTAGTCCTCTCAGTCTGTCCATCTGTCTGTGGGTGATAAGCTGAGCTGAAATTCAACTTCGTATCCATGGACTCGTGAAGCTTTTCCCAGAAACAAGATGTGAACTGTGTACCCCTATCAGACACTATCTTCTTAGGTACACCATGCAAACACACAATCCTGGACATATATAGCTCCGCCAATCTAGCACCTGAGTGAGTAGTCTTCACTAGAATGAAGTGAGCTACTTTCATCAATCGGTCCACTATTACCCATATAGAATCATACCTAGCTGGTGTTCGTGGCAATCCGACTATGAAATCCATACTAATCTCTTCCCACTTCCATCCAGGCACCTTCAATGGTTGAAGTAATCCAGCTGGTCTCTGATGCTCAGCTTTAACTCGATGACAGGTGTCACACAAACCTACATGAGCATCTCTCTTCATCCCATACCACCAATACCTCTGCTTGAGATCATGGTACATCTTAGTACTACCTGGGTGAATGGAATAAGCTGAATCATGAGCTTCTCTCAGGATAGTCTCCCTAATATCTCCCACATCTGGCACACAAATCTGATTTCTAAACCATATAGTTCCCTGCTCATCCTCTGTGAAATCTGGAGCTTTGCCTTTCTCCATAGTTTCCTTGATTTCCTTAATCTCTGTATCCTCCAATTGTCCTTTTCGTATCTCCTGCTCCAAGGTAGATTCTACCTCTAAGGTAACTCCCTGAGTATGAGCAACCATCCCCAAGTTGAGCTTCTCAAACTCCTTCATCAACTCATCAGGCAACTGGAATGCTAATTCCATGTTAGCTTGCCCTTTCCAACTCAAAGCATTTGCAACCAAGTTTACCTTCCCAGGATAATAGTGTATCTCCAAATCATAATTCTTGATCAGCTCTAACCAACGACGTTGTCTCAGATTCAAGTCCTTCTGAGTGAAAATGTACTTCAAACTCTTATGATCAGTATAAATCTGGCACTTGGTTCCCATAACGTAATGCCTCCAAATCTTTAAAGCATGAACCACTGCTGCTAACTCTAGATCATGTGTAGGATAATTCAACTCATGCTTCCTCAACTGTCTTGATGCATAGGCTATAACATGTCCCTCCTGCATAAGAACACAACCAAGACCATGTCGAGATGCATCACAGTAGATATCAAAGCTCTTCTGTAGGTCTGGCATCACTAGCACTGGGGCTATGGTCAACCTCTTCTTTAACTCCTCAAAACTTGCCTGACATGCATCAGTCCATTTGAATTCCCTATCCTTCTCCAATAATGATGTGAGAGGCTTCGCTATCTTAGAAAATCCCTCAATGAATCGATGATAATACCCTGCAAGGCCAAGAAAACTCCTGATCTCCTTGACTGTTCGAGGCGGTTCCCACTTCAACACATCACTAACTTTGCTAGGATCGACTACAATGCCTCCATCGGTGATGATGTGACCAAGGAAAGAGACTTCCTTCAACCAGAAATCACACTTGCTGAATTTAGCATACAACTGATGTTCTCTAAGCTTCTGCAACACAAGCCTTAGGTGCTCCTCATGCTCCTCCTCATTCTTGGAGTATATCAAAATATCGTCAATGAACACCACAACGAACTTATCCAGATACTCCATAAACACCTTATTCATTAGGTACATAAAGTAGGCAGGTGCATTAGTCAATCCAAAAGATATGACTGTGTACTCATAGAGTCCATACCTAGTGG
Organism: Cenchrus fungigraminus; assembly: GCA_036936925.1. Taxonomy (NCBI): domain Eukaryota; kingdom Viridiplantae; phylum Streptophyta; class Magnoliopsida; order Poales; family Poaceae; genus Cenchrus; species Cenchrus fungigraminus. The sequence goes on from CM072775.1 coordinate 25,227,081, forward strand.
TAAATGCAGTCTTAGGAATATCTGATAATCTGATCTTCATCTGATGATAACCAGAACGCAAATCAATCTTTGAGAACACCTTAGCACCTCTCATCTGATCAAACAAATCCTAAATACGGGGCAATGGATACTTATTCTTGATGGTGACATCATTAAGCGATCTGTAATCCACACACATCCTCTGAGTACCATCTTTCTTCTCCACAAAGATGACCGGTGCCCCCCAAAGTGATTAACTAGGACGAATGAATCCCTTTTCCAATAACTCCTTAATCTGCTTCTTAAGCTCCAACAATTGATCACTAGACATTCTATATGGACGCTTAGAAATAGGGGCAGTGCCAGGTAAAAGATCAATAACGAACTCGACGTCTCGGTCAGGTGGCATACCCGGTAGATCATCTGGAAATACACTGGAAAGTCACATACAACCTTGATATCCTCTAAAGATTTACTATTCAATTGATTTACTGTGCAATCTGTCTTTGAAGGTAGAGCAACTGCAAATTCAATCCTTTCCCCATCTGAACTGGTGAGAAGAACTGACTTCTTGTCACACTGAATCATCGCATCAAACTTGCTCAACCATCTCATTCCAAGTATCACATCGATGCCACTGGAATCCAATACTATGGGATTGGCTTGAAAATCCTTACCTAAAATCTGAAGGTTGACATTATTACACCTGTATAGTGCCTTCATGCTCCCTTTTGCTGAACTGACTAGCATGGATCGTGGCATGATGCTCATGGGGATGTTATGTTTAGCTACATACTGAGAAGTAACAAAGGGATGAGATGCTCCAGTATCGAATAAAACTGAGGTGGGAGCGGAGTTGACCAGACACATGTCGAGCACTACTCGTGGGTTCTCCTGAGCGGTCTCAACACTCATGTGATTCACCTTGCCACGTGCATAGCTGAGTCGTCTCTTGTTTCCCGGTGGGGTATGGCTCCCATTCCCTACCTGCTACATCTGCTGACTCTGCACTGAAGTGTTGGGAACATTCCTCTTGGGACACGTGGTTGCATAATGCCCAACCTCTCCACACTTGAACCAAGCAGTACCTTCTGAAGCGCTACTCCTCATTGGGGTGCCAACTGGTACTATCTGACGATCCTGGTGAAAACCACGATGTGGTGTCTGCTGCACTGGCCACTGTAACTGCTGTTGCTGCCCAAAGTTCTCACTCAGGCCTTCAGAATGGAGTGGGGTCTCTTGTGGTGGAGTAAAACAGGGGCGAGTGTTACTCCTAGACTGTCTAGGGGTGGTGGCTTTCCTCTTCAGCTCTACCAACTCTCTGCACTTATGCTCCAAGCCAATGGCCTTGTCTATCAGATCCTGGAAGGATGGAAAGGTGTGAGACATAAGCTGGTACTGGAGTGGTCCAGCTAACCCCTCCAAAAACAGCTCCTGCTTCTTCTCATCATCAGCAACATCCTCAGGAGCATAGCGAGACAACTCAACGAACTTGTCTATGTACTCTATCACTGACATCTCTTCCTACTTGAGAGCCAGGAACTCCTTCTTCTTTAACTTCATAAAGCTGGCAGGTATATGGTGACTCTTAAAGCTAGTGGTGAACTCCTGCCAAGTGATAGCATCAGGGGTGGCATGAGCAGAAATGTAGGCATCCCACCAAGCTGATGCTATCCCACGGAGTCAGCCTGAAGCATACAAGACCTCCCTATCAGTGCACTGCGTGATGGTGAGCATCTTCTCCACTGTCTTCAGCCAATCCACTGCCTCCAAAGGATCAGCTGCATGAGAGAATACCAGGGGATCATGGCTCATAAACTCTTGATGCTTGTCTCGAGGTGGTTGATTCTGGTTCAGGTTCTGGTTTATCTGGACCTGCATGTTTTCCACGTTAGTGGACATGTTCTGGAGAAGTTGCATCTGTGTTGCCAGGAACTGCTGCATCGCAGGATCCATCTGACCGTGCTGTTGAATGTAGTCAGAACTGCCACTCCTCTTTTGATGGGTCACTACGGGCTGATTAACTCCTGATCCCGACCTGGTATTCACCATGCAAGTGTTAGGATCATGGGATTTAGATACTAGGACAAAGATATAACTCTGAAAGATGAAACAACATGAACTTCTAGATTAAGGCAGATTTTGTTGGCCCTAACAAATCAGGTGTAACTCTTTGTGCTTATATCCATAAATTATGAAACTTTACCAGAGCAGGGAGTTTGAAATTATGAAACTAATCCAACTGGAATTACCTCAATCGGGAGTCTACAACTCGAGATATAAAATAAACAAGACAACTGTGTCAGATAGCGCTGACAGATTCTGAATGCTTCACTAATTTGTATGTGTATCCCAGAATACATATCTAATATTGCTGAGTTTTTGACAGAAATTAACCCACAAAATTCTGGAACTAACCCAACTGGTTTCATGTCCATCGGAGTTCTGTAGCTCAAGATAAAATTAAAACACTACTGCTGTACCAGAGAGCTGCGTGAACAGATTTTTTTGTGCTAACAAGATTTGTTTGATAGATATAGAAAAGATGGCTAAAGAACTGAGATTATGAGATTAGAATTTGTTGAGAAAGATATAAACCCCAACTAAACAATCTAGCTACTAAAAACCAATGTCGCTGTGGTCATTACTTCCACAACACACCGCACTCAAAACAAAGATCCAAATCAAGCATTTATCACAAGATCAAGCATTCAAGCACACTTCTAAACTAAGAACACGCTAAGACGTTCGCATCTAACGATTATACTAAGAATGAACTTAAAGCTCCTATGTCCTATTAAGAAAGATCTTTGGATTGAGCATGATAGGGTCACTAGATTACTGAGAATGGTTATGAACGTGGATAGGGTAAAGATAGGGAAAGATTAGAGGGAGTAGAACAAATGCTAAAGATTCCTTATAGTAAGAACAAGAAAACATAGAGTGAATAGATTAGCCAAGGAAGGGTGGGGGAAAAAAGTAGAACATCAAGGATGAGGTACAAGCAAGGATAAGTATATAGAAATAGAATTAAAGCATAGCATGAGGTGAGATTGGCTTCTAATATATTATAATCCTTAAATCCGACCATTTTCTAACTAGGCTAATGTCCTACAGTCAACACGGCTCTGGTGCCACTTTGTCACACCCAGCTTTATAAGCCAAAACCAGATGCTTAAATTACATGTGCGCCAGGATCAAGTTACACACACGTAATGACTCAGTTAATACCAAATACAGTGCCAAACCGTAAAAGAGAGTATTATAACCATTACATGACCGAATGTCTCATCAACATATCATCAGAGCGAACAACTAGCAGCGGATCTTCAGACGGAAACTCCACAGGCAGCTGACTGGTGGCACGTACGCCTAGTACTTCTCATCAATCTTCAAGTCTGAGCAGCAATCCAGGTTGTGTAGTTGCAATAATAAAAACAAGCGTGAGCACATGCCGTACTCAGCAAGGGGAGAATAACATAATAAACATGCAAGGTTGTATATGTGGATGGCCAAAGGGTTTAAGCACTTTAGCATTTTAGTAGGTCAACTTTTATTAGAACCTAATTACTAATAAAGAATAAGTGTATACCATCCCTTAATTAATGAAGAGCATCATCAATATAAAGTATATTCAGCAATTTAATTTCAACTTCCATAAATTAATCATGTGAGGGTCCAGGCCGCTCTTGACCGTGAGCACGGCTAATCGATTAGTTTTACACTCTGCAGAGGTTGTACACTTTCACCAAAAGTCGCGTAAAAGTTCATAGAACTTTAAACCCAACCACGCGATGCTGATCAGGCATTGTTGACGGCTGATTTTCACTCACTTCTTACCCGTCAAACATGTACCTTTTGGCATGGAAATTGATCATCAACACTAGAATAGGGCTTAAACTAATCATTTCCACAAGTGTTGGTGATTATGCAAATACAGGTGAATAGCACTAGAAAGAGGAGTAAAAGCACAAGTCTTTGATCCAAGTACCTCAAGCTCAGCCAATGAGGGGATGACACATAGGATTCCCCTGGATCACTGATGTCATCAATCCAAGAGAGGCAAGCCCGACGAATCACGAATCACCACGTGGACATCACATGGATCCAAGGCCCCACTCAGTACCCCAAACCGCCAGGAAACTTGGCATGCACGGAGGACAAGCATCAGGGCCCACATGGCAGCCACCTCGAGGAAGCATAGGCCAGATGGCCTCCCGGGAGGGTCAGCCGACCCTAGGATCGGCCAAACCGACCTAGGGTCGGTTGATCCCCACCTTCCACGTGCTGCTGCCTGATTGGTCACTTGCTGCGATCCCTGACGTTTAGGGGCACTTTGAGCCTCCGAGCAAGCCACTCCCTCCTCTATAAATAGGAGGGGAGGGGCTCACTTTTGGAACACACACTTCTCCTCCTCTTCATTTTGGCTTGGAACCTCTCTCTTTAGGAGAGGAGAGCTCTTTGTATAGGATTAGTGCTAGGAAGTGAGGTGGGAGGCTTGAGGTCATGTCATGATTCATGACATCTTCCTCAAGAACGATCCTCAGCGATGCCTTTGTTCTTCAACTAGACTAAAGTGAGTATTTCGATATTTCCTATTTAGACTAAAGTCGTATGCATGCTTAGTTGCTTTGTTCTTGTGTTCTTTGTTTGTTCTTGGTTTAGAGGCTTGTGTTCTTCGAACACAACCCTTTCGATCCAGTAGACTTAGATCATAAGTTTGCATCTAGTTTGCCAGCTTGTCTATTAGAGTAAAGTGAAGCTCCTGCATGTTTCTAGTTAGATCAAAGTGCATTCGTGATCCTGCATGAGGGATAGAGCATACCTTGAGCTAGTGCCAGTATCTCCCTCGTGGATTCGTAGGAATAGTAAGTGGTGTAGACGAGGTGTCTAGACCGTAAGCTACCCTTCGAAGACCACGTACGATCATAGCGTAGAGGTAGGCCGCAGTGGTGACAGCCTGTTGGACCCTTTGTCAACCCTCTACGTCGCGTACTGAGTTGGGCTCGAGCCAACACATTGGCCTTGTGCTTGGTGCCTGAAGTGGGTGCTATACCTGAGAGACCATAACTAGACTCTGCGCTCGGTCGAGGCAGATCCTTTCTACCTATCCTATCAATCAGTGTTGTGTCCTTGGATCATCTATACTAGAGTATGAGATAGTACATGCCGTTCCTTGGATTCGATACCCATGGAATACTCTCCTTCCTTGGGGAAGTGCTACAGCGGTATTTCCGTGCGCTTTTGGTATACCCGGTCGTTCTTATACGCTCCCTCTAGGTGTACAACTAGTGGTGACGTTGAGAAACGCCAACAAGCATTTCTGGCGCCGTTGCCGGGGAACGGTTGCTGTATCTATCTTCGAGCCTAGTGGTCCTCGTATTTATCTTTTTTTCGTTTTCTCCTACCTTCACCCCCGTCACCCACCGAGATATCCGTTTTTTTCTTTTGTTCTACCTTCACCCCCATTACCCTTTGAGATGCCTTCCTATCAAAGCCTCTCTACCCCTAGGGGCGAGTTCGTCTTAGAGCAACCATCAACTTCCTCATCTTGCTACGAGCTTCGTCCCGACTTTATAGCCATGGTTCGGAATCGACATTTCTCTAGAGTGATCAGTGATGATCCTAATGTTCATTTAAAGGAGTGCGAGGACTTGTGTTCATGCTTGGTAATTCCAGGCATGACACAAGAAACTTTGAGGTGGAAATTGTTCCCGTTCTCTCTCGTAGATAGAGCGGAGTAATGGTACACCCACACAACAGAGCATGTGAATAATTGGGGAGAACTACGAGAAAACTTTTGTGACTCGTTCTCCCTTTATGAACGCATAGAGCTCTTGTCGTGTGAACTCCTTGACTTTGAGCAATTAGAGGGTGAGTCCATAGGTGCAGCTTGGGCTAGGTTCCTACGTCTTATGACATCCAGCCCAGACATGTCTATACCCGATGATATAGAGACGTATACCTTTTATACTCGTATAGACATGGAATCTGCACAAGAGCTCAACCTTTTAGCTGGAGGTTCATTCAAAGACCAAACTCTAGTGGAAAGAAGAGAGATCCTAGAATTCTTCTTAGAAACCTCTTCTTCCCATATTGTTTACAACGAACCCCATCTAGAGTCTGAGTTGGTCCATGAGAGTATCTCAATAGCCGAATCTGAGCTTTCATTCTCTGAATTCCTTGATTCCTCTGTTGAGCCCTCTCCCGAACCACGAACATCGAAGGAAGAAGAAATTCAACCTTCGGAGTTCTCTTCCCGATTTGAGGATGACCCTTCTCAAAACATCAGAAACATCAGAAATACCTCAGATCACTCTTGGCACGAGAAGCCTACGACATCGTTGGACCTTTATGAGGTCCTCGATGAAGTTTGGAATCATGGGACAATAGTGGATTGGTCACCTCAGAAGCGTACATCCGAAGAAATTCGGGTTGGCTCGACTTCCACGATCATCCATTGCTCCATGAGAGGAAACACCGTAGATGCTGTCCATGACCCTACTGTTGGGGCTTGCATCATACCAGAGGCCCTTTTGGATACTCTGGTGGGTGACACACCCTTGATCCCGACTGATGGACTTTTCCATAGCCCCAGGTGGCATTGTGTTTTTCCATGTAAAGGGATTGCTAGGGATGTGCCGATCACCATTGATGACATAGAGGTGCGGTTAGATTTCCACATCAATGACATCATGGATTTTGATCTTCTCCTAGGTTTCCCCTTAGAAAAACTTCTTGATAAATCCCAAGGAAACCCAGAAGAAGAGTTTAGGGAAACCGTTTTTGTCCATGCTGAACCATCTAGACATCCTGTGACAGAACCTTTCCCTAGACCTACGGTATCTCCTTCGCCTCTCGATCCTCCTGACGAAGCATTTCCTAAGGAGGCCATGAAGAAGGAATGGCCAGATGGAACGATATGCTTTTCCGAAGCATTTTGGGATAGTACATCCTCTTTGGTTATTCCTTGTTCTATGAGAGGGATTGCCGTAGAGGCCCTTTGTGACCCCATCATGGAGGTTAACATCATTCCATGGCACTTAGCGGAAACTCTTTTAGGCAAAGTTCCGCTAGCACCATCCGACATGCTCCTTAAGACTTGCCCCTTTGGGCATGTTCTTGAATGTTGGGGGATTGCAAGTGCCGTGCCACTCATCACAGACGGGATTGAGGCTAGCTTAGACTTTCACATCTTCGATGTCCTCGATCCTGATCTACTCCTAGGCTCCCCGCTTGAGAAATTCTTTGAGGAATCCATAGGGAGCCTAGATGGTAATCTTGGGGAAGTCATTTCTGCCACTGCCACCCCTTGTTTGGGACACCCTATGGCGAAGCCTCTTCCCCAGCAAAACCCGCTCGAGAAGACAACGTGTGTACCTCCATTCATGTCATCTGAGCATGTTCTCATTGAGGGCGTAGAACTTTCTACTCCTCATGAGTACGACTCGGAAGACTCTCTTCACCTTTGTGAAGGCGAACGATCGTCACCATTCTCGACCGAGTTTCAGCCTCTTCCCGATGGCCCGTATCATGTTGCTTTCGATTATGATCGAGAGTCAACATTGATCATCCACGATGACTCTCTAGAGATGGAGAATTCATGGGCCATGGAACCTTTCGAGGCACTGACTCTGGAGTCTGGAGGAAAAGATTCCACATACGAGCATGGTAGTTTCATCCTTGATCTACCGCATAAACCATGCTCGCATCATGCCTCTCTAGAGTCAGCCATGCTTAGTGCGCTGAGCACATATGAGGGCTACAACCACCTTCTGGTCCTCTTTTGCAAAATGTTTGGAAGGTTGATTGTAGATGCATATGTTTACCATAAGCATTGCAGATTTCGTGTGTGCACTATGGCACTAACCTTGCAGCCGAAGCTTCACTGATACATCAAGGATTGTTGGTGAGACGGGAATGACACCACCAACGATAGCTGCAATATGAAGTTCCCATGGTTGAGCTTATGACCTTAAATAAACAAAGCACTACCAGGAGATAGCCTGGATTAGCATAGGTTTTATTTCCCTTTTCGAATAAAAGCAAGAGCATGTGTTTTAGGATAAGTTGTCCTTCGGGTATTTTTGGTCACTAACCTTTCAGGTGGAGATTGAAAAGAAAGATGGACTGGTGATGCCTACGAACATGTGAGCCATATCAGCTGCAACACCTAGATAAGATTTGGTGAGGGAACATTTACAAAAGGAAGCTTGATCACCACACACTTGAGTTTTGTTGCCTAGCAATGTAAACTTCAAGTGTGGGGGAGGTATGTGAGCATCCTGAGTAAAGTTCCTCCTCTACCAAATCTTATCCTGGTGTGGAGATGATGTCAGCCCTCGCATCTTGCCCACTAGCTAGGTAAGTCCTGCTTTTGACATTAAACAAAGCCCTTCCGGGAGGTTCTCGAGGTTCACCGTCTTATGCTCATGCTTATGCCCTTGTTGATGATAGCTTGATCATGCTTCCATGTTTCCTTTCATCTGTGTTCATATGCTCTGGTTTGAATGTTTGAAGTACTCACACATTCATCGACTGTTTTAAATTAAGCATGGTGCTTAGGTTAAAATTGTCTTCTTCAATCAAAACAAGACATAGTGTCGAGTTTTGATTGATGAACCTTAGAGTTATATTTTCATAGATCTTGGTTGCGTATATGCTGACTAACCCCTGTAGAGAATTGTCAAATTTGAATGGGTAAGTCTTTGAGCTAAATTAAAATGGGAAGGTAAGATGAGGTGTCAGATTCATGTTGCACATCATGCAAATGTGGTACATATGACCTCTCAAAGGTCCAAGGTAAGTATATTCCCCTTAATATATAATGTGTAACCTTGGTCTAACCCTTCTTGAGCAAATGACATGGTGATAATAAAAAAACAAAAATATTTGAATTTGAATAAAGGCTCTATGGTTCTCGAACCCGTAGAGTCCCTCTTTTGTTTCCACTTTTTGTTTGAAGAACAAGCACCAGGTTCAAGCACTAGTGTAGGGGAGTTCTCTCGAACTCATCATCTACATATCCACTCGAGAACTCCCACACAGGCGCTGCACAACGTCGACTACGCCTTCATGACAAGAGCAAGGTAAACTAGAGTGAGCCGGCTGCCTTATGGTTAGCCGAATCACCACTGGTCTTCCTTGATCTCTTATCCTTCAGAAGCGATGGTATGTGCGCCCTCTACCTCACTCTCCTTTATCCATGAGTTTGAATGAATTTCAATTCATATCCTTTACATCAAACTCAGCAATTTGTGCTATGCTCTACATGATTCCTGTGGTTGGCTTGCATATGTTTTATTCCTTACTTATCATCTTGATGCTTGTTAACAAATATCATTAGGGAACTCATGCTTATCTAAGTAGTTGGTGTTTGTGATATGGTTTGATGATATGATCTTCAATCTTTATGTTTGAGTGCTTGGGAATTTTATTTGAAAATCATGAAAACCCCTTGCAAAGCTCCTCTTTGATATGCCACCGTCCTACTAGAGCCATATGATGTTTTAGTTGAAAACCTTCTACTCATATGCTGCTTGTCATTGTATTGAGCTTTGTCAAATCCCGTGACCCTTGTGAGAATTCTTTTCATTACTTTCATGATCAAGATTCATGTGCACACCACCATATTCCCCTTACTATGCTTCTACACTGGAAGTTAGCATTGTATCATTCATCTATTTCATAAAAATAAAGCTCCATATGTGGTGTGACTCTCTCTCCAAAAGTATCCTTCAAAAAAGAGACATGGGCTATGAAAAAAAAAGAGAAAAGAAAGAAGAAAAAAAAGAGAGAGAGACATGCTCAAAGCATGATAAAAAAAAGAGAAAAAAGAAGAATAAAGAATAGCCCATGTCCAAAATAAAGGAGGAATAGGAGAGAGATGAGATCATGCAGAAAGGAGTTCCATAACTTAGATGGTAATAACTAGTATCCATTCCGGAGCTAGTATCCACCTTATCATCTACCAACATTCATCATATATGTATGGTAATATCTGGCACCCATTCCGGGCCTAGTATCCACCTTACCATACTCACCATATCCATACACGTGCACATCTTGATCTGATGGTATGATTTGATTTTCTCTGTGGATCTAGTTTTTGACTTTGCAATATATGTGATACAAGTATGCTTTATCTTTATCCTACCCTGAGCTCCACATATAGCCATGATTAGAAGTAGGATGAAGAAAGGCAATCTAATGCCTTGGTGAGGACATATACACATTGAGCGATCTAAGAGAATCAAATGAGGGGCTAAGCAAGGTTTTGTTTTGAAAATTTATTGCAAAAACCCCAAGTGCTTAACATGATGAGCAGGAGTGATTTGATTCATGACTGTTCCATTCTTCAACTACCCAAGATAGCATGATAGACACTTCAGAATTCACAAGTACAAGGTATGGTTTGGAATATCCCTTATGCTTACTTCATACCTATGGATAACATGTCTCACTTTGATTTTGTTCTTCCCTTCACTCGGGACGAGCAAAGGTCGAGTGTGGGGGTATTTGTTGACGGCTGATTTTCACTCACTTCTTACCCGTCAAACATGTACCTTTTGGCATGGAAATTGATCATCAACACTAGAATAGGGCTTAAACTAATCATTTTCACAAGTGTTGGTGATTATGCAAATACAGGTGAATAGCACTAGAAAGAGGAGTAAAAGCACAAATCCTTGATCCAAGTACCTCAAGCTCAGCCAATGAGGGGATGACACATAGGATTCCCCTGGATCACTGACGTCATCAATCCAAGAGAGGCAAGCCCGACGAATCACGAATCGCCACGTGGACATCACATGGATCCAAGGGCCCACTCAGTACCCCAAACCGCCAGGAAAGTTGGCATGCGCGGAGGACAAGCATCAGGGCCCACATGGCAGCCACCCTGAGGAAGCACGTGCCAGACAGCCTCCCAGGAGGGTCGGTCGACCCTAGGATCGACCAAACCGACCTAGGGTCGGTTGATCCCCACCTTCCACGTGCTGCTGCCTGATTGGTCACTTGCTGCGATCCCTGGCGTTTAGGGGCACTTTGAGCCTCCGAGCAAGCCACTCCCTCCTCTATAAATAGGAGGGGAGGGGCTCACTTTTGGAACACACACTTCTCCTCCTCCTCCTCTTCATTTTGGCTTGGAGCCTCTCTCTTTAGGAGAGGAGAGCTCTTTGTATAGGATTAATACTAGGAAGTGAGGTGGGAGGCTTGAGGCCATGTCATGATTCATGACATCTTCCTCAAGAACGATCCTCAGCGATGCCTTTGTTCTTCAACTAGACTAAAGTGAGTATTTCGATATTTCCTATTTAGACTAAAGTCGTATGCATGCTTAGTTGCTTTGTTCTTGTGTTCTTCGTTTGTTCTTGGTTTAGAGGCTTGTGTTCTTCGAACACAAACCTTTCGATGCAGTAGACTTAGATCATAAGTTTGCATCTAGTTTGCCAGCTTGTCTATTAGAGTAAAGTGAAGCTCCTGCATGTGTCTAGTTAGATCAAAGTGCATTCGTGATCTTGCATGAGTGATAGAGCATACCTTGAGCTAGTGCCAGTATCTCCCTCGCGGATTCTTAGGAATAGTAAGTGGTGTAGACAAGGTGTCTGGACCATAAACTACCCTTCGAAGACCACGTACGATCGTAGCGTAGAGGTAGGCCGCAGTGGTGACAGCCTGTTGGACCCTTTGTCAACCCTCTACGTCATGTACCGAGTTGGGCTCAAGCCAACACATTGGCCTTATGCTTGGTGCCCGAAGTGAGTGCTATACCTGAGAGACCGTAACAAGACTCTGCGCTCGGTCGAGGTAGATCCTTTCTACCTATCCTATCAATCAGTGTTGTGTCCTTGGATCATCTATACTAGAGTAGGAGATAGTACACGCCGTTCCTTGGATTCGATACCCTTGGAATACTCTCCTTCCTTGGGGAAGTGCTACAGCGGTATTTCCGTGCGCTTGCGGTATACCCGGTCGTTCTTATACACTCCCTCTAGGTGTACAACTAGTAGTGACGTTGAGAAAGGCCAACAGGCATCATACCATACTACCGAGGTGTGATTGCATAGGGACGCTACAAGGCCTTTACAAAGATTCCCTAATGCGAAGCAACCCGCGAAGGTTCTGAGCCGCCGTAAGGTATAAAGTCCCCTAGTAGGTACCATGTCTTAGCAAAGCCCAACTCCCTACTAGAGCGAGTCTATACCCCAACTAACGCTCCCCCTTGACCTTTCGGTAAGGTCACCCCAACACTAGAGTCCCTAATTAATTAGCCAAGCCAGAGCCATATAGCCTTGTGGTTGCACTGTTGTCCTGGGTGGTCGCTCCATGTTCCGATTAATAAATATGGTCTTTCAATTAAAATTATCATAAAGGAACATAGAGTACAAAAGTAGTATCCATGTTGTTCATTACCATCCCAGTTGAGCAAACTAAGCAGCATCTTCCATCAAAATTAATTATTCAACCCGGTTACAAGGCAATGGTCAAAAGATTCTAGTCATCGTCCTTAATAGGAACCCATCAAAATTAATGCAGAGCAATAAAGTAAATACAGTGTGTAGATGCATGTTTAAATAGGACAAAGCGGGAATGACCAAGGACACTTGCCTCTCACAAGATCCGGAAACTGCTTAGAGTCTTCAAAGTCTTCTCCTTCAAGAAATTCCACGACCAGCTCGTTCTCTACGCATCACACATTCACATGCAAAGGAGCAATACAATAAAATAAGAAACAATTCACCAATCATTGCAAACAGGAACAAAAGCTGTACTAAACTATTCTACTCGTCGATACAAACCCGTGGATATAAAGAAAGCTAAACGGAGTTAAAACACAAAAGTTATGAGCTATACAAGGTTCAGGGGCTTTTCTGTAGAAAAACTAAACTTCTAGGGGTTTATCTGCAAGAAACTAGGGCCTAAAACATAATTACGCGTAAAAACCTAGGGTCTCAGGTGTAAAACTATAGGGCCGGACCTCGGGCGCAATAGCTGGAAAGCTCAGCGCTTAAACTGTAACGAAAAGGAATAAAACGCAAGGGTTTTTACAGGTGGAAGGACCGGCTTGTAAATCTATGTAAAGCGAGGGTCTCTTTAGCAAAACCGGCGTGGTTGACCGGTACGTCCGCGGTTTGACTCGACCTAGGTTAGATCCGGGCCGTTGATCTTGAGGCGAACGACTGAGGACAGCTCCGGCGACGGAAGCGGCGGCGCGCGGTGGTGCTCCACGGCAACCTCGCCGGCGCAGCCCAATCTAGACCTCCTGGCCACGAAACGGGACGGGGTTTGGCCCTATGCCTAGCTATGGAGCTCGCGAGCTCGGACCAGGGGTTCACGCAGCGATTCGGGCGACGACGACGGCTCACCGTGGAGAGGGGCGGACGGCGGCGGAGCTACGCACTCCGGCGAGCTCGTGCGCACGACACAGGGCACGAGGAGATGCACAAGCGGCACGGTTGGTTCCCTGTCCTCCATGCGGACCTCCAGAGCTGGTTCGTGCTGACGGAGAGGCGGCGGGGCAGCAGGTCGATGGCGGCGGCTCAGGAGCTAGGGTTCGAGTTTCAGGTGGCGGCTCCGGCGTTTAGGGTTAGGGCGAAAGTCCTGGGGAGAAGGCGGCGTAGACTTTTAAAGGGCGCAGGTGGCCTCGACGTGCGGGCCTGGGACCAAGAGGGGTGCGGGACGCGGCACGGCGCGCGGTCGGAGTCGTGACCGGCTCGGGACCTGGTGAGAGGAGGGGGATGACCGCCGGGTCCCGCGTGTTAGCGAGAGGACAGAGGAGGGAGGCTGCTGGGCCGGCTGTTGGGCCGCAAGCGAAGATGGGCTGAGAGATGGAGGCGACGAGCGCACGCAGCGGGGAAAACAGGGGTTATCCCTGGACTTTTGGTCACTGGGCTTCAATCAAGGTTGGGTCGGAAGTAGGGAAAGAAAAGGATGGAAAAAGGATAAGCTTTTGGAATTTTAAAAAGATCAAACAATTGAATTCAAATTCAAATTTGAATTCCAACAATAAAAAATGATGCATCAGCATGAATGCCACAATAAACTCCTATAATTCATTAATTAAATTTTGGGAAAACATTTAAATGCCTAAAAATCACATTAAACCTTAGAAAAAAATCCTTAAATCCTTAACAAGCTCAAAATAAATTCTATAAATTCTAATAAATTTTAGTAAAATGCAAAAGAGTAAATTTAGGGTGTTACACGCAAGCACCTCGATCATACCGCGTGTCGCCCGCCTCGAAGCTTCCCGACGCTCCCGGATCCCCGTCTTCGTCGCGTTGGGCCTTCGGACTTGGTTTTTAGGTCCAAACCAAGAAACCGTCCTCTGATGGTTTTGTGGCCAAACCACCAAACCCCGCGTACACGGCCCGGCCTCACCACGCCAAGCGTCAAGCCCGTCAAGGCTTTCACCTCCAGCGCCCGGACGGTCTACTCGGTCTTGCCTCGTTCCTTGACTTGGCCGCCACCGATGCACCGGCTCCATGTCCACGACTTCGTCTTGCTCTTCTTGCACCATGCGGCCCAAACTTAATCCCGTCGGCCACCGGGTCCCACGAACCAAGCCTACTTGTCTCTCCATCACCTTGGAGGCCACCTTGGCATAGACCTTTCGCACTTGTTCTTCATCTGCACCAACGCAAACCAAGCCGCAACCAACACCTGCAATACTAGGCCAAGAGTCAGTCCACACAACGTTGTCAACCACTCCTCACGAGTGCATTGACAACACACCACATAAAGATATGAATAAAAGACACACAACCGACAACACAACCCGACGAAACACACTCAACACAAAGCCTCAAAACATCTGGTCAATCGCTCATCATATACAAACCAAGGCACATGTCAACTTGGTTTCTCAGCCACCTAGGCTCCAAGGCTTCCGGCGCACCTCGTACAACTTGATTCACTTGAGAATCACCTCACAAGGTAGGCACACCTTGCACTTACTTAGCTCTAAGCTAAACCTAACACTAAGCACACACACAAAGCATGTGCAAGTCTATAGATGAGAAATTTAGCACTTGGATGGCTTGGATATGATCTTTTATGCGTCTTGAACTCCTCTGCACTTCCACACACTCCAGTCGGCTCAAATGATGGGGTAGAAGGGGTATAAATAGGCCAAGGCATCAAGCTAGCCGTTGGGCCAAAGTTGCTGAAAGTAGTATCATTGGATGATCCGACGCTGTGCATTTTCCTGGCGTCGGTTCATCCGGTGCTACTAGCTGTTGCTTTCCACCGCACTTAACTATTGAATCCTGCTGACGTCATTCATCTGACGCTTCAACCGATGGTGCGTCAGTTCATCCGGTGCTGAAGGAAATCTTCTCCGGGCATCTCTGTTAGCTAAAATGAGGCCGCCAGATGAACCGATGCTTAGCCCGCCGGTTCATCCGGTGCAATAGCTTCCCGCGCCAGTTCCTCTCTGTCTTGACTTCATGGTTCATCGGATAGACCGACGGTGCCAGTCAACATATCGTCAGTTCATCCGGCGCTTCTGTCTTCACTGCTCCTTCACTGGCAATTCATCCGGCGCAACTAAAATGTCCACCGCCGGTTCATCTGACGCTTGCTTCTCCGATACCGTCGGTTCATCCAACGGTGTCTTTTTCCTTCTCTTTCTTCTTGTCGGTTTTGCCTCAAAATATATACTATCTTCTCATTTTGGCATGAGGTATTTTTGCATCTATGGGACCTAGAAATGCCTACAAAGACATGCTCAACAATATGGTTAGTCCCATTGATCATGTTGTCAATTAATCACCAAAATCAAACTTGAACAAATGGCGCATGAGGCCATGTTCGCTACACCTGGGAGGGTCCCTCAGCCGCAGCGGTGGGTGGGGAGCGCGACCCGGCGGTCGGGGAGGAAGGAGGCAGCACAACAGCCACCGGGGAGACGTCGGGTGGGTGCCGAGGAGGAGTGGGGCACGACCCGAAGGGGGCCGGGGAAGGCGACCGGAACGGAGAAGGGGCGACCACAGGGGAGGAGTCAGACCGAGGGTCCTCTACAAGCCCATCCTGCAACAGCAGCCAGGGAGCAGGCAGGGGGGAGAGTAACCTGCGGAAGACGTCTGCCACAGGCACCACACGTGCGGAGGCGGGAGTTCGAGCGACCAAAGAGGAGTCCGCCTCGCCGCACGCGGCGCCGGCGACCGGAGAACCGACCACAGGAGAAGGTGACCACAAGGCGCGTCCAAGAGCGCCGCCTCAAGAAGCATCGGGTCGTCGGAGAAGTCCATGGGCGGTGCTGACTCACGAAGGGGAGGTAGCTGCTCCGGCCGAGGACGCTCGACAGGACAGTGGTGCCGCGCGACCGGTGCCGGGGAGGCGGCCGAGGAGCATCCAGCGAGCGGGACCGCCACCGCCGACGCGCGAACTGTAGTGGGAGGTCGACGCTCCAACCTTGAAGCTGAGGCCGCGGCTCCAGCGACGAACGGCGCCGCCTCGGCCGACAGGTAAGACGACCAAGGTGGGACCATAGGCGGACAGCGAATGCCCTGCAGCGAACAGTAGGGGAAGGAGGGAGCCGGGGGGATGAGCAGAAGAGCAGAGGTGGGAGCACCCCAGCAGGCGGGTCCACGTCCCCCCCCCCTCCCGGCCGCCAGACGAGGGTGGAGGCCTCTCCCCCTGGGCCGGAGCCAGAGGAGGGCCGCGGCCATGAGCCGAGGACCCCAGCTGCGAGGGAGTGTCAGAGCGACCAAAGGGAGTACCATGCCCCCCCCCACCGGGGGGCGTCATCGGCCAGGGGTGCAAGAACGTCGATGATCTTGATGATGTCGATCGTCGCCCGGTAGCGGAGACAGGGCTGGCGAGCACCCAGCCCAGTGTGGTCAATCGGCTCTAGCATGTCCTTATGCACCGGGATCAAGTCCGGGTCGATGGAACCCGCCAGGATGTAGAGCTCCTTAAGGTTGGCCTTCGACTCGGACTCAGGTGCCAGAGTGATGACTGCACAGGAGGAGCCGAGGATGTCTTGCGCCACGCTATGCATCCACAGGTGCGTAGGCACGTCCTTGATGCCCACCCGCACCTGGTAGCGCATCGGCGCGTCGACCGCCCAGTTCTCCCGTCTCCAGCGACGGAAGGAGAGGTGAAGGGTCCCGTCCGGAATGGGCTCTTGGAGAACCCGCAGCATCATAGAGGAGTCCTGGAAAATGATGAGGAAGTCATCTGGGTGGTAGGGGTAGGACATGAACGACCCTGGCTGTACACCAAAGCGACCAGTGAGATAGGCATCCACATCCGCGGTAGAGGCGAACAGACGGGTGCCCGCGACCACAGCAACCAGAGCGTGCTCCAAAACGACCTCATTCGCAACGACCTCAGGAAGGTGAGGAACGATGCACACCTTGAGCTGCTGACGGCGTGAGGGGTGACCCAGCGGCACTAGTGGGGGAGGGACGGAGGCGGAGGACGGTGCTCCATGGCGCCAACCGCGGGGGCGCCAGCGGGAAGCGGGGGAGGAGGGAGGCGTCCCAAGCCACCTCGCCCTCCCTGGCCTCGCCTGCGGCGCGACGAGGTGGCGGCGGCGTGCCCGTCCTAGGAGCCGCCTCACGGCGTGGCATGGAGCGGGGGGCACACCCGCCGCCCGCCAGCAGCGGAGGAGGTGGGGCGTCGCGGGCCGCTGGTGGAGGACGCCGACGACACTCTGGCGGAGGAGGCGGCGGGGGGTCGCGGGCCGCCGGAGGTGGGCGCCGACGGTGCTCTGGGGCCGGTGGCGGCCGCGCCTCCCGTCTCGGCTGGGGAGGCAGAGGTAGAGGTGGCCGGGTGTCCCTCCCCTGTACCGCAAGAGGGGGTGGGGAGGAGCGACCAGCAGGACGTGAAGCAACCAGAGGGGGGAGGGGGTACAGCCCCCCGGCCGGGGGCGGGCGCCCTCCACCATCACCAAGCAAACATTCGGGCGCCAACACAAGCTCTCGTTGTGGCCGAGCTGGTGTCACCGGAAGCAGCGAGGGGTGTGGGGGCAAGCGGCGGCAACGTGATCCTCCCCGAAGCAGTTGAAGCACTTCCCCACCAAATCGGAAGGGACGGAGGACGGCGGGGGAGGCGGCGGCGGTGGTGGTGGAGACCGCTCCGCACGCAGCTGCTTGCGCGACCGGACCTCGACGAAACCATCGGCGTCCACCCGGGGGCCCCGGGCGGGAGGCCTCTGAGCTGCCTGTGGCCCGCCGGGTGGCGGGCGGCGGAGCATCCCTGGCCGGCCCACCCGCGTGTCGAGGCGCGGTAGCGGGCTGTCCCCCGTGGCGGGCAGGGCGGCGCCTCCGCCTTGGAGCACCACTGCGCCTGAGGCGAGGGTGGCGGAGGCGGGGGGACAGCGGTCGCTTGCCCAGGATCCCCCTGGAGGAAGCGACCACAGGCCGCGATGCGGCCGTCGACGAGAGGTCGGCCGGGGCGGCAGAGGCGGCTGCGCCGCGGAGCAACGATCGAGATGGGCCGGCGAAGACGGCCGCACCGCGGAGCAGCGACCGAGACGGGCCCGGAGGCGGGGAAGGGTTGCATTCCGGCACGGGAAAGCCGGCAGCTTGCATCTGCTCTGAGAATGTAGGGGAGGAGGAATGACCAGGAGGGACGGGGGAGGAGGAGCCTGAGGTGGAGGAACCGGAGGCCTCGAGCGCCCAGAGCTCCTGCGCGGAGGGGATGGACAGGCCAGGCTCCGCCGAGCCCGGCTCCCCCCCCACCCGCCGCAGAGGCCATAGGCAGGCTGCGCGCCCCGATGCCGGCCGAACCAGCCCAACCGGACAGGGAGCCCGCGGTGGTGGAGGTAGCGGCAGTGAAGCGGTCGTTGCCCGCCCGCTCCAGGGGCCGCGGCCAGGCGGAGAGGGGGGAGGGCGTGGCCACCAGGCCACCGGCCGGGATGCCAGCAGCTGCCACAGCAGCACCCCTGCCAAGGCCGCGGGCGCCAACCCGGCCATCGGAGGCCGGCGAGGGGGGCAGCCCGGCCAGGCCGTGGCCGGCAGCGGCCAGGCCGTGGCCAGCGGCGGCCAGGCCCTCACCACCGACCCCTTGCCCCGCGCATGCCTCCAGCACGCGGAGGGCGAAAGCGACGGCGGCCGGCCCAGCGGCGGCAAGCGCGACGGTCGTGGCGGGGGAGAGGCCCGGGACGGTGACGACAGCGGCGAGGGCATCCACCGCCGGGGAGGAGGGGGCTGGCGGGGCACCAACACCCGCCGGGCCGGCGGCGGGGGGAGAGAAGCGACTGAGAGGGAGACGGCGGCAGCGACCGGCGGCGGAGAATCCGCATCGAGCCCGTAGTCAAGGTCGTCGAACAGGGCGGAACCTACCGCAGCCATGACGACGGCGCCCGCGAGGACACCGGTGGCCCTGCGACGGCGGCGGGGGCACCCACGACGGCCGGAGGGGGGAGCGGCGCGTCCTCCTCCGGGGGGCCCCCGTCGAGGAGCTCCACCAGGAGCATCCCGGGGGCGGGGTCGGCGGCGGCTGGTGGCAGCCCACCGGCGGCGAGGGGCACCGACGGCGGCCGGGGGAGCGCGCGTGAGCGCCGTGCGGGGGGGGGGGGCGGACGGACGAGGAACCGGCACCTGGACACGCACGGAGGGTGCGGTGGCCGGCGCCGGCCGGCGGAGGCGACCCCGGCAGCGTCAGGGCGGGGAGACGGCGCGGCCCAATCTCCCAGCACGTGGCACGAGGAGGGCCGCAGCCGGTACGGGCGGGAAGCCGGGGGCGCGGGGATGCCGGATCTGGTTCCTGCGCGGCGAGGGGCTGGCCGGAGCACGCAGCCGGCGGCGGCGGCGGGGCGGGAGCGGGCGCGAGGGGCGCCCTAGGGGGTCGGGGTCGGGAGGTTTCTTTCTCGCCAATGTATCTCACAAAAAAAAGTGCAGAGGAACAAAAGAAAAATCAACACTACTATATGAATTGATAGTAACCTTATCAAGAGAGAGGTAGGTCTTTATCGGACATCCCTGGTATCAATTGCTAATGGAAGTTTATGAACCATGTGCCTTCTACAGGCATGCACGTTGATGCTCCTGCTACAAGTGAATTACACTCATACCGTACATGAGGAAACCCATTATCATACAAATTAAGTTTAGAAGTGATTTAGCTACATATGTTTCTCATGTCTACCACCTAATAACTACTTTTTACAAGTTTCCGTGCTTCATTCAAGTACTACAACTAATTTTTCAAATTAAGCAAAACCAGATCAGAGGCAAGATGTCGACAACTGGCCCGGTGAAGAAGGTGAAGTCACATGCATGTCATGAAAGAGCTTTCATCAGCTCTGCAATCACTAGGGCGCCAATGCACGGCACTCAGAAGGTTCCCACTGACACTCGTGCACTAACACATCATAATGGATCGATCGGATCTCATTTGTCATTCGCCAGCAGGCAATTGCTAGCGACTTGCAAGCACGACAAGCATTCTGAAAGAAAAAACAACCTTATCAAGAGAGAGGTAGGTCTTTATCGGACATCCTTGGTATCAATTGCTAATGGAAGTTTATGAACCATGTGCCTTCTACAGGCATGCACGTTGATGCTCCTGCTACAAGTGAAATACACTCATACCGTACATGAGGAAACCCATTATCATACAAATTAAGTTTAGAAGTGATTTAGCTACATATGTTTCTCATGTCTACCACCTAATAACTACTTTTTACAAGTTTCCGTGCTTCATTCAAGTACTACAACTAATTTTTCAAATTAAGCAAAACCAGATCAGAGGTAAGAGGTCGACAACTGACCCGGTGAAGAAGGTGAAGTCACATGCTTGTCATGAAAGAGCTTTCATCAGCTCTGCAATCACTAGGGCGCCAATGCACGGCACTCAGAAGGTTCCCACTGACAATCGTGCACCCTGTGAAAAGGTTGCGAAATGCCCACTTGCCAGCGAGAGCCATCCATGTCCAATCAACAAAAGGTCCCAAGTAAACGGACTGACGAAAGGAACAAAGGAGTATTTGCATCGTTTGGAATTGCTACGTGCACACCAAGCCCTTCACTACATACTACGGTGCAAATATCATCCTGTCGAGTACTTTTTTTTTACAGCAGCGTTTGTGTTTTGTAGGTGAATTTTTTTGTCATAGCACTACCTGTTGGTCATAAAGAATTACCCGCCGAGGGTAATAGTGCCTTTGCCGAGAGTACCTGGCTCTCGACAAAGGTGCGGGTTCCCGTAGCGCAAGTTAAATACCTTCTACGACAAGGACTTACATGAAACAAATGTACATGATGTATATAACTGATTAAGTATACCAAATAAGTGTAATTGGTTATCAATAGTTATTAATTTTAAAAAGTATATATGGTAACTTTCTAGAACAAGGCCCACAAATCCTGTCTCCATCAACCCATCTTCTTATTATTTAACTGTGGCAGAATAAAATTGAGAATCATTACATTTGTCAAATCCTGCCTTTCTCACTGAAGAGTTTTGACTTTTGACACTACATTGTTTGATGCATACTTGATTTAAGCGGTTTCAATAAAACATACTTATCAAAATAGTTTTTACAATATATGGAAAATTAGAATAGTCATTCAGGTGTATACAATTTGATTTTTCTCAGTTTTCTTTACTTTTAACAGCATTTTCAGTTTGATAGAAGCAAATTAAATTAAGTACTTGTAGAAAATGAAATGGTATTCACGATGGAAACATAAAACCTATCCACATTTTAGAAAAAAATCTTTGTATCTTTTTTGTGACATATTAAATCAGGGAAAGAAAACATCACATATTTGCAATTGTTATGAACTTTGAAGAGTAAGATACACACTACACTTTTTTTTAGAAAATGAAAATTTCTTCAGCCTCTGCAATCGCGCACAACCTAGTTCTTACAGCAAATTCAGTTTATCACCAAAATAGAAAAAAAATCCACCAATTTTAAGAGAAATCATAAGCTAACTTGTGATGTCTAACTACAAATGTGATGTCTCCTTGCGACAACAGCATGCATACCTAAGTACACCTACAATAACTTTCAGGTACAACCGAAACATGTATGTATCACACTAATATAGTGTGGGAGCCAATGCTTCTTCGTTGTCGACAAGGGTGTGTGTACGTAGCATTTTCAGTTTGACATGATGCTTCATGAGGCAGTTAGTCGTGGGGCCCACAGGACAGTAGGTTCCAACGACCTCTAACTACCGGCCGGGCCGGGGACGGGGAGTGTCAAGTGGGGCCTGTGGCTTGGGCCCCGGCCGGGCGGCTGCTTTAATGCCACTGGAAGTGAAGTCCGCTTTGCTGGGAGTGTGAAGCACTCCACTCCACTCCACTCACTGCTCACTCCCCTGCTCTGGGCTGCAGCTCCTCTCTCGATTGCTGAACACACACATGGTACAAATCCTCCACTTATTTCTTAATTAGTTGGTAGCTAGTATACAAAAGTTGTGCCAAACACCCACCGCTCTTTTGATCTTTTCTAGTACGTACCACACACACCATCATGCTCACTTGCATTTTTCATGGATTCGGTCTGATCGA
Organism: Cenchrus fungigraminus; assembly: GCA_036936925.1. Lineage (NCBI taxonomy): Eukaryota > Viridiplantae > Streptophyta > Magnoliopsida > Poales > Poaceae > Cenchrus > Cenchrus fungigraminus. Next base: position 25,249,536 of record CM072775.1, read on the forward strand.
TCACGCACAGGGTCACAATTCACAAAGGGAGTGATTTGACATGCTCTGGGCATGTTTGGAACGCAAGAATTATCTTAAATGTTTATTTCCAGGAGCCGATATATGGGTAAGGCATAAAAAGCAATTAGTACTTATCTTACTGAAAGTTGCACGGAACTCGCTCTTTGATCAGGATGTGCAAGAAAGCAACATGAATTGCTTTTGTATAGCCAAGAATAAGTGATCTAGAGATGATATAAGATCGGGTGGGAACTGTATAGAAACATAATAGGACAAGTGGCTCTGAGGTCAAAATCCCCTAATACCTTATAAATAATCCCACATGGGGCCTAAGGTCAAAATGCTAGAAGAGAGATCATCAGGCTCTATATGATGCAATTGTTGATTTTTTTTTTCTACAATAGGAGAGTGGCGTATCATTGTATTAAGCAGAAATAAAAAATTTGGGCAGCTACAAGGATGATTATTTGTAATTAAAGTTGGAGTGGTTACTGGACGATTGTTGATTCAATTTTGATACTGAAAGTGCTTGGATTTGGATTTCAAAACAACACTTGCTTGATGGAAGATTTTTCAGTGATTACAGTTCAGTATATGAAGCACACCATGTTTTAAGTTTTATGAATTGTCATTTACACCATGGACAACATATTGGGTGAAAGCAAATAATGTGGAAATCGTGCTTCGTGCAGTCAATAAGTTTTAATCATATTATACTCATATAAAATTAATTTTCTTTATGGACAAGATATTGCTGGAATACGTACTCGTAAGATAAAGACTTATCTTTTCAAACATCAACATGCTTAGCAATGTGAATACAATTCAGTCAGATTGTTATTATTTTAATAATATCATCCTTCCTTTTGGAGAAAAGTATGCGTGAATCATGCTCGCATGTTTTGGCTTCAATCGAGTGATAGGATTAAGAAACTATACTAGAGAAGACGGTGTTGAATGATGATCCAAATTATGTCAAGAGAGAAGGCCGCCTACTTCTGACGGAGCAGAGCGGAGGCCCGTCGCCGGAGGCTTGGGCCGGAGCGAAGCGGGTCATATAACCCCGTAGGGTTTTCCATTGGAGATAGATTCTCTCGTCTTCTTGTAAGCCGTCGCCGTTGGCGTTTCTAACCGGACTCCGATCATACTGAAGTTCTTGCTGGCTGGCGCCCGTGGTTTTTCCCTCTCGTGTTGGGAGGGTTTTCCACGTTAAATCTCGTGTCTCTTGCGGTTTGATTTCCTTAGTTTCGTCGATTACTTGTCATTATTTTATAACAGACGGAAGACTTGTTCTTAATCATGAAGTCATGATGAACTGTACGAGTATAATGCCAACACGGTTGGTGAAGGTGTATGCAGCTTGCATGTGTATAATTCTTGGACTAGGGGACGATTGATGATAGGGATTAAGAAAAATCTAGCGTTGTTAGCCTCCATCATGTGCCATTCAAGCCCAGTTACCTGACATTTACTCCCTACTGATGCACTTAAATAACTAATAAATAGGCCATGTATACTTTGAGGTTTTATTTTCTCAAGACTTATTCTGATTTGGCAGGTTTTTTGGCTGATTTGGTGGGCAGATTTATTCTAAGAAGAAAGTAATGTGTGCTGATTGAGCCGACAGATATGCTGTGAGAGAAAAAAACTATTGAATGAGCAAGCCGAACAGAGCCTGAATCGCATCACTGGGAACACTGGAACTTCAGAAGAATTCTGCTGAAATTATCTTTTGCTAGAAACACGTTAAATTCAAATGCAATAGAAAATTTAAAATTTCTAAATGAGAGATTATATCCTTATATATTGACGGTCCATATTAGTATTACGTGCAGATCAGAACTGGTTGATGCGAAAACGATATCGGTTATTTGTCAACCCTACATGATATATAAGCATTGAAGAATCACATGGAGATCGATTTCAAATTGTTGGTAACCGAAAATGAAGGCTTACTGAAAACCATGAAGCGAGATTGCACACACAGACGTGCTGTGCTCACATGTTTTTATTTAAGTTTATTAGTTTGCTGGCGGTTGGAGCCTTGGCATTCGGTGATGGTATGTACGATTGAGCCGTGGGGTGGGGAAGGTGAAGTGATGCTGACCAAACCCCATTGCTAGTTCATTAGAAATCAAGCACTTGAGACTTGAGGTATGATAATTTTCGTTAATTTGAATCAAATCTGAGGATCATCATACTACTCTGACCTTTCAAGATCATAGTACCCATACATATGGCAAATTTGCGACAATTCCATACAAGATGCTGACTCCTGTAACCCAGTTCCAAAATCCACAAGAAAACAACTCTAGTGGCCATGCATACTGTAATTATATATATACATATCGAAGAATTCATGATAGCTAGGTTCAACTCCGCATCCTCTCCAAGGAAAAAAGTTCTCTCTTTTTTACCAAGGGGGCAAACATAATTCTTCTAAGACCGAAAAATTAAACGAAACCCATAGATGTGGTGAATTTCGACACGGTTTATATAGATATTCTTCGCCGCGGAAGTGGAAAGGAAAATAAATCCAACAACAATAAGATGAGAAGTTGCAAGCTAAGGGGGAAGAGAGTGGAGGGCCAATACAAAACATGTGTGTGGTGTGAGGAGGGATTGGTTGGAGGCCATGAGTTGAGGCCTCTCACTCAGCAGCGTCATGGTCAGAGGCCGCCAGCAGCTGGGAGCCTGTCTGGCCCGGTTAGTTAGCATGTTGCCCCGTTGTCCGCTGCCCCACCGCACGAGCTGCCACACCACTCCCCACCGCCGGATCCTCTGCACCCACACCACGTCCCCTACTACCCCCCTAATCATTCATCTAATTCATCTCCAACAATTTGCTATCTTAATTTGGTATCTACATCAAAAATTAGCCTCCAATAGTTTGGCAAAACAACTTAGCATCAATAGCAACTTGGCATTCCTCCCCTCGTCGCGCTTATACATGCGCGCGAGTATCCGCGAGCGCATCCGTTCCGTAACACAAGAGGTGGAAGGACCTAAAAATAATTTTGTTTCTATCTCGGGATTCCTGATGTAAGTTTTCAAGAGGTAGAAGGACATAATATGATTTTGTTTCTCTCTCAGGGTTCCTGATGTAAGTTAGATCTGGATTTGGCAAGTGAATTGTACCAAACTTTGGAGATGAACTTTTTTTTACTTGACATATATTTTTAGAAGTTGGCAAAACATAAAATTTGCCAAGTAAAATTTGTCAAACTGTTGGAGTTGCTAATCCACTAAACAACTGGCAACCCATCTCTCTGTAGCCTCGCATTAGCCCACACTAAACGCTGCATACTCATCACCTTCTTATCATACTCCAGCTATGGGATCGGAGAATCACCCGACCTGTTTGGACCATATGAATTGTGACATAATAATGGAGCGACGAGTTTACTTGTGGAAGCTCTTGTGTTCCCGAAGATAGGTGCTTGGATTAAGGTGCTAATTCGGCTAGCTAGTAGGCTAGTCATGTGGGCTAGTGTGAGAGAATCCTAATGCTGACCACCCAATGTGGGCGTTCAGGAAGGGTTGGGGTTGGGTGGTGTGCTTCCAACTTCAACTTGCCGAGGAACCAACCAAAGCCAGTGGAGGCAACAATGCAAGCAACACAAGGGGGAGCCTTTTCGTGGTGGTAGAGCAATGACCAAACCAAACCCAAGCTAACTCCCCCAAAAAGATTAGATGACGATTACGATGGCGATGATGTAGACAGAGAGAGTGAGGGGTCACAGAACAGCACACACACACTTAGAGAGAGAGATCACTCCCTTTACGTGAGCACAATGCCTAGCGAGTACCCACCTTTTTCCAGCTCTCTCTGCTTCTCTCTCTTACTTGCTAGCCACTTTACACACTCCATTGCACTCATCATCACCTCACACTCATCTGATCACACACTGGCATGGTAATGCTAGCTGATCATATCCTGGTCCAGTCAATATTTCACAAACTACAAATGGTAGTCATCGAATCGTCACAAAATTTAAAAGAACAATACAAAATTTCGATAAGTTGATCAATCACTAGCCGCAGCAAGGGAGAGAGATTCCATTGGAACACCCATCAATTGGAAATAAATTCATAGCAATCAATGAATTAATAGAATTAATCACACAGGTCAAATCTCAAACATATTTCTGTACCGATAATTCACATCGCCCATTCCAAATCATTTGAACAATTAATGGAATAAAAATACCCAAAAAAGAAGAGAAATTAAAAGAAGTATGGATTTAGACAACAAGGAGGATTTGTGTGTACTGTATGTAGTAATTATGTATCAGCTGAGAAAGCAGAGGAGGAGAGCTAATCGGTGTTTACTAGTAATGGCAGTCAACCAGGGCCGACACCGCGGACGCCGGGAAGAGGAGGGGCGCCGTCGCCGGCGTCCTCTCCGCGACGGCGAACGTGAACCGTGGCGAAGTCACCGCCGGAGCTTCGTCGCAGGGCGCCGGCATGTTGAGGTCCAGCTCCAGGAGGCTCTTCTCCTTCCTCCGCGCGTCGTCCCGCGCCGTCGCCGGCACGAGCGGGCGGTGCCGCCGCATGTGCCCGCCCAGCGCCTGCCCCGATCCGAACTCGGCGCCGCAGATGGAGCACTCGTGCACTCGCGGGTGCTTGGAATGGCTGCTGGTGGTGGCGATGACGATGGCCGTGGCCGTGGCGGCGACGGCGTCCAGGTGCTCTTGCTTCGGCGCCACGGGGACCGGGACGGGGATCGCGAGCACTGTTGCATCGGCGGTCGATTCCGCCGGCGGCGGAGGCGTCGGCGGGAGCGACGGAGACGGTGCGGATGGCTCGGCTGCGGCGGCTGCCTTGCTGCTGCTGTCTTCGGATGTGAGCGCCGGCGCCGGCGGGAGCAGGCGTGGCTTCTTGTGGCTGGTGCGGTGGCCGCCGAGCGCCTGGAACGACGGGAAGGACTTGTTGCACGTCTTGCACTCGTACACGTACTCGCCGGCGGCAGCGCCGTCGGCCGGACGGCGACTCCTGAACCTAGCCTCCTTGGCGACGACCACGGCCACCTCGTCATCCTTCGCCCCCGCGGGCGCCGCCGCCGGGACGCCGCGCGCGAGGAGCATGAGGCAGAGCGCCATATCCTCGTCCTCCTCGGTGAGGCATCCACCGCCGGCGCCGCTCGACGCGGCATCGTCCGACCGCGACGTCCTGGACTCCTCCTCCGCCGGCGCCGACGCCGCGGACGACGACCACTCGGGCGCCGCCGACGCGGACGCGGACAGCACCACCGGCGGCGCGTGCACGCGCTGCCTCTTGCTGCGCTTCCCCTTGACGAGCACCGGCGGCACGGCCATGGCAGGCGGCGTGCCAGCCTCCTGGTGATCTTTCTGGACGCCGCCGGAGACCATGGCCCCGATCGTGGGAGGAGGGATCGACGGAGATGGCGAGGTGGAGTGCGTGTGTGGAAGTGGGAGGTCGCAAGGTTGGTGATACTTGAGGAGAAGGGAAGGGATGGCGCTGCAGCAGCTGCAAGTGTGCTGTGCTTTGCTGCCTGTGAAGGATATGATGTGATGCTAATGACACCACACAGGGGGAGGAGTAATAAAGTGGATTGTCAACATGAGAAGGCAAGGGGACGGAGGTGGAGAAAGTTAGGAGGTTGACATATGCCCATGGCTGGCGATGTGCCAATAAACTAGTGGTCGAAATCGCCGGATTGGTTGGGCTACCATGGGGGGATGTGGGAAGAACTGGAGAGGGAGTGGAAACTCATGAAAGACCTGGCCCGAGGAAAGTTCAGCCTCGTAGATCGTCGTTGCTAGGCGATCCACGTCTGTTATCCATGTGGAGTGCAAGTCGACGATTATTCACAAATGTTATAATAAACAATTGTCTTATATATGCTACTGGTTTGGAATACATGTTTTTTATATACAGTATGTATTATTGTTCCTAAGAAATTTGAATTGTTGACTGTAAAAATTCTCGGTTTCTTAGGGATGTTCAAATATCTTTGCATCATGCCCAAGTGAGATTTATTATTTATGGTACTAGATGGTGTGGGGGCAGCTTTGATGCTATCTTTAGTGTCCTTGGTATGCAACTGCATGCAACCAGAGACTGACTGGCACCTAATTAGTGAGTGAGTGGCTAACTAAAAGTGCTAGGACTTTGGACTATACCGAAAGTGAGTGTTTAATCAGGTGTACCTGCACATTACTGTCTGATGCGGTCCTTTCTGGAAGAATTGTTTTTTCCCATGTAATTTGCTCAGCACTTGCAAGCTATTGCTCCACACAGAATAATTCCTAGCACAGATTGACCAGCATACATGCTGCATCCGTGGAGAATACACCGATGCGTGTATTGACCGCCGTCGCCACCTTTTCTGACGATTTATATTTTACAAACATTATATTGTGCCTTCACCAATGGGTTTAATCTTTTGTCTTGGCAATGTATGGATATGTCATGCTCGGCCAACAGCTCAAGCCAATGTGTCACTGACGGATGAAATTTCCAAGGAATAGGTATGCGTTGCATATTTCTTCCGTCCAATCCTTTTCTGTCCTCCTTGAGTCCACAAGGAGATACTCCAATGTAGCTGAGGCAGACACACACTAGTTGTTCGAGTATATCGATGCCCAATGCCCAATTAGACAGGACTCTGCATCAGAGTATGTAAGAGCTTGTTTAGTTGCAGCTACAAATACAATCTTATTAGATTTTATATTAATGGCAAAGGGAGACAAAATCTGAAGTTGAGGAATTTTAAGAAAAAATATATAATGCCTATGATATTCATTCAAGCATGCGTTAGTGGTTAGTGGTTGAAGCCATAATTCCATCCTTGAACAACTACCGTGAAATTATGCTAGCATATCATTATACTGTTGGGATATAGCGAAATTAGCTTATCAGTGCACTGTTTGAGCAAAAAGTTTCGGGGCGGATGCTTGAGGAGACCAATGGTAGGGTGGAGGCTTGAAGTGAAAAGGAAGTGATTTCAACCTGGGAAAGAGATTTCCACACTTCTCTTTCAATACTTTTGGGGACTTCTCTGTCACCTCCTTTTGCGCCATCTCCTTTGTTAATTTCCAAAATGGAGTAAAGGTTAAATACAAAAAAGAATGTACAAAAATGTTTTTCCTTCTTTTGTTGCTCATCTTGTTCTCAGCCACTTTATGTTTTCCCTCGCTATATATATATATATATATGAGGGAGAACCGACTTTTGGTTCCACTCTTTAGTCCCTGTTGAAACTTAGAGCATGGACTAATAAAGGGTTTTCGTGACGTGACCTTGAGCGGATGCGGATGCGTCCTACCTTTTAGTCCTGGGACTTAAAGGTAGCCGTCCAACGGCTACTTGGTGCAATTATTGGCACCACACTTTAGTCCCGGGTGGTAAAGCCACTCGGAATTAAACCTTTTAGTCCCTGGTGGTAAAACCATCCTGGACTAAAGTGCACGGCTATAAAAATTGTCAGCTTCTTCTTCCTCCTCCCCTGTCTGAGCCATTCAACACCGAGAGCTCAAGCTCCTCTCAATTGCGCCTGAAGCCTAGGGAGGTGCTGCCAAAATTTTTTTTCATCAATTCCTGAAGATTTCTCTCCTCCAAAGTGTTGCTAAGGTTTGGTTCTTCATCCTCTCTTCATTTGTTGTGATTAGGTTTTATTTTATAGTTTAGAGATAGAGAAAAATAGAAATTTTAATTTCTAAGGAGGATGATCTAAGAGATTAAATTTTTTATTTACTTTAGATTTTAAAAAGTAGTTAGGTAGGTACTAGCATTTTTTCTTGTTTCATTTATTTTTATTAAGCATTGTTTTGTTTTTGGTATTGAAAAACTTGAAGTTAGTTTATTTTACTTTTAGCTAATTTTATTTGAAGTTAGTTTATAGAAAATATGTGCATTAATAAATGAGATAAAGAAAATAATAAAGATAAAGAAAATGGATTAGTACCATGCAAATAATGGTCATATAATTTCTCTTTCATATATCGGTATTATGATTTAGGGAAAATAATGAAGTTCTTTTGAGATAGAGAAAAAATAGAGTACCTACTTGCATTGTTTTTTCTTCATTTATTTTTATTAACCATTATTTTGTGCGTTAGTATTAAAGAAAATAGAATTTTGCTTTTTAGTTATTATAAAATTAGACCTAGGGAATATAAGTTTGTCTGAAGGAAGAACAAAACCTATGTACTAAAGGACCCTTTAGTCCCGGTTCTTTTTACTCAGAACTAAAGGGGAGGGGCTTCTGTCTCTCTCCATTAGTTCCGGTTGGACTTTAGTCCCTAAAGACCTTTCCAACCGGGACTAATGCCTGGGTTTCCACTAGTGAAGACTAGATAGCCACATTGCAAATTTTATCTTTTTCCATTACAATGTTGCTTTCATCATGCCCACACACAGGCGTAATTGTCGCAGGGATAAATATCAACCCCAATAGTATAATTTTTATAGTAATAATGACATTGTTTTTAACATTATATATTTCACCTAAACCATTATCTTCAATTATAATGCATATACTATTATACAATCACTATAATTCTTCTCAAAATTAAAAGAATAGACCTCACTAAAATTGCAATAAATTTTGACAGTTTTCTAATTTGTAGTAGCCAACCGAATTTTTATTAGATATGCATACACATCTAGTTGTGTGGCCCAAGGCACCTCGCACCAAATTAGCCGCTTCCTCTCAGTACAACCGCTTCCTCCACTCTACCCATTACCTCACTCCATCCCTCCCCTTTAATTATATTTGCAATGATCCAAAGATTACATGTCAATGAGGTAGAGGAAATAAGTGATCCTTAATCATTTGATACCGTGTAAAACCGTTGGCACAAGAATAAATAGTTTTTGTTCAGGTCAGAGGTTGGTTGGCTTGCTTGCGTCCCACTCTTGTTTTTTGAAGGAGGGAGAGGCAGGCAGCTACGGCTGTTGCCTGTCTTTGAAGCTGCAACAATACTTTAGGTGTGTGGTGTGCTGTGTACTAGCAGTAGCCTGGTAGTGGAGATGGTGTAAGTGTAAGCAACTGCTTCACTCCCTTAATCCCCATCTAACATATCTCTCTCTCTCTCCAGAAATGAAATTTTGGCATGATCTATTCTTTCTTAAAATAAATGGCCTTCCAAATCATGAGAGATCCTCAATGATTAAATAAATATAAGAGGTAATGGGGTAGTAAGTGATACATGGCTCCCAGCCTCCCACATCTCTTGTCATGGGCTATGGCCAATTTGGTACATATATACATTTGCTGAAGGAGGAGCTAGCTGCTTCTACGCAACTATCGTATGGTACCACGGGTGGAGAAAGGACATTTACCACGGAAATGAGTGATCCTTAATCATTTGATGACTAAATGTATTATAATTTTTTTCTTCGTGCTACAGGAGCTTAAATATTGTGAATTACACATCGATAACTCAAGAATTATGATTCAGCTTCCAGATAAATTGGACTCCTAAGGAAAAAGAGACCTTGTGGCCAAGTTTGGCACCATTCCGGATCGTTTCAGGGGTGGTCTCAGTTCAACATTTAATTACTAGGTGATGTCGCACGGAAATTCAATTAAAGCGAAAAAATATTAAATCAATTCAGAAAAATCTCAAACTTGGTGGTTCATTCTCACATGATATATTCAAGCTTTATAAAAAATTTGAGACCAATACAACACTGCAAAGTGTATGGACTTCAGAATTGTTACAAAAAGTTTGAGACTAATAAAAGAGTTGATTACATTAGCATTACACAATTAATTTGATCATTAATCATTAAAGTACGACATTAATCTCAAGCACGTAAGTACGGTGTCTCTTCACGTCCAAGCAATATGCTTGGGTCAACTTCGACAGCAAACGGAGGTATGCCATCAAACTGATCATAATCATCGGACTGATCTGTTTTGTCCTCGACTCTCACGATTACTCTTTTACCCCTAAGAACTATGCGACGCTTTGGCTCTAGTGGTCCTTCTTGGGGATTTTTATTCTTTGGTATGCTAGTCATATCCTTGACATAGAAAACCTGATGCACATCTTTGGCAAGGACAAATGGATCATCTTCGAACTCAATCTTGGTCAGGTCCACTATTGTCATTCAATATTCATCTTTCCTTACGCCAGTCAGTCTTAACCATTAGCAAAGAAATAGAGGGTTGTTCAGCGCCCCGTACTCAAGCTCCCATATCTCTTTTATGATACCATAATAGGAGGTCTTGCACCCAGCATTGTCAATCACGTCCATACGGACACCACTATTTTGGTTTGTGCTTTTTCGATCTTGAGCTCTTGTGTAAAAACTATAACCATTTATATCGTAAGCTTGAAATTTTACAATTGTGCTACAAGGTCTCCTAACTAACAAAGCGAGTTGTGGATGAATCGTTGAGTTAATGACAAGTTGTTCACTCAACCATGAGGGAAATATTTCCAAGTGACGGCGTGTAATCCAAACTTCGGATTTGGTTGGATTTTGAGAAGCAATAATCTACTCGTGTTTCGTCCTATATGGAGTCACCATGGATGATTGTTGCAGAACAGTTAGGTGTGCTTTATGGAACAAATCAGTATTATTGCTCAAACTTGATTTCCTTCCGATGGTGCCCTTTCCCTGTAGCCTCCCCTCGTGTCGTGATACTGGAAGCCCAATCGAGTCAGTTGAGTCGACAAAATCAACGCAAAACTCAATGACCTCCTCAGTTCTATATCCCTTGGCAATGCTTCCTTCCGGGCGGGCACAGTTAAGAACATATGTCTTGAGGATCGACATGAACCTCTCAAAAGGCCACATGTTGTGAAGGTATACTGGACCGAGAATAGTAATTTCTTTCACAAGGTGTACCAGGAGGTGTGTCATAACATCGAGGAAGGAAGGTGGAAATGCCAACTCAAAGCCGACAAGACATTGAACCGCATCATTCTGTAGCTTTCCTAGCTTTGCTGGATCGACTGCCTTCTGTGAAATTGCATTCAGAAATGCACAAACCTTTACAAGCAATAATCGTACATTCTCTGATAGAACACCCCTCAACGCAACTGGAAGCAACTGTGTCATCAACATGTGGCAGTCGTGGGCCTTTAGATTTGTGAACTTCTTGTCTTTCATATTTATGATCCCCTTTAAATTCGACGAGTAGCCAAACGAAACCTTCAAACTGTCCAGGCAATCAAACATGATTTCCTTCTTTTTCTTGGTGAGAGTGTAACTAGCAGGACCTAAGTAATCATCATCATCATCCTCCACCTCTTCTGGATCTTTTTCATCATCATCCTCTTGCGGAACTTTTTCATTCTTATGAAAATCTTTCAGGTCCTGTCGTGCTTCCAATGTATCCTTCGAGTTATCGTAACAACCCATTAAACTTAGCACATTCACGCAAAGATTCTTTGTAAGCTGCATCACGTCAATTGTGTGTCGGACCTCAAGGATTTGCCAATAGGTAGCTCCAAAAATATAGATTTCTTCTTCCACATTGGTGCACGTCCGTTGGCATCAGTCGGAACAGGTTCACTACCGGCACCCTTTCCAAAAACTACCCATAGATCCTTTAACATATCAAATACCGTGTCTCCATTAAAATGGGGTGGCTTCATACGATGATCAGCCTTCCCTTTCCAATGCATCCCTTTCTTCCTTAAGGGGTGATTAGTTGGAAGATAACAACGGTGACCCATATACACGACCTTCTTACAATTTTTGAGATGAATACCTTGTGTTTTATGTAAATAGTGCGTGCATGCCCGATATCCCTTGTTTGTCTGCCCTGAAAGGTTACTTAGAGCAGGCCAATCGTTGATGGTAACGAACAACAATGCTCGTAGGTTGAAGCTCTCTTGCTTATTCTCGTCCCACACACGTACACCTTCCTTCTTCCATAGCAGTAATAGTTCATCTACCAATGGTCTTAGATACACATCAATGTCATTGCCGGGTTGTTTTGGACCTTGGATGAGCACTGACATCATAATAAACTTTCGCTTCATGCACATCCAACCAGGAACGTTGAACATGCATAGGGTCACAGGCCAAGTGCTATGACCACTGCTAATCTCGCCGAATGGATTGAAACTATCTGTACTTAAACCAAACCTTATGTTCCTTGCATCTTCATCAAACTCTTTGAATTCTCTATTAATCTTTCTGCACTAAGACCCATCAACCGGATGCCTTACGTTCCTCTTTGTGCCATCTCAGCATCTTAGCATTTACTTTGTTCCTGAACAAATGCTTCAAACGTGGTATTATAGGAAAATACCACATAACCTTCGCCGGAACTCTCTTCATCTTGTCACGGTGCCCCTAGAGATCACCACTAGGATCTTCATCTCGCCGAATCTTATAACATAGCACTTCGCACATAGGACAAGCATCCAAATTCTCGTAATCCTTGCCCCGATATAGGATGCAATCATTAGGACAGGCATGGAACTTCTGTACCTCCAACCCAAGAGGGCACACAATCTGTTTCGCTTCATATGTGGTAAACAGTCATTAATTGTTCTCAGGAAGATGTCCTTCACAATTTTTAGCATCCCTTCAAATGCCTTATCAGACACACCATGTTTTACCTTCCATTGCATCATTTCTAGTGTAGTACCAAGCTTTTTGTGACCTGGTTTGCAATCTGGGTATAATTGTTTTCTGTGATCTTCTATCATACGCTGCAACTTTGCCTTTTTTTCATTTTTGCAATCCCTATGTGCATCCTGTAGAACCTGACCAAGATCATCAGCAGGGCCATCAACATCTGCTGGTAACTCTTCTTCGTCAGCATCTTCCATCAAAGTATCTGCAAAAGCTTGCCCTGCGGCCCAGTCCGGAATATCCTCCTCCTCTTCTTCGTCATCTTCCATCACAACCCTCTTTCACCGTGCTTGGTCCAAACCACATAGTTTGGCATGAATCCGTATTTCAACAAGTGGAGGTGAAGTGTTCTCAAGTCGCAGTAGTCGTTTTTCTTTCTGCAATCAGAGCATGGAAAACAAATGAATCCCCTCGCATTCTTGTTCGTTTTCGCCACTTCGAGAAAAGCATGTATGCCGGTAATGTACTCCTTTGATCGTCTGTCGGCGTTGTACATCCATTGCCAGTTCATCTGCATCATATTAAGTGAAAAATATAACTGCAACAGATTATTGAGTATTTAATATCCATGTTGATTCTACAACACTTCATTTTTTAATTGTGCCATAACATTTAAGTATAAAAACTATACACTATCCCTAGGTCTCATTTTCTAATAACTAAAAAGATAAATTATATTTTCTCTAATACTAAATAAAACTAGCTAAAAGTTAAATTTATTCTATGTCTCATTCTACGTAGAAAATAAAATTTTATTTTTTTATAGAAAAACAACAAAAATTCTTAGTAAAATGGAATGAAAGAAGATAATCACAACAAATGATAACTACTTATTACCAAATCTAAAGTATACTAAAACCTCATCTCTTAGCTCTTAAATCAAATTTTCTATTTTCTCCTTCTCTAAATATAAAACGAAACTTAATCACAATAAATGAATGGAGGATGAAGAATAAAACCTTAACTTTGGAGGTGAGAAATCTCCACAAATTGATGAGAAAAAATTTGGGCAGCACCTCCCTAGTATTGAGGCGCCATGGGAGAGGAGCTAGCTTAAGCTCTCAGGTGAAGAATGGCTCAGGCAGGGAAGAAGGAAGAAGAAGCTGGCGATTTTATATAGGCGCGACCTTTTGTCCCGGTTGGTAAAACCAACCGAGACAAAAGGGGTGCCTTTTGTCCCGGGTGGGAACACCACCTGGAACTAAAGGCCGGCACCAATCATTGCGGCCAGAGAGCCGTTGGAGGCCAGGCCTTTAGTCCCGAGTGGGCTTACCACCCGAGACTAAAGGGTGGGGGCACTTTAGAGGCCACATCACCCCCAAACCCTTTTGTTTTTATAGTTTAAATATTATGAATCACACATTGAAGACACAAGAATTGATTCGGCTTCAAGAAAAATTAGTCTCCTAACATCAATACTTAAGGTCTTAACAAAGATAACAAGTTCAAAATATATAAAAAGTTCATACATCAATACTTAAGGTCTTAACAAAGATAGAGGGGTGCATCCATGCACGGCACATATTTCATACTCCATTTTCTTCCTTAGATAGTCCATATAGTTGAAGTCTCCGATCTTGAAGTCGAGAACTTCATCGAAATATGCTAGAGAATGGATCAGTGCACTCTCTATCGCTTCACAATTACGGTCACATGGACTTCCATAAATTTCAACAGTGTCGAGGAAACCTGATATGGCATGCAAAATGAAAGATGAGCCTGTTACTTCCAATCTCTTGTGTGTGTAGCATTTGAATCTTTGTAAAAACATCCCACAACATTCATCACTTGCTCTAGAATTACATGAAAGCTCATTGCCGTAATGGTTTGACCAAAGATATCCTAGAGTTAAAAATAATGTTATTACGACTCATAAAAAATGTTAAATAAGAAGATTAAAAAAAATATTAAATGATGCTCCATACCATGTCATGTTCATTCAGCCGACAAAGTCTCTCTGCGGTCGTGATCACGCTTTCTCCCTCCTCGAGTGTCTTGATTAGAAAATAAGAGTAATCCGGCACAAAGTACCCATTAGCGTAAGTTGTTCTAAGCATGCCTGCACGACGGTCCTTTCAAATGTCCTCCTAACTAGTGCAGGGGTACCCCACCCAACAATTGATACCATTTGGATGGGTTCTGAAGATAGCGAGGAGGGAAGTTGTCCTCGAACAGGTATGTTAAATGAGATTTTTAATTGTATGCAATTGTTTGGACCGACAACCGCGCATTGTGTAACAGGGGTACCACCTAAATTTTGAACAACATGTGTGAGCCACTTCAAATGATTGAGAACCTGCATTGTATGAATATAAGATTATTATCCGTGTGTAGTACGTAAACATAAAATTTATATAAGGAAAGAATATTATTATGTTAGGACGAGGTCCCTGGTTTCGATCACCAGTAGGTAAGTCAATCACACCATGGGTGAAGTGTATGCCTGGAGGACGAGCCAAAGGTGGCCAGTCATCAAAAATGATTCCACAACCGCCTCCACGGCGACTACCGCGACCAGAATAACTTGCCGTAGTTTTCCAAAACTACTACAATCTCTGCAATATATATAAAACATTCCATTTGTATCAACTCTTATGGTACAAATTGTACTCCATCTCTAATTTAACTATTTTTAATTACTAATCCAACTATACTTTAACAAAAAAAATTTATTCACAATCTCTACAACATTTATATAAAACAAACATTGTATTCACAATTTCTACAACATGTATACTAAAATTAATTCTATGTCTCATTCTACATAAAAAAATTTATTCTATGTCTCATTCTACATAAAAAAATATAATTCAATTTTTTATATAAAAACAAAAAAAATTCTTAGTAAAAATAAATGAAAGAAGATAATAACAACAAATGATAACTACTTGTTACTAAATCTAAAGTATATTAAAAACCTCATCTATTAGCTCTTAAATCAAAATTTCTATTTTCTCTATCTCTAAATCATAAAACGAAATTTAATCACAACAAATGAATGGAGGATGAAGAATAAAACCTTAAAAACACTTTGGAGGTCAGAAATCTCCAAAAATTGATGAGAAAAAATTTGGGCAGCACCTCCTTAGGCTTGAGGTGCCATGGGAGCAGGGTTAAATTTACCGAAAAAACTGCGCGTTAACCGCTCTTACTGTTGCGGTCCGGTAATAAAAACCGTCGCGTAAACCGGTAAAACTGACACAGCAAAACCGGTGATCTCGGTAAACCGAGCGGTTTTTGCAGTTTACCGGTCTGGTTTTTTCGCCGATGGTAACCGCACGGTTCGCGATAAAAAAAACCCTGCATGGGAGAAGAGCTTGAGCTCTTGGGTGAAGAATAATAGCTCAGGCAGGGGAGAAGGAAGAAGGAGCTGGAGATTTTATAGAGGCACGATCTTTTGTCCCGGTTGGTAAAACAACCCGGTACCTAAGAGAACCCTTTTGTCTCGGGTGGTCTTACCACCTGAGACAAAAGGGCACCCCCCTTTTCTCTCGGGTGATAACACCACTTGGGACAAATGGCCGGCGCCAATTATTGCGCCGCAGTAGCTGTTGGAGGCCTTCCCTTTTGTCCCGGTTGGTAATACCAACCGAGACAAAGGGAGGGGGGGCGTTCGCAGTCATTTCGGGCCACGTCACCCCCAAAGCTTTTTGTCTCGGCTCCAAAGTTGAACCGGGACAAAAGGCCTGGATCAAAGATCGCCTATCTACCAGTGTACAGAGGAGCAACGCTCATCGTAGAAGAAAATTTTGTGGCCACTAGCAACTTGATTGCGCAACTTAAACATGAAGGTTCTTAACTTCTCAATTTTCATTACTTGCCATTTTAAGTTTGTACGCATGTTGAATCAGCTATATTCCTGAGTTGCGACGCTCATATTACTGTAGTTCTTGAGAACTTCTAAAAGAACAATTTGATTTAGGTCCTATTTAGATGACATGTTGAGAACTCTTCACCAGTCACATTGAATATTTGAAACTAATTAGAAGTATTAAATATAGACTAATTACACAACAAACAGAGTGCAATTCACAAGACAAATCTATTAAACCTAATTAACTCATGATTAATACATGTTTAATGTAGCATAACATTGTCAATTCTCGACTAATTAGATTTAGAGATTTGTTCCGGTGCTTGGTTAGTACTAGGTAGTACCTTATAGTGATATTTTTCACCAACTAATTTAATTGGGTAGTATCAGGTAGTACTGAGTAGTACCAAGTACTGGGTCCACCAAAATTGTACTACCTGGTGCTACTCAGTCAGTATTATCTGATACTAACCGTTAGATTTCACCGGATGGATGAATCACAGTAATTACAAGCACCCTAAAATTTTTCTTAGATTTAGTATGTTCTTCTCGTGATTTACACTCCATCTGTGTAATTAATTTTGTAATTAGTATATATTTAATTTTCTTAATTAATCTCCAAACATCTTATGTGATTTTGAAAAGTTTTCCGGGGCCTCAGAATCATGCGCATCCTCGCAAAAACTAAATAAACAAGTAAAGAAAAGGTGAAACAGATAACAGCATCCTCGCAAAAACTAAATAAACAAGTAAAGAAAAGGTGAAACAGATAACAGCCTGCCTACAGCTTGCGTACTCAGTAAGCTCCGTTTAGTTGGCTGAAATTTTGGTGAAATAGGTGTAATTTTTTGCATTAAGTTGCGTGCACAGAAAGAAAAAATAGGTGAAATTTTTGGAGTCCGACGTGTTTGGCAGGAAAAGTTGTGGAGCTGGTGGAGTGGAGTTGTTTTAGCTGCTCCGGAGTGCTGCCAAACACCCCCTAAACGGGACCCAGTGGTCAGGTACTCAGGAGCACAGACCAACCCATTCTAAGACCTTACATGCAACCAGTTTCCTCAACACTTGACACCAAACGTAACTGTGAAAAACAAGAAAAGGTCATGTCTGGAGATTTTCCCCCGAGTTCTCCAAGAAGCGTGAATAGTTTCAGTTTGGCACTTGCTTACTCTTCCTGGGTTTTACAGCAGAGGAAGCAACATCACACGCGTACTACTCGTTAAAATAAGCTAGGGGGGCTGATTCTAAACGTTGACCCCATCAACTCACCTAATACTGGATCTGAGAGAAGCATATCAGCTAGGGACACACACTTACACTGCTATCAAATTCATCTACATAAGTTACATTGCTATCACTGATGACATGTGCAGAGGATGGGAAATAGTGCAGCAAGAACTACTCTTCACCACATGAAGAGATGATAAAACAGTTAAGCCCACTGACATAGGTTGACTTGTAATGTGTTGTGCACTGAACACTTGCTGGTCGTTGCTTGCATGTTGTCTCCATTGTAACCAATCCAACTCTCATGTTCCTCCTCATCATTGTAGTCCTGGATTTGGATATTAATACGAGCTTGCGACGTGTCGAAGAGATTAGTGAGTTTTGTTTTGTGCATGTGGGGAGAACTGTTTCAAATCGTCTGATGGGTTTCAATTACTTGGCAGTGTAGTTGGCATTTTAGGATTTATGTACTCTATTCCGATCCTGACTTCTTCCCATCCTGTTGCTTGCTCTGCACATCAACAATTCAACTTGCATGCTCAAGGGCTACCTGCCTAATTATGTTTTCAGGTAACCTTTTTTGCAGCATGGATGACAACTTTCAGGTAACTGAAAACACTTGAAAGCTTTGCAAAGTAAATGGAAATTGACTCTTGAAATTATGTTTCGTCTTGTAAAATAAAAGGAACAAAGAAAAATAACAAGATTTTTTAGCACAGCCAGGCTACAGTTTATTTGTGCTAATGGTCGGCTGCACCGATTGACCCGTTCCCAACTTTGCGTGCAACCCTCTTCCGCATATGCTTTTACAGTTCATTCCTATTATTTGTGCTAAGGGCATCAGAAATCTAACAAATAAAAGCTAGTTTAATAGTTTCCCGTGAAATTTCTAGATTTCAATCAGGTGGATAAATTAAATTCTTATGAGATTTGGCCACATGATTTTGCTTCAATATTTGATTTGACTCCGTACACCGGCGGTCATTTAAACAGTGTGTTTTTGGGATAAGCTTTGTTGTGAACATGCTGCCATGCTACAGCAAGTAGCGCATGTATGGCGTTAAAGAGCTTATTATTCTAATAATAAAAAAGAGTTTATTCTAATCGTTGACCCCATCAGCTCAACTGATACTAGATCTGATAAGCATTAGCAGATGAAGAAGAGGCACGTACATCTAGGATCGCACAAAATTGACTGCAAAAGTTACCATGTGTCGACTTGTGCACATAGTTAGCTAGAGATTAGGGTATAGTATTAGATCTGTTAGAAGACAGGCAATGTTTTGGTATATTTTAATTCCATATTTAAATAGACATTTCAATGTTGCGGTGAGTGAAACAATCCATGTGCATGTGCGTATGTTTAAACAACAATTAAACATAATAATATTCATGATTATACAACTAATAAACATGAAGATCGTTTTGAGAGAGTACCCTGTGGAAGGTTAGGTGACGGCGTCACCCGACTTTCCGATATCACTCATTGTGAGTGACCTCAATCGGTGTAGCCGTACACAGTCGATGCAGGCAGATGATCGCAGTGCAGACCTGCTGACGTAGAGGAAGTAGTCGTTCGCTCGTTCGTAGTCGACGTAGAGGAAGTAGTTGTACGGGAGCGAGCAGTCGCGTGAAGACGCTCCCCAAAAACCTTATCGCCCGCCTATCCCGAGCAGGATCTCAGCAGCAGGACGAGGTTCCGGAGGCTCTGCTCTCGCCGGTACCGTGCGCGCGGTGCAGGCGATGGGGATGCTAAGAGAAAGCAGCAAAACGGAGGGAGAGAGGGAGAGGTCTCCTGAACAGGAATACCTTAGTGTAAATTGGCAACCTGAGCAGGAGGGGAAGGGTGCCTTATATAGGCGAGCAGCAGGCGCGAGGGGATGAACCAGGACGTCACGGTTAATGCGCCTCAGGTAGTAACGGTCGCGGTTAAGGCTCAGTAACGGCTCTGTAATTGTCGCGGGGTTAAGGCTCATCGTTAAGGTCCAGTAATGTCGCGGTTTTAAGGCGCCATCATTCCTCTCTAACAGCCAACAGCAAAAAGGTGCTCCCGCCCCGCAACACATCACGTCCGTCCGTCCGTCCGTCCGTCCGACCGCACCGCACCGCACCGCCCGCCCGCTCGTCTCGTCTCGACACGACACGACACGTCACGTCACGCCCACGCCCACGGCCACGGCCACGGCCACGGCCTCGGCCCGGCCCGGCCCGGCTCGGCGAGGCGAGCGAGCGCGCGCGCGCGCGTGTGGCACGCCTATCTCCTTTATTCAACTTCACAAGAGGTGTACCGAAAGGTTACCTAATAAGTTGGATGGGAGACTCCTCCAATACCCATACGGTATTTCTCTCTTTTCCTTAGCATTAAACACATGGGTTTTTAATTCTTTCATTATTACAATAAATGACCCTAGGCCCATTTATTCTAACAATCCCCACCAAGAATTTCAAGCCACATTGGAAATGCTCTCATATTCCCTTTTGTTTTTGATATACCAGTACTACGATGGAGACTGTTAAGTTGAACATCCACCAGGAACTCTAGTTACACTTATTTGCAACTGAACAATGGACTATGCTTTGAATTGTCAGTTTTGTGCATCTAAGGTTGGCTAGGGCCCTTTACTGATACTTGGCTGCATATAGCATCCCCGCGGGTTGGAGCTTATGGGTCACACTCCGTGCCTCTTCATGAGTTTTCTAGAGATCACCCAACTCTCATAGACTACGACCAGTAGTCGATACTCATATAGGTGTGCTCCTTCAAGACATACTGTAGGACTATGTCTTTGCTTCCAAGAAACAACTACCTTGTTTCATGAAATCCACTTGGAGCACATTAAGGTATAAAAACCAGCCTGCCATACAGTTTTGAAGAGAAATGCATCTTTTCCATGAACTGAGCCTTCTCAAAGGTTCTCTTCTCTCAGTCAAACCATAGTTTGTTTCACCATCTAAATTCACGGGATCTCCGATCACATAAGACAGGTTACCACTATGGAGAAACTCACGTGGGTCTCAAGCCCAGTTCCATAGATGCATGATCTATCACAATACGTGACAAACCCTTTGTAAATTGATCTGCCAGGTTCTTAGACGTATGGATGTAATCCAAAGCTATGACACCGGTGTTTCTCAATTTCCTGACAGATTTCAACCGCCTCTTAACATGCCTGGATGACTTCATGTTGTCCTTTGAACTGTTCACCTTGACAATCACCGTTTGATTGTCACAGTTCATTAGGATTGCCGGTATCGGTTTTTCAACTATCGGCAAGTCCATTAGGAGTTCACGAAGCCACTCAGCCTCTACAGTGGCAGTATCCAATGCTGCGAGTTCTGCTTCCATTGTTGACCTGGTTAGAATGGTCTGCTTGCAAGACTTCCAGGAAACAGCGCCACCTCCAAGTGTGAACACATATCCACTTGTGGCTTTTAACTCATCTGCATCAGAAATCCAGTTTGCATCACTATATCCCTCCAAGACTTTGGGGTCTCCAGAATAGTGAATGCCATAGTTCATAGTGCCCACTAGATAGCGCATTACCCGCTCGAGAGCATGCCAGTGTTCACTGCCCGGATTTGAAACAAACCGGCTCAGTTTACTAACTGCATATGCAATGTCAGGTCTCGTGGCGCTAGCCAGATACATTAATGAACCAATGATCTGGGAGTACCTCAGCTGATCCACCATTATCCTCAGGTTCTTCCTTAGAACCAAGCTGGCATCATAAGGAGTTGGTGCGGGTTTAGAATTGCTGTAGCCAAACCGACTTAGCATCTTCTCAATATAGTGAGTCTGTGACAGAGTCACCCCACCATTTTCTCCCTTTATCAGCTTTATGTTAAGGATAACATCAGCCTCTCCCAAATCTTTCATCTCAAACTTTTCAGAAAGAAAGTCTTTGACCTCCTTGATTAATTCAAGGCTCGTGCCAAAGATAAGTATGTCATCTACATACAGACACAGAATCACTCCTTCGCCCCCACCATAGCGATAGTACACACATTTGTTAGCTTCGTTTGTGACAAAGCCAACAGATGTCAAAGTTCTGTCGAATTTATCATGCCATTGCTTAGGTGCTTGCTTGCGGCCATAGAGAGACTTCACTAACTTACACACCATTCCTTCTTGACCCTTTACTACAAATCCTTCTGGCTGATCCATATAGATCTCCTCTTCCAACTCTCTATTTAGGAAAGCTGTCTTAACGTCTATCTGATGAACGAGAAGACCATGAGAGGCTGCCAAAGAAAGTAGTACTCTTATGGTGGTCAATCGAGCGACTGGTGAGTAAGTATCGAAGAAGTCTTCTCCTTCCTTTTGGGTGTAACCCTTGGCCACAAGTCTAGCCTTGTACTTATCAATAGTACCATCAGGCCTAAGCTTCTTTTTGAGCACCCATTTACATCCCACGGGTTTGCACCCATAAGGACGTTCAACAACCTCCCAAGTGCCATTTGACATAATAGAGTCCATCTCACTCTTCACTGCTTCCTTCCAATAGTCAGCATCAGGTGAAGAGTATGCCTCTGCAATGGTCTTAGGAGTGTCATCCACGAGGTATATGATGAAATCATCTCCAAAGGATTTCTCTGTCCTTTGTCTCTTGCTCCTCCTAGGAGCCTCATCATTGTCCTCCTCAGGATGCTCAATAAATGTAGGCTCATTGAGTTCCATCGACTTGGTGGAGTCGTCCTTCTCGACAGACTCTTGCCTAGATGAACTTGTTTCATCTCTCATTGGAAAAACATTCTCAAAGAATGTAGCGTCTCTGGACTCCATAATTGTGCCGACAAGCAAGTCAGGCACTCCAGATCTTGCTACCAAGAATCTATATCCGACACTGTGAAAAGCATACCCCAGAAAGACACAGTCCACCGTCTTTGGTCAAAGTTTACGTTTCTTGGTGATTGGCACACTGACTTTGGCCAAGCAACCCCAAGTGCGTAAATATGAAAGAGTTAGCCTCTTCTTCTCCCATTCCTCGAATGGTGTTACTTCCTTATTCTTCATACGCACACGGTTCAGGACATGACAGGCTGTCAGTATCGCCTCACCCCACCATTCCTTAGATAGTCCCGCGGTTTCTAACATGGCATTCACCAAGTCAGTCAGCGTGCGGTTCTTTCTTTCGGCAATCCCATTGGATTGGGGTGAATAAGGCGGTGTCCTCTCATGAACAATACCATGTTCCTCACAGAATGTATCAAAAGTATTAGAGAAGTATTCGCCACCTCGATCCGACCTTAGGTGTTTAATCTTTCTCTCAAGTTGATTTTCTACTTCAGCTTTATAGATCTTAAAGTAATGTAACGCTTCATCTTTTGATTTTAACAAGTAGATGTAACAAAATCTAGTGCTATCGTCTATCAAAGTCATGAAATATCTTTTACCACCCTTTGTCAACACACCGTTCATTTCGCTCAGATCGGAATGAACTAATTCTAGAGGTGCCAAGTTTCTCGCCTCAGCAGTCTTATGTGGCTTGCGAGATTGTTTCGATTCAACGCATACATGACACTTAGAATTTTTGACAGAGGTAAACTTTAGAATTAAACTCAAACTAGCTAAGCGCATCATACAACCAAAATTAACATGACAAAGCCTCGAATGCCAAACATTTGATTCATCATTTATCACATGGTTCACAACATTATTATCGAACAATAAAGAAAAGCGGAACAAGCCTCCGCTATCATAGCCTTTTCCAACAAAAGTACCAAACTTAGAAATGATACATTTATTCGACTCAAAGACTAATTTAAAACCATCTCTACACAGTAGAGACCCGCTGACTAGACTAGATTCTTCTTGATGGTAGGTACATGCTGCACATTCTTCAATTGTATGGTCTTTCCCGAAGTGAACTTCAGAGTGACCGTACCAGCACCAAGAACACGCGCATGGGCACCGTTCCCCATCAACAAGGAGGTAGTCCCCCCGACCTGGTAAGAAGAAAACATAGAAATATCAGCACATACATGAATATTAGCACCGGTGTCTATCCACCACTCTGGTGAAGAACACACTGAAAGAACTGTAGGTAAGAAATTACCATACCCCGATGTTCCTCCACCCTCGCTAACAACCATGTTCGCTGTCTTTGGAGCCTTGCGATCTTTACGATCCGGGCACTTTGCAGCAAAGTGATCCGGACTGCCACAAGTATAGCAAGCACCCCCCGGCTTTCTCTTCTTCTTATTAGGCCCGTCGGCTTCCTTAGCCTTTGGCGGGTTTTGTGAAGGCTTCTTCCTCTTGTTCTGATTATTCTGGAACTTGGGATTGCCCCTCTGCACAAAGTTTGCGCTTGAGGGGCCGGCTATTGTCTTTCCACGTGTATCCTTTGCTCTCGCCTTCTCTTCAACATCAAGAGTCGCAATAAGGTCATCAAAAGTGAATTCCTTTCTCTTATGTTTTAGAGAGGTAGCAAAATCCCTCCAAGAATGTGGCAGCTTTGTGATAATTGCTCCTGCCACAAACTTGTTGGGTAACACACATGGGACCTCTTTGCTATAGTTCTCAAGCTCTTTAGCCAGCGCCTGTACTTCATGGGCATGTTCCACTACAGAACGGTCTTCAACCATCCTGTAGTCTAGGAACTGTTCCATTACATACAGCTCACCGCCGGCGTCAGAAGCCCCGTACTGAGCCTCAAGAGCCTCCCAAATATCCTTCCCCGTCTTCCTCTGAAGATAGGTATCCACCAAGTTATCAACCAGGACGCTAATGATGGCACCCCGGAACAGATTATCATCCGCATTGAATTTCTCCTCCGAGACACCCTCGGGGGCTTTTCCGGTGGTGACATACATAACGTTCATGGCGGTGAGCCATAAGGTGGCCAACTCACGCCATCTCTTAAAGTTGGAACCATCAAAAGGCTTTGGTTTAATTGCATTTGCAAAGCTAGTTGCACCAAACATAGTCCTATCAACATAATAAGGTTTTTGGATTGTTAGAAGACAGGCAATGTTTTGGTATATTTTAATTCCATATTTAAATAGACATTTCAATGTTGCGGTGAGTGAAACAATCCATGTGCATGTGCGTATGTTTAAACAACAATTAAACATAACAATATTCATGATTATACAACTAATAAACATGAAGATTGTTTTGAGAGAGTACCCTGTGGAAGGTTGGGTGACGGCGTCACCCGACTTTCCGATATCACTCATTGTGAGTGACCTCAATCGGTGTAGCCGTACACAGTCGATGCAGGCAGATGATCGCAGTGCAGACCTGCTGACGTAGAGGAAGTAGTCGTTCGCTCGTTCGTAGTCGACGTAGAGGAAGTAGTTGTACGGGAGCGAGCAGTCGCGTGAAGACGCTCCCCAAAAACCTTATCGCCCGCCTATCCCGAGCAGGATCTCAGCAGCAGGACGAGGTTCCGGAGGCTCTGCTCTCGCCGGTACCGTGCGCGCGGTGCAGGCGATGGGGATGCTAAGAGAAAGCAGCAAAACGGAGGGAGAGAGGGAGAGGTCTCCTGAACAGGAATACCTTAGTGTGAATTGGCAACCTGAGCAGGAGGGGAAGGGTGCCTTATATAGGCGAGCAGCAGGCGCGGGGGGTTGAACCTGGACGTCACGGTTAATGCGCCTCAGGTAGTAACGGTCGCGGTTAAGGCTCAGTAACGGCTCTGTAATTGTCGCGGGGTTAAGGCTCATCGTTAAGGTCCAGTAATGTCGCGGTTTTAAGGCGCCATCATTCCTCTCTAACAGCCAACAGCAAAAAGGTGCTCCCGCCCCGCAACACATCACGTCCGTCCGACCGCACCGCACCGCACCGCCCGGGGGGATGAACCTGGACGTCACGGTTAATGCGCCTCAGGTAGTAACGGTCGCGGTTAAGGCTCAGTAACGGCTCTGTAATTGTCGTGGGGTTAAGGCTCATCGTTAAGGTCCAGTAATGTCGCGGTTTTAAGGCGCCATCATTCCTCGTCTCGTCTCGTCTCGTCTCGTCTCGTCTCGACACGTCACGGCCACGGCCTCGGCCCGGCTCGGCGAGGCGAGCGAGCGCGCGCGCGCGTGTGGCACGCCTATCTCCTTTATTCAACTTCACAAGAGGTGTACCGAAAGGTTACCTAATAAGTTGGATGGGAGACTCCTCCAATACCCATACGGTATTTCTCTCTTTTCCTTAGCATTAAACACATGGGCTTTTAATTCTTTCATTATTTCAATAAATGACCCTAGGTCCATTTATTCTAACAAGATCGAAATGGGATCATGAGACGACGTGCTTCAGTTTGACTTGGGCTATCGGCTATATGATGTGCACTAAGCACCATTTAACACTTGATCGTGCTGGCATGTTGCAAACACAACCCCAAACTCATGTTCTTCCCCATCATTGCCACTGAAGCTTCGGATTAGTGTCAATTAAAAAGGAGCTTAATGAGAACGTGTCAGGGAGGCAATGGATTGCAATCAGACGGGGGAATTCTTTCGCATGTGAAGACTAGTATCTCTGCCACAACACGGCGTCAATCTTGCTCCTTCGGCACATGATGCTGCAAATTTATGCTGCCGGTTACGAATTTTCAACAAACATGGATCTAAATTTTCAGAAAATGAGGTGAAAAGAAAATACGTGTAGTGCAATGACACTGCATATCATAAAGAGGAAATGAGTTCTCCAAGTCACTGAATAACCAATACTTCATGTAAAATTCATGGCATCAAGAAAAGTATAACTAAGTATAACTAGTTTATCATTGTTCATGACGGGAATGTTTTGAATGCACCGGATTTCACTTGGGGAGCGTCCGGTTCTTGAAGCCTTCGATAGTGATGTTGCAGGTGTTCATGGTGCGTGCATCCAGCAGATTGTGGTTCCAGAGTTTGATCATAAAAAGCCTCCAGCACCTGTTGAAAACCTCCAATAAAAACACAAGCACATATGAAAGCTCATGCCTGCTGCAGTCTGCAGACATGTATAAACTCTTGTAGCTACTCACCCTAGTAGAGAAGGGTTTCGTGCAAGTAATGGTCCATGAAGCTGGGAGAATGCTTTACAGGCCCATGGCATATGACTATCAGCTATCACCCTGCAATTTAACCTTCCATTTTCAGTAAGAAGATCCGCACATATAGGTCAATGAAATGTCCAAACAAAGATGTAGAAGTGTCTGACAAACTATATTTTAGTTCCAGGAAGAAAGATTGATTAGAGTGACTGCATATGTAGTAAAACATAGATTGCGGTCCGATTAGGATCAAAGCATATCTTTTAGTTTTGACTGCAACTTATTCTTTAGCGATGATGCTACACAACTCTCCAGCATATTTGATTGGGAAAAAGGTCTGCTACAAGATCAACAAGTTATGGTGCGTCCCTTAAAAACAAGAAGTTTGTAGCAACATTCAAGCAGCACATAATGTTGCATTGGTAGCATTACTATGGCATTAAATTTGAGAAATATGTCTTATCAAATCATCTAGTGGCAATGTTGCAGCTTTATAGTGTTACTAAGAGCCCCTTTGGCAGTGCTCTGGCTCCGGCTTCTCCTGCTGATCCTACTGAAGCCCTACCAAACAGAAATGCCAAAAATGGCTCCAAGCCTGGGACACTAGAGGAGCCGGAGTCATTTTGCACTGAGAAGCCGGAGCGAAAACAAAAAGGGGCTTCTCCGGCTATTCCCCATTTTAGAAGGAGCCAGAGCCCAGCCAAAGGGGGGACCTAAGTTGTTGTCAAATGGACATTTTTTATGCATAACTCAACTAACCCATGACTGTAGATCATAACTATTGCAGTGACATAGTGAATACTCAAACAGATAAATTAATTTCCAGTAACAGGATGTCGAAATTCTGTACCCTAGTAAACATACCAGATAATATAATGTAACCTAACTGCAAGCAGCTATCTACATGGTTACTTATACTACCATTTAGTCTGGGCTACCCTACCTCAGCAAAAGAAGACTATCCTATAGTCAATTTCCCACTGTCATATTGCCATAAAAATCTATATAAGGCTTCCCTCAGTACCATAGAATTCTGCGAAATACCTTCAGTGTTATCTATAACTCCTATATAGAAGCTCCTCACTAGGGAGTTCTCTCAATATGCAAGTATGCCACCTCAACAGCCCCACTAAGACCATGACATCCAGTGGTGGACCCCATTGTTTGAACTAGCTAAAAAATGTTATAACTCAAAAATCAAAAGACCAAATTAAATTCTGATTACACCATTGGATTCCTTTTAATAAATCCTTCAAAACAAGATCTCATATGAATATATTTTGATAAAATGACAAATAGGCCTCATCGATGGTAGTTGGTATAGAGTAAAGTGAAAAATAAAAAAAAGAATGAAAAAAAGGAAAAGGAAAAGGAAAAAGAAGAAAGAAAAAGAATAGGAGGGTGATAGTAATATTCTAACTCATAGATTTCTCCTACATACTCGCGGCAACGCGCAGGTAATTGAGGAATATAAAGGAATCGCAGCGTAGATAGTCCTAGCAGAAACATAACGATCAGATCTTTTTTCATTTGACATCATGAAATATATCCATTTTTATACTAAATAGCTATTCAACACGTGAGTAGGCCCGGTACCGCCCCTAAACTACGCTTAAAAAAAGTGTAAGTTATGGTTTCTAAAGTTCCTTTTGGATGCTGACAATCCGTGAAAGGGAAATGTTATTGTAAGAGAGATATGTTATTGTAAGAGAAATCGTGCAAACTGCAAATAATGTTAGGTGAATTTTGGTAAAATACCACCGTGACTTTAGTATGTTATCATGCTAACACACAGTAACACCGATTACTCTAGGGTTTAGGGCCGCAGCAACGCGCGTGGTGTTCAAACCTAGATCAAAGAATTACCAACGGCGGCGACGAGGTTGCCGAGGTCGCCGAAATTCTCTCTTATGATCAGACGCGTGAGGTTGCCGAAATTCTCTCTTACGATCATTGCATTTTTCTTAATTCCCGCAGCAACGCGCGGGTGAGATTCCCCTAGTTGAATATAAGATTTATCCCTTAATGCCATTCCGTCTATCTTTGCATCATATGTTGTCAAGTTTACTTGGAAAGACAATTTTGCCCCTGCCAGGTTAGGGTACCATATGTCAGATCCTCTCTGTTAGACAGCTATATTGGCCTACTGCCTATGTGTTTATGAGCATGTGCTCCCATGGCTGTCAAGCCCCGCTGGCCCCCTTAGATTGATTAGAGATAAGAGGAGATCCTTAGTCGGTTGTGTTTCTATAAACCCCAGGATCTCCTCTCCCCTATATATTGTAACCTCTATCTCCAATCAATCTAATTAATCTTTCCACACAATCTTATTGCTCAATCTCCTCTTCTTTAAAATCTTTCTCCTTCGCCCGGTGCCAACACTCCTCTCTGTCCAGCCCCGAACTAGACCTCCTCCCTGTTGCCCCCTCATCCGCCCGGAGGTCCTTCCCTCTGCCTCCTCCACCGAGTCCGCAGCTCCCTCACACAGCCATTCTTTTGCCCGGTCGTTCTTTTGCACGGATACGGATAGCGGTGCCAGTCTCGGGCGAAGGGGTTTGCCAGCAGGGACTGCCAAGGGGTGTGACCTGACAGATCTGCTAGGGGGCTACCCAAGCAGTTTGTAGGTTAAGGAGAGGATCGAGAACTAAGAGCGTAGGTGGTAGTTCACGTGGCGAACTCGGAACAGGGCGAGTATGGCGAGGAAGACAAGGGCGCAAGGGTTTAGACTGGTTCAGACCTCCGGAGAGTAAAACCATACGTCGAGTTGTGGTGGTGGATTATGCGAGAGAGAGATGAAGGTGTCCCCTTGAATGGAGCCCTAGGCCGCCTTATATGGGGGGACGGGCTAGGGTTTCCATTCAAGGTCGGTTACAATTTGAGAAGCTATCCTTCCGGATTATAAGGAGTATCCCGTGATCTCCGGACCTACAGGCGGCGGCGCGCCGCGTCCTAGTGCCTTGGCTTGCACTCCAAGTATTGCAGATCTTCCGGGATCTTGATAAGGTCGCCCGGGGTCTTCGGAACTGTGGATAAGGTCGCTGGGCCCACTTGCAGGTCGGCGGGACTTCTGGCAAGTCGGGTCCACCTGTCAGGGACCTCTGGGACACTGGTCGGTGGGGACCCAGGGGTACCCATGTCTCTCAAGCCCCCAGTCGACGTGTAGGTGTAGCGGCAGAGGCGAGGTCATGTCGAAGATTGGCGAAGGCGCGGCACAGTCGAGGTCGTGTAGGGTGCACGGGGATCAAAAAAGAAAAAACCCGTCCAATGCGCGCACGAAGACGAACATCGAGCTCCTAGAATGCAAGGCCAGAATGTCGAAGTGAAGACAAGACGTCGATCTTGAAGAACCGCCGACCTGACCTGGATCAGGCAACACAAAGTAGCTTCTGCGACCTTCAGAAAGGTCGCCCTGCCAACCGTAGGTAGGTCGAGCAGAGGAGTAGTGGAAGCAGGCTTCCAGTAGGTCGATGCGACCTATGGGAAATAGGGTGTCGCAAGATGCACTAGTGTAGTAGCCCCCGAGCAGTAAAGCGACCAGAATGGCCGGTTTGATGCTCCGAAGAAGAAAAACGGAAAAGAGAACCTACAGCCTTCTGTTGGATTAGCACGATGCTTAACCAACTAAGCCAATAGGACAAAACATCTGGAATCTTGCAGGAGACGCCAGACACCAAAGGCTGTCATGACCTGACTCATAAGCACACTGTACGGTCACGGGTCTGTCCCCACGCATGATGCAGGCCGCTGTCCATCCGCAAGGGACAAAAAGTACCAGAAGTAGTCAGGTAGGGGAAAGGCGTGCTAATGCCCCCCCACGGGCGAACAGTGACCTCGTGTTGCACACGGGAACAGTGATCTTGAGGATAAGGACGCCGCGCAAGCTGACTTGCGGATAAGACCGAAGGCCAAGTGCTCCGGGTGTAAATAGGTACCTACGCCATTGAGCAAAGCACCCAAGCCACTTGAGGAAGCCATGGCGATGCTGAGTAGTAATTTTTCCACCCTTTGGACTTGCGTCCGTCCACCAGAGCATAGAGCTAGTGTCGTTCATGCTTCGAGCTAGAAGAATGCTTGCGAAGCCGGAAGAACTCGATCAACCTCTTCTCCCGGGCCCACCAAGAAATCCAGGAGCGGCATGGGTCCGTACATGCATCGCCGGGCCTTACACACTGAGGCCTGATGTGATGCTGTAGAACACCACACTCCACCCGGAGAGGCCCGAGATGCTGTAGAACACCATGCTTCACCCGGAGAGGCCCGAGATGATGCTGGTTCCATTTGGAATCTTGTGGTGAAGCTCGAACTTGATGTTGGGTACCACAGGAAACCTGTTGGAGCTCAAGTAGAGGTGGCTTTGTGGCAGCTGACTCTATAGTGGCTGTAGAGGTCTTCAACCAGGTCCTGAAGCTAGAAGAAAACTTGTGACACGCCTTATTAGTGTAGACTATGTAGCAAACACCATATAGGGTAGCTCAGGGCCATTAATGTCTTTGTATCTTGTAATTGGCCGAGGGCCAAACTCCTTGTAGCTTATGAAGCTGTATATGCGCATTTATATGATAAATGATATGTCCCAAGTAGATGTAGAGGCGTCCAGGCGGCAATGCTATGGCTACCAAGGTCCTAGTTGGGCTATGCTAGCACGCCGACCTTCAGGAGGCCTTAAATAGCGACAAATAGCCCGTGTCAACCTGGATCAACACGGCCGCTGTGCAGTGACACAACGCAGGTCGTTAACCTGTAAATCGTAGGTCTAGGCGACCTAGAAGGCAGCAGGGCCTTAGCGACCTCGAGGAGGAGCTGTAGTCATGGCCAGGAGGCCGCCAATGGGCAGTGAAGCCATTAAGCGCGGAGCCATCGGTGTAAACCCGCCGTGTAGGCCGAGGCGACCTAGTAACCAGCAGGGCCCAGGAGCCGTGGTGTGAACCCGCCGTGTAGGCCGAGGCGACCTAGTAGGCAGCAAGGTCCAGGAGCCGTGGTGTGAACCCGTCGTGTAGGCTGAGGCGACCTAGCACGACCTTGTCGACCATGCGGAGGCGATATGATGGACCCGAAGGTCGTCCAGCGGTCAAAAGACCTTGAAGCAGATGTCAGTTGTAGTAGGGTTTGGGGGCTTGATGTAGGGCATGACGACTCCATGAACGCTAGGCCGTTGACCGCGAAGCCAACGGGCACAGATTCCCGCACGGCGCGAGCCGTTACTGCCTGTTACCATTAGGCCGAAAGAGCCATTGAGCAAAGAGCCGTTGGGTCGCCGAAGATTCCGTCGAGCCCTAGAGACGTTGGGCGCCGTGGCCCATAGTGCCTTTGGGGCCCAATTATAAAAGGCCGAGTGAAGGGCAGAGGACCCCACTCACTTCCATTTCCGCGCAGAGCTTAGGGTTTCTCTGCCGCCGCTTAGAGCATTCCGCGCGAATCCGCTGGCACCGCCGCGCTCAGATCTGCCGCGCCGCGCACCGCCGCATGCACACGAAATCCCTAGTGGTCTTTAGAGCTAGATCTGCCGGCGTCGAGGAAGAGGAGATGGCTCCCGAGCTTGCGCCACCGTCGGAGAGCATCTGGGAGCCCTCGACGGTGACTGAGGAGCAGATCCTAGGTCTTGTCGAGCGCGGGCTGCTGAAGCCCAAGGAGCAGGTGGGCTGGAGGCCGGCGACCGGCGAGGCCTTCCCCACCGAAGGGACCGGGGAGACCGTGGCCTTCATCGCGCACGTCGAGCGCGGGTTCGGAGTCCCCACGAGTGATTTCTTCCACGGGCTCCTCCACTACTACCGGATCGACCTGGTACATCTTGTCCCCAACGCCATCACCACTGTTTCCTCTTTCGTGCACCTCTACGAGGCGTACTTGGGGATACCGCCACACTTCGGCCTGTGGCGGTATTTCTTCGAGCTGAAGAAGACAGGGAAATCCAATGTCGTTGGGTGCATCAGCTTCAGGCTTCGCTGCTACATGAAGCCGGGGTACATCGAGATGGTGTTGCCGGACAACACCCAAGGCTGGAGGCAAGGGTGATTCTACATCGACAACCCGAAACTGGCACTAGCGACAAGGTCGGGGTTCGCACCGGTTCCGGTGCTGGAGTGTAACAACCAGCTGACGTCGCGGGAGACTGACGCCATCAAGCCGTTGCTGGATGACCTACCGCAATTGAAGGCGGGGGGGCTGACGGGCGGCGCTGTGGCCATTAGCTTCAGCCGGCGACTCCTGCAGCCGATCCAAGATCGGGTCCACCGGGCATACGAGTATTGGGGCCAGGCCGACCCCACCCGGGTGGCGCAGCGCAAGGTCTCCAAGGAGGAGATGGTGGCCCGGGTGAAGGAACTATTCACCGAGCAGATCCGCAACCGTACATGCCCCAAGGCACTGTGCCTGAAGCGCCCCACCGAAGCTGTAAGTCATCTGAAGCCAAATCGACCTTAATTGTTTGCTTGTGTGGATATTATCTGATTTGTGATGAAGGTCGTCTGATGCAGGGCCGTGAAGGCGTGTACTGGAGCCCAGCTCCCCTCCCTGACGAGGGTGAGCGAAGCTTCAAGGTCCGAGTTGCAGAGGATATTCAGACGCCTCCTCAGTAGTTCATCGACAACTACATCTCCGACTCGTCGGTGGGAGGTAGTGACGACGAAGATCCCGCTGCAGGGACTTTTGCGCCAACAACCCGGTGCTCGCGGCAGGTCGCCGGCAAGATACCGGCGTCCAAGGCCGCCAAAGTCGTCGCCGCCACTCAGACGGCGGGGAAGAAGAAGAGGAAGGATGCCACCACGCCGTCGGAGTCGGCGACCACCAGCGCCGAGATCGGGACGGCGCTGGTGATGACGACGACACAAGGTCGCGTGATGCTGACGTAAGGTCGGGCGACACGCCGGCCGAGCAGGTGAAGGAGACGATCCTTGAGGTCGCAGAGGAGGAGCGCCTGAAGCCAAGCGCCGGAGGGCCGAGCGACCAAGGGTCGCGGAAGAAGCAGAGGAAGGCTCCACCTAGGCAAATAAAGCCAGGGCTGAAGATTGGTGTCAAGTAAGTCGTCGAACTTTCACCCGATCATTTTTGACCTTGCATGTTTTGTGTATGTTGTGTTTGGTGGTCGTTGCTTTTTCCGCAGGGCACCCCTGCTACGTCGGAAAGTGGCAAAAATGCTTCGGGCCAGGAGGCCTTTGGGCACAAGGTTGGCAAGGCACCGGTGGAGTAGTCGCCGGCAACGTCGGCGGGCGACGTAACGAGCCAGACCTCTGGGGCCGCAGGGACAACAACATCGGGGGCGACCAAGGTCGCCTCCGATATTTTGCAGCAGGGCGGAGGTCGTCAGGAGGAGGACCCACTTGTGACTGACCCGCCGCCAACACAGGAGGCGCTGCCTGGAGGGGGAGCAGGCCTGGCGAGAAGGATGACAACAACAGGTGCCTCTATGCCGGCACCCCGTGGGAGGACGACATCCTTGCTGACCGCCGGGACCTTGATGAATTCAAGGTGGCGCAGCAACAGATTGGGAGGATACTTGCAGTAAGTTTTGCTTTTCCCAAGATGCTAGGTCTTCAATTTGTTCTGACGGCTTGTGGAGTTTGACATTGTTTTGATGCAGTCGCTCGCTGGGCGAGGACAGGCCAGAGCGGACCTGGTGAAGGAGGGTGCCAAGATGCATATGGAGGCCACCGCGGCCCGAGAAGCCGTGCTGCAGGCCAAGATCGAAGCCGCGGCAGAGATTCGACGCCTCAAGGACGACATGACCCAGAAGGACAGGGCGATGGCCGTGCTGAAGAAGGAGCTCGAAACCGCCAAGGAGAAGGTGAAGGACTTTGAGGATGACCTCAAGAACATCACGGAAGGTATGCTTGGACACACTCCCGACCTTGATTTCTGGAGATTGTGGTACATGCTGATCTTAATTTCATTGATTCCAGACGCCAAGAAGGAGGCCGCCTTGAACAAAGCGCTCAAGGAGTCGAAGGATCAAGTCAAGAGCCTTAAGGAGAAGACCAAGGAGGCTCAGGACAGTGAGTATTACTTTTCCCGGAAGGCTGCATATAAGTGGTGTACGCCGGGACCTGGAGATCGATCTCTCCTAATGGACGTCTATGTCCCTCAGGTCGACATAGGGGAGCCCAAGGAGCTTGTTGCCCATCTGGAGGAAGCGGAAGGTCGGATGAAGACCTTGTTGCTGGACACCGGCAAGCTCGCCGCCGCCACAGCCCTGGCCACGGTGAAGTTCCACGAGCTAGCATTCGACCTATGGAAGGTCGCAGAGGAAATCAACCTGGCGACGTTGGTGGACTCTGAAGATGTCCAAGCCGTCGCGGAG
The DNA here is from genome assembly GCA_036936925.1 of Cenchrus fungigraminus. Taxonomy (NCBI): domain Eukaryota; kingdom Viridiplantae; phylum Streptophyta; class Magnoliopsida; order Poales; family Poaceae; genus Cenchrus; species Cenchrus fungigraminus. Next base: position 25,284,406 of record CM072775.1, read on the forward strand.
GAGATCGTCAAGAAGGTCAACCTCTGAAATTGCAACTCAGGGTGCATTAGACTGCTAGTGTAGGTAGGTCGTGGACCCATTTTGACGGTGTAAATAAACTTGCATGAATGAAAAGGTCGTTTTAATTAAAAGGGGGTAATCCCTTGTTTGGTAAAAATGCTCGTTATGAGACCTCAAAAGCGATGAAGTTGCAAGACCTGTCCCCTCCACTAACCCAACTCAGTGGAGGAACGGCTTACCGACTGCACGGCTCAGCGTGGAGGCTTAAGTGCAGCCAGCGCGCGAAGGAGGGCCTTGGACCCAAGGCCTTGCAACCACACAACTTAAGAAATACTTATAAAAAGCATAAGAGTTGTGGCAAGAGAAAACGTTTTTGTAAAAAATAAAACCCCTCAGGTCATATGACCCGTAGATTGGCAAAACCAAGCCCCCGAGCGTGTCGGACCTGGCTTAAGGCCAAGCCCCCGAGCACATCGGGTCTGGCTTTAAACCAAGCCCCCGAGCGTGTCGAAGGGGAAGGGATGAGCAGAAAGTAAAAGGAGACCCGAAAAGTAAGTCGGCAGGAAGACTGCCGAAGAGGAATCTTATATTTAGTGACTATGAATTACAAAAGGATAGAGGACATAGCTTTTTATTCTGATACAAGGCTCCTAAGGATAAAAGAGACGTAAGTGCTCGATGTTCCAGGGGTTCGGGACGCCCTGGCCATTGGCCCACTGGAGGCGATAGGTCGCCGGCCCAATGACCTCCTTGACTATGAAGGGGCCTTCCCAAGGTGCCGAGAGCTTGTGCATATCCTTGGTGTTCTAAATCCGTCGTAGGACTAGGTCGCCAACATTGAAGGAATGTTCCCGCATGTTGCGGCCGTGGTAGCGACGTAGCTGCTGCTCGTGGCGGGTGTGGCGCATGAGCGCAGCCACACGATGCTCTTCGAGACTGTCGAGGTCGACCTTGCGCGTCTGCTCCGCTTCACCCTCGTTGAAGTACTGGATGCGAGGAGCCTCGAAGGCAACGTCGGTGGGGAGGATGACCTCTGACCCGTAGACCAAGAAGAATGGAGAGTACCTTGTGACCGAGCTGACCTTAGTCCGGAGACCCCAGACGACATGAGGGAGCTATGTGAGCCACCTGGTTGCATAGGACGACGCGTCATCGAAGATGCGGTCCTTGACGGCCTGCAGTACCATGCCGTTGGCACGCTCGACCTGACCATTGCACTGTGGGTGCGCCACCGAGGAATAGTATACGTCGATCAAGCTATCTTGGCAGAAGTCCCAAAAGTCAGCCCCTGTGAAGGTTGTGCCAAGGTCGGTGACGATCCTGTTGGGGACCCCGAAGCGGTGAGTGATCTCCTCGATAAACTTGGCCGCCTCTTTCGACATGACGCTGGATACGGGCCTGACCTCAATCCATTTGGTGAACTTATCCACCACCACGATGATGTGCTTGTAGCCGCCGGGGGCGGTCTTGAAGGGTCCCATGGAGGCAAGGCCCATACTGCGAAGGGCCAGGTTGTAGGGATGGTCCGCAGGGCCTGGGTCGGCATATGCTGCTGCTTGGCGAAGAACTGGCACACGTTGCATCGCCGGACAAGATCCTGAGTGTCGGCCATGGCGGTAGGCTAGTAGAAGCCGGATCTGAAGGATTTCCCCACCAGATTCGCCGCATTCGCCGCCGTGGATTTGCTCTAACAGCCTGAGGCCCTCAAATCACAGGGTGCACTTCATTAGAACACCGTTGGAGTCGGACCTCCGGTAGAGCTCTGTACCAATGACGACGTAGTTAGCACTGCGCCTCGTGACCTTCTTGTGCTCTGCCTTCTCCTCAGGGACCCGATGCTCGAGGATGAAGGCGATGATGTCATGGCACCAATCATCTTCGGCCTCAGCCATGAGGACGTCGTGGCCGTCTGGCGGGAGCGTATCGTCAGCTGGGGGCTCTAGGTCGGAGAGGAGCTTGATTGTAGGCTTGCGTAGGTCTTGGAAAAATACGCCGGCCAGAACCAGCGCACGCTTGGAGCCCAGCTTGGAGAGGACGTCTGCCGTAATGTTGTTGTCGCGACAAACATGACGGAACTCGATCCCTTCGAAGTGACCTTCGAGCTTGCGGACCTCAGCACAGTAGGCATCCATCGTGTCCTTCTTGATATCATAGGCCTTGTTTACCTGGTTGATGACGACCTTGGAGTCGCCATAAGCTATGAGATGCTTGATCCCGAGGGATACAGCGATGCGTAGCCCGTGGATGAGGGCTTCATACTCAGCGCCGTTGTTGGACACTTTGTTGTGGATCTGTAGGACGTACTTCAGGTGATCACCCTGGGAGAGATAAAGAGCACGCCTGCTCCCGCGCCTTTGAGGTTCAGGGAACCATTGAGGTACATCTTCCAGTGCTCCAGCCTCTCCGGTGACGGAGGTTGCTGGATCTCCGTCCACTCGGAGACAAAGTCGGCGACGACCATGGACTTGATGGCCTGCCTTGGGCAGAACTCTAGGTCGAACTCACCTAGCTCGATAGACCACTTGACGATGCGTCCAGTGGTGTCGCGGCTGCGCAAGATCTCGCCAAGGGGGAAGGCCGAGACGACCTTGATCTTGCGCGAGGTGACGAGGAGGGCGTAGAGCATCTTCTGCGGCTGCGAGTACCTAGTCTTGCTATCTGACAAGACCTCGCTGACGTAGTAGACAGGTTGCTGGACGGGGTAAGGTTTACCCTCTTCAGGTCACTCTACCACCAGAACCGAGCTGACCACCAGGGTGGTCGCGGAGATGTATAGCAGTAATGTTTCCTTTGGTGCCAGGGGCACCATCACCGGGGGCGACGCAAGGAAGGTCTTGAGTTGTTCCAAGGCCTGGTCGGCCTACTCTGTCCAGACGAACTTCTCTGCCTTTTTCTGCAGTTTGAAGAAGGGCAGGCCTTTCTCTCCAAGTTTGCTAATGAATCGACCTACGGCCGCCATCATGCCGGTGAGCTTCATGACATCCTTCTTCCCAGTAGGTCGCTTCATCTTGCGGATGGCATCCACCTTGGTGGGGTTCACCTCGATGCCCCGGTTGCTGACCATGAAGCCCAGGAGCTTGCCGGACGGGACGCCGAAGACGCACTTTTCTGGATTGAGCTTCCAGCGATAGTGGCGGAGGTTGGCGAAGGTCTCTGCGAGGTCAGCTATGAGCTTATCCTCTTGGGTGGTCTTGACGACCACATCGTCGACGTAGGCTTCTACGTTTTTGCCGATCTGAGACTCCAGACACTTCTGGATGGCCTTCTGGTAGGTTGCGCCGGCGTTCTTGAGACCAAAGGTCATGGTCGTGTAGCAGTAGATGCCATGCGGTGTTATGAACGTCGTCTTGTCTTGGTCAGAGACCTTCAGGACTACCTGGTGATAACCTGAGTAGCAAATCGAGAAAGCATAGGAGGACGGTTCTAACTGTGGAGTCCACGACCTGGTCGATGCGAGGAAGAGGGAAGGGGTCTTTAGGGTAGTGCCTGTTGAGGTTGGTGTTGTCGATACACATTCTCCATTGACCAGTTTTCTTGGGTACAAGCACCGGGTTGCCGAGCCAAACCAGATTTTTACACTGGCGGATAAATCCGGCAGCTAGGAGCTTTATTATTTCTACCCTAATGACGTCCTTGTGATCTTTCGCAAAGCGGCGAAGCTTCTGCTTGACAGGTTTGGCCGTTTTGCTTACATCCAAGGAGTGCTTAGCCAACTCCCTGGGGACACCCGGCATATCCGATGGACTCCATGCGAATATATCTGCGTTATCCCGGAGGAAACTGGTGAGCGCGAGTTCCTATTTTTCGTCGAGGCCGTCACCGATTACCACTGTCTTCTCTGTGTCGGACAGGCTGAGGCAGACTCTCATCATGGAAGGTACATCGTCCAGGGCGGTATCGGTGCGCTTCTGCTCCGGGATGGCTAGGTCGCTCAGAGCGACCTTCTTGGCCTCAGCGACCAAGACTGCGGAGGCGTCGACGCAGGCGGAGGTCACAGCGATGTTGAGGGCCTCAGAGTCGCACTTGAAGGACCCCGTTCGGAGCAGGCATCTTCAACACCAAGTAGGTCTAGTGCGGGATGGCCATGAACCCGGCCAGCATCGGGCGACCTAGGATCGCGTGGTAGGACTTGAAGTTAGCGACCTCAAAGTTGAGGTACTCCATGCGGAAGTTGTCCTCGGTATCGAAGGTAACGGGGGGAGACCCGACCTAGGGGGTGGGCCGCTTTCCCCGGGATGATGCCGTAGAAGGGCTCGTCGCACGCCGTGAGCTTGTCGAAGTCGAACTTCATCTTCTTGAGGGTCTCGATGAAGATGATGTTGAGCCCGCTCCACCCATCGATGAGGGTCTGGGAGAGCAGGGCCCCCTCCACCGTGGGCTCGACGACGAGTGGGTAGGACACAGGGTCTGGGATGTGGACCCAGTGATCAGCTCTGGAGAACGTGATCGCCTGCTCAGACCAACGCAAGGGCGTCGTTGGCTGAGTATGGATGAGGTGGACCTCGCGCTTATCCTTGCGGTAGCACCTCCGCTGACGTGAGACTTGAGACCTCCGACGATCATGTTGATCGTGCGGGTCGGAGGCTGGAAGGGCCCGTTGGGATTGCCTGTCGGAGGTGGAGGCGGCAGGTCACGCTCGTCGCGGCGAACTTCTAGAGGTGGGTCGTCGCGGCGGTTGTCGCGGCGGTCATCGCAGCGGTCGTCGCGGCGGTCCCGGTTGTCACGGTCGTCACGCCGGTCCCACCGGTCATCACGGCAGTAGTTGTTGTTGTAGCAGTGGTTGTCGCGGCGATCGCCGTCTTTCCTGGAGCGCTTGGGGTCCTCAGGGGTGCTGAAGGCCTTCTTGAATTGCGAGCACTCACGAAGGGTATGATTAGACCCCTCGTGGAACCCGCAGAGACTGTCGAGCGTCGCATCGAACTCCTCCTGGTTGAACGTCGAAGGTCGACGCCCCTCAGCCGCCAGGACCTCGGAAGGTCGCTTGCGCGGCTTCGAACCGGAGTCCCCTGCTGCGCCAGATGTGCCTGCGTCGCGCCCAGCGTCGGCATCAAACTGGTTCACCATCACCTCTTCCGTGTCCATGAGTTTGTTGAAGACGTTCATGAGGGCCTTGACGGTGGTGGCACCGGATTCGTGGATCTTCTCAAAGAGTTTGCGATCTTTGACGAGAACCGGTTGTTGTAGTCACGGAGCTGCTCCTTAGGCTTCATGACGACCCTCCCTAGGTTGAAGGTGTTTCCAGGGCGATTGTAGGTCGCCTAAAAGTTGGAAGTGAAGGCCTGGGACAGGTCGGTCCAGGACTTGATGCTGCCCGCCGGGAGGTTGTTGAGCCATAGCGAGGGGGCCTCGCCCATCACCAGTGGGAAGTAGGTCGTCATGTGGTCGAAGCCACCGCCAGCCGCCTTGACGACGACGTAGTAGGTCGACAGCCAGATGTTGGGGTCGGAGTGCCCATCGTACTGCTTGATGTTGGGCTTGAAGTTCTCGGGGTAGTCCACCGACCTGAGTCGAGGAGCCAGCACGGGGGAGGCGGTGACGGCTAGGTCATCACCGGTGCCTCCAGCTGGGGCAGCGTCTCTGGGCCCGGAGTGAACGCTGCGCTCCGGGACGACGACCTGGGAGCGCAGTTGCCGATCCCGGTTGCCGTGGGCGACCTTCGGGTTGCCGTACTGATCTTCGTACACGGCACGTCGCCCATTCTCGATGTCGTGGCGGTCGCGCTGCTCGCGCTCCATGATGCGATGAACAGCGTCGGGGGGCCATACTCGCGATCATACTGAAAGGACCTTGTGATGCCTAGAGAGGGGGTGAATAGGATCACTTCAAATTTCTGAAATAAATGCAGCGGTTAAATACAGGTTGGTACTACCGGCACTGTGTCGGTTCTACCGAGGGGCTCGGTACTACCGGCACAGGGGCGGTACTACTGACCTAGCAGAGATGGTTAACACAAAATTCAAAAGTAATAATGATTCTAGCAATTCTACTTGAATCAAGAGTTGAGTTTAGATGCTAAGAACCTCCTGCAACCAAAGATACAAGTTGGAACATAATCAATGAGTAGATTGGGCCAAAACACACTTCTAGGGTTAGAGAAAAAGGGGGAACTCAAACAAACAATTGACAAGAGAATTAATCCGAAGTTCACTTCCACGAAGGAAGTTACGTCTCCGTTGAGGATCCCACAAAGGGAAGGCTATCACCAAGAGCCTCTTGCCTCACCCAATCCCCACAAAGGAAGATTCGTGCTCACTAAGAATTCTCCACAAAGGAGGGTTAATACAAATGTTCCCGGGTGCACGACATGGAGAGGGCACTCAACGGGCGACGCCTAACCATCTAGAAGCAAGCTTCAAGAGTAACAAACACGAATCGATGCCCGGAGATGCTTCAAGTGCTCTTGAGGTGAAGGAGATGGAAGGGTCACTCAAAGCTTCTCAATCTCACATCAAGAATCTCTTCCTCACTCAAGCCCTAGCTCAAAGGATCAAAGGATTAGCTCTAGGGAGGAGTGGAGAAGAGGAGTGAATGCTCTTGGGTGTGTTTGTCTCGGGTTAGGTCAGCAGCAAAGAAAGGGAGTGAAGAGGGGTATAAATACCCACCCTCCAAAACTAGCCATTACTGTGTTGAGAACGCAGGTTATCGGTACTACTGACCTCAGGTCGGTACTACCGAGGGGCTCAGGAAAGGGAGACAGAAACCCTTCATCGGTAGTACCGACTTGGGGTCGGAACTACCGAGGAACCCCAGAAACGAAACAGAAGGTCTTTATCGGTAGTACCGGCATGGGGTCGGTACTACCGAGGGTTCCGAGAAAACCAGACAGAAACCCTTTGTCGATACTACCGACCCAGGGCCGGTACTACCGACAAAAGGCAGACAGGGAGAAAAAAAACAAGGTATGTGTACGTGTAGGCTTTGTGTCTCTCTAGGTTTTCTTGATTCACCTTTCTAAGCACTTTTAGCATCTCTAGACGATCAAATCGCATCCCTCTTAATAGTACGGTGTTTCCTATACTCAAATTCAAAATTTAAATTAATTTAAATCTCCAATTGAGCTTCAACACCAAATAGAAGGTATGAGGGGCTTCTTTTGATTAAATATGAAATTTATCTCTTTAATCCCTGCACATATCTCATAGAAAGCATTAAATCATCCAAATTGTATTGTCATTATCACCAAAATAATTAGGAGCCTAGATGCACTTTTAATCTCCCCCTTTTTGGTGATTGATGACAACACAACTTGGTTAAATAAAAGAGATGTGTGTATGCAATGAGTTAGGTAAAGACTCCCCCTAAATAAGTGCAATGTCAAGTGTGAGAGGCCTCAAATGCCTTTTGCACAAAATTTAGCAAGAGCTCCCCCTAAATCTTTGCATTCAACACAAGGTGCAAAAAGTGTGATACACAAATTTCCGTGATGTATATGACAAGATATATCACAACAATAAAGTGAGAGATAACATCCAACACACATACATAGCATCACACATAGACAAAAGGTTCTTGCATCACACTAGCATTCATAAGTCTTACAAATTTAAATGAGTTCACGTGGCACATCACCATCCATCACACCACACAAATAAGTTCATACATGTCCATAAGCTACAATAGATAACGATAGATAACTTGATACACATCTTCTTCCCGTCTTCAAGAGTGAGCTCACTCCCCCTTTGGCATCAAACGCCAAAAAGGAGAGACCCTTCAATCAACGCTCTCACGGGGAGATTGGACAGCCGGAGGTGAGTCTTCATCTTCATCGGTCTCGCCACCACCAAAGTCCTCATCATCAATATCACCCGGAGGCTCTGCATACATCATGGAGGCCTCACCATACGCCTCCCAAGGGTTGTAGAAGACCGGTGGAGGAGGAAAGTCTATAGGCTCACGAACGGGGGAGTGCTCAATGTTAGCTCCTGCAAGCAGGGCCTTCTGACGGGTCTCCAACCTAATGAGTTGCTCCTCTGTGTGCTGCCTGTGGGCACGAATCTCCTGAGCATTGTGCCTTCCCACATTGAAGCAAGCAAAGAGTTCCTGAGATAGAAAGTTGAGAACGCTCTTATTCTTGCTACCGGATGGAGGAAGACCCTTAGAGCTAGATGGCCCCTGAGAAGATGAAGGTGCATCATGAGAGGATGGGCCAGCTGAGGAGGGTCCAGCAGAGGAGTGTGGCCTCGGAGGGGCATGCTTGCCCAACTTGAGTAGACGCTCAATGTTGCCCTTGTTTGGCTTGTAGAAAGTGTGAACCTTGTCTGACATGATGTCCACTCCGGTGACCTCGCATATCATCTTGAAAATCCAAGGAGCATACTTGCAAGACATGTTGGCGGACACTGAGTTCACTATGATCTCCTCCCAAATGAAGTCAAACACACTAAAAGGTTCTTGACCGGGAGCCATCTTCACAAGCAAGTTCTTGGAGATGTTGGAGATATTGTAGTTGTCACCCATCTTAGGACTCAAAGTGTACCGAAAGAATTGGTTCAACATCCTGTAGAGGGGTTTCATCCCGTGAGTAGTCCCAAACTCAATGTTGCCATAAGCACGGTCATATATGAAAGCCATCTCACTGTCAAGAGAAATGTCACCACCATGGATTTTCTAATAACCAAGATCCTGTGGGCCAAAGCCAAGTATCTGTGCAAACCTCTCATAGGTGACAGAGAGAGGCTTTCCCTGAATAGTCCAATAAAAGGTCTTGGTCTCACGCTTGATATAGAGATTGGCAAAAATTGAGCGACCACTTCCTCATTCCAATCCAAATTCAAAGCCATGATGCGATCCATACCCTTAGCAAAGCAAGCATCAATAGCCTCATCCACCGCCGGTATCCTAAGTGACCTCAAATGATCCCAATGAATGGACTTCATATCAACAGTGATATTTGCTTTAGAGAGGATGACCGACTCAAACCAATCCGCAGTAAACTTGAGCCAAAAGCGGATGTCTATGGTATACTCCTTTTGGTATTGAGCGGGGTCATCGTACCTTTCCTTGTACACATTGTGAGTCCCCTTGGTGTAGTCCACCATGCGCACAAGCCTGAAAGTGAATCCCTCAAGAGAGTCCAAGGAGATATCCTCATAGTCATCATAGTGATCATCCGGTTCATGTGCATGCTTGGTGCGGGCTTGATGACCTTGGTCGGTGGACCGACGAGGAGCAGGAGGAGGATTGGTGCGTCCACGGCCACGAGGGCGTTGAGAGCCCTTTGCACCCTTCCTCTTCCTTTGAGCAATGGGAATATCATCATCAGAATCCTCATCCACTACTTGCTTGCCTTCACGTGCCATCTGTGAGATAAGAATTACCAGAATGAGATGACATGAAGGATTGATTGGAGTGAAAAGATTGACATGCCTCGAATTAGATCACTGCTATGGCATCTGTCGGTACTTCCGGACCAGGGCCGGTAGTACCGAGGGGGTCGGTACTTCCGGCACTGGGTCGGTAGTACCAATACATGCCGAACCGTGACACAAATCCAAGAAACGGGAGATTCCACCAACTAAAGTCTCTAAGATCATAGGCATGAGTTCTAGGACTAGTATGGAGATGATTCCCTAAAGCATTGGTCCTAGAAACAACGGCATTGAGAGATCGGGATTTGAGATTTTGAAACAATACCTTGAGCTCTTCCTTTGCAAGATCGAGGAGAGGATGGGGAGGAAGTGAATCCCCACGAGGTGGAGGATCCAAGTATCCCCAAAGCTTCAAGATTCCACGGTTGAAACACGAGTTCTCCTCACGAATTTGAGTAGGGAGGGGAAGAGGGGCGGCAACGGTTAGAATGAGAAGACCTAGGGTTCTTGTCCGTTCGCGGGGTATTTATACCCCAGAGACGATTATCGGTAGTACCGGGGTGAGGTCGGTACTACCGAGCCCCAGATAAAAATCAGACAGAAGAGGCTTATCGGTAGTACCGGGGTCAGGTCGGTACTACCGGGGGTCCAGAGAACCTTTATCGGAAGTACCGGCCTTGTGCCGGTACTACCGCTGATTTTCGATATTCCAACAGAAAGGCTTTTTCGGTAGTTCCGGCCTTGTGCCGGTACTACCGACCATCTTCCAAGATTTAAGCGAGATATGAGTGTGAGCTGAGGACGATAGATAGAGAAATGGCTATAGACATGTAGAACAACCATGGTATTTGGTGATTAGGCATAATCAATTAATCAAAGCAATAATCACCAAGCACTATGGGAAGAACCAATTTTGAAAGACTCGCACAAAATTAAGAAAATAAAACATTTTCCTCTCTATCTAGGCAACAAACAATTGTGTGCAACAAGTCAAGCCAAGTTACGAAAATCCAAGATATTTAGCTCACTTCTCAAAGCACAAAACCTTTGCTCATCTAGAGGCTTAGTTAAGATATCGGCAAGTTGCCACTCTGTGTTTACATGACGTAAAGCAATATCTCCCTTAGCCTCATGATCCCTTAAGAAATGATGTCGAATATCTAAGTGCTTTGTTCTAGAGTGTTGCACCGGATTGTTTGCTAGCTTGATGGCACTCTCATTGTCACATAAGAGTGGAATCTTACTAAACACACAACCGTAATCACTCAACGTTTGCTTCATCCACAAGAGTTGTGCACAACAAGCACCGGCCGTCACATACTCGGCTTCGGCCGTGGATAAAGCAACCGAATTTTGTTTCTTCGAACTCCATGACACCAAAGACCTACCAAGAAATTGGCAAGTCCCCGTTGTGCTCTTTCGATCTACTTTGCAACCGGCATAGTCCGAATTGGAGTAGCCAAGTAAATCAAAAGTGGAGCCCTTGGGATACCATAAGCCTAGGTTAGGAGTGTGAACCAAGTATCTAAAGATTCTCTTAACGGCCATTAGATGACACTCCTTAGGATTAGCTTGAAATCTTGCACACATGCACACACTAAGCATTATGTCGGGCCTAGATGCACAAAGATAAAGGAGGGAGCCAATCATGGAACGAAATACCTTTTGGTCGACCGAATTCCCTTCTTCATTGAGATCAAGATGTCCATTTAATGCCATAGGAGTCTTGATGGGTTTAGAATCGGCCATGTCAAACCTCTTGAGCATATCATTCACATACTTGGTTTGACATAAGAAAGTCCCTTCCTTCATTTGCTTGATTTGAACCCCAAGAAAGAACTTCAATTCACCCATCATAGACATCTCGAATCTCTTGGTCATGATCCTACTAAACTCTTCACAAAACTTATCATTAGTAGAGCCAAAAATAATGTCATCAACATAAATTTGACAAACAAAGATATCTTTTCCCGTTCTTTGAATGAAGAGAGTAGAATCGGCTTTGCCTATCTCAAAACTGTTCTTCAGAAGAAAATCCTTAAGGCATTCATACCATGCTCTAGGAGCTTGGTTGAGCCCATAGAGCGCCTTATGGAGCTTGTACACATGGTTGGGGAAGTTTGGATCTTCAAAGCCCGGTGGCTGTTCAACATAAACTTCTTCTTGGAGAGGTCCATTCAAGAATGCGCTCTTCACATCCATTTGATGAAGCTTGAAATCATGATGGGTAGCATAGGCCAAGAGTATACGAATGGACTCAAGCCTTGCTACCGGAGCATAAGTCTCTCCAAAGTCCAAGCCTTCAACTTGAGTGTAGCCTTTGCCCACGAGCCTTGCCTTGTTCTTCGTGACGACACCAAATTCATCTTGCTTGTTCCGATAAACCCATTTGGTGCCGATCACATTTTGCTTGGGTCTTGGTACCAACTCCCAAACTTCATTCCTCTTGAAGTTGTTCAACTCTTCCTCCATAGCAATAATCCAATCCGGGTCCTCAAGAGCTTGTTCCACACTAAGAGGTTCCAAAGAAGAGACAAACGAGTAAAACACACAAAAGTTTGACAATCTTGAGCGAGTTGTTACCCCTCTTTGGATGCTCCCAAGGATGTTATCAACAGGGTGATCCCGTTGAACCATTTGATGGACTCTTGGATGTGGTGCTTGAGATTGACGTTGAATGGGTCCATCATCATCATCTTCAACTTGAGGTGCTTGTTCATGAGCTTCACCGCCTTGTTCTTCCCTTTGATCAAAGCCACTCCCATGATCGTCACCATGAGCTTGACCTTCATCTTAATGAACTTTAGAACTAGGTGGTTCGACTCTTATTGATGATGGTGGATCTTGATTGCTTGTGTCAACCGGAGCTTGAACTTGAACTTCCCTTGGCATCACTTCACCGGTGCCCATTCTAAAAATGGATATATTTGGAGGTTCTTCATCATCTACAAGGTTTTCACTAACTTCCTCTCCTTGAGAGCCGTTGGATTCATCGAATTTCACGTTTACCGTGGTCTCAACACAACCGGTGGTTTTGTTGAAAACACGATAGGCATGTTCGTTAGTTCCATAACCAATGAGAAAACCTTCATCAACCTTGGATGCAAACTTTGAGGCTTTGGGTCTCTTGTTAAGTATAAAACACTTACACCCAAAGACCCTAAAGTAGTGCACACTAGGTTTCTTACCGGTGATGATCTCATAGGGAGTCTTGTTCAAGTACTTGTGGAGGTAGAGGCGGTTGGCGGCATGGCACGCGGTGTTGATGGCATCCGTCCAAAATGAGTCCGGAGTCTTGTACTCATCAAGCATTGTTCTTGCCGCTTCAATCAATGTACGGTTCTTCCTCTCAACAACGCCATTTTGGTGAGGAGTGTATGGAGCGGAAAGTTCATGCTTGATGCCTTCTTCATCAAGGAATTCTTCAACTCGAGTGTTCCTAAACTCCGAGCCATTGTCACTTCTTATGTTCTTGACCTTAAGCTCGAACTCATTTTGAACTCTTCTTAGGAACTTCTTGACCACTCCCTTTGCTTCACTTTTATCTTGCAAAAAGAATACCCAAGTGAAACGGGAAAAGTCATCAACAACTACTAAACCATATTTGTTACCACCGATGCATATGTAGGCAATTGGTCCAAACAAGTCCATGTGTAGAAGCTTTAACGGTCTTGATGTTGAAAGGATGTTCTTGGCGGGATGGTGCGCTCCAACTTGCTTTCCCACTTGACAAGCACTACATAACCTATCTTTCTCAAAAACAACATTTGTTAGTCCTAGGATGTGCTCATCCTTTTGAAGTTTGGCCAAGTTCCTCATGCCAACATGGGCTAGTCGGCGATGCCATAGCCAACCCATGTCGGATTTTGCCACTAAGCAAGCCTTAGGATCCACCTTTACTTGTGTGAAATCCACATAGTAAAGCTTTCCCCTTAGGTGACCCGCAAAGACAATAGAGGAATCCTCACTTCTAGAGATGGTCACACCCTCTTTGGTAAAGAGACAATTGTAGCATTTCTCACAAAGTTGTGAAACCGACAACAAGTTGTACCCCAAACCTTGCACATGAAAAACATCTTCAATTGAATTTGTTGTTGAGATAGCAATTTTACCTAAACCAACCACATCTCCTTGACCATTATCTCCATATATGATAGTTTCTATAGGGGTGTCATAATGCTCAAGGGATGCAAACAAGCCTTCATCTCCGGTCATATGATTAGTGGCACCACTATCAATTAGTCATGCGGTTCCACCGGAGGAGTAGGCCTACAAAACAAGTTTAAGCTTTTGGTTTAGGTACCTTGGAGGTTAGATGCATAAACTTTTGGAACCCATACACTCTTCCTCATAGCCTTTTTGGCACAGGCTCCAACATACTTGACCACCATTTTACCATTGTGATCCAAGGTCACAACATAGTCACACGTGTAGTTGGGAGAGGGTTTGTGTTCCACCACATTCTTCGATCCCTTTGGTGGAGACTTAACCCCACCATTTCCTTTTGTGATGTTCACAACCTTTGCCTTTTCTTGTGTTGTGGTAGAGGTGGTCACTCCATGGGCAATATCCATAATAGTGTTGAGGTAGCCACCCTTGTTCCACAAGGAGATCTCATGCCCTTTTACCACCCTTCTACCATTGACCTTGTTGTACTTGTAGTGCCCAAGTCCTCTTGTGTCAATTGACTTTGGAATGGACTTGGCACCCAACTTACCTTGGTTGATCAACATGTTCAACCAGGCAATCTCCTTATTCTTGCTCTTAATTGTTTCCTCTACCCTTGCAAGGTTAGTCTTAAGAGTATTTACATCAACATTAGAGCATATACAACAACCTTTGCTAGTGGAGGCATTAGAGTCAAAGTTTGCTTTAGGGTCGGCCTTGGTGCTTTCCCAAAGAGCACTATAGTTTGCTTCAAGATTTGTATCTTTCTCCGATAAGCATGAGAAGCTTGTTTAAAGCTCACTATGAGTGGCCTTTAGGGAAGCTAAAGATTCATTTGCCAAAGAGTAGTCCTTTAGCATCCTCTTATTAGAGTCATTGGCCAAGGACAAGCCTACGGTCAACTTCTCTACCTTAGCCTTCTCCTCGGCAAGGGTCTTCTCTAGAGCAAGGTTTCTTTCCTTCTCACGGATAAGCAAGTCTTCTTGCTCATGGAGAATATCCTTCTTTTCCTCTAATTTGTCCAAAAGCTTTTTAATTTCTTTATGGCCTTTTCTACCAAATTGCTTTATCATGTTAGCCTCCATTTCTTTTTCCTCATCTAGGTTGTCTATGTCACTACTAGGTGTGGATGATGATGAGGTAAGAGAGGATGAGGTGGTTGACTCTTGTACCTTGCTCCCTCTTACCATGAGGCAAAAGTGAGAGTTGTCCTCATCGTCGGAGAGGTTGTTGAAGAGGCATGGTGAAGATGTTCCTTGTGCCATGGCAAGTGTTGCCATGCCTTTCTTCTTTGGTGCTTCATCTTCATCACTTGAGTCCCATTATTGACCCACGTGAGCACGCCCTTGGTACTTGTTCTTGTACTCTTTGCTTTTCTCCTTGTACTTCTTCTCTTCCTCATTCTTGTCTTTGTTCTTGTTCTTGGGACACTCGGCAATGAAGTGTCCATACTCTCCACACTCATAGCATTTTCTTTGTGACTTCTTCTTTCTATCATCACCGCCTTTCCTTGATGCCTTGAACTTCAAGAACTTCTTGTACTTCCTTATGGTAAAGGCGGTTTCTTCATCCGTGCTTCCTTCTTCGCTTGAATCTTCATTCTTAGTCTTGGAAGTCTTGGGCTTTGCTTCCACCACTTCACTAGAACTAGCATTGAGCGCTAGACTCTTGTTCACCTTCAAGGTAAGTGACTTTTCCACGTCTTGATCTACCAACTCTTGATGCAAGATTTCACCAAGAAGTTGATTCGGAGTCATGTTGTGATAGTTTGGGTCTCTTCTTATCATAGTTGCTAGGTTTGGGTTCTTCGGTGTGAATGCTCTTAGTAACTTCTTTGTGACCTTCTCATCATCCCAATCATTACTTCCTAGTGCTTTGATGTTCGAGACAAGGAGGATTAGCCTATCATACATTTCCCTCACGGTGTCTCCATCCTTCATGACGAAGAGCTCAAGCCCAGGTGGGCTAGGCAAGTTCTCTGCTCCCCAACCACTAGACCCATGAGAGTCATATGTTAAATAATCATAAACCTATTTTATAGTAATATATCAATAGTGTCTTCTGTTAAGAAAGAAACACAACCCAACAAAAATACATTGCAAAGTAAAGGAGCTCTATTTTTCATCTAAAATAACTAGAAGTTGTCAAGATCCTAAGATAATAAGAAATTTCAACCCTTCCAACAGCTTGCCTCCCCACACAGCTTGCTGAATCACATCATCACTAATGATATCAACTTCCTGTGACAGGCACAAGAATGGTGCTACAAATATATTCATAATGGCATATAATTCTATAAAGTACTTTCAAAGATGAATTAGCTCTAGTATCTCACACGACCAAGTCATATTATATCATTGCTCGTTTTATTGTTTGTAAGTGATACTAATTTCATCTACTAGTAATCAGGGTGTGAGTGTGAATGTTTAGTATGCATACTCTTCTGCTGAGCATAGTAAGACTTTTTTTTCCTTCATAATACAAATATATGCAGCTCTCCTGAATGTTCAAAAAAAATTTCATATATTTTAATATCAAAAGTAACAACAAAAAATGTGTTAAGTGAAATGTAAGGAGGTCAAGAATTCAGAACAGCATAAACAGAAAATCTGATGGCAACACAACCACTGCCGCCAGAGGTGGACAATGCTATGGGCAAGGAGAAAATTGCACAAGGTGGGGTTAGCAGCTACAAATTAGAATTTCCATAAGCAAATATGGGAAATGCTGAAAATAGGTGTACCCTCTTTACAGAACCTGATGCTACAGCTCTAGTATTAATAAGAATTGCAGTTAATCATTATCCAAAAAAAACTCAGCCTGCGGGGAGTAAGACCACCCCCACGGTGTTGTATTAAGAAGAAGACCTTCTTCACACAGGTCGAGAAAATCTCCGAACCCCTGCCCCACCCATACACAGCGGCACCGCAGCACACGTGAGATAAGGCTGGCCTTAGACCTGTGCTTTGGCATGGGACAGACGAGGAGATTTTTATACAACAGCAGACTACTGGGATGGTCATCCGGCCGCTCAACCACCGCACATATGTGCGTCTGCTAGGGAATAAATTCCCCGTGCGACACCCGGTTCGATCCGTGGCGGGTGGCCTCACCACCGTGAGTGCCCACCACTAGGCCAAAGGCCGGAGCAATGCTTAAAAGAATCTTAGCAGAAACATAGCGGTGGAGTACTTTTATCCTGCGCAGGCTAAGGAGGACTTTCAGTGTTAATCTATCAATTCAAAAGTAAAATAGCTTACCATACAAAAGAGAGCATACGGAATGGAAAACGCCCAGGAACCAAATATATATGTGCCACAAATGTAAACCTGGATTGCATATTTCTAATCTTTTCTTTTTTTGAGCAAGATTGCATATTTCTAATCAGGCAGGGAACTATTCATCTATTCCTAACAGCACCACTACTCATTGCCCAAGTGTTTTGTGATGATTGCAAAAAAACATGTAATAGCACCAGATGAAGATAGTATTGCAAATCCAAATCAAACAATGGCACCAAAGGAGTACATTGGGAGGCAAAGAAGAAAAACAAATTTCAGGATCCGACTTGGCGTGGGGGCCTGGGGGCACCAGAGTTGAGTTCAATGCTAAAACTTGTTGGAACATAAATGCCTCCGGAACTCAACAGTTTGCTAAGAAGTCCATTGGTTGCAACCGGCGTCGATCTTCGCATCTTGCGCAATGCCGAAGAAGAACCTAATTGAGCCATGGATGGATTGCATTAGTAGGGCGCTACCGCAGGGAAAAAAATCCACAACCAAATAAATCGAAGTGGAGAAAGGAACTGCACTGGGTTCTATCGAGGACTAGGGAATCAAGCTAGGAGTACTTACAACCAATAATGCGAAACCACTCCATCCCTTGTGGATGTGGATAGAAGTGAACCCCATTGTACCAGCTGAGAAAACGGCGGCGCTGTGGCGGTAGGTCGGAATCAGAGCACTGAGGGGCGGCCGATGGAGGATCCGGCCGGGGGCCGAGGAGTAGGGGAGCATGAGGCGGCGGACGGAGGGTACCGCTGCAGTGCTGGTGAGATTGTGCCCGCAGTACCGTTGTATACTTGTACACAGGCTGTATACAACGGTTCGATTGCCTGTGCAAATACCCATTCCCTTTAATTTTTTTTACTAGTAGAAGCGCACACATGACACTGCGTGATATAAAAAATAGTAGATGTAAAATGTCTATATAGTCATAAGACATCATAGTTATTGATATTTCAACATTCTTTCGTAATTGGTTATAGTTGTTTAGAATCTTTATCTTACTTCGTTGGACCTACAATGGTAAAAAATTCCAAATTAGAATAATCCTTATAAATAAAATTATGGCGAATCGCATACCAATCTAGGCGCATACATTCAACCTTGATATAGATATTAACTATCCATTGTTGGAAAAGTCAGGATAGAGTATGGTGTCTTAAGACTGACTCCAGCAGTCACATTCATCTGCATCCGCAAAGAGCACGGCTGCACACATGTGAGAGAAGGAGTATGCACCGCAAAAGGAAGAGGTGCTCCAGCAATATGCCGCAACCACACGGATCCTGGCGGCAGTTGATTCCCGTGAGGAGGGGGAGAGGGAGAGGACGGCGGCCGCTCGTGGAGCTCCTCCACGCCGACGAGCTCCGTCTCCGAGGGAGGTAGGGCCTGCTCGCCATGCCACCCTGCTCGAGCTCGAGGCCACCGCCGACCCGCGCTGCTGCTCTACTCTCTGCCGCGCCTCAAGATCGAGGGAGCGTCGTTGCCGTTGCCGCCAGATCCAGGGAGTGCCGCTGCAGGGGGCCTTGTCGACCATGCCAGGCTCCACAGTGCGCTGCCTGTTCTCGCGGGCGACGTTGCTGAGCTCAGCGAGATGACGGATGCCCCGACCCCCGGTCCTTCCCTGCTCCACGGCGGTGGATCCCCTGGTCCCCTTCTCCGAGCTCGACGAGACAGACAGCGGGACGACGGAATGGCTCCAGACGGCGAGGGCTCCTCCGCCAGATCCGGCCCTGCCACCGCCTAGGCTCCTCCACTGCGCGCGCAAGGGGCTCCGAGGACGGCGCGGAGGCGTTGATGGAGCGGCGGCGTTGGGGCTGCTGAGGATGCCCTCCGGCCATGCCTCCCTTGCTCCCTTCCCTCCTCCGTCTCTCTCTCTCTCTCTGCGGAGGTCGGGTGGGCTGGCGGCTCCTCTCCGGCGACGGCAGCGGCAGGTATGACGGAAAAGATCCGGGTGTACGGGAAGGGACGCCAGCAGCAGGTACGGCGGGCTGGTGATCTCCTCTCTGGCGACCTCGCCGCCGACGCCAGCGGCAGCAGTGGCAAGATTCGGTGTACAAGAAGCTGTTTGGGCCGCAGCGGGCGGAGCAAGAGGAGGCAGACCGAGGAGGGGCCCACGGGCGGTTGATGAATGGAAAGGAGAGAGAAACCCCGAGAATGAAGGTGGGAGAGGTGGAGTCTTCACTTTGAGAGAAGGGATGAGGGTGTTGATGGAGGTGCTACAGTGCATTTTGGTTCCTTATTTTGGGGATGGGGGAAGAGGTGAGAGCATTGCTGGAGTCAGTCTAACTACCCATGACCAATAGATCATTGTTCTATATTCACATGACATGATGACAAGCTTAGCACATTGTCAGTGGAACGTACCGACAGTCCACCATGGGACTATCCATGGGGGTAGTAATGGTGATAGAATGTGTGAAGGGGTAGCCGGATCAAGAGCAAGATGGTAACGCGGGATCACAAAGACACAAGAATTTATACAGATTCAGGTCATCAGATTGATGTAATACCGAACGTCCTGTTTGGGTGGATGATATTGCGTCCCGCGCTCATGTATGTTGGGGTACGAGGCCTTTGCCTCTCTCAGTTCACAGGTCGATCTATGGACCCCTACCCCTCCTTATATAGTCCGGTGGAGTTGAGTTACATGGAAAGCCCTAGTCGGTTACTATACAAAAGATCTATCTGGATTACAACTGTGTATGGGGAGTCCTGAATGAGCTCCACCGTCTATGTATCTATGGTACCGGGGTATATCCCCCACACATCGCCTCATAATACTCGAATTTTCCCTATGGTTCTTACTATCTCCTTTTTTTTGCTTCAACTGAATAGGAGAGATTCACATCTATATAATATATTTATTTATTTTTGACGGAACACTGTGGGGAGTTCCTACAACAAGCTTTTATAAATTAAAAGGGAGGATATTTACAGGAGGGGAGGGGCTCTGAGAATATACAATATATTTATTGAGAAATGAAGCTTTAAGAAATTATAATTATTGTTGTCAACAATCTACTAACGAACTGTTCAATTTTGATAACAAGCTGGAAGCGAATTAAACGCGCCATGCAAGAAAATGACATTTTGAACTCACGTATCTTCTTGCCAAGCAAGAAAATAAGTGAAAATGCCATCTCAGTTTAAACCCATTTGAGCAAAGCTCTTGATTCTGTATACAAAGCACAAAATTTAAAAGTAGTATTACAATCATGTTATTTAGACAATTGAATTAAAATAAAATAAAAGCAATCTAGAAAATGCACCATAAAATTTACATCCGGCCAGTTGATAATCTGATATTAGCACCCTGCGTGGCCAATTTAAAAGACAGGCATAGATAATTGTCTGCAGTGAAGAGAATAATGTCTCTTCCGTGCCTCCTTGCCATGCAAACGCTCAAATGCTGTTTCAGCATTACATGTTCTTTCCCTTTGTCCCGCAATGCAGCCTCAGCTTTCAAATTACGACGATTAAGTTCTGTGATCAAATGGCTTGTTTGAATTTTGTTTACCTCCCATCAAGTCATAGGGATCTGCATGCCAAGTGAAAATATGAAACAGATTCAAGTGGGAAGTTGATATTAAATGACTTTTTTCAGTTCATACTTCAAGGCTCTTTTCAGTTCACCTAAAGAAGGTTGTAGAATTGCTTCTGAAAAGTTGTAACTATCAGTGTTTACTTACAGGTATTGTCAACAAGCCATAAACCACATTTAAAAAAAATGAAACTCTCTCCAATGACAATGCAATGTTAGGGAATAATCCAAAAACATGTTTATGGATGGAGAGATGACCTCAAGCATAGGCCTGGAAATAAAAAGGCTATTTAGTGATACACCGATTCTACAACAGTTCTGTTCGTGGAGAGCATCATTTTCTTTCATAACCTTTTCCAACCAATCAGCATTTTAGACATAATCGTAATGCGTGCTACGAACCAAAAAGAAGTAATAGTCACCCTTAACGGTGTGTATGGGCTAGTATGTCCTTGACCAATTATCAATATTAACACCTTGCTATTACATCAAGTTAATCAGCTCGGTACTTCTAGAAAAACTACTTTAATTACTGCATCTAAAAAATGGCATATGTATCTGTTAGAGTATATGTGTGTATATGTGAGTGTGGCCCATATGGCCTTGTGTATAGCCCATATAGAGGCTCATGTATAGCTGACTATATACCCACCCTTCTAGTGTTGGAGGAATACAAGGGAACTATTTCCTCCTACATGGTATCAGGCTAGGGTTCCCCTTCCCCTTCCGCTGCTGCCGCCGCCGGAGTCCCCTCCCCTTCCTCTCTCCTCCTTCCCGCCCCTGCCCTCCACCTATGCTGCTGCTACGGCTGGCCTCCGGGCACCCGCTCCCGTCCTTGTGGCCCAGGCGCCGCCGCTGCAACAGGCCGCGCAGCTGCCGCCACTGCCGGGCACGGGCATGAGTGCCGGCGCGCGGCCCCCTGCCCCGCAGCCGCCGCCGCCAGCCATGGGCACAGGAGCCGACGCACACCCCCTGCCCCGCAACCGCCGCCGCCGGCTACGGGCGCAGGCGCCGTCGTGCAGTTCCCTGCCTAGCAGCAGCCGCCGCCACCCTCCTCCCCTGCTCCGAGCCCCCACCGGCCCGCCTTCCCCTCGCGTCGCGGGACCTCAAGGCGGTTGTGGCTGCCTTCCATGTGGCTCACCTGGGCGCGGGCGCGGGGGCCCCTGATGCAGCCTCCGTCGCGGCCGCCCTGGATGCTCTCTAGGCCTGACGCTTGAGCGCTGGGGGCGCCGGCGGCCTGCCTGCTGGCGGCTCCAGCCCTACCGGCCAGAGCAGCCCAGCGGCTCCCGTTGGCCCAACCGGTGCCGCCAGGGGAGATGCAGGGAGCTTTCCTTCCTACGTCCCTGCATTTCCCCCTCCCGGCGTTGTGTCTCCCCTCTCCGGGCCCGACATGCCCCCTCTCGTGACGCCATTCTCCGCTCCTGCCTTCCTCCGGGGCACGTCGCCGCCTCTCGCCACTCTCACCGCCGCCGACACCGCCCTCGCTGCGGCCCTTGCGGCTGCCCAGTCAGAGGCCGCCGCTGCTGATGAGCGGGATCACGTGGTTGCCCTCGCTTGGGAGCGCGGGCGCACTGCCGCCTTCGCCATCGCCCGCCGTGTCGTCGAGGTGGAGCACTTCCTCCACACCTCCGCGGTGGAGAACGTTACCTCCTCCTCCCACCAAGCGTCGCCCGCTGCTCACTTCTAGCAGAGTGCTGGACCCTCGCTCGGCCAGGTTGACCCCATGGTCGCCTACCTCCACCTCCAGGCTGCCGGGGTCCCGCACATCAAGAACCTGATCACCATCGTCCTCGACTCCACCTCCACCTCCTACACTCGCTGGAGGGACCAGGTTCTCCGTGCGCTACGCTGCTACGCGCTCGACGACCACGTCCTCTCCGACACTCCGGTCGGGGCTCGCGACCTGGCGTGGCTGCGCCTCAACAGCATCGCCATGTCCTGGATCTTTGGGACCATCTCCCTCGATCTGCATTGTGAGGACTCCCGACAGCACCGCACGCGAGGCCTAGCTGGCCCTCGAGAGCTAGTTCCTCGGCAACGCCCAGATGCATGCCCTCAAGCTCGACACTGAGCTCCGCACTCTCCAGCAGGGCGACATGTCCGTGGGTGACTTCTGCAGGAAGATGAAGAGCACGGCCGATGGACTTCACGACCTTGGGTACCCGGTCCCGGAGCACGTCCTGGTGCTCAACGTCATGCGGGGCCTTCCCAGCAGCTACGAGGCCCTGCGGATGTTGATCACCTACCTGAAGCCGACTCCCACCTTCCTCCAGGTTCGTGATGCCCTCACCTTGGAGGAGCTCACCCGGGGCCTCCACACATCTGCCTCGACCACGTCTTCGCCCTTCACCGCCTCCCGTGCACTCGTCGCTGCCCCGCCACCGTCCTCTACCTCGCCGCCTGCCTCTCTCATTGGTGCTCCTCCCCCCGGGCGAGCGGGGGTGGGGGGCCGTGGGGGCCGTCGAGGCCGTGGTGGTGGGGGTCGTGGGGGTTGTGGGACGCCCACCCAGGCTCCGACCCCTGCTCTCGCTCCTCTTCCCGGGGTGCGCCCTGGCCGACCTTCGCCAACCCATTGTTAGGGCGCATCTCCATGTGGCCTTTCCAGGGTCAGGGAGGGGGGACTCGTCCTCCGCACCAGCCGGCTGCCATGGTCATGGGTGCTGCCTCCTACGCGCCGTCCTGGACTCCACCTCCTCCTCAGCCCAGCTCAACGTGGCCGGGGGGGTGGGATCAGGCTGCTCTGGCGTAGTCTTTCAGCACCGTGGGGCTGACACCACCGATTGGCACTGAGTGGATCGCTGACTCGGGAGCCTCCTACCATACCACACCTGATGCGAGTATTCTTTCTTCTGTCCGACCTCCCCACCCCTCGTGTCCTTCCTCTATCATGGTCGGTGATGGTTCTTGCCTTCCCGTCACCTCTGTGGGCTCAGCTCCTGGTCCTTTCCGTCTGTCTGATGTCCTTGTTGCTCCTCAGATGGTCCACAATCTTCTTTCCATTCGTCAATTTACTTCTGGCAATTCTTGTTCTGTCGAGTTTGACACTTCTGGTCTTTCTGTGAAGGATTTAGCTACCGGGCGTCCACTCCTCCGATGTGATAGCTCCAGGCCCCTTTACACTCTCCGTCTTCCGACCTCCGCTGCTTCACCTTCGTCCTCTCCGTCTTCCTCGTCCGCTGCTCTTGCTGCGACACCATCCTCCACCACTTGGCACCGCCGTCTTGGTCATCCCGGCTGAGATGTTTTGGCTCAGATTAGTCGTAGTGCAGATGTCTCTTGTACTAGGACTACTGCTGAGCACCTCTGTCATGCGTGCCAGCTTGGTCGCCATGTTCGGCTTCCTTTTTTTTCTTCTTCGCATGCGTCGCATGCTTTTGATCTTATTCACTATGATTTGTGGACATCTTCTGTACTCAGTATTTCTGGCTATAAGTATTATCTAATGATCATTGATGATTTTTCTCACTACTCCTGGACTTTCCCTTTGCGTGTAAGTCTAACACCTTCCCCACCCTCATTCACTTCTTCACCTGGGTGTCCACTCAGTTCGGCCTCACCGTTAAGGCTGTCCAGTGTGACAACGGTCGTGAGTTCGATAACAACACCTCTCACTCCTTTCTCTCCCGAGGTGTTCAGCTGCGTATGTCTTGTCCATACACTTCTCCTCAGAATGGCAAGGCTGAGCGCATGATTCGGACCACGAACGATGTCATGTGCACCCTTCTGCCCCGTGCTTCTGGGCAGAGAGCCTCCACACCGCACCTACCGTCTTAACCGTCTTCCTTCCATAGCTTCTCCCGCTCCGACTCCTCACCACGCTCTCTTCGATACCCCTCCCACCTACGCTCACCTTCGTGTCTTTGGGTGCGCTTGCTACCCGAACCTTATTGCCACTGCTCCTCACAAGCTCGCACCTCGCTCGACACGTTGTGTGTTCCTTGGTTACTCCCCTGACCATAAGGGGCATCATTGCTATGATCTCACCTCTGGTCGGGTTCTTATCTCCCGACATGTTGTGTTTGACGAGTCAGACTTCTCCTTCTCCTCCACCTCTACACCTTCTCCTGATCCTGACCTTGAGTCCATGTTTTCTGACCTGGTGGTTCAGCCACCTGTTTCTATTTTTCATTTTCCAGTAGGTTCTTCTGGTACACCACCAGCTCCGGCGCCTTCAGCTGCGCCACGCACGGCACTTGAGCCTCCTCTTGCACCACCAGCGGTCCTGGTGCCCTTTGTCGCACCCGACGTGGGCTTAGTGCCTCTGGCCGCGCCATGCGCGGCCTCGACACCGTCTGCGGCACCCAGCACCATCCTGGTACCTCCTATCGTGCCACGTGCAGCCACGTCACCACCTGCACGCTGCGCCGAGACGGTGCAGGTGTACCGGCACCGTCCAGTGCTTCCACAGCCGCCGACTCTTCTGGCTCCGGTCCTGGAGGTGCTCGTAGACTATGCACCTCCTGTGCGCTATGTCTACGAGTGCCGCTCGACGACTCTGCCTCCTCCACCACTATCTCCGGAGCCGTCTCCGCTTCCTCCGCCGCCGCCACTGCCACCTCCACCACGCCGTTCTCGGGTGGAGCCGACCGTGTACCACCCTCCGGTCATCCATCGGGATCTTCGTCACACCCATCCCATGGTGACTCGGCAGGCGGCTGGGGTTCTTTAGCCCGCGGCTCTCTCCACCACTGAGGGAGAGCCGCGGCTCTCTCCGATCCCGACGTCAGTTTGTGAGGCTCTGGCAGATCCGAACTGGCGTCGTGCGATGGAAGAGGAGTGTGGAGCTCTTCTTGCCAAACAGACTTGGGACCTCGTGCCGCATCCGTCTGGTGGCAATGTGGTGACTGACAAGTGGATTTGGATGATCAAGCATCGAGCTGATGGTACTATGGAGCGCTATAAGGCACGTTGGGTTCTTTGGGGGTTCACTCAGCGCCCTGGTGTGGATTATGATGAGACTTTCAGTCCAGTGGTGAAGCCTACTGTAGTGTGCACTGTCTTCTCTCTGGCTCTCTCTCGCGCTTGGCCGGTGCATCAGCTCGATGTCAAGAATGCATTTCTCCATAGCACTCTGACCGAGACAGTCTACTGCAGCCAGCCAGCAGGGTTTGTGGATTCCAGTCATCCGGATTTGGTCTGCCGGCTGAACAAGTCTCTCTATGGTTTGAAGCAAGCTCCTCGGGCATGGTACTCTCGGTTTTCTTCTTTCTTGGTGACACTGGGCTTTGTTGATGCTAAGTCAGACACTTCGTTGTTCATATATCACCATGCTGATGGGATTGCCTACCTCCTCTACGTTGATGACATTATTCTGACTGCCTCTAGTCCCCAGTTGCTCTAGCGGATTATCTCCTCTCTTTAGTAGGAGTTTGCTATGAAGGATCTGGGTAAGCTTCACCACTTCTTGGGTGTGACTATTAAGCCCCGTCAGACTGGTCTTCTCCTTCACCAGTGTCAGTATGCCCTTGATATCCTCAAGCGGGCTGGGATGACTGATTGCTAGCTGTGCTCCACTCCTATTGACACTCAGGCGAAACTCTCTGCTACTCTGGGTGATCCTGTGGCTGACCCTACTGCCTATCGGAGTCTTGCTAGAGCCTTACAGTACCTCACATTCACCAGACCAGACCTCACATATGTTGTTCAGCAGATCTGCCTCCATATACATGATCCTCGGGAGTCACATCTTGCTTCGCTGAAGCGCCTTCTTCGCTACGTCCGAGGCACGGTTGACTTCAGCTTGGTTCTCCACCGGTCCTCTCCTGTTGAGCTGGTTGTCTATACTGTTGCTGACTGGGCGGCTTGTCCGGACACCCGCCACTCTACCTTAAGCTGTCTTCCTCGGCGGTAACCTGATCTCCTGGTCGTCCAAGCGACAGTCGGTTGTCTCCCGCTCGAGTGCTGAGGCGGAGTACCGGGCTGTTGCTAACGGCGTCGCTGAGGCGTCCTAGCTTCGACAGCTCTTGGTTGAGCTTCACAGCCTGCTCGCCAAGAGCACGCTCGTCTACTGCGACAACATCAGCGCTGTGTACCTCTCCACCAACCCGGTTCAGCATCAACGGACGAAGCATGTGGAGATTGACTTGCACTTTGTTCGTGACGGGGTCGCTATCGGCGACGTTCGAGTTCTCCATGTACCGACCACCTCCCAGTTTGCTGACATCTTCACCAAGGGTCTTCCCTCCTCGACCTTCTTGGAGTTTCGGTCCAGTCTCAACGTAGTCAGTGGCTAGTTGTGACTATGGGGGACCTTGTGTGTGAGTTTCTTTCTTTGTTGGCCAGTCTTGTACACCGCTGCGTCGGTAGTCCAGACTGCGGGGGGGGAGGAGGGGTGTTAGAGTATATGTGAGTGTGGCCCATATGGTCTTGTGTATAGCCCGTATAGAGGCCCATGTATAGCTGACTATATACCCACCCTTCTAGGGTTGGAGGAATACAAGAGAACTATTTCCTCCTACAGTATCATTGAAGCATCATGTTCTTCCTTAACCTCCACTATACATATGAATTTAGAGTACTTCCTCTCACTCCATCTCTCTCATTTCCGGTCTATTCTCTCCCTTTCCCTTTCTTCGTCCAATTTAATCCCTCTTCTCTTCCCCAAGGCAGGGATCACCTCATGGCCAAATAATTTAGATAAAGAAAAAAAGGTGTATGTCTGAGTTTAAGACCCTAGATAATATGAACTCTCAAAAAAAGTATTTGGGATAAAGATAAGGTTAATAGAGCCTGAGTGTCACTGAATGGACACCCAAAATACATTTTTTTTATGCCATACTAACATCCAGGACAAATTACATATGTTCAAAGTAACATCCAGTGCCCCTCCAGATTCCACATAACAACATAATTATATGATATTGGGCTTTCTAAGTAACAATCTACATTTATGGATCTAGTTTTGGTATCAAATTTATGGGGAGGCTCAGAATAGTCATGTTTTACCAGAGTTCATATTCTATGTCAGGTTATACATGTACCTTGCACATTTCATCTACACCGACAGCAGCAATGGCATCAAGCACCTGCATAACAGCGATCACGCATCAAGCAGCTTATAATATAAGAGTATATGATAGATTGGATTTAAACTACTTCGGCAACCATAGTCAATTAGAATACCTTCTCATGAAACTTGTGGGGGCTCTTGAACAGCATGGGTTCTAAAAAGAAAAAAAAGTTAAAACTAAAATATCTTAAACCATCATGCTGGAACAGACAAGAAATAAGTAATAGTTGAATGCAGATCGTAAATCAAGTATGGGGATCACCCCACATGTTTGTAACATAGAACAAAACAAAGTGAAGCATTCTATAGCATACCATGGAGCTCCTTTGTTTGTAGATCGGGACTTGACCAGTGGCACTTCCTGGCCTTGGAGCGACAGCTGATGATATAGTCCTGTTAGAGGAGTTTCCGAGGCATTGGGTTCCATGGCCTTGATGATGCAACTACCACCAAGGAAGCCGAAAAGAAATGTCCTCCATGAGCATAACTGCACATTAATGGCCAGTCCCTACCTAAGCTTGAGAAACCTCTACCTGCCCATGATTACATCCAGCAATATCTCTTCGTTATTCCCAGTGCTCCTTGATGTTTTCCTCATGATGTTTTCCTGGTAAAAAAGAAGGGAAATAATAAAATTACATAACAAGAATGATCTCTGCTATTTTTGTTTAAACACGCAGGAGAGTTGGAAGACCAAGCAGCATATCCTGGGTGTAGATGGGAAGTATTGTGGTAAACAATTACCCGGCGCCCGCAGGGAGCCAACGCTCGGAAGAGGCACAAGAAGGCAGCGGTGGCACCGATCGCAGGCGGCAGATGGATGGGCAGGAAAAAGGAATGGATAGACAGACGCGTAGAAGGAAAGAAGAAGTTGAGCGTGATTGACGGGGCAGAGAGGGTGAAGGACCGATTAGGCGAACCAGAGAGGGGGGGAGTGAATGGGAGCCGATAAAAATTCTTCTCGAAGGAGATGGGAACTCCAACAAGACGAACACGGCTTCCGAAACACTTCTCCGACTCAACTACTCAAGTTGGTCAAGACCACGCAGCCACTGGAGTGCTACTGGTCCTAGGAACCAACACACAACCTTCCGAACCAAAACTCACCAACACACACAGTGGAAACTTGCACGGCTTGCTGCCTGTGCTACACCGGTCAGACCGATGGCCTGCGCCGATCAGACCGGTGACACCGGTCAGACCGGTGGACAACGCCGGTCAGGCCGGTGGCTACAGCAGCCGCACAGCAAACGTTCCAGGAAGTCTCAGTGACTCCTCTAGGCCCTGGAACAAAAACCACCTCCGAAACACAACCTGCAAGGAAGAAGAACCCCTCACAAAACCTAGCAAAACAACTCCAAACACGCCAAGAACTGACCAGCAGGACCACGGGACAAAACCACACGGACAAGGCTGTTCCCCGAGACAAATCCCACCAAGGGCTAGCACCAGTCAGACCGGTCAAGAGCACCGGTCAGACCGGTCGCGCCTGGGCAGCTCGGGATGAACAGCGCCCGCGAGTCAACTCCCCCAAATCCAACTCCCGATCTTCCGATTCGCTCCACGGATTCGCACAAGACTTTGGGGATAGTAGGAACACCTCATGGGCACTCCATAGCCAAGATTTGGTCCACCAAAACTTGCTAAATCAAGAGGAATCGAAGGATTTCCGCCAAGAATACCACGAACCCTAGAGCCACGAAAACCCTAAAATTGAGCCCCTTTACTCACGGATTTGGGAGGGGAATCAAAGGGAAAAGAACCACGAGGGGTTCATGCATACATCCCCCACCAAATCCCAAAGAGAAAGGTCTCAAAACCGCCACAAGAAATTCGCCAAGAAAAGCATCCGAAAATCACCAAAAAGGAGAAACGGGAAAGACACATCCAAGCCTTGAGGAACCACGCCGAATCATCTATACATACCAAAGAGGTTCATACAAGGTCTAGCTTGCCGCCCGATCATCCTTCCCTCTCACAAGATCTCACCATGAAGCTCTCAAGCTAGTCCTTGAAATTCCAAAGGAAAAATGGAAGGGAAAATAGGAAAACAAATGAGCTAGGGTTCCAAGAGATGGCTGCCATCCTCTCACCACTTGGGTTATATGGAGGCAACCGAAAGACGAAAATACCCTTACTAGCTAACTAGGGATACATGCCCCTCAAGGGCGAATTCGAAAATCTTTGTCTTCACTCCATCAGACGGATGCCCAGCGACCGCAAACTTGCTTAGCCTCGACGCAAGCCTTGCGATCCCGACGCGTGTCCTCCGCTTCGAAGATTCCGGACTGCGTCGTCGCACACCGGTTAGACCGGTGCTCCTCACCGATC
This sequence comes from Cenchrus fungigraminus, assembly GCA_036936925.1. Taxonomy (NCBI): domain Eukaryota; kingdom Viridiplantae; phylum Streptophyta; class Magnoliopsida; order Poales; family Poaceae; genus Cenchrus; species Cenchrus fungigraminus. The sequence continues at coordinate 25,314,052 of CM072775.1, forward strand.
AGACCGGTCAGACTCATCGGTCAGACTGGTCCGATGCTGCTGCACCTCCGTCTTCGATTCTTCGGTCTTGGCTTTGTGGATCAACCAAGGAACCCAGTGGTTTTCTGGTGAACCACCGGAAACCCCGCGAACTCGGTGTAGCCTCCGCCAATCACCACTCATGACTCGGCTCCCACGTAGTCCCGGCTCGACCTTGGTTTTGAGGCTCAACCAAGAAACCGTCCGTGACTTCATCTTGCGGTTCATGCCACCATGCGGCCCGCACTTGACCCCGCTGGCCACCGGGTCCCTCGAACCAAGCCTACTTGTCTTCTCCACACCTGGAGGCCTCACCGGCAACGACCTTTCGCGCTTGTTCTTCACCTGCACCAACACCAGTCAAGCCGCAACCTGCACCTGCAATACTTAGCCAAGAATCATTCCACACCACGTTGTCAATCACTCATCACACCAGGAAGCGACCATCCACCGGTCCTCGAACCACACATGGCTCTCAATCTCCCCCTTGATGAGTGCATTGACAACACACACGTTTTGGTAACCAAGAGAGAAAAGGAAAAGAAAAGAAACGACTAAAAGAAACTCCAACAAGCGATCGAAAGCCAAAGAAAGGCAAAGAGCAAGATCACTTGAAGAAGACAAGTCTCGGACCCCTTAGGCATGGGCAACGACTCGACACATCCGAGACAAAAACCATGCTCAAGCAAAGAGCACAAACCAACAAACCAAAGCTCGAAAACCACAAAGAGCTCCCCCTGTACACATGCAAGCTTCCCCTGAACCATTGCAACTCCCCCTGGACGAATGCATGCGAACCACTTCACGAAACAGAGCAGCTACAACAGCTCAGCTCTGTCCGGTCAGACCGGTCGCCACCACCGGTCAGACCGGTGCTCAACATGTGAACAGGACCAGCACTCTGACCGGTCAGACCGGTGCACAACAGAGCCCAGAAATGACTCGAAACCACCTGAAAACCTTCTAGATGCATTCAGTAGGCCAAAACATGCTCAAACTTCTCCCCCTTGTTGACAATGCATGAATCAAGCCAAAAATGCAAAAAATGCAACCTAGAGCTTCTCAAATAGACAAAATTCAACAAAGGATGCTACACATATCCAAATGGGCAAGTTAGATACTCTATAGCTTCGTAATGACATCAACTACAAGATCACCAAGTTTCACAACCATTGGGCGAAGCTAAGATAGAATTGAGCAATTTTGCGAAAATTTACCCTTTCATGAGCAAAGTCCTAAACATGAGCAAAACATGTCAAAATGGCAAAGCCATACAAACTTCATGCTAGGACAACCATTCTAATCATAAGACCATCATAAACACCCACAAGCACCTCATGTCATGTCAAAGCCACCGAGCCATGTGCCTACTTCTATATATGAGACTTCTCATTGGTAGGCATCATGCAATGGTTTAGCACCCAAAGCAAATTAATATTAGCACATATGACATGGGAGCACATTTTCCAAGCAATTTACATTTCATTTTCAGATTTGAAATTGGTACATGAAATGTCTTTGCGACAAAAAGGAACTTATGCCCCTCCACAAGATCAAGCATGGGGGCTAAACATTCATGATGGCAAATGAGCCTTTGGCCCCATATGATCAAAATAAGCTATCCAACCACAAATTAAGCATAGCCAAGCCACTAAAACATATCAAGATCATATAAAGGCATTTACTCACAAGAGAGCATACATGTGACATTTTTCAAAAACATAGCCATCAACCATGGATATAAATCAAGATCATCAAGAGCTAAGCCAAACTAACCATAGCTTACCAAACTAGCTCACAAAGACATACATATCATTCCATGGTGAACATTGTATATAGGAGAAGCTTTTCCTAAACAATGCATATGATACAAAATGCATGCAACCTAAGATACAAAGATGCCTATACATCATGTTACATATGCCATGCCAAATGCAAGAAATGCACAAAGGAAAGCTATACATATGCTACAAAGGAGCTCCCACACACCAACTCATGAAATCAAACACACACCAAGCTCCCCCCGCAAACGAGTGAAAGTTGCTTGATCAAGGGGTTTGGTGAAAATGTCGGCTAGCTGGTCATGTGTGGGTACATGGATCAAAGCTATCTTCCCTTTCTCTACATTGTCTCTCAGGAAATGATACCTCACTTCTATGTGCTTGGTTTTGGAATGGAGCACTGGGTTCTTTGCAACGCTTATGGCACTGGTGCTGTCACATTGAAGTGGGACATGGGTATACTCCTCACCAAAGTCACTCATGGTGTATGTGATCCAAAGGAGCTGAGAGCAACAACTAGCTGCGGCCACATACTCTGCCTCGGTAGTGGACTGAGCAACACTCGACTATTTGCGGGAAGACCAAGACACCAAAGAAGAACCCAAGAACTGGCAAGTCCCAGAAGTGGACTTCGTATCCAACTGACACCCGGCAAAATCCGCGTTTGAAAATCCATGAAGAGCCAAAGAAGAGGATGCGGAGTACCAAAGGCCGAAGTCGGGAGTATGACGCAAATACCTGAAAATGCGCTTGACTGCTTGCCGATACGAAGTCCTTGGAGACGCTTGAAAACGAGCGCACAGACATACCGAGAACTGGATGTCCGGCCTCGTTGCCGTTAAGTACAGGAGTGATCCGATCATGCTCCGGTACTCCTTCTGGTCCACGTGTTCACCTTCCTCGTCCGCATCAAGAGCCATAGTCGTACTCATAGGCGTCGCCATAGCCTTGGAGTCCTCCATCTTGAACTTCCTCACAATGTCCTTGGTGTACTTAGCTTGGTGCACAAATGTTCCTTCCTTTGATTGCTTGATCTGGAGCCTAAGGAAGAACTGCAACTCACCCATCATGCTCATCTCAAATTCCCTGCTCATGTCTTCTTCAAACCTTGCAACAAGAGAGTTAGACGAGCCACCAAAGACAATATCATCCACGTACACCTGGACAATCATGATATCTTTGCCCTGCCTGAGGAGAAACAAGGTCTGATCGACCTTCCCCATCTCAAACCCTCTCTCAAACAGGAACCCCCTCAACCTACCATACCAAGCTCTAGGCGCCTGCTTCAACCCATACAGCGCCTTCCTCAACTTGTACACCCGGTAGGGGTACTTCTCACTCTCAAACCCCGGTGGTTTTGAGGCTCAACCAAGAAACCGTCCGTGACTTCATCTTGCGGTTCTTGCCACCATGCGGCCCGCACTTGACCCCGCTGGCCACCGGGTCCCTCGAACCAAGCCTACTTGTCTTCTCCACACCTGGAGGCCTCACCGGCAATGACCTTTCGCGCTTGTTCTTCACCTGCACCAACACCAGTCAAGCCGCAACCTGCACCTGCAATACTTAGCCAAGAATCAGTCCACACCACGTTGTCAATCACTCATCACACCAGGAAGCGACCATCCACCGGTCCTCGAACCACACATGGCTCTCAGAGGGAGGGAGAGCTGTCGCGGGGAGAAACCGACGGTGGGCGGCGCACGGGGAGAAAGAAATAGTGCGAGCGTGATTGGCGGGCAGGATTGTGTGGGTACGCGCCAACGGTTAAGAAGCCGTTGGTGAAAAAAAGTCTGTCTATGCGTCACTTGTGTGATTTGAGAACTTGTGTCCACACAAATTTGTGTGGACTACAAATTTGTATGATTTTGAGCATGCCATCACACAGATCTTCAGAGTAGTCAAATCACACAGATTTTCCTCAAATTATCATCAAAATTATCAGGTAAGTCAAATCTGTGTGATTTTCATCATGCCATCACACAGATTTTCCTAGAAGCAAAATCAATTAGATTTCCAGAGAAACAGAAATAACATGAAAATCTAACAGACTAAGATCTATAAAAATTATACAAATGAAGTGAACAATGTACATATGTTGATTGGATAAATTACAACAAACAAAATTAGAGTGAAAAGACAAAGCAAGAAATGTTTCTTGATCTGTATCCTAAACCTGGACCAAGCAAGTAAATAACAACAGAGTGCTACTATGATGATAGATGCATGTTTAGTCAACATGAATGAAAAACTTAAACCAAAAATTTGTGCCCAAACAAATCAAACATATCCTGACAGAGAAGCATTTGAAAAGATTTAGCAATCTGATCTTCTGGTCATCTATACTAATATAGGTTCTATTAGAATACTCAAGAAACAGATCACTGACACCGTGACAGAGCAAAATATACATTGGGAAACTTTTGCACAGGGAGAGAGAAGTGTGATGGTACACACAGATAACCCAAGCTCAGGTTTGCCAACCAGCTTGTGGATCTGCTGCCCGTTCTTGAGGAAGAAGAAGGTTGGGGTCGCATGGATATCTCATGACGAGCTGAAATCCTGGAGATTATCATAAATTTAGAATTAGTTAACAGTTGAACGCACCAGTGCAACATGCACTTCTTTACATAATTACATGTTTCAATTTGTACAACCTGCTGAACCACAGAGCTATCAGCATGACAATATACTACATACTGCTCTCAAGTGTCATGTAAGACATATTTATTTTAACTTTTTTAATAATACACAAAAGATGACAAGATGTCCTGGTTCTACATTACAAAGTCTAGAAGTTGCTTAAAAATGAATGCTGCACATGTTGGAAACTTGTCCGGATACAAAAAAATGTAACTCTGCATAGACTTACTACAGTTATACTAGTCTACATTCAAGATTATCACACTATTGTCATGGTGATTTAGTAGAATGGCAAAGCAAACATTTAGGTACACTTTGGAAATTTGATGCAGCTAAAAATTAAATCAATCTTCTGTGCTGCCTTTAGGCACTAATGCGACCAAAGAAACATGTTGTAAGCTACACCCACAGCCACAGTTCATAGGAAAAGGAACACTCCGGAACAAAACATTGAAAATTGTATCCTATCATCAATTATTGATCATTGATAAGAAAAGCATTTCAAGACAGAATTGAACCCGGCACTGAAAAACTCTAGTCTATCGTCAAATAACCAACACCAACTACAAATGGTTAGGCTAAAGTCATGTTTAGCAATAATTGACACAACTACAAGGTACATAAAAATCCCCATCCGAAGTTCACTGCAAATACACTACCATCAATTACAACTAAAAGTTTGAAACTTTGGGATAGAGAAGGTAATACTAGCAAGTACCTCCTGTAATAGAAAAGGAAACTCAAAAATGTATACTATAAGCACTCAGATGTAAACCATGAAAAGTCAATGGAACACAGATGAACTCAACTACAACTGCACAGGAATGAAGAAAACAATGCCAGATGCTATTGCTAAACAGACGAAACAAATGAATCACAGATGACAGATTTTATAGATGACCAAAATACTAAAACCAAACAAGTAGATTGTTCTACATGCAATGCATCTTAATATGAAAATCTGGGTTGTGACGGAAACCCCCAAATGACAGAATTAACAGATTTAACAAATGATATAGGTCGTGTCAGGCATGAAAACATGAGAGGCATCCAGCCCAAAGCTTGACCGCTGACGAAACACACTAAAAGAGGAACATTTGATCACCCAAAATGTGAACATTTCGGTATCTTAATCAGATCACAACCAAAAGGATAGTTTCAGTACCTCACAAGTTCAAGGTCGTCAAATGTTTCCACACTACAACTAGGCAAGCATTTATATCATCATTGGCGAAGAAACTTACCTTGAAAAAAGATCGTACACCTCGACTGAGAAAATAGTTGCAGTACCTCACAAGTTCAACATCGTGAAATACTTTGCATCATCATAGGTAGCTTGTGATAGACTTTGCAACTAGAAATCAGATCAAAAATATTTGTATCATGATAGGCATAACAACTTAGCTTTAACGAAAAAAACATGAAACTTGAATAGCAGCAAGGAACAACACGTTATTTCATATATTAATACGAAAAATTAAACTTTACATAAATGTAATGAACAATTTACATATGCTATATCAATAACTTACAACAACCACTTTAGAGTAATAATAAAAGTTATTAGTGTACTTTGTACATAACTAAATGAATATGAGCTACCAGCTAACTTAAAGTGAGGTATGCAAATGACAGATTTAGCAAGTGACCCCAAGTACCAAATGACATATTTAAATCCCTCAAATGACAGATTTAAACCCCCAAATAGCAGAATTAACAGATGACCCAAAATACGAAATGTCAAATTTAAATCCCTCAAATGACAGATTTAAATCCCCCAAATGGCAGATTTAAAAAATGACCCAAAATGACAGATTCAAATACACAAATTATTCTATATGCAATGCATAAAAATCGAGAGAGGCTACTGGGAAAGTTTTCTATAAAGTAAATGACTACCTAGATATACTAATCCATGGTACAACATAATGAAGCTGCTACGTAAATTGAGAATAGCAAATAGAGGAAGGTGAAACTAAGAAAGCAGAAGAAAAGAAAAACTATAAGGCCCAATCATAAAAACCTACCAGTACAAAAAAAATCCAAATCATGCTGGGCTTACACCTAGATACCATAGGAACTACGGTACAATGAGTGCTGGAAATTTAGAGTCAATAAGCTTTAAGTACTCTAGGAATGATAAGATTTGAATGTATTGCACAAGTTTCAATTTGTTAGGTGTTGAATGATGATATGTACAAGTATCATTGGACCAAATCAAGATGATACTTTAAGCACTGAAGAAACGAAAGGTCGAGAAAACATATTTGAAAGAAAAGATGAACTTGCAGACCTATACATCCCAGGATGATTGTGGCTCTTGTGTTAACTACTAAACACAAGATAGAAAAACAAGGATAAGAACTCCGTACCCCCTGGGTGCACTAAAGTCTCACATTATGCTTCCTATCCCTCTCAAATCGTACAACATAGTTTCTCATTTTTTTCAAAAAAAAAACACAAAAATCCCAGCAAGAAATGTATGAACCTATGAAAAATTGGCATCGTGTACCTGAAACTTAGGCTGAATCCTAGCTAGTACATTCAGCTAAATCCATAAGCAAAAGCAATAGTACTAAGACATTGATTAGCTAGCAACCCTGTAAACACCATTCCCCATGGAACAACCCCACAAATTCATACCGAGTGTACTTATAAATGTTAAGGTGTACCGTACAAGCAACTTATACAAATAACGCTTATTTAGACTGTATAAGGCTGCAAGAAATGATTATTAGATCAACACTAACAGTAACAGGAAATCATAGGGTCAGAAGACTAAATTAGTATATTATAAAGCGGCAATTGTATTTCTATACTAAGATAATAGAAAAAACAAGTGGACCATAATCATATCATTTTCCAAAGCTGAAAATTAATAAGCTTAAGATATTAAGGGCTAAAGTTTAACCCCATTAATACAAAATTGAAACTGTACCAACTCAAACTAACTCAAAAGTTATCTATGTATTAAGGTACTGTGGGACATATTGTAGCGACGCAAATGCAAATCTCAAATTAACAAAGGATCATTTGCTCAAAATTTATTTGATGCAACATACCTGACCAACAAATATAGAATACCCTTTGCACCGTTTGCTGGAATCACAGGGCACGGGCTTACTTGCATCTTCGGTTGTGCTCTTCTATTTAATAAAACAACATAATTCAGTTCAATCAAATTGGACATCCACCTTGCAACAAGTGAATCATCATCTACTCAAAAAGAACTAGTCATTGGTACAATGAAGGAACTCACATGCAACTTAAATCAGAAATCAACATATGCTGAAGATGAGCAACCTGGAAGCTGAAAAAAAGTTTTATTGGCATATAGGCCTTCCAGGAAGCCCTTGAGCAAAGCCTACAGCCGAGGACCAAAGAAGTGACGAGGTTAATGTACATCAAGCTAAGCTGCAGGAACTATGGTGCATCACACAGAGATGTCAACTAACTTATAATAGCTGAGAAGAGTGCATTGAAAAGAAACATAACAAAATATTCATAATGCACCTATATATATCTAATGACGGTATAAAACAGGGAATTGACAGTGACATTATCATTGTAAATTCAACTAATTGTCACGGTCAACAAATAGAAATGTACAAATATGGCATATTTATTATATCATCAGATATGTGATATAGTCAGCAAGATATTTATGAATGACCTGCCCAAAAACCTTGTAAACTCGCCTAGTGTGGTCACCAATTAATTTTCAAAAAGTGGCTCTTAGTCAAAAGAGCATCACATGGCTGGCTCTCTTGGGGAGACTAATGCATGCAACAAGGAGCAAGTCCGCTTCATGTGAGACAAGCTAAATTATCAATACAAACATATATGTGTGAAATAAAGAGTGAAAAGCTCATGGAGACATTATGAGACACACTTCGGCACTCATTATAAAAGTGAAAACATACATCATTATCCGAGAAAGATCACAAAGTCTAACACAACTTTAATGTCTTAAAAGGCAAACTCACAAACTAGGTAGAGATAAAATGACTGACACTGGCAAAATATGTAAAATTAAGATAGTAGAATAATCCATAGAGTATTTCTTGCTAGAATGCAGTCATGTAAAAAACGAATGGATGTTGTTTCCTTTTGCTTCAGGACAGCAGCGTACAAGTGTGTCGGTGGCGAGAGCCCTGGTGGGGAATTGTCGGATCCAGCATTTTCCTTGAAACAACACAAATAAAAACTCTGATCAGATTTACAAGAACTTGATATACAAATGATAGTGCCATATACACGGTCACATCCTACATAAAGTGTTGTCAAAATCACACACACTACTTGAATTAGGATTCCGAAGAGAAGCCTAAAATGAAGTTCAGATAAAAAAACTATGAAACACCACTATTGGCACATACTACATAAAGTACTATTAGCCAGACCATCAACAAGACTTTGAATTTTGGAAGATCAAATGTGGTGGGGCTGCACGCAACGAACAACTAATGCCAATGCCAACCCCCCCCCCACCCCACCCACCCACCCAGAAAAAACAAACAAAAACAAAAGTCCTCACTTAGAGCCTGATAGTCCACATCAACCAGCTGAAAAATAATTAGAGGTAGAAATGTAGTAAAGATAGCAAATTTTCAGGGAAACATAGATCCAACCACACCAGAAACTTCAATCCTGAAAGGGAAAGGAAATAGATGGGACCAACCTGAATGCAAGCAATATGAACTGACGTCATGAAGGTGCTTATTGATGCATTGCCCTTTATGCTGATTACATGAACATGATATGCAAATGGATAGTATACAGTGAAAATCGTCTTAACCCTTATTAATCTAAGATCAAGACGCCATAAATTGCAGACAAAATAAAATTTTTAATGGTTGGGCAAAGCTGATGCTGAAGGCTGATGCCAAACAATGGACATAGATCAGAAACAAAGCCGAATCATAAAGTGAGTGATTATGTATTCATGAAAACTAGTTGTTGTGGCATGATGGACTATAACTTAAGATTTATTTGTTTGTAATTAATGGATGAAGGAAATGGCATTAACACAAGATGGGGGAATACTGACACTTCAAACCATAAAGGAGCTGATATAAAGACAACCTTTGGGCATGATTCACAAATGACAGTACCCTGTCCCTGTACACACACCCACGCGCGCGCACACACACAACACTACTGTATTTAAAATAAGCACTGACATATAGAATGAAACATATCATCTGCATGTATAAAGGTAAAACACATGGAAGTTAAAAAGGTAGGAAAACACACATAATTACTATATAGGAGAAGGATATTGAGTCTGAAATAAATATATAAAAAAGATGTATGTTGACTATATACAAACTCTGATCAGGTTTACATGAACTTGATATTAAATGACAGTATCATATACACTGTCACATCCTATGTGAAGTGCTGTTGAAAAATTAAAACTCTGATCACATCTACATGAACATGTTATGCAAAATGATAGTGCCATTTACACTGTCACAACCTACATAAGAGTGCTGTCAAATTTAAAATAATGACATACCCCCCATGAACAGTTACAATATATATAGTACTGTAAAATTTAAAATTTGCATTGACATGGAAAGAAGCATATCATCTGCATGTATACAGGTAAATGACAGTTCCACATGAAGCAAATGACAGTTCGATGTGCACTGTTGAATTTGTGTATCATGCACTGGAAATTATGAAAAAAAAAGCGAGGTGGTGGAAAAATAACTAAGGAATATTACCACAATATTTGCAAGTGACTCTGCAAGCTTCCTCTTGAGTACTTTAACCTCATTGTACTGCATATATAAGAAAAAGGTATGGACCATTTAGAAAAAAAAAGATGCATATAAGAGGGTGCGCTAGACCATAAAAAATGGAAGTGTTAGAATGAATATAAAAACACATTGAAAATCTGAAACTGTAATGAAAATGTAGCCAAAATAAAGGGCATGTAAGCAACAAGGAGTCATCTAATGGGCCAAAAAAAAAGTCTGCTATCCTATCAGAGATGTAAGAAAATTGATTTTGGAATGAACCATAGAGTTTCAATATGATTCAATACATGAGAAAAGGCGTGCATTAAAATAATAACTCCCATCATGCCATAGAGCACTCAGATATAATGTCGTATTTTTTTAGAACTATATCAACTACTGAAAAAACAGAACTATAAGTAAAAAAATAACCAGGAAATATGACAAGAGACCACATAAAAAAGTGTGCAAGATCAAAGGAGCTACAACATGAAAAGTGCACAGATACAACTTGGAGGCAAGTAATACAAGATCAAAAGGAGATACACCCTGATTTCAGTACGAAAGAAGTCTGGTGTTTTCCATGGGCATTTTGATATCAGTTGACAGAGTTTGAAAGTGTACAAAAAACCATGCAAGAAAAGCATACAACCAGGAAAGGGTGGAAAGGAGATCGTGGGCCGAGAGTTGAGGGTGAATGGTTGGACTCGAGGGTAGTTAGCTTGGCCCAAGTTAGTTAGGTAGGTTTTGAATATACTTTTGAATATGAGTTTAAACTTTATATTTGAATTTGAATTTATTCAAATTCAAAATACACTCAAATAAATCCAAATAAAATCCATAAAATCCAAATCACTTACTTATACCATAATTTGAATTTATATTTTTATATATAAGCTTTATTTATATGGAATTTAGGTGAGAGGCTAGAAATAGGTTTAAATATGGTGACACTTCATTAAATAAATAAAAGTTTCAAATTTTCAGCATTTTCATACTTCTAAATTTCCATGATGTTACATTCTCCCACACCACCGGGAATCTCGTCCTTGAGATTTAAGCTCCATCCTCTCCCTCGAACAAGTGAGGGAACTCTCTCCTGAGGTCGGCTTCCTTCTCCCACGTTGCTTCTCGCTCAGTGTGGTGGCTCCACAGCACTTTGCATTAAGGAATGGTGGTCCTCCTGGTTTCCTTTGTTGCCCTGTCCAAGATCTTTTCTGGGTACTCTGCATACTCCAAGGTGTTCTGCAGGTCAAGTATCTCAATCGGGACTTGCTTTGCTTCCACTTCCTTCTCACTCTTCTTCAACTGTGACACGTGGAACACAGGGTGTATAGCTGACAGCTCCTCTGGTAAGGCTAGTCGGTAGGTGAGCTTCCCAACTCTTCCGATGATCTGGTAAGGTCCCACATACCTCGGGGCAAGCTTTCCTTTCACTGCAAACCTCTTGGTTCCTCTCATGGGTGACACTTTCAAGTAGACGAAGTCTCCTCTGTTGAACGACAAGTCTCTCCGGTGATGATCTGCGTAGCTCTTCTGCCGACTCTGGGCAATCTTTAATTTCTCCCGGACTTTCTCCACTTTCTCCTCAGCCTCCTTGAGGATATCCGGTCCAAAGATCATCCTCTCTCCAACTTCTGACCACATCAGGGGTGTTGTACACTTCCTCCCGTAAAGGGCCTCAAACAGTGACATTTGGAGAATTGCTTGGCAGCTGTTGTTGTACGAGAACTCTGTGTAGGACAAACTGCTTTCCCAATCGGTGCCGTAGGTGAGGGCACAAGCTCTGAGCATATCCTCCAAGGTCTGGTTGACTCTTTCGGTTTGTCCATCTTTCTGAGGGTGGTAAGCTGTGCTCTAGCTGAGTGTGGTTCCCATCCTTGCATGGAAGCTCTTCCAGAATGTGGCCACAAACTGGGGTCCTCTATCCGACACTATGCTCCTCGGGGCCCCGTGTAGTCTGAGTATGTGATCCACGTACATGTTTGCCAACTGATCTGTTGCGTCTGTAGCTTTGACTGGCACAAAGTGTGACACCTTGGACATACGGTCCACTATGACCCATACTGAGTTGTGTCCTTTAGGTGAACGGGGTAATCCCACTACAAAGTCCATGGAAATGTCGTCCCACTTCCACTGAGGAATTTCCAACGGCTTCAACAGCTCTACCGGCTTCTGGTGCTCAATCTTCACTCTGCTGCACGTGTCACAACAAGCCACATGGTAAGCTATGTCCTTCTTCATATCCTTCCACCAAAACCTCTGCCTCAAATCCTGGTACATCTTCGTGCTTCCTGGGTGAATAGAGTACCTTGAATCGTGGGCTTCTTTTAGAATTTGCTCTCGGAGTTCCTTGTCCTGCAGGACACAGATCCTGTTCTTCAACCACACTGTTCCTTGTTCATCGATCCGGTAGTCCTCTCCTTTTCCTTCTAGCATCAGCTCTCGAATAGGTCCAACCTCTTTGCAAGTTTTCAGTGCTTCTCGAATCTTCATCTGGTAGTACCCTGACCTCAAGTCAATCTTGGAAAAGAACTTGGCCTTCCGCAGTCTGTCTAGCAAGTTGTCAATCCTAGGGAAAGGGTACCTGTTCTTGATTGTCATCGAGTTGAGTGTCTGGTAGTCCACACACATCCTCTTGGTGCCATCCTTCTTGTCCACAAACAGAACTGGCGAACCCCAAGGTGAGGCACTCGGCCGTATAAACCCTTGCTCTAGTAACTTCTTGAGTTGCTTCTTCAGCTCATCGAGTTCGTCCGCCGACATCCTGTACGGACTCTTGGCCACTGGTCCAGCTCCTGGCATCAGCTCAATCACAAACTCAATGTCCCGATCTGGCAGCAGCTCGGTCAACTCTTCAGGAAACACGTCGGGGTACTCCCTCAGCACCGGAATTTCCTCCATGCTCATTCCTTTCATGTTGCACAACATCGGTGTTGTCCTCTGGCTCTGCGGCTTGATTAACACTCTGGCTCCACTAGGGTGCTCCAACTGCACAGTCACAGGGTTGCAAGATACCAATCCGTTGTGCTTTGCCAACCACTCCATCCCAAGAATTACGTCGATCCCGGTCAACTCCAAAACTGTCAGGTCTGGTAGGAACAACTTCTGCTCGAACACCATGTTCACTCCCCTACACTCTAGGGTACTCCTCTTCTCTCCTAGCGGAGAACTAGTTAAAATAGGTCGTGGTCTGGGCTTAGTTGGTAATGACCTTTCCTTTACGAACTTGGTAGAAATGTACGAAAACTGAGCACCGGTATCGAACAGAAAGGTAGCCATAACTGAATCAACTAAAAACTCATTGAGAGCCACATCTGGTGCTGTAGCTGCCTCCTTTGCGGTCAAGTGGTTCAGCCTGCCTCGAGTGGGCGGTGGTGCACTCTTCTGCTGGTTCTGTTGGGGCTGTCCTCCTGCAGCTGGTCCCTTATTTGGTGTCTGGTACTGAGTGTTCCTGTTCTATCCTCCCTGGTGAAGCTTCTGGGGGCACACGGTGGACTTGTGGCCTAGCTGACGGCAGTAGTAGCAGGTGATCTGTGAGCTGTCGTAGGCTGGCGGCTGCTGCGGCCTGGGCTTCCACTGTCCCGAACCTCCACTACCTCTGGCGGGTCCTCTGCCCTGCTGAGAGTACTGAGTCTGCTGCTGCTGCTATGAGTAAGGGCGCTGCCTCTGCGGTGGGTACTTTTGTGGAGCTGACCTCTGTCGCTGGTGTGAGCCCTGGTGCCCTGCTCGGTCTGCACGCTGCCTCTTCTCTGCTCGGACCTCCACGTAGTCCAACCTCGACTTCTCCACGACCAAAGCCTTGCCCACCAGGGTGTGAAGTGTAGCACAGTCGCGAGCAGCCAGGTGGTGCGCTATCCCTCTGTGAAGACCCTTCCGGTACCAGTACATCTTCTTCTTCTCTGTGTTGGAGTCATCTGGCGCGTACCGCATCAGCTCTTAGAAGCGGTTGGTGTACTCCTGCACTGACATCTGACCCATCTTCAGGCTCCTGAACTCGTCTGCCTTGCTTGAAAGCCTCCACAAACTCTGCCCACGTGATGCGGGTCGGGTCCTCGTGCGAGTCACAGTAGCTGTCCCACCAAGCTCCTGCGGTGCCGACCAGCTGGTGCGCGGCAACCGACACACACTCCTCCTCTGAAAGGTCCGTGAGCTCTAACTTCTTCTAAATCTCCCTCAACTAGTTGTCTGCCACAAGTGGGTCTGCTGAGTTGTCAAAGGTCGGTGGGTGCAGCTTGGAGAAACCCTCCACTCTCTTCTGCAAACTCTCTGGCTGGTTCCTGACGTTCCTCCGGTTGTTGTTGTTCTGAACCACGACGTTGGCGATCGTCTGCATCAGCTGGGTCTGAAGTGCCATCACTACTGCTAGGTTGGGCGGTGCCGGCTGCTCCTGTTCCTGCTCTGGCTCAGGCTCAGCCTCCTCCTCGGGCTCCTCCTCCTCTGGGTTAGGGTTAACTGGCACTCGGCCCCCTCGGCCTCCTCGACCTCCTCGCCCGTCGTGGTGTCCACCACGACGTCTGCCACGTGCGGCACGGCCTCCACGGTGGCCACAACCTCGACCTCCTGCGGGGAGAGGAACATCCTCCTGCTCAGCGTCCTCCCGGGCTGCCTCCTCAAAATGGCGTAGGAGCCGTCCTAACCGTCTCACCCCTGACATCTGTCCAAGAATTGAGATCGTGGGAAACGAGTTGTCGGAAAATTAATTTTAAGGTACTTAAACATATAAGGAGTATCTAGCTAACAACAAACAATTTCACACAAGCATATAAGAAGCATAAACTCTGGCAAAAGATCGATAACTCCAGTCACTCATGCAAGATCACCATACCAAAGGTGTGTATCTCGAGGCCTACTCCATAACCTTCGAGATTACACAGAAGCATGCGAGCTACTACGCGATACATATGGGGTGGTCAACTAAGCATGATCAACATGAAGAACTCTACTCTAGCTGATTACAGGATCATCCCCTCAAGGTGCCTTCCTCTGAACGGTAGCTGGTGAGTACGGTGGCGACACTATCTTCGGACTGAGTGGAACTGAGTAGAACAGCGGGTCGTTCACTCCTGGGTAGTCTGGAATCTCAATCTTTGGTAGGTTGAAGTAGTTTGCCAAGCTCTCCATGGCTCTGTTCATCTCTGGTGTGTCGGTACTGCCTCTCGGGTATGGTGGCTGTGCTGGAAGCTGAGTAGGTGGTAACTCGAACATCTCAGTCCTCAACTTAGGCCTCTTCTTTAGTGGTACTAGCACTGCAACCTCTCTGAGCTCTGTCACCCGCCTCTGGTCCGAGTCTCTCCATGCTGAGCTGGTCCTACTAGCTGTGTCCTGTGCCTCGTACACTCTACCTCCCAAGTGCCACAAGTGGTTGTAGTTCTGAGTCAGGCTCTCCTCGAGTCCCCACAACCTCAGCTGGTAGTCTGTGCAAGCGGCTCCTAGTGACTCAACTAAGTACTCCTTCTCTCGAAGTCTCAACCTCTCCTCTCTGGCTGCTGCCTCTGACTCCCTCAGTGCAGTCTGTGTATCTTCCAGTCTTGCTTTCAAGGTGGCGATCTCCAAGGCATCCCTTTTAGTACTTGCTCTGGCAGCTGCGAGCCCCCACTCTGTGATCTGTATGTTCCTTCTGTGAGCCTCATTGAGAAAGAACTCCAGGTGGTAGTTCTCTCTCTCCAGCTGGGCGTTCCGTCCCAAGATGTCGTCCCACTTACGCCTCGGAAACACTATCTCAGAATCGGCCCAATAGAGCGCCTGATCTTGAGCTTGAATGAACCTGCTGGCCATCTGCTCCTTCTCATCCTTGCCCTCTGTGTCCTCCTCGGTGCAAGCTATCTGGTCCTTGTGTGTTGGGGTCGTACACTGCTGTCGGTAGGAGCCTGAAAGGTGTTTCCTTCAGCCTCTGCTCCAACTGCTGGCACACTTTCTTCAGCGCTAGTCTGGCACAACACTGGTGAGCTTTCAAGGTTGAGTTGTCAAAACATGAGACCTTGACTTCCTCGAACTCTGGTACGCGGGGATCCACTGGTATCTTCAGGGTCAGCTCTGTCGGTGCCTGGTCAACAGCTGCAGTGGTGCGTCCCTCGTAGAACACCTCACTGGTCTCCACTCCAGCTGTCACCAAACACTCCTTGAGGATCTTGCAGAACCCTCCGGCCCACTGGCCGTCGGTCTTGAGGGGGATCCACGTCAGCTGGTCCATCTGCCGTTGTTAGGGAAGATAGTAAGAGTTAGCAAAGTTAATCAAGGTATTATATAATAAAGATCAAGGTATTTATATAAAATTTTCACGAATTGTATATAAAGCACAAGGAGTTAGGCTTTCCTATACTATCGTCCGTTCCTAGGCTCGTCCTACGGTCAAGCACGGCTCTGATACCAACTGAAATGAACCGGATTTCCAAGAAAGGAAACCCGATCTCTGCACCTCGGTGATAGTCCCAGGAGGCTATCACGTGCAAATCCCTGTCTCAGAAAGTAAAGAAAAACTGTACAACAGAAGGGAATATATATGAAGGTCCACATAACTTTATAATAATTAATCATCTGAGTACAGCATTACGGCACAAGCCGGGTACAAGTCCAACAGGACTGAATCAAACAGAGTAAACATCTACGCAGCGGCTCTCATGTAGCGAAGTAGACTCCATGCCCATAGGCAGCTCGAGTGTAGAACGGCCTTAGTCCTCCCATCCATCGTGCTCAAAGTCATAGTCCGGCTCCTGGTCTGAAAACCCGTCATCTACTCAATAAGCGAGTAGGTCATGTCAGCTTCCCAACAAAGAGCATAAGCAAAAGAGAATAATTCTAATATGCATGGATATTCCTATACATGGATGTAGAAGGTTATGCAAGCAGCGGTAGCAACATCAAGGATTGCAGAAATGCCGATAGGTCACCATCTCTGAGGAGATCCACACCTCCGAGGCCAACGCCTCCGAGGTCAACACCCCAACCAAGGAAAGAACACCAAACACTCGATCTCAACCGAGTCACAGCATCCCACTCTCATCTGCGATGTGGGGTCACCAACTCCTATCCCCACATCTCAATGGCACGAAGCCGGGCTCACACACACAGGGGAGAGAAAGCAGCACAAGAAGAATCTAGCCAGAGTAACAGACCCAAGGGTTGTCCATACTAGTGGACACGGACAATAGCTATAGGTTTAACACTCTGTAGAGGTTGTACAACTAGACCCGCCGAGTAGGGCAGAATCGGATGCCTCCGATCCACATCTCTACCTAACGGCCAGAGACCTAGCAGTGGACGGCACTCTCCTGCCTCTCTGAGCCTGACTCGTCCTGAATGGGGCGCGAAAACTTGCCAGCAGGGCCTCGAAGCTGTGAAACCATCCCCGGAGGAGCCGGGGCGATGTCTACTCGAGGGGTATGGCCCTTCCCCCTCACACGATCACACCGATCCGCCTACACGCTGGATGCCATCCACATACTAGTTCTCGGACCGAAGCCCGCCCATAACAAGGCGAACGGTTTGTACGAAAATAGCCTAAAGATCACGGTTAAACTGTCGATCGGTCCTTAATTGCAAGAGCGAGCACTCACCAACTCCATCCGTCTGACACGCCGCTAGGGCGGGAGGCCAGGTCGCATCTCCCCTAGACAGGCGTTCACAAGTAACCAAAGCGGCTCGCTCCTGCGGTAACACGTCAAGGATACACACTCACCCAAAACACACGCTAGAATACCGAGATATCCCAATCTCAGTCCAAACCAGAGATCCATCCATAACTAAGGGCAAAATATATGGATAGATATAGCTGGGAACTAGCTAGGGGTCTGTAGCTAGTTCCAACAAGTAGGAAGTTCAAGGTACAGGATAATCAATTCCAAGGTACGGCTAAAAGTTGTCTATGCAATTCAAGAACATGCATAAATAATAATTAACCACTAGCAACTAGAGCATGCATAGGATCTATATGGTTGGGAGTGACATGACACCTGGCTGGCATCCGCAGTCCTAGTCTGGATTGAAGTCGGGGTCGTAGGCCTCCTCCGGATCGTTGCTCGGGTCTGTGCAGCACGAGATACAAGACGCTAAATTATCGGCAATCAACTAAGCATAAATCCAAAGAAACCCAATTTTTAAAAGATCCAAAAAGATCCAAACTATCTACAAACAGCACCGTCTCATTTTTGGAAAAATAACGAAACTGGTTTCATATTTTTCGGAGTTATAAATAATTAGTTATGAATTTTCAAAGGTTAATAGATTTATAAATTAATTTTCAAATTCATTTATAAATCAGAAAAGGATTTTAATGTTGAAAATAGGTGATGACGTCACCATGACGTCATCATGACGTCAACGACTGGGTTAGTGGGCCGAATTCGGCCCATTGGACTCAGCTTCATGGGCCAAGAGAGCAAAGTCCATTGGACCCCCCTGAAATAAATTCGGAATCCACGAAATAAAAGAAAAAGATGCCGAGCTGGGCCTTAATGGGCTAGTTGGCCTAGCACTCCCTCAGACTCACTCCAGAGAAGTCTGGTGGGGGTCCCTAGGAAAATCTGGGGCGCACGGGCACCCCCTTGCCACACACGCGCGCGTCGGCGCACCCCGACGCACGTCTGGCAGCGGCGACGAACGGCGTACGGCGACGGTGGTGGCTCTAGCGACCAAGCAAGCACACGGGGAGGCACTCTAGGGTTACGCACGGCTTTGGCGCGGCCACAGCCCTGAGGTTGGGCATGTGGGGGCGGCACGTGGCGCGACACAGTGAAAATCTCGGCGCGGCGCGGCATGAGGTGGCGACGACGCGGCGCGCGGCGAATGGCGGCAGCCTCGCATGGCGCCTGGAGTCTGCGCTGGGGTGCACATGTCCTAGTAGCACACACGCGGATGCACGCCTTGCGCAAAGCGGCAGATGTTAGCGCGCGCACACATTCACACGCTCGGCGCCGAGGCGTCCGGAGGCGACATGCCGGCGATGCCGGCAGCGAGTTAGCAGCAGCTCAGCACGAAGCAGCAGCGCGGCTCGCGCTTCAGCAGATGCATCAGCGCGGCGCGGCCAGCACCTGGGTGTGCTTGGCCTGGTGCACGCGCAGGAGCACAGGCAAAGCCTGGCCGCGACACGGCCGAGCCGGCGCGCGGTCCCGCGGCGAATCGAGGCCGCGATGCGGTGCAAATGGCGGTTGTGATGCAAGCGAAGCGCACGGCTCGAAGGCCGGTTCACAGGCATGTGCAGAATGGTGACAAGGATGGCGAGGACCGGCACGGCACTGGGGTGCGTCGTGGCGGTGCTCGCGCGGACAGAGCACGGCTCGACGGCTGGCGAGACATCACAGGCAGTTCAAGGGTGAGGGAAGAGGCAAGGACGACGGATGGCTCATGTTGGGGCGGAGGTGAAGACATAGCAGTGACGAACGCGTCGATGAAGCGGTGGCGATGTACACAGTGGCGCATCTTGCTCTGCTCCGGCGGTGGCTCGACGCGGAGGACCTCCTCTTCCTCACGGTCGGCCCTGGACTCGATGGCCTTGGCTTCGGCGAGACGGCGAGGCGCCTCCTCTTCTTCCTCTTCCCCCCTTCTCCTCCTCTTCCCCCTTCTCCCTTCACACGACGGTGGAACAGAGGCAAAGGGGAAAAGATCCCCAACTGGCGACGAAGCCAATTGGGACTTGGCCGAGGGGCTTTTAGGTGCGCGCGGTCAAGGGGACCAGGGAGCAGCCTGGGGCAGGGCTGTCCCCGCTTGCCTTGGCGGCGAAGGCGCGATAAGGCACGGCTGGGTTGGCTTGGCGCGCGGGCACGGTCCAGGGGCAAAGAAGTGAATAAGAGAGGGGGAGAAGCGCGTGGGACCCGACTTGGTGTGCGTGTCAGCCTCTCGGCATGCGCGCCAGCGAGGTGGGGTAGCGCGGCCTGGCGCGTAGGCGCGCGGAGCGGTGTGGCGAAGTGGTGCGGCGCAGCCGGGTCAAAGCAGCGCGGGGTGGAAGACGACCAGTGCCTCGGGGTGGCCCCACCTGTCATCGGGACGTGAATGGCGGGGTGCGAGGCGAGGCTGAGTTGGGCCGTCTCGGTGGGCCGCTGGCCAGGAAAGGGTGAAAAGGAGATCGTGGGCCGAGAGTTGGGGGTGAATGGTTGGACTCGAGGGTAGTTAGCTTGGCCCAAGGTTGTTATGTAGGTTTTGAATATACTTTTGAATATGAGTTTGAACTTTATATTTGAATTTGAATTTATTCAAATTCAAAACCCACTCAAATAAATCCAAATAAAATCCATAAAATCCAAATCACTTACTTATACCATAATTTGAATTTATATTTTTATATATAGGCTTTATTTATATGGAATTTAGGTGAGAGGCTAGAAATAGGTTTAAATATGGTGACACTTCATCAAATAAATAAAAGTTTCAAATTTTCAGAATTTTTATACTTCTAAATTTCTGGGATGTTACAGTGAAGCAAAAGTGGGGATCAACTGCACTATTTTTGGCAGTTGCAATATACTTTGATATTGTTGCAAGTGCTAAATTTTATTGCAACGAGATCTCTAGGGTCGAAAAGAAAATTGTGTTCAAGTGCAATGCTTATTTTTTGTTGCAATATACTTTGCGAATTGCAACGAGAACTAGGAGCCGAGGTTGATTGGGATTGGGCCTTGTAGCGTGTATGATAAACTATGAAAAAAATACAATTCATAGTCAAAAATAGAACTTGGCTAATTTTAAATTTAGATTTTATTCTTATTATTAATTTTAATAAAGAAGTTTGAATTAGTAGGAAAACAATCAGTCATTAGTGACAAAGTAGAAAAAAAATTAAAAAAGACCATGGTATGGAATTGAACCAAGGACCTCAATACTACAGTAGTATATGACTTACCACTACACCATTACAATGTTTGTGTAAGCTAGCATCGTTCAAGCCTTTTTCATGTTTCTATGTGGTCAACTTATAGTAACCTTATAGATATTGAATTAGAATAGTTACTTTACAGGGTCCTATTAGTTAGTTATTTCAAAAACAAAGTAAAGTTTTCTAAAATTATTATTATTTTCTGTCTAATACAACATCGGAATAGTGTTGTAATAGACCCAAAATGGTTGCAATAGACACAATGCCAAGAAACAAAAATAACTTTAAAATGTAGGGTCTGTGATAAAAATTTCATAATCATTGGTATGGTATTAGTCAGTTATCAATTATCTTGCAAAAATGCAAAAAAATAATACGCTTTATAATGGGTTTGAACTACGGACTAGCAATCTCATACCAATTTGCCTTACCACTGAGCTACAACACCTTTTATGATATTAGTAGCACTTTAACAGATATATATGAACCATCTACGTTAGCAGGTAATGCACTTTAACAACATTTGAAGTAGTAAATGATTTTAGATGGAAAAGTCATAAACATGAAAGTAATAGAACTCCTCAAGATCTACACTTTGTATTTTGATCATGTTTGCATTTGACACATTTTCAACGATTCCAATTTTGGAATTTCAAAAATTTTCAAAGATAAACCAGTTTTTAAAATCCTAGATGGTTTCAAATTGAAAAGTCATGAATACAAAGTTTGTTTAACTTCTCAAGATCCGCAATTTCTATTTTGGTCATTTCTGCATCTGAGAAATTTTGGACAAGTCAAATTTTGAATTTCAAAAATTGACAAAGAAAAACCATTTTTTGAAACCCTAAATGGTTTCAAATTTTAAAGTCATGAATACGAGAGAGATGTTAAATTCGTGAACAATATTACAATCACTTTGTCGGATGAAAAAATGACCAAATGACTTACTATTCAAGCCTTTTTCATGTTTTTATGTGGTCAACTTATAGTAACCTTATAGATTATTAAAATAGAAAAGTTACTTTATGGGGTTGTATTAGTTAGTTATTTTAAAAAATAAAAAAGTAAAGTTTTCAAAAATTATAGATCCAAAATAGTAACAATAGACACAATGCTAGGAATTTAATTGGCAAAAAATGGCCAATCGGGGATGGAATCTAAGACCTTTGGAACAAAAGTGAAGTGCACAAACCACTAGGGCAAGCATCAATTTGTGTTTAATAGGGTGTTTTATTTCTTTTTATTAATTGAAGTACAATAAATCCTTTATAACAAACTTGAAAAAATATGTGGCACATGGGGATCGAACCTGATATCTCTTAGAGTAAAATGCTAAGTCATACCACCACACCAAATCATGAGGCTATGCAGCATTTTATATTTTTCTAACTACTTTACGGTGTTTTAACATTTATTCCTTCGTAATTCAATAAATAATTACAGTAATAGCAAAACTTGATCAGAAAATTCTATAGATTCACACAACAACATATTTTGCCTCCATAACAATCCCATAAAAATACCAAACGATTTCGACAAAGTACTATACATCTTTCACTACTAGGAACATCTCTCACTTAGCTACATCGGACTATGTGAGCCATATATGCCTTTGCCAGGGATGTGGAGCAACATTTTGTCGAACTCACTTGAATTTTTTATGTGATGCTTATACACCTAAATCACGTGGCTATGAATGTTTTTAGATTTTTTGAGCCACTTTATCGTATTTTAAAATTTATTCCTTAATAATTCAACAAATAATTAGAGTAACATGCACTAGCGGTCCCTAAACTTGTCGTGATGTGTCATGCCGGTCCCCAAACTTCTAAAGTGTGTCATACCGGTCCCTAATCTCTATCTGCGTCTCGTTAGACGTCCAATCGGGTTTGAACCCATTGCTCGCTATGCCACCGCATCTAACCGTCATTGGCTCGATCCCGCGGCGCGCACAGAACGAACGTGTTCCGCGGTTGGCCAGGAGGAACGCTTTTCACTAATTTACTTTACAAGTATTATTGTTTTTTGTCTAATGCAACACTAGAAAGTGTTGCAATAGGCCCAAAATAGTTGCAATAGACACACTTTCAGGAAACCAAAATAACTTTAAATTGCCATGTCAGCCGGTCCCACCTTGAGGACGTGGTGATGCGGTCCCACCTTGAGGACGCAAAAAATTCCAAAAAAGAAGAAATGTGCCGGCATAATCGCAACTTGAGACCCTCCGCTATCCGCTGGCCTGCCCTGCATTGCCACGGCCGGCCATGCCATGCTGGCCGCACCCTGGCCACGGCCAGCCGCACCCTAGCCGCACCCTGGCCACGGCCGGTCACGCCCCAGTTACGCCCAGCCGGCCGCACCCTGGCTGCACCCTGGCAATGGCCGGCCGCACCCTGGCCACGGCCGGCCATGCCCAGCTACTTTCGGTAAACATGTAGAAATTCATTTAAATGATAGAAAACAACGAATATACTTATTAATTTGTGAACAAAGTATGGTGACACTTTATTAAAATGATTTGAAACTGTTGACACCGGATTTTGACCAAATCCAGAGTCAAAAGGATATCGGCTTGAAGGAAGCACAAAAGGAGCCACGTGATCGGCGGGAGCTGATGGTTTTGCAAAACAATGATGAACAGTGCTGCATGGATATACATGGAGATGGTACTGTATACTTACATACATTGAAAGGTGATGCACAAGCTAATTAAAGAAGGAATTATGGCCAGATTGATTAACCAGCGTATGGCTGTGAGAATGATTAAATGAAGAAGGCAATACAGGCAAGAGCAATCGGCAGGACAGTCGGCCAAGCAGTCAAGCGGCAGGTGGCGTGCATTTACAAGAATCACATGCAAAGGAGAGTCGAGCTGGTGTTTGCATGTGTGTGAAATGCGAAGCTTCATGATTTGTACGTGGGAAGAGATCGTTGGCTGCAAAGCAAGGAAAAAAGAGATTAAATATGAAGCTACAGGCAGGATCGGCTGCTGGTATAAATCGGCAAGGGCAAAACAAGGGTAGGATCGGCGAGGCTAAATGGAAAGCCAGAGACCATAAATGAGGAGTCCTGCACGTAGAGGAGATAATGGTAAAAAAATGAAAGAATACGCAGGCCGCCACGTATATGCCAAATTAAGAACGGAAGCTTCAAGGAGAGGATTCTGCAAAAGAAAATTAGAGTCCGTCTATTTCAATATTACCTTTCATTTGATATTAGTTAAAATAGTCGAAGTCATAGTTGGTTTAGGTTTGAGTTTACTTCGTGTGTGCGTGAGTTGCACGCAAAGTCTTAGGTCCAGCAGCCCTATAAATATAAAGGGTTCGCAGTCATTGTATTTTTATCACACGATCAATATCAAAACCGCCTCCGGGCACCCCTTTACCAATTACTGCATCTACTTTACTGCATCTACTTTATCGCATCTACTTTTCGGCGACTTTGCCTTCGTACCTTTTTCTCTTTCACAAGTTCTCGCAAACTCGTCGGGCTGCATCGCTTCGATCTCCGGCTTGCTGGTGAGTTCCGCATTACCGAATAATTTCTAGGCTTTAACCACCGGGCGCATCGCTGTGGTTTCGTCTAGATTTATTCACAATTTATCGATATCAGCTAGATTAGCAAGTTTTATCTTAATTCTTGTTGTTCTAGCTTTTATCACAATTTATCCAGCTTGAGACTGCTTCCTGTCGGCTCACATTATTATCATATAGCCGGCTAGATCTGTTTCAAGTGTTGCTCACGTAATTCTGCTTAAGTTGCTTCTGGTAGCTTACGCCCTGCCTACGTCATCATATCGGCTGATCTAGCCGATCTGCTCTGCCCCGTATCGGCTACCTAGCTGTTACGATTTTATCAAAAGACACATCGGTTCTCTAGCCGATTTTCCATTGTCAATCAACAGGTCAGATTAGCTGGCATGCCTCGCTACAGACCGGGGAGTCACGTGTGTTGCGCGCAAGGGTGACGTCCTATTTTTGCGTCAACACACTTTTGGCACGCCCAGTGGGACTCGAATATTAATCCCTATTATATCATCTGGTGAGACCCAAAGACAATATCCACAAAGAATCTAGAGTGGCTCGAGGAGTACATCGCCATGGACAGTCAATCTGGAATATTGGCAGATATTATAAGCAATGCCATAAAAGACGCATTCTCTGAGTTTGCCCAACAACAAAGTTATGAGAGGACATATTATCAACAGCCGATGACATCGGCTAATACTGCCTTTTCTTACGGTCCAATTCAACAGCAAAGCTATGAAGAATCAGCATGCATGTATCCTGGAGCGTTAAATTATGCAACGACGAGCATGAGTACAACTGATGAATCGGCTTATGGTAATTATTTAATTTCGCCATGCTCATATCAGGATAATTTCTATCAGCCGATGACAGTTTCTCAGACAGCACCAGTTCCCTCCAGCTCATTACTGCTGTCACAAGTGGATTTTTTCCGCGCTCTTGGATACACGCCACAGCCGCTGGCACATGAGCATTTGTTCAACATTCTTGGATATACGCCTACGGACACTACTCAAATTCAAGGAATAACAGGCTGTCAAAGTGTTGTTATGGAATCACAATTTATTCCCAAAAGTTCACAACAGAGATGGGTTCAAGAATCGGCTCCTCAGCCGATAGCTTTCCAGCCACATGTGCAAGCTCATCAACCAATGGTTCAACAAGCAGGTTGGCTGATGGCGCAAGAATTACAACAAACAATTCCTGTAGCTCAGCCTAAAAAACCAGAGATTTATCAAGCTTTGGGCGAACGATTGATGATTCAACAGTCAGAATTGATAGTTCAACAAGCTTGGCCCGGGGGGCTGCAACTGCAAATAGTAACTCAGCAACCTTTGCCTGGGGGGCTGCAATATTCCCATATGTCAGTTTGGCAGCAACAATTAGAAAATTATTGGTCGCAAGAATCGGTTTTACAGCGGGAGGCACTGAGCCCACAGCCGATTGCTCACCAACCACATCAACCAATAATTCCAGAATCAATGGTCAGTCAGTCTGTAATAGAAAAATCAAAAGACCTTGTGCATCCGATAAAGACTGACAGAGATCTGTGTCCAACTGATAAGATCGATGAGAACACATTGTCAAAAAATATGGCTGAAGAATTGAGTTCCCAGATGATTAATGGATTAGAGATCTCAGATCACAGAGTGCAAATCCTAGTTGGTGAGTTTTCAAATGGAAACCAGTATGGAAAAGAATATAGCTCCCAGGAAACTCATGAGGAAGAAATCCAAGCCAATTACAAAGATAGAGAAAAACGAGCTGATGGGCCACTGAAGAAAGATGAAGCAGCCGATGAATGGATAGCTGAAGTTGGGCAAGAGACGGCTTCTCAAATTATTTATTGCTCCTTGCCCAGAAATATTGTTCTAGAGTATCGGCTACTCAGAGTTCGTTTTCCATGGAAGTCGGGCAATCAAAAACTCAGATGTATTGCTCGAAGATATGGACTGCTTGGGGTTGAATTTCCGTGGAAGCCGGGTGATCAAGAACACAAAAACATTGCCCAGAAATATCGGCGACTTGAAAATCATTTTCAATGGGATCCAGGTGGAGAGAAGCGATAAGTCGATGAGACTATCAGATTATTGGTCGCATGTTGCTCAGATGGATTAAGTGCCAGATTAATTACGGAAGAAATTTTGGAGGACATGTGAAGATAGTTCTCTTGGCTTGGCCGATAATCAGCTATGGATCAGTTCATTATTCGTAAAGATCGCCAACCGACGACCAGTTGAAATTTTATCTGATGAGGTTCGCACCCTTAATGCGCACATCGTTGCCACAGCCAGAGCATCAGAATTCCACACTGGTTCATAACAATCGCACAAAATAGTCCATGAATGATCATCGTTGGCAAGTCTGTCCTATCGGCTGCATGTACAACGTGTGTACTTGGAGATGCATGGAGACTGTGCAAGTACAAGACAAAAAAGGATATATGGGCTGCCTGGTCTAACAATGGCCGATGACAATAAAAAAAGATGAGCTAGTGGAGATTGCACTCAGCCGATGTTATTAGTCTACTATACGATCAGCTCTGCATCTTGCACAGGTGACTAGATTAATAATCGGTTACCCGGTATAGTTTATTCAGTCATGGCAGCCGATAAAGTTTATTAAACAAGTGACTCTGCTCTTTATTAGTCATCGATGTGCACAAACATTGTTTTTGCTCCAATGGTGAAACAGAAACAGAAAAATCAATTGGCCAAGTACTTTTTACATCCTCTGGCCGATGGTAAGAGAAAGCCGATCGAATGTCCACCAATCGGCTACTTGCTATTAAAAATGGATTGAATGCCAAAGTCGACATGCAATGATTAAAAGAGGCATAAAGGCTGGAGACAAGTAATTCACCTCAGACATAAAAAGCCTGTCTATCATTTAAATAGCTGATGGAAGCAGAGGTTGGCCGGTACAAGGGCAACAGAGTCAGCCAATGGAGCACGACCACTCTTTGTTGACCATGCCGAAGGAGTCGCCATCAGTTCGACGCCGGTGATGTTACCATCGACTTCATCAACGACTACGTCGACAACGACAACTACAACAATGTGGTTAGCGAACGGATCTGTACCGACTCGTCATCAAGCAGGCATGTCTACGACAATGCCTAACGCCCTACGCGGCATGTATCTACTGATAACTGCCCTACGCGGCAAGTGGAGTAGATCAATTGGCACCAAAACAAATGTAAGTACATGCGTCGGATAGAGAATTGTTGTTGGCCTATCCTTCTCCTTCGGATAAATTATTTAGCCGATGAAAAATAAGATTTATCAGTATAAACGACCACGAAAGCTTCATCTTGACTGACGTGTCATCGGCAAGGACACACATGCCACACATACATGCTGGCACGTACAAGATATATCGGCTAACTGAGTCAAAAGATAGGCCGATGGAGTAACAGAAGAAGAATCAATGAGATTAAATGTTAATCAGTCCAATACACAAGAAAGGCCGATGCTCTAAAAAGAAAGCTGATGAAAAATGTCTATCGGCTACTTGCTTTTCAAACAGGTCTCATGCCAGATTAATTATGGAGAAGACTGAGACACAATGGCAACATTCATAATGATAGGATTGGATGTAGTCTCAAATGCGAGTCCTTCAAATTGCAATATTAGTGTTGAAGCCGACAAGATTTGTCTATCGGCTATGTTCCGATCGACAAAATACGAAGAAGCATCGGTCAGAAGAAAAGAGCATGTGTCGGCAGCAACCTTGTATCAGTTGATACACAAGTCTAAAAGCCAATATTTTTCTGAAAGGAGTCTCCGGCGGACGAACTCTCAACACAAAGGAGCTACTTCAAAGATAATAAGAGATACATGATATTCCAAGGACAATTATAGTCAACAGACATGGTCTCATGAAGGTTGCTACACATTGAAATACATGAATCAATCAAATGCCTGTAGCATCAGCTACATGCTCTGTTATCTGCACTGGGTAACCAATGGAGATGATTGAGTGGCCAAGCTGGGACGTCAGAAACAACGAAAGCAATGTTGCTGCCAACTCTCACGGACATGGCAATTTTTGCAAATTGCTTGAAAAACAGTAGAGGATGATCCTTAAAAAATTATGAGATAAGAGAAATCAGCTATGTATATGAAGCCGGTAAACAGAGAAAATAGAAGCTTTCATGACAATCATACCAATTATTTTATTCCTCCACTATATACATACAGCTAGCTTTGGCCAATAAATATTAGAAGAAGAGCCGATGCACCAAGTTTCAGAGGATGCATGCATCGGCTGATGAATGGTAACTGCTACAGTGCCTATTCACGCATTCAAGCTAGGCCAATAAAGTTTGCCGGATATTGTTCCGCTCATAGCAACCGTGTGACTTGGATGAATTATCAAGAGAAGCTGCAGATTTTTAATAATGTCTAGGAATTGGTTGATGGAACAAGAAGACGCCACTACTGCCACCACCACCACCGACATGGCCACGAGGCCGATAAACCTCGATGCTCATGGGAGTCAGTATGAAGACGGTGGCAACATGCATATTGTTGGTGGATAATTCAGAACACATAATTTTTGGTGATGCGAACACGACGCCGAGCCTGGTTAAAGGGATAGTGGCAGGACAAAGCATCATGCATCACGATCTGGCATGATTCTTCAAGAGTTCAGGAATCAAGTGGCTATCATCAAGCCATCAGACCAATGTCTGTGTTCTCAGTAGATCGTTGTTCGACAACTGCATATCAACATTGGAAATTATCTATAGCGCCAGATCGGTAGCCAGGATTTTATTCCTTCAGTAAGATATTGTCAACTCTGACGACGACACATGGTTGCCAAAGTGAAAGATCAGTACTTTGATAATGCTAAGGCCGCATGGCCGATGGAGCCACTGATGCTGACACCAAAAGCCGAGTTATACACTCTGGCTGTTGTTCGTACGTTTAGCTGCAAGAGGCCCCTCTCCAAACAAATAGTGCATAGCTGTGATATTCAAGGAGTAAATGTCGAGGACGACCAATGGATGAATAACAGGGGGGCTGATCAGCTAAAGATGAAGCTCTACCCATTAACTTCCCCATACTGCCGGTTACGCCGAGAAATTATTCACCAATATAAGACTATCAGAGGGGTCAGATGCAATTGACGTCCATACAAAGTAAAGATATCATCAATACTGCTATATTGGTGTAAGACTGCCGGAACTGACGAAATATGATGGCGCAGCTGACGCCACACATCCCAGTGAACTACACAACAACAATATGACAGTGTACACCGAGCAAGCAAGAGAAGGAATAAATCCAATCCGAGCCAATCACAGGGAAAGTAATGGAGATAGGGAGTACAGCCCAAGAAGATATATACTCTACTGCCAATAATTATTATGAGATAATCAGTATATCAACCCCATGATGGAACACATCAACAAGAACTAAAAAGCCGATACAGGTGATCGGTTAAGTTGATATGATGGTCAGCGAAATATTAGAAGAAAATTAATTAAAGCCGGGAGATCTATGAAGGTTTTCTCGTATCAGTAATGCCACGCCGCGGCAACTAATACACAGCCGATTTAAGATCCTTCCCCAAGCTAAAGATGATCCTATGCAGTTCCAAGGATCAGTGATTTGATGAGGAAAGCAATCCGGAGCTACAGAAGAGACATTAGTGCTGATACTGAAAGAAATCGGCTGACAGATGATGAAGCCAATGTTTGCCTCTTTAATAGAGCTAACGCCTGTTTCGCTAATGGTTATCAATCCCAAACGCATCTTCGAAAGCTACGAATCAGAATCTCTCAAATTCTCTTGGACAAGCTGATGAAATAATAAAGAGTGGCGTGATCGGCAAGATTCTGGTGGCAGCCAGGAAATTAATTTATCAGACAACTTGTTTGGCCTTTGGCTGACAAGCAGTGCATTCACCATGAGCTGGTGAATTTGCCGATTACAACCAGTCAACAGATTGACAACCAGTCAACGGATTGACAACCTTACATCGTAGCAGTCGAAATAATAAAGATTCTGTCAGCAAAGCATATTCAGTCTTTTGTGCTCACTGAATCATCAGCGGCCAGTAGTGTTCGAATTTGAAGATCTTTGATGACTGTGAGCTGCCAATTCAGAATAAACGGTGAGAAGCCTCCAATACCATTCTCCATCAAGGATGCAAGCAACATAGACCTCTCAGTTCCTTCAACATCTAGAGGCACAAAGGAGGAAGCCAGTGAGATTGGTGGGGAATGATCAATTAGTCTTGATGCTTACTGCTGGCAACTCTTACAAGGAAGAAGGAACTTACTGCAGGAAGATTTATCGAAAGTAAAGGGTTCTTATTGCTAATGAATATTCAATTGTCAACTGAAGAAGAAACCATGCTTTCGAGAGGTCAATAACAAGTCTGCATGATATAGGCCTAATGCTCATCATAAAGATAGTAAATGATGCAGAGCGGTGACAATTGAGAAAATCATGAATAGTCGATGTTGGAGGTTTGAAGCTAAAAAAGGCTGCGATGGAGTTACTAGTCAGAGTTAAAAGGTCGCCAACGGAATTACTCAGTTGCTACATCTCAGGAGATTGTCCCTTAGTAAGTACACATCAGTGTTGGTGCACCACAGCTACCGAAGCATAGGGCTACCTGCTCGGTTTAGGGAAATCATGGTTCAGAGCAATGGTACTCTGATGCAGTTCAATGACCCATAGAAGTTGGTAATACCGCATGCTTCTGCTTGAAGAAATATTGGCTGACCGACCAATTACGGGAATTGTCGAGGAAATGATGACGAAGTAGAGTGCTGCCAATGGACTCCTTCCAAAAGTGTCAATTTATTTTCTTGGCAGATCATCACTGCAATTACTTATATGAACACCTGGAGACTGGAGTCATTGATCAACCACGATGACGAGCAGGGGAGAGTAACAGGTATAAAACTGCATGCACATGGGAGCTTGGTCATCAGTATAAACACAAAGCCAAGAGATAAATACTGAACTGACTCTACTACATAAGCATTGTCTCAATAGTAAGTTACAGAGTGCGAAATTAACAACGATGTGCTAGCTATACTTGTCAACATCATACACTGCCGATATAAGAATTAGCTAATGGAGATGGTGATCAGGAGCTAATACCGTAAGAAGCAGAGCTGCTGGTGCCAACAATGATCATGTTGCCGAGGGGAGCACAGCTGCTCAGAAGCCCTGGTCATACACTCAATCCAATGAATTGGAAAGGTCAGTTGGATGCCATCATGGTGCTCGTTTGTGAACAATAATTTTCAGCTCTGTATCGGCTTAGATAAACACATAAATTAGCCGTATATATGAGCATTAATTTATTTCACAAGGAACGGGTGCATAGCTCCAAGCCAGGTGTGAACATACACAATGGATTGCTTCTTCTGGGATTTTATTTACGGCCAATGGGTTTTATAACTCCAAGTGACCTTAGCAGTGTTAATGATTGGGGCAAATTCTTGAGCCAATGAAGCATACGGCAATGTTTAAATTGGCTACTTGAAGTCTGGAGGGACGGATCAGTTATGTAACATGTCCTGAACAAAACAATGGAGTATGACGACAAGCAGGACTATGTTGCATATTGGTTCTCTGGGCAACTGAGGTGTATGCACGTACAAATTGGATCGGCCGGATATTTCATTATGTATTGCAGCAGGTCCCAATCATGGAGGATTGTTATGGTGCAGTTGCCTGGGAACTACATGTGTGACAGCACAAGGCAGGAGCCAGCGAGATGTTTCTTGCACAAAGAAAAGGAAGATGGTCCTGAGAACGACTGATTACATGACGCTTTGGTGCTAGACAAAGCTGGTTTATGTGCATTTGGGTCCTCTATACAAGGTCATCGAGTAAAGGATTAGAGGAAGCAGTCCAACCAGATGGACGGCTACTGCTGCCAGTGATGCCACTACGGATTTCAGGGCTAATGCCATTACTATTACTGTTGATGCAGCAAGGTGCGTGACGCCAACTAATTTATGAGGAGAAATTTTTAAGGAAAGAATATCAGCTATGAAGAGAGCAGTATCAAGGAATTTGAGGTATTAAATCCATGGAGCAGTTTGCATCGGTCGAAAGTCAGAGATTCCGAATTAACAGAATTTCGAAGCATGAATCCTTCATACTCCGAAACTGGGGGGCTTGTGTTGACACCGAATTTTGACCAAATCCAGAGTCAAAAGGATATCGGCTTGAAGGAAGCACAAAAGGAGCCACGTGATCGGCGGGAGCTGATGGTTTTGCAAAACAATGATGAACAGTGTGCATGGATATACATGGAGATGGTACTGTATACTTACATACATTGAAAGGTGATGCACGAGCTAATTAAAGAAGGAATTATGGCCAGATTGATTAACCAGCGTATGGCTGTGAGAATGATTAAATGAAGGAGGCAATACAGGCAAGAGCAATCGGCAGGACAGTCGGCCAAGCAGTCAATCGGCAGGTGGCGTGCATTTACAAGAATCACATGCAAAGGAGAGTCGAGCTGGTGTTTGCATGTGTGTGAAATGCGAAGCTTCATGATTTGTACGTGGGAGGAGATCGTTGGCCGCAAAGCAAGGAAAAAAGAGATTAAATATGAAGCTACAGGCAGGATCGGCTGCTGGTATAAATCGGCAAGGGCAAAACAAGGGTAGGATCGGCGAGGCTAAATGGAAAGCCAAAGACCATAAATGAGGAGTCCTGCACGTAGAGGAGAAGATGGTAAAAAAATGAAAGAATACGCAGGCCGCCGCGTATATGCCAAATTAAGTACGGAAGCTTCGAGGAGAGGATTCTGCAAAAGAAAATTAGAGTCCGTCTATTTCAATATTACCTTTCATTTGATATTAGTTAAAATAGTCAAAGTCATAGTTGGTTTAGGTTTGAGTTTACTTCCTGTGCGTGAGTTGCACGCAAAGTCTTAGGTCCAGCAGCCCTATAAATA
Source organism: Cenchrus fungigraminus (assembly GCA_036936925.1). Taxonomy (NCBI): domain Eukaryota; kingdom Viridiplantae; phylum Streptophyta; class Magnoliopsida; order Poales; family Poaceae; genus Cenchrus; species Cenchrus fungigraminus. The sequence continues at coordinate 25,347,515 of CM072775.1, forward strand.
AAAGGGTTCGCAGTTATTGTATTTTTATCACACGATCAATATCAAAACCGCCTCCGGGCACCCCTTTACCAATTACTGCATCTACTTTACTGCATCTACTTTATCGCATCTACTTTTCGGCGACTTCGCCTTCGTACCTTTTTCTCTTTCACGAGTTCTCGCAAACTCGTCGGGCTGCATCGCTTCGATCTCCGGCTTGCTGGTGAGTTCCTCTTTACCGAATAATTTCTAGGCTTTAACCACCGGGCGCATCGCTGTGGTTTCATCTAGATTTATTCACAATTTATCGATATCAGCTACATTAGCAAGTTTTATCTTAATTCTTGTTGTTCTAGCTTTTATCACAATTTATCCAGCTTGAGACTGCTTCCTGTCGGCTCACATTATTATCATATAGCCGGCTAGATCTGTTTCAAGTGTTGCTCACGTAGTTCTGCTTAAGTTGCTTCTGGTACCTAACGCCCTGCCTATGTCATCATATCGGCTGATCTAGCCGATCTGCTCTGCCCCGTATCGGCTACCTAGCTGTTACGATTTTATCAAAAGACACATCGGTTCTCTAGCCGATTTTCCATTGTCAATCAACAGGTCAGATTGGCTGGCACGCCTCGCTACAGACCGGGGAGTCATGTGTGTCACGCGCAAGGGTGACGTCTTATTTTTGCATCAACAGAAACTTATAGATATTTTTTTAATTTGGATAAAGAAGTCTAAATAGGTGGGAAAATGACCTATCATTAGTGAAAAAGTATTACTCTGTAGTTAGCTCATAGTAACCCTATCGTTCATGGATGACTAGAAATAAGTTTAATACCAAACATTATCAGAACAAATCTTGCAACCTAGTGGCAAGGTACCTACCACCCAAGGCTTAGGTCTCAAGTTCGAACCACCATACCTTCTGCATATAGTGATGTTTTTCATTTTAATTGATTACATTTTGTTCACGTGGCGTTGGTTTTTTGTTTAAATTGATTACATTTTGCTGACGTGGCGTTGACGGCCGTGGTGGCATGGCATATGCGGCCGGACATAGTGCTGACATGGCACTAACAGCAGCCCCTGCCACGATTGCCACGTCACTCGACCGTGCACGGTCGACCCCAGCCGCGATTGAAGTTTGAATAAGTGAGAAAATGACCTGTCATTAGTGAAAAAAATAAAAAACAAATTGCTACAGCAGAGCTTTGAACCCATGACCAACTACTAAATAGTTAGGAGTCTTACCACTAGAGCATTCGACCTTTTTTGTGTAAGGTATCCGAATTATTACACTTATTTCTTAGTAATTTGACAAATAATTACAATAATATCTATAATAATATCTATACGTAGTCAGAAAATTTCACAAATTCACACAACATATTTTGGTTTCATAACCATCCGATAAAGTTTCAAATGATTTTCGACAAAGTGTACTATACATCATTCACAACCAGGAACATCTCTCACTTGGTCATATGACTCTATGAGCCAGGTATGTCTTTGCGATGGATGTGCAAAAACACTTTATTGAAATCACTTAAATTTTGTATGTGATGCTTATACACCAAAATCATGTGCGTATATAAGTTTTTAGATTTTTCTAGCCAAATTATTGCATTATAACATTTATTCTTTAGTAATTGAATAAATAATTACAATAATAGCTAAACTTGGTCAGAAAATTCCACATATTCACACAACAATATATTTTGGATCCTGAATTTTCCACATATATTTTGGTTTTCTTACAAAGTGCGTCTTGCTATTTCTGAATTTTCTGAAATGGCTTTCGACCTTGCCTCCCTTATTTCCACAGTAGTGCTACCTGAACTTGATATGCCTTTCTCCATGGATGAAATCTTAGCAGTACTCAAAGAAATGCCTCCTGATCATGCCCCTGGGCCAGATGGGTTTAATGGGTTCTTTGTTAAAAAGTGTTGGCCTATCATCAAAGATGATTTTGTTAGGCTTTGCACTGCCTTTGCAGCTGGTGATCTGGACTTGACAAGTATAAATGGCTCCCTTATTACTTTAATCCCAAAGAAGGACAGTCTAAGCTCTATTAATGACTTCAGGCCTATTTCTCTCTTGAATTACTCTATTAAATTGTTAACTAAGCTGCTGGCCAACAGATTGCAGGCTATTATTTTATCCATCGTCCACACTAATCAATATGGATTTATCAAGGGGAGGTCCATACAGGATTGCCTTGGTTGGGCTTTTCAATTTCTCCATCTTTGTCATAAATCTAAAAAGGAGATTGTTATTCTTAAGCTGGATTTTGAGAAGGCTTTTGACAAGGTGGAGCATGAGGTGATTTTGCAAATGTTTCACCATAAAGGGTTTTCACCTAGATGGATAAATTGGATCAAATGCATCCTCCAGTCTGGCACTTCTTCTGTCCTTCTTAATGGCATTCCTGGGAAGCCTTTCCAGTGCAAAAGGGGTGTTAGGCAGGGTGACCCCCTCTCTCCTCTCCTTTTTGTCTTGGCTGCTGATCTCCTACAGTCAATCATTAATGAACCAGCCAACAGAAACCTGATTAGTCATCCTTTGAGCAATGATTTTGGTGGTGATTATCCTATAATTCAGTACACTGATGATACTTTATTGTTTATGCCTGCTGATGCTAGGCAGCTCTTCTACCTAAAGGGCCTTCTCAGATCATTTGCTGATTCCACAGGATTAAAGGTTAATTTTAACAAGTCCTTTCTAGGGCCCATTAATATCTCTGAGGACAAGTGTGTCCACCTAGCTGCAACCTTGGGTTGCCAAGTTGGAAATATGCCCTTCACTTACCTGGGATTGCCCTTGGGGACGACAAGGCCTTCAGTCACTGAGTATATGCCTCTTTTAAGCAAGATAGAAAATCGAATGGTGGGAATCAATAGATTTTTAACATATTCTGGCAGGCTCACCTTGGTCAATTCGGTTTATGCTGCTATGCCAACCTTTTATGCATGTACACTCAAATTGCCACCTTCTTTTATACACCAGCTGGAGTCTTATATGAAGAGTGTTCTTTGGCATGGAGGAGATGTTGACAAAAAAGGTGGCTATTTGGTGGCTTGGCCTGTTGTGTGTAAAGCAGAAGATCAAGGAGGCTTAGGTATCAAGGATATCAGAATTCATAACAAAGCTCTTCTGTTCAAGTTCCTGGATATGTTCTACAACAAGGTGGATCTGCCTTGGGTGAGGCTGACTTGGCAACACCTGTATAAGAGAGGAGCTCCTCCTCATCTTAGAAGGAATGTAGGATCTTTTTGGTGGCGAGATGTCATGTCCCTGGCTGAGGAGTTTATGAAATTTGCCTCTTGTGCAGTATCTTCTGGCGACTCGGTCTCATTCTGGAACAATGCCTGGGACTTTGGTGTGCTGAAAACCAGATTTCCTCAGCTTCACTCTTTTGCTAAAAAGCCTGGATGCTCAGTCAAGACATTCCTGAATGGTTCTAATGACTCCAACTTTTGGCTGCCACTGTCCATTGAAGCCTCTGATCAGCTCTATGAGCTCCAGCAATTGCTTGATGGGTTCTCTTTAAATCTTGATCTGAATGATGTATGGGTTTATTCATGGGGTTCCTCTCTTACTGCTAAGAAAGCATATATGCAGCTCACTGTTTCTGAACCTGTCTCTCCACTCTTTCGATGGATGTGGAAGTCTTCTGTCAGAGGAAAACACAAATTCTCTTTTTGGCTGCTACTTCGTGACCGTCTGAATACTAGGAATATTTTGAGAAGAAAGAACATGAATCTGCCCAGCTACTCCTGTGTTTTATGTGGTGCAGGTGTGGAGGAAGATCTAATGCACCTCTTCTTTGATTGTGCTTTCAGCAGAGCCTGTTGGTCGGCCTTGGGGATTTTTTGGGATCTTTCACTTCCACATCTCGACATGATCATTCAAGCTAGGTCTGACTTTGGCAGAACAATTTTTAGAGAAATAATTTTGGTGGGCTGCTGGTGCATTTGGTGTCATCATAATAGTATCATCTTTGATAATGGGGATCTATCCCTTTCCCGTTGGAAGGTCTTCTTTGTAGAAGAATTGTCCCTCGTCTTGCTTAAAGCTAAACCGAGAGTTAAGTTGGAGCTTGATTTTTTTATGAGGAGTCGGTTATTGTAATTTTTGCTTTTTTCGTTTTGAGCTTGGAAGCTCATGTACTCTCTCCTGTAATTATTCCCCCCTTTTATATATATAAAAAAATAGGTAGGGGCCTCCCCTGCCGTTTCCCTCAAAAAATAAATATTTTGGATCCATAACCATCCCACAAAAATTTCAAATAATTTCAACAAAGTGTACTATACATCCTTCACAATCGGGAACATCTGTCACTTAGTCATATAGGACTATATGAGCCATATATTCCTTTGCGATGGATGTGCAACAAAACTTTGTCAAAACCACTTGAATTTTTTACGTGACGCTTATACACTAAAATCATGCGCATATGCAGGTTTTTAGATTTTTCTAGCCAATTCATGGCATTTTAACATTTATTCCTTAGCAATTCAACAAATAATTACAGTAATAGCTAAACTTGATCTAAAAATTTCACAAATTCACACAACAATATATTTAGACTCCATAACTATCCTATAAAAGTTTTAATTGATTTTGATAAAGTGTACTATACATCCTTCACAACTAGGAACATCTCTCACTTTTGTCATATAGAGCCATGTATGCCTTTGCGTTGGATGTGCAGCAAAACTTTATCGTAATCACTTGAATTTTTTAAGTGATGCATGTACACCAAAATCATGTGGCTATGCAAATTTTTAGATTTTTCTAGCCAATTTATGGTATTTTAACATTTATTCCTTAGTAATTCAACAAATAATTAGAGTAATAGCTAAACTTGGTCACAAAATTCCACAGATTCACACAACAATATATTTTTCTCCACAATCATCCCATACAAATTTCAAATGATTTCAATAAAGTGGTACTATATATTCTTTACAACTAGGAACATCACTCACTTAATCATATTTAAAAAAGAAAAAGAGAAATAATTAGGCAAAGGAAATTGCTATCCGCACCCTCATATCTGCCAAACCTGATATGACATGTGGAACCCACAATTAAGCATGTACGTATATATACTGAAATTCTAGGGCTTCTTGTTTCTTCTCCGGTCCCCCACCCAGCCAGCCACCCTCTAACTCTATCCCTGCCGTCGCCCCCCTCCTCTATTCTGCCGCGTCACGCATCACGTACCCGCACAACACCTTGGACCCCGACAAGGACCGCGACGGTGACGCCCTCGAGCAGCGCCTTGGGCTCCCCAGCGGCGGCGGTGGCGGCGGTCGCTCTGCTCGAGCAGCACCTTGGGCTCTCCGGCGGCTACTCCATGGGCTCCACCTCTCCGGCGGCAGCGACTGCCGCTTCCCTCTTCCACGCCGCTCCGGTCTCGACGACAACTCCTCCTACCCCGCCCCCTCCTCAACGTCCGTCATAGAGGTCCGCTCGGTCGCGGCGGGAGCCCTCTCCCCGGCTCCTCGTCTCAGATCCACAGGCTCCCAGGCCGGCCAGCGTCCTCCTCCCCCGGCCAACATCCTCGCTGCCCTCCTCGACGCTTCCGACGACCGTGCGCCGCCGCCACATCCACATCTGCTGGGGAAGAAGGAGTCGAGGTTGCGCCCGTTGCGGATCCCATGTCTCCTCCCACCGCTGTTGAAAGAGTGCAAGACTGGAGAAATGCTTGCCATTCAGGTAATGTCTCTCCCGTCCAAGTATAAATGCAATGATCACTAACGAATTCAACTAGGGTCTAATTAATTATTTGTTTCAGATTGTTTCTGCTGGTCTGCTACCTGATATGCAATTTCAAACTTAGTCTAAAATTTCACACCTGTGACTAAATGGATAGGGGTGTGCTGTGACAATGGATTGATGGGTACATCCATGTTATCATGGTTCTGATATGCAAAATCGATTATGATTTTTGGACGGATTGATGAAAAATTAAGTTTGCTTCAGTTTATGGGGTCTATACTCTGCTTAGTAGTTGCCTTCCTGTTGTTTTGGAGTAATTTTTCTCACTGTATACCACTTAGGAGTTATTAGTACTTGCCTTCCTGTTGATTAGGAGTAAATATTTCTCACTGTGTACTCATTAGCTGGTAGCCAGGCCATGTACTAATTATTTCTCCATTATTTGACAGATCAGACAGTGACTAAAGTCCATGGCTATGATTTGTAGTGACATGAGGTTATAGCTGCATCTAAGATTAACATGTTAACAGTTAGTGAGCTGCGTATCCTTGCATATTGTTTACTTGTAACCTTGGATACTGATGGCTTATTTAAGTCTGGGTCACTTTAGCAAAGATTAACAAGAGAAGGTTAAGCAAGATAACAGATGCGAATTAAGTCCAAAGGTAAACGCAAATATTATTTTTTAGAATGGTTGTCTCTTATGATGTTGATTTTGCATGTTGAACCCAAAGTTTGTTTATAGTATCATCTCTTTTGGAAGTCAATTTAATGGTTAATAATTGTTATTAGTTAAGTAGTTAACCTTACTAGATGTAAAATTTCTTGTTTCCTTGGAATATGAATATATGACTGTTCTACATTTGGTATCTCCTAGGTCGAGCAATTGGAACAAGAGTTATCTGAGCTAAGGCAATCTCTATCAGACAAGCAGGAACCATTTCTGGAGACTATTCTTGGAATATGTTTGGTTTTACTTTAAATTTTTTGGTCTTCTGTTTTCTTGCTCTCAGTGAACCATTTCAGGTGTTGATCTTTTATGGAGACTGGACTAATTGCACTACATCTGAAGCAAGAGTACTATTGTTGGTAGAAAATATTTCTCAAGTTGCATTATTCAAGTACTTTCCTGAACTAGTACTGCAGTGGTATAAGTATTCCAAAATCACTACTAGACACATGCTAAGATTAAATTTATTGCACTACATGTGAAGCAAAGTGCTTAGAAGTTTAGAGTATTATTGTTGGTAACAAAATATTTCTCAGGTTGCATTATTCAAGTACTTTCCTGGAGCGATAAACTATCAGGTTGCATTAATCTACTGATATCGTATTTGTAGATTGTTTCCTGGTGTTTCTCTAGCACATAAATCATTTTTTCTGAATCTTGCTTTTCATTTTAGGAGAAGTTGCAGACAATCTTCAGGAGTACCTGAGAACAATGTACAAGAAGGTATGGTTGCTTCTATGCCAGTTGTACGCTAATGCTGTTATGGTTGTGCAAACTGAAATCTGAAATCTCACACCAAATGGTGATGTTGTGACTGAGTTCAGTATTGTCCACTTAGTTGTATGGTCACTGGAATAATACTCGATCTATTATTTATGAAAGCTGAATGGTGGAGTTTTAGGTGGAGCATGGGAATGGTGGACGATGGTGAACACGAAAGCAACCTTTGCTACTGCAGTAGACATAGGTCATATAATTGAAATGAGTTCATACAATTGTGTGCCAAATACATTATGTGTTATGCCAATGGTTTTGTCCCAAGTTGAGTTTGACACTCAGTGTGTTTTTATAAAGATCTGTATGAACAAATTATATTTCGTTTTAATGGATGTTGATGCTTCATTCATTATGTATTTGTCGTTTTGTGGTTATTGATTTAAGCTACCAAACAAAGTGTCGCAACATGAATTATTAATATATTAATCTGGTGTTGCAATATATGATGGAAATTAAACCAAATTGCGTTGCAACAATCTCACATATAACAACTACATTTAGTCATGGTAATAGGTACAATAATCGTGGCAATAGATAAACCATCTCTTGCCACTACAAAAAAGATGACGGTGGCAATAGAGGAACCTGCCTATAGTAATTATTCAGTAACATGGCAATAGATGACATATATGTAGCAACCAACCTAAGTAACGTGGAAATTGCCTGTGCCACCTATAGCAACCATTCAGAAACGTGGCAATAGAGGACCTCTCTGTAGCAACCAACCTACAGAAACGTTGCAATAACCTAAGCCACCTATAGCAACCATTTAGTCGACGTGGCAATAGAGAAGCTCTATTGCAATGCTTTCTTCGCGTAGCAATAACCACTATTGCAACACCTATGTTCTGTTGCGATTGCGTTGTGTTGCTACGCGACTAGCGTGTCACAATACGTGTCACTAGCAACGTCTAGTTCGTTGCAATTGATACTATTGCCACACCCATAGTGGTTGCAATTACTTTTGTTACAACACTCACCAAGTGTTGCAAAAGCGTCAAAAGTGTTGCAATAGATGGGTTGTGTGTCGCAACTAAAATGTAAACTATTGCATTATGCTATTGCAACCGTTACAAGTGCAACAACTTTTAATCAAAAATAAAAGGTAGCAAAAGTACTATTGCTACTATTTTTGTGTCTTTTGCTACACTTTTTTGGTGTTGAATTTGGTACAAAACCTTGTAGTGTCATTACAAATCAATTTTTTGAATGTCGGAAAACTTGGGAGGAGGGGAGGGGAGGGGAGGCAGGAGGGCTCCTCACTGCCAGTGAGGGAGCAGGAGGAGGAAGAGGGAGGGAGGAGGCGGCGGATCTGCGGGCTGGAGAAGGAGGAGCGAGGGAGGCGGTGGCGGATCTGCGGCCCGGAGAAGTAGGGAGGCCGACGGATCTGCGGGAGGGAGTGTTGACATTTCTTAACGCAATCACCTAAGAACAGGTTTGAAACCCATCCTATTAATAGCGCCAGAAATGCTGGTTGGTAAATCTTAACGTTTACAGAGATCCGCAAGCACACGGAAGTACCATTGTAGCATTTCCCCAAAGGAGTATTCCAAAGGGTATCGAATCCAAGGAAGGCATTGGCGGAATGACAAGATCAACTCTATTGCATTGAGTATAGATCATAGACGGAAACAAACCAGACACTCAAGTGCAGGGGTAAAGATATGATAATGGGGTAGTGTGATCACACACACTCACTCTCTCTCTAAAGGGTCCTAGGCATAGGAGGCGACACACGAGTTAGTTCTAGGTTCTAATGTACTATACACATAAAGCTGGAAGGAACAAGTTAGATACACTAGCGTTGAAGAACATTGACTTGAGCACCCAGGTACCACGGGGAGATAACCTCCCGCGTTGCTTCTGCACAACTCCGGTTGTTGTATTTTAGACTCCTACAGCTTATCCGAATGTGGGGGATTTCAGAGGACCAACGGCTGTCACTACCGCGGCCTACCCCAAGACAAACCGTGGGATAAACTCATAAGTAAGGTAGATACGCAACCCAAGCACCATGCTTACGTTGTTAGCCGGACTTGACCGGCCCGGGCAATTGTGACCCAGGTCAAGCCACCAGATAAACCAGCCAATTACACCGAGTACCGTAGCTCAAGCACAGACTTCATACAACGCAATCATGTCATCTAATTAGATCAAACCAGGTTATGTACACAAACGGATTTGTGTTTTCCTATGTCTGTTCAACTGGATCAAAGGGTCGTGTTCGCGAAGAACACGAGCCTCTAACTTATGAAAAAACACCAGAAACATGTAAAAGTCACCCGTCAAGTGGATCGAAAGGCCTTGTTCATCAAGAACAGGAGCCTCTAAATGATGAACAGGTGAAGAACACATGAACAAATCACTCATGCATACTAACACAACTTTATATGAAATAGATAAATAACTGAAGTAGATCAAAGTCATACAAATGAAATAAGACACAAGATAACTCATACCTAGATCCCAAAGTAGACTTGGAACCTGAATTAGATCTACTCTAGCCTACCTCCTAGCCTTGAGACTAAAAGTGAGAGAGGTGTTGCAAGTGTGGATATCCCATAAGTAAGCCCCCTCTCCTTCTATTTATTGGCCCGTGCACCGGCGAAGAATGGAGGCAAACACCCCGGGGAAAGCGTCTAGGACCAATAGAGAGCCACCACATGGAAGCCCCTGAGTGGCGGCCTCAAGGTCGGTTCGGCCGACCCCTGGGGTCGGCCGACCCCCTGTGGGCCCCACTCGGGGTGTGCTTCCTCCTGGAGGCTGCCCTGTGGGTCCTTAGGTCGGTTCCCGGTGTCCACCCTGTTTTGGCGCGGTTTGCATGCCTTTGTGGGCCCATGGATCCATGTGATGTCCACGTGTCACACTCTGATTCGTCGGGGGTTGCTTCACTTGGATTGCTTGCATGGCATGCATGCATGGCTCCCTAGTTGGCAGGTTTGCATGCATGGCATCCTTGTTGGCAGCCCACCTAGGATGAGGTGATGTGGCATGGACCCTAGAAGGTGAGTTTGGTACTCTTTTCTTGCTTATTTTCCTGCAATCAAATAATCTCCAAGGATAAGTGGAACTACATTATTCTTAACTAAATACGTGTGAGAAATGCCTTATGCCCCTTTATTCATGAGTATATTGACGGCTAAAGTAGGTACTTAACAGCCCTCAACAGGGAAGCGATGGCGGAGGGAGAGGGAGAAGGCAGGGGAGGGGAGCTCAGGTGCGAGGCGGCTGTAGGAGGGGAGGCGGCTGCGCGTCGGGGGCAGGGAGAGGCAAAGGGGGTGCGGCCTAGGGTTAGGGGAGTGGGTGGGGTTAAATACGGGCCGACAGTGGTAAATGGGCCGGTGGAGCTGCATTGTCGTGAGCCCACCATCCTGGCTCCCGCGAACTCTCGGCAAAGACAATTTTAATTAGATTAATTATTAAAAATAGAAAATAGATGTCAAATTTTTCCAAAACTTAACATGACACCAATTATGTTGTATATTACTTATAGAAAAGTTTTTGTTGTCAAACTAAAATTTGAATTTCTCTAAGCCTCCAAGCCTAATGACGTTAGTTCAAATTCTTAGACACTTCTCGTGAGATGTTCCGGTTTCTAAACAACGTACATATTCAAGTATTCAAAACATTCTCCATTTTTTACCACAACCTCCATATATGATATCATGAGCACTTAACAAAATTTGTGATTTGCAAACTTCATTTGAATTTTATATAATTTTAAAACCTTTCTACCTCACGATCTTTATCATGATCAGAGAACCAAATGTTGGAAATTTAGCTTTATTTCATGTAAATGGTCTTAGAGATGTCTCATAGACATGAATATCATTTTTTCACCAACTTTACTCTATGATTTCATGGCACTTGCAGTTCATATTGGATGTATACGAAAAAATTACCTAGAATGATGTAAAATTGTTAAATATAGCAAACATAGTTAAAATTGTGCCAAATTTAAACATAAGTTTTGTATATGTGTATGTTGATGATACAAAAAGGTTGGACTTAAGAAAGTGATTTTTTTTAATTTTTTTGCCGAGAGCCACCTGCTGGCTGTCGGCAAAGAGACCTCTTTGCCGAGTGTTTCCGCTTTGTCGAGAGCTCAAGGGGTGGGCTCTGGGCAAAGCCTCGGGCTCTCGGCAAAGGCTCAGTTTACGATAGTGTCTCACTTATGTAGCGTCGACGATGTGCCTCCAACATTCTCACTACCAGTGAATCCCGCGCTCTAGCCTCCCGCCATGAACCACGTCCTCTTCTCCTCTCATGTCGCTAAACAGCCCTTGCGAGCAGATGGTGGCAACGGTAGCTAGCACACAACGTCCGCGGGATGGGGCCACGGATCCGAGAGCAGCGTCTGGGGCCAACCGCAGTAAGCAAGGGTCTGGCGGCCTTTCGGGGTTCTGAGTGCCCAGGTTGCGGTGGCCCGAGGCGAGGTAGTGGTCGAGGGGTCACGACAGCCGGGGCGAGCGGCGCTACATGGGCAGCATAGCTACACCAGTTGCTGATTCCAAACTAAACTAGAGGCAAAGAAATCTATCGAAGTGAAGTAAGCTTCATCTTGATTTGGGTTGGTTTAGAAGCTTTCTCTTCATTTTCCGTCGAGATTTGAGGTGCGGGAAGATGCCTCCTGCAAAATCCATGGATAGGGTCAGCAGCTTCACCATGGCCTTCAGCTTCCTCAGCTGCCACATCCGCTGGAGAGGCTAAGCGATAGGGGCTACGGAGCAGCACGAGGCAAGTGCAGAAGTGCTGCTAGCTGTACAATAGTAAGATATGTTCTAAGAGAATTGTTTTGGTCCTCCCACTACGGGGAAAATGAGAAATTGCCAAGAGCTGAAAACACTCGGCAAACGCCCGTTTACTCTCGGTAAAGGGTTTGCCGAGTGCGGCTCTCGGCAAAGCCCTCACGACAAAGAATCTCTCGGTAAAGGCCGGCTTTGCCGAGAACCCCTCGTTCACAGCAAAGGTGTGCCGTAGGCCAGGTTCTGCCCTCGGCAAAGGGTCTGTACAGGAACAACCGGTCGACGGTTGGGAGCGATGGTGACGGCAGGGTTTGCCAAGAGCTAGCAGTTAGGCTCTCGGCAAACTTCGAATCTTTGCTGAGTGCCGGGGCGAGGGCTCACAGCGAAGAAGCCATGACGTGGCACCCGTGGAGGCGGCTTTCCCGTGAGATGTGGATCCGGCTCTCGACAAAGTTTGAAAGTTTGCCGAGAGCCGGACCCACGGCTCACGACAAAGCCGCCTCCACCGGTGCGATGTCATCGTCGTTTTGCCGTAAGCCATGGCTTTTGCTCTCGGCAAACCCTACCCTTTTGCCGTGAGCGTTGGCTTATACTCACGTGAAAGTCGTTTTTTTGTTTTATCCAGTTTCATATATGGTACCCCCACACATTACATGCAGTTCTTAAATAACCATAATCATCACAGGTAATACAAATATCACTATAATCATCACAGGTAGTACAAATATCACAATAATCATCACATGCAGTTCCAATATCACCATAAACATCACTGGAAGTCCACGAAAGCAAATAAAGTCTAGAATAGTCCATCCACAACCACAAGTCCATGCAAGTAATGAGGTGTCCAAATGCAAAGAAAACATGCAAGTTCAAGTCTCACTGCGGGGGGGGGGAGGGTCCTGCGGCGACAACGAGGGGGGCCTGCAGGGAGTGTGTTGCGAATCCTCCTGTCCCCGCTACCGGCTGCTGAGCCGGCCATTGACCCAGCCACAGACCCATCCACATGATAGGCGGTCCATGACTTGGTGCCGGTCCCGGTCTCAGCGCTGCATCCACTGACCCGGCCGTGCCTCCCACCCAGCCAGCTGAGGTGGCGACATGTCCTCGGGCCCATTCTTTGATCCTGCCGATTGATTCTACACAAGATGTAAGTCAGACATATTCAAACGTGATAATTCTAGTTTTGAGCATAATTTGAAGTTCTATATCACTATGAGAAATGTAAGTACAAGGTTTTGAGCATGTATACCAAGTCATTTAGCTTTCTAAGTCATTCTAGCGATATCTATCATTCTAAGTTCTATATCACTATGAGAAATGTAAGTACGGGGTTTTGAGCATGTATAAAGTCATTTAGCTTTCTAAGTCATTCTAGCTATATCCATCATTCTAAGTTCTATATCACTATGAGAAATGTAAGTACAAGGTTTTGAGCATGTATACCAAGTCATTTAGATTTAAGTCATTCTAGCGATATCCATCATTCTAAGGCTAGAAAGTAACTCATCAGGGTATTTGCATCCGGTGGAGGAGGATGGAAGATGATCTGCGGTGGTGGAGGGAGTTACACCTGTGGTGCCGTTTGAGCAATGACCAAACCCAAACTCTGCACATACTGAAGCACCGCTGCAAGCTGCTGCTGGTTGGCCTATTGAACCTCTTGTACCTACCTCTTTTTCTTTTTTAATCATTTTTGCAGCCTCATATATGTACCCAAACATCACAAGCAGTTCATATATCACCATATTCATCATAGGCAGTTCAAATAATACCACATAATCATCACAAGCAGTTTATATATAACCATACGCATCACGTATAGTCCACATAAGCAAATAAAGTCCAAAATCCCATCCACAACCACAAGTTCACAACCACAATGACAACTGGTTCACATCTCAAGTTCACATAAGTTCACAACATAAGTTCACAATAGAAGTTCACAACAATACTTCACAAGCAAGCTCGCAACGTCTCCGGTGTACTTTTCTTGAGTACTTGCCCCTTCCAGCGTCTGCTCATCTTTGGATTTAGCTGTAAAGGAGATGTGTTAGCAAAGAGACGGTTGTAATATTGTTTTAATTAATTAAATAGTTGTATACATAAGGATTGAAGTTCAACTAAATGTACCCTTCGGTGCTGAGAGCTGTTGTCCCCGACATGGCTTCAGTGGAACTATCATGGCTGAAAGGACTATTTGGAGATGATATTATCTCGGTGGAACATTTGTTTGATGGTGTCTCTAGTACTATGGTGGAACCTGTTCCCATGTTCTCATGAGTTTCAGCCGAACCATCGTTTGATGAATCGATGGGTGTTTCAAGAAAGTAACCTGATGCATGAGGATCCACATGAGGTATTGCAGTTTTTGGACTGTCTAGGTGCTCAAGTTTGTAGTTAGGGGGCGATGTATAGACTGGTTGTAGCATACCTGCTTGCTGACGACCTGCTCCAAGTGCACCTTCTGGTCCGGAAGGCCCCACACCCTCATCACCATTTTGTTGCGGATATAGTGTGTAGCGGAGTCGTGGGTTGTTCAAATCTACAGTAAGAGTGACAATTGTTAGAGGGAACAATGTAACATTATCGGAGCAAGGTTCTGTTGTAACTGCAGTTACCGTTGTCCTGAAGTGTCTATAGATCACCCGGTGCAGCTAGTTCTACATGAATCCAAATTGGCCATATGTTCAGTAAGCAACCACCGCCTTGCACTGTTCTACAGATGCCTACTTCTACATGCCTAGGTATAGTTGATGGGCGTGCATATGTGGTCATGCTGAATGCGAGATCACTTTTCCTCAAACGGACTTGGACCACTTCACATATGTTCGTGAAGATTCTATGTACTAGATGGGGCCGGTTCCAAAAGACTGGTGGCACTCCAGTTACGACAAGGCTCAGTGCTTGGTAATTTTCGGTAATTTGTGGGGTAGATTGAGTCTCAAAGTTGGGTATTGTGGGATCAATGGATACTTCAATGGAGCCATACCCGGGCGTCAGTGGTAAGATCGCAAGGCTGTGTTCATCAATTTCAAGGGCTCTTGTACTCAAGATCTTACTGGTTATCTTGAATGAGCTGGTTGCCACCACATAATCACAAAGGTACCAGTAGATATTGTCTAGTGGAAGCACCACACCCGTCTGCCTCTCTACTGCTGCCTATATCTTCTTGCGATTGATCTGATTGTAGCCATGTGGAGATTGGCTCTTCATAAGTCCTATGATGCCTAGAACATGTGCATCATTGTAATTGACCTCGGCTCATCAAAGATCACGAGGTTTGGACGGTGGAAAGACGCCATCAGTTGGTGCTCCAATTCAGCTGCGATGGCCTCTTGTCCTACAAAATAAGATTGATGTGTAACTATAATAAAATCTTCATGATTTATGTGTAACTAGAATAAAATCACTAAGGTCGTCATTTGAGACAACATTGAAATGGTGGTAACAACAATAATTTTATAACTATATCAAAATGTTTCCACCAATAACACTAAGATTGATGAGTAACTAGAATAAAATCTTCATAGAATCCAACATGAAAACTATCCACATGAATATATCCCTATTTACACATGATAAATCACTCTACTATTCTAATCATGGAAAAATCATATCAAACATTTATCAGGGGTGTATAACAATGATACAGAGCTATGACAAAAGGACCAGTATGATTTGCTCAACAGTTTGATTTAAATAAATCTAAAACAAAGATACTAGCAGATATCAAAATAAATTCATAACTACAGATCCATAAGAGAACACTTGCCCATCCGTTGAACATCCACTCACGGTCACCCATTCTCTATCATACCAGCGAGTTATATAAAATGCATTACATCATCCATACGATATCTATACATTCTAATAGGTAAAGAAAGGTCCTAATCCCACCTGTGGATGCATAGATGGGGTCAGTTCCTATGGTCTACTCTAATTCGAAACAGAATTTTGGCAGCACCTCCCTGTTGTTCTCCAAATACACGTCCCGATAGGGAGATTGTGTATCCAGAGAACAATGGGGAGGTGCTGCCGAAACTCTGTCTCAGATCAGAGTATACCATAGGAACTGACCCCATCTACGCATCCATAGGTTGTCCAAAAAACGTGGACAATTCGAAATGGATACGGCCATAATATGCAAAGTTCTGCATATTTCAAACCGTATCCCTTCCGAACAAGAGACGCCTAACTAGGTGTCACGATCTACGACATCATGTGCAAAGAGAATGAAATATGTCTCACCTGCTAGCCTGAGGACTGACAAGCCAAAGACGAAGGCAGCTGCGGCTACAGACTGGTGGCGAAGGAAGGTGGTGGGGACCCGGTTGTCGATTCCTGAAAAAATAACTTAACTGTGTCAGTTGAAAAATTCGGTAGCACCTCCCCTACACGGTGAGGTTTTGAAAACCTGCAAGAAAACAACGGCTCGATGGCCGACAACCACATTCAACCACAACGGCTCGATGGTCGACAACCACATTCAACCAAAACAGCTCGATGGCCGACAACCACATTCAACCACAATGACTCGATGGCCGACAACCACATTCATCATAGGCATGCGTACAGTTGGATTCAAAATCTAACTCAATTTGATATCTACACATAAAACTTAATTTCAAAGCTATGCAACTTCATTATCTTACTCAATTGGATAACTAACTACATATGAAACTAAAATTGCTAACTAAAATAGCTAAGTAAAATTAGCTAACTAAAAATGCTAATTAAAATTAGCTAACCAAAATTGCTAACTAAAATTGCTACCTAAAATTGCTAACTAACTCAAATTCTAACTTAAATTGGTACCTGAAATTGCTAACTAAAATTTGTAACTAAAATTGCTAACTAAAATGGTAAACAAATATTTACCTTGAGGTGGAGGAAGGGGCTGCCGGCGGTAGGGGCACAAGCCAGCCTCCCACACGGCTACGGCTGCGAGGGGGCGCGGGTCAGGGGAGGACGACATCGGCGAGCTAGGTGGAGGAGTGGCTCGGGTGGTGCTTGGCCGGAGTGGAGATGGCGGCAACACGGTGGAGTGGAGAAGGTGGCGGCGGTGTTGATATTTCTTAACAACACCACTAGTTGTACACCTAGAGGGAACGTATAAGAGCAACCGGGTACTCCGACGGGTACAAATGCATGCGGAAGCGCACGGAAATACCATTATAGCACTTCCCTAGGGAAATAGTATTCCAAGGGTTATCGAATCCACAGGACGGATGAGCTCTGGCTCCTAGCCCAGCTTGTGGTCTAAGGACACAACTCTTGCAAGGTAGGATAGGTAGAAAGGATCTGCTGATAGGGTGCAGAGTCTAGCACGGTCTCTCTGGTATGAACACTCGCTTCGGGTGCCAGTCCCCCTAGCTTTTAAAGGCTCAAGGCGTTCCGACCTGTGGCTCTACACTGTACCCAGGCGCCTCGGACACCAAATGTCGCCAAAACACCCCGGGATTCAGCAAGGGACCAATCATGGAGCAACACGTGGAAGGCCACGATGAGGCGCCTCAAGGGCGGTTCTGTCGATCCTAGGATCAGCCGATCCCCTCAGGTGGCCTCTCATGGTGTGTTTTCTCCAAGTGGATGACATGTGGGCCCCATGATCTCTCCCCGTGCATGGCAAGTTTTGTGGCGGTTTGGGTCCATGGTGGGCCCATGAATCCATGTGAAGTTGATGTGGCGGTGCGTGATTCGTTGAGAATGTTTCACATGGATTGGTGACGTCATTGATCCAGGGGGATCCTATGTGGCAACGCCTCATTGGCTGAGCTTGAAGTGCTTGGATCAAAGATTTGTGCTTCTGCTCTCATTTCTAGTGCTAATCACCTGCATTTGAATAATCACCAACACTTGTGGAAATGATTAGTTTAAGCACTATTCTAGTGTTGATGAATGTTTCTTATGCCAAAATGTAAGTGTTGACGGGCATATAATGAGTAGATAATAGCCATCAACAAATATTCCCACACTTGACCTTTGCTCGTCCCGAGTGAAGGGAAACAAACAAGATCAAGCGGATCATACAAACCAAAGGTATAGAACAAACATATGATGTAATCCAAGTCATACCTTGCTCCTGTGAACTTTGTGGAGTGGCTATCATGTCTTCTTGGGTAATTGAAAAGCGGAACAACCATGAATCGAGTCACTCATGCATCTGATGACAAACATCTTGGGGTTTTGCAAAGAGCTTTTCAAACCAAACCTTGCTTAGCTCCTCATTTGATTCTCTCATATCGCTCAATGTGTGTATGTCCTAACCAAGGTGTTAGATTGCCTGTATTCATCCTACTTCTAATGATGGCTTATATGGAGCTCAAGGTAGGATATGAATGATAAGGCATACTTGCATTACATATATTGCAAAGTCAAAAACCAGATCCAAGGTGAAAATCAAATCACACAATCAAGTCCACATGTGCATATGTATGGGTATGGAGGGTATTGTAAGGTGGATACTAGGCCCAGAATGGGTGCTAGATATTACCATACATGATGAGAGTAGGGTGATGGTAAGGTGGACACTAGCCCCGGAATGGGTATCAGTTATTACCATCTAAGTTATGGAACTCTTTTTTGTATGATTCTCCTTCTCGTATGAAAACTCTTTTGAGAGCATGGCTCTCTCCCTTTTTTTAGTCGATACTTGGACCTTCACGTGTCCATCTACATACATACATACATACGTACATACATACGTACATACATACATACATACATACATACATACATACATACGTACATACATACATACATACATACATGTGCTATACTACACCCAAGCACCAAACCAACCACCGACCGGAGCAAACCAGCCAGCCACCGCAAACAGGCCCGCGAGCATGCAACCCGTTAACTCCACGCATCCTACCTGCTACCGGGTATCCACATCCCATGTCACCGCCTGAACCCTATCTATCCCAGTTTCATTCCCCCTCTCCCCCGACTCCATCTGGTTGCGGCGGCGGCAGCGATTTGCGAGGGGCAGGCCGGGACGGCGTCGAGAACGGCGGCGAGGGTACTTGTCAGCCGTCGCGCGGGAGGCTCCCTTTGTAGCGCTGGAGGATCCCCCACCGCGAGCCATGTCGCGGTTCACCTCGGAGTCAAGGCGGTGCGGGTGGGGGTAAGAGGCTCCAGTGGTGTGCCGCCGGAAAGCTCATCTGAGGAGGAGGAGGATGGGGCCCCCGCTGATTCACCCGCGTGGGGCACACCGGTGAGTATGACCGCACTGTTTTGGCTAGGGTTACCCGGCATCAATTTTTGGCTAGGGTTTCCACTTTTTCTGTGAATTTTTTTGTGCGATGGCAGGATGTTTGAATCATTTTCGTCGTGAATTGATTAGAAATGGATCCACCCCCTGTCAGTGTTTCGGCCACTAAGCCTACCAAAGGGGTACCTGAGGTAGTAGATTGTGCAGTGGAGGATTGCCAGACCTGGAACTCGAAGGTATGCGCGAGGACACGGGACACAGATTTATACAGGCTCGGGTCGCCGGAGTAGCGGACTCTACGTCCTGTTTGGAGTATCATGTATGGCGTCCTGCGCTTGGGTCTTCCCCGGAGGGGTGGGGGATGTCTTGCCTCCCCTCCTAGGTACCCGGCCCTCCTTTATATAGTCTAGGGGGCGGGTTCCTAGTCGGTTACAAGATAGGAGTCCTAGTAGAATTACATGGTACGAGTCCTAGTAGGATTACAAAGATTTATGGTATTAGTTCGTATTCTTCCATGTATGGGTACCCGGGGTGTATGGTCGACAAGCCCCCGAGCACTTTGTAGTCTTGAGCAACAAGTTCGAGTAGTCTTGAAGCTTCGTCGAGTAGTTTCTGATCGTCTCGAGTACTGCTAGCTGAAATCTTCAATAGTACTTGAATTTCTGAAAGAGTGGAATGTGCTCTAGTTCATCTATGAGTACTTTTGAATCATCCCGGAGTAGTTCCCTGGCGTCCCTGAATTCTAACCCAGAAATTCTCCAAAAAATACCCATCTTGTCTTGAAGTCTTGATCTATATGGAGGTGCGATTTGCAAAAATCGCACTCCATATGGAGTGTAGCCCCCGAGCCTGAGTTTGAATCGAAGAATCAAGCTGAGGGTCAATCTTGAATCTGCATCTTCTGTTTTGAAAAAAGAGGTTGATGGTTGTAGCATAGTAGCCCCCGAGCCTTGAAGTGATTAAATGATCAATCCAAGGGTCTTCAGTTCGCAAAAGCCATCATCCGAGTACTCTTGTAGCGTCCAGCCCCCAAGATTATGTGCCAAGTGAGCCGTATGAGCCACGTCGAGTACTAATTGGAGTTGAGCCCCCGAGCTCAAGAACTAACGGAGCATGTTGAAGTTGTCATTAAGTAATGTTGCCGTCAGAGCGGGCTTTAGACGTGACCGTAGTCGACTTTGTGCCGTCAGAGCGGACTTTTGATGCATCCGGAGTTGACTTTATGATTGCCGCGCAGAACGGACTTTAGAATGCGACTTGAGTAAGTCGACATTGTGCCGTGCGGAGCGGACTTTGAGATGCGACCGAAGTCGACTTTGTGCTGCGCGGAGCAGACTTTAGGATGTGACTTGAGTAAGTCGACTTAGTGCTGCATGGAGCAGACTTCAGAATGCGACTTGAGTAAGTCGACTTTGTGCTGCGTGGAGCAGACTTTAGAATGCGACTTGAGTAAGTCAACTTTGTGCTGCGCGGAGCAGACTTTAGAATGCGACTTGAGTAAGACGACTTGGACATGCGACTTGAGTAAGTCGACTTTAGATTGCCGCGCGGAGTGGACTTTAGAATGCGACCGAAGTCGACTTTGTGCCGCGCGGAGCGGACTTACTCCATTAGAATGCGACCGAAGTCACCCATTCTACTCCATTAGACCCAAAATGATGTTTGGGAGTGTTTTGGAGCATTTCGCTAACCTTCAACATGTAAAAAATTGCCAAACTTGTGTTTCGGGCTTGAATGCAGTATTACGGGGAACCGAAGTTGCGAAAATGGTTTCGCAACGAAAACACCCATTCTACTCTATTAGACCCAAAATGATGTTTGGGAGTGTTTTGGAGTATTTCGCTAATCTTTAGCATGTAAAAAGTTGCAAAACTTGTGTTTCGGGCCTGAATCACTGAACCGAAGTTGCGAAAATAGTTTCACAACAAAAACGCCCATTCTACTCCATTAGACCCAAAATTATGTTTGGGAGTGTATCGGAGCATTTCGCTAACCTTCGGCATGTAAAAAGTTGCAAAACTAATGTTACGGGCCTGAATGCACTGTTACGGGGAACCGAAGTTGCGAAAATGGTTTCGCAACGAAAACACCCATTCTACTCCATTAGACCCAAAATGATGTTTGGGAGCGTTTTGGAGTATTTCGCTAACCTTCAGCATGTAAAAAGTTGTAAAACTTGTGTTCTGGGCCTGAGTCACTGAACCGAAGTTGCGAAAATAGTTTCACAACAAAACACCCATTCTACTCCATTAGACCCAAAATTATGTTTGGGAGTGTATTGGAGCATTTCGCTAATGTTCGGTATGTAAAAAGTTGCAAAACTTCTGTTACAGGCCTGAATGCACTGTTACGGGGAACCGAAGTTGCGAAAACGGTTTCGCAACGAAAACACCCATTCTACTACATTAGACCCAAAATGATGTTTGCGAGCATTTTGGAGCATTTCGCTATCATTCACATGTTAAAAGTTGCAAAACTTGTGTTTCAGGCCTGAATCACTATTACGGGGAACCGAAGTTGCGAAAATAGTTTCAGAACGAAAACACCCATTCTACTCCATTAGACCCAAAATTATGTTTGGGAGTGTATTGGAGCATTTCGCTAACCTTCAGCATGTAAAAAGTTGCAAAACTTGTGTTTCAGGCCCGAATAACTGTTACAAGGAACCGAAGTTGCGAAAATGGTTTCACAACGAAAACACCCATTCTACTCCATTAGCCCCAAATTGATGTTTGAGAGTGTTTTGGAGCATTTCGCTAACCTTCAACACGTAAAAAGTTACAAAACTTGTGTTGCGAGCCTGAATGCACTGTTACGGGGAACCGAAGTTGCGAAATTGTTTTCACAACTAAAACACCCATTCTACTCCAGACCCAAAATGATGTTTGTGAGTGCTTTGGAGCATTTCGCTAACCTTCAGCATGTAAAAAGTTGCAAAACTTGTGTTTCAGGCCTGAATCACTGTTACGAGGAACCGAAGTTGCGAAAATAGTTTCACAACAAAAACTCCTATTCTACTCCATGAGCCCCAAATTGATGTTTGAGAGTGTTTTGGAGCATTTCGCTAACCTTCAACATGTAAAAAATTGCCAAACTTGTGTTTCGGGCATGAATGCACTGTTACGGGGAACTGAAGTTGCGAAAATGGTTTCGCAACGAAAACACCCATTCTACTGCATTAGACCCAAAATGGTATTTGGGAGCGTTTTGGAGCATTTCGCTAACATTCGCATGTAAAAAGTTGCAAAACTTATGTTGCAAAAATGGTTTCACAACGAAAGTACCCATTCTACTCCATTAGACCCAAAATTATGTTTGGGTGGAGCATTTCACTAACCTTCGGCATGTAAAAACTTCCAAAACTTCGGTTACGGGCCTGAATGCACTATTACGGGATACCCAAGTTGCTGAAATGGTTTCACAACGAAGACACCTATTCTACTCCATTAGACCCAAAATGATGTTTGGGTGTGTTTTGGAGCATTTCACTAACCTTCGGCATGTAAAAACTTGCAAAACTTGTGCTTCGGGCTTGAATGCACTGTCACGGCGAACCAAAGTTGCGAAAATGGTTTCGCAACGAAACACCCATTCTACTCCATTAGACCCAAAATGATGTTTGGGAGTGTTTTGGAGTATTTCGCTAACCTTCGGCATGTAAAAAGTTGCAAAACTTGTGTTTCGGGCCTGAATCACTGAACTGAAGTTGCGAAAATAGTTTCACAACAAAAACGCCCATTCTACTCCATTAGACCCAAAATTATGTTTGGGAGTGTATTGGAGCATTTCGCTAACCTTCAACATGTAAAAAATTGCCAAACTAGTGTTTCGGCTTTGAATGCACTGTTACGGGGAACCGAAGTTGCGAAAATGGTTTCGCAACGAAAACACCCATTCTACTGCATTAGACCCAAAATGATATTTGGGAGCGTTTTGGAGCATTTCGCTAACATTCGCATGTAAAAATTTGCAAAACTGGTGTTTCGGGCATGAATCACTGTTACGGGGAACCAAAGTTGCGAAAATGGTTTCACAACGAAAACACCCATTCTACTCCATTAGACCCAAAATTATGTTTGGGAGTGTTTTGGGGCATTTCGCTATCCTTCGGCATGTAAAAACTTGAAAAACTTATGTTACGTGCATGAATGCACTATTACGGGATACCCAAGTTGCGGAAATGGTTTCACAACGAAAACACCTATTCTACTCCATTACACCCAAAATGATGTTTGGGTGTGTTTTGGAGCATTTCACTAACCTTCGGCATGTAAAAACTTGCAAAACTTGTGTTTCGGGTTTGAATGCACTGTTACGGGGAACCGAAGTTGCGAAAATGGTTTCGCAACGAAAATACCCATTCTACTGCATTAGACCCAAAATGATATTTGGGAGCGTTTTGGAGCATTTCGCAAACATTCGCATGTAAAAAGTTGCAAAACTTGTGTTTCGGACATGAATCACTGTTACGGGGAACCGAAGTTGCGAAAATGGTTTCACAACGAAAACACCCATTCTACTCCATTAGACCCAAAATTATGTTTGGGAGTGTTTTGGAGCATTTCGCTATCCTTCGGCATGTAAAAACTTGCAAAACTTATGTTTCGTGCATGAATGCACTATTACGGGATACCCAAGTTGCGGAAATGGTTTCACAACGAAAACACCTACTCTACTCTATTACACCCAAAATGATGTTTGGGTGTGTTTTGGAGCATTTCACTAACCTTTGGCATGTAAAAACTTGCAAAACTTGTGTTTCGGGTTTGAATGCACTGTTACGGGGAACCGAAGTTGCGAAAATGGTTTCGCAACGAAAATACCCATTCTACTGCATTAGACCCAAAATGATATTTGGGAGCGTTTTGGAGCATTTCGCAAACATTCGCATGTAAAAAGTTGCAAAACTTGTGTTTCGGGCATGAATCACTATTACGGGGAACCGAAGTTGCGAAAATGGTTTCACAACGAAAACACCCATTCTACTCCATTAGACCCAAAATTATGTTTGGGAGTGTTTTGGAGCATTTCGCTATCCTTCGGCATGTAAAAACTTGCAAAACTTATGTTTCGTGCATGAATGCACTATTACGGGATACCCAAGTTGCTTAAATGGTTTCACAACGAAAACACCTATTCTACTCCATTACACCCAAAATGATGTTTGGGTGTGTTTTGGAGCATTTCACTAACCTTCGGCATGTAAAAACTTGCAAAACTTGTGTTTCGGGTTTGAATGCACTGTTACGAGGAACCGAAGTTGCGAAAATGGTTTCGCAACGAAAATACCCATTCTACTGCATTAGACCCAAAATGATATTTGGGAGCGTTTTGGAGCATTTCGCAAACATTCGCATGTAAAAAGTTGCAAAACTTGTGTTTCGGGCATGAATCACTGTTACGGGGAACCGAAGTTGCGAAAATGGTTTCACAGCGAAAACACCCATTCTACTCCATTAGACCCAAAATTATGTTTGGGAGTGTTTTGGAGCATTTCGCTATCCTTCGGCATGTAAAAACTTGCAAAACTTATGTTTCGTGCATGAATGCACTATTACGGGATACCCAACTTGCGGAAATGGTTTCACAACGAAAACACCTATTCTACTCCATTACACCCAAAATGATGTTTGGGTGTGTTTTGGAGCATTTCACTAACCTTCGGCATGTAAAAACTTGCAAAACTTGTGTTTCGGGCGTGAATGCACTGTTACGGGGAACCAAAGTTGCGAAAATGGTTTCGCAACGAAAACACCTATTCTACTCCATTAGATCCAAAATGATGTTTGGGAGTGTTTTGGAGTATTTCGCTAACCTTCAGCATGTAAAAAGTTGCAAAACTTGTGTTTCGGGCCTGAATCACTGAACCGAAGTTGCGAAAATAGTTTCACAACAAAAACGCCCATTCTACTCCATTAGACCCAAAATTATGTTTGGGAGTGTATTGGAGCACTTCGCTAACCTTCGACATGTAAAAAGTTGCAAAACTTCTGTTATGGGCCTGAATGCACTGTTACGAGGAACCGAAGTTGCAAAAATGGTTTCGCAACGAAAACACCCATTCTACTGCATTAGACCCAAAATGATGTTTGGGAGCGTTTTGGAGCATTTCGCTATCATTCGCATGTAAAACGTTGAAAAACTTGTGTTTCGGGCCTGAATCACTGTTACGGGGAACCGAAGTTGCAAAAATGGTTTCGCAATGAAAACACCCATTCTACTCCATTAGACCCAAAATGATGTTTGGGAGTGTTTTGGAGTATTTCGCTAACCTTCATTATGTCAAAAGTTGCAAAACTTGTGTTTCGTGCCTGAATCACTGAACCGAAGTTGCGTAAATAGTTTCACAACAAAAACGCCCATTCTACTCCATTAGACCCAAAATTATGTTTGGGAGTGTATTGGAGCTTTTCGATAACCTTCGGCATGTAAAAAGTTGCAAAACTTCTGTTACGGGCCTGAATGCACTATTACGGGGAACCGAAGTTGCGAAAATGGTTTCGCAACGAAAACACCCATTCTACTTCATTAGACCCAAAATGATATTTGGGAGCGTTTTGGAGCATTTCGCTATCATTCGCATGTAAATAGTTGCAAAACTTGTGTTTCGAGCCTGAATCACTGTTACGGGGAACCGAAGTTGCAAAAATGGTTTCGCAACGAAAACACCCATTCTACTCCATTAGACCCAAAATGATGTTTGGTTGTGTTTTGAAGCATTTCACTAACCTTTGACATGTAAAAAGTTACAAAACTTGTGTTTCGGTCCTGAATGCACTGTTACAGGGAACCGAAGTTGCGAAAATGGTTTCGCAACGAAAACACTCATTCTACTCCATTAGACCCAAAATGATTTTTGGGAGTGTTTTGGAACATTTCGCCAACCTTCAGCATGTAAAAAATTGCCAAACTTGTGTTTCGGGCCTGATTGCACTGTTACGGGGAACCGAAGTTACGAAAACGGTTTCGCAACGAAAACACCGATTCTGCTCTGATAGACCCAAAATGATGTATGGGAGTGTTTCGAAGCATTTCGCTAACCTTCAACATGTAAAAAGTTGCAAAACTTGTGTTGCGAGCCTGAATGCACTGGTACGGGGAACCGAAGTTGCGAAAATGGTTTTGCAATGAAAACACTCATTCTACTGCACTAGACCCAAAATGATGTTTGGGAGTGTTTTGGAGCATTTCGCTAACCTTCAGCATGTAAAAAGTTACAAAACTTGTGTTGCGAGCCTGAATGCACTGGTACGGGGAACCGAAGTTGCGAAAATATTTTCACAACGAAAACACCCATTCTACTCCAGACCCAAAATGATGTTTGGGAGTGCTTTGGAGCATTTCGCTAACCTTAAGCATGTAAAAAGTTGCAAAACTTGTGTTTCAGGCCTGAATCACTATTACGAGGAACCGAAGTTGCGAAAATGGTTTCACAACGAGAACACCTATTCTACTCCATTAGCCCAAAAATGATATTTGGGAGTGTTTTGGAGCATTTCGCTAACCTTCAAATGTAAAAAATTGCCAAACTTGTGTTTCGGGCTTAAATGCACTGTTACGGGGAACCGAAGTTGCGAAAATGATTTCGCAATGAAAACACCCATTCTACTGCATTAGACCCAAAATGATATTTGGGAGCATTTTGGAGCATTTCGCTAACATTCGCATGTAAAAAGTTGCAAAACTTGTGTTTCGGGCTTGAATCACTGTTACGGGGAACCGAAGTTGTGAAAATGGTTTCACAACGAAAACACCCATTCTACTCCATTAGACCCAAAATTATGTTTGGGAGTGTTTTGGAGCATTTCGCTATCCTTCGGCATGTAAAAACTTGCAAAACTTATGTTTCGTGCGTGAATGCACTATTACAGGATACCCAAGTTGCGGAAATGGTTTCACAATGAAAACACCTATTCTACTCCATTACACCCAAAATGATGTTTGGGTGTGTTTTGGAGCATTTCACTAACCTTCGGCATGTAAAAACTTGCAAAACTTGTGTTTCGGGCTTGAATGCACTGTTACGGGGAACCAAAGTTGCGAAAATGGTTTCGCAACGACAACACCCATTCTACTCCATTAGATCCAAAATGATGTTTGGGAGTGTTTTGGAGTATTTCGCTAACCTTTAGCATGTAAAAAGTTGCAAAACTTGTGTTTCGGGCCAGAATCACTGAACCGAAGTTGCGAAAATAGTTTCACAACAAAAATGCCAATTCTACTCTATTAGACCCAAAATTATGTTTGGAGTGTATTGGAGCATTTCGCTAACCTTCGGCATGTAAAAAGTTGCAAAACTTCTGTTATGGGCCTGAATGCACTGTTAGGGGGAACCAAAGTTGCCAAAATGGTTTGGCAACGAAAACACCCATTCTACTCCATTAGACCCAAAATGATGTTTTGGAGCGTTTTGGAGCATTTCGCAATCATTCGCGTGTAAAAAGTTGCAAAACTTGTGTTTCGGGCCTGAATCACAATTACGGGGAACCGAAGTTGCAAAAATAGTTTCGCAACGAAAACACCCATTCTACTCCATTTGACCCAAAATCGTGTTTGGGTGTGTTTTGGAGCATTTCGCTAACCTACGACATGTAAAAAGTTGGAAAACTTGTGTTTCGGTCCTGAATGCACTTTTACGGGGAACCGAAGTTGCGAAAAAGGTTTCACAATGAAAATACTCATTCTACTCCATTACACCCAAAATGATGTTTGGGAGTGTTTTGGAGCATTTTGCTAACCTTCAGCATGTAAAAAATTGCCAAACTTGTGTTTCGGGCCTGATTGCACTGTTACGGGGAACCGAAGTTGCGAAAATGGTTTCGCAACGAAAACACCCAATCTGCTCCGATAGACCCAAAATGATGTTTGGGAGTGTTTTGGAGCATTTCGCTAACCTTCAGCATGTAAAAAGTTGCAAAACATGTGTTGCGAGCCTGAATGCACTGTTACAGGGAACCGAAGTTTTGAAAATGGTTTTGCAATGAAAACACCCATTCTACTGCACTAGACCCAAAATGATGTTTGGGAGTGTTTTGGAGCATTTCGCTAACCTTCAGCATGTAAAAAGTTACAAAACTTGTGTTGCGAGCCTGAATGCACTGTTACGGGGAACCGAAGTTGCGAAAATGTTTTCACAATGAAAACACCCATTCTACTCCAGCCCCAAAATGATGTTTGGGAGTGCTTTGGAGCATTTTGCTAACCTTCAGCATGTAAAAAGTTGCAAAACTTGTGTTTCAGGCCTGAATCACTGTTACGAGGATCCGAAGATGCGAAAATGGTTTCACAACGAAAACACCCATTCTACTCCATTAGCCCCAAAATGATATTTGGGAGCATTTTGGAGCATTTCGCTAACCTTCAACATGTAAAAAATTGCCAAACTTGTGTTTCGGGCTTGAATGCACTGTTACGCGGAACCGAAGTTGCAAAAATGGTTTCGCAACGAAAACACCCATTCTACTGCATTAGACCCAAAATGATATTTGGGAGCGTTTTGGAGCATTTCACTAACATTCGCATGTAAAAAGTTGCAAAACTTGTGTTTCGGGCATGAATCACTGTTACCGGGAACCGAAGTTGCGAAAATGGTTTCACAACGAAAACACCCATTCTACTCCATTAGACCCAAAATTATGTTTGGGAGTGTTTTGTTGCATTTCGCTATCCTTCGGCAAGTAAAAACTTACAAAACTTATGTTTCGTGCGTGAATGCACTATTACGGGATACCCAAGTTGCGGAAATGGTTTCACAACGAAAGCACCTATTCTACTCCATTAGACCCAAAATGATGTTAGGGTGTATTTTGGAGCATTTCACTAACCTTCGACATGTAAAAAGTTGCAAAACTTGTGTTTCGGTCCTGAATGCACTGTTACGGGGAACCGAAGTTCCGAAAATGGTTTCACAACGAAAACACTCATTCTACTCCATTAGACCCAAAATGATGTTTGGGAGTGTTTTGGAGCATTTCGCTAACCTTCAGCATGTAAAAAATTGCCAAACTTGAGTTTCGGTCCTGATTGCACTGTTACGCGGAACCGAAGTTGCGAAAATGGTTTTGCAATGAAAACACCCATTCTACTGCACTAGACCCAAAATGATGTTTGGGAGTGTTTTGGAGCATTTCGCTAACCTTCAACATGTAAAAAATTGCCAAACATGTGTTTTGGGCTTGAATGCACTGTTACGGGGAACCGAAGTTGCGAAAATGGTTTCACAACGAAAACACCCATTCTACTGCATTAGACCCAAATGATATTTGGGAGCATTTTGGAGCATTTCGCAACCATTCGCATGTAAAAAGTTGCAAAACTTGTGTTTCGGGCCTGAATCACTGTTACGGGGAACCAAAGTTGCGAAAATGGTTTCACAACGAAAACACCCATTCTACTCCATTAGACCCAAAATTATGTTTGGGAGTGTTTTGGAGCATTTCGCTAACCTTCGGCATGTAAAAACTTGCAAAACTTATTTTTGTGCGTGAATTCACTTTGACGGGATACCCAAGTTGCGGAAATGGTTTCACAACGAAAGCACCTATTCTACTCCATTAGACCCAAAATGATGTTTGGGTGTGTTTTGGAGCATTTCACTAACCTTCGGCATGTAAAAACTTGCAAAACTTGTGTTTCGTGCTTGAATGCACTGTTACGGGGAACCGAAGTTGCGAAAATGGTTTCGTAACGAAAACAACCATTCTACTCTATTAGACCCAAAATGATGTTTGGGAGTGTTTTGGAGTATTTCGCTAACCTTCAGCATGTAAAAAGTTGCAAACATTGTGTTTCGGGCCTCAATCACTGAACCGAAGTTGCGAAAATAGTTTCACAACAAAAACGCCCATTCTACTCCACTAGACCCAAAATTATGTTTGGGAGTTTATTGGAGCATTTCGCTAACCTTCGGCATACAAAAATTTGCAAAACTTCTATTACAGGCCTGAATGCACTGTTACGGGGAACCAAGTTGCGAAAATGGTTTCACAATGAAAACACCCATTCTACTGCATTAGACCCAAAATGATATTTGGGAGCGTTTTGGAGCATTTCGCAAACATTCGCATGTAAAAAGTTGCAAAACTTGTGTTTCGGGCCTGAATCACTGTTACGGGGAACCAATGTTGCGAAAATGGTTTCACAACGAAAACACCCATTCTACTCCATTAGACCCAAAATTATGTTTGGGAGTGTTTTGGAGCATTTCGCTAACCTTCGGCATGTAAAAACTTGCAAAACTTATTTTTGTGCGTGAATGCACTTTGACGGGATACCCAAGTTGCGGAAATGGTTTCACAACGAAAGCACCTATTCTACTCCATTAGACCCAAAATGATGTTTGGGTGTGTTTTGGAGCATTTCACTAACCTTCGGCATGTAAAAACTTGCAAAACTTGTGTTTCGTGCTTGAATGCACTGTTACGGGGAACCGAAGTTGCGAAAATGGTTTCGCAACGAAAACAACCATTCTACTCCATTAGACCCAAAATGATGTTTGGGAGTGTTTTGGAGTATTTCGCTAACCTTCAGCATGTAAAAAGTTGCAAACGTTGTGTTTCGGGCCTCAATCACTGAACCGAGGTTGCGAAAATAGTTTCACAACAAAAACGCCCATTCTACTCCAGTAGACCCAAAATTATGTTTGGGAGTTTATTGGAGCATTTCGCTAACCTTCGGCATACAAAAATTTGCAAAACTTCTATTACGGGCCTGAATGCACTGTTACGGGGAACCAAGTTGCGAAAATGGTTTCACAACGAAAACACACATTCTACTCCATTAGACCCAAAATGATATTTGGCAGCGTTTTGGAGCATTTCGCTAACCTTCGACATGTAAAAACTTGCAAAACTTGTGTTTCGGGCCTGAATCGCTGTTACGGGGAACCGAAGTTGCGAAAATGGTTTCACAACGAAAACACCCATTCTACTCCATTGGACCCAAAATTATGTTTGGGAGTGTATTGGAGCATTTCGCTAACCTTCGGCATGTAAAAAGTTGCAAAACCTCTATTACGGGCCTGAATGCACTGTTACGGGGAACCGAAGTTGCAAAAATGGTTTTGCAATGAAAACACCCATTCTACTGCACTAGACCCAAAATGATGTTTGGGAGTGTTTTGGAGCATTTCGCTATCCTTTAGCATGTAAAAAGTTACAAAACTTGTGTTGTGAGCATGAATGCACAGTTACGGGTAACCGAAGTTGCGAAAATGTTTTCACAACAAAAACACCCATTCTACTCCAGACCCAATATGATGTTTGGGAGTGCTTTGGAGCATTTCGCTAACCTTCAGCATGTAAAAAGTTGCAAAACTTGTGTTTCAGGCTTGAATCACTGTTACGAGGAACCGAAGTTGCGAAAATGGTTTCACAACGAAAACACCCATTCTACTCCATTAGACCCAAAATAATGTTTGGGAGTGTTTCGGAGCATGTTGCTAACCTTCAACATTTAAAAAATTGCCAAACTTGTGTTTCGGGCTTTAATGCACTATTACGGGGAACCGAAGTTGCGAAAATGGTTTCGCAACGAAAACACCCATTCTACTTCATTGGACCCAAAATGATATTTGGGAGCGTTTTGGAGCTTTTCGCTAACATTCGCATGTAAAAATTTGCAAAACTGGTGTTTCGGGCATGAATCACTGTTACGGGGAACCGAAGTTGCGAAAATGGTTTCACAACGAAAACACCCATTCTAGTCCATTAGACCCAAACTTATGTTTGGGAGTGTTTTTGGGCATTTCGCTATCCTTCGGCATGTAAAAACTTGAAAAACTTATGTTACGTGCATGAATGCACTATTACGGGATACCCAAGTTGCGGAAATGGTTTCACAATGAAAACACCTATTCTACTCCATTAGACCCAAAATTATGTTTGGAGTGTTTTGGAGCATTTCGCTATCCTTCGGCATGTAAAAACTTGCAAAACTAATGTTTCGTGCATGAATGCACTATTACGGGATACCCAAGTTGCGGAAATGGTTTCACAACGAAAACACCTATTCTACTCCATTACACCTAAAATGATGTTTGGGTGTGTTTTGGAGCATTTCACTAACCTTCGGCATGTAAAAACTTGCAAAACTTGTGTTTCGGGTTTGAATGCATTGTTACGGGGAACCGAAGTTGCGAAAATGGTTTCGCAACGAAAATACCCATTCTACTGCATTAGACCCAAAATGATATTTGGGAGCGTTTTGGAGCATTTCGCAAACATTCGCATGTAAAAAGTTGCAAAACTTGTGTTTCGGGCATGAATCACTGTTACGGGGAACCGAAGTTGCGAAAATGGTTTCACAACGAAAACACCCATTCTACTCCATTAGACTCAAAATTATGTTTGGGAGTGTTTTGGAGCATTTCGCTATCCTTCGGCATGTAAAAATTTGCAAAACTTATGTTTCGTGCATGAATGCACTATTACGGGATACACAAGTTGCGGAAATGGTTTCACAACGAAAACACCTATTCTACTCCATTACACCCAAAATGATGTTTGGGTGTGTTTTGAAGCATTTCACTAACCTTCGGCATGTAAAAACTTGCAAAACTTGTGTTTCGGGTTTGAATGCACTGTTATGGGGAACCGAAGTTGCGAAAATGGTTTTGCAACGAAAATACCCATTCTACTGCATTAGACCCAAAATGATATTTGGGAGCGTTTTGGAGCATTTCGCAAACATTCGCATGTAAAAAGTTGCAAAACTTGTGTTTCGGGCATGAAACACTGTTACGGGGAACCGAAGTTGCGAAAATGGTTTCACAACGAAAACACCCATTCTACTCCATTAGACCCAAAATTATGTTTGGGAGTGTTTTGGAGCATTTCGCTATCCTTCGGCATGTAAAAACTTGCAAAATTTATGTTTCGTGCATGAATGCACTATTACGGGATACCCAAGTTGTGGAAATGGTTTCACAACGAAAACACCTATTCTACTCCATTACACCCAAAATGATGTTTGGGTGTGTTTTGGAGCATTTCACTAACCTTCGGCATGTAAAAACTTGCAAAACTTGTGTTTCGGGCGTGAATGCACTGTTACGGGGAACCAAAGTTGCGAAAATGGTTTCGCAACGAAAACACCCATTCTACTCCATTAGATCGAAAATGATGTTTGGGAGTGTTTTGGAGTATTTCGCTAACCTTCAGCATGTAAAAAGTTGCAAAACTTGTGTTTCGGGCCTGAATCACTGAACCGAAGTTGCGAAAACAGTTTCACAACAAAAACGCCCATTCTACTCCATTAGACCCAAAATTATGTTTTGGAGTGTATTGGAGCATTTCGCTAACCTTCGACATGTAAAAAGTTGCAAAACTTCTGTTACGGGCCTGAATGCACTGTTACGAGGAACCGAAGTTGCAAAAATGGTTTCGCAACGAAAACACCCATTCTACTGCATTAGACCCAAAATGATGTTTGGGAGCGTTTTGGAGCATTTCGCTATCATTCGCATGTAAAGCGTTGCAAAACTTGTGTTTCGGGCCTGAATCACTGTTACGGGGAACCGAAGTTGCAAAAATGGTTTCGCAATGAAAACACCCATTCTACTCCATTAGACCCAAAATGATGTTTGGGAGTGTTTTGGAGTATTTCGCTAACCTTCATTATGTAAAAAGTTGCAAAACTTGTGTTTCGGGCCTGAATCACTGAACCGAAGTTGCGTAAATAGTTTCACAACAAAAATGCCCATTCTACTCCATTAGACCCAAAATTATGTTTGGAAGTGTATTGGAGCTTTTCGATAACCTTCGGCATGTAAAAAGTTGCAAAACTTCTGTGACGGGCCTGAATGCACTATTACGGGGAACCGAAGTTGCGAAAATGGTTTCGCAACGAAAACACCCATTCTACTCCATTAGACCCAAAATGATGTTTGGGAGCGTTTTGGAGCATTTCGCTATCATTCGCATGTAAATAGTTGCAAAACTTGTGTTTCGGGCCTGAATCACTGTTACGGGGAACCGAAGTTGCAAAAATGGTTTCGCAATGAAAACACCCATTCTAGTCCATTAGACCCAAAATGATGTTTGGTTATGTTTTGAAGCATTTCACTAACCTTTGACTTGTAAAAAGTTACAAAACTTGTGTTTCGGTCCTGAATGCACTGTTACAAGGAACCGAAGTTGCGAAAATGGTTTCGCAACGAAAACACTCATTCTACTCCATTAGACCCAAAATGAAGTTTGGGAGTGTTTTGGAGCATTTCGCCAACCTTTAGCATGTAAAAAATTGCCAAACTTGTGTTTGGGGCCTGATTGCACTGTTACGGGGAACCGAAGTTGCGAAAACGGTTTCGCAACGAAAACACCAATTCTGCTCCGATAGACCCAAAATGATGTATGGGAGTGTTTCAAAGCATTTCGCTAACCTTCAACATGTAAAAAGTTGCAAAACTTGTGTTGCGAGCCTGAATGCACTGTTACGGGGAACCGAAGTTGCGAAAATGGTTTTGCAATGAAAACACTCATTCTACTGCACTAGACCCAAAATGATGTTTGGGAGTGTTTTGGAGCATTTCGCTAACCTTCAGCATGTAAAAAGTTACAAAACTTGAGTTGCGAGCCTGAATGCACTGGTACGGCGAACCGAAGTTGCGAAAATATTTTCACAACGAAAACACCCATTCTACTCCAGACCCAAAATGATGTTTGGGAGTGCTTTGGAGCATTTCGCTAACCTTAAGCATGTAAAAAGTTGCAAAACTTGTGTTTCAGGCCTGAATCACTGTTACGAGGAACCGAAGTTGCGAAAATGGTTTCACAACGAAAACACCCATTCTACTCCATTAGCCCCAAAATGATATTTGGGAATGTTTTGGAGCATTTCGCTAACCTTCAACATGTAAAAAATTGCCAAACTTGTGTTTCGGGCTTAAATGCACTGTTACGGGGAACCGAAGTTGCGAAAATGGTTTCGCAACGAAAACACCCATTCTACTGCATTAGACCCAAAATGATATTTGGGAGCATTTTGGAGCATTTCGCTAACATTCGCATGTAAAAAGTTGCAAAACTTGTGTTTCGGGCATGAATCACTGTTACGGGGAACCGAAGTTGCGAAAATGGTTTCACAACGAAAACACCCATTCTACTCCATTAGACCCAAAATTATGTTTGGGAGTGTTTTGGAGCATTTCGCTATCCTTCGGCATGTAAAAACTTGCAAAACTTATGTTTCGTGCGTGAATGCACTATTACGGGATACCCAAGTTGCGGAAATGGTTTCACAATGAAAACACCTATTCTACTCCATTACACCCAAAATGATGTTTGGGTGTGTTTTGGAGCATTTCACTAACCTTCGGCATGTAAAAACTTGCAAAACTTGTGTTTCGGGCTTGAATGCACTGTTACGGGGAACCAAAGTTGCGAAAATGGTTTCGCAACGAAAACACCCATTCTACTCCATTAGATGCAAAATGATGTTTGGGAGTGTTTTGGAGTATTTCGCTAACGTTCAGCATGTAAAAAGTTGGAAAACTTGTGTTTCGGGCCTGAATCACTGAACCGAAGTTGCGAAAATAGTTTCACAACACAAATGCCCATTCTACTCCATTAGACCCAAAATTATGTTTGGAGTGCATTGGAGCATTTCGCTAACCTTCGGCATGTAAAAAGTTGCGTAACTTCTGTTACGGGCCTGAATGCACTGTTAGGGGGAACCGAAGTTGCCAAAATGGTTTGGCAACGAAAACACCCATTCTACTTCATTAGTCCCAAAATGATGTTTGGGAGCGTTTTGGAGCATTTCGCTATCATTCGCGTGTAAAAAGTTGCAAAACTTGTGTTTCGGGCCTGAATCACTATTACGGGGAACCGAAGTTGCAAAAATAGTTTCGCAACGAAAACACCCATTCTACTCCATTAGACCCAAAATCGTGTTTGGGTGTGTTTTGGAGCATTTCGCTAACCTACGACATGTAAAAAGTTGCAAAACTTGTGTTTTG
The DNA here is from genome assembly GCA_036936925.1 of Cenchrus fungigraminus. NCBI lineage: Eukaryota > Viridiplantae > Streptophyta > Magnoliopsida > Poales > Poaceae > Cenchrus > Cenchrus fungigraminus. The sequence continues at coordinate 25,383,646 of CM072775.1, forward strand.
GTCCTGAATGCACTGTTACGGGGAACCGAAGTTGCGAAAATGGTTTCACAATGAAAATACTCATTCTACTCCATTACACCCAAAATGATGTTTGGGAGTGTTTTGGAGCATTTCGCTAACCTCCAGCATGTAAAAAATTGCCAAACTTGTGTTTCGGGCCTGATTGCACTGTTACGGGGAACCGAAGTTGCGAAAATGGTTTCGCAACGAAAACACCCAATCTGCTCCGATAGACCCAAAATGATGTTTGGGAGTGTTTTGGAGCATTTCGCTAACCTTCAGCATGTAAAAAGTTACAAAACTTGTGTTGCGAGCCTGAATGCACTGTTACGGGGAACCGAAGTTGCGAAAATGTTTTCACAATGAAAACACCCATTCTACTCCAGACCCAAAATGATGTTTGGGAGTGCTTTGGAGCATTTTGCTAACCTTCAGCATGTAAAAAGTTGCAAAACTTGTGTTTCAGGCCTGAATCACTGTTACGAGGATCCGAAGTTGCGAAAATGGTTTCACAACGAAAACACCCATTCTACTCCATTAGCCCCAAAATGATATTTGGGAGCATTTTGGAGCATTTCGCTAACCTTCAACATGTAAAAAATTGCCAAACTTGTGTTTCGGGCTTGAATGCACTGTTACGGGGAACCGAAGTTGCGAAAATGGTTTCGCAACGAAAACACCCATTCTACTGCATTAGACCCAAAATGATATTTGGGAGCGTTTTGGAGCATTTCACTAACATTCGCATGTAAAAAGTTGCAAAACTTGTGTTTCGGGCATGAATCACTGTTACCGGGAACCGAAGTTGCGAAAATGGTTTCACAACGAAAACACCCATTCTACTCCATTAGACCCAAAATTGTGTTTGGGAGTGTTTTGTTGCATTTCGCTATCCTTCGTCAAGTAAAAACTTACAAAACTTATGTTTCGTGCGTGAATGCACTATTACGGGATACCCAAGTTGCGGAAATGGTTTCACAACGAAAGCACCTATTCTACTCCATTAGACCCAAAATGATGTTTGGGTGTATTTTGGAGCATTTCACTAACCTTCGACATGTAAAAAGTTGCAAAACTTGTGTTTCGGTCCTGAATGCACTGTTACGGGGAACCGAAGTTCCGAAAATGGTTTCACAACGAAAACACTCATTCTACTCCATTAGACCCAAAATGATGTTTGGGAGTGTTTTGAAGCAATTCGCTAACCTTCAGCATGTAAAAAATTGCCAAACTTGAGTTTCGGGCCTGATTGCACTGTTACGCGGAACCGAAATTGCGAAAATGGTTTTGCAATGAAAACACCCATTCTACTGCACTAGACCCAAAAATGATGTTTGGGAGTGTTTTGGAGCATTTCGCTAACCTTCAACATGTAAAAAATTGCCAAACTTGTGTTTTGGGCTTGAATGCACTGTTACGGGGAACCGAAGTTGCGAAAATGGTTTCACAACGAAAACACCCATTCTACTGCATTAGACCCAAATGATATTTGGGAGTGTTTTGGAGCATTTCGCTAACATTCGCATGTAAAAAGTTGCAAAACTTGTGTTTCGGGCCTGAATCACTGTTACGAGGAACCAAAGTTGCAAAAATGGTTTCACAACGAAAACACCCATTCTACTCCCTTAGACCCAAAATTAAGTTTGGGAGTGTTTTGGAGCATTTCGCTAACCTTCGGCATGTAAAAAGTTGCAAAACTTATTTTTGTGCGTGAATGCACTTTGACGGGATACCCAAGTTGCGGAAATGGTTTCACAACGAAAGCACCTATTCTACTCCATTAGACCCAAAATGATGTTTGGGTGTGTTTTGGAGCATTTCACTAACCTTCGGCATGTAAAAACTTGCAAAACTTGTGTTTCGTGCTTGAATGCACTGTTACGGGGAACCGAAGTTGCGAAAATGGTTTCGCAACGAAAACAACCATTCTACTCCATTAGACCCAAAATGATGTTTGGGAGTGTTTTGGAGTATTTCGCTAACCTTCAGCATGTAAAAAGTTGCAAACATTGTGTTTCGGGCCTCAATCACTGAACCGAGGTTGCGAAAATAGTTTCACAACAAAAACGCCCATTCTACTCCAGTAGACCCAAAATTATGTTTGGGAGTTTATTGGAGCATTTCGCTAACCTTCGGCATACAAAAATTTGCAAAACTTCTATTACGGGCCTGAATGCACTGTTACGGGGAACCAAGTTGCGAAAATGGTTTCACAACGAAAACACACATTCTACTCCATTAGACCCAAAATGATATTTGGCAGCGTTTTGGAGCATTTCGCTAACCTTCGACATGTAAAAACTTGCAAAACTTGTGTTTCGGGCCTGAATCACTGTTACGGGGAACCGAAGTTGCGAAACTGGTTTCACAACGAAAACACCCATTCTACTCCATTGGACCCAAAATTATGTTTGGGAGTGTATTGGAGCATTTCGCTAACCTTCGGCATGTAAAAAGTTGCAAAACCTCTATTACGGGCCTAAATGCACTATTACGGGGAACCGAAGTTGCGAAAATGGTTTTGCAATGAAAACACCCATTCTACTGCACTAGACCCAAAATGATGTTTGGGAGTGTTTTGGAGCATTTCGCTGTCCTTTAGCATGTAAAAAGTTACAAAACTTGTGTTGTGAGCATGAATGCACAGTTACGGGTAACCGAAGTTGCGAAAATGTTTTCACAACAAAGACACCCATACTACTCCAGACCCAAAATGATGTTTGGGAGTGCTTTGGAGCATTTCGCTAACCTTCAGTATGTAAAAAGTTGCAAAACTTGTGTTTCAGGCCTGAATCACTGTTACGAGGAACCGAAGTTGCGAAAATGGTTTCACAACGAAAACACCCATTCTACTCCATTAGCCCCGAAATGATGTTTGGGAGTGTTTTGGAGCATTTCGCTAACCTTCAACATGTAAAAAATGGCCAAACTTGTGTTTCGGGCTTGAATGCACTATTACGGGGAACCGGAGTTGCGAAAATAGTTTCGCAACGAAAACACCCATTCTACTGCATTAGACCCAAAATGATAATTGGGAGCATTTTGGAGCATTTCGCTAACATTCGCATGTAAAAAGTTGCAAAACTTGTGTTTTGGGCCTGAATCACTGTTACGTGGAACTGAAGTTGCGAAAATGGTTTCACAACGAAAATACCCATTCGACTCCATTAGACCCAAAATTATGTTTGGGAGTGTTTTGGAGCATTTCGCTAACCTTCGGCATGTAAAAACTTGCAAAACTTATGTTTCGTGCGTGAATGCACTATTACGGGATACCCAAGTTGCGGAAATGGTTTCACAACGAAAACACCTATTCTACTCCATTAGACCCAAAATGATGTTTGGGTGTGTTTTCGAGCATTTCACTAACCTTCGGCCTGTAAGAACTTGCAAAACTTGTGTTTCGGGCCTAAATGCACTGTTACGGGGAACCGAAGTTGCGAAAATGGTTTCGCAACGAAAACACCCATTCTACTCCATTATACCCAAAATGATGTTTGGTTTTGTTTTGGAGCATTTCACTAACCTTCGACATGTAAAAAGTTGCAAAACTTGTGTTTCGGGCCTGAATGCACTGTTACGGGGAACCGAAGTTGCGAAAATGGTTTCACAACGAAAACACACATTCTACTCCATTAGACCCAAAATGATGTTTGGGAGTGTTTTGGAGCATTTCGCTAACCTTCAGCATGTAGAAAATTGCCAAACTTTTGTTTCGGGCCTGATGGCACTGTTACGGGGAATCAAAGTTGCGAAAATGGTTTCGCAACGAAAACACCAATTCTGCTCCTATAGACCCAAAATGAAGTTTGGGAGTGTTTTGGAGCATTTCGCTAACCTTCAGCATGTAAAAAGTTACTAAACTTCTGTTGCGAGCCTGAATGCACTGTTATGGGGAACCGAAGTTGCGAAAATGTTTTCGCAACAAAAACACCCATTCTACTCCAGACCCAAAATGATGTTTGGGAGTGCTTTGGAGCATTTCGCTAACCTTCAGCATGTAAAAAGTTGCAAAACTTGTGTTTCGGGCCTGAATCACTGTTACGGGGAACCGAAGTTGCGAAAATGGTTTCACAACGAAAACACCCATTCTACTCCATTAGACCCAAAATAATGTTTGGGAGTGTTTTGGAGCATGTCGCTAACCTTCAACGTGTAAAAAATTGCCAAACTTGTGTTTCGGGCTTTAATGCACTATTACGGGGAACCGAAGTTGCGAAAATGGTTTCGCAACGAAAACACCCATTCTACTTCATTAGACCCAAAATGATATTTGGGAGCGTTTTGGAGCTTTTCGCTAACATTGCATGTAAAAAGTTGCAAAACTTGTGTTTCGGGCCTGAATCACCGTGACGGGGAACAGAAGTTGCGAAAATGGTTTCACAACGAAAACACCCATTCTACTCCATTAGACCCAAAATTTTGTTTGGGAGTGTTTTGGAGCATTTCGCTAATCTTCGGTATGTAAAAACTTGCAAAACTTATGTTTCGTGCGTGAATGCACTATTACGGGATACCCAAGTTACGGAAATGGTTTCACAACGAAAACACCTATTCTACTCCATTAGACCCAAAATGATGTTTGGGTGTGTTTTGGAGCATTTCACTAACCTTCGGCATGTAAAAACTTGCAAAACTTGTGTTTCGGGCCTCAATCACTGAACCGAAGTTGCGAAAATAGTGTCACAACAAAAACGCCCATTCTACTCCATTAGACCCAAAATTATGTTTGGGAGTGTATTGGTGCATTTCGCTAACCTTCGGCATGTAAAAAGTTGCAAAACTTCTGTTACGGGCCTGAATACACTGTTACGGGGAAACGAAGTTGCGAAAATGGTTTCGCAATGAAAACACCCATTCTACTCCATTAGACCCAAAATGATGTTTGGCAGCGTTTTGGAGCATTTCGCTATCATTCGCATGTAAAAAGTTGCAAAACTTGTGTTTCGGGCCTGATCACTGTTACGGGGAACCGAAGTTGCGAAAATGGATTTACAACGAAAACATCCATTCTACTCCATTAGACCCAAAATTAGTTTTGGGAGTGTATTGGACCATTTCGATAACCTTCGGCATGTAAAAAGTTGCAAAACTTCTGTTCCGGACCTGAATGCACTGTTACGGGGAACCGAAGTTGCGAAAATGGTTTCGCAACGAAAACACTCATTCTACTCCATTAGACCCAAAATGATGTTTGGGTGTGTTTTGGAGCATTTCACTAACCTTTGACTTGTAAAAAGTTGCAAAACTTGTGTTTCGGGCCTGAATCACTGTTACGGGGAATCGAAGTTGCGAAAATGGTTTCACAACGAAAACACCCATTCTACTCCATTAGACCCAAAATTAGGTTTGGGAGTGTATTGGAGCATTTCGCTAACCTTCGGCATGTAAAAAGTTGCCAAACTTGTGTTTCGGGCTTGATTGCACTGTTACGGGGAACCGAAGTTGCGAAAATGGTTTCGCAACGAAAACACCCATTCTGCTCCAATAGACCCAAAATGATGTTTGGGAGTGTTTTGGAGCATTTCGCTAACCTTCAGCATGTAAAAAGTTGCCAAAACTTGTGTTGCGAGCCTGAATGCACTGTTACGGGGAACCGAAGTTGCGAAAATGGTTTTGCAATGAAAACACACATTCTACTGCACTAGACCCAAAATGATGTTTGGGAGTGTTTTGGAGCATTTCGCTAACCTTCAGCATGTAAAAAGTTACAAAACTTGTGTTGCGAGCCTGAATGCACTGTTACGGGGAACCGAAGTTGCGAAAATGTTTTCACAACGAAAACACCCATTCTACTACAGACCCAAAATGATGTTTGGGAGTGCTTTGGAGCATTTCGCTAACCTTCAGCATGTAAAAAGTTGCAAAACTTTTGTTTCAGGCCTGAATCACTGTTACGAGGAACCGAAGTTGCGAAAATGGTTTCACAACGAAAACACTCACTCTACTCCATTTGCCCCCAAATGATGTTTGGGAGTGTTTTGGAGCATTTCGCTAACCTTCAACATGTAAAAAATTGCCAAACTTGTGTTTTGGGCTTGAATGTACTGTTATGGGGAACCGAAGTTGCGAAAATGGTTTCGCAACGAAAACACCCATTCTACTGCATTAGACCCAAAATGATATTTGGGAGCGTTTTGGAGCATTTCGCTAACATTCGCATGTAAAAAGTTGCGAAACTTGTGTTTTGGGCCTGAATCACGGTTACGGGGAACCGAAGTTGCGAAAATGGTTTCACAACGAAAACACCCATTCTACTCCATTAGACCCAAAATTATGTTTGGGAGTGTTTTGGAGCATTTCCCTAACCTTCGGCATGTAAAAACTTGCAAAACTTATGTTTCGTGCGTGAATGCACTATGACGGGATACCCAAGTTGCGGAAATGGTTTCAGAACGAAAGCACCTATTCTACTCCATTAGACCCAAAATGATGTTTGGGTGGGCTTTGGAGCATTTCCCTAACCTTCGGCATGTAAAAACTTGCAAAACTTGTGTTTCGAGCTTGAATGCACTGTTACGGGGAACCGAAGTTGCGAAAATGGTTTCGCAACAAAAACACCAATTCTACTCCATTAGACCCAAAATGATGTTTGGGAGTGTTTTGGAGTATTTCGCTAACCTTCAGCATGTAAAAAGTTGCAAAACTTGTGTTTCAGGCCTCAATCACTGAACCGAAGTTGTGAAAATAGTTTCACAACAAAAACACCCATTCTACTTCATTAGACCCAAAATTATGTTTGGGAGTGTATTGGAGCATTTCGCTAACCTTCGGCATGTAAAAAGTTGCAAAACTTCTGTTACGGGCCTGAATACACTATTACGGGGAACCGAAGTTGCGAAAATGGTTTCACAATGAAAACACCCATTCTACTCCATTAGACCCAAAATGATGTTTGGGTGTGTTTTGGAGCATTTCACTAACCTTTGACATGTAAAATATTGCAAAACTTGTGTTTCGGGCCTGAATGCACTGTTACGGGGAACCGAAGTTGCGAAAATGGTTTCACAACGAAAACACTCATTCTACACCATTAGACCCAAAATTATGTTTGGGTGTGTTTTGGAGCATTTCGCTAACCTTCGGCATGTAAAAAGTTGCAAAACTTCTGTTACGGGCCTGAATACACTATTACGGGGAACCGAAGTTGCGAAAATGGTTTCACAACGAAAACACCCATTCTACTCCATTAGACCCAAAATTATGTTTGGGAGTGTATTGGAGCATTTCGCTATCATTCGCATGTAAAAAGTTGCAAAACTTGTGTTTCGGGCCTGAATCACTGTTACGGGGAACCGAAGTTGCGAAAATGGTTTCACAACGAAAACACCCATTCTACTCCATTAGACCCAAAATTATGTTTGGGAGTGTATTGGAGCATTTCGCTAACCTTCGGCATGTAAAAAGTTGCAAAACTTCTCTTACGGGCCTGAATGCACTGTTACGGGGAACCGAAGTTGCGAAAATGGTTTCGCAACGAAAACACCCATTCTACTCCATTAGACCGAAAATGATGTTTGGGTGTGTTTTGGAGCATTTCACTAACCTTTGACATGTAAAAAGTTGCAAAACTTGTGTTTCGGGCCTGAATGCACTGTTATGGGGAACCGAAGTTGAGAAAATGGTTTCACAACGAAAACACTCATTCTACTCCATTAGACCCAAAATGATGTTTGGGAGTGTTTTGGAGGATTTCGCTAACCTTCATCATGTAAAAAATTGCCAAACTTGTGTTTCGGACCTGATTGCACTGTTACGGGGAACCGAAGTTGCGAAAATGGTTTTGCAAGAATAACACCCATTCTGCTCCAATAGAACCAAAATGATGTTTGGGAGTGCTTTAGAGCATTTCGCTAACCTTCAGCATGTAAAAAGTTGCAAAACTTGTGTTTCAGGCCTGAATCACTGTTACGAGGAACCGAAGTTGCGAAAATGGTTTCACAACGAGAACACCCATTCTACACCATTAGCCCCCAAATGATGTTTGGGAGTGTTTTGGAGCATTTCAAAATCCTTCGACATGTAAAAAATTGCCAAACTTGTGTTTTGGGCTTGAATGCACTGTTACGGGGAACCGAAGTTGCGAAAATGGCTTCACAACGAAAACACTCATACTACTCCATTAGCCCCCAAATGATGTTTGGGAGTGTTTTGGAGCATTTCGCTAACCTTCAACATGTTAAAAATTGCCAAACTTGTGTTTTCGGCTTGAATGCACTGTTACGGGGGACCAAAGTTGCGAAAATGGTTTCACAACGAAAACACCCATTCCACTGCATTAGACCCAAAATGATATTTGGGAGCGTTTTGGAGCATTTCGCTAACATTCGCATGTACAAAGTTGCAAAACTTGTGTTTTGGGCCCGAATCACTGTTACGGGGAACCGAAGTTGCGAAAATGGTTTCACAATGAAAACACCCATTCTACTCCATTAGACCCAAAATTATGTTTGGGAGTGTTTTGGAGCATTTCGCTAACCTTCGGCATGTAAAAACTTGCAAAATTTTGGTTTCGTGCGTGAATGCACTATGACGGGATACCCAAGTTGCGGAAATGGTTTCACAACGAAAGCACCTATTCTACTCCATTAGACCCAAAATGATGTTTGGGTGTGTTTTGGAGTATTTCACTAACCTTCGGCAAGTAAAAAGTTGCAAAACTTGTGGTTCCGGCCTCAATCACTGAACCGAAGTTGCGAAAATAGTGTCACAACAAAAACACCCATTCTACTCCATTAGACCCAAAATTACGTTTGGGAGTGTATTGGTGCATTTCGCTAACCTTCGGCATGTAAAAAGTTGCAAAACTTCTGTTACGGGCCTGAATACACTGTTACGGGGAAACGAAGTTGCGAAAATGGTTTCGCAATGAAAACACCCATTCTACTCCATTAGACCCAAAATGATGTTTGGCAGCGTTTTGGAGCATTTCGCTATCATTCGCATGTAAAAAGTTGCAAAACTTGTGTTTCGGGCCTGATCACTGTTACGGGGAACCGAAGTTGCGAAAATGGATTTACAACGAAAACATCCATTCTACTCCATTAGACCCAAAATTATGTTTGGGAGTGTATTGGAGCATTTCGCTATCCTTCGGCATGTAAAAAGTTGCAAAACTTCTGTTACAGACCTGAATGCACTGTTACGCGGAACCAAAGTTGCGAAAATGGTTTCACAATGAAAACACCCATTCTACTCCATTAGACCCAAAATGATGTTTGCGTGTGTTTTGGAGCATTTCACTAACCTTTGACATGTAAAAAGTTGCAAAACTTGTGTTTCGGGCCTGAATGCACTGTTACAGGGAACCGAAGTTGAGAAAATGGTTTCACAACGTAAACACTCATTCTACTCCATTAGACCCAAAATGATGTTTGGGAGTGTTTTGGAGCATTTCGCAAACCTTCAGCAAGTAAAAAATTGCCAAACTTGTGTTTCGGACCTGATTGCACTGTTACGGGGAACCGAAGTTGCGAAAATGGTTTCGCAACGAAAACACCCATTCTGCTCCAATAGACCCAAAATGATGTTTGGGAGTGTTTTGGTGCATTTCGCTAACCTTCAGCATGTAAAAAGTTGCAAAACTTGTGTTGCGAGCCTGAATGCACTGTTGAGGGGAACCGAAGTTGCGAAAATGGTTTTGCAATGAAAACACCCATTCTACTGCACTAGACCCAAAATGATGTTTGGGAGTGTTTTGGAGCATTTCGCTAACCTTCAGCATGTAAAAAGTTACAAAACTTGTGTTGCGAGCCTGAATGCACTGTTACGGGGAACCGAAGTTGCGAAAATGTTTTCACAACGAATACACCCATTCTACTCCAGACCCAAATGATGTTTGGGAGTGCTTTGGAGCATTTCGCTAACCTTCAGCATGTAAAAAGTTGCAAAACTTGTGTTTCGGGCCTGAATCACTATTACGAGGAACCGAAGTTGCGAAAATGGTTTCACAACGAAAACACCCATTCTACTCCATTAGCCCCCAAATGATGTTTGGGAGTGTTTTGGAGCATTTCGCTATCCTTCAACATGTAAAAAATTGCCAAACTTGTGTTTTGGGCTTGAATGCACTGTTACGAGGAACCGAAGTTGCGAAAATTGTTTCACAACGAAAACACCCATTCTAGTGCATTAGACCCAAAATGATATTTGGGAGCGTTTTGGAGCATTTCGCTAACATTCGCGTGTAAAAAGTTACAAAACTTGTGTTTCGGGCCTGAATCACTGTTACGGGGAACCGAAGTTGCGAAAATGGTTTCACAACGACAACACCCATTCTACTCCATTAGACCCAAAATTATGTTTGGGAGAGTTTTGGAGCATTTCGCTAACCTTCGGCATGTAAAAACTTGCAAAACTTATGTTTCGTGCGTGAATGCACTATGACGGGATACCCAAGTTGCGGAAATGGTTCGACAACGAAAGCACCTATTCTACTCCATTAGACCCTAAATGATGTTTGAGTGTGTTTTGGAGCATTTCACTAACCTTCGGCATGTAAAAACTTGCAAAACTTGTGTTTCGTGCTTGAATGCAGTGTTACGGGGAACCGAAGTTGCGAAAATGGTTTCGCAACGAAACACCCATTCTACTCCATTAGACCCAAAATGACGTTTCGGAGTGTTTTGGAGTATTTCGCTAACCTTCAGCATGTAAAAAGTTGCAAAACTTGTGTTTCGTGTCTCAATCATTGAACCGAAGTTGCGAAAATAGTTTCACAACAAAAACGCCCATTCTACTCCATTAGACCTTAAATTATGTTTGGGAGTGTATTGGAGCATTTCGCTAACCTTCGGCATGTAAAAAGTTGCAAAACTTCTGTTACGGGCCTGAATGCATTGTTACGGGGAACCGAAGTTGCGAAAATGGTTTCGCAACGAAAACACCCATTCTACTCCATTAGACCCAAAATGATGTTTGGGTGTGTTTTTGAGCATTTCACTAACCTTTGACATGTAAAAAGTTGCAAAACTTGTTTTTCGGGCCTGAATGCACTATTACGGGGAACCGAAGTTGAGAAAATGGTTTCACAACAAAAACACTCATTCTACTCCATCAGAACCAAAATTATGTTTGGGAGTGTTTTGGAGCATTTCGCTAACCATCAGCATGTAAAAAATTGCCAAACATTGTGTTTCGGACCTGATTGCACTGTTACGGGGAACCGAAGTTGCGAAAATGGTTTTGCAATGAAAACACCCATTCTACTGCCCTAGACCCAAAATGATGTTTGGGAGTGTTTTGGAGCATTTCGCTAAGCTTCAGCATGTAAAAAGTTACAAAACTTGTGTTGTGAGCCTGAATGCACTGTAATGGGTAACCGAAGTTGCGAAAGTGTTGTCACAACGAAAACACCCATTCTACTCCAGACCCAAAATGATGTTTGGGAGTGCTCTGGAGCATTTCGCTAACCTTCAGCATGTAAAAAGTTGCAAAACTTGTGTTTCAGGCCTGAATCACTATTACGAGGAACCGAAGTTGCGAAAATGGTTTCACAACGAAAACACCCATTCTACTCCATTAGCCCCGAAATGATGTTTGGGAGTGTTTTGGTGCATTTCGCTAACCTTCGACATGTAAAAAATTGCCGAACTTGTGTTTCGGGCTTGAATGCACTGTTACGGGGAACAGAAGTTGCGAAAATGGTTTCGCAACGAAAACACCCATTCTACTGCATTAGACCAAAAATGATAATTGGGAGCGTTTTGGAGCATTTCGCAAACATTCGCATGTAAAAAGTTGCAATACTTGTGTTTCGGTCCTGAATCACTCTTACGGGGAACCGATGTTGCGAAAATGGTTTCACAACGAAAACACCCATTCTACTCCATTGGACCCAAAATTATGTTTGGGAGTGTTTTGGAGCATTTCGCTAACCTTCGGCATGTAAAAACTTGCAAAACTTATGTTTCGTGCGTGAATGCACTGTTACGGGATACCCAAGTTGCGGAAATAGTTTCACAACGAAAACACCCATTCTACTCCATTAGACCCAAAATGAAGTTTGGGTGTGTTTTCCAGCATTTCACTAACCTTTGTCACGTAAAAGCTTGCAAAAGTTGTGTTTCGGCCTGAATGCACAATTACGGGGAACCGAAGTTGCGAAAATAGTTTCGCAACGAAAACACCCATTCTACTCCATTAGACCAAAAATGATGTTTGGGAGTGTTTTGGAGCATTTCACTAACCTTCGACATGTAAAAAGTTCCATTAGACCCAAAATGATGTTTGGGAGTGTTTTGGAGCATTTCGTTAACATTCGTATGTAAAAAGTTGCAAAACTTGTGTTTCGGGCCTGAATCACTGTTACGGGGAACCGAAGTTGCGAAAATGGTTTCATAACGAAAACACCCATTCTACTCCATTAGACCCAAAATGATGTTTGGGAGTGTATTGGAGCAGTTCGCTAACCTTCGGCATGTAAAAAGTTCCAACACTTGTGTTTCGGGCCTGAATGCACTGTTACGAGGAACCGAAGATGCAAAAATGGTTTCGCAACGAAAACACCTATTCTACTCCATTAGACCCAAAATGATGTTTGGGTGTGTTTTGGAGCATTTCACTAACCTTCGACATGTAAAAAGTTGTAAAACTTGTGTTTCGGGCCTGAATCCCTGTTACGGGGAACCAAAGTTGCGAAAATGGTTTCACAACGAAAACACCCATTCCACTCCATTAGACCTAAAATTATGTTTGGGAGTGTATTGGAGCATTTCGCTAACCTTCGGCATGTAAAAAGTTGCAAAACTTGTGTTTCGGGCCTGAATGCACTGTTACGGGGAACCGAAGTTGCAAAACTGGTTTCGCAACGAAAACACCCATTCTACTCCATTAGACCCAAAATGATGTTTGGGTGTGTTTTGGAGCATTTCACTAACCTTCGACATGTAAAAAGTTGCAAAACTTGTGTTTCGGGCCTGAATCACTATTACGGGGAACCGAAGTTGCGAAAATGGTTTCACAACGAAAACACCCATTCCACTCCATTAGACCCAAAATTATGTTTGGGAGTGTATTGGAGCATTTCGTTAACCTTCGGCATGTAAAAAGTTGCCAAACTTATGTTTCGGGCCTGAATGCACTGTTACGGGGAACCGAAGTTGCAAAAATGGTTTCACACCGAAAACACCCATTCTACTCCATTAGACCCAAAATGATGTTTGGGTGTGTTTTGGAGCATTTCACTAACCTTCGATATGTAAAAAGTTGCAAAACTTGTGTTTCGGGCCGGAATGCACTGTTACAGGGAACCGAAGTTGCGAAAATGGTTTCACAACGAAAACACTCATTCTACTCCATTAGACCGAAAATGATGTTTGGGAGTGTTTTGGAGCATTTCGCTAACCTTCAGCATGTAAAAAGTTGCAAAACTTTTGTTTCGTGCGTGAATGCACTATTACGGGATACCCAAGTTGCGGAAATGGTTTCACAACGAGAACACCCAATCTACTCCATTACACCCAAAATGATATTTGGGTGTGTTTTGGAGCATTACACTAACCTTCGGCATGTAAAAACTTGCAAAACTTGTGTTTCGTGCTTGAATGCACTGTTATGGGGAACCGAAGTTACGAAAATGGTTTCGCAACGAAAACACTCATTCTACTCCATTAGACCCAAAATGATTTTTAGGTGTGTTTTGGAGCATTTCACTAACCTTCGACATGTAAAAAGTTGCCAAACTTGTGTTTCGGGCCTGAATCACTGTTTCGGGGAACCGAAGTTGCAAAAATGGTTTCACAACGAAAACACCCATTCCACTCTATTAGACCTAAAATTATGTTTGGGAGTGTATTGGAGCATTTCGCTAACCTTCGGCATGTAAAACGTTGCAAAACTTGTGTTTCGGGCCTAAATGCACTGTTACGGGGAACCGAAGTTGCAAAACTGGTTTCGCAACGAAAACACCCATTCTACTCCATTAGACCCAAAATGATGTTTGGGTGTGTTTTGGAGCATTTCACTAACCTTCGACATGTAAAAAGTTTTAAAACTTGTGTTTCGGGCCTGAATCACTTTTACGAGGAACCGAAGTTGCGAAAATGATTTCACAACGAAAACACCAATTACACTCCATTAGACCCAAAATTATGTTTGGGAGTGTATTGGAGCATTTCGCTAACCTTCGGCATGTAAAAAGTTGCCAAACTTGTGTTTCGGGCCTGAATGCACTGTTACGGGGAACCAAACTTGCAAAAATGGTTTCGCACCGAAAACACCCATTCTACTCCATTAGACCCAAAATGATGTTTGGGTGTGTTTTGGAGCATTTCACTAACCTTCGACATGTAAAAAGTTGCAAAACTTGTGTTTCAGGCCTGAATGCACTGTTACAGGGAACCGAAGTTGCGAAAATGGTTTCACAACGAAAACACTCATTCTACTCCATTAGACCGAAAATGATGTTTGGGAGTGTTTTGGAGCATTTCGCTAACCTTCAGCATGTAAAAAGTTGCAAAACTTATGTTTCGTGCGTGAATGCACTATTACGGGATACCCAAGTTGCGGAAATGGTTTCACAACGAAAACACCCATTCTACTCCATTAGACCCAAAATGATGTTTGGGTGTGTTTTGGAGCATTTCACTAACCTTCGGCATGTAAAAACTTGCAAAACTTGTGTTTCGGGCCTTAATGCACTGTTACGGGGAACCGAAGTTACGAAAATGGTTTCGCAACGAAAACACTCATTCTACTCCATCAGACCCAAAATGATTTTTAGGTGTGTTTTGGAGCATTTCACTAACCTTCGACATGTAAAAAGTTGCAAAACTTGTGTTTCGTGCCTGAATCACTATTACGGGGAACCGAAGTTGCGAAAATGGTTTCACAACGAAAACACCAATTCTACTCGATTAGACCCAAAATTATGTTTGGGAGTGTATTGGAGCATTTCGCTAACCTTCGGCATGTAAAAAGTTGCCAAACTTGTGTTTCGGGCCTGAATGCACTGTTACGGGGAATCAAACTTGCAAAAATGGTTTCGCACCGAAAACACCCATTCTACTCCATTAGACCCAAAATGATGTTTGGGTGTGTTTTGGAGCATTTCACTAACCTTCGACATGTAAAAAGTTGCAAAACTTGTGTTTCGGGCCTGAATCACTATTACGGGGAACCGAAGTTGCGAAAATGGTTTCACAACGAAAACACCCATTCTACTCCATTAGACCGAAAATTATGTTTGGTAGTGTTTTGGAGCATTTCGCTAACCTTCAGCATGTAAAAAGTTGCAAAACTTATGTTTCGTGCGTGAATGCTCTATTACGGGATACCCAAGTTGCGGAAATGGTTTCACAACGAAAACACCCATTCTACTCCAGACCCAAAATGATGTTTGGGAGTGCTTTGGAGCATTTCGCTAACATTCGCATGTAAAAATTTGCAAAACTTGTGTTTCGGGCCTGAATGCACTGTTACGGGGAACCGAAGTTGCGAAAATGGTTTCGCAACGAAAACACCCATTCTACTCCATTAGACCCAAAATAATGTTTGGGTGTGTTTTGAAGCATTTCACTAACCTTCGGCACGTAAAAGCTTGCAAAACTTGTGTTTCGGCCTGAATGCACTGTTACGGGGAACCGAAGTTGCGAAAATGGTTTCGCAACGAAAACACCCATTCTACTCCATTAGACCCAAAATGATGTTTGGGAGCGTTTTGGAGCATTTCGCTAACGTTCAGCATGTAAAAAGTTGCAAAAACTTGTGTTTCGGGCCTGAATCACTGAACCAAAGTTGCGAAAATAGTTTCACAACAAAAACACCCAATCTACTCCATTAGACCAAAAATTATGTTTGGGAGTGTATTGGAGCATTTCACTAACCTTCGGCATGTAAAAAGTAGCAAAACTTCTCTTGCGGGCCTGAATGCACTGTTACGGGGAACAGAAGTTGCGTAAATCGTTTCGCAACGAAAACACCCATCCTACTCCAATAGACCCAAAATGATGTTTGGGAGCGTTTTGGAGCATTTCGTTAACATTCGTATGTAAAAAGTTGCAAAACTTGTGTTTCGAGCCTGAATCTCTGTTACGGGGAACCGAAGTTGCGAAAATGGTTTCACAACGAAAACACTCATTCTACTCCATTAGACCCAAAATGATGTTTGGGAGTGTATTGGAGTATTTCGCTAACCTTCGGCATCTAAAAAGTTGCAAAACTTGTGTTTCGGGCCTGAATGCACTGTTACGAGGAACCGAATATGCAAAAATGGTTTCGCACTATTACGGGATACCCAAGTTGCGGAAATGGTTTCACAACGAAAACACCCATTCTACTCCATTAGACCCAAAATGATGTTTGGGTGTGTTTTGGAGCATTTCACTAACCTTCGGCATGTAAAAACTTGCAAAACTTATGTTTCGGGCCTGAATGCACTGTTACGGGGAACCGAAGTTGCGAAAATGGTTTCGCAATGAAAACACTCATTCTACTCCATTAGACTCAAAATGATTTTTAGGTGTGTTTTGGAGCATTTCACTAACCTTCGACATGAAAAAACTTGCAAAACTTGTGTTTCGGGCCTGAATGCACTGTTACGGGGAACCGAAGTTGCGAAAATGGTTTCGCAACGAAAACACCCATTCTACTCCATTAGACCCAATTTGATTTTTGGGTGTGTTTTGGAGCATTTCACTAACCTTCGAGATGTAAAAAGTTGCAAAACTTGTGTTTCGGGCCTGAATCACTGTTACGGGGAACCGAAGTTGAGAAAATGGTTTCGCAACGAAAACACTCATTCTACTCCATTAGACTCAAAATGATTTTTAGGTGTGTTTTGGAGCATTTCACTAACCTTCGACATGTAAAAACTTGCAAAACTTGTGTTTCGGGCCTGAATGCACTGTTACGGGGAACCGAAGTTGCGAAAATGGTTTCGCAACGAAAACACCCATTCTACTCCATTAGACCCAAAATGATTTTTGGGTGTGTTTTGGAGCATTTCACTAACCTTCGAGATGTAAAAAGTTGCGAGACTTGTGTTTCGGGCCTGAATCACTATTACGGGGAACCGAAGTTGAGAAAATGGTTTCACAACGAAAACACCCATTCTACTCCATTAGACCCAAAATTATGTTTGGGAGTGTATTGGAGCATTTCGCTATCATTCGCATGTAAAAAGTTGCAAAACTTGTGTTTCGGGCCTGAATCTCTGTTACGGGGAACCGAAGTTGCGAAAATGGTTTCACAACGAAAACACCCATTCTACTCCATTAGACCCAAAATGATGTTTGGGAGTGTATGGGAGCATTTCGCTATCCTTCGGCATGTAAAAAGTTGCAACACTTGTGTTTCGGGCCTGAATGCACTGTTACGAGGAACCGAAGATGCAAAAATGGTTTCGCAACGAAAACACCCATTCTACTCCATTAGACCCAAAATGATGTTTGGGTGTGTTTTGAAGCATTTAACTAACCTTCGACATGTAAAAAGTTACAAAACTTGTGTTTCGGGCTTGAATCACTGTTACAGGGAACCGAAGTAGCGAAAATGGTTTCACAACGAAAACACCCATTCCACTCCATTAGACCTAAATTTATGTTTGGGAGTGTATTGGAGCATTTCGCTAACCTTCGGCATGTAAAAAGTTGCAAAACTTGTGTTTCGGGCTTCAATGCACTGTTACGGGGAACCGAAGTTGCAAAACTGGTTTCGCTACGAAAACACCCATTCTACTCCATTAGACCCAAAATGATGTTTGGGTGTGTTTTGGAGCATTTCACTAACCTTCGACATGTAAAAGGTTGCAAAACTTGTGTTTCGGGCCTGAATCACTATTACGAGGAACCGAAGTTGCGAAAATGGTTTCACAACGAAAACACCAATTCTACTCCATTAGACCCAAAATTATGTTTGGGAGTGTATTGGAGCATTTCGCTAACCTTCGGCATGTAAAAAGTTGCCAAACTTGTGTTTCGGGCCTGAATGCACTGTTACGGGGAACCGAAGTTGCAAAAATGGTTTCGCACCGAAAACACCCAATCTACTCCATTAGACCCAAAATGATGTTTGGGTGTGTTTTGGAGCATTTCACTAACCTTCGACATGTAAAAAGTTGCAAAACTTGTATTTCGGGCCTGAATGCACTGTTACAGGGAACCGAAGTTGCGAAAATGGTTTCACAACGAAAACACTCATTCTACTCCATTAGACCGAAAATGATGTTTGAGAGTGTTTTGGAGCATTTCGCTAACCTTCAGCATGTAAAAAGTTGCAAAACTTATGTTTCGTGCGTGAATGCACTATTACTGGGTACCCAAGTTGCGGAAATGGTTTCACAACGAAAACACCCATTCTACTCCATTAGACCCAAAATGATGTTTGGGTGTGTTTTGGAGCATTTCACTAACCTTCGGCATGTAAAAACTTGCAAAACTTGTGTTTCGGGGCTGAATGCACTGTTACGGGGAACCGAAGTTACGAAAATGGTTTCGCAACGAAAACACTCATTCTACTCCATTAGACCCAAAATGATTTTTAGGTGTGTTTTGGAGCTTTTCACTAACCTTCGACATGTAAAAAGTTGCAAAACTTGTGTTCCGGGCCTGAATGCACTGTTACGGGGAACCGAAGTTGCGAAAATGGTTTCGCAATGAAAACACCCATTCTACTCCATTAGACCTAATATGATTTTTGGGTGTGTTTTGGAGCATTTCACTAACCTTCGAGATGTAAAAAGTTGCAAAACTTGTGTTTCGGGCCTGAATCACTGTTACGGCGAACCGAAGTTGCGAAAATGGTTTCACAACGAAAACACCCATTCTACTCCATTAGACCCAAAATGATGTTTGGGAGTGTATTGGAGCAATTCGCTAACCTGCGGCATGTAAAAAGTTGCAAAAGGTGTGTTTCGGGCCTGAATGCACTGTTACGAGGAACCGAAGATGCAAAAATGGTTTCGCAACGAAAACACCCATTCTACTCCATTAGACCTAAAATTATGTTTGGGTGTGTTTTGAAGCATTTCACTAACCTTCGACATGTAAAAAGTTACAAAACTTGTGTTTTGGGCCTGAATCACTGTTACGAGGAACCGAAGTTGCGAAAATGGTTTCACAACGAAAACACCCATTCTACTCCATTAGACCTAAAATTATGTTTGGGAGTGTATTGGAGCATTTCGCTAACCTTCGGCATGTAAAAAGTTGCAAAACTTGTGTTTCGCTCCTGAACGCACTGTTATGGGGAACCGAAGTTGCAAAAATGGTTTCGCAACGAAAACACCCATTCAACTCCATTAGACCCAAAATGATGTTTGGGTGTGTTTTGGAGCATTTCACTAACCTTCGACATGTAAAAAGTTGCAAAACTTGTGTTTCGGGCCTGAATCACTATTACGGGGAACCGAAGTTGCGAAAATGGTTTCACAGTGAAAACACCCATTCTACTCCATTAGACCCAAAATTATGTTTGGGAGTGTATTGGAGCATTTTGCTAACCTTCGGCATGTAAAAAGTTGCCAAACTTGTGTTTCGGGCCTGAATGCACTGTTACGGGGAACCGAAGTTGCAAAAATGGTTTCGCACCGAAAACACCCATTCTACTCCATTAGACCAAAAATGATGTTTGGGTGTGTTTTGGAGCATTTCACTAACCTTCGACATGTAAAAAGGTGCAAAACTTGTGTTTCGGGCCTGAATGCACTGTTACAGGGAACCGAAGTTGCGAAAATGGTTTCACAACGAAAACACCCATTCTACTCCATTAGACCGAAAATGATGCTTGGGAGTGTTTTGGAGCATTTCGCTAAGCTTCAGCATGTAAAAAGTTGTAAAACTTATGTTTCGTGCGTGAATGCGCTATTACGGGATACCGAAGTTGCGGAAATGGTTTCACAACGAAAACACCCATTCTACACCAATAGACCCAAAATGATGTTTGGGTGTGTTTTGGAGCATTTCACTAACCTTCGACATGTAAAAACATACAAAACTTGTGTTTCGGGCCTGAATGCACTGTTACGGGCAACCAAAGTTGCGAAAATGGTTTCGCAACGAAAACACCCATTCAATTCCATTAGACCCAAAATGATGTTTGGGTGTGTTTTGGAGCATTTCACTAACCTTCGACATGTAAAAAGTTGCAAAACTTGTGTTTCGGGCCTGAATCACTATTACGGGGAACCGAAGTTGCGAAAATGGTTTCACAGTGAAAACACCCATTCTACTCCATTAGACCCAAAATTATGTTTGGGAGTGTATTGGAGCATTTCGCTAACCTTCGGCATGTAAAAAGTTGCCAAACTTGTGTTTCGGGCCTGAATGCACTGTTACAGGGAACCGAAGTTGCAAAAATGGTTTCGCACCGAAAACACCCATTCTACTCCATTAGACCAAAAATGATGTTTGGGTGTGTTTTGGAGCATTTCACTAACCTTCGACATGTCAAAAGTTGCAAAACTTGTGTTTCGGGCCTGAATGCACTGTTACAGGGAACCGAAGTTGCGAAAATGGTTTCACAACGAAAACACCCATTCTACTCCATTAGACCGAAAATGATGCTTGGGAGTGTTTTGGAGCATTTCGCTAAGCTTCAGCATGTAAAAAGTTGCAAAACTTAGGTTTCGTGCGTGAATGCACTATTACTGGGTACCCAAGTTGCGGAAATGGTTTCACAACGAAAACACCCATTCTACTCCATTAGACCCAAAATGATGTTTGGGTGTGTTTTGGAGCATTTCACTAACCTTCGGCATGTAAAAACTTGCAAAACTTGTGTTTCGGGCCTGAATGCGCTGTTACGGGGAACCGAAGTTACGAAAATGGTTTCGCAACGAAAACACTCATTCTACTCCATTAGACCCAAAATGATTTTTAGGTGCGTTTTGGAGCATTTCACTAACCTTCGACATGTAAAAAGTTGCAAAACTTGTGTTTCGGGCCTGAATGCACTGTTACGGGGAACCGAAGTTGCGAAAATGGTTTCGCAATGAAAACACCCATTCTACTCCATTAGACCCAATATGATTTTTGCGTGTGTTTTGGAGCATTTCACTAACCTTCGAGATGTAAAAAGTTGCAAAACTTGTGTTTCGGGCCTGAATCACTGTTACGGGGAACCGAAGTTGCGAAAATGGTTTCACAACGAAAACACCCATTCTACTCCATTAGACCCAAAATGATGTTTGGGAGTGTATTGGAGCATTTCGCTAACCTTCGGCATGTAAAAAGTTGCAAAACGTGTGTTTCGGGCCTGAATGCACTGTTACGAGGAACCGAAGATGCAAAAATGGTTTCGCAACGAAAACACCCATTCTACTCCATTAGACCCAAAATGATGTTTGGGTGTGTTTTGAAGCATTTCACTAACCTTCGACATGTAAAAAGTTACAAAACTTGTGTTTTGGGCCTGAATCGCTGTTACGAGGAACCGAAGTTGCGAAAATGGTTTCACAACGAAAACACCCATTCTACTCCATTAGACCTAAAATTATGTTTGGGAGTGTATTGGAGCATTTCGCTAACATTCGGCATGTAAAAAGTTGCAAAACTTGTGTTTCGGGCCTGAACGCACTGTTACGGGGAACCGAAGTTGCAAAAATGGTTTCGCAACGAAAACACCCATTCAACTCCATTAGACCCAAAATGATGTTTGGGTGTGTTTTGGAGCATTTCACTAACCTTCGACATGTAAAAAGTTGCAAAACTTGTGTTTCAGGCCTGAATCACTATTACGGGGAACCGAAGTTGTGAAAATGGTTTCACACTGAAAACACCCATTCTACTCCATTAGACCCAAAATTATGTTTGGGAGTGTATTGGAGCATTTCGCTAACCTTCGGCATGTAAAAAGTTGCCAAACTTGTGTTTCGGTCCTGAATGCACTGTTACGGGGAACTGAAGTTGCAAAAATGGTTTCGCACCGAAAACACCCATTCTACTCCATTAGACCAAAAATGATGTTTAGGTGTGTTTTGGAGCATTTCACTAACCTTCGACATGTAAAAAGTTGCAAAACTTGTGTTTCGGGCCTGAATGCACTGTTACAGGGAACCGAAGTTGCGAAAATGGTTTCACAACGAAAACACTCATTCTACTCCATTAGACCGAAAATGATGCTTGGGAGTGTTTTGGAGCATTTCGCTAACCTTCGACATGTAAAAAGGTGCAAAACTTGTGTTTCGGGCCTGAATGCACTGTTACAGGGAACCGAAGTTGCGAAAATGGTTTCACAACGAAAACACCCATTCTACTCCATTAGACCGAAAATGATTCTTGGGAGTGTTTTGGAGCATTTCGCTAAGCTTCAGCATGTAAAAAGTTGTAAAACTTATGTTTCGTGCGTGAATGCGCTATTACGGGATACCGAAGTTGCGGAAATGGTTTCACAACGAAAACACCCATTCTACACCAATAGACCCAAAATGATGTTTGGGTGTGTTTGGAGCATTTCACTAACCTTCGACATGTAAAAACATACAAAACTTGTGTTTCGGGCCTGAATGCACTGTTACGGGCAACCAAAGTTGCGAAAATGGTTTCGCAACGAAAACACCCATTCAATTCCATTAGACCCAAAATGATGTTTGGGTGTGTTTTGGAGCATTTCACTAACCTTCGACATGTAAAAAGTTGCAAAACTTGTGTTTCGGGCCTGAATCACTATTACGGGGAACCGAAGTTGCGAAAATGGTTTCACAGTGAAAACACCCATTCTACTCCATTAGACCCAAAATTATGTTTGGGAGTGTATTGGAGCATTTCGCTAACCTTCGGCATGTAAAAAGTTGTCAAACTTGTGTTTCGGGCCTGAATGCACTGTTACGGGGAACCGAAGTTGCAAAAATGGTTTCGCACCGAAAACACCCATTCTACTCCATTAGACCAAAAATGATGTTTGGGTGTGTTTTGGAGCATTTCACTAACCTTCGACATGTCAAAAGTTGCAAAACTTGTGTTTCGGGCCTGAATGCACTGTTACAGGGAACCGAAGTTGCGAAAATGGTTTCACAACGAAAACACCCATTCTACTCCATTAGACCGAAAATGATGCTTGGGAGTGTTTTGGAGCATTTCGCTAAGCTTCAGCATGTAAAAAGTTGCAAAACTTAGGTTTCGTGCGTGAATGCACTATTACTGGGTACCCAAGTTGCGGAAATGGTTTCACAACGAAAACACCCATTCTACTCCATTAGACCCAAAATGATGTTTGGGTGTGTTTTGGAGCATTTCACTAACCTTCGGCATGTAAAAACTTGCAAAACTTGTGTTTCGGGCCTGAATGCGCTGTTACGGGGAACCGAAGTTACGAAAATGGTTTCGCAACGAAAACACTCATTCTACTCCATTAGACCCAAAATGATTTTTAGGTGCGTTTTGGAGCATTTCACTAACCTTCGACATGTAAAAAGTTGCAAAACTTGTGTTTCGGGCCTGAATGCACTGTTACGGGGAACCGAAGTTGCGAAAATGGTTTCGCAATGAAAACACCCATTCTACTCCATTAGACCCAATATGATTTTTGCGTGTGTTTTGGAGCATTTCACTAACCTTCGAGATGTAAAAAGTTGCAAAACTTGTGTTTCGGGCCTGAATCACTGTTACGGGGAACCGAAGTTGCGAAAATGGTTTGACAACGAAAACACCCATTCTACTCCATTAGACCCAAAATGATGTTTGGGAGTGTATTGGAGCATTTCGCTAACCTTCGGCATGTAAAAAGTTGCAAAACGTGTGTTTCGGGCCTGAATGCACTGTTACGAGGAACCGAAGATGCAAAAATGGTTTCGCAACGAAAACACCCATTCTACTCCATTAGACCCAAAATGATGTTTGGGTGTGTTTTGAAGCATTTCACTAACCTTCGACATGTAAAAAGTTACAAAACTTGTGTTTTGGGCCTGAATCGCTGTTACGAGGAACCGAAGTTGCGAAAATGGTTTCACAACGAAAACACCCATTCTACTCCATTAGACCTAAAATTATGTTTGGGAGTGTATTGGAGCATTTCGCTAACCTTCGGCATGTAAAAAGTTGCAAAACTTGTGTTTCGGGCCTGAACGCACTGTTACGGGGAACCGAAGTTGCAAAAATGGTTTCGCAACGAAAACACCCATTCAACTCCATTAGACCCAAAATGATGTTTGGGTGTGTTTTGGAGCACTTCACTAACCTTCGACATGTAAAAAGTTGCAAAACTTGTGTTTCGGGCCTGAATCACTATGTTTTGGAGCATTTCACTAACCTTCGCCCTGTAAAAAGTTGCAAAACTTGTGTTTCGGGCCTGAATCACTATTACGGGGAACCGAAGTTGCAAAAATGGTTTCGCAATGAAAACACCCATTCTACTCCATTAGACCCAATATGATTTTTGGGAGTGTTTTGGAGCATTTCACTAACCTTCGAGATGTAAAAAGTTGCAAAACTTGTGTTTCGGGCCTGAATCACTGTTACGGGGAACCGAAGTTGCGAAAATGGTTTCACAACGAAAACACCCATTCTACTCCATTAGACCCAAAATGATGTTTGGGAGTGTATTGGAGCATTTCGCTAACCTTCGGCATGTAAAAAGTTGCAAAACGTGTGTTTCGGGCCTGAATGCACTGTTACGAGGAACCGAAGATGCAAAAATGGTTTCGCAACGAAAACACTCATTCTACTACATTAGACCCAAAATGATGTTTGGGTGTGTTTTGAAGCATTTCACTAACCTTCGACATGTAAAAAGTTACAAAACTTGTGTTTTGGGCCTGAATCGCTGTTACGAGGAACCGAAGTTGCGAAAATGGTTTCACAACGAAAACACCCATTCTACGCCATTAGACCTAAAATATATTTGGGAGTGTATTGGAGCATTTCGCTAACCTTCGGCATGTAAAAAGTTGCAAAACTTGTGTTTCGGGCCTGAACGCACTGTTACAGGGAACCGAAGTTGCAAAAATGGTTTCGCAACGAAAACACCCATTCAACTCCATTAGACCCAAAATGATGTTTGGGTGTGTTTTGGAGCATTTCACTAACCTTCGACATGTAAAAAGTTGCAAAACTTGTGTTTCGGGCCTGAATCACTATTACGGGGAACCGAAGTTGTGAAAATGGTTTCACACTGAAAACACCCATTCTACTCCATTAGACCCAAAATTATGTTTGGGAGTGTATTGGAGCATTTCGCTAACCTTCGGCATGTAAAAAGTTGCCAAACTTGTGTTTCGGGCCTGAATGCACTGTTACGGGGAACCGAAGTTGCAAAAATGGTTTCGCACCAAAAACACCCATTCTACTCCATTAGACCAAAAATGATGTTTGGGTGTGTTTTGGAGCATTTCACTAACCTTCGACATGTAAAAAGTTGCAAAACTTGTGTTTCGGGCCTGAATGCACTGTTACAGGGAACCGAAGTTGCGAAAATGGTTTCACAACGAAAACACCCATTCTACTCCATTAGACCGAAAATGATGCTTGGGAGTGTTTTGGAGCATTTCGCAAAGCTTCAGCATGTAAAAAGTTGCAAAACTTATGTTTTGTGCGAGAATACACTATTACGGGATACCCAAGTTGCGGAAATGGTTTCACAACGAAAACACCCATTCTACACCATTAGACCCAAAATGATGTTTGGGTGTGTTTTGTAGTATTTCACTAACCTTCGGCATGTAAAAACTTGCAAAACTTGTGTTTCGGGCCTGAATGCACTGTTACGAGGAACCGAAGTTGCGAAAATGGTTTCGCAACGAAAACACTGATTCTACTCCATTAGACTCAAAATGATTTTTAGGTGTGTTTTGGAGCATTTCACTTACCTTCGACATGTAAAAACTTGCAAAACTTGTGTTTCGTGCCTGAATGCACTGTTACGGGGAACCGAAGTTGCAAAAATGGTTTCGCAACGAAAACACCCATTCTACTCCATTAGACCCAATATAATTTTTGGGTGTGTTTTGGAGCATTTAACTAACCTTCGAGATGTAAAAAATTGCAAAACTTGTGTTTCAGGCCTGAATCACGGTTACGGGGAACCGAAGTTGAGAAAATGGTTTCACAACGAAAACACACATTCTACTCCATTAGACCCAAAATTATGTTTGGGAGTGTATTGGAGCATTTCGCTATCATTCGCATGTAAAAAGTTGCAAAACTTGTGTTTCGGGCCTGAATCACTCTTACGGGGAACCGAAGTTGCGAAAATGGTTTCACAACGAAAACACCTATTCTACTCCATTAGACCCAAAATGATGTTTGGGAGTGTATTGGAGCATTTCGCTAACCTTCGGCATGTAAAAAGTTGCAACATTTGTGTTTCGCCCCTGAATGCACTGTTACGAGGAACAGAAGATGCAAAAATGGTTTCGCAACGAAAACACCCATTCTACTCCATTAGACCCAAAATGATGTTTGGGTGTGTTTTGAAGCATTTCACTAACCTTCGACATGTAAAAAGTTACAAAACTTCTGTTTCGGGCCTGAATCACTGTTACGGGGAACCGAAGTTGCGAAAATGGTTTCACAACGAAAACACCCATTCCACTCCATTAGACCTAAAATTATGTTTGGGAGTGTATTGGAGCATTTCGCTAACCTTCGGCATGTAAAAAGTTGCAAAACCTCTATTACGTGCCTGAATGCACTGTTACGGGGAACCGAAGTTGCGAAAATGGTTTCACAACGAAAACACCCATTCAATTCCATTAGACCCAAAATGATGTTTGGGTGTGTTTTGGAGCATTTCACTAACCTTCGACATGTAAAAAGTTGGAAAACTTGTGTTTCGGGCCTGAATCACTATTACGGGGAACCGAAGTTGCGAAAATGGTTTCACAGTGAAAACACCCATTCTACTCCATTAGACCCAAAATTATGTTTGGGAGTGTATTGGAGCATTTCGCTAGCCTTCGGCATGTAAAAAGTTGCCAAACTTGTGTTTCGGGCCTGAATGCACTGTTACGGGGAACCGAAGTTGCAAAAATGGTTTTGCACCGAAAACACCCATTCTACTCCATTAGACCAAAAATGATGTTTGGGTGTGTTTTGGTGCATTTCACTAACCTTCGACATGTAAAAAGTTGCAAAACTTGTGTTTCGGGCCTGAATGCACTGTTACAGGGAACCGAAGTTGCGAAAATGGTTTCACAACGAAAACACCCATTCTACTCCATTAGACCGAAAATGATGCTTGGGAGTGTTTTGGAGCATTTCGCTAAGCTTCAGCATGTAAAAAGTTGCAAAACTTAGGTTTCGTGCGTGAATGCACTATTACTGGGTACCCAAGTTGCGGAAATGGTTTCACAACGAAAACACCCATTCTACTCCATTAGACCCAAAATGATGTTTGGGTGTGTTTTGGAGCATTTCACTAACCTTCGGCATGTAAAAACTTGCAAAACTTGTGTTTCGGGCCTGAATGCGCTGTTACGGGGAACCGAAGTTACGAAAATGGTTTCGCAACGAAAACACTCATTCTACTCCATTAGACCCAAAATGATTTTTAGGTGTGTTTTGGAGCATTTCACTAACCTTCGACATGTAAAAAGTTGCAAAACTTGTGTTTCGGGCCTGAATGCACTGTTACGGGGAACCGAAGTTGCGAAAATGGTTTCGCAATGAAAACACCCATTCTACTCCATTAGACCCAATATGATTTTTGCGTGTGTTTTGGAGCATTTCACTAACCTTCGAGATGTAAAAAGTTGCAAAACTTGTGTTTCGGGCCTGAATCACTGTTACGGGGAACCGAAGTTGCGAAAATGGTTTCACAACGAAAACACCCATTCTACTCCATTAGACCCAAAATGATGTTTGGGAGTGTATTGGAGCATTTCGCTAACCTTCGGCATGTAAAAAGTTGCAAAACGTGTGTTTCGGGCCTGAATGCACTGTTACGAGGAACCGAAGATGCAAAAATGGTTTCGCAACGAAAACACCCATTCTACTCCATTAGACCCAAAATGATGTTTGGGTGTGTTTTGAAGCATTTCACTAACCTTCGACATGTAAAAAGTTACAAAACTTGTGTTTTGGGCCTGAATCGCTGTTACGAGGAACCGAAGTTGCGAAAATGGTTTCACAACGAAAACACCCATTCTACTCCATTAGACCTAAAATTATGTTTGGGAGTGTATTGGAGCATTTCGCTAACCTTCGGCATGTAAAAAGTTGCAAAACTTGTGTTTCGGGCCTGAACGCACTGTTACGGGGAACCGAAGTTGCAAAAATGGTTTCGCAACGAAAACACCCATTCAACTCCATTAGACCCAAAATGATGTTTGGGTGTGTTTTGGAGCATTTCACTAACCTTCGACATGTAAAAAGTTGCAAAACTTGTGTTTCGGGCCTGAATCACTATTACGGGGAACCGAAGTTGTGAAAATGGTTTCACACTGAAAACACCCATTCTACTCCATTAGACCCAAAATTATGTTTGGGAGTGTATTGGAGCATTTCGCTAACCTTCGGCATGTAAAAAGTTGCCAAACTTGTGTTTCGGTCCTGAATGCACTGTTACGGGGAACTGAAGTTGCAAAAATGGTTTCGCACCGAAAACACCCATTCTACTCCATTAGACCAAAAATGATGTTTAGGTGTGTTTTGGAGCATTTCACTAACCTTCGACATGTAAAAAGTTGCAAAACTTGTGTTTCGGGCCTGAATGCACTGTTACAGGGAACCGAAGTTGCGAAAATGGTTTCACAACGAAAACACTCATTCTACTCCATTAGAACGAAAATGATGTTTGAGAGTGTTTTGGAGCATTTCGCAAAGCTTCAGCATGTAAAAAGTTGCAAAACTTATGTTTCGTGCGTGAATGCACTATTACTGGGTACCCAAGTTGCGGAAATGGTTTCACAACGAAAACACCCATTCTACTCCATTAGACCCAAAATGATGTTTGGGTGTGTTTTGGAGCATTTCACTAACCTTCGGCATGTAAAAACTTGCAAAACTTGTGTTTCGGGCCTGAATGCGCTGTTACGGGGAACCGAAGTTACGAAAATGGTTTCGCAACGAAAACACTCATTCTACTCCATTAGACCCAAAATGATTTTTAGGTGTGTTTTGGAGCATTTCACTAACCTTCGACATGTAAAAAGTTGCAAAACTTGTGTTTCGGGCCTGAATGCACTGTTACGGGGAACCGAAGTTGCGAAAATGGTTTCGCAATGAAAACACCCATTCTACTCCATTAGACCCAATATGATTTTTGGGTGTGTTTTGGAGCATTTCACTAACCTTCGAGATGTAAAAAGTTGCAAAACTTGTGTTTCGGGCCTGAATCACTGTTACGGGGAACCGAAGTTGCGAAAATGGTTTCACAACGAAAACACCCATTCTACTCCATTAGACCCAAAATGATGTTTGGGAGTGTATTGGAGCATTTCGCTAACCTTCGGCATGTAAAAAGTTGCAAAACGTGTGTTTCGGGCCTGAATGCACTGTTACGAGGAACCGAAGATGCAAAAATGGTTTCGCAACGAAAACACCCATTCTACTCCATTAGACCCAAAATGATGTTTCGGTGTGTTTTGAAGCATTTCACTAACCTTCGACATGTAAAAAGTTACAAAACTTGTGTTTTGGGCCTGAATCGCTGTTACGAGGAACCGAAGTTGCGAAAATGGTTTCACAACGAAAACACCCATTCTACTCCATTAGACCTAAAATATATTTGGGAGTGTATTGGAGCATTTCGCTAACCTTCGGCATGTAAAAAGTTGCAAAACTTGTGTTTCGGGCCTGAACGCACTGTTACGGGGAACCGAAGTTGCAAAAATGGTTTCGCAACGAAAACACCCATTCAACTCCATTAGACCCAAAATGATGTTTGGGTGTGTTTTGGAGCATTTCACTAACCTTCGACATGTAAAAAGTTGCAAAACTTGTGTTTCGGGCCTGAATCACTATTACGGGGAACCGAAGTTGTGAAAATGGTTTCACACTGAAAACACCCATTCTACTCCATTAGACCCAAAATTATGTTTGGGAGTGTATTGGAGCATTTCGCTAACCTTCGGCATGTAAAAAGTTGCCAAACTTGTGTTTCGGGCCTGAATGCACTGTTACGGGGAACCGAAGTTGCAAAAATGGTTTCGCACCGAAAACACCCATTCTACTCCATTAGACCAAAAATGATGTTTGGGTGTGTTTCGGAGCATTTCACTAACCTTCGACATGTAAAAAGTTGCAAAACTTGTGTTTCGGGCCTGAATGCACTGTTACAGGGAACCGAAGTTGCGAAAATGGTTTCACAACGAAAACACCCATTCTACTCCATTAGACCGAAAATGATGCTTGGGAGTGTTTTGGAGCATTTCGCAAAGCTTCAGCATGTAAAAAGTTGCAAAACTTATGTTTTGTGCGAGAATACACTATTACGGGATACCCAAGTTGCGGAAATGGTTTCACAACGAAAACACCCATTCTACACCATTAGACCCAAAATGATGTTTGGGTGTGTTTTGTAGCATTTCACTAACCTTCGGCATGTAAAAACTTGCAAAACTTGTGTTTCGGGCCTGAATGCACTGTTACGAGGAACCGAAGTTGCGAAAATGGTTTCGCAACGAAAACACTGATTCTACTCCATTAGACTCAAAATGATTTTTAGGTGTGTTTTGGAGCATTTCACTAACCTTCGACATGTAAAAACTTGCAAAAGTTGTGTTTCGTGCCTGAATGCACTGTTACGGGGAACCGAAGTTGCGAAAATGGTTTCGCAACGAAAACACCCATTCTACTCCGTTAGACCCAATATAATTGTTGGGTGTGTTTTGGAGCATTTCACTAACCTTCGAGATGTAAAAAATTGCAAAACTTGTGTTTCAGGCCTGAATCACTGTTACGGGGAACCGAAGTTGAGAAAATGGTTTCACAACGAAAACACACATTCTACTCCATTAGACCCAAAATTATGTTTGGGAGTGTATTAGAGCATTTCGCTATCATTCGCATGTAAAAAGTTGCAAAACTTGTGTTTCGGGCCTGAATCACTCTTACGGGGAACCGAAGTTGCGAAAATGGTTTCACAACGAAAACACCCATTCTACTCCATTAGACACAAAATGATGTTTGGGAGTGTATTGGAGCATTTCGCTAACCTTCGGCATGTAAAAAGTTGCAACACTTGTGTTTCGCCCCTGAATGCACTGTTACGAGGAACAGAAGATGCAAAAATGGTTTCGCAACGAAAACACCCATTCTACTCCATTAGACCCAAAATGATGTTTGGGTGTGTTTTGAAGCATTTCACTAACCTTCGACATGTAAAAAGTTACAAAACTTCTGTTTCGGGCCTGAATCACTGTTACGGGGAACCGAAGTTGCGAAAATGGTTTCACAACGAAAACACCCATTCCACTCCATTAGACCTAAAATTATGTTTGGGAGTGTATTGGAGCATTTCGCTAACCTTCGGCATGTAAAAAGTTGCAAAACTTGTGTTTCGGGCCTGAATGCACTGTTACGGGGAACCGAAGTTGCAAAACTGGTTTCGCAACGAAAACACCCATTCTACTCCATTAGACCCAAAATGATGTTTGGGTGTGTTTTGGAGCATTTCACTAACCTTCGACATGTAAAAAGTAGCAAAACTTGTGTTTCGGGCCTGAATCACTATTACGGGGAACCGAAGTTGCGAAAATTGTTTCACAACGAAAACACCCATCCTACTCCATTAGACCCAAAATTATGTTTGGGAGTGTATTGGAGCATTTCGCTAACCTTCGGCATGTAAAAAGTTGCCAAACTTGTGTTTCGGGCCTGAATGCACTGTTACGGGGAACAGAAGTTGCATAAATCGTTTCGCAACGAAAACACCCATCCTACTCCAATAGACCCAAAATGATGTTTGGGAGCGTTTTGGAGCATTTCGCTAACATTCGCATGTAAAAAGTTGCAAAACTTGTGTTTCGGGCCTGAATGCACTGTTACGGGGAACCGAAGTTGCGAAAATGGTTTCGCAACGAAAACACCCATTCTACTCCATTAGACCCAATATGATTTTTGGGTGTGTTTTGGAGCATTTCACTAACCTTCGAGATGTAAAAAGTTGCAAGACTTGTGTTTCGGGCCTGAATCACTGTTACGGGAAATCGAAGTTGCGAAAATGGTATCACAACGAAAACACCAATTCTACTCCATTAGACCCAAAATTATGTTTGGGAGTGTATTGGAGCATTTCGCTAACCTTCGGCTTGTAAAATGTTGCCAAACTTGTGTATCGGGCCTGAACGCACTGTTACGGGGAACCGAAGTTGCAAAAATGGTTTCGCAACGAAAACACCCATTCTACTCCATTAGACACAAAATGATGTTTGGGTGTGTTTTGGAGCATTTCACTAACCTTCAACCTGTAAAAATTTGCAAAACTTGTGTTTCGGGCCTGAAAGCACTGTTACGGGGAACCGAAGTTGCGAAAATGGTTTCACAACGAAAACATCCATTCTACTCCATTAGACCGAAAATGATGTTTGGGAGTGTTTTGGAGCATTTCACTAACCTTCGGCATGTAAAAACTTGCAAAACTTAGGTTTCGTGCGTGAATGCACTATTACGGGATACCCAAGTTGCGGAAATGGTTTCACAACGAAAACACCCATTCAACTCCATTAGACCCAAAATGATGTTTGGGGGTGTTTTGGAGCATTTCACTAACCTTCGGCATGTAAAAACTTACAAAACTTGTGTTTCGGGAATAATGCACTGTTACGGGGAACCGAAGTTGCGAAAATGGGTACGCAACGAAAACACCCATTCTACTCCATTAGACCTAAAATGATTTTTGGGTGTGTTTTGGAGCATTTCACTAACCTTCGACATGTAAAAACTTGCAAAACTTGTGTTTCGGGCCTGAATGCACTGTTACGGGGAACCGAAGTTGCGAAAATGGTTTCGCAACGAAAACACCCATTCTACTCCATTAGACCCAAAATTATGTTTGGGAGTGTATTGGAGCATTTCGCAAACTTTCGGCATGTAAAAAGTTGCCAAACTTGTGTTTCGGGCCTGAATGCACAGTTACGGGGAACCGAAGTTGCAAAAATGGTTTCGCAGCGAAAACACTCATTCTACTCCATTAGACCCAAAATGATGTTTGGGTGTGTTTTGGAGCATTTCGCTAACCTTCGGCATGTAAAAAGTTGCAAAACTTGTGTTTCGGGGCTGAATGCACTGTTACGGGGAACCGAAGTTGCGAAAATGGTTTCGCAACGAAAACACCCATTCTACTCCATTAGACCCGAAATGATTTTTGGGTGTGTTTTGGAGCTTCACTAACCTTCGACATGTAAAAACATGCAAAAATTATGTTTGGGAGTGTATTGGAGCATTTCGCTAACCTTCGGCATGTAAAAAGTTGCAAAACTTCTGTTACGGGCCTGAATGCACAATTACAGGGAACCGAAGTTGCGAAAATGGTTTCGCAACGAAAACACCCATTCTACTCCATTAGACCCAAAATGATGTTTGGGTGTGTTTTGGAGCATTTCACTAACCTTTGACATGTAAAAGGTTGCAAAACTTGTGTTTCGGGCCTGAATGCACTGTTACGGGGAACCGAAGTTGCGAAAATGGTTTCGCAACGAAAACACCCATTCTAATCCATTAGACCCAAAATGATTTTTGGGTGTGTTTTGGAGCATTTCACTAACCTTCGACATGTAAAAAGTTGCAAAACTTGTGTTTCGGGCCTGAATGCACTGTTACGGGGAACCGAAGTTGCGAAAATGGTTTCGCAACGAAAACACCCTTTCTACTCCATTAGACCCAAAATGATGTTTGGGTGTGTTTTGGAGCATTTCACTAACCTTCCACATGTAAAAACATGCAAAACTTGAGTTTCGGGCCTGAATGCACTGTTACGGGGAACCGAAGTTGCGAAAATGGTTTCGCAACGAAAACACCCTTTCTACTCCATTAGACACAAAATGATGTTTGGGTGTGTTTTGGAGCATTTCACTAACCTTCGACATGTAAAAAGTTGCAAAACTTGTGTTTCGGGCCTGAATGCACTGTTACGGGGAACCGAAGTTGGGAAAATGGTTTCGCAACGAAAACACCCATTCTACTCCATTAGACCCAAAATGATTTTTGGGTGTGTTTTGGAGCATTTCACTAATCTTTGACATGCAAAAACTTGCAAAACTTGTGTTTCGGGCCTGAATGCACTGTTACGGGGAACCGAAGTTACGAAAATGGTTTCGCAATGAAAACACCCATTCTAATCCATTAGACACAAAATGATGTTTGGGTGTGTTTTGGAGCATTTCACTAATCTTTGACATGTAAAAACATGCAAAACTTGAGTTTCGGGCCTGAATGCACTGTTACGGGGAACCGAAGTTGCGAAAATGGTTTCGCAACGAAAACACCCTTTCTACTCCATTAGACACAAAATGATGTTTGGGTGTGTTTTGGAGCATTTCACTAACCTTCGACATGTAAAAAGTTGCAAAACTTGTGTTTCGGGCCTGAATGCACTGTTACGGGGAACCGAAGTTGCGAAAATGGTTTCGCAACGAAAACACCCATTCTACTCCATTAGACCCAAAATGATTTTTGGGTGTGTTTTGGAGCATTTCACTAATCTTTGACATGCAAAAACTTGCAAAACTTGTGTTTCGGGCCTGAATGCACTGTTACGGGGAACCGAAGTTGCGAAAATGGTTTCGCAACGAAAACACCCATTCTACTCCATTAGACCCAAAATTATGTTTGGGAGTGTATTGGAGCATTTCGCTTATCTTCGGCATGTAAAAAGTTGCAAAACTTCTGTTACGGGCCTGAATGCACTGTTACGGGGAACCGAAGTTGCGAAAATAGTTTCGCAACGAAAACACCCATTCTACTCCATTAGACCCAAAATGATGTTTGGGTGTGTTTTGGAGCATTTCACTAACCTTTGACATGTAAAAGGTTGCAAAACTTGTGTTTCGGGCCTGAATGCACTGTTACGGGGAACCGAAGTTGCGAAAATGGTTTCGCAACGAAAACACCCATTCTACTCCATTAGACCCAAAATGATTTTTGGGTGTGTTTTGGAGCATTTCACTAACCTTCGACATGTAAAAAGTTGCAAAACTTGTGTTTCGGGCCTGAATGCACTGTTACGGGGAACCGAAGTTGCGAAAATGGTTTCGCAACGAAAACACCCTTTCTACTCCATTAGACCCAAAATGATGTTTGGGTGTGTTTTGGAGCATTTCACTAACCTTCCACATGTAAAAACATGCAAAACTTGAGTTTCGGGCCTGAATGCACTGTTACGGGGAACCGAAGTTGCGAAAATGGTTTCGCAACGAAAACACCCTTTCTACTCCATTAGACCCAAAATGATGTTTGGGTGTGTTTTGGAGCATTTCACTAACCTTCGACATGTAAAAAGTTGCAAAACTTGTGTTTCGGGCCTGAATGCACTGTTACGGGGAACCGAAGTTGCGAAAATGGTTTCGCAACGTAAACACCCATTCTACTCCATTAGACCCAAAATGATTTTTGGGTGTGTTTTGGAGCATTTCACTAATCTTTGACATGTAAAAACTTGCAAAACTTGTGTTTCGGGCCTGAATGCACTGTTACGGGGAACCGAAGTTGCGAAAATGGTTTCGCAACGAAAACACCCATTCTACTCCATTAGACCCAAAATTATGTTTGGGAGTGTATTGGAGCATTTCGCTTATCTTCGGCATTTAAAAAGTTGCAAAACTTCTGTTACGGGCCTGAATGCACTGTTACGGGGAACCGAAGTTGCGAAAATAGTTTCGCAACGAAAACACCCATTCTACTCCATTAGACCCAAAATGATGTTTGGGTGTGTTTTGGAGCATTTCACTAACCTTTGACATGTAAAAGGTTGCAAAACTTGTGTTTCGGGCCTGAATGCACTGTTACGGGGAACCGAAGTTACGAAAATGGTTTCGCAATGAAAACACCCATTCTACTCCATTAGACCCAATATGATTTTTGGGTGTGTTTTGGAGCATTTCACTAACCTTCGAGATGTAAAAAGTTGCAAAACTTGTGTTTCGGGCCTGAATCACTCCATTAGACCCAAAATTATGTTTGGGTGTGTTTTGGAGCATTTCACTAACCTTCGACATGTAAAAAGTTGCAAAACTTGTGTTTCGGGCCTGAATGTACTGTTACGGGGAACCGAAGGTGCGAAAATGGTTTCACAACGAAAACAGCCATTCTACTCCATTAGACCGAAAATGATGTTTGGGAGTGTTTTGGGGCATTTCGCTAACCTTCGGCATGTAAAAACTTGCAAAACTTAGGTTTCGTGCGTGAATGCACTATTACAGGATACCCAAGTTGCAGAAATGGTTTCACAATGAAATAAACCCATTCAACTCCATTAGACCCAAAATGATGTTTCGGTGTGTTTTGGAGCATTTCACTAACCTTCGGCATGTAAAAACTTACAAAACTTGTGTTTCGGGCCTGAATGCACTGTTACGGAGAACCAAAGTTGCGAAAATGGTTTCGCAACGAAAACAACCATTCTACTCCATTAGATCCAAAATGATTTTTGGGTGTGTTTTGGAGCATTTCACTAACCTTCGACATGTAAAAACTTGCAAAACTTGTGTTTCGGGCCTGAATGCACTGTTACGGGGAACCGAAGTTGCGAAAATGGTTTCGCAACGAAAACACCCATTCTACTCCATTAGACCCAAAATGATGTTTGGGTGTGTTTTGGAGCATTTCGCTAACCTTCGGCATGTAAAAAGTTGCAAAACTTGTGTTTCGGGGCTGAATGCACTGTTACGGGGAACCGAAGTTGCGAAAATGGTTTCGCAACGAAAACACCCATTGTACTCCATTAGACCCAAAATGATTTTTGGGTGTGTTTTGGAGCATTTCACTAACCTTCGACATGTAAAAACATGCAAAACTTGTGTTTCGGGCCTGAATGCACTGTTACGGGGAACCGAAGTTGCGAAAAAGGTTTCGCAACGAAAACACCCATTCTACTCCGTTAGACCCAAAATTATGTTTGGGAGTGTATTGGAGCATTTCGCTAACCTTCGGCATGTAAAAAGTTGCAAAACTTCTGTTACGGGCCTGAATGCACTGTTACGGGGAACCGAAGTTACGAAAATGGTTTCGCAACGAAAACACCCATTCTACTCCATTAGACCCAAAATGATGTTTGGGTGTGTTTTGGTGCATTTCACTAACCTTTGACATGTAAAAGGTTGCAAAACTTGTGTTTCGGGCCTGAATGCACTGTTACGGGGAACCGAAGTTACGAAAATGGTTTTGCAACGAAAACACCCATTCTACTCCATTAGACCCAAAATGATTTTTGGGTGTGTTTTGGAGCATTTCACTAACCTTCGACATGTAAAAAGATGCAAAATTTGAGTTTCAGGCCTGAATGCACTGTTACGGGGAACCGAAGTTGCGAAAATGGTTTCGCAACGAAAACACCCTTTCTACTCCATTAGACCCAAAATGATGTTTGGGTGTGTTTTGGAGCATTTCACTAACCTTCGACATGTAAAAAGTTGCAAAACTTGTGTTTCGGGCCTGAATGCACTGTTACGGGGAACCGAAGTTGCGAAAATGGTTTCACAACGAAAACACCTATTCTACTCCATTAGACCGAAAATGATGTTTGGGAGTGTTTTGGAGCATTTTGCTAACCATCGGCATATAAAAACTTGCAAAACTTAGGTTTCGTCCATGAATGCACGATTACGGGATACCCAAGTTGCGGAAATGGTTTCACAACGAAAACACCCATTCAACTCCATTACACCTAAAATGAAGTTTGGGTGTGTTTTGGAGCATTTCACTAACCTTCGGCAAGCAAAAACTTACACAACTTGTGTTTCGGGCCTGAATGAACTGTTACGGGGAACCGAAGTTGCAAAAATGGTTTCGCAACGAAAACACCAATTCTACTCCATTAGACACAAAATGATTTTTGGGTGTGTTTTGGAGCATTTCACTAACCTTCGACATGTAAAAACTTGCAAAACTTGTGTTTCGGGCCTGAATACACTGTTATGGGGAACCGAAGTTGCGAAAATGGTTTCGCAACGAAAACACCCATTCTACTCCATTAGACCCAAAATGTTCTTTGGGTGTGTTTTGGAGCATTTCGCTAACCTTCGGCATGTAAAAAGTTGCAAAACCTGTGTTTCAGGCCTGAATGCACTGTTACGGGGAACCGAAGTTGCGAAAATGGTTTCGCAACGAAAACACCCATTCTACTCCATTAGACCCAAAATGATTTTTGGGTGTGTTTTGGAGCATTTCACTAACCTTCGACATGTAAAAACATGCAAAACTTGTGTTTCGGGCCTGATTGCACTGTTACGGGGAACCGAAGTTGCGAAAGTGGTTTCGCAATGAAAACACCAATTCTACTCCATTAGACCCAAAATTATGTTTGGGAGTGTATTGGAGCATTTCGCTAACCTTCGGCATGTAAAAAGTTGCAAAACTTCTGTTACGGGCCTGAATGCACTGTTACGGGGAACCGAAGTTGCGAAAATGGTTTAGCAACGAAAACACCCATTCTACTCCATTAGACCCAAAATGATGTTTGGGTGTGTTTTGGAGCATTTCACTAACCTTTGACATGTAAAAGGTTGCAAAACTTGTGTTTCGGGCCTGAATGCACTGTTACGGGGAACCGAAGTTGCGAAAATGGTTTCGCATCGAAAACAACCATTCTACTCCATTAGACCCAAAATGATTTTTGGGTGTGTTTGGAGCATTTCACTAACCTTCGACATGTAAAAAGTTGTAAAACTTGAGTTTCGGGCCTGAATGCACTGTTACGGGGAACCGAAGTTGCGAAAATGGTTTCGCAACGAAAACACCCATTCTACTCCATTAGACCCAAAATGATTTTTGGGTGTGTTTTGGAGCATTTCACTAATCTTTGACATGCAAAAACTTGCAAAACTTGTGTTTCGGGCCTGAATGCACTGTTACGGGGAACCGAAGTTACGAAAATGGTTTCGCAATGAAAACACCCATTCTAATCCATTAGACCCAATATGATTTTTGGGTGTGTTTTGGAGCATTTCACAAACCTTCGAGATGTAAAAAGTTGCAAAACTTGTGTTTCGGGCCTGAATCACTGTTACGGGAAATCAAAGTTGCGAAAATGGCATCACAACGAAAACACCCATTCTACTCCATTAGACCCAAAATTATGTTTGGGAGTGTATTAGAGCATTTCGCTAACTTTCGGCATGTAAAAAGTTGCCAAACTTGTGTTTCGGGCCTGAATGCACTGTTACGGGGAACCGAAGTTGCAAAAATGGTTTCGCAACGAAAACACCCATTCTACTCCATTAGACCCAAAATGATGTTTGGGTGTGTTTTGGAGCATTTCACTAACCTTCGACATGTAAAAAGTTGCAAAACTTGTGTTTCGGGCCTGAACGCACTGTTACGGGGAACCGAAGGTGCGAAAATGGTTTCACAACGAAAACACCCATTCTACTCCATTAGACCGAAAATGATGTTTGGGAGTGTTTTGGGGCATTTCGCTAACCTTCGGCATGTAAAAACTTGCAAAACTTAGGTTTCGTGCATGAATGCACTATTACAGGATACCCAAGTTGCGGAAATGGTTTCACAACGAAAACACCCATTCAACTCCATTAGACCCAAAATGATGTTTCGGTGTGTTTTGGAGCATTTCACTAACCTTCGGCATGTAAAAACTTACAAAACTTGTGTTTCGGGCCTGAATGCACTGTTACAGGGAATCAAAGTTGCGAAAATGGTTTCGCAACGAAAACACCCATTCTACTCCATTAGACCCAAAATGATTTTTGGGTGTGTTTTGGAGCATTTCACTAACGTTCGACATGTAAAAACTTGCAAAACTTGTGTTTCGGGCCTGAATGCACTGTTACGGGGAACCGAAGTTGCGAAAATGGTTTCGCAACGAAAACACCCATTGTACTCCATTAGACCCAAAATGATTTTTGGGTGTGTTTTGGAGCATTTCACTAACCTTCGACCTATAAAAACTTGCAAAACTTGTGTTTCGTGCCTGAATGCACTGTTACGGGGAACCGAAGTTGCGAAAATGGTTTCGCAACGAAAACACCCATTCTACTCCATTAGACCCAAAATGATTTTTGGGTGTGTTTTGGAGCATTTCACTAATCTTCGACATGTAAAAACTTGCAAAACTTGTGTTTCGGGCCTGAATGCACTGTTACGGGGAACCGAAGTTGCGAAAATGGTTTCGCAACGAAAACACCCATTCTACTCCATTAGACCCAAAATTATGTTTGGGAGTGTATTGGAGCATTTCGCTTATCTTCGGCATGTAAAAAGTTGCAAAACTTCTGTTACGGGCCTGAATGCACTGTTACGGGGAACCGAAGTTGCGAAAATAGTTTCGCAACGAAAACACCCATTCTACTCCATTAGACCCAAAATGATGTTTGGGTGTGTTTTGGAGCATTTCACTAACCTTCGACATGTAAAAACATGCAAAACTTGTGTTTCGGGCCTGATTGCACTGTTACGGGGAACCGAAGTTGCGAAAGTGGTTTCGCAATGAAAACACCAATTCTACTCCATTAGACCCAAAATTATGTTTGGGAGTGTATTGGAGCATTTCGCTAACCTTCGGCATGTAAAAAGTTGCAAAACTTCTGTTACGGGCCTGAATGCACTGTTACGGGGAACCGAAGTTGCGAAAATGGTTTCGCAACGAAAACACCCATTCTACTCCATTAGACCCAAAATGATGTTTGGGTGTGTTTTGGAGCATTTCACTAACCTTCGACTTGTAAAAAGTTGCAAAACTTGTGTTTCGGGCCTGAACGCACTGTTACGGGGAACCGAAGGTGCGAAAATGGTTTCACAACGAAAACACCCATTCTACTCCATTAGACCGAAAATGATGTTTGGGAGTGTTTTGGGGCATTTCGCTAACCTTCGGCATGTAAAAACTTGCAAAACTTAGGTTTCGTGCTTGAATGCACTATTACAGGATACCCAAGTTGCGGAAATGGTTTCACAACGAAAACACCCATTCAACTCCATTAGACCCAAAATGATGTTTCGGTGTGTTTTGGAGCATTTCACTAACCTTCGGCATGTAAAAACTTACAAAACTTGTGTTTCGGGCCTGAATGCACTGTTACAGGGAATCAAAGTTGCGAAAATGGTTTCGCAACGAAAACACCCATTCTACTCCATTAGACCCAAAATGATTTTTGGGTGTGTTTTGGAGCATTTCACTAACGTTCGACATGTAAAAACTTGCAAAACTTGTGTTTCGGGCCTGAATGCACTGTTACGGGGAACC
The DNA here is from genome assembly GCA_036936925.1 of Cenchrus fungigraminus. NCBI lineage: Eukaryota > Viridiplantae > Streptophyta > Magnoliopsida > Poales > Poaceae > Cenchrus > Cenchrus fungigraminus. The sequence goes on from CM072775.1 coordinate 25,424,872, forward strand.
GAAGTTGCGAAAATGGTTTCGCAACGAAAACACCCATTGTACTCCATTAGACCCAAAATGATTTTTGGGTGTGTTTTGGAGCATTTCACTAACCTTCGACATGTAAAAACTTGCAAAACTTGTGTTTCGTGCCTGAATGCACTGTTACGGGGAACCGAAGTTGCGAAAAAGGTTTCGCAACGAAAACACCCATTCTACTCCATTAGACCCAAAATGATTTTTGGGTGTGTTTTGGAGCATTTCACTAATCTTCGACATGTAAAAACTTGCAAAACTTGTGTTTCGGGCCTGAATGCACTGTTACGGGGAACCGAAGTTGCGAAAATGGTTTCGCAACGAAAACACCCATTCTACTCCATTAGACCCAAAATTATGTTTGGGAGTGTATTGGAGCATTTCGCTTATCTTCGGCATGTAAAAAGTTGCAAAACTTCTGTTACGGGCCTGAATGCACTGTTACGGGGAACCGAAGTTGCGAAAATAGTTTCGCAACGAAAACACCCATTCTACTCCATTAGACCCAAAATGATGTTTGGGTGTGTTTTGGAGCATTTCACTAACCTTCGACATGTAAAAACATGCAAAACTTGTGTTTCGGGCCTGATTGCACTGTTACGGGGAACCGAAGTTGCGAAAGTGGTTTCGCAATGAAAACACCAATTCTACTCCATTAGACCCAAAATTATGTTTGGGAGTGTATTGGAGCATTTCGCTAACCTTCGGCATGTAAAAAGTTGCAAAACTTCTGTTACGGGCCTGAATGCACTGTTACGGGGAACCGAAGTTGCGAAAATGGTTTAGCAACGAAAACACCCATTCTACTCCATTAGACCCAAAATGATGTTTGGGTTTTTTTTGGAGCATTTCACTAACCTTTGACATGTAAAAGGTTGCAAAACTTGTGTTTCGGGCCTGAATGTACTGTTACGGGGAACCGAAGTTGCGAAAATGGTTTCGCATCGAAAACAACCATTCTACTCCATTAGACCCAAAATGATTTTTGGGTGTGTTTGGAGCATTTCACTAACCTCCGACATGTAAAAAGTTGTAAAACTTGAGTTTCGGGCCTGAATGCACTGTTACGGGGAACCGAAGTTGCGAAAATGGTTTCGCAACGAAAACACCCATTCTACTCCATTAGACCCAAAATGATGTTTGGGTGTGTTTTGGAGCATTTCACTAACCTTTGACATGTAAAAGGTTGCAAAACTTGTGTTTCGGGCCTGAATGCACTGTTACGGGGAACCGAAGTTGCGAAAATGGTTTCGCAACGAAAACACCCATTCTACTCCATTAGACCCAAAATGATTTTTGGGTGTGTTTTGGAGCATTTCACTAATCTTCGACAAGTAAAAACTAGCAAAACTTGTGTTTCGGGCCTGAATGCACTGTTACGGGGAACCGAAGTTGCGAAAATGGTTTCGCAACGAAAACACCCATTCTACTCCATTAGACCCAAAATAATGTTTGGGAGTGTATTGGAGCATTTCGCTTATCTTCGGCATGTAAAATGTTGCAAAACTTCTGTTACGGGCCTGAATGCACTGTTACGGGGAACCGAAGTTGCGAAAATAGTTTCGCAACGAAAACACCCATTCTTCTCCATTAGACCCGAAATGATGTTTGGGTGTGTTTTGGAGCATTTCACTAACCTTTGACATGTAAAAGGTTGCAAAACTTGTGTTTCGGGCCTGAATGCACTGTTACGGGGAACCGAAGTTACGAAAATGGTTTCGCAATGAAAACACCCATTCTAATCCATTAGACCCAATATGATTTTTGGGTGTGTTTTGGAGCATTTCACTAACCTTCGAGATGTAAAAAGTTGCAAAACTTGTGTTTCGGGCCTGAATCACTGTTACGGGAAATCAAAGTTGCGAAAATGGCATCACAACGAAAACACCCATTCTACTCCATTAGACCCAAAATTATGTTTGGGAGTGTATTAGAGCATTTCGCTAACTTTCGGCATGTAAAAAGTTGCCAAACTTGTGTTTCGGGCCTGAATGCACTGTTACGGGGAACCGAAGTTGCAAAAATGGTTTCGCAACGAAAACACCCATTCTACTCCATTAGACCCAAAATGATGTTTGGGTGTGTTTTGGAGCATTTCACTAACCTTCGACATGTAAAAAGTTGCAAAACTTGTGTTTCGGGCCTGAACGCACTGTTACGGGGAACCGAAGGTGCGAAAATGGTTTCACAACGAAAACACCCATTCTACTCCATTAGACCGAAAATGATGTTTGGGAGTGTTTTGGGGCATTTCGCTAACCTTCGGCATGTAAAAACTTGCAAAACTTAGGTTTCGTGCATGAATGCACTATTACAGGATACCCAAGTTGCGGAAGTGGTTTCACAACGAAAACACCCATTCAACTCCATTCGACCCAAAATGATGTTTCGGTGTGTTTTGGAGCATTTCACTAACCTTCGGCATGTAAAAACTTACAAAACTTGTGTTTCGGGCCTGAATGCACTGTTACAGGGAATCAAAGTTGCGAAAATGGTTTCGCAACGAAAACACCCATTCTACTCCATTAGACCCAAAATGATTTTTGGGTCTGTTTTGGAGCATTTCACTAACCTTCGACATGTAAAAACTTGCAAAACTTGTGTTTCGTGCCTGAATGCACTGTTACGGGGAACCGAAGTTGCGAAAAAGGTTTCGCAACGAAAACACCCATTCTACTCCATTAGACCCAAAATGATTTTTGGGTGTGTTTTGGAGCATTTCACTAATCTTCGACATGTAAAAACTTGCAAAACTTGTGTTTCGGGCCTGAATGCACTGTTACGGGGAACCTCAGTTACGAAAATGGTTTCGCAATGAAAACACCCATTCTAATCCATTAGACCCAATATGATTTTTGGGTGTGTTTTGGAGCATTTCACTAACCTTCGAGATGTAAAAAGTTGCAAAACTTGTGTTTCGGGCCTGAATCACTGTTACGGGAAATCAAAGTTGCGAAAATGGCATCACAACGAAAACACCCATTCTACTCCATTAGACCCAAAATTATGTTTGGGAGTGTATTAGAGCATTTCGCTAACTTTCGGCATGTAAAAAGTTGCCAAACTTGTGTTTCGGGCCTGAATGCACTGTTACGGGGAACCGAAGTTGCAAAAATGGTTTCGCAACGAAAACACCCATTCTACTCCATTAGACCCAAAATGATGTTTGGGTGTGTTTTGGAGCATTTCACTAACCTTCGACATGTAAAAAGTTGCAAAACTTGTGTTTCGGGCCTGAATGCACTGTTACGGGGAACCGAAGTTACGAAAATGGTTTCGCAATGAAAACACCCATTCTACTCCATTAGACCCAATATGATTTTTGGGTGTGTTTTGGAGCATTTCACTAACCTTCGAGATGTAAAAAGTTGCAAAACTTGTGTTTCGGGCCTGAATCACTGTTATGGGAAATCGAAGTTGCGAAAATGGTATCACAATGAAAACACCCATTCTACTCCATTAGACCCAAAATTATGTTTGGGAGTGTATTGGAGCATTTCGCTAACTTTCGGCATGTAAAAAGTTGCCAAACTTGTGTTTCGGGCCTGAATGCACTGTTACGGGGAACCGAAGTTGCAAAAATGGTTTCGCAACGAAAACACCCATTCTACTCCATTAGACCCAAAATGATGTTTGGGTGTGTTTTGGAGCATTTCACTAACCTTCGACATGTAAAAAGTTGCAAAACTTGTGTTTCGGGCCTGAATGCACTGTTACGGGGAACCGAAGGTGCGAAAATGGTTTCACAACGAAAACACCCATTCTACTCCATTAGACCGAAAATGATGTTTGGGAGTGTTTTGGGGCATTTCGCTAACCTTCGGCATGTAAAAACTTGCAAAACTTAGGTTTCGTGCGTGAATGCACTATTACACGATACCCAAGTTGCGGAAATGGTTTCACAACGAAAACACCCATTCAACTCCATTAGACCCAAAATGTTGTTTCGGTGTGTTTTGGAGCATTTCACTAACCTTCGGCATGTAAAAACTTACAACACTTGTGTTTCGGGCCTGAATGCACTGTTACGGGGAATCAAAGTTGCGAAAATGGTTTCGCAACGAAAACACCATTCTACTCCATTAGACCCAAAATGATTTTTGGGTGTGTTTTGGAGCATTTCACTAACCTTCGACATGTAAAAAGATGCAAAACTTGAGTTTCAGGCCTGAATGCACTGTTACGGGGAACCGAAGTTGCGAAAATGGTTTCGCAACGAAAACAACCATTCTACTCCATTAGACCCAAAATGATGTTTGGGTGTGTTTTGGAGCATTTCACTAACCTTTGACATGTAAAAGGTTGCAAAACTTGTGTTTCGGGCCTGAATGCACTGTTACGGGGAACCGAAGTTGCGAAAATGGTTTCGCAACGAAAACACCCATTCTACTCCATTAGATCCAAAATGATTTTTGGGTGTGTTTTGGAGCATTGCACTAACCTTCGACATGTAAAAAGATGCAAAACTTGAGTTTCAGGCCTGAATGCACTGTTACGGGGAACCGAAGTTGCGAAAATGGTTTCGCAACGAAAACACCCTTTCTACTCCATTAGACCCAAAATGATGTTTGGGTGTGTTTTGGAGCATTTCACTAACCTTCGACATGTAAAAAGTTGCAAAACTTGTGTTTCGGGCCTGAATGCACTGTTACGGGGAACCGAAGTTGCGAAAATGGATTCACAACGAAATCACCCATTCTACTCCATTAGACCCAAAATGTTGTTTGGGTGTGTTTTGGAGCATTTCACTAACCTTCGGCAAGTAAAAACTTACACAACTTGTGTTTCGGGCCTGAATGAACTGTTACGGGGAACCGAAGTTGCAAAAATGGTTTCGCAACGAAAACACCCATTCTACTCCATTAGACCCAAAATGTTGTTTGGGTGTGTTTTGGAGCATTTCGCTAACCTTCGACATGTAAAAACTTGCAAAACTTGTGTTTCGGGCCTGAATGCACTGTTATGGGGAACCGAAGTTGCGAAAATGGTTTCGCAACGAAAACACCCATTCTACTCCATTAGACCCAAAATGTTGTTTGGGTGTGTTTTGGAGCATTTCGCTAACCTTCGGCATGTAAAAAGTTGCAAAACTTGTGTTTCAGGCCTGAATGCACTGTTACGGGGAACCGAAGTTGCGAAAATGGATTCGCAACGAAAACACCCATTCTACTCCATTAGACCCAAAATGATTTTTGGGTGTGTTTTGGAGCATTTCACTAACCTTCGACATGTAAAAACATGCAAAACTTGTGTTTCGGGCCTAAATGCACTATTACCGGGAACCGAAGTTGCGAAAATGGTTTCGCAATGAAAACACCAATTCTACTCCATTAGACCCAAAATTATGTTTGGGAGTGTATTGGAGCATTTCGCTAACCTTCGGCATGTAAAAAGTTGCAAAACTTCTGTTACGGGCCTGAATGCACTGTTACGGGGAACCGAAGTTGCGAAAATGGTTCCGCAACGAAAACACCCATTGTACTCCATTAGACCCAAAATGATGTTTGGGTGTGTTTTGGAGCATTTCACCAACCTTTGACATGTAAAAGGTTGCAAAACTTGTGTTTCGGGCCTGAATGCACTGTTACGGGGAACCGAAGTTGCGAAAATGGTTTCGCGTCGAAAACACCCATTCTACTCCATTAGACCCAAAATGATTTTTGGGTGTGTTTGGAGCATTTCGCTAACCTTTGGCATGTAAAAAGTTGCAAAACATGTGTTTCGGGCCTGAATGCACTGTTACGGGGAACCGAAGTTGCAAAAATGGTTTCGCAACGAAAACACCCATTCTACTCCATTAGACACAAAATGATTTTTGGGTGTGTTTTGGAGCATTTCACTAACCTTCGACATGTAAAAACTTGCAAAACTTGTGTTTCGGGCCTGAATACACTGTTATGGGGAACCGAAGTTGCGAAAATGGTTTCGCAACGAAAACACCCATTCTACTCCATTAGACCCAAAATGTTCTTTGGGTGTGTTTTGGAGCATTTCGCTAACCTTCGGCATGTAAAAAGTTGCAAAACCTGTGTTTCAGGCCTGAATGCACTGTTACGGGGAACCGAAGTTGCGAAAATGGTTTCGCAACGAAAACACCCATTCTACTCCATTAGACCCAAAATGATTTTTGGGTGTGTTTTGGAGCATTTCACTAACCTTCGACATGTAAAAACATGCAAAACTTGTGTTTCGGGCCTGATTGCACTGTTACGGGGAACCGAAGTTGCGAAAGTGGTTTCGCAATGAAAACACCAATTCTACTCCATTAGACCCAAAATTATGTTTGGGAGTGTATTGGAGCATTTCGCTAACCTTCGGCATGTAAAAAGTTGCAAAACTTCTGTTACGGGCCTGAATGCACTGTTACGGGGAACCGAAGTTGCGAAAATGGTTTAGCAACGAAAACACCCATTCTACTCCATTAGACCCAAAATGATGTTTGGGTGTGTTTTGGAGCATTTCACTAACCTTTGACATGTAAAAGGTTGCAAAACTTGTGTTTCGGGCCTGAATGCACTGTTACGGGGAACCGAAGTTGCGAAAATGGTTTCGCATCGAAAACAACCATTCTACTCCATTAGACCCAAAATGATTTTTGGGTGTGTTTGGAGCATTTCACTAACCTTCGACATGTAAAAAGTTGTAAAACTTGAGTTTCGGGCCTGAATGCACTGTTACGGGGAACCGAAGTTGCGAAAATGGTTTCGCAACGAAAACACCCATTCTACTCCATTAGACCCAAAATGATTTTTGGGTGTGTTTTGGAGCATTTCACTAATCTTTGACATGCAAAAACTTGCAAAACTTGTGTTTCGGGCCTGAATGCACTGTTACGGGGAACCGAAGTTACGAAAATGGTTTCGCAATGAAAACACCCATTCTAATCCATTAGACCCAATATGATTTTTGGGTGTGTTTTGGAGCATTTCACAAACCTTCGAGATGTAAAAAGTTGCAAAACTTGTGTTTCGGGCCTGAATCACTGTTACGGGAAATCAAAGTTGCGAAAATGGCATCACAACGAAAACACCCATTCTACTCCATTAGACCCAAAATTATGTTTGGGAGTGTATTAGAGCATTTCGCTAACTTTCGGCATGTAAAAAGTTGCCAAAATTGTGTTTCGGGCCTGAATGCACTGTTACGGGGAACCGAAGTTGCAAAAATGGTTTCGCAACGAAAACACCCATTCTACTCCATTAGACCCAAAATGATGTTTGGGTGTGTTTTGGAGCATTTCACTAACCTTCGACATGTAAAAAGTTGCAAAACTTGTGTTTCGGGCCTGAACGCACTGTTACGGGGAACCGAAGGTGCGAAAATGGTTTCACAACGAAAACACCCATTCTACTCCATTAGACCGAAAATGATGTTTGGGAGTGTTTTGGGGCATTTCGCTAACCTTCGGCATGTAAAAACTTGCAAAACTTAGGTTTCGTGCATGAATGCACTATTACAGGATACCCAAGTTGCGGAAATGGTTTCACAACGAAAACACCCATTCAACTCCATTAGACCCAAAATGATGTTTCGGTGTGTTTTGGAGCATTTCACTAACCTTCGGCATGTAAAAACTTACAAAACTTGTGTTTCGGGCCTGAATGCACTGTTACAGGGAATCAAAGTTGCGAAAATGGTTTCGCAACGAAAACACCCATTCTACTCCATTAGACCCAAAATGATTTTTGGGTGTGTTTTGGAGCATTTCACTAACGTTCGACATGTAAAAACTTGCAAAACTTGTGTTTCGGGCCTGAATGCACTGTTACGGGGAACCGAAGTTGCGAAAATGGTTTCGCAACGAAAACACCCATTGTACTCCATTAGACCCAAAATGATTTTTGGGTGTGTTTTGGAGCATTTCACTAACCTTCGACCTATAAAAACTTGCAAAACTTGTGTTTCGTGCCTGAATGCACTGTTACGGGGAACCGAAGTTGCGAAAAAGGTTTCGCAACGAAAACACCCATTCTACTCCATTAGACCCAAAATGATTTTTGGGTGTGTTTTGGAGCATTTCACTAATCTTCGACATGTAAAAACTTGCAAAACTTGTGTTTCGGGCCTGAATGCACTGTTACGGGGAACCGAAGTTGCGAAAATGGTTTCGCAACGAAAACACCCATTCTACTCCATTAGACCCAAAATTATGTTTGGGAGTGTATTGGAGCATTTCGCTTATCTTCGGCATGTAAAAAGTTGCAAAACTTCTGTTACGGGCCTGAATGCACTGTTACGGGGAACCGAAGTTGCGAAAATAGTTTCGCAACGAAAACACCCATTCTACTCCATTAGACCCAAAATGATGTTTGGGTGTGTTTTGGAGCATTTCACTAACCTTCGACATGTAAAAACATGCAAAACTTGTGTTTCGGGCCTGATTGCACTGTTACGGGGAACCGAAGTTGCGAAAGTGGTTTCGCAATGAAAACACCAATTCTACTCCATTAGACCCAAAATTATGTTTGGGAGTGTATTGGAGCATTTCGCTAACCTTCGGCATGTAAAAAGTTGCAAAACTTCTGTTACGGGCCTGAATGCACTGTTACGGGGAACCGAAGTTGCGAAAATGGTTTCGCAACGAAAACACCCATTCTACTCCATTAGACCCAAAATGATGTTTGGGTGTGTTTTGGAGCATTTCACTAACCTTCGACTTGTAAAAAGTTGCAAAACTTGTGTTTCGGGCCTGAACGCACTGTTACGGGGAACCGAAGGTGCGAAAATGGTTTCACAACGAAAACACCCATTCTACTCCATTAGACCGAAAATGATGTTTGGGAGTGTTTTGGGGCATTTCGCTAACCTTCGGCATGTAAAAACTTGCAAAACTTAGGTTTCGTGCTTGAATGCACTATTACAGGATACCCAAGTTGCGGAAATGGTTTCACAACGAAAACACCCATTCAACTCCATTAGACCCAAAATGATGTTTCGGTGTGTTTTGGAGCATTTCACTAACCTTCGGCATGTAAAAACTTACAAAACTTGTGTTTCGGGCCTGAATGCACTGTTACAGGGAATCAAAGTTGCGAAAATGGTTTCGCAACGAAAACACCCATTCTACTCCATTAGACCCAAAATGATTTTTGGGTGTGTTTTGGAGCATTTCACTAACGTTCGACATGTAAAAACTTGCAAAACTTGTGTTTCGGGCCTGAATGCACTGTTACGGGGAACCGAAGTTGCGAAAATGGTTTCGCAACGAAAACACCCATTGTACTCCATTAGACCCAAAATGATTTTTGGGTGTGTTTTGGAGCATTTCACTAACCTTCGACATGTAAAAACTTGCAAAACTTGTGTTTCGTGCCTGAATGCACTGTTACGGGGAACCGAAGTTGCGAAAAAGGTTTCGCAACGAAAACACCCATTCTACTCCATTAGACCCAAAATGATTTTTGGGTGTGTTTTGGAGCATTTCACTAATCTTCGACATGTAAAAACTTGCAAAACTTGTGTTTCGGGCCTGAATGCACTGTTACGGGGAACCGAAGTTGCGAAAATGGTTTCGCAACGAAAACACCCATTCTACTCCATTAGACCCAAAATTATGTTTGGGAGTGTATTGGAGCATTTCGCTTATCTTCGGCATGTAAAAAGTTGCAAAACTTCTGTTACGGGCCTGAATGCACTGTTACGGGGAACCGAAGTTGCGAAAATAGTTTCGCAACGAAAACACCCATTCTACTCCATTAGACCCAAAATGATGTTTGGGTGTGTTTTGGAGCATTTCACTAACCTTCGACATGTAAAAACATGCAAAACTTGTGTTTCGGGCCTGATTGCACTGTTACGGGGAACCGAAGTTGCGAAAGTGGTTTCGCAATGAAAACACCAATTCTACTCCATTAGACCCAAAATTATGTTTGGGAGTGTATTGGAGCATTTCGCTAACCTTCGGCATGTAAAAAGTTGCAAAACTTCTGTTACGGGCCTGAATGCACTGTTACGGGGAACCGAAGTTGCGAAAATGGTTTAGCAACGAAAACACCCATTCTACTCCATTAGACCCAAAATGATGTTTGGGTTTTTTTTGGAGCATTTCACTAACCTTTGACATGTAAAAGGTTGCAAAACTTGTGTTTCGGGCCTGAATGTACTGTTACGGGGAACCGAAGTTGCGAAAATGGTTTCGCATCGAAAACAACCATTCTACTCCATTAGACCCAAAATGATTTTTGGGTGTGTTTGGAGCATTTCACTAACCTTCGAGATGTAAAAAGTTGCAAAACTTGTGTTTCGGGCCTGAATCACTGTTACGGGAAATCAAAGTTGCGAAAATGGCATCACAACGAAAACACCCATTCTACTCCATTAGACCCAAAATTATGTTTGGGAGTGTATTAGAGCATTTCGCTAACTTTCGGCATGTAAAAAGTTGCCAAACTTGTGTTTCGGGCCTGAATGCACTGTTACGGGGAACCGAAGTTGCAAAAATGGTTTCGCAACGAAAACACCCATTCTACTCCATTAGACCCAAAATGATGTTTGGGTGTGTTTTGGAGCATTTCACTAACCTTCGACATGTAAAAAGTTGCAAAACTTGTGTTTCGGGCCTGAATGCACTGTTACGGGGAACCGAAGTTACGAAAATGGTTTCGCAATGAAAACACCCATTCTACTCCATTAGACCCAATATGATTTTTGTGTGTGTTTTGGAGCATTTCACTAACCTTCGAGATGTAAAAAGTTGCAAAACTTGTGTTTCGGGCCTGAATCACTGTTACGGGAAATCAAAGTTGCGAAAATGGTATCACAACGAAAACACCCATTCTACTCCATTAGACCCAAAATTATGTTTGGGAGTGTATTGGAGCATTTCGCTAACTTTCGGCATGTAAAAAGTTGCCAAACTTGTGTTTCGGGCCTGAATGCACTGTTACGGGGAACCGAAGTTGCAAAAATGGTTTCGCAACGAAAACACCCATTCTACTCCATTAGACCCAAAATGATGTTTGGGTGTGTTTTGGAGCATTTCACTAACCTTCGACATGTAAAAAGTTGCAAAACTTGTGTTTCGGGCCTGAATGCACTGTTACGGGGAACCGAAGGTGCGAAAATGGTTTCACAACGAAAACACCCATTCTACTCCATTAGACCGAAAATGATGTTTGGGAGTGTTTTGGGGCATTTCGCTAACCTTCGGCATGTAAAAACTTGCAAAACTTAGGTTTCGTGCGTGAATGCACTATTACAGGATACCCAAGTTGCGGAAATGGTTTCACAACGAAAACACCCATTCAACTCCATTAGACCCAAAATGTTGTTTCGGTGTGTTTTGGAGCATTTCACTAACCTTCGGCATGTAAAAACTTACAAAACTTGTGTTTCGGGCCTGAATGCACTGTTACGGGGAATCAAAGTTGCGAAAATGGTTTCGCAACGAAAACACCATTCTACTCCATTAGACCCAAAATGATTTTTGGGTGTGTTTTGGAGCATTTCACTAACCTTCGACATGTAAAAAGATGCAAAACTTGAGTTTCAGGCCTGAATGCACTGTTACGGGGAACCGAAGTTGCGAAAATGGTTTCGCAACGAAAACAACCATTCTACTCCATTAGACCCAAAATGATGTTTGGGTGTGTTTTGGAGCATTTCACTAACCTTTGACATGTAAAAGGTTGCAAAACTTGTGTTTCGGGCCTGAATGCACTGTTACGGGGAACCGAAGTTGCGAAAATGGTTTCGCAACGAAAACACCCATTCTACTCCATTAGATCCAAAATGATTTTTGGGTGTGTTTTGGAGCATTGCACTAACCTTCGACATGTAAAAAGATGCAAAACTTGAGTTTCAGGCCTGAATGCACTGTTACGGGGAACCGAAGTTGCGAAAATGGTTTGGCAACGAAAACACCCTTTCTACTCCATTAGACCCAAAATGATGTTTGGGTGTGTTTTGGAGCATTTCACTAACCTTCGACATGTAAAAAGTTGCAAAACTTGTGTTTCGGGCCTGAATGCACTGTTACGGGGAACCGAAGTTGCGAAAATGGATTCACAACGAAATCACCCATTCTACTCCATTAGACCCAAAATGTTGTTTGGGTGTGTTTTGGAGCATTTCACTAACCTTCGGCAAGTAAAAACTTACACAACTTGTGTTTCGGGCCTGAATGAACTGTTACGGGGAACCGAAGTTGCAAAAATGGTTTCGCAACGAAAACACCCATTCTACTCCATTAGACCCAAAATGTTGTTTGGGTGTGTTTTGGAGCATTTCGCTAACCTTCGACATGTAAAAACTTGCAAAACTTGTGTTTCGGGCCTGAATGCACTGTTATGGGGAACCGAAGTTGCGAAAATAGTTTCGCAACGAAAACACCCATTCTACTCCATTAGACCCAAAATGTTGTTTGGGTGTGTTTTGGAGCATTTCGCTAACCTTCGGCATGTAAAAAGTTGCAAAACTTGTGTTTCAGGCCTGAATGCACTGTTACGGGGAACCGAAGTTGCGAAAATGGATTCGCAACGAAAACACTCATTCTACTCCATTAGACCCAAAATGATTTTTGGGTGTGTTTTGGAGCATTTCGCTAACCTTCGACATGTAAAAACATGCAAAACTTCTGTTTCGGGCCTAAATGCACTATTACGGGGAACCGAAGTTGCGAAAATGGTTTCGCAATGAAAACACCAATTCTACTCCATTAGACCCAAAATTATGTTTGGGAGTGTATTGGAGCATTTCGCTAACCTTCGGCATGTAAAAAGTTGCAAAACTTCTGTTACGGGCCTGAATGCACTGTTACGGGGAACCGAAGTTGCGAAAATGGTTCCGCAACGAAAACACCCATTGTACTCCATTAGACCCAAAATGATGTTTGGGTGTGTTTTGGAGCATTTCACCAACCTTTGACATGTAAAAGGTTGCAAAACTTGTGTTTCGGGCCTGAATGCACTGTTACGGGGAACCGAAGTTGCGAAAATGGTTTCGCGTCGAAAACACCCATTCTACTCCATTAGACCCAAAATGATTTTTGGGTGTGTTTGGAGCATTTCACTAACCTTCGACATGTAAAAAGTTGTAAAACTTGAGTTTCGGGCCTGATTGCACTGTTACGGGGAACCGAAGTTGCGAAAACGATTTCGCAACGAAAACACCCATTCTACTCCATTAGACCCAAAATGATGTCACTAACCTTCGACATGTAAAAAGTTGCAAAACTTGTGTTTCGGGCCTGAATGCACTGTTACGGGGAACAGAAGTTGCGAAAATGGTTTCACAACGAAAACACCCATTCTACCCCATTAGACAAAAAATGATGTTTGGGGGTGTTTTGGAGCATTTTGCTAACCTTCGGCATGTAAAAACTTGCAAAACTTAGGTTTCGTGCGTGAATGCACTATTACGGGATACCCAAGTTGCGGAAATGGTATCACAACGAAAACACCCATTCAACTCCATTACACCTAAAATGATGTTTGGGTGTGTTTTGGAGCATTTCACTAACCTTCGGCATGTAAAAACTTACAAAACTTTTGTTTCGAGCCTGAATGAACTGTTACGGGGAACCGAAGTTGCGAAAATGGTTTCGCAACGAAAACACCCATTCTACTCCATTAGACCCAAAATGATTTTTGGGTGTGTTTTGGAGCATTTCACTAACCTTCGACATGTAAAAACTTGCAAAACTTGTGTTTCGGGCCTGAATGCACTGTTATTGGGAACCGAAGTTGCGAAAATGGTTTCCCAACGAAAACACCCATTCTACTCCATCAGACCCAAAATGATGTTTGGGTGTGTTTTGGAGCATTTCGCTAACCTTTGGCATGTAAAAAGTTGCAAAACATGTGTTTCGGGCCTGAATGCACTGTTACGGGGAACCGAAGTTGCGAAAATGGTTTCGCAACGAAAACACCCATTCTACTCCATTAGACCCAAAATGATGTTTGGGTGTGTTTTGGAGCATTTCGCTAACCTTCGGCATGTAAAAAGTTGCAAAACTTGTGTTTCGGGCCTGAATGCACTGTTACGGGGAACCGAAGTTGCGAAAATGGTTTCGCAACGAAAACACCCATTCTACTCCATTAGACCCAAAATGATGTTTGGGTGTGTTTTGGAGCATTTCGCTAACCTTCGGCATGTAAAAAGCTGCAAAACTTGTGTTTCGGGCCTGGATGCACTGTTACGGGGAACCGAAGTTGCGAAAATGGTTTCGCAACAAACACACACATTCTACTCCATTAAACCCAAAATTATGTTTGGGAGTGTATTGGAGCATTTCGCTAACCTTCGGCATGTAAAAAGTTGCCAAACTTGTGTTGCGAGCCTAAATGCACTGTTACAGGAAACTGAAGTTGCGAAAGTGGTTTCGCAACGAAAACACCCATTCTACTCCATTAGACCCAAAATGATTTTTGGGTGTGTTTTTGAGCATCTCACTAACCTTCGACATGTAAAAAGTTGCAAAACTTAGGTTTCATGCGTGAATACACTATTACGGGATACCTAAGTTGCTGAAATGGTTTCACAACGAAAACACCCATTCTAGTCCCTTAGACCCAAAATGATGTTTGGGAGTGTTTTGGAGCATTTCGCTAACTTTCAGCATGTAAAAAGTTGCAAAACTTAGGTTTCATGCCTGAATGCACTATTACGGGATACCTAAGTTGCTGAAATGGTTTCACAACGAAAACACCCATTCTAGTCCCTTAGACCCAAAATGATGTTTGGGAGTGTTTTGGAGCATTTCGCTAACTTTCAGCATGTAAAAAGTTGCAAAACTTGTGTTTCGGGCCTGAATCACTGAACCGAAGTTGTGAAAATCGTTTCACAACAAAAACACCCATTCTACTCCATAAGACCCAAAATTCTATTTGGGAGTGTATTGGAGCATTTCACTAACCTTCGGCATGTAAAAAGTAGCAAAACTTTTGTTGCGGGCCTGAATGCACTGTTACGGGGAACAGAAGTTGTGAAAATGGTTTCGCAACGAAAACACCCATTCTATTCCATTAGACCCAAAATGATGTTTGGGAGCGTTTTGGAGCATTTCTCTAACATTCGTATGTAAAAAGTTGCAAAACTTGTGTTTCGGGCCTAAATCTCTGTTACGGGGAACCTCAGTTGCGAAAATGGTTTCACACCGAAAACACCCATTCTACTCCATTAGACCCAAAATTATGTTTGGGAGTGTATTGGAGCATTTCGCTAACCTTCGGCATGTAAAAACTTGCAAAACATAGGTTTCGTGCGTAAATACACTATTATGGGATACCCAAGTTGCGGAAATGGTTTCACAACGAAAACACCCATTCAACTCCATTAGACCCAAAATGATGTTTGGGTGTGTTTTGGAGCATTTCACTATCCTTCGGCATGTAAAAACTTACAAAACTTGTGTTTCGGGCCTGAATGCACTGTAACGGGGAACCGAAGTTGCGAAAATGGTTTCATAACGAAAACACCCATTCTACTCCATTAGACCCAAAATGATGTTTGGGTGTGTTTTGGAGCATTTCGCTAACCTTCGGCATGTAAAAAGTTGCAAAACTTGTGTTTCGGGCCTGAATGCACTGTTCTGGGGAACCAAAGTTGCGAAAATGGTTTCACAACGAAAACACCCATTCTACTCCATTAGACCCAAAATGATGTTTGGGTGCGTTTTGGAGCATTTCGCTAACCTTCGGCATGTAAAAAGTTGCAAAAGTTGTGTTTCGGGCCCGAATGCACTGTTACAGGGAACCGAAGTTGCGAAAATGGTTTCGCAACGAAAACACCCATTCTACTCCATTAGACCAAAAATGATTTTTGGGTGTGTTTTGGAGCATTTCACAAACCTTCGACGTGTAAAAAGTTGCAAAACTTGTGTTTCGGGCCTGAATGCACTGTTACGGGGAACCGAAGTTGCGAAAATGGTTTCACAACGAAAAAACACATTCTACTCCATTAGACCGAAAATAATGTTTGGGAGTGTTTTGGAGCATTTCGCTAACCTTCGGCATGTAAAAACTTGCAAAACTTAGGTTTCATGCGTGAATGCACTATTACGGGATACCTAAGTTGCTGAAATGGTTTCACAACGAAAACACCCATTCTAGTCCCTTAGACCCAAAATGATGTTTGGGAGTGTTTTGGAGCATTTCGCTAACTTTCAGCTTGTAAAAAGTTGCAAAACTTGTGTTTCGGGCCAAAATCACTGTTACGGGGAACCGAAGTTGCGAAAATGGTTTCACAACGAAAACACCCATTCTACTCCATTAGACCCAAAATGATGTTTGGGTGTGTTTTGGAGCATTTCACTAACCTTCGACATGTAAAAAGTTGCAAAACTTGTGTTTCGGGCCTGAATGGACTGTTACGGGGAACCGAAGTTGCGAAAATGGTTTCACAACGAAAAAACACATTCTACTCCATTAGACCGAAAATTATGTTTGGGAGTGTTTTGGAGCATTTCGCTAACCTTCGGCATGTAAAAACTTGCAAAACTTAGGTTTCATGCGTGAATGCACTATTACGGGATACCTAAGTTGCTGAAATGGTTTCACAACGAAAACACCCATTCTAGTCCCTTAGACCCAAAATGATGTTTGGGAGTGTTTTGGAGCATTTCACTAACCTTCATTATGTAAAAAGTTGCAAAACTTGTGTTTCGGGCCTGAATCACTGAACCGAAGTTGTGAAAATTGTTTCACAACAAAAACACCCATTCTACTCCATAAGACCCAAAATTCTGTTTGGGAGTGTATTGGAGCATTTCACTAACCTTCGGCATGTAAAAAGTAGCAAAACTTTTGTTGCGGGCCTGAATGCACTGTTACGGGGAACAGAAGTTGCGAAAATGGTTTCGCAACGAAAACACCCCTTCTATTCCATTAGACCCAAAATGATGTTTGGGTTCGTTTTGGAGCATTTCTCTAACATTCGTATGTAAAAAGTTGCAAAACTTGTGTTTCGGGCCTAAATCACTGTTACGGGGAACCTCAGTTGCGAAAATGGTTTCACAACGAAAACACCCATTCTACTCCATTAGACCCAAAATTATGTTTGGGAGTGTATTGGAGCATTTCGCTAACCTTCGGCATGTAAAAACTTGCAAAACTTAGGTTTCGTGCGTAAATGCACTATTATGGGATACCCAAGTTGCGGAAATGGTTTCACAACGAAAACACCCATTCAACTCCATTAGACCCAAAATGATGTTTGGGTGTGTTTTGGAGCATTTCACTATCCTTCGGCATGTAAAAAGTTACAAAACTTGTGTTTCGGGCCTGAATGCACTGTAATGGGGAACCGAAGTTGCGAAAATAGTTTCATAACGAAAACACCCATTCTACTCCATTAGACCCAAAATGATGTTTGGGTGTGTTTTGGAGCATTTCGCTAACCTTCGGCATGTAAAAACTTGCAAAACTTGTGTTTCGGGCCTGAATGCACTGTTCTGGGGAACCAAAGTTGCGAAAATTGTTTCACAACGAAAACACCCATTCTACTCCATTAGACCCAAAATGATGTTTGGGTGCGTTTTGGAGCATTTCGCTAACCTTCAGCATGTAAAAAGTTGCAAAAGTTGTGTTTCGGGCCCGAATGCACTGTTACAGGGAACCGAAGTTGCGAAAATGGTTTCGCAACGAAAACACCCATTCTACTCCATTAGACCAAAAATGATTTTTGGGTGTGTTTTGGAGCATTTCACAAACCTTCGACATGTAAAAAGTTGCAAAACTTGTGTTTCGGGCCTGAATGCACTGTTACGGAGAACCGAAGTTGCGAAAATGGTTTCGCAACGAAAACACCCATTCTACTCCATTAGACCCAAAATTATGTTTGGGAGTGTATTGGAGCATTTCGCTAAACTTCAGCATGTAAAAATTTGCCAAAATTGTGTTTTGGGCCTGAATGCACTGTTACGGGGAACCGAAGTTGCAAAAATGGTTTCGCAACGAAAACACCCATTCTACTCCATTAGACCCAAAATGATGTTTGGGTGTGTTTTGGAGCATTTCACAAACCTTCGACATGTAAAAAGTTGCAAAAGTTGTGTTTCGGGCCTGAATGCACTGTTACGGGGAACCGAAGTTGCGAAAATGGTTTCACAACGAAAACACACATTCTACTCCATTAGACCGAAAATGATATTTGGGAGTGTTTTGGAGCATTTCGCTAACCTTCGGCATGTAAAAACTTGCAAAACTTAGGTTTCGTGCATAAATGCACTATTACGAGATACCTAAGTTGCTGAAATGGTTTCACAACGAAAACACCCATTTTAGTCCATTAGACCCAAAATGATGTTTGGGAGTATTTTGGAGCATTTCGCTAATGTTCAGCATGTAAAAAGTTGCAAAACTTGTGTTTCGGGCCTGAATCACTGAACCGAAGTTGTGAAAATAGTTTCACAACAAAAACACCCATTCTACTCCATTAGACTCAAAATTATGTTTGGGAGTGTGTTGGAGCATTTCACTAACCTTCGGCATGTAAAAAGTAGCAAAACTTTTGTTGCGGGCCTGAATGCACTGTTACGGGGAACAAAAGTTGCGAAAAAGGTTTCGCGACGAAAAAAACAATTCTATTCCATGAGACCCAAAATGATGTTTGGAAGCGTTTTGGAGCATTTCGCTAACATTCGTATGTAAAAAGTGGCAAAACTTGTGTTTCGGGCCTAAATCACTGTTACGGGGAACCGAAGTTGCGAAAATGGTTTCACAACGAAAACACCCATTCTACTCCATTAGACCCAAAATTATGTTTGGGAGTGTATTGGAGCATTTCGCTAAACTTCGGCATGTAAAAATTTGCCAAAATTGTGTTTTGGGCCTGAATGCACTGTTACGGGGAACCGAAGTTGCAAAAATGGTTTCGCAACAAAAACACCCATTCTACTTCATTAGACCCAAAATGATGTTTGGGTGTGTTTTGGAGCATTTCACTATCTTCGACATGTAAAAAGTTGCAAAACTTGTGTTTCAGGCCTGAATGCACTATTACGGGGAACCGAAGTTGCGAAAATGGTTTCACAACGAAAACACACATTCTACTCCATTAGACCGAAAATGATGTTTGGGAGTGTTTTGGAGCATTTCGCTAACCTTCGGCATGTAAAAATTTGCAGAACTTAGGTTTCGTGCGTGAATGCACTATTACGGGATACCTAAGTTGCTGAAATGGTTTCACAACGAAAACACCCATTCTAGTCCATTAGACCCAAAATGATGTTTGGGAGTGTTTTGGAGCATTTCACTAACGTTCAGCATGTAAAAAGTTGCAAAACTTGTGTTTCGGGCCTGAATCACTGAACCGAAGTTGTGAAAATAGTTTCACAATAAAAACACCCATTCTACTCCATTAGACCCAAAATTCTGTTTGGGAGTGTATTGGAGCATTTCACTAACCTTCGGCATGTAAAAAGTAGCAAAACTTTTGTTGCGGGCCTGAATGCACTGTTACGGGGAACAGAAGTTGCGAAAATGGTTTCGCAACGAAAACACCCATTCTATTCCATCAGACCCAAAATGATGTTTGGGAGCGTTTTGGAGCATTTCGCTAACGTTCGTATGTAAAAAGTTGCAAAACTTGTGTTTCGGGCCTAAATCACTGTTACGGGGAACCGAAGTTGCGAAAATGGTTTCACAACGAAAACACCCATTCTATTCCATTAGACCCAAAATTATGTTTGGGAGTGTATTGGAGCATTTCGCTAACCTTCGGCATGTA
Source organism: Cenchrus fungigraminus (assembly GCA_036936925.1). Lineage (NCBI taxonomy): Eukaryota > Viridiplantae > Streptophyta > Magnoliopsida > Poales > Poaceae > Cenchrus > Cenchrus fungigraminus. Next base: position 25,444,552 of record CM072775.1, read on the forward strand.
AAAACTTGCAAAACTTAGGTTTCGTGCGTGAATGCACTATTCTGGGATACCCAAGTTGCGGAAATGGTTTCACAACGAAAACACCCATTCAACTCCATTAGACCCAAAATGATGTTTGGGTGTGTTTTGGAGCATTTCACTATCCTTCGGCATGTAAAAACTTACAAAACTTGTGTTTCAAGCCTGAATGCACTGTTACGGGGAACCGAAGTTGCGAAAATGGTTTCGCAACGAAAACACCCATTCTACTCCATTAGACACAAAATGATGTTTGGGTGTGTTTTGGAGCATTTCGCTAACCTTCGGCATGTAAAAAGTTGCAAAACTTGTGTTTCGGGCCTGAATGCACTGTTACGGGGAACCAAAGTTGCGAAAATGGTTTCGCAACGAAAACACCCATTCTACTCCATTAGACACAAAATGATGTTTGGGTGTGTTTTGGAGCATTTCGCTAACCTTCGGCATGTAAAAACTTGCAAAACTTGTGTTTCGGGCCTGAATGCACTGTTACGGGGAACCAAAGTTGCGAAAATGGTTTCGCAACGAAAACACCCATTCTACTCCATTAGACCCAAAATGATGTTTGGGTGCGTTTTGGAGCATTTCGCTAATCTTCGGGATGTAAAAAGTTGCAAAAGTTGTGTTTCGGGCCCGAATGTACTGTTACGGGGAACCGAAGTTGCGAAAATGGTTTCACAACGAAAACACCCATTCTACTCCATTAGACACAAAATGATGTTTGGGTGTGTTTTGGAGCATTTCGCTAACCTTCGGCATGTAAAAAGTTGCAAAACTTGTGTTTCGGGCCTGAATGCACTGTTACGGGGAACCAAAGTTGCGAAAATGGTTTCGCAACGAAAACACCCATTCTACTCCATTAGACCCAAAATGATGTTTGGGTGCGTTTTGGAGCATTTCGCTAACCTTCGGCATGTAAAAAGTTGCAAAAGTTGTGTTTCGGGCCCGAATGTACTGTTACGGGGAACCGAAGTTGCGAAAATGGTTTCGCAACGAAAACACCCATTCTACTCCATTAGACCAAAAATGATTTTTGGGTGTGTTTTGGAGCATTTCACAAACCTTCGACATATAAAAACTTGCAAAACTTGTGTTTCGGGCCTGAATGCACTGTTACGGGGAACCGAAGTTGCGAAAATGGTTTCGCAACGAAAACACCCATTCTACTCCATTAGACCCAAAATTATGTTTGGGAGTGTATTGGAGCATTTCGCTAAACTTCGGCATGTAAAAATTTGCCAAAATTGTGTTTTGGGCCTGAATGCACTGTTACGGGGAACCGAAGTTGCAAAAATGGTTTCGCAACGAAAACACCCATTCTACTCCATTAGACCCAAAATGATGTTTGGGTGTGTTTTGGAGCATTTCACTAACCTTCGACATGTAAAAAGTTGCAAAACTTGTGTTTCGGGCCTGAATGCACTGTTACGGGGAACCGAAGTCGCGAAAATGGTTTCACAACGAAAACACACATTCTACTCCATTAGACCGAAAATGATATTTGGGAGTGTTTTGGAGCATTTCGCTAACCTTCGGCATGTAAAAACTTGCAAAACTTAGGTTTCGTGCATGAATGCACTATTACAGGATACCTAAGTTGCTGAAATGGTTTCACAACGAAAACACCCATTCTAGTCCATTAGACCCAAAATGATGTTTGGGAGTGTTTTGGAGCATTTCGATAACGTTCACCATGTAAAAAGTTGCAAAACTTGTGTTTCGGGCCTGAATCACTGAACCGAAGTTGTGAAAATAGTTTCACAACAAAAACACCCATTCTACTCCATTACACCCAAAATTATGTTTGGGAGTGTGTTGTATCATTTCACTAACCTTCGGCATGTAAAAAGTAGCAAAACTTTTGTTGCGGGCCTGAATGCACTGTTACGGGGAACAAAAGTTACGAAAAAGGTTTCGCAACGAAAACACCCATTCTATTCCATGAGACCCAAAATGATGTTTGGGAGCGTTTTGGAGCATTTCGCTAACATTCGTATGTAAAAAGTTGCAAAACTTGTGTTTCGGGCCTAAATCACTGTTACGGGGAACCGAAGTTGCGAAAATAGTTTCACAACGAAAACACCCATTCTACTCCATTAGACCCAAAATTATGTTTGGGAGTGTATTGCAGCATTTCGCTAACCTTCGGCATGTAAAAACTTGCAAAACTTAGGTTTCGTGCGTGAATGCACTATTATGGGATACCCAAGTTGCGGAAATGGTTTCACAACGAAAACACCCATTCAACTCGATTAGACCCAAAATGATGTTTGGGTGTGTTTTGGATCATTTCAATAACCTTCGGCATGTAAAAACTTACAAAACTTGTGTTTCGAGCCTGAATGCACTGTTACGGGGAACTGAAGTTGGGAAAATGGTTTTGCAACGAAAACACCCATTCTACTCCATTAGACCCAAAATGATGTTTGGGTGTGCTTTGGAGCATTTCGCTAACCTTCGGCATGTAAAAAGTTGCAAAACTTGTGTTTCGGGCCTGAATGCACTGTTACGGGGAACCGAAGTTGCGAAAATGGTTTCACAACGAAAACAAAAATTCTACTCCATTAGACCGAAAATGATGTTTGGGAGTGTTTTGGAGCATTTCGCTAACCTTCCGCATGTAAAAACTTGCAAAACTTAGGTTTCGTGCGTGAATGCACTATTACGGGATACCTAAGTTGCTGAAATGGTTTCACAACGAAAACACCCATTCTAGTCCATTAGACCCAAAATAATGTTTGGGAGTGTTTTGGAGCATTTCGCTAACATTCAGCATGTAAAAAGTTGCAAAACTTGTGTTTCAGGCCTGAATCACTGAACCGAAGTTGTGAAAATATTTTCACAACAAAAACACCCATTCTACTCCATTAGACCCAAAATTATATTTGGGAGTGTGTTGGAGCATTTCACTAACCTTCGGCATGTAAGAAATAGCAAAACTTTTGTTGCGGGCCTGAATGCACTATTACGGGGAACAAAAGTTGCGAAAAAGGTTTCGCAACGAAAACACCCATTCTATTCCATGAGACCCAAAATGATGTTTGGGAGCGTTTTGGAGCATTTCGCTAACATTCGTATGTAAAAAGTTGCAAAACTTGTGTTTCGAGCCAAAATCACTGTTACGGGGAACCGAAGTTGCGAAAATGGTTTCACAACGAAAAGACCCATTCTACTCCATTAGACCCAAAATTATGTTTGGGAGTGTATTGGAGCATTTCGCTAACCTTCTGCATGTAAAAACTTGCAAAACTTAGGTTTCGTGCGTGAATGCACTTTTATGGGATACCCAAGTTGCGGAAATGTTTTCACAACGGAAACACCCATTCAACTCCATTAGACCCAAAATGATGTTTGGGTGTGTTTTAGAGCAATTCACTATCCTTCGGCATGTAAAAACTTACAAAACTTGTGTTTCGGGCCTAAATGCACTGTTACGGGGAACCGAAGTTGCAAAAATGGTTTCGCAACGAAAACTCCCATTCTACTCCATTAGACCCAAAATGATGTTTGGGTGTGTTTTGGAGCATTTCGCTAACCTTCGGCATGTAAAAAGTTGCAAAACTTGTGTTTCGGGCCTGAATGCACTGTTACGGGGAACCGAAGTTGCGAAAATGGTTTCGCAACGAAAACACCCATTCTACTCCATTAGACCCAAAATGATGTTTGGGTGTGTTTTGGAGCATTTCGCTAACCTTCGGCATGTAAAAAGTTGCAAAACTTGTGTTTCGGGCCTGAATGTACTGTTACGGGGAACCGAAGTTGCGAAAATGGTTTCGCAACGAAAACACCCATTCTACTCCATTAGACCAAAAATGATTTTTGGGTGTGTTTTGGAGCATTTCACTAACCTTCGACATGTAAAAACTTGCAAAACTTGTGTTTCGGGCCTGAATGCACTGTTACGGGGAACCGACGTTGCGAAAATGGTTTCGCAACGAAAACACCCATTCTACTCCATTAGACCCAAAATTATGTTTGGGAGTGTATTGGAGCATTTCGCTAACCTTCGACATGTAAAAAGTTGCAAAACTTCTGTTACGGGCCTGAATGCACTGTTACGGGGAACCGAAGTTGCGAAAATGGTTTCGCAACGAAAACACCCATTCTACTCCATTAAACCCAAAATGATGTTTGGGTGTGTTTTGGAGCATTTCACTAACCTTTGACATGTAAAAAGTTGCAAAACTTGTGTTTCGGGCCTGAATGTACTGTTACGGGGAACCGAAGTTACGAAAATGGTTTCGCAACGAAAACACCCATTCTACTCCATTAGACCCAAAATGATTTTTGGGTGTGTTTTGGAGCATCTCACTAACCTTCGACATGTAAAAAGTTGCAAAACATGTGTTTCAGGCCTGAATCACTATTACGGGGAACCGAAGTTGCGAAAATGGTTTCACAACGAAAATACCCATTCTACTCCAATAGACCCAAAATTATGTTTGGGAGTGTATTGGAGCATTTCACTAAACTTCGGCATGTAAAATTTAGCCAAAATTGTGTTTCGGGCCAGAATGCACTGTTACGGGGAACCGAAGTTGCGAAAATGGTTTCGCAACGAAAACAGCCATTCTACTCCATTAGACCGAAAATAATGTTTGGGAGTGTTTTGGAGCATTTCGCTAACCTTCGGCATGTAAAAAGTTGCAAAACTTGTGTTTCGGGCCTGAATGCACTGTTACGGGGAACCGAAGTTGCGAAAATGGTTTCGCAACGAAAACACCCATTCTACTCCATTAGACCAAAAATGATTTTTGGCTGTGTTTTGGAGCATTTCACTAACCTTCGACATGTAAAAACTTGCAAAACTTGTGTTTCGGGCCTGAATGCACTGTTACCGGGAACCGAAGTTGCAAAAATGGTTTCACAACGAAAACACACATTCTACTCCATTAGATCGAAAATGATGTTTGGGAGTGTTTTGGAGCATTTCGCTAACCTTCGGCATGTAAAAACTTGCAAAACTTAGGTTTCGTGCGTGAATGCACTATTACGGGATACCTAAGTTGCTGAAATGGTTTCACAACGAAAACACCCATTCTAGTCCATTAGACCCAAAATGATGTTTGGGAGTGTTTTGGAGCATTTCGCTAACGTTCAGCATGTAAAAAGTTGCAAAACTTGTGTTTCGGTCCTGAATCACTGAACCGAAGTTGTGAAAATAGTTTCACAACAAAAACACTCATTCTACTCCATTAGACCCAAAATTATGTCTGGGAGTGTGTTGGAGCATTACACTAACCTTCGGCATGTAAAAAGTAGCAAAACTTTTGTTGCGGGCCTGAATGCACTGTTACGGGGAACAAAAGTTGCGAAAAAGGTTTCGCAACGAAAACACCCATTCTATTCCATGAGACCCAAAATGATGTTTGGGAGCATTTTGGATCATTTCGCTAAGATTCGTATGTAAAAAGTTGCAAAACTTGTGTTTCGGGCCAAAATCACTGTTACGGGGAACCGAAGTTGCGAAAATGGTTTCACAACGAAAACACCCATTCTACTCTATTAGACCCAAAATTATGTTTGGGTGTGTTTTGGAGCATTTCACTAACCTTTCACATGTAAAAACTTGCAAAACTTGTGTTTCGGGCCTGAAAGCACTGTTACGGGGAACCGACGTTGCGAAAATGGTTTCGCAACGAAAACACCCATTCTACTCCATTAGACCCAAAATGATTTTTGGGTGTGTTTTGGAGCATCTCACTAACCTTCGACATGTAAAAAGTTGCAAAACATGTGTTTCAGGCCTGAATCACTATTACGGGGAACCGAAGTTGCGAAAATGGTTTCACAACGAAAATACCCATTCTACTCCAATAGACCCAAAATTATGTTTGGGAGTGTATTGGAGCATTTCACTAAACTTCGGCATGTAAAAACTTGCAAAACTTAGGTTTCGTGCGTGAATGCACTATTATGGGATACCCAAGTTGCGGAAATAGTTTCACAACGAAAACACCCATTCAACTCCATTAGACCCATAATGATGTTTGGGTGTGTTTTGGAGCATTTCACTATCCTTCGGCATGTAAAAACTTACAAAACATGTGTTTCGGGCCTGAATGCACTGTTACGGGGAACCGAAGTTGCGAAAATGGTTTCGCAACGAAAACACCCATTCTACTCCATTAGACCCAAAATGATGTTTGGGTGTGTTTTGGAGCATTTCGCTAACCTTCGGCATGTAAAAAGTTGCAAAACTTGTGTTTCGGGCCTGGATGCTCTGTTACGGGGAACCGAAGTTGCGAAAATGGTTTCGCAACGAAAACACCCATTCTACTCCATTAGACCCAAAATGATGTTTGGGTGTGTTTTGGAGCATTTCGCTAACCTTCGGCATGTAAAAAGTTGCAAAACTTGTGTTTCGGGCCTGGATGCACTGTTACGGGGAACCGAAGTTGCGAAAATGGTTTCGCAACAAAAACACACATTCTACTCAATTAAACCCAAAATTATGTTTGGGAGTGTATTGGAGCATTTCGCTAACCTTCGGCATGTAAAAAGTTGCCAAACTTGTGTTGCGAGCCTGAATGCACTGTTACAGGAAACTGAAGTTGCGAAAGTGGTTTCGCGACGAAAACACCCATTCTACTCCATTAGACCCATAATGATTTTTGGGTGTGTTTTGGAGCATCTCACTAACCTTCGACATGTAAAAAGTTGCAAAACATGTGTTTCAGGCCTGAATCACTATTACGGGGAACCGAAGTTGCGAAAATGGTTTCACAACGAAAATACCCATTCTACTCCAATAGACCCAAAATTATGTTTGGGAGTGTATTGGAGCATTTCACTAAACTTCGGCATGTAAAATTTTGCCAAAATTGTGTTTCGGGCCAGAATGCACTGTTACGGGGAACCGAAGTTGCGAAAATGGTTTCGCAACGAAAACACCCATTCTACTCCATTAGACCGAAAATAATGTTTGGGAGTGTTTTGGAGCATTTCGCTAATCTTCGGCATGTAAAAAGTTGCAAAACTTGTGTTTCGGGCCTGAATGCACTGTTACGGGGAACCGAAGTTGCGAAAATGGTTTCGCAATGAAAACACCCATTCTACTCCATTAGACCAAAAATGATTTTTGGCTGTGTTTTGGAGCATTTCACTAACCTTCGACATGTAAAAACTTGCAAAACTTGTGTTTCGGGCCTGAATGCACTGTTACGGGGAACCGAAGTTGCAAAAATGGTTTCACAACGAAAACACACATTCTACTCCATTAGACCGAAAATGATGTTTGGGAGTGTTTTGGAGCATTTCGCTAACCTTCGGCATGTAAAAACTTGCAAAACTTAGGTTTCGTGCGTGAATGCACTATTACGGGATACCTAAGTTGCTGAAATGGTTTCACAACGAAAACACCCATTCTAGTCCATTAGACCCAAAATGATGTTTGGGAGTGTTTTGGAGCATTTCGCTAACCTTCGGCATGTAAAAACTTGCAAAACTTAGGTTTCGTGCGTGAATGCACTATTATGGGATACCCAAGTTGCGGAAATGGTTTCACAACGAAAACACCCATTCTACTCCATTAGACCCATAATGATGTTTGGGTGTGTTTTGGAGCATTTCACTATCCTTCGGCATGTAAAAACTTACAAAACATGTGTTTCGGGCCTGAATGCACTGTTACGGGGAACCGAAGTTGCGAAAATGGTTTCGCAACGAAAACACCCATTCTACTCCATTAGACCCAAAATGATGTTTCGGTGTGTTTTGGAGTATTTCGCTAACCTTCGGCATGTAAAAAGTTGCAAAACTTGTGTTTCGGGCCTGGATGCACTGTTACGGGGAACCGAAGTTGCGAAAATGGTTTCGCAACGAAAACACCCATTCTACTCCATTAGACCCAAAATGATGTTTGGGTTTGTTTTGGAACATTTCGCTAACCTTCGGCATGTAAAAAGTTGCAAAACTTGTGTTTCGGGCCTGAATGCACTGTTACGTGGAACCGAAGTTGCGAAAATGGTTTCGCAACAAAAACACACATTCTACTCCATTAAACCCAAAATTATGTTTGGGAGTGTATTGGAGCATTTCGCTAACCTTCGGCATGTAAAAAGTTGCCAAACTTGTGTTTCGAGCCTGAATGCACTGTTACAGGAAACTGAAGTTGCGAAAGTGGTTTCGCAACGAAAACGCCCATTCTACTCCATTAGACCCAAAATTATGTTTGGTTGTGTATTGGAGCATTTCGCTAACCTTCGGCATGTAAAAAGTTGCAAAACTTCTGTTACGGGCCTGAATGCACTCTTACGGGGAACCGAAGTTGCGAAATTGGTTTCGCAACGAAAACACCCATTCTACTCCATTAGACCCAAAATGATGTTTGGGTGTGTTTTGGAGCATTTCACTAACCTTTGACATGTAAAAAGTTGCAAAACTTGTGTTTCGGGCCTAAAGGTACTGTTACGGGGAACCGAAGTTGCGAAAATGGTTTCGCAACGAAAACACCCATTCTACTCCATTAGACCCAAAATGATTTTTGGGTGTGTTTTGGAGCATCTCACTATCCTTCGGCATGTAAAAACTTACAAAACTTGTGTTTCGGGTCTGAATGTACTGTTACGGGGAACCGAAGTTGCGAAAATGTTTTCAGAACGAAAACACCCATTCAACTCCATTAGACCCAAAATGATGTTTGGGTGTGTTTTGGAGCATTTCGCTAACCTTCGGCATGTAAAAAGTTGCAAAACTTGTGTTTCGGGCCTGAATGCACTGTTACGGGGAATCGAAGTTGCGAAAATGGTTTCGCAACGAAAACACCCATTCTACTCCATTAGACCCAAAATGATGTTTGGGTGTGTTTTGGAGCATTTCGCTAACCTTCGGCATGTAAAAAGTTGCAAAACTTGTGTTTCGGGCCTGAATGCACTGTTACGGGGAACCGAAGTTGCGAAAATGGTTTCGCAACGAAAACACCCATTCTACTCCATTAGACCAAAAATGATTTTTGGGTGTGTTTTGGAGCATTTCACTAACCTTCGACATGTAAAAACTTGCAAAACTTGTGTTTCGGGCCTGAATGCACTGTTACGGGGAACCGAAGTTGCGAAAATGGTTTCGCAACGAAAACACCCATTCTACTCCATTAGACCCAAAATTATGTTTGGGAGTGTATTGGAGCATTTCGCTAACCTTCGGCATGTAAAAAGTTGCAAAACTTCTGTTACGGGCCTGAATGCACTGTTACGGGGAACCGAAGTTGCGAAAATGGTTTCGCAACGAAAACACCCATTCTACTCCATTAGACCCAAAATGATGTTTGGGTGTGTTTTGGAGCATTTCACTAACCTTTGACATGTAAAAAGTTGCAAAACTTGTGTTTCGGGCCTGAATGCACTGTTACGGGGAACCGAAGTTGCGAAAATGGTTTCACAACGAAAACACACATTCTACTCCATTAGACCCAAAATTATGTTTGGGAGTGTATATGAGCATTTCGCTAACCTTCGACATGTAAAAAGTTGCAAAACTTGTGTTTTGGGCCTGAATGCACTGTTACGGGGAACCGAAGTTGCAAAAATGGTTTCGCAACGAAAACACCCATTCTACTCCATTAGACCCAAAATGATGTTTGGGTGTGTTTTGGAGCATTTCACTAACCTTCGACATGTAAAAAGTTGCAAAACTTGTGTTTCGGGCCTGAATGCACTGTTACGGGGAACCGAAGTTGCGAAAATGGTTTCACAATGAAAACACCCATTCTACTCCATTAGACCGAAAATGATGTTTGGGAGTGTTTTCGAGCATTTCGCTAACCTTCAGCATGTAAAAAGTTGCAAAACTTGTGTTGCGAGCCGGAATGCACTGTTATGGGGAACCGAAGTTGCGAAAATGGTTTTGCAACGAAAACACCCATTCTACTGCACTTGACCCAAAATGATGTTTCAGAGTGTTTTGGAGCATTTCGCTAATCTTCAGCATGTAAAAAGTTACAAAACTTGTGTTGCGAGCCTGAATGCACTGTTATAGGAAACTGAAGTTGCGAAAGTGGTTTCGCAACGAAAACACCCATTCTACTCCATTAGACCCAAAATGATGTTTGGGAGTGTTTTGAAGCATTTCGCTAACCTTCAGCATGTAAATAGTTGCATGTTGGGGAAATTCACTTCGTACCTAATCCCAGGTCCCATTTCGGCTCAGATCTTCGGGAATAAAAAACCTTCGGGTATGGGTTCAACAAAATCTTGTTTTTTCGGTGGCTGTGCAGGTGCGGCGTCTTCGGGGCTCGGTGGGAGCGAAGGTCAGGAAGCTTCAGGCGCCCGAAGGTAAGGGAGACCTGCGGGCCGAGAGCAAGAGCGACGCATGAGGCGGCGCTCAAGCGTGACGCACAATAGGCCATCCCTGGAAGCGAAGAGCTGAAGGCAAGAGCGAAGCAAGGCGGATGGTGCCACAGCGCGAAGGGTGGCGAGCGAGTGCCAGGCGAAGCAGGACGGGCTCTTCGAGGCGTACGTTGTTTCGCCGAAGAAGTGCAAGGAAACTGGGGCCCACGCAGGCAGCGCCACACTGTAAAGTGATGAGTTGTAATGTAGCAGTTATCAAGATCGGAGTGAAAATACTGAAATGCCCTCGTAGATCCTTCGCTCGATGTAAAAAGCAGGGGCAAATGTGTAAAGTGTAAATGTTACGGGCCTATTTAAAGGACCTGAGAGGAATGAAAAAGGGGGGAGAGAAGTCTTAGGAAAAGCTGCGTTAGCTTGCTCGAAGATGTAAGGAAGGTTTTCATCTAAGTGTTCGAGTGCTTTTGCTGTATTTTTTGGCCCCTATTCGGGGACGGGTTTCTCCCCAACCTTTCTGGCGCCCACCGTGTTTCGTCCCACCACAGCTCAATGGCACCGAAGAGGGCACCAAGAAACGCCAATACCAATCCACCAAGAGCTACAATGACCCGTCGGGAGCAGAGTCCGAAGGCCCATCCAACGAAGGGGCGAATGCAAACACAGACAGAGACATGGTGCTAAGTCACGCACCAGTCGGTCAAGACGGAGCACTCGAAGACATCGCAGACAGCAACTTTGCAGTGGACCTCCTAGATGCAGGAATCCTGGACGAAGGCATCATTTCACTGAGGACGGTAGAAGCAACGATAGCAGCAAGATTGAGTCAGATGCCAAGCTCGTCCAACATCCGGACAAGGGCTCAAGCAGAAGCGGTGTTTCTCAAGGCCAAGGGACCACAGACAGGCGATCCATCCCAGGACCAACTAAAGTATCAACAGATGCTGAAAGACATCCAGAAAAAGAGATCTCTCTTAGAGCAACTTTGCAAGGAGAAAGAACAACAAGCAGTCAGGCAGAAGACAACTCAGTTTCAACAACAGATGGCAATTTTGCAGGCACAGCTAAACTCATTGCAGGAGCAGTCTGCACGATCTGAGTCGAAGCCAAAACAGCAACAGAAAGCATCATCTAATCAGGGGAAGAAGCGAAGTAGGCCAGTTGTTGTGGAGGAGTCTTCATATGAGTCCGACGAATCATGGGCATTCGACTTCGACAAAGAGGCGTTCGTGGAACGTAGACCATGCTACAAGCACAAGCGTCCGCTTTCTTCCAAAGATAAACCATCAACACCACTCACGTTTGAGCTAGAGCAGGCGGATTGGCCACCAAAATTCAAACTACCATCTTCGCTGCCAGAATATGATGGTGAGTCAGACCCGCAACAGTTCATTCTTCGGTACAGCGTTGCAATCTCTTCGGGAGGGGGCAATGACAGAGCGAAGGCAAAGGCAATGATTATGACATTAAAAGGCTCTGGTTAGCAATGGTATGCGTCGCTGCCCAAGGGAAGCATAGGTTCATGGAATCAGCTTCGGGAGAAAATTGAAAGCAACTTTCAAGGGTTTCAACCCCAAGAACTCACGGCAAATGACCTTCATCAGATAAAGCAAGGGGAAAAAGAACCGTCGCAAGAATACATAAAGAGATTCACAAAGGCTAGAGCAAAAGCGCCGCATGTCGAAGAGTCAAGTGTAATTGACGCCGTTATAGGAGGGCTCAAGGTGGGACCCTGTGGGGAATACTTGGACAGGCGAAGGCCGACTTCGGAAAAGAGGTTGTTCGAAGTCTTGCAATCATACAGCTTGTCCGATCGAGGGAAGCAAAGAAGAATAGAGGATTATCATGCCAGGAAAAATGCAGCAAAGGCTAAGGAAGAATGGAACAGGAGGCCAAACACAAACAACAGAAATAGAACAAACAGCCCAACGTACAACAGGGGGGTGTGAACAATGTTTCATCCAAGGGGATAGCAAGTAACCAAGTACCTTCGCAGTCCAATCCGCAAGGATCCGCGAAATATTCAACGCCACCTCCGTTGATAGTTTGTTCCATACATGGCAGAAACAAGGGTCATTGGACATACGAATGCAGGGTGGCAATCAAGCGAAAGGAGGAAGAGGAAAAGAAGAGAGCTGCGCAGTCCCAAGTGGGTTTTCTCAATAGAGGTTCGTCCGCAGCACCTTCGGTGGCAAATAGCTCAGCGTCCAACTGGCAATCTATGTACCAGCCACCACCGTGCCCACCACAATATTTCCAACCTCTACCATATCCACCGTAGTTCCACCCAAACTACCCACAAGCACAAGTGCCAGTGCCAAGTGCACCATTCCAACCGAAGGAAAACTCATCGCAATCACAGCAGCAAAATGCCTGATTGGTAGAACAAGATGATAGATACCAAAGAGTCAACGTCATAAACAACGACTCAGATGATAGGTATCAAAGGGTGAATGTTATCAACGCGATAACAGGGGGTGCTGTTTCCGTGAGTTCCCATCGAAGAGGCAAAGGAAGGATGATTGAAGAGAAGTCAGTCACCTATCTTTGGGAAAAATATTTCGCACAAGGTGGTCGCACATCCCAATCACTTTCACAGAGGCTGACTTGAAGCTGAAAAGGTACCCCCACACTTGAAAAGCTTCGTTCCTTCCTTCTTTCTTTACTCCTCATCTGATTGCTCTTGCTTCGTTGGTTGACTTTCATTGAATCCTTGCTCAATGTATTGTTGCATAGCCCCTCCATGGAATTGATGCGGTGGCACGATTTGAAGACGCCCCAATTGATGGGTGATTCCTGCTGTTCCTTCATGCTAATGGTCGACATGGCTCTAGATCCGGTCGACATCTTGCATATTCCTTTGCATATATGCCCCAATAATGGCTGCACTTTGTTGGGGCTGGGGTATGCTTGTATAAGGTGCCACAAATGCTTCATTTGGCACAACAAAAGTTGGCGGACAATATGTTGGAGGAGGTGGCGGCATGGCTGCACCACTCCGCCATGCTTGCATCGGCACACTTCCGTAGTAGGGCGGTGGCATAGGAATCCCGCCATAAGGTTGATGGTATGCAGCCCCTCCTTGGTCTTGGGCTACGGAAGACGATCCTTCTTCTATAATCCTTCCTCTTTTGTTCTTCTTGACCGGTACGAGAATTCCTTCCTCTAACCAATTCTCTCTCCCTTCAATAAATAATTTCAGCTTCATATTTGGAAGATGAACATTGACTTTTGCCACCTTGTACCCTCTCTTGCCATCTCCACTAATGTATTTTCCTTGCTTCATGTAATCAATCCCAAGTGAATTTCTCGCAAGTAGGAATTTTGGGTTCCTTGAAATACCTGGCTTCACAGAAATTGCAATCATAGAGAGATAGCATCCCGAACCAATTTTTCCACTCCTCGATATTGCCTCACGACACCATCAATTGATCATGATATATGACGGATCAATGGCTTGCCTTGCAATCAACACCGAATAAAGCCAATTAACTTCCATGTCGGTGACCTTGGACTCCTTCATTCTTCCTAAAATCCTTTTGCTCATCTAAGAATGAAATATCCAGATGATGGGATCCCGGATGCTATTTCTCTGCCGGTTATCTTCCCCTGAAATCATACTCCAAAATCCTTACAATGCACTTTCATTAACATCAACTTGCTCTAGGGCTTCCCTCTGAAAACCGAGCAACTCTCTAATTTGCTCATTAGAAATTATGTGCTCATCATCCTTGAGTCGAAATGAGAGGGATGGCACTTCTTCATTAATAACCGGTGCCATGGTCATGAGAATCTCCATGGCAAGCTCCAAATGAAAGCTCACCCCTACTCCATCGGAAAATTGCCCCCATCCAAGGTGGTTCATCATTTGATTGATATCCGGAGAAAATCCCAACACTTGGAGGGCATCATCATCAAAGTCAACATTGGGCACAATCCTCTTCTCTAGGCGCTCAAGCTTCTCCTCCTCCTCCTCCGACATCATAAGAAATCCATACTTGCAACGTCGTGGAGTGTATGGTGGTGGAGCGGATGAACGAGTCGAGCGATGAGGTTGGATGGGCGGCTCCTCCGTTCGCCCTTGCGGTTCGGTGTACCGCATGGACGAGCTTCGCGTGTCTCTCCTTCCACTAAGGAGCATAGTGTCACTCCTTGATGGCGCCACGTCCTCTTCCATGCTTCGCGGCGACTCGGAGATTGAGTGCCTCTGCGAAGAACTTGTCGATGCCGGCTTCGATGATGACGATTGCGTCTTCCTTCCAAGGACCTTGCCAAAAACCTTCTTCATCTTGTTGTTGCTGCACAAATCACAAACAAACTCTCCTAGGGGTTTCTTGCCAGTAGAAATACATGCAAAAGTAGTATATGGAAGAGCAAGAATTGTGACGTATTTCTCTGAATTTTTGGACTCAAGAATGGAGAATGAATTTTTCGGAGGTGTTTCTGGAGGTTCTGGACTGGGAACTCAAGAACACAAACTAGCAATGAAGCAAATGGCTTACTTGAGGAAGACGAGCGTCGGTGGGCCAAGAAATAGGCCAGGCCAACCGGCCTGGGCTGACCGGCCTAGGGCCCCTGCCCCTCTTCTTTGTCTCCTTTTTCTCCCACTTGTTGCTTGATTGATCATGGTGCTGTGTACTCGTGCTCCACGCCGTCCATCATCCAATTCTTCTCAGCCACTCCTTTTTCTTTCATGGTCAAGTCCTCCATCTTGATCATTTTCTTTGTGTCACTTCCATGCCTCCTTGCCTCCCATGACATCATTCATAACCTGCAAAAATCAAAGCAATGCTGCCCCCCATGCATGTCCTTGCATGTGCTCAAGATGCCTTAATGATGAAGCCTTCCCGTGATGCATCATGGAGCATTAGAAGTTCAATTAAGCTCAACACCTTCCCTTGATCATGTTTAGGTGCTAATTACTCCTCTAATTTCAAAAATTAAAAATTAACTCAGAGATATCAATGAGTTCAAATGTATTTTTGGAGGAGTTTTTAAGCATCAAAAACATTTGTAAGTCAAAACTTTTCACCGGGATCACTTGCTCTCATTGATTGATAGCAAGCTCCTCTGGCTTGACCGTGGAGGTATGGTTTTAGGTTCTAATTTTGGCCAAACATGAGAGAGATATTTCGAATGAACAAAAATAAATGGGCTTGGAAAAATTCTAATTCTAGAGAAACTGGTAGATATCAAGTTGAAAGAAACCAAAAATCTAAGTTTACGCGAGTCCTAGCATGCGTCAAAGATTAAAAATCATTAAGGAACAATGCGGGGCTCTACTCATGTGTTTTTATGATGTAAAACAAACCGACCTTATCATCATGAGGAGGATGAAAGGTGTGGGTAGGTTCTGAAGTTTTGGTGTAGGTTTCTCGAAAAGAGGCGAATAAATCGTAGCATGGCTCATGTCATAGGTTTATGGTCAAATAAAATCCAAATGAAACATCCAAGCAAATTAATTGTCTCAAAAATAAGTTCAACCACTTAAGAGTTTATACCAAGTCTTGCGTAGCAAATTCTAAGACCAACTTACTTGAAATCGGAAATAATCTGGGTTGCCCTCTCGGCAGCTTTATTCTTGACTCGACGAACGGGTTGCCTCCCGCCTAGCGCTTCGTTTATAGTCCATGTCTAGACTTCTTGTCTTCTTCACTTTGCATCAACACTCTTTGCGGGCGTTGCAATCTTGGGTACCCACTTCCGCACCATCTTGGGCACGGGCTTATTCTCTGGCTTAGTCATCTTTTTGGTCTTCACAGGCTGCTTTTGTTCTTTGGTCTTGACGGATGCAACGACTTCTTTGATCACCTTTGCTTCCTTCTTTTTGGGCTCCCCCTTCTTCTTTGGCTCTTCCTTTCTAAAACGATGATGAGGTGGAACATATTTAGCATTGATCATGTAGCATACCTCAAAACGTGGACGAAACTTGAATACGGTTCGTGTGCTATTGACGTCGAACTAAATCTCTCCTTTGCCAACGTCGATCGTTGCCCCGACGGTCTTGAGGAAGGGCCTCCCTAGGATGAGGGGTGGCTTCTCCCTTTCTCCCATCTCAAGTACTATGAAGTCGACGGGGATGAAGTGATCTCTAACCTTCACGGGCATATCTTCGGCGATTCCCACAGGATAGCGGATATAGTTGTCGCCCAACTCCAAACACATACCCGTAGGCTCAAGTGGTAAGCGTAGCTTCTTGGACACATCTCTTGGCATGACACTCACGCTTGCTCCAAGGTCGCATAATGCCTTCTCAAACGTGAATGAGCCAATAGAACATGGTATAGTCGGACATCCAGGGTCTTTTTGCTTCTCGGGCCCTTGATTTGCGATGGCGGCACTACAATGTTCGGACATCTTGACGTGATCCGCTCCAAGTGTTGCCATCTCATACTTGTTTGCAAGTATGTCTTTGAAGTAGCGAGAATATATATGTAGGAACTTGGAGAGTGTCCAATAGCGGCATGTTGATGCTTAACCTGCGCACCACTTCCACAAACTTTTCAAAATGATTATCAATTTTACCTCGAAAGTAGCGTGTCTTTAGAGTAGGCATCTTCGTGTCATCACTTGGCATTTCGAATTCCGGCTCTTCGGTAGCAATCTCCGGAATAGCAGTCACTTTCTCCTTAGTGTGATCTTCCGCTTCGACAGTTGGCTTAGGCTTCGTTGCTCCGGCTGGAAGTTCGGGATCCTCAGTCTCCTTCCCCGAGCGAGTTTGAATAGCCTTCGCCGTTTCAGGACCTTGGGGCTGCCCCGGCAATCTTGATTAGCGGTTAGGCGCCCGGCAAGTTGTCCCACTTGCGTCTCCAATATCTTCATTATGTTGAGCACTTGTTGGTTGGAGCTCCAAACCTCCGTCACCTTGCCATCGATGTTCTCCAATATTTTATCCATAGTCTTGAACTTAGTGACGGTGTCCTTGTTGATCTTTGCTTGCTCGTCCATGAAATCCTTCAATTGTATAAGAAGCGGCACCGAATTTGAATAGACGAACTTGCATTAAATTGAGGTCTACCTTGCCCGTAGCGGAAGTTCGGCAAATCTCCTTTCCTCATGTAGTCAAGCACCTTTGCTTCCTCCGGACAATCTCTTTGGATATGGCGTACTCCCCACACTCTTCACATGTGGATCTTGCTTCGGCAACCTTCATGTCTTGGGCGGCTTTCTTTTCTAGCTCCATCTTTTCCAACCTCCTCATGAGTGAGTCAATCTTCCCTTCTAGAAGTTCTTCCATTTCAACCTGCAAAACACCTTTAACATTGCCCGTCGGTTGAACCAGAAGTAAACATCCCGATGACGCCCATGTATCATTATCCGCAACCTTCTTGAAAAGAGTGAATGCCTCCGTCGGAGTTAGCTCAATAATAGATCCTCCCTCCGATGTGTCAATTATGGTCCTCGATGCTAGATTGAGACCTTGATAGAACTTTTGAACAAGGTCCTCCTTCGGGAACTTGTGATGTGGCACGGCTCGGGTGTACTCATTGAAACGCTCGAAAGCTTCTGCGATAGTCTCCGTAGGATATTGAGCAAATGTAGCAATCTTATTACGCAAGCTTTGAGTCTGACCCGGCGAATAGTACTCCTTCATGAAAGCCCTCATCAATGCTTCCCAATTTTGCACCATCTCCACCGGTAAAGTGTAGAACCATTGCAAGGCTTTTTCGAGAAGTGAGAACGGAAAAAGTCTTGCCCTCAATTGATTTTGATCCAGCCCTTCCATCGTGAATGTCTGACAAAGTTGAATGAACACTTGGATGTGAAGGTTAGGATCCTCTTTACCGGTGAAAGGTGTATGTTGCACCATGGGGATGCTTGAAGTCTTGATCTCGAACGGTCTTTCGATGTCGGCTAGGTTGAGGATGGGGAGATCAACAAGTTCCGGGATGCAAAGCTCCCCGATCTTCCTCTCTTCTCCCATTGGTGGCGGTTGAG
Organism: Cenchrus fungigraminus; assembly: GCA_036936925.1. Taxonomy (NCBI): domain Eukaryota; kingdom Viridiplantae; phylum Streptophyta; class Magnoliopsida; order Poales; family Poaceae; genus Cenchrus; species Cenchrus fungigraminus. Next base: position 25,462,788 of record CM072775.1, read on the forward strand.
GTTGATCTCTCCTTGGACTTGTAGGTGGTGATTCCTTTGGAGATCCCGACGATCCTTCGTCTCCGGTGTTTGGATCTACAATCCCCAGCTTCCTAGATCGTGCTTCACGTCTCCCTTGCCTGTAAAGTTTTTCTGGATCATCCACAAAATTTTTTAGTTTGTTGGAGGGGCGGCCATCCATCTCCTGTTAGGGTTAGCGATAAACAAAATATACAAAAGATCTAAAAAGAAAACTATAAAAAGGGTTAGTCAAAAACTATATTAGATTGGTTTTTGAGGATGATCAAAGTTTAGTAGATGCAAAAGAAAAATCAAAAAGAAACTAAAAATACTTACAAACGAGATATTAGATTGGATCTTGATTACTTGTTCCCCGGCAACGGCGCCAGAAAAAGGGGCTTGTTGACGTTTGATTATCGTTGCAAAGTTCGTTTGGACTTGCAAGCGAGCAAATCCCTCGTCGTAGTCAACGGACCTTTCTTCCCTTGAGTGGTGAACCCAAGGTATCGAATCCGCCTCACGAAGATCCACTGGTCATCAGAGCAATATTGGGGAAGAACACAAAGTACATTCTGGGAAATGATGTTGGAGGAATTCTAGTAGACAACGGCAGTTCCGCAGATGTCCTCACCTATGATTTGTTCAAGAAAATGGAATTCAGGGACGATCAGTTGCAAACATCCACAAAACCATTGTATGGCTTCGGTAACAAGAAGGTCGAAGCTCTGGGGACAATCGAAATGAATGTTACATTGGGTGAAGGAGCTCTAATGAGAACAGAAATGGTCAATTTTGATGTGGTGGATATCCCTTATTCTTACAAGGCCATCTTCGGGAGAGGAGTGATAAACAAGTTTGCAGTGGTAATCCACATGCCTTTTCTATGCATGAAAATCCTGACGAACAATGGAGTGCTGTCAATTTACGGTGATCAGGAGGACGCATGGGACAGGGAGTACAACACAGGCACAGATTGCAAGCCGGTACACTTAGTGAGATTAGATGAAGCCAGACAAGAAACCGAAGGTGACATGCAAGAGTCACAGATCCTCAAGCAGAAAAGGAAAGAGGAGGAAACCAGAATCAAACCCATGCATCACACGGAGAGAGAAAAGCTGAATGACAGTACAGACGAGAAAACAGTCATAATCGCCAAGGACCTCAGCGAAGAAGAAGAGGAAGAATTGCTCAATTGCTTAAGAGACAATCAGGATGTTTTCGCATGGAGCAAAAAAGATCTCAAGGGTATATCGCGTGATGTGATTGAGCACAACCTAAACTTAGATCCGAAGGTACCACCAAGAAGGCAAAAGTACATCACCAGAAAAAGAGAAAGCAGCACGCCTCGAAGTACAGAAGTTGCTTGATGCGGGTCATGGTCCCGAAGAAAAATGGAGATCAGAGAATGTGCATAGATTTCACATCTCTCAACAAGGCTTGCCCGATGGATGATTACCCACTCCCAAGAATTCATGTGTTGGTCGATGCGGCGGCCGGATCTGAAAGAATGTCACTTTTAGATTGCTTTTCGGGATATCACCAAGTGTGGATGCGAAAGCAAGACGAAGACAAGACAAGCTTCATAACGCCATTTGGGGTTTACTGCTTCGTAAGAATGCCCGAGGGTCTGCGCAACGCAGGTCCAACCTTCAACAGAATGGTTCAGATAGTTCTTGGTCCGCAGTTGAAGAGGAACGTATCTGCATATGTCGATGATGTGGTTGTGCACATATGTCGATGATGTGGTTGTGCACAGCAAACATAAAGAGAATCACATCGAAGACTTGGCGGAAACTTTCCAGAACATGAGAAAGTATGGTCTCATGTTGAACCCAGAGAAGTGTATCTTCGGTGTGTCTAGGGGAAAGCTGTTGGGCTGCATGGTGTCAAAATCAGGAATACAAACAAACCCGGAAAAGATAGAAGCAATAAGAAACATGAGGCCACCGAGGACCAAAAAAGATGTCCAGAAACTAACTGGAAGACTCGCAGCGCTCAGTCATTTCATTTAGAAATCAGCAGAGCGAAGTTTCCGTTTTTCAAGCAACTGGCGGGGCAGAAAAGCATCACATGGGGAGAAAATGAGCAGTTGGCCTTCGAGGAACTTAAAGCATATTTGGAACAGTTGATGGTAATGGCATGTAAAAAACGAAGGTCAAATGGAGTAGAATGGGAATAAAACATATGCAAGCCAACCACAGGAATCATGTAGAGCAACCATTGCAAGGCTTTCCCGAGAAGTGAGAATGGAAAAAGTCTTGCCCTCAATTGATTTTGATCTAGCCCTTCCATCGTGAATGTCTGACAAAGTTGAATGAATGCTTGGATGTGAAGGTTAGGATCCTCTTTACCGGTGAAAGGTGTATGTTGCACCATGCGGATGGTTGAAGTCTTGATCTCGAACGGCCTTCCGATGTCGGCTAGGTTGAGGATGGGAAGATCGACAAGTTCCGGGATGCAAAGCTCCCCAATCTTCCTCTAGGGTTGTGGCATTGGTAGCTGTTGAGGTTGATCTCCCCTTGGACTTGTAGGTGGTGATTCCTTCTTCGTACTTGTAGGTGACGATTCCTTTGGAGATTCCGACGATCCTTCGGCTCCGGCTTTTGGATCTACAATCTCCAGCTTCCTAGATCGTGCTTCGCGTATCCTTTGCCTGTAAAGTATTTCTGGATCATCCACAAAATTTTTCGGTTTGTTGGAGAGGTAGCCGTCCATCTCCTGTTAGGCCACTTGCAATATATATATATATACACGACGAGGCTAAAATGCACCTTGTTGCAACCTACATATCAAATGCACAGACCCTTTTCCTCCAAACCCCTGGCGCGCCTCCGCGCTGCTATCTTACGCGCGAGCGGGCCCACGCTCCTCCGCGCCTGATATCTTCCGCGCGAGCGGGCCCGTGTCGCGCCTCCGCGCCTACTATCTTTTTCGAAGCCGGCCACGCGAGCGGGCCGCGCGTGGGCAGCACATGACAGTGAACAAAAAAAATGTGGCCCGCGAGCTTCCCGAGTTGACCGCGCGCATTACGAATCGGGCACCAAATTGCAACATTACTGTGATAGCTTTTGCAACGTGGAAGGAATACAAGTTGCAACGAGGAATACAATTAGCTCTGCACCTAGAGGGGCTGCAACAGCGAGAGGTTCAGGAACCAAATGTTGTGCGCGAAAAAGGATAAACAAATGGATGCTTTATTCAAGTTGATGAAAAATGAGCTTTGTGCTTCATTGCTGTAAAAAAACAAAATACTTCATATAGAATTGCATAAATTAGTGTGCTTCCTTGCTGTATAAAATTGCTTGTCATGCAGTCTTGGTCTCTATGAAAAAAAATAGAATCCTGCTAAGGGGAATCGTGCATACAGAATTGCATTAACCAGATAGAAAACAAATTGCAACATGGGAGTTGCGCAGCTGCAACAAGATGAATTAACCATTTGCAACATGGGGCACGCAATTTTGCAACAAACTCAGTTGTTAGTTACACGATGCTCAACACAAAAATTCCTTTGCTGGCACATAGTTTTCGAAAACAATTCAAAACATAATAGCTACAATATGCTTGTTCATCAACAAATAACAAGCACAGATAAAAAAACCCTAGAAAAAACAATTAAGGGTATGTTTGGCAAATAACAAACTCAGTTTAAACATAAGGATTCACTGATACTGACATATATAAAGATCCACACATTTGGCATGAGTTGCTAACAAAGATTCTTAAACACACATACATGTAAGCTGACACACATATTCTAGAAACAAACTATGATAAAGCTATATGCTACATCAACATAAAATCCAACCAAATGAGCTCATAATTATATTGTTTCTGGAGCTCATAGACACATATTCTATAAAACGTTACATATTCCTGACAGATAAACATTGCATAGATAACATGTTAACATCCCCACCTTTTGATCGGTAAAGGACCTGCTGGAAGCCTACAAATCAGGGAGGCATTGCTTGGACAAAGGGAGAGGTCTTCAGATGCGCCTGCGGGCGACGAGGTGCTGATTGACATCCTCATAGTAGGGCATGTACTCAACACTCCTGACAATGTCAAAGTATATCTTCTCCTGGCCGAGTTGAACATAGCGGGCGCGGATGGACTCAGCAACACCAGGATTTGGGCACAAGATAAAACCTTGGCGACCTTGCTCATATGCAGCAACCCTGAAACATTTTTAATACGAACATTACTTCAAAAATAAGTATGAAAGAAAAATGTATGTGTAAATATATATTAGATTCTCAGTTTATAAAACAAACACAATTATTGCTGCTGGGGGAGAAAATGAACCTGAAAAAGGGAGATGATCATGGCCAACCAAAGTCTCCAGCGTACGAACAGTAGTCATCCAGCGATTCTGGTTTAGATTTGTCTCTGACCAGGCTACCACTAGGCAGTCTTGAGGTCCATCTCGGATGCCAAGGTAGCACAAGCACACGCGAGGGACTTCAAGATTGAACCTAGCAAAAGCACCGGAGCCGAGCTGGCGTTTCTGAAAGAAAAATATATCAAGGATGAAGTTTAAAGAAAATGAACTTGCAACAACTACAAACAAACCACAAATTCAGTTGTAAAAAATACAAAAGTTGCAGCGACTACACACAAATTTACTAAAGAAAATTGTATCCAAAAATAACTGGAAGACTTGGGGCAGTTTAAAAATAGTCAAATGCATACAACAAAACATGAACACATTAGCACATGATCCTAGTGCATAAAAATAACTAACACACTTTATTACAAATAAAGTACAACAAATGTAAATAGGCTGTACTTTAACTGTAGAATATTATAAGCTAGTATCATACCAACTGTGTGTAAAGAGAAAATGATATATTTTGTAGAAGAAAAAAAGTTCATACCGTTGGGAGGTAGCGGCTCAGGTCCAGGGGTGCGAAAACCTGAAAAAATGTATACAATAATATCTTAAAAATTTCATGTAGCAAGAAATGAAACCCAGGATAAGAAAAATTAGAAAAAAAATATTTACTTACAAAATATAATAGCAAAAAAGGAACCTAATTATATCCCTGAATACAAACTTACAACACATACATATTAACTTTTGACGCTAAAATATAATTCTGTAACTAACAGACATAGAAGTTCGAAAAAAATAAAAGAGCTGGTAAACTGATTACAGTATATGCACCCCAAAACTATATCATTGTACAAAACTGCGAAAAGAAAACCTAGAAATACCACCTGGATTCAAATTTTACATCACATACAAAATAATTGTTTTACGCTAACTAAAGATTCTAACAATAACTAATTTTTATGACACAAAACGAATAGAAGCCTAATATTTTAGACAATTGCTACATATATATTTACAGAAACTGCTGATCTGAATGCAGACAAAATAAAAAATTGAACCAACTGAAAGAAAACAGGAATAGGGAATTTGGAGAAAACAAACAACATTAATTCCTTACAGGTAGGTGGCTTAGCGGATCCATCGTCCAGAACACTGAAAATTATCAGGATTCAAAAACTTTTGTTAGTACAAAACTGTCATATATATAAAAAAAATTAGTTGCAGGAAAATGGAAAATAATATGAGCATCAAAACCAATAACTAGAAGATGCTACGGCTGTCCCAGGGGGAAGTGTTTGGTTAAAATCCAAACTTTCAGTAATATAAAAATAACTAAGATCACATTACTAGGGTGAAAAATAGTAAGTACAACACGCTAAGATTATTGGCTGTGAGGGGGAGAAGGGAACAGTTTTTCAAGAAAACCCCATTCTTCTAGAAAATCACATTCCTATATGAATGAATATTAGAATCGAAAAAAGTAGAGAATAAACTATTTAAAAGAGAAGAATATGAGCATCAACATAACCGCTGGAAAAATATCATATCTTGCCTTAAGATATGAAATCAAGAAGCAACTAATACTAGGGGCGAGCAAGAAAACAGAAGTAAAAAACAAAAAAGAACAAGGGAGGGGATTACATACCTCAAGAAAACCCCAAAAAAGAGGATGCAGATCCTCTTCTTTAATAGGTCTGAAAATTAAAAAGAGAAATCAGATTAGTATGAAGCGAAAAAAAGAGAGAGGGGAAGGAACAAAAAGAACAGATGAATACAAGGCAAATGGAAAACAAAGAGGGATGGTGAATGTGAACCAAGATTGAAAAAAGTAAAATCCTGGATGAACGAAGAACAACATGTTCTTGGAGTTCTTTGGCTTCTGGGGAGAAAACTAGGCAAAACAATGGAGGAAATGCACGCAGAAGAGGGGGAGGGAATATAAGTATACAGAAGAAGTGAATGGGCGCGACAGTCGAGGCCAACCCCCCCGACGGTTCACTTCACCACGCCACACGTTTGGAAAACCGCCGCATTTTGCAAATGGGCCTAAAACCGTTTCCATGGGCCAAACCATGAGCTTTGTGCTTCCTTGCTGTAAAAAACAAAAAAAATCATATAGAATTGCATTAATTAGATTGAAAAACAAATTACAACGGAGGGGGTTGCCCAGTTGCAACAAGATAGAATCACCATTTGCGTCGTGCGCAGTTGCAACAATACTGATGTTGAAGCATTTACATCTAGAGACGCGCATCAGTTGCAACGTTAGTGAGAAGCCAGTTGCAACAATGCCTGCAAAACTGTATATGCGGATCATTGTTAATCTCTCGCTGATTGAAAATTTTTATAATAACTGAACTCGCCATACTAAAGATGAAGCAATCTGAGACACAAAAAAGGTTGATAATAAGAAACAAAAGAAAACAATGCAGTTGCAACATGGGAACACATAGTATTACTGTTGTGAAAACGATTTGCAACATGAAAACAGACAGTTTGCAACAACATCAGTTGTGAGTTGCAAATGATGCGTTTATTGCTGACACATACTTTTCGAAAACAATTCAAACACATGCATAGCTGCGTTGCTACTGGTTCATCATCAAATGACACACATATATAATAAAAAAACCTAAACTATTTACAATGCACTACAAGCTTCTCTAGATTGAGAAAAAAAGAACGAGAATAATTGAAACAGAATTGTTAATAACCTAAAATTAGTGCATATAACCAGCACATGTGTTAACACACAGAAACGACTTAGTTCTATGACAGACACATGTTAAACCACTTTGCATCATCCGTAGAACCACCAGCATAAAAATTGGAGGGGAGAGAGATGCCCAATTAAATAATTTGCAAATTACAATTTAACAAACTTACATATACATGCCAACACACTTAAGGCTGCTTCAACATAAAGAATTTTAAAAAAGAAGCACATATATTTTGAGGTTGATAACCTTTAAAATAGAAATTTAGTTCCTAACAAAAGAAACATAGTTCATAATTAAACACAAGCTATGAGAAGTGGTACTTGTAACCAACCCCAATTGTTCACAAACAAAATAAACTTAGTTCTGCCAAAACAAACACAAAAGAGGTAAAAAAACGATGGCAACACGTAGATCTACGTAGCAATGTGACAAAACACTAAGTTCCAGCCTTCACTGTGAAGCTTCCTTCGTAAACACCTAACAAAAATAAGAAGAATAAGAGGAAAAGAGAACAAATCAATTAAGCAGAACAACAAAAAAGAAGAGCAGATACAAACTTAGAAGAAAAGAAAACCAGAGAAAAAAAGCATACCACTTCAGACTCGAGGTGAACATTCACTGCTTGCGCTTCTTGGAGCCACCAGCTTCAGCATCGTTCTTGGAGCGTCCACCAGAATCAGCTTCAGCTTCATCTTCAGCTTCACCAGATTCAGGGGCAGCTGGGGCGGCGCCGGCATCAATGGCTTGGGGAGCATCATCTTCAAAGGCACTGACCTCAGGTTCTTCAGGGAGCTTGTACTCATGTGGCTCTGCATCACGGATTTTTGCTTGGGCGGCGTGAAAATTTTCACTGACAACATGCACATGCTTCATCTTCTTGAAGCCAATGACATGAACCCCAAAAGCTTTCACTTCAAGATGGAGTTTGTAGGCATCCTCTGGCGATGAGCATTTCATAAGGTATTCTGCCGTGCAAAACAGCTGCCCACCCTTGAAATTCCCATGCCCGAGGATGTTAAAAACAACCTCTACGATTTTGGTCAGCATACAAGAGCCTGAGTATGGACCAACAGCAGCATACACAACAGTGTCAGTTGGGCCCTGCTCCACGCCCAGGTAAAAGCAGACACCTCTGGTGGGGCTAATGATGTCATCACCAAGCCTCGCGGAGATGTCTAGGATTTTCCTAAGATAAAAAAAACAAACCACCTAACAGTTAGAAATGATACAAAACAATTAAATCATATCCACCTATATCAAAAATTGAAAAACAAATAATCACATGGCAATTACCGCTACCCACCTGGAACAATGTACGCCAATTAAAACTTTAAATTAAATCATATCCACCTATATGCACCTATACAGAAAAACATTTTTATGCGACAAATGCACAGACCCTGTGGTTGCAACCAATTGCAACATCTAGGCTAGACACAATTGCAGCATGCCACTATACTGATTTCAACTTGACAAGAAAATTTCTTTTGTAGAACAAAATAAACATACTATCACAATTACAAATACGTGATTGCAAAACTAAAGAAAAAAACAGTCGCAAATGGATGAGGACCAATGCAATGAGACCAGTTGCGAACTAGTTGATGAAGTTGCATCTAAACAAATTACTACCGGGACACTAGGCCAATTGCAACTATAGTATTGTGCTAATTGCAAAACGACAAAACTAAAAAAATTGCAACTGGAGACAGTTTATATGTATGCTAATTAAAACTTTAAATTTTTGATAATAACTTAAACTTAAACATGAAGACAGTTAGGCAAATGAATAACAGATATTTTTTGAACTAAATGATGCAAAAAGGTGAATAAAAATAACAAACAAGACTAAAAGTCCCCAAATAAAACACTCACAGTACACAAAAATCTAATCTAGAAAATATGCCATATAACAGACGTAGCTATGATTTCAATCCTAAAAAATCAAACACTCATAGTTCACAAAAAACCTAAATATAAAAACAAATGTCATATATCAGAAACATATATTGTACTTGTTGCATCAAGAATACGCTCAGAAACACAGTGTTTTGCACAGGTTAATTGCAAAAAAGAGAAACTGAAGAAGCAATACTACAGAACAGAATAAATCAACAAAAAAGACAAGTAGCTGGCATGTAAAACAACACATATTAGACTACGATAGAAAAAGAATTACCCGGGGTTCGTAGATGAAGACATGATGCGGCTAGCAAGATGGTTGTCAAAGTACCTGAAAAATTTATATACATGAGATTAACATTGCATAGTCGCTGAAGAAGAAAAAATGAATATTGAATATGTACACAAATATCTACAAAAAATAGATCAGAAAAGTAGAAAAGATTGCAAAAAAAATGGGAGATATAATTGAGAAAATTAGAAGATTGCAAAAAAATGAGAGAAAATATTAGATAACTTCTGATCTGATATAGATGCACCTTTCCCTTGTGGTGCCAAAAAAAATAGATCAGAAATTTGAAATCAATCAGAAAAAAGAATGAAGTTGCACTGATTTCAAAAAAAAAATTAGAAAATGCTAACAAACAAAATGAACATATACTCCACATCAGAAATATCACTACGAAAAATGAGAGCAAGCAGTTACAGTGATTCATAGTAGATAAAAAATGAAAAAAATCACATCATCAAATTACAACACATGCTGCTAGCCAATTACACGCATCAGTATACTCTAATAGCAACTCTAGTTAACGGGCTAATTACAAACTAATAAAAATGATGACAAGACAAATGCTATTGGCAAATTGCAACAAGATTGAGGGGCATTTACAACAAGTATGATAACCTGGTTATCAACCTATACTCCACATCTAGACTCTAACTAGAAATAAAAAAGACAACTATCATCATTACTTAAAAATTCACCAAAAAGTTGCAATTTTCAAAAATAACACCACAACAGATTCAATAACAAAAATAAACAGCGCATTACTCTTTACTGCACCAGAGCATAGCCTCTACAATGAAAACACTACCAACCCACAAAGTTGAACAACAAAAAAAAGGAGATAACACTATGTAATACATCTAGCAGGGGCAACAGACTATAAAGAACAAGATACTTATGACCAACAATAGAAAATCCCACACACCACCATTAGATCTGAATCCACTAGTGGAGCAGTTACAACAACTCTCGATGACCCATTTGAAGAGTTAGTAATGAAAAATACCATTTGCAACACAAATATGCAGTAATTACAACAACTCGTATAAAATAATAAAAAAATCACAAAAAATGGAGTGATAGCCAATTACACAGATCAGTGTCCTCCCTGGTGGAACAACAAAAACCACATGCATGTTCTGAACTAAAAACAGAAAAGAATGCAAATACATCAAGAAAATGGATCAGATGAAAATTTGAATAAATAAATGAATCAAGAATGAATATAAATGCGACGAGAACTCTTGCTCAAAAAAGAACATTATATGTGTCAGATCTAAAAAACATTACATCTATCTGATGGTGTACTGCATAACTGGAAACAAAGGAGCCGTGAGAAAACTTGTAAAAAAAATAGATGCATTGTGGGGGCGACAGGATACCCGAGAAATGCAATAACTTGAAAAAGAAATGGAAAAAATAACCAAGAATAGAAGGAGAATAGATAACGAATAACAGAAGACGAAAATGGAAAAACATATGAATCGTACCTCCTCCTTCGAAAGAACTCAGAAAGTAATAGGGGGAGAGAATGGAGGTTGAAGAAATGGAAACAGGAAAAGAGGAAGGTCGCGTGCGTGTGATGGGGATAAGACTGAAGCAGAACGACAGGAGAATATATAGATTCCACACGCAACGCCCCCGTCCAGCATTTAAGGAGGGCAGTTTGGATTCCCCCCACGTCCAATCGATGGCCCACCACTCCCCCCAAATGCCACCCCCCGAAAAAATTGCAAAATAACAAATCCAGCAGTTAAAAAGGGGGGAGGGTTGGGCCTGACGCTGTGAAATAAGGCCCATGAAAACAAAAGGTTAAAGAGGGGGGGGGCAGGGGAATGAACCAGACGTTGAAAACAAGGCCCAAACAAAAGAAAGAAACCTTGATGGCTTAGAATTTTTTTAAAATAAAAAATAAACTGCAAAAAATTGAAAAATGAAGTGGAAGAAATAGCAAATAATCAGTTAAAAGTAAGAAAATATCCAAATCAAAAACCAAGGGGCTCAAGAGGGCTGCAAAAAGGATGAAAATGAAACATACCTCCATGTCTTGCCCTGCACCCCCCAATTTTGTTACAAAAATCTGGGCGTCTATATAATCCAAGAAAAAAAGACCAGATGCTGTAAACACATGGAGGACCAGTTTTTCCATTTGCATCCATTCCCATTTGCGCCATGTGTACAAAATGATAACAATATTAGGACACACCATACAACCATGCAGTATCCTGTATCCTCCATCAGCTATAGCTGACATTAAAAAAACAGATGTGCTAGTAAGTAGCAATTAGGGCTTGGATTTCATCTAAACCAAAAAAAAGCATGGATCTTTACCAGCACTAACCTAGTTGACAAAATAAACAGAACAGTGAGAGTGTGGAGAAGTTTCCTAGGCTATATCGTAAAAGAAACAATGCAAGATGCCAACACCACCTATGCTGGTTACACCAGCAAAAATAACTGCCAAGCTGATCTGCAAAGCGAGCGAGGACGAGAGGTTAGTTAATCTGCAAGTCAAAAATAAAAAAAGAGAAACAAAATGGAAAAAAACTGCACTTAAACTCAGTAAGGGAGAGAAAAAACTTATCTGCATATACATCTGGAGAAAACTGCAAATCTTCCGCAAAGGGCTTTCTGTATCCCATTTATATAAACCACTTCGAATATGTAAGACATACATATATTTCTAACTCCAAAAGACAGAAAGTAATGTTCAAAAGAAACTGAGTTGTCATTCATAGATAGGAATATAGTGAGGAAATGTTCCGATTATGACATGAGTTAATCAGCATGAAATAAACAAAAAAAATCTAAAAACGACACACTTGCTGACATTCCAAGGAGCTGATACAGGCAAAACAAATTGGTAACAACTGTGAATATGAGACGCAGGGACATTATGTTGTTCATTTATTTGCTTCAGTTATGTTGGAGGTATCATTCATCTTGCTGATGGCACTAGACGCATACTTCATCTGAACCTGTGGACAACATACAGTACAAACAATGCTTCATGAAAAAAGTAAATGAGCAATAGTCAATGCACGAGAAAAAGGTGTGGAAAAAGGGCTAACCATAACTCTGTGATTTCTGACAGTTTCCATGGCATTCTTATTGCTGTTATGTGGGCTAAATATCATGTCGTTGATGTACATAATTCTAATGTCTGCAATGTTGGACGCCAAAAATTTATGCACCAAGTTTACTCTGGGATCCCACAACTCTAGATATTTCATAGCAAACACTCCATCATCATACTTCTGGAAGAACTTCTTGTCCCGCGTAGGGATAGGAGCATGATGTATAACAAAATCCACAAAATTCCAGTCTTTGCATATAAACTCATCCCATGCTTTGATAAAATTTGGTATCTACAGTAATAAAAATAGGAATTTTACATGATGGTATTTTAAAAACAAAACATAAAAATAACAATACATGAACAAACATAATGAATGTTGTATGCTTTTTATAGCGACTTACAATAACACTCCTGACTTCCAATGGATATGGGTGGTCTTCATTGAAAAATGAATCAAGAAAGACAAAGTACCTATCTTGTAAAGCAACCACAAACACAAACCAGTGATCGTCGTAATATATAGGGAAGAACAGCTGCAAAACAATTAAAAAATTGGTGTATCTAAGTGTAAATAGGAAGTGTGCCAGCAGTAAAAAAATTGAAAACTATATGAATAAAAAAGTTTGAGCATATGGGCTTACAAACTCTGAATCGATGAATTTGTGGCTCCTGTTAGCAAGTTTGAAGCAATTTGAACAATTGTCACAAGGGCTGAGCTTGCTCTTAGTAGTGCTTTGCTTGCCCATGAGGTAATCCTTTTAAAAAAAGGAAAAAGAATCTGTGTGAAGGGCGAGGATATAATGGAACAAGGTGCAACATATAGACTAGACCAAATTGCAACATGCCACAATACTAATAGTAACTAGACAGAAAAACATTTTTGCACAACAAAAATAACAGACCCTGTAACTGCAACCAATTGCAACATCTATAGTATACCAATTGCAACATGCCACCGTACTAATTGCAACTGCACAGAAAAACATTTTTTGTACAACAAATGCACATACCTTGTAGTTGCAACCAATTGCAACATCTAGACTGGACACAATTGCAACATGCCACCATACTAGTTTCAACTTAACAGAAAAAAACAATTTTGAACAAAAACTAAACATACTCTCACAATTATAAATACGTCATTGCAACTAAACAAATCAGTTGGATGCGGAACAATTGCAATCAGACCAGTTGGAACCTAGTTGCTGAAGTTGCGTGTAAACCAATTGCTATCGTGACCCTAGCCAATTGGAACTGTGATATTGTACTAATTGCAACACGACATAACTAAAAATTGTATCTAAAGTCGGTTTAGTTGCAAACTGGGCAATTATAAAATAAAAAACAAGATGGGTGCATTCTCTCTACAAAAATGCATCCAAAAAGAACATCGAAATGAAAAAAGAAATTTAAATCTGTAAAGCAAACCAGAACCAATCTAGAACTTTGAGAATGTAAAAAGAAAAGGTTGGTTAGTATACTTACTCCGACAGTGGAAAAGAAGTAGTGCCTGCCAGAGTCTCTTGGATGTTTATCCTTGAATAATTTCCTGCAGAAGGCGTTGACCACGTATATATAGACTGCCACTTTATGATACCGTTGGAGTGTTGCCAGCTGGTTGTAAGTAACACATACATTGTCGTAGTTGATAACCTCTTTACTATTTCAAAAAAAACATATTGTGTTAGGTTTTAGTGATGTATGAAAAAAGAGGAAAGAAAAGACAAAACAACAAGTGCTCCTACAGCTACTGAAATATTGAGAACAGACTTTACGCAACTAGTGTTTACCTGGAATATTGCGAATCAGCACCAAGAAACTGAACTACATCATGAACTAGCCTATCTTGGTGGCTCAGAACAAACTTTGCGCAACAAGTGCTGCTGCTGAAATCCCGATAGTATGAATTGGGCTGTATAATCCGTTTAGGACGGCGAGGATGTTTGCCTCTGGATGACGAACCGAGGTTGAACGAGATATGTGCACATTTCTGGTAGCACATATACTGCATGTTGTTGTACATCTTGTTAATATCAGCAGCCGTGCGGGTGCATGCTTGATGGAATTTTGTGCTACCAATAATCTGAACGCCTGGTGTTTGTGGAGACTCTTGAGAGCTCTGGAAAAAAAAAGATACATAATGAAAAATTAAACTTGTTATTTTTCATAGACATTGTAGTTGCATCCAACTGCAACATCTAGACTAGACCAATTGCAACATGCCACCGTACTAATTACAGCTCCACAGGAAAAACAAAAATTTTGCACAACAAATGCATAGAATCTTTGTTTGCAACCAATTGCAACACTAGAATATACCAAATTACAACATGCCACCATACTAATTGCAACTCGACAGAAAAACATTTTTGCACAACAAATACGCAGAACCTTGGTTGCAACACTAGACTATACCAATTGCAAAAATGCCACCATAGTAATTGGAACTGGATAGAAAATCATTTTTTGTACAACAAATGCACAGATCCTGTAGTTGCAAACCAATTGCAACATCTAGACTAGCAACAATTAAATAGTGATAGCATAGTGTAGAAGAAATTGTAATTCATACGTAGATTTCATACTATGATGCATGTGTAGCACTGATGAAAATTCCAAACAAAATATGCAATTAAAATAAAAAAAGTCAATAAAAGAATACATGTTTAAAAAAGCATACATACCAACAGAATTATGGGGTCGGTGTTGTGAACTTCATCCAGCAGTGTTTTGTGAGATACACGTTCATCAGATGTCCTTGTTTTTGGACTAGGTGTGAGATCAATATCTGGACTTCTGAACTTGTGCTAGATGCGATCCATATCATCAATGAGAATGCGCCCTAGACTGTCACGGTATAAACTTTCAGGTGCAATGGGTCTGGCCATGGAGCTGGGTGCGTCAGGCAGCACATTACCAACAGTGTGGGGAGCTCTAGGTGGTACCTATTGATCAAAAAAATATAATGGGACAAAAAAAATATTATGCTTCGTGCATAAACAAAAAAAGAGGAAAAATCTGCTATTATGTCATGGGAAACACTGACAAACCTCGTGTGGCGGTGCAACACAACTAGGATCGTCGTAAATAGTTTTGCCATCACATGACAGACCAAGACGCCTTCTTTTCCTTAGGTCGGTTATGGTATTACCACAATCATCAAAATCATCTAGAAGGCGGAATGATGGAGGAGATATTGCCATTGCAGTGCTCCGTGCTGCCATTTTTGATCCCAGATTAACCTAAATGTGAGATGAAAATGGTTTATAATGGCTTAATAGGAAAAAATAATCTGGAGAACTAGGAAACTTATTCTGGGTATACTTACTGATGGAGGGTCACCAAGTATTGTTCCGGGGATATCATTGCTCGTTGATAATAAGTGGTCGAAACCTGCGCTGGTTTGTGCACATCCTTAGTTAATTTTGTTTCCAAGGTGTGCTGGATGCAAGTCCTGGGTAGGTTGCCCGCCCTTAATAAAATATTAAAAAGAATATAACCTAACAAATAAGAAAAAGGGTGTGTAGGCAACAAAACTAAGACAGTGAAAAAAGAGAGAAAAATATGATACAACCTTATAAATAGCGCTCCTTTTGCTGCCTGATTCAGAAAATTGTTTGTCTATCATGCCTTCACCTTGAACATTATCATGAGCGCATCTCACCGGGGGGGGGGGGGGTCGTTGTTGCTGACATCAGTTTGGGTATTTGATTTCATAGATAATTTATGCCTCAATGCCTTGAGAAAAAAATGAAGCAGACATAAAAAGAAGTTAATTAACACAGGAAAAATTTTAAAAATGTGGACATAAAATAACAAAGTGAATTGAACATGTGATTTGCAACAACCCAAAAAGAAAATTAAAGATATATAGACTAATTGAAGACGAAACCTGTAGTGCTGCTGCAGCTTTTCGCAATCCTTCATGATTTACCAACAGAGGGTCTGTTTGTGAAGGCAAAGTCATAGAACTCGATGAATCTTCCTGGGTCCCTTCCACATGTGTTTGTGGGCGTGGTAGCCGTGTTGCAAGGTGCTTACATTTGTTCTTCCTCATAATAGACTACACAAAAATAGTCAATGACAAATTACATAACACCCGTGTACGAAAAAACATAGAAGACATGGTGGAAGGTGATGCTAAGAACCTCGGGGTCATCGACAAAATCTGATGATTTCAGACGAGAGATCGGAGAACGTGACCTGGTCCGAGAAGTAATTGGACAGATGGTTGGTTGGTCGGTGCCACTATGAGGGGTTGTAACAGGCTTTAACCCTTTAGATTGTGAACCAATAACTGAAAATACAATGAAGTGTACAAGAGATGTGAAGCTGATAACAATGACAGAGGAAAATTGGTACAAGAAAAACTTAACAAAGAAGAATATAAAAACCTGGGGGTGTTTGCAACTGACCAGGGGGTGTAGCCTGGCTTTCAGAAATAATTTCAGTTGCAGCAAAACTTTGAGGTGTGGAGCTGCCACCGACTCCGCTGGATTCAACATGAACTGTGTCACCGCTGATTGCATCCTTAATGGGATGCCCTATTGGCAATGGGATGTGAGCAGCTTTGAAAGGACCGAGCGTTTCATGACACTTGCTGCCACCTGCTTCTGCCTCCATGGAATTGAGAACAATATTACAACTGGGGGCTTTCGACTGTGTCACTTGAGCAGCTTTGCTCTAGTTAAGCATATGCTGGTGCTCATAGAAGAAATTGATCACATCAATGATTATGGCCTCAGTCTTCTGTGGAACAGACATGATTGCGGAGGCTGAGTGCGTTACATACAACTCAGTGATGCCTTCTACGACCTTTTGACATGTGCATCAATAAAAAACGGAGAGAAATTAAAAATATAATTTGAATTAAAATATAATAAATGAATAGGCAAGAACAGAATGCAAATAACCAGTTCGGAAAAAAAAGCTACTGTGACAACAAAAAAAACAACAAGCATGTTTGCTGGATATTATATATAAACAAAAAATATACAAGCTGAGCACAGCACGAATAAATGAATTACTAGCTTGCAAGGCAAAGAGTAAATAATATCTCCTACTGTATACACCGAAAAAATGCAATAGAGAAATACAATGATAAAATGCCGCAAATTAACAGAAAAAAACGCAAACATCATGGCAACTATCCAGGGAGTTCGTCAACAATGGAAGATGTTTGAAGCATGTCACATATAGAATCAATGTTCTACGAAGCGCCACGCAATGCCTCCGGTGCTGGCAGTTCATGTACAGAAAAACGAAAAACAGTGCATAAAATTAGTAATACAACAATTGTCATCAAAGAGGTAAAAAATTGTTGTGTCTGTGTGTGTGTGTGTGTGAGACTGCGCATTAAAATTAGTATATGGAGAAGAATTACTTCTAATGCCTTTCTGCTGGACATCAACATTGCCAGTATGATCTGGAGTGGGCGGGCGGCTCCTGCAAGGTTCATCAATGTTGCTTGGGATTTGAGTTTCCATTGCATGTGGAGTGGGCGGACGGCTCCCCCGAAGTTCATCAGTGTTGGTTGGGAGTTGAGTTTCAATTGGATTTGGAGTGGGCGGACGGTTCCTGTGAGCTTCATCAGTGTTGGTCAGGAGTTGAGTTTCAATTAGTACAGGTTCTATAACATCTGGAGTGGGCGAACGGCTCCTGCGATCTTCATCACTGTTGACCAGGGATTGCGTCCCAATTGGTTCATGGTCTGTGGCGTCGTCCTCTCCTGCTGCACAGCAAAAAAAATTTAAAAATTAAAGTAAGTTTGCACTGCCCATTTGCAACACAGGTAAGATGGTGCTTACAACACGAATAGTTGACAAAATGCAAAATATATATTTTGACAGAGTGACAACAGGGACAAGGAAGCTCACTCGTGGATGGGTGTTGAGATCCATGTGGACCGGTCATTTCATTGTCTGATTGATTCCCTCCAGCCATATCTTGGTGCTCATGAGCACGGGGTGTGGATCCACCAGCTGCATCGCAA
Source organism: Cenchrus fungigraminus (assembly GCA_036936925.1). Classification (NCBI taxonomy): domain Eukaryota; kingdom Viridiplantae; phylum Streptophyta; class Magnoliopsida; order Poales; family Poaceae; genus Cenchrus; species Cenchrus fungigraminus. Next base: position 25,481,109 of record CM072775.1, read on the forward strand.
AAAAAAACAAAAAAAACAGCAGACATAAAAAAAGGATAATTTAAACCTGCAGAAACTAATAAACTGAAATGATCATTAAGTACCTAAAGCATTGTACCTGGAGATGGGGTAGAATTTACAAATAAATCAGAAATATCAAACAGTAGTCCAAAATTACCTCCAACACCTCCTGCTCCAGCACCTTCGTGTCCATCTCCATCTCTACCCAATTCTTCTTCCATTGATTGTCGTGCATTGTCTTCTACAAATGCACTCCGTCCTACAGAATGTTCTCCACTAGTGTCTTCTAGTGCTGCTACAAAATTGACAAAAAAATCACACTTAAGTTGCTAACATGGTTGCTAATTGCAACACAGCTATGCAGGTAATTACAACATGGTGGGTACAGCGTGCGCAAAAAAAATGTACATGGAGATGGACGAGGAGAGTGAACAGGCTGTTCTTGCTCTAGTGAAACAAAAGTTTGGTCTTGGCCACCTCCTGCTCCACCTCCCCCGGAACTAGTCCCTTCTGCTACTGGTACAGAATAAAAAGATAATAATTTTAAAAAGAAATTAATTTTCAAAAGAAACTAATTTTTAAAAAATGTGTAGTAATGAAAGATACCATTTGCAACACAAATATGCAGTAATTTGCAACACCAAAAAGGAACTGATAATTGCGTCAAAGGATGATGAAAAAAAGAAAAAAAGTAAAAAATGCAACAGAATAATTATATGGTGATTGGGAAGGCGATGAACGAGGTGATGAGCGAGCAGATGGACGAAGTTGTTCTTCCTCTTGTGGACCATCTCTTTGATCTTGGAAACCGCCTCCTCCACCTCCTTCAAAATCAGCTCCCCTGGATGGTGCTGCACACAACAAATAAAAAAGTACAATTAATGTACAATTTGCAGCACAACATATGCATTATTTGCAACACAGCCGCACTGCTAATTGCAAACATGATGATGTTAAAAGAAATAGATAGTGCCACAAAGAAAGGTACATGCTGATTGGTGAGGGGATGGACAAGGAGATGCACGCGGCGATGGGCGAGATGGTTGAGGGGATGGTTGAGGAGATGCACGCGGCGATGGACGAGAAGATGGTTGAGAGGATGCGCGAGGAGATGGGTGAGGGGATGCATGATGGGATGCCGGAGGAGATTCATGAGGCTCTTCTCCCTCAAATCCAGATGGTGGAGGGGATGGGTGAGGAGATGGTTGAGGGGATGCCCGAGGAGATTCACGAGGCTCTTCTTCCTCAAATCTAGATGGTGCAGGGGATGGGTGAGGAGATGGTTGAGGGGATACATGATGGGATGCCCGAGGAGATTCACAAGACTCTTCTTCCTCAAATCCAGATGGTGGAGGGGATATTGCAAAGAACAATAAAAGCACGTGCCCAGATTACATTCTCTAAAACAATCAACAAACAAAAAGGTGTGTAATGGGCCTGACAAATTGCAACACTGTTTGTATACTGATTACAACATGAAAGACTAACAAGATACAAGTAATTACATGGTCCTGTAGGCGGGGGTGAAATATGTCCTCCGGAATGTCCTGAGACAAAATGTTCATCTTCTGAGCCATCCTCGTGGTCTCCTGCAGCATCATGTTCATCTCCTAGACCCCCGGGAAACCCATATAGAAGAGTTCATATGACATTTTAAAGAAAGAAAACTAAATAAATGTGAACTCCTATGTGTAGTTGTAATTGAGCAAAGAAACTGAATAAATTAGGAACAACACAAAAGTACCTGCTGCTGAAGTAACTCCAATATTCCTCGGCCGCTTCCTCCGCTCGTTGGCTGCTTGCCTGTCAGCCCGAGCTTCAACAACAAGATTCTGAAGACAGTTGTAGCACTCATGGTGAGCTTTAGCCATAAGCTCATTGGACATGGTGACATACTGCACAGCCTTGTTCATATACTTCTGGGCATTCTTAGAAGCAATATCAAACTCCTGCAAAACCTTAATCACCTCTGACTTCCTACTTCTTCCGACAACATCGGCAATGCTCTGAGCAAAAGCAGCCGTGAAGCTGGGGTAGCTGGGTACAATAGGGGGCTGGAGAAACATGAAACCTGACCCCCCAGGATCATGAGAGGGTAAAACAGCGCCAGCAGCGGAAGAAGTACCAGCAGCAGCAGAAGAAAAAACACCAAAAGAAAAAGTAGCAGCTGCAGCAGATGTAACAGCAGCCGCAGATATACCAGCAGCGCCAGATGTGCCAGCAGAAGCAGATGTGCCAGCAGCTATAGCAGTGGGGATTGAGCTGGCAATAACTAGGACACAGACCAGAGGGGCATAGCATGTACTGGCAATACTTTTCAGCTACAAAATCAAAATAAAAACATATGAAAACTGATTACAAAAAATAGTAAATACTTTAGACACTGAAAGTCAAATAACATGAAAAAAATAATAATCAGCATCTTACCCTAAGGTTGCCGTATTCACCTTTTGCAGCATCTCCCCTGCGATCAGCTGCTGATATCTGGTCAATCGTTGGACTGTCCAGTATAGCACATCGCGGGAGTGCAAATGAATCAATAAAAAAACCATGCTGCAAGTTGTCAGCATACAACATCTGCATGTTTTTTAAAGAAACAAGAAAAAAAAGGAGAGCAGTTAGTAAAAAAATAGCAAAATGAACATATCAATAACTAATTACCACACAGACCATGCTGCAGTTGCAACATGCATAGTACACAGGATGATAATGAAAACTGAATTGTATAATACACAAAAAAAAGAGAGCTAGTGGGATGCAAATTACAACTAAACAACTGGAACACTTAATGCCACAGCTTCAAATAATATATAAAACCCTAGTTCAATGAAGTAGTTAAGGCACAATCAACAACGGCAAAAAAAGGGGAGAGACTATAAAAACTTTACCATCAAGAAGATACCGCAACCAGTCAACGGTGTGTTGATACCCTTCAGCGGGAAATCCTTTTTGAACAAATGTGCTGCTCTGCTCAAGTTGTCCACAACTGCTTTACACCAATTCACCTTGCCGATGTTGTCAAGATCCTCAGTGTAGATCACATCCTCCAGCCTGATGTGGGTGTCAGTGTTGGAGAACAGGAGAGATTGGAATGCAGCCATAAAAAATGCCCTGAGGCCCAAAGCTCCTACTAGCCTCCCGCTCTTGAAACCCTCCACAATGTCTGCAATCCTAATACCATGCTTATGATACGTAGTTGGACAGATTTATTGACCCAACTCGTTCCGCCTAATTTGAGCTTCTTCATCCGACATGGAAGGTGGGTCACAACCACATCTTGGGATCTGGAACGCACACCAGACGTTGTGCTCATTTACATGGATGTATTTGCCACCACCAATCTCTAAAGTCATGTTCTCTGGGTTGAGCTTCTGCATAATCCACATCAGAAATTTCCTGTCCATGCTAGATGGTTTGAACAGCAGCAGACCACCAAAACCCTTGGCCTTGACGTCATCTATGACACCTTTGGGTAGAGCTTTAACAATATCCAACCACTTTGCAGGGGGTTGGATGCGGCGCTTCTTCCTATTCGGCTCATTAGCTGAATCAACATCATCACCCCACCAGCAACATCGGCTATCCCAGTAGCTGCACTTTGAGTGTCGAGATTCTGATCAGTGGGTAGCCTTAACCTCGTCTTCCTCTCTTTCCAAGGGACATTAGCTTTTCCCTTCCCCTTATCCTTTGCAGCAATATGGGGGAACAACGACGCTCACCACTGCCCTGATCACGCGGTGAATTACCTTGCGTACTCATTGTAACTGCTGCGATTTAAAAAAAACATCAGAAAATGCTAAACAACAGAATGAACGTATACTCCACATCAGAAAATATCACTATGAAAAATGAAAGCAAGCAGTTACAATGATTCATAGTGGACCAAAATGAAAAAATCACATCATCCAATTAAAACACATGCTACTAGCCAATTACACACATCAGTATACTCCAATAGCAACTCTAGTTAATGGGACAATTACAAACTAATAGATATGATGACAAGACAAATAACATTGACAAATTGCAACAACAATGAGCGGCTATTTACAACAAGTATGATAACTTAGTTATCAACCAATACTCCACATCCAGATAACACCACAACAGGTTCAATAACAAAAATAAATAGCACATTACTCTTTACTGCACCAGAGTATAGCCTCTACAGTGAAAACACTACCAACCCACAAAGTTGAACACAAAAAACGAGATAACACTATGTAATACATCTAGCAGGGGCAACAGACTATAAGAACATGCTACTTATGACCAACAATACAAAATCCCACACACCACCATTGCGTCTGAATCCACCAGTGCCAACCAAAATCCCAGCATAAAAAGAACACTAACAAAAAATTTGTAACTAACATAAAGAACACCAGGCGGTTACAACTAGTATGACAGCAAGATTACACACATCATTGTCATCCAAAATGCAACTAACAAACATATAGATGACATGACAAATACAATGGGCAAATTACAACAAGCAGTAGTAGGTGGTTACAACTTGTATGAAATCCTAATTATCATCCAATACTGTGCAAAAAAAAATAGAGCAGCAGTTGCAAAACACAATGCCTATAAGACTATAAAAAAAATTACAGACAAATCCCAGAGGAGAGAAAATTAGGGGACAGATCCACTGGCGAGGACTAACCTCACAACACCTGAATGGATGAATCCACTGGCGACGACCTGCTTCTCCTAGCCTCTGCCGCGTGATCTCGAGAGCCGATGAAGCACTCGTCGGGGTAGGGGAACTCGACGCGAGGGTAGGTGCAGCATCGAGAACTCCTCACCCCGCGCGAGCAATCCGAGCAGCGGAGCAGAATCGCGGCAGCCCCACGTAACGCGGAACGACGGCGGCGCAGCGGCTTCGACGGCGACGCGCGACACCAACAGCGCGCGACATCGGTGCCGCCGAAAACTAACGACGAAAGCGATGATCCGAGCGGCGAAACTGACGAGAGAATTGAGGCGAGAGTGGGGAAAAGAATAGAGGCGGATTTGTCGGGACTCCAATTATAACAGCGTGCGGCGGTTCCCCTGGATCCGTTGCCCTGAAAATTAAAACAAGAAAATTAGATCCGTTGAGACAAGGTGGCGCGGGGAACGGTTGCCTGGTTGGATGGTTCGCACGGACAACGTGGTTGGCTGGTTGGCGCGGATCGGCCTGGGTGCATTTGAAAGTGCATCTTGGCCCCTAATTGTTTTGGTGATAGTGACAAACACAATTTGTGGCATTTAATGTTTGAATAAGATGTATGCAGGATTTACTTAATTGAAAATTATGGTTTTGACCAAAAGAAGGCCCCCAACTCCAATTCGGCGTTTTCAACTCAAGTCAAGGTTTAATTTAATTTTGATTTTGAATTTGAGTATAGGAAACACCGTACTATAAAGGGGGATGCGAATTGATAGCCAAGAGATGCTAAAAGTGCTCTAGAAGATGACCCAAGTGAGTGAGAAGAGTTTAGAGTTGACACGTGCACATTTGCTTATCTTATCTCAACCTCTCAGCCTTTGTCGGTAGTACCGACGCCAGGTCGGTAGTACCGACAAGGCCTCACTGGCGAGTTTTAGCCAGGGGCTCGATAGTACCGACCCTGGGTCGGAACTACCGATACGCCTCCACTGTTGGGTTTCTGCAACACCCCTCGGTAGTTCCGACCCCGTGTCGGAAGTACCGATAAACCCCGTTTTTGCACAGTAACGGCTAGTTTTCAGGGTTGGGTATAAATACCCCCTTCTTCTCCCTCACTTATTGCTGACCAACCACGGGACAAACACTCACTTGAGCATTCACTCCACTTCTCCCCTCCCTCCTAGAGCTAAGATTTGACTCCTTTGAGATAGAGCTTGGGTAGAGAAGTGATTCCTAGTGAGGATTAGAGAAGCTTTGAGAGCCCCTTCGAATCTCCTCATCTCAAGAGCACTTGAAGCATCTCCGGGCAATTGATTCGTGTTTGTTACTCTTGAAGCTTGCTTCTAGACGGTTAGGCGTCTCCCGTTGAGTGCCCTCTTGGTGTGGAGCACTCGGGATTGTTTGTATTACCCTCTCCTTGGTGGAGAATTCTTAGTGAGCACCAATCTTCCTTTGTGGGGATTGGAAGAGGAAAAGAGGCTCTTTGTGATAGCCCTCCCTTTGTGGGATCCTCAACGGAGACGTAGCTTCCTTTGTGGGAGTGAACTTCGGATTAAATTCTTGTGTCTCTTTTGCTTGCTTGAATTCTTTGTCTCTTTCTAACCCTAGAACTTGTTTTAGCCCGATCTCTAAATTGGTTGTGCTCCAACTCATATCTTTGGTTGCAGGTGGTTCTTAGCTTCTAAACTAAAGCTTTGATTCAATTAGAATTGCTATAATCGCATTACAATTTTGTTTTAGTCTCCTCTGAACTGTCGGTAGTACCGGTCCGGTACCGGAAGTACCGAGCCCCCTCGGTAGTTCCGGCACTGTGTCGGTAGTATCGACAGGTGTTTTAACCACTGCATTTGTTTCAGAAATTTGAAGTGATCCTATTCACCCCCCTCTAGGCATCACAAGGTCCTTTCAATTGGTATCAGATCCTAATCCCTTGATTTAGGCTTAACCGCTAAGGGATCAAGATGTCGGGGAGCGGAGACAATCAATCCGCCGAAGAAATTGCCGCCAAGGAAGCTCAAGAGAAAGAGCTTAAGGCAGCCCAAGACGTCACCGGGAAGGCCCCAAGCCGTTCCAACGGAGGAAGCTCCGATGACTCTTCATCCGACTCCGACTCGGACTCCGATTCCGACTCAAGTGATGAAGACGTCAAGGATGATGATGATGCGGCAAAGAAGGCGGCGAAGAAGAGAAGAAAAGCTAAGAAGAAAAAGAAGGCCAAGAAAATGGCCAAGAAGCTCCTCAAGAAGATGATCAAGAAGGAGCAAGCAAAGAATTACCACTCCGGCTACTATGAAGTGCCATTCCACTACGGACAACCTACGGGCAACAATCCTAACGAAAAGTTTTATTCCGTACATTTGGGAAAGCCTCCCCACTTCGATGGGAAAGACTATCCCAAATGGGCTTATGATATGCAAATGCACCTCTACGGGCTTCACCCTTCTCTTTGGAAGATTGTGGTTGTAGGTGTGACAATCCCCGCCGAAGGAGAAGCTCTTACACTTGAGCATGAGCAAGACCTCCACCGCAACGTGCAAGCAACAAGAGTAATCACGGGATCCTTGTGTGCTCAAGAGTTCAACAAAGTCCGGAACATCCAAATTGCCAAGGTGATTTGGGACACACTCAAGGAGGCACATGAGGGTACCGATCAAGTGAGAAGAGGCAAGATCGACTTGATTCACGGAGAGCTTGAGCTTTTCGTCATGAAGGATGGAGAGACCGTGAGGGAAATGTATGATAGGCTAATACTTCTTGTCTCGGACATCAAAGCCCTAGGAAGCAATGATTGGGATGATGAGAAGGTCACAAAGAAGTTGCTAAGAGCTTTCACACCGAAGAATCCAAACCTAGCAACCATGATAAGAAGAGATCCCAACTATCACAACATGACTCCCAATCAACTTCTTGGTGAAATCTTGCATCAAGAGCTAGTTGATCAAGACGTGGAGAAGTCTCTTACATTGAAGGTGAACAAGAGTCTAGCCCTCAATGCTAGCTCTAGTGAAATGGTGGAATTAAAGCCAAAGACTTCCAAGACTAAGAATGAAGATTCAAGTGAGGAAGGAAGTACGGATGAAGAAACCGCCTTTGCCATAAGAAAATACAAGAAGTTCTTGAAGTCCAAGGCATCAAGGAAAGGTGGTGATGATAGAAAGAAGAAGTCACAAAGAAAATGCTATGAGTGTGGAGAGTATGGACACTTCATCGCCGAGTGTCCCAAGAACAAGAGCAAGGACAAGAATGAGGAAGAGAAGAAGTACAAGGAGAAGAGCAAAGAGTACAAGAACAAGTACCAAGGGCGTGCTCATGTGGGTCAACAATGGGACTCAAGTGATGAAGATGAAACACCCAAGAAGAAAGGCATGGCAACACTTGCCATGGCACAAGGAGCATCTTCGCCACGCCTCTTCAACAACTTCTCCGACGATGAGGACAACTCTCACTTTTGTCTCATGGCAAGAGGGAGCAAGGTACAAGAGTCAACCACCTCATCCTCTCTCACCTCATCATCTTCCACACCTAGCAATGACATAGACAACCTAGATGAGGAAAAAGAAATGGAGGCAAACATGATAAAGCAATTTGGTAAAAAAGGCCATAAAGAAATTAAAAAGCTTTTGGACAAATTAGAGGAAAGGAAGGAGATTCTCCATGAGCAAGAAGACTTGCTTATCCGTGAAAAGGAAAGAAACCTTGCTCTAGAGAAAATCCTTGCCGAAGAAAAGGCTAAGGTGGAGAAGTTGACCACGGACTTGTCCTTGGCTAATGACTCCAACAAGAGGATGTCAAAGGATTACACTTTGGCAAATGAATCTCTAGCCTCCCTAAAGGCTACTCATAGTGAGCTTCAATCAAGCTTTTCATGCTTGATGGATAAACATAAAAATCTTGAGGCAAACTATAGTACCCTTTGGGAAAGCACCAAAACCAATTCTAAGGCAACATTTGACTCTAGTGCCTCCACTAGAAAAGGTTGTTCTATTTGCTCTAATGTTGATATAAATGCTCTCAAGACTAACCATGCAAGGCTTGAGGAAACAATCAAGAGCAAAGACAAAGAAATAGCCCGATTGAACATGTTGATCACTCAAGGCAAGAATGGTGCCAAGTCCATCCCTAAGGTGGTTGACAAAAAGGGACTTGGGCACTACAAGAACAACAAGGTCAATGGTAGGGTGGTGGTTAAAGGGCATGAGATCCCTTTGTGGAACAAGGGAGGCTACCTCAACACTATTATGGATATTGCCCATGGAGTCACCACCTCCACCACAACAAAGGACAAGCCAAAGATTGTGAACACCACAAAAGGGAATGGTGGGGTTAATTCTCCATCAAAGGCATTGAAGAATGTGGTGGAACACAAGCCCTCTCCCAACTACACTTGTGACTATGTTGTGACCTTGGACCACAATGGTAAAATGGTGGTCAAGTATGTTGGGGCCTACACAAAGAAGACTATGAGGAAGAGTGTGTGGGTTCCGAAAGTTTATGCTTCTAACCTCCAAGGACCCAAATCCTCTTGGGTACCTAAACCAAAAGCCTAAACTTGTTTTGTAGGCCTACTCCTCCGGTGGAAGCGCATGGTTGATTGATAGTAGCGCCACTAATCATATGACCGGAGATGAAGGCTTATTTGCATCCCTTGATCATTATGACAACCCTACGGAAGCTATCATCTATGGAGACAATGGTCAAGGAGATGTAATCGGTCTAGGTAAAATTGCTATCTCAACAACAAATTCAATTGAAGATGTTTTTCATGTGCAAGGTTTAGGGTACAACTTGTTGTCGGTTTCACAACTTTGTGAGAAAGGCTATAATTGTCTCTTTACCAAAGAGGGTGTGACCATCTCTAGAAGTGAGGATTCCTCTATTGTCTTTGCGGGTCACCTAAGGGGAAAGCTTTACTATGTGGACTTCACAGAAGTAAATGTGGACCCTAAGGCTTGCTTAGTGGCAAAATCCGACATGGGTTGGCTATGGCATCGCCGACTAGCCCATGTTGGCATGAGGAACTTGGCCAAACTTCAAAAGGACGAGCACATCCTAGGACTAACAAATGTTGTTTTTGAGAAAGATAGGTTATGTAGTGCTTGTCAAGCCGGAAAACAAGTTGGAGCGCATCATCCCGCCAAGAACATCCTATCAACATCAAGACCATTGAAGCTACTACACATGGACTTGTTTGGACCAATTGCCTACATAAGCATCGGTGGTAACAAATATGGTTTAGTAATTGTTGATGATTTTTCCCGTTTCACTTGGGTATTCTTTTTGCAAGATAAAGGTGAAGCAAAGGGAATTGTGAAGAAGTTCATTAGAAGAGTTCAAAATGAGTTCGAGCTCAAGGTCAAGAACATTAGGAGTGATAACGGCTCGGAGTTTAGAAACACTCAAGTTGAGGAGTTCCTAGATGAAGAAGGCATCAAGCATGAACTCTCCGCTCCATACACACCTCAACAAAATGGCATCGTTGAGAGGAAGAACCGTACGTTGATTGAAGCGGCAAGAACAATGCTTGATGAATACAAGACTCCGGACTCATTTTGGGCGGAAGCCATCAACACCGCATGCCACGCTGCCAACCGCCTCTACCTCCACAAGTACTTGAACACGACTCCCTACGAGATCATCACCGGTAAGAAGCCTAGTGTGCATTACTTTAGGGTCTTTGGGTGTAAGTGTTTCATACTTAACAAGAAACCCAAAGCCTCAAAGTTTGCATCCAAGGTTGATGAAGGTTTTCTCATTAGTTATGGAACTAACGAACATGCCTATCGTGTTTTCAACAAAACCACCGGTTGTGTTGAGACCACGGTAGATGTGAAATTTGATGAATCCAACAGCTCTCAATGAGAGCAAGTTAGTGAAAACCTTGTAGATGATGAAGAACCCCCAAGTGTGTCAATGTTTAGAATGGGGACCGGTGAAGTTATGCCTCGTGAGGCTCAAGTTCAAGCTCCGGGTGAAACAAGCAATCAAGATCCACCATCATTAACAAGAGTGGAACCACCAAGTTCTCAAGCTTGTCAAGAGGAAAGTCAAGTTCATGGTGACGATCATGGACGGGTCTTTGATCAAGGGGGAGAACAAGGTGGTGAAGCTCAAGGAGAAGCTCCACAAGTTGAAGATGATGATGATGGACCCATTCAACGTCAATCTCAAGCACCACACCCAAGAGTACATCAAATGGTTCAACGAGATCATCCCATTGACAACATACTTGGGAGTATCCAAAGAGGGGTAACAACTCGCTCAAGATTGTCAAACTTTTGTGCATTTTACTCGTTTGTCTCCTCTTTGGAACCTCTTAGTGTGGAACAAGCTCTTGAGGACCCGGATTGGATTATTGCCATGGAGGAAGAGTTGAACAACTTCAAGAGAAATGAAGTTTGGGAGTTGGTGCCAAGACCAAAGCAAAATGTGATCGGCACCAAATGGGTCTTTAGGAACAAGCAAGATGAATTTGGTGTCGTCACAAAGAACAAGGCAAGGCTTGTTGGCAAAGGGTACACTCAAGTTGAAGGCTTGGACTTTGGAGAGACCTATGCACCGGTAGCAAGGCTTGAATCAATTCGTATCCTTTTGGCCTATGCTACTCATCATGACTTCAAGCTTCATCAAATGGATGTCAAGAGTGCATTCTTGAATGGACCTCTCCAAGAAGAAGTATATGTTGATCAACCACCGGGCTTTGAAGATCCAAACTTTCCCAACCATGTGTACAAGCTCCATAAGGCGCTCTATGGGCTCAAGCAAGCTCCTAGAGTATGGTATGAATGCCTTAAGGATTTTCTTCTTAAGAACGGTTTTGAGATAGGCAAAGCCGATTCTACTCTCTTCATTCAAAGAAATGGAAATGATATCTTTGTATGCCAAATTTATGTTGATGACATTATCTTTGGTTCTACTAATGATAAATTTTGTGAAGAGTTTAGTAGAATCATGACCAAGAGATTCGAGATGTCTATGATGGGTGAATTGAAGTTCTTCCTTGGATTTCAAATCAAGCAATTGAAGGAAGGGACTTTTCTATGTCAAACCAAGTATGTGAAGGATATGCTCAAGAGGTTTGATATGGCCGATTCCAAGCCCATCAAGACTCCCATGGCATTAAATGGACATCTTGATCTCAATGAAGAAGGGAAGTCGGTCGACCAAAAGGTATATCGCTCCATGATTGGCTCCCTCCTTTACCTTTGTGCATCTAGGCCCGATATAATGCTTAGTGTGTGCATGTGTGCAAGATTTCAAGCTAATCCTAAGGAGTGTCATCTAATGGCTGTTAAGAGAATCTTTAGATATTTGGTACACACTCCTAACATTGGCTTGTGGTATCCCAAGGGCTCCACTTTTGATTTACTTGGCTACTCCGATTCGGACTATGCCGGTTGCAAAGTAGATCGAAAGAGCACTACCGGGACTTGCCAATTTCTTGGTAGGTCTTTGGTTTCGTGGAGCTCAAAGAAGCAAAATTCGGTTGCTTTGTCCACGGCTGAAGCCGAGTATGTGGCGGCCAGTGCTTGTTGTGCACAACTCTTGTGGATGAAGCAAACGTTGAGTGATTACGGTTGTGAGTTTAGTAAGATTCCACTCTTGTGTGACAATGAGAGTGCCATCAAGCTAGCAAACAATCCGGTCCAACACTCTAGAACAAAGCACATAGATATTCGACATCATTTCTTAAGGGATCATGAGGCTAAGGGAGATATTGCTCTACGTCATGTGAGCACCGAGAGGCAACTTGCCGATATCTTCACTAAGCCTCTAGACGAGCAAAGGTTTTGTGCTTTGAGAAGTGAGCTAAACATCTTTGATTCTCGTAACTTGGCTTGACTTGTTGCACACAAAATTGTTTGATGCCTAGATAGAGAGAAAAATGTTTTATTTTCTTCACTTTGTGTGTGTCTTACAAAACTTGGTTCTTCCCATAGTGTTTGGTGATTATCGCTTTGATTGATTGATTGTGTCTAATCACCAAGCTCTATGGTTGCTCTACATGTCCATAGTCTTTTCCCTCTATCTATTTCAGCTATTCTCTCAATATCTTCTTCAAAAATTCTTGAATTCACGGTACTACCGACACAAGGTCGGAAGTACCGCTAAACGCTCACTGTTGGGATTTTGAAAACCCACGGTACTACCGACACGAGGCCGGTAATACCGATGAGAGCTCACTGTTTGGAATTCTGCAAAATCAGCGGTAGTACCGGTACCATGTCGGTACTACCGATTGGACCCTCGGTAGAACCGACCCTCCGTCGGTAATACCGCTATGGACTCTCTGGCTCAATTTTCTTGGACCCTCGGTAGTACCGGGACCCTGTCGGTACTACCGATAATCGTCTCTGGGGTTTAAATACCCCCCAAACCAGACAGGTTCTAGGGTTCCTCTCTTTCAACCGTTACCGCCTCCCTGTCCTCTCCTCTCTCAAATCCGTGAAGGGAACTCAAAATCCAACCGGGAAAACTTCAAACTAGCCATTCCATTGGATTCCCCACCCTTCGGAACATCTGATCCTCGCCGGGAGTTCTTCAATTCGCGCGGGAAGGATCAAGGTATTTCATTCAAAATCCTCTCTAATCGATCTCTCAATGCCGTTGTTTCTAGGAGGAATGCTTTAGGGAATCATCTTTATATCCATCCTAGAACACTTGCCCATGATCTCGTAGCGTTTCGTTGGTTGAATCACTCGGTTCATGGATTTTTCACTCTGTTGCAGACCCGTCGGTAGTACCGACCCAGTGTCGGTAGTACTGACAGGCGTCTGTCACAGGTGCTTAAGTCCATGAACTGAGCCAATCCTTTTCAAATCTTTCACACCCATCTTATACAATCCTTATACACTCTCTCAGATGAGTCGGGCCGGCAAGCAAGTGATCCAAGAAGGCTCCGATGAGGATGACGTCCCTCTCGCTCAAAGGAAGAGGAAGGTGGGCAAGGGTGCTCAACGCCCACGTAGTCGAGGCCGTAAAAATCCTCCAGCTGCTCCTCGTCGCTCGACTAGTCAAGGTCACCATGCACGTACCAAGCAAGCTCATGAACCGGATGATCATTATGATGACTATGAAGATATCTCTTTGGACTCTCTTGCGGGTTTTGTGCTTAGGCCCTGCGTGCCTCCTCGTCCGGCAACTACAATGGGAATCATGAAGATGGTTGACTACAAGAGTGGGTCACATGACGTGTACAAGCAAAGGTACTCTGATCCGGCTGAATGGCAAAAGGAATTTGAAGATATCCGCTTTTGGCTCAAGTTCAATGCCGATTGGTATGAATCGGTTATCTTATGCAAGGAGCACATGACTATTGACATGAAGTCCATCAATTGGGATGCTTTGAGGTCATTCAACATTCCGGCCATCAATGAGGCTATTGACATTTGCCATGCTAAGGGAATGACTTCAATCATGGCACTGAATTATGATTGGAATGAAGAAGTCATCGCACAATTCTATGCCAATCTTTATGTCCGGCGTGAAACCAAGACCTTTCATTGGCTCTTACAAGGGAAGCCTCTCTCCGTCTCTTATGAGAGGTTCGCGCAGATTCTTGGTTTTGATGCGGAGGATCTTGGTCGTCGTAAGATTCATGGAGGAGAAATCCCACTTGATAGTGAGATGGCATTCATGTACGACGCCGCTTATGGCAAGGTTGAGTTTGGTACTACTCATGGTATGAAGCCCGTCTACAGGATGTTGAACCAGCTCTTTCGATACACTCTCACTCCTAAGATAGGTGACAACTACAACATCTCCAACATTTCCAAGGATATTCTTGTGAGGATGGCACCGGGCAAAGAAAAGTTTAGTGTTTTTGATTTCATTTGGGAGGAGATCATTGTGTGCTCAGTGTCTGCTAACAAGAGTTGTCAGTATGCTCCTTGGATCTTCAGGATGATATGTGAGGTGACCGGAGTTGACATTCTCACCGACAAGACTCACACTTGGTACAAGCCAAACAAGGGCAACATTGAGCGTCTCCTCAAGTTGGGCAAGCATGCCCCTCCTAGAGCTCCTACCTCAGCTGGACCTTCTTCCGGTGATCCCTCCTCCTATGAGGCTCCCTCTTCCTCTCGTGGACCATCATCAACTAGAGGCACCGTTCCCCCCGGCAAGAAGAAGAGCATTTTCAATTTCTTATCTCAGGGCCTCTTCGCTTGTTTCAATGTTGGGAAGCACAATGCTCAGGAAATCCGCGCTCACAGGCAGTATGTGGATGAGCAGCTCATCAAGTTGGAGACTCGCCAGAAGACCTTGCTCACTCAAGCCAACATTGAGCACTCTCCCGTTCGCGAGCCCATGGACTTCCCTCCTCCACCGGTCTTCTACAATCCTTGGGAGGTGTACGGCGACACATCCATGATGTATGGAGCTCCTCCGGCCGATATCGACGATGAAGACTTTGGTGGTGGTGAGACCGAGGAAGACGACTCTCCTCCGGCAGTCCACTCTCCACATGGTAGTGATGATTGAAGGGCCTCCTCTTTTTGGCGCTTGATGCCAAAGGGGGAGTGAGCTCACAATTTATCCATGTGGGGGTGGTGTGTATCTTCGCTCTTTTATCTATCTATCTTAGGTTGTGGACATGTATGAACTATGTGTGTGGTGTGATGGATGGTGAACCTAGAACCTTTTAATTTTGTAAGACTTAATCGTGCTAGTGTGGAACCTCATTTATATATTTGTGATGCTTGGTGGTTGTTATTTCTCACTTTGTTGGTTTGAATATCTTGTCATATGCATCACGGTTATTATATCACACTTATGCACTTGTGTATGCAAATTGAGAGTGAAGTTTCTTCTAAATGTGTGATAGGCATTTGAGGCCTCCATAAAAGACCAAGCACACATTTAGGGGGAGTTTCACTTTAAATTGTTGGATACACACATCTTTATTTGAAAATGAATTGTGTTGTCATCAATCACCAAAAAGGGGGAGATTGAAAGTGCATCTTGGCCCCTAATTGTTTTGGTGATAGTGACAAACACAATTTGTGGCATTTAACGTTTGAATAAGATGTGTGCAGGATTTACTTAATTGAAAATTATGGTTTTGACCAAAAGAAGGCCCCCAACTCCAATTCGGTGTTTTCAACTCAAGTCAAGGCTTAATTTAATTTTGATTTTGAATTTGAGTATAGGAAACACCGTACTGTAAAGGGGGATGCGAATTGATAGCCAAGAGATGCTAAAAGTGCTCTAGAAGATGACCCAAGTGAGTGAGAAGAGTTTAGAGTTGACACGTGCACATTTGCTTATCTTATCTCAACCTCTCAGCCTTTGTCGGTAGTACCGACGCCAGGTCGGTAGTACCGACAAGGCCTCACTGGCGAGTTTTAGCCAGGGGCTCAGTAGTACCGACCCTGGGTCGAAACTACCGATACGCCTCCACTGTTGGGTTTCTGCAACACCCCTCGGTAGTTCCGACCCCGTGTCGGAAGTACCGATAAACCCCGTTTTTGCACAGTAACGGCTAGTTTTCAGGGTTGGGTATAAATACCCCCTTCTTCTCCCTCACTTATTGCTGACCAACCACGGGACAAACACTCACTTGAGCATTCACTCCACTTCTCCCCTCCCTCCTAGAGCTAAGATTTGACTCCTTTGAGCTAGAGCTTGGGTAGAGAAGTGATTCCTAGTGAGGATTAGAGAAGCTTTGAGAGCCCCTTCGAATCTCCTCATCTCAAGAGCACTTGAAGCATCTCCGGGCAATTGATTCGTGTTTGTTACTCTTGAAGCTTGCTTCTAGATGGTTAGACGTCTCCCGTTGAGTGCCCTCTTGGTGTGGAGCACCCGGGATCGTTTGTATTACCCTCTCCTTGGTGGAGAATTCTTAGTGAGCACCAATCTTCCTTTGTGGGGATTGGAAGAGGAAAAGAGGCTCTTGGTGATAGCCCTCCCTTTGTGGGATCCTCAACGGAGACGTAGCTTCCTTTGTGGGAGTGAACTTCAGATTAAATTCTTGTGTCTCTTTTGCTTGCTTGAATTCTTTGTCTCTTTCTAACCCTAGAACTTGTTTTAGCCCGATCTCTAAATTGGTTGTGCTCCAACTCATATCTTTGGTTGCAGGTGGTTCTTAGCTTCTAAACTAAAGCTTTGATTCAATTAGAATTGCTAGAATCGCATTACTTTTCAAATTTCGTTTTAGTCTCCTCTGAACTGTCGGTAGTACCGGTTCGGTACCGGAAGTACCGAGCCCCCTCGGTAGTTCCGGCACCGTGTCGGTAGTACCGACAGGTGTTTTAACTGCTGCATTTGTTTCAGAAATTTGAAGTGATCCTATTCACCCCCCTTCTAGGCATCCCAAGGTCCTTTCAGCATTCCATACAGGGAATGCACCCAGGTGTATTATATACCTTTAGTGTGTGTGTATATATATATATATATACATATATATATACATATATATACATATATATATATACATATATATATATATATACATATATATATATATATATATATATATACATATATATATATATACATACATAAATATATATATATATATATATATATATATATATATATATATATGAGCATGATGCTGATACTTCAATTTTAAGTGGCACTAGAGGCGAGGGGGGTAGTCATAAGCCTAATGATGTCAATGCAAGCTCTCCTAAGGTTTTGCTTTTTTTTGTGTGCTAGTTCAGCAATTTATTTTTTCTTCAGTAATATTTTGTATCTTACCTTTTTCAAAACCCTTTTAGGATGTCACAAATACATTGTCAACATGTACAAGAGATAATGATGATGGTGCAGTGCTTGTCGAGGGTAGCCCTCACCCCACCAATGATGGCGCAATCACCGTTGACAATGTTGACATGAGCTCCAAGCAGATTAATGCCGAGGGTGATCCGATCCTTAAGCTCGTTGATGATTGCATGATCCGCTCTAAGGTTTGAATGCTATATGTTAGTAATTTTCTGAATCAAGTATACATGCACATCTTTTATGATCAGTAATTAATAATTATATGCTAAGTAATTTATATGTCTAATATTGAAATACCTATGCTCAGTAATTAGTATATCTATAATCAGTAATGTAGTATCAAGTGTGTATTCAGTAGTTGCATTTATGCTCATTAATTGTTATTCCTGCCCTGGTTGGTATGATTGTGGGTCTCACCAACAACACGACTGCATGATGTTTTGTTTTTTATTCAGCAATATGCTGATTTGCTTGTATGCTTTTTTTCGGTAGCTTTTTTTCGCAACTTTGTGTGAATGAGAACATTTTATATATTAATGTCGTAGTTTAGTAATTTGTGAGTTCAGTAATATGTCACATGAATTCAATTATCACATTTTTTTGTTTATATATAGGAGACACATGACCAACCTATTTTCAGCCCACCTCTTTTCTGCCCCTCAACGTACCATATATAGCCACCATCATTCGATGAAAGTACATGCAAATCGAAGCCGACATTCGATGAAAGTACATGCAACTCGAAGCCTGCATTCGATTCTCCACTTCAATTGCAGGACCAAGGCACACAAGGAACGCAAAGCACTACTGGTTTTAACCAGATGTTGTTTGACCGCGAGCGTTGGAATGATATATCAATTGTTTTGCGTGACATTAATGAAAGCCAAGGCACGGAACAAGATGTAGCTGCTGCGGGCACGTCACTTATGAAGCCTTTCCACAAAACCGTTGACAATGTTGACAAGAGCTCCAAGTAGATTAATGGCGAGGGTGATCCGATCCTTAAGCCCACTGATGATTGCACGATCCGCTCTAAGGTTTGAATGCTATATGTTTGTAATTTCTAAATCAAGTATATGTGCACATCTTTTATGATCAGTAATTAATATTTACATGCTCAGTAATTTGTATGTCTAGTATTGAAATATCTATGCTTAGTAATTAGTATATCTATAATCAGTAATGTAGTCTCAAGTGTGTATTCAGTAGTTGCATTTATGCTTATTAATTTTTTTTCCTGACCACGATGGTACGATTGTGGGTCCCACCAACAACACGACTGAATGATGTTTTATTTTTTATTCAGCAATATGCTGATTTGCTTGTATGCTTTTTTTCGGTAGCTTTTTTCGCAACTTTGTGTGAATGAGAACATTTTTTATATTAATGTCTTAGTTCAGTAATTTGTGAGTTCAGTAATATGTCACATGAACTCAATTATCACATTTTTTTGTTTATATACAGGAGACACATGACCAACCTATTTTCAGCCCACCTCTTTTCCGCACATGGAAGCGAGCCAGAGGAAGCACAGGCCAGGCGGCCACCCGAAGGGGCCGGCCGACCCTAGGTTCGGCTGAGCCGACCTAGGGTCGGTTGATCCTGGCCCTCCATGTGGCTTCCTCCTATTGACTCTTGGCTGCATCCCGGGTGTTTTGGAGCACTTGGAGCCCGGGAGCAAGCCACTCCCTTGCCTATAAATAGAGGGGGAGGGGCCTCATTTCACACACACTTCCAAGCTCTCAAGTTCCACTTCTCTCTTGTGTAGCTCTCTCTCCCTCTCTCTAATTCTGCCCATGTGAGGTGATTCTCACCTCTATGTGGTAGAATGGGGTTGAGAAGAGATCTAGACTACAATTAGTTGATAGATAGAGTAGGAGTGAGGAGTGAGTTGATGTCCTCGTGGATGCTTGTTCGTCATTTAGATCAAAGTGAGTATTTCGACATTTCTTATTTAGACTATAGTGGACATCATGCATGAATGATATGTTCTTGTGTTCTTGGCTCGTTCATAAGTTAGAGGCTTGTGTTCTTCGTGACACAAGGCTTCGATCCTTTAGAGCTAGTTCATTAGTTCAAGTATTTGTTTGTATGCTTTGATCCTGTTTAGCTGAGTAAGTTTGTTGTATCTCGTTTGCATCCAAACCTTTCTTGCTGCTCCATAACTTGATGACTAGTATGATCTGATCCGTTCTCTCTCTAGTTCATGGTCCCTTATTTATACGGGTTGCTATAGTGTTGTTAGCGGGTAGACAAACGTAACCATGCTATAGTAGTTATCGGGAGTGCAGACATGGTGTCTGGACTCTGGTTATCCTATGAAGGCCAAGTGCATTCACGTAACAATAGAGGTAGGCCGCAGTGGTGATAGCCTGTTGGACCCTTTGAAACCCTCCGCGCCTATGTACCGAGTTGGGCCCCGTTGCCAGAACATTGGCCTGGCCCTAAAAAGTTACGATGGGCTGGCGCTCCACGGAGAGGACTAATAGCGGACAGATCCATCTCGAGGGTTAAGTTCCTTAAGAAAGTACTTCTCACATCCCTACCTATCTCAGTAGTAGCTAGGTGTCCTTGGGTAGACCCTCTTTGGTTACTCTTCCGTCCTAGGAACGAAACCCGACGGGAATACTCATTCTCCTAAGGAGAAGTGCTACAACAGTGTATCCGTGCGCTTGCATATTCGTTCACACTCGTCAGTGTACCTGGGAGTTTCTTACACGCTCACGCTAGTTCGCCAGTGGTGGTGACGTTAAGAAACGCCAACAAGCATTTCTGGCACCGTTGCCGGGGACGGCTATTGTTAACCTTTCGAACCCGTCTATCCTCGTATTTTTTTTGTTTTCTTCTACCTTCACCCCTGTTACCCATCGAGATATCCTTTTTGTTTTCTTTACTTCTACCTTTACCCCCTCAATCCATGGAAGGTTATCCTTGTAAACACCTTCCACCTTCGAGGAGTGAACCATCAGAGCCATCTTTGCCAAGACCCATTTTTACATCTGGCTGTCAGCTTCACCCCTCTCTCATGAAGCTAATTCAGGACCTATCCTTCTCAGGGTTAATTCATGAGAACCCCTTTGATCATGTGAGAGACTACGAGCGTTTGATTGAAACTCAGGGTAAAACCGGAGAATCACCGGATCCTCGGAAAAGAGAGTTTTTCCCGCTATCCCTCTCTGGGAAAGCATGGGATTGACACCGTTGTTTTGGTAGAGACTACCTTTCTGCTCCCGATTCTTCCCGATATGACGTGTCATCTCGTTAAGGACCAAGATTCTTAGTTTCAAGCTATGTGAGGAGGAATCACTAGGAATGGCATCGAATCGTTTTGCCTCTGCGGTGGAAGATTACCCAGTCCTCTACATTCCCGATTGGATGCTCCTCCAGCACTTCTGGTTTGGATTATGGAAGGACGATGCCATGAGGCTTAATGCTCTCTCGGGAGGTTCCTTTGTGTACTTGGACGCTGTTGAGGGAAAAGAGATCATGGAAAACCTCCGGGATTTCAGCTCCCCGTGCATCCCGCTCAATGAGGTACCCACCAGGGGAAATGTTGAGTCTCCTAGATCCATCATCAGCCGAGCCCGAGACTTCATATCCACTCTTTCTGAGCTCTGGCTGAAGGTGCCGTTCCTGAATAGCAGGAGTCTAAGGGAAAGATTTTGTGGCGCGAAATCTACCCTTGTGCTCCCTTCTTGTACATCTTTTTAGACCTTCTCCCCGAGACTTTGTCTCGTGGGAGGATGGAGAGAGTAGTTGGGGAAGAACAATCATTCCCGGCCAGGATGACTTGATCGATCCTAATCACCGTCTCCTAAGGAGGGTATAAGAGGCTCATCGTGTTCCTACATTGCGGTTTGAGCTCAAGTGCCTCGCACTGATGTTATGTATAAACCAAGACATCAGTCTCTGCTTTATAGTCCATTGGATTCATTTATCAGACCGCAGGAGCACGATCACATACCGATCGAATGGAGTGCATTCACTTCGTATCTTAAGCCTGTTGATCGATGCCGGTCAGTCAAGAGAAGCTCAACTTCATACCTGATGCTTGACTTGATCGATGCCCAATGGGAGTTGCTCTTTCCATCTTATCCAAAGCCTCCCATTAGAAGCTTCTCAGGGTGTTCCATCGTTCTGCTGAGAACATAGGACCCTCTGCCTAAGGCAAGAGCGAGTTAAATCTCGTTCTTCACCCGAACTCTAGTTCTGGAATACACACCGGCCATTGGAGTTTACGCTCTACCCTCTTTGGAGGCCGAGTGTCTTTCTGAGCTTGAGTTCACTCAGAGATCAGTTCCTGTTGTAGGAGCACTAGCCTTAGTGCTCGATCTTTTTATCTCCGAGTTCCGCTACCTTAGTGCTATAGCTCTCGAGTCGCGTGACCACCCCAGAGATGCCTCGGCTCTCTGGGATGATCATGCTTGCTTTTAGCTTTGATATCCTTTGGGCTTGTGTTTGTATATGCACTAACCTTGCAGATCAGAGCTTATCATCACATCACACTATCTGCAAGGGAGATGACCATGAGTTGAGAGAGGAGATCATGAGACGCCCACATTCTGAATTTTCTTGGGTCTCATTCATTTTGTTTCCCTAAGAATTATCCTTCGGTTATCTCATGAACACTAACCATGCAGGAGAAAGAAATTATCAGAGATAAAAAGAAGTAAGGCAAAGGACCACAAGAAGATAGCACCATCGTGGCAACACGGTGAACACTTCATGATCCCCATCAATCACTCTACACTTTTGATGGACCAGGTATGTTGTCAAGGTGAGTTCCCCAAGATTATCTATGGTTATACTAGTGGCTTAGCCAAAGTTATTATAAAGTAGAGGTTGATTATTCAACCCCAACCTTATCCTAGCTTTAGCCTAAACCAACCTTCCCATATCGGGGCAATCACCTGGGCTTGTGGCCTTGAAGCCTGCTTGAGCCCACACGCGAAGGGGGAGGACCAAAGGGTCCCATCTAGGGTTAGCTGAACCCTGGTTCGGCCGAAACCCAGGTGCCGTCGCCTCCTTCCTTCTTTCGCGTGTGCATCTCTTCCTCCTCCTGAAACCCTCTCCCTGCCGCACAATGAGTTTCGAGTAGCGCAGAACTCATCTCCTCCACCTCACTCCCCTCAACTCATCGCCATGGCCGGAAAGAGCGTCGTTCCCTTCAACGACTCCACCTCATCCACTGGTCCCGGGGCAGGGGAAACCCCTCATCGCTGCTGCCCCTGCAGGAGACCTTGCAATGGTGGCTGGCGTCCTGGAGGTTGCTCCACTCACCTCCACCCCACCGAGTGGGAGGATTCCGGGCACGCCACCTTTTAGGCGCTTCGCCTCGCCTGGGAAGAGGCACAGGGGACGGGCAGCCAACCCGTACGGCAGGCTGACCACGGCTCAGCTTCGCCCCAAGGGGATGCTGTTTGCGCCACCCAACGTGCCTAGATCATCGCTAGCTGGGGGCAAATGAGCACAGCACAGTCCGCTCAGTCGCCACAGCCATCGGTTACCATAATGCCGGCACCGCCCAAGGAGAAGGCTCCTGAAGCACGCCCAGCACCTGTCCTACTTGAATGGGATGAAGACCTTGGCCTGGACGATAGACTACCACCACCGTCCTACACTAGGAGGTCTAGGGAGAAGACTCGGGAGGCCGAGCAACTCCCTAAGCTCTCCTCAGTGGCCAAGCTGACTCCACTGATAAAGGATTTGGAAGCCAGCAACGAGAAGCTAAGGGCTGCCTTTTCAGAGCAGAAGATGGACCTGGCTGAGCTGAGGGATGATGTGCATGACCTTCGCAGCGGCCTCTGTGCGAAGATGAGGCGACTTTTCTCGGCTACAGGGCACACAGCTCTTTATGATGCCGAGTAGTGGGGATTCACCCCAACTTTAGTCCATTAGGCACTAGTCTAGGTCTAGGTTGTTTCCCTTTATTTATTTATTTATTTCCCTTCATGTTTGTAAGCGCTTAATAATTTTATTTTAGAACTTTTGGATTTGAATAAAGTTGGCTCACCAGTCATGTAACCCGGTCAAGCCACATTTGTGTATCACTTTGGTCATTTGTTATAGAAGGACATCTAGGTTTGAGACAGTGTAGGGGAGAGCCACGACACTCCCAAAGTAGGCACGATGCATTCTCACGTACCCACTGCGAGCACTCCGCGCTAGACGATCGATCATTTACAGAGAACCTGAATGGGACCCGCAAGAACTTGCTCCTGTGGAGAGCCTCTCACGGTTCAACCTCTATGCATAGCACCGGTTTGCATCTCGACAACTCACTCTCTCATTTCTGAGTTTTATAAGCCATAACTGTCTATCTCATCTAAAGTAAAACTCGAATGTTGATGCTAAGATCACCCGGCCTACTTGATGCCTGAGTAGACTCACATATGGTTTATTCCTTGTTATCTATCCTGATGCTTGTGAACCATAACCGTCTTAAGGATGAGCATATTCATCTAAGTAATTGACGAGTACGATATGGCTCGATGATATGATCTTTGCTCTGATGTCTAAGCTCTCTTGGGTTATTTATTTTTGAAAACACAAAACCTCCGTCCTACCAAAGCCATATGATGTGTACAGTTGAAAACCTTATACTCATATGCTGCTTGTTATTATTTTGAGCTTTGTCAAATTCTGTGACCTTAGTGAGAATTCTTTTCGTTACTTTCATGATCAAGATGTATGTGCACCACTACCATCATTCCCCTTGCTAAATCTCTACCTTGGAGATCAGCATTGTACACCCATCCATGATTTAAACTCTACCATAAGCATTGATGTTCTCTCCTCTCGAGTCTTTTATAAGGTCACATGAAGGTCCCTTGCTGAAAAAAATGTGGACACATGAAGGTCCACCTAAAGAAAGGTAGCCATGCCCTCACAAGTTTTTATAAGAGAGAGAGACTCATGCAAAGGAGTTAATTATTTTCCGCATTCAGATGGTAATAACTAGTACCTACTCCAGGGCTAGTGTCCACCTTACCATCACCACAACTTTCATCATATATGTATGGTAATATCTAGCACCCATTCCAGGCCTAGTATCCACCTTACCATACTCACCATATCCATACCAGTGCACATCTTGGTCTGATTGTATGATTTGATTTTCTCTTTTGGATCCAGTTTTTGACTTTGCAATATATGTGATACAAGTATGCTTTATCTTTCATCCTACCCTGAGCTCCACATATAGCCATCATTAGAAGTAGGGAAGGAAAAGCAATTTAATGCCTTGGTGAGGACATTATACACCTTGAGTGATCTGAGAGAATCAAATGAGGAAGCTGCCAAGAGCTTTGTTTATGAAAAACTTTGCAAAACCCCAAGGTGTTTATCATTAGGTGCATAAGTGACTTGATTCACAACTGTTCTACTTTTCAATCACCCAAGGAGACATGATAGCCAATCCACAAAGGTTCACAGGAGCAAGGTATGACTTGGAATATCTCTTATATTTGTCCTAACTCTTTGGTATTCAAAACCCACTTGGCTTTGTTTTCCCTTCCCTCAGGACGAGCAAAGGTCAAGTGTGGGGGTGTTGTTGACGGCTGTTAAGTACCATTGTCATGGCCGTCAACTCCTGCAAATGGAAGCATGAACTGCACATCCACACTAGAATATGAGCTTAAACTAATACTTTCCACCAGTGTTGAGGTCTATTCGAATGCATGTATTTAGCATAGGAAATGAGAAGAATCCATGCACATTCACTCCAATCCAAGGCACTCAGGTTCTGGCCAATGAGGGGCTGCCACATGGATTCTCCTGGATCCATGATGTCACCAATCCATGAGAAGAGCTCTCAACGAATCACACGCTACCACGTCAGCATCGCATGGATCCATAGGCCCACTTTGCTAACCAAACCGCCAGGAAACTTGGCATGCACAGAGGATAAGCATAAGTGCCCACATGAAAGCGAGCCAGAGGAAGCACAGGCCAGGCGGCCACCCGAAGGGGCCGGCCGACCCTAGGTTCGGCCGAACTGACCTAGGGTCGGTTGATCCTGGCCCTCCATGTGGCTTCCTCCTATTGGCTCTTGGCTGCATCCCGAGGTGTATTGGAGCACTTGGATCCATGGAGCAAGCCACTCCCTTTCCTATAAATAGAGGGGGAGGGGCCTCATTTCACACACACTTCCAAGCTCTCAAGTTCCACTTCTGTCTAATTCTGCCCATGTGAGGTGATTCTCACCTCTATGTGGTAGAATGGGGTTGAGAAGAGATCTAGACTACAATTAGTTGATAGATAGAGTAGGAGTGAGGAGTGAGTTGATCTCCTCGTGGATGCTTGTTCATCATTTAGATCAAAGTGAGTATTTCGACATTTCTTATTTAGACTATAGTGGACATCATGCATGAATGATATATTCTTGTGTTCTTGGCTCGTTCATAAGTTAGAGGCTTGTGTTCTTCATGACACAAGGCTTCGATCCTTTAGAGCTAGTTCATTAGTTCAAGTATCTGTTTGTATGCTTTGATCCTGTTTAGCTGAGTAAGTTTGTTGTATATCGTTTGCATCCAAACCTTTCTTGCTGCTCCGTAACTTGATGACTAGTATGATCTGATCCTTTCTCTCTCTAGTTCATGGTCCCGTATTTATACAGGTTGCTATAGTGTTGTTAGCGGGTAGACAGACGTAACCGTGCTATAGTAATATCAGGAGTGCAGACATGGTGTCTGGACTCTGGTTATCCTACGAAGACCAAGTGCATTCGTGTAACGATAGAGGTAGGCTGCAGTGGTGACAGCCTGTTGGACCCTTTGAAACCCTCCGCGCCTGTGTACCGAGTTGGGCCCCGTTGCCAGAACATTGGCCTAGCCCTAAAAAGTTAGGATGGGCTGGCGCTCCACGGAGAGGACTAATAGCGGACAGATCCATCTCGAGGATTAAGTTCCTTAAGAATGTACTTCTCACATCCCTACCTATCTCAATAGTAGCTAGGTGTCCTTGGGTAGACCCTCTCTGGTTACTCTCCCGTCCTAGGAACGAAACCCGACGAGAATACTCATTCTCCTAAGGAGAAGTGCTACAACAATGTATCCGTGCGCTTGCGGATTCGTTCGCACTTGTCAGTGTACCTGGGAGTTTCTTACACACTCACACTAGTGCGCCAGTGGTGGTGACGTTAAGAAACGCCAATATTTAGTAAAAAAAACTATTACATGATCATGAATTATGCGTAGCATCTGTGTTGTTGCAGCAGCAGTAATCATTTTTTTGTATTACACTAACCTTTTATATCCATTGTATACAAAACACTATTCTCTATGAGCAGTACTTCACTGGTTCTCCATACTCACAACTTTGGGCTCTCCACTATCTCAGTGAATTTTGTGATGTTGAAGAATTATTGCATGCAAAACTTGTAAGTAAATTACTCACATTTCCCCTAAAAGATAACTCTCATACATACTTCAGTGATAGCACCATTTTGTTCTATAACTATTTTTTGGTCAGTAATAGCACCATTTTGTTCTTTTTTGAGAAGGTCATTCTGCCTGTGTACCATTCGAGAGATGTGACACGTAGCTTGGTTGCTATATTGTGTTAATCTAGTTCACGGACATATTGATATTCTTGACCCATTCCCCTGGACTAATGAGCAAGTTCGGGTTGGCTATCATGGAGCCATCGCAGGGCAAATACGCGGTCGACTCAATGTCGTTTTCCAGGAGCTAACACATGGCAGGTTCATTGATTTGTCGCAGTTTGGGTTGCCATTTTTCTCGGTGCCCAAGTTTGCTAATAACTATGATGACGCTTTATATATCATGCTGTTCATGGAGCACTATGATGGCGGGTTGCCCAAGGTTGATGTTGACATAGATCCAATTGGTTACCTTTTGCCTCCCAATTTTCCTTCCCTTTTTGTTATCTATTTTTTTCCAAACCATATCAGACATGTGTTTATTGGACATTTTACTGTTTTTGCAGGAATTTGGAACACAATATAAAGCTCAAATCTTGTATTACATGATCTTCCACAAGCTAAATGCAAGAAGGAAACAATTACCGGATGAGATTTGTGCTCTAGCTCCATGGTAGCATCTTTTGGGCAATGTGGACAGCCCCCGTGCTGGTGCACCCATTTTGTTTTTTTTGGCTCATGTACATATTTTAAAACATGGAAGCTTCATGTCATTATTGTAAACGCGTCTCAAATTACTGTGGATCATCTTTTGAGCTCAGTAATAACTATATGTTTTACAAGTAACTGCCAGTTCAGTCTATATGTGCTTAGTAACATCTTGGTGTTTTACTGACATATATGTGTGCTCAGCAACGAATCACTTTTTTTTGCTATACATGGTGCTAGCATGCCATGCTGAGTAACTATTTCTCTCAGTAATCGTCGTTTAATCATATTTTACTGAGTAATTTATGCACAACTTAGTAACAGCTATATGTTTTATTAGTATCTGCCAGATCAATGTTCTATGGTTCACGTATTTTGTTTGTAATTCACAACTTCATATACATATAACCTGACTGAGTAATTTCCGCACAACTTAGTAATCCCTGTACACTTAGTAATTCAACAAGACATCAACTAACACTCAGTAATTCGACAAGACATCAACTAAAGAATTTTCACCTTGGTAATTCAGTAATTCAAGATCCTTTTTTTGGTAATTTGGTAATTCAGTAATTCAGCATCATTTCCTGTTTGATCTGATCAATGATTATCTTTTTTTTAAGGAAGCGACTTTGCAACATGTAGTAATAAATACATGATATAAAATCCTGTTCTATGATCCAGTAGTGTACTCTTACATACTCAACAAAGAATAGATAACATTTTTTAACCAATCGCAAACCCAAATTGTCCATGTTTCAACAATCTTCCGCATGCACTGCATTCTTCTTTTTGCCACTCCCTACTGGCCTACCCCAAGGTCTTTTAGGTGGTGGGGCATCTCTACCACACGATGTAGAGTAGTGGCCCATTTGGTTGCATGTCGACCAACGCCATATGTGACTTGACTTTTTCGGGCGCTTGAAGTGGGGTTTTGGAACATCCCCACCTCCAACCCTTCTCTTGCGGCTCCCTTTTGTGGTCGAGATTGGTGGAGCTGATGTAGAAACAACTTGCTGTTCCAACATAATGTTTGCTGCAGGAGGTTTAGGTGTAGGTACTGTTGCAGGTGCAGATATATGACCTGGAGAGTCAGGATCCGCCTGCTGTTCCAACAGAATATTTGCTGCAGGAGGTTCAGGTGTAGGTACTGTTGCAGGTGCAGGTATATGACCTGGAGCGTCAGGAGCCACCCGTTGTTCCAACAGAATATTTGTTACAGGTGGTTCACGTGTAGGTACTGGTCCAGGTGCAGGTATATGTCTTAAAGCATTGGGAGCCGTTGGACGTACATCGTGCGGCATGTTGCTGATGGTTGCAATTGCGTGCTACAACAAAACTTTGCACTTGGCAACACCCTGCTTGCATGCAAAAATAGCATTAGTCACTAATCTAGAGTAATCTAGTGAGGACCAGGTGTGTCCGAAGACCAGTGGAGGGTCGCTCCTTAGTGATGAGTGATTGACAACGTTGTGTGGACTGATACTTGGCTCAGTGTCCAGGTACAGGTTGCGGCTTGACTCGTGTTGGTGTAGGTGAAGAACAAGCGCGAAAGGCCTTAGCCGTGGTGGCCTTCGGGTGATGGAGAGGTAAGTAGGCTTGGTTCGATGCACCCAGTGGCCGATGGGGTCAAGTGCGAGCCGTGCGATGAAAGACGAGCAAGTTGAAATCATGAACATGGGCCGGTGCAAGGTAGCAGGTCGAGGCCGAAGCTTGCACACGGGGTTTTGTGGTTTGCCCACAAAACCATCGGTGTAGGGTTTCTTGGTTTGGCCCTCAAAACCAAGGCCGGAGGCCCAACGCGAACGGAGACGATGATCCGGGAGTGTCGGGAAGCTTTGAGGCGGGGGGCACGTGTGAGGGCCAGGTGTGTCCGAGGACCAGTGGAGGGTCGCTCCTTAGTGATGAGTGATAGACAACATTGTGTGGACTGATGCTTAGCTCAGTGTGCAGGTACAGGTTGCGGCTTGACTCGTGTTGGTGCAGGTGAAGAACGAGCGCAAAAGGCCTTGGCCGTGGTGGCCTCCGGGTGATGGAGAGGCAAGTAGGCTTGGTTCGATGGACCCGGTGGCCGATGGGGTCAAGTGCGAGCCATGCGGTGCAAGACTAGCAAGTTGAAGTCATGGACATGGGCTGGTGCAAGGTGGCGGTTCGAGGCCGAAGCTTGCACGCGAGGTTTGGTGGTTTGCCCACAAAACCATCAGTGGACAGTTTCTTGGTTTGGGCCACAAAACCAAGTCCGGAGGCCCGATGCGATGGAAACGGGGATCCGGGAGCGTCGGGAAGCTTCGAGGCGGGGGGCACGTGGCGTGATCGCGGGGCTTGCGTCAGGGCTAAGCAAGTCCACGGTGGAAGCGTGTCTGCTCGATGGGAATATCCGAAGACTTGACCAAATTGCCCCTGAGGGGTGTGTATCTTCATTTTAAGTTGTAGGGGTAGCGTGGTTATTTGCCTCCTCTGGTGGACTTCGTATAAATAGCGGAGAGGTGGATGGCATCTCTCTCTCCCTTTTGGCTCTAGGGTTTCCTCCCCCGAGGACTGCTTCTTTTCCCAGTATTTCCTTAGGCTAGCTTCTTGTACAGACTCTGACCTCTGGATGTCTGGAAGCATTCAGCGTTGTGATGATCTCCTAGCTCTTTGTGATTTTCGTGTCATTTTTGGGGCTATTTTTGGGTGGTTTCGTTCTTCGCTCGATTCGTTGATTTGAGGGAGTTTTCTCTCGGATTTCTGTGAGGGGATCATGGGTGGATGCCTTGCGCATCTTTGTGTGTGATCTTGACCCCTCAAACGCCAGGAAATCCCTTCGATTTGCGAGTTTTTGTAGGAGCCCGAGTTCTTGGTGGTAGTTTATATGATCCGCGATTCCTGGTGATTTAGTGAGTTAGAGGCCGAGATTTTTGAGGCATTGCTTCAACTAGTGACGCTTTGCATCGCCCCCAAATCTTGTCTCAAGAGCCCAAGTAGTTTGGGAGATCCGGTGATGACTTGGTGAGTTTGACTCCCATGACTAGGCTTTTTCTGCTTCTGTTCGTAACCCGCGGACAGTCCGTAGGGCTGTGGTAGATGGTCTGCGAGGCCCTGAACAGTGCAGGTGTTCTTCGTGTTCTTCGCGTGTTCTTGCAAGTTCGTGTTTTGATCCGTTGCCTCAGGGGGTTTTGGTTGCACGGAGTTTGCGGACGGTCCGTACTTGAGTGCCGGACAGTCCGTGAAGGGCCAGACAGTCCGCGTGTCCCTCGCGGACAGTCCGATTTTTCAGGGTGCGCTTCTGGAGGTTCTGTCCGCTTTTGCGGACGGTCCGCGAGGGCCTTGCGGACAGTCCGCCCATGCCATCCGGACAGTCTGCCCGTACATCACGGACTGTCCGCCTGGTCTATTGCAGACTTGCCTCTTTAGTTCGATTCTTGTCTAGTGCTTCCACTCTTTGATTCGTGGCTTGTCTCTAGGACTAGTAGGCTTGTTTGTGCCTAGTCTAGAGCTTATTTGGTGTGTGCGAGTGATCGGAGTGGCAATCGGGGTATAGGCCGAGTTCATCCTTCGGGAAGAATTTTTATCGGCTCCCATTCACTCCCCCCTCGCTGGTCGCCTATTCGGTCCTTCAATTGGTATCAGAGCCGGTTACAGATCTTCGTGATTCTAACCAGTCTAAGATCCAAAGATGGGCGACTATAGCAAGGGGTCGGGTGCTCCACATTTCGATGGTAAGAATTACCCGATGTGGGAGAGGCGCATGGGCGCGTTTTTGCGTGGGAAGGGGACTCTGATCTGGGATGTGACCAAAAATCCGAACTATGTCATTCCAGACAGTTTCCTTCTTCTAGGATCGCGGGACATGTTTGAGGCCAACATCAAGGCCGTTGATTACTTGTTCTGTGTTCTCTGTGCCTCGGAGTTCGATCTAGTGTATGGAAAGGATGCGGCCGAAAAGATATGGCTTAAGCTCAGGAATGCACATGTTGGTAATGCTCAGGTGCAAGCTCGTTTGTTTTCCACCTACCGAAGAGAGTACGAGAACTTCACTCATCTCCCCAGTGAGTCGACTGATGTGATGTTTCAGCGCTTCACCTGCATTGTGAACAATATGAGGGCCAATGTGACAGTGCTCCCATACATGGATCATGATCAAGCTATCAAGCTTTTGCATGCACTAGATAGGTCTGGAGTGCCAAGGTCGAGGCCATTGAGGAGTCGAACGTGTATGATACTTTGATGCTGGATGAGCTATTCTCTAAGCTCAGGTCTTCGGAGGTTGATCGTGGCTTGGGAGCCAAGAGTGAGAGCCCCACTGATCCTCATAGTTTGTCTCTTGTCTCGAGATCGAGGACTAATGCTAACTCTGCTACTTTTTCTTTGTCTTGTCTTGTGTCCATGCCAGATGAGGACTTTGAGGTGCTGAGTGAGGAGGATCTCGCCTTGTTGAGCAAGAGGTTTGGGCAGATGTACGAGAACCGCAAGATTGCGAGGAGGAGCTCTGGGATGTGCTATCGGTGCGGGAAGCACGAGCATTTCATCGCCGAGTGCCCTGAAGCCATGGAGATCAAGAACGACTACAAGGGCAAGCCCAAGCACGACTACAACAAGCACCGCTCCCGAAACGACTACAAGGACAAGCGCAAGGACAAGGGTGAGAGAAGGCCAAAGAAGAGCAGCGATTACAAGAAGAAGACGGCTCGAGCGATGGTTGTCGGAGCGAGCGACATCGACTCCACTTCAAGTGACTCTTCTTCCAGTTCGAACTGCGATGAAGAGCAAGATCGACGCAAGGACAAACGGCACACGGGCAAGAACTTCACCAGCCTCAGCTTCGTCGGACAAGGTGGCTTTTGTGGCATGGCGCACTCCAAGCAGGGTGGGAAGAACAGCTCGGATTCGAACTCTGACTCAGATGTAGAGGTACGACATGATCCCAACTTCTTGCTAGAGGAGAATGCTAGGCTGAATGAGTTGCTTGATAACCGTGATGATGTGCTTAGGAAGACCAACAAGGAGAAGAGAGAGTTTCGGTCTTTGCTAGGTGATGCTAAGGACAAGATAGTTGAGCTTGAGTCTTTGCTTGTTGATGCTAGAACTGAGATAGACTCTTTGAAAGCTGCTCATGTTGTTTCTGATGAAGTTGATTGTGGTGATTGCAATGTTTTTCTAGCTGACTTGACTACTCTCAAGGAGAAGCATGCCTCAACTCTTGAGGAACTAGATGTGCTTAGGATTGAGTGTGATGAGTTGAAATCTAGACCTACTTTGTTAGGTGCTTGCACTTTTTTGTCATGTGTTGCATGCTAGGCTAGATGAATCTCATACCAAGATAGTTTCTCTTGAGGCTGCATTGAAAGCTCCTATTCCTACATCATGTTCTACCTGTGAAATGCATGCTTTGAAAAACATGGAACTTGCACATTATGTTGATCGTTTGCAGAATGAGAATGATGAGTTGAGGAAATTGATGGGTTGGTTGTCTGGGCATGAGCCATAGTTGAGTTTGATGTTGGCTGAGTTTAAGAGGTTTGATGGTCAGGCGTTGGGGGCTGGGAAGAGTGGTGAGAGAGAAGAGAAAGTTGGAGAGATTCCTATCCCGTCACACACCATACCCATGAACAAGTATGCACCCAAGCCAAACCACCTCAGAAACAAGCTAGACACAACCCCAGATCCACCAGTGTTCCCCCAGAAGATAGAAAATTACCAGAAACCCATCAAGTTTGTGAGCACCCACGGAAGTGTGTTTGGGGGAAGTCAGGAGAGAAAGCTGTTGAGAATCCCACAGAGAAGCCACAGTGTAAGCCACAACCGATCTGTTTCCATTGTGAGTATTGTGGGAGGGATGGGCATAAGGGTGAGTTCTATTTTAGGAGGAAGAGAGATGAGTGGTTTGCTAGGGAGATGGCAAACAAGGACATACACCACCCTTCTCATGGTGTGCCTGAGCCTCGTAGAGATAGGCGTGTTGGGTTTGGGCGTGGTGAGTTTGTTGGACGTGCTCCTGCTCATGACTGTTACGAGTTTGGGAGGCACGATCGCAGTTTTGGGTCTCAGAGGGACTACAGGCCATGTTTTCCCCATCGTGGTGAGCATTCCCCTCTAGTGAGATGTGACAAGTTCTTCAGTGGTAGGCGTGAGAGGGCTCCGCCTAGAGGTTTTGATGGGATGGATTTTGCTAACCCTTCTTTTGAGCAAATGGCTCGACACTGGTTTGACTCCTTTGGTACTAACCCAGTGTTGAGTCGCTTGCTCATTCTCGTTCTCGCTTTTGATTTGCAGGTGGGAGGCTTGGAGGACTTTTGGTTGATCGACTCCGGTTGTTCGCGTCACATGACCGGAGATCGTGGGTGGTTCTCCAGCCTCACCCCGGTGAGTACGAGGGAGTACATCACTTTCGGGGACAATGGGAGAGGACGAGTGCTTACTGAAGGTATGGTGAAGGTGAGTAGCAAGGTGACCTTAAAGAGTGTGGCTTTGGTCAAGTCACTTGGTTTTAACCTGTTGTCAGTATCCCAGTGGCTTGATGAGGGTTTTGAGGTTCGTTTTAAGTTGGGCGCTTCTCGTGTGCTTGATTGTCGAGGCGTTCTTGTCTATACGATCGTCCCCGAGGGTCAAATCTTTCGTGCTGATTTTTCCCAGTATGTTGGTCCTCCTTGATGCTTTGTTGCTGGCGTTTCGGCCGCACTTTGGAAGTGGCATAGGAGGCTAGGACACTTGAGCTTTGAGTTGCTTTCCCACTTGAGTGGCCTAGACCTCGTCCGAGGATTGCCAAAGTTGAAATTCGAGATGGATTTGGTTTGTGCTCCTTGTCGGCATGGAAAGATGGTTGCTGCTTCTCAGACCCCTCAGACTGCGGTCATGACCGAGCGACCCTGTGAGTTGTTGCACATGGATTTGGTTGGGCCAGCTCGTGTTCGCTTTGTGGGTGGGAAGTGGTATGTGTTGGTTGTGGTTGATGATTTTTCGAGGTACTCTTGGGTTTTCTTTTTGGAGGATAAGAGTGAGACATTTGGCTATGTTCGAGATTTGATTGTGAGGTTGAAGAATGAGAGACATGGTGATGCCATTCGAGCTATACACAGTGACAATGGCACGGAGTTTAGGAACTCTCATTTTGATGCCTTTTGCAGTGATCTTGGTCTCGATCATCAGTACTCCTCTCCATACGTCGCTTGCCAGAATGGCGTAGTGGAGAGGAAGAACCGGACCCTTTGTGAGATGGCCAGGACAATGCTCGATGAGAATAGGGCTCCTAGGCATTTCTGGGCCGAGGTGGTCAATACCGCTTGCTATGTGTCGAATCGTATTTTCCTTCGTGCTTTCAAGAAGAGGACTTCATATGAGCTGATGCATGAGCGAAAACCCAAGGTGAGTCACTTTAGAGGTTTCGGTTGCAAGTGCTTTGTTCTGAAGAAGGGCAAGTTGGATAAGTTTGAGGCTAGATGTTCGGATGGTATGTTTCTCAGTTATGCGATTCACTCTAGAGCATATCGTGTGCTCAACCTTGATACTAATCGAATCATGGAGACTTGCGAGGTAACCTTCGATGAGACACAACCATGTAGCTCTTCTGCTTTTGAGTGTGCAGGTGACGAGGAAATTGGTGCGAAAATCTTTGAGGATGAGAAGGATGGAGATGGAGACGAAGACGATGATGGTGGTGATGGTCCCACGGCTGATTGTGTACACGCTACTTCCACTACGACGACGACGATCGAGGATGGTCCATCCTCTACACCCACTACGACTAAGACTGTTCAAGTGGAGGCTACTGCTGAGGGGGAGATTGTGTCCAGGTTAGAGGATGCCCGGCGTGTACAGTGGATCACCCACCGACGACGATCATAGGTGACCTTCATGAACGCACTACACGGTCGAGGTCAAGGAGTACTTCTCACTTTGCTCACTCTGCATTTGTTGCCTCGTTTGAGCCCAAAGATATTCGACATGCTTTGTCTGATGCAAACTTGGTGAATTCCATGCATGAGGAGTTGGAGAATTTTGAGAGAAACCAAGTTTGGGTGTTAGTTGATCCACCACTAAATTGCCGTCCTATAGGTACCAAGTGGGTGTGGAAGAACAAGGAAGGTGAGAATGGGATGGTTGTGAGAAACAAGTCGAGGTTGGTGGCTCAGGGGTTCAACCAGAAAGAGGGTATAGACTATGAGGAGACATTTGCTCCTTTTGCTTGTTTGGAGGCAATTAGGATCCTTCTAGCCTTTGCTGTGGCTAAAGGGTTCAAGTTGTTCCAAATGGATGTGAAGAGTGCGTACTTGAACGGGATGATAGAGGTAGAAGTGTATGTGAGGCAACCCCCGGGGTTTGAGAGTGAGAAATACCCACACCGTGTATACAAACTCCAGAGAGCACTTTATGGGTTGAAACAGGCACCGAGGGCTTGGTATGGTAGGTTGAGAGGCTTTTTGCTGAGAAAGGGGTTTGTGATGGGCACAGTTGATAAGACCATGTTTCTCCTTAAGCATGGAAATGACCTATTGATTGTTCAGATTTACGTGGATGACATAATCTTTGGTGGCTCTTCTCATGATCTTGTTGCCAGATTGGCAGATGACATGAGCAGGGAATTTCAGATGTCTATGATGGGCGAGCTGCAGTTTTTCCTAGGACTCCAGATTAAGTAGTGCAAGGACATGACGTTCGTACATCAAGTGAAGTACACCAGGGGCATGGTGAAGAAGTTTAGCATGAATGACTCCAAGCCGCTAACTACACCGATGGGTACCACTACGGCTTTGGACACGGATGAAGATGGCGAACCCGTGGACTAGAAGGAGTACCGGAGCATGATCGGCTCCCTCCTCTATTTGACGGCGACGAGGCCAAACATATAGTAGTGTGTCTGTGCGCTCATTTTCAGGCTTCACCGAGGACTGCACATCGACCGGCCGTCAAGCGAATTTTCAGGTACTTGAACTACACTCCTGAGTTTGGTCTTTGGTATTCTGTCTCCTCGACACTCAGACTTCGCGGGTACTCTGATGCTGATTTTGCAAGGTGTCGCTTGGATCACAAGTCTACATCTGGGTGTTGCCAGTTTCTTGGTTCTTCTTTGGTCTCTTGGCTGTCTCGCAAGCAATCTAGTGTGTTCCCAGTCCACTACAGAATCCGAGTATGTTGCTGCTGCCAGTTGCTGTTCCCAGCTCCTATTGATGACCTACACTATGAGCGATTTTGGTGAGGAGTGCTCCCAGGTTCCACTCTTTTGTGACAACACCAGTGCCATATGTGTAGCCAAAAACCCAGTGCTTCACTCCAAAACGAAACACATCGAAGTGAGATACCACTTTCCGAGGGACAATGTTGAGATAGGGAACATATCCTTGTCCTATGTACCTACCCAAGATCAGCTAGCCGACATATTCACTAAACCACTTGATTAAGTTACCTTCACACGCTTGCGAGGTGAACTTGGAGTGTGTTTCCCTTTTTAGCTGGATCTTGGAGCTTCTCATGTATATATGTGATATATGTATCATTTGTTGCATTCCATGCATACATTTTAATTTCTGTACAAAACCTGGTAGGATAGCCATCTTTGGATCATTTGTGGTAGGATGAGCATCTCTTATATACGTTGATCACTATGATGTGCTATATGTGAGATATGTGTATGTTTTGGGAATGGTGATGTGAATGTTATGCTCTTGATGGTATTGTCGTATGTTCATGATGAGATAGCTTTCTTTTGTGAAAATGCTAAAAATGCTTCACTCATGAGTAGATACTTGTTTATGATCAATTTGTGCTCAAATGCCTATATCATGCGTAGTTTGTGCTTGAGTATCATGCTCTCTTTGCTTGGGGTCAAAGACCCATTTGTCATGGTAAATGTTTCGCCTATACATTCACTTGTGGAGGAGCATAAGGTTCTTTTTGCTGCAAAGGCATTTCATGTACCATGCTTAATTTTGGAAATGAAATTGGTGTGTGAATTTCCTTATTCTTGAAAAATGAGCTCTTAATCATGTCTTTATGCTTTTATGTATATATCTTGGGTGCTAAACTGTTGCATGATGTCTACCATGAGAAGTCTCATTTTAAGAAGTAGACACATGGCTCGGTGGCTTTGACATGACATTTAGTAGCTTATGGGCGTTTGCTATGATCTTGTGATGAGAAATTGTGATCTTGTATGAGCTTTGTATGATCTAGTTCATTTTTGCTCAAATTGTCCATGGATAAGGCTTTACTCATGAGATAAATTTTGTTTGTAAAAATTGCTTAAAATTGTTTTTGGCCATGTCACATGCTTATATGTCCCTACCTTCTCCATGGCAATGTGCTAACTACACCATGTCTACTTTGCTTGCTCTATGTCTAATTTGTAGCATTTTGTTGTGCTCTTTGTATATCTGAGAAGCTTGGTAAATTATATATGCTTTGACATGCATTTGTGCACTTTCATGGTACCTTGATTCATGCATTGTCAACAAGGGAAAGAATTTTGTGAGACTTTTCATGTGAGGAGAAAATTTGAGAAAAAAGGTTGCATTTGCTTAGGGGAGCTCCTTTGTTTTGCCTGAGTTTTGTGCTTTGTGGTGTGCTATTTGTGAGCTTTGTTTGTCTCGGCTGTGTTGAGTCGTTGCCCTTGCCTTAGGGGGGCGAGACTTGGTTTGGCGAGTGATCTTGTTTTCGCTTGTTCTTTGGCTTTGGATCATTTGCTTGGAGGTTTCTGTTTGTGGTTGTTTTTCTTTTCTTTTTCTCTATGATGGTTACTATGGGTGTTGTCAATGCACTCATCAAGGGGGAGATTGAGGACCAGGTGTGACCGAGGACCAGTGGAGGGTCGCTCCTTAGTGATGAGTGATTGACAACGTTGTGCGGACTGATGCTTGGCTCAGTGTGCAGGTATAGGTTGCGGCTTGACTCGTGTTGGTGCAGGTGAAGAACAAGCGCGAAAGGCCTTAACTGTGGTGGCCTCTGGGTGATCGAGAGGCAAGTAGGCTTGGTTCGATGGACCCGGTGGCCGATGGGGTCAAGTGCGAGCCGTGCAGCGAAAGACTAGCAAGTTGAAGTCATGGACATGGGCCGGTGTAAGGTGGCGGTTCAAGGCCGAAGCTTGCACGTGGGATTTGGTGGTTTGCCCACAAAACCATCGGTGGACGGTTTCTTGGTTTGGGCCACAAAACCAAGTCCGGAGGCCCGATGCGATGGAGACGGGGATCCGGGAGCGTCGGGAAGCTTCGAGGCGGGGGGCACGTGGCGTGATCGCAGGGCTTGCGTCAAGGCTAAGCAAGTCCACGATGGAAGCGTGTCCGCTCGATGGGAATATCCGAAGACTTGACCAAATTGCCCCTGAGGGGTGTGTATCTTCATTTTAAGTTGTAGGGGTAGCGTGGTCATTTGCCTCCTCTGGTGGACTTCGCATAAATAGCGGAGAGGTGGATGGCATATCTCTCTCCCTTTTGGCTCTAGGGTTTCCTCCTCGGGTAGATCGCTCTGGACTGCTTCTTTTCCCAGTATTTCGTTAGGCTAGATTCTTGTATAGACTCTGACCTCTGGATGTAAGGAAGCATTCGTCGTTGTGATGATCTCCTAGCTCTTTGTGATTTTCGTTTCATTTTCGAGGCTATTTTTGGGTGGTTTTGTTCTTTGCTTGATTCGTTGATTTGAGGGCGTTTTCTCTCGGATTTCTTTGAGGGGATCATGGGTGGATGCCTTGCGCATCTTTGTGTGTGATCTTGACCCCTCAAACGCCGGGAAATCCCTTCAATTTGCGAGTTTTTGTAGGAGCCCGAGTTCTTGGTGGTGGTTCATGTGATCCGCGATTCCTGGTGTTTTATTGAGTTAGAGGCCGAGATTTTTGAGGCATAGCTTCATCTAGTGACGCGTCACATCTCCCCCAAATATTGTCTCAAGAGCTCATGTAGTTTGAGAGATCTGGTGATGACTTGGTGAGTTTCACTCCCACGGCTAGGCTTTTTCTGCTCCTGTTCGTAACCCGCGGACAGTCCGCAGGGCTGTGGCAGACGGTCCGCGAGGCCCTGAACAATGCAGGTGTTCTTCGTGTTGTTCGCGTGTTCTTACGATTCGTGTTTTGGTCCATTACCTCAGGTGGTTTTGGTTGCACGGAGTTTGCGGATGGTCCGTACCTGAGTGCCGGACGGTCTGTGAAGGGCCGGACAGTCCGCGGGTCCGTCACAGATAGTCCGATTTTTCGGGGTGCGCTTCTGGAGGTTCTATCCGCTTTTGCGGACAGTCTGCGTGAGCCTTGCGGACAGTCCGCCCAGGCTATCCGGACAGTCCGCCCGTACACCACAGACTGTTCGCCTGGTCTGTTGTAGACTTGCCTCTTTGGTTCGATTCTTTTCTAGTGCTTCCGCTCTTTGATTCGTGGCTTGTCTCTAGGACTAGTAGGCTTGTTTGTGCATAGTCTAGAGCTTCTTTGGTGTGTGCGAGTGATCGGAGTGGCAATCGGGGTATAGGCTGAGTTCATCCTTCGGGAAGAATTTTTATCAGCTCCCATTCACTCCCCCCTGTCTGGTCGCCTATTCGGTCCATCAACGTGGTGTGATCGCGGGCTTGCATCGAGGCTAAGCAAGTCCGCGGTGGAAGCGTGTCCGCTCGATGGGAATATCCGAAGACTTGACCAAAATTCCCCTGAGGGGTGTGTATCTTATGTTTAAGTTGTAGGGGTAGCGTGGTCATTTGCCTCCTCTGATGAACTTCATATATATAGCGGAGAGGTGGATGGCATCTCTCTCTCTCTCTCTCTGGCTCTAGGTTTTCCTTCCCCGGTAGATCGCTCTGGACTGCTTCTTTTCCCAGTATTTCCTTAGGCTAGAGTCTTGTATAGACTCTGTCCTCTGGATGTATGGAAGCATTCGACGTTGTGATGATTTCCCTCTCTTAGCTCTCTGGATGTGTGGAAGCATTCGACGTTGTGATGATTTCCCTCTCTTAGCTCTTTGTGATTTTTGTGTCATTTTCAGAGCTATTTTTGGGTGTTTTATTCTTCGCTCGATTCGTTGATTTGAGGGCGTTTTCCTCGGATTTCTTTGTGGGGATCATGGGTGGATGGCTTCTGCATCTTTGGGTGTGATCTTGACCCCTCAAATGCCAGAAATCCCTTTGTTTTGCGAATCTTTGGAGGAACTCGAGTTCTTGGAGGTTGTTCATGTGATCCGCGATTCCCGGTGATTTAGTGAGTTAGAGGTCGAGATTTTTGGGGAATAGCTTCACCTAGTGACGCTTCTCATCTCCCAAATCTTGTCTCAAGAGCT
Source organism: Cenchrus fungigraminus (assembly GCA_036936925.1). NCBI lineage: Eukaryota > Viridiplantae > Streptophyta > Magnoliopsida > Poales > Poaceae > Cenchrus > Cenchrus fungigraminus. The sequence continues at coordinate 25,521,793 of CM072775.1, forward strand.
CAAGTGGTTTGGGAGATCCGGTGATGGATTTGGAGAGTTGACTTCGCGAGCTCGGGCTGTTTCTGTTATGTTCGAGCCTTGCGGACTGTCCTCAGGTGGCTTGCGGACTGTTCGCGCGGTTCGTGTTCGTCATCCGTTCTTTGTGTGTTCTTGCGTGCTTGTGTTTCGATCTGTTGCCTCATGTGTTTTTGGTTGCACGAAGTTTGCAGATGGTCCGTACTCGAGTGCCGGACGGTCGGTGAAGGGCCGGACAGTCAGGTCCCTCGCGGACAGTCTGATTTTTTGGGGTGCGTCTCTGGTGGTTCTGGTGCTATTTTCGGACAGTATGCGGCAGCCATGCGGACAGTCCACCCTAGCCTGGCGGACAGAACGCCTGTACTACACGGACGGTCCGCGCTTGGCCTGTCCAGATTTGGCTAAGTTCTTGATTCTTGTTTAGTGCTTCCGCTCTTTGATTCGTGGCTTGTCTCTAGGTCTTGTAGGCTTGTGTGTGCCTAGTCTAGAGCTTCTTTGGTGTGTGCGAGTGATCGGAGTGGCAATCGGGGTATAGGCTGAGTTCATCCTTCGGGAAGAATTTTTATCGGCTCCCATTCACTCCACCCCTCTCTGGTCTCCTATTCGGTCCTTCAATTGTATCAGTGTCGGTTACAAATCTTCGTGATTCTAACCAGTCTAAGATCCAAAGATGGGCGACTACGGTATGGGGTCAGGTCCTCCGCACTTCGATGGCAAGAATTACCAGATGTGGCAGAGGCGCATGGGCGTGTTTTTACGTGGGAAGGGGACGCTAATATGGGAAGTGACGCAAAATTCTCATTATGTCATTCCCGATAGTTTCCTTCTTCCAGTATCGCGGGGCATGTTTGAGGCAAACGACAAGGCTGTTGATTACTTGTTCCGTACTTTTTGTGCCTTGGAGTTTGATCGAGTGTACGAAGAGTATGTGGCCGGAAAGATTTGGCTGAAGCTTAAGAATGCTCATGTTGGGAATGCTCAGGTGCAGGCTCGCTTGTTCGCCACTCACCGGAGAGAGTACGAGAACTTCACTCATATCCCCGGTGAGTCGATTGATGTGATGTTTTAGCGCTTTACCTGCATCATGAACAACATGAGGGCCAATGTGATAGTGCTCCCATACACGGATCATGATCGAGCTATCAAGCTCTTGCATGCACTTGACAGATCCGTGTGGAGTGCCAAGGTGGAGGCCATTGAGGAGTCAAGCGTGTATGAGACCCTAACGGTGGATGAGCTATTTTCTAAGCTCAAGTCTTCGGAGGTTGATCGTGGCTTGAGAGCCAAGAGCAAGAGCCCCACTGATCCTCATAGTTTTGCTCTTGTCTCAGGATTGAGGACTAATGCTAACCCTGCTGCCATGCTTTTTTCTCTGTCTTGTCTTGTGTCCATGCCAGATGAGGACTTTGAGGTACTGTGCAAGGAGGATCTCACCTTGTTGAGCAAGAGGTTTGGACGGATGTACGAGAACTGCAAGAATGTAAGAAGGAGCTCGGGGATGTGCTATCGGTGCCGGAAGCACAGGCATTTCATCACGTGTGTCCGGAAACCATGGAGATCAAGAACAACTACATAGGCAAGCCCAAGCACGACTACAACAAGCAACGCTCCCGGAACGACTACAAGGACAAGCGCAAGGACAAGGGCGAGAGAAGACCAAGGAAGAGCAGCGGGTACAAGAAGAAGACGGCTCGAGCGATGGATGCCGGAGCGAGCGACATCGACTCCACTTCAAGTGACTCCTCATCCGGTTTGAGCAGCAAGGAAGAGCAAGATCGGCGCAAGGACAAGCGGCACACGGGCAAGAACTTCACCGGCCTCAGCTTCGTCGCACAAGGTGGCTTTTGCGGCATGGTGCACAACTCCAAGAAGGGTGGGAAGCACAGCTCGGATTCGAACTCCGACTCCGAGGAAGACATACGTCAAGATCCAAACTTCTTGCTAGAGGAGAATGCTAGGCTGAATGAGTTGCTTGATAACTGTGATGATGTGCTTAGGAAGACCAACAAGCAGAAGAGAGAGTTTCGGTCTTTGCTAGGTGATGCTAAGGACAAGATAGTTGAGCTTGAGTCTTTGCTTGTTGATGCTAGAACTGAGATAGACTCTTTGAAAGATGCTCCTGTTGTTTCTGATGAGGTTGATTGTGGTGATTGCAATGTTTTCTTGGCTGACTTGACTGCTCTCAAGGATAAGCATGCCTCAACTCTTGAGGAACTAGATGTACTTAGGATTGAGCTTGATGAGATAAAATCTAGACCTGCTTCACTAGGTGCTTGCACTTCTTGTCCTGTGTTGCATGCTAGGCTAGATGAATCTCATGATAGGATAGTTTCTCTTGAGGCTGCATTGAAAGCTCCTATTCATACATCATGCTCTACCTGTGAAATGCACACTTTGAAAAATGTGGAACTTGTGCATTATGTTGACCGTTTGCAGGATGAGAATGATGAGTTGAGGAAATTGATGAGTTGGTTGTCTGGGCATTAGCCACAGTTGAGTTTGATGTTTGCTGAGTTTAAGAGGTTTGATGGTCAGGTGTTGGGGGCTGGGAAGAGTGGTGAGAAGAGTGGTGAGGGAGAAGAGAAAGTTGGAGAGATTCCTATCCCGTCACACACCATACCCATGAACAAGTATGCACCCAAGCCAAACCACCTCAAAAACAAGCAAGACACTACCCCAGATCCACCAGTGTTCCCCCACAAGACAGAAAACTACCAAAAACCCATAAAGTTTGAGAGCACACAGGGGAATGTGTTTTGGGAGAAGCCAGGAGAGAAAGCTGTTGAGAAACCCACAGAGAAACCACAGCCTAAGCCACAGCCAATCCGCTTCCATTTTGAGTATTGTGGGAGGGATGGTCATAAGGATGAGTTCTGTTTCAGGAGGAGAAGGGATAAGAGGTTTGCTGGCGAGATGGCAAACAAGGACAGGTACCACCCTTCTCATGGTGTGCCTGAGCCTCGTAGAAGGCCTCTACCTCGGGGTGATGGGTTTGTGCGTACAGTTTGTTGGACGTGCTCCTTCTCGTGACCGTTATGAGTTTGGGAGGCACAATCGCAGTTTTGGGTCTCAGAGGGACTACAGGCCACGTTTTCCCCATCGTGGTGAGCATTCCCCTCCAGTGAGACGTGACAGGTTCTTCAGTGGTAGGCGTGAGAGGGCTCCGCCTAGAGGTTTTGATGGGATGGATTTTGCTAACCCTTCTTTTGAGCAAATGGCTCGACACTGGTTTGACTCCTTTGGTACTAACCCCAGTGTTGAGTCGCTTGCTCATTGTCGTTCTCGCTTTTGATTTGCAGGTGGGAGGCTTGGAGGACTTTTGGTTGATCGACTCTGGTTGTTCGCGTCACATGACCGGAGATCGTGGGTGGTTCTCCAGCCTCACCCCGGTGAGTACGAGGGAGTACATCACTTTCGGGGACAATGAGAGAGGACGAGTGCTTGCTGAAGGTATGGCAAAGGTGAGTAGCAAAGTGACCTTAAAGAGTGGCTTTGGTCAAGTCACTTGGTTTTAACCTGTTGCCAGTATCCCAGTGGCTTGATGAGGGTTTTGAGGTTCGTTTTAAGTTGGGCGCTTCTCGTGTGCTTGATTCTCGAGGCGATCTTGTCTGTACGATCGTCCCCGAGGGTCAAATCTTTCGTGCTGATTTTTCCCAGTATGTTGGTCCTCCTTGATGCTTTGTTGCTGGCGTTTCGGCCGAACTTTGTGTTGACGGTCGATATTTGCCATTTTTATGACCGTCAACTCCTGCAAATTTGAGCATGAATTGCACATCCACACTAGAATAGGTGTTTAAACTCATACTTTCCACCAGTGTCGATGTCTATTTGAATGCAGGTATTTAGCTTAAGAAATGGGAGGAATCAATGCACTTTCACTCCACTCCAATCCAAGGCACTCAAATGCTGGCCAATCAGGGGCTGCCACATGGATTCTCCTGGATCCATGATGTCACCAATCCATGTGAGGGACTCTTGACGAATCATACGCTGCTACGTCAGCATCACATGGATCCATGGGCCCACTTTGCCCACTAAACCGCCAGGAAACGTGCCACGCACGGAGGAGAGGAATTAGGGCCCACATGGAAGCGAGCCAGACAAAGCACAAGCCAGAAGGCCGGCCAGGGGTTTCGGCCGACCCTAGGATCGGCCGAACCGACCTAGGGTCGGTTGATCCTGGCCCTCCACGTGTTTGCTCCCTATTGGTCCTTGGCTGCATTCCCGGGTGTTTAGGGGCACTTTGAGCCCCGGAGCAAGCCTCCTCCTTGTCTATAAATAGGAGGGGAGGGGCTCCATTTCACACACACCACCAAGCTCTCAAGTTTCACTTCTCTCTTGTGTAGCTCTCTCTCTCCCTCTCTCTAATTCTGCCCATGAGAGGTCATTCTCACCTCTTTGTGGTAGAATGGTGATGAGGAGAGATCTAGACTAGGATTAGTTGAGAGGTAGAGTAGGGGTAAGGAGTGAGTTGATGTCCTCGTGGATGCTTGTTCTTCATTTAGATCAAAGCGAGTATTTCAACATTTCTTATTTAGACTATAGTGGACATCATGCATGATTGATTTGTTCTTGTGTTCGTAGCTCGTTCATAAGTTAGAGGCTTGTGTTCTTCATGACACAAGGCTTCGATCCTTTAGAGCCAGAGCCGTAGTTCATGTACTTGTTTGCATGCTCTGATCCTGTTTAGTCAAGTAAGTTCGCTGTATCTCGTTTATCTGCATCCATAGCTTCCTTTCTGCTCCCAGCTCAATGATATGATCTGATTTCGATCTTTCCCTTGTTCGTGGGACCATATCTATATGGTTGCTATAGTGTAGTTTGCGGGTTGATAGACGTAACCGCACTATAGTGTTTATTTGGGGTACAGACGTGGTGTCTGGGCCCTGGTTTTCCTGCGAAGACCACGTACGATCGTAGCGTAGAGGTAGGCCGCAGTGGTGACAGCCTGTTGGACCCTTTGTCAACCCTCTACGTCACGTACCGAATCGGGCTCGCTTGCCAGCACCTTGGAGTGTTGTCGCCCCGCGGGGATGACTGAGACCTGACAAAATACATCTTGAGAGCTAAGTCCCTTAAGGAAGTGCTTCTTGTATCCCGACCTATCCAAGCGAAAGCTGGTGTCCTTGGATAGACCCTCTCTGGTTACTCACCGTCCTAGGAACAAAACCCGATGGGAATATTCATTCCCCTAGGGAGAAGTGCTACAATGGTGTATCTGTGCGCTTGCAGATTCGTTCGCACTCGTCAGTGTACCCGGGAGTTTCTTACACGATCACGCTATTGCGTCAGTGGTGGTGACGTCAAGAAACACCAACAAGCATTTCTGGCGCTGTTGCCAGGGACGGCTGTTGTTAACCTTCGAGCCCGTCTATCCTCGTATTTATCTTTTTCCTTTTTCTTCTACCTTCACCCCCGTTACCCTTCTTGAGATATCCCTTTTTGTTTTCTTTATTTCTACCTCTACCCCCGCTACCCATGGAAGGTTATCCTTGTAAACACCTTCCACCTTCGAGGAGTGAACCCTCAGAGCCATGTTCGTCAAGACCCACTCTTACATCTGGCCTTTGGCTTCACCCCTCTCTCATGAAGCTAATTTAGGACCTATCCTTCTTGGGGTTAAGTCATGAGAACCCCTTTGATCATGTGAGAGACTACGAGCGACTGATTGAAACTCAGGGTAAAACCGGAGAATCACCGGATGCTCGGAAAAGAGAGTGTTTCCCGCTATCCCTCTCCGGGGAAGCGCGGGATTAGCACCATTGTTTTGGTAGAGATTACCTTACTTGGGAAAGGTTGAGAGCAGCTTTTTGATCCCACTTCTTCCCAATATGACGTGTCATCTCGTTAAGGGCAAAGATTCTCTGTTTCAAGCAATGTGAGGAGGAATCACTAGGAATGGCATGGAATCGGTTCGCCTCAGCGGTGGAAGATTGCCCAGTCCTCTACATTCCCGATTGGATGTTGCTTCAGCACTTCTGGTTTGGATTGCGGAAGGATGACGCCATGAGGCTTAATGCTCTCTCCGGAGGATCCTTTGTGCACCTAGATGCTGTCGAGAGAAAAGAGATCCTGGATAATCTCCGAGATTTCAGCTCCCCTTGCATCCCGGTCAATGAGGCACCCACCAGAGGAAATATTAAGCCACCTAGATCCATTGTCAGCCGAGTCCGAGATTTCATATCCATTCTTTCTGAGCTCTGGCTGAAGATGTCATTCCTGAATGGCAGGAATCTAAATGAAAGATTTCGTGGCGCGAGGTCTACCCTTGGGTTCCCCTCTCATGCATCTTCTTAGACCTTGTCCCCGAGACTTTGTCTCGTGGGAGGACAGAGAGAGTAGTTCGGAAGGAACGACCATTCCCGGCCAGGATGACTTGTTCGATCCTCACTACTATCTCCTAAGGTGGGTATGGGAGGCATATCGTGTTTCTACGTCGAGGTTTGAGCTGAAGTGCTTTGCACTGAAGTTTCGTATGAACCGAGACATCGGTCTCTACTTTATAATCCATTGGATTCATCCATCAGACCGAAGAGCACGATCATTTACTGATCGAATGGAGTGCATTCACTTTTCATCTCAAGCACATCGATCGATGCCGGTCAGTCAGGAGAAGCTTGCACTTCGTATCTTATGCCTGACTTGATCGATGCCCAATGGGAGGTGCACTTTCCAGTTTATCCATAACCCCCCATTGGAATCTTAGGCCAGACTTCGAAATGTCTTCATCGCCTCGATGAGAACATCGAACCCTCTGCCTAAGGTAAGAGCGAGTTACATCTTGCTCTTCGTCCGAATTCTGGTTCTTGATCGTACGCCGGTCTCTGGAAGTCCATGCTCTATCCTCTTTGAGGGCCGAGTGTCTTTCTGAGCTTGAGTTCACTCGGAGATCGGTACCTATTGGTGAAGCACTAGCCTCAGTGCTCAATCTTTTCATCTCTGAATTCCGCGACCCCAGTGCTATAGTCATCGAGTCCCATGGCCACCTCAGGGAATGCCTCGGCCTCTCTGGGATGATCATGCTTGCCCTCAGCCTTGATATACCTTCTTGGGCTCGAGTTCGTATATGCACTACCCTTGTAGATCAGAGTTTATCATCATATCAACATTGTCTGCAAGGAGATGGTCATAAGTTGAGACAGGAGATCACAAGACACCCGCATCCTGAGTACTCCTGGGACTCATCTCGTTTCCCCAAGAAGAATTATCCTTCGGGTATCTTGTGGACTGTGGTCATGCAGGAGAAAGAAATTACCAAGATAAAGAGGAGTAGGCAAAGGTCCACAGGAGGGCAGCACCATTGGGCGATACAAACACTTCGTGACAACTGTCAAGGTGCCTACATTTTTGACGAACCGAGTATGTCGTCAAGGTGACTTCCCCCAGATTCTCTATGGATATATCATGGTTTGGCCAAGGTTGGAATATAGTGGAGGATGAATTTTCAACCTCAACCTTATCTTAGCCTTAAGCCTAAGCCAATCTTACCATCTCAGGAAATCCACCTGGGTCGTCGATCCTGAGACTAGCTGGAGCCCACACGAGAAGGGGGAGGACCAGAGGGGCCCACAGGGGGCCGGCCGAACCCAGGTTCGGCCGAAACCCTGGTGCCGCCTCTCCCCTTCTTCTTTTGTGTGTGCGACTCCTTCTCCTCCAGAAACCTTCTCCCTGCCGCCCTACGAGTTTTCGCATCGCGAAATCCATCTCCTCCAGCTCACCATCCTCAGCTCATCGCTGCATCCATGGCCGGAAGGAGTGTTGTCCCTTTTGACGGCTCCACCTCGTCCACCGGCCCCGGGGCAGGAGGCAACCCCTCCGTCGTTGCCGCCCCCGCTGCGACCTCGCAATGGTGGCCGGTGTCCTGGATGTTCCTCCGCTCGCCACCATCCCGCCAGGCGGGAGGATTCCAGGCACACCGCCCTCAAGGCGCTCCGCCTCGCCTGGGAAGAGGCACATGAGACGGGCGGCCAGCCCCTACGGCAGGCCGACCACGGCTCAGCTTCGCCCCAGGGGGTTACCGCTCGCTCCACCTAGCACACCTGGATCATCGCTAGCTAGAGGGCAGACGAGCTCAGTGCAGTCTGCTCCTTCACCGCAGCCGCCGGTGACCATAAAGCTGGCACTACCTAAGGAGAAGGCACCTGAGGCACGCCCAGCTCCAGTTCTGCCAGAAGAAGAGGAAGACTTTGGGTTGGATGACGGGATGCCACCGCCGCCCTACACTAGGAGGACTAGGGAGAGGACTCGGGTAACCGAGCAAATCCCTAGGCTCTCCATAGTGGCCAAGCTGACCCCGCTGATGAAGGAATTGGAGGCCAGCAACGAGAAACTCAGAACTGCTTACTCAGAGCAGAAGTTGGACCTGGCCAAGCTGAGAGACGACATTCGTGACCTTCGCCGCGGATTCTGTGCGAAGATGAGGAGACTGTTCTCGGCTACGGGGCATGCAGCTCTCTATGATGCCGAGTAGTGGGGATTAGCCCTAGCATTAGTTCATTAGGCGCTGGTCTAGGTCTAGGTTTGATTTCCCTTTATTTCATTTATTTCCTTTGCATTTGTGTAAGCGCCTAATCATTTTGTTTGAAACATTTGAATTTGAATAAAGTGGCTCACCGGTCATGTAACCCGGTTTAGCCACCCTTTGTGTCATTACTTTGGTCTCTTTGATTTAGAGGACATCTAGGTTCGAGACTCTGTGGGGGAAGAGCCACGACTTTCCCAAAGCAGGCACGACGTTTCCGTACGTACCCACTGTGAGCACTCCGCGCTAGCCGATCGATCACCTACCGCGAACCTGAACAGGACCCGCACAAGTTCACTCCTGTGGAGAGCCTCTAACGGTTCATCTCCCATGCATAGCGCCGGTTTGCATCTCGACAACTCACTCTCTTTCATTCCTGAGTTTTGTAAGCTATATGTGTCTATCTCTAAACTAAAACTCGAATGATGATGCTAAAGATCACCCAGCTCGCCTGTACCTGAGTAGACTTACATATGTTTATTCCTTGTTATCTACCTGATGCTTGTGAACCATAACCTCCTTAAGGACAAGCATGTTCACCTAAGTTATTGACAAGTATGATATGGCTGGATGATATGATCTGTTGCTTTGATGACTAACTCTCTTGGGGAATTTATTTATTTGAAAAACTCAAAACCTCTTGGAAAGGCTCCTCTTTGATATGCCTCCGTCCCATTAGAGCCATATGATCTTTGTAGGCAAAAACCTTCAGTTCATATGCTACTTGTTATTACATTGAGCTTTGTCAAATTCTGCGATCCTTATGAGAATTCTTATCATTACTTTCATGATCAAGATTTATGTGCACCCCACCTATTTCCCCCTTTCTATGCTTCTACACTGGAAGTTGGCATTGTATCGTTCGTACCACAAAAGTAAAAGCTCCATATGTGGTATGACCGCTCTCTCTAAAAGTATCCTTCAAGGAAGAGATATGGGCTATGAAAAAAAATGAAAAAAAATGAACACATGCCCAAAGCATGTTTTGAAAAAAAAGAAGAGAGAAAGGATAGCCCATATCCAAAATAAAGAAGGAGAAAAGGAGAGGGATGGTCATGCAAAAAGGAGTTCCATATTATAGATGGTAATAACTAGTGTCCATTCCTGGGCTACTGTCCACCTTACCATCAACCAACAGTTCTCACCATATATATGTATGGTAATATATAGCACCCATTCAGGGCCTAGTATCCACCTTACCATACACACCATAGCCATACTGATGCACATCTTGATCTGATGGTATGATTTGATTTTCTCTGTGGATCCAATCTTTGACTTTGCAAAATATGTGATGCAAGTATGCTCTCTCTTTATCCTACCCTGAACTCCACATATAGCCATTATTAGAAGTAGGATGAAGAAAGGCAAATGCCTTAGTGAGGACATATACACATTGAGTGATCTGAGAGAATCAAATGAGGACGCCACCAGGAGTTTTGTTTATGAAAATCTTGCAAAACCCTAAGGTGTTTATCATCAGGTGCATAAGTGACTTGATTCACAGCTGTTCTACTTTTCAATCACCCAAGGGAACATGATAGCCACTACACAGAGGTTCACCAGAGCAAGGTATGACTACATAGAGGTTCAATCACCCACATGGCTTTGTTTCCCCTTCACTCGGGACGAGCAAAGGTCAAGTGTGGGGGTGTTGTTGACGGTCGATATTTGCCATTTTTATGACCGTCAACTCCTTCAAATTTGAGCATGAATTGCACATCCACACTAGAATAGGTGCTTAAACTCATACTTTCCACCAGTGTCGATGTCTATTCGAATGCAGGTATTTAGCTTAAGAAATGGGAGGAATCAATGCACTTTCACTCCACTCCAATCCAAGGCACTCAAATGCTGGCCAATTAGGGGCTGCCACATGGATTCTCCTGGATCCATGATGTCACCAATCCATGTGAGGGACTCTCGACGAATCATACGCTGCCACATCAGCGTCACATGGATCCATGGGCCCCACTTTGCCAACTAAACCGCCAGGAAACGTGCCATGCACGGAGGAGAGGCATTAGGGCCCACATGGAAGCGAGCCAGACAAAGCACAAGCCAGAAGGCCGGCCAGGGGTTTCGGCCGACCCTAGGATCGGCCGAACCGACCTAGGGTCGGTTAATCCTGGCCCTCCACGTGTTTGCTCCCTATTGGTACTTGGCTGCATTCCCGGGTGTTTAGGGGCACTTTGAGCCCCGGAGCAAGCCTCCTCCTTGTCTATAAATAGGAGGGGAGGGGCTCCATTTCACACACACCACCAAGCTCTCAAGTTTCACTTCTCTCTTGTGTAGCTCTCTCTCCCTCTCTCTAATTCTGCCCATGAGAGGTGATTCTCACCTCTTTGTGGTAGAATGGTGATGTGGAGAGATCTAGACTAGGATTAGTTGAGAGGTAGAGTAGGGGTAAGGAGTGAGTTGATGTCCTCGTGGATGCTTGTTCTTCATTTAGATCAAAGTGAGTATTTCAGTATTTCTTATTTAGACTATAGTGGACATCATGCATGATTGATTTGTTCTTGTGTTCGTGGCTCGTTCATAAGTTAGAGGTTTGTGTTCTTCATGACACAAGGCTTCGATCCTTTAGAGCCAAAACCATAGTTCATTTACTTGTTTGCATGCTCTGATCCTGTTTAGTTAAGTAAGTTCGCTGTGTCTCGTTTATCTGCATCCATAGCTTCCTTTCTGCTCCCAGCTCAATGATATGATCTGATTCTGATCTTCCCTTGTTCGTGGGACCGTATCTATACGGTTGCTATAGTGTAGTTTGTGGGTCGACAGACGTAACCGCACTATTATCATGACGGCAATGCTCATACGAATCTTTGGAATGTCTTGCTTGCTGATTTGCTCACTCGTAGCATTTTGTAGTGCTCTTTGTCTATTTGAGAAGCTTTAGGTTGTAATTTTCGTAAAAATACCTTGATTCTTGCATTGTCAACAAGGGGGAGAAGTTTGTGCATGGAAAATAGGTCTGAACATGTTTAGCAGGTTTTCGGCTGGTTTCGAACTTTTTCAGAACAAGTTTTCTGGGGGCGGTCACATAGGGCGGTCAGACCGCCCTGTCTGTGATGTAACCGGCCCAGGCGGTCTGACCGGCCTGGCTAGGCGGTCTGACCAGCTTGGGTCAGTGAGAGCAAGTTTTGCTCATTTTTCATGCATCTGCAGTAGTTCTTGCATGCATGTGTTCAGGGGGAGTGCATTTGCTCAGGGGGAGCCTGCATGTGTTCAGGAGGAGCTCCGTGTGTCGCCTGAGTTCTTGGTTTGGTGGATTGCTCTTCGTGAGCTTTGGTTTTTGTCTCGGTTGTGTTGAGCCGTTGCCCTTGCCTTAGGGGACCGAGACGTTGGTTTCAAGTGATAAGGGTTTGTGTTGTTTGGCTTTTGGATCACTTGACAGATTGTTTGTTGTTTCTTTCTCTCTTTTTCTCTGATGATTACTACGTGTGTGGGTGTTATCAATGCACTCATTAAGGGGGAGATTGAGGACCTGTGTGGTTCGAGGACCGGTGGATGGTCGCTCCTTAGTGATGAGGGATTGACAACGTTGTGTGGACTAACTCTTGGCCTAGTATTGCAGGTACAGGTTGCGGCTTGATTCGCGTGGTGCAGGTGAAGATCAAGTGCGAAAGATCTATGTCTGTGTGACCACCCAGAGCGGAGAGACGAGTAGCCTTCGATCGAGGCCGACGGGATCGAGTGCGGACCGTACGCTGGCAAGAAGAGCAAGACGACGTCGAGAGGGATGAAGCCGGTGCAAGGTGGCAGCTAACAACTGAAGCTTGCATGCGGGGTTTGCAGTGGTTTGGCCACAAAACCACTGGGTTACTTGGCTGAGCCACAAATCCAAGACCAAGGACTCGACGGGGCGAGCCGGCCTGCCTGGGGCGGTCTGACCGCCTGGCCAGGGAAAGACCGTGGGTAGGGCGGTCTGACCGCCCAGGAGGGGCGGTCTGACCGCGTGGGCTGTAGCGCGTCGAGAACCTTCGAAGCGGAGGACCCGTGGCGCGATCGTGAGGCTTGCGTGAAGATGAAGCGGGTTGCGGCCAGCGGGAATCCGTCCGATGAAGTAAAAGATCAAAGTTCCCAAAGTGCCCTCGGTGGGCGTGTATCTTAAGTTAAGTAATTAGGGGTAGTTTGGTCATTGGTTGCCCTCCATATAAACTCAGTTGAGAGGAGATGGCAGCCACCTCTTGGAACCCTAGTTCATTTGCTTTCCTCTTTAGTTTTCCTTAGGCCTAGCTTGAGTGCTTCATGAGAGATCTTGTGAGAGGGATGGATGTTCGGGCGGCTTGCTAGACCTTATATGAACCTTTCATGGTATGTATAGAAGCTTCGGCGTGGTGCATCTAGTCTATCTTAGTCTCCCGGCGTTTTCCTTTGTGGTGATTTTCGGAGCTCTTTTTGGGGATTTTCTTGGTGGCTTGTTTGAGGGGTTTCTTGGAGGGATTCTTGTTGGGTGTCACACATGAGGTTTTCGTGCCTCTTTTCTTGGTGACTTTGCCCTAGAAATCCTTTGGGAAATCCTTTGATTTGGGTGGATTTTGGAGTTCTTGGAGTTCATGACCTAGAGACCTTCGATTCGCGATTCCTCTTGATTGAATGAGTTTCGGTGGATATCCTTTGGTGGAGAGGTCATTCATGAGGTGACCCAGCTATCCCCGAAGTTTCGTTGCAATCCGTGGAGTGAATCGGGAGATCGGGTGAAGGGAAGTTGGGAGTTGACACGCGGCCAGTTTCTGCAGGGGAGGCGGTCTGACCGTCCAGGGGACGCGGTCTGACCGCCCTGGGATTTCGCAAGGAAAGTGTTGGTTTTCCGGGGATTTTCTCTGAGAGTTTGTTTGCCTTGATCAGAGGAATTTCCAGGCGAAATCTTGGGTCGATTTGGACTTGTGTGCTTCGAGTTGTGGTTTTGGGGAATTTCTCAGCCTAGGCGGTCTGACCGCCCTGTCCATGCGGTCTGACCGCTCCTGGCAGGAAATTTCCCTTGAGTTGTTTCCGCTGTTGTGGTTGAGTAGTTTGAGTGTTTGCTGGTGAGATTTGCTCCTAGGATCAGTAGCACTCCAGTGGCTACGTGGTCTTGGCAAACGTGCGGATATAGTGGAGAAAGTGATTTTAGGATCAAGGCCGTGTTCATCTCGTTGGAGGAGCTATCTCCCTCGAGAAAGAATTTTTATCGGCTCCCATTCACTCCCCCCTCTCTGGTCGCCCAATCCGGTCCTTCAAAACCAAAATGGAGGTTCGTGCTGTCTTGTATTTATGTTTTGTGATTTGTTATTTGTCATGTTATCTGTTATACTAGGCGCATGAAATATGACTAGGAATAGGGTAGTATAGGATTATAGCGTGATCTCGTGCTTTCTTGTGTACAGATCATCGAGATGGGTCAAGAAGTTTCTGCCAATGAGGTATCAATGGAAAAAACAATCAGTGTGTCCAACCCAGATGAGTCTCCTATTAGCGACCAAGTGAAAATCAATCTCAGTGCTAAACGTAATACGTAAAATATGTATAGGAGTAGTATATGAAATTATTTCGTGATGATTTGTTTGTCCTTGCTTACAGATCACGGGCTTAGGTGAAGGAGGGGTTGCCAGTGAGGTGGTAGTAGAAAAAGCAAACGATGTGTTAATGTCAGGTTGGTTTGATGCGGACCAAGAACAGGTGAAAATCCATTAAATCCGTACTGCATATATTTATTTTGCGGCTGTGTTTGACCGTTAGCAGTTAATTGAATTTTATTTCAATTTTTTGCAGGTAGGGACGTTCCCATCAGATGTGACTGATGTCTGCATTGGTCTCTGTGAACAAAAACAAGAAACATCTACGGACATTATCTTAGATGAAGATTCTAAAAAGTTGCTTTTTGATACCATGGAGGACGAAACTACACACAGTGTGGGGCCATTAGATGGATCCTCAATTATAAAAGCCCAGGTAAAATGATATTTGAGTTGAAGTATTTATTGTGTTTTTCAGTTGGTGCTATCCTTTATATTGTGATTGCTATCTTGTTTGTCACGTTGCAGGAAGTAATGCTTAATTTAGATCATGATGTTGTGCCCTCCCTCGACACGGTTCCTGCGAACGATACTTTTACACATGAATCCCTAGAGATGCCTGTAGATGTGGGCATTGAGATCAAGAATACCTACGAAGAGATCAAGGTTGTCGTTGACGTGGTGGATACAGAAGGCGGTAAGAGCCTTCTTAACCTCATTGATGGCATGGAAGCATTGGAGAATCCTGTTGACGTAGTACAAGATGATGTTCCCATAGTGCATCATCATAACAAACCAAAGGAGGCGGGCGTCAACCATCTCCAACCCCAAGGTAAGTGATTTTACATTTTGCTGATTTACATTCCCAATGCCCAACACTTTGAATATTTTATTTTCATTTTGCATATGTAATTTTACGATCTGATAAAACACAGATTATATGTGTGACGAGGGAGATTTAGATTTTATTAGAAGAGTTGCTCGGTGCCTAGAAGATCATGTTGTAGTTAGGATTGATGACATTTTTCTCAAGTACAAGACCTTCAAATGCCTTTTGAGTGGTAGTGCTTATGTGAATTGGGACGTAAGTAGCAGGTCATATATGTAGAGTTCCTTTGATATAGTGCGGAATAATATGGAAGGATTCTCATAAGTTTTTCGGCTTTATATATGTATATTGCAGGTTATAAATGCCTATACAAATCTCATTAGGGCTGAAGAGCACCTACTTCGTAGGGCAGGTTCAACCATTCACCTAGAGAACACTTTGATTGTTGGCCTTCTCCACCATGATGGAAAATTGATGAAGGAAGAAAAAATAGCTCCAAATATTAGAGAGGATTCAATCGTCGAAAGGGTGGTCAAATATGTGTCGCATGACTTGGTAAATTTTTAATTTTTCACTGCACATGAATATGCTTCTTGCTCCTTATAGTATAGAGGTAGATTGTTAAATTCAGACTTTATTATTAATATTCCTACTGGCATGTCCAGGTGTTCCTTCCAATTAATATCAAGGAAATGCATTGGTACCTTGCCGTTGTTAACAGCAAAAGACGTGAAATACAAGTCCTCGACTCACTAGGACCAATGGGTCGTCGTGATCTGGAACATGTTGTAAGTAATGGCAAA
Organism: Cenchrus fungigraminus; assembly: GCA_036936925.1. NCBI lineage: Eukaryota > Viridiplantae > Streptophyta > Magnoliopsida > Poales > Poaceae > Cenchrus > Cenchrus fungigraminus. Next base: position 25,537,459 of record CM072775.1, read on the forward strand.
TTTTTCTACCACTACCGTTAAGGTGTATTCATAAGATGGCTGATCGTTTATTGTGGTAACGTAGTTGGACGGCCTGCAGTTACAAATTGATGCAGCATTAGGATTAGTGGATATTGCATCAAACACCAAATGGCCTGACCTTCAGGTTTCTTCGTGGCCTATTGTTGAGCAATTCCATCAGAGGATGCAGACTGATGGGTACATTGCCTGTTATTGTCTTCTATAAATGATGTTTGTAATTTCCATACAACCATGTAAATTTTTTGATCTTCCTACATGTAGGGTTTCATGTGGTTTGTTTATGTTGAACTGCATTGAGTACTGGACGGGTGAGGATCTCACCGACAGGTTCACTCAGGTAAATACTACGTCAATTATTCACACAAACACGAAATGACACACAGTCACATACCTAAATTATGTTTGAATTGCACAGGTCGAAATGACAGCATTTAGATCGAAGCTTGTTGTCATCCTTTGGGAGTCACCACTAAACACTGCGAAGGAACTACCTGATGAGGTAGTTAATGATGACTATGAAGCTTCCCCCCTCAAACACAGATGTCCCAATTGTCGACGCAGCTTACATTTACTAGGTGGAAAGATACAGCTGCAGCGGTCTGCGACTATATTCTGTCAATCAAAGATGCAGATGCTTTAGGGTAAGTCATTATAATTTATATCTACATTTATTCGTGTAACAATGTCAGCATCTTGAATTATTTTTTCTTCAGGCAAAAATGGATTGTCAGTTCAGAGCCATACCCAATAAGCTTATGTTTGAAGGACTTGCAAGATATACTTGATGTTAATAAAAGTTTGGAGTATGATACCTTCAACCTAGCAGTTCGCATGCTTGCGTGTGATGAGGCTACATTTATGAGGGAACCAAAAACTCACTTCATGGATTTGAAGTTTTATGTTAGTGCTTATCACATAAATAAATAATTTTATAGTGTACATCAAAGCCCTTAAATTATTTTGTTTCATTCTTATGCTTATTAATCATTATGTTTCTATGCAGTATGCCTGTGGTTACAGATGCCACCCTAAATATCGTACGAAGCTTCAGTTCAGGTCGATTGCAAAGTTCTTTGACGATTGGCCTGGGAGTGCCGTTACGTTTTCCGAATGTCAGCTGGTAAGTTGGACTCATCTGGTGTCCTTCTTTATGGCACAACATATAACTCAACTGTTGTTTCCTCTTTGTTGTATGGATCCTTTTTAAAATTTAATTTATATAACACAATGCAGATTCTGGTGCCTTTCTATACTAATGGTCGTTACGGCGTGTTTGCATTGAACACACGTGCAAGAACCATAGCCATAATCGACCCTAAACCAGTTGAATATATCCTGGATATAATAATCCATCATTCTACTATCTACCTAGAATTCAGAAGGTTGCTAAAGCGTTTGATCGTGCTATGGATGAAATAGATCCCTCATGGACTGATGACATTTTTGATTGGCAACACATCTATCCAGGCCATGTCCCCAAGACATTTGACTGGTATCAATACAATCTTCCATGAGATAAATCTTTTTTCCATGTAAAAATACCAAGTTGTCTCTCTTAACTTTTGTAGGCCCATTTCCGGTTTTTTAGTATTTGAGCTCATGAAAATGTGGGATGGTGAACAGTTTCATCGTTTGATCAATGTGGTTAGTTTACAGTTCACAAATGCATCGTGTTTATAGACCTTAAATTAAAATAATACTATATAACTTAGATTATTATTAATATAGATATATGTCATATTATATTATGTATCGAATGCTGTTAAATGTTTACTAATTTTTTTCTAATAATATATTTGAAGGATTCAAGAATTCTTAGGAAGTGGCTTCTTCTCGATGTCCTGAAGTGTAGGTTTAACGAGAACGCGGACATCATCCCTGAAAATGTCAGTTCTGCTGTTCTGTCCATAAGGGGCACGGATGTTGAGAGATACATTTAGGTGGACTATCATTTGAGAGATATAATAATATGCCTGCAAACGGAGCAGTGCAAATCTATGTAATAAGGATTCATCTTATGGAACGTGACCTATGTTTTTTTTTCTGAAGAACAAGAGTTGTTAAACTTTACTATGCTGTTTCGGATGAATCATTCAGCTTAAAAATCCATACCACTCAGCTTGCGATTTAGTTATCCAAACATATATATATTCCCACTACTTTGACGTGCATTTGTATTTTTACCTTCATTTACGTGGATGTTATCCAACACAACTCATAAAATATTTATGATTTATTTACATGGGCATGATATTAGAAATGGAGATCAATTCTCATCCTGTATTTCGGAATTGACCATTTTTCTCTTGGGTATGAACATATAGGCGATACGGAATTGACCATTTTTCTCTTGGGCATTAACATATTTGTGATACGAAATCGACCAATTATTCGCATGTTAACCCGTGACGCAATGCTGCAGCAAATCCTGTTTATTTTGGTGTTAATACCAGAGAAAACAGCAGCCAAAATCTCAATCAAATGCCAGCCAACGGAGAAGCACCTTGGCACAGATCCCGAAGCAGATTCGGCAGTAGCTCCATCGGATCAGGCGCCCATCCGCGGCGTCCAGCAGCCGTCCGCTCCGACAGAGGGGGCATCCTCGCCTCGGCGTGGGCTGCGTGGACCATCCCAGCGATTCGCATGCCGCCACACATCTACGGTCCCCGGCGCACCCAACACTGCCTGCTGCGCTGCACGAGGAGAATCCGCCTCGGATCCGCCGCCTGGATCCTCTGCTCCGTCCGCGGGATCTTCTGCGCCCCTCGGATCCATTGCGCCACGCGATTCTACTCCAGCAGTTGATGTTTCCAATTTTAATAATTCACATGATTACCGTAATAGAGGAAATGTTAAATTTTATCTCCAATGTAGATCGAACCTTACCTTTTGTGGATGTAGACATAAATATGACAGATGAAATTCCACGATATTATTTCCATTTGTTATGTCCTGATTATCTTCCACAAATAAAAATTGACTGATATTTTCTTGTAATTGGTACACTTCCATCCATAAACCCATATAAATTTCATTCCATGATCTTATTTCCATATGTAACGTACGTCATGATTATCGTTTCCACAAATGACATCCTTATTGATTTTCACACTTCCTTCTATAACGTCCTCATCATTGTTTCAACAAATAGCGACCTGATTGATATATGTTGGTACACTTCCTTCTATACAAAATACACATACACATTCATATAATTCCCACGGTCAATCATACTTTCCTGCTCTTGTGCACAGCTTGGTGCTATATAATACCCTCTGGCGGATGGAGGTTAACTCCATCCCCTCATCACGTATGTCCACATATATAGAACATAAGGCAAAAGCGAAGAAACAAGAAGCTGCTCTATGCCTCAAAGTTCCGACGTACCAGCTCCATTGACAGTCGGTGAGTACAAACATAGATGTAAATCTTTTTTGTTGCCTTGTCAATTGGATTATTACACTACTACATTGAATAAATAAGTATAAAATTTTGTATGTTGTTAAAGATGTAGATTTGTGTGGCAATCACATAGGTTTGTCTGGTTTAGATATTGTGAATCATGTGTACACATGATCTTAATTTTGGATTATCATAAGCATTTGTGCCATAGAGGTAGACATAGTATTACACGATGTTGGATTATCATATCAATCCGTGCCTTAGATACATAATAATATAGAGATAGATAATCCAAAATCATGTGTTGTTCTTTTTTCCAGAAATAATGGCAGCAGATGGGTTTCGTATGCGTGTGCAACCTGGTGATCAAGACAGGGTTGTTTTGTGTCGAGTAGATCGTGTTAAGTATAGTCGGCTCTTCACTGTATTCCTTGTGCTCCAACACATGTTTGGGTTTCAGGATTTCCGTTTGGCTGTAGAAAAGTGTGGTCAAATTATGTACGCCATTCTGCCCTCCTCTGCAATGGTTGAGACTTTGCATGGACACTGTTTCAAATGGAAGAAGGAGGAGGTGTCATTCCACCGTGTTACCTTTTTTCGCTTACAAAAAGATGAAGTCATTGGTCCAATAGAGACATTATATTAGTTAGATTTTGGGGTATGTATTGTACTAACGTCAGGAGTACAAATGTCATACCAAAATAAGATCAATAAAGATGAATTTCACTTGCAATGTCTGTGTGTTCAATGTGGATTGACATGCGTTGTTTAAAGATTCACTTGCTTGATTGTTTTGTTTCATTGAGTATTCAACGAATTAAGCACCTGACCGAAATATAGAAATTTTTGGTTCCCAAACACATGCTTATCCATTAAGGAATCCATCCGAACTTATGTTCGTAGCTTTTCTTATATTTTGAATGCTGCGAAACATTAACCATGTACAATTGTAATTTGAGACTGTTTTTTTGAAGGAATTTAGTTTGTTTCCCTATATATAAGTATTTATGACATGTGTAACCATATGTGTTTTTATATCAGGTAAGGCTTCCGGCTAGAAGCGTGGATGGCATTGCCTAACAAAAAAGCAGCTGAAACAATAGGTGCCCAATGGTTCAGCCTCGACGAGGATGCATGGAGCAACATTATCTACCGCCTCAACCTGCTCGATGTCCAGAACTTCATGTCAACCTGCCATGATTGGTCTGATGTGGCCTCCAATCTCAACACCAAGCGCCTGACATCAGGTATTAATGCTTATTCTAGAATGGATCCCTCTACTCGAGTTTCTTCTGACATTTAAGAAAGGTTTATGGATGCACACGTTTTTCAATTTATGTTATCCTTGTAAACAATAGGCATCCCTATGTTGGTCACATCGAGAGCTAACAGCAATCAGAGCTGGTTCAATGAGTCTCTGGGAGATGGTTCATTTGGTATGCACGATGTTTTGGAAGGGACATCATTCCTTGTGCACAGTGATTATCTCAAGGACAAGTTGTGGGTAGGTGGAAAGGATGATTGGCTCGTAATCTCAGATAACAGGTGGTCGTTGGAGTTGGTGAACTTTGTGACTGGACAAACGGTCCCCTTACCATTGTTCTCCTTGTATCACAAGTTCCTGTACGACAAGTACACTCGGCATGAAGTGGTATGTGGATATACTGTTGGTAATCTCCTTCGAGTTGTGCTATGCCAAACACCGTCTATCGAGGGAGGGTACTTAGCAATTGCTTTATTTGACGTGGAGGTGGTAGCTTACACGTCCAGGAGTAGTCCCACTTGGACCTTTCTTGCCCACCACTCTCCCCACAATTATTTTACAGAGCTTTACATGGACGCCATTGTCCACAAGGGCAGGGTGGTAGCTGTAGATACTGAAGGTTTTGTTTTTTCATTGGACATGGGTGATCAAGCTGCCAATCCAGTTACAATCACTTCACCAGATCGTGTTTGGGTTACCGAGGTGTCCTTTTTTAACTCTTATAGCAACATTTTCTGTCTAGCCAAGACCCTCGTAGATGAGTTGATACTAATGTGTGTACAAGGTAACGGAGAGGAAGTCAAACGTCCATACTACAGGGTTCTTTAAGAGTGAACTTGACAGGATGGGGGATGTCGAGGAGATGCTCTTATTCAAGTTTGATGATATAGGGCAGACATGGAGCCGCATCCATACCACTGAGCTTGGCACAACACTATTTGTTGGTCTAAACTACCCCTTTTGTGGCAATTGGAGTGGAACCAGGCTTAACAGTGTCTATGTGGCTAACATGATGGACTACAACGTTGTCACATTCTCCATGAAGGATAAAAAAGAAGTGGCAATCAAGATGGACAACTATCCAGTCAAGGGTCGTCGTGTGAGTGCAACACAACCAATGAGGACTCCAATGTGGTTTCGCCCAACACGTCTAATAATAAAGCACAAAGAGGATGTAGTTTAATTACTACTTGTCCTACATTCATATATATATATATATAGACACACACTATAAGATGGATTTTGAATAATGAGACGTTGTTTACAGTTTTATTTGATAGATCTTTATCTTTATATTCATATATAATATATAGAATACACTACATATGAATGAATCTTATAGTATAGATGAGTATTGAAGAATTAGGGGTCGTTTACAATTTTCAATATTCATTATTTTGAGAGAAATGTTTTATTTTTTTTCTGATTTTCTAATTCTAATTTATATGATTTGAAGAATTTGAAGATGTAACAATAGCTCGGTTGCCATACCGTATTGCCCCATCGGTGTACATTTTGGGTTTTCGTATACCACGTCGAAGACGAGTAGTTGTGCGTTGCGGTGCTGAAGCTGCAACTGGTGGCGTAGGTATCCGCTCAGAGATGAAGATCCAGCACATGCGCAGACGATCCGGGTACCGTAGAAGATCCGGGCACCGGAGGCGCCTGATCCCGATGTAGATACGCGCTGCCCCCCTTGCGGCGGAGCGCCAGGTGGCGAGGCAGGGGCAGCCGCTGCAGAGCCTGCAACCTCGGACACACAGAGTATGTCGTAAGCTGCCGCAGGAAGATCTACACCGGGGTCCGTGCCGTGCCCAACAACGCCAAAAACGCCTGGGAGCATAAAATCACCATGGATTTCGCTCGATTTTTTTTGAACTTGCAAATCTTCAGGCGCCTGCACATCGGGCAACTCACGTGAATGGTTAGTTGAAGAATCGTTAGATTGATCAAAAGCATTGCCATCCTTGACCAGAGAGGAATTAAGAAGGAAGTCGTGTAGGAGAGAGATTTCAGCACCGAGACAGGCTCATGCCAATTTTTGATCTAGATGCGTGCCGCATACACACACAAATATGGAAGAATACTATATGGTGTGCCAAATCAGGTGTCATATATCAGCATTTTTTGAATAAACGATCTTGTCCTTTACTTCTATATTTTTTGTTTTTTGGAGTAGGCAAGAATTTTTTTTTTGGTTTATTATCACATGAATCGATGTGTAACGTATTAAAGGAAATTAATCAATCAATTACGATCCACATATCAATGACTCGGGAGTTGAAAAGGGGGCTATAACATTCAAAAAAGGAAAGCATGATCTGCATGCATGCCGCATACACACACAAATTGAAAAAAGGAAATAATACTGCACCGAGCAACCGGCAATTATGATTGAACAAATCTTGTCCTCCGCTAAATGGAGGAGGGAATTGACGTGCTGGGCAAAGATTACGGAAGTTTTGTATATTGCCAAATATAATCCCTCTACACGGATACATATATACGTGTGCGATGCGACCATATGCTTTGTAGCGAACTAGCTAATTAATACCCATCATCCGTCTGACATTTTTATGGTACACATATAAAGACAAGGTTGCTCTCCCGTCGCTGATTCGCTGCTCTTGCCGGAGGATCGACAATGGTGAGAAAAGTTTCATGCATGCGTTCATATGTTCCTAGATAGATTTTGTGATTTAAAGATAGTTAGACCTTCTGATTTTCACAATTTTGGGGGGTAAATTCAGCATATATTTTAAGTTTCTTGCCTAATTTTGTTGTGAGCTCCTCTGTGTGTGCACCTGATTTCTCACATAACCGCACATCAACATGTTTCATATCTTCAGAACAATAATGGTGGTCTTGTTGATCTGGCGACTGCTATGCATCTCCCACATGGGACTAAGGTTGTTTGTGTAGTAGCTGTCATGGCATTTTTTGGAAAAACAACCGATGTTGAGGATCATGATCAATGGGGAGTACTGCATGCACACACACACACACACACACACACACACACACTAAAATTAAATGTGAGACAATATGCGAATATGTTTATATGTCTATGCTGAATTCAAGTTTATATGTATATGCTGAATTCAAGTTTATATGTGAGACAATATGTCTATGCTGAATTCAAGTTTATATGCGAGCCAATATGCATTTCCCTAATATTATTTATCTAATGTCATTATTAAAGATTGCTTGGTGTCATCTGAAGACACTAAAATCTGTTTTTTCCAGCATGCAATAACCCATGCACTTGAAGGTAAACAACATATTAGTTGATAAAAAATCATTTTTTACAAAGTAGGGCTTCTGATAAAACTGACCGTTTTTTGCAGTTGTTAGAAATACATTGAGAATGGACTACGATGTTCGTGAATGCGTTAAAGCTTGTGTGGAAGTGCGATATGATTTTCTCCGGCTGTACATCGAAGGACTATCGTCTTTGCAGACTCCAAGCGACTCCAAACGTCCTTTGAAGTTTTTGTTTGAGTACATATACAAGTCAGGACCGAATCCGTCTAACTTGGTGTTGGACACATCAGTAAGTATTGAAATAATAATAAAACACTAGGATCTTATACATACGTTGCTACATTGATGTTTTTTTTCTTAGGAGGGGGGCCCACCAAACCAATTCGAAGATGAGAAGACGTTCATGGACATAAATCAGGACGACTTGTTTCCTGAAGAGCCTTATCGTTACACAGGAAAGAGCATCAAAGACGACCTGCATGCGCTGGATCGCTTGAGGCGCAACTTGTTTCCTGAAGAGCCCGCACGTCCAGAGCCCGATCGCCAAGGCAAAAGCATCGGTCATGCTGTTATTATCGTTGATTCGGATGAGGATTGATGCAGGATTAACTACCTTATCGTGCTTTCCACTTGGAGTTTTATCAAATAAATGAATTATTACTATAGTAGATCCAAATAAGTACATGTTTGGACTTGTTTTTATTCTGATCTGGTATTATTCAAACTGGTTATTATATGTATCATTTGTTATTGATTTATGTGATTATCGAAATCTATTGGATAAGAAACATGCTCTTTTTTAAAAACAAGCGCCAATTCGTTTGTGCGCTAATTTTTTAAACACGTGCGTGGCGCACATGCACTTCCACTAGTGCTTGAAAAATATGCTCATAATCATGTCTTTATGCTTCTATGTATATATCTTGGGTGCTAAACCGTTGCATGATGTCTACCATGAGAAGTCTCATTTTAAGAAGTAGACACATGGCTCGGTGGCTTTGACATGACATGTAGTAACTTATGGGCGTTTGCTATGATCTTGTGATGAGAACTTGTGATCTTGTATGAGCTTTGTGTGATCTAGTTTATTTTTGCTCAAATTGACCATGGATAGGGCTTTGCTCATGAGATGAATTTTGTTTGTGAAAATTGCTTAAAATGCTTTTGGCCATGTCACATTTATCTATGTCTCTACTTTCTTGGTGGCAATGCGCTAACTACACCATGTCTACTTTGCTTGCTCTATGTCTCATTTGTAGCATTTTGTTGTGCTCTATGTATATCTGAGAAGCTTGGTAGAATGTATATGCTTTGACATGCATTTGTGCACTTTCATGATAGCTTGATTCATGCATTGTCAACAAGGGGGAGAGTTTGTGGAGAAAATGGAAAGTTTTGCATGTGGGGAGAAAATTTGTGAGAAGATTGCATTTGCTCAGGGGGAGTTTGCATATGTGCAGGGGGAGCTCATTTGGTTTGCATGAGTTTTGAGCTTTGTGGTGTGCTCTTTGTGAGCTTTGCTTGTCTCGGCTGTGTTGAGCCGTTGCCCTTGCCTTAGGGGGCCGAGACTTGGTTTGGCGAGTGATCTTGTTTTTTGGTTGTTCTTTGGCTTTGGATCACTAGTTGGAGGTTTGTGTTCGTGGTTGTTTTCTTTTCCTTTTTCTCTGTGTTGATTACTATGGGTGTTGTCAATGCACTCATCAAGGAGGTGATTGAGGACCAGGTGTGTCCGAAGACCAGTGGAGGGTCGCTCCTTAGTGATGAGTGATTGACAATGTTGTGTGGACTGATACTTGGCTCAGTGTGCAGGTACAGGTTGTGGTTTGACTCGTGTTGGTGCAGGTGAAGAACAAGCGTGAAAGGCCTTAGCTGTGGTGGCCTTCGGGTGATGGAGAGGCAAGTAGGCTTGGTTCGATGGACCTGGTGGCTGATGGGGTCAAGTGCGATCCGTGCGGTGCAAGACGAGCAAGTTGAATTCATGGACATGGGCCAGTGCAAGGTAGCGGTTCGAGGCCGAAGCTTGCACGCGAGGTTTGGTGGTTTGCCCACAAAACCATCGATGGAGGGTTTCTTGGTTTGGGCCTCAAAACTGAGGCCGGAGGCCCAACGTGAACGGAGACAATGATCCGGGAGCGTCAGGAAGCTTCAAGGCGGGGGGCATGTGGCGTGATCGTGGGGCTTGCATCGAGGCTAAGCAAGTCCGTGGTGGAAGCATGTCCGCTCGATGGGAATATCCGAAGACTTGACCAAAATACACCTGAGGGGTGTGTATCTTAAGTTTAAGTTGTAGCGGTAGCGTGGTCATTTGCCTCCTCTGGTGAACTTCATATATATAGCGGAGAGGTGGATGGCATCTCTCTCTCTGGCTCTAGGGTTTCCTTCCCCGGTAGATCGCTCTGGACTGCTTCTTTTCCCAATATTTCCTTAGGCTAGAATCTTGTACAGACTCTGACCTCTGGATGTATGGAAGCATTCGGTGTTGTGATGATTTCCCTCTCTTAGCTTTTTGTGATTTTCATGTCATTTTCGGAGCTATTTTTGGGTGTTTTGTTCTTTGCTCAAATCGTTGATTTGATGGTGTTTTCCTCGGATTTCTTTGAGGGGATCATGGGTGGATGCCTTGTGCATGTTTGAGTGTGATCTTGACCCCACAAACGCCGGGAAATCCCTTCGATTTGCGAATCTTTGGAGGAACTCGAGTTCTTGGAGGTTGTTCATGTGATCTGCGATTCCCGGTGATTTAGTGAGTTAGAGGTCTAGATTTTTGGGGTATAGCTTCACCTAGTGACGCTTCTTATCTCCCCCAAATCATGTCTTGTGCATGTTTGAGTGTGATCTTGACCCCACAAACGCCGGGAAATCCCTTCGATTTGCGAATCTTTGGAGGAACTCGAGTTCTTGGAGGTTGTTCATGTGATCTGCAATTCCCGGTGATTTAGTGAGTTAAAGGTCCAGATTTTTGGGGTATAGCTTCACCTAGTGACGCTTCTCATCTCCCCCAAATCATGTCTTAAGAGCTCAAATGGTTCGAGAGATCCGGTGATAGATTTGGAGAGTTGACTTCGCGAGCTCACGCTATTTCTGTTCTGTCCGAGCCTTGTAGACTGTCCGCAGGTGGCTTGCAGACTGTCCGTGCGGTTCGTGTTCGTCACCCGTTCTTCGCGTGTTCTTGCGTGCTTGTGTTTCGATCCGTTGCCTCGGGTGTTTTTGGTTCCATGGAGTTTGCGGACGGTCCGTACTCAAGTGTCGGACTGTCCGTGAAGGGCCGGACAGTCTGCGGGTCCCTCGTGGACAGTCCGATTTTTCGCGGTGCGTCTCTGGTGGTTCTGGTGCCATTTTCGAACAGTCCGCGGCAGCCGTGCGGACAGTCCGCGGCAGCCGTGCGGACAGTCCGCCCTAGCTTGGCGGACAGTCTGCCCGTACTGCACGGACGGTCTGCGCTTGGCCTGTCCAGATTTGGCTAAGTGCTTGATTCTTGTTTAGTGCTTCCGCTCTTTGATTCGTGGCTTATCTCTAGGTCTTGTAGGCTTGTGTGTGCCTAGTCTAGAGCTTCTTTAGTGTGTGCGAGTGATCGGAGTGGCAATCGGGGTATAGGCTGAGTTCATCCTTCGGGAAAAATTTTTATCGACTCTCATTCACTCCCCTCCCTCTCTGGTCGCCTATTCGGTTCTTCATCTAGTAATCATAGTAATCGAGTAATGTCTCTGGTAATACAGTAATGTATCCGATAATCGAGTAATGTAAATAATTAAGTAATATAAATAACTCACCTCATCAGACATAATCGCTGCTTGTTGAAGTGCGCATCAATGAGGCAACAGTTCAACCATTCTGCTAGTTTCGGTGCTGCCATTCGGTGTAATAAATTTAGTATCATGCCTATCAAATGTAACATGCACCGTTGCATTTCTTGTATATATTTTTGGGATATATCGAGATGGGATATATATAACTTGCAGGTTAACAAAGACAGCTATCAAATGCGGGCAGAACATCCCTACATTTTTTGTTTTAGTAACTCAGTAATTGCTTTTTAAGTACGTTAGTAACTCAGTATTTTCATCCGCTAACAAGTGAAATTTTTTTTGCGTACACGTATGCTCCACCCTCATGCACTCACAGTTGAATACTAAGAGCTCTGGCATTTCCTCGTCCACAACCGCTTTCACCCAATATTCGTGTTGTAACCATGGAAAATCAGTTGGTGGCCTTGTGTGAGCTACAAGGTAGTAGTTTGATTTATTAGGGTGTCTCCGCACGCGGAAAGCAATGCCCACCTTGAACCTCTGTTTGAATTCCTGGTATAGACATGCGCAAGTTGTTCGTCAAATCCATAATTTGAAGCTGTCATACATGGTGCCTACAAAAAAGAACAGCAAACATCCATGGTTGTTAACGCTTAGTAACATTCCAGTGTAACACAATCACACAACAAACATCCACATTTTTACCTTAGAATTTTACTCCTCTCTAGACTCGTGTTGGCGTTTCTTAACATCACCACTAGTTGTACACCTAGAGGGAACGTATAAGAGCAACCGAGTATACCATCGGGTATGAACGAATCCGCAAGTGCACGGAAATACCGTTGTAGCACTTCACCAAGGAAGGAGTATTCCAAGGGTATCGAATCCAAGGAACGATGTGCACTATCTTCTATTATAGTATAGACAGTCCAAGGACACATAACTCCAGCTGGGATAGATATGGGGGATGAGAAGCACTTCCTGAGGGTCTTGAGTCTAGGAAAGGACATGGTCGCCACGTAGTCCTCCCCGTAGGGTGCCAACACACCCTAGCATTTAAAGGTCTAAGTGTATCTCGGCCTGGGGGCCCTACTCGGTACCCGGGCGCGGAGGATTTCAAAGGGTCCAACAGGCTGTCACCACTACGGTCTACCTCTATCGTTATGCGAAGGCACGTGGTATCCGTAGGATAACCAGAGTCCAGACTCCACGTCTACACTACCGATTACTAGTATAGTGCGGTTACGTCTGTCGACCCACTAACTACACTATAGCACCCCGTATAAATATAGAGCTACGAACTAGGGAAGGAACGACTCAGTCCTTAGCACATCATCAAGTCATGGAGCAACAGGAAGGTTTGGATGCGAACGAGATACAACACTCGTACTCAGCTAAACAGGATCTAAACATGCAAACAGATCCTAGAATCTAATGTACTAGCTCTAAAGGATCGAAGCTCTGTGTCACGAAGAACACAAGCCTCTAAACTATGAATGAGCCAAGAACACAAGAACATATCATTCATGCATGAAGTCCACTATAGTCTAAATAAGAAATGCGGAAATACTCACTTTGATCTAAATGAATAACAAGCATCCACGAGGACATCAACTCACTCCTCACCCCTACTCGACCTAGCACTCTAACACACACACACTACATCTTGGGAGGTGAGAACTCACCTCTCCAAGAGGAGAATGAGAGGAGAGGGAGCTAGGGATGTCTAGAAAAAGGAGCCCCTCCCCTACTATTTATAGAGGAGGAGGTGGCTTGTCAAGAGGGTTGAATGCCACCAAGTTGTGCAGCCTTCCTGGTTGCGTCCAATAGCATGGTGACATGTGGCAGTGATGAACTGGGTTAGAACTAGCAAGAACTGGAGAATCCTAGGTGATCTGGGCATTGAACCAATACGAAAAGGAGAAAACTGGGCGAACCAGGCCGGCGGACTGAGGGGGAGCCGCGACACCGACTCCCCGCGCGCCATTCCGTGCGTGACACGCGTCCTGCCGCATCCTTTCGTCGCACAGCTCCCGCACTCGGGCCGCGCGGGCCATGGCGGCTAGTGTTGTGGCGCCATGTCGTCTGGCGGGCCCTCGCACATGTGTGCTCCTACGCGGGGCGATCCGAGGGACGCTGCCGGGCGTATCTGCGTCGGCCACGTGGCCCGGCAGGATTCCCTCCTGCGCGTCTGTGCTGCCACCACAACGATCCGGAGTAGACGCCGGTGCCCAATCAGAAGCCGCCACGTGTCGTGCATGCGGACGTCGACCGGCTCACATGGGTCCCATGCTGACTTCATCTATTTTGTCTTTTCCATATCTTGTGCATAGGAACTCCGATGTAGGCAAATAATATATCCGTTTCGATCGTCTCCACGAGCCCGTCGCAATGGTGCAGCCCAAATTGGTAATTGAGCTTGTTTACGATGACATCCTATGTAAGCCATTGGATCACTTGCTCTCAATTGTACTATTTAACACGTATTTCGGTGCATCCTGCAACAAAAGCTAGAAACACCAACACTTGTGTAAACTATCAGTATCAAGCCCTATTCTAGTGTTGATGATCATTTTTCGTTTATTTTATGAGGGAATTGACGGTGTAAAAGTTGCACTTAACAGCCGTCAACAACACCCCCGCACTTGACCTTTGCTCGTCCTGAGTAAAGGGAGTCAGATCAAGGTGAGACATGAAATCCAAAGGTATGAAGCGAGCATAAGAGATATTCCAAACCATACCTTGTACCTGTGAACTTTGTGAAATGTCTATCATACTATCTTGGGTAGTTGAGGAATGGAACGCTCATGAATCAAATCACTCCTGCTCATCATGTCAAGTAACTCGGGGTTTTGCAATAAATTTTCAAAACAAACTTTTCTTAGCTCCTCATTTGATTCTCTCAGATCACTCAATGTGTATATGTCCTCACCAAGGCATTGGATTGCCTTTATTCATCCTACTTCTAATGATGGCTATATGTGGAGCTCAAGGTAGGGTATGAATGGTAAGGCATATTTGCATCACATATATTGCAAAGTCAAAAACTAGATCCACAGAGAAAATCAAATCATACAATCAGATCAAGATGTGCATGTGTATGGGTATGGTGAGTATGATAAGGTGGATACTAGGCCGGGAATGGGTGCTAGATATTACCATACATATATGATGAAGAATGTTGGTTGATGGTAAGGTGGACACTATTGGCGTTTCTTAACATCACTACTAACGACGCCGAGGTAGAATGAGCATCAAGACTTGCCAAAGGTAAATCTAACGATCATGAACGAATCCGCAAGCGCACAGATAAACCATTGTAGCATTTCCCTAGGGAAGTGAGTGTTCCAAGGGTATCGTATCTGTAGCGAACATGGCCTCATATGCCATTTGTTCAAAGCTTACTTTTGGTTATTAATGGCAACATGATCAATGGGACTAACCATATTGTCTAGCATGTCTTTGTAGACACTTCTAGGTCCCAAGGATGCAAAAATACCATATGCCAAAATGAGAAGATAGCATTTTTTTTAATGGTCAAAACTATGGAACAAAAAGAAAGAAAATAGTAGCGTTGGATGAACCGACGGTACACTAGAAGACAGCGTCGGTGCAATCACCGGATGAAGTGGTACACTACATGAAGACTCAAGTCAACATGTGATCACCGGATCAACCGACGGCCCACATTTTAGTTGCGCCGGATGATTTTCAGTGAAGAAGCAAGCTGAGTTAGTAGCACCGGATGAACCGATGGTGTAGCAGCGGTTCATCCGGCGGCCGTTGTTTACTAACAGTAAGGTTCTGGCCGCGAAGTCATCAGCACCGGATGAACCGATGGACACAAGGGATTGAGCAGCGGTTCATCCGACGGCAGCAAATAAGCTACTAGTAAGGTTTTGGGAAGAAATCCTTCAGCATCGGATAAACCGACGGCACGTGAGAAGGACCGTCGGTGCAAGTGTCGGAGGATAAGTGTCAACAAGGAAGCAACGGTCATGTGACGTGGAGGGCACCGGATGAACCGACGCCTGGGAAAAGTATAGCGGTTGTTCATCCGACGGTACCAATTTCAGCAGCTTTTAACCAACGGCTCTTTGGACGCCTTGGGCTATTTATACCCCCTCCACTCACCCATTTGGAGTTGCTGGAGTGTGTGGAAGTGCAGAGGAGTTCAAGACTCATAGAAGATCATATCCAAGCCATACAAGTGCTTAATTGCTCATCCATAGACTTGCACATGCTTTGTGTGTGTGCTTAGTGTTAGGTTTAGCTTAGAGCTAAGTGAGTGCAAGGTGTGCCTACCTTGTGAGGTGATTCTCGAGTGGATCAAGTTGTATGAGGTGCACCAGAAGCCTAGGAGCCTAAGTGGCTCTCCGGCAAACGTCTTCGACCCTCCGGCTTGGTGTGGAGCGGCGAGGACACTTTGTGCGGGGGACGTGGAGACCTCCTTCTCTTGGTGGAGAAGCTCCTTAGTGGAGGCAGCATCAAGGTGACCAAGGGAGCTTGGCAAGCGCCTATGTGGTGAGCCTTTGTGGCAAGTCAAGTGGTGCTCTTGGGAGAGACTTGGTGACCGGGAAGCAATACTCTTGTGTAGAGTGCTTCAACAACGTGGACTAGGGGTGGCTTAGTGCCTACCGATACCACGGGATAAATCGCGTGTCAAGAGTTTGCTTCCTCTCATCCCCCTTTACATTTTCGCATTACATTCTTGCAATCCTTGCTTGCCTTTACTTTCCTAGAGTAGTATCTTGCTAGGATTGGCTATAGGTTGCAAAACTTGTTTTGGGATGGGAGTTTCACACTAGAACAACCCTAGCTGCACATCTAGATACTATGTTCTAGTTTATGTTTGATGCAAATAGTGTTAAGCCATAGGCTAAGTTTTTAAGTTGCCTAATTCACCCCCTCCCCCTCTTAGGCTACGGGCATCCGATTCCTTACAGTATCCGTGGAAGGCAATGGCGGATATCAAGACTTATGCTTTTGCACTGGATGTAAACCAAGAGATAGATATAGAAGACAACAACTCAAAGACAGGGGTAAGATAAATGATATGAGTAGTGTGACACACACTCTGATCTATCTCTACACTTAGCACACTACGGCTTAGGGGGGACATACGAAGCTAGCTCTATGTTCTATGGTACTAAACAAACATAGTTAGATGATACAAGAGATAAGCATAAACCATTGCATGAAAGGAAAGGTTCAGCACCCAGTTACAAACGGGGAGATAGCCCGCGACAACCAGCACTCTGCGAAACTATCCTTTAGACTCCTATAGCAATACCCCAGCTTGGAGGGTTTCAAAGGGTTCAACAGCTGTCACCACTACGGCCTACTTCAATCATTATGGGGGGCAACCTCATAACTAACATATCCACACAACCCAGGCACCATGCCTGTGTTGCTGCTAGACTTCACCCGGCCCGGGCTATTGTGATCCAGGGTGAGAGCCACCAGAAGACTGGTCAACTTAGACCGAGTACCGTAGCTTAAACACAAACTTCATGCAACACAACAATGCTATCAAACAAGATCATACTAGGGCTAGTCATACGAACGAATACAAACTCTCTTATGTCTAGTCAACAAGATCAAAGGGTCGTGTTCGTGAAGAACACGAGCCTCTAACTTATTAAAAAACACATAAGGAATGAGTAAATCATCCTTCAACTGGATCGAAAGGTAGTGTTCGAAAAGAACACGAGCCTCTAAATGATGAACAAGGGATGAACTCAAGAACATATCAATCATATGATCTACCACAACTTCATAAGAAATAGCTGAATAACTGAAGTAGATCGAAATCATACATAGAAATAAAGATACAAGAGAACTCATACCTAGACTCCCAAGTAGACTTGGAGCCTGAATAAGAGCTACTCTAGCCTACCCCCTAGCCTTGGAAACTAAAAGTGAGAGGAGAGTCAAGAGAGTTGTGTGTGAGAAATGGGAGCCCCTCCCCTTCTATTTATAGGCAAGGACCAGGCTTGCTTCGGGCAGCAAATGTCTCCAAAACACCACGGGATGCAACAATTGACCAATGAGCAACCACCACGTGGAGGGCCAGGATGGGCGGCCACTAGGTCGGTTCGGCCGATCCTAAGATTGGCCGACCATCTAGGGTCGCCCCACCTGGTGTGCTTCCTCGTGGTGGCTTGCAGGTGGGCCCTCTGAGCTTTCCCCGGTGCATGGCTTGTTTGGAATTCTAGGTGGGCCCATGGATCCTTGTGTAGTTCTTGTGTCACTCTCTGATTCGTTGGTGGATGCCTTCCTTGGATCAGTGACGTGGATGCCACCTAGAATTAGTGTGGCAGCCACCTCCTCAGCTGAGTTGGCATGGATCATTGCGTAGAAGGTGGGTTTCCATCTCTTTTTATGCTTATTTCACCTACATACAAATAATCTCCAAGGACAAGTGGAACTGCATTATTCAAATCAAAATGCAAGTAATAAATGCATATGCCTCCATTTATGTGAGAATATTGATGGTTGTAAGTGGTACTTAACAGCCGTCAACAAACTCCCCCAAGCTAACGTCTTGCTCGTCTCGAAGCAAGACATTAGAGACTTAGGTTGGTTGATCTGGAGTTGCTACGATTTCGTATCCTTAACTTATGGCAAACATACAACAAAGTATTCTACCAAGAGTTGAACAAGTTGGCAATGTTCTTACCATTCGCTTGATGATATGGGGCATGTAGCTTCACCTGCCTTCGGTGGTTGAGAGACAGAATGGGTATATAGTAAATGCATAATC
Organism: Cenchrus fungigraminus; assembly: GCA_036936925.1. Lineage (NCBI taxonomy): Eukaryota > Viridiplantae > Streptophyta > Magnoliopsida > Poales > Poaceae > Cenchrus > Cenchrus fungigraminus. The sequence goes on from CM072775.1 coordinate 25,555,922, forward strand.
ACTCATACCTTGATCAGCTATTAATCTAGAGGTTTTGCAAAATTTTCAAAAGAAAATCAGAGTTCCTCAAATGATACTCTCGGTTCGCTCAAAGTGTATGGTTCCTCACCAAAGCATTAAGTTGCCTTTCTGCACATCCTACTCCTAATAGGCTTATGTGGAGCGGAAGAAATGTGGCATACTTGTCTCTTATATTTTGCTAAGTCAAAAACCGGATCCTTGGAAGAAACAAACATACATCCTAATCAAGATGTGCATATGTGTGTGATGATAATGAGAATGGTAAGGTGTATACTAAGCCCGGAAATGGGTGCTAGATATTGCCATACTTTATATGAAAAATGAGGGATTGATGGTAAGGTGGAAACTAGCCCCGGAGTAGGTACTAGTTATTACCATCTATATGGTGGAACTCTTTTTCTTGCACATATCAATCCCCTTTTCTCCTTTTGGAATTTTTCGAGACATGGGCTAGCTCTTTTTATTTTCTTTTATTTTGCCATGCTTAAGCATGCTTCTTCTCTTTTTTTTATGAACTAGCCCCTTGTCTCTTTTGGAGATATTCGGAGAGGGATGAATGATACAAAGATGCATAGAGTTTTATTTGTGGAAGAATGCATAGGCAAATGGAACAAATGATGAATGCTAACTTCCAGTGTAGAAGTTTTAGCATGAACGTGTACGTGATCTTTATCAGGGAAGTATGAGTTCTAACAAGGGTCACAACAATTTGACAAAGCTCAATGAGAGAACAAGCTGCATATGTGGACGCTAACAAGAGCTAGAATCTACATATGGCCTTGGATAGGAAATGCTCATCATTGAGGAACTCATCATGTTTAGATTTTTTCAAAAAGGAAAACTCCGAATGTCAAGCATCACTAGGTACAAGATCATAGAACTCTATTATACCATATCATGTCTCACAATAACTTAGGCATGGATCATGCTTTTTGCTACCCATAGTTTTTAAGCTAAGGTTCGAACATGCAAGCCAATCAACTCAAAACTTAGGTAGGATACAAAACTGTAAGCAAGACATATGAGAAGAACAAATAGAGAAACTATTCATCATTTCAACCATAGAGGCAAAGCATTCTTACTATGCATATCAAAGCAAACTAAAGCAAACTTAATGATGAAAGCAAATAAATATTTTTGGTCTTTTTATTATTGCAAATTTTTATGGGTTTTAATTATAAGTCATTCTGAAAGCAAAGGAAGATACAAGTTACCTCAGGATGGGGGTCCTCCCCCAAGCTAGCTTCAGGCTCACTGTGGTGGAGGGTAGAAGAAACCCTGACTCGCATAGAAAGCCCTCTGCTCCTCTATCGGTCATTGCTGCGCTTGCTACATGGCGTCGATCCTCTCGCTAGTCTAACGCTGCCACGCTGAGTTAGCCTCAACGTGTGTGTTCAGCGTCTCCTCCACTCCCGTGACCTGGACGGTGAGCTCTCCCAGCTGCTGCACAAGATGAGCCTCTTGTGTCGAAGAGTGTCGTCTGAAGGACGAAGACGGAGGTGGACCACAGGAGCTAGAACTAGTGGGTGTATCCCACCGGTCTCTGCTCACGTCAGCCCAAGGTGTACTACTCGCACCCTGATGGTAGGTGGGTTGGTCCCAACCGGGTGCATACCCAGGGGTTACCCCGGCCATGTACCCCGCAGAGGACCCTCCTGCCATAGGTGGCGCAGTAGGCTGTGGCTGTGGTGCTGTGGGAGGTTAGTACCATGGTACAAACTCAAGGAGTGTCCGGGTGGACATCACCCCTGAGCCTGCCCCAGCAAGAATGCAGAAGACATAGAGCGAAAGTAGCTTGTTCTTCTAAGATCAGAATTTTATTAGAATGGAAACTAAGGATAACTTACCGAATTTACCTGTCGGCGCAGGGCTCACTATTTTGAGTCCTTAGAGCTAGACTCTTGTTCCAAATTACTTACCTTGGCAGCGAGGCAGCCATCTCTTTTGGAAGAGAAGTCGGCTTCCTATTCACCTTCCTCCACACCTTCTGAGTGTCCTGTGGGTTGTGGTGTGTAGGGGGGTGATTTCTTGGACTGGGACTGAGATTTCCAATATTGCTTCTGTCCCACACTCATATGCTGAAGTTCTTCCTACCAAAAATTCTTCATGAACGTAATGAGGCTGTCCATTTCCTGCCGTGGTGTTCCGACCTCTCGTGCTGGAGTGTTGGGAGTTGGTGAATCCTTGATCATTGAGCATTGCTCCTTTCTTGGACGGAATTCGAACTTCTCCTCCTTGCCATTGATGTAGAGATGGATCAGGCCAGCGCTCACATCAATTTGTGCATCAACTGTGCTCAGAAATGGTCACCCAAGTATGAGCGGCACTTCCTTGGCGATCTCCATGTCTAGTACCACGAAGTCAACAGGGATAAAGCAATCTCGGACTTTCACTGGAATGTCCTCGGCTATTCCCACTGGGTATCGGACTGAAGAATCAGGTACCTGCAGCTGCAAAGTTGTTGGGGACAAATTCGTGTAATTGAGTTGATCAAAGAGTACCTTTTGCATGACGTTGATGTTGGCCCCGAAGTCATAGAGAGCATGGTCGAAATGTTGTGTCCCAATCATATAAGTGATTGTGGGACACCCTGGATCTTTCTTCTTCTCAGGAAGGCAGTTGAGTATAGCAGCACTGCACTCCTCAGTGAGCCGTACCACTTCCATCATAGGAAGGGCTTGCTTCTTGGTTAAGATGTCCTTGAGATAACACGCGTATGTGGGTACACGTATTGCCTCGAGTAATGGAACATTGATATAAACCTTCTGAATCATGTCCACGAAGCGATTGAACTGTTCATCTACCATTGCCTTCCTGTTCCTTTGAGGGAATAGCATCACATTGGCTTCTACAAATTCTGGATGTGCCGTCACTCCTTTAGGTGCCTTCTATTTTGAGGGTACCTTCTTTACCTAGGGGAGTTCTTCCGAGTCGGATGAACCTTCATGAATGTTCTTAATCTCTTGTGTGTTTTTCTTGTCTGTTCCTGCAGGGTTAGGAAATGGTGGAACTCGAGTGGACTTACCTCCCCTCGTAGTCACCGCATTTGCATTCTCAACGGGAGGAACAGAGGCAGCTAACTGAGCTATTTGAGTTTCTAACATTTTATTAAAACTTAGCTGGCTCTTCTAAGCAAAAGAAAAACTTTCAAGCTTAACATTGAGACTCTCTAAGAATTTATCAAGGGCAGCTAACTTTTTATTAACACCTTCATTAATTTTAGCCTGCCCGAAGACAAGATCTCTCAAGGAGGGCTGGTTAGAATTGTAAGTATTACCGTGGTTGCCTCCTTGATAATAAGGGCATTGTTGATTCCACGTTTGACCTCCTTGTTGTTGGGGACGATAACCATTGTTATTGCCATTCATGTACATCACTTCCTCCTGAGTTTCAGGACAGTAATTTCCCGAATGCCCAGTGTTGCCACAGACTTCACAAGTCATATGAGAATCCATAAGCAGAGTAGTGGTGGCCATGGCAGCCTTCTCGCTGGTGTAGTCATCCAATCTTTTCATAAGAAGGTCCAGCTTGGCAGTAATCATATCTGCTTCCTTGACAGTATGAGTACCCCTCTGACGTGGCTGGAGTCTTTCATCGCTCCACCCTTGGTTGGATACCATCTTCTCAATAAGTGATTTGGCATTATCAATAATGAGTGAGAAGAATGCTCCCTGAGTAGCAGCATTAATATGGCCTCAGGCTGTCGGAGTTAGCCCATTATAGAAGCTTTGAAGAATTAGCCAATCCTCCATCCCATGGTGAGGACAGGACAGGACGTACTCCTGAAGCCTTTCCCAAGCCTCTGGAATAGATTCACTTGCTGCTTGCTGAAAGCTAGAAATCCTTCCATGAAGAGCATTGGTTTTGCCCAACGGAAAGAACTTCTTCAGGAATGCTTCTAAACATTTGTCCCAAGTATTGACAGCATCACGATTCACATAGAACCATTGCTTGGCTTTCCCCAGGAGAGAAAAAGGAAACAGTCGAAGACGAACAACGTCCATATTTGCACCCTTGATGATGAAACTGCTACATAGCTCTAGAACTGCTCCAGATGGGCATTAGCATCCTCATTTGGCTTGCCATAAAACGGACTAGCCTGTACCATCGTGATTAAACCTGTCTTGATCTCAAAATTTTCAGTCCCCATTGCCACCTCAGGGCCTTGCAGCACCTGGTCGGCAGAAGGAGCTGAGTACTCATGAAGCGTCTTCTAGGCCATAGTGTTTGACGTGGATGGTACAAAGGAAGCTGGATCGCCTTTCGGATGAGTACGATGAGGTGAGTCAAAATGAACTCGAGCTTTCCTCACTAATGACTCGGGATCTTCTGTGAAATTCTCCGGTAAGTCGAAACCAGTCATACACTACCTGCCTTCATCATCCGAAGATAAAAGAAGACAATCAAGGTTAGCCTGCATTGAGAGTTGCTCTAACCTACTCATGATTTATAAACAGATGCAAAGCATAGTCATGATAATCCTGTGCCTTCCCCGGCAACGGCACCAGAAATGCTTGTTGGCGTTTCTTAATGTCACTACTAACAGCGTCGAGTTAGAGTGAGCATCAAGACTTGCCAAAGGTAAATCTAACGATCATGAACGTATCTGCAAGCACACAGATAAACCATTGTAGCATTTCCCAAGGGAAGTGAGTGTTCCAAGGGTATCGTATCTGTGGAAGGCAATGGCGGATATCAAGACTTATGCTTTTGCACTGAATGTAAACAAAGAGATAGATATAGAAGACAATAGCTCAAAGACAGGGGTAAGATAAATTATATGATAAGGGTAGTGTGACACACACTCTGATCTATCTCTACAATTAGCACACTACGACTTAGGGGGGACATACGAAGCTAGCTCTAGGTTCTATGGTACTAAACATACAGAGTTAGATGATACAAGAGATAAGCATAAAGCATTGCATGAAAGGAAAGGTTCAACACCCAGGTACAAATGGGGAGATAGCCCGCGATGACCAGGACTCTGCGAAACTATCCTTTAGACTCCTACAACAATACCCCAGCGCGGAGGGTTCCAAAGGGTCCAACAGCTGTCACCACTGCGGCCTACCTCTATCGTTACGGGGGGTATGCTCATAACTAACGTAGCCACACAACCCAGGCACCATGCCTGTGTTGCTGCTAGACTTCACCCGGCCCGGGCTATTGTGACCTAGGGTGAGAGCCACTAGAAGACTGTTCAACTTAGACCGAGTACCGTAGCTTAAACACAAACTTCATGTAACACAACGATGCTATCAAACAAGATCAAACTAGGGCTAGTCATACGAACGGATACAAACTGTCTTATGTCTAGTCAACAAGATCAAAGGGTAGTGTTCGTGAAGAACACGAGCCTCTAACTTATGAACAAACACATAACGAATGAGTAAATCATCCTTCAACTAGATCAAAAGGTAGTGTTCACGAAGAACACGAGCCTATAAATGATGAACAAGGGAAGAACTCAAGAACATATCAATCATATGATCTACCACAACTTTATATGAAATAGCTGAATAACTGAAGTAGATCAAAGTCATACATAGAAATAAAGATACAAGAGAACTCAAACCTAGACTCCCAAGTAGACTTGGAACCTGAATAAGAGCTACTCTAGCCTACCCCCTAGCCTTGGAAACTAAAAGTGAGAGGAGAGTCAAGAGAGATGTGTGTGAGAAATGGGAGCCCCCCTTCTATTTATAGGCAATGACCAGGCTTGCTTCGGGCACCAAATGTCTCCAAAACACCCCAGGATGCAGCAATTGACCAATGAGCAACCACCACGTGGAGGGCCTGGATGGGCAGCCACTAGCTCGGTTCAGCTGATCCTTGGATCGACCGACCATCTAGGGCGGCTCCAACTGGTGTGCTTCCTCGTGGTGGCTTGCAGGTGGGCCTTCTGAGCTTTCCCCGGTGCATGACTTGTTTGGAATCCTAGGTGGGCCCATGGATCCTTATGAAGTCCATGTGTCACTCTCTGATTCGTCGGTGGATGCCTTCCATGGATCAGTGACGTGGATGCCACCTAGAATTAGTGTGGCAGCCACCTCCTCAGCTTAGTTGGCATGTATCATTCCATAGAAGGTGGGTTTCCATCTCTTTTTATGCTTATTTCACCTACATACAAATAATCTCCAAGGACAAGTGGAACTACATTATTCAAATCGAAATGCAAGTAATAAATGTATATGCCTCCATTTATGTAAGAATATTGATGGCTGAAAGTGGTACTTAACAGCCGTCAATAGACACTAGCCCCAGAATGGATACTAGTTATTACCATCTAAATTATGGGACTCCTTTTTGCATGATTCTCCCTCTTGTATAAATTTTTTTTGAGAACATGGCTATCTCTCTCGTTTTTTTTCTTTTGTGGACCTTCATGTGTCCAACTCTTTTTTTAATACCTGGACCTTCATGTGTCTATATTTTTTTCGATAGCCATGTCTCTTGTGTAACAAAAACTAGGAAGGAGAGATCAACATATATGGAGCTTTATTTTGTGGAATGGATGAATGATACAATGCTAACTTCCAATGTAGAAGAATAGCAAGGGTGAAATGGTGGTGTGCACATGAATCTTGATCATGAGAGTAACAAAAAGAATTCTCACAAGGGTCACAAAATTTGACAAAGCTCAATGCAATAACAAGCAGCATATGAGTATAAGGTTTTTAAATGTAAACATCATATGGCTTTGGTAGGACTGTGGCATACCAAACAGGAGCTTTGCAAAGGATTTTCTAGTTTTCAAATAAAATTCTCAAGCACTCAAACATTCGGAGCAAAGATCATATCATCAAACCATATCACAAATGCCAACTACTTAGATAAGCATTAGTTCCTAATGATATTTGTTCATACGCATCAAGATGATAGGTAAGGAATAAAACATACGCTAGCCAACCACAAGAAACATGTAGAGCAAGCAGAGCACAAACCTCTGAGTTTGATTTCAACTGATAGGAATTGAAATTAAATCAAAATCATGGATAAAGGGGCATGAGATAGAGGGTGCACATACCATCGGTTCTGAAGGATAAGAGATCAAGGAAGACCAGTGGTGATTCGGCTAACCATAAGGCAGCTGACTTGCTCTAGTTTACCTTGCTATTGTCATGAAGGCGTAGTCGATGTTGTGCAGTGCCTATATGGGAGTTTGTTGACAGCTATTAAGTACCACCTTTATGCTGTCAACTCCTGCATTAAATACATGAAATATGATCATCAACACTAGAATAGGGGTTATTACCATCAAGTTCCACAAGTGTTGGTGTTTCTAACATTTTTTGCAGGACACACCAAAATGCATGTGAAATGATACTGTTAAGAGCAAGTGAACCAATGGCATCAATATGGCATCATCATAAAATATCTCAAATGACAAATTGTATTGCACCACTGCAACAGGCTCATCGAGACAATCGAAATGGATGTATCATTTGTCTACTTCTGAGTCCGGATGAAAGAGATATGCACAAGACAAGATCACCATCTTGATATCATGTGGGCCTGGTGGGACCCACACCAGACCACGTGGCAATGTGTTGCCACGCTAGATGCCATGTGTCCCTGACACTTCACCCATCCAAGGCTCCACTCCTAGCTAGTGCTTAGAGTAGAGAGGGAGAGAGAGAGGCATGTGCCTCTACGATGTTGTTGTTCTTCATTTGGACTAAAGTGAGTATTTTTGTACTCTTCTAATTAGACTAAAGTAGCATTCATGCATAGGTGATATGTTCTTTTGTTCTTCGTGTGTTCTTGATTTAGAGGACTGTGTTCTTCACGAACACAACCTTTTGATCCTGTGGCACAAGTTCATAGTTCTCATATCCGTTTGTATGTGTGTTCGTCAATTAGAATATAGTGGATATTCCTGCATGTTCCAATTAGACCAAAGTGACATTCGTGATTCCTTCCAGCTTTATGCTTGGTTGCATGAGTAGTCTTTTTCCTCCACTAGTGCGTAGATCCTGGGTTTATATGTTCATCTGCTGCAAGTCGTTCGTATACGTTGGAAGCATAGTACGGGGTCGAGTGCTCTCCTGTATGCCTTTAGTATAAGCTAGTAGTACCTATTGTGAGTGAGATCAGTTCTCTTCCGTGGTCGTAGTTCTATTAGTACAGAGTGTCGTAATCTGTTGGCTACGACAGTAACCACAGCGTTGACGTAGTGTTACGCTACCGGTTATCATTCGTTCGGCTTATCCCAAGGTTAGGTAGAGGCAGTCCAGGAGGTGGTGACAGCCCTTCTGCCCCTCGTTGATCATCCGTGGCTGGATATAGTCAGAGCTCCATTCCACATAGATCCGCGTGCTGGAGTCGCCTATTAAGTCAGGGCTATCGGTACCCTAAGCCAAGTTCTATCTAGAGATCGACCTTTAATCTCATCTATAGTTCTATCTTTAGGAATCCTCTCTATCCTCACCTTTTATCTGGGTGTGTCCTTGGACCGACTAGTACGAAGGTAGTTCACACACGTTCCCTTGGATTCGATACCCTTGGAATACTCTGAGGTGAAAGCTACACCAGTATCTGTGCACTAGCGGATTTATTCGTGCGATGCTAAAATAGCCAACAAGCTTTCTGGCGCTGTTGTCGGGGAACGGTTGTTGTATCTATCTTCGAACCTAGTGGTCCCCGTATCTTTTGTTTTTCTTTATTTCTACCTTCACCCCTATTATCATGGAGTAGCCCACCTTTTTAAGCTTCCCCACTCCGAAAGGGAAATTCTTAGAGCCACCATCTTCTGAGCACCCGATTCTCACATCTGGCTATGAAATCCCTTCCGGTTATATCACTAAGGTTCAGGAATCTCCTTTCTCTGGTTTAGGTTGCGAGAACCCTTACCACCATTTGCAAGAGTTCGAGCAAGTGTGTTCGTGCATCGCTATCGCGGGCATGTCGCATGACACCCTTAAGTGGAAGTTGTTTCCCTTTTCTCTTGTAGAGGTGGCTAAATAATGGTACACGAAAACCATAGGTAGCATGAACGGCAGCTGGGACAATCTTGTAGACAAATTTTTTCTTAAGTTTTTCCCCATGGGTCGCATCGCCGCTCTACGGAGGGATGTTCTCGGTTTTCAGCAGAATGAGAAGGAATCCTTAGGTGCAGCCTGGGCTAGATTCTCACTTTTAGTGAAATCTGACCCCATCCTATCGATACCCGATCCGATTTTGCTTCAGCACTTTTACCTAGGTCTCGATCAGGACACTGCCCATGATCTCGACATCGCTGCTGGAGGGTCTTTTGCCCACATAACTCTAAACGAAGGGACGGAAATCCTTGATCGTATCGCTGAAAACACCGATTTCGTAGCTGAGTTTGAACCCTCCCGGAAAGAGATGATGTCGAGCCATGAGGATACTCTAGTGGTTGAACCTGATCCTTTGCCTTCCACATCCTCAGAGCCAGCACTAGGATCCTCCCCTGAACCACGAGTTTCGAAGGATGAAGAAATTCAACCTTCAGAACTCCCTTTCAAATTCGAGGATAACCATTCTGCAGATTTCGAAAGCACCTTGAATTGTCACCATGTAAGGGAAGCACGGGCCCCTATCCCTTCACACGACTTTGAATGAATTGAAGAGGTAAAGGGAATTCTCCTTTATGACTCATCAGAATCTCTCCTTGAAGCATATGTTGTAGATTTCATCGAGGAAATAGACGATTCCGTCGAACCCGTAGATCTATCTGAGTTGGAGACTCCCTCTAGGCCTCTGATCGAGTTAAAGCCTCTACCCGTAGGCCTTCGTTATGCCTTCCTCCATGGTGATATTGAGTCTCCTGTGATCATTAGTGACAAACTTTCAGATAAGGAATCCGCAAGACTCATCGCCGTCCTAGAGAAACATCGATCTGTTCTTGGATACTCTCTCCAAGACATCAAGGGAATAAGCCCAACTCTTTGTACCCATCGCATTCCTGTAGATTCCACAGTCCCACCTTCAAGAGAGCCTCAGAGGAGGTTAAATGATGCAATGAGGGACGTTATCAAGAAGGAAGTCCTAAAACTCCTGCACGCGGGGATCATATACCCTGTGTCGTACAGTGAGTGGCTTAGCCCCGTTCAGGTTGTGCCCAAGAAGGGAGGGATGACGGTTGTGCCTAACGAGCATGGCGAGCAGATCACCCAACATCCCCCCACTAGGTGGAGGATGTGCATTGACTATAGGAAACTCAACAAGGCTACAAAGAAGGATCATTTCCCGCTTCCTTTCATTGATGAAATGTTGGAGCAGCTTGCAAACCATTCCTTCTTTTGTTTCCTTGATGGGTATTCTGGGATTCACCAAATCTCCATCCATCCTAATGACCAAAGCAAGACCACTTTCACATGCACTTATGGAACATATGCTTATCGTAGGATGCCTTTCGGGCTGTGCAATGCACCCGCTTCGTTCCAAAGGTGCATGATGTCTATCTTCTCAGACATGAATGAGGAAATCATGGAGGTTTTCATGGACGACTTCACCATCTATAGAAAAACTTTTGATCATTGTCTTGAGAACCTAGATAGGGTCTTGCAACGATGCCATGAAAAGGACCTAGTGCTTAATTGGGAGAAGTGCTATTTCATGGTCTGTGAGGGCATCGTCTTAGGACATCAAATTTCTGGACGAGGGATAGAGGTGGATCGAGCCAAGATTGAAGTAATAGAAAAGCTTCCACCTCCAATCAACGTCAAGGGAGTCCGTAGCTTCCTAGGCCATGCAGGGTTCTATCGCCGCTTTATCAAGGATTTTTCTCAAATCTCTAGACCCCTCACAAGCCTCTTAGCTAAGGATGCCCCCTTCGACTTTAATGATGAGTCCATGGCTGCCTTTAACAATCTCAAAAAGGCACTCATCACAGCTCCAATCATCCAACCCCCAGATTGGAAGCTGCCCTTCGAGATCATGTGTGATGCTAGTGATTATGTCGTAGGGGCCGTCCTGGGCTAAACTAAGGATAAGAAGCATCATGCGATCGCTTATGCTAGCAATACATTGTCAGGAGCTCAACTTAATTATGCTACTATTGAAAAGGAGCTCCTTGCTATTGTCTTTGCTATATACAAGTTTAGGTCTTACTTAGTAGGAGCTAAGATTATTGTTTACACTGATCATGCTGCTTCGAAATATCTGCTCACTAAGAAAGATGCTAGACCCTGCTTGATATGATGGATCCTTTTACTCCAAGAATTTGACATTGAAATAAAAGATAAGAAGGGAGTAGAGAACTCTGTAGCAGATCATCTGTCATGTATGCACTTCACTAACATGCAGGAGCTACCGATAAATGACTTCATGCGGGATGACATGCTATTCAAGGTCACAGACTCCAACCCCTGGTATGCAAATATTGTCAACTTTATGGTTGCAGGGTATGTACCACTAGGTGAAGACAAGAAGAAGTTGATCAAGGATAGTAAATGTCATTACTGGGATGATCCATACCTCTATAGAATTTGCTACGACGGCCAATTGAGAAGATGTGTACCTGCAGCCGAAGGAATGAAGATCATTGAGAAATGTCATGTAGCACCATATGGGGGACACTATGCTGCATTCCGTACTCAAGAGAAAATATATCAGAGTGGATTCTTTTGGCCAACCATGTATGAAGACACAAAAGATTTTATTCGGAGATGACGGAGATGCCAACTACATGGGGGAATCACAGCAAGAGATGCAATGCCTGTACAAAATAATCAGCAAGTTGAGCTATTTGACGTGTGGGGTATTGATTTCACGGGACCTTTCCCAAAGTCCCAAGACTGTGATTACATCTTGGTGGCAGCTGACTATGTGTCCAAGTGGATAGAAGCATTACCGTGTCGAGCTGCAGACTCCAAGCATGCAAAAAAGATGTTCATGAGGTAATATTCCCTCGTTTCGGGACACCAAGGATGGTGATTAGTGATGGGGGATCTCATTTTATCGATAAAACACAATGTTGGGACTCCATATCATCCCCAAACAAGTGGCCAAGTAGAAACATCAAACAAGCAAATAAAGAACATTCTACAGAAGACTGTAGATGAGATGGGGAAATCATGGAAGGCAAAGCTACCCGATGCACTTTGGGCATATATAACTGCCTACAAGACCCCAATAGGAATGTCACCTTATCAGCTCGTGTACGGAAAATCTTGCCATCTGCCAGTCGAGCTAGAACACAGGGCTCACTGGGCCATTTGGAAATTCAATATGGACTTCACAACAACTGGGAAACAAAGGAAACAACAACTATTAGAACTAGAAGAATGGATGGAAAAAGCATACCATAATGCCAAAATCTACAAAGAAAGGACTAAAAGATGGCATGACAAGAGGATCAAGAAGAAAGAATTCAAACCAGGAGATAAGGTATTACTCTTTAATTCCACGGTCAATTTATTTGGACATGGGAAGCTTCAAAGCAAATGGGAAGGATCGTACCTTGTTGTTGATGCTGCATCTCATAGAGCAATCACACTCCAAGATGAAGAAGGTAAGACATTTAAGGTAAATGGTCACCGCTTAAAGGTCTTTCTTGAACCTGATGATAAAGAGTATGATGAGATCCACCTCATTGAGGAAACCTAGCCTTAAAATCAACTCCAATAATAATTAGGCTAGGTAATCTTCTTTCCTAGACTCCCTTTGTTTTTTCTTGCTTTATAATAATGCAGTTAAGAAATAAGTGTGGGGGAGTCACCTGACTCCCACTATCTACGAATAAAAGAAACAAGAGGTACACTACTCTCGCTCTCTGTTCTCCCTGATTCATGAGTTTGAATGAGTTTCAATTCATACCTGCTAAAATCAAATTCACAGAATCGTGCTCAACTTGCTCCACATGTTTCGTGAAGGTTGGCTTGCATATGTTTTATTCATTGCCTATCATCTTGATGCTTGTGAACAAAAATCTTTTAGGGAAGCATGCTCATCTAAGTAGTTGATGTTTGTGATATGGTTTGATGATATGATCCTCTCTCTAAGTGTTTGAATGCTTGGGAATTTTATTTGAAAACTTGAAAACCCTTTGCAAAGCTCCTCTTTGATATAGCACCGTCCTACCAGAGCCATATGATGTTTCAATTGAAAACCCTATACTCATATGCTGCTTGTTATTACATTGAGCTTTGTCAAATTCTGTGACCCTTGTGAGAATTCTTTTCATTACTTTCATGATCAAGATTCATGTGCACACCCAATTTCCCCTTGCTATGCTTCTACACTGGGAGTTAGCATTGTATCATTCATCCATTTCATAAAAATAAAGCTCCATGTGTGGTGTGACCTCTCTCTCCAAATGTGCCCTTCAAAAAGAGACATTGGCTATGAAAAAGAAAAAGGAAAAAAAGAGACACATGCTCAAAGCATGATTAAAAAAATAAGAGGAAGAGAAAAGAAAGAATAGCCCATGTCCAAAATAAAGGAGAAAAAGGAGAGAGATGGAATCATGCAAAAAGGAGTTCCAAAAATTAGATGTTAATAACTAGTATCCATTTCGGGGCTAGTGTCCACCTTACCATCAACCAACATTCATCATATATGTATGGTAATATCCAGTACCCATTCCGGGCCTAGTATCCATCTTACCATACTCACCATATCCATACACATGCACATCTTGATCTGATTGTATGATTTGATTTTCTCTTTAGATCCAGTCTTTGACTTTACGATATATGTGATACGAGTATGCTTTATCTTTTATCCTACCCTGAGCTCCACATAAGCCATCATTAGAAGTAGGATGAAGAAAGGCAATCTAATGCCTTGGTGAGGACATATACACATTGAGTGATCTGAGAGAATCAAATGAGGAGCTAAGCAAGGTTTGTTTTGAAAATTAATTACAAAACCCCAAGTTAGTTAACATGATGAGCAGGAGTGATTTGATTCATCACCGTTCCATTCCTCAACTACCCAAGATGACATGATAGACACTTCACAGAGTTCACAAGTGTAAGTTATGGTTTGGAATATCTCGTATGCTCGCTTCATACCTTTGGATATCATGTCTCACCTTGATCCTTTCTCCTTTACTCGAGGACGAGCAAAGGTCAAGTGTGGGGGTGTTGTTGACGGTTGTTAAGTACCACCTTTATGCCATCAACTCCTACATTAAATACATGAAATATGACCATCAACACTAGAATAGGGGTTATTACTGATAAGTTCCACAAGTGTTGGTGTTTCTAACATTTTTTCCAGGACACACCAAAATGCATGTGAAATGATACTGTTGAGAACAAGTGAACCAATGGCATGAATATGGCATCATCATAAACTATCTCAAATGACAAATTGGATTGCACCACTGCAACGGGCTCGTTGAGACAATCGAAATGGATATATCATTTGTCTACTTCTGAGTCCGGATGAAAGAGATATGCACAAGACAAGATCACTATCTTGATATCATGTGGGCCCGGTGGGACCCACACCAGACCACGTGGCGATGTGTTGCCATGTTGGATGCCATGTGTCCATGACACTTCACCCATCCAAGGCTCCTCTCCGAGCTAGTGCTTAGAGTAGAGAGGGAGAGAGAGAGAGGCATGCGCTTCTACGATGTTGTTGTTCTTCATTTAGACTAAAGTGAGTATTCTTGTATTCTTCTAATTAGACTAAAGTAGCATTCATGCATAGGTGATATGTTCTTGTGTTCTTTATGTGTTCTTGATTTAGAGGCTTGTGTTCTTCACGAACACAACCCTTCGATCTTGTGGCACAAGTTCATAGTTCTCATATCCGTTTGTATGTGTGTTCGTCAATTAGAATATAGTGGATATTCCTGCATGTTCCAATTAGACCAAATGATATTCGTGATTCCTTCTAGCTTTATGCTTGGTTGCATGAGTAGTCTTTTTCCTCCACTAGTGCGTAGTTCCTGAGTTTATATGTTCATATGCTGCAAGTCATTCATATACGTTGGAAGCATAGTACGGGGTCGAGTGCTCTCCTGTATGCCTTTAGTATAAGCTAGTAGTACCTATAGTGAGTGCGATCAGTTCTCTTCTGTGGTCGTAGTTTTATTAGTACAGAGTGTTGTAGTCTGTTGGCTATGACAGTAACCACAATGTTGACGCAGTGTTACACAACCTGTTATCATTCGTTCGGCTTATCCCAAGGTTAGGTAGAGGCAGTCCAGGAGGTGGTGACAACCCTTCTGGCCCTCATTGATCCTCCGTGGCTGGATATAGTCAGAGCTCCATTCCACATAGATCTGCGTGCCGGAGTCGCCTGTTAAGTCAGGGCTATCGGTACCCTAAGCCAAGTTCGATCTAGAGATCAACCTTTAATCTCATCTATAGTTCAATCTTTAGGAATGCTCTCTATCCACACCTTTTATCCGGGTGTGTCCTTAGACCGACTAGTACCAAGGTAGTGCACACACGTTCCCTTGGATTTGATACCCTTGGAATACTCTAAGGTGAAAGCTACAATGGTATCCGTGCGCTTGCGGATTTATTCGTGCGATGCTAAAATACCCAACAGAGTTCTCTAGTGGAAATGTCGATGATGAGCTTGAGAGAACTCCCCCATACTGGTGGTGAACCTGGTGCTGTTCTTCAGATAACAAATGGAAACAAATGATGGACTCTACTGGTTTGAGAACTATAGAGCCTTTACTCAAATTCAAATATTTTTTGTGCTTTTGTTTAATTTTATTGTCACCATGTCATTTGCTCCAAAGGGTTAGATCAAGGTTACACTTCGTACACAACAGGGAATATACTTACCTTGGACCTTTGAAAGGTCATATGTACCACCTTTGCATGTTGCGCAACATGAATCTGACACCTCAACTTACCTTCCTATTTGAATTTAGCTCAATAACTTACCCATTCAAATTTGACAATTTTCTGCAGGGGTTAGTCAGCATATATGCAACCAAGATCTATTAAAATATAACTCTAAGGTTCATCAATCAAAACTCAACACCATGTCTTGTTTTGACAGAGAAGACAGTTTTAACCTAAGCACCAAGCTTATTTAAAAATAGTCTATGAATTTACATCCAGAACATAAACATTCAAACCAGAGCATACAGACAAAGATATAGGAAGCATGTAAACATGATCTAGCTATACATCAAAAGGAACATAAGCGTGAACATATGACGGTGAACCTCGGGCAACCTCCCGGAAGGGCTTTGTTTAATGTCAAAAGCAGGACTTACCTAGCTAGTGGGCAAGATGAAATAGCTTACATCATCTTCACATTAGGATAAGATTTTGTAGAGGAGGAACTTTACTCAGGATGCTCACATATCTCCCCCACACTTGAAGTTTGCAATGCTTGGCAACAAAACTCAAGTGTGTGGAGATCAAGCTTCCTTTTGTAAATGTTCCCTCACCAAAGATTATCTAGGTGTTGCAGATGATGTAACTCACATGTTCCTAGGCATCACCTGTACATCTTTCTTTTCAATCCCCACCTAAAAGGTTAGTGACCAAAAATACATGAAGGACAACTTATCCTAAAAACATGGTCTTGCTTTTATTCGAAAACGGAAATAAAACCTATGCTAATCTAGGCTATCTCATGGTAGTGCTTTATTTATTATGGTCATAAGCTCGACCATGGGAGATTTCTCTTGAAGCCATCATTGGTGGTGTCCTTCCAATCTCTCCACCAATCATCGATGTATCAATCAAGCTTCAGCTGCAAGGTTAGTGCCATATATACGAACACGAGTCCAAAAGATAAGAAAGCTACAAGCAGACATGATCATTCTAGGGAGGTTGAGACAGCTCCTGGGGTGATCACGGGACTTGAGAAGTTATAGCACTAAGATGGTGAACCTCGGAGATAGAAGATTGAGCACTCAGGCTAGTGCTCTCACAATGAGAACTGATCTCCGACTGAACTTAGCTCAGAAAAACACACAGCCTCCAAAAGAGGATAGACTAGAAACTCAAACGGCCGGCGTATGTTCAGGAGCTAGAGTTTGGGTGAAGGGTGAGGTTTAGCTCATCCTTTCCTTAGGTAGAAGGACCGATGTTCTCATCATAGAGACGAAACATCCCGAAGTCTAGCCTAAGCTTCCAATGGGAGGTTATGGATAAACTAGAAAGATCAGCTCCCATTGGGCATCGATCAAGTCAAGCATATGATAAGAAGTACGGTAAGTGATCATACTCCTTCGGTCAGATAGATTAATCCTCATGGATTATAGAGCAGAGACCGATGCCTCAGCCCATACGTAACTTTAGTGCAAGGCACCTCAGCTCGAACCGAGATGTAGGAACATGATAAGCCTGTCGTACTCTCTTTAGAAGATCACAACTAGGACCAAACAAGTCATCTTGGCCAGGAATGATTCGTTCTTTCCTAATTACGCTCTCCATCCTCCCACAAGACAAGGTCTCGAAGAGAAGGTCTAAGAAGAGGCATGAGAGGGGAACCCAAGGTAGACTCTGCACTAAGCAATATTTCCCTTAGATTCCTGCTATTCAGGAATGGTATCTTCAGCCAGAGCTTAAAGCCTCGAGCTCCGCTGATGATGGATCTAGGTGACTCAACATTCCTCTAACGGGCACCTCATCGGCCGGGATGCAAGGGGAGCTGACATCCCGGAGGTTTTCCACGATCTCTTTTCCCTCAGTAGCATCCAAGTGCACAAAACAGCCTCCAGAGAGAGGATCAAGCCGCATGGCATCGTCCTTCCGCAACCCATAACAGAAGTACTAGAGGAGCATCCAATCGGGAGCGTGGAGGACTAGGCAATCTTCCGCCGCGGAGGCGAAGCGATTCCATGCCACTCCAAGAGATTCCTCCTCACCTTGCTTGAGACCGAGAATCCTTATCCTCAACGAGACGACACGTCATATTGGGAAGAATCAGGAGTAGAAAGCTACTCTCAAACTTTCCCACATAAGGTAGTCTCTACCAGAACAATGGTGCCAAGCCCGTGCTTTCCCAAAGAGGGATAGTGGGAAAATTCCCTTTTCTGGGCATCTGTTGATTCTCCGATTTTACCCGAAGTTTCAATAAGACGCTCGTAGTCTCTCACATGATCAAAGGGGTTCTCATAAATTGACCCCGAGAAGGAAAGATCCTGAATTAGCTTCATGAGAGAGGGGCGAATCTGACAGCCAGATGAAAGAATGGTTCTGACAAGGATGGCTCTTGTGACAGAACCGCTCAAATTAATTCCATATTATTGCCTAAACCATTCCATTTGGTCATTAAGCAATAATACAGAAGTAACTTGTCGCCTCTGCCGAGTCAAGCCCGGTAAATCACTTAAACATGGATCGAACACTTGTACATCAAAACTCACTCGAAGGTGAGTCCAGAGACAGACATTTCACAAATTATTACATCAAGCTCCATAAGGTTCATTATTACAAACCAAGTCTTTTGCATAAGAGTAAATAGTTCAGAGTTCGAAACACAGCGGAAATAAAATACTAAACAACATAAGTAACATCATAGGAGGTCATCCATGATGTCACTAAGCACTGTCATCCTCCCACTCAACTTCCCAACCGGGTGGAAGGGAACCAGGCCATGGAAACCCATTATCATTAACATCACCTGAAAACAACAACAAAAGCAAGGCTCAGTATACTAATACTCAGCAAGACTTAACCGTCGGGTGATGGAAAATCACCAACTCTCTAGACATGCAAGGCTCTTTGGCTAGTGGGTTGTTTTGCTGAAAAGCAACAAAGAGTAGGTCCTTACTTTCATGTTTTAGCTCAAAATTCTAGTTGATTAACCATTACTAAGTAAGCAACTATTGCAAGCATAAGTTGTGCAAACAATTAAGCATACATCCAAATTAATTCTCAATTCCATCATTTCAGGGGCATAGAGTGAATGGTTAAGCAATCTCGGATAACGGTGAGAGGTTGACGATCGATCGATTAATAACCTTGCAAGATGGACCTAAACACACGGGAGAATGCACACCCCAAAAACAGCCAACTAGAAACCAAAAGGGGTGCGGTATGCACCAACCAGGCGGTCCCCGTCAAATCTCGGTTTGTGAACATGGGCTATAGTCCTCGGTACATGGCTTACTGGCCGCGGACCACGCCCAGCCAAGTTCACACATGCACCACAATTAAGCTGCAGCAGGGGCCGAACCCAGGAGTAGTAACACTAAAGTTCCTTCGCCGTGCCAATATTGTACTAGGCTTACCGGTCCCAATCCCGGGAAATGTCTAGTACGTTCAAAAGCTTAACCAAAGACGTCTACTGGCCAGAGCCAATCCCATGCTCTTACCACATGAGCATATCAATTTAACAAGATCTTATGATTCCAACATAAGAGACCTATAGCTCACGAGTGACGAACATCACTCGACTTTTACCGTGTCCTTAGAGCATGGCAACTAGCGACCTTATCATGCTAGTATTTGAGCATAGGAACCTAGGATCATGCATCTAGGGTTTCAATTCAACTCCTGAAACTTAAATGCACAAACATAGGCAAACATAATTGTAAAAGTTAGAAAACTGGGTTATGCTCCGAGGCTTGCCTTCACTAGCAAAGTCAGTGGTGAAGTCCTCTAAACTTTGGTTCGGGTCTTGCTGCACCTCCACCATGTTCACTTCTCCTTCAGCTGGATCTCCCTCGGATTTCGGCACCAACTCGTAGTTTCCGTCCGGAAGTTCTACATGACATGCATATGCATTAACTTCATGTATTTATAAATGAGGAGTGAGAACGTAGTTCAAAATTGAAGGGTAAACATGGGGTGTATGAGTTACCACATTCTCTTAGACAAAGATATATTCAGCATACTCTTCCTACAAGAGCGTGTTTGTGATTTAACTTCCTTATTTGATGGTGATTGTGTGCACATCTAAATTACTTAATAAAATTTACTTCACCAAAGTAAGGGGTGCTGTTCATGGTTGATTTGGTGAAGCTCAAACAATTGATTTGATCTGTAAACAAAGGTGATCTTTGTCTCCCTTTCATTTCTTGAATTGCTTGGATTACTTCGAAAATTAATTCTGGAAGAAAGACAAACAATGTGAGCATGAAACTTTGCAGACAGGAACATCATACTATACATGAGATACTGCCAAAAATTCAGATTAAACCAAGCCACAGATTTAGCATGAAAAATACAACAAAATTCATCTATTAAAAACACAAATAAATCGAACATTAATATATAAGCATGATATGGAGCCAAAACATTATATACAGCATGATATTGATACATAAAGCTCATACACCAAAAATTAGACCCATATATGTAGTAGAAATATAAATTTGAATTTATTTCATTTTAGCCACCATAAATAAAAAGAATAATCTACACATGTTGCAAATATCTCAAATCATTATCATTGGATCATATCAAGGCTACAGATCTACTACAAAAAGATCTACTCCATTTGACAAGTAAATATTTTTAAACAATTCAAAAATAGAGGCAATACTAGGCAACAAAAATAATTCATAACTAAAGATTTACAAGACATCTACATGGCATTTTTCTACACAAGAACAAGCAAAGTAATGCAAGCATCATATCCAAAATTCACATCCTGAAAAGGTTTAGATTTCAAATTATTTCAAATCTAGCCAAACTGAAGAACTCAAAAGTATTCAAAAACTATGCAGTAAAACCATACACAACCGTTCTAGAAAAGCTAGTACTCATAACAGGGATTCCAGAACAGTTAAGTTTTCATTTTTCTGATTTTCCTGTGATTTGATCTCGATTTTACAAGATTCAGGAATTTGAATCAAAGGTGGAAGAATCTTTTTGCAGTTAGGCCCCTGGCTTTTGGACGGAGGCCCTCAGAAAGAACTTGATGTTCACAAATATGCCCTTGGTGGCACGAGCGAGTTCGCCGGCAGCGAGGTGGGGCCGGACTTGGACGGGCAAGCAGCGGGGAAGGAGAAGAAGCTCACCTAGGCTCGATCCTGGTGGTTGGGCGGCTCAGAGAGAGCTCCGGCGATCGCCGACGGCGGGGCAGGGGCAGAGCGGCCGCTGCGGCTCGGTTTCCGGTGAGCTGGGCGGCAATGGTCGGCAACAAGCGACGGGGGAAGCTTCAGGGGGGGTCTAGCGGCGGCTCCGGTGTGCTCAGGTGGGAGGTGGAGCTCAGCGGCAGTGCTCCTATGGCAGACGACGGAGCAAGGGGGAAAAGCGGTGTAGGCGCGGTGGCTCCGGCTTCGGCTCCCTTTTACAGGCGGTGGCGAGCTCGGCGTGGGCGCCACGCGTGCTTGGCTTCCCGTGCGCGCGCGAGCGCGGCACTATGCACGGCCACCTGGCACAGCCAACTGGTGTCACACCTGGTTTTATAAAAGCAAACCAAGTGCTTAGCTATATGTATGCCAGGATCAAGTTCTATACATATAGTTGACATAAGTGAATAACACAAACAATATCACGTAAGGAAAAGAGTGATCATTAGAGTATTACGCTAAATCCTGGAAACGAAGGCTCCAAACGTCACAGGCAGTCGACTGGGGGTTGTGTATGTCTAGCACCAGCAACATCTTCATAGAAGCTTCCTCTTTCTGAGCAACATTGTTTATAGCAACTGTGAGCACATGTCGTACTCAGCAAGTGTGGGGAAAGTATGAATGCAAAGGCTGAACAAGGAAAGGCTGATAGGTTAACTGCATTAAGCATTTTTAGTTGGTCAAATTTTATTAGCACCTAATTACTAATAAAGTATAAGTATATACCAACCCATATTAACATATAGAGATACCCCATAAACATATGGCTAACATAACCAGAAATCAAGATTTAAGTCCATCTTCAAGTTCAATTATCATATGAGGGTCCAGGCCGCTCTTGACCGTGAGCACGGCTAATCGATCAGTTTTATACTCTGCAGAGGTTGTACATCTTTACCCACTCGTCGTGTAAAAGTTCAAAAGAACTTTAAACCCAACCACGCGATGTTGATCAGGCATCATACCACACTACCAAGGTGTGATTGCATAGGGACACTACGAGGCCTATACAAAGGTTCTCTAGTGTGGACTGCTCGCTAGGTTACATGGTCAGTGCAACGCATAACCCTCTCTCAAACTGCGAAGCTACCATAGAGCAGATCAGGTTGAGGGCCGGGCTATACATCATCTACCGCCACCCCCTCGCCCCTTTCATGTAAAGCATATCACACCCTAAAGTTCCTAATTAATTAGCCAAGACAGACCCATATGTCTTGTGGTAGCACTATTTTCCTGTGTGGTTCTCCATGTTCCAATTAATGCATATGATCTTGTATTAACCAGAGGTATAGCATAAAGGTAAAGCAAGTTCATCATTACAGTTCATTAAAACCACCATAACCCAAGTAGAGAAACTAAGCATAGATACCCAACAAAAAGATAAACCCAGGTTGACAAGGAATGATAATAAAGACTATAATAATCCTTAATAGGAACCATCAACATTAATGCAAAGCAATGCAATGAGTGATTAAATAATTATTCGGACAAAAGAACAAGGACACACTTGCCTTTAACCAGAGTAGTGATGTTGCTCAGAATGTCTTCACTTCTTGCTCTTCAAAGCTCTCGAACGACGTTCATTCTATTCGCATCAATCATCGGGGATGAGCATACAAAGCAGACAAACAAGCAAACTAAGAACAATGCACCAATCAAAAGAAAAGCTTTAAAAGAACGCACGAAAGGATACGCTCGATTCTATGGATCACTGAGGCACACAGACCGTGCTGAGAAAAGGAAAGGCTTGGTTAACTTTATGAAAGACACTAGGTTTGAGCATGAACTAGGATCAAAAGATCTAGAGCTTGAAAGAAGATTAGCTCTACAACAGAGACACACTGAGACAGAGCTTGATAAAGAACGACTAACGATCGATTTGTGTCTATGAACATGAAAGGATATATGCTTAGGTTCATTTTAATTAGCAAAACATATATAAAGGATATTTCAAAAAGAAAATACCCTGTGTTGGAATTAATGCAACATTATATTTTATTTGCAAAGACTGATGTAAAGAACTAGTCAAGTTTTATTTATAAAGATTCATATATAGATTATACCAATTAAACATTTTTAACTTAGAAAAGGTAAACTATATGAATCCTCTAAACGTTAATCAAATTAATATTTATTATAAAAGCCGATGTAAAAGCCTAATTACCTTTTAATTAGAAAAGTTTAATTAAATATTAAACAAATTAGCATGTGGTTTATGAAAAACCGAGGTAAGGATCTAATTAGATTTTACTTACAAAAGCATGTGAAATAATCATTTATCAAATTATCATTGATAACGAAAAACGGTGTATAGCACTATATTGCTTTTATTTAGAAAAGGCATGTTTAATAAGCATTAAACAAAATTAATATTAAATTAATTTTCAAAAAACAAACATGATGAAAATCACCACTAACGTATGGTTTACATTATTATGAACCTAACGCAACTTGAACGGATTAAAACGGATCTAAAACATGAAAGATATGGATAAAACAAGATGATAAGGACCTAGTTGTGATTGCTATAGATTTCAAGGGCTAACAGAAAAGATTCTTGAGACACATCAAATAGTGCTCGCGAAAAGAATGAAAGACATGCTTAGATCTACAAAAGTCTCGGGTGGGCTTTTTGTGCGGAAGGTGGGATCTTTCTAGGGGGTTTTCTATAGATTGGTTAAGACAAAAACAAAAATAAAGATTGCAGGGTACCAGAGGGACCTAAACGCAAAACAGGGGGTCTTCTTCTACCTTTGATTCATGGCGGACAGGAGCGTGCAGGAGCTCCTGGCCGTTCCGGTCGTCGGGACTTCGAGCGGCTTTGGGCTCAACTGAGGCACGGAATGGAGAGAGGAGAATGAGGGGATCACAGGGAGATGCTCACCAGAGGCGAGGACGAAGGGGAGTGGCCGGATTTTGGAGAGGAAGGCGATGGCGGTGGGTGGCTCGGTCTCCATGGTGACTGCGAACAGAAACAGAGAGAGGAAGAGAGATGGGGATTTGATGGGATTGACCTCCAAACGTGCACGGGAACGGCAAAACGGAACGAGATCGACAAGTTGAACACGATGGTGTGCTCACCTTCGGCCAGGGAGGTGTTGGTGAAATGATATCCTGGAGCAGGCTTTGAAGTGACAGCCTCCTTCTCCAACAACTGAAGCTACTGCTAAACCACTACTGCTACTACAGAACAAAAAAATAAAAGCAAAAATGGACACAATAGCTTCGGAGCTCTCTTACCCTTCCAGACCTGTACCATCAATTACAATGATCCTCCTATTTATAAGGGTGGGAGGAGTTGGTTATTTTCCACCGAGCCCCTCATAGGTACAATATTTACAAAAAGCCTCTCGAATTTACACAAAGGCCCATTAACCTCTGCATGGGCTGGGCCATTCCCCCAATAGTAGCCCCTCAGCTACTTCGGTTTGGCTGGCACAACAAAGCGAAGTAGCTGAAAACAGGAGTGGCCCAGACCTTTCCTATGACTTCGGCCCTGAGGAACACCATCACGGCCATCCTCCCGTACGCCTCACTAAAAACTCCATTTCTTAAAATCCAGTGGGAAAAACCGGAATGGAGAAAAGAGCACGTACGCCTAGCAGATCTACACACACGAAGTTACCAGCCAGCCCACTAATGGTTGTCTTCGGTCTTAGTCTTGATGATGAGAAAAGTCTTCAATGATGATGTCAACTTCGTCCTCAAGACTTCTCTTTCTACTTCGGCTTGACCTTCGGAGCCTCCAACTGTTTCTCCTCTCTTCGCTCTGGCTTTTCCTTCGGAGTGCCGTCGACGATGATGAGCCCCTCTTCTTCGGTCACGAGCACCGGGCAAGACTCCATCCTTCGGGGTGACGCCGTTCATCCCGATGCCACCATAGCCCCTCTTGTCCGGTGTTCGTGACGAAGCCCCTCGTGCTGTACACCATGTCTGACGAAGTACGTGTTGACGGAAGCGACGAAGCTGGAGTCGACGTCGATGAAGTAGACGACGAAGGCAAAATCGAAAGTCGATGTCGACGAAGCCCCTGGAGCCGGACTCCTGTCGACATCGGTGTAGTAGACGACGAAGATGAAGCTGAAGTGGATGTTGATGAAGTAGAAGTTGGCTGTCGACGAAGCCCCTCGAGCCGGACTCCTGTCGACGTCGGTATAGTAGATGGCGAAGACGAAGCTGAAGTCGATGTCGACGAAGTCGTAGTTGGTTGTCGATGAAGTAGGCGACGAAGCCCCTCGAGCCAGACTCCTGTCGACGTCGGAACAGTAGCCGGTGAGGACGAAGCTGAAGTCGATGTCGACGAAGTCAAAGTTGACTATCAACGAAGTATACGATGAAGCCCCTCGACCAGAACACCTATCGATGAAGAGGTAGTCGAGGAAGCCCCTCGTGCCAGATACTTGTCGAGTTGAACCTGTCGGTGACCAAGTATACAATATGGATGAAGTCCCTTCTTTTCCATTCAACACTGCATTCAAGGCGAATTATTCTTATTCAAGAGACTCAAACAATTGTTAGCCAATAAACAATCTATCTCAAATTGCATCACGCAAATAAATCCGAAGCCACTCTCAGGCCTTCGGGGTATCTCACATCAGGAGCATCTCGTGGTGCTTTCTGGGGTCTCAAATCCGAAGCCACACTCGGGCCTTCGGGGTCTCAAGCTCAACTCCGGTCATCACAGGACCGGTCGTTTGCTTCATGCAAACAGAACCTTCGGCCACACTCGGGCCTTCGGGGTGTCTCAGATTCGGAGCATCTTGTGGTGCTTTCCGGGATCTCAAATCCGAAGCCGCACTCGGGCCTTCGTGGTGTTTCAGATCCGGAGCATCTCGTGGTGCTTTCCAGGGTCTCAAATCCAAAGCCGCACTCGGGCCTTCGGGGTCTCAAGCTCAACTCTGGTCATCACAGGACCGGTCGTTTGCTTCATGCAAACGGAACCTTCGGCCGATCTCGAGCCTTCGGCTTCAGCGCTCTCGGCTCCACGCTTCGGTGATATGCATTGCAATGCAATATGCTGCATGTAAGTATGTATGAATGTGTGCACAAATGTATGCTTTTGCATAAAGGAAAGGGGGAAGGGTTAACCAAAATAAGGTAAAGGATGCCCATAGATCAGATTCTCAACTTCCTATCATGAAAAGTTGTGAGGTCACCGAAACCCAATAGCACCGAAGTGCAATATAGAATTCCCAAGTACATCCAGAAGAAGTCCAATAGACATAAAAACCAATTGATATGGCCTATCCACTTCCAAATCATAATGGAGTAAGACAACCATATCGACATTAGCTTCAGGGTGAAAACCGATAAAGTTATAACCTGCAAAAGCTGTGATGAAGTGCATATACGAAACATAATAGTTCCATGCATCCAGTCGTTGCGAAAACGATCCAAAGTGTAACTAAGAACATACACTTAGCACAATTGAGATGAAGGCGCATGCGCATATGAAATACAAAGGGGTAGAGTACCCGCTAAGTTGAGCAATACATGAAACAAGGGATACAAGGGAGAAGCAACTACGCAGGAATGAGACTGAGGTGAGAGGCACGATATACTCACGTATGCTAGTTGATCTTGCATTCAAGAGACACAAACACTTCGTATAAAGGGTTAGCTACGAAGGTGAAGAGGTACTTACAGTGATTGGTTGAACCTGCATGTTAGCAAAAAACCAACACGGAATAAGCACAACCATAGCCTCTTTGGCCACTAGCGAAGAGTGAGAAGTACAACCCACTGCGACGAAGCGGCATTTTCCCGCACACTTCGGTGTTTCCTTGCACCCGAAGTGCAAGTTCAGAGCCTTAACTCTGGAACAAGCAACATATTCAAATGCTCGAAAGCTTAGAGAATTTACCACTTAAAACCGTTTACGGAGTTGGTGGAAGTTGTAGTTTTTGACACTTAGGAGAAAACGTACAATTTTCACCTACCCCGAGTCTAAAGACTTATAACCGCAAAGCGAATAGCCTTCGTATACGAGGCGTAGATCGCTTGCGGGGTTGATGTCATAAAGGGATGAAGTTCCATCGAAATAAAAAGTTTCCAACCTTGTCAGACTAACGAAGGGCAAGCAAGTAGTCTGATCAACAAAACTATTGAGAACAGCAGCATGAGTTGTAAAGGTCAAAGGGTAAGAACCTAACGATTGGTGGTAAAAGCAATTGAGGGACAAAAACTTAGATACTTTCATAACACGAGATGCTATCAAAATTATCAAAATAATCAGGTGGAAACGATAAAGAAAAGTGACTCCTTCGGCAAAACGAAGAGGTGCATTTGTTTAAGATGCCCTTCGGAGCGTTAGCTGTTTCTAAAATCAGTCATATGCAAACAAAGATTGATTGATAAGAGCTCCAGTCGTATATATATATAAAAAAAGAAGGTGCAGCTAGCACGTGCAATTGGGTTTTTTTACTGCAGCCCAGTAAGCCACCGAAGGTGTGTGCAGTTTGAAGTGGGCTTTGCTGCGTGACAGCCCAGGAATACAAACTGACGCTGGGTAAAAGCACAACTTGGCTTCGTTTCCATGGCCCAAGTGGCTCGTGGACATTACAGCCCATGGCCTGAACTGGGATTCGGAGAAAAGAGGCCGAAGTGGGCTTCGGAGAAAAGGCTGAACGGTAAAGACCCAGCTACCAGCACGGATGTTCGGAGCCAGGTACCAGCACTTATATATAAATTAAGTGAGTTTGGTGAAAATTCCAATTATTTCGAAAATACTTCGTCAGCTAAACGAAACGTGTTGACGAAGATGACAACGAACTCCCAACTATTTGAAAACAGCTGACTTATTTATCTAAAACCCTGTTTAGCATAGTATGCAAACTGTATAGCCAAAGCTTGTAGTTTCGCATGAGGTAATAAATTATGAAATATGGACTGAAAACAAAAACGTGCACATGCATGTGTGTATGTTCCTTCGAATCGCAAAAGATCGAAGCTACTGCTGAGCGAGTCATGTGGAATTGTGGGCTGCGAGACAACTACTTAAGTGACAACATTTTATACCTTTCTGGGTGGGTATTGTTAAGAAATCCCTAATTGTGGGATCATACCAAATATACCTCTGAAGGTTCCTCCACGTCTATATAATAAACACCAGTGTATTCATCTATTGCTAATAAGAAAGAGACCTGAAGCTCCACCTATATCCTGTGTCTATGTATTCTTTGTGCATGAGAGGGTCAGGGAAACGGGATCTAATCTACATCTTCTCACGCCTCGTTCTTTGGATTGGGATTGGTAAAACGGATCAGGGATCCGATACTTAACATGTTATCAGCACGCTCTACCGCTGGGTGATTGGTTTCTGATTTGTATTTTATATCAATTTGTTATTTGCATGCGATTAATCTCAGATTGGTTTTTCTCCCGATCGAGTACGGCCGCCGCCCCCGCCGCCACGCGAGTGGACGCGCCTGCTCGGCATCAGCCCTACACAGTTCGCGTGAGGCAGGCAGCACCGCCGTGTTCTGGTCACTGCCGCCGAGTGCTTCCGCAAAGAAAAAAGCAGGGCCGCCGCTGGATTTCAGTGCGGGACACATGACCAAATCCAGAGGTATGTGATCTTACACCATCTAGGTGTGTACAGTACTACGTATGCATGGACGATGCATGCATGTCGTCGGTGCAACTTGCATCTTATCACGGCAAGCACGGCCACGGATCTGGCCGGATAAATGCATCGATCCTTGATGCTGCATGTACTACGTCTACGAAATCACGGGTGATCAGAGGCCAAGCACGCTCTTCCCAGCTGATTGAATTCTTTTTTTCTTGAAGTTTAGATCGATTTTACTGCTGGTGGCTAATCTGATTTGATTTTTTTTAATCTACTATACATGCGGCCGTCCTCCGGAACAAAATCATGGCCGCCAGCAACAGGCGCACGCGTGACTTTTCACAACCGTGCCACCGCAATGCTGCTGCGCAAAAGGCAGGGTGCCGCCGCTGCTGCGCAAAAGGCAGGGTGCCGCCGCTGCTGCGCTGCTGCGCACTAAGTCTCTGCGTTGGCCTGGCATCGACTATTCGTCAAGCAGGCAGGTCACGGCTTGGCCTATATGCCCTACGCGGCATGAAATCCACTACGACATCTCGAATACGGTTTGTCGGTTATCTTTCTGCTCATAAATCTACTAGATTAAAACCTGCAGTTTCTGTTTAAATCTCCTGCAACTAGAATACATGTGTAGATTCAAGTAATTATGGTTTTCTACCTTATTTTTGATCTACGGTCGGTTCTAGTTGAGAAAAACTTTGTGATGGCTTCTGCAATGATGATTAAAGAAATTGTATGTGTACGTATTGGCCCTGATGTGCCTTGTTGTCTTGCTACATCGAAGTCACGCTCTTGTGCTTGAGCATCGTAGCTCCAAAGACCACTAAACGTATGCGAGCAAGCCACCTGAAGTTAGCTTTCCATTGCATGCGCTTGAGCCACCAACGATATGTTGTTTGGCACATATGCAATTCTGTGTCTTTTTACAGCACATTCACTATCGATGTGATAGCTTGTGTTACTGTGTGTACACATATGAATGTGACGATGATCAAGCTTTACCGCATACAACTCTAGCGCGCACACAGGCCGTGTAGGCACATGCAAAATCAACCCTGAAGTGTGATTCTGGCAACCCTGCAGAGACACCAACCTAATAAAATCGAGCTTACCAAGTGCATTGTCGCCGCCCTGATGGCAGCTACATGTTTGGTCAACCCCCTGCCAGCCTTGTAACTAGGTGATCTGTCGTGTGTGCCTCTCGTGCTCCCATAGGTGCTCTTCATACTAGACAAGTTCCTTGTTTAAGTGCTTCCATAAAATTGTGATAACTTTGTTTAATTCCCTTGGAAGTTTTATGGGTTTTGTATTTGTATTATCCTTGCATTGTTGATTGTGATGTGAAATATGATATTATATGGGTTATATAATCCCGAAGAATTGAGAGGACCAAGATAAATATCAGAAAAATCACATGATGCTTGGAAGAATTTGGGAGATTAAAGAAATATCTATTATAGATCACACTCTATTTCTTTCTTCGCTCTCTCTCTTCATGCATAAAGTTAATTTACCTGAAGTAACCTGAAGCAATATTTAACATAATGCATAAAAGTCTTTGGCATAATAAGACATCACAAATTGGGATTATCTTCATATGCTCATATGAGCTAGTAATACCTTATCAATGTTTTGAATATGAGATGGCAGCTTATAACCTCATTAATAAAATGCACAACCTGATGTTGGCATTTTTGCTCTCTTTACTGCTGAAAAAGCATGAGGCATACAATAAGACAAAGGGTAACAATCGCCCCCTAGCAACATGAAGTTGTGAGAACACCGAAAGGTTAATATTATTTTGAGATTTTCTTTTCAATACTGTAAAGTGTGGACAACCATTGTGTGTTCCTGAAGGATCACTTTGTTGATCCTATTTGGGATCTTTTTCCTCATGTAGCATTAAGTTCTCAAGGACCACATCTAGTCGCCAACTAGACTTTGGAGTCGTTCCTGACTTGGGGGTTGTCCCTGATGGACAAATCTGAAATAAGTTATAAAGTGTAATTTTATAAGCCAAATGGTAAAGGTTAGTCCCTGATGGAAAAAAGACTATATTAGATTATTAAAATCTACGTCTTATCTACCCGAAGTAAGATTAAACTATGAAATCCCACATCATTGCACATCTAGATGCTAAATTAATTCTAGTATATTATCTTTGACGCTGAAAAGTCATGTCTAGTCTTCTAGTGAATGATTTTTGTGATATAAATTTGAGGATTTGTGGAGACCTAATGTGTTCTCTCATGTCCTTGATTACTTCTTCATATGAGAGAAGAGTTATTTGCATTCGAGAGTGGTCCCGGAAGGATAGTGATCGTGTTTCGCTCTCGTCGAGCAATTGATCTCCTTTGCTTAGTCAGAAACTTTGCATTATAATCTTTTCCCCAGATAATACAAATGTTTGGCTTTGCCTACTCTATTCTAAATACTTCTCTTTTTGCTGAATAATAAAGAGATTAAATGCATGCTTTATAAAACAATTGGTAGATAACATGAGGACCAAGCTTGTCTTGGAGACAGTTTAAACCACAAATAAAATGACTTGGGAATATGTTATTGACAAATATTATCATCACCTACCTGAAGTTGTGATTATTATTTGGTTCTGCCCGTAGTATTGAGCCACATGTCTTTGTTGATGTACCATGCACTTGAAGATGCAAGTTGTACAACGGTCCCGTGGATCGCTCCATTGAAGTTCAACCTTGCATTGGCTACATGCTTGTGAATTCAGTTGTCTACCCTTGAGGCCATTACTGGTTGTGATTTGAGTTCTCTATCAAAATAATTAAATATAAAAATGTTGCAATAAATATAAAGGTTGATACCCATTTTCGGATGGTATGAGTATTTGGGTAAACCATGGGCAATAAAAAAAGAGTCGGACTTTACAGCAAACAATTATTTCTACCTAGCAGCATCGACCTGATGTCGTGCATTTCGGTACCATAATTGATTCACACATTACTCCATGCATCTGAAATCATGATGCAAACTTTGACTACATTTGTGAGCATTATTGGTCCTGAAGAACTTATTACACAAGTTGATCTGAAATTAAGTATTGCTCGAAATGGATTTTTTTTTTCTGAAGAACTTTCTAAGGCTAAGAGTTGTGTTTCATATGGATTTAAGTCCTGAAGATTGTGTGCATATATGGTAGTAATACTGATCATGCAGAATTGTAACATGTAATCGACTAGTAGTCATGTATCTCACCAGAAGTTGAGCATAACTCTTTCAGTAGAAGGAAACTAATGCGATCATCATGCCACTGCATTAATCTATGTCCTAGCTCACTGCATATTATGGTAAAAAATAAATAAACCCCCATTTATTAATGTGCATAAGATTTCCTAATTATGTCACCACTATAGCATACATTGGCCACTGCTAGAAGATTGTCGCTGGGGATTTTTTTTAGTATGCTTTCTGAAACATCTTGGCATTAGGGGGAGATATATGCCCATCTTGTGTAATGCCTCGATATTTCTGCAAATATAAGAAAATGCACAAAAGCAAATCTGAACTTGTTGTTCAGTGTATACTCCTGTGTGTATGGAGTTTGCCAGAAAACTTTTTGATTCATTGAGGAGTAACAATACCAGTTTAAATATATTGTAAATGCTTCTACCAGAAGTAGATGTGGATATACCCGGGATCAATATCATATCCATGTTTGACTTATTGGTTTGATCTAATTCTGCGGGGACGCCTGCAAATATGATCTAATAGCTAGAGTCAAAGCATATACTCTTGATGTAAATTCACATTGTACGTGAAATCTCTCCTCTAACGAACTCACCCTGATGGTGATTTACCTCACAAAGAGGTTTCATCTTGAAGATGAAATTCCTAGTAATGCGCGCAATATAAATGACTAGGAATATGGAACAACAATAGATCTGTCGTTTTTGGAAATCACAATGATCTTAATTGAATATTGTGGGAAACAAATGTGTCGACACATGTCTTGCCTCTCTAATTGCAAATGATTCTTTTCGAGAGAACCCAGATCTGGAACAAAGTCCTAGGCATGAGTGCTTGAAGCTCTCTTATCGGGTCAATGAAAAATGCAATTGAGGCTGAACCAAGAATCGCAAGGTACATGTCTCGAGCCTGAAGTTCGAACAATTATGGTTCATTATTGATATAGTAGATGGTGAAAGCGATGGTTCAAGTGGTCTTGGAAGAGACTAGTCCCCACGTTTGTTGAATAAACATGGTTCTGTTATGTAATACATCTGGCGAAGGCATGAATTAAAATATGCAGCTCGTAGGATTCAGAAAATCCTTCACGAGATCCCTGTAGGACTCAGATTTTTAATTATATGTAAGCAACATATAAATCTCATACCAATATTACTTCTGCAAAGAAGTTTGTCTTCTTGGAGAAAGACTTCTCTCTGTGTAGAGATCTCCCAGTAGAGAGATACATCCCTGAAGGAATTTTCTTGAAGAAACAAAATAAGTCTAAATTGAACACCAAATTTTAATAGTTCCTACAGAGGGACAGAGACCCATAAAGACCCAAGAAATTATGAAATGATGAGGAAGTCCATGTGCATTTCAAGAGTTTTAAGTGTTATGTATGTACACTTGTGATTATATTTCTATAATGCATTTTCCACCAGAAGGTATGGAATAGTGACATCCTCTAATACCATGAAGGTATAAACCCAGAAGGTATGGTGTTACTGGCAATTATATCCCAATTGTGCCAGAATAAAAGACTGTAACAATGTGTTCGTTGATTGGTGATCCTGAAGAATTATAGAAAATCTATAATGGACATTTGACCTTTTTTTGTTATATTGTTTTAGAGGTTGCAATTAGCAAAATCATGGGAGTAATAATTTTACTTGTCGCAATTATATTATTCCCTTAGTCCATTGGAAAGATATGTTTCTGCACATATATTTTGTTATATGGTAGAGATGAAAAATATAGCACCCTGATTTTCTGTTCTTATTATTCCTGAAGAATAATACATATCTTGTGATATATTTTAGAATGATGACTTCAATGGATGTTATCATGAGGGGGAGCATATTATTATCATTGATCATAATTTGTGAGACATCGAATGTCCTACAGGATGCCTCGAAGGTGTTAATTTGATGATCAATACATAAACCTTTTGTTGAAGGTTCTATTTAACATTTAAATCATGTGAAGTAAGTTAAGGTGGAATTCCTGAAAGAATCATTGTAACAATATGTATTTATTTGTTAAATCTATATACACATATACTTCCTGAAGAAAGTGTTTTTGTCATAGTGAGACTATCTTGCTTGGTTCAGGGGGAGAATATCCTCTGACATTTGACATTTATTGAGGACTTTGTAGAATCCTTAATAATATGATCTTGAAGATTATAATTTGTCTTTAAGACATTGGTTGTACTCTTTTTTACTTGGTGAGTTTTCATGAAGTTTCTCACATAAGGTTTTTAACGAGGCAACACTACGTAAATGCAAGTTGCGGCATTGTGCACTCTTTCTCCATATTTTTCCCACTGGGTTTTTAGGAGTTTTAATGATTTGTCGCGGTATTCGCCCAAGGGGGAGTGTTAAGAAATCCCTAATTGTGGGCTCATACCAAATATACCCCTGAAGGGTCCTCCACGTCTATATAATAAACACCAGTGTATTCATCTATTGCTAATAAGAAAGAGACCTGAAGTTCCACCTATATCCTGTGTCTATGTATTCTTTGTGCATGAGAGGGTCAGGGAAATGGGATCTAATCTACATCTTCTCACACCTCGTTCTTCGGATTGGGATTGGTAAAACGGATCAGGGATCCGATACTTAACAGGTATAACAAGACTTCGTAACTTTGCCTGACGTGGCTGGGCCGAGGCACTGAGTAGTGATTGACGTGGTTGGGCCGATCCTGGGCCGAAGCACTGATGAGGCTGGGCTTTCAGTGAAGAAACCACCGAAGTGGACCGACGAGGTCAGATCTTGCTTGAACGCTGCTTGCCCGGCTCGAATGATTCCGAAGGTGAAAGAATTCCCCGGAATGATTCCGAAGGTGAAAAATCAATCTCGTGAAATCCCCCGAGATGATTCCGAAGGTGAAAAATTTCGCCGAAATGATTCCGAAGGCGAAATCAATCTCGTGAAATCCCACCGAGATGATTCTGAAGATGAAAAATTTCACCGAAATGATTCCGAAGGTGAAAAATCAATCTCAAGGTGAAAAATCAATCTCGTGAAATCCCACCGAGATGATTCCGAAGGTTGAAAAATTTCACCGAAATGATTCCGAAGGTGAAAAATCAATCTCGTGAAATCCCACTAAGATGATTCCGAGGGTGAAAAATCTCATCGAAATGATTCCGAAGGTGAAAAATCATTCTTGTAATGGTAGTGACTTAAAAGCCGTTGAAAAAGGCCGAAGGCTAGCTGCTGGCTGGGCCCACTACGAAGCCTTTTCGTCCAAAGGGTTTTCGCCCGACGGAGAAATAGCAGTCTGAGCTTCGTCTTGGGCCAGGGAATAGCATATTTTGCCCAAAAGGAACTCTTGAATTTGCAGGACCGAAGGTCACAAAAAAGCTGTAAATTGGGCTTCGTTATCTTGGGTCAAGAAACTGCTGATAAACCTCCGAGCGACCAATGAATGGTGCTGGCTGGGGGCCATCGTCCGTTCATTGTTGGTTAAATGAGTGTACTTCGTCTCTTGGTCTTCCGAAGGCAGGTTCGTACAGGATGACCGAAAGTGCTTATTTAGGTTTGAGCTGACCCAATCCTGAGAAGAGATACAAAGTAAAATGCGCCAACATATTGTGACAGCAAAAATGTATGTAGTTATGTGTTAGTGGACGAAGGGTTCAAAATAAAAATTTCAATTCCCAACTTGCTTCTGAGCAATCTTTTGCAAAATAAATAAAGTAAAGAAGGGGTACTTAGCTTCTTCTTGTGGAGGAATACACGAAAAAGAAAAAAAAACTCGCTTTAAACTTGCTTCACTCCAAAGGGTCGTTCAGAATCTTTTCCCTTTGGATCCCTCGTGCCCTCTCTTCTTTGTTCTTTCTCACCATGCGGCTGTGAATCCTTCCACAATGTGGGCGTCACTGTTGGTGAAATGATATCCCAGAGCAGGCTTTGAAGTGACAACCTCCTTCTCCAACAACTGAAGCTACTGCTAAACCACTACTACTGTTACAAAACAAAAACACAAAAGCAAAAATGGACACAATAGCTTCAGAGCTCTCTTCCCCTTCCAGACCTTTCCCATCAATTACAATGACCCCCCTATTTATAGGGGTGGGAGGAGTTGGTTATTTTCCACCGAACCCCTCATAGGTACAATATTTACAAAAAGCCTCTCGAATTTACACAAAGGCCCATTAACCTCTATATGGGCTGGGCCATTCCCCCAACAGAAGGAATGATGGCGACGGAAGGGCTCGCCGGAGTTGGAGAGTCGCCGGCGTTGGGGAAGAACTCGCCGGAGTTGGGGAAGATGACGGAGCCGTCATCGGAATCGAGCAATCCACCACACCACGGCGTTGAGCTCGACGAGATAAACTCCATGGTGGTGTCTTTCTGCACCGGAAGTCCACGATTTCGCTGGAAAAGCTCGCCAGAGTGGTCACCGGAATTTAGTAGATGTGAAAGTTCGGCAACAATTTGAGGGAGTTAGGGTTCTCGAAACGAGATGAGGTTTGCGGCGTTGGAAAGAGAATATCAGGGAGATCACCGGCAACTATGTATTAGCCGAGATAGAGTCCGGTTTTATTTTCTCTTCTTTTTCTAATTTCGGGAACTAATTTCGGATTAGAAAACAATTTCAGAAAATCCTGAAATCGTAATTATATCACGAAAAATATTCCGAAAGCTCAGAAAAATTCAAGAAAATCACTGGAGATGACTTGAGACACGATGGATCCAAATAAAGTATTTGGCGCTCATGAAAAGAACTTTAGAGCCTTCTAATAAATAGAAATAGCTCACGGAAAGTGAGAATAAATTGCAGAAAAAGCTGGAAAATTCTCAGAAGGATTTGGTCAGCACCTTAACGCATTTTAAAACCTTTTGCACTCATGAACACTCAGATGCATCAGCATGAATGCAAGACAAACACTGAACCATTTTATTTAATTTTGAAAACAAACAAAGTCTTTTTCCTATACTATATTTCCTGTAAAGAAAACAAATGTTGGAAAATTTTAAAATTGAGTGAAAATCGTTTGCTTAATTATTCTTTCTATTCACATCCTGAAATTAGAAATTTCAGGGTGTGACAAATCTACCCCCTTAAACGGAATCTTGTCCCGAGATTCAAAGAGAGAAGAAGACATGGAGAAGGGAGACAAACAAGAACATTTCTACTGGGGTAGGTAGGCGGTCATCCTTTATTGTCGATCGGTGTGGAATCTTTAATCTTCATCTTTGGGGTCTTGATCAGAGTGAGCTAGATGGGATAGTAGCAAGCACTATGTGGAAAAGAAAGTAGAGTGAGGTCTTCTTTTCTTCAACATGCTAACTTCTTAATGGGGACAATGGTTGTAGCATTTGCTTGTTGACGTTGGTGTTGCCTTCCATTTCTTCTTCTGATGTCCCTTATTTGATCAGGTAGAGAGAAAAAGAGATGACAAGGGGGTGGGAGGCACAAAAGAAGAACCCAACTAGGCAACTGATGTTATTGCAGATATAAGACCCACAATACACCAACACTCACTCCAAAGAATCGTCTCAAACATTGCCATAAACAATCATGATCATGCAAGCACTGAATTTCACCACTCAACACACAGTCAAAGGAACGATGTTAAATGTTGTTAATAGTCATAGGGTATCCTCCTAAGCATTGGCATAGCTTCACCGATCATTGACCGTCTAAAGATGTTGAATCAGAAAGGACACTCTGGAATCAAAAGTCATGGGGAAATCCAAAGTAGCATTATATGAAGAACAATGAGAAGTTTAATGAGGAAGATATATGAATAGGAATTGACAGATATGCTTAAAGTAGATAGATATCAAGGAGATGCATTGCATGAAACAAGTGGAAAGGGAAAGCAAGATCAAGATAAAGGGGAGATAAAATAAACAGACAAGGGTAGGGGTCATATCATTTGCAAAACAATGAAGTGCAAATGAAAAAGAGTTAAGCGGGAAGAGTTAAGATATCAAGGGGGGTTATCAAAAGAAAATGGTCAAGGAGTGGGAATTTTCATCACAGAGCTCAAGGGAAAGGTAGTGATGAATTTTAGATCAAAGGAAACCTTAAGGAACGGCCATTGCTACCTAGGCTTACGTCCTACAGTCGATACAGCTCTGGTACCACTCTGTCACACCTGGTTTTATAAAAGCAAACCAAGTGCTTAGCTATATGTATGCCAGGATCAAGTTTCATACATATAGTTGACATAAGTGAATGACAAAAACAATATCACATAAGGAAAAAAGAGATCATCAGAGTATTACGCTAAATCCTGGAAAACGAAGGCTCCAAATGTCACAGGCAGTCGACTGGGGGTTGCGTACGCCTAGCACCAGCAACATCTTCATAGCAGCTTCCTCTTTCTGAGCAACATTGTTTATAGCAAGGGTGAGCACATGTCGTACTCAGCAAGTGTGGGGAAAGTATGAATGCAAAGGCTGAACAAGGAAAGGCTGACATGTTGACTGCATTAAGCATTTTTAGTTGGTCAAATTTTATTAGCACCTGATTACTAATAAAGTATAAGTATATACCAACCCATATTAACATATAGAGATACGCCATAAACATATGCCTAACATAACCAGATATCACGATTTAAGTCCATCTTCAAGTTCAATTATCATGTGAGGGTCCAGGCAGCTCTTGTCCGTGAGCACGGCTAATCGATTAGTTTTACACTCTGCAGAGGTTGTACATCTTTACCCATAAGTCGCGTAAAAGTTCAAAAGATCTTTAAACCCAACCACGCGATGCTGATCAGGCATCATACCAGACTACCAAGGTGTGATTGCATAGGGACGCTACGGGGCCTTTACAAAGATTCTCTAGTGTGGACTACTTGCTAGGTTACATGGTCAGTGCAACGCATAACCCTCTCTCAAACTGCGAAGCTACCATAGAGCAGATCAGGTTGAGGGCCGGGCTATACATCATCTACCACCACCCCCTCGCCCTTTCAGGTAAAGCATATCACACCCTAAAGTTCCTAATTAATTAGCCAAGACAGAGTCATATGTCTTGTGGTAGCACTGTTTTCCTAGGTGGTTCTGCATGTTCCAATTAATGCATATGATCTTGTATTAACCAAAGGTATAGCATAAAGGTAATGCAAGTTCATCATTAAAGTTCATTAAAACCACCATAACCCAAGTAGAGAAACTAAGCATAGCTACCCAACAAAAAGATAAACCCAGGTTGACAAGGAATGATAATAAAGACTAGGATAATCCTTAACAGAACCCATCAATATTAATGCAAAGCAATGCAATAAGTGATTATATAATTATTGGGACAAAAGAACAAGGACACACTTGCCTTTAACCAGAGTAGTGATGTTGCTCAGAATGTCTTCACTTCTTGCTCTTCAAAGCTCTTGAACGACATTCATTCTATTCGCATCAATCATCAGGGACGAGCATACAAAGCAGATAAACAAGCAAACTAAGAACAATACACCAATCAAAAGAAAAAGCTTTAAAAGAACACACTAAAGGATAGGCTCGATTCTATGGATCACTGAGGCACAAAGACCGTGCTGAGAAAAGGAAAGGCTTGGTTAACTTTATGAAAGACACTAGGTTTGAGCATGAACTAGGATCAATAGATCTAGAGCTTGAAAGAAGATTAGCTCTACAACAGAGACACACTGAGACAGAGCTTGATAAAGAACGACTAACGATCGATTTGCATCTATGAACATGAAAGGCTATAAGCTTAGGTTCATTTTAATTAGCAAAACATATATAAAGGATATTTCAACAAGAAAATACCCTAAGTTGGAATTAATGCTAGGCGCACTGGATGGCAATGCGATGGCACAGAGTTCCGACGGCAAATCAACGGTGACTTCTGATGGCAAATCATAGTCGATGACAAAGTCAAGGAAGCGACCTCCTAGTGAAGAAAAGGTAGCACCTCCGACCGGCAGCTGTCATCGTCGGAGACGGCAGCTCAACTTCAGCTCCGGTGACCCATTGTCGTCTACTCCGGAGGTATGTATCACACCATCCAAATTCCATACGACGCACTAGCTAGACCTGCACGACGCGCTTATTGATTACTCTCTCTCCGTGACCAGATACGATCAAGGATCACCTTTACTCCTAGGGATGGAATTTCCATAGCGCCTTTGCGACTTGCGCGTGTCGTGAGCGAACTCTCAGGAGAAAGAAAGGAAAGCCTAAGGTCATTCGGATTCGAGTGCTTGCTACACATGCCCAATATATCCCTAGATCGTGCCCTGCTGATGTCCCTTGTCAACAAGTATTAGCCAGATAAAAAAGCTTTCAGAATTGGTGACAAGCTGGTCCAGTTGATGCCATCAGATGTGAAGGACATCGTGGGTCTACCAATCGAAGGAAAAGAGGTCAAGATGGATGGCAACTATAATGAAGTTCTGCTTACCCAACACAGAAGTGCAAAGAAGAAATTAGAACTGATAGAAATTGAAGAAAGGCTCCTACGAAGTGATGGTCCTGGAGATACATTCTTCCTTCGTGACTTTTTCCTGTACTGCCACAAGGTGTTCTTTGCACCCGATATGGATCCATGTATTCCAGTCAACGTCTTGCAGCTAGTGGAGAAAGTGGAAGAGATACCTTCAATGAACTAGGGTGTTTACATGCTCAATCATCTGCATAATTGTATTGCTACATTCAGAAATGGAGTGAGAGAAGAACTTGGAAAGACGCGTGTCCTTCTAGGAAACCTACTATTTCTACAGGTATACATTTTTAAAATTTAGATCGATCTGATGAAATTTAA
The DNA here is from genome assembly GCA_036936925.1 of Cenchrus fungigraminus. Lineage (NCBI taxonomy): Eukaryota > Viridiplantae > Streptophyta > Magnoliopsida > Poales > Poaceae > Cenchrus > Cenchrus fungigraminus. Next base: position 25,596,385 of record CM072775.1, read on the forward strand.
TTTCAGTTCTTGATAATTATGCAGCTTTGGTACTTTGAACATGTCCATGCAGGACCAAATGACCTCTATCCTAAACGACGTCAATACCCCCTAATGAGATATTGGACAAAACAATCAGCCGAGGAGCGACTCAACTCAAAATTTGATCTGTATACAGACACGAAGGTGAATTCCTTGATTTGTTAGTCTTGCTGTGCATGCACGGTGGTTACAATTATTTTCTCTGTGTTTGAGACAACCCTCGTTTTTCAGTTCCCTTCTTATGAGATTTTTGAGAAGCTTCCAAACTACCGTGAGGAACCAAAGACCACTGAAGAGGTGACTAGTAATGTGTATTGCGACAGATCAATCCATAGCACTTGTCCACAAGGCCCGTCACTTTTCGTCTCACCCAATGATTTCGCACCTCATAAAAATGTCAGCACAGACCACTTCCACGCCAACCAGTTTACACTAGATTTTGTACCATGATTCACTTCTTTGAATTGTTTTTACAGGACAATGATTTCATTCGCATACTAAGCCAGATTGCTTCAGATCTACATCAGGAGCAGAAACACATGTCAAGAGCAGTTGGAGTATGTTTTTCACAATTGTATTGTTGTTATTTAATAATAAGTTTTCACTTAACCTATTACTGTTAATAGGGCATCCTAAAACTGTCTGAACACATCATCGCCAACAGTGGAACCCATAGATACACTAGAAGCAAATGCCATGTAAATGCCACTAATTCGTCAGAATAGATAAAGAAAATCTTTGGAATTGTGGATTATCTTGAAAGAACAATTTTTGGCAGGAGAATACCAATGAGTGCATGCAGAAACCCACAAACGTGCACAATGCTGGAGCATTTGTCCATGCAGCTGATGATGACTATAGACTCACTGAGGAGGACAAGGTGGTTTTAAGATTTATCGCAAATAGCGATAAAAATGATATTGTCATTGACATCAATGGCCTTCAAATTCCGGTGGAAAGCCTATTGCCTAATGCCACTGGTTGTAAAGAATGGATCTCACTTGAAGATGGTTGGGTGTTTGGTGATGTGAGCATACTTTGATTTATTTTAATTTAATGGGTTTCATTTGATCTAGTGTACTTAACCTTCTACTACCTATCACGAGATACTGTCCTTTAATATATCATTGGTTGTCACAGGTAATTGATGCGTACGCATTTGAAGCTAATATAGGTAATGAAGATGTGGTGTACACCAACACCTATATTACCCATCACGAGCTCCTACGATGTAATTCAGTAATGCCGATCATAGGAGAATACTTCTTCAAAAAATGTTCTATGGTGTGTATACTTTCATGTGTCTACAAACTTTTCTCTAATATTTTTTCGCACATATTACTCATGGTAAAAAATAAAATTAACTACGTAACCTATATCACAGGTGTTTATTCCTTTACACGTCAGAGGTAGTCACTGGATTCTTGTTGTGTTCAATATTAGCGACACAAGGGTGCAAATCCTCGATCCATTAGTGCACGACGGGTCATGGGATTGCCAAAAGGAATCATCATTAGTGAGCACACGCGCGCGCGCACACACACAGTCATAGCTAAGGCCTACATGTATCTCTTGTTGCAGATAGAATCAATGCAGAATTGCATTGAAGCTTTTAAAAAGGGCCGACCTAATAATGTCGGATGGATTGATGTCAAGTCGTGGCGGATTGTTCGTTTGAAGAACTTACCTAAACAATATGATAGGTATGTCATGCAGTCTTGAAACAACGTGATAGTTAGCACGTACTTACCAGTAAATAGCCTAACAAGACAAAATTTTGCAGCTCGTCATGTGGTGTTTACGTCATTAAATACATGATGCATTGGAATGGCCATTCTCTTAGTGAGTCACTCACCCAGGTATAGATAATGTCATTCCAGCATTACATAAATATATTTTTCCTAGGAATACATATATTGTGTTGTTTGAGACTAAGGTTTTGTGGACATTTTTTATGTTAAAATGTTAGGATGAAATGGAAGTATTCCGGAAGAAGATATGCTGTAGGCTGATACTCTCCAAACACAACAAGATCCGAAGACCATAGAATAGAACGCCTAATCGATCTGTTTGCAACTTATATTTCCACAGAGGGCAAACAGGAAGCTGATGCCGAATGCCCGACAGAAGACAAATGCCAATGAAGTGCAACAAGACGAATCTTATTTTTTCCACAAAGAGAAATGAAACAAAGGTCCAGATGGGAAAAATTATAAAAGCCATGCCAACATCACTACGTAATCTTCTCTTGTAATGTAGACACAAAGGCGTCTCTGCACCACTGTGCATCTTTCATCATCTCCGAATTTTTATATTGCTGATGTCCCATATAAAGTTTTTTAACCTTTCGAGGAACCTAGTACAATGCGTTTGTGTTTGCGGTTGTCTCGTCTAGTAATCTCAAATCTCCATTGATTTGTGGACGTCATAAAGGAATGTGATTCAATACTGGCAGTTGCCATGCAACTGAGCAGCAATCCTGTTTTAAATTACAAACTTGCAACACGCACGATCGATATCGTGTGGGCGCATGCACACCGCACGATGGCAGCACGCACGCGCACGGGTGATGACAATCCCCATCACGCCAGGAGAAGTTCACGCGGGAAGTCTGGAAGGCACGCGGGAAGTCTGGGTGAAAAGCTTTCTTTCTTGCATGCATGCGAATGTGGACAAAAAAACATGATGTCATTCAAATGAGATGTTATTCCGAATTTTAAAAAATCTACAAATGAACTGTCAGAACAAGATCATATTATAGCCAAAACAAGTTTATATGCCATCTTGAGCAAACTAATAAAGTGCCAGAATAAATATTAACTGTAAATTTTTAAAGATCGAAACAAGTCACTATTATATGCAGAACAAGTTTGTATGTCATCTCGAACAAAACAAATGTAGTGTCAAAACAAATCAGAACAAGGGTCAGAACAAGTTATTTTTATAAGATTATTATTATAGCCAGAACAAATTATTATTATAGCCATAACAAGTTATTATTATGGCCAGAACAACTTTGTATGTCATCTCGACAAACAAACAAAACAAATCAGAACAACTGTCAGAACAAGTTAAATATGGCATAGTAACTTTATCATAGTAAACAAATAATTGAATACCTAAAAAATGATTATCTAGTTAAAAATGTCAAGATGAACAAAACTCCTATAAACAATAAATGGAACACTAAATAAATTATATGAAAAAAGAATAAATATATATACTAGTGAAACAAATTCAAATATTATAAATATAAAGAATGAAAAGATAGAAAAAAAGAATGAAAAGATAAACAAAGAGGAAAAGAACGAAGAGAAAGAAAATTAATAATAAAAAATAAAATAAAATAAGAAAACAAAAACAATAAATAAAAATGTGAAAACAAAGAAACTAAAGAAAAAGAAAGAAGAATAAAAATATAAAAATGAAACAAGAAAATAAAATAGAAAGAAAGAATTAAAAAGAAAAAAATAAAGAAAACGGCTAGGAAAGAGAAACAAACAATTAGAAACAAACAAATAAAAAACAAACAAAAAAGAAATAAATATAAAAGGAACATATTCAGGAAAAATGGAAGGAGAAAATAAAGAAAGAAAACTAAAAATAAAGAGACAAGAAAGAAAAACAAAAGAAAAATAAATAAAATAAAAAAGAAAAGAAAAGAAAAAGAAACTCAGAATAAATAAAGAGAGAAAAAAAGAAACAGAAAAATGTAAACGTTTCAAGGGACAGATAGCCCTGGTGCACGCGTACGACACTCGTGCGGCCATCGTGTAGAGCTTGCGTAATCTGAGCTAAGTCGGCTACGCACGAACTGTGGTAATCCTAGGTTTCTCAACTTTAGCATTGGCTGTCGGGATCCTCTTCTCTATCTCTATCTCTATATCTCTATATATCTGTATATACTACTAAAAAGAATGAAGTAGTGATAAAAACCTGGTACTACGTCATTTGGCCCTCGGACGACCGCGGGGGACGACCGCGGCTCCCCCTTGACGACCGCAGCCCCCCGGTCCCACCCTCCTCCCCTCAGCTGCGCGTGCCCGCTCCGTTCCCTGCCCAGTCTGCTTTGCCTCTCCCTCCACCGTTCGCGCCCTCTCTCGCGGCGCCGCCTCCGCCTCCCGCTCAAACCCTAGCCCCTCACTCCCCTCCCCTACCGTCCTGTCCTGCTCCCTGCCGCCTCCTCTCTCCGCCTCTGCCGCCGCGCTCACCGCCCCTATATGCTGCCGCCGGTGAAGGGGCAGATCAGGCTGGGCAGTTTAAAGCCAATCAATCTTTCACTTCAAGGTATGTTTTAGTTGTTGGATTGAACTTCCATGATCAAAAGTCTATTGTTCCACACTGGTCATGACTTTCTTCACGTGTCACTGAGTCACTGGCTATTGCTTCAGTTGGTTTCTTTTCCTCTCCCATTAATTTTTTTCTCCATTAGGTCTGGACATTTTTTTTTCTAATAATCACATTGGATTGATTATTTTTTTGAGAATCTCGAATTCTACCTTCATACTATAATACTTCATTTACTTGGCATTTCTGTAGTGCACCACGTGCAGACCATGTTCCTGGCAAGACGAATCAAGAGCCAAATCATGATGCACCTAAAAGGAGAATGGGGCTGCTTTCCAGGGGACTTGGATGGCTAGACAAGACTAAGGTACACCCATAAAGTCAAACGTTTGCCAAAAATGCTGGTTTAATAATGGCGTATGGCACCAAGAGCTACTTGTCATTCTCAGTCTTTTTTTATTGCTAGCTTTGATTTTTACTGCTATGTTGTCATTTTGCTAAAATATTTGATGTACTAGGAAATAAAGTTTATGCGCATCTGCTCAACCAACAACCTTTTTTAATAATATTAAAAAAATGGAAACTCAAAAGCAGGGATACAGTTCATCCTTATAAGAAAGGGGACACAACTATATCACGTTTGCTGGCCAGGATATAGGAAAAGAAAAAATGAGTGTACCTAATTGCTCTAGAAAGATTGTGCGAAGTTGAGCTGCTGTTGGTTCAATGTATTTGAATTGCTTTTAGCAGGCAAGGCAGAATTCCACCGAAACAACTGGAAGCTAAACTTGTAGAATATTGGAGGAAGTTGTAGCTCCCAATAAGATCTGGAGTGTTCATTAATGGTTGGCTTGCCTGATTGCTATAACAATGTGTTGAAAGGAGTAGTGATGTTTTCTCCATGGGAAAATCCAGCTGGTATTTTCCAAGTTTTTCAGGAAGTGTACCTTGTAACATATTGAGTTCAGTTGTCAGTTCAAGTTTTGTTGGTAGGTCTGGAAAACTGTTGTAAGTCATCGATGTAAATTTTCTTCTATTAGTTCCATTAAGATTGTCGATAGTCAGTGTTCCCAGTAGGAGAAACAAAAGAATGCAACTTCCAATACACACACAAAAAGGGGGAATTTGTGTTAAATTAGTTATGACAGTATCATGGAGGAATTGTACCGGCGAAGAGCATGTTTTATTTCTCTTCATACCACGATGAAGAAATGATCTCTTTGTATTTCTGTTCTTTCGATACAGTTCTTTGTATTTCTGTTCTTTCGATACAGTTGCAACACATTCTTGACATACATTATCTACGAAGATTATGTACTATGTGTCACTGTATTCGAATATAAGTTTGGAAAATAGTCTGGCTACAGATAATAGCAGAGGCCAAAACCCACGCCCTATAATGAGGTGAATCACGTTAACGTTTTTATTAACACAACTAGGAATGTGCCCGTGTGTTGTACGGGGTTTTTTTTTTGCACAAATACATAGAGCACGGAAGTTTCTTCCTTTGAGCTGCAACACCGATTTCTCAACTAAAAAAAATCTCATGTATCCCGGTAGTTTCTTCTTTATCATACAGGCATATGCTTCTCTTCTCATAATTTTTTGTGTTCTCATACAAAGGAGTCTTCCAGCTCGGAACAACAGGGAGGTACAACCTGTGAATCAATGAAGCCTCGTGATCATACTCTCTTCAGCCTGTGAACCTTATCAAAAATTCAGCCCCCGGTCAGAAGGAGGTGCCCCAAATCGCGTCCTTACCTCCTTCTGACCGGGTGCTGAATTTTTAATAAGGTTCACAGGCTGAAGAGAGTATGATCACGAGACTTCATTGATTCACAGGCTGTACCTCCCCCTTGTTCCGGGCTGGAAGACTCCTTTGTATGAGAACACAGAAAATTATGAGAAGAGAAACATATGCCTATATGATAAAGGAAGAAACTACCGGATACATGAGATTTTTTTAGTTGAGAAATCAGTGTTGCAGCTCAAAGGAAGAAACTTCTGTGCTCTATGTATTTGCGCAAAAAAAATGCCCGTAGCAACACATGGGCACATTCCTAGTGCTAAACTAAACGACAACTATCTGAGATTCTGAGGCAGCTTGGGTTACGCAGGTTCTACACGAACCACTCCGTGTTCCGCGCCAACCACCATGCTGTTGTGTGCGTAACCCATGCTGACTTGTACGTTGCCGTGTGGCCGCTCCTATTACGTACTCCTATCCTGCCACTAAATCAATCATACACCGGTTCAGGGAGGAGTATTCTTAGGGAGGAGTAGCAGACTTTCTAGTTTCCACCACGCCGCCCGCCGCGCTGTGTGCAGTCACTGCCAGCCCGATGTCAAGGCTACAGAGATGGATCCACCCTAGATACTCCAGCCGGCAGCCGCTGGGAACCAGCTCCCCACGTCCCTACAGCTCCGCCACCCACTTCATCTGCGACGCCACCCGTGAAACCCAATCCGCCTCGTCCTCAAATTTCGCAGGCGGAGCTCGGCATCCACCCTCCACCGGCGGAATGCCTATGGGTAAATCACACAAGGGAGCACTGGCCAGTGCTCCGGTGAGCGGAGGCGACCGCATTGGTGCCTTCCCGGACGAGATCCTGCACCGTGTCCTTTCCTTCCTCCCCGCGGTGCAGGCCGTGCAGACCTGCGTGCTCGCCTGGTGCTGGCTCAACCTCTGGAAGTACGTCACTGGCCTGCGTATTGTCGGCGTCGACAGCAAGGCCCCGGCCCCATATGCGGACATCTTGGAGTTTGGGGACAACCTGCTGCTCCTCTGTAAACCTTCGCTTCTCGAGACATTTGAGGTTAGTGTCGTCGGAAACGACATAGTTGACATTCAGCGCATCAGGCTTTGGGTCAAATATGCATTGTAGTTCAAAGTCCAGAAACTCATGCTCAACATCCAATTCAGAACACATAAATTTGGTCTTTTTGGCTGGAGGACCCACCCTTCGCCTCCAGCTATCTGACCTTTCTAGTGCTTCGCGGAATACTGTTCAACCGTGAGTTTCTTGACTTTTCGAGATGTCCCGCACTGCAACATCTAGAGATCGAAGATTGCAGCTGTAACATCCGGGAATTTTGAATGTTTTCTCATATGTAAAATTTTGCAAAAATTTAAAATTTTTTGTTTGAATTTGTGTGCTACCAAATTTGATCCCAATTTGCTAGCCTCTCATCTCAAATTCTCTATAAAATAAAACTATATAAAAATTATTTTCAAATTATGGTTTAAATGTGAGTTGGATTTTATTTGGTTTTTATTTGAGTGTGTTTGAATTTGAAAGTATTCAAATTCAAATATATGGTTTAAACTAAATTCAAAACTAATTCTAAAACCCTTCCAACTAACCGGGCCTGCTAACTTTCTGCAAAGTCTAACCGACCTCCCTCTTCTCTCAGCCCGCGCACGACCAAACACCCCTGGCCTCTTTGCTAAACCAGCAAACGGCCCAGCTCGGCCCATCATCTCCTCCTCACCCGCGTTGGCTCGCAGGCAGGTGGGGACGCAGCCAAGCGCCTGTTCTTCGCCTTGACCGACCAGGACCGCGCGCTTGCGCCTGCTCAGCCCCGCTGCCACGCCCGCGCGCACCCGCCCGGCCGGGGAACAGGACCCCGACCGTGCCTATGGCACGGGCGCCGAGCCAACCGGCCGCGTCCGCGACCCGCCCGACTTTTTTTTCCCTTTCTGCCCTCGCCTGTCGACGCGCATCCACGCCCGCCAACCATAGCCGTGCCTCCACGTCGGCGTCCACGCCATGGCAAGCCAATAGGGGCCCATCCGTGACCCTTCTACCCTTGCCTCGTCGTGCACGAGCTTCTAATCCCCCGGGCGAGCCCCCTACTGCAAGGCAGCGAGCATTTGGGGTTTTCCCCCTTTGAGTCCTCTGTCCGCCGCCGGAAGGGGAAAGGGAGAAGGGAGGAGGAGGAAGGGGGAGAAGAAGGTTGCGCGCGCACCACCACCGCGCCGCCTTGCCGGAGACGAGGGCCTAGAAGCCGGAGCCGTCCGTGACCAGAGGAGGGCCGTCCACGAGCGGGTGTGAACCGGAGCAGAGGAGCAAGACGCGCCGCCGCCGCACTTCGCCGTCGTCGTCGACAACTTCCCCGCCGCGACCTTCACTGCAACGTCTTCATCTCCGTCCCACAGTGAGCCAATGCCCGCTGCTTCTTCCCTCCGCCTTGATCGGGAGCGTACCCCAGCGTTACGTCGCGTCGGCCGCCGCGCCGCGCACTGACTCCGGCCACCGTCACCGTCTGTGAACCCCCGGGCTTCGTCCCGCGCCCTTTCTGTGCAGGAACCCAAGCCCATGTCGCCGCCGTGCACCCCAGCGCGTGCAGGCAGGCCACCGGCCTCTAACTCGCCTCTGCCGCCTCTGCCGCGCCGCGCCAGAGCACCACCGTGCTGAACGCGTCCGCGAGCGAGAGCCATGTCACGCCGCCGCCTTCCGTGCGTGCGGGTGCACATGCGCACCTGACCCCGGAGCACCCCAGCGCAGGATCAGGAGCGCTGTACGGTCACCGCCATATCGCCGTGGATCGCCGCTGCGCTGTGCGCGTGCACGTTCGCATGCTCTAACCCCGTTAACTCTGGCCTGGCGAGTTGCTACGCATGTGCCTGGAAGCTGTGCACCCCAGCACGGGCACCTGTGCGAATGCGTACTGCTGCTAACCGCGCGCGCCCGCGTCGCCACGATGCTGCGTCACCACGACGTCGCGCCGAGTGCGCCGCCGTCTCGTCCCGCGCCGGCCAAAGAGCGCCACCCCAGGGGCTGTGGTTGCACAGGAGGACCACGTGCACCTATGGAGCACCGGCGACCGCTTGCTTGATCTCCAGAACCAGCAGCACCGCCGAACACCACACGCCGTCGCCGCCGCGTCTCAGCGCCGGCGCGCGCCGAGTCTGGCATGGTTGGCAAGGGGACGCTCAGCTCCCCAGAAGACTCCGAGGGCCGCCACCAGACTTCTCCGGTGGAGGCCTGAACGGAACGTGGGCCGACTAACCCAGCAGGCCCACCTTGGTCCCTTTTCTTTTTCGGTAGGCTCTGTAGTTTTGTTCAGGGTGATCGAAAGGACTTCGTCTTTCTGGCCCAGGAGACTAAGTCCTGTGGGCCGAATCCGGCCCACTGCCACTTTCGGCCCAACTTCGGCCCACTAACCTGCTGACCGCTGACGTCATGCTGACGTCAGCATTATTTTAATAAAAATTATTTTCGGTTTTAATAAAAGGATTTTATAAATGTTTTATAAATCCTTTTTCCTTTAAAAATTCATAACTAATTATCTGGTGCTCCGAAAATTATGAAACCAGTTGCGTTGGTTTCATAATTTCGAGACGCTCGCTGCCACCCTATCCTTATCCTCTCTTGCCCTTGAACCAAACCCTGTTTTGCCCTGCGTACTAGGAGTAGGATTTGTGACCGCTACCGCCACTGCGCTATTGTGGGTCTGGGACGCCGGAGCCCCGCAACTAGCCACTGACGTGTTGCAGACACGAATTACATCCCCGAGTTGTGTTCTCATAGCTTTCCTTGCTTGCACCGCTACCACCGCTTTGTGTCGCAAACCTGCTTCCTCTCTGCTTTGCTTTGAGCTATGTAGTACGCGTCGTACCAAGTGTTAGTACCCAGAACGCCACGCGTGATGGACGGCCGTGCCGAGAGCAGAGGCCTCTGCTTCAAGCACGGCAACCCCGTGTTGCAACCTAGCTACTACGCCGTGGTTATCGTCGCATCGCTAGCACTTGCTCCACCGCGCCCTCGAGCATGCCTTACCGCTTCACCACCCTTTCATCGACCACAAGTCGATCCTTTCCTTCTCTTTGTGCTGCCGCCGCACACAGTGACCTGATAATGTCTTGCCTAGCTCGTTTCTCCTTACCCCTCTTTCTTCATCCTTTGAGCTTCCGATACGCCTATCAATCGCGCTCATGCTCTGCCGGTACGATCACCAAACCTCTAGCCTTGATCGGCAAACCCAACCTTGAACTAACCCTTCTCTCTAACTTGTTTTCTAGTAAATAAAGCTAGTAGCTTAAAACTATTTTAATATAAAACTAATTACTTTGATTTCCTTAAATTAAACTAGTGCTGCTTGTAGCTAGTTCGGATTTATTTGGTTCTTCTAATTGATGTTATTTGGAGTTAATGCTTAGATGATTGTCGTTATTTATTTCCACGTCGCATCTCGTGTAGGCTTGTGATCCTGTTTGAAGACCCGAGCTGCGACGACGACCCGAGCTGTGACGTTTGGGAAGACCTTCGACCCGAAGGAAGAGCCCAACCTCTACTACTCTACGACGACTACCGCGCAGGTGTCATGTCACTCCCGACCATGTAGATCCCATGCATGCTATTTAGTTGCTAGTGCTTTATTTATGATGCTTTGGATGATTGAAATGCATAGACAATCTTTTAGCCATGCCTTGAATTTGATATACCCTGTTCCTTGAACTTCCTACCTTTGGGACTAGCTACAGACCCCTAGCTAGTCCCCGATATTTGCTATCCATACTTTTTACCTGTTTCGTGATATGGATGGATCTCTGGTTTGGACCGAGATTGGGATATCTCGGTGTTCTAGCGTGTGTTTTGGGTGAGTGTGTATCCTTGACGTGTTACCGCGGGAGCGAGCCGCTTTGGTTACTTGTGAACGCCTGTCTAGGGGAGATGCGGCCTGGCCTCCCGCCCTAGCGGCGTGTCGGACGGGTGGAGTTGGTGGAGTGCTCGCTCCTTGCAATTAAGGACCGATCGACTGTGTGACCTTGATCTTTGGGCTATTTTCGTACAAACCGTTCGCTCACATATGGGCGGGGTTCGGTCCGAGAACTAGTTGGTGGTTGGCACTCAGCTTGTAGGCGGACCGGTGTGGTCGTGTGAGAGGGACGGTTTATACCCCCCGAGTAGACGTCACCCCGGCTCCTCCGGGGATGGTTTCACAGCTCCGAGGCCCTACTGGCAAGTTTCGCGCCCCAGTTCAGGACGAGTCAGGCTCGGAGAGGCAGGAGAGTGCCACCCACTGCTAGGTCTCCGGCCGTTAGGTAGGGATGTGGAACGGCTGATCCCCGTTTCTGCCCTATCCGGCGGGTCCAGTTGTACAACCTCTGCAGAGTGTTAAACCTATAGCTATAGTCCGTGTCCACTGGTATGGACAGCCCTTGCGATCTCTCACCTGGCTAGACTTTTCTTGTGCTGCTTCTCTCCCCCGAGTGTGTGAGCCCGGCTTCGTGCCGTTGAGATGTGGGGATAGGAGTTGGTGACCCCACATCGCAGATGAGAGTGGGATGCTGTGTCTCGGTTGAGATCCAGTGTGTTGGTGTTCTTTCCTTGGCTGGGGTGTTGACCCCGGAGGCGTTGGCCTCGGAGGTGTGGATCTCCTCGGAGATGGTGACCTCTCTGCATGACCGCTTACCTTGATGTTGCTACCGCTGCTTGCATAAACTTACTACAGCCAGATATAGGTTTATCCATGCATACTAGAGTTCATCCACCGCTTTTGCTCTTTGTTGGGAAGCTGACATGACCTACCCGCTTATCGGGTAGATGGCGATGCTTTCAGACTTGGTGATCGACTACGACATCGACGATGAAGGATGGGAAGACTAGAGCTGGTCCTACACTCAAGTTTGCCTGTGGAGCTGGAGACGCTTCGCTTCGATAGATCCGCTGCGTAGATGTTTTACCTTTCTTGTTTAGTCCAGTTGGACTTGTACCCGGCTTATGCCGAAATGTTGTACTCTGATGTATTAATAAAATTATGTAATATTCCCTTTTTCCTGTGTTGTATGGATTTGTTCCACTTGAGACAGGGTTTGCACGTGATAGCCACTTCCTGGGACTATCACAGAGGTGCAGAGGATCGGGTTTCCAGTTTTGGAAATCTGGTTCGTTTCAGGTGGTATCAGAGCCGTACTTGACCGTAGGACGAGCCTTAGCAATGGTCGATAGTTTAGGATATCCTAAACATCCTTGATTGAGTATACACTCCTTGAATTCTATATAAACCCTCTTGAATTCTACTATTATATCCTTGACTTCTAACTAACTAACTAACTTACTAACAACGCTTCTTCGAGTTTGCTGACCTTGGAGAACGACGATTGTTGCTTGGTCAAGACCAAGACATACTACGGAAGGATGCCCCGTACAAGACAAAGGCAACAACTGTAAACGCAGTGATGGAGATTGGGTACAGGAAAAAGGTGAAGACGACTCTACAGGACTTAACTGGACTACCCCCTGCTGAACCCTTAATACAAGTTTACACCATCACAGTTGCCCTACATTGGAATTCAGACTACCGAAGATGGAGTGGAAGGCCACCTTGATGCCACTTGAAGTCTGCATACCAGAGAAGCGATAAGGACAATATGCACCCTCCCATCCCCCGTCTCCGCTCAGGACGAAGTTTGGATAACGCCACTTTGAAGATAACGAGGAGTTAAGATTCTAATTCCAAGTGCGCCAACATCAGGAACTGGTTACCTACTATATGGATTTGGCACACGTAAGCTTGGTCGTAGAAGACAGAACCTCCTATGATGCCCGTAGCACAGCATTTGGATAAGATCCCTCGACTTGGGGTTACACAGATAGTCGACTCACTAGGACTAAGGTAATAGAACAATCTGCTGCTACAAGAGGCAAAGAATGGATTGAACAGTTAAGTTCAGAAGAAAGCATCACATATGTGGAGTGAAGAGTTGCTAACTCACTATATGGAATTCTCCGAACATGAAGTGTGAAACTTGGATACTTGGACTTGAATCTCCCGAACCGACCAAAGATGATGATGGATTGAGATGAATCGATGAGAAATACGGGGCATGGATAAAACGATAAACATAGAGCACCCCATTTCGCAAAGACAAAGCCACAAGAACCATGGACGAAGAAGCGTACTCCAGCTAAGAAGTATCTGGATTGGAAGAATTGGACAACTAAGAGAATCTGCAGTGGATTCAGATCAAGAAGATTTTAGTTTTCTTCCACAGGACCCCATGCGCCTCGTAGGCTGCATATGGAACCCCTGCAGTCAGAAGGATGATTGTGGTAAATGGACCCTAACTTGGAGGATCGTAAAGGACACAACATCGGTACTACACGAGTCAAATGGATTAGAATAAGTCATGTGACTCAAAGAGGAATATGGACCAGAATTTACTGGTTCTCAATCAAGTCAGCATGGAGAAGAATTTCACCTGCCTGTTCCAGAAAGTTCAGCACCGGGACAACAGATGGATGTATCCTTTCAAGTGAGGCAACACTAACCTTAGAGAAATCCCTCAAGTGCCCACGACATACTAGAACGTTTTACTTGGTGTAATCTCAGAGGTCTTAGGAGTCAGCCTCGAGAAACACATTTGTTTGGTGCGCTGCTTGAGTGATTGGATCTTTATGGTCTTATGGTTGCTATGCCTCTTCATGTTTGTGTGAAATTGTATTGTGTGCTCATGCTTGCTAGATGATTAGATGACTCCTTTAGAAGCCTTAGCTTCCCATACTGCAAGACCAAGAGCTTGAAGAATGAAGATCGACGTGCCAAGCATATTGAGAAGACCCTGCTTCAGAAGAAGAGAAGAACTTCTTGGAACTTCGACAAACAAACCAAGACTTCAGATGAGCTACCTGATGATCATTGGAATCGAGTTCGCAAATCAGAAAGAGAGTCCCCCGAGGATTTACAACCTCGAAAGAACTAGAAGGGCATGTACCCCTATGGAAGCACATATTGGGTAAGAGTAATGGAGTGCCCTAAGATGCCAGCGATGCTTTGTGGATAAGTCCAAACGGTGCTCAATCCATGGGTAAAGACGTAATACTCCCTACGGAACGACATATTATAATAGAAGCTTTCTTCGAGTACTACGACATCACTGAGATGTGGGAGTAAGAGGGTTACAATTGCGTAGACAGTACCTCTACCCCAAAGGTATTGCTAAGTTTTGGATTTGATTCGGATGACTAAACTCAAAGGATACAAGGATTGCACTACACGAGTAGGCATTCTAGAGTCATTCTATGGAATTAATCACACTTACACCCCTAAGCAGTTCTTTTGGAACTATTGTGTAAGTAATGTAACAGCTACGCACCACGAGGTGTGCTTTTGGATTATGATACATTAGGGACATCTAAAGGAATTACGAGGCTGACATTTGGAATAAGACAGGAAGTTCAGTTGATCCCACTTTTGGAATAAGAGATTAATAAAGAAGCTCTACTGGACACTGTATATTGAACTAGTGGGAAGAAGAACTACTTCGGCAACTACTGGACACAGGTTAGCTGCTCGACCTCACGGTTGGAACCAACCACCCTATTGGAGAATTAGTCAGAAGAGTTTGCTAAGCATACAAGAGTAAGTTAGATGCGACTCCCACGCGAAGATCCATCCCCAGAAATTGGAACAGAATTGACTAGTGTGAGATTTTGGATGGGATTAGTCACTCACACAGTCGAGGGTGTTGCAGATGACCCCTCTTAACACAGACTGTCATGAATGGGAAGTAACCATTCATAGTTTTTACGACCAGAACCTAATCAGACATGTCGGATGTTGCTAGCATTATGATGAGAATTGTTGGAGACGAGATGAACCAACAAAAGGACTACTATAAGAGTGTCACGCGAAGATCGGTAAAGAATACTAGACACTCAGAGAAGTTCTGGAAGTTGAGAAATCGCCTTGGAATTTGAGGAACTTTGTTTTACCGCGCAAGACCCTATGATGGAATACAAGTATTGCGGCAGGGTAAACTATTTGGATGTGCTTATACAAGAAGTGAAGATATTTCCTAAGCTACGAGATGGCTGAGTAAGTAAAAGGAAGTTATGTTCACCCAAGTGCAGCTAGTTGTTGAGAGTGCACGCCATAAGAGGTGCAACTGCACTAATGTTTTGGAAAAACCTGTATATCTACTTATGGATCAAGAGCTAATATTTTAAAATCTTCAACATATCCAAGATGGATATGGCTTCAAGGAGATTTCTTGGATAAACTAGGGAAACCTAGAGAGTATATGAAAACATGGATGAAGAAAAGATATTTATGAGCCTTAACTTCTGCTTAGCGTACCCCTTTTGGATAAGTAGTCAAATTTGGACAAAGATAAACTTATGGGTACGCTAAGGAATACAAGAACTTTGGTAAATGGCAACCAATTGGATAAGAGCTTGCTAAATGCATACCAACTATTTACTTGTTGCAATATAGGCTCAGAGATATTGCCGGAAATGCAGAACTCCGCTAGGCTTAAGGAATACGACTCCCTCATATGGAGAGAAGTGGGAGACTCGTGCCTAATTGGATTAAAAGTACATAATGGACGCCTGGAGAATATAGCCGAGTTCATACGGAATAATTTTGGAGTAAGTTTAATTGTTAAGAAGGATGAAACCTCGAGCAGGAGGATTGGAATAGTATTAGACCATCATGTTCCAAACTGCTCTAAGCCTACCAAGCTTATGTAGCACGGCTAGATGATACAGTTTAAGAAAAGGAGATATATAACATATACATGGAACTTGTCACAAGCTGGAACAAGAGTATGGATCCAGAGGTACATGGATCATACATCGCAAGTGCTTATGGATGCTAACGAAGGAGAACACGCGATAGCACATGTCTTCAGGGAAACTCACATGGAGACAATATAAGATGAGAGTAAGCACGAATGGACCTCTATGGAAGAGAGAGAGACATTTTCAATAAAGCTCTACAACGTCGAGGACATCGATATCTTGAAGACTTACCGAGAAGACCCTCAGCACCCCCGGTACGAGCTTAATCTCGGGGACGAGATTCTTGTGAGGGGGGAGGAATGTAACATCCGGGAATTTTGAATGTTTTCTCATATGTAAAATTTTGCAAAAATTTAAAACTTTTTGTTTGAATTTGTGTGCTACCAAATTTGATCCCAATTTGCTAGCCTCTCATCTCAAATTCTCTATAAAATAAAACTATATAAAAATTATTTTCAAATTATGGTTTAAATGTGAGTTGGATTTTATTTGGTTTTTATTTGAGTGTGTTTGAATTTGAAAGTATTCAAATTCAAATATATGGTTTAAACTAAATTCAAAACTAATTCTAAAACCCTTCCAACTAACCGGGCCTGCTAACTTTCTGCAAAGTCTAACCGACCTCCCTCTTCTCTCAGCCCGCGCACGACCAAACACCCCTGGCCTCTTTGCTAAACCAGCAAACGGCCCAGCTCGGCCCATCATCTCCTCCTCACCCGCGTTGGCTCGCAGGCAGGTGGGGACGCAGCCAAGCGCCTGTTCTTCGTCTTGACCGACCAGGACCGCGCGCTTGCGCCTGCTCAGCCCCGCCGCCGCGCCCGCGCGCACCCGCCCGGCCGGGGAACAGGACCCCGACCGTGCCTATGGCACGGGCGCCGAGCCAACCGGCCGCGTCCGCGACCCGCCCGACTTTTTTTTCCCTTTCTGCCCTCGCCTGTCGACGCGCATCCACGCCCGCCAACCATAGCCGTGCCTCCACGTCGGCGTCCACGCCATGGCAAGCCAATAGGGGCCCATCCGTGACCCTTCTACCCTTGCCTCGTCGTGCACGAGCTTCTAATCCCCCGGGCGAGCCCCCTACTGCAAGGCAGCGAGCATTTGGGGTTTTCCCCCTTTGAGTCCTCTATCCGCCGCCGGAAGGGGAAAGGGAGAAGGGAGGAGGAGGAAGGGGGAGAAGATGGTTGCGCGCGCACCACCACCGCGCCGCCTTGCCAGAGACGAGGGCCTAGAAGCCGGAGCCGTCCGTGACCAGAGGAGGGCCGTCCACGAGCGGGTGTAAACCGGAGCAGAGGAGCAAGACGCGCCGCTGCCGCACTTCGCCGTCGTCGTCGACAACTTCCCCGCCGCGACCTTCACTGCAACGTCTTCATCTCCGTCCCACAGTGAGCCAATGCCCGCTGCTTCTTCCCTCCGCCTTGATCGGGGGCGTACCCCAGCGTTACGCCGCGCCGGCCGCCGCGCCGCGCACTGACTCCGGCCACCGTCACCGTCTGTGAACCCCCGGGCTTCGTCCCGCGCCCTTTCTGTGCAGAAACCCAAGCCCATGTCGCCGCCGTGCACCCTAGCGCGTGCAGGCAGGCCACCGGCCTCTAACTCGCCTCTGCCGCCTCTGCCGCGCCGCGCCAGAGCACCACCGTGCTGAACGCGTCCGCGAGCGAGAGCCATGTCACGCTGCCGCCTTCCGTGCGTGCGGGTGCACATGCGCACCTGACCCCGGAGCACCCCAACGCAGGATCTGGAGCGTTGTGCGGTCACCGCCATATCACCGTGGATCGCCGCTGCGCTGTGCGCGTGCACGTTCGCGTGCTCTAACCCCGTTAACTCTGGCCTGGCGAGTTGCTACGCATGCGCTTGGAAGCTGTGCGCCCCAGCACGGGCACCTGTGCGAATGCGTACTGCTGCTAACCGCGCGCGCCCGCGTCGCCACGATGCTGCGTCACCACGACGTCGCGCCGAGTGCGCCGCCGTCTCGTCCCGCACCGGCCAAAGAGCGCCACCCCAGGGGCTGTGGTTGCGCAGGGAGGACCACGTGCACCTATGGAGCACCGGCGACCGCTTGCTTGATCTCCAGAACCAGCAGCACCGCCGAACACCACACGCCGTCGTCGCCGCGTCTTAGCGCCGGCGCGCGCCGAGTCTGGCATGGTTGGCAAGGGGACGCTCAGCTCCCCAGAAGACTCCGAGGGCCGCCACCAGACTTCTCCGGTGGAGGCCTGAACGGAACGTGGGCCGACTAACCCAGCAGGCCCACCTTGGTCCCTTTTCTTTTTCGGTAGGCTCTGTAGTTTTGTTCAGGGTGATCGAAAGGACTTCGTCTTTCTGGCCCAGGAGACTAAGTCCTGTGGGCCGAATCCGGCCCACTGCCACTTTCGGCCCAACTTCGGCCCACTAACCTGCTGACCGCTGACGTCATGCTGACGTCAGCATTATTTTAATAAAAATTATTTTCGGTTTTAATAAAAGGATTTTATAAATGTTTTATAAATCCTTTTTCCTTTAAAAATTCATAACTAATTATCTGGTGCTCCGAAAATTATGAAACCAGTTGCGTTGGTTTCATAATTTCGAGACGCTCGCTGCCACCCTATCCTTATCCTCTCTTGCCCTTGAACCAAACCCTGTTTTGCCCCGCGTACTAGGAGTAGGATTTGTGACCGCTACCGCCACTGCGCTATTGTGGGTCTGGGACGCCGGAGCCCCGCAACTAGCCACTGACGTGTTGCAGACACGAATTACATCCCCGAGTTGTGTTCTCATAGCTTTCCTTGCTTGCACCGCTACCACCGCTTTGTGTCACAAACCTGCTTCCTCTCTGCTTTGCTTTGAGCTATGTAGTACGCGTCGTACCAAGTGTTAGTACCCAGAACGCCACGCGTGATGGACGGCCGTGCCGAGAGCAGAGGCCTCTGCTTCAAGCACGGCAACCCCGTGTTGCAACCTAGCTACTACGCCGTGGTTATCGTCGCATCGCTAGCACTTGCTCCACCGCGCCCTCGAGCATGCCTTACCGCTTCACCACCCTTTCATCGACCACAAGTCGATCCTTTCCTTCTCTTTGTGCTGCCGCCGCACACAGTGACCTGATAATGTCTTGCCTAGCTCGTTTCTCCTTACCCCTCTTTCTTCATCCTTTGAGCTTCCGATACGCCTATCAATCGCGCTCATGCTCTGCCGGTACGATCACCAAACCTCTAGCCTTGATCGGCAAACCCAACCTTGAACTAACCCTTCTCTCTAACTTGTTTTCTAGTAAATAAAGCTAGTAGCTTAAAACTATTTTAATATAAAACTAATTACTTTGATTTCCTTAAATTAAACTAGTGCTGCTTGTAGCTAGTTCGGATTTATTTGGTTCTTCTAATTGATGTTATTTGGAGTTAATGCTTAGATGATTGTCGTTATTTATTTCCACGTCGCATCTCGTGTAGGCTTGTGATCCTGTTTGAAGACCCGAGCTGCGACGACGACCCGAGCTGTGACGTTTGGGAAGACCTTCGACCCGAAGGAAGAGCCCAACCTCTACTACTCTACGACAACTACCGCGCAGGTGTCATGTCACTCCCGACCATGTAGATCCCATGCATGCTATTTAGTTGCTAGTGCTTTATTTATGATGCTTTGGATGATTGAAATGCATAGACAATCTTTTAGCCATGCCTTGAATTTGATATACCCTGTTCCTTGAACTTCCTACCTTTGGGACTAGCTACAGACCCCTAGCTAGTCCCCGATATTTGCTATCCATACTTTTTACCTGTTTCGTGATATGGATGGATCTCTGGTTTGGACCGAGATTGGGATATCTCGGTGTTCTAGCGTGTGTTTTGGGTGAGTGTGTATCCTTGACGTGTTACCGCGGGAGCGAGCCGCTTTGGTTACTTGTGAACGCCTGTCTAGGGGAGATGCGACCTGGCCTCCCGCCCTAGCGGCGTGTCGGACGGGTGGAGTTGGTGGAGTGCTCGCTCCTTGTAATTAAGGACCGATCGACTGTGTGACCTTGATCTTTGGGCTATTTTCGTACAAACCGTTCGCTCACGTATGGGCGGGGTTCGGTCCGAGAACTAGTTGGTGGTTGGCACTCAGCTTGTAGGCGGACCGGTGTGGTCGTGTGAGGGGGACGGTTTATACCCCCCGAGTAGACGTCGCCCCGGCTCCTCCGGGGATGGTTTCACAGCTCCGAGGCCCTGCTGGCAAGTTTCGCGCCCCAGTTCAGGACGAGTCAGGCTCGGAGAGGCAGGAGAGGGCCACCCACAGCTAGGTCTCCGGCCGTTAGGTAGGGATGTGGAACGGCTGATCCCCGTTTCTGCCCTATCCGGCGGGTCCAGTTGTACAACCTCTGCAGAGTGTTAAACCTATAGCTATAGTCCGTGTCCACTGGTATGGACAGCCCTTGCGATCTCTCACCTGGCTAGACTTTTCTTGTGCTGCTTCTCTCCCCCGAGTGTGTGAGCCCGGCTTCGTGCCGTTGAGATGTGGGGATAGGAGTTGGTGACCCCACATCGCAGATGAGAGTGGGATGCTGTGTCTCGGTTGAGATCCAGTGTGTTGGTGTTCTTTCCTTGGCTGGGGTGTTGACCCCGGAGGCGTTGGCCTCGGAGGTGTGGATCTCCTCGGAGATGGTGACCTCTCTGCATGACCGCTTACCTTGATGTTGCTACCGCTGCTTGCATAAACTTACTACAGCCAGATATAGGTTTATCCATGCATACTAGAGTTCATCCACCGCTTTTGCTCTTTGTTGGGAAGCTGACATGACCTACCCGCTTATCGGGTAGATGGCGATGCTTTCAGACTTGGTGATCGACTACGACATCGACGATGAAGGATGGGAAGACTAGAGCTGGTCCTACACTCAAGTTTGCCTGTGGAGCTGGAGACGCTTCGCTTCGATAGATCCGCTGCGTAGATGTTTTACCTTTCTTGTTTAGTCCAGTTGGACTTGTACCCGGTTTATGCCGAAATGTTGTACTCTGATGTATTAATAAAATTATGTAATATTCCCTTTTTCCTGTGTTGTATGGATTTGTTCCACTTGAGACAGGGTTTGCACGTGATAGCCACTTCCTGGGACTATCACAGAGGTGCAGAGGATCGGGTTTCCAGTTTTGGAAATCTGGTTCGTTTCAGCAGCTTCATTGATACACAAGTTATCTCGTCACAGTCCTTAAAACATCTAAGCATCAAAACAGGCAGTTTCAACGATAGTTTTCGCACTCGAATCCGTGCCCCCAATCTTGCTTTTTTGGGGCTACAAGTCTATTATGACAAGACTCCTTTACTTGAGAGAATGCCCATGTTGGTTTCAGCAAGCGTTGGGATGCTAGGGACCTGTAAAGACTGGTGCAAGTCTAGCCATTCCAGCTATGGTGACGAGAGCTGTGGATGTTCCATAAAGGATGACAACACAACCATCATTTTGCGTGGTATATCAAAAGCAAAGACTTTAGTGTTGGGCACTAATTGTTAAATGGTATGCTTACTCCTCAAATCATTAAATTCATGGTCTCATTGTTTCAAACATAAATGCATTATTTATCTATATAGTCGCTATCTGTCCAGTTTATTTTCAGAAGGGACTTGAAATGGTGCCCTACCTTTAGTCGATTAAAGGTTCTGGTCCTCACAGAATGGTGTGTGCATGATGTACATGGACTGGCATGCATTCTTGGACATTCACCAATTTTACAGGACCATTACTTTCATATATTTTTTAAGGTAGCATTTCTAAATGGATAAATATTGCATATACACCTTTATTTATATAGGTTACTGATCTTAGCAAACTCTTTTATTATACTGCAGCCGCAAGGATGTAATGTGAAAATGAAAGGAAGGATCAACCCAAAGGAGGTACCACCCATTATTTCATCTCATATCAAGAGAGTTGAAGTCGTATGTGGAGTGATCGACGAAAGACTTATTGAATTTTTCAAGTTCCTCAGAGGAACACTTAACATCAGTATGTTAGCTAACAACACTCTCGTGCCTTTAACACTTATACATGTGGGCCAAACAAAAAAATTCAAACTGGAAGTAAATAAAGAAATGTCATAATGTTTGTTAAGGTATTGATTTGGATGTACCAAATAAATTTGGAAATGACACTTCAGAACCCTGAATCTTGAATCTGTTTTTTACCTTCACCATCTTACGAAAGGAACTATGTGCTATGCAAGGATTCAAATAGACGATGCAATATCCAAAACATTTTTCTGTTTTGCTACTTTCACTTATTTATCACCTTTGATAGCCCCCTTATCAGGCTAAATCTACATCAAATGAATATCTTAATTTCCTTGCTAGCAGCTTTTGTAGTGTAAATACTGGGAGATAATACTTCAAAACTAATGGAATACTAGCGCCATCTATAAATATATTTAGAATTTTGTATTTGCATGTTTTACTTAAAATTTATGCAGAATGTACAAAGATACTTATTTAGGTGAAACTCGTAGTTGCATTTCAGAGGATTCCCAGTGTCCTGAAGATGTCTCGAAGAGAGGATGGAATTGATTAAAAGCTTATATTATCATTGTTGCATTTGAGATGTACCTAACTCCAGCTTTGGAATATCCTGAATACCAAAGATTGGTCAGTGAGATAGTATATACATTAGTTCTTTACAGTACCTCAAGTTTACTTACCTTTTTTCCCACTTCTCAATGATTTCTCAGATGATGACCTTGGCAGCTTGTTTATCTTTACAGGTTTTATTTACTGGTGTATTACATGGGAAGGCTAAGGTCAGTCTCACTGCAAGTTTCATTGCATAGTTATCTAACCAACCAGTTACTTAAATAGTCATGCATGCAACTCAGTATTGTGACATGTAATTTGCCGGGCAATGATGTGTGGAGCCAAAATGTTGGGAGTTTTCATAACTTGTCGGTTCATGTATGCCAGTAAAATCTATACGATGGGATGCACAAACATTACAAACTGATATAAAGTATTGTTATATTATTTCAATTGCTTGCACTTTATCTGTTCTAGTAGAAGAATATTTTAGAATGGCGAAGCATGTGCGGACGATGCTGGAGGTTAGAGGTATAGGCAAAATCAACATGACTGGCGCCGTCCGGGGCAGATCCAGCGTGGGCGTAGGGTGTCCATTGGAGTATCCTGAAGCTCCTCTAAAATTTTCAGCCATGGATGAATAGAAGGGAGGAAAATGAGCCACCCTCCTTCCAAATCGTGTAGCACGCAACATGGATCGTGTCCCAGGATTTTGTAGCTATTAACAGGAATGCATAACCTACCCGGTCTCGATTATTCTGGGTCTGGGACCACGTTGCTTAGCGCAACCGCTTGGTTACCCACACGTCCATGTGAAAGGCGGCATGGGTGACGCACGCAACACCGCGGTTGCCGCGGGACATGGCGGTCGGCGGGTGGTGTCGAGCCTGCGTAACTGAGATCATTTGGTGTCAGCGCCCGGTGGGTTGCTCACGAGCCATGGCGCGTGGAGCAATATTGCTAGCGGTTGGGTTACCATAGCATATGCCTTTGATCAAAGCGTGTGCCGTGTATCCCAGGCATCCACGTGCGTAATCGAGGTGGTGCATGTTTCGCACGCACACCTGACATGACTGTTGAAGACCTGGGTGGAACAAAGACTTGAAGGAAACCAATAATCATTCATGAAAAATATAATAAATGATTGGGACTCGTTTGAAAAATCAAATAGGAGTACTCAGCACTAATTTACACTTAACCA
The DNA here is from genome assembly GCA_036936925.1 of Cenchrus fungigraminus. Lineage (NCBI taxonomy): Eukaryota > Viridiplantae > Streptophyta > Magnoliopsida > Poales > Poaceae > Cenchrus > Cenchrus fungigraminus. Next base: position 25,619,941 of record CM072775.1, read on the forward strand.
TTTTCAATCGGTTACGCACAGTCCCTGTGTCGTGTTGTGTCGTGTGTACAGTACACTATACAGCCTCGACAGGACGGGACGGGACGGGCCTGCAGGTGCGGGTGATAATGGGGTGACGCGCACCTGCAAGCAAATGGATTAAAAAAATAAATATGGGCCCACTGGGACCCAAACACCGCATTTGCAGGCGCCACCAAGCCGCCGCACCGGCCGTCTCATGCCGCAAGAAACACACTAAAATGGCATAAAATAAACCAAAACCGACGCATGCATACACCGGAAGTGCGTCAACACGCGAGCGCGGTTCGTCAAGGCAGATGTGGCACGTCTTTTGGTTGCGGCGGATGTGTGTACTCATAAAATTGGTTTAGGTTTGCATAGGATCGTCCACGCACTGACACACACCTTCCTTGACCTGGTGTTTATTATTTGCTCGATCTCCTGGCCCGGAGATTACTACTCGTCGTCGCCGCCTGTATTATATTATTGCGAGACAAGAAAAGACAACTAAGTTAGATGCAGCAGAAGCACACTCGTCGATATATATACACGACGACGGAGTATATATGTATATTATTAGCACCTACCATACTAGAGGGATCACCTTCGTCAACCTCAACAGATGGAGCATCAGGAGCTGCAGGTGGATCGTGCAGGATGTACTGATCCGCCGAGATGTCGTCATCATCTTCCTTGTACATCGCACCAATTGCGGCCAGAACATCCAAAAGTTCCTTCTCCAACTCACTCATCAAATGTGCGTGCCCATGCATGAAGAACAAGAAAATGAGGAGATGGAAAATAATTAAACCGCGCAGAGTGTAGTGCGGGAGGAACACCACCAGATCGAGCATCCACCAGTACGTATGTACCTCACTGTCGTCTTCATGCACAGGCGGTTCTTCGATGGTGGGATGAGCAGGAGCGGCCGGCTCATCAAACAGTAGACGCTTGGCGGTGGGCGGCGGCGGCAGCGTGTCGATCGTGTGCAGACGCTTGGTCGGGGAACTTACATCATCAGTATCAGAAGTCTCGGGTTGGCGCTTCGAAGGTGTTTCCCTGGACCTGGAGGCACCAACAACCACCTCTTCTGGCGTTGCTGGTGTAGTCATAAGTACTATTGTACTACGACGACTATACTACCTGCATCTGCTGGGAAAACCACTAATTGTTTCTAGTAAACCTAAAGTGAGGCGCTATAGTATAGCACGACCAACACCTCCCGCTCCCTATTTATATAGCTACTACAGTGAAAGGGCCAACAGATCTGGGAGAGAGATGGAAACGATCGTCTCATTAGGGAAGCCTCCGTGCACCATGAAAAGCATGATCGCGAAATTGCTGGGATAGTGCGCACGCACACATATACCTAGAGAGGAACACTCCTTGGTGGCGGAAAACGGCGGCCAATGTCGATCCTGCGTAACCTGACCAAAATGGTTACGCGTGAAGCACTCCCTCCTGCTCCTGGTACGAGCACTTAGGAATGCGGGGTCTCGGTTACGCTGTGAGGATCGCTGTTTGGTGCCAAGACTAATTTAAACGAATCCATAATAACCTGCAAGGGTGGACCTACGTTATGCTGAGCGAGGGCTCACTCAAATTCTATAAATCAAGCTAATTGACAAAATTTCACTATATAAAATTTTCATAAATTTCTGTATTCTCAAGGTGTGCCCTCGCTCAAATTGTGCTCTAGGCCCGCCCCTGATAACCTGCCTTTCCAATCAGCACTTAACCAGTGTCAACCAATGGTTGCTGCATAGGGCAACTACGACTGGGTAATGCACTGACTCGGTTATGCACCATTCAGGCAACACCTACTCGCAGGTGTAGTCACCACTGATAATGCGTAACCGAACGGGTGTAGGTTACTCGCCTATCACGGGGTGCTGGTGATAGGCGCACCCCGTAACGTAGTCGGTGTTGCAGGAACAATGCTGCAACTGTCGGTTCACCTTTTGCCTCCGTCCACGCGCCTCCGCTAGGAGCTGATTTCTGCCATTTGTGCCCACACGGAAGAAGCAGGTGAGATCAGCTGTGGACAGGTCATCCTGGACAATTTCATAGCAAGACGCGAATGTGGTAGACGATTTCACAGACAGTGTGACCTCGTCCCTCGCGCGCGCGTAACTTCTCCGACAAATGAGCTCTAGACTGCAGAATAATTTCTAATAGTGAAATATAGTCGTAGGAATACAATTTTTTTTGGCCAAAAAAGATCGAGAACATCGTCTGGGTGAAAGAACGGAAATCAACATGCATGCGTAGTAGGGATCTATTAGATCTAGATCGTTGACGCCCCCAGCTCTCCAGCAGCTTATCCCAGAGCTGGTCGTTGGCCTTCCCCTCCTGTTGAAGGATCCTTTCCAGACTCTCAACCATTGAGAGGAGATGAGCCGTGTAGACTTGGATGTGCGCGTTAACAGGCGGATCCACCCACTTTGTGTAGCCACAGTCATCCACCTGCAGGAAGAGACAAGACGCGAGTCAAGGCAAGTGCATGCCAATCGATTCGGTGTACTAAACGAAAGACGCATGGAAGAGTACTGTGTTATTAGAAGAAATTAAGTTTCGGGAACTTTCCATGAAGCGAGGGCAGCGGAAGAAGCGGCGCCCCCTATCGATGTAGCCGATGTAAGTTTGGACAATGACGTCCTCCTGGTGTATGCATTGAGGCCAAGGATGCGGTCGGTGAGGGTAGTCTCGAAGAGGATTGTTGTCGGTGTAGTAATGCCTACGGCTGATTACTGCTTGGGGTGGGGGCGGACGTGGTTTGCTAGGACCGCCCCATTCCACAGCTTTCCCTCCTTGATGTTCCTTGGGCACTTGAAAAACACCCGGCCTCTATTTGTGTCAGTCGTTGCGCGGAGCTCAATGATCCACGCCAACCCACAGATCATGCACTAGATCAAGGGAAACCCGGTTTCTGAGGACTAGATGTGTCCGAGGACTAGTGGAGGGTCGCTCCTTAGTGATGAGTGATTGACAATGTTGTGTGGACTGATGCTTGGCTAAGTGTGCAGGTACAGGTTGCGGCTTGACTCGTGTCGGTGCAGGTGAAGAACAAGCACGAAAGGCCTTAGCCGTGGCGGCCTCCGAGTGATTGAGAGGCAAGTAGGCTTGGTTCGATGGACCCAGTGGCTGATGGGGTAAAGTGTGAGCCGTGCGGTGCAAGACTGGCGGGCTGAAGACGTGAACATGGGCCGGTGCAAGGCAGCAGATGGAGCCAGAAGCTTGCACGCGGGGTTTGTTTGGTTGCCCACAAAACCATCGGTGGACGGTTTCTTGGTTTGGGCCTCAAAACCAAGTCCGGAGGCCCGAGGCGACGGAGACGGTGATCCGGGAGCTTCGGGAAGCTTCGAGGCAGGGGGCGCGTGGCGTGATCGCGAGGCTTGCATCGATGCTAAGCAAGGCCATGGTGGAAGCGTGTCTGCTCGATGAAGACTTGACCAAAATGCCCCTGAGGGGTTGTGTCTTGTAATTGAGTTGTAGGGGTAGCGTGGTCATTTACCTCCACCGATGGACTTCGTATAAATAGCGGAGAGGTGGATGGCATCTCTCTCAATTGGACCCTAGGTTTTCCTCCCCCGGTAGATTGCTCTGAACTACTTCTTTTTCCTCTGCTTTCCTTAGGCTAGATTCTTGTATAGACTCTGACATCTGGATGTATGGAAGCATTCGGCATTGCGGTGATCTCCTAGTCCTCTGTGATTTTTGTGTCATTTTCGGGGCTATTTTTGGGGAGTTTCGTTCTTCGCTCGATTCGGGGATTTGAGGGCATTTTCCTTCGGATGCCTCAAACACCGGGGAAAGCCTTCGATTTGTGTGTGATCTTGACCCCTCAAACACCAGGGAAAGCCTTCGATTTGTGAGTTTTTGGCCGGAGTTCAAGTTCTTGGTGGTGGTTCGTGTAATCCGCGATTCCTGTTGATTTAGGGAGTTAGAGGTCGAGATTTTTGGGGCATAGCTTCCTTGTGTGACGCTTCTCATCTTCCCAAAGTCTTGTCTCAAGTGCTCTAGACGTTTGGGAGATCCGGTGATGGATTTCGAGGTTTGACTTCGCGGGCTCGGGCTCGAGCTGTTCTGTCTGGGGCTAGCAGAGAGACCGCAAGGACCCTGCGGACAGTCCGCGCATTAGGGTTCGTCGCGTGTTCGTCATCTGTTCTTGCGAACTCGCGTTTTGATCCGTCGTGGCCCTAGGGTTTTGTTGCAAGCAGTTTGCGGACATTCCGTGTGTCCCTCATGGACAGTCCGTGTGGCCAAGTTTTTGTCTGGGGTGGAGCTGAGTCTGTCTGGGGTTTCCAGCGAGGTTTGCTGGACGGTCTGCCCAGGCCTCACGGACGGTCCGCGACACTGGCGGACAGTCCGCTTGGTCCTGTCGGACAGTCTGAATTTTCCGGTGCGTCTCTGGTGGTTCGGTTGAATTTTCGGACAGTCCGCAAGGTTGGTCCGGACAGTCCGCCTGTGCATCCCGGACAGTCCGGCCGTACCATACGGACAGTCCGCACTAGCTTTTCAGATCTGGCCAAGTACTTTGATTCTTGTTTTGTGCTTCCACGCTTTGATTCAAGGCTTGTCTCTAGGACTTGTAGGCTTGTGTGTGCCTAGTCTAGAGCTTCTCTGGTGTGTGCGAGTACTCGGAGTGGCAATCGGGGTATAGGCTGAGTTTGACCTTCGGGAAGAATTTTTATCGGTTCCCATTCACTCCCCCCCTCTCTGGTCGCCTATTCGGTCCTTCAATTGGTATCAGAGCCAGTTACGGATCTTATTGATTCTAACCAGTCTAAGATCCAAAGACAGGCGATTATGGCAAGGGGTCGGGTCCTCCGCACTTTGATGGCAAGAATTACCCAATGTGGGAGAGGCGCATGAGCGCGTTTTTGCGAGGGAAGGAAACTCTGATCTGGGAGGTCACTCATAATCCTCATTATGTCATCCCAGACAGTTTTCTACTTCCAGGATCGCGGGACATGTGTGAAGCCAACAGTAAGGCCGTTGATTACTTGTTCCGTGCTCTCTGTGCCTCGGAGTTCGAGCGAGTGTACGGGGAGAATGTGGCCGGAAAGATTCGGCTCAAGTTGAGAAATGCTCATGTTGGCAATGCCCAAGTGCAAGCCCGTTTGTTTTCCACTTACCGGAGAGAGTACGAGAACTTCACTCATCTCCCCGGTGAGTCGACCGATGCTATGTTCCAGTACTTCACTAGCATAGTCAACAACATGAGGGCCAATGTGACAGTGCTCCCATACACGGATCATGATCAAGCTATCAAGCTTTTGCTTGCCCTAGATAGGTCTGTGTGGAGTGCCAAGGTTGAGGCCATTGAGGAGTCGAGCGTGTATGATACGCTTACACTTGATGAGCTGTTTTCCAAGCTCAGGTCTTCGGAGGTTGATCGTGGCTTGAGAGCCAAGAGCGAGAGCCCCACTGATCCTCATAGTTTGGCTCTTGTCTCAAGATCAAGGTCTAACGCTAACTCTATTGGTTTCTCTTTGTCTTGTCTAGTGTCTTTGCCAGATGAGGACTTTGAGGTGCTGAGTGAGGATGATCTCACCTTGTTGAGCAAGAGGTTTGGGCGGATGTACGAGAACCGCAAGAATGCAAGGCGGAGCTCGGGGATGTGCTATCGGTGCGGGAAGCACGGGCACTTCATCGCCGAATGCCTTGAAGCCATTGAGATCAAGAACAACTACAAGGGCAAGCCCAAGCATGACTACAACAAGCACCACTCCTGGAACGACTACAAGGACAAGCACAAGGACAAGGGCAAGAGAAGGACAAGAAGAGTAGCGGGTACAAGAAGAAGACGGCTCGAGCGATGGTTGCCGGAGCGAGCGACATCGACTCCACATCAAGTGATGCTTCTTCCGACTCGAGCAGCGAGGAAGAGCAAGATCGGCGCAAGGACAAACGGCACACGAGCAAGAACTTCACCGGCCTAAGCTTCGTCGCACAAGGAGGCACGATCGGAGCTTTGGGTCTCAGATGGACTACGAGCCACGTTTTCGCCCTCGTGGTGCGCGTACTCCTCCAGTGAGATGTGATAGGTCCTTTGGTGGTAGGCGTGAGAGGGCTCCGCCTAGAAGTTTTGGTAGGATGGATTTTGCTAACCCCTTCTTTTGAGCAAATGGCTCGACACTGGTTTGACTCTTTTGGTACTAACCCCAGTGTTGAGTCACTTGCTCATTCTCGTTCTCGTTTTTGATTGTAGGTGGGAGGCTTGGAGGACTTTTGGTTGATCGACTCCGGTTGCTCACGACACATGACCGGAGATCGTGGGTGGTTCTCCAGCCTCACCCCGGTGAGTACGAGGGAGTACATCACTTTCGGGGATAATGGGAGAGGACGAGTGCTTGCTGAAGGTATGGTGAAGGTGAGTAGCAAAGTGACCTTAAGAAGTGTGGCTCTGGTCAAGTCACTTGGTTTTAACCTGTTGTCAGTATCTCAGTTACTTGATGAAGGTTTTGAGGTTCGTTTTAAGTCGGGCGCTTCTTGTGTGCTTGATTCTTGAGGCGATCTTGTCTGTACGATCGTCCCCGAGGGTCAAATCTTCTGTGCTGATTTTTCCCAGTCTGTTGGTCCTCCTCGATGCTTTGTTGCTGGCATTTCGGCCGAGCTTTGGAAATGGCATAGGAGGTTGGGACACTTGAGCTTTGAGTTGCTTTCCCGCTTGAGTGGTCTTGACCTTGTCCGAGGATTGCCTAAGTTGAAATTCGAGAAGGATTTGGTTTGTAGTTCTTGTCGGCATGGAAAGATGGTTGCTGCTTCTCACACCCCTCTGACTGCAGTCATGACCAAGTGACCTTGTGAGCTGTTGCACATGGATATGGTTGGGCCAGCTCGTGTTCGCTCTGCGGGTGGGAAGTGGTATGTTCTTGTTGTGGTTGATGATTTTTCGAGGTACTCTTGGGTTTTCTTTTTGGATGATAAGAGCGAGACATTTGGCTTTGTTCGGGACCTGATCTTGAGGTTGAAGAATGAGAGACATGGTGATGCCATTCGAGCTATACGTAGTGACAATGGCACAGAGTTTAAGAACTCTCATTTTGATGCCTTTTGCAGTGATCTTGGTCTCGATCATCAGTATTCTTCTTCATACGTCGCCTGCCATAATGGCGTAGTGGAGAGGAAGAACCAGACCCTTTGTGAGATGGCCAGGACGATGCTCGATGAGCATAGGACTCCTAGACGTTTTTGGGCCGAGGCGGCCAATACCGCTTGCTATGTCTCAAATCGCATCTTCCTTCGTGCCTTTATGAACAAGACCTCTTATGAGCTGATGCATGGACGACAACCCAAGGTGAGTCACTTTAGAGCTTTTGGTTGCAAGTGTTTCATTCTGAAGAAGGGCAAGTTGGATAAGTTTGAGTCTAGATGTTTGATGGTATTTTCCTTGGTTATGCGATTCATTCTAGAGCATATCGTGTGCTCAACCTTGACACTAACCGAATCATGAAGACTTGTGAGGTTACCTTCGACGAGACACAGCCATGTAGCTCTTCTGCTTTTGAGTGTGCAGGTGACCAGGAGATTGGAGTGAGGATCTTTGAGGATGAGAAGGATGGAGATGGAGACGACGATGATGATGGTGGTGGTGCTCTCGTGGCTGATCGTGTACATGCTACTTCCACTACTACGACGACGATCGAGGATGGTCCATCCCCTACACCCACTACGACTGAGGCTGTTCCAATGGAGGCTGCTGCTAAGGGGGAGATTGTGTCAAGGCGAGAGGCTCCCCGGCAAGTACAGGTGGATCACCCACCGACGACGATCATATGTGACCTTCATGAACACACTACACGGTCGAGGTCAAGGAATACTTCTCATTTTGCTCACTCTGCTTTTGTCACATCGTTTGAGCCCAAAGATATTCGACACGCTTTGTCTGACGAAAATTGGGTGAATTCCATGCATGAGGAGTTGGAGAATTTTGAGAGGAACCAAGTCTGGGTGTTAGTCGATCCACCACCAAATTGTCGTCCCATAGGTACCAAGTGGGTGTGGAAGAACAAAGAGAGTGAGAATGGGATGGTTGTGAGAAACAAGTCGAGGTTGGTGGCTCAGGGGTTCAACCAGAAAGAGGGCATTGACTATGAGTTGACATTTGCTCCTGTGGCCCGTTTGGAGGCAATTAGGATCCTTCCAGCCTTTGTCGTGGCTAAAGGGTTCATGTTGTACCAAATGGATGTGAAGAGTGCTTTCTTGAACGGGGTAATAGATGAAGAAGTTTATGTGAGGCAACCCCCAGGGTTTGAGAGTGAGAGATACCCACACCGTGTATACAAACTCCGTAGAGCACTCTATGGGTTGAAACAGACACCTAGAGCTTGGTATGGCAGGTTGAGAGGGTTTTTCCTGAGTAAGGGGTTTGTGATGGGCATAGTTGATAAGACCCTGTTTCTCCTTAAGCATGGGAATGACCTTTTGATTGTTCAGATTTACATGGATGACATAATCTCTGGTAGCTCTTCTCATGATCTTGTTGCCAGATTTGCAGATGACATGAGCAGGGAATTTGAGATGTCCATGATGGGCGAGCTGCAGTTTTTCTTAGGACTCCAGATCAAGCAGTGCAAGGATGGGACGTTTGTACATCAGGCGAAGTACACAAGGGACATGGTGAAGAAGTTCGGCATGAACGACTCTAAGCCGCTGACTACACCGATGGGTACCACTACGGCTTTGGACGCGGATGAGGATGGCGAACCCGTGGACCAGAAGGAGTACCGGAGCACGATCGGCTCCCTCCTCTACTTGACGGCGACGAGGCCGGACATACAGTTCAGTGTGTGTCTGTGTGCTCGTTTGTAGGCTTCACCGAGGACTTCACATCGGCAGACCGTCAAGCGGATTTTCAGGTACTTGAACTACACTCCTAAGTTTGGTCTTTGGTATTCTGCCTCTTCGACACTCAGACTTCACGGGTACTTCGATGCTGATTTTGCTGGGTGTCGATTGGACCGCAAGTCTACCTCTGGGTGCTGCCAGTTCCTTGGTTCTTCTTTGGTCTCTTGGTCATCTCGCAAGCAATCCAGTGTAGCCCAGTCCACTACAAAGGCTGAGTATGTAGCTGCTGCTAGTTGTTGTTCCCAGCTGATTTGGATGACCTACACTATGAGCGATTTTGGTGAGGAGTGCTCCCAGGTTCCACTCTTTTGTGACAGCACCAGTGCCATAAGGGTAGCCAAAAACCCAGTCCTTCACTCCAAAACGAAACACATAGAGGTGAGGTACCACTTTCTGAGGGACAATGTTGAGAAGGGGAACATATCCTTGTCCTATGTACCTACCCAAGATCAGCTAGTCGACATATTCACCAAACCACTTGACCAAGTCACTTTCACTCGCTTGCGGGGTGAACTTGGGGTGTGCTTTCCTTTCTAGCTGGGTCTTGGAGCTTCTCATGTATATATGTGTCATATGTTTCATTTTGTTGCATTCCATTCATGCATTTTACTTTTTGTACAAAACCTAGTAGGATAGCCATCTTTGGATCACTTGAGCTAGGAATGAGCTTCTCTTATATACATTGATAATTGATGTGCTATATGTGTGATATGTGCATGTTTGGTAAATGGTGATGTGAATGCTATGCTCTTGATGGTTTTGCCATATACTTATGTTGAAATAGCTTCATGTTTGTGAAAATGATAAAATTGCTTCTCTCATGAGTAGATGCTTGTCTATGCTCAATTTGTGCTTAAATGCCTCTATCATGTTTAGTTTGTGCTTGAGTATCATGTTCTCTTTGTTTGGGGTCAAAGACCTTTTGTCATTGTAAATGTTTAGCCCATTTGTTCACTTTGGGAGGAGCATAAGCTTCTTTTTGCCGCAAAGGCATTTCATGTACCATGTTTTAAACTTGAAATTGAAATTGGTATATGAATTGCCTTGTGCTTGAAAAATGAGCTCCTAATCATGTTTTTATGTTTTGATATTCACATCTTGGGTGCTAAACCGTAGCATGTTGTCTACCATGAGAAGTCTCATTTTAAGAAGAAGACACATGGCTCGGTGGCTTTAACATGACTTGAGTAGCTTGTGGGCATTTATAATGATCTTGTGATGAGTATTTGTGATCTTGCATAAACTTTGGATGATCCAGTGTATTTGTGCTCAAATTGCTATGGATAAGGTCTTGCTCATGAGATGAATGTTTCTTTGTGAAAATTTCTTAAAATTGCCTTTAGCCATGTCACATGCTTATATGTCTCTACCTTCTTGATGGCAATGTGCTAACTACACCATGTCTACTTTGCTTGCTCTATGTCTCATTGGTAGCATTTTGTTGTGCTCTTTGTATATTTGAGAACCTTGGTAGATTGTATATATGCCTTGACATGCATTTTTCATGAAAACAAGGGGAAGAGTTTCATATACCTTGATTCATGCATTATCAACAAGGGGGAGAATTTTGGGAGAGTTGTATGATAAGGGGAGAATTTTCATGCATTGGGAGATTTTCTGGAAAATTGGTATGGTTTTGTGAGATGTTGCATGTGAGGAGAAAAATTGAGAAGAAGAGGTTGCATTTGCTCAGGGGGAGTTTGCATGTGTGCAGGGGGAGCTCCTTCGATTTTCCTGAGTTTTGTGCTTTGTGGTGTGCTCTTTGTGAGCTTTGTTTTGTCTCGGCTGTGTCGAGCCGTTGCCCTTGTCTTAGGGGGCAGAGACTTGGTTTGGCGAGTGATCCTGTTTTTCCCTTGTTCTTTGGCTTTGGATCACTTGCTTTGGAGGTTTGTGTTCGTGGTTGTTTTCTTTTCTTTTTCTCTATGATGGTTACTATGGGTGTTGTCAATGCACTCATCAAGGGGGAGATTGAGGACCAGGTGTGTCCGAGGACCAGTGGAGGGTCGCTCCTTAGTGATGAGTGATTAACAACGTTGTGTGGACTGATGCTTGGCTAAGTGTGCAGGTACAGGTTGCGGCTTGACTCGTGTCGGTGCAGGTGAAGAACAAGCGCGAAAGGCCTTAGCCGTGGCGGCCTCCGGGTGATGCAGAGGCAAGTAGGCTTGGTTCGATGGACCCGGTGGCCGATGGGGTAAAGTGTGAGCCGTGCGGTGCAAGACTGGCGGGCTGAAGTCGTGAACATGGGCCGGTGCAAGGTAGCGGATGGAGCCCGAAGCTTGCCCGCGGGGTTTGTTGGGTTGCCCACAAAACCATCGGTGGACGGTTTCTTGGTTTGGGCCTCAAAACCAAGTCCGGAGGCCCGAGGTGACAGAGACGCTGATCCAGGAGCTTCGGGAAGCTTCGAGGCGGGGGGCACATGGCATGATCGCGAGGCTTGTGTCGATGCTAAGCAAGGCCGCGGTGGAAGCGTGTCCGCTCGATGAAGACTTGACCAAAATGCCCCTGAGGGGTTGTATCTTCTATTTGAGTTGTAGGGGTAGCGTGGTCATTAACCTCCTCCGATGGACTTCGTATAAATAGCAGAGAGGTGGATGGCATCTCTCTCTCTCTTGGACTCTAGGTTTTCCTCCCCCGGTAGATTGCTCTGAACTGCTTCTTTTTCCTCTACTTTCCTTAGGCTAGATTCTTGTATAGACTCTAACCTCTGGATGTATGGAAGCATTCAGCGTTGCGGTGATCTCCTAGTCCTCTGTGATTTTCGTATCATTTTCGGGGCTATTTTTGGCGAGTTTCGTTCTTCATTCGATTCGGGGATTTGAGGGCGTTTTCCTTCAGATTTCTTTGAGGGGATCATGGGTGGATGCCTTGCGCATCTTTGTGTGTGGTCTTGACCCCTCAAACACCGGGGAAAGCCTTCGATTCATGAGTTTTTGACCGGAGTTCAAGTTCTTGGTGGTAGTTCGTGTGATCCACGATTCCCATTGATTTAGGGAGTTAGAGGTCGAGATTTTTGGGGCATAGCTTCCTTGTGTGACTCTTCTCATCTTCCCAATGTCTTGTCTCAAGTGCTCTGGACGTTTGGGAGATCTGGTGATGGATTTGGAGGTTTGACTTCCTGGGCTCGGGCTCGAGCTGTTCTGTCCGGGGCTAGCGGACAGTCCGCAAGGACCCCGCGGACAGTTCGCGCGTTAGGGTTCGTCGCGTGTTCGTCATCTGTTCTTGCGAACTCCCGTTTTGATCCGTCGTGGCCCTAGGGCTTTGTTGCAAGCAGTTTGCAGATAGTCCGTGTGTCCCTCGCGGATAGTCCGCATGGCCAAGTTTTTGTCTGGGGTGGAGCTGAGTTTGTCTGGGGTTTCTAGCGCGGTTTGCCGGACGGTCCGCCCAGGCCTCACGGACGGTCCGCGACACTGGCGGACAGTCCGCTTGGTCCTGTTGGACATCCCGAATTTTCTAGTGCGTCTCTGGTGGTTCGGTTGCATTTTTCGGACAGTCCGCAAGGTTGGTCCGGACAGTCCGCCTGTGCATCGTGGACAGTCCGGCCGTACCATACGGACAGTCCGCACTGGCTTTTCAGATCTGGCCAAGTACTTTGATTCTTGTTTCGTGCTTCCGCGCTTTGATTCAAGGCTTGTCTCTAGGACTTGTAGGCTTGTGTGTGCCTAGTCTAGAGCTTCTCTGGTGTGTGCGAGTACTCGGAGTGGCAATCGGGGTATAGGCTGAGTTCGACCTTCGGGAAGAATTTTTATCGGCTCCCATTCACTCCCCCCCCTCTCTGGTCGCCTATTCGGTCCTTCAGTTTCCCTGCCCACCACGTTGGACGACTCATTCACACATGAGGTGCTAGCCCTAGAGACCGACGGATCCACCCAGCACAGGGACATTGCGAACCGGAAGGATTGGTGCCGGCGTGCCGCCACCATTCGTCAACTAGGTCAAAAAGGTGAAGTTGGACGCCGAGTGTTGTTATCACAAGGGGACGCCGAGTGTTCTTATCCCTGCTACACACCCTCACAGGAATGCGTAACCCGCAGGAGGGCCGGACGAGTGCCGACTTGCCGTGTGGGCAACCCAGGTAGTTGCACGCAGAGCGTAGCGTGGCTCCAGCGTAACCCATACCGGACAGGTTACGCATGGATCTCAAAGTCTGTTTATCCCGGAGAGGTTGCAATACACCAATACGCTAAGCACCATGGCCCGCGGGTAACTGGCTGGCCACAGGTTAAGCAAGTAAAATCCGGGTTGTTGCAGCATGCAGCGGGGCTCTCGGTTACGCAAGCCTCTGTAGGTTGTACCACTAGCTAGCACGCAACCAGGCTGCATTGTTCCTGCAACACCGACTGCGTTATGCACAAATAGGCTTCAGATGTATGCGTAACCTACCCATGCTGCATCAGGTGGTGTCGATTCTGCACATTACCTCCCCCGGCTGCTCGGTTACGCACCATCCAGGCTGCAACCGCCTGCAATACGCACGCGCACTTATAGGCTCCAAATGTATGCGTAACCTGAACCTGCTCATGGGTAACCCTCTCAGATGCAGGTTACGCGCTGAATCGACACAACCGGATGCAGCGTGGATGGTGCGTAACCGAGTGGGTCCAGCTTACGCGCCGAATCGACACCACCGGATATAGCGTGGATAGTGCGTAACCGACTCACGTTACTACGCACCATGCACGCGTAAAACCAACCCGATGAAGGTTATGCATACATATGGAGCCTATATTTGTTATTACGCACAGGCACGCGTAAAACCGACCTGGTGAAGGTTATGCATAAATCTGTAGCCAGGAGTAAAGGCCCGCTTGCGTTACGCACGCACACACGACACGCGTATTTTTTGGCAGCGCCCAGCCAGTTACTCACGAGCCGTGTATCCCATGGCGTCCACGTGTGTAACCGAGGTGGTGCAAGTTTGGCATGCACACCCGACACGCCCGTTATGAGACTTTGGAACAGCGCATTCAGAGGTTTAGACTTTAAGGAAACCATTCATCATTCATAAAAGAATAATAATAATTAGGAGTTCAGGACTGATTTAAAAGTTCAAATAGGAGTACTTAAAACTAATTTAAACGAATGCATAACCATTTTCTAATCAGCACTTAACCATTTTTAATCAGCACTTAACCATCTGGCTACATCATTGTTATTTCCTCAGGTGTACACGCTTGATCTTTGAAGAGCATGTTGGTGGTGAATCACCTCTTCATTTGAGAACATGTTCTATTTGCAACTGTATCTCCATACTTGTCTCTTTTTTTCCTCCTTGGGTAGAAGGAGATTTGCCATGTTGCTTTGTGCGTGCTTGAATGTCCACTTTTGAGACTCCAACCTCAATTTCCTAAGGTGATCAGAGGATAATAGGTATATCTATAATTAGATCGATTCACATATACTAGATACTAGTAATCGAATATGCTTAGGAAATTAATCACTAATCACCAACCAGAATAGGTGTATTGTACGATTGTCTCTGAATCTTGTTGTGTTCCGAAAGAATCAACCTACAGTACATCTTCTTCCTAAATGCAACCATTTGTTCCTAAAGATTAAAGTTAACAAATGACCGCAAAAACTTAGTACGTTATTCACAAATGTATCCATTGTGAAATGATAATAAAATGGACGAGCGTACGGACTTGGGTGAATGTTGCATTAAGTGTACTCCCATTCCAATGCATCATGTACTTGATGACGTAGACACCACATGACGCACTTCAAAATGCACATGTTACATATAAGGTATATACAGTAAATATTCTTAGTGCAAGGATATATCTCACCTGTCTTGTTGTGTTGGTATGTCTCTAATATGTAGGGTATCCCACTTTGTGACATCAATCTTTTTTTGGAGGCGGGTGACATCAATCTCTGAAGATCCACTCACATTTCTTTGTGAAATGTAGGTTTCAATGCAATGCTGCACTGACTGTACCTGAAGCAAAAAATTAGGTGCATATGGTTGAAAGAGCTAACTACATTTGCACGACATCTACATAATACAGAGTACTCACCAGCGACAGTTCCATCTTGCCATCCCATGTTCCACTACAAACTAACAAATTCAGGACCTGCACCTCCTTCATCGTGATGTTGAACACAAGAAGAACCCAATGATTACCTCTGACATTTACAGGGATATATACCTGAGATGCAGGAATGTTGTTACAATCTTGCGGTGTACTATCAAGTGTCGAAGCTAGCATCAAGAATAGACCATAGCACATTTAAAGAAGTATTCTCCAGTTCTCGCAATCCAACCACTATGAGATGATTTCAATTCTTCTGGAGATAGTAATTTCCCAGCAAGAAAAGTGTTGACGTATGCCACCTTTTCATTTAGTAGTTTTCTGGCTACTACGTATGCATCTATTACCTGTCACACTCAAACATCATGATAGATTAGGACGTACAGTAGGTAAAATAGAATGCATCATTGTAACATATTGCATGTGGAGCAAAACAGAAACATAAATAAAATGCACTCACATCATCAAGCATCCAGCCATCTTTATTGGAGATCCAGTCTTTTTTATCAGTAGCCATTCCCATCAATGTTTTGACCGGAATTTCTATGTCATTGATACGGACGACAATTGCATCTTCACAGCTGTTCAGGACAAAGTTTAAAACTTCTTTATCCTTAGCATTCAGGCTATAGTCATCGTCATATTCACAGGCAAGAGAGTATGCTCCAGGACTGTGCACATTTGTCATCTCGTGCCTGCCCTGATGTGTGTACAAATTTTTCTAGTTTTGTCATGACAAATAAACTTATTCAGGGAGATGTCATTTTCTATATATTGGGACCAATTACTAGTGCTGTATAGCAGGGATTGTACCTAGCAGTCATTTTCGTTAAGCTGTTGGGTGTTCAAGCCAGAGTATTTATCGATTAACGTAAGAATGTCATGTCAGAATCAGAACATTTCTTAAAAGAATATTTATGGAAATACAAATTCTGAAATTCACAAGTCGAATCATGTCTTTTAAACAATGTGACAACAGAAATTTAACCTGGCTGTGATTTATGCCGTGTTGTGTTGTGCCGTGGTTGGAGTATTTGCCAAGGAATTTATAAATGTCCTATCAGCACAACAACTTTAATAATAAAAATAGGCAATGCAGTTCTGAAATACTGGCGTATCAAAAAATACTGGCATAAACAGAACTTTTACCTACGAATAATTTCCATGATGCAGTGGGGTGCCAATGTTGTATTTTGAAGGAATTTTGAAATTTCCTGACATAAGCATAAATAATATAAAATAAAATTTTGGTTGCAAAAAAAAACTGAACATTTATTAACCATGTAGTTGTGAGTACATACGTCAACAGTGACACACGTCTCATTCCCGTGGTAGTAGTCACTGCTTTTGGCGAATCTAGCAACATCGTCATCATTTGCAGAGTCATTGTTTGAGGATAAAAACGTCTGGGCATGTGAACTGGTGTCGTGGCTTCTGTCCAGAGGTACATTACTAGTAACGTCATCATGTTTGTTTTGCTCCTCTCGGTTGTATGGAAGCTTCTTGAAAACCTTTTGTCACAAAAGATTGAAAATAACTATCAGACATGAAACCCACAGTTACAAGAGTACTAGTAATTAGCAAGCAAGAGACAAAGACATACAATTCCGTTAGCGATACAATCCATTGAGGCGATCTCCAGTCGCTTCTTTGCTAAACGTTCTGTCCAATGCCTCATTAATGGGTACTCTCGTTGTCCAGGATAATCGATTTTGTGGTGGCTACATGCGTGGACATGCTCAAGGTACCAGTACTGCACAATTAGGAATCAAGGTTAAACATATCCTGTGTGAATCCAAATACTAGTCCTGAAATTGGTAATGAAATGGAAATTTATTACATGCAACAAGATCAGGCTGCCTTTAAGAGTACTACCAGGTGTCGGATTATTCCCTTGCCTTTTGTAAGCAACCAGACCATCTTGTAGATTCTTAAGAGTATAAACACCCCAGTTCATCAAATGTAAGTCACCAACATTCTCGACTAGCCGCTGGACTTTTGCTAGAATAGCTGGGTTGGCATCAGTGTCAAATAAAACCTTGTGGCAAAACATGAAGAAATCTCGAAGAAACGAATCATTGGCAGGCCCGTCCTTTTGCTTCAGTCTGTTTTCAACCTCAGACAATGTTAGTGATGCCCTTGTTTTTTCTCGACCACAACTGGTCATATTGACCTCTTTTCCCTCGATTGGTAGACCCATGATGTCCTTCACATTTGATGGCGTCAACTGGACCAGCTCGCTACCAAGCTTGAAACCTACTTGGTCCGGATCGTACGTGTTGACAAGCGATATCAGCAATGGATGATCTATGGTGATTGATTTGATGTGTAGCAAGAGGTCGAACTTGATAGACTCTAGCTTTTTCTTTCTTGCTGTTGAAAGCAGCCTAAGGACATTCGCCAGTCGTTTCAGCGTGCCTAGAATGCATAGGCTCGAGCACTTCGAAGAAATGGTAGAAGTAGAACTGATTGGTATCTGGTCACGGAGAGAGAGTAATCCATAAATGCATCGTATGGAATCTGGATGGTGTGTTATATACCTCTGGAGTAGACGACAATGGGCCACCGGAGTTGAAGTTGTTGGGCCGCCGTCTCCAAGGATGGCCGCTGCCGGTCGCAGGTGCTAAATTTTCTTCGCTAGGAGGCCGCTTCCTTGACGTCGTCGTCGACTGTGATTTGGCATCGGAAGTCACCGTTGATTTGCCGTCGGAACTCTGTGTCGTCGGCATCGCATTGCCGTCCGGTGCACCTTGCTTGTCAAGATGAGGGACACTTGGACGTCGATCAGCAGATGATTTCTCCGCCACGCTCGACATGAGCAAAAACCTCTTCCTCCTCTGCTTCCGTGATCTAAACTTGCAGGTCTACCAAAATGGAGGGAGAAAATGTAAAGAGAGAGAGAGAGAGAAATAATAAACCGTCGTTACCGTCGTAACGCACGCAATCAGTCGATGGAAAAGCATAACCGAAAAGAAAGGAAACATTAATAACCTACTCCCTCCGTCCTGTGAAGAATGCAATCTTAGCATTTGAAAAAAATCCCACAAAGAGCAATCCTAGAAAATAGATCTAATTACCGCTGGGTTACGTACACCTGAGTTATGCGTAACCTCCATGCTAATGCAGAGCGCTTGGTTACCACGCATCGTGCGTAACTGGATGCTGGCCATGTAACATAGGCGGTTATCACAGTAACCTGGCACGCCTCGGTTAACACAGGTGGTTACTTACCGACATGGCCATGTAAAAGTAAAAGGCCGCTTGGGTTACGCACACTGCACCGGGGTTGCCGCGAACACGGCGGGTTGGGTCCTGTCGAACCTGCGTAACCGAGACCAATGCTACATGCCTTCAAACGAATGCGTAACCCCTTTTCTTTAAATCAAATCTTTCCACCCGCCTTTTCCTCTTGAATAGAGAGAGACATCAACGGTATTGGTTACGCAGGTGTCATGCTGCGTGCTGCAACTCCTGTGGGTTACTGCTGCTGAGGAACACGCGCGGCGGGTTCTGGATACCAGTTGGTTACACACAAGCCAGGCTGCATGGTGAACCTCCTAGTTACACTAGAGCAATGGTACGGGTTCTCAATCATCCGTAACCTGCACCGCCTAGCAGGTTACGCTGGTTTGACAGGAACCCACACGGCAGGCAGTTGTAGCTCGCAGCAGGCAGGGATCGTGCGCAACCGCGGATTTGGCATGCGTCACTACCACTTTCAGTTATGCGGATGCATGGAAGTTCCATTCTCATTTCATTAACTTAAAATGATATTAAAATTTCTCAATAAATACTTAAAATCTTATTTTTAAATCTGTATTGCGGGGTCCACCGGATCTGGCTATATATACATGGCATGGATCTGTTTCGTTCTTTACTTTTTCTTGGCAGACTTGGTGGACTTGGTGGATTGCTGGAAAACACTATTCGTCCTGTCAGATGATTTCTAGCAACAGGGTATCGTCCACCGAGATCATCAGTAAGAGTATTATCATTATATTATACTTTCTAATTTTCCACTCCTTTGTTCGGGGTTTTCTCATGAATCATGATGCTTGTGTCCTTCGAAATTGCGAACAAAATCTAGGAAAATGATCGGTGTAGATGATTCACATGATTCATCTGTGATGGAATCATACCACTGCACTGGTTTCGACGAAAGCGACGATGAATCATATTCCTCGGTGGTTAGGAACGCATCGGCCACCCATTGCACAAAACACATGAAAGGCATGATAGTTTTTTAGCAATCAAAGGTATGATATTCAATCCACTGTGTCGATTTTCTGATTGATGAATCGCGGGGAAACCTTGTCCTGGTGTCGGGGGAATAGGTAGGAGTATCAATTTTTCTGTTCTCGATAATATCAAGAATGTTGGGGCCCGAAACTTCGTTGTAGAGCTTGGT
This sequence comes from Cenchrus fungigraminus, assembly GCA_036936925.1. Classification (NCBI taxonomy): domain Eukaryota; kingdom Viridiplantae; phylum Streptophyta; class Magnoliopsida; order Poales; family Poaceae; genus Cenchrus; species Cenchrus fungigraminus. The sequence continues at coordinate 25,639,234 of CM072775.1, forward strand.
TAACCTTTGTACATTTCGAGAATTTTTCTGATCATAACTTCATTTCGGTTGTTTCATGCAAATAGGCAGATGTCCAGGTTTTGAAAAAATGACATGGACAAATCCCCAAAGGGGTATTAATTGTGCTGAAAAGATTCATCATCCCTTGATAGTGGAAAGTGTCAGTCAACCACCATCAGATAGTGAAACTGTTCGCTTAGAAATGAGAAACATGGGTTTTAAGGAGCCACTACCGGCAACAATGAGAAACACAGGATTTAAGGTGCCACTGCAGGAAACACGATCATCAAATGTATGGTCTTACATCATGCTATCACTTCCTACAATTTTCTCATCCTTTTGTTTTTTCTATAAAATACTAATAAAATCGTATGCTTGTATTTTATAGTTGAAGAAGATGAGGATAAGCACAAGGTGCGCTCCACATTTGCTGACAGACCTCAAACCAGACTTGGAATCACATCAGATCAAAAGGATCAAGGACACTGTATTTGGTAATTTCTTAGAGATGAAAATTTTATCTTCCTTATTGGACTTGGGGTTATGGATGCTGAAGCACTTTGACACAGAAGCCATGCGGTTTGACTTTGGGAACGGTAAACATATCCCTTTATCCCTAGCTAGTATTGCAAGACTAACTGGTTTACCAAGCAGTGGAAAAAAATCAAGAGAACAGTCGTACAGATAAAAGAATAACTGAATTTCAAAATAAACTAGCTGTGCTTCCTGATAAATTTGGGAGGCGTAGAATCTCTACCGGAGCACTGCAGGCGAAAATTAAAGAAGGTGCCGCTGATGACATTTTTATCACCTGTTGGACTCTGCTTATTGTTGACAAGATCATTGTCCCACATACTGGCAATAACATCAGTACGAGGTATTTGAATGTGTGCCTTGACGTATATAATTTAAAGACCTATGATTGGGTTGGCTGCATCATCGATAATTTTAAACTTGGTAAAGAGGCATTACATAATAAGAATGTACATATGGGTGCCAACTATATCCCTTGATCAACATATCTCCTTGGAGTAAGATATATTCACACAATCTTTGTCGCAGTTTGATCAATTTTACTTTTGGTGATAGATCTGTGCTAATTGATTTTAACTTATAATGAGCAGCTGCACTGCCTTGACTGCATGCAGTGTAGTACTATCACACCTCCAGTTGGTGAACCTCGGTTTATACTTTGGAGTGAAGCATAGCTACTCCAAGTAGAAGCATCTTGTGAACACCTGCCGGTAACTTTAGTGCCTATATATTTATATATTAGGCACCATTTATTGTTTGTTAACATTGCTCCTGTTTTAATATTGCAGATACGAAACGTTAAGGAAACTTGTTATGCAAACGATTTTGGCGAAACAACATTAGCTTTCAAGAGGAAGACGGACGGGGTGTGTGATACATTTCTAAAGGCATTCCAGGGTATCAAAATAGCAAATGAGGTGATGGATTATGCATTATTTCTTTTGGCAATCCATGGATCTTTTACTTTGTATAGTGACATGAATATGGTACAGAACATATATTTTGTTAATGAAAATGGTTCTTACAAATTTCTACCACACACATTCCAGATCAGACACTCATTTTTGTAACCAACAAGAAGGAAAAAGTAACAGCCAACATTTTTCTCTAATCAATGCAAATCTTGTCACCCTGCTCAGCCGACGTAAGTACTGACAATAAATCCAATGTATCCACATAAGCAGGAAGATGAAAAAAAGCTCCTTGATGACATCTGTTGTGCCTGATGGAACTGCAAATATCTCCCAGCCTACTGAATTGCTAGAGGAAATTGAATGCGATAGTATTCAACATGCCTGTAGAATGGCTAGTGCCTTTGCAATTCTCAAGCAGAGTGATACTCGTTCTGACTCAGCTATGACCAGAGAACAGTCCAACATGCTGAGCCAGGTTCGTGCAAGAATAACAAAGATTTTTCAACCATTTTTTGAAATTAAATCATATCTTTCTAATAAATTTTAAATTATTTTTTAGGATACATTACCAATAAAACATGGTGAAGGTAACATAGAAAACTTCATGTCCCCGAAAGCAACTGACTGTGTGGACTGTGAGAACATGCAACACAACTCTCTTACAGAGAGCACATCATCAGATACCTTAAAACTTTATTCTGAACAACAAATGGAGGTACAATATTCACAATTTTCCCCTTCTATGAATTTTGACTTTCAGATTTGGATTCCTAGGACATTTCGTTTAGCAACAAATATCCATGAGTGTTGATAAACCAATTTTCCATATGGAATTGTCAAAGGAACAACACCCACTTTCACAAGATGAATCAACCTCATCATACAGTGATGACACTAGTAGAATGACAGTGCTTGATGTTATTGTTGTCTTTCATGATAGGTACATACATAATCTTTTTGTGTTCTCTGTCACAACATAGAGGAAAAGATCTTGTGAATGGAGACATGGTGATGCACACTGTTTGTTCTGCAAAACCTGAAATGGCACCAGATCCAAGTATTGTGGACACATCAAGCACCAATGGTGATGTGGTAAGATTCTGGATCAACAAAAAAACAATTCTCTTGGTGTCATCACTCTGCAGTATTTTTTCGCGACCGTGCCTTGGCATGTATTTCATTAAGAGGAAAGCAGTTACAAACAGTTCCTGATGCAGCCAAACAGCACTTGGCCGATCAAGGGGACTAAGGATAACTGGTAGAGAAACACTGAAAAGAAGGAAACAACCTGGCATAAGAAACAGCAAAACCAGAGCAGAGCTAAAACATCTCAAGTGAGCAACACAACTTGGCGACCCAAGATTGTATCGGCCTTCTCTTGTTGTAGGACCTGAAGGCTAGCATAGCCTGCCGTAATCCATGCAGAGAGCTCTACAGAGGCCAAGCAAGTAGGCATTGTCCGCCCGATACAGAGGCCGTTCCTTTCCAGAGAAAGGCCCTCCGACGCTTGTCTATCATCTGAATAGCCCAAGGGGAAATTGCTATTACAATTGCCGTGTGAATTGGTACAGTATGAATGTTTATACAATACAAAACTCATTGGGTAATTACTATAACCTATGTCCACCCCCGCACCGTGATACTCTAATGTACAAGATTATTTGGATTTTAATAGATTAGCTACATTCTAGTACCCATAAATCTCAAGCATTTAATGTTGATAACACAACACTGACAGTTGTAGATTGAAATATTTGCATTTCAGGAAACTGGTCATTCTTTTCAAGTTACCAATCTATTCAGAACAGTGTCTGCTGATGCAGACATGAAACGAAATGGGAACATTCAAAACTTACAACTCATACAGGTAATATGGTTAATATAATATCTTCATGATCTACAATACATCGTGCATTTCTGTTCAATTCAGTTCAGTGATATTCCATAGTCATAGTTTTTAAATTTTTAATGTTCATTGTACTCCACTGTTCTTGAATGGTAGATGTACTTATGGAAAACTTAATTTGTGATATGGTACATCATCGTGATCATTACAGCCCATGGAAGATCCAAAGCTGGTGGAAGAAGTTGTAACAATGACTACGTGCAAGGGTGTATCTTGCCAATTTAGTAAGATTCCTGCGACATCGTCATTGCCACTTCACGCTGACAAGGTGAATATGGTGTGCGGAAGCAAAGAGGACAGAAAAGAAAATATTTTCAATTTCCAGCAAAAAAGCCAACGAGAGTGGACAATTAAAAAATTGCATCAGAACACTGAAGATCATGTCAATCTCTTCAATGCTATTATGAAACTTGACAGCCAAAGGTAGGCGATGATCATCTTAGAAAAAGATGTCGATAAGTATATGAATTTGCTTTCTAATTCAAGTCTATAACCATTGCATGAAAATTTGTGCAGTCCAACATTAATTCGTTCAGAGGATTCAAGTTATAGGATCAGTGCCCACGAATTGATTCCATGTTTGAAGGAAACTGGTCGCCAGACCATTCGTCTTATTGATTGGGGAATAAAAATAATCTCACATGATGAGTCTAAGCAAAGTCATGCTGGTTGGAAGATAATAATACCTGCTTCAATTTCGGTTGGTTCTTCCAGGTTTCAATATATAATTTTTTGTGGCGCATTGTTACTTGTAATTGCTTTGAAATTTGTTTTTCTGATCCTTTTTTAGCGGTCTTTAGTAAATGTAGACGCTTCCACATGGGAAGACAATATATCAGATTTCACTGAGAAGATTAGAAGTGTGGTAACACCATATTCCCTGGAGCTATGCAGTTTGGTAATGCTTACTATATGTTACCTCAACTGTAAATGCGGAAGCAGCATTTATCAATACATGTTTATTAACTAGGCCATGTTTAAATAGCTGCTCCTGCCAGTATTTGATGATAATGATTATAATTGGACATTATACTCCTTTGGGATGAACGAGGAGGTTGGGATCAGAGTCACTATACTGGACCCGGTCAAACAAGAAGATCAAGAGAACTGGAGGCTACACAAGAAAGCCAATTGTGATAGAATTGCCAGTAGGATGACACAATGTGTCAGGGGTATATGTCCTGAACTGAATATCGACTAGACCAAGGAACCGATAGTGTATGGAGATGTCTCAAGGCTTGAAGAGGCTACTAATGCTTCTAGACTATACATCCTACACTTCATGACCAACTGGGACGGATCTAATATTACTAATTCGGTGAGTTTGTTGATGTGTATATATAGCAATACTCAAAACCATACTAATATTCGTTCTTGCAAATGTTGGCATGCTGTGTGTACAATATTTTTGTACTGACAGGAATGGGCCACCAACTATCGTGAAAGGTTGCTACAACAAATGATCTCGCATTCACTAAACCATGCAGAGCTCCCGAAATCATTGAAGGAACACTTGGGTTGGCGTCGATTATAACTGTCTACAAGTCTTGTTTCATGAGAATGACTTGCATTGGCTGAGGCCTTATATGGCATTGTAAGCGATTGTGTAATGGATGGAACAGAGACGTGTTGTTCTTTGATATGCCTTTTCTTTACGAGTCTACTACCATATTTGCGCTAGTGTCTAATCTCATTTGAACGCATGGCATGCAATTATTCAGCTTAGTGTCTTTCAAAATTTCACCTTGAAATTTTGTTTAAGAAATTTCTGCAACATCTCGCGGGGTATTACCTAGTAATACTGTACTTAAACTAACTGGTAATTACCAACTTGCGACATGGGTATTCTCAAAAAAAAACTTGCGACATGGGTTATGCACGGTGTTGGTTACGCAAAATGCACGCTGCATCCGGTCGTGTCGATTCTGCGCATCACCTGCACCAGCTCAGTTACGCATGGTTCGGCTATGCACAACGCAGTACGCACCATCCGTTCTGCATGGCGCGTGCAACACCCACTGCGTCATGTCGATTCAGCGCGTAACCTAAAAGGTTTCTTTTGCGAATACATAACCTAAAAGGTTACGCACCGTCCGTGCAGCTTGATGCAACACCGACTAGGTTAAGCAACACCCTCTAGGGGAGGAACGTGGTGACTCCTAATACTTTTGTATTATAATAGGTTAAGCAACACCCTCTAGGGGAGGAACGTGGTGACTCCTTATACTTTTGTATTATAATAATACATAGATGCTCCTTCCGATGGAACTTTATTCTCAACAACAAAAAAAGAAAGAAAAAAGAAAACCTGCTAAAACTTTGTTACGCATTTGAATAGCGTCGGTGCGCACGCTCCTTCCATCGTTGGTTGTCGGACTAGCCGGCACCACCACCAGCATCCCTGCAGGAGCAGCGACAATATGCAACAACGCAGTCCAAGATGCATTCCCCTGCTGCGAGGACATCTAGCAACCTATCCAAGGCATCAACAACAAGGCAAATATTCACCAGCTGACTGCTGATCTAGGGAAAGGAGTGGCACATTGTCTCCAAAGCTTCCATGAACTGCTCCCTGGCGTCCATGAGGATAGCGTGGGCGTCCACCAGTGTCGCCTGCACTTCTGCCGATAGCTCAGTCCCATGCCCGCGCAGCGCATGGACCTATGATACCAGTTGGCTAGTTTGGGCATCCAAGGAATTGAAGCGGTCATGCAGGGATTGTTTCAACAGGGTGAACACCTCGTAGTGCAACTAGGTATGGGGACCTATTGACCCAGCATGAGCAGCTCCAGTTACCACCACGCCCTCAGCCCCGACAATAATGGGGATCCCGACAACATAAAATACCACATGAGGATACTCCTTATGCATGTTGTAGGTTTTATTATATCCATCGCTACTTAACAATATCTTGCCTGTCACTTTCAAAGTCACCCTCCTGAGCATTGTTGCACATTGGAATAATAGTTTAAGGAAATCAATTTCATGATCTTTTGCTTTGAAGCCCACAATCTCTACCTCTTCAAGACCAGTCAAAGCAACACTATCACGTATCCATTTGTTATTAGGTTGTTCGCGGGGGCAGTTTGTTTCACATGATTCTCCCACCTGAAAGTAAATCTAACATGATAGACTTAATTAAATTATTAAGAAGGTTTACATGACACTGATGATCGCAATGGATACCTTGCTTACTAATAGGGTCACCTTAAGCCTTTGTATAACTGGTCGAATCCAAAGCAGGTGCAATACCAATGGACCATAAGCGTGTCCCTCTGTTTCTAGATCCAACTCCAAAATGGAAAAGTTGGTTGCTGGAAGTAACTCTATCTCTTGCACAAAGCTCCAACCACCACGATGATCATAGTGTGGGGAAGAACACTGCACATGAAAAAAAATGAATGTTTGAATGCCATTTAAATAGGCAATATCAAGTTACACGCATAACAGTTTGGCACCATATAGACATAAGATTAAGAAGAGCAGGAGACTCACCCGGTAAAAAATTGTCAAAGATAAGATGTAGCAAGCATGAAGCTTGTGCTCACGTATGGTTTCGAGGACCCATAAATCACCAAACCAAGCTTTACCATAGCATTCCCAGGAAAAATTCTTTGCTGCAAGAGCTAAGAAAGATATGCTGAAATTGTAATCAGTGTTAATGTGCACCTTCACATCTTTAAGCACGGGGGCATCAATGTCGATACGGTTGATGGTCTCTAAATCTGTTGTGGTGTGCAAATAGAGCACCTCTAGCGACTCTGAGTGAACTTTCACTATATCAAGCGCCCAGCAGTCATTGATCTCGAGCACACGAAGCCATGGGCATATGGGGAGCATAGAAGCAGAGTCCATGCAGCCCCCGAACATGGACAGGTTCTTGAGCATGGTAAATTGGCCGGATCATGGTGGCCCGAAGCATAAATTCTCTACGTGAAGATTCAAGGAAACAATTTGGATATAGCAAGGCAGCCTGATGACATTATCTCCCTCTAAATGGACCACCACACGGATTGAGAAACTCTCAGGTGCCAGAATCACAGCAATGTGGAGAAGTGAAGTGACGCGCTGGGAGGCCACTAGGGTCTTGAAGGAGACACCGAGCCTGTCCAAAACGGGGCTGGTGACCTGTGCGAGCACGGTTTCGACATAATCTTGGTCGACATCTGTCACACCCGATTTTCCGAAGAAAACCAAGTGATAGCTATATGTATGCCAGGATCTAGTTTCATACATATAGTGACATCATAGTGAATAACAGAAACAATATCACGTAAAGAAAAAGAGATTATCAGAGATTTACAGCAGAATCCTGGGAAGCAAAGGCTCCAACTTCACAGGCAAACGACTGGGGGTTGCGTACGCCTAGCACCATCTTCTGGACTTCATACACCTTCTTCTTCTGAGCAGCGGTATAGCAAGGGTGAGTACACTTATGGTTGGTACTCAGCAAGGCCACAAAAATTAACCAGAAAGCAAATTAAAGTCCATCTTTAAGTATATTAATCATGTGAGGGTCCAGGCCGCTCTTAACCGTGAGCACAGCTGATCGATCAGTTTTCACTCTGCAGAGGTTGTACACTTTACCCACAGCTCGCGTAAAAGTTCCGAGGAACTTTGAACCCAACCATGCTGTGCTAGCTAGGCACAATACCACACTTCCGAGGTGTGAGTGCATAGGGACGCTACGAAGCCTTTACAAAGATGTGAAAAGGTCCAACAACCCGCATAGTTACAGTAGCAGAGCGGACCATAACCCTCCCTAGTGGACAGCACCTTAGCAAAGGCTGTGGCCAAGAGGACCGGGCTATACTCCTTAAACTCTGACCACCTCTGCTCCTTTCGGATAAGGTTGTCAGTTCGTTCACACATCTAATTAATTGGCTAAGCCAGAGCCATATGAACTGTGGTTGCACTGTTTTCCTGGGTGGTTCTCCATGTTCCAATTAAACACATAGTATTCTTATTAAAGCATAGGTAGAAGGGTGGTTAGGGTCACTTGCCTTTCTCAACAAAAAGCTACTCTTGCTCTTCTGCTCTTGCTCGCATGATCTTCAAGACTTCTGATCAGCAGCTTGATCTTCTACTCGAAGCAAACATCAGCCACAACACATGCAAAGCAGACAAACAAGACAACTAAGGATAATACACCAATCAAGAGAGGCTTTAAAAGAGAGCAGGGTTTGGTTCTAGGACCGCAAACGCAAGAAACGCTGAGAACGGAACTATCGAGAGATTTGAATTGTAACACCAAAGGCTATGTGCTTGATATATTTTAATTCACTAAAGATGTGCATAGGTTATTTCTGAGAAATACCCTATTTAATAATTAAGCAAGATTATATTTATATTAAAAAGACGATGTGATCCTAGTCCAATTTTATTTACAAATATTCAAGTATTATTTATGCAAATTAAACACTTTAATTTAAAAGAAACATGTAAAGCATATAATTGTATATCTTTATATTTCGAGTTGTACTAATCAAATTATAATTCAAAAACATGTTTATGTTCATATTAATCAAATTAACATTTAATTAAGAAAACTCAGGATAGAACCTATGTTGCTTTTATTAGAAAGCGAATAGCATAATCATTAATCAATTTAAGTTTGATTATAAAAACCGAGGTATATCTCTAATTAGCTTTTAATTGAAAGAAATATTTAATTGAGTATTAATCCTATTAACTTTCTTATGAAAACACGTGTTGAACTCTAATTAGATTTTAATTAGAAAACATGTGTATAAGGGTTTAATCACATTTAAATATTTAAATAAATCATAAAACAAAGAACATGTTCAACATTGGTCCTAACACATTCTTTGAGTTGTTATGAACCTAACGCAACTTGAAACGGTCAAAACGAAGCTAAAACGTGAAAACTAGGGGCTAAACAAGGTTTAAGGGTTAAACTGTGAAGAAACTTGGCCTCTAGGAGCTAAACTGCAAGAAACCAGGGACCTAAACCTAAAACTTACAAAAGAACCGAGGGTTTATGTGCAAAAGAGACGGCTTAGGACGGCGGGGGGGAAAACATAGAAGCTTAGGGGCTTAAACGCGAAAACCTGGACCTGGTTGTAAGGATCTTTGGAGGTGGGAGGGTATTTTTGTGATATTAGAAAACACAGGGGGTTTTTTGTAAAACTGCAGAGGCCGGCCGGGGTTGACCGTTATTGACTTTGTTTGAGCGGCGGGGGGGGGGGCGATCTGGACCGTCGATCTTTGATCGGGCGGCCACAGAGGCACGCAAGCGGCCAGGCGGTGGCGGGACAGCGGCTCCCGGTGGCGGTTCGCCGGCGACGACCGGAAGTTCAGCGGAGGAAGGCTAAACAGAGATTCCGGGCACCAGAGACGACGGGGAGAGTACCAAAACGAAGAGGAGGACATGAGGGTTTCACCTGGGGTTTGGAGAGGCGTAAGGAGCGCCGGAGGAGCGGATCGACGGTGGGGAAGGTCCGGCAGCGGCGAGCTTCGGCGGTGAGCCTCGGGCGGTGCGGCTCTGCGCAAGAGAGAGAGAAGGGGAGGTGCGAATTGGAGAGGAGCTCGGGCTCGTGCTTTATAGGGTAGAGGGGGAGAGGGAAGGCCGGCTAGGCGGTGGGCGGTGGCCGGCCATTGATGGCCATGGCGGAGCTTGGTGGGGGCATTTCGGGAAGGGGAAGGGGGCGGGCGAGTGCGCCGGCGCATTTGAATGCGCGCACTCAGAGGAGGGGAGGAGGCGCGGAGGGGGAAGGGAGGCACCGGGGAGGACGGTTGTGCCCGGCGGCCATGGGGAAGATGGAGGCGAGAGGTAGGGGACAAGCCCGACGAGCGGGGCCCGCCTGTCGGCCGCAGGGAGAGAGAGAGAGGGAGGAAGCGGGCCGCGGAATGTAGCTGGGCCGGGAGAGGGAGAAACGGGCTGGTGGGAAAAAAAGAAAGGGAGGGAGTTGGGCCGGCTGGGCTAAAAGAAGGGAAAGAGAGGAGGGAGAGGGTTTAGGGGTTTTTTTTCTTTTTTTTTCTTTTTTTTTCTTTTTCAACACACAACAAACAAAATCAAATGCAACCAAAATAAATGCGACACACATACATATTTATTTTATTTTATTTACAAAAACAAACAATTGCCTTTTCCTATACTAAATTTCCTGAAAAGAGAATAAAATTTAGGCAAATTTTAAAATTATGAGAAAATTGTTGGCTAATTATTTTCCTAATAACATCCTGAAATTTTCAAATTTCAGGGTGTTACAAATCTACCCCCCTTAAAAGGAATCTCGTCCCGAGATTCGCAAAGGCTAGCAAAAACAAAGGTTCAGGTAGATAGCATCCAACACTTATTAACTTGCTTCCACATGGTTCATCCTTACATAAGCTTCTTAAACATACTTCCTTATTGTTCACAACTCTCGTATTAAAATAAAACATCTCATGATACTTAGTCATGCTCCATTTGTAATTATCCATTTCTTTCCTCACCTTTGTTGATTCATCTTTGAAGAACTTTCTTCCCATCATGATAAAGTGATTTGAATAGCGCTGCATTGACTCCATGGTCATATTTTTGTGACTATTTCGAATCATTCTTCAATTTTTTTCCTTTTGATCGAAAAGCTTCTTGGGGCACTGACTTATGAAATGTCCCTCTTTGTCACAATAGAAACATGCTTTTCTTGCTCTAGTATCTTAGCGAATGCATGTTTGACTAGAAGGGTATTGAGACTTCGATCCTGGGGTTGATTATCATCCTCTTTTGCACACCAACTAGCAAGATGTCCATTTTCTCCACACTTGAGGCAATATAATCCAGCATGACTAGACAAAATCCTCTTACGCTTTGTTGGACAATTATTAACATAGTGGCCTTCTTCACCACATCTGAAACACAATCTTTTAATACTTTTGTCTTGGCTTTCTTCACTTGCATGCTTCTTGGGTTGCTTGATTCTATCGGGCTGAAATTCTTTGAAAGTTATACTCCAATCCTCAAGGTTGATAATCTGATTACTATCTTCAGCATGAGCAACTTCTTCTAGGACTGGATCTTGGGTACATAACTTCCTCTTCTTATTGATGTCCAAATGATAACATTGTCTAGCCTCAGCTGTCATTAGGCTAGCTTCTTCTTGGTGACATGAATAATCATAATGCTCACAACATTGACATGTTCCTATAGTCTTTATATGTTCATGTTGTTCATTCATCCGCTACTCTGGTGCTCCATGACTTCTCTTATTATTTTGATGGTTCCATGCTTCTAAAACTTGCTTCTTTACTGGTCCAGTGGGAACTTCAGCTTTGGTCATCTCTGTGTTCTGAGGAGGTGACGTGTTGGTCTACTTCTGTCCTTGTAAGACTTGAGCTTGCATGAGTGATAGCTTTTCTTTGTCCAACAACGGTGGAACAGATGGAATCTGACGGTTATCATCTATAACAAGGTTGGGGTTCTTAGGATTTGGTGCTTGCTCTATAATATACTGATGGATATTAACCATGGTTTGAGCCATTGCTTGCAGAGTCTGAGTTTGTGTTGCCATATACTCTAGCATCTTGTGTTCAAATGCTGAGGTTGTAGATGGAATGTCGATGTTTCCTTTGTTGTCTTTATCTTCTTGATTTCCATTGGGACTCACCATCTGGTTGGGTGATAAAGGTAAGCTCAGAAGAGGTTGGAAATAAACAAATTGAAGAGCAAGGTAAAATTATTGATATCATATCCATCTTTTCTTGGTTGTTGTGATAGTAATCAAATTGTGGTATAAAGCAGAATAACAGGGGTAACAAAAGAAATTGATGATCCTTCTTTTCAACTTCTTTCATGTGTCGATGTCTGCACATGCTTGTAGGTTTCTTGTTGTTGATGTTGGTGTTGCTTCTAGACTTTGATCTTCTGACATCCTCCATAGGGTTAAGCAGAAAGAAAGAGGGGAACAAGGAGGTGGGAGGTACAAAAGAAGAACCCAACTAGGCAACTGATGTCATTGTAGGTAGAAGACCCACAATACACCAACAATCAATACAAAGAACCAACTCAAACAAGGTCATAAAGACAACCATCATCAAGCAAACACAGAGCTTCACCAGACAGCACATGATCAAGGAACGATGCTACACGTTGTTATTATGGTTAAGGGATCCTCCTAAGCTTGGATGTGATGCTTCTTGAAGAGATGAACTGATAGATTCATTCTTCAAAATTTCAGATGACCGGAGAAGACTTTATGTCAGATGGCACAGATCATAAAAACATTTTGAATGATATTACTTTGGAATAAGAATCAAAGAATAAGAATCCAAAGCAATACAACTAGAGAAGCAAAGAGAGTTTCAATGAGAAGATAGATATATTGAAAATAAATTGGAGGAGGAGATATGTGTACAAGGATAAGTTAGAAACCAGAATATCAAAAGAGGATTTGAGAAGAGAAAAAGATCAAAGAGTGAGAATAATTCTTAGAATGGTCAAGGGTAAGGTAGGAATTGTTTTTTTGAGTAAAACAAACTTTAGAAAGCAACCATTTCTATCTAGGCTTACGTCCTACAGTCGATATAGCTCTGATACCACTCTGTCACACCCGATTTTCCGAAGAAAACCAAGTGATAGCTATATGTATGCCAGGATCTAGTTTCATACATATAGTGACATCATAGTGAATAACAGAAACAATATCACGTAAAGAAAAAGAGATTATCAGAGATTTACAGCAGAATCCTGGGAAGCAAAGGCTACAACTTCACAGGCAAACGACTAGGGGTTGCGTACGCCTAGCACCATCTTCTGGACTTCAAACACCTTCTTCTTCTAAGCAGCGGTATAGCAAGGGTGAGTACACTTATGGTTGGTACTCAGCAAGGCCACGAAAATTAACCAGAAAGCAAATTAAAGTCCATCTTTAAGTATATTAATCATGTGAGGGTCCAGGCCGCTCTTAACCGTGAGCACGGCTGATCGATCAGTTTTCACTCTGCAGAGGTTGTACACTTTACCCATAGTTCACGTAAAAGTTCCGAGGAACTTTGAACCCAACCATGCTGTGCTAGCTAGGTACAATACCACACTTCCGAGGTGTGATTGCATAGGGACACTACGAAGCCTTTACAAAGATGTGAAAAGGTCCAACAACCCGCATAGTTACAGTAGCAGAGCGGACCATAACCCTCCCTAGTGGACAGCACCTTAGCAAAGGCTGTGGCCAAGCGGACCGGGCTATACCCCTTAAACTCTAACCCCCTCTGCTCCTTTCAGATAAGGTTGTCAGTTTGTTCACACATCTAATTAATTGGCTAAGCCAGAGCCATATGGAATGTGGTTGCACTGTTTTCCTGGGTGGTTCTCCATGTTCCAATTAAACACATAGTATTCTTATTAAAGCATTGGTAGAAGGGTGGTTAGGGTCACTTGCCTTTCTCAACAAAAAGCTACTCTTGCTCTTCTGCTCTTGCTCTCTTGATCTTCAAGACTTCTGATCAGCAGCTCGATCTTCTACTCGAAGCAAACATCGGCCACAACACATGCAAAGCAGACAAACAAGAACAACTAAGAACAATACACCAATCAAGAGAGGCTTTAAAAGAGAGCAGGGTTTGGTTCTAGGACCGCAAACGCAAGAAACGCTGAGAACGGAACTATCGATAGATTTGAATTGTAACACCAAAGGCTATGTGCTTGATATATTTTAATTCAATAAAGATGTGCATAGGTTATTTCAGAGAAATACCCTATTTAATAATTAAGCAAGTTTATATTTATATTAAAAAGATGATGTGATCCTAGTCCAATTTTCAGATATTCAAGTATTATTTATGCAAATTAAACATTTGAATTTAAAAGAAGCATGTAAAGCATCCAAACATATATCTTTATATTTCGAGTTGTACTAATCAAATTATAATTCAAAAACACATTTATGTTCATATTAATCAAATTAACATTTAATTAAGAAAACTCGGGATAGAACCTATGTTGCTTATATTAGAAAGCAAATTGCATAATCATTAATCAATTTAAGTTTGATTATAAAAACTGAGGTATATCTCTAATTAGCTTTTAATTGAAAGAAATATTTAATTGAGTATTAATCATATTAACTTTCTTATGAAAACACGTGTTGAACTCTAATTAGATTTTAATTAGAAAACATGTGTATAAGGGTTTAATCACATTTAAATATTTAAATAAATTATAAAACAAAGAACATGTTCAACATTGGTCCTAACACGTTTTTGAGTTGTTATGAACCTAACGCAACTTGAAACGTTCAAAACGGAGCTAAAACGTGAAAACTTGGGGCTAAACAAGGTTTAAGGGCTAAACCGTGAAGAAACTTGGCCTCTAGGGGCTAAACTGCAAGAAACCAGGGACCTAAACCTAAAACTTACAAAAGAACCGAGGGTTTATGTGCAAAAGAGACAGCTTAGGACGGCGAGCGGGAAAACAGAGAAGCTTAGGGGCTTAAACGCGAAAACCTAGACCTGATTGTAAGGATCTTTGGAGGTGGGAGGGTATTTTTGTGATATTAGAAAACACAGGGGTTTTTTGTAAAACTGCAGAGGCCGGCTGGGGTTGACCGTTATTGACTTTGTTTGACCTGCGGGGGGGGAGGGGGCGATCTGGTCCGCCGATCTTTGATCGGGCGGCCACAGAGGCACGCAAGCGGCCAGGCGGCGGCGGGACAACGGCTCCCAGCGGCGGTTCGCCGGCGACGGCCGGAAGTTCACCGGAGGAAGGCTAAACAGGGATTCTAGGCACCATAGACGACGGGGAGAGTAGCAATATGAAGAGGAGGACACGAGGGTTTCACCTGGGGGTTTGGAGAGGCGGAACGAGCGCCGGAGGAGCAGATCGACGGCGGGGAAGGTCCGGCGGTGGCGAGCTTCGGCGGTGAGCCTCGGGCGGTGCGGCTCTGTGCAAGAGAGAGAGGAGGGGAGGTGCGAATTGGTTATAGGGTAGAGGGGGAGAGGGAAGGCCGGCAAGGCGGTGGGCGGTGGCCGGCCATTGATGGCCATGGCGGAGCTTGGTGGGGGCGTTTCGGGAAGGGGAAGGGGGCGGGCAAGTGCGCCGGTGCGTTTGAATGCGCGCACTCAGAGGAGGGGAGGAGGCGCGGAGGGGGAAGGGGGGCGCCGGGGAGGACGGTTGTGCCCGGCGGCCATGGGGAAGAGGGAGGCGGGAGGTAGGGGACGAGCCCGACGAGCGGGGCCCGCCTGTCGGCCGGAGGCAGAGAGAGGGAGGAAGCGGGCCGCGGAATGTAGCTGTGCCGGGAGAGGCAGAAACGGGCCGGTGGGAAAAAAAGAAAGGGAGGGAGTTGGGCCGGCTGGGCTAAAAGAAGGGAAAGAGAGGAGGGAGAGGGTTTAGGGTTTTTTTTCTTTTCTTTTTTTTCTTTTTCAACACACAACAAACAAAATCAAATGCAACCAAAATAAATGCAACACACATACATATTTATTTTATTTTATTTATAAAAACAAACAATTGCCTTTTCCTATACTAAATTTCCTGAAAAGGGAATAAAATTTAGGCAAATTTTAAAATTATGAGAAAATCGTTGGCTAATTATTTTCCTAATAACATCCTGAAATTTTCAAATTTCAGGGTGTTACAACATCATTGAAATCCAAATTGGAAAGCCGCTTCCAGAGGTTACACCAACGGCAGGAAATGGCGGTGGTACGGGCAGCTTCCTGTAGGTCGAATAGATGGCCATGTATCTCGAGAAGTAGCTCGTCAGGAAGGCTGCTGATCCAGTCGACCCCTCCGTCGCCTTCCTCTAGGCGCCGGCGACTTCCTTGCGATTGCATGGCTTGGCACGATGAATGGTTAGGCAATATAGATATATAATGATACACTATTTCTTAGACTCAATACCAACCATTTCAAATCAATCAATTTGATCGATGTGAATCTGACTACGAAACTTACAGATTTGCGCAAAGTCCGGTTTCAGAATCCCCAATTCCCCACCCCCAACGAAAACATTAGAAATCAAACTAGCAATAGAGGCACAGATTTGCATACCCAGATTACCTTATGCCAAAACAGGATGTCCCCTGTGCGCCGCTATGATCTGCAGCGCCACGGCCGTCTGCCACCAGACGCGACAACCGCAGATCTGCCGCTACTCTTTTTGTACGGCACTCGTGTTTCTTACTTTCAGATCTGTCTGTTGATATGCTACCTAGTATATATATAGCATGGTCCATAAACTATACGGAGTAGTAATGCCCAAATACTGTATATAGGGTTACGTAGAAACGAGCGCCTTAATAAGTGGCAGGTAAGGTGTTGTGCAGTGCAAGTGCATGTGCTTGCGCGATGTGTTGCGAACTTCCTCGTTTACACCATCTTTCTGCAAGACGGTAATGGACCTATGGAACTTGGGTTACATGAGCACTGTTGCAAGGTTGCACAATCTCTCGGCTTTAGGGGCTTGCCACGATACTTGGGTCTCCGCGGGCTGTTTGCCCGTTGCCATCTTTATGCTGGCTAGGGATGTAGTAAACGGGAATTGGCAATTCTCATCCCGACCGGCACCGTATCCTGCGTGTAAACCGACCGCAATCCGTGCAAAGGGAGGATCTTATGAAGCGTGCAACTGAGTGTGAGCTGGATACAAACAAGGGCATTTCACTTTTTTTTAGATTAAGGAACAAAAGTTCCGGCCTCAGCACTCTCGCAAGTGCCTACAGCCAGCGAAAAGATCAACAGCCACAAAGTTGTAACCCACCAGGATCTAAATCCTGTACAAGTTCGCCTTACAGGCGATCAACATAACAAGGCATGAAAAAAAACTTACAAGTTCAGACCAGGAACCACACGAGTCTCAAAACTAAAACGAAACACAATAGCCAAACCACTTGAAGACCGGCAACTAGTCCATAATTCGCTTTCCAAACATTCCATCCACTCTTGTTAAAAAACTCGAACGACATTGTTTCTAACCAACGGCATCCTCCCTTCAAAATGCTCATTTCCTCTTCTTTGGATAAGATGGACCAGCTCCTTATCCAAAATGTTCCTCTAAACATCACCTGTAAAATTGACACAAATTTTGATCTTTGGAACACAACTTCATTCCTACAGAGTCATAAAGCCCAGCAAAAAGCTGCCACACCGATCAACACTTGATTCCTTTGCTTATTTGAAAAACTTCTAAGCCAAGGACCAAAGAGATTAGAAAATTTTGCAGGTGCACTAATACCAAAAGTAATAGATCTTGTCATCCACAACATCTTAAGGGGATTTTGGCTAATCAAAAAAGAGGTGTTGAATAGTTTCTTCCCTACTACAAAAGCAGCAACTAGTGCACCCCTTCCATTGCCTCCTAGCTAGATTATCTTTGGTAAAGATTACAACTTTTCTAATATACCAGAGAAATATTTTTATCTTTAAGGGGATTTTGGCTTTCCAAGTACAACAATTGAAAGGTATCCCCGTCCTCATCAACAATTGAAAGGCATTTCACTTGATGTGTAAACAAGATACAAATCCACATATATGATCAGGCCGTAGGTATGAAAAACTCACTCCTCCTAGTGAATGGGCTATGACATTTAAACTATTCCTTTGCTTGAAGAATTTTTTTGATCTTACTGCACTGTTGTTGGGTACCTTATACCCAGGCGTTTGCACTTTGCATCACACATAAGCCTGTAAATGGGCTGGAATCTGAACTGCACCCACATCCATCCACGTCCACCAACCACGATACGTAAAACCAAACCAATCCAATCCACTACATATACAAACCACACCACACCAACCCTTACTGATTTTTCTACCTATAATAAACCAAACTGTTGGTGTAACTATAAGTACAACTCATTCAAAACCATTTCACAATCCATGGGTTCACTACAGAGAATGCAGATGCTGGTTTAAGCCTGCAAATAGTTTGGGTTGTAATAGTTTTAATGGCTTGGGTTTTGTTGTGGGCTTTCTTAGGTTGGGTGCTAATGGGCTGACTCTATTAACGAGTTGGTTTGGTTTGGGTTGTACTCACTAACAATTTGGTGTGTGCGTGATCTTGGGGACAAACAAATGGATCCTAACAGGTTAGAACCCATGGTGTGTATCGTGGGCTGCCTGTAGGAATCAAACCATCCATCCCTTCCTCGGCTCCCCGCGGTCCCCTACCTCGCTCCCTTGCGCCGCCGCCGCTGCTGCCTCGCCCGCCGCTACGCCACGTCACCCACAGGACGAAGCCAACACCACACACCATGCCTTCCACCCCAGACTCCTCCATGGTCGGCGGACAGACGAGCTCTCCATGAAGGTGGCGACCGAGCTCTTCAAGAATCTGGTAGCGGGTGGAGCAGTCCAAGATCCGACGGTTGGTCCTCGTGAGGGAGCCGCACCGTCATCGAGCGTGAGGTTTGTGACTTCCCCTCCTCCGCGTCCGCGTCCTCGTCCCCGAGCAGCAACCGCCACCACCGCCGCCGTCTCTGGTGTTCTCTGCTCTTCCTCCTTAGCCAGTATACGTGAGTTTCCCCCACCCCCTCTCGGCCTCTCTTCCTCTTTCCTGATGCCTTGTAGATCTTGCGTGCGGTAGGTATGTGTACTAAATGCGTGCCGTATGCGCCTACTTTCTAGTATCTAGTTTCGATTACCAAGCAAAGCAAGCATCAGTATAGTTGACCTCCTCCGATCCAGATTCAATTCTTGCTGCAACAAGTCTAGCTTTTTTCTTTCAAAAAAAACTACTCCTGCCGGGAATAGGCGCATACGGCACGCATTGAGTACACATACCTCCCGCGCGCAAGATCTACAAGGTATCAGGAAAGAGGAAGAGAGGCCGAGAGGGGGAGGGTGAAAGTCACGTATACTGGCTGAGGAGGAAGAGCGGAGAACACCGGAGACGGCGGCGGTGGCGGCTGTTGCTGCTCGGGGACAAGGATGCGGACGCGGAGGAGGGGAAGTCGCAAACCTCGCGCTCGATGACGGTGCGGCTCCCTCGCGACGACCAGCCGCCGGATCTTGGACTACTCCACCCGCCGCCAGATTCTTGAAGAGCTCGGTCGCCACCTTCATGGAGAGCTCGTTCGTCCACCGACCATGGAGGAGTCTGGGGTGGAAGGCGTGGTGTGTGGTGTTGGCTTCGGCCTGCGGGTGATGCGGCGCAGCGGCGGGCGAGGCAGTGGCGGCAGCAGTGGCGGTGTAAGGGAGCGAGGCAGCGGACCGCGGGGAGCCGAGGAAGGGATGGATGGTTTGACTCCTACCGGCAGCCCACGATACACACCATGGGTTCTAACCTGTTAGGATCCATTTGTCTCTCCCCAAGATCACGCACACACCAAATTGCTAGTGAGTAGAACCCAAACCAAACCAACTCATTAATAGAGTCAGCCCATTAGCACCCAACCTAAGAAAGCCCACAACAGAACGCAAGCCATTAAAACTATTACAACTCAAACTATTTGCAGGCTTAATCACACAGCATGGCTCCTGCGTAATCTACTCGTCCAGGTTACGGAAACCATACACTGCATTTTTGTTGTATATAATTAATCCAAGAGGGTGCAGGTTAGAGCAACTCCAACAGTTTGCTATCTTAGTTTGGCATCCACCTAATTTTTGCAAAACATGAAAAATTAGCCTCCAATAGTTTGGCATAACAACTTGGCATCAATAGAAAGTTGGCATCCCTCCCCTCCCCGTGCGTATATATGCGCGCAGCTACCCGTGGCGCATCCTTCCGTAACAGAAGAGGTGGAAGAGTATAAAAATAATTTTGTTTTTTCTCAGGGTTCCTCATTTAAGTTTCAAGAGGTGGAAGGGTAGAAACATATTTTTGTTTCTCTCTCAGGGTTCCTGGTTTAAGATAAATCTAGATTTGACAAGTGAATTATGCCAAACTGTTGGAGATGAACTCTTTTTTTACTTGGCATGTCTTTTTACGCGCCGAATCGACACCACCCAGTCGGTGTTGCAGCATGAAGGTGTGTAGCCAAGTCCGAGCGGGTTTAGATTATGCATACATCCGGAGCCTATATGTGCGCGTGCGTATTCCTAGCGGTTGCAGCCTGGATGGTGCGTAACCGAGCGGGTGCAGGTAACATGGACACGACCGGTGCTGCGGTGCAGCAAGGATGGTGCATAACAGACCCGGTGCAGGTTACGCATACATAATAAGCCTGGCACCATGCAGCAACGGGAGAAAACAATGCTCATCTCATCGTCTATTCGGCCACACCATCACCCCTTCCTAACCTCAACGCTCCACCAACGTTCTCGTCCGCGCCTTTCGAATCTTACCACCGTCTGACTGACCTCGCCTTCTCCGGTCGCGCCATCATTCTCATTGCGCACACGTCACCCCGACCTCGCTCGCCATCCTCTACGTCTCTCGACCTCACTGTCATCCCCACCTTCCCGGCCTCATAGTCGTGCCCGTGCCGCCCCGACATGTCATCACCCTGACCACGCTATTCTGGCACCTCCCGGACTTGGTGTCTTCACCATTGTCCACGTAGAGCCCCATGCATAATTGCATATCCTTAACTGGCAATGGATATGAGTGGAGATTGGAGAACAATAAGCACCGTAGTGGCCTTAAGGCGAGATGGTATATACTACTCCGTCCCAAAATATTTGCACTTTTTGACTTCTGCGCTCTACGTTTGACCATTCGTCTTATTAAAAAAATTTGAAAATGTTATTTATTTTGCTATCACATGTTTTATCATCATATATATTTTAAGTATGTCATAATTATTTTTACATTTTTATAAATTTCTTGAATAAGACAAATGGTCAAACGTGATCCATAAAAGTCAAAAGGTGCAAATATTTTGGGATGGAGGGAGTATGAGGAGATCATCTTCTTTGAGTTAAAGGTCGGACTTTCATTGAGCTCTTTTATCCCGTCATGCATTGGAATTTTTTAATATTCCTTTGATCGTGCAGAACTTGGTAATTTTCTTCTCGTTCTTGTTCTTGGACCCCTAAAGTAGATTGTTGTGTTTGATGTAAGCTAAAAATAAATATAAGATAAATCAAATAAATGGTGCATATATGATTATGTTGAAAAAAAATAAAGTAGGATCAAAATATAGATAATGTTGGAGATGATTTTTTTATATGTCGTATATTTTCAAGTTTAGAAGAGAAAGTCATAAGCCAGCAACCACATAATATCATCACCATGAGCCAAATTTTTTTTTAGCCAAATGTGCATGGCGTTGCCTTCCGTGTGCTGCTGTGCAAGGATAGCCCAACAGATAATCCAAAATCCAGAAAAAAAACTTCAGAAAAAACAAGAGCACAGAATACATCAGTACATCACACACTATCGAAATTGTTTCAGAAGTATGCAACAATATAATTCAGCACACTACAAGTTCAATAAAAGTGGAAAACACAAATCAACATCGATATATAGTCCTCCAAACGAATAACAACAGATAATTTATCATTCATCAATTATGGTGGAATCATCTTCACCCTGTGAAATAAAAAGAGTCACAAATTTGCGAAGCTACAATGGGCATTCGTGGGTGAAATGTAAAATCTTCCCCAAACCCAAAGCGTTGCGGATATCCGAATCCGCGAACCTGTGGGCAAAAATCTGAAGCAAACCCAACCCAGGGACCCAAAATCCGCGGATATCCGCTCTGAACCCAACCCATTGCCATCCGTAGCTGTGCCTCATTGGTCTCATGGGAGATATTTTTTAATCTGCTCAGGAATAACAGTGTCATTACTTTGATGCGAGAGGAGTTTTTCTAGCAGCTCTAGACGAAATTCCTCAATCATCTCCTGTTTACAACAAAGAAATAGTTAGAGAGCAAATAAAATTATACCCACATGTACTCTAATCTTTATTTAGTGATAGCAAAAACTGATTCTGCTCTTCCGTTAATAATGAAGAAAAGACAAACTGATGAATGGAAAAGGTTTTTTAAAAAAAACTCACCCTATCAACTGTGCTGCATAATCCTTCCACAGTCCAAAGTTGCAAATATTTCAAAACATGAAATCCACAATACTGTTTGTTTCCCTGGGCTGTGACCTTAAAGTACACATAATCATCTTCTCTCCAGTTCATTTCCAGTTGCGGACAGGTATCCCTAACAAACATACTCATCCTACCAGCAATCTTTTTTTTGTAGCCTCCTGATGCACATCTCGCTTTTCCATTCCGTCTCCTTCATAATCCCTTTCTAAAGAATGCAGAATATATATTTTTCTGGACTTTTTGTTCATACTAAACACATACAAAGTGAAGTATGAATGTGCTAGCACTGGCACCAGTATCTGACAAAGTGTAGAATAATTGAAATAAATTAGTCTTCATAGTATTAAAAGATAGAAATAAAATTCTGATTATATGCTGACTACTCCACGACTGGGTTAGGTTTCTTTTACATGTGGGCATCATTTTAGCTATCAAAAGAAAAGAGAGTTGAATTGAAGACGCTTACCACTTTGGCAGAAGCAATCGATTGTCGCATCTCATGATCTAAATTCATCAAAGTTGCGAAGGTGGAGTAGTCCCAATAGTCGGCCAGCAAAAATCGCTTGCAGTAACAAAAAAATCAATATATATATATATAATGTATATTCATGGATTAAAAAAGATTCCACTTGCAATAGAGATGACACTTACAGTCTGAGTCACTGTAAATATAAATTTTGAATCTTTTGGAGAAAGATCATTAATGATAAATTTAACAGCACAGTCAAAAAAATCATCAGACAAATCATTTATGTCAATGTAAGTAGTTGCCAGGTCCTTGGAAAAGTACAGTACCATATTTGGGGCTTGAAAATATGTTGCCACTGCAAAATCATATAACTTGCTTTTAGTTCTAGCAGATAAACTAATGGAAGAAACAAGAATTGATCAGTGATAAAGACAAGTGTTTGTACCAAGTGTCCTGAAGTTTTAACACTTCACCAAGGAGTTTGTGTTGTCTACAATTACAGGGGAGATAATTCTTGATATTCTCAGGAATACGAGCTTTGTTATCTGGATTGCCTAGAACCTTCTCCAGCAGAACTAGTCGAAAATCTTCAATGGTCTCCTGCTTAAAATAGAGTATTTAGAGCAGAGGTACTTATGAAACCTATTCTCAGTTATTTTTTATGTAAACATTTTGTCAAACGGCAAAGTTAAAGAATAAATCACCTTATCAATTATTCCGTGAATCCTTGTCCCATCCCAACTTTCAATGAATTTCAAAAGATAGAATCCAAACATTTTTTTCATCAGCAAGGATTCCTTCAGTTGTCTTGAAAAACTTATGCTCCACATCCATTTGATTGGAAAATCATTATATTTTAAAAGGTTAATCATCATGTCAAGTAGCTTTTTCTTTGCAACCTTACTCAAAACTTTTTTAGCTGCGCTGATAACACATATTTTCCTATCTTTCCCTTTGGTAGTAAATGAATACAAGGCACAATTTTCCTTGTTGAGCAAGGGCACCAGAAGCTGACATGTGCATGACATACAACAAATCAAACATCACGCTAAAAAGAAATATATGAAAAACTGATATAAGAGGTATCTACCATATCACATGTAGTCAGTTTTGAAATCTCCGTTATTCCCAATTTTGATGTAACCAGAGCACTTTGCAAATGCATCTCACCCCCTTCCATCAAAGTGTCCACTTCATCCAGTGAAAATATTAATTTAGAATCCATTTCAGCCCGCATGATTTTAATTACTAGATCTAGTAATTGCTTCATACAATCTCCATTGGTGTAACATGCTACCAACTCATTGGCTCTTATAGCACCGAATTTATCAGAAGAAAATATAAGTTCGCTGCACAACAAACGATAGGCTTTACATAAATAAAAACTCATGCAGAAAACAAGAATATTAATTCATCAATGATATAGACAGTCATGTACCTCTGGTGCTGAAGTGATAACAATTCCTCAAGGAGTTTCCTTCGTTTTTCATTAGTTTGCCTCCCACGACTGTTTTCTTCAACGTCTCGTTTGTTTATTTCCTTTTTGTCACATTGATAGGTCGTCAAAGTTACAGAACAAGGTTGTTCTGTGTCACGTTCTTGCAAATCCTTATTGGCTTGTTGCATCTTACAGTTTCCCTTTTTAACTTCATTTGATGTAGCAGTTATCTTATCCACTGGTATTTTGTCATGGGTATCTTTCGTCATGTATGATGATGCCTGCACTGACAGGAGGTTGAAAATATATGTCACTGAAAAAAAAATCTTTATGCTTTCTTTTCAGTCTACTCTCGGTCTGTGAAGCAATACATTAAAGCTTTTCAGCAAATAACCCAAAAAATTGAAAATGCACAATCAACAGTTAGTACTATGTAAGTTTCACTGAAGATATTAGTTGCAGATTTATGCAAGAGCAATAAAGCACATCAATTATTCAACGAGATGTGCTGCTGCAGAACTGGACCAAACTCCACGTCAGGAACGAGAAACAAAAGGAACAACAAACAGGATGTAGTACTCCTGCTGCAAAATTGCAGACACAAGCTACTACAGAACAACAGACATCTGCAATCTGTGATTGCTTTTTTCTAATCGTATCATTTGAACTGATAGTTTTGTGCGCTTAATTTCAGCGCTAGTATTGAACAAATGCTAGGTCGTCCGGAACTCCACTTCGTAACGCCTATTGCATTCAATCATTTTTTAGCGCTCATGGATATACAGGAATAGCTTCGTAAACAAACTATTAATTACATGATCTTGGAATAACTGGGCATCACCAAAAAGTTAACTTGTACTATTAATGAAGAACCACTAATGATTATTTGTAGCACAATCCTCTATGCTAACCTGAAGGGGATCCCTTGGAGAGCATCCTAGTGGTACCTCCAGGCTTCCAGGTGTGTGTACCTAGAATTCGAAAAAAGCAACCTTGGTTATGTGCCCATGCAAGGGATCAAAAGTTCTATGGTAAAATAAGTTCATCTATGTGAAACAAAACATTTGAGTTCAACATAGAATCAGAATATTAGCTCAGAAGATTTTGAAAGGATTAAGTTTTATACAAAAGATATATACTAATCTCACTCTCCTTTCGTTCATCCAAAACGTCATGCACCTTTTCATCGTCGTCTTGGCGATGTGAATATGAAGACCCTCTCTGATCCTGATGCGTATCATATTGACACTTAGTTTTAACAGTTAATCACGAGCCTACATTTTTAGGCACAGGTGAATGAGAATTTGTTGAAAACAGCTAATGTACCTCTTTGTCACTAGTTGAGACATCATATCTTGCGCATTCTAGGTTCTCCAATCTACTCTTGGTCTGTGAAGCAATACATTAAAGCTTTTCAGCAAATAACCCAAAAAATTGAAAACGCGCAATCAACAGTTAGTGCTATGTAAGTTTCACTGAACACTTTAGTTGCAGCTGAATTAAATGGTTCAGATACCAATTCTGCAGCAGCCATGATGAGTTTTTCCCCGGGCAACTCAGTATCTTGAGGCTGAATGCAGGCCACAGATGAAGCATCTTCTTCACTTACACCACACGTGGTACTTTCTTGATTTCCCCGCATAATCCAAACATATAAGTTTTTGAACTGAGTGATGAGATTTATGTAACAGCAATAAAGCACATCAATTATTCAACGAGATGTGCTGCTGCAGAACTAATCCAAACTCCACGTCAAGAACGAGAAACAAAAGGAACAGCAAACAGGATGTAGTGCTCCTGCTACAGAATTGCAGACACAGGCTACTACAGAACAAGAGACATCTGCAATCTGTGATTGCTATTTTCTAATTGTATCATTTGAACCGATAATTTTATGCGCTTAATTTCAACGCTAGTATTGAACAAATGCTAGGTCGTCCGGAACTCCACTTCGTAATGCCCGTTTCATTCAATCATTTTTTAGCACTCATCGATATAAAGGAATAGCTTCGTAAACAAACTATTAATTACATGATCTTGGAAGTACTGGGCATCACCAAAAAGTTAACTTGTACTATTTATGAAGAACCACTAATGATTATTTGTACCACAATCCTCTATGCTAACCTGAAGGGGATCCTTTGGAGAGCATCCTAGTGGTACCTCCAGGTCTCCAGGTGTGTTAGTATGTACCTAGAATTTGAAAAAAGCAACCTTGGTTATGTGCCCATGCAAGGGATTAAACGCGCAATCAACAGTTAGTACTGTGTAAGTTTCACTCAACACATTAGTTGTAGCTGAATTAAATGATTTTGATACCAATGTTGTAGCAGCCATGAGGAGGTTGTTCCAAGGCAACTCAGAATGATAAAGCTGAATGAAGCATCTTGTTCGCTTCCACCACGCATGGTTTTTTCTTGATTTCCCTACATAAGCCAAACATATAATCTTTTGAACCAAGTGATGAGATCATATAAACATATAAACTCTTGAACCGAATGATTTCCCTATAATCTTGTTCGCATCATCAAAAGTTAACTCGTACTATTAGTGAAGCAACACTAATGATCATTTGAAGCACAATCCTCTATGCTAACCTGAAGGGGATCCTTTGGAGAGCCGTCTAGTCTCACCAAGCAATCTCGGTTATGTGCCTATGCAAGGGATTAAAAGTTCTCTAGTAAGATAAGTTCAACTATGTGAATCAAATCATTTGGGTTCAACATAGAATCAGAACTGGAAGCAGAATTAAAACAGACTGTGCCTACTGCATTGCAATAGATATTAAAAACTGGAAGCTATCAATTATGTCTGACTTAAAATGTAAAGGAACTCAGTAGCCCCATCAGAGTTGTTGTTATTACCATAGCGTGGGAGTCATGAGAATTTGATGTTGCATCTTCCTGCAACACTTGGGAATTAGGAGTTTTGAACTAATTTCTCACTGCAAAATGACAACTGAAACTATGCATCTCATGTCAGAACCTGGTGATGTTGATGCTCAGACAATTCCTCTGTTCGTGATTTATTGTAGTTTTCACAACGGTTTCCATTCGCCTTGATGGCCGATGCAATTCCAGCAGCAAGAGGATTTTGTGTACCCTTATCAAGTTTCTCCTGATGATCCTTGATCATTTGTTTGCAAGAACCAATAAACCGCAACGTGCTGGCTGAATTCGCATTTAAATGATCAAGATTCTCCAAAATTTGTGCATTTGCACGATCAAGAGTCCCCAAAATTTGTGAAAGTAACTGTTGAAAAGACAGTGATTGATCAAGACCAGAAATATAAAACTATATTGTACTACATATTATAGAAAATTCAAATCTAATGTTTTAATAACATATTTATAAAGCTGGTATGTTTCGCAATATTGGTATGGTGATTTGCAGTACATTTGTATTTTGTTCATTCATAAAAGTACAGTCACATAGAAGCAAGGAAAACAAGGTTTGCAAAACTCACCTGTGGTGACACATGGGTACTATCAACATTTGTTGTCACATCTGTGCAATGGAAATCTTGTGCATAACAAGTATTCTTGACATTTTTCAACTACATTGTAAAAATGAGATGAATCAAAAAATGCAAAAAATTATTAGGCCAAAACAACAGCAAATCATGAGGTTGAAAAAAGATAAAATCAAAAGTTACCTTTAGTTTTCCGAAAAATCCATATCCCAACCGATGATCTTTTTCAACCTGTTTCACTTCATTGTAGCTATCCCAAAATTTAAAACGAGGTTGTCCAACACATGGTTCAATATCCTCCCATGTTCGAGCCATTCCAGCAAATATATCTGCATAAACAGCAAATGTATGAGCAACCAAAATAAAGAAAAAAATAACTCCTGATGTGTATAGTACTTACTCCAAGTAAATATGTTGATCCTTTTATATAGCTACTTCTGTGATCTCCCTCAATCTTTTCCTTTATATCCTTGGCACTTTTTTTAATATCTTCCAGTATGTAGCCAATCCAGTCATAGGACATTATATGTGTCACATCTTGGAAAATATTCAGCAATTTAGGGCTGACATTGTTAAGTGTGTCAAGAGCCAATATCTTGTCAGATAAAAGCAAAAGCCAACATGTGACAAAAAGGTCATCATCTTTGCCCTTCTTGATCTCATCAAGTAAATGATCATCCGGTAATCCCTTTTCGCTTTGGAGTATAGCCAGTTTTTCTTTGAACTGATGGACGCAACCATTATTGCTTGGTTCAATTTTTTCCCAGTGGATGGCAATCCAGTTAACCTTGCAAGACTCTTTTTGTTTATAGGGACACTTCCAGCACAACCAAAATTAAAGCACATATTTTCTAGATCAAAGTGAAGCAGCATCCATGCACCAATATGCAAAAAGGTGTGCTCAAGCTTCAACTCCAAATAATCACCAAAACCAATTTCACATATTCTTTTTCTCTGACTGGGATGCAGGTCATTGTTAGCTTTGATCATTTTCTGGGGAGAGCACCTTGTTGATAGCCTTTGATGCTTCTGTTGGCAAATACAATATATAGAATTATTTATGGCAACAGTCTAATTAACATAAAAAAAGTAGTTGTGCATGGAATCAGATAGTGTGAATCCGCACCATTGGGTTGGTTGTGAATATGAAGATGCACTCTATGTCTTGTTTTACATTTTTGCTTGAGGGGTCTAATTTTGAATCTGAAGGCTCAGTGAGCCTTTTTCTTTTTCTTTGGGCACCTTCATTTCTTGATCTCTTCTTGGAGCCAGAACTTTTAGCAACAGGACGAACAATAAATCAATTCAAGTTATGGACAGACATATTGGTACCTCTGACCCCGAAGATAAGTATGGAAATGAATAATAACAAATAAAATTTACTATATATTATGAAAGTGTTCTTGAACCATGCAAGTAGCATTGATCTCGGTTACGCAGGTTCAACACAACCCGTGACCCAGCAGCCCAATGTGGGAGTATAAAGTGACAAGAAATAAGAAAATAGTTATATGATATTATATGAATTTTAGCCTGTTTATGGTTTAGGCACGTGAATAGCTGATAGTCAAAAAAAAAATTTGACCAACCTCAATCCTGAATGGACATGCTCACTACATGATTTGACCTTTAGCATCAAATCAATCAGCACATGAAATTATATAGAATTTACTTGTTAATAAGTACCTTTTGCATCTTTGCCAGGATGAACCACTGCAACGTCAAGACATGAGTCCCTTGGTAGATGCAACTGGTGAATAGTATCTTCAAGTGCAACAATGAACCAATCAACCAATGACAATTCATAATCCCATACACAAAGGCATAGATACAAAAAAATAGCTACATACCAGGGATTCCTTCCGTGTTTGAGTTAGATTGAACCGTTCTCACCAAATATCACTGCTGGTCGTCTCTGACAACCCAAATGAATAGCAACAAGTTCTGAATCTCAAACCCAACTCAAATAAAAGTCGCAGATCTAAGCCATCCGTCCCCAAATGAACGAGCAAAACCTAACCTGGCCTATGCCTTTGAGGATGAACAAATCGCCGCTGATGAACAAGAAATCAGCGGCCCACTCCCAAGAAATGAGCCGCCGCCGTCGCCAATGACCACGAACGCCTCTTGAACTTTTCTTGGCTTCGATGGAGATAGAGCAGTGGATAACTGTGGGGGTATTGGGAGGGAAGAAGAAGAAAAGGCCCGCGCTAGGCCGAAGGCGGATAGACACCGCCAGTGAAAAACGAAGGGGAAACACCCAGCAACGCAAATAAAAGAAGGACAAGACAATCCAACAAAGCTAGTGCAAGCAGCTTGACACTTGTTTTGACTTTTGTGCAAAGTAAAATTCGAAGAAAATATATAGTTTCCAAATAATGCTTTGTTTAGTTCGTCATGAAATTTGCGAAAATTTACTGTAGCAATTGTAAATCAAAGATTAGGAAGACTAAACATGATTTAATTGCAAAACTAATTACACAGATGGATGGAAAATAGCGAGACAAATCTATTAGGGATGTTTCTTACAAAAAAATCTAGATCATACTTCGTCGGGTGGTTCATTGATATAGTTTGTTGTTTTTTCCTTTCCTTTCTTTTTCCTACCTACAACGATCTCCCTGGATCGTAGTCTTGTATTTGCTTCTATATCAATGAAATGTGCTACACCGTGTCAGGCCCGCACATCAAGAGGGAACAGAGGGGTCAAGAGGCCTCCTAAGTTGGGCACATCAAGAGACGGCAGGTGAAGTGGAATGCGTAACCGATACCTTTTGGTGGCAGCGCCCGGCAGGTTACGCATGAGGAACCATGATGGATGCATGGAGCAACATGGCTCGCGGTTGGGTTACCATAGCATATGCCTTTGATCAAAGCATGCTGTGTATCCCAGGCGTCCACGCGTGTAACCGAGGCGGTGCAGGTTACAGTGATGGCCGCTTGTGCTACGCACGCCAGCAACGCGGTTGCCGTGGGACACGGCAGGTGGTGTCCAGTAAGCGCATAACCAACAAGGTCTCGGTTATGCAGGTGCCATTCAGCGGGCTGCGCACTAGAGAATTCCATGGACGACACGTCAGCCTCCCGGGTGCTGGCTTCGCTTCGGGGAGAAGCAAACTACGGCGAGGGCAGGCCGCTGTGGGCCACGCAGTGCACCATCATTATTACGATGGATGACGGGATGGGCCCCCTTCTCCGCTCCCCTCCCGTCGTGTCGTCCGCAGCCACAGCTGCCGCCCGCCCCGAGGAGTAAGCTGGACTCATTGCATTACGTGTGCCACGCGGTGCTTCAGCCTAGGTTACGCGGCGTGCTGCCAAGCCAAGGGTTACGCACGGTCACTGTGTCGTGTCATGTGTACAGCCTTGACGGGAGGGGACGGGCCCGCTGCTGCAGGTGCCTCCGCTCCCGTCCCGTCATGTCGTCCACAGCCACAACAGCGTTGCCCGCCCCGAGGAGTAAGCTGGACCCGCTGGGTTACACACAATCCATGACGCACACGCGGTGCTTCAGCCTAGGTTACGCGGCTTGCTGCCATTTGTACGTTCGGATCGTACCTGTAACGCCCTGGGTTTTCAAAATCGGAAAACCCAGCATTCTGTCTCGTGATAGTCCCTGGATCATACGCTATCACGCACAGGCATTCATCACAGATAAATAACACAGTCATACAGCGAAATAAAGCATCAGAGTACGAATAATAATCTGATTATTACATGTCCTGATTACTCAGAGTACATCAATACTCGCCTCTTGGCGGAATAACAGAAATAAGAGCCTACGCAGCGGTAGCTAGTCTTCAAAAGGTGTCTCCATCTTCAAGCATCTCCCACAGGCATCCTTGAGCGAAGCGTCGTGCCCCCTCAGTCGTACCATCCGTCGGCATTTTTGTCGTAGTCGGACTCGTACCCTGCAAGCTCAGGGGCTATCCCCAAGGATCGGGATAGGTCCACGTCACCAACCGTATGCAAGCTTTAAGTGGCCTATTTCTAAGGGGAAGAGAGTATATCAAGGTAGTAGCAGGGTTTCCTATGCAGCAGCAGCAAAAATAGAGTAATATCTCCATAAGTTCACCATATCCCATATCTCTCATCCACATACGGATACATCTGGTTACCCAGATCACCGTCACCATCACCTATCTCCATCTAGGGTCGGTGCGAGAACTCCCACTCCTCGCACCTCAATGGTTGCACCCGGATCCGCGAGGTAGAGGGAGCAACTCTCCTCTTCCCGAATACAACCACGACTCACCAATCACACTCATCCTATAAGGGGGAGGTAGAAATCCCAAAACGTAAGAGTCGGAGAAACAACGGGCATGTCCATAACCGAGGACGCGGCTATACGTATAGATCTAAACTCTGCAGAGCGTGTATACCAGTACCCATCTCGGAATAGTACCCGGACGGTGTACAGCCGACCGAGCCTATCCTACCGGGCGAACACTTAGGAGTTACGGTTCCATCCTGCATCCGGGTCTCGATGCGGTCCCCCGCAGAAGACCACCCCAGAACTGTGAAAATGCCCCCGTGTGGCCACACGGGAGTCGCACTGAGAGGGTGGACTCACTCCCACCTCTCCCCCACTGATACCCCGCTATCCTGCTGGCAGGTATGGTACCGCACTTGCTAGGGTCGAATGGCCCTATCCCCACTCTCGGCGAGGTGGTGTGTACGAAAGTCCCGTGTAACAGGCGACCCACTCGGTTTCAGACCGGGGCGAGCTCATATCCTCCAAGTCATCACGAAATCCCCAACACCTGTGCTCCTAAAACAGTGTACCCGCCATAGGTACCAACTCGGGCAACGTCCGAGAAGACGATCCCTGGCCCCCGATCCCAGATCAGGTTGTCTCGAGCTCACCCCCGCCAAAATATCCCAAAACGCCTTCTCCTGCCGGTTTTCCCAACACACGCCAAGAAACTACCACAATAATCCCAACACATGCACAGCAAGCTCAGCACAACATCTAGCTTAAGTAAACAGTAGTAGGTCAATCAAGGACAAGTATGTAAAAGAGGCTATGCATGGGTTCATCATATCCATCTCTATGCATTAAATAAAGCACTAGCAGTTCTAAAATAGCCATGCCTAATGGGCATTCAAAGATGGTCGGGCGTGAACCTGGGGTCGGGTAGTCCTCCGCGGCGAAGTCGTCGGCGTAGTCGTACTCCGGGATCAGCTCCCCGGCTCCAGATGCTCCTAATATCGCGTAAAAGAAAATAAACAGCGGTCCTAATGCGATTAACTCCAAAATAATAGCAATTAAGAGCCAAAAGAGAGCAAACACTAGCCTAGTACGGAGTTTAAGATTTTAGAGAATTTCTGGAAAAGGTTTTGTATTTTTCGGAGCAAAAATGGATTTACTAGGATTTTCCAAAGATAAAATAGTTTTCTGGAAATAAAATACGCATACACAATAGCATTAACTTTAGGCTGTCTACTGGCTGGCTCTAAAGGGCTTAAAGCTAGCTGTTAGATGGCTGCAAGCCGGCTCTTGGCGCTGAGGTGGCTGCCAACGCAGCGGCTTTAAGCCAGCTACAGCTCGCGTGGCTGCTGACGCGGCGGGTGACGTGATGCGGCGCACCGGATCCGGGCGGATCCGCTGCGGCTCGGCTCGGCGCGGGCGCAGGTGCGGCTCACGTGCGATTGGGCGGGCGCACGAGATCCGCGGGATCTACTGCGGCCAAGACGGCGTGAGGGCCAGCGTGTGCAAGAAAACCCTTATGGGTTTTGGGCAGGGCTGGCAGGTGTTCGAAGAAAAGCCTCAAAGGCTCGGCGGCCAGGAAAGGCCCCGCCGGCGACGAGGTGAGGCGACGGCCGATCTTCACGGGACATGGCGCCCACGTGGGAACCCTAGGGTAGCGACTGGCTCAAAGAAAGGCGGCGCCTTGGCTCGGTAGGGGCGTCCCTATGACGGAGTCGGTGGCGAAGCTCGGCGCGGCGGCGCGGACGCCGGCGCTCTGCTTGCCATGCGCGTAAGCGCGGACGTGTGCACGGCTCGGCCTCGCAACGGTTCAACCGCGGGTAAAAGAACGCGGCGCGGCGGTTCGGCTGGGGTAGCCGGCGCCGGCGAGGTGGATCCCGAGCGCGTGCGTGCGCGTGCTCGAACGGACAAGGGGTAAAGCCCGGCGGCGAGCTCTGGTCCTGGGCGACCAGATGCTGGGCCGCGCGGCGCGTGAGCGTGCACGTGCGCGTGCGTGCTTGGTGACGGGTGAGTGCGCGTGCGTGCGCCCAGGGCGTGCACGGGACCAAGCCGAACGGCCTTGCTCGGCGGCGACGCACGCGGGTGTGCGCGCACGGTCGGCATCCCGGCGCTCGCGACGAAACACGGGGATACACAGAACGGTAAAGCGGGATGCGCGCGCGTTGACGAAGGCTGCGGCACCTGCAAGAAAGGTTTCCCAGCCTGGCTCGATGGCCGGCATCACACAGCGCAAGCGCGGCGGCGCAACGGCGGCGACAAGGTGCGACCTTGGCTCGAAGGCCAGGCGCCACAGAGGAACGGGGAACGCGGTGCTCACCAACGGTCCAAGGGGACCCGGCGGTGAAGGCGTCGGTGAAGAGGTGCGCAACGCGGTGACGAGGAAGGCGGCGGCGCTGGTAGGGGAAGCAGAGAGGCGGCTCGGTGAAGAGGAAGTCGAGGAAGCAGGGGTGTCGCAGGTGTGCTCGGCTTCCGCGGGTCCGGCTCCTCCTCACGGGCGGCTCCGGCTTCGCGGCGGGCGGCGGTTCCCCGGGCGCCTCCGTTCTCCTTCTCCTCTTCCCCCCTCTCCTTCTCCTCCGGCGTGCGGTGGTGTGGACAGGGGATTGAATCCCCTGAGGCGGCTAGGGTTGGGAGAGCCCTGGAGGCTGCGGCGGCGGCTTCTTATAGGCGAGGCGCGGCTCGGGGCACGTGGACGGCCAAGATGCAGCGGCGGCCGGCGGAGCGCGTCGCGACGGCGCCATGGGGGGGGGCTCCCCGGTGCTTTAGCGCGGGCGACGCCAGCGAAAGGGGAAAAGAAGGGGATGACGACGGCGACGTCATGGTGACATCAGCGTGACGTCGTGCGGGCCCCACTGGTCAGTGACACCGCGCGGTACTGAGCTGGCGGGCGGTTCGGCGGCGCGCTGGTTGGGCCGCGCCTGGGCCGAAAACGGAAGCAGGCCGGTTGGGTCGGCTGGCGGCCCAAGAAGGAAGGAAAAGGTTTTCCTATTAACCTTAGCCCTATTAAACATCTAATTCAAATTTGAATGCAAATTCAAATTTGAATCCACTCAAACAAATCCAAATAATCCCAAATGAAAATCCAACTTCTCACACTAGCATTTTTATAAATCCTAATATTATTGATTGAATTAAATTGAATCTAGGATTTTTGGGAAGGGAAAAAGGAAGACATCCTTAATTAAATTGATAATCACCCCAAATAAACCATCGAAAATTTTAAATCCTCATTTTCATTAATTAACATTCCTCAATAAATTTGAGGGATGTTACAGTACCACCTGCTCCGCGTCGTCGGGTGACACTCTGCGCCCCCCTTGTTTACGCATGAAGGGATTTCACATTTTTCCGGTGCACGGCTCGGCGATTATGAAACCCAAGCTATGGCTGCCCCGCGTGGTCGGGTTACACGCGCACGGCTCGCCGGGACGTGGCACAGGCTACTGCAGGGATCGGGAGATTTTAAATGATCTGGTTGCCAAAAAACCGCCCGGAGCTAGATACACGCGGGCCACACCACAACATGGAATGTGCAAGTGCAAACCGCTAATCCTAGTGTTGCCACAGGCACGGGACCACGGGGTCCGTTTACTACTCCTCGTCTTGGGCGGTTGCTCGCGTCGCCTATCATACCTCCCACGCCTGACACCGGGCCCGCATTCCAGGACCCACATGGTAGCGGGTGGAAACTGACGAGTTTGCCCAGTTTTTTTCTTTTTCATTTACGTATTTTCGTGGGGTTGAAAGTCCGCGACCGCTTTGGACTTTTCAGATTCCATCTGCTTGGTTTCCCAGTTTGCACCCCCTCGAAGGACTTGAGCAGTTGAGCGGCAGACGTGGCCATCGGTGCCGATTGATTCGTTTCTTCGTCACACAGGTCAGGCCCTACGTCCTTTATCGTAGACATCAAAACTGATGGTTTGCGCTCTTCTAGTTTTGTCTTCGGTTCGAGGCACTCGGATTGTTTCTGTTATGGAGCAATGATTTAAGAACTTGCATCAGTAATGTACATCCGTGTTGCCTTTATTTCAAGAACTTTGGTACTGATCGAGGTTAGCGGCAGAGGCGGGGCCCCAGTCGGCAGCGGCATATAGCGGGGGCGGGGCAGGCAGGATGGTGGGGAGGCGGAGGGTGTGGTAGCCCACCACCTCTTCCGTCCCGCCACCACCCCCACCCAATTCACGAGCATTTGATTTGATTTTATTTTATTTTAATATTTAGTTCCATCCCGTAGTTTTGGCGAGTGTAGGAAATCAGAACTTGCTTGGATGCCTTTCAATGCTTGCCCAACCTAATTCTAGGCATGTCTAGAAATTTTGGCTACTAATGCAGTTGTTCTTCTTGTCATAAACAAGCAGGTGCTCTCTCTCTCTCTCTTCTTTTTTTTTCTTTTTTTGGAATTAAAGGCAGGAGCACTGCCACATCATATAAGAAGAAGGTGCCTATTTTGTGATTATTTTATCCCTGAAAAGGAAAGTTCTACTACTTGCCAGGGATCTCCATAGGAGCTTTGATACTGGTGTGGAAATGGATCATTTGAGAAAAGATGCTGAAGGTATCCTAAACTTTCTGTGTTTATGCCTTGTCGTCGTTCCTTTTCCTTTCTATTGTAAGTTAATGCACCATAGTGTTTGATTGCTTATTCTGCTGCTTTGTAGAAGATAGTGGCCATCATCAGGTTGCTGCGGGGCAATACGTGGAGCCCCGTTTCAAGCTACGGGCAAAGGAGGAATTCAGGGTGCCGCCTGCCGACCTGATGGAGGGTTATGCGTCGGACTCGTTCGTCGAGGCAGACGACAACAAGGAGGTAGCCGCAGATGATCAAGCGACGACGACGTCAACAGGGGCACGGCGGACAAGAAGCGTTGTTCAGAAGCAGCCGGATTCCAAAGCCAATGCCTCAAAGACCGCCAAGCTCGAGGCGGAGAAGAAGGGGAAAAGGAAGAGGGGTGAGGTCGCCCCTCAGTCGGAGAAAGACTTGACCGACGCGGGATCGAAGTCCGCATCAGACACTGAGGAAGATGCACCGAAGTCGCCGAGTCCGGAGACTAAGCGAAAGAAGGAGGAGGACGCCCGCAAGGTGCCACCTCCGCGGCCGCTGTAAGTCATGTGCCTTCTCTGAGTATTTAGTTCTTCTGTACGCGTAATTTTGGCGAGTGTAGGTCAGAACTTGTTTGGATGCCTTTCAATGTTTGACCAACCTAATTCTAGGCATGTCTAGAAATTTTGGCTACCAATGCAGTTGTTCTTGTTGTCGTAAGCAATTTTGGCGAGTATTTAGTTCTCTCTTTTTTTTTGAAATTAAAGGGAGGAGCACTGCTAATGAGAACCGATACAAGTATTATTTTGTGATTATTTTATCCCTGAAAAGGAAAGTTCTACTACTTGCCAGGGATCTCCATAGGAGCTTTGATACTGGTGTGGAAACAGATCATTTGAGCACAGATGCTGAAGGTATCCTGAACTTTTTGTGTTTATGCCTTGTCGGTGTTCCTGTTCCTTTCTGTTGTAAGTTAATGCACCATAGTGTCTGATTGCTTATTCTGCTGCTTTGTAGAAGATAGTGGCCATCATCAGGTTGCGGTGGGGCAATTTGATAATGTCACAAAAGATGAAGTGTACATGCCATATAACGCAAAAGCGCAAAGCTCCATATTCTGATTGATTTGTCAATAAATTTTTTAACCATGTAGTAACTTTGTCCAATTAGGATTGCTAGTCTCAGTGGGGTTTTATGGTGTTCAATTTGCTGACATAAATCTGTAACATAGTGTTGTCGTTAATACATCCATCACGAAAATATCGATGCTACTTGTCATGGCACTTGAAAGGTTATTTTACCAAAGTATTTAATTTATTTTCCCTGTATCTTTGTATTCCCATTGTGTCGGCCCATTCCCTAACTTTAATTGGTGCATTGTTCCTTTTGTTGTATCTAAAGGTTCCGACTCCAAGATGGAATCCAGAAACCGCACCAAAGGCAAAATTAGAAAGTGTGTCACTCATACTTCAGTATCTGATTCAGAACCCTCAAGTAAAAAACCAAGACAAGATCCAACCATCTTGATACTCAGTTTTGACCCAAGTGTACGGATTCAAACTATTTGATTCCATGCAATGCTCCTTTTTTCTGGTAATCTGGCTGTTGCCATATATAATTTTGTATGTTGTATTTGCCAGGACAAGGAAGTACGTGTAAGAACAAGGTGCTCTCCACATGCAGTGATTAATGCCAACAGAAAATTGAATACAAACCAGGAAAAAAGAATTAATGATCTTAAACTTGGTGCTTATTTGCAAATGAAGCTCGATCACTCCTTTGAAAAGTTTGGAGCATGGATACTGATCCACTTTGATGAAGAAAACTTGTGCTTTAATTTTGGTTCTGCTGGAAGTGTACCTGTAAACAAAAGAAGTCTTGCTAGGTTAACCGGATTACCATCCAATGGGGACAAAATTGTACCACAAACTGGCAGGCAAGAGAATGTCCGTAAGTTCAAAGAAAAACTGGGTATACCAAAAAATGAAAAGGGGTTCCCCCAGATGAAATTACTCAATGAGATCAATAAGGGCAATGATGATAACCTTTTCGTTACATTGTTGGCTTTTGCTTTTATCCGACAGGATATTTGGTCCTGACAAACTTTACAATGTCAGCCCTAAATTGCTGCATATTTGTGAAGACATGGATCGTATAATGTCCTATGACTGGGTTGGCTACATACTGGAAGATATAAAAAACAATGCCAATCATATAAAGGAAAAGATTTATAATGATCCAAATTTTAGTTGTTACATGAAAGGGTCAACATATTTCCTTGGAGTAAGGACTATCCATATCAAATCGTAATCCTGTTTCAGGAGTTATTTTTCTTTATTATGGTAGCTCATGCATCGGATGTTTACGCAATTATATTTGCTGGATTGGCTTGAATATGGGTGGGAGATTAAACAATGTGTTAAACTACCTCGTTTTATATTTTGGGATAGCTACAAGGAAACGAAACAGATTGAAAAAGGTCATCTGTTCAGATTTGGACTTTTCGGAGAACTAAAGGTAACTCTTCATTTATGTCCTTTTGCAACTCATGCTTAGCTGTTTTTTTGGCCTAATGCATTTTTGCACTATTTTGATTCATCTCAATTTTTTCAATGTATTTGAAAAACGTCAACAGTACATGTTATGCACAAGATTTCCACTGCACAGATTCAACGACATATATCTCAATTGACAATATCGATCTGCCACCAGATGTGAGTTTTGCACACCTTGTTTTCCTTGCTGCTATGTGACCGCACTTTCATAAATGAAACAATGTAATAATCAAAAACATGTAGTAGAATATATTTTTATATTTCTGGTCTTGACAAATCATTGTCTGATTAACAGTTGAAGTCGCAAATTGTCAAGAAGATCGAGGATCATAAAATTGCGAATTCGGACTAGATCTCGGGGACTTTTGGTCTCTTGATCAGTTTAATCACTAAATTGGACAACGAAATTCAAAGAACTAACAATCAGAGTGTACAAAAACTTCTTGCTGAAATTGCTCTGCTCGTTTACAAGTAAACTAGAACTGAGGAATTGGCTGAACAGCAACTCCACCAGGTTCATATCTGCATAGTCTCGGTCTTTGTTTTGCAATTTCTGTAAATTTTTGCTGAAATCACAAATCTCAACTGTTAATTAATGGTTGTTATTTCTTAACGTTCAGGAAAATAGAACTGCATCTCTGGATTTTCAAGGACCCCAGGATAAGGTTATAACACAAACTGGCTTGTGATAAGTTTTCAATTATTTGGATTTTTTGTTGAACAGCTTAAATGTTTTGATTCATGCACTTGAATTACCTTAGATAAGCTGTAAAACAGTTTACATGATTTATATGTGTTGTTTGTATAGTTAATTCGAGTAATATATTACAGGAAACATTGGATTCCACCTATAGGCATTGGGCTTCTCTTGAAAAGCAAATTGTCTTGTCCATCTCCAAACTAATTGGGGATGCTAGAGACTACGTCAGGTTCCGTGCTGTCTGCAAGAACTGGAAGGATGCTGTCAATCCCATTGCTGACACATGCTTTCAGCCCTGGATCATGTTGTCCTAGTACGATGAATACCTACAGTTTCAGACGTTGGATGGGACCTGGTCTGCATGCATAAAAGTCCCGGTTCTAGATGGCAAGACAGTGGCTAAGTGTGGCTATTTCCCTGCCCTTGTTCTTGGGAGGATTACCGGTTATGACAGCGACCTCCTTATCGGGATCGATATAATAAAGAATGCTAAGGGTGTGATTGTCAACCAGCTGACTGGGTGGAACACCGAACTGCCGCCCCTGCCCAGTTGCATCCATGGCAAGGCTGAATATGGATTTGTCATATCAAACAATGTTGAGAATAAATGTACTGTCGTTATCTACACCAAGCACACCGAGCCGGGTGTTCTCATGACCGCAGCGGTATGTGAACTTGGAATTGACGAGGAGTGGAAACTAGGACTCACACCAGTGTCAGGAAGTTCTGGCTGCAGATGGAGGATTGTTTTAAATCATGCCTGCAGAAGCACACAGTCAAACAAGAGGATCAGGTGCTCTTCCTCTGTGGATCGTCCGACGACTTCTACACTCCGGACTTAGACACTTCCGCCAACACCCCAGTGAGCGTTGTCCTCAGAGATCAGCCCATCAATAACGGTGGTGGTATCAGCTGCAGCAGCATGTCCCACCTAAATGGCACAATCATATTGTCGACCCATAATGACTTCTCCTGCTTTGTGTTGTCGGCCGACAGATTCGCCGACATCAACAATATATACTACTTCGATTTGGATTTTAGAAGATGCTTGCTGAGGAAGCGTAGCATAATGGATGGTGTCAATGTCGTCATGAGAGATATAACCCTAAAGTCACAGAATGGTTCCAGATCACTGTTTGAATCAGTCAGATGGTTCGTACCTACACTGATGAAGCCAACTGCAGTTCTGATGAAAATGTAACCTTTAGCCACATAGTCTGCGTAACCTTCAGCCACACAGTTACGCATGATATATGCTTCCATGGTATAATCGTACAACAATTTTGGTTACACGACTTTGTTGTTGCATAGTATAATTAATAGTAAATGTAGTGATAGCTAGCTTGGATGAACTGAAAATTTAGGATAAATAGTCAAATTCTTGAATCGGCAAATATTCTAGTAATGGTGTGTTTCAAAAAATGGCGAACTTAGTATAAGAGCAACTCCAGCCAGCAAGAGCCTGCAAATTGAGGCCTGCCAGATACATGAAGATGCAATGAAGTAATTAACTTTGCAGCTATATCAATGCTATAGTTTGTTGTTTTTTCCTTTTCTTTCCTTTTCCTACCTACTATGATCTCTCGGGATCGTAGTCTTGTAGCTGCTATATCAATGAAATGTGCTACACCGTGTCAGACCCGCACATCAAGTGGGAATAGAGGGGTCAAGAGGCCTCCTAAGTTGGGCACATCAAGAGACGGCAGGTGAAGTGGAAT
Source organism: Cenchrus fungigraminus (assembly GCA_036936925.1). Classification (NCBI taxonomy): domain Eukaryota; kingdom Viridiplantae; phylum Streptophyta; class Magnoliopsida; order Poales; family Poaceae; genus Cenchrus; species Cenchrus fungigraminus. The sequence continues at coordinate 25,680,613 of CM072775.1, forward strand.
GCGTAACCGATACCTTTTGGTGGCAGCGCCCGGCAGGTTACGCACGAGGAACCATGATGGATGCGTGTAGCAACATGGCTCGCGGTTGGGTTACCATAGCATATGCCTTTGATCAAAGCATGCCATGTATCCCAGGCGTCCACGTGTGTAACCGAGGCAGTGCAGGTTACAGTGATGGCCGCCAGGGCTACACACGCCAGCATCGCGGTTGCCGTGGGACACAACGGGTGGTGTCGACTAAGCGCGTAACCTTCAAGGTCTCGGTTACGCAGGTGCCATTCAGCAGGATGCGCACTAGAGAATTCCATGGACGACGTGTCAGCCTCCCGGGTGTGTACAGCCTTGACGGGACGAGACAGGCCTGGAGGCGCCTCCGCTCCCCTCCCGCAGGTGAAGTGGAAACCGATACCTTTTGGTGGCAACACCCGGCAGGTTACGCACAAGGAACCATGATGGATACGTGGAGCAACATGGCTCGTGGTTGGGTTACCATAGCATATGCCTTTGATCAAAGCATGCCGTGTATCCCAGGCGTCCACGCGTGTAACCGAGGCGGTGCAGGTTACAGTGATGGCCGCCTGGGCTACGCACGCCAGCATCACGGTTGCCGCGGGACACGGCGGGTGGTGTCAACTAAGCGCGTAACCTGCAAGGTCCCGGTTACGCAGGTGCCACTTAGCGGGCTGCGCACTAGAGAATTCCATGGACGACGCGTCAGCCTCCCGGGCGCGGGCTTCACTTCGGGGAGAAGCAAACTACGGAGAGGGCAGGACGCCGTGGGCCACGCAGTGCACCATCATTATTACGGTGGACGACAGGACGGACCTCCCTCCTCCGCTCCCCTCTCGTCGTGTCGTCCGCAGCCACAGCCGCCGCCCGCCCCGAGGAGTAAGCTGGACTCGCTGCGTCACATGTGCCATGCGGTGCTTCAGCCTAGGTTACGCGGCTTGCTGCCAAGCCAAGGGTTACGCACGGTCATTGTGTCGTGTCGTGTGTACAGCCTTGACGGGACGGGACGGGCCTACTACTGCAGGTGCCTCCGCTTCCGTCCCGTCATGTCGTGCACAGCCACAACAGTGCTGCCCGCCCCGAGGAGTAAGCTGGACCCGCTGGGTTACACACAATCCATGACGCACACGCGGTGCTTCAGCCTAGGTTACGCGGCTTGCTGCCATTTGTAAGTTGGGATCGTACCACCAGCTCTGCGTCGTCGGGTGACACGCTAGTGCTCCCCCTTGTTTACGCATGAAGGGATTTCACATTTTTCCGGTGCACGGCTCGGCGATTACAAAACCCAAGTTATAGATGCCCCGCGTGGCCGGGTTACACGCGCACGGCTTGCCGGGACGTGGCACAGGCTACTACAGGGATCGGGAGATTTTAAATGATCTGGTTGCCGGAAAACCGCCCGAAGCTAGATACACGCTGGCCACACCACAACATGTTATGTGCAAGTGCAAACCGCTAATCCCGGTGTTGCCACGGGCATGGGCCCACGGGGTCCGTTTACTACTCCTCGTCTTTGGCTGTTGCTCGCGTCGCCTATCATACCTCCCACGGCTGACAACGGGCCCGCATTCCAGGACCCACATGGTAGCGAGTGGGAACTGACGAGTTTGCCCAGTTCTTTTCTTTTTCATTTACGTATTTTCATGGGGTTGAAAGTCCGCGACCGCTTTGGACTTTTCGGATTCCATCTGTTTGGTTTCCCAGTTTCCACCCCCTCGGAGGACTTGAGCAGTTGAGCGGCAGTTGTGGCCGTCGGCACTGATTGATTCGTTTCTTCGTCACATAGGTCAGGCCATACATCCTTGCTCGTACACATCGAAACTGATGGTTTGCGCTCTTCTAGTTTTGTCTTGGGTTCGAGGCGCTCAGATTGTTTCTGTTATGGAGCAATGATTTAAGAACTTGCTTCAGTAATGTACATCCGTGTTGCCTTTATTTCAAGAACTTTGGTACTGATCGAGGTTAGCGGCGGAGGCAGGGCAGGCCGAATGATGGGGAGGCGGAGGGTGTGGTAGCCCACCACCCCTTCTGCCCCGCCACCACCCCCACCCAATTCTCGAGCATTTGATTTGATTTGATTTTTTAGTTCCATCCCGTAGTTTTGGCGAGTGTAGGAAATCAGAACTTGCTTGGATGCCTTTCAATGTTTGCCCAACCTAATTCTAGGCATGTCTAGAAATTTTGGCTACCAATGCAGTTGTTCTTGTTGTCGTAACCAAGCAGGCGCTTTCTCTCTCTTCTTTTTTTCTTTTTTTTGGAATTAAAGGCAGGAGCACTGCCACATCATATAAGAAGAAGGTGCCTATTTTGTGATTATTTTATCCCTGAAAAGGAAAGTTCTACTACTTGCCAGGGATCTCCATAGGAGCTTTGATACTGGTGTGGAAATGGATCATTTGAGCAGAGATGTTGAAGGTATCCTGAACTTTCTATGTTTATGCCTTGTCGTCGTTCCCTTTCCTTTCTATTGTAAGTTAATGCACCATAGTGTCTGATTGCTTATTCTGTTCTTTGTAGAAGATAGTGGCCATCCACAGGTTGCCGCGCGGCAATTTGATAATGTCACAGAAGGTGAAGTGTACATGCCATATAACTCAAAAGCGCAAAGCTCCGTATTCTGATTGATTTGTCAAAAAAATTGACCATGTAGTAAGCTTGTCCAATTAGGATTGTTGCAGGTCAAACTTAGGCCAGTCTCAGTGGGGTTTTATGGAGGCTTTATGGTATTCAATTTCCTGACATAAATCTGTAACATAGTGTTGACGTTAATACATCCATCACGAAAATATTGATGCTACTTGTCATGGGACTTGAAAGGTTTGCTGTCCACATGGTCTGAATCATCAGCCGGCTTTAGACCATGATAGATGTAAGGTTAAACATTTGACATGCCAATTTCGTCGCTGTTTGGGTTGCTAGTTGCTACCATAATCTATCAACTCATCCCTCTTATTTTACCAAAGTATATTGGCATGTTTGAGTTGGTATCATGCTGTCTAGTTTATTATAGCATTGTTAGCATATTACTTTTTTAAGGATTCAAGATGGAAACTTATATCAGTAATGTTTCAGATGATGAATTCTCATGTGCCGATGACAAGCCCCAAGTAAACTTCATTGGTTATCAAAATAATGGTCTTCATCAGCATCATGACCCTGATTATGGTCATGTGATGATTACAGATCCTTTCACTTTCATTGACGGCAAACCGAAATCCATCCTCTTTGGAGAAACATGTTCAGACACCATAAAAATAGAGAATACCTCTCCTGAATCTGTGTTTTTATGTAGGATAAAAATATTTGGTTCAATCCCAGAAAACAGCTTTGTTTTATCAATGAGTTCACCACTAGATGGTGGTAAATCTAATCTTGAAGACATTACACTTCTGCCTGGACGGACTAAGACAGTTTGGCTCACATGTATGCCTAAAGATATTGGTTTGCATACATTAGTTGTGCATTTTTGTTTCGGAGATACGACGATTGAACGTGTAGCTTGTCTAATGGTCGATGATAATATCTCTAAAGCCTTATATGTTCGTACACCTCATTATTGGAGATGCCCTCAAAATATAAAACTTGATTACTCTCCAATTGTGCCATGTATCCATGAGCGTGGTCCAATTAGACGGAGACCTGATGCCTTTTCCTTGGATTTTAGCATGGAAAACTACTATGAAACTTTCATGTCTCTTTTAACCATGGAAGAATCCCATCTCAAGGCATTTCAGCATCCATAGTAGATTAATAGTATTAATATGCAAATTTTATTTTGAAAAATTGTTATTTGGTAACTTCAGATATCCACTTGCTGGAGTTAATAAGATCATATGACATGCGCGGTGTCTCATTAGAACTTTTGAATGGCTTTCCATTTATTGAAGTCCCTGGTTTGGCAGAAAGGAGGCCATCACGACTCCACGGGGACAATATATCTGTTACCTATGTTGGTACACATGCTCAGACTTACAAAGTTAGTAACCTATCATTGATGTTTGAATATTTATTTGTCATTCTTAAAGGTCAGATATAGGTATATATATGCTACCAACAATTAATTATATGTTTGGCATTTTCGTCAGGGCACCATTACAAAGGTTGCAGCGAATGGGATATTTGTAGAGTTCGGTTATGAGTTCTACAACGATCACCATAATCACCATCCCAAGTACCGGTACAATGTTCAGTTCGGATACAATGAAGTTGACTGGAGGCTCTACAGGTCTTTAAACAGTGCACAACATTTCGGAGCTAAGATTTTATTTCGCTGCCAATCACCAGTAAGAACTGTGGAAAAGGTGTATTTTTTGCCATCGATCCCACACTTAAACACCAAGCAAAAAATTGCGGTTGCAAGGATACTTGGCTGCCATGGTCTTCCACCATATGTCATACATGGACCTCCAGGAACTGGCAAGACATTGACAGTTGTAGAGGCCATTTCTCAAGCAGTCAAACAAAGGAAAAATATTGTCGTATGTGCTGCTACCAATGCATCAGCTGACCTTCTATTGAAAAAGCTCTTGCCACATATGACTTGCCGCCCTTGTGATATCTTCAGGCTGAATGCCCCAAGCCACCAATATGAAGATGTAGATCCTATATTGATCCAGTATTGCTTTGTTAAACATAAAAAAATCAAATGCCATGTTTGGAAAAATTGAAGCACTACAGGATTGTTATAACAACATACATGATTTCTTATCTGCTGCGAGATAAGAACATTACCCGAGATCATTTCACACACATTTTTCTTGAAGATGCTGGGGAAGTTTCTGAACCAGTGACGATGATTCCTTTATCCCTATGTGGAAGCGACACTGTAGTTGTGTTAGCAGGAGATCCAATGCAATTGGGGCTAGTGGTTTATTGTAGGGAAGCAGAAAAGAATGGTTTGGGGAAATCATATCTGCAAAGGCTACTTGAATCTGAGCAGTACCAAACAGGGAATTCTAACTATGTGACAAAGCTTGTGATTAATTATCGTTGCCATCCAGCAATCCTGAAGCTACCATCGAAGCTTTTCTACAGTGGTGAAATGATCTCTCATGACAAACATAATGTGCCATTGACTTATGATTGTATTGGTCTACGTAATAATATGTTCCATATTCTTTTTATCGGAATACATGGATGTGATGAGATGTGCAACACTGATCCATCATGGTTCAATAGGATTGAAGTTAGTAAGGTTGTAAGCCTCGTAAGGAAACTCACAAGCAGCAGTCTTGTCCGTGAAGCTGATATAGGAGTCATTGCTCCATACTGCCAGCAAGTTGCAAAGATTAAGAAAGCCCTTAAAAAACTTGACACGACTCAATTGAAAGTTGGTAATGTAGAATAATTCATAGGTGAAGAGCGGGACGTGATAATCATCTCTACACTCAGGTCAACTGTAAAGTATAATGAATTTGACAAGTTGTTTAATCTTGGATTTTTGAGCAATCATAGAAGGTTCAATGTTGCGATCACCCGTGCAAAATCACTGCTCATCATTGTCGGGAACCCTGATATGATCATAAAGGTAATACTCTCTCTATCATTATCTATATCAATCAAGATGCACTAATATTTATACTTCCATCAAATTTAAAATTTCAAGATTTGCACTGGGATAAGCTCATGCGGTACTGTGCTGATAATGGTTCTTACCAAGGATGCCCACTACCACCATCGCACTATGGGTCTTACTAGTTTTAGTTAGGAGCCTAAGTCTGGCAGTATTCGATTTTGTTTATTTCATTATTTATGAATTAATAGTTGTTATGAAATGAATACTTTGTGGATTGCTTGTTACACGTGCTCGTCTAACAAGTAAGTTCAGGTATCCATGATGCTACAGCAATTTGGTTGCCATGGCAACGACACAATGTGAACTGGCTGGCATCTCTTGTGGTGGTGGCTGGCTCGGTGTGGGACATCGTTGGCAATGACAACGGTGCTGGTGGTTGTTGTCGTCCAAGGTTGCAGCTGCCGATACGTGTTTTATTGGTTTGGTTGAGTTCAGCCAGTGGAGTCGTGCATCGCGTTGATATTTATTTTACTCATCTAAGGCATGGGACAATGGCAGAATCGCCGTCGTCGGACCCAACTATCCAGGCCGCCGTTGAACGTCGCCAAAACCAGGTGATTCTTTCTTTCTTCCTGGTTAAAGGTGATGTGATCGGATCTGTTGCTGGACAATTTGGTGGAGGTGAATAAGCCATGCCACTATGTTTTAATGATCTTTTTAGCCTGTTGGTGTGACTCCCCTAGTTGCTCAATGTAAGTGACGAACTGATGTCATTGTGAACTGATTTCCCTCAACACTGACTAGGTTACGCACGGCGTCGGATACGAAAAATCCACGCTACGTCCTGTCGTGGTTACATTCAGGAGTCTGCAGTGTTGCGTTCCTGTTCACTGTTGAGTTATAAATAGGGTGTTGCGTTCCTGGTAAGTGTTGAGTTATAAATAGAGTGTTGAGTTACGCACCTATAAGACTGCTGGCTGCATGGCTTAACACTGACTGGGTTACGCACAGATCGGTTGCGCAAAATCCACGCTGCATCCGGTCGTGTCGATTCTGCATGCCACCTGCACCAGCTCGGTTACGCACGGTTCGGCGACGCACCATCCCATGGCGCGTGCATCTCCGTCTGGGTTACGCACGGTGTCGGTTACGCAAAATCCACGATGCATTCCGTTGTGTTGATCCTGCGCGTCACCTAGTCCAACTCGGTTACGCACAGTTCGGCGACGCACCATCCGTTGTGCATGGCACGTGTAACACTGACTGGGTTACTGAAGGACCGATTAGGCGAACCAGAGAGGGGGGAGTGAATGGGAGCCGATAAAAATTCTTCTCGAAGGAGATGGGAACTCCAACAAGACGAACACGGCTTCCGAAACACTTCTCCGACTCAACTACCTAAGTTGGTCAAGACCACGCAGCCACTGGAGTGCTACTGGTCCTAGGAACCAACACACAACCTTCCAAACCAAAACTCACCAACACACACAGCAGAAACTTGCACGGCTTGCTGCCTGTGCTACACCGGTCAGACCGATGGCCTGCGCCGGTCAGACCGGTGACACCGGTCACACCGGTGGACAACGCCGGTCAGGCCGGTGGCTACAGCATCCGCACAGCAAACGTTCCAGGAAGCCTCAGTGACACCTCTAGGCCCTGGAACAAAAACCACCTCCGAAACACAACCTGCAAGGAAGAAGAACCCCTCACAAAACCTAGCAAAACAATTCCAAACACGCCAAGAACTGACCAGCAAGACCACGGGACAAAACCACACGGACAAGGCTGTTCCCCGAGACAAATCCCACCAAGGGCTAGCACCGGTCAGACCGGTCAATAGCACCGGTCAGACCGATCGTGCCTGGGCAGCTCGGGATGAACAGCGCCCGCGAGTCAACTCCTCCAAATCCAACTCCCGATTCGCTCCACGGATTCGCACAATACTTTGGGGATAGTAGGAACACCTCATGGGCACTCCATAGCCAAGATTTGGTCCACCAAAACTTGCTAAATCAAGAGGAATCGAAGGATTTCCGTCAAGAACACCACGAACCCTAGAACCACGAAAACCCCAAAATTGAGCCCCTTTACTCACGGATTTGGGAGGGGAATCAGAGGGAAAAGAACCACGAGGGGTTCATGCATACATCCCCCACCAAATCCCAAAGAGAAAGGTCTCAAAACCGCCACAAGAAATTCGCCAAGAAAAGCCTCCGAAAATCACCAAAAAAAGAAACGGGAAAGACACATCTAAGCCTTGAGGAACCACGCCGAATCATCTATACATACCAAAGAGGTTCATACAAGGTCTAGCTTGCCGCCCGATCATCCTTCCCTCTCACCATGAAGCTCTCAAGCTAGTCCTACGAATATCCTAAGGAAAATAGGAAGAGAAAATAGGAAAACCAAATGAGCTAGGGTTCCAAGAGATGGCTGCCATCCTCTCACCACTTGGGTTATATGGAGGCAACCGAAAGACAAAAATACCCTTACTAGCTAACTAGGGATACATGCCCTCAAGGGCGAATTCAGAAATCTTTGTCTTCGCTCCATCGGACGGATGCCCAGCGACCGCAAACTTGCTAAGCCTCGACGCAAGCCTTGCGATCCCGACGCGTGTCCTCCGCTTCGAAGATTCCGGACTGCGTCGTCGCACACCGGTCAGACCGGTTCTCCTCTCCGGTCAAACCGGTACCCACCGGTCAGACCGGTCAGATCCACCGGTCAGACCGGTCTGGAGCTGCTGCACCTCCGTCTTCGGTTCTTCGGTCTTGGCTTTGTGGATCAACCAAGGAACCCAGTGGTTTTCTGGTGAACCACCGGAAACCCCGCGAACTCGGTGTAGCCTCCGCCAATCACCACTCATGACTCGACTCCCACGTAGTCCTGGCTCGACCTTGGTTTTGAGGCTCTACCAAGAAACCGTCCATGACTTCATCTTGCCGTTCTTGCCACCATGCGGCCCGCACTTGACCCCGCTGGCCACCGGGTCCCTCGAACCAAGCCTACTTGTCTTCTCCACACCTGGAGGCCTCACCGGCAACGACCTTTCGCGCTTGTTCTTCACCTGCACCAACACCAGTCAAGCCGCAACCTGCACCTGCAATACTTAGCCAAGAATCAGTCCACACCACATTGTCAATCACTCATCACACCAGGAAGCGACCATCCACCGGTCCTCGAACCACACATGGCTCTCAGTTACGCACGGAGTCTGTCACGCAAAATCCACATACATCTGGTCATGTCGTTCCGTCAAGTAACCTAGAGCCGATAAGGTTACACAAAATGCACGCTACATCCGGTCGTGTCGATTCAGCGTGTAGCCTACACAGGTTACGCACCGTCTGTACTGCTTGATGCAGCACCGTCTGGGTTACGCAGCTTTAAGACTGTTGGCTGCTTGGTGCAACACAGACTGGTTTACGCAAGGTGTCGGATACGTAAAATCCACGCTGCCTCCAGTCGTGTCGATCCTGCACGTCACCTGCTCCAGCTCGCTTACGCACGGTTCAGCGACGCACCATGCATTACCCGCTGGGTTACGCAAAATCCATCCTGCCTCCAGTCGTGTCGATTCAGTTCGACCGTTTCCTTGGGCTTTCTATGAATGGACCGAGGCTTGCCTAGGCCCACTCGTCCTCACAGCTATAGATCTCTCACAGCTATGGCTGAATCCAGCCCCATTTGCCGCCGCTGCAGCCGCCGACACCCGCCCTCGCCGCCGTCGGCACCCGCCCCCGCCGCCGCTGCAGCCGCCGGCACCCGCTCCCACCACCATAACCGCGCTCGCTGATGACATCCTCTGCGAAATCTTCCTGCGCCCCCCCCGCCATCACGAGCCTCGCCCGAGCGGCATTCACCTGCCGTCCGCTCCTCCCCGCCTTCGGTGCCGCTTCCGTGTGCTCCACGCACCACCGCTCCTCGCCCTGTTCCTGAGGCCCTACTTGAGCGCCATCGTCCCTGCAGCTGCAGGCAAGCGCAGCGACATGGTCGCCGCCTTTGGCAGTCTACTCGAAAACTCCGACTCCGAGTCTGAGTGGTATATCGAACCCGATGTCCCCTACAGCGAGGGGTATGCCAGCTTTGTCAGCAACTTGTTGACGGCTGTTAAGTACTACTTTCAGCCATCAATATTCTCACATAAATGGAGGCATAAGCATTATTTACTTGCATTTTGGTTTGAATAGTGTAGTTCCACTTGTCCTTGGAGATTATTTGTATGTTGGATAAATACCCATTAAAAGAGATGGAAACCCACCTTCTATGGAAGAAACATGCCAACTCAGTTGAAGAGGTGGTTGCCACCAAGGAAACACATAGCATTCCAAGTCACTGATCTAAGGGTGGCACTCACCGACGAATCAGAGAGCGCCACATGGACTTCACATGGATCAAGAGGCCCACCTCGGATACCAAATCAAGCCATGCACCGGGGATGGATCAGAGGGCCCACAGGGCATCCACCTAGAGGAAACACACCTCGAAAGGAGGGCCGGAGGGGCCGGCCGATCCTAGGATCGGCCGAACCGCCTCTGCCTCCTTTCATCGTGTCCCTCCACGTGGCAGCTACTCATTGGTCACTTACCTCACTCTTGGGTGTTTTGAGGCCATTTGGTGCCCGAGGTAAGCCTCCTCCGTGCCTATAAATAGAAGGGGAGGGGCTCCCATTTCACACACACCACTCTCGCAGTCTCCTCTCACTTTTAGGTTCCAAGGCTAGGGGGTAGGCTAGAGTAGCTCTTCTTCAGGTTCCAAGTCTACTTTGGAGTCTACGTATGAGTTCTCTTTTATCTTTATTTCACTGTATGACTTTGATCTACTTCAGTTATTCAACTATTTCATATAAAGTCATGGTAGATCATATGCTTGATATGTTCTTGAGTTCATCTCTTGTTCATCATTTAGAGGCTTGTGTTCTTCATGAAGACTACCTTTTGATCCACTTGAAGGATGATAAACTCATTCCTTATGTGTTTGTTCATAAGTTAGAGGCTCGTGTTCTTCACGAACACGACCCTTTGATCTTGTTGACTAGACATAAGAGAGTTCGTATCCGTTCGTATGTCTAGCCTTAGTTGATCTTGTTAGATGGCATGATAGTGTTGCATGAGGTTTGTGTTCAAGCTACGGTACTCGGTCTAAGTTGACCAGTCTTCTAGTGGCTCTCACCCTGGGTCACAACAGCCCGGGCCGGGTGAAGTCTAACAGCAACACAAGCATGGTGCCTGGGTTGTGCGGCTACATTAGTTATGAGCATACCCCCCGTAACGATAGAGGTAGGCCGCAGTGGTGACAGCTGTTAGACCCTTTGGAACCCTCCGCACTAGGGTATTGCTGTAGGAGTCTAAAGTATAGTTTCGCAGAGTGCTGGTCGTCGCGGGCTATCTACCCATTTGTACCTGGGTGCTGAACCTTACCCTCTCATGCAATGTTTCAAGCCTATCTCTTGTATCTTCTAGCTTTGTATGTTTAGTACATTAGAACCTAGAGCTAACTCGTATGTTCCCCCTATGCCGTAGAGTACTAGAGTAGAGATAGATCTGAGTGTGTGTCACACTACCCTATCATATCTTTTATCTTACCCCTGCCTTTGAGTTGTTGTTTCCTATATCTATCTCTTGGTTTACATTCAGTGCAAAAGCATAAGTCTATGATATCCGCCATTGCCTTCCACGGATACGATACCCTTGGAATATTCTCCTTCCTTGGGGAAATGCTACAATGATTTATCTGTGCACTTGCAGATTCGTTCATGATCGTTTAGATTTACCTTTGGCAAGTCTTGATGTTCACGCTAACTCGGCGTCGTTAGTGGTGACGTTAAGGAATGCCAACAAGCATTTTTGGCGAGGTCGCTAATGATGGATTCTAAATATGTTCTTAAAGTGATCGCGTTAAGAAATGTCAACACAGCTCCACCTACCAATGCGCCTCCTACAGCCCGCACTCAAAGGCTTTGAAAATCTACACCAAGATGGCCATGGATCTCCGCTTGGACTTCCTCACAGCCGACACCTTTCTTGAGTTCTACACGCTCTCGGAAGACGGCGAGGAGAAGAAGCCATCCTGCGTGGTCTGCGTCCACCGTAACAGCGCCTGGACATGGGCGCGCGTGGCCGTCTTCTCGTCGGCGACCATGGAGTGGTGGGTCGTTTTGCCGCAGACATGGGGCGTGCTAAATGTTCACGAGATATTCCCCACTGGCACAGTTGTCAATAGCTTCGTCTGTTGGATACACAAGTGGCAGGGATGCATCGTCGCCCTCAACACTGAGGCATTTCAGTTCTCTCGGATGGAACTGGCACCGACCTTGAAATGGCCAATGTCAGTGTTTCAGCTTGGTCAGACCAATGATGGGAAGTTGTGTCGTCTGTGCACTACAATGCATGCTTTCTGTTTGGCTTTGGGAAGCCGATGATGAGGGTGTGAATAGATTCATGCCGCAGGAGATGATCTTATTGCGCCCAACTTTCAATAAGATCACCGAGCTTTCAGAAGAGGCTGATGTTGAAATGCATCCTATAGCAGTTATCAATGGCTTTGTGTACCTATTTGCCTACCTAGGTTGGGACCGTCGGTATTTGTTCCTCTCCTTCTGCTTGGAAACAGGCGAGATGAATTTGTTCTGTAAGGAAAGACAGTTTGTAATATCAGAAGTTGTTCCGTACATCATGGTCAGCTGGCCGTCGTCTTTAAATGGCAAGGTGAGCCTATATGTATACGTATTCCTTGTGACATGATAAAATATGTTTCGTCCCTCAGTTGTAGGCCGTTCTCATCACATGAGAGTAGGTCATCGTATTATTGTGGAATTCTATCATCGGCTTTCTGGTTTAGATGAAGTAACATGAATAAAATTACTTAGAACCGTGTTGCTCAATTACTGATTGTATACGATAGCATGAGGGATTGTCTACATTATATGATACCATAAGGATTTGTAATGTTATTCACTATATTTCATGCTGGAATTCTTTGTCCACTTACTTTATAATGCTAACCAATTCAATGGTATCATATTTCAGTTTCATTGGTACTGTAGTACACGCTAAGCAATTTGATTTGTATAATTAGAATCTATTACTCGTTCCTGCTGGCTGCTACATTTTTTTCTACACAAAATCTTATATTACATATGAGTTATCTTTATGTCACAGGAGGATTCAGACACCGGAAAAATGTCTGTAGATGATGGTCATATGGGCACTAAGAAGGCTTCTCCTGTCCTTTTCACAGCATTGAAATCATTCAGAGAACAACTAATTGATGATGACAACTCTAAATATGCAGAGATAGAGGCCTTCTTACTTGATGATGAGACAAACTCTCTTCTGAATAGAATCGCTACTTTAGAGTCAGGATTGGAAGCTGCAAGACATCGTGTCTTGAGAATAGGTACTGAACCCAATAGCACGAATTAGCAGGGGATGGAGAGAGCAAGCTGCTAGCAAATGTGCAAGGGAATGTTGGGTAGAGCCTGTTCCCGATTCTTTATTGGGTCACCCTGGTTTTGGTGTCTCGTCTTAATTTGGGCTTTTACTGAGACGTGTTGTGAGCGAAGGATGGAGACGTTATGTGATAGTGGTGTCATGTTCCATGTTTGTTTAGTGTCACTATGTCATCTGTCGTTTTTCCAAATGTCGTTGTTACCCCCATATGTCTTTACATGAACAGAAATGTGACAGAAAAGGCATTTACCTTGCCAAAGCTAAAGATTTCATGTTTTCCAAATTCTTGAATATATGCTAGTTGCCTCCCGCTTCTTGGAAAATAGCCGATTCCTTCGAATTTGCCGATCCGATTCTAAATGGCATCAGCATTGCCGATTGCCGTGCTCGGCGACAGAGAACCCGGCAAGGTATTCGCGCCGAGGAAAGCTCGGCTTCATAGAACCAAGTAACCATCTGTGGTGCTGGGCTCGGCGCCAAGCTGTGGGCCGGCCTGTGGGCTGCTGGGCTCGGCCTGCCGCAGTGGGATGACCCATCTATAACCATCTGTGGCTAAGGGCATTGTCTCTGGATGTTTTTTTTCGAATTACACAGTACATCAGAGACACTTACAACGCATACACACTCATCTGGTCGTGTCGAATCAGCGCGTAACCTGCACTTGTTACGCACCGTCACTACTGCTTGATTGATAAAACACTGACTGGGTCGTGTCGACTCAGCGCGTAACCACAAGAGTTAAACGCACTGTCCATGTTGCTTGATGCAACACCGACTGGGTCGTGTCGAATCAACACGTAACATGAAGAGGTTACGCACCGTCCGTGCTGCTTGATGCAACACCGACTCAGTTAAGCACGTAGTAGGTTACGCACCTTTAAGACGGCTGGCTGCATGGCAGCACACTGACTGGGTTACGCACTGATCGGTTGCGCAAAATCCACGCTGCATCCGGTCGTGTCGATTCTACGCATCACCTGCTCCAGCTCGGTTACGCACGGTTCGGCGACGCAGTATCCCATGGCGCGTGCATCACCGACTTGGTTACGCATCGTGACGGTTACGCAAAATCCACACTGCATTTTGATTCGACGCACCATCTTGCTCGGTTAGACACGTTTCGGCAATGCACCATCCGTTCTGCATGGTGCGTGCATCACCGACTGGGTTACGCACAGAGTCTGTCACGCAAAATCCACATGCATCCGGTCGTGTCGTTGCATCGCGTAACCTGGGGCCGATAAAGTTACGCAAAATCCACGGTGCATCCGGTCATGTCGAATCAGCGTGTAACCTGTACAGGGTACCGTCCGTAGAGTGTGATGCAACACCGACTGGTTAGTGTCGAATCAGCGCGTAACCTCCCTAGGGTACGCAGTACGCACCATCTGTGCTGCTTGATGCAACACCGACTGTGTTACGCACCTCAGTCTGTCACGCAAAATCCTCATGCATCTGGTAGTGTCGTTGCATCGCGTAACCTGCAGCCGTTAAGGTTACGCACAATCTACATGCACCGACTGCATCGCGTCCAAACACCACGTAACCTGCATAGGTTACTCACCGTCCGTGCAGCATGATGCAAAACCGAATGGGTCGTGTCGAATGTAGCTTACACACCGTCCTTGATGCTTGATCCAATACTAACTGGGTCGTGTCGTTGCATCGCATAACCTAAATCTTCAAAGGTTACGCAAAATCCACGCTACATCAGGTCGTGCGGGTTCAGCGCGTATCCTGTGCTGGTTACGCACTGTCCATGATGCTTGATTGATGCAACACCGACTGGGTCGTGTCGAATCAGCGTGTAACCACAAGAGGTTACGCACTATCTGTGCTGCTTGATTGATGCAACACCGACTGGGTCGTGTCGAATCAGCACGTAACCACAAGAGGTTACACACCATCCGTGCTGCTTGATGCAACACCGACTGGGTTGTGTCGAATCAGCGCGTAACATGGAGAGGTTACGCACCGTCCGTGCTGCTTGATGCAACACCGACTGGGTTAAGCACGTAGTAGGTTACGCACCTTTAAGACGGCTGGCTGCATGGCTCAACACTGACTGGGTTACGCACTGATCGGTCGTGTCGATTCTATACATCACCTGCTCCAGCTCTGTTACGCACGGTTCGGTGACGCACCATCCCATGGCGCGTGCATCACCGACTGGGTTACGCACACTGCATTCTGATTCGACGCACCATCCCGCTTGGTTACGCACGTTTCGGCGACGCACTATCTGTTCTGCATGGTGCATGCATCACCGACTGGGTTACGCACGGAGTCTGTCACGCAAAATCCCCACGCATCCGGTCGTGTCGTTGCATCGTGTAACCTGTGGCCGATAAAATTACGCAAAATCCACGCTGCATCCGGTCGTGTCGAATCATCGCGTAACCTGTACAGGGCACCGTCCATGGAGTGTGATGCAACACCGAATGGGTCGTGTCGAATGCAGCCTACGCACCGTCCTTTATGCTTGATCCAACACTGACTGGTCGTGTCGTTGCATCACGTAACCTAAACCCGCAAAGGTTACGCAAAATCGACGCTGCATCCGGTCGTGTTGATTCAGCGCGTAACCTGCACTGGTTACGCACCGTTCCTGCTGCTTGATTGATGCAACACCGACTGGGTCATGTCGAATTAGCGTGTAACCACAAGAGGTTATGCACCATCCGTGCTGCTTGATGCAACACCAACTGGGTCGTGTCGAATCAGCGCGTAACATGCACAGGTTACGCACCGTCCGTGCTGCTTGATGCAACACCGACTCGATTAAGCACGTAGTAGGTTACGCATCTTTAAGACAGCTGGCTACATGGCTCAACACTGACTGGGTTACGCACTAATCGGTCGTGTCGATTCTACGCGTCACCTGCTCCAGCTCGGTTACGCACGGTTAGGCGACGCAGCATCCCATGGCGCGTGCATCATCGATTGGGTTACGCACCGTGATGGTTACGCAAAATCCACACTGCATTCTGATATGACGCACCATCCTGCTCGGTTACACACGTTTTGGCGACACTTTTCGTTCTGCATGGTGTGTGCATCACCGACTGGGTTGCGCACGGAGTCTGTCACGCAAAATCCCCATGCATCCGATCGTGTCGTTGCATCGCGACCTGGGGCCGATAAAGTTACGCAAAATCCACGCTGCATCCGGTCATGTCGAATGCAGCATACGCACCGTCCACGATGCTTGATCCAACACTGACTGGGTCGTGTCGTTGCATCGCGTAACCTGAACCCGCAAAGGTTACGCAAAATCCACGCTGCATCCGGTCGTGTCGATTCAGCGTGTAACCTGCACTAGTTATGCACCGTCCGTGCTGCTTGATTGATGCAACACCGACTGGGTCGTGTCGAATCAGCACGTAACCACAAAAGGTTACGCACCATCCGTGCTACTTGACGCAACACCGACTGGGTCGTGTCGAATCAGCGTCTAACATGCAGAGGTTACGCACCGTCTGTGCTGCTTGATGCAACACCGACTCGATTAAGCACGTAGTAGGTTACGCATCTTTAAGACGGCTGGCTGCATGCCTCAACACTGATTGGGTTACGCACTGATCGGTCATGTCGATTCTACGCGTCACCTGCTCCAGCTTGGTTACGCACAGTTCGGTGACGCAGCATCCCATCGCGCGTGCATCACCGACTGGGTTACGCATCGCGGCAGTTACTCAAAATCCATGCTGCATTCTGATTCGACGCACCATCCTGCTCTGTTACGCACGTTTCGGCGACGCACCATCCGTTCTCCATGGTGCGTGCATCACCGACTGGGTTACGCATGGAGTATGTCATGCAAAATCCCCATGCATCCAGTCTTGTCGTTGCATCACGTAACCTGGGGTCGATAAAGTTACGCAAAATCCACGCTACACCGGTGGTGTCGAATCAGTGCGTAACCTGTACAGGGCACCATCCGTGGAGTGTGATGCAACACCGAATGGGTTGTGTCAAATGCAGCTTACGCATCGTCCTTGATGCTTGATCCAACACTGACTGGGTCGTGTCGTTGCATCGCGTAACCTAAACCCGCAAAGGTTACGCAAAATCCACGTTGCATCCGGTCGTGTTGATTCAGCGCGTGACCTGCACTGGTTACGCACCGTCCGTGCTGCTTGATTTATGCAACACCGACTAGGTCGTGTCGAATCAGCGCGTAACCACAAGAGGTTATGCACCATCCGTGCTGCTTGATGCAACACCGACTGGGTCGTGTCGAATCAGCGCGTAACATGTAGAGGTTACGCACCGTCCGTGCTGCTTGATGCAACACCGACTGGGTTAAGCACGTAGTAGGTTACGCACCTTTAAGACGGCTGGCTACATGGCTCAACACTGACTGGGTTACGCACTGATCGGTCGTGTCGATTCTACGCGTCACCTGCTCCAGCTCTGTTACGCACGGTTCGGTGACGCACCATCCCATGACGCGTGCATTACCGACAGGGTTACGCACCGTGACGGTTACGCAAAATCCACGCTGCATTCTGATTCGACGCACCATCCTGCTTGGTTACGCACGTTTCGGCGACGCACCATCCATTCTGCATGGTGCATGCATCACCGACTGGGTTACGCACGGAGTCTGTCACGCAAAATTCCCATGCATCCGGTCGTGTCGTTGCATCGTGTAACCTGGGGCCGATAAAGTTACGCAAAATCCGCGCTGCATCCGGTCGTGTCGAATCAGCACGTAACCTGTAGAGGGCACTGTCCGTGGAGTGTGATGCAACACCGAATGGGTCGTGTCGAATGCAGCTTATGCACCGTCCTTGATGCTTGATCCAACACTGACTGGTCGTGTCGTGGCATCACGTAACCTAAACCCGCAAAGGTTACGCAAAATCGACGCTGCATCCGGTCGTGTTGAATCAGCGCGTAACCTGCACTAGTTACGCACCGTTCGTGCTGCTTGATAGATGCAACACCGACTGGGTCATTTCGAATCAGCGTGTAACCACAAGAGGTTATGCACCATCCGTGCTGCTTGATGCAACACCGACTGGGTTGTGTCGAATCAGCGCGTAACATGCAGAGATTACGCACCGTCCGTGCTGCTTGATGCAACACCGACTCGATTAAGCACGTAGTAGGTTACGCACCTTTAAGACGGCTGGCTGCATGGCTCAACACTGACTAGGTTACGCACTGATCGATTGTGTCGATTCTACGTGTCACCTGCTCCAGCTCGGTTACGCACGGTTAGGCGACGCAGCATCCTATGGCGCGTGCATCATCGATTGGGTTACGCACCGTGATGGTTACGCAAAATCCACACTGCATTCCGATTGGACGCACCATCCTGCTCGGTTACGTACGTTTTGGCGACACACCTTTCATTCTGCATGGTGTGTGCATCACCGACTGGGTTACGCACGGAGTCTGTCACGCAAAATCCCCATGCATCCGGTCGTGTCGTTGCATCGCGACCTGGGGCCGATAAAGTTACGCAAAATCCACGCTGCATCCGGTCGTGTCGAATGCAACTTACGCACCGTCAATGATGCTTGATCCAACACTGACTGGGTCGTGTCGTTGCATCGTGTAACCTAAACCCGCAAAGGTTACGCAAAATCCACGCTGCATCCGGTCGTGTCGATTCAGCGTGTAACCTGCACTGGTTACGCACCGTCCGTGCTGCTTGATTGATGCAACACCGACTGGGTCGTGTCGAATCAGTGCGTAACCACAAAAGGTTACGCGCCATCCGTGCTACTTGATGCAACACCGACTGGGTCGTGTCGAATCAGCGTGTAACATGCAGAGTTTACGCACCGTCCGTGCTGCTTGATGCAACACCGACTCGATTAAGCACGTAGTAGGTTACGCACCTTTAAGACGGCTGGCTGCATGGCTCAACACTGACTGGGTTACGCACTGATCGATCGTGTCGATTCTACGCGTCACCTGCTCCAGCTCGGTTACGCACGGTTCGGCAACGCAGCATCCCATCGCGCGTGCATCACCGACTGTGTTACGCACCGTGACGGTTACTCAAAATCCACGCTGCATTCTGATTCGATGCACCATCCTGCTCGATTATGCACGTTTCGGCGACGCACCATCCCTTCTGCATGGTGCGTGCTTCACTGACTGGGTTACGCACGGAGTATGTCACGCAAAATCCCCATGCATCCGGTCGTGTCGTTGCATCGCGTAACTTGGGGCGATAAAGTTATACAAAATCCACGCTGCACCGGTCGTGTCGAATCAGCGCGTAACCTGTACAGGGCACCATCCGTGGAGTGTGATGCAACACCGAATGGGTCGTGTCAAATGCAGCTTACGCACTGTCTTTGATGCTTGATCCAACATTGACTGGGTCGTGTCGTTGCATCGCGTAACCTAAACCCGCAAAGATTACGCAAAATCCATGCTGCATCCGGTCGTGTCGATTCAGCACGTAAACTGCACTAGTTACGCACAGTCCGTGCTGCTTGATTGATGCAACACCGACTGGGTCGTGTCGAATCGACGCGTGACCACAAGAGGTTATGCACCATCCGTGCTGCTTGATGCAACACCGACTGGGTCGTGTCGAATCAGCGCATAACATGCAGAGGTTATGCACCGTCCGTGCTGCTTGATGCAACACTGACTCGATTAAGCACGTAGTAGGTTACGCATCTTTAAAACAGCTGGCTGCATGGCTCAACACTGACTGGGTTACGCACTGATCTGTCATGTCGATTCTACGCGTCACCTGCTCCAGCTCAGTTACGCACGGTTCGGCGACACAGCATCCCATGGCGCGTGCATCACCGATTGGGTTACACACCGTGATGGTTTTGCAAAATCCACGCTGCATTCTGATTCGACGCACCATCCTACTTGGTTACACACATTTTGACAACACACCATCCGTTCTGCATGGAGCGTGCATCACTGATTAGATACACACGGAGTCTGTCACGCAAAATCCCCATGCATCCGGTCGTGTTGTTGCATCGCGTAATCTGAGGCCGATAAAGTTACGCTAAATCCACGAGGCATCCGGTCGTGTCGAATGCAGCTTACGCACCGTCCTTGATGTTTGATGCTACACTGACTGGGTTGTGTCATTGCATCGCATAACCTAAACCCGCAAAGGTTACGCAAAATCCACGCTGCATCCGGTCGTGTCGATTCAGCGCGTAACCTGCACTGGTTACGCATCGTCCGTGCTGCTTGATTGATGTAACACCGACTGGGTCGTGTCGAATCAGCGCGTAACCACAAGAGGTTACACACCATCCGTGCTGCTTGATGCAACACCGTCTGGGTCGTGTCGAATCTGCGCATAACATGCAGAGGTTACGCACCGTCCGTGCTGCTTGATGCAACACCGACTCGATTAAGCACGTAGTAGGTTACGCACCTTTAAGACGGCTGGCTGCTTGGCTCAACATTGACTGGGTTACGCACTGATCGGTCGTGTCGATTCTACACGTCACCTGCTCTAGCTCGGTTACGCACGGTTCGGCGACGCAACATCCCGTCACGCTTGCATCACCGACTGGGTTACGCACCGTGACGGTTACTCAAAATCCACGCTGCATTCTGATTCGACGCACCATCTTGCTCGGTTACGCACATTTCGGCGATGCACCATCCGTTCTGCATGGTGCGTGCATCACGAACTAGGTTACGCACGGAGTCTATCACGCAAAATCGCCATGCATCCGGTCGTGTCGTTGCATCGTGTAACCTGGGGCCGATAAAGTTACGCAAAATCCACACTACATCCGGTCGTGTCGAATCAGCACGTAACCTGTACAGGGCACCATCCGTGGAGTGTGATGCAACACCGAATGGGTCGTGTCCAATGCAGCTTACGCACCGTCCTTGATGCTTGATCCAACACTGACTGGGTCATGTCGTTGCATCATGTAACCTAAACCCGCAAAGGTTACGCAAAATCCACGCTGCATCCGGTCGTGTTGATTCAGCACGTAACCTGCACTGGTTACGCATCGTCCGTGCTGCTTGATTGATGCAACACCGACGGGGTCATGTTGAATCAGCACGTAACCACAAGAGGTTAAGCACCATCAATGCTGCTTGATGCAACGCCGACTGGGTCGTGTCGAATCAGCGCGTAACATGCAGAGGTTACGCACCGTCCGTGCTGCTTGATGCAACACCGACTCGATTAAGCACGTAGTAGGTTACGCATCTTTAAGACGGCTGGCTGCGTGGCTCAACACTGACTAGGTTATGCACTGATCGGTCGTGTCGATTCTACGCGTCACCTGCTCCAGCTCTGTTACGCACGGTTCGGCGACGCAGCATCCCATGTAGCGTGCATCACCGATTGGGTTACGCACCGTGATGGTTACGCAAAATCCACGCTGCATTCTGATTCGACGCACCATCCTGCTCGGTTACACACGTTTTGACAACACACCATCCGTTCGGCATGGAGCGTACATCACTAACTGTGTTACGCACGAAGTCTGTCACGCAAAATCCCCATGCATCCGGTCGTGTCGTTGCATCACATAACCTGGGGCCGATAAAGTTACGCAAAATCCACGCTGCATCCGGTCGTGTCGAATGCAGCTTACGCACCGTCCTTGATGCTTGATCCAACACTGACTGGGTTGTGTCATTGCATCGCATAACCTAAACCCGCAAAGGTTACGCAAAATCCACGCTGCATCCGGTCGTGTCGATTCAGCGCGTAACCTGTACTGGTTACGCACTGTCTGTGCTGCTTGATTGATGCAACACCGACTGGGTTGTGTCGAATCAGCGCGTAACCACGAGAGGTTACGCACCATCCGTGCTGCTTGATGCAACACTGACTAGGTCGTGTCGAATCAGCGCATAACATGCAGAAGTTACGCACTGTCCGTGCTGCTTGATGCAACACCGACTCGATTAAGCACGTAGTAGGTTACGCACCTTTAAGACGGCTGGCTGCATGGCTCAACACTGACTGGGTTACGCACTGATCGGTCGTGTCGATTCTACACGTCACCTGCTCCAGCTCGGTTACGCACGGTTCGGCGATGCAGCATCCCGTCGCGCTTACATCACCGACTGGGTTACGCACCGTGACGGTTACTCAAAATCCACGCTGCATTCTGATTCGACGCACCATCCTGCTCGGTTACGCACATTTCGGCGACGCACCATCCGTTCTGCATGGTGCGTGCATCGCCGACTGGGTTACACACAGTGTCTATCACGCAAAATCCCCAAGCATCCGGTCGTGTCGTTCCATCGCGTAACATGGTGTAACGACCCGGGTTTTCGGTAGAGGAAAACCGGTCAACCTGTACTCGTGATAGTCCCTGGATCAAACGCTATCACGCACAGACATCCATCACAGATATATATCACAACCATACAACGAAATCAGAGTACAAAACGAAGTATTTACATCCGAATGCAACTCGGTATGCGATTCAAGTACCAGCCCCTTGGGCTAAACGACAAGTAGAAACTCTACGCAGCGGTAGCTAAGGCTTCAGGTCTTCATCCTCGATCTTCACCACAGGCATCCTTGAGCGAAGCAACGCAACACTTCCTCCATGGATTCTTCATATTTGGACTTTCGCTCCAAGTCCAATCCTTCACACTCACAAACTATCCCCAAGGATCGGGATAGGTTCACGTCACCAACCGTAATGCAAGCTTTAAGTGGCCTAATGCTAAAGGTATAAAAAGGAGTCAAGAAGTAGGCTCAGGTTTTCCCTATGCAGCAGTAGCAAAGCATAAATAATAAATCTCCATATCCCACCAAATTCCAATATCACTCATCCACAAACGGTTACACCTGGTCACCCAGATCACCGTCTCCAAATCCTATCACCATGTAGGGTCGGTGCGAGAACTCCCACTCCTCGCACCTCAATGATTGCACCCGGATCCGCGAGGCAGAGGGAGCAACTCTCCTCTCCCCGAGTACAACCACGGCTCACCATACACTCTCATCCTATAAAGGGGGAGGTAGAAATCTCAAAACGTAAGAGTCGGAGAAACAACGGGCATGTCCATAACCGAGGACGCGGCTATACGTATAGATCTAAACTCTGCAGAGCGTGTACACCAGTACCCAACTCGGAATGGCACCCGGCGGTGATCAGCCAACCAAGCCCATCATACCGGACGAACACCTAGGAGTTACGATTCCATCCTGCATCCGGGTCTCGATGCGGTCCTTTGCAAAGGACCACCCCAGAACTGTGAACATGCCCCCGTGTGGCCGCACGGGGAGCGCCCAATAGGGAAGGGACTTCACCCTAACCCTCCCACTGATACCCTCTATCCTACTAGCAGGTATGGTATCGCACTTGCCAGGGTCGACCCGGCCCTATCCCCACTCTCGGCGAGATGGTGTGTACGAAAGTCCCGTGTAACAGGCGACCCACTCGGTTTCAGACCGGGGCAAGCTCCTATCCTCCAAGTCATCACAAAAACCCCAACACCTATGCTCTTAAAACAGTGTACCCGCCATAGGCACCAAACTAGGCAACGTCCGAGAAGACGATCCCTGGCCCCCGATCCCGGATCGGGTTGTCTTGAGCTCACCCCCGCCAAAATATCTCAAAACACCTTCTCCTGCCGGTTTTCCCCACACATGCCAAGAAACTACCACAATAATCCCAACACATGCATAGCAAGCTCAGCGTATCATCACGCATAAATAAAGTAGTAGTAGTAGGTCAATCAAGGACAAGTATGTAAAAGAGGTTATGCACGGGTTCATCATATCCATCACTATGCAGCAAATAAAGCACTAGCAGTTCTGATAGCCATGCCTAATGGGCATTCAAAGTAGGTCGGGCGTGAACACCTGTGTGCAAGTAGTCGTCGTAGTTTCCGTAGCCGTACTTGATCTTCTGGCTCACCTCGTCAGCTCCGGGAGATCCTAGATTCGAAAATAAAAATAAATACCGGAACTAAAGGAAATAAACTCCAAAGAGAAGCAATAAAGAACCAAATAACTCCAAAAGCTAGTCTAACGGGTGCTTCAACATTTTAGAAGAATAAAGAAACTGATTTCGTATTTTTCTAATCTAGAATCAATTTATTATGGATTTTCAAATAAAGAAATAGTTTATGAGTTTAATTAATTACGATAAAACACAGAAAACAAAAGTCAGCAAGTTAGAGAACCATAGGCTAGATTTTAGGTTGGTTTGCAAGCTCAGTTGACTTAGTCAATGATCACTGTTGACCAGGTCAAAGGAAAAGGTCAACCGGTCCTCACAAGTTAGTGGGACCCAACGGTAAGTTCGGGGGACCCTTTGGTCAGATTAGCGAGATTGCACAGAAAGGATCAGCTAGAAGCGATGTGGCGTGGTTGAGCAACTCGGCTCGGGCTGAACATGGCAGAAGTGTGGCGAGGATGGATTTATCCGTGGTATGGCGGATGGTTTAGTTAGCGCACGCGTCGTGCACGACGAAGGCGTAGCACGGCCGCAGCGAAAAGCATGGTCGGTACTTGAAAGATTGAGAACATGCACTTGGTACTAAGATTAAGGCTCGGTGGAAAAAGGGTACGCGCTGCTATTTAGCAAAACAACGTACAAACTAGATGGATTAAGAACTAGAGATAGTTATTAGCATGTACAGGGCCTTTCAGCACATATACGGCTGCTACAGCTAGCATGGAACTGAAACTTGTGCTCTCAAACAGAACAGAACAAGGCCGCTCAAGCTGGGCTAGGCTGAGTTAGGTTCGGTAGAACTGGGGCGGCTGCATCAAGATAGATTAAAGACCATTGTTGATTTCATGGCTTATGGCATGATTACAACACACGCATGTGGTTTGACCAATGGTCAAGCTCTTCACGTACATGGCATGAAAACCATCACAATTCACATTATGGTCTCACGACCTGCTAGCTTCAGTGAGAGGGAGCACCGGTGGTAGTGACTATCGATCGAAGACAAAGGAGAAAGATTTGGCCGCAGATGAGTTAGCTCGATCCGGAAGGTGGAAAAGCTTGCTTCTTCAGTTGGTGGTGCATGGGAAGGAAACTAGCTACTGGCTTGTTGCTTGCTGTGACAGGCAAAAGGCTGCTGGTTTGCTCGATTTAAGAAAGGGGGCTGCTGCTTACTTACTTTAGTTCAGCAGAGAGAAGAGCAGAGGCACAGCGCACAACGCCCTGAGCTACTGGCAGTGGAATGCTCTGACTTGCTCGCTGTTTTCACTGGCTACCAAACTTGGAGATGGAGGCTACTAGCTTGCTGCTATTGCTGATTCTTGCTATTGGGATAAACAGGGAAAAGAAAGAGCAACTGGAATACGATGGAAAAAAGGAAGGAGAGAAGGCATGCTGCAGATAGCTGTTGCTTGCTCGATGCAAGAAAGCATAGGGGTGCTGGCTGATTCTCCGGATTGGAAAAAGAGAAAAGGATCGTTGCAGCTTGCTTGGTCATAGGCTTGCAAGGCTTTGCACGAGCTATATAGGTTTGAGCAGCACACACAGTAAGATCACCTATGCACAGGTGCTGCCAGGAATGAGTACGGGCAGGGGCCATGGTACACGGCTTGGGAACAAGAGGGAAGGATTAAGGCTCAAGGTTAGACTAGAACGAGCCTGGCTTGGAAACTAAACAGATGGCAGCTGCTAGCATTTGCAACTGTCTGTAGCTTCATGGTGTGGAAAAGATAGGCCACAAGCAGATGGATCAAAAGCTGGTTGCCGGTTAGATAGCACACACATGGCTTACTGGAGCTCGAGCTGTAGAAACAGCTAAAACTTCCAAAGGTTTAAGCACTGACTTAAGCTTCACAGCTTAGGCTAGGCAAAGGCTTGCCGGTGGCTAGCTCTCCGGCACTCGGCGGAAAACGAACGACGGCAAGGTTCGGGAAGACCTAGGGAAACAGGTAGAGAATGGAAAAGCACCGGTTTTGAGGCCTAGGGCAGCGGCGTCAGTGAAGACACGCACGGCGAGATGCTGCTCGGCAGCGCAGCACGCGGGCGTGTGTGCGCGCGTCGGCGAGCGTGTTGGGCTGCTCTAGAGGAACGACACGGGCGACGCACTAGGTGACCAAAGGCGAGATCTTGGTCTCTCTAAGTGAGAGCGTGCACAAGTGCAAGCCAACGGCTTCGCCACGGTGGCGCCTTGGCATCGTTGTGCGCACAGAGCACATGACAGCGGCTAAAAACACGGTGGGCAAGCGGGGACACGCGCGCAGTCGACGGCCGCGGCAGAGCCGTGCTTTGGTCGCCGGCGTGGGCGCGAAGATGCGCAGGCGCGTTGGGGCGTGTACGTGTGCGACGTAGTGTGGAAAATCGACCCCAAAGGAGGGACTTTGTCCCCGGTTCGTGCGCGCTCCGGCCAGGGATCGGGCCAAGGCGGCGCCTTGCAGGCGTGCGCGACGGCGAGGCACGAAAGATCACGACTTGGCCGCCGGCGAGTGCGCGTGGGTGCACGGGCGCTCGGCGGGTGGTTGGTGCGCGGCGAACCAAAGGCAAGGCCTTCCGCCTCCCTGCGCATGCGTGCACGGGCGTGCAAACCGGCGGCTTGGCCGCGTCGGCGCAACGGACAGGGCGGCGCGTTCATCGACGTCAGGCAACAGGTACAAGGCCAGGCAGGGTTTGCGCGCGCGTTGATGAAGGCAGCGGCACCTGCAGGCGTAAGGCTCGACTCGATGGTCGGCACAGAAGCGACGGCGTCTGCGCGGCGGCGCGGAGCAGAGCAGAGCGACATGGGGCGAGAGTTCAAGGGCCGATTCCCGGCCATGGTACATCACCTCGGCACGAAGGCCGGCACATAGGAATAGCAAGATAGGGCTGGAAACTCACCTAAGGGCTCGACGGGGCGTTCCGGCATTCCGTCGAACACGTCGTGGGCGAGGAAGAAGGTAGCAACTTGGCGGCGTCGGCGTCCAGGTCGTGGTTCACGACAGCTCCGGTGCCGTCTCCATGGGCGCAGCTCCCAGCGGCGGCATCAACTTTGGCACACGGACAGAACGTCCAACACTTGGTGGGTGCGCATAGGTGCGGCTTCATCATAGGCAGCCACAGATCCTAGGATTTCAGGGGAGTGCAACTCAGGCAAGAAGTCAAGGTAAAGCAGGGTAAAACATGAGTAGAATGGTCGAGAGGCTCACCGACGAGTTCACTGTCGCCATTCAGGCAATTCGACGAACACGTCGTGAGCGAGGTGGTTGGCAGCCGTGTAGTAGTCGGGCTCGACGTGGTCGTTCCGGCAAGGGCGCAGCCCTTCCCCTCGCGGTCCTGCACGGCGTGGCCGTTCCTGGCGACGACGGCCTCGGCTCCTGGCTTGGCCTCCTCGCTTCCTTCTTCTCCTCGTTCGGCTCGTCGACGGGGTCGCCGTGCATGATGCCGCAGCATCGTGGTGCGACGCGACGGCTTCGCCAGGGCGCGGTACACACGCGGCTGCTGCTGCTGCTTGTTTGCTTGCTCGATTTGGGGAAAATCGCTGGGAGGAAAGGAGAGGTGTGGCTTGCGGGGTTGGAAAAAAAAAGAATTGGTGCAGCTTACTTGTGTGCTGCGCCGGTGGAAGAATTCAAAGGGGGATAGAGATGCGGCTGCAGCTGGCTTTGAAGAGGAGAGAGCAGGGGAAAAGCGATGCTAGCTGCTGCTTGGATTGCTTGACGGGATTGGGGAAAAGAAAAAAAAAAGAATCAGAGAGAGTTGCGGCTGGCTTGCTAGCTGGTGGAGAAGAAAAGGAAATTGCAGGCTACTACCTTGCATCTCGGGTGGAAGAAAAAGAGCAGAGGGAGAGAGAGGAGCAGGGTGCGGCTGCTGCTAGCTTGCTGATTTGCTCCGTGGGGGGAAAAGATTAGAGGGAAAAAGAAAGGAAAAAGTCCAAATTACTACCCTCAAGTATAACCAAAGTTTAGATAACCCCTAAAGTATTTCTTGGTTCATTTCACCCCTAGACTATACCATTTGGTTCAATTTACCCCTTAACACAATTTGTCTTTTTTATTTCTCCATGCACAAGTGGACTTTTAAGTTCAAATTTTGCAAGGTGATAGAAGACAACATAAGGAATGTTAAAAAATATATCATGAAATTTTTGTCACTATTTTGATACGTAGAATATTTAAGAATAAAATTTATCATTGAGACACAAAATTATATAAAAACTAATGATGAAAAAATCATAAAATATTTTTCTAATATAGATTATGATGTACACTACCATCTTGCAAAATCTCAAATTAAAATTCAACTTGTGTATGGTGAAACAAAAATGACAAATTGCATGGTGGGGTAAGTTGAACCAAGTAGCTAACTTTAGGGGGTAAATTGACCCAAATCATAGTTTAGGGAGGTATTTGAACTTTCGCTATACTTGAGGGTAGTAATTTAGACTTTTTCCAAAAAGAAATGGGTGCCGCTGTTCTTGCGTTGGATTGGAGAGAGGATGGAAGAGGTGGATTTGCTTCTCGATTTGGGGGAAGAGCAGCTGCGGCTGTTGGCTTGCTCCATTGGAAAAAAAGAAGAAGGGGATAGAGAGCCTGGCGGCGGCAGGGAAAAACAGAGAGAGAGGAGAGAGAGGGGTATTAAAGAAAGGAAGTTAGGGTTAGGATAGGTAAGATTTTAGATGGGTCCGGATATTTGGGCCGAAGCAAAAATACAGTCTGCGAAATAAATCGATTACAATTTATTTTGTAAATTTGGTACAAATGAATTTAGACTATTTTTCCGGGAATTAATTAAATAGCAAAGTATTTATTCAAGAAGTCGGAAAACATCGTCGTAATTCAAATGAGCTCTCGGATGTTTAATCAAACGAATCACGGTCTATTTCCCGAAATCGAATTAATTGCAAAGGATTAATTCGAAGAGTCGGAAAATAATTTCATAATCCATTTAATAAATTCCAGAGCACTTTGAAGAAGATTATGCCGGGAAGGATTAGAGGGCCGAAAAAGTTGCCGGGTCTACTGAGTTAGCAGGTGAAGACCCGAAAGATGGTTTAGCCGGGTCTGAAGGTTAGAGAGGATAGTTAGTGTAATTAGCTTTTGATTTATATTTGAAAATAGATTTCAAATATAAATCGCACTCAAAGATTTAAGAAAAATTCCAAATAAAAATCAAATCACGCTAACATAGAATTTACCCTTAGCACTCAAAGTAATTTAATTACTTTTATTACTAAGAATTTGGAAAGGGCACGAGAAGATAGTCTTATGATTCTGATAAAACACATCAAGCATGAAAATTTTTGAAAATCCACATTTTTTCAAACAGAATGATTCCGGAAAAATCCGGGATGTTACATATGGGGCCGATAAAGTTACGGAAAATCCACGCTGCATCCGGTTGTGTCGAATCAACACGTAACCTGTACAGGGCACCATCCGTGGAGTGTGATGCAACACCGAATGGGTCGTGTCAAATGCAGCTTACGCACCGTCCTTGATGCTTGATCCAACACTGACTGGGTCGTGTCGTTGCATCGCATAACCTAAACCTGTAAAGGTTACGCAAAATCCACACTGCATCCGGTCGTGTCGATTCAGCACGTAACCTGCACTGGTTACGCACCGTCCGTGCTGCTTGATTGATGCAACATCGACTGGGTCGTGTCGAATCAGCACGTAACCACAAGAGGTTAAGCACCATCCGTGCTGCTTGATGCAACACCGACAGGGTCGTGTCGAATTAGCACATAACATGTAGAGGTTACGCACCGTCCGTGCTGCTTGATGCAACACCGACTCAATTAAGCACGTAGTAGGTTACGCATCTTTAAGACGGCTGGCTGCATGGCTCAACACTGACTGGGTTACGCACTGATCGGTCGTGTTGATTCTACGTGTCACCTGCTTCAGCTCGGTTACGCACGGTTCGGCGACACAGCATCCCATGGCGCGTGCATCACCGATTGGGTCACGCACCTTGTGATGGTTACGCAAAATCCACGCTGCATTCTGATTCGACGCACCATCCTGTTCGGTTACACACATTTTTACAACACACCATCTGTTCTGCATGGAGCGTGCATCACCGACTGGGTTACGCACGGAGTTTGTCACGCAAAATCCCCATGCATCCGGTCGTGTCGTTGCATCGCGTAACCTGAGGCCGATAAAGTTATGCAAAATTCACGCTGCATCCGGTGGTGTCGAATGCAGCTTACGCACCGTCCTTGATGCTTGATCCAACACTGACTGGGTTGTGTCATTGCATCGCATAACCTAAACCCGCAAAGGTTACGCAAAATCCACGCTGCATCCGGTCGTGTCGATTTAGCGCGTAACCTGCACTGGTTACGCACCGTCTGTGCTGCTTGATTGATGCAACACTGACTGGGTCGTGTCGAATCAGCGCGTAATCACAAGAGGTTACGCACCATCCGTGCTGCTTGATGCAACACCGACTGGGTCGTGTCGAATCAGCACGTAACATGCAGAGGTTACGCACCGTCCGTGCTGCTTGATGCAACACCGACTCGGTTAAGCACGTAGTAGGTTACGCACCTTTATCACGGCTGGCTGCATGGCTCAACACTGACTGGGTTACGCACTGATCGGTCGTGTCGATTCTACGCGTGACCTGCTCCATCTCGGTTACACACGGTTCGGCGACACACCATCCCATGGCGCTTGCATCACCGACTGGGTTACGCACCGCAACGGTTACGCAAAATCCACGCTGCATTCTGATTCGACGCACCATCCTGCTCGGTTACGAACGTTTCGGCGACGCACCATCCGTTCTGCCTGGTGCATGCATCACCGACTGGGTTACGCACGGAGTCTGTCACGCAAAATCCCCATGCATCCGGTCGTGTCGTTGCATCACGTAACCCGAGGCCGATAAAGTTACGCAAAATCCACGCTGCATCCCGTCGTATCGAATCAACACGTAACCTGTACAGGGCACCATCTGTGGAGTGTGATGCAACACCGAATGGGTCGTGTCAAATGCATCTTACGCACCGTCCTTGATGCTTGATCCAACACTGACTTTGTCGTGTCGTTGCATCGCGTAACCTAAACCCGCAAAGGTTACGCAAAATCCACGCTGCATCCGGTCGTGTCAATTCAGCGCGTAACCTGCACTGGTTACACACCGTCCGTGCTGCTTGATTGATGCAACACCGACTGTGTCGTGTCGAATCAGCACGTAACCACAAGAGGTTAAGCACCATCCATGCTGCTTGATGCAACACCGACTGGGTCGTGTCGAATCAGCGCGTAACATGCAGAGGTTACGCACCGTCCGTGCTGCTTGATGCAACACCGACTCGATTAAGCACGTAGTAGGTTACACATCTTTAAGATGGCTGGCTGCATGGCTCAACACTGACTGGGTTACGCACTGATCGGTCGTGTTGATTCTACTCGTCACCTGCTCCATCTCGGTTACGCATAGTTCGGCGACGCACCATCCGTTCTGCATGGTGCGTGCATCACCGACTAGGTTACACATGGAGTCTGTCACGCAAAATCCCCAAGCATCCGGTCGTGTCGTTGCATCACATAACCTGGGGCCGATAAAGTAACGCAAAATCCACGCTGCATCCGGTCGTGTCGTTGCATCACGTAAACTGGGGCTGATAAAGTTACGCAAAATCCACGCTGCATCCGGTCGTGTCGAATTAGAGTGTAGCCTGTACAGGGCACTGTCTGTGGAGTGTGATGCAACACCGAATGGGTCGTGTCGAATGCAGCTTACGCACCGTCCTTGATGCTTGACCCAACACTGACTGGGTCATGTCTTTGCATCACGTAACCTAAACCCGCAATGGTTACGCAAAATCCACGCTGCATCCGTCCGTGTCGATTCAACGCGTAACCTGCACTGGTTACACAGCGTCTGTGCTGCTTGATTGAAGCAACACCGACTGGGTCATGTCGAATCACCGCATAATAACAAGAGGGTACGCACCATCTGTGCTGCTTGAAGCAACAACGACTGGGTCGTGGCGAATCAGCACGTAACATGCATAGGTTACGCACTGTCCATGCTGCTTGATGCAACACCGACTCAATTACGCACGTAGTAGGTTACGCACCTTTAAGACGGCTGGCAGCATGGCTCAACACTGACTGGGTTACGCAC
This sequence comes from Cenchrus fungigraminus, assembly GCA_036936925.1. NCBI lineage: Eukaryota > Viridiplantae > Streptophyta > Magnoliopsida > Poales > Poaceae > Cenchrus > Cenchrus fungigraminus. The sequence goes on from CM072775.1 coordinate 25,712,604, forward strand.
TGATCGGTCGTGTCGATTCTACGCATGACCTGCTCCATCTCGGTTACGCACGGTTCGGCGACACACCATCCCATGGCGCGTGCATCACCGACTGGGTTACGCACCGTGACGGTTAAGCAAAATCCACGCTGCATTCTGATTCGACCTACCATCCTGCTCGGTTACGCACGTTTTGGCGACGCAGCATCCGTTCTGCATGGTGCGTGCATCACCGACTGGGTTACGCACGGAGTTTGTCACTCAAAATCCCTATGCATCCGGTCGTGTCGTTGCATCACGTAACCTAGGGCCGATAAAGTTAAGCAAAATCCACGCTGCATCTGGTCGTGTCGAATCAGCACGTAACCTGTACAAGGCACCATCCGTGGAGCGTGATGCAACACCGAATGGGTCGTGTCGAATGCAACTTACGCACCGTCCTTGATGCTTGATCCAACACTGACTGGGTCGTGTCGTTACATCGCGTAACCTGGGGCCGATAAAGATACGCAAAATCCACGCTGCATCCGGTCGTGTCGAATGCAGCTTACACACCGTCCTTGATGTTTGATCCAACACTGATTGGGTCGTGTCTTTGCATCGCGTAACCTAAACCCGCAATGGTTACGCAAAATCCACGCTACATCCGGTCGTGTCGATTCAACGCGTAACCTGCAATGGTTACGCATCATCCGTGCTACTTGATTGACGCAACACCGATTGGGTCGTGTCGAATCAGCGCATAATCACAAGAGGTCACGCACCATCTGTGCTGCTTGATGCAACACCAACTGGGTTGTGTCAAATCAGCGCGTAACATGCATAGGTTATGCGCCGTTCGTGCTGCTTGATGCAACACTGACTCGATTACGCACGTAGTAGGTTATGCACCTTTAAGACGGCTGGCTGCATGGCTCAACACTGACTGGGTTACGCATTGATCGATCGTTTCGATTCTACGCGTCACCCGCTCCAGCTCGGCTATGCACGGTTCGGCGACATAGCATCCCATGGCGCGTGCATCACCGACTGGGTTATGCATCGCGACGGTTACGCTAAATCCACACTGCATTCTGATCCGGTCATGTTGAATGCAGCTTACACACCATCCTTGATGCTTGATCCAACACTTACTGGGTCGTGTCGTTGCATCGCGTAACCTAAACCCGCAAAGGTTACACAAAATCCACGCTGCATCCGGTTGTGTCGATTCACCGCATAACCAGCACTGGTTACGCACCGTCCGTGCTGCTTGATTGATGCAACACCGACTGGGTCGTGTCGAATCAGCTCGTAACCACAAGAGGTTACGGACCATCCGTGCTGCTTGATGCAACACCGACTGGGTCGTGTCGAATCTGTGCGTAACATGCAGAGGTTACGCACCGTCCGTGCTGCTTGATGCAACACTGACTTGATTACACACGTTGTAGGTTACGCACCTTTAAGACGGCTGGCTGCATGGCTCAACACTGACTGGGTTACGCATTGATCGGTCGTTTCGATTCTACGTGTCACCTGCTCCAGCTCGGTTACGCACGGTTCGGTGACACAGCATCCCATGGTGTGTGCATCACTGACTGGGTTATGCATCGCGACGATTATGCAAAATCCACACTGCATTCCGATTCGACGCACCGTCCTGCTCGGTTATGCACGTTTCGGCGACGCACTATCCGTTCTGTCTGGTGCGTGCATCACCGACTGGGTTACGCACGGAGTCTGTCACGCAAAATCCCTATGCATCCGGTCGTGTCATTGCATCGCGTAACCTGGGGTCGATAAAGTTATGCAAAATCCACGCTACATCCGGTCATGTCGAATGCAGCTTATACACCGTCCTTGATGCTTGATCCAACATTGACTGGGTCATGTCATTGCATCGCGTAACCTAAACCCGCAAAGGTTACACAAAATTCACGCTGCATCCGGTTGTGTCGATTCAGCGCATAACCTGCACTGGTTACGCACCGTCTGTGCTGCTTGATTGATGCAATACCGACTGGGTCATGTCGAATCAGCACGTAACCAGAAGAGGTTGCGCACCATCCGTGGTGCTTGATGCAACACCGACTGGGTTGTGTCGAATCTGCACGTAACATGTAGAGGTTACGCACCGTCCGTGCTGCTTGACGCAACACCGACTCGGTTAAGCATGTAGTAGGTTACGCACCTTTAAGACGTCTGGCTGCATGGCTCAACACTGACTGGGTTACGCACTGATCGGTCGTGGTAATTCTATGCATCACCTGCTCCAGCTCGGTTACGCACGATTCGGCAACGCACCATCCCATGGCGCGTGCATCACCGACTGAGTTACGCACCGTGACTGTTACGCAAAATCCATGCTACATTCTGATTTGACGCACCATCCTGCTTGGTTACGCACGTTTCGGCGACGCACCATCCGTTCTGCATAGTGCGTGCATCACCGACTGGGTTACGCACGGAGTCTGTCACGCAAAATTACCATGCATCTGGTCGTGTCGTTGCATCGCGTAACCTGGGACCGATAAAGTTACGCAAAATCCACGCTGCATCCGGTCTTGTCGAATCAGCGCGTAACCTGTACAGGGCACCTTCCGTGGAGTGTGATGCAACACCAAATGGGTCATGTTGAATGCAGATTACGCACCGTCCTTGGTGCTTGATCCAACACTGACTGGGTCGTGTCGTTGCATCGCGTAACCTAAACCCACAAAGGTTACGCAAAATCCACACTGCATCCGGTCGTGTCGATTCAGCATGTAACCTGCACTGGTTACGCACCATCCGTGCTGCTTGATTGATGCAAGACCGACTGGGTCCTGTCGAATCAGTCCGTAATCACAAGAGGTTACGCACCATCCGTGCTGCTTGATGCAACACTGACTGGGTCGTGTCGAATCAGCGTGTAACATGCAGAGGTTACACACCGTCCGTGCTGCTTGACGCAACACCGACTGGGTTAAGCACGTAGTATGTTATGCACCTTTAAGACGGCTGCCTGCATGGCCCGACACTTACTGGGTTACGCACTGATCGGTCGTGTCGATTCTACGCGTCACCTGCTCCAGCTCGGTTACGCACGGTTCGGTGATGCACCATCCCATGGCATGTGCATCATCGACTGGGTTACGCACCGCGACGGTTACGCAAAATCCATGCTGCATTCTGATTCGACGCACCATCCTGCTCGGTTACGCACGTTTCGGTGACGCACCATCCGTTCTGCATGGTGCGTGCATCACCGACTGGGTAACGCACGAAGTCTGTCACGCAAAATTACCATGCATCCGGTCGTGTCGTTGCATCGCGTAACCTGGAATCGATAAAGTTACACAAAATCCACACTGCATCCGGTCGTGTCGAATCAGCGTGTAACCTGTACAGGGCACCATCCGTGGAGTGTGATGCAACAACAAACGGGTTGTGTCGAATGCAGCTTACGCACCGTCCTTGTTGCTTCATCCAACACTGACTGGGTCGTGTCATTGCATCGCGTAACCTAAACCTGCAAAGGTTACGCAAAATCCACGCTACATCCGGTCGTGTCGAATCAGCGCGTAACCTGTACAGGGCACCGTCCATGGAGTGTGATGCAACACCGAATGGGTCGTGTCGAATGCAGCTTACGCATCGTCCTTGATGCTTGATCCAACACTAACTGGGTCGTGTTGTTACATCACGTAACCTAAACCCGCAAAGGTTACGCAAAATCCACGCTGCATCCGGTCGTGTCGATTCAGCGCATAACCTACACTGGTTACGCACCGTCCGTGCTGCTTGATTGATGCAACACCGACTGGGTCGTGTCGAATCAACGCATAACCACAAGAGGTTACGCACCATTCGTGCTGCTTGATGCAACACCGACTGGGTCGTGTCGAATCAACGCATAACCACAAGAGGATACGTACCGTCCGTGCTGCTTGATGCAACACCGACTCGGTTAAGCACGTAGTAGGTTACACACCTTTAAGACAGCTGGGTGCATGGCTCTACACTGATTGGGTTACGCACCGTGATGGTTACGCAAAATCCACGCTGCATTCTGATTCGACGCACCATCCTGCTCGGTTACGCACGTTTCGGCGACGCAGCATCCGTTCTACATGGTGCGTGCATCAGCGACTGGGTTACGCAAGGATCCAGTCATGCAAAATCCCTATGCATCCGGTTGTGTCGTTGCATCGCGTAACCTGGAGCCGATAAGCTTACGTAAAATCCACGCTGCATTCGGTCGTGTCGAATCAGCGCGTAACCTATACAGGGCACCGTCAGTGGAGTGTGATGCAACACCGAATTGGTCGTGTCGTATGCAGCTTATGCACCGTCCTTGATGCTTGATCCAACACTGACTAGGTCGTGTCATTGCATCGTGTAACATAAACCCGCAAAGGTTACGCAAAATCCACACTGCATCCGGTCGTGTCGATTCAGCGTGTAACCTGCACTGGTTACACACCATCCGTGCTGCTTGATTGATTCAAGACCGACTGGGTCGTGTCGAATCAGCGCGTAACTACAAGTGGTTACGCACCATCCGTGCTGCTTGATGCAACACAAACTGGGTCGTGTCGAATCAGCGCGTAACATGCAGAGGTTACGCACCGTCCGTGCTGCTTGATGTAACACCGACTCGGTTAAGCACGTAGTAGGTTACACATCTTTAGGACGGCTGGCTGCATGGCTCAACACTGACTGGGTTATGCACTAATCGGTCATGTCGATTCTACGCGTCACCTGCTCCAGCTCAGTTACGCACGGTTCGGCGACGCAGCATACCATGGCACGTGCATCACCGACTGGTTTACGCACCGTGACGGTTACGCAAAATTCACGCTACATTGTGATTCGACGCGCCATGTTTCTCGTTTACGCACGTTTCGGCGACACACCATCCGTTCTGCATGGTGCATGCATCACCGACTTGGTTATGCACGGAGTCTGTCACACAAAATCCCCATGCATCCGGTCGTGTCGTTGCATCACGTAACCTGGGCCGATAAAGTTACGCAAAATCCACGCTGCATCCGGTCGTGTCGAATCAGCACGTAACCTCTACAGGGCACCATCCGTGGAGTGTGATGCAACACCGAATGGGTCGTGTCGAATGCAGCTTATGCACCGTCCTTGATGCTTGATCCAACACTAACTGGGTCGTGTTGTTTCATCACGTAACCTAAACCCGCAAAGGTTACACAAAATCCACGCTGCATCCGGTCGTGTCGATTCACCACGATACCTGCACTGGTTACGCACCGTCCGTGCTGCTTGATTGATGCAACACTAACAGGGTCGTGTCGAATCTGCGTGTAACCACAAGAGGTTTTGCACCAACCGTGCTGCTTGATGCAACACCGACTGGGTCGTTTCGAATCAGCGCGTAACATGCAGAGGTTACGCATCGTCTGTGCTGCTTGATGCAACACCGACTCGGTTAAGCACGTAGTAGGTTACACACCTTTAAGACGGCTGGCTGCATGGCTCGACACCGACTGGGTTACGCACTGATCGGTCATGTCGATTCTACACGTCACCTGCTCCACCTCAGTTACGCACGGTTCGGCGACGCAACATCCCATGGTGCGTGCATCACCGACTGGGTTACGCACCGTGACGGTTACACAAAATCCACGATACATTGTGATTCGACGCACCATCTTGCTCATTTACGCACATTTCGGTGACACACCAACTATTCTGCATGGTGCATGCATCACCGACTTGGTTACGCACGGAGTCTGTCACACAAAATCCCCATGCATCCGGTCGTGTCGTTGCAACGCGTAACCTGGGACGATAAATTTACGCAAAATCCACGCTGCATCTGGTCGTGTCGAATCAGCACGTAACCTCTACAGGGCACCGTCCGTGGAGTGTGATGCAACACCGAATGGGTCGTGTCGAATGCAGCTTACGCACTGTCCTTGATGCTTGATCCAACACTAACAATGTCGTGTTGTTGCATTACGTAACCTAAACCCGGAAAGGTTACGCAAAATCCACGCTGCATCCAGTCGTCTCGATTCAGCGCGTTACCTACACTGGTTACACACCATCTGTGCTGCTTGATTGATGCAACACCGACTGGGTCATGTCGAATCAACGCGTAACCACAAGAGGTTACGTACCATCCGTGCTGCTTGATGCAACACCGACTGGGTCATGTCAAATTAGCGCGTAACATGCAGAGGTTACGGACCGTCCGTGCTGCTTGATGCAACACCGAATCGGTTAAGCACGTAGTAGGTTACGCACCTTTAAGACGGCTGGGTGCATGGCTCAACACTGACTGGGTTACGCACCGTGATGGTTACGCAAAATCCACGCTGCATTCTGATTCGACGCACCATCCTGCTCGGTTACACACGTTTGGGCAACGCACCATCCGTTCTGCATGGTGCGTGCATCAGCGACTGGGTTATGCACGGATTCAGTCATGCAAAATCTCTATGCAACCTGTTGTGTCATTGCACCACGTAACCTTGAGCCGATAAGCTTACGTAAAATCCATGCTGCATCCGGTCGTGTCGAATCAGTGCTTAACCTGTACAGGGCACCGTCAGCGGAGTGTGATGCAACACCGAATGGGTCGTGTCGAATGCAGCTTACGCACCGTCCTTGATGCTTGATCCAACACTGACTAGGTCGTGTCGTTGCATCACGTAACATAAACCCGCAAAGGTTACGCAAAATCCACACTGCATCCGGTCGTGTCGATTCAGCGTGTAACCTGCACTGGTTACGCACCATCCGTGCTGCTTGATTGATGCAATACCGACAGGGTCGTTTCAAATCAGCGCGTGACCACAAGAGGTTACGCACCATCCGTGCTGCTTGATGCAACACCAACTGGGTCGTGTCGAATCAGCGCGTAACATGTAGAGGTTACGCACCGTCCATGCTGCTTGATGTAACACCGACTCGGTTAAGCATGTAGTAGGTTACGCATCTTTAGGACGGCTGGCTGCATGGCTCAACACTGACTGGGTTATGCACTAATCGGTCATGTCGATTCTACGCGTCACCTGCTCCAGCTCGGTTACGCATGGTTCGGCGACGCAGCATCCCATGGTGCGTGCATCACCGACTGGGTTACGCACCGTGACGGTTACGCAAAATCCACGTTACATTGTGATTCGACGTGCCATCTTGCTCGTTTACGCACGTTTCGGCGACACACCATCCGTTCTGTATGGTGCGTGCATCACCGACTTCGTTACGCATGGAGTCTGTCACACAAAATCCCCATCCATCCAGTCGTGTCGTTGCATCGCGTAACCTGGGACGATAAAGTTACGCAAAATCCACGCTGCATCCGGTCGTGTCGAATCAGCATGTAACCTCTACGGGGCACCGTCCGTGGAGTGTGATGCAAGACCGAATGGGTCGTGTCGAATGCAGCTTACGCACCGTCCTTCATGCTTGATCCAACACTAACTGGGTCGTGTTGTTGCATTACGTAACCTAAACCCACAAAGGTTATGCAAAATCCACGCTGCATCCGGTCGTGTCGATTCAGAGCGTAACTTGCACTGGTTACGCACCGTCTGTGCTGCTTGATTGATGCAACACTGACTGGGTCGTGTCGAATCAACACGTAACCACAAGAGGTTACGCACCATCCGTGCTGCTTGATGCAACACCGACTGGGTCGGGTCGAATCAGCGCGTAACATGTAGAGGTTACGCACCATCCATGCTGCTTGATGCAACACCGACTCGGTTAAGCACGTAGTAGGTTACGCACCTTTAAGACAGCTGGCTGCATGGCTCAACACTGACTGGGTTACGCACTGATCGGTCGTTTCGATTCTACACGTCACCTGCTCCACCTCAGTTACGCACGGTTCGGCGACGCAGCATCCCATGGTGCGTGCATCACCAACTGGGTTACGCACCGTGAAGGTTTCGCAAAATCCACGCTGCATTTTGATTCGGCGCACCATCCTGCTCGGTTACGCACGTTTCGGTGACGCACCATCTGTTCTGCGTGGTGCGTGCATCACCGACTGGGTTACGCACGGAGTCTGTCAAGCAAAATCCCCATGCATCCGATCGTGTTGTTGCATCGCGTAACCTGGGGCCGATAGAGTTAGGCAAAACCCACGCTGCATCCGGTCGTGTCGAATCAGCGCTTAACCTATACAGGGCACCGTCCGTGGAGTGTGATGCAACACCGAATGGGTCGTGTCGAATGCAGCTTATGCACCATCCTTGATGCTTGATCCAACACTGACTGGGTCGTGTCGTTGCATCGCGTAACCTAAACCCGCAAAGGTTACACAAAATCCACGCTACATCCGGTCGTGTCGATTCAGTGCGTAACATACACTGGTTACGCACCGTCCGTGCTGCTTGATTGATGCAACATCGACTGGGTCGTGTCGAATCAGCGTGTAACCCCAAGAGGTTACGCAACATCCGTGCTGCTTGATGCAACACCGTCTAGGTCGTGTCGAATCAGCGCGTAACATACAGAGGTTACACACCGTCCGTGCTGCTTGATGCAACACCAACTCGGTTATGCACGTAGTAGGTTACGCACCTTTAAGACGACTGGCTGCATGGCTCAACACGGACTGGGTTATGCACTGATCGATCATGTCGATTCTACGCGTCACCTGCTCCAGCTCGGTTACGCACGGTTCGGCGACGCAGCATCCCATGGTGCGTGCATCACCGACTGGGTTATGCACCGCGAGGGTTACGCAAAATCCACGTTTCATTCTGATTCGATGCACCATCTTGCTCGGTTACGCACGTTTCGGCGACGCACCATCCGTTCTGCATGGTGCGTGCATCACCGGCTGGGTTACGCATGGAGTCTGTCACGCAAAATCCCCATGCATCCGGTCGTGTCGTTGCATCGCGTAACCTGGGGCCGATAAAGTTAGGCAAAACCCAAGCTGCATCCAGTCGTGTCGAATCAGCGCTTAACCTATACAGGGCACCGCCCGTGGAGTGTGATGCAACACCGAATGGGTCGTGTCGAATGCCGCTTATGCACCATCCTTGATGCTTGATCCAACACTGACTGGGTCGTGTCGTTGCATCGCGTAACCTAAACCCGCAAAGGTTACGCAAAATCCACGCTACATCCGGTCGTGTCGATTCAGTGCGTAACCTACACTGGTTACGCACCGTCCGTGCTGCTTGATTGATGCAACATCGACTGGGTCGTGTCGAATCAGCGTGTAACCCCAAGAGGTTACGCACCATCCGTGCTGCTTGATGCAACACCGTCTGGGTCGTGTCGAATCAGCGCGTAACATACAGAGGTTACACACCGTCCGTGCTGCTTGATGCAACACCAACTCGGTTATGCACGTAGTAGGTTACGCACCTTTAAGACGACTGGCTGCATGGCTCAACACGGACTGGGTTATGCACTGATCGATCATGTCGATTCTACGCGTCACCTGCTCCAGCTCGGTTACGCACGGTTCGGCGACGCAGCATCCCATGGTGCGTGCATCACCGACTGGGTTACGCACCGCGACGGTTACGCAAAATCCACGTTTCATTCTGATTCGATGCACCATCTTGCTCGGTTACACACGTTTCGGCGACGCACCATCCGTTCTGCATGGTGCGTGCATCACCGGCTGGGTTACGCATGGAGTCTGTCACGCAAAATCCCCATGCATCCGGTCGTGTCGTTGCATCGCGTAACCAGGGGCCGATAAAGTTAGGCAAAACCCAAGCTGCATCCAGTCGTGTCGAATCAGCGCTTAACCTATACAGGGCACCGTCCGTGGAGTGTGATGCAACACCGAATGGGTCGTGTCGAATGCAGCTTATGCACCGTCCTTGATGCTTGATCCAACACTGACTGGGTCGTGTCGCTGCATCGCGTAACCTAAACCCGCAAAGGCTACGCAAAATCCACGCTGCATCCGGTCATGTCGATTCTGTGCGTAACCTACACTGGTTACGCACCGTCCGTGCTGCTTGATTGATGCAACACCGACAGGCTCGTCTCGAATCAGCGTGTAACCACAAGAGATTACGTACCATCTGTTTTGCTTGATGCAACACCAACTGGGTCGTGTCGAATCAGCGTGTAACATGCAGACCATACGCACCGTTCATGCTGCTTGATGCAACACCGACTCGGTTAAGCACGTAGTAGGTTACGCACCTTTAAGACGGCTGGCTGCATGGCTCAACACTGACTGGGTTACGCACTGATCGGTCGTGTCGATTCTACGCGTCACCTACTCCAGCTCGGTTACGCACGGTTCGGCGACACAACATCCCATGGTGCGTGCATCACCGACTGGGTTACGCACCGAGACGATTACGCAAAATCCATGTTGCGTTATGATTCGACGCACCATCCTGCTCGGTTATGCATGTTTTGGGGACGTACCATCCGTTCTGCATGGTACGTGCATCACCGACTGGGTTACGCACGGAGTCTGTCACGCAAAAGCCCCATGCATCCGGTCGTGTCGTTGCATCACGTAACCTGGGCCGATAAAGTTACACAAAATCTACACTGCATCCGGTCATGTCGAATCCGCGCGTAACCTGTACAGGGCACCGTCCGTGGAGTGTGATGCAACACCGAATGGGTTGTGTCGAATACAGCTTATGCACCATCCTTGATTATTGATCCAACACTGACTGGGTCGTGTCGTTGTATCGCGTAACCTAAACCCGCAAAGGTTACGCAAAGTCCACGATGCATCCGGTCGTGTGGATTCAATGCATAACCTGCACTGGTTACGCACCGTCTGTGCTGCTTGATTGATGCCACACCGACTGGGTCGTGTTGAATCAGCGCGTAACCACAAGAGGTTACGCACCATCCCTGCTGCTTGATGCAACACCGACTGGGTCGTGTCGAATCAGCGCGTAACATGCAGAGGTTTCGCACCGTCCGTGCTGCTTGATGCAACACCGACTCGGTTAAGCACGTAGTAGGTTACGCATCTTTAGGACGGCTGGCTGCATGGCTCAGCACTGACTGGGTTATGCACTGATCGGTCATGTCGATTCTACGCGTCACCTGCTCCAGCTCGGTTATGCACGGTTCGGCGACGCAGCATCCCGTGGCGCGTGCATCACCGACTGGGTTACGCACCGTGACGGTTACGCAAAATCCACGCTACATTATGATTAGACGCGCCATCTTGCTCGTTTACGCACGTTTCGGCGACACACCATCCATTCTGCATGGTGCGTGCATCACCGACTTGGTTACGCATGGAGTCTGTCACACAAGATCTCCATGCATCCGGTCGTGTCGTTGCATCGCGTAACCTGGGACGATAAAGTTATGCAAAATCCACGCTGCATCCGGTCGTGTCGAATCAGCACGTAACCTCTACAGGGCACCGTCCGTGGAGTGTGATGCAACACCGAATGGGTCGTGTCGAATGCAGCTTATGCACCGTCCTTGATGCTTGATCCAACACTAACTGGGTCGTGTTGTTGCATTACGTAACCTAAACCCGCAAAGGTTACGCAAAATCCACGCTGCATCCGGTCGTGTCGATTCAGAGCGTAACCTGCACTAGTTACGCACCGTCTGTGCTGCTTGATTGATGCAACACCGACTGGGTCGTGTCGAATCAACGCGTAACCACAAGAGGTTACGCACCATCCGTGCTGCTTGATGCAACACCGACTGGGTCGTGTCGAATCAGCATGTAACATGCAGAGGTTACGCACCGTCCGTGCTGCTTGATGCAACACTGACTCAGTTAAGCACGTAGTAGGTTACGCACCTTTAAGACGACTGGCTGCATGGCTCAACACGGACTGGGTTACACACTGATCGGTCATGTCGATTCTACGCGTCACCTGCTCCAGCTCGGTTACGCACGGTTTGGCGACGCTGCATCCCATGGTGCGTGCATCACCGACTGGGTTACACACCGCGACGGTTACGCAAAATCCACGTTGCATTCTGATTCGACGCACCATCTTGCTTAGTTACCCACGGTTCGGCGACGCAGCATCCCATGGCGCGTACATCTCCGACTGGGTTACGCACCACGACGGTTAAGCAAAATCCACGTTGCATTTTGATTCGACGCACCATCCTGCTCGGTTACGCACGTTTCGGCGACGCACCATCCGTTCTGCATGGTGCGTGCATCACCGATTGGGTTACGCACGGAGTCTGTCACATAAAATCCCCATGCACCCGGTCGTGTCGTTGCATCGTGAAACCTGGGGCCAACAAAGTTACGCAAAATCCAAGCTGCATCTGGTCGTGTCGAATCAGCACATAACCTCTACAGGCCACCGTCCATGGAGTGTGATGCCACACCGAATGGGTCGTGTCGAATGCAGCTTATGCACCGTCCTTGATGCTTGATCCAACACTGACTGGGTCGTGTTGTTGCATCGCGTAACCTATACCCGCAAAGGTTACGCAAAATCCACGCTGCATCCGGTCGTGTCGATTCAGCACATAACCTGCACTGGTTACGCACCGTCCGTGCTGCTTGATTGATGTAACACCGACTGGGTCGTGTCGAATCAGTGTGTAACCACAAAAGGTTACGCACCATCCGTGCTGCTTGATGCAACACCGACTGGGTCGTGTCGAATCAGCGTGTAACATGCAGAGGTTACGCACCGTCCGTGCTGCTTGATGCAACACTGACTCGGTTAAGCACGTAGTTGGTTACGCACCTTTAAGATGGTTGGCTGCATGGCTCAACACTGACTGGCTTACGCATTGATCGGTCGTGTCGATTCTACGCGTCACCTGCTCCAGCTCGGTTACACACGGTTCGGCGATACAGCATCCCAAGGCGCGTGCATCACCGACTGGGTCGTGTCGAATCAGCGCGTAACATGCAGAGGTTATGCACCGTCCGTGCTGCTTGATGCAACACCGACTCGGTTAAGCACGTAGTAGGTTACGCACCTTTAAGATGGTTGGCTGCATGGCTCAACACTGACCGGGTTACGCACTGATCGGTCGTGTCGATTCTACGCTTCACGTGCTCCAGCTCGGTTATGCACGGTTCGGTGATGCAGCATCCCATGGCACGTGCATCACCGACTGGGTTACGCACCGTGACGGTTACGCAAAATCCACGTTGCATTCTGATTCGACGCACAATCTTGCTCGGTTATGCACGTTTCGGCGACGCACCATCCGTTCTGCATGGTGCGTGCATCACCGACTCGGTTACGCACATAGTCTGTCACGCAAAATCCCCATGCATCCGGTCGTGTCATTGCATCGCATTACCTGGGGCCGATAAAGTTACGCAAAATCCACGCTGCATCCGGTCGTGTCGAATTAGCGCTTAACCTGTACAGGGCACCGTCCGTGGAGTGTGACGCAACACCGAATGGGTCGTGTCGAATGTAGCTTATGCACCGTCCTTGATGATTGATCCAACACTGATTGGGTCGTGTCATTGCATCGCGTAACCTAAACCCGCAAAGGTTACACAAAATCCACGCTGCATCTGGTCATGTCGATTCAGCGCGTAACCTGCACTGGTTACGCACCATCCATGCTGCTTGATTGATGCAACACCGACTGGGTCGTGTCGAATCAGCTTGTAACCACAAGAGGTTAGGCACCATCTGTGCTGCGTGATGTAACACCGACTGGGTCGTGTCGAATCAGCGCCTAACATGCAGAGGTTACGCACCATCCGTGCTACTTGATGCAACACCGACTCGGTTAAGCACGTTGTAGGTTACGCACCTTTAAGATGGTTGGCTGCATGGCTCAACACTGAGTGGGTTAAGCACTGATTGGTCATGTCGATTCTATGCGTCACCTGCTCCAGCTCAGTTACACACGGTAAGGCGACGCAGCATCACATGGCGCGTACATCACCGACTGGGTTACGCACCGCGACGGTTATGCAAAATCCACATTGCATTCTGATTCAACGCACCATCCTGCTCGATTACACACGGTTCGGCGACGCTGGATCCCATGGTGCGTGCATCACCGACTGGGTTACGCACCGCGACGGTTACGCAAAATCCACGTTGCATTCTGATTCGACCAACCATCTTGCTCAGTTACGCACATTTCGGCGATGCACCATCTGTTCTGCATGGTGCGTGTAACACTGGCTGGGTTACGCACGGAGTCTGTCACGCAAAATACCCATGCATCCGGTCGTGTCGTTGCATCGCGTAACCTGGGGCCGATAAAATTACGCAAAATCTACGCTGCATCCGGTCGTGTCGAATCCGCCCGTAACCTGTACAGGGCACCGTCCATGGAGTGTGATGCAACATTGAATGGGTCGTGTCGAATACATCTTATGCACCGTCCTTGATTATTGATCCAACACTGACTAGGTCGTGTTGTTGTATCGCGTAACCTAAACCCGTAAAGGTTACGCAAAATCCACGTTGCATCCGGTCGTGTGGATTCAATGCGTAACCCGCACTGGTTACGCACCGTCTGTGCTGCTTGATTGATGCAACACCGACTGGGTCATGTTGAATCAGCGTGTAACCACAAGAGGTTACGCACCATCCGTGCTGCTTGATGCAACACCGACTGGGTCGTGTCGAATCAGCGCGTAACATGCAGAGGTTACGCACCGTCCGTGCTGCTTGATGCAACACCGACCCGGCTAATCACGTAGTAGGTTACGCACCTTTAAGACGGTTGGCTACTTGGCTCAACCCTGACCGCGTTATGCACTGATCGGTCATGTCGATTCTACGCGTCACCTGCTCCAGCTTGGTTACGCACGGTTCGGCGACGCAGCATCCCATGGCGCGTACATCTTCGACTGGGTTACGCACCACGACGGTTAAGCAAAATCCACGTTGCATTTTGATTCGACGCACCATCCTGCTCGGTTACGCACGTTTCGGCGACGAACCATCCGTTCTGCATGGTGCGTGCATGACCGATTGGGTTACGCACGGAGTTTGTCACATAAAATCCCCATGCACTCGGTCGTGTCGTTGCATCGCGAAACCTGGGGCCAATAAAGTTACGCAAAATCCAAGCTGCATCCGATCGTGTCGAATCAGCACATAACCTCTACAGGCCACCGTCCATGGAGTGTGATGCCACACCGAATGGGTCGTGTCGAATGCAGCTTATGCACCGTCCTTGATGCTTGATCCAACACTGACTGGGTCGTGTTGTTGCATCACGTAACCTATACCCGCAAAGGTTACGCAAAATCCACGCTGCATCCGGTCGTGTCGATTCAGCACGTAACCTGCACTGGTTACGCACCGTTCGTGCTGCTTGATTGATGTAACACCGACTGGGTCGTGTTGAATCAGCGTGTAACCACAAAAGGTTACGCACCATCCGTGCTGCTTGATGCAACACCGACTGGGTCGTGTCGAATCAGCGCGTAACATGCAGAGGTTACGCACCGTCCGTGCTGCTTGATGCAACACTGACTCGGTTAAGCACGTAGTTGGTTACGCACCTTTAAGATGGTTGGCTGCATGGCTCAACACTGACTGGCTTACACATTGATCGGTCGTGTCGATTCTACGCGTCACTTGCTCCAGCTCGGTTACGCACGGTTCGGCGATACAGCATCCCAAGGCGCGTGCATCACCGACTGGGTCGTGTCGAATCAGCACGTAACATGCAGAGGTTATGCACCGTCCGTGCTGCTTGATGCAACCCCGACTCGGTTAAGCACGTAGTAGGTTACGCACCTTTAAGATGGTTGGCTGCATAGCTCAACACTGACTGGGTTACGCACTGATCGGTCGTGTTGATTCTACGCGTCACATGCTCCAGCTCGGTTATGCACGGTTCGGCGATGCAGCGTCCCATGGCATGTGCATCACCGACTGGGTTACGCACCGCGACGGTTACACAAAATCCATGTTGCATTCTGATTCGACACACCATCTTGCTCGGTTACGCACGTTTCGGCGACGCACCATCCATTCTGCATGGTGCGTGCCTCACCGACCGGGTTACGCACATAGTCTGTCACGCAAAATCCCCATGCATCCGGTCGTGTCATTGCATCGCATAACCTGGGGCCGATAAAGTTACGCAAAATCCACGCTGCATCCGGTCGTGTTGAATTAGCGCTTAACCTGTACAGGGCACCGTCCGTGGAGTGTGACGCAACACCGAATGGGTCGTGTCGAATGCAGCTTATGCACCGTCCTTGATGCTTGATCCAACACTGATTGGGTCGTGTCATTGCATCACGTAACCTAAACCCGCAAAGGTTACGCAAAATCCACGCTGCATCCGGTCATGTCGATTCAGCACGTAACCTACACTGGTTACGCACCATCCGTGCTGCTTGATTAATGCAACACCGACTGTGTCGTGTCGAATCAGCATGTAACCACAAGAGGTTAGGCACCATCTGTGCTGCTTGATGTAACACCGACTGGGTCATGTCGAATCAGTGCCTAACATGCAGAGGTTACGCACCATCCGTGCTACTTGATGCAACACCGACTCGGTTAAGCACGTAGTAGGTTACGCACCTTTAAGATGGTTGGCTGCATGGCTCAACACTGAGTGGGTTAAGCACTGATCGGTCGTGTCGATTCTATGCGTCACCTGCTCCAGCTCGGTTACACACGGAAAGGCGACGCAGCATCCCATGGCGCGTACATCACCGACTGGGTTACGCACCGCGACGGTTATGCAAAATCCACATTGCATTCTGATTCAACGCACCATCCTGCTCGATTACACACGGTTCGGCGACGCTGCATCCCATGGTGCGTGCATCACCGACTGGGTTACGCACCGCGACGGTTACGCAAAATCCACGTTGCATTCTGATTCGACGCACCATCTTGCTCAGTTACGCACGTTTCAGTGACGCACCATCCGTTCTGCATGGTGCGTGCAACACTGGCTGGGTTACGCACGGAGTCTGTCACGCAAAATACCCATGCATCCGGTCGTGTCGTTGCATCGCGTAACCAGGGGCCGATAAAATTACGCAAAATCTACGCTGCATCCGGTCGTGTCGAATCCGCGCGTAACCTGTACAGGGCACCATCCGTGGAGTGTGATGCAACACCGAATGGGTCGTGTCGAATACAGCTTATGCACCGTCCTTGATTATTGATCCAACACTGACTGGGTCGTGTTGTTGCATCGCGTAACCTAAACCCGCAAAGGTTACGCAAAATCCACGTTGCATCCGGTCGTGTGGATTCAATGCGTAACCCGCACTGGTTACGCACCGTCTGTGCTGCTTGATTGATGCAACACCGACTGGGTCATGTTGAATCAGCGTGTAACCACAAGAGGTTACGCACCATCCGTGCTGCTTGATGCAACACCGACTGGGTCGTGTCGAATCAGCGCGTAACATGCAGAGGTTACGCACCGTCCGTGCTGCTTGATGCAACACCGACCCGGCTAAGCACGTAGTAGGTTACGCACCTTTAAGACGGTTGGCTGCTTGGCTCAACCCTGACCGCGTTACACACTGATCGGTCATGTCGATTCTACGCGTCACCTGCTCCAGCTTGGTTACGCACGGTTCGGCGACGCAGCATCCCATGGCGCGTACATCTCCGACTGGGTTACGCACCACGACGGTTTAGCAAAATCCACGTTGCATTTTGATTCGATGCACCATCCTGCTCGGTTACGCACGTTTCGGCGACGAACCATCCGTTCTGCATGGTGCGTGCATCACCAATTGGGTTACGCACGGAGTCTGTCACATAAAATCCCCATGCACCCGGTCGTGTCGTTGCATCGCGAAACCTGGGGCCAATAAAGTTACGCAAAATCCAAGCTGCATCCGGTCGTGTCGAATCAGCACATAACCTCTACAGGCCACCGTCCATGGAGTGTGATGCCACACCGAATGGGTCGTGTCGAATGCAGCTTATGCACCGTCCTTGATGCTTGATCCAACACTGACTAGGTCGTGTCGTTGCATCGCGTAACCTATACCCGCAAAGGTTACGCAAAATCCACGCTGCATCCGGTCGTGTCGATTCAGCACGTGACCTGCACTGGTTACGCACCGTCCGTGCTGCTTGATTGATGCAACACCGACTGGGTCGTGTCGAATCAGCGTGTAACCACAAAAGGTTACGCACCATCCGTTCTGCTTGATGCAACACCGACTGGGTCGTGTCGAATCAGCGCGTAACATGCAGAGGTTACGCACCGTCCGTGCTACTTGATGCAACACTGACTCGGTTAAGCACGTAGTTGGTTACGCACCTTTAAGATGGTTGGCAGCATGGCTCAACATTGACTGGCTTACGCATTGATCGGTCGTGTCGATTCTACGCGTCACCTGCTCCAGCCCCGTTACGCACGGTTCGGCGATACAGCATCCTAAGGCGCGTGCATCACCGACTGGGTCGTGTCGAATCAGCACGTAACATGCAGAGGTTATGCGCCGTCCGTGCTGCTTGATGCAACACCGACTCGGTTAAGCACGTAGTAGGTTATGCACCTTTAAGATGGTTGGCTGCATGGCTCCACACTGACCGGGTTACGCACTGATCGGTCGTGTCGATTCTACGCGTGACGTGCTCCAGCTCGGTTATGCACGGTTCGGTGATGCAGCATCCCATGGCACGTGCATCACCGACTGGGTTACGCACCGCGACGGTTACGCAAAATCCACGTTGCATTCTGATTCGACGCACCATCTTGCTCGGTTACGGACGTTTCGGCGACGCACCATCCGTTCTGCATGGTGCGTGCATCACCGACTGGGTTATGCACATAGTCTGTCACGCAAAATTCCCATGCATCCGGTCGTGTCATTGCATCATATAACCTGGGGCCGATAAAGTTACGCAAAATCCACGCTGCATCCGGTCGTGTCGAATTAGCGCTTAACCTGTACCTGGCACCGTCCGTGGAGTGTGACGCAACACCGAATGGGTCGTGTCGAATGCAGCTTATGCAGCGTCCTTGATGCTTGATCCAACACTGACTAGGTCGTGTCATTGCATCGCGTAACCTAAACCCGCAAAGGTTACGCAAAATCCACTTTGCATCCGGTCATGTCGATTCAGCACGTAACCTGCACTGGTTACGCACCATCCGTGCTGCTTGATTGATGCAACACCGACTGGGTCGTGTCGAATCAGCTTGTAACCACAAGAGGTTCGGCACCATCTGTGCTGCTTGATGTAACACCGACTGGGTCGTGTCGAATCAGCGCCTAACATGCAGAGGTTACGCACCATCCGTGCTACTTGATGCAACACCGACTCGGTTAAGCACGTAGTAGGTTACGCACCTTTAAGATGGTTGGCTGCATGGCTCAACACTGAGTGGGTTAAGCACTGATCGGTTGTGTCGATTCTATGCGTCCCCGGCTCCAGCTCGGTTACACATGGTAAGGCGACGCAGCATCCCATGGCGCGTACATCACCGACTGGGTTACGCACCGCGACGGTTATGCAAAATCCACGTTGCATTCTGATTCAACGCACCATCCTGCTCGGTTACACACGTTTCGGTGACGCAGCATCCGTTCAGCATGGTGTGTGCATCACCGACTGGGTTACGCACAGAGTCTATCACATAAAATCCCCATGCATCCGGTCGTGTCGTTGCATCGCGTAACCTGGGGCCGATAAAGTTACGCAAAATCCACGCTGGATCTGGTCGTGTCGAATCAGCACGTAACCTCTACTGGGCACCGTCCGTGGAGTGTGATGCCACACCGAATGGGTCGTGTCGAATGCAGCTTATGCACCGTCCTTGATGCTTGATCCAACACTGACTGGGTCGTGTCGTTGCATCGCGTAACCTAAACCCGCAAAGGTTACGCAAAATCCACGCTGCATCTGGTCGTGTCGATTCAGCACGTATCCTGCGCTGGATACGCACCGTCCGTGCTGTTTGATTGATGCAACACCGACTGGGTCGTGTCGAATCAACGTGTAACCACAAGATGTTACGCTCCATCCGTGATGCTTGATGCAACACCGTCTGGGTCGTGTCGACTCAGCGCGTAACATGAAGAGGTTACGCACCGTCCGTGCTGCTTGATGCAACACCGACTCGGTTAAGCACGTAGTATGCTACGCACCTTTAAGATGGTTGGCTGCATGGCTCAACACTGACTGGCTTACGCACTGATCGGTCGAGTCGATTCTACACGTCACCTGCTCCAGCTCGGTTACGCATGGTTCGGCGATGCAGCATCCCATGGCGCGTGCATCACCAACTGGGTCGTGTCGAATCAGCGCGTAACATGCAGAGGTTACGCACCATCCGTGCTGCTTGATGCAACACCGAATCGGTTAAGCACGTAGTAGGTTATGCACCTTTAAGATGGTTGGCTGCATGGCTCAACACTGACTGGGTTACGCACTGATCGGTCGTGTCGATTCTACGCGTCACATGCTCTAGCTCGGTTACGCACGGTTCGGCGATGCAGCATCCCATGGCGCGTGCATCACCGACTAGTTACGCACCGTGACGGTTACGCAAAATCCATGTTGCATTCTGATTCGACGCACCATCTTGCTCGGTTACGCACGTTTCGGCGACGCACCATTCGTTCTGCATGGTGCGTGCATCACCGACTGGGTTACGCACATAGTCTGTCATGCAAAATCCCCATGCATCCGGTCATGTCGTTGCCTCGCATAACCTGGGGCCGATAAAGTTACGCAAAATCCACGCTGCATACGGTCATGTCGAATCAGCCCTTAACTTGTATAGGGAACCGTCCGTGGAGTGTGATGCAACACCGAATGGGTCGTGTCGAATGTAGCTTATGCACCGTCCTTGATGCTTGATCCAACACTGACTGGGTCGTGTCGTTGCATCGCGTAACCTAAACCCGCAAAGGTTACGCAAAATCCACGCTGCATCCGGTCGTGTCGATTCAGCACGTATCCTGTGCTGGTTACGCACCGTCCGTGCTGCTTGATTGATGCAACACCGACTAGGTCGTGTCGAATCAGCGTGTAACCACAAGATGTTGCGCTCCATCCGTGATGCTTGATGCAACACCGACTGGGTCGTGTCGACTCAGCGCGTAACATGAAGAGGTTACGCACCGTCCGTGGTGCTTGATGCAACACCGACTCGGTTAAGCACGTAGTATGTTACGCACCTTTAAGATGGTTGGCTGCATGGCTCAACACTGACTGGCTTACGCACTGATCGGTCGTGTCGATTCTACACGTCACCTGCTCCAGCTCGGTTACGCACGGTTCGGCGATGCAGCATCCCATGGCGCGTGCATCACCGACTGGGTCGTGTCGAATCAGCGCGTAACATGCAGAGGTTACGCACCGTCCGTGCTGCTTGATGCAACACCGAATCGGTTAAGCACGTAGTAGGTTATGCACCTTTAAGATGGTTGGCTGCATGGCTCAACACTGACTGGGTTACGCACTGATCGGTCGTGTCGATTCTACGCGTCACCTGCTCTAGCTCGGTTACGCACGGTTCGGCGATGCAGCATCCCATGGCGCGTGCATCACCGACTGGTTACGCACCGTGACGGTTACGCAAAATCCACGTTGCATTCTGATTCGACGCACCATCTTGCTCGGTTACGCACGTTTCGGCGACGCACCATTCATTCTGCATGGTGCGTGCATTACCGACTGGGTTACGCACATAGTCTGTCATGCAAAATCCCCATGCATCCGGTCGTGTCATTGCCTCGCATAACCTGGGGCCGATAAAGTTACGCAAAATCCACGCTGCATCCGGTCATGTCGAATCAGCGCTTAACCTGTATAGGGAACCGTCCGTGGAGTGTGATGCAACACCGAATGGGTCGTGTCGAATGTAGCTTATGCACCATCCTTGATGCTTGATCCAACACTGACTGGGTCGTGTCATTGCATCGCGTAACCTAAACCCGCAAAGGTTACGCAAAATCCACGCTGCATCCGGTCGTGTCGATTCAGCACGTATCCTGCGCTGGTTACGCACCGTCCGTGCTGCTTGATTGATGCAACACTGACTGGGTCGTATCGAATCAGCGTGTAACCACAAGATGTTACGCTCCATCTGTGATGCTTGATGCAACACCGACTGGGTCGTGTCGACTCAGCGCGTAACATGAAGATGTTACGCACCGTCCGTGGTGCTTGATGCAACACCGACTCGGTTAAGCACGTAGTATGTTACGCACCTTTAAGATGGTTGGCTGCATGGCTCAACACTGACTGGCTTACGCACTGATCGGTCGTGTCGATTCTACGCGTCACCTGCTCCAGCTCGGTTACGCACGGTTCGGCGATGCAGCATCCCATGGCGTGTGCATCACCGACTGGGTCGTGTCGAATCATCGCGTAACTTGCAGAGGTTACGCACCGTCTGTGCTGCTTGATGCAACACCGAATCGGTTAAGCACGTAGTAGGTTATGCACCTTTAAGATGGTTGGCTGCATGGCTCAACACTGACTGGGTTACGCACTGATCGGTCGTGTCGATTCTACACGTCACCTGCTCTAGCTCGGTTACGCACGGTTCGGCGATGCAGCATCCCATGGCGCGTGCATCACGGACTGGTTAGGCACCGTGACGGTTACGCAAAATGCACGTTGCATTCTGATTCGACGCACCATCTTGCTCGGTTACGCACATTTCGGCGACGCACCATTCGTTCTGCATGGTGCGTGCATCACCGACTGGGTTACGCACATAGTCTGTCATGCAAAATCCCCATGCATCCGGTCGTGTCGTTGCCTCTGAAGGACCGATTAGGCGAACCAGAGAGGGGGGGAGTGAATGGGAGCCGATAAAAATTCTTCTCGAAGGAGATGAGAACTCCAACAAGACGCACACGACTTCCAAAACACGTCTCCGACTCAACTACCCAAGTTGGTCAAGACCACAAAGCCACTGAAGTGCTACTGGTCCTAGGAACCAACAACCACCTACACCTACTTGAGAACGCAGCGGAAAAACTAACTCGAGCAGCTACTGGGCTACACCGGTCAGGCCGGTGAGCAGCACCGGTCAGACCGGTCCCTGCTGGCAAAATCTGAGAACTTCCACAGAAGGCCTCTACACCGGTCAGGCCGATGTAGCTCGCCGGTCAGACCGGTCCAAGCCAGGAAATCCCAAATCCACCAAACTGACCTACCGAGCTCCAAACAGGACCAAACCCGAAACAGCAGCAACACAGGACAACAGGGAACTCACCAAGATGTTTACCCGAGCAAAACTCAACAGAGAGTCTGCACCGGTCAGACCGGTGAAAGGCACCGGTCAGACCGGTGTGACCTGAGCTCTCGGGATGAACAGCGCCCGCGGGTCAACTCCCCCAAATCCAACTCTCGATCTCCCGAATCGCTCCACGGTTTTGCACAAGACTTTGGGGATAGTAGGAACACCTCATGGGCACTCCATAGCCAAGATTTGGTCCACCAAAACTTGTCAAAACAAGAGGAATCGAGGAAATCCCACCAAGAACGCCTCTAACCCTAGAGCCAAGAAAACCCCAAAATCGAGCCCCTTTGCTCACGGATTTGGGTGGGGAATCAAAGGGAAAAGAACCACGAAGGGTTCACACATACATCCCCCACCAAATCCCAAAGAGAAAGGCCTCGAAATCGCTCCAAGAAAATCGACAAGAAAGGGCTCCGAAAATCACCAAAAAGGAGAAACGGGAAAGACACATACAAGCCTTGAGGAACCACGCCGAATCATCTATACATACCAAAGACGTTCATACAAGGTCTAGCTTGCCGCCCGATCATCCTTCCCTCTCACAAGATCTCACCATGAAGCTCTCAAGCTAGTCCTAAGAAAATCCTAAGGAAAATAGGAAGAGAAAATAGGAAAACAAATGAGCTAGGGTTCCAAGAGATGGCTGCCATCCTCTCACCACTTGGGTTATATGGAGGCAACCGAAAGAAGAAAATACCCTTACTAGCTAACTAGGGATACATGCCCCTCAAGGGTGAATTCGGAAATCTTTGTCTTCGCTCCATCGGACGGATGCCCAGCGACCGCAAACTTGCTTAGCCTCGACGCAAGCCTTGCGATCCCGACGCGTGTCCTCCGCTTCGAAGATTCCAGACTGCGTCGTCGCACACCGGTCAGACCGGTGCTCCTCACCGGTCAGACCGGTACCCACCGGTCAGTCTGGTCAGACCCACCGGTCAGACCGGTCTGGAGCTGCTGCACCTCCGACTTCGGTTCTTCGGTCTTGGCTTTGTGGATCAACCAAGGAACCCAGTGGTTTTCTGGTGAACCACCGAAAACCCCGCGAACTCGGTGTAGCCTCCGCCAATCACCACTCATGACTCGGCTCCCACGTAGTCCCGGCTCGACCTTGGTTTTGAGGCTCAACCAAGAAACCGTCCATGACTTCATCTTGTCGTTCTTGCCACCATGCGGCCCGCACTTGACCCCGCTGGCCACCGGGTCCCTCGAACCAAGCCTACTTGTCTTCTCCACACCAGGAGGCCTCACCAGCAACGACCTTTCACGCTTGTTCTTCACCTGCACCAACACCAGTCAAGCCGCAACCTGCACCTGCAATACTTAGCCAAGAATCAGTCCACACCACGTTGTCAATCACTCATCACACCAGGAAGCGACCATCCACCGGTCCTCGAACCACACATGGCTCTCAATCTCCCCCTTGATGAGTGCATTGACAACACACACGTTTTGGTAACCAAGAGAAAAGGAAAAGAAAAGAAACGACTAAAAGAAACTCCAACAAGCGATCGAAAGCCAAAGAAAGGCAAAGAGGATCACTTGAAGAAGACAAGTCTCGGACCCCTTAGGCAAGGGCAACGGCTCGACACATCCGAGACAAAACCATGCTCAAGCAAAGAGCACAAACCATCAAACCAAAACTCGAAAACCACAAAGAGCTCCCCCTGCACACATGCAAACTCCCCCTGAACCAATGCAACTCCCCCTGGACGAATGCATGCTAACTACCTCGCAAAACAGAGCGGCTGCTTCAGCTTTGCTCTGGACCGGTCAGACCGGTCAACCACACCGGTCAGACCGGTGTGCTAGATCGCCCAGCACCTGAACCTCACACCGGTCAGACCGGTGTACCTCACCGGTCAGGCCGATGACCACCTGGGAAAAACTGGGAACTGCACGAGCTCAAAACTAGCTCGAAACCACTTGAAAACCTTCTAAAAGCATGCAGCAAGCCAAAACATGCTCAAACTTCTCCCCCTTGTTGACAATGCATGAATCAAGCCAAAAATGTAAAAAATGCAACCTAGAGCTTCTCAAATAGACAAAATTCAACAAAGGATGCTACACATGTCCAAATGAGCAAGTTAGACATTCTATAGCTTCGTAATGACATCAACTATATGATCACCAAGTTTCACAACCATTGGGCGAAGCTAAGATAGAATTGAGCAATTTTGCGAAAATTTACCCTCTCATGAGCAAAGTCCTAAACATGAGCAAAACATGTCAAAATGGCAAAGCCACACAAACTTCATGCGAGGACAACCATTCTAAGCATAAGACCATCATAAACACCCACAAGCACCTCATGTCATGTCAAAGCCACCGAGCCATGTGCCTACTTCTAGATATGAGACTTCTCATTGGTAGGCATCATGCAACGGTTTAGCACCCAAAGCAAATTAAAAATAGCACATATGACATGGGAGCACATTTTCCAAGCAATTTACATTTCATTTTCAGATTTGAACTTGGTACATGAAATGTCTTTGCGACAAAAAGGAACTTATGCCCCTCCACAAGATCAAGCATGGGGGCTAAACATTCATGATGGCAAATGAGCCTTTGGCCCCATATGATCAAAATAAGCAATCCAACCACAAATTAAGCATAGCCAAGCCACAAAAACATGTCAAGATCATATAAAGGCATTTACTCACAAGAGAGCATACATATGAGATTTTTGAAAAACATAGCCATCAACCATGGATATAAATCAAGATCATCAAGAGCTAAACCAAACTAACCATAGCTTACCAAACTAGCTCACAAAGACATATATATCATTCCATGGTGAACAATGTATATAGGAGAAGCCTTTCCTAAACAATGCATATGATACAAAATGCATGCAACCTAAGATACAAAGATGCCTATACATCATGTTACATATGCCATGCCAAATGCAAGAAATGCACAAAGGAAAGCTATACATATGCTACAAAGGAGCTCCCACACACCAAGCTCAAGAAATCAAACACACACCAAGCTCCCCCCTCAAACGAGTGAAAGTTGCTTGATCTAGGGGTTTGGTGAAAATATCGGCTAGTTGGTCATGTGTGGGTACATGGATCAAAGCGATTTTTCCTTTCTCTACGTTGTCTCTCAGAAAATGATACCTCACTTCTATGTGCTTGGTTTTGGAATGGAGCACTGGGTTCTTTGCAACGCTTATGGCACTGGTGCTATCACATTGAAGTGGGACATGGGTATACTCCTCACCAAAGTCACTCATGGTGTATGTGATCCAAAGGAGCTGAGAGCAACAACTAGCTGCGGCCACATACTCTGCCTCGGTAGTGGATTGAGCAACACTCGACTGTTTGCGGGAAGACCAAGACACCAAAGAAGAACCCAAGAACTGGCAAGTCCCAGAAGTGGACTTCCTATCCAACCGACACCCGACAAAATCCGCGTCCGAAAATCCATGAAGAGCCAAAGAAGAAGACGCGGAGTACCAAAGGCCAAAGTCGGGAGTATGTCGCAAATACCTGAATATGCGCTTGACTGCTTGCCGATGCGAAGTCCTCGGAGACGCTTGAAAACGAGCGCACAGACATACCGAGAATTGGATGTCCGGCCTCGTCGCCGTCAAGTAGAGGAGTGACCCGATCATGATCCGGTACTCCTTCTGGTCCACGTGTTCACCTTCCTCGTCCGCATCAAGAGCTGTAGTCGTACTCATAGGCGTCGCCATGGCCTTGGAGTCCTCCATCTTGAACTTCCTCACAATGTCCCTGGTGTACTTAGCTTGGTGCACGAATGTTCCTTCCTTTGATTGCTTGATCTGTAGCCCGAGGAAGAACTGCAACTCACCCATCATGCTCATCTCAAATTCCCTGCTCATGTCTTCTGCAAACCTTGCAACAAGAGAGTTAGACGAGCCACCAAAGACAATATCATCCACGTACACCTGCACAATCAGGATATCTCTGCCCTGCCTGAGGAGAAACAAGGTCTGATCGACCTTCCCCATCTCAAACCCTCTCTCAAACAGGAACCCCCTCAGCCTACCATACCAAGCTCTAGGCGCCTGCTTCAACCCATACAGCGCCTTCCTCAACTTGTACACCCGGTGGGGGTACTTCTCACTCTCAAACCCCGGTGGTTGCCTCACAAACACCTCTTCCTCCAACACACCGTTCAGGAAAGCACTCTTCACATCCATCTGGTACAACTTGAACCCTTTAGCCACGGAAAAGGCTAGAAGGATCTTGATCGCCTCCAAACGATCTACAGGAGCGAAAGTCTCCTCGTAGTCGATCCCCTCTTTCTGACTGTACCCCTGAGCAACAAGTCTTGACTTGTTCCTCACCACTTCTCCTTTCTCTCCCTCTTTATTTTTCCACACCCATTTTGTCCCAATCGGCTTACACCCTGGGGGAGGGTCAACCAACACCCAAACTTGGTTCTCTCAAAATTCTCCAACTCCTCATGCATCGAATTAACCCAATTATGATCAGATAACACGTGTCCAATGTCTTTGGGCTCAAAGGTGGCAACAAAAGCAACATGAGCGAAATGAGAATTGTTCCGAACCCTCGACCGTGTAGTACGTTCATTCATGTCGCCGATGATTCTCGAAGCAGGGTGATCCACTTGCACTCGCCGGGGAGGTTCTCGCCTTGATGCTACCTCCCCCTCAACAGTAGCTTCGCCTTGATCTGGGTTTGTCGTTGTAGGTGTGGGAGAGGGCCCGTTCACGATCGTCGTCGAAGTAGTAGGTACATGTTCAGCTGCGGGCACCACACCGCCATCTTCATCATCTCCATGTTCATGCTCCTCCTCCTGAAAGATCTCCTCGCCATGTTCGTCGTCACCTGCATACTCAAAAACAAGCTGACTACGTGGCTGTGTCTCATCGAAGGTTACCTCGCAAGTCTCCACGATTTGGTTAGTTTCAAGATTGAGCACACGAAATGCTCTAGAATGAGATGCATAACCAAAGAAAATACCATCGACCGACCTAGCCTCGAACTTGTCCAACTTCTTCCCTTTCTTAAGAATGAAGCATTTACAACCAAAGACATGGAAGTGACTCACCTTGGGTGTGCGACCGTGCATCAACTCGTAACAGGTTTTCTTCTTGTGAACCCTGAGGTAGATCCTATTCGATACATAGCACGCGGTATTGACCGCCTCAGCCCAGAACCTTCTCGGAGTCCTATGCTCGTCGAGCATCGTCCGAGCCATCTCGCACAAGGTCCTGTTTTTCCTTTCCACAACGCCATTCTGGGGAGGCGTATACGGACTCGAAAACTGGTGTTCAAGACCCAAGTCATGGCAAAAGGTTTCGAAGCGAGAGTTTTTGAATTCCGAGCCATTGTCACTGCGGATCGCTCGTATGGCATCTCCGTGCCTCTCGTTTCTTAACCTCAAGACAAGATCTCGAACAAAACCAAACGTCTCCCCTTTCTCCTCAAGAAAGAACACCCACGCATACCGAGAGTAGTCGTCCACCACAATAAGAACATACCACTTCCCACCCGCAGATCGCACACGAGCTGGGCCAACAAGGTCCATATGGAGCAGCTCGCATGGACGCTCAGTCATCACATCGGTGAGAGGCGGGTGAGAAGAGGCTACCATCTTGGCATGCCTACACGGCGCACAAACCAACTCTTTCTCAAACCTCAACCGTGGCAATCCTCAGACCAAATTGAGTTTACTCAAGCGAGACAAAAGATCAAAGCTCAAGTGACCCAACTTCCTATGCCACTTCCACAACTCACTCGAAGAACCAGCCAAAAAGCAACGCTCCACACCACAAGACTGAGAGAAATCAGCTCAGAACACTTGACCCTCGGGAACGACCATGCAAACAAGGTCCCCTCGAGAATCTAAAATTCGAGAACCACCAGGCCGAAACAACACCTCAAAGCCCTCATCCAACAACTGGGACACAGAAAGCAAATTGAACCCCAGTGATTGAACAAGAGCAACACGCCTGAGAGTGACCTTGTCACTTACCTTGATCTCACCTTCTGATAGCACACGCCCTCGCCCATTGTCCCCAAAGGTGATGTATGTCTTGGACACCACCGGGACGAGACTTGAGAACCACCCCTTGTCTCCGGTCATATGCCTCGAGCAACCGGAGTCAATCAACCAAATGTTCCTCAAGTCTCCCACCTGAAATTCAAAAGCGAGCACGTGAGTGAACAAACGACTCAGCACTGGGGTTAGTACCAAAAGAGTAAAACCAGTGCCGAGCCATTTGCTCCAAAGTGGGGTTAGCACAAGCCAAATCATCACGCCTATCAAAACTACCACCATGAACACCACCACGGTAACCACTACGAGGGAACCAACCCTCTCTAGCTGGAGGAGGACGAAAGCCACGAAAAGAAGACCGTGGACCGTTCCTCCTCTCCATCTCAAAGCTACGACTCCTCCCACCTTCGTATTGAGCACGAGGTGGAGAACGCCTAGCAAACTGACCACCTGCAAACTTTCCAGACCAACCACCAGAACCACGACCACCAGAACCAAACCGAGCATCCTCACGAGCACGAAAACCAACTCGCTGTCTGCCCAAACCTGCACCGGTCTGACCGGTGTAGCGCACCGGTCTGACTGGTGTAGCTCGGCCAGCAGCACCACCTACTGCCTTCCAGTCTTCCCAAGCCGGAACCGTCCTCACAATCGCCTTTGCCTTGGGCATCTGCATACGAGGCTCAGGTACACCAGTAGAAGGGTGGTACCTGTCCTTGTTAGCCCACTCTCTAGCCATTCTCTCCTCACGCTTCCTCTTGAAGCAAAACTCATCCTTGTGACCATCTCTCCCACAATACCCACAATGGAACTTCATGGGTTGTGGCTTAGGCTTAGGCTTGGGTTGGGGCTGCTCACTCGGTTTCTCACCCTTCTTCTCTCCTTCCTCACCTCCCTTTGGGCTCACAAACTTCACCGGTTTTTGGAAATCATTTGTTGGGTGAGGGAATATGGGTGGATCTGGAGTAGTGTCAAGTTTGTTTCTGAGATGGTTAGGCTTGGGCTCAAACTTGTTCTTGTGTCTGTTTGGTGGTGGGATAGGGATCTCTCCAACTCTCTCAACTCCCTCACCACTGTTCTCTCCAAGCTTGTCAGCCCCAAGTGCCTGACCATCATAGCGTTTGAAAGCCGCTATCATGATACCAAGCTGAGGCTCCTGACCCGACAACCAGCTCATACATTTCCTCAACTCATCATTCTCATCCTGCAAGCGATCAACATAATGCGCAAGCTCTAAATTCTTAACCGTATGCAATTCACAAGTAGAGCAAGAAGTGGGAATAGGCTCTTTCAACTTAGCCTCAAGCGAAACAGTGTAAGCATGCATCTCATCAATCTTTCCATGCAAAACAGGGCAAGAAGTACAAGCACCTAGCAAAGCAGGTCTAGACTTAAGCTCAGCCACTTCAACCCTAAGCATATCTAGTTCATCACAAGTAGAAGCATGCTTATCCTTAAGAGCAGTAAGATTAGCTAGGTACACAGAGCAGTCACAGCAATCAATCTCATCAGAAACCACAGGAGAAGCCTTAAGCGAATCAATCTCAAGCTTAGCATCTAGGTTCTGGGTTTCTAGCTCAGCCACACGGTTCCTAGCATCTTCTAGTGAGGCCCTAAGCTCTTTCCTCATCTTCTTGGCCTCTCTAAGCATGTGATCGCGATTATCAAGCAAGTCAACCAACTCATCATTCTCCTTGCGCAAAGAGGAGAGCTCATCACATACCTCATCCTCGGAGTCGGAGTCCAAGTCGCTCTGGTGACTCTTCTTGCTGCCGGAGCTACGAGCCATGCCGCAGAAGCCATCTCCCGCAAAGCAGCTCAACCCGCTCAAGTTCTTAGACGCCTTCTTGTTCCTGTGCCGATCACCTTCATCTTTGCTGCTACTCGAGCTCGAGGAGGAGTAGGCGGAGCTGGAGTCGACGTCGCTCGCTCCGACCATCGCTCGGGCCTTCCTGCCGCGGCCGTCCTTCTTCATCGACCGTCGCTCGTCCTTGTGCTTGTTCTTGTGCTTGTGATCGCACCTCGATCGGTACTTGCCGTCCTTGCTCGACCGGTGCCTGTAGCCATCCTTGTAGCCGTCCTTGTTCTCCATCTTCTCCGGGCAGTCAGCGACGAAGTGTCCTGGCTTGCCGCACTGAAAGCACGTCCGTGCTGTCCTCCTCGTGTTCACCCGGTTCTTGTGCAGCCTCTCGAACTGCCTGGTCAGCAACGCCAGCTCGTCCTCTCCAAGCACGTCGAACTCCTCGTCTGGCAAAGACATCAAAGAAGATAGAGAGTACATCCTGGAGGATGTGTTAGCGTTAGACTTAGCTCCTTTGCCGCCAACGAGAGCGAGACTATGAGAATCAGTCGGGCTCTCGATCTTGGTTGTCATACCACGGTCCAACTCAGCCGACTGGAGCTTCGAGAACAGCTCGTTCACAGTCAAAGTGTCATACTTCTCGGACTCAACGATAGCCTCAAACTTCTCGTCCCATATGGTACGATCCAACGAGTGCAAGAGCTTCACGGCTCTATCATGATCATCGTATGGGAGCACGGCCACATTGGCTCTCATGTTGTTCACAACGACAGTAAACCGCTGGAAAAGGGCATCGACGGACTCCCCGGGGAGATGAGTGAAGTTCTCGTACTCTCTTCGGTAAGTTGCGTACATCCGAGCCTGAACCTGAGCATTCCCAGCATGTGCATCCTTCAACTGCTCCCAAATCCTACAGGCTAAGTCCTCTGTCTGAACCCGATCGAATTCAGGCTGACACAAAGCACGAAACAAGTAATCGACCGCCTTGTTGTTGGCTTCGAACATATCCCTCGATCCTGGAGCAAGGAAGTTCATCGGATGAACATAAGCTGTGTTCACCGTAATGTCCCAAAGGATCTGACCCTTTCCGCGGAGGAACGCTGCCATCCGCCACTGCCACGTCTGGTAGTTCTTCCCATCGAAGTGCGGAGGACCCGAACCTCGTTCCTGGTACGCCATCTTTGGATCTTAGACTGGTAAGAGTCAATAAAGACCCGAACCGGCTCTGATACCAATTGAAGGACCGATTAGGCGAACCAGAGAGGGGGGGGGAGTGAATGGGAGCCGATAAAAATTCTTCTCGAAGGAGATGAGAACTCCAACAAGACGCTCACGGCTTCCAAAACACGTCTCCGACTCAACTACCAAAATTGGTCAAGACCATGCAGCCACTGAAGTGCTACTGGTCCTAGGAACCAACAACCACCTACACCTACTCGAGAACGCAGCGGAAAAACTAACTCGAGCAGCTACTGGGCTACACCGGTCAGGCCGGTGAGCAGCACCGGTCAGACCGGTCCCTGCTGGCAAAATCTGAGAACTTCCACAGAAGGCCTCTACACCGGTCAGGCCGGTTAGCTCGCCGGTCAGACCAGTCCAAGCCAGGAAATCCCAAATCCACCAAACTGACCTACCGAGCTCCAAACAGGACCAAACCTGAAACAGCATCAACACAGGACAACAGGGAACTCACCAAGACGTTCACCCGAGTAAAACTCAACAGAGAGTCTGCACCGGTCAGACCGGTGAGAGGCACCAGTCAGACTGGTGTGACCTGAGCTCTCGGGATGAACAGCGCCCGCGGGTCAACTCCCCCAAATCCAACTCCCGATCTCCCGAATCGCTCCACGGTTTTGCACAAGACTTTGGGGATAGTAGGAACACCTCATGGGCACTCCATAGCCAAGATTTGGTCCACCAAAACTTGTCAAAACAAGAGGAATCGAGGAAATCCCACCAAGAACGCCTCTAACCCTAGAGCCAAGAAAACCCCAAAATCGAGCCCCTTTTCTCACGGATTTGGGTGGGGAATCAAAGGGAAAAGAACCACGAAGGGTTCACACATACATCCCCCACCAAATCCCAAAGAGAAAGGCCTCGAAATCGCTCCAAGAAAATCGCCAAGATAGGGCTCCGAAAATCACCAAAATGGAGAAACGGGAAAGACACATCCAAGCCTTGAGGAACCACGCCGAATCATCTATACATACCAAAGAGGTTCATACAAGGTCTAGCTTGCCGCCCGATCATCCTTCCCTCTCACAAGATCTCACCATGAAGCTCTCAAGCTAGTCCTAAGAAAATCCTAAGGAAAATAAGAAGAGAAAATAGGAAAACAAATGAGCTAGGGTTCCAAGAGATGGCTGCCATCCTCTCACCACTTGGGTTATATGGAGGCAATCGAAAGACGAAAATACCCTTACTAGCTAACTAGGGATACATGCCCCTCAAGGGCGAATTCGAAAATCTTTGTCTTCGCTCCATCGGACGGATGCCCAGCGACCGCAAACTTGCATAGCCTCGACGCAAGCCTTGCGATCCCGACGCGTGTCCTCCGCTTCGAAGATTCCGGACTGCGTCGTCGCACACCGGTCAGACCGGTGCTCCTCACCGGTCAGACTGGTACCCACCAGTCAGACCGGTCAGACCCACCGGTCAGACCGGTCTGGAGCAGCTGCACCTCCGTCTTCGGTTCTTCGGTCTTGGCTTTGTGGATCAACCAAGGAACCCAGTGGTTTTCTGGTGAACCACCGGAAACCCCGCCAACTCGGTGTAGCCTCCGCCAATCACCACTCATGACTCGGCTCCCATGTAGTCCCGGCTCGACCTTGGTTTTGAGGCTCAACCAAGAAACCGTCCATGACTTCATCTTGCCGTTCTTGCCACCATGCGGCCCGCACTTGACCCCGCTGGCCACCGGGTCCCTCGAACCAAGCCTACTTGTCTTCTGCACACCAGGAGGCCTCACCAGCAACGACCTTTCACTCTTGTTCTTCACCTGCACCAACACCAGGCAAGCCGCAACCTGCACCTGCAATACTTAGCCAAGAATCAGTCCACACCACGTTGTAAATCACTCATCACACCAGGAAGCGACCATCCACTGGTCCTCGAACCACACATGGCTCTCAGCCTCGCATAACCTGGGGCCGATAAAGTTACGCAAAATCCACGCTGCATCCGGTCGTGTCGAATCAGCGCTTAACCTGTATAGGGAACCGTCTGTGGAGTGTGATGCAACACCGAATGGGTCGTGTCGAATGTAGCTTATGCACCATCTTTGATGCTTGATCCAACACTGACTGGGTCATGTTGTTGCATCGCGTAACCTAAACCCGCAAAGGTTACGCAAAATCCACGCTGCATCCGGTCATGTCGATTCAGCACGTAACCTGCATTGGTTACGCACCGTCCATGCTGCTTGATTGATGCAACACCGACTGGGTCGTGTCGAATTAGCATGTATCCACAAGAGGTTAGGAAACATCCGTGCAGCTTGATGCAACACCGACTGGGTTGTGTCGAATCAGCGCCTAACATGCAGCGGTTACGCACCGTCCGTGCTACTTGATGCAACACCGACTCGGTTAAGCACGTAGTAGGTTACGCACCTTTAAGATGGTTGGCTGCATGGCTCAACACTGAGTGGGTTACGCACTGATCGGTCGTGTCGATTCTACGCGTCACCTGCTCCAGCTCGGTTACACACGGTTTGGCGACGCAGCATCCCACGGCACGTACATCACCGACTGGGTTACGCACCTCGACGATTACGCAAAATCCTCGTTGCATTCTGATTCAACGCACCATCCTACTCGGTTACGCACGTTTTGGCGACGCACCATCCGTTCTGCATGGTGCGCGCATCACCGACTGGGTTACGCACGGAGTCTATCACGCAAAATCCCTATGCATCTGGTCGTGTCATTGCATCGCGTAACCTGGGGTCGATAAAGTTACGCAAAATCCACGCTGCATCCGGCCGTGTCGAATCAGCACGTAACCTCTACAAGGCACCGTCCGTGGAGTGTGATGCCACACCGAATGGGTCGTGTCGAATGCAGCTTATGCACCGTCCTTGATGCTTGATCCAACACTGACTGGGTCGTGTCGTTGCATCGCGTAACCTAAACCCGCAAAGGTTACGCAAAATCCACGCTGCATCCGGTCGTGTCGATTCAGCACGTAACCTGCACTGGTTACGCACCGTCCGTGCTACTTGATTGATGCAACACCGACTGGGTCGTGTCGAATCAGCGTGTAACCACAAGAGGTTATGCACCATCCGTGCTGCTTGATGCAACACCGACTGGGTCGTGTCGACTCAGCGCGTAACATGAAGAGGTTACGCACCGTCCGTGCTGCTTGATGCAACACCGACTCGGTTAAGCACGTAGTAGGTTACGCACCTTTAAGATGGTTGGCTGCATGGCTCAACACTGAGTGGGTTACGCACTGATCGGTCGTGTCGATTCTACGCGTCACCTGCTCCAGCTCGGTTACACACAGTTCGGCGACGCAGCATCCCATGGCACGTACATCACCGTCTGGGTTACGTACCTCGACGATTATGCAAAATCCACGTTGCATTCCGATTCAACGCACCATCCTGCTCGGTTACGCACGTTTCGACGATGCACCATCCGTTCTGCATGGTGCGTGCATCACCGACTGGGTTACGCACGGAGTCTATCACGCAAAATCCCCATGCATCCAGTCGTGTCGCTGCATCGCGTAACCTGGGGCCGATAAAGTTACGCAAAATCCACGCTGCATCCGGTCGTGTCGAATCAGCACGTAACCTCTACCGGGCACCGTCCGTGGAGTGTGATGCCACACCGAATGGGTCGTGTCGAATGCAGCTTATGCACCGTCCTCGATGCTTGATCCAACACTGACTGGGTGGTGTCGTTGCATCGCGTAACCTAAACCCGCAAAGGTTACGCAAAATCCACGCTGCATCCGGTCGTGTCGATTCAGCATGTAACCTGCACTGGTTACGCAACGTCCGTGCTGCTTGATTGATGCAACACCGACTGGGTCGTGTCGAATCAGCGTGTAACCACAAGAGGTTACGCACCATCTGTGCTGCTTGATGCAACACCGACTGGGTCGTGTCGACTCAGCGCGTAACATGAAGAGGTTACGCACCGTCCATGCTGCTTGATGCAACACCGACTCGGTTAAGCACGTAGTAGGTTACGCACCTTTAAGATGGTTGGCTGCATGGCTCAACACTGACTGGCTTATGCACTGATCGGTCGTGTCGATTCTACGCGTCACCTGCTCTAGCTCGGTTACGCACGGTTCGGCGATGCAGCATCCCATGGCGCGTGCATCACCGACTGGGTTACACACCGCGACGGTTACGCAAAATCTACGTTGCATTCTGATTCGACGCACCATCTTGCTCGGTTACGCACGTTTCGACGATGCACCATCCGTTCTGCATGGTGCGTGCATCCCCGACTGGGTTATGCACGGAGTCTGTCACGCAAAATCCCCATGCATCCGATCGTATCGTTGCATCGCATAACCTGGGGCCGATAAAGTTAAGCAAAATCCACGCTACATCCGGTCATGTCGAATCAGCGCTTAACCTGTACAGGGCACCGTCAGTGGAGTGTGATGCAACACCGAATGGGTCGTGTCGAATGCAGCTTATGCACCATCCTTGATGCATGATCCAACACTGACTGGGTCGTGTCGTTGCATCGCGTAACCTAAACCCGCAAAGGTTACGCAAAATCCACGCTGCATCCGGTCGTGTCGATTCTGCATGTAACCTGAACTGGGTACGCATCGTCCGTGCTGCTTGATTGATGCAACAACGAGTTGGTCATGTCGAATTAGCGTGTAACCACAAGAGGTTACGCACCATCCGTGCTGCTTGATGCAACACCGTCTGGGTCGTGTCGAATCAGCGTGTAACATGCAGAGGTTACGCACCGTCTGTGCTGCTTGATGCAACACCGACTCAGTTAAGCACGTAGTAGGTTACTCACTTTTAAGATTGTTGGCTGCATGGCTCAACACTAACTGGGTTACGCACTGATCGGTCAGGTCGATTCTACGCGTCACCTGCTCCAGCTCGGTTATGCATGGTTCGGCGATGCAGCATCCCATGGCGCGCGCATCACCGAATGGGTTACGCACCGCGACAGTTACGCAAAATCCACGTTGCATTCTGATTCGACGCACCATCTTGCTCGATTACGCATGTTTCGGCGACGCACCTTCAATTCTGCATGGTGCGAGCATCACCGACTGGGTTACGCACGGAGTCTGTCACGCAAAATACCCATGCATCCGATCATGTCGTTGCATCGCTTAACCTGGGGCCGATAAGGTTACGCAAAATCCACACTGCATCCGGTCATGTCGAATCAGCGCTTAACCTGTACAGGGCACCGTCCGTGGAGTGTGATGCAACACCGAATGGGTCGTGTCGAATGCATCTTATGCACCGTCCTTGATGCTTGATCCAACACTGACTGGGTCGTGTCGGTGCATCGCGTAACCTAAACCCGCAAAGGTTACGCAAAATCCATGCTTCATCCGGTCGTGTCGATTCAGCGTGTAACCAGCACTGGTTATGCACCGTCCGTGCTGCTTGATTGATGCAACACCGACAGGGTCATGTCGAATCAGCATGTAACCACAAGAGGTTACGCACCATACGTGCTGCTTGATGTAACACCGACTGGGTTGTGTCGAATCAGCACGTAACATGCAGAGCTTACGCACCGTTCGTGCTGCTTGATGCAACACCGACTCGGTTAAGCACGTAGTAGGTTACGCACCTTTAAGATGGCTGGCTGCATGGCTCAACACTGACTGGGTTACGCACTGATCAGTCGTGTCAATTCTACGCGTCACCTGCTCCAGCTTTGTTACACACGGTTCGGCGACGCAGCATCCCATGGCGCGTAAATCACCGACTGGGTTACGCACCGCGACAGTTACGCAAAATCGCCATTGGATTCTTATTCGACGCACCATCCTGCTCAGTTACGCACGTTTCGGCGACGCACCATCCGTTCTGCATGGAGCGTGCATCACCGACTGGGTTACGCATGGAGTCTGTCATGCAAAATCCCTATGCATCTGGTCGTGTCGTTGCATCGCGTAACCTGGAGCCGATAAGCTTACGTAAAATCCACGCTGCATCCGGTCGTGTTGAATCAGTGCGTAACCGGTACAGGGCACCGTCCGTGGAGTGTGATGCAACACCGAATGGGTCATGTCGAATGCAGCTTATGCACCGTCCTTGATTCTTGATCCAACACTGACTGGGTCGTGTCGTCGCATCGCGTAACCTAAACCCGCAAAGGTTACGTAAAATCCACGCTGCATCCAGTCGTGTCGATTCAACACGTAACCTGCACTGGTTACGCACCGTCCCTGCTGCTTGATTGATGCAACACCGACTGGGTCATGTTGAATCAGTGCGTAACCACAAGAGGTTACACACCATCCGTGCTGCTTGATGCAACACCGTCTGGGTCGTGTCGAATCAGCGCGTAGCATGCAGAGGTTACACTCTGTCCGTGCTGCTTGATGCAACACCGACTCGGTTAAGCACGTAGTAGGTTAAACACCTTTAAGACGGCTGGCTGCATGGCTCAACACGGACTGGGTTACGCACTGATCGGTCGTGTCGATTCTGCACGTCACCTGCTTCAGCTCGGTTACGCACGGCTCGGTGACGCATCATCCCATGGTGCGTGCATCACCGACTGGGTTACGCACCGTGATGGTTACACAAAATCAACATTGCATTCTGATTCGACGCACCATCCTGCTCAGTTACGCACGTTTCGGCGATTCACCATCTGTTCTGCATGGTGCGTGCATCACCGACTGGGTTACACACAGAGTTTGTCACGCAAAATCCCCATGCATCCGGTCGTGTCATTGCATCGCGTAACCTAGAGCCGATAAGCTTACGTAAAATCCACGCTGCATGCGGTCGTGTCGAATCAGTGCGTAACCTGTACATGGCACCGTTCGTGGAGTGTGATGCAACACCGAATGGGTCATGTCGAATGTAGCTTACGCACCATCCTTGATTCTTGATCCAACACTGACTGGGTCATGTCATCGCATCGCGTAACCTAAACCAACAAAGGTTACGCAAAATCCACGCTGCATCCGGTCGTGTCGATTCAACACGTAACCTGCACTGGTTACGCACCGTCCCTGCTGTTTGATTGATGCAACACCGACTGGGTCGTGTCGAATCAGTGCGTAACCACAAGAGGTTACACACCATCCGTGCTGCTTGATGCAACACCGTCTGGGTCGTGTTGAATCAGCACGTAACATGCAGAGGTTACACACCGTCCGTGCTGCTTGATGCAACACTGAGTCAGTTAAGCACGTAGTAGGTTATGCACCTTTAAGACGGCTGGCTGCATGGCTCAACACGGACTGGGTTATGCACTGATCGGTCGTGTCGATTCTGCACGTCACCTGCTTCAGCTCGGTTACGCACGGCTCGGCGACACAGCATCCCATGGTGCGTGCATCACCGACTGGGTTACGCGCTGCGATGGTTACACAAAATCAACATTGCATTCTGATTCGATGCACCATCCTGCTCGGTTACGCACGTTTCGGCGATGCACCATCCGTTCTGCATGGTGCGTGCATCACCGACTGGGTTACGCACGGAGTTTGTCACGCAAAATCCCCATGCATCCGGTCGTGTCATTGCATCGTGTAACCTGGGGCTGATAAAGTTATGCAAACTCCACGCTGCATCCGGTCATGTCGAATCAGCGTGTAACCTATACAGGGCACCATCCGTGGAGTGTGATGTGACACCGAATGTGCCGTGTCGAATGCAGCTTACGCACCGTCCTTGATGCTTGATCCAACACTGAATGGGTCGTGTCGTTGCATCGTGTAACCTAAACCCGCAAAGGTTACGCAAAATCCACGCTGCATCCGGTCGTGTCGATTCAGCGCGTAACCTGCACTGGTTACGCACCGTCCGTGCTGCTTGATTGATGCAACACTGACTGGGTCGTGTCGAATCAGTGCATAACCACAAGAGGTTACGCACCATCCGTGCTGCTTGATGCAACACCGACTGGGTCGTGCCAAATCAGCGCGTAACATGCAGAGGTTACGCACCGTTCGTGCTGCTTGATGCAACACCGACTCGGTTAAGCACGCAGTAGGTTAAGGAAATTTAAGATGGTTGTCTGCATGGCTCAACACGGACTGGGTTACGCACTGATCGGTCGTGTCGATTCTACGCGTCACCTGCTCCAGCTCGGTTACGCACAGTTCGGCAACGGAGCATCCCATGGCGCGTGCATCACTGACTGGGTTATGCACCGTGATGGTTATGCAAAATCCACGTTGCATTCTGATTCGACGCACCATCTTGCTCGGTTACGCACATTTCGGCGACGCACCATCCGTTCTGCATAGTGCATGCATCACCGGCTGGGTTACGCACGGAGTCTGTCACGTAAAATCCCCATGCATCTGGTCGTGTCGTTGCATCGCCTAACCTGGGGCCGATAAAATTTGGAAAAATCCACAATGCATCCGGTCGTGTCGAATCAGCACTTAACCTGTACAGGGCACCGTCCGTGGAATGTGATGCAACACCGAATGGGTCGTGTCGAATGCATCTTATGCACCATCCTTAATGCTTGATCCAACACTGACTGGGTCGTGTCGTTGCATCGCATAACCTAAACCCGCAAAGGTTGGGCAAAATCCACGCTGCATCCGGTCGTGTCGATTCAGCGTGTAACCTGCACTGGCTACGCACCGTCCGTGCTGCTTGATTGATGCAACACCGACTGGGTCGTGTCGAATCAGTGCATAACCACAAGAGGTTACGCACCATTCGTGCTGCTTGATGCAACACCGACTGGGTCATGTCGAATCAGCACGTAACATGTAGAGCTTACGCACCGTCCATGCTGCTTGATGCAACACCGACTCGGTTAAGCATGTAGTAGGTTACGCACTTTTAAGACGGCTGGGTGCATGGCTCAACACTGATTGGGTTACGCACTGATCGGTCGTGTCGATTCTACGTGTCACCTACTCCAGCTCGGTTACCCACGGTTCGGCGACGCAACATCCCATGGTGTGTGCATCACCGACTGGGTTACACACCGTGACGGTTTCACAAAATCCACGCTGCCATCTGATTCGGCGCACCATCCTGCTCGGTTACACACGTTTCGGTGACGCACCATCTGTTCTGCATGGTGCGTGCATCACCGACTGGGTTACGCACAGAGTCTGTCATGCAAAATCCCTATGCATCCGGTCATGTCATTGCATTGTGTAACCTGGAGCCGATAAGCTTACGTAAAATCCACCCTGCATCCGGTCGTGTCGAATCAGCGCGTAACCTGTACAGGGCACCGTCCGTGGAGTGTGATGCAACACCGAATGGGTCATGTCGAATGCAGCTTACGGACCGTCCTTGATTCTTGATCTAACACTGACTGGGTCGTGTCATCGCATCATGTAACCTAAACCCGCAAAGGTTACACAAAATCCACGCTGCATCCGGTCATGTCGATTCAACGCGTAAACTACACTGGTTACGCACTGTCCGTGCTGCT
This sequence comes from Cenchrus fungigraminus, assembly GCA_036936925.1. Lineage (NCBI taxonomy): Eukaryota > Viridiplantae > Streptophyta > Magnoliopsida > Poales > Poaceae > Cenchrus > Cenchrus fungigraminus. The sequence goes on from CM072775.1 coordinate 25,754,067, forward strand.
TGATTGATGCACCACCGACTGGGTCGTGTCGAATCAGCGTGTAACCATAAGAGGTTACGCACCATCCATGCTACTTGATGCAACACCGTTTGGGTCGTGTCGAATCAGTGCGTAACATGCAGAGGTTACACACCATCCGTGCTGCTTGATGCAACACCGACTCGGTTAAGCACGTAGTAGGTTACACACCTCTAAGACGGCTGGATGCATGGCTCAACACGGACTGGGTTACGCACTGATCAGTCGTGTCAATTCTACGCGTCACCTGCTCCAGCTCAGTTACGCACGGTTCAGCGATGCAGCATCCCATGGTGCGTGCATCACCGACTGGGTTACGCACCGCAACGGTTATGCAAAATCCACGTTGCATTCTGATTCGACGCACCATCCTGCTCGGTTAGCATGTTTCGGCGACACACCATCCATTCTGCGTGGTGCCTGCATCACCGACTGGGTTACGCACGGAGTCTGTCACGCAAAATCCCCATGCATCCGGTCGTGTCGTTGCATCGCGTAACCTGGGGCCGATAAAGTTACGCAAAATCCACGCTGCATCTGGTCATGTCGAATCAGCGTGTAACCTGTATAGGGCACCATCCGTGGAGTGTGATGCAACACCGAATGGGTCGTGTTGAATGCAGCTTACGCACCGTCCTTGATGCTTGATCCAACACTGACTGGGTCGTGTCGTTGCATCGCGTAACCTAAACCCGCAAAGGTTACGCAAAATCCACGCTGCATCCGGTCGTGTCGATTCAGCGTGTAACCTGCACTGGTTACGCACCGTCTGTGCTGCTTGATTGATGCAACACCGACTGGGTCGTGTCGAATCAGTGCATAACCACAAGAGGTTACACACCATTCGTGCTGCTTGATGCAACACCGACTGGGTCGTGTCGAATCAATGCGTAACATGTAGAAGTTACGCACCGTCCGTGCTACTTGATGCAACACCGACTCGGTTAAGCACGTAATAGGTTACGCACCTTTAAGATGGTTGGCTGCATGGCTCAACACTGACTGGGTTACACACTGATCGGTCGTGTCGATTCTACGCGTCACCTCCTCCAGCTCGGTTACGCACAGTTCGGCGATGCAGCATCCCATGGCGTGTGCATCACCGACTGGGTTACGCACCGCGACGGTTACCCAAAATCCACGTTGCATTCTGATTCGATGCACCATCTTGCTCGGTTACGCACGTTTCGGCAACGCACCATCCGTTCTGCATGGTGCGTGCATCACCGACTGGGTTACGCATGGAGTCTGTCACGCAAAATTCCCATGCATTCGGTCGTGTCATTGCATCGCTTAACCAGGGGCCGATAAAGTTATGCAAAATCCACACTGCATCCGGTCGTGTCGAATCAACACTTAACCTGTACAGGGCACCGTCCGTGGAATGTGATGCAACACTGAATGGGTCAAGTCGAATGCAGCTTATGCACCATCCTTGATGCTTGATCCAACACTGACTGGGTTGTGTCGTTGCATCGCGTAACCTAAACCCGGAAAGGTTACGCAAAATCCACGCTGAATCCGGTCGTGTCGATTCAGCAAGTAACCTGCACTGGTTACGCACTGTCCGTGCTGCTTGATTGATACAGCACTGACTGGGTCGTGTCGAGTCAGTGCATGACCACAAGAGGTTACGCACCATCTGTGCTGCTTGATTGTGACAACCCCATCCGAGATGAGTCCATACTATCACTTAGACCGATCAACTTTGGTCATTAAGCAATAATAAAGAATTATCCCGTTGAGTGTTGCCGGGTCATAGCCCGTAAATCACTTGTAAACCACACAGAGGATCGAAACGCATACATTAAACCCCCATGAAGGATAGTCTAGAGTACCTTACAAATTAATCCAAATTTCCTCGTAGGGTTAATTATTACAAACATTGTCCTTGCATCGAAGGTAAATGGTTCAGAGTTTTGAAACAACATAAATTATACTAATCGATAACTTGGCATCATGGGAGGCCACCCATAACACCATTACTCTTCGTCATCCACCCATTCCAGCTCCCAGCTAGGTGGGATTTCACCAGGCCAAACATTAACACCTAAAAACAACATTTATAGCAACGCTGAGTATACTAATACTCAGCAAGGCTTACCCGTCTGAAATAAAAGACTTAACCTTCTAGTCATGCATGGCCTTTGGCTGTTGGGTTTGTTTTGCCAAGAAGCGACTACAGAGTTAATCCCTACTTTCAATATTTTAGCTCAAGTTCTAGTAGAGCAATTATTACTAGATAAGCAACTAACTCAAGCATACTTGTACAAACAATTAGTCAACCATCAAGGTTATCAACATTTCATCATGGAGGGATTATCATGATTAGAGGGTTAAGCTATTCCCGGATAACGGTGAGAGACCGACGATCGATCGATTAATAACCTTGTAAGGTGAACCTAAACATACGGGAGAAAACCCTCACAAAGAGTGATTTCAACCAAACGGTTCCCATCATTCGTCGGATTAGGAACTGATGCCACAGTCCTAGGTACATAGCTAGCTGGCATGCCTCACACTAGCATCCAGCATCACCATGCACCACAGTTTGCAAGACTGGGGCAGCAACCCAAGAGTAGTAGCCTAAAGTTCCCGCACCGCGTCATTCAGGTACTAGGTTTACCGTTCCCATGTCCGACAAATGTTTAGTACTTTCAATTGCTTAATCTCTAAATCATTGGACCGGAGATCGAATCCCATGCTCTTACCACGTGAGCAATTCAATTTAACAAGTCTTATGATTCCAACATAAGAATCTATTCTCACGAGCGAAATACATCACTCGTCTTGTATCGGGTCCTTAGTGCATAGCAACTAGCAACCTAGCATACTAGTAAAAGATCATAGTTACTTATGGATCATGCATCTAGGGTTTCCATTCAACTCCTGAACGTAAATGCACATACATAAACAAGCATAAATTCAGAAATTTAAAAAGGAAACACATAGGTATATGTTAAATCGGGGCTTGCCTTCGGTAGCGCCAGCAGTCAGACAGTCTTCCGGACTTGGGTCCGGGTCTTGATCAACCGTCACGAAGTGTACGTCTCCTCCAGCTCCCTCGTTCTCGTCAGCCGGCACGAGCGCGTAGCTACCGTCAGGAACTTCTATACGGAGGAATGCAAAGGCATGAGTTAAAGGTTGATGATGGTGTAACAAACAACATGTATTAAGTCTAGGGTGGCATGCTGAGCACATTCACCTAGACAAGAATATATCAAGCATACTCTTCCTTAAGATTAATTATTAAATCCTTTATTTAGTTATTATTATTTTAAAAGTGATTGTGTGCACATTTATTTACTTAACTTAGAATTACCACACAAAAGATCAATTTAGGTTTCAGGGTTCATTAGAAACATTTTCCAAAGGTTATAACACACATATGTTTATAAAGAGGGGGCTTCTTTATTTCTCTTTTTAATATACTTAGTTTCTTCCAAAATTTATTCTGGTTACCCCAGGTAAAATCTTGCAGTGAAAATTTTTGTGTGAGTACAAGGCACTGTAACAGAGTTACTGGTAAAATTTCATGGCAAACAAGGCTACATACTGAGCATGAAAAATCATACAAGATATTCATAGCAAAAGCAAGAATATTAGATACAGGGAAAACTACTCATGCACAGGTGCTCAAAATTTACACAGAGCTACTAGAGACTAAAACTAGGCTACACACCAAAATTTAGTTTCAGAACCTATTTCAATCATGGTACACAAAAATAACAATTTTCAGCCTATTTATTCACAAAGCATTTATTCAGAGGGATATATGACTCAAAAGTAGCTCAACTTTCTACCATAGTCTAAGCTTGTGCCAAAGATAGGCATCACTGGAGCAAAGGAAACTGAGCTATAGATTTTACTTCATAAACAAGCATAATTCAGAAACAGATATATAGACAGCTCCTAAACTCATGATAAAATTACTAGCATCACTTTTTAGCATAATGTAACATCCCTGATGTATAGGCAACAGTGATCACCCTCATTAGTGAGGCTAAGCAAGGTAGTTAACTTGTTTGACTTGGTCAACATCCCTAACCCTAGTCAAACCCCTCCAAATCAAGGTCAACACCCTAGGGCCCTATACCTTTCTTCGATAATCTAGTGCGTTCTCCACTTTTCATATAACAACATCAAAATCGGCCAATATGAAAGTTGTTCATTTTTGCACGGGACACATTTCATTCAATTGACGACAATTGAAATTCGAAGTGGAAAGTCCTCAAAAACTTGGTCAAAGCTCAGGAACGCTGTTTGACCAAACAGAGAAAATCCCAAAGTTTAAACCTTTTTATCTCCAAATCTAGGAAGATTTTCATAGGTCAGCCTTTGCAAAAGTTGGAGCTGGATAGGAGATCTACAACTTTGGTATTTGGAGATTTTTGAGTTTAGTTTGAAAATTTTGTTTTTGCACTAGTCAAACAGAGCCTCGCTGAAATATTTTGGAGCCAGGCGCCAGCCGCGCGCTCTCGCGCGTCGCGCGCGCGTCGAGCAGCGCCGGTACCACTGTCCCGACGTCTGTGCCGCCGTCTGCGCACCGTACGTGGGTCCCGCGCGCGTCAGCGCTCCCTCGACCAGGTGAACCTCCCTGGGTTGTCCCCCCCGGTTGAAGCGCGCCAGGTCGCCGCGCATCACGTGCCTCTACCGCGCCGCGCCTGCCGCCGCTGGTGCCCGCCTGACCTCCCGCTTGTGCGCGCGCTGGAGACAGAGCTCGCACCGCGCCACTTTCCCGCCAACACCGTCGCCTATAAATACGGCACTGCGCCGCAGCACCCCGCCACTGTTCCACCGCTCTGCCGCCCGCCATCGGTGTGCCGCCGCTGAGCTTCCCTGTCTGAAACCTCTCGTGCCCGTCCGAGCCCCCTGGGACCACCTCACTAGTGCCTCCCGAGCCGCTCCTTGCTCACCTCCGCCGCCCAGCTCGCCGGAGAAGGAGCCGCCGCGGCCGTTCCGCCCCTACTCCGCCGCCGGCGACCACCGGAGCACCCTCCGTGTCGGCCAAGCCCACTAATCCGGCCTAGGTGAGCTCCTGGTCCTTCCCCACCATTCGCTCGGCCGGCCCGGGCCCCACATCGCCGCCGGCGATCTCAGCAGTGCCGCCGGGGACCGCATTGCAAGCCCCCAAACCTTTCCAGGGTCGATTTTGTAAAAGCAGGGACGTCTGTGTAAAGCCAAGGGTATGGTTGTGAATGGAAACTTTTGTCCAGGGGTCTATCGATTAAAAAGATTCTTCCTTTTTCATCTCTTTTTGCTGAATTATGTAAAATCAAGAACAATTCACAGAAAAATCATAAAAATGCAAACTCAACTGTTCTGGAATCCTTGTGAAGAACACTAACTTTTCTACAAAGGGTGTTTTCAAATTTCTATGTAGTTCTTAAATAATTTTGAATTTACCTTTTTGGATAGATCTGAAATAATTCAAATTCTATGCATGATCTGAAGCTAAATTTTGGATATGTTGTTTGCCACGTCATGTTGGTCTTCTGGTTCAATTTTGGCACAAAGTTATAAAGTAGATCTTTAGTTATAAATTAAAGTTTTTTTTCAGCTTTGTTCGTGTTTCTGATTTATGTAAATTAATCTGTTGATCTTTTTAGTCCCATCTTTTTGCTATGGTCTTGTTTTATGGTTTTGCACCCATGATAAATAGTAGAGATGTTTTAATCATGTCTTATAGGGTTAAATAATTTTTGCACAAGTTGAACCTTCTTTCTTAAATTTAAATTAATTTAAATTTTCTTTGCTGAGTAAGTGCATATCTCTTCATGATTAGGTGTTTTGAACCTCTACATGAATTTCTAGCTCAATATGTGGTATATTTATTTTTGTATGATTTATTTTTGTTTTTAATGGATGAATCTAGTTGTATTTTTCATGCTAGATCTGTGGCTTGGATTGATCTAATTTTTTTGGCAGTAGCTCATGTGTAGTATGATGTGCCTCCCTGCAAAGTTTCATGGGCACCTTGTTTGTAGTTCTTACAGAATGAATTTTCGAAATAAATCAAGCTTAATCTATGGATTAAAAGAAAAATAGAAATCACCTTTGTTTCTTTTTAAATCTTTTGGTGGAGCTTAACCAAATGACACCATGAACAGCACCCTATATTTTGTTGAAGAGAAATTAATTAATTAATTTAGATGTGCACACAATCACCATCAAATAAGGAGTTAAACCCCGCACACATACCCCTTTCTTTGATAGGAAGAGTATGCTGGATATATCCTTATCCAGGTGAATGTGGTCACCCATACACCCCCACGTTTACCCTTTAATTCTAAGCTACATTCTCAATCCTCATATATGAATACATGAAGTTAATGCATATGCATGTCGTGTAGAACTTCCGGATGGGAACTACGAGTTGGTGCTGGAATCCGAGGGAGATCTCGCTGAAGGAGAAGTGAACATGGTGGAAGTGCAACAAGACCCGAACCAAAGTTCGAAGGTTTTCTCCACTGACTTTTCTAGTGAAGGCAAGCCCCGGAGCATAACCCAGTTTTCTAACTCTTACATTTATGATATGCAATGTTTGTGCATTTACGTTTCAAGAGTGGAAGTGAAACCCTAGATGCATGATCCTAGGCTCCTATGCACGAATACTAGCATGATAAGGTCGCTAGTTGCCATGCTCTAAGAACACGGTAAAAGTCGAGTGATGTTCGTCACTCGCGAGCTATAGGTCTCTTATGTTGGAATCATAAGATTTTGATAAATGGTAATGCTCATGTGGTAAGAGCGTGGGACCGGCTCCGGCCAGTAGGTCTGTGGTTAAGCGTTTGAACGTACTAAACATTTGTCGGGAATGGGACCGGTAAGCCTAGTACCTTCTTGATCCGGTAAGGGATCTATGACCACTAATCTTGGAAAGAGTCCCCTCTGCCTGCAGCGGAGTGGTACATGTGTGGAGCTGGGCGGCGTGTGTCTCCGTGGCCAGCAAGCCTTGTACCAAAGACTGTAGAAATGGATCCTGAGTCGAGGACGGTTGGGAACCGCCTGGTTGGTGCATACCCCACCCCCGTTGGTTTCTAGTTGGATATTTTTGGGGTGTGCATTCTTCCGTATGTTTGGGTTTCCCTTGCAAGGTTAATAATCGATCGATCGTCGGCCTCTCACCGTTACCCGAGATTGCTTAACCATACACTCTATGTCCCGTTAATGATGGAATTGAGATGTAATTTGGATATATGCTTAATTGTTTGCACAACCTATGCTTGCAATAGTTGCTTACTTAGTAATGGATGATCAACTAGAATTTTGAGCTAAAACTTGAAAGTAAGGACATACTCTTTGTTGCTTTTTAGCAAAACAACCCACTAGCCAAAGAGCCTTGCATGTCTAGAGAGTTGGTGATTTTTCATCACCCGCCGGTTAAGTCTTGCTGAGTATTAGTATACTCAGCCTTGCTTTTGATGTTGTTTTCAGGTGATATGAATGATAATGGGTTTCCGTGGCCTGGATCTCTCCCACCCGGTTGGGAAGTGGAGTGGGAGGATGACATTGCTTAGTGACATCACGGATGGCCTCCTATGATGTGGCTTATGACGTTTAGTATTTTATTTCCGCTGTGTTTCGAAATCTGAACTATTTACCTTATGCAAAGGACTTGGTTTGTAATCTTAAAACCTTATGAAGCTTGATGTAATAATTTGTGAAATGTTTATCTCTGGACTCGCCATCGTGTGAGATTTAATGTACAAGTCTTCAATCCTGGTTAAAGTGATTTACCGGGCTTGACCCGGCAGAGGCAACAAGTTACTTCTGTGTTATTGCTTAATGACCAAATGGACTGGTTTAGGCAATAATATGGAATTAATTTGGGCGGTTCTATCATAGCTGGCATCAGAGCTCAATTGTACACCAGAGATCTTAATACACCCTTAATAACATGTTTTTGAATAAAACTTGCAAGATTAAGGTGGGTTTGCAAAATGTGTTAGGAATGCTAAGGATGAACTAGTCCGAGAGGCCCTAGAAGGATTTTTGGGTTCTTTCAGGTGGCTAGTATTTTATGGTTTATTTAAATGAACTTCCAGCACTTCTTAAGCCATGTGTTTCATACGTGTGCTGTGCCGCATCACGAGTATGCGAGGGTTGATAGGGCAATCTATTCAACAGATCCTATCTTCTCGGTTGGATGCCCACGTGTTTTATACGTGCGCTTTCCGTATGCAAAGCATGCGAAGGATGATTTGTTCTATTCCACATGAACATGTCATGGGTTGTGATGTCGCCATGTTTTGCCATACGTGTGCATGATCCCGCATTACGAACATGCGAAGGGGGACACCCTCTATTCAAAAGGGGCATGTCTCAGGTTGGACGCTGTCCATGCAGCGCTAAACGCATGGGTGCCGTTTCTATAGCGAACGGTAATGTTTGTGGACGCTTCCGTGACATGCTGGCACGGAAGGTTCTTTCTTTTGCAGGTACACTAACCACGTTCCTGTAGTTTCGAACGGTTAGTATCCGACTAGCTATTATAGGGAGAGACGTATAATTGTGCCTTGCCACCGGCACTAACCGCGAGTTTGGGCATGGATTTGCCTTGTGAGAATGTTTAGGATGCTTTTTGCATCATGCTAAAAGTTGTTAAGAAGTAAATAAATCACTTTATAATCTATCCTAAAGCACCTCACCAAAACACTTTCTCATCATCCCAATCTTAATAGCTGTCCTTGTACTCAGTTTTGGATGCTCTGTTGGTCTGAATTTTTCGACCCTTTTAAACAGAGTTTTTGGAGAAAAGTTAGATACAAAAGTTGTGTCAAATCTTGTCTAGATCCTGCTGTAAAAATTTCAGAATTTTTGGGCAAGAGAATCTGGATTTATGCCCCGTTTAGTTCCTGTCTACTTGCTGTTTTTCCTGGGAGATAAAGAACTAAACCTTGCTCTATTTAGGGTATCTTCCTTTTGTTTTTAGCCCAACTTTTGAATACCAATTTTGGGTAAAATAACTTCACTGAGTAGCTTGAAAATTATGAAAATTTTTGGCCTACCAAAATATGAGCTTTATGTATTTTTGTGCTTTGGACAGAATCTGTTATCTTTTAACTCACACTAATCGGTGGGAGTTTTGTTGATACAGATGGCTGGACCGCTCTTCTGGGAGGTACGTCCTGACGGGATGGTCCACACCGATGGGCTACACCTTGATGGGTTTGCCCGCATTTTGTGGGACACTCTTCGCTCGTCAAGGTACACCACTCCTCCGATGTATGAGGCATTGGAGACCACACAGCTTGGAGTGCCTCGCTGCTATGTTCGGGTGACCGTGCCACTTCACCCTACTCAACCGGAGTGGCAGGACCTGAGCATGGATGTGTCAGGCGTCCGCATGTTGGAGACACTTGAGGTTGCTGCGTTGAGAGTGCTGAACGCTTTTGGTGACCAGCACCCTCTTGAGGTTTCTTTGACTCCGGTGGGACTACTTCCGACCGTGGACCCCGCGGAACCCGCGTGGAGGAGCCGCATGGGGAACATGGCAGCGCTTCTGACTAGGAGGACCCCACTGGACGTACTGCACGAGATGTCACGGTGCATGAATGCACTTTACCGTCTTCAGGCTCTCCGCAGTATGGCTACCACAGACGTGTCCATCGTTGCTCTCGACACTACTGGGGTGTTGGGAGTATGGAATCACCACCTGCGCTCCATCTCCCTTGCCTACATGGGACTGGAGCGAGACCTTGCTGAGGCACGACTGAGGATCGTTGGACTGCAGGCTGGAGAGGCTCACTGGGTGACCTGTATGGCTCAGTGGGCACACCAGCTCGCTGATCGCCTTCAGACTGTTACAAGACTCCAGGAGCAGCGAGATCAGATGCAGGTCGAGATGGATCAATTGAGGAATGAGCGCTTACAGCACATACAAGCACTAGCACAGATGGAAGAGCAGCTAGAGTTGATGGACGAGGATCTTGGTGCTGCCCATGGCATGATTGCCGTACTACAGCAGCCGCCACCACCACCAGTTCCGGAAGCTATAGAGGATGATCCGGATGACACTCAGTCCATGATAGACAGTGAGAAGGAAGAATCACAGGCAGAGCCAATGGAGATTGCTTCATCTGCTTCTAGCTCCTCCTAAGTAGGCAATCTAGATGACTTCTAGATGGTAATAGTTAGTGCAGCATGTGTACTCCAACGATGGCCTAATTTTGGTCCGTGGATGGGATAGGCTAGCGTAGTTGGAGTATTCTTTTGTGTGGCTAGAAGCTACATGTTAACCACCAGTATGTTGAATGAGGACCTAGTGCGTGTTGTAATCATGTGTTGTAATCTAGTATATGATCTTGTGTTGCAAGACTTTCTGCAGCAGCTCTCGTAATCTGTAATTTGAACCCCCTTATGATCAAATCTGAGCTATGCAATATGAAGGAAAGTCGTTGGAAATTTCATTTTGTGCATGCTCACAAATTTTCATCCTTATTGCTCTTTTGTGCTGAGAGTTATGAATATTTTTGTAACCCTCGGCTGGCTGAAAAACAGCCAGGACAGAAACTCGGTAAATGGATTTTTCAAGCATGATAACATCAAAATCTGGGTATCAACTGAATACCAAAGTCGTAGTGCACGAAATGATGCTCCTTCTGACCAAAATTGAGCACCATCCATTGATCGAGCCGGGAGATATGAATTTTTCATTTCAGCATTGTGGCTGACCCTCCTGAAAAATGATGCAATGAATGGATTTGTCTCACATGTTCTACTTGTGCATAATTCTATCTGCAAGCTTGTGAATGTGTGACTAATCTCTATTCCCATAATTTTTCAGATGGTGGGTCCCACTCGCAATACTCCCCATGGTTTCGGTGATGCTAGTGGCAGCAACCCACTGCCACCGCCACCTCCCATGACACCCATGGAGACCTTCCTATTGGCTCAAGCTGATATGATACGCTAGATCCTGCACAATCAGCAGCAGCAGTAGAAACGCGGCAATCCGCGTGATGACCAGCCACAAGTGGCCAAGAATGAGCACTTCACGGCCATGAAGCCACCAATTTTCACCAAAGCAGAAGAACCACTGGAGGCAGATGCTTGGATTCGTGCCATTGAGGCCAGGTTCGATGCTCTCACTCTGCCCTGCTCAGAGGAGCGCAAGGCTAGCTTTGCAGCATTGCAACTTCGTTGCCTTGCTTTAATCTGGTGGGAACACTTCAAGATGACGCAACCTGCTGGACGTGCCATTACTTGGGATGAGTTCAAAACTGCATTCAAGACTCATCACATTCCTCAGGGAATGGTTGATCGGAAAATCAGTGAATTACTAGCATTAAGGCAAGGTTCTGATTCTGTGTATCAATATGCCCAGAAATTCAACAACCTCTGTCAGTATGGGGGATATCATGTGGATAATGATGCGAAGAAAATGGATCGTTTCCGACGTGGTCTAGATCCTGAGCTTCATGAAAGGCTGAACCCCATCAAGACTGACACCTACCATGAGATAGTGAATCTGGCTATTTCTCAAGAAGATGCTATGAAGAGGACGCAGAATGCAAAGAAGTGGAAGGCTGTGTTCAACTCTAACAACGCGCCTAATCGGAAGTTTCGTCTTGTGAAGAAGGTTTCCCAGGATTCTCAAAGGAACCAGCGGTCTGGACGCTGGGTAGCTAAGTCGTCCCAGAATCAGCCGCGAGGAGACTATCGTTCTTCTGCTTCCCAGCAGAATTACAAGTCCAATGCGTCGCAGCCTAACCGGAATGCTAGGGATGGCAAATGCTACAACTGTGGTGAGACAGGACACTATGCTAATGAGTGCCCCCGTCCCAAACAGCAGAACCAGCGCAACCAGCAGAACCAAGGACGTGGATCTACTCAGGACAACAAGGACAAGGGAAAGAAGCAGACCGTGCAAGTCAAGCAGGGTCGCCTCAACTTCACCACAATGGTGGGAATTCCTGAGGGAGCAGCAGTCATGACGGGTACATTCTCTATCCAAGGCAAACCTATTAACATTTTGTTTGATTCCGGTGCTACGCACAGTTTTATGAACAAGCAAACACAAATCAAGTTGGGTTTCAAGGAAACGCACACTAGGAGTATCTATAAGATTGCTACCCCAGGAGGAAAAATTTCTTCCAGCACCCTAATCATTGGAGTACCTTTGGAGTTAGGTAGCAACGTATTCCAGACGAATCTTATAACCTTGGGTCTAGATGGAATAGACGTTATTCTAGGAATGGACTGGATGACCATGCACAAGGTGATCTTGGACATTTCTGAACGAAGGATAGAAATCAACTCCCCGAGAGTAGGAGCATCAACGCTCTACTTACCTTCCAGAGTATCTGTGGATTCATGTGCCTATGTGACCATAGCCACCCAATTAGAAGAAATTTCAGTGGTGTGTGAATACCCGGATGTCTTCCCTGATGATCTGCTGGGTATGCCACCGGACCGAGACATTGAGTTCGTTATCGAACTTCAACCCGGTACGGCGCCTATCTCAAAAAGAGCCTACCGCATGCCACCCAAGGAACTGGCCGAGTTGAAGACCCAGCTTCAGGAATTATTGGATAAGGGTTTCATTCGTCTGAGTTCTTCTCCTTAGGGCTGTCCTGCTCTCTTCGTTAAGAAGGAAGATGGTAGTTTGAGACTGTGTGTGGACTACCGACCCCTCAATGCGGTGACTATCAAAAATAAATACCCCCTCCCCCACATCGATGCGTTGTTTGATCAACTATCAGGAGCAAAGGTCTTTTCCAAGATTAATCTTAGATCAGGATATCATCAGATAAAGATCCAACCTTGTGATATTCCTAAAACTACCTTTTCCACACGCTATGGAATATATGAGTTTCTAGTCATGTCCTTCGGGCTGACTAATGCTCCTGCTTACTTCATGTACCTCATGAATTCGGTATTCATGAACGAACTGGATAAGTTCGTGGTGGTATTCATCGATGACATCTTAATCTATTCCAAAGATGAAGAAGAACATGCCGAACATCTCCGCATTGTTCTGCAGCATTTGAGAGATCACAAGTTTATGCTAAATTCTCCAAATGTGAATTCTGGTTGGATAGTGTGAAATTCTTGGGCCACACTATTTCTAGTGATGGTATTTCAGTGGATCCAAGTAAAGTGCAAGAAGTGATGGATTGGAAACCACCTAAGTCCGTTCATCAGATTCGAAGCTTTCTCGGATTAGCTGGTTATTATCATCGCTTCGTTCTGGATTTTTCCAGAATTGCCAAACCTATGACTGAACTTCTGAAGAAGGGAGTCAAGTTTGTGTGGGATGAGAGTTGTGAAAAATCTTTCCACAACCTAAAGCAACATTTGACTTCAGCACCTGTTTTGGCTCAACCAGACAATTCTAAGCCATATGAGGTTTATTGTGATGCCTCGGGTACTGGTCTTGGATGTGTACTCATGCAAGAAAATAGGGTCATTGCCTATGCTTCTCGAGCACTTCGACCCCATGAACTAAATTACCCCACTCATGATCTTGAATTAGCAGCGGTTGTTCATGCTCTCAAAATTTGGAGGCATTATTTGATGGGAACCCGCTGCAATATCTTCACTGACCACAAGAGTCTCAAGTATATCTTCACTCAAGCCGACTTGAATATGCACCGGAGAAGGTGGCTAGAACTTATTAAAGATTATGACCTGGAAGTACATTACCACCCCGGTAAGGCAAATGTCGTTGCCGATGCTCTTAGCCGAAAAGCCCATTGCAATTGCTTATCCGTGGACACCTATAGTGACACACTATGCCACGAGATGAACAAACTCAAATTGGAAATTGTTAGTCAAGGTGAGTTAAATGCTATTGGCATGGAGACAACCTTGTACGACAAAGTTTTAAATGCTCAGTCCAATGACGAGGATGTTAAAAGATAAGGCAAAAGTTGTCAGAAGGTGATCCTAAATACAAGTGTTTTCACCAAGACTCAAAGGGTACAGTTTGGTTTGGGCAACGTCTTGTTGTCCCAAACGATACTAGTCTCAGGAAGGAAATTTTGGATGAAGCCCATTTGTCCAAATTTGCAATTCATCCTGGGAGTAGAAAAATGTACCAAGATATGAAGGAAAACTTTTGGTGGTCAAATATGAAAGTAGAAATTGCCAAATATGTGTCCGAGTGTGACAGATGTCAGAGAATTAAAGCCAGTCATTTAAAAGCCGATGGTATTTTTTTTATTATTTAAAAGCCGATGGTATTCTTCAACCATTGCCGATACCTTCATGGAAATGGGATGATATAAGTTTGGATTTCATAGTGGGACTGCCTCTCACCTCTAAGCACCATGATTCTATCTGGGTTATTGTGGACAGACTCACAAGGACCGCGAACTTCATCCTTGTTCATACCACATACTCAGCAAAGCAATATGCTGAGATTTATCTTGAACGCATCGTGTGTTTACACGGAGTCCCTAGAACCATCGTTTCCGATAGAGGTCCTCAGTTCATGTCACGTTTCTGGGAACACCTACATACCTCAATGGGAACCAAGTTACTTCACAGTTCTGCTTACCACCCTCAAACGGATGGTCAGACTGAGAGAGTCAATCAAGTCCTAGAGGATATGTTGCGGGCGTGTATTATCCATTTCGACAAGAATTGGGACAATTGCTTGTCCTTGGCTGAATTCTCGTATAACAATAGCTACCAAGCTAGTTTGAAAATGGCACCATTCGAAGCTCTTTATGGAAGGAGATGTCAAACTCCTTTGAACTGGTCACAGACCGGGGAAAGAAAATTCTTCGGTCCAACTTTAGTTGAAGAGGCGGAAGAAAAGGTAAAACTAATACAAGCAAATCTAAAGACAGCTCAAATGAGACAACAACGTTACCATGATCAAGGACAGAAACCTAAGCCGTATCAAGTTGGTGAATATGTCTATCTTAAGGTTTCACCAACAAAGGGAATTCAAAGATTTGGAGTAAAAGGGAAATTAGCACCACGCTATATTGGCCCTTATGAAATCATTCAAGTTTGTGGACCGGTTGCCTATCGCGTTCAGCTTCCTGAACGGCTTTCAGTAGTCCACAATGTGTTTCATGTTTCACAGCTCAGGAGATGTGCAAATAAGCCGGAGATAAAAGTCATCATCGAATCCAATGCTTGGATCGAACCTAACTTATCTGTGGTTGAGCACCCTCTGAGAATTTTGGATCGAAAAGAGAGGAAGACTCGACGACATTCGGTAACAATGTACAAAATCCAATGGAGCCACCATGATGAAGAAGAAGCAACTTGGGAGACAGAGCATTATCTCAACACCAAGTATCCGGGTTTTCTACAATCTCGCAATCGTAAGTGCTTTCCCCTACCTTTACCTTTATTTTTCGAATCTCGGGACGAGATTCTTTGTAAGGGGGGTAGGCTGTAACATCCCTGATGTTTAGGCAACAGTGATCACCCTCATTAGTGAGGCTAAGCATGGTAGTTAACTTGTTTGACTTGGTCAACACCCCTAACCCTAGTCAAACCCCTCCAAATCAAGGTCAACACCTTAGGGTCCTTTACCTTTCTTCGATAATCTAGTGCGTTCTCCACTTTTGATATAACAACATCAAAATCAGCCAATATGAAAGTTGTTCATTTTTGCACGGGACACATTTCATTCAATTGACGACAATTGAAATTCGAAGTGGAAAGTCCTCAAAAACTTGGTCAAAGCTCAGGAACACTATTTGACCAAACAGAGAAAATCCCAAAGTTCAAACCTTTTTATCTCCAAATCCAGGAAGATTTTCATAGGTCGGCCTTTGCAAAAGTTGGAGCTGGATAGGAGATCTACAACTTTGGTATTTGGAGATTTTTGAGTTTAGTTTGAAAATTTTGTTTTTGCACCAGTCAAACAGAGCCTCGCTGAAATATTTTGGAGCCAGGCGCCGGCAGCGAGATCTCCTGCGTCGCGCGCGCACGTCGAGCAGCGCCGGTACCACCGCCCCGATGTTTGTGCTGCCGTCTGCGCACCGTACGTGGGTCCCGCGCCAGCTCTCCCTCGACCAGGTGAACCTCGCCGGGTTGTCCCCCGCCTGGTTGAAGCGCGCCAAGTGGCCGCGCATCGCGCGCCCGCGCCGCGCCGCACCCGCGCCCGCGTGTGTCGCGCGTGAGCCTTGCGCGCGCCTGCCGCCGCTGGTGCCCGCCTGACCTCCCGCCTATGCGCACGCTGGAGACAGAGCTCCCACCGCGCCGCTTTCCCGCCAACACCGTCGCCTATAAATACGACACTACGCCGCAGCACCCCGCCGCTGTTCCGCCACTATTCCACTGCTCCGCCGCCCGCCATCGGTGCGACGCCACTGAGCTTCCCTGTCTGAAACCTCCCATGCCCGTCTGAGCCCCCTGGCACCACCTCAACACGTCACTAGTGCCTTCCGAGCCGCTCCTTGCTCACCTCCGCCGCCCAGCTCGCCGGAGACAGAGCCGCCGCGGCCGTTCCGCCCCTGCTCCGCCGCCGGCGACCACCGGAGCACCCTCCGTGCCGGCCAAGCCCACTAATCCAGCCTAGTTGAGCTCCTGGTCCTTCCCCACCACTCGCCGCCGGCGATCTCAGCAGCGCCGCCGGGGACCACATTGCAAGCCCCCAAACCTTTCCTGGGTCGATTTTGTAAAAGCAGGGACCCCTGTGTAAAGCCAAGGGTATGGTTGTGAATGGAAACTTTTGTCTAGGGGTCTATCGGTTAAAAAGATTCTTCCTTTTTCATCTCTTTTTGCTGAATCTTGTAAAATCAAGAACAATTCACAGAAAAATCATAAAAATGCAAACTCAACTGTTCTGGAATCCTTGTGAAGAACACTAATGTTTCTACAAAAGGAGTTTTCAAATTTCTGTGTAGTTTTTAAATAATTTTGAATTTACCTTTTTGGATAGATCTGAAATAATTCAAATTCTATGCATGATCTGAAGCTAAATTTTGGATATGTTGTTTGCCATGTCATGTTGGTCTTCTGGTTCAATTTTGGCACAAAGTTATAAAGTAGATCTTTAGATATAAATTTTGAGCTAAAACTTGAAAGTAAGGACATACTCTTTGTTGCTTTTCAGCAAAACAACCCACTAGCCAAAGAGCTTTGCATGTCTAGAGAGTTGTTGATTTTTCATCACCTACCGGTTAAGTCTTGCTGAGTATTAGTATACTCAGCCTTGCTTTTGATGTTGTTTTCAGGTGATATGAATGATGATGGGTTTCCGTGGCCTGGATCTCTCCCACCCGGTTGGGAAGTGGAGTGGGAGGATGACAGTGCTTAGAGACGTCACAGATGGCCTCCTATGACGTTACTTATGATGTTTAGTATTTTATTTCCGCTGTGTTTCGAACTCTGAACTATTAACCTTATGCAAAGGACTTGGTTTGTAATCTTAAAACCTTATGAAGCTTGATGTAATAATTTGTGAAATGTTTATCTCCAGACTCGCCGTCGTGTGAGTTTTAATGTACAAGTCTTCGATCCTGGTTAAAGTGATTTGCCGGGCTTTGTTGACGGTCAATATTTGCCATTTTCGAGGCTGTCAACTCCTGCAAATTTGAGCATGAATAGCACATCCACAATAGAATAGGTGCTTAAACTCATACTTTCCACCAGTGTCGATGTCTATTCGAATGCAGGTATTTAGCTTAAGAAATGGGATGAATCAATGTACTTTCAATCCACACCAATCCAAGGCACTCAAAGGCTGGCCAATCAGGGGCTGCCACATGGATTCTCCTGGATCCATGATGTCTCCAATCCATGTGAAGGACTCTCGACGAATCATACGCTGCCACGTCAGCATCACATGGATCCATGGGCCCACTTTGCCAACTAAACCTCCAGGAAACGTGCCATGCATGGAGGAGAGGCATTAGGGCCCACATGAAAGCGAGCCAGAGGAAGCACGGGCCAGATGGCTGGCCAGAGGGTTCGGCCGACCCTAGGATCGGCCGAACCGACCTAGGGTCGGTTGATCCTCCCCGTCCACGTGCTGGTTGCTCATTGGCTCTTGGATGCATTCCCGGGTGTTTAGGGGAACTTTGAGCCCCGGAGGAAGCGTCCTCCTTGTCTATAAATAGGAGGGGAGGGGCTCCATTTCTCACACACCACCAAGCTCTCAAGTTTCACTTCTCTCTTGTGTAGCTCTCTCTCCCTCTCTCCAATTTTGCCCATGAGAGGTGATTCTCACCTCTTTGTGGTAGAATGGTGATGAGGAGAGATCTAGATTAGGATTAGTTGAGAGGTAGAGTAGGGGTAAGGAGTGAGTTGATGTCCTCGTGGATGCTTGTTCTTCATTTAGATCAAAGTGAGTATTTCAGCATTTCTTATTTAGACTATAGTGGACATCATGCATGATTGATTTGTTCTTGTGTTCGTGGCTCGTTCATAAGTTAGAGGCTTGTGTTCTTCATGACACAAGGCTTCGATCCTTTAGAGCCAGAGCCGTAGTTCATTTACTTGTTTGCATGCTCTGATCTTGTTTAGTTAAGTAAGTCCACTGTATCTCGTTTAGCTGCATCCATAGCTTCCTTTCTGCTCCCAGTTCAATGATATGATCTGATTCCGATCTTTCCCTTGTTCGTGAGACCGTATCTATACGGTTGCTATAGTGTAGTTGCGGGTCGACAGACGTGACCGCATTATAGTATTTATCTAGGGTACAGACGTGGTGTCTGGGCCCTGGTTTTCCTGCAAAGACCACATACGATCGTAGTGTAGAGGTAGGCCGCAGTGGTGACAGCCTGTTGGACCCTTTGTCAACCCTCTTACGTCGCGTACCGAGTTGGGCTCGTTTGCCAGCACCCTGGAGTGTTGTCGCCCCGCGGGGATGACTATGACATGACAGAATAACATCTTGAGAGCTAAGTCCCTTAAGGAAGTGCTTCTTGTATCCCGACCTATCCCAGTGAAAGCTGGTGTCCTTCGATAGACCCTCTCTGGTTACTCGCCGTCCTGAGGGAACGAAACCCGACAGGAATACTCATTCCCCTAGGGAGAAGTGCTACAACGGTGTATCCGTGCGCTTGCAGATTCGTTCACACTCGTCAATGTACCCAGGAGTTTCTTACACGCTCACGCTGCCACGGCGCCCAGTGTTGAGGTTAAGGAACGCCAACAAGCATTTCTGGCGCCGTTGCCGGGGACGGCTGTTGTTAACCTTCGAGCCCGTCTATCCTCATATTTATCTTTTTCCTTTTTCTTCTACCTTCACCCCCGTTACCCTTTTTTTTGAGATATCCCTTTTTGTTTTCTTTACTTCTACCTCTACCCCCGCTACCCATGGAAGGTTATCCTTGTAAACACCTTCCGCCCTCGAGGAGTGAACCCTCAGAGCCATCTTCGTCAAGATCCACTCTTACATCTAGCCTTTGGATTCGCCCCTCTCTCATGAAGCTAATTCAGGACCTATCCTTCTCGGGGTTAAGTCATGAGAACCCTTTTGATCATGTGAGAGACTACGAGCATCTGATTGAAACTCAGGGTAAAACCGGAGAATCACCGGATGCTCGGAAAAGAGAGTGTTTCCCGCTATCCCTCTCCGAGGAAGCACGGGATTGGCACCGTTGTTTTGGTAGAGACTACCTTACTTGGGAAAGGTTGAGAACAGCTTTTTGCTCTCACTTCTTCCCAATACGACGTGTCATCTCGTTAAGGGCAAAGATTCTCTATTTCGAGCAATGTGAGGAGGAATCACTAGGAATGGCATGGAATCGTTTTGCCTCCACGGTGGAAGATTGCCCAGTCCTCTACATTCCCGACTAGATGTTGCTTCAGCACTTCTGGTTTGGATTGCGGAAGGATGATGCCATGGGGCTTAATGCGCTCTCCGGAGGATCCTTTGTGCACCTAGATGCTGTCGAGGGAAAAGAGATCCTGGATAATCTCCGAGATTTCAGATCCCCTTGTATCCCGGTCAATGAGGCACCCACCAGAGGAAATGTTGAGCCACCTAGATCCATCGTCAGCCGAGTCCAAGGTTTCATATCCATTCTTTCTGAGCTCTGGCTGAAGATGTCATTCCTGAATAGCAGGAATCTAATGGAAAGATTTCATGGCGCGAGATCTACCCTTGGGTTCCCCTCTTGTGCATCTTCTTAGACCTTCTCCCCGTGACTTTGTCTCGTGGGAGGACGGAGAAAGTAGTCCGGAAAGAACGACTATTCCCGGCCAGGATAACTTGTTCGATCCTCACTACTAACTCCTAAGGAGGGTATGAGAGGCCTATCGTGTTTCTACGTCGAGGTTTGAGCTGAAGTGCTTTGCACTGAAGTTTCGTATAAACCAAGACATCGGTCTCTGCTTTATAATCCATTGGATTCACCCATTAAGACCGAAGGAGCATGATCATCTACCGATCGAATGGAGTGCATTCACTTTTTATCTCGAGCACATCTATCGATGCTGATCAATTAGGAGAACCTTGCACTTCGTATTTTATGCCTGACTTGATCGATGCCCAATGGGAGGTGCACTTTCCAGCTTATCCATAATCCCCCATTGGAAGCTTAGGCCAGACTTCGGAATGTTTTCATCGCCTCGACGAGAACATCGAACCCTCTGCCTAAGGTAAGAGCGAGTTTAATCTTGCTCTTCGTCCGAACTCTGGTTTAAGATCGTACACCGGCCTCCAGAAGTCCATGCTCTATCCTCTTTGAAGGCCGAGTGTCTTTCTGAGCTTGAGTTCACTCGGAGATCGGTACCTATTGGTGAAGCACTAGCCTCAGTGCTCGATCTTTTCGTCTCCGAGTTCCGCAACCCCAGTGCTATAGTCCTCGAGTCCCATGACCACCCCAGGGAATGCCTCGGCCTCTCTGGGATGATCATGCTTGCCCTCAGCCTCGATATACCTTTTTGGGCTCGAGTTCGTATATGCACTACCCTTGCAGATCAGAGCTTATCCTCATATCAACATTGTCTGCAAGGAGATGGTCGTAAGTTGAGACAGGAGATCACAAGACACCCGCATCCTGAGTACTCTTGGGACTCATCTCGTTTCCCCAGGAAGAATTATCCTGTGGGTATCTTGTGGACCGAGGTCATGCAGGAGAAAAAGTTGCCAAGTTTCAGAGAAGTAGGCAAAGGACCACAGGAAGACAGCACCATTGTGGCGACCCGAACGCTTCGTGACTACCGTCGGAAGTGCTTACACTTTTGACAAACCAAGTATGTCGCCAAGGTGATTCCCCCCAGATTCTTTATGGATATATCATGGTTTGGCCAAGGTTGGTATATAGTGGAGGATGAATTTTCAACCTCAACCTTATCTCCGCCTTAAGCCTAAGCCAATCTTTCCATCTCGGGGAATCCACCTGGGTCATCGATCCTGAGACTTGCTGGAGCCCACTAGAGAAAGGGGAGGACCAGAGGGGCCCACAGGGGGCCGGTCGAACCCAGGTTCGGCCGAAACCCAGGTGCTGCCTCTCCCCTTCTTCTTTCGCGTGTGCATCTCATTCTCCTCCAGAAACCTTCTCCCTGCCGCCCGACGAGTTTTCGCATCGCGAAATCCATCTCCTCCACCTCACCATCCTCAGCATTGCCGCATCCATGGCCGGAAGGAGTGTTGTCCCCTTCAACGGCTCCACCTCGTCAACCGGTCCCGGGGCAGGAGGCAACCCCTCTGTCGTCGCTGCCCCCGCTGCGGACCTCGCAATGGTGGCCGGTGTCCTGGATGTTCCTCCGCTCGCCACCATCCCGCCGGGCGGGAGGATTCCAGGCACACCGCCCTCAAGGCGCTCCGCCTCGCCTGGGAAGAGGCACATGAGACGGGCGGCCAGCCCCTACGGTAGGCCGACCACGGCTCAGCTTCGCCCCAGGGGGTTGCCGCTCGCTCCACCTAGCACACCTGGATCATCGCTAGCTGGAGGGCAGACGAGCTCAGCGCAGTCCGCTCCTTCATCACAGCCGCCGGTGACCATAAAGCCGGCACTGCCCAAGGAGAAGGCTCCTGAAGAGCGCCCAGCTCCGGTTCCGCCAGAAGAGGAGGCAGACTTTGCTTTGGACGACGGGTTGCCACTGCCGTCCTACACTAGGAGGTCCAGGGAGAGGACTCGGGCCACCGAGCAACTCCCTAGGCTCTCCTCAGTGGCCAAGCTAACTCCATCGATGAAGGAATTGGAGGCCAGCAACGAGAAGCTCAGGACTGCTTATTCAGAGCAGAAGTTGGACCTGGCCGAGCTGAGAGATGACATTCGAGACCTTCGCCGCGGCCTTTGTGCGAAGATGAGGAGGCTGTTCTCGGCTACGGGGCATGCAGCTCTTTATGATGCCGAGTAGTGGGGATTAGCCCCAGCCTTAGTTCATTAGGCGCTAGTTTAGGTCTAGGTTTGATTTCCCTTTGTTTCCCTTTATTTCATTTATTTCCTTTGCATGTGTGTAAGCGCCTAATCATTTTGTTTGAAACATTTAAATTTTAATAAAGTGGCTCACCGGTCATGTAACCCGGTTTAGCCACCCATTGTCTCATTACTTTGGTCTCTTTGATTTAGAGGACATCTAGGTTCGAGACAGTGTGGGGGAAGAGCCACGACTCTCCCAATGCAGGCACGACGTTTCCATACGTACCCACTATGAGCACTCCGCGCTAGCCAACCGATCACTACTGAGAACCTGAACGGGACCCGCACGAGTTCACTCTTGTGGACAGCCTCTAACGGTTCATCTCTCATGCATTGCACCGGTTTGCATCTCGACAACTCACTCTCTGTCATTCCTGAGTTTTATAAGCTATATATGTCTATCTCTAAACTAAAACTCAAATGATGATGCTAAATATCACCCAGCTCGTTTGTACCTGAGTAGACTTACATATGTTTTATTCTTTGTTATCTGCCTGATGCTTGTCAACCATAATCTTCTTAAGGACAAGCATGTTCACCTAAGTAATTGACGAGTATGATATGGCTGGATGATATGATCTTTTTCTCTGATGACTAACTCTCTTGGGGAATTTATTTTTGAAAACTCAAAACCTCTTGGAAAGGCTCCTCTTTGATATGCCTCCGTCCCATTAGAGCCATATGATCTTTGTAGGTAAAAACCTTCGGTTCATATGCTGCTTGTTATTACTTTGAGCTTTGTCAAATTCTGTGACCCTTGTGAGAATTCTTTTCATTACTTTCATGATCAAGATTTATGCTCAAGGCATGATGAAAAAAAAGAAGAATAGCCCATGTCCAAAATAAAGGAGGAATAAGGGAGAGATGAGATCATGCAAAATGGAGTTCCATATCATAGATGGTAATAACTAGTGTCCATTCCGGGGCTAGTGTCCACCTTACCATCAACCCGCAGTTCTCACCTTATATATGTATGGTAATATCTAGCACCCATTCCTGGCCTAGTATCCACCTTACCATACACACCATAACCATTCTGGTGCATATCTTGATCTGATAGTATGTTTTGATTTTCTCTGTGAATCCAGTCTTTGACTTTGCAAAATATGTGATACAAGTATGATTTCTCTTTATCCTACCCTGAGCTCCACATATAGCCATCATTAGAAGAAGGATGAAGAAAGGCAAATGCCTTAGTGAGGACATATACACATTGAGCGATCTGAGAGAATTAAATGAGAAAGCCACCAAGAGTTTTGTTTATGAAAATCTTGCAAAACCCCAAGGTGTTTATCATCAGGTGCATAAGTGACTTGATACACAGCTGTTCTACTCTTCAATCACCCAAGGGAACATGATAGCCACTACACAGAGGTTCACAGGATCAAGGTATGACTTGGAATATCTCTTATGTCTGTCTTACTTTTGGGTATTCATGACCCACTTGGATTTGTTTCCCCTTCACTCGGGACGAGCAAAGGTCAAGTGTGGGGGTGTTGTTGACAGTAAATATTTGCCATTTTCAAGGCCATCAACTCCTGCAAATTTGAGCATGAATAGCACATCCACACTAGAATAGGTGCTTAAACTCATACTTTCCACCAGTGTCGATGTCTATTCGAATGCAGGTATTTAGCTTAAGAAATGGGAGGAATCAATGCACTTTCACTCCACTCCAATCCAAGGCACTCAAAGGCTGGCCAATCAGGGGCAGCCACATGGATTCTCCTGGATCCATGATGTCACCAATCCATGTGAAGGACTCTCGACGAATCATACGCTGCCACGTCAGCATCACATGGATCCATGGGCCCACTTTGCCAACTAAACCGCCAGGAAACGTGCCATGCACGGAGGAGAGGCAATAGGGCCCACATGCAAGCGAGCCAGAGGAAGCACGGGCCAGATGGCCGGTTAGAGGGTTCGGCCGACCCTAGGATCGGCCGAACCGACCTAGGGTCGGTTGATCCTCCCCGTCCACGTGCTAGTTGCTCATTGGCTCTTGGCTGCATTCCCGGGTGTTTAGGGGCACTTTGAGCCCCGGAGCAAGCCTCCTCCTTGTCTATAAATAGGAGGGGAGGGGCTCCATTTCTCACACACCACCAAGCTCTCAAGTTTCACTTCTCTCTTGTGTAGCTCTCTCTCGTTCTCTCCAATTCTGCCCATGAGAGGAGATTCTCACCTCTTTGTGGTAGAATGGTGATGAGGAGATATCTAGATTAGGATTAGTTGAGAGGTAGAGTAGGGGTAAGGATTGAGTTGATGTCCTCGTGAATGCTTGTTCTTCATTTAGATCAAAGTGAGTATTTCAGCATTTCTTATTTAGACTATAGTGGACATCATGCATGATTGATTTGTTCTTGTGTTCGTGGCTCGTTCATAAGTTAGAGGCTTCTATTCTTCATGACACAAGGCTTCGATCCTTTAGAGCCAGAGCCATAGTTCATTTACTTGTTTGCATGCTCTGATCCTGTTTAGTTAAGTAAGTCCGCTGTATCTTGTTTAGCTAAGTCCCTTATGGAAGTGCTTCTTGTATCCCGACCTATCCCAGCGAAAGCTGGTGTCCTTGGATAGACCCTCTCTAGTTACTCGCCATCCTGAGGGAACGAAACCCGACGGGAATACTCATTCCCCTATGGAGAAGTGCTACAGCAGTGTATCCGTGCGCTTGCGGATTCGTTCACACTCGTCAGTGTACCCAGGAGTTTCTTACACGCTCACGCTGCCACGACGCCCAGTGTTGAGGTTAAGGAACGCCAACAGGCTTGACCCGGCAGAGGCGACAAGTTACTTCTGTGTTATTGCTTAATGACCAAATGGATTGGTTTAGGCAATAATATGGAGTTAATTTGGGCGGTTTTGTCACACATAACAAGGTGATATCCAAAAGACGGACCACAGAAAACATATATATGAAGCTACAAAAAAAAAGATACACAGATCTAGCCATAAAGCAAAATAAATCATAACTAAATAACCATTCAGTAACTTTGTGCAAAAACTTAGGTGAAGCCTATACTAGTACTGATCACCAACATATCCAAAGATCAGGCCTAGCACATGAGTACAACTCAGGTTTTGAACAACCTCATACAAACTGAATTGGATTTTTCATTCAAAAACCATGCATCAAAAGTATATATAGGTTTTGTAAAAGATGTAGGTCTGTTCATAAGAGAACCAACAAAATTGGTTTTGCATTTTTAGGATTTTTCTGTGATTTTCTACGATTTTTACTGTTCTCAGGACTTGTGGGTAAAAGTTTAAGAATCTTCTTTCGTTTCAACCCTTGCAAAGATTTAAATCCTTACGGATCAGTCCCTGGCTTTTACACAGAAGACCCTAAGAAGATCTTGATCTCACAGATGTGCCCTCTCGCGGCGAAGCAAGTTCGCTGGCGGTGAACTAGGGCCGGTGCAGGCAAACAAATGCGGGGATTGATGATTGAGCTCACCAGGAGTGGATTGGTGGCGGCAGTGTGGCCGGGGATGTCTCTGGTGAGCGGCGGCGGTGAAACCGTGGTGGCGCGGCCGCCTCGACTCGGATTCCGGCGAGGAGAGGAGTGGAGTTGATGAGTGTGTAGGTGGGGAAGTGCTCTGGGACTCTAGAGAGGAGCTTCAAGTGCTCAGACAGCAGTGGGGACTAGAGGAGGGACAAGCTCGTCACGGCAGCGGCAATGGCGTCGCCGCAGAGCTCTGGCGGGGCGGAGGAGGAACGGGAGCTTAAATAGGCAGTCGTGGCATGGAGAGAAGGTCATGACGTGACCACAGTGTAGCATAGTGACGACATCATTGCCGGGAAAGTGCGGCGAAGTGCGCGGGCGCGGTCGGCCAATGACGGCCTCGGCGTGCGCCCTCCAGCGGCTAACGGCGCGGCGCGGCGCGTGGCACCGGCCTAGCGGCCTAGGCCTGTCACCGCCTCGAGCGTCCAATGCGGTGCAGTGACACCGACAGACCAGTGGGTCCCTGTGTGCCTCAGCGTTTGCGGTCGGTCACACGGCGGCGCCTGACACGGCGTCGTGCGGCGGCGTTCCGGCGTCGATTTCATTTCGGGGTTCGCCTGTTTGACCAGCTCAAACTCTTGTTTTTGACACAGAAGTGACCCAAGTGCCAATTGACAAAGTTGTAGCTCAGGTATCCCTCTACAACTTTTACAAAGGCCGTTAGGTGATTCGTGCACAGGATCGAGCACAAACAGCTCTTGAACTTGACTGTTTTCTCGGCGCCGGTGAATAGGAACTGGAAGCGTTGACCAAGGTTTTTTCACATGTTTCCACTTCGAATTTCAAATGCCACTCAACATCAAAGTTGTAGGCCTTGAAAAACTGCACAACTTTGGTATTGGCCGATTTTGAAGTGTTTTGGTGAAAATTGGAGAACGTGCCAAAAGTTCTAGATTGAGTTCATGGCTTAGGGGGTTTGACTAGGGGTTTGACCTCTAAGATGCTTAGGGTCTTAAGCACAAGTGATCATAGGGTGACTAGGGATGTGATTAGCCTCTAGTGCCACTTGATTAAAAGCACAAGGTGTTACATTGATGCAACAACGACTGGGTCGTGTCGAATTAGCGCGTAACATGCAGAGGTTACGCACCGTCCGTGCTGCTTGATGCAAAACTAACTCGGTTAAGCACGTAGTAGGTTACGCACCTTTAAGACGGCCGGCTACATGGCTCAACACGGACTGGGTTACGCACTGATCGGTCGTGTCAAATCTACGCGTCACCTGCTCCAGCTCGGTTACGCACGGTTCGGCGACGCAGCATCCCATGGTGCGTGCATCACCGACTGGGTTATGCACCGCGACGATTATGCAAAATCCACGTTGCATTCTGATTCGACACACCATCTTGCTTGGTTACGCACATTTCGGTGACGCACCATTGAGGACCAGGTGTGTCCGAGGACCAGTGGAGGGTCGCTCCTTAGTGATGAGTGATTGACAACGTTGTGTGGACTGATACTTGGCTAAGTGTGCAGGTACAGGTTGCGGCTTGACTCGTGTCGGTGCAGGTGAAGAACAAGCGCGAAAGGCCTTAGCCGTGGCGGCCTCTGGGTGATGGAGAGGCAAGTAGGCTTGGTTCGATGGACCCGGTGGTCGATGGGGTCAAGTGCGAGCCGTGCGGTGCAAGACTGGCGGGCTGAAGTCGTGAACATGGGCCGGTGCAAGGTAGCGGATGGAGCCCGAAGCTTGCACGCGGGGTTTGTTGGTTTTCCCACAAAACCATCGGTGGACGGTTTCTTGGTTTAGGCCTCAAAACCAAGCCCGGAGGCCTGAGGCGATGGAGGCGGTGATCCGGGAGCTTCGGGAAGTTTCGAGGCGGAGAGCACGTGGCGTGATCGCGGGGTTTGCGTCGATGTGAAGCGAAGCCGCGGTGGAAGTGTGTCCGTCCGATGAAGACTTGACCAAAATGCCCCTGAGGGGCTGTATCTTCATTTCAAGTTGTAGGGGTAGTGTGGTCATTTACCTCCCTCCGATGGACTTCGTATAAATAGCGGAGAGGTGGATGACATCTCTCTCTCTTGGACTCTAAGGCTTCCTCCCCCGGTAGATTGCTCTAAACTGCTTCTTTTCCCTCTGTATTCCTTAGGCTAGATTCTTGTATAGACTCTGACCACTGGATGTATGGAAGCATTTGGCGTTCCGGTGATCTCCTAGCCCCTTGTGATTTTCGTGTCATTTTTGGGGCTATTTTTGGGGGGTTTCGTTCTTTGCTCGATTCGTGGATTTGAGGGTGTTTCTTCATGGATTTCTTTGAGGGGATCATGGGTGGATGCCTTGCGCATCTTGGTGTGTGATCTTGACCCCTCAAACGCCGGGAAACACCTTCGATTTGTGCGTTTTTGGTTGGTGCCCGAGTTCTTGGTGGAGGTTCGTGTGATCCGCAATTCCCGGTGTTATAGGGAGTTAGAGGTCAAGATTTTTGGGGCATAACATCCTTGTGTGATGCTTCTCATCTCCCCAAAATCTTGTCTCAAGAGCTCTAGCCGTTTGGGAGATTCATTGATGGAAAGGTGGAGTTGACTTCTGAGCTCGAGCATTTTTCTGCTCTGTCCGCGCTTGGCGGACAGTTCGCGGCCTCCGTGCGGACGGTCCGCGAGGTGCTTGACAGGCCGGCTGTTCTTCATGTTCTTCGCGTGTTCTTGTGGGTCTTTCATTCGATCCGTTGAGCCAGTTGGTTTTTGGTGCGCGAAGTTTGCGGACGGTCCATACTAGAGTGCCGGACGGTCCATGACGAGGCGGACGGTTCGCGGGTCCATCACAGATGGTCCGTTTTTCTCGGTGCGCTACTGGAGGTTCTGGTGGTATTTTCGGACAGTCTGCCGAGACCTCACGGACGGTCCGCGCCGTCATCGCGGACAGTCCGCCAGGTCCTCCTGGATGGTCCGCCTGGGACTTCGCAGAGTTGCCTAAGTCCTTTGATTCTTGTCTAGTTGCTTCAGCTCTTTGCTCCTAGGCTTGTCTCTTGATCTTGTAGGCTTGTGTGTGCCTTGTTTGGAGCTTCTTTTGTGTGCGTGAGTACTTAGAGTGGTAATCGGGGTATAGGCCGAGTTCGACCTTCGGGAAGAATTTTTATCGGCTCCCATTCACTCCCCCCCTCTCTGGTCGCCCTATTCGGTCCTTCAACCATCCATTCTGCATGATGCGTGCATCGCCGACTGGGTTATGCACGGAGTCTGTCACGCAAAATTCACATGCATCTGGTCGTGTCATTGCATCGCGTAACCTGGGGCCGATAAAGTTAGGCAAAATCCACACTGCATCCGGTCGTGTCGAATCAGCACTTAACCTGTACACGGCACCGTCCGTGGAGTGTGATGCAACAACGAATGGGTCGTGTCGAATGCAGCTTATGCACCGTCCTTGATGCTTGATCCAACACTGACTGGGTTGTGTCGTTGCATCGCGTAACCTAAACTCGCAAAGGTTAGGCAAAATCCACGCTGCATCCGGTCATGTCGACTCAGCACGTAACCTGCACTGGTTACGCACTGTCCATGCTGCTTGATTGATGCAACACCGACAGGGTCGTGTCGAATCAGCGTGTAACCACAAGAGGTTACGCACCATCCGTGCTGCTTGATGCAACACCGACTGGGTCGTGTCGAATCAGCACGTAACATGCAGAGCTTACGCACCGTCCATGCTGCTTGATGCAACATCGACTCGGTTAAGCACGTAGTAGGTTACGCACCTTTAAGACGGTTGGCTGCATGGCTCAACACTAACTGGGTTACACACTGATCAGTCGTGTCGATTCTACGCGTCACCTGTTCCAGCTCGGTTACGCACGGTTCGGCGACGCAGCATCCCATGGCGCGTGCATCACCGACTGGGTTACGCACCGTAACGGTTACGCAAAATCCATGTTGCATTCTGATTCGACGCACCATCCTGCTCGGTTACGCACTTTTCAGCGACGCACCATCCATTCTGCATGGTGTGTGCATCACCGACTGGGTTACGCACGGTGTCTGTCACGCAAAATCACCATGCATCCGGTCGTGTCGTTGCATCGCGTAACCTGGGGCCGATAAAGTTACGCAAAATCTACGCTGCATCCGATCGTGTCGAATCAGCACGTAACCTGTACAGGGCACCATCCGTGGACTGTGATGCAACACCGAATGGGTCGTGTAGAATGCAGCTTATGCACCGTCCTTGATTCTTAATCCAACACTAACTGGGTCATGTCATTGCATCACGTAACCTAAACCCGCAAAGGTTACGCAAAATCCACGCTGCATCCGGTCGTGTCGATTCAAAGCGTAACCTGCACTGGTTACGCACCGTTCGTGCTGCTTGATTGATGCAACACCAACTGGGTCGTGTCGAATCAACGCATAACCACAAGAGGTTACGCACCATCCGTGCTGCTTGATGCAACACCGTCTGGGTCATGTCGAATCAGCGCATAACATGTAGAGGTTATACACCGTCCGTGCTGCTTGATGCAACACTGACTCGATTAAGCACGTAGTAGGTTACACACCTTTAAGACGGCTGGCTACATGGCTCAACACTGACTGGGTTACGCACTGATCGGTCGTGTCGATTCTACGCGTCACCTGCACCAGCTCGGTTACGCACGGTTCGGCGACGCAACATCCCATGACGTGTGCATCACCGACTGGGTTACGCACCGTGACGGTTACGAAAAATCCATGCTGCAATCTGATTCGACGCACCACCCTGTTCGGTTACGCCCGTTTCGGCGACGCACCATACGTTCTGCATGGTGCGTGCATCAACGACTGGGTTACGCACGGAGTCTGTCACACAAAATCCCATGCATTCGGTCGTGTCGTTGCATCGCGTAAACCTGGGGCTGATAAAGTTACGCAAAATCCACGCTGCATCCGGTCGTGTCGAATGCAGCTTACGCACCGTCCTTGATGCTTGATCCAACACTGACTGGGTTGTGTCATTGCATCGCGTAACCTAAACCCGTAAAGGTTACGCAAAATCCAAGCTGCATCCGGTCGTGTCGATTCAGCGTGTAACCACTGGTTACGCACCGTCCGTGCTGCTTCATTGATGCAACACCGATTGGGTCGTGTTGAATCAGCGTGTAACCACAAGAGGTTACGCACCATCCGTGCTACTTGATGCAACACCAACTGGGTCGTGTCGAATTAGCGCGTAACATGCAGAGGTTACGCACCGTCCGTTCAGCTTGATGCAACACCGACTCGGTTAAGCACATAGTAGGTTACGCACCTTTAAGATGGCTGGCTGCATGGCTCAACACTGACTGGGTAACGCACTGATTGGTCGTGTCGATTCTTGTTGACATTGCTAACGTCATCGACTAGAAACAGATATAAGAACCATCTCTATCGACGATGCCAGAAATGCAAAGGTATATCTTAACATGATGCTAAGTGTATATCAGATGTTGCTTTCAGATGAACTAAAAGATAAATCCACTACAGGCCATAGCACAACTTGATCTAGGTTGTCATCCCAGACAGAAGTGCAACTAAAAGCATGGATTGGTACTCTTACATATGCCTTGGATCTCTAGATAAGAATATATATATAAATGGGTATCCGCAAGCGCACAGATATGAATATACCATTGTAGCATTTTAACCAGGAGTAAAACCAGGTATCGTATTTACATTTTACCACAGGGAAAGAAGTCTTCTATCTATAATAACAATACATGCACATCTCTCAGTTGTGTAATGTAGAGTGGCCAAAATATATCAATTACTATAAACAGGTGTAAGTCACATAAAGATAATGATAATGACAGCATTGATCAAGTCATAACATAGTGAACCACCAGAAAGTGTCAATATAGAAAGAGAAGCGTATTCACAGCCTATTTAGCGAGGATACTCCTCAGTAACCCTAAACTATACGTCAATACATACTATGATTAGTGCAATACATTTAACAATCATGGAAGAAGAACTATTATACTTATGCATGGGGAGACTACCCAGGAGGATCAAGGTCGAAACTTGAAACAACCCAAACAGTATAAGGCTCCACTAGTCCTACACACAGGGGGTGGATTGCAAAGGACTCAATAGTGCTGTCACCACCACGATCTACCACACGACCTGGCATGTAGGGTTCAATTGCAGGTAAATACAGTATAAGCACCACGCTTACACTATCTTTACCACTCACCCATGTTAACAGATGATCTAGGTGAGGGCTATACGACTCCATACATGAATATAAAGATAAATCAACTATGCTAAACATGTAATCATAATAAACACCAAAGCATATAATCTCGAATATAATCATTGATAAGAACATATGTCTCTACAGCAAATGTAAAAGAACTTATAAAGAAAAACTTACAAGAGCAAAGCTAGATCAGTATCTCGACCAGCTTCTAGACGATCAGGAGCCAAGTAGACGCCTTGCCTCCCCCTAGATCTCGACTAGTTAGCTACTCTCGCTATATGGTGTTTCTAGGGCGTAGTATCTCTGACATGATGACTTGATCTGGTGTATGAACTGGGATTCCTCTTGCCAGATCCTCTTCTGCCAGGGAGATCAGGGGCCTCCTTATATAGTCCTGAGGAGGTGCCATGCGCCGTACGATCAAACTGACCTAACCTTCGGTTTAGATTGATCCTCATAGGCGGTGGAAGAATATTCCAGAAGTAGGGCTGACCTGGCGCCCGGGGGAGGCCGACCGGCCCCACCACCAGGCCGATCGTCCTGGGGTGGGCCCCCCTCGGGGTCCGCTTCGGTCTGGTCGGTTCTCGCCCCTTCGAGATGCTTCTTTCTTGGATGCCAAGTCACGTTGAGTTGCGGAGTCCTCTGGAGTCTTCTAGAAGTGTTCCTTTTCCTATTTTTCTGATTAGTCCCTACAATACATAGAATTCTCCAAAACTCTAGGAAAAATGTTAGTGACACCTTATTCTAAGTTGGTATTAACAATTATGCCCTTTTCTCATGTTTGGTTGACTTATAAATATATAAGATAAAATGTGTCAACAATTCTACACGACACCTGTGTTGACGGCTGTTAAGTGCCTACTTTAGCCGTCAATATACTCATGAATAAAGGAACATAATGCATTTCTTACACGTATTTAGTTCAGAATAATGTAGTTCCACTTGTCCTTGGAGATTATTTGATTGCAGGAAAATAAGCAAGAAAAGAGTGACAAACTCACCTTCTATGATCCTTGCCACATCACCTCATCCTAGGTGGGCTGCCAACAAGGATGCCATGCATGCAAAGCTGCCAACCAGGGCGCCATGCATGCATGCCATGCAAGCAATCCAAGTGAAGCAACCCCCAACGAATCAGAGTGTGACACGTGGACGTCACATGGATCCATGGGCACACAAAGGCATGCAAATCGCGCCAAAACAGGGTGGACACCGGGAACCGACCTAAGGACCCACAGGACAGCCACCCGGAGGAAACACACCCCGAGTGGGGCCCACAAGGGGTCGGCCGACCCCACAGGTCGGCCGAACCGACCTTGTGGCCGCCACTCAGGGCCTTCCACGTGGTGCTTCCCTATTGGTCCTAGGCGCCATTCCCGGGGTGTTTGCATCCACTCCTCGCTGGTGCCCGGGCCTATTAATAGAACGAGAGGGGGCTCACTTATGAGACATCCACACTTGCAACACCTCTCTCACTTTTAGTCTCAAGGCTAGGAGGTAGGCTAGAGTAGTTCTAATTCAGGTTCCAAGTCTACTTTGGGATCTAGGCATGAGTTCTCTTGTATCTTATTTCATTTGTATGACTTTGATCTACTTCAGTTATTTATCTATTTCATATAAAGTTGTGTTAGTATACATGAGTGATTTGTTCATGCGTTCTTCACCTATTCATCATTTAGAGGCTCTTGTTCTTGATGAACAAGGCCTTTTGATCTACTTGACAGGTGTCTTTCACATGTTTCTGGTGTTTGTTCATAAGTTAGAGGCTCGTGTTCTTCGCGAACACGACCCTTTGATCCAGTTGAACAGACATAGGAAAACACGAATCCGTTTGTGCACCTGACCTGGTTTGATCTAATTAGATGACATGACTGCGTTGTATGAAGTTTGTGCTTAAGCTTCGGTACTCGGTGTAATTGGCTAGTTTATCTGGTGGCTTGACCTGGGTCACAATAGCCCAGGCCGGTCAAGTCCGGCTGACAATGTAAGCATGGTGCTTGGGTTGCGTAGCTACCTTACTTATGAGTTTATCCCACGGTTTGTATTGGGGTAGGCCGTGGTAGTGACAACCGTTGGTCCCTCTGAATCTCCCACGTTCGGATAAGCTGTAGGAGTCTAAAATCTAACAACCGGAGTTGTGCGGAAGCAATGCGGGAGGTTAGCTCCCCGTGGTACCTGGGTGCTTAAGTCAATGTTCTTCAACGCTAGTGTATCTAACTCGTTCCTACCAGCTTTATGTGTATAGTACATAAGAACCTAGAACTAACTCGTATGTTGCCTCCTATGCCTAGGACCCCTTAGAGAGAGAGTGAGTGTGTGTGTGATCACACTACCCCTATTATCATTATCTTACCCCTGTACTTGAGTGTCTGATTTATTTCCGTCTATGATCTATACTCATTGCAATAGTGTTGAGCTTGTCAATCCACCAATGCCTTTCTTGGATTCGACACCCTTTGGAGTACTCCTTTGGGGAAATGCTACAATGGTACTTCTGTGCGCTTGCGGACTCCTGTAACGTTAAGAATTACTAACCAGCATTTCTGACGCTGTTACCAGGATGGGTTCTGAACCCGTTCTTAGGTGATTGTGTTAAGAAATGTCAACAAGCATTTCTGGCACCGTTGCCGGGGAAGGCTTAAGGATGACATATCAACACTTTGCATATGTTTATAATCATGACAGGAATAAAACAGTTCTCAAGGCAGACTAACTTGGATTGTCTTCTTTGTCTATTGATGATGAAGACAGGTAGTGCATGACTGGTTTCGACTTACCGCCGAATTTTACTGAAGATCCTGAGTCACTCATATGGAAGGCACGAACTCATTTCGGCTCTCCTTTGCATGAATGTTCGGAAGTCGATCCAGCTTCCTTTGTGCCATCCGCATCAACTTCCATGGCCAACCCTGTCGAGAAGACTCTCCGCGAGGACTCCGCTCCCTCTGCTGACCAGGTGCCGACAGGCCCTATAATCAACACTAGGAATGGAAACTTCAAGATCAAGACTGGCTTAATTACGATGGTACAGGCTAGCCCATTCTGTGGCAAGGCTAATGAAGACGCAAGCGCCCACCTACAGCATTTCCTGGAACTGTGCAGTACCTTCACTATACGAGGAGTGGAGTAAGATCCTATTCGTCTGCAACTGTTTCCCTTCTCACTCTTGGGAAAGGCGAAGCAGTGGTTCTATGCTAACCGTGCAGATATTAACACTTGGGCAAGGTGCTCCGCAGCATTCCTCGCGAAGTTCTTTCCATTGGGCAAAACCAATGCCCTTCGGGGGCGAATTTCAAGTTTCCAGCAAGCAGTAAATGAGACTATCCCAGAAGCTTGGGAGAGACTCCAGGAGTACATCCTGGCTTGTCCTCATCATGGGATGGACAACTGGCTTATTCTTCAGAGTTTCTATAATGGGCTGACTCCGACAGCCCGAGGCCTATGGATGCTGCAGCTGGCAGGGCCTCCTTCTCTCTTACTATTACTGAAGCTACTACACTGATTGAGAAGATGGTTACCAATCAAGGGTGGAGTGATGATCGACTCCAGCCACGTCAAAGGGGTACACATACCGTCAAGGAAGCGGATATGTTGCACGCCAAGATGGACCTAATGATGAAAAGAATGGATGATCTAGCCAATGAGAAGGTCGCTATGGCCACCACTACTCAAGCTATCGATGCTCGCATGACTTGCGAAGTCTGTGGTAATACTGGGCATTCAGGGAATTACTGCCCTGCTACCCAGGAGGATGTGATGTACATGAACGGCAACAACAACGGTTATCATCCACAAGGAGGTCCAATGTGGAATCAATCACGCCCTTATTATCAGGGAGGTAATCAAGGTATTTCAACCCAAACCAACCTTCCTTGAAACATCTAGTCTTTGGGTAAGCTAAGATTAATGAAGGTTTTAATAAGAAAATAGCTGCCTATGATAAGGCTTTTGAGAGCCTTAATGTTAAAGTTGATAGCTTTTAGTCAGCTCTTCAAAACCAGTTGAGCTTTAATCAGATGATAGAAACCCAGTTGGCTCAATTAGCTGCTTTGGTTCCCTCTGCTGAAGACGGGAAGATTCTAGAGCAACCCGTATCTTCCTGTGAAAATGTTTGTGTAGTGTCCACCAGATGGGGTAAGCCATCTGGACGGGCACGAGCCACTGACTATGCAGGGAAGCCTATACAGCAATTACTTGACTCATGGGAATCTTCAACAATCACACATAAGAAAGATCCTGGTTATCCGGCTATCACCTGCAAGATATATTACCAGAAGATTAAGCATGCTCTCTGCGACCTTGGTGCAAGTGTTAATCTCACGTCCAAGGCCATGTTTGAACAATTGGGATGTCCAGCTCTAACTCCAACTGCGACGACCGTCTAACTTGCTGATGCATCGATCTGATATCCAGAGGGGATAGTAGAGAACTTATTGGTATTCATCCAAGGTTCATGCATCTTCGCGGACTTCGTGGTTCTTGATATGCAAGATGATGAGGGAATGCCCCTCATTCTTGGGAGACCATTCCTAAGTGACGCCAACGCAAGGATCAATGTCGGAGCTGGAACGATCCGATTCCGCATTGGGAAGAGGAATTTGATGTTCCGATTTCAGGCAGCAGAAGAGAAATGCTATACACTGCAGGGCAAAAATGAGCAATCAGGGGCATGGACGGAGCCACAGCCCCAGCGACTTCCCACCACTCCAACAAAGACGAAGAAAACAAGAAAAGTGTGGCGGAAAATACAGAAGTCATCTCCATCTATTTCTTGGGAATGGGGTGACGAGTGGAATTGATCGCCGAGAAAAGTCTCGCTCTCAGACTTAAAAAGATGAGTCCTTTTTGCCAAAAGGTAAAATGGGTAGTTATCTCATATTTCCCTTTCAAAAAATTTATTTGATTTTTCCAAATGCATATTTGAATTTTCCAACCTTGCACCTGCATGCTAGATTTTTTTAGCCAAATTTCCCTTTTCAAATAAAAATTCTGAAAATAAATTTTGAGTTGGAAAATCATAGAAAAATTGTTCGAGCAAAATTTTGGGCGAATCTGGACCTAGACAACTGGGCAGGACATCAGGTAGCCGTTAGAGAGCCGTTGCAAAAAGTTGGAGGTAGGCGGGCCAGGCAGGGGCTTAGCCGACCCCAGGGGTCGGCCGACCCAGGCCAACGGTCATGTGGGCCCGGCCTCGTCCAACGGCTCCTAGCCGTTGCCCTTGTCCCTTCCCCCGGTGCCTGGCTCGGTTGCCTATAAATAGAAGGGGGATTGAGGGGTTTCTTCACCTGTTCACTCATTTCCATCACCCTCTCTCCCTCTTTGCTCTTGCTCTTTGGTTTTCTTGGATTTCTTGCTCAAGTTGAAGTGTCAAGCACTCTCTCCAATTTGTCGCTGAATATTGAATATTGGTGGAGCAAGCTCGTAAGGATTTCATTTTGATTTCACTAACCCATCACCGAGTTGCTCGTGTTGTCCCATTGTTGTGCAAGATGAATTGGATCGCCGGTGCATACCTGAAGGTGACCCGCTCACGACATTCTAGAGACGAGGAGGACTCGTCTCACCACTCCGGAGCTACACCGAGTCCAATGTCAACCGACCGTGAAGAAGGGGAAGAAGAGGAGCAATCCACGCCACAAGCCGAAGGAGTGTTCGACGCTGATGCCGCCTTCATCGACTTAAGGGACGACCGGGAGAGACATGCCTACGCTCTTATCAAGGATCGAGTCTTCGCCAATACCAAGGAGTTCGACTCGGCCCTTCTCGAGAAAACAGGTATGGACTCCGAGTTTGATTCCATTTGGCATGCTCTTGGTTGGCAGAACTTTGTTTCGGTGTGGGAGATCGGTTCTAGGCCTCTCACCATCCAGTTCCTCTGTAC
The DNA here is from genome assembly GCA_036936925.1 of Cenchrus fungigraminus. Taxonomy (NCBI): domain Eukaryota; kingdom Viridiplantae; phylum Streptophyta; class Magnoliopsida; order Poales; family Poaceae; genus Cenchrus; species Cenchrus fungigraminus. Next base: position 25,791,908 of record CM072775.1, read on the forward strand.
TCTTCGGGAGGATGAGACCGGTATTACGTTTCGTCTCCATGGAACGTCGTATTGAGTCTCATGGCCAGATCTTAGTCGCACTCTCGGTTTTCACCGTCGTTGTGTCATTTCTCTCGATCAAGCTTGCAGCAATTTTATTTGAGACAGTTTTTGGGAAGAGCTTTCTAGTCGGCCTGTCCGTGGCAAGTTGGCACCTCGGTGCAACGATATCACACATCCCACTCTCTAACTATGGCACAAGTGGCTCGCCGTCACTCTCTTTCCAAGGGATGATGTTCGAACTGTGCACACGGACGAGATGAGGATATTATATGCCGCGGTCAGACGGATCAGAATCTCCCCAGTGCAAGCTATGATTCGGCAGTGGTTAACAAATTTTAGGATTACAGGTTCTATTGAGTGTACGTCTTTAATCACACGTATCATTTCGAGTCTCGGGAATACACAAGGGGCTAACGTTCCCTACATTGATTCTCCCCGGGCCGTGATAGATGAGGCGTATTTGATTCAAGGACATACCCTTAAGAAGGGCCCGGATGATTCTTTGGTTTTCTTTTACCCTGGTCATGCAAACCAGATTCGGTTACCTAACCCGGATTTCCGTTTGTACGGCCAAGGGCCACTGACCATTCCTCGAGAGGAACCTCATCATTCTAGTGTTTCTGGAGACAGGGTCACTAGGAGTGCATCGAGGAGGGCAACGACTGCACAACAACCGCCACAGCATCCGTCACCACAGCCATCGCCTCAGCCACAGCCTCAGCATACCACACCGCTGTCTGGTGCATGGGCCTCGGCCGGGTACATGTCCGGAGTTACACCCGGATATGCCCCCGGTTGGGACCAGCCCATGAGTCAGCCGGGTGCGAGTAGCTCGACTTGGGCTAGTAAAGGGAGTGGCGAGTGGGTTAGGCCTGCCGGTGCTACCTACGGGGACTCGTCCTCATCGTCCGGGTTGCGCTCGTCATCTCTTGGGGCCACCCTCACTCAGCAGATGAGCGAGCTCAACATCCGTGTCGGTACCATGGAGGAGACAATGCACCAGCAGGCTGAGTCCACTCGAGACTGGCAGTGTATGATTGGCGAGAGACTTCATACCATGGAGCAGAGACAGCAGTGACAGCTAGAGGAGCAGAGGGCTTACTACGCGTGGATGGGATACCACCCTCCATAGCAGTGAACCTGAAGCTAGCTTGGGGGAGGACCCCCATTCTGAGGTAACTTGCATCTTCTATTGTTTTCAGAACCCCATATGCCAAAAACACATAAAAATCTAAAAAGTTAAAAAGACCAAAAATATTTATTTGTTTTCTTAAACCAGTTTGTTTTTATATGTGCAGTAAGAGTGTTCTTATTCTCCATGGTTGAAATGATGAATAGTTGCTCTATTTATTCCTTTTGTATGCCTTGTTTACAACTTAGTACCCTATCCAAGTTTTGAGTTTGTTGGCTAGTATGATCGAACATGAGCTTGAAATTTGTGGGTAGCAAAAGCATGATCTTTGCCTAAGTTGTTGTGAGGTATGATATGGTATAATAGAGTTGCTATGAGCTAGTACTAAGTGATGTTTGATATCCGGAGTTTTCTTTTGAAAAATGTTAAAATGATAAGTTCCTCAATGATAAGAAATTCCTATCCAAGGCCATATGTAGATCTTAGCTTCTGTTAACCTCCACATATGCTACCTGATTTCTTCATTGAGTCTTGTCGAATTGTTGTGACCCTCGGTGAGTAAACCTGTCATTACTCCCATGATCAAGATCACATACACATCACCAAATGCGAAACATCTACATTGGAAGTTAGCAACCATCATTTCATCCATCCCCTATCCATTCCACAAAATAAAGCTCCGCGCATGTTCCATGATTACTCTCCCTCCAAAAATATTCAGCAAGGACTATGGGCTATGTTCAAAAAAAAAGAAGAAAGAGAAAAAGAATAATGAGACATAGCCCAAGTCTCAAAAATTGAAAAAAGGAGGAGAGAAAAATCATGCAAAAAGGAGTTCATCATCCATCCACCATATACACACATTTGTACATCTTGATCAGGGTGTATGACTTGTTCTCCCAAGGATCCGGTTTTCGACTCGACAATACATGAGAAACAGGTATGCCACATGTTTTCCCTACCTACAGCTCCACATATCAACTTATTAGAAGTAGGTGGTGAAAGAAGGCAAAACAATACCTTGGTGAGGAATCATACATATTGAGCAATCCGAGAGTATCATTTGAGGAACTTTGATTTCTTTTTGAAAAACCTGCAAAACCTCCGGATTGATAACTGATCAAGGTACATGTGATTGGTAATCTTTATACAACCATTCTATCTTTCAACCGCCCAAGGCAGGTGAAGCTACATGCCCCATATCAATCAAGTGTAAAGTAAGATCAATGACAACTTCTTCAACCCTTGATAGAGTACCTAGCTGTATCTTGTTATACATTTGGAATACAACATCGTAGCAACTCCTGATCAACCAACCTAAGTCCTTAATCTCTTGCTCGGGACGAGCGAGAGGCTAGCTTGGGGGAGTTGTTGACGGCTGTTAAGTGCCTACTTTAGCCGTCAATATACTCATGAATAAAGGAGCATAAGACATTTCTTACACTATTTAGTTAAGAATAATGTAGTTCCACTTGTCCTTGGAGACTATTTGATTGCAGGAAAATAAGCAAGAAAAGAGTGACAAACTCACCTTCTATGATCCATGCCACATCAGCTCATCCTAGGTGGGCTGCCAACAAGGATGCCATGCATGCAAAGCTGCCAACCAGGGCGCCATGCATGCATGCCATCCAAGCAATCCAAGTGAAGCAACCCCCGACGAATCAGAGTGTGACACGTGGACGTCACATGGATCCATGGGCCACAAAGGCATGCAAATCGCGCCAAAATAGGGTGGACACCGGGAACCGACCTAAGGACCCACAGGACAGCCACCCGGAGGAAACACACCCCGAGTGGGGCCCACAGGGGGTCGGCCGACCCCACAGGTCGGCCGAACCGACCTTGTGGCCGCCACTCAGGGCCTTCCACGTGGTGCTTCCCCATTGGTCCTAGGCGCCATTCCCAGGGTGTTTGCATCCACTCCTCGCCGGTGCCCGGGCATATAAATAGAAGGAGAGGGGGCTCATTTATGTGACATCCACACTTGCAACACCTCTCTCACTTTTAGTCTCAAGGCTAGGAGGTAGGCTAGAGTAGTTCTAATTCAGGTTCCAAGTCTACTTTGGGATCTAGGTATGAGTTCTCTTGTATCTTATTTCATTTGTATGACTTTGATCTACTTCAGTTATTTATCTATTGCATATAAAGTTGTGTTAGTATACATGAGTGATTTGTTCATGTGTTCTTCACCTGTTCATCATTTAGAGGCTCCTATTCTTGATGAACAAGGCCTTTCGATCCACTTGACATGTGTCTTTCACATGTTTCTGGTGTTTGTTCATAAGTTAGAGGTTCGTGTTCTTCGCGAACACGACCCTTTGATCCAGTTGAACAGACATAAGAAAACACGAATCCGTTTGTGTACCTGACCTTGTTTGATCTAATTAGATGACATGACTGCGTTGTATGAAGTTTGTGCTTAAGCTACGGTACTCGATGTAATTGGCTGGTTTATCTGGTGGCTTGACCTGAGTCACAATAGCCCGGGCCAGTCAAGTCCGGGTAACAACGTAAGCATGGTGCTTGGGTTGCGTAGCTACCTTACTTATGAGTTTATCCCACAGTTTGTCTTGGGGTAGGCCGTGGTAGTGACAGTCGTTGGTCCCTCTGAAATCCCCCACGTTCGGATAAGCTGTAGGAGTCTAAAATCTAACAACCCAAGTTGTGCAAAATCAACACAGGAGGTTAGCTCCCCGTGGTACCTGGCTGCTTAAGTCAATGATCTTCAACGCTAGTGTATCTAACTCGTTCCTACCAGCTTTATGTGCATAGTACATAAGAACCTAGAACTAACTCGTATGTTGCCTCCTATGCCTAGGACCCCTTATAGAGAGAGTGAGTGTGTGTGTGTGATCACAATACCCCTATTATCATTATCTTACCCCTATACTTGAGTGTCTCATTTATTTCCGTCTATGATCTATACTCATTGCAATAGTGTTGAGCTTGTCAATCCACCAATGCCTTCCTTGGATTCGATAACCTTTGGAGTACTCCTTTGGGGAAATGCTACAATGGTACTTCCGTGTGCTTGCGGACTCCTGTAACGTTAAGAATTACTAACCAGCATTTCTGACTTGTTACCAGGAAGAGTTCCAAACCCGTTCTTAGGTGATTGCGTTAAGAAATGTCAACAACCTGCTCCATCTCGGTTACGCAGGGTTTGGTGACACAGCATCCCATGGCGTGTGCATCACCGACTGGGTTACGCACCGCGACGGATACACAAAATCCACGTTGCATTCTGATTCGACGCACCATCCTGCTCGGTTACGCACATTTCGACGGGGCACCATACATTCTGCATGGTGCGTGCACCACCGACTGGGTTACTCACAGAGTCTATCATGCAAAATCCCCATGCATCCGGTCGTGTCGTTGCATCATGTAACCTGGGGCCGATAAAGTTACGCAAAATCCATGTTGCATCCGATCGTGTCGAATCAGCGCGTAACCTGTACAGGGCACCGTCCGTGGAGTGTGATGCAACACCGAATGGGTCATGTCGAATGCAGCTTATGCACCGTCCTTGATTCTTGATCCAACACTGACTGGGTCGTGTCGTTGCATCGCGTAACCTAAACCCGCAAAGGTTACGCAAAATCCACGCTGCTTCCGATCGTGTCGATTCTGCGCGTAACCTGCACTAGTTACGCACCGTCCATACTGCTTGATTGATGCAACACTGGTTGGGTCGTGTTGAATCAGCACGTAACCACAAGAGGTTACGCACCATTCATGCTGCTTGATGCAACACCGACTGGGTCATGTCGAATCAGCGTGTAACATGCAGAGGTTACGCACAGTCCGTGCTGCTTGATGCAACACCGACTCGATTAAGCATGTAGTAGGTTACGCACGTTTAAGACGGCTGGCTACATGGCTCAACACTAACTGGGTTACGCACTGAACGGTCGTGTCGATTCTACGTGTCACCTGCTCTAGCCCGGTTACGCATGGTTCGGCGACGCAGCATCCCATGACGTGTGCATCACCGACTGGGTTACGCACCGGGACGGTTACACAAAATCCACACTGCATTCTGATTTGAGGCACCATCCTGCTCGGTTACGCCTGTTTCGGCGACGCACCATCCGTTCTGCATGGTGCATGCATTACCGACTGGGTTACGCACGGAGTCTGTCACGCAAAATCCCATGCATCCGGTCGTGTCGTTGCATCGCGTAAACCTGGGGCCGATAAAGTTACGCAAAATCCACGCTGCATCCGGTCGTGTCAAATGCAGCTTACGCACCGTCCTTGATGCTTGATCCAACACTGACTGGGTCGTGTCATTGCATCGCGTAACCTAAACCCCCAAAAGTTACGCAAAATCCACGCTGCATATGGTCATGTCGATTCAGCGTGTAACAACTGGTTACACACCGTACGTGCTGCTTGATTGATGCAACACCGATTGGGTCGTGTCGAATCAGCGCGTAACCACAAGAGGTTACGCACCATCCGTGCTGCTTGATGCAACACCGGCTGGGTCGTGTTGAATCAGCGCGTAACATGCAGAGGTTACGCACCGTCCGTTCTGCTTGATGCAACACTGAATCGATTAAGCATGTAGTAGGTTATGCACCTTTAAGACAGCTAGCTGCATGGCTCAACACTGACAGGGTTACGCACTGACCGGTCGTGTCGATTCTACGTGTGACCTGCTCTAGCTCGGTGATGCACGGTTCGGTGACGCAGCATCCCATGGCGCGTGCATCACCGACTGGGTTACGCACCGCGATGGTTACGTAAAATCCACGTTGCATTCTGATTCAATGCACCATCCTGCTCGGTTACGCACGTTTCGGCGACACACCATCCGTTCTGCATGGTGCGTGCATCACTGACTGGTTTACACACGGAGTCTGTCACGCAAAATCCCCATGCATCCGGTCGTGTCATTGCATCACATAACCTGGGGTCGATAAGGTTACGCAAAATCCACACTGCATTCGATCATGTTGAATCAGCGCGTAACCTGTACAGGGCACCATCCGTGGTGTGTGATGCAACACCAAATGGGTCGTGTCGAATGCAGCTTACGCACCGTCCTTGATGCTTGATCCAACACTGACTGGGTCGTGTCATTGCATCACGTAACCTAGACCCGCAAAGGTTACGCAAAATCCATGCTGCATCCGGTCGTGTCAATTCAGCACGTAACCTATACTGGTTACGCACCGTCAGTGCTACTTGATTGATGCAACACCGACTGGGTCGTGTCCAATCAGCGTGTAACCACAAGAGGTTATGCACCATCCGTGCTCCTTGATGCAACATCGACTGGGTCGTGTCAAATCATCACGTAACATGTAGAGGTTACACACCGTCCGTGCTGCTTGATGCAACACCGACTTGATTAAGCACGTAGTAGGTTACACACCTTTAAGACGGCTGGGTGTATGGCTCAACACTGACTGGGTTACACACTAATCGGTCGTGTCGATTCTACACATCACCTGCTCCAGCTCGGTTACGGACGGTTTGGCGACGCAGCATCCCATGGCGCGTGCATCACCGACTGGGTTATGCACCATGACGGTTACGCAAAATACACACTGCATTCTAATTCGACGGACCATCCTACTCGATTACGCCCGTTTCGGCGATTGTTGACGGCTGTTAAGTGCCACTTTCTACCCTCAATATTCTCACAAAAATGGAGGCATATGCATTATTTACTTGCATTTTGGTTTGAATAATGTAGTTCCACTTGTCCTTGGATATTATTTGTATGTAGGTGAAATACCCCTTAAAAGAGATGGAAACCCACCTTCTATGGAGAAACCATGCCAACTCAGCTGAGGAGGTGGCTGCCACCAAGGAAACACATGGCATTCCACGTCATTGATCCAAGGGAGGCACTCACCGACGAATCAGAGAGCACCACATGGACTTCACATGGATCAAAGGGCCCACCTTGGATACCAAATCAAGCCATGCACGGGGGAGGATCAAAGGGCCCACAGGGCAGCCACCCAGAGGAAGCACACCAGGTGGGGCCACCCTAGGGGGCCGGCCGATCCTAGGATCGGCCGAACCAACCTAGGGGGCTTCCATCCTGGCCTTCCGCATGTTGGTTGCTCATTGGTCACTTGCTACATCCCCAGGTGTTTTGAGGTCATTTGGTGTTCCGAGCAAGCCTTGTCCCTGCCTATAAATAGAAGGGGAGGGGCTCCCATTTCCCACACACCACTCTCTCATTCTCCACTCACTTTTAGTTTCCAAGGCTAGGGGGTAGGCTAGAGTAGCTCTTCTTCAGGTTCCAAGTCTTCTTTGGAGTCTAGGTATGAGTTCTCTTTTATCTTTATTTCATTGTATGACTTTGATCTACTTCAGTTATTCAGCTATTTCATATAAAGTCATGGTAGATCATATGCTTGATATGTTCTTGAGTTCATCCTTTGTTCATCATTTAGAGGCCTGTGTTCTTCATGAACACTACCTTTCGATCCACTTGAAGGATGATAAACTCATTCCTTATGTGTTTGTTCATAAGTTGGAGGCTCGTGTTCTTCACGAACACGACCCTTTGATCTTATTCACTAGACATAAGAGAGTTCTTATCCGTTCATATGTCTAGCCTTAGTTGATCTTGTTAGATGGCATGAGAGTGTTGCATGAGGTTTGTGTTCAAGCTACGGTACTCGGTCTAAGTTGACCCGTCTTCTGGTGGCTCTCACCCTGGGTCACAATAGCCCGGGCCAGGTGAGGTCTAACAGCATCGCAGGCATGGTGGTTGGGTTGTCTGGCTACGTTAGTTATGAGCATACCCCCCATAACGATAGAGGTAGGTCCGCAGTGGTGACTGCTGTTGGATCCATTGAAACCCTCCGCGCTGGGGTACCTGCTGTAGGAGTCTAAAGTCTAGTTTCGCAGAGTGTTGGTCGTCGTGGGCTAGCTCCCCGTTTGTACTTTGGTGCTGAACCTTACCCTCTCATGCAATGCTCATGCCTATCTCCTGTATCTTCTAGCTTTGTATGTTTAGTACATTAGAACCTAGAGCTAACTCGTATGTTCGCCCTAAGCCGTAGTGTGCTAGAGTAGAGGTAGATCTGAGTGTGTGTGTCACACTACCCTTTATATCTTTTATCTTACCCCTGCCTTTGAGTTTGTTGTTTCCTATATCTATCTCTTAGTTTACATTCAGAGTAAAAGCATAAGTCTAAGATGTCCGCCATTGCCTTCCACGGATACGATACCCTTGGAATATTCTCCTTCCTTGGGGAAATGCTACAATGGTTTATCTGTGTGCTTGCGGATTCATTCATGACCGTTTAGATTAACCTTTGGCAAGTCTTGATGTTCACGCTAACTCGGCATCGTTAGATGTGACGTTAAGAGGTGCCTACAAGGTGTTTCTTGGTGTTGCCACTAAGGATGGATTCCAGATCCGTTCTTAAGGTGACGACGCTACGAAATGCCAACAAGCATTTCTGGTGCCGTTGCCAGGGAAGGCACAGGATTATCATGACTATGCTTTACATCTGTTTATAAACTATGAGTAGGTTAGGACAACTCTCAATGCAGGCTAACCTTGATTGTCTTCTTTATCTTTGGATGACGAAGACAGGTAGTGTATGACTGGTTTCGACTTACCGGAGAATTTCACTGAAGATCCCGAGTCACTTGTGAGGAGAGCTCTAATTCATTTCGACTCACCTCATCGTACTCGTCTGGAAGGCGATCCAGCTTCCTTTGTACCATCCACGTCAAACGCTATGGCCCAGAAGACACTTCGTTAGTACTCAGCTCCTTCTGCTGACCAGGTGCTGCAAGGCCCTGAGGTGGCAATGGGGACTGAAAATTTTGAGATCAAAACGGGTATAACCACGATGGTACAGGCCAGCCCATTATGTGGCAAGCCATATGAGGATGCCAATGCTCATTTGCATCAATTCCTAGAGCTGTGCAGCACTTTCATCACCAGGGGTGCAAATATGGATGATGTCCATCTAAGGCTGTTTCCATTCTCTCTCCTGGGGAAAGCCAAGCAATAGTTCTATGCGAATCGTGATGCTATTAACACTTGGAGTAAGTGTTCAGAGGCATTTCTCAAGAAGTTCTTCCCATTGGGTAAAACCAATGCTCTTCGTGGAAGAATTTCTGGTTTTCAGCAAGCAGCAAGTGAATCCATTCCAGAGGCTTGGGAAAGGCTTCAGGAGTATGTCCTGGCCTGTCCTCACCATGGGATGGAGGATTGGCTTATTCTTCAAAGTTCTTATAATGGGTTGACTCCGACAGCCCGAGGCCATATTGATGTTGCTGCTCAGGGAGCATTCTTCTCACTCACTGTTGATAATGCTAAGTTACTCATTGAGAAGATGGTTTCCAACCAAGGGTGGAGTGATGAAAGACTCCAACCACGACCGAGGGGTACTCATACTGTCAAGGAAGCAGACATGATTACTACCAAGTTGGATCTTCTTATGAAGAGATTGGATGACTACACCAGCGAGAAGGCTGCCATGGCCACCACTACTCTGCCTATGGATTCCCATATGACTTGTGAAGTCTGTGGCAACACTGGGCACTCAGGCAATTACTGTCCGGAGACTCAAGAGGAAGTGATGTACATGAATGGCAACAACAATGGTTATCATCCACCTCAACAAGGAGGCCAATCGTGGAATCAACAACACCCTTATTATCAAGGAGGTAACCAAGGTAATTCTTACAATCCCAATCAACCTTCCTTGAGAGATCTCATTTTTGGGCAAGCTAAGATTAATGAAGGTGTTAACAAAAACCTTGCTGCCCTTGATAAAACCCTGGAAAGTCTCAACGTTAAGCTTGATAGTTTTTCTTCTGCTCAGAAGAGCCAGCTGAGTTTCAACAAAATGTTAGAAACCCAGTTGGCTCAGCTAACTGCTTTGGTTCCATCTGCTGATAACGGGAGTATCCCGGGGCAACCCGTGTCTTCTTGTGAAGATGTTAGTGTAGTGTCAACCAAGTGGGGTAAGCCACCTAGGAAGACACATGATTCTAATTATGCAAGAAAGCCCATACAACAAATTCTAGATCCATGGGAGGAATCAGCAGTTCTGCACAAGAAATATCCAGGCTACCCGACTATTACTTGCACAATCTATTACAAGACAATCAGGCATGCCCTTTGTGACCTTGGTGCAAGTGTTAATCTCATGTCCAAGGCCATGTTCGAGCAACTAGGATATCCAGCTCCCTCTCCAACAACACGGACTATCCAACTCGCCGATTCAACGATACGATATCTAGAAGGAATTGTTGAGAGCATATTAGTTAAGTTCAAGAACTCTTATGTCTTTGTGGATTTCGTGGTCCTTGATATGGATGACGAGGGAGGAATGCCGCTCATCCTTGGGTGACCATTTCTCAGCGATGTCCGAGCTAGAATCAATGTGGGGTCCGAGATAATCCGCTTCCGCATTGGGAAGAGGAACTTGAAGTTCAAGTTTTAGAACAAAGAAGAGCAATGCTATTTGGTGCAAGATAGTGTTGAGCAGCTTGGGGGAAGGACGGAGCCTTTACCCCCAAGGAAGAAATCTCCATCAAAGAGGCAAAAGAAAAGTCCGAAAGAATGGCGGAAGATTGAGATAGCACCACCCTCTACTTCTCAGGAGTGGGGTGCTGAGTGGAATTGATCACTGAGAAGAGTCCAACTCGTCGGACTAAAAATGATGGGTCCTTTCTACCAAAAAGGTTAAAGTTGGTACTTATCTCATATTTCTCTTTCCAAAATTTTATTTCCAAAATTGCATATTTGATTTTCCAAAACCTTGCATCTGCATGCTAGATTTATCTAGCCATTTTCCCTTTTTCCAAATAAAATTTTTGAAACGAATTTCTGAGTTTGAAAATTCAAGAAAAATCATTTGAAAAATATTTTGAGGGAATTTCGGTCGAGGCACTCTGGCAGGCCCCCCAGCTAGCCGTTGGGGAGCCACTGGCCAGGGCAGAGGATAGGTGGGCCCGGCCTGGGGTCGGCCGACCCCAGGTTCGGCCGAAACAGCCCCATGACTGCTGGGCCCCACCTTGCTCCAACGGCTATGTCTGGATGCCCGGCGCATTTGCCTATAAATAGCAGGGGGAGAGGGGGTGTTCTTCACCCATTCACTCACACTCCCCTCTCTACTCCTTGCTCTCTTGGTTTTCTTGGATTTCTTGCGCTAGATTGGATCATCAAGTATTCTCTCTATTGTGTTGCTGAAAGTATTGCTATTGGTGGAGCAAGTTCGGTAAGAATTTCATTCGATTTCACTAATCCATTACCGAGTTCCTCTTGTTGTCCTTTGTTGTTGTGCTAGCATGAATTGGGCGGCGAACACTCTCCGGAGGGTGACACGCTCACACTCCCGTTCGCGGGCAAGCGCGAGTTCATCCACCCCTGCCGAGCCGATGCCGAGACCATCGACGATGGATTATGAAGAAGAGTAGGAGGAGCAAGCCGAGCCACAAGCTACGGAGGAGGTCGTCAACGACACCCCCTACCTCAGCTTGCAGGGCGCTCGAGAGGAGCAAGCCTACTGAGGACCTGGTGTGTCCGAGGACCAGTGGAGGGTCGCTCCTTAGTGATGAGTGATTAACAACGTTGTGTGGACTGATGCTTGGCTAAGTGTGCAGGTACAGGTTGCGGCTTGACTCGTGTCGGTGCCGGTGAAGAACAAGCGTGAAAGGCCTTAGCCGTGGTGGCCTCCGGGTGATGTAGAGGCAAGTAGGCTTGGTTCGATGGACCTGGTGGCCGATGGGGTCAAGTGCAAGCCGTGCGGTGCAAGACTGGTGAGCTGAAGTCGTGAACATGGGCCGGTGCAAAGTAGCTGATTGAGCCCGAAGCTTGCACGCGGGGTTTGTTGGTTTGCCCACAAAACCATCGGTGGATGGTTTCTTGGTTTGGGTTGCAAAACCAAGCCCGGAGAGCTGAGGCGACGGAGACGGTGATCCGGGAGCTTCGGGAAGCTTCGAGGCGGGGGGCACGTGGCGTGATCGCGGGGCTTGCGTCGATGCTAAGCAAGGCCGCAATGGAAGCGTGTCCGCTCGATGAAGACTTGACCAAAATGCCCCTGAGGGGTTGTATCTTCATTTCAAGTTGTAGGGGTAGCGTGGTCATTTACCTCCCTCCGATGGATTTCGTATAAATAGCGGAGAGGTGGATGGCATCTCTCGCTCTTGGACTCTAGGTTTTCCTCCCCCAGTAGATTGCTCTGAACTGCTTCTTTTCTTGTGTATTCCTTAGGCTAGATTCTTGTATAGACTCTGACCTCTGGATGTATGAAAGCATTCGGCGTTGCGGTGATCTCCTAGTCCTCTATGATTTTCGTGTCATTTTTGGGGTTATTTTTGGGGAGTTTCGTTCTTCGCTCGATTCGGGGATTTGAGGGCGTCTTGCTTCGGATTTCTTTGAGGGGATCATGGGTGGATGCCTTGCGCATCTTTGTGTGTGATCTTGACCCCTCAAACGCCGGGGAAGGCCTTCGATTCGTGAGTTTTTGCCCGGAGTTCGAGCTCTTGGTGGTAGTTTGTGTGATCTACAATTCCCGGCGATTTAGTGGCTTAGAGCTCAAGATTTTTGGGGCATAGCTTCCTCTTGTGTTGCTTACCATCTCCCCCAAATCTTGTCTCAAGAGATTTTGCCGTTTGGGAGATCCGGTGATGGATTTGGAGGGTTGACTTCGCGGGTCGGGCTGTTTTCTGCTCTGTTCGTGCCTTGCGGACAGTCCGCATGGCTGAGGACCAGGTGTGTCCGAGGACCAGTGGAGGATCGCTCCTTAGTGATGAGTGATTGACAATGTTGTGTGGACTGATGCTTGGCTAAGTGTGGAGGTACAGGTTGCGGCTTGACTCGTGTCGGTGCAGGTGAAGAACAAGCGCGAAAGGCCTTAGCCGTGGCGGCCTCCGGGTGATGGAGTGGCAAGTAGGCTTGGTTCGATGGACCTGGTGGCTGATGGGGTCAAGTGCGTGCCTTGCGGTACAAGACTGGCAGGCTGAAGTCGTGAACATGGGCCAGTGCAAGGTAGCGGATGGAGCCCGAAGCTTGCACGCGGGGTTTGTTGGTTTGCCCACAAAACCATCGGTGGATGGTTTCTTGGTTTGGGCCTCAAAATCAAGCCCGGAGGCCCGAGGCGACAGAGACGGTGATCCGGGAGCTTCGGGAAGCTTCGAGGCGGAGGGCACATGGCGTGATCGCGGGGTTTGCATCGAGGTGAAGCGAAGCCTCGGTGGAAGCGTGTCCGCCCGATGAAGACTTGACCAAAATGCCCCTAAGGGGTTGTATCTTCATTTCAAGTTGTAGGGGTAGCATGGTCATTTACCTCCCTCCGAAAGACTTCGTATAAATAGCGGAGAGGTGGATGGCATCTCTCTCTCTTGGACCCTAGGGCTTTCTCCCCTGGTAGATTTCTCTGAACTGCTTCTTTTCCCTCCGGATTCCTGAGGCTAGACTCTTGTACAGACTCTGACCTCTGGATGTATGGAAGCATTCGATGTTGCGGTGATCTCCTAGTCCTCTGTGATTTTTGTGTCATTTTCGGGGCTATTATTGGGGGGGTTCGTTCTTCGCTCGATTTGTGATTTTGGTGGCGTTTCTTCTCGGATTTCTTTGAGGGGATCATGGGTGGATGCCTTCTGCATCTTTGTGTGTGATCTTGACCCCTCAAACGCCGTGGAGAGCCTTCGATTCGTGCGTTTTTGGTTGGAGCCCGAGTTCATGGTGGTGGTTCGTGTGATCCTCGATTCCTGGTGATTTAGGGAGTTAGAGGTCGAGATTTTTGGGGCATAGCTTCCTTGTGTGACGCTTCTCATCTCCCCAAAATCTTGTCTCAAGAGCTCTAGCCATTTGGGAGGTCCGGTGATGGAAAGGTGGAGTTGACTCCCGAGTTCGGGCGTTTTTCTGCTATGTCCGCACCTGGTGGACAGGCCGCAGCCTCCGTGCGGACGGTCCGCGAGGTGCCTGACAGGCCGGCTGTTCTTCGTGTTCTTCGCGTGTTCTTGAGCGTCTTTCGTTCGATCCGTTGAGCCGGTTGGTTTTTGGTGCGCGAAGTTCACGGACGGTCCGTACTCAAGTGCCGGACGGTCCGTGACGAGGCGGACGGTCCGTGACGAGGCGGACGGTCCGCAGGTCCATCATGGACAGTCCATTTTTCTCGGTGCGCCCCTGGAGGTTCAGTTTGCTTTTACGGACAGTTCGACGTGACCTCTCGGACAGTCCGCGCCCTCCACGTGGACGGTCCGCTCGGTCACCCCGGACAGTCCGCCAGGGACTTCGCAGCAGTGCCTAAGTCCTTTGGTTCTTGCTTTGGTGCTTCCGCTCTTTGCTCCTAGGCTTGTCGATTGATCTTCTAGTCTTGTGTGTGCCTTGTTTGGAGCTTCCTTGGTGTGCGTGAGAATTTGGAGTGGGAATCGGGGTATAGGCCGAGTTCGACCTTCGGGAAGAATTTTTATCGGCTCCCATTCACTCCCCCCCTCTGGTCGTCCGATTCGGTCCTTCAGTGGCCTGGAACAGTACAGGTGTTCTTCGTGTTCTTGCGTGTCCGCGTTTCGATCCATTTCGGCCCTAGGGTTTTGTTGCAAGAGGTTTGGCGGACAGTCCGCGAGTCCTTCACAGACAGTCCGCGTGGCCGAGATTTTGTTTGGGATAGAGCTGAGTTTGTCTGGGGTTTCCAGCGAGCTTGGCGGACAGTCCGCACAGTCTTCACGGAAGGTCCACGAAACTGGCAGACAGTCCTCTTGGCCTCTATGGACACTCCAAATTTCGGAGTGCGTCTCTGGTGGTTCTGTTGCTTATTTCGAACAGTCCGAGCAGGACCTGCGGACAGACCGCCGTACCCTAGCGAACGGTCCGCCCGTACCAGCCGAACAGTCCGCGCCTGGCGTTTCCAGAATTTGCCAAGTGCTTTGATTCTTGTCTTGTGCTTCCGCGCCTCGCTTCAAGGCTTGTCCCTTAATCTTGTGGGCTTGTGTGTGCCTTGTTGAGTGCTTCTTTGGTGTGTGTGTAAACTCGGAGTGGCAATCGGGGTATAGGCTGAGTTCGACCTTCGGGAAGAATTTTTATGGCTCCCATTCACTCCCCCCCTCTCTGGTCCCCCATTCGGTCCTTCAATTGGCATCAGAGCCGGTTACGGATCTTCTTGATTCTAACCAGTCTAAGATCCAAAGATGGGCGATTATGGCAAGGGGTCGGGTCCTCCGCACTTTGATGGCAAGAATTACCCGATGTGGGAGAGGCACATGGGCGCGTTTTTGCGAGGGAAGGGAACTCTGATCTGGGAGGTCACTCAGAATCCTCATTATGTCATCCCAGACAGTTTTCTACTTCCAGGATCACGGGACATGTGTGAGGCCAACAGTAAGGCCATTGATTACTTGTTCCGTGCTCTCTATGCCTCGGAGTTCGAGCGAGTGTATGGAGAGAATGTGACCAGAAAGATTTGGCTCAAGTTGAGAAATGCTCATGTTGGCAATGCCCAAGTGCAAGCCTGTTTGTTTTCCACTTACCGGAGAGAGTACGAGAACTTCACTCATCTCCCCGGTGAGTTGACTAATGCTATGTTCCAGCGCTTCACTAGCATAGTCAACAACATGAGGGCCAATGTGATAGTGCTCCCATACATGGATCATGATCAAGCTATCAAGCTTTTGCATGCCCTGGATAGATCTGTGTGGAGTGCCAAGGTCGAGGCCATTGAGGAGTCGAGTGTGTATGATACGCTGACGCTGGACGAGCTGTTCTCCAAGCTCAGGTCTTCGGAGGTTGATCGTGGCTTGAGAGCCAAGAGCGAGAGCCCCACTAATCCTCATAGTTTGGCTCTTGTCTCAGGATCAAGTTCTAACGCTAACTCTGGTGGTTTCTCTTTGTCTTGTCTTGTGTCTTTGCCAGATGAGGACTTTGAGGTGTTGAGCGAGGACGATCTCGCTTTGTTGAGCAAGAGGTTTTGGCGGATGTACGAGAACCGCAAGAATGCAAGGCGGAGCTCGGGGATGTGCTATCAGTGCGGGAAGCACGGGCACTTCATCGCAGAATGCCCTGAAGCCATGGAGATCAAGAATGACTACAAGGGCAAGCCCAAGCATGACTACAACAAGCACCGCTCCCGGAATGACTACAAGGACAAGGGCGAGAGAAGGCACAAGAAGAGTGGCGGCCACAAGAAGAAGACGGCTCGAGCGATGGTGGCCGGAGCGAGCGACATCGACTCGACATCAAGCGATGCTTCTTCCGACTCGAGCAGCGAGGAAGAGCAAGAAAGCCGCAAGGACAAGCGGCACACGGGCAAGAACTTCACCGGCCTGAGGTTCGTCGCACAAGGTGGATTTTGCGGCATGGCGCACTCCAAGAAGTGTGGGAGGCACAGCTCGAATTCGAACTCCGACTCTGAGGAAGAGGTACGACAGGATCCCAACTTCTTGCTAGAGGAGAATGCTAGGCTGAATGAGTTGCTTGATAACCGTGATGATGTGCTTAGAAAGACCAACAAGGAGAAGAGGGAATTTAGGTCTTTGTTGGGTGATGCTAAGGACAAGATAGCTGAGCTTGAATCCTTGCTTGTGGATGCTAGAAATGAGATAGGCTCTTTGAAATCTGCTCCTGTGGTGTCTGATGAGATTGACTGTGGTGATTGTTCAGTTTTTCTTGCTGATTTGACTGCTCTCAAGGAGAAACATGCCTCTACTCTTGAGGAACTAGATGTGGTTAGGATTGAGTGTGATGAATTGAAATCTAGGCCAACCTTGTTAGGTGCTTGTACCTCATGTCCTGTGTTGCATGCTAGGCTAGATGAATCTCACACTAGAATAGTTTCTCTTGAGGCTGCTTTGAAAGCTCCCATTCCTACATCATGTTCTACCTGTGAAATGCATGCTTTGAAAAACATGGAACTTGCACACTATGTTGACCGTTTGCAGGATGAAAATGATGAGCTTAGGAAATTGATGAGTTGGTTGTCTGGGCATGAGCCATAATTGAGTTTGATGTTGGATGAGTTCAAGCGGTTTGATTGTCAGGTGTTGGGGGCGGCAAGAGTGGTGAGAAGAGTGGTGAGGGAGAGGTGAAAGTTGGAGAGATCCCTACTCCACCACACACCATACCCATGAACAAATATGCACCCAAGCCAAACCACCTTAGAAACAAGCTTGATAGAACTCTAGACCCACCTGTTTTCCCCCAGAAAACAGAGAATTACCAGAAACCCATCAAGGTTGTGAGCAACCTGGGTAATGTCTTTGAAGGGAAGTCAAGAGAGAAAGCTGTTGAGAAGCCCACAGAAAAGCCACCGCCTAAGCCACAACCGATCCGCTTCCACTGTGAGTATTGTGGAAGGGATGGGCATAAGGATGAGTTCTGTTTCAGGAGGAAGAGGAATGAGAGGTTTGCTAGGGAGATGGCAAACAAGGACAGGTACCACCTTGCTCGTGGTGTGCCTGAGCCTCGTAGAGGGCCACTACCTAGGGGTGAGGTGTATGTGCGTACAGTTCCCACTCGTGGAGGTGGAGGTGGTTTCGCTCAGAGAGATAGGCGTGTTGGGTTTGGGCGTGGTGAGTTGGCTCGACGTGCTCCTTCTCGTGACCGTTACGAGTTTCGGAGGCACGATCGGAGCTTTGGGTCTCAGATGGACTACGGGCCATGTTTTCCCCCTCGTGGAGCGCGTACTCCTCCAGTGAGACGTGACAGGTCCTTTGGTGGTAGGCATGAGAGGGCTCCGCCTAGAGGTTTCGGTAGGATGGACTTTGCTAACCCTTCTATTGAGCAAATGGCTCGACACTGGTTTGACTCCTTTGGTACTAACCCTAGTATTGAGTCGCTTGCTCATTCCCGTTCTTGTTTTTGATTGCAGGTGGGAGGCTTGGAGAACTTTTGGTTGATCGACTCCGGCTGCTTACGACACATGACCGGAGATCATGGGTGGTTCTCCAGCCTCACCCCGGTGAGTACGAGGCAGTACATCACTTTCGGGGACAATGGTAGAGGACGAGTGCTTGCTGAAGGTATGGTAAAGTGATCTTGGTCTCGATCATCAGTACTCGTCTCCATACGTCGCTTGCCAGAATGGCGTAGTGGAGAGGAAGAACCAGACCCTTTGTGAGATGGCCAGGACGATGCTCGATGAGCATAGGACTCCTAGGCGTTTCTGGGCCGAGGCGGTCAATACCGCCTGCTATGTCTCAAATCGCATCTTCCTTCGTGCCTTTAAGAAGAAGACCTCTTATGAGCTGATGCATGGGCGACAACCCAAGGTGAGTCACTTTAGAGCTTTTAGTTGCAAGTGTTTCATTCTGAAGAAGGGCAAGTTGGATAAGTTTGAGTCTAGATGTTCGGATGGTATTTTCCTTGGTTATGTAATTCATTCTAGAGCATATCGTGTGCTCAACCTTGACACTAACCGAATCATGGAGACTTGCGAGGTTACCTTCGACGAGACACAGCCATGTAGCTCTTCTGCTTTTGAGTATGCAGGTGACGAGGTGATTGGAGCGAGGATCTTTGAGGATGAGAAGGATGGAGATGGAGACGACGATGATGATGGTGGTGATGCTCCTATGGCTGATCGTGTACACGCTACTTCCACTACTACTACAACGATCGAGGATGGACCATCCCCTACACCCACTACGATTGAGGCTATTCGAGTGGAGGCTGCTGCTGAGGCGGAGATTGTGTCCAGGCAAGAGGCTCCCCAGCGTGTACAGATTGCTCACCCACCGATGACGATCATTGGTGACCTTCATGAACGCACTACACGGTCGAGGTCAAGGAACACTTCTCATTTCGCTCACTCTGCTTTTGTTGCTTCTTTTGAGCCCAAAGATATTCAACACGCTTTGTCTGATGAGAATTGGGTGAATTCCATGCATGAGGAGTTGGAGAATTTTGAGAGAAACCAAGTCTGGGTGTTAGTTGATCCACCACCAAATTGTCGTCCTATAGGTACCAAGTGGGTGTGGAAGAACAAAGAGGGTAAGAAAGGGATGGTTGTGAGAAACAAGTCGAGGCTGGTGGCTCAGGGGTTCAACCAGAAAGAGGGCATAGACTATGAGCAGACATTTGCTCCTATGGCTCGTTTGGAGGCAATTAGGATCCTTCTAGCCTTTACCGTGGCTAAAGGGTTCAAGGTGTACCAAATGGATGTCAAGAGTGCTTTCTTGAATGGGGTGATAGAGGAAGAAGTGTATGTGAGGCAACCCCTGGGGTTTCAGAGTGAAAAATACCCACACCGTGTATACAAACTCCAGAGAGCGTTCTATGGGTTGAAACAGGCACCTGGAGCTTGGTATGGTAGGTTGAGAGGGTTTTTGCTGAGTAAGGGGTTTGTGACGAGCACAGTTGATAAGACCCTGTTTCTCCTTAAGCATGGGAATGACCTTTTGATTGTTCAAATTTACGTGGATGACATAATCTTTGGTGGCTCTTCTCATGATCATGTTGCCAGATTTGCAGATGACATGAGCAGGGAATTTGAGATGTGCATGATGGGCGAGCTGCAGTTTTTCTTAGGCCTCCAGATCAAGTAGTGCAAGGACGGGACGTTTGTACATCAGACAAAGTACACCAGGGACATGGTGAAGAAGTTTAGCATGAACGACTCCAAGCCGCTGACTACACCGATGAGTACCACTACGGCTTTGGACGCGGACAAGGATGGCGAACCCGTGGACTAGAAGGAGTACCGGAGCATGATCGGCTCCCTCCTCTACTTGACGGCGATGAGGCCGGACATACAGTTCAGTGTGTGTCTGTGCGCTCGTTTTCAGGCTTCACCGAGGACTTCACATCGGTAGGCCGTCAAGCAGATTTTCAGGTACTTGAACTACACTCCTGAGTTTGGTCTTTGGTATTCTGCCTCCTCGACACTCAGACTTCACAGGTACTCCGATGCTGATTTTGCTGGGTGTCGATTGGACCGCAAGTCTACCTTTAGGTGTTGTCAGTTCCTTGGTTCTTCTTTGGTCTCTTGGTCTTCTCGCAAGCAATCCAGTGTAGCCCAGTCCACTACAGAGGTCGCGTATGTAGCTGCAGCTAGTTGTTGTTCCCAGCTGCTTTGGATGACCTACACTATGAGCGACTTTGGTGAGGAGTGCTCCCAGGTTCCACTCTTTTGTGACAGCACCAGTGCCATAAGTGTAGCCAAAAACCTATTCCTTCACTCCAAAACGAAACACATAGAAGTGAGGTACCACTTTCTGAGGGACAATGTTGAGAAGGGAAACATATCTTTGTCCTATGTCCCTACCCAAGATTAGCTAGCCGACATTTTCACCAAACCACTTGACCAAGTCACTTTCACTCGCTTGCGGGGTGAACTTGGGATGTGCTTTCCTTTCTAGCTGGGTCTCGGAGCTTCTCATGTATATATGTGTCATTTGTTTCATTTTGTTGCATTCCATGCATGCATTTTACTTTCTGTTCAAAACCTAGTAGGATAGCCATCTTTGGATCACTTGTGCTAGGAAAAGCTTCTCTTATATACTCTGATCACAGATGTGCTATGTGTGAGATGTGTGCATGTTTGGTAAATGGTGATGTGAATGCTATGCTCTTGATGGTTTTGCCATATACTTATGTTGAGATAGCTTCATGTTTGTGAAAATGATAAAATTGTCTCTCTCATGAGTAGATGCTTGTCTATGCTCAATTTGTGTTCAAATGCCTATATCATGTTTAGTTTGTGCTTGAGGATCATATTCTCTTTGCTTGGGGTAAAAGACCTTTTGTCATTGTAAATGTTTAGCCCATTTGTTCACTTTGGGAGGAGCATAAGCTTCTTTTTGCCGCAAAGGCACTCTATGTACCATGTTTAAACTTGAAAATGAAATTGGTGTATGAATGGCCTGATTCTTGAAAAATGAGCTCCTAATCATGGTTTTATGCTTTTGATATTCATATTTTGGGTGCTAAACCGTAGCATGTTGTCTACCATGAGAAGTCTCATTTTAAGAAGTAGACACATGGCTCGGTGGCTTTAACATGACTTGAGTAGCTTGTGGGCGTTTATAATGATCTTGTGATGAGAATTTGTGATATTGCCTAAACTTTGGATGATCTAGTGTATTTGTGCTCAAATTGCCATGGATAGGGTCTTGTCATGAGATGAATGTTTCTTTGTGAAAATTGTTTAAAATTGCCTTTAGCCATGTCACATGCTTATATGTCTTTACCTTCTTGATGGCAATGTGCTAACTACACCATATCTACTTTACTTGCTCTATGTCTCATGTGTAGCATTTTGTTGTGCTCTCTGTATATTTTAGAAGCTTGGTAGATTGTATATATGTTTGACATGCATTTTTCATGAAAACAAGGGGAAGAGTTTCATATACCTTGATTCATGCATTGTCGACAAGGGGGAGATGTTGTACGCTTTTTGGGAGATTTGTATGATAGGGGGAGATTTTGTGGAAAATTGGTATGCATTTGTGAGGTGTTGCATGTGAGGAGAAAAATTGAGAAGAAGAGGTTGCATTTACTCAGGGGGAGTTTGCATATGTGCAGGGGAGCTCCTTTGTTTTGCCTGAGTTTTGTGCTTTGTGGTGTGCTCTTTGTTAGCTTTGTTTTGTCTCGGCTGTGTCGAGCCGTTGCCCTTGTCTTAGGGGGCCGAAACTTAACTTGGTGAGTGATCTTGTTTTCGCTTGTTCTTTGGCTTTGGATCACTTGCTTTGGAGGTTGGCGTTCGTGGTTGTTTTCTTTTCTTTTTCTCTATGATGGTTACTATGGATGTAGTCAATGCACTCATCAAGGGGGAGATTGAGGACCAGGTGTGTCCGAGGACCAGTGGAGGGTCGCTCCTTAGTGATGAGTGATTGACAATGTTGTGTGGACTGATGCTTGGCTAAGTGTTCTTCGTGTTCTTGCGTGTCCGCGTTTCGATCCGTTTCGGCCCTAGGGTTTTCTTGCAAGAGGTTTGGCGGACAGTCCACGAATCCTTCACGGACAGTCCGCGTGGCCGAGATTTTGTCTGGGGTGGAGCTGAGTTTGTCGGGGGTTTCCAGCGAGCTTGGCGGACAGTCCGCACAGGCTTCACAGACGGTCCGCGACACTGGCGGACAGTCCGCTTGGCCTCTACGGACAGTCCGAATTTCGGGGTGCGTCTCTGGTGGTTCTGTTGCTTATTTCGGACAGTCCGCCGTACCCTAGCGGATGGCCCACCCGTACCAGTCGGACAGTCCGCGCCTGGTGTTTCCAGAATTTGCCAAGTGCTTTGATTCTTGTCTTGTGCTTCCGCGGTTCGTTTCAAGGCTTGTCTCTTAATCTTGTGGGCTTGTGTGTGTCTTGTTGAGTGCTTCTTTGGTGTGTGCGGAAACTCGGAGTGGCAATCGGGGTATAGGCTGAGTTCGACCTTCAGGAAGAATTTTTATCGGCTCCCATTCACTCCCCCCTCTCTGGTCGCCCATTCGGTCCTTCACCTACGCTCTCCTGAAGGACCGAATCTTCGCCCACACCCGGGACTTCGACCCGGCTCTCATGGAGAAAACAGGTATGAATCTCGAGTTCGCTTCCATTTGGCATGCTCTTGGTTGGGAGGAGTTTGCGCCGGTTACTGAGCTTGGCTCTCGGCCCCTCACCATCCAGTTTCTTTGCTCTCTTACCGAGATTCCGGATGGCAATCAGTTTCGTCTTTTTGGAACCGATTATCGTGTTTCTTGGAATGAACTTAGTCATCTTCTTGGATTTAGTCCTCGTTGTGCTGTTTCTCTAAAAAGGGCTTGTGAGGGTTTTGTTCGAGACTCTTTTTGGGCAGACATCTCTGGTCTTGTTTACAGTGGCAAGTTTGTACCTCGGTGCAACGAAATTGTGCATCTCACTCTCCGTTTGTGGCACAAGTGGCTCGCCATTACTCTCTTTCCACGAGAGGATGTTCGGCCCGTGCGCAGCAATGAGATGATGCTATTATACGCCGCTGTCAACCAGATCAAGGTCTCTCCCGTTAAAGCTATGATTCGGCAGTAGTTGATGAATTTCAAGATGATAGGTCCTATTGAGTGTACATCTTTGGTGACTCGTATTGCTCTCAGACTCGGGGTTCTTAGCAGGAATTCCGTACCCTTCATCAGGGCGCCCCGAGTACTCATTGATGAGGCATACTTGATCCAAGGGCATATACTTAAGAAAGGCCCAGATGATTATTTGACTTTCTTCTTTCCGGGATATGCAAATCAAATCCCGTTGCCTAACCCGGGATTCGGATTGTATAGCTCGGAGTCACTAACCATTCCCCTTGTTACACAAGAGGTAAGCCGTCGTGCTAGTGTTTCAGGCAGGTCCACCAGAAGCGCGGCGAAGAGAGCACACATGCAGCAGCAGTAGCAGTCACAGCCACCACCACCACCACAGCCACAGCCACAGCCTGCTACGCCACCAGTGGCAGGAGAGGCCCCTGCGGGGTACATGTTCGGGGTTACCCCTGGATATGCACCTGATTGGGACTAGCCCACCTACCACCCGAGTGCGAGTGGCATGGCTTGGCCGGGTGCGAGCGGTGCTCAGTGGGCCACACCCGCTAGTTCCAGCTCCGGTGGTCCACCTCCGTCTTCGTCCTTCCGCCGGCACTCCTCAGCCTCTGCACGTGATGCTCAACTCGCGCAACAGATGGGAGAGCTCACCGTCCAGGTCACGGGATTGGAGGAGACGCTGAACACCCACGTCGAGTCTACCTCAGCGTGGCAGCGTCAGGCTGGTGAGAGGATAGAAGCCATGCAGCAGGCTCAGCAGCAACACATGGAGGAGCAGAGGGCTTACCTGAAGCTACCTTGGGGGAGGTCCCCCATCCTGAGGTAACTTGTATCTTCCTTTGTTTTCAGAATATCTTATAAATGAAAATCCAAAAAAATCTGCAAAAATAAAAAGACCAAAAATATTTATTTGCTTTCATCATCATCGTTAGCTTAGTTTGCTTTGATATGCATAGTAAGAATGCTTTGCCTCTATGGTTGAAATGATGAATAGTTGCTCTGTTTATTCTCCTTGTATGTCTTGCTTACAACTTTGTATCCTACCTAAGTTTTGAGTTTGTTGGCTTGCATGTTCAACCCTTAACCTGAAAACTGTGGGTAGCAAAAAGCATAATCATTGCCTAAGTTGTTGTGAGACATGATATGGTATAATAGAGTGCTATAATCTTATGCTTAGTGATGTTTGACATCTGGAGTTTTTCTTTTTGAAAAAATCAAAACAGGATGACTTCCTCAATGATGAGAATTTCCCATCCAAGGCCATATATAGATTCTAGCTCTTAGCCTCCACATATGCAGCTTGTTCTCTCATTGAGCTTTGTCAAATTGTTATGACCCTTGTTTGGACTCATACTCCCCTGATCAAGATCACGTACACATTTATGCTAAACTTCTACACTGTATGTGAGCATTCATCATTTGTTCCATATGCCTATGCATTCTTCCACAAATAAAACTCTATGTATCTTTGTATCATTCATCCCTCTCCAAATATCTCCAATAGAGACAAAGGGATAGTTGGAAAAAAAGAAAAAAAAGAGAAAAGCATGCTCAAAAGCATGGCAAAAATAAAATAAAAAGAGCTAGCCCAAGTCTCGAAAAATTTCAAAAGGAGAAAAAAAGATTGATATGTGCAAGAGAAAGAGTTCCACCATATAGATGGTAATAACTAGTACCTATTCCGGGGCTAGTGTCCACCTTACCATCAAACCCTCATTTCCCCATATAAAGCATGGTAATATCTAGCACCCATTTCCGGGCCTAGTATCCACCTTGCCATGCTCATATCCATCACACACATATGCACATCTTGATCAGGATGTATGTTTGTTTCTTCCAAGGATCCGGTCTTTGACTTAGCAAAATATGAGAGACAAGTATGCCACATTTCTTCCCTACCTACAGCTCCACATAAGCCTATTAGGAGTAGGATGTGAAGAAAGGCAGCATTAATGCCTTGGTGAGGAACCATACACCTTTGAGCGATCCGAGAGTATCATTTGAGGAACTCTGATTTTCTTTTGAAAAATTTGCAAAACCTCTGGATTGATAGCTGATCAAGGTATGAGTGATTATGCATTTGCTATATAACCATTCTGTCTCTCAACCGCCTAAGGCAGGTGAAGCTATATGCCCCAAGTCATCAGGTGAAAGGTAAGAACATTGCCAACTTGTTCAACTCTTGGTAGAGTTTTTTGCTGTATGTTTGCCATAAGTTGAGAGTACAACATCGTAGTAACTCCTGATCAACCAACCTATGTCCCTAATGTCTTGCTTCCGGACGAGCAAGAGGTTAGCTTAGGGGAGTTTGTTGACGGCTGTTAAGTACCACTTTCAGCCCTCAATATTCTCACAGAAATGGAGGCATATGAATTATTTACTTGCATTTTGGTTTGAATAATGTAGTTCCAGTTGTCCTTGGAGATTATTTGTATGTAGGTGAAATACCCCTTAAAAGAGATGGAAACCCACCTTCTATAGAGAAACCATGCCAACTCATCTGAGGAGGTGGCTGCCACCAAGGAAACACATGGCATTCCACATCATTGATCCAAGGGAGGCACTCACCGACGAATCAGAGAGCGCCACATGGACTTCACATGGATCAAAGGGCCCACCTTGGATCCAAATCAAGCCATGCACCGGGGGAGGATCAAAGGGCCCACAGGGCAGTCACCCAGAGGAAGCACACCAGGTGGGGCCGGCCGATCCTAGGATCGACCGAACCGACCTAGGGGGCTTCCATCCTGGCCTTCCACGTGTTGGTTGCTCATTGGTCACTTGCTGCATCCCCGTGTGTTTCGAGGTCATTTGGTGCTCCGAGCAAGCCTTGTCCCTGCCTATAAATAGAAGGGGAGGGGCTCCCATTTCCTACACACCACTCTCTCATTCTCCTCTCACTTTTAGTTTCCAAGGCTAGGGGGTAGGCTAGAGTAGCTCTTCTTCAGGTTCCAAGTCTTCTTTGGAGTCTAGGTATGAGTTCTCTTTTATCTTTATTTCATTGTATGACTTTGATCTACTTCAGTTATTCAGCTATTTCATATAAAGTCATGGTAGATCATATGCTTGATATGTTCTTGAGTTCATCCTTTGTTCATCATTTAGAGGCTTGTGTTCTTCATGAACACTACCTTTTGATCCATTTGAACGATGATAAACTCATTCCTTATGTGTTTGTTCATAAGTTAGAGGCTCGTATTCTTCACGAACACGATCCTTTGATCTTATTCACTAGACATAATAGAGTTCGTATCCGTTCGTATGTCTAGCCTTAGTTGATCTTGTTAGATGGCATGAGAGTGTTTCATGAGGTTTGTGTTCAAGCTACGGTACTCGGTCTAAGTTGACCAGTCTTCTGGTGGCTCTCACCCTGGGTCACAATAGCCCGGACCGGGTGAAGTCTAGCAGCAACACAGGCATGGTGCCTGGGTTGTCTAGCTACGTTAGTTATGAGCATACCCCCGTAACGATAGAGGTAGGTCCGCAGTGGTGACAGCTGTTGGATCCTTTGCAACCCTCCGCGTTGGGGTACCTGTTGTAGGAGTCTAAAGT
This sequence comes from Cenchrus fungigraminus, assembly GCA_036936925.1. NCBI lineage: Eukaryota > Viridiplantae > Streptophyta > Magnoliopsida > Poales > Poaceae > Cenchrus > Cenchrus fungigraminus. The sequence continues at coordinate 25,818,555 of CM072775.1, forward strand.
CTAGTTTCGCAGAGTGCTGGTCGTCGCGGGCTAGCTCCCCGTTTGTACCTGGGTGCTGAACCTTACCAACTCATGCAATGCTCATGCCTATCTCCTATATCTACTTGCTTTGTATGTTTAGTACATTAGAACCTAGTGCTAACTCGTATGTTCCCCCTAAGCCGTAGTGTGCTAGAGTAGAGGTAGATCTGAGTGTGTGTGTGTCAGACTACCCTTTATATCTTTTATCTTACCCCTGCCTTTGAGTTTGTTATTTCCTATATCTATCTCTTAGTTTACATTCAGAGCAAAAGCATAAGTCTAAGATATCCGCCATTGCCTTCCACGGGTACGATACCCTTGGAATATTCTCCTTCCTTGGGGAAATGCTACAATGGTTTATCTGTGCGCTTGCGGATTCGTTCATGATCGTTTAGCTAACCTTTGGCAAGTCTTAACGTTCACGCTAACTCGACGTCGTTAGTTGTGACGTTAAGAGGTGCCTACAACGCGTTTCTTGGTGTTCCTACTAAGGATGGATTCCAGATTTGTTCTTAAAGTGACGACGCTACGAAATGCCAACAGTGACGCACCATCCGTTCTGCATGGTGCGTGCATCACAGACTGGGTTACGCATGGAGTCTGCCACGCAAAATCCCATGCATTTGGTCGTGTCGTTGCATCGCGTAAACCTGGGGCAGATAAAGTTACGCAAAATCCACGCTGCATCCGGTCGTGTCGAATGCAGCTTTCGCACCGTCCTTGATGCTTGATCCAACACTGATTGGGTCGTGTCGTTGCATCGCGTAACCTAAACCCGTAAAGGTTCCACAAAATCCACACTGCATCTGGTCGTGTCGATTCAGCGTATAACCACTGGTTACGCACCATCCGTGCTGCTTGATTGATGCAACACCAACTGGGTCGTGTTGAATCAGCGCGTAACCACAAGAGGTTACGCACCATCCGTGCCGCTTGATGCAACACCGACTGGGTCATGTCGAATCAGCGTGTAACATGCAGAGGTTATGCATCCGTTCAGCTTGATGCAACACTAACTCGGTTAAGCACGTAGTAGGTTACGCACCTTTATGACGGCTGGCTGCATGGCTCAACACTGACTGGGTTACGCACTGATCGGTCATCTCGATTCTACGCGTCACCTGCTCTAGCTCGGTTATGCACGGTTCGGCAACGCAGCATCCCATGGAGCATGCATCACCGACTGGGTTACGCACCGTGACGGATACGTAAAATCCACGTTGCATTCTGATTCGATGTTGGCGGTCGATTTCCGTCAACCTAGCCACATGTTTACCTTCTATGTTGGTATTAATTTGTTATTCACACTAACGACCCTAACCCTCATTATATGTCAAGTTCGCACTCGCATGTGGTTTTTGGAATTTATTGTTTATTTCCGGGTAAAGTTCATCAAGGGTTTTACAAGGTGATCACGGACCCCGGGACAAGTCAAGATACAAGATGAATATGACTCCAAATGAACTAAGGACTAAAGCGTGAAGCCGAGAAGTGCTGAGGACCTAGACGGAAGATGTAGGAGTTCATACGCCAAGCACCCTTGTCTAAACCGCGAGGAAAATGACGTCAAGGACCCACATGCAACTAGGCAAAAAGTCAGGAAGACGCGAGAAGCAACACGGAGGAAGCCGGGGCCGAACTGGGCCGAATTGGGCCCAGGCCGGCCGGCCCAGCCCACTTCGGGCCCGGTTCGGCACCCCCTTAGACCTAGGTGATCTTCGGGCTATTTATAGCCCTCGTGCCTCGAGCCACACAGGAAGCAATTCGTCATCCGCCGCCGAGGAGCAAAGAAGAGAGGAACACCCTTCCGGAGAGGAGAGGGTCGAGATGGTTGACTAGGGTTTCCCTAGCCGACGTGGGAACCTTGCATGGAAGACCACGTCGGAGTTCTAGAAGCTAGGAGCAAGATCAAGGTAGGATCCCGGTGGTGATCTTGTCCATGTATTATACTTCATGTTGAATTTGCAAGATTGAATCTGATTTCTAGCGATCAAGTGCTTTCACTTCGATTTTGTCTTCGCTTGGGTTTTCTTATTCTCCGTCTATTCCGGATAGATTGCTTAGGATGTTCTTGTAGCCATGGTGGCCAGAGGTGCATACCTGACCTACCGAGCGTTTTCAACACATTCCTCGTGAACGTGCTCTTAGGTTCACCTACACAATAAGCGGGACATCGTGACAGGATGTTGACCACGTGTATGGTACGTGCCTATGAGGGTTGGAACGGAAGCCAAGATTTAAAGAGGCTTTTAATGAGATTCGTTTGCTTTATTTTTCTTGGTTTTGGAACTTCAACAAAAGACCCGATCCAATCTCTAGATTGGTTTTACCTCCTCTTTCTCTTGCTACCTCCAGTGTTTAGTAGATTAGATGTGTTTTCATGGTTCTTCCTTAGATTAGATGCAAAAACCCCTTTCAAGATCAAAGCATTTTCCGCTTATTAGATTGGATCTTGCATTACACATTGTTCCACAGATTTGATACCTTGGGTTCACCACTCAAGGGAAGAAGGGTCCCTTGACTACGACGGAGGATTTGTCCGCTTGCAAGTCCAAACGAACTTTGCAACGATAATCAAACGTCAACATTCGACGCACCATTCTGCTCAGTTACGCACGTTTCGGCGACGCACCATCCGTTCTCCATGGTGCGTGCATCACCGACTGGGTTACGCACGGAGTCTGTCAAGCAAAATCGCCATGCATCCGGTCGTGTCATTGCATCGCGTAACCTGGGGCCGATAAGGTTACGCAAAATCCACGTTGCATCCGATCGTGTTGAATCAGCGCGTAACCTGTACAGGGCACCGTCCGTGGAGTGTGATGCAACAATGAACGGGTCGTGTCGAATGCAGCTTACGCACCGTCCTTAATGCTTGATCTAACACTGATTGGGTCGTGTCGTTGCATCGTATAACCTAAACCCGCAAAGGTTACGCAAAATCCATGCTGCAACCGGTCGTGTCGATTCAGCACATAACCTGCACTAGTTACGCACCATCCGTGCTGCATGATTGATGCAACACCGACTGGGTCGTGTCGAATCAGCGCGTAACCACAAGAGGTTACGCACCATCCATGCTCCTTGATGCAACACCGACTGGGTCGTGTCGAATCAGCGCGTAACATGCAGAGGTTACACACCGTCTGTGCTGCTTGATGCAACACCGACTCGATTAAGCACGTAGTAGGTTACACACCTTTAAGACGGCTGGGTGCATGGCTCAACACTGGCTGGGTTACGCACTAATCAGTCGTGTCGATTCTATGCGTCACCTGCTCCAGCTCGGTTATGGACAGTTCGGCGACGCAGTATCCCATGGTGCGTGCATCACCGACTGGGTTACGCACCGCAACTGTTACCTAAAATCCACAGTGCATTCTGATTCGACGCACCATCCTGCTCTGTTACGCACATTTCGGTGACGCACCATCCGTTCTTCATGGTACATGCATCACTGACTGGGTTACACACGGAGTCTGTCACGCAAAATCCCCATGCATCTGGTCGTCTCGTTGCATCGCGTAACCTCGGGTCGATAAGGTTACACAAAATCCACGCTGCATCCAATGGTGTTGAATCAGCGCGTAAGCTGTACAGGGCACCGTTCGTGGAGTGTGATGCAACATCAAATGGGTCGTGTCGAATGCAGCTTATGCACCGTCCTTGATGCTTGATCCAACACTGACTGAGTCATGTCATTGCATCGTGTAACCTAAACTCGCAAAGGTTACGCAAAATCCACGCTGCATCCGGTCGTGTCGATTCAGCACGTAACCTACACTAGTTACGCACCGTCCGTGCTGCTTGATTGATGCAACACCGACTGGGTCGTGTCGAATTAGCGCATAACCACAAGAGGTTACGCACCATCCGTGTTCCTTGATGCAACACCGACTGGGTCGTGTTGAATCAGCGCGTAACATGCAGAGGTTACACATCGTCCGTGCTGCATGATGCAACACCGACTCGATTAAGCACGTAGTGGGTTACACACCTTTAAGACGGCTAGGTGCATGGCTCAACACTGACTAGGGTACGCACTAATCGGTCGTGTCGATTCTACGCATCACCTGCTCCAGCTCGGTTACCGACGGTTCGGCGACGTAGCATCCCATGGCACGTGCATCACCGACTGGGTTACGCACCGCAACGGTTACGCAAAATCCACACTACATTCTAATTCGACGCACCATCCTGCTCTTTTACGCACAGTTCAGTGATGCACCATCCGTTCTGCATGGTGCGTGCATCACCGACTGGGTTATGCGGAGTCTCTCATGCAAAATCCCTATGCATCCGATCGTGTCGTTGCATCGCGAAACCTGGAGCCGATAAGGTTACGTAAAATCCACGCTACATCCGGTCGTGTCGAATCAGCACGTAACCTGTACAGGGCACCGTCCGTGGAGTGTGATGCAACACCAAATGGGTCGTGTCGAAAGCAGCTTATGCACCGTCCTTGATGCTTGATCCAACACTGACTGGGTCGTGTTGTTACATCACGTAACATAAACCCGCAAAGGTTACGCAAAATCCACGCTGCATCCGGTCATGTCGATTCAGCGTGTAACCTGTGCTGGTTACGCACCGTCCGTGCTGCTTGATGCAACACCGACTCCATTAAGCACGTAGTAGGTTACGCACCTTTAAGACTGCTGGCTACATGGATCAACACTGACTGTGTTACGCACTGATCGGTCATGTCGATTCTACGCGTCACCTGCTCCAGCTCGGTTACGCACGGTTCGGCGACGCAGCATCCCATGACGTGTGCATCACCGACTGGGTTACGCACCGCGACGGTTACGCAAAATCCACACTGCATCTTGATGCGATGAACCATCCTGCTCAGTTACGCCCGTTTCGGCGACACACCATCCGTTCTGCATGGTGCGTGCATCACCGACTGGGTTACGCACGGAGTCTGTCACGCAAAATCGCATGCATTTGGTCGTGTTGTTGCATCACAAAAACCTGGGGCTGATAAAGGTACGCAAAATCCACGTTGCATCTGGTCATGTCGAATCAGCGCGTAACCTGTACAGGGCACTGTCTGTGGAGTGTGATGCGACACCGAATGGTTCGTGTCGAATGCAGCTTACGCACCGTCCTTGATGCTGGATCCAACACTGACTGGGTCGTGTCGTTACATTGTGTAACCTAAACCCGCAAAGGTTACGCAAAATCCACGTTGCATCCGGTCATGTCGATTCAGCGTGTAACCACTGGCTACGCAGCATTCGTGCTGCTTGATTGATGCAACACTGACTGGGTTGTGCCGAATCAGCACGTAACCACAAGTGGTTACGCACCATCCATGCTGCTTGATGCAACACCGGCTGGGTCGTGTCGAATCAGCGCGTAACATGCAGAGCTTACGCACTGTCCGTGCTGCTTGATGCAACACCGACTCGATTAAGCACGTAGTAGGTTACGCACCTTTAAGATGGCTGGCTGCATGGCTCAACACTGACTGGGTTACACATTGAGCGGTCGTGTCGATTCTACATGTCACTTGCTCCAGCTCGGTTACGCACGGTTCGGCGATGCAGCATCCCATGGCACGTGCATCACCGACTGGGTTATGCCCCGCGACGGTTACACAAAATCCACGTTACATTCTGATTCGACGCACCATCCTGCTTGGTTACGTACGTTTCGGCGACGCACCATCCGTTCCGCATGGTGCGTGCATTACCGACTAGGTTACGCACGGAGTCTGTCACGCAAAATCCCCATGCATCCGGTCGTGTCGTTGCATCGCGTAACCTGGGGCCGATAAGGTTACGCAAAATCCACACTGCATCCAATCATGTTGAATTAGCGCGTAACCTATAGAGGGCACCGTCCGTGGAGTGTGATGCAACACCGAATGGGTCGTGTCGAGTGCAGCTTACGTACCGTCCTTGATGCTTGATCCAACACTGACTGGGTCGTGTTGTTGCATCGCGTAACCTAAACCCGCAAAGGTTACGCAAAATGCACGCTGCATCCGGTTGTGTCGATTCAGTGTGTAACCTACACTGGTTACGCATCGTCTGTGCTGCTTGATTGATGCAACACCGACTGGGTCATGTCGAATTAGCACGTAACCACAAGAGGTTACGCACCATCCGTGCTCCTTGGTGCAAGACCAACTGGGTCATGTCGAATCAGCGCGTAACATGCAGAGGTTACGCACCGTCCGTGCTGCTTGATGCAACACCGACTCGATTAAGCACATAGTAGGTTACGCACCTTTAAGACGGCTGGGTGCATGGCTCAACACTGATTGGGTTACGCAATGATCGGTCGGGTCGATTCTACGCGTCACCTGCTCCAGCTCGGTTATGCACATTTTGGCGACGCAGCATCCCATGGCACGTGCATCACCGACTACGTTACACACCGCGATAGTTACGCAAAATCCACGTTGCATTCTGATTCGACGCACCATCCTGCTCGGTTACGCACGTTTCGACGACGCACCATCCGTTCTGCATCGTGCGTGCATCACCGACTAGGTTACACACGGAGTTTGTCACGCAAAATCCCCATGCATTCGGTCATGTCGTTCCATCGCTTAACCTGGGCCGATAAAGTCACGCAAAATCCACGCTGCATCCGATCGTGTCGAATCAGCACGTAACCTGTACAGGGCACAGTCCGTGGAGTGTGATGCAACACCGAATTGGTCGTGTCGAATGCAGCTTAAGCACCGTCCTTGATGCTTGATCCAACACTGATTGGGTCGTGTCGTTACATTGCGTAACCTATACCTGCAAAGGTTACGCAAAATCCACGCTGCATCCGGTCGTGTCGATACAGCGCGTAACCTGCACTATTTACGCACCATCCGTGCTGCTTGATTGATGCAACACCGACTGGGTCGTGTCGAATCAGCGTGTAACCACAAGAGGTTACGCACCCTTCGTGCTGCATGATGCAACACCGACTGGGTCGTGTCGAATCAGCACGTAACATGAAGAGGTTATGCACTGTCCATGCTGCTTGATGCCACACCGACTCGATTAAGCACGTAGTTGGTTACACACCTTTAAGACGGCTGGCTACATGGCTCAACACTAACTGGGTTACGCACTAATCGGTCATGTCGATTCTACGCGTCACCTACTCCAGCTCGGTTACGCATACTTCGGCGACGCAGCATCCCATGACACGTGCATAACCCACTGGGTTACGCACCATGATGGTTACGCAAAATCCATGCTGCATTCTGATTCGATGCAGCATCCTACTCGGTTACTCCCGTTTCGGCGACACACCATCTGTTTTTCTTGGTGCGTGCATCACCAATTGGGTTACGCACGGAGTCTGTCACACAAAATCCCAAGCATCCGGTCGTGTCGTTGCATCGCGTAAACCTGGGGCCGATAAAGTTACGCAAAATCCACGCTACATCCGGTCGTGTCAAATGCAGCTTACACACCATCCTTGATGCTTGATCCAACACTGACAAGGTCATGTCGTTGCATCACGTAACCTAAACCCGCAAAGGTTATGCAAAATCCACGCTGCATCCGGTCGTGTCAATTCAGCGTGTAACCACTGGTTACACACCGTCCGTGCTGCTTGATTGATGCAACACCGACTGGGTCGTGTCGAATCAGTGAGTAACCATAAGAGGTTACGCACCATTCGTGCTGCTTGATGCAACACCGACTGGGTCGTGTCCCATCAGCACGTAACATGCAGAGGTTACGCACCGTCCGTTCTGCTTGATGCAACACCGACTCGGTGAAGCACGTAGTAGGTTATGCACCTTTAAGACGGCTGGCTGCATGGCTCAACACTAACTGGGTTACGCACTGATCTGTCGTGTCGATTCTACACGTCACCTGCTCCAGCTCGGTTACGCACGGTTCGGCGACGCAGCATCCCATGGCGCGTGCATCACCGACTGGGTTACGCAAAATCCACGTTGCATTCTGATTCGATGCACCATCCTGCTCCGTTACGCACGTTTCGGCGACGCACCATCCGTTCTGCATGGTGCGTGCATCACCGACTGGGTTACGCATAGAGTCTGTCACGCAAAATCCCCATGCATCCGGTCGTGTCATTGCATCGCGTAACCTGGTGCTGATAAAGTTACGCAAAATCCACGCTGCATCCGATCGTGTCGAATCAGCGTGTAACCTATACATGGCACCATCAGTGGAGTGTGATGCAACACCGAATGGGTCATGTCGAATGCAGCTTACGCACCGTCCTTGATGCTTGATCCAACACTGACTGGGTCATGTCGTTGCATCGCGTAACCTAAACTCGCAAAGGTTACGCAAAATCCACGATGCATCCGGTCTTGTCGATTGAGCGTGTAACCTACACTGGTTACGCACCGTCCGTGCTGCTTGATTGATGCAACACCGGCTGGGTCATGTCGAATCAGCGTGTAACCACAAGAGGTTACGCACCCTTCGTGCTGCATGATGCAACACCGACTGGGTCGTGTCGAATTAGCAGGTAACATGAAGAGGTTATGCACTGTCCATGCTGCTTGATGCAACACCGACTCGATTAAGCACGTAGTTGGTTACACACCTTTAAGACGGCTGGCTACATGGCTCAACACTGACTGGGTTACGCACTGATCGGTCGTGTCGATACGACGCGTCACCTGCTCCAGCTCGTTACGCAGGGTTCGGCGACGCAACATCTCATGACGCGTGCATCACCGACTAGGTTACACACCATTCGTCCTGCTTGATGCAACACTGACTGGATCGTGTCGAATCAGCACGTAACCTGTACAGGGCACCGTCTGTGGAGTGTGATGCAACACCGAATGGGTCGTGTCGAATGCTGCTTATGCACCGTCCTTGATGCTTGATCCAACACTGATTGGGTCGTGTCGTTGCATCACGTAACATAAACCCGCAAAGGTTACGCAAAATCCACGCTGCATCCGGTCTTGTCGATTCAGGCCGTAACCTGCACTATTTATGCACCGTCCATGCTTCTTGATTGATGCAACACCGACAGGGTCGTGTCGATTCAGCGTGTAACCACAAGAGGTTACGCATCATTCGTGCTGCTTGATGCAACACCAACTGGGTCGTGTCGAATCAGCGCGTAACATGCAGAGGTTACACACCGTCTGTGCTGCTTGATGCAACACCGACTCGATTAAGCACGTAGTAGGACACGCACCTTTAAGACGACTGGCTACCTGGCTCAACACTAACTGGGTTACGCACTGATCGGTCGTGTCGATTCTACGCGTCACCTGCTCCAGCTCGGTTACGCACGGTTCGGCGACGCAGCATCCCATGACGCGTGCATCACCGACTGGGTTACGCATCGTGATGGTTACGCAAAATCCACGCTGCATTCTGATTCAATGCACCATCCTACTCGGTTACGCCCGTTTTGGTGACACATCATCCGTTCTGCATGGTGCGTGCATCACCAACTGGGTTACACACGGAGTCTGTCACGCAAAATCCCATACATCCGGTCGTGTCGTTGCATCGCGTAAACCTGGGGCCGATAAAGTTACACAACATCCTCACTACATCCAGTCGTGTCGAATGCAGCTTACGCACCGTCCTTGATGCTTGATCCAACACTAATAAGGTCATGTCATTGCATCGCGTAACCTAAACCCGCAAAGGTTACGCAAAATCCACGCTGCATCCGGTGGTGTTGATTCAGCGTGTAACCACTGGTTACGCACCGTCCGTGCTGCTTGATTGATGCAACACCGACTGGGTCATGTCGAATCAGCGAGTAACCACAAGAGGTTACGCACCATCCGTGCTACTTGATGCAACACCGATTAGGTCGTGTCGAATCAGCATGTAACATGCAGAGGTTACGCACCGTCCGTTCTGCTTGATGCAACACCGACTCGGTGAAGCACGTAGTAGGTTACGCTCCTTTAAGACGGCTGGCTGCATGGATCAACACTGACTGGGTTACGCACTGATCGGTCGTGTCGATTCTACGCGTCACCTGCTCCAGCTCGGTTACGCACGGTTCGGCGACGCAGCATCCCATGGCGCGTGCATCACCTACTGGGTTACGCAAAATCCACGTTGCATTCTGATTCGATGCACCATCCTGCTCGGTTACGCACGTTTCGGTGACGCACCATCCATTCTGCATGGTGTGTGCATCACCGACTGGGTTACGCATAGAGTCTGTCACACAAAATCCCCATGCATCCGGTCGTGTCATTGCATCGCGTAACCTGGTGCCGATAAAGTTACGCAAAATCCACGCTGCATCCGATCGTGTCGAATCAGCGCGTAACCAATACATGGCACCGTCAGTGGAGTGTGATGCAACACCGAATGGGTCGTGTCGAATGCAGCTTACGCACCGTCCTTGATGCTTGATCCAACACTGACTGGGTCATGTCGTTGCATCACGTAACCTAAACCCGCAAAGGTTACGCAAAATCCACGATGCATCCGGTCGTGTCGATTCATCGTGTAACCTACACTGGTTACGCACCGTTCGTGCTGCTTGATTGATGCAACACCGACTGGGTCGTGTCGAATCAGCGTGTAACCACAAGAGGTTACGCACCATTCGTGCTGCATGATGCAACACTGACTGGGTCGTGTCGAATCAGCACGTAACATGAAGAGGTTATGCACCGTCCATGCTGCTTGATGCAACACCGACTCGATTAAGCACGTAGCAGGTTACACACCTTTAAGACGGCTGGCTACATGGCTCAACACTGACTGGGTTACGCACTGATCGGTCGTGTCGATTCTACGCGTCAGCTGCTCCAGCTCGGTTACGCAGGGTTCGGCGACGCAGCATCCCATGACGCGTGCATCACCGACTGGGTTACGCACCATTCATGCTGCTTGATGCAACACTGACTGGGTCATGTCGAATCAGCATGTAACCTGTACAGGGCACCATCTGTGGAGTGTGATGCAACACCGAATGGGTCGTGTCGAATGCAGCTTACGCACCATCCTTGATTCTTGATCCAACACTGACTGGGTCGTGTCGTTGCATCGCGTAACATAAACCTGCAAAGGTTACGCAAAATCCACGCTGCATCCGGTCTTGTCAATTCAGCGCGTAACATGCACTGTTTACGCACCGTCCGTGCTTCTTGATTGATGCAACACCGACTGGGTCGTGTCGAATCAGCGCGTAACCACAAGAGGTCACTCATCATTCGTGCTGCTTGATTGAACACCGACTGGGTCGTGTCGAATCAGCGCGTAACATGCAGAGGTTACGCACCGTCCGTGCTACTTGATGCAACACCGACTCGATTAAGCACGTAGTAGGATACGCACCTTTAAGACGGCTGGCTACATGGCTCAACACTAACTGGGTTACGCACTGATCGGTCGTGTCGATTCTATGCATCACCTGCTCCAGCTCGGTTACGCACGGTTCGGCAACGCAGCATCCCATGATGCGTGCATCACCGACTGGGTTATGCACCGTGATGGTTACGCAAAATCCACGCTGCATTCTGATTCGATGCACCATCCTACTCGGTTACGCCCGTTTCGGCGACACACCATCCGTTCTGCATGGTGCGTGCATCACCAACTGGGTTACGCACGGAGTCTGTCATGCAAAATCCCATGCATCCGGCCGTGTCGTTGCATCGCGTTAACCTGGGGCCGATAAAATTACGCAAAATCCACGCTGCATCCGGTCGTGTCGATTCAGCGTGTAACCACTGGTTACGCACCGTCCGTGCTGCTTGATTGATGCAACACCGACTAGGTCGTGTCGAATCAGCGAGTAACCACAAGAGATTACGCACAATCCGTGCTGCTTGATGCAACACCGACTGGGTCGTGTCGCATCAGCACGTAACATGCAGAGGTTACGCACCGTCCGTTCTGCTTGATGCAACACCGACTCGGTGAAGCACGTAGTAGGTTACGCTCCTTTAAGATGGCTGACTGCATGACTCAACACTGACTGGGTTACGCATTGATCGGTCATGTCGATTCTACGCGTCACCTGCTCCAGCTCGGTTACGCACGGTTCGGCGACGCAGCATCCCATGGCGCGTGCATCACTGACTGGGTTACGCAAAGTCCATATTGCATTCTGATTCGATGCACCATCCTGCTCAGTTATGCATGTTTCAGCGACGCACCATCCATTCTTCATGGTGCGTGCATCACCGACTGGGTTACGCATGGAGTCTGTCACGCAAAATCCCCATGAATCCGGTCGTGTCGTTGCATCATGTAACCTGGAGCCGATAAAGTTACGCAAAATCCACACTGCATCCGATCGTGTCGAATCAGCGCGTAACCTATACATGGCACCGTCAGTGGAGTGTGATGCAACACCGAATGGGTCGTGTCGAATGCAGCTGACGCACCGTCCATGATGCCTGATCCAACACTGACTAGGTCATGTCGTTGCATCGCGTAACCTAAACCCGCAAAGGTTACGCAAAATCCTTGATGCATCCGGCCGTGTCGATTCAGCGTGTAACCTACACTGGTTACGCACCGTCCGTGCTGCTTGATTGATGCAACACCGACTGGGTCGTGTCGAATCAGCGTGTAACCACAGGAGGTTACGCACCATTCGTGCTGCATGATGCAACACCGACTGGGTCGTCTCGAATCAACACGTAACATGAAGAGGTTATGCACCGTCCATGCTGCTTGATGCAACACCGACTCGATTAAGCACGTAGTAGGTTACACACCTTTAAGACGGCTGGCTACATGGCTCAACACTGACTGGGTTACGCACTGATCGGTCGTGTCGATTCTACGCGTCACCTGCTCCAGCTCGGTTACGCAGGGTTCGGCGACGCAGCATCCCATGACGCGTGCATCACCAACTGGGTTACGCACAATTCGTGCTGCTTGATGCAGCACTGACTGGGTCGTGTCGAATCAGCGCGTAACCTATACAGGGCACCGTCCGTGGAGTGTGACGCAACACCGAATGGGTCGTGTCGAATGCAGCTTATGCACCGTCCTTGATGCTTGATCCAACACTGACTGGGTCATGTCGTTGCATCGCGTAACATAAACCCGCAAAGGTTACGCAAAATTCACGCTGCATCCGGTCTTGTCGATTCAGCGCGTAACCTGCACTGTTTACGCACCGTCCGTGCTTCTTGATTGATGCAACACCGACTGGGTCGTGTCGAATCAGCGCGTAACCACAAGAGGTTACGCATCATTCGTGCTACTAGATGCAACACCGACTGGGTCGTGTCGAATCAGCGCGTAACATGCAGAGGTTATGCACCGTCTGTTCTGCTTGATGCAACACCGACTCGGTGAAGTACGTAGTAGGTTACGCACCTTTAAGACGGCTGGCTGCATGGCTCAACATTGACTGGGTTATGCACTGATCGGTCGTGTCGATTCTACGCATCACCTGCTCCAGCTCGGTTACGCACAGTTCGGCGCCGCAACATCCAATGGCGCGTGCATCACCGACTGGGTTACGCAAAATCCACGTTGCATTCTGATTCGATGCACCATCCTGCTCGGTTACGCACGTTTCGGCGACGCACCATCCGTTCTGCATGGTGAGTGCATCACCGACTGGGTCGTGTCGAATCAGCGCGTAACATGCAGAGGTTATGCACCGTCTGTTCTGCTTGATGCAACACCGACTCGGTGAAGTACGTAGTAGGGGTGTGACCTATACAGGGCACCGTCCGTGGAGTGTGATGCAACACCGAATGGGTCGTGTCGAATGCAGCTTACGCACCGTCCTTGATGCTTGATCCAACACTGACTGGGTCGTGTCGTTGCATCGTGTAACATAAACCCGCAAAAAGGTTACGCAAAATCCACGCTACATCCGGTCGTGTCGATTCTGCGTGTAACCTGCACTGGTTACACACCATCTGTGCTGCTTGATTGATGCAACACCGACTGGGTCGTGTCGTATCAACACGTAACCACAAGAGGTTACGCACCATCCATGCTGGTTGATGCAACACCAACTGGGTCGTGTCGAATCAGCGCGTAACATGCAGAGGTTACGCACCGTTCATGCTACTTGATGTAACACCGACTCGGTTAAGCACATAGTAGGTTACGCATCTTTATGACGGCTGGCTGCATGGCTCAACACTGACTAGGTTACGCAGTGATCGGTCGTGTCGATTCTACACGTCACCAGCTCCAGCTCGGTTACGCACGGTTCGGCGACGCAGCATCCCATGGTGCGTGCGTCACCGACAGGGTTACGCACCACAACGGTTACGCAAAATCCACGCTGCATTCTGATTCGACGCACCATCTTGCTCGGTTACGCACGTTTCGGCGACGCACCATACATTCTACATGGTGCGTGCATCACCGACTGGGTTACGCACGGAGCCTGTCACGCAAAATCCCCATGCATCCGGTCGTGTCGTTGCATCACGTAACCTGGGGCCGATAAAGTTGCGCAAAATCCACGCTACATCCGGAGGATCCTTTGTGCACCTAAATGCTGTCAAGGGAAAAGAGATCGTGGATAATCTTCGAGATTTCAGCTCCCCTTGCATCCCGGTCAAAGAGGCACCCACCGGAGGAAATGTTGAGCCGCCTAGATCCATTATCAGCCAAGCCCGAGATTTCATGTCCATTCTTTCTGAGCTCTGGCTGAAGATGTCATTCCTGAATAGCAGGAGTCTAAGGGAAGGATTTCGTGGCGCGAGATCTACCCTTGGGTTCCCCTCTCATGCATCTTCTTAGACCTTCTCCGCGAGACTTTGTGTCGTGGGAGGACGGAGAGAGTAGTTCGGAAAGAATGACCATTCCCGGCCAGGATGACTTGTTCGATCCTCACTACTGTCTCCGAAGGAGGGTATGAGAGGACTATCGTGTTTCTACGTCGAGGTTTGAGCTGAAGTGCTTCGCACTGAAGTTTCGTATAAACCGAGACATCGGTCTCTGCTTTATAATCCATTGGATTCATCCATCAGACCGAATGAGCACGATCATTTACCGATAGAATGGAGTGCATTCACTTTTCATCTCGAGCACATCGATCGATGCCGATCAATCAGGAGAAGCTTGCACTTCGTATCTTATGCCTGACTTGATCGATGCCCAATGGGAGGTGCACCTTCCAGTTTATCCATAACCCCCCATTGGAAGCTTAGGCTAGACTTCGGAATGTTTTCATCACCCTGATGAGGACATCGAACCCTCTGCCTAAGGTAAGAGCGAGTAAATCTTGCTCTTCGTCCGAACTCTGGTTCCTGATCGTACGCTAGCCTCTGGAAGTCCATGCTTCATCCTCTTTGAAGGCCGAGTGTCTTTCTGAGCTTGAGTTCACTCGGAGATCGGTACCTATTGGTGAAGCACTAGCCTCAGTGCTTGGTGTTATCGTCTCCGAGTTTCGCGACCCTAGTGCTATCGTCCTTGAGTCCCGTGACCACCTCAGGGAATGCCTCGGCCTCTCTGGGATGATCATGCTTGCCCTCAGCCTCGATATACCTTTTCGGGCTCGAGTTCGTATATGTACTACCCTTGCAGATCAGAGCTTATCATCATATCAACATTGTCTGCAAAGGAGATGGTCATAAGTTGAGACAGGAGATCACAAGACACCCGCATCCTGAGTACTCTTGGGACTCATCTTGTTTCCCCATGAAGAATTATCCTCAGCAATGTTCTTGTTTATCTTCCTTCTCCTTGTTCCTTCTTTCTTCGAATCTCGGGACGAGATTCCGTTTAAGGGGGTAGATTTGTCACACCCTGAAATTTTCTAATTTCAGGATGTGAATAGAAAGAATAATTAAGAAACGAGTTTCACTCAATTTTAAAATTTTTCCAACGTTTATTTTATTTACAAGAAATATAGTATAGAAAAAAAAACCCTTGTTTGTTTTTCTGAATTAAATAAATGGTTATGTGAGAGTGTTGCATTCATGCCGATGCATCTCGGTGTTTATAAGTGCAAAAGGTTTTTAAATGCGCTTAGGTGCTGACCAAAACCTACCGAGAATTTTCCAGCTTTTTCTGGAATTTATTCTCACCTTCCGTGAGCTATTTCTATTTATTAGAAGGCTCTAAAATCCTTTTCATGAGCTCCAAACATTTTATTTGGATTGTTCGTGTTTCATTCTATCTGTGGCAATTTTTCTGGAATGTTGAGAATTTTCTGAGTATTTTTCTTGCTTTAAAAACATTTTCTAGTCTTTACTGGAATTGTTTTCGCATTGAAAAGTAATTTCGGAAAATAAAAGGAAATCTTATCCCTTCAGTTTGGGCCGAGCCCGAGGGCCCGACCCATCTCCGCCGGACCAGCCCCAGGCCCGCCTATGCCCAACTTGCCGGAGGCCATGGCGTACACGGCATGGCCGCTGCCGCCGTCCTCGGTGTGCATGCCACGCCAGGCGCAGGCCCACGTCCCTATAAAACTGCTGCCACCCGTGGCCGCGCGTCCCTGCTCGCCTCCCGCTCCCCACCGTCTCCATCGTCGGTGAAAACTTTCCTGTGCTTCCCTGCCTCTCCTCTGCCCCTTGCGCCATCCACCCGAAACTCCCTAGACTCTTTAAGCTTCTACAATCCCATCATCATCACCAAATATTCTCCCAATGCAAATATGATCCTCCACGTCATGCTTAATTTCTTTGCTCTCTCCCGCCCATTATTTTTCTCTATTTCTTTCATTCAAGTGGATGCTAGCAGCCCGGCCAGATAACTCTACCTACAACTGAAGTTTCGTTTAGATTAATTGGAGTTGTGCACGGCAAGGGCTCAAGGACGGCCCAACATGCTGTTTTGTCCCTGTCCAGCCACGTTATTTATGATCTCCTTTTAATTAGTTTGGCACCGGCAACCCTATGCCCTAGCTCAAAATCTCGATCTGGTCCAGCTGCTGCCGCAGCTGCTCGAAGAAGCCTCTGCCGATGCGATCCATCACACGCGGTCTCCCGTCGGTCACCGTCAACTCCGACGGCCATCCGCCATCGTCCGTGCCCTGAGTGTCACCAAGGAAGTTCATCCCGAGGTCGCCGTTGCCGAACTGCTGCTGGTGGTCAGGAGGAGAACGTCCACGTGAAGTTTGCATCCCACAGCGATCTTTAACGGAATTCTGTGGCCGTTTCTATCAACTATCGTTTCCCATAGGTGAGCATATGCCATCCCTCATTCAGTTCTTTCCAAATTGTATTTTGCATCTCAAATTCTCAACTGTGTCTCCCTAATTTCCAATCGTGCCGCCGCCGCCTGCTGTTGCCTTGCGCGTTCTGCTGCTGAACTCTCGCCGTCCCGTCGTCGATCAGTCTGCGCTGTCGCGAAACCGGAGCAGAGAGAGCTACACGACCTGCTGTCGTCCACGTCTTTTTGCACGGTGCGTGCCGCCTCGAGAGCGCCGTTGTATCCTCGTCGTGCCTGACCGCCGCCCAGAGGAGCAAACAAGAGCACTAGAAGGAGATCAAGCCGCACGTCATATATCCACCGGCCGTGCCGAGGGATCGAATATCTTGTCGCTGTGCCGGACGAGCATGTCATCACGTCGTTTATCCTCCGTTTTGGTGAGCACACCGGCGGTTTATCTTCTCCTTATTATGCAATCTCGTGCTTGTTAACATGCGCCGTTGCATCCAACTACTGCAGGACGGCTCTGCGTAGCAAACAACCACGCGTGCCATGCATGTTCAATCATCGTCCCCTGCTGCCTTGGCCACGCACGCCTTGCCGAACTTTCCAGGTCGTTGGCCGTCGCTGTCGAGCAATCAATTGATGGACACGTCAATCAGCTAGTCTTTGCAACCCTAGCAAAATAATCAATCGATCCTTGCATGCTGGCATCCTATGTGCATAGAAGCAATGACGTAATAAGCATGCAAGTGATGATGTCGTGTCTATGCAGTACGTATAATCTCTTCTCCGTATTTTTTTCTTTCCACCGTATAAAAATTTCCAGTGATCTTTAGACCTATCTTCATCTATAGAATAAATAATTCTCTATCACCTATAAAATCTTTCCCCACATATATGTTCAAACAAATTTATCTATTCTTTTAATTCTTTTCTCGGATATTGCTCCCTGATGACATCATCCTTACATATTGTTCAATCAGCTTTCCTTTTCTTCTAAAAATCCATATCTTATTCAATTCAACTTCAGTTTCGACAATTTTTTTGATCACGTGTTCGTCTCAACGTGTAGAATAGTTTCGTACTGCTTTCAGTATGTTTTATGGTGATTGGTGTACTGTTTTAAATTTATTTCATTTGTTTGCTTGTATGTGTGTCCTCTGGATGTTTGCCTTGATTGATGCGAGTAGAATCAACGTGGTTCGAGAGCTTTGAAGAGCATGAAGATGAAGAATTCGGAGCAGCAACATTACTTTAGTTAAAGGCAAGTGTGTCCTTGTTCTTTTGTCCCAATAACTGTGTTTAATCACCATTGCATATGCTTGCATTAATATTGATGGGTCCTATTAAGGATTATCCTAGTCTTTATCATTATTCCTTGTCAACCTGAGTTTTACCTTTCTGTTAGGTAGCACTGCTTAGTTGCTCTACTTGGGTTATGGTGGTTTAATGAACAACAACAATGATGAATATGTTTTATTTTTATGCTATATATCTCTGGTTAATACAAGATCACCATGCCTAATCGGAACATGGAGCGACCACCCAGGACAATAGTGCAACCACAAGGACTAAATGGCTCTGGTCTTGGCTGAGTAATTAGGGAAGTCTTGTGTGGCCATTACTCGCATAGTAGCTTGGGTACGGAGGAATGCTTTTAAGGCTCTTCTATTCCGGATAGGTATTGGAATGGATGTACTCTATGGCTGACCGTCCGTGAATAGAAGTGAGGTACGAAAGATAGCCTCTATGGCATATGCTAATATCGACTAATACACATGGGAGGACTCTTTGTAAAGGCCTCGTAGCGTCCCTATGCAATCACACCTCGGTAGTGTGGTATGATGCCTAGCTAGCATCGCATGGTTGGGTCCAAAGTTCTTCTGAACTTTTACGCGACTTGTGGTGAAAGTGTACAACCTCTGCAGAGTGTAAAACTAATCGATTAGCCGTGCTCACGGTCAAGAGCGGCCTGGACCCTCACATGATAATTGAACTTGAAGATGGACTTAAATCGTGATTTCTGCTTATGTTAGCCATATGTTTATGACGTATCTCTATATGTTAATTGTGGGTTGGTATATACTTATACCTTATTAGTAATCAGGTGCTAATAAAATTTGACCAACTAAAATTGCTTAATGCAGTCAACCTGTCAGCCTTTCCTTGATAAGCCTTTGCATTCATACTTTCCCCACACTTGCTGAGTACGGTATGTACTCACCCTTGCTATAAACAATGTTGCCCAGAAAGAGGAAGCTGTTGTGAAGTTGTTGTGAAGATGTTGCTGGTGCTAGGCGTACGCAACCCCTAGTCGACTGCTTATGGATGTTTGGTGCCTTTGTTTCCAGGATTTCAGTGTAATACTCTGATAATCTTTGTTTTTCTTACATGATATTGTTTCTGTTATTCACTTATGTCCCTATATGTATGGAACTAGATCCTGACATACATATAGTTATGCACTTGGTTTTCTTTGGAAAAACAGGTGTGACAGAGTGGTATCAGAGCTGTATCGACTGTAGGACGTAAGCCTAGGTAGCAATGGTTGTTCCTTAAGGTTTCCTTTGATCTAAAATTCATCACTGCCTTTCCCTTGAGCTCTGTGATGAATATTTCCACTTCTTGACCGTTTTCTTTTGATAATCCCCCTGATATCTTAACTCTTACCTCTTAACTCCTTTTCATTTGCACTCCATTCTTTTGCAAATGATAAATTCTCTACCCTTGCCTATCTCTTTTCTTCCCCTTGATCTTGATCTTGCATTCATTTTCTGTTGAATGATCTTACCTATTTCATGCAATACACCCCCTTGATTTATTGGTGTTATTGTTACCCTTTCACCCCTTATTCCTTTATTCCCTTATATTTCTTCTTTCTTATCACCTATTCTTTTAAGATTTTATCTGGTGCACCCATCTTGCCTACCGTACCTCACCATGCTTTTCAAAGAATGTAATACCTTGGATTCTCTCTTGACTTTTGATTCCAAAGTGTTCGTGTGATTCAAAAATTCTTAGATGATCCATGCCACGTACTCTGAAGCATGCTCGCCCAACTCACTCGAAGAATGGAGCTATTGATTCATCGCTTGAAGTCAAGCCTCGTGACTGGTGAAGCAAGCTATGCCCATGGTTAGGAGAATACCCTTTGACTCTATTAACTATGTGTAGCACCGTTCCTTTGAGTGTGTTGATTGGTGGAATTGTATGCTTATTTGATAATGATTGGTTTTATGAGCTTGTTTGATTTGGTTCTTTGTATTGATTGTTGATGTATTGTGGGTCTTCTACCTACAATAACAACAGTTGTCTAGCTGGGTTCTTTGTTGTATCTCCCACCTCCTTGCCATCTCTCTTTCTCTCTACCTGATCAAATAAGGAACATCAGAAGAAGAAATGGAAGGCAACACCAATGTCAACCAGCGAATGCTACTGTCACCATTGTCGTTTAGAAGCGAGCAAGTTGAAGAAAAGAAGACCTCACTCTACTTTCTTTTTCCACCTTGTGCTTGCTATTATCCCATCTAGCTCACTCTGATGAAGACCCCGATGACCAAGAAAGATGAATATTGAAGATTCTACACACGAACGACAAAAGAGGATGACCGCCCACCTACCCTGATAGCAATGTTCTTGTTTATCTTCCTTCTTCTTGTTTCTTCTTTCTTCGAA
This sequence comes from Cenchrus fungigraminus, assembly GCA_036936925.1. Lineage (NCBI taxonomy): Eukaryota > Viridiplantae > Streptophyta > Magnoliopsida > Poales > Poaceae > Cenchrus > Cenchrus fungigraminus. Next base: position 25,839,278 of record CM072775.1, read on the forward strand.
TCTCGGGACGAGATTCCGTTTAAGGGGGTAGATTTGTCACACCCTGAAATTTCCCAATTCAGGATGTGAATAGAAAGAATAATTAAGCAACGAGTTTCACTCAATTTTAAAATTTTTCCAACGTTTATTTTATTTACAGGAAATATAGTATAGAAAAAAAACCCTTGTTTGTTTTTCTGAATTAAATAAATGGTTATGTGTGAGTGTTGCATTCATGCTGATGCATCTCGGTGTTTATAAGTGCAAAAGGTTTTTAAATGCGCTTAGGTGCTCACCAAAACCTACCGAGAATTTTCCAGCTTTTTCTGGAATTTATTCTCACTTTCCGTGAGCTATTTCTATTTATTAGAAGGCTCTAAAATCCTTTTCATGAGCTCCAAACATTTTTTTGGATTGTTCGTGTCTCATTCTATCTGTGGGTATTTTTCTGGAATGTTGAGAATTTTCTGAGTATTTTTCTTGCATTAAAAACATTTTCTAGTCTTTACTGGAATTGTTTTCGCAATGAAAAGTAATTTCGGAAAATAAAAGGAAATCTTATCACTTCAGTTTGGGCCGAGCCCGAGGGCCCGACCCATCTCCGCCGGCCCAACCCCAGGCCCGCCTATGCCCAACTGGCCAGAGGCCATGGCGTACGCGGCATGGCCGCTGCCGCCGTCCTCGGTGTGCGTGCCACGCCAGGCGCAGGCCCACGTCCCTATAAAACTGCTGCCACCCGTGGCCGCGCGTCCCTGCTCGCCTTCCGCTCCCCACCGTCTCCATCACCGGTGAAAACTTTCCCGTGCTTCCCTGCCTCTCCTCTGCCCCTTGCGCCATCCACCCGAAACTCCCTAAACTCTTTAAGCTTCAACAATCCCATCATCACCAAATATTCTCCCAATGCAAATATGATCCTCCACGTCATGCTTAATTTCTTTGCTCTCTCCCGCCCATTATTTTTCTCTATTTCTTTCATTCAAGTGGATGCTTGCAGCCCGGCCAGATAACTCTACCTACAACTGAAGTTTCGTTTAGATTAATTGGAGTTGTGCACGGCAAGGGCTCAAGGACGGCCCAACATGCTGTTTTGTCCCTGTCCAGCCACGTTATTTATGATCTCCTTTTAATTAGTTTGGCACCGGCAACCCTATGCCCTAGCTCAAAATCTCGATCTGGTCCAGCTGCTGCCGCAGCTGCTCGAAGAAGCCTCTGCCGATGCGATCCATCACACGCGGTCTCCCGTCGGTCACCGTCAACTCCGACGGCCATCCGCCATCGTCCGTGCCCTGAGTGTCACCAAGGAAGTTCATCCCGAGGTCGCCGTTGCCGAACTGCTGCTGGTGGTCAGGAGGAGAACGTCCACGTGAAGTTTGCATCCCACAGCGATCTTTAACGGAATTCTGTGGCCGTTTCTATCAACTATCGTTTCCCATAGGTGAGCATATGCCATCCCTCATTCAGTTCTTTCCAAATTGTATTTTGCATCTCAAATTCTCAACTGTGTCTCCCTAATTTCCAATCGTGCCGCCGCCGCCTGCTGTTGCCTTGCGCGTTCTGCTGCTGAACTCTCGCCGTCCCGTCGTCGATCAGTCTGCGCTGTCGCGAAACCGGAGCAGAGAGAGCTACACGACCTGCTGTCGTCCACGTCTTTTTGCACGGTGCGTGCCGCCTCGAGAGCGCCGTTGTATCCTCGTCGTGCCTGACCGCCGCCCAGAGGAGCAAACAAGAGCACTAGAAGGAGATCAAGCCGCACGTCATATATCCACCGGCCGTGCCGAGGGATCGAATATCTTGTCGCTGTGCCGGACGAGCATGTCATCACGTCGTTTATCCTCCGTTTTGGTGAGCACACCGGCGGTTTATCTTCTCCTTATTATGCAATCTCGTGCTTGTTAACATGCGCCGTTGCATCCAACTACTGCAGGACGGCTCTGCGTAGCAAACAACCACTCGTGCCATGCATGTTCAATCATCGTCCCCTGCTGCCTTGGCCATGCACGCCTTGCCAAACCTTCCAGGTCGTTGGCCGTCGCTGTCGAGCAAGCAATTGATGGACACGTCAATCAGCTAGTCTTCGCAACCCTAGCAAAATAATCAATCGATCCTTGCATGCTGGCATCCTATGTGCATAGAAGCAATCACGTAATGAGCATGCAAGTGATGATGTCGTGTCTATGCAGTACGTATAATCTCTTCTCTGTATATTTTTCTTTCTACCGTATAAAAATTTCCAGTGATCTTTAGACCTATCTTGATCTATAGAATAAATAATTCTTTATCACCTATAAAATCTTTCCCCACATATATGTTCAAACAAATTTATCTGTTCTTTTAATTCTTTTCTCGGATATTGCTCCATGATGACATCAGCCTTACATATTGTTTAATCAGCTATCCTTTTCTTCTAAAAATCCATATCTTATTCAATTCAACTTCATTTTCGACAATTCTTTTGCTCACGTGTTCGTCTCAACGTGTAGAATAGTTTCGTACTGCTTTCAGTATGTTTTATAGTGATTGGTGTACTGTTTTAAATTTATTTCATTTGTTTGCTTGTATGTGTGTGCTCTGGATGATTGCCTTGATTGATGCGAGTAGAATGAACGTGGTTCGAGAGCTTTGAAGAGCATGAAGATGAAGAATTCTGAGCAGTAACATTACTTTGGTGAAAGGCAAGTGTGTCCTTGTTCTTTTGTCCCAATAACTGTGTTTAATCACCATTGCATATGCTTGCATTAATATTGATGGGTCATATTAAGGATTATCCTAGTCTTTATCATTATTCCTTGTTAACCTGGGTTTTACCTTTCTGTAGGGTAGCACTGCTTAGTTGCTCTACTTGGGTTATGGTGGTTTAATGAACAACAACAATGATGAATATGTTTTATTTTTATGCTATATATCTCTGGTTAATACAAGATCACCATGCCTAATCGGAACATGGAGCGACCACCCAGGACAACAGTGCAACCACAAGGACTAAATGGCTCTGGTCTTGGCTGAGTAATTAGGGAAGTCTTGTGTGGCCATTACTCGCATAGTAGCTTGGGTACGGAGGAATGCTTTTAAGGCTCTTCTATTCCGGATAGGTATTGGAATGGATGTACTCTATGGCTGACCGTCCGTGAATAGAAGTGAGGTACGAAAGATAGCCTCTATGGCATATGCTACTATGGACTAATACACATGGGAGGACTCTTTGTAAAGGCCTCGTAGCGTCCCTATGCAATCACACCTCGGTAGTGTGGTATGATGCCAAGCTAGCATCGCATGGTTGGGTCCAAAGTTCTTCTGAACTTTTACGCGACTTGTGGTGAAAGTGTACAACCTCTGCAGAGTGTAAAACTAATCGATTAGCCGTGCTCACGGTCAAGAGCGGCCTGGACCCTCACATGATAATTGAACTTGAAGATGGACTTAAATCGTGGTTTCTGCTTATGTTAGCCATATGCTTATGGCGTATCTCTATATGTTAATTGTGGGTTGGTATATACTTATACCTTATTAGTAATCAGGTGCTAATAAAATTTGACCAACTAAAATTGTTTAATGCAGTCAACTTGTCAGCCTTTCCTTGATAAGCCTTTGCATTCATACTTTCCCCACACTTGCTGAGTACGGCATGTACTCACCCTTGCTATAAACAATGTTGCCCAGAAAGAGGAAGCTGTTGTGAAGTCGTTGTAAAGATGTTGCTGGTGCTAGGCATACGCAATCCCCAGTCGACTGCTTATGGATGTTTGGTGCCTTCGTTTCCAGGATTTCAGTGTAATACTCTGATAATCTTTGTTTTTCTTACATGATATTGTTTTTGTTATTCACTTATGTCACTATATGTATGAAACTAGATCCTGGCATACATATAGTTATGCACTTGGTTTTCTTTGGAAAAACAGGTGTGACACTGGACGACGGGTTGCCACCGCCGCCCTACACTAGGAGATCCAGGGAGAGGACACGGGCAACCGAGCAACTCCCTAAGCTCTCCTCAGTGGCCAAGCTGACCCCGCTGATGATGGAACTGGAGGCCAGCAACGAGAAGCTCAGGGTTGCTTACTCAGAGCAGAAGTTGGACCTGGCCGAGCTGAGAGATGACGTGCGCGATCTTCGCCGTGGCCTTTGTGCGAAGATGAGGCGGCTGTTCTCGGCTACGGGGCATGCAGCCCTCTATGATGCCGAGTAGTGGGGATTAGCCCCAGCTTTAGTCATTAGGCGCTAGTCTAGGTCTAGGTTGATTTCCCTTGTTTCCCTTTATTTCATTTATTTCTTTTGCATGTGTGTAAGCGCCTAATCATTTCGTTTGAAACATTTGAATTTGAATAAAGTGGCTCACCGGTCACGTAACCCGGTTTAGCCACCCTTTGTGTCATTACTTTGGTCTCTGTGATTTAGAGGACATCTAGGTTCGAGACAGTGTGGGGGAAGAGCCACGACTCTCCCAATGCAGGCACGACGTTTCCGTGCGTACCCACTGTGAGCACTCCGCGCTAGCCGATCGATCACCTACCGCGAACCTGAACAGGACCCGCACGAGTTCACTCCTGTGGAGAGCCTCTAACGGTTCATCTCCCATGCATAGCGCCGGTTTGCATCTTGACAACTCACTCTCTGTCATTCTTGAGTTTTATAAGCTATATATGTCTATCTCTAAACTAAAACTCGAATGATGATGTTAAAGATCACCCAGCTCGCCTGTACCTGAGTAGACTTACATATGTTTTATTCCTTGTTATCTACCTGATGCATGCGAACCATAACCTTCTTAAGGACAAGCATGTTCACCTAAGTAATTGACAAGTATGATAGGGCTGGATGATATGATCAGTTGCTCTGATGACTAACTCTCTTGGGGAATTTATTTTTGAAAACTCAAAACCTCTTGGAAAGGCTCCTCTTTGATATGCCTTCGTCCCATTAGAGCCATATGATCTTTGTAGGTAAAACCCTTCGGTTCATATGCTGCTTGTTATTACATTGAGCTTTGACAAATTCTGCGACCCTTGTGAGAATTCTTCTCATCACTTTCATGATCAAGATATATGTGCACCCCACCTATTTCCCCCTTGCTATGCTCTACACTGGAAGTTAGCATTGTATCATTCGTACCACAAAAGTAAAAGCTCCATATGTGGTATGACCGCTCTCTCTAAAAGTATCCTTCAAGGAAGAGATATGGGTTATGAAAAAAAATACTAAAAAAATAAACACATGCCCAAAGCATGTTTTGAAAAAAAAAGAGAAAGAGAAAGGATAGCCCATATCGAAAATAAAGAAGGAGAAAAGGAGAGGGATGGTCATGCAAAAAGGAGTTCCATATCATAGATGGTAATAACTAGTGTCCATTCCGGGGCTAGTGTCCACCTTACCATCAACCCACAGTTCTCACCACATATATGCATGGTAATATCTAGCACCCATTCCGGGCCTAGTATCCAGCTTACCATACACACCATAGCCATACCGGTGCACATCTTGATCTGATAGTATGATTTGATTTTCTCTGTGGATCCAGTCTTTGACTTTGCAAAATATGTGATGCAAGTATGCTCTCTCTTTATCCTACCCTGAGCTCCACATATAGCCATCATTAGAAGTACGATGAAGAAAGGCAAATGCCTTAGTGAGGACATATACACATTGAGCGATCTGAGAGAATCAAATGAGGAAGCCACCAAGAGTTTTGTTTATGATAAACATGCAAAATCCCCAAGGTGTTTATCATCAGGTGCATAAGTGACTTGATTCACAACTGTTCTACTCTTCAATCACCCAAGGGAACATGATAGCCACTACACAGAGGTTCACAGGAGCAAGGTATGACTTGGAATATCTCTTATGTCTGTCTTACTCTTTGGTATTCGTGACCCACTTGGCTTTGTTTCCCCTTCACTCAGGACGAGCAAAGGTCAAGTGTGGGGGTGTTGTTGACGGTCAATATTTGCCATTTTTATGACCATCAACTCCTGCAAATTTGAGCATGAATTGCACATCCACACTAGAATAGGTGCTTAAACTCATACTTTCCAGTAGTGTCGATGTCTATTCGAGTGCAGGTATTTAGCTTAAGAAATGGGAGGAATCAATGCACTTTCACTCCACTTCAATCCAAGGCACTCAAATGCTGGACAATCAGGGCCTGCCACATGGATTCTCCTGGATCCATGATGTCACCAATCCATGTGAGGGACTTACGACGAATCATACGCTGCCACATTAGCATCACATGGATCCATGGGCCCACTTTGCTAACTAAACCGCCAGGAAACGTGCCATGCATGGAGGAGAGGCATTAGGGCCCACATGGAAGCGAGCCAGAAGAAGCACAAGCCAGAAGGCCGGCCAGGGGTTTCGGCCGACCCTAGGATCGGCCGAACCGACCTAGGGTCGGTTGATCCTGGCCCTCCACGTGTTTGCTCCATATTGGTCCTTGGCTACATTCCCAGGTGTTTAGGAGCACTTTGAGCCCCGGAGCAAGCCTCCTCCTTGTTTATAAATAGGAGGGGAGGGGCTCCATTTCTCACACACCACCAAGCTCTCAAGTTTCACTTCTCTCTTGTGTAGCTCTCTCTCCCTCTCTCTAATTCTGCCCATGAGAGGTGATTCTCACCTCTTTGTGGTAGAATGGTGATGAGGAGAGATCTAGACTAGGATTAGTTGAGAGGTAGAGTAGGGGTGAGGAATGAGTTGATGTCCTCGTGGATGCTTGTTCTTCATTTAGACCAAAGTGAGTATTTCAGCATTTCTTATTTAGACTATAGTGGACATCATGCATGATTGTTTTGTTCTTGTGTTCGTGGCTCGTTCATATGTAGAGGCTTGTGTTCTTCATGACACAAGGCTTCGATCCTTTAGAGCCAGAGTAGTAGTTCATTTATTTGTTTGCATGCTCTGATCCTGTTTAACTAAGTAAGTCCGTTGTATCTCGTTTATCTGGATCCATAGCTTCCTTTCTGCTCCGTAGCTCAATGACTAGATCTAATTCCGATCTTTCCCTTGTTCGTAGGACCGTATCTATACGGTTGCTATAGTGTAGTTAGCGGGTCGACAGACGTAACCGCATTATAGTATTTTATCTGGGGTACAGACGTGGTGTCTGGGCCCTGATTTTCCTGCGAAGACCACGTACGATCGTAGCGTAGAGGTAGGCCACAGTGGTGACAGCTTGTTGGACCCTTTGTCAACCCTCTACGTCGCGTACCGAGTTGGGCTCGCTTGCCAACACCTTGGAGTGTTGTCGCCCCGCGGGGATGACTGAGACCTGAAAGAATACATCTTGAGAGCTAAGTCCCTTAAGGAAGTGCTTCTTGTATCCCGACCTATCCCAGCGAAAGCTGGTGTCCTTGGATAGACCCTCTCTGGTTACACACCGTCCTTAGGGAACAAAACCCGACAGGAATACTCATTCTCCTAGGGAGAAGTGCTACAGCGGTGTGTCCGTGCGCTTGCGGATTCATTCGCACTCGTCAGTGTACCCGGGAGTTTCTTACACGCTCACGCTGCCACGGCGCCCAGTGGTGACATTAGGAAATGCCAACAAGCATTTCTGGTGTCGTTGCCGGGGACGGCTGTTGTTAACCTTCGAGCCCGTCTATCCTCGTATTTATCTTTTTCCTTTTTCCTCTACCTTCACCCCCGTTACCCTTTTTGAGATATCCCTTTTGTTTTCTTTACTTCTACCTCTACCCCCGCTACCCATGGAAGGTTATCCTTGTAAACACCTACCGCCTCTGAGGAGTGAACCCTCAGAGCCATGTTTGAAACGAACCGGATTCCCAAAGAAGGTAATTCGCTCCCTGCACCTCTGTGATAGTCCCAGGAGGCTATCACGTGCAAATCCCTGTCTCAGAAAGTAAAGAAATACCGTACAGCAAAAGGAAATACATGAAGGTCCACATAATAACATTATAATAATTAAGCATCTGAGTACATCATTACGGCACATGCCGGGTACAAGTCCAACGGGACTAAATCAAACAAAGTAAACATCTACGCAACGACTCTCAGTAGCGAAGTAGACTCCATATCCGCAGGCAACTCGAGTGTAGAGCGAGCCTCAATCCTCCCATCCGTCGTGCTCAAAGTCATAGTCCGGCTCCTAGTTTGAAAACCCGTCATCTACTCGATAAGCGAGTAGGTCATGTCAGCATCCCAACAAAGAGCATAAGCAAGAGAGAATAATTCTAATATGCATGAGTAATCCTATTTATGGCTGTAGAAGGTTATGCAAGCAGCGGTAGCAACATCAAGGTAAGCAGAATAGCCGAGAGGTCTCTATCTCCGAGGAGATCCACACCTCCGAGGACAACGCCTCCGGGGTCACACCCCGATAAGGAAAGAAACACCAAGAACTGGATCTCAACCGAGTCACAACATCCCACTCTCATCTGCGACGTCGGGTCACCAACTCCTATCCCCACATCTCAATGGTACGAAGCTGGGCTCACACACACACAGGGGAGAGAAAGCAGCACAAGAAGAGACTAGCCAGAGTAACAGACCCGTGGGCTGTCTATACCAGTGGACACGGACTATAGCTATAGGTTTAACACTCTGCAGAGGTTATACAACTGGACCAGCCGGATAGGGCAGAAACGGATGCCTCCGATCCACATCCCTAACTAACGACCGGAGACCTAGCAGTGGGTGGCACTCTCCTGCCTCTCCAAGCCTGACTCGTCCTGAACTGGGGCGCGAAACTTGTCAGCAGGGCCTCGAAGCTGTGAGACCATCCCCGGAGAAGCCGGGGGATGTCTACTCGGGGGTTATAACCCGTCTCCCTCACACGACCACACTGGTCCGCCTACAAGCTGAGCACCAACAACCAACTAGTTCTCGGACCGAACCCCGCCCATACGTGAGCGAACGGTTTGTACGAAAATAGCCCAAAGATCATGGTTAAACTGTCGATCGGTCCTTAATAGTAAGAGCGAGCACTCACCAACTCCCACCGTCCGACACACCGCTAGGGCGAGAGGCCATGTTGCATCTCCCCTAGACAGGCGTTCACTAGTAACCAAAGTGGCTCACTCCCGCGGTAACACGTCAAGGGTACACACTCACCCAAAACACACGCAAGAATTCCGAGGTATCCCAACCTCAGTCCAAACCTGAGATCCATCCATAACTAAGGGTAAAATATATGGATGAATAAAGCCATGGAACTAGCTAGGGGTCTGTAGCTAGTTCCAAAAGTAGGTATTCCAAGGACAGGATAAACAATTTACAAGGCAGGGCTAATCAATTGTCTATGCAATTTAAAATCATGCATTAAAAGTAATTAAGCACTAGCAACTAAAGCAAGCATAGGATCTAAATGGTTGGGAGTGACATGACACCTGGCTGGTGTCCGTAGTCCTGGTCTGGGTTGAAGTCGGGGTCATAGGCCTCCTCCTGGTCGTAGCGCGGGTCTGTGCAGCACGAGATACGAGATACTAAATTACCGGCAAACATCTAAGCATAAATCCAAAGAAACCCAATTTTAAAAGATCCAAACCGAACCAAACTACCTACAAACAGCACCGTCTCATTTTTAGAAAAATAATGAAACTGGTTTCATATTTTTGGGAGTTATAAATAATTAGTTATGAATTTTCAAAGGTTAAAGGATTTATAAAATAATTTCCAAATTCATTTATAAAACAGAAAAGGGTTTTTATTTTGAAAATAGCTGATGATGTCAGCATGATGTCATCGTGACGTCATCATCACAGGTCAGTGGGCCTTAGTGGGCCAAAAGTGTTACTGGGCTGAAAACAGCCCATTGGACTTAGCCCTATGGGCCAAAGGAGCAAAGTCCATTGTTTCCCCTCGAACAAAAATTCAGAGTTCACAGTTAAAAAGAAAGGGGCCATGTTGGGCTTCGGCGGCCCGGTTGGCCCATGACCTCCAAGAGCATGCACCGGAAAAGTCTGGTGAAGGCCCTTGTAGTTTTCTGGGGCGCAAGGCATCCCCTTGCCACCCATGGTCGACTCCGCGCGCGCCGGCGTGGAGGCGCGGCGGCGACGACGAGTGGCGCTCGTCTAAACCGGTGGTTCCGGTGATCAAAACAAGGCATGGCGGCGTGCTCTTCGATCTGGAGGTTAAGTCAGCGCGGTTGTTGCCCTGGGATTGAGCGGCGTCAGCCGGTGCTCGGTGCGACACGGAAGAAGGACTCGGCACGGCGCCGGGGCAGATCAGGGAGCAGTGCGGTGGCACGTGTTGTGCCATGGTCGATCGGTGATAGCAGCGTGACGGCCGCGCACTGGGGTGTGCGCGCTCAAGCACACTTGTGCACATGCAGGTTTGTAGCGAGCGCGATCTGGGAGTCCGGAGCGGGGTGCCCGGGGACCCATGACCGCGGCGCGGCGAAAACGGTGGCGCGGCGAGGCAAGGTTAGCAGCAAAGCGAGCGGCGCCATTTCAGCGATCCAAGCACGTGGGTGTGCCTGGTGTAGAGGCGCACGTGCTCACACAAACGCAGCAAGCGGTGGCGCGACACGGTTTGCACTCACGGACACGCGCGGCACGACGGTGCTGCGGCGTGGCACGGCGGAGTCGTCAGTGATGAGTAAGTGCCCGAAGGCCAAGCCAGCATGTGCGCAGGTGTATGGCGGCATCGAGGGGCTTGGGTTCCTGCAGACAAGGGCGCGAGACGAAGCCCGGAACACAGACGGTGGCGAACGTCGGGAAGCATGCACGGCGCGGTGGCTGGCGCAGCGTAACGCAGGGGTACGCTCCCGAGAGATACCAAGGTCAGGGGAGAAGAAGCAGGGTGTCTCACGTGGGGGCGACGGTGTAGGCGTAGCTGTGTCAAACGCGTCGACGAAGATCTCGGCGGCGATGGCGAGGTGAAGGCGACGGCGCAGCGTGCTCCTCTACTCTGGTTCCTGCGCACTCGTGGACAGCCTCCCTCCTGACTTGTCCGGCTCCAGCTTCGTCTGCTCCGGCTCCGGCAGGACGATGTGGTGGTGATGCACCTCCAACTTTCCTCTTCCCCTCTTCTCCTCCTCTTTCCCCCTCCTCTCCTCACACGGCGGCGGAACAGAGTTGGGGGAGAAATTCCCCAAGTGGCGACGGGGCCAAGAGAGACTTGGCCTCGGGGGTTTTGATGCGCGCGGAGGTCAAGGAGACCGGGAGACAGCGTGGGGTAGGGCTGTCACCTCCCTTGCTTGGCGGCGAAGGCGTGCCACGGCACGGCGCTGCAAAGCTTGGAGCGGGGGAAAGGCGATGGCAAAGAAGTGATTAGAGGGTGCTGCGAGAGTGGGGTCCGCATGGGCGTGCGTGCGGGCCCTCGGCGTGTGCGCCAGCGTAGCAATGCGGTGTGGTCTGGTGCTGGTGCGGTGACGAGATGCGGCGCGGCGATGGGTGGAAGAAGAACAGGGGCACCGGGGTGTGTTGCGAGGCCGAGCTGGGTTGGGCCGGTCGATGGGGCGGTTGTAGACCAAGGGTGTTCCGGTGTTTGTGGGCCAGAAGAAGAGGGGGCATGATTAGACTCCGGGATAGGTTAGTTGGCCCAAGGGTTAGTATTGGATTTTGAATATAGTTTTGAAATATGGTTTAAACTATAGGTTTGAATTTGAATACATTCAAATTCAAAACACACTAAAATAAAATCCAAATAAAATCCATAAAATCCAAATCACCATCTTTACCATAATTTGAATTTATATTTTTATATTTTTGGTTTTATTTATATGGAATTAAGGGAAGAGGCTAGAATTGGGATTAAATTAGGGTGACACTTCATCAACAAAGAAAAGTTCAAATTTCCTCACATTTTCATAATTTAAATTTCTGGGTTGTTACATTCTACCACACCACCGAGAATCTCGTCCTCGAGATTTAAGCTCCATCCTCTCTCTCGAACAGGTGAGGGAACTCTCTCCTGAGGTCGGCTTCTTTCTCCCAGGTTGCTTCTCGCTCCGTGTGGTGACTCCACAACACTTTGCAGTAAGGAATGGCGGTCCTCCTGGTTTCTTTTGTTGCTCTGTCCAAGATCTTCTCGGGGTACTCTGCATACTCCAGGGTGTTCTGCAGGTCGAGTATCTCTACCGGAACTTGCTTTGCTTCCACCTCCTTCTCACTCTTTATCAACTGTGACACGTGGAACACGGGGTGCACTGCTGACATCTCCTCGGGTAGAGCGAGTCTGTAGGTGAGCTTCCCAACTCTCCCGGTGATCTGGTAAGGTCCCATGTACCTCGGGGCAAGCTTTCCTTTCACGGCAAACCTCTTGGTTCCTCTTATGGGTGACACCTTCAAGTAGACGAAGTCTCCTCTGCTGAACGACAAGTCTCTCCGGTGACGGTCTGCGTAACTCTTCTGCCGACTCTGGGCAATCTTTAGGTTCTCCCTTACTTTCTCCACCTTCTCCTCAGCCTCCTTGAGGATATCCGGACCAAAGATCATCCTCTCTCCTACTTCTGACCACATCAGGGGTGTTCTACACTTCCTCCCGTAAAGGTCCTCGAACGATGACATTTGGAGACTTGCCTGGTAGCTGTTGTTGTACAAGAACTCTGCGTAGGACAAACTGCTCTCCCAGTCGGTGCTGTAGGTGAGGGCACAAGCTCTGAGCATATCCTCCAAGGTCTGGTTGACTCTCTCGGTCTGTCCGTCGGTCTGAGGGTGGTAAGATGTGCTGTATCTGAGTGTGGTTCCCATCCTTGCATGGAAGCTCTTCCAGAACCTGGCCACGAACTGGGGCCCTCTGTCTGACACTATGCTTCTCGGGGCTCCGTGAAGTCTGAGTATATGGTCCACGTACAGGTTTGCCAACTGATCTGTTGTGTCTATTGCTTTGAATGGCACAAAGTGCGACACCTTGGTCAGACGGTCCACGATGACCCACACTGGGTCGTGTCCTTTAGGCGAACGAGGCAATCCCACTACAAAGTCCATGGAGATGTCGTCCCACTTCCACTGAGGAATTTCCAATGGTTTCAATAGTCCTGCTGGCCTCTGGTGTTCAATCTTCACTCTGCTGCACGTGTCACAACAGGCCACATGGTAAGCTATGTCCTTCTTCATATCCTTCCACCAGAACCTCTGCTTCATGTCTTGGTACATCTTTGTGCTTCCTAGGTGAATGGAATACCTTGAGTCATGGGCTTCCTTCAGAATTTGTTCCCGAATCTCCTTGCTCTTCAGCACACAGATCTGATCTTTCAGCCACACCGTGCCTTGCTCGTCCACACAGTAATCTTCAGCTCTTCCTTTCTCCATCAGCTCCTTGAGCTCCCAAATCTCGGAACATCCTTTCTGGGCTTCCCGAATTCTGCCTTCCAAGTCATAGGTCACTTGCAGTGTGTTGAGTTGTCCTTGCTCCACAATCTCAACCTGAAGCTGCTCTAGCTCATCGTGAAGTGTTGGCTACTCCTGCCTCACCATCAAGTTGTTGCAATAGGACTTTCTGCTTAGTGCATCTGCCACAACGTTTGCCTTGCCAGGGTGGTAGTGAATCTCCAGGTCGTAGTCCTTGATCAGCTCTAACCACCTCCTCTGCCTCATGTTCAGTTCCGACTGAGTAAAGAAGTACTTCAGACTCTTGTGATCGGTGTACAGCTCACACTTGTTACTGATCAAGTAGTGCCTCCAAACCTTCAGAGCGTGAACGACTGCTGCTAACTCCAAGTCATGAGTGGGGTAGTTCTCTTCGTGCTTCTTGAGTTGCCTCGATGCATAAGCAACAACTTTGCCCTCTTGCATCAGCACACATCCCAATCCTTGCTTCGAGGCGTCACAGTACACCACGAAATCCTTCTTGACATCTGGCAGGGTAAGAATCGGAGCTGTCGTGAGCCTCTTCTTCAACTCCTGGAAACTCCTCTCACAGGCCTCTAACCACACAAACTTCTTGTCGTTCTTCAACAGCTCTGTCATTGGCTTTGCTATCTTGGAGAAGTTTTCTATGAACCACCTGTAGTAACCTGCCAACCCGAGAAAGCTCCGGATATATGTCACTGTGAGCGGCTGCTCCCACTTGGTAACTGCTTCCACCTTCGAAGGGTCGACTGCAACTCCCTCAGCTGACAACACGTGTCCCAAGAAAGCAACTTCCTCCATCCAGAACTCACACTTGCTGAACTTAGCGTACAACTTCTGCTGTCTCAGCCTCTCCATCACAATCCGAAGGTGCTCCTCGTGCTCTTCTGCTGTCTCAGAGAAGATCAGAATGTCATGTATGAACACCACCACGAACTTGTCCAGCTCTTCCATGAAGACCTTGTTCATCATGTTCATGAAGTAGGCTAGGGCGTTGGTCAGCCCGAAAGAAACCACTACGAACTCGTACAAGCCGTACCGAGTCGTGAAAGCTGTCTTCGGGATATCCTGGTCCCGTATCTTCATCTGGTAGTAGCCTGACCTCAAGTGAATCTTGGAAAAGAACTTTGCCTTCCGCAGCCTGTCTAACAAGTCGTCAATCCTGGGCAAAGGATATCTGTTCTTGATTGTCATCGAGTTGAGAGTCCGGTAGTCCACACACATCCGCTTGGTACCATCCTTCTTGTCCACAAACAGAACTGGCGAACCCCAAGGTGAGGCACTCGGTCGAATAAACCCTTGGTCTTGCAGTTTCCTGAGTTGCTTCTTCAGCTCATCGAGTTCATCCGCGGACATCCTGTACGGGCTCTTGGCCACTGGTCCAGCTCCTGGCATCAGCTCAATCACAAACTCAATGTCCCGATCTGGCGGTAGCTCGGTCAACTCCTCAGGAAACATGTCGGGGTACTCCCTCACCACCGGAATTTCCTCCATACTCATTCCTTTCATGTTGCACAACATCGGCGTCATCCTCTGGCCCTGTGGCTTGATCAACACTCTGGCTCCACTGGGGTGCTCCAACTGTACGTACACTGGGTTGCAGTTCACCAATCCTTTGTGCTGGGCTAACCACTCCATCCCAAGTATCACGTCGATCCCGGTCGACTCCAGGACTATCAAGTTTGCCACGAACAACTGCTTCTCGAACACCATGTTCACTCCTCTACACTCCAGCGTACTCCGTTTCTCACCTAGTGGAGAACTAGTAACTATAGACCGTGGTCTGGGCTTAGTTGGTAATGACCTTTCTTTTACGAACTTGGTAGAAATGTACGAAAACTGAGCACCGGTGTCAAACAGAACAGTGGCCATAACTGAATCAACTAAAAACTCATCGAGAGCTACGTCTGGTGCTGTGGCTACCTCCTCTGCGGTCAGGTGGCTCAGTCTGCCTCGAGTGGGCGGTGGAGCGCTCTTCTACTAGTTCTGCTGGGGCTGTCCTCCTGGAACTGGTGCCTTCGCTGGTGTCTGGTACTGCGTGTTCCTGGTCTGACCTCCCTGTAGAAGCTTCTGGGGGCACACATTGGACTTGTGGCCTAGCTGACGGCAGTGGTAGCAGGTGATCTGTGAGCTGTCGTAGGCTGGCGGCTGCTGTGGCCTGGGCTTCCACTGACTCGAACCTCCACTACCTCTGGGGTGACCTCTGCCCTGCTGAGTGGACTGAGTCTGCTGTGGCTGAGGGTAAGGACGCTGCCTCTGAGGCGGGTACTGTGGCGGTGCTAACCTCTGTCACTGGTGTGAACCTGAGTGCCCTGCACGGTCTGCATGCTGCCTCTTCTCTCCTCAGACCTCCACGTAGTCCAACCTTGACTTCTCCACAACGAAGGACTTGCCCACCAGGGCGTGAAGAATGTCACAGTTGTGAGCAGCCAGGTGGTGCGCCATCCCTCTGTGGAGTCCCTTGCGGTACCAGTACATCTTCTTCTTTTCGGTGTTGGAGTCGTCTGGGGTGTACCGCATCAGCTCCTGGAAGCTGTTGGTGTACTCCTGTACTAACATCGGTCCCATCTTCTGGTGCCTGAACTCGTCTGCCTTCCTATCCATCACTGCCTCTGGGATGTGGAACTCCCTGAAAGCCTCCACAAACTCCTCCCACATGATGTGGGTCGGGTCCGCGTGTGAGTCACAGTAGCTGTCCCACCAAGCTCCTGCGGTGCCGACCAGCTGGTGCGTGGCAACTGACACACACTCCCCCTCTGTAAGGTCTGTAAGCTCCAACTTCTTCTCGATCTCCCTCAACCAGTTGTCGGCCACAAGCGGGTCTGGAGAGTTGTCAAAGGTAGGTGGGCGCAGCTTGGAGAAACCCTCCACTCTCTTCTGCAAGCTCTCCGGCTGGTTCTTGGCGTTCCTCCGGTTATTGTTGTTCTGAACCACAACGTTGGCGATCGTCTGCATCAGCTGGGTCTGAAGTGCCATCACTGCTGCTAGGTTGGGCGGTGGTGCCGGTTGCTCCGATGCCTACTCTGGCTCGGGCTCAGCCTCCTCCTCGGGCTCCTCGACCTCCTCTGGGTCAACTGGTGCTCGGCCTCCTCGGCCTCCTCAACCTCCTTGCCCACTGCGGAGTCCACCACGGTGTCCGCCACGTGGGGCACGACCTCCACGGTGGCCATGACCTCGGCCTCCAACGGGGAGAGGGACGTCCTCCTGCTCGGTGTCCTCCCTGGCAGCCTCCTCGAAACGGCGTAGGAGCCGTCCCGACCTCCTCACCCCCGACATCTGTTCCAAGAATTTTGAGATTGTGAGAAACGAGTTGTCGGAAATTAACTTTAAGGTAAATAAACATATAAGGAGTATCTAGCTAACAACAATCAATTTCACACAAGCATATAAGAAGCATAAACTCTGGCAAAAGATCGATAACTCCAATCACTCATGCAAGATCACCATACAACAGATGTGTATCTCGAGGCCTACTCCTCAACCTTCGAGATTACACAGAAGCATGAGAACTACTACGAGATACATATATAGGGTGGTTAACTAAACATGGACAACATGAAGAACTCTACTCTATCTGACTACAGGATCATCCCCTCAAGGTGCCTGCCTCTGAACGGTAGCTGGTGAGTGCGGTGGTGACACGGTCTTCAGACTGGGTGGAACCGAGTAGAACGGTGGGTCGTTCACTCCTGGGTAGTCTGGAATCTCAATCTCTGGTAGGTTGAAGTAGTCTGCCAAGCTCCTTAAAGCTCTGTTCATCTCAGGTGTGTCGGTGCTGCCTCTCGGGTAGGGTGGCTGTGCTGGAAGCTGGGTAGGTGGTAGCTCGAACGTCTCAGTCCTCAACTTGGGCCTCTTCTGTGGTGGTACCATCTGTGCAACCTCTCTGAGTTCTATCACACGCCTCAGGTCTGAGTCCCTCCACGCTGAGCTGGTCCGACTGGCTGTGTCCTGTGCCTCGTACACTCTGCCTCCTCAGTGCCACAGGTGGTTGTAGTTCTGTGTCAGTCTCTCCTCGTGTCCCCACAGTCTCAACTGGTAGTCTGTGCAAGCTGCCCCAAGTGCCTCCACCAAGTACTCCTTCTCTCGCAGTCTCAACCTCTCCTCTCTGGTTGCTGCCTCCGACTCCCTCAGAGCCGTCTGTGTCTCCTCCAGTCTTGCTGTCAAAGTAGCGATCTCCAGGGCATCCCTCTCTGTACTAGCTCTGGCAGCTGCGAGTCCCCACTCAGTGATCTGGATGGTCCTCCTGTGTGCCTCGTTGAGAAAGAACTCCAAGTGGTTGTTCTCCCTCTCCAGCTGGGCGTTCCGTCCCAAGGTGTCGTCCTACTTCTGCCTCAGAAACACTATCTCTGAGTCGGCCCAGTAGAGTGCCTGGTCTTGAGCTTGAATGAACTTGCTGGCCAACTGCTCCTTCTCGTCCTTGCCCTCTGTGTTCTCCTCGGTGTAAGTTGTCTCGTTCCTGTGCCACATGCTGTGGTCGTACACTGCTGTCGGTAGGACTCCGTAGGGTGTATCCTTCAACCTCTGCTCCAACTGTCGACACACTTTCTTCAGTGCGAGCCTGGCACAACACTGGTGAGCCTCCAATGTGGAGTTGTCAAAGCACGAGACCTTGACCTCTGAGAACTCTGGCACACGGGGGTCGGCTGGTATCTTCAAGGTCAGCTCTGTCAGTGACTGGTCCACGGCTGCAGTGGTGCGTCCCTCGTAGAACACCTCACTTGTCTCCACTCCAGCGGTCTCCAAACAGTTATTGAGGATCTTGCAGAACCCTTCGGCCCACTGGCCGTCGGTCTTGAGGGGGATCCATGTCAGCTGGTCCATCTGCACGTTGTTAGGGAAGTTAGTAAGAGTTAGTAATGTTAATCAAGGTATTTATAATAAAGATCAAGGTACTTATATAAAATTTCATGGATTGTATATAAAGCACAAGGTGTTTTGGCTTTCTTATACTATCGTCCGTTCCTAGGCTCGTCCTACAGTCAAGTACGGCTCTGATACCAACTGAAACGAACCGGATTCCCAAAGAAGGTAATCCGATCCCTGCACCTCTGTGATAGTCCCAGGAGGCTATGACGTGCAAATCCCTGTCTCAGAAAGTAAAGAAATACCGTACAGCAAAAGGAAATACATGAAGGTCCACATAATAATATTATAATAATTAAGCATTTGAGTACATCATTACGGCACATGCCGGGTACAAGTCGAATGGGACTAAATCAAACAGAGTAAACATCTATGCAACGGCTCTCATGTAGCGAAGTAGACTCCATATCCGCAGGCAACTCGAGTGTAGAGCGAGCCTCAATCCTCCCATCCGTCATGCTCAAAGTCGTAGTCCGGCTCCTGGTCTGAAAACCGTTCATCTACTCGATAAGCGAGTAGGTCATGTCATCATCCCAACAAAGAGCATAAGCAAGAGAGAATAATTCTAATATGCATGAGTAATCCTATTTATGGCTCTAGATGGTTATGCAAGCAGCGGTAGTAACATCAAGGTAAGCAGAATAGCTGAGAGGTCTCCATCTCCGAGGAGATCCACACCTCCGAGACAACACCTCCGGGGTCACACCCCAACAAGGAAAGAAACACCAAGAACTGGATCTCAACCGAGTCACAGCATCCCACTCTCATCTGCGATGTGGGGTCACCAACTCCTATCCCTACGTCTCAACGGCACGAAGCCGGGCTAACACACACAGGGGAGAGAAAGCTGCACAAGAAGATACTAGCCAGCGTAACAGACCCGTGGGCTGTCCATACCAGTGGACACGGACTATAGCTATAGGTTTAAGACTCTGTACAAGTGGACCCGCCGGATAGAGCAAAAACGGATGCCTCCGATCCACATCCCTACCTAACGACTGGAGACCTAGCAGTGGGTGGAACTCTCCTGCCTCTCCAAGCCTGACTCGTCCTGAACTGGGGTGCGAAACTTGCCAGCAGGGCCTCGGAGCTCTGAGACCATCCCCGAAGAAGCTGGGGCGACGTCTACTCGGGGGGTATAACCCGTCCCCCTCACACGACCACACCGGTCCGCCTACAAGCTGATCGCCAACCACCAACTAGTTCTCAGACCGAACCCCGCCCATACGTGAGCGAACAGTTTGTACGAAAATAGCCCAAAGATCATGGTTAAACTGTCGATCGGTCCTTAATAGCAAGAGCGAGCACTCACCAACTCCCACCGTCTGACACACCGCTAGGGCGAGAGGCCAGGTCGCATCTCCCCTAGACAGGCATTCACTAGTAACCAAAGCGGCTCGCTCCCATGGTAACACGTCAAGGGTACACACTCACTCAAAACACACGCAAGAATTCCGAGGTATCCCAACCTCGGTCCAAACCTGAGATCCATCCATAACTAAGGGTAAAATATATGGATGAATAAAGCCGGGGAACTAGCTAGGGGTCTGTAGCTAGTTCGAAAAGTAGGTATTCCAAGGACAGGATAAACAATTTACAAGGCAGGGCTAATCAATTGTCTATGCAATTTAAAATCATGCATTAAAAGTAATTAAGCACTAGCAACTAAAGCAAGCATAGGATCTAAATGGTTGGGAGTGACATGACACCTGGCTGGTGTCCGTAGTCCTGGTCTGGGTTGAAGTCGGGGTCGTAGGCCCCCTCCTGGTCGTAGCTCGGGTCTGTGCAGCACGAGATACGAGACACTAAATTACCGCCAAACATCTAAGCATAAATCCAAAGAAACCCAATTTTAAAAGATCCAAACCAAACCAAACTACCTACAAACAGTACCGTCTCATTTTTAGAAAAATAATGAAACTGGTTTCATATTTTTGGGAGTTATAAATAATTAGTTATGAATTTTCAAAGGTTAAAGGATTTATAAAATAATTTCCAAATTCATTTATAAAACAGAAAAGGGTTTTTATTTTCAAAATAGCTGATGACGTCAGCATGACGTCATCGTGACGTCATCGTCACAGGTCAGTGGGCCAAAACTGTTACTGGTCTAAAAACGGCCCATTGGACTTAGCCCTATGGGCCAAAGGAGCAAAGTCCATTGTTTCCCCCCGAACAAAAATTCAGAGTTCACAGTTAAAAAAAAGGGGCCATGTTGGGCTTCGGTGGCCCGGTTGGCCCATGACCTCCAAGAGCATGCACCGGAAAAGTTTGGTGAAGGCCCTTGTAGTTTTCTGGGGCGCTAGGTATCCCCTTGCCACCCATGCTCGACTCGGCACGCGCCGGCGCGGAGGAGCGGCGGCGATGGCGAGTGGCGCTCATCTAAACCGGTGGTTACGGTGATCAAAACAAGGCATGGCGGCGTGCTCTTCGATCTGGAGGTTAAGTCAGCACAGTTGTTGCCCTGGGATTGAGCGGGGTCAGCCGGTGCTCGGTGCGACACGGAAGAAGGACTCGGCGCGGCACCGGGGCAGATCAGGGAGCAGTGCGGCGGTGCGTGTTGTGCCATGGTCGATCGGTGATAGCAGTGTGGCGGCCGCGCACTGGGGTGTGCGCGCTCAAGCACACTTGTGCACGTGCAGGTTTGTAGCGAGCGTGACCTGGGAGTCCGGAGCAGGGTGCCGGGGGACCCATGGCCGCGGCGCGGCGAGGCAAGGTTAGCAGCAAAGCGAGCGGCGCCATTTCAGTGATCCAAGCGTGTGGGTGTGCCTGGTGCAGAGGCGCACGTGCTCACACAAACGCAGCAAGCGGTGGCGTGACACGGTTTGCGCTCTCAGACACGCGCGGCACGGCGGTGCTACGGCGTGGCGCGGCGGAGTCGTCGGTGACGAGTTAGTGCCCGAAGGCCAAGCCAGCACGTGCGCAGGTGCACGGCGGCATCGAGGGGTTTGGGTTCCTACAGACAAGGGCGCGGGATGAAGCCCGAAACACAGACGGTGGCGAACACCGGGAAGCATGCGCAGCGCGGCGGCCGGCACAGCGTCACGCAGGGGTATGCTCCCGAGAGATAGCAAGGTCAGGGGAGAAGAAGCAGGGTGTCTCACGTGGGGGCGACGGTGTAGGCGTAGCTGTGTCGAACGCGTCGACGAAGATCTCGGCGGCGACAGCGAGGTGAAGGCGACGGCGCGACGTGCTCCTCTGCTCCGGCTCCTGCGTGCTCGTGGACAGCCTCCCTCCCGACTTGTCCGGCTCCGGCTTCGTCTGCTCCGGCTCCGGCAGGACGGCGCGGTGGTCATGCGCCTCCAACTTACCTCTTCCCCTCTTCTCCTCCTCTCCTCACACGATGGCGGAACAGAGTTGGGGGAGAAAATCCCCAAGTGGCGACGGGGCCAAGAGAGACTTGGCCTCGGGGGTTTTGATGCGCGCGGAGGTCAAGGGGACCGGGAGACCGCGTGGGGCAGGGCTGTCCCCTCCCTTGCTTGGCGGCGAAGGCGTGCCAAGGCACGGCGCTGCAAAGCTTGGAGCGGGGGAAAGGTGATGGCAAAGAAGTGATTAGAGGGTGCGCCAGAGTGGGGTCCGCATGGGCGTGCGTGCGGGCCCTCGGCGTGTGCGCCTGCGTAGCAAGGCGGTGCGGTCTGGTGCTGGCGCGGTGACGAGATGCGGCGCGGCGATGGGTGGAAGAAGAACAGGGGCACCGGGGTGTGTTGCGAGGCCGAGTTGGGTTGGGCCGGTCGATGGGCCGGTTGTAGACCAGTGGTGTTCTGATGTTTGCGGGCTAGAAGAAGAGGGGGCATGGGTAGACTCCGGGATAGGTTAGTTGGCCGAACGGTTAGTATAGGATTTTGAATATAGTTTTGAAATATGGTTTAAACTATAGGTTTGAATTTGAATACATTCAAATTCAAAACTCACTTAAATAAAATCCAAATAAAATCCATAAAATCCAAATCACCATCTTTACCATAATTTGAATTTATATTTTTATATTTTTGGTTTTATTTATATGGAATTAAGGGAAGAGGCTAGAATTGGGATTAAATTAGGGTGACACTTCATCAACAAAGAAAAGTTCAAATTTCCTCACATTTTCATAATTTAAATTTCTGGGTTGTTACAATGTTCGTCAAGACCCACTCTTAAATCTGGCTTATGGATTCGCCCCTCTCTCATGAAGCTAATTCAGGACCTATCCTTCTCGGGGTTAAGTCATGAGAACCCCTTTGATCATGTGAGAGACTACGAGCGTCTGGCTGAAACTCGGGGTAAAACCGGAGAATCACCGGATGTTCGGAAAAGAGAGTGTTTCCCGCTATCCCTCTCCAGGGAAGCATGGGATTGGCACCGTTGTTTTGGTAGAGACTACCTCACTTGGGAAAGGTTGAAAGCAGCTTTTTGCTCCCACTTCTTCCCAATACGACGTGTCATCTCGTTAAGGGCAAAGATTCTCTGTTTCAAGCAATGTGAGGAGGAATCACTAGGAATGGCATGGCATTGTTTCGCCTCCGCGGTGGAAGATTGCCCAGTCCTTTACATTCCCGATTGGATGTTGCTTCAGCACTTCTGGTTTGGATTGCGGAAGGATGATGCCATGAGGCTTAATGCTCTCTCCGGAGGATCCTTTGTGCACCTAGATGCTGTCAAGGGAAAAGAGATCGTGGATAATCTCCGAGATTTCAGCTCCCCTTGCATCCCGGTCAAAGAGGCACCCACCGGAGGAAATGTTGAGCCGCTTAGATCCATCATCAGCCAAGCCCGAGATTTCATGTCCATTCTTTCTGAGCTCTGGCTGAAGGTGTCATTCCTGAATAGCAGGAGTCTAAGGGAAGGATTTTGTGGCGCGAGATCTACCCTTGGGTTCCCCTCTCATGCATCTTCTTAGACCTTCTCCCCGAGACTTTGTCTCATGGGAGGACGGAGAGAGTAGTTCGGAAAGAACGACCATTCCTGGCCAAGATGACTTGTTTGATCCTCACTACTGTCTCCTAAGGAGGGTATGAGAGGCCTATCGTGTTTCTACGTCGAGGTTTGAGCTGAAGTGCTTCGCACTGAAGTTTCGTATAAACCGAGACATCGGTCTCTGCTTTATAACCCATTGGATTCATCCATCAGACCGAAGGAGCACGATCATTTACTGATCGAATGGAGTGCATTCACTTTTCATCTCGAGCACATCGATCAATGTCGATCAATCAGGAGAAGCTTGCACTTCGTATCTTATGCCTGACTTGATCGATGCCCAATGGGAGGTGCACCTTCCAGTTTATCCATAACCCCCCATTGGAAGCTTAGGTAGACTTCGGAATGTTTTCATCACCCTGATGAGGACATCGAACCCTCTGCCTAAGGTAAGAGCGAGTAAATCTTGCTCTTCATCCGAACTCTGGTTCCTGATCGTACACCGACCTCTAGAAGTCCATGCTTCATCCTCTTTGAAGGCCGAGTGTCTTTCTGAGCTTGAGTTCACTCGGAGATCAGTACCTATTGGTGAAGCACTAGCCTCAGTGCTTGATCTTATCGTCTTCGAGTTCTGTGACCCCAGTGCTATCGTCCTCGAGTCCCGTGACCACCTCAGGGAATGACTCGGCCTCTCTGGTATGATCATGCTTGCCCTCAGCCTCGATATACCTTTTCGGGCTCGAGTTCGTATATGCACTACCCTTGTAGATCAGAGCTTATCATCATATCAACATTGTCTGCAAGGAGATGGTCATAAGTTGAGATAGGAGATCACAAGACACCCGCATCCTGAGTACTCTTGGGACTCATCTTGTTTCCCTAGGAAGAATTATCCTCCGGGTATCTTGTGGACCGCGGTCATGCAGGAGAAAGAAATTACCAAGATAAAGAGAAGTAGGCAAAAGGTCCACAGGAAGGTAGCACCATTGTGGCGACCCGAACACTTCGTGATTACCGTCAGAGGTGCCTACACTTTTGAGGAACCGAGTATGTCGCCAAGGTGACTTCCCCCAGATTCTCTATGGTTATATCATGGTTTGGCCAAGGTTGGTATATAGGGGAGGATGAATTTTCAACCTCAACCTTATCCTAGCCTTAAGCCTAAGCCAATCTTTCCATCTCGGGCAATCCACCTGGGCCGTCGATCCTGAGACTTGCTGGAGCCCACACGAGAAAGGGGAGGACTAGAGGGGCCCACATGGGGCCGGCCGAAACCCTGGTGCCACCTCTCCCCTTCTTCTTTCGCATATATGACTCCTTCTCCTCCAGAAACCTTCTCCCTGCCGCTCGACGAGTTTTCGCATCGCGAAATCCATCCCCTCCACCTCACCATCCTCAGCTCATCGCCGCATCCATGGCCGGAAGCAGTGTTGTCCCTTTCGACGGCTCCACCTCATCCACCGGTCCCGGGGCAGGAGGCAACCCCTCTGTCGTTGCCGCCCCTGCTGCGGACCTCGCAATGGTGGCTGATGTCCTGGATGTTCCTCCGCTTGCCACCATCCCGCCGGGCGGGGGGATTCCAGGCACACCGCCCTCAAGGCGCTCCGCCTCGCCAGGGAAGAGGCACATGAGACGGGCGGCCAGCCCCTACGGCAGGCCGACCACGGCTCAGCTTCGCCCCAGGATCATCGCTAGCTGGAGGGTAGACAAGCTCAACGCAGTCTGCTCCTTCACCGCAGGCATCGGCGACTATAAAGCCGGCATTGCCCAAGGAGAAGGCCCCTGAAGCACGCCCAGCTCCAGTTCTGCCAGAAGAGGAGGAAGACTTTGGCCTGGACGACGGGTTGCCATCGCTGCCCTACACTAGGAGATCCAGGGAGAGGACTCGGGCAACCGAGCAACTCCCTAAGCTCTCCTCAGTGGCCAAGCTACCCTGCTGATGAAGGAACTGGAGGCCAGCAATGAGAAGCTCAGGGCTGCTTACTCAGAGCAGAAGTTGGACCTGGCCGAGCTGAGAGATGACGTGCGCGATCTTCGTCGTGGCCTTTGTGCGAAGATGAGGCGGCTATTCTCGGCTACGGGGCATGCAGCCCTCAATGATGCCGAGTAGTGGGGATTAGCCCCAGCTTTAGTCATTAGGCGCTAGTCTAGGTCTAGGTTGATTTCCCTTGTTTCCCTTTATTTCATTTATCTCTTTTGCATGTGTGTAAGTGCCTAATCATTTCATTCGAAGCATTTGAATTTGAATAAAGTGGCTCACCGGTCACGTAACCCGGTTTAGCCACCCTTTGTGTCATGACTTTGGTCTCTGTGATTTAGAGGACATCTAGGTTCAAGACAGTGTGGGGGAAGAGCCACGAGTCTCCCAATGCAGGCACGACGTTTCCGTACGTACCCACTGTGAGCACTCCGCGCTAGCCGATCGATCACCTACCGTGAACCTGAACAGGACCCGCACGAGTTCACTCCTGTGGAGAGCCTCTAACGGTTCATCTCCCATGCATAGCGCCAGTTTGCATCTCGACAACTCACTCTCTATCATTCTTGAGTTTTATAAGCTATATATGTCTATCTCTAAACTAAAACTCGAATGATGATGCTAAAGATCACCCAGCTAGCCTATACCTAAGTAGACTTACATATGTTTTATTCCTTGTTATCTACCTGATGCATGTGAACTATAACCTTCTTAAGGACAAGCATGTTCGCAAAGGTTACGCAAAATTCACGCTGCATCCGGTTGTGTCGATTCAGCGTGTAACCTGCACTGGTTACGCACCATCCGTGCTGCTTGATTGATGCAACACCGACTGGGTCGTGTTAAAGCACCATGTAACCACAAGAGGTTACACACCATCCATGCTGCTTGATCCAACACCAACTGGGTCGTGTCGAATCAGCGCGTAACATGTAGAGGTTACGCACGGTCTGTGCTGCTTGATGTAAGACCGACTCAGTTAAGCACGTAGTAGGTTACACATCTTTAGGACAGCTGGCTGCATGGCTCAACACTGACTAGGTTACGCATTGACCGGTCTTGTCGATTCTACGCGTCACCTGCTCCAGCTCGGTTACGCACAGTTCGGCGACGCAGCATCCCATGGTGCGTGCATCACCGACTGGGTTACGCATCGTGACGGTTACGCAAAATCCACGCTGCATTCTGATTCGACGCACCATCTTGCTCGGTAACGCACGTTTCGGCGACGCACCATCCGTTCTTCATGGTGTGTGCATCACCGACTGGGTTACGCATGGAGTCTGTCACGCAAAATCCCCATGCATCTGGTCGTGTCGTTGCATCGCGTAACCTGGGGCCGATAAAGTTACGCAAAATCCACACTGCATCCGGTCGTGTCGAATCAGCATGTAACCTGTACAGGGCACCGTTTGTGGAGTGTGATGTAACACTGAATGGGTCGTGTCGAATGCAGCTTATGCACCGTGCTTGATGCTTGATCCAGCACTGATTGGGTCATGTCGTTGCATCGCATAACCTAAACCCGCAAAGGTTACACAAAATTCACGCTGCATCCGGTCGTGTCGATTCAGCGCGTAACCTGCACTGGTTACACACCGTCCGTGCTGCTTGATTGATGCAACACCGACTGGGTCGTGTCGAATCAGCGTGTAACCACAAGAGGTTACGCACCATTCGTGCTGCATGATGCAACACCGACTGGGTCGTGTCGAATCAGTGCGTAACATACAGAGGTTACGCACCGTCCGTGCTGCTTGATGCAACACCGACTCGATTAAGCACGTAGTAGGTTACACACCTTTAAGACGGCTAGCTACATGGCTCAACACTGACTGGGTTACGCACTGATCGGTCGTGTCGATTCTATGCGTCACCTGCTCCAACTCGGTTACGCAGGGTTCGACGACGCAGCATCCCATGACGCGTGCATCACTGACTGGGTTACGCACCGTGACGGTTACGCAAAATCCATGCTGCATTCTAATTCGACACACCATCCTGCTCGGTTACGCCCGCTTCGACGACGCACCATCCATTCTGCATGGTGCGTGCATTGCCGACTGGGTTACGCACGGAGTCTGTCATGCAAAATCCCTATGCATCCCGTCGTGTCGTTGCATCACGTAACCTGGAGCCGATAAAGTTACGCAAAATCCACGCTGCATTCGGTCGTGTCGAATCAGCGCGTAACCTGTACAGGGCACCGTCCGTGGAGTGTGATGCAACACCGAATGGGTCGTGTCAAATGCAGCTTACGCACCGTCCTTGATGCTTGATCCAACACTGACTAGGTCGTGTTGTAGCATCGCGTAACATAAACCCGCAAAGGTTACGCAAAATCCACACTGCATCCGGTCGTGTCGATTCAGCGTGTAACCTGCACTGGTTACGCACCATCCGTGCTCCTTGATTGATGCAACACCGACTGGGTCGTGTCGAATCAGCGCGTAACCACAAGAGGTTACGCACCATCCGTGCTTCTTGATGCAACACCAACTGGGTCGTGCCGATTCAGCGCGTAACATGCAGAGGTTACGCACCGTCCGTGCTGCTTGATGTAACTCCGACTCGGTTAAGCACGCAGTAGGTTACGCATCTTTAGGACGGCTGGCTGCATGGCTCAACACTTACTGGGTTACGCACTGATCAGTTGTGTCGATTCTACGTGTCACCTGCTCCAGCTTGGTTACGCACGGTCCGGCGACGCAGCATCCCATGGCGCGTGCATCACCGACTGGGTTACGCACCGTGACGGTTACGCAAAATCCACGCTGCATTCTGATTCGACGCACCATCTTGCTCGGTAACGCACGTTTCGGCGATGCACCGTCCGTTCTGCATGGAGCGTGCATCACCGACTGGGTTACGCACGGAGTCTATCACGCAAAATCCCCATGCATCCGGTCGTGTCGTTGTATCGCGTAACCTAGGGCCGAAAAAGTTACGCAAAATCCACGCTGCATCCGGTCATGTTGAATCCGCGTATAACCTGTACAAGGCACCATCCGTGGAGTGTGATGCAACACTGAATGGGTCATGTCGAATGCAGCTTACGCACCGTGCTTGATGCTTGATCCAACACTGACTGTGTCGTGTCGCTGCATCGCGTAACCTAAACCCGCAAAGGTTACGCAAAATCCGCGCTGCATCCGGTCGTGTCAATTCAGCACGTAACCTGCACTGGTTACGCACCATCCGTGCTGCTTCATTGATGCAACACTGACTGGGTCGTGTCGCCATTCGTGCTGCTTAATGCAACACCGACCGGGTCGTGTCGAATCAGCGCGTAACCTGTAAAGGGCATAGTCCGTTGAGTGTGATGCAACACTGAACGGGTCGTGTCGAATGCAGCTTACGCACCGTCCTTGTTGCTTGAGCCAACACTGACTGGGTCGTGTCATTGCATCGCTTAACCTAAACCTGCAAAGGTTACACAAAATCCACGCTGCATCCGGTTGTGTCGATTCAGCGTGTAACTTGCACTGGTTACGCACCGTCTGTGCTGCTTGATTGATGCAACACCGACTGGGTCGTGTCGAATCAGCGCGTAACATGCAGAGGTTACGCACTGTCCGTGCTGCTTGATGCAACACCGACTCGATTAAGCACGTAGTAGGTTACACACCTTTAAGACGGCTGGCTACATGGCTCAACACTGACTGGGTTACGCACTGCTCGGTCGTGTCGATTCTACGCGTCACCTGCTCCAACTCGGTTACGCAGGGTTCAGCGACGCAGCATCCCATGACGCGTGCATCACCGACTGGGTTACGCACCGTGACGGTTACGCAAAATCCATGCTGCATTCTAATTTGACGCACCATCCTGCTCGGTTACGCCCGTTTCGGCGACGCACCATCCATTCTGCATGGTGCGTGCATCACCGACTGGGTTACGTATGGAGTCCGTCATGCAAAATCCCTATGCATCCGGTCGTGTCGTTGCATCGCGTAACCTGGAGCCGATAAGGTTACCCAAAATCCACGCTGCATCCGGTCGTGTCGAATTAGCGCGTAACCTGTAAAGGGCACAGTCCGTGGAGTGTGATGCAACACCGAATGGGTCGTGTGGAATGCAGCTTACGCACCGTCCTTGATGCTTGATCCAACACTGACTGGGTCGTGTCGTTACATCGCTTAACCTAAACCCGCAAAGGTTACACAAAATCCACGCTGCATCTAGTCGTGTCGATTCAGCGTGTAACCTGCACTGGTTACTCACCGTCCGTGCTGCTTGATTGATGCAACACCGACTGGGTCGTGTCGAATCAGCGCGTAACCCCAAGAGGTTACACATCATTCATGCTGCTTGATGCAACACCGACTGGGTCGTGTCGAATCAGCACGTAACATGCAGAGGTTACGCACCGTCCATGCTGCTTGATGCAACATGTTGGCGTTTCGTAGCGTCGTCATCTTAAGAACAGATCTGGGACCCGTCCTTAGTGACAACACCAGGAAACGCCTTGTAGGCACCTCTCAATGTCACAACTAATGGCGCAGTTAGCATGAACATCAAGACTTGCCAAAGGTTAATCTAAACGATCATGAACAAATCCGCAAGCGCACAGATAAACCATTGTAGCATTTCCCCAAGGAAGGAGAGTATTCCAAGGGTATCGTATCCGTGTAAGGCAATGGCGGATATCTTAGACTTATGCTTTTGCTCTGAATGTAAACCAAGAGATAGATATAGGAAACAACACACTCAAAGGCAGGGGTAAGATAAAAGATATATGGGGTAGTGTGACACACACACTCAAATCTACCTCTACTCTAGCACACTACGGCTTAGGGGGAACATACGAGATAGCTCTAGGTTCTAATGTACTAAACATACAAAGCTAGAAGATACAAGAGATGGGCATGAGTATTGCATGAGAGAGATAAGGTTCAGCACCTGGGTACAAACGGGGAGCTAGCCCGCGACGACGAGCACTCTGCGAAACTAGACTTTAGACTCCTACAGCAGGTACCCCAGCGCGAAGGTTGCCCTAGGATCCAACAGGGCTGTCACCACCTGATGACAGACCTCTCGTTACGGGGGGTATGCTCATAACTATCATAGCCAGACAACCCAGGCACCATGCCTACGTTGCTGCTAGACTCACCTAAGAACAGGTTTGAAACCCATCCTGGTAATAGCGCTAGAAATGCTGGTTGGTAAATCTTAACGTTTACAGAGATCCGCAAGAGCACGGAAGTACCATTGTAGCATTTCCCCAAAGGAGTATTCCAAAGGGTATCGGATCCAAGGAAGGCATTGGCGGAATGACAAGATCAACTCTATTGCAATGAGTATAGATCATAGACGGAAACAAACCAGACACTCAAGTGCAGGGGTAAAGATATGATAATGGGGTAGTGTGATCACACACACTCACTCTCTCTCTAAAGGGTCCTAGGCATATGAGGCGACACATGAGTTAGTTCTAGGTTCTAATGTACTATACACATAAAGCTGGAAGGAAAGAGTTAGATACACTAGCGTTGAAGAACATTGACTTGAGCACCCAGGTACCACGGGGAGATAACCTCCCGCGTTGCTTCTGCATAACTACGGTTGTTATATTTTAGACTCCTACAGCTTATCCGAACGTGGGGGATTTCAGAGGACCAACGGCTGTCACTATCGCGGCCTACCCCAAGACAAACCGTGGGATAAACTCATAAGTAAGGTAGCTACGCAACCCAAGCACCATGCTTATGTTGTTAGCCGGACTTGACCGACCCGGGCTATTGTGACCCAGGTCAAGCCACCAGATAAACGAGCCAATTACACCGAGTACTGTAGCTCAAGCATAGACTTCATACAACGCAATCATGTCATCTAATTAGATCAAACCAGGTTATGTACACAAACGGATTTGTGTTTTCCTATGTCCGTTCAACTGGATCAAAGGGTCGTGTTCGCGAAGAACACGAGCCTCTAACTTATGAACAAACACTAGAAACATGTAAAAGTCACCCGTCAAGTGGATCGAAAGGCCTTGTTCATCAAGAACAGGAGTCTCTAAATGATGAACAGGTGAAGAACACATGAACAAATCACTCATGTATACTAACACAACTTTATATGAAATAGATAAATAACTGAAGTAGATCAAAGTCATACAAATGAAATAAGACACAAGATAACTCATACCTAGATCCCAAAGTAGACTTGGAACCTGAATTACAATTACTCTAGCCTACCTCCTAGCCTTGAGACTAAAAGTGAGAGAGGTGTTGCAAGTGCGGATGTCTCATAAGTGAGCCCCCTCTCCTTCTATTTATAGGCCCGTGCACCGGCGAAGAATGGAGGCAAACACCCCGGGGAAGGCACCTAGGACCAATGGAGAGGCACCATGTGGAAGCCCCTGAGTGGCGGCCTCAAGGTCGGTTCGGCCGACCCCTAGGGTCGGCCGACCCCCTCTGGGCCCCACTCGGGGTGTGCTTCCTCCTGGAGGCTGCCCTGTGGGTCCTTAGGTCGGTTCCCGGTGTCCACCCTATTTTGGCGCGGTTTGCATGCCTTTGTGGGCCCATGGATCCATGTGATGTCCACGTGTCACACTCTGATTCGTCGGGGGTTGCTTCACTTGGATTGCTTGCACGGCATGCATGCATGGCTCCCTAGTTGGCAGGTTTGCTTGCATGGCATCCTTGTTGGCAGCCCACCTAGGATGAGGTGATGTGGCATGGACCCTAGAAGGTGAGTTTGGCACTCTTTTCTTGCTTATTTTCCTGCAATCAAATAATCTCCAAGGACAAGTGGAACTACATTATTCTTAACTAAATACGTGTAAGAAATGCCTTATGCTCCTTTATTCATGAGTATATTGACGGCTAAAGTAGGCACTTAACAGCCGTCAACAACTCCCCCAAGCTAGCCTCTTGCTCGTCCCGAGCAAGAGATTAAGGACTTAGGTTGGTTGATCAGGAGTTGCTACGATGTTGTATTCCTAATGTATAACAAGATACAGCTAGGTACTCTATCAAGAGTTGAAGAAGTTGGCATTGATCTTACCTTACACTTGATTGATATGGGGCATGTAGCTTCACCTACCTTGGGCGGTTGAAAGATAGAATGGTTGTATAAAGATTACTAATCACATGTACCTTGATCAGTTATCAATCTGGAGGTTTTGCAGGTTTTTCAAAAGAAATCAAAGTTCCTCAAATGATACTCTCGGATCGCTCAATGTGTATGATTCCTCACCAAGGCTTTGGTTTGCCTTCTTTCACTACCTACTCCTAATAAGCTGATATGTGGAGCTGTAGGTAGGGAAAACATGTGGCATACCTGTTTCTCATATATTGTCGAGTCGAAAACCGGATCCTTGGGAGAACAAGTCATATACCCTGATCAAGATGTGCAAAAGTGTGTGTATGGTGGATGGATAATGAACTCCTCTTTTCATGATTTTACTCTCCTCCTTTTTGAAAATTTTGAGACTTGGTCTATCTCTCTTTATTCTTTTCCTCTTTTTTTCATGCATGCCCTTGAGCATGTTTCTTTTCTCTCTTTTTTCTACATAGCCCATAGTCCTTGCCGAATATTTTTTGGAGGGAGAGTAATCATGGAACATGCGCGGAGCTTTATTTTGTGGAATGGATGGGAAATGGATGAAATGATGGTTGCTAACTTCCAGTGTAGAAGTTTCGCATATGGTGGTGTGTACGTGATCTTGATCATAGGAGTATGAGAAGTTACTCGCCGAGGGTCACAACAATTCGACAAAACTCAATGAAGAAATCAAGTAGCATATGTGGAGGTTTAACAAAAGCTAAGATCTACATATGGCCTTGGATAGGAATTTCTTATCATTGAGGAACTTATCATTTTAACATTTTTCAAAAGAAAACTCCGGATATCAAACATCACTTAGTACTAGCTCATAGCAACTCTATTATACCATATCATATCTCGCAACAACTTAGGCAAAGATCATGCTTTTTGCTACCCACAAATTTCAAGCTTAGGTTCGATCATACTAGCCAACAAACTCAAAACTTGGATAGGATACTAAGTTATAAACAAGGCATACAAGAGGAATAAATAGAGCAACTATTCATCATTTCAACCATGGAGAATAAAAACACTCTTACCGCGCATATGAAAACAAACTAATTTAAGAAAGCAAATAAATATTTTTGGTCTTTTTATCTTTTTCAGATTTTTATGTGTTTTTGGCATATGGGGTTCTGAAAACAATAAAAGATACAAGTTACCTCAGAATGGGGGTCCTCCCCAAGCTAGCTTCAGGCTCACTGCTGTGGAGGGTGGTATCCCAACCACGCGTAGTAAGCCCTCTGCTCCTCCAGCTGTCGCAACTGTCTCTGCTCCATGGTGTGAATCCTCTCGCCCGTCATACGCTGCCAGTCCCGAGTGGACTCAGCCTGCTGGTGCATCGTTTCCTCCATAGCACCGACATAGATGTTGAGCTCGCTCATCTGCTGAGTGAGGGTGGCCCCACGAGATGATGAACGCAACCCGGACGATGAAGACGAGTCTCCGTTGGTAGCTCCGGCGGGCCGAACCCACTCGCCACTCCCTGCACTAGCCCAGGTCGAGCTACTCGCACCCGGCTGACTCATGGGTTGGTCCCAACCGGGGGCATATCCGGGTGTAACTCCAGACATGTACCCGGCCGAGGCCCATGCGTCAGACAGTGGTGGTGTAGGCTGAGGCTGTGGCTGAGGTGACGGCTGCGGTGATGGCTGTGGTGGCGGATGTTGTGGTGGTTGCTGTGCTGTCGCTGCCCTCCTCGCTGCACTCCTAGTGACCCTATCTCCAGAAACACTAGAACGACGAGGTTCCTCAAGAGGAACGGTCAGTGGCCCTTGGCCGTACAAACGGAAATCCGGGTTAGGTAACCGAATCTGGTTTGCGTGGCTAGGGTGAAAGAAAACCAAGGAATCATCCGGCCCCTTTTTAAGAGTATGCCCTTGAATCAAATACGCCTCATCTATCATGGCCCGGGGAGAATCAATGTAGGGAACGTTAGCCCCTAGTGAAATCCCAAGACCCGAAATTATACGTGTGATCAGGGACGTACACTCAATAGAACCTGTCATCCTAAAATTTGTTAAGCACTGCCGAATCATAGCTTGCACTGGGGCGATTTTGATTCATCTGACCGCGGCGTATAATATCCTCATCTCGTCTATGCGCACGGTTCGAACATCATCCCTCGGAAAGAGAGTAATGGCGAGCCACTTGTGCCACAGTCGGAGAGTCAGATGCAATATATCATTGCACCGAGGTGCTAACTTGCCACGGACAGGCCGACCAGAAATCTCTTCCCAAAAACTATCTCGAATAAAATCACTGAAAGCTTGATCGAGAGAAATAACACAACGACGATGAAAACCGAGAGCACAACTAAGATCATGCCATGAGACTCGATACGACGTTCCATGGAAATGAAACGTAATACAGGCATCATCCTCCCGAAGAGTACAGAGAAACTGAATGGTGAGAGGACTAGAACCGATCTCCCACACCAGAATAAAGTTCTCCCAACCAAGAGCATGCCAAATGGAATCGAACTCGGAGTCCATACCTGTTTTCTCGAGAAGGGCCGAGTCGAACTCCTTGGTGTTGGCGAAGACTCGATCGTTGATGAGAGAATAGGCCTATCTCTCCCGGTCGTCCCTCAAATCGATGAAGGCGGCATCGGTGTTGATCACCCCTTCGGCTCGTGGCGTAGGTAGCTCCTCCTCTTCCTCTTCTTCACGGTAGGTTGACATTGGACTTGGTGTAGCTCCGGAGTGGTGAGACGAGCCCTCTCCGTCTCTAGAACGGCGTGAACGGGTCACCTTCCGGTACGCACCGGTAATCCAACTCATCTTGCACAACAATGGGACAATACGAGCAACTCAGTGATGGGTTAGTGAAATCGAAATGAAATCCTTACCGAGCTTGCTCCACCAATATTCAATATTCAGCGACAAATTGGAGAGAGTGCTTGACACTTCCACTTGAGCAAGAAATCCAAGAAAACCAAAGAGCAAGAGCAAAGAAGGAGAGAGGGTGATGGAAATGAGTGAATGGGTGAAGAAACCCATCAAACTCCCTTCTATTTATAGGCAACCGAGCCAGGCACCGGGGTAGAGGACAAGGGCAACGGCTAGGAGCCGTTGAAGAGGCGGGGCCCACATGACCGTTGGCCAGGGTCGGCCGACCCCTGGGGTCGGTCGACCCCTTGCCAGGCCCGCCTGCTTTCAACTTTTTGCAACAGCTCTCTAGCGGCTACCTAATGTCTTGCCCAGATGTCTAGGTCCAGATTCGCCCAAAATATTGCTCGAAAAATTATTTTTTTGATTTTCCACTCAAGAAATTATTTTCAGAATTTTATCTGAAAAGGGAAATTGGCTAGAAAAATCTAGCATGCAGATGCAAGGTTGGAAAATTCAAATATGCATTTGGAAAAATCAAATAAAATTTTGGAAGGGAAATATGAGATAAATACCAATTTTACCTTCTGGCAAAAAGGACTCATCTTTTTTAAGTCTGAGAGCGAGACTGTTCTCGGCGATTAATTCCACTCGTCACCCAATTCCCGAGAGATTGATGGAGATGACTTCTGTATTTCCCGCAACACCCTTCTTGTTTTCTTAGGCTTTGTTGGAGTGGTGGGAAGTTGCGGGGGCTGTAGCTCCGTCCATGCCCCTGATTGCTCATTTTGGCCCTGCAGTGTATAGCATTTCTCTTTTGGTGTTTGAAATCGGAACATCAAGTTCCTCTTCCCAATGCGGAATCGGATCGTTCCGGCTCCCACATTGATCCTTGCGTTGGCGTCACTCAGGAACGGTCTCCCAAGAATGAGAGGCATTCCCTCATCATCTTGCATATCAAGGACCACAAAATCCGCAAAGATGCATGAACCTTGGACGAATACCAATAAATTCTCTACGATCCCCTCTGGATATCGGATTGATGCATCAGCAAGTTGGACGGCTGTCGCAGTTGGAGTTAGAGCTGGATACCCTAATTGTTCAAACATGACTTTGGACATAAGGTTAACACTTGCACCAAGGTCACAGAGAGCATGCTTAATCTTCTGGTAGTATATCTTGCAGGTGATAGCCGGATAACCAGGATCTTTCTTGTGTGAGATTGTTGAAGATTCCCATGGGTCAAGTATTTGCTGTATAGGCTTCCCTGCATAGTCAGTGGCTTGTGTCCGCCCAGAATGCTTACCCCATCTGGTGGACACTACACAAACATTTTCACAGGAGGACACGGGTTGCCCCGGAATCTTCCCTTCTTCAGCAGAGGGAACCAAGGCAGCTAACTGAGCCAACTGGGTTTCTATCATCTTATTAAAGCTTAACTGGTTCTTAAGAGCAGACGAAAGGCTATCAATTTTAACATTAAGGCTCTCAAAGGCCTTATCATAGGCAGTTGTTTTCTTATTAAAACCTTCATTAATCTTAGCTTGCCCAAAGACTAGATCTTTCAAGGAAGGTTGGTTTGGGTTGAAAGAATTACCTTGATTACCTCCTTGATAATAAGGGCGTGATTGATTCCACGTTTGACCTCCTTGTGGACGATAACCGTTGTTATTGCCGTTCATGTACATCACATCCTCCTGAGTAGTAGGGCAGTAATTCCCTGAATGCCCAGTATTACCACAGACTTCGCAAGTCATGCGAGCATCCATAGCTTGAGTAGTGGTGGCCATGGCAGCCTTCTCATTGGCTAGATCATCCATTCTCTTCATCATTAGGTCCATCTTGGCGTGCAACATATTCGCTTCCTTGACAGTATGTGTACCCCTTTGACGTGGCTGGAGTCGATCATCACTCCACCCTTGATTGGTAACCATCTTCTCTATCAGTGTAGTAGCTTCAGTGATAGTAAGAGAGAAGAAAGCCCCTCCAGCTGCAACATCAATATGGCCTCGGGCTGTCGGAGTCAGCCCATTATAGAAACTCTGAAGAATAAGCCAGTTGTCCATCCCATGATGAGGACAAGCCAGGATGTACTCCTGGAGTCTCTCCCAAGCTTCGGGGATAGTCTCATTTGCCGCTTGCTGGAAACTTGAAATTCGCCCCCGAAGGACATTGGTTTTGCCCAACGGAAAGAACTTCGCGAGGAATGCTGCGGAGCACTTTGCCCAAGTGTTAATCTCTGCACGGTTAGCATAAAACCACTACTTTGCCTTTCCCAAGAGGGAGAAGGGAAACAGTCGCAGGCGAATAGCATCTTCCTCCACTCCTCGTATAGTGAAGGTACTGCATAGTTCCAGGAACTGCTGCAGGTGGGCGCTCGCGTCTTCATTAGGCTTGCCACAGGATGGGCTAGCCTGTACCATCGTAATTAAGCCAGTCTTGATCTCGAAGTTTCCATTCCCAGTGTTGATCACGGGGCCTGTCGGCACCTAGTCAGCAGAGGGAGTGGAATACTCACGAAGAGTATTCTCGACAGGGTTGGCCATGGAAGTTGATGCGGATGGCACAAAGGAAGCTGGATCGACTTACGAATGTTCACGAGAAGGAGAGCCGAAATGATTTCGTGCCTTCCTTACGAGTGACTCAGGATCTTCAGTAAAATTCGATGGCAAGTCGAAACCAGTCATGCACCACCTGTCTTCATCATCAATAGACAAAGAAGACAATCCAAGTTAGCCTGCATTGAGAATTGTTTTATTCCTGTCATGATTATAAACATATGCAAAGTTTTGATATGTCATCCTTAAGCCTTCCCCGGCAACGGCGCCAGAAATGTTTGTTGACATTTCTTAACGCAATCACCTAAGAACAGGTTTGAAACCCATCCTGGTAATAGCGCCAGAAATGCTGGTTGGTAAATCTTAACGTTTACAGAGATCCGCAAGCGCACGGAAGTACCATTGTAGCATTTCCCCAAAGGAGTATTCCAAATGGTATCGAATCCAAGGAAGGCATTGGCGGAATGACAAGATCAACTCTATTGCAATGAGTATAGATCATAGACGGAAACAAACTAGACACTCAAGTGCAGGGGTAAAGATATGATAATGGGGTAGTGTGATCACACACACACTCACTCTCTCTCTAAAGGGTCCTAGGCATAGGAAGCGACACACGAGTTAGTTCTAGGTTCTAATGTACTATACACATAAAGCTGGAAGGAACGAGTTAGATACACTAGCGTTGAAGAACATTGACTTGAGCACCCAGGTACCACGGGGAGATAACCTCCCGCTTTGCTTCTGCACAACTCCAGTTGTTATATTTTAGACTCCTACAGCTTATCCGAATGTGGGGGATTTCAGAGGACCAACGGCTGTCACTACCGCGGCCTACCCCAAGACAAACCGTGGGATAAACTCATAAGTAAGGTAGCTACGCAACCCAAGCACTATGCTTACGTTGTTAGCCGGACTTGACCGGCCCGGGCTATTGTGACCCAGGTCAAGCCACCAGATAAACCAGCCAATTACACCGAGTACCGTAGCTCAAGCACAGACTTCATAAAACGCAATCATGTCATCTAATTAGATCAAACCAAGTTTTGTACACAAACGGATTTGTGTTTTCCTATGTCTGTTCAACTGGATCAAAGTGTTGTGTTCGCGAAGAACACGAGCCTCTAACTTATGAACAAACACTAGAAACATGTAAAAGTCACCCGTCAAGTGGATCGAAAGGCCTTGTTCATCAAGAACATGAGTCTCTAAATGATGAACAGGTGAAGAACACATGAACAAATCACTCCTGTATACTAACACAACTTTATATGAAATAGAGAAATAACTGAAGTAGATCAAAGTCACACAAATGAAATAAGACACAAGATAACTCATACCTAGATCCCAAAGTAGACTTGGAACCTGAATTAGAACTACTCTAGCCTACCTCCTAGCCTTGAGACTAAAAGTGAGAGAGGTGTTGCAAGTGTGGATGTCTCATAAGTGAGCCCCCTCTCCTTCTATTTATAAGCCCGTGCACCGGCGAAGAATGGAGGCAAACACCCCGGGGAAGGTGCCTAGGACCAATGGAGAGCCACCACGTGGAAGCCCCTGAGTGGCGGCCTCAAGGTCGGTTCGGCCGACCCCTGGGGTTGGCCGACCCCCTGTGGGCCCCACTCGGGGTGTGCTTCCTCTTGGAGGCTGCCCTATGGGTCCTTAGGTCGGTTCCCGGTGTCCACCCTGTTTTGGCACAGTTTGCATGCCTTTGTGAGCCCATGGATCCATGTGATGTCCACGTTGAAGGACCGAATCGGGCGACCAGAGAGGGGAGGAGTGAATGGGAGCCGATAAAAATTCTTCCCTAAGGTCGAATTCGGCCTATGCCCCGATTGCCACTCCACGAATCCGTGCACACAGAGGAATCTCCAAACAAGGCACACACAAGCCTAGAAGATCAACCTAGAAGCCTAGGAGCAATGAGCGGAAGCACCGAAGCAAGAATGAAAGAACTTCAGCACTGCTGTGAAGTCCAAGTCGGACAGTCCGCCTGGCTGCCGCGGACAGTCCGCCAGGGTAGCGCGGATGGTCCGTGATGCAGGCGTGGACGGTCCGAAATTGACTCAGAGGCAAACAGTCCGGCACGGGCTCGCGGACGGTCCGCCAAATCCACTGGAAACCCCAGACAAAAGACGAGTCACCCCAGACCAAATCTAAGGGCCGCGCGGACAGTCCGCCAGGACCACGCGGACGGTCCGCGAACTGCCTGCAAAGCAAAAGCCCGAAACCAACGGATCGAAACGATCCTCGCGAAGAACAAATGAAGAACACGAAGAACAGCCGCGCTGTCGACGCCTCGCGGACAGTCCGCACGAGACCCGCGGACGGTCCGCCGGGCTCGAACAGAGCAGAAAAACACCCGACCTCGGGAGTCAACTTGATCTTCCCATCACCGGATCTCCCAAACGGTTGAAGCTGTTGAGACAAGATTTTGGGGAGATGAAAAGTGTCACACAAGGATGCTATGCCCCAAAAATCTCGACTCCTAAGCCACTAAATCACCGGGAATCACGGATCAACTGAACTACCACCATGAACTCGGGCACCAACCAAAAACGCTCGAATTGAAGGCTCTCCACGGCGTTTGAGGGGTCAAGATCACACACAAAGATGCGCAAGGCATCCACCCATGATCCCCTCAAAGAAATCCGTCAAGAAACACCTCCAAAATCACGAATCGAGTGAAGAATGAAAACTCCCAAAAATAGTCCCAAAAATGACACGAAAATCACAGAGGACTAGGAGATCACTGGGACGCCGAATGCTTCCAGACATCCAGAGGTCAGATTTTGTACAAGAGTCTAGCCTAAGGAATCCGGAGGGAAAAGAAGCAGTTCAGAGAAAATCTACCGGGGGAAAAAGCCCTAGGGAGCCAGAGAGAGATGCCATCCACCTCTCCGCTATTTGTACGAAGTCCATCGGAGGGAGGTAAATGACCACGCTACCCCTACTACATAAATGAAGATACAACCCCTCAGGGGTATTTTGGTCAAGTCTTCATCAAGCGGACACGCTTCCACCGCGGCCTTGCTTAGCTTCGACGCAAGCCCCGCGATCACGCCACGTGCCCCCCGCC
Organism: Cenchrus fungigraminus; assembly: GCA_036936925.1. Classification (NCBI taxonomy): domain Eukaryota; kingdom Viridiplantae; phylum Streptophyta; class Magnoliopsida; order Poales; family Poaceae; genus Cenchrus; species Cenchrus fungigraminus. Next base: position 25,879,750 of record CM072775.1, read on the forward strand.
TCGAAGCTTCCCGAAGCTCCCGGATCACCATCTCCGTCGCCTCGAGCCTCCGGGCTTGGTTTTGCGGCCCAAACCAAGAGACCGTCCACCTGATGGTTTTGTGGGCAAACCACCAAACCCCGCATGCAAGCTTTGGGCTTCAACCGCTACCTTGCACCGGCCCATGTTCACGACTTCAGCCCGCCAGTCTTGCACCGCACGGCTCGCACTTGACCCCATCGGCCACCGGGTCCATCGAACCAAGCCTACTTGCCACTCCATCACCCGGAGGCCGCCACGGCTCAGGCCTTTCGCGCTTGTTCTTCACCTGCACTGACACGAGTCAAGCCGCAACCTGTACCTGCACACTTAGCCAAGCATCAGTCCACACAACGTTGTCAATCACTCATCACTAAGGAGCGACCCTCGACTGGTCCTCGGACACACCTGGTCCTCAATCTCCCCCTTGATGAGTGCATTGACAACACCCATAGTAACCATCAGAGAGAAAAAGAAAAGAAAACACCAAACCTCCAAGCAAGTGATCCAAAGCCAAAGAACAAGCGAAAAACTCGATCACTCGCCAATCCAAGTCTCGGCCCCCTAAGACAAGGGAAATGGCTCGACACAGCCGAGACAAAGCAAAGCTCACACGTAGCACACCTCAAAGCACAAAACTCAGGAAAATCAGAGGAGCTCCCCCTGCACATGTGCAAACTCCCCCTAAGCAAATGCAACCTCTTCTTCTCAAATTTTTCTCCTCACATGCCACCTCTCACACATGCATACCAATTTTGCATAAAAACTCCCAATGCATGAAAATTCTCCCCAAATGCATGTGTATTCTCCCCCATATCATACAAAATTCTCCCCCTTGTTGACAATGCATGAATCAAGGTATATGAAACTCTTCCCCTTGTTTTCATGAAAAATGCATGTCAAAGCACATAAACAATCTACCAAGCTTCTCAAATATACAAAGAGCACAACAAAATGCTACAAAAGAGACATAGCGCAAGCAAGGTAAACATGGTGTATCTAGCACATTGCCATCAAGAAGGTAGAGACATATAAGCATGTGACATGACTAAAAGCAATTTTAAGCAATTTTTCACAAAGAAATAGTCATCTCATGAGCAAGATTCTATCCATACCAATTTGAACATAAAGGCACTAGATCATTCAAAGTTTATGCAAGATCACAAATTCTCATCACAAGATCATTATAAATGCCCACAAGCTACTCAAGTCATGTTAAAGCCACCGAGCCATGTGTCTACTTCTTAAAATGGGACTTCTCATGGTAGACAAGCATGCTACGGTTTAGCACCCAAGATATGAATATCAAAACATAAAAACATGATTAGGAGCTCATTTTTCAAGCATAAGGCAATTCATACACCAATTTCATTTTCAAGATTAAACATGGTACATGAAGTGCCTTTGCGGCAAAAAGAAGCTTATGCTCCTCCCCAAGCAAGCAGAAGGGCTAAATATTTACAATGACAAAGGATCTTTGACCCCAAGCAAAGAGAATATGATCCTCAAGCACAAACTGAGCATGATATACGCATTTAAGCACAAATTGAGAATGGACAAGCATCTACTCATGAGAGAGGCAGTTTTATCATTTTCATAAACAAAATGCTATCTCATCATACATATATAGCAAAACCATCAAGAGCATAGCATTTACATCCACAAGCTACCAATCATGCACAAATCTCATCCATAGCACATCAGTGATCAAAGTATATAAGAGAAGCTCATTCCTAGCTCAAGTGATCCAAAGATGGCTATCCTACCAGGTTTTGTACAGAAAGTAAAATGTATGAAGGAAAAGCAACCAAAATGAACATATGACACATATATACATGAGAAGCTCCAAGATCCAAGCTAGAAAGGAAAGCACACCCCAAGCTCACCCCGCAGGTAGGAATATAGGACAAAGATATGTTTCCCTTTTCCACATTGTACAAAGGTCCCGTCCTTGCACTGCTTGATCTGGAGACCCAAGAAAAACTGCAGCTCTCCCATCATGGACATTTCAAATTCCCTGCTCATGTCATCTGCAAATCTGGCAACAAGATCATGAGAAGAGCCACCAAAGATTATGTCATCCACGTATATCTGAACAATCAAAAGGTCATTCCCATGCTTAAGGAGGAACAGGGTCTTATCAACTGTACCCATCACAAACCCCTTACTCAGCAAAAAGCCTCTCAACCTGCCATACCAAGCTCTAGGTGTCTGTTTCAACCCATAGAGCGCTCTCTGGAGTTTGTATACACGGTGTGGGTATTATTCACTCTCAAACCCCGGGGGTTGCCTCACATACACTTCATCCTCTATCACCCCATTCAAGAAAGCACTCTTGACATCCATTTGGTACAACTTGAACCCTTTAGCCATGGCAAAGGCTAGAAGGATCCTAATTGCCTCCAAACGGGTCACAGGAGCAAATGTCTCCTCATAGTCTATCCCCTCCTTCTGGTTGTAACCCTGCGCCACCAACCTCGACTTGTTTCTCACAACCATCCCATTCTCACCCTCTTTGTTCTTCCACACCCACTTGGTTCCTATGGGACGGCAATTTGGCGGTGGATCGACTAACACCCAGACTTGGTTTCTCACAAAGTTTTCCAACTCCTCATGCATGGAATTCACCCAATTCTCATCAGACAAAGCGTGTCGAATATCTTTAGGCTCGAAAGAAGCAACAAACGCAGAATGAGCGAAATGAGAAGTATTCCTTGACCTCGACCGTGTAGTGCGTTCATGAAGGTCACCAATGATGGTCGTCGGTGGGTGATCGACTTGTACTCGCCGGGGAGCCTCTCGCCTGGACACAACCTCCCCCTCAGCAGCAGCCTCCACTCGAACAGCCTCAGTCGTAGTGGGTGTAGGAGATGGTCCGTCCTCGATCGTCGTCGTAGTAGTGGAAGTAGTACGTACACGATCAGCCGCTGGAGCATCACCACCATCATCGTCGTCGTCTCCATCTCCGTCCTTCTCATCCTCGAAGATCCTCGCTCCAATCTCCTCGTCACCTGCATACTCAAAAGTAGAAGAGCTACATGGCTGTGTCTCGTCGAAGGTTACCTCGCAAGTCTCCATGGTTCGGTTAGTGTCAAGGTTGAGCACACGATATGCTCTAGAATGAATCGCATAACCAAGGAAAATCCCATCCAAACATCGAGACTCAAACTTATCCAACTTGCCCTTCTTCAGAATGAAACACTTGCAACCAAAAGCTCTAAAGTGATTCACCTTGGGTTGTCGGCCATGCATCAGCTCATAAGAGGTCTTCTTCTTAAAGGCACGAAGGAAGATGCGATTTGAGACATAGCAAGCGGCATTGACCGCCTCGGCCCAGAAACGCCTAGGAGTCCTATGCTCATCAAGCATCATCTTGGCCACTCACAAAGGGTCCGGTTCTTCCTCTCCACTACGCCATTCTAGCAAGCGACGTATGGAGAAGAGTACTGATGATCAAGACCAAGATCACTGCAAAAAGCATCAAAATGAGAGTTCTTGAATTCCGTGCCATTGTCACTACGTATAGCTCGAATGGCATCACTCGTCCTCTCCCATTGTCCCCGAAAGTGATGTACTCCCTCGTACTCACCGGGGTGAGGCTGGAGAACCACCCACGATCTCCGGTCATGTGTCTTGAGCAACCGGAGTCGATCAACCAAAAGTTCCCCAAGCCTCCCAACTGCAATAAAAAACGAGGACGAGAATGAGCAAGCGACTCAACACTGGGGTTAGTACCAAAAGAGTCAAACCAGTGCTGAGCCATTTGCTCAAAAGAAGGGTTAGCAAAAGCCATCCTCCCAAAACCTCTAGGCAGAGCCCTCTCACGCCTACCACCCAAGGACCTGTCACGTCTCACTGGAGGAGTACGCGTACCACGAGGGGGAAAACGTGGCCCGTAGTCCATCTGAGACCCAAAGCTCCGATCATGCCTCCCAAACTCGTAACGGTCACGAGAAGGAGCACGTCGAGACAACTAACCACGCCCAAACCCAACACGCCTATCTCTCTGAGGGAACACACCTCCACCTCCACCTCCACGAGTGGGAACTGTCCTCACAAACACATCACCCCTAGATAGAGGCCCTCTATGAGGCTCAGGCACACCACGAGAAAGGTGGTACCTATCCTTGTTTGCCATCTCCCTAGCAAACTGCTCATCCCTCTTCCTCCGGAAATAGAACTCATCCTTGTGCCCATCCCTCCCACAATACTCACAATGGAAGCGGATTGGCGCTGGCTTAGGCTGTGGCTTCTCTACAAGCTTCTCTCCAGCTTTCTCTCCTACCTTCCCATCAAAGACACTCCCCTGGGTGCTCACAAACTTGATGGGTTTTTGGTAGTTTTCAGCTTTGTGGGGGAACACTGGAGGATCAAGGGTTGTGTCTAGCTTGTTTCTGAGATGGTTTGGCTTGGGTGCAAATCTGTTCATTGGTGTGGTATGTGGTGGAATGGGGATCTCTCCGACTTTCTCTTCTCCCTCACCACTCTTCTCACCACACTTGTCAGCCCCCAACACCTGACCATCAAACCTCTTGTACTGAGCCAACATCATACTCAATTGTGGCTGATGCCCAGACAACCACCCCATCATTTTTCTCAATTCGTCATTTTCATCCTGCAGACGATCAACATAGTTTGCAAGTTCCATGTTTTTCAAAGCATGCATTTCACAGGTTGAACATGATGTAGGAAGAGGAGCTTTCAATGCCGCCTCAAGAGAAACAATTCTAGTGTGAGATTCATCTATCCTAGCATGCAAAATAGGACATGATGTACAAGCTCCTAACAAAGCTGGCCTAGACTTCAATTCATCACACTCAATCCTAACCACATCTAGTTCCTCAAGAACAGAGGCATGTTTCTCCTTGAGGGTAGTCAAGTCAGCCAGAAAAACTGAACAATTACCACAATCAATTTCATCCGACACAACAAGAGCAGATTTCAAAGCAGCTATCTCATTTCGAGCATCCACAAGCAAGGATTCAAGTTCAACTACCTTGTCCTTAGCATCACCCAACAAAGACCTAAATTCCCTCTTCTCCTTGTTGGTCTTTCTAAGTACATCATCACGGTTGTCAAGCAGCTCATGCAGCCTAGCATTCTCCCCTAACAAGAAGTTGGGATATTGTCGTACCTCGTCATCGGAATGGGAGTTCGAATCCGAGCTGTGCTTCCTACCTTTCTTGGAGTGCGTCATGCCACAAAAGCCTCCTTGTGCGACGAAGCTCAGGCCGGTGATGTTCTTGCCAGTGTGCCGCTTGTCCTTGTGCTTCTCTTGCTCTTCCTTGCTGCTCGAGTCGGAAGAAGCATCGCTTGAAGTCGAGTCGATGTCGCTTGCTCCGGCCACCATCGCTCGAGCGGTCTTCCTCTTGTGGCCGCCACTCTTCTTGTGCCTTCTCTAGCCCTTGTCCTTGTGCTTGTCCTTGTAGTCGTTCCGGGAGCGGTGCTTGTTGTAGTCGTGCTTGGGCTTGCCCTTGTAGTCGTTCTTGATCTCCATGGCTTCAGGGCATTCGGCGATGAAGTGCCCGTGCTTCCCGCACCGATAGCACATCCCCGAGCTCCGCCTTGCATTCTTGCGGTTCTCGTACATCCGCCCAAACCTCTTGCTCAACAAGGCGACATCGTCCTCGCTCAGCACATCAAAGTCCTCATCTGGCAAGGACAGAAGACAAGACAAAGAGAAACCACCAGAGTTAGCGTTAGTCCTCGATCCTGAGACGAGAGCCAAACTATGAGGATCAGTGGGGCTCTCGCTCTTGGCTCTCAAGCCACGATCGACCTCTGAAGACCTGAGCTTGGAGAACAGCTCATCAAGCGAAAGTGTATCATACGCACTCGACTCCTCAATGGCCTCGATCTTGGCTTCCCATACGGACCTATCCAGGGCATGCAAAAGATTGATAGCTTGATCATGATCCGTGTATGGGAGCACTGTCACATTGGCCCTCATGTTGTTGACGATGCAAGTGAAGCACTGAAACATAGCATCGGTCGACTCACCGGGGAGATGAGTGAAGTTTTCGTACTCTCTCCGGTAAGTGGTGAACATACGGGCTTGCACTTGGGCATTGCCAACATGAGCATTCTTCAACTTGAGCCAAATCTTTCCAGCCACATCCTCTCCGTACACTCGATCAAACTCCTAGGCACAGAGAGCACAGAACAAGTAATCAACGGCCTTGCTGTTGGCCTCAAACATGTCCCGCGATCCTGGAAGCAGAAAACTGTCTGGGATGACATATTGAGGGTTCTGAGTAACCTCCCAGATCAGAGTTCCCTTCCCACGCAAAAATGCGCCCATGCGCCTCTCCCACATCGGGTAATACTTGCCATCAAAGTGCGGAGGACCCGACCCCTTGCCGTAATCGCCCATCTTTGGATCTTAGACTGGTTAGAATCAAGAAGATCCGTAACCGGCTCTGATACCAATTGAAGGACCGAATCGGGCGACCAGAGAGGGGGGAGTGAATGGGAGCCGATAAAAATTCTTCCCTAAGGTCGAATTGAGCCTATGCCCCGATTGCCACTCCACGAATCCGTGCACACAGAGGAAGCTACAAACAAGTCACACACAAGCCTAGAAGATCAACCAAGAAGCCTAGGAGCAAAGAGCGGAAGCACCGAAGCAAGAATGAAAGAACTTGAGCACTGCTGTGAAGTCCAAGTCGGACAGTCCGCCTGGCTGCCGCGGACAGTCCGCCAGGGTAGCGCGGACGGTCCGTGATGCAGGCGCGGACGGTCCGAAATTGACTCAGAGGCAAACAGAAACTCCGGGGGAAAAACCTCTCCACGCGGACAGTCCAGCACGGGCTCGCGGACGGTCCGCCAAATCCACTGGAAACCCTAGACAAAAGACGAGTCACCCCAGACGAAATCTAAGGGCCGCGCGGACAGTCCGCCAGGACCACGCGGACGGTCCGCGAACTGCCTGCAAAGCAAAAGCCTGAAACCAACGGATCGAAACGATCCTCACGAAGAACAAACGAAGAACACGAAGAACAGCCGCGTTGTCGACACCTCACGGACAGTCCGCACGAGACCCGCGGACGGTCCGCCGGGCTCGAACAGAGCAGAAAAACGCCCGACCTCGGGAGTCAACTTGACCTTCCCATCACCGGATCTCCCAAACGGTTGAAGCTGTTGAGACAAGATTTTGGGGAGATGAAAAGCGTCACACAAGGATGCTATGCCCCAAAAATCTCGACTCCTAAGCCACTAAATCACCGGGAATCGCGGATCAACCGAACTACCACCATGAACTCGGGCCCCAACCAAAAACGCACGAATCGAAGGCTCTCCACGGCGTTTGAGGGGTCAAGATCACACACAAAGATGTGCAAGGCATCCACCCATGATCCCCTCAATGAAATCCGTCAAGAAACGCCTCCAAAATCACGAATTGAGTGAAGAACGAAAACTCCCAAAAATAGTCCCAAAAATGACACGAAAATCACAGAGGACTAGGAGATCACCGGGACGCCGAATGCTTCCACACATCCAGAGGTCAGATTCTGTACAAGAGTCTAGCCTAAGGAATCCAGAGGGAAAAGAAGCAGTTCAGAGAAAATCTACCGGGGGAGAAAGCCCTAGGGAGCCAGAGAGAGAGATGCCATCTACCACTCCGCTATTTATACGAAGTCCATCGGAGGGAGGTAAATGACCACGCTACCCCTACTGCATAAATGAAGATACAACCCCTCAGGGGTATTTTGGTCAAGTCTTCATCGAGCGAACACGCTTCCACCGCGGCCTTGCTTAGCTTCGACGCAAGCCCCGCGATCACACCACGTGCCCCCCGCCACGAAGGTTCCCGAAGCTCCCGGATCACCGTCTCCGTCGCCTCGGGCCTCCGGGCTTGGTTTTGAGGCCCAAACCAAGAAACCGTCCACCTGATGGTTTTGTGGGCAAACCACCAAACCCCGCATGCAAGCTTCGGGCTTCAACCGCTACCTTGCACCGGCCCATGTTCACGACTTCAGCCCGCCAGTCTTGCACCGCACGGCTCGCACTTGACCCCATCGGCCACCGGGTCCATCGAACCAAGCCTTCTTGCCACTCCATCACCCGGAGGCCGCCACGACTCAGTCCTTTCGTGCTTGTTCTTCACCTGCACCGACACGAGACAAGCCGCAACCTGTACCTGCACACTTAGCCAAGCATCAGTCCACACAACATTGTCAATCACTCATCACTAAGGAGCGACCCTCCACTGGTCCTCGGACACACCTGGTCCTCACACGTGTCACACTCTGATTCGTCGGGGGTTGCTTCACTTGGATTGCTTGCATGGCATGCATGCATGGCTCCCTAGTTGGCAGGTTTGCATGCATGGCATCCTTGTTGGCAGCCCACCTAGGATGAGGTGTGGCATGGACCCTAGAAGGTGAGTTTGGCACTCTTTTCTTGCTTATTTTCCTGCAATCAAATAATCTCCAAGGACAAGTGGAACTACATTATTCTTAACTAAATATGTGTAAGAAATGCCTTATGCTCCTTTATTCATGAGTATATTGACGGCTAAAGTAGGCACTTAACAGTCGTCAACACCGGGCTATTGTGACCCATGGTGAGAGCCACCAGAAGACTGGTCAACTAGACCGAGTACCGTAGCTTGAACACAGACCTCATGCAACACTCCCATGCCATCTAACAAGATCGACTAAGGCTAGACATACGAACAGATATGAACTCTCTTATGTCTAATCAATAAGATCAAAGGGTCGTGTTTGTGAAGAACACGATCCTCTAACTTATGAACAAACACATAAGGAAGGAGTTTATCACCCTTCAAGTGGATCAAAAGGTAGTGTTCACGAAGAACACAAGTCTCTAAATGATGAACAGAGGATTAACTCAAGAACAAATCAAGAATATGATCTACCATGACTTTATATGAAATAGCTAAATAACTGAAGTAGATCAAAGTCATACAAAGAAATAAAGATAAAAGAGAACTCATACCTAGACTTTCAAGAGGACTTGAAACCTGAATAAGAGCTACTCTAGCCTACCCCCTAGCCTTGGAAACTAAAAGTGAGAGGAGAATGAGAGTGGTATGTGAGAAATGGGAGCCCCTCCCCTTCTATTTATAGGCGAGGACAAGGCTTGCTCGGACACCCAAATGACCCCTAAACACCCGGGAGTGAGGCAATGGACCAATGAGCAACCAACACATGGAAGGCCAGGATCAAAGGCCCCTAAGGCGGTTTGGCCGATCCTAGGATCGGCTGGCCCCCTAGGGTCGCCTCCTGGCCTGTGTTTTCTCTGGGTGGCTGCTCTGTGGGCCCTTTGATCCTCCCCCGGTGCATGGCTTGATTTGGTATCCGAGGTGGGCCCTTTGATCCATGTGAAGTCCATGTGGCGTGCTCTGATTCATCGGTGGGTGCCTCCCCTAGATCGATGACGTGGATTGCCATGTTTCCCTTGGTGGAAGCCACCTCCTCAGCTGAGTTGGCATGGTTTCTTCATAGAAGTTGAGTTTCCATCTCTTTTAAGGGGTAAATCACCTACATACAAATAATCTCCAAGGACAAGTGGAACTACATTATTCAAACCAAAATTCTAGTAAATAATGCATATGCCTTCATTTATGTGAGAATATTGAGGGTTGGAAAAGGTGAATTTCAACCGTCAACACAACACTGACTCGATTAAGCACATAGTAGAATCAGCGCGTAACCTGTACAGGGCACCATCCGTGGAGTGTGATGCAACACCGAATGGGTCGTGTCGAATTCAGCTTACGCACCGTCCTTGTTAATTGATCCAACACTGACTGGGTCATGTCGTTGCATCACGTAACCTAAACCCCCAAAGGTTACGCAAAATCCACACTGCATCCGGTCGTGTCGATTCAGCCCGTAACCTACACTGGTTACGCACTGTCCGTGCTGCTTGATTGATCCAACACCGACTGGGTCATGTCGAACCAGCATGTAACCACAAGAGGTTACTCACCATCCGTGCTGCTTGATGCAACACCGACTGGGTCGTGTCGAATCAGCACGTAATATGTAGATGTAACGCACCGTTCGTGTTGCTTGATGCAACACCGACTCGATTAAGCACGTAGTAGGTTCCACATCTTTAAGACGGCTGGGTGCATGGCTCAACACTGACTGGGTTATGCACTGATCGGTCGTGTCGATTCTACGCGTCACCTGCTCTAGCTGGGTTACGGACGGTTCGGCGACGCAGCATCCCATGGTGCGTGCATCACCGACTGGGTTACGCACCGTGACGGTTACGCAAAATCCATGCTTCATTCTGATTCGATGTGCCATCCTGCTCGGTTATGCACGTTTCGGCGATGCACCATCCGTTCTGCATGGCGCGTGCATCGCCGACTGGGTTACGCACGGAGTCTGTCGTGCAAAATCCCTATGCATCCGGTCGTGTCGTTGCATCGCGTAACCTGGAGCTGATAAGGTTACGTAAAATCCACACTGCATCCGGTCGTGTCGAAGCAGCACGTAACCTGTACAGGGCACCGTCCGTGGAGTGTGATGCAACACCGAATGGCTCGTGTCGAATGCAGCTTATGCACCGTGCTTGATGCTTGATCCAACACTGACTGGGTCGTGTCGTTGCATCGCATAACCTAAACCTTACGCACCATCCGTGCTGCTTGATGCAACACCAACTGGGTCGTGCCGATTCAGCGCGTAACATGCAGAGGTTACGCACCGTCCGTGCTGCTTGATATAACACTGACTCGGTTAAGCACGTAGTGGGTTACGCATCTTTAGGACGGCTGGCTGCATGGCTCAATACTGACTGGGTTACGCACTGATCAGTTGTGTCGATTCTACGCGTCACCTGCTCCAGGTCGGTTACACACGGTTCGGCGACGCATCATCCCATGGCGTGTGCATCACCGACTGGGTTACGCACCGCGACGGTTACGCAAAATCCACGCTGCTTTCTGATTCGACGCACCATCTTGCTCGGTTACACTTGTTTCGGCGATGCACCATCCGTTCTGCATGGTTCGTGCATCACCGACTGGGTTACACACGGAGTCTGTCACGCAAAATCCCCATGCATCCGGTCGTGTCATTGTATCGCGTAACCTGGGGCTGATAAAGTTACGCAAAATCCATGTTGCATCCGGTCATGTCGATTAAGCACGTAACCTGCACTGGTTACGAACCGTCTGTGCTGCTTGATTGATGCAGCACCGACTGGGTCGTGTCGAATCAGCGCGTAACCACAAGAGGTAACGCACCATTCGTGCTGCTTGATGCAACACCGACTGGGTCGTGTCGAATGCAGCTTATGCACCGTCCTTGATGCTTGATCCAACACTGACTGGGTTGTGTCGTTGCATCACTTAACATAACCCCGCAAAGGTTACGCAAAATCCACACTGCATCCGGTTGTGTTGATTCAGCGTGTAACCTGCATTGGTTACGCACCATTCATGCTGCTTGATTGATGACACACCGACTGGGTCGTGTCAAATCAGTGCATAACCACAAGAGGTTACACACCATCCATGCTGCTTGATGCAACACCAACTGGGTCGTGTCGAATCAGCACGTAACATGCAGAGGTTACGCACCATACATGTTGCTTGATGTAACACCGACTCAGTTAAGCACGTAGTAGGTTAGGCATCATTAGTACGGCTGGCTACATGGCTCAACACTGACTGGGTTACGCACTGATCGGTCGTGTCGATTCTACGCGTCACCTGCTCCAGCTCGGTTACGCAGGGTCCGGCGATGCAGCATCCCATGATGCGTGCATCATCGACTAGGTTACGCACCATGATGGTTACGCAAAATCCATGCTGCATTCTAATTCGACGCACCATCCTTCTCGGTTACGCCCGTTTCGGCGACGCACCATCCATTCTGCATGGTGCGTGCATCGCTGACTGGGTTACGCACGGAGTCTGTCATGCAAAATCCCTATGCTTCCGGTCGTGTCGTTGCATCGCATAACCTGGAGCCGATAAGGTTACGCAAAATCCACGTTGCATCCGGTCGTGTCGAATCAGCGCGTAACCTATATAGGGCACCGTCCGTGGAGTGTGATGCAACACCGAATGGGTCGTGTCCAATGCAGCTTACGCACCGTCCTTGATGCTTGATCCAACACTGACTAGGTCATGTTGTTGCATCGCGTAACAAAAACCCGCAAAGGTTACGCAAAATCCACGCTGCATCCGGTCATGTCGATTCAGCGTGCAACCTGCACTGGTTACGCACCATCCGTGCTCCTTGATTGATGCAACACCGACTGGGTCGTGTCGAGTCAGCGCGTAACCACAAGAGGTTACGCACCATCCGTGCTGCTTGATGCAACACCAACTGGGTCGTGCCGATTCAGCGCGTAACATGCAGAGGTTACGCATCGTCCGTGCTGCTTGATGTAACACCGACTCGGTTAAGCACGTAGTAGGTTACGCATCTTTAGGACGGCTGGCTGCATGGCTCAACACTGACTGGGTTACGCACTGATCAGTCGTGTCAATTCTACGCGTCACCTGCTCTAGCTCGGTTACGCATGGTTCGGCGACGCAGCATCCCATGGCGCGTGCATCACCGACTGGGTTACGCACCGCGACGGTTACGCAAAATCCACGCTGCATTCTGATTCGACGCACCATCTTGCTCGGTTACGCATGTTTCGGCGATGCACCATCCGTTCTGCATGGTGCGTGCATCACCGACTGGGTTACACACGGAGTCTGTCACGCAAAATCCACGCTGCATCCGGTCGTGTCGAATCAGGGTGTAACCTGTACAAGGCACCATCCGTGGAGTGTGATGCAACACTGAATGGGTCGTGTCGAATGCAGCTTACGAAACGTGCTTGATGCTTGATCCAACACTGACTGTGCCGTGTCGTTGCATCGCGTAACCTAAACCCGCAAAGGTTAAGCAAAATCCGCGCTGCATCCGGTCGTGTCGATTCAGCACGTAACCTGCACTGGTTACGCACCGTCCGTGCTGCTTGATTGATGCAACACCAACTGGGTCATGTCGAATTAGCGTGTAACCACCAGAGGTTACGCACCATTCGTGCAGCTTGATGCAACACTGACTGGGTCGTGTCGAATCAGCGTGTAACCTGTAAAGGGCACCGTCCGTGGAGTGTGATGCAACACCAAAAGAGTCGTGTCGAATGCAGCTTATGCACCATCCATGATGCTTGATCCAACACTGACTGGGTCATGTCGTTGCATCGCTTAACATAAACCTGCAAAGGTTACGCAAAATCCATGCTGCATCCGGTTGTGTTGATTCAACGTGTAACCTGGACTGGTTACGCACCATCCGTGCTGCTTGATTGATGCAACACCGACTGGGTCGTGTCAAATCAGTGCGTAACCATAAGAGGTTACACACCATCCATGCTGCTTGATGCAACACCAACTGGGTCGTGTCGAATCAGCGTGTAACATGCAGAGGTTACGCACCGTCCGTGCTGCTTGATGTAACACCAACTCGGTTAAGCACGTAGTAGGTTACGCATCTTTAGGACGGCTGGCTGCATGGCTCAACACTGATTAGGTTACGCACTGATCGGTCGTGTCGATTCTACGTGTCACCTGCTCCTGCTCTGTTATGCACGGTTCGGCGACGCAACATCCCATGGTGCACGCATCGCCGACTGGGTTACGCATCGTGACGGTTACACAAAATCCACACTGCATTCTGATTCGATGCACCATCTTGCTCGGTTAGGCACGTTTCGGCGATGCACCATCCGTTCTGCATGCTGCGTGCATCACCGACTAGGTTATGCACGGAGTCTGTCACGCAAAATCCCCATGCAGCTGATCGTGTCGTTGCATCGCGTAATCTGGGGCCGATAAAGTTACGCAAAATCCACGCTGCATCCGGTCGTGTCGAATCAGCATGTAACCTAAACAGGGCACCATCCGTGGAGTGTGATGCAACACTGAATGGGTCATTTCGAATGCAACTTATGCACTGTGCTTGATGCTTGATCCAACACTGATTGGGTTGTGTCGTTGCATCGCATAACATAAACCCGCAAAGGTTACACAAAATCCAAGATGCATCCGGTCGTGTCGATTTAGCGCGTAACCTGCACTGGTTACACACCGTCCGTGCTGCATGATTGATGCAACACCGACTGGGTCGTGTCGAATCAGCGCGTAACCACAAGAGGTTACGCACCATTCGTGCTGCATGATACAACACCGACTGGGTCGTGTCGAATCAGCGCGTAACATGTAGAGCTTACGCACCGTCCGTGCTGCTTGATGCAACACCGACTTGCTTAAGCAGGTAGTACGTTACACACCTTTAAGACGGCTGGCTACATGGCTCAACACTGACTGGGTTACGCACTGATCGGTCGTGTCAATTCTACGCGTCACCTGCTCCAACTCGGTTACGCAGGGTTCAGCGACGCAGCATCCCATGACGCGTGCATCACCAACTTGGTTACACACCGCGACGGTTACAACAAATCCACGCTGCATTTTGATTCAACGCACCATCCTGCTCGGTTACTCCCGTTTCGGTGACGCACCATCCATTCTGCATGGTGCGTGCATCGCCGACTGGGTTACGCACGGAGTCTGTCACGCAAAATCCCCATGAATCCGGACGTGTCGTTGCATCACGTAAGCTGGAGCCGATAAGGTTTCGCAAAATCCACGCTGCATCCGGTCGTGTCGAATCAGTGCGTAACCTGTACAGGGCACCATCCGTGGAGTGTGATGCAACACTGAATGGGTCGTGTCGAATGCAGCTTACGCACCGTCCTTGATGCTTGATCCAACACTGACTAGGTCGTGTCGTTGCATCGTGTAACCTAAACCCGCAGAGGTTACACAAAATCCACGCTGCATCTGGTCGTGTCGATTCAGCACATAACCTGCACTGGTTACTCACCGTTCGTGCTGCTTGATTGATGCAACACCGACTGGGTCGTGTCGAATTAGCGCGTAACCACAAGAGGTTATGCACCATTCGTGCTGCTTGATGCAACACTATTGACGGCTGTTAAGTGCCATATTTGTGGCCGTCAACACCTGCATTTTGACATAAGAAATATACATCCACCATAGAATAGGATCTTATACTGACAATTTCCACAAGTTGCGATGTATATTCAATTGCAGGTAATAAGCACAAGAAAGAGAGCAAACGCACACCTTATCCATCCACCTCACCAATCCAAGCAATCCAGGCTCAGCCAATAAGGGGCTGCCATGCGAGCACCCCCTGGATCCATGATGTCATCAATCCAAGGGAGACAGCCTCGGCGAATCAGAAGTCGCCACGCGTATATCACATGGATCCCATGGCCCACCAGAGCGCATAAACCGCCTCCAAAACAAGTGGACACCTGGAACCACCATAAGGACCCACACATCAGTCACCAGGAGAAAGCAGAGGGCAAGTGGGGCCCACAAGGGGTCGGCCGATCCCACAGGTCGGCCGAACCGACCTTGGGGCGCCCAATCCTAGCCTTCCACACGGTGGTTCCTGGTTGGCTCCTCACTTCATTCCCGGGGTGTTTGAGGTGCTTCCACGCCGGTGCTCAGGCCTATAAATAGAAGGAGATGGGGTAGAGAATAGGACACACACTTCTTTCTCCTCCTTTTCACTTTTGCCTTTTGGCTTCTCTCATTAGGAGAGGAGAGCTCTTGCATAGGATAAGTGCTGGCTTGCTAGTGCTTTAGAGCAACTCCAGCAATGGCCTGCAAATTGAGGCCTCCAAAACTCATTTGCAGGCCCAACTACAAAAAATAGAGGTCTAAAATTGGCACTCAACTCCAGCAAGGATATCAATTGAGGCCTCTATATCTTTGTGGACCACACCTGTCATCACCCACTCCACCAGACCACCACCTCCCTTCCCTGTTCTCTCTCCCGGGTCTACCTCTCCAATGCGGGGGCGGCCAGAGGTCGGCGCACCGGCGAGCAGCCGACGCCCACAACCCCCCCCCGCGCCGGCAGCGAGTTCAGCTGCCCGGTGGTCGCCACCTCCGTGCATGCTGCGAACCCCAACCGCACGGTCACCAAGGCGTGGTCCCACTACGACGTGCCCGGCTGCGCCTCCAAGAAGTTGAGCACCGGCATGAAGATCTCCCGGATCTTCGCGCACCACCATCCGCCCGCGCCGCGCCATCGCCATTGCAGGACGGGGGAGGAGTGCTCGAGGAGTCGAGGCTGGAGGCGGAGTCGAGCAGCGCCCCTGCGGTCCACACCTCGGTCGCACTCGCAGCCGCCGGCCACCAAGCCCGGCCGCAGCCGCACGGCCACCTCGTGCACTCGGAGGGGCGCGCCACCCGCGAGATGCTGGCTTTCGCAGCGGGCGCCGTGGCCGACGGCTGGTGGGTCCACGCCGGCCTGGACAGGGCCGCGCAGCGTATCAAGCGGGAGCGGGACCCCCACCCGTGGTGCACGTTCGAGGACAGCAACAGCACTGCCAGCTCCTTGTTCTGCAGCGTCTCCTGCACTCCTCGCATCTCCTCCAAGCTCCACCTGCACCCAGCAGCAGATTCCAATCAGACCAGAGACCACCAACCACATCGTGAAGACAGAAATGGCAATCGCCCGGGGGATGAGCGTATTTTCTCCCTGATCAGGTCGTCCAGCTTGCCGGAGACGCTGGATTTCCAGCTCTCGAGCACATCCGGGTCCTTGGCCTGAACGAATTTGCAAGCGCAATCCGCAGGTCCGGCAGATTGGCGCCCGGCTGCGTCCACCGCCGCCGCCTACGGTGGCATCGCCTCCTTGCCCTGCGACGGCAGCCTCCCATCACCAACGGCGCCGGAGCCGTTGTTCTTGGCGTTGCCCGCGGCGCTGTCGTTCTGCCCGCCGCCGTCGTCGTCGCCAAATTAACCTGAACTGGAACTGGAACGGGATGTCGAACGCCTCCGCCTCCGTGGCGAGCAAACCGGCCATGTTGACCAGGAATTCCTTGCTGCCGTCGTGCACGGCCGTGACGCCGCCCTCCCCGCGTTGGTGAGCTCTAGCTGCTCGCGCGGCCGCTGAAATCCGTGCGGCCGCTGAAATCCGCGCGCTCCTTGACAGCGGCGAGCTCCACCGCCTCGCACGTCGGCCGTCGGCGTTCGCTCCCTTCTTCGGCGATGGGTGAGTCGACGTGTCCTCCGCAGGCGGCAGCTCCTTCGGGCTCACGCTCAACAAGGACAACCGCACCGCCTTCGGACTCAGGCGCGTCGTGTATAAGGGGAGATGCTCCGGCTGCGGCGGGAAGCCGGGGCGCGAGCCCTAGCTAGTGGTGCAGTCACCCGCGACGAGCGCCACCCACCCGTCGCGCGATGCCCCGACGCAGCGGCAGTGCACGGCGGAGCCGAAGCTGCCGCCCAGGCGGTGCCTGTGCAGCAGGAGCCTGGACCAGCACCGCGCGTGGAGGGAACAGGCCGCGAGCGAGATGGGGATGCCGGTGCACCGCCGGAGGCGGACCTCGCCAAGCTGGAATGCTGGTGTGCGCGGATGGAGGGGATGGCCTGGCTGGTAGGTAGCCTCAGGCGTGACGCGTCGGCGTTCGTGGAGAGGCCCGACAGCTTGACGCGGGTAGGCAGGCGGGCGTCGCTCGCGGGGCCGGCGCGGCCAGCGGCGGGTGGGAGGCGTGGAGGCGGGCGGCGGTGTGGGGAACAGAGGAGGACGGGTTTGGACTTTGGGAAAGAAGGGAGGACAGAGAAAGAAAATAAAAATGGTGGGACCCACATTTGGAGGGGGAAATGGAGGCTCTCCAAGAATGGAGGCTTGGAGGGGTATGCAAAATGGAGGTTCGTTTAGAGGCCCTGCTGGAGTTGGGTTTTTGCACCAAACCTCCAAATTTTGGAGTAGAGGCCCATATAGAGGCCCTTGCTGTAGTTGCTCTTAGAGATTAGAAGGAAGGTGGGGTGGTGTCTTGGGGTTGTGCCATGGTGTTTGGCACATTTCCTCAAGAACGATCCTCTACGGATGCTTCTGTTCTTCATTTAGAATAAAGTGAGTATTTCGACATTCTCAGTTAGACTAAAGTGGCATTCATACTGTGTTCTTGTGTTCTTCGTTCGTTCATCATTTAGAGGCTCGTGTTCTTCACGAACACGCTTCCTCGATCTAGTTGACGATCGAGTTTCTCATACTTCTGTGTTTGTTCATAAGTTAGAGGCTCGTGTTCTTCACGAACACGACCCTTGATCTTCTGTTATAAACATATAAGTTTGTAACCTGTTTGTATGCCTGCTAGTCTAATCAGAGTTAGTGGATGCTTCTTTATCCTAATCTAGACCAAGTTCATCCGTGATTCCTTGCATAGGTTAGCGTATATCTGAGTAAGTTCGGGTCTCTCTCTCGTGGGTTCGTCACTCCATCTTCGTACGGAGTGCTATAGTGTTGTTACGGGTCGACAAACGTAATCGTGCTATAGTAGTAATCAGTGGTGTAGACGTGGTGTCTAGACTTCGGGTTATCCTTCGTTTGCCCTGTATCCCACGGTTTGTCTTCGGGTAGGCCGTGGTAGTAACAGCCGTTGGACCCTCTGAAATCCCCCACGTCCGGATACAGCGTGTAGGCAACCATTTTCCGTGAACCAACTGTTATAGTCAGGAGGGGCCGGTGTCTGAAACGAGAAGTTCCTAATCGAGAGACTGTTCTCAACTCTCACGCTACCAGCAAGATCCTTTCCATCTTCATCTCATCCTATAGAGTTGTGTACTTGGATCATCAGTCTGGGATAGAAGGTAGTACACATCGTTCCTTGGATTCGATACCCTTTCGAATACTCCTTTCGGGAAGTGCTACAGCGGTATTTCTGTGCGCTTGCGGATTCTTTCGCACCCGTCGGTATACCCGGGTGGATCTTACGCTCACGCTAGGTGCGCACTAGTGGTGACGTTAGGAAATACCAACAAGCATTTCTGGCGCCGTTGCCGGGGAACGGTTGCTGTATCTATCTTCGAACCTAGTGGTCCTCATATCTTTTGTTTTTCCTTTTTGTTCTACCTTCACCCCCGTTATCCATCAATATCCTTTTCGTTTTTCTTCTACCTTTACCATGGAGGATCGGTCTATTCAAGATCTTTCCGCCCCTAGAGCTGAATTGTTTGAGCCGCCACCCTCTGAGTATCAAATTCATACGACAAGCTATAGGTTCGACTCTAACTTGATTGACTTGGTTCGGAGGACTTGTTCCTTTTCTGGGATAGCTAGTGAGAATCCTTATGAATGCCTACAAGAATTTGGCAGAATTTGTTCATGTCATGCCATTGATGGCATGAAGCATGACACCCTCAAGTGGAAATTGTTTTCCTTCTCCCTAGTGGGAGACGCGAAGCAATGGTACACACGTGAAGTAGGTAAAGCCAAGGGCAGTTGGGATGCCCTGGTGAAAATGTTTTGTGAGAAATATTTCCCCGCCTCTCGTGTTGCCGCCCTGCGTAGGGATATTTTCAACTTTAGCCAAAGAGAAGAGGAGACCCTAGGAGCAGCCTGGGAGAGATTCTCACATCTGGTGAACTCAGGTCCAGTCCTACACCTACCAGAGCACATATTGCTCGAACACTTTTACATAGGCCTGAACAGGAGTTCAGCTTCACAGCTGGATGCATCTTCTGGAGGATCGTTTATGCAAACACCCATAAGTAAAGGGAATAACATCCTAGAGAAAATCTTACGTGATCTCCCCTTTTTAACTGAATCTAAACCTCCTCCGGAAGAAAGTGTACCCGAAGTAGGGGATGCCTTAGCAGCTGAGACCAGCACCACACCGGCCACATTTGTAGATCCAGCCACAAACGATCCCCCCGAACCATCGGCATCGGAAGAGGAAACTTCTCAATCTTTAGTGCCGCAATTGATGTTTGAGGATGACCTTTTTGAAGATTATGGAAACACCTCAAACTATCAATGTAGGGGGAAACCGCTAGTCCCGAACATTCCTCCAAACCCTGAGGAGATAGCTTATTTCAAGGACATTGTTCGAGAGTTAACCGCTATCATGACTCGGGAGTGGTCGGAGGAGCTAGAGAACTCATCCAAGGCCCTCCAGATTGGCCGATCTCATTCAACCCTCCCATGTAACATGCGCGGGAGACAGATAGACGCCCTCTACAACCCTCTGGTTGGAGCTAACATCATCTCAAGTGCTTACGCGATAGAAGTTTTGGGGGATGAACCCTTAGTTCCATCGAGCGTTTCTGCCATGGACTCCCACGGGCAAACCATGGAAGGGATTGGAATCCTCAACCAGATACCCATCATCTGTGATGAAGTCCATTCTGTCCTATATTTTCATGTCTTCGACATCGAGGATTTCGATCTTATGAAAGGACTCCCCCTTGAGAAATTTCTCAAAGAGGCCCTAGAGCAAGGGAAAGTTGGTGTCCGACTGGGAGAGGAAGTCTTGTCCATAAAGATTGCCGGAGCTAAATACACCACAACAGATCCTCCTCCTGATCCCGGAGTGATTGAGGAAGTGAAAGCCACCATCCCTGGACAATTCCCGGAAGCTTTCCTCGATGAAAACGCTGGGAAATTCATAGAGGAAGAAGCAGAACCCGCTGCACCCATAGATATTTCGGAGTGCGAAGCTCCTCCTAAGCCTCCTATCGAGCTAAAACCTTTGCCAGACGGGCTTCGGTATGTCTTCCTGCATGGGGATACCGAAACCCCCGTGATCATTAGCGATAAACTCACAGGAGAGGAAACTAGAAGACTTATGGCCGTCTTAGAAAAACACCACGCTGTCTTCAGATATTCTCTCCAAGACCTGAAAGGGATAAGTCCCTCTCTCTGTACCCATCGCATCCCCGTAGATTCGGAAATTCTACCCTCTCGAGAGCCTCAGAGAAGGTTGAATAACCATATGAGGGAGGTAGTTAAAAAGGATGTGCTAAAACTTTTGCATGCCGGGATCATCTACCCCGTGCCATATAGTGAATGGGTTAGCCCGGTCCAGGTCGTGCCAAAGAAAGGAGGGATGTCAAAGACCACCAACGATCAAGGTGAGGAGATCGCTCAACGTCTCCCCGACAGATGGAGGATGTGCATAGATTATAGGAAACTCAATAAGGCCACAAAGACGGACCATTTCCCGCTACCCTTCATCGATGAGATGTTGGAACGACAAGCTAACTGTTGACATTTCTTAACGCAATCACCTAAGAACAGGTTTGGAACCCATCCTGGTAATAGCACCAGAAATGCTGATCGGTAAATCTTAACGTTTACAGAGATCCGCAAGCGCACGGAAGTACCATTGTAGCATTTCCCCAAAGGAGTATTCCAAAGGGTATCGAATCCAAGGAAGGCATTGGCGGAATGACAAGATCAACTCTATTGCAATGAGTATAGATCCTAGACGAAAACAAACCAGACACTCAAGTGCAGGGGTAAAGATATGATAATGGGGTAGTGTGATCACACACACACTCACTCTCTCTCTAAAGGGTCTTAGGCATAGGAGGCGACACACGAGTTAGTTCTAGGTTCTAATGTACTATACACATAAAGCTGGAAGGAACGAGTTAGATACACTAGCGTTGAAGAACATTGACTTGAGCACCCAAGTACCACGGGGAGATAACCTCCTGCGTTGCTTTTGCACAACTCCGGTTGTTATATTTTAGACTCCTATAGCTTATCTTAACATGGGGGATTTCAGAGGACCAACGGCTGTCACTACCGCGGCCTACCCCAAGACAAACCGTGGGATAAACTCATAAGTAAGGTAGCTATGCAACCCAAGCACCATGCTTATGTTGTTAGCCGGACTTGACTGGCTCGGGCTATTGTGACCCAGGTCAAGCCACCAGATAAACCAGTCAATTACACCGAGTACCGTAGCTCAAGCACAAACTTCATACAACGCAATCATGTCATCTAATTAGATCAAACCAGGTTAAGTACACAAACGGATTCGTGTTTTCCTATGTCTGTTCAACTGGATCAAAGGATCGTGTTCGCGAAGAACACGAGCCTCTAACTTATGAACAAACACTAGAAACATGTAAAAGTCACCCGTCAAGTGGATCGAAAGGCCTTGTTCATCAAGAACAGGAGCCTCTAAATGATGAACAGGTGAAGAACACATGAACAAATCACTCATGCATACTAACACAACTTTATATGAAATAGATAAATAACTGAAGTAGATCAAAGTCATACAAATGAAATAAGATACAAGACAACTCATACCTAGATCCCAAAGTAGACTTGGAACCTAAATTAGAACAACTCTAGCCTACCTCCTAGCCTTGAGACTAAAAGTGAGAGAGGTGTTGCAAGTGTGGATATCCCATAAGTGAGCCCCCTCTCCTTCTATTTATAGGCCCGTGCACCGGCGAAGAATGGAGGCAAACACCCCGGGGAAGGCGTCTAGGACCAATGGAGAGCCACCACGTGGAAGCCCCTGAGTGGCGGCCTCAAGGTCGGTTCGGCCGACCCCTGGGGTCGGCTGACCCCCTGTGGGCCCCACTCGGGGTGTGCTTCCTCCTGGAGGCTGCCCTGTGGGTCCTTAGGTCGGTTCTCGGTGTCCACCCTGTTTTGGCGCGGTTTGCATGCCTTTGTGGGCCCATGGATCCATGTGATGTCTACGTGTCACACTCTGATTCATCGGGGTTGCTTCACTTGGATTGCTTGCATGGCATGCATGCATGGCTCCCTAGTTGGCAGGTTTGCATGCATGGCATCCTTGTTGGCAGCCCACCTAGGATGAGGTGATGTGGCATGGACCCTAGAACGTGAGTTTGGCACTCTTTTCTTACTTATTTTCCTGCAAGCAAATAATCTCCAAGGACAAGTGGAACTACATTATTCTTAACTAAATACGTGTAAGAAATGCCTTATGCTCCTTTATTCATGAGTATATTGACGGCTAAAGTAGGTACTTAACAGCCGTCAACACTAACCACTCCTTCTTTTGTTTCTTTGATGGGTATTCCGGATACCATCAAATCCCCATCCATCCAGATGACCAAAGCAAGACTACTTTCACATGCCCCTATGGAACCTATGCTTATCGAAGAATGTCGTTCGGGTTGTGTAATGCACCCGCATCGTTCCAACGGTGTATGCTGTCTATCTTCTCAGACATGATTGAGTAGATCATGGAGGTCTTCATGGACGACTTCTGTGTCCCTGGGAAGACCTTCGATGACTGCCTAGAGAACCTAGATAAAGTCTTGCAGCAATGCCAGGATAAGGACCTAGTTCTAAACTGGGAGAAGTGTCATTTCATGGTCCGCGAAGGCACCGTCTGGGGTCACTTAGTTTCTGAGCGTGGGATAGAGGTGGACCAAGCCAAAATCAAAGTTATAGAAAGCATGGAAGCCCCCACCAAAGTAAAGGGAATCCGCAGTTTCTTAGGCCATGCAGGGTTCTACCGCCGTTTTGTCAAAGACTTTTCCCAAATAGCTAGACCCCTCACGCACCTTCTGGCCAAAGACACTCCTTTTGAGTTCACCGAAGACTGCATGAAAGCTTTCCTCACTCTTAAGGAAGCTCTCATCTCAGCCCCGATCATTCAGCCCCCAGATTGGACGCTTCCTTTTGAGATCACGTGTGATGCCAGTGATTACGCCGTAGGAGCCGTGCTAGGCCAAACCAAGGATAAGAAGCATCATGCGATTGCTTATGCTAGTACGACTATGACCGGAGCTCAGTTAAATTATGCCACAACTGAGAAGGAGCTCCTGGCAGTAGTCTTTGTGCTAGATAAATTCAGGTCTTACTTGATAGGGTCTAAAATAATCATCTACACTGATCATGCTGCATTAAAATACCTGCTTGTTAAGAAAGATGCAAAACCCCGACTGATTAGATGGATTTTGCTACTCCAAGAATTTGATATTGAAATCAAAGATAGGAAGGGAATAGAAAATTCTGTAGCAGATCATTTGTCGCGTATGCATGCTACTAACTTGCAGGACCTGCCAATAAACGATTACCTCCGGGATGATATGCTGCTAAAGGTCACCGACTCCACCCCCTAGTATGCGAATATTGTTAATTACATGGTTACAGGATATATACCACCAGGGGAGGACAGGAAAAAGTTGATACATGACAGCAGGAAGCATATGTGGGACGATCCATACCTATACAGAGTTTGTAATGACGGGTTGTTACGAAGATGTGTACCCTCTCCAGAAGGACTGCAAATCATTGAGAAATGCCATGCAGGGCCCTATGGAGGGCATCATGGGTTTTCCGCACACATGCAAAAATCTGGCAAAGCGGTTTCTTCTGGCCGACCATGTATGACGATACCAAGGAATTTATTCGAAGATGCCGCAGATGCCAAAAACATGGGGGGATCACTACCAGAGATGCCATGCCCCTACACGACAACCTGCAAGTGGAACTTTTCGACGTTTGGGGAATTGATTTTATGGGACCATTCACGAAATCAGAAGGTTGTGAGTACATCTTAGTGGCAGTCGACTATGTGTCGAAATGGGTAGAAGCAATAGCTTGTCCTTCGGTAGACTCCAAGCAATCCAAAAAGATGTTCCAGGACATTATCCTACCCCGATTCGGCACACCCAGGTTGGTGATCAGTGATGGAGGTTCACACTTTATCGATAAAAAGTTCAGAAAATTCCTAGCAGAATTGGGGATACATCACAATGTTGCCACAGCATATCATCCTCAAACCAACGGTCAGGCTGAAACTTCGAACAAGCAAATCAAAAATATCTTGCAGAAGACAGTAAAGGAAGTATGGAATTGTTGGAAGAGACATCTACCTGATGCATTATGGGCATATAGGACTGCTTTCAAGACGCCGATCAGAATGTCACCCTATCAACTGGTCTATGGAAAAACATGCCATCTGCCAGTGGAGATTGAACACAAAGCCCATTGGGCCATTAAGAGGTTTAACCTAAATTTTCCCAAGGCAGCTAGGCAAAGGCAGCAGCAGATTTCAGAGTTGGAAGAATGGAGAGACAAAGCATATCATAACTCCAAGATCTATAAGGAAAGGACCAAGAGGTGGCATGACAAGAAGATCAAAAGAAAGGAATTCACCATTGGAGATAAAGTCCTACTCTATAATTCAAGGGTGAAACTCTTTGGACATGGTAAACTGCGAAGCAAGTGGGAAGGACCATTCTCTGTCATTGAAGTTGCACCACATGGAGCAATTACCATACAAAATGATGAAGGAGAAACCTTTAAGGTAAACGGCCATCGTTTGAAGATCTTTCTGGAGCCAGATGATAAGGAGTATGAGATCATCAAGCTCGCAAAGGGGCTATAAGCTCCTGACCATGGCCTTCCAAAATATCAGGTAAGAAACCAGTGTGGGGGAAACCCGCACACAAAGGTACGCCACCCGCACTTTAAACTGAATAAAAGCTACGCTTCTGAATTTTTATTCTCCTTGCCACATAACCCTCAAGGATAGTGGGCAACTAGGCTCATTCCTTACTTTTTATCCTGGTGCTTATGAGCAAAAATCATTAGGGAACTCATGCCTATCTAAGTGGTTGGTGTTTGTGATATGGCCTGATAAAATGATCTCCGCTCTAAATGTTCGAGTGCTTGGGTACTTTATTTGAAAACCATAAAACCCCGTTTGCAAGGCTCCTCTTTGATATACCAATGTCATACCAAAGCCATATGATGTTCATAGTTGAAAAACCTTATACTCATATGTTGCTTGTTATTCCATTGAGCTTTGTCAAATTCTGTGACCCTTGTGAGAATTCTTTTCATTACTCTCATGATCAAGATTCATGTGCACACCACCATTTTTCCCCTTGCTATGCTTCTACTCTGGAAGTTAGCATTGTATCATTCATCCATCCCATAAAAATAAAGCTCCATATGTGTGATCTCTCCCTCCTAGTTTTTGTTACACAAGGGACATGGCTATATATAAAAAAAATATGGACACATGAAGGTCCAGGTATTGAAAAAAAAGAGAGTTGGACACATGAAGGTCCACAAGAAAAAAAAAATATTTATAGCCATGTTCTCAAAAGATTTTTTATACAAGAGGGAGAATCATGCAAAAAGGAGTTCCATAATTTAGATGGTAATATCTAGCACCCATTCCGGGCCTAGTATCCACCTTACCATGCTCGCCATACCCATACACGTGCACATCTTGATCTGATTGTATGATTTGATTTTCTCTGAGGATCTAGTCTTTGACTCTGCAATATATGTGATGCAAGTATGCCTTATCATTCATACCTACCCTGAGCTCCACATAAGCCATCATTAGAAGTAGGATGAATGAAGGCAATCTAATGCCTTGGTGAGGACATTTACACTTTGAGCGATCTGAGAGAATCAAATGAGGAG
The DNA here is from genome assembly GCA_036936925.1 of Cenchrus fungigraminus. Classification (NCBI taxonomy): domain Eukaryota; kingdom Viridiplantae; phylum Streptophyta; class Magnoliopsida; order Poales; family Poaceae; genus Cenchrus; species Cenchrus fungigraminus. Next base: position 25,906,032 of record CM072775.1, read on the forward strand.
CTAAGCAACGTTTATTCTAAAAATTTATTGTAAAACCCCAAGTTGCTTGACAGGATGAGCAGGAAAGATTTTTATTCATGTCTGTTCCATTCCTCAACTACCCAAGATAGCATGATAGACACTCCACAAGCTCACAAGTCCAAGGTAAAAGTCTGGAATGATCTCTTGTTCGTCCTATACCTTGAGTAGTTTTTCCACCTTGAACCTCTCACCTTCACTCAGGGACGAGCAAAGGTCAAGTGTGGGGGAGTTGTTGACGGCTGTTAAGTGCCATATTTGTGGCCGTCAACGCCTGCATTTTGACATAAGAAATATACATCCACCATAGAATAGGGTCTTATACTGACAATTTCCACAAGTTGCGATGTATATTCAATTGCAGGTAATAAGCACAAGAAGAGAGCAAAAGCACACCTTATCCATCCACCTCACCAATCCAAGCAATCCAGGCTCAGCCAATAAGGGGCTGCCATGCGAGCACCCCCTGGATCCATGATGTCATCAATCCAAGGGAGAAAGCCTCGGCGAATCAGAAGTCGCCACGCGTATATCACATGGATCTCATGGCCCACCAGAGCGCCTAAACTACCTCCAAAACAAGTGGACACCTGGAACCACCATAAGGACCCACACATCAGTCACCAGGAGAAAGCAGAGGGCAAGTGGTGCCCACAAGGGGTCGGCCGACCCCACAGGTCGGCCGAACCGACCTTGTGGCACCCAGTCCTAGCCTTCCACATGGTGGTTCCTGGTTGGCTCCTCACTTCATTCCCGGGGTGTTTGGGGTGCTTCCACGCCGGTGCTCAGGCCTATAAATAGAAGGAGATGGGGTAGAGAATAGGACACACACTTCTTTCTCCTCCTTTTCACTTTTGCCTTTTGGCTTCTCTCATTAGGAGAGGAGAGCTCTTGCATAGGATTAGTGCTGGCTTGCTAGTGCTTTAGAGATTAGAAGGAAGGTGGGGTGGTGTCTTGGGGTTGTGCCATGGTGTTTGGCACATTTCCTCAAGAACGATCCTCTACGGATGCTTCTGTTCTTCATTTAGAATAAAGTGAGTATTTCGACATTCTCAGTTAGACTAAAGTGGCATTCATACTGTGTTCTTGTGTTCTTCATTCGTTCATCATTTAGAGGCTCGTGTTCTTCACGAACATGCTTCCTCGATCTAGTTGACGATCGAGTTTCTCATACTTCTGTGTTTGTTCATAAGTTAGAGGCTCGTGTTCTTCACGAACACGACCCTTGATCTTCTGTTATAAACATATAAGTTTGTAACCTGTTTGTATTCCTGCTAGTCTAATCAGAGTTAGTGGATGCTTCTTTATCCTAATCTAGACCAAGTTCATCCATGATTCCTTGCTTAGGTTAGTGTATATCTGAGTGAGTTCGGGTCTCTCTCTCGTGGGTTCATCGCTCCGTCTTCATACGGAGTGCTATAGTGTTGTTACGGGTCGACAAACGTAACCGTGCTATAGTAGTAATCAGTGGTGTCGACGTGGTGTCTAGACTTTGGGTTATCCTTCGTTTGCCCTGTATCCCACGGTTTGTCTTGGGGTAGGCCGCGGTAGTGACAGCCGTTGGACCCTCTGAAATCCCCCACGTCCGGATACAGCGTGTAGGCAACCATTTGCCGAGAACCAACTGTTATAGTCAGGAGGGGCCGGTGTCCGAAACGAGAAGTTCCTAATCGAGAGACTGTTCTCAACTCTCGCGCTACCAGCAAGATCCTTTCCATCTTCATCACATCCTATAGTGTTGTGTCCTTGGATCATCAGTCTGGGATAGAAGGTAGCACACATCGTTCCTTGGATTCGATACCCTTTGGAATACTCCTTTGGGGAAGTGCTACAGCGGTATTTTCGTGCGCTTGCGGATTCTTTCGCACCCGTCGGTATACCCGGGTGGATCTTACGCTCACGCTAGGTGCGCACAAGTGGTGACATTAAGAAATACCAACAAACACCGACTGGGTCGTGTCGAATCAGCGCGTAACCTGTAAAGGGCACCATCCGTGGAGTGTGATGCAACACCGAATGGGTCGTGTCGAATGCAGCTCATGCACCATCCTTGATGCTAGATCCAACACTGACTGGGTCGTGTCGTGGCATCGCTTAACATAAACCCACAAAGGTTACGCAAAATCCACGCTGCATCCGGTTGTGTTGATTCAGCATGTAACCTGCACTGGTTACGCACCATCCGTGCTGCTTGATTGATGCAACACCGACTGGGTCATGTCAAATCAGCACGTAACCACAAGAGGTTACACACCATCCATGTTGCTTGATGCAACACCAACTGGGTCGTGTCGAATCAGCGCGTAACATGCAGAGGTTACGCACCGTCCGTGCTGCTTGATGTAACACCAACTCGGTTAAGCACGTAGTAGGTTACGCATCTTTAGGACGGCTGGCTGCATGGCTCAACACTGATTAGGTTACGCACTGATCGGTCGTGTCGATTCTATGTGTCACCTGCTCCAGCTCGGTTACGCACGGTTCGGCGATGCAGCATCCCATGGTGCGCGCATCACCGACTGGGTTACACATCGTGACGGTTACACAAAATCCACACTGCATTCTGAATCGATGCACCATCTTGCTCGGTTACGCATGTTTCGGCGACGCACCATCCGTTCTGCATGGTGCGTGCATCACCGACTGGGTTACGCACGGAGTCTGTCACGCAAAATCCCCATGCATCCGGTCGTGTCGTTGCATCGCGTAACCTGGGGCCAATAAAGTTACGCAAAATCCATGCTGCATCCGGTCGTGTCGAATCAGCATGTAACCTGTACAGGGCACCATGCGTGGAGTGTGATGCAACACTGAATGGGTCATGTCGAATGCAGCTTACGCACTGTGCTTGATTCTTGATCCAACACTGATTGGGTCGTGTCGTTGCATCGCGTAACCTAAACCCGCAAAGGTTACACAAAATCCAAGATGCATCCGGTCGTGTCGATTCAGCGCGTAACCTGCACTGGTTACACACCGTCCGTGCTGCTTGATTGATGCAACACCGACTGGGTCGTGTCGAATCAGCGCGTAACCACAAGAGGTTACGCACCATTCGTGCTGCATGATGCAACACCGACTGGGTCGTGTCGAATCAGCGCGTAACATGTAGAGGTTACGCACCGTCTGTGCTGCTTGATGCACCACCGACTCGCTTAAGCACGTAGTAGGTTACACACCTTTAAGACAGCTGGCTACATGGCTCAACACTGACTGGGTTACGCACTGATCGATCGTGTTGATTCTACGTGTCACCTGCTCCAACTCGGTTACGTAGGGTTCGGCGACGCAGCATCCCATGACGCGTGCATCACCGACTGGGTTACGCACCGTGACGGTTACGCAAAATCCACACTGCATTTTGATTCGACGCACCATCCTGCTCGGTTACGCCCGTTTCGGCGAAGCACCATCCATTCTGCATGGTGCGTGCATCGCCCACTGGGTTACGCACGGAGTCTGTCAGGCAAAATCCCCATGCATCCGGACGTGTCGTTGCATCGCGTAAGCTGGAGCCGATAAGGTTACGCAAAATCCATGCTGCATCCGGTCGTGTCGAATTAGCGCGTAACCTGTACAGGGCACCGTCCGTGGAGTGTGATGCAACACTGAATGGCTCGTGTCGAATGCAGCTTACGCACCATCCTTGATGCTTGATCCAACACTGACTAGGTCGTGTCGTTGCATCGCGTAACCTAAACCCGCAGAGGTTACACAAAATCCACGCTACATCCGGTCGTGTCGATTCAGCGCGTAACCTGCACTGGTTACCCACCGTCCGTGCTGCTTGATTGATGCAACACCGACTGGGTTGTGTCCAATCAGCACGTAACCACAAGAGGTTACGCGTCATTTGTGCTGCTTGATGCTATAAGTGCAATCAAGCCCTAAGTGGGTTTTGGTGATGTTGACCACACAATTAAAGGACTAATAAGCTTTTGAGTATGAGCTGCAGGTTGAAAATAGTCAAAGGATGCAAAAGTGTTAAAGGTGACCCCTCATTTAAAAGGAAGGCTTCCATAGGCTCAAATGAAGGTTTAAATTCATTTTATATTTTGAAATTGAGTTTAGGACAAGCCGTACTATCAAGGGGGATTCTAATAGTGGTTTGGGTCTAACCAAGTGCATAAAAACCATATCCAACAATCCTAAACCCATCCACAAATGATCTGTCAGTCTGCTGTTACTCCTCTGCAAACTGCAGAGGTTCTGCATATTTTCGCAGAAGCCTCTGCTGTTCTCTCTGTCAGACTATCAGTTATAGTGTTCGCAGATGTTCTGCATATTTTCGCAGAAGGTCTGCGACTTGGAACAGAGCCGTTACAGTTCAGATCTGAGGGGGTATTTAATCCCCTTCTTCCCCAACGGTCTCCTGCCCGTTCCTCCTGCGCCCCAACAGTGCCCATAGCTTCTCTCTCACTCAAGCATTGACTCCCACCAACTTGAAGCCAAATTCCATCCTTGCATTCAAGTTGAGAGTGATTTCCTAGTGAGAAAAGCAAAAGAATTCCTTCCATCTTGTTCTTGTGCACTTGGTGAAACCCTACCTCTCTTGGTGGATCTATTACTCTTGGAGCCTTGCTCCTAGACGGCTAGAGGTTACTTGGGAGCTTCCAAGCATTGTGTGGCAGCCCCAAGTTGTTTGTATTACCCTTTGTGACTAGTGGAACCCTCCATCTATTACTTTGGTGATAGGTGTGAGAGAGGAGTGGATCTAGAGAGATCCCAAAGCCTTTGTGGCTTACCTCAACAATGTGGATGTAGGCTAACCTTTGTGGTGAGCTGAACCACGGGGTAAATCTTGTCTCTCGTGTGCTTTATCTTGTTTTGCCTTGTTATATCATGCTTATCTAGGGTTTGCCTTCGATCTACTTGTTAGTTAGCTTGGTAAAGGGTGCTTGTGCTTATACCTTTGTTTTACCTTCCTACTAACATCTCTAAGGCTTTAGATCTGTTTCCCTTTGTTTTATACGCAGCTGTTGTTGTTCTGTCTACAGAACGTAGAGGTTCTGCGAATATTCGCAGAAGCTCTGCAGTCTGGCAGAAAACAGCAGAAAAGCCTGATTTTATTTTGTAGGCCTCTTCACCCCCCCCTCTAGGCCACTTGCATTGATCCTTTCAATTGGTATCAGAGCCAAGTACCTCAGTTTGCACTTAACCGTGCGAGGAAATGGCAAGTGGAGATGAAAGGCCCGAAGGGGACAAGGAAATTGGTGAACCCACCAACAAGGGTGCAGCTGAAGCAGCTGAAGCTTCGGGAGTGGATGGGGATTCCTCCTCTGCTCATGAGAAGCTTGAAAAGCTCAAGAAAGCAATGAAGGAAGACAGCAAGAAAGAAAAAGAAAAGAAGAAACAAAAAGAAGAAAAGAAGAAAGAAAGAGAAAAGAAGAAGAAGGAAGCAAAGAAGAAGAAGAAGAAAGATCCTTCACCTCCACCTTCATCTTCATCCTCATCGGTGCACTCATCTTCATCAAGTGAGAATGGAGATGATGATGATGAGTACTATGGTGCAAGAATGCCCAAGAGAACGCTCAAGCCCAAGTCCAAGCCCATGAAGAGCTATGGAAGCGTATCCTTTAACTATGATTGTCTGACTACTTCCAAAGATAAAATGTCTATTCCCGTTGGCAAATTGCCTCAGTTTGATGGCACTAACTTTCCCAAGTGGAAGCATCTAATGAAAGCCTACCTTACGGGCTTACACTTGGATTTGTGGAATATTGTGTGTGCAGGTTTTGAAGACCCCGAAGATAAAGAGAATCTTACATCACAAGATTGCCGCAACATAAGAAGAAATGCCCAAGCCACTATAATTCTTCTTAGTGCTTTGAATGGACAAGAGTACAATAGAGTGAATGGCTTAGAGATTGCCAAATAAATTTGGGACACTCTCCATATTGCCCATGAAGGGGTTGACAAAGTGAAGAAATTCAAGATAAGCATTATGATGTCCGAACTCAATAGATTCTCTATATTGGAGGGTGAAGGACCTCAAGATATGTTTGATAGATTGATGGTCATTGTTGGGAAGATTAGAGGCTTGGGTGGTGATGAATTAGATGACCACTATGTTGTGAAGGTGATGTTGGAGGCCTTTGCTCCTAGAAACCCCACTCTAGTCACCTTGATTAGAGAGAAGAAAAGATTTGAGGAATTCTCTCCAAATGGTGTCCTTGGAAGAATTCTTACACATGAGCTCATGGACATAGAGATACAACATAGAAAGAAGATTGGAGAGCTAGAGTCCAAGATGAACAATATGAAGGTCAAAGATGTGGCTCTTCAAGCTAGCAAGTCAAGCAAGTCCTCTACTTCATCTAAGCCATCCAAGTCAAAATCAAAGAAAGTTGAAGTAGAGAGCTCATCAAGTGATTCAAGTGAAGACGAGGATGAAGGTCCTCAAGTTGAGATTGGTGATATAGCCCTATTCATGAGAAGATACAAGAAGGGTTTGAAGAAACAAGGCTACAAGTTCTCCAAAAGAAAATATCCCAATCACAAGAAGAGAACTTGCTACAATTGTGGAAGCACGGAGCATTTCATTACGGATTGTCCCAATGAAAAGAAGGATGGCAAGTATGACAAGAGCAAGGACAAGTACAAGAAAGATCACAAGCCATATCATAAGAAGAAGAGCTATGGTGGAGAGGCCCACATTGGACATGAATGGAACTCCGGTGATGAGAGCTCAAGTGATGAAGAGGAGAAAAAGAAGGTTGCAACCGTGGCTATCAAGAACCCCTCCTCTACATCAAGGCTCTTCAACAACTTAAGTGATGATGAAGAAAGCACCACCATTCATTGTCTTATGGCTAAGGGTGAAAAGGTAGAATCCTCCTCCAAACCCTCCTCTCCACCTAGTGATAGCTCGGACATAGACTCTAGTGATGAATCTAGTGATGAAGAAATAGAACAACTAGTTGGTAAAATTGATAAACAATCAAAAGACTTCATGGCTAAGCTAGTGGTTGAACTAGAGAAACACCAAGGTCTTCTTGCTTCGGAGAGGAGTGAGGTTGAGGCCCTAAGATTGGAAGTTGATCATAACTTGGCCATCATCACAACTCTTAGGGAAGAACTTGCTGCCTCTCAAGCTCAAAATAATTCTCTCAAAACTAGGAATGAAGAGCTTGAGGAGCAATATAGTCTCCTTTGGAGTAGTACCTCACACCCCTCCAAAGCAAAGGGAGAATCTAGTTCCTCTACTAGCAAGGGCTGTGATAAATACCATAATATTGATGTTGAATCTTATGCTACTAACCTTGCTAATATGGATGCTATGAAGAAAGAAATTGCTAGGCTCAACACTATCATAGCTAATGGATGCATGAAAGATGAAGGCAAGAAAAAGTTGGATCATAAATATGAGAGGATGCTCTACAAGAATACAAGGCATGGTTTTGGGAACAATGAGGACAGCAAGATTGCTGAAAGGAAAATCATCAATGGTAAAGAATGTCTCAACTTCAGCAGCAATGTGTTTCTGTTTGCCCAGACTGCAGAGGTTCTGCAGAAAAATGCAGAGGCTCCTCGGTCTGTAGACAGGAAACTGAAGAAATCCCAGACCGCAGAGGTTCTGCAGAAACATGCAGAAGTTCCGCAGTCTGGAGTCAGGAAGGACAGCAACAAGAAGAGACTCAAAGCCGGACCTCAATATGCTTCCAAGACCCCCAGCAACCATGCACAAGCAAACAACCATCATATGATGCCCAAGAGAAACAAGTTTGCTCACATAAACAAGGCTCATGCATCCACCAACATACAACCTAGCTATGTGTTGAGACGCAACAACCTTTGTAAAGTTGTTGCCACGTATGTTGGAAATCAGTCCAACATATATGTGAAAAGGTCACTATGGGTTCCTAAGATTTTGGTTGCTAACGTGGAGGGCCCCAAGTCAAATTGGGGACCTAAAAGAAGGAACTAAATTGTTTTGTAGGTATACTCCTCTGGTGGATCAAGTTGGGTGCTTGATAGTGGATGTACACATCATATGACCGGAGAAAGGAGTATGTTCTCCACCTATCTCCGCCTAGAAGGACCAAGAGAAAGAATTGCTTATGGTGGTGATGCTAGTGGAGAAGTCATTGGAGTTGGTGATATCCCTATCTCTTATAAATATTCAATTACTAATGTGCTTCATGTTGATCCGTTGGGTTACAATCTTCTATCCGTTTCACAACTTAGTGAGATTGGATTCGATTGTCACTTTTCGGATAAGGGTGTGTCCATCATTAAGAGGGAGGATTCCTCTATTGTCCTTACGGGTCGCTTGAAGGGAAGACTTTACCTAGTTGATCTCAACAAAAGTAAAGTCACCCCTAAGACTTGTTTGGTGGCAAAATCTAGCATGGGTTGGTTATGGCATCGCCGACTAGCTCATGTTGGCATGAGGAACTTGGCCAAACTCTTGAAAGATGAACACATCCTTGGACTAACTAATGTTCATTTTGAGAAAGATAGGATATGTCAAGCATGCCAAGCCGGGAAACAAGTAGGTGCACCTCACCCACCAAATAGCATCCTCACTACTACAAACCCTTTGGAGCTCATTCATATGGATCTATTTGGACCGGTGGCCTACATAAGCATTGGTGGTAATAAATATGGCTTGGTTATTGTTGATGATTTTTCTCGCTTCATGTGGGTGTTCTTTATGTTTGAAAAGAGTGAAGTACAAGGGAAGGTGAAGACCTTCATAAGAAGAGCACAAAGGGAATTCGGTTTGTCCGTCAAGAAAGTGAGAAGTGATAATGGCTCCGAATTTCGCAACACCAACGTTGAAGAATTTCTTGATGAAGAGGGCATCAAGCATGAATTTTCAGCTCCCTATACCCCTCAACAAAATGGGGTGGTTGAGAGGAAAAATCGCACACTCATAGAGATGGCAAGAACCATGTTGGATGAATACAAGACGCAAGACATCTTTTGGGCCGAAGCTATCAACACGGCTTGCCATGCCATCAACCGCCTCTATCTTCACAAGTTTCACAAGAAGACTTCTTATGAGCTTATCACCGGTAAAAAGTCCAAGGTGTCCTACTTTAGAGTGTTTGGGTGCAAATGTTTCATTCTAAACAAGAAGCCCCGAAGCTCTAAGTTTGCACCAAAGGTTGAAGAAGGTTTTCTTCTTGGTTATGGTCCTAATGAACACGCCTACCGTGTCTTCAATCTATCCTTCGGAAGGATTGATGTCACGGTGGACGTTACCTTTGATGAATCTAATGGCTCTCAAGTGGAGCAAGTTGATATGAATGTTGTAGGAAAGGAGATGCCACCTTGTGAAGCAATCAAGCAATTGGCCATAGGTGATGTTAGACCAGTTGAAGAACAAGAAGATGATGAAGAACAACTCTTATCTTCAACACCACTCAAAGGGCCTGAAGTCACTGGTTCTGCAGGTGTATAGACAGCAGAGGTTCTGCATAAAAATGCAGAGGACGAGGTTCTGCAAAGAAATGCAGAAGTTCTGCAGTCTGGGAATTCAGCACCTCCAGTCACTGAGAACCAGAGAATTAATCAGCAAGAGGATGATCAACCAAGTGCATCTGAGCCTCAAGCTGATGATGATGATGAAGACCAACCCCTACACCAACCTCTTGGACCATCACACCCTCGTGTACATCAAGTTATACAACAGGACCACCCCATTGACAATATTCTTGGAAGCATAAAGAGAGGGGTAACAACATGATCTCGTCTTAAAAATTTTTGTGCATTTTACTCGTTTGTTTCCTCTCTTGAAACTATCAAGGTAGATCAAGCTCTTGAGGATCCGGATTGGGTGATGGCTATGCAAGAGGAGTTGAACAACTTTGAAAGAAATCAAGTGTGGGAGTTGGTGGAAAGACCCAAGAGAAATGTCATAGGCACCAAATGGGTCTTCCGGAACAAGCAAGATGAGTTTGGAATTGTGATTAGGAACAAAGCAAGATTGGTCGCTCAAGGGTACACTCAAGTAGAGGGACTTGACTTTGGAGAAACATATGCACCGGTGGCAAGACTTGAAGCAATTCGGTTTCTTCTTGCCTTTGCCACTCATCATGACTTCAAGTTATATCAAATGGATGTCAAGAGTGCATTTCTCAATGGACCACTCTCCGAAGAAGTCTATGTGGAGCAACCACCCGGTTTTGAAGATCCCAAGCGTCCTAATCATGTCTACAAACTCCATAAGGCTCTCTATGGGCTTAAGCAAGCACTAAGAGCATGGTATGAATGCCTTAAGGATTTCTTGCTCAAGCAAGGCTTTGAGATAGGCAAAGCCGATGCTACTCTCTTCACTAGAAAGGTTGATAGTCATATTTTTGTTTGCCAAATATATGTCGATGACATAATATTTGGTAGTACTAATGAAACTTTTTGTGAAGAATTTAGTAGGGTTATGACAAAGAGATTTGAAATGTCCATGATGGGTGAGCTCAAGTACTTCCTTGGATTTCAAATCAAACAAGCAAAGGAAGGGACTTTCATTTGTCAAACCAAATATACAAGAGACATGCTAAAGAAGTTTGACATGGACAAAGCTAAGCCCATCAAGACTCCAATGCCTACTAATGGACAATTAGATCTTGATGAAGAAGGGAAATCCGTGGATCAAAAGGTATATCGCTCTATGATCGGTTCTCTTCTTTACTTATGTGCATCTAGGCCGGATATTATGCTTAGTGTGTGCATGTGTGCTAGATATCAAGCTAACCCGAAAGAGTGTCATCTTATGGCCATAAAGAGAATCTTGAGATATCTAGTGCACACCCCTAACCTTGGCTTGTGGTATCCTAAGGGCTCCACTTTCAATCTACTTGGCTATTCGGATTCCGATTATGCCGGTTGCAAGGTAGATAGAAAGAGTACATCGGGGACATGCCAATTTCTTGGTAGGTCCCTAGTGTCTTGGAGTTCTAAAAAGTAAAATTCAGTAGCCCTTTCAACCGGCGAGGCCGAGTACGTTGCAGCCGGCGCTTGTTCTGCTCAACTACTTTGGATGAAGCAAACCTTAAAAGATTACAGATGTCATTTCTCCCATATCCCACTTTTGTGCGACAATGAAAGTGCCATAAAGCTTGCAAATAACCCCGTAAGCCACTCTCGTACAAAACATATAGACATCCGTCATCACTTCTTGAGAGACCACGAGACCAAAGGAGATATCACTCTAAGTCATGTGAGCACCGAAAAACAACTAGCCGATATCTTCACAAAGCCTCTCGATGAGTCAAGGTTTGGTAGTTTAAGGAATGAGCTAAATATCCTTGATTCTCGCTGCGTGGTTTGAACTCTAGCACACTTTGTTGATGTGTGTTATCTCCATGAAAATGCTTTTGCAAAAGTTAAATATTGTGTTACAAAACCTATTTTATATCCCAACTTGTCTCAAATGGCTATAGCTGTGTGATGTTTGATTGTTTTCTAGCCTATTGAGACAAGGTGTCCATGACCTAGGTGAAAAACATTATGAAAAGACCAATATTCAGCTCAATCTGGAAGTTCTCTGTATCTGTTCTCCAGTATGCAGAGGTAAAGGCGCTGCGTTTATCTGCAGAGGTTCTACGTCTTTATCTGACAGACCAAATCATTCAGTTCGCATGTCTCTGATGTGTACGGACACAACCCCAGACATGTCTTTTGTAACCAGAGGTTTTCAGGCGCTCCCTCGCGGTATCCTCTCTCACCGCTTCAAAGAAAAGGAAAAGGGGATATTCTTTTTTAACCCTATCTCTTACCCCGTCAAGGCAGTAACTTCTCTTTCACCGCTACCTCACCGCTTTCACCGTATCTCGCTCTCGCTCTCGCAACCGCCTCCACTGCTCTGCGCCACTGCCGCCCTCGTCGCTGGGAACCTCCTCCGGCCGCGCCTCAAGACGAAGGAGATCCTTGCCCTGCTCCTCGACCATGGCGGGTTGCTGGGTTGAGGAAGGAAGGGGGAGCAGGCAGCACCGTGCAGATTGAGATCTTCACTGACGTCCACAAGCTTCTCCGTCAACCACAAGACAAGAACCGTTCGAGGAGAAGGTCAAGCTCATCTTCGCCAACCTCTCGACCTCATCTCCCTCTCCTCCAGCGCTGTTCAGATCTTGTGAGGCAAGGGAAACCATTGCACACACCGGTTCATTCCGGTCAGTTTCTCCGGCACCACTAGATCACCTTGTGATCTAGGAGGGCCTCTGGGCTGCATCCTCGGCGTAAAAAGCCTCACAAATCTCTTCTCTCTCTCTCGGCCGAATCCAGAGGTATAACCTAACCCTAATCCCTGCCAGATCTACCTTTTCTCTCGGTTCTAAGGACAAATTCTTGAGTAGATCCTCTTATCTTTGCCTACTAGTGTTGTTGATATGGTACATTTTGGATGAAGGCTCAGTTGAAAGGTGAATCGAGTTTCACAGTCCTGTCACTGCAGAACGCAGAAGTTCCGCGTTTTTTCGCAGAAGTTCTGCATTCTGCAGAGACAGTCACCGTGCCCTCGATTCATAGTTCAACTGAGTTTTCTCTCCAAAATGTTGCTGTTCCACAATACTCTCGTACCTTATCCTAGCTATCTTTATCTTTAGATGGAACCTGGAGGCTCTCAGAGGAAGGACAAGAGGGTTGTGCCCTATGAGGACTCTGAGGGAGAGGAAGCTTACAATGTCACCAGGGAGACTTTGTCAAGGCAACAGTCAAGCTCAAGAAAGGCAGCTCCAAAGAGAGGAAGAGGGTCAGCAGGACCTGTCACTGGCAGAGGCAGCCGTGCAGCAGCAACCCCTATGAAGAATGATGGGGGAACTAAAGGGAAGACTATTCCAGTAGAGCTGCAGTCTCCAACTAGGCTTGGGGACATTGACAACTCCTACATCAGAAACTTCAGAGGTAATCCCCAAAAGCAGCCTCCCACTAAGTATGATCACACATATCACATAGAGCATGAGACCTATGATGGAAAGGGAATTCAATTCAAAACTGCTAGAGAGGTCAACCCTTATGAGTATCCTAGGTGTGCTGCCATTGATTATAGGTTTTGGTCACCATTTCATTATGATTTCTACAACACTGTGATCAGAAATAAAAGTAGGATTATGATAATGAAATGGGTTGATTGGGGCCACATAGAGAGGAAGAGGACTGCTGAATCAATTGAGCTGCTGAAAATCATTGATGAACATGACTTGAGGGATATCATGGGGTTCAATTATGATTGGAATACTGAAATTATCAATCAGTTCCATGCTACCTATCACTAGGAAGCCAAGCATGACACTATACATTGGGTGACAGAGGGGGTGCATTATAAGGTGGACTTCACCACCTTTTCAAGACTGTTAGGGTTTGGTCAAGAGGACAGAAATGCAGACAACATCTATTTTGAGACCAAGCTTAGAGGAAGGGATGTTCCTGAGTTATTTGAGTGTGAGAAGATGGCTAACAAAAAGACCACAGGACTGAAACCTGTGTATTATGCCCTCAACAATCTGTTCAGGGAGACCATCAATCCAAAAGGGGACAGTGATGCCACTTCTCTTCGCAAATATGTAGTGAATCTGTTGAAGAGAATGCTCCCTACAGGCAAACGCTTCTCTGTAAGCAACTACATTTGGTATGAGTTGAGTGACTCTCTGAATGATGCTAGGAACAACTTCCCTTATTCTCCCTACATTATGTATGTGATTGAGATGGTTAGTGGGCTGCGGTTTCCTAAAGATTGTGCTCATAAGTCCTACTAGCTAACATCTTGGGGCCACAAGCAAAAGGAGACAGTGCTCAAGTCTTTTCATGAGAAATCAGCAAGAGGCACTGACCCTTCTGAGGCTGGTCCTAGCACTGCAGCAAAGAAGGAAGGCAAGAAATTAAGGTAGATGATCAGGGATACTTTTGCCATGTGCAGATACACAGCTACTCAAGTTTTTGAGCTGAGGAAAGATGTTAATCAGCTCATGTTCAAGGCAAATATCTCTACTCCTACTCCTGTTCCTCCCCCTACCTTCTTTGTGGACACTTCTAGTGAGGAGGAAGCACAATACATACCTGGTGATGATGAACCTCTTAGTGCAAGGGTGCCTCCCAAGGGACCTAAGTTTGCTGCTAGAAGGAAGAAGCTCAGCTCCAAAGTTCCACTCAAGAAACCTATTGAAGTGGAATCAGAATCTGAGGCTGAAGAGGAAGAAGAACCAGCTGCTACCTCCACTACTCCAGAGGAAGAAGAGGAAGAGACTGACTGGAGCCAAGATGAGTGAAGAAGATGGCCTGATCCAAGCTAAATCTTCTCTTTCTTTTTCTTCCCTTTTTGCTATCTGTTGACAAAGAGGAAGAGAATGAGGAGTGCCAAGATGAGTGAAGATTGAGATGCATCTATCATTTTGGTGTTGAAAAACTTGATCTTTTGTGAGATGTGAGAGTGCAGTATCCTCTCTGAACTTAATCTCTGAAACATGGTCTGTAATATATTTGGGCTTTGCCTCTGTTGGCAAGCCATGGTTGGTTGTGGACAAGATTTGTGGGATTTAAAACTTTAAAACTGTGTGATGTGATGTAATAGGACTAGATGATCTTGCCTTGCTTATTTCTTAATCTAAGTTCCTATTACTTGCTGTTATCTGTTGAATATGTATCTGCCTGTGATGTTTGTTGGAGTTGCTGTGTTCCAGGATGCAGAGGTTCTACAAATTTTCACAGAGGCTCTGCTTTGCAGAGGTTCTGCATATTTTTGCAAAGGGTCTGCGGTCTAGACACAGCTGACTCTCTGATTGTTCTATCTGTCATATGCATCACGGCTTTATCCTTTAGGTTAACAAGACATCTTTTGGAAACATATCATAACAGGGCATCTTTGTTTTAATTCGAAACGGAAAGCAATTTGCAAAAATTTAAAATGTTCAGGAAGCAAACCGAGTGGTGGATGAAACGTGGCCGAAGTGGGCCACATAGCAGGCCGACCGGCCCAGGGAGGAGAACGATCGGCCTCCCCCTGCCATGGTTCGAGGTGCGTTTCGTCGTGCGAGTCGATAGTTCCATTCTTTTTCTGTTTTTCTTGATTTTGGTCGTGGAAGATGCCGTTTGGTCGTCGATTTTTCTCCCCCACACTTGTTTTCTATTATCTTGCATACACAGCATGGTGGAGACAAAAACATATCCAGAAAATATAGGTAGAAATTAAGACTCAACTTGTGGATCACTTCATTGATAAGAGAGAGAGAGAGCACTTTATTACACGACTCCTACTATTTAAGCAAACTAACTAAATCGAACTAACTAAGACTAATGTGCTCTCTAACTATGGTGCTTACAAAGGGCCCTTGCCCTTCTTCGGGTAGCGGCTAGCGTCTCTCTCTTCGTCCCTACGCTTCTTTGTTTTTAGCAGATGGAGGATGGTTTTAGTGAGGGAGCTATTTACACGATGGATCTCCTTTCAAATCTCTGCAAGGGATGCTACTTCCTACGCAAGCTCAGCTACGGTCTTTCTGGTCTTCTGCTTCTGTGGCATCCGCTGGCTGGCCTCGATGACAGGAATCCTTTTAATTTGTGATTCCTTAGCGCGGATTCCGTCAAAGACGACACGACCTGGAGGAGTAGTAGTGTACTTGTGCACCCTCGTGTTGCCGTGCATGTCCATGCGCACCTTGGTGAGTTGCTCACCATCCCTGGGCTCCTGCAGGTCCATGTAGCTAGGAACACGGATCAGTTTCTTCAGGGCTGCTTTGCGGCGGTAATCGTACGGCTGAGCGTACATCACCTGCTTGCGTCCTTCAGGCGGTGGCGGCGAACGTGGACGACTAGGTGGAACAGGTGGGAGAGGGATGCAATTAGGTGGTATGACGGCAAGCGGCTTTGCTTCCTTCACGAAGGGGATGATCCCCTTGGCTTCTTTGTTGTAGGGAATAAGCTGTTTTTCGGCCATGGCTGATGTTTGGGAGGTTTAGATGAGAAAAAGGAGAGGTCTGCCCTTGGTTATATATTGGTCGTGAACTTCCACGAGGGGTTGACCTAGATTGGAATGGTTACGGGATATCTCGAAAACTATCCCCGAAGGTGGTTTTTCCATATCTAAACACCTAAGAGATAGCGTGCGCGAAAGCTGGCAGCGAGAGGAGGCGGGCATGGGCTGATCGGCCTAGTGAGGAGGCCGATCGGCCTCCCACCGTGTCGCCTCGCGACGCTCTTCGACGTGGGGTGCTCTAACCGTGTGCTGATCCCGAAAAACCCTAAGTTGGCCCATTAGTGCCTAAAATTAATATTCTTAGGTAAATAAAATAATTCTATCACATCTAAATCCTCAGACTCTTTATTGGGCTCTAAAAATATTTTAAGGTGTTGACCATTTACCTTGAATAACGTACCTTCGTTGTCTTGAAGAGTGACGGCCCCGTGTGACGATGAACTCACCACCTTGTATGGCACGTCCCACTTGCTTCGTAGCTTCCCGTGCCCAAAGAGTCGTACCCTGGAATTAAAAAGTAATACCTGATCGCCTGGGTTGAATTCCTTCTTCGTGATTCTCCTGTCGTGCCATCTTTTGGTTCTTTCCTTGTAGATCTTGGCACTGTGGTATGCCTTCTCTCTCCATTCTTCTAACTCAGACTGTTGCATTTTCCGTTTTGTTCCGGCTGTTTCAAAGTCCATGTTCCATCTCTTGATTGCCCAATGAGCCTTGAATTCTAGTTCAACCGGCAAGTGACATGTTTTCCCGTAAACCAGTTGGTAGGGAGACATTCCAATGGGAGTCTTATAGGCTGTCCGATAAGCCCAGAGTGCTTCGGGTAGCTTGTGTTGGCATTTCATAACGTCGATCACTTAAGAACACATTTGTAATCCATCCTTAGCGTCAGCGTTAGAAATGCCTTTAGGGAGCTCTCAATGTCACAACTAATGACACCGGGTTAGCGTGAACATCGAGACTTGCCAAAGGTTAATCTAAACGATCATGAACGAATCCGCAAGCGCACAGATAAACCATTGTAGCATTTCCCCAAGGAAGGAGAGTATTCCAAGGGTATCGTATCCGTGGAAGGCAATGGCGGATATCTTAGACTTATGCTTTTGCTCCGAATGTAAACTAAGAGATAGATATAGGGAACAACACACTCAAAACAGGGGTAAGATAAAAGATATACGGGGTAGTGTGACACACACACTCAGATCTACCTCTACTTTAGCACACTACGGCTTAGGGGGAACATACGAGTTAGCTCTAGGTTCTAATGTACTAAACATACAAAGCTAGAAGATACAAGAGATGGGCATGAGTATTGCATGAGAGAGATAAGGTTCAGCACCCAGGTACAAACAGGGAGCTAGCCCGCGACGACCAGCACTCTGCGAAACTAGACTTTAGACTCCTACAACAGGTACCCGAGCACGGAGGTTGCCCAAGGATCCAACAGGGCTGTCACCACCTGAGGACCGACCTCTATCGTTACGGGGGGTATGCTCATAACTATCGTAGCCAGACAACCCAGGCACCATACCTACGTTGCTGCTAGACTCCACCCGGCCCGAGCTATTGTGACCCAGGGTGAGAGCCATCAGAAGACTGGTCAACTAGACCGAGTACCGTAGCTTGAACATAGACCTCATGCAACACTCTCATGCCATCTAACAGGATCAACTAAGGCTAGACATACAAACAGATATGAACTCTCTTATATCTAATCAATAAGATCAAAGGGTCATGTTCGTGAAGAACATGAGCCTCTAACTTATGAACAAACACATAAGGAAGGAGTTTATCACCATTCAAGTGGATCAAAAGGTAGTGTTCACGAAGAACACAAGCCTCTAAATGATGAACAGAGGATGAACTCAAGAACATATCAAACATATGATCTACCATGACTTTATATGAAATAGCTGAATAACTGAAGTAGATCAAAGTCATACAAAGAAATAAAGATAAAAGAGAACTCATACCTAGACTTCCAAGAGGACTTGGAACCTGAATAAGAGCTACTCTAGACTACCCCCTAGCCTTGGAAACTAAAAGTGAGAGGAGAATGGGAGAGTGGTGTGTGAGAAATGGGAGCCCCTCCCTTCTATTTATAGGCAAGGACAAGGCTTGCTTGGACGCCCAAAGTGCCCCTAAACACCCGGGAGTGAGGCAATGGACCAATAGGGGGCTGCCACGTGGAGGGCCAGGATGGAACCCCCTAAGGCGGTTCGGCTGATCCTAGGATCGGCTGGCCCCCTAGGGTGGCCCCACCTGGTGGCCATCCTCTGGTTGGCTGCCCTGTGGGACCTCTGATCCATCCCCGGTGCATGGCTTGATTTGGTATCCGAGGTGGGCCCTTTGATCCATGTGAAGTCCATGTGGCGTCCTCTGATTCGTTGGTGAGTGCCTCCATTGGATCGATGACGTGGATTGCCATGTTTCCCTTGGTGGCAGCCACCTCCTCAGCTGAGTTGGCATGGTTTCTTCATAGAAGGTGAATTTCCATCTCTTTTAAGGGGTAAATCACCTACATACAAATAATCTCCAAGGACAAGTGGAACTACATTATTCAAACCTAAATGCTAGTAAATAATGCATATGCCTCCATTTATGTGAGAATATTGAGGGTTGGAAATGGTGAATTTCAACCGTCAACAAACTCCCCCAAGCTAACCTCTTGCTCGTCTTGAAGCAAGACATTAGCGACTTAGGTTGGTTGATCAGGAGTTGCTACAATGTTGTATTCTCAACTTATGGCAAACATACAGCAAAGTACTCTACCAAGAGTTGAACAAGTTGGCAATGTTCTTACCTTTCACCTGATACGTGGGGCATATAGCTTCGCCTGCCTTGGGCGGTTGAGAGACAGAATGGTTATATAGCATGTGCATAATCACTCATACCTTGATCAGCTTAGTAATTCGGAGGGTTTGCAAATTTTTCAAAAGAAAATCAGAGTTCCTCGAATGATACTCTCAGATAGCTCAAAAGTGTATGGTTCCTCACCAAGGCATCAATGTTGCCTTTCTTCACATCCTACTCCTAGTAGGCTGTATGTGGAGCTATAGGTAGGGAAGATGTGGCATACTTGTCACTCATGTTTTGCTAAGTCAAAAACCGGATCCTTGGAAGAAACAAACATACATCCTGATCAAGATGTGCATATGTGTGTGATGGATATGAGCATGGCAAGGTAGATACTAGGCCCGGAAATGGGTGCTAGATATTACCATGCTTTATATGAGGGAATGAGGGATTGATGGTAAGGTGGACACTAGCCCCAAAGTAGGTACTAGTTATTACCATCTACATGGTGGAACTCTTTCTCTTGCACATATCAATCCCTTTTGCTCCTTTTGAAACTTTCGAGTCTTGGGCAAGCTCTCTTTAATTATTTTTGCCATGCTTCTGAGCATGCTTTTCTCTTTTTTTTAGCTAGCCCTTTGTCTCTATTGGAGATATTTGGAGAGGGATGAATGATACAAAGATACATAGAGTTTTATTTGTGGAAGAATGCATAAGCATATGGAGCAAATGATGAGTGCTTAACTTCCAGTGTAGAAGTTTAGCATGAACGTATACGTGATCTTGATCAGGGGAACATGAGTTCTAACAAGGGTCACAACAATTTGACAGAGCTCAATGAGAGAACAAGCTGCATATGTGGAGGCTAATAACTAGAATCTACATATGGCCTTGGATGGGAAATTCTCATCATTGAGGAACTCATCAAGTTTCAAATTTTTTTTTCAAAAAGGAAAACTCCAGATGTCAAGCATCACTAAGCACAAGATCATAGCACTCTATTCTACCATATCATGTCTCACAACAACTTAGGCAAGGTTCATGCTTTTTGCTACCCACGGTTTTTCAAGCTAAGGTTTGAACATACAAGCCAACGAACTCAAAACTTAGGTAGGATACAAAGTTGTAAGCAAGACATATGAGGAGAATAAACAGAGCAACTATTCATCATTTCAACCATAGAGGCAAAGCATTCTTACTAAGCATATCAAAGCAAACTAAGCAAATGATGATGATGAAAGCAAATAAATATTTTTGGTCTTTCTCTTTTTGCAGATTTTTTTGGATTTTCATTTATAAGATATTCTGAAAACAATGGAAGATATAAGTTACCTCAGAATGGGGGTCCTCCCCCAAGTTAGCTTCAGGCTCACTGCGGAGGAGGGTAGAAGAAACCCTGACTCGCGTGGTAAGCCCTCTGCGCTTCTATGTATCGCTGCTGATCCTGCTGCATGGCTGCTATCCGCTCACCAGCATGACGCTGCCACGCTGAGGTAGACTCGACGTGGGTGTTCAGCGTCTCCTCCAATCCTGTGACCTAGACGGTGATCTCTCCCATCTGCTGCGCGAGCTGAGCATCGCGTGCAGAGGCTAAAGAGTGTCGCCGAAAGGACGAAGATGGAGGTGGACCACCGGAGCTGGAACTAGCGGGTGTAGCCCACTAAGCACTGCTCGCATCGGCCCAAGCCGTGCCACTCGCACTCGGGTGGTAGGTGGGCTGATCCCAACCAGGTGTATACCCAGGGGTAACCCTGAACATATACCCCGCAGGGGCCCCTCCTGCCACCAGTGGCGTAGCAGGCTGTGGCTGTGGTGGTGGTGGCTGTGACTACTGCTGCTGCTGCATGTGTGCTCTCTTCGCTACGCTTCTGGTGGACCTGCCTGAGACACTAGCACGACGACTTTCCTCTTGTGTAACAAGGGGAATGGTTAGTTACTCCGAGTTATACAATCCAAACCCCGGGTTAGGTAACAGGATTTGGTTTGCATAGCCCGGGAAGAAGAAAGTCAAAGAATCATTTGGGCCCCTGTGAGACATGGGTACCCCTGGGTCCCCACCGACCAGGCTCGCGGCCGTCCCCGACAAGTGGGGCCGGCCTACCAGAAGACCCGCCGACCTGTCAGTGGGCCCAACCGACCTAGTTGGCGGCCCACACGACCTCTTGAAGTCCTTCCAGAAGATTCTCTAGACGACCTCATCCGGAACGACTTCAAGACTTGGCGTACAAGACAAGACGTCGGTGGATTTCGACCAAAGCAGATCGACGGATATGGCAAATGTCGTAGTCAGCTAGATTTAGGTCTCCTGGTCGTAACCGACCTGGAGTCTGGGAACCGACCTTGTCCGCTGGCCAATATAAGGTGGGCAGGGCGACCCCTTATATCAATACGCAATCCTCAAGCAATCTACACCAACAACTAGACATAGGGTTTTACTCTCCGGAGGCCCGAACCAGTATAAACTCGCCGTGTTCTCTGTGTTCCGTGTGCTCTTGCACAACCTTCGAGTTCTTAGCCTTAGATTCCACCTCGCCGAACAACTAAACCACAGGGATTAACACCCCCGTGGGCTGTCTAGATCTCACCATCTGACAGTTGACGCGCCAGGTAGGGGCGGAATCCAAGGTTCTTCGTGCAACCCGATGGCTCCGACCAACGGCGTCATCTTCCCAGAGAGCATGGCGGACATGCTCGCCAATCCCGTCGACATCTGCTTCGGCTCCATGCCGGCAAAACCCACCGCTCCAGCTGCCTGCCTCGTCATCGAGAGCAACGCGGTCACCTCCGACCAATAGATCGGGACAGATCTGTTGACGGAATCCCACCCACCCACTCCTAGCGACCTGATCGCGGGGATCGATCGTGTTGAAGGCATGCTCTCCGACACGATCAAAATCTGCGAACGCGTCAAACGCCCTCGCAGGACCTCATCATCATCCAGCATGCCTCTTGGCTTGCGGAACGCAGCTGACATAGCATCCCGCTACATGAAATGCAAGATCCAGATCGAATCTGGACCCAAGACACCAGATCGTGGAAACCGCAGGAGTCACCTCGACGAACCCTGCCCTATCCACGAGAATCCCAAACACACGGCTCGCCAGTGCCGTGTCCTCAAGAAGCTTCGACGACCTCTTACTGCGGCCCATCGCCGCCAGATGAACCGGGAGCCGTCTCCGGACCGCCTCGCGTTCCAGATCGCCCGCACAACTATCTCCCCGAACTATCCGGGAGAAGAGCTCGAGACCCTAGATCGCGAGGTCTTGGTCATCTCTGCGGATGTACCACCTCAAGATGGAGAAACAGATGAACAACGCGTGGAGCGCGAGAACGCCAACGCCGACAAAGCTGCTCGTAGGCAACAAGAACTCGCTGCAGCTGCTCCAGCCGCAGGTCAACACGCAGCCAATGCTGGGCAAGGCAACGACAACATCGGGGCGCAAGCACCTGCAGCACCAGCAAACCATCGGCAGCATGAACCTCGTGCAAACCGCCTGCGTGCCAGAGTCCTCCTGAGGGACTTTGAGCGGGACGGCCTCGACGTCTACAACTCTCCTCAAACCAACTTGGGAGCCGCTCTTGCTGCACTAAACCAGCTTGAGGATACTCCCACGATACGGCATCTCCAAGCTAATGTCCGCGTCGCCGCCGCTCAGATTGAAGAAAGAGGCCCTGGATACAGTAGATCGGCAGCAAGTTCCTACTCCAGGAGTAGATCGGAACGTCCTCGCCAACGACGTCGTAGCAACGGTCCCCTTGAGCCAGTAGCTGAAGAGGGACGAGGTGAAAACGAAGTGATGCAACCGGCCAATCCCGCCGCCAACGCTGGAGCTAACCCTACTGCCAATGCTGCAGCCAACCTTCCAGTCAATGCTGCTGCCAATGCTGCAGGTAACGTCGCCAACAATGCAGCTAATGCTCAGAAGTTGCTCTACGCACTCCTGATTACGTCGAGAAAGCTTCGTCATTACTTCCAAGCCCACAAGATCACGGTCCCATCGTCATTTCCACTAGGAGAAATCATCCGCAACCGTGACGCCAACGGCCGCATCGTCAAGTGGTCGGTCGAGCTTGGAGAGTTTGACATCGAGTTTTGCCCTCGGCAAGCAATCAAGTCACAGATCCTCGCAGACTTTGTGTCTGAGTGGACAGAGATCCAGATGCCCCCTCCCAAGGAGCGGCCCGAACACTGGATAATGTACTTCGACGGTGCCCTAAACCTCGAAGGAGCAGGTGCAGGCGTATTACTCATCTCTCCTTAGGGGGAACAGCTCAAGTACGTCCTGCAGATACACTACAAGGCCTCCAACAATGGAGCAGAGTACGAAGCCCTGATTCACGGACTCCGTATAGCAGTGTCCCTTGGCATCAAGCGACTACTAGCTTTTGGCGATTCCAAGGTCGTCATCGAGCAAGTCAACAAGGAGTGGGACCGCGTCAAAGACACAATGGATGCCTACTGTGCTGAGATTCTGAAGGACCGATTAGGCGAACCAGAGAGGGGGGGAGTGAATGGGAGCCGATAAAAATTCTTCTCGAAGGAGATGAGAACTCCAACAAGACGAACACGGCTTCCAACTCACGTCTCCGACCCAACTACCCAAGTTGGTCAAGACCACGCAGCCACTGGAGTGCTACTGGTCCTAGGAACCAACACTCAACCTTCCTAGCCAAAACTCACCAAAACACACAGCGGAAACTTGCACGGCTTGCTGCCTGTGCTACACCGGTCAGACCGATGGCCTGCGCCGGTCAGACCGGTGACACCGGTCAGACCGGTGGACAGAGCCGGTCAGGCCGGTGGCTACAGCAGCCGCACAGCAAACGTTCCAGGAAGCCTCAGTGAATCCTCTAGGCCCTGGAACAAAAACCACCACGAAACACAACCTGTGAGGAAGAAGAACCCCTCACAAATCCTAGCAAAACAACTCCAAACACGCCAAGAACTGAACAGCAGGACCACGGGACAAAACCACACGGACAAGGCTGTTCCCCGAGACAAAAACCCACCAAGGGCTAGCACCGGTCAGACCGGTCAAGAGCACCGGTCAGATCGGTCGTGCCTGGGCAGCTCGGGATGAACAGCGCCCGCGAGTCAACTCCTCCAAATCCAACTCCCGATCTCCCGATCCGCTCCACGGTTTTGCACAAGACTTTGGGGATAGTAGGAACACCTCATGGGTACTCCATAGCCAAGATTTGGTCCACCAAAACTTGTCAAATCAAGAGGAATCGAAGAAATCCCACCAAGAACACCTCTAACCCTAGAGCCACGAAAACCCCAAAATCGAGCCCCTTTGCTCACGGATTTGGAAGGGGAATCAAAGGGTAAAGAACCACGAAGGGTTCATGCATACATCCCCCACCAAATCCCAAAGATAAAGGCCTCGAAATCGCTCCAAGAAAATCGCCAAGAAAGGGCTCCGAAAATCACCAAAAAGGAGAAACGGGAAAGACACATCCAAGCCTTGAGGAACCACGCCGAATCATCTATACATACCAAAGAGGTTCATACAAGGTCTAGCTTGCCGCCCGATCATCCTTCCCTCTCACAAGATCTCACCATGAAGCTCTCAAGCTAGTCCTACGAAAATCCTAAGAAAATAGGAAGGAAAATAGGAAAACCAAATGAGCTAGGGTTCCAAGAGATGGCTGCCATCCTCTCACCACTTGGGTTATATGGAGGCAACCTGAAGACTAAAATACCCTTACTAGCTAACTAGGGATACATGCCCCTCGAGGGCGAAATTGGAAGTCTTTGTCTTCGCACCATCGGACGGATGCCCAGCGACCGCAAACTTGCTTAGCCTCGACGCAAGCCTTGCGATCCCGACGCGTGTCCTCCGCTTCGAAGATTCCGGACTGCGTCGTCGCACACCGGTCAGACCGGTGCTCCTCACCGGTCAGACCGGTACCCACCGGTCAGACCGGTCAGACCCACCGGTCAGACCGGTCTGGAGCTGCTGCACCTCCGTCTTCGGTTCTTCGGTCTTGGCTTTGTGGATCAACCAAGGAACCCAGTGGTTTTCTGGTGAACCACCGGAAACCCCGCGAACTCGGTGTAGCCTCCGCCAATCACCACTCATGACTCGGCTCCTACGTAGTCCCGGCTCGACCTTGGTTTTGAGGCTCAACCAAGAAACCGTCCATGACTTCATCTTGCCGTTCTTGCCACCATGCGGCCCGCACTTGACCCCGCTGGTCACCGGGTCCCTCGAACCAAGCCTACTTGTCTTCTCCACACCTGGAGGCCTCACCGGCAACGACCTTTCACGCTTGTTCTTCACCTGCACCTGCACCAGTCAAGCCGCAACCTGCACCTGCAATACTTAGCCAAGAATCAGTCCACACCACGTTGTCAATCACTCATCACACCAGGAAGCGACCATCCACCGGTCCTCGAACCACACCTGGCTCTCAATCTCCCCCTTGATGAGTGCATTGACAACACACACGTTTTGGTAACCAAGAGAAAAGGAAAAGAAAAGAAACGACTAAAAGACACTCCAACAAGCGATCGAAAGCCAAAGAAAAGGCAAAGAGCAAGATCACTTGAAGAAGACAAATCTCGGACCCCTTAGGCAAGGGCAACGGCTCGACACATCCGAGACAGAACATGCTCAAGCAAAGAGCACAAACCATCAAACCAAAGCTCGAAAACCACAAAGAGCTCCCTCTGCACACATGCAAGCTCCCCCTGAACCGATGCAACTCCCCCTGGACAAATGCATGCGAACCACTTCACGAAACAGAGCAGCTGCAACAGCTCAGCTCTGACCGGTCAGACCGGTCGACACCACCGGTCAGACCGGTGGGCAACATGTGAACAGGACCAGCACTCTGACCGGTCAGACCGGTGACCTCAACCGGTCAGACCGGTGCACAACAGAGCCCAAAAATAGCTCGAAACCACCTGAAAACCTTCCAAATGCATTCAGTAGGCCAAAACATGCTCAAACTTCTCCCCCTTGTTGACAATGCATGAATCAAGCCAAAAATGCAAAAAAAATGCAACCTAGAGCTTCTCAAATAGACAAAATTCAACATAGGATGCTACACATGTCCAAACGAGCAAGTTAGATACTCTATAGCTTCGTAAAGACATAAACTTCATGATCACCAAGTTTCACAACCATTGGGCGAAGCTAAGATAGAATTTAGCAATTTTGCGAAAAATCACCCTCTCATGAGCAAAGTCCTAAACATGAGCAAAACATGTCAAAATGGCAAAGCCACACAAACTTCATGCTAGGACAACCATTCTAAGCATAAGACCATCATAAACACCCACAAGCACCTCATGTCATGTCAAAGCCACCGAGCCATGTGCCTACTTCTATATATGAGACTTCTCATTGGTAGGCATCATGCAACGATTTAGCACCCAAAGCAAATTAAAATTAGCACATATGACATGGGAGCACATTTTTCAAGCAATTTACATTTCATTTTCAGATTTATAATTGGTACATGAAATGTCTTTGCGACAAAAAGGAACTTATGCCCCTCCACAAGATGAAGCATGGGGGCTAAACATTCATGATGGCAAATGAGCCTTTGGCCCCATATGATCAAAATAAGCTATCCAACCACAAATTAAGCATAGCCAAGCCACTAAAACATGTCAAGATCATGTAAAGGCATTTACTCACAAGAGAGCATATATATGAAATTTTTCAAAAACATAGCCATCAACCATGGATACAAACCAAGATTATCAAGAGCTAAGCCAAACTAACCATAGCTTACCAAATTAGCTCACAAAGACATATATGTCATTCCATGGTGAACAATGTGTATAGGAGAAGCCTTTCCTAAACAATGCATATGATACAAAATGCATGCAACCTAAGATACAAAGATGCCTATACATCATGCTACATATGCCATGCCAAATGCAAGAAATGCACAAAGGAAAGCTATACATATGCTACAAAGGAGCTCCCACACGCCAACTCAAGAAATCAAACAAACACCAAGCTCCCCCCGCAAACGAGTGAAAGTTGCTTGATCTAGGGGTTTGGTGAAAATATCGGCTAGTTGTTCATGTGTGGGTACATGGATCAAAGCTATCTTCCCTTTCTCTACGTTGTCTCTCAGAAAATGATACCTCACTTCTATGTGCTTGGTTTTGGAATGGAGCACTGGGTTCTTTGCAACGCTTATGGCACTGGTGCTATCACATTGAAGTGGGACATGGGTATACTCCTCACCAAAGTCACTCATGGTGTATGTGATCCAAAGGAGCTGAGAGCAACAACTAGCTGCGGCCACATACTCTGCCTCGGTAGTTGATTGAGCAACACTCGACTGTTTGCGGGAAGACCAAGATACCAAAGAAGAACCCAAGAACTGGCAAGTCCCAGAAGTGGACTTCCTATCCAACCGACACCCGGCAAAATCCGCGTCTGAAAATCCATGAAGCGCCAAAGAAGAAGACGCAGAGTACCAAAGGCCGAAGTCGGGAGTGTGTCGCAAATACCTGAAAATGAGCTTGACTGCTTGCCGATGCGAAGTCCTCGGAGAAGCTTGAAAACGAGCGCACAGACACACCGAGAATTGAATGTCCGGCCTCGTCGCCGTCAAGTAGAGGAGTGACCCGATCATGCTCCGGTACTCCTTCTGGTCCACGTGTTCACCTTCCTCGTCCGCATCAAGAACTGTAGTCGTACTCATAGGCGTCGCCATGGCCTTGGAGTCCTCCATCTTGAACTTCCTCACAATGTCCTTGGTGTACTTAGCTTGGTGCACAAATGTTCCTTCCTTTGATTGCTTGATTTGTAGCCCGAGGAAGAACTGCAACTCGCCCATCATGCTCATCTCAAATTCCCTGCTCATGTCTTCTGCAAACCTTGCAACAAGAGAGTTAGACGAGCCACCAAAGACAATATCATCCACGTATACCTGCACAATCAGGATATCTCTGTCCTGCCTGAGGAGAAACAAGGTCTGGTCGACCTTCCCCATCTCAAACCCTCTCTCAAACAGGAACCCCCTCAACCTACCATACCAAGCTCTAGGCGCCTGCTTCAACCCATACAGCGCCTTCCTCAACTTGTATACCCGGTGAGGGTACTTCTCACTCTCAAACCCCGGTGGTTGCCTCACAAACACCTCTTCCTCCAATACACCGTTCAGAAAAGCACTCTTCACATCCATCTGGTACAACTTGAACCCTTTAGCCACGGAAAAGGCTAGAAGGATCCTGATCGCCTCCAAACGAGCTACAGGAGC
Organism: Cenchrus fungigraminus; assembly: GCA_036936925.1. NCBI lineage: Eukaryota > Viridiplantae > Streptophyta > Magnoliopsida > Poales > Poaceae > Cenchrus > Cenchrus fungigraminus. The sequence goes on from CM072775.1 coordinate 25,933,984, forward strand.
GAAAGTCTCCTCGTAGTCGATCCCCTCTTTCTGACTGTACCCCTGAGCAACAAGTCTCGACTTGTTCCTCACCACTTCTCCTTTCTCTCCCTCTTTATTTTTCCACACCCATTTTGTCCCAATCGGCTTACACCCTGGGGGAGGGTCAACCAACACCCAAACTTGGTTCCTCTCAAAATTCTCCAACTCCTCATGCATCGAGTTAACCCAATTATGATCAGATAACGCATGTCCAATGTCTTTGGGCTCAAAAGTGGCAACAAAAGCAGCATGAGCGAAATGAGAATTGTTCCGAACCCTCGACCGTGTAGTACGTTCATTCATGTCGCCGATGATTCTCGAAGCTGGGTGATCCACTTGCACTCGTCGGGGAGGTTCTCGCCTTGATGCTACCTCCCCCTCAACAGCAGCTTCGCCTTGATCTGGGTTTGTCGTTGTAGGTGTGGGAGAGGGTCCATTCTCGATCGTCGTCGAAGTAGTAGGTACATGTTCAGCCGCGGGCATCACACCGCCATCTTCATCATCTCCATGTTCATGCTCCTCCTCCTGAAAGATCTCCTCGCCAAGTTCGTCGTCACCTGCACACTCAAAAACAAGCTGACTACGTGGCTGTGTCTCGTCGAAGGTTACCTCGCAAGTCTCCACGATTTGGTTAGTTTCAAGATTGAGCACACGAAATGCTCTAGAATGAGATGCATAACCAAAGAAAATACCATCGACAGACCTAGCCTCGAACTTGTCCAACTTCTTCCCTTTCTTCAGAATGAAGCATTTACAACCAAAGACATGGAAGTGACTCACCTTGGGTGTGCGACCGTGCATCAACTCGTAACAGGTTTTCTTCTTGTGAACCCTGAGGTAGATCCTGTTCGACACATGGCACGCGGTATTGACCGCCTCAGCCCAGAACCTTCTCGGAGTCCTATGCTCGTCGAGCATCGTCCGAGCCATCTCGCACAAGGTCCTGTTTTTCCTTTCCACCACGCCATTCTGGGGAGGCGTATACGGACTCGAAAACTGATGTTCAAGACCCAAGTCATGGCAAAAGGTTTCGAAGCGAGAGTTTTTGAATTCCGAGCCATTGTCACTGCGGATCGCTCGTATGGCATCTCCGTGCCTCTCGTTTCTTAACCTCAAGACAAGATCTCGAACAAAACCAAACGTCTCCCCCTTCTCCTCAAGAAAGAACACCCACGCATACCGAGAGTAGTCGTCCACCACAACAAGGACATACCACATCCCACCCGCAGATCGCACACGAGCTGGGCCAACAAGGTCCATATGGAGCAGCTCGCATGGACGCTCAGTCATCACATCAGTGAGAGGCGGGTGAGAAGAGGCTACCATCTTGGCATGCCTACACGGCGCACAAACCAACTCTTTCTCAAACCTCAATCGTGGCAATCCTCGGACCAAATTGAGTTTACTCAAGCGAGACAAAAGGTCAAAGCTCAAGTGACCCAACTTCCTATGCCACTTCCACAACTCACTCGAAGAACCAGCCAAGAAGCAACGCTCCACACCAGAAGACTGAGAAAAATCAGCTCGGAACACCTGACCCTCGGGAACGACCATGCAAACAAGATCCCCCCGAGAATCTAAAATCCGAGAACCACCAGGCCGAAACAACACCTCAAAACCCTCATCCAACAACTGGGACACAGAAAGCAAATTGTATCCAAGCGATTGAACAAGAGCAAGACGCCTGAGAGTGATCTTGTCACTTACCTTAATCTCACCTTCTGACAGCACACGCCCTCGCCCATTGTCCCCAAAGGTGATGTACTTCTTTGTCACCACCGGGACGAGACTTGAGAACCACCCCTTGTCTCCGGTCATATGCCTCGAGCAACCGGAGTCAATCAACCAAATGTTCTTCAAGTCACCCACCTGAAATTCAAAAGCGAGCACGTGAGTGAACAAACGACTCATCACTGGGGTTAGTACCAAAAGAGTAAAACCAGTGCCGAGCCATTTGCTCCAAAGTGGGGTTAGCACAAACCAAATCATCACGCCTATCAAAGCTACCACCACGGTAACCACCACGAGGGAACCAACCCTCTCTAGCTGGAGGAGGACGAAAACCACGAAAGGGAAACCGTGGATCGTACCTCCGCTCCATCTCAAAGCTACGACTCTTCTCACCCTCGTATTGAGCACGAGGTGGAGAACGCCTAGCAAACTGACCACCTGCAAACTTTCCAGACCAACCACCAGAACCACGACCTCCAGAACCAAACTGAGCATCCTCACGAGCACGAAATCCGACTCGCTGTCTGCCCAGACCTGCACCGGTCTGACCGGTGTGGCTCGGCCGGCAGCAACACCTGCAGCCTTCCGGTCTCCCCAAGCCGGAACCGTCCTCACAATCGCCTTGGCCCTGGGCATCTGCATACGAGGCTCAGGTACACCATTAGAGGGGTGGTACCTGTCTCTGTTAGCCCACTCTCTAGCCATTCTCTCCTCACGCTTCCTCTTGAAGCAAAACTCATCCTTGTGACCATCTCTCCCACAATACCCACAATGGAACTTTATGGGCTGTGGCTTAGGCTTAGGCTTGGGTTGGGGCTGCCCACTCGGCTTCTCACACTTCTTCTCTCCTTCCTCACCTCCCTTTGGGCTCACAAACTTCACCGGTTTCTAAAAATCATTTGTTGGGTGAGGGAATATGGGTGGATCTGGAGTAGTGTCAAGTTTGTTTCTGAGATGGTTGGGCTTGGGCTCAAACTTGTTCTTGTGTCTGTTTGGTGGTGGGATAGGAATCTCTCCAACTCTCTCAACTCCCTCACCACAGTTCTCTCCAAGCTTGTCAGCCCCAAGTGACTGACCATCATAGCGTTTGAAAGCCGCTATCATGATACCGAGCTGAGGCTCCTGACCCGACAACCAGCTCATACATTTTCTCAGCTCATCATTTTCATCCTGCAGGCGATCAACATAATGTGCAAGCTCCAAATTCTTAACCGCATGCAATTCACAAGTAGAGCAAGAAGTGGGAATAGGCTCTTTCAACTTAGCCTCAAGCGAAACAGTGTAAGCATGCATCTCATCAATCTTTCCATGCAAAACAGGGCAAGAAGTGCAAGCACCTAGCAAAGCAGGTCTAGACTTAAGCTCAGCCACTTCAACCCTAAGCATATCTAGTTCATCACAAGTAGAAGCATGCTTATCCTTAAGAGCAGTAAGATCAGCTAGGTACACAGAGCAATCACAGCAATCAATCTCATCAGAAACCACAGGAGAAGCCTTAAGCGAATCAATCTCAAGCTTAGCATCTAGGTTCTGGGTTTCTAGCTCAGCCACACGGTTCCTACCATCTTCTAGTGAGGCCCTAAGCTCTTTCCTCATCTTCTTGGCCTCTCTAAGCATGTGATCGCGGTTATCAAGCAAGTCAACCAACTCATCATTCTCCTTGCGCAAAGAAGAGAGCTCATCACATACCTCATCCTCGGAGTCAGAGTCCGAGTCAATCTGGTGGCTCTTCTTGCTGCCGGAGCTACGGGCCATGCCGCAGAAGCCATCTCTCGCGAAGCAGCTCAACCCGCTCAAGTTCCTGGATGACTTCTTGTTCTTGCGCCGATCACCTTCATCTTCACTGCTACTCGAGCTTGAGGAAGAGTAGGCGGAGCTGGAGTCGACGTCGCTCGCTCCGACCATTGCTCGGGCCTTCCTGCCGCGGCCATCCTTCTTCCTCGACCGTCGCTCATCCTTGTGCTTGTTCTTGTGCTTGTGATCGCGCCTCGATCGGTACTTGCCATCCTTGCTCGATCGGTGCCTGTAGCCGTCCTTGTAGCCGTCCTTGTTCTCCGTCTTCTCCGGGCAGTCGGCAACGAAGTGTCCTGGCTTGCCGCACTGAAAGCACGTCCGTGCTGTCCTCCTCGTGTTCACCCGGTTCTCGTGCAGCCTCTCGAACCGCCTGGTCAGCAACGCCAGCTCGTCCTCTCCAAGCACGTCGAACTCCTCATCTGGCAAAGACATCAAAGAAGACAGAGAGTACATCCTGGAGGATGCGTTAGCGTTAGACTTAGCTCCTTTGCCACTAACGAGAGCGAGACTATGAGAATCAGTCGGGCTCTCGATCTTGGCTATCATACCACGGTCCAACTCAGCCGACTTGAGCTTCGAGAACAGCTCGTTCATCGTCAAGGTGTCATACTTCTCGGACTCAACAATAGCCTCAAACTTCCCGTCCCATACGGTACGATCCAACGAGTGCAAGAGCTTCACGGCTCTATCATGATCATTGTATGGGAGGACGTCCACATTGGCTCTCATGTTGTTCACAACGACCGTAAATCGCTGGAAAAGGGCATCGACGGACTCGCCGGGGAGATGAGTGAAGTTCTCGTACTCTCTCCGGTAAGTCGCGTACATCCGAGCCTGAACCTGAGCATTCCCAGCATGAGTATCCTTCAACTGCTCCCAAATCCTACAAGCTAAGTCCTCTGTCTGAACCCGATCGAATTCAGGCTGACACAGAGCACGAAACAAGTAGTCGACAGCCTTGTTGTTGGCTTCGAACATATCCCTCGATCCTGGAGCAAGGAAGTTCATCGGATGAACATAAGCTGTGTTCACCGTGACATCGCAAAGGATCTGACCCTTTCCGCGGAGGAACGCCGCCATCCGCCTTTGCCACATCTGGTAGTTCTTCCCATCGAAGTGCGGAGGACCCGAACCCCGTTCCTGGTACGCCATCTTTGGATCTTAGACTGGTAAGAGTCAATAAAGACCCGAACCGGCTCTGATACCAATTGAAGGACCGATTAGGCGAACCAGAGAGGGGGGGAGTGAATGGGAGCCGATAAAAATTCTTCTCGAAGGAGATGAGAACTCCAACAAGACGAACATGGCTTCCAACTCACGTCTCCGACCCAACTACCCAAGTTGGTCAAGACCACGCAGCCACTGGAGTGCTACTGGTCCTAGGAACCAACACTCAACCTTCCTAGCCAAAACTCACCAAAACACACAGCGGAAACTTGCACGGCTTGCTGCCTATGCTACACCGGTCAGACCGATGGCCTACGCCGGTCAGACCGGTGACACCGGTCAGACCGGTGGACAGAGCCGGTCAGGCCGGTGGCTACAACAGCCGCACAGCAAACGTTCCAGGAAGCCTCAGTGAATCCTCTAGGCCCTGGAACAAAAACCACCACGAAACACAACCTGTGAGGAAGAAGAACCCCTCACAAATCCTAGCAAAACAACTCCAAACACGCCAAGAACTGAACAGCAGGACCACGGGACAAAACCACACGGACAAGGCTGTTCCCCGAGACAAAAACCCACCAAGGGCTAGCACCGGTCAGACCGGTCAAGAGCACCGGTCAGACCGGTCGTGCCTGGGCAGCTCGGGATGAACAGCGCCCACGAGTCAACTCCTCCAAATCCAACTCCCGATCTCCCGATCCGCTCCACGGTTTTGCACAAGACTTTGGGGATAGTAGGAACACCTCATGGGTACTCCATAGCCAAGATTTGGTCCACCAAAACTTGTCAAATCAAGAGGAATCGAAGAAATCCCACCAAGAACGCCTCTAACCCTAGAGCCACGAAAACCCCAAAATCGAGCCCCTTTGCTCACGGATTTGGAAGGGGAATCAAAGGGTAAAGAACCACGAAGGGTTCATGCATACATCCCCCACCAAATCCCAAAGATAAAGGCCTCGAAATCGCTCCAAGAAAATCGCCAAGAAAGGGCTCCGAAAATCACCAAAAAGGAGAAACGGGAAAGACACATCCAAGCCTTGAGGAACCACGCCGAATCATCTATACATACCAAAGAGGTTCATACAAGGTCTAGCTTGCCGCCCGATCATCCTTCCCTCTCACAAGATCTCACCATGAAGCTCTCAAGCTAGTCCTACGAAAATCCTAAGAAAATAGGAAGGAAAATAGGAAAACCAAATGAGCTAGGGTTCCAAGAGATGGCTGCCATCCTCTCACCACTTGGGTTATATGGAGGCAACCGAAAGACTAAAATACCCTTACTAGCTAACAAGGGATACATGCCCCTCGAGGGCGAAATTGGAAGTCTTTGTCTTCGCACCATCGGACGGATGCCCAGCGACCGCAAACTTGCTTAGCCTCGACGCAAGCCTTGCGATCCCGACGCGTGTCCTCCGCTTCGAAGATTCCGGACTGCGTCGTCGCACACCGGTCAGACCGGTGCTCCTCACCGGTCAGACCGGTACCCACCGGTCAGACCGGTCAGACCCACCGGTCAGACCGGTCTGGAGCTGCTGCACCTCCGTCTTCGGTTCTTCGGTCTTGGCTTTGTGGATCAACCAAGGAACCCAGTGGTTTTCTGGTGAACCACCGGAAACCCCGCGAACTCGGTGTAGCCTCCGCCAATCACCACTCATGACTCGGCTCCCACGTAGTCCCGGCTCGACCTTGGTTTTGAGGCTCAACCAAGAAACCGTCCATGACTTCATCTTGCCGTTCTTGCCACCATGCGGCCCGCACTTGACCCCGCTGGTCACCGGGTCCCTCGAACCAAGCCTACTTGTCTTCTCCACACCTGGAGGCCTCACCGGCAACGACCTTTCACGCTTGTTCTTCACCTGCACCTGCACCAGTCAAGCCGCAACCTGCACCTGCAATACTTAGCCAAGAATCAGTCCACACCACGTTGTCAATCACTCATCACACCAGGAAGCGACCATCCACCGGTCCTCGAACCACACCTGGCTCTCAGATTCGCAAACTCGAAGGCCACTTCGAAGGGATTGAGTTTCAGCACGTACCACGAAACAACAACGTAGCAGCCGACGTACTTTCCAAACTAGGCTCTCGACGAGCTCTAGTCTCGGCAGGCGTTTTTGTCCAAGACTTACGAAAGCCTTCAATCAAGCTACTGGACCCATACAGTCTAGATTCACCTCAACACGAACAACCCTCAGCACGTCCCCGCGACGTTCTGATGATAGAAAAAGAAGATGATTGGCGCAAGCCTTTCATAGACTTTATACTCGACCAACTCGTTCCAGAAGACAAAGCAGAACGTGAGCGTATCACACGACGAAGTGCCAACTACGTCGTGATTGGTACCGACCTCTACAGAAAAGCCGCCTCCACAGGTGTCTTGATGAAGTGCATCTTGCGATCAGAAGGTCTACAGGTCCTGGCTGAGATCCACAGCGGCGAATGTGGCTGCCACGCAGCATCCGCCAACCTGGTCGGTAAGGCGTACCGATCTGGATTCTACTGGCCCACGGCCATGACCGACGCAAAAGACCTCGTAAAGAGGTGCAAAGGATGCCAATTCTTTGCCAAACAGCAGCACCTGCCAGCTCAGGCCCTGTGCACAATTCCTCCATCATGGCCCTTTGCCATGTGGGGCCTCGACTCAGTGGGACCGTTCGGAACGGCCCCAGGCGGATACAGGTTTATACTAGTAGCTGTCGACAAATTTACCAAGTGGATTGAAGTCCGACCTGTTGCGAAAGTAACATCGGAAGAAGCAGCAAAATTCATGCAAGACATAACACACCGCTTCGGTGTGCCTAACAGGATCATCACCGACCTGGGCACGGCCTTTACCGGCACTGCCTTTTGGGATTTCTGTCAGGATAATACCATCGACGTCTACTACTCCTCAGTCGCCCACCCTCGGTGCAACGGCCAGGTCGAGTGTGCTAATGGCATGGTCCTTCAGGCTATCAAAGATCGTATCTTTGACGATGCCTCAAACTACGCCACCCGGTGGTTAGCCGAGCTACCACACGTGATTTGGGGTCTAAGGACCCAAGTCAGCTCCGCCACGGGCTTTTCGCCCTTCTTTTTTGTCTACGGATCAGAAGCCATATTACCCACCGACGTCGCCTTTGGAGCTCCACGCATCCAATTCTACGAGGAAGGAGAAGCCGAGCAAACACGTCAAGTTGACCTAGATAGCCTTGAAGAACAGAGGCTAGCGGCCGTCATGAGACAAGCTCGTCACAACAAACAACTTCGTCGGTATCACAATCGCAATGTTAGGGAAACTTCCTTCAACGTTGGCGACCTCGTCCTTAGGCGCATCCAGAAGACCGACGGCATGCACAAGCTCTCCGCCCCCTGGGAAGGACCCTTCATCGTCACTGAAGTCATCAGCCCATCCACGTATCGCCTCCAATCGGGTGACGGGCAAGGAGTGCCAAACCCTTGGAACGTGGAACATCTACGATGATTCTACCCGTAGAATAGTTTTTAATTACAGCTATGTATTTCTTTTTACCTTTTTCAGATTAAATAAATATTAGTTCAAGCAGTCATCTGCTGTGTGCCGAGCCCTACCTTCTCCTCTCTCATGTCATCAACACTCCCCCTCGACACGCTCGGGGGCTTGGCTCAAAGCCAACCTAAGGGTCGTTCGACCTGAGGACATCATCCCTAATGGGTATAAGCCCTCTGTCGCTGCGAGCATGCTTGGTCGATAAGGTCGCCAGACCTGAGTCCTAGACTCCTCCTCGCGCGCCGACCTCACGTAAGCCTCCACGCTGAGCTATGGAGGTCGGTAAGCCAGCCTCTCCGTGAGTAGTGGTCAGTGAGGCAAGAAACAACACGTCGTCATCTACAAGACTACCAAGCTCGCGCAGGCACAAGGCAAGTACTTCACTTAAGCATAACAAAATATTCATCAAGAAGCATTGTTTACACGACAGAGAAGAGGAGGAGGTACAGCTCTCAGTCCAAGACTACTGCCTGCCGTCATCACCTTCATAGTCCAAGGAGTTCGCCACTTCCATGGTGGCATCTTGAACTTCCAGCTCCAGGGCTGCGAGGTCTTTTTCAACATCAGCACCCCCTTGACCTTGGCCATGTCAACATCGGGGTAGTGCGACTTCACCCTCACCAGCGCATCAGTAGCTGCCGCCAAGCTCGTCGCCTTCAGCAACGTGAGAAGTCTGTCAGGGGTCTCTATGAGACGATCAACAACAGACTTGGCCTCCCCCCCTTCAACCGGCACTGCTATGCAGTCCATAGCGTAATTGGCAGCGCCCTTCAGGTCCTTCAGCTCCACCTCATATCCTGCAATGGTTACTTGGTCATTCTGCAATGACTTCAAAGCCACCTCAAGATTGACCTCAAGGTCTTGCCGAGCTCGTTTCTCATAAGCCAGCTTTTGAGATACGACATACTCACTGTCAGCAGCTTCTTTCATCGCCCGCTTGAGCTCTTGGCCCCCAACCTCGACCTCACGAAGCGTCACCTCCAAGGACCGGACCTTTTCCTTGGTGTTCTTTAGATCGTTGTTGAGGTCCTCCTCACACTTGCGGAAGTCTGCAAAATATCCAACAAAATTGATACTCAACACAAAGACCTCAGCTCTACAAGAGGATTAACAACATAAAGTCTCGACCTTACCTATGCTCACAGCATTGAACTACGCATTGGCCTCCTGGGTCTTGCGCTTTTCCTCGGCGAGCTCGTCCTCGAGCTTCTTCTTCTCTACGGCCGCTGCCTCGCGGACCTGTTTGAGCTCTTGCTCAAGTTCAGTAACCCACCGCTGCGTCGCCTCAGCGTTATTCAGCAGGTCGATCTGGCTCTTCGCACGATATGCTAGCGCCTGGTATAACACAACAGCTCGTCAGTAACAAATCAACAACACGTCGTCAGAAAAAACATCAGAGGCAAACTCACCATCAATGCAACGTTGACGGTTATAATGCCGGTCCGCACGGCCTGCATATCTTCATTGTCGTCAAAGATGTCCTCTTGCCAAGGGGTATTATTCCAGTCAATCTCTCGTCGTGGCAACCTCGGGCTCGACGGAGAAGAATTAGGTACCTGTGCGCCAGACGTCCCCGGACCTTTCGGGGCTTGTTCAATCTGGGCCTGATCCTTAACCAGGTCTTCCTCCATCCCACCAGGCCTCGCGCTGATGGAATCCACGTCAATGACCCGCGGAGAAGCCGACGTTCCGACGTCGCCCACGGCACCTCCTGCTCCCGCATCATCTGCAGGCGGCGGAGTCGCCGTCCTTGAGTCTGTAGCCGGCGGCGGAGTCGCCCCTCTTTCAACAGCAACCGGTGGCGGGGTCGCCGTTCTCGCATCATCAACCAATGACTGCGCCACGACCTTAGGGTAGGGTGACCTCGTGCGGGAAGGCGAGGCCTTAGCCCCCAGGCCGCACTGAGGCTCCGCAACCGACCTATATAGTCCACCACACACAAACAAGCATAAAAAACATGGCAACATTGAGTTAGAGATATCGAGTGTTCAAGACCTTACCTCGTGATGGTCGGGACACGAGGCTTCGGCCTAAAAATCCGCAGCCTATTCAAAATAGGCATCTTTGCCTGCGTAGCAGCGACAGCTCGCTGCGCCTCCAATCCTTGACAGAGGGCATCCTCTGTCGTCTTCTGCACCAACTCCCACTGCCTCTTGGCTGCGGGGCTCAACGACCTCCTCACCGATCGTTCTTCTACGACCGGTGGCTCCTCAGTGGCTTCATCTTCTTCTTCATCAGATTCGACCTCCCTGGACGGAGGCGTAGGAATCACCGGCGTCTCAACCGCCGGCGGAGGACTTGTCTTCCTCCTCCTCTTCTTCTTCTCCGCGGCCTTTACCGCGGTGACCTTAACAGCAGCAGTCGAGACTGACTGCTTTGCTACCACCGCCCTGGTCTTGCGCCTGGGCTTCGCGGCAGTACCCGCCTCCGGGCCGGTCCCGGCGTCGCCACCGACCTCAGTGTCGGTGTCCTCATCGGCCTCCACCGACGAATCGGACTCGTAATACTCCAGCAGCCGGGCTGCCGGAGGTTGGTACTTGTCCGACCTCAGCATCCGCCGGTGCTGCTCGCCTTCGCGAAGAGGTGCAGGGCACCAAAACTGGCGTTCACGATCCTGCAACAACCAACGACCAAAAGGGTCAAACGACGTAAATCTACAAACGGAGTAAAACGACCTAAAATAGTCCCAGGACTTACCGGGTCAGCCGGCCTCTTCAGCGAATGTGCCTTGGGGCACTTCTTGATCTTCACCTTCCCAGAGTAGATCTGGGACACCCTGGCCGCCATCTCCTCCTTGGAGACCTTGCGGTTCACCTCACGAGTGGGGTCTGACTGCCCCCAGTATTCATACGCGGGGTGGACCCGATCCTTGATCGGCTGGACCAGCCACCGGCAAAACGACCTGGCGACCGAACCCCCTGTCACACCCCGGTTCTTCAGGTCTTGGACCAGCTCCAGGACGTCCTTGATGTCATCAGCTTCACGAGAAGACAGCCCCAAGTCCCATTCAGAAATCTTCACGGGCTTGTGGCTAGAACGACGTGGAAGGGCCGGCAGCTGGTCGGCGATGTAGAACCACTCCGACCTCCACCAAGCAGTGTTGTCGGGGAGATCGCTGTCTATCCACTCTGACTTCAGGCCCGACCTCAAGCAGAACATTACAGCCCCCACTGGCCCAGACCTCTTGCCAGTACTCTTCACACAGAACAGGTGCCTCCAAAGAAGAAAGTGAGGCGATATCCCCAGATATGCCTCACAGAAGTGGATGAAGGTCGATACTACGGTGATGGAGTTGGGAACGAGATGTACTAGCTCCAGCTTGTAGTAATAGAGAAGACCCCAGAAGAAGTCACCCGCGGGGATGTTGAAGCCACGCTCAAAGTACGACGCGAAGACGACCTGCTCCTTCACGTCCTCGGTTGGGAACTCCTCTCCCACCGCCGCCTTCCACTCCACCTCCTCCTTCGGCCTCAGCAGCCCACGGTCCATCAAGGATTGGATCTTGGCCTCTGTCATCGTCGATCGCACCCACACAGTGCGTGGGTCCGGGAACGGGAGAGCTTCTGCTGCCATTTCTGCGCTAGGTTTGGATCTGGATCTGAAAGTACACAAGGTCTTGATGCGCATGCGCAGCAACGAACAGCGCGGGCGGCGGCGCTAGCACGCGGATGGCCGGAGCCGGCAATGGGACGGAGGCGCGCGCAAGGAAATCGAGCGCAAGGCTATAGCGGCTACGGTGCGGTGGCGGCGATAGCGACGGGAGGAGGAAGAAGATAAGTGTGGTCAACCCCGACCCTAGATATTCTATTTAGAGGGGGGTCCACCGGGTCCGCCCGTTGCGGCTCCTTCCGCCGTACGGTGCTCACCGCAACGGCTCTGTCTCGATAATTTCGCGAGAAGATCACGCCGGATTTTTCGCCAAGAGAATGAGCAACGACCTAAGCTCTGAGTTTAGGTCGTCAGTCACAGTAACGTCACCAGGTCATCCTAATGACAATATTTCGATCCTCACAAGGTCGATAAGCCCCCAAATCATATCAATTTCGGTCTTTTAACAAATCATTTTGTCAAAACGACCAAGTACATGACAGAAGAGAGCGAACATTACACGGGTCGTCCGAAGGTACACAGGTCGCCTGCAACCTCATTGGATCTAGAACCCGGCACAAAAATATAAACGTACTCGAAGACCTGATTGACCTAGAGCAATCCTTGAGGCGTACTCCGATACAGCAGAGCACGTCGCAAGAATTCTTCTAGCCTCAGGACCTCGATGGTGGTCTTGCGGTGAACAACTGCACGACGCTGCACGTAGTTGGGCACAATTTGTGCCTGACTATGTAATGCAGATACGAGCTTGCTCTTCGGCGCGGACTGCAGACCCTCAACGAGCACCACACGGTCGTCGAGGACTTACAGCTTCACCTCGGGCCTCTACAGCATCACCTCCAAACTCTACCTGGTACCACGCAAAGGCACGGTACAAAGAATGGGGGTGCTGCCTACATTTCGCAAGAGTTCTTCTAGCTCCAAGCTTCTACAAACATGACATCCTACAATATGGTGGACGGACACATGCCCATGGCATGGCCTCAAAACTACTCTGCAGCTTCATAGCTCAGCAATGCTCGGTGCTTGCCCCCCTCAAGCTTCACAGTGCTATTTATAGCCAAAAGCCAGGCCTCGGGCAGCTGACGAAGTGATGACACTGAAACCACATGGGTCCAGTAGGCCTGTGGACATGTGAGTAATTAAAGACGACGACTTTATACCTGTCTCGCGACATCTTTGTCGCTAGCGCATCAATGATGCCTGAGCCCGCCGCAGAATCACATGGCTACAGTGCGCTCCTTGATTCGTGGGCAGTTTGTCGTTTTTTGGGTGGCAAGAGAATCTCCGACCACTGTTGACCCATGACCCTGTAGTCTACGGAACAAGACAAAGCCTGACCATGTGTCAGAGGGCTCAGCGCCTCATTATAACTGTGAATGACGACGACGATTATATGCACTTCTTCTACGACTCGACGTTTTTATTGCACCCGCTAGGCTCTGCGTCCTGATGCACCCGCTATGGCTCTGCACGTAAACAGACCTATTCCAATCAGCCTATATTTCTGTTTCCTGAGCAGAATGGTCGTAGGTTCGATTGAAGACCTTCCGGGGTAGGCGTGCCTCGCTGCTCTGCCAGATCCTTCTGGGCGCCTGGAGATCAGAAGCATCATGGAGATCTACGATTTTCGTCGGGCCCCCGTGGTCGGTGTGCCTATTGCTGAGGTCGTCAATACCTTAGTGCCATGGCTCCGCTGGATGGTCAGCAGCTATGTTGGTCGTCTGGGCACCAAAATGACCTCCCTGAGGTCGGCGTGCCTTAATAGCTAGGTCTTGCAATACCTCGGTACCTCTACGGCTCTGCCAAACCCTGGATGCGTGACCTCTCTGAGGTCGGTGTGCTCTTGTAGCCCTGTCAGCCCGCTCTGGACACCCATTATTTTACGTCAGGAATGAAGGCCTCCCTGTGGGGTGCGCGCCTAATGGCCCTGCCAAGTATCTCCAGGTGCTTGGGCGCTTTTTGATTTGAGACCTTCTTAAGGTCGGCATGCCTCGGGTGGCTCTGCCAGACTCTTTGCAGCTATGCAGGATATCTGGGTGTCTCTACACTCCATACATTCAAGATCTACATTTTTTCACCAGTTTCATCGTTGATCATTTCGACCACTACAGATGACCTCTTCATGCGACGCACGTGTCAAGATCTTGCTGGGTATCCTCGGATACTGGGCATAGTTGATTTGAGGCCTCTTCGAGGTCGGCACGCCTGCAAGGCCTCCTCGAGGTCGGCCCTGCCAGACTCCTTGCAGCCATGCTTGGAGATCTGGGTGCCTCTACACTTCGTTCGATCAAGACCATGACTCACTTTTCTTCTCTTCTTTGAGCATCAAACCAGCCATGCTGTCTGTTTCAATGCTCGGGGACTACTCTACGAGTGCGTCTTCGACGCCCTCTTGTTTTCTTCGTCATACCGACCTGTTGGGAAACCTGTTTCTCATCACGTCGCTACTCGACCTACTTTCTCCTTTTTGGATCATCATACCGGCCATCCTGCCCGCCATGATGCTCGGATACTACTCTATGAGTGCGTCCTTGACACCCTCTGAATTTTTTCATCGTCGTTTCGATCTATCGGAAGCCTGCTTCTTATAGGTCGTCACTCGACCTCTCTTCATTCGGCAAGACTATAACAGGTCGGCTGCTAAGCTAGCTTTGTTTTCTTCATTTTGACCGAAGTGCATGCTATTCGACCTGTCGATAGCCCCACGACTTCGTCATGACCTTTCTAAGGTCGCTGCGCATACACCTCGCTCGGGGGCTTGTGAGACATGGGTACCCCTGGGTCCCCACCGACCAGGCTCGCGGCCGTCCCCGACAAGTGGGTCCGGCCTACCAGAAGACCCGCCGACCTGTTAGTGGGCCCAACCGACCAAGTTGGCGGCCCACACGACCTCTTGAAGACCTTCCAGAAAATTCTCTAGACGACCTCATCCGGAACGACTTCAAGACTTGGCGTACAAGACAAGACGTCGGTGGATTTCGACCAAAGCAGATTGACGGATATGGCAAATGTCGTAATCAGCTAGATTTAGGTCTCCTGGTCGTAACCGACCTGGAGTCTGGGAACCGACCTTGTCCGCTGGCCAATATAAGGCGGGCAGGGCGACACCTTGTATCAATACGCAATCCTCAAGCAATCTACACCAACAACTGGACGTAGGGTTTTACTCTCCGGAGGCCCGAACCAGTATAAACTCACCGTGTTCTCTGTGTTCCGTGTGCTCTTGCACAACCTTCGAGTTCTTAGCCTTAGATTCCACCTCGCCGAACAACTAAACCACAGGGATTAACACCCCCGTGGGCTATCTAGATCTCACCATCTGACAGCCCCTGTTGAGTATATGCCCTTGGATCAAGTATGCCTCATCAATGAGAGCTTGGGGCGTCCTGATGAAGGGTACGGAATTCCCGCTAAGAACCCCGAGTCTGAGAGCAATACGAGTCACCAAAGATGTACACTCAATAGGACCTATCATCCTGAAATTCATCAACCATTGCCGAATCGTAGCTTTAACGGGAGAGACCTTGATCCGGTTAACAGCGGCATATAATAGAATCATCTAATCACTGCGCACGGGCCGAACATCCTCTCGTGGAAAGAGAGTAATGGCGAGCCACTTGTGCCCCAGGCAGAGAGTGGGATGCACAATATCGTTGCACCGAGGTACAAACTTGCCACTGTAAACAAGACCAGAGATGTCTGACCAGAAATATTCTCGAACATAACCCTCATAAGCCTTCTTCAGATAAACAGCACAACGAGGACTAAACCCAAGAAGACGACTAAGTTCCTCCAAGAAACACGATAATCGGTCCCAAAAAGATGAAACTGAATGTCATCCTGAACCTCGGTAAGAGAGCAAAGAAACTGGATTGTGAGGGGCCGAGAGCCAAGCTCTGTAACCGGCACAAACTCCTCCCAACCAAGAGCATGCCAAATGGAAGCGAACTCGAGATTCATACATGTTTTCTCCTTGAGAGCCGGGTCAAAGTCTCGGGTGTGAGCGAAGACTCGGTCCTTCAGGAGAGCATAGGCTTGCTCCTCTTGCTCTTCTTCATAATCCATCGTCGATGGGCTCAGCGTTGGCTCGGCGGGGGTGGATGCACTCATGCTTGCCCGCGAACGGGAGTGTGAGCATGTCACCCTCCGGAGAGTGTTCGCCGCCCAATTCATGCTAGCACAACAACAAGAGACAACAAGAGCAACTCGGTGATGGGTTAGTGAAATCAAATGAAGTTCTTACCGAGCTTGCTCCACCAATAATAATACTTTCAGCGACACAATAGAAGGAACACTTGATGATCCAATCCCGAGCAAGAAATCCAAGAAAACCAAGAGAGCAAGGAGTAGAGAGGGGAGTGTGAATGAAATGAGTTGAATAGGTGAAGAACACCCCTTCTCGGGTCCAATTTATATAGCAAAGGGGCAGCACACCGCGGGATAGCCGTTGGGCAACGGCTAGGAGCCGTTGGCCAAAGCTGGGCCCACATGACCGTTACCAGGGTTCGGCTGAACCCTGGTTCGGCCAGCCCAGTGGTCGGCCCGGTGCTAGCCCCCTTTTGGCAGGTGTGCCACCAACGGCTATATGAAGATATGCCAAGGTGCACCGGCCAAAGTTTACTCCAGAAATTTGCCCAAATGAATTTTCTATGGTTTTCAAAATCATAAATTATTTTCAGAAATTTTATTTAGAAAAGGGAAAAGGGCTAGATAAATCTAGCATGCAAATGCAGAGTTTTGGAAAATTAAATATGCAATTTTGGAAATGAAATTTTGGAAAGGGAAATATGAGATAAGTACCATTTTTAACCTTTTTGGTAGAAAGGACCCATCATTTTTAGTCCGACGAGTTGGACTCTCCTCAACGATCAATTCCATTCAGCACCCCACTCCTGAGAAGTAGAGGTTGGTGCCATCTCAATCTTCCGCCATTCTTTCCGAATTTTCTTTAGCCTCTTTGACGGAGATTTCTTCCTTGGGGGTAAAGGCTCTTTCCTTCCCCCAAGCTGCTCAACACTATCTTGCACCAAATAACATTGCTCTTCTTTGTCCTGAAACTTGAACTTCAAGTTCCTCTTCCCAATGCGGAAACGGATGGTTCCGGACCCCACATTGATCCTAGCTCGGACATCACTGAGAAATGGTCGCCCAAGGATGAGCGACATTCCTCCCTCGTCATCCATAACAAGGACCACGAAATCCGCGAAGACATAAGAACTCTTGACCTTAACCAATATGCTATCAACAATTCCTTCTAGATATCGTATCGTTGAATCAGCGAGTTGGATAGTCCGTGCTATTGGAGAGAGAGCTGGATATCCCAGTTGCTCGAACAAAGCCTTGGTCATGAGATTAACACTCGCACCAAGGTCACAAAGGGCATGCCTGATCTTCTTGTAATAGATTGTGCAAGTGATAGTCGGGTAGCCTGGATCTTTCTTGTGCACCACTGCTGATTCCTCCCATGGATCAAGAATTTGTTGTATGGGCTTTCCTGCATAGTTAGAAGCATGTGTCTTCCTAGTTGGCTTACCCCACCTGGTTGACACTATACTAACATTTTCACAGGAGGATACGGGTTGCCCCGAGATCCTCTCGTTATCAGGAGATGGAACCAAAGCAGCCAGCTGGGCCAGCTGGGTTTCTAACATTTTGTTGAAACTTAGCTGACTCTTCTGAGCAGAAGAAAAACTATCAAACTTAACATTGAGGCTTTCCACAGTTTTATCAAGGGCAGCTAGCTTCTTGTTAATACCTTCATTAATCTTAGCTTGCCCAAAAACGAGATCTCTCAAGGAAGGTTGGTTGGGATTGTAAGAATTACCTTGGTTACCTCCTTGATAATAAGGGCATTGTTGATTCCACGATTGGCCTCCTTGTTGAGGTGGACGATAACTGTTGTTGTTGCCATTCATGTACATCACTTCCTCCTGAGTCTCCGGACAGTGGTTGCCTGAGTGCCCAGTGTTGCCACAGACTTCACAAGTCATATGAGAGTCCATAGGCAGAGTAGTGGTGGCCATGGCAGCCTTCTCGCTAGTGTAGTCATCCAATCTCTTCATAAGAAGATCCATCTTGGAAGTAATCATGTCTGCTTCCTTGACAGTATGAGTACCCCTCGGTCGTGGTTGGAGTCTTTCATCACTCCACCCTTGGGTGGAGACCATCTTCTCAATGAGTAATTTAGCATCATCAACAGTGAGTGAGAAGAATGCTCCTTGAGCAGCAGCATCAATATGGCCTCGGGCTGTCCGACTCAACCCATTATAGAAACTTTGAAGAATAAGCCAATCCTCCATCCTATGGTGAGGACAGGCTAGGACATACTCCTGAAGCTTTTCCCAAGCCTCTGGAATAGATTCACTTATTGCTTGCTGAAAACCAGAAATCCTTCCACGAACAGCATTGGTTTTACCCAATGGGAAGAACTTCTTGAGAAATGCCTCTGAACACTTAGTCCAAGTGTTAATAGCTTCACGATTCGCGTAGAACCATTGCTTAGCTTTCCCCAGGAGGGAGAATGGAAACAGCTGTAGCCGAACAGCATCCATATTTGCACCCCTGATGACGAAAGTGCTGCATAGCTCTAGGAATTGTTGCAGATGAGCATTGGCATCCTCATTTGGCTTGCCACAGAATGGGCTAGCCTGTACCATCGTAATTAGACCCGTCTTGATCTCAAAATTTTCAGTCCCCATTGCCACCTTAGGGCCTTGCAGCACCTGGTCAGTGGAAGGAGCTGAGTACTCACGAAGTGTCTTCTGGGCCATAGCGTTGGACGTGGATGGTACAAAGAAAGCTGGTTCGCCCTCCGAACGAGTACGACGAGGTGAGCCGAAATGAATTCGAGCTTTCCTCACAAGTGACTCGGGATCTTCAGTAAAATTCCCCGGTAGGTCGAAACTAGTCATACACTACCTGTCTTCATCATCCAAAGATAAAAGAAGACAATCAAGGTTAGCCTGCATTGAGAGTTGTCCTAACCTACTCAGAGTTTATAAACAGATGCAAAGCATAGTCATGATAATCCTGTGCCTTCCCCGGCAATGGCGCCAGTAATGCTTGTTGGCATTTCATAACATCGATCACTTAAGAACAGATTTGGAATCCATCCTTAGCGTCAGTGTTAGAAATGCCTTTAGGCAGCTCTCAATGTCACAACTAATGATGCTGGGTTAGCGTGAACATCGAGACTTGGCAAAGGTTAATCTAAATGATCATGAACGAATCCGTAAGCGCACAGATAAACCATTGTAGCATTTCCCCAAGGAAGGAGAGTATTCCAAGGGTATCATATCCGTGGAAGGCAATGGTAGATATCTTAGACTTATGCTTTTGCTCCGAATGTAAACCAAGAGATAGATATAGGGAACAACACACTCAAAACAGGGGTAAGATTAAAAGATATACGGGGTAGTGTGACACACACACTCAGATCTACCTCTACTTTAGCACACTACGGCTTAGGGGGAACATACGAGTTAGCTCTAGGTTCTAATGTACTAAACATACAAAGCTAGAAGATACAAGAGATGGGCATGAGTATTGCATGAGAGAGATAAGGTTCAGCACCAAGGTACAAATGGGGAGCTAGCCCGCGACGATCAGCACTCTGCGAAACTAGACTTTAGACTCCTACGGTAGGTACCCTAGCGCGGAGGTTGCCCAAGGATCGAACAGGGTTGTCACCACCTGAGGACCGACCTCTATCGTTACGGGGGGTGTGCTCATAACTATCGTAGCCAGACTACCCAGGCACCATGCCTACGTTGCTGCTAGACTCCACCCGGCCCGGGCTATTGTGACCCAGGGTGAGAGCCACCAGAAGACTGGTCAACTAGACCGAGTACCGTAGCTTGAACACAGACCTCATGCAACACTATCATGCCATCTAACAGGATCAACTAAGGCTAGACATACAAACAGATATGAACTCTCTTATGTCTAATCAATAAGATCAAAGGGTCGTGTTCGTGAAGAACACGAGCCTCTAACTTATGAACAATCACATAAGGAAGGAGTTTATCACCCTTCAAGTGGATCAAAAGGTAGTGTTCACGAAGAACACAAGCCTCTAAATGATGAACTGAGGATGAACTCAATAACATATCAAACATATGATCTACCATGACTTTATATGAAGTAGCTGAATAACTGAAGTAGATCAAAGTCATACAAAGAAATAATGATAAAAGAGAACTCATACCTAGACTTCCAAGAGGACTTGGAACCTGAATAAGAGCTACTCTAGCCTACCCCCTAGCCTTGGAAACTAAAAGTGAGAGGAGAATGAGAGAGTGGTGTGTGAGAAATGGGAGCCCCTCCCCTTCTATTTATAGGCAAGGACAAGGCTTGCTCAGACGCCCAAAGTGCCCCTAAACACCCGGGAGTGAGGCAATGGACCAATAGGTGGCTACCACGTGGAGGGCCAGGATGGAACCCCCTAAGGCGGTTCGACCGATCCTAGGATCTGCCGACCCCCTAGGGTGGCCCCACCTGGTGGCCTTCCTCTGGTTGGCCGCCCTGTCGGCCCTCTGATCCATCCCCGGTGCATGGCTTGATTTGGTATCCGAGGTGGGCCCTTTGATCCATGTGAAGTCCATGTGGCATCCTCTGATTCGTCGGTGAGTGCCTCCCCTGGATCGATGACGTGGATTGCCATGTTTTCCTTGGTGGCAGCCACCTCCTCAGCTGAGTTGGCATGGTTTGTTCATAGAAGGTGAGTTTCCATCTCTTTTAAGGGGTAAATCACCTACATACAAATAATCTCCAAGGACAAGTGGAACTACATTATTCAAACCTAAATGCTAGTAAATAATGCATATGCCTCCATTTATGTGAGAATATTGAGGGTTGGAAATGGTGAATTTCAACCGTCAACAGCTTGTCCTTCCATTTTATTCCCATTTGGTCCACCGTCTTCTGTAGAATGTTCTTGATCTGCTTATTTGACGTCTCTGCTTGACCACTTGTTTGCAGGTGGTAAGGAGTAGCGACATTGTGTTGGATCCCACGGTCCGAGAGGTATTTCTCGAAGCGCTTATCGATGAAATGACATCCTCCATCACTTATCACTAGCCTTGGCGTACCGAATCTTGGAAATATTGTCTCTTCAAACATCCTTATTGAGCTCTTGTGGTCAGCAGATCTGCATGGCAGGGCTTCAATCCACTTGGAGACATACTCAACTGCCACCAAGATGTACTCGTATTTTTCGGACTTTGGGAATGGTCCCATGTAGTCAATTCCCTAGACATCAAAGAGCTCGATCTGAAGGTTGGTCGTCAGTGGCATGGCATTTCTGGAATTGATGTTTCCGTGCCTCTGATAGGAGTTGCACCTTCGTACGAAATCTTTTGTGTCTTGATACATGGTTGGCCAGAAAAATCCACTTTGCCAGATCTTTGCATGTGTGCGGAAAGCTCCATAATGACCTCCATATGGTGATGAGTGGCACTTCTCGATGATCTTCATTCCTTCTTCTGCCGGTACACACCTCCTGAGTAACCCGTCAGAGCATACTCGAAAGAGGTATGGTTCATCCCACAGGTGATGGCAACTCTCGTAAATGAGCTTTTTCTTGTCGGCCCCTGGTCGTACATACCCTGCAACCATAAAATTAACAATATCTGCATACCAGGGGTCGGACCGGGCGATCCGATAGAGCATGTCATCCCTCATTGCGTCATTGATTGGTAGTTCTTGCGGCTTCTCAAAATACATTCTAGACAAATGACCGGCAACAAAATTTTCTACTGCCTTCTTATCTTTTATTTCTAAGTCAAACTCTTGGAGCAGCAAAGTCCATCTTATTAATCTAGGTTTAGCATCTTTCTTAGTGAGCAAATATTATAAAGCAGCATGATCAGTGTAAACAATAACTTTTGCTCCTACTAAGTAAGATCTAAACTTTTCAATGGCATAAACAACAGCTAGCAGTTTTTTTTCAGTTGTGGCATAATTAAGTTGAGGTCTCGTCAAAGTTTTACTAGCATAAGCAATGGCATGATGTTTCTTGTCTTTTGTTTGCCCCAAAATAGCCCCCACAGCATAATCACTTGCATCGCACATAATTTCAAAAGGTAAAGACCAATCAAGGGGTTGAATAATGGGTGCAGAAATAAGAGCATTTTTCAGAGTTTCAAATGATTTAAGACAAGCATCATCAAAGTCAAAGGGAACATCTTTGGCAAGCAGGTTTGTAAGAGGTCTAGCAATATGAGAAAAATTCTTTATAAACCTTCTATAAAAACCAGCATGGCCAAGAAAGCTTCTGATTCCTTTGATATTAACAGGTGGAGGTAGTTGTTCAGTTACTTCTATCTTAGCTTTATCTACCTCAATTCCTCTTTCAGAATCTAGATGGCCTAGCACTATTCCTTCTCTAACCATGAAATGACATTTTTCCCAATTAAGGACTACGTGCTTTTCTTCATGTCTTTGGAAAACCTTATCTAAGTTTTCTAGACAATCATCAAAAGTTTTTCCATATACAGAAAAATCATCCATGAAAACTTCCATGATCTCTTCAATCATATCAGAGAATATAGACATCATGCATCTTTGAAAAGAAGCTGGAGCATTACATAGTCCAAAAGACATTCTACGATAAGCATAAGTTCCATAAGGACATGTAAAAGTGGTTTTTCTCTGGTCATTGGGATGGATCGGGATTTGGTGATACCCAGAATATCCATCAAGAAAGCAAAAGAAAGAGTGATTTGCCAACCGCTCTAACATTTCATCAATGAAGGGAAGTGGAAAGTGATGTTTCCTTGTGGCTTTATTGAGTTTCCTATAATCTATGCACATACGCCAACCAGTGACAGTTCTCTGAGGAATTAATTCGTTCCTCTCATTTTTCACAACTGTCATGCCTCCCTTTTTAGGCACGACTTGCACAGGGCTCACCCACTCACTATGTGGCACAGGATATATAATCCCAGTGTGTAAAAGTTTCAGAACTTCTTTCTTCACTACCTCTCTCATCGCATTGTTGATTCTTCGTTGGGGTTCTCTAGATGGTAGAACATCAGGGTCTGTAGGAATGTGATGTGTGCAAAGGGCAGGACTGATGCCCTTAAGGTCTTGGAGTGAGTAGCCAAAGGCTGAGCGATGTTGTTCTAAGATAGTTATCAGCCTATGAGTCTCTTCCTGAGTGAGTTTGTCATTAATGATCACATGAGACTCAGGATCATTATGCAAAAAGGCATATCTAAGACCAGGTGGTAATGGTTTAAGTTCAATGGGAGGTCTCGAGGTCTCCTCGAATTCATCCAGGGGTTCAGATTCTGTAGGATTTTCTTCTTCCTCCTCGACATAGAATTCAGTGACATCTTCTTGACTGGACTCTACGAAATGTTCTAGAGATGCTTCATTCACCTCTTCCATTGGGTCTGGTTCTAGACTGGGTTCGGTCTTAGTATGGATCGAATGTGCGAAGTGTAAGGGAACTTTAATAGTTTTGCCTAGGCAAATATCAAGTTTCCCTGTGTGTCCTTCTTTAAGGAGTCTTTCCAAAGGATGGCATATTAATAGGTCAAACTCCTTAATATCAAAAATGTAGAAGCTCAGGTGAATTGGCATGTCATTTATTGAAATGGGTATGACATAAAGAATTCCTGAACTTTGAATAATTTGTCCTGAGGAGCACTTTAATAATTTCGTTGTGGGAGATAATGGCGTGTTTTTAATAAACTGATAGAAAAAGGATAAGGCCATTATATTGATTCCCACAACTGGATTATAAAGGGCATCAAAGGGGGTTCCATTGATTATGCATTGAATTGGTGTAGAAGGTGAATCCAAACGGACCACGTGAGAGGAAAGCTCTAACTCTTCTAAACATTCCCCACTCATGATGGATGCAAGCTCCACAATGTGTTCTCTTGAGAAGATTTGCTCAAAAGGGTCTATCTCTTCATGTGAAGATGATTTGTACTTTTGAGGCCTCTTCTCTTTATGATAATTCGGGGTGTTTCCATAATCGGAAAATAAATCATCCTCGATATCATTAATAAAATTAGGGAGAGGAATTTCTTCCTGTGGTGATTCTATTGGTTGGATAGCTATAGGTTGAGATGATTCTGGCATAGGTTCTGGTGTAGCTATCTCTGGAATCTCTTCTTCTAAAGTTTTCTCTTCTCATGGATCATCATTAGTGCTGGCTAGAATGTTATCTATGATAGTTCTAGCTTCACTGGATGTAAGGTGTATGAATGATCCATGCGAGGAGGTATTTAAGTAGGCTCTAGATTCCTTATTAAGACCAATATAGAAATGTTGAAGGAGAATATGGTCTTGAAGGCCTAGATCTGGTCTGGATTTGTAAAGGAGTTCAAAACGTTCCCAGGATGAACTCATAGGCTCACTATCCCCCTGTTTGAAGGATATGATCTTGGTTCTGAGGTGACTACTCTGGATAAAGGGTAGAAATCCATGCGGAAATCCGCACGGAGAGTTCCCCAATCGCCCTTCTTCTTCTCTTTGGTTCTCTCATACCATTGGCGAGCTTTTCCTTTCAACGTGAATGGAAAAAGCTTCCAATGGATGGTCTCGTCAGACTTAGCCTCTATATGAAGGCAGTCACAAGTTTGTTCGAACTGTTGGAGATGATGATAAGGGTCTTCGTCTTCTATCTCTAAGAAAGTGTTGGTTTGGACCATCTCTATTAACCATGGGCGCAGCTCATAGGCATCAGATAGGATTGGCTTCGATGATGGTATGGGCCTAAGGCTGAGCTCTGAGGGTGCCGAAAAGTCTTTAATGAGGGTAGTATCCATAGGGACAGTAGAAAAGATAAAATCTAAAACTAAAAAGGAAAAGATAAAAGTATACGTACAAGATATAGTTATACTCACGAGTTCTTTCTTAACCGTTCTCCCCAGCAACGGCGCCAGAAATGCTTGTTGGTATTTGTTAAACCTACAAAAATATTATGATGGATAATCCGCAAGCGAATGGATACCGGTGAGCACTTCACCCGGGAAGAGGGTTTTAAATATCGAATCCACAGGGAGAAAGGTAGAGAGAGTGGTCTGAGGTATATAACTAATCCCTGAGCAGTTATCAAGGACTTGATAGAAAGAGAGATAAGGAAAACTTAAGGATGTCTAGTTCTTACTCGCACAAGCTATGTTTATATTGTTCTTATGGGGGATTGTCTGAAGACACACTTAGGAAAGGGAATCTCCCGACAATCTATGGGGGGAGTCCTACAGTTTCTATAGACGGGAGGTGGACTGCAAAGGACAGACGGGAACGAGGTCACTTCCCCCTTCTACCACACGATCCGGAATATAGAAGGTATTCACAAGCTAGCTAGTCTAAGCACCATGCTTACACTAAACATGCAACTTTAACTCAAGAGTGAGAGGAATTAAAGTACTCATAAAAGAGTTATGAACCGTAAGAACAATAATAACAATGTTACTCACTTGAATAAGAAGTTGATCTCTCCACAAGGTCTCAAGATCAGGCTCCAATGGAGTCGATCCCAGAGGAAGAAGATGAAGAGGAGACACCGACAGGTCTGGGCCTTCCTTCAACTCTACCTCTACCGCGCTCTAATTCTCTCGAACAAGATTAGCTAGATCTGGATAGATCATGGCTCTAATCTCTCAACTTGATATTAACTCTCCAACTCTAATTCTAACCTAGAGCTTCTATCTCAGGTAGGCATTGATGATCTTGGTAGAATGAATTGCCCTCCACCCTGGGGTTAGGGGGCCTGTTTATATAGTCCTGAGGAGGTGCCTTGCCGCCGTAGGATCAAAACGACCTAATATACGGTTTAGATTGCTTCTCATAGGCGGTGGAAGAACATTCTAGAAGGGGAGCTGAGGTGGCGCCAGGGATGGGGCGGTCGGCCCCACCACCAGGCTGGTCGGCCTGGTGTGGGCCCCCCTCGGGGTCTGCCTTGGCCAGGAAGGTCTTTGACCCTTCCAGATGCTTCTTTCTTGCAAGCCAAGTCTCGTTGAGTTCAAGAGTGTTCTGGAGCCTTCTAGACTTGTTTCTTTTCTTGTTTTTCTGGATAGTCCCTGTAATTTTATAAATTCACCAAAACTCGTGGAAATTGTCAGAGTAAACCCTAATAAGGTGATCTAATCATATTTTAGTCCTTTTTCTAGTAAATGTGAAGGGAAATATTTATAGATAAAATGTGTCAACAGTTACGCACCGTCCGTGCTGTTTGATGCAATACCGACTCGATTAAGCACGTAGTAGGTTACGCACCTTTAAGACGGCTGGGTGCATGGATCAACACTGATTGGGTTACACACTGATCGGTCGTGTTGATTCTACGCGTCACCTCCTCCAGCTCAGTTACGCACGGTTCGATGACGTAGCATCCCATGGCGCGTGCATCACCGACTGGGTTACGCACTGCGACGATTACGCAAAATCCACACTGCATTCTGATTCGACGCACCATCCTGCTCGGTTACGCACGTTTCGGCGACAGACCATCTGTTCTGCATGGTGTGTGCATCACCGACTGTGTTACGCACGGAGTCTGTCACGCAAAATCCCTATACATCCGGTCGTGTCGTTGCATCACGTAACCTAGAGCCGATAAGGTTACGTAAAATCCATGCTGCATCTGGTCATCTCGAATCAGTGCGTAACCTATACAGGGCACCGTCCGTGGAGTGTAATGCAACACCGAATGGGTCGTGTCGAATGCAGCTTACGCACTGTCCTTGATGCTTGATCCAACACTGACTGGGTTGTGTCGTTGCATCATGTAACCTAAACCCGCAAAGGTTACGCAAAATCCACGTTGCATCCAGTCGTGTCGATTCAACGCGTAACGTGCACTGGTTACGCACCGTCCATGTGGCTTGATTGATGCAACATGTTGGCGGTCGATTTCCGTAAACCTAGCCACTTGTTTACCTTCTATGTTGGTATTAATTTGATATTCACACTAACGATCCTAACCCCCATTATATGTTTTTTCGCACTCGCGCATGGTTTTTGGAGTTTATTGTTTACACAGGAATCAAGAGCTCAAATGGGGACTTTCGGGTAAAGTTCATCAAGGGATTTACAAGGTGATCACGGACCCCGGGACAAGCCAAGATAGAAGATGAACATGACTCCAAATGAACCAAGGACTAAAGCATGAAGCCAAGAAATGCTGAGGACCTAGACGGAAGATGCGGGAGTTCATACGCAAAGCCCCCTTATCTAAACCGCGAGGAAAATGACGTCAAGGGCCCACATGCAACTCGGCAAAAACTCAGGAAGTCACGAGAAGCTTCACGAAGAAAACCGAAGACGAACCAAGCCGAGGAGGCCCTGGGCCGGCCGGCTCAGGCCGGCCAGCCTTGCCCATCCTCGGGTCGGTTCGCCCCCCCCTTTGACCTAGATGATGCTCGGGCTAGCCCCCGTGCGAAGTTGCAACTATCAAGCCATTCGTCATTCGCCACCGAGGAGCAGTGGAGCTTGAGGGACACCACCCCGGAGAGGAGGGTTGTGTTAGTCGTCTAGGGTTTGCCTAGTCGGCGTGGGAACCTTGCAAGGAAGACCACGTTGGAGTTACGGAGGCGTGAATCAAGATCAAGGTAGGATCCCGGTTGGATCTTATTCATGTATACATTCTTTTGATGGAGTTTTAATGGATCCGATTCCTAGCGATCGAGTACCTTTGTTTGCAATTCTTGTTCTTGCTTGGGTGTTTTCTTCCTCAATCTATTCTCGAGATAGATTGCATGGGATGTTCTTGTAGCCGCGGTGGCTAGAGGTGCATACACGATCTACCAAGTAGTTCAACGCACTCCTTGAGGATGTGCTCCAAGATTCGACCGCGAAGAAAGGGGAACATCGTGACAGGATGTTGACACCGAGTACGGCGGGGCGACTTAGAGGGTTTGACCGAAGGTCAAGGTTTAAAGACGCTTTCAATGAGACTCATTTTACTCTCTCTTCTATCTTGCTCGAAACGACGACATAAACACAATCTAGACCCCTCTAGATCAGTACCTCAATGCTTTCTCTTGCTACCTCTTTTGATCTTAGTAGATTAGATGCGTTTGAAACCTCTTAAAGAAGCAAGTGTTTCTCAGTTATTAGATTGATCTTGCATCACACAATATTCCACGGATTAGATACCTTGGGTTCACCACTCAAGGGAAGAAGGGACCCATGACTACGACAAGGGATTTGTCCCCTTGCAAGTTGTTGATGGCTGTTAAGTACCTACTTTAGCCGTCAATATACTCATGAATAAAGGAGCATAAGGCATTTCTTACACGTATTTAGTTAAGAATAATGTAGTTCCACTTGTCCTTGGAGATTATTTGATTGCAGGAAAATAAGCAGGAAAAGAGTGCCAAACTCACCTTCTATGGTCCATGCCACATCACCTCATCCTAGGTGGGCTGCCAACAAGGATGCCATGCATGCAAACCTGCCAACTAGGGAGCCATGCATGCATGCCATGCAAGCAATCCAAGTGAAGCAACCCCCGACGAATCAGAGTGTGACACGTGGACTTCACATGGATCCATGGGCCCACAAATGCAAGCAAATCGCGCCAAAACAGGGTGGACACCGGGAACCAAGCTAAGGACCCACAGGGCAGCCTCCAGGAGGAAGCCACCCCGAGTGGGGCCCACAGGGGGTCGGCCGACCCCACAGGTCGGCCGAACCGACATTGTGGCCGCCACTTAGGGGCTTCCACGTGGTGGTTCCCTATTGGTCCTAGGCGCCTTCCCCGGGGTGTTTGCCTCCATTCTTCGCCGGTGCACAGGCCTATAAATAGAAGGAGAGGGGGCTCACTTATGAGACATCCACACTTGCAATACCTCTCTCACTTTTAGTCTCAAGGCTAGGAGGTAGGCTAGAGTAGTTCTAATTCAGGTTCCAAGTCTACTTTGGGATCTAGGTATGAGTTCTCTTGTATCTTATTTCATTTGTATGACTTTGATCTACTTCAGTTATTTATCTATTTCATATAAAGTTGTGTTAGTATACATGAGTGATTTGTTCATGTGTTCTTCACCTGTTCATCATTTAGAGGCTCCTGTTCTTGATGAACAAGGCCATTCGATCCACTTAACGGGTGACTTTTACATGTTTCTGGTGTTTGTTCATAAGTTAGAGGCTCGTGTTCTTCGCGAACATGACCCTTTGATCCAGTTGAAACCACGAATCCGTTTGTGTACCTAACCTGGTTTGATCTAATTAGATGACATGATTGCGTTGTATGAAGTCTGTGCTTGAGCTACGGTACTCGGTGTAATTGGCTGGTTTATCTGGTGGCTTGACCTGGGTCACAATAGCCCGGGCCGGTCAAGTCCGCTAACAATGTAAGCATGGTGCTTGGGTTGCGTAGCTACCTTACTTATGAGTTTATCCCACGGTTTGTCTTGGGGTAGGCCGCGGTAGTGACAGCTGTTGGTCCTCTGAAATCCCCCACGTTCGGATAAGCTGTAGGAGTCTAAAATATAACAACCGGAGTTGTGTGGAAGCAACACGGGAGGTTATCTCCCTGTGGTACCTGGGTGCTTAAGTCAATGTTCTTCAACGCTAGTGTATCTAACTCGTTCCTACCAGCTTTATG
Source organism: Cenchrus fungigraminus (assembly GCA_036936925.1). Taxonomy (NCBI): domain Eukaryota; kingdom Viridiplantae; phylum Streptophyta; class Magnoliopsida; order Poales; family Poaceae; genus Cenchrus; species Cenchrus fungigraminus. The sequence goes on from CM072775.1 coordinate 25,963,386, forward strand.
TGTATAGTACATAAGAACCTAGAACTAACTCGTGTGTCGCCTCCTATGCCTAGGACCCTTAGAGAGAGAGTGAGTGTGTGTGTGATCACACTACCCCCATTATCATATCTTTACCCCTGCACTTGAGTGTCTGATTTATTTCCGTCTATGATCTATACTCATTGCAATAGAGTTGATCTTGTCATTCTGCCAATGCCTTCCTTGGATTCGATTCCCTTTGGAATACTCCTTTGGGGAAATGCTACAACGGTACTTCCGTGCGCTTGCGGATATCTGTAACGTTAAGATTTACCAACCAGCATTTCTGGCGCTATTACCAGGATGGGTTCCAAACCTGATCTTAGGTGATTGTGTTAAGAAATGTCAACTGTTCGGTACACGTAACTACAAAACAGGAACAGAACACGACGAAAGGTTCACCGTTACTACGCACAGAATCAGCTGAATAATATTTTTAACCTTCCTCAAAACTTTACACGCTCAACTTTCCAAAATGGCCGTCCCTTTACAATGAGGAGGAGGCCTCCTTTTATAGTGCCATAAGACTGAATTTACATTCCATGTATGCCCCCGAAACCCTAACACCTAACAAGAATACACGGGGGCAAACTGGGCTTTTTACATATGTCGCGGATTTGACGCCGTAGTTCGCGGAGCGTAGGTTGCGCCGGAGACAGTGGAGCGGAAGATGCTTCTCGAGAACAGGAGACAGTTCCGTGTTGGAACAACTTTTGACCGAGTCCTCGTGCTTGAAACCTTGAGAAGCCCTGGGCTTCGCCAATTTGTTCCTCCTGACGCTTTATTTTTCGGCGTGACGCAGAGCTTCGGAGTCTCGGGAATGGAGAGTTGTGAACCGACTCGGCCTCAGGGCGAAGCCGAGACCTCCGTTCCTTGCTGTTACCGATCGGGAGCTCCGGGATGTTTCCTGAAATGACACATCTTGCCACGGTGTTAAATCTTATAACTGCCTGAAATATGAAGAAGACGCCGGAGCCCAGATTCCCTAGTTATTCCTGAAAGAGAAACCATTAAAGCTATACGTTCGTGAAGTAAACAACTGTCCCGGAGCCCAACTTTCTTCTCCTGCGGGCGTGAGACATCTTCCAGTTTCAAGAAAATGCTTGCGAAGCCCGCAGCTTTATTTTGTTTTGAAGGAATCCGAAGCCCGGTAGTCTATTTAGCTTTTGGCAAACCCCCGGTGCCCACAGGTGAGGTTTTCTACAGCCCCAACAGTAGCCCCTTGAGGAGAAGTGTTTGAACAACGAGATTTAACCTTCTCCTCGATTTCGTGATTTTGATGAAGAAAACGTCACCTTTGGCTCCGGGGAGTTTGCTGGTTTAGGAGCCTTCGGCTTCGCTTGAGCTCTTTCCTGAGGACTACAGTAAAATCGCTCCTTCCTGAGGCGTTCGTTCGTATTTCGAGACCGTTGCACCTCTTCTCTCTCCTCAGGCTATAAAAGGGGGGTCGGGGTCCCCTGTTTTTCTTACTTGCGCCGAAGCCAAGCCTTCGCCCTGCTTTTGCCTCTGCTGCTTTAGGATTCTTGCTCGCTACGTGATTTCGCCCGAGCTGCGACGCTCATTTTTGTTGCGGAGCCCAAACTTTTTCACTCGCTTTGGCCCGTACGAGACAAACCGCGCGGCCAATGACTGAGGAAGAAATAGCTGCTTCAGCTGCGCCAGCCGAAGCCCCAGAAGAGCCGGCCGGAGATATAGTTGATTACGAGCCATCGCCCTCGTCCAAGGGGAAGGAGATCGATCTGGGTGAAGATATTTCTAGAGTGGAAGCTTCACCATCGGAGCTGATAGCTGGGAGGGAGTCAAAAACTCCTTCCTTTGCTCTCGGAGCTTCGCTAGTTTCTGAAAATTTGATCAAGTATTATGAGGAGAAGCGGTTTTTCCCGGAGGGGGTTGCTCGTCAGCCAGAGGGTGAGATAATTCCGGAGCCCAAAGCTGGCGAAGCTGTGGTTTTTCGTGACTTCTTCAATGCCGGTCTACGTTTTCCTTGTTCTCGGCGTCTCCCTAAAATCCTTGATTGGTACAGTATCAAATTGCACCAACTGACGCCGAATGCGTTTGTGCAGTTGTCTAAGTTCTTTTTTGCTGTGCGCTCTTGTGACGGCCGTGTGGATACCGAAGCTTTTGTTCGGTTCTACGAGCTTCATGTTCAAATGCAAAATTTTCGGGTGGACGGCGATCCTGCTGTGTATGAGAATCATTTTGGGTGCATCACTTTCACGACCCAGAGGAGGAATACTAAGAAGGATATAGAGAGAGTGGAGCTCAGCCCTGCCCACAAGAACAAATGGGACGATGATTGGCTGAACTACTGGTTCTACGTGAAGGTCGATATGCCCCGCGGCTCCGATGGTGTTGCGTATTATCCCTTCAGCATCACAATAATGACTCCTTTGAGTTATGTGACAGGCCCTGACTTCGCGAAGACCGGGGGTTTTAAAGATTGTGAGAAAGCCTTTCGTTTGGCTTCGCAGTTTCTTCCTGGTCGTGATATCGCCGAAGAATTTGTCGTTGCCGATATTTGGCCTCTCTTCGCTGGCTGGAATCCTAAGGAGGTTAAGTGGCTTACGGTTGATTGGTTTTCGAAGACTATTCCTTTCCCTCGCTTCGGGCTGAAGATGCCTGAAGGAAAAAATGCTCACGAATTCGTGGGTGAAGTGGAGCGCCGTGTGGTGGACCTGCTTGGTCCTTACACCGAGGCGGAGTACCAAGCTGCGCGAAGGCTACCTAGTGGGGGCCGTCACGTGAACCGTATTTTCTCTGAGCTTGGCATTGAAGTAGAGGATCGCGTGAAGCCTAAGGCTTCTTCTAAGCACGCCCGTGATTCGACTCAGGCCGCGCCTGATCCGGTCGACGCAAGGAAGAAGAAGAAATCTGTTACTTCGCCGGAGGCGTCTGGCGAAGCCGCTGACTTACGGAAGCCTGCAGCTCCGCTGTCTTCTTCAAAGACAACTCAGCTTGAGCGTGCTAAGAAAAAGCAAGTTGTGACACAAGAGAAGGGTCCCTCCGCTGAGAAGGCGGCGAAGCCCGACCTTCGTCTCAAAAAGGCTGGTTCAAAACCTAGGCAGCAATGTCGCATAGTGAATATCCTTGGTTCTTCTGACACCTTGGAATTTCTTGACTCGACGACCGAAGGTGCTGGAAACCAGGAGCGCACAGCCGACCCTGAACTTGAGGTGGAAAAAGTTGTCGTGTCCAACCCCAAGGAGATCGCCACAGATCATCCTGCCCTGGGGAATGCTGGTGGTCTGGGCCTGGTTGGCGAGGGTGCGAAACTTCCCAGAGCCGAGAACATTCAAGACAAGGGAGAGAGCTCTTTGCGTCCTGGCGACCATCCCGAAGCCCCGGAGGATACCAGAGCATCGCCTAAGTTCATGAGATCCCTGGCCGAGACTGTGAGCTCATCTAGCATTGTGGAAGGACATACCTTGGAGATGGTGCTTGCGGAGAAAAGCTCTTTCGACCCCTCAACTTACTCTTTCAACAAGGCTGTTGGTATGAGGGATTTACAAACTTTATTATCTGTTCGTTTGCCATTTTATAGAGAGAGTGGGGTGATCGAATCTCATGTGCTCTGGGAGCTAAGGGATTCTGCTCGGCTTGCAGGAGCTACATCTAAAGATGCTCCGCAGGTGGAAGGTGGCGCCCTTGACGGTCAAGCTTTGGAGGAGGGGGAAATTCCGGGGGCTCCGGCTCCTTCTCTGATTGTGAAGCAGTCGGGACATTTCGTTAGTGCTGGGCCTTCGGTGCATTTTGACCCCCAAGGTTTGTTTTTGATCTCTTGTTTTTTGTTCTTACTTTCTGCTGGTTTTTGTGTTTAATGTAAGCGGAGAAAACGTTGTGCATTTTGCATCTTACGAGAAATCTGTGGAAGACATGGAGGCTGGCAACTTGGTCGGCTTGTCGGCGGAGCTCTGTTACAAATCGATGATTTCTAGCCAAAAATTGCTTGAGAAATATCGTGCTCAGGAGAAGAAGTTCTTAGCGTCTGAAGCCGCACAAGTTGACCTGAGCCGCGAGATTATTCGGCTGAAGGAAGAGAACGCGACTTTAGTTAAGCTCCGCAAGATTCAAGAAGAGACATTTGAAATTTTGAAAGAAAACGTCCAGACTTTTCAGACCGCGGCAGAGACTTTGAATAAAGATGCGGAAAAGCGCGACAGCCTGCTTGAGGAGTTTAAAAAGATAGTGGAAGAAGATGGCCGTACTATTGAGTCTTCAAAAAATGAGAAAAAATCCCAACAGACTGAGATTGAAGATCTTAAGAAAGAAGTTGACGGGCGAAACAAATTTATAGATGCTACTGAAGAAGTTTTGAAGAAGAACTTCAAAGTTTTATATTAGAAGTATCGTCGTGCTCTGGGGGAGTTCGGTGCGGAGCCCCTGCCTTTTCCCAGTGACGAAGATGCTAAAGCTATCTTTGCCTGGATGGAGCAAGAGTTCGATCATCTTCCTGGCGTGATGACCGGTGCCGGCCATTACGCAGCCTCAATGTGTGTGGAAACTTTGCTTGGACTGCTTGAGAAAACTGGATACACAAACTTTCTGGCTTTGGGCGCCAAAAACTACAATTTCCCAACGGCCGAAGAGCTTAAGTGTGAGGTTGCTTCGAAGAACGTTCGAGTAATCAAGAAAATTTTCTTGACTTTGTTCTGGGAAGCGTCCGGGCAAGAACATGCGAAGGCCGTGGCGCGTCAGCTTTTGGCGGAGGTAACGGATTGCACCGGTGATTTTTCACTTGCGTTTTCTTTCTTTTTTCTTTTGGAGTACTTACTCTTCTGCTTTGTAGGCTAAGGAAAAGGAGGCACTAGGAACGGACTCGAGCGAAGGCGACAACGAAGGTGGTGGATCCCCTGCGAGCGCAGCCCCTAGCGGTTCGGGCTCCGGCATCCATGAAGATGCGGCAAATGATGATGTTGAAGATAAAGATGCCGAAGATTAGGAATTTTTTTGAACTGTTGTCCTGCATGGCACGAGTAAACTTTGGGGTAGAAAGACTTATGGTTAAGTATGATAATTGTAAAATGCTATTGGCTTCGTTGGCACTTTCTTTTTTATTCTTAGGATTTGACGTTTTTGAGAATGATTTTTCGGAGGTCGATTTCGATGTTTTTAGCTTCAGAAAAATGAGCGAAAATTAACTTTGTTTCTGAAGAAAACGTCACCCCCCCTTTTTTGGTCTTTTTTCCCGAAGCTCCTAGCTGCAGAGATACTCATAAAGCCTTCAACTTTTCCGTAGGAATGGTGCGCTTCCTAAAAAAACTCAAAGTCTAGCGAAGCTTGTTCCGGGCTTCGCAGACTTTCTTTCCAATGGTCGAATATTAGCAATCTTGTTGCTTTTTCGACAGAGGTTTTGCTTTCCGATTTTGCGATTGATCCTCCAATTTTTTCTGTGGCTGTATGGGATAATATCTTCTTAGATGCGTTTTCTGGAAAGTTTAGAATCTAGCGAAGCTTGCTCTGAGCTTCGCAGACCTTTTCTTTTATAAACAAAAATCGGCAATCTTGCTTGCTTTCGAGTCTTTAGCACTCTTTTCGTAGAAAACGATTGATCCCGCAACTTAGTCTGTTGCCTGTGGGATTCTTTGGTACTTAGGCATGATTGCTAAGATTTTCTACGAGACAACGTGTGTAAGCTCGTTGCTTTTCGTTGCTCTTTTGGGCAGAAACGCCCTTTGCGATAAATAAATGACTGAAAGTAAGTTGCTAAAAGTAAATAACATAGGACTTTAAGGGGAATGTAATTTCATTGAGACTGAAATTTAATACATAGATCCGCCTCATTAAAAACCTTGCCTCCTGATTTGGAGTCCCCTTTTTGCAAGGAAAAGACTACGGATCTTGGAAATGTAAAGTGCTGAAAAAAATGTAAAGGAAGAAGAAAAAACATAAGGTAACTAAGCTCCAGCTCTGTTTATAAGTTTTACGAAGCTTGAGCTTTACATTGTCTTTGCTTCTATGGTTAGTACTTGAGAAGGTTGTCCGCATTCCAGGTGTGTGGCAACGCGTTGCCCAACTGATCTGCCAAGTGGAAAGATCCCGGTCTATTGCTTTTTGTTACGATGAATGGGCCCTCCCATGGTTCTTGTAACTTTCCTGGGTTGTCAAAATTTTTCTTCTTCTTGATGACCAGGTCCCCTACCTGTATTTCTTTTCTTACAACTTTCTTGTCTCTCCATTTCTTTGTTTCTTGTTGATATTTTTCTAAGTTCTCGACAGCTTGGAGTATGTCTACTTTGATTAAATCTTTCTCTGCTTCCTCGAAGCCTGTATCTTTCACTTTCAATACTCGTAACCTTTGGTTCTTGATCTCTTCTGGTGTCATGGCTTCGGAACCAAACAGCAACTTGAAAGGTGAGAAACCCGTAGTTCTTGAGACACTGGTGTTGTGAGACCAAGTTACCTTCGGCAGCTCGTCTACCCATTTTCCTTTTCTCTGGTTGAACAAGCATTTCTTTATGCTGGAGAATATTTGGCCATTTGCTCTTTCTACCGCCCCGTTTGATTGTGGGTGATACACGGAAGTGAATTTTAACTTGGTCCCCATGGCGAGGCAGGATTCCCTGAAATCATTACAATCAAATTGCTTTCCATTGTCCACAGTTAGTTCCCTAGGAACCCCAAATCTGCAAATTATGCTTTGCCAAAAGAATTTTTGGATGTTGCGAGATGTGATGCTGGCCAGCGGCTTGGCTTCGACCCTTTTGGTGAAATAGCCTACGGCGACAGCTGCGAATCTGCAGTTTCCTTGCGCTGCTGGGAGAGGTCCAACTAGGTCCATTCCCCATCTTTGCAATGGCCAGGAAGGTGGTATTAGCTGTGTAGGCATCGACGGGCTTCTCTAATTGTTTGAATTCTTCTGGCAGGCTTCGCATGTTTTTACCAATTGATGGGCACCGTCAATAATAGATGGCCAATAAAAACCTTGCCTTAGCGCTTTTTGAGCCAAAGCTCTAGAGCCTATGTGAGCACCGCAAAAACCTGTGTGAATTTCTTTCAATAGCTCTTTTCCTGCATCGAAGCTGATGCATCTCAAGGTTGGAGCTGATATGCCAGATTTGTACAATTCTCCATCAATTATCTTGTAGCCTCGGGCTCTTTGTTTCATGCGGTTCAAGGAAACTTCCTCGGTAGGCTCATAGTGACCCCTTAGGAAAGCCAAGATCGGTGCTCTCCAATCATATTTCTCTATGACATTGATTGTTTTAGCTTTGTGCTCTTTCACAGCAGGCGTAGTTAGAACCTCATAAAAAACATCTGGAGGTAAGGCTTGGTTTTGCGCAGCGGCTTTTGCTAGTGTGTCTGCTTCATTGTTTGAGTTCCTTGGGATGTGCTCAACTGTGAACCCTTTGAAATACTTTTCCATGGATCTAACCGCGGCGAGATATTTTACTAGTTCTGGCTCTCTGGCTTTGCTGTCTTTTTCTACATGGCCTTGTATGACCTTGGAGTCTGATCTCACAATAAAACTTTGCTGGCCTAGTGCTTTTATTTTCATCAGGGTAAGGAACAAAGCTTCGTATTCAGTTGTGTTGTTGGTTGCTCTCTCATTTTCTGGGAAGTCCAATTTGACTGCGAATCACATTTTGACTCCTGCTGGAGAGGTTATGATTGCTGAAGCTCCGACTCCTTTGTGGCAATAAGCTCCGTCGCAGTATGCGATCCATGGCTGTTCAATGTCTGCGGAGCTCGTACTGTCTGGAGAAGTCCAATCCACAACAAAATCTGCCAAGACTTGAGATTTGATGGTGCTTCTTCTTTCAAAGTCAACTACATGTTCTGATAACTCAAGAGCCCATTTGGAGATTCTCCCCGAAGCTTCTCTGTTGTTGAAAAGCTCATGTAGAGGTTGATCTGTCACAACTATGATTCTGTGGGATTCAAAATAATGCCTGAGTTTCCGTGCTGCCATAACGACTGCATACGCGATCTTTTCAAGTTCTGAATAAAACAGTTTTGACCCCGTGAGGGTTTCGGAGACAAAGTAAACTGGGACTTGAGTTGGCTTCCCTTCTATCTCTTTTTCATGTATTAATGCTGCACAGACGGCGGTTCACGAAGCCGAGATGTAGTGTAACAAGGAGGAGCCAGGCTCCGATGGGCACAATTTGGTTAACTTGCTGAGATAGACTTTGAGCTCCGCAAATGCTTTGCACTGATCAGGTCCCCATTCGAACTTCTTGTTGTTTCTGAGTACTTGGAAGAAATGGAGGCTTCGCTCTGCAACCTTGGACACGAATCTGTTCAATGCTGTGATTCTCTCGGTGAGTTTCTGCACATCTTTCAGGGACCTGGGCTCCTCCATCTTTATTATTGCCTGAATTTTGTCGGGATTAGCTTGTATTCCCTTTGTCTCTACCAGGCATCCAAGCACTTTTCCTCGGCGAACTCCGAACACGCACTTCTCAGGGTTCAATCACAGGTTTGCTGCTCTCATGTTCGCGAAAGTTTCTGCGAGGTCAAAGATGTGGTCACCGCGCTTGTTGCTTTTGACGACTATGTCATCAACGTATGCTAGTAGATTCCTGCGCAACTGGTCGGGAAACACCGAAGCTGTCATTCTGGTGAATGTTGGTCCTGTGTTCTTGAGCCCCTTAGGCATTCGTAAGAAACAGAAGATGCCGAAGGGGGTAATGAAGCTGGTTTTGTCCTCATCCTCTTTTCTGATCCTGACTTGATGGTAGCCCGAAAACATGTCAAGTAGTGATAACATCTCACTGTTTGCCGCGTCATCCACTATTTTATCTACTCTTTCTAGTGGATAGTCATCTTTTGGGCAAGCTTTGTTCAAGTCTGTGAACTCTATACACATTCTCCACTTTCCATTTTTCTTCTTTACAGGAACTGTGTTTACGAGCCAGGTTGAATATTTGGCTTCGCGGATTACGTTGGCGTCCAGTAGCCTTTGCACCTCGGCTTTCACGGCTTCGGCTTTTTCATCTGATATTTTGCGAAGCTTTTGCTTTTTGGGCCTGATGTTCTTGTCCATCTCCAGCCTGTGCTCGATGATGTCTCGGTCAACTCCTTTTAGGTCTTGTGCTGACCATGCGAACACTTCTTGATTTTTGGCCAGAAATGTTAGCAATTCTCGTTCTTCCTCTATGCTTAATTCGGCTCCGATTGTTACAGCCCTATCTGGGATGTGTGCGTCCAGCGAAATCCTTTTTGTTTCGTCGTCGGTGCTGATGTTTACTTTCTCCTTGTCTCGCTTGGGCTCCACGAACTTTTTCGTTCTATCTCTTTCTTTGGCTTCGTCAGCCTCGGCTTGGGTGAGATGGTGGATGCTTCTTTGGCCTAGTGATATGCCCTTTTCAATGTCTCTCACTGTCTGTTGATCCCCAAATACAGTGATGACTCCTTTGAGTGCTGGGATCTTCATACATAAAAACAGTTGTCGAACCGCTGCATCGAACTTGTTGATGAAGCCCCTGCCTAAGATGGCCAGGTAAGGATAATGCATTTCCAGCACATCGAATGTGATCAACTCTGTTCTTGGGTTGTCAAGGTTTCCGAAGGAGACAGGCAATGTGATCTTTCCCAATGCTCTGACAGGCTTCCCCCCGAAGCCTAGAATTGGAACATCTGCTTCTTGTAGCAAATGTGGGTCTATCTTCATTTCCCTGAAAGTTTTGGCGAAAAGGATGTCCGCGGAGCTGCCATTGTCTATCAAGACCTCCCCAATTTCCCAGCCTGCGATAATTGTCTTGATGACCATGGCATCATTGTGTGCAATTGTTTTCAGTTTGAAATCTTCTTCTTTGAAGGTGATGGGTATATGCGCCCAAGGTGGCTTGACCGGAGGTCCGTCTTGGACTATAGTGTGCACCTCTCTGAAATAATTCCTTCTCATCCTCTTGTTTTCGAATTCGAGGGATGACCCCCCCCCACAATTGGAAACACTTGGTGATAAGAATTTTCCTAATTTTGAGCTTCGGTTTGGGAAATGGCCATGATAGAGCCGAAGGTTGGTAAGGCTTTGGGATCATTTCTTGGGTTTGGCGGCTCCGCCTTTGGAATTACATTTGGCATGCCGGGTGGCGGAGGTGGGATCTGTTGCATTGGCTGAGTGTTTTGGTGGCTTTGCTGCTAGTATTGTTGTGGTGTTGGTGCTTGCCATGCTGGCTGCTATTGGCTATATGCACTAGTTTGGAAATAGCTTGGGTTTCCTTGGCTATAGGGATGGAGCGGAGGTGCGGTGAGATATGGGTTTTGGTGGAAAGGTTGGTGAGGCCAGGTGTGATTGACAGGTTTAGGGGGTGGAGGTTGGTGCTGGGCTTGGGCGGCCCTCTTTTCTTCGGCCATTCTTTCTAGAGTTCTTTTTGTTTCGGGACAGTTGTCTGTGGAATGGTGAGGTTGTTTTCCGTGGAACGAGAAGTAAATCAAGCGTGGGCGAGAGCTTTGGTTTTGAGGGGACGGTCCATTGCCCCTCCCTCTTCCTCTTTGGTTATGACGTCCGCGGTTCGAAGCTTGAGGAGCCTGCTGCAGAGGCTGATTTTGTGGTGGGCTTGGGTTTTGGTTTTGAGTGTGTGGCGCAGCCTCGATTGGGAGTACTTGGTTTGGTGGGTATGGAGCTCTATTGTTTTGCACAATTTGGTGTGAGGGAACCCACTCCTGCTCTTTCTGGGCTTGCCTTAAGCGGTTTCTCTCAGCCACTCTTCTTCTGTGATCCTCATCTGATCTGCAATACTCCTCGAGCTCCGCCAAGAGTGCTTGCATTGTCTTTGGTTTTTTCCTTGAGAGGTGTGAGGCTGTTTGCCCTGGAGTGAGCCCCTTGATACAGGCAGCTATGGCAACCTTTTCTGATACATCCGGAGTTTGGGATTTCAATTGGAGAAATCTCCTCACATAGTTTGCCAAAGGTTCCTTGTCCTTTTGGATGCAATAGAATAAGTCCCCCTCATCTGTAGTTGCAGCTTGGAAACCTTGGAAGTTTTGGATAAGTTTTGACTTCAGATCGACCCAGCTGCATACTGAGTGTGGTGGCAGTAATGAGTACCAGTTCAACATTGCACCCTCGCATGCTATGATGAACGATTTGGCTATAACAACTTCATCACCTCCAGCTGAAGCCATGGCGGCTTTGTAACTCATTATGAACTGTCTTGGATTTGTTAACCCATTGTACTTTGGTAATGAGATAGTTTTGTAGGAGAAAGGCCGTGGTGCTGTTTGTAGGCCAATAGATAGAGGCGAAGTTGCGTCGACAGTCATGAACATTCCCGAGGCGTTGTGGGTTGGGAAGTTGAATACTATGTTTTCATTTTGTGGAGGTGGGTCTTCCTCATGGACTGGGGTGGGAATTGGTGGTGTGCGCCAGTGGGATTGCAACTCATCCAGTTCTTGCTGCATTTGAGCCAACTGTAGCTTCGCAGCTTTTATTATCTTGATTTTTTCGTCAACTTGTTTCTGAGCTTCGAGTTCCATGGTCACCCTTTCTTTCTCTTTCTTCATGGCCTCGATTTGCCTTAGTACTGAGTCCAGTTCCCTCTCAGCTGCGCCCTCTTTATCGTTTGTGAGGCTAGTTTCTGGGTCCGAATCTTGCGTGGCCTCTCCTGCAACTTTTCTTTTTCGGTGCGTGTTCGTTCGAAATCTTCATCCTCCGGCCTGGGCTCCGGAGTGACTGTGATTCTTTTTCCTTAGCAGCCACTGTGGGCTCTTCTTGGTCAGCGTTCTTTTTCTTTGGGGGTGCCATCATGGGTTCCTTGATGGCTAAGAACACGGTGGGCGCCTTTGTTGGGTACATGTAACTACCAAACAGGAACAGAACACGACGAAAGGTTCACCGTTACTACTCACCGAATCAGCTGAATAATATTTTTACTCTTCCTCAAAACTTTACACGCTCAACTTTCCAAAATGGCTGTCCCTTTACAACGAGGAGGAGGCCTCCTTTTATAGTGCTAAAAGACTGAATTTACATTCCACGTATGCCCCCAAAACCCTAACACCTAACAAGAATACACGAGGGCAAACTGGGCTTTTTACATATGTCGCGGATTTGACGCTGTAGTTCACGGAGCGTAGGTTGCGCCGGAGACAGCGGAGCGGAAGATGCGCCGCGAGCACCGGAGACAGTTCCGTGTTGGAACAGCTTTTGACCGAGTCCTCGTGCTTGAAACCTTGAGAAGCCTCAGGCTTCGCCAATTTGTTCCTCCCGACGCTTTATTTTTCGGCGCGACGCAGAGCTTCGGAGTCTTGGGAACGAAGAGTTGTGAACCGACTCGGCCTGAGGGCGAAGCCGAGACCTCCGTTCCTTGCTGTTACCGATCGGGAGCTCCGGGATGTTTCCTGAAATGACACATCTTGCAACGGTGTTAAATCTTATAACTGCCTGAAATATGAAGAAGACGCCGGAGCCCAGATTCCCTAGTTATTCCTGAAAGAGAAACCATTAAAGCTATATGTTCGTGAAGTAAACAACTATCCCGGAGCCCAACTTTCTTCTCCTGCAGGCGTGAGACATCTTCCAGTTTCAAGAAAACGCTGGCGAAGCCCGCAACTTTATTTTGTTTTGAACGAATCCGAAGCCCAGTAGTCTATTTAGCTTTTGGCAAACCCCCGGTGCCCACAGGTGAGGTTTTCTACAGCCCCAACATCAACAAGCATTTCTGGTGCCGTTGCCGGGGAAGGCTTAAGGATGACATATCAACACTTTGCATATGTTTATAATGATGACAGGAATAGAACAGTTCTCAGTGCAGGCTAACTTGGATTGTCTTCTTTGTCTATTGATGATGAAAATAGGTAATGCATGACTGGTTTCGACTTGCCATCGAATTTTACTGAAGATCCTGAGTCACTCGTAAGGAAGGCACGAAATCATTTCGGCTCTTCTTCTCGTGAACGTTCGGAAGTCGATCCAGCTTCCTTTGTGCCATCCGCATCAACTTCCATGGCCAACCCTGTCGAGAAGACTCTTCGCGAGTACTCCGCCCCCTCTGCTGACCAGGTGCCAACAGGCCCCGTGATCAACACTGGGAATGGAAACTTCGAGATCAAGACTGGCTTAATTACGATGGTACAGGCTAGCCCATTCTGTGGCAAGCCAAATGAAGACGCGAGCGCCCACCTGCAGCAGTTCCTGGAACTATGCAGTACCTTCACTATACGAGGAGTAGAGGAAGATGCTATTCGTCTGCGACTGTTTCCTTTCTCTCTCTTGGGGAAGGCAAAGAAGTGGTTTTATGCTAACCGTGCAGAGATTAACACTTGGGCAAAGTGCTCCGCAGCATTCCTCGTGATGTTCTTTCCGTTGGGCAAAACCAATGTCCTTCGGGGGCGAATTTCAAGTTTCCAACAGGCAGCAAATGAGACTATCCCAGAAGCTTGGGAGAGACTCCAGGAGTACATCCTAACTTGTCCTCATCATGGGATGGACAACTGGCTTATTCTTCAGAGTTTCTATAATGGGCTCACTCCGACAGCCCGAGGCCATATTGATGCTGCAGCTGGAGGGGTGTTGGCGTTTCTTAACGTCACCACTAGTTGTACACCTAGAGGGAGCGTATAAGAACAACCGGGTATACCGCAAGTGCACGGAAATACCGCTGTAGCACTTCCCCAAGGAATGAGAGTATTCCAAGGGTATTGAATCCAAGGAACGATGTGCACTATCTCCTCCTCTAGTATAGATGATCCAAGGACACAACACTGATTGATAGGATAGGTAGAAAGGATCTGCCTCGACTGAGCGCAGAGTCTAGTCACGGTCTCTCAGGTATAACACTCACTTCGGGCACCAGGCACATCCTAACTTCTTAGGGAGAGGCCAATGTGCTGGCAACGAGCCCAACTCGGTACGCGACGCAGAGGGTTGCAAAGGGTCCAACAGGCTGTCACCACTGCGGCCTACCTCTACGATACAAACGTACGTGGTCTTCGAAGGGTAACCTATGGTCCAGACACCACGTCTACACCACTGGCTACTACTACGAATCCGGGAGGGAGATACTAGCACTAGCTCAAGATATGCTCTATCACTCATGCGAGATCACGAATGCACTTTGATCTAACTAGAGACATGCAGAAGCATCAACTTTACTCTAATAGACAAGCTAGCAGACTAGATGCAAGCTAATGATCTAAGTCTACTAGATCGAAAGGGTTGTGTTCGAAGAACACAAGCCTCTAAATCAAGACCAAACGAAGAACACAAGAACAAAAGCAACTAAGCATGCATACAACTTTAGTCTAAATAGAAAATGTCGAAATACTCACTTTAGTCTAAATGAAGAACAAAGGCACCGCTGAGGATCGTTCTTGAGGAAGATGTCATGAACATGACATATCCCCAAGCCTCCCACCTCACTTCCTAACACTAATCCTATACAAAGAGCTCTCCTCTCCTAATGAGAGAGGCTCTAAGGCCAAAAGTGAGAAGGAGGAGAAGTAGTGTGTGTCCTATTCTCTACCCCCTCTCCTTCTATTTATAGGCCCGGGTACCGACGCGAGAACACGCCATACACCCCTGAACTGGCTTAAGGATCCAATCAGGGAGCACCACGTGGAAGCTGATGGCGAACGGAGGAAATCCCGGTTCGGCCGACTCCTGTGGTCGGCCGACCTGGGCCCACCACGTCTCGCCTTGTGCTTTCTCTGGGTGACTGGTGTGTGGGCCCTTATGACGGTTCCCGGTGTATGGGTTGTTTGGAGGCGGTTTGCTCGGGTTGTGGGCCCTTAGATCCTTGTGCTGGACACGTGGCGATGTCTGATTCGTCGGGAAGTGCTTCTCTTGGATTGATGAAGTGTCATGGACACATGGCATCCTGTGTGCCAGCACATCGCCACGTGGCCTGGTGTGGGTCCCACCGGGTCCATGATATAGTGTGATATTATCTTGTGCATATCTCTTTCATCCGGACTCCGAAGTATACAAATGATATATCCATTTCGATCATCTTGACGAGCCCGTCACAATGGTGTAGACCAATTTGGCATTTGTGATTGTTTATGATGATGCCATATCTATGCCATTGGTGCACTTGCTCTCAACTGTGTCATTTAACATGTATTTCGGTGCGTCCTGCAACAAAAGTTAGAAACACCAACACTTGTGGAAATCATCAGTATCAAGCCCTATTCTAGTGTTGATGATCCTTTAAATTTATTTTATGCAGGTATTGACGGTGTAAAAGTAGCACTTAACAGCCGTCAACAACACCCCCACACTTGACCTTTGCTCGTCCCGAGTAAAGAGAGTCAGATCAGGGTGAGACATGATATCTAAAGGTATGAAGCGAGCATAAGAGATATTCCAAACCATACCTTGTACTTGTGAACTCTGAAGTGTCTATCATGCTATCTTGGGTAGTTGAGGAATGGAACGGTCATGAATAAAATCACTCCTGCTCATGATGTCAAGTAACTTGGGGTTTTGCGATAAATTTTCAAAACAAACCTTGCTTAGCTCCTCATTTGATTCTCTCAGATTGCTCAATGTGTATATGTCCTCACCAAGGCATTAGATTGCCTTTCTTCATCCTACTTCTAATGATGGCTATATGTGGAGCTCAGGGTAGGATAAAGGATAAAGCATACTTGCATCACATATATTGCAAAGTCAAAAACTGGATCCACAAAGAATCAAATCATACCATCAGATCAAGATGTGCACGTGTATGGATATGGTGAGTATGGTAAGGTGGATACTAGGCCCGGAATGGGTGCTAGATATTACCATACATGTATGATGAGAGTTAGTAGATGGTAAGGTGGATACTAGCCCCGGAATGGATACTAGTTATTACCATCTAAGTTATGGAACTCCTTTTTGTATGACCATCTCTCTCCTTTTTCTCCTTTATTTTGGACATGGGCTATTCTTTTTTTCCTTTTTTTCATCATGCTTTTTGAGCATGTCTTTTCTCTTTTCTCTTTTTTTTTCTTCTCTTTTTTTTCATAGCCCATGTCTCTTTTTGAAGGATACTTTTGGAGGGAGAGGTCACACCACATATGGAGTTTTATTTTCACGGAATGGATGAATGGTATAATGCTAACTTCTAGTGTAGAAGCATAGCAAGGGGAAGTAGGTGGTGTGCACATGAATCTTGATCATGAGAGTAATGAAAAGAATTCTCACAAGGGTCACAAGATTTGACAAAGCTCAAAGTAATAACAAGCAGCATATGAGTAGAAGGTTTTCAACTATAACATCATATGGCTTTGGTGGGACGGTGGCATATCAAAGAGGAGCTTTGGCAAGGGTTTTATGGTGTTTCAAATAAAATTCCCAAGCACTCAAACATTCAGAGCGAAGATCATATCATCAAACCATATCACAAACGCCAACTACTTAGATAAGCATGAGTTCCCTAATGATATTTGTTCACAAGCATCAAGATAATGAGTAAGGAATAAAACATATGCAAACCAACCACAGGAATCATGTAGAGAAAGCATAGCACCAACCACTGAGTTTGATATAAAGGATATGAATTGAAATTCAATCAAACTCATGGATAACGGTGAATGAGATAGAGGGTGCACATACCATCGCTTCTGAAGGATAAGAGGTCAAGGAGGACTAGTGATGATTCGGCTGACCATAAGGCAGCCGCCTCACTCTAGTTTACCTTGCTCTTGTCATGAAGGCATAGTCGATGTTGTGCAGCGCCTGTGTGGGAGTTCTCGAGTGGATATGTTGATGATGAGCTCGAGAGAACTCCCCTACACTGGTGGTTGATCCTGGTGTTTTTCTTCAAAAAAAAGTGGAAACAAAAGAGGGACTCTACTGGTTCAAGAACCATAGAGCCTTTATTCAAATTCAAATATTTTTGGGTTTTTTAATTTTATTTTATTGTCACCATGTCATTTGCTCGAAAGGGTTAGATCACCATTACATTTCATACACAAAGGGGAATATACTTACCTTGGACCTTTGAGAGGTCATATGTACCACCTTTTCATGATGTGCAACATGAATCTGACACCCCATCTTACCTTCCCATTTGAGTTTAGCTCAATTATTTACCCATTCAAATTTGACAATTTTCTGCAGGGGTTAGTCAGCATGCATGCAACCAAGATCCATGAAGATATAACTCTAAAGTTCATCAATCAAAACTCGACACCATGTATTGTTTTGACTGAAGAAGACAATTTTAACCTAAGCACCATGCTTAATCAAAAACAGTCTATGAACATTTGTCGACAAACATACAAACCAGAGCATATGAACACAGATGAAAGGAAACATGAAAGCATGATCAAGCTATCATCAACAAGGGACATAAGCATGAGCATAAGACGGTGAACCTCGGGAACCTCCCAGAAGGGCTTTGTTTAATGTCAAAAGCAGGACTTACCTAGCTAGTGGGCAAGATGCAAGAGCTAACATCATCCACACCAGGATAAGAGTTGGTAGAGGAGGAACTTCACTCAGGATGCTCACATACCTCCCTCATACTTGAAGTTTGCATTGCTAGGCAACAGAACTCAAGTGTGTGGTGATCAAGCTTCCTTTTGTAAACGTTCCCTCACCAAAACTTATCTAGGTGTTGCCGCTAATGTGGCTCACATGTTCGTCGGCATCACTGTCCATCTTTCTTCTCAATCACCACCTGAAAGGTTAGTGACCAAAAATACCCGAAGGGCAACTTATCCTAAAAACATGTTCTTCCTTTTATTCTAAAAGGGAAATAAAATCTAACCTAATCCAGGCTATCTCCTGGGAGTGCTTTGTTAATTTAAGGTCATAAGCTCGACCATGGGAACTTCATCTTGCAGCTATCGTTGGTGGTGTCATTCCCGTCTCATCACCAATCCTTGATGTATCAGTGAAGCTTTAGCTGCAAGGTTAGTTCCACTGTGCACACACGAAATCTGATATGCTTATGATAGACATATACATCTACAACCGTCCTTCTGAACTTTCTAGAAAAGAGGACCATAAGGTGGTTGCAGCCCTCATGCGTGCTCAATGCACTAAGCATGTCTAACTCTGGAGGGACATGATGCGAGCATAGTCTGCATGGTGAATCAAGAATGAAACTACCATGCTCGTGTGTGGAATCCTTTTCTCCGGACTCCAGAGTCAGTGCCTCGAAAGGTTCCATGGCTCATGAATTCTCCATCTCAAGAGAGTCATCGTGGAAGCTCAATGTTGACTCTCGACCATGATTGAGAGCAACATGATATAGGCCAGTGGGAAGAGGCTGAAACTCAGTTGAGAGTGGTGACGATCGTTCGTCTTCACAAAGGTGAAGAGGGTCTTCCGAGTCAGCCTCATGAGGGGTAAAACATTCTACAACCTTAATGAGAACGGGCTCGGATGATGCGAACAGAGATGTATGCATCATCTTCTCGAGCGGGTTTTGCTGGGGAAGAGGATTTGTCATAGGATGTCCCCAACAAGGGGTAGTAGTGGCAAAAGCGACTCCCCTAAGCTTATCATCTAGGCTCCCTAAAGATGTATCGAAGAGCTGCTCTAGAGGAGAGCCTAGGAGAAGATCGAGATCATGGACATCGAAGATGTGAAAGTCTAAGCTAGCCTCGATCCCGTCAATGAAAAGCGGCACGGCACTTGCGATCCCCCGACATTCAAGAACACGTCCAAACGGACAGGTCTTGAGGAGCATGTCGGATGGAGCTAGCGGGACTCTGCCCAAAAGAGTTTCCACTGAGTGCCAAGGCAAAATGTTAACCTCCATGATGGGGTTACAATGGGCCTCTATGACAGTGCCTCTAATAGAGCAAGGGACAACCAGAGAAGGTGAACTATTCCTAGTTGCCTCGGAAAATCGTGTCACTCCCTCTGACCATTCCTCCCTCATGGCCTCCTTAGGATATGCTTCGTCAGGAGGATCAGGAGGTAGAGGTGGCATCGCGGGCCTAAGGGAAGGTTCTGTCGAAAGATTTCAAGAATGATCGGTATGGACTGAATAAGGATCCTCTCCTAATTGGGCATCAACAGAATTCGAGGTGTCTGAAGGATTTCTAGATGGGTCATCCTCGAATTTGCATGTGAACACCGAAGGTTGAATTTCTTCTTCCTTTGGTGTTTGGGGTTCATGAGAGGGCTCAATAGACAAGTCTTGGGATTCGGAAGATGAAGACTCGGACTTGGATGCTGAGGGGCTCTCATGGCTCGACTCGGATTCCTCTCGGTAGGATACGGGATCGACTTCGAAGTAGGAGATCAGGAATTCCCTACCTTCAGCCGGTTCCCTCTCAAGAAATGGTTTCCCGAAATCGAGACGACACACAGACCTTTTGTCGAGACCATCATAGAATTTGCGAAGCAACTGAGACTCCGTCATCGACAAGGGGGGTCCAGAATACGCTAAGCGTAATAATCTAGACCAGGCCATGTATATCGTTTCCTTCTCTTTTTGTTGAAAATAATGGATATCCTCCCGTAGAGCAGCAACACGAGATGGATGGAAGAACTCAAGGCAAAACTTGTCTCTAAGGTCTTCCCAACTATCGTTCATGCTACCTACGGTATATGTGTACCATTGCTCCGCCTTCCCAACAAGAGAGTACGGAAACAACTTCCACTTGAAGGTATCCAAAGTCATACCCGTAGTGTAGATGAGAAAACACAGGTTCTCGAAGTCACAAAGATGATAATATGGGTTTTCGCTCGATAGACTAGAGAAGATAGTGCGTCAAACGAGATCGATAGTCACAGGGGGAGGCTAACAGCCAGATGTGAGAAAAAAGCGCATCGAAGGTGGAGGCTCTGGGAGCTCATCCCTGGGGGTAGTGATGCATTTACAGGAAAGCTTCACCATGGGTAGCGGGGCTAAAGGTAGAAGGAAAGAAACAAAAAAGATATCTGATGCATAACGAGGGTGAAGGTAGAAGAAAACGAAAAAGATAAATACGAGGACCACTAGGTTCAAAGATAGATACAGCAACCGTTCCCCGGCAACGGCGCCAGAAATGCTTGTTGGCGTTTCTTAACGTCACCACTAGTTGTACACCTAGAGGGACCGTATAAGAACAACCGGGTATACCGCAAGTGCACAGAAATACCGCTGTAGCACTTCCCCAAGGAATGAGAGTATTCCAAGGGTATCGAATCCAAGGAACGATGTGCACTATCTCCTACTCTAGTATAGATGATCCAAGGACACAACACTGATTGATAGGATAGGTAGAAAGGATCTGCCTCGACCGAGCACAAAGTCTAGTCACGCTCTCTCAGGTATAACACTCACTTCGAGCACCAGGCACATCCTAACTTTTTAGGGAGAGGCCAATGTGCTGGCAACGAGCCCAACTCGGTACGCGACGCAGAGGATTGCAAAGGGTCCAACTGGCTGTCACCACTGCGGCCTACCTCTACGATACAAACGTACGTGGTCTTCGAAGGGTAACCTATGGTCCAGACACCACGTCTACACCATTGGCTACTACTATGAATCCGCGAGGGAGATACTGGCACTAGCTCAAGATATGCTCTATCACACATGCAAGATCACGAATGCACTTTGATCTAACTAGAGACATGCAGGAGCATCAACTTTACTCTAATAGACAAGCTGGCAGACTAGATGCAAACTTATGATCTAAGTCTACTAGATCGAAAGGGTTGTGTTCGAAGAACACAATCCTCTAAATCAAGAACAAACAAAGAACACAAGAACAAAGCAACTAAGCATGCATACAACTTTAGTCTAAATAGAAAATGTCGAAATACTCACTTTAGTCTAAATGAAGAACAAAGGCACCGCTGAGGATCGTTCTTGAGGAAGATGTCATGAACATGACATATCCCCAAGCCTCCCACCTCACTTCCTAACACTAATCCTATACAAAGAGCTCTCCTCTCCTAATGAGAGAGGCTCTAAGGCCAAAAGTGAGAAGGAGGAGAAGAAGTGTGTGTCCTATTCTCTACCCCCTCTCCTTCTATTTATAGGCCCAGGTACCGACGCGAGAACACCCCATACACCCCCGAACTGTCTTAAGGATCCAATCAGGGAGCACCACGTGGAAGCTGATGGCGAATGGAGGAAATCCCGGGTCGGCCGACCCCTGAGGTCGGCTGACCTGGGCCCACCACGTCTCGCCTTTTTCTTTCTCTGGGTGACTAGTGTGTGGGCCCTTATGACAGTTCCTGGTGTATGGGTTGTTTGGAGGCGGTTTGCTCGGGTTGTGGGCCCTTGGATCCTTGTGCTGGACACGTAGCGGTGTCTGATTCATCGGGAAGTGCTTCTCTTGGATTGATGAAGTGTCATGGACACATGGCATCCTGTGTGCCAGCACGTCGCCACGTGGCCTGGTGTGGGTCCCATCGGGTCCATGATATAGTGTGATCTTATCTTGTGCATATCTCTTTCATCCGGACTCTGAAGTATACAAATGATATATCCATTTCGATCATCTTGACGAGCCCGTCGCAATGGTGCAGACCAATTTGGCATTTGTGATTGTTTATGATGATGCCATATCTATGCCATTGGTGCACTTGCTCTCAACTGTGTCATTTAACATGTATTTCGGTGCGTCCTGCAACAAAAGTTAGAAACACCAACACTTGTGGAAATCATCAGTATCAAGCCCTATTCTAGTGTTGATGATCCTTTTACATTTATTTTATGCAGGTATTGACGGTGTAAAAGTAGCACTTAACAGCCGTCAACAAGGGGCTTTCTTCTCTCTTACTATCACTGAAGCTACTACATTGATTGAGAAGATGGTTACCAATCAAGGGTGGAGTGATGATCGACTCCAGCCACGTCAAAGGGGTACACATACCGTCAATGATGCGGATATGTTGCACGCCAAGATGGACCTAATGATGAAGAGAATGGATGATCTACCCAATGAGAAGGCTGCCATGGCCACCACTACTCAAGCTATGGATGCTCGCATGACTTGCGAAGTCTGTGGTAATACTGGGCATTCAGGGAATTACTGCCCTACTACTCAGGAGGATGTGATGTACATGAACGGCAACAACAACAATTATCATCCACAAGGAGGTCCAACGTTGAATCAATCACACCCTTATTATGAAGGAGGTAATCAAGGTAATTCTTTCAACCCAAACCAACCTTCCTTGAAAGATCTAGTCTTTGGGCAAGCTAAGATTAATGAAGGTTTTAATAAGAAAATAGCTGCCTATGATAAGGCCTTTGAGAGCCTTAATGTTAAAATTGATAGCCTTTCTTCTACTCTTAAAGACCAGTTGAGCTTTAATAAGATGATAGAAACCCAGTTGGCTCAACTAGTCGCTTCAGTTCCACCAGTTCAAAATGCAAAAGCGGTAGTCACAAGAGGGGGTAAGACCACTCGCGATCCGCCCTATCCTAACCATGCAGGAACAAAGAGAAGCACAAGAGGGGATGAAGAGTCCAGTGGAGAGCCACTTGGTATGAGGGAGCCCTCACAAGCAAGAACACCTGAAGACAGGGCGGATAAACCTGAGTTCATTGAAACAAATTTATTGCCATTCCCTTAGCGAAATAGGAAGACAACAGTGGATGAATAATTCACTCGTTTCGTGGACATGATTCAAAAGGTATATATCAATGTTCCACTCCTTGAGGCAATGTGTGTACCCATGTACGCACGTTACCTCAAGGATATCCTCACCAAGAAGCGAGCTCTACCCATTTCGGAGGTGGTAAAGCTCACAGAATAGTGTAGCGCGGCTATACTCAATCGTCTTCCAGAAAAGAAGAAGGACCCAGGGTGCCCCACGATCACATGCACAATTGGAACACAGAGATTCGACCATGCTCTCTGTGATCTTGGCGCCAGTGTTAGCGTCATGCCAAAGGTAGTTTTCGACCAACTCAATTATACGGAATTATCCCCAACTACTTTGCAGCTGCAGCTAGCCGATTCCTCAGTCCGGTATCCAGCGGGGATAGCCGAGGACATTCTCGTGAAGGTCCGAGACTGCTTCATTCCAGTGGACTTTGTAGTACTTGACATGGACATTGTGTGACAGAACCGCCCAAATTAATTCCATATTATTGCCTAAACCACTCCATTTAGTCATTAAGCAATAATGCAGAAGTAACTTGTCGCCTCTGCCGGGTCAAGCCCAGTAAATCACTTTAACCAGGATCGAAGAATGGTACATTAAAACTCACACGACGGTGAGTCCAGAGATAACATTTCACAAATTATTACATCAAGCTCCATAAGGTTTAAATATTACAAACCAAGTCCTTTGCATAAGGTAAAAAGTTCAGAGTTCGAAACACAACGGAAATAAAATACTAAACGTCATAAGTAATGTCATAGGAGGCCATCCATGACGTCTCTAAGCACTGTCATCCTCCCACTCCACTTCCCAACCGGGTGGGAGAGAACCAGGTCACGGGAAACCATCATCATTCATATCACCTGAAAACAACATCAAAAGCAAGGCTGAGTATACTAATACTCAGCAAGACTTAACCGGCGGGTGATGGAAAATCACCAACTCTCTAGACATGCAAGGCTCTTTGGCTAGTGGGTTTCTTTTGCTGAAAAGCAACAAAGAGTAGGTCCTTACTTTCAAGTTTTAGCTCAAAATTCTAGTTGTTTAACCATTACTAAGTAATCAATTATTGCAAGCATAAGTTGTGCAAACAATTAAGCATACATCCATATTACTTCTCAATTCCATCATTAACAGGACATAGAGTGTATGGTTAAGCAATCTCGGGTAACGGTGAGAGGTCGACGATCGATCGATTATTAACCTTGCAAGGGAAACCCAAACATACGGAAGAATGCACACCCCAAAAATAATCCAACCAGAAACCAACAGGGGGTGGGTGTGCACCAACCAGGCAGTTTCCAACCGTCCTCGACTCAAGATCCATTTCTACAGTCTTTGGTACAAGGTATACTGGCCACGGAGACACACGCCGCCCAGCTTCACGCATGCACCACTCTGCTGCAGGCAGAGGGGACTCTTCCCAAGATTAGTGGTCATAGATCCCTTACCGGATCAAGAAGGTACTAGGCTTACCGGTCCCATTCCTGGCAAATGTTTAGTACGTTCAAACGCTTAACCACAAACCTACTGGCCGGAGCCGGTCCCATGCTCTTACCACATGAGCATATCCATTTATAAAAATCTTATGATTCCAACAAAAGAGACCTATAGCTCGCGAGTGACGAACATCACTCGACTTTTACCGTGTCCTTAGAGCATGGCCACTAGCGACCTATCATGCTAGTATTCGAGCATAGGAACCTATGATCATGCATCTAGGGTTTCAAATCAACTCCTGAAACGTAAATGCACAAACATTGCATATCATAAATGTAAAAGTTATAAAACTGGGTTATGCTCCGGGGCTTGCCTTCACTAGCAAAGTTAATGGAGAAAACTTCCGAACTTTGGTTCGGGTCTTGCTGCACTTCCACCACGTTCACTTCTCCTTCCGCAAGATCTCCCTCGGATTCCGGCACCAACTCGTAGTTTCCATCCGGAAGTTCTACACGACATGCATATGCATTAACTTCATGTATTTATAACTGGGGAGTGAGAACATAGTTTAGCATTGAAGGGTAAACATGGGGTGCATGAGTGACCACATTCACCTGGATAAGGATATATCCAGCATACTCTTCCTATCAAAGAAAGGGGTATGTGTGCGTGGTTTCTCACCTTATTTTATGGTGATTGTGTGCACATCTAAATTAATTAATTAGTTTTTATTCACCAATTTATGGGGTGTTGTTCAGGGTGTCATTTGGTGAGGTTTAACCTAAAGATTTAAAAAGAAAACAAAGGTGATCTCGATTTTTCTTTTAATTCAAGGATTAAGCTTGATTTACTTTGACAATTCATTCTGGAAGAAATACAAACAAGAAGATCATGAAACTTTGCAGAGAGGCTCATAATACTACACATGAGCTACTGCCAAACACTTAGATCAAACCAAGCAATAGATCTGGCATGAAAAATACAACTAGATTCATTCATTAAAAACAAGACTAAATCATATAAAAATAAATATTCCACCTATTGAGCTAGAAATTCATGTGGAAGCACAAAATACCTAACCATGCAGAGATATGCACTTACTCAGCAAAGAAAAATTTAAATTAATTTAAATTTATGAAGGAAGGGTAAATTTGTGCTAAAATTACTTGACCCTATAAAACATGGTAAAAACATCTATACTATTTATCATGGGTGCAAAACCATGAAACAGAATCATAGCAAAAAGAGTGTATTCAAAAGATTAACAGATTAATTTATACAAATTATAAACAGGAACAATGCTGAAATTCAACTTTAATTCATAATTAAAGATCTACTCAATAACTTTGTGCCAAATTTGAACCAGAAGACCAACATGGCATGGCAAACAAGATATCCAAAATTTAGCTTCAGATCATGCATATAATTTGAATTATTTCAGATCTACTCAAACTGGTAAATTCAAAATTATTCATAATATACACATAAATTTGAAAACTTCCTTTGTAGAAAAGTTTCAACTATTCATAAGGATCACAACACAACTGAGTTTGCATTTTTACGATTTTCTTGTGATTTGATATGCATTTTACAAGATTTAGAGCTTTTAAACAAAAAGAGGAAGAATCTTTTCGCTGATAGGTGTGACGCCCCAGGTTTTTAATTAACCTTAATTGCCGGTCAAAACTGTTGACTAGGGTCAAAGCACGGTCAACCTGGGTCATCACCTCGAAAACCTCACCAACACTCACCCATTAGCATCTTAAGCAAGTCTAGCACACTCTCCTTGGTCAAAACCCTAGCTAAGGGAGGCAAACCCTTTGATGTCTTTGTGTCGATCTGGAACTTTTGCCGCGTTCTCCAAAATTCACCTAAACACTTCAAAATCCCCCAATAGGAAAGTTGTCCAGTTTTTCATGAGACACAACTTTCATGTTGAGTGGCATTTCTGGTTTTGAGTGGAAAAGGTGCTAAATTGCCAAGAAAGCTCTGTGTACTGTTCACCGAGACATGAAAATTCTCCAAACTGGCATTTGAATTTCTCCCTCGATTTGAATCTATTTCAAATTCGGTTTCAGCCAAGTTCTAGAGGGATCACCCACCTATAACTTTCATATCTACAGGTTTTGAAGTTTATTTGCAATTTTTGGAGAATCGTGCAAAGCAACAGGGGCACATCGCTCGGACCGGGCCGAGAGCGTGCTCGGCGCGACGTCACGCGCGTACGCGCGACACCACGCGTCGCCGCCGCGCCGCCGCCGTGCGCCGCCGTACCACGGCCCCGCGTAAGAGTCCGCGCGTGAGCACGACATGCGTCAGCACCGCACGCACCTCCAGGCCGCGTCTCGTCCGGTGAGCCCGCGCGCCACGCGGCGTGCGCGCGCTCGCTGCGGCGCCGTCGGTCTGCCCGCCGCGCCCGCACGCCGAGGCTCGCCGTACCCCGCGCCTTAACGCGCCGGTCGCTTCACTGCGAAGTCATGATGCCTCCGCGCGCGCTCGGCTATAAAAAGCCGTCCCCTCCTTCTCCCGCGCGTGAGCACTGCTGCCCGCCGATCCGCCATTGCCGCCGCCGCCGGTGAGCTCACAGCTCCGCTCGCTCCCGCCGCCGGCCAAACCCTCCTAGCCCTTCCCTAGACACCAGTGAAGCTCCCACGGCCGCGTGTTCGCCCACATTGCGCCGCCGCTCGCCGGAACCCGAGCCGCAGCGGGCGCGCCGCCGCGACCTCGCCGCCGCCGCTCGCCGGGGCCATCTCCGGCCGAGCCACCACTGCCAATCGACGCGTGGTGAGCCCAATCACACTCCCACGCCACATGTTTACCAAGTCCGGCCGCCGTTCGCCGCCGGCGAGCCCTCCCCCGCCGCCAAGGGCACGGTTGTGAATTCCTGAGGGCATATGTGTAAACCAGGGACTCGATCGCAACGAAAGCTATCTTAGTTTCTTTGCAAGTCAGTCCAGTGCCTTAGAAATAGCCTAGAAATTCACAGAAAATTCAGAAAAATGCAAACCCAATTTTGTTGGTCTCAGTGAGAGTAGATCTGCAACTTCTACAAAGCATGACCATAGTTTTGACTTATAGATTTTGAATGAAAATTCAAATTCAGTTTGACACCTTTTTGCTATAATTCAAAATATAGAAAGGATATGGAGCTGAATTTTGGATATGTTGCTACAATTGTCATGTTTAGACTCTGGACAAAAATTTCACAAAGTTGTCAAACAGATCTTTTTATATGAATTACTTCATATTTATCGTATTTCTGCTTTACTGATTTTTGTAGAAAAATATGAATTGATTCTTGTGCTCAACTTGTGGCAAGGTTCATGTTATGCCTAGAAGTAACTTTCCTGAATTTATCATGAATTTATCTCTGTTAGAAATATTTAATCTTGTTTTATGCCTAGATATATATTTAAATGCATGGTTCATATTTCAAATTGGTTTGAGATGAACCCATGGGTGTTCTGATCTTGTTTAGGGTCAGAGTAGCTGTAGGCTTGTTGTTGGATGCAGGAGCTTTACATTTATTTATTTATGCATTTCCCTTATTTCAAATAGCTAGGAAACGTGTTTCTTGCATTTATAAGTTTTGTAACTCTTTAGTGACCAAACTTGGATCCAATGGGTGTTTAGAAATACTTAGGCCAGCAAGGACCCCTGTCCTTGTTTATGTGAATTGTTTGCGCCTTTAAAAGTTAGAATGCACATGAGCTTGTTATAGGTTTTAATTAGGAAAATGTGTTCCTTTAACCTTGTGACCTTGTGATTGGGTACCTAGCCTAATTTTAGGGTCTTGCTTATCATCCGTGCTGTTTGGAAAAATTAAATGGAAGTATCTACATTTATGTGCACACCTTTGCTATTGAAAGATTGAATAGTAAATCTCACATGAAATAACAATCATGAAAATGAACACTAGTTGATTGTTGGGCAATGATTAAACCCTTGTCCATAATAACCATAATGAAAAAGATTTACTAATTAATTGTTTGTTAAAGTAAATGTGGCCAACAAGAGTTGGATGAAATAATTAATCTATCACTCCACCTGAACCCTGCATTGCATTCCGTGTAGAGCTTCCTGACGGTAACTATGCGCTCGTGCCAGAAGCCGAGGAAGGAGGAGCTGACGCGGAGCTGCAGTACGTGGAGGTGATCGACGACACCGAGGACCCTCAGGCTAACCCTACTGACGAAGGCAAGCCCCGGTGCATTAACCAAGTGTTTTTGAAAATTTATGCAACTATCTATGGATGATTGTGCATTTATGTTCAGGAGTTGAAATGAAACCCCAGATGCATGATCCCTAGGTACCTATGTTCTTACTAGTATGATAGGTCGGTAGCTGCTATGCTATAGGACCGTTACAAGTCGAGTGATGCTTGTCACTCGCGAGAATAGGTTCTTATGTTGGAATCATAAGATCTCCTTAAATGGATTGCTCATGTGGTAAGAGCATGGGATGTGGGCTCCGGTCCAATGGCTTTCGTGGGTTAAGTGTTTGAACGTACTAAGCACTTGTCGGAAATGGGTACGGTAAGCCTAGTACCTTAACGAGACGGTAAGGGATTTTACTGTGACTAATCTTGGGATGTGTCCCCCGGCTAGCTACCGGTGGTGCATGTGCGATGCTGGGTGCCTTGCGGGGTATACCAGATAGCCTGTACCGAAGACTGTCGCCTTTTATCCCGAACCGAGGACCTTTGGGAACCGCCTGGTGGTTGTCCTCGCGGGGGCACCCCACCGTGTGTTTAGGTCTACCTTGCAAGGTTTAAACCAATCGATTGTCAGCCTCTCACCGTTATCTGAGACTACTTACTCCACTGGCCATGAGATCCCTAATGATGGAAGTTGATGAATATTTATGCTTGATTAATTGTTTGCACAACTTATGCTTGCTCTAGCTTGCTAATTTAGAAAGGAATAATCAACTAGAACTTGTGCTAAAATATCGAAAGTAAGGACATACTCTTTGTTGCTTTTCAGCAAAAGAAACCCCATTGGCCAAAAAGCTTTTCATGTCTAGAGTTGGTGATGTAGTTGTCACCGACGGGTAAGTCTTGCTGAGTATTAGTATACTTAGCCTTGCTATGATCTGTTGCTTCAGGTAATGCCTTTGCTGATGTGTGGCCTGGAGAGATCCCGCCTGGCTGGGAGCTGGAGTGGGTTGAAGACGATGAATGAAGGCATCATGGCAGGCCTCCTGTGATGTTTCCTCGTGTCGTTTAGTTTAATTCTGCTATTTTGAAAACTCTGAACTTCGTTGTCGTGTCAAAGACTTCGGTTTGTAATAATTAAGCCCTTCGGGGTAAATTTGGATGTTAATCTTATGTTGTTCTCTGGACTCGCCTTCGCGTGAGTTTTAATGCATATATGTCGATCCTTGTTGCTTTGTAAGTGATTTACCGGGCGTTAACCCGGCAACTAACGACAGGATGATACTTTATTATTGCTTAATGACCAAAGTGGATTGGTTTAGGCGATAGTACGGTATTTTCCTGGGCGGGTTGTCACAGCTGGTATCAGAGCAATTATATGCACCAGAGATTAATTAATAACCTTAATCACTGGTTTTTGAATAAAATTTGCCAAGATTGTTTGGATTTGCAAAACACGTTGGTCCGTTAAGGATAAACTAGACCGAGAGGCCCTAGAGGGAATTTTGGGTTCTTTCAGGTGGCTTATTAATCTATGGTTTATTTTGCTAACTCCCAGCACATTTACTTTCTGTCAGAACTTACTTTCTGCACAACCATACTAGTTCATCACGTTTTGCTATACGTGGTGGTACCGCAGGAAAGTCCTGTGAGGGATGGATGGGACCTATTCCAAAGGGAACCCACCGTCGCGTCTGTGTCTCGCCACGTTTTGCCATACGTGGACGTTCCGCATTTTGTATATGCGAGGCAAGGATCCGCTTCATTCCAAAAGGAGCGTATCTGAGGTTGGACGCTGTCCATGCAGCGGCTTGACGCATGGATACCGTTTCTATAAGTGAACGGTACTGTATGTGGACGCTTCTGTGACGTGCTGGCACAGAAGGTTCTTTTCTGCAGGTACATAACAGCGCTTCGTTAGACGCTAAGTGAGTACCGTGTAGCTCTCGACTAGCTATTATAGGGAGAGATGAGTAAAAGCCTTGCCACCGGCACTGACTTCGATTTTTGGCTTGATTGCCGTGTGAGGTCGAATAGGACGTCTTGCATGCATACTAAAAGTTGAAACTTTTAAAAGGGACCCAAAACAGAACTTATATGCTCTCTAAGGAAGATTTGCTAGCGTGTGGTTCCTGTGAACTAGATTACCTCTCATGCATAGGTGTTGTGCTGTCCAAAAATCTGTATTGCTGCTAGCTTGAATTTTTGCACCAGATTCTAAAAATGTTTAGACTAGTTGACCTATACCAAAGTCGCTCCATATCGAATCTAGTTTTTGCTCGCAAAAATTCATGGTCATAGCTTCTGTAGATCTTGAGTTGTACCCTTTTTAGCGAACTCAGGTCATGCTGGTTTTCAGGAAGGCAGAACCTGAAACTTTGCAACTTTCGACCTTGTTCCTAAATGATCTAGCTCAACCTTTGAATACCAAAAGTGTGTATAAAAACCTTATGGAGTAGCCTGTAAAATTTGGGGATTTTTGGGGTTCTGAATTTTTAGTTATGAATGTTTATTCGCAGCTGCCAGAATTTGCACCATTTGACATGTTGCTCTCTTTTGAGTTCTAACATGCGTTACTTTTTTATACAGATGGCTGCCCCCATGTTTCTCGAGTACAGCGCTGACGGTTCGGTCCGTACCGACGGGCTGCACTGGGAGGGTTTTCCACGCCTTGCGTGGGAGGCACTCAGCGCTGCCGGCTACACCATTCCGCCCGTCTACGAGGCACTCGAGTTAGAGCACCTGGGCGTGCCTCGTTGTAGAGTGACTGTCACTGTACCACCTCACCCGGACCACCCCGACTGGTTCGACTTGAGCTCAGTGTACTGGGGTTTTCGTCTGCAGGAGTCCTTAGAGTCGGCTGCCCTCTGGGTATTGACGGATTTCTGCGACCATAACCCGACGGTGGTAGCACTGTCACCATTCGGACTATTTCCGGCGGTGAACCCGCACGATCCGGCATGGAGGGACCGTGTGGACCACCTTCAGGAGTTACTGATGCTCGCAGTCCCACTGGACGTCACGCAGACGCTAATGCGTTGCCTGGACGCTGTGTTCACACTCCAGGGCCTGCGTAACACTACCCAGCTGATGATCAGCCAGCGACTGGAGTCGGCTCGGCTGGCCTGGCACAATCTTTCGGCAGCGTACCAGCAGCTGAGCTTCACTCTCGCCCAGACTCAGCAGGAGAATGACCGACTGCGTGCCAGGAGGTTCCAGTTGGAGTTAGAGAGAGGTGACCGCCTGCAGAGAGTCTTAGACCTGGAGGCAGAGGTCACTACCCTTGAGGAGGACGTGGACGCTCAAGAGATCGAGAGGTTGACACTGTTACAGAACATCATTGAGATGCAGCAGCAGGTAGAGGAGGCTGAGGTATAGGTAGCAGCTCTGCAGGCCATTGTGGCTCTGCAGCCACCACCTCCGGTGGAGGCACCTCCGGAGGAGCAGCAGGCTCAATCTGGTCTTGACCAGGCGAGTCAGGCTGGACCACCGCTACCGACCCCACCGGCTTCACCTGCTGGCAGTGGTGCTTCGGTCGGCAACTAGGTTGCCGTAGTGTTGTAATAAGATGGGTCATACTCCTGTGTGTAGCCTTTTGGTTGGTTTGTGGTAGGTGAGCATAGGAGAATGGTTTTGTGCAGCATGACTGCAGTGTAACCCAGGTTGTAATGTGGTATTTTCAAACCTTGGAACCTTTGTAATGTTCTGTGAACACTTTATTCGTAATGTTGGTTGTAAGGAAATGCTTAAGTAATTTGTGATCAGAATCGAGTTCGGTGTTGTATACCAAGCTTGTTTGGAATTTTTGTGACGATCGTGTTCTCTAAATCTCAGCAATCGTGCACTTTCTTATTGGAAGTTATGCAAGTTTTAATCCAATCCGGGCTGCTGTCCAAACAGCTTAGGAAAGGGAGTTTTCGAACAATTGAACGTCGGAATCTTAGCATGCGTTGAATACCGAAGTTGTGCGGAGTGTTGCAATGACCGCGCTCACCAAAATTCAGCATTTTTGCATAAGAGTAGAGGGAGCTACGAAATTTTCGGTGAGTGTCGGCCGGCTGCTAGGACAGCTAGGTAGCTTTCCGCAATTGCATTCTTCGGGCATGCGAAGTTGTAGTTCGTCGCAATGTGGAATGCCAACTTTGTGGAGTATGAAATTTGACATCTACTAACCAATTTTGGAAAATATCTCGGTGACTAGGCTGTTGGATGTGAAGTACTCTTATGACTGTGTTGCTGCAAATGCCGAATGAATGCGCGAATGAGCTTTTGTCATGCATGTTTTACACTTGTCATTTCTTTCTAAGCAAGATTATGGCTATGTGTCTAATAAAGGCTCGCATTTCAGATGGTGGGACCAACACGCAGCTCCCCCAATGGTTTCGGAATGTCAGGCAGTGGTGAACTACCACCGCCACCGCCCATGACGCCGGCGGAGGCATTCATGGTCACTCAGACCGAGGTGCTGCGCCAGATCCTAAAGACGCAGCAACAAATCGCCCAGCAGCTGAACCAAAGGCCGCCACATGTGGCAAATCATGAGGGGCCAAATCAGGTCACCACCTACCCTCAGTTCATCGGGATGAAGCCTCCGACCTTTTCCAAGGCGGAAGACCCCCTTGCAGCTGAGGCGTTTATCAAGGCCATCGAGGCAAAATTCTCTGCCTTTGTACTGCCTTGCTCCGAGGAAAACAAAGCCAACTTCGTAGCCCTGCAACTGCGAGGGGAAGCCTTGATGTGGTGGGATCATTTCAAGACCATGCAGCAGGGGCATGTTGTCACTTGGGATGAATTCAAGCAAGCTTTCAAGAGCCATCACATTCCTAAAGGATTAATGGATAGGAAGATGAGGGAGTTACTGGCCCTCAGGCAGGGATCGAACACTGTGTATCATTATGCACAGAAATTCAATAGCCTTTGCCAGTATGGTGGACATCACATGGATACTGATGCAAAGAAGATGGAAAGGTTCCGTGATGGTCTGGATGGTGAGTTGTACGAACGGCTGAACTTGATCGAGCCCAACAACTTCCATGAGCTCGTAAAAAAGGCTATATCCCAAGAGGATGCTATGAAGAAGGCCCAGAGAGACAAGAAGAGGCAGGCTGGATTTGCTTCGGGCAGTGGAACTAACAAAAAGTTTCGTTTTGTGAAAAAGAATGTTCCTAACTCGTCCCAGCAATCTTCAACTGGACGCTGGACGATGAAGCCATCACAGAACAAACCTTCAGGGAACTTCCAGTTCTGCAACACCCAGCAGCAAGCTTCCAAGCCCAACGCACCCCCACGCAACATCGGTGAACGCCGTTGCTACAATTGTGGACAGCCGGGGCACTACATAAGTGATTGCCCCAAACCTAAGCAGAACAAGCCCAACCAGCAGAATCAAGGTTCAGGGGCCAAGCCGGCCAATCCGGCTAAGAAGCCAACGGTGCAAGTTCGCCAAGGCAAGCTGAACTTTACCACCATGAGTGACATCCCAGAGGGAGCTCCAGTGCTTACGGGTACATTCTCTATCGATGACACCCCTGTTAAGATTTTGTTCGATTCTGGAGCTACCCACAGTTTCATAAGCGAAAAGCTAGTAGGCAAATTGAGTTTGATGAGTTCTCACCTCGATTCAGCTTATAAATTATCACTCCGGGTGGGCAAATCTCTTCTAGTACCTTAATCCGTGGAGTACAATTAAGGTTGGGAAGTAAAACGGTTCAATCAAACCTCATTGTCATAGGCTTAGAGGGTATGGATGTTATCTTGGGTATGGATTGGATGACCCGACATAAGGTGGTTCTAGATATCGCGGGTAGAGTTGTATCAATCAATTCACCTACGGTCGGGCACACCACATTGTACTTACCTTTTAAGGACGGTGCAGACCCTTGTGCCTATGTGACCATTATCTCTCATCTGGAAGAAATTCCAGTAGTTTGTGAATATCCTGATGTCTTTCCCGATGAGTTGCCTGGCATGCCACCAGACAGGGATGTCGAGTTTGTGATTGAACTCCAACCGGGCACTGCGCCCACTTCTAAACGACCTTATCGTATGCCTCCCAAGGAATTAGCTGAACTGAAAAACCAACTCCAGGAATTGTTAGATAAGGGCTACATTCGCCCAAGTTCTTCTCCTTGGGGTTGTCCCGCACTCTTTGTCAAGAAGAAAGATGGGAGTTTGAGGCTATGTGTTGACTACAGACCGCTCAATGCGGTGACCATCAAAAACAAATATCCTCTTCCCCGCATTGATGTTCTTTTTGATCAGTTGGCTGGAGCCAAAGTTTTCTCCAAGATCGATCTTCATTCTGGTTATCATCAAATCAAAATTCGACCTTGTGACATTCCCAAAACTGCTTTCTCCACTCGTTATGGTCTCTACGAGTTCTTGGTGATGTCCTTCGGTCTCACAAATGCCCCAGCCTACTTCATGTATCTCATGAACTCCGTATTCATGACGGAGCTTGACAAATTCGTAGTGGTCTTCATCGATGATATTCTAATCTATTCCAAAAATGAGAAAGAACATGCCAAACATCTTCGAATTGTCCTACAACATTTGAGAGATCATAAGCTCTATGCTAAATTCTCCAAATGCGAATTCTGGTTGGACAGTGTGAAATTCTTGGGGCACACTATTTCCAAAGATGGCATATCCGTAGATCCTAGCAAAGTACAAGAGGTGATGGATTGGAAACCACCCAAGTCCGTACACCAAATCCGCAGTTTTCTAGGTTTGGCGGGTTATTACCGTCGATTCATTCTGGACTTCTCCAGGATCGCTAAACCTATGACTGAACTGCTCAAGAAAGGAGTGAAATTTGTATGGAGTGAAGCATGTGAGAAAGCCTTCCACACGCTGAGACAACACTTAACTTCAGCCCCAGTGCTAGTGCAACCGGATAATTCCAAACCTTTTGAAGTTTTCTGTGACGCGTCAGGCACTGGTCCCGGTTGTGTTCTCATGCAAGAGGGCCGAGTCATTGCCTATGCCTCACGGGCACTTCGACCCCATGAGATCAATTATCCCACCCATGATCTAGAGCTAGCAGCGGTTGTTCATGCTCTTAAGATTTGGAGACACTATCTGATGGGCAATCGTTGCAATATCTTCACCGACCACAAGAGTCTCAAATATATCTTCACTCAATCGGATCTCAACATGAGACAAAGGAGATGGCTTGAGTTGATTAAAGATTATGATTTAGAAGTGCACTATCACCCCGGAAAAGCCAATGTTGTTGCGGATGCTCTTAGCCGCAAAGTTCACTGCAACCATCTACAAGTGGAACTGTATAGTGACACCTTGTGTGAAGATATGAGGAAGCTTAACTTGGAAGTGGTAGAGCAAGGGAATCTATATGTCCTAGCTGCCGAATCCAATCTTTATGATAGAATTGTCACTGCTCAACGCAATGACGAGGGCATACAGCTAATCAAACAAAAGTTAGCAGAAGGAGATCCCAAGTATACCTGTTTTCGGAGGGATGCAAACGATGTGGTATGGTTTGGGGAACGTCTTGTGGTTCCCGTTGACCAAGAAATTCGGAAAACCATCTTTGACGAAGCTCATCGTTCCAAATTCTCCATTCATCCCGGAAGCACCAAGATGTATCAAGATCTGAAGGAAAATTTCTGGTGGTCCAATATGAAAGTCGATATAGCAAAATATGTGTCAGAGTGTGATACTTGCCACAGAATGAAAGCAAGTCATTTGAAATCGGCAGGTGTACTCCAACCCCTGTCGATACCTATGTGGAAATGGGATGACATAAGTATGGACTTCATTGTGGGTTTACCCCTGACTGCTAGAAAGAAGGATTCTATTTGGGTTATCGTGGACAGACTCACGAAGACTGCCCATTTCATTGCAGTACATACTACTTATTCAGTGCAGCAATATGCAGAGTTGTATATGGATCAAATAGTCCGTTTGCATGGAGTTCCGAAGACCATAATCTCGGATAGAGGGACTCAATTTGTAGCTCGTTTCTGGGAGCAATTGCATGAATGCCTAGGAACCAAGTTGATCCGTAGTTCCAGCTATCACCCGCAGACCGATGGTCAGACGGAAAGGGTAAATCAAATTTTGGAAGACATGCTACGGGCAAGCATCCTGCATTTTGATAAAAGTTGGGACAAGTGTTTGTCCTTGGCAGAGTTCTCTTACAACAATAGCTACCAAGCTAGTTTGAAGATGGCACCGTTCGATGCTCTTTATGGACGGAGATGTCATACTCCTTTGAACTGGTCAGAAGCCGGAGAAAGGACACTCTTTGGTCCGGACCTAGTCAAAGACGCCGAAGAGAAAGTGCAAGTGATACGGGAGAACTTGAAGTTAGCACAGATGAGGCAAAAGAGCTATCACGATAAAGGAACGGCACCCCGACAATTTGAAGTTGGTAATTATGTATACCTAAAGGTTTCACCGACCAAGGGTGTGCAAAGGTTCGGTGTTAAGGGAAAGTTAGCCCCGCACTATATCGGACCTTATGAAATCATTGAAGTATGTGGGCCAGTGGCTTATCGCATTCGACTGCCGGAACGGTTCTCCGCAGTTCACAATGTATTCCATGTGACCCAACTGAAGAAAGGCGTGCCTGTGCCTGAAACCGAAGTGATCACAGAAGCAAATGCTTGGATTGAGCCGGATTTCTCGCTCATCGAGCATCCCATGAGGGTGTTGGACAAAAAGGAGAGGAAGACCCGAAGACAAACCATAAGGATGTACAAGATCATCATACGGAGGAAGAAGCAACTTGGGAGACGGAAGAGTATCTCAACACCAAGTACCCGGGTTTTCTGCAATCTCGAAACCGTGAGTTCTACTACCAACCTTGTTTTTTTTTTCTTAAATCGAATCTCGGGACGAGATTCCGTTTAAGGGGGGTAGGCTGTGACGCCCCAGGTTTTTAATTAACCTTAATTGCCGGTCAAAACTGTTGACTAGGGTCAAAGCACGGTCAACCTGGGTCATCACCTCGAAAACCTCACCAACACTCACCCATTAGCATCTTAAGCAAGTCTAGCACACTCTCCTTGGTCAAAACCTTAGCTAAGGGGGGGCAAACCCTTTGATGTCTTTGTGTCGATCTGGAACTTTTGCCGCGTTCTCCAAAATTCACCTAAACACTTCAAAATCCCCCAATAGGAAAGTTGTCCAGTTTTTCATGAGACACAACTTTCATGTTGAGTGGCATTTCTGGTTTTGAGTGGAAAAGGTGCTAAATTGCCAAGAAAGCTCTGTGTTACTGTTCACCGAGACATGAAAATTCTCCAAACTGGCATTTGAATTTCTCCCTCGATTTGAATCTATTTCAAATTCGGTTTCAGCCAAGTTCTAGAGGGATCACCCATCTATAACTTTCATATCTACAGGTTTTGAAGTTTATTTGCAATTTTTGGAGAATCGTGCAAAGCAACAGGGGCACATCGCTCGGACCGGGCCGAGAGCGCGCTCGGCGCGACGTCACGCGCGTACGCGCGACACCACGCGTCGCCGCCGCACCGCCGCCGTGCGCCGCCGTACCACGGCCCCGCCTAAGAGTCCGCGCGTGAGCACAGCATGCGTCAGCACCGCACGCACCTCCAGGCCGCGTCTCGGCCGGTGAGCCCGCGCGCCACGCGGCGTGCGCGCGCTCGCTGTGGCGCCGTCGGTCCGCCCGCCGCGCCCGCACGCCGAGGCTCGCCGTACCCCGTGCCTTAACGCGCCGGTCGCTTCACTACGAAGTCATGATGCCTCCGCGCGCGCTCGGCTATAAAAAGCCGTCCCCTCCTTCTCCCGCGTGTGAGCACTGCTGCCTGCCGATCCGCCATTGCCGCCGCCGCCGGTGAGCTCACAGCTCCGCTCGCTCCCGCCGCCGGCCAAACCATCCTAGCCCTTCCCTAGACACCAGTGAAGCTCCCACGGCCGCGTGTTCGCCCACATTGCGCCGCCGCTCGCCGGAACCCGAGCCGCAGCGGGCGCGCCGCCGCGACCTCGCCGCCGCCGCTCGCCGGGGCCATCTCCGGCCGAGCCACCACCGCCAATCGACGCGTGGTGAGCCCAATCACACTCCCACGCCACATGTTTACCAAGTCCGGCCGCCGTTCGCCGCCGGCGAGCCCTCCCCCGCCGCCAAGGGCACGGTTGTGAATTCCTTAGGGCATATGTGTAAACAGGGACTCGATCGCAACGAAAGTTATCTTAGTTTCTTTGCAAGTCAGTCCAGTGCCTTAGAAATAGCCTAGAAATTCACAGAAAATTCAAAAAAATGCAAACCCAATTTTGTTGGTCTCAGTGAGAGTAGATCTGCAACTTCTGCAAAGAATGACCATAGTTTTGACTTATAGATTTTGAATGAAAATTCAAATTCAGTTTGACACCTTTTTGCTATAATTCAAAATATAGAAAGGATATGGAGCTGAATTTTGGATATGTTGCTAGAATTGTCATGATTAGACTCTAGACCAAAAATTTCACAAAGTTGTCAAACAGATCTTTTTATATGAATTACTTCATATTTATCGTATTTCTGCTTTACTGATTTTTGTAGCAAAATATGAATTGATTCTTGCGCTCAACTTGTGAAAAGGTTCATGTTATGCCTAGAAGTAACTTTCCTGAATTTATCATGAATTTATCTCTGTTAGAAATATTTAATCTTGTTTTATGCCTAGATATATATATTTAAATGCATGGTTCATATTTCAAATTGGTTTGAGATGAACCCATGGGTGTTCTGATCTTGTTTAGGGTCAGAGTAGCTGTAGGCTTGTTGTTGGATGCAGGAGCTTTACTTTTATTTATTTATGCATTTCCCTTATTTCAAATAGCTAGGAAATGTGTTTCTTGCATTTATAAGTTTTGTAACTCTTTAGTGACCAAACTTGGATCCAATGGGTGTTTAGAAATACTTAGGCCAGCAAGGACCCCTGTCCTTGTTTATGTGAATTGTTTGCGCCTTTAAAAGTTAGAATGCACATGAGCTTGTTATAGGTTTTAATTAGGAAAATGTGTTCCTTTAACCTTGTGACCTTGTGATTGGGTACCTAGCCTAATTTTAGGGTCTTGCTTATCATCCGTGCTGTTTGGAAAAATTAAATGGAAGTATCTACATTTATGTGCACACCTTTGCTATTGAAAGATTGAATAGTAAATCTCACATGAAATAACAATCATGAAAATGAACACTAGTTGATTGTTGGGCAATGATTAAACCCTTGTCCATAATAACCTTAATGAAAAAGATTTACTAATTAATTGTTTGTTAAAGTAAATGTGGCCAACAAGAGTTGGATGAAATAATTAATCTATCACTCCACCTGAACCCTGCATTGCATTCCGTGTAGAGCTTCCTGACGGTAACTACGCGCTCGTGCCGGAAGCCGAGGAAGGAGGAGCTGACGCGGAGCTGCAGTACGTGGAGGTGATCGACGACACCGAGGACCCTCAGGCTAACCCTGCTGACGAAGGCAAGCCCCGGTGCATTAACCAAGTGTTTTTGAAAATTTATGCAACTATCTATGGATGATTGTGCATTTATGTTCAGGAGTTGAAATGAAACCCCAGATGCATGATCCCTAGGTACCTATGTTCTTAGTAGTATGATAGGTCGGTAGCTGCTATGCTATAGGACCGTTACAAGTCGAGTGATGCTTGTCACTCGCGAGAATAGGTTCTTATGTTGGAATCATAAGATCTCCTTAAATGGATTGCTCATGTGGTAAGAGCATGGGATGTGGGCTCCGGTCCAATGGCTTTCATGGGTTAAGTGTTTGAACGTACTAAGCACTTGTCGGAAATGGGTACGGTAAGCCTAGTACCTTAACGAGACGGTAAGGGATTTTACTGTGACTAATCTTGGGATGTGTCCCCCGGCTAGCTACCGGTGGTGCATGTGCGATGCTGGGTGCCTTGCGGGGTATACCAGATAGCCTGTACCGAAGACTGTCGCCTTTTATCCCGAACCGAGGACCTTTGGGAACCGCCTGGTGGTTGTCCTCGCGGGGGCACCCCACCGTGTGTTTAGGTCTAACTTGCAAGGTTTAAACCAATCGATTGTCGGCCTCTCACCGTTATCTGAGACTACTTACTCCACTGGCCATGAGATCCCTAATGATGGAAGTTGATGAATATTTATGCTTGATTAATTGTTTGCACAACTTATGCTTGCTCTAGCTTGCTAATTTAGAAAGGAATAATCAACTAGAACTTGTGCTAAAATATCGAAAGTAAGGACATACTCTTTGTTGCTTTTCAGCAAAAGAAACCCCATTGGCCAAAAAGCTTTTCATGTCTAGAGTTGGTGATGTAGTTGTCACCGACGGGTAAGTTTTGCTGAGTATTAGTATACTCAGCCTTGCTATGATCTGTTGCTTCAGGTAATGCCTTTCCTGATGTGTGGGCTGGAGAGATCCCGCCTGGCTGGGAGCTGGAGTGGGTTGAAGACGATGAATGAAGGCATCATGGCAGGCCTCCCGTGATGTTTCCTCGTGCCGTTTAGTTTAATTCCGCTATTTTCAAAACTCTGAACTTCGTTGTCGTGTCAAAGACTTCGGTTTGTAATAATTAAGCCCTTTGGGGTAAATTTGGATGTTAATCTTATGTTGTTCTCTGGACTCGCCTTCGCGTGAGTTTTAATGCATATATGTCGATCCTTGTTGCTTTGTAAGTGATTTACCGGGCGTTAACCCGGCAACTAATGACAGGATGATACTTTATTATTGCTTAATGACCAAAGTGGATTGGTTTAGGTGATAGTACGGTATTTTCCTGGGTGGGTTGTCACAATAGGTCCCTGGACAAAAGTTTCCGTTCACAACCATACCCTTGGCTTTACACAGGGGTCCCTGGGAAGATTTTGATATTTACAGATATGTCCCCGGCGGCGTGGCCGACCTCGCCGGTAGTGATGTGGGGCCGGGATTGCTCATGCGAGCGGTGGGGGAGGACCACGTGCTTACCTCAGACTGATTCCGGGCGTTGGCTGGCGCGGGGACGGCTCCAGTGGTCGCCGGCGGCGGAGCAGTGGCAGGGCAGCCGCGGCGGCTCCGGTTCCGGCGAGCTGGAGGGCTGTGTGGGGCAGTGCGGGGCTCAAGGAGATGCGGTGTGGTCTAGGGGCGGTGTTGGGGTGCTTGGGAGCCGGCAGTGTCGAGCGGAGGGGCGAGCTCCACGGCAGCGCGGCAATGGCGGCGGCGGAGCAGGTGAACGGCGGCGAAGTGCGGAGAGGCCTTGGTTTATTTATAGGTGACCATGCGCGGCGTGCTGGCGCGACTCATCCAGGCCTTCCTGCGCGCGCGCAAGCGGCACGCAGGGCGGGCACAAACGCGGCGCCGGGCATGGGCGTGCGGCGCAGGGCGCGGGCGCGGCGCCTCTGCCCTTGGCGCGAGCCATCCGGGGCCCGCGACGCTTGGGGAGGTCGTGCCTGGGTGCGGCCCGACTGGTGGTGTGGTGGGACCCACGTGCGCGCGCAGCAAGGACGCCGGGGTGCGGCGCGGGCAGCGTCCGGCGCGCGCACGCGACGTAGAGCGCGGCCAGAGCGCCGGCGCGCACACATACTCAGCGATACCCTGTTTGACCAGCTCCAGAATTAAAAAGTTGAATACAACTTGAAAATCTGGCAATACAAAAGATGTAGAGGATTTAACCAGCTTCAACTTTTGTAAAAGCCAGCCTATGAAATTCCTCATAGATTTTGAACAAAAATGGCTTGAAAATCATGTTTTTCTCGACTAGGTCAAAAGGTGTTCCTGAGCTTTGACCAAGCTTTTGAGGCCTTTCCACTTCAAATCTCAAATGTCGCCAATTGAATGAAATGTGTCCCATGTGAAAATGA
Source organism: Cenchrus fungigraminus (assembly GCA_036936925.1). Lineage (NCBI taxonomy): Eukaryota > Viridiplantae > Streptophyta > Magnoliopsida > Poales > Poaceae > Cenchrus > Cenchrus fungigraminus. The sequence continues at coordinate 26,005,248 of CM072775.1, forward strand.
ACAACTTTCATATTGGCCGATTTTGAAGTTGTTATATGAAAATCGGAGAACGCGCTAGATTATCGATGAAAGGTCGAGAGCTCTTAGGGTGTTGACCTTGATTTGGAGGGGTTTGACTAGGGTTAGGGGTTTGACCAAGTCAACAAGTTAATCACCATGCTTAGCCTTGTTAATGAGGGTGATCACTGTTGCTTAAACATCAGGGATGTTACAGCCTACCCACCTTACAAAGAATCTCGTCCCGAGGTTCGGAAAATAAAGACGAAGGTCGGGGAAAGCACTTACGATTGCGGGATTGTAGAAAACCCGGATACTTGGTGTTGAGATAATGTTCCGTCTCCCAAGTAGCTTCTTCTTCAGTATGGTGACTCCATTGGATTTTATACATTGTCACCGAATGTCGTCGAGTCTTCCTCTCTTTGCGATCCAAAATCCTCAGAGGGTGCTCAACCACGGATAAGTCGGGTTCGATCCAAGCATTGGATTCGATGATGACCTTTATCTCCGGCTTGTTTGCACATCTCCTGAGTTGTGATACATGAAATACATTGTGGACTGCTGAAAGCCGTTCAGGAAGCTGAACGTCATAAGCAACCGGTCCACAAATTTGAATGATTTCATAAGGGCCAATATAGCGTGGTGCTAATTTCCCTTTCACTCCAAATCTTTGAATTCCCTTTGTTGGTGAAACCTTAAGATAGATATATTCACCAACTGGATACGGCTTAGGTTTCCTTCCTTGATCATGGTAACATTGTTGTCTCATTTGAGCTGTCTTCAGATTTGCTTGTATTACTTTTACTTTTTCTTCCGCTTCTTCAACTAAAGTTGGACCAAAGAATTTTCTTTCCCCGATCTGTGACCAGTTCAGAGGAGTTCGACATCTCCTTCCATAAAGAGCTTCAAATGGTGCCATTTTCAAACTTGCTTGGTAGCTATTGTTATACAAGAATTCAACCAAGGACAAGCAATTGTCCCAATTCTTGTCAAAATGGATAATACAAGCCCTCAACATATCCTCTAGGACTTGATTGACTCTCTCAGTCTAACCATCCGTTTGAGGGTGGTAAGCAGAACTGTGAAGTAACTTGGTTCCCATTGAGGTATGTAGGTGTTCCCAGAAACGTGACATGAATTGAGAACCTCTGTCGGAAACGATGGTTCTAGGAACTCCATGTAAACACACGATACGTTCGAGATAAATCTCTGCATATTGCTTCGCTGAGTATGTGGTATGAACGGGAATAAAGTGTGCGGTCTTTCTGAGTCTGTCCACAATAACCCAGATAGAATCATGGTGCTTAGATGTGAGAGGCAGTCCCACTATGAAATCCATACTTATATCATCCCATTTCCATGAAGGTATCGGCAAAGGTTGAAGAATACCATCGGCTTTTAAATGGCTGGCTTTAATTCTCTGACATGTGTCACACTCGGACACATATTTGGCAATTTCTACTTTCATATTTGACCACCAGTAGTTTTCCTTCAAGTCTTGGTACATTTTGCTACTCCCAGGATGAATTGCAAATTTGGACAAATGAGCTTCATCCAAAATTTCCTTCCTGAGACTAGTATCATTTGGGACAACAAGACGTTGCCCAAACCAAACTGTACCCTTTGCGTCTTGGTGAAAACACTTGTATTTAGGATCACCTTCTGACAACTTTTGCCTTATCCTTTTAACTTCCTCATCATTGGACTGAGCATTTAAAACTTTGTCGTACAAGGTTGTCTCCATGCCAATGGCATTTAACTCACCTTGACTAACAATTTCCAAATTGAGTTTGTTCATCTCGTGGCATAGTGTGTCACTATAGGTGTCCACAGATAAACAATTGCAATGGGCCTTCCGGCTAAGAGCATCGGCAACGACATTTGCCTTACCGGGATGGTAATGCACTTCCAAGTCATAATCTTTGATAAGTTCTAACCATCTTCTCTGACGCATGTTCAAGTCGGCTTGAGTGAAGATATACTTGAGACTTTTGTGGTCAGTGAAGATATTGCAACGAGTTCCCATCAAATAATGCCTCCAAATTTTGACAGCATGAACAACCGCCGCTAATTCAAGATCATGAGTGGGGTAATTTAATTCATGGGGTCGAAGTGCTAGAGAAGCATAAGCAATGACCCTATTTTCTTGCATGAGAACACAACCGAGACCAGTACCCGAGGCATCACAATAAACCTCATATGGCTTAGAGTTGTATGGTTGAGCCAAAACAGGTGCTGAAGTCAGATGTTGCTTTAGGGTGTGGAAAGCTTTTTCACAATGATCATCCCACGCAAACTTGACTCCCTTCTTTAGAAGTTCAGTCATAGGTTTGGCAATTCAGGAAAAATCCGGAACGAAGCGGTGATAATAACCAGCTAATCCGAGAAAGCTTCGAATATGATGAACGGACTTAGGTGGTTTCCAATCCATCACTTCTTGCACTTTACTTGGATCCACCGAAATACCATCACTAGAAATAGTGTGGCCCAAGAACTTCACACTATCCAGCACGAATTTGCATTTGGAGAATTTAGCATAAAGCTTGTGATATCTCAAACGCTGCAGAACAATGCGGAGATGTTCGGCATGTTCTTCTTCATCTTTGGAATAAATTAAGATGTCGTCGATGAATACCACCACGAACTTATCCAGTTCGTTCATGAATACTGAATTCATGAGGTACATGAAGTAAGCAGGAGCATTAGTTACCCCGAAGGACATGACTAAAAATTCATATAGCCCATATCGTGTGGAAAAGGCGGTCTTAGGAATATCACAAGGTCGGATCTTTATCTGATGATATCCTGATCTAAGATCAATCTTGGAAAAGACCTTTGCTCCTGATAGTTGATCAAACAACACATCAATGCGGGGAAGGGGGTATTTATTTTTGATAGTCACCGCATTGAGAGGCCGGTAGTCAACACATAGTCTCAAACTACCGTCTTTCTTCTTAACGAAGAGGGCAGGACATCCCCAAGGAGAAGAACCTGGACGAATGAAACCCTTATCCAGTAGTTCCTGAAGCTGGGTCTTCAACTCGGCCAGTTCCTTGGGTGGCATGCGGTAGGCTCTTTTTGAGATAGGTGTCGTACCAGGTTGAAGTTCGATAACGAATTCAATGTCTCGGTCCGGTGGCATACCCGGCAGATCATCAGGGAAGACATCCGGGTATTCACACACCACTGGAATTTCCTCTAATTGGGTGGCTATGGTCACATAGGCACAAGAATCCACAGATACTCTAGAAGGTAAGTAGAGCGTTGATGCTCCTACTCTCGGGGAGTTGATTTCTATTCTTCGCTAAAAAATGTCCAAGATCACCTTGTGCATGGTCATCCAGTCCATTCCTAGAATAACATCTATTCCATCTAGACCCAAAGTTATAAGATTCGTCTGAAATACCTTGCTACCTAACTCCAAAGGTACTCTAATGATTAGGGCGCTGGAAGAAAATTTTCCTCCCGGGGTAGCAATCTTATAGATGCTCCTAGTGTGCGTTTCCTTTAAACCCGACTTGATTTGTGTTTGCTTGTTCATAAAACTGTGTGTAGCACCAGAATCAAACAAAATCTTAATAGGTTTGCCTTGGATAGAGAATGTACCCGTCATGACTGCTGCTCCCTCAGGAATTTCCACCATTGTGGTGAAGTTGAGGCGACCCTTCTTGACTTGCACGGTCTGGTTCTTTCCCTTGTCTTTGTTGTCCTGAGTAGGTCCATGTCCTTGGTTCTACTGGTTGCGCTGGCTCTGCTGCTTGGGATAGGGGCACTCATTAGCATAGTGTCCTGTCTCACCACAGTTGTAGCATTTGCCATCCCTAGCATTCTGGTTAGGCTGCGAAGCACTGGACTTGTAATTCTGCTGGGAAGCAGAAGTACGATAGTCCCCCGCTGCTAATTCTGAGACGGCTTAGCTACCCAGCGTCCAGATCGCTGGTTCCTTTGAGAATCCTGGGAAACCTTCTTCACAAGGCGAAACTTCCGATTAGGTGCGTTGTTAGAGTTGAACGCAGCCTTCCTCTTCTTTGCATTCTGCGTTCTCTTCATAGCATCTTCTTGCGAAATAGCCAGATTCACTATCTCATGGTAGGTGTCAGTCTTGATGGGGTTCAGCCTTTCATAAAGCTCAGGATCAAGACCACGTCGGAAACCATCCATCTTCTTCGCATCATTATCCACATGATATCCCCCGTACTGACAAAGGTTGTTGAATTTCTGTGCATACTGATACACAGAGTCAGAACCTTGCCTCAATGCCAGTAGTTCACTGATCTTCCGATCAACCATTCCCTGAGGAATGTGATGAGTCTTGAATGCAGTTTTGAACTCATCCCAAGTAATGGCATGTCCAGTAGGTTGCGTCATCTTGAAGTGTTCCCACCAGATCAAAGCAGGACCACGAAGTTGCAATGCTGCAAAGCTAGCCTTGCGCTCCTCTGAGCAGGGTAGAGTGAGAGCATCGAACCTGGCCTCAATGGCCCGGATCCAGGCATCAGCCTCCAGTGGTTCTTCTGCTTTGGTGAATATTGGTGGCTTCATGGCCGTGAAGTGCTCATTCTTGGCCACTTGTGGCTGGTCATCACGCGGATTGCCGCGTTGCTGCTGCTGCTGCTGATTGTGCAAGATCTGGCGCATCATATCAGATTGAGCCAATAGGAAGGTCTCCATGGGTGTCATGGGAGGTGGCGGTGGCAGTGGGTTGCTGCCACTGGCATCACCGAAACCATGGGGAGTATTGCGAGTGGGACCCACCATCTGAAAAATTATGGGAATAGAGATTAGTCACACATTCACAAGCTTGCAGATAGAATTATGCACAAGGAGAACATGTGAGACAAATCCATTCATTGCATCATTTTTCAGGAGGGTCAGTCACAACGCTGAAATGAAAATTCATATCTCCCGGCTCGATCAACGGATGGTGCTCAATTTTGGTCAGTAGGAGCATCATGTCGTGCACTATGTTTTTGGTATTCAACCGATACACTGGTTTGGATGTTATCATGCTTGAAAAATCCATTTACCGAGTCTCTGTCCTGGTGGTTTTTCAGCCAGCCGAGGGTTACAAAAATATTCATAACTCTCAGCACAAAAGAGCAATAAGGGTGAAAATTTGTGAGCATGCACAAAATAAAATTTCCAACAACTTTTCTTCTTATTGCATAGCTCATATTTGATCATAAGGGGGTTCAAATTACAGATTAATAGGACTGCTGCAGAAAGTCTTGCATCACAAGATCATACACTAGATTACAACACATGATTACAACACACTAGGTCCTCATTCAACATACTAGTGCTTAACATGTAGCTTCTAACCACACAAAAGAATACTCCATCTTTGTTAGCCTATCCCTTCCACGGACCAAAATTTAGACCATCGTAGGAGTACACATGCTGCACTAACTACTACCATCTAGAAGTCATCTAGATTGCCTACTGAGGAGGAGCTAGAAGCAGATGAAGCAATCTCCATCGGCTCTGCCTGTGATTCTTCCTTCTCACTGTCTATCATGGACTGAGTGTCATCCGGATCATCCTCCATAGCTTCCGGAACTGGTGGTGGTGGTGGCTGCTGTAACATAGCAATCATGCCATGGGCAGCACCCAGATCCTCGTCCATCAACTCTAGCTGCTCTTCCATCTGTGCTAGTGCTTGTATGTGCTACAAGCGCTCATTCCTCAGCTGATCCATCTCAACCTGCATCTGATCTCGCTGCTCCTGGAGTCCTATAACAGTCTAGAGGTGATCAGCGAGCTGATGTGCCCACTGAACTATACAGGTCACCCAGTGAGCCTCTCTAGCCTGCAGTCCAATGATCCTCAGTCGTGCCTCAGCAAGGTCTCGCTCCAGTCCCATGTAGCCACGGGAGATGGAGCGTAGGTGGTGATTCCGTACTCCCAACACTCCAGCAGTGTCAAGAGAACCGGTGGACACGTCTGTGGTAGCCACACTGCGGAGAGCTTGAAGATGGTACAGTGCATTTATGCACCGAGACATCTCATGCAGTACGTCTAGTGGGGTCCTCTCAGTCAGAAGCGCTGCCAGGTTCCCCGTGCGGCTCCTCCACACGGGATCCGCGGGGTCCACGGTCGGAAGTAGTCTCACCAGAGTCGAAGAAACCTCGAGAGGGTGCTGGTCACCAAAAGGATTCAGCACTCTCAAAGCAGCAACCTCAAGTGTCTCCATCATGCGGACGCCTGACACGTCCATGCTCAGGTCCTGCCACTCCGGGTGAGTAGGGTGAAGTGGCACGGTCACCCGAACATAGCAGCGAGGCACTCCAAGCTGCGTGGTCTCCAATGCCTCGTACGTCGGAGGAGTGGTGTACCCTGACGAGCGAAGAGTGTCCCACAAAATGCGGGCAAACCCCTCAAGGTGTAGCCCGTCGGTGCGGACCATCCCATCAGGTCGTACCTCCTAGAAGAGCGGTCCAACCATCTATATCAACAAAACTCCCACCGATTAGTGTGAGTTAAAAGATAACAGATTCTGTCCAAAGCGCAAAAATGCATAAAGCTCATATTTTGGTAGGCCAAAAATTCTCAAAAGTTTTCCAGCTACTCAGTGATGTTATTTGACCCAAAAATTGGTATTCAAAGTTGGGCTAAAAACAAAAGGAAGATACCCTAATAGAGCAAGGTTTAGTTCTCTATCTCCCAGGGAAAACAGCAAGTAGACAGGAACTAAACTGAGCATAACTCCCGATTCTCTTGCCCAAAAATTCTAAAATTTTTGCAGTAGGATGTAGACAAGATTTGACACAACTTTTGTATCTAACTTTTCTCCAGAAAACTCTGTTCAAAGGGTCTAAAAATTCCGACCAACAGAGCATCCAAAACTTGTGAACAGGGACAGCTATTGAGGTTGGGATGATGTGAAAGCGTTTTGGTGAGGTGTTTGGGGATAGATTATGAAGTGATTTAATTATTTCTTAACCACTTTTAGCGTGATGCAGAAGCATCCTAAACATCCTCACAAGGCAAATCCATGCCCAGGAATCGTGGTTAGTGCCGGTGGCAAGGCACAACATACGTCCCTCCCTATAATAGCTAGTCGGATAACTAACCGTTCGAACTACCGGAACGTGGTTAGTGTACCTGCAAAAGAAAGAACCTTCCATGCCAGCACATCACGAAAGCGTCCACAAACATTATCGTTCACTATAGAAACGGCACCCATGCGTTTAGCACTGCATGGACAGCGTCCAACCTGAGACACGCCCCTTTTGAATGGAGGGTGTCCCCCTTCGCATGTTCGTAATGCGGAATCATGCACACGTATGGCAAAACGTGGCGACATCACAACCCATGATATGTTCATGTGGAATAGAACATATCATCCTTCGCATGCTTTGCATACGGAAAGCGCACGTATAAAACACGTGGGCATCCAACCGAGAAGATAGGATCCGTTGAATAGATTGCCCTATCAACCCTCGCATACTCGTGATGCGGCACAGCACACGTATGAAACACGTGGCTTAAGAAGTGCTGGAAGTTAGCTTAAATACACTATAATTTACTAGCCACCTGAAAGAACCCAAACTCCCTCTAGGGCCTCTCGCACTAGTTCATCCTTAGCGTTCCTAACGCATTTGCAAACACACCTTAATCTTGCAAGTTTTATTCAAAAACATGTTATTAAGGGTGTATTGAGATCTCTGGTGTACAATTGAGCTCTGATGCCAGCTGTGACAGAACCGCCCAAATTAATTCCATATTATTGCCTAAACCACTCCATTTGGTCATTAAGCAATAATGCAGAAGTAACTTGTCGCCTCTGCCGGGTCAAGCCCGGTAAATCACTTTAACCAGGATTGAAGAATTGTACATTAAAACTCACATGACGGCGAGTCCAGAGATAACATTTCACAAATTATTACATCAAGCTCCATTAGGTTTTAATATTACAAACCAAGTCCTTTGCATAAGGTAAAAAGTTCAGAGTTCGAAACACAGCGGAAATAAAATACTTAACGTCATAAGTAACGTCATAGGAGGCCATCCATGACGCCTCTAAGCACTGTCATCCTCCCACTCCACTTCCCAACCGGGTGGGAGAGAACCAGGCCACGGGAAACCATCATCATTCACATCACCTGAAAACAACATCAAAAGCAAGGCTGAGTATACTAATACTCAGCAAGACTTAACCGGCGGGTGATGGAAAATCACCAACACTCTAGACATGCAAGGCTCTTTGGCTAGTGGGTTTCTTTTGCTGAAAAGCAACAATGAGTAGGTCCTTACTTTCAAGTTTTAGCTCAAAATTCTAGTTGTTTAACCATTACTAAGTAAGCAATTATTGCAAGCATAAGTTGTGCAAACAATTAAGCATACATCCATATTACTTCTCAATTCCATCATTAACGGGACATAGAGTGTATGGTTAAGCAATCTCGGGTAACCGTGAGAGGCTGACGATCGATCGATTATTAACCTTGCAAGGGAAACCCAAACATACGGAAGAATTCACACCCCAAAAATAATCCAACTAGAAACCAACAGGGGGTGGGTGTGTACCAACCAGGCGGTTCCCAACCGTCCTCGACTCAGGATCCATTTCTACAGTCTTTGGTACAAGGTATACTGGCCACGGAGACACACGCCACCCAGCTTCACGCATGCACCACTCTGCTGTAGGCAGAGGGGACTCTTCCCAAGATTAGTGGTCATAGATCCCTTACCGGATCAAGAAGGTACTAGGCTTACCGGTCCCATTCCCGGCAAATGTTTACTACGTTCAAACGCTTAACCACAGACCTACTGGCTGGAGCCGGTCCCATGCTCTTACCACATGAGCATATCCATTTATAAAAATCTTATGATTCCAACATAAGAGACCTATAGCTCACAAGTGACGAACATCACTCTACTTTTACCGTGTCCTTAGAGCATGGTCACTAGCGACCTATCATGCTAGTATTCGAGCATAGGAACCTATGATCACGCATCTAGGGTTTCAAATCAACTCCTGAAACGTAAATGCACAAACATTGCATATCATAAATGTAAAAGTTATAAAACTGGGTTATGCTCCGGGGCTTGCCTTCACTAGCAAAGTCAGTGGAGAAAACTTTCGAACTTTGGTTCGGGTCTTGCTGCACTTCCACCACGTGCACTTGTCCTTCCGCAAGATCTCCCTCGGATTCCGGCACCAACTCGTAGTTTCCGTCCGGAAGTTCTACACGACATGCATATGCATTAACTTCATGTATTTATAACTGGGGAGTGAGAACATAGTTTAGCATTGAAGGGTAAACATGGGGTGCATGAGTGACCACATTCACCTGGATAAGGATATATCCAGCATACTCTTCCTATCAAAGAAAGGGGTATGTGTGCGTGGTTTCTCACCTTATTTTATGGTGATTGTGTGCACATCTAAATTAATTAATTAGTTTTTATTCACCAATTTATGGGGTGTTGTTCAGGGTGTGATTTGGTGAGGTTTAACCTAAAGATTTAAAAAGAAAACAAAGGTGATCTCGATTTTTCTTTTAATTCAAGGATTAAGCTTGATTTACTTTGACAATTCATTCTGGAAGAAATACAAACAAGAAGATCATGAAACTTTGCAGAGAGGCTCATCATACTACACATGAGCTAGTGCCAAACATTTAGATCAAACCAAGCAATAGATCTAGCATGAAAAATACAACTAGATTCATTCATTAAAAACAAGACTAAATCATACAAAAATAAATATTCCACCTATTGAGCTAGAAATTCATGTGGAAGCACAAAATACCTAACCATGCAGAGATATGCACTTACTCAGCAAAGAAAAATTTAAATTAATTTAAATTTATGAAGGAAGGGTAAATTTGTGCTAAAATTACTTGACCCTATAAAACATGGTAAAAACATCTATACTATTTATCATGGGTGTAAAACCATGAAACAGGATCATAGCAAAAAGATTGGATTCAAAAGATTAACAGATTAATTTATACAAATTATAAACTGGAACAATGCTGAAATTCAACTTTAATTCATAATTAAAGATCTGCTCAATAACTTTGTGCAAAATTTGAACCAGAAGACCAACATGGCATGGGAAACAACATATCCAAAATTTAACTTCAGATCATGCATATAATTTGAATTATTTCAGATCTACTCAAACTGGTAAATCCAAAAAATTATTCAAAATCTACAGATAAATTTGAAAACTTCCTTTGTAGAAAAGTTTCTACTATTCAAAAGGATCACAACACAACTGAGTTTGCATTTTTATGAATTTTTTGTGATTTGATATGCATTTTACAAGATTCAGAGCTTTCAAACAAAAAGAGGAAGAATCTTTTCGCCGATAGGTCCCTGGACAAAAGTTTCCGTTCACAACCATACCCTTGGCTTTACACAGGGGTCCCTGGGAAGATTTTGATGTTTACAGATATGTCCCCGGTGGCGTGGCCGACCTCGCCGGCGGCGATGTGGGGCCGGGATTGCTCGTGTGAGCGGCGGGGGAGGACCACGTGCTTACCTCGGACCGATTCCGGGCGTTGGCCGGCGCGGGGACAGCTCCGGTGGTCGCCGGCAGCGGAGCAGTGGTAGGGCAGCCGCGGCGGCTCCGTTTCCGGCGAGCTGGAGGGCTGTGTGGGGTAGTGCGGGGCTCGGGGAGATGCGGTGTGGTCTACGGGCGGTGTTGGGGTGCTTGGAAGCCAGCGGCGTCGAGCGGAGGGGAGAGCTCCACGGCAGCGCGGCAAAGGCGGCGGCGGAGCAAGTGAACGGTGACGAAGAGCGGAGAGGCCTTGGCTTATTTATAGGCGACGATGCGCGGTGTGCTGGCGCGACTCGTTCAGGCCTTCCCGCGCGCGCAAGCGGCACGCAGGGCGGGCACAAACGCGGCGCCGGGCGCGGGCGTGCGGCGCAGGGTGCGGGCGCGCGTGGCGCGCGCGGGCGCGGCGCCTCTGCCCTTGGCGCGAGCCATCCGGGGCCAGCAGCACCTGGGGAGGTCGTGCCTCGGCGCGGCCCAACTGGTGGCGCGGTGGGACCCACGTGCACGCACACGATGCAGAGCGCGGCTAGAGCGCCGGCACGCACACATACTCAGCGATACCCTGTTTGACTAGCTCCAGAATTAAAAAGTTGAATACAACTTGAAAATCTTGCAATACAAAAGATGTAGAGGACTTAACCAGCTTAAACTTTTGTAAAAGCCAGCCTATGAAATTCCTCACAGATTTTGAACAAAAATGGCTTGAAAATCCTGTTTTTCTCGGCTAGGTCAAAAGGTGTTCCTAAGCTTTGACCAAGCTTTTGAGGCCTTTCCACTTCAAATCTCAAATGTCGCCAATTGAATGAAATGTGTCCCATGTGAAAATGAACAACTTTCATATTGGCCGATTTTGAAGTTGTTATATGAAAATCGGAGAACGCGCTAGATTATCGATGAAAGGTCGAGAGCTCTTAGGGTGTTGACCTTGATTTGGAGGGGTTGGACAAGGATTAGGGGTTTGACCAACTCAACAAGTTAATCACCACACTTAGCCTTGTTAATGAGGGTGATCACTGTTGCTTAAACATCAGGGATGTTACACATTGGTAATGAAGTACCACTCATCCTGGGACGTCCATTCCTGAGCACGGCCGATGCACAAATTGATGTTGGCGTTGGAGTAATCCGTCTCCACATCAATGGCAAGGAAGAAAGGTTTGAATTCCGCCCACGTTAGGAACAATGCTCAATGGTTGAAGGCACACCAGGAATGGGCACTCCTGCCCAAAGAAGTGTGTAACATCCCAGAATTTTGAATGTTATCCATGTTTGAATTTTCACTAAAATTTAAAACTTTTTGTTTGAACTTGAGTGCTACCAAATTTTGAACCAAATTGCTAGCCACTCATCTCAAATCCCATATAATATAAAACCTTATAAAAATTATTTACAAATTATGGTGTAATTGTGATTTGGATTTTCATAGATTTTATTTTGAAGTTTTAAATTGTGTGAAGTTTTGAATTTGAATGCTATTCAAATTCAGACTTATACATATAGAACCAAACCAATTTCAAAAGCTGTTTAAAAGGCTAACATCTAACTTGGGCTACTTCTTTCCCAGCAAAGTCCACCCAAGACCCCTCATCTTTTCGCTAAAGCCCAGAGACACCTCAGCTTTACCCGGCCGGCCTAGTTACACGGCCCACTCGGCCCACCACCGCACCCCACCTCTTCTGTCTCTATGACAGGTGGGGCCGGATCGTCATCCCCTTCCTCTTCGCCTCTTTTCCCCTGCGTTGCGACCTCGTGCGCACCCGCCGCGCTGGCGCACCCGACGGGACGGGTCTGCTGCGCTGGCCCGGATGCCGGGGCCCGCACACACACCCAGGCGCGGCCTCGTGATCTCCGCCCGTGGAAATTCCCTCTTTGCCCTGCTTCGCATCTAACCCCACTCACGGGTGCACGGTCGAGCGCCGACCACCCCACCTTCCGTTGCCGCTAAGACAAGGGCACCCTGGGCTTTTTCCACCTGTTTCGTGCCGCGGCCGCCGCCCGCCAAGAGCATCCAAGGCCCTGCGCACACTCACATCAATCCAATTGGGATTTCCCCTCTCGATGCCATCCAGTCCACCACCGCTTTCTGCTTCTCTCCCCAAATCCTCTGCTCTGCGACGCTGCTCCGCACCTCGCCACACCGCCCAGCTCTGCCACCACGCGCTCTGCTGCCCCACACCGCGCAGCACCGTTCTGCAGCTCGGTGCACACACCCGCGCCGATCCATCTCCCCGTGAGTCGCGCCACACCAGGGACTTCGTCACCGCCGGGGCGGAGCCATGGATATCTCTGTCGCAGCCCCGTCGTTGCTATAGAGAGCCTCGCGCTCCGAAGCCACGGCGTGCCAAGGACACCGACATCACCCCGCTTCGGAGCTCCGCGTCACCGCCGCCACACCGAACCCCATCGCCAAGACAACGCTGCCGAGCCTTGCACCCCATCAAGCTGGAAGAGATCGTTGTGGAGCTCTGGAGCGCCATGCCGCGCTGCACCAGGAGGAGAGGCCGCCGACGTCGAGTGGAGCCATGGACGTCTTCGCCAAGCCCCTGTGTCCGTCGCCCGCTCCACCTCGCCGGGGAGCACGAAGCTTTCACCTGCGTAGCACGCCGAGCAAAGCCAACCGCCAACCTCGCCACGGCCTCGACCTCGACCTCGCCCTGCACTGACGAGACCTTCCTCGAGCCCCTGGTGAGCAGCATGCCTAAGCCATCTCTCCCCTTGCTCTGTTCTCAATCTGGGTCGGCCTTCGTGCCGTCGAGCCATGAGCGACGTTGCCCACTGTCCGGCCCTCGAGCCACGCGAGTCCGTGTAGGAGCCCTGCGCGCCGCCGCTCTCGCCGAGCCGCGCCACACGCACCACTTTGCTGCTTCGCGCGTGCCACCTAGCCGCTTCAAGCCGCGCCGCGCCCCCGTGCCGGTGTCGCACTACTGCTGCTGCTTTCCGCCGCTTTGCGCCGCGCCGCTCCATCGCCTTCGCCGCGCCGCGCATCACCCTGTGCCGCGCAACCTCGCCTCGCGACGCACTACTTTGTCACGCGCCACGCCGCTCAGCCCTGCAGGCGCGCCGCTCCGCCTCGTGCCATGCTGATGTGCCTCACCGCGCCGCGCTTGGAAACACCCGACGCGCGCTACCACTTGCCGCCACGCGCGCCTCCACCACCGCGCACGCCTTCGTCCCGCCGCGCCGCCTTGCTGCTCAGCTAGCTCACGCCCAACCAGCTCGTCGCATGCCGAGACGCGGAGAGACAGGATCTCGAGCCCGCGCGTTTCACCATTGGTCGTGCGTTGCTCCGCTCTGCCTTGCGCTCGCCAACAGCGTGCTCGTGCTCGCTAGCGTGATGAGGACCGGCCTTCGTGCCGAGGTGCTTTCGTTGCAGGTGAACACGCGCCGCTGCCGCCGTAACCGAATCTCCCCACCAGCAAGCCCTGGCCGATCCGCCGCTTCTTTGGCGCATTCTGCCGAACATCTCGCACGCATCCTCTTTCTTCTGAACCTAAGTGGATTCACACGCTTGGCCACACGAGCACAGCCACACAAATTCGCAGAAGATCCCGCAGCCACAAGGACAAACGGACCCCAGGAGAAATCAGGGGGCATCCCTGGACTTGTTCGTGTAACCTTTGTGTGGGCTTCAGCCCACGAAGGCCTGCTGAGCCCAGATGATAACCAGGCCAGGCCATAGCTAAGTTGAGGGAGGTTTTTCAGACCTGCTGAACTTTGGGCCGACCTGGGCCGGCCCAATGGGCCACTAACACTTTGGGCCCACCTACGGCCCACTAACCTGCTGACCACTGACGTCATGCTGACATCAGCATTATTTTAATAAAACTATTTTCTGATTTATAAAAGGGTTTAATAAATGTTTTATAAATTCCTTTTCCTTCAAAAATTCATAACTAATTATCCGGAGCTCCGAAAATTATGAAACCAGTTGTGTTGGTTTCATAATTCCGAGACGCTCGCTGCTACCCTATCCTTTTCTGCTCTTGCCCTTTAACCAAGCCCCTCTTGCCCCGCATTCTTGGTGTAGAATTCATGACCGCTGCCCGCCACTGCGCTATTGTGGGTCTGGGACGCCGGAGCCCCGCGACTAGCTATTGGCGTGCCGCGGACAGGAATAATTTCCACGAGTTGCGTTCGCACTACTTTCCTTGCTTGCACCGCTTCCACCACCTTGTGCCGCAACCCGCATACTCGGTCTCTCTCTGCCTTGCATTGAGTCGTGTAGCACACGACGTACCCAGTGTTAGTAACTCGGAAGGCCGCGTGTGATGGACGGTCGTGCCTTGAGCAGAGGCCTCTGCTTCAAAGCACGGCAACTCCACGTTGCAACCTAGCTACTACTCCGTGGATATCGTCGTATTGCTAGCGCTTGCTCCACCATACCCCTGAGCACACCTTACCGCATCTCCATCCTTTTATCGACCTCAATCTGATCCTTTCCTTCTCTCTGTGCTGCCACCGCACACTTTGTTCTGATAATGCTTTGCCTAACTCGTTTCGCCTTACTCCTCTCTCCTCATCCTCTGAGCTTTCGCTTCGTTGCACCTATCAGTTGTGCTAATACCTTGTAGACGCAATCACCAAGGCCCTTAGCCTTTGATCGACCACCCAACCTTGAACTAACCCTTCTCTCTAACTTGTGTTCTAGAATATAAAGCTAGTAGCTTAAAACTATTTTGATATAAAACTAATTACTTTGATTTCCTAAAGTTAATTAGTGCTGCTTGTAACTAGAACGGATTTATTTTGGTTCTTCTAAATTGATGTTATTTGGAGTTATTGCCTAGATGATTGTCGTTATTTATTTCCACGCGCATCTCGTGTAGGCTTGTAATCATGTTTGAAGACCCGAGCTGCGACGACGACCCGAGCTGTGATGTTTGGAAAGACCTTTGACCCGAAGGAACGGCCCAACCTCTACTACTCTACGACGACTACCGCGCAGGTGTCTTGTCACTCCCGACCATGTAGATCCCATGCATGCTATTTAGATTGCTAGTGCTCTATTTATGATGCTTTGGATGATTGAAATGCATAGACAATCTTTTAGCCATGCCTTGGATTTGATATACCCTGTTCCTTGAACTTCCTAACTTTGGGACTAGCTACAGACCCCAAGCTAGTCCCCGATATTTGTAATCCATACATTTACCTGTTTCGAGATATGGATGGATCTCTGGTTCGGACTGAGATTGGGATATCTCGGTATTCTAGCGTGTGTTTTGGGTGAGTGTGTATCCTTGACGAGTTATCGCGGGAGCGAGCCACTTTGGTTACTTGTGAATGCCTGTCTACGGGAGATGCGACCTGGCCTCCCGCCCTAGCGGCGTGTCGGACGGTGGGAGTTGGTGAGTGCTCGCTCTTGCAATTAAGGACCGATCGACAGTTTAACCATGATCTTTGGGCTATTTTCGTACAAACCGTTCGCTCACGTATGGGCGGGGTTCGGTCCGAGAACTAGTTGGTGGTGGGCACTCGGCTTGTAGTCGGACCGGTGTGGTCGTGTGAGGGGGACGGGTTATACCCCCCAAGTAGACGTCGCCCCGGCTCCTCCGAGGATGGTTTCACAGCTCCGAGGCCCTGCTGGCAAGTTTTGCGCCCCAGTTCAGGACGAGTCAGGCTCGGAGAGGCAGGAGAGTGCCACCCACTGCTAGGTCTCCGGTCGTTAGGTAGGGATGTGGAACGGCGGCCACCGTTTCTGCCCTATCCGGCGGGTCCAGTTGTACAACCTCTGCAGAGTGTTAAACCTATAGCTATAGTCCGTGTCCACTGGTATGGACAGCCCACGGGTCTGTTACTCTAGCTAGTCTCTTCTTGTGCTGCTTCTCTCCCCTGAGTGTGTGAGCCCGGATTCGTGTTGTTGAGATGTGAGGTAGGAGTTGGTGACCTCACATCGCAGATGAGAGTGGGATGCTGTGTCTCAGTTGAGATCCAGTGTGTTGGTGTTCTTTTCTCGGTTGGGGTGTTGAACCCGGAGGCGTTGGCCTCGGAGGTGTGGATCTCCTCGGAGATGGTGACCTCTCTGCATTACCGCTTACCTTGATGTTGCTACCGCTGCTTGCATAAACCTTCTACAGCCATATATCGGCTTATCCATGCATACTAGAATTCATCCACCGCTTTTGCTCTTTGTTGGGAAGCTGACATGACCTACCCGCTTATCGGGTAGATGGCAATGCTTTCAGACTTGGTGATCGACTACGACAACGATGAGGAAGGATGGGAAGACTAGAGCTGGTCCTACACTCAAGTTTGCCTGTGGAGCTGGAGACGCTTCGCTTCGATAGATCCGCTGCGTAGATGATTTACCTTTCTTGTTTAGTCCAGTTGGACTTGTACCCGGCTTATGCCGAAATGTTGTACTCTGATGTATTAATAAGATTATGTAATTTCCCCTTTTTCCTGTGTTGTATGGATTTGCACCACTTGAGACAGGGTTTGCACGTGATAGCCACTTCCGGGGACTATCACAGAGGTGCAGACGATCGGGTTTCCAGTTTTGGATATCTGGTTCGTTTCAGGTGGTATCAGAGCCGTACTTGACCGTAGGACGAGCCCTAGCAATGGCCGATAGCTTAGGACAGCCTAAACATCCTTTATTGAGTATATACTCCTTGAATTCTATATAAACCCCTTGAATTCTACTATTACACCCTTGACTTCTAACTAACTAATTAACTTACTAACAACGTTTCTTCGTGTTTGCTGACCTTTGGAGAACAACGAATGTTGCTTGATCAAGACCAAGCCATACTACGGAAGGATGCCCCATGCAGGACGAAGGCAACTACTATAAAGATAGCTATGGAGATTGGGTACAGGGAAGAGATGAAGATAACTCTACAGGACTTACTTGGATTATCCCCTGTTGAACCCTCAATACAAGTTTACACCAATGCCACCGTCCTTACTTTGGAATTCAGACTACCGAAGTTGGAATAGACTACCACCTTAATGCCACATGAAGTCTGCGTACCAGAGAAGCAACAAGAACCATATGCACCCCTCCATCCCTGCTCAGGACGAAGCTTGGACAACGTTACTTTGAAGATAATTAGGGGTTAAGATTCTGATTTCAAGTGTGCCAACAAAAGGAACTGGCGATCAACTATAAGGAATCGGCACACATCGGCTTGTATGCTGGAGTCAGAAACTCTCGGGATGCCTATAGCTCAGCATGGGAATAAAGATCCCTGGACTAGCTACACGAATAGCCGAGTCGCCAAAGGTTACAATATTATAACAAGCTGCAGCTACAAGATGCAAATAATGGATTGAACAGCCATGATCACCCTGAGAGCAAGCATCAAATACTTGGAATAAAGATTTGACAAGTTTATATGGAATTTCCCCTTTAATGAGAGGTGTGAAACTTGGATGCCTGGATTTGAATCTCCCTAACCGACCAAAATTGATGATGGATTAAAATGAACAAATGAGAAACACGGGGCTCATAGGTAATGATAAACATAGAGCACCCCTTTGGAAGGACAAAGCCACGAGAACCATGGCTGAAGAAGAGTAGTCCAACTAAGATGGAGTATCTGAGTTAAAAGAATTGGACAAGAAGCATTGGACTAAGATGAAGAAGAATATAACTTCCTACCACAGGATCCCCTATGCCTCTCAGGCTATATATGGGAACCCCTTCAGTCGGAAGGATGGATTTGGTAATTGGACCCTAACTCGGAGGATCATAGGGGTAACAATTGCTACATGATACAACATCAAAACTACACGAGTCAAATGGATAGCAATAAGTCATGTGTCTTGAAGAGGAATATGGAATACAATTTACCAGTTCTCAATCAAGCGAGCACGAAGAAGAATTTCACCAGCCTGTTCCAGAAGGATCAACACCGAGATGTCAGATGGAATGTATCCTTTCAAGTGATGTAACACTAACCTTAGTGAAACTCCCTCAAGTGCCCACGATATACTAGTATGCTTTTACCTGGTGTAATCTCAGAGGTCTTAGGAGTCAGCCTCGAGATACACATTTTTTTGGTGCATTGATTGAGTGATTGGGTCTTTATGGTCTTTTTGGTTGTTATGCCTCTTCATCTTGGTGTGAAATTGTATTGTGTGCTCATGCTTGCTAGATGATTCCTTTAGAAGCCTTAGCTTCCCATACTGCAAGACCAAGAGCTTGAAGAATGAAGATCGACGTGCCAAGCATATTAAGAAGACCCTGCTTCAGAAGAAGAGAAGAACTTCTTGGAACATCGACAAACAAACCAAGGCTTCAGATGAGTTACCCGATGATCATCGGAATCGAGTTCGCAAACTAGAAAATGATTACCCGAGAATTTGAAACCTCGAAAGCTCAGAAGAGTATGAACCCCCATGGAAGCATATATTAGTTAAGAGCAGTTAAGTACCCTAAGATGTCAGCGATGCATTTTGGAAAGGTTCAGTCGATCCCACTTTTGGAATAAGCCATCAATAAGGAAGCTCTACTGGACACCGTATATTGGACTAGCGTGATGAAGAACTACTTCGGCAACTACTGGACACAATTTATCTGTTCGACTTCGCAGTTGGAGCCTACTGGAAAATAAGTCAGATGAGTTTCCTAAGCTTACAAGAGTAAGGTGGATGTGACTTCCGCGTGAAAATCCATACCAAGAAATTGGAACCAAATTGACTAGTGTGAGATTTCGGATGGGAAGAGTCACTCACACAGTCGAGGGTGTTGCAGATGACCCCTCTCAACATGGACTGTCATGAATGGGAAGTAACCGTTCATAGAGTTTACGACCAGGAGCTGATCAGACATGTCGGAGGTGCTAGCACTCTGACGAGAATCGTGGGAGACGTGCTAAACCTACATATGGTTACTATAAGGGTCGCACCCGAAGATTGGTAAAGATTACTGACACTCAGAGAAGTTCTGCAAGTTGAGAATTCGCCCTGGAATTTGAGGAACTTTGATTACCTGCATAAGACCCTCCGATGGAATACAAGTATTACAATAGGGTAAACTACTTGGATGTGTCGTGCATGAAGCAGGAAGATTCCCTAAGCCTCAAGATAGCTGAGGAAGTAAAAAAGGAAGTTATGTTCACCTAATTGCAACTAGTTGCTGAGAGTGCACGCCATAAGAGGTGCGACTGCACTAATGTTTTGGAAAAATCAGTATATCTACTTATGGATCAAGAGATAATATTTTATATCTTCAACATAGCCCAGATGGATATGGCTTCAAGAAGATATCTTGGGTAAACTAGGGAAACCTAGAGAATATATGAAAATATGGATGAAGAAAGGATATTTAAGGAAACTCAATATTTGGTTGGCGTACCTCTCTTGGAGAAGCAGTCAAATTGGACAAGGATGATACTATACCTATGGGTACGCTAAGACTACAAGCTTCAGTATATGGCAACCAATTGGATAATAGATCGCCCTATGTAATCCGACTACTTGCTTTCTGCAAGATGGGCTCAGAGATATTGCCGGAATTGCAGAACTCCGCTAGGCCTAAGGAATACGACTCCCTCATATGGAGAGAAGTGGGAGACTCCTGCCAAATTGGATTAAAAGTACATAATGGATGCCATGAGAGTATGGCCGAGTTCGTACGGAATAATTTTGGTATAAGCTAAAATAATAGGAAGGAGGCAACCTCAAATGGGAGGATTGGAATAATCTGTAACTATCATGCCCCAACCTGCTCTAAGTTTACCAAGCTTATGTAACACGGCTAGAAGTGATGGATTAAGATGGAGGAAATTCTGGCCTACCATTGGAATTTCTCACGAACGTGAACAAGAGTAAAGTTCTTTGAGATATTTGGATCAAATCTAGCAAGTGCTCATGGATGCCAACGAAAGAGAACACACGATAGCACTTGGCTTCAGAAAGACTCACAAGGAAACGATATATGTTGAGACTAAACACAAGTGGAACCATATGGGAGAGAGGGAGACATTGTCAATAAAGCTCTACAACGTCGAGGACATCAATATCTTGAAGACTTACCGAAGAGAAGACCCTCACCACTCCCTGTACGAGCTTAATCTCGTGGACGAGATTCTTGTGAGGGGGGAGGAATGTAACATCCCAGAATTTTGAATGTGTCCCATGTTTGAATTTTCACTAAAATTTAAAACTTTTTGTTTGAACTTGAGTGCTACCAAATTTTGAACCAAATTGCTAGCCACTCATCTCAAATCCCATATAATATAAAACCATATAAAAATTATTTACAAATTATGGTGTAATTGTGATTTGGATTTTCATGGATTTTATTTTGAAGTTTTAAATTGTGTGAAGTTTTGAATTTGAAAGCTATTCAAATTCAGACTTATACATATAGAACCAAACCAATTTCAAAACCTGTTTAAAAGGCTAACATCTAACTTGGGCTACTTCTTTCCAAGCAAAGTCCATCCAAGACCCCTCATCTTTTCGCTAAAGCCCAGAGACACCTCAGCTTTACCCGGCCGGCCTAGTTACACGGCCCACTCGGCCCACCACCGCACCCTACCTCTTCTGTCTCTATGACAGGTGGGGCCGGATCGTCATCCCCTTCCTCTTCGCCTCTTTTCCCCTAGGTTGCGACCTCGTGCGCACCCGCCGCGCCGGCGCACCCGACGGGACGGGTCTGCTGCGCTGGCCCGGAGACCGGGGCCCGCACGCACACCCAGGCGCGGCCTCGTGATCTCCGCCCGTGGAAATTCCCTCTTTGCCCTGCTTCGCATCTAACCCCGCTCACGGGTGCACGGTCGAGCGCCGACCACCCCACCTTCCGTTGCCGCTAAGGCAAGGGCACCCTGGGCTTTTTCCACCTGTTCCGTGTCGCGGCCCGCCAAGAGCATCAAGGCCCTGCGCACACTCACATCAATCCAATTGGGATTTCCCCTCTCCATGCCATCCAGTCCACCACCGCTTTCTGCTTCTCTCCCCAAATCCTCTGCTCTGCGACGCTGCTCCGCACCTCGCCACACCGCCCAGCTCCGCCACCACGTGCTCTGCTGCCCCACACCGCGCAGCACCGTTCCGCAGCTCGGCGCGCACACCCGCACCGA
Source organism: Cenchrus fungigraminus (assembly GCA_036936925.1). NCBI lineage: Eukaryota > Viridiplantae > Streptophyta > Magnoliopsida > Poales > Poaceae > Cenchrus > Cenchrus fungigraminus. The sequence goes on from CM072775.1 coordinate 26,026,788, forward strand.
TCCATCTCCCTGTGAGCCGCGCCACGCCAGGGACTTCATCACCGCCAGGGCAGAGCCATGGATATCTCTGTCGCAGCCCCGTCATCGCTATAGAGAGCCTCGCGCGCCGAAGCCACGGCGTGCCAAGGACACCGACATCACCCCGCTTCGGAGCTCCGCGTCACCGCCGCCACACCGAACCCTATCGCCAAGACAACGCTGCCGAGCCTTGCACCCCGTCAAGCTGGAAGAGATCATTGTGGAGCTCTGGAGCGCCATGCCGCGCTGCACCAGGAGGAGAGGCTGCCGATGTCGAGTGGAGCCATGGATGTCTTCGCCAAGCCCCTGTGTCCGTCGCCCGCTCCACCTCGCCGGGGAGCACGAAGCTTTCACCTGCGTAGCACGCCGAGCAGAAGCCAACCGCCAACCTCGCCACGGCCTTGACCTCGCCCTGCACCGACGAGACCTTCCTCGAGCCCCTGGTGAGCAGCATTCCTAAGCCATCTCTCCCCTTGCTCTGTTCTCAATCTGGGTCGGCCTTCGTGCCGTCGTGCCATGAGCGACGTTGCCCACTGTCTGGCCCTCGAGCCACGCGAGTCCGTGTAGGAGCCCTGCGCGCCGCCGCTCTCGCCGAGCTGCGCCACGCGCACCGCTTTGCTGCTTCACGTGTGCCACCTAGCCGCTTCAAGCCGCGCCGCGCCCCCGTGCCGGTGTCGCACTACTGCTGCTGCTTTCCGCCGCTTTGCGTCGCGCCGCTCCATCGTCTTTGCCGCGCCGCGCATCACCCTGTGCCACGCAACCTCGCCTCGCGATGCACTGCTTTGTCACGCGCCGCGCCGCTCAGCCCTGCAGGCGCGCCGCTCCGCCTCGTGCCATGCTGATGTGCCTCACCGCGCCGCGCTTGCAAACAGCCGGCGCGCGCTACCACTTGCCGCTGCGCGCGCCTCCACCACCGCGCACGCCTTCGTCCCGTCGCGCCGCCTTGCTGCTCAGCTAGCTCGCGCCCAACCAGCTCGTCGCATGCCGAGACGCGGAGAGACAGGATCTCGAGCCCGCGCGTTTCACCGTTGGCCACGCGTTGCTCTGCTCTGCCTTGCGCTCGCCAACAGCGTGCTTGTGCTCGCCAGCGTGATGAGGACCGGCCTTCGTGCCGAGGTGCTTTCATTGCAGGTGAACGCGCGCCGCTGCCGCCGTAACCGAATCTCCCCACCAGCAAGCCCTGGCCGATCCGCCGCTTCTTTGGCGCATTCTGCCGAACATCTCGCACGCATCCTCTTTATTCTGAACCTAAGTGGATTCACACACTTGGCCACACGAGCACAGCCACACAAATTCGCAGAAGATCTCGCAGCCACAAGGACAAACGGACCCCAGGAGTAATCAGGGGGCATCCCTGGACTTGTTCGTGTAACCTTTGTGTGGGCTTCAGCCCACGAAGGCCTGCTTAGCCCAGATGATAACCAGGCCAGGCCATAGCTAAGTTGAGGGAGGTTTTTCAGACCTGCTGAACTTTGGGCCGACCTGGGCCGGCCCAATGGGCCACTAACACTTTGGGCCCACCTACGGCCCACTAACCTGCTGACCGCTGACGTCAGCATTATTTTAATAAAACTATTTTCTGATTTATAAAAGGGTTTAATAAATGTTTTATAAATTCCTTTTCCTTCAAAAATTCATAACTAATTATCGGGAGCTCCGAAAATTATGAAACCAGTTGTGTTGGTTTCATAATTCCGAGATGCTCCCTGCTACCCTATCCTTTTATGCTCTTGCCCTTTAACAAAGCCCCTCTTGCCCCGCATTCTTGGTGTAGAATTCATGACCGCTGCCCGCCACTGCGCTATTGTGGGTCTGGGACGCCGGAGCCCCGTGACTAGCTATTGGCGTGCCGCGAACAGGAATAACTTCCTCGAGTTGCGTTCGCACTGCTTTCCTTGCTTGCACCGCTTCCACCGCCTTGTGCCGCAACCCGCATACCCGCTCTCTCTCTCTGCCTTGCTTCGAGCCGTGTAGCACGCGACGTACCCAGTGTTAGTAACTCGGAAGGCCGCGCGTGATGGACGATCGTGCCTTGAGCAGAGGCCTCTACTTCGAAGCACGGCAACCCCGCGTTGCAACCTAGCTACTACGCCGTGGATATCGTCGTATTGCTAGCGCTTGCTCCAGCATACCCCTGAGCACACCTTACCGCATCTCCATCCTTTTATCGACCTCAATCTGATCCTTTCCTTCTCTCTGTGCTGCCACCGCACACTTTGTTCTGATAATGCTTTGCCTAACTCGTTTCGCCTTACTCCTCTCTCCTCATCCACTGAGCTTTCGCTTCGTTGCACCTATCAGTTGTGCTAATACCTTGCAGGCGCAATCACCAAGGCCCTTAGCCTTTGATCGACCACCCAACCTTGAACTAACCCTTCTCTCTAACTTGTGTTCTAGAATATAAAGCTAGTAGCTTAAAACTATTTTGATATAAAACAAATTACTTTGATTTCCTAAAGTTATTTAGTGCTGCTTGTAACTAGATCGGATTTATTTTGGTTCTTCTAAATTGATGTTATTTGGAGTTATTGCCTAGATGATTGTCGTTATTTATTTCCACGTCGCATCTCGTGTAGGCTTGTAATCATGTTTGAAGACCCGAGCTGCGACGACGACCCGAGCTGTGACGTTTGGAAAGACCTTTGACCCGAAGGAAGGGCCCAACCTCTACTACTCTACGACGACTACCGCGCAGGTGTCATGTCACTCCCGACCATGTAGATCCCATGCATGCTATTTAGATTGCTAGTGCTCTATTTATGATGCTTTGGATGATTGAAATGCATAGACAATCTTTTAGCCATGCCTTGGATTTGATATACCCTGTTCCTTGAACTTCCTACCTTTGGGACTAGCTACAGACCCCTAGCTAGTCCCCGATATTTGCAATCCATACGTTTTACCTGTTTCGAGATATGGATGGATCTCTGGTTCGGACTGAGATTGGGATATCTCGGTATTCTAGCGTGTGTTTTGGGTGAGTGTGTATCCTTGACGTGTTACCGCGGGAGCGAGCCACTTTGGTTACTTGTGAACGCCTGTCTAGGGGAGATGCGACCTGGCCTCCCGCCCTAGCGGCGTGTCGGACGGTGGGAGTTGGTGAGTGCTCGCTCTTGCAATTAAGGACCGATCGACAGTTTAACCATGATCTTTGGGCTATTTTCGTACAAACCGTTTGCTCACGTATGGGCGGGGTTCGGTCCGAGAACTAGTTGGTGGTGGGCACTCAGCTTGTAGGCGGACCGGTGTGGTCGTGTGAGGTGGACGGGTTATACCCCCCGAGTAGACGTCGCCCCGGCTCCTCCGGGGATGGTTTCACAGCTCCGAGGCCCTGCTGGCAAGTTTTGCGCCCCAGTTCAGGACGAGTCAGGCTCGGAGAGGTAGGAGAGTGCCACCCACTGCTAGGTCTCCGGTCGTTAGGTAGGGATGTGGAACGGCGGCCACCGTTTCTGCCCTATCTGGCGGGTCCAGTTGTACAACCTCTGCAGAGTGTTAAACCTATAGCTATAGTCCGTGTCCACTGGTATGGACAGCCCACGGGTCTGTTACTCTAGCTAGTCTCTTCTTGTGCTGCTTCTCTCCCCCGAGTGTGTGAGCCCGGCTTCGTGCCGTTGAGATGTGAGGTAGGAGTTGGTGACCTCACATCGCAGATGAGAGTGGGATGCTGTGTCTCAGTTGAGATCCAGTGTGTTGGTGTTCTTTTCTCGGTTGGGGTGTTGACCCCGGAGGCGTTGGCCTCGGAGGTGTGGATCTCCTCGGAGATGGTGACCTCTCTGCATTACCGCTTACCTTGATGTTGCTACCGCTGCTTGCATAAACCTTCTACAGCCATATATAGGCTTATCCATGCATACTAGAATTCATCCACCGCTTTTGCTCTTTGTTGGGAAGCTGACATGACCTACCCGCTTATCGGGTAGATGGCAATGCTTTCAGACTTGGTGATCGACTACGACAACGACGAGGAAGGATGGGAAGACTAGAGCTGGTCCTACACTCAAGTTTGCCTGTGGAGCTGGAGACGCTTCGCTTCGATAGATCCGCTGCATAGATGATTTACCTTTCTTGTTTAGTCCAGTTGGACTTGTACCCGGCTTATGCCGAAATGTTGTACTCTGATGTATTAATAAGATTATGTAATTTCCCCTTTTTCCTGTGTTGTATGGATTTGCACCACTTGAGACAGGGTTTGCACGTGATAGCCACTTCCGGGGACTATCACAGAGGTGCAGAGGATCGGGTTTCCAGTTTGGGATATCTGGTTCGTTTCAAAGTGAAACTACGCAACCACAAGTGGACAACCTCATTGCCTTTATGAAGAATTTCTGGAAGCAAGAGCAAGAGCAAATGAGTGCAGGACGGAAATCATATTGGAAATCCAAGTCCCAGTCCAAGGCACCGCTCCCCGCACCTCGTAAACCACAGACGACCAAGAAGGTGTGGAAAAGAGTGGACAGGGAGCCGACTCCCTCGTCCCCAAGAGCGGCTGACCCTACACTAAGGTAAATAATGTGGGAGATAGTCTGGCCCTGGAAGACTTAAAACAAAAGAGCCCTTCGCCGACAGGTAAGATCGGTAAGTCATCCTATTCAATAAAAGTTCTGACCTCTAAAAAGAATCAAGATATCCTTGCTCCATTCTGTTCGCGCTTTGTCGAAATACGAGCTCATAGGTGAACTCCATCCGGACAACTCCCTTGAGTCTAAACTGTACTAGAGACAGCTGCGACAGATAGAGGAGTAGAGGGCTTACTACGCGTGGTTGGGATACCACCCTCCACAGCAGTGAGCCTGAAGCTAGCTTGGGGGAGGACCCCCATTCTGAGGTCACTTGTATCTTTCATTGTTTTCAGAACCCCATATGCTAAAAACACATAAAAATCTGAAAAAAAGTTGAAAAAGACCAAAAATATTTATTTGCTTTCTTAGATTAGTTTGTTTTCATATGCGCGGTAAGAGTGTTCTTATTCTCCATGGTTGAAATGATGAATAGTTACTCTGTTTATTCCTCTTGTATGTCTTGTTTACAACTTAGTATCCTATCAAAGTTTTGAGTTTGTTGGCTAGTATGATCGAACCTGAGCTTGAAATTTGTGGGTAGCAAAAAGCATGATCTTTGCCTAAGTTGTTGCGAGATATGATATGGTATAATAGAGTTGCTATGAGCTAGTACTAAGTGATGTTTGATATCCGGAGTTTTCTTTTGAAAAATGTTAAAATGATAAGTTCCTCAATGATAAGAAATTCCTATCCAAGGCCATATGTAGATCTTAGCTTATGTTAACCTCCACATATGCTACTTGATTTCTTCATTGAGTCTTGTCGAATTTTTGTGACCCTCGGTGAGTAACTTGTCATACTCCTATGATCAAGATCATGTACACACCACCATATGCGAAACTTCTACACTGGAAGTTAGCAACCATCATTTCATCCATTTCCCATCCATTCCACAAAATAAAGCTCCGCGCATGTTCCATGATTACTCTCCCTCCAAAAATATTCAGCAAGGACTATGAGCTATGTTAAAAAAAGAGAGAAAAGAAACATGCTCAAGGGCATGCATAAAAAAAAAGAAAAAAAAAGAAAAAGAAAGAATGAAGAGACTTAGCCCAAGTCTCAAAAATTTCAAAAAGGAGGAGAGTAAAAATCATGCAAAGAGGAGTTCATTATCCATCCACCATACACACACTTTTGCACATCTTGATCAGGGTGTATGACTTGTTCTTCCAAGGATCCAGTTTTCGACTCGACAATATATGAGAAACAGGTATGCCACATGTTTTCCCTACCTATAGCTCCACACATCAGCTTATTAGGAGTAGGTAGTGAAAGAAGGCAAACCAAAGCCTTGGTGAGAAATCATACACATTGAGCGATCCGAGAGTATCATTTGAGGAACTTAGATTTCTTTTGAAAAACCTGCAAAACCACCGGATTGATAACTGATCAAGGTACATGTGATTAGTAATCTTTATACAACCATTCTATCTTTCAACCGCCCAAGGCAGGTGAAGCTACATGCCCCATATCAATCGAGTGTAAGGTAAGATCCATGCCAACTTCTTCAACTCTTAATAGAGTACCTAGCTGTATCTTGTTATACATTAGGAATACAACATCATAGTAACTCCTGATCAACCAACCTAAGTCCTTAATCTCTTGCTCGGGACGAGCAAGAGGCTAGCTTGGGGGAGTTGTCGACGGGTGTTAAGTACCTACTTTAGCCGTCAATATACTCATGAATAAAGGAGCATAAGGCATTTCTTACACGTATTTAGTTAAGAATAATGTAGTTCCACTTGTCCTTGGAGAATATTTGAATGCAGGAAAATAAGCAGGAAAAGAGTGCCAAACTCACCTTCTATGGTCCATGCCACATCACCTCATCCTAGGTGGGCTGCCAACAAGGATGCCATGCATGCAAACCTGCCAACTAGGGAGCCATGCATGCATGCCATGCAAGCAATCCAAGTGAAGCAACCGCCGACGAATCAGAGTGTGACACGTGGACTTCACATGGATCCATGGGCCCACAAAGGCAAGCAAATCGCGCCAAAACAGGGTGGGCACCGGGAACCAACCTAAGGACCCACAGGGCAGCCTCCAGGAGGAAGCACACCCTGAGTGGGGCCCATAGGGGGTCGGCCGACCCCACAGGTCGGCCGAACTGACCTTGTGGCCGCCACTCAGGGGCTTCCACGTGGTGGTTCCCTATTGGTCCTAGGCGCCTTCCCTGGGGTGTTTGCCTCCATTCTTCGCCGGTGCACAGGCCTATAAATCGAAGGAGAGGGGGCTCACTTATGAGACATCCACACTTGCAACACCTCTCTCACTTTTAGTCTCAAGGCTAGGAGGTAGGCTAGAGTTGTTCTAATTCAAGTTCCAAGTCTACTTTGGGATCTAGGTATGAGTTCTCTTGTATCTTATTTCATTTGTATGACTTTGATCTACTTCAGTTATTTATATATTTCATATAAAGTTGTGTTAGTATACATGAGTGATTTGTTCATGTGTTCTTCACCTGTTCATCATTTAGAGGCTCCTGTTCTTCATGAACAAGGCCTTTCGATCCACTTGACGGGTGACTTTTACATATTTCTGGTGTTTGTTCATAAGTTAGAGGCTTGTGTTCTTCGCGAATACGACCCTTTGATCCAGTTGAACAGACACAGGAAAACACGAATCCGTTTGTGTACCTAACCTAGTTTGATCTAATTAGATGACATGATTGCGTTGTATAAAGTCTGTGCTTGAGCTACGGTACTCGGTGTAATTGGTTGGTTTATCTGGTGGCTTGACCTGGGTCACAATAGCCCGAGCCGGTCAAGTCCGGCTAACAACGTAAGCATGGTGCTTGGGTTGCGTAGCTACCTTACTTATGAGTTTATCCCACGGTTTGTCTTGGGGTAGGCCGCGGTAGTGACAGTCGTTGGTCCTCTGAAATCCCCCACGTTCGGATAAGCTGTAGGAGTCTAAAATATAACAACCGGAGTTATGAGGAAGCAACGCGGGAGGTTATCTCCCCGTAGTACCAGGGTGCTTAAGTCAATGTTCTTCAACACTAGTGTATCTAACTCATTCCTACCAGCTTTATGTGTATAGTACATAAGAACCTAGAACTAACTCGTGTGTCGCCTCCTATGCCTAGGACCCTTAGAGAGAGAGAGAGAGTGAGTGTGTGTGTGATCACACTACCCCCATTATCATATCTTTACCCCTGCACTTGAGTGTCTGATTTATTTCCGACTATGATCTATACTCATTGCAATAGAGTTGATCTTGTCATTCCGCCAATGCCTTCCTTGGATTCGATACTCTTTGGAATACTCCTTTGGGGAAATGCTACAATGGTACTTCCGTGTACTTGCGGATCTTTGTAATGTTAAGATTTACCAACCAGCATTTCTGGCGCTATTACCAGGATGGGTTCTAAACCTGTTCTTAGGTGATTGCGTTAAGAAATATCAACACAAGTCCAAACGAACTTTGCAATGATAATCAAACGTCAACAAGCCCCTTTTTCTTGCACCGTTGCCTGGGAACAAGTAATCAAGATCCAATCTAATATCTCATTTGTAAGTATTTTCAGTTTCTTTTTGAATTTTCTTTTGCATCTACTAAACTTTGATCATCCTCAAAAACCAATCTAATCTAGTTTTTGACAAACCCTTTTTAAAGTTTTCTTTTTAGATCTTTTGTATATTTTGTTTATCGCTAACCCTAACAGGAGATGGATGGCCGCCTCTCCAACAAACCGAAAAATTTTGTGGATGATCTAGAAAAACTTTACAGGCAAGGGAGACGCAAAGCACGATCTAGGAAGCTAGGGATTGTAGATCCAAACACCGGAGACGAAGCATCATCGGGATCTCCAAAGGAATCACCACCTACAAGTGCGAAGAAGGAATCACCACCTACATGTCCAAAGAGAGATCAACCTCAACTGCCACCAATGGGACAAGAGAGGAAGACCGGGGAGCTTTGCATCCCGGAACTTGTTGATCTCCCCATCCTCAACCTAGCCGACATCGAAAGACCGTTCGAGATCAAGACTTCAACCATCCGCATGGTGAAACATACACGTTTCACCAGTAAAGAGGATCCTAACCTTCACATCCAAGCGTTCATTCGACTTTGTCAGACATTCACGATGGAAGGGCTGGATCAAAATCAATTGAGGGCAAGACTTTTTTCGTTCTCACTTCTCCGAAAAGCCTTGCAATGGTTCTATACTCTACCGGTGGAGACGGTGCAAAATTGGGAAGCATTGATGAGGGCTTTCATGACGGAGTACTATTCGCCAGGTAAGACTCAAAGCTTGCGTAATAAGATTGCTACATTTGCTCAATGTCTTATGGAGACTATCGCGGAAGCTTTCGAGCATTTCAATGAGTACACTCGAGCCGTGCCACATCACAAGTTCCCGAAGGAGGACCTTTGTTGGTGTCTGGATTAGCACCGGCACCAACTAGTAATTCGCACTGAGATCAGCTCCTCGATGGTCGGTGCTAAGCTAAGAAGACACGAGGTTTATCCTGGTTCCAGCCATGCGGCCGTACATCCAGCAAGGTGTGCTTGTGCACTATATTAGCCCGCACCGGGGATGCCTGCAGAGGGGAGCTACAAGCAAGGCGGGAGAGGAGGAGTTTCCCCCAAGTCCCTACTAGGATGATTGAGGCAAGAGCCAATATCAGGAACGGGGTGGTGTACTGGTGAGCGAGTGAGCGTGTGCGGGTGAATGAGTCGTCGTGCCCCTGCGGGGCATCTGCCTCTCCCTTTTATAGGCCAAGGGAGGGCAGTTACATGAACGCAGCACAGCAGCCAGCACAGTGACTGTATACTAGCAGGTATGGCGTCGGCGGTCTTGTCCCTGCACGTCGTGGTTCCTGGCGCGAGTTGGTAGCACCCTCCGACTTCTGCAGGCGGCGCTATGGTTACTATGGCCCGTCCGGCTTTGACTTCGAGGGGTCGCCCCTGCTAAATTGAGGGCCTGGCCGCCTGGGGAAGGACCGGAGTAGGTGGTGCAGGGCCGCGGCGCGTCACCGGCCCGTACGCATACTGCTGCGCAGCCTGTCGCACAGTGGCAGGGATGGCGGCACAACGCGGGGGATGGCCGCACAGCGCCTGTGATGGCCGTGCAGCGTCGGAGTTGGTGGAGGAGACACGGCGCACGTCGCTCGTACGGTGGCACCAGTTAGCGCGTACGTCCACTCGCCGCCCATACACCTTTCGAGGGTGCCCCCATGCCCGTTCGAGGGCGTCGCCGCAGGAGGAGGACGAGAGCAGGTAGTACAGTGCCGCGGAATGACGCCGGCCTGTCTGCACAGGGCCGCGCGGTGCCCGCATAGGGCTAGGGATGGCTGCATAGTGCCGGGTTAGGCCGCAAAGTGGTGGCGTCAGGTGCTCAGACCGTGTCAGATGCGCGGCGTGGGGAGAGATCTATTCTTGACTTTGGCGTCCCGCCGTGGAGTCAGGCATTAAATGCTGCTGTCGGACGGAGCGGAGGGGCGGGGCACCGTTTGTCGAGGGATGGCCTCGAGCGAGGTGGAGATTGTTGCTCGCTCGATGGGGTCGGACCCCTCGAGCGAGGCGGAAACCTGCTCGAGGGACCGGAACCATCGAGCAAGGCGGAAACCTGCTCGAGGGGCCGGAACCCTCGAGCGAGGTGGAAACCCACTCGAGGGACCTGGGCCCTCGAGCGGGGCGTGCAGGCGGGCCGTCTTGATGAGGGTCGTTGTTGGGCTGCCGCAGGCCGTGGGCCCGTGATGTCCTGCGACTATTGGGTTTGGGGATTAGTCCTGTATATGGTTTGCATTTAATGGGGGTGATTATCCCCTTAGTTAGGGGACCCTAATGACCGTCCCCGACTGTAGCCCCCGAGCCTTTGTGGGAAAGGGGACCGTTCCAGCAAAGGATGCCGTCCTCGGGTGCGATGTGCGAGTCTCGTCCCCTTCGATCGTGCATGTTTTCCTGTGGGGGCGCGCTAGCGCACCCGCGGGTGTAAGCCCCCGAAGGCCTGCAGGAGTGCGTGCACTCGTGCAGGGGATAAATACGTAGGGTGATGTGACTCGCCTTGTGTTTGTTTCAACCGGCCTCGGCGATGTTTCAGCCAGCATCGGCAATCTACATAGGTGGGGAGGCATCGTGCTGACCCAAGATGTTTTCGGGTAGGCTGATCCCTTTCGTGGGGCGTGACCCAGGTAGGTTGATACGATGATCATTGGGGTGGTCGTGGTGCGAGGAGCCCCCGAGCCCTAGCCCAATCAGGGGCGATCGAGTAAAAACTCTCGGCTTGGTCATTACGACCCTCGTTGCCCTTCCGCAGGGTAGAGGGGTGAGGCAAGCCGTGCTACCCTCGAGCGAGCGGTGAGCGACGGTTGCCTCAGTGAGCTGTTAGCGGATAGTTCAAATGGGCGTCCGTGCCCCGTTCGATAGGGGTCGGCTCGTGGTCCGGAGACACGTCCATGTAAGCGCTCGCGAAGGTTTGCCAAGCAGGGCTCGGTCCCGTTCGATTGGGGCCGAGGGCGCAGAAGCACTCCCTCGATGGGATCCCTTGATTGGCTGCCTTCGTCTCGGCCTTGAACACGATATGTGGGGCACCCCCGAACTTCGCATTCAGGGACAGGCTCGATTACGTGCGCCCCGATCGTTCCTGACTCTGTCAATCTGAGGCATCTGTTCGAACCCGTCGAGGGTCAGGCCCCGTACCTCTGATTAGTAGGGCATTTGCGGGGGCCGCCGGGCGCTCCCATCCTAGCAGATCTGTGGCACTTGTCGATTCGCCATCGAGCTAAGCTTCGAACCACTGATCAGTTCATCCCTAAATCGAGGGGCATCTGCGGCACCCGTCATACCCTCAGCGGGCCGGGCCTCGAGCCGCTGATCAGTAGTGACCCGTGGGCCTAAGCTTTATGCTTCCTCGAGTTCGTTCTCGAGGGTACGTTCGATAGATCGTGGCCCTGCGGTCTCAACCATTTTGTATCAGGGCGCCTGTCGTATCCCTTCGAGGGATCGGGTCTCGAGTCCCCAGCTCGAGGATACCAGGGGCTTTCCTTATGCGAGAAGGAATCCCCTGGTCTTTGAAATTCGGCCGCAGGGTGGTTGGCTGCCGCGCCCACCCGGTCGTGGCTGACGTGGTGTGGGGTAGGTGAGGTGGGCACGCCTTTTCAGGCAACACGACATGGGCGACATGCGACGGTGAGGAGACGGGACGCGGTGACTCTTGGATTACCGCACAGTAATTATGGCGCACGCGCGCGCGTGCGGCGGCTTCGGGGCGGTGGGGCCCTGCCGTCAGCGACGGGCGGCACACACCGCATTAACTACCGCCGTCCACCGCTCCTCCGGGTGCTCCGCCCCCTTCCTACTCTATAAAAGCAGGGGGCGCAGGAGGGAGCTCCTTACCTTTGCCATTCGCAAGTGCCTCTTCCTCTTCGCCTTCTCCATTGCTGCGCGCTCCGTCGCTCCGGATCTCCTCGCACGCACCCGCTCCGCTCCATCTCCCAGCGCCCCCTGCTCCCACCATGTCTTCGGTCAGAGTGTTGGAGGCACACCCGTGGCCCCGGTCGTTGGTGGACCGTCAATCCATGGAGGGGCTGGTTGCCGGTGGTCAGCTGGCGCCGGCCGGCGATGAGGCGAACCCGGCGTGGATCATCCCGCCGGCGTCGCACCGGGAGCCGTCCCCGCCGCCGGGCTACATCATGAGCGTTATGCAGCTGCACGAGCGCAGATTCAACGCCCCCGCGAGCAAGTTCATGCGGGGGTTGTGCTACCACTACGGGGTGGAGCTCCACAACTTCGCCCCCAACGCCATCTCACAGGCGGCCTCCTTCGTCGCCATCAGCGAGGGATTTCTTGGAATCCCGACGCACTGGGAGTTGTGGATTCACCTTTTCTGCGGCAAGCTTCATACGCTCGCCACCGGGGAGAGGAAGACTCACCGGGCCGTCAGTGCCGGCGGTCTCACGTTCTCAGCACGCGACTCCCGGAAGGAGCTGTATCTGCTCTGCTCGATGACGATGAACAACTCCGACTGGGAGAAGGGGAGGTTCTATCTGCGCAACGACAACGTCGGGCTTCCTCCGTACACCGGGAAGGTGCTGATGGAGAGGTCGATTTCGTGGGTGCACGGGGTGTCGCCCGCGTCGAAGCAGAAGAAGCTCGAGCCCCTCACCGACACCCTGTGCCAGTTGGCCGACGCCGGGCTGACCGTGGCGGCCGTCATCACCAACTTCCACCTCCGGTGGGTGATCCCTCTCATGGAGAGGGAACTCCCCATGTTCAAGATGGGGAACGACGCCGACCCCGTGGCCCTGGCGCGCTCGCAATTGCTGGCGGAGCCGCTCCCCCAAGCGTACGTGGCCGCTAGGGCAAGGCGTGCGGTGAACCTCAAGGTGGTGCCGCACAATGACGACGACCTGTGGTCGGTCACGATGCTCCCGGACACCAATCTGGTGAGCCTCGGTTCTTTGTTTCGCCCGTTTCATCCCCGTGCTCGATCTAATGGTGATTGCTGGTGACAGGGGGTGCACGTCAACATCTCTACCTCGGATCTGCCGACGCCCAGGTCGTACGCGGCCAACCGCTCTAGGCAGCAAAGGCAGAAGGACCTAGCGGACCAGGCGAAGGCGAAGAAGACGAGGCGGCAGGAGCGCCTCAATAGGTACAATGTGGAGTACCTAGTGTGGGAGCAGCAGGGTCTCTCCCCCCGCCGGAGCCCGTGAACACGTCTTCGGTCGCATCTCCGACAGGTGGGAGGCCGCGCCGCCCCCATCACCGGGGGACGAGGGGGTCCTCGCGGAGCCCGCCCTTGGGGCGGATACGGTGCCTCTCGACGAGGGGGCGCCGTCGAGGGCACCGGCCGGGTCGGGGGCGGCGCCCCCAGACCCCTCGAGGAAGCGCAAGCAGCGCATCTCTGGCCTGCGGTAAGTCGTGTTCCGCTCTCTGTGCTCTTGATATCATGGATTGGTTTGCTGATCTTTCCTTCCTTCTGTCGTCAGGTCGGTGCCCGCTGTCCCCGGACTCGCGCCCGTCAAGACACTCAAGGTGGGGGCGCAAGACGCACCTCGCACGACGAGGCCTCGCTCGGTGAGGACGTCGCGGAGGACGGCGGGTACGGCAGTGACGGGCGAGGCGTCGCGAGTTGAGGCTGCGGCACGGGGCTGCGGTGGCGGGAGGAGGCGGCGGCGGAAGCCCACCGAGCGGTGGTGACCCGCGGGACCCAGCAGGGGCGAGAGTAGGCCCGCGACGCGGGTCGGGGAGCAGAGGGCTGCGGCGAGGCCAGGGCTCCTGCTGATGGTAATTCGACCCCTACTGGGGGTCAGGTGGTGGTGGCGGCTGTGCCAGCCCCCGGGCCCGTGCCTGAGGTGTTGGTGGTGCGGTCTGACGGTTGTGTGATGCCACGGGCGCCGGTGACTGGTGCTGGTGTGTCAACGTCCGGCGTCATGGCCCCAGTGTCCAGCGCCAGCGTGCCGCAGTGGGAGCAGAGGCTCCGGCTTCCCGGAGTTCCACCGAGTCTGGTGGAAGAGGCGAGGTTGATGAGGGCGCTGTGGTAGGAGTTTGGTGGCCTTGGTGCCTCCCTGCAGGCTGCTCTGGCTGACGCCCTTCAACTGCACGGGGGCAGGTCACTCCAGGTCTTTCGGGTAAGTGTGCTTGTTCGAATACCTCTCGCTTCTCTTTCCCATGTCTATGTGCTTTTCGTTTGATTTTTGTTCTTCTTTCTCCCTTCACCATCTGCAGGAGCTGCAGGGCCAGGCGGGCGAGAGGTTCAACCGCATTGCTGAGCTGAGCTCCGACCTCGACTGGTACCGGATGCAGTACGACTCCCTGGACGCGATGGTGGAGGCCCTGCGGACGGACAACGGTTGTCTTGAGTACAACCTCATCCGCGCGGAGGAGGCACGTAACAACCAGCGGTCCGTGGCGGCGCAGAAGGCGAAGGAGGCTAAGGAGATGAAGGTCGCGCTCCAAGGGAAGGAGGAGGCACTGACAGCGGCGAACGAGGAGCTGCGGAAGGTGCACGTGGCACACGCCGAGATCCAGGCCGCGCTGACGCAGAAGGAGACAGCCCTGACCGAGGCGCAAGCCCAACTCCAGCAGGACCGCGCAATCCTCGAGGGAGTGAGGTCCTGGCAGACCCAGGCCGAGCAGAAGACCCAGGAGGTCGAGAAGCTGGGCGCCGCTTTGCAGGAGAAGGCCGAGGTGCTCACCGGGGTGGAGGGTCAGCTCCAGCAGGAGCGTACCGCGCGCGAGAAGGCGCAAACCCAGCTCCAACAAGAGCGTGCGGCGCTTGAGGATGCCAGGTCCGCGCTTCAGCGTGAGCGTACAGCGCGAGAGGAGGTGCAGTCCCAGCTCCAGCAGGAGCACGCCACCCTTGAGGAGGCTAGGACTATGCTCCAGCTTCAGGAGGTAGAAACCGAGCGGCTCATTGGGGCCCTGGTTCAGGAGGACATCACCGCCGAGGCCCTGAGGACCGCCGCTGGGGAGAAAGATGCCTCGATCCTGCAGCTGCGGCAAGAAGCTGGGGACAGAGAAGAAGCAGGTTGAGGGTAAGTTGCAGCCCCCGAGTCTTTAGTTATTGTTCAAGCTTGTCAAGATCCGCTCTTGACTCACCTTTTCTTGTCCCAGGACTGAGGAAAGCTCTGGGGGAGTCTGCGACGCAGGCGGAAGTGCTCCAGGCGGCCTACACCTCGTCTTAGCAGGAGTTCGAGACTATGGAGCAGGCGGCCCTTGAAGTGTGCCGGGACATCGAGGAGGGTGCCGGCTCGTCGGGGAGCTCGCTGGCGAGTCGCCTTCGGGCTCTGAGTGGCCGCGTCGTCGAGCGCGTGAAGGGCGCTCTCCGTCTTGGCATTTAGAAGACCCTTGGCATGGTGTCGACGCACTACATTGTTGTTGACGGCTGTTAAGTGCTTCTTTTATGCCGTCAACTCCTGCATAAAATGAATGAAAAGTGATCATCAACACTAGAATAGGGCTTTATACTGACAAGTTCCACAAGTGTTGGTGTTTCTAGCTTTTGTTGCAGGATGCACCAGAATACATGATAAATGATACAATTGAGAGCAAGTGATCCAATGGCTTATATAGGACGTCATCCATAACAACCTCAAATGCCAATTTGGACTGCACCATTGCGACGGGCTCGTCGAGACGATCGAAATGGATATATCATAAGTCTACTTCTGAGTCCGGATGAAAGAGATATGCACAAGACAAGATCACTGAAGGACCGATTAGGCGAACCAGAGAGGGGGGGGAGTGAATGGGAGCCGATAAAAATTCTTCTCGAAGGAGATGAGAACTCCAACAAGACGAACACGGCTTCCAACTCACGTCTCCGACCCAACTACCCAAGTTGGCCAAGACCACGCAGCCACTAGAGTGCTAATGGTCCTAGGAACCAACACTCAACCCTGCGAGCCAGAACTCACCAAAACACACAGCGGAAACTTGCACGGCTTGCTGCCTGTGCTACACCGGTCAGACCGATGACCTGCGCCGGTCAGACCGGTGACACCGGTCAGACCGGTGGACAGAGCCGGTCAGGCCGGTGGCTACAGCAGCCGCACAGCAAACGTTCCAGGAAGCCTCAGTGACTCCTCTAGGCCCTGGAACAAAACCACCTTCGAAACACAACCTGGAAGGAAGAAGAACCCCTCACAAAACCTAGCAAAACAACTCCAAACATGCCAAGAACTGATCAGCAGGACCACGGGACAAAACCACACGGACAAGGCTATTCCCCGAGACAAAAACCCACCAAGGGCTAGCACCGGTCAGACCGGTCAAGAGCACCGGTCAGACCGGTCGCGCCTGGGCAGCTCGGGATGAACACCGCCCGCGAGTCAACTCCCCCAAATCCAACTCCCGATCTCCCAATTCGCTCCACGGTTTTGCACAAGACTTTGGGGATAGTAGGAACACCTCATGGGTACTCTATAGCCAAGATTTGGTCCACCAAAACTTGTCAAATCAAGAGGAATCGAAGAAATCCCACCAAGAACGCCTCTAACCCTAGAGCCACGAAAACCCTAAAATTGAGCCCCTTTGCTCACGGATTTGGAAGGGGAATCAAAGGGAAAAGAACCACGAAGGGTTCATGCATACATCCCCCACCAAATCCCAAAGAGAAAGGCCTCGAAATCGCTCCAAGAAAATCGCCAAGAAAGGGCTCCGAAAATCACCAAAAAGGAGAAACGGGAAAGACACATCCAAGCCTTGAGGAACCACGCCGAATCATCTATACATACCAAAGAGGTTCATACAAGGTCTAGCTTGCCGCCCGATCATCCTTCCCTCTCACAAGATCTCACCATGAAGTTCTCAAGCTAGTCCTACGAAAATCCTAAGAAAATAGGAAGGAAAATAGGAAAACCAAATGAGCTAGGGTTCCAAGAGATAGCTGCCATCCTATCACCCCTTGGGTTATATGGAGGCAACCGAAAGACTAAAATACCCTTACTAGCTAACTAGGGATACATGCCCCTCAAGGTCGAATTCGGAAATCTTTGTCTTCGCTCCATCAGACGGATGCCCAGCGACCGCAAACTTGCTTAGCCTCGACGCAAGCCTTGCGATCCCGACGCGTGTCCTCCGCTTCGAAGATTCCGGACTGCGTCGTCGCACACCGGTCAGACCGGTGCTCCTCACCGGTCAGACCGGTACCCACCGGTCAGACCGGTCAGACCCACCGGTCAGACCGGTCTGGAGCTGCTGCACCTCCGTCTTCGGTTCTTCGGTCTTGGCTTTGTGGATCAACCAAGGAACCCAGTGGTTTTCTGGTGAACCACCGGAAACCCCGCGAACTCGGTGTAGCCTCCGCCAATCACCACTCATGACTCAGCTCCCACGTAGTCCCGGCTCGACCTTGGTTTTGAGGCTCAACCAAGAAACCGTCCATGACTTCATCTTGCCGTTCTTGCCACCATGCGGCCCGCACTTGACCCCGCTGGCCACCGGGTCCCTCGAACCAAGCCTACTTGTCTTCTCCACACCTGGAGGCCTCCCCGGCAACGACCTTTCGCGCTTGTTCTTCACCTGCACCTGCACCAGTCAAGCCGCAACCTGCACCTGCAATACTTAGCCAAGAATCAGTCCACACCACGTTGTCAATCACTCATCACACCAGGAAGCGACCATCCACCGGTCCTCGAACCACACCTGGCTCTCAATCTCCCCCTTGATGAGTGCATTGACAACACACACGTTTTGGTAACCAAGAGAAAAGGAAAAGAAAAGAAACGACTAAAAGAAACTCCAACAAGCGATCGAAAGCCAAAGAAAGGCAAAGAGCAAGATCACTTGAAGAAGACAAGTCTCGGACCCCTTAGGCAAGGGCAACGGCTCGACACATCCGAGACAAAACATGCTTAAGCAAAGAGCACAAACCATCAAACCAAAGCTCGAAAACCACAAAGAGCTCCCCCTGCACACATGCAAGCTCCCCCTGAACCAATGCAACTCCCCCTAGACAAATGCATGCGAACCACTTCACGAAACAGAGCAGCTGCAACAGCTCAGCTCTGACCGGTCAGACCGGTCGAAACCACCGGTCAGACCGGTGCTCAACATGTGAACAGGACCAGCACTCTGACCGGTCAGACCGGTGACCTCAACCGGTCAGACCGGTGCACAACATGCAAGCTCCCCCTGAACCAATGCAACTCCCCCTGGACAAATGCATGCGAACCACTTCACGAAACAGAGCAGCTGCAACAGCTCAGCTCTGACCGGTCAGACCGGTCGAAACCACCGGTCAGACCGGTGCTCAACATGTGAACAGGACCAGCACTCTGACCGGTCAGACCGGTGACCTCAACCGGTCAGACCGGTGCACAACAGAGCCCAAAAATGGCTCACAACCACCTGAAAACCTTCCAAATGCATTCAGTAGGCCAAAACATGCTCAAACTTCTCCCCCTTGTTGACAATGCATGAATCAAGCCAAAAATGCAAAAAATGCAACCTAGAGCTTCTCAAATAGACAAAATTCAACATAGGATGCTACACATGTCCGCATGAGCAAGTTAGATACTCTATAGCTTCGTAATGACATAAACTTCATGATCACCAAGTTTCACAACCATTGGGCGAAGCTAAGATAGAATTGAGCAAATTTGCGAAAAAACACCCTATCATGAGCAAAGTCCTAAACATGAGCAAAACATGTCAAAATGGCAAAGCCACACAAACTTCATGCTAGGACAACCATTCTAAGCATAAGACCATCATAAACACCCACAAGCACCTCATGTCATGTCAAAGCCACCGAGCCATGTGCCTACTTCTATATATGAGACTTCTCATTGGTAGGCATCATGCAACGATTTAGCACCCAAAGCAAATTAAAATTAGCACATATGACATGGGAGCACATTTTTCAAGCAATTTACATTTCATTTTTCAGATTTATAATTGGTACATGAAATGTCTTTGCGACAAAAAGGAACTTATGCCCCTCCACAAGATGAAGCATGGGGGCTAAACATTCATGATGGCAAATGAGCCTTTGGCCCCATATGATCAAAATAAGCTATCCAACCACAAATTAAGCATAGCCAAGCCACAAAAACATGTCAAGATCATGTAAAGACATTTACTCACAAGAGAGCATACATATGAAATTTTCAAAAACATAGCCATCAACCATGGATACAAACCAAGATTATCAAGAGCTAAGCCAAACTAACCATAGCTTACCAAATTAGCTCACCAAGACATATATATCATTCCATGGTGAACAATGTATATAGGAGAAGCCTTTCCTAAACAATGCATATGATACAAAATGCATGCAACCTAAGATACAAAGATGCCTATACATCATGTTACATATGCCATGCCAAATGCAAGAAATGCACAAAGGAAAGCTATACATATGCTACAAAGGAGCTCCCACACGCCAACTCAAGAAATCAAACAAACACCAAGCTCCCCCCGCAAACGAGTGAAAGTTGCTTGATCTAGGGGTTTGGTGAAAATATCGGCTAGTTGTTCATGTGTGGGTACATGGATCAAAGCTATCTTCCCTTTCTCTACGTTGTCTCTCAGAAAATGATACCTCACTTCTACGTGCTTGGTTTTGGAATGGAGCACTGGGTTCTTTGCAACGCTTATGGCACTGGTGCTATCACATTGAAGTGGGACATGGGTATACTCCTCACCAAAGTCACTCATGGTGTATGTGATCCAAAGGAGCTGAGAGCAACAACTAGCTGCGGCCACATACTCTGCCTCGGTAGTGGATTGAGCAACACTCGACTGTTTGCGGGAAGACCAAGACACCAAAGAAGAACCCAAGAACTGGCAAGTCCCAGAAGTGGACTTCCTGTCCAACCGACACCCGGCAAAGTCCGCGTCTGAAAATCCATGAAGCGCCAAAGAAGAAGACGCAGAGTACCAAAGGCCGAAGTCGGGAGTGTGTCGCAAATACCTAAAAATGCGCTTGACTGCTTGCCGATGCGAAGTCCTCGGAGACGCTTGAAAACGAGCGCACAGACACACCGAGAATTGGATGTCCGGCCTCATCGCCGTCAAGTAGAGGAGTGACCCGATCATGCTCCGGTACTCCTTCTGGTCCACGTGTTCACCTTCCTCGTCCGCATCAAGAGCTGTAGTCGTACTCATAGGCGTTGCCATGGCCTTGGAGTCCTCCATCTTGAACTTCCTCACAATGTCCTTGGTGTACTTAGCTTGGTGCACAAATGTTCCTTCCTTTGATTGCTGGATTTGTAGCCCAAGGAAGAACTGCAACTCGCCCATCATGCTCATCTCAAATTCCCTGCTCATGTCTTCTGCAAACCTTGCAACAAGAGAGTTAGACGAGCCACCAAAGACAATATCATCCACGTATACCTGCACAATCAGGATATCTCTGCCCTGCCTGAGGAGAAACAAGGTCTGGTCGACCTTCCCCATCTCAAACCCTCTCTCAAACAGGAACCCCCTCAACCTACCATACCAAGCTCTAGGCGCCTGCTTCAACCCATACAGCGCCTTCCTCAACTTGTACACCCGGTGGGGGTACTTCTCACTCTCAAACCCCGGTGGTTGCCTCACGTACACCTCTTCCTCCAACACACCGTTTAGGAAAGCACTCTTCACGTCCATCTGGTACAACTTGAACCCTTTAGCCACGGAAAAGGCTAGAAGGATCCTGATCGCCTCCAAACGAGCTACAGGAGCAAAAGTCTCGTCGTAGTCGATCCCCTCTTTCTGACTGTACCCCTGAGCAACAAGTCTCGACTTGTTCCTCACCACTTCTCCTTTCTCTCCCTCTTTATTTTTCCACACCCATTTTGTCCTAATCGGCTTACACCTTGGGGGAGGGTCAACCAACATCCAAACTTGATTCCTCTCAAAATTCTCCAACTCCTCATGCATCGAGTTAACCCAATTATGATCAGATAACACGTGTCCAATGTCTTTGGGCTCAAAGGTGGCAACAAAAGCAGCATGAGCGAAATGAGAATTGTTCCGAACCCTCGACCGTGTAGTACGTTCATTCATCTCGCCGATGATTCTCAAAGCTGGGTGATCCACTTGCACTCGCCGGGGAGGTTCTCGCCTTGATGCTACCTCCCCCTCAACAGCAGCTTCACCTTGATCTGGGTTTGTCGTTGTAGGTGTGGGAGAGGGTCCATTCTCGATCGTCGTCGACGTAGTAGGTACATGTTCAGCCGTGGGCATCACACCGCCATCTTCATCATCTCCATGTTCATGCTCCTCCTCCTGAAAGATCTCCTCGCCAAGTTCGTCGTCACCTGCACACTCAAAAACAAGCTGACTACGTGGCTGTGTCTCGTCGAAGGTTACCTCGCAAGTCTCCATGATTTGGTTAGTTTCAAGATTGAGCACACGAAATGCTCTAGAATGAGATGCATAACCAAAGAAAATGCCATCGACAGACCTAGCCTCGAACTTGTCCAACTTCTTCCCTTTCTTCAGAATGAAGCATTTACAACCAAAGACATGGAAGTGACTCACCTTGGGTGTGCGACCGTGCATCAACTCGTAACAGGTTTTCTTCTTATGAACCCTAAGGTAGATCCTGTTCGACACATGGCACGCGGTATTGACCGCCTCCGCCCAAAACCTTCTCGGAGTCCTATGCTCGTCGAGCATCGTCCGAGCCATCTCGCACAAGGTCCTATTTTTCCTTTCCACAACGCCATTATGGGGAGGCGTATACGGACTCAAAAACTGATGTTCAAGACCCAAGTCATGGCAAAAGGTTTCGAAGCGAGAGTTTTTGAATTCCAAGCCATTGTCACTGCGGATCGCTCGTATGGCATCTCCGTGCCTCTCGTTTCTTAACCTCAAGACTAGATCTCGAACAAAACCAAACGTCTCCCCTTTCTCCTCAAGAAAGAACACCCACGCATACCGAGAGTAGTCGTCCACCACAACAAGGACATACCACTTCCCACCCGCAGATCGCACACGAGCTGGGCCAACAAGGTCCATATGGAGTAGCTCGCATGGACGCTCAGTCATCACATCGGTGAGAGGCGGGTGAGAAGAGGCTAGCATCTTGGCATGCCTACACGGCGCACAAATCAACTCTTTCTCAAACCTCAACCGTGGCAATCCTCGGACCAAATTGAGTCTACTCAAGCGAGACAAAAGGTCAAAGCTCAAGTGACCCAACTTCCTATGCCACTTCCACAACTCACTCGAAGAACCAGCCAAAAAGCAACGCTCCACACCAGAAGACTGAGAGAAATCAGCTCGGAACACTTGACCCTCAGGAATGACCATGCAAACAAGATCCCCCCGAGAATCTAAAATCCGAGAACCACCAGGCCGAAACAACACCTCAAAACCCTCATCCAACAACTGGGACACAGAAAGCAAATTGTATCCAAGCGATTGAACAAGAGCAACACGCCTGAGAGTGATCTTGTCACTTACCTTAATCTCACCTTCTGACAGCACACGCCCTCGCCCATTGTCCCCAAAAGTGATGTACTTCTTTGTCACCACCGGGACGAGACTTGAGAACCACCCCTTGTCTCCGGTCATATGCCTCGAGCAACCGGAGTCAATCAACCAAATGTTCTTCAAGTCTCCTACCTGAAATTCAAAAGCGAGCACGTGAGTGAACAAACGACTCAGCACTGGGGTTAGTACCAAAAGAGTAAAACCAGTGCCGAGCCATTTGCTCCAAAGTGGGGTTAGCACAAACCAAATCATCACGCCTATCAAAGCTACCACCACGAACACTACTACGGTAACCACCACGAGGGAACCAACCCTCTCTAGTTGGAGGAGGACGAAAGCCACGAAAGGGAAACCGTGGATCGTTCCTCCTCTCCATCTCAAGGCTACGACTCCTCCCACCCCCGTATTGAGCACGAGGTGGAGAATGCCTAGCAAACTGACCACCTGCAAACTTTCCAGACCAACCACCAGAACCACGACCTCCAGAACCAAACCGAGCATCCTCACGAGCACGAAACTCGACTCGCTGTCTGCCCAGACCTGCACCGGTCTGACCGGTGTAGCTCGGCCAGCAGCAGCACCTGCAGCCTTCCGGTCTCCCCAAGCCGGAACCGTCCTCACAATCGCCTTGGCCCTGGGCATCTGCATACGAGGCTCAGGTACACCATTAGAGGGGTGGTACCTGTCCTTGTTAGCCCACTCTCTAGCCATTCTCTCCTCACGCTTCCTCTTGAAGCAAAACTCATCCTTGTGACCATCTCTCCCACAATACCCACAATGGAACTTTATGGGCTGTGGCTTAGGCTTAGGCTTGGGTTGGGGCTGCCCACTCGGCTTCTCACCCTTCTTCTCTCCTTCCTCACCTCCCTTTGGGCTCACAAAATTCACCGGTTTCTGAAAATCATTTGTTGGGTGAGGGAATATGGGTGGATCTGGAGTAGTGTCAAGTTTGTTTCTGAGATGGTTAGGCTTGGGCTCAAACTTGTTCTTGTGTCTGTTTGGTGGTGGGATAGGAATCTCTCCAACTCTCTCAACTCCCTCACCACTGTTCTCTCCAAGCTTGTCAGCCCCAAGTGCCTGACCATCATAGCGTTTGAAAGCCGCTATCATGATACCAAGCTGAGGCTCTTGACCCGACAGCCAGCTCATACATTTTCTCAGCTCATCATTCTCATCCTGCAAGCGATCAACATAATGTGCAAGCTCCAAATTCTTAACCGCATGCAATTCACAAGTAGAGCAAGAAGTGGGAATAGGCTCTTTCAACTTAGCCTCAAGCGAAACAGTGTAAGCATGCATCTCATCAATCTTTCCATGCAAAACAGGGCAAGAAGTGCAAGCACCTAGCAAAGCAGGTCTAGACTTATCTCAGCCACTTCAACCCTAAGCATATTTAGTTCATCACAAGTAGAAGCATGCTTATCCTTAAGAGCAGTGAGATCAGCTAGGTACACAGAGCAATCACAGCAATCAATCTCATCAGAAACCACAGGAGAAGCCTTAAGCGAATCAATCTCAAGCTTAGCATCTAGGTTCTGGGTTTCTAGCTCAGCCACACAGTTGCTAGCATCTTCTAGTGAGGCCCTAAGCTCTTTCCTCATCTTCTTGGCCTCTCTAAGCATGTGATCGCGGTTATCAAGCAAGTCAACCAACTCATCATTCTCCTTGCGCAAAGAAGAGAGCTCATCACATACCTCATCCTCGGAGTCAGAGTCCGAGTCACTCTGGTGGCTCTTCTTGCTGCCGGAGCTACGGGCCATGCCGCAGAAGCCATCTCCCACGAAGCAGCTCAACCCGCTCAAGTTCCTAGATGACTTCTTGTTCTTGCGCCGATCACCTTCATCTTCACTGCTACTCGAGCTCGAGGAAGAGTAGGTGGAGCTGGAGTCGACGTCGCTCGCTCCGACCATCGCTCGGGCCTTCCTGCCGCGGCCATCCTTCTTCCTCGACCGTCGCTCATCCTTGTGCTTGTTCTTGTGCTTGTGATCGCGCCTCGATCGGTACTTGCCATCCTTGCTCGATCGGTGCCTGTAGCCGTCCTTGTAGCCGTCCTTGTTCTCCGTCTTCTCCGGGCAGTCGGCGACGAAGTGTCCTGGCTTGCCGCACTGAAAGCACATCCGTGCTGTCCTCCTCGTGTTCACCCGGTTCTCGTGCAGCCTCTCGAACCGCCTGGTCAGCAACGCTAGCTCGTCCTCTCCAAGCACGTCGAACTCCTCGTCTGTCAAAGACATCAAAGACGACAGAGAGTACATCCTGGAGGATGCGTTAGCGTTAGACTTAGCTCCTTTGCCACTAACGAGAGCGAGACTATGAGAATCAGTCGGGCTCTCGATCTTGGCTGTCATACCACGGTCCAACTCAGCCGACTTGAGCTTCGAGAACAGCTCGTTCACCGTCAAGGTGTCATACTTCTCGGACTCAACAATAGCCTCAAACTTCCCGTCCTATACGGTACGATCCAACGAGTGCAAGAGCTTCACGGCTCTATCATGATCATTGTATGGGAGGACGTCCACATTGGCTCTCATGTTGTTCACAACGACCGTAAATCGCTGGAAAAGGGCATCGACGGACTCGCCGGGGAGATGAGTGAAGTTCTCGTACTCTCTCCGGTAAGTCGCGTACATCCGAGGCTGAACCTGAGCATTCCCAGCATGAGCATCCTTCAACTGCTCCCAAATCCTACAAGCTAAGTCCTCTGTCTGAACCCGATCGAATACAGGCTGACACAGAGCACGAAACAAGTAGTCGACAGCCTTGTTGTTGGCTTCGAACATATCCCTCGATCCTGGAGCACGGAAGTTCATCGGATGAACATAAGCTGTGTTCACCGTGACATCCCAAAGGATCTGACCCTTTCCGCGGAGGAACGCCGCCATCCGCCTTTGCCACATCTGGTAGTTCTTCCCATCGAAGTGCGGAGGACCCGAACCCCGTTCCTGGTACGCCATCTTTGGATCTTAGACTGGTAAGAGTCAATAAAGACCCGAACCGGCTCTGATACCAATTGAAGGACCGATTAGGCGAACCAGAGAGGGGGGGAGTGAATGGGAGCCGATAAAAATTCTTCTCGAAGGAGATGAGAACTCCAACAAGACGAACATGGCTTCCAACTCACGTCTCCGACCCAACTACCCAAGTTGGCCAAGACCACGCAGCCACTGGAGTGCTACTGGTCCTAGGAACCAACACTCAACCCTGCGAGCCAGAACTCACCAAAACACACAGCGGAAACTTGCACGACTTGCTGCCTGTGCTACACCGGTCAGACCGATGACCTGCGCCGGTCAGACCGGTGACACCGGTCAGACCGGTGGACAGAGCCGGTCAGGCCGGTGGCTACAGCAGCCGCACAGCAAACGTTCCAGGAAGCCTCAGTGACTCCTCTAGGCCCTGGAACAAAACCACCTTCGAAACACAACCTGGAAGGAAGAAGAACCCCTCACAAAACCTAGCAAAACAACTCCAAACACGCCAAGAACTGATCAGCAGGACCACGGGACAAAACCACACGGACAAGGCTATTCCCCGAGACAAAAACCCACCAAGGGCTAGCACCGGTCAGACCGGTCAAGAGCACCAGTCAGACCGGTCGCGCCTGGGCAGCTCGGGATGAGCACCGCCCGCGAGTCAACTCCCCAAAATCCAACTCCTGATCTCCCGATTCGCTCCACGGTTTTGCACAAGACTTTGGGGATAGTAGGAACACCTCATGGGTACTCCATAGCCAAGATTTGGTCCACCAAAACTTGTCAAATCAAGAGGAATCGAAGAAATCCCACCAAGAACGCCTCTAACCCTAGAGCCACGAAAACCCCAAAATCGAGCCCCTTTGCTCACGGATTTGGAAGAGGAATCAAAGGGAAAAGAACCACGAAGGGTTCATGCATACATCCCCCACCAAATCCCAAAGAGAAAGGCCTCGAAATCGCTCCAAGAAAATCGCCAAGAAAGGGCTCCGAAAATCACCAAAAAGGAGAAACGGGAAAGACACATCCAAGCCTTGAGGAACCACGCCGAATCATCTATACATACCAAAGAGGTTCATACAAGGTCTAGCTTGCCGCCCGATCATCCTTCCCTCTCACAAGATCTCACCATGAAGCTCTCAAGCTAGTCCTACGAAAATCCTAAGAAAATAGGAAGGAAAATAGGAAAACCAAATGAGCTAGGGTTCCAAGAGATAGCTGCCATCCTCTCACCCCTTGGGTTATATGGAGGCAACCGAAAGACTAAAATACCCTTACTAGCTAACTAGGGATACATGCCCCTCAAGGGCGAATTCGGAAATCATTGTCTTCGCTCCATCGGACGGATGCCCAGCGACCGCAAACTTGCTTAGCCTCGACGCAAGCCTTGCGATCCCGACGCGTGTCCTCCGCTTCGAAGATTCCGGACTGCGTCGTCGCACACCGGTCAGACCGGTGCTCCTCACCGGTCAGACCGGTCAGACCCACCGGTCAGACCGGTCTGGAGCTGCTGCACCTCCGTCTTCGGTTCTTCGGTCTTGGCTTTGTGGATCAACCAAGGAACCCAGTGATTTTCTGGTGAACCACCGGAAACCCCGCGAACTCGGTGTAGCCTCCGCCAATCACCACTCATGACTCGGCTCCCACGTAGTCCCGGCTCGACCTTGGTTTTGAGGCTCAACCAAGAAACCGTCCATGACTTCATCTTGCCGTTCTTGCCACCATGCGGCCCGTACTTGACCCTGCTGGCCACCGGGTCCCTCGAACCAAGCCTACTTGTCTTCTCCACACCTGGAGGCCTCCCCGGCAATGACCTTTCGCGCTTGTTCTTCACCTGCACCTGCACCAGTCAAGCCGCAACCTGCACCTGCAATACTTAGCCAAGAATCAGTCCACACCACGTTGTCAATCACTCAACACACCAGGAAGCGACCATCCACCGGTCCTCGAACCACACCTGGCTCTCAATCACCATCTTGATATATGGGCCCGGTGGGACCCACACCAGACCACGTGGCGACATGTTGCCACGTTGGATGCCATGTGTCCATGACACATCACCGATCCAAAGAAACACACTCTCCACCAATCAGGAGCCAGTACGCGGATTCAAGGGCCCACATCCCCACAGAAATGAGCTAAAAATACCACATACACACCCATACACACCTGAGGACCCACCTGGCAGTCACCTGGACGAAAGACAGCGGAAACGAGCCAACCTGGGGTTCAGCTGAACCCCAGTTTGCCTGAAGCTCCCGGAGCTCCTCTCGTCCCCAGCCGACGTGTGACAGCTCTCCATTGGTTCCTCAAGGCATCCTGGGGTGTTTTGGAGTCGTTCGGCACTCCGAGCAAGCCACCCCTTGCCTATAAATAGAAGGGGAGAGGGTAGGAAATGAGACACACCACTTCACCAAAGGATGAGAGCTTCCCTTCAAAGGAGAGGCCTCTCCTTGATAGATTAGAGAGTAGGAGAGTGAGAGAGTGATTTGTATCTCTACGGATGCTTCGTTCTTCAATTAGAGTAAAGTAAGTACTTCAGCATTTTCTATTTACAATAAAGTGTTATTCATACTTGAGTGATATGTTTTTGTGTTCTTCGCCTGTTCATCATTTAGAGGAGCGTGTTCTTCACGAACACACCCCCTCGATCTAGTTGATTAGGTGCATAAGTTTGTATCTCGTTTGTATGACTTGTCTGTTAGAATAAAGTGGATATGCTTGCATGCTCTGATTAGAATAAAGTGTGTTCGTGATTCCTTTCTGATAGTTTATGCATGGTTGCATGAGTAGAGTTTTTCCTCTGCTAGTGCGTAGATCCTAGGTTTATGCGTTCGTCTGCTGCAAGTCGTTCATATACGTTGGCAGCACAGTACGGGGTTGAGTGCTCTCTTGCATGCCTTTAGTATAAACTAGTTGTACATATAGTGAGTGAGATCAGTTCTCTTCCGTGGTCGTAGTTCTATAAGTACAGAGTGCCATAGTCCGTTGGCTACGGTAGTAACCACAGCTTAGACGTGGTGTCACGCTACCGGTTATCATTCGTTCGGCTTATCCCAAGGTTAGGTAGAGGCAGTCCAGGTGGTGGTGACAGCCCGTCTGGCCTTTGTTGATCCTCCGCAGCTGGATATAGTCAGAGCTCCGTTCCACATAGATCCGCGTACCGGAGTCGCCTGTTAAGTCAGGGCTAGTGGTACCCTAAGCCAAGTTCTATCTAGAGATCGACCTTAAATCTCATCTATAGCGCTATCTTTAGGAATCCTTTCTATCCTTGCTTCTTATCTGGGTGTGTCCTTGGACCGACTAGTACGGAGTTAGTACACACACGTTCCCTTGGATTCGATACCCTTGGAATACTCTGAGGTGAAAGCTACAACGGTATCTGTGCGCTTGCGGATTTATTCATGTGACGCTAAAATATCCAACAAGCTTTCTGGCGCCGTTGCCGGGGAACGGTTGTTGTATCTATCTTCGTACCCAGTGGTCCTTGTATCTTTTCATTTTTCTTTATTTCTACCCTCACCCCCATTATCATGGAGCAGCCCACCATTTTAAGCTTCTCCACTCCGAAAGGGAAATTCTTAGAGCCACCACCTTCTGAGCACCCGATTCTCACATCTGGATATGAAATCCCTTCTGATTATATCACTAAGGTTCAGGAACTTCCCTTCTCTGGGTTAAGTAGTGATAACCCATACCACCATCTATGGGAGTATGAGCAGGTGTGTTCATGCATCGCCATTGCAGGCATGTCACACGATACCCTTAAGTGGAAGTTGTTTCCCTTCTCTCTCGTAAAAGGGGCTAAACAATGGTACACGAAAACCGTGGGTAGCATGAATAGGAGTTGGGATGACCTTATAGACAAATTCTGTCTTAAGTTCTTCTCCATGACCGAGATGTATGCTCTACGAAGGGCTATCGTATCCTTCCAACAGAATGAGAAGGAATCTTTTGGTGCGGCTTGGGCTAGATTTTCACTCTTGGTGAAACTAGGCCCTGTCCTATCGATACCCGATGCTGTGCTACTTCAGCACTTTTACATAGGTCTTGATCAGGACTCCACCCAATATCTTGACACCACCTCTGGGGGATCCTTTGTTGAAAGGACTTCAGATGAAGCTATAGAAATCTTAGAAAGAATTTCTGAAAATGCTTCTTTCATAGCTGAGTCTGAACCCCTCCACAAAGAGTTCGTGTCGAGCCATGAGAGTCTCTCGACAGTCGAACCAGAACCAATGATTTCCACATTGCAAGATTCATCTGTTGAGCTCTCTCCTGAACCAAGAACACTGGAGGAAGAAGAAATTCAACTTTCGGAGTTCGCATTCCGATTCGAGGATGACCCTTCTAGGAATCACAAAAACACCTCGAATCTCTCTAATGCCCAATTAGGGGAGGAAGTCTTTTCTGTCCATATCTTTCAAGCTAGAAATCTTTTGACAGAACCTTCCCCTAGGCCTACGGTACCTCCTTTGCCTCCCGATCCTTCAAACGAGACATCTATCATGGAGGCCATGGAGAAGAAGTGGTTGAATGGAGTGGGACACTTTTCCGAAGCACTTTGGATTAGTTCACCCTCTACGATCATTTCTTGTTCCATAAAAGGGATTATCGTAGAAGCCCATCTTAACCCCACTATAGAGGTTAATGTCATGCCATGGCACCTAGCGTACACTCTTTTGGGCAATGTTACGCTAAGACCATCCGACAAGCTCCTCAAGAGTTGTCCCTCTAGACACATTCTTGAGTGTC
The DNA here is from genome assembly GCA_036936925.1 of Cenchrus fungigraminus. Classification (NCBI taxonomy): domain Eukaryota; kingdom Viridiplantae; phylum Streptophyta; class Magnoliopsida; order Poales; family Poaceae; genus Cenchrus; species Cenchrus fungigraminus. The sequence goes on from CM072775.1 coordinate 26,056,972, forward strand.
AGGGGGTTTCATGTATTGTGCCACTCTTAGTAGACAAGATCAAGGTTAATCTAGACTTCTACATCTTTGATGTCCTCGATCTTGATCCCCTCCTAGGCTCCCCTGCAGAAAAACTTCTCGATACATCTAGAGGGAGCCTAGATGAAAAGCTTAGGGAAGCTGCTTCTGCCGCCACTCCCTTGTTTTCAGAAAATTTTGTGGAGAAGCGTCTTCCCAAGCAAAACCAACTCGAGGAGATGATGCATGTATCTCCATTTACATCGTCCGAGCCTATTCTCACTGAGGTTGCAGAATTTTCTACTCCTCAAGAGTATGACTCAAAAGACCCTCTTCACCTTTGTGAAGGCGAACGATCATCATCACTCTCAACCAAGTTTGAGCCTCTTCCCACTGGCCCATACTATGTTGCTCTAGACCTTGATCGAGAATCAACATTGAGCTTCCATGATGAATCTCTTGAGCTGGAGAGTTCATGGGCCATGGAAATCTATGAGGCGCCGACTCTGAAGTCTGAAGGAAAGGATTCCATTGACAAGCATGGTAGCTTCACTCTTGATATACTTCAGGAACCATGCTTGCGTCATGCCTCTCCAGAGTCAGCCATGCTTAGTGCACTGAGCACGCACGAGGACTACAACCACCTTATGGTCCTCTCTTGTAAAAAGTTTAGAAGGTTGGTTGTAGATGCATATGTTTACCATAAGCATTGCAGATTTCGTGTATGCTCTGTGGCACTAACCTTGCAGCTGAAGTTTCCATGATACATTAAAAATTGGTGGTGAGACGGGAATAACATCACCAATGATAGCTGCAGGAAGAAGTTCCCATGGTCGAGCTTATGACCGTAAACAAAGCACTACCAGGAGATAGCCTGGATTAGGTTTGTTTTATTTCCCTTTTCAAATAAAAAGCAAGAGCATGTTTTAGTATAGGTTGTCCTTCAGGTATTTTTGGTCCTAACCCTTTCAGGTGAAGATTATAAGAATGACGGACAGGTAGTACCTAAGAACATGTGAGCTACATCACCTCAACACTTTGGTAAGTTTTTGGTGAGGGAACATTACAAAAGGAAGCTTGATCTCCACACACTTGAGTTTTGTTGCCTAGCAATGCAAACTTCAAGTGTGGGGGAGGTATGTGAGCATACCGAGTAAGGTTCCTTTCATCCAAATCTTATCCTGGTTTGGAGATGATGAAAGCTTTTGCATCTTGCCCAACTAGCTAGGTACATCCTGCTTTTGACTTTAAACAAAGCCCTTCCAGGAGGTCGCCCGATGTTCACCATCTTATGCTCATGTTTATGTCCCTTTTGGAAATAGCTTGATCATGCTTTTATGCTTCCTTTATCTATGTTTGCAATGCTATGGTTTGAGTGCATGTTTAGCTATGTGCATTCATATGTTGTTTTAAATTAAGCATGGTGCTTAGGTTAAAACCATCTTCTTCAATCAAACAAGACATGGTGTAAGTTTGCTTGATGAACCTTATAGTTAATGCATGCATGGATATTGGTTGTATATGCGGACTAACCCTTGCAGGAATTTTCGAATCCAAATGGGGTAAGTCATCGAGTTTGATTCAAATGGGAAGGTAAGCCAAGGCATGTCAGCCTTGTTTGAGCTAGGTCTCTTGGTGAATAAAAAAGAAACAAAAACAAAAAAATATTTGAATTTGAATAAAGGCTCACTGGTTCTCGAGCCAGCAGAGTCCATCTTTTGTTTTTCCTTTTCGTTTGAAGATAGCACCAGGTACATGAACAAGTGTGGGGGAGATCTCCCAAGCTTATCATCGGCATACACACTTGAGATCTCCCACACAAGTGTTGCACGACATCGACCGCGCTTTCATGACAAGGGACAAGGTAAACTAGAGTGATCCGCCTGCCCCATGGGTTAGCTGAACCACCACTGGTCTTCCTTGTTTCTTATATTCTTCAGGAGCGATGGTATGTGCACCCTTTATCTCAGTCTCATCGATTCATGAGTTTGAATGAGTTTCAATTCTTATCTGCTAAATCAACTCATGGAATCGTGCTCGTCTTGCTCTACATGTTTCCTGCGGTTGGCTTGCATATGTTTTATTCCATGCTTATCATCTTGATGCTTGTGAACGAATATCATTAGGGAACTCATGCTCATCTAAGTAGTTGATGTTTGTGATATGGTTTGATGATATGATCTTCTCTCTGAATGTTTGAGTGCTTGGGAATTTTATTTGAAAACTTGAAAACCCTTTGCAAAGCTCCTCTTTGATATGCCAAAGTCCTACCAAAGCCATATGATGAGTCATCTCGAAAACCTTATACACATATGCTGCTTGTTATTGCATTGAGCTTTGTCAAATTGTTGTGACCCTAGTGAGAATTCTTTTCATGCTTTCATGATCAATATTCATGTGCACACCATATCCCCTTGCTATGCTTCTACACTAGAAGTTAGCATTGTATCATCCATCCATTCCACAAAATAAAGCTCCATGTGTGACCTCTCTCTCCCCAAAAGTATCTTTGAAAAGGGACATGGGCTATGCAAAGAAAAAAAGAGAGAAAAAGAAAAAGAAGAAAAAAAACCATGCTCAAAGCACAAGTGAAAAAAATGCCCAAGCCATGAAAAAAAGAGAAAAAAAAGAGAGATAGCCCATGTCCAAGGAAGAAGAAAAAAGGAGAGAGATGGAACATGCAAAAAGGAGTTCAATAAATTTGATGGTAATAACTAGCACCCACTCCGGGCCTAGTTTCCACCTTATCATCACCACAACATTCATCATATATATGGTAATATCTAGCACCCATTCCGGGCCAAGTATCCACCTTATCATATCCATCACATCCATGCATGTGCACATCTTGATCAGATTGCATGATTTGATTCTCCTTGGATCCGGTTTTTGACTTTGCAATAGATGTGATGCAAGTATGCTTTATCTTTTATCCTACCCTGAGCTCCACATATAGCCATCATTAGAAGTAGGATGAAAGAAAGGCAATTCTAATGCCTTGGTGAGGACATATACACATTGAGCGATCTGAGAGAATCAAATGAGGAGCTAAGCAAGGTTTGTTTTGAAAATTTATTGCAAAACCCCAAGTTACTTAACATGATGAGCAGGAGTGATTTAATTCATGATCGTTCCATTCCTCAACTACCCAAGATGACATGATAAACACTTCATAGAGTTCACAAGTGCAAGGTATGGTTTGGAATATCTCTTATGCTCGCTTCATGCTTTTGGATATCATGTCTCACCTTGATTCTTTCTCCTTTACTCGAGGACGAGCAAAGGTCAAGTGTGGGGGTGTTGTTGACGGCTGTTAAGTGCTAATTTTATGCCGTCAACTCCTGCATAAAATGAATGAAAAGTGATCATCAACACTAGAATAGGGCTTTATACTGACAAGTTCCACAAGTGTTGGTGTTTCTAGCTTTTGTTGCAGGATGCACCAGAATACGTGATAAATGATACAATTGAGAGCAAGTGATCCAATGGCTTATATAGGACGTCATCCATAACAACCTCAAATGCCAATTTGGAATGCACCATTGCGACGGGCTCGTCGAGATGATCGAAATGGATATATCATATGTCTACTTCTAAGTCCGGATGAAAGAGATATGCACAAGACAAGATCACCATCTTGATATGTGGGCCCGGTGGGACCCACACCAGACCACGTGGCGACATGTTGCCACGTTGGATGCCATGTGTCCATGACACATCACTGATCCAAAGAAACACACTCTCGACCAATCAGGAGCCAGTACGCGGATTCAAGGGCCCACATCCCCACGGAAATGAGCTAAAAATATCGCATACACACCCATACACGCCTGAGGACCCACCTGGACGAAAGGCGGCGGAAACGAGCCAACCTGGGGTTCGGCCGAACCCCAGTTCGGCCGAAGCTCCCGGAGCTCCTCTTGTCCCCAGCCGATGCGTGACAGCTCTCCATTGGTTCCTCAAGGCATCCCGGGGTGTTTTAGAGTCGTTCGGCACTCCGAGCAAGCCACCCCCTTGCCTATAAATAGAAGGGGAGGGGGTAGGAAATGAGACACACCACCTCACCCAAGGATGAGAGCTTCCCTTCAAAGGAGAGGCCTCTCCTTGGTAGATTAGAGAGTAGGAGAGTGAGAGAGTGATTTGTATCTCTACGGATGCTTCGTTCTTCAATTAGAGTAAAGTAAGTATTTCTGCATTTTCTATTTAGACTAAAGTGTTATTCATACTTGAGTGATATGTTCTTGTGTTCTTCGCCTGTTCATCATTTAGAGGCGCGTGTTCTTCACGAACACGCCCCCTCGATCTAGTTGATTAGGTGCACAAGTTTGTATCCCGTTTGTATGACTTGTCTTTTAGAATAAAGTGGATATGCTTGCATGCTCTGATTAGAATAAAGTGTGTTCGTGATTCCTTTCTAATAGTTTATGCAAGGTTGCATGAGTAGACTTTTTCCTCTACTAGTGCATAGATCCTTGGTTTATGCGTTCGTCTGCTGCAAGTCGTTCGTATACGTTGGCAGCACAGTACGGGGTTGAGTGCTCTCTTGTATGCCTTTAGTATAAACTAGTAGTACATATAGTGAGTGAGATTAGTTCTCTTCCGTGGTCGTAGTTCTATAAGTACAGAGTGCTGTAGTCCCTTGGCTACGGCAGTAACCACAGCGTAGACGTTGTGTCACGCTACCGGTTATCATTCGTTCGGCTTATCCCAAGGTTAGGTAGAGGCAGTCCAGGTGGTGGTGACAGCCCGTCTGGCCCTCGTTGATCCTCCACAGCTAGATATAGTCAGAGCTCCGTTCCACATAAATCCGCGTACCGGAGTCACCTGTTATGTCAGGGCTAGCGGTACCCTAAGCCAAGTTCTATCTAGAGATCGACCTTTAATCTCATCTATAGTGCTATCTTTAGGAATCCTCTCTATCCTTGCTTCTTATCTGGGTGTGTCCTTGGACCGACTAGTACGGAGTTAGTACACACACGTTCCCTTGGATTCAATACCCTTGGAATACTCTGAGGTGAAAGTTACAACGGTATTCGTGCGCTTGTGGATTTATTCGCGTGATGCTAAAATACCCAACAATTGTCGATCATGTGGCGCTGGCCACAATGTTCGTCGTCGCGGATGGCCTGGACGATGATGGAGCGCAAGACGCCATGGACCAAGCCGATGTTGCTGCTGCCGACGCCGCCGCCGATCTTGCCGATATGTTCGAGGAAGACGTCTTCCCGGGAGATGCCGCCTCAGGCCCCCTCGAGCCCTGAAAATAGCCGGGCATAGAAGACCTTAGGTCATGGCATGAATTTGAGCCAGGTGGCTCTTGTAAATGAACAAATCACTTGTTAAGTTTGTAAACTTGTGTGTGACTTGTTTTTATGTATGCCATCGCTCCTTCCTCGTATCTTAGGCAAACTTCGGCCGGGATCGATCGCTCTCACGAGTATCCTGAGGGTAAAGCGGTGAGAGAGAGAAGCCGTATCCTGCTGGAGGCGTAGGCGGTCCCGGACTCATCCAGCTTTATCCTCTTAGTTACTCGCGCCCTGCTTCTGATTTGCTTAAGCATCTGAGGCGTAACACTCTTAGCATTTTCAAATAAAGGTTTGTTGCGAAAAAATGGGACCGTTCAGGGGGTGCCCCCCATAGTAGCCCCTGAGGGGGACTCGGTTTTCAGAGGAAAGCCAAGTCTCCCTTGTCTTTATTCACAACCTTAGCGTAAATACAACTGGCTTGGGTGCCAGATATGTACAAAATGACTTAGAACTTTTTAAGGGTAGAAGCGACGTAGCTGTTGGATGTTCCAAGCGTTGGTGAAGATTTCGCCCTTCTCATTTGCGAGCTTGTACGTGCCGGGCTTGAGGACCTCGGCGATGATGTACGGCCCTTCCCATAGCGGTGTGAGTTTGTGGCGGCCCTCATTCTTCTGCCGTAGTCTGAGCACCAGATCCCCCTTATTGAGGTCTCGAGGCCAGACCTTGTGCTCTTGGTAACGCTGTAGGGATTGTTGGTACTTCTCGGAGTGCAGGACCGCCACGTCGCAGGCCTCGTCGATGCAGTCCAGCGCGTCTTCGCGATCTTGCTGGTTCTGCCCCTCCTGGTAGGCTTTGACCCTCGGGGACCCATAGTCCAAATCCGTGGGGAGGACAACCTCTGCGCCATAGACCAGGAAGAACGGGGTGAGACTTGTGGCCCTGCTAGGGGTGTTCCAGAGGCTCCAAACGACCGACTGTAGCTCTTGAATCCACTTCCGGCCAATCTCGGCCGCGCGGACCGTTCGTGAAGCCCTCGCGGACTGTCCGCCAAACCCCTTGCAACCAAAACCTAGGGCCGAAACGGATCAAAATGAACACGCACACGAACACGAAGAACACAGGACGAACCCTAGCCGCGCGGACCGTCTGTGGCCACCACGCAGACTGTCCGCGAGCCACGAACAGAACCAAAAACGCCCGACCCGTGGGGGTCAACTCCAAGAACTCTTCACCGGATCTCCCAAACGGTTGAAGCTCTTGAAGCAAGATTTTGGGGAGGTGAAAAGCATCACACAAGGATGCTATACCCGAAAAATCTCGACCTCTAACTCCCTAAATCATCGGGAATCGCGGATCACACAAGCAACCACCAAGAACTTGAACTCCGGCCAAAAACTCATGAATCGAAGGCTCTCCACGGCGTTTGAGGAGTCAAGATCGCACACAAAGATGCGCAAGGCATCCACCCATGATCTCCTCAAAGAAATCCGAAGGAAAGCGCCCTCAAATCCCCGAATCGAGCGAAGAGTGAAACTCCCCAAAAATGACACGAAAATCACAGAGGACTAGGAGATCACCGCAACGCCGAATGCTTCCACACATCCAGAGGTGAGAGTCTGTACAAGAATCTAGCCTAAGGAATTCAGAGGGAAAAGAAGCAGTTCAGAGAAATCTACCAGGGGAGAAAGCCCTAGAGTCCAAGAGTGAGATGCCATCCACCTCTCCACTATTTATACGAAGTCCATCGGAGGGAGGTAAATGACCACGCTACCCCTACTGCTTGAAATGAAGATACAACCCCTCAGGGGCATTTTGGTCAAGACTTCATCGGATGGACACGCTTCCACCGCGGCTTTGCTTCACCTCGACGCAAACCTCGCGATCACGCCACGTGCCCTCTGCATCAAAGCTTCCCGAAGCTCCCGGATCACCGTCTCCGTCGCCTCGGGCCTCCGGACTTGATTTTGAGGCCCAAACCAAGAAACCGTCCACCGATGGTTTTGTGGGCAAACCAACAAACCCCGCGTACAAGCTTCGGGCTCCAACCGCTACCTTGCACCGGCCCATGTTCCTGACTTCAGCCCGCCAGTCCGGCACCACACGGCTCACACTTGACCCCATCGGCCACCGGGTCCATCGAACCAAGCCTACTTGCCACTCCATCACCCGGAGGCCGCCACGGCTAAGGCCTTTCACGCTTGTTCTTCACCTACACCAACACGAGTCAAGCCACAACCTGTACCTGCGCACTTAGCCAAGCATCAGTCCACACAACATTGCCAATCACTCATCACTAAGGAGCGACTCTCCACTGGTCCTCGGACACACCTGGTCCTCACCCCACCGTCTCCTCTCTGGAGGTGTAGCTGGTGGCGATGTCGAACAGCTCATTAACGCTGGTGGTAGGGTTCCGCCCCAACTCGCGCACGATGTCCCGACAAGTTGTGCCCTCCAGGAAGGCGTGCACAACCTCGGACTCACTGACGCTCGGAAGCTCGGTGCAGCGCTTGGAGAAGCGGCGGATGAAATCCCTCAAGGACTCATCGGCCTTCTGGGAGCAGCCTCTGAGGTCCCAGGAGTTCCCAGGGCACACGTACATGCCCTGGAAGTTACCCACAAATGTCCTGACTTGGTTGTCCTAGTCGTGGATCTGGTTCACGGGCAAGTGCCCGAGCCACGTCCGCGCAGCATCTGCCAGGTGCAACGGCAAGTTGCAGATGATCATGGCGTTGTCGGTGGCACCGCCCAGCTGGCACGCTAGGCGGTAGTCGTTGAGCCACACCTGAGGGTCCGTCTCCCCGGAGTACTTGTTCACGGTCGTCGGCTGGCGGAAGCGCAGGGGGATTGAAGCCGTGCGGATCGCCCGACCGAACACACGTGTGCCCTGCGGCTCCGGCGACGAACTCTTGTCCTCCCGGCTGTCGTACCGCCCCCCCTCGTCGGGGGTTCTAGCCGTGGGACCCAGCGACGTCCTGCTTCTTCTTGTTCAGGACATTGCTGGCATCGCTGTCGTTGGCCGCGCCACGCGTGTCCCGAATCATATCCTTGACGGGGGTTCGTTGGTTGCCTTCGTGGACGGTGGGTGCCCGGTGCGGAGTGTGGACCGACGCCTCTGGATCTCGGCCGCCCCCGCTAGTATTCACACTGGAGTGGTGGTGCATGCGGGAGGTGGAGCTCTCGGCTTGTTGCACCACAGCTTGCTCGATGAGGGCCTGTGCCTCACGGTGCAGGTTGCGTCCCTGTGGCGTCAATGGCTCGGGCATGGCCCGAATCAAGGTCGCGGCAGCCACGAGCTTTTGATTGGCTCTCGCCAAATTTGGCACGTCATCTACATCGGCATCGGCGTTGATGCGCTCGCGGGCCACGCGTCCCACGGCGCGCGCCCCCTGTGTCGAGGGTCCGGCCCTGTCTCTTTCCAGCGTGGCCTTCAGCTGCCGCAGCTGCTCGCGTTCTACGTTCAGCTTCGCCTCCAGCTCTCGTAGATGGACCATCTGCACGGAACGCGCTGCGTCAGGTGGCGGTAGTGGTGTCTCCACCAGTGGGGTTACCGCCATGGTGTTGCGGACCGCTGCATCGCCCGCTCCGCCTCCCGCGTCTTTGCCTTCGCCGAGGACGACGACGAAGCACTCGCGGGTAGGATCATAATCCCCCTCGCTGGAATCATCGGAGCAGGTGAGGCAGTAGTCTGCCGCGGCCTAAAACCGCCTGAAAGCGTCAGGGTTCCGAAGCCCGGAGTAGTCCCACTTCGGTGCCCCGTGCCCACATCCGCACTCCTCACAGGAGAGTTGCGGTAGGATTCGCTGGGTGAGGTGGCGATGAGGTTCTGGATTGACGCGAAGTGGTGGTCCGGAAGGTCCTCGTACGCAGCCAGGTTGGTGCTGGCCGACGAAGAGTACGGCATGGAGGCGCTGCGCATCCCGTGAGGAACTGCGGCTGCGCAGCTACGCCCCCCCCCCACAGGATGTGCCGTGGAGTCCGCTGGTGGAGGTGTGTCACCCCGTCCTACGGCGGCAGGTGGGAACTCACCAGCTTCGACCCCCTGGGGGAAGCCAGTGCTCGCCGCTTGGCGTCGCGCCGTGCGCACTCATCGTGAGCGCTTTCCCGAACGCTTGCGGCGCCGGGGCGGTGGTGGGAACACCGCAGGCATTGGGGCAGCCGCCGTTTCGGGCGGCGCCACCTTGAGCGCATCCCTATTGAGGATACGCATGTGGTAACCGTTGCCAGTGGCCTGGTAGTGGATGCTCCTGAACCAGATCTCGAATCCGGCCGGGAACAGATCGGATTGACCGCAGGCGGGCCTCTCCGACGTGCGCTCGGTGATGATAACCATCGAGAAGACAGGTGGACGATCTCAGCGCACCCCTACCTGGCGCGCCAACTGTCGGTGTCTGGATTAGCACCGGTACCAACTAGTAATTCGCACTGAGATCAGCTCCTCGATGGTCGGTGGTAAGCTAAGAAGACACGAGGTTTATTCTGGTTCCAGCCACGCGGGCGTACGTCCAGCAAGGTGTGCTTGCGCACTATATTAGCCCACATCGGCGATGCCTGCAGAGGGGAGCTACAAGCAAGGCGGGAGAGGAGGACATTCCCCCAAGTCCCTACTAGGATGATTGAGGCAAGCGCCAATATCGGGAATGGGGTGGTGTGCTGGTGAGCGAGTGAGCGTGTGCAGGTGAATGTGTCGTCGTGCCCCTGCGGGGCGTCTGCCTTTCCCTTTTATAAGCCAAGGGAGGGCAGTTACATGAACGCAGCACAGCAGCCGGCACAGTGACCGTGTACTAGCAGGTATGGTGCTGGCGGTCTTGTCCCCGCACGTCGTGGTTCCTGGCGCGAGTTGGTAGCGCCCTCTGGCTTCTGCGGGCGGCGCGGTGGTTACTGTGGCCCGTCCGGCTCTGACTTCTAGGGGTCGCCCCTGCTAAATTGAGGGCCTGGCCGCCGGGGGAAGGACCGGAGTAGGTGGTGCAGGGCCGCGGCGCATCACCGGCCCATCTGCATAGTGTTGCGCAGCCTGTCGCACAGTGGCAGGGATGGCGGCAGAACGCGGGGGATGGCCGCACAGCGCCCGGGATGGCCGTGCGGCGTCGGAGTTGGTGGAGGAGACGCGGCACACGTCGCTCGTACGGCGGCACCGATCAGCGCGTACATCCACTCGCTGCCTGTACACCTTTTGAGGGTACTCCCATGCCCGTTCGAGGGCCTCGCCGCAGGGGGAGGACGGGAGCAGGTAGCACAGTGCCGCGGAATGACGCTGGCCTGTCTGCACAGGGCCGCGCAGCGCCCGCACAGGGCCAGGGATGGCTGCACAGTGCCGGGTTAGGCCGCACAGTGGCGGTGTCAGGTGCTCAGACCGTGTCAGACACGCGGCGTGGGGGGAGATCTATTCTTGACTTTGGCGTCCCGCCGTGGAGTCAGCAATCTCTCGAGTGAGGCGGAGATTGCTGCTCGCTCGAGGGGGTCGGACCCCTCGAGTGAGGCGGAAACCTGCTTGAGGGGCCGGAACCCTCGAGCGAGGCGGAAACCTGCTTGAGGGGCCGGAACCCTCGAGGGACCTGGGCCCTCGAGCGGGGCGCGTAAGCGGGCTGTCTTGATGAGGGTCGTTGTTGGGCTGCCGCATGCCGTGGGCCCGTGATGTCCTGCGACTGTTGGGTTTGGGGATTAGTCCCGTATATGGTTTGCGTTTAATGGGGGTGATTATCCCCTTAGTTAGGGGACCCCTAATGACCGTCCCCGACAACCTTGTTCAAAAGTTCTATCAAGGTCTCAATCTAGCATCGAGGACCGTAATTGACGCATCGGCATGAGGATCTATTATTGAGCTAACTCCGACGGAGGCATTCACTCTTTTCAAGAAGGTTGCGGATAATGATACACAGGCGTCATCGGGACGTTTACTTCCGGTTCAACCGACGGGCAATGTTAAAGGTGTTTTGCAGGTTGAAAAGGAAGAACTTCTAGAAGGGAAGATTGACTCACTTATGAGGAGGTTGGAAAAGATGGAGCTAGAAAAGAAAGCCGCCCAAGACTTGAAGGCCGCCGAAGCAAGATCAACATGTGAAGAGTGTGGGGAGTACGGCCATGTCCAAAGAGATTGTCTGGAGGAAGCAAAGGTGCTTGACTACATGAGGAAAGGAGATTTACCGAACTTCCGCTACGGGCAAGGTAGACCTCAATTTAATGCAAGTTTGTCTATTCAAAATTCGGTGCCCCTTCGTATACAATTGAAGGATTTCATGGACGAGCAACCAAAGATCAACAAGGACACCGTCACTAAGTTCAAGACTATGGATACAATATTGGAGAACATCGATGGCAAGGTGACGGAGGTTGGTAGCTCCAACCAATAAGTGCTCAACATAATGAAGATATTGGAGACGAAAGTGGGACAACTTGCCGGGCGCCTAACCGCTAATGAAGGAATATTGCCGGGGCAGCCCCAAGGTCCCGAATCGGCGAAGGCTATTCAAACTCGCTCGGGGAAGGAGACTGAGGATCCCGAACTTCCAGCCGGAGCAAGGAAGCCTAAGCCAACCGTCGAAGCGGAAGATCACACTAAGGAGAAAGTGACTACTATTCCGGAGATTACTACCAAAGAGCCGGAATTCGAAATGACAAGTGATGACACGAAGATGCCTACTCCAAAGACACGCTACTTTCGAGGTAAAATTGATAATCACTTTGAAAAGTTTGTGGAAGTGGTGAGCAGGTTAAGCATCAACATGCCGCTATTGGACGCTCTCCAAGTTCCTACATATTCTCGCTACTTCAAAGACATACTTGCAAACAAGTATGAGATGGCAACACTTGGAGCGGATCATGTCAAAATGTCCAGACAATGTAGTGCCTCCATCGCAAATCAAGGGCCTGAGAAGCAAAGAGACCCTGTATGTCCGACTATACCATGTTCTATTGGCTCATTCACGTCCGAGAAGGCATTATGCGACCTTGGAGCAAGCGTGCGTGTCAAGATATGTGTTCGAGAAGCTACGCTTACCACTTGAGCCTACGGGTATGTGTTTGGAGTTGGGCGACAACTCTATCCGCTATCTCGTGGGAATCGCCGAAGATGTACCCATGAAGGTTAGAGATCACTTCATCCCCGTCGACTTCATGGTACTTGAGATGGGAGAAAGGGAGAAGCCGCTCCTCATCCTAGGGAGGCCCTTCCTCAAGACCGTCTGGGCAATGATCGACGTTGGCAAAGGAGAGATTAAGTTCGACGTCAATGGCACACGAAGCGTATTCAAGTTTCATCCACGTTTCGAGGTATGCAACATGATCAATGCTACATATGTTCCACCTCATCGTCGTTTTAGAAAGGAAGAGCCAAAGAAGAAGGAGGAGCCCAAGAAGAAGGAAAAGAAGGTGATCATAGAAGTCGTTGCATCCGTCAAGACCAAAGAACAAAAGCTGCATGTGAAGACCAAAAAGATGACTAGGCCAGAGAATAAGCCCGTGCCCAAGATGGTGCGGAAGTGGGTACCCAAGATTGCAATGCCCGCAAAGAGCGTTGATTCGAAGTGAAGAAGACAAGAAGTCTAGCCATGGACTATAAACGAATAAGCTACCGGAAGGATAACCTGATGAAGAATAAAGCTGTCAGGAGGGCAACCCGGATTATTTCCTATTTTCAAGTAAGTTGGTCTTAGAATTTGCTATGCAAGACTTGGTATAAACTCTTAAGTGGTTGAACTTATTTTTGAGACATTTAAGTTGCTCGGATGTTTCATTTGGATTTTATTTGACATAAACCTTTGACATGAGCCATCCTACGATTTATTTGCCTCTTTTCGAGAAACCAACTCCAAAAATTCAGAACCTACCCACACCTTTCATCCCCCTCATGATGATAAGGTTGGTTTGTTTTACATCATAAAAACACACGAGTAGAGCCCCGCGTTGTTCCTTAATGATTTTTAATCATTGACGCATGCTAGGACTCGCGTAAACTTAGATTTTTGGTTTCTTTCAACTTGATATCTACCGGTTTCTCTAGAATTAGAATTTTTCCAAGCCCATTTATTTTTGTTCATTCCAAACATCTCTCTCATGTTTGGCCAAAATTTGAACCTACCCATACCCCCACGGTCAAGCCGGAGGAGCTTGCTATCAATCAATGAGAGCAAGTGATCCCGGTGTAACCAAAACCAATGTAGTCGGAAAAGTTTCGGCTTACAAATGTTTTTGATGCTTAAAAACTCCTCTAAAAATACAGTTGAACTCATTGATATATTTGTGTTAATTTTTAATTTTTGAAATTAGAGGAGTAATTAGCACCTAAACATGATCAAGGGAAGGTTTAGAGCTTAATTGAACTTCTAATGCTCCATGATGCATCACGGGAAGGCTTCATCATTAAGGCATCTTGAGCACATGCAAGGACAAGCATGAGGGGCAGCATTGCTTTGATTCTTGCAGGTTATGAATGATGGCATGGGAGGCAAGGACGCATGGAAGTGACACAAAGAAAATGATCAAGATGGTGGACTTGACCATGAAAGAAAAAGGAGTGGCTGAGAAGAATTGGACGGTGGACGACGTGGAGCACGAGTACACATCACCATGATCAATCAACCAACAAGTGGGAGAAAAAGGAGACAAAGAAGAGGGGCAGGGGCCCTAGGCCGGTCAGCCCAGGCCGGCCAGCCTGGCCTATTTCTTGGCCCCCGGACGCTCGTCTTCTTCAGGTAAGCCATTTGCTTCATTGCTAGTTTGTGTTCTTGAGTTCCCAGTCCAGAACCTCCAAAAACACCTCCAAAAAATTTATTCTTCATTCTTGAGTCCAAAAATTCAGAGAACTACATCACAATTCTTGCTCTTCCATATACTTCTTTTGTGTGTATTTCTACCGGCAAGAAACCCCCGGGAGAGTTTGTTTGTGATTTGTGCAGCAACAACAAGATGAAGAAGGTTTTTGGCAAGGTCCTTGGAAGGAAGACGCAATCGTCATCATCGAAGCCGGCATCGACAAGTTCTTCGCGGAGGAACTCATTCTCCGAGTCGCCGCAAAGCATGGAAGAGGACATGGCGCCATCAAGGAGCGACACTATGCTCCTTAGTGGAAGGAGAGACACGCGAAGCTCGTCCATGCAGTACACCGAACCGCAAGGGCGAACGAAGGAGCCGCCCGTCCAACCTCGTCGCTCGACTCGTTCATGTGCTCCACCACCATACACTCCACGACGTTGCAAGTATGGATTTCTTATGATGTCGGAGGAAGAGGAGGAGAAGCTTGGGCACCTAGAGAAGAGGATTGTGCCCAATGTTGACTTTGATGATGATGCCCTCCAAGTGTTGGGATTTTCTCCGGATATCTATCAAATGATGAACCATCTTGGATGGGGGCAATTTTCCGATGGAGTATGGGTGAGCTTTCATTTGGAGCTTGCCACGGAGATTCTCATGACCATGGCACCGGTTATTAATGAAGGGGTGCCATCCCTCTCATTTCGACTCAAGGATGATGAGCACATAATTTCTAATGAGCAAATTAGAGAGTTGCTCGGTTTTCAGAGGGAAGCCCCGGAGCAAGTTGATGTTAATGAAAGTGTATTGGAAGGATTTTGGAGTATGATTTCAGGGGAAGATAACTGGTAGAGAAATAGCATTCGGAATCCCATCATCCGGATATTTCATTCTTGGATGAGCAAAAGGATTTTAGGAAAAATGAAGGAGTCCAAGGTCACCGACATGGAAGTTAATTGGCTTTATTCGACGTTGATTGCAAGGCAAGCCATTGATCCATCATATATCATGATCAATCGGTGGTGTTGTGAGGCAATACCGGGGAGTGGACAAATTGGTTCAGGATGCTATCTCTCTATGATAGCAATTTCTTTGAAGCCAGGTATTTCAAGGAACCCAAAATTCCTACTTGCGGGAAATTCACTTGGGATTGATTACATGAAGCAAGGAAAATACATTAGTGGAGATGACAAGAGAGGGTACAAGGTGGCAAAAGTCAATGTTCCTCTTCCAAATATGAAGCTGAAATTATTTAGTGAAGGGAGAGAGAATTGGTTAGAGGAAGGAATTCTCGTACCGGCCAAGAAGAACAAAAGAGGAAGGATTATAGAAGAAGGATCGTCTTCCGCAGCCCAAGACCAAGGAGGGGCTGCATACCATCAACCTTATGGCAGGATTCCTATGCCACTGCCCTACTACGGAAGTGTGCCGATGCAAGCATGGGGGAGTGGTGCAGCCATGCCACCACCTCCTCCAACATATTTTCCACCAAATTTTGTTGTGCCCAATGAAGCATTTGTGGCACCTTATGCAAGCATGCCCCAACCCCAACAAAGTGCAGCAATTATTGGGGCGTATATGCAAAGGAATGAACAAGACGTCGAGAGGATCCGAAGCCATGTCAACCATTGTCATGAAGGAACGGTAGGAATCGCCCATCAATTGGGGCGTCTTCAAATCGTGCCGCCGCATCAATTCCATGGAGGGGCTATGCAACAATATTTTGAACAAGGATTCAATGAAAGTCAACCAACGGAGCAAGAGCAATCGGATGAGGAGTGAAGAAGGAAGGAACAAAGCTTTTTAAGTGTGGTTTGATTTTTCCTTTTCCTTTTCTTTATTTTCATCTTGTGTGCGTTTATGTTTGTGTAGTATTTTCTTGTTTTTATTTAATTTCAGCATGTGTGGTAGTTTGTTATCCATCATCATGAATAAGTTTCACCGTTACTTTTATGATCTTAATATGGATGGAGAATTTGTACCATGTTGATATGTGATGATCGTTGCCGCTTTGCTCGATCTTATGCTTGATTTATGCATGTTTAAGCTAGTGCCCTCTTTTAATATGAATCTGAAATTTAAATTGAATGCTAGCCTAATCTTGTGTGGATGTTATGATAACTCAAGTCCCATAGTTCTTTTTTTCGTTGCTCTCAACTTTGAATGATTCAAAGAACCTTTTTATTCTCAAAAAGTTATGCTAACCTTGTCATGAATACCGCCTGCATTTTGCTCTACCCATCCAAAGCCTAAGTTTACTTGAGTGCAAAACCTTAGTATATACAAGATTTATTTTTAGGTGCATTGATCCAAGGCCTGATTTCTCTGGCCCGAGACTAAGAAGCTGATCATTCCGTTTTTGCGTATCATTCTTTATGCTAGCCTCTTCTATCCGTGCATTGTGAGTTTCCACATTGAGAATTTTGCAAACCTCACCGGATATCCAACCAAAACCGAAATATATCTTTTTTGTGTTCACCTCCTTGACCACAACCTAATATATGAGTATGGATGAATATTTAGGAGAAGATTATAAGAAAGGTACTTCATGTGAGAAAGGGAGACTTCCAAAAGGATCCCTAGAAGATTTTTTCGAGTGTCTCTCTCTAAGAAAAAATGAGAGCTTCAATTTCCACCTTGGCTTATTTATCACCTCTTTTGCCTGAGGACGAGCAAACGTCTAAGCATGGGGGGTTGCCAAGGAAGTGCTAGTATAGTCTAGAGTTCAAGGGGAGCAAATAAAAAAAAGAGAAAAAGTATGATGAAAGAAAAAAATGATAAAAGAGAAAAGTATGATGAGAAAAAGAAAGAAAGAAAGAAAGAAAATATATATATAATAAAGCTCCCCGGTTCTCTAGCTATGTTTAGTGCTTTTCGAGTTTTCAAGAGGATTCAAGATCAAGACCCATACTCATCTTTCCAACCATGTGCAATCCGATAACGAGGACTTCGTTTGTGCCTCGGGATCACTCTTTGCCATTTGCACATGTCCACCTATCTAAAATTATGTGTGTCCATCTCTCCCCCCTCCTTGATAACATTATTTTTCCAATGACCTTTTTGACGAGTCTCGGTAAGACCATGAGAAGCTAGTCTTGTTTTAATAATATCTTAACTATAATATCTTGGTAGGACTAAACTTTCCTATAGCTCCACATAAAGTAGAACAAGTAGGCTTGAGAGACAAGATGAGGTGAGAGTACATGAGCAAAGTGCAAGATGGTTATTTTTGATCTTGGTAAAGCAATTTTTCTCTTTATCTCATTCTTTATTTCAAAATTTCTGAGATTTGTTTAAAAGTTTGAGAGCATGATCAAGTACTTGTGGAAAGACCTTGAATGATATATACCCTCCATAAAGATAAAAGTTAGTACATTATGGAACTTTAATGAATATAAATCTAGGGAGCATTATGTTTTCTCATGTATGATCAAATGTAGGGTTTCAAAATCGAAGGGCAATGCTGATATCCATAGAAGGCTTACTCGAGGACGAGCAAGGTTTAAGCATGGGGGGATGTTGGCGGTTGATTTCCGTCAACCTAGCCACTTGTTTACCTTCTATGTTAGTATTAATTTGATATTCACACTAACGATCCTAACCCCCATTATATGTTATGTTCGCACTCGCGCATGGTTTTTGGAGTTTATTGTTTACACAGGAATCAAGAGCTCAAATGGGGACTTTTGGGTAAAGTTCATCAAGGGATTTACAAGGTGATCACGGACCCCGGGACAAGTCAAGATACAAGATGAACATGACTCCAAATGAACCAATGACTAAAGCATGAAGCCGAGAAATGCTGAGGACCTAGACGGAAGATGCGGGAGTTCATACGCAAAGCCCCCTTATCTAAACCGTTGTTGACATTGCTAACGACATTGACTAGAAACAGGTATAAGACCCATCTCTATTGACGGCGCCAGAAATGCAGAGGTATATCTTAACATGATGCTAAGTGTATATCAGATGTTGCTTTCAGATAAAACTAAAAGATAAATCTGCTACAGTTCATAGCACTACTTGATCTAGGTTGTCATCCCTGACAGTGGTGCCACTAAAATGCATGGATGGGTACTCGTACTTATGCCTTGGATCTCTGGTAAGAAAAATATAGAGTTAAATACACCGATAGCCCTTGAACTTGTCGTCTCGTGCCACTTAGGTCCACGAACTCGCAAAATCGAAATCTGACACCCCAAACTTGTTAAGGTGTGTCACTTAGGTCCATACCGCTTCAAAATATGCAAAAAAAACCCCTAATGTTTACCTTCTTCTACCATTACATCCTCGTCTTCCTCTCCTCTCTCTCTTGCAATGTGCAGCCATTGACCAGCGCTTCCCTCACCGGCGACTAGGATTGCGGCCTGGTAGACCTGCTGCATGCATCTTCACTTTTCTATTTGTCTTCTCTTTCTTTCTCAATCCTCACCTTCCTCTCACACACACATCCGGTGAGAGCCGCACCTCCATCAGCTTGGCGTCGCCTGCCCTCCGAGGCTCCGAGTATGTGCTACTCCGGCCTACTCTGCCCCTACCGCAACGCTCAAGATGCATTGTGCTACTACCAGTCCCACAGACCTAGCCGACAATTAATCGGGTGGGTGAAGCTCCCAGGTTGCAGCGGTGGGGGAGGAAAGGGGCGAGCGTCGTGCAGCCACCATCCGGGCGAGCGCCGCCGACCACCTGGGCATGACCACGATCCCCGCCATCGTTTGCCTGCGCGCTGGGGGCACAACACGGGTGCCGGCAACGCCGCATTGGGGGCACAACACGGGTGCGCGCGGTCGCGTGCAGCAACCGTGGGAGCGGCGGTGGCGGCGGGGCACAATGCGAACATCGACTGGGGCAGTTGCATTGATGGAGAATAGAGGGAGATGAGGAAGAGGATGCAATAGTAGAATAAGGTGAAAATCAAGGGTCTTTTTTGCATATTTTGAAGGGGTATGGACCTAAGTGACACACCTTAACAAGTTTGGGGTGTCATATTTCGATTTTGCGAGTTCGTGGACCTAAGTGGCACGAGACGACAAGTTCAAGGGCTGTCAGTGTATTTAACTCAAAAATATATATGTATATATATGGGTATCCGCAAGCGCACAGATATGAATATACCATTGTAGCATATTAACAAGGAGTAAACCAGGTATCGTATTTATATTCTACCACAGGGAAAGAAGTCTTTTATCTTTAATAACAAGAATATGCATATCTCTCAGTGGTGTAATGTAGAGTGCAAAATATATCAATTGACTATAAACAAGTGCAAGTCACATAAAAGATAATGATAATGATAGCATTAATTAAGTCATAACCATGGTAAACCACTAGAACATTCCAATATAGACAGAGAAGCATGTTCCTACAGTCTGATTAGTAAGGATACTCCTTAGTAATTATAAACTACGGGTTAATGCATACTACGATTAGTGCAATACATCTAGCAATCATGGCGGAAAAGCTATCATAAGTACACATGAGGAACACTACCTAGGAAGATCAAGGTCGAAACTTGACATAACCTGAATAGCTTAAGTTCTGCTAGGCCTACATACGGAGGATGGATTGCAAAGGACTCAATGGTGCTGTCACCACCACGATCTACCACACGACCCGACATGTAGGGTGCAAACGCAGGTAAATAAGGTCTAAGCACCATGCTTACACCGTCTTCACCACTCACCCAGGATATCTTAGGTTCTAGATGAGTGCTATACAAATCCATGCATAAATATAAGAACAGATCTACTATGCTAGACATGTAATCATAATAAACACTAAACCACATAATGTCGAGTATAAGCAATGATATGGATCGAATGTCTATATAGCAATTGTAGAAGAACTTACAATGAAGAACTTACAAGAGCGAAGCTAGATCTGTATCTCGACCAGCCTCTAGACGATCAGGAGCCAAGTAGACAGCTTGCCTCCTCCTAATCTAGACTATTTAGCTACTTGCTATATGGTGTTCTAGGGTGTAGGCTCTCGACTTGATGACTTGATCTGAAGATGTTGAATTGATTATGATTCTCCCTCAACCGGGGGTCTGGGGGCTGCTTATATAGTCTGAAGGAGGTGTCACGCCACCGTAGCATTAAACCGACCTAAACATACGGTTTAGATTGATCCTCATAGGCGGTGGAAGAACATTCCAGAAGCAGGGCTGACGTGGCGCTGCTGGTGGGCCGGTCGGCCCCACCACAGGACCGATCGGCCTGTGGTGGGCCCCACTCGGGCCCCACCTTCGCTTGGAGTCTTCTCGTCCCTTCTAGATGCTTCTTTTCTTGTATGCCAAGTCACGTTGGTTCGGGAGTGTTCCGGAGCCTTCTGGACTTGTTCCTTTTCCTATTATTCTGATTAGTCCCTGCAAGATATAGAATTCTCCAAAACTCCAGGAAAACTGTTAGTGACACCCTATTCTATGTTGGTATTATCAATTATGCCCTTTTTCATGTTTGGTTGACTTATAAATGTATAAGATAAAATGTGTCAACAAACTCCCCTAAGCTTACCCTTTGCTAGTCCCTAACAAAGCTATGCTATAGTAGGATCAGGAGTTGCTACAATGCTTTCACACCTCAGAAGTACTGTGGTTTTCAAAATAAATTCTCCTCTCAACAAGATTGCTCTCTCTTACCTTTAACCATGGTGCGTAGCCTTTCCATAGATCTTAAGCAATCAAAAGACACAACAATCAAGTCAAGCACTATGTCTCAAGTTCTTTGATCAACTATCATCCTAGGGTTTTGTAATATTTTCAAATAAAACTCAAAGATCCTGTGTATGACCCTCTCAAGTACATGGTATAAGTAGTCGAGTCACACGTGGTAAGATATGTATGATAGTGGTGGAAGGATGAGGGTGAAAGGTGGTAAGCCTTTAGCCTTTTTCTAGTATCTTTTCTTTTTCTTTTCTCAAGCTCTTGGACTATATCTCTCTTTCTAAAACTTTTAAGATCTGGGCTGTCCATTCTTGGAGAGGTGGGCTCTACTCGCCCCGGACTTTTGTCAATTTTTCTCTCTCCTTAGAGATGTGAGCTCTTCTCGCCCTCGAACACGTGTTCATTATTCATCTCTAAATTTATTTATTTAGGAAGGTCGGCCCTTCTCACATAGTATGACACTTGTCCTTTTCTCTCCCTCTCTCGTCTCACTTTTTATTTCATATATATTTTTCTCCCTTTTTTTGAATGTAGACCCAGAATCTTTTTGACACAAAACATTAAGAGAGACATATCCAAGAATTGCATGAGCTATTTTGTAATATGGCTTGTGACTTGATGGAGTATGGGGGATGCGTACTTCTGGGTTAGAAGCAGCGTATTTGGTGGAGTGGAATGATCTTGATGTGTATGACGAGCTCTCAAGGGTCATAAATACAGGAACTCATCATGTAAACCTTTTATGATTTTCAAAGAATAAAACTAAGAATCAAGTATCTCTAGGAATATGATAAATAGCAAATCAACTTTTCATGAATCTTATCCTTCAAAGCCTAGACTTAGATTAAGCATGTGCTTCCCACAGGTTTTGGGTCTAGAGCAAATTAAGCATTTAAAGCTTTAGGAGA
The DNA here is from genome assembly GCA_036936925.1 of Cenchrus fungigraminus. Classification (NCBI taxonomy): domain Eukaryota; kingdom Viridiplantae; phylum Streptophyta; class Magnoliopsida; order Poales; family Poaceae; genus Cenchrus; species Cenchrus fungigraminus. The sequence goes on from CM072775.1 coordinate 26,078,532, forward strand.
ATCTAAGTCTGAAAACTAAGTATTTAAGAGGAATTATGGTGGAGCAACTATTCATCATTTCCAAGCATATATCATCAAGATCATTATCAAAGCAAAAAGCTAACTAGCAGACTCTATCATTTATTCAGACTCTAACACGCTAAGACTTTTTATAAGACATATTAAAAAATATTTATAAAAACTAGCTAAACAAAGTAGTGATACTTATCGTGGTAACTGGGCGTGCTCTTCCCCAAGCTGGATCTTGAAGTAGTTATGGGAACTTGCTTGCCTTTAGGTCTTTCTTAAATGTTCTCCCTGCCAATATTAATTTCGCACATACCCGAAGGAACAAATTCTATGATTATGTTGTGAGCCTTCATGTGCTCACTTCTTTTTGGGTTTTTCCATAGAAGCGTGGACCTTCATGTGCCCACATATTTTTGTTTTTTGTGAATTTTTCTATGAAAATGGGATGCTAATGCAAAAACATATGAATGCCATATTTTTGTATTTTTATTTTTGTGCCACCACAGTAAGAAGTACTTACATGGGGCTTTAGGAAACATATTTTTGGTTTTTTCTAATGCAGATGTAGGAAGGTAAATATGCTAAAGAAAATATGCTAATTTAAATATACTGTGCAGAAAAATAAATATGCAGATAAATACCGAGTTACCTCTCGACGAAAGTTTCGAGTATGCTGCCATCTATGGCACCTCGTCGGAATGTCGTGTCTGGTATGGTACCTTCAATGATATCGACGAGTGGCGTAGATGAGGTAGCCAATGAAGGAGTCGATTGTTGACGCGGGTAGCGGTAGGCTCTCTGTAGGTGTACTCTTGTAATCCTCTTTGGTAGGCATTTCTTCTTTCTTCCTCCAAGCTTGTTTCTTTGGGGGAGACCTCTCTGGAGTGGCAGGTCCAGAGTTCTTGGCTAGTAGGAGCTGAGCAGACTTCTCTTTAATTTTTTCTTCAATGTTCTTAATGTTCGTCAACTTCGTGTTCAACTTGTGTTGCATTTTCTGAAGGTGTCTCCGTGTCTTGTTTTTATTGGGCTCCTCAAAGTTAGTATAGCTATTAAAGTAGCAGTGTACCTTCTCAGTTTTGAACTGGAAGTGGATCTCGCCCGTCCTGATGTAGATGATTGCTCTTGTGGTGTTCAGGAACGGTCTCCCAAGTACTATGTGAGGATCTTGTTCTTCATCTCCCATGTCCATGACTACAAAGTCAGTTAGGACATAGTGATCTTTTATCTTGACGGGTACGTCTCACGCCACCCCGTCCGGGAGTCGATGTGATTGGTCCGCCATCTGCAGTGTTATGTAGGTGGAATACAAAGGCAGATCACCGTATATTAATTCATAAGTTACCTTAGACATTAAGTTGATGCCCGATCCCGTGTCGCAGACAACTCTCTCGAAGTTCCATTGATTGATGGAGCAGTGGATTGATGGCATTCCAGGGTCGTCTAGTTTTGGCAGCAGTGGTGAAGGGAGAAGGTTCTCGTGTTCTGACTTGATCGGGTTGATCATCCAGACTCCCTCCACGTGTGGTCGAGGTTGATTGTTCTTCTTGTTCCTCCTTCTGTTTTTCCTCTTCTTCTCGACATCTGGCTTGTACTCTTGAGGGTAAGGAAATTGGGGGTGTGCAGGAGCTCTTAGGATCTTGTTCTTGAAACTAAATTTCTCCCTCTTCCCGTTGATGGTGAAGACGACCTTGGCAGTGTCAACGTAGATGATGGCTTTGACTGTGGCAAGGAAAGAACGTCCCAAAATGATTGGAGCGTTCTCACTTCCCCCAGTCTTGACAACAACGAAGTCAGCAGCTACGTAGGAGCTTCCTACCCTCAGACATATGTCGTCTAGGATGCCCTCAGGGTAGCACAGTGACTGGTCTACAAGATGCAAGCACATGATTGTGTACAATAAAGGTGAACCATGGATTTTCTCATATATTACCTTAGGCATTATGTTGACGCTAGACCCAAAGTCACACAGCGTGTTCTCGAAAGTGTTGGCACCAATGCCGATGGTGATGATGAGCCTCCCTGGATCTTCTTTCTTGGTGGGCGTGTCCCAGTTAGTCCACCTTGGGCCTTCTTTCTTGCAGTAAGAACCTGCATTATATATATCGACAAGGTTTGCAGATTCTAATTCATTCGGCTGGCCCGGAATCTTACCTGGACTAGCTGTCAGAATCGATGATGCCAGCTGAGATATCTGAGATTCTATCATTTTATTAAAGCTGTGCTGGTTCTTAATGGCAGAAGAAAAGCTTTCCATTTTATTACTAATAGTTTCTAACATTTTATCATTGGAAGCTAACTTCTTAGACAGGTTATCCATAAGTCTACCCTGGTTTTGAACTAACTCTCTTAAAGGTGGGAAATTATTATAAGAGTTATTACCTTGATAATTACCTGAATAGTTACCTGGGTAGTTGGGCCTCTGCTAGGTCCATCCTTGATTCTGCAGGGGACGATATTGATTGTTGATGTAGTTCACGTCCTCCTCTAGCTCGGGACATTGACTGGCTGATTGTCCGATGTTTCCACACTCTTCACAGGTCATGCGAGAATCGAAGAGTTGCATGACTTCTTTCTTCTCAGGGGATCTATCTTCAAGCCTTTTCATTATTAAGTCCCTCTTGGCAGACAGCATGTCTACCTCCTTGAGCTGGTGCATTCCTCTTTCTCTCTTGCGGGGTTGACGTTCCTCATTCCATGCTTGATTGGACGCCATCTTTTCCACAAGGTTAGTGGCTTGAGTAAGTGTAAGTGATAGGAAAGCACCTCCAGCTGCAGCATCCATCGTTTCACAGGCATTGTTAGTGAGACCGTGGTAGAAGGTCTGCATGAGCAACCAGTTCTCCATTCCGTGGTGCGGGCATTCTGATATGTAGTCTTGGAAGCGCTCCCACACTTCTGTAACAGATTCGTCATGTTGCTGCTGGAAACTTGAAATTTTCCCCCGTAAGGCGTTGGTTTTGCCTATAGGGAAGAACTTTGCCAGAAAGGCAGTAGAGCATAGTGTCCAAGTTGTGAGTTTGTCTTTGTTGGAGTAGAACCATTGTTTCGCTCGTCCCAAGAGTGAGAATGCGAACAAGCGAAGTAGGATTGCATCACTTGGCACATCTTTGATCGTGAAGGTGCCACATATCTCCAGGAAGTGTTGGAGGTGTGCGTTGGCATCTTCATGAGCTTTTCCACAAAACTGGCTAGCTTGTACCATGTTGATCAATGCAGGCTTGAGCTCAAAAGCTTTGTCTCCCACATCGACAGCCGGCCTAGTATGGATGTTGGCCGTGGTCGGTGCAGAGTACTCGCAGAGGGTCTTGTTAGCCATTACTTCAAACGTGGGTGTTAAGCTTCACACAATGGTTGAATCTTCCTAGGAAAATGTGGTGGGCCTTGGTTTAAGCTTTGACCTTGCCTTCTTTAGGATTTGTTCTGGATCTGAAATGAAGTTGTCTGGAGAAAATAGGTATGAATCTTGAGTTCACCTCCATTTGGCATGCTCTTGGTTGGGAGGAGTTTGCGCCGGTTACAGAGCTTGGCTCTCGGCCCCTCACCATCCAGTTTCTTTGCTCTCTTACCGAGATTCAGGATGGCATTCAGTTTCGTCTTTTTGGGACTGATTATCGTGTTTCTTGGAAGGAACTTAGTCGTCTTCTTGGTTTTAGTCCTCGTTGTGCTGTTTCTCTGAAGAAGGCTTGTGAGGGTTTTGTTCGAGACTCTTTCTGGGCAGACATCTCTGGTCTTGTTTACAGTGGCAAGTTTGTACGTCGGTGCAACGATATCGTGCATCCCACTGTCCGTTTGTGGCACAAGTGGCTTGCCATTACTCTCTTTCCATGAGAGGATGTTCGGCCCGTGCGCAGTGATGAGATGATGCTATTATACGCCGCTACTAACCAGATCAAGGTCTCTCCCGTTAAAGCTATGATTCGGCAGTGGATGATGAATTTCAAGATGATAGGCCCTATTGAGTGTACGTCTTTGGTGACTCGTATTGCTCTCAGACTCGGGGTTCTTAGCGGGAATTCTGTACCCTTCATCGGGACGCCCCGAGTTCTCATTGATGAGGCATACTTGATCCAAGGGCATATACTCAAGAGGGGCCGAAATGATTCTTTGATTTTCTTCTTTCCGGGTTATGCAAATCAAATCCCGTTACCTAACCCGGGGTTTCAATTGTATAGCTCGGAGTCACTAACCATTCCCCTTGTTACACAAGAGGAAAGCCGTCGTGCTAGTGTTTCAGGAAGGTCCACCAGAAGCGCGGCGAAGAGAGCACACATGCAGTAGCAGCAGCAGTCACAGCCACAACCACAGCCACAGCCACAGCCTGCTACACCACCGGTGGCAGGAGGGGCCCCTACGGGGTACATGTTCGGGGTTACCCCTAGATATGAACCTGGTTAGGACTAGCCCACCTACCACCCGAGTGCGAGTGGCACGGCTTGGGTGAGTGCGAGCGGTGCTCAGTGGGCCACACTCGCTAGTTCCAGCTCCGGTGGTCCACCTTCGTCTTCGTCCTTCCGGCTGCACTCCTCAGCCTCTGCACGCGATGCTCAGCTCGCGCAACAGATGGGAGAGCTCACCGTTCAGGTCACGGAATTGGAGGAGACGCTGAACACCCACGTCGAGTCTACCTCAGCGTGGTAGCGTCAGGCTGGAAAGGATCGAAGCCATGCAGTAGAACCAGCAGCGATACATGGAGGAGCAGAGGGCTTACTACGCGAGTCAGGGATTCTTCTTCCCTCCTCCGCAGTGAGCCTGAAGCTAGCTTGGGGGAGGACCCCCATCCTGAGGTAACTTGTATCTTCCTTTCTTTTCAGAATATCTTATAAATGAAAACCCCAAAAAATTTGCAAAAATAAAAAGACCAAAAATATTTATTTGCTTTCACTATCATCGTTTGCTTAGTTTGCTTCGATATGCATAGTAAGAATGCTTTGCCTCCATGGTTGAAATGATGAATAGTTGCTCTGTTTATTCTCCTCGTATGTCTTGCTTACAACTTTGTATCCTACCTAAGTTTTGAGTTTGTTGGCTTGAATGTTCAAACCTTAGCTTGAAAACTGTGGGTAGCAAAAAACATGATCCTTGTCTAAGTTGTTGTGAGACATGATATGGTAGAATAGAGTGCTATGATCTTGTTCCTAGTGATGCTTGATATCCAGAGTTTTTCTTTTTGAAAAATCAAAACATGATGAGTTCCTCAATGATGAGAAATTTCCTATCCAAGGTCATATGTAGATTCTAGCTCTTAGCCTCCACATATGCAGCTTGTTCTCTCATTGAGCTTTGTCAAATTGTTGTGACCCTTGCTAGAACTCATACTCCCTTGATCAAGATCACGTACATGTTCATGCTAAACTTCTACACTAGAAGTTAGCATTCATCATTTGTTCCATTTTGCTTATGCATTTTTCCACAAATAAAACTCTATGTATCTTTGTATCATTCATCCCTCTCCAAATATCTCCAATAGAGACAAAGGGTTAGCTAAAAAAAGAGAAAGAAAAAAGAAAAGCATGCTCAAAAGCATGGCGAAAATAAAATAAAGAGAGCTAGCCTAAGTCTCAAAAAATTTCAAAAGGAGAAAAAGGGATTGATATGTGCAAGAGAAAGAGTTCCACCATATAGATGGTAATAACTAGTACCTACTCCGGGGCTAGTGTCCACCTTACCATCAATCCCTCATTTCCTCATATAAAGCATGGTAATATCTAGCACCCATTTCCGGGCCTAGTATCCACCTTGCCATGCTCATATCCATGACACACATATGCACATCTTGATCAGGATGTATGTTTGTTTCTTCCAAGGATCCGGTCTTTGACTTAGCAAAATATGAGAGACAAGTATGCCACATTTCTTCCCTACCTACAGCTCCACATAAGCCTATTAGGAGTAGGATGTGAAGAAAGGCAGCATTGATGCCTTGGTGAGGAACCATACACTTTGAGCGATCCGAGAGTATCATTTGAGGAACTCTGATTTTCTTTTGAAAAATTTGCAAAACCTCCGGATTGATAGCTGATCAATGTATGAGTGATTATACACATGTTATCAGGCAAGTGAAGCTATATGCCCCACGTCATCAGGTGAAAGGTAAGAACATTGCCAAATTGTTCAATTCTAGAATCAATTCTTAGGTGAAATACCCCTCAAAAGAGAAGGAAACCCACCTTTTATGGAGAAACCATGCCAACTCAACTGAGGAGGTGGCTGCCACCAAGGAAACACATGTCATTCCACGTCATTGATCCAAGGGAGGCACTCAACGACGAATCAGAGAGCGCCACATGGACTTCACATGGATCAAAGGGCCCACCTCAGATACCAAATCAAGCCATGCACCGAGAGTGGATCAAAGGGCCCACAGGGTCGCCACCTAGAGGAAGCACACCAGGTGGGGCCACCCTAGGGGGCCGGCTGATCCTAGGATCGGCCGAACCGACCTAGGGGGCTTTCATCCTGGCCCTCCACGTGGTGGCTGCTCATTGGTCACTTGCTGCATCCCCGAGTGTTTTGAGGCCATTTGGTGCTTCGAGCAAGCCTGGTCCTTGCCTACAAATAGAAGGGGAGGGGCTCCCATTTCCCACACACCACTCTCTCATTCTCCTCTCACTTTTAGTTTCCAAGGCTAGGGGGTAGGCTAGAGTAGCTCTTCTTCAGGTTCCAAGTCTTCTTTGGAGTCTAGGTATGTGTTCTCTTTTATCTTTATTTCAATGTATGACTTTGATCTACTTCAGTTATTCAGCTATTTCATATAAAGTCATGGTAGATCATATGCTTGATATGTTCTTGAGTTCATCCTTTGTTCATCATTTAGAGGCTTGTGTTCTTCATGAACACTACCTTTTGATCCACTTGAAGGGTGATAAACTCATTCCTTATGTGTTTGTTCATAAGTTAGAGGCTCGTGTTCTTCACGAACACGACCCTTTGATCTTATTGACTAGACATAAGAGAGTTCGTATCTGTTCGTATGTCTAGCCTTAGTTGATCTTATTAGATGGCATGAGAGTGTTGCATGAGGTTTGTGTTCAAGCCACGGTACTCGGTCTAAGTTGACCAGTCTTCTGGTGGCTCTCACCCTGGGTCACAATAGCCCGGGCCGGGTGGAGTCTAGCAGCAACGCAGGCATGGTGCCTGGGTTGTCTGGCTACGTTAGTTATGAGCATACCCCCCGTAACGATAGAGGTAGGTCCGCAGTGGTGACAGCTGTTGGATCCTTTGTAACCCTCCGCGCTGGGGTACCTGCTGTAGGAGTCTAAAGTCTAGTTTCGCAGAGTGCTGGTCGTCGCGGGCTAGCTCCCCGTTTGTACCTGGGTGATGAACCTTACCCTCTCAAGCAACGCTCGTGCCTATCTCATGTATCTTCTAGCTTTATTTAGTACATTAGAACCTAGAGCTAACTCGTATGTTCCCCCTAAGCCGTAGTGTGCTAGAGTAGAGGTAGATGTGAGTGTGTGTGTCGCACTACCCTTTATATCTTTTATCTTACCCCAGACTTTGAGTTTGTTGTTTCCTATATCTATCTTTTAGTTTACATTCAGTGCAAAAGCATAAGTCTAAGATATCCGCCATTGCCTTCCACAGATACGATACCCATGGAATATTCTCCTTCCTTGGGGAAATGCTACAATGGTTTATCTGTGCGCTTGCGGATTCGTTCATGATCATTTAGATTAACCTTTGGCAAGTCTTGATGTTCACGCTAACTCGGCGTTGTTAGTTGTGACGTTAAGAGGTGCCTACAAGGCGTTTCTTGGTGTTGTCACTAAGGATGGATTCCAGATTTGTTCTTAAGGTGATGTCGCTACGAAACGCCAACAAAAGGTTAGTGACCAAAAATACCCGAAGGACAACTTATCCTAGAAACATGTTCTTGCTTTTATTCAAAAAGGAAATAAAACCTATGCTAATCAAGGCTATCTCCTGGTAGTGCTTTGTTTATTTGAGGTCATAAGCTCGACCATGGGAACTTCATCTTGCAGCTATCGTTGGTGGTGTCATTCCCATCTCACCACCAATCCTTGATGTATCAGTAAAGCTTTAGCTGCAACGTTAGTGCCACAGTGCACACACAAAATCTGCAATGCTTATGGTAAACATATGCATCTACAATCAACCTTCCAAACGTTTTGCAAAAGAGAACCAGAAGGTGGTTGTAGCCCTCGTATGTGCTCAGCGCACTAAGCATGACTGACTCTAGAGAGGCATGATGCGAGCATGGTTTATGTGGTAGATCGAGGATGAAACTGCCATGCTCGTCAATGAAGTGTTTTCCTCCAAACACCAGAGTCAGTGCCTCACAAAGTTCCATGGCCCATGAATTCTCCATCTCAAGAGGGTCATCATGGACGTTCAATGTTGACTCTCGATCACAATTGAAAGCAACATGATACGGGCCAGCAGGAAGAGGCTGAAACTCAGTCGAGAATGGTGACGGTCGTTCGTCTTCACAAAGGTGAAGAGGGTCTTCCGAGTTGTACTCATGAGGAGTAGAGAGTTCTACACCTTCAATGACAACAGGCTCGGATGATGTGAATGGAGGTATACACTTCGTCTTCTCGAGCAGGTTTTTCTGGGGAAGAGGATTCGCCATAGGGTGTCCCAAACAAGGGGTAGCAGTGGCGGAAGTGGCTTCCCCAAGATTACCATCTAGGCTCCCTATGGATTCCTCAAAGAATTTCTCTAGCGGGGAGCCTAGGAGTAGATCAGGATCGAGGACATCGAAGATGTAAAAGTCTAGGCCAGCCTCAATCCCATCTATGATGAGTGGCACAACACTTGCAATCCCCCGACATTCAAGAACGTGCCCAAAGGGACAAGTCTCAAGGAGCATGTCGGATGGTGCTAGCGGAACTTTGCCTAAAAGTGTTTCCGCTAAGTGCCATGGCATAATGTTAACCTCCATGCTGGGGTCACAATGGGCCTCTACGGCAATCCCTCTCACAGAATAAGGAATAACCAGAGATGGTGTACTATCCCAAAATGCTTCGGAAAAGCATATCGCTCCATCTGGCCATTCCTCTTTCATGGCCTCCTCAGGAAATGCTTCGTTAGGAGGATCGGGAGGCGAAGGAGATACCGTAGGTCTAGGGACAGGCTCTGGCAGAGGATGTCTAGATGGTTCAGCATGCACAGAAACAGTTTCCATAAGCTCTTCTTCTGGGTTTCCTTGGGATTTATCAAGAAGTTTTTCTAAGAGGAAACCTAGAAGAAGATCAAAATCCATGATGTCATAGATGTGGAAATCTAATCGCACCTCTATGTCATCAATGGTGATCAGCACGTCCTTAGCAATCCCCCAACATGGAAAAACACAGCGCCACTTGGGACTATGGAAAAGTCTATCAGTCGGGATCAAGGGCGTGTCACCCACCAGAGTATCCAAAGGGGTCTCTGGTATGATGCAAGCCCCAACAGTAGGGTTATGGACAGCGTCTACGGTGTTTCCTCTCATGGAACAGTGGATGATCGTGGAAGTCGAGCTAACCCGAATTGCTTCGGATGTACGCTTCTGAGGTGACCAATCCACTATCGTCCTATGATTCCAAACTTCATCTAGGACCTCATAAAGGTCCAGCGATGCCGTAGGCTTCTCGTGCCAAGAGTGATCTGAGGTATTGCTGATGTTTCTAGAAGGGTCATCCTCAAATCGGGAAAAGAACTCCGAAGGTTGAATTTCTTCTTCCTTGGGTGTTGGTCATTCAAGAGAGGATTCAATAGATGAATCAAGGGATTCAGAGAATGAAAGCTCAGATTCGGTTGTTGAGAGACTCTCATAGCTCGACTCGGATGTTTGGTAGGATTCGTCATAAAAGTCATGGGAAGAAGAAGTTTCTGAGAAGAATTCTAGGATCTCTCTTCTTTCCTCTAGAGTTTGGATTTCGAACAATCCTCTAGCTACGAGGTCTGGCTCTTGTGCAGATTCCAAGTCTATATGCGTGTAAAAGATGTTCGTTGAAATATCGTCGGATATAGACAAGTCTGAGCTAGATGTCAAGAGACTTGAGAACCTAGCCCAAGCTGCACCTATGGACTCCATCTCCAATTGCTCAAAGTCGAAGAGGTCAAACGGTAGAGAGTTTATATGTTCCGAATGGGAGAACGAGTAACAAAAGTTATCTCGTAGTTCCTCCCAACTGCTCACACTACCCACCGTGAGAGTGTACCATTGTCCCGCCCTATCTACAAGAGAGAAAGGAAAAAATTCCCACCTCAAAGTTTCCTGTGTCATGCCCAACACAAGTAGGCCTGAACACAGTCCTTCTAACTCCTTTACATGAACATGAGGATTATCGCTAATCGCTCCAAAGAAGGGTCGATTTTGAACCATGGCTATAAAGCCAGGACCGAGTTCGCAGCAAGATGAAGAAGTTGATTGTTGCTCTAAGACGAACTCGCCCCTAGGGGTAGAGAGGCTTTGACAGGAAGACATCTCAATGGGTAGAGGGGGTAAAGGTAGAACAAAAGAAAAGATAAAAATATACGAAGACCACTAGGCTCGAAGATAGAAACAGCAACTGTCCCCGGCAACGGCGCCAGAAATGCTTGTTGGCATTTCTTAACCTCAACGCTAGGCACTATAATAGCATGAGCGTGGAAGAGGCTCCCGGGTACACTGACGAGTGCGAACGAATCCGCAGACGCACGGATACACCATTGTAGCAGTTCTCCCTAAGAGAATGAGTATTCCCACAGGGTATCGAATCCAAGGACGGGAGAGTTCTGGCTCAAGCCTAGCTGATGGTCTAAGGACACAACACTAATTGATAGGATAGGTAGAAAGGATCTGCCTAACCGAGCGCAGAGTCCAGCACGGTCTCTCAGCTATAACACTCGCTTTGGGCGCCAACCCACCCTAGCTGTTTAAGGCTAGGCAATATGTTCTGGCAACGGGGCCCTACTCGGTACACAGGCGCAGAGGGTTCCAAAGGGTCCAACAGGCTGTCACCACTGCGGCCTACCTCTATCGTTACGCGAATGTACTTGGTATTCGCAGGATAACCTATGGTCCAGACACCACGTCTACACCACTGACTACTACCATAGCCGGGCATCGTCTGACGTCCCGATAGCCCGACTATAGCACTACTTATAAATACGGAACTACGAATCCGCGAGGGAGATACTGGCACTAGCTCAAGGTATACTCTATCACTTATGCAAGATCACGAATGCACTTTGATCTAATTAGATAAATGCAGGAGCATCAACTTTACTCTAAAAGACAAGCCAGAAAACAAGATGCAAACTTATGATCTAAGTCTACTAGATCGAAAGGGTTGTGTTCGAAGACCACAAGCCTCTAAACCAAGAACAAACGAAGAACACAAGAACAAAGCAACTAGGCATGCATAGAACTTTAGTCTAAATAGAAAATGTTGAAATACTCACTTTAGTCTAATTGAAGAACAAAGACACCGCTGAGGATCGTTCTTCAGGAAGATGTCATGAACATGACATGGCCCCAAGCCTCCCACCTCACTTCCTAGCACTAATCCTATTCAAAGAGCTCTCCTCTCCTAAAGAGAGAGACTCCAAGGCCAAAATGAAGAGGAGAAGGAGATGTGTGTGTCCAAGAATGAGGCCCCTCCGCTTCTATTTATAGGCAAGGGGGAGGCTTGCTCCGGGGCTCAAAGTGCTCCAAAACACCCGGGATCGTAGCAAGTGGCCAATGGGAGACCTCCACGTGCAAGGCCAGGATGAACCGACCCTAGGTCGGTTCGGCCGATGAAGGACCGAATAGGGCGACCAGAGAGGGGGGGAGTGAATGGGAGCCGATAAAAATTCTTCCCAAAGGTCGAACTCGGCCTATACTACGATTGCCACTCCAAGAACTCGCACACACAAAGAAAGCTCCAAACAAGGCACACACAAGCCAAGAATCAAGAGACAAGCCTAGGAGCAAAGAGCGGAAGCACCAAAGCAAGAACCAAAAGACTTAGCCAATCCTGTGAAGCCCTGGGCGGACGGTCCGCACGAGTACGGCGTAAAGTCCGCGAGTACGGCGGACAGTCCGATGACCCTCGGCGGACAGTCCGAAAAAGGACTCTGAACCACCAGTATTGCACCGGGGAAAATCAGACAGTCCGGGCAAGCACCGCGGACAGTCCGGCAGCCCGCGGACAGTCCGGCCACCCCTGGCGGACAGTCCGGCCAAACTTCCTAGACACCCCAGACAAACCTCGAGCCACCCCAGACAAAAGCAACACCACGCGGACAGTCCGGCTAGCTCACGCAGACAGTCCGCAAACTTCTTGCAACAGAACCCTAGCTGAGAAACGGATCAAAACGCGAGCGCTAAAGAACACGCGAAGAACTCTGACGAACACGCTCCACGCGGACAGTCCGCGACGCTCGAGCGGACAGTCCACGACACGCGGACAGAGCAGAAACTGCCCGACCTCGCGAGGTCAACTCTCCAAATCCATCACCGGATCTCCCAAACGCCAAAAGCTCTTGAGACAAGATTTGGGGGAGATGATAAGCAGCACAAGAGGAAGCTATGCCCCAAAAATCTCGACCTCTAAGACACTAAATCGCCGGGAATCGCGGATCACACGAACTCCACCAAGAGCACAAACTCCGACCAAAAACTCACGAATCGAAGGCTCTCCACAGCGTTTGAGGAGTCAAGATCACACACAAAGATGCGCAAGGCATCCACACATGATCTCCTCAAAGAAATCCGTAGGAAAACGCCCTCAAATCCCCGAATCGAGCGAAGAACGAAACTCCACAAAAATAGCCCCGAAAATGACACGAAAATCACAGAGCACTAGGAGATCACTGCAACGCCGAATGCTTCCATACATCCAGAGGTCAGAGTCTATACAAGAATCTAGCCTAAGGAATACAGAGGGAAAAGAAGCAGTTCAGAGCAATCTACCGGGGGAGGAAAACCTAGGGTCCAAGGGAGAGAGATGCCATACACCTCTACGCTATTTATACGAAGTCCATCGGAGGGAGGTAAATGACCACGCTACCCCTACTACTTGAAATTAAGATACAACCCCTCAGGGGCATTTTGGTCAAGTCTTCATCGGACGGACATGCTTCCACCGCGGCTTCGCTTCACCTCGACGCAAACCCCGCGATCACGCCACATGCCCTCCACCTCGAAGCTTCCCGAAGCTCCCGGATCACCGTCTCCGTTGCCTCGGGCCTCCGGCCTTGGTTTTAAGGCCCAAACCAAGAAACCGTCCACCGATGGTTTTGTGGGCAAACCAACAAACCCCGTGTGCAAGCTTCGGGCTCCATCCGCTACCTTGCACCGGCCCATGTTCACGACTTCAGCCCGCCAGTCTTGCACCGCACGGCTCGCACTCGACCCCATCGGCCACCGGGTCCATCAAACCAAGCCTACTTGCCACTCCATCACCCGAAGGCCGCCACGGCTAAGGCCTTTCACGCTTGTTCTTCACCTGCACCGACACGAGTCAAGCCGGAACCTGTACCTGCACACTTAGCCAAGCATCAGTCCACACAACGTTATCAATCACTAATCACTAAGGAGCGACCCTCCACTAGTCCTCGGACACACCTGGTCCTCAATCCCCCCCTTTATGAGTGCATTGACAACACCCATAGTAACCACATAGAGAAAAAGAAAAGAAAACAATCACGAACACAAACCTCCCAAGCAAGTGATCCAAAGCCAAAGAACAAGCGAAAACTCGATCACTCGCCAATCCAAGTGTCGGCCCCCTAAGACAAGGGCAACGGCTCGACACAGCCGAGACAAACAAAGCTCTACAAAGAGCACACCACAAAGCATAAAACTCAGGAAAATCAGAGGAGCTCCCCCTGCACATATGCAAACTCCGCCTGAGCAATTGCAACCTCTTCTTCTCAATTTTTCTCCTCACATGCAACATCTCACAAATGCATACCAAAATTCCACAAAAACTTCTGATGCATTATTTTCCCATATCATACAAAAATATCATACAAAACTCTCCCCCTTGTTGACAATGCATGAATCAAGGTATACAAAACTCTTCCCGTTGTTTTCATAAAAAATGCATGTCAAAGCACATATACAATCTACCAAGCTTCTCAAATATACAAAGAGCACAACAAAATGCTACAAGTGAGACATGGAGCAAGCAAAGTAGACATGGTGTATCTAGCACATTGCCATCAAGAAGATAGAGACATATAAGCATGTGACATGGCTAAAAGCAAATTTAAGCAATTTTCACAAAGAAATAGTCATCTCATGAGCAAGACTCTCTCTATACCAATTTGAACATAAATACACTAGATCATCCAAAGTTTATGCAAGATCACAAATTCTCATCACAAGATCATTATAAACGCCCACAAGCTACTCAAGTCATGTTAAAGCCACCGAGCCAAGTGTTTACTTCTTAAAATGAGACTTCTCATGGTAGACAACATGCTACGGTTTAGCACCCAAGATATGAATATCAAAAGCATAAAGACATGATTAGGAGCTCATTTTTCAAGCATAAAGCAATTCATACACCAATTTCATTTTCAAGATTAAACATGGTACATGAAGTGCCTTTGCGGCAAAAATAAGCTTATTCTCCTCCCCAAGCAAGCAAAAGGGCTAAACATTTACAATGACAAAAGGTCTTCGACCCCAAGCAAAGAGAACATGATTCTCAAGCACAAACTAAACATGATATAGGCATTTAAGCACAAATTGAGCATAGACAAGCATCTACTCATGAGAGTCACAATTTTAGCATTTTCATCAAAAGAAAGCTATCTCAACAGAGGTATATGGCAAAACCATCCAGAGCATAGCATTCACATCCACAATTTATCAAACATGCACAAGTCTCACAAATAGCACATCGTTGATCAAAGTATATAAGAGAAGCTCATTCCTAGCACAAGTGATCCAAAGATGGCTATCCTACCAGGTGTTGTACAGAAAGTAAAAAGCATGAATGAAATGCAACAAAATGAACATATGACACATATATACATGAGAAGCTCCAAGACTCAGCTAGAAAGGAAAGCACACCCCAAGTTCACCCCGCAAGTGAGTGAAAGTGACTTGATCAAGCGGTTTGGTGAATATGTCGGCTAGCTGGTCTTCGGTAGGGACATAGGAAAAAGATACGTTTCCCTTCTCGACATTGTCCCTCAGAAAGTGGTACCTCACTTCTATGTGTTTCGTTTTGGAGTGGAGGACAGGATTTTTGGCTACACTTATGGCACTAGTGCTGTCACACAAAAGTGGAACCTTGGAGCACTCCTCTCCAAAATCACTCATGGTATAGGTCATCCAAAGCAGCTGGGAACAACAACTAGCAGCAGCTACATACTCGGCCTCTGTAGTGGACTGGGCTACACTGTATTGCTTGCGAGATGACCAAGAGACCAAAGAAGAACCAAGGAACTGACAACACCCAGAGGTAGACTTGCGGTCGAATCGACACCCAGCAAAATCAGCATTAGAGTACCCGTGAAGTCTGAGTGTCGAGGAGGCAGAATACCAAAGACCAAACTCAGGTGTGTAGTTCAAGTACCTGAAAATCCGCTTGACGGCCTGCTGATGTGAAGTCCTCGGTGAAGCCTGAAAACGAGTGCACAGACACACACTGAACTGTATGTCCGGCCTCGTCGCCGTCAAGTAGAGGAGGGAGCCGATCATGCTCTGGTACTCCTTCTGGTCCACGGGTTCACCATCCTCGTCCGCGTCCAAAGCCGTAGTGGTACTCATCGGCGTAGTCAGCGGCTTGGAGTCGTTCATGCCAAACTTCTTCACCATGTCCCTGGTGTACTTCGCCTGATGTACAAACGTCCCGTCCTTGCACTGCTTGATCTGGAGGCCCAAGAAAAACTGCAGCTCGCCCATCATGGACATCTCAAATTCCCTGCTCATGTCATCTGCAAATCTGGCAACAAGATCATGAGAAGAGCCACCAAAGATTATGTCATCCATGTATATCTGAACAATCAAAAGGTCATTCCCATGCTTACGGAGAAACAGGGTTTTATCAACTGTGCCCATCACAAAACCCTTACTCAGCAAAAACCCTCTCAACCTGCCATACCAAGCTCTAGGTGCCTGTTTCAACCCATAAAGCGCTCTCTGGAGTTTGTATACATGATGTGGGTATTTTTCGCTCTCAAACCCTATGGGTTGCCTCACATACACTTCTTCCTCTATCCCCCCATTCAAGAAAGCACTCTTGACTTCCATTTGGTACAACTTGAACCCTTTAGCCACGGCAAACGCTAGAAGGATCCTACTTGCCTCCAAACGAGCTACAAGAGGAAATGTCTCCTCATAATTTATCCCCTCCTTCTAGTTGAACCCCTGAGCCACCAACCTCGACTTGTTTCTCACAACCATCCCATTCTCACCCTCTTTGTTCTTCCACACCCACTTGGTACCTATGGGATGGCAGTTTGGTGGTGGATCGACTAACACCCAGACTTGGTTTCTCTCAAAATTCTCCAACTCCTCATGCATGGAATTCACCCAATTCTCGTTAGACAAGGCGTGTCGAATATCTTTGGGCTCAAAAGAAGCGACAAAAGCAGAGTGAGCCAAATGAGAAGTGTTCCTTGACCTCAACCGTGTAGTGCGTTCATGAAGGTTACCTATGATCGTCGTCGGTGGGTGATCAACTTGTACCCACCGTGGAGCCTCTCGCCAGGACACGATCTCCCCCTCAGCAACAGCCTCCGCTTGAACAGCCTCAGTCGTAGTGGGTGTAGGGGATGGTCCATCCTCGATCGTAGTCGTAGTAGTGGAAGTAGCGTGTACACGATCAGCCGTGGGAGCACCACCATCATCATCATCCTCGTCTCCATCTCCATCCTTCTCATCCTCAAGGATCCTGGCACCAACCTCCTCGTCACCTGCGCACTCAAAACCAAAAGAGCTACATGGTTGTGTCTCGTCGAAGGTAACCTTGCAAGTCTCCATGATTCGGTTAGTGTCAAGGTTGAGCACGCGATATGCTCTAGAATGAATCGCATAACCAAGGAAAATACCATCCGAACATCTAGATTCAAACTTATCCAACTTGCCCTTCTTCAGAATGAAACACTTGCAACCAAAAGCTCTAAAATGACTCACCTTGGGTTGTCGGCCATGCATCAACTCATAAGAGGTCTTCTTCTTAAAGGCACGAAGGAAAATGCGATTCGAGACATAGCAAGTGGTATTGACCGCCTCGGCCCAGAAACGCCTAGGAGTCCTATGCTCATCGAGCATCGTCCTGGCCATCTCACAAAGGGTCCGGTTCTTCCTCTCCACTATGCCATTCTGGCAAGCGACGTATGGAGAAGAGTACTGATGATCGAGACCAAGATCACTGCAAAAGGCATCAAAATGAGAGTTCTTAAATTCTGCGACATTGTCTCTGCGTATAGCTCGTATGTCATCACCATGTCTCTCATTCTTCAACCTCAAGATCAAGTCACGAACAAAGCCAAATGTCTCGCTCTTATCCTCCAAAAAGAAAACCCAAGAGTACCTCGAAAAATCATCAACAACCAAAAGAACATACCACTTCCCACCCGCAGAGCGAACACGAGCTGGCCCAACCAAATCCATGTGCAACAGCTCACAAGGTCGCTTGGTCATGACCGCAGTCAGAGGGGCATGAGAAGCAGCAACCATCATTCCATGCCGACAAGAAGCACAAACCAAATTTTTCTCGAATTTCAACTTAGACAATCCTCAGACAAGGTCAAGACCACTCAAGCGGGAAAGCAACTCAAAGCTCAAGTGTCCCAACCTCCTATGCCATTTCCAAATCTCGGTCGACACGCCAGCAACAAAGCATCGAGGAGGACCAACAGACTGGGAAAAATCGGCACGAAAGATTTGACCCTCGGGGACGATCGTACAAACAAGATCGCCTCGAGAATCAAGCACACGAGAAGCACCCGACTTAAAACGAACCTCAAAACCTTCGTCCAGTAACTGATACACTGACAACAGGTTAAAACCAAGTGACTTGACCAGGGACACACTTCTCATGGTCACCTTGCTACTCACCTTCACCATACCTTCAGCAAGCACTCGTCCTCTCTCGTTATCCCCGAAAGTGATGTACTCCCTCGTACTCACCGGGGTGAGGCTGGAGAACCACACACGATCTCCGGTCATGTGTCGTGAGCAACCGGAGTCGATCAACCAAAAGTTCCCTAAGCCTCCCACCTACAATCAAAAACGAGGACGAGAATGAGCAAGCGACTCAACACTGGGGTTAGTTCCAAAAGAGTCAAACCAGTGTCGAGCCATTTGCTAAAAAGAAGGGTTAGCAAAGTCTATTCTACCAACACCCCGAGGCGGAGCCCTCTCACGCTTACCACCAAAGGACCTGTCACGTCGCACCACGAGGGGGAAAACGTGGCCCGTAGTCCATCTGAGACCCAAAGCTTCGATCGTGCCTTCCAAACTCATAACGGTCACGAGAAGGAGCATGTCGAGCCAACTCACCATGCCCAAACCCAACACGCCTATCTCTCTGAGGGAACACACCTCCACCTCCACCTCCACCTCCACGAGTGGGAACTGTACGCACATACACCTCACCCCTAGGTAGAGGCCCTCTACGAGGCTCAGGCACACCACGAGCAAGGTGGTACCGGTCCTTGTTTGCCATCTCCCTAGCAAACCTCTCATCCCTCTTCCTCTGGAAACAGAATTCATCCTTATGCCCATCCCTCCCACAATACTCACAATGGAAGCGGATTGGCACTGGCGCTTACGCGGTGGCTTTTCTGTCGGCTTCTCAACCGCTTTCTCTCCTGACTTCCCCTCAAAGACATTACCCAGGTTCCTCACAAATTTGATGTGTTTCTGGTAATTCTCTGTTTTCTAGGGGAACACTGGTGGGTCTGGAGTTCTATCAAGCTTGTTTCTCAGGTGGTTTGGCTTGGGTGCATATTTGTTCATGGGTATGGTGTGTGGTGGAGTAGGGGTCTCTTTGGCTTTCTCTTCTCCCTCACCACTCTTCTCACCACTCTTGTCAGCCCCCAACGCCTGACCATCAAACCTCTTGAACTGAGCCAACATCAAACTCAATTGTGGCTCATGCCCAGACAACCAACTCATCAATTTCCTAAGCTCATCATTTTCATCCTGCAGATGGTCAACATAGTGTGCGAGTTCCATGTTTTTCAAAGAATGCATTTCACAGGTTGAACATGATGTAGGAAGAGGAGCTTTCAATGCCGCCTCAAGAGAAACAATTCTAGTGTGAGATTCATCTAACCTAGCATGCAAAATAGGACATGAGGTACACGCACCTAGTAAAGCTGGCCTAGATTTAAGTTGATCACACTCAATCCTAACCACATCTAGTTCCTCCAAAGTAGAGGCATGCTTCTCCTTGAGAGCAGTCAAATCAGCAAGAAAAACTGAGCAATCACCACAATCAATTTCATCAGACACCACAGGAGCAGATTTCAAAGCACCTATCTCATTTCTAGCATCCACAAGCAAGGATTCAAGCTCGGCTATCTTATCCTTAGCATCACCCAACAAAGACCTAAATTCCCTCTTCTCCTTGTTGGTCTTTCTAAGCACATCATCACGGTTATCAAGCAACTCATTGAGCCTAGCATTCTCCTCTAGCAAGAAGTTGGGATCTTGTTATACCTCTTCCTCGGAGTCGGAGTTCGAATCCGAGCTGTGCCTCCCACCCTTCTTGGAATGCGCCATGCCACAAAAGCCTCCTTGTGCGACGAAGCTTAGGCCGGTGAAGTTCTTGCCCGTGTGCCGCTTGTCCTTACGCCTTTCTTGCTCTTCCTCGCTGCTCGAGTCGGAAGAAGCATCGCTTGATGTCCCGCGATCCTAGAAGTAGAAAACTGTATGGGATGACATAATGAGGATTCTGAGTAACCTCCCAGATCAGAGTTCCCTTACCACGTAAAAAACGTGCCCATGCGCTTCTCCCATATCAGGTAATTCTTGCCATCAAAGTGCCGAGGACCCGACCCCTTGCCATAATCGCCCATCTTTGGATCTTAGACTGGTTAGAATCAAGAAGATCTGTAACCGGCTCTGATACCAATTGAAGGACCGAATAGGGCGACCAGAGAGGGGGGAGTGAATGGGAGCCGATAAAAATTCTTCCCAAAGGTCGAACTCGGCCTATACCCCGATTGCCACTCCAAGAACTCGCACACACAAAGGAAGCTCCAAACAAGGCACACCCAAGTCAAGAATCAAGAGACAAGCCTAGGAGCAAAGAGCGGAAGCACCAAAGCAAGAACCAAAAGACATAGCCAATCCTGCGAAGCCCTGGGCGGACGGTTCGCACGAGTATGGCGGATAGTCTGCGAGTACGGCGGACAGTCCGATGACCCGCGGCGGACAGTCCGAAAAAGGACTCCGAACCACCAGTACTGCCGGGGAAAATCGAACAGACCAGGCAAGCACCGCGGACAATCCGGCAGCTCGCGGACAGTCCGGCCACCCCTGGCGGACAGTCCGGCCAAACTTCCTGGACTCCCCAGACAAACCTCGAGCCACCCCAGACAAAAGCAACACCACGCGGATAGTCCAACTAGCTCCCGCGGACAGTCCGCAAACTTCTTGTAACAGAACCCTAGCTGAGAAACCGATCGAAACGCGAGCGCTGAAGAACACGCGAAGAACTCTGACGAACACGCTCCACGCGGATAGTCCGCGACGCTCGAGCGGACAGTCCGCGACACGCGGACAGAGCAGAAACAGCCTGACCCCGCGAGGTCAACTCTCCAAATCCATCACCGGATCTCCCAAACGCCAAAAGCTCTTGAGACAAGATTTGGGGGAGATGATAAGCAACACAAGAGGAAGCTATGCCCCAAAAATCTCGACCTCTAAGCCACTAAATCGCCGGGAATCGCGGATCACACGAACTCCACCAAGAACACGAACTCCGGCCTAAAACTCACGAATCGAAGGCTCTCCACAGTGTTTGAGGAGTCAAGATGACACACAAAGATGCGCAAGGCATCCACACATGATCTCCTCAAAGAAATCCGTAGGAAAATGCCCTCAAATCCCCGAATCGAGCGAAGAACGAAACTCCCCAAAAATAGCCCCGAAAATGACACAAAAATCACAGAGGACTAGGAGATCACCGCAACGCAATCTAGCCTAAGGAATACAGAGGGAATACATCCAGAGGTCAGAGTCTATACAAGAATCTAGCCTAAGGAATACAGAGGGAAAACAAGCAGTTCAGAGCAATCTACCGAGGGAGGAAAACCTAGGGTCCAAGAGAGAGAGATGCCATCCACCTCTCCGCTATTTATGCGAAGTCCATCGGAGGGAGGTAAATGACCACGCTACCCCTACTGCTTGAAATTAATATACAACCCCTCAGGGGCATTTTGGTCAAGTCTTCATCAAACGGACACGCTTCCACCGCGGCTTCGCTTCACCTCGACGCAAACACCGCGATCACGCCACGTGCCCTCCGCCTCGAAGCTTCCTGAAGCTCCCGGATCACCGTCTCCGTCGCCTCGGGCCTCCGGGCTTGGTTTTGAGGCCCAAACCAAGAAACCGTCCACCGATGGTTTTGTGGGCAAACCAACAAACCCCGCGTGCAAGCTTCGGGCTCCATCCGCTACCTTACACCGGCCCATGTTCACGACTTCAGCCCGCCAGTCTTGCACTGCAAGGCTCGCACTCGACTCCATCGGCCACCGGGTCCATCGAACCAAGCCTACTTCCCACTCCATCACCCGGAGGCCACCACGGCTAAGGCCTTTCACGCTTGTTCTTCACCTGCACCGACACGAGTCAAGCCGCAACCTGTACCTGCACACTTAGCCAAGCATTAGTCCACATAACGTTGTCAATCACTCATCACTAAGGAGCGACCCTCCACAGGTCCTCGGACACACCTGGTCCTCAGTCGATCCTAGGGTCGGCCAAACCCCTAGGGCGGCCTCCTGGCTTGTGTTTTCTCCAGGTGGCTGACCAGTGGGCCCTGAAGTCGCTCCCCTATCCATGCCAAGTTTCCCGACGGTTTTGGGGGATAAGTGGGCCCATGGATCCAAGTGATGTCCATGTGGTGATCCGTGATTCGTCGGGCTTGCCTCTCTTGGATTGATGATGTGAGTGATCCAGGGGAATCCTATGTGGCAACCCCTCATTGGCTGAGCTTGAAGTACTTGGATCAAAGACTTGTGCTTTTACTCCTCTTTCTAGTGCTAATCACCTGCATTTGCATAATCACCAACACTCGTGGAAATGATTAGTTTAAGCCCTATTCTAGTGTTGATGATCACTTCTCATGACAAAAGGTACATGTTGACGGGTATAAAATGAGTGGATAACAGTCGTCAACATTTTGGAAGAGGAACCTTCCTTACCAGTCCTTCTCTGGGGAGGCCGAAGCTGCCCATCAAAAGCCTCTGCCATGCAATTCTCATACTCGACTGTGTCAGCTTCTTTGAGTTGATCCACAATAATTTGTTGTATGTTGTCATGATGGACATCTTCAGGCTTTGAGATCTCCTTAGTCATCGTTCGTGATCCTTCGTGTCCCACCGGGCGTGCCAAGATGTGTTGATGCAAAAAATAGAATAAAGTTCTTCACGGCAACACGTAACGAATCCCCTGGATGTAACAAGGCATGCCAGCAGACCTGACCTGTTGATCGGCACGGAAAGAGAGTAGATGATTAAATTCGGGTTAATCGGCTAGAGAACCTGTCACACCTGATTTCCAAAGAGAAACCAAATGCATCTCATATGTGTGCCATGATCAAATTACACACATATGGTAGACAAAAGAATGTAATATCATCACAGAGTTCATAACGTAAACAAAGAGTTAACAAGTATTTATTACACTCTCATGGTAGACTCGAAGGTCTGAAAGATAAACAACGTTAACTACTCTGAGGTAGCTCCTTCTTCAGCTCCACATGTTCTTGACTGGGGGCACGCCCGCCTCAGAACTCGTCGTAGTCGCTGTAGAACTCACCCTCGTAGTTCCCCTCTGAACAGCGGGTATACAAGGGTGAGTACACTTATGGTTGGTACTCAGCAAGTGGACGGAAATGCAGGGATTTATGGTGGACTAGGCTCAGCGGTTAGCATTTTAATGTTGGTCAAGTTTTATTAAGCAAGCACCTAATCACTAGGTGTAAGTGTATCCCATCCCCTTAAAGAAAAGTAAATAACATAACTTTCCAAAACAACCCACCAAAACACGATTTAGATCCATCTTTAAGTTTCGTTATCATGTGAGGGTCCAGGCCGCTCTTAACCGTGAGCACGACTGATCGATCAGTTTTAACTCTGTAGAGGTTGTACACTTTAGCCACAGCTCGTGTCCCCCATGTTGCCCGGGTTTGCAAGGCCCTTAAACACTTCCGAGGTGAGTGGCTAGGGGTCCACTACGAAGCCTTTACAAAGGAAATGCAAAGACTAACAACCCACGACAGTTCCAGTAGCGGAGCGGAATATAACCCTCCCTAATGGTCAACACCTTAGCCAAGGCTGCTACCCCAGAAGGACCAGGCTATACTCCTTCAACTCCGGCCCCCTATGCCCTTTCGGAAAAGGCTGTCAGAACTTTACACACCTAATTAATTGGCTAAGGGCAGAGCCATATGCCACTGTGGTTGCAATGTTTTCCTGGGTGGTTCTCCATGTTCTGATTAATAATATTATCTTATTATTAAACCGAAAACATCAACTATAAGCATAAAGTTCCTTGACAAGAAAACTTTATTTAACCAACCCATGTTGAGCAACTAAGGCATATACTACCCAAAAACATTTATAAACCCCAGCTCGTCTTTGTGAGTGGGTAAAAAGGGTAGCTAGTCGTCCTTAATAGGTAATCCCGTCAAGATTAATGCAAAAACATATATAAAAGTAAATATTAATGAATCATGTAGTTATATAGGACAGCAAGATGCAGAGGGGGAAGCCACTTGCCTTCCTCTACAAACTGAGAGTCTTCTTCCTCAAAGAAAGGTTCCTCCTGATCTTCTCCGAGAGGTTGCTCAGTTGAAACAGGCACAAGATCTATGCACAAACACAAAGCATACAATAAATAAATAAAACAGTACACCAATCATTGCTATAAACTAATAACACACTGATAAAAAGATTCTACGCGCTGAGACGATCATTTTGATAAAAACGGAGTTAAAACATGAAAGATATGATTAAAACAATATGCAAGGGCTTTACTGTAAGAAAACTAGGCTCTCAGGGACATATCTGCAAGAAACTAGGGACCCAAAACATAATTATATATAAAAACAGAAGGTCTATATTGAAAAAGGGTTAAGATGGATCTCGGGTGCTATTATACAGAAAGGAAAGGGGCTAGAATATAAAAGAAAGGACCTGGATGTAAGGATCTTTGATGGTGGAAGGACCGTCATGCAAAAAGATGAAAGCTCGGGGGCTCTTTAGAAAGACAGCTGGCGCTGACCGTTACGGTCAAGTTTGACTCGCGTGGGGCCACGATCTGGACCGTCTGCTGCAGATCCGACGGCCAACAACGGCTCGGGCGGATGGGCGGCGGCGCACGCGGCGGAGGGAGGTGGCGCGCGGCGGCAGCCTCGCCGGCGTCACTTGAACTCGAACTCCAGGGCTCGGTTTGGAGCGTGGAGCGGCTCTACGCGAAGCGGTGAAGCATGCGCACGTGACTAGGCCATCTGGGAGGTATTTCTGGTGACTAAGGCGACGTGCGGCACAAAGGGACAGCGCGGCCACTCCGGTGAGCACGGGCGGCGGGGACGGAGCGGGATGCACGGGATAAAAGGGGGGATAGGGTTCTTCACCTCGCTGCGGTGCTCTGCATGAAGATAACGGTGACGGGGAGGCAACTGTGGGGGAGATCGACACCAGCAACCGGAGCTTGAAGACGACGGCGGCGCTCCGGGTACGGCTCGGTCGGCAACAGGAAGAAGGGGCTCCGGGGCGCTGGGTCCTCGCGCGAGCGGTGTGTGCGACGAGAGAGGAGACAAGGAGCTCCGGGAGGCGTTCACTGACGGTGAGGAGCTCCCACGGCCGGCAATGGCGTGGCGGCCGGAAGCCTTCGGGCGGCGGCGTGTATGAGCGATGTGTGTATTCGGGAGCTCGACTGAGGCGAAGGGGCGGTGCACGGGTTCTAGTGTGGCTCTTATAGGGCGCGGAAAGGGAGAGGGAGCGACGGTCGGCATGAAGAGGCCATCAATGGCCATTGCGGCCGGCGACCCTGATTACAAATAAAAGGGGGGGCATGATTGAAGGGGAAACGGAAGGATTAAAGGCAGAGAGTGGAGAGGGAGCTTCAATGCTCCTTGACGAGCTGCTTGAAGGCGGAGTGGCGTGGGAGAAGGGGGAAAACGGCCGGCGGTGAATAAGGCGGGCGCGCGGCAGA
This sequence comes from Cenchrus fungigraminus, assembly GCA_036936925.1. Taxonomy (NCBI): domain Eukaryota; kingdom Viridiplantae; phylum Streptophyta; class Magnoliopsida; order Poales; family Poaceae; genus Cenchrus; species Cenchrus fungigraminus. The sequence goes on from CM072775.1 coordinate 26,103,871, forward strand.
GCAAGCAGGGGAGGGGACGGAGGAAGAGGGAGGTGCCGACAGGCGGGCCTGGCGCGTCAGCGAGTGAAGGAGGGAGAGAGCAGAGCGGGCCGCGGGGAGAAGCTGGGCCGGACTAGGCTGGGCCGCTTGGGCCAAAAGGGGAGAGGGGAAAGGTTTGGGAATTTTTCTCTTTTTTTTCAAATCCTTTTTCTTTCAAATGTCTTTCAAACTTTAAACACTTTTCAAACCTTTTCAAACTTTCAAATTATTTTGAAACTTTTAAACTTCACACAATCAAACATAAATACCATGCAAGGCAAAAGATGATGCACATGCACTTTTCTCATAAATTTTAGTAAAAGAAGGTTTAATTATTCTTGGGTTCATTTTATTTGATATACTTTAATCAAACTTTAGCTAATTAAATCTACAATTTTTTGTTGCCTATATTGATTTCATGTGACAGAATTTTAGGGTGTTACAAATCCTACCCCCTTAAAGAGAATCTCATCCCGAGATTCAGGAAGATTAGTGAACAGCTAAGGAAAATCTTCCATGAGTTCATCCACTCTATCCCAAGTTGCCTCTTCCTCTGAATGATGACTCCATTGCACTTTACACATCTTGATAACCTTGCTCCGAGTAACCCTTTCTGAGGTATCCAAGATTTTGATAGGATATTCTTTATAAGTCAAATCATTTTCCATCTCAATATCCTCCAATTGTACTGGTTCTATTCTGACCTCACTTGTGCACTTCTTTAATTGTGACACGTGAAATACATCATGAACTCCCGACAACTGTGCTGGCAGTTCCAACTGATAGGCTACCTCTCCTCTCCTTTCCAAGATCCGAAAAGGTCCAATAAAACGAGGTGACAACTTCCCTCTAACATTAAACTCTTATGCTAGGATAGGTGACACTCTAAGATATGCATAATCACCTACTTCAAATACCACTTCTGTTCTACGAGGATCGGCATAACTCTTCTGTCGTGACTGTGCAGCTTTAAGATTTTCCCGAATTATCTCAACCTGCTATTCGGCTTCTCTTATGCTATCTGGCCCAAAGAGCTGACTTTCTCCAGTTTGATTCCAGAACAAAGGTGTTCTACGTTTTCTCCCGTACAAAGCTTCGAAAGGTGCCATTTTAATGCTAGACTGATAGCTGTTATTATAAGCAAACTCTGCATAGGGCAAACTCTTGTCCCAACTAACCCCATGCTTCAAAGCACAAGCTCTTAACATATCCTCTAAGATCTGATTTGTTCTTTCGGTTTGTCCATCTGTTTGAGGATGATAAGCCGAACTAAAATTTAACTTTGTATCCATTGACTCATGCAACTTCTGCCAAAAACGTGAGGTGAATTGAGTGCCTCGATCAGATACTATCTTCTTCGGAACTCCGTGTAAACACACTATTCTAGAATTGTATAACTCTGCTAACTTGACCCCAGTGTATGTCGTCTTCACCGGTATAAAATGTGCAACTTTGGTTAACCTATCCACAATAACCCATATAGAGTCATACCCATCACGAGTACGAGGTAAACCCACAATGAAGTCCATACTAATCTCTTCCCATTTCCACTCGGGTATTTTCAAAGGTTGAAGCAACCATGCTGGTCTTTGATACTCTGCTTTTACTCTCTGACATGTGTCACATAAAGCTACGTGAGCTGCCACATACTTTTTCATCCCGTACCACCAATACCTTTGTTTTAAATCTTGGTACATCTTAGTACTTCCACGATGAATAGAATAAGCTGAGTCATGTTCTTCCTTCAATATAGTCTCACGCAATTGTTTAATCTCGGGGCACACAAATTCTATTCTTGAATCACACCGTTCCTTGTTCATCTTCACTAAATTATGGAACCTTACCCAACTTTATCAATCTCTTATACTCCTCAATATTCTCCTCTGTCAATTGCCCTTTTCTAATCTCTTGCTCAAGCGTCGACTCAATCTCTAATGTTAAGGTCTCATTCTGAGCAACAATTCCCAAATTAAGCTGTGCCATCTCCCAACATAACTCCTGAGGCATCAAACGACCTATTAGCATATTGGCCTGATTTTTCCGACTCAACGCGTCTGCCACAACGTTTGCTTTCCCGCGGTGATATTGAATATCTAGATCATAATCCTTGATTAATTCTAACCATCTTCGTTGTCTTAGATTATGATCCTTCTGTGTAAAGATAGTTCAGACTTTTATGGTCGGTGAAAATCTGACACTTATTTCCAATCATATATTGCCACCAGATTTTGAGGGCATGCACAACTGCGGCTAGCTCGAGATCAAGAGTAGGATAATTCTGCTCATGTTTCCTTAATTGTCTTGAAGCATAAGCTACGACCTTTCCTTCTTGCATCAACACACAACCTAGACCTTGCCGAGAAGCATCACAATACACGTCAAATCCTTTGTGAATATCCGGCATTATCAACACAGGAGCCGTGGTCAACCTCTTCTTTAATTCTTCAGAACTGGCTTGACACTTGTCATCCCACATAAATTCTTTACCCTTCTCTAGTAAAGTTGTAAGAGGTTTCACAATCTTCGAGAATCCCTCGATAAATCTGCGATAGTATCCCGCAAGTCCAAGGAAACTTCTGATCTCCGGTACTTTCTTAGGCGGACTCCACTTCAGCACATCCCGGACTTTACTTGGATCCACTACAATCCCACCATTAATGATAATGTGTCCAACAAAAGAGACCTCCTTTAACCAGAAATCACACTTGCTAAACTTGGCATAAAGTTGATGTTCACGAAGCTTTTGCAGTACAAGTCTCAAATGTTCTTCCTCATTTCGAGAGAACACTAGAATATCGTCGATGAATACCACTACAAAATTGTCGAGATATTCCATAAACACCTTGTTCATCAAGTACATAAAGTACATCGGAGCATTTGTCAATCCAAATGACATCACTGTGAATTCATACAACCCATATCTGGATGTGAATGCCATCTTCGGAATATCCTCCACACGAATTTTCAACTGATGATAACCCGATCGGAGATCTATCTTAGAGAAAAGTTTTGCTCCTTGTTGGTATTTATTAAGCCTACAGATAAATTAATGATCCGCAAGCGCACAGATACCGGTGAGCACTTCACCCGGGGAGATGGGTTTTAAAAATATTGTATCCATAGGGAAGATGGGATGGATTTATCGGTTGACTAAAGATGGCAGTAGACTACTATATGAGACTTTGATAGAATGGCACATACTTTAACAGGGATAAGCCAATAGTATATATATATATATATATTGATAACTCAGACAGGTAGAGGCACACGTGGAACATAGAATATACTACTTCCTAGTTAGATTAGAACTGGATAACATAAGAGGCACAAATTCTATATAGCATACAAAGACTAGTTATTCATCTATTCTATCATAGCATACCATCACATATAGCATAATCATGAGAAAATGTGTGCACCCCGAAGATTACCCAAGAAGATCAAGAGCGAAACTTGATCATCCCATGAACCATTATCGAATAGTCTTATGCTCGGGGGGTGGATTGCAAAGGACACAATAGGCCTGTCACACCTACGATCTACCACACGACCCGGAGCATAAGGTGAATCTGCAAGTAAATCATATCTAAGCACCATGCTTACATAATCTCTACTACCTAGCATACTCGAGTAATATACTAGGAGCTCTACGAATAAGTGCGTGGATTTATCATTAATCATGACTATATCAAATATACTACTAGAATAAAGTAAGAACTTAGCAATTGCATACGTGATATTGAAATGGCACAAAGTCATTGAGAAACGAAATAAGAACCGAATCTTGATGACTTACAGATCTGGAATTGGAGCAAAGCTCAACTCTACTCGAATCCGACATTCTATCTAGAACTAGGTTCTAGATCTAAGAACTAGATCTAGAACTATGAAGTAGCTATCCTATTTCTTATGTCTCCTCTTCTTCTCCTATCTTGGCCTGATGATCTGATGCCCGATGCCTAATGTCAGATGCTAGATCAGATGCCTCCAGAGGGGGTCAGGGGGATGCTTATATAGTCCTGAGGATGTGCTATGCGCCGTGTGATCAAACCGACCTAATAGACAGTTTAGATTGCTCCTCATAGACGGTGGAAGAACCTTCCGGAAGTAGGGCTGAGGTGGCGCCCGGGGGGGGCAGGTCGGCCCCACCACCAGGCCGATCAGCCTGGGGTGGACCCCCTCGGGGTCTGTTCTGGCGTGGCGGTTCCTTGCTTCTTCCAGAAGCCTCTTTCTTGCAAGTCATGTCGCTTTGGGTTCGGGAGTCTTCTGGAGTCTTCTAGTTTTGATTCCTTGCGTATTTTCCTGAATGGTCCCTGAAATAATATAATTCACCAGAACTCGTGGAAATCATTAGTCTAAAGCCCTATACTACTGTTGAATTATTATTTTGGTCCGTTTTCCCTGTATTGTTGATGTATAAAAATAAGAGTTAGTGAGCATCAATAAAATCCCCCAAGCTTACCTAGCAAGACTCATTGCAAATGCTGTACCAAATTAAATCCTCCTCCAAGGTAGGATGAAAGAAATTTCAGACTTTCAAACCTGCTTATATCTACTTGAGAATATGGGGTTTTTATCTAGATTTGGGTCTTGAGTGATTAAAGATAGAACAATCAAGTTAAACACCATATCTCAAGTTCTTAGTTTCACTATAATTCTGGAGTTTTGCAAAATATTTTCAGAATAACACTCAGAGTATTCCTGTATGACATATGACAGCAGTGGTAAAATTAATTTTTGCTTCTTTTGTTCCTGAAATATCTCTCTCTTTTTAGCAATAATTTTAAGAGAACCTTGGGTTACATGACAATTGGAGAGGTGGGCCCTACTCGCCCCGGACACTTGTCCATTTTTCTCTCTCCTTTTCTTTTTTATGAGATGTGGGCCCTACTCGCCCTGAACACTTGTCCATTTTTCATCTCTTTTTATTAGGGAGGTAGGCCCTTCTCGCCTAGTAGAACACTTGTTCATTTCTCTCCCTCTTACTCGTCTCACTTTTCTCTCTTTTTTTTATGCCATGCCCAAGTCTCTTGAAAGCATAGAGAGATATATAACAGAAACAACTAGCATATTTTTTCAGCAAGGCTTCTTCTTCTCTCTTCTTCTTTTTTTAACAGGACATGTAGTCTTGTGTCATACAGGAGACTCATCATGCAAAAATAAGATTTTTGAAAATAAACCTCCAGATTTTTAGTGTCACTTAGAACAAGATAAACAGTAGCTCAACTTAATTACATCATATCAATCAATCACCTAGACTTAGATCAAGAATATACTCCCACAAAACTCAAGCTTAAAGCATGTTTTAAATAATTGTATCCATGTCTTGGGAGGATTTAAAGATGGTAGTCTAGGCAATGAAGAGCATTTATTATCAGGTCCATTAAGCATACTTCTCTAGTTCTTATTTATTTAAACAAGGGAAAATATTTATTTATTTTATTATTTTAACAAACTATAAACTTACGAAACTAAACAAACCTTAAGCAAAAACATATAGGTAGGTAGATGATACTTACCTCGGGGGCACTCCTTCCCCGAGTGGTATGACAGTTTGTTGGGGCTGATGCCTCGGTTGGTCGATGTTGACAGGGTTTCCCTTAGCTGTGGTTTTTAATGGGGACCACTCCCCCAAGCTGCTCGATCTTACATCCTCCACTAGCGGAATGTTCTCGCCAGCAGTTCAGCGTTTGCATCCGTAGTTTCTTGTATATCTTCCATTTGTTGTCCCGCCTGGTTCATCCATTGTTGCTACTGGTATAGCAGGTCGGTTTGGAGGTTTTGGGTGTCCATTTGCATTCTCATGTTGTCGTGGACACCTTGGCGGAATGTTGCAGTGTGCTGATGATCGAATCCTGAAAAGGAGTTACAGGTAGGTACAAAATTTGAAGATGATGCACGAAACCCGCCACACGCAAATTCCTGTCCTCCAAGATCACTTGGTCCTTGTGATGGTAAACCCCCTCCATGATATGCGCGGCGAGGATATGGTGGTACAAAGCCTTCATATGATTGATAAGCAACGTCTTCAGAGGGTAGGTCAGTTCCGGCATAGTTTGATGATGAAGCTCGTGCCGACATTCGCGGGGGTTGCTGCTGAACTGGTTGTGCCTGTAAATTGAGCAAGAAAGACTGCACGAAATATATACCCAACCTCGGGTTAGGTAACGGGATTGTGTCTTTATTGCAAATATAGTACAATTGTCCTTGAATCTTTTTGACCCATCTTCCTTGGCGAAAATAATCATAGCCGATAAACTCTCTAGGAGTGTCAACATTGATGATGGTAGCATATCCTAGAATGCCCAAATCATCGGCTATTCGTGTGATTAGAGAGGTGCAGCTCACTTCTCCAACTAGGTTGGGGAGTGAAAGCTAGTGCTCTACTAGCAGCTTTACAGGGGAGACAACTTTTCTTTTTACAGCAGCGTACATGAGTTGCATGTCTGCCACTCTCACGCTGATTTTGTCATTTCGTGGAAAGAAAACAAGGCTTATCCACTTATGAAAGAAACAGAGAGCGGGATGATGTATTTCACTAGTGCATGGTCTATGTGCATTCTGTCTCCCTGAAATGTCTGCCTAGAAATGCAGCCTATCAAAATCTTCAAGTGCCGTGTCTAAGTCTAAAGTGCGTCCTTGCGCAAACCCCAGGGCGTTGCTTAGCCTCCTCCAAGACAAAGTGTATTCTTGACGGAAGAGCCGGAAGGTTACTCCGTCATCAACGGGTGTTAAGGTGCACAGAAATTCTAGTGTGAGGAGACAGCAACCCCATTCTGAAGTGTTGTAAAAGGTAGTCCATCCTAGTAAAAGAAACATTTGGGCAAACTCGGTATTCATACCTGTGTCCAGCATGAACTCCTCGTCAAACATAGGTGTTGAGGACCGGAGTGTCCGACGGCTAGTGGTTGGCCACTCCTTAGTGATGAGTGATTGACAATGTTGTGTGGACTGACGCTGTGCTCTATCTTGTGGATGTCGGCTGCGGCTTGATGTGCGTTGGTGCAGGTGAAGAACAAGTAGGCTTGGTTCGATGGACCCGGTGGCCAGACGAGATCAAGTGCGAGTCACATGGTGCGAGAAGAGCAAGTCGAAGTCGGATAGTGGGTTCGTTGGTTGATCCGAAAGCCAACATGGAGCCGGAGCAGACGTGGCGGCCAAGTCGAGGAGCTCGGCGTGGAGGCTGCACCAAGCTCGCGGGGTTTGCAGCGGTTCGCCAAAAGATCGCTGGGTTCGTCGGTTGCTCCAGAAAGCCGACCCGAGGTTCCGGTGCGGCCAAGGCACCAGAACCGGTCTGACCGGTTTGGGAAACCGGTCTGACCGGTTTGGTCGTGGCACGGCCGGAAGTCGTCGAAGCGGAGGACACGCGTCGGGATCGCATGCTTGGCGTCGAGGCTACGCGAGGTGTGATTGCTGGGCGTCCGTCCGATGGAAAGGCTGTCAAGTTTCCAAATATGCCCTTCGAGGGGTTGTATCGCCTAGAGGGCATTCTAGTCATTTACCCCCACCGGAGGACCTCATATATAAGTCGAGTGGAAGGGTTGTGGCAGCTATCTCTTGGGCTTCAGGGTTTTCATTTGCTCTAGACAATTTCTCTTTTTAGCTTCCTATTTTCTCCTTAGGCTAGCATGAGAGCTTCATGGTGAGATCTTGTGAGAGGGATGGATGTACGAGCGGATGCTAGACCTTGTATGAACCCTTCATGGTATGTATAGAAGATTCGGTGTGGTTCCTCAAGTGTTCTTCGTGTTCATCCCGTTTCTCTTTTTCGGTGATTTTCGGAGCCTTTTCTTTGAATTTTCATGGAGAGGATTTGAGGCTGTTTCCTTTGGGTTTTGTTTGTGGGGATCACGTATGAGTACCTTGGGTACCTTTGCTTAGTGATCTTTGCCTCACAAACTCCCCGACATCCCTTGGATTTGGTGGTTTCTGGATGAACTCGGGAAAAGGTGTTCTTGGCGGTTGACTTTCGATTCCTCCCCTTTGGATGCATTTCGGGATGGATCCTTTGAGATAGAGGTTGCCCAAGAGGTAATCCACCTTCCACCGAAGTTTGGTTGCAATCCGTTGGGTGAATCGGGAGATCGGTTGGTTGGAAGAAGAGGTGGTTTCCGCGGGCTGCGTTTTCCTCGTCTGCCTGGGCGAAACCGGTCTGACCAATTTGGAAACCGCTCTGACCGGTTTTGGTCACAGTGGCCGTTCGGGGAGATTTTTGGCAGGTGCGTTGTTCTCTGTCTAAGAAGTTCTCTAGTCCAAGTTTTCGTCGCGTTTGGAGTTCGTTTGCTTGGGTTTTGGCCTTGTTGATCTTTGGGGGATTTCTGGGCAAAACCGGTCTGACTGGATTGCCAAACCGGTCTGACCGGTTTCACCCTGCGTGTGAGAGGCTAAGTGTTGGAAAATCAATTTGACCGGTTTGAGTATCCGGTTTGACCGGTTTGGGTCTGGAGTTTTGCTCGAGTTGTTTTCCGCTGCGTTCTCGAGTGTTTTCGGTGGTGTGCTAGTTCCTAGGTCCAGCAGCACTTCAGTGGCTGTGTGGATTTGGCTAGCGAGGTGTCGAGGACTCTGGAGTTGCGTTTGGGACCATAGGCCGAGTTCTACTCTTTGGAGAAGAATTTTTTATCGGCTCCCATTCACTCCCCCCCTCTCTCTGTTCGCCATTCTGGTCCTTCAATTGGTATCAGAGCCGGATACGGATCATTGAGACCTTGACCAGTTGAGATCCAAAGATGGCGGACTATGGAAAGGGTTCGGGTCCTCCCCACTTTGATGGGAAGAACTACCAGATGTGGGAAGCCCGGATGGGCGCATTCATGCGTGGAAAGTCTCAGCTGATTTGGGATGTCACGGTTGACGATAACTATGTCATACCAGAGACGTTCTTGTTGCCCAGGAGTAGGGATATGTTCGAAGCCAACAATAAGGCAGTGGACTATCTCTATCATGCTCTTTGTGCATCCGAGTTCAGTAGGCTGTATGGAGAGTAGTTGGTCAATCAGATATGGACTCAGCTGAGAAATGCACATGGTGGGAATAATCAGGTGAAGGTGCGCCGCTTTATGACCTACCGGAGAGTATGAGAACTTCACTCACCTCCCCGGAGAGTCTGTGGATGCCATGTTCGAGCGCTTCACGCTGATTGTGAATAATATGAGAGCCAACATCACCGAGCTTCCATACGATGATCATGATAGAGCTATCAAGATCTTACACGCGTTGGATCTTGATGTATGGGGAGCGAAGGTTGAGGCTATTCAGGAGTCCAGTGTGTATGAGACCCTGACGGTCGACGAGCTATTCTCTAAGCTCAAGTCGTCCGAGGTGGATCGAGACCTGAGAGCCGAGAAGGGCAAGGGTCCTACTGATGATAGCCTTGCACTTGTGACTGGATCGAGAACTAACTCTAATCAATCCTCAAGGATGTTCTCTCTGTCTACTCTTGTGTCTTTGCCAGATGAGGAGTTTGAGGCTTTGGATGATGAGGATCTTGCTTTGCTGACCAAGCGGTTCGGGCGCCTGAACGAGAACAGGAAGAACTTCAGGAGGAACTCGGGGACGTGCTACAAGTGTGGGAAGCATGGACACTTCTTCGCCGAGTGCCCAGAAGCAGACGAGAACAAGATCGAGCACAAGAAACCTTAGTACAAGCAAGAGTACAAGCATCGCCAGAAGAACGAGTACAAGCAGGCCGAGCACAAGCATCGATCCCGGAACCACAACCCCAAGTACAAGAGTCGGGATGAGTACAAGGGCAATAAGAAGGGCGGCTACCACAAGAAGAAGTCGAGAGCAATGGTTGCCGGTGCGAGCGACGTGGACACCTCTTCCTCCTGCTACACCACGTCAAGCTCGAGTAGTGAAGATGAAGACTGTGGAAGACACAAGAACAAGAAGCATTCAAGCAAGAACTTCACCGGGTTGAGCTTCATGGCGACGAGCGGATTCTACGACATGGCACACAGTTCAGGGAGCAAGAAGAGCAGCAAAGAGGACTCGGATTCCGACTCCGAGGATGAGGTATCACCACCTACCATTGACTCTTTGCTCGAGGAAAATGCCACTCTGAATGAACTGCTTGATAATAGGGATAGTGTGCTTAGGGATGCTAAGAAAATGAGAAAAGAGCTTAGAGCCTCGCTTGAGGAAGCTAGGGAGAAAGTAGCTGAGTTAGAGGCTAGGCATTTGGATGACATGCTTGCTATGGATGCTTTGAAATCTGCTCCTGTTGTTACCGATGAAGTTGATTGCAATGATTGTTCAGTTTTCGTGTCTGACTTGACTGCCCTGAAAGAGAAGCATGCCCTCACTGTTGAGGAACTAGATGTGGCTAGGGTTGAATTGATTGAGTTGAAAGCTACATCAAATTTGCTTGGTGCGTGTAAATCTTGCCCTGTGTTGCATGGTAAATTGGATGATGCACATGCTAGGATTGTTTCCTTAGAGGCAAAGTTGAAGGTTCCTATTCCTACCTCTTGTTGTACATGTGAAATGCATGCTTTGAAAAATATGGAACTTGCGCACTATGTTGATCACTTGCAAGATGAAAATGATGAACTGAGAAAGCTAATGAGTTGGTTGTCTGGGCATGAGCCACAATTGAGCTTAATGATGGCTGAATTTAAGAGGTTTGATGGTCAGGCGTTGGGCTCTGACAAGGTTGGTGAGAGCAGTGGTGAGAAAGTTGGAGAGATTCCTATTCCACCACAAACAACCCCCATGAACAAATTCACTCCCAAGCCTAACCACTTGAGAAACAAGCTTGACACCACTCCCGATCCACCCATTTTCCCCCACAAAATAGAAAACTACCAAAAACCCATCATGTTTGTGAGCGACAAGGGAAACGTGTTTGAGGGGAAGGGTGGGAAGAAAGAGGAAGAGAAACAAGTTGAGAACCCACAGCCAAAGCCAAAGCAAGTCAGATTCCGTTATGAGTATTGTGGCAAGGAAGGTCATGTTGGTGAGTTTTACTACAAGAGGAAGAGAGATGAGAGGTTGGCGAAGGAGTGGGCAAACAAGGACAGGTACCACCCTACTCATGGTGTACCTGAGCCTCGTATGCCACTACCCAGGGGAGAGGCTGTGGTGAGATCTATACCAGCTCGGGGAAGTCAGAGAGTAGCAGATCGAGATCGTGTTGCTGGCAGGGGGAAACCGGTCATACCGGTTAGGGAAACCGGTCAGACCGGTTCTGCCTAGAGAGGTGCTGGTGTTGAGTTTCGTGGCCTTGGAGTTGGTTCAGTTGGTCGTGGTGCAGGTGGTAGACAGTTTGAGTCTTGTCGTGGATTGTTTGCTGGACATTCTCCATCTCATGGTCGATATGAGGATGGGAGAGGTCGTCGCAGCTTTGAGTCTCAGAGGAGGTACGGGCCACGCTCTTCCTTTCATGGTGATCGTGCTCTTCCAGCGAGACGTGAAGTGATTCGGTTTGGTAGGGGTCGTAGCTGTGGTGGATATGGTAGAATGGATGTTTCTAACCCCTCTTTTGAGCAAATGGCTCGACACTGGTTTGATTCCTTTTGCACTAACCCCAGTGTTGAGTCGTCTGCTCACTTTCATCCCTGTTTTTGATGTGTAGGTGGGAGGCTTGAGGAACGTTTGGTTGTTGGACTCCGGCTGTTCACGACACATGACCGGAGACAGGGGGTGGTTCACAAGCCTCGCCCCAGTGAGTACCAGGGAGTACATCACTTTTGGGGATAATGGTAAGGGACGAGTTCTTGGTGAAGGAATGGTGAAGGTAAGCAAGAAGGTGTCTCTGAGGCATGTTGCTCTTGTCAAGTCATTGGGGTTCAATTTGCTTTCTGTGTCTCAGCTACTTGATGAGGGGTTTGAGGTTCGGTTTAAGTTGGGTGCGTCTGAGGTGTTTGATTCTCGAGGTGACTAAGTTTGTATGGTTGTCCTCGAGGGTCAGATCTTTCGAGTTGATTTCTCTCAGTCCGATGGTCCCGCACGGTGTTTGGTGGCTGGTTCTTCTGATTTGTGGAAGTGGCATAGGCGGTTGGGACACTTGAGCTTTGATTTGCTTTCTCGCTTGAGTGGTCTCGATTTGGTCTGAGGATTGCCGAGGTTGAGGTTTGAGAAGGAGTTGGTTTGTGCGCCTTGTAGGCATGGCAAGATGGTCGCTGCGTCTCATCCAACCCTGACTGCTGTCATGACAGAGCGTCCGACAGAGCTGTTGAATATGGACCTTGTTGGGCCAGCTTGAGTTCGCTCGGTGGGTGGGAAGTGGTATGTTCTGGTTGTGGTGGACGACTACTCTCGCTATGCCTGGGTGTTTTTCTTGGAGGATAAGAGTGAGACTTTCGATTTTGTTCGAGACTTGATCGTGAGGTTGAAAAATGAGAGGCATGGGAACACCATTCGAGCAATCCGCAGTGATAATGGCTCTGAGTTCAGGAACTCTCGTTTTGATGCCTTCTGCTGTGATCTTGGTCTTGAGCATCAATACTCTACTCCTTATGTGCCCCCTCAAAATGGAGTTGCGGAAAGGAAGAACCGGACGTTGTCTGAGATGGCTAGGACGATGCTCGATGAGCACAGGACTCCTAGGAGGTATTGGGCTGAGGCGGTGAGCACCGCGTGCTATGTGTCGAACAGGATCTTTCTCCGAGCATTCAAAAAAAGACGTGCTATGAGCTTATGCATGGTAGAGCTCCTAAAGTGAGTCACTTCTGAGTCTTTGGTTGCAAGTGTTTTATTCTCAAGAAGGGAAAGCTTGATAAGTTTGAGGCTAGATCTAGTGATGGTATTTTCTTTGGATATGCAAACCATTCTAGAGCTTATAGGGTGCTTAATCTTGAGACTAACAAAATCATGGAGACTTGCGAGGTGACCTTCGATGAGACAGTGCCATGTAGCTCTCTTGGCTTTGATTGTGCAGGTGACGAGGAGATGGCCGAGCCGCTCTTTGAGGAGGAGGAAGAAGATGGTGATGGTGATGGCGAGGACCGTGTACCTGCTGCAGATCGTGTACATACTACTTCCACGACGACGACTACAGTTGATGGCGGGCCTTCTACTTCGACTACGACGCATCAACATGTACCGCAAGCAAGGGTGGAAGCAGCTGTGGAGGGGGAGGTAGTCTCCAGGTGAGAGGCTCCTAGGCGTGTACAAGTGGATCACCCTCCTTCGAAGATCATTGGAGACATGAACGAGAGAACTACACGGTCGAGGTCACGAAATACTTCTCACTTCGCTCACTTTGCTTTTGTTGCCCCTTTCGAGCCCAAAGATATTGGACACGCTCTTTCTGATGCAAACTGGGTGAATTCTATGCATGAGGAGTTGGAAAACTTTGAGAGAAACCAAGTCTGGGTGCTAGTCGATCCACCGCCAAATTACCGTCCCATAGGTACCAAGTGGGTGTGGAAAAACAAAGAAGGTGAGAATGGGATGGTTGTGAGAAACAAGTCGAGGTTGGTGGCTCAGGGGTTCAACCAGAAAGAGGGTATAGATTATGAGGAGACATTTGCTCCAGTGACCCGTCTGGAGGCGATTCGAATCCTTCTAGCCTTTGCCGTGGCTAAAGGGTTCAAGTTGTTCCAGATGGATGTGAAGAGTGCGTTCTTGAATGGGGTGATAGAGGAAGAAGTGTATGTGAAGGAACCACCATGGTTTGAGAGTGAGAGATACCCACACCGTGTGTATAAACTTCAGAGGGCGCTCTATGGGTTGAAACAGGCGCCGAGGGCTTGGTATGGCAGGTTGAGAGGGTTCTTGCTGAGTAAGGGGTTTGTGATGGGCACGGTTGATAAGACCCTGTTTCTCCTTAAGCATGGGAATGACCTTTTGATTGTACAGATTTACGTGGATGATATAATCTTTGGTGCCTCCTCTCACGATCTTGTTGCCAAGTTTGCAGATGACATGAGCAGGGAATTTGAAATGTCTATGATGGGCGAGCTGCAATTTTTCTTGGGTCTACAGATCAAGCAGGTCAAGGACGAGACCTTCGTGCACCAGAGCAAGTACACCAAGGACATGCTGAGGAAGTTCAACATGAATGATGCGAAGCCCATGTCAACACCGATGAGTACAACTACAGCTTTGGATGCAGACGAGGATGGTGAACCAGTGGGCCAGAAGGAGTACCGGAGCATGATCGGCTCCCTGCTCTACTTGATGGCGATGAGGCCGGACATACAGTTCAGTGTGTGTCTATGCGCTCATTTTCAGGCTTCCTCGAGGACTTCACATCGGCAGGCTGTCAAGAGGATTTTCAGGTATTTGCAGTATGCTCCTGAGTTTGGTTTTTGGTATTCTGCCTCCTCGACACTCACACTTCACAGATTCTCCGATGCTGACTTTGCTGGGTGTCGTGTGGAGCGCAAGTCTACCTCTAGTTCTTGTCAATTTCTTGGTTCCTCTTTGGTCTCTTGGTCTTCCCGTAAACAGTCGAGTGTAGCTCAGTCTACCATAGAAGCCGAGTATGTTGCAGCCGCTAGTTGTTGTTCCCAGCTGCTTTGGATTTTCTATACCATGAGAGACTTTGGTGAGGAGTGCACTCAGATCCCACTTCTTTGTGATAGCACCAGTGTCATAAGTGTTGCCAAAAACCCAGTGCTCCATTCCAGAACAAAACACATAGAAGTGAGGTACCACTTCCTGAGGGATAATGTTGAGAAGGGCACCATAGTGTTGAGCCAAGTACCTACCCAAGACCAAAAAGCCGACATATTCACAAAACCACTTGACCAAGCTACCTTTGCTCGTTTACGGGGAGAGCTTGGTGTGTGTTGTCCTTTTTGAGTTGGTCTTTGGGAGCTCACTTTGTAGCATATGTATCATACATGGTTACTTTGATGTATAGCATGCATGTTTAAATTCATAGAGTAGCCATCTTTGTATCTTGATGTATAGTTTTGCATCTTTGTAAGATATGTTATGCATTGCATTTGTATCATATGCATTTGGTTAGGAATGGCTTCTCCTATGTACATTGATCCCTATGATATGCTATGTTTGAGCTTGTGGATGTACTTGATTGATATTTGGGATGATAAGCTATGCTCTTGATAGTTTGGTTGTATATCCATGATGAGATAGCTTACTTTTATCAAAAATGCTAGATAGGCTCTCTCTTGTGAGTTAAGGCTTTGCATGATCTTAATGTGCTTTGGTGGTTTATATCATGCTTAATTCATGGTTGGATATCATGTGCTTTTCACTTGGGGTCAAAGACCCATGTGTCATTATGAATATTTAGCCCATGTGTTACCTTGTGGGGGAGCATAAGCTTCTTTTTGCCGCAAAGGCACTTCATGTACCATTTTGTGCTTAAATATGAAAAATGAAATTGGTATGAAATGCTTGTTCTTGAAGTTATGCTCTCACTTGTTCCATGTCATAAATGCTTTAAATCTGAATTTAATATGGGTGCTAAACCGTAGCATGGTGTCTACCATGAGAAGTCTCATTTTAAGAAGTAGACACATGGCTCGGTGGCTTTAACATGACATGAGATGCTTATGGGTGTTTGTAATGAACTTGTGTCAAGGATATGTGACCTAGCATGAAATGTGTGTGATTTAGATTCACTTCGGCATGTCTTGCTCATGTTTAGGTCTTTGCTCATGAGAGGGAAATTTTTCGCAAAAATGCTAAATTTTACCATGGCTTGAACTTATGTGTATGCAACTGAACATTCTTGATGGCTGTGCTATTTCGGACCTTTGTCAACTCTAAGTAGTCCGTTTGCTTGCTCCTAGCACATTCTATGGCTCTATGTCCATTTGAGAAGCCTCTAGTTGAATTTTTCGTAGAAATGCCTTGATTCGTGCTTTGTCAACAAGGGGGAGAAGTTTGGGCATGGAAAAGTTTTCTGGAAGCTTTTAGAAGGTTTTCATGCATTTTCAGGCTGCATTGGAACATTTTTTTTCAGAGAGGAAAACCGGTCTGGAGACCGGTCAGACCGGTTTGGAGACCGGTTTGGAAGTTGGTCAGAAACCGGTTTGACCGGTTTGGAAATCCGGTCTGACTGGTTTGGTTGCTGATGCTCGGTAAGATTGCACACATTGGTTCAGGGGGAGTTGCATTTGCTCAGGGGGAGCTGCATGTGTTCAGGGGGAGCTCCTTGTGTCGTTTGAGTTCTTGCTTTGGTGGTTTGTTCCGTGTGAGCTTTGGTTTGCTCTTTGAGAGCTTTGGTGGTTTGTCTCAGTTGTGTTTAGTCGTTGCCCTTGCCTTAGGGGACCGAGACTTTGGATCGCAAGTGATCGAGGCTTTGTGTTGTTAGGCTTTTGGATCACTTGTTTGGAGGTTTTTGTTTGTCTTTTTGTTTTTACTTTTCATTATGCTATGATTATGTGGTGTGTTGTCAATGCACTCATCAAGGGCGAGATTGAGGACCGGAGTGTCTGATGGCTAGTGGTTGGCCACTCCTTAGTGATGAGTGATTGACAACGTTGTGTGGACTGACGCTGTGCTCTATCTTGTGGATGTAGGCTGCGGCTTGATGTGCGTTGGTGCAGGTGAAGAACAAGCGCGAAAGGTCTTAGCCTTGCGGGGCCTCCGAAGGACTGGAGGGACAAGTAGGCTTGGTTCGATGGACCCGGTGGCCAGACGAGATCAAGTGCGAGTCACATGGTGCGAGAAGAGCAAGTCGAAGTCGGATAGCGGGTTCGTTGGTTGATCCGAAAGCCAACATGGAGCCGGAGCGGACGTGGCGGCCAAGTCGAGGAGCTCGGCGTGGAGGCTGCACCAAGCTCGCGGGGTTTGCAGCGGTTCGCCAAAAGATCGCTGGGTTCGTCGGTTGCTCCAGAAAGCCGACCCGAGGTTCCGGTGCGGCCAAGGCACCAGAACCGGTCTGACCGGTTTGGGAAACCGGTCTGACCGGTTTGGTCATGGCGCGGCCGGAAGTCGTCGAAGCGGAGGACACGCGTCGGGATCGCATGCTTGGCGTCGAGGCTACGCGAGGTGTGATTGCTGGGCGTCCTTCTGATGGAAAGGCTGTCAAGTTTCCAAATATGCCATTCGAGGGGTTGTATCACCTAGAGGGCATTCTAGTCATTTACCCCCACCGGAGACTTCATATATAAGCCGAGTGGAAGCGTTGTGGCAGCTATCTCTTGGGCTTCAGGGTTTTCATTTGCTCTAGACAATTTCTCTTTTTAGCTTCCTATTTTCTCCTTAGGCTAGCATGAGAGCTTCATGGTGAGATCTTGTGAGAGGGATGGATGTACGGGCAGATGCTAGACCTTGTATAAACCTTTCATGGTATGTATAGAAGATTTGGCGTGGTTCCTCAAGTGTTCTTCGTATTCATCCCGTTTCTCTTTTTCGGTGGTTTTCAGAGCCTTTTCTTTGGATTTTCGTGGAGAGGATTTGAGGGTGTTTCCTTTGGGTTTTGTTTGTGGGGATCACGTATGAGTACCTTGGGTACCTTTGCTTGGTGATCTTCGCCTCACAAACTCCCCGGAATCCGTTGGATTTGGTGGTTTTTGGATGAACTCGGGAATAGGTGTTCTTGGCGGTTGACTTTCGGTTCCTCCCCTTTGGATGCATTTCAGGATGGATCCTTTGAGATAGAGGTTGCCCAAGAGGTAATCCACCTTCCCCCGAAGTTTGGTTGCAATCCGTTGGGTGAATCGGGAGATCGGTTGGTTGAAAGAAGAGGTGGTTTCCGCGGGCTGCATTTTCCTCGTCTGTCTGGGTGAAACCGGTCTGACCGGTTTGGAAACCGGTCTGACCGGTTTTGGTCACAGTGGCCGTTCGGGAAGATTTTTGGTAGGTGTGTTGTTCTCTGTCTAAGAAGTTCTCTAGTCCAAGTTTTCGTCGCGTTTGGAGTTCGTTTACTTGGGTTTTGGCCTCGTAGATCTTTGGGGGATTTCTGGGCAAATCCGGTCTGACCGGATTGCCAAACCGGTCTGACCGGTTTCACCCTGCGTGTGAGAGGCTAAGTGTTGGAAAATCAGTTTGACCGGTTTGAGTATCTGGTCTGACCGGTTTGGGTCTGGAGTTTTGCTCGAGTTGTTTTCCGCTGCGTTCTCGAGTGTTTTCGGTGGTGTGCTAGTTCCTAGGTCCAGCAGCACTTCAGTGGCTGTGTGGATTTGGCTAGCGAGGTGTCAAGGACTCTGGAGTTACGTTTGGGACCATAGGCCGAGTTCTACTCTTTGGAGAAGAATTTTTTATCGACTCCCATTCACTCCCCCCCTTTCTGGTCGCCATTCTGGTCCTTCAGGTGTGAGAACAAAGTCGCGTCTTTTCAACTTCTCATACCTCTCCTTCTCCTCCCCTCTCCTTATGTGAAGATGTACATCACTGGTTAGAATCTTTCCTTGCGACGGTGGTGCCGTCGGTGAGGGATTGGAGATGGGTGAGGGGAACTCCTGAGAGTCAATGCTCATTGATCGTCGGGAGTTGGTCCTGGAGCGAGTGCGTCCAAGGAATCTCCCGAACATGGTGTTTATCTAGGAAAAAGGACTTCCACACAGAGGTATATATGGATGTGATTAGAGCAAAACTACCCCTGGAAGGCCTTCCTCTCTATTTCTACTTTCTTCCTAAACCTCCTTACTCTCGTGGCCGCACTACACTAGCTCAAAATGAAGTTTTCTGAGCTTGTGAATGTATGAAGAAATGGGCAGGAGGTGGCTGTTTTTATAGAGCCGAGGGGGAAGGCCCGTCGGCCCTGTGGTGGGGCCGGTCAGCCCCACGTGGGCCCCACTCGGGTGCCCTTTCCTCCATCCATTTCTTGCTGCAATCCCACGCCAAAACAAGTGGACGTTGAGTGGGAATAAATGAGGCTGGTGGAGGAGAAGAAAAGGTGAAAGAAAGTGATGATTTGATGTGTATCACTTTGACAAGTGGGTCCCATGTGTAAGGGTAAAAAGTACGCATGAAAATATAACAGCAAAAATATGAAAGTAAAAATATTTTTATGCCACCACGAAAAATTATTATACGGGTTCTGACACACCGTAAAAATTATTTACCATGGGGCATGAAAAAGTTTTACTGTAGTAAATATGGAAATGCAGAAAAAAATATTTTTGTGTTTTTACCGGTTACCTTCGGCAAGGGTTCGTAGTTTAAGTCCTTGAACGGGACTTCCAAATCTTCTAATCTTCATATGCATCCTCCATCTTCGGGGATGATGGTTCTTCTGGTGATATCTTCTCTTGATCGATCATATTCGCGTTGATGCTGAGCTCTGGTCTAGGTTTGAAGGCAAACTTCTCTTCCTTTCCATTGATCTCGAATGTGATCTCTCCCGCGCCAACATTGATGTGTGTGTTGGCGGTGCTCAGGAATGGTCGCCCGAGAATCAGTGAGACCCTGGAGCCTGGGTGCATATCCAATACCACGAAGTCAACTGGCACCGAGAACTATCGGATTTTCACTGGAACATTCTCGGCGATTCCTGATGGGTAGCGAACTGATTGATCTGCTAATTGTAGACACATTGATGTTGGAACCAAGGTAGGGTGCTTGAGCTTGTCAAAGACAGCGTTGGGCATCACACTGACACTTGCTTCAAGATCACAGAGTGCATTGTTGAAGTATTGATTTCCAATGAAGCACTCTATAGTGGGGCATCCTGGATCCTTTTTCTTGATGGGTGATGTGTTCAGGATTGCCGCACTACATTCTTCAGTCAACTTGATGATCTTCGTAGTTGGCAGAGGTCTCTTCTTATTCAGGATGTCTCGGATGTACTTAGCATATGTCGGAACTTGCTTGGCGTCTAGTAGAGGTATGTTGACATAAAGCTTTTGGATTACCTCTATAAACTTCCCGAATTGATCATCAACTTGAGGTTTTCTCACTCTTCTTGGATATGGTAGGAAGTTGGTGTCGTGGAAGTCTTGTCTTGCTGGATCTTGTTCTTCTCGCACAACTTCTTCTATGTGATCATCCTTCTCTTCTGAAGCTTCGGCTGGTGCTACGGGTGCTGCAGGTGTTCTAGCCGACGGTCTTGCTGTGCCCTTTGGATATGGTGGATCAATTGTTTGCTTCCCACCTCTTGTTCGGACATTAAATACCTGCTCAGGGTTAGTGGCAACAGGCACAGCAGCAGACAATTTTGATAACTTTGATTCTAGTTTAGCATTAAAGATGGCTTGATCTTTTAAGATGGCAGAAAAACTATTCATTTTAACATTTATGTCCTCTAGAATCTTATCATTAGCAACAAGCTTCATAGAGAGATTATCATTAATTCTAACATGTTCTTCAATTAATTCCCGTAGTGAAGGTTGCTTGGGATTATTACCTGGATACTTACCTGCGTAAGTCAGTCGTGGTTGTAGGTCTTTTCCTTGGGTTGGTGCTGACTTGTGGACCACCAAGCTTGGATTTCTTGAAGCATTCATAGAGTCTTGTAAAGCTTGTTGATCCTTCTTGAAGTTGGCTCGTTCCTCAAGCCGATTCAACAGCACGTCCATCCCAGTTGATACTGCTTCCAATTCTTCATCTTCTTGTACTTCTTCACTTTGATGACAGTGTTGGGTATTCTTCTGGGTCCAGCCTTGATTTTCTGATATCTTGTGCATAAGTATGTCGGCTTCTCCCGGAGTGAGTGACAAGAATGATCCTTTAGCAGTTGCATCTAGATGCTCACACGCTTTTTGGTTTAGTCTATGGTTGAATCCTTGTAAGAGCATCCATTCTTCTATTCCATGATGAGGACAATCTGATATGTATTCTTGCAAACGTTCCCATGCTTCTGGAATTGACTCGCCTTTCTACTGCTGGAAGTTGGTGATTTTTCCTCGTAAGGCATTTGTTTTGCCTGTGGGGAAAAACTTTGATAGGAAGGTTGTAGAACATTTCTCCCATGTATGTATTTCTTTTTTATTGGAGTAAAACCATTGTCTCGCTCTTCCCGTTAGTGAAAATGGGAATAAGCGGAGTAGGATCATGTCCTTTGGAATGTTCTTGATGGAGATGGTGGCGCCTATCTCCAGAAAGTTTTGGAGATGAGTGCTTGCATCTTCATGTACCTTTCCACTAAATGGATTAGCATGCACCATGTTAATGAGGCTAGCCTTGAGCTCAAAATCATGATTGACTTGAAGTGTTGGTCCAGTACGAATGTTCTTGATGCTTGGAGCAGAGAACTCTCGCAATGTCTTCTCAGGCATGGCTTCAGGAACTTGGTGTAGAGCTTCCTTGGTTGATTTGACTCAGATGATCAAAGTGTGGTGAATCACAATCCAACCTATTAATACCCTGTAAATAAGATAGAAAAAGACAAACAAGGGTAATTCTATTTAAGCAGAGGTGCCAAATTACAATGTCATCATAAGTATCTAGCCATCGATTTTCAAAAGGTAGCCATCCAGTCTTCCCCGGCAACGGCACCAGAAATGCTTGTTGGTATTTATTAAGCCTACAGAGAAATTAATGATCCGCAAGCGCATGGATACCGGTGAGCACTTCACCCGGGGAGATGGGTTTTAAAAATATCGTATCCACAGGGAAGATGGGATGGATTTATCGGTTGACTAAGGATGGCAGTAGACTACTATATGAGACTTTGATAGAATGGCACATACTTTAACAGAGATAAGCCAATAGTATATATATATTGATAACTCAGACAGGTAGAGGCACACGTAGAACATAGAATATACTACTTCCTAGTTAGATTAGAACTGGATAACATAAGAGGCACAAATTCTATATAGCATACAAAGACTAGTTATTCATCTATTCTATCATAGCATACCATCACATATAGCATAATCATGAGAAAATGTGTGCACCCCGAAGATTACCCAAGAAGATCAAGAGCGAAACTTGATCATCCCAAGAACCGTTATCGACTAGTCTTATGCTCGGGGGTGGATTGCAAAGGACTCAATAGGCCTGTCACACCTACGATCTACCACACGACCCGGAGCATAAGGTGAATCCGCAAGTAAATCATATCTAAGCACCATGCTTACATAATCTCTACTACCTAGCATACTCGAGTAATATACTAGGAGCTCTACGAATAAGTGCGTGAATTTATCATTAATCATGACTATATCAAATATACAACTAGAATAAAGTAAGAACTTAGCAATTGCATACATGATATTAAAATAGCACAAAGTCATTGAGAAACGACATAAGAACCGAATCTTGATGACTTACAGATCTAGAATTGGAGCAAAGCTCAACTCTACTCGAATATGACTTTCTATCTAGAACTAGGTTCTAGATCTAAGAACTAGATCTAGAACTATGAAGTAGCTATCCTATTTTTATGTCTCCTCTTCTTCTCCTGTCTTGGCCTGATGATCTGATGCCCAATGCCTGATGTCAGATGCTAGATCAGATGCCTCAAGAGGGGGTCAGGGGGGCTGCTTATATAGTCCTGAGGATGTGCTATGCGCCGTACGATCAAACCGACCTAATAGACGGGTTTACTCCCTCCGTCCCAAAAAGAATGACGTTTTAGGATTCAAAATTTGTCCCAAAAAGATTGACATTTTATTTAATTTGGCATGTGTGCATGTGCATGTAGGGGTAATCGAGGTCATTTGACCTCCTTAATAATCTGTCATAAAATTCCTAGAATGACATTCTTTTTGGGACGGAGGGAGTAGATTACACCTCATAGGCGGTGGAAGAACCTAACGAAAGTAGGGCTGAGGTGGCGCCCAGGGGGGGCCGGTCGGCCCCACCACCAGGCCGATCGGCCTGGGGTGGGCCCCCCTCAGAGTCTCTTCTGGCGTGGTGGTTCCTTGCTTCTTCCAGAAGCCTCTTTCTTGCAAGTCACGTCGTTTTGGGTTCGGGAGTCTTCTAGTTTTGATTCCTTGCGTATTTTCCTGAATAGTCCCTGAAATAATATAATTCACCAGAACTCGTGGAAATCATTAGTCTAAAGCCCTATACTACTGTTGAATTATTATTTTGGTCCTTTTTCCCTGTATTGTTGATGTATAAAAATAAGAGTTAGTGAGCATCAACACTCCTCTCATTTGATCAAACAAATCCTCGATCCGGGGTAAAGGGTATTTATTTTTGATGGTGACTTCATTAAGGGATCGATAATCTATACACAACCTCCTAGATCCATCCTTTTTATCCACAAAGAGAGTGGGGGCTCCCCATGGTGAAGAACTAGGATGGATAAACCCTTTACTTAGTAACTCTTCCATTTGTTTCTTAAGTTCAGCTAAGTCTTTAACATCCATTCTATATGGTCTTTTTGATATAGGAGTAGTACTAGGTATAAGTTCAATGCTGAATTCAATGTCACGGTCAGCTGCCATACCTGGTAGATCATCTGGAAACACATCGTGATACTCGTTTACTACTTTTATGTCTTCCAAGGCTTTGCCTTTTGTTGAATTCATAGTGCCACTATTGGATGAGGGGGTACTCATATATTCAATTCTTTCTCCTTGCGGGCTGGTTAATAGCACTGACTTCTTACGGCACTGAATAACTCCATCACAACTCCGTAACCAATCCATACCTAGGATCACATCTATTCCCCATGACTTTAAGACCACTAGGTTAGCCAGAAAGTCTACTACCATGATATTAATATTCACTCGTGGGCATATTTGACAAGTTTTCATTTCACCACCCGGGGAACTAACTATCAATGGTGCCTTCATAGGACTCATAGGTATGTTATGCTTTGCCACAAATTGATCAGTAATGAATGAATGTGATGCTCCCGAATCAAATAAAACTGTAGCAGGTATAGAATTGACGGGAAACGTAACCAGTACAACGCCAGAGTCATTCTGGGCTTGCTCCACTGACACATGATTCACCCTGCCACGCATAAAGTTCCGTTGGCCTCTCTTGTTTGGAGCTTGTGGAGTGCGAGGCTGAGACGACGACTGACCAGGCCTCTGGCCATTGTCCTTCTGAGGAGTCTGCATCACTCGTTTTTGAAGGACCATAATGGCGACCAGAGAGGGGGGAGTGAATGGGAGCCGATAAAAATTCTTCTCCGAAGAGTCGAACTCGGCCTATGGTCCCAAACGCAACTCCGGAGTCTCCGACACCTCGCTAGCCAAATCCACACAGCCACTGAAGTGCTGCTGGACCTAGGAACTAGCACACCACCGAAAAACACGAGAACGCAGCGGAAAACAACTCAAGCAAAACTCCAGACCCAAACCGGTCAGACCGGATACTCAAACCGGTCAAACTGGTTTTATAACACTTAGCCTCTCACACACAGGGTGAAACCGGTCAGACCGGTTTTGCCCAGAAATCCCCTAAAGATCAACGAGGCCAAAAACCAAGCAAACGAACTCCAAACGCAACGAAACTTGGACCATAGAACTTCTTAGGCAGAGAACAACGCGCCTGCCAAAAATCTTCCTGAACGGCCACTATGACCAAAACCGGTCAGACCGGTTTCCCAAACCCGTCAGACCGGTTTCGCCCAGACAGACGGGAAAAACGCAGCCCGCGGAAACCACCTCTTCTTCCAACCAACCGATCTCCCGATTCACCCAACGGGTTGCAACCAAACTTCGGGGGAAGGTGGATTACCTCTTGGGCAACCTCTATCTCAAAGGATCCACCCCGAAATGCATCCAAACGGGAGGAATCGAAAGTCAACCGCCAAGAACACCGTTTCCCAAGTTCATCCAAAAACCACCAAATCCAAGGGATCCCGGGGAGTTTGTGGGACAAAGATCACCAAGCAAAGGTACCCAAGGTACTTATACGTGATCCCCACAAACAAATCCCAAAGGAAACACCCTCAAATTCTCTCCACGAAAATCCAAAGAAAAGGTTCCGAAAATCACCGAAAAAGAGAAACGGGATGAACACGAAGAACACTTGAGGGACCACGCCAAATCTTCTATACATACCATGAAAGGTTCATACAAGGTCTAGCATCCACCCGTACATCCATCCCACTCACCAGATCTCACCATGAAGCTCTCATGCTAGCCTAAGGAGAAAATAGGAAGCTAAAAAGAGAAATTGCTAAGAGCAAATGAAAACCCTAGGGTGCCAGAGATAGCTGCCACAACCCTTCCACCCAGTTTATATATGAGGTCCCTCCGGTGGGGGTTAATGACTAAAATGCCCTCTAGGTGATACAACCCCTCGAAGGGCATATTTGGAAATTTGACAGCCTTTCCATCGGACGGACACCCAGCAATCACACCTCGCGTAGCATCGACGCCAAGCATGCGATCCCGACGCGTGTCCTCTGCTTCGACGACTTCTGGCCGCGCCATGACCAAACCAGTCAGCCCGGTTTCCCAAACCGACCAATTCTGGTGCCTTGACCGGACTGGAACCTCGGGTCGGCTTTCTGGAGCAACCGACGAACCCAGCGATCTTTTGGCGAACCGCTGCAAACCCCACGAGCTTGGTGCAGCCTCCACGCCGAGCTCCTCGACTTGGCTGCCACGTCCACTCCGGCTCCATGTTGGCTTTCGGATCAACCAACGAACCCGCTATCCGACTTCGACTTGCTCCTCTCGCACCATGTGACTCGCACTCGATGTCGTTTGGCCACCGGGTCCATCGAACCAAGCCTACTTGTCCCTCCAGTCCTTCGGAGGCCCCGCAAGGCTAAGACCTTTCGCACATGTTCTTCACCTGCACCAACGCACATCAAGCCGCAGCCTACATCCACAAGATAGAGCACAGCGTTAGTCCACACAACATTGTCAATCACTCATCACTAGAGAGTGGCCAACCACTAGCCATCGGACACTCTGGTCCTCAATCTCCCCCTTGATGAGTGCATTGACAACACACCACATAATCATAATCATAAAGAAAAGTAAAAACGAAAGACAAACGAAAACCTCCAAACAAGTGATTTAAAAACCAAACAACACAAACCCTGATCACTTGCAA
Source organism: Cenchrus fungigraminus (assembly GCA_036936925.1). Classification (NCBI taxonomy): domain Eukaryota; kingdom Viridiplantae; phylum Streptophyta; class Magnoliopsida; order Poales; family Poaceae; genus Cenchrus; species Cenchrus fungigraminus. Next base: position 26,129,674 of record CM072775.1, read on the forward strand.
TCCAAGTCTCGGTCCCCTAAGGCAAGGGCAACGGCTCAACACAACCGAGACAAACACCACCAAAGCTCTCAAAGAGCAAAGCAAAGCTCACACGGAGCAAACCAACCAAAGGCAAGAACTCAGACGACACAAGGCGCTCCCCCTGAACACATGCAGCTCCCGCTGAGCAAATGCAACTCCCCTTGAACCAATGCATGCAAACTTACCGAACAGCAGCAACCAAACCGGTCAGACCGGATTCCCAAACCGGTCAAACCGGTTTCTGACCAACATCCAAACCGGTCTCCAAACCGGTCCGACCGGTTTCCAGACCGGTTTTCCTCTTAGAAAAAAATTGCTCCAATGCAGCCCAAAAATGCATGAAAACCTTCTAAATGCTTCCAGAAAACTTTTCCATGCCCAAACTTCTCCCCTTTGTTGACAATGCATGAATCAAGGCATTTCTATGAAAATTTCAACTAAGGGCTTCTCAAATGGACATAGAGCCATAAAATGTGGTAGGAGGAAGCAAATGGACTACTTAGAGTTGACAAATGTCTGAAATAGCACAGCCATCAAGAATGTTCAGTTGCATACGCACAAGTTCAAGCCATGGTAAAATTTAGTATTTTTGCGAAAAATTTTCCTCTCATGAGCAAAGACCTAAACATGAGTAAAACATGCCAAAGTGAATCTAAATCACACAAACTTCATGCTAGGTCACATATCCTTGACACAAGATCATTACAAACACCCATAAGCATCTCATGTCATGTTAAAGCCACCGAGCCATGTGTCTACTTCTTAAAATGAGACTTCTCATGGTAGACAACATGCAACGGTTTAGCACCTATATTAAATTCAGATTTAATGCATTTATGACATGGAACAAGTGAGAGCATAACTTCAAGCACAAGCATTTCATACCAATTTCATTTTTCATATTTAAGCACAAAATGGTACATGAAGTGCCTTTGCGGTAAAAAGAAGCTTATGCTCCCCCACAAGGTAACACATGGGCTAAACATTCATAATGACACATGAGTCTTTGACCCCAAGGGAAAAGCACATAATATCCAACCATGAATTAAGCATGATATAAACCACCAAAACACACTAAGATCATGCAAAGCCTTAAACTCACAAGAGGGAGCCTATCTAGTATTTTTGATAAAAGTAAGCTATCTCATCATGGATACACAACCAAACTATCAAGAGCATAGCTTATCATCCCAAATATCAATCAAGTACATCCACAAGCTCAAACATAGCATATCATAGGGATCAATGTACATAGGAGAAGCCATTCCTAGCCAATGCATATGATACAAATGCAATGCAGAGCGTATCTTACAAAGATGCAAAACTATACATCAAGATACAAAGATGGCTACTCTATGAAATAAAACATGCATGCTATACATCAAAGTAAACATGTATGATACATATGCTACAAAGTGAGCTCCCAAAGACCAACTTAAAAAGGACAACACACACCAAGCTCTCCCCGTAAACGAGCAAAGGTAGCTTGGTCAAGTGGTTTTGTGAATATGTCGGCTTTTTGGTCTTGGGTAGGTACATGGCTCGACACTATGGTGCCTTTCTCAACATTATCCCTTAGAAAGTGGTACCTCACTTCTATGTGTTTTGTTCTGGAATGGAGCACTGGGTTTTTGGCAATGCTTATGGCACTGGTGCTATAACAAAGAAGTGGGATCTGAGTGCACTCCTCACCAAAGTCTCTCATGGTATAGGAAATCCAAAGCAGCTGGGAACAACAACTAGCGGCTGCAACATACTCGGCTTTAGTGGTAGACTGAGCTACACTCGACTGTTTACGGGAAGACCAAGAGACCAAAGAGGAACCAAGAGACTGACAAGAACTAGAGGTAGACTTGCGCTTCACACGACACCCAGCAAAGTCAGCATCGGAGAATCAGTGAAGTGTGAGTGTCGAAGGGGCAGAATACCAAAGACCAAACTCAGGAGCATACTGCAAATACCTGAAAATCCTCTTGACGGCCTGCCGATGTGAAGTCCTCGGAGAAGCCTGAAAATGAGCGCACAGACACACACTGAACTGTATGTCCGGCCTCATCACCGTTAAGTAGAGGAGGGAGCCGATCATGCTCCGGTACTCCTTCTGGTCCACTGGTTCACCATCCTTGTCCGCATCCAAAGCTGTAGTCGTACTCATCGGTGTTGACATGGGCTTCACATCATTCATGTTGAACTTCCTCAGCATGTCTGTTGACATTTCTTAACGCAATCACCTAAGAACAGGTTTGAAAACCATCCTGGTAATAGCACCAGAAATGCTAGTTGGTAAATCTTAACGTTTACAGATATCCGCAAGCACACGGAAGTACCATTGTAGCATTTCCCCAAAGGAGTATTCCAAAGGGTATCGAATCCAAGGAAGGCATTGGCGGAATGACAAGATCAACTCTATTGCAATGAGTATAGATCATAGACGAAAACAAACCAGACACTCAAGTGCAGGGCTAAAGATATGATAACAGGGTAGTGTGATCACACACACACTCACTCCCTCTCTAAAGGGTACTAGGCATAGGAGGCGACACACGAGGTAGTTCTAGGTTCTAATGTACTATACACATAAAGCTGGAAGGAACAAGTTAGATACACTAGCGTTGAAGAACATTGACTTGAGCACCCAGGTACCACGGGGAGATAACCTCCCGCGTTGCTTCTGCACAACTCCGGTTGTTATATTTTAGACTCCTACAGCTTATCCAAACGTGGGGGATTTCATAGGACCAACGGCTGTCACTACCACGGCCTACCCCAAGACAAACTGTGGGATAAACTCATAAGTAAGGTAGCTACGCAACCCAAGCACCATGCTTACGTTGTTAGCTGGACTTGACTGGCCCGGGCTATTGTGACCCAGGTCAAGCCACCAGATAAACCAGCCAATTACATCGAGTACCGTAGCTCAAGCATAGACTTCATACAACGCAATCATGTCATCTAATTAGATCAAACCAGGTTATGTACACAAACGGATTCGTATTTTCCTATGTCTGTTCAACTGGATCAAAGGGTCGTGTTCGCGAAGAACACGAGCCTCTAACTTATGAACAAACACTAGAAACATGTAAAATTCACCCGTCAAGTGGATCGAAAGGCCTTGTTCATCAAGAACAGGAGCCTCTAAATGATGAACAGGTGAAGAACACATGAAGAAATCACTCATGCATACTAACACAATTTTATATGAAATAGATAAATAACGGAAGTAGATCAAAGTCATACAAATGAAATAAGACACAAGACAACTCATACCTAGATCCCAAAGTAGACTTGGAACCTGAATTAGAACAACTCTAGCCTACCTCCTAGCCTTGAGACTAAAAGTGAGAGAGGTGTTGCAAGTGTGGATGTCTCATAAGTGAGCCCCCTCTCCTTCTATTTATGGCCCGTGCACCGGCGAAGAATGGAGGCAAACACCACGGGGAAGGCGCCTAGGACCAATGGAGGGCCACCACGTGGAAGCCCCTGAGTGGCGGCCTCAAGGTCGGTTCGGCCGACCCCTGGGGTCGGCCGACCCCCTGTGGGCCCCACTCGGGGTGTGCTTCCTCCTGGAGGCTACCCTGTGGGTCCTTAGGTCGGTTCCTGGTGTCCACCCTGTTTTGGCGTGATTTGCTTGCCTTTGTGGGCCCATGGATCCATGTGAAGTCCACGTGTCACACTCTGATTCGTCGGGGGTTGCTTCACTTGGATTGCTTGCATGGCATGCATGCATGGCTCCCTAGTTGGCAGCTTTGCGTGCATGGCATCCTTGTTGGCAGCCCACCTAGGATGAGGTGATGTGGCATGGACCCTACAAGGTGAGTTTGGCACTCTTTTCTCGCTTATTTTCCTGCAATCAAATAATCTCCAAGAACAAGTGGAACTACATTATACTTAACTAAATACGTGTAAGAAATGCCTTATGCTCCTTTATTCATGAATATATTGACGGCTAAAGTAGGTACTTAACAGCCGTCAACAATGTCCTTGGTGTACTTGCTCTGGTGCACGAAGGTCCCGTCCTTGACCTGATTGATCTGTAGCTCCAAGAAAAACTGCAGCTCGCCATCATAGACATTTCAAATTCCCTGCTCATGTCATCTGCAAACTTGGCAACAAGATCGTGAGAGGCGCCACCAAAGATTATATCATCCACGTAAATCTGAACAATCAAAAGGTCATTCCCATGCTTAAGGAGAAACAGGATCTTATCAACTGTGCCCATCACAAACCCCTTACTCAGCAAAAAAACTCTCAACCTGCCGTACCAAGCCCTCGGCGCCTGTTTCAACCCATAGAGCGCCCACTGGAGTTTATACACACGGTGTGGGTATCTCTCACTCTCAACCCCGGTGGTTGCTTCACATACACTTCTTCCTCTATCACCCCATTCAGGAACGCACTCTTCACATCCATCTGGAACAACTTGAACCCTTTAGCCACGGTAAAGGCTAGAAGGATCCGAATCGCCTCCAGACGGGCCACCGGAGCAAATGTCTCCTCATAATCTATACCCTCTTTTTGGTTAAACCCCTGAGCCACCAACCTCGACTTGTTTCTCACAACCATCCCATTCTCACCTTCTTTGTTTTTCCACACCCACTTGGTACCTATGGGACAACAATTTGGTGGTGGATCGACTAACACCCAGACTTGGTTTCTCTCAAAGTCCTCCAACTCCTCATGCATGGAATTCACCCAGTTTGCATCAGAAAGAGCGTGTCCAATATCTTTGGGCTCGAAAGAGGCAACAAAAGCAGTGTGGGCGAAGTGAGAAGTATTTCGTGACCTCGACCGGCAGTCCTCTCGGTCATGTCTCCAATGATCTTCGAAGGAGGGTGATCCACTTGTACACGCCTAGGAGCCTCTCGCCTGGAGACTACCTCCCCCTCCACAGCTGCTTCCACCCTTGCTTGCGGTACATGTTGATGCATCGTAGTAGAAGTAGAGGGCCCGTCATCAACTGTAGTCGTCGTCGTGGAAGTAGTATGTACACGATCTGCAGCAGGTACACGATCCTTGCCATCACCATCACCATCTTCTTCTTCCTCCTCAAAGAGCGTCTCGGCCATCTCCTCATCACTGGCACAATCAAAGCCAAGAGAGCTACATGGCACTGTCTCGTCGAAGGTCACCTCGCAAGTCTCCATGATTTTGTTAGTCTGAAGATTAAGCACCCTATAAGCTCTAGAATGGTTTGCATATCCAAAGAAAATACCATCACTAGATCTAGCCTCAAACTTATCAAGCTTTCCCTTCTTGAGAATAAAACACTTGCAACCAAAGACTCGGAAGTGACTCATCTTAGGAGCTCTACCATGCATAAGCTCGTAGCACGTCGTCTTCTTGAACGCTCGGAGAAAGATCCTGTTTGACACATAGCACGCGGTGCTCACCGCCTCAGCCCAATACCTCCTAGGAGTCATGTGCTCATCGAGCATCGTCCTAGCCATCTCACACAACGTCCGGTTCTTCCTTTCCACAACTCCATTATGAGGGGGCACATAAGGAGTCGAGTACTGATGCTCAAGACCAAGATCACAGCAAAAGGCATCAAAACAAGAGTTCCTGAACTCAGAGCCATTATCACTGTGGATTGCTCAAATAGTGTTCCCATGCCTCTCATTTTTCAGCCTCACAATCAAGTCTCGAACAAAACCGAAAGTCTCACTCTTATCCTCCAAGAAAAACAACCAGGCATAGCGAGAGTAGTCGTCCACCACAACCAGGACATACCACTTCCCACCCACCGAGCGAACTCGAGCTGGCCCAACAAGGTCCATATGCAACAGCTCTGTCGGATGCTCTGTCATGACAGCAGTCAGGGGTGGATGAGAAGCAGCGGCCATCTTACCATGCCTACAAGGCGCACAAACCAACTCCTTCTCAAACCTCAACCTCGGCAATCCTCGGACCAAATCGAGACCACTCAAGAGGGAAAGCAGATCAAAGCTCAAGTGTCCCAACCACTTATGCCACTTCCACAAATCAGGAGAACCAGCCACTAAACACCATGCGGGACCATCGGACTGAGAGAAATCAGCTCGAAAGATCTGACCCTCGGGGATAACCATACAAACACGGTCACCTCGAGAATCAAGCACCTCAGACGCACCCAACTTAAACCGAACCTCAAACCCCTCATCAAGTAGCTGAGACACAGAAAGCAAATTGAACCCTAGCAACTTGACAAGAGCAACACGCCTTAGAGAGACCTTCCTGCTTACCTTCATCATTCCTTCGCCAAGAACTCGTCCCTTACCATTATCCCCAAAAGTGATGTACTCCCTGGTACTCACTGGATTCAGGCTTGTGAACCACCCCCTATCTCCGGTCATGTGTCGTGAACAACCGGAGTCCAACAGCCAAACGTCCCTCAAGCCTCCCACCTGCACATCAAAAACGGGGACGAAAGTGAGCAGACGACTCAACACTGGGGTTAGTGCAAACGGAATCAAACCAATGTCGAGCCATTTGCTCAAAAGAGGGGTTAGCAACACCCATTCTACCATATCCACCAAAGCTACGACCCCTACCATACTGAACCACCTCACGTCTCGCTGGAGGAGTACGATCACCACGAAAGGAAGAGAGTGGCCCATACCTCCTCTGAGACTCAAAGCTGCGACAACCTCTCCCATCCTCATATCGACCATGAGATGGAGAACGTCCAGCAAACAACCCACAACCAGACTCAAACTGTCTACCACCTGCACCATGACCAACTGAACCAACTCCACGGCCACAAAACTCAACACCAGCACCTCTCTGGGCAGAATCGGTCTGACCGGTTTCCCTAACCGGTCTGACCGGTTTCCCCCTGCCAGCAACACGGTCTCGATCTACTACTCTCTGACTTCCCCAAGCTGGTATAGATCTCACCACAGCCTCTCCCCTGGGTAGTGGCATACGAGGCTCAGGTACACCATGAGTAAGGTGGTACCTGTCCTTATTTGCCCACTCCTTCGCCAACCTCTAATCTCTCTTCCTCTTGTAGCAAAACTCACCAACATGACCTTCTTTGCCACAATACTCACAACGAAATCGAACCTGTTTTGGCTTTGGCTGTGGGTTCTCAACGGGTTTCTCTTCTTCTTTCTTCTCACCCTTCCCCTCAAACACGTTTCCCATGTTGCTCACAAACTTTATGGGTTTTTGGTAGTTTTCTATTTTGTGGGGGAAAATGGGTGGATCGGGAGTGATATCAAGCTTGTTTCTCAAGTTGTTAGGCTTGGGAGCGAATTTGTTCATAGGGGTAGTTTGTGGTGGAATAGGAATCTCTCCAACTTTCTCTCCCTTCTCACCACTGCTCTCACCAACCTTGTCAGAGCCCAATGCCTGACCATCAAACCTCTTAAACTCAGCCATCATTAAGCTCAATTGTGGCTCATGCCCAGACAACCAACTCATTAGCTTTCTCAGCTCATCATTCTCATCCTGCAAGCGATCAACATAGTGCGCAAGTTCCATATTTTTCAAAGCATGCGTTTCACATGTAGAACAAGAGGTAGGAATAGGAACTTTCAACTCAGCCTCTAAGGAAATAATCCTAGCATGTGCATCATCCAATTTACCATGCAACACAGGGCAAGATTTACATGCACCAAGCAAATTTGATCTAGCTTTTAATTCAACCAATTCAACCCTAGCCAAATCTAGTTCTTCAACAGTGAGGGCATGCTTTTCTTTCAGAGCAGTCAAGTCAGACAAGAAGACTGAACAATCATTGCAAACAACTTCATTGGTAACAACAGGAGCAGATTTCAAAGCATCCATAGCAAGCATGTCATCCAAATGCCTAGCCTCTAACTCAGCTACTTTCTCCCTAGCTTCCTCAAGCGAGGCTCTAAGCTCTTTTCTCATTTTCTTAGCATCCCTAAGCACACTATCCCTATTATCAAGCAGTTCATTTAGAGTGGCATTTTCCTCGAGCAAGGAGTCAAGGGTAGATGGTGATACCTCATACTCAAAATCGGAATACGAGTCCTCTTTGCCACTCTTCTTGCTCCCTGAACTGTGTGCCATGCCGCAGAATCTGCTCGTCACCATGAAGCTCAACCCGATGAAGTTCTTGCTTGAATGCTTCTCGTTCTTGTGTCTTCCACGGTCTTCATCTTCACTACTCGAGCTTGATGTGGTGTAGCAGGAGGAAGAGGTGTCCACGTCGCTCGCACCGGCAACCATTGCTCTCGACTTCTTCTTGTGGTAGCCGCCCTTCTTCTTGCCCTTGTACTCATCCCAACTCTTGTACTTGGAGTTGTGGTTCCGGGATCGATGCTTGTGCTCGGTCTGCTTGTACTCGTTCCTCGGGCGATGCTTGTACTCTTGCTTGTACTCTTGCTTGTACTCGGGTTTGTTGTGCTCGATCTTGTTCTCGTCTGCTTCACGGCACTTGGTGAAGAAGTGTCCATGCTTCCCGCACTTGTAGTATGTCCCTGAGTTCCTCCTGAAGTTCTTCCTGTTCTCGTTTAGGCGCCCGAATCGCTTGGTCAGCAAAACAAGATCCTCATCATCCAAAGCCTCAAACTCCTCATCTGGCAAAGACACAAGAGCAGACAGAGAGAACATCCTAGAGGATTGATTAGAGTTAGTTCTCGATCCAGTCACAAGCGCAAGGCTATCATCAGCAGGACCCTTGCCCTTCTCGGCTCTCAGGTCTCGGTCCACCTCGGACAACTTGAGCTTAGAGAACAGCTCGTCCACCGTCAGGGTCTCATACACACTGGACTCCTGAATAGCCTCAAACTTCACTCCCCATACATCAAGATCCAACGTGTGTAAGAGCTTGATAGCTCTATCATGATCATCATATGGAAGCTCGGTGATGTTGGCTCTCATGTTGTTCACAATCAGCGTGAAGCGCTCGAACATGGCATCCACAGACTCTCCGGGGAGATGAGTGAAGTTCTCATACTCTCTCCGGTAGGTCATAAAGCGACACGCCTTCACCTGACTATTTCCTCCATGTGCATTTCTCAGCTGTGTCCATATCTGATTTGCCAACTTCTCTCCATACACCCTACTGAACTCGGATGCACAAAGAGCACGATAGATATAGTCCACTGCCTTGTTGTTGGCTTCGAACATATCCCTACTTTTGGGCAACAACAACGTCTCCGGTATGACATAGTTCTCGTCAACCGTGACATCCCAAATCAGCTGAGACTTTCCACGCATGAACGTGCCCATCCGGGCTTCCCACTTCTGGTAGTTCTTCCCATCGAAGTGGGGAGGACCTGAACCCTTCCCATAGTCTACCATCTTTGGATCTCAACCGGTCAAGGTCTCAATGATCCGTATCTGGCTTTGATACCAATTGAAGGACCAGAATGGCGACCAGAGAGGGGGGAGTGAATGGGAGCCGATAAAAATTCTTCTCCGAAGAGTCAAACTCGGCCTATGGTCCCAAACACTACTCCGGAGTCCTCGACAGCTCGCTAGCCAAATCCACACAGCCACTGAAGTGCTGCTGGACCTAGGAACTACCACACCACCGAAAACACTCGAGAACGCAGCGGAAAACAACTCGAGCAAAACTCCAGACCTAAACTGGTCACACCGGATACTCAAACCGGTCAAACTGGTTTTCCAACACTTAGCCTCTCACACACAAGGTGAAACCGGTCAGACTGGTTTGGCAATCCGGTCAGACCGGTTTTGCCCAGAAATCCCCCAAAGATCAACGAGGCCAAAAACCAAGCAAACGAACTCCAAACGCGACGAAACTTGGACCACAGAACTTCTTAGACAGAGAACAACACGCCTACCAAAAATCTTCCCGAACAGCCACTGTGACCAAAACTGGTTAGACCGGTTTCCCAAACCGGTCAGACCGGTTTCGCCCAGACAGACGGGAAAAACGCAGCCCGCGGAAACCACCTCTTCTTCCAACCAACCGATCTCCCGATTCACCCAACGGATTGCAACCAAACTTCGGGGGAAGGTGGATTACCTCTTGGGCAACCTCAATCTCAAAGGATCCATCCCGAAATGCATCCAAAAGGGAGGAATCGAAAGTCAACCGCCAAGAACACCTTTTCCCAAGTTCATCCAAAAACCACCAAATCCAAGGGATTCTGGGGAGTTTGTGGGACAAAGATCACCAAGCAAAGGTACCCAAGGTACTCATACATGATCCCCACAAACAAATCACAAAGGAAACACCCTCAAATCCTCTCCACGAAAATCCAAAGAAAAGGTTCCGAAAATCACCGAAAAAGAGAAACGGGATGAACACGAAGAACACTTGAGGAACCACGCCGAATCTTCTATACATACCATGAAAGGTTCATACAAGGTCTAGCATCCACCCGTACATCCATCCCTCTCACAAGATCTCACCATGAAGCTCTCATGCTAGCCTAAGGAGAAAATAGGAAGCCAAAAAGAGAAATTGCTAAGAGCAAATGAAAACCCTAGGGTGCCAGAGATAGCTGCCACAACCCATCCACTCAGTTTATATATGAGGTCCTCCGGTGGGGGTTAAGGACTAAAATGCCCTCTAGGCGATACAACCCCTCGAACGGCATATTTGGAAATTTGACAGCCTTTCCATCAGACGGACGCCCAGCAATCACACCTCGCGTAGCCTCGACGCCAAGCATGCGATCCCGACGCGTGTCCTCCACTTCGACGACTTCCGACCGCACCACGACCAAACCAGTCAGACCATTTATGGTGCCTTGGCCGCACCGGAACCTCGGGTCGGCTTTCTGGATTAACTAACGAACCCAGCAATCTTTTGGCGAACCGCTGCAAACCCCGCGAGCTTGGTGCAGCCTCCACGCCGAGCTCCTCGACTTGGCTGCCACGTCCGCTCTGGCTCCATGTTGGCTTTCGGATCAACCAACGAACCCGCTATCTAACTTCGACTTGCTCCTCTCGCACTCGATGTCGTCTGGCCACCGGGTCCATCGAACCAAGCCTACTTGTCCCTCCAGTCCTTCGGAGGCCACGTAAGGCTAAGACCTTTCGCACTTGTTCTTCACCTGCACCAACTCACATCAAGCCGCAGCCTACATCCACAAGATAGAGCACAGCGTCAGTCCACACAACGTTGTCAATCACTCATCACTAGAGAGTGGCCAACCTCTAGCCCTCGGACACTCTGGTCCTCAGTTTTGGACAGTTGTTGGCATAATGTCCCAGCTCACCACATTTGAAGCATCCACTAGGCTAGACAGGAGTAGTGTTCCTCACAGGTGCCCCGGAATCATTGTTGGAGCGATTCTGTTGAGGAGTGGGACTTCGTGGTGTCTGCGAGTTGAAACACTGCGGTTAGAATGAACGCTGCAACTGCAAGTTTTGTGGATATCTCCCTCCTTGACCACCAGGACGATATTGGGAAGAGCCTTGCGGTGGATTATAGTAGGGACGGGTGTTGCTGCTTGATTGCCCATGAGATTGGAACTTGCGTTTTTGTTCACCAAGTTCCTTTCTCTTACTCTCCAGTCCAATGGCTTTGTTGAGCAGTGTCTGGAAGTCAGGGAATGTATGGCTCTGCAGCTGGTAGTTAAGCAGCCCAATCAAGCCATCCAAGAATCTTTCCTGCCTCTTGGGATCGGTGTCCACTTCATTGGGAGCATAACGGGTCAGGTGTGTAAACTTGTCGAGATATTCCGTGACAGACATGTTTCCCTGCTTCAGTGCAAGAAATTCCTTCTCTTGAGTTTTATCACTCCCGAAGGAATGTGATGTGCACGGAAGCTATCCCGAAACTCCTGCCAAGTGATAGTGCTTCTAGCAGGATGTGCAATTGTATAGGCATCCCACCAATCACTGGCTTGCCCTGTCAGTCTGCCTGCAGCATATAGGACCATCTCCCGGTTGGTGCATTGAACGGTTTCAAGCTTCTTAGTAACCATCTTCAGCCAGTCATCGGCATCCAACAGATTGGAGGAGTGGGAGTAGTTGGGAGGGTTGTGGCTCATAAACTCCTTATGCTTGTCCCTCGGCTGTGGCGGAGGTGGTGCTAGTTGGTTCTGTTGAGCTTGTAGGTTCTGGATGGTGGTAGTGAGGTTTTGCAGCAACTGGGTTTGGGTGGCAATGAATTGCTGCATGGCAGGATCCATTTGGTTAAGCGGTGGGGGTGGAGGTGGTGGTGCTTGCGCTTGTTGATTGGCTATGTGAGCACGGACAACAGGTGGAACGTCTTGACCACCTCCTAACCTGGTTTGTACCATCTGATTGTTAGAAGAATTATTTCAGACAAGAACATTGATATGATGCATAAAGAGTAGACTCAATGGATAAGGATGCTTGAACTTTTAATTTGAAATAGATTCTATTCATCTCAACAAATCATGTGTAACTCCTAGTGATGTTGTCCAAAAATTATGAAAATTTACCAGAATGTGTAGTATGAAAGTGCAAAGTCAACCCAACTGCTTTCATCTCAATTGGAGGTCTATAACCTGAGATATAAATTAAACAAGGTCACTGTGTCAGCAGAGTTTCACAGTTTCTGATAACCCCAAAGTTTTGTACATAACTCCGTGAATACTTATTCCTTACTGCTGAATTTTTGATATAAATTTGCTCATAAAATTTGTGAACTAACCCAACTGGTTTTACATCAAATGGAGTTCTGTAGCTTAAGATAAAATTCGAATTTGACTGCTGTGTCAGAGAGCTGTGTGAACAGATTTTGTATCAACCGAACTTGTGATAGATGAGGCCCAGGTGTGTCCGAGGACCAGTGGAGGGTCGCTCCTTAGTGATGAGTGATTGACAACGTTGTGTGGAATGATGCTTGGCTAAGTGTGCAGGTACAGGTTGCCGCTTGACTCGTGTCGGTGCAGGTGAAGAACAAGCGCGAAAGGCCTTAGCCATGGTGGCCTCCGGGTGATGGAGTGGCAAGTAGGCTTGGTTTGATGGACCCGGTGGCTGATGGGGTCAAGTGCGAGCCGTACGGTGCAAGACTGGTGGGCTGAAGTCGTGAACATGGGCCGTGTTGGCGTTTCTTAACGTCACCACTAGTTGTACAACTAGAGGGAGCATAAGAGAACAACCGGGTATACCGCAAGCGCACGGAAATACCGCTGTAGCACTTCCCCAAGCAAGGAGAGTATTCCAAGGGTATCGAATCCAAGGAACGATGTGCACTATCTTCTACTTTGGGTATAGATGATCCAAGGACACAACTCTGATTGGTAGGATAGGTAGAAAGGATCTGCCTCGACCGAGCGCAGAGTCTAGTTACGTTCTCTCAGGTATAACACTCACTTCGGGCACCAAGCACAAAGCCTTTGTGCTGGCTCGAGCCCAACTCGGTACGCGACGTAGAGGGTTGACAAAGGGTCCAATAGGCTGTCACTACTGCGGCCTACCTCTACACTACGATCGTACGTGGTCTTCGAATGGTAGCTTATGGTCGAGACACCTTGTCTACACCACTCACTATTCCTACGAATCCGCGAGGGAGATACTGGCACTAGCTCAAGGTATGCTCTATCACTCATGCAAGATCACGAATGCACTTTGATCTAACCAGAAACATGCAGGAGCTTCACTTTACTCTAATAGACAAGCTGGCAAACTAGATGCAAACTTATGATCTAAGTCTACTGGATCGGAAGGGGTTGTGTTCGAAGAACAGAAGCCTCTAAACCAAGAACAAATGAAGAACACAAGAACACAGCAACTAAGCATGCATACGACTTTAGTCTAAATAGGAAATATCGAAATACTCACTTTAGTCTAGTTGAAGAACAAAGGCACCGCTGAGGATCGTTCTTGAGGAAGATGTCATGAATCATGACATGGCCTCAAGCCTCCCACCTCACTTCCTAGCACTAATCCTATACAAAGAGCTCTCCTCTCCTAAAGAGTGAGGCTCCAAGCCAAAATGAAGAGGAGGAGGAGAAGTGTGTGTCTCAAATGGGAGCCCCTCCCCTCCTATTTATAGAGGAGGAGGTGGCTTGCTCAGAGGCTCAAAGTGCCCCTAAACGCACGGGATCGCAGCATGTGGCCAATGGGAGACTTCCACATGCAAGGCCAGGATGAACCGACCCTAGGTCGGTTCGGCCAATCCTAGGGTCGGCCGAACCCCTAGGGCGTCCTCCTGGCCTGTGTTTTCTCCGTGTGGCTGACTGGTGGGCCCTGAAGTCACTCCCCCCGTGCATGCCAAGTTTCCCGACGGTTTTGGGGGATAAGTGGGCCCTTGAATCCATGTGATGTCCATGTGGCGCTTCGTGATTCGTCGGGCTTGCCTCTCTTGGATTGATGACGTCAGTGATCCAGGGGAATCCCAGGTGGCATCCCCTCATTGGCTGAGCTTGAAGTACTTGGATCAAAGACTTGTGCTTTTACTCCTCTTTCTAGTGCTAATCACCTGTATTTGCATAATCACCAACACTTGTGGAAATGATTAGTTTAAGCCCTATTCTAGTGTTGATGATTAATTTCCATGCCAAAAGGTATATGTTTGATGGGTAAGAAGTGAGTGAAAATCAGCCGTCAACAAATACCCCCACCCTCGACCTTTGCTCGTCCCGAGTGAAGGGAAGAACAAGATCAAAGTGAGACATGATATCCATAGGTATGAAGCAAACATAAGAGATATTCCAGACCATACCTTGTACTTGTGAATTCTGAAGTGTCTATCATGCTATCTTGGGTAGTTGAAGAATGGAACGGTCATGAATCAAATCACTCCTGCTCATCATGTTAAGCACTTGGGGTTTTTGCAATAAATTTTCAAAACAAATCCTTGCTTAGCACCTCATTTGATTCTCTCAGATCGCTCAATGTGTATATGTCCTCACCAAGGCATTAGATTGCCTTTTTCATCCTACTTCTAATGATGGCTATATGTGGAGCTCAGGGTAGGATAAAGGATAAGGCATACTTGTATCACATATATTGCAAAGTCAAAGACTGGATCCACAGAGAAAATCAAATCATACGATCAGATCAAGATGTGCACGTGTATAGATATGGTGAGTATGGTAAGGTGGATGTTAGGCCCGGAATGGGTGCTAGATATTACCATACATATATGATGAAAGTGGGTTGATGGTAAGGTGGACACTAGCTCCGGAATGGATACTAGTTATTACCATCTATGATATAGAACTCCTTTTTGCATGATCTCATCTCTCTCCCATTTCTCCTTTATTTTGGACATGGGCTATTCTTTTTTTTCATCATGCCTTGAGCATGTATATATATATATATATTTTATAGCCCATGTCTCTTTTTGAAGGATACTTCTGGAGAGAGATGTCACACCACATATGGAGCTTTATTTTTATGAAATGGATAAATGATACAATGCTAACTTCCAGTGTAGAAGCATAGCAAGGGGAAATAGGTGGGGTGCACATAAATCTTGATCATGAAAGTAATGAAAAGAATTCTCACAAGGGTCACAGAATTTGACAAAACTCGAAGTAATAACAAGCAGCATATGAACCGAAGGTTTTTACCTACAAAGATCATATGGCTCTAATTGGATGGTGGCATATCAAAGAGGAGCTTTGCAAAGGGTTTTCATGATTTTCAAATAAAATTCCCAAGCACTTAAACATAAAGAGTGAAGATCATATCATCAAACCATATCACAAACACCAACTACTTAGATAAACATGAGTTCCCTAATGATATTTGTTCACAAGCATCAAGATGATAAGTGAGGAATAAAACGTATGCAAGCCAACCGCAGGAATCATGTACGACATAAGAAATTACCTCATGAGTTTGCTATAAAAGATTAGTCTCAAGATTCAAAGCAAACTCAGGGGTACGTGGAAGTGAGATAGGGAAGTTGCGTACCTCGGGTCCTTCTTTTTATTCTACAGGGTGGGGATTTCCCCCACACTGTCTTTTTCTAAGGAATGAAAATAAACTTGAAGGGGTAAAGAAAGTAGAGGAGAGAGGACTTACCTGGTGTTGGGCACGCTCTTACTTGTTTTACCCATTCTCGATGAAGTTGATCACTTCATATTCGATGTTGTCCGGCTCGAGGAAGATTTTCAGTCGATGGCCATTCACCTTAAAACAGTTGCCTTCATCATTTTGCAGAGTGATAGCTCCATGAGGAGCTACCTCCACTACTGTGAATGGTCCTTCCCATTTGCTGTGCAATTTCCCTCTTCCGAACAGCTTGAATCGAGAGTTGAAAAGTAGCACTTTATCACCTGGTGCAAATTCTTTTTTCTTGATTTTCTTATCGTGCCACCTCTTGGTTCTCTCTTTATAGATCTTTGCACTGTGATAGGCTTTTTCTCTCCATTCTTCCAATTCTGCCAACTGCTTCTGCCTATTCCTTCCGGACTTCAGGAAATCCAAATTGAACCTTTTGATTGCCCAATGAGCTTTATGCTCTACTTCCACTAGTAGATGGCACGTCTTTCCGTATACCAATTGATATGGGGACATTCCTAGTGGAGTTTTGTAGGCTGTTCGATAGGCCCATAAGGCATCATCAAGATGCCTCTTCCAACCTCGGCCGGCCTCCTGTACTGTTTTCTGTAGAATATTCTTGATCTGCTTATTGGAGGTTTCTGCTTGGCCATTAGTCTGGGGGTGGTATGGAGTGGCAACGCTGTGTTGGATCCCTTGATTCTTCAGGAATCTTCTGAAATCGGTATTAATGAAGTGGGACCCCCCATAACTGATTACCATTCTTGGAATACCGAAGTGAGGGAATATCACTTCCTTGAACATCTTTTTGGAGTTCTTGGCATCGGCCGACTTGCATGCTATAGCTTCTACCCATTTTGACACATAGTCAACTACCACCAAGATGTATTCAGCTCCATCAGACTTTGGAAATGGGCCCATGAAATCAATACCCCATACATCAAAAAGCTCCACTTGCAGATTATCATGTAGGGGCATTGCATCTCTGGCAGTGATTCCTCCGTGCTTCTGGCAGGCTTTGCATTTTCGGATAAAATTTCTTGTGTCATCTTACATAGTCGGCCAGAAGAACCCACTTTGCCATATCTTCGCATGTGTACGATAAGTGCCATAGTGGCCACCATAAGATCTGGAATGGCACTTCTCAATGATTTGCATCCCTTCAGTATGCGGTACACATCTCCTTAACAAACCATCGACGCAAACTTTATAGAGGTACGGATCATCCCATATGTGTCTTTTTGCTTCATGAACCAGTTTCTTCTTATCGGCTCCAGGGGGTATGTACCCTGTCACCAGATAATTTACAATGTTCGCATACCAGGGGTTACTATCCGTGACCTTTAGCAACATGTCGTCTCGTAGAGAGTCATTGATAGGTGCTTCCTGCGGGTTAGTAGTACGCATACGAGACAAATGATCCGCAACAGAATTTTCTACTCCCTTTTTATCTCTTATTTCTAAATCAAATTCTTGAAGGAGCAGAATCCATCTAATCAGGCGGGGTTTAGCATCTTTCTTAGTGAGCAGGTATTTAAGAGCAGCATGATCAGTGTAAACTATTACCTTGGCTCCCACCAAGTAAGATCTAAACTTATCTATGGCAAAGACAACAGCTAGGAGCTCTTTCTCAGTAGTAGCATAGTTCAACTGAGCTCCTATCATGGTTTTGCTAGCGTAGGCTATATCATGATGTTTCTTATCCTTAGTTTGGCCTAAGACGGCCCCTACAACGTAATTACTAGCATCACACATGATCTCGAAAGGCAGCATCCAGTCGGGAGGCTGGATGACTGGGGTAGAGATGAGTGCATTCTTGAGGGTAAGGAAAGATTTCATACATTCCTCTGTGAATTCAAAGGGCGCGTCCTTGGCTAAGAGATTAGTAAGGGGTCTAGCTACCTGTGAGAAGTCCTTAATGAATCGCCGGTAGAACCCAGCATGGCCAAGGAAGCTACGGATGCCCTTGACATTTACCGGAGGAGGAAGCTTTTCTATTACCTCAATTTTTGCACGATCCACTTCTATCCCTCGTTCGGACACCAAGTGCCCTATCACGATACCCTCTCGAACCATAAAATGGCACTTCTCCCAATTTAGGACTAAGTCCTTCTCATGACACCTTTGCAAGACCCTGTCTAAATTTCTGAGACACTCGTCGAAACTTTTACCATAGATAGAGAAATCGTCCATGAAAACCTCCATGATCTGCACAATCATGTCTGAGAAGATAGACATCAGGCACCTTTGGAATGATGCGGGTGCATTACACAACCCGAAAGACATTCTTCGATAAGCATAGGTTCCATAAGGGCAGGTGAAGGTGGTCTTGTTCTGGTCATCAGGGTGGATTGGGATTTGATGGTAGCCAGAATACCCATCAAGGAAACAGAAGAAGGAGTGATTCGCCAGCCGCTCGAGCATCTCATCGATGAACGGGAGCGGAAAGTGATCCTTCTTTGTAGCCTTGTTGAGCTTCCTATAATTTATGCACATCCTCCACCCTGTGGGAAGGCGTTGAGCAATGTGCTCGCCGAACTCATTAGGGGCTGTCGTCATACCTCCCTTCTTAGGTACCCATTGAACGAGGCTCACCCATTCACTATAAGGGACTAGGTAAATGATCCCAGCGTGAAGAAGTTTAAGAACTTCTTTCTTCACGACCTCTCTCATCGCATTGTTCAGCCTTCTCTGTGGTTCCCTTGTTGGTGGAATATCTGAGTCTACAGGGATGCGATGGGTGCAGAGAGTCGGGCTTATCCCTTTTAGATCCTGAAGAGAGTAGCCGAACACCGATCGGTGTTTCTCTAGGACAAAGATGAGCCTTCTGGATTCCTCGTCGGAGAGATTGTCGTTAATGATCACTAGGGACTCAGTGTCCCCATGGAGGAAGACATATCGAAGGCCGGCGGTCAGAGGCTTGAGTTCGATAGGAGGCTTAGGTGGAGCCTGGGATTTAGATATATATATAGGTTCATCAGGCTCCTCTACTCATCTATGAACTCAGGTGCCCACTTGTCGAGGAGGGATTCCGGCGAATCTCCTGGGATGATTGCCTTAACCGCCTCAATTTGTGTAGAGTCATTAGGAGGATCAGTTCTCGCGTTTTTCGCTCTCGAGATTTCTACAGAGAAAACCTCCTTCCCTAGGCTAACGTTAAGCTTACCTTGGGTAGGGGCCTCTAGGAGAAATTTTTCGAGGGGCAGTCCTATCATGAGGTCGAAGCTGAGGACGTCATAGGTGTGGAAGTCAAGAGCAAAGTCGGCCTCCGTATATGTGATAGGGATAGCCTTCAAGATCCCTACTCCTTCTAGGATTTGTCCTTCAGGAGTCCTGATAGACGTCTGGGTAGGAGTCAGAGGTTCGTCCGCAAAGTTCCTCAGAGCATAAGTGCTTGACATGATATTGACTCCTACCAGAGGGTTGTAGAGAACTTTCACTACCTTCCCATTCATGACACAAGAAAGGGTTGATCGAGGCGGGAGGAGTTGGAAAATTCCGGCCATTGATTTCGATTCTCTCAACCATTCTTGGGTCACGATGGCTGTTAATTCCCGAATGTTGTCCCTGAGGAAAGCGACATCCGAGGGGTCTGGGGAAATAACAGGTGATGGCGGTTTTCTCTTGCAACCATAGTTTGAGGTGTTTCCATAATCACCTATTATATCATCCTCAAACTTTAGAGGAGACTCCGGAGGTTGAATTATCTCTTCCTCCGGTATCGTGGCCTCTTGAACTGAGCTTATGGATTTGGGCGACGAAGGTTCAGGCTCAGGTTCAGGAGTGATCTCTTTTTCAGGTGTGCATTCCTCTTGAGGCTCTTCCGGCTCAGCTGTGAAGGAGTCATTAGCTGCTATAAGATCAAGGATCTTCCTTCCTTCACTTGGAGTTTTATCCGGGAAGGAACCTCCTGAGGCATCGTCAAGGTGCCCGGTGGACTTGGCGTCCAATCCCGCATAGAAATGCTGATAGAGCACATGGTCAGGTATCAACAGCATGGGACCCGAATTTACTAAACGTAAGAATCTTTCCCATGCCGCACCCAAGGTTTCCCTATCATTTTGCTTAAATCTGAGCACATTCTTTCGCAGAGCAATGAGCCGTGCAGGTGGGAAAAATCGTCGGCAGAACTCACCGACAAGTTTCGGCCAGCTGCCGTCAACATGACTCGCTCGATCGTTGTACCATTGCCTCGCGCTCCCCGTGAGGGAAAAAGGAAACAATTTCCAACGAACGGTATCATGTGTCATGCCAGCAAAGGCGTAACATGAACACAGACGCTCAAACTCTTGCAAATGATCGTAGGGGTTTTGACAGTCCCCAGAAAAGGAATACGATTTCCCGATCAAAGAGATAAGATCGGTACTGAGTTGATAGCTAGGTGTGGTGATTTGGTGTTCCGAAGGTGGGGGCTCTAACAACTCAGGTTTGGTAGCAGAAAGATTTTGGATAGAAGTTTGCTCCATGATAAAAGGGGTGAAGGTAGAAGAAAACGAAAAAGATAAATACGAGGACCACTAGGTTCAAAGATAGATACAGCAACCGTTCCTCGGCAATGGCGCCAGAAATGCTTGTTGGCGTTTCTTAACGTCACCACTAGTTGTACACCTAGAGGGAGCGTATAAGAACAACCGGGTATACCGCAAGCACACGGAAATACTGCTGTAGCACTTCCCCAAGGAAGGAGAGTATTCCAAGGGTATCGAATCCAAGGAACGATGTTCACTATCTTCTACTTCTAGTATAGATGATCCAAGGACACAACTCTGATTGGTAGGATAGGTAGAAAGGATCTGCCTCGACCGAGCGCAGAGTCTAGTTACGTTCTCTCAGGTATAACACTCACTTCGGGCACCAAGCACAAGGCCTTTGTGCTGGCTCGAGCCCAACTCAGTACGCGACGTAGAGGGTTGACAAAGGGTCCAATAGGTTGTCACCACTGCGGCCTACCTCTACGCTACGATCGTACGTGGTCTTCGAAAGGTAGCTTATGGTCCAGACACCTTGTCTACACCACTCACTATTCCTATGAATCCGCGAGGGAGATACTGGCACTAGCTCAAGGTATGCTCTGTCACTCATGCAAGATCACGAATGCACTTTGATCTAACTAGAAACATGCAGGAGCTTCACTTTACTCTAATAGACAAGCTGGCAAACTAGATGCAAACTTATGATCTAAGTCTACTGGATCGGAAGGGGTTATGTTCGAAGAACACAAGCCTCTAAACCGAGAACAAACGAAGAACACAAGAACACAGCAACTAAGCATGCATACGACTTTAGTCTAAATAGGAAATATCGGAATACTCATTTTAGTCTAGTTGAAGAACAAAGGCACCGCTGAAGATCGTTCTTGAGGAAGAATACATGAATCATGACATGGCCTCAAGCCTCCCACCTCACTTCCTAGCACTAATCCTATACAAAGAGCTCTCCTCTCTTAAAGAGAGAGGCTACAAGCCAAAATGAAGAGGAGGAGGAGAAGTGTGTGTCTCAAATGGGAGCCCCTCCCCTCCTATTTATAGAGGAGGAGGTGGCTTGCTCGGAGGCTCAAAGTGCCCCTAAACGCCCGGGATCGCAGCAAGTGGCCAATGGGAGACTTCCACGTGCAAGGGTAGGATGAACCGACCCAAGGTCGGTTCGACCGATCCTAGGGTCGGCCGAACCACTAGGGCGGCCTCCTGGCTTGTGTTTTCTCCTAGTGGCTAACTGGTGGGCCTTGAAGTCACTCCCCCGTGCATGCCAAGTTTCCCGACGGTTTTGGGGGATAAGTGGGCCCTTGAATCCATGTGATGTCCATGTGGCGCTTCGTGATTCGTCAGGCTTGCCTCTCTTGGATTGATGACGTCAGTGATCCAGGGGAATCCTAGGTGGCATCCCCTTATTGGCTGAGCTTGAAGTACTTGGATCAAAGACTTGTGCTTTTACTCCTCTTTCTAGTGCTAATCACCTGTATTTGCATAATCACCAACACTTGTGGAAATGATTAGTTTAAGCCCTATTCTAGTGTTGATGATCAATTTCCATGCCAAAAGGTATATGTTTGACGGGTAAGAAGTGAGTGAAAATCAGCTGTCAACAGGGCGGTGCAAGGTAGCGGATGGAGCCCGAAGCTTGCACGCGGGGTTTGTTGGTTTGCCCACTAAACCATCGGTGGACGGTTTCTTGGTTTGGGCCTCAAAACCAAGTCCAGAGGCCCGAGGCGACAGAGACGGTGATCCGGGAGCTTCGGAAAGCTTCGAGGCGGGGGGCACGTGGCATGATCGCGGGGCTTGCGTCGATGCTAAGCAAGGCCGCGGTGGAAGCGTGTCCGCTCGATGAAGACTTGACCAAAATGCCCTTGAGGGGTTGTATCTTCATTTCAAGTTGTAGGGGTAGCGTGGTCATTTACCTCCCTCCGATGGACTTCGTATAAATAGCGGAGAGGTGTATGGCATCTCTCTCTCTGGGACTCTAGGGTTTCCTCCCCCGGTAGATTGCTTTGAACTGCTTCTT
This sequence comes from Cenchrus fungigraminus, assembly GCA_036936925.1. NCBI lineage: Eukaryota > Viridiplantae > Streptophyta > Magnoliopsida > Poales > Poaceae > Cenchrus > Cenchrus fungigraminus. Next base: position 26,152,051 of record CM072775.1, read on the forward strand.
TTCCTCTGTATTCCTTAGGCTAGATTCTTCTATAGACTCTGACCTCTGGATGTATGGAAGCATTCGGCGTTGCGGTGATCTCCTAGTCCTCTGTGATTTTTGTGTCATTTTCAGGGCTATTTTTGGGGAGTTTCGTTCTTCGCTCGATTTGGAGATTTGAGGGCGTTTTCCTTCGGATTTCTTTGAGGGGATCATGGGTGGATGCCTTGCGCATCTTTGTGTGTGATCTTGACCCCTCAAATGCCGGGGAAGGCCTTCGATTCGTGAGTTTTTGGCTGGAGTTCGAGTTCTCGGTGGAGGTTCGTGCGATCCGCGATTCCCGACGATTTAGTGGCTTAGAGGTCGAGGTTTCTGGGGTATAGCTTCATCTTGTGTTGCTTATCATCTCCCCCAAATCTTGCCTCAAGAGCTTTTGCCATTCGGGAGATCCGGTGATGGATTCAGAGAGTTGACCTCGCGGGGTCGGGCTGTTTCAGCTCTGTCCGAGCCCAGCGGATAGTCCGCACGTCCATTGCGGACAGTCCACGAGGAGCCTGACAGGTCTCGTGTTCTTCGTGTTCTTCGTGAGTTCTTCCGAGTTCGTGTTTTGATTTGGTGCCACAAGTGGTTTTGGTTGCACGGAGTTTGCGGACGGTCCAGACTGAAGTGGCAGACAGTCCGTGAAGGTGCGGATAGTCCGCAGGTCCCTCGCGGACAGTTCGATTTTTCGGGGTGCATCTCTGGTGGTTCGGGAGGCTTTTTCGGACAGTCTGTGTGGCCTTTGCGGATAGTCCGCCCAGGCCCCACGGACAATCCGCCGTACACCACGGACGGTCCGCGAGGTCTGTTGCATTCTTGCTTCCTTAGCTTTGATTCTTGTCCGGTGCTTCTACTCTTTGCTCCTAGGCTTGTCCCTTGATCTTGTAGGCTTGTGTGTGCCTTGTTTGGAGCTTCTTTTGTGTCCGCGAGCACTTGGAGTGGCAATCGGGGTATAGGTCGAGTTCAACCTTTGGGAAGAATTTTTATCGGCTCCCATTCACTCCCCCCTCTCTAGTTGCCCTATTCGGTCCTTCAATTGGTATCAGAGCCGGTTACGGATCTTCTTGATTCTAACCAATCTAAGATCCAAAGATGGGCGATTATGGCAAGGGATCGGGTCCTCCGCACTTTGATGGCAAGAATTACCCGATGTGGGAGAGGCGCATGGGCGCGTTTTTGCGAGGGAAGGGAAATCTGATCTGGGAGGTCACTCAGAATCCTCATTATGTCGTCCCAGATAGTTTTCTGCTTCCAGGATCATTGCACATGTGTGAGGCCAACAGAAAGGCCGTTGATTACTTGTTCCGTGCTCTCTGTGCCTCAGAGTCTGAACGAGTGTACGGAGAGAATGTGGCCGGAAAGATTTGGCTCAAGTTGAGAAATGCTTATGTTGGCAATGCCCAAGTGCAAGCCCGTTTGTTTTCCACTAACCGGAGAGAGTACGAGAACTTCACTCATCTCCCCGGTGAGTCGACCGATGCTATGTTCCAGCGCTTCACTAGCATAGTCAACAACATGAGGGCCAATGTGACAGTGCTCCCATACACGGATCATGATCAAGCTATCAAGCTTTTGCATGCCCTGGATAGGTCTGTGTGGAGTGCCAAGGTCGAGGCCATTGAGGAGTCGAGCGTGTATGATACGCTGACGTTGGATGAGCTGTTTTCCAAGCTTAGGTCTTCAGAGGTTGATCGTGGCTTGAGAGCCAAGAGCAAGAGCCCCACTGATCCTCATAGTTTGGCTCTTGTCTCAGGATCAAGGTCTAATGCTAACTCTAGTGGTTTCTCTTTGTCTTGTCTTGTGTCTTTGCCAGATGAGGACTTTGAGGTGCTGAGCGAGGATGATCTCGCTTTGTTGAGCAAGAGGTTTGGGCGGATATACGAGAACCGCAAGAATGCAAGGCGGAGCTCGGGGATGTGCTATCGGTGCGGGAAGCACGGGCACTTCATCGCCGAATGCCCTGAAGACATGGAGATCAAGAACGACTACAAGAGCAAGCCCAAGCACGACTACAACAAGCACCGCTCCCGGAACGACTACAAGGACAAGCACAAGGACAAGGGTGAGAGAAGGCACAAGAAGAGTGGCGGCCACAAGAAGAAGACTACTCGAGCGATGGTGGCCAGAGCAAGCGACATCGACTCGACATCAAGTGATGCTTCTTCCGACTCGAGCAGCGAGGAAGAGCAAGAAAGGCGCAAGGACAAGCGGCACATGGGCAAGAACTTCACCGGCCTGAGCTTCGTTGCACAAGGTGGATTTTGTGGCATGGCGCACTCCAAGAAGGATGGGAGGCACAGCTCGGATTCGAACTCCGATTCCGAAGAAGAGGTACGATAGGATCCCAACTTCTTGTTAGAGGAGAATGCTAGGCTGAATGAGTTGCTTGATAACCGTGATGATGTGCTTAGAAAGACCAACAAGGAGAAGAGGGAATTTAGATCTCTGTTGGGTGATGCTAAGGATAAGATAGCCGAGCTTGAATCCTTGCTTGTGGATGCTAGAAATGAGATAGGATCGTTGAAATCTGCTCCTGTGGTGCCTGATGAGATTGACTATGGTGATTGCTCAGTTTTTCTTGCTGATTTGACTGCTCTCAAGGAGAAACATGCCTCCACTCTTGAGGAATTAGATGTGGTCAGGATTGAGTGTGATGAATTGAAGTCAAGGCCAGCTTTGTTAGGAGCTTGTACCTCATGTCCTATTTTGCATGCTAGGCTAGATGAATCTCACACTAGAATTATTTCTCTTGAGGCGGCATTGAAAGCTCCTCTTCCTACATCATGTTCAACCTGTGAAATGCATGCTTTGAAAAACATGGAACTGGCACACTATGTTGACCGTTTGCAGGATGAAAATGATGAGCTTAGGAAATTGATGAGTTGGTTGTCTGGGCATGAGCCACAATTGAGTTTGATGTTGGCTCAGTTCAAGAGGTTTGATGGTCATGCGTTGGGGGCTGAGAAGAGTGGTGAGAAGAGTTGTGAGGGAGCAGAGAAAGTTGGAGAGATCCCTAGACCACCACACATCATACCCATGAACAAATATGCACCCAAGCCAAACCACCTGAGAAACAAGCTTGATACAATTCCAGACCCACCATTGTTCCCCCAGAAAACAGAGAATTACCAGAAACCCACCAAGTTTGTGAGCAATCTGGGTAATGTCTTTGAGGGGAAGTCAGGAGAGAAAGCAGTTGAGAAGCCCACAGAAAAGCCACCGCCTAAGCCACAACCGATCCGCTTCCATTATGAGTATTGTGGGAGGGATGGGCATAAGGATGAGTTCTATTTCAGGAGGAAGAGGGATGAGAGGTTTGCTAGGGAGATGGCAAACAAGGACAGGTACCACCTTACTAGTGGTGTGCCTGAGCCTCGTAGAGGGCCTCTACCTAGGGGTGAGGTGTATGTGCGAACAGTTCCCACTCGTGGAGGTGGAGGTGGAGGTGTGTTTCCTCAGAGAGATAGGCGTGTTGGGTTTGGGCATGGTGAGTTGGCTCGATGTGCTCCTTTTCGTGACCGTTACGAGTTTGGGAGGCACGATCAGAGCTTTGGGTCTCAGATGGACTACGGGCCACGTTTTCCCTCTCGTGGTGTGCGTTCTCCTCCAGTGAGATGTGACAGGTGTTTTGGTGGTAGGCATGAGATGGCTCCGCCTAGAGGTTTTGGTAGGATGGATTTTGCTAACCCTTCTTTTGAGCAAATGGCTCGACACTGGTTTGACTATTTTGGTACTAACCCCAGTGTTGAGTCACTTGCTCATTCTCGTTCTCGTTTTTTATTGCAGGTGGGAGGCTTGGAGGACTTTTGGTCGATCGACTCCGGTTGCTCACGACACATGACCGGAGATCGTGGGTGGTTCTCCAGCCTCACCCCGGTGAGTACGAGGGAGTACATCACTTTCGAGGACAATGGGAGAGGACGAGTGCTTGCTGAAGGTATGGTGAAAGTGAGTAGCAAGGTGACCTTAAGAAGTGTTGCCCTGGTCAAGTCACTTGGTTTTAACCTGTTGTTGGTATCTCAGTTACTGGACGAAGGTTTTGAGGTTCATTTTAAGTCGGGTGCTTCTCGTGTGCTTGATTCTCGAGGCAATCTTGTCTGTACGATCGTCCCCGAGGGTCAAATCGTCCGTGCTGATTTTTCCCAGTCTGTCAGTCCTCCTCGATGCTTTGTTGCTGGCGTTTCGGCCGAGCTTTGGAAATGGCATAGGAGGTTGGGACACTTGAGCTTTGAGTTGCTTTCCCGCTTGAGTGGTCTTGATCTTGTCCGAGGATTGCCTAAGTTGAAATTCGATAAGGATTTGGTTTGTGCTTCTTGTCGGCATGGAAAGATGGTTGCTGCTTCTCACACCCCTCTGACTGCTGTCGTCACCGAGCGACCTTGTGAGCTATTGCACATGGACTTGGTTGGGCCAGCTCGTGTTCGCTCTGCGGGTGGGAAGTGGTATGTTCTTGTGGTTGTTGATGATTTTTCGAGGTACTCTTGGGTTTTCTTTTTGGAGGATAAGAGCGAGACATTTGGCTTTGTTCGGGACTTCATCTTGAGGTTGAAGAATGAGAGACATGGCGATGCCATTCGAGCTATACGCAGTGACAATGGCACAGAATTTAAGAACTCTCATTTTGATGCCTTTTGCAGTGATCTTGGTCTTGATCATCAGTACTCTTCTCCATACATCGCTTACCAGAATGGCATTGTAGAGAGGAAGAACCGGACCCTTTGTGAGATGGCCAAGACGATGCTCGATGAGCATAGGACTGAAAGTGCTTCTAGGCCCCTAATTATTTTGGTGATAATAACAATTATAATTTGAGTATTTGATGGTTTATCTATGATGTGTGCAGGAATAAAAGAGATAAACATCCATATGTGAAAGGAAGGACATCAATTTCCTATATTTGTGTTGAAGCTCAAATGGCGATTTAAATTTAATTTCTATTTTGAATTTGAGTTTAGGCAACACCGTACTATAAAGAGGGACGAGATCAATCAATCAAAGTTTGCTACGAGTGCTTATCTTTAAAAGTCTAGCCACAAAATTCTAGCCAAAACCCTTGAAACACCTTGAGAACCTTTTCCCAGGTTTCTGTGACCCGCCGGGTCATCCGGCCCAACTGGCCGAATCACCCGGCACGGCTCTGGTGGTTGCCGGGTGACCCGGCCCCTCTGGCCAGATGACCCGGCCCCGCCGCAGCTGCTGTCCAACGGCTCTTTGAAGGGAGGGGGTATTTATACCCCTTCACTTCTTCTTCCTAGGGTTGCTGCCTCAAACAAAAAGAACACTCCCTCAAGCTTCATTCCCCCTCTCTCCACTCCTCTCCAAGCCACTCCAAGCAAGGATCCTCCTAGGGTTTGGGTGTGAGAGAGTTTTTGAGGTGCTAGTGTGTGCTCCTTGAGCTAGCTCTTCTCTTGTTCCTCTCAAGAAGCAGTTGTGGCGGCCAAGATTGATTGATTCTCATTTGTTACTCTTGAAGCTTGCTTCTAGACGGTTAGGCGTCGCCCGTTGAGTGCCCTCTCCGTGTGGAGCACCCGGGAATGTTTGTATTACCCATCCTTTGTGGATTTCTCTTAGTGAGCACCAATCTTCCTTTGTGGGGATTGGGTGAGGCAAGAGGCTCTTGGTGATAGCCCTCCCTTTGTGGGATCCTCAACGGAGACGTAGCTTCCTTTGTGGGAGTGAATTTCGGATTAAATCTCTTGTCTCTTGCTTGTTTGAGTTCATCCCCTTTTCTCTAACCCTAGAAGCTAGGTTTGGATCGATCTACATATTTGTGTTATTTCTTGTGAAATCCTTTGTTGCAGGTGGTTACAAGCTCATCTACGCAAGTTTTGATTCATATACTTTCTGCAAATTCAAGTTTTATTAAGCTTATTATACTCTATCTTTGCGTGTTGGTTGATCCGGCCCTAGTGACAAGGTGACCCGGACCCCCCCGTGTCATCCGGCCTGTTGAGCCGGGTCATCCGGCCTCTGATCCGCTGCTCAGATTTTGCAGAATTTTAAAGTGATCCTATTCCCCCCTCCTCTAGGCATCACAAGATCCTTTCAATTGGTATCAGAGTCTAATCCCTTGATTTAGGCTTAACCGCTAAGGGATCAAGATGTCGGGGAGTGGTGGTAACCTCTCCGCGGAAGAAATCGCTGCTCAAGAACTCGCTGCCAAGGAAGCTCAAGAGAGAGAGCTCAAGGCTGCTCAAGACCAAGCCGCAGCTCTAGAGCTAATGGGGAAGGCCCCAAGCTGTACACCATCCAACATCGCGAGATCCGATGATTCCGACTCCGACTTGGACTCCGACTCTAGTGATGAAGATGTCAAGGATGGTGACGATGATGTAAAGAAAGCGGCGAAGAAAAGAAGAAAAGCCAAAAAGAAGAAGAAGGCAAAGAAGATGGCCAAGAAGCTCCTCAAGAAGATGATCAAGAAGGAGCAAGCAAAGTACTCCCACTCCGGCTACTACGAAGTGCCATTCCACTACGGACACATTCCGGGCAACAATCCTAACGAAAAATTCTATTCTGTACATTTGGGAAAGCCTCCCCACTTTGATGGGAAAGACTATCCCAAATGGGCTTATGATATGCAAATGCACCTTTACGGGCTTCACGCTTCTCTTTGGAAGATTGTGTGTGTAGGTGTGACAATACCCGCCGAAGGTGAAGCCATGACGATCGAGGATGAACAAGACCTCCACCGCAATGTTCAAGCAACAAGAGTCATCACATCATCCTTATGTGCTCAAGAGTTCAACAAAGTCCGGAACATCCAAATTGCCAAGGTGATTTGGGATACACTCAAGGAGGCACATGAGGGTACCGATCACGTGAGAAGAGGCAAGATTGACTTGATTCACGGAGAGCTTGACCTTTTCGTCATGAAAGATGGGGAGACTGTGAGGCAAATGTATGATAGGCTAATACTCCTTGTTTCGGACATCAAAGCACTAGGAAGCAATGATTGGGATGATGACAAGGTCACAAAGAAGTTGCTAAGAGCCTACACACCGAAGAACCCAAACCTAGCAACTATGATAAGAAGAGACCCAAACTATCACAACATGACTCCCAATCAACTTCTTGGTGAGATCTTGCATCAAGAGCTAGTTGATCAAGATGTGGAGAAGGCACTTACCTTGAAGGTGAACAAGAGTCTAGCCCTCAATGCTAGCTCTAGTGAAGTGGTGGAAGTAAAGCCCAAGACTTCCAAGACTAAGAATGAAGATTCAAGTGAAGAAGGAAGCACAGATGAAGAAACCGCCTTTGCCATAAGGAAGTACAAGAAGTTCTTGAAGTTCAAGGCAACAAGAAAAGGCGGTGATGATAGAAAGAAGAAGTCACAAAGAAAGTGCTATGAGTGTGGAGAGTATGGACACTTCATTGCCGAGTGTCCCAAGAACAAGAACAAGGACAAGAATGAGGAAGAGAAGAAGTACAAGGAGAAGAGCAAAGAGTACAAGAACAAGTACCAAGGGCGTGCACACGTTGGTCAACAATGGGACTCAAGTGATGAGGATGAAGCACCAAAGAAGAAAGGCATGGAAACACTTGCCATGGCACAAGGAGCATCTTCACCATGCCTCTTCAACAACTTCTCCGATGATGAGGATAACTCTCACTTTTGCCTCATGGCAAGAGGGAGCAAGGTACAAGAGTCAACCACCTCATCCTCTCTTACCTCATCATCATCCACACCTAGTAATGACATAGACAACCTAGATGACGAAAAAGAAATGGAGGCAAACATGATAAAGCAATTTGGTAAAAAAGGCCATAAAGAAATTAAAAAGCTTTTGGACAAATTAGAGGAAAAGAAGGAGATTCTCCATGAGCAAGAAGACTTGCTTATCCGTGAAAAGGAAAGAAACCTTGCTCTAGAAAAAACCCTTGCCGAGGAAAAAGCTAAGGTGGAGAAGTTGACTGTAGGCTTGTCCTTGGCCAATGACTCTAACAAGAGGATGCTAAAAGACTATTCTTTGGCAAATGGATCTTTGGCTTCCCTAAAGGCCACTCATAGTGAGCTTCAATCTCATGCTTGACGGATAAATATAAAAATCTTGAAGCAAACTATAGTGCTCTTTGGGAAAGCACCAAGGCCGACCCTAAAGCAAACTTTGACTATAATGCCTCCACTAGCAAAGGTTGCTCCATATGTTCTAATGTTGATATAAATGTTCTTAAGACTAACCTTGCAAGGGTAGTGGAAACAATTAAGAGCAAAGATAAGGAGATTGCCCGGTTGAACATGTTGATCAACCAAGGTAAGTTAGGTGGCAAGTCCATCCCCAAGGCAATTGACACAAGAGGACTTGGGCACTACAAGCACAACAAGGTCAATGGTAGAAGGGTGGTGAAAGGTCATGAGATCCCCTTGTGGAACAAGGGTGGCTACCTCCACACTATTATGGATATTGCCCATGGAGTAACTACCTCTACCACAACAAAAGAGAAGCCAAAGGTTGTGAACATCACAAAAGGAAGTGGTGGGGTTAAGGCTCCACCAAAGGCATCGAAGAATGTGGTGGAACACAAGCCTTCTCCCAACTACACGTGTGACTATGTTGTGACCTTGGACCACAATGGTAAAATGGTGGTCAAGTATGTTGGAGCCTATGCCAAGAAGGCTATGAGGAAGAGTGTGTGGGTTCCAAAAGTTTATGCTTCTAACCTCCAAGGACCCAAATCATTTTGGGTACCTAAACCAAAAGCTTAAACTTATTTTGTAGGCCTACTCCTCCGGTGGAACCGCATGGCTAATTGATAGTGGTGCCACTAATCATATGACCGGAGATGAAGGCTTGTTTGCATCCCTTGAGCATTATGACACCCCTACAGAAACTATCATATATAGAGATAATGGTCAAGGAGATGTGATTGGTTTAGGTAAAATTGCTATCTCAACAACAAATTCAATTGAAGATATTTTTCATGTTCAAGGTTTAGGGTACAACTTGTTGTCGGTTTCACAACTTTGTGAGAAAGGCTACAATTGTCTCTTTACCAAAGAGGGTGTGACCGTCTCTAAAAGTGAGGATTCCTCTATTGTCTTTGTGGGTCACCTAAGGGGAAAGCTTTACTATGTGGACTTCACAAAAGTAAAGGTGGACCCTAAGGCTTGCTTAGTGGCAAAATCCGACATGGGTTGGCTATGGCATCACCGACTAGCTCATGTTGGCATGAGGAACTTGGCCAAACTTCAAAAGGACGAGCACATCCTAGGACTAACAAATGTTGTTTTTGAGAAAGGTTATGTAGTGCATGCCAAGCGGGAAAGAAAGTTGGAGCGCATCATCCCGCCAAGAACATCCATTCAACATCAAGACCGTTGAAGCTTCTACACATGGACTTGTTTGGACCAATTGCCTACATAAGCATCGATGGTAACAAATATGGTTTAGTAATTGTTGATGACTTTTCCCGTTTCACTTGGGTATTCTTTTTGCAAGATAAAAGTGAAGCAAAGGGAGTGGCCAAGAAGTTCATAAGAAGAGTTCAAAATGAGTTTGAGCTAAAGGTCAAGAACATAAGAAGTGACAATGGCTCAGAGTTTAGGAACACTCAAGTTGAAGAAATCCTTGATGAAGAAGGCATCAAGCATGAACTCTCTGCTCCATACACCCCTCAACAAAATGGTGTTGTTGAGAGGAAGAACCGTACGTTGATTGAAGCAGCAAGAACAATGCTTGATGAGTACAAGACTCCGGACTCATTTTGGGCAGATGCCATCAACACCGTGTGCCATGCCGCCAACCGCCTCTACCTCCACAAGTACTTGAACAAGACTCCCTACGAGATCATCATCGGTAAGAAACCTAGTGTGCACTAGTTTAGGGTCTTTGGGTGCAAGTGTTTCATACTTAACAAGAAACCCAAAGCCTCAAAGTTTGCATCCAAGGTTGATCAAGGTTTTCTCATTGGTTAAGGAACTAACGAACATGCCTATCGTGTTTTCAACAAGACCACCAGTTGTGTTGAGACCACGGTAGACGTGAAATTTGATGAATCCAACAGCTCTCAAGGAGAGCAAGTTAGTGAAAACCTTGTAGATGATGAAGAACCTCCAAGTATATCCATCTTTAGAATGGGCACCGGTGAAGTGATGCCAAGGGAAATTCAAGCTCAAGCCCCGGTTAACACAAGCAATCAAGATCCACCATCATCAACAAGAGTTGAACCACCTAGTTCTCAAGTTCATCAAGATGAAGGTCAAGCTCATGGTGACGATCATGGGAGTGGCTTTGATCAAAGGGAAGAACAAGGTGGTGAAGCTCAAGAACAAGCGCCTCAAGTTGAAGATGAAGACGATGGACCCATTCAATGTCAATCTCAAGCACCACATCCAAGAGTTCATCAAATGGTTCAACGAGATCACCCCGTTGACAATATTCTTGGGAGCATCCAAAGAGGGGTAACAACTCGCTCAAGATTGTCAAACTTTTGTGCATTTTACTCGTTTGTTTCTTCTTTGGAACCTCTTAGTGTGGATCAAGCTCTTGAGGATCCGGATTGGATCATTGCTATGGAGGAAGAGTTGAACAACTTCAAGAGGAATGAAGTTTGGGAGTTGGTGCCAAGATCCAAGCAAAATGTGATAGGCACCAAATGGGTTTTTAGGAACAAACAAGATGATTTTGGTGTCGTCACAAAGAACAAGGCAAGGCTCATGGGAAAAGGCTATACTCAAGTTGAAGGCTTGAACTTTGGAGAGACTTATGCTCCGGTGGCTAGGCTTGAGTCAATTCTTATACTCTTGGCCTATGCTACTCATCATGATTTCAAGCTTCATCAAATGGATGTGAAGAGCGCATTCTTGAATGGACCTCTCCAAGAAGAAGTTTATGTTGAACAACCACCGGGCTTTGAAGATCCAAACTTCCCCAACCATGTGTACAAGCTCGATAAGGCGCTCTATGGGCTCAAGCAAGCTCCTAGAGCATGGTATGAATGCCTTAAGGATTTTCTTCTCAAGAATGGTTTTGAGATAGGCAAAGCCGATTCTACTCTCTTCATTCAAAGAAGTGGAAAAGATATCTTTGTTTGTCAAATTTATGTTGATGACATTATCTTTGGGTCTACTAATGATAAATTTTGTGAAGAGTTTAGTAGGATCATGACCAAGAGATTTGAGATGTCTATGATGGGTGAATTGAAGTTCTTTCTTGGGTTTCAAATCAAGCAAATGAAGGAAGGGACTTTCTTGTGTCAAACCAAATATGTGAAGGATATGCTCAAGAGGTTTGACATGGCCGATTCTAAGCCCATCAAGACTCCTATGGCACTAAATGGACATCTTGATCTCAATGAAGAAGGGAAGTCGGTCGACCAAAAGGTATAACGCTCCATGATTGGCTCCCTCCTTTACCTTTGTGCATCTAGGCCCGATGACATGCTTAGTGTGTGCATGTGTGCAAGATTTCAAGCTAATCCTAAGGAGTGTCATCTAATGGCCGTTAAGAGAATCTTTAGATATTTGGTACACACTTCTAACCTTGGCTTATGGTATCCCAAGGGCTCCACTTTTGATTTACCTGGCTATTCCGATTCGGACTATGTCGGTTGCAAAGTAGATCGAAAGAGTACAACAGGGACTTGCCAATTCCTTGGTAGGTCTTTGGTGCCATGGAGTTCTAAGAAACAAAATTCGGTTGCTTTGTCCACGGCCGAAGCCGAGTATGTTGCGGCCGGTGCGTGTTGTGCACAACTCTTGTGGATGAAGCAAATGTTGAGTGATTACGGTTGTATGTTTAGTAAGATTCCACTCTTGTGTGATAATGAGAGTGCTATCAAGCTAGCCAACAATCCAGTGCAACACTCTAGAACAAAGAACATAGATATTCAGCATCATTTCTTATGGGATCATGAGGCTAAGGGGGATATTGCTCTACGTCATGTAAGAACAGAGAGGCAACTTGCCGATATCTTCACTAAGCCTCAAGATGAGCAAAGGTTTTGTGCTTTGAGGAGTGAACTAAATATCTTGGATTCTCGTAACTTGGCTTGACATGTTGCACATACTTGATCGTTGCCTAGATAGATTGAAAAAACTTTATTTTCTTTCTTTTGTGTTAGTTTTTCAAAAATTTGGTTTTTGAGATCCTTGGATCAATCTTTAGCCCAAGTGACTGTTGTTATGGATTATTGATTGTGGCTAGTCACTTGTGGTTAAAAGTTTATTATTTGTCCACTAGCTATATTCTTATATATCTCAATCTCCAAATCTATCAAAATTTTCCATATCCTTCATCCCTAATCTCATTGGGCATTCTCTGAGCACACCGAGTGACCCGGCCTATCCAGCCGGATGACCCGGCGCGGCTCTGGAGGATGCCGGGTCATCCGGCCACTTCCGGCCGGGTCACCCGGACCTGTCGCAGGGCATATAAAAGGCCGCGGTCGGCGGGCAAAGAACCCTAACTCCTCTTTCTCTCCACTCAAACCGCCGCCGCCTCACACTCTTGCCCTAAGGCGATTTTTGAGCTCCACCGCGGGATTCGGCTGTGGTTGGGGGCATTGGGTTGCTCTCCTCCTCAAGAGTTCCTTCCTCTCCGGGTCATCCGGAAACTTCACAGGAATCCAACGGTAAAATCCATTCATATCCCCGAATCTCAGATCTCTCAATGTGGTTCATTCTAGATGATTTTCTTTGGTCAAATGCTTCTATATAAACCCTAGAACATACCCCTATGATCTTGTTTCAATTAACCCACTCAATCCATGCCTAGCTCGATTTAGGGTTCATCCCGACCGGTCGGGTCGCCCGGCCCCTCTGGCCGGATGACCCGGACAGGGTCTGGATGGCCCATTGACGGCTGTTTCATGCAAGACTTTTGCTTCCTAATCGAAATTTCTACCAATCTTAATTCCGTGTATACATTCTCATTCCACAGATGGGTAGAGACAGAGGAAGTGCTCGAGGCAAGGAAATTGAATCAGAAGAAAGTGAGGAAGAAGAAACTCGTGCAAGTGATGAAGAGGAGTATCATGCTTCGGATGAGGAGTACGGTATTCATTATCATACCAAGAGGTCCGAGCCACAAGCTCCTCCCTCTCGGGCACAAGGTCGTGCCCGTGGATAAGAAGGCAACCCCATCCTTAAGAAGAAGACCACCTCCATTGGTGCGAGGACGAAGAGAGCAAGCTCAAGTGAGGTTGGGGACCGCTATGATGCAGATATGGACATCTCTGACTAAGTGAACATGGTGGTTCCCGTTCACGCCCCGGAGCGTTGTAGGCGTGATCCTCCTATGGTGAATTACATGAGAAGCGGCACCGACATGAGACCCCATCGCTTTCAAGATGCAAGGCGGCTCCAAAGGTCTTTCTTTGGTGATGATCGGTTTTGGCATGCTTATCAAGCGGATTGGTATGAGTCCACTATCTTGAACAAAGGGCGTGTCACCACAGAGATGAAGTGGATTGATTGGCAGTTCTTGCTTGATTTACCTCCTCCTCTTCAAGAACTCACTCAAGCTGTGTATAATCGCTGTCGCCATATGGGAGTTTCTTATCTCATGGGTTTATCTTGTGATTGGTCAGAGGAAGTGGTAGCACAATTCTATGCAACCCTTTATGTTGACAATGACAATAACACCATGCACTTCACTCTTTGGGGTAAGAGATTCTCTGTCTCAGTTTGGGAGTTTGCCAACATCTTTAAGCTTAGAGGTGCCACTTCCACAAATTGCTTCTCTAGTGATCTTATGCGCATTCATAGTGGAGATGAGCTAGAAGTGACAAAGATGAAATTCATGTATGATAGAGCCTATGGAAACATCAAGTTTGGTCATACCAGTGGTCTCACTCCTTACTACAAGATGCTCAATCTACATTTTAGGCACACTCTCACTCCTAGAGCCGGTGATTCCGATAGCATCTCACACAGAGCTAGAAACTTGCTTTATCAAATGGCTCCAGGTTTACCTCAATTCAATGCTTGTCATTATCTTTGGACGAAGATCATTACATGCTCTTACACTGCTTCTAGTGGTTGCCACTATGCTCCATATATCTTCATGCTTGTCAAACATGCCACCAAACTTGACCTTCCAACCGACACTCATCATGAGAAGTATCAAACTAGCAAGGGCAAGCTCATCCAAACTTTCAAACTTGGCAAGCATCAGACTGGCATTGACCCTAAGGGAGATTATCCGGGCATATATCCTATTGATGGACCCGGTGATGCAGGTGCCTCATCCTCTCAAGCTCAACCTCCATGGTGCTCATTTGATCCCCTTCCAATGGAAGGTGCCTCTCACTCTCAGGGAGTCCCTAGGAACAAGAAGGGAAAGCTGAATTTTCTTGCCAAAGGGATCTTTGCTTGCTTCAACCTTGGTCGTCAAAATGCAAGAGAGCGTGAAAAAGATAGAAAGTGGCACGCCGAGGAGTTTCATAAGGCTGAAACACAGAGAAAGTCCATCTTTGCCAAATTGGATATGCCCTCCCGTTCGTGAGCTTAGGACTTTTGATCCTCCCTCTCCCATTCCTAATCCTTGGGAGGACCTTAGTTCTTGGGTCCCGGCGGATGATGAAGAAGAAGAAGAGGACTATGAAGGTGAGGAGGAAGAGGACTACAACGACGAGGAGTAGCTTCCCTTTTTGGTGCTTGTTGCCAAAGGGGGAGTGAAATTTGAAGGATGGAAGCCCCTCACAAAATTATTTATCTATCTTATGCTATTCATGTAATAGTTTAGTGGACATGTAATGAACTAAGTTGTGTGACGGTGTGATGGATGGTTGTGCCAAGTGAGAACTTTTATTTATGTAAGACTTATTTATGGTTCTCTATTTATGCTAGTGTGATGTAATGAATCTTAATTATCGTGTGTGATGCATGTGTTGGTGGATGATATGTTATTTCTCACTTTGTTGTTGTGATATATCTTGTCATATGCATCACGGTTTATTGCTCATCACACTTATGCACTATGTGTTGTATGCAATGATTTAGGGCGAGCCCACTCTAAAAATGTGCAATTGGCATTTGAGGCCATTCTAGTTGAAGAAGCACATATTTAGGGGGAGTTCTTTTCTAAATAATTGGAAACAATTCTTGAATTATATTCCTATCTTGTGAGCTCAAATTATGGTTGTCATCAATCACCAAAAAGGGGGAGATTGAAAGTGCATCTAGGCCCCTAATTATTTTGTTGATAATGACAATTATAATTTGAGTATTTGATGGTTTATCTAAGATGTTTGCAGGAATAAAAGAGATAAACATCCATATGTGAAAGGAAGGACATCAATTTCCTATATTTGTGTTGAAGCTCAAATGGTGATTTAAATTTAATTTCTATTTCGAATTTGAGTTTAGGCAACACCGTACTATAAAGAGGGACGAGATCAATCAATATAAGTTTGCTACAAGTGCTCATCTTTAAAAGTCTAGCCACAAAATTCTAGCCAAAACCCTTGAAGCACCTTGAAAACCTTTTCCCAGGTTTCTGTGACCCGCCGGGTCATCCGGCCCAACTAGTCGGATCACCCGGCACGGCTCTGGTGGTTGCCGGGTGACCCAGCCCCTCTGGCCGGATGACCCGGCCCCACCGCAGCTGCTGTCCAACGGCTCTTTGAAGGGAGGGGGTATTTATACCCCTTCACTTCTTCTTCCTAGGGTTGCTGCCTCAAACAAAAAGAACACTCCCTCAAGCTTCATTCCCCCTGTCTCCACTCCTCTCCAAGCCACTCCAAGCAAGGATCCTCCTAGGGTTTGGGTGTGAGAGAGTTTTTGAGGTGCTAGTGTGTTCTCCTTGAGCTAGCTCTTCTCTTATTCCTCTCAAGAAGCAGTTGTGGCGGCGAAGATCGATTGATTCTCGTTTGTTACTCTTGAAGCTTGCTTCTAGACGGTTAGGCGTCGCCCGTTGAGTGCCCTCTCCGTGTGGAGCACCCGGGAACGTTTGGATTACCCATCCTTTGTGGATTTCTCTTAGTGAGCACCAATCTTCCTTTGTGGGGATTGGGTGAGGCAAGAGGCTCTTGGTGATAGCCCTCCCTTTGTGGGATCCTCAACGGAGACGTAGCTTCCTTTGTGGGAGTGAACTTCGGATTAAATGTCTTGTCTCTTGCTTGTTTGAGTTCATTCCCTTTTCTCTAACCCTAGAAGCTAGGTTTGGATCGATCTACATATTTGTGTTGTTTCTTGTGAAATCCTTTGTTGCAGGTGGTTACAAGCTCATGTACGCAAGGTTTGATTCATATACTTTCTGCAAATTCAAGTTTAATTAAGGTTATTATACTCTATCTTCGCGTGTTGGTTGATCCGGCCCAAGTGACAGGGTGACCCGGACCCCCCCCCCCGGGTCATCTGGCCTGTTGAGCCAGGTCATCCGGTCTCTGATCCGCTGCTCAGTTTTTGCAGAATTTTAAAGTGATCCTATTCACCCCCCCTCTAGGCATCACAAGATCCTTTCAAGGACTCCTAGGCATTTCTGGGCCGAGGCGGTCAATACCGCTTGCTATGCCTCAAATCACATCTTCCTTCGTGCCTTTAAGAAGAAGACCTCTTATGAGCTGATGCATGGCCGACAACCCAAGGTCAGTCACTTTAGAGCCTTTGGTTGCAAGTGTTTCACTCTCAAGAAGGGCAAGTTGGATAAGTTTGAGTCTAGATGTTCGGATGGTATCTTTCTCGGTTATGCGATTCACTCTAGAGCATATCATGTGCTCAACCTTGACACTAACCGAATCATGGAGACTTGCGAGGTTACCTTCGATGAGACACAGCCATGTAGCTCTTCTGCTTTTGAGTGTGCAGGTGACGAGGAAATTGGAGCGAGGATCTTTGAGGATGAGAAGGATGGAGATGTAGATGACTATGATGATGGTGGTGATGGTCCTGTGGCAAATCGTGTACACGCTACTTCCACTACTACGACGACGATCGAGGATGGACCATCCCCTACTCCCACTACGACTGAGGTTGTTCGAGTGGAGGCTACTGCTGAGGGGGAGATTGTGTCCAGGCGAGAGGCTCCCCGGTGTGTACAGGTGGATCACCCACCGACGACGATCATTGGTGACCTTCATGAACGCACTACACGGTCGAGGTCAAGGAACACTTCTCATTTCGCTCACTCTGCTTTTGTTGCGTTGTTTGAGCCCAAAGATATTCGACACGCTTTGTCTGACGAGAATTGTGTGAATTCCATGCATGAGGAGTTGGAAAACTTTGAGAGAAACCAAGTCTGGGTGTTAGTCGATCCACCACCAAATTGCCATCCCATAGGTACCAAGTGGGTGTGGAAGAACAAAGAGGTTGAGAATGGGAAGGTTGTGAGAAATAAGTCGAGGTTGGTGGTGCAAGGGTTCAAGCAGAAGGAGGGGATAGACTATGAGGAGACATTTGCTCCTGTGGTCCATTTGGAGGCAATTAGGATCCTTCTAGCCTTTGCCGTGGCTAAAGGGTTCAAGTTGTACGAAATGGATGTCAAGAGTGCTTTCTTGAACAGGGTGATAGAGGAAGAAGTGTATGTGAGGCAACCCCCGGGGTTTGAGAGCGAGAAATACCCACACCATGTATACAAACTCTAGAGAGCGCTCTATGGGTTGAAACAGACACCTAGAGCTTGGTATGGCAGGTTGAGAGGGTTTTTGCTGAGTAAGGGGTTTGTGATGGGCACAGTTGATAAGACCCTGTTTCTCCTTAAGCATGGGAATGACCTTTTGATTGTTCAGATATACGTGGATGACATAATCTTTGGTGGCTCTTCTCATGATCTTGTTGCCAGATTTGCAGATGACATGAGCAGGGAATTTGAGATGTCCATGATGGGCAAGCTGCAGTTTTTCTTAGGTCTACAGATCAAGCAGAGCAAGGACAGGACGTTTGTACATCAGGCGAAGCACACCAAGGACATGGTGAAGAAGTTTGGCATGAACGACTCCAAGCCGCTGACTACACCGATGAGTACCACTATGGCTTTGGACGCGGACGAGGATGGCAAACCCGTGGACCAGAAGGAGTACCGGAGCATGATCGACTCCCTCCTCTACTTGACGGCGACGAGGCCGGACATACATTTCAGTGTGTGTCTGTGCGCTCATTTTTAGGCTTCACCGAGGACTTCACATCGGCATGCCGTCAAGCGAATTTTTAGGTACTTGAACTACACTCCTGAGTTTGGTCTTTGGTATTCTGCCTCCTCGACACTCAGACTTCACGGGTACTCCGATGCTGATTTTGCTGGGTGTCGATTGGACCGCAAGTCTACCTCTGGGTGTTGTCAGTTCCTTGGTTCTTCTTTGGTCTCTTGGTCATCTCGCAAGCAATCCAGTGTAGCCCAGTCCACTACAGAGGCCGAGTAGGTAGCTGCTGCTAGTTGTTGTTCCCAGCTGCTTTGGATGACCTACACCATGAGTGATTTTGGTGAGGAGTGCTCCCAGGTTCCACTTTTCTGTGACAGCACCAGTGCCATAAGTGTAGCCAAAAATCCTGTCCTCCACTCCAAAACAAAACACATAGAAGTGAGGTACCACTTTCTGAGGGACAATGTTGAGAAGGGAAACATATCTTTGTCCTATGTCCCTACGCAAGATCAGCTAGCCGACATTTTCACCAAACCACTTGACCAAGTCACTTTCACTCGCTTGCGGGGTGAGCTTGGGGTGTGCTTTCCTTTCTAGCTGGGTCTTGGAGCTTCTCATGTATATATGTGTCATATGTTTCATTTTGTTGCATTTCATTCATGCATTTTACTTTCTGTACAAAACCTAGTAGGATAGCTATCTTTGGATCACTTGTGCTAGGAAAAGCTTCTCTTATATACATTGATCACTGATGTGCTATTTGTGAGACTTGTGCATGTTTGGTAAATTGTGGATGTGAATGCTATGCTCTTGATGGTTTTTGCCATATATTTGTCTTGAGATAGCTTTCTCTTTATGAAAATGTTAAATTGCTGTCTCTCATGAGTAGATGCTTGTCTATGCTCAATTTGTGCTTAAATGCCTATATCATGTTTAGTTTGTGCTTGAGGATCATATTCTCTTTCCTTGAGGTCAAAGACCTTTTGTCATTGTAAATGTTTAGCCCTTTTGCTTGCTTGGGGAGGAGCATAAGCTTCTTTTTGCCGCAAAGGCACTTCATGTACCATGTTTAAACTTGAAAATAAAATGGGTGTATGAATTGCCTTGTGCTTGAAAAATAAGCTCCTAATCATGTTTTTATGCTTTTGAAAGTCATATCTTGGGTGCTAAACTGTAGCATGTTGTCTACCATGAGAAGTCTCATTTTAAGAAGTAGACACATGGCTCGGTGGCTTTAACTTGACTTGAGTTGCTTGTGGGCGTTTATATTAATCTTGTGATGAGAATTTGTGATCTTGCATAAACTTTGGATGATCTAGTGTATTTGTGCTCAAATGGCTATGGATAGGGTCTTGCTCATGAGATGAATGTTTTCTTTATGAAAATTGCTTCAAAATTGCTTTCAGCCATGTCACATGCTTATATTTCTCTACCTTCTTGATGGCAATGTGCTAACTACACCATGTCTACCTTGCTTGCTCTATGTCTCATTTGTAGCATTTTCTTGTGCTCTTTGTATATTTGAGAAGTTTGGTAGATTGTCTATATGCTTTGACATGCATTTTGTTCATGAAAACAAAGGGAAGAGCTTCATATACCTTGATTCATGCATTGTCAACAAGGGGGAGAATGTGTATGATAAGGGGAGATTTTTCATGCATTGGGAGATTTTGTGGAATTTTGGTATGCATTTGTGAGATGTTGCATGTGAGGAGAAAAATTGAGAAGAGGTTGCATTTGCTCAGGGGGAGTTTGCATATGTGCAGGGGGAGCTCCTTTGATTTTCCTGAGTTTTGTGCATTGTGGTGTGCTCCTTGTGAGCTTTGTTTTGTCTCGGCTATGTCGAGCTGTTGCCCTTGTCTTAGGGGGCAGAGACTTGGTCTGGCGAGTGATCGTGTTTTCGCTTGTTCTTTGTCTTTGGATCACTTGCTTGGAGGTTTTGTGTTCGTGGTTGTTTTCTTTTCTTTTTCTCTATGATGATTTCTATGGGTGTTGTCAATGCACTCATCAAGGGGGAGATTGAGGACTAGGTGTGTCCGAGGACCAGTGGAGGGTCGATCCTTAGTGATGAGTGATTGACAACGTTGTGTGGACTGATGCTTGGCTAAGTGTGCAGGTACAGGTTGCCACTTGACTCGTGTCGGTGCAGGTCAAGAACAAGCGCGAAAGGCCTTAGCCGTGGTGGCCTCCGGGTGATGGAGTGGCAAATAGGCTTGGTTCGATGGACCCGGTGGACGATGGGGCAAGTGCGAGCCATACGGTGCAAGACTGGCGGGCTGAAGTCGTGAACATGGGCTGGTGCAAGGTAGCGGATTGAGCCCGAAGCTTGCACGCGGGGTTTGTTGGTTTGCCCACAAAACCATCGGTGGACGGTTTCTTGGTTTGGGCCTCAAAACCAAGTCCGGAGGCCCGAGGCAATGGAGACGGTGATCCGGGAGCTTCGGGAAGCTTCGAGGCGGGGGCACGTGGCATGATCACGGGGCTTGCGTCGATGCTAAGTAAGGCCGCGGTGGAAGCGTGTCCGCTCGATGAAGACTTGACCAAAATGCCCCCGAGGGGTTGTATCTTCATTTCAAGTTGTAGGGGTAGCGTGGTCATTTACCTCCCTCCGATGGACTTCGTATAAATAGCGGAGAGGTGGATGACATCTCTCTCTCTGGGACTCTAGGGTTTTCTCCCCCGGTAGATTGCTCTGAACTGCTTCTTTTCCTCTGTATTCCTTAGGCTAGATTCTTGTATAGACTCTGACCTCTGGATGTATGGAAGCATTCAGCATTGCGGTGACCTCCTAGTCCTCTGTGATTTTCGTGTCATTTTCGGGGCTATTTTTGGGGAGTTTCGTTCTTCGCTCGATTTGGGGATTTGAGGGCGTTTTCCTTCAGATTTCTTTGAGGGGATCATGGGTGGATGCCTTGCGCATGTTTGTGTGTGATCTTGACCCCTCAAATGCCGGGGAAGGCCTTTGATTCGTGAGTTTTTGGCCAGAGTTCGAGTTCTTGGTGGAGGTTCGTGTGATCCGCGATTCCCGACGATTTAGTGGCTTAGAGGTCGAGGTTTTTGGGGCATAGCTTCATCTTTTGTTGCTTATCATCTCCTCCAAATCTTGCCTCAAGAGCTTTTGCCGTTTGGGAGATCCGGTGATGGATTTGGAGAGTTGACCTTGCGCGGTCGGGCTGTTTCAGCTCTGTCCGAGCCTGGCGGACAGTCTGCACGTCCATTGCGGACAGTCCGCGAGGAGCCTGACAGGTCTGGTGTTCTTCGTGCTCTTCGCGAGTTCTTCCAAGTTCGTGTTTTGATCCGGTGCCACAAGTGGTTTTGGTTGCACGGAGCTTGCAGACGGTCCGGACTGAAGTGGCAGACAGTCCGTGAAGGTGCGGACAGTCCGCAGGTCCCTCGCGGACAGTCCGATTTTTCGGGGTGCGTCTCTGGTGGTTCGGGAGGCTTTTTCGGACAGTCCGCGTGGCCTTTGCGGACAGTCCGCCCAGGCCCCATGGACAGTCCGCCGTACACCCCGGACGGTCCGCGAGGTCTGTTGCAGACTTGCTTCCTTAACTTTGATTCTTGTCCGGTGCTTTCGCTCTTTGCTCCTAGGTTTGTCCCTTGATCTTGTAGGCTTGTGTGTGCTTGTTTGGAGCTTCTTTTGTGTGCGTGAGTACTTGGAGTGGCAATCGGGGTATAGGCCGAGTTCGACCTTTGGGAAGAATTTTTATCAGCTCCCATTCACTCCCCCCCTCTCTGGTCGCCCTGTTCGGTCCTTCAATAGATAAAGTAAAAAGGTAACCCAGATTGGAAACCCCCCATCTATCATTAACTTAACAATTTTCTTGCTGCACTGTGGCCATCACTCCACAATACATCTCACTCAATCAAAGAACCAAGTCAAACATGTTTGCAAGCAACATCCATTATTACAAAACTCATTCTCACAGGAACGCTCTATCGATAACAAAAAGTAAAGGTAAGCCTCCTAAACTCCTAGTCCTGCTGCACGCTGGTGGTGGCCTCGTCGGATCCGTAGCGGGACCTCTTGCGAGGCGGAGACTCCGAGGGACAGAAGGGTGCTTCATCTTCTGGAGGACATCGCCAAGCAACCTGTGCCTCGAGCTGAGAGATCCGAGCTTGAGCCCTCTGAAGCTGCTCGTGAAGACGATCCACCTCGTCATATGTGCCCTCTAGGTCCGTGTTGAGAGCAGCAGCGACACGAGCCAAGATATCCACGTGACCATCCCTACTGTTCCCCACGGGAACAACGGTGACCGCGCTGCCTCTCGGACGGCTGAGGACGTGGCGGAAGTCAGAGTCGTGTAGCCGCTCTCGATACCTGTGGCTGATAGACCACAGGGCCCTCCTTGTTGCATCATTTACCGAAGCAGCCTTCACGGACATGGGCGCCGAGCTGAAGTGCAAGGAGTGGATGCTGTGCCTGATGCCTCCACGAAGAGGCACACGGACGTGAACCTCGGTAGTGTAGTAGTCCTCCATACCAGGCTATGAGTAATGCTTGGTAATGTAGAGGGGCCTCTCTGTGAAGTCGAGGTACTGTAAGGCCTCCTCCAGCAAAACAACAAACTGTCCCTCATCCTCAATGGTATGGTGGTAATGGTACGTTGCTCCATCGAAGCGAGGATCATCATCCACCTCATTGTCGTTCACGGCGCTATTGTCATCCTCATGCCCTTCAATGTCAACTTCCTCATCTTCAACCTCATTGTTGTCATCACTGCTGTCCTCATCACCACTGTCTTCACCACCACTGCTATCACCATTGCTGTCATCGCTGCTATCGTCCCCGGACTCATCTAGGTACCCTCTAGCAGCCTCCTGTGCGGGGGCATCCTGCACAGGATCCACTGGCGGTTACGGAGGAGCGTCAGGGGCTGGGGCAGCTGGGGGTATAACCATGTCACCATCAGCATCAACAGCCAGGTAGGTGCCATTGTACAACTGTGGCTTCCCACGGTGATCTTCTACATCATCCTCATAAATCCTTTCTTCCGGATCCTCCTCAACTTGGTTCTCCATCTGAACCTCAAGCTGCACCACTGGCTCGACAGGTGGGTAGCGAGGTGCAAGCTGACCGGTAGGGACACGACATCCGGTGCTCTTGCGTGCTGTGTTCTTGGTCCTGGCCATCTGATAAGTCAAAAGGAGACTCAGCATAGATAAAACAAAATGATAGCATTTAATCAATAAACGAGAAATAAATTAGATTTTTAGTGCTCAAATAAGATAATTTGAAGGATGACATGGCTCTCTAGATTAAGAGTCCTTAATTTCCGACCATTTCTATCTAAGGTTGCGCCCTACATTCAAACTCTGCTTTGATACTGTTGACGGCTGTTAAGTACCTACTTTAGTCGTCAATATAAGGCATTTCTTACACGTATTTAGTTAAGAATAATGTAGTTCCACTTGTCCTTGGAGATTATTTGATTGCAGGAAAATAAGCAAGAAAAGAGTGCCAAACTCACCTTCTAGGGTCCATTCCACATCACCTCATCCTAGGTGGGCTGCCAACAAGGATGCCATGCACGCAAACCTGCCAACTAGGGAGCCATGCATGCATGCCATGCAAGCAATCCAAGTGAAGCAACCCCCGACGAATCAGAGTGTGACACGTGGACATCACATGGATCCATGGGCCCACAAAGGCAAGCAAACCGCGCCAAAACAGGGTGGACACCGGGAACCGGCCTAAGGACCCACAGGGCAGCCTCCAGGAGGAAGCACACCCCGAGTGGGGCCACAGGGGGTCGGCCGACCCCAGGGGTCGGCCGAACCGACCTTGAGGCCGCCACTCAGGGGCTTCCACGTGGTGGCTCTCCATTGGTCCTAGGCGCCTTCCCCGGGGTGTTTGCCTCCATTCTTCGCCGGTGCACGGGCCTATAAATAGAAGGAGAGGGGGCTCACTTATGGGATATCCACACTTGCAACACCTCTCTCACTTTTAGTCTCAAGGCTAGGAGGTAGGCTAGAGTAGTTCTAATTCAGGTTCCAAGTCTACTTTGGGATCTAGGTATGAGTTGTCTTGTGTCTTATTTCCTTTGTACGACTTTGATCTACTTCAGTTATTTATCTATTTCATATAAAGTTGTGTTAGTATGCATGAGTGATTTGTTCATGTGTTCTTCACCTGTTCATCATTTAGAGGCTCTTGTTCTTGATGAACAAGGCCTTTCGATCCACTTGACGGGTGACTTTTACATGTTCTAGTGTTTGTTCATAAGTTAGAGGCTCGTGTTCTTCGCGAACACGACCCTTTGATCTAGTTGAACAGACATAGGAAAACACGAATCCGTTTGTGTACATAACCTGGTTTGATCTAATTAGATGACATGATTGCGTTGTTCGAAGTCTGTGCTTGAGCTACGGTACTCGGTGTAATGGGCTGGTTTATCTGGTAGCTTGACCTGGGTCACAATAGCCCGTGCCGGTCAAGTCCGGCTAACAACATAAGCATGGTGCTTGGGTTGCGTAGCTACCTTACTTATGAGTTTATCCCACGGTTTGTCTTGGGGTAGGCCGCGGTAGTGATAGTCGTTGGTCCTCTGAAATCCTCCACGTTCGGATAAGCTGTAGGAGTCTAAAATATAACAACCGGAGTTGTGCAGAAGCAACGCGGGAGGTTATCTCCCCGTGGTACCTGGGTGCTCAAGTCAATGTTCTTCAACGCTAGTCTATCTAACTCGTTCCTTCCAGCTTTATGTGTATAGTACATTAGAACCTAGAACTAACTCGTGTGTCGCCTCCTATGCCTAGGACCCTTTATAGAGAGAGTGAGTGTGTGTGTGATCACACTACCCCATTATCATGTCTTTACCCCTGCACTTGAGTGTCTAGTTTGTTTCCGTCTATGATCTATACTCATTGCAATAGAGTTGATCTTGTCATTCCGCTAATGCCTTCCTTGGATTTGATACCCTTTGGAATACTCCTTTGGGGAAATGCTACAATGGTACTTCCGTGTGCTTGCGGATCTCTGTAAACGTTAAGATTTACCAACCAGCATTTCTAGCGCTATTACCAGGATGGTTTCCAAACCTTTTCTTAGGTGATTGCGTTAAGAAATGTCAACAGATACAACTTTGTCACACCTGATTTCCTAAGAGAAACCAAATGCATCTCATATGTGCGCCAGGATCAAATTACACACATATGGTAGACAAAAGAGTGTAATATCAGCACAGAGTTCATAACGTAAACAAAGAGTTAACAACTATTTATTACACTCTCGTGGTAGACTCGAAGGTCTGAAAGATAAATAACGTTAACTACTCCGAGGTAGCTCCTTCTTCAGCTCCACAGGTTCTTGACTGGGGGCACGCCCGCCTCAGAACTCGTCGTAGTCGCTGTAGAACTCACCCTCGTAGTTCCCCTCTGAACAATAGGTATACAAGGGTGAGTACACTTATGGTTGGTACTCAGCAAGTGGACGAAAATGCAGGGCTTTTTGGTGGACTAGGCTCTGCGGTTAGCATTTTAATGTTGGTTAAGTTTTATTAAGCAAGCACCTAATTACTAGGTGTAAGTGTATCCCATCCCCTTAAAGAAAAGTAAATAACATAACTTTTCAAAACAACCCACCAAAACACGATTTAGATCCATCTTTCAGTTTCGTTATCATGTGAGGGTCTAGGCCGCTCTTAACTGTGAGCACGGCTGATCGATCAGTTTTAACTCTGCAGAGGTTGTACACTTTGCCCACAGCTCATGTCCCCCATGTTGCCCGGGTTTGCAAGGCCCTTAAACACTTCCGAGGTGAGTGGCTAGGGGTCCACTACGAAGCCTTTAAAAAGGCAATGCAAAGACTAACAACCCACGACAGTTCCAGCAGCGGAGCAGAACATAACCCTCCCTAATGGTCAACACCTTAACCAAGGCTGCTACCCCAGAAGGACCGGGCTATACTCCTTCAACTCCGCCCCCTGTGCCCTTTCGGAAAAGACTATCAGAGCTTTACACGCCTAATTAATTGGCTAAGGGCAGAGCCATATGCCACTGTGGTTGCACTGTTTTCCTGGGTGGTTCTCCATGTTCTGATTAATAATATTATCTTGTTATTAAACCGAAAACATCAACTATAAGCATAAAGTTCCTTGACAAGAAAACTTTATTTAACCAACCCATATTGAGCAACTAAGCCATAAACTACCCAAAAACATTTATAAACCCCGGCTAGTCTTTGTGGGTGGGTTGAGGACAAGGTGTGTCCGAGGACCAGTGGAGGGTCGCTCCTTAGTGATGAGTGATTGACAACGTAGTGTGGACTGATGCTTGGCTAAGTGTGCAGGTACAGGTTGCGGCTTGACTCGTGTCGGTGCAGGTGAAGAACAAGCGCGAAAGGCCTTAGCCGTGGCGGCCTCCGGGTGATGGAGAGGCAAGTAGGCTTGGTTCGATGGACCCGGTGGCCGATGGGGTCAAGTGCGAGCCGTGCGGTGCAAAACTAGCAAGTTGAAATCATGAACATGGGCCGGTGCAAGGTAGCGGATCGAGCCTGAAGCTTGCATGCGGGGTTTGTTGGTTTGCCCACAAAACCATCGGTGATGGTTTCTTGGTTTGGGCCTCAAAACCAAGTCCGGAGGCCCGAGGCGACGGGGACGGCGATCCAGGAGCTTCTGGAAGCTTCGAGGCGGAGGGCACGTGGCTTGATCGCGGGGTTTGCATCGAGGTGAAGCGAAGCCGCGGTGGAAGCGTGTCCGTCCGATGAAGACTTGACCAAAATGCCCCTGAGGGGTTGTATCTTCATTTGAGTTTTAGGGGTAGTGAGGTCATTTACCTCCCTCCGATGGACTTCGTATAAATAGCGGAGAGGTGGATGGCATCTCTCTCTCTTGGACCCTAGGTTTTCCTCCCCCGGTAGATTGCTCTGGACTGCTTCTTTTTCCTCTGTATTCCTTGGGCTAGATTCTTGTATAGACTCTGACCCCTGGCTGTATGGAAGCATTCGGCGTTGCGGTGATCTCCTAGTCCTCTGTGATTTGCGTGTCATTTTCGGGGCTATTTTTGGGGAGTTTCGTTCTTCGCTCGATTCGGGGATTTGAGGGCGTTTTCCTTCGAATTTCTTTGAGGAGATCATGGGTGGATGCCTTACGCATCTTTGTGTGTGATCTTGACTCCTCAAACGCCGTGGAGAGCCTTCGATTCGTGAGTTTTTGGCCGGAGTTCGTGTTCTTGGTGGAGTTCATGTGATCCGCGATTCCCGGTGATTTAGTGGCTTAGAGGTCGAGATTTTTGGGGCATAGCTTCCTCTTGTGTTGCTTATCATCTCCCCCAAATCTTGTCTCAAGAGCTTTTGGCGTTTGGGAGATCCGGTGATGGATTTGGAGAGTTGACTTCGCGAGCTCGAGCTCGAACAACTCTGCCCGGGGCTAGCGGACAGTCCGCGAGGACCCCGCGGACAGTCCGCGCGTCCTGTAGTTTGTCGTGTGTTCTTCGTGTTCTTGCGCGTCTTCGTTTCGATCCGTTTCGACCCTAGGGTTTCGTTGCAAGAGGTTTGCGGATAGTCCACGTGTCGATCCCGGACGGTCCGCGTGGGAACTTTTGTCTGGGGTTTTGTCTGGGTTTCCAGCGAGCTGGGCGGACGGTCCGCGCTTGCCTCACGGAGAGTCCGCGACACTGGCAGACGGTCCGCAAGGCCTAGCCAGACAGTCCGTATTTCCGGGTTTGTCTCTGGTAGCGCAGGTGTTCATTTCGGAAAGTCCGCGCAGCACCTGCAGACAGTCCGCCGTACCCTAGCGGACGGTCCGCCCGTACTGCACGGACAGTCCGCGCCTGGCGTTTCCGAATTGTGCCAAGTGCTTTGATTCTTGTCTAGTTGCTTCCGCTCTTTGCTCCTAGGCTTGTCTCTTGATCTTGTAGGCTTGTTTGAGTCTTGTTTGGAGCTTCCTTTGTGTGCGCGAGCTTTTGGAGTGGCAATCGGGGTATAGGCCGAGTTCGACCTTCGGGAAGAATTTTTATCGGCTCCCATTCACTCCCCCCTCTCTGGTCGCACTATTCGGTCCTTCAATTGGTATCAGAGCCGGTTACGGATCTTTTTTATTCTAACCAGTCTAAGATCCAAAGATGGGCGATTACGGCAAGGGGTCGGGTCCTCCGCACTTTGATGGCAAGAATTACCCGATGTGGGAGAGGCGCATGGGCACGTTTTTGCGAGGGAAGGGAACTCTTATCTGGGAGGTCACTCAGAATCCTCATTATGTCATCCCAGATAGTTTTCTGCTTCCAGGATCGCGGGACATGTGTGAGGCCAACAGCAAGGCCGTTGATTATTTGTTTCGTGCTCTCTGTGCCACGGAGTTTGAGCGAGTGTACGGAGAGAATGTGGCCGGAAAGATTTGGCTCAAGTTGAGAAATGCTCATGTTGGCAATGCCCAAGTGCAAGCCTGTTTGTTTTCCACTTACCGGAGAGAGTACGAGAACTTCACTCATCTCCCCGGTGAGTCGACCGATGCTATGTTTCAGTGCTTCACTAGCATAGTCAACAACATGAGGGCCAATGTGATAGTGCTCCCATACACGGATCATGATCAAGCTATCAAGCTTTTGCATGCCCTGGATAGGTCCGTGTGGAGTGCCAATGTCGAGGCCATTGAGGAGTCGAGCGTGTATGATACGCTGACATTGGATGAGCTGTTCTCCAAGCTCAGGTCTTCAGAGGTTGATCGTGGCCTGAGAGCCAAGAGCGAGATCCCCACTGATCCTCATAGTTTGGCTCTTGTCTCAAGATCGCGGTCTAATGCTAACTCTGGTGGTTTCTCTTTGTCTTGTCTTGTGTCGTTGCCAGATGAGGACTTTGAGGTGCTGAGCGAGGATGATCTCGCCTTGTTGAGCAAGAGGTTTGGGTGGATGTACGAGAACTGCAAGAATGCAAGACGGAGCTCGGGGATGTGCTATCGGTGCAGGAAGCACGGGCACTTCATCACCGAATGCCCTGAAGCCATGGAGATCAAGAACGACTACAAGGGCAAGCCCAAGCACGACTACAACAAGCACCACTCTCAGAACGACTACAAGGACAAGCACAAGACAAGGGCGAGAGAAGGCACAAGAAGAGTGCCGGCCACAAGAAGAGTGCCGGCCACAAGAAGAAGACCGCTCGAGCGATGGTGGCCGGAGCGAGCGACATCGACTCAACATCAAGCGATGCTTCTTCTGACTCGAGCAGTGAGGAAGAGCAAGAGAAGTGCAAGGACAAGCGGCACACGGGCAAGAACTTTACCGGCCTAAGCTTCGTCGCACAAGGAGACTTTTGTGGCATAGCACATTCCAAGAAGGGTGGGAGGCACATCTCGGATTCGAACTCTGATTCCGAAGAAGAGGTACGACAAGATCCCAACTTCTTGCTAGAGGAGAATGCTAGGCTCAATGAGTTGCTTGATAACCGTGATGATGTGCTTAGAAAGACCAACAAGGAGAAGAGGCAATTTAGGTCTTTGTTGGGTGATGCTAAGGATAAGATAGCCGAGCTTGAATCCTTGCTTGTGGGTGCTAGAAATGAGATAGGTGCTTTGAAATCTGCTCCTGTGGTGTCTTATGAGATTGACTGCGGTGATTGCTCAGTTTTTCTTGCTGATTTGACTGCCCTCAAGGAGAAACATGCCTCTGTTCTTGAGGAACTAGATGTGGTTAGGATTGAGTGTGATGAATTGAAGTCTAGCCCAGCTTTGTTAGGAGCTTGTACATCATGTCCTATTTTGCATGCTAGGCTAGATGAATTTCACACTAGAATTGTTTCTCTTGAGGCGGCATTGAAAGCTCCTCTTCCTACATCATGTTCAACCTATGAAATACCTGCTTTGAAAAACATGGAACTTGCACACTATGTTGACCGTCTGCAGGATGAAAATGATGAGCTTAGGAAATTGATGAGTTGGTTGTCTAGGCATGAGCCACAATTGAGTTTGATGTTGGCTCAGTTCAAGAGGTTTGATGGTCAGGCGTTGGGGGCTGACAAGAGTGCTGAGAAGAGTGGTGAGGTAGAAGAGAAAGCCGGAGAGACTCCTACTCCACCACACACCATACCCATGAACAAATATGCACCCAAGCCAAACCACTTGAGAAACAAGCTTGATACAACTCCAGACCCACCAGTGTTCCCCCAGAAAATAGAGAATTACCAGAAACCCATCAAGTTTGTGAGCAACCTGGGTAATGTCCTTGAGGGGAAGTCAGGAGAGAAAGCAGTTGAGAAGCCCACAGAGAAGCCACCGCCTAAGCCAGTGCCAATCTGCTTCCATTGTGAGTATTGTGGGAGGGATGGGCATAAGGATGAGTTCTGTTTCCGGAAGAAGAGGGATTAGAGGTTTGCTAGGGAGATGGCAAACAAGGACAGGTACCACCTTGCTCATGTTGTGCCTGAGCCTCGTAGAGGGCCCCTACCTAGGGGTAAGGTGTATGTGCGTACAGTTCCCACTCGTGGAGGTGGAGGTGGAGGTGTGTTCCCTCAGAGAGAGAGGCGTGTCGGGTTTGGGCGTGGTGAGTTGGCTCGACGTGCTCCTTCTCGTGACCGTTACGAGTTTGGGAGGCATGATCGGAGCTTTGGGTCTCAGATGGACTACGGGCCACGTTTTCCCCCTCGTGGTGCGCGTACTCCTCCAGTGAGACGTGACAGGTGCTTTGGTGTTAGGCGTGAGAGGACTCCGCCTAGAGGTTTTGGTAGGATGGATTTTGCTAACCCTTTATTTGAGCAAATGGCTCGACACTGGTTTGACTCCTTTGGTACTAAGCCCAGTGTTGAGTCGCTTGCTCATTCTCGTCCTCATTTTTTATTGCAGGTGGGAGGCTTGGAGGAATTTTGGTTGATCGAGTCCGGTTGTTCATGTCACATGACCGGAGATCGTGGTTGGTTCTCTAGCCTCACCCCGGTGAGTACTAGGGAGTAAATCACTTTTGGGGACAATGGGAGAGGACTAGTGCTTGCTGAAGGTATGGTGAAGGTGAGTAGCAAGGTGACCCTAAAGAGTGTGGCTTTGGTCAAGTCACTTGGTTTTAACCTGTTGTCAGTATCTCAGTTACTGGACGAAGGTTTTGAGGTTCGTTTTAAGTCGGGTGCTTCTCGTGTTCTTGATTCTCGAGGCGATCTTGTTTGTACGATCGTCCCCGAGGGTCAAATCTTTCGTGCCGATTTTCCCAGTCTGTTGGTCCTCCTCGATGCTTTGTTGCTGGCGTGTCGGCCGAGCTTTGGAAATGGCATAGGAGGTTGGGACACTTGAGCTTTGAGTTGCTTTCCCGCTTTAGTGGTCTTGTTCTTGTCCGAGGATTGCCTAAGTTGAAATTCGAGAAGGATTTGGTTTGTGCTTCTTGTCAGCATGGAAAGATGGTTGCTGCTTCTCACGCCTCTCTGACTGTGGTCATGACCGAGCGACCTTGTGAGCTGTTGCACATGGATTTGGTTGGGCCAGCTCGTGTTCGCTCTACGGGTGGGAAGTGGTATGTTCTTGTGGTTGTTGATGATTTTTCGAGGTACTCTTGGGTTTTCTTTTTGGAGGATAAGAGTGAGACATTTGGCTTTGTTCGGGACTTGATCTTGAGGTTGAAGAATGAGAGATATGGAGACGCCATTCGAGCTATACGCAGTGACAATGGCATAGAATTTAAGAACTCTCATTTCGATGCCTTTTGCAGTGATCTTGGTCTCGATCATCAGTATTCTTCTCCATACGTCGCTTGCCAAAATGGCGTAGTGGATTGGAAGAACCGGACCCTTTGTGAGATGGCCAGGACGATGCTCGATGAGCATAGGACTCCTAGGCGTTTCTGGGTCGAGGCGGTCAATACCGCTTGCTATGTCTCGAATCGCATCTTCCTTCATGCTTTCAAGAAGAAGACCTATTATGAGCTGATGCATGGTCGACAACCCAAGGTGAGTCACTTTAGAGCCTTTGGATGCAAGTGTTTCATTCTGAAGAAGGGCAAGTTGGATAAGTTCGAGTCTAGATGTTCGGATGGTATCTTTCTCGGTTATGTGATTCACTCTAGAGCATATCGTGTGCTCAACCTTGACACTAACCGAATCATGGAGACTTGCGAGGTTACCTTCGATGAGACACAGCCATGTAGCCCTTCTGCTTTTGAGTGTGCAGGTGACGAGGAGATTGGTGCTAGGATCTTTGAGGATGAGAAGGATGGAGATGGAGACGAGGATGATGATGATGGTGGTGCTCCTGTGGCTGATCGTGTACACACTACTTCCACTACTACGACGACGATCGAGGATGGACCATCCCCTACACCCACTACGACTGAGGCTGTTCAAGTGGAGGCTGCTGCTGAGGGGAGATTGTGTCCAGACAAGAGGCTCCCCGGCGTGTACAAGTGGATCACCCACCGACGACAATCATTGGTGACCTTCATGAACGCACTACACGGTCGAGGTCAAGGAACACTTCTCATTTCGCTCACTCTGCTTTTGTCGCTTCTTTTGAGCCCAAAGATATTCGACACGCTTTGTCTGATGAGAATTGGGTGAATTCCATGCATGAGGAGTTGGAGAATTTTGAGAGGAACCAAGTCTGGGTGTTAGTCGATCCACCACCAAATTGCCGTCCCGTAGGTACCAAGTGGGTGTGGCAGAACAAAGAGGGTGAGAATGGGATGGTTGTGAGAAATAAGTCGAGGTTGGTGGCGCAAGGGTTCAACAAGAAGGAGGGGATAGATTATGAGGAGACATTTGCTCCTGTGGCACGTTTGGAGGCAATTAGGATCTGTCAGGGGGTGAGACCTGGACAGATTCGCTAGGGGGTTGCCCTAGAGGTTTGCAGGTTAATGGAGGATCGGGACCTAAGAGCGTAGGTGGTTATGCATGGGATGCACATGGAACTAGGCGAGTATGGCGGCGAGGAACAACGAGACAAGGGGTTTTAGACTGGTTCAGGCCTGTGGAGAGTAAAACCCTACGTCCAGTTTGGTGGTGGATTATGCGAGGATGAGTTGTCCCTGTGCATGGAGCCCTAGGACGCCTTATATGAGGGGACGGGCTAGGGTTTGCATGCGCAGGTCGGTTGACCCGTGTCGGGGTCGGTTACAACTGTGGGAAGCTTATCTCCCGGATTACAAGGAGTATCCCGTGATACTCAGAGCTACAGGCGGCGGCGCGCCAGGTCGCCGTGTCTTGACTTGCACGCCAAGGCTTCGCGGATCTTCCAGGATCCTGATCAGGTCGCCTGCGGTCTTCGGAGGCGCGGATAAGGTCGCTAGGCCCACTTGTAAGGTCGGTGGGTCTTCTGGAAGGTCGGGTCCACTTGTCGGGGGGCCCTGGGACCCTGGCCGGTGGGGACCCATGGGTACCCATGTCTCTCAAGCCCCCGATCGACGTGTAGGCGTAGTGGCCGAGGCGGGGTTGTGTCGAAGAGTAGCAAGGCGCAGCACCGTCAACGTCGTGAAGGGTGCACGGGGATCAAAAAAGAAAAGAAACCCCTCCGATGCGCGCACGAAGTTGAGCGTCGAGCTTCTGGGTCGAAGGACCATGAGGTCGAAGTGAAGACGAGGCGTAGATCTTGCAGAACCGCCGACCTGACCTGAGTCCGGCATGGTGTAGTTGCAACCACGACCTTCCAAGGGTTGGTCGAGCAGAGATGTGATGGAAGCAGGCTTCCATTAGGTCGAGGCGACCCGAAGAAAATAGGGCGTCGAAGACGCACTAGTGTAGTAGCCCCCGAGCAGTAAAGCGACCAAAATGGCCGGTTTGATGCTCCAAAGAAGAAGAAAGGAAGATAATCCAAACCTACGACCTTCTGCTTGGGAAACAGATGCTCTTGACGTGTCGACGCTAGAGGGCAAGAGCTTCCGAATCTTGCAGAGGGCAGCAGGTGACAGGTCTGGCGCAACCCGGGTCACGCGTGCACTGTATGGTCACGGGCTGTCTTGCAGGCGTGGCACAGGTCGTATTCACCCGCAAAAGACAAAGGTGCTCCAGTTTGTTGTCAGGTAGGGGATAAGCGCGCCAATGCCTTCCACGGGCGAACAGTAACCTCATGCTCCACGAGGGTACAGCGATCTTTCGGATAAGGACGCCACGCAAACTGTCTTGCGGATAACACCCAATGGCAGGTGCTGGGGTATAAACAGGGACCCATACCTCGAAGCAAAGTACGCAATTTCCAGAGGGTAGCCACGATGATCCGGTGTAGTAATATTGCCAAGCCAGGGGCTTGTGTCCGCCCTCCGGAGTATAGGGTTGGTGTAGTTCATGCTTGGAGCTAGAAGAATGCTTGCGAGGCTCGAAGAACTCGATTGGCCTCTTCTCCCAGTCCCGCTGGGGAACCCAGGAGGAGTATGAAGCAGCAGCTGCATCGTCGGCCCTTACACTTTCAGGCCGGAGGTGATGCAGGTGGGTGCGGCGCTCCACCCGGCGAGGTTGGTGTTAAAGCTCGAACCTTCTGCAATCTTGCGGCGAAGCACAGACTTGATGCTGGGCACTGCAGGAGACGGGTTGGTACGCGAGTAGAGGTGGCTGTGTGGCAGCTGCCTCCACAGTGGCTGTAGAGGTCGTCGAGTAGGTCCTGAAGCTAGAAGAAAGCTTGCGACAAGCCTTATTAGTGTAGACTGAGTCGTAAGCACTTTGGAAGGTAATTCAGGACCTTTAATATCTTTGTATCTTGTAATTTGGCTAAGGGCCAAACTCCTTGTAGCTTATGAAGCTGTAAATATAGGTTTTCATGAGAAGTATCATGATTTTGGTGATTGTAAGGGCACCCAGGCCGCAATGGTACGGATACCAAGGGCCCGGCAGGGCTGTAATAGCACGCCGACCTTCAGGAGGCCTATCGACACGGCCGTTGTGCAGTGACACAATGCAGGTAGTCAGCCTGGAAACTCTAGGTCTACGGGACCTAGAAGGCAGTAGGGCCTTAGCGACCTCAAGGAGGTGCTACTTGACCAAGAGGTCACCAACGGGCAGTGGAGCCATTAAGCACGGGGCCGTTGGTATAGCCATTAAGGCAATGTGATAGGTGACAGGACCTTAGCGACCTCAGGGAGATGCTACTTGACCCAGAGGTCGTGAAGGAGTGTGTGAGCCTATGAGTGACATCTGAGGCGACCTACCAAGCGGTAGTGCCTGTCGACCTTGTGAAGGTAACGTTATAGACCCGGAGGTCGTCGGAGGCCAAGAGACCATGAAGAGAATGATGAGGAAGGGGCTTGAAGGAGGGCATAACGAGTCCATGGACGCCGGGCCGTTATGCAGAAGACCAGCGAACATAGATTCCTGTACGGCACGAGCCGCTACTGCCTGGGGCCGTTAGGCCGTAAGAGCTGTTGGGCGATGTATCCGTTGAGTGATGTAGCCGTTGGGTCGCCGTGAATGTCGCCGAATCCGAAGGGACGTTTGGGGCACCGCAGCCCACTGCACTAGTGCGGCCCAGTTATAAAAGGCTGAGTGAGGGGTCGAGGACCCCACTCCCTTCCATTCCCCGCAGCAGCTAGGGTTTTCGATCCATCGCCAAAAGCTTTAGCGCACAGTTCGCCGGTGCCGCCGTGCTTAGATCCATCGCGCCCAGCACCGCTGTATGCGCCAGAAGTCTCTAGTGGTATTTAGAACTAGATCAACGGGCTTCGACGAAGAAGAAATGGCCCCAGAGCTTGCGCCGCCGTTGGAGAAGGTTTGGGAACACTCGACGGTGACAGAGGCGCAGCTGCATAGTCTGGTGGAGCGCGGGCTGCTGAAGCCCAGGGAGCAAGTGGGCTGGAGGCCAGCCGCCGGCGAAGGCTTCCCCTCCGAGGGGACCGGGGAGATCGTCGCCTTCATCACACACGTTGAGCGCGGATTTGGAGTCCCGGCGGGCGACTTCTTCCGCGGGTTGCTCCACTTCTACCGCATCGACCTGGTACACCTCGTCCCCAACGCCATCATCACCGTTTCCTCGTTCATCCACTTGTGCGAGCCATACTTGGGGATACCACCACACTTCGACCTGTGGCGGTACTTCTTCGAGGTGAAGAAGACGGGGAAGAATGGCGTCGTCGGGGCTGTTGGCTTCATGCTACGCCGTCACATGAAGACGGTGTACATCGACATGGAGCTGCCGAACAACACCCAGGGCTGGAGGTGAGGGTGGTTATACATAGACAACCCGAAGCCGGCGCTACCCACTAGGTCGGGGCTCGCGCCGGTCCCGGTGTCGGAGTGGACCAACCAGCTAACGTCGCGGGAGATGGACGCCATCAAGCCGCTGCTGGAGGAACTCAGGACGCGGAAGGAAGAAGGGCTGACGGGTGGCGCGGTGGCCATCAGTTTCAGCCGGAGGTTGCTGCAGCCAATCCAGGATCGGGTGCACCCGGCCTACGAGTACTAGGGTCAAACCGACCCAACCCGCGTACAGCAGCGCAAGGTCTCCAAGTAGGAGATGGTGGCGCGGGTGAGGGACCTCTTTAATGGGGTGATCCGGAACCGGACGTGCCCCAAGGCATTCTCCCTCACGCGGCCCGCCGACATGGTATGTCACTGATCGACATTGATTCCTTTGTTGTTTTTGCATTCCCCTGTTTCTGAGATGAAGATCGCTTGTTTGCAGGGTCGAGAAGGCCTGTTCTGGAGCCCAGCTCCCCACGCAGACGAGGGCGAATGCAGCTTCAAGGTCCGGGCGGCGGAGGACGTGCAGGCTCCACCGCCGGAGTTATTGGAGAACTACCTCTCCGACTCATCGGGGGGGGCGTAGTGATGATGAGGATTCGCCCGTGGCGAGCTCCGTACCAACAACCCGGCGGACGCGGTCCGTCGCTGGCAAGATCCCGGCACACAAGGGCGTCAAGATCATCTCTACCACCGTTGAGGCAGAGAAGAAGAAGAGGAAGAGGAAGGACATCACTGCATCGTCAGAGACGTCAACGACTAGCACCGAGGTCGTCTTCGAGGAGCAGGACGATGCACGGTCGCACGACGTTGCCAGAGGGTCGGGCGACGTGGCGGCCGCGGGGGGAGAGGACGCCGTGCCCGGTGCTGTAGGCGAGCAGCAGCCAAAACCGAGCGCGGAAGGTGTGAGCGACCAAGGGTCGCAGAAGAAGCCAAAGCGGGCGCCACCCAGGTCGATGTCGATGAAGTTGAAGACTGGCAGCGGGTATGTTGCCGAGCTTGATTTTATGCCGTGCTTGATCTTTACAGCTTGTTGAGTACGTCTGTACCGACGGATTCGTGCACCTTGGGCAGGGAGATTCCTGCTGCGTCGGGCAGCAGCAAGAACACCTCAGGCCAAGAGGCCTTTGGGCGGAAGATTGAAAAGGTGTCGGTGGGGCAGTCGCCGGCGACCTCGGGCGGGGACGTCACCAGCAAGGTCCCTGAGACCGTGGGGGCAACATCGTCGGCGGCTGCCAAGGTCGTTGCTAAGAGCGCTCAGCAGGAGGAAGGCCTGCTCCAGCAAGACCCGCCCAAGTCAAGCTTGCCGGGGACAAGGTTGGCGGAGACCGGAGGTGGAAGCGAGGAGGACGAGCAGGATCGGTGCCTCTACACCGGCACTCCGTGGGAGGATGACATCATCACCGACGCCAAGGACCTTGCTGACTTCAAGACGGCGCAGACGACCATCACGGAGGCAGCGAAGATGATCGGCAGGACACTCATGGTGAGTCAATATTACCTTTGGAGCTAGGCCTTCAATTCACTTAGGCGGGTTGACATGACGATGTTGTATAACGTGTGGATGCAGACCCTTGCCGAGCGGGCGCAGGGTAGGGTGGCTCTGCTAACAGAGGGCGCCAAGCTTCACGCAGAGCTGGCCGCAACGCAGGAGACCGTGCTCCAGGCCAAGATTGAGGCCGCGAAGGATGTACAGCGCCTCAAGGACGAGGCGATCTCGAAGGACAAGGCGATGGAGGCCTTGAAGCAAGAGCTGGAGGCTGCCAAGCTGAAGGCGAAGAAGGCGGAGGACGAACTGAAGGTCGCCACCGCGGGTACGCCGTAGGACGCCTTTGGTTTTTTTGTTTCTACACCGCGGTGAACCCATCCTGACCTTGACTTTTGCAGATGCCAAGAAGAGGGAGACCACCTTGAAGAAGGACCTCAAGGACTCCAAAGACTAGGTGAAGATCCTCAAGGAGAAGCACAAGGAGGTCGTCGCCAGTGAGTCTTACTTCACTCTTAAAGCAGCATATGAATTTGGCGTGCGCAGGGATCTAGAGATCGACCTTGGCCGGGCGATGCAAACCCTTATTGATCATCAAGAGATGACTGCAGATCTTGAGAAGGAGCTGGACGACCTCAAGGAGGCCGCCGAGTACCTTGTGGACGTGTATGCCCCGAAGGTCGAGGGTGGTCCACAGGAGCTCGTCGCGCGGCTGGAGGACGCGGAAGGTCGCATAAAGACCTTGCTGATAGACGGTGGCAAGCTCGTCGCCGCTACAGCGCTGGCCATGGTGAAGCACCATGAGCCGTCGTTCGACCTTGAGAAGGTCAAGGAGGAGGTCGCCTTGTCAGAGCTGGTGGGCAGCGAAGATATCCAGGCCGCTGCAGATGAAATTATGAAGAAGATAGAACTGAAGATGTAACTTAGGACGTGGCAAACTGTTAGAAACAATGGGTCGTGGACCCTTTTGATGTAATATAAACCTTGAATGAAAAAGGCATGTTTAATTGAGTTAGCGTGATCCCTTATTTGACTTTGTATACTCCTTATAAGAACGCAAAAGCAATGAGGTTGCAAGAACCCCTTTTCCCCCGCTAACCCAACTCAGTGGAGGAACGGCTTACCGACTACACGGCTCGGCGTGGAGGCTTACGTGCAGCCGCCGCGTGGAGGGGGGCCAGGGACCCACGGTCAAGCAACCCCATGACCTAGGAATGCTTATAAGGCGTACAGAAAAGTTGTGGTAAGGGTACACTGGTAAAAAGAAGAGAGGTAGGAACGCCAGGTCGAACGACCTTTAGGTTGGCAAAGCCAAGCCCCCGAGCGTGAAGGGCCGAGCTTACAGCTAAGCCCTTGAGCTTGAAGGGCCGAGCTTGAGGCCAAGCCCCCGAGCGCGTCAAAGGGGAGGGGTGAACAGAAAAACAAGCAGGTCGAAAAAGGGAACTTTATATATATATTGAATTACAAAGGATAGAGTACATAGCTTTATTGTGATACAAGGCTCCTAAGGATAGAAGCGATGTAAATGCTCGATGTTCCATGGGTTAGGAACACCCTGTCCATCGGCCCATTGGAGGCGATAGGTCGCTGGTCCAATGACCTCCTTAACTATGAAGGGGCCTTCCCAAGGTGCAGAGAGCTTGTGCATGTCCTTGGTGTGCTGGATGCGCCGCAAGACTAGGTCGCCAACATTGAAGGAACGTTCCTGCACATTGCGGTCGTGGTAACGACGTAGCTGCTGCTCGTGGCAGGTGTGGCGCATGAGCGCGCCCACACGATGTCCCTCGACACTGTCGAGGTCGAGCCAGCATGTTTGCTCTACTTCTGCTTCGTCGAAGTTCTGGATGCGAGGAGCACCGAAGGCCACGCCCGTGGGGAGGATGGCCTCTGACCCGTAGACCAGGAAGAAGGGTGAGTACCATGTAGCTGAGCTGACCTAGGTCCTGAGACCCAAGAGGACGTGAGGGAGCTCTGAAAGCCACCTGGTTGCGTAACGCGCTGAGCCGTCAAAGAAGCGATCTTTGATGGCGTGTAGGACCATGTCGTTGGCCCGTTCGACCTGGCCATTGCACCGTGGGTGCGCCACCGAGGAGTAGTATACGTCGATCAGGCTGTCTTGGCAAAAGTCCCAGAACTCGGCTCCTGTGAAGGCCTTGCCAAGGTCGGTGACGATTCTGTTTGGCACCCCAAAGCGATGGGTGATCTCCTCGATGAATTTGGCCGCCTCTTTGGATGTGACGCTGGATACGGGACGGACCTCGATCCACTTGGTGAACTTATCCACTGCCACGATGATGTGCTTGTAGCTGCCAGGGGCGGTCTTGAAGGGACCCATAGAGTCGAGACCCCAAACTGCGAAGGGCCAGGACGGAGGGATGGTCCTCAGGGCCTGAGCCGAGACATGTTGTTGTTTAGCCAAGAACTGACACCCCTTGCAGCGACATACAAGCTCCTGGGCATCAGCCATGGCCGTGGGCCAGTAGAAGCCAGACCTGAAGGCCTTGCCAACCAGGTTGGAAGAGGCAGCATGGTTGCCGCATTCGCCACCATGGATCTCGTCTAAGAGCTTAAGGCCCTCAGATCGTAGGATGCACTTCATCAGTACTCCGGTGGAGGCGAACTTCCGGTAGAGTTCCTTGCCGACGACGACGTAGTTAGTGCTACGCCTCGCGATCTTTTCTTGCTCCGCCTTATCCTCAGGTACTCGATGCTCAAGGAGGAAGGCGATGAAGTCGAGGCGCCAGTCATCTTCCGCGTCGATCATGAGGATCTCACGACCTGCAGGCGAGGTCTCCTCGTCGTCAGCCGACTTTGGGTCGGGGATGAGCTTGATGGACGGCTTGCGTAGGTCCTAGACGAACACACCGGCCGGAACCAGTGCACGCTTGGAGCCGAGCTTGGACAGGACATCGGCCGTGACATTGTTGTTGCGGCAGACGTGGTGGAACTCGAGGCCTTCGAAGTGACGCTCGAGCTTGCGCACCTCGGCACAGTAGGCATCCATTGTGTCCTTCCTGGCTTCGGAGTCCTTGCTGACTTGGTCGATGATGACCTTGGAATTGCCGTAGGCGACGAGGCGCTTGATCCCGAGGGAAACAGCGATGTGTAGCCCATGGATGAGGGAGGTACTCGGCGCCATTGTTGGACGCTTTGTAGTGGATCTGCAAGACGTACTTGAGGTAGTCACCCTGAGGGGAGATGAATAGGACACCTGCACTGGTTCCTTCGAGGTTGAGGGAACCATCGAAGTACATTTTCCAGTGCTCAGGTCGCTCCGACGGTGGAGGCTGCTGGATCTCTGTGCACTCCGAGACGAAGTCGGCGATGACTTGGGACTTCATGGCCTACCTGGGGCAGAACTCTAGGTCAAACTCCCCTAGCTCAATGAACCACTTGACGATGCGCCCAGTGGTGTCACGGCTCCGTAGGATCTCGCCAAGGGGAAAGGCCGAGACGACCTTGATCTTGTGGGATTGGAAGTAATGCCGGAGCTTGCGGGAGGTCATGAGTAGCGTGAAGAGCATCTTCTGGGGCTGGCTGTACCTTGTATTGCTATCAGACAGGACCTCGTTGACGTAGTATATAGGTCGCTGGACGGGGTGAGGTCGCCCCTCTTCAGGTCGCTCAGCCACCAGGACGGCGCTGACCACAAGGGTGGTCGCCGAGATGTAGAGCAGTAAAGGCTCCTTAGGCGCCGGGGGCACCATCACCGGGGGTGTCGTGAGGAAGGTCTTGAGTTGCTCAACAGCTTGGTCTGCCTCCTCGGTCCAGACGAACTTGTCCGCCTTTTTTAGCAGCTTGAAGAAGGGTAGGCCTTTCCCTCAGAGCTTGCTAATGAATCGGCCTAAGGCCGCCATCATGCCGGTGAGCTTCATGACGTCATTCTTGCCAGTAGGTCGCTTCATCCTAAGGATGGCGTCCACCTTGGTGGGGTTGGCCTCAATGCCTCGGTTGCTGACCATGAAGCCCAGGAGCTTGCCAGACGGGACACCGAAGATGCACTTCTCTGGATTAAGTTTCCAGCGGTAAGTGCGGAGGTTGGTGAAGGTCTCCGCGAGGTTAGCTATGAGCTCGTCCTCGTGGATGGTCTTGACGACCACGTCGTCGACGTAGGCTTCTACGTTCTTGCTAATCTGGTTAGCAAGGCACTTCTGGATAGCCTTTTGATAGGTTGCACCCACATTTTTAAGGCTGAAGGTCATGGCCGTCTAGCAGTAGATGCCATGGGGCGTTATGAACGCCGTCTTGTCTTGGTCAGAGACCTTCAGGGCTACCTGGTGATACCCTGAGTAGCAGTCGAGAAAGCAGAGGAGGACGCTTCCGGCCGTGGAGTCCACGACCTGGTCGATGCGCGAAAGAGGGAAGGGGTCTTTAGGGCAGTGCCTGTTGAGGTCGGTGTAATCGATACACATTCTCCATTGACCGGTTTTCTTTGGTGCAAGAACCGCGTTGGCGAGCCAAACCGGGTTTTTACACTCTCGGATAAATCCGGCAGCTAGGAGCTTTATTAGCTCTACCCTAATGACGTCCTTGCGATCTTTCGCAAAGCGGTGAAGCTTCTGCTTGACAGGCTTGGTCGTCTTGCTTACATCCAAGGTGTGCTCAGCTAGCTCCCTGGGAACACCCGGCATATCCGATGGACTCCAAGCGAATATGTCGGCGTTGTCCCGGAGGAAGCTGGTGAGCGCGAGTTCCTATTTGGGGTCGAGCCCGTCGCCGATCACCACCGTCTTCTCTGGGTCGGCAAGGCCGAGGCAGACCTTCTTCGTCGAGGGAGCCGTGTCGAGGGCGGTGTCGGTAAGCTTCTGTTCTGGGACAGACTGGTCGACAGGGTCGACCTGGTTGGCCTCGGCGACCAAGACTGCGGAGGCGTCGGCAGCAGCAGAGGTCACGGCGAGGTCAAGGGCCTTCGTGTTGCAGCGGAAGGAGACGATGAGGTCCCCCTTAACGGAGAGGACCCCATGTGGAGTCGGCATCTTCAACACCAGATAGGTGTAGTGCGGGATGGCCATGAACCTGGCCAACATCGGGTGACCTAGGATCGCATGGTAGGAGGACTTGAAGTTGGCGACCTCGAAGTTGAGGTACTCCATGCGAAAGTTCACCTCCGTGTCGAAGGTAACAGGGAGGGAGACCTGACCTAGAGGGTAGGCCGCCTTCCCGGGGATGATGCCGTAGAAGGGCTCGTCGCACTCCGTCATCTTGTCAAAGTCGAAACCCATCTTCTTGAGGGTCTCAACAAAGATGATGTTGAGCCCGCTGCCTCCGTCGATCAGGGTCTGGGAGAGTAGGGCGTCCATCGTGGGCTCGACAACAAGTGCATAGGACCCGGGATCCGGGATGTGGACCCAGTGATCGTCCCTGGAGAACGTAATCGCCTGCTCAGACCAACGTAGAGGTACAATTGGCTGAGTGTGGACGAGGTGGACGTCGCACTAGTCCTTCCTGTAGCGGCTCCTACTGGCGCTAGACTTGATGCCACCGACGATCATGTTGATCGCGCGGGTTGCGGCCTGGAAAGGCCCATGGGGGTTGCCTGACGCCGGAGGAGGAG
This sequence comes from Cenchrus fungigraminus, assembly GCA_036936925.1. Lineage (NCBI taxonomy): Eukaryota > Viridiplantae > Streptophyta > Magnoliopsida > Poales > Poaceae > Cenchrus > Cenchrus fungigraminus. The sequence goes on from CM072775.1 coordinate 26,195,200, forward strand.
GCAGATTCGTCTCATCACGGGGAGCCGCTGGAGGAGGGTTGCCACGAGGTGGGTCGCTGCGAGGTGGCTCGCGGTGATCGTCGTATCGCTCCTCGCGGCGGTCGTCACGCCGATCATGCCGATCGTCACGGCGGTAGTTGTTGTTGTAGGGGCGGTTGTCACGACGCCCGCCATCGTTCCTGGGCTGCTTAGGGTCCGCGGGGGCACGAAAGGCCCTCTTGAACTGGGAGCACTCGCGAAGAGTGTGGGTGGCCCCCTCATGGAACCCGCAGATGCTGTCGACCGCCAGGTCGAACTCCTCCTGGTTGAAGGTCGAACCACGGCGGCCATTAGCCGCTAGGACCTCGGAAGGTCGCTTGCGGAGCTTGTCCGCTGCAGTACCAGGTGTACCAGCGTTATCAGCGTCGAACTAATTCTGGAGTGCATCCTCTGTGTCCATCAGCTTGTTGACGATGACCATGGGCTCCTTGATGTTGGTCGGGCCAGCCTCATGGATCTTCTCAAAGATCTTGCGATCCTTGATGCCCTTCTTGTAGCTGTCGACGATCTGGTCATCCCTGACACCAACGCACTGGTCTTGGTTCTCGAAGGACCGGGTATTGTAGTCGCGGAGCCGCTCCTTCGGCTTCTGCACGATCCGCCCCAGGCTGAAAGCGTTTCCAGGGCAGTCATAGGTCGCCTGGAAGTTCGACGTGAAGGCCTGGGACAGATCGGCCCAGGTCTTGATGCTGCCAGGCTCAAGGTTGTTGAGCCACAGCGAAGGGGCCTTGCCCATCACCAGTGGGAAGTAGGCCGTCATGTGGTCGAAGCTACCACCAGCCGCCTTGACGGCGACGTAGTAGGTCGACAGCCAGATGTTAGGGTTAGAGCGCCCATCATACGACTTGATGTTGGGCTTGAAGTTGTCGGGGTACTCCACCCTTTTGAAGCGGGCATCCAGCGCCGGGAAGGCGTTGAGGGCTAGGTCGTCGCCGGAGCCACTGGCCGGGGTGGCCTCTCTTTGTGCGGAGTGGACGCTGCGCTCCGGGATGACAACCTGGGAGCGTGGCTGCCGATCCCGGCTGGTCTGGACGATGGCGAGGTCGCTGTGATCGGCGTCGTACATGGCACGTCGCTGATTCTCGATCTCATGTTGATCACAGAGCTCGCGCTCCATGATGCGGTGAACACCCCCGGGTGCGCTGTACTCGCGGTCGTAATCCAGGCGGCGACGGAGCTCACGCTCCTCGCGCTCTCGGTGGTGTTGGTCGATGACGACATGGGCATCGCGAGCACGGCTGTTGGCGTCGAGGTTGATGCGAAGGTCGCGGGTAGCAGCAGGCTGCTGGGCGAGTTGCTCAGGGTTGTGCTGAGCGACCTCTTCCCGGATGGGAGATAGTTGGCTGCGTGCAAGCCGAAGAGATCGACTGCGTGAGTGGCGGGTCGACGAAGACGCAGCGGACTTGGAGGCCGCGCTCTTCTCTTCCACCAGGGCGTTGGCGACCCGGAGGTACACGAGGGCCTGCTCAGCTTCAGGCATCTGGACTTGCTGGAGTCGGGTAATGGCCGCACCCAGGTTGGCCTGGGGGCTGTTGAAGGTCGGGATCCCAGCTTCCTCGAACTCGAGACGCAGGTCTCGAGCGCAGGGCAAGACGCGCTGCTGCTCTTCCGCACGTCGCTCAGCGCGACGGGCGTTGGCTTGGATGCGGGCCGCCTCCTCGGAGTTGGTCGCACCCGCGCGGGGTGGCTCTTCTCGGAGATCACCATCACCTGACAGAAGACGATCTCCGAGTCGTTGGGGGAGATACAAACCCGGACCTTCTGGAACTCCCCGAAATCCGGAGACTGGGTAGGTCGCTTAGCTCAGCGAGGGAGCTTGTTGTCGATCTTCTTCCGCAGGCGGCACCCGCGGAGGGTATGCTTCGCACCCTTATGGTAGGTGCAGGGCACGTCGAGGGGGTTGCGCCTTGCGCGAGGTGCCGGCCTTGGGTCGCGAGAAGGTCGCCGTCCAGATTGGATCTGGGGAGGCTTAAGTAGCTGGCTCAGGCGAAGGCCGGGCGCAGACTTCAGGCCGAAGGGGAACGCGTCGTGGCGTAGCGCGGTCTGCGCCGAGCGCTGGGCTCGTTCGCAGATCTCCAGGGTGTCCCTCATCAAGCCGATGACGCTTTCTATCCCTGGACAAGGTCACAGGGTCTGGGTGGGTGGGTCTCCGATGCAGGATAGGGAACAGAGACGGCGATGGGCGCCGTGACGACCTGCTCAGAGGTCGCCAAAGGAGTGGAGGCTGCCAGAGCAGGAGAAGTCGACGTGAAGGATCCGAAGCAGATCTCCACGGGGTCGGTGAGGAAGGCCGCCATGCTCGCCGGGAAGATAACGCCAGATTGGGCCACCATGCTGCACAGCGAGTTCCCGATCGCCCCTACCTGGCGCGCCAACTGTCACGGTGTGAGACCTGGACAGATCCGCTAGGGGGTTGCCCTAGAGGTTTGCAGGTTAATGGAGGATCGGGACCTAAGAGCGTAGGTGGTTATGCACGGGATGCACACGGCACTAGGCGAGTATGGCGGCGAGGAACAAGGAGACAAGGGGCTTTAGACTGGTTCAGGCCTCCGGAGAGTAAAACCCTACGTCCAGTTTGGTGGTGGATTATGCGAGGATGAGTTGTCCCTGTGCATGGAGCCCTAGGCCGCCTTATATGGGGGACGGGCTAGGGTTTGCATGCGCAGGTCAGTTGACCCGTGTCGGGGTCGGTTACAACTGTGGGAAGCTTATCTCCCGGATTACAAGGAGTATCCCGTGATACTCGGAGCTACAGGCGGCGGCGCGCCAGGTCGCCGTGTCTTGACTTGCGCGCCAAGGCTTCGCGGATCTTCCGGGATCCTGATCAGGTCGTCCGCAGTCTTCGGAGGCGCGGATAAGGTCGCTGGGCCCACTTGTAAGGTCGGCGGGTCTTCTGGAAGGTCGGGTCCACTTGTCGGGGGCTCCTGGGACCCTGGCCGGTGGGGACCCATGGGTACCCATGTCTCTCGGGATCCTTCTAGCCTTTGCTGTGGGTAAAGGGTTCGAGTTGTACCAAATGGAAGTCAAGAGTGCTTTCTTGAATAGGGTGATAGAGGAAGAAGTGTATGTGAGGCAACCCCAGGGGTTTGAGAGTGAAAAAAACCCACACCATGTATACAAACTCCAGAGAGCGCTCTATGGGTTGAAACAGGCACCTAGAGCTTGCTATGGCGGGTTGAGAGGGTTTTTGCTGAGTAAGGGGTTTGTGATGGGCATAGGTGATAAGACCCTGTTTCTCCTTAAGCAAGGGAATGACCTTTTGTTTGTTCAGATATACGTGGATGACATAATCTTTGGTGGCTCTTCTCATGATCTTGTTGCCAGATTTGCAGATGACATGAGCAGGGAATTTGAGATGTCCATGATGGGTGAGCTGCATTTTTTCTTGGGCCTCCAGATCAAGCAGTGCAAGGACGTGACGTTTGTACATCAGGCAAAGTACACCAGGGACATGGTGAGGAAGTTTGGCATGAACGACTCCAAGCCGTTGACTACACCGACGAGTACCACTACGGCTTTGGACGTGGACGAGGACGGCGAACCCGTGGACCAAAAGGAGTACCGGAGCATGATCTGCTCCCTCCTCTACTTGACGGCGAAGAGGCCGGACATACAGTTCAGTGTGTGTCTGTGCGCTCGTTTTCATGCTTCACCGAGGACTTCACATCGGCAGGTCGTCAAGCGGATTTTCAGGTACTTGAACTACACTCCTGAGTTTGGTCTTCGGTATTCTACCTCCTCGACACTCAGACTTCACGGGTTCTCTGATGCAGATTTTGCTGGGTATCGATTGGACCGCAAGTCTACCTCTGGGTGTTGTCAGTTGCTTGGTTCTTCTTTGGTCTCTTGGTCATCTCGCAAGCAATCCAGTGTAGCCCAGTCCACTACAGAGGCCGAGTATGTAGCCGCTGCTAGTTGTTGTTCCCAGCTGCTTTGGATGACTTACAGCAAGAGTGATTTTGGTGAGGAGTGCTCCCAGGTTCCACTTTTCTGTGATAGCACCAGTGCCATAAGCGTAGCCAAAAAACCTGTCCTCCACTCCAAAACGAAACACATAGAAGTGAGGTACCACTTTCTGAGGGATAATGTTGAGAAGGGAAACATATCTTTGTCCTATGCCCCTACCCAAGACCAGCTAGTCGACATTTTCACCAAACCGCTTGATCAAGTTACTTTCACTCGCTTGCAGGGTGAACTTGGTGTTTGCTTTCCTTTCTAGCTGAGTCTTGGAGCTTCTCATGTATATATGTGTCATATGTTCATTTTGTTGCATTTCCTTCATGCATTTTACCTTCTGTACAAAACCTGGTAGTATAGCCATCTTTGGATCACTTGTGCTAGGAATAAGCTTCTCTTATATACATTGATCACTGATGTGCTATATGTGAGACTTGTGCATGTTTGGTAAATTGTGGATGTGAATGCTATGCTCTTGATGGTTTTGCCATATATTTGTGTTGAGATAGCTTTATTTTGATGAAAATGCTAAAATTGTGTCTCTCATGAGGAGATGCTTGTCTATGCTCAATTTGTACATAAATGCCTATATCATGTTTAGTTTGTGCTTGAGAATCATGTTCTTTTTGCTTGGGGTCAAAGACTTTTTGTCATTGTAAATGTTTAGCCCTTTTGCTTGCTTGGGGAGGAGCATAAGCTTCTTTTTGCCACAAAGGCACTTCATGTACCATGTCTAAACTTGGAAATGAAATTGGTGTATGAATTGCCTTATGCTTGAAAAATGAGCACCTAATCATGTTTTTATGCTTTGAAATTCATATCTTGGGTGCTAAACCATAGCATGTTGTCTACCATGAGAAGTCTCATTTTAAGAAGTAGACACATGGCTCAGTGGCTTTAACATGACTTGAGTAGCTTATAGGCATTTACAATGATCTTGTGATGAGAATTTGTGATTTTGCATAAACTTTGGATGGTCTACTGTATTTATGTTCAAATTGGTATAGAGAGAGTCTTGCTCATGAGATGAATGTTTCTTTGTGAAAATTGCTTAAAATTGCTTTTGGCCATGTCACATGCTTATATGTCTCTATCTTCTTGATGGTAATGTGCTAACTACACCATATCTACTTTGCTTGCTCTATATCTTATTTGTAGCATTTTGTTGTGCTCTTTGTATATTTGAGAAGCTTGGTAGATTGTATATATGCTTTGACATGCATTTTTCATGAAAACAAGGGGAAGAGTTTCATATACCATTATTCATGCATTGTCAACAAGGGGGAGAATTTGGGAGAATTTTCATGCATTGGGAGATTTTGTGGAAAACTGGTATGCATTTGTGAGATGTTGCATGTGGGGAGAAAAATTGAGAAGAAGAGGTTGCATTTGCTCAGTGGGAGTTTGCAGATGTGCAGGGGGAGCTCCTTTGTTTTTCCTGAGTTTTGTGCTTTGAGGTGTGCTCTTTGAGAGCCTTGTTTTGTCTCGGCTGTGTCGAGCTGTTGCCCTTGTCTTAGGGGGCCGAGACTTGGTTGGCGAGTGATCGAGTTTTCGCTTGTTCTTTGGCTTTGGATCACTTTCTTTGGAGGTTTGTGTTCGTGGTTGTTTTCTTTCCTTTTTCTCGGTGTGATTTCTATGGGTGTTGTCAATGCACTCATCAAGGGGGAGATTGTGGACATGGTGTGTTCGAGGACCAGTGGAGGGTCGCTCCTTAGTGTTGAGTGATTGACAACATTGTGTGGACTGATGCTTGGCTAAGTGTGCAGGTACAGGTTGCGGCTTGACTCGTGTCGATGCAGGTGAAGAACAAGCGCGAAAGGCCTTAGTCGTGGAGGACTCCGGGTGATGGAGAGGCAAATAGGCTTGGTTCGATGGACCCGGTGGCCGATGGGGTCAAGTGCGAGCCGTGCAGTGCAAAACTAGCAAGTTGAAGTCGTGAACATGGGCCGGTGCAAGGTAGCGGATCGAGCCCGAAGCTTGCATGCGGGGTTTGTTGGTTTGCCCACAAAACCATCGGTGGACGGTTTCTTGGTTTGGGCCTCAAAACCAAGTCCGGAGTCCCGAGGCGACGGAGATGGCGATTCGGGAGCTTCGGGAAGCTTCGAGGTGGAGGGCACGTGGCGTGATTGCAGGGTTTGTGTCGAGGTGAAGTGAAGCCGCGGTGGAAGCGTGTCCGTCCGATGAAGACTTGACCAAAATGCCCCTGAGGGGTTGTATCTTCATTTGAGTTGTAGGGGTAGTGTGGTCATTTACCTCCCTCCGATGGACTTCGTATAAATAGCGGAGAGGTGGATGGCATCTTTCTCTCTTGGACCCTAGGTTTTCCTCCCCTGGTAGATTGCTCTGGACTGCTTCTTTTCCTTTGTATTCCTTGGGCTAGATTCTTGTATAGACTCTGACCCCTGGCTGTATGGAAGCATTCGGCGTTGCGGTGATCTCCTAGTCCTCTGTGATTTGCGTGTCATTTTCAGGGCTATTATTGGGGAGTTTCGTTCTTCGCTCGATTCGGGGATTTGAGGGCGTTTTCCTTCGGATTTCTTTGAAGAGATCATGGGTGGATGCCTTGCGCATCTTTGTGTGTGATCTTGACTCCTCAGACACCGTGGAGAGCCTTCGATTCGTGAGTTTTTGGCTGGAGTTCGTGTTCTTGGTGGAGTTCATGTGATCCGCGATTCCCGGCGATTTAGTGGCTTAGAGGTCGAGATTTATGGGGCATAACTTCTTCTTGTGTTGCTTATCATCTCCCCCAAATCTTATCTCAAGAGCTTTTGGCGTTTGGGAGATCCGGTGATGGATTTGGAGAGTTGACTTCGCGAGCTCGATGTCACACCCTGAAATTTCCAATTTCAGGATGTGAATAGAAATAATAATTAAATAAAAATTTTCTCTCAATTTTAAAATTTTCCCAACGATTATTTTCTTTACAGGAAATATAGAATAGGAAAAAGGCTTTTTGTTTGTTTTCTAAATTAAATAAAATGTTTATGTGAGTGTTGCATTCATGCCGGTGCATCTTAGTGTTCATGAGTGCAAAAGCTTTTAAAATACATTTAGGTGCTGACCAAACCCTTCCGAGAATTTTCCAGATTTTTCTGGAGTTTATTCTCATTTTCTCTGAGCATTTTCTATTTATTAGAAGGCTCTAAAATCTTTTTCATGAGCTCCAACTATTTTATTTGGATAGTTCGTGTCTCAATCTATCTCTGGGAATTTTCCTGGAATTTTTGGGATTTTTAGAATATTTTTCGTGGCTTTAATGAATTATCTAGCTATTCCTAGATTATTCTTTTCACGAAAAATGTTTCTGAAAATAAAAGAAATTTCTTTTTCTTTTATCCCTCTCTCCTTCCTCTTTCAGCCCACCGCTGCTTTCAGCCCATGACCGAAGTCCATTAGCACCCCCTCTTCTCTTTTCTCGGCTCAGCCCAGCACCCTTTACTCGCGGCCCAGCCCAAGCGCGGTCGTCAGCGGTTGAAGTCTGCTGGAGCCCCTCAGACTCCCTCGCCCGTTCGCTTTCCACCTTAGCCCATCAAGTTTTCCATCCCAGCAGGCCGCCGGCCCATGCTCGTTTACCTCTCCAACCCAGTTTGCTCCGGCCCAACCTCGCCAGCCCGTGGTCCGCCCAGCCCGCGTGAGGCCCTGCCGAGGACCATCCGGCTAGGCCGTACCCCGCCGCCGCCGAGTCCCGGTCGGGCACGCCGGCACCGCCGCGCCGGACTCCTTGGCGTCCGTGCCGCACCCGCCTAGAACTCGCGTCCCTGCGCCCCTTTATAGCCGAGCCCTTGCCCTTCCTCGCCTTGCGCGCTCGCTCCGCGTTGCCCTGCGCCGCACATCACCGCCGCCTCCATCTACTTTTCGGGCAAACAAGCAGCATCCCGAGCACGCCCGTGCCGAGCTGCACGTCCTGCGTCCCTCCTCGTCGTCGGCCGAGTACCAGAGCGTCGCCGCCTGTGCGATGTCCGGCCGCCGGCCAAGTTCGTCGACGTCGGCCAGCTGCCGTCAGCCCCCGTCCGTGGTGAGCACCCTCACATGTTCCCCTTCCTCCCCTCTTCCTCCTGCGTCGCCCGCCCGAGCTCCTCGCCCTCCAGATCGCCGGCGTCGTCACCGGCCAGAGCCGCCGGAGCTCCCTGCTCCCCTGTCTGCTCCCGTCGGGAGGTTGAAGATGAGGGGTGGCGAGTTTGCTCATAACCCCCTGAGTTTTCCTATAAATCCTAGATCAATCTTATGTGTCTTGCACTTCTTCCAGAAAACCCCCTAAACCTTTTAGATTCTCTAGTTTCCATCCACCCTGGACCTTTTGCAAGAAAGCCCTCAGGTTTTCATACATAATTATGTATATGCCCCTGTCTTTTCGCAGTAAAGCCCCTGAAGTTTCTAATCTATCGCAACTAGGTCCTTCAATCTTGTTTTGCTCATAAAATCTCCGTTTTAGCTCCGTTTTCATCCGTTCAAGTTGCGTTAGGTTCATAATAGTGTCAAGTACACACTAGAGGTGATTTTTCATCATGTTTATCTCTGAAAATAAATTTAATATTAATTTTGATTAATGCCTAGTTAAATATGCCTTTTCCAAATAAAAGCTATATAGAGCTATACACCGTTTTTCATAATCAATATTAATTTGATTAATGCTTATCTCATATGTTTTCATAAATAAAATCTAATTAGATCTTTTACCCAGTTTTTCGTAAACCAAATGTTAATTTGCTTAATGATTAATTAAACTTTTCTAATTAAAAGTTGATTAGGTTTTTTTACACCGGTTTTATAAATATTAATTGGATTAATGCTAATGCCATGATGTTTTTAATAATAATATGATCTACTCGAATTACAAAGCTACGTTTAGAGGATTCATATAGTTTATCTTTTCTAAATCACATGTTTAATTGGTATAATTTATATATGAATCTTTATAAATAAAACTTGACTAGTTCTTTACACCGGTTTTGCAAATAAAATATAATATTGCATTAATTCCAACTTAGGGTATTTTCTTTATGAAATATCCTTTACATATTTCTGCTAATTAAAATAAACCTAGCTCATAGCTTGATCTCTCACATGTGCAAATCAATCGGTAGACGTTCTTTATCAAAGCTCTCTGTCTCAGTGTGTCTCTGTCATAGAGCTAATCTTCTTTCAAGTTCCAGATCTTTTGATCCTAGTTCTTGCTCAAGCCTAGTGTTCTTCATAAGCTAACCAAGCCTTTCTTGCTCTCAGCACGGTCTGTGTGCTTCAGTGATCCTTAGCATCGATCCTATCCTTTTAGCACGTTCCTTTAAAGCTTTTCTTTTGATTGGTGCATTGTTCTTAGTTTGCTTGTATGCTTGCTTTGTATGCTTGTGCCCGATGATTGATGCGAGTAGAATGAACGTGGTTCGAGAGCTTGGAAGAGTATGAAGATAAAGAATTCTGAGCAACATCACTACTCTGGTTTAAGGCAAGTGTGTCCTTGGTCTTTTGTCCTAATAACTGTGTTTAATCACATTGCATATGCTTGCATTAATATTGATGGGTCCTATAAAGGTTCATCCTAGTCTTTATTACCTTTATTCCTTGTCAACCTAGGTTTACCTTTCTGTTGGGTAGCTCTGCTTAGTTGCTCTACTTTGGGTTATGGTGGTTCTAATGAACAACAATAATGATGAACATGCTTTACTTTTATGCTATATATCTCTGGTTAATACAAGATCATATGATTAATCAGAACATGGAGCGACCACCCAGGAAAATAGTGCAACCACAAGGCTATATGGCTCTGGCTTGGGTAATTAATTAGGGACTCTAGTGTTGGGGTGACCTTACCGAAAGGGCAAGGGGAGGCGTTAGTTGAGGTATAGACTCGCTCTAGTAGGGAGTGTGCTTTGCTAAGACACGGTCCTACTAGTGGACTTTATGCTTTGCGGCAGCTTGGAACCTTCACGGGTTGCTTCACAATGGGGAAACTTTGTAAAGGCCTCATAGCGTCCCTATGCAATCACACCTCGGTAGTGTGGTATGATGCCTGATCAGCATCGCGTGGTTGGGTTTAAAGTTCCTAGAACTTTTATGCGACTTGTGGTGAAAGTGTACAACCTCTGCAGAGTGTTTAAAACTAATGGATTAGTCGTGCTCACAGTCAAGAGCGGCCTGGACCCTCACATGATAATTGAACTTGAAGATGGACTTAAATTGTGGTTATGGTTATGATAGCCATATGCTTATGGCGTATCTCTTATGTTAATGTGGGTTGGTATATACTTATACTTTATTAGTAATCAGGTGCTAATTAAATTTGACCAACTAAAAGTGCTTAATGCAGTCAGCCTGTCAGCGTTTCCTTGTTCAGCCTCTGCATTCATACTTTCCCCACACTTGCTGAGTACGACATGTGCTCACCCTTGCTATAAACAATGTTGCTCAGAAAGAGGAAGCTGCTATGAAGTCGTTATGAAGATGTTGCTGGTGCTAGGCGTACGCAACCCCCAGTCGTCTGCCTGTGAAGTTTGGTGCCTTCGTTTCCAGGATAAAGCGTAAATCTCTGATAATCTTTGCTTTTCATACATGATATTGTTTCTGTTATTCACTTATGTCAACTATATGCATGGAACATGATCCTGGCATCCATATAGATTTGCACTTGGTTTTCTTTGGAAAAACAGGTGTGACACTCGAGCTCGAGCAGCTTTGTCCGGGGCTAGCGGACAGTCCGTGAGGACCCCGCGGACAGTCTGCATGTCCTGAAATTCGTCGTGTGTTCTTCGTGTTCTTGCACATCTTCGTTTCGATCCGTTTCGGCCCTAGGGTTTCGTTGCAAGAGGTTTGCGGACAGTCCGCATGTTGATCCCGGACGGTCCGCGTGGGAAGTTTTATCTGGGGTTTCCAGCGAGCTGGGCGGACGGTCCGCGCTTCCCTCACGGACAGTCCGCGACACTGGCGGACGGTCCGCAAGGCCTAGCCGGACAGTCCGTATTTCCAGGTTTGTCTCTGGTAGCTTTGGTGTTCATTTCGGACAGTCCGCGCAGCACCTGCGGACAGTCCGCCATACCCTAGCGGACGGCCCGCCTGTACTGCACGGACGGTCCGCGCCTGGCGTTTCCAGATTGTGCCAAGTGCTTTGATTCTTGTCTAGTTGCTTCCGCTCTTTGCTCCTAAGCTTGTCTCTTGATCTTGTAGGCTTGTTTGTGTCTTGTTTGGAGCTTCCTTTGTGTGCGCGAGCTTTTGGAGTGGCAATCAGGGTATAGGCCGAGTTCGACCTTCGAGAAGAATTTTTATCAGCTCCCATTCACTCCCCCCGTCTTTTGTCGCCCTATTCGGTCCTTCATGGGTAAAAAGGGTAGCTAGTCGTCCTTAATAGGTAATCCTGTCAAGATTAATGCAAAAACATATATAGAAGTAAATATTAATGAATCATGCAGTTATATAGGATAGCAAGATGCAGAGGGTGAAGCCACTTGCCTTCCTCTACAAACTGAGAGTCTTCTTCCTCAAAGAAAGGATCCTCCTGATCTTCTCCGAGTGGTTGCTCAGTTGAAACAGGCACGAGATCTACGCACAAACACAAAGCAAACAATAAATAAATAAAACAGTACATCAATCATTGCTATAAACTAATAACACTCTGATAAAAAGATTCTACGCACTGAGACGATCATTTTGATACATTATACACGAAAAACAGAGTTAAAACGTGAAAGATATGATTAAAACAAGATGCAAGGGATTTACTGTAAGAAAACTAGGCTCTCAGGGACTTATCTGCAAGAAACCAGGGACCCAAAACATAATTATATATAAAAATGGAAGGTCTATATTGAAAAAGGGTTAAGATGGATCTCGGGTGCTATTATACAGAAAGGACAGGGGCTAGAATATAAAAGAAAGGACCTGGATGTAAGGATCTTTGATGGTGGAAGGACCGGCATGCAAAAAGATGAAAGCTCAGGGGCTCTTTAGAAAGACGGCCGGCGCTGACCGTTACGGTCAAGTTTGACTCACGTGGGGCCGCGATCTGGACCGTCTGCTGCAGATCTGACGGCCAACAACGGCTCGGGCGGATGGGCGGTGGCGCACACGCCGGAGGGAGGCGGCGCACGGCGGCGGCCTCGCCGGCGTCACTCGAACTCGAGCTCCAGGGCTCGGTTTGGAGAGCAGAGCGGCTCTACGCGAAGCAGTGAAGCACGCGCACGTGACTAGGCCATGTTGGCGGTGTTTCTGGCGACCAAGGCGATGTGCGGCACAAGGGGGCGGCACGGCCACTCCGGCGAGCGCGGGCGGCGGGGACGGCACGGAACACGCGGGATAAAAGGGGGATAGGGTTCTTCACCTCGCTGTGGTGCTCTGCGGGAAGATAACAGTGACGGGGAGGCAACGGTGGGGCAGATCGACACCGGCGGCCGAAGCTTGAAGACGACGGCGGCGCTCCGGGTACAGCTCGGTCGGCGATGGGAAGAAGGGGCTCCGGGGTGCTGGGTCCTCGCGCGAGCGGCGTGTGCGATGAGAGAGGAGACAGGGAGCTCCGGGAGGCATTCACCGATGGCGAGGAGCTCCCACGGCTGGCAATGGCGCGGCGGCCGGAAGCCTTCGGGCGGCTGCGTGTATGAGCGATGTGTGTGTGCGGGAACTCGGCTGAGGCGAAGGGGCGGTGCATGGGTTCTAGTGTGGCTCTTATAGGGCGCGGAAAGGGAGAGGGAGCGACGGTCGGCATGAAGAGGCCATCAATGGCCATTACAGTCGGCGGCCCTGATTACAAATAAAAGGGGGGTGCGATTGAAGGGGAAACAAAAGGATTAAAGGCGGAGAGCGGAGAGGGAGCTTCAATGCTCCTTGACGAGCTGCTCGAAGGCGGAGTGGCGCGGGAGAAGGAGGAAAACGGTCGGCAGTGAATGCGGCGGGCGCGCGGCAGAGCAAGCAGGGGAGGGGACAGAGGAAGAGGGAGGTGCCGACAGGCGGGCCCGGCGTGTCAGCGAGTGAAGGCGGGAAAGAGCAGAGCGGGCCGCGGGGAGAAGCTGGGCCGGACTAGGCTGGGCCGCTTAGGCCGAAAGGGGAGAGGGGAAAGGTTTGGGAATTTTTCTCTTTTCTTTTCAAATCCTTTTTCTTTCAAATCTTTTTCAAACTTTACACACTTTTCAAACCTTTTCAAACTTTCAAATTATTTTGAAACTTTTAAACTTCACACAAACAAACATAAATACCATGGAAGGCAAAAGATGATGCAACTGCACTTTTCTCATAAATTTTATTAAAAGAAGGTTTAATTATTCTTGGGTTCATTTCATTTGATATACTTTAATAAACTTTAGCTAATTAAATCTACAAATTTTTGTTGCCTATATTGATTTCATGTGATGGAATTTTAGGGTGTTACAGAACTGATGAGAGTCTTCCACGTGGGCACAACGTAACAGCCGGAACGGTCAATACGGGAGCAGGCGAAATCGGCTAGCCGATGAGGCAGCCGAATTGCAAGTATGTTCAGAGCGGCTATTTCAGCCGATCTGGTGACGTCAACAGCGAGACAGATCTGGATCAGTTGTGGGATCGGTACGTCGATGATACAACGAGAAGTAGCCAATACAATTTAGCTTTTATCCTCGGGTTTTTGTTGTTTCTCCTCCTCGATTCGCCTCATGAAGCAATGAAATTTCACCTAGTCAATTGGTTTCTCAACCGGTGGCTTCTTCGCTTTGAATATTCGTCTATCAAGCTCATCTTGCACTGAAGCATCTAGTTCCACCTGAGTCTTCTCGTAAGATAATTTCGATTGAGGCTTCTTCTGCCTGGGCTTCGTCTGCTTCTTTAGAGGAGGTAGCGGAGGATGATGAGTAGCTCGTCATTTGGTACCCTTGCCCTTAACAGACGGTGGACTCTCGCTTGGGTCCTATCAACTAGAGGACTCATGCTGCGTTCCGCCCTTGCAGTTGGAGAAGACGGTAGCTGATGATCTTCGCCTTCCGGCATGGCGGGTGTAGATGAGGCATCAGGAAGAGGTGTCGCTTCCATAATCTTTATGTGAGCCTTGGGCCAAAATATCCAACTGTGAATGGTATCTCCTAGCATCTCTTCCACATCAGGTCTCGGTAACTCTAGTTCAAGGTCATCCCAACTGTCGACCACTCGGTCGACAAAAACTTTGGAGTAAAATCCAACTAAAAGATGCACGCCCATGAAAGTTTCCCCCAGTGCTGGTTTCTTAGCAACACCATAAGCCACTGTTATCGTCTTGTTTCTGATTTGGCCGAGAAGCTGACACGCTGACCTCACGGTGATGTCATCCACGGGGAACTATTCTTGGCTGACCAGGGCGGCTGCTTCCGGTGAGGCTAGGGGTGCTTCCTTGGCCTGGGCAGCCGCTTTCGTGTTTGCTGGTGCTGCATCCGTTGAAGCGACACTACTATTCCACTTAGTAGATTGCGGGCTCATTTCAACTGTAGGCCCTTGCTGAGATGATTGTTTGTTAAGAGCAAGGGCCACATGCTGGTCAATGATTTCCTCCATTCTTGCCTCATCCATATCTACGTGCTCTTGCAATTGTTTTATTTTCCTATCTTGTTCGTCCTTGGTCTTTTTGCGCTTCATATAGGAGTCAATGTGCTCATGCCATGCGACTTTCCATGGAACCACACCTTTGCCTCGGCAACGTCCACCATGTTCTGGAGTGCCTATTGCAGCAGAAAGCTCGTCCTTCTCTCAATCAGCTACGAAAGTTCCTTCGGCAGCAGCCTTGATCAACTCAACAAGCCTTGCAGTTGTCTGTCTTAGTTGCTCCCCTAGTATTAATGATCCATCTTCGGGATTGAGCGTGCCACCATGTGTATAATAGTAATTCCTCGCTCGGTCAGGCCAATCTAGATTTGCCGGTATGACTCCACGTCCCATTATCTCTTGTTCCAACTGATCCCATCTGGGAATGGCCATCTTGTAACCTCGAGGGCCAAGCTTATGAAATTCTTTCTTTTTACGTGCATTGACTGTGTTGGTTGCAATCAACTTGGCGGCTTCTTCCGATTGCTTGTATTGCACAAATGCATCCCACTGATCTCTTAACTTTGAATATCCCGTCTTTGAAAAATCGGGTGCAAGCCCCTTCTTGATGTAGTCCTTGGTTGGCCGCTTCTTGTACGTCTGAAAGGCAATTGCACCCTTCTGCAGGGCCCAAGTGCGCATATCTTTCAAAATTGTGTCTTTTGGAAATGAGAAGTGTGCTTGCGCCTCGGCCCAAATCATATTCTTCTCTGTGACCGGGATCACATCTGCCCGAACCAGTACCGGTGCTTCATTCTCATCTTCATGTTGATGTTCATGTTGCTCTTCGTCCTGATCTTGATCATCATGCTCAGCTACATTTTCACCTTCTTCGGGTGCTGCAGCTGTAGCAGCTGCGTCAGCCGCTTTCCAATACCGAAAGCTTATTGGGATGTTGTCCCTAACAAGAGCCCCAATGTGATTTGTCAATTTGACAACATTTTCATGTGGAGATAATGGCCTCCAATCGTCAGATACTTCTGTGATGATGAAACACCCCTCTAGCTTCTTGTTTGGCCATGTTTCCCACCTGGCTTCTTCTTACTGCTCGATGCAAGCTCCTAGAAATTTAAGTACGGTTAACTCATTTTCTCTAATTAGTAGGTAAACCTGAAAATCAGCATGAGGTACTGGTTTCAATTAATTATACCTCGGATGGTTCTCCATCATTGCTTCCCTGAGCAATTGGTTGCTCTCCCGTTGCCATCACCAGACATGTTTAGGTAGTTGTCAGCCTCTCTGTGATCCTGTTCTTGTTCATTTTGTGGATCATTCGTAGTATTGCGAGGAATTATATCCAAGATCATTTGCTCCGCTTGTCGGTCCTCTTCCGTTCGCGCCATTGTAACTAAAATAATATGACAAAAGTAATATTATGAGGACAAACTATTCTAATGATGAAACTATTAAAAATATAATTCTAAATTCAAATATAAATATAAATTCGGGAGTGTGGCGGGGAGTCTGGAGTCGTGGGGGAGTCAGGAGCATGGCAGAAAGTCGGGAGCGTGGCGGGGAGTCGGGAGTGAGACGAGCGAGTCGAGCGTGAGGTCGGGAATCTAAACCTAAATCGAGCGAGTGGAGTGAGTCGGGGGAGTCGGGAATGAGTCGAGCGGGAATCTAAACCTAAATCGAGCGAGTCAGGGAGTCGGAGCAGTCAGGAACGACTCGAGTCAAACGTGTGCATGTAATTGAAATATAAATCTAATCTAAATTGTAATTGAAATATAAAAAGAAATCTTAATTGAAATCTAATTCTCAATCTAATTCTAAGTTCTAAATAACAATTACATATAAATATAAATAACATTTAAATCTACATCTAAATCTAAATCTAATTCCAAAGTACATTCTAAATAACATTTACATATAAATATAAATAACATTTAAATCTACATCTAAATCTAATTATAACTCTAAATTAAATTCTAAATAACATTTACATCGAAATATAAATAACATTTACATCTTTATATAAATAATATTTAAATCAAAATCTAATTCTAAATCTAATTCTAAATTATAAATAACATCTAAAACTAATATAAATCTAAATTTATATTTCTATAACGTATAAATAAAAAAATAGGGGGCTGACGTCGGCCACCACCAGACTGACGTCAGCCCCCAAATGGGCGGTGGTGATTTACCGCTCGCGGCGCCGCGACGACAGCGTGGGAGGGGCGGTGGAGATGACGACCGCTAGGGACGGCGTGGACGACGGCGGCGGCGTGGACGACGACGACATGGACTTGCAGCGTGCGGTGGGCATGGCGGGTGGCGGCGTGTGGTGGTGCGGACGGCTGAAGGACCAGATTGGCGACGAGAGAGGGGGGAATGAATGGGAGACAATAAAAAATCTTCCCAAGAAGAATCTCGACCTATGCCCCGATTTCACTTCCAAGCAATCCCACGCACACCTTGCCAAGACCACATAGCCACTGCAGGTGCTACAGATCCTACGAGCAAGTATCTCCACCCAAACAAGCAACGAACACCGCAGCGAAAAACTGTGATGCCTGCTATCTGTGCTGCACCGGTCAGGCCGGTGAGGAGCACCGGTCAGACCGATGCCAATGGTCAGGCTAGTGTGCTACACCGATCAGGCCGGTGTGCACAGCAACACTGTGACAAAACCGTCCAAATCAATTCCCATTTAACACACATAACCTATCCACTTGGTGATTATGCATTAAACAGGAGTTAACTTGGCGATATCTGCCGGGTCAAGCCCAGTAAATCACCAAAGATTCGTGTACAATAAGACTCACGCGAGGGCGAGTCCAGAGATACTCAATACACCCTTAATACATCATATTCATCAAAGATTCATTATTACAAAACAAGCTTCATAAAAAGAAAATAAATTGTTCAGAGTTTGAAAACACAGCGGAAATAAAATACTAAACGTCATAAGCAACATCACGGGAGGCCATCCATGATATCACTAAGCACTGTCATCCTCCCACTACCTTCCCAAAGGGTGGGAGAGAACCAGTCCATGAATACCATTCAACACCTGCAAAAGGTATCAACAAAGCAAGCCTGAGTATACTAATACTCAGCAAGACTTAATCGTCTGGTGATGGAAAAATCACCAACTCTCTAGACATGCAAGCTTTTTGGCTAGTGGGTTTCTTTTGCTGAAAAGCAACAAAGAATATGTCCTTACTTTCAAGTTTTAGCTCAAAATTCTAGTTGATTATCCATTACTAGGTAAGCAACTATGCAAGCATAAGTTGAGCAAACAATTAAGTATACAACAATATTACTTCTCAATTCCATCATTAAGGGACATAGAGTGTATGGATAAGCAATCTTTGATAACAGTGAGAGGCCGACGATCAATCGATTAATAACCTTGCAAGGTGGACCTAAACACACGGAAGAATGCATACCCCAAAAATGACAACTACAACCAAAAGGGGCGGGGTACGCACCAACCAGGCAGTTCCCAATCATCCTCAGTTCGGGATCAAAGCCCACAGTCTTAGGTACAAGGTGACCCGGTAATGGACTATTTCACCGACCGGCCTCCCCCTTGCACCACACCTTGGCTGCAGCCGTGGGGAGACACGCTCCCAAGATTAGTGGTAGAGAGTTCCCTTGCAGAGTCGAAAAGGTACTAGGCTTACCGGTCCCATTCCCGGCAAATGATTAGTACGTTCAAACGCTTAACCACAGACCTACTGGCCGGAGCCGGTCCCATGCTCTTACCACATGAGCGGGTAGGTTCAACAATCTTATGATTCCAACATAAGAAACCTATAGCTCGCGAGTGACGAACATCACTCGACTTCTACCGGGTCCTTAGAGCATGGCAACTAGTGACTTATCATACTAGTATTTGAGCATAGGAACCTAAGATCATGCATCTAGGGTTTCAATTCAACTCCTGAAACTTAAATGCACAAACATAGCAAAGATAAATTGCATAAGTTGAAAACATAGGATATGCTCTGGGGCTTGCCTTTGTTAGCAAAGTTCGTTGGAGATCCTCCGAACTTGGTTCGGGTCTTGTTGCAAAACCAACACGTTCACCTTCTCCTTCAACTAGCTCTCCTTCAGCTACCGGCACCAACGCGCAGCTCTCGTCCGGATGTTCTACACGACATGGATATGCATAACTTTTAAGCATTCATTTTTTAAAAAGGGAGAACTCAGTTCATATTTAAAGGATAACACATGGGGTATATTGTTGGGCACATTCACCTGGATAAGATTATATCCAGCATACTCTTCCTTTATCACGGAATTGTATGTGTGTTATTTATCTTACTTATTTGATGGTGATTGTGTGCATATCTAAACAAAATAATTTATTTTGCTTCACCAAAATAAAAGGTGCTGTTCAGAATGTACTTTGGTGAAGCTTTGTGATTTAAATTTGCATCACATTAAGGGTGAATTTGGTTTTCCTTCTATTCCACTTATTAAGCTTGGTTTACTTCCAAAATTAATTCTGGATATTTCACACACAAACAAACACAGAGAAAATTTACACAAGCACATATCATGGCAACAGGGCTACTGCCCAAAATTGGCATTAAACTCAGCTATGAAATGCACATGAAAAATCTAACATTAACTAGCTGCCATAAACATGATTTATTTATTCAGGGAGATCTACACATAAACTGGCCTGAAGAAATTACACAGAGCATAAACAAGGCATTACTGAGCAACTCACAAAAATTCAGATTAAACCAAGCTATAGATCTAGCATGAAAAATACTACACTAAAGCACTGCTGAAAAGATAAATAAATCACATGGCAATGTATAAGCATGCTTTGGGGCTACAACTTTTACTATGGCCACAACAAGGTAAAACAAGATTACTCAAAAATTATCATGGCCAGAGGCTAAGTATAACATGCTTTATTAAAATGGCTCATATTTAAAGTCTAAATTAATTTAAGCTAGTTACACATGTCAAAAGCAACGCATAAATTTACCACAGCTTCATTTAGGCTTAAACAGACTACTGCAAAAAGATAAACTCTATTTGCGGAACCAATTATTTTAAACTAAACAGGAACTTAAAAGCTGCCTTATATCAAAATTAAATCATAACTAAAGATATATAACAGATCTATGTGCATTTTTTCTACACAAGAATAAACATGATCATACTAACAACATATTAAAATTTCACAGGCAGAACAGCTCTGGATTTCAAATTATTGCAAATCTATTCAAACTGATCAAATCAAAATTATTTAAATTCTTGAAAGAAATTTACGAAATTCCTTTCTAGAAAAGTTGCATCTGTTCATGTAGATCACAGATCAATTGAGTTTGCATTTTTCTGATTTTTCTTTGATTTACTACGAATTTTAGAAGGTCTCAGCGATTTAAAACAAAAGTTTAAGAATCTACTTTCATCCAGACCCTTGGTCAAAGAATCTTATTCACAACTATACCCTTACATTTACAGAAAGACCCTTACTTTTACAAAACGATCCCTGGCAAGATCTCGATCCTCATAACCATGCCCTTGGCCATGGGCGCCGGCAGTGAGGGCCGGATTCCGGTGCAACGGCGGCGAGATAGGGCGGGGAAAGGGCGGAGGAGGGACAGGGCATCACCTTGTGCCAGTTCCTGTGCTCGGACAGGGAGGAGAGGTGGCCGGTGGTGAGGATCGGCGGCGGCCTGGATCTTCAGCCGCAGCGGGGCTAATGCCGGCGAACAGGGCGGCGGGGCTCGACAACGCGCAGCACGGGGACGTTCCGCTGGGGCTTGTGGTGTTGCTAGGAGGCCTGGACGGGGCGGAGGAACTGCCGGCGGTGAAGTTCGACGGCGGGGTGGATCTCTGGCCGCGGGGATGGCCGCTCCGGCAAGCTGAGTGGCCGGGCACGTGGCACGTCAACGTGCGGCCCTGGAACGTTTGGCTGGTGTGTGTGGTGCTGCTAAGAAGCTCAGGCGAGAACGAGAGGGCGCGGCTGATGTTGCTTGACGGCGGTGCTCCGACGGCGAACTGGGGTAGCCTGGCGGCGCTGTGCGGCGGCGCGGCGAGCTTAGGGGCTCCTGTCCCTTTTATAGGCGGCCGTGATGTGCTGCTGCACTGCCACGGACGACAACCAGTTGGACGGCCAGCGCGTGTAGGAGGGCGGCGTGTCGTGGCACAGCGGCGCACATGGCGGCAGGACGGTCACGGCATGGCGCGTGGCGTGGGCGAGTGGCTGTGCACGACGCATGGGAGGGCGCCGGGTCACGGGCAACCTCGGTTAAGTGACAGCGGGCCCACCTCGACGGTTGTGCCAGGTGGCTAGGCGGGACGGCGCGCACACACGCGCGGAGCACGGGCACTGGGACGGCGTTCTTGGCGCGACGTCGCGGCCCGGGGCGCGCGCACGGGCGGCCTGTGCAGCAGAACAGTTTGGCTTAGGGTACTTTGGACGGCTGGGAAAATTCAAAACCACATGTAACTTGAATTTTGGCCAAAAACGAAGTTGTAGATGAGACTACCCTCTGCAACTTTCACAAAGGTCGACCAGTGAAATTCTCAACAGATTTGGCAGAAATTTGGCTTGAAGTTAAAGATTTTCTCAGCGCAGTCAAAACAGTGCTCAGGGTGTTGAGCACATTTTTGAGGCATTTCCACTCAAAAATTGAAAAACTGCCAATTTGATGAAATGTGTCCCATGAAATTCTGTACAACTTTTGTATTGGCCAAATTTTCAGTGTTTTGGAAAATTTTGAAGATTTGACCAAAGTTCTAGATATTGGTCTATGAACATAGGGGTTTGACCTTAATTAGGAGGGTTTGACTCAAAGATTTGAGGATCTTTCACTCAATATCTTAACTTCCACCTAAAAGATGATTTGCTATTCTTGAGGAATCCCACAACTTTCATATTGGTCGATTTTGAAGTTTCTATACAAAATCTTGAGATTGTGGCTAAGCCATCAATTGAACTCAGAAGGCTTTTAGGAGATTGATCAATTGAGATAGGGCTTCACTCCTTCTTCCATTCCCAATTTCCAAATGTGAAAACTATAAGGTCATGTTCCTGCATCTTGGTGACAACTTGCATTTTGGCAAAAGTTCAAGCTCTGAGTGAAAATTGAAATCAAGTCCAAACTAAACTTTGCTCCTAATGGTGTTTTCACCAAACTTGCATTGATTGTTCCTTCAACACCATTAACTTAGGTTGACATCCTTGATTAAAAAGAGATAAACACCTGGGGTGTTACAACCTACCCCCCTTAAACAGAATCTCGTCCCGAGATTCGACAACAAGCTTGATAGACTTTTCAGGGGAAGGTACAGATTACATAGAGAAACTAACAGAGCAAGGCTAAACTTTCTAAGATCTAGAACTCAAAGAAGATCAAAGATACACGGGTTTCATGACAAACTTCCATGTAACTCATGAGGAAGCGGGCGCTGAATGTGCAAATGAAAAGCTACAAACAAGCATAGCGGAGGTGCAAAACAAATCAACACCATCAATGCGTCCCAACAATCTGAATCACATATCTCGAGAGAACGATCCATAGTTGGCGATGTAGGATTGGCTTCTTCTTGTGACCTTCTTCTTGAGCTTTTTCTTCTCGATGTAGGCACCAAAACTTCAGTCGACGGGCTTCAATAAAGACTTGCACTGACTTCAACTGCTGAAGAGGCTCGAGGCTTCTTCTCCTTGTTGAGGAAGATGGAGGAAATGCTGGAAACGATGAAGATGGCTGGTGTGTGCTCAACGAAAAGAGCTGGAGAGAAGGGAGTGCGATGGGAGGTGATAGCTCCTGTGGATGCAAAGGAGGGGTAGTGGAAACTAATGGAAGGTGGTCCATTTATGGATGCTCACCATGGTGTAGTGGCGGTGGTGCTTGCGCCACTTGTGTGGGGGCCGGGGTATGGAGGTATGGATGTGCGATGGTAGTGGCATGTGGCACGGTGGTGGCCGGCATGGGATGCCACGGTGACAAGACGACTGTCGTAGGGTGTGCGTAGCCGGCGATTAGCTGCTGCAGTAGAAAGGTGGCAGAGTGATGGCACAGCACAGAGCAGACGAAGCACAGATACGGAGGGGTCAAATGGATTCTCGAGAGAAATTGACTATGAATTTGAGAAACACGAGAAGATCCTGGGGTATCCACAATTCAATCTAAAACTTATTTTTGTCTGGAAAAACTGTCAAAGACTTTTGTCCATTCCTTCTTTTCAAATATACCAAGTCTGTAGATTTGGTCGAAGCTGAAAAAGGATCACAGGTCATTGATCGGTATAAAACTGCTCATATCTTGACTTTTTGAGAACCTTGATTGCTCATACCCCTTCAAATTAACTTGGTTGGTTTTGGTACAAGATAACCTTTAAGATTGAGGTGGAGGAGACCAAATTGAATGGTTCCATAGAGATTTCTATGAAGAAAGGGAAGGCTAGTAAACAAATAGTTGTTAAATTTGCTTACTGAAATTTCTGAAGTTGCACTAGGAAATCAACAAGATGTTTACTCGGGGTATGTGCTTGGAAGTATCAACTTTCAGTTGACAAATGACAAAACTTCTGGAAAGGATGAGGGTCAACATGTATACCAAAAAGATTCGGCCACTTGTAACATTGTTCTCATTTACTCAAATTGGGTGAGCAGAGTTTAAGAAAGAAAGATTTTGAAGTTGAGAGATCGAAAAGTGATCGACTCAAGGATATCAACATCACTGAAACACTGAGTGCTTTAGAAGGCATTCACACACATGGGAATGAAACATGTTGATTGAGTTATCATGTTTGCATTGCTAGGGAAAAATTACAAACTAAGAGTAAGCTCTGAAGATCCAGTCATTAGCAAAGTACTATTATGGTTCATACATAGCACTTGTACATCTCCTTATTTTATTACACTCGTGACAACATCCAAACTAGATCCACTAGCTAGTCCTAGGTTGACCTTTTATTTTCCTCAAGTTGAAAATAAAGGCTCAGGGTGATGCAGATCCAGATTCTACTCCAGATTCTCCTTGAATCTCATTATGATTCTCACCATCTTCAGGTGGAGGAATAACAGGTCCTGGTGGTGGAGCTGCTATTGCTTCTAGTTGATTCTCCATGACTAGCATGTGTAGATCAACTTGATGTAGCATATAGTCCTGGTCCTGGATTTCTTGACGCTGTTCTAGTATTTTTACTTTATCCTTGCATCTTCCTTTCTTAAGAGCTTTTATCATGGCTTGAGCTTCCTTCAACTCGTGTGTGGTATTTTCCATTTCTCTAACTTGATGTCTATAGATTTCATTTTCTCTGACCAGCAGTTGGTATGTATCATACATTGCTTTGGAAAAATGAACTGAGGTGATCAGATCAGGGTTGTAGTGTGAGTTTTCTTGGATAGAGATGAGAGACTCCTGCTCAGACCATTGTCCATGGTATTGCTCGTGCAGGGGAATTACCTTGGCTGTAGTGTGAGCTACCAATGCAAAATGCTTCCCACAAAAAGTGGTGAGTGCTTCAAGAGCAGCCTTTTGCAAGGTGTTAGTCCACTCTAAGCCTTGAGCTTTACTTTCCCATGCTTCGCAGCTTGGATTTGCGGTACAAGCTGAAATCTTCACTTTTACCTCGCAACGGGGTATTTGTCCAATACCGTTCATACACTCACGGCACAGATACTGTGGTTGGGTAGTATATCCAAAGTCCTTCAAAGTGGTCCACAAAATTAGGGGAAAACCACTCTCCCGAGGGTAATCAACATGAGTCCATCCTTCTTCATCAACCATTTCAGATCCATAATTGGCCATCTAAAGAGAGTAACATACGTAAGAAACCAGATGGATGCAGGTGCATAAAAGATAGATTTTTAGCAGCCATACAAAATGATCACATTTGGAAAACCATAAAACTAGAGGTTCCTAACTTCCACCAGATCCTTGTTGAGGTAGAAACAAGCTTTGAATTTTCCAGTTGGGCAAAAACTAAGAGTAATATGCTCGAAAAAAATTTTAGATACCGATGCTCTATCTTGGCTGATGGACAGCAGGCAGAGGGTTACTAAAAAGTTCATAACTCTTAGCATAAGAATGCAATGATACTCAACTTTTACGAGCACACCAAACTTGAAGTTCCAAACCACTTTGGTATTCCAAAGTTGGGCTACGACTGATGGGAAAAGAGGTGATTAGACCAAACATTAGTTCACTGCCACTCAGAATTTTCAGCCAACATGCAGTTACTCAAATTAGCGTAACTGAAATTCTTCTTAGCCAACAATTCTGAAATTTTACCAGGTACTCAGTAAATTTGTGGAGTACAAAATTGGTATTCAAAGATAGAGCTAACAACTAGAAGAAGATAGCCAAAAGAATTAAAACTCTAGTGGCTGTCTCTCAGGAAAAACAGCAAACGGAGCTGCACCATTTTGGTCATAACTCAAAATTCCTTCAACCAAAATTTTTGAAGTTTTTACAGCAGATGCTTGACAAGATTTGGAACAACTTTCCTATCTAACTTTTTCTCAGCAAACACTGCCTTGGGGGTCGAAACATTTCAGAACCGATAGGTTCACAGATTGATAGCTAGACCATTCCCTAAGAAAGAGATCATATCTTGAGTTTGGCTGATCCAAGGCTTATGAAAATTTTACAACATCCTTGTTGCAAAATTGGAGACAACTTTTGAGTAAAAGGTCTCTGGAGAAAACTTCTTTTGCTAGCCCGAGAAATTCCAGACCAGCAGATCATTCAGACAACACTAGAAAGACCTTAAGCTATCCTGACCAAAAACTTGGATGAAAGTGATTTCAAGGTGTACTCATTATCTTTGATGTTCAGGTTTAAAGACTTTAACATCATGCAAGCAAAACCTAATCGTCCTCATAGACAATTCCTTGTTAAGATCAAAGTTAGCACCAGTGGCATGGCACAACATACGACTCTCCCTATAATAGCAAGTCGATATTTCTACTCGATCTTAGCTCTAACAAAACAAGGTTAGTGTACCTGCAGAAAATCACAGAGCATCTTGAACCTTTCGTGCCAGCACTCACGAAAGCGTCCACGAACATTACCGTTCACTATAGAAATGGCACCCATGCGTTTAACGCTGCATGGACAGCGTCCAACCTGAGACACACTCCTTTTGAATGGAGGGCGTCCCCCTTCACATGTTCATAATGCATAATCATGCACACGTATGGCAAAACATGGCAAGACACAGACGCGACAGTGGGTTCCCTTTGGAATAGATCCCATCCATCCCTCACATGACTTCCATGTGGCACGAGCACATATTGCAAAATGTGCTGAACTAGTATGGTTGTGCGAGAAAGTAAGTTTTGATAGATAATAAAATGTGCTGGTAGTTAGTTTAGATAAACCATAGAGTACTAGCCACCTGAAAGAACCCAAAAATCCCTCTAGGGCCTCTCGGACTAGTTAATCCTTAGCGTTCCTAACACATTTTGCAGACACACCTTAATCTTGCAAGTTTTAATCCAAAAACATGTTGTTAAGGTTGTATTAAGATCTCTGATGTACAATCAAGCTCTGATGCCAGCTGTGACAGAACCATCCAAATCAATTCCCATTTAACACACATAACCTATCCACTTAGTCATTATGCATTAAAGAGGAGTTAACTTGTCGATATCTGCCGGGTCAAGCCCGGTAAATCACTTATAACAAAGGATCGAAGATTGTACAATAAGACTCACGCGACGGCGAGTCCAGAGATACTCAATACACCCTTAATACATCATATTCATCAAAGATTCATTATTACAAAACAAGTTTCATACAAGAAAATAAACTGTTCAGAGTTTGAAAACAAAGCAGAAATAAAATACTAAACATCATAAGCAACATTAGGGGAGGCCATCCATGATATCACTAAGCACTGTCATCCTCCCACTACCTTCCCAAAGGGTGGGAGAGAACCAGTCCACGAATACCATTCAACACCTGCAAAAGGTATCAACAAAGCAAGGTTGAGTATACTAATACTCAGCAAGACTTAACCGTCTGGTGATGGAAAAATGACCAACTCTCTAAACATGCAAGCTTATTGGCTAGTGGGTTTCTTTTGCTGAAAAGCAACAAAGAGTATGTCCTTACTTTCAAGTTTTAGCTCAAAATTCTAGTTGATTATCCATTACTAGGTAAGCAACTATGCAAGCATAAGTTGAGCAAACAATTAAGCATACAACAATATTACTTCTCAATTCCATCATTAAGGGACATAGAGTGTATGGATAAGCAATCTCGGATTACGGTGAGAGGCCGACGATCGATCGATTAATAACCTTGCAAGGTGGACCTAAACACACGGAAGAATGCATACCCCAAAAATGACAACTACAACCAAAAGGGGCGGGGTACGCACCAACCAGGCGGTTCCCAATCATCCTCAGTTCGGGATCAAAGCCCAGAGTCTTAGGTACAAGGTGACCCGGTAACGGACTATTTCACCGACTGGCCTCCCCCTTGCATCGAACCTTGGCTGCAGCCGTGGGGAGACACGCTCCCAAGATTAGTGGTAGAGAGTTCCCTTACTGAGTCAAAAAGGTACTAGGCTTGCCGGTCCCATTCCCGGCAAATGCTTAGTACATTCAAATGCTTAACCACAGACCTACTGGCCGGAGCCGGTCCCATGCTCTTACCACATGAGTGGGTAGGTTCAACAATCTTATAATTCCAACATAAGAAACCTATAGCTCGCGAGTGACGAACATCAATTAACTTCTACTGGGTCCTTAGAGCATGGCAACTAGCAACTTATCATACTAGTATTTGAGCATAGGAACCTAAGATCATGCATCTAGGGTTTCAATTCAACTCTTGAAACTTAAATGCACAAACATAGCAAAGATAAATTGCATAATTTGAAAACATAGATTATGCTCCGGGGCTTGCCTTTATTAGCAAAGTTAGTTGGAGATCCTCCGAACTTGGTTCGGGTCTTGTTGCAAAACCAACACGTTCACCTTCTCCTTCAACTAGCTCTCCTTCAGCTCCCGGCACCAATGCGTAGCTCTCGTCCGGACGTTCTACACAACATGCATATGCATAACTTTTAAGCATTCATTTTTAAAAAGGGAGAACTCAGTTCATATTTAAAGGATAAACATGGGGTGTGTTGTTGGGCACATTCACCTGGATAAGATTATATCCAGCGTACTCTTCCTTTATCACGGAATTGTATGTGTGTTATTTATCTTACTTATTTGCTGGTGATTGTGTGCATATCTAAACTAATTAATTTATTTTACTTCACCAAAATAAAAGGTGCTGTTCAGAATGTACTTTGGTGAAGCTTTGTGATTTAAATTTGCATCACATTAAGGGTGAATTTGGTTTTCCTTCTATTCCACTTATTAAGCTTGGTTTACTTCCAAAATTAATTCTGGATATTTCACACACAAACAAACAGAGAGAAAATTTACACAAGCACATATAATGGCAACAGGGCTACTGCCCAAAATTGGCATTAAACTCAGCTATGAAATGCACATGAAAAATCTAACATTAACTAGCTGCCTGAAACATGATTTATTTATTCAGGGAGATCTATACATAAACTGGCCTCAAGAAATTACACAAAGCCTAAACAAGGCATTACTGAGCAACTCACAAAAATTCAGATTAAACCAAGCTATAGATCTAGCATGAAAAATACAACACTAAAACACTGCTGAAAAGATAAATAAATCACATGGCAATGTATAAGCATGGTTTGGGGCTACAACTTTTACTATGGCCATAACAAGGTAAAACACGATTACTCAAAAATTATCTTGGCCTGAGGCTAAGTATAACATGCTTTATTAAAAAGGCTCATATTTAAGGTCTAAATTAATTTAAGCTTGTTACGCATGTCAAAAGCAACTCATAAATTTACCACAGCTTCATTTAGGCATAAACAGACTACTGCAAAAAGATAAACTCTATTTGCTGAACCAATTATTTTAAACTAAACGGGAACTTAAAATCTTCCTTATATCAAAATTAAATCATAACTAAAGATATATAACAGATCTATGTGCAATTTTTCTACACAAGAATAAACATGATCATAGTAACAACATATTAAAATTTCACAGGCAGATCAGCTCTGGATTTCAAATTATTGCAAATCTATTCAAACTGATCAAATCAAAATTATTTAAATTCTAGAAAGACATTTACAAAATTCCTTTCTAGAAAAGTTGCATCTGTTCATGAAAATCACAGATCAATTGAGTTTGCATTTTTTTGATTGTTCTTTGATTTACTACGAATTTTAGAAGGTCTCAGTGATTTAAAACTCAAGTTTAAGAATCTACTTTCATCCAGACCCTTGGTCAAAGAATCTTATTCACAACTATACCCTTACTTTACAGAAAGACCCTTACTTTTACAAAACGACCCCTGGCAAGATCTCGATCCTCATAACCATGCCCTTGGCCATGGCCGCCGGCGGTGAGGGCCGGATTCCAGTGCAACAGCGGCGAGATAAGGCGGGGAAAGGGCGGAGGAGGGCCAGGGCGTCACCTTGGGCCAGTTCCGGTGCTCGGACGGGGAGGAGAGGTGCCCAGTGGTGAGGATCGGAGGCGGCCTGGATCTTCAGCCGCGGCGGGGCTAATGCCAGCGAACAGGGCGGCGGGGCTCGACAACGCGCGGCACGGGGACGTTCAGCTGGGGCTGTGGTGCTGCCAGGAGGCTTGGACAGGGCGGAGGAACTGCCGGCGACGAAGTTCGGCGGCGGGGTGGATCTCCGGCCGCGGGGATGGCCGCTCCGGCGAGCTGAGTCGCCGGGCACGTCAACGTGCGGCCCTGGGATGTTTGGTTGGTGCGTGTGGTGCTGCCGAGAAGCTCAGGCAAGAACGAGAGGGCGCGGGCGATGTGGCTCGACGGCGGTGCTCCGACGGCGAACTACGGCAGCCTGGCGGCGCTGTGTGTCGGCGCGGCGAGCTCAGGGGCTCCTGTCCCTTTTATATGCGGCCGCGATGTGCTGCTGCACTGCCACGGACGACGACCAGCTGGCCGGCCAGCCGATGCAGGAGGGTGGCGTGTCGCGGCACAGCGGTGCGCATGGTGGCAGGACGGCGACGGCATGGCGCGTGGTGTGGGCGAGTGGCTGCGCGCGACGCGTGGGAGGGCGCCGGGTCACGTGCAACCTCGGGCAAGTGACAGCGGGCCCACCTCGACGGTTGTGCCAGGTGGCAAGGCGGGACGGCGCGTGCGCACGCACGGAGCACGGGCGCCGGGATGGCGTTCTTGGCGCGACGTCGCGGCCCGGGGCGCGCGCACGGGCGGCCTATGCAGCAGAACAGTTTGGCTTAGGGTACTTTGGACGGCTGGGAAAATTCAAAACCACATGTAACTTGAATTTTGGCCAAAAACGAAGTTGTAGATGAGACTACCCTCTACAACTTTCGCAAAGGTCGACCAGTGAAATTCTCAACAGATTTGGCAGAAATTTGGCTTGAAGTTACAGATTTTCTCGGTGCAGTCAAAACAGTGCTCAGGGCGTTGACCACATTTTTGAGGCATTTCCACTCAAAATTTGAAAAACTGCCAATTGGATGAAATGTGTCCCATGAAATTCTGTACAACTTTTGTATTGGCCAAATTTTCAGTGTTTTGGAAAATTTTGAAGATTTGACCAAAGTTCTAGAGATTGGTCTATGAACATAGGGGTTTGACCTTAATTAGGAGGGTTTGACTCAAAGATTTGAGGATCTTTCACTCAAGATCTTAACTTCCACCTAAAAGATGATTTGCTATTCTTGAGGAATCCCACAACTTTCATATTGGTCGATTTTGAAGTTTCTATACAAAATCTTGAGATTGTGGCTAAGCCATCAATTGAACTCAGAAGGCATTTAGGAGATTGATCAATTGAGATAGGGCTTCACTCCTTGTTCCATTCCCAATTTCCAAATGTGAAAACTATAAGGTCATATTCCTGCATCTTGGTGACAACTTGCATGTTGGCAAAAGTTCAAGCTCTGAGTGAAAATTGAAATCATGTCCAAACTAAACTTTGCTCCTAATGGTGTTTTCACCAAACTTGCATTGATTGTTCCTTCAACACCATTAACTTAGGTTGACATCCTTGATTAAAAAGAGATAAACACCTAGGGTGTTACAAACACGTAGAGAAACATTCCAAAGAGCCTCAACGAGATCTCTAGGCCCTAGAACAAAAACCACCTCAAACCAAGAAACCACCAGCGACAAGAAGCTACTCCAACCAAGCCAAGAAGGATCAAACCAAGGAGAAACCCACCAAGAACTGACCTTGGGAAACACCAGCCAGACCCCACTAAACCACACGTTCACCCGAGCAAAAGACCCATAAGGGCTTGCACCAGTCAGACCGGTGGGAGGCACCGGTCAGACCGGTCAAGCCTGGGCAGCTCGGGAAGAACTCCACCCGCGGGTCAACCCCTTGATTCCCTTCGCCCGATCTCCCGATTCGCTCAACGGATTCAAGAGAAACTTTGGGGAAGGTAGGAACACCTCATGGATGATCTCTAGCTTGAAGCATATGCCCCAAATGTCTCTAGAATAGGAGGAATCGCAAATCTCGTGCTCTAACCTCAAGAACACAAGGAACTCCGAAAACCCCAAAATCGAAGGTCTTTCCACGGATTTGGAGGTGACAAATCACCAAGAAAAGAGGCACAACATCCTCACGAGTGAATCCACCAACAAATCCCATGGGAAAACACCCCAAAATCTCACCACAAAAATCCAAAGAAAGGGCTCTGAAAATCACCAAAAAGGAAAAAGGGAGGAACGACTAGAGCACTTGAGGAACCACGCCGAAGCTTCTATACATACCATGAAAGGTTCATACAAGGTCTAGCAAGCCGCCCGATCATCCATTCCTCTCTCTAGATGCAACTTGAAGCTTTCCAGCTAGCCTAGGAAAATCTAGGAAAAAGAAAAGAGCAAATGGTCTAGAGTCCCAAGAGTTGGCTGCCACCTCCCTCCCAAGTGAGTATATATGGAGGGTGTCGAGTGACCAAACTACCCCTACTTACTTAACTTAAGATACACGCCCACCAAGGGCACTTTGGGAACTTTAGTCGATATCTCCATCGGACGGATGCCCGCAGACCGCAAGCTGCTTCAACTCCACGCAAGCCTTGCGATCCCGCCGCGTGTCCTCCGCTTCGAAGCTTCCGGACACCCACGGGACCCACCGGTCAGACCGGTCCGGTGCAGACCCGCCGCACTCCGAACTCTAGCCTTGGATTTGTGGCTTAGCCAAGTAACCTAGTGGTTTTCTGGCCAAACCACTACAAACCCAGCGTGCAAGTTTTAGTCGTCAGCTGCTACCTTGCATCGGCTCCGTCCCTCTCGACGTCGTCTTGCTCTTCTTGCCAGCGTACGGTCCGCACTTGATCCCATCGGCCACCGGGTACCTCGATCGAAGCCTACTTCTCTCTCCGCTCCTGTGAGGTCACACAGACATAGACCTTTCGCACTTGATCTTCACCTACACCACGTGAATCAAGCCGCAACCTGCACCTGCAATACTAAGCCAAGAGTCAGTCCACACAACGTTGTCAATCACTCATCACTAAGGAGCGACCATCCACCGGTCCTCGGACCACACAGGTCCTCAATCTCCCCCTTGATGAGTGCATTGACAACACCCACACATGGTAACCATCATAGGAAGGAAAAGAAAAAGAAACTAACACAAACCCAGTCAAGTGATCCAAAAACCAAACAAAACAAACCCTGATCACTTGAAGCCAAAGTCTCGGTCCCCTAAGGCAAGGGCAACGGCTCAACACAACCGAGACAAAGTCCAAAGCTCTCAAAGAGCAAACCACCAAAGCAAGAACCTCAGGCGACACAAGGAGCTCCCCCTGAGCAAATGCTGGCTCCCCCTGAACAAATGCATGCAATGCGTGCCATGCAAAACAAAGCTGCTCAGCTCATGTCATCACCGGTCAGACCGGTACCCTCCACCAGTCAGGCCGGTGGGCAACAATCTCCAGCACGATCTACCTCACTGGTCAGACCGGTGGAACACACCGGTCAGGCTGATGCACAACAGAGCCCAGAAAATGCTCGAAAACCGCCTGAAAACTTTCTAAAGGCATCCAGAAACACTTTTCCTTCACAAACTTCTCCCCCTTGTTGAAAATGCATGAATCAAGTCATTTCTACGAAAAATTCAACCTAGAGCTACTCAAATAGACAATGAGGACCACAAAATGCTACAAGTGAGCAAATGAGCAAGCAAGACATTCCACATGTTCTTATGAGCATTGCCATCAAGATAGTAAAGCTATATGAGCATATGAGTAACCATGATCAAAATACACAATTTTGCAAAAAATTTCCTCTCATAAGCTAAAGACCAAAACATGAGCAAACTCTACCAAAGTGAATTTAGATCACACAAACTTCATGCTAGGTCACATATCCTCAACACAAGATCATTACAAACTCCCACAAGCATCTCATGTCATGTTAAAGCCACCGAGCCATGTGTCTACTTCTTAAAATGAGACTTCTCATGTTAGACAATATGCAACGGTTTAGCACCCATAATATTGCAATTTTAAAGCATTTATGACATGGAACAAGTGAGAGCACACCTTCAAGCAAAGCATTTCACACCAATTTAATTTTTCACATTTCAGCATAAAATGGTACATGAAGTGCCTTTGTGGTAAAAAGAAGCTTATGCTCCCCCACAAGGTAACACATGGGCTAAACATTCATAATGACAAATGGGTCTTTGACCCCAAGTGAAAAGCACATGATATCCAACCTTGAATTAAGCATGATATAAACCACCAAAGCACACTAAGATCATGCAAAGCCTTAAACTCACAAGAGAGAGCCTATCTAGCGTTTTACAAAAAAAATTAGCTATCTCATCATGCAAACATAGCAAAACTATCAAGAGCACAGCTATCCATCAGCAAGTCATATCGAACATGCTCACAAGCTCACAACTAGCATATCATAGCAATCAATGTATATAGGAGAAGCTCATCCTACCATATGATACAAATGCAAAAACAACCTAAGATACAAAGATGACTATACATCATGCTACAAATGTAATGCCATGCAACAAAGTAAATATGATACATATGCTACAAAGGAGCTCCCACCACCAACTCAAGAAAGCAAACACACACCGAGCTCACCCCTCAAGCGGGTGAAAGTGGCTTGGTCAAGTGGTTTGGTAAAGATATCGGCTAGTTGGTTTTGGGTGGGCACATGGATCAAAGAATTTTTTCCCTTCTCCACATTGTCTCTCAGGAAATGGTAACTCACCTCTATATGCTTCATTTTGGAGTGGAGAACTGGGTTCTTGGCTACACTTATGGCACTAGTGCTATCACAAAACAGTGGAACATGGGAACACTCCTCACCAAAGTCGCTCGTAGTGTAGGAAATCCATAGGAGCTGGGAACAACAACTGGCTGCAGCAACATACTTGGCCTCTGTAGTGGACTGGGCTACACTGGACTGCTTGCGGGATGACCAAGAAACCAAAGAAGACCCATGAAACTGACACCCACCAGAAGTAGACTTACGATCCACACGACACCCAGCGAAATCAGCATCTGCAAACCCGTGAAGGTTGAGTGTCGAGGCCGTAGAATACCAAAGCCCAAACTCAGGGGTGTAATTCATGTACCTGAAAACCCTCTTGACGGCCTGCCGATGTGAAGTCCTCGGTGAAGCCTGAAAACGAGCACACAGACACACACTAAACTGTATGTCCGGCCTTGACACCGTCAAGTAGAGGAGGGAGCTGATCATGCTCCAGTACTCCTTCTGGTCCACGGGCTCACCATCTACATCTGCATCCAAAGCTGTAGTCGTAATCATCGGTGTAGCCATCGGCTTCAAGTCATCCATCTTGAATTTCTTCACTATGTCCTTCGTATACTTGGCTTGATGCACAAACGTCCCGCCCTTGCACTGCTTGATCTGAAGCCCGAGAAAGAACTGCAACTCACCCATCATGGACATCTTGAACTCCCTACTCATGTCATTTGCAAACCTGGCAACCAAAATGTGAGAAGAGCCACCAAAGATTATGTGATCCACGTATACCTGCACGATCAGAATATCAACACCCTACCTGAGGAGAAAGAGAGTCTGATCTACTACCCCCATCACAAACCCCTTACTGAAAAGAAACTTCCTCAAGCTGCCATACCACACCCTGGGAGCTTGTTTTAGGCCATATAGTGCTTTTCTAAGTTTGTATACCCGATGGGGAAACCTCTCACTCTCAAAACCCGGGGATTGCCTCACATAAACTTCTTCCTCTCAAAACCCATTAAGGAAGGCACTCTTCACATCCATTTGGTACAACTTGAAGCCTTTAGCAACTGAAAATGCTAGAAGGATCCTAATTGCCTCCAAACGGGCCACCGGAGCAAATGTCTCCTCATAGTTTATCCCCTCTTTCTGGCTAAACCCCTGAGCAACCAACCTCGCCTTGTTTCTCACAATCTCCCCATTTTCTCCCTCTTTGTTCTTCCACACCCATTTTGTCCCGGTAGGTTTGCAATTTGGTGGAGGCTCAACCAACTCCCACACCTGATTCCTCTCAAAATTCTCAAGCTCCTCATGCATAGCGTTCACCCAATCTGGATCAGAAAGTTAGTGTCTAATATCTTTGGCCTCAAAAGAGACGACAAATGCAGAATGAGCGAAATGAGAATGCCTCTGTGACCTGGACCGTGTAGTGTGTTCTTGAATGTCACCTATGATCGACGAAGGTGGGTGATCCACCTAAACACGCCGGGGAGCCTCACGTCTGGAGACCACCTCCCCCTCAGTAGCAGCATCCACTCGAACAGCCTCAGTCGTTGTCGGTGTAGGTGAAGGACCATCCTCGATCGGCGTTGTCATAGTGGAAGTAGCATGTACACATCCAGCTGCAGGAGCACCACCACCATCATCTTCTTCACCATCGTCTTGCACCTCCTCATCAAACATCTCCTCGCCAAACTCCTCATCACCAGCACAATCAAATACTAAAGAGCTACGCGGCTGTGTCTCGTCGAAGGTAACCTCACAAGTCTCCACGATTTGGTTAGTTTCCAGATTGAGCACATGAAATGCTCTAGAGTGAGTAGCATAACCAAAGAAAATACCATCAACAGACCTAGCCTCAAACTTATCCATCTTTCTACCTTTCTTAAGAATGAAACACTTGCATCCAAAGACATGAAAGTGACTCACCTTGGGTACTCGCCCATGAGGACCAGGTGTGTCCGAAGACCAGTGGAAGGTCGCTCCTTAGTGATGAGTGATTGACAACATTGTGTGGACTGATGCTTGGCTAAGTGTGCAGGTACAGGTTGCGGCTTGACTCGTATTGGTGCAGGTGAAGAACAAGCACGAAAGGCCTTAGCCGTGGTGCCCTCCGAGTGATGGAGAGGCAAGTAGACTTAGTTCGATGGACCCAGTGGCCAATGGGGTCAAGTGCGAGCCATGCGGTGCAAGACTAGCAAGTTCAAGTCATGAACATGGGTCGGTGCAAGGTAGCGGATCGAGCCCGAAGCTTGCACGTGGGGTTTGGTGGTTTGCCCACAAAACCATCAGTGGACGGTTTCTTGGTTTGGGCCGCAAAACCAAGTCGGAGGCCCAATGCGACGAAGACGGGGATCTGGGAGCGTCGGGAAGCTTCGAGGCGAGGGGCATGTGGTGTGATCGCGGGGCTTGCGTCGATGCTAAGCAAGTCCGCGGTGGAAGCGTGTCCGCTCGATGAAGACTTGACCATATTGCCCCTGAGGGGTGTGTATCTTCTATTTCAGTTGTTGGGGTAGCTTGGTCATTTGCCTCCTCCAGTGGACCTCGTATAAATAGCGGAGAGGTGGATGGCATCTCTCTCTCTTGGACTCTAGGGTTTCCTCCCCCGGTAGATCGCTCTGGACTGCTTCTTTTCCTCTACTTTCCTTAGGCTAGATTCTTGTATAGACTCTGACCTCTGGATGTATGGAAGCATTCGGCGTTGCGGTGATCTCCTAACTCTTTGTGATTTTCGTGTCATTTTTGGGGTTATTTTTGAGGATTTTCGTTCTTCGCTCGATTCGTTGATTTGAGGGCGTTTTCTCTCGGATTTCTTTGAGGGGATCATGGGTAGATGCCTTGCGCATCTTTGTATGTGATCTTGACCCCTCAAATGCCGGGAAACACCTTCGATTCATGAGTTTTTGGTGGGAGCCCGAGTTCTTGGTGGTGGTTCGTGTGATCCGCAATTCCCGATGTTTTAGGGAGTTAGAGGCTGAGATTTTTGGGGCGTAGCTTCACCTAGTGACGCTTCTCATCTCCCCCAAATCCTGTCTCAAGAGCTCTAGCCATTTAGGAGATCTGGTGATGGATTTGGAGGGTTGACTTCGTGAGGTCGTGCTATTCCTGCTTTGTTCGTGAGCCGTAGACAGTCCGCGAGGCTATGGCGGATAGTCCGCGTAACCTGTGTTCGTCGAAGTTCGTCGCGTGTTCGTGCATGCTCGCGTTTTGATCTGTTTCGCCCCTTTGGTTTTGTTGCAGGCAATTTGCGGACAGTCCACGAGTGCTTCGCAGACGGTCCGCGTGGCTCAGTTTTTCTCTAGGGTTGGTCTGTGTTTGTCAGGGGTTTTCAGCGAGTTTGACGGACGGTCCTCGTGGCCTTCACAGACAGTCCGCGACACTGGCGGACGGTTCGTGTGACTCAGCCGGACAGTCTGTTTTTCCCGGTGTGTCTCTAGTGGTTCTATTGGAGTTTTCGGACAGTCCCCACGGTCGGTCCGGATAGTCCGCCTGTGACTAGCAGACAGTCCGCCCGTACTGCACGGACAGTCCGCGCTGGCTTTTCCATAATTGGCCAAGCGCTTTGATTCTTGTCTTGTGCTTCCGCGCTTTGATTCAAGGCTTTTCTCTAGGACTTGTAGGCTTGTGTGTGCATAGTCTAGAGCTTGTCTGGTGTGTGCGAGTACTCGGAGTGGCAATCAGGGTATAGGCCGAGTTCATCCTTTGGGAAGAATTTTTATCGGCTCCCATTCACTCCCCCCTCCCCCTCTCTGGTCACCTATTCGGTCCTTCAATTGGTATCAGAGCTGGTTACGGATCTTCGTGATTCTAACAAGTCTAAGATCCAAAGATGGGCGACTATGGCAAGGGGTCGGGTCCTCCGCACTTCGATGGCAAGAATTACCCGATGTGGGAGAGGCGCATGGGCACGTTTTTGCGTGGGAAGGGAACTCTGATCTAGGATGTGACTCAAAATCCTCATTATGTCATTCCAGACAGTTTTCTGCTTCCAGGATCGCGAGACATGTGTGAGGCCAACAGCAAGGCCGTTGATTACTTGTTTCGTGCTCTTTGTGCCTCGGAGTTTGAGCGAGTGTACGGAGAGAATGTGGCCGGAAAGATTTGGCTTAAGCTTAGAAATGCTCATGTTGGCAATGCCCAGGTGCAAGCCAATTTGTTTTCCACTTACCAGAGAGAGTACGAGACCTTCACTCATCTTCCCGGTGAGTCGACTGATGCTATGTTTCAGCGCTTCACCAGCATAGTCAACAACATGGGGGCCAATGTGACAGTGCTCCCATACACGGATCAAGATCAAGCTATCAAGCTTTTGCATGCCCTGGATAGGTCTGTGTGGAGTGCCAAGGTCGAGGCCATTGAGGAGTCGAGCGTGTATGACACGCTATTGCTTGATGAGTTGTTTTCCAAGCTTAGGTCTTCAGAGGTTGATCGTGGCCTGAGAGCCAAGAGCGAGAGCCCCACTGATCCTCATAGTTTGGATCTTGTCTCAGGATCAAGGACTAATGCTAACTCTGTTGGTTTCTCTTTGTCTTGTCTTGTGTCCTTGCTAGATGAGGACTTTGAGGTGCTGTGTGAGGATGATCTCGCCTTGTTGAGCAAGAGGTTTGGGCGGATCTACGAGAACCGCAAGAATGCTAGGCAGAGCTCGGGGATGTGCTATCAGTGCGGGAAGCACAGGCACTTCATCGCCGAATGCCCTAAAGCCATGGAGATCAAGAACGACTACAAGGGCAAGCCTAAGCACGACTACAAAAAGCACCGCTCCCGGAATGACTACAAGGACAAGCGCAAGGACAAGGGCGAGAGAAGGCCCAAGAAGAGTAGCGGGTACAAGAAGAAAATGGCTCGAGCGATGGTTGCCGGAGCGAGCGACATCGACTCTACTTCCAGCGACTCTTCTTCCAGTTCGAGCAGCGATGAAGAGCAAGATCGGCGCAAGGACAAGAGGCACACGGGCAAGAACTTCACCGGCCTCAGCTTTGTCGCACAAGGTGGAATTTGCAGCATGGCGCACTCCAAGAAGGGTGGGAAGCATAGCTCGGATTCGAACTCCGACTCCGAGGAAGAGGTACGACATGATCCCAACTTCTTGCTAGAGGAGAATGCTAGGCTCATTGAGTTGCTTGATAACTGTGATTATGTGCTTAGGAAGACCAACAAGGAGAAGAGAGAATTTAGGTCTTTGTTGGTGATGCTAAGGACAAGACAGTTGAGCTTGAGTCCTTGCTTGTTGATGCTAGAAATGAGATAGGGTCTTTGAAAGCTGCTCCTGTTGTTTATGATGAGGTTGATTGTAGTGATTGCAATGTTTTTCTGGCTGACTTGACTGCTTTCAAGGAGAAGCATGCCTCAACTATTGAGGAACTAGATGTGCTTTGGATTGAGTGTGATGAATTGAAATCTAGACCTGCTTTGTTAGGTGCTTGCACTTCTTCTCCTGTGTTGCATGCTAGGCTAGATGAATCTCACACCAAGATAGTTTCTCTTGTGGCGGCATTGAAAGCTCCTCTTCCTACATCATGCTCTACCTGTGAAATGCATGCTTTGAAAAACATGGAACTTGCACACAATGTTGACCTTAGGGATGGGCATAAGGATGAGTTCTGTTTCAGGAGGAAGAGAGATGAGAGGTTTGCTAGGGAGATGGCAAACAAGGACAGGTACCACCTTCCTCATGGTGTGCCTGAGCCTCGTAGAGGGCCTCTACCTAGGGGTGAGGTGTTTGTGCGTACAGTTCCCACTCGTGGAGGTGGAGGTGCTTTTCCTCAGAGAGATAGGCGTGTTGGGTTTGGGCATGGTGAGTTGGCTGGACATGCTCCTGCTCGTGACCGTTACGAGTTTGGGAGGCACGATCGGAGCGTTGGGTCTCAGATGGACTACGGGCCACGTTTTCCCCCTCGTGGTGCGCATACTCCTCCAGTGAGACGTGACAGGTGCTTCGGTGGTAGGCGTGAGAGGGCTCCGCCTAGAGGTTTTGATAGGATGGATTTTGCTAAACTTTCTTGTGAGCAAATGGCTCGACACTGGTTTGATTCTTTTGGTACTAACCCCAGTGTTGAGTCGCTTGCTCATTCTCGTTCTCGTTTTTTATTGCAGGTGGGAGGCTTGGAGGACTTTTGGTTGATCGACTCTGGTTGCTCACGATACATGACCGGAGATCGTGGGTGGTTCTCCAGCCTCACCCCGTTGAGTACGAGGGACTACATCACTTTCGGGGACAATGGGAGAGGACGAGTGCTTGCAGAAGGTATGGTGAAGGTGAGTAGTAAGGTGACCCTAAAGAGTGTGGCTTTGGTCAAGTCAATTGGTTTTAACCTGTTGTCAGTATCCCAGTTGCTTGACAATGGTTCTGAGGTTCGTTTTAAATTGGGCGCTTCTCGTGTGCTTGATTCTCGAGGTGATCTTGTCTGTACGATCGTCCCCGAGGGTCAAATCTTTCGTGCCGATTTTTCCCAGTCTGTTGGTCCTCCTTGATGCTTTGTTGCTGGTGTTTCAGCCGAGCTTTGGAAATGACATAGCAGGTTGTTGGCGTTTCTCAACGTCACCACTAGTTGTACACCTAGAGGGAGCGTATAAGAACAACCGGGTATACCGCAAGCGCACGGAAATACCGCTGTAGCACTTCCCCAAGGAAGGAGAGTATTCCAAGGGTATCGAATCCAAGGAACGGTGTGCACTATCTCCTACTCTAGTATGGATGATCCAAGGACACAACTCTGATGGATAGGATAGGTAGAAAGGATCTCCTCGAACCGAGCGCAGAGTTTAGTAACGTTTTCTCAGGTATAACACTCACTCCGGGCACCAGGCACACGGCCTTTGTGCTGGCTCGAGCCCAACTCGGTACGCGATGTAAAAGGGTTGCAAAGGGTCCAACAGGCTGTCACCACTGTGGCCTACCTCTACGCTATGATCGTACGTGGTCTTCGAAGGGTAGCTTATGGTCCAGACACCTCGTCTACACCACTCACTATTCCTACGAATCCGCGAGGGAGATACTGGCACTAGCTCAAGGCATGCTCTATCACTCATGCAAGATCACGAATGCACTTTGATCTAACTAAACACATGCAGGAGCTTCACTTTACTCTAATTAGACAGGTAGGCAAACTAGATGCAACTTATGATCTAAGTTCTAATGGATCAAAAGGGGTTATGTTCGAAGAACACAAGCCTCTAAACCAAGAACAAATGAAGAACACAAGAACACAGCATTCTAAGCATGCATACGACTTTAGCCTAAATAGGAAATATCGAAATACTCACTTTAGTCTAGTTGAAGAACAAAGGCACCGCTGAGGATCGTTCTTGAGGAAGATGTCATGAACATGACATGGCCTCAAGCCTCCCACCTCACTTCCTAGGACTAATCCTATACAAAGAGCTCTCCTCTCCTAAAGAGAGAGGCTTCAAGCCAAAATGAAGAGGAGGAGGAGAAGAGTGTGTTCCAAAATGGAGCCCCTACCCTCCTATTTATAGAGGGGGAAGATGCTTGCTTCGGGGCTCCAAGTGCCCCTAAATGCCTGGAGCTGCAACCAGGAGCCAATCAGGAGGTGACACATGGAGGGCCTAGATCAGCCGAACCAAGGTCGGTTTGGCCGATCTAGGGTTCGGCCAAACCCCAGGGGCCACGTGGCACCCTGGGCTTCCTCGTGGTGGCTGACTGGTGGGCCCTGATGCCTGTCCTCCGTGCATGCCAAGTTTCCCGACGGTTTAGGGGGATAAGTGGGCCCTTGAATCCATGTGATGTCCATGTGGCGCTTCGTGATTCGTCGGGCTCACTTCTCTTGGATTGATGACGTCAGTGATCCATGGGAATCCTAGGTGGCATCCCCTCATTGGCTGGACTTGAAAGGCTTGGATCGAAGACTTATGCTTTTACTCCTCTTTCTAGTGCTATTTAGCTGTATTTGCATAATCACCAACACTTGTGAAAATGATTAGTTTAAGCCCTATTCTAGTGTTGATGATCATTTTCCATGCCAAAAGGTACATGTTTGACGGGTAAGAAGTGAGTGAAAGTCAGCCGTCAACAAATACCCCCACACTGGACCTTTGCTCGTCCCGAGTGAAGGGAAGAACAAGATCAAAGTGAGACATGACATCCAAAGGTATGAAACGAGCATAAGAGATATTCCAAACCATACCTTGTACTTGTGAACTCTGATGTGTCTATCAAGCTATCTTGGACAGTTGAGGGATGGAACGGTCATGAATCAAGTCACTCCTGCTCATCATGTTAAGTAACTTGGGGTTTTGCAATAGATTTTCGAAAACAGACCTTGCTTAGCTCCTCATTTGATTCTCTCAAATCCCTCAATGTGTATATGTCCTCACCAAGGTACTAGATTGCCTTTCTTCATCCTAGTTCTAATGATGGCTATATGTGGAGCTCAGGGTAGGATAAAGGATAAGGCATACTTGCATCACATATATTGCAAAGTCAAAAACTGGATCCACAGAGAAAATCAAATCATACAATCAGATCAAGATGTGCACGTGTATGAGTATGGTGAGTATGGTAAGGTGGATACTAGGCCCGGAATGGGTGCTAGATATTACCATACATATATGGTGAAAGTGGGTTGATGGTAAGGTAGACACTAGCCTCAGAATGGAAACTAGTTATTACCATCTAAATTATGGAACTCCTTTTTGCATGATCTCATCTCTCCCCTATTTCTCCTTTATTTTGGACATGGGCTATTTTCCTTTTCTTTCTTTCTTTTCATCATGCCTTGAGCAAGTGTCTCTTTTTTTCAATTTTTTTTCATAGCCCATGTCTCTTTTGAAGGATACTTTTGGAGAGAGATGTCACACCACATATGGAGCTTTATTTTTATGAAATGGATGAAGGGTACAATGCTAACTTCTAGTGTAGAAGCATAGCAAGGGGATATTGGTGGTGTGCACATGAATCTTGATCATGAAAGTAATGAAAAGAATTCTCACAAGGGTCACAGAATTTGACAAAGCTCAATGCAATAACAAGCAGCATATGAGTAGAAGGTTTTCAACTATGAATATCATATGGCTCTAGTGGGACGGTGGCATATCAAAGAGGAGCTTTGCAAGGGGCTTTCATGATTTTCAAATAAAATTCCCAAGCACTCAAACATAAAGAGCGAAGATCATATCATCAAACCATATCACAAACATCAACTACTTAGATAAGCATGAGTTCCCTAATGATATTTGTTCGCAAGCATCAAGATGATAAGTAAGGAATAAAACATATGCAGGCTAACCACAGGAATCATGTAGAGCAAGCATAGCACGGATTGCTGAGTTTGATGTAAAGGATATGAATTGAAATTCAAACAAACTCATGGATAAAGGAGAGTGAGGTAGAGGGTGCACATACTATCGCTTCTGAAGGATAAGAGATCAAAGAAGACCAGTGGTGATTCGGCTGACCAGAGGGCAGCCGGGTCACTCTAGTTTACCTTGCTCTTGTCATGAAGGCGTAGTCGATGTTGTGCAGCGCCTGTGTGGGAGTTCTCAAGTGGATATGTCGATGATGAGCTCGAGAGAACTACCCCACACTGGTGGTTGATCCTGGTGCTGTTCTTCAAACAAAAAGTGGAAACGAAAGAGGGACTCTACTGGTTCAAGAACCATAGAGTCTTTATTCAAATTCAAATATTTTTTGGGTTTTTTTTATTGTCACCATGTCATTTGCTCAAGAAGGGTTAGATCAAGATTGCATTCCATAAACAAAGGGGAATATACTTACCTTGGACCTTTGAGAGGTCATATGTACCACCTTTGCATGATGTGCAACATGAATCTGACACCTCATCTTACCTTCCCATTTGAATTTAGCTCAATGACTTACCCATTCAAATTTGACAATTCTCTGCAGGGGTTAGTCAGCATATATGCAACAAAGATCTACGAAAATATAACTCTAACATTCATCAATCAAAACTCGACACCATGTCTTGTTTTGACTGAAGAAGACAGTTTTAACCTGAGCACCATGCTTAATCAAAAACAACCTATGAATGTAGATGCGCATGAACATTCAAACCAGAGCATAAGAACAAAATATAAAGGAAGCATGAATGCATGATCAAGCTATCATCAACAAGGGACATAAGCATGAGCATAAGATGGTGAACCTCGGGAACCTCCCGGAAGGGCTTTGTTTAATGTCAAAAGCAGGACTTACCTAGCTAGTGGGCAAGATGCAAGAGCTGACATCATCTCCACACCAGGATAAGATTTGGTAGAGGAGGAACTTTATTCAGGATGCTCACATACCTCCCCCACACTTGAAGTTTGCATTGCTAGGCAACAAAACTCAAGTGTGTGGTGATCAAGCTTCCGTTTATAAATGTTCCCTCACCAAAGCTTATATAGGTGTTGCAGCTGATGTGGCTCACATGTTCGTAGGCATCACCTGTCCATCTTTCTTTTCAATCTCCACCTAAAAGGTTAGTGACCAAAAATACCCGAAGGACAACTTATCCTAAAAACTTGCTCTTGCTTTTATTCGAAAAGGGAAATAAAACCTATGCTAATCCAGGCTATCTCCTGGGAGTGCTTTGTTTATTTAAGGTCATAAGCTCAACCATGGGAACTTCATCTTGCAG
The DNA here is from genome assembly GCA_036936925.1 of Cenchrus fungigraminus. Lineage (NCBI taxonomy): Eukaryota > Viridiplantae > Streptophyta > Magnoliopsida > Poales > Poaceae > Cenchrus > Cenchrus fungigraminus. Next base: position 26,239,532 of record CM072775.1, read on the forward strand.
CTATTGTTGGTGGTGTCATTCCCATCTCACCACCAATCCTTGATGTATCAGTGAAGCTTCAGCTGCAAGGTTAGTGCCACAGTACACACACGAAATCTGCAATGCTTATGGTAAACATATGCATCTACAACCAACCTTCTGAACTTTCTACAAGAGAGGACCAAAAGGTGATCGCAGCCCTCATGTGCGCTCAGCGCACTAAGCATGTCTGACTCTAGAGGGACATGATGCGAGCATGGTTTGTATGGTAGATCAAGGATGAGACTACCATGCTCGTGTGTGGAATCCTTTCCTCCGAACTCCAGAGTCAGTGTCTCGAAAGGTTCCATGGCCCATGAATTCTCTATCTCAAGGGAGTCATCGTGGAAGCTCGATATTGACTCTCGATCATGATCGAAAGCAACATGATACGAGCCAGCGGGAAGAGGCTGAAACTCGGTCGAGAGTGGTGATGATCGTTCGCCTTCACAAAGGTGAAGAGAGTCTCCCGAGTCGTACTCATGAGGGGTAGAACATTCTGCAACCTTAATGAGAACGGACTCGGACGATGCAGACAGAGATGTATGCATCATCTTCTCGAGCGGGTTTTGCTGGGGAAGAGGCTTTGCCATAGGATGTCCCGGACAAGGGGTAATAGTGGCAGAAGCGACTCCCCTGAGCTTATCATCTAGTCTCCCTAAAGATGTATCGAAGAGCTGCTCTAAAGGGGAGCCAAGGAGAAGATCAGGATCGAGGACATCGAAGATGTGAAAGTCTAAGCTAGCTTCGATCCTGTCTATGATGAGCGGCACGGCACGTGCGATCCCCCGACATTCAAGAACGTGCCCAAAGGGACAAGTCTCGAGGAGCATGTCAGATGGTGCTAGCGGAACTTTCACCAAAAGAGTTTCCGCTAAGTGCCATGGCATGATGTTAACCTCCATGATGGAGTCACAATGGGCCTCTACGGCAATCCCTCTAACAGAACAAGGAATAAACAGAGAGGGTCTACTATCCCAAAATGCTTCGGAAATGCATATCGCTCCATCTGGCCATTCCTTCTTCATGGCCTGCTCAGGAAATGCTTCGTCAGGAGGATCGGGAGGTAAGGGAGATACCGTAGGTCTAGGGAAAGGTTCTGTCAAAGGATGTCTAGATGGTTCAGCATGGACAGAAATGGTTTCCCTAAGCTCTTCTTCTGGGTTTCCTTGAGATTTAGCAAGAAGTTTTTCTAAGGGGAAACCTAGAAGAAGATCAAAATCCATGATGTCATAGATATGGAAATCTAATCGCACCTCTATGTCATCAATGGTGATCGGCACGTCCCTAGCAATCCCTTTACATGGAAAAGCACAGCGCCACCTGGGGCTATGGAAAAGTCCATCAGTCGGGATCAAGGGCGTGTCACCCACTAGAGTGTCCAAAAGGGCCTCTGGTATGATGCAAGCCCCAGCAGTAGGGTCATGGACAGCATCTACGGTGTTTCCTCTCATGGAACAATGAATGATCATGGAAGTCGAGCCAACCCGAATTGCTTCGGATGTATGCTTCTGAGGTGACCAATCCACTATCGTCCCATGATTCCAAACTTCATCGAGGACCTTATAAAGGTCCAACGATGTCGTACGCTTCTTGTGCCAAGAGTGATCTGAGGTATTTCTGATGTTTCGAGAAGGATCGTCCTCAAATCGGGAAGAGAACTCCGAAGGTTGAATTTCTTCTTCCTTCGATGTTCGTGGTTCGGGAGAGGGCTCAACAGAGGAATCAAGGAATCAAGAGAATGAAAGCTCAGATTCGGCTATTGAGAGACTCTCATGGACCAACTCAGACTCCAGATCGGGTTCGTTGTAAACAATATTGGAAGAAGAGGTTTCTAAGAAGAATTCTAGGATCTCTCTTCTTTCCACTAGAGTTTGGTTTTCGAACGAACCTCCAGCGAAAAGGTTGAGCTCTCGTGCAGATTCCATGTCTATACGAGTATAAAAGGTATACGTTGCTATATCATTAGGTATAGACATGGCTGAGCTAGATGTCATAAGACATAGGAACCTAGCCCAAGCTGCACCTATGGACTCACCCTCTAATTGCTCAAAGTCAAGGAGTTCACAAGGCAAGAGCTCTATGCGTTCATAAAGGGAGAACGAGCCACAAAAGTTTTCTCGTAGCTCTCCCCAATTATTCACATGTTCTGCTGTGTGGGTGTACCATTGCTCCGCTCTATCTACGAGAGAGAAAAGGAACAATTTCCACCTCAAAGTTTCCTGTGTCATACCTGGAATTACCAAGCACGAACACAAGTCCTCGAACTCCTCTAAATGAACATTAGGATCGTCACTGATCGCTCCAGAGAAAGGTCGATTCCGAACCATGGCTATAAAGCCGGGACGAAGCTCGCAGCAAGATGAGGAAGTTGATGGTTGCTCTAAGACGAACTCGCCCCTAGGGGTGGAGAGGCTTTGACAAGAAGGCATCTCAAAGGGTAACGGGGGTAAAGGTAGAAGAAAAGAAACAAAAAGGATATCTCGCTGGGTAACAGGGGTGAAGGTAGAAGAAAACAAAAAAGATAAATACGAGGACCACTAGGTTCAAAGATAGATATAGCAACCGTTCCCCGGCAACGGCGCCAGAAATGCTTGTTGGCGTTTCTCAACGTCACCACTAGTTGTACACCTAGAGGGAGCGTATAAGAACAACCCGGTATACCACAAGTGCACGGAAATACCGCTGTAGCACTTCCCCAAGGAAGGTGAGTATTCCAAGGGTATCGAATCCAAGGAACGGTGTGCACTATCTCCTACTCTAGTATGGATGATCCAAGGACACAACTCTGATGGATAGGATAGGTAGAAAGGATCTGCTCGGACTGAGCGCAGAGTCTAGTAACGTTCTCTCAGGTATAACACTCACTTCGGGCACCAGGCACACGGCCTTTGTGCTGGCTCGAGCCCAACTCGGTATGCGACGTAAAAGCGTTGCAAAGGGTCCAACAGGCTGTCACCACTGCGGCCTACCTCTACGCTACGATCGTACGTGGTCTTCGAAGGGTAGCTTATGGTCCAGACACCTCGTCTACACCACTCACTATTCCTACGAATCCGCGAGGGAGATACTGGCACTAGCTCAAGGTATGCTCTATCACTCATGCAAGATCACGAATGCACTTTGATCTAACTAGACACATGCAGGAGCTTCACTTTACTCTAATTAGACAGGTAGGCAAACTAGATGCAACTTATGATCTAAGTTCTAATGGATCAAAAGGGGTTATGTTCGAAGAACACAAGCCTCTAAACCAAGAACAAACGAAGAACACAAGAACACAGCATTCTAAGCATGCATACGACTTTAGTCTAAATAGGGAATATCGAAATACTCACTTTAGTCTAGTTAAAGAACAAAGGCACCGCTGAGGATCGTTCTTGAGGAAGATGTCATGAACATGACATGGCCTCAAGCCTCCCACCTCACTTCCTAGCACTAATCCTATACAAAGAGCTCTCCTCTCCTAAAGAGAGAGGCTTCAAGCCAAAATGAAGAGGAGGAGGAGAAGAGTGTGTTCCAAAATGGAGCCCCTACCCTCCTATTTATAGAGGGAAAAGATGCTTGCTTCGGGGCTCCAAGTGCCCCTAAATGCCCGGAGCTGCAACCAGGAGCCAATCAGGAGGTGACACGTGGAGGGCCTAGATCAGCCGAACCAAGGTCGGTTCGGCCGATCTAGGGTCCGGCCGAACCCCAAGGGCCACGTGGCACCCTAGGCTTCCTCGTGGTGGCTGATTGGTGGGCCCTGATGCCTGTCCTCCGTGCATGCCAAGTTTCCCGACAGTTTAGGGGGATAAGTGGGCCCTTGAATCCATGTGATGTCCATGTGGCGCTTCATGATTCGTCGGGCTCACTTCTCTTGGATTGATGACGTCAGTGATCCATGGGAATCCTAGGTGGCATCCCCTCATTGGTTGGACTTGAAAGGCTTGGATCAAAGTCTTATGCTTTTACTCCTCTTTCTAGTGCTATTTACCTGTATTTGCATAATCACCAACACTTGTGGAAATGATTAGTTTAAGCCCTATTCTAGTGTTGATGATTATTTTCCATGCCAAAAGGTACATGTTTGACGGGTAAGAAGTGAGTGGAAGTCAGCCGTCAACAGAGGTTAGGACACTTGAGCTTTGAGTTGCTTTCCCGCTTGAGTGGTCTTGACCTTGTCCGAGGATTGCCTATGTTGAAATTCGAGAAGGAGTTGGTTTGTGCTTCTTGTCAGCATGGAAAGATGGTTGCTGCTTCTCACGCCCCTCTGACCGCGGTCATGACCGAGCGACCTTGTGAGCTGTTGCACATGGATTTGGTTCGGCAAGCTCGTGTTCGCTCTGCGGGTGGGAAGTGGTATGTTTTAGTTGTGGTTGATGATTTTTCGAGGTACTCTTGGGTTTTCTTTTTGGAGGATAAAAGCGAGACATTTGGCTTTGTTCGAGACTTGATCTTGATGTTGAAGAATGAGAGACATGGTGATGCCATTCGAGCTATACGCAGTGACAATGGCATGGAATTCAAAAACTCTTATTTTGATGCCTTTTGCAGTGATCTTGGTCTTGATCATCAGTACTCTTCTCCATACGTCGCTTGCCAGAATGGCGTAGTGGAGAGGAAGAACCGACCCTTTGTGAGATGGCTAGGATGATGCTCGATGAGCATAGGACTCTTAGGCGTTTCTGGGCCGAGGCGGTCAATACCGCTTGCTATGTCTCAAATCGCATCTTCCTTCATGCTTTCAAGAAGAAGACCTCTTATGTGCTGATGCATGGGTGACAACCCAAGGTGAGTCACTTTAGAGCTTTTGGTTGCAAGTGTTTCATTCTGAAAAAGGGCAAGTTGGATAAGTTTGAGTCTAGATGTTCAGATGTTATTTTCCTCGGTTATGCGATTCACTCTAGAGCATATCGTGTGCTCAACCTTGACACTAACCAAATCATGGAGACTTGCGAGGTAACCTTCGACGAGACACAGCTATGTAGCTCTTCTGCTTTTGAGTGTGCAGGTGACAAGGAGATTAGAGCAAGGATCTTTGAGGATGAGAAGGATGGAGATGGAGATGAAGACGATGATGGTGGTGATGCTCCTGTGGCTGATCGTGTACACGCTACTTCCACTACGACGACGATGATCGAGGATGGTCCATCCCCTACACCAACTACGATTGAGGTTGTTCGAGTGGAGGCTGCTGTCGAGGGGGAGGTTGTGTCCAGGCGAGAGACTCCCCGGTGTGTACAGGTGGATTACCCACCGATGACGATCATAGGTGACCTTCATGAACGCACTACACAGTCGAGGTCAAGGAACACTTCTCATTTCCCTCACTCTGCTTTTGTTGCTTCGTTTGAACCCAAAGATATTCGACACGCTTTGTCTGACGAGAATTGGGTGAATTCCATGCATGAGGAGTTGGAGAATTTGGAGAGAAACCAAGTTTAGGTGTTAGTCGATCCACCGCCAAATTGTCATCCCATAGGTACCAAGTGGGTGTGGAAGAACAAAGAGGGTGAGAATGGGATGGCTGTGAGAAACAAGTCGAGGTTGGTGGCTCAGGGGTTCAACCAGAAAGAGGGTATAGATTATGAGGAGATATTTTCTCCTGCGGGCCGTTTAGAGGCAATTAGGATCCTTCTAGCCTTTTGCCGTGGCTAAAGGGTTCAAGTTGAACCAAATGGACGTGAAGAGTGCTTTCTTGAATGGGGTGATAGAGGAATAAGTGTATGTGAGGCAACCTCCGGGGTTTGAGAGTGAAAAATACCCACACTGTCTATACAAACTCCAGAGTGCGCTTTATGGGTTGCAACAGGCACCGAGAGCTTGGTATGGTAGGTTGTGAGGCTTTTTGCTGAGTAAGGGGTTTGTGATGGGCACAGTTGATAAGACCCTGTTTCTCCTTAAGCATGAAAATGACCTTTTGATTGTTCAGAATTACGTGGATGACATAATCTTTGGTGGCTCTTCTCATGATCTTGTTGCCAGATTTCCAATTGACATGAGCAGGGAATTTGAGATGTCTATGATGGGCGAGCTGCTGTTTTTCTTAGGACTCCAGATCAAGCAGTGCAAGGATGGGACGTTTGTACATCAGGCGAAGTACACCAGGGACAAGGTGAAAGAAGTTTGGCATGAACAACTCCAAGCCGCTGACTACACCTATGGGTACCACAACGGCTTTGGACGCGGATGAGGATGGTGAACCTGTGGACCAGAAGGAGTACCGGAGCATGATCGGCTCCCTCCTCTACTTGACAGCGACGAGGCCGGACATACAGTTCAGTGTGTGCCTATGCGCTCGTTTTCAGGCTTCACCGAGGACTTCACATCGGCAGGCCGTCAAGCGGATTTTCAGGTACTTGAACTACACTCCTGAGTTTGGTCTTTGGTATTCTGCCTCGTCGACACTCAGACTTCACAGGTACTCTGATGCTGATTTTGCTGGGTGTCGATTGGACCGCAAGTCTACCTCTAGGTGTTGCCAGTTTCTTGGTTCTTCTTTGGTCTCTTGGTCGTCTCGCAAACAATCTAGTGTAGCCCAGTCCACTACAGAAGCCGAGTATGTTGCTGCAGCCAGTTGTTGTTCCCAGCTCTTATGGATGACCTACACTATGAGCCATTTTGGTGAGGAGTGCTCCCAGGTTCCACTCTTTTGTGACAGCACCAGTGCCATAAGTGTAGCCAAAAACACAGTCCTTCACTCCAAAACGAAACTCATCGAAGTGAGATACCACTTTCTGAGGGACAATGTTGAGAAAGGGAACATATCCTTGTCCTATGTACCTACCCAAGATCAGCTAGCCGACATATTCACTAATCCACTTGACCAAGTTACCTTCACACGCTTGCGAGGTGAACTTGGAGTGTGCTTTCCTTTCTAGCTGGGTCTTGGAGCTTCTCATGTATATATGTGATATATGTATCATTTTATTGCATTTCATGCATGCATTTTACTTTATGTACAAAACCTGGTAGGATAGCCATCTTTGGATCAGTTGTGCTAGGATAAGCTTCTCTTATATACTTTGATCACTGATGTGCTATATGTGAGATATGTGCATGTTTGGTGAATGGTGATGTGAATGCTATGCTCTTGATGGTTTTGTCATATATTCATGATGAGATAGCTTTATGTTTGTGAAAATGCTAAAATCGCTTCACTCATGAGTAGATACTTGTCTATGTTCAATTTGTGCTTAAATGCCTATAGCATGCTTAGTTTGTGCTTGAGTATCATGCTCTCTTTGCTTGGGGTCAAAGACCCATTTGTCATTGTAAATGTTTAGCCCATTTGTTCACTAGTGGAGGAGCATAAGCTTCTTTTTGCCGCAAAGGCACTTCATGTACCATGTTTAAATTTGAAAATGAAATTGGTGTATGAATTTCCTTATGCTTGACAAATGAGCTCTTGATCATGTCTTTATGTTTTGATTTTCACATCTTGGGTGCTAATCGTTGCATGTTGTCTACCATGAGAAGTCTCATTTTAAGAAGTAGACACATGGCTCGGTGGCTTTAACGTGACATTTAGTAGCCTATGGGCGTTTACCATGATCTTGTAATGAGAATGTGTGATTTTGTATGAGCTTTGGATGATCTAGGTTATTTTTTGTTCAAATTGCCATGGATAGGGCTTTGCTCATGAGATGAATATTTCTTTATGAAAATTGCTTAAAATTGCTTTTGGCCATGTCACATGCTTATATGTCTCTACCTTCTTGATGGCAATGCGCTAATTACACCCTGTCTACTTCGCTTGCTCTATGTCTCATTTGTAGCATTTTGTTGTGCTCTTTGTATATTAGAGAAGCTTGGTAGATTGTATATATGCTTTGGCATGCATTTTTCATGAAAACAAGGGAGAGAGCTTCATATACCTTGATTCATGCATTGTAAACAAGGGGGACAATATGTATGATAGGGGGATATTTTTGTGGAGAATTGGTATGCATTTGTGAGTTTTTGCATGTGGTTGCATTTGCTTAGGGGGAGTTTGCATATATGCAGGGGGAGCGCATTTGGTTTGCCTGAGTTTTGTGCTTTTTGGTGTGCTCTTTGGTGAGTTTTGTTTTGTCCCGACTATGTTGAGCCGTTGCCCTTGCCTTAGGGGGGCGAGACATGGTCTGGCGAGTGATCGTGTTTTTCGCTTGTTCTTTGGCTTCGGATCACTTGCTTGGAGGTTTGTATTCGTGGTTGTTTTCTTTTCTTTTTCTCTATGATGGTTACTATGGGTGTTGTCAATGCACTCATCAAGGGGGAGATTAAGTACCAGGTGTCTCCGCGGACCAGTGGAGGGTCGCTCCTTAGTGATGAGTGATTGACAACGTTGTGTGGACTGATGCTTGGCTAAGTGTGCAGGTACAGGTTGCGGCTTGACTCGTGTTGGTGCAGGTGAAGAACAAGCGCGAAAGGCCTTAGCCGTGGTGGCCTCCGGGTGATGGATAGGCAAGTAGGCTTGGTTCGATGGACCCGGTGGCCGATGGGGTTAAGTGCAAGGCTATCAAGTTGAAGTCGTGAACATGGGCCGGTGCAAGGTAACGGATCGAGCCCGAAGCTTGCACGCGGGGTTTGGTGGTTTGCTCACAAAACCATCGGTGGACGGTTTCTAGATTTGGGCAGCAAAACCAAGTCGGAGGCCCGATGCGACGGAGACGGGGATCTGGGAGCATCGGGAAGCTTCGAGGCGGGGGACACGTGGCGTGATTGCGGGGCTTGCATCGAGGCTAAGCAAGTCCGCGGTGGAAGCATGTCCGCTCGATGAAGACTTGACCATATTGCCCCTGAGGGGTATCTATCTTGTATTTGAGTTGTAGGGGTAGCTTGGTCATTTGCCTCCTCCAGTGGACCTCGTATAAATAGCGGAGAGGTGGATGGCATCTCTCTCTTGGACTCTAGGGTTTCCTCCCCCGGTAGATCGCTCTAGACTGCTTCTTTTCCTCTGCTTTCCTTAGGCTAGATTCTTGTATAGACGCTGACCTCTGGATGTATGGAAGCATTCGGCGTTGCGGTGATCTCCTAGCTCTTTGTGATTTTCGTGTCATTTTTTGGGCTATTTTTGGGATTTTTGTTCTTTGCTCGATTCGTTGATTTGAGGGCTTTTTCTCTCGGATTTCTTTAAGGGGATCATGGGTGGATGCCTTGCGCATTTTTGTGTGTGATCTTGACCCCTCAAATGCCGGGAAACACCTTCGATTCGTGTGTTTTTGGTGGGAGCCCGAGTTCTTGGTGGTGGTTCGTGTGATCCGCGATTCCCGGTGTTTTAGGGAGTTAGAGGTGGGATTTTTGGGGTATAGCTTCACCTAGTGACGCTTCTCATCTCCCCCAAATCTTGTCTCAAGCGCTCTAACCGTTTAGGAGATCCGGTGATGGATTTGGACGGTTGACTTCGCGGGGTCGTGTTGTTCCTGCTCTGTTCGTGAGCCGCGGACAGTCCGCGGGGCTATGGCGGACAGTCCGCGTGACCTGTGTTCGTCGTAGTTCGTCGTGTGTTCGTGCGCATTCGCGTTTCGATCTGTTTCGCCCCTAGGGTTTTGTTGCAGGCGATTTGCAGACAGTCCACGAGTGCTTCTCGGACGGTTCGCGTGGCTCAGTTTTTGTCTGGGGTTGGTCTGCGTTTGTCTGGGGTTTTCAGCGAGTTTGACAGACGGTCCACGTGGCCTTCACAGACAGTCCACGACACTGGCGGATGGTCCGTATGGCTCAGCCGAACAGTCCGTTTTTCCCGGTGTGTCTCTGGTGGTTCTGTTGGTGTTTTCGGACAGTCCGCACGGTCGGTCCGGACAGTCCGCCTATGACTAGCGGACAGTCCGCCCGTACAACATGGACAGTCCGCGTTGGCTTTTCCAGAATTGGCCAAGCGCTTTGGTTCTTGTCTTGTGCTTTCGCGCTTTGATTCAAGGCTTGTCTCTAGGACTTGTAGGCTTGTGTGTGCCTAGTCTAGAGCTTCTCTGGTGTGTGCGAGTACTCGGAATGGCAATCGGGGTATAGGCCGAGTTCGTCCTTCAGGAAGAATTTTTATAGGCTCCCATTCACTCCCCCCCCTCTCTGGTCACCTATTCGGTCCTTCAGCCCATGCATCAGCTCATAGCAGGTTTTCTTCTTGAAAGCTCAGAGGAGGATCCGGTTTGACACATAGCATGCGGTATTCACCGTCTCTGCCCAATACCTCCTAGGAGTCCTGTGCTCATCGAGCATCGTCCTAGCCATCTCACACAAGGTCCGATTCTTCCTTTCCACAACACCGTTCTGAAAAGGGGTGTACGGAGTCGAAACCTGATGCTCAAGACCAAGATCACGACAAAAGGTCTCAAAATGAGAGTTTCTGAATTTCGTGCCATTGTCACTACGTATAGCTCTAATGGCATCCCCATGTCTCTCCTTCTTCAACCTCAAGATCAAGTCTCGAACAAAACCAAATGACTCACCCTTATCCCCCAAGAAAAACACCCAGGCATAGCGAGAGTAATCATCCACAACCACTACGACATACTGTTGACGCAAAAAACGAAATAAAGTTCTTCACAGCAACACGTAACGGATCCCTGGGATGTAACAAGTCATGCCAGTCAATCTGACTTGTTCATTGACCAGGAAATCTTGAAACGTTAGATTAACGGGTTAATCGGCTAGAGAGCCGATATGCCTCGCGATAGAACATAACAGCCGGGAGTGACCGATACGAGAACGGATCGGATCGGCTAGATCGACCGATATAAGATATCAGCCATAAAACCGATTGGAAATATAGCATCGTTGGACTCTTGCTCTACCATGACTAGAACCATAAACCGATGAGTATTATCCTGATGTCTGCACCAGTGTATCTAGGTGTAACCACAGCGATGTGCCCGGTAGTCACAACCTAGAAGAGCTGGCGACAGGGTATTAATTTTAGCCTCACAAGCCGACAGATCTACTCACAGTGCCGCTCGAAACCAACAACACTTCGAGAGATAGCCGAAATTAAGGTACAATAGGCTATTAAATAATCTATTATCTGTTATATGAGATTTAAATTAAACAAAGCACACTAAATAGCAAGACCATAGATTAAATAAATATCAGCCGATGCAATCTTAACCAAGGCAGGATAACTGTGATTCTACCACATCTAGCAAGAGATCAGCCTTACGAGATATGATAGAACCGATAACTGGTGAGTACCGTAGATCGAGACGGAAGCGATGCGTCGTAGTCGAAGATCCGTGTACTTGGTTTCAAAAATTCCTCTGGACTTACCCCTTCGCCGAAGATCAAGATGATGTAGCCCCATGTCAGGTGTCAAGGTTCCGTCAATAATTCAAAGTAAATACATTGCGGAAAGGTAAAGCGAAAAAGTAAAAGGATGACGATGCGCCGAGTTGTATTGATTGAGATTGATTTTTACAATGGCCGGGGGTATTGTTTATATACCGAGCTAAAAGACTCTTAACTAGCTAAGACTGACTCGTACAAGACTTGCCTAATGCACAATATCTAAACTAAAGAAAATATTAAGATACATAGACTATAATTCCCTTTGTGTAGAGTCCTTCTCGTGAAGCTTCCAACATCCAACCTAACATGCACGTGATGGCTCTCCTTGCTGATCTTTCCTTCTTTAAATACTCTTTTCTTGCTGGCCAATCAAATGAAGTCCGTCATTCCAATACGTACTATTGGATTTATCGAGAACAATCGGCTGACCACAATCGGCTATCAATCCATCGGCTGTACTACTCATCCACAATCGGCCGATCACCTGTTCCTTGTACTTCCACAAGCTGATGTCTTGTTGTGGCTTTTCAGCTAGGTGAACCATGCTGAACCCATAGTAGAGCACACACACGTCTCATGCACATACACCTTTATTTCATCAAGTCCATATCTTCTTACTTTAATTATTTGCATACCAATTACGACATTACCTGGCCAGACCAAGCCAAATAATCTTGGCACCATAAGTCGATCAGGATATGCTCATGCAAGTGCGGACTCCATCTGCTTGCCTCATCTACCATAATCCGGCCATGATGCTAATTACTCTTGATAACGGAAATCCTCCCTTTTTCTTGATGTTTTCCTGTGTGAGTATGCAGATTACCCTGCAATATTTAGTTATTCTATCCATAGCTTGCACTTGTGGACTTTCTCTCCCTGACATCATCTCCTTTATTTTAATCATCTTGATTCCCATATTATGTACGAGCTGCACTCCTACTTCTTAATATGACTCGGTTAGTATATTTCCACTGATCCGAATCATCATAATATGGCCATATCAGTAACTGTTTTTTCTTCCGCTCTGGTTGTTGTTGCCGACTGCTCTTGTATGGTCGATCCGGATGCTATCAATCTTGCACTTCACAGGACAAGAGATTTTACAAAATCCGGTGTCAACACAAGTCCCTCCAGTTTCGGAGTTTGAAGGATTCATGCTTCGAAATTATGCAGGTCTGGAACTTCCATCTTCGACCAGCACAAACTGCTCTGATGGCTTTAATACCTCAATTTTCTCAGCACTGCTCTCTTCATAGCTGATATTTTTCTTCAAAGATTTCTCCTCATAAATCAGTTGACGTCACGTACCTTGCTGCATCGTCAACAATAATGGCAACGGCGGTAGCATTGACATCCATAGCGGCAGTATTGGCCGCAGTAGCCGTATATCTGGTTGGACTGCTTCCTATAATCTTTTACTTGATGGCCTTGTATAGAGGATCCAGATGCACATAAACCAGCATTGTCTAGCACAAAAGCGTCATGTAATTAGTCGTTCTCAGGAACATCTTCCTTTTCTTTGTGCAAGAAATATCTCGCTGGCTCCTGCTTTGTGCTGTCATGCTTGTGATCCTCAGGCAACTGTACCATAATAATCCTCCATGATTGGGACCTGCTGCAAAACACAATGAAATATCCGGCCGATCTAATTTGTACGTGCATACACCTCAGCTGCATAGAGAACCAATATGCAAAATAGTCCTGCTGGTTGCCACTCTTTTTTTTTTTTTTTTGCTTCAGGATATGTTGCATAACAGATCCGTCCCTCCAGACTTCAAATAGCCTAGCCAATTTAAATATTGTTGTATGCTTCATTGGCTCAAGAATTTGCCCAAATCATTGTTGTTGGAAATTCCGAAATCTCCAGACAAAAGGTGGAAACGGACAGACAAAAGCTTCTGTTCTTACTCTGAAAAAGCTGACCTCTTTACACGGAGGCATGGGGGCTCCTTTTATAACGCCCGAGGGTCACTTTTACATTCCGAAACTACCCTTTGTAAAGTTACATATACATGGAAATGTTGAGGGTACATAAGTCCGCGGTAATCACGGGGACCCTTTCAAAATTACAAACGTGCCATTGCGTATTCCAGCTTCTTTCTTCTTCCGTAGCCAAGCTTCTCACGTCTCTTTGTATCTTCCTTGATACGCGTTTGACTGAGTCAGCTTCGGTTTCTCGGAATCCCATCGTGGTCTTCGGAAATCTTCATTGAGCAGCCTCGGACAGGTTCTTTCCCCTCCGCACCGTTCCTTCGCCCTTTCCTGAAACCTTTTGCCGTAAGGAAGACTTCCCAGAATTCTCGGATTCCTGAATATCACAAAATATAAGAGAAATAAAGGAATCGGCATTTCTCAGGAATTCCGAGGGTCAGCAACATATTTACGTATAAGACAACATCCTGTCTAACTATTTGGTTTTCCTGAAAACGTTCTCTAATCATAAAAAGTGACGTCTTTGGATTTGTTTTTAGATCTTAAAAACTTCAGAACCTTCGGGGGATTCCTAAAACTGCCGACGCGTGTCTTCTTGGAAGATTCCGAGAAAGACGTTTTTTAGGCCGATCCCCAACAATTGTCAATCATTAACACTGCTCAGGTCATCTGGATAGTAAAATCCATTGGCCGTAAATAAAAATCCCAAGTGAAGCAATCCATTGTGTATGCTTGCAACTGGGCTGGAGTCATGCATCCGTTCCTCTGTTCTGGCAATCTTCAACAGTACCTTAAGTTGATGCCGAACAATAAAACCCATTGGATGCGCCATTATAGTTCTACCAGATCTTTGTAAACAGCACGACCGATTTCCTGATGGAGTGCATCGGCTTTGATTTTTGAGAACACCTGAACGGACCGGCTAAAGTACCAACCCTTTATCTTTCTTTGAAATGATAGCTGATGGATTAACCTTATCCTTCTTCAAGACGATAGCTGATATATTATCCTTCCAGGCTATAGTAATGCACGTGTATGTCCAAACACATAAGCACACAGCGCTTCATTTCCTCCGACAGCCCACGGTGTCAATGTGCTTTTAGCCGCATCTTCACACCCGTCAGTTTGCTGAGAACTCTGCAAGGATCTTCATAATCAATCTGATTGCCAGCTCGTACTTTGAATTGCCGAGAATCTGAGTTTCATAGCTGCACAAGAAATTCTCTCAACGTGAAGCGAGAATATATTATGTTGTGCCATGAGCGTCGTCTTGTTGATTCCAGTAGTTCCATCGTTATTGTCTTGGCTGTCGCCGATCTTCTGTTCCTAGTGGCTTCGTGTCATCTTGGGAGCACTCCCAGTACCAGGTAACCGCATCGATGGCAACAAGATCATTATGTGGGCTGCTGGTGGGTGCTATTCCATGGTCAACGTTGATGATGTAATCGAACGGCGAGGAAGTGCCAGCTTGTGCAAACATGATTGGTATGGCACCTCTGTAGCTGTGTTGTGTTGCCTCTTCCTGACTATCACGACATCATTATCTTCTACAACACCCTTGTCATCATGAAAAAGGATTTCATCGAACCGGTCGTGTACTAGTTGTCGTGCCGTGGTGCTGTTGATATGTAGTCTCAGTGATGCTCTGCTAAGAACATGGCAATCTCTTCTTGATACCAGAATTAGAAGAGCACTACTACTTAGCTCATAAAAATTTGGAATACTTAATCCATTGGCCATAAATAAAGGCTCAAAAAGAATTAATCCACCTTGTGCATCCGTAGCTGCTTGGAGCCTTTTATTAGCCAAAGCTATCATGATCTCCTGTTCTATCAAACTGATATAAGAAAGTATCATCGGCCAATGTACACACCTTGTTATTGGCCATATATATTTTCCCTGCCAGTACGTAGCTCTGTTTTGCCACTTCAGCTTTGAATTAGGCTGATTCACGCTTCTGGATGTGCAGCAACTGGACATGCCCATCTGATATTTTCTGATCTTCTAGTTGTGAGGGCTTTGGATGTTGGCATATGCAGGTTGCACGAAGGTATGACCCTACGGCTCCATCGTGTTGCAATCGGCAGCATCCAATATTATGCCTGAGGCAGTGGCGGATCCAGCGGTGCGTCTGAGGGGCTCCAGCCCCCCCTAC
Organism: Cenchrus fungigraminus; assembly: GCA_036936925.1. Taxonomy (NCBI): domain Eukaryota; kingdom Viridiplantae; phylum Streptophyta; class Magnoliopsida; order Poales; family Poaceae; genus Cenchrus; species Cenchrus fungigraminus. Next base: position 26,254,878 of record CM072775.1, read on the forward strand.
CACCCTGGATCCCATGGTAATCACTCCAAATTTTTATAGAAATTTTGAGGATAAAGAGGAAGAAGAAGAAGGAATGAAGAAGAAGAGGAAGAAGAGCCCCCCTACCCCACAATCCTGGATTCGCCACTGGTCTGAGGTGGCGGTGGTTGCCAAACCATGATGCGTGTTGCCGGTGGTATTACTCCATAGCGAGGTTGCAAATCAAGGGCCCAGAGCTCGTCTTAGCCTCTTAGCCATTTTCATGCAATCCACATACGTGCACGTACAGAGCTTTATGGGATTTCTTGCTCGTATGCATGTTGAAGGATGTTGGCCTTTCTTATTTGATGACAGCCCCGGTTTTTAGGAGCCGATTAGCATTTACATATCGGCTGTCCTTGTCAGGCTTGTCCTTGTCATCAGCAAAGCGAGACATATTGTGTCCAAGTACACTAGCGATTGACAAAGTGTAGAAATCCCATATTTATTCTGCCTCAATGTTCTTTCTTCTGGATTGGCAACAAAGTCTTCACAAATCAATGATACACTGAGATTAGTGGCACTGGTCTCATCCGTCGGCTCTAGGAAATAGTCATCAATCACGGTGGCATCAATGCAAACTTTATTGGCCATTGTTCTGTTGCATGCCCTTTCGGCCATCCTCTCTTAGTTTCTGCGGTATTTTCTTGTGCCGATAAACAGTATTATAGAGCCGACAAAATATCAGATGAGCAATGTCTTGACTCATAAGCGGGTTTGGAAAAGGTACATGACAGAAGACGAGAGAACTTCACCAGATAGAGTATGGCAGCACCAATATTGTTTTCTAATCTCTCGTCTTCGGTAGTTCCATAGCTAACACATTATTTGAATCGGCTGTATTTGCTCCATTTAGCCAACGCAGGTTATTAGTAACCCATCACACTATTTTTTTTAGCAAAAACCGTGGGGCAACGCCCCCCGGCAACATATATTAACAAAGCAAAGAGAACAGGAACACTTACAACCAGCCTAACAAGAGGTTAGGCAACAACATGAGAGAAACAAACCACTACAGGTTAGACAAGCCACCATAGGGCAGCTGCACAGCACAAGTGAAGCTAGGAGGGCACACAAACACAGGTTGATTACAAGGAATCAAGCCACATAATGATAGAGGGATGCATGGAAGGCTTAATCCTGACAAGATGCCTTTGAACTTCATCCTTGAAGGACACCTTCCAGGATGCTAAGCTGGGGGGCCTGTGGTTGAAAATGAGATTGTTTCGCTCCTTCAAGATGATCCAAGCACCAATCATGAAGATCTCCATGAAAAATAGAATTTTAATTGGAATTTTAACCCATCACACTGTTGAACTAGAATTTTATCTTAATGGCACTTTAATTTGATACTCTCTCCATATGATTTTTCAAAAAGGGAAAATAGTTGCCTTGACTTCTGCCACTTCCAACGACTATTCATTGATCCTTTGCTTTCTTCCGTGTGACTGCATCTGTTAATTAATGCTTTTAACCATAAACTGAGAGCGTAGTATGATCATCCACGTCTTCATCGATTATTTGTTCTGTCAATCATTTGCTCTGTCTGCTGCTAAGTTTATCCAGTCGTCGCCCTTGCAATAAAATAATCGGAGAGACAAATGATCAACGTGAAAGAGTTCTGTCGGCTTATGTATGTTTTTGTACATGTCTCAGGCAATGCAACTTCTTGTCCATCGAATATATTGAGGAACCCCGTTGCCGACTATACTCTGCCGCTTGCTTCCATGCCCGTAACGGCAAAGACATAGCCGATGGATAATCCTTCAAATCACCGTGAAATCAATCAAGAATCAGCTGCAGTTTTTTTTCAGCGGCGTCATGTATTGGCTCATAAACAGTGCTGCACTTGATAATGCTACTAGCTTGTTTGTTTTCTTTATTGACTTCTCTTTAAATTTTGGTTCGGCGTGAGAGGTGTGCAGCGAATCATTGACGATGGTTGTGAAGAGTGTGTTGCCCAGACTTTTAATTTAATTACCAACTCCATCGGCCTTTTGGCGACCTTGCATTCGCTCCTTCCGTAGCCGATTGCTTCCTCCGTGGTCGTTTTGAGTGCAAGCCGTAACCGATTAATCACAAGTTGAAATCCTCTACCAGTTATTACCTTGCATTTCTTTTGGTGCCAATTGATCTACTCCACTTGCCGCGTAGGGCAGTTATCAGTAGATACATACCGCGTAGGGCATTAGGCATTGTTGTAGACATGCCTACTTGATGACGAGTCGGTGCAGATCCGTTTTCTAACGACGTTGTCGTAGTCGTCGTTGTCGGGGTAGTTGTTGATGAAGTTGTCTGTGAGATCGCCGGCATCGAGCTTGATGGCAACTCCTCCATCGTAGTCAACGAAGAGTGGTCGTGTTCCATTGGCTGACTCTGTTGTTCTTCTTCCGATCAACCTGTTCTTCCATCGGCTATATTTTAAATAAAGCAGTCGATATATCTCGTCTTGTCCTATGTGCCTTCAAGTCGATTAGAAACATCAGCTTTAATATTTTGTACGTAACTCTTGTCCACCTAGGTCCCATGAAAAATGAAATCCAAACAGCCTATACCCTCGAATATTGTTCCTCGATGGTGGGCAATAAATAATCTGAAAAATAGTCTGTAGCCTTTCTTTTGTTTTCCATTCATCACCCACTTCATCTTTCTCTAATAGCTCGCTAGCTTGCTTTTCTCTATCCTTGTAGTTGGCCGGGACTTCTTTCTCAGGAGCATCTTCAGAGCTATACTTTTTTCCATACTGACTTTTATTTTCGAACTCATCAACCAAGGCTTGTGCTTCGTGATTATCAGTTCTTGTCATCCGCACATGCTCTTTAAATATAATCTTCGATGATTCCTGGGGAGCAGACTGTAACTGAATCTTTTCAGCTTCCAATTGATGACTCTCTTGATCTCGCATGCTCACTTCGACCATATCAGTTACAGATGATTCTTCGTCAGTTTTAGTCGGTTGCTCAAGCTCTTATGAACTGATCGGTCTATTTCAAGTCCCCGTTGTGAACTTGATTCTTGCAACCAATAATTTTCTAACTATTGTGGCTGAGCTGGTATATGAGAACATTGCAGCCCCCCAGGCCAAAAGTTGTCGAACAACCGGCTGCAATTGCAGCCCCCGGTCCAAGATTTGCGGAGCTATCTACCGTGGCTACAGCTCCTTAGGCCAAGATTAGTATTTTTGAGGTATCCGGTGAAGATAAGAACAATACCATTAAATCTCACAGCTGATGCTTCTCTTCAAGTTCAGAATCAAATCAATTTCACTTCTAACAGATTAGCCAACACCTCCAGTACGACAAACGAAACTTCGATATCTGACAGATGGATCTTAGACGAAACGACAGCGATGCGCCCGGAAGTTAAAGCCTGGAGCACCTATCAGATGAAGACCGTGGCAAACTCGAATAGATCAGCTGACATTGTGTAAGCGTTCATGCTGAAACCTCCTCTTCTGAGTCTTGATTAAGCTTGGTATTATCCCTTTTTCCTCGCAATCAAAGCACGAGTGGATGTCGTGTGCAGTCAAACTTTTTGCTACGTATTAATTGGCCACTCGATGCTGACCTTCCTCTGCCACTATCGGCTGAATAAAAATCGGCTTTGAGTGGCTCATGTTGCCGATGGTCGTTGAAGAGCTGGACGCCTTCACGTAATCTTCACTATTTTAATTTTGAGATGAGTCGGCTCTCTTTGTATCCATTGCATTTTTAATCATAATCGACTGATGAAGACATCCCAATCGGCAGCAAAATCAACTAAGTGCAATCTCCATCGCCTGAATGCAAATCGGCTAATAGGCTTGTATAGGTAGAGTCCTGGCAGCAATAAGGAAAACCCTAGAATATATTGCTCTTCTGCCTTTCCTCTGTAATTATCAACAGAGCTTCCATGGATTAATGATGTATTGAGATCTTGTGAACTCCCTGATTCATACTGCTCCGCCTAATACATATACATGTATGCTTGAGTTTGAAAAATATTTTGCCGAAATCCGTGCAGAATGCCGGCCTGCTGCGGCATACAATGTGACTCTGGTGATGCGAAGGCACAGGTGAAGCGTCTTGATCAAGATCATATTATTGGTTCCTCGCAATTGTCTCTCCTCTCGGCCATTTGCATTGTAAATCAATAAAGTAATATTTGGTTAGCCGATACCAGCAATCAGCTTTCCAAGAGCCCACTGTCCCATACGAAAATTGTCTTAAAGCTTCGATTCAACAGCCCACTGGCCAATATGCTTTTGCTGCCTCTTTGTAGTGAAGTACGGAGCGAGCCGATAAAGTCTATCAATAGGTCGTCCCGGCAGTTGACTCTCAATAAGTCGCTCCAATTATTTCTTCCATTGTGTTTTGACTTAACCTTCGTATACAACAGCGAATACTTTTGTATCATTGCATGAGCCATTCTTTGTAGAATATTAATTAAACCCAACAAGCTGATGCACATTCCCTTAGGCTGACGATCTTGAAATAGGTGTCGTAGATGTATAGTCGTCTCAATAAAATCTTGTATCTTCTCAAGATGATGCTTCGTGATGCTGCTATGATGTGTCGACATGGGCTGCTAGTAGTATATCAACTTCTTCTTGGTCCCATATGAATTATCAGATTTTAGTGATAGTTTACTCAGATGATATAACGCAAGCTTTTATGATCATGTCTCACTGGGCGTGCCAAGATGTGTTGACGCAAAAAACGGAACGAAGTTCTTCACGGCAACACGTAACGGATCCCTGGGATGTAACAAGGCGTGTCAGTCAATCTGACATGTTGATTGACAAGGAAATCTTGAAACGTTAGATTAACAGGTTAATCGGCTAGAGAGCCGATATGCCTCGCGATAGAACGTAACAGTCAGGAGTGGCCGATACGGGAACGGATCGGATCGGATCGGATCGTCAAGATCGGCCGATATAAGATATCAGCCATAAAACCGATTGGAAACATAGTATCGTTGGACTCTTGCTCCACCATGACTAGAGCCATAAACCGATGAGTATTATCCTGACGTTTGCACCAGTGTATCTAGGTGTAACCACAGCGATGCGCCCGGTAGTCACAACCTAGTAGAGCTGGCGGCAGGGTATCAGTTTAAGCCTCACAAGCCGACAGATCTACTCACAGTGCTGCTCGAAACCAACAACACTTCGAGAGATAGCCGAACTTAAGATACAATAGGCTATTAAATAATCTATCATCTATTATATGACATTTAAATTAAACAGAGCACGCTAAACAGCAAGACGATAGATTAAATAAATATCAGCCGATACAATCTTAACCAAGGCAGGATAACTGTGATTCTACCACATCTAGCAAGAGATCAGCCTTACGAGACATGATAGAACCGGTAACTGGTGAGTATCGTAGATCGAGACGGAAGCGATGCGCTGTAGTCGAAGATCCGCGGTACTTGGTTCGAAAATTCCTCTAGACTTATCCCTTCGCCGGAGATCAAGATGATGCAGCCCCACATCAGGTGCCGAGGTTCCGTCAATGATTCAAAGTAAATACATTGCGGAAAGGTAAAGCGAAAAAGTAAAAGGGTGACGATGCACCGAGTTGTATTGATTGAGATTGATTTTTACAATGGCCGGGGGTATTAATTATATCCGGAGCTAAAAGACTCTTAACTAGCTAAGACTACGACTCGTACAAGACTTGCCTAATGCACAATATCTAAACTAAAGGAAATATTAAGATACAGACTCTAATTCCCTTTGTGTAGAGTCCTTCTCGTGAAGCTTCCGCATCCAACCTACCATGCACGTGATGGCTCTCCCTTGCTGTTTTTCCTTCTTTAAATACTCTTTTCTTGATAACGGAAATCCTCACACCATAAGTCGATCAGGATATGCTCATGCAAGTGCGGACTCCATCTGCTTGCCTCATCTACCATAAACCGGCCATGATGCTAATTACTCTTGATAACGGAAATCCTCCCTTTTTCTTGATGTTTTCCTGTGTGAGTATGCAGATTACCCTGCAATATTTATTTATTCTATCCATAGCTTGCACTTGTGGACTTTCTCTCCCTGACATCATCTCCTTTATTTTAATCATCTTGATTCCCATATTATGTACGAGCTGCACTCCTACTTCTTAATATGACTCGGTTAGTATATTTCCACTGATCCGAATCATCATCATATGGCCATATCAGTAACTGTTTTTTCTTCCTCTGCTCTGGTTGTTGTTGTCGACTGCTCTTGTATGGTCCATCCGGATGCTATCAATCTTGCACTTCACAGGACAAGAGATTTTACAAAATCCGGTGTCAACACATACCACTTCCCGCCCACGAGCGAACTCGAGTTGGTCCAACAAGGTCCATATGTAACAACTCTGTCGGATGCTCCATCATGACAGCAGTCAGGGGTGGATGAGGAGTGGATACCATCTTGTCATGCCTACAAGACGCACAAACCAAATCCTTCTCAAAACGCAACCTAGGCAATCCTCGGACAAGATCGAGTGCACTCAAGCGGGAAAGCAGCTCAAATCTCAAGTGCCCCCAACCTCTTATGCCACCTCCACAACTCGAAAGAAGGACCAGCAACCAAACACCTCGGGGGACCAAAAGATTGAGAAAAAACAATAGGAAAGATCAGTCCCTCGGGCACGATTGTACAAACAAGATCGCCTCGAGAGTCAAGAACACGAGAAGCCCCCAACTTAGAACGAACCTCATAACCCTCATCCAGTAACTGAGATACTGACAACAGGTTATACCCAAGTGACTTGACCAGAGCCACACGGTTTAAGGTCACCAAGCTGGTCACCTTAACCTCACCTTTTGAAAGCACCTGTCCTCGTCCATTATCCCGGAAAGTGATGTACACCTTTGATACCACCGGGGTGAGACTGGAGAACCACCCCTTATCTCCGGCCATGTGTCGCGAACAACCGGTGTCAATCAACCAAACATTCTCCATGCCTCCCACCTGCAAATCAAAAATGAGAATAAGAATGAGCAAGTGACTCAACACTGGGGTTAGCACAAAAGGAAACAAACCAGTGTCGAGCCATTTGCTCAAAAGTGGGGTTAGCAACATCCATCCTATCACAACCAAAGCTACGACCACCACGTTGTACCACCTCATGCCTCGCTGGAGGACAACGATTACCACGAAAAGGAAAGCGTGGCTCATAGCCCCTCTGAAACCCAAAGCTGCGACGACCTCTCCCATCCTCATATCGATTACGAGGTGGAGAACGTCCAGCAAACACACCACCACCAGAAACAAACCCTCTACTGTATGTACCACGACCATAGGAACCAACATTATCATGAAACCCGAGACGACCACCTCTCTGGGCTACACCGGTCTGACCGGTGCCCCTGACTGGTCTGACCGGTGCACCCCGGCCAGCACCTCTGTCCCGATCAGCAAAGCCCCTAACACCCCAAGCTAGAACAGACCTCACCACAACCTCTCCTCTAGGTAGTGGCATACGAGCCTCAGGTATATCATGAGAAGGATGATACTTGTCCTTGTTAGCCTACTCATTTGTCATGCTATCATTCCTCTTCTTCTTGTAGCAAAACTTGCTCACATGACCATCCGTCCCATAATACTCACAATGGAAGCGGACTGATTTTGGCTTTGGCTGTGGAGCTTATCTCGGTTTCTCTACCACTTTCTCTCCTGGCTTCCCCTCAAACACATTCCCAAGGGTCCTTACAAACTTCACCGGTTTCTGGAAGTTATCTGTTTTGTGGGGGAACACAGGTGGATCTGGAGTGGTGTCTAGCTATTGACGGCTGTTAAGTACTACTTTCAGCCATCAATATTCTCACATAAATGGAGGCATATGCATTTATTACTTGCATTTTGGTTTGAATAATGTAGTTCCACTTGTCCTTGGAGATTATTTGTATGTAGGTGAAATAAGCATAAAAAGAGATGGAAACCCACCTTCTATGGAATGATCCATGCCAACTCAGCTGAGGAGATGGCTGCCACCTAGGAAACATGTGACAATCCACGTCACTGATCCAAGGAAGGCACTCACCGACGAATCAGAGAGCGACACATGGACTTCATAAAGATCCATGGGCCCACCAGAGCTCCAACTTATCAGGAAACTTGGCATGCACTGGGGAGTGACCAGAGGGCCCACCTGGAAGCCACCCAGAAGAAACACACCTCGAAAGGAGGGCTAGAATGGTCGGCCGATCCTAGGATCGGCCGAACCGACCTTGCCCCCTTTCATCTCAGCCCTCCACGTGTTTACTCCTCATTGGTCACTTGCTGCATACCCGGGTGTTTTGAGGCCATTTGGTGCCCGAAGCAAGCTTGGTCCTTGCCTATAAATAGAAGGGGAGGGGCTCCATTTCTCACACGCATCTCTCTTGACTCTCCTCTCACTTTTAGTTTCCAAGGCTAGGGGGTAGGCTAGAGTAGCTCTTATTCAGGTTCCAAGTCTACTTGGGAGTCTAGGTATGAGTTCTCTTGTATCTTTATTTCTATGTATGACTTTGATCTACTTCAGTTATTCAGCTATTTCATATAAAGTTGTGGTAGATCATATGATTGATATGTTCTTGAGTTCATCCCTTGTTCATCATTTAGAGGTCGTGTTCTTCGTGAACACTACCTTTCCATCCAATTGAAAGATGATTTACTCATTCCTTATGTGTTTGTTCATAAGTTAGAGGCTCGTGTTCTTCACGAACACGACCCTCTGATCTTGTTGACTAGACATAAGGGAGTTTGTATCAATTCGTATGACTAGCCCTAGTTTGATCTTGTTTGATAGCATGTTTGTGTTGCATGAAGTTTGTGTTTAAGCTATGGTACTCGGTCTAAGTTGACCAGTCTTCTGGTGGCTCTCACCCCGGTTCACAATAGCCCAGGACGGGTGAAGTCTAGCAGCAACGCAGGCATGGTGCCTGGGTTGTGTGGCTACGTTAGTTATGAGCTTGCACCCCGTAACGATTTAGGTAGGCCGCAGTGGTGATAGCTGTTGGACCCTTTGAAACCCTCCGCGCTGGGGTATTGCTGTAGGAGTCTAAAGGATAGTTTCGTAGAGTGCTCATCATCGCGGGCTATCTCCCCGTTTGTACCTGGGTGTTGAACCTTACCTTTCATGGAATGCTTTATGCTTATCTCTTGTATCATCTAACTCTATATGTTTAGTACCATAAAACCTAGAGCTAGCTTCGTATGTCCCCCCTAAGCCGTAGTGTGCTAGTGTAGAGATAGATCAGAGTGTGTGTCACACTACCCTTCTCATATCATTTATCTTACCCCTGTCTTTGAGTTGTTGTTTTCTATATCTATCTCTTGGTTTACATTCAGTGCAAAAGCATAAGTCTTGATATCCGCCATTGCCTTCCACAAATACGATACCCTTGGAACACTCACTTCCCTAGGGAAATGCTACAATGATTTATCTGTGCGCTTGCAGATTTGTTCATGATCGTTAGATTTACCTTTGGCAAGTCTTGATGCTCACGCTAACCTGGCGTCATTAGTAGTGACGTTAAGAAACGCCACAAGCATTTCTGGTGCCGTTGCTGGGGAAGGCACAGGATTATCATGAATATGCTTTGCTTCTGTTTTTAAATCATGAGTAGGTTAGAGCAACTCTCAATGCAGGCTAACCTTGATTGTCATCTTTTATCTTGGGATGATGAAGACAGGTAGTGTATGTCGGGGTTCTCAACCGCCGGCAGTAGATTTGTATCGAATCGTGTGTCGGATTCGGACGGTTGACACGGGAGACACAAGGGTTTTATACTGGTTCGGGCCTCCGGAGAGTAACACCCTACGTCCAGTTCCGAGTACTCGTGTTCCAATGCCGGGAATGTCTATAGTAGGGGTTACAAACTTGGTGATTGGTCAGCCTCTACGTACGTTGCACACGTCCCCCTTTTATAGATGCAAGGGCGAGGGGCAAAGAGGGAAAACAAAAATAAGCTACAGTGCTATGGTGTTGTGAAGTCTTTTCCGTCATTGATGTCCGTCAGGCGGCGTGGGTGGGCGCTGAGCTGTGTCGTCGTCGGAGGCCGCCGCGTGTGCCGTCATCACTGTTGATTCTGGGCACTGGCACCTCCTCCGAATAGTTCATGCGATGACTCAGCCTTCTTGAGTGTGACTTAGGCCTGGCACGTTATGGCCTAAGCACCAGTAGATGGTAATCGAGTGCGCGTTCTGACAGGGTGGTGTGCAGCTGGCGTTGGATGTGACGGGGTGTCGGAGGTCGTGCGGGTGCACTGTGCGCCATTACGGCTCTTGTCAGACCGGGCCGTCCTCCCGTCGTGCCAGCTACGTTCTTTGCATGGCGTGGAAACCGGCGTCACACGTGTCGTTGCGAAGAAGCTTGGGGGGCTGGGGCGGTGCCACGTTCGTGTGGGGCCCCAGTCCCACGTTTCGGCTCCCCCACGTGGACCTCGTCTTAGTCGGAGACGGAGGTTACTCGCGCGAGCGGGTAGTCAGAGGCGAGGCGGAGAGTACTCGTGCGAGGCAGAGAGTACTCGGAGACGAGGCGTACTCAAGCGAGGCGGAAGATACTCGGAAGTGGGGATGTCTTTTCAGTGAGGGTCTTGACGAAGACCTGCATCCCTTCCTGTCTTGGATCTTAGCCTGCACATTGTCAATGGTGTCAGAGAACTCCACCTTCAAGTTGATTATCTCGTTGCTTAGGGGGCCCTAATCCAGGCCCTCGTCAGTAGCCCCCGAGCCTGTGGTGGGGGTCAAGGACTCGCTTGCAGGTTCAGTGTCGGGGAAGTGTTGTAGTTTCTGTTCTTTGATTTACTCAGTGGGTGCACGCGAGCGCATCTGCCGGATGTAGCCCCCGAGCCCATGAAGGAGTTGTAGACTCGTTTATGGAGTTTTGAATCTTGAAATGTTGCCGTTGCTTCGAAGTCTCTGGTCATGGCGGTTGTGGTCGTATCAGTAGTTGCGTCCGCTCCGCTGGTCGTGGCTGACGTGGCGATTGTGACGGTTGGAGGGGACGGCGCGAGGCAGGTTCAGACCTGCGGGCCCACCCGGTATCGAACCGTCACGCGGGCGTGCCTCTGTCGCCTCAGGGGATGCGCCCACCGAGCGGGCAGTTTTACGGCGTGGTGGGGCCGGCATTAAATGCCAGCAGCCACATTCGCCCCTTATAAACCGTGCGCCGGTTGAGCTCCGTACTTTTCCACCTCGATTGCTTGCCTTTGCCGTCGCTGCTTGCTCGTCTGTTGTCAACCCTTGCACCGCCGCCGCCGCTTCTTGCATCTGCCTCACACCCCCGAGCTCGACAAACGCCATGTCGAACTGGACGCGCTCCAATGTCTCCCGCTCGATCCTCCAGCCACTCGTCGCCGCCGGCCAGCTGCCGGTCCTCACCACCACCGAGGAGTGGAAGGTTCCGGGCAATGAGTCGGTGCCGCACCCGCCGGACGGCTACGTCGTCTCGTTCGTGACATTCCACGAGTGGGGCTTCACCATCCGAACCGGCCGATTCATCCGCGCCGTCCTTGCGGAGTACCGGCTGCAACTCCACCACCTCAACCCCAACAGCATCCAACAAATGGCGGCATTCGAGGCGCTGTGTGAAGGGTACTTGGGAGTGGGTGCCCACTGGCACCTCTTCCCGTACTTCTTCAAGTTTGTGTGCCTGAAGGACAAGTCGCTCCCGGCCACCTTTAGGTGCGCCAATCTTCAGATGAAGACGAAGAGGAGCGAGGAGTACATCTCCGACACGCTGATGAGCTCCAATAGCGGCTGGCACAAGGGGTGGTTCTCCCTCAAGGACTGCCCCAAGTATCCACTGCCGAAGTATACTGGCTCCTCAATCGCCGAGGCGCCGGCGAACTAGAGCTACGGGCCCCCGGAGGCGGAGCAAGAGAGGCTTCTCGGGGATTGCTGGGCGGTGATGACCAAGCTGCGCGATGCCGGGGTTGACTTGGCGGCCGTCATCGGCCAGTACCATGCGCTGGGGGTCATCCCACTCCAGCGGCGTCGCCTGCCCATCTGCCAGATGACACCAGACAGGGCTCCCTTCGTCGGGACCTTGTCCGCTCCTCGGCTCCCTTCGTTGGATGAGATCCAGCGTCGCGTGGGCCAGGCAATCGGGAAGGCCAACTACTCGTGGCCGCTGCCCCGACTCCTACCCATGCTCCCCCAAGAGGGGACCAAAAGATATGTAAGTCCTTCCCTCCGACTAACGTTCCAACTATCTCGCATCCTTTGTGTTGATTCTTGTCTTCTTCCTTGCTCTTAGTTGAGGCCCGCGGACCCTCTCCCCGCGAAGCCGCCTCTTCCTGAGGACGCGATGCCGAATCGCGCCCAGGCCGCCGCGGATAAGAGGAGGGCCGACCGTAGGGCCCAGCACAAGGACAAGGAGATCACGAAGCGCGAGCGGAACGACGGCCGCGCCAAGCGTAGGAAGATGAAGGAGACCGATGTCTCCTCGGACGAGGATCCTCATCGTCGCCACTGTGGTCCGGTGATGATGGCGGTGCTGGTGTCGACTGGAACACGTTGTCGTCTCCGTCGCCCCCTCCCCAGCGGCAGGCCGTGGGGTCCATGAAGGACCGATTAGGCGAACCAGAGAGGGAGGGAGTGAATGGGAGCCGATAAAAATTCTTCTCGAAGGAGATGGGAACTCCAACAAGACGAACACGGCTTCCAAAACACTTCTCCGACTCAACTACCCAAGTTGGTCAAGACCACGCAGCCACTGGAGTGCTACTGGTCCTAGGAACCAACACACAACCTTCCAAACCAAAACTCACCAACACACATAGCGGAAACTTGCACGGCTTGCTGCCTGTGCTACACCGGTCAGACCGATGGCCTGCGCCGGTCAGACCGGTGACACCGGTCAGACCGGTGGACAACGCTGGTCAGGCCGGTGGCTACAGCAGCCGCACAGCAAACGTTCCAGGAAGCCTCAGTGACACCTCTAGGCCCTGGAACAAAAACCACCTCCGAAACACAACCTGCAAGGAAGAAGAACGCCTCACAAAACCTAGCAAAACAACTCCAAACACGCCAAGAACTGACCAGCAGGACCACAGGACAAAACCACACGGACAAGGCTGTTCCCGGAGAGAAATCCCACCAAGGGCTAGCACCGGTCAGACAGGTCAAGAGCACCGGTCAGACCGGTCGCGCCTGGACAACTCGGGATGAACAGTGCCCGTGAGTCAACTCCTCCAAAAATAACTCCCGATCTCCCGATTCGCTCCACGGATTCACACAAGACTTTGGGCATAGTAGGAACACCGCATGGGCACTCCATAGCCAAGATTTAGTCCACCAAAACTTGCTAAATCAAGAGGAATCGAAGGATTTCCGCCAAGAACACCACGAACCCTAGGACAAAGAAAACCCCAAAATTGAGCCCCTTTACTCACGGATTTGGTAGGGGAATCAAAGGGAAAAGAACCACGAGGGGTTCATGCATACATCCCCCACCAAATCCCAAAGAGAAAGGTCTCAAAACCGCCACAAGAAATTCACCAAGAAAAGCCTCCGAAAATCACCAAAAAGGACAAACGGGAAAGACACATCCAAGCCTTGAGGAACCACACCGAATCATCTATACATAACAAAGAGGTTCATACAAGGTCTAGCTTGCCGCCCGATCATCCTTCCCTCTCACAAGATCTCACCATGAAGCTCTCAAGCTAGTCCTAAGAAAATCCTAAGGAAAATAGGAAGGGAAAAATAGGAAAACCAAATGAGCTAGGGTTCCAAGAGATGGCTGCCATCCTCTCACCACTTGGGTTATATGGAGGCAACCGAAAGACGAAAATACCCTTACTAGCTAACTAGGGATACATGCCCCTCAAGGGCGAATTCGGAAATCTTTGTCTTTGCTCCATCAGACGGATGCCCAGCGACCGCAAACTTGCTTAGCCTCGACGCAAGCCTTGCGATCCCGACGTGTGTCCTCCGCTTCGAAGATTCCGGACTGCGTCGTCGCACACCGGTCAAACCGGTGCTCCTCACCGGTCAGACCGGTACCCACCGGTCAGACCCACTGGTCAGACCGGTCTGGAGCTGCTGCACCTCCGTCTTCGGTTCTTCGGTCTTGGCTTTGTGGATCAACCAAGGAACCCAGTGGTTTTCTGGTGAACCACCGGAAACCCCGCGAACTCGATGTAGCCTCCGCCAATCACCACTCATGACTCGACTCCCACGTAGTCCCGGCTCGACCTTGGTTTTGAGGCTCTACCAAAAACCGTCCATGACTTCATCTTGCCCTTCTTGCCACCATACGGCCCACACTTGACCCTGCTGGCCACCGGGTCCCTCGAACCAAGCCTACTTGTCTTCTCCACACCTGGAGGCCTCACCAGCAACGACCTTTCGCGCTTGTTCTTCACCTGCACCAACACCAGTCAAGCCGCAACCTGCACCTGCGATACTTAGCCAAGAATCAGTCCACACCATGTTGTCAATCACTCATCACACCAGGAAGCGACCATCCTCCGGTCCTCGAACCACACATGGCTCTCAATCTCCCCCTTGATTAGTGCATTGACAACACACACATTTTGGTAACCAAAGAGAAAAGGAAAAGAAAAGAAACGACTAAAAGAAACTCCAACAAGCGATCGAAAGCCAAAGAAAGGCAAAGAGCAAGATCACTTGAAGAAGACAAGTCTCGGACCCCTTAGGCAAGGGCAACGGCTCGACACATCCGAGACAAAGCATGCTCAAGCAAAGAGCACAAACCATCAAACCAAAGCTCGAAAACCACAAAGAGCTCCCCCTGCACAAATGCAAGCTCCCCATGAACCAATGCAACTCCCCTTGGACGAATGCATGCGAACCACTTCACGAAACAGAGCAGCTGCAACAGCTCAGCTCTGACCGGTCAGACCGGTCGACACCACCGGTTAGACCGGTGCTCAACATGTGAACAGGACCAGCACTCTGACCGGTCAGACCGGTGACCTCAACCGGTCAGACCGGTGCACAACAGAGCCCAGAAATGGCTCGAAACCACCTAAAAACCTTCTAGATGCATTCAGTAGGCCAAAACATGCTCAAACTTCTCCCCCTTGTTGACAATGCATGAATCAAGCCAAAAATGCAAAAAATGCAACCTAGAGCTTCTCAAATAGACAAAATTCAACATAGGATGCTACACATGTCCAAATGAGCAAGTTACTCTATAGCTTCGTAATGACATCAACTTCATGATCACCAAGTTCCACAACCATTGGACGAAGCTAAGATAGAATGGAGCAATTTTGCGAAAATTTACCCTCTCATGAGCAAAGTCCTAAACATGAGCAAAACATATCAAAATGGCAAAGCCACACAAACTTCATGCTAGGACAACCATTCTAAGCATAAGACCATCATAAACACCCACAAGCACATCATGTCATGTCAAAGCCACCGAGCCATGTGCCTACTTCTATATATGAGACTTCTCATTGGTAGGCATCATGCAACGGTTTAACACCCAAAGCAAATTAAAATTAGCACATATGACATGGGAGCACATTTTCCAAGCAATTTACATTTTATTTTCAGATTTGAAATTGGTACATGAAATGTCTTTGCGACAAAAAGGAACTTATGCCCCTCCACAAGATCAAGCATGGGGGCTAAACATTCATGATGGCAAATGAGCCTTTGGCCCCATATGATCAAAATAAGCTATCCAACCACAAATTAAGCATAGCCAAGCCACTAAAACATGTCAAGATCATATAAAGTCATTTACTCACAAGAGAGCATACATGTGATATTTTTCAAAAACATAGCCATCAACCATGGATATAAATCAAGATCATCAAGAGCTAAGCCAAACTAACCATAGCTTACCAAACTAGCTCACAAAGATATACATATCATTCCATGGTGAATAATGTATATAGGAGAAGCTTTTCCTACACAATGCATATGATACAAAATACATGCAACCTAAGATACAAAGATGCCTATACATCATGTTACATATGCCATGCCAAATGCAAGAAATGCACAAAGGAAAGCTATACATATGCTACAAAGGAGCTCCCACACACCAACTTAAGAAATCAAACACACACCAAGCTCCCCCCGCAAACGAGTGAAAGTTGCTTGATCTAGGGGTTTGGTGAAAATATCAGCTAGTTGGTCATGTGTGGGTACATGGATCAAGGCTATCTTCCCTTTCTCTACATTGTCTCTCAGGAAATGATACCTCACTTCTATGTGCTTAGTTTTGGAATGGAGCACTGGGTTCTTTGCAACGCTTATGGCACTAGTGCTATCACATTGAAGTGGGACATGGGTATACTCCTCACCAAAGTCACTCATGGTGTATGTGATCCAAAAGAGCTGAGAGCAACAACTAGTTGCGGCCACATACTCTGCCTCGGTAGTGGATTGAGCAACACTCGACTATTTGCAGGAAGACCAAGACACCAAAGAAGAACCCAAGAACTGGCAAGTCCCAGAAGTGGACTTCCTATCCAACCGACACCCGGCAAAATCCGCGTCTGAAAATCCATGAAGAGCTAAAGAAGAAGACGCGGAGTACCAAAGGCCGAAGTCAGGAGTATGACGCAAATACCTGAAAATGCGCTTGACCGCTTGCCGATGTGAAGTCCTTGGAGACGCTTGAAAACGAGCGCACAGACATACCGAGAACTGGATGTCCGGCCTCGTCGCCGTCAAGTAGAGGAGTGACCCGATCATGCTCCGGTACTCCTTCTGGTCCACATGCTCACCTTCCTCGTCCGCATCAAGGGTTGTAGTCGTACTCATAGGCGTCGCCATGGCCTTGGAGTCCTCCATCTTCAACTTCCTCACAATGTCCTCGGTGTACTTAGCTTGGTGCACAAATGTTCCTTCCTTTGATTGCTTGATTTGTAGCCCGAGGAAGAACTGCAACTCACCCATCATGCTCATCTCAAATTCCCTGCTCATGTCTTCTGCAAACCTTGCAACAAGAGAGTTAGACGAGCCACCAAAGACAATATCATCCACGTATACCTGCACAATCAGGATATCTTTGCCCTGCCTGAGGAGAAACAAGGTCTGATCGACCTTCCCCATCTCAAACCCTCTCTCAAACAGGAACCCTCTCAGCCTACCATACCAAGCTCTAGGAGCCTGCTTCAACCCATACAGCGCCTTCCTCAACTTGTAAACCCGATGGGGTTACTTCTCACTCTCAAACCCCGGTGGTTGCCTTACATACACCTCTTCCTCCAACACACCGTTCAGGAAAGCACTCTTCACATCCATCTGGTACAACTTGAACCCTTTAGCCACGGAAAAGGCTAAAAGGATCCTGATCGCCTCCAAACGAGCTACAGGAGCGAAAGTCTCCTCGTAGTCGATCCCCTCTTTCTGGCTGTACCCCTGAGCAACAAGTCTTGACTTGTTCCTCACCACTTCTCCTTTCTCTCCCTCTTTATTTTTCCACACCTTTTGTCCCAATCGGCTTACACCCTGGGGGAGGGTCAACCAACACCCAAACTTGGTTCCTCTCAAAATTCTCCAACTCCTCATGCATCGAATTAACCCAATTATGATTAGATAGCGCGTGTCCAATGTCTTTGGGCTCAAAGGTGGCAACAAAAGCAGCATGAGCGAAATGAGAATTGTTCCGAACCCTCGACCGTGTAGTGCGTTCATTCATGTCGCCGATGATTCTCGAAGCTGGGTGATCCACTTGCACTCGCCGGGGAGGTTCTCGCCTTGATGCTACCTCCCCCTCAACAGCAGCTTCGCCTTGATCTGGGTTTGTCATTGTAGGTGTGGGAGAGGGCCCGTTCTCGATCGTAGTTGAAGTAGTAGGTACATGCTCAGCCCCGGTCACCACACCGCCATCTTCATCATCTCCATGTTCATGCTCCTCCTCCTGAAAGATCTCCTCGCCAAGTTCGTCGTCACCTGCACACTCAAAAACAAGCTGATTACGTGGCTGTGTCTCGTCGAAGGTTACCTCGCAAGTCTCCACGATTTGGTTAGTTTCAAGATTGAGCACACGAAATGCTCTAGAATGAGATGCATAACCAAAGAAAATGCCATCGACAGACCTAGCCTCGAACTTGTCCAACTTCTTCCCTTTCTTCAGAATGAAGCATTTACAACCAAAGATATGGAAGTGACTCACCTTGGGTGTGCGACCGTGCATCAACTCGTAACAGGTTTTCTTCTTGTGAACCCTGAGGTAGATCCTGTTCGACACATAGCACGCAGTATTGACCGCCTGAGCCCAGAACCTTCTCGGAGTCCTATGCTCATTGAGCATCGTCCGAGCCATCTCGCACAAGGTCCTGTTTTTCCTTTCTACCACGCCATTCTGGGGAGGCGTATACGGACTCGAAAATTGATGTTCAAGACCCAAGTCATGGCAAAAGGTTTCGAAGCGAGAGTTTTTGAATTCCGAGCTATTGTCACTGCGGATCGCTCGTATGGCATCTTCGTGCCTCTCGTTTCTTAACCTCAAGACAAGATCTCGAACAAAACCAAACGTCTCCCCTTTCTCCTCAAGAAAGAACACTCACGCATACCGAGAGTAGTCATCCACCACAACAAGGACATACCACTTCCCACCCGCAGATCGCACACGAGCTGGGCCAACAAGGTCCATATGGAGCAGCTCGCATGGACGCTCAGTCATCACATCGGTGAGAGGCGGGTGAGAAGAGGCTACCATCTTGGCATGCCTACATGGCGCACAAACCAACTCTTTCTCAAACCTCAACCGTGGAAATCCCCGGACCAAATTGAGTTTACTCAAGCGTGACAAAAGGTCAAAGCTCAAGTGACCCAACTTCCGATGCCACTTCCACAACTCACTCGAAGAACCAGCCAAAAAGCAACGCTCCACACCAGAAGACTGAGAGAAATCAGCTCGGAACACTTGACCCTCGGGAATGACCATGGAAACTAGGTACCCTCGAGAATCTAAAATCCGAGAACCACCAGGCCGAAACAACACCTCAAAGCCCTCATCCAACAACTGGGACACGGAGAGCAAATTGAACCCCAGCGATTGAACAAGAGCAACACGCCTGAGAGTGACCTTGTCACTTACCTTGATCTCACCTTCTGATAGCACACGCCCTCGCCCATTGTCCCCAAAAGTGATGTATGTCCTGGACACCACCAGGACGAGAGTTGAGAACCACCCCTTGTCCCCGGTCATATGCCTCGAGCACCCGGAGTCAATCAACCAAACGTTCCTCAAGTCTCCCACCTGAAATTCAAAAGCGAGCACGTGAGTGAACAAACGACTCAGCACTAGGGTTAGTACCAAAAGAGTAAAACCAGTGCCGAGCCATTTGCTCCAAAGTGGGGTTAGCACAAACCATATCATCACACCTATCAAAGCTACCACCACGAATACCACCACGGTAACCACTACGAGGGAACCAACCCTCTCTAGCTGGAGGAGGACGAAAGCCACGAAAGGAAAACCGTGGACCGTTCCTCCTCTCCATCTCAAAGCTACGACTCCTCCCACCCTCGTATTGAGCACAAGGTGGAGAACGCCTAGCAAACTGACCACCTGCAGACTTTCCATACGAACCACCAGAACCACGACCACCTGAACCAAACCGAGCATCCTCACGAGCACGAAAAACAGACCACTGTCTGTCCAGACCTGCACCGGTCTGACCGGTGTAGCTCGGCCAGCAGCATCACCTGCTGCCTTCCGGTCTCCCCAAGCCAGAACCGTCCTCATAATCACCTTGGCCCTGGGCATCTGCATACGAGGCTTAGGTACACCATTAGAGGGGTGGTACCTGTCCTTGTTAGCCCACTCTCTAGCCATTCTCTCCTCACGCTTCCTCTTGAAGCAAAACTCATCCTTGTGACCATCTCTCCCACAATACCCACAATGGAACTTCATGGGCTGTGGCTTAGGCTTAGGCTTGGGTTGGGGCTGCTCACTCGGTTTCTCACCCTTCTTCTCTCCTTCCTCACCTCCCTTTGGGCTCACAAACTTCACCGGTTTTTGGAAATCATTTGTTGGGTGAGGGAATATGGGTGGATCTGGAGTAGTGTCAAGTTTGTTTCTGAGATGGTTAGGCTTAGGCTCAAACTTGTTCTTGTGTCTGTTTGGTGGTGGGATAGGGATCTCTCCAACTCTCTCAACTACCTCACCACTGTTCTCTCCAAGCTTGTCAGCCCCAAGTGCCTGACCATCATAGCGTTTGGAAGCCGCTATCATGATACCAAGCTGAGGCTCCTGACCCGACAACCAGCTCATACATTTCCTCAGCTCATCATTCTCATCCTGCAAGCGATCAACATAATGTGCAAGCTCCAAATTCTTAACCGCATGCAATTCACAAGTAGAGCAAGAAGTGGGAATAGGCTCTTTCAACTTAGCCTCAAGCGAAACAGTGTAAGCATGCATCTCATCAATCTTTCCATGCAAAACAGAGCAAGAAGTACAAGCACCTAGCAAAGCAGGTCTAGACTTAAGCTCAGCCACTTCAACTCTAAGCACATCTAGTTCATCACAAGTAGAAGCATGCTTATCCTTAAGAGCAGTAAGATCAGCTAGGTACACAGAGCAATCACAGCAATCAATCTCATCAGAAACCACAGGAGAAGCCTTAAGCGAATCAATCTCAAGCTTAGCATCTAGGTTCTGGGTTTCTAGCTCAGCCACACGGTTCCTAGCATTTTCTTGTGAGGCCCTAAGCTCTTTCCTCATCTTCTTGGCCTCTCTAAGCATGTGATCGCGATTATCAAGCAAGTCAACCAACTCCTCATTCTCCTTGCGCAAAGAAGAGAGCTCATCACATACCTCATCCTCGGAGTCCGAGTCCGAGTCGCTCTGGTGACTCTTCTTGCTGCCAGAGCTACGAGCCGTGCCGTAGAAGCCATCTCCCGCGAAGCAGCTCAACCCGTTCAAGTTCTTGGATGCCTTCTTGTTCTTGCGCCGATCACCTTCATCTTCGCTGCTACTCGAGCTCGAGGAAGAGTAGGCGGAGCTGGAGTCGACGTCGCTCGCTCCAACCATCGCTCGGGCCTTCCTGCCGCGGCCGTCCTTCTTCCTCGACCGTCGCTCATCCTTGTGCTTGTTCTTGTGCTTGTGATCACGCCTTGATCGATACTTGCCGTCCCTGCTCGACCGGTGCCTGTAGCCGTCCTTGTTCTCCGTCTTCTCCGGGCAGTCGGCGACGAAGTGTCCTGGCTTGCCGCACTGAAAGCACGTCTGTGCTGTCCTCCTTGTGTTCACCCGATTCTCGTGCAACCTCTCGAACCGCCTGGTCAGCAATGCCAGCTCGTCCTCTCCAAGCACGTCGAACTCCTCGTCTGGCAAAGACATCAAAGAAGACAGAGAGTACATCCTGGAGGATGCGTTAGCATTAGACTTAGCTCCTTTGTCACCAATGACAGCAATACTATGAGAATCAGTCAGGCTCTCGATCTTGGCTGTCATACCACGGTCCAACTCAGCCGACTTGAGCTTCGAGAACAGCTCGTTCACGGTCAATGTGTCATACTTCTCGGACTCAAGGATAGCCTCGACCTTCCCGTCCCATACGGTACGATCCAACGAGTGCAAGAGCTTCACGGCTCTATCATGATCATCGTATGGGAGCACGGCCACATTGGCTCTCTTGTTGTTCACAACGACCATAAACCGCTGGAAAAGGGCATCGACAGACTCGCCGGGGAGATGAGTGAAGTTCTCGTACTCTCTCCTGTAAGTCGCGTACATCCGAGCCTGAACCTGAGCATTCCCAGCTTGTGCATCCTTCAACTGCTCCCAAATCCTACAAGCTAAGTCCTCTGTCTAAACCCGATCGAATTCGGGCTGACACAGAGCACGAAA
Source organism: Cenchrus fungigraminus (assembly GCA_036936925.1). NCBI lineage: Eukaryota > Viridiplantae > Streptophyta > Magnoliopsida > Poales > Poaceae > Cenchrus > Cenchrus fungigraminus. The sequence goes on from CM072775.1 coordinate 26,276,654, forward strand.
CAAGTAGTCGACCGCCTTGTTGTTGGCGTCGAACATATCCCTCGATCCTGGAGCAAGGAAGTTCATCGGATGAACATAAGCTGTGTTCACCGTAACGTCCCAAAGGATCTGACCCTTTCCGTGGAGGAACGCTGCCATCCGCCTCTGCCACATCTGGTAGTTCTTCCCATCGAAGTGCGGAGGACCCGAACCCCGTTCCTGGTATGCCATCTTTGGATCTTAGACTGGTCAGAGTCAATGAAGACCCGAACCGGCTCTGATACTAATTGAACGACCGATTAGGCGAACCAGAGAGGGGGGGAGTGAATGGGAGCCGATAAAAATTCTTCTCGAAGGAGATGGGAACTCCAACAAGACGAACACAGCTTCCAAAACACTTCTCCGACTCAACTACCCAAGTTGGTCAAGACCACATAGCCACTGGAGTGCTACTGGTCCTAGGAACCAACACACAACCTTCCGAACCAAAACTCACCAACACACACAGCGGAAACATGCACGGCTTGCTACCTGTGCTACACCGGTCAGACCGATGGCCTGCGCCGGTCAGACTGGTGACACCGGTCAGACCGGTGGACAACGCCGGTCAGGCCGGTGGCTACAGCAGCCGCACAGCAAACGTTCCAAGAAGCCTTAGTGACACCTCTAGGCCCTGGAACAAAAACCACCTCCGAAACACAACCTGCAAGGAAGAAGAACCCCTCACAAAAGCTAGCAAAACAACTCCAATCACGCCAAGAACTGACCAGCAGGACCACGGGACAAAACCACACGGACAAGGCTGTTCCCCGAGACAAATCCCACCAAGGGCTAGCACCGGTCAGACCGGTCAAGAGCACCGGTCAGACCGGTCGCGCCTGGGCAGCTCGGGATGAACAGCGCCCGCGAGTCAACTCCGCCAAATCTAACTCCCGATCTCCCTATTTGCTCCACGGATTCGCACAAGACTTTGGGGATAGTAGGAACACCTCATGGGCACTCCATAGCCAAGATTTGGTCCACCAAAACTTGCTAAATCAAAAGGAATCGAAGGATTTCCGCCAAGAACACCACGAACCCTAGGACAACGAAAACCCCAAAATTGAGCCCCTTTACTCACGGATTTGGGAGGGGAATCAAAGGGAAAAGAACCACGAGAGGTTCATGCATACATCCCCCACCAAATCGCAAAGAGAAAGGTCTCAAAACCGCCACAAGAAATTCGCCAAGAAAAGCCTCCGAAAATCACCAAAAAGGACAAATGGGAAAGACACATCCAAGCCTTGAGGAACCACGCCGAATCATCTATACATAACAAAGAGGTTCATACAAGGTCTAGCTTGCCACCCGATCAACCTTCCCTCTCACAAGATCTCACCATGAAGCTCTCAAGCTAGTACTAAGAAAATCCTAAGGAAAATAGGAAGGGAAAAATAGGAAAACCAAATGAGCTAGGGTTCCAAGAGATGGCTGCCATCCTCTCACCACTTGGGTTATATGGAGGCAACCGAAAGACGAAAATACCCTTACTAGCTAACAAGGGATACATGCCCCTCAAGAGCGAATTCGGAAATCTTTGTCTTCGCTCCATCGGACGGATGCCCAGCGACCGCAAACTTGCTTAGCCTCGACGCAAGCCTTGCGATCCCGACGCGTGTCCCTCGCTTCAAAGATTCTGGACTGCGTCGTCGCACACCAGTCAGACCGGTGCTCCTCACTGATCAGACCGGTACCCACCGGTCAGACCGGTCTGGAGCTGCTGCACCTCCTTCTTCGGTTCTTCGGTCTTGGCTTTGTGGATCAACCAAGGAACCCAGTAGTTTTCTGGTGAACCACCGGAAACCCCGCGAACTCGGTGTAGCCTCCGCCAATCACCACTCATGACTCGACTCCCACGTAGTCCCGGCTCGACCTTGGTTTTGAGGCTCTACCAAGAAACCGTCCATGACTTCATCTTGCTGTTCTTGCCACCATGCGGCCCGCACTTGACCCCGCTGGCCACCGGGTCCCTTGAACCAAGCCTACTTATCTTCTCCACACCTAGAGGCCTCACCGGCAACGACCTTTCGTGTTTGTTCTTCACTTGCACCAACACTAGTCAAGCCGCAACCTGCACCTGCGATACTTAGCCAAGAATCAGTCCACACCACGTTGTCAATCACTCATCACACCAGGAAGCGACCATCCACCAGTCCTCGAACCACACATGGCTCTCTGTCCTGCTCCAGGCAGCGGCCGGAGCCCGCTGCCCATGAACAGGGAACGTGCTCCAGCTCGCGCCCGTCTCCGCGCCCGGACCAAGAGGATCGGAGGGTGACTCGCTCCCGGTCGGGCCCCGGCGGCCAAGAGCAGCAGAGGGAGAGGAGGAGGTCCCCGCGGCGAGATGACTCGTCTAGGTGTCCGGCGGACCGCGATTCGTCTGCTCGCCGTCCCTCCGGCGACTCATCATGGCGGGGGTCGCGCTCCCTGAGGAGGCGGTCGCTGCCTAAGGCGAAATCGATGTCACCGGCGCCCGCTTTGACCGTGCCGCACGGGGAGAGTGTGAATGCTCCCCCGCGCCGCCTTCAGTCATTGGTCATCCACGGCGGTGGGGACCTGCCCGTGCAGGTCCCCCTCGCCTAGAGTGACAGTCGCCGCGAGTCGTCGAGCGTAGCCTCCAGGCCTGTCAAGCGGGCCTGCATCACCTCCTCTATGTAAGTGTCATTTCGCACTATCTCGTTATCTTGTTCTTCGATTTTTGTTCGCCTTATTGATTTGCCCTTCTCGTGTCAGTCGTTCCAATATCGGTGCCCTCAGCCTTGCGCCACGGAAGCGTGCGGCCCTGAGCGCACGCACTCCTTCGTCCGTTCCCCACCCCTCGACTCCGCCTCACGCGCCGGAGACAGCCCCAGCCGAGGACCCGATCGCCAGGGTCGTTGAGACTCCTGAAGCAGCTGCACCCCCATCTTTGTCAGGGGATGGAGACGTAGTCGGGGGGCAAGCAGTACCTGAGCAATCCGAGCTCCCGGTGGCGCCCATCGTCGAGCAAGGCACCGCTGTGCAGGCGGCTCCAGAGGTGGGCCTGCCCCCGGCATCTGGCACCGGTGACGGCGAGACTGTGGAGGTGGCGGCCCCCTCGTCGTCCATGCAGCTCCTGGGGGCCACCGATACGGGGGGGGGCAAACCTCCCAGGGGGTGATGCAGCCGCCTACGCGGTCGAGCTGGAACGGTGCCTGCTGGCATCGGAGGAGCTGCCAGCTGAGGCGCCCGTGCCGCCCGTCTCGGAGGTCGTCGTGGCGGTCGAGGAGGCCGTGGTGGTCGAGGAGGTCATGGCGAGCCCTGAGACGTCCAGAACCCAGACGGCAGAAATGGTGCCGGATTCCATCGCGCCACCGGAGCCGCCACGCCAGCCCACCGCCGTTCTCGTAGAGGTGGTTGAGATCGCAGACTCGCCACTTCCCGACACGTGGGCGCCTGCTTCCCTCGAGGACGCGATGGGCAGCACTTCTCCGATCACCGTCCGAGAGGTTGGTGAGAGCTCGGGAGCCCGTCCCTTCTCGACCCCCGAGGGGGGTGAGCATGGCCTAGGCCTCGGGCGCGCCTCGTGGGCCGGAACTCATGATGCTGAGGCGCACGACGACGAGGACGAGGAAGCCACGGCCCGTCACCGCCTCGGGTGGGGTTTACAGTAGGCGGAGCAGGCGATCAATGAGCTCGTCGTTCCAGCCTCATCTGTGAGTTGGCCGAGCCCAATCCTAGATTTTGTGTTTTGATTTCCGGGTTGTTTCTATGGTTGACTCTCTTCTCGGCCCAGATACTCGCCAGCTGTAGTGCCAGGAAGACGCGCACCATTAAGGAGCTCTGAGCTGAGAAAGCCCAGTTGGAGATGCAGCTGGTCGCCGCTCGACTAGCGGCTGTAGGAGCAGTGGCGAGCGAGGCTTCGGTGAGGACCGCTCTTGAAGTTGCGGCAAAGTCAGCAGAGGACCACGTGGTTGCTGCGCAGTCTGTCGCGGATGCTGCCATGTCGGAGAAAGCGGCCCTTGAGGCCAACCTTGCCCAGGCGGAATCCACCGCCGCAGAGCTGCGGACTGCTGCCGCAACTGCTGCCGAGACAGCTCGGAACGCAGCTGCCGCCGCTGCTGCTGCCGAGGCCGCGTCCCAGACCGCCGCCGAAGAGAAGGCGACACTTGAGAAGAGGGTGGCGGACCTGCAGCAGGACCTGGTGCACGCTGAGGTAGACCTGAAGACGGCGAACAATCAGGTCTGCAACCTCTCCACCAAGCTGCAGGAGGTGACCGACGAGGGGACCCGGCTTCACGAAGAAAACAGCCAGCTGGCGCGGGAGATTCAGGGTGAGCATCCTTGTATTCTTAACTTTCATGATGTTTCCTTTCCTGCGTTAGTCGTTGCTAATGCTGCTTCGCTCTTTGGTTTTGACAGGGATTCGCACAGGTCGTGCTGCACAGGCTGTCAAGCTAGCGGAGAAGGCTTAAGAGGTCATCGCCGCTGAGCTCAAGATCCACGAGATGTCTGAGATGGCCAAGAACTTGGTGGACCAACTGTCAAGTACGTTCTTCTTATCTTGACCCCTTCTCACTTATGATTGTGCTTCTCACGGCTCAACTCTGACTCGTTCTCTGTTTCCAGAGGTCAAAGTGGAGCTGGAGGATTCTCGGAAGGCTCAGCACGAGACGGAGGAGGCGCGCAAAAAGGACATACTGGACCGTGCCAAGCTCGGCCGACATGTTGACAAGATCTTGACGGAAATCGGCGCCCCGCCTGTGCAAATGCCTCCCCAGGTGCTCGGCGATCGGATCAATCTTCTGCCGGCTTCGTCAAGGAGAGAGAGCTGTCGACCTCTCGGCAGCTGGTGCACCGGGTCCTCTCCATGTTCAGCTCGCACTACCAGGGGCTGGACCTTCAGGCGCTGAGTGGTGGTTGGGCCCCCGGCTACTCGAATGAGGAGCTCGACAAGATCGAAGAGGATTGCGCCACCCTTGCCCGAGCCATGGCCGACACCGCGATGAAGGACCTGGAGCTGATCCCAAAAGACACACCAGAAGACGGCTCTAGGCCTTCCCATTAGATGCATCGAGTTGTATAACAGTTAAACAAAATTTGTATGCGTACTGTACTGAACAACTTTTCATTTTGTTTTGAAACCGTCGCCTCCTGAAGCATTCCCCGAGTACTCACGAACGACTGTAGAACGACGTAGCTGTACTTAGATACTTAGGCCGATCGAACTTTTCTCTGGAGCCGCGGGGGCGTAAGAGTCGGAAAGCTCGACCTGAGTCGCGAAGTGACGCCACGCGTTCGCAGCCCCCGAGTACTTAGGGATGTTTAGGAGAAGATTCACGTGTTTTTCTTAAGAAACATTTTGAGCCGGAGGCCAAGCGGTTACCTGAGTACTTTTGAAGGTAGTCGGACGTCGAACTGCCGGTCCAAGCTACGCTCACAAGTCTTCGCTCTATAGCCGCAGGGGCGTAAGTGCTGAGAGGCTTGGACAAGCAACAACATTAAAACGCTCATAGATCAACATCCTTCCCTTTCGCAAGATAAAGGTGTTCTTCCAAAAAGAACCGCTCGCTCGCGCGATTGGTCACGACAAGGTTGTCGGAAAGTTTTGTTTTGAAAACAGGAAAACGAAAGGGGGGCATCGTGCCTCGGGTAGCCCCCGAGTGGTAAGTGTTTTTGCGTGGGCGCACGGACACTTGCCACTCAGCCTTTAGATAGCGTTGAAACATACATAAAAGATGCCAACACAAAATATCGAGAACTTTAGGAAATAAGAGCAAAGGCACATGCCACTATTCATTAATCATAAGCTGCAACAAAGAACATTACTCAAGGGCAAAAACATCGTAGATGTTCTACGTTCCATGCATTGGCGATGATCGTGCCGTCGTCGTGCTGGAGCTTGAATGTTCCTGGTCGGAGCACCTGGTCGACGATGTACGGTCCCTCCCATGGAGGCGCAAGCTTGTGCCGGTCCTTGTTGCTCATGACCCGTCGGAGTACTAGATCTCCGACTTGGAACTAGCGGTCGTGGATGTTGCGCTCGTGGTAGCGCCGTAGAGCTTGCTGGTACCGAGCAGAATGTAGGAGCGCCACGTCATGTGCTTCGTCAAGCTGGTCGATCGCATCTTCGAGTGCGACTTGGTTCCCCTCTTCAGTATACGCCCGGACCCTTGGGCTGCCATAGTCAATGTCCGTCGGGAGGACTGCTTCCGACCCGTGCACCATGAAGAATGGTGTGAAGCCGGTGGACCGACTCGGCGTGGTGCGCAGACTCCACAGAACGGATGGCAACTCGGCAACCCATCTTGCTCGAAACATCTCGAGTCGTCTGAAGATCCGAGGCTTCAATTCTTGTAGGATCATGCCGTTAGCCCTCTCGGCCTGCCCGTTGGTCCTTGGGTGCGCAACGCAAGCCCAGTCCACGCAGATGTTGTTGTCGTCGCAGAACCTGAGGAACTTCTTTCCCGTGAACTGGGAGCCATTGTCTATGATGATCGAGTTCGGGATCCCAAAGCGGTAGATGATGTCGGTAAAGAATGCCACGGCCTCTTCGGAACGGATCTTGACCACGGGTCGTGCCTCAATCCATTTTGAAAACTGATCGACAGCCACGAGCAGGTGCGTGATGCCCCCGTGTGCTTGCTTGAACGGTCCTACTATGTCCAGCCCCCATACGGCGAACGGCCACGTGATTCGGATGTTCTGAAGTGCTTGCGCCGGGAGATGAGTCTGTCGAGTGTAGAACTGACAGCCCGCACAACGTCGCACGATGTCCTTGGCGTCTGCGAGCACCGTGGTCCAATAGAAACCGTGTCGAAATGCTTTTCCGACTAAAGTTCTTGCGGCGGCATGATATCCGCATGTGCCAGCATGAATTTCCTGAAGCAGGTCTCGGTCTTGATCTCTCTGAATGCAGCGCATGAGTATATCCACTGCGCCTCGCTTGTGGAGCTCGCCGTCGATGAGGACATAGGATTTGGCTCGCCTCGAGATGCGACGTGCTTCCATCTAGTTGGAGGGAAACTTTCCCTCGACTAACCATTCGAGGATTGGGAACCGCCGGTCAAGATCTTCTAAGTTTGGCTCTTGTTGTTCGTCGATCTCCATGACTTCTGGCTCCTTCGTCTCTGGTTGTTGCTCCCCATCCACTTAGACAGATGGTGCGTGCTGATCACTGGCAAACACACCATGCGACACAGGCTTTCGGCTTGACGCTGCTTTGGCGAGGATGTCTGAAGCTTTGTTGTTGTCACGCAGCACATGATGGAGCTCGAGCCCATGGAACTTGTCCTCCAGCTGACGCACAGTTCGACAATAGGCCGCCATCTTGGGGTCGACATAGTTCTTCTCCTTCATCACTTGATCTACGACAAGCTCGGAGTCCCCACGGATCTCGAGGCGGTGGATTCTGAGTTCGACTGCGATCCGAAGGCCGTTGATGAGCGCTTTGTACTCGGCCACGTTGTTCGAGGCAGGAAAATGCAGTCGGACCATGTACTCCATATGCACGCCTAGAGGCGAGATGAAGACAAGACCTGCCCCTGCTCCCTCCTTCATGACTGAGCTGTCGAAATACATTGTCCATGTCTCGTGCTCGATTGGTGCCGGCGGAGTCTGAATCTCTGTCCATTCAGCAACGAAATCCGCCAATACCTGTGACTTAATGGCACTGCGTGGTGCATAAGTCACGTTCTGTCCCATCAGCTCGAGGGCCCACTTAGCTATCCTCCCTTCGGCCTCAGGATTCTGAATCACCTCCCCGGGGGGGTACTTGGACACCTCTGTGATGGGGTGCTGGTCGAAGTAATGCCGAAGCTTGCGTTTGGTGATCAAGACAGCGTACACGAGCTTCTGAATCTAAGAGTAGCGGGTCTTTGAGTCGCAGAGGACCTCACTTACGAAATAGATGGGTCGCTGCACCTTAAGTGATTTCCCAGGCTCTTCTCGTTCAATGACCAGAGCAGCACTCACGACCTGCGTCATTGCAGCCTCGTACAGAAGCATTTGCTCTCCTAGCATCGGTGTCGTGAGCACGGGCGGACTCTTCAGGAGATTCTTGAGTTTATCGAGCGCTTCCTGAGCCTCGGGCATCCAGGTGAAGTGGTCGGACTTTTTCATCAGGCGGTACAGTGGCGGGCTTCGCTCTCCGAGTCGAGTGATGAACCGACTGAGAGCAGTGAGACAGCCTGTGATGCGCTGCACGCCCTTCAGGTTCTGGATTGGCCCCATGTTGGTGATGGCTGAGATCTTCTCAGGATTAGCCTCAATGCCGCGTTCGGACACGACAAAGCCAAGGAGCATGCCCCTTGGAACCCCGAAAACGCATTTTTCGGGATTTAGCTTCACCCCGTGCTCTCTCAGTTTCGTGAATACTTCCGTAATATCGGGGATCAGATCACCCGTCTTCTTTGACTTGACCATGATGTCATCGACATATGCCTCGATTATTCGTCCTATGAGATCACCGAAAACGTGTCGCATGCATCTTTGAAAGGTAGCGCCCGCGTTCTTGAGCCCGAAAGGCATCGAGTTGTAACAATAAGTGCCAAAGGGAGTGATGAAAGACGTTGCGAGTTGGTCCACTATGCACATCGCGATCTGGTGGTACCCGGAGTACGCATCGAGAAAACAGAGGGTTTCGCACCCTGCCGTTCAATCGACTACCTGATCTATGCGAGGCAAAGGAAACAGATCCTTGGGACATGCCTTGTTAAGGCTCGTGTAGTCAACACACATCCTCCATTTCTTATTCTTCTTCTTTACAAGTACAGGGTTAGCTAGCCACTCGGGGTGGAACACTTCCTGAATGAACCCTGCGCTAAAAAAGCTTCTTGATCTCCTCGCCTATGGCTTTGCACTTGTCGTCATTGAAGCGGCGCAGGCACTGCTTGATCGGTTTCGATCCCGGCTTGAAGTTCAGTTTGTGCTCGGCAACCTCTCTTGGAATCCCCTTCATGTCGGAAGGTTTCCATGCGAACAGGTCGAGGTTCGCTTTGAGGAAGTCGACGAGCGCGCTTTCCTATTTAGGATCGAGCACCGTCCCGATACGGAGCGTGTGGCCATCATCGATGACAGCCACATCCTTGACATCCTTGGCGGGCTCGAAAGAGCAGGCCACTCGCTTGGACGACTCGGGGATATCTTGGTCCTCGGAGGGAGGCTCGGCGTGGAGCTTCTTGGACCGGATGAGTGTTTCAGCGAATTGAAAGCACTCGGTGTCGCATTCGTATGCGTACTGAAACGTAGTCCCCTCTGTGATGACCCCCTTCAGACCGGGGATCTTCAACTTGAGATATGTGTAGTTGGGCACGGCCATAAACTTCGCGTAGGCCAGCCTCCCGAGGATGGTGTGCCACGTCCCCGAGAACCCCACCACTTCGAAGGTGAGGGTTTCTGTGCGGAAGTTCTGCGACGTTCCGAACGTGACGGGCAGATCGATCTGCCCTATCGGGAGCGCATCTTTCTCGGGGATGACCCCGTGGAAAGGAGTTGGCGATGGGCGCAGTCGGGACCGAGAGATGCCCATGTTGTCGAGCGTCGTCATGTACGGAATGTTGAGCCCGCTCCCTCCGTCCATCAGCACCTTGTGGACCCGCTTGGTCCTAATCAGTGGAGCCACCACGAGTGGGTAGCATCCTGGTTGCGGTACATGGTCGGGGTGGTCCTTTCGGTCGAAGGTGATCGGGGTATCCGACCACTTGAGGTACGCCGGTGTCGCAGGCTCGGTGTTGTAGACTTCGCGCCGGATCAGCTTCTCCTTGCGCCTTGACGATCGTGCCGGTGCCCCGCCAAAGATCATGGACCGCGCCATCTTCTCGGGGGAAGACCACCTCCTCCTCGTCGTCGTCGTTCTCGGGGGGTGGTGCTACCTTTTTTGGAGGCTCCGCCGACTTGGATTTGAGCATGCCGTTGACGTAGTTCTTCATCAACCGGCAATCTTTGAGTGCATGCTTGACAGGTGTCTCATGATGGGTACATGGCGCCTCCAAGAGTCTCTCAAAATGACCCCTCGGGATGCCGTCTTGATTGTTCTTGGGGCGTGTAGCCTTGTGCTCGACCGCTGCAACGACGTTGTCGTCACGACCACGCTTGTCGCCCTTTTTCTTCTTCTTGGACCGCGAGGAGGGCCCCTCTCCGGCGTCCACGACTTGTTTCCCCTTACTCAGTGGGGGAACCAATATTGCTGCCACTGCCTCTTCCCCGTCGGCGTGGTTGGTTGCGATGTCGAGGAGCTCCCGAGTAGTCCTCGGGGTCCTTTGCCCTAGCCGGTGGATGACGGTGGTGCAGGTGGTGCCATTCTGGAATGCCGAGATGGTGTCATTGTTCGTCGCGGTGGGAAGCTCGGTGCAGCGTTTAGAGAAACACCTAATGTAGTCGCGCGGGCTCTCCCCTGGCTGCTGCTTGCAGTTGCGCAGCTCCTACTGCTTGCCGGGCTGGACGTACATGCCCTGGAAGTTGCCGATGAATGTCTCCCGTAGGTCCTTCCAGCTGTTGATCCTGCCACGTGGCAGGTGCTCCAGCCAGGTCCGCGCAGAGTCGGTGAGGTGGAGCGGCAGGTTCTTGGTGATGAACAGATCGTCCGTCGCCCTGCCCGCTCGGCACGCGAGCCTGTAGTCTTCCAACCACACGCTAGGGTTGGTCTCTCCGTCATATCTGGGTACTGCTATCGGAGCTCGAAAACACAAGGGGAACTTGGCGTCTTGCACCTTCCGACCAAAAGCGCGTGGGCCCTTCGGATCGGGTGACCAGCTTCGGTCACGATCTTCATCGCTATCGTAGCGTCCGCCGCGCCTCTGGCTATGACGTCGGCGTGAGCGGTGCTCATCAAGCTTGTCACGGTTGTCGTCATTGCTGCCATAGCCGTAGTCATAGTTGTCGTCACCTACAGCTCGGCGACAAGCCTCGAGCGCGTCACGAGCGTCGCGGTTGTGCCCCAGTCGCGACTTGACTGACGGCTCGCCAGCGCCTCAGTGCTTTGACGGGGATCGATCTTGGTGTCGCACGGACGGTGCACCTCGCGCCTCGCGCGCGCGTGATGCCGAGCTCTCGGCCTGCTGTGCGGCCGCCGTCTCGAGGAGGGTTTTGAGTTGCTAGCGACCCCTCTTCTCCTCAGGCGTAGCCGGCTCGGGGCAGCCACGCAAGAGCATGGCCGCTGTCGCGAGGTTCTGCGATGCACGCCCGAAGCGCGGCGTGCCGTCATTGTCGACGGCGGCATCCTCGTTGATGCGCCGGTTCACGTCCCGTGCCCGAGCGCGAGCTTGTGGGGCTGGCTGCTCCGCCTCCTGCTCGCGGTGCTGATCATGCCGCTGGCTTTGCTGGGGCCCCTCCTCCACACCGAGCGCTTGGTGGAGGTTCGCCAGCTCTTCGTCGAGCTGGCGCTTGGCCTCAGCGATCTTGTCGAGGCACGCCCGGTGCTGGGCGTCCCCATTGCGGTGACGAGGGTTCTCCTCGCCGTCGGTCGAGCTGGTGGTGGTGCGGGCCTCCAGGACGTTGCACTCTCGCGTGAAGTCCGGGAGGGGCGTCGGCGGCTCCCGCCGTGGGGCCGCGGAGCTTGGGGCGACGTACGAAGCCCTGAGCTCGTTCACGTAGGCCGTCACCGGGTCGTCCGGGAGGCCTAGCTGTCCTCAGGGGTACAAGGCGCCGTACCGCTCCATGAATTCCCCCCAGGTCAGTGGCTCAGATCCGCTGGCCTGGAAGGCGAGGTCGGTGAGGTGGAAGGCAGCAAGCCTGAAGCGCTCCTGCGTCGGGTTTGGCCCTAGCATGGTCATGATCGATTCGTACGTGAAGCCACGGACGAATGCTGCACGCGCCGCTGCCGTCGTCGTGGTGGTGGGTCGCGTAGGTCGGGAGAAAGTCCTCCCGACGACGGACTCCACCGGCCCGGTGTAGACGAAGCCGAGGGAGCCGAAATGCACGGTGGCGCCGGGAGTCAGCGAAACTCCGCGGCCCTCCATCCAGATCGCTGGTGTGGTTTGGCGAGACACACGATGTACCCCTACCTGGCGCCAACTGTTAGGGTTCTCAACCGCCGGCAGTAGATTTGTATCGAATCGTGTGTCAGATCTGGATGGTTGACACGGGAGACACAAGGGTTTTATACTAGTTCGGGCCTCCGGAGAGTAACACCCTATGTCTAGTTCCGAGTACTCGTGTTCCTATGCCCGGAATGTCTGTAGTAGGGGTTAAAAACTTGGTGATCGGTCAGCCTCTACGTACGTTGCACCCCTCCCCCTTTTATAGATGCAAGGGCGAGGGGCAAAGAGGGAAAACGAAAATAAGCTACAATACTATGGCGTTGTGAAGTCTTTTCCATCATTGATGTCCGTCAGGCGGCGTGGGTGGGCGCTGAGCTGTGGTGTCGTCGGAGGCCGTCGTCACTGTTGATTCTGGGCACTTGGCACCTCCTCCAAGTAGTTCATGCGATCACTCAGCCTTCTTGAGTGTGACTTAGGCCTGGCACGTTATGGCCTAAACACCAGTAGATGGTAATCGAGTGCGCGTTCTAACGGGGTGGAGTGCAACTGGCGTTGGATGTGACGGCGTGTCGGAGGTCGTGGGAGGTGCACTGTGCGCCATTACGGCTCTTGTCAGACCGGGTCGTCCTCCCGTCGTGCCAGCTGCGGTCTTTGCATGGTGTGGAAACCAGTGTCACGCGTGTCGTTGCGAAGAAGCTTGGGGGGCTGGGGTGGCGCCACGTTCGTGTGGGGCCCCAGTCCCACGTTCCGGCTCCCCCACGTGGACCTCGTCTTAGTCGGAGACGGAGGTTACTCGCGCGAGCGGGTAGTCGGAGGCGAGGCAGAGAGTACTCGTGCGAGGCGGAGAGTACTCGGAGACGAGGTGTACTCGGGCGTGGTGGAAGATACTCGGAAGTGGGGAAGTCTTGTCAGTGAGGGTCTTAACCAAGATCTGCATCCCTCCCTGTCCTGGATCTTAGCCTTCACATTGTCAATGGTGTCAGAGAACTCCATCTTCAAGTTGATTATCTCGTTGCTTAGGGGGCCCTAATCCAGGCCCTCATCAGTGTATGACTAGTTTCGACTTACCGGAGAATTTCACAGAAGATCCCGAGTCACTAGTGAGGAAAGCTCGAGTTCCTTTCAACTCACCTCGTCGTGCTCGTCCGGAAGGCGACCCAGCTTCCTTTGTACCATCCATGTCAAACGCTATGGCCCAGAAGATGCTTCATGAGTACTCAGCTCCTTCTGCCGACCAGGTGCTGCAAGGCCCTGTGGTGGCAATGGGGATTGAAAACTTTGAGATCAAGACAAGTTTAATCATGATGGTACAGGCTAGTCCATTTTGTGGCAAGCCAAATGAGGATGCTAATGCCCATCTGCAGCAGTTCCTAGAGTTATGCAGCACTTTCATCATCAGGGGTGCAAATATGGACGTTGTTCGTCTTCGACTATTTCCTTTTTTTCTCCTAGGGAAAGCCAAGCAATGGTTCTATGCGAATTGTGATGCTATCAATACTTGGGACAAGTGTTCAGAAGCATTCCTCAAGAAGTTCTTTCCGTTGGGCAAAACCAATGCTCTCCGTGGAAAGATTTCTAGCTTTCAGCAAGCAGCAAGTGAATCTATTCCAGAGGCTTGGGAAAGGCTTCAGGAGTACGTCCTGGCCTAACCTCACCATTGGATGGAGGATTGGCTAATTCTTCAAAGCTTCTATAATGCGCTGACTCTGACAGCCCGAGACCATATTGATGCTGCTGCTCAGGGAGCATTCTTCTCACTCACTGTTCATAATGCCAAATCACTTATTGAGAAGATGGTATCCAACCAATGGTGGAGCAATGAAAGACTCCAGCCATGTCAAAGGGGTACTCATACTGTCAAGGAAGCAGATATGATTACTGCCAAGCTGGACCTTCTTATGAAAAGATTGGATGACTACACCAGCGAGAAGGCTGCCATGGCCACCACTACTCTGCCTATGGATTCTCATATGACTTGTGAGGTCTGTGGCAACACTGGGCATTCGGGAAATTACTGTCCTGAAACTCAGGGGGAACTGATGTACATGAATGGTAATAACAATGGTTATCGTCACCAACAACAAGGAGGCCAAACGTGGAATCAACAATGCCCTTATTATCAAGGAGGTAACCAAGTTAATACTTACAATTCTAACTAGCCCTCCTTGAGAGATCTTGTCTTCGGGCAGGCTAAAATTAATGAAGGTGTTAATAAAAAGTTAGCTTCCCTTGATAAATTCTTGGAAAGTCTCAATGTTAAGCTTGAAAGTTTTTCTTCTGCTCAAAAGAGCCAGCTAAGTTTTAATAAAATGTTAGAAACTCAGTTAGCTTAGTTAGCTGCCTCTGTTCCTCCCGTTGAAAATGCAAATGCGGTGACTACGAGGGGAGGTAAGTCCACTCGAGATCCACCATATCCTAACCCTGCAGGAACAGATAAGAAAAGCACAATAGAGGTTGATAACATTCATGAAGGTTCATCCGACTCGAAAGAACTCCCCCAGGTAAGGAAGATGCCCTCGAAAGAGAAGGCACCTGAAGGAGTGACGGCACATCCGGAACTTGTAGAAGCCAATGTGATGTCGTTCCCTCAAACGAAGAGGAAGGCGACAGTAGATGAACTGTTCAATCGTTTCGTGGACATGATTCAGAAGGTTTATATCAACATCCCATTACTCGAGGCAATACGCATACCCACGTACGCGCGTTATCTCAAGGACATCTTAACCAAGAAGCGAGCCCTTCCTATGACGGAAGTGGTACGGCTCACGGAGGAGTGCAGTGCCACTATACTCAACCTCCGTCCTGAGAAGAAGAAAGATCCAGGGTGTCCCACAATCACTTGTATGATTGGGACACAGCGTTTCGACCATGCTCTCTGTGACCTAGGGGCCAGCGTCAGCGTCATGCCTAAGGTAGTCTTTGATCGACTTAATTACACAAATTTGTCTCCAACCACTTTGCAGCTGCAGCTAGTCGATTCTTCAGTCCGATACCCAGCGGGAATAGCCGAGGACATTCCAGTGAAAGTTCGAGATTGCTTTATCCCCGTTGACTTTGTGGTACTAAACATGGAGATTGCCAAGGAAGTGCCGCTCATACTTGGGCGACCATTTCTGAGCACAGCTGATGCACATATTGATGTGGGAGCTGGTTTGATCCGTCTCTACATCAATGGCAAGGAGGATTAGTTCGAATTCCATCCAAGAAAGGAGCAATGCTCAATGATTAAGGATTCACCAACTCCCAACACTCCAGCACGAGAGGTCGGAACACCACAGCAGGAAATGGACAGCCTCATTACGTTCATGAAGAATTTTTGGAAGGAAGAACTTCAGCGTATGATTGCTTGACAGAAGCAATATTAGAAATCTCAGTCCCAGTCCAAGAAATCACCCCCTACACACCACAACCCACAGGACACTCAGAAGGTGTGGAGGAAGTTGAATAAGAAGCCGACTTCGCTTCCAAAAGAGACGGCTGCCTCACTGCCAAGGTAAGAAATTTGGAACTAGAGTCTAGCTCTAAGGACTCAAAATAGTGAGCCCTGCGCCGACAGGTAAATTCGGTAAGTTATCCTTAGTTTCCATTCCAATAAAATTCTGATCTTAGAAAAACAAGCTACTTTTGCTCTATGTCTTCTGCATTCTTGCTAGGGCAGACTCAGGGGTGTTGTCCACTCGGACACCCCTTGAGTTTGTACCATGGTACTAACCTCCCATAGCACCACAGCCACAGCCTACTACACCACCGGTGGCAGGAGGGGCCCCTGCGGGGTACATGCTCGGGGTTACCCATGGATATGCACCTGGTTGGGACCAGCCCGCCTACCAGCCGAGTGCAAATAGGACAGCATGTGCGAGTGTGAGTAGTGCTCAGTGGGCTACACCCACTAGTTCTAACTCTGGTGGTCCACCTCCATCTTTGTCCTTCAGACGGCACTCTTTGGCCTCTGCACGAGAGGCTCAGCTCGCGCAGCAGCTGGGAGACCTCACGTCCAAGTCACGGGAGTGGAAGAGACGCTGAACACACACGTTGAGGCTAACTCAGTGTGGCAGCGTCAGACTGGCGAGAGGATTGACGCCATGTAGCAGGCCCAGCAGCGACAGATAGAGGAGCAGAGGGCTTTCTATGCGAGTCAGGGTTTCTTCTACCCTCCACCACAGTGAGCCTGAAGCTAGCTTGGGGGAGGACCCCCATCCTGTGGTAACTTGTATCTTCCTTTGTTTTTAGAATATCTTATAAATGAAAACCCAAAAAAATCTGCAAAAATAAAAAGACCAAAAAGATTTATTCACTTTCATCATCAGGTTTGCTTAGTTTGCTTTGATATGCATAGTAAGAATGCTTTGCCTCTATGGTTGAAATGATGAATGGTTGCTCCGTTTATTCTTCTCATATGTCTTGCTTATAGCTTTGTATCCTACCTAAGTTTTGAGTTTCTTGGCTTGCATGTTCAAACCTTTCCTTGAAAACTGTGGGTAGCGAAAAGCATGATCCATGCCTAAGTTGTTGTGAGACATAATATGGTATAATAGAGTGCTACGATCTTGTACCTAGGGATGCTTGACATCCGGAGTTTTCCTTTTCGAAAAAAACATCTAATCATGATAAGTTCCTCAATGATGAGCATTTCCTATCCAAGGCCATATGTAGATTCTAGCTCTTGTTAGCCTCCAAATATACAGCTTGTTCTCTTATTGAGCTTTGTCAAATTGTTGTGACCCTTGTTAGAACTCATACTCCCCTGATCAAGATCACGTACACGTTCATGCTAAAACTTCTACACTGGAAGTTAGCATTCGTCATTTGTTCCATTTGCTTATGCATTCTTCCACAAATAAAACTCTATGCATCTTTGTATCATTCATCCCTCTCCGAATATCTCCAAAAAAGACAAGGGGCTAGTTGATAAAAAAGAGAAAAAAGAGAAGAAGCATGCTCAAAGCATGGCAAAATAAAATAAAGAGAGCTAGCCCAAGTCTCGAAAAATTCCAAAAGGAGAAAAAGGGGATGGATATGTGCAAAAAAAAAAGAGTTCCACCATGTAGATGGTAATAACTAGTACCTACTCCTGGGCTAGTGTCCACCTTACCATCAATCCCTCATTTTCCATATAAAGTATGGTAATATCTAGCACCCATTTTCGGGCCTAGTATGCACCTTACCATGCTCATTATCATCACACACATATGTACATCTTGATCAGGATGTATGTTTGTTTCTTCCAAGGATCCGGTTTTTAACTTAGCAAATTATGAGAGACAAGTATGCCACATTTCTTCCCTACCTACAGCTCCACATAAGCCTATTAGGAGTAGGATGTGAAGAAAGGCAACTTAATGCCTTGGTGAGGAACCATACACTTTGAGCGATCCGAGAGTACCATTTGAGGAACTCTGATTTTCTTTTTGAAAAATTTGCAAAACCTCCTGATTAATAGCTGATCAAGGTATGAGTGATTATGCATTTACTATATAACCATTCTGTATCTCAACCGCCCAAGGCAGGTGAAGCTACACACCCCACGTCATCAAGTGAATGGTAAGAACATTGCCAACCTGTTCAACTCTTGGTAGAGTACTTTGTTGTATGTTTGCCATAAGTTACGGATACAACATCGTAGCAACTTCTGATCAACCAACCTAAGTCTCTAATGTCTTGCTTCGAGATGAGCAAGAGGTTAGCTTGGGGGAGTTTGTTGACGGCTGTTAAGTACTACTTTCAGCCATCAATATTCTCACATAAATGGAGGCATATGCATTTATTACTTGTATTTTGGTTTGAATCATGTAGTTCCACTTGTCCTTGGAGATTATTTGTATGTAGGTGAAATAAGCATAAAAAGATATGGAAACCCACCTTCTATGGAATGATCCATGCCAACTCAGCTGAGAAGATGGCTGCCACCTAGGAAACATGTGGCAATCCACGTCACTGATCCAAGGAAGGCACTCACCGACGAATCAGAGAGCGACACATGGACTTCATAAGGATCCATGGGCCCACCAGAGCTCCAACTTATCAGGAAACTTGGCATGCACGGGGGAGTGACCAGAGGGCCCACCTGGAAGCCACCCAGAGGAAACACACCTCGAAAGGAGGGCCAGGATGGTCGGATCGGCCGAACCGACCTTGCCCCCTTTCATCTCAGCCCTCCACGTGTTTGCTCCTCATTGGTCACTTGCTGCATCCTCGGGTGTTTTGAAGCCATTTGGTGCCCGAAGCAAGCCTGATCCTTGCCTATAAATAGAAGAGGAGGGGCTCCATTTCTCACACACATCTCTCTTGACTCTCCTCTCACTTTTAGTTTCCAAGGCTACGGGGTAGGCTAGAGTAGCTCTTATTCAGGTTCCAAGTCTACTTGGGAGTCTAGGTATGAGTTCTCTTGTATCTTTATTTCTATGTATGACTTTGATCTACTTCGGTTATTCAGCTATTTCATATAAAGTTGTGGTAGATCATATGATTGATATGTTCTTGAGTTCATCCCTTGTGCATCATTTAGAGGCTCGTGTTCTTTGTGAACACTACCTTTCGATCCAATTGAAGGATGATTTACTCATTCCTTATGTGTTTGTTCATAAATAGAGGCTCGTGTTCTTCACGAACACGAACCTTTGATCTTGTTGACTAGAAATAAGAGAGTTCATATCCGTTCGTATGACTAACCCTTGTTTGATCTTGTTTGATAGCATGTTTGTGTTGCATGAAGTTTGCGTTTAAGCTATGGTACTCGGTCTAAGTTGACCAGTCTTCTGGTGGCTTTCACCCTGGGTCACAATAGCCCGGGTCGGCTGAAGTCCAGCAGCAACGCAGGCATGGTGCCTGGGTTGTGTGGCTACGTTAGTTATGTGCTTGCCCTCTGTAACGATTTAGGTAGGCCGCAGTGGTGACAGTTGTTGGACCCTTTGAATCCCTCCGCGCTGGGGTATAGCTATAGGAGTCCAAAGGATGGTTTCGTAGAGTGCTGGTTGTCGCGGGCTATCTCCCCATTTGTACCTGGGTGCTGAACCTTAACTTACATGCAATGCGTTATGCTTACCTCTTGTACCATCTAACTTTGTATGTTTAGTACCATAGAACCTAGAGCTATCTTCGTATGTCCCCCCTCAGCCGTAGTTTGCTAGAGTAGAGATAGATCAGAGTGTGTGTCACACTACCCTTCTCATATAATTTATCTTACCCCTGTCTTTGAGTTGTTGTTTTCTATTTCTATCTCTTGGTTCACATTCAGTGCAAAAGCATAAGTCTTGATATCTGCCATGCCTTCAACGGATACGATAACCTTGGAACACTCACTTCCCTGGGGAAATGCTACAATGGTTTACCTGTGCGCTTGCGGATTCGTTCATGATCATTAGATTTACCTTTGACAAGTCTTGATGCTCACGCTAACTCGGCATCGTTAGTAGTGACGTTAAGAAACGCCAACACTAGCTTGTTTCTCAGGTGTTTGGGCTTGGGAGCAAATTTGGTCATGGGTGTAGTTTGTGGTGGAATAGGGATCTCTCCAATTTTCTCTCCCTCACCACTGCTCTCACAGATCTTTCTAGAACCCAACACCTGACAATCAAACCTCTTAAACTCAGCCATCATCAAACTCAGTTGTGGCTCTTGCCCAGACAACCAACTAATCATTTTTCTCAACTCATCATTCTCATCCTGCAAGCGATCAACATAATGTGCAAGTTCCATATTCTTAACAGAATGTAATTCACATGTAGAGCATGCTGTAGGAATAGGAACTTTCAAAGCAGCCTCTAAGGAAACAATCCTATCATGAGATTCATCTAGTCTGGCATGCAACACAGGACAAGAAGTGCAAGCACCTAGTAAAACAGACCTAGATTTCAACTCATCAAGCTCAACCCTAAGCAAGTCTAGTTCCTCCAACTTAGAGGCATGCTTTTCCTTAAGCATAGTCAAATCAGCCAAGAAAGCATTGTAGTCATTTGAGGACGAGAGTGTCCGATGGCTATCAGTTGGCCACTCTCTAGTGATGAGCGATTGACAACATTTTGTGGACTGACACTGTGCTCTATCTTGTGGATGTAGGCTACGGCTTGATGTGCGTTGGTGCGGGTGAAGAACAAGCACGAACGGTCTTAGCCTTGCGGGGTCTCCGAAGGACTAGAGGGACAAGTAGGCTTGGTTCGATGGACACGGTGGCCAGACGGGATCAAGTGCGAGTCGCATGGCGAGAAGACCAAGTCAAAGTTAGATGATAGCGGGTTCCTTGGTTGATCCGAAAGCCAACATCAAGCTGGAGCAGACGTGGCGGCCAAGTCGAGGAGCTCAGCGTGGAGGCTGCACCAAGCTCGCGGGGTTTGTAGTGGTTCACCAAAAAACCACTGGGTTCCTTGGTTGTGCCACAAAGCCAAGTCCGAGGGTTCGGCGGCTCAGAGTTGCACTGGGCCGGTCTGACCGGTGGGCCTCACCAGCCTGACCAGTGTGGACCAGTCTGACCGGTGGCGGCCGAGGAGTGTCAGGTGCTTCGAAGCGGAGGACACGTGTCGGGATCGCAAGCTTGGCGTCGAGGCTACGCGAGGTACGGTTGCTGGGCGTTTGTCCGATGGAAAGGCTGTCAAGTTTCCAAATATGCCCTTCGAGGGGTTGTATCGCCTAGAGGGCAATCTAGTCTTTACCCCCACTGGAGGACCTCATATATAAACTTGGTGGAAGGGTTGCGGCAGCCATCTCTTGGGCTTTAGGGTTTTCATTTGCTCTTTGTATTTTCTCTTTTAGCTACCTATTTTCTCTAGGACTAGATTGAGAGCTTCATGAGAGATCTTGAGAGAGGGATGGATGCTAGGGAGGCAGGCTAGACCTTGTATGAATCTTTCCTTTGATGTGTAGAAGGTTCGGCGGGCCAAGATGGTCGGATCGGCCGAACCGACCTTGCCCACTTTCATCTCAGCCCTCCACGTGTTTGCTCCTAATTGGTCACTTGCTGCATCCTCGGGTGTTTTGAAGCCATTTGGTGCCCGAAGCAAGCCTGATCCTTGCCTATAAATAGAAGGGGAGGGGCTCCATTTCTCACACACATCTCTCTTGACTCTCCTCTCACTTTTAGTTTCCAAGGCTACGGGGTAGGCTAGAGTAGCTCTTATTCAGGTTCCAAGTCTACTTGGGAGTCTAGGTATGAGTTCTCTTGTATCTTTATTTCTATGTATGACTTTGATCTACTTCGGTTATTTAGCTATTTCATATAAAGTTGTGGTAGATCATATGATTCATATGTTCTTGAGTTCATCCCTTGTTCATCATTTAGAGGCTCGTGTTCTTCGTGAACACTACCTTTTGATCCAATTGAAGCATGATTTACTCATTCCTTATGTGTTTGTTCATAAGTTAGAGGCTCGTGTTCTTCACGAACACAACCCTTTGATCTTGTTGACTAGAAATAATAGAGTTCATATCCGTTCGTATGACTAACCCTAGTTTGGTCTTGTTTGATAGCATGTTTGTGTTGCATGAAGTTTGTGTTTAAGCTATGGTACTCGGTCTGAGTTGACCAGTCTTCTGGTGGCTTTCACCCTGGGTCACAATAGCCCGGGCCGGGTGAAGTCTAGTAGCAACGCAGGCATGGTGCTTGGGTTGTATGGCTACGTTAGTTATGAGCTTGCCCTCCGTAATGATTTAGGTAGGCCGCAGTGGTGACAGCTATTGGACCCTTTGAATCCCTCGCGCTGGGGTATTGCTATAGGAGTCTAAAGGATGGTTTCGCAGAGTGCTGGTTGTCGCGGGCTATCTCCCCGTTTGTACCTGAGTGCTGAACCTTACCTTACATGCAATGCTTTATGCTTATCTCTTGTATCATCTAACTCTGTATGTTTAGTACCATAGAACCTAGAGCTAGCTTCGTATGTCCCCCCTAAGCCGTAGTTTGCTAGAGTAGAGATAGATCAAAGTGTGTGTCACACTACCCTTCTCATATCATTTATCCTACCCTTGTCTTTGAGTTGTTGTTTTCTATTTCTATCTCTTGGTTTACATTCAGTGCAAAAGCATAAGTCTTGATATCCGCCATTGCCTTCCACAGATACGATACCCTTGGAACACTCACTTCCCTGGGGAAATGCTACAATGGTTTACCTGTGCGCTTGCGAATTCGTTCATGATCATTAGATTTACCTTTGGCAAGTCTTGATACTCACGCTAACTCGGCATTGTTAGTAGTGACGTTAAGAAACGCCAACACTAGCTTGTTTCTCAGGTGTTTGGGCTTGGGAGGAAATTTGGTCATGGGTGTAGTTTGTGGTGGAATAGGGATCTCTCCAATTTTCTCTCCCTCACCACTGCTCTCACAGATCTTTCTAGAACCCAACGCCTGACAATCAAACCTCTTAAACTCAGCCATCATCAAACTCAGTTGTGGCTCATGCCCAGACAACCAACTAATCATTTTTCTCAACTCATCATTCTCATCCTGCAAGCAATCAACATAATGTGCAAGTTCCATATTCTTAACAGAATGTAATTCACATGTAGAGCATGATGTAGGAATAGGAACTTTCTAAGCAGCCTCTAAGGAAACAATCCTATCATGAGATTCATCTAGTCTGGCATGCAACACAGGACAAGAAGTGCAAGCACGTAGTAAAGCAGACCTAGATTTCAACTCAAGCTCAACCCTGAGCAAGTCTAGTTCCTCCAACTTAGAGGCATGCTTTTCCTTAAGCATAGTCAAATCAGCCAAGAAAGCATTACAGTCATTTGAGGACGAGAGTGTCCGATGGCTATCAGTTGGCCACTCTCTAGTGATGAGCGATCGACAACATTTTGTGGACTGACACTGTGCTCTATCTTGTGGATGTAGGCTGCGGCTTGATGTGCGTTGGTGCAGGTGAAGAACAAGCATGAAAGGTCTTAGCCTTGCGGGGTCTCCGGAGGACTAGAGGGACAAGTAGGCTTGGTTCGATGGACCCGGTGACCAGATGGGATCAAATGCGAGTCGCATGGTGCGAGAAGACCAAGTTAAAGTTAGATGATAGCGGGTTCGTTGGTTGATCCGAAAGCCAACATCAAGCCGGAGTGGACGTGGCGACCAAGTCGAGGAGCTCGGCATGGAGGCAGCACCAAGATCGCGGGGTTTGTAGTGGTTCACCAAAAAACCACTGGGTTCCTTGGTTGCGCCGCAAAGACAAGTCCGAGGGGTCGGCGGCTCAGAGTTGCACTGGGCCGGTCTGATCGGTGGGCCTCACCAGCCTGACCAGTGTGGACCAGTCTGACCGGTGGTGGACACCGGTCTGACCTGTGGCGGGCGAGGAGCCCCGGGTGCTTCGAAGCGGAGGACACGCTTCGAGGCTACGCGAGGTGCGGTTGCTGGGCGTCTGTCCGATGGAAAGGCTGTCAAGTTTCCAAATATGCCCTTCGAGGGGTTATATCGCCTAGAGGGCATTCTAGTCTTTAACCCCACCGGAGGACCTCATATATAAACTTGGTGCAAGGGTTGTGGCAGCCATCTCTTGGGTTTCAGGGTTTTCATTTGCTCTTTGTATTTTCTCTTTTAGCTAGCTATTTTCTCTAGGACTAGATTGAGAGCTTCATGAGAGATCTTGAGAGAGGGATGGATGCTAGGGAGGCAGGCTAGACCTTGTATGAATCTTTCCTTTGATGTGTAGAAGGTTCGGCGTGGTTCCTCTAGCTCTTGTGGTGGTGATTCCCGTTTTCCTCTTTGTGGATTTTCGGAGCCTTTTTCTTGGCGATTTTTTTCTGGTTGGTTTGAGGCCTCCCCTTTGCGGATTTGATGTGGGATGTATACATGAGCTCTTGTGGTTCTTTTCCTTGTGATCCCTCCTCTAAATCCTTGGGTTTGGGTGCTCAAATTTGGGGTTTTTTCTTTGTGTTCTAGGAAAAGGTGTTATGGGTGTCCATCCTTCGATTCCTCTTGATTTAGTGGAGCGAATCAGGAGATCGAGGCATCGGAAGGTGGGAGTTCACTCGCGGGTGGAGTTCATTCCGAGCAGCCTAGGCTTGACCAGTCAGACTGGTGCCCTCCACCGGTCAGACCGGTGCGGCCTGCTGTGGCTGTTTCTTGGGGAGTTCTTCTTCGGAGTGTTGGTCTTGATCTTGGCATGCTGATGTTTCAGTCTTGTGCAGTTTTGGCCATTGGAGATTGAGTTCTTGCAGTTGGGGTTTCCTGAGCCAGACCGGTCAGACCGGTGGTGTTTGTTGGTCAGACTGGTGCAAGGCTTTCAGTGGGAAAACCTCTTTGCTGCTGTTGGTTGTGCTACTTGTTCGCAGAGTGCTTCTGGTGTAAGTTT
Organism: Cenchrus fungigraminus; assembly: GCA_036936925.1. NCBI lineage: Eukaryota > Viridiplantae > Streptophyta > Magnoliopsida > Poales > Poaceae > Cenchrus > Cenchrus fungigraminus. Next base: position 26,300,874 of record CM072775.1, read on the forward strand.
GGTTGTGGAGAGTTTTTTGGTGTGCTCAAGTTTTGGAGTGTTTTCGCTTGCCAGGCAGACTTCTGGATTTCTCCCTGTTGCTCCACATCCTAGAATTGCCATCTAGGTTTGCTGGGCAAGTTTGAGAGAATTCAGAGCAGGTTGCTCTGGACCAGTCTGACCGGTGCGGGTGACCGGTCTGACCGGTGTGAGCTGGTTGCTACTCGAGTTGTTTTCCGTTGCGTGTTTAAGTAGTTGTGGTGTGTGACTAGCTCCTAGGTCCAGTAGCATTCCAGTGGCTACGTGGATTTGGCTAGTGAGGTGTTGAGGACTCCGGAGTTGCGTTTGGGACCATAGGTCGAGTTCGTCTCTTCAGAGAAGAATTTTTATTGGCTCCCTTTCACTCTCCCCCCCTCTCTGGTCGCCATTCTGGTCCTTCATCATCACAATCAGCAGCATCAACAACAACAGGAGCAATCTTAAGGGAATCAATCTCAAGTCTAGCATCAATATTCACAGATTCTAGTTCAGCTATCTTCTCCCTGACTTCTTCTAGCGAGGCTCTAAGTTCTTTCCTAAGCTTCTTGGCCTCTCTAAGCATTTTAAACACGCATTAGTACCGGTTTCCAAACCGGTATTCTCCTTCCGGTACTAATGTGAAGTCACATTAGTACCGGTTTTGGAAACCAGTACTAATGTGTGCATTAGTACCGGGTGGTTTTATGCCCCGGTACTAATATGTAACCACCGACGCTGTTATTTTCCTTCCGTCCGTCCCTCCCGTCCGTCATCTACCGTTTCTTTCTCTTTTCTTTTTTTCTTTCTCATCTCATCCAAATTCATATACATATATATCTCATCCAGATTTACAAATCACAAGATTCACAACAAATTTCATCAATTCACAACAAGTGTAGATCTACAAATCACAAGATTCACAACATATTCCAAATCACAATCTCCAGTGTCTCACAAATCTTACAATCTCCATACACGAATCAAAAAATCCATCTCACGAATCACAAAATCCTCACCGGTTTGGCTCAACGAACAATGATTTATCCATCGAACAGCCAAAAAAAGAACGATCGACTGCAGGCCCAAACGAATTAAGTGCCTAACCAAAAATGGGTCGTGCCCTGACGACTAGCACAGCAAACGGCCTGATTTTCTTGGCCGGCCTGCTTGCTTGTTGCTTCTTGCGCCTGAGCCGAGCAAATCTCCTGCGATGTCGCGCCTCTTTTTTTTGCCGTATCTCCAAGCTCGGCGCTTGCGCTCCTTGGGGAAAAAACAGCACGGCGGCCTGGCGACTGGTTAGGCGGGCGGGCGCGGGACACCGGCCATCTTCTGGCCGCCTGTGCCAGAGCCGCTGGGAGGCCGCGCGCCGGACCTCTCCCCGCTGGCCGCCTGCGCCATAGCTGTCGGGAGGCCGCACGCTGGCCCTCCCCTTGCCGGCTGCCTGCGCCAGAGGCCGCCGCCCTCCCTGCATGCGCTTCGATCCAGATCGAGAGAGAGGTGAGAATGAAGAAGGGGAAGAGATAGAATGGGAGAGAGAAGAGTGTGGGAGATGGATGGATGAGTCGAATGAAGAAAAAGGGGTGGGGCACGGTAATTCACAGCGCATGCGGACGGCGTCACGGGGGCGCGTTGGTAGAGCTGCATTAGTACCGAGTTCTTTTTGCCCCGGTACTAATGTGGACCACATTAATACCGGGGCTAGTTCCCACCCGATACTAATGTGCACATTAATACCAGTTCTAGCTCCCACCCGGTACTAATGTGCTCTCACGAGAGCGCGGCGGGGCTCTACCACATTAGTACCAGGTGCTAAAAAATCGGTACTAATGTGAAAATTGCCCTGGGATGGAAGTCTTATTCCCTAGTAGTGCATCCCTGGCGCGGACAATGCCAATTATGAGCCTCCTGCATCACCAGACACTGCCAGGTCAGATGGTACTCCAATAGGATTCTTGATGTTGTTGGTGTTGTTGGATTGTCGTCTGAATCATGTCCTTTTTCCTATGCTGGTTAAATGGGATTGGGTTGGATTGCGGCAGCGGCACAGTCAGTATCCGGAGGAGCTGCTCCCAATCTGCAGGCAGCTATTGAATCAAAGGTTAGTTTGTCTGTTCTGTCCTGTATGAGCTTAGGTAACAGATGTTAAACGTGGGATGACTTGTAAAGCGAACTGATGTATTCCCTGTACTGCAGTACAAGATGTTCTAATTTGTTGTATGCTGATTTTTAATGTTGATCGAAGACTTGAACTCTTGGAACCCTAATGATAATATCAAGTACGCTTTCACACCTTGGAGTTAGGTGAAATGAGAGGTTGCCACCAATTGCAAGTCCAAATCATGTGCCTCCATGGCCCAGGGTGCCTAACATTCGTGGCAACGGTTTTGGTCCTACTAATTTCTTTTATGTTTCCTTCAATGGCTTGTAGGTCTTTTCCCTTTTATAAGGAACAATCTTTTTTCCTAAAACTTAGCCCCCAAGCTCTCAGGTTGAGTGGTATGTCTTTGTCTGAAAAAGTTGGAACATTTAACCTGTCGGGCAATGAGAAAACATTTTACCAGACATTTTACCTACGCCTTTTATCTAACTATCGTAGCATCCATGTGTTCTGAAATGGTTACACACATCTGAACTAAGTAACCAGCAATTTGATGTTTTTTTTTGCAGGAGTTAAGACTTTTGATATGAGTTTTCGTTGCGAAACTTTTGGGTAGTAGAACTTTATAGCCTAATGTTAATCAAGTAACTTCTATACCAGACATGCATTACCATGCTTAACATATGGACCACGTCCAGGGAGAGGTCAGTTCTACCTGCCTGCCATGTTTAAGTTCTCTTACCCTTTTGTTTCGTTTATTCTATCAGGAAGCAGGAGCTGTTATAATTGTAAGCCTGTAGCAGAGACAATGATGTTCATTTATCATAGGCAGCACGACATTGGCAAATTAATACTTTGTTGTGTACTTAATCTTCACTATTAGCTCATATCCCTTTAAGTTATGTGATAATTCTGGATTTACATCTTTCTCTGAACTTCACATAGAAGTAGCAATGCTTGCAATATTAATCCCATACCAAATCCATAGTTCCTTTTGATTTACTAGTAACGTGCACGTGCGACACGCACGTGTCTAAAAAAACTACAACAACAAAAAATTATATTTATAGAAACCAAACCCATATTATAATGGGAACGTATCAGGTGGAAACCACCCCACCTGTGCAAACTATGGAAACTAAGATCTGGAGCGCCGGATCACCATCCAAAGGCCACGGAGAGGGGGGCTGCTGTTTTGCATCTACACGCCCGCCAGGGCCTCCCTGATCGGCGGCAATTTTGCAAAAAACCCCCTCCCCTCTATCCCCACGTCCCCCTCCCAAACCCCCTCGCCCCCCACGCGCGTGGCCGCGGCCAGCGCCCCCAACCCTAATCCCCAGCCCGCTGCTGCCCGCGCCGCTCCCTGGATCTGCCCCCTCGGGTCCGCCGGTCCAAGGTGCGCCGCCGCCCCTCGGTCCGCCGGTCCAAGCTGCGCCACCGCCTCGCGCCGCTCCTCTTCGTGCCGCGCGCCTGCTCAGCTTGGGTCAGGGGAGCCGCGCGCCGGCGCATCGCCCCTCTTCGCGCCACGGTCGCCGGGCGAGGGCGTGGGAGGTGGCCGGCGGGCAGCGAGGAAGCAGAGGTGGCCGGCGAGGGCGCGCCGGCGCACAGGATTTCCGGCGTCCTTTCCTTTCTCTCTGTTGTGCAGTGCTGCTGACTGTTGTGCCTGAATGTGTGGTGCTGACTGTTGTGATGCTAAAATGCCTGAACATGTGCAATGTCAATAGCATGATCTGAACTTGTCCATTGGGTCTCCTTGCCTGAACGTGCTAAAATTGCGGTGCCTGGCCGGGTTGGCAACAATTCAATCTTCTGAACTTGTCTATTGGTTCTCCTTGCAGGTCATGCTCCAACAAGTGCAAGTCATGCCCAATGGCTGGAAGAAAGCGAGGACTGCATTGGAATGGAACAAGTGGATGGAAGGGTTGTTGCTGTCTGCTGCTGTGTGTCGAGGGATCGTGTGTATCAAAATAAGCCCAGATGCAGTACTTGTTGCTGTCTGCTGCTGTGTGTCGAGGGATCGTGTGTATCAAAATAAGCCCAGATGGTTCATATGAAAACTGTAATGGCAATTGTGCCTCCTATGTAATGCAATTGTGTGTGAAGCATGACAGTGAATAAAATGATGATTTTGTTGTGCAATTGTGTCTGAACTACGATAATTGTTCAATTGTGACTTCTCAGGTTGAATGACACAAGCTCTGGAAATTGAATTGTTCAATTGTGACTTCTCTGGAAAAAATGAATAAAAGCTTGTTGAGCTATGTGTTGAACTATCCCTGAAAAATTAAATAGTGTTGAGCCCATCTACTTGTTTCAGAGATTTATTGTGTAATTTCAGTAATGCTGAGAGAATGAGGAGTGAGGCCATGGCGAAGATGGCTGAAAAATTAAAGATCACACGTCGCATTGCTGAAGAGAAACGAGCTTCAGCCAATGCCAAGATGAACCAGCAAGCAGCAATAGCAATTCAGAAGGCTGCTTCTGTGAACCTTGCTTTCCTATGTCTATTATTGCTGAAAAGTGTTTACACGAAGAAATAAAAAGGTGCTCAGCCAAAAGCTATTATTGCCTAACTTCGGATCTTCAGACCAAATTAACTAGTTCTTCCTGGAACAAAAGGCAGCAGATTAACTACTGTCTGTAGCTGTAGTTGTGTGTGAACTACATGAGCCTTTGTAATACCAATTGTAATGGCTGCAAGCACATTCATCTCTGCAGGCCTTTGTAATACCAAATGTAATGTGAACTGCATGAGCCTTTGTAATACCAATTGTAATACCAATTGTAATGGCTAAATGTTTGATAATACACTTTATTATTTGGACCACAAGCACATTCATCTCAGCACAAAACAGCTAGCAGGAAATGGAAGCAAGGAACAGCATGGGCCTTTGCTTAAATTATCCAGTACTGTAAATGAGCAACAGTACATCTGGTAGCACAAAATAATTCACTGACACACTGAAAATTAACTGAAAACACTGGAGAGTACAATCAGGCAACTCGGTTCAGTGGGCAATTTCGTGCATCATGATTCACTATTTCCTTGCATCTCGAACACTTCCTTTTTGTTGGTGGCTTCTTCTCCTTGCTCTTCCTAATTCTTCACTGTTCACTGCATGAAAACCAGTAATGAACGGCTGATCATCAAACAATTCATGATGAAAGAAATGCTGAACAAACATATAGCAATGATGATGGACTGAACTGAACTGAATGCAATAATGATCATGGATAGAACTGAATGCATGAAACATGGCTTCACATCATGCATGGCCGCACTGCATTAAAATCAGAGGGGTAAAAACAAAGTGTTATGCGGGAAACTAACCACGACGTACGGGGCTACCGGAGTCCTCGACGTCGCGGGGTACTGGGGACTCTCGGGCGTCCGGCGAATCACAGCCGAATACAGGTCGAGCATCCACTGAGAAAAATAATTTCCGTGATCAGATTATTTTCTACAAAAGCAAAAATGAAAATTAAAGAAAGCAGCGTCGCGGAGTCCATAGTTGAGAAACTAACCACGTGACGAAGAGCTCCCGGAGTTCATGGTGTGAACGGCACCGGGCGGCACCTGGACCTCCTGAACGGCGGGCGGAGGCGCCTGGCGCTCCTGAATGGCAGGCGCTGGGGGCTGCCGCGCCTGAACGGAGTCCGCCGGAGGCTGGCGCGCCTGAAGGAAGGCCGCCGGGTCCTGCTGCCGGTCCTGAACAGCGGGTGCATGGAGGACTGGCGACCGCTGGCGTGTGTCTATGGCGGCCTCGAGGGGCGTCCGGGATTGAAGACTGGCGTGTGGCATCTGGCTTTGAAGCTGCGGCGTCTGGCCTTGAAGCACCGGCGGCAACTGGTGGGCGCCGGAGTGCATGGCTCCCGGCGGCCACGATGGAGGGCGGCGCCGGCAGAAAACGAATCGCCCAGGGGAAAACGTTTCGTCGAGGAAAACGATTCGTCCCGGGAATAGGGAGGGGGCGCCGGGGGGTGTTTTTGCAAAAAAACGTGAGAGGCTGAGGGGTCAGGCGGGCGTGTAGATGCAAAACAGCAGCCCCCCTCTCCGTGGCCTTTGGATGGAGATCCGGCGCTCCAGATCTTAGTTTCCATAGTTTGCACAGGTGGGGTGGTTTCCACCTGATACGTTCTCTATTATAATAACTTAATTTGTCATCTCGATTTCAGAAAATGTTGAGCAACAATTTATGTATACATAGTTTAACTATGAATCCCATATGCATATGACAGTTTATTACTAAACGTGTATTTAATTGCTAAAATGGAATGATACACGTGCATTAGATGGTTCACTTTGATTTCAAAGATCCAAGAAAATGATATATCGATTGTGCTCTGTTGGTTGTACAGGATGGCGTATGCTATAACCAGAGAAAAAAAAAGTGGAGATGCCACTTCATGTATCCATCTTGCGTGACGACATTCATTCAATTTTTGTTAGATCATGTGATGGTTCAACATCAAGATTGAATATTTATGAAAATTATATCTCTGCATCAGGATAGTTTAGTCCAATACAACTAACCGAACGCAAGAATTCTGAACCATCCTGTGCATGAATGCCACCATACCTTTCCCTCTTAATCAGAAGAAAACTACCATGATGTTACAATTGCATTTGATATTCTCAATAATAAAAATAAGTACAGTAATACCATTGTTAAGTTTGCTGCAACCAAACCAACTAAAGAGATTAATAAAGGTTTCAGATCACCCCGTACCCTCAAGCAAAAGATACAGAGATTAGAAAACATGAAAAGCTGAGTACAGCAGAAATAAAAAGCAAAATATATGACAATCATGCATGAAAGCACCCTAGTTGTCCCAAATGGATTCCTTTATCCTTCCAAAATTCTACAATGTTTTCCATTTTGCAACAATGCACCAAAATCAAATGCCAAAACATTGAAACACGAAAAAATTCAGAAGTCATCGCCCTCAAGTACCCGAGGAAAGGAAGCTTGGTCAGTTCTTGTAGTATTGGGTGCAGTGAACTCCTCGTTGATGGCATCCACCGTCTCATCGTAGTCTCAGCAACAATCCTCCACCATCCCTCTAAACTTGTAACCTGATGAAACGAACCATGCCTCTCTGAACTACATGGACCAAATCAAACTCACAAAACAACCAACCAGATTCAAATAGATATACACAAAATCTGAAAAGGAATATTCAACAAATTTGGAAGTAGTAGTGACACTTAAGTCGATCAATACCGCAAGATACCACCGAGCTGCATTGTTTGTAGATAGGGACAAGAGGAACCGACACAAAAGTACACCATCCATTTCAGTAGCTACAGTGATCAGTTCTACAATTTCACAGCAAAATAGATATGAATCATTAACAACAGAGATTCAGAATTGACTCATAATCTAATAGATGTAGATGACATGTTTCTTGGAAAGAACAGCTACCAACAACACCATGTTTGGACCAATCATAACAGTGATGCTGCCCGTGCATTCCAAGATGCAAAACAACCCCTCCACTGGCCAAACAAATATTAAACCGTAAACAGACAGTATATAAATATGCCTAGGGAACAGACAAAAATGATAGAGAAAATATAACTTTTGAAAGACAACACCTTCTTCCCAGGTCTCACAAGCCTCATTGCAACTTCTGCTGTGGTGTTGGCAGCAGCAAGAACACCAGCTGCTCTTCCCGTGACAGGTCCATTTGTAATTACATGAGTATGAGCCACCACAGCAATAAAACCATCAATATGACAGCCCATATCTCTGAGAAAAGGAAACAGAATTGTTTGAGCATCGCAATAAAATTCTCTGGAAGAAACATCACAGAAATAGTTGGAACAAGATAATTACATTTTAACCATATCATTTTCTTCCAGAACTGCCTCATCAGTGGCAAGAGGTGAGAAGTGGCAGACTGTGTTGTTCACGGATACACAGGTTGGGAAAGCAATGCCCCTTTCAATCTTCCTCTTTGCATTCTTGTAGACATTCCCAGTTTGCCTATTACCAACAAAGAAGCCCAAGTAAGGATGCAAATTAGCAAGCAACTAGCATATAAGAGAACTAAAATACAGAAGGGAACGTATCAGGTGGAAACCACCCCACCGGTGGAAACTATGGAAACTCCGATCAGGACCGCCGGATCTAGATCTGATGGTTCGCGAGTGAGGTGTGGCAATTTGCAAAGAACCGCCCGCCAGGGGACTCCACGTCCCAGGTGTTTTTGCAAAACCACCCCTCCCCTCTATCCCATGCCCCCTCCCAAATTCCAGCGGCGCCCCCCACCCCCCTCCCTCGTCTTCTCTGCCGCCCCCCCCCCCCCCCCGCGAACTCACGAGATGCAGATGCCCCTGCCTCCCGTAGTGCCGCCGCCCCTAAGTGGTTACCACCGCCGCCCCTGGCCCCTCCCACCGCCGCCCCAGGGACCCTCCCGCCGCCGGACTTGGGCCCTTCCCGCCGCCGCCCTTGGGGCCCCTCCCGCCGCCGGCCCAGGTGCCATTGCCGTCGGCGTCCATGGCGTCTGGGCGAGTGGATCTCGTCGCCCACTTCGTGAACCTCGCGCGCCCACCGCCGGTGGAGGGTCCCAGGGCGCCCCTTCGCAGGGCCGCCGCCGCCCAATCTATCTGACGAGGAGGGCTGCCGCGCAGGCCCCCACTCTCCTCGCTCTTCCCTGACTGCGGCCTTGTGGAGACGGCGGGTAAGTGTGCCAGTAGGGTATTGCAGGAAGACGGCGGCTGTCAATTGTTGTTGTTGTGCTTGCAGGAAGACGGCCGGCGGCAATTGTTGTTGTTGTGCCATTTGCAGGAATCCGGCGACCGGCAATTGCTGTTGTTGTGCTTGCAGGAAGTGTTGTGCCATTTGCAGGAATCCGGCGACCGGCAATTGCTGTTGTTGTGCTTGCAGGAAGACGGCGGCCGGCAATTGCTGTTGTTGTGCCAATTGCAGGAAGACGGCAGCCGACAATTGTTGTGCTGTTGCAGGAAGGGAAAGCAGTTGAGGAAGGGCGCGCCGGCAATTTCTGTGCTGCTGTTGGGCCAATTGCTAATCTGTAGAAATGCATGTGCTCCTGTCTGTAGCTTTATTTGTGTGTGAACTGCATTAGTTTTTGTAATACCAATCGTAATGGTTGTAATGGCAATGACAATGGCAATTGTGCCGCCTATGTAATGTTATTGTTTGTGGAGCCTGAAAATGAATGAAATGAAGATTGTTCAATTGTGTGTGGAGCCTAAAAATGCATGAGATTTCTGTTGTTCAATTGTGTGTGCTGACATTTTGGTATTGAATTTGCTGAGTTAATGAGTGAAAACAGAATTTGCACACACCATTATGTCAAACAAATGAAGGGACCCTCCATGTGGTTCCATCTTCATGCAGCAGTCTTCAGTTTGATCAGAGATACATTTTATTTGTACAGATGCCTGAGTGCAGCAAAGAACAGAGATGCATGGTTGCACATCTCACTGATCTGCAGCCTAGAGTAAACTGAATTGAAAATGAGGAGACACTGAAAATAACCATGAATGTCAGATCTGAATAAGATTAAACCATACATAAATTATCTCCAGCCACATTAGAGCTCTAGTACACACATCTCTAGTGCACAATAATTCGCTGACACTGAAAATAATCCTTTCACAGGAAAAACACTAAAAAAGGTGTTTACAATCAGGCAACACCAACACGGTTCAGTGGGCAATTTCGTGCGTCATGATCCACCATTTGCTTGCATCGTGAACACTTCCTTTTTTTTGGTTCCTTCTTCTCCTTGCTCTTCCTGATTCTTTTGCATCGCCCTTTGGACACTATGTCAGTTGGTGGATGTATCTCGACTGCATTTGGAATTTTGCTACCAAGGAATGATTCAAACTCATCCTGTTTATTAACTGTAGCAGCAGGAATTATATTTTTGAGGGGTTCTTCAAGGTTGCATAAACTAGAATATAAAAGCTCCATCCCTGGTTCAGAGTTCTTTGCCATCTGGATTAGATCTTCGAACTTGTTCCGTGAATCTGAAATTTTCTTCCGCATAGCCACCTCCATAGGATCTTTTGTCTTTTCATCCAAGAGGTTGCCTTCGTCATCAAAGAATACTTCTCTGCAAAATCAAAGGTTTGAAATCAACACTTGCCCACATTGAAAACAAAACAGCCATACAAAAAAAATCTGTGTAAACTCACCTTTTACATCTTTTCTCCCATCTCCTCATAATATAAATCAATGGTATCTCAGTCAGCTTCTCACCTCTAAGAACTTGTATGACATGACGACACGGGATGCCATAGGACTCATACAATTTACAGGAGCACGTACCAAACATGTTTGACATGTTCATCTGAACCACTCGCTCTTTTCCAGATAAGCTGCTGACGGTGACAATTTTCATACCTTCAGACTCAGAAATCCCTTGAATAATGCAATGGTCTCTCGCAACTACGAGTTGTTCCTGAAACTTTCTGAAAACTTCATGTGTATATATGAGACTGCACTGCTTCTCCATGGGCCAAGGTGTCAGCAATTTAGGATTGCTGTGAAGACTTGCATTGTCGGCTTTCAACTCCTCTTCGCGCTGGCACTCCAAAGTTGTGTCAAACCTTAGCCAGAACTCAACAAAGGACAATTTTCGATGAATGAAACGGTTAAAAAATGAATTTGCACTCTCCGATCGTGATGTGGTCCTAAGGATTCCTGCGAGAGGTACGTCCATTAAGTATGCTGGAATCCATGAGTGTCGCATATCAAACTTTGTGGAAAACCACTCATTTCCCATGAGCCCATATTTTGTCATGATAGCATTCCATTGAGACACAAAATCATCAGGATGCTCCGAGCCCCATACGCACTTGCCTAAGCTATCCCAGAAGTCCTTATCCTCTCTTATGGAGGGACCGACCTTCTCGGGTACCTTTTCCATTATATGCCACATGCAAAATCTATGAACTGTATTTGGTAGAACCTGAGCAATAGCAGCCTTCATGCTCGCATCTTCATCTGTTATGATTAGATGAGGTGGTACTTGACCCATAGCCTTAAGAAAGATCTGAAACAACCACACATATGACTCGATCTTTTCATTAGCCAAGAATGCTGCCCCAAGGAAAACACTTTGCAAGTGATGATTAACTCCAGTAAATGGCACAAACTTCATATTATATTGGTTAGTGGTATATGTTGCATCTACCGAAAGCACATCACCAAATAGACTATAGTTTTTCCTGCATGTGGCATCTGCCCAAAATACACGAAGAAGTCGACCTTGTTCATCCACCATGAAGTCATAAAAGAAGGCAGGATTTACTTCCTTCTTTCGCTCAAGCTGTCCAACAAACATCTCTGCATCAGCATCCTTGATTTTGCTCCTTAGATCACGATAGTAGTTCTGCAAATCTCTTCGCGTGCAACCAACATTCTCAGCACCACCATCACTAACTTGAAGAAGTCTGAATGCCATGGACGTGCCAATGCTGGCTTTATGGCAATTGAACAGAGTACTCTTTGCCCTCTCACTGACATTACGGTTGGATCTTAGCAAGTGCCTCTTATCCGGCGATACAGAACCATGGTTGTGCTCGTCAACCACTGAAAATATTCGATACTTCTTGTCACTCTCAAGCTTCACAACAATATGTGCCGGACAACCACATCTGGTTTCCAGCACATTTGGTGTCTTCCTTTTTTTACCGGATTCATCTGTAACATCTTTAACACTTTCCCTTCTGTACCCTTCCCTTGCACAATAATACCGCTTGAATAATATTTCCTCATTTCCCTTTTTGTGCTGACCAACACGAACACCGAAACCATTATCGTGTGCATACAATTTGTAGTATCTCTCCACATCTGCGAGTGAATCAAATATCATTCCAACCTTAGGCTTCAAATGTTCACTGTCCACTGCATGAAAACCATTAATGAAGGGCTGATCATCAAACCATTCAAGATGAAAATAATGATGAACGCACATGATAAAGGTAATGATGGCTGCACTACATTAAAATCACAGGGGTAAAACAAATGGTTTGTGTGCTCTTGTGCATGTATAATATTGAGTCACTAGCCGCAATACGAAATTAGCAACTGAAACTGCTATGGTTTTTGTCCTCTTGTGCATGTATAATATTGAGTCACTCGCAAAGGTTCAATGTTCCACTACATGCTCACGGCCGTACAGGGAGAAACTGCTATGGGAGAAACAACTGCTATGGGAGAAACTTACCACGTCGTACAGGGCGGAGGCTGCCGGAGTCCTCAACGTCGTTGCGGGCTTCACAGGCGTCCGGCGTCTGACGAACGGATACAGCAGGACGGGCGTCAGAGACCACAGCCAGGCGGGTGGGCAGCAGTTCGCTAGCGCCGGGATGCATGCTGTCATGGGCTGGCGGCGTTTCGCGGCCGTCGGAGTCCATTCGCGGCCAGTCGCGGCCGGCGGCGGCGTCGGGAAAACGAACAGGCGCAGGGCGGCGATCGCAATCCACGGAAAATGAACAGGCGGCGTGGGTGGGGTCGGGCTCAGGCAACACGGGATGGGGTCCGGGGGGTAATTGCAAAATCATCTGGAGCGGAAGGGGGCCAGGCGGGCGTGTCTGTGTAAAATGCCCCCACCTCTCCTTTTAGCCTTTGGATCTAGATCCGGCGGTCCTGATCGGAGTTTCCATAGTTTCCACCGGTGGGGTGGTTTCCACCTGATACGTTCCCAATACAGAAAGACTCATTACTCTCTTATGAAAGAGTCACCCTTCTCACAAAGGTCAACAATCTTGGCTTTCGGCTTGCACTCAGATACGACCAGCTTCAGAGCATCTGTTCCAAGAGGGGGAAGACACTTAGCTTTACCTTTCTGATGTTAGCATGAACTATCAAGCTAAACTGCTAAAGGAAGCACCAATGTCCCAAACAAATACTTAATCTAATACCTTGAGAGCTTAACACAACTGTAAGAGTTTACTCTATCAGCAAACATCATCAAAAGCACGTGCTTGAACTTAACAAGCATATGAGCTCAACCTGATATATAACATACATTTAAAATCTCAACCTATGCTATGCACGTATTTGTCAAATATCAGGTGGGCAGGTATTGCCATCAGAGCTTTCGGATCCTACAGGTGAGTTGCCTCTGCAAAGCTTGATTGTTTTCAGGTGGGGAACTGTTAGCTCGAGCTTCTACCTTGAGGAAAAAAAATAAAGAACAAAATGGATCATTTTAAGCCACTGTGCAAAATGAGTAGTATAAAATTGCATCATATGGACAACAAACCAAATTTTATTCTTCCTTCAAGCAACACGCACTACAACAAGAAGCAACCTTCAGTTTTCAGACAGCAACACAAGTTCACATTCATTGAGGTGATTTGAGGCAAAACAAAAGCAGTCTATAATTTAAATTGAGAGAGTATGTACTGAAGAATGAACCTTTTGATTTATAAGTCATTCTTACTTATAAAACATTCATTCAGTTTTAAAAGATGAGCCAGCCAGCCTAAACAAATAAATGATAAGCCAACTGAAGATTTTGCCAGTTCTGAACTCTTGTGGACAAACCAGGCCTCTTTAATTTGAAGTTTAAAAAGCGAATGGAAATCACATACTACATGACAAGTTCAGATAATGCAAGATCACAGCAGAGCTGTCACTCTAACTTCTAATGCAAGATCCCATTCGGCCACTTACAGATAATTACTAAAAAGTTAATTGCAGTCATCATCAACCAACTATAGAAAATACCTAATATTACCAAAAAGCAAAATCATCAGACCCACAATTGCTCAATACCAATTTAGAAATCTTCCATGGCCAATGAAAAGGCATTCATTCAGATAACTAATTTAACAGCCTATATGTCACAGAATGATCATCACCCAACACGATCAGTCTAATAACAGGGCAATCAGCATAAATAAGTAGGACATCATAAAAACGATGCTGATGTGCTCTACATCTATACCTTAGAAAGATGTCTTTCAACTGAAATTAACTGCCAGATTCTTTTAAGGATACCAACTAATGCACCTCTAATCCCCAAGAACAGAGACTACCTCATTTTGCGCTCCTTTGACCTTGTTGCTGACTGTCGATTTGCTACAATCCTGAAATTTTCCACAAATCAAAATGCTCAATTTCAGGAAAAGAGAAAAATTTACACACGATACCAAGAAATTGATGCACACCTCTTGCCACGATCTTCATTTTCTCAAACTCAGTGAACTCAGATTTCTTAACGATACATGCTCTCTTATAGTTTATCTCAGAATAATTTACACAGCAAGACGAGAAAGAGAGAAAAGATAGTGGTGCAATCTAGATGAGTACCTTGAACGAAGCAAGTCCTGCAATCTTGATCTGCAGGCAGGGCGAGTAGGTGTTGCATCTGCATGCATCCGTCAGCGTGCGAAGACGACGCCGTCGCTGGTAGCACCGAACCCGGCGCGGCGCGGCAGCTTCAGCGAGGAGACAACAGCGCAGACGCCGTCGGGGCCGAACTCACACGCCTCGTCCTCGGTGATGGTCCCCATGGCCGCCACGCCGCCCTTCTTCGTCTTCCGCGTCGGGCCCCAGACGGCCGACGGCGGTGCCGTGCTGACCAGGGCTGCGCCGGCGCCGCCCTTCTTGCCCGCGGCCGCCCCGTAGTGGCCGAGGGACGCCTCCGTCGGCTCCGGCGCGACCCCACCCTGCCTCGCCGCGGCGCCGGCGCCCTTCGTCTTGGCCGCCCCGTCGCCCGCCGGCGGTACGGCGCGCAGAGGCCGGAGGCCGAGGCGCTCCCTTGTAGCTCTCCCAAGCTCTCTTCCCCTTCTCCTATCCCAGCCCCCACCGGCGGCGGCGGTGTTGATCTGGGCGCTGCGGCTTCGGCACGGGCTCGGAGACATTGCGGGCACGAGCACCACCTCCTTTTCCCTTCCTCTCGGCGTCTGCTATCGTCACGAGCCCACGGCAGGTGCGCAGCGTGGGGGGATTTCTTTTTTTTACGATGTGTGGGTGGGCCCAGCGGGTACGCACGGCGGGTAGGATAGCGTTTAGTGACAAAAAAAATATTACGTTTTTGGCAGAAACGCTCCCCAAATTGCGATTTTTATGGTTGTTCCACCTTTTTGGTCATCATGCAACCTGGCGGGTGGGTCCGACGTGAGGGGTAAGGTAGACCCAAATTAGGTGAGAAAGATTTTTAATTGTTTTCGCTCCTTATAGTATAGATTACATATATCTTGGTAACCGTCTGTATCAAAAGAAAATATTCACCTCTGCCTGTGTAGTTTTCAGAATGAATATTGAATAATCATTATTAATTTGGTACCTCAAACTTGGGATGTCATTTTTTATTGCTATATTTTCTTTCAGCGACTTGCATTTTTTCAGTCACCATCGCATCGTTCAATACAAGACAATCTACTATTCATCTTATCTCCCTGTAAGAGTTATAATTTTATATGAGAGGTACGACAAGCTGAACGCTGACATCGAGGCCTAGCTGAGCAAAGCAGTTCAGATTGTTCTGAAGTCCTTCACGCACAAGATCTACAAGAGGGACAAGTAGGGCATGTTTGCCTGGGTGGCCCTAGCGCTCGGCTGCGCCGCCGGGAGCTCAATCTCGTGTTTGGCTTCTCTGGCTCAGCTTTGGATTCCGTGCTGCACGGGATTTAAAGCAGCTACAGCCAGGCTCATTTGCTACGCCAAAATGTGGCGTAGGAATCTGACCTGGCCGAATCGAGCGCGTCCGAACTCGCATCAGCCATCAGCGCGCTCGGCTTCTCTGCGACGGCGATGGCGGCGTCGCTGCCCCTTCCCCGCGCGTAGGTCTTCGGCGAAGGCGAACGCGACCAAGGCGGGTAGGACTCCGGTGGCGGCGGCCTCACCTCCCAGGGCCTCGATGCGGCTGTAGCGGAGGAAGTACAGAGGGGCGCGGCGGCGGTGAGCAAAGAGACATGGACCGCGCCGCCGTCCATCTCTTCGAACTTGATGTCGCCGGTGGAGGCGGCCTCGCGTCGAGGGCCGGAAGCAGGAGCGCACACATGGCCACACTGCAGAAGAGGTCCCGTCGAGTGCCACCACCCTAGGCGGCTCCTTGGCGGCGGCGGCGCGCAAGCCGCGCAGCCCACCGCGAACTGCGCCACCAGCAGAGCTGCAGGGCAGCCGAACTTCGCGCCACCACGCGCACGGACATGTCCCACCTCGTCGTCAAGCTCTGCAAGGACCACTGCGGACATGGACTGACTCGTCGCCTCGTCGGAGCTGCGGTGGCTGTGGCATGGCAGAAATGCCCGATTAGGGCCTCACCTTGGCACGATTCGGGTTGCTGGTGGTACGAGGAGGTGGAGCAGGTCGCGGCGAAGCTATGGCTATGGTGAACAGGAAATGGCGCAGTGGTGGAGGTGCTGGACAAGCTCGAGCTAGAGCTCAGTGACAGCCATGGCCGCGGTGGAGTACGCCTCTAAAGTGTTCGATGAAATGCCAACAAAAACTGAAGGTGTGGTAACATTACCAATTTCGAGTCCAGCCGACCAGGAACTTGCATTGCCAAACACGATCTCAATAGAGCCGAGCCTCAGGGCCAAATTTCCAAACATGTGAAGTTGCACCATGGCGACCAGGCTTCGACTAGTCAGAGACGGGCTGTCCAGGTGCAGGTGAGCAAACACGCCCGAAGAGCCTAGCTACACTTGTGGAGAAGCTACTCCACCAACGTTCGCATCAGTTTCTTCATACCTATGCGGACAGCTAGTAACCTATACTGTGTTGTTTGTGTTTCGTTTTTGACTTTTTGTGTTCTACCACACTCCTACTTTATTATATGCAATAAAGCATAATGTTATTTAGGGTGTGTATTGGGGTAGCCAGCTTGTGTCGCTTGCATATTCTGTTCCTGTCGTGTGCTTTGTGATCATCCAGCCTTCTTTTATTCCAAAACTTTGAGAATATATTTTACTTTTGGGAATCTTGATAGTAAAAGTAGTTCTGGACTCTGGTAAGACCGATCTTACTTTATTGAAGGATCCAACATGTCATGTCAGAAGCTATTAATTTTCAGAAAATGAATCAGTAGAATGGATGTCATGTTTGTGGTTGCAGACCTGCCGCCGCCACCACGTACTCGCTCGCGGGTAGGAATGGCATCGTCGTCAAGAACCATACCATCCTCACCTGACACTACCATTTTACATAACATCAATAATATATTTTTACAGCACGTGTGTGCCGCACGTGTTTTAATACTAGTTTCTACAAAATATAGAAACATCTATATCGTACAAAATCATTTAAGAACGGAGACAAATCTATAACAACTATATAGGTGAGACCCACTACAAGTCATGAATAGACTTCTCTCAACATGCAAGAGGTCCACATCACCATCCATTAGATATTCTCTCAACATGCAATCTGTCCACATCACCATCCACTAGAATCATGAATTTATGTCGTCTACTGGTTTTCTGCGGCTATGCATTGTGTTAGTATTTGCGAGTACCATGCTGCAAAATTATAAGTAGTTCTCTCTCAATAAAATGAATGTGTTTCCATTTACATTATTGTTTGCAAAAAATGTTGCGTATGCAATCATTTTAGCGTTTCTACTTTCAAATTGCATCTTCAAATTTTGTTGAAATTCCCGCAGCAACGCGCAGGGTATCACCTAGTATAAATTAGAAGCCGGGTGGAGACAATTTTTTAGATCTATGGGTATTGAATTATTGAAACTGCCCTCACAAACGTCCCTCTAGTCCTACACATGGATTAGAATTTCGTTTTCGGTCGAGACAATTTTTTAGGTATATGGGTATTGAATTATTGAAACTGCCCTCACAAACGTCCATCTAGTCCTACACATGCATTAGAATTTCATTTTTGATCCTCGACAAAAACACCGAAATTTGTGAAATTTTAGCCGAAATTTGGATTAAAATAAAATTTCATCCAAAAATTTTGAACTCTCATCCCACACCATCGCTTATGGTTTGTTCAGCCCCACCTATATCGAAATCCTAACTTCGCCACCAGCACACTCCCTCACAGGCTCACAGCTCCTATTGCACCGCCCTTCAGCTATGCGTTCGCGATGCCCGGGCGTGCCTTTGTGGGGGAGCCGCAGCGTTGGATCAGTGATGCCCCGGCTTGCTGGTCGCTCTGCTCGCCTGGCACTGTTGGGCATGCCCATGAGCATCGGCAGCGGCTCTTTCTCAATCACAACACAAACAAGAAGCAGAGCAATTGAGTAAGTAAACGACACGACCTCTGTTTTCAATTTCAGCTCCTATACTAGTGGAACAAGCTAATCGGCGAGTAATCCATTTTGACTGCGAGACTGTAGTAGCATTGGAGCTTACCAGGAAAGTTCTTAGATGTAATCTCCTCGACGTCGGTCCACCGTCGGAGTCGCTCTCGGTGGCCGCCCACGCGTCGCTGCCGCCGTCCAGCAGCCATGTGCTGGCACACCGCAGTGAGGCAGCCGCACCTGGCGCTGTGCGCTCGCGCGCTCCGGCGTGCCATCTTGGGAGAGCTGCAGCCTCACGCGCTAGCTGCCACCAACGCCAGCCCCGACGAAGCCACCACCGCCTTCGTTTGCCTCGCGGGCTGGACGCAGGCCCCGCCCAGGTCGGTCGCGCCTGTGCTCCGCTCTCCTAGCGGAGGTTCTGCCGGCCGCCAACCCGGCGACCGCATTCCCCACGCTCTGCCCCATCTCGTTCTAGTCTCCAAGGCCTCCAGCCCCGGTGAGGCCGGCCGGCGGCGGCAGGGGTGGATTTACGTTATGCCGAGTGAGGGCACATGCTCTCACTCAAATTCTATAAATCAAGCTAATTGACAAAGTTTTACTATAAAAATCTTCATAAATTTATGTATTCTCAATGTGTGCTCTCCCTCAAATTCTGCTCTAGGTCCGCCCCTGGGCGGCGGCGGCGAAAGGGGCAGAAAGAAAGGAAGTGAGGCAGCGAGATCTGACTATCTGAGAATACAGAAGAGATGGGTGCGCTAGCGGGCCCCGCAAGACCTCTGCACTCCTTATCCCCGCACGCTGTTAAACGCGCTAACACCGTTAACACCGCCCTGCCACGAGCTCACGCGGTTACAGGACGACCACGCGCCACCGATGCTGATTATGGGTATGCTTGGATCCATGTGTTAGTGTTAGTTTGGAGCAAACTAACACAAAATTAACACAAAAGATCTAAGCATGTGTGTTAGTTTGGTGTTAGTTGGGACTAACACCTAGTTGGGACTAACACCACCCAAAATACTAACACCTCAAAGAGGTGGTAATTTGTGTTAGTTCTGGTGGACCTCACCCCTTTTACTCTTTTTTCTCTCTCTTTAGATCCCCCAATGATTGAAACAGTAGCATTAAATGCAAACTAACACAAAGATCCAAACATCTAAGGTGTTAGTTTGTTACGTGTTAGTTGGAGAGGTTAAAGACTACCACTAACACTAACGCCTTGATCCAAGCACGCCTCATGTTCAGCTACCCACGTCAGGCATACTACCACTAACACTCCATCTAATTATGATTCTCTGTAGGTGCTAATCCGAGAAGAGTGACTATGACCCAAAGTAATTCTCTTTAATTTTGTAACAAAAATTTATAAAATCAGGATAAAAGAATCACTTCACATCATCACAAGAAGCTACTTTTTTCAACTTCTAGTCTCTTAGTTCATTTCAAAGAATTAATTAACAGAATTAATAGAGAATCACTTCTCTCTAAAAAGTTTTTGGCACAACTAATGCTGGATTTAGTAAAGAATTTACAGTTGATGCTGGTAAGTGACAACAATTTAGACACTGGCCCATTTGCACTCAGAACTTAGAGAACTAGAATTTTTAAATATATTTTTCCTTCGATTTTCTAAAAATAAATGCTGCAACCAAAATTTAGCGGATCTATACACCTGCCGCCGTGTGACATGGCGGCAGGAGCTAGAGGTCCTGCCACACGACAGCAGGGTACCCGCCGCCATGCCACAAGGCGGTAGGCTCCTGCAGCCATGTGGCATAGTGGCAAGCCTCCATCTGCAGCGGTTAGGGAGGGGGTGAGTGGAGTTTGGCTCTAACCGGTACGGCGGTTAAGGTCAACCGTCGTACCATACGGCGGTACAATTTTTTTATTTCCATATTTTTTATAAATTAAAATAGATCAACATATAAAAAGGAATTTAAAGAATAGCAACTAGTTTCATATAAAAAAGAAAATAAAATAGTTCTACGAGTAAATGAAAAAAGTTTATACAAGATCAAGAATTGCTGGCACAAATAACACAAGTAAATCTAAATCTGCCTGGCCCGCTTCGGCCTCATTGCTCGAGCACGGGACCCTCCAACAGGCAGCTATGTCTCCTGCGTCCCAAGAGGTGGCGCCTCTCGTAACTGTGAGGCTACAATCACCTCCGCGGCGTCGTCATTGGCCGGGATCCAGTCCTCGAACCTGAACTCTTCGAACCCCAGCTGGTCATCCGCTACGGGGGACTCCAGAGTGGCGCTCGGGTCGAAAGCTGCAACAAATAGTATTAACTTAGCACGTATCATATTTATTGATTTTAAATATTACTATATTAGTTAAGGTCGTTACCATACTAAAAACTTTGTACAGTGGACGAGAAAGGAATATCTGCTGCTCCTCCAGGTGGCGCTGTATGTGCCGGTCGAGCGCAGGCGGAAGGTCTGTGTCCCGTCGGATAGATCAGCGGTCCCATCGAATAGATCTGTGGTCGCCCTATATGATTAAAGTAATATAACAACAACACATAACAACTTTGTGCATTGGTTGAAAAACAGCTCCAGTAAATGTACCTCAGCCGTGAAAACCAACGGGCCGCTGCACGTAGGTGTGCGGACCCTGAGCCTGTGCCGACGGAGCCGAGAAAGCAAGCTGTGGACGTGAGAAGGTCGAAGGCGACTGGTACGAACGACCAGTCGAGGCGGAGCTCGTGGGGTGACGTGGAAAAAGAGGAATGGCTGCGGTCCCGCTGTAGTTAACGACGGTGCTGTACCTAGTGGCGATCTCGTAGAGGCTCTGGTACGTCTAGGTGTGCTCCACAGGTCCCATGGTCTGGCCATCGCTTCGAGCACGATCTGCGCCACCGCCGCAAGCGCGTCATGCTTCCCACGAAATTAGTAGCACACGTTATAATGAATAGTAACATGAATAAAATATGATTGCGGTCTCGAAACTGAAAGGATCTAGAGGTCGACTAGAGGAGGGTGAATAGTCATTCCTAAAAAATCATAGCTTAAAACAACTTATCAGTCCAAAGTCCGGAGTCTCCGGATATTTTTCCGGATACTCCGGGAAATCCGGAGTATCCGGGAAAATGTCCGGATTGTCCGGGCTTTTGAGGAGGCGACTAAATCAGCAGGAATCAAACTTGCCCAAACTTAAATATGTGAAAATAGGATATGCAATACAGAGATATAAGTCTGTTCCACCACTTAGAAACAGTAGGAACCTCACCACGGAGTAGATCGGCCACAAACCCTAGAAATGTACTCAAGAGGATTTCAAGCATACAACAAGAGCAACAAGCACAAGAGACACAAGAGATTTGTTACCGGAGTTCAAGCTCACACCTTAAGCTCTACGTCTCCGTTGAGGAACCCACAAAGGGTGGACCTTTATACCTAGGTCACTTTTCTCCCCCTAGCGACCACAAAGATCGAACTAGAGTTACTTACTCAATCACGGGGTAATACAAACTTCCTTGGGCAGCCACAATCCTTTGGATGCTCCAAGGCAACGCCTAGCCGGCTAGGAGCTCAAAGCTCCAAGAGTAACAAACACGAGATTGCCAACCAAGTGAAGAACGAGGTGCTCTAAAGATGGAAAATCAACTCACTAGCACTCTCCAAGCTCTTGCTCTCAATCCCTCCTTCAATCCCCAACAAATCTCACCAAACCAAGGCCAAGGGGAGTAAAGAAGGAGAGAGAATGAGTTCTGAGTGTTGCAGGTCGAAATGGGCAAGAGAGAGGGAGTGGATAGGGTTGAGGGGGTATAAATACCTCCTCACCCAGAAAAAGAGTCGTTACAGCTCTAAGATCCGGAGTATCCGGACTAGGCCCGGAGACTCCGGGAAGTCCGGACTGTCCGGGATAAAACCCGGAGTGTCCGGCCTTCCAGAGTTAGCACACTTAAGGATACCTCGGTGATCGTGCAGTGCAAGGTGTCTCTCATAGGATTTTGGTTAGTCATCTAGAGCACCTTTTCAACTCTTGGAAGATACAATTCATGTCCCTCTTAATAGTACGGCATTCCTAGGACTCAAATTCAAAATATAAAATAAATAAACTTTAAAGGAATCCTTCTTTTAGCATCACTTCATTTTTATATAGCAATGAAGCGCTTAGATGCCATCTTAGAATTTTAGTACCTGCACATATACTCAATAAATCATTAGTAGCTTAATGGTCTGTCATTAAATCATCAAAACCCACTTAGGGGGCCAAGATACACTTCAGAAACTAACCGTTGTGTTGACGTTCTGATCTCGTCACACCGGGTACGTGCTGGACGGAAGGAGGCTCTGGTGGTCCGGGATTGGTGGCGGGGCCCGGGCAGCAGGGACGTGCATCACCCACGTCCTCACCCTCGGGATGTACCACGTAAGGTACGCTACCCAGGCCGCGTCGTTGTGGAGGCACTCCTCGGGGGCACTCCTCGGTGACAACATGAGCCGGCACGTCAACCCACTCGTCCACGTACGTCTGCAACTTGTCACGCCACGGCGTCGACACCGCTAGGCCCTTACACGTCCATATATCACAAATTAAACAAATTTATTAGTAATTGACACCTTGTAACGTAATAAAATTGTAACAAATCCAGATAGCTTACCTATACGCTGACGCCAGAAGAGTGTGCGCAACAGGCACATGAGACGTCTGGTAGAGACCGAACTGCCTCATCACCATGTGGACCGTGTACTCCTCGACGTAGATGTCGAACACCAAACGTCTCATCGTCATCTAGTAGTGCTGGTCTCGGAAGCACAACGACGAGAGGGCATGTGGTGCACGGCTGTCGACAATAGCCTGTGAGTACGGCGTCCACCTGACCTGCTCATCGGTCATCGCGTCGATCTGGCCCACGAAGTCCTGGTAGGACTTCTTCGTCTGGTCCCCAGCCCAAGTGTGTTGTGGATAAAAGGAAAAGTTAATTCTGTCGAACTAAGATGGTAATTAAGCGAATAAAACAATAATTAAGGTGAATTACCTTCTGGAGGCACCACAGAGAACCCATGCTGGGGAGGCCCGCGGGGTCGGCGTTAGCTGGCAGCGGGTTGTACTCGGAGAGGTCGGCCTTCGGCCGACCAATGTTGAAGCGCTCGTGGATCCACAGCTGCAGAAGGAGAGGACAACCAATGAGGATCCCCTAGCTACTCCCCCCCTTTGACACGGCCGTACACAACCCCTGTATGTACAACACAGAACAGCACCGCGTAGACGGGTGCGTCTGCTATCATCCGCGCGTAGGGGATCAGGTACCTGGACACTGCGTCTCCTGCTGACTCGCAGAACATCACAACCCGAACAGCCAGAGTAGGTACGCCTCCAGAAACCTGTCCACTGTCGGCTGGTCGACATCGTCCGCCATGTAATCAGCCTGCACATAAAGGTCAATCTTCATATTTGTTTTAAATGCATACAAATGATGAAAAATAATAGGTAAAAGCACATACGCTAAACTGCTGCAACCAAGTCAAGGTGGGACCGTGCGTGTTGGTGAACGGCTGGTACGGCTCAGGCGCGCGATGGTTCCGAGGAATGTTCACGAACCGAGCAAGGAAGTCGTCACGCCAAGACGCGGGGATGTCCATAGGCCCCATCACCTGGCCTGCACACGGAAGGCCGCCCAAGAGCTCCACATCCTGCAGAGTCATCGTCATCTCGCCGATGGGCAAGTGGAATGTGTGTGTCTCTGGTCGCCACCGATCCAGAAACGCTACAGCCAGAGAGCTATCGTACTGGAACCGCGTCATCCGCTGTGGCGCGGGAACCTGAGACCGTAGCTTGTCCCCCTCGACCAATTGTGAAAAAGGTAGTAGTCCTGCAACGTGTAGCCTGAAACACAAAATGGAACAAAAAATAATTTACTTAGTCCATATACTATTATAAACAAAGATAAATTAATTTAAAAAATGCTTTACCTACTTGGGAATCCAGAGCTGGTGTATCGGCATCAACATGCGGGTGGTCCTAGCACGTATTCCGTCAACCCTCTCTCCAAGAATGACCAACTGGTAGGAGTGGTGGTTCAGGTCCACGGCCCCCTCGAATAACTCCGGCCGTACGTAGTCTACCGGTGGCTGAGCCATAGCTGCAAAAAAGAAATTATATAAGAATTTAAAATAATTTACATCAATTTGGAGTAATTTCTAACAATTTATATAAATTTTGACGAATTTACAACAATTTCTAAGAATTTATATCAATTTACAAAACATTCTACAAATTTACAACATTTTCTAAAAAAATTATACCAATTTAGATGAATTTACAACATTTTCTAAGTATTTATATCAATTTACAAAAAGTTCTACGAATTTACAACATTTTCTAAGACTTTATATCAATTTCAACAAATTTACAACATTTTCTAAAATATATATCAATTTTCTAAATATTTACAACATTTTCTAAGTATTTCTGAAAATTTCTAACAACGTGAGCAAATTCTAAGAATTTTCAGCAAATTCCAACAATATCTAAAGATTTCTAAATTATTTTTTAATATTTCTAAACTATTTCTACAATTTTTAAACTAATTTTAAATTATTTTTACGATTTCTAAACTAATTTCTAACTTTTCTAAACTATTTATACAATTTCTAAACTAATTTCTATTATTTCTAAACATTTCTATACTATTTCTACATTTTCTAAACAATTTCTAAACTAATTCTAAACTAAACTAATTAAACTAACTAAACTAAACTAAACTAGGTATAGTTAGAACCATACCTGGGTCCGAAGTGCTCCAGAAGCTTCAAATGTCAGCGAAGAGGTGGAAGAGAGGAGTGAGACGAGGCCGACAACGGCAACCTCAGCCTCCTTATATAGGGCCGACGCTGCCGCCATGTGGCACGGCGGCTATGTCCTACTGCCGTGCCACTCGGCGGTTGGGCTCCAAGTGCCATGTGGCACGGCGGTTGGACTCCAACCGCCCTGTGACACGGCAGTAGGTGCCCTGGCCCACTGGAAGAACACCCCGCTCCACTCGACTGTTGGCGGTACGCCCTACTGCTAATGGCACGACGGTAGGGTTCCCCTGCCGCCATGTGGCAGGGCGTTTAGCTCCTGCTACCATGTCACACGGTAGCAAGTGTATAGATACGCTAAATTTTGTTTGCAGTATTTATTTTTGGAAAATCAAAGAAAAAATAAAAAAATTCAGAGAACTGGGTGGGAAATATTATAATACTAGGTGATACCCCGCGCGTTGCTGCGGGATCTTTTGGTGAAATTTGAAAATAAAAATACTAAAGTAAAATTTGGAAGGAAACACAATAAGATGATTTCTTATTTTTACATGTTGAGAGAAGAAATCAATATTTTGTAGTGAGGTGTTCGTATATACTTTAATATAGATATATAGATTTTTTAGATTGGACGGTGCAAACAATTAAGATGATGTGGCTGCACCGTATGCGAGAAGTATACTTGGTGGAGTATGACGTGGCGCGCTGCGAGAATTAGCAATCAATGCATCTTGGTGGGGTGTTTAGTGGAGGATGACGTGACGCGTTGGTGGAGGATGATGTGGCGTGTTGAGGATTAGTGGGGTGCTTAGTGGAGGATGACGTGGCGCGCTGCGAGAATTAGCAATCAATGCATCTTGGTGAGGTGCTTAGTGGAGGATGACGTGGTGTGTTGGTGGAAGATGATGTAGCGTGTTGAGGATTGAGAGAATTTCTTAGTGGGGAGCGCTAACATAGTTTTGTATGATGATTTCGAAACAGACCTGGGCCTAGTTGGGTCACGTGGTTGCAAAAAGTGTAATTCTCATATTTCGAAACGGGCCTGGGCCTAGTCGGGTCACCAGTTTGGTTGCAAAAACTAAATACAGCACATAAAGCCCATCCAACCTGACTTGGCTACATAGCCGAACCGCAGAAGAGAAGAACCCCTAGCCGCCCGCGCCTCTCTCTCGTCCCTCTTCCTCCCCCTCGCGACGACGACGACGCAGGTAATGCGCTCTCCTTCCCCTAGGATTGCCAGTTGGCATTTGCCCATCGAATCCATCGTTGCTCGGCGGCATCCCAGCCCCAGGACTGATCCGCTTCGCGCCGCTGCTTCCGATTCGGTTTGTTTGTAGGGTTTTCTGTCAGGGGATTTGTTCGTCGCCGACTCACCAGCGGCCAAGATGAGGCCGGTCTTCGTGGGGAACCTGGACTTCGACACCCGCCACTCTGAGCTCGACCACCTCTTCTACTGCTACGGCAGGATCGAGCGCATCGACATGAAGTCAGGTCTGCATGCCCCCTTCCATCCGTTTGCCCACCCCGATCTACATTCGTCATTCGATTTCTGATGAATATGAGGTCATTGTGTGCCTCGCCACTTGGATTGATGTTTGAGTTTTAATGAATAGGAAAAAAAGACAGAAATCCCCTGAAAAGAAATATAAGATCCTGTTTAAAATTATATCTTGATGAGGATTGTCCTCCGATGATGATGTACTACTACTGTGGCCAGTGAGTCTTGGTCGATTAATTAATCTGTTTATTTACTTATTGATGTAATTTGTTCTGTTATAATGTTTTTATGTTTTGATGACATTATTCATGATGAAATTTGGTGCTGCCAACAAATTTGCTTGTAAACTGGGACAGAAGTGAGTAGGGGTTAGCCTAGAATATTTTGTGGCCGTACTATACTTCATAGAGCACACAGTTGCACATAAGTCTTGCCCCTATGCGATGTAATGCAGTTGCATTGTGTGTATGGTAGGCACAGATGTTTAAATGTTTACTGTGGCGCAGGAACTACCAGGGCAAACATAGCTCCCCCGGGGCTCCTCAACTCCTGAAATTCCTTCATTCACTCACCCGGCCATCATTTCCTTCGCTTGAAACCATCCGTTCATGTGCACTGCTGTACACAATTACTACTGCTCGAGCATGTTTAGCGGGACTCTGATTCGTGCCATCCATCAGTACCATCATGCCATGCGATGCCACGACTAGAAGTATCACCAACATGACAACGTGCTATGTGTACTGTATTTGATAAGCAAGAGTTCCATTTACAGCGAAGCATGTTCAGTGTCTCTGATCCAGTCATAATTTCTTACTTTGGATATAAGTTGTTCAACTCCATGTTAGCTCTCATCATGAAAGTGCTCTTCATACCATCAGAATTATGCAGGTGCAGTACCTTTCTGATCCTTTTAGGCTTTGGATATGCTGATGCATTGAGTTTGTTGTAAAGCAGAATTGAATGTCTTGTCTGTGATTCTTAGGACATTGGTTATTCAATTTCTACCCTTCTGACTTGAATATTTACATTTGTAGGAATTGCTTTTGTTTACTTTGAGGATGAGTGTGATGGTGATGAGGCAATTCGGGCTCTTGATGGTTATCCCTTTGGTCCTGGGAGATACCGGCTTTCAGTGGAATGGTCACGGGTAATCTCTTCTAATGTTCTTGTGAACCCTCTAACCTGACACCTATTGTTCAAGCATGTATTAAGCTAATGTTTGTTCAATGTCATGCACTGGTTGGATCACTTGATGACTTTTTTTTTGTTATTTTTACTAGGGTGATCGAGCTGCTAGACGTGATGGCGACAAACCAGAAGCAAACACTATGGCTACTAAGACTTTGTTTGTCATTAACTTTGACCCAATCATCACGAGAGTTGGTGATATCGAAAGGCACTTTGCACCATTTGGGAATATATCAAATGTTCGCATAAGGAGGAACTTTGCTTTTGTCCAATTTGAAACACTGGAAGAAGCCAGAAAGGCTCTTCAAGCTA
Source organism: Cenchrus fungigraminus (assembly GCA_036936925.1). NCBI lineage: Eukaryota > Viridiplantae > Streptophyta > Magnoliopsida > Poales > Poaceae > Cenchrus > Cenchrus fungigraminus. Next base: position 26,328,916 of record CM072775.1, read on the forward strand.
CTCATGCTACGTAAGCATCCTCCTTCCCTTGAAGTTATTATTTCTGTGCAGTTATTGAACTTTTGCCAAGTAATCAATGGAGCACAGTTTGACTTTCACTGACTGATTTGGTGAATGTTTTATCTCTGCTATAAATTGTAAAGAACATCTAAATTACATTTATTGGTACTAATTTAAAACTTGGCATTGATTTTTTTTTCTATCTAGTTCTGTACAACTATACCATTTAACAGTAGTCACACCAAATCATGTTATTATATCTTTAGTGTACCGTTTCTTTTCAAGGAAGCTTTTTCTTTGTCCTTTTTTGCACTGCTCCTAATGTAATAGCGATGCTTATCAATCTACTGTTTTTTTGCAGCAAGCTTATGGATAGAGTGATTTCTGTTGAGTATGCCTTTAGGGATGATGGTGAAAGAAATGACAGGTATGATAGCCCAGAAGAGCTGGTGGCTATTGTAGGCGTGGTGATAACCCATATTGCAGTTCTATTAGTCCAGTATACCACTCCCGACCTAGTCCTGACTACGGTTGCCGCCCAAGTCCTGTATATGGTTCATATGGCAGGTGCAGAAGTCCTGTTCGTGATCGCTTTCAGAGGTAACACCCTTGGTCTATTTTCACTAGTGTGCATGCTTGCCCTGTTGGCCATGTCATGACTGCTGCAGGACTTCTGAAGCACTCTTTCACCTGTTCTGGTATGGAGATTTGGATAGTTTTCTTGTTGTTTGCTCTAGCTAAGTGATAAGTGGGTGCACATAGTTTTTTATGCATTATGTTTGTGTATCATGTTTTTTGTTACCTACTGGCTATGTTACTACTTCAGTCCTAAAATGAGTGCATAGCCATAATCCTTCATATTTCCCAATGGATACTTATTAGTTCAAGGTTCAGTCATTTTCCTGAAATTTGAATACTGAATGCATGTTAAGGTTTTATTGCTGTACTAACCGGGTACTTGCAAAATTCTATTTCTGCATGCTTTTAGCATTTTGAGCTGATGTTCTCTTATCTTATGGAATCACATTTGTGTGATTGTGTCTGCTGCAGATCTCCTGGCTACCGACCGAGATCCCCGCCTGCCAAAAGGAGAGCTTATGGCAACTTCTGAACCGTCTCCGCCACCTGGGGCTGGAAGCTTTGTATCTACTCTTAACTAATGCTATCAAAGTAGCAAGAATTCTGTGCCTCTACTGGCCTCAAGTGTCTTGAATTCAGTGTGCTTTAAAGTAGACCTTTATATCTATGTGCCTATGTAAATAAAGTGTCTTGAACTCATGTTTAGCTTGCCGCTTTGGTAGGGAACTAGGGACTAGGGAGGGGCTTAGACAGGTTGCTCGTGGGTAACTGATTTCCGGCTGGGTCTTACAATGGTTCTATTATTGCTTCTGATATGGTTGCTGACGTGCATTTTCTTACTTCGTCCTGGCTGTGGTTTCACACTCCCTGGGAGTTGCAATTAGAAAATTCATTCCAAACATTTTATAGCCTGACAGTTCAGTGTCTTAATGTGAAATCGGATTTCCTTAGGAAGCTTTCAGAACCTGACCTCATAGATTTCGGTTAAGATACTAGCTCGCTGGTATTTCTGCACGGACGGGTTTCCGTGATAAGGCTGGCGTGGACATGAGCTGAGAGAGCGAGAGGAAGAGGATAAAGTGGAGCAGAGAATAACAGATGAGTCGCACACGTCAGTTTTGGTGGAGGGATAATTTGGATATGGATAGCCAGAAGATTTGAAGAGGCTGTTGGTTTACCCTCTTGTTATGAAGATTTTTATATTTTTATGTCTTCTAAAACTCAAAATTTAGCTAGAGTTATACCTAGTTTATTGGAGTTGTTCTAACCTGAAACATCAAAATGATCTACGGATGAAGTAATATAATGATGTTGATTTAATTTTTCAGCTAGCAAAGTGCCGGCCGGTACACAAACACTAACAAAATTAGTTTTGTTTTACGGAAAAAAATATTACTTTACCTTTTCATGTGCTTCTCGGCTGTGTGGGGGGCCCTTACTTGGACTCTGTTCAGCAGATCTTTTGTTGATTTGTACGGCAGATTCGTTCTGAAAGAAAAAAACTGTTGGCTGATTTGTAAGACAGATTTGTGCTGAGAGAACAGTACTGTAGAAGAAGCAAGCCGAACACTCCCTTGGTCTTTTCCTGTGTCTAACCGTCAAATGATTGATTTTTATCAATCTGTCAATCACTTTTTATTTCAGCAATAGATGCTACATCCAGCGGCTGGGATCCATTAATTGTTTGAAATTTTATGATCTCTCAGTCACTTTTCCCAGCTATTTGACGCACTGAGAAACCAAATTGATATGTGCCTTGGTTTGTATATGATGAGCGATTGACCGGATGTTTTGAGGCTTTGTGTTGAGTGTGTTTCGTCGGGTTGTGTTGTCGGTTGTGTGTCTTTTATTCATATGTTTATGTGGTGTGTTGTCAATGCACTCGTGAGGAGTGGTTGACAACGTTGTGTGGACTGACTCTTGGCCGAGTATTGCAGGTGCAGGTTGCGGCTTGATTTGCGTTGGTGCAGGTGAAGAGCGGGCGCGAAAGGTCTTAGCCTGTGTGGCCTCCGAGGAGTGGAGAGACAAGTAGGCTCGGCTCGATGGACCCGGTGGCCGAACGGGATCAAGTGCGGGCCGCATGGTGGCAAGAAAAGCAAGACGAAGTCGTGGACAGGAGCCGGTGCAAGGTAGCGGCCAAGTCATTGAACGGGGCAAGACTGAGTAGACCGTCCGGGAGCCGGAGGTGAAAGGCTTGGCGGGCCCGATGCTTGGCGTGGTGAGGCCGAAGCTTGCATGCGGGGTTTTCGGCGGTTCACCAGAAAACTGTCGGGTTCCTCGGTTGCTCCACAAAGCCGAGCACGACGGTTTGTTGGTTTGGCCACAAAACCAACACCGAGCCGGGACGACGTGGCTGCCGAGTCATGAGTGGGATTGGCGTGGAGGCTACACCGAGTCCGCGGGGTTTGCAGCGGTTCACCACAAAACCGTCGGGGTTACTTGGTTGAGCCACAAAACCAAGACCGGAGGCTCGGCGGGCGGAGACGGGATCCGGGAGCGCCGAGAAGCTTCGAAGCGGGCGACACGCGGCATGATCGAGGTGCTTGCGTTGGGAGGACGCGAAGGCCCGATGGATGCGCGGCCGTCCGATGGAGAACTTCATGTGTTGACCAAAATGCCCCTATGAGGGTTTGTATTGTATCTCCTAGTGTAGGGGCACTTCGGTCTTTTCCGGAGGGCCTATATATAGGAGGAGGGGGCTGAATTTTCAGCCAACTCTTTGGCTAGTGGTGGGAGTGCTCTTTCATTTTGGGGTGCTCTTGGGAGAGAGGAGAGAGTGGCTCTTTGGTTGGAGCTTTTTGTCATCTTAGATTTGGATTCTAGGAGTGGCTTGTAATCGATTGAACAAGATATTCATAGTGAATTCATCCTCTAAATCTTGTGCCAATCTTTCTATTCCCGAGTTGCTTTTGTTGCATTTTCGGAGCTCTTTTTGATGCTTTTCTTGGAATTTTCGTTCATCGCTCGATTCGTCGATTTGAGGGCGTTTCTCTCCGGATTTCTTTGAGGGGATCATGGGTGAGTGCCTTGTGCCTCTTTGTGGATGATCTTGACCCCTCAAACGCCGGGAATCAGTCTCGATTTGAAGGTTTTGGGATGAACTCGAGTTCTTGGTGGAAGTTCCTTTGATTCGCGATTACTCATGATTGGAGGTGTTTGGGGACGAAATCTTTGAGATAGAGCCTCCTCTAGTGGTGCTACTACATTCCCCAAACTTTCTCTTCAATCCGTTGGGTGAATCGGGAGATCGGGTGATGGGAACTTAGGGTTGACTCAGCGGGTGTCTCGAGCTGTTGAAGGTCCGGAGTTTCTGGACTTTTGTCCGGAGTTTCTGGAAAACCCGGAGTTTCCGGACTTTGGCCCGGAGTTTCCGGACCTTGGAGTTTCCGGACTTTGGCTCGGAGTTTCCGGACTTTGGCCTGAAGTTTCCAGACTTTTGGAAACCTGGAGTATCCGGACTTTGGTTCTGAGTTTCCGGATTTTGGCCCGGAGTTTCCGGACTTCCTAGAGGGTTTTGCTAGACTTGTTTACTTGTGCTTCCGCTTTGTTCCTAGGCTTGATCTAACTTGTTCCTAGGGTCAGTAGGTCCGTTGTGACTACGTGATCTTGGCAAGTGTGTGCGAGATTCTTCGGAAGTGATTTGGGGCATAGGCCGAGTTCTTGAGAAGAATTTTTATCGACTCCCATTCACTCCCCCCCCTCTCTGGTCGCCAATCCGGTCCTTCACACACATCCAACTGTTGCTGCTGAAGGACCGATTAGGCGAACCAGAGAGGGGGGAGTGAATGGGAGCCGATAAAAATTCTTCTCGAAGGAGATGAGAACTCCAACAAGACGAACACGGCTTCCAAATCACGTCTCCGACTCAACTACCCAAGTTGGCCAAGACCACGCAGCCACTGGAGTGCTACTGGTCCTAGGAACCAACAACCACCTTCACGGACTCGAGAACGCAGCGGAACACCAACTCGAGCACCACTGACCTACACCGGTCAGGCCGGTGAGCAGCACCGGTCAGACCGGTCCCTGCTGGTAAAACCTGGGAACTTCCACAGAAGGCCCCTACACCGGTCAGGCTAATGTAGCTCACCGGTCAGACCGGTTCAAGCCAGGAAACCCCAAATCCACCAAACAGGCCTACCGAGCTCCAAACTGACCCAAACTCGAAACAGCAGCAACACGGGACTACAACGAACTCACCAGAATGTTCACCCGAGGCAAAACCCACAGAGCCTCTGCACCGGTCAGACCGGTGAGCAGCACCAGTCAGACCGGTCAGGCTGGGCCGCTCGGGGATGAACAGCACCCGCGGGTCAACTCCCCCAAATCCAACTTCCGATCTCCCGAATCGCTCCACGGATTTGTGCAAGACTTTGGGGATAGTAGGAACACCTCATGAGCACTCCATAGCCAAGATTTGGTCCACCAAAACTTGCTAAATCAAGAGGAATCGAAGAAATCCCACCAAGAACGTCTCTAACCCTAGAGCCACGAAAACCCCAAAATCAAGCCCCTTTGCTCACGAATTTAGCAGGGGAATCAAAGGGAAAAGAACCACGACGGGTTCATGCATACATCCCCCACCAAATCCCAAAGAGAAAGGCCTCGAAATCGCTCCAAGAAAATCGCCAAGAAAGGGCTCCGAAAATCACCAAAAAGGAGAAACGGGAAAGACACATCCAAGCCTTGAGGAACCACGCCGAATCATCTATACATACCAAAGAGGTTCATACAAGGTCTAGCTTGCCGCCCGATCATCCTTCCCTCTCACAAGATCTCACCATGAAGCTCTCAAGCTAGTCCTAATAAAATCCTAAGGAAAATAGGAAGGAAAAATAGGAAAACCAAATGAGCTAGGGTTCCAAGAGATGGCTGCCATCCTCTCACCACTTGGGTTATATGGAGGCAACCGAAAGACGAAAATACCCTTACTAGCTAACTAGGGATACATGCCCCTCAAGGGCGAATTCGGAAATCTTTGTCTTCGCTCCATCGGACGGATGCCCAGCGACCGCAAACTTGCTTAGCCTCGACGCAAGCCTTGCGATCCCGACGCGTGTCCTCCGCTTCGAAGATTCCGGACTGCGTCGTCGCACACCGGTCAGACCGGTGCTCCTCACCGGTCAGACCGGTCTGGAGCTGCTGCACCTCCGTCTTCGGTTCTTCGGTCTTGGCTTTGTGGATCAACCAAGGAACCCAGTGGTTTTCTGGTGAACCACCGGAAACCCCGCGAACTCGGTGTAGCCTCCGCCAATCACCACTCATGACTCGACTCCCACGTAGTCCCGGCTCGACCTTGGTTTTGAGGCTCAACCAAGAAACCGTCCATGACTTCATCTTGCTGTTCTTGCCACCATGCGGCCCGCACTTGACCCCACTGGTCACCGGGTCCCTCGAACCAAGCCTACTTGTCTTCTCCACACCTGGAGGCCTCACCGGCAACGACCTTTCGCGCTAATTCTTCACCTGCACCTGCACCAGTCAAGCCGCAACCTGCACCTGCAATACTTAGCCAAGAATCAGTCCACACCACGTTGTCAATCACTCATCACACCAGGAAGCAACCATCCACCGGTCCTCGAACCACACCTGGCTCTCAGCTGCTATCTACATGTTAACAGGCCCGTGAAGCCGCCAATTGCACACCCGTTTAGAATCAAACAACCACATTACATTAGACATGCTAACGGGTTCATTTTTTTTAAGACGTGCAAAGCACGTTTTTCATTAAGAGAGGAGAAGAAACATCCGGTTTTGAGTACAAGAGGCACGGGGCCTAACGAGACAAAACAAAAAGATTACACCACCCGCACCGGGCGAACACCTAAAAGCCTAGCGAGCGGGAGGAATCCGGCACGCGCCCACGTCCTAGCCTCCTCCAGGATCGCCGGGCATGAGAGCTTCCTTGTCGTGAACGCGCTGGTTCCGTTCCTTCCACAGCGACCACGCGACCAACCAGACGAAGGAGTCGAAACCCTTCCTCCGGGCCTTAGCGACCTGTTTCCTGGCGGAGCACCACCATTCGGCGAACTTTACCGGGCGATCCAGCGCAAGGTCCTGAAGGAGAATATGCCTGAGGGCCATATGCCAGGTCTCTCTAGAGAAGACACAGTCCACCGTCAGATGGTCCAGCGTTTCGGATGCCTGGGTGCACAGCTCGCAAGTGTCCGAGGCCCCAAGCCCGTGACGGTGCAGCCGGCCAGACGTCCAGCAGCGGCCGTGCAAGACCAACCAAGCAAAGAACTTGCACTTCCCTAGCATGTGGACCTTCCAGATCTGGCGTGCCCCGAGGATGTCGACGCGACCAAGGAAAAGAGCGGAGTAGGCCGAAGCCGAGGAGTAGACTCCGCTGGGCGACCATTTTCAGATGAACCGGTCAGGCTCGGAAGTGAGGCTAACCTCCTTCAGCAGGTCCCAGACGACGAGGTACTGCAAGATCACCTGCACCGTCCGGGCGTGGGTTATGTCCGCGACCCAACGGATCCCGGCCGCCCCGGACCGCAGGGCCTCAGCGACAGTGCGAGCCCGACGCACCCTAGGCAAGACCGCGGCCCAGAGGTTAGGTGCAAGGGATTTGACGGAGCACCCGGAGAGCCAGTTGTCTTCCCAGAAAAGCACACGGGTCCCGTCCCCCATCTCCACAGAAATGGAGGTGTTGAAGAAAGCCTTGGTGGCCTTGTCCACGGGGAAGCGGAACGCCGCCCAAGTCCTGTCCGGGTCAGTCCTCGCGAGGCACAACCAACGTAGGCGCAGAGCGGTGCCAAAGATACGAAGGTTGGGCAGGCCGAGTCCACCACAGCGAGTGGGGCAGGTGACATTCACCCAAGCGACCAGACATCGACCGCCCGAGGCCACCTCTGTGCCGAACCAAAGGAAGCCACGGATGAGTGTTTCGACTGTGCGCAGTGCCCAGGGGGAGATAGAAATCGCCATCAAAATGTGGACCGGGATGGCCGAGAGCGTGGATTTGGCAAGCACGAGGCGGCCATTGCGACTTAACAGTCTGCCCTGCCAAGGGGGCAGGCGCCTAGCGACCTTATCTACCAAAGGCTGCATCACCACTTTGGGTAGCCTCCTGATAGAGAGGGGTACCCCGAGGAAGGTGCAAGGGAAGTCGGCGATCGTGCAGGAGAGGCTGGATCGGACCAGAGACAGGTGCCCCTCAGAGCAGTTGATGGGGTAGACTTGACTTTTGGAGTAGTTTGCCGCCAAGCCAGCCGCGCTTTCGAAAAGCGACAAGACCGCCTTGACAACCCGCAGATCTTGCTCGACCGGAGAGAAGAAAGCGACCACATCTTCAGCGTAGAGAGAGGCGCGAAAACGTATACTCCTCCCTAGATCCAGAAGGAGACCACGGGATTCCGCCTTACGGAAGAGGGCATGGAAGCATTCCATGACCAGCACAAAAAGCATGGGAGAAAGGGGATCGCCCTGACGCAGGCCTCGCCCGTGGCAGATCCGCTGCCCAGGGGCACCGTTGAGCAAAACCCTGGTGCTGGCGGTGGAAAGAATGACAGAGATCCAGTCGGTCCATCGGCGAGGACATCCGACAGCCGAGAGGAGCTCGAGAAGAAAAACCCAGCCGACCGAGTCGAAAGCTTTCGCTAGATCAATTTTGAACATGATCCTAGGAAGCTTTTGACTAGAAAGCGCTCTCGCCGTGCCAAGAACGTAGCAGAAGTTGTCGTGGATGAGGCGACCTTTGATGAAGGTACTTTGATTGGGCGAGATGAGAGAGGAGAGGTGGGGGGCGAAGCGATTGGCGGGCGCTTTAGAGAAAAGTTTCCCAAAGCTATGGATTAGACTGATGGGCCGGTAATCAGAAAGAGCGACCAGGTCTGGTTGTTTAGGCAAGAGGGTGAGAAAGGCACCATTCAGGTGGTGGAAGCTGCGGAAGTCCAAGTCAGAGAGGGCGTTGAACGCCCGCAGCACATCACCCCTGATGATCGACTAGCAAGATCGGTAGAAGCGACCCGTGAATCCATCCGGGCCGGGGGCCTTGTCCAGCGGGAGGTCCTTGATCACGTCCCAGACCTCGGCCTCCGAGAAGGGAAGAGCCAGGTCCTCCAGGTCCATCCGCGGGAGTTCCAACTCCTCGAAATCGAGGGCGCAGGAACGCTCATGATGGACGCCCAGAATTCGGTCGAAGTAGTCGAAGGCTGCCGAGGCCTTGTCCTCTTCCCGAAAGACTGAACGACCACCGACCAGAAGGGAGGGGATGAAGTTTTTCCTCCTACGGTGGTTGGCATGCAGGTGGAAAAGTTTAGTGTTGGCGTCCCCTTCACGCAGCCACCTTAGGCTGGACTGTTGCCGAGCGATTGTTCGCTGCAGCGAGGTCAGGCCTAGGTAACGTAGTTTGAGAAACCGCCGCAAAGAGATCTCCTCAGGAGAGAGCGACCGTGAGTCCTGCGCGACCTCAAGGCGGAAGATGACCTCCTTGGCGATCTGGACTTGCAGGCGAATGCTGCCGACCGCCTTAGAGCTCCACTTTACAAGCGCCTTCGCTGTCTCACGAAGGAGGTGGTCGATCATACGGAGCGGGTCAACATCAGGGCGCGGCCCCGACCAGACCGCCTTAACCGTGTCTAAGAAGCCCTCGTCCTTAGGCCAAAAGGCCTGAAAGGTGAAGCGTTTCTTAGAGTGCACCCCGCAGTCGAAAAGGAGTAGGAGGGGAGCATGATCGGAACACCTAGATGAGACAGCATGAAGAGCAGAGGAGGGGAAAAGAAACTCCCAGTCCTGGGAGACAAAAACTCTGTCGATACGTTCCAGGGTGGGATGCGACCTCTCGTTACTCCAGGTGAAGAGACGGCCTTGGAGGTGCAGCTCAAGCAGCTCAAGGTCGTTGAGGAAACGGCGGAAGCGACCCATCATCCTGCGTGAGAGGCGGTCGTTATTTTTGTCGGCCGCCTGGTAGATGAGGTTGAAGTCCCCGCAGAGAACCCAAGGTCCAGAGAGCATCGGGTGGAGGGTACGGATCTCAGCGAGAAAGAGACTTTGTCCACATCTGACTGCGGGCCGTAAACCGAGGTGAGCCACCAGAACTGAGAGGGGCGGTGAGCAGTGCGACCTTTACCGTAACGTGGTGAGCACCAAAGGAGGGGGAGGAGACGAGCCAAGAGTCCTTGCGCCAGGCAACCAGAATACCGCCGCGGGAACCCACAGCCGGCAACGCAACGTAACCAAAGTCGAGCCCTAGCATATCAAGCATGAAGGAGGGGGTACAACCTCGAGCTTAGTCTCTTGCAAACAAAGAAGAGAGACACGCTCGGAAGCAACCAACTCGCGGACCGTCGAGCGTCTAGCACGCTGGTTAAGCCCACGGACATTCCAAACAGCAATGTTTACATCCATTTAAACACAAAAAGAGACGACCACTCGACAAGCACAGGCTCAGGCCTGCGCGTCGACGACCAGCTGCTCCTGGGGGAAGAGCTCACGAACCGCCGCCTGGAACTCGTCATCTTCCAGGACGGAGCACTGAAAGGACCCGTCAACCTGGGCACCGAAGAGCTCTCGGATAGCTCTGCAGTGCTCCTCCGACAGGCCGACAGCAAAGAGCCTGGTGTAGCGCTGGAACGCGGCAGCGTCAGGCGCCTCGCGCGACCCCACGACACCCAGCTTCCGCATCAGCAGGTTCTGACCCGCGGTGACCGGGTTTGGACCCCGGGCCCTGGAAACTGCGGCGAGACAGCTGCTGCGGCGAAGCGTGGCGAGTGGTGGGCACGCCTTCGCCCGGCGACGGCGCGGCGCCCCCAGAACCCGCGGGGGTGCAGGCCGCTGCAAAGAGGTGCAGAAGTCCGCCACCAGCGACTCGAGGTCTCCCGGAGAAGGCCCCTCAGTCGCAGCAGAGGGCGGGGAGTGCGACCTGAGAGCTTGGGAGGGGGGTGCCAGCTCTGCGGCTAACGGAGGCACGTCCGGCGAGTGCCGAGGGGTGGAGACACCCGTGTCAGCAGGGGCCGGAGAGGCAGGGGCGACCGGAACGGAGGCGGGACGGCCATGCGGGAAGAGGCGGACGGGGAGGCCGCGGGCAACGCTAGCCGACGGTCCGCCAGGGGGGAGAGCAGCCTGCAGAAGACGTCCACCACCGGCACAACACGAGGTGCGGTCGAGCTCCCCCCCCCCCCGCGCGGAGACGACGAGAGGCACGGTCGAGACGAGAGCAGCCGCCGTCGCGCGGAGTCCAGAGGGCGCCGTGCCACCAAGGCCGACCGCGACCGGGCCGGAGGCGGAGGCCGGCCCGCGTCCGGCAGAGGCCAAGCTGCCCCGAGCCGCGGCCAAGCAGCGGGTGGCGGTGGCCAGGCTGCGGCCAGCCGCAGCCAGGCAACGGCCAGCGGCGGCCGGGCGACGCCCCGCGGCGACCGGGCGGCAGCGCGCCGAAGCCAGGCTGCGGCGTGCCGCGGCCAGGCTAAGGCTGGCAGCGGCCAGGCTGCAGCCGGCAGCAACCAGGCGGCGGCCAGCCGCGGCAGGGTGGCGGCCGGCAGCCGCCGGGCAGCGGCCGGCAGCGGCCGGGTCGGCCGGGTCCAGGCTGGCTGGCCCGGGGCAGGCAGCAACCGGAGCCCTGCAGGCGACGGCCCGGTCGGCACGAGCAGGCGAGGCAGAAGAAGCGACCAGAAGCTCCGACTCAAGAAGCATCGGGTCGTCTGCGAGGCTCCTGGGCGGCGTCGACACACGAAGCGAAGGGAGGTGCTCCGTCGGCGTGAACCCGTCACAACTGAGAACTCGCGCGACCGGAGCCGAAGAGGAAGCAGAGGAAGGCCGGGCGAGAGGGGCCACTACCGGCGACGTACGCACCTCGGCTGGCTGCGAAGAGGGGGGAGCAGCCGGGGCGTGAAACGGCGTAGCCGAGGCGGAGAGACAAGACGACCGTGGCGGGACGGCAGGCGGGTGGTGGATGCCCTGCAGCGCCCAGTAGGGGTAGGAGGGAGCCGGGAGGACCGGCAGAGGTGCGGAGGTGGGGGCACCCCAGCAGTCGGCTTCCTGCCCGCCCCCTACGGCACGACCGGACCTCCCGCCAGAAGCGGAAGGGCCCCCCCCTCGGGGCCCGCGACGGTGCGGCAGCAGCGCCCCGACGACCGAAGGCCCCGGCGGCGGGGAGGTGAAAGAGCGACCCGAAGAGCCAGAAGGGCCACCCTCCGACCCCCCGCCTGGGAGGCCCCCTCAGACGAAGGAGCAAGAGTGTCGGTGATCTGGGCGATGTCGACCGTCGCCCGGTAGCGCAGGCAGGGCTGGGCGGCGCCCAACCCGGGGAACTCGATCGGTGCTAGCATGTCCATCTGCACCGAGATCAAGTCTGGGTCGACGCAGCCGGCAAGGACGACAAGCTCCTTGAGGTTGGCCTTCGACTCTGACTCAGGAGCCAGGTTGATGACCGCGCAGGAGGAGCCGAGGACGTGCACCGTGGACCGCAACCACAGGTGCGGAGGCACCCCCTTGATGGCCACCCGCACCTGGTAGCGCAGCGCCGCGTCGACCGCCCAGTTCTCCCGCCGCCACCGGCGGAAGGTGAGGCGAAAGGGGCCGTCCGGGGTGGGTGCGTTGAGCACCCGCAGCATCTCAGGACCGTCCTGGAAGACGATGAGGAAGTCCTCAGGGTGGAACGGGTAGGCCATGAACGTCCCCGGCACAACGCCCAAGCGACCGGTGAGGTAGGCAACCACATCCGCCACAGAGGCGGACGGACGGATGCCCGCGACCATGGCGACCAGAGCGCGCTCCAAAGCGACCTCGTTGGCCTCGACCTCAGGAGTGCGTGCGATAATGCACGTCTCCAGCTGCGGGCGGCGCGAAGGGTGCCCCGGGGGCGCTGGGGGGAGGGCCGGAGGCGGACGGGCCACGACCCCGAGAGCGGGGGCCGCAGCAGAGGCCCCCGAGCCCCCCACGGGAAGAGGTGGGGGCGGCGCCCCCCAAGCCACGTCGCCCGCCCTGGCTGCGGCACGACGAGGCGGCGGGGGAGCGTCGCCCCGAGGTGTCGCGTCGCGAGGTGCCGCGTCATGGCGCTCCGCAGAGGGAGGGGCACGCCCGCGGGGCACCTGCAGCGGAAGTGGCGAGGCATCACGGGCAGCCGGAGGTGGGCGACGACGCCCCTCCGGCGCGGGAGGCAGCGGGTCGCGGGCCACCGGAGCAGGGCGACGACGTGGCTCCGGTGGCGGCGGCGGCCGCCCGTCCTGCCTCTGCCGGAGAGGTGGAGGCGGAGGCGGACTGGCACCCCTCCCCTGCACACCGTGGGGCGGGGGTGGGGAGCGGCCGGCCGGGCGCGGAGCCACCAGGGGTGGGGAAGGGGTGCGACCTCCCGGGCGAGGACGGGCGCCCTCCACCGTCACCAAGCAAACCTTCGGGCGCCCGCACGTGCTCTCGTGGTGCCCAAGCTGGTGGCACCGGAAGCAGCGTGGCGCGTGAGGGCAGGAGACGGCGATGTGGTCCTCCCCGAAGCAGTTGAAGCATTTCCCCACCAGATCCGGGGGGACGGAGGACGAAGGGGGAGGTGGCGGAGGCGGCGGCGACCGCTCCGCGCGCAACTGCCTGCGCGACTGCACCTCGACGAAGCCGTCGGCGTCCACCCGCGGCCCCCCGAGCGTGCTCGCCCGGAGGCGGTGGCGGTCCGGCCGCGGGCGCAGCAGCAGGGCGGCCGCCACCCGCCTTGGCACGCCGCCGAGGCGGGGGTGGAGGAGGCCGCGGAGGAGACAGCGACCGCTTACCCAGGATCCCCCTGGCGGAAGCGGCCACGGGCCGTGGTGCAGTCATCGACGAAAGCTCGGCAACGGCGGAGGCAGCGAGGACGGGGGGAGCCTGGAGCAGCGACCAAGACGGGTGCAGCGACAGCGAGGGGGTGCGCCCGGGTACCGGGATGCCGGCCGCTCGCACCTGCACCGAGAAAGTGGGAGAGGGGGAGCGACCGCGCGGCACCAGGGAGTACGAGCCCGAGGCGGAGGAGCATGAAGCCTCAAGGTCCCAGAGCTCCCTGGAGGTGGGACCAGAGGGGCCGGGCTCCGCCGAGCCAGGCTCCACCCTCCCCACCTGCACGACCGGGGGCAGACGGGGACCAAAGGGGCCGTCTTCCCCCTTCCCAACAGAACGCGCCCCCGCACCTGCAACAGAGACAGACGGTCGGTGCTCAAAAAAGAAATAAAAAGTATGTATTTTTTTTAAAAAAAACAAGGACAAATTTCTTTTTGTCAACTGGAATACAAACAAAAAAAAACATTTCTGCTTAGTTTTTTTCCAACTTACACAAAAAAGATATAAAAAGTATGTACTTTTTTAAAAAAACAAGGACAAATTTCTTTTTGTCAACTAGAATACAAACAAAAAAAATGTCAGCTGTACAATTTGTATTTTAGCTGCTCATTTTTATAACCATTTTCCAGATACAACCATTATACATGTACAAGTACAACGACACATGACAGCTTTACAAATGACAACTACAATGTACTTTTAGTATACCGGAAAAAATATTAACTGGAACCTGAAAAATCACCAAAAATTTTGGAGTTAAAAATCAAGGTTGGAAAAAAATTAGCTGAATCTCTACATATTTGAACAGCATAGGTAGACAAAAATATATGCACTCCTAGTCCAAAATTCCAGCCGAATACATAAAAATTAAAAAAATCAATGTTGCTTGAGATTCAAGCATCATGAATCACATACATTACAGTCACAAAATAAACATTCTTCTACATCAAGAGAGCAAAAGCATAGAATTACACAAGCTTGGAGCTGCAATATCACAGAGGTTTTCCATGTTGCAACTACTCCATCCTTTAAGCATAGGATCGCAAGTATAGAAGATGTGAAGAAATTAGGATCACTTACAGTGTGACTACTAGAAGGTGGGAACGTTGTAAGGTATTTCTCCTGAGATTTGCTAGTGTGAAATATCCCTACATGCCAAATAGGAAACAAAATTAGGGTCCTAAACTTAGAAGATAATGGCCTTGTAGAAGAAAATGTGAATGTGAGGATACTGGCTCTGTACAAGAAAATGTGAATGTACTAACTGATCGCTTGTCATGCAAAAATGCTGCGTAAAATTGAAAATAAATGAAGATGGAGTATAGCAAAACAGGCTATGAACCCAACTGAAAGTGTATATATTTGTTCTATGTTGGGGTTGAAATACTTCACTTTCTCAGCAGTCACGAAAAAAAGGAGAAGGGGCAAGCATGTCAGTAAAAGTGCTAACGAGCCATCAAAATTATAAAGGCGGAAACAAAGGAAAATGGAACCTTCTGCGTGTCATTATGAGTGTTGAAAAGAGTTCATAAGCAGTAAAAAGGGACATTACATTCATACTTCTTTTGAGAGACTCTACAGAGACCATGAATTTATAGCTCAGATGAAAGTACTACCATATCCAGTGAGTGAAAGAGATGTTCAATTTAAACAAGGAATGCCACAACTGAATCACAATAATGTCAAAGAAATGCGAACCCATTGCGAAGTTCAATGACAGCCCAACAAAGCAAAGAAATCCTAGTTGTATAATTGCAGGGGATAGGATCTCAAAGGTGCAGCAAGAAACCATAACATCACAAAGGTTAAGCAAGAACCATAACATCTCAAGGATCATATATATACAGTACCATTAACACATCACAGTTCTTGGGTCAGTGCATATGCTACAGCTCACACTTCTGGAAAAAAAGGATCAAGATGATTGTAAAGCTCACACTTGGTTAGTGCATGACTACAGCTCATACTAAAAATTGCAAAAAGTGTAAGCAAGTTTTCAAACATTATGTGGGCTACAACCTTACAAGTAGCTATAGAATGAAGCCAAAAAAACATGACTATTATATTGTAGGTAAAACCTTGCTTTCAAACATTATGTGGCCTAGAAAATTACAAAGTAGCTATAGTTGGTGTATGTGACTACTCACATAGTATCAGTTTTCGCTCAGGCACATCACATGCTGCAAGCATAGGGAAAAGAACATGCACATGCTGCGAGCACCAGAAAAAGAAGTTTGAAAAAGTTGTGGTCATTGGTTTGGATATGAAGGTAGAAACAACTCTGATAAAATAAGAGCACCTCAATTCTGAAGCATAAAGTAAATTTAAAACACTTCAAAATACTGGTATGATTGCATCTCAAAGCACATTGACCCTGTTTAAAAAAACAAGTGAACAAATCCAAAGCAACGCAAAGCACTTTAATGAAAAAATAGGCTAAAAAACATGACAAATGGCTTAGTTTAGAGTTTGGATTTCAGACTGCACTAGCCTCCTGATTTCCATGTTGCAAAGAATATACGTACCACTCACTGATAAGATTCACTCATAAAAGACTGAAAGTAGAAAGTGAGGGAAAACTACTTCATGTCTATAAGAAACTTTATTTTTTAAAAAAAAAACTACTAATCAGACAAAAATTTTGGGGTGCACAACACATCTAAAAAAGTGAGCTGCATCCGGTTCCAACAAAATCAAAGAAACCATCAGTTGCCTCACAAAAAAATTGAACAAAAATGGTTCGATGCTTTAGAAAAAATATATGCAGCTACAAACAAGTAGACAAAAATAACTCATACAGAGAGCAACATATGTGGACACGTACTGGATGACAAAAATGATCATGATGTTGGCTGCCCAATTTTAAAAAACACTAATGACCATTCAGTTGACAGCACTCATAAAAAATGAAGTTACAAAAATAAAATTTCAAAACCATGAAATAAAAAGTTGTTTAACAGACAGATAAGATTGCCTAAGGTAGAAACGTATATAAGCATAATTTGATGCATCCTTCATAATTTGATGCACATATACAACAGAAATATTTTTGCATTCCTGTTTTTCAAAAACAAGGGTGCAAATGGTTCGGGATGAGATACAGACCCACTTAGCTGCTAAGAGCAACTCCAACAGTTTGGCATATGAACTTGGCATGCATCAAATTTTAGCAAAACAAGAAAAAGTAGCCTCCAACAGATTGGCAAACCAACTTGGCATCTTTGACAAGTTGGCATCCCTCCCCCTGCCAGGCGCATATATGCGCACAGCGGATCGCGTTGCCATCGCGATTTTTGGCGCCACCGCCTCTCCTCCCCCGCGCGCGTGAAGCCTCTCCTCATGCGCCCTTTTCTCTCGCACGCGCCAACTCCTTCTCCAATGCCTTCCTTTTTCTGCCGCCACACGCACCAAAGACTCCTCCGGTGTTTCATCTCTGCCGCCACACGCGTCTCAGGGAGGTGATCGCCAGGGTCACCAGGGAGGTGTGATCGTCGGTCTCAGGTATGTTCTCCTGATCGTTAGGGTTTAGGCCGCCAGCGCAATTCAACGTTGGCACTGGTAGGGTTTAGGCTGCTAGCGCAAGGTACGTCGCCGCTGCTAGGGCAAGGCAAGGTCCTGGTTCTCGCGTGATTGGTCAATGACAGCGACAACTAGATTTCTAGTTGTATTTTTTGGCGACTGTGAACAAGACAGATTAGGATTTCCTTTGCAGTACTGCGTTCATGGCAAGCGGAATAAAGGCTGGTTCTTCGATTCCTTCTGCCAGGAGATCGCGCCGCCGGCCTATGGTGCGAGCGCGACACCAGGCGCGGCCCAGGAAAATTTCGGCGCGGGAAGGCAGGGATCGCGGGAAATAATTAGTAGAGTGGGCTCAAGTTTAATTTTGCCAAGTGAATTATGAGAAACTGTTGGAGATGAACACTTTTTTCTTTGCCATAACATTTGGGGAGTTGCCAAAAACTAAGATTTGCCACATAAATTATACCAAACTGTTGGAGTTGCTCTAACAATATCCATTTTCCCAACTATACTTGAACATGCAGTGTAGCTCTGCCTCTCTGAAAATAACAACCGGAAAAGGAACATATATAAACAGTAAAAATGATATAAATTAGAAAAACATGTTGTACTTTGGAGACAAAAAAAGTGAAATGTATATAGTGAAAACCTGCATTAGCTTCCAAAGGAAAATATTATTGATAGAAGGGCAATATTCCTGCGCAATGACATGCAAATAATTGCATTAGCTTACAGAAGATAGGATTAAGCCATCCAAGACAATTGTCAGATTACGTATCACACTAAACGAAGTTGGTCATTAGACAAGAAACATGGTAAAGCATGGCAATTATTTTATAAAAGGTGGAACAAAGGATCCAGAGCTTGCATGTTTTGGATGACTAAGGAAATCAATCAACATTGTCACTCATCTATCAGATGGAAACATATTTTTAAATGCACACCAGTGTCAAGATTATAGTCCTTACAGAACCAATAAAATAAGCTATGATTTTACCGCCACAACAGAGCAACTATTCTAACAAATAATGACTTGGTTGCATTATATGTTAACATAGAACTGAATTCAAATTCCTATGTGAGAAAAGGGGTAATAAACCAGTCTGGAAGTTCGCAAACAAATTTACTCGCAGCTGGTCAATCACATCTAAAATAAACTTCACTTGAACTCCACATAGCCCACCATCAGTACGTGAAAAAAATAATTCTATAGTAAAAGCAGAAACAACATGCATGTTAATTGCCTGCAAATGCACTTCTCAGGAACAATAATGAGCATGAATAAAATGAAATGGGTGACGATAGTACAAAGTACAACGACATAAAGTAGGAGAATCTGCCTCGCACCTTGGAGAAATCCACCATGGTCTATCATCCAACCCCATTCCGTCATACAAACAGTAGTGGGACAGTAAAAAGATCACTAGCTCAAGGCTCATGAGCAGCAGATGAGAACAGCGCAGCAAGCAGATCTGCAACAAAATGGACTATAGGAGACATAATTCTGGGAGTTCAGAACAAAAAGATTTTTACACTTTCATGGTTGGACTTTCAAAGATCTAAACCCTTACAGAAACATTGCAGGTTATTTAGAGAACACTCTGAATGGTCTAAATGGGTGATTGACAAGACATGGACCGCAAAGAGTGACATGAACCCCAAACCAAACCCTAAACTGAACCCAATCATATGCTTACAGACCCCTTAAATGTTGAGCAAGTAACTAAGCTACCAAAATGAGATGGAATGCTGACAGTTAAAGAAAATCAGAATCAACATTACTCAGAAAAAAAAACTGGGCTGCAGTGGGGAAATAAAAATAAAAGACAAAGAACTAGCAACCTGCAAGTAAAATGCATTGTTGGCTACTTGGCTAGCAGTTTTACCTATTTATTATCCTGACCTAAAGGTGCTAGAGAAAAACATTAATATGTGAACTTATATGTAGATTTTGATGCACAATCATAAGGCTGGATATGTGAACTAGTAATATGTTGATTTTTATGCACAATCCTAGGGCTGGATATAAAATCTACAATACCAGCATTATGGTAGTTTTTTTTTGTGCAGCAGCAACAGCCATGGTCAGAAGACAAGTTCATATAAAAACTGAGTTTATATTTGTTTGGGATGTGCCAGGAACATTGGGCAACAAAACCATCACTTTGCAAAATACGTGACCACCTTTGCTTTATGCAGAATAGGGTCCATACAAAAATATTGAAAAAAATATTCCTGGGACCTATACATCCTTCCGCTGCTATGCATGTCCCTATTGTATCACTAAAACCACATAGTGACGCGACTCTGGATGGAGATGAGGCCAAACCCTATTTCGGTATCCCAAATACGAAAGGAAATAGAAATCGAAATGGAAATAAAAACAATGAAACCCTAGAATAGGCGGAAATCTCATATAAATGGGGAAACCCCACAAAACGTGAATGTGGCCTCGTCCATCAAGCAACTATGGCCCCTTTGCTGCTCGAATCGACTTGATTTCAGGGGAAAATGGGGGATTTGTTGGGGATTACCTCAACAAGCCGCGATGGCAATTCTCAGAAAAAAGGTGACGCCGTTGGGAACACCAAATCGCTACCCCAGTCGTCGTCGCAGCGCCGAGGAAGAAGGACAGCGTCAGCATGTGCCAATCTCCCTCCGCTCGGCCTGCTTCTCCCCCGCGAAATCGCCTCCCACCGCCCGAGCAGCAAGACGAAGACGAACATGCGTCTCGCCGCCGAGTAACGCGAAACTTCGCGAGGTCTCCCTTCTCCTCCCCTAACGGGTTTCGCATTCTGGATCTAGACCCGCGACACGGATAAAATGGGATATCGGGTGTGCGTTGAGGTTTGATGCGGGCCCGAACTGAAAAGATCACGTAGTTGCTCCCTTCCGTAGGATGGAAATCCTAAGGCTCACCTAAAAATGATTGAGTGAAAATTAAAAATCAAACATTTGAAATCTAGCAAATCTAATTTCCTAATACCTTAACCCTGTCCGAGGCCTCGCACCAGGTTCTGCTGTGTCCAATATATGTTCCCCATAAGACCATAAATACTTGGTCTCAGCTCAAAATAATTTACTTTAGAGCCGACTTGGTGTGGATCATCATCGATTAAATCTCCGTTTCTTCAGTCGTCAGATATATGCAAGAAATCCGTACGATGCTATATTTTCTCTCGTCCTCATATTATATGTGCATCTATATATACTAGTAAAGTGCACGTGTGACACGCACGTGTTTACGAAATAAGTGTTTAAATGAAATAAGTGTTCATTACATAAGTATTGCATCAAATATTCTTTGTCTGTGTTCCATATTCTCTGTAGTATTTCTTGCAAATCCTTTGAGATGTTCTTCGTTGCTTCATTCTTTTGGTATTTCAGCATGTCAATCAAGAACTACTTTCTGAGTACAAAATCATCTTATTGAAAAAATTGTATTATGATTATTATGAACTTTATTAACCGTAGGAATATCATGGAGTTGAATATTAGTTCCAACCATTTTTATCCTTGATCCAAAGAAATATCCATCCCACTTGCGCATTAAGATGATTATTAAATATCTTGTTATATTGCTGTAGGAAAATGTATTGACACATGTTAGTATGTAGACATATGTGTACTATTTAAATAATGAAGGATGTTACCTATAGATTGTTTTGGGACACGATTAGGAATCCTACGACGCCAGTCATAAACATCATCGTTCCATGTTGGGTCTCTTTCTTCCATAGCAAGATCAAATGTTACGTCAATTTTTTTGTTCTATCCAGATAGTATTATGATGGATCATCTTTCGGTGCCCAATTAGGCATAGTCATTGGGTCAATTATATGTATAGATCTATCTTTCATGTTGTTGAGAACATGATATATCTTCCGAACATGTGTAGTGGAGTAGTGGTATTATAACCTTCGATTAATTTTTTTTGCTATTTCAATCTTTGTTA
This sequence comes from Cenchrus fungigraminus, assembly GCA_036936925.1. Lineage (NCBI taxonomy): Eukaryota > Viridiplantae > Streptophyta > Magnoliopsida > Poales > Poaceae > Cenchrus > Cenchrus fungigraminus. Next base: position 26,349,707 of record CM072775.1, read on the forward strand.
CAATTAGGTAGTTGCTAACAAATACACCAAATAATGTGCTAAAGATCATAACTTTGTGCCATCTTTTTTCCAGATCTATAAATGAGCTTAAGAACAACATATTAAAAATTCAGCCTCAGATCAGTTGTGATTTACTTCAAATGATCATTTGAATCTAATTTAAAAACTAAACATCAAAATTATACATATGCTTTCTAGTGATTGAACTAATCATTACAAGGAGCACATAGACACTGATTTTACATTTTTATGATCTGTGTGATTTTTAATGGGGAGCGTATCAGGTGCAAACCAGTTCACTCGTGCAAACTATGCAAACTCCGATCAGAGACGCACGATCTAGATCCAAAGGTCACAGAGAGAGGTGGGTGCATTTTGCAGATCACCGCCCGCCAGCCCCTGCTCATTTTGCAAAACACCCCCTTGCGGCCTTTCGCACGCCACCCCTTGCAGAACTCCCCACGACGATTCATTCGCCACCGCCGCTCGACCGCCGCTTCTGAAATCCCCGCCTGCCCAACGCCCCCGCCCGCCGCTCCTGGAGCCCCCGCCCGCCGCCCGCCGAGTCGTTCGCGGGGCTGGGGAAGCAAGCTCCTCCCTGACCGTTGAGGAGGGCTCGCCGGCGCGAGCCCAGTTCAGGCGCGGGAGCTGCAGCAAGGGCACAATGGAATCTGCTGTCTGCTGCTATTTCCATGGGCTGTCTCCATGGCATGCTGAAAAGGAAGTCCATAGGGAAGTGCATATGCAGGGAATCAACCAAGTGACTGAAGAATGTTGCGAGCAATGATTGTACCAGTGAGCTCCTCTTTTGATATGCCTCCCTCCGGGTGTCTCAGCAGATTCTGATGCAAAAGATTCAGATCTTTATGGATAAAGCAGGAGGAGAGAAGAGGAGAAAAGGCAAGTGAGAATAATCAGACGGCACCAACTTCCTGAACCCAATGGGTCCATTCTGAATCAAAAGTTATCCTATGACCATTAAAGAAGATGAGTTTTTTTAAAGCTGTGGCTACATACTGTAACTTCTAGCTACCAAAAATGTTATCCTTTTAGTAAAGAAAGAATGTTGTCCTAGACAATGGTATAGCTAAGATAAAAGTAGTCTTTACAGGAAGAACAATTCATTGCCCATTAGAGGATAGAAAATACTTTGAACAATGCAGGATTCTTCTTGTAGCTGTGAGCTGAATGCCCAAACTCAAATTGAGCAGCAGATACTTTGAGGATAAAATCAGTCATGCAATTTTTCAGCTCTTGTCGAACTTACAAGTAATGGCTTAAGAAAAATCCAAGGATGTAGACACAGAAAAGGATCAAACCTAAGAACATGAGCAATTGTTTTCCTGCAAGGCGAATATTCCATACTGAGCACCAAAGCACGTATTTAATTGAACGAAATATGAAATGAGATAGTAGATATAGTACCATTCAGTGTCAACATCCACTTAAACGGATAAGTGAGAACTAAAATAAAATTTTCCTTCTCGACTGAGAGATTAAAAAAACATAACCATTTTTGCAAATTCACTCTGAAAATTGCAAAGCTCCACTCTGATAAATTGTCACCAGAACCATGCTTGCATTGATAGAATGGGAGCCTGGGTGCAAGCCTTCGTTACCACAACTCCTTATTGAAATATCAATGTTCCAGTGAAAGGACTTAAACTTCATTTTATCAATTGCACCAGAGAAGTCACAATTCCACAGTTTCTGCGGTTCACACACAGTTGACCAAGAGAATCATCATTTTATTCCACACACAAATGCATTACATAAGAGACACAATTGCACCACACTAGACAGGAGGACAGCAGCAGAATTTGCACAGAATTTGCCGGCGCGCCCTTCCTACAGCTCTCGGGCCTGAATTCGGCACTGCCATTGCCATTACACGGGTTCAGGCATTACACAGACAGCAGCACAGCAGCAGACAGCATAGCAGAAAGGAGGGCGCCACACTCCTTCCTGCGGCTCCGGGGCCTGAACTCGGCCCATGCCGGCGCGCCCTCGCCGCTCTCAGTGTCGTCGTCCTCCTGGAGTGCGTAGGCGAACGTGGCTCCCGTCTTCTCCGGGGAGAATGTCGGTCGCGATGGGTGCGCCTCCATGAACAGCGGCGCGGCCCAGCCCCGTCAACGGCGCAGCGGCACCCTCCTTCCCCTATCGTCTCGATGGATGGCGACGGTGGCGCTGCGAAGGGGTCGCGGATTCGAGGGGGGCGGCGCGAGTCAGGGGCGGCGACGACCGATCCTGGGAGAAACGACACAAGGGGCCGCCGCTGGGATTAGGTGCGGGGGGTTATTGAAAAATTATTGTGGCTGGTAGGGGGCTAGCGGGCGCCGATCTGCAAAATGCCCCCACCTCTCTCTGTGACCTTTGGATCTAGATCGTGCGTCTCTAATCGGAGTTTGCATAGTTTGCACGAGTGAGCTGGTTTGCACCTTATACGCTCCCTTTTCAATGAATTTTTAAGTTCTCAGCCTTTGAAAAAGAAAAGAACCAAACTAACTTCGCGTTTAAGCCCTTGAAAAGATACTTTTCTTCTCAGATTAGCCCTCCATTACATTTAGGCCCTCGGATCTAGTGCTTAAGCCCATAGAACTTTTCCACTTTAAAACATAACTTCAAACTTTTATTGATGACCACCTAAACTTTTTGTTTTCTTCACAGTCACGCCCTCGGCCTTCTTCCATCTCGGGCTAGATCGTGGGCACGCAGCACGGGAGGGCACAGTGACGCACCGGCGCCGGCCCGGCGGCACTTTCTCCCACCGTGTGGACTTACCCTCTCCTTATCCCTCACTGGGGCGCACCTCCTCCACCACTTTTCTCTCGAAAAACCTAGCCCTACCCTAGCCCGTGATGGACGACACATCCATGGCGGCACGCTCAATAACGAGCACAGAAAGCGGCCTAAAACCATGATACAACGAGCGCTTGGGCACCAGGAACTCACGCACAATCGATTTTTATGGTTGTTCGGTGAAGTACTCCGGCGCAGCGTCGCGTGCGCGCTCGGCTCCTGTGGGACCAGTGGGATGTGCCTCTCCACTTCCTCTCCGCTGAGACGCCGCTCCTCCGCACCGCGGTGGTCCGATCTCCAGGCCTCCTCACCGCTGCTCGGCCTCGACCGCACCCCGGCCGCTAGGACGACGAAACAGCAGCTTCCGATGGGGGACGTGGAGAGGCATCGCTCGGCTCGCGAAGGACTTTGTTTCCTCTGCTCGGCTCCACGCCCTCGGCCTTCTTCCATCTCGGGCCAGATCGTGGGCACGCAGCACGGGAGGGCACAGTGACGCACCGACGCCGGCCCGGCGGCACTTTCTCCCACCGTGTGGACTTACCCTCGCCTTATCCCTCACTGGGGCGCACCTCCTCCACTACTTTTCTGTCCAAAAACCTAGCCCTACCCTAGCCCGTGATGGACGACACATCCATGGCGGCACGCTCAATAACGAGCACAGAATGCGGCCTAAAACCATGATACAACGGGCGCTTGGGCACCAGGAACTCACGCACAATCGATTTTTATGGTTGTTCGGTGAAGTACTCCGGCGCAGCGTCGCGTGCGCGCCCGGATCCTGTGGGACCAGTGGGATGTGCCTCTCCGCTTCCTCTCCACTGAGACGCCGCTCCTCCGCACCGCGGTGGTCCGATCTCCAGGCCTCCTCACCGTTCCTCGGCCTCGACCGCGCCCCGGCCGCTAGGACGACGAAACAACAGCTTCCGATGGGGGACGTGGAGAGGCATCCCTCAGCTCGCGAAGGACTTTGTTTCCTCTGCTCGGCTCCGCTTTGCTCCTTTGCAAGGGATCGCACGCAGTTCGGCTTGCAGACGCGCGCGGTAGAGCATGCCATATATTCCTGTCATCCCGTGATCGCTCGGCGTCTGCATAGCGCGAGCAGCCCGTGGCACAACTCCGATGCCGAGATGCCATCAGCCATCACCCTAAACTTCGAATCTCCGATGCAGCTTGGTTGGAAGAGGCCAGGAGAGGATCGGACGGCCATGGACTACTTTGCCCTCCTTTCTGCGGAATATCCTCCTTTACACAAGCAACCTGCTACTCAATTCGCTAAAGAACGTAGAGCTAAATGAGTAGCAGATAATGCATGACTTTCGAGAAACAATCTTAATTCTTTTTGTCAAAAGGAGTGCGTATGATTTTTTTTTAATTTCTCTACTCAACCTGTCGGTCAGAGTCAGAGCAGATGAGCTGTGGAGGTGGGCTCTTGATGCAGGCATGCATCCAGACAAGAAGGCAGTCGGTTGGTCGCATGACTGCGGCGGTGGCGGAAAAGGTCGAGGCAGCGCCGGCGGCTTGATCTGTTTTCTGGACACAATCGGCTTGTGTGAGGTGAGTTGGAGTCTTGGAGAGCAGCAGGCTGAGCCGAGGCTGCCCGCTGCCGAGCCAACACGGAGCCGACTACAAGAAAAGAACGTTTCGCTAGCTCCCCCGTCCGATCCGACGCAGCACGGGTTGGTGGGCCCACGGGTGGGTATACGAGGGTGGGTAGGTGATCGTGGGTAACAAAAACATTATAATTTTGGCAGAAACGGTGTCCAAATTACGATTTTTAGTCTTTCTACGGGCCTTCCACCTTATCCACTCTAAAAAACATATGACGAGTGGGTCCAGCGTGAGGGGTACGGTGGACCCGATTTAGGTGAGAAAAGTTTTCAATTGTCTTCGCTCCTTATAGTATAGATGTGTAACGACCCGGATTTCCGGAGGGAAAATCCGAATCTCTGTACCCTTGTGATAGTCCCTGGATCAGTCGCTATCACGTACAGAACTTATTACGGTAGATAATCAGATCCATACAACGATAAATAGCATCACAAATATTTATTTATTACAATTTCTGAATGGAGTTACTACAAGGAATGTGCCGACTAGTGACGCAAAAAAGAGCGATTCTCGTCATAAACCACGATTAATAGCGCCGGTTGTTACGAAAACGCTCTGTCATCAATCGAGCGTCACAAACCGTGATTAATGACGAGACCTTATTTCGCGGCATCATGAGTTCAATGACACGTATAATTTCGTAACACTTGTCGTCATAAACCTGTTTCGGCGGTTGCGCCACGTCGGACCGAGATCCATCGTGGCTCCGGCGTGGCAGGGGGTTATGACGATTTCGGTTCGTCACAAATTGAGACCCGGTCTATGTAAGAGTCTTTGTGAGCCTAATATTATTGGGCCAATTTTAGCCAGTTTTAGGTTTTCGTGTTATTTTTTTTGGCTATTCCCTAAATGTTTGTTGCACGCTATATTGGGCTGTTTTATTTTGGGCCCTAGTCCATCTAACGAACTTGGCCCATATTGCATTATGCATGGACATTTGATTTTGGGCAATTATCCCCAGTGCCTTTCCTGGGCCTCGGCCCATATTGCATTTCGCAGGGCACTGTTTACTATTCTGGCTGCTGATCACCAGCACATAATCAGACAACAAAATAGAACATTTCACACTTCCATATAATTCACATCACATTTAAGGAATAGTTCAACATACATCAAGTATGCATCGAATCGAATCAACGTACAACAAGTAATCAGCAACACAAGTTCACCAGGACCACACTTCAGTTGAGAGGAGGATAAACCTGGCTGAAATTTATTAAGCCTTGGATCAGATTATGCATGTCATTAGTGCTCTTCTTGAAAGCTTCAAGCGCTTCTGTTTGAGACTTCAATGTTGTCTCCTATTGTTGAGCCTTCAATCTCAGTTTGCTCATCTCGGCCTCCTATTCAACAATCTTCTGCCGCAGTTGTGCCCCTCCTTGCTTCTCATTGTCAAGTCCAGCTCCTATTTCCTGAACCTGAAGTGCAGTAGTAACCCTAGTCTTTTTCATAGAGGGCGGGCAAATGCCAGCAACCTCCCGAAAAGTCCTAGATTGGATTACTTCCGCCACTGCTTCAGTAGTAGTCTTTCCTGGTTGGTCGCCTTGAGGTTCAGCGACAAGTTGTTCCATGCGAGCCTAAAACAGGAAATAAAATGAATGGTTTAAAATAAAATACTCACACATGTTTCTAGTATTGTTGCAAAGAAGAATGCAAAAGCAAACAAGTATTTACAATGGCTGCCTGTACTGGAGCGGTGAAGCCATTCTTGCTGCAGTGGAAGGACTTGAAATAATCAAGTGGACTTATCCCTTCTCCTTCAGCAGAATCCTTCTGCCTCTAAATATGTTTCAAAAACAGGCATAATTATTAAAGTGCTAGAATTGAAAAATGGTTCATGAAATGAACTACTAAGTAAAAACATGACTTGTTCATCTGCTTACAACAAGATTAGTTTGTACAATGTAGCTTCGAGATCCCGTGCGCTGATGGTACTTGACCTTTCCTCGATTACATGTGTTTGTACTACACCTCAACTTTACAATAATAAGAACTCATGAAAGAAATAAGAATAAGAGCAATATATCAGTACATGGAAATGTGGTAGTGGCAAATTGAAGTTCTATCGTACCCTGTGCTCTGGGCAAGACCACATGTTAACCAGTGCCTTCCACCGGGTGTCGGTCAGATTGGTAACAGGAGATTTAGTTGGGACTGCATTTGCTGGAACATCATTGAAGTACTTTTGCTTCAGGCGATACCTCGCCTATCTCTGTATCGACTTCAGCACGTCACTGCACGCCGCCCTTACAGGCTCACTGGTGGTGTCCATGTCAAATTGCCCCTAGCACAACACAATTATCAGAAAATTGGATGACAAGAATGGATGCAAAGAACTATGGTAGTAGATGAGTAGACATATGCACACTGCTAGTTTGCCCATGTAGTTCTTGAGATGGTCTTCAGTCTTTTCAGCATCTTATTGGTTCTTCTTCGGCTTGTAGTCCTTCCAGCAAGTAAGGATCGGTATGTGCCCACGCACTATGATCCCACCTTCTGATGCAAACTTTGCAGCTTGCATTGGTGCCTCTGGTCGTTTGAGCCCTTCTTGAATGTGTATAGGGATCTTGCCATTTAAGCCTCGGCTAATCCGGTCGAGATCTCTGCCCAATCTTCTTGAATCCCGCGGCCCTGTTGTGCTCTGGAAGGGCGTGCATCACCTAACAAATTTGCTACAACCGTACAAGTTAATAATTATTCTGTTGGTAATTAGGACATTCGAATATGAGATCAAATGACTTGCCTTGTGCAGTCGTCATGTCGATGATGTTCTCATCGTGGGTTGCTGTTGCTTGGCCTTCATTAGGCAATTCTTGTGTATCAGGAGTTGTCCCACTCCCATCAGCTAAAGCCAATCCCCTTGTCTTGGTCCTAGTCAATCTAGGAGGCATTTTGGTAGGGTCATCCGGTGCTTGAATTCTCTTAGTCTCTCTTCCTCCACTTACAGGTATGCTATGAGTGACCTGATTACACAAAATTCAACAAAAAAAAGAGAAGTTCAGAAGCAATCCTGCATAACTAATACATGAAATGAGTTCATGTTAAGATTACCTCTTGTTCACATGACTCTTGGTCAGATTCATGTTCATCAGACAGGTTGTACTCCAGTCCGTATCTTGTATTCTAGTATTGTTGGTACCCTTTCTGCTTGGTCAATCAGGTGGTAAAAGTGATTTAATTTTATCAAGGCCAAGCATAAAGAAGAATGTGTGATTCCTCAAGACATTAGTGTCCCTCTGCCGCTCGTATTCGGTGCACTCGTCTACTTCTGTTAGGAAAGGAGAGAAACTTCTATAAGGTTGGCCTACCACTGTAAATAAAACTAGATCTAAAAACTTCTATAAGAACCAGTAGGATGTTCCTAGCTAAAAGATGTTCCTAGTCAAAACAAGATCCTGAGAAGAACTAGTGTAGACATGGGATCTGTCAGATCTAAAAACTTCTATAAGAACAAGTAGGATGTTCCTAGCCGAACAAGATCCTGAAAGGATGTTCCTAGTCAAAACAAGATCCTAAGAAGACCTACTATAAACATGGGATCTACCTGATCAAAAAACAAGTGCACACATGGGATCTGCCACATGAGAAAACACGCGAGTACGAATCCACCGGGGAAGCTGAACCGAGGAGGAAAACATTGTACCTTGTTCTGGATATTTCCTTCGTACGACCTTCCCTCCTGGTGCCATTGTGTTGTTGCCGCTAGTTCTACAAAGGCAGATGGGAAAGGGGCTGAAGCTATGAGCGGTAGATTTGGGACGATGGAGGAGAGGAGGTGAAGATTTGGGGTGGCGGCGAGGAGGGAAGGGGAAATGGGGGCGGAAAGATTTGAGATGGCGAGGAGTACAAGGGAGGGAAGGGACGGTGGCAGGGGTAATTTATCCATTTCGGTGGAGGGCCCTGTCAAATTACCAATATACCCTTTCATTATGGTGGTGGCTGAAACGGGGTGCTGCTGGGAAGAGGGAAGCAAAAAGGACATTTAACATCTGCTTTGCCCGGGTGTCCAAAACTCTGAATATTTGAATAGCGCGGCGGTGTGTTCTAGGGACTGGTCAATGCTATATACTGGCGACAAAGGATGTTCCTCTTACCTAGATACTGGTACAAAGGATATTCCTTTGTTAGGAACCACTCATTTCGTTTATGTACTTCGCTTAAATTGATGTCCGTTGTTAAGTAGTAAAGAACGGGAGGGCGTACTTTGGATGGATTGTCAGATGATGAGCACGTTGCATACTGCTCTATCTTGCCCACATTGGAGATCAACACATCCCTTCTTTCCTCGATTCGATTAGCATACTACAAGATCATGAGCACGTTGCATACCACTCGATCATGCAAAAATTGGAGATCAACACATCCCTTCCTTCGTTGATTCGATACGCATACTACTAGATGATCATGAGCACGTTGCATACTGCTCAATCATGCCCACATTGGAGATCAACACATCCCTTCCTTCCTCGATTCGATTACCATACTACATGATTATGAGCACGTTGCATACTGCTCGATCATGCCAACATTGGAGATCAACACAACCCTTCCTTGCTCGATTCGATTAGCATACTACAAGATCATGAGCACGTTGCATACTACTCGATCATGCAAACATTGGAGATCAACACATCACTTCCTTCCTCGATTCGATTATGAAGGACCGAATAGGCGACCAGAGAGGGGGGGGAGAGTGAATGGGAGCCGATAAAAATTCTTCCCGAAGGATGAACTTGGCCTAAACCCCGATTGCCACTCCGATCATTCGCACACACCAAAGAAGCTCTAGACTAGGCACACACAAGTCTACAAGTCCTAGAGATAAGCCTCGAATCAAAGAGCGGAATCACAAGACAAGAAACAAAAGACTTAGTCAAATCTGCGAGGCCCTGGGTGGACAGTCCGCATGGGTACGGCGGACGGTCCGTGAGCCTGGCGGACAGTCCGCTACCCCTCGGCGCACAGTCCGAAAAATAGCACCGAGCCACCAGTAGCACCCCGAGGAAATTCGACAGTCCAGGCAAGCACCGCGGACAGTCCGGCCCTCGCGGACAGTCCGGCCCCACCTGACGGATAGTCTGGTAAACACCTCCCAAACAAAAACTTAGATCCCAACGGATCAAAACATGAGCGCGCACGAACACGGAAGAACTCCCGACGAACTCAAACCACGCAGACAGTCCGTGACCCTCGGGTGGATAGTTCGCAAGATGCAGACAGAGCAGAAACAGCACACGCGCGGGAGGTCAACTCCACCTAACCATCACCAGATCTCCCAAACGGCTTGAACTCTAGAGACAAGATTTGGGGGAGATGTGAAGCGTCACTAGATGAAGCTATGCCCCAACAATCTCGACCTCTAACTCACTAAAACACCGGGAATCGCGGATCACATGAACCACCACCAAGAACTTGGGCTCCAACCAAAACTCGCGAATCGAAGGGATTTCCCGGCGTTTGAGGGGTGAAGATCACACACAAAGATGCACAAGGCATCCACCCATGATCCCCTCAAAGAAATCCGAGGAAAAACACCCTCAAATCAACGAATCGAGTGAAGAACAAAACACCCCAAAAAGAGCTCCAAAAATGACACGAAAATCACAAAGAGCTAGGAGATCATCACAACGCTGAATGCTTCCATACATCGAGAGGTCAGAGTCTATACAAGAATCTAGCCTAAGGAATAGTAGAGAAAAGAAGTAGTCAAGAGTGATCTACCGGGGGAGAAAACCCTAGAGTCCAAGAGAGAGAGAGAGATGCCATCCACCTCTCCGCTATTTGTACGAAGTCCACCAGAGGAGGTAAATGACCATGCTACCCCTACAACTTAAAATGAAGATACACACCCCTCAGGGGAAATATGGTCAAGTCTTCAGATATTCTCATCAAGCGGTCATGTTTCCACCACGGACTTGCTTAGCCTCGACGCAAGCCCCGCGATCACGCCACGTGCCCCCCACCTCGAAGCCTCCCGACGCTCCCGGATCCCCATCTCCGTTGCATCGGGCCTCCGGACTTGGTTTTGCGGCCCAAATAAGAAACCGTCCACCGATGGTTTTGTGGTCAAACCACCAAACCCCGCGTGCAAGCTTCGGCCTCGATCCACTACCTTGCACCGGCCCATGTTCACGACTTCAACTTGCTAGTCTTGCACCGCACGGCTCGCACTTGACGCTATCGGCCACCAGGTCCATCGAACCAAGCCTACTTGCCTCTCCATCACCCGGAGGCCACCACGGCTAAGGCATTTCGCGCTAGTTCTTCACCTGCACCAACACGAGTCAAGCCGCAACCTGTACCTGCACACTGACCCAAGCATCAGTCCACATAACGTTGTCAATCACTCATCACTACGGAGCGACCCTCCACTAGTCCTTGGACACACCTGGTCCTCAGATTACCATACTACAAGATCATGAGCACGTTGCATACTGCTCGATCATGCCCACATTGGAGATCAACACATCCCTTCCTTCCTCAATTCGATTACCATACTACATGATTATGAGCACGTTGCATACTGCTTGATCATGCCAACATTAGAGATCAACACATCCTTTCCTTCCTCGATTCGATTAGCATAATACAAGATCATGAGCACGTTGCATACTACTCGGTCATGCAAACATTGGAGATCAACACATCCCTTCCTTCCTCGATTCGATTACCATACTACAAGATCATGAGCACGTTGCGTACTACTCGACCATGCCAACATTGGAGATCAACACATCCCTTCCTTCCTCGATTCGATTAATTACCATACTACAAGATCATGAGCATGTTGCATACTACTCGATCATGCCCACATTCGAGAGGATAAGAAGTGGATTTGTCCATAGGCTCCCCAGTGGCAGCCTTAATCCGTAATTATGCATACTTGTGATTATATGGATATTATCTAATCTACCATTCACGTAGCCCATAATAGGAGGAGCCTTGTTAGCCTTTTCTAGCTTCTCGTCTTCATACACGACGTTTCGCTGTTATATCTCTTTATCCACTAAACCGCGAAGACAAGACGGTAAAACCCTTTAGTAGGATATGACAATCATGAGTTTTCAGTCTTTGTAGTTTGCATCCATCAGCAGCAATACACCTTGATCAACACATCCCTTCCATCCTCGATTCGATTCGCTTATTACTACTAAAAGATTATGAGCACGTTGAATACTCCTCGATCATGCCCACATTGGAGATCAACACATCCCTTCCTTCCTCCATTCGATTCGCATACTACTGCATGATCATGAGCATGTTGCATACTACTCGATCATGACCACATTCGAGAGGATAAGAAGTGGATTTGTCCATACGCTCCCCAGTGGCAGCCTTAATTCATAATCATGCATTGTTGTGATTATATGGATATTATCTAATCTACCATTCACGTAGCCCATAATCGGAGCCTTGTTAGCTTTTTCTAGTTTCTCTCCTTCATACACGACGCTGAGCATTCCTCCCATCAAACATCAGTACGGTGGCATGATTCAAGGATTACATCAAAAATTACAAAAAGAAGCATGCGTAGGGAGTGTTGGGTTCATTTTATGCATAGCACAGACTCATGCATTGTGTGATGTCGAGGTCGTAGAACTCTTCGTTTTGGTTGTAGGAATCCCGCATTGATCCAAGGCATTAATCCAATCGGAGGACTCAATCGTATGGAAGTTGGAGTCGTCAAAGCCACGACACAAGTTCTATTCTGAAAACGAAGTGCTGATACCTCTATCTCATTCTGCAACCCGGTACAAGAGTATTGGGAGTCTTCCGACTCCGGTACAATTTCATCTTGGTCAGCAATTGTGAAGACCTGAGCACAAAGCCCAGGCAAAACTATTATTTATGGTTGGTTCGCACACGTGAAGAAAAATGTATTGTTCAACTCGAATACAACAATCAAATGGAATCAATCACAATAAAAGGAATGTTTAACATTCTACCTCTTTTTCGTCGGTGTTCGAAGGAGCCGATATAATAGGATTGTGAAGAGGGTCATCAGGAGCTGGAGCAGCAACAACAGCAGGATAGCCTTGTGAGGTAGCAGGTGCAGGAGCAGGAGAAGCTTCTGAGGTTGCAGGAGCAGGAGCAGGAGAGCCTTCTGAGGTAGCAGGAGCAGGAGCGGGAGAGCCTTCTAAGGTAGCTGAAGCAGGAGGAGGAGGAGGATCAGCTGCATGAGAGCCTTCTGAGGTAGCTGCAGCAGGAGCAGGATCAGCTGCAGGAGAGCCTTCTGAAGTAGCTGCAGCAGGAGCAGGATCAGCTGTAGGAGAGCCTTCCGAGGTAGCTGCAGCAGGATGTTCCAAAACTTGCAAAGTAGAGTGACCAGGATATTCTGCACTACTACTGGTAGAGATAGCACGACCATCCGGATCATTTGCTGTTTCCGCCAAAGGATCTTCCTTGTTCTGTTCCCCTGCTGTAATATCAGATAGAACCTGGAGTATTGATGCATTTGCTTCCTTTTCTTCTTTGGAACCCTTTTCTGTCATCCATTGTGAACCAATTGCTGAACTGTGAGGCAGCTCAGAGACTTCAGATGATTTACCCAAGTTAGCAGGAGGCATGAGTTGCAAGGGGGTCTGACCAATAGGTGCGAGTAGAGCGGGAGGTGGTGGTAAGCTGTTAACTTGGTGAAGGTGACTGAGTGAAGCATTTAGAAAATTCTCCATAGTGCGCTGCTGCTGTGTTACCATTTGTACTATCTGCTCCGAGTGTGCGCAGTTTAACTCCTCCTACTGTGCCATCCTCTTCTCCATCATTGACTGGAACTTGGTCTGCTCGTGCTGATTTTCAAGGATCAGTTTCAAAAGGAAGGAAGAGTCCATTGGCTCACTGTTTGTTGCTGGAGTGACTGGAACTTTTTTGTTTTTGTAGTGGGTAGGAACACACCATCATGTACTCGAAGATGTCTCACTAGAGATGCCTCATTGTCTTTGCTGTCTGAGGAACAAATGTCATCAGGAGATGACTCAATTGTAGACCTTAGGCCATGATGTCTGTCTCCTGGTCTCGCAGGCCAGTATTCCTTGAAATGTGTCTTGGACTTTATGTACTCGGGACGCCAATCTTTGGGTCCGGTTTGCACCACTTCCCCATTTTCATCTACTCTGGTAACACGACTCAGGATGAAGGAGATCCAGTGAGCATACGGCATATGTCGGGCCACGGTCAACCCATCAAGGATAACATCTTCAATCTCACATAAAATGAAGTCCACGATGTCGAAGGGCCTACCAGTCATGACGTGAAGGAGAAGCCACTCCTGAAGACTAGTGATGGACTCTGCATTGCCAATCTGTGGTAACAATGTCTTCCGTAGTGCTCGGTGAACCACATTTGCCTCAGGGGTAAGCATGTCAGGCATGTGATATGCTCGCCTACCTGTGAATGGCTCAACAAAAAGTCTGGCCATCTCCTCATCGGACGGGAACTACCCACCGAGCAAACTACGCTGAGGTGGTTCACGATCCCCGTAGACAATACTATGTAGGGATGGCTTATCCTCGTACTTTCTTGATTCACAATCCATCAGTCCAAGAGTGCCAGCAATTTGGTATCGGAAAAGAGTATACTAGCGTCCCTGAAACATGAACATGATGTACTCCCTAGTCTTAGCAATGTACACAGTAGCATAAAAACTCTGACCCAATCCTCAACATACTGATGATGTAATGAGACCAAATCAGCCAATCCGAGATGATCATTGAAGTATACCTTAATATCCCTTCCCGCGGCCAAGTTCATATGATCCCAATTTATAACCCTATGCTGATACAGTTTCATGGGCAGGTATTTGTAGTTGTAATAGAAAGTTTGCTGAACGACATTCATAAATCTTGGTTCGACCCGTTTGTCCTTCGTTTTGTCCCACCAGTGATTCTCAGGCACCCATCTAAGACCTTTAATCATTTGGTAGGTGTGGTTGCGCAGGTCAATCATGCTAAGCGACTCTTCTGGTGAAGGGTAAAGTTGTACCTCTTTCGGCTTCCTGGGATCTGGCGCAGGAAACTTCGAAGGGCGGGGCGGGCGACGGCCCGCGGTTGACCCACCCCGTGTGCGGCAGGAAGGCGCCGAGCTTGACCCACCCCGTGTGCGGCAGGAAGGGGCAGAGGAAGAATCTCGTGCTGCAGGCCTGCCCCTTTGCCTCGTCTAAGGACCAGACATGCCTGCCTGCAGAACTCGGCTGCGACTTTCATTGTCGCTTCACCGGAGGAGCATCAAGTGCCTTTCCATCTCTCTTGCCACCATCTCGGCCCATCTGCAATATATTTCTCGAATTAGTGCCATTCCAAGAATTCGGCGGCGGATTGTGGTATCCGCTGGAGTTTGGAAGCGGACGCATACCTCTGATTTCGGAGACGGATTGCGGTATCTGGTGGAGGCTGCTACAGGCGGCGGCGGCAGCGGCAGCGGCGGAACCCTACCAAGGGGTTGCGCAACAAGTGAGGAGGCAGTAAATGGGGGAATGGCGGGTCAGCACGAGTGACATGCCATTGGATAATGCCATAAAGGTGTGTGTAGTGCATTGTGCGCACCCTGTGGCCAGGAAATGGGAAGCGCCTTCCCTACCCGTAGTTTACAAGGAAGTTCCTCCGTTCCGAAGTATACAACACCGGATCATCATCCGGACATATGTCGATGAGTTTGAAAGTCGTCACAGGATTGTCCTGTGCTGTATAATACAAAGAACCGGACATTACATTCGCATACTTATTCGATCATGCCCACATTGGATATCAACACATCCCTTCCTTCATCAATTTGACTCGCATACTACTAGAAGATCATGAGAACGTTGCATACTGCTCGATCATGCCCACATTGGAGATCAACACATCCCTTCCTTCGTCGATTCGATTAGCATAATACATGATCATGAGCCCGTTGCATACTCCTCGATCATGCCCACATTGGAGATCAACACATCCTTTTCTTCCTCGATTCAATTCGCATACTGCGACAAGATCATGAGCATGTTGCATACTACTCGATCATGCCCACATTGGAGAGGATAAGAAGTGGATTGGTCCATACGCTCCCTAGTGGCAGCCTTAATCCATAATCCTGCATCTATAACAACTATATAGGGGAGACTCACTACAAGTCATGGATTATATGGATATTATCTAATCTACCATTCACATAGCCCATAATCGGAGGAGCCTTGTTTCTTTGTACACTGACTATTTTCTACGTTCTTCTTAGGCTTTCCTAGCTTCTCCCTTTCATACATGACGTTCCGTTGTGATATAATGCAACGTACCGGATAATCCGCCAGCCCCACGCGCGATCGTATATATTTATAAGTTGCTACAGGAAGTTCCAATGCTACATAATACATTGAACCAGAGATAGTAGGCAACGATGGAAGGTTTGATATTCAGGAAAGTGCAACTTCAACTACATGTAAATTACATATAAATCATAAGGTCCGCATGATTTTAGATCGGATCGACTTAAACATTAACTGATTTCACAGCCTAGTCCTCATCACTTTCATCGGCAGCATTTTCATCTTCATCGACATATTGCCATAGAGTATCGTCGTCCTCATCTTCAGAATTGAATCCATCCACATCAGTCAGCTCCTGCTGGAGAATTGCGTCAACTTCAGTGGCTGCAACCAAAGTCTCCTCCTCACCAGTAATAGGCACCGGAACCTCCGAACCATCACCGACACCATCATCACGTATAACATCATGCAAGGTTTGGTCAATTTCATCATCTTGATATGCAACTACCATACCAGTGGGAGCTATGTCCTCCTCATTTTCATTATAGCTCCACAAATGCATATGCTAACATTTTTGCACCACACTCCATGGGTGTTGTAGCAAGGTGTCTGGCAAGTAAAAGACCTTTGTTGCTTGTTCAACAAAAATGTAGGGATCATCTTGGTACCAGTAATCTCCAGTATTGACGCTTGTGAAGTACCCATCATTTTTAATCTTTGGTTCCTTCTTGGTCCCTTCTAGATCATACCAGTCAACGTGGAATAAAACAACAGTTCGATCTCTAAGCCCCATTGAGTTGTACCACAACTCAATAATTTCTCTTAGTGAACCATAAAACTCAATTTCTCGAATGTCTTTATGTGATCATGTAGTCATAATTCCACTGTTCTGTGTCTTCCTATTTGCTTCACGGGCCTTTGTGTGGTACTGGACACCGCCTACAATACATGTTGTATATGTTTTTTCTCGCAAGTCCGGTTCAGCTGATAATGCATATATGTTCTCGTCGCTCATTGGATTGTTTGAAATTTGTACATAAGAGCCATAGTTTTTTCAATATAGTCTTGTGTAAAGGTCCACACCAGGTAATATAAAATAGTTACCAAACAAAAACAAAGAAAACTAACATGGGATTTAAACCACTGGCGAAATTTTGTAACAATTCGACGATCAATAGCCTCGTCCGACACACCTTCCGCTTTTAATTCATTCTGAGCAATCTGCAAAGTAGTACCATCTCATAGTTAGTACAAAATAATTGTAGTTCTATCATTGCAATGGTGATTTACTTACTCGATATATGGCTTCACCTCTTCGCAATTGTTTAGCACATACCAAACCACCTTGTCGTACTTTGACTGAAGCCAATAAGTGATCCCTGCTCCAAGTACTTGAACATTGTGATCGAAACAAGATGTTCCAGCAAATGACAAATCAACATTCTCTCTGTTCCTTCCAACCTGATTGAATCGTGTGGCCACATCATCATCCGCAAAGTACCTCGAGCAAAATGTCAAGGCCTCATTAGCAACATATGCTTCTGCAATGGATCCTTCAGGCCTAGCTTTGTTTCTCACTGAACGCTTCAATGTGCATAGCCGATTGCTTCCTCAGGCAAATGGACAGCCAATTGGACCATAACATCAAAGAAGGCAGAAGGGAAATTTTTCTCAAGCTTGCACAGAATTATTGGAATATCTGTTTTCAGTTTTTGCAACACATCCAACTTCAGAGTTTTGCAACATAGTTGCCGAAAGAAGTTTCCTAATTCCACAATAGCTGTGTATATCTCTTTATCCACTAAACCGCGAAGACAAGCCAGCAAAACCCTTTGGAGTAGGATATGACAATCATGAGTTTTCAGTCTTTGTAGTTTGCATCCATCTGCAGCAATACACCTTGATAAGTTTGAAGCATATCCATCTGGGAACTTCACCGAAGTTATAAAATTACAAAACAGCTTCTGTTTCTTTTTGTTCAGTACATACGGAGCTTCTGGCATTTTGCATGACTTACCATCCTCAGTTGCCAGAATGTGTAGATTTGATCTAACGTCCATCTCTTCCAAATCAACCCTAGCATTGATGGTGTCCTTTGTCTTCCCAGAAATTTTAAGCAATGTTCCAATAAGGTTTTCGCATATGTTTTTCTCAATGTGCATCACATCAAGGTTATGTGGTAGCTTCAGAGATGACCAATACGGCAAGTCCCACAACCAACCCTTCGGCTCCAGCACTGTCCGAATTCCCGCTTCCTTTTCTTACCTTTGGGTAGAGGGTGCTTTCCTGGTCTAACGTCTTTAACCTTCTCCCGTTGTTGCATCAGCTCCTCATGGGTAAACTGCCCTGGCTTTTCTCGGTTTTCAATAGTACCATCAAAATCTGTTCTCTTTCTTCTCCATGGATGATTAGTTGGAAGGAAACGATGATGCCCAGTGTAACATATTTTGTTCTTCAATCTCCTTGAGCAAGGATCCTTGTCACAACGCACACAGGCAAAATAGCCTCTCGTGACTTGCCCACACAACGTGCTCAATACTGGATAATCATGTATGCACCAAAGAACCGCAGCACACAGTTTAAATTGTTTACCACTACCAGCATCGAATGCCTTAACACCCGTCCAAAGTTCCTGCAGCTCTTCGAGCAGAGGTTCCATGAAGATATCAAAATCCTTTGATGGAGAACTTGGCCTAGGGATCAATAAGGCCATCATGAAGTTTGATTCTTCCATGCATACCCATGGTGGCATGTTATACGGCACAACAAATACTGGCCACATACTATATGAGTTGGTCATGTTGACAAATGGATTGAAACCATCGGTTGCTAGACCAAGTCTAAGGTTCCTAGCACCTTCTACAAATTTTGGCCAAGTTTCATCGAAGTGTGTCCAAGCCTCACCATCAGCTAGATGGCTAAGCTCATTCTTCAATGGTTTTCGCTTTGACTTGTGCCATTGTGCATCCTTTGCTATTTTTGATGAAAGAAACATCCTCTGTAGCCTGGAAATCAGCGGAAAATACCTTAATACCTTTTGAGGAATGCGCTTGTTTGTGTCTGCATCCTTCCATCTTGAATCCGCTTCACAACATACTGGGAACACATCAAGTTTGACATACTTCTCCTTGCAAAACAATACAAAATTATTTTTGCAAACACAGATTTTTTCATATCCGAGTCCCATGGAACGTATGTACTTCATTGCCTCATCGAAAGATTTTGGAAGACACGCTTCTAGGAATCCTTTTTGTAACAACTTCATCATCGCATTGAAAGCGACGTTACTCATCCGATTGTAAGACTTTATATGAATTAACTTCATAACAAATGTAAATTGTGCATATGTAGATGTCGGTGACACCTTACGGTTCAGATGTTCCTTTACAAATTCATACATTTTCTCACCGAGCACCTCACCCTTGCCCAAGTCAGCAATCAATTCAGAAATTCCATCGTCTCCAGGGCCTTCATCCTCCTCCATACCCGATATGAATTCCTTTCCCTGGACCGTTTCCTGATCACCACCATCCTGTGGAGTTGCATTATCCACATCCCCCCTGCATCCAGCAGAATTGCAATTTCCTCAACCCCATCATCCTGCAGAATTGCATTATCCTGAACATTTGCATCTTCGTCAACCATATCCTCCAAAGCTTATCCATGATGGATCCACCTAGTGTAAGTGGTTGCCATCCCAATCACAAGTAAGTGAACTCCAATTCGCTCTATAGTCCCTGTAGAGTTGTTGAGGCATCGATGACACGAGCATAGTATTTCTTCATCGTCCTCAGCATATCTTGTCCGAAGAAATGCCAAGAAATCCTGGACCCCATTCTCATGATCGGTGGTAAAACCAGTACAACTGGTTATCCAACGTCAATCCATCTGGAAAGTTTTTGGCGAATCCAACTCAAAATTACTGACTACAGAACGAATCGAAAAGAGAACATTTTGTTAAATGAAATTTTCCAGATTTAACACAAAATTACTTACTAGATTGACACGCCGCTGCAGCAAGTATCACCAAGGTTGTGCCCGTAGGAGTGAGCAGCCATTGGAAGGTGCAAATCACTGTCCAGAATTATCCGTTTTGGTAGCCTACTCGCCTCCCAGTTCTCCTTTTTCCCCTTTCGGGGCAGCGGGCTGCGGGAAAACTATTTTTGCCTACAGCGTGGGCTTTTCTCCCGCTAACTTACTAGCACCGTTCCGTGCTGTGGTTGGGGCTGACGTGTTCGGTGACCTGGCGCGGGTGGCCGACCACGTGGCATAGGCCGCAGCTGGTGTGGTGGGGGCGGCCGGCCACGCGGTGCTCGCGGCCAGGTGACTTGGCGCGGGCGGCTCGGTGAGCTAGCGCGAGACCATGGGAAAATATCAGATATATGTATAAATTTTCCCAAAAAAGTCACAGAACCATGAGGTGGTGTACTGGAAAACAATGTTGTGTTGTTCCAACAGGTCTTTTGTTTGATCTCTCGCGATGGCGAATTATTTTTGCAACATTTCGATGGGGTGCTAGCGGTTGGGCTCCAGCTGTTTGAACTTACATGTGGGACCAAGGTTGGTTTATACTACTGCTTCAACTTACATGTGGGACCAAAGTTGGTTTATGACGCTGATGTGGAGCTTATGGCGACACAAAACTAGCTTGGAACAGGGAATGCTCGGCTACAGTACCAACCGTTATGACAGAAGTTTTTTTTGTCACTAAATTTTCTCAGAAGTGAAATTTAATGACGAGATCAGCCAGGAACGTCATAAATCAATGACACTAAAATGTGGTTGCATCACTAGTCAACGATTTTCTTATAGTGAGTACAACAGTACAAGCCTCTTGGCTGAATAACAAGATTAAGAGCCTACGCAGCGGTAGCTAATCTTCCAGAAGAGTCTCCATCTTTATTCATCTCGCCCCACAGGCAACCTTGAGCGTAGCAACGCACCCCTCAGTCGTACCACCCATCGACATTGCTGTCGAAGTCGGACTCGTACGCTGCAAGCTCCGGGGCTATCCCCAAGGAACGGGATAGGTTCACGTCACCAAACGTATGCAAGCTTTCAGTGGCCTATAGCTACAGGTATGAATAGTATACAAGGATATAGCTCAGATTTCCTATGTAGTAGCAGCAAAGCATAAAGAATAAACTTCATATACCACCATCCCAAATCTCTCATCCACCATTCGAAAACACCTGGTCACCCAGGCCCCCGACACTAACACCTATCTCCATCTAGGATCGATGCGAGAACTTCCTCTCCTCGCACCTTAATGATTACAATCGGATCCGCGAGGTAGAGGGAGCAACTCTCCTCTCCCCGACTGCAACCACGGCTCACCACACTAAAAAACTATAGGGGAAGGTAGAAATCCCAAAACATGAGAATCAGAGTAAACATCGGGTCGTCCATGACCGCAGACACGACTATACGTATAGACCTACCTCTACAGAGTGTGTACACCTGTACCCAGATCGAAATGACACCCGGCTAGTGTACGGCCGACCGAGCCCATCCTACCAGACAAACTCTTGGTAGTTATGATTCCACCCTGTATCCGGGTCTCAATGTGATCCCCCAAAGAAGACCACCCTGGAACTGTGAACATGCCCCCGCGTGGCCACGCGGGGAGCGCCGCAAAGGGGAAGAAGGTCCATGCCATCCCCCTCTCACCGATACCCTCTATCCTACTAGCAGGAATAGTACCACACTTGCCAAGCTCAACCCAGCCCTATCCCCACTCTCGACGAGGTGGTGTGTACGGAAGTGCCGTGAAACAAAGCGAATGACTCGGTTTCAGACCGGGGCGAGCTCATGTCTTCCATCCGTAACCAAAACCCCAACACCTGTGCTCCTAAAAACGTAAAAGTGGGGAGACACCGAGAAGTGTACCCCATCCCCGATCCCAGATCGGTTGTTTCGAGCTCACCCCCGCCAAGGTACCCAAAACGCCTTCTTCTGCCAGTTTTTCCCGACACACGCCAAGAATCTAGCCACATATCCCATACACATGCATAGCGAAGCTCAGCATATATACACACATAAATATAGAATAGTAGTAGGGCAATCAAGGATAGGATAATAAATATAGGCTATGCAAGGTTCATCACCATCATCATGCGAATAAATAAAGCGCTAGCAATTCTACATAGCATGCCTAATAGGAATTCAGAGTCGGTCGGGTGTGAACCTATGAGCGGGTAGTCGTCAAAGGTGTTGAAGTCGTACTCGAAGTCCTGGTTCAGTTCTCCGGCTCCCGTAGCTCCTAGATTCACATAAATACCAATAAACACGAATTCTAGAATCAACAATTCCAAAAGAAACGTGATTAAGAACCAAAAAAAAGGCAAACACTAGGCTAACGCGGAGTTTAAGATTTTAGAGACTTTAGGAAAAAGTTTCACATTTTTCTGTGCCAAAAAGGATTTAATATGATTTTTCAAAAGGTAAAATACATTTTTGAAATTAAAATACGCATCCACAATATAGTTAACTATATGCTAGCTATGGGCTAGCTCTAGCTGTCTCTAAACTAGCTAAAAGCCGGCTGCTGACTAGCTACAGGGGCTGATGCGGCGTCCACCTGGGTATCTTATAGCTAGCTGCTGCTCAAGTGGCAGCTGGCATGGCTGCGGCGACACTGGATCCTGTCCTAGATCCTCTGTGGCGTGCGCGCGTGCGGCTGTAGTGTGGCTCGGTCGTGAGTGGCTAGGCACACCAGATCCGGTGGCTCCTCTGCGGCAGTCTAGGGTGAAGGCTGCGGTGTGCAGCAAAATCCCAGCTCAGGATTTTGGGTGGCTGCCAGGTGTTCGATGAAAGGCCCCAAAGGAGCGGCGGATTGGCAAGGCTCGCCGGTGACGAGTTTTTATGGCGGCCAGCAAGAGGGAACGACAGCGAGGTTCAGGATAGGCTAGGGTTCATCAAAGGGCGATTAAAGGTCGGAGCTTCTGTCGGATTCTAGCTCAACGGCGGTGAAGAGTAGGTCGGCGGCGCTGGTTCGGGCGCTAGCGCCGCCTTGCTCGTTCACGTGTGCACGTGTGTGTCCACGACAAGAACCAAGGCCCAAAGGTGAGGTTTTTGCCTCTTTGTGCATGCGTGCGCGTGTGGAAACCATAGGCTTGGCCTCGGCGGCACGGCGAACAGGGCGGCGACACTAGACGGTGGTCAAGCGATGGCGCACGCGTAGACGACTGCAGCGGCACCTGCAGGTGTAAGGCTTGACTCGATGGTCATCACACAAGTGTCGGCGATCGCGCGGCGGCGCGGGGCAGAGTAGCCAGAGCAAGAGGGCGGCACGGGCCCAAGGTCAAGACCTGGCCTTGGCGACGCACAAGTGGCTCGAAGGCCACCATCACATCCATCAGGCGAGCGCGATGGCTCATCTGGGATTAGATGCGGCAGTGAAGCAGGCGGAGCAGGAAGACGATGCAGCGAAGTAGGGGAAACAGAGCGGCAGCACGGGCTCAGGCTTGAGCAGGTCCGGCACGGGTGGCTTCGTCTTCGCGGCGGTCGATAGTGGTCTCACAAACGGCCTTCCCGACCTCCTTATTCTCCTCCCCCTTTCTCCTTCACGACGACGACGACGGGTGGATTGGGGAAGAAAACCCCAATCAGGGCGGCTAGGGTTGGGAGGCGGACTGCGGTGGCAACCTTTATAGTCGGTATGGCGCGACACAGACGGCGAGATGCGGCTCGGGCCACGCGGCGTTCATCTGCAACGTCCGCCATGGCCGCACGGAAGAGCTGGCGTGCCGTGGCTGGCTGCGGGACGAAAAGGGGAAAAAGCAGAGGGAAAAGGAAGAGGAGGTGGCGGCTGACAAGCGGGGCCCGCGTGAAAGCGACACAGGCGGTGGCGAAGGTGTGGCAGGCCTAGCAGGTCGGAAAGGCTAGGTGGGCCGGCGAGGTTAGGCGGGCTAGCGAACTCAACGACGAGCTCAAGGTTGTCAAACAGACTTTCACCGGCGAGGTTAAGGCCCAACCAAGATTAAGGGTTTTTCCTATTTTCCTTATTCCTATACATAAAAGATTCAAATTTGATTAAGAATTCGAATTTGAATCCCACTCAAATAAAATCCAATAAACTCCAAAATTATCAAACTAGCATTTTATAATTCCTAAGATTATTATTGAGCTCAAAATAAATCTAGGAAATTTGGGAAGAGGAGAAAGACATCCTTAATAAATTATTAGAGCACTCAATAATCACCCAAAATTTCCTAAAAATCCTCATTTTTATAAAATAAACATCTCGTCAAAAAATTATGGGATGTTACAATATGCATTATACTCATGTTACTGCAGTCTGCAGTATATAATTTAGTCAATATCACACTTGTTTGCTCCTAGAAAGGAGAGAGAAAAAACCGTCCTTGTTAAGGAAATTGTCTGCACCATATCTACACAAAATATATAATGCTACATGTTTGATTTGTGACCAAAGTATCTTTTTTCTCAGCTAAACATTTTTCTAGCCTAGACAGTTTTTCACAACCCATGTTCCTTCTTCGTTCCTATACATTTCTTGCCATCCCTAAATTTGTTGCAAAGCAAAACCTTGAACAAAACTATGGCTAGCAAAACTTTCGAGGGGCAAAGTTGCGCACCAGCACTGCCATATAGTAAGGGTATAAATGCTGCTGGGATGTTGAACTAGATCAATGACTTTGCTCGAGTACAAATATTAATTATTACTTTTTTTAAACTAACTAGGTAAAAACCTAAACATCAGATTTTGTGCTAAGCTGAGGCAACAAAATAATTAACCTCACAAAGTCCAGACCAAAATAATTCATGGAGTCCCTGCGTGAGCGCACGCACACAAAAACACAAAGACCCGAGTAGATCGACCAATTTGAAAAAAATATCAATGAGGATAAGGAAACAAGCAAGGAGACACAAGGATATGTTTCCGAAGTTCAGAGTTACCACTGTGAACCCTATGTCTCGGAGGAGAAGCTCTTAGGATACGAGTGTCTCTGAAATCCTTCCTTTAATTTTGAGCTAGGTCTGAACCACTTTCCTAGATTCATTAATTAGTTTCTTCCAATGCAAAGGGGATCGAAGCAAAACCTGCACAAACATCCCAAGGCTCACCACAAACTTGGGAGCTCTGGACGATGTCTATCTGCCTAGGAGGTTTAACCCCTAAGTGTAACGAATACTTCACTTCAAAGTTCAGTAGTGCTCTAGGGTTTGAGTGCTCTTTAATATGCATCCCTCTTGATAGTAATGATTCACTTATCCATATTCGGATACAAACCACTCACAAGAATCACAAATCTTAGATGGTAAAAAGCTCAGACAAAGAGCCAACTCTCTCCTCTCTCCGTCTCACCAAGAGCACTCAAAAAAGGAGTCCTCCCACCTACAAGCCAAAGAGATGGCTGCCCAAACCAGCCACTCCTCCTATATATAGGCCCTCCAGAAAAATGACCGAAGTGCCCCTACACTAGGAGTTACAGCACAGGCCCTTGGTGGGTTTCTTGGGTGGTTTGCTGGTAGAGTGCTCTCCGAGTTTAGAGGTTGCTGCTGTTCAAGTTTCATGTAGTTTCATGTCGCATGTCCTCTGCTTCGATGGTTCTGGACGCACACGGCTGCCACCGGTCAGACCGGTCAACCAGTCGGACCGGTCAGGTCCACCGGTCAGACCAGTCTGGTGCAGCCTCGTCGCACTCCAGTCCTTCGGGCTTGGCTTTGTGGATCAACCAAGGAACCCAGTGGTTTTGTGGCCAAACCACTGCAAACCCTGCGCACAAGTCACAACCTCCATGCCAAGCCCTGTCCCGCCAAACCTTTCACCTTCGGCTCCTGGACGGTCTACTCGGACTTGCCCTGTTCAATGACTTGACCGCCAACTTGTACCGGCACCATGTTGGTTTTGCGGCCAAACCAACAAACCGTCGAGCTCGGCTTTGTGGAGCAACCGAGGAACCTAATGGTTTTGTGGGTAAACCACCGAAAATCCCGCATGCAAGGCACAACCTCACCACGCCAAGCTTCAGGCCCGCCAAGCCTTTCACCTCCGGCTCCCGGACGGTCTACTCGGTCTTGCCCCGTTCAATGACTTGGCCGCCACCTTGCACCGACACCTTGTCCACGACCTCGTCTTGCTCTTCTTGCCACCATGCGACCCGCACTTGATCCCGCTTGCACTCTGGTCCCTCGAACTAAGCCTACTCGTCACTCGACTCATGGAGGTCACACAGACATAGACCTTTCGCGCTTGTTCTTCACCTGCACAACGCAAATCAAGCCGCAACCTACACCTGCAATACTAGGCTATGTGTCAGCCCACACAACATTGTCAACCACTCATCATGAGTGCATTGACAACACACCACTAAAGCAACATGGTAAACACACATAACACAATGCACACACAATACAACACACAACACAACACTACACACAAAGCCTCAAATCATCCGGTCAATCACTCATCATATCCAAACCAAGGCACATCTCAACTTGGTTTATCACGAGGTCGTCAAGCCCCACCGCAGGCGGAATAGGAGCGCAGCTGCTAGTTCGTCAGCGAGCCGCGGTGGGGGAAGGAGGGGCGTGGCTGTTGGTTCACTAGTGCTCATCAGCGTGGACAAGGGGTAGGTCGCTGGCCTCCTCCTCCACTGCCGTCCACGGAGTGCACAGAGCGCTCAATGACAGCCTCGGTGGTGTGGACGACACGCTTAGCACTAGGTGACGCAGACGGCATGCGGAGCTACCAGCGGTGGAGGAGGACAGCACGAGTGGGCAGGAGGAGAGGCTGGCACCGACTGAGATGCCATGGCCACAGTGTTTATCTCTTTTAATCAAGGAGTTAACCTGAGCTCATGGTGTTAAAGGAAAAATCAAGCAAGTTTTGTGAAAACACCATTAGGAGCAAAGTTTGGTTTGAACTTGATTTCAATTTTTTTACATAGAGCTTGAACTTTTGCCAAGGTGGAAGTTGTCACCAAGATGTAGGAACATAACCTTGTAGTTGTCACTTTTGGAAATTAGGGATGGAAAAAGGAGTGAAGCCCTATCTCAATTGATCAATCTCTTAAAAGCATTTCTGAGTTCATTTGATGGCTTGGCTACAATCTCGAATTTTTGTATAACAACTTCAAAATCGGCCAATATGAAAGTTGTTGGTTTTCTCAAGAATAGCAAATCATCTTTTAGGTGAAAATTGAGTTCTTGAGTGAAAAGCTCTCAAATCTTGGAGTCAAACCATTTTACAATGGTCAAACCCCTATGATCATATGCCTTTCCCTAGAACTTTGGCCATATCTCCAAATTTTCCCAAAACACTGAAAATTCGGCTAATACAAAAGTTGTGCAGAATTTCCAGGGACACATTTCATCTAATTGGCGGTTTTTCAAATTTTGAGTGGAAGAGCCTCAAAAATGTGGTCAACGCCCTGGGTACCGTTTTGACCGCGTTGAGAAAATCTGGATTTTTAAGACGAATTTGTGCTCAATCTGTTGAGAATTTCACTGGTCAACCTTTGTGAAAGTTGTAGAGGGTAGTCTCATCTACAACTTTGTTTTTGGCCAAAATTCGAGTTACATGTGGTTTTGAATTCTTCTGGCCAGTCAAACGACCCTAAGCCAAAACGTTTTGCTGCACTAGCCGCCCATGCGCGCGCCCCAGGCTACGATGTCACGCCGCGACCACGTCCCGGCCTCGTGCTCCGCACGTGCCCGCGTGCCTCCCGCCCGTGCCACCTGGCCCCAAATGTCGAGGTGGGCCCACCGTCACGTGCGTGTTACCCAATGTTGCCCGTGCCACTTGGTTGTCCAGGTGTCGCGCCCGGCTTGCCTGTCTTCGCCACGCGCCGCGCCGTCACCGGCTCTGCCGCCATGCGTCGTGCCGGGCCGCGCCACGCCACTCCCTACTGCGTCGCGCTGGCCAGCTAGCCGGCGAAGCCGTGGCAACCTTGCACTCCTCCCGGCCGCCTTTAAAAGGGGTTGAACCCCCGAGCTCCCCGGCGCAGCTCCTTTCCGCGCCGCCAGGCTGCCGCTGCTCGCCGTCGGAGTGCCGCCGTGGAGCCATCACACCCGAGCCGCTCGTACCTGCCTGAGCCCCCTAGGAGCACCTCTTGCCTCACCAAAGCTTCCCGTGCCACACATTGTTGAGCCCCGTCGCCCAGTTCGCCGGAGTCGTCGCGCCCGCGGCCGGAGATCCAGGGCTCCGCCGATCCTCGCCGCCGGCCGTCTCTCCGCCCCGTCCAAGGCTCGGAACAGGCCCAAGGTGAAGCCTAGACCCTCCTCCGCCCTTTCCCCCACCCTATCTCGCCGTCCCTTCGCCGGAATCCGCAAACTTCGCCGGCGGCCATGGGCAAGGGTAGAATTGTGAGAGTCCAGACCTTGCCAGGGTTCATTCTGTAAATGCAGGGTCCCCTGTGTAAAACTGCGGGTATACTTGTGAATAAAATCTTTGATCAAGGGTCTGGATGAAAGAAGATTCTTTAAATCTAGTTTTAAATCACTGAGACCTTCTAAAATTCATAGTAAATCAAATAAAAATCAGAAAAATGTAAACTCAATTGTTCTGTAATCCTCATGGACAGATGCAACTTTTATAGAAAGGAATTTTGTAAATTTATTTCTAGAATTTGAATAATTGTGAATTGATCAGTTTGAATAGATTTGAAATATTTTGAAATCCAGAACTGATCTGCATGCGAAATTTTAATATGTTGTTAGTATGACCATGCTTGCTTTTGTGTAGAAAAAGGGCACATAGATCTGTTGTGTATCTCTAGTTATGATTTAATTTTGATATAAGACAGCTTTTAAGTTGCTGTTTAATTTTAAATATTTGGTTAAGCAAATAGGGTTGTTCTTTTTGCAGTAGTTTGTTTATGCCTAGATGAAGCTATGGTAAAAATATCAGTAGCTGTTGACTTGTTTATCTAGCTCTAATTAATTTAGGTGTTAAATATGAGCCTTTTTAATTAAACATGTTGTAATTAGTTTCTAGCCATGATAATTTTTGAGTAGTCTTGTTTTACCTTGTTATGGCCATAGTAAAAGTTGTAGCCCCAATGCATGCTTTTATATTACAGTGTGATTTATTTATCTTTTCAGCAGTGTTTAAATGTTGTAATTTTCATGCTATATCTGTAGCTTGGTTTAATCTGAATTTTTGTGAGTAGCTCAGTAATGCCATGTTTATGCTCTGTGTAATTTCTTGATTCTAGATCATGTATAGATCTTTCTGTAGAATTTAATCATGTTTAGGTCAGCTAGTTCTTTCTAGATTTTTCATGTGCAACATATAGCTTAGTTTGATCTGAATTTTGGGCAGTAGTCTTGCTGCCATGATATGTGCTTGTGTAAATTTTATCTCTGTTTGTTTGTGTGTGGAATATACAGAATTAATTTTGGAAGTAAACCAAGCTTAATAAGTGGAATAAAAAGGAAAACAAAATCACCTTCAATGTGATACAAATTTAAATCACAAAGCTTCACCAAAGTACATTCTGAACAACACCTTTTATTTTGGTGAAGTAAAATAAATTAATTAGTTTAGATATGCACACAATCACCATCAAATAAGAAAGATAAATAACACACATATAATTCCTCGATAAAGGAAGAGTATGCTGGATATAATCTTATCCAGGTGAATGTGCCCAACAATACACCCCATGTTTATCCTTTAAATATGAACTGAGTTCTCCCTTCTTAAAAATGAATGCTTAAAAGTTATGCATATGCATGTCGTGTAGAACTTCCGGATGAGAGCTACACGTTGGTGCCGGAAGCTGAAAGAGAGCTAGTTAAAGGAGAAGGTGAACGTGTTGGTTTTGCAACAAGACCCGAACCAAGTTCGGAGGATCTCCAACTAACTTTGCTAAGCGAAGGCAAGCCCCGAAGCATAACCTATGTTTTCAACTTATGCACTTATCCTTGCTATGTTTGTGCATTTAAGTTTCAGGAGTTGATTTGAAACCCTAGATGCATGATCCTAGGTTCCTTTGCTCAAATACTAGTATGATAAGACGCTAGTTGCCATGCTCTAAGGACACGGTAGAAGTCGAGTGATGTTCGTCACTCGCGAGCTATAGGTTTCTTATGTTGGAATCATAAGATTGTTAAAACTACCCGCTCATGTGGTAAGAGCATGGGACCGGCTCCAGCCAGTAGGTCTGTGGTTAAGCATTTGAACATACTAAGCATTTGCCGGGAATGGGACCGGTAAGCCTAGTACCTTTTTGATTCGGTAAGGGAACTCTCTACCACTAATCTCGGGAGTAGTCCCCAAGATCATGACAGTGGTACATGTGTGGATCCGGGCGGCATGTGATGTAAGTCCGTGACCGGATAACCTTGTACCAGGGACTGTGGGCTCTGATCCTGAACCGAGGATGATTGGGAACCGCCTGGTTGGTGCTTACCCCGCCCTTTGGGCTGTGGTCGTTATGATGGGGTATGCATTCTCCCGTGTGTTTAGGTCCACCTTGCAAGGTTATTAATCGATCGATCGTCGGCCTCTCACCGTTATCTGAGATTGCTTATCCATACACTCTATGTCCCTTAATGATGGAATTGAGAAGTAATACTGTTGTATGCTTAATTATTTGCACAACTTATGCTTGCATAGCTGCTTACCTAGTAATGGATAATTAACTAGAATTTTGAGTTAAAACTTGAAAGTAACGTCCGTGCACCACTACGATGTATCTGCAAGATATAGATTAACCACCATGATTACGTCTATTCCTACTAAGGGCATATGCTAGCTAGACATAAGAATAAGCATGCATTGAAGTAGATGAAAGTAAGGAAAAGACATGATTTATATCACCATCGAATGTTGAATGTGCAATTGCCTTGATGAATTCAAGGCATGGCTCCGGAACTCCACCATGGCTTCACCATGCAGGGCCAACCATGGCGGCTAGGGCATGGACTGGCCATCTCCTAAGCAACTCAAGGACTTGTGGTGGCCGTCGGCTCCCTTCCGCATGTCTCCTTCGATTTGGCGGTTCTCTGATGAATGGATCTGGTGGCCGTCGGAGGTAGGAGCTCTAAATAGACCGAGGAGTGTCTAGATCAAAGGGGAGCGCGAACCGGGCTAGAAAGGGGGTGGGCCATCTAGCCTGGGCCCACCTCAGCCCGGTTCGGCCTGACCTTCCTCCATGATGCTTCTTGCATTTTCTTGAATTTCCACCGCTCTCCATGTGGGCCCTTGACGTCATTTTCTCCACGAATTAGAGAAGGGTACTTGTCGTGCAAGTCCTGTATCTTCTGTTTAGGTCCCTGGAGTTTTTCCATCTTATGCTTTGGTCCTTGGGCCACATGGAGTCATGTTCACTTCGTGTCTTGACTTGTGTCGGGCTTCACGATCTTCTCACAAAGTGCTCAATGAACTTTACCCTGAACTCCTCATTTAGGTACTTAAATCCTGCGTAAACAACATACTCCAAAAACCACATGCAAGTGCGAACTTGTTACATCATTAGTATGCCTAGTGGTGGGTTAGTTATAATTCAAAGCTCAACCCAAAGTTTAACAAGTGCTCTTAGTTGACGGAAATCGACCGCCAACATACCCCCATGCTTAGACCTTGCTCATCCTCGAGTAAGCCTTTAATGGATATCAGTATTGCCTTTCAATGTTCATACCCTGCACTTGATCATACATGAGAAAACATAATGCTCTCCAAGTTTCCATTTGCTAAAGTTCCATAATGTAACTAGATTTAATCTCTATGGAGGGTAGATATCATTTAAGCTCTTTCCACAAGTAAATAATCATGCCCTCAAGTTTTAAACAAATCTCAGAAATTTTGAAAATAAAGAGTGGGATGAAGAAAACTTGCTTTACCAAGATCAATAAGAAACCTCCTTGCATCTTGCTCATGAACTCTCATCTCATCTTGTCTCTCAAGCCTACTAGGACTACTTCTTTCCTCTCTCAAATATTTGGTGGAAGGATTTATATGGAGCTATGAGAAAGTTTAGTCCTACCAAGATATTATAGTTGAGACATTATCAAAATAAGACAAACTTCTCATGGACTTACCGAGACTCGTCAAAAAGGTCATTGGAAAAATAATGTTCCAAGGAGGGGGCAGAGAAAAATACACACACTTTGAGATAGGTGGACATGTGCAAATGGCAAAGAGTGATTCCGAGGCACAAACGAAGTCCTCGTTATCGGATTGCACATGGTTGGAAAGATGAGTATGGGTCTTGATATTGAATCCTTTTGAAAACTCAAATGTACCAAATGTAGCTAGAGAACCCGGGAGCTTTATTATTTTTTCTTTCTTTCTTTTTCTCATCATACTTTTCCTTCTTTATCATTTCTTTATTTCTTCTTCTTTTTTTATTACTCCCATTGAACTCTAGACTACACTAGCACTTGCTTGGCAATCCCCCATGCTTAGACATTTGCTCATCCTCGAGAAAAGAGGTGATGATTGTGCCAAGGTAGATATTGAAATTCTCATATTTTTTTGAAGAGGGATACTTGAAATCTTCTAGGGATCCTTTTGGAGGTCACCCAAAATCTTGCTTCACTTGATGACACCTTCCTTGTAATCTTCCCTGAAATATTCATTCATACTCAAAATTTTGGGTTGTGGTCAAGGAGGTGAACACAAAAAGATATTTTTGGGTTTGTGGGTGGATATCCGGTGAGGTTTGCGAAATTTCCAACGTGGAAACTCACAATGCACGGATAGAAAAGGCTAGCATAAAGATAGGTACGCAAAAACGAAATGACCAGCTTTTTAGTCTCGGGACAGAGAAATCAGGCCTTGAATCAATGCACCCAAAAAAATAAATCTTAAGGTTTTGCACTCATCGAATATATGACTTTGGATAGGGAGCAAAATGCAAGTGGTATCAAAGACAAGGTTAGCATATCTTTTAAGAACAAAAATAAGTGATCTTTGATTCATTCAAAAATGAGAGCAACGAAAAATACTATGGGTCTCAAGTTATCATAACCTCCACAAAAGATTTGGCTAGCATTAATTTTCAGATCATATTAAAGAGATCACTAGCTTAATCACATACGAACCAAGCACAAAAATGAGCAAAGTGAAACGATCATCATATATCCATAAGCAAGAGCATATAAGATATCATCATGGTGAGCACAAGGTAATGGTGATTATTATTTGTTGAACAAAAAAACAAATCTAGGTTGTACTCCTAGTAGCCATGTTATTCTATGGAGAGATATATAAAGGTTGCATCTAAGGTTGTGGAAAGCATAAACATATGTACAGTCATATAGAAAGACAAGGACAAAAAATAGGGTTGAGGAATCGTTACTGTCCCTTGATGCTTGTAGTGTAGCATGTCCTCCCCCATGCTTAAGCATTGTGCTTAGCATGGAAGAAGAAAATCAGCATCGCGTGGAAATCGTGATCCTTGTACTCCACACGGTCTTCTCTGTCCATCATGTCCTCCCCCATGCTTAGCATGTTGCTAGGCATCGGAGATGATTAACCACCTTGTAATTCTTGAAGTCCTACTACCATGTAAGGAGATCATCATCACTTGATTGTCCTTCAACGTCCACCCTTTGTCACAAGCCTTAGTCCCAATCGCTTCTCAACTCGTCTTCACCTCCTTCCATGTTGTCCTTTATCGCTGCTTCAACTTCCACGAATTTTTCTTCAACTTTCAGAACATAACATGTACTGAAATATTTCTCCATTTGGAAAGTTCTTGAAATTATCTTTCCAACAAGTGGTCATTCACCCCAATCGGACTCCGAACAAGAGAGTTACACCCTTTTTACTCTATCAATGCAAAACTGTCCCGGACTGATTTCAGAACGTGTGACGCCCAAAGATTTGGTTGTAACTCCTTGCACGGGTCTCCTAAAATGTTGAATCTTGATGCATTGGAAAGAAGACTTAGTGAAGCTCCTGAATATCCAAATTTCCTCTTTTGTACGTCTCTGAACATGTGCTTAATCTTGATGAGGACAACAGAGTTTCTTTCGGGATTTTGGAGGTGTTGACGATCTTAACTTCATCTTTTATCACAAACTCATGGGAGTGATTCGCCATGTCTGCAAAACAACTCTAAAGCACAAAGTACCCCCGAGGTGACGGTCGAGAATACTCACTCTATGCCGACAAACCAAAGACATCCCCTAAGATCTTAACTTGTGGCATAGTTAATCTAGTGAAAGAAAAATTAAGAACCTAATGGGTGTACGTGTGTGCAAGTCTGCATGCAAATGATGGGATGGTATAAAAACAAAACTATGTTTACACCAAATTCTAAGCTCCATGCTTACAAAGTGGTTGCCAAACTTCTCCATCACCATAAAGATTTATTAACCAAGGTCAAAACACCATGCTTATCTCAAGATTAACAATTCTTTATAGTGCAAGATAAGTAGGGCGCATTGCAAAGTTTATAAACCAACCAATGGAAAATGAAAGCAAGGTATATAAAACTGAATAATGGTGGTCTCCAATCACGTCTAAACACCATGTTCACACAAGATTGCAAAGGTAAAAATGCTTGATCAAAGCGTTATCATAAACATGAAAGCATTCATCATAAAGTTTCACGAAAAGACCAAGCTAACATAAAATGGAAGATGACAATGAGGTGGATGCAAAATGTAAATGCAAATAGGTTAATAAAAAGGGTCAGCAATGTTTGAAAAGACTTTCGATGTCGTTCCTCAATGAAGACAAGTAAGTCACTTTATGAGAGGCAGAGTCTTGGCAACAAAATCTTTTATCAAAAGACCTAATCAAACATGCTAACAAGGTTTTAAGGTAAGACTTATGGGTATCCTATATTTTTGATTAAAACAAGAATTTTGAAAAGAGAAGTCGGGTGAAGAAATTCTATCTAAGGTTGTTTCGAAAAAAGGAAAATAAAACAAGGGTTAGATTTTCAGATGAAAAAAATAAATCTACGATTTTAGGATTACTAAAGGTATGAGGGGTTTTCCCTAAAGGTTTAGGATGAGGCTAGTCAAAACTTTAATTAGAAAAGGGATAGGGATAGACTTGGTTGCTTGGGTGCTAGGTGCGGTTTGATAGGAAGGTTTAGGCAAAGTTGTTTTTT
This sequence comes from Cenchrus fungigraminus, assembly GCA_036936925.1. NCBI lineage: Eukaryota > Viridiplantae > Streptophyta > Magnoliopsida > Poales > Poaceae > Cenchrus > Cenchrus fungigraminus. The sequence goes on from CM072775.1 coordinate 26,384,393, forward strand.
TCACAAAAAGGGTTATAAAAAAGAGATGCAACATACAACACAATGCAAGGGTGGAGAACAATGTGGAATGAAGTGCAACATGAGATGAATGAACGAAATGAAATGACATGATATGGTGGTGATCTAAACTGAAATGAAAGTTAGTCTAAGTTAACTAGCCACAAGTTTAGAATCAAAGGGGTTGTGTCGTCCTTCATATTTATCTCTAAAAAGACAAAAAGAAAAAGACCCTTAAACACTAATAGTCACAAAAAAGGTCTATAGGTTTTCCAAAATCAAGTAGCAAAGTGCTCCCTCAATATCTATTAAAGCATACAACATGTGGTTGTGACATTTATTAGAGCAATGGTACAACGTTCCTTGAAGTTCTCAAATAAAGAGCACAATATAGACCATCATCTTAATATATATAAAGGAAAAGATCGGGTTGCCTCCCGCAAAGCACTTCATTTAAAGTCATAGAGCTCGACTTTCTCACGTACCTTTTTATTGTTGTGAAGCCATGGTTCTTTGTGCGAGAATCCAAAGTATCCATGCAGCTTGATGTTGCCCTTTGGAAATCCGTCGTGGTTAGCTTCCAACATCATCATTTGTTGAGTGGTGCCCCTTGTGTCTTCATTTATCCATGCTCTGGAGGATTTTGTTTCTGTCCTTAGCTCCTAAATTTGATCATGTAAGCATCGTGGAACCGTTGCCCCATCTTCTATTTGTTGTCATCATGTCCATCTCCTCTATCTTGTTTTCATCACCTTAGTGCTGCCTCTTGTTCGTGGATTTACCCCTGCGTCCAGAAAAGAACATATACCAAAATATAGTTCTATTGAAAAATTTATAAAATTACCTTTCCAACGAGTGGTCGAACGTCCCAATCGGAGTTCAAACGAGGGAATTGTGCTCATTTAGTTTCAGCACTGCGTGCTGTCCAAGATAATTTCAGGGAGTATGACGCTTGATGATTTGAACTTATCCGCTTGTAGGAAGCTCCGATTATCTTGCCGCTTGATTCGTTGGAACGTAGACTTCATGGGGCTTCTGAAAATCCAAATATATCCTATTGTTTTCTGCTGAGGTTGTGCAAAACATCTCAATGACATCATTATCTTTTTGTCAATCGATCCAGAGATGTACGTGTGGTCTTTATCTTGTAGTCTCTTAGGGCACCATGTCACGCATCCTTTTGCTTCAAACGTCATCACCATCACTGCATGAGCATGATGGCAATGGGATCCTTATCTATCGTGCTTTACATGGTCGTTTCAGAAACCTATAGCTCGAACACACAAAACTCCAAAAGGCATTAGTTTTAAAAACTTAATTGACACATAGGCATACCATGTTCATCTTTGTTTGTTTTGGGTGCGGGATAGATAGCAGATGTTGGGTCACTAACTAAAGTTAGCACCTACCACTAAAGAGCAAATCTTTGTGTAGCCGTCAACTTCGTTGAGCGAGGTTGGACTTGTCAAAGTCCGAATGTTGAAAACTTCTCGATCACTTTGTGTCTAGGGTTTTACTTGCATTCAAGGACACAAACAAGAAGCACATGATATATGCGATAATGAAATTAGGGTTAGTCAAATAGATAGATAGATCGCCCTAGGGTTCGAGTCCCAATATCCCCGGCAATAGCGCCAGAAAAAGGGCTTGTTGACAGTTGAAACACGTGTCGCATTTCGATCCGCAAGCGTATGGATAGCGTGTTGCCTTTTCACTCAGGGGTGACCCAAGATATCGAACCGTGAATCATAAGCAAACTACCTAGGGTTTACCATCTAATCTATTGAACTAACCTACATGAAGCATTGATTGCATAAAGATTTAACATACAAACACAGAAGGATGTATGGATCGCATTCAATAGCCATAAAGATACACGACCCAAGGTAACCCTAGACTACTGTCTTGTAGTTGCAGCTCCAGCCAAGATGAGAAACTGATGATGGTTGAAACTCGTAACGAACTTCGATCCGCAAGCATACAGACCACCTATAGCCTTTTAAACCACGGGGTGATCCCAAGGTTCTTGTCAACCCAAGGAGCAAGGGAATTGCTAGCGCTTAACCAAGTATTAATCTAGTTGATTGGAAAGCCTTTGAAAGAGATATTAATCTAAAGAAAAAGCAATCTAGTCTATAATAATCTAAGACTAAACTAGATGGCAAAGGTTGGTACAAGAGAGAGATTAAGATAGATAAGCGTTCCCTCCCTAGGGTCTAGGATCACATAGATATGCATCTACTACATGAAAGAGGTGTTGCCTTTGTTAGCCTTTTGTAATTATAGCTTGTGTAATTATTATAGGAACCTCATAAGCCACCCTAGCCTCTATATGCACTGATGCTTGTTGATGGAATACAATCAGTTTTTCCCACTAACATGGTATCAAAGATGGGTATGTTCCAATACCCTTCCGCTACTCCTGTCGCTGATTCGATCGCCGCTCCTACCTCAGACCCCGCCGCCTAGAGCGTTGCTGATCCCATCGCCCGTGCAGTCCTCTGTCGTGATGGCAAGCGAGGACGCTGCTGCCCGTGCTGAGGAAGAACGTCACGCTGAGGAGGCCCGCTTCCGTGCCATCACCCTGGACGAGTACGAGGCCGCCCACGAAGCCATCTGGGTGCAGGCTACCGCCGTCGTCAATGTCAAAGCCCTCATCCCCGTCGTGCTCGATCAAGCCACAAATACCTACACCAAGTGGCGCGGCATGTTCCTCGCCGTCCTCGGCAAGTACACGCTGACTCGCCATGTTCTCGAGGACGAGGCATTCCCTGAATGCTCGGCTTGGGTGCAGGCGGACTGCGTCGTGTTGACGTGGATTTACAGCACCATCTCCAGTGACCTGCAGCAATCGCTCATTATGCGGTAGTGACCTGCATGCGAGGCATGGTGCTACCTCGAGGATGAATTCCTCGGCCAGAAGGAGTCCCGTGCTCTTCTCCTCGAGATGCAGTTCCACAACCTTCATTAGGAGTCCCTGAGCATCACCGACTACTGCCGTCGCCTAAAGTCCATGGCTGCATCCCTCATCGAGTTCGGCGACCCCATCGGCGATTGCCAGATAGTGCTCACGCGGCTTCGCGGCCTTAGTGGCAAGTTCCGCCACATGGTTTCCATCCTCAACATGCAACGACCATTCCTGACGTTCGCAGAGGCCCGAACACACCTCTTGCCGGAGGAGCTGGACATTGACGCCCACCCTCCGTCCCCGTCGGCCGCCCTTGTCACGGCGACGCCGTGTACAGTGGCACCCGGCGCACCCACACCTCCACGTCCTGGGGGCGCCCACCCTCCGTGCCCTACTACGCCCACCGGCGGCCAACGCAACGGCCATCGTCTTGGATGCGATGGACACGGCGGCCCCTTGACCAACACCAGAGGCGCCTCCTCTACACACGTTGGACAGAGCAGTTGTTCACCAGGCATGCACCTGTCGTTCGCCCATCCCTGGGCCGCCACCGTGCACATGTGGCCATACGACCCATCCGGTCGCCCGACACCGCCACCTGCATTCCATGCAGTGCCGCACTATGGTGCCTTCGGCGGCCCTCCCAGCACCTACAATGGTGGCTATGGCGTACCACCCCCTCAGTACGGTGCGTACTATGGGGGAGCTGCACCACCACTATTCTAGGTGCCCGCGCCGGCATATCAAGTGACACCCTGGAACCTCACTCACGACAGGTCATGGAACTGTAACACCCTAAAATTCCATCACTAAAATAATGTAAGCCACATGGTGTTTTAGATTTTGTTTTCTAAGGATTTAAATAAACTATCATACAAATTTGGCCTTTAATATTTAAATATCATTTGAATAATTTTAAAGGCAATAAGTGTTTGTGCATCATATTTGGTTGCATAGTTTTTGCTTGTTTGTGTGGTTTTAAAAAACATAAAAGGTTTAAACCAAAAACCCCAAACCCTCTCTCCCCCTTTCCATTTCTTTTCTAGCCCAACCCAGCAACCCCTCCTTCTCTGAGAGCCAGGTGTGGTTCGAGGACCGGTGGATGGTCGCTTCCTGGTGTGATGAGTGATTGACAACGTGGTGTGGACTGATTCTTGGCTAAGTATTGCAGGTGCAGGTTGCGGCTTGACTGGTGCAGGTGCAGGTGAAGAACAAGCGCGAAAGGTCGTTGCCGGTGAGGCCTCCAGGTGTGGAGAAGACAAGTAGGCTTGGTTCGAGGGACCCGGTGGCCAGCGGGGTCAAGTGCGGGCCGCATGGTGGCAAGAACGGCAAGATGAAGTCATGGACGGTTTCTTGGTTGAGCCTCAAAACCAAGGTCGAGCCGGGACTACGTGGGAGCCGAGTCATGAGTGGTGATTGGCGGAGGCTACACCGAGTTCGCGGGGTTTCCGGTGGTTCACCAGAAAACCACTGGGTTCCTTGGTTGATCCACAAAGCCAAGACCGAAGAACCGAAGACGGAGGTGCAGCAGCTCCAGACCGATCTGACCGGTGGGTCTGACCGGTGGGTACCGGTCTGACCGGTGAGGAGCAACGGTCTGACCGGTGTGCGATGACGCAGTCCCGAATCTTCGAAGCGGAGGACACGCGTCGGGATCGCAAGGCTTGCGTCGAGGCTAAGCAAGTTTGCGGTCGCTGGGCATCCGTCCGATGGAGCGAAGACAAAGATTTCCGAATTCGCCCTTGAGGGGCATGTATCCCTAGTTAGCTAGTAAGGGTATTTTCGTCTTTCGGTTGCCTCCATATAACCCAAGTGGTGAGAGGATGGCAGCCATCTCTTGGAACCCTAGCTCATTTGGTTTTCCTATTTTCCTTCCTATTTTCTTAGCATTTTTGTAGGACTAGCTTGAGAGCTTCATGGTGAGATCTTGTGAGAGGGAAGGATGATCGGGCGGCAAGCTAGACCTTGTATGAACCTCTTTGGTATGTATAGATGATTCGGCGTGGTTCCTCAAGGCTTGGATGTGTCTTTCCCGTTTCTCCTTTTTGGTGATTTTCGGAGCCCTTTCTTGGCGATTTTCTTGGAGCGATTTCGAGGCCTTTCTCTTTGGGATTTGGTGGGGGATGTATGCATGAACCCTTCGTGGTTCTTTTCCCTTTGATTCCCCTTCCAAATCCGTGAGCAAAGGGGCTCGATTTTGGGGTTTTCGTGGCTCTAGGGTTAGAGGCATTCTTGGTGGGATTTCTTCGATTCCTCTTGATTTGACAAGTTTTGGTGGACCAAATCTTGGCTATGGAGTACCCATGAGGTGTTCCTACTATCCCCAAAGTCTTGTGCAAAACCGTGGAGCGAATCGGGAGATCGGGAGTGGGATTTGGGGGGGTTGACTCGCGGGCGCTGTTCATCCCGAGCTGCCCAGGCTCGACCGGTCTGACCGGTGCTCTTGACCGGTCTGACCGGTGCTAGCCCTTGGTGGGTTTTTGTCTCGGGGAACAGCATTGTCCGTGTGGTTTTGTCCCGTGTTTCTGCTGGTCAGTTCTTGGCGTGTTTGGAGTTGTTTTGCTAGGTCTTGTGAGGGGTTCTTCTTACTTCCAGGTTGTGTTTCAGAGGTGGTTTTTGTTCCAGGGCCTAGAGGAGTCACTGAGGCTTCCTGGAACGTTTGCTGTGCGGCTGCTGTAGCCACCGGCCTGACCGGAGCTGTCCACCGGTCTGACCGGTGTCACCGGTCTGACCGGCGCAGGCCATCGGTCTGACCGGTGTAGCACAGGCAGCAAGCCGTGCAAGTTTCCGCTGTGTGTTTTGGTGAGTTCTGGTTCGGAGGGTTGAGTGTTGGTTCCTAGGACCAGTAGCACTCCAGTGGCTGCGTGGTTTTGGCCAACTTGGGTAGTTGGGTCGGAGACGTGATTTGGAGGCCGTGTTCGTCTTGTTGGAGTTCTCATCTCCTTCGAGAAGAATTTTTATCGACTCCCATTCACTCCCCCCCTCTCTGGTTCGCCTAATCGGTCCTTCAATTGGTATCAGAGCCGGTTCGGGTCTTTATTGACTCTTACCAGTCTAAGATCCAAAGATGGCGTACCAGGAACGGGGTTCGGGTCCTCCGCACTTCGATGGGAAGAACTACCAGATGTGGCAAAGGCGGATGGCGGCGTTCCTCCGCGGAAAGGGTCAGATCCTTTGGGATGTCACGGCGAACACAGCTTATGTTCATCCGATGAACTTCCTTGCTCCAGGATCGAGGGATATGTTCGAAGCCAACAACAAGGCTGTCGACTACTTGTTTCGTGCTCTGTGTCAGCCTGAATTCGATCGGGTTCAGACAGAGGACTTAGCTTGTAGGATTTGGGAGCAGTTGAAGGATGCTCATGCTGGGAATGCTCAGGTTCAGGCTCGGATGTACGCGACTTACCGGAGAGAGTACGAGAACTTCACTCATCTCCCCGGCGAGTCCGTCGATGCCCTTTTCCAGCGATTTATGGTCGTTGTGAACAACATGAGAGCCAATGTGGACGTCCTCCCATACAATGATCATGATAGAGCCGTGAAGCTCTTGCACTCGTTGGATCGTACCGTATGGGATGGGAAGTTTGAGGCTATTGTTGAGTCCGAGAAGTATGACACCTTGACGGTGAACGAGCTGTTCTCGAAGCTCAAGTCGGCTGAGTTGGACCGTGGTATGACAGCCAAGATCGAGAGCCCGACTGATTCTCATAGTCTCGCTCTCGTTAGTGGCAAAGGAGCTAAGTCTAACGCTAACGCATCCTCCAGGATGTACTCTCTGTCTTCTTTGATGTCTTTGCCAGACGAGGAGTTCGACGTGCTTGGAGAGGACGAGCTGGCGTTGCTGACCAGGCGGTTCGAGAGGCTGCATGAGAACCGGGTGAACACGAGGAGGACAGCACGGACGTGCTTTCAGTGCGGCAAGCCAGGACACTTCGTCGCAGACTGCCCGGAGAAGATGGAGAACAAGGACGGCTACAGGCACCGATCGAGCAAGGATGGCAAGTACCGATCGAGGCGCGATCACAAGCACAAGAACAAGCACAAGGACGAGCGACGGTCGAGGAAGAAGGATGGCCGCGGCAGGAAGGCCCGAGCAATGGTCGGAGCGAGCGACGTCGACTCCAGCTCCGCCTACTCTTCCTTGAGCTCGAGTAGCAATGAAGATGAAGGTGATCGGCGCAAGAACAAGAAGTCATCCAGGAACTTGAGCGGGTTGAGCTGCTTCGCGGGAGATGGCTTCTGCGGCATGGCCCGTAGCTCCGGCAGCAAGAAGAGCCACCAGAGTGACTCGGATTCTGACTCCGAGGATGAGGTATGTGAAGAGCTCTCTTCTTTGCGCAAGGAGAATGATGAGTTGGTTGACTTGCTTGATAACCGCGATCACATGCTTAGAGAGGCCAAGAAGATGAGGAAAGAGGTTAGGGCCTCACTAGAAGATGCTAGGAACCGTGTGGCTGAGCTAGAAACCCAGAACCTAGATGCTAAGCTTGAGATTGATTCGCTTAAGGCTTCTCCTGTGGTTTCTGATGAGATTGATTGATGTGATTGCTCTGTGTACCTAGCTGATCTTACTGCTCTTAAGGATAAGCATGCTCCTACTTGTGATGAACTAGATATGCTTAGGGTTGAAGTGGCTGAGCTTAAGTCTAGACCTGCTTTGCTAGGTGCTTGCACTTCGTGCCCTGTTTTGCATGGAAAGATTGATGAGATGCATGCTTACACTGTTTCGCTTGAGGCTAAGTTGAAAGGGCCTATTCCCACTTCTTGCTCTACTTGTGAATTGCATGCGGTTAAGAATTTGGAGCTTGCACATTATGTTGATCGCTTGCAGGATGAGAATGATGAGCTGAGAAAATGTATGAGCTGGTTGTCGGGTCAGGAGCCTCAGCTTGGTATCATGATAGCGGCTTTCAAATGCTATGATGGTCAGGCACTTGGGGCTGACAAGCTTGGAGAGAACAGTGGTGAGGGAGTTGAGAGAGTTGGAGAGATTCCTATCCCACCACCAAACAGACACAAGAACAAGTTTGAGCCCAAGCCTAACCATCTCAGAAACAAACTTGACACTACTCCAGATCCACCCATATTCCCTCACCCAACAAATGATTTCCAGAAACCGGTGAAGTTTGTGAGCCCAAAGGGAGGTGAGGAAGGAGAGAAGAAGGGTGAGAAGCCGAGTGGGCAGCCCCAACCCAAGCCAAAGCCTAAGCCACAGCCCATAAAGTTCCATTGTGGGTATTGTGGGAGAGATGGTCATAAGGATGAGTTTTGCTTCAAGAGGAGGCGTGAGGAGAGAATGGCCAGAGAGTGGGCTAACAAGGACAGGTACCACCCCTCTAATGGTGTACCTGAGCCTCGTATGCAGATGCCCAGGGCCAAGGCAAGTGTGAGGACGGTTCTGGCTTGGGGAGACCGGAAGGCTGCAGGTGCTGCTGCTAGCCGAGCTACACCGGTCAGACCGGTGTACTACACCGGTCAGACCGGTGTAGGTCTGGGCAGACAGCGAGTCGGGTTTCGTGCTCGTGAGGATGCTCGGTTTGGTTCTGGAGGTCGTGGTTCTGGTGGTTGGTCTGGAAAGTTTGCAGGTGGTCAGTTTGCTAGGCGTTCTCCACCTCGTGCTCAATACGGGGGTGGGAGGAGTCGTAGCTTTGAGATGGAGAGGAGGAACGATCCATAGTTTCCCTTTCGTGGCTTTCGTCCTCCTCCAGCTAGAGAGGGTTGGTTCCCTCGTAGTGGTTACCGTGGTAGTGTTCGTGGTGGTAGCTTTGATAGGCGTGATGATTTGGTTTGTGCTAACCCCACTTTGGAGCAAATGGCTCGGCACTGGTTTTACTCTTTTGGTACTAACCCCAGTGCTGAGTCGTTTGTTCACTCACGTGCTCGCTTTTGAATTTCAGGTGGGAGACTTGAAGAACATTTGGTTGATTGAATCCGGTTGCTCGAGGCATATGACCGGAGACAAGGGGTGGTTCTCAAGTCTCGTCCCGGTGGTGACAAAGAAGTACATCACCTTTGGGGACAATGGGCGAGGGCGTGTGCTGTCAGAAGGTGAGATTAAGGTAAGTGACAAGATCACTCACAGGCGTGTTGCTCTTGTTCAATCGCTTGGATACAATTTGCTTTCTGTGTCCTAGTTGTTGGATGAGGGTTTTGAGGTGTTGTTTCGGCCTGGTGGTTCTCGGATTTTAGATTCTCGGGGGGATCTTGTTTGCATGGTCGTTCCCGAGGGTCAAGTGTTCCGAGCTGATTTTTCTCAGTCTTCTGGTGTGGAGTGTTGCTTCTTGGCTGGTTCTTCGAGTGAGTTGTGGAAGTGGCATAGGAAGTTGGGTCACTTGAGCTTTGACCTTTTGTCTCGCTTGAGTAAACTCAATTTGGTCCGAGGATTGCCACGGTTGAGGTTTGAGAAAGAGTTGGTTTGTGCGCCGTGTAGGCATGCCAAGATGGTAGCCTCTTCTCACCCGCCTCTCACCGATGTGATGACTGAGCGTCCATGCGAGCTGCTCCATATGGACCTTGTTGGCCCAGCTCGTGTGCGATCTGCGGGTGGGAAGTGGTATGTCCTTGTTGTGGTGGACGACTACTCTCGGTATGCGTGGGTGTTCTTTCTTGAGGAGAAAGGGGAGACGTTTGGTTTTGTTCGAGATCTTGTCTTGAGGTTAAGAAACGAGAGGCACGGAGATGCCATACGAGCGATCTGCAGTGACAATGGCTCGGAATTCAAAAACTCTCGCTTCGAAACCTTTTGCCATGACTTGGGTCTTGAACACCAGTTTTCGAGTCCGTATACGCCTCCCCAGAATGGCGTGGTGGAAAGGAAAAATAGGACCTTGTGCGAGATGGCTCGGACGATGCTCGACGAGCATAGGACTCCGAGAAGGTTCTGGGCTGAGGCGGTCAATACCGCGTGCTATGTGTCGAACAGGATCTACCTCAGGGTTCATAAGAAGAAAACTTGTTACGAGTTGATGCACGGTCGCACACCCAAGGTGAGTCACTTCCATGTCTTTGGTTGTAAATGCTTCATTCTGAAGAAAGGGAAGAAGTTGGACAAGTTCGAGGCTAGGTCTATCGATGGCATTTTCTTTGGTTATGCATCTCATTCTAGAGCATTTCGTGTGCTCAATCTTGAAACTAACCAAATCGTGGAGACTTGCGAGGTAACCTTCGACGAGACACAGCCACGTAGTCAGCTTGTTTTTGAGTGTGCAGGTAACGACGAACTTGGCAAGGAGATCTTTCAGGAGGAGGAGCATGAACATGGAGATGATGAAGATGGCGGTGTGGTGCCCTCAGCTGAACATGTACCTACTACTTCGACGACGATCGAGAACGGACCCTCTCCCACACCTACAACGACAAATCCAGATCAAGGCGAAGCTGCTGTTGAGGGGGAGGTAGCATCAAGGCGAGAACCTCCCCGGCGAGTGCAAGTGGATCACCCAGCTTCGAGAATCATCGGCGACATGGATGAACGTACTACACGGTCGAGGGTTCAGAACAATTCTCATTTCGCTCATGCTGCTTTTGTTGCCACCTTTGAGCCCAAAGACATTGGACACGCGTTATCTGATCATAATTGGGTTAATTCAATGCATGAGGAGTTGGAGAATTTTGAGAGGAACCAAGTTTGGGTGTTGGTTGACCCTCCTCCAGGGTGTAAGCCGATTGGGACAAAATGGGTGTGGAAAAATAAAGAGGGAGAGAAAGGAGAAGTTGTGAGGAACAAGTCAAGACTTGTTGCTCAGGGGTACAGTCAGAAAGAGGGGATCGACTACGAGGAGACTTTTGCTCCTGTAGCTCGTTTGGAGGCGATCAGGATCCTTCTAGCTTTTTCCGTGGCTAAAGGGTTCAAGTTGTACCAGATGGATGTGAAGAGTGCTTTCTTGAACGGTGTGTTGGAGGAAGAGGTGTTTGTGAGGCAACCACCGGGGTTTGAGAGTGAGAAGTACCCCCACCGGGTGTACAAGTTGAGGAAGGCGTTGTATGGGTTGAAGCAGGTGCCTAGAGCTTGGTATGGTAGGTTGAGGGGGTTCCTGTTTGAGAGAGGGTTTGAGATGGGAAAGGTCGATCAGACCTTGTTTCTCCTCAGGCAGGGCAGAGATATCCTGATTGTGCAGGTATACGTGGATGATATTGTCTTTGGTGGCTCGTCTAACTCTCTTGTTGCAAGGTTTGCAGAAGACATGAGCAGGGAATTTGAGATGAGCATGATGGGCGAGTTGCAGTTCTTCCTTGGGCTACAAATCAAGCAATCAAAGGAAGGAACATTTGTGCACCAAGCTAAGTACACCAAGGACATTGTGAGGAAGTTCAAGATGGAGGACTCCAAGGCCATGGCGACGTCTATGAGTACGACTACAGCTCTTGATGCGGACGAGGAAGGTGAACACGTGGACCAGAAGGAGTACCGGAGCATGATCGGGTCACTCCTCTACTTGACGGCGACGAGGCCGGACATCCACTACCGAGGCAGAGTATGTGGCCGCAGCTAGTTGTTGCTCTCAGCTCCTTTGGATCACATACACTATGAGTGACTTTGGTCAGGAGTATACCCATGTCCCACTCCAATGTGATAGCACCAGTGCCATAAGCGTTGCAAAGAACCCAGTGCTCCATTCCAAATCCAAGCACATAGAAGTGAGGTATCATTTTCTGAGAGACAACGTAGAGAAAGGGAAGATAGCTTTGATCCATGTACCCACACATGACCAACTAGCCGATATTTTCACCAAACCCCTAGATCAAGCAACTTTCACTCGTTTGCGGGGGAGCTTGGTGTTTGTTTGATTTCTTGAGTTGGTGTGTGGGAGCTCCTTTGTAGCATATGTATAGCTTTCCTTTGTGCATTTCTTGCATTTGGCATGGCATATGTAACATGATGTATAGGCATCTTTGTATCTTAGGTTGCATGCATTTTGTAACATATGCATTGTTTAGGAAAGGCTTCTCCTATATACATTGTTCACCATGGTATGACATATATGTCTTTGTGAGCTAATTTGGTAAGCTATGGTTAGTTTGGCTTAGCTCTTGATAATCTTGGTTTATATCCATGGTTGATGGCTACGTTTTTGAAAAATTTCATATATATGCTCTCTTGTGAGTAAATGCCTTTACATGATCTTGACATGTTTTTGTGGCTTGGCCATGCTTAATTTGTGGTTGGATAGCTTATTTTGATCATATGGGGCCAAAGGCTCATTTGCCATCATGAATGTTTAGCCCCCATGCTTCATCTTGTGGAGGGGCATAAGTTCCTTTTTGTCGCAAAGACATTTCATGTACCAATTATAAATCTGAAAATGAAATGTAAATTGCTTGAAAAATGTGCTCCCATGTCATATGTGCTAATTTTAATTTGCTTTGGGAGCTAAATCGTTGCATGATGCCTACCAATGAGAAGTCTCATATATAGAAGCAGGCACATGGCTCGGTGGCTTTGACATGACATGAGGTGCTTGTGGGTGTTTATGATGGTCTTATGCTTAGAATGGTTGTCCTAGCATGAAGTTTGTGTGGCTTTGCCATTTTGACATGTTTTGCTCATGTTTAGGACTTTGCTCATGAGAGGGTGATTTTTCGCAAAATTGCTCAATTCTATCTTAGCTTCGCCCAATGGTTGTGAAACTTGGTGATCATGAAGTTTATGTCGTTACGAAGCTATAGAGTATCTAACTTGCTCATTTGGACATGTGTAGCATCCTATGTTGAATTTTGTCTATTTGAGAAGCTCTAGGTTGCATTTTTTGCATTTTTGGCTTGATTCATGCATTGTCAACAAGGGGGAGAAGTTTGAGCATGTTTTTGCCTACTGAATGCATTTGGAAGGTTTTCAGGTGGTTTCGAGCCATTTTTGGGCTCTGTTGTGCACCGGTCTGACCGGTTGAGGTCACCGGTCTGACCGGTCAGAGTGCTGGTCCTGTTCACATGTTGAGCACCGGTCTGACCGGTGGTGTCGACCGGACTGACCGGTCAGAGCTGAGCTGATGCAGCTGCTCTGTTTCGTCAAGTGGTTTGCATGCATTCGTCCAGGGGGAGTTGCATTGGTTCAGGGGGAGCTTGCATGTGTGCAGGGGGAGCTCTTTGTGATTTTCGAGCTTTGGATTGTTGGCTTGTGCTCTTTGCTTGAGCATGTTTTTGTCTCGGATGTGTCGAGCCGTTGCCCTTGCCTAAGGGGTCCGAGACTTGTCTTCTTCAAGTGATCTTGCTCTTTGCCTTTTCTTTGGCTTTCGATCGCTTGTTGGAGTTTCTTTTAGTCGCTTCTTTTCTTTTCCTTTTCTCTTGGTTACCAAAACGTGTGTATTGTCAATGCACTCATCAAGGGGGAGATTGAGAGCCAGGTGTGGTTCGAGGACCGGTGGATGGTCGCTTCCTGGTGTGATGAGTGATTGACAACGTGGTGTGGACTGATTCTTGGCTAAGTATTGCAGGTGCAGGTTGCGGCTTGACTGGTGCAGGTGAAGAACAAGCGCGAAAGGTCGTTGCCGGTGAGGCCTCCAGGTGTGGAGAAGACAAGTAGGCTTGGTTCGAGGGACCCGGTGGCCAGCGGGGTCAAGTGCGGGCCGCATGGTGGCAAGAACGGCAAGATGAAGTCATGGACGGTTTCTTGGTTGAGCCTCAAAACCAAGGTCGAGCCGGGACTACGTGGGAGCCGAGTCATGAGTGGTGATTGGCGGAGGCTACACCGAGTTCGCGGGGTTTCCGGTGGTTCACCAGAAAACCACTGGGTTCCTTGGTTGATCCACAAAGCCAAGACCGAAGAACCGAAGACGGAGGTGCAGCAGCTCCAGACCGGTCTGACCGGTGGGTCTGACCGGTGGGTACCGGTCTGACCGGTGAGGAGCATCGGTCTGACCGGTGTGCGACGACGCAGTCCGGAATCTTCGAAGCGGAGGACACGCGTCGGGATCGCAAGGCTTGCGTCGAGGCTAAGCAAGTTTGCGGTCGCTGGGCATCCGTCCGATGGAGCGAAGACAAAGATTTCCGAATTCGCCTTTGTAGGGGCATGTATCCCTAGTTAGATAGTAAGGGTATTTTCGTCTTTCAGTTGCCTCCATATAACCCAAGTGGTGAGAGGATGGCAGCTATCTCTTGGAACCCTAGCTCATTTGGTTTTCCTATTTTCCTTCCTATTTTCTTAGGATTTTCGTAGGACTAGCTTGAGAGCTTCATGGTGAGATCTTGTGAGAGGGAAGGATGATCGGGCGGCAAGCTAGACCTTGTATGAACCTCTTTGGTATGTATAGATGATTCGGCGTGGTTCCTCAAGGCTTGGATGTGTCTTTCCCGTTTCTCCTTTTTGGTGATTTTCGGAGCCCTTTCTTGGCGATTTTCTTGGAGCGATTTCGAGGCCTTTCTCTTTGGGATTTGGTGGGGGATGTATGCATGAACCCTTCGTGGTTCTTTTCCCTTTGATTCCCCTTCCAAATCCGTGAGCAAAGGGGCTCGATTTTGGGGTTTTCGTGGCTCTAGGGTTAGAGGCGTTCTTGGTGGGATTTCTTTGATTCCTCTTGATTTGACAAGCTTTGGTGGATCAAATCTTGGCTATGGAGTACCCAAGAGGTGTTCCTACTATCCCCAAAGTCTTGTGCAAAACCGTGGAGCGAATCGGGAGATCGGGAGTTGGATTTGGGGTGGTTGACTCGCGGGCGCTGTTCATCCCGAGCTGCCCAGGCTCGACCGGTCTGACCGGTGCTCTTGACCGGTCTGACCGGTGCTAGCCCTTGGTGGGTTTTTGTCTCGGGGAACAGCCTTGTCCGTGTGGTTTTGTCTCGTGTTTCTGCTGGTCAGTTCTTGGCGTGTTTGGAGTTGTTTTGCTAGGTCTTGTGAGGGGTTCTTCTTACTTCCAGGTTGTGTTTCGGAGGTGGTTTTTGTTCCAGGGCCTAGAGGAGTCACTGAGGCTTCCTGGAACGTTTGCTGTGCGGCTGCTGTAGCCACCGGCCTGACCGGAGCTGTCCACCGGTCTGACCGGTGTCACCGGTCTGACCGGCGCAGGCCATCGGTCTGACCGGTGTAGCACAGGCAGCAAGCCGTGCAAGTTTCCGCTGTGTGTTTTGGTGAGTTCTGGTTCGGATGGTTGAGTGTTGGTTCCTAGGACCAGTAGCACTCCAGTGGCTGCGTAGTTTTGGCCAACTTGGATAGTTGGGTCGGAGACGTGATTTGGAAGCCGTGTTCGCCTTGTTGGAGTTCTCATCTCCTTCGAGAAGAATTTTTATCGGCTCCCATTCACTCCCCCCTCTTTGGTTCGCCTAATCGGTCCTTCATTCTCTTTCTTTTGGCCCGCTCGCGCAGCCATGGCCGCCGGCCCGTAGCCAGCGTGGCCCATCGATCCCGCGACCCAGCTCCCCTTTCCCCTTCTTGTCTCTCTCTTTTCTGGCCTGTCAGGGGTTGAGACCTGGACAGATCTGCAAGGGGGCTACCCAAGCAGTTTGCCGGTTATAGGAGGGATCGAGGAACTAAGAGCGTAGATGGTTATGCACGGGATGCACACGAAAATCTCGGTGAGACACGAGGAACACGACAATTTATACTGGTTCGGGCCTCTGGAGAGTAAAACCCTACGTCCAGTTTGGTAGTGGAATTATGCGAGAGAGATCTGCCCCCGAGGAGGGCGCCCCAGGCCGCCTTATATTGGCCGACGACCTTGGGCTACAAGTCGGTTTCCATCTATCCTAGTCGGTTACAACATGGAAGGCTTATCCGAACTGCCTTAAACTGTCTGGACTGTCTTGCTTTGCACTCCAAGCTGTCTTCATGTCCTTGGGCCTACTCTTCATGTCGGCTAGGGCCCACTAACAGGTCGGCAGGTCTTCTGGCAGGTCGGGCCTGCTTGTCGGGGACGGCTGAGACCCTGGTCGGTGAAGACCCATGGGTACCCATGTCTCTCAAGCCCCCGATCGACGTGTAGGCGCAACGATCTTGATGAAGTCATGACGAAGCTTGAAGAAGTAGGCTGAAGTCTTGGCACCATAGAGGTCGATAAGGGTGCACGGTGATCAAAAAGAAAAAATTCCTTCAATCTTGTGCGAAGTCGAACATCGATCTGTTGGAGATTCCAGGAGATCAAAGCAGAAGAGAAAAGCTACTCAAACCATGGATCTGCCGACCTGACTTGGATCAGGTGAAGTCCTTGAACGTCGACCTAAAGAAGGCCGCGAACGTAGAGAGGTCGAAGCAACATAGAAATCAGAGAGCGTCGCAAGACGCACTCATGGAGTAGCCCCCGAGCAGTAAAGCGATCAGTATGATCGGTTTGATGGTCCAAAGAAGAATACGACCTCCTGCTATCAGCATGATGCTCTGACCAACTGAGTAATAGGCCAAAACACCTGGAATCTTCAGGAAGACGCCAAACGTCGAAAGCTGTTGTGACCTGAGTCACAAGCGCACTGTACGGTCACGGAGATACCCATGCAGACACGGACCACCACCCGCTCGTAAGAGACAAGAGGCAGCAGGATGTCGTCAGGTAGGGGAAAGGTGCGCCAACTGCTAGAGCTGTAGTGATGTCCACCGGCCTGAAGTAAGTGACGACAGAGACGCCAGAGGGTCTGTAGACCTAAAGAAAGCGATGACAGAGCCACCGAGAGGTCCAAAGACCTAAAGAAGGCGACGACGGAGCCGCCGGGTGGTCCGAAGACCTGAAGAAGGTGACGACATAGCCGTCGAGAGGTCCATAGACCTAAAGAGGGCAACAACAGAGCCGCTGAGAGGTCCGAAGACCTAAAGAAGGTGACAACTGAGCCACCGGGAGGTCCGAAGACCTGAAAAAGGCGACGATGGAGCCACCGGGAGGTCCATAGACCTAAAGAGGGCGATGACAGAGCCGCCGAGAGGTCTGAAGACCTAAAGAAGGCGACGACGGAGCCAATGGGTGGTCTGAAGACCTGAAGAAAGTGGGTTTTCATGACAAATGCTTAGTTGCTCAACTCGGGTTGGATAAAAGTGGTTTTTCATGACAAAGGCTTTTATGCGAAAGGATGATACTTTTTGGTAATACAAGATCATATGATTTAATCCAAACATGGAGAACCAGCCAAGAAAACAGTACAACCACAGTCCATGTGGCTCTGGCTTAGAGAATTAATTATGTTGTGCGAATGAACTGATGACCTTATCCGAAAGGAGCAGAGGGGGATCCGGATTGCAGGGGTATAGCCCGGTCCTTTTGTGGTAGCAGCCTTTGCTAAGGTGCTGACCACTAGGGAGGGTTATGGTCCGCCCTGATTTGTAACTATGTGGGTTCTTGGTCTTTTGCATGCGTTTGTAAAGGCTTCGTAGCTTACCTATGCAACCACACCTCGGAAGTGTGGTATGGTGCTTGGCCAGCATCACATGGTTGGGTTCAAAGTTCTTCGGAACTTTTACGCGAGCTGTGGGTAAAGTGTACAGCCTCTGTAGGGTGAAAACTGATCGATCAGCCATGCTCATGGTCAAGAGCGGCTTGGACCCTCACATGATAATCAAACTCAAAGATGGAATTAAATCGTGGTTTTCTTATGGTTTTGAGATGAAATATTTTCTAAATGCTAAAGCGGGTTGGTATGAACTTACATCTAGTAATTAGGTGCTTGCTAAGAAAATTTGGCTAACACTAAAAATGCTAACCGCTACAAAACCTTAGTCTATCCTTGATAGCCTTGCATCTTCCCCCACTTGCTGAGCTCCAACCATAAGTGTGCTCACCCTTGCTTACCGCTGAAGGACCAGAATGGCGACCAGAGAGGGGGGGGGGAGTGAATGGGAGCCGATAAAAATTCTTCTCCAAAGAGTAGAACTCGGCCTATGGTCCCAAACGCAACTCTGAAGTCCTCAACACCTCGCTAGCCAAATCCACACAGCCACTGAAGTGCTGCTGGACCTAGGAACTAGCACACCACCGAAAACACTCGAGAACGCAGCGGAAAACAACTCGAGCAAAACTCCAGCTACAAACCGGTCAGACCGGATACACAAACCGATCAAACTGGTTTTCCAACACTTAGCCTCTCACACATAGGGTGAAACCGGTCAGACCGGTTTGGCAATCCGGTCAGACCGGTTTTGCCCATAAATCCCCCAAAGATCAACGAGGCCAAAAACCAAGCAAACGAACTCCAAACACGACGAAACTTGGACCAGAGAACTTCTTAGACAGAGAACAATGTGCCTGCCAAAAATCTTCCCGAATGGCCACTGTGACCAAAATTGGTCAGATCGGTTTTCCAAACCGGTCAGACCGGTTTCGCCCAGACAGACGGGAAAAACGCAGCCCGCGGAAACCACCTCTTCTTCCAACCAACCGATCTCCCGATTCACCCAACGGATTGCAACCAAACTTCGGGGGAAGGTGGATTACCTCTTGGGCAACCTCTATCACAAAGGATCCATCCCGAAATGCATCCAAAAGGGAGGAATCGAAAGTCAACCACCAAGAACACCTTTTCTTGAGTTCATCCAACAACCACCAAATCCAAGGGATTCCGGGGAGTTTGTGGGGCAAAGATCACCAAGCAAAGGTACCCAAGGTACTCATACGTGATCCCCACAAACAAATCCCAAAGGAAACACCCTCAAATCCTCTCCACGAAAATCCAAGGAAAAGGCTCCGAAAATCACCAAAAAAGAGAAACGGGATGAACACGAAGAACACTTGAGGAACCACACCGAATCTTCTATACATACCATGAAAGGTTCATACAAGGTCTAGCATCCGCCCGTACATCCATCCCTCTCACAAGATCTCACCATGAAACTCTCATGCTAGCCTAAGGAGAAAATAGGAAGCTAAAATGAGAAATTGCTAAGAGCAAATGAAAACCCTAGGGTGCAAGAGATGGCTGTCACAACCCTTTCACTCGGTTTATATATGAGGTCCTCCGGTGGGGGTAAATGACTAGAATGCCCTCTAGGTGATACAACCCCTCGAAGGGCATATTTGGAAATTTGACAGCCTTTCCATCGGACGGACGCCCAACAATCACACCTCACGTAGCCTCGACGCCAAGCATTCGATCCCGACACGTGTCCTCCGCTTCGATGACTTCCGGCCGCGCCACGACCAAACCGGTCAGACCGGTTCTGGTGCCTTGGCCACACCGGAACCTCGGGTCGGCTTTCTGGAGCAACCGACGAACCCAGCGATCTTTTGGCGAACCGCTGCAAACCCCGTGAGCTTGGTGCAGCCTCCACGCCGAGCTCCTCGACTTGGCCTCCACGTTCGCTCCGGCTCCATGTTGGCTTTCGGATCAACCAACAAACTCGCTATCCGACTTCGACTTGCTCTTCTCGCACCATGTGACTCGCACTTGATCTCGTCTAGCCACCGGGTCCATCGAACCAAGCCTACTTGTCCCTCTAGTCCTTCGGAGGCCCCGCAAGGCTAAGACCTTTCGTGCTTGTTCTTCACCTGCACCAACGCACATCAAGCCGCTGCCTACATCCACAAGATAGAGCACAACATCAGTTCACACAACGTTGTCAATCACTCATCACTAGAGAGTGGCCAACCACTAGCCATCGGACACTCTGGTCCTCAATCGCTGTTTAGAGGAGAACAACAGTGAGGAGTACTTCAGCGACTACAACGAGTTCTGAGGCATGCGATCCCCCAGTCAAGTGCCTGTGGAAGCTGAAGACGGAGTTGCTTCATCTAGTTATCGTTTGTTCGTTTTAAAGACCTTCAAGTCCATCATCGGAGTGTAATAAAAGATAATGTAATGGTTAAACCTTTGTACGTTTTTGAATACTGTTTATGGATATTTCACTCATGACGTCTACCATATGTGTGTAACTTGATCCTGGCGCACATATGAGATCATTTGATTTCTCTTCGGAAATCAGGTGCGACAGAGTGGTATCAGAGCAGTGTTGACTGTAGGACGTATCCTTGAGCAAGAAATGGTCAAAAATTAAGGATTTATGTTCTAGAAAGCCATGTCATTTTTCAAAATTGTCTTATTTACGCATAAAAACCTAATTTATTATTTCTTCTTTGTTAAAAGTCGATCTATTTGTTTGATTCTAAACTGAATTTGGTTCTTGTTCTATCACCATGACCCTCCATCAATCTCTTATAGACTAGGTACTTAGAATGTCTACTCCTGTATCAGTTCTGTTCCGATAGAATTGTTCCTGTGAGGGCGTGCGATGTAAATGTTTGTTGTTTGAACACATGGTTGATTTGGAGTTTTTGTTTGTGTGAGTTGTATTATGGCGTGATGGCCACAAATGCAACAAAAATTTTTTTTTGGTTAATAAAGATAGTTTGGGTTCAAATCTGGGTTATCCTTTCCTTTATCTATCATACAAGTTGGTTGGAGCAAAATCTCTCCGCACAACTCTTTGACACAACAACATTGTTTTAATTGTATCTCAAGCTACAGAACTCTGTTTGATGAAAAAAACCAGTTGAGTTAGTTCACAAATGTTATGAGTGAATTTTGTCAAAAATTCTGCACTGAGAGATAAGTATTCAAGGAGATATGAACAAAATAATGGAGCTATCAGAATCTGTAAACTCTGCTGACACAGTTGCATTATTTAATTTATATCTCAAGTTGTAGACTTCTGATTGAGATGATTCCAGTTGGATTGGTTTTGTAATTTGGCCCTTCATATTCTGGAAATATTTTACAATTTTTGAATAATGATACTGAGAGTTACATATGATTTATTGAGACTAATGGAATCTGACCTAATTGGGAAGTTCACGCTAGTTTATTCTTTTGAGTTGATCTGTTTATACACCAGTTCAACCTTCTTGTCTGAAATACCTTTCTCTAACAATCAGATGGTAAACACCAGGTCAGGAGGAGGTCAAGACGTTCCACATGTTGTTGGTGCTCATATTGCTAATCGACAGAATCAAGCACCACCCCACCGTTCAACCCCGTAATGGATCCCGCTTTGCAACCCAGACGCAGCTATTGCAGAATCTCGCTGCCACTATTCAGAATATGCAAGCTTAGTAGAACCAACGACCACCACATGCACTTGATCCACCTGCAGACAAGCATAAGGAATTCATGAGTCACCGTCCTCCCACATACTCCCAGTCAACCGATCCATTAGATGCAGATGATTGGTTGAAGACTGTCACCAAGAAGCTGGAGATGACATAGTGCACTGGTCGAGAGATGGTCTTGTATGCTGCAGGCTGCTTAGAAGGAGTAGCAGCTGACTGGTGGGATGCGTACACTGTCCCACATGCTGCACCTAACACCATTACTTGGCAGGAATTCAGGGATCGTTTCTGTGTGCATCACATTCCCTCTAGTGTGATCAAGCTTCAGCAAAGGGAGTTTCTCACCCTAAAGCAAGGAAACATGAATGTGAATGAGTATCTAGATAAGTTCACTCAACTGTCACTCAGTCGTCCGGCGCAGCTACCCCTGTGCACCCTACACAAGTCGCTACAAGTGGCACCACGCTGACCACAAGTGTTGTTGGTCCTTCTACCCCTGTTGCTCGCGGTACCGGCCGCACAACTGTTACCCGACCGATCGTCATCCCTCTGGTCACTAATGCGTACTCGATGCGTACACGTGGGAAGGCTGGCATCACACAGCCCATGGATCGCCTCAACCTCCATGCTGTGCCCATGTCGCCTCTTCCTCATTCTGTTCATGATGCATTGTCAGACCCCAATTGGCGATCTGCTGTGCAGGCTGAGTATGATGCTCTCATTGCCAATGACACCTAGAGTCTTGTGCCTCACCCTCCCGGCCTCAATGTTGTGACTGGCAAGTGGATTTATCGACACAAATTGCTCTCTAATGGGTGTGTTGATCGTTACAAGGCTCGCTGGGTACTGCGGGGTTTCACACAACGGCCCGATATTGATTATGATGAAGCTTTTAGTCCCGTTGTGATGCCTGTAATAGTTCAAGTTGTTCTCTCCCTGGAATTATCTCAGAACTAGTCCATTCATCAGCTAGATGTGAGGACTGCATTTCTCCATGGTACTCTCACTAAGACAATGTACTGCGTACAACCCACTGGTTTTGCGGACCTTCTTTCCCAGATTTTGTTTGTCGGCTCAGCAAATCCTTATATGGTTTGAAGCAGGCTCCTCGTGCTTGGCATCAAAGGTGCACCTCTCACCTCGTGTCACTTGGATTTGTTGAAGAAAAATCAGATGCTTCGCTCTTTATATATCGCCGCGGTCCAGACACAGCTTACTTACTATTGAGAAACCAAGTTGAGATGTGCCTTGGTTTGTATATGATGAGTGATTGACCGGATGTTTTGAGGCTTTGTGTGTAGTGTTGTGTTGTGTGTGTTGTGTAGTGTGTGCTTTGTGTTATGTGTGTTTACCATGTTACTTTAGTGTGTGTGTGTTGTTAATGCAATTGTCAAGGGGGAGATGGAGACTGTGTGTCTGAGGACCGGTGGATGGTCGCTCCCTAGTGATGAGTGGTTGACAACGTTGTGTGGACTGACTCTTGGCTTAGCACTGTAGGTGCAGGTTGCAGCTTGGTTTGCGTTGGTGCAGGTGAAGAACAAGTGCGAAAGGTCTGTGTCTGTGTGACCTCCGAGGAGTGGAGAGACAAGTAGGCTTGGTTCGAGGGACCCGGTGGCCGACGGGATCAAGTACGGGCCGCATGGTGCAAGAAGAGCAAGATGAAGTCGTGGACATGGAGCCGGTGCAAGGTAGCGGCTAATGATCGAAGCTTGCACGCGAGGTTTGTTGGTTTGGCCACAAAACCAACACTGAGTCGGGACGACTGTGGAGGCCAAGTCATGAGTGGGATTGGCGTGGAGTCTGCACCTAGTCTGCGGGGTTTGCAGTGGTTTGGCCACAAAACCACTGGGTTACTTGTCTGAGCCACAATGCCAAGGCCGAGGTCTAGAGCACGGCGGGTCTGCACTTGACCAGTCTGACCGGTGGCATTGATCGGCCTGACCGGTGTGGACCGGTCTGACCGGTGAGGTGAACGGGTCTGACCGGTGGGTCCCGTGGGTGTCCGGAAGCTTCGAAGCGGAGGACACGCGTCGGGATCAGAAGCTTGGCGTCAAGGGTACGCAAGGTGCGGTCGCTGGGCATCCGTTTGATGGAGAAAATCATGTGTTGACTAAAACACCCTTCCATGGGCTTGAATTGTAAACTCCTAGTGTAGGGGCACTTCAGTCATTTGTCCGGAGGGCCTATATATAGGAGTGGCTGGTTGGGCAACCATCTCTTTTTTGCTTGGTTAGGATGGTGTGCTCCTTCTTCTTGGAGTGCTCTTGGTGAGAGGTAGAGAGGAGAGAGTGGCTATTTGTTTGAGCTTTTTGCCATCCAAGATTTGTGATTCTTGGGAGTGGCTTGTAACCGAATATGGCTACATGATTCATAGTGATTACTTCCTCTTCATCTTGTGCCATATCTTTTATTCCCTGTGTTTTTCTTTTTGGGACCTATTTTCGGAACATTTTTGGAGGGATTTTTGTTTGAAGGATTTGGAGGCATTTCCTCCCGGATTTCTTTGAGGGGATCATGGGTGAGTGCCTTGTGACTCTTTGTGGATGATCTTGACCCCTTGTTGGTATTTGTTAAGCCTACAGAAATATTATGATGGATAATCCGCAAGCGAACGGATACCGGTGAGCACTTCACCCGGGAAGAGGGTTTTAAATATCGAATCCACAGGGAGAAAGGTAGAGAGAGTGGTCTGAGGTATATAACTAATCCCTGAGCAGTTATCAAGGACTTGATAGAAAGAGAGATAAGGAAAACTTAAGGATGTCTAGTTCTTATTCGCACAAGCTATGTTTATATTGTTCTTATGGGGGATTGTCTGAAGACACACTTAGGAAAGGGAATCTCCTGACAATCTATGGGGGGAGTCCTACGGTTTCTATAGACGGGAGGTGGACTGCAAAGGACAGACGGGAACGAGGTCACTTCCCTCTTCTACCACATGATCTAGAATATAGAAGGTATTCACAAGCTAGCTAGTCTAAGCACCACGCTTACACTAAACATGCAACTTTAACTCAAGAGCGACAGGAATTAAAGTACTCATAAAAGAGTTATGAACCGTAAGAACAATAATAACAATGTTACTCACTTGAATAAGAAGTTGATCTCTCCACAAGGTCTCAAGATCAGGCTCCAATGGAGTCGATCCCAGAGGAAGAAGATGAAGAGGAGACACCGACAGGTCTGGGCCTTCCTTCAACTCTTCCTCTACCGCACTCTAATTCTCTCGAACAAGATTAGCTAGATCTGGATAGATCATGGCTCTAATCTCTCAACTTGATACTAACTCTCCAACTCTAATTCTAACCTAGAGCTTCTATCTCAGGTAGGCATTGATGATCTGGTAGAATGAATTGGTCTCCACCCTGGGGTCAAGGGGCCTGTTTATATAGTCCTGAGGAGGTGCCTTGCCGCCGTAGGATCAAACCGACCTAATATACAGTTTAGATTGCTTCTCATAGGCGGTGGAAGAACATTCCAGAAGGGGAGCTGAGGTGGCGATAGGGGGAGGGCGGTCGGCCCCACCACCAGGCCGGTCGGCCTGGTGTGGGCCCCCCTCGGGGTCTGCCTTGGCCAGGAAGGTCTTTGCCCCTTCCAGATGCTTCTTTCTTGCAAGCCAAGTCACGTTGAGTTTGGGAGTGTTCTGGAGCCTTCTAGACTTGTTTCTTTTCTTGTTTTTCTGGATAGTTCTTGTAATTTTATAAATTCACCAAAACTCATGGAAATTGTCAGTGTAAACCCTAATAAGGTGATCTAATTATATTTTAGTCCTTTTCCAGTAAATGTGAGGGGAAATATTTATAGATAAAATGTGTCAACAAACTCGCTCACACTTAGGCTTTTACTCGTCCTCGATAAAAGGATGGTCTAACAACCGTAGAGACAAAGAATTAACATAATCATACTCCTTAGTTATACCTGCACTCATGGGATATCTGAGCATGAAACAGTTAGAAACAGATTACCTTTATTTCTCAAATCAAGTCAATGGAGAGCTTTTGAATAAGTTGTGAAAAGAAAATATAGCCTTACTTACTTCTTTGTGATACTCTCAAATCTCTCAAAATATATCATATCCTCACCAGAGCATTTAAAGTATATGTAGAGTTTTTAGAATGTGAAGATGTAGCAAAGTCACCTTGCATATATTGCCGAGTCAAAGCCGGATCCATGGAGAGGTATGTCATGAGTCATAGATCAAGATATGTGCGTGTGTCAACTTTAAAACCACTGCTCTGACCTTTTAGAATCCTCTATCTTTTCCCATTTTTTTAGAACAAGGTATTCAGCTATTTTGTGGAGAGGTGGGTTCTACTCACCCTCGGACACGCATCCATTATTACTCTCTCACTTTTATTAGAGAAGTGGGCCCTACTCACCCTTGGACACATGTGCATTTTTCTTCTCTTATTTATGCCTTTTTTCTTTTTCAGAGAGGGGTGTTCTTCTGACCCGTAGAACACTTGTCCATTTTTTCCTCTCTTTCACTTTTCTCTCCACTCTGAATTTTTTTCGATATTTGGCTTTTTTATAGCTGTACCTTTTTCATGATAAAATTTATGGGAGATAGGGATCAAGAATTTAGAGCATGGATACTTTAGTGAAAGCAGTGTACGTGATCTTGATCTTAGACTTAGACAAAAACTTCAACATGGGTTGTAGGTTTGACAAAGCTCAATACAAGTAAGCAGCAATTAAATTAAATTTATTTTCAATGATTACTAAGGCTCTGCTGGGAAATATTATTGATCACAAAGGAGAAGCATAGCTAATGATTTTAATCTTTTTAAAATAAAGAACTCTCCAGAGACAAGATAAAAGAAACATGGTTCTCATTATTCTAGCCTTATTCTAAGCATCCCAAAAGCAACAAATATTTCTATGAGAATAAATATGCAAAACTTTATCCTTTAGGTTAACAAGACATCTTTTGGAAAGCATATCTTAACAGGGCATCTTTGTTTTAATTCGAAACGGAAAGCAATTTTCAAAAATTTAAAAAGTTCAGGAAGCAAACCGAGTAGTGGACGAAACGTGGCCGAAGTGGGCCCCATAGCATGCCGACCGGCCTAGGGAGGAGGCCGACCGACCTCCCCCTGCCGTGGTTCGGGTGCGTTTCGTCGTGCGAGTCGATGGTTCCGTTCTTTTTCCGTTTTTCTTGATTTTGGTCGTGGATGATGCCGTTTGGTCGTCGATTTTTCTCCCCCACACTTGTTTTCTGTTATCTTGCATACACAGCATGGTGCAGACAAAAACATATCCAGAAAATATAGATTATGACTCAACTTGTGGATCACTTCATTGATAAGAGAGAGAGAGAGCACTTTATTACACGACTCCTACTATTTAAGCAAACTAACTAAATCGAACTAACTAAGACTAATGTGCTCTCTAACTATGGTGCTTACAAAGGGCCCTTGCCCTTCTTCCGGTCGTGACTAACGTCTCCCTCTCTGTCCCTACGCTTCTTTGTTTTTAGCAGATGGAGGACGGTTTTGGTGAGGGAGCTATTTACACAATGGATCTCCTTGCAAGTCTCTGCAAGAGATGCTACTTCCTGCGCGAGCTCAGCTACGGTCTTTCTGGTCTTCTGCTTCTGTGGCATCCGCTGGCTGGCCTCGATGACAGGAATCCTTTTAATCTGCGATTCCTTAGCGCGGATTCCGTCAATGACGACACGGCCTGGAGGAGCAGTCGTGTACTTGTGCACCCTCGTGTTGCCGTGCATGTCCATGCGCACCTTGGTGAGTCGCTCACCATCTCTGGGCTCCTGCCGGTCCATGTAGCTTGGAACACGAATCGGTTCCTTCAGGGCTGCTCCGCGGTGGCGATCGTACGGCTGAGCGTACATCACCTGCTTGCTTCCTTCAGGTGGTGGCGGCGAATGTGGACGACTAGGTGGAACAGGCGGGAGAGGGATGCGATCAGGTGGTATGACGGCAAGCGGCTTTGCTTCGTTCACAAAGGGGGTGATCGCCTTGGCTTCTTTGTTGTAGGGAACAAGCTGTTTGTCAGCCATGGCTGATGTTTGGGAGGTTTAGATGAGAAAAAGGAGAGGTCTGCCCTTGGTTATATATCGGTTGTGAACTTGCACGAGGGGTTGACCTAGGCTGGAATGGCGGCGGGATATCTCGGAAAAGATCCCCGAAAGTAGTTTTTCCAAATCTAAACATCTAAGAGATAGCGTGGGCGAAAGCTGGCGGCGAGAGGAGCTGGACAGGGGCCGATCGGCCTCCTCACTGGGCCTCGTGATGCCCATGGGCCGATCGGCCTCCCACTGTGTCGCCTCGCGACGCTTTTCGACGTGGGGTGCTCTAACCGTGCGCTGACCCCGAAAAACTCTAAGATGGCCCATTAGCGACTAAAATTAATATTGTGAGGTAAATAAAAAGAATTCTATCACATCTAAATCCTCAGACTCTTTATTGGGCTCTAAAAATATTTTAAGGCGTTGACCATTTACCTTGAATAACGTACCTTCGTTGTCTTGAAGAGTGACGGCCCCGTGTGACGATGAACTCACCACCTTGTATGGCCCGTCCCACTTGCTTCGTAGCTTCCCGTGCCCAAAGAGTCGTACCCTGGAATTAAAAAGTAATACCTGATCACCTTGAATTCCTTCTTCGTGATTCTCCTGTCGTGCCATCTTTTGGTTCTTTCCTTGTAGATCTTGGCACTGTGGTATGCCTTCTCTCTCCATTCTTCTAACTCGGATAGCTGCATTTTCCGTTTTGTTCTGGCTGCTTCAAAGTTCATGTTCCATCTCTTGATTGCCCAATGAGCCTTGAATTCTAGTTCAACCGGCAAGTGACATGTTTTCCCGTAAACCAGTTGGTTGGGAGACATTCCAATGGGAGTCTTATAGGCTGTCCGATAAGCCCAGAGTGCTTCAGGTAGCTTGTCCTTCCATTTTATTCCCATTTGATCCACCGTTTTCTGTAGAATGTTCTTGATCTGGTTATTTGACGTCTCTGCTTGACCACTTGTTTGCGGGTGGTAAGGAGTAGCGACATTGTGTTGGATCCCACGGTGTATTTCTCGAAGCGCTTATCGATGAAATGGGATCCTCCATCACTTATCACTAGCCTTGGCATACCGAATCTTGGAAATATTGTCTCTTCCAACATCCTTATTGAGCTCTTGTGGTCAGCAGATCTGCATGGTAGGGCTTCAACCCACTTGGAGACGTAGTCAACTACCACCAAGATGTACTCGTATTTTCTGGACTTTGGGAATGGTCCCATGTAGTCAATTCCCCAGACATCGAAGAGCTCGATCTGAACATTGGTCGTCAGTGGCATGGCATTTCTGGAATTGATGTTTCCGTGCCTCTGACAGGAGTTGCACCTTCGTAGGAAATCTTTTGTGTCTTGATACATGGTTGGCCAGAAAAATCCGCTTTGCCAGATCTTTGCATGTGTGCGGAAAGCTCCATAATGACCTCCATATGGTGATGAGTGACACTTCTCAATGATCTTCATTCCTTCTTCTTGTCGGCCCCTGGTCGTACATACCCTGCAACCATAAAATTAACAATATCTGCATACCAGGGGTCGGACCGGGCGATCCGATAGAGCATGTCGTCCCTCATTGCGTCTTTGATGGGTAGTTCCTGCGGTTTCTCAAAATACATTCTAGACAAATGATCGGCAACAGAATTCTCTACTCCCTTCTTATCTTTTATTTCTAAGTCAAACTCTTGGAGTAGCAAAATCCATCTTATTAATCTAGGTTTTGCATCTTTCTTAGTGAGCAAATATTTTTAAGCAGCATGATCAGTGTAAAGAATAACTTTTGCTCCTACTAAGTAAGATCTAAACTTGTCAATGGCATAAACAATAGCTAGCAGTTCTTTTTCAATTGTAGCATAATTAAGTTGAGGTCCTGTCAGAGTTTTACTAGCATAAGCAATGGCATGATGTTTCTTGTCTTTTGTTTGCCCCAAAACAGCCCCTACAGCATAATCACTAGCATCGCACATAATTTCAAAAGGTAAAGATCAATCAGGGGGTTGAATAATGGGTGCAGAAATAAGAGCATTTTTCAGAGTTTCAAAAGATTTAAGACAAGCATCATCAAAGTCAAAGGGAACATCTTTGGCAAGCAGGTTTGTAAGAGGTCTAGCAATATGAGAAAAATTCTTTATAAACCTTCTAGAAAAACTAGCATGGCCAAGAAAGCTTCTGATTCCTTTGACATTAACAGGTGGAGGTAGTTGTTCAATTACTTCTATCTTAGCTTTATCTACCTCAATTCCTCTTTCAGAAACTAGATGGCCTAGCACTATTCCTTCTCTAACCATGAAATGACATTTTTCCCAATTAAGGACTAAGTGCTTTTCTTCACATCTTTGCAAAACCATATGTAAGTTTTCTAGACAATCATCAAAAGTTTTTCCATATACAGAAAAATCATCCATAAAAACTTCCATGATCTCTTCAATCATATCAGAGAATATAGACATCATGCATCTTTGAAAAGAAGCTGGAGCATTACATAGTCCAAAAGACATTCTACGATAAGCATAAGTTCCATAAGGACATGTCAAAGTGGTTTTGCTCTGGTCACTGGGATGGATCGAGATTTGGTGATACCCAGAATATCCATCAAAAAAGCAAAAGAAAGAGTGATTTGCCAACCGCTCTAACATTTCATCAATGAAGGGCAGTGGAAAGTGATCTTTCCTTGTGGCTTTATTGAGTTTCCTATAATCTATGCACATGCGCCAACCAGTGACAGTTCTTTGAGGAATTAATTCGTTCCTCTCATTTTTCAGAACTGTCATGCCTCCCTTCTTAGGCACGACTTGCACAGGGCTCACCCACTCACTATGTGGCACAGGATATATAATCCCGGCATGTAAAAGTTTCAGAACTTCTTTCTTCACTACGTCTCTCATCACATTGTTGAGTCTTCGTTGGGGTTCTCTAGATGGTAAAACATCAGGGTCTGTAGGAATGCGATGTGTGCAAAGGGCAGGACTGATGCCCTTAAGGTCTTGGAGTGAGTAACCAAAGGCTGAGCGATGTTGTTCTAAGATAGTTATTAGCCTATGAATCTCTTCCCGAGTGAGTTTGTCATTAATGATCACAGGAGACTTAGGATCATTGTGCAAAAAGGCATATCTAAGACCAGGTGGTAATGGTTTAAGTTCAATGGGAGGTCTCGAGGTTTCCTCGAATTCATCGAGGGGTTCAAATTCTGTAGGATTTTCTTCTTCCTCCTCGATGAAGAATTCAGTGACATCTTCTTGATTGGATTCTACGAAATGTTCTAGAGATGCTTCACTCACCCCTTCCATTGGGTCTGATTCTGGACTGGGTTCGGTCTTAGTATGGATCGAATGTGCGAAGTCTAAGGGAACTTTAATAGTTTTGCCTAGGCAAATATCAAGTTTTCCTGTGTGTCCTTCTTTAAGGAATCTTTCCAAAGGATGGCCTATTAAAAGGTCAAACTCCTTAATATCAAAAATGTAGAAGCTCAGGTGAATTGGCATGTCGTTTATCGAAACGGGTATGACATAAAGAATTCCTGAACTTTGAAAAATTTGACCTGAGGAGCACTTTAATAATTTCGTTGTGGGAGATAATGGCGTGTTTGATAGAAAAAGGATAAGGCCATTATATAGATTCCCACAACTGGATTATAAAGGGCATCAAAGGGGGTTCCATTGATTATGCATTGAATTGGTATAGAAGGTGAATCCAAACGGACCACGTCAGAGGAAAGCTCTGACTCTTCTAACCATTCTCCACTCATGATGGATGCAAGCTCCACAGTGTGCTTTGAAGGACCGAATCAGGCGACCAGAGAGGGGGGGAGTGAATGGGAGCCGATAAAAGTTCTTCCCAAAGGTCGAACTCGGCCTATGCCCCGATTGCCACTCCAAGTTCTCGCGCACACAAAGGAAGCTCCAGACAAGACACACACAAGCCTAGAAGATCAACCAACAAGCCTAGGAGCAAAGAGCGGAAGCACCGGACAAGAATCAAAGCACTTGGTCAATTCTGGAAACGACCAGTGCGGACCGTCCGGCTGGTACTGGAGGACTGTCCGCTAGTGTACGGCGGACTGTCTGCGGGTACGGCCCGGACTGTCTGAAAAGAACAACAGAAGAACCAGAGCTGCAAGCCGAAATTCGGACCGTCCGTGGAGGTCACGCGGACTGTCCGCCAGTGTCGCGAACCGTCCGTGAGGCCTGGGCGGAATGTCCGTCAACCCACTGGAAACTCCAGAAAAAAACCCCAGACAAACTCTTCACCACGCGGACCGTTCGGGAGCTACACGCGGACTGTCCGTAAATAACTTGCAACGAAACCCTAGGGCTAAAACGGATCGAAATGAAGACGCGCAAGAACACGAAGAACACGCGAAGAACACAGGTCGCGCGGATTGTCCGCGGGCTCCTCGCGGACTGTCCGCTAGCCCCGGACAGAGCTGCTCGAGCTCGAGCTCGAGCTCGTTAAGTCAACTCTCCCAATCCATCACCGAATCTCCCAAATGCCAAAAGCTCTTTAGACAAGGTTTGGGGGAGATGATAAGCAACACAAGAGGAAGCAATGCCCCAAAAATCTCGTCCTCTAAGCCACCAAATCGCCGGGAATCGCGGATCACACGAACTCCACCAAGAACACGAACTCTGGCCAAAAACTCACGAATCGAAGGCTCTCCACGGCGTTTGAGGGGTCAAGATCACACACAAAGGTGCGCAAGGCATCCACCCATGATTCCCTCAAAGAAATCCGTGAAGAAACGCCCCCAAAATCACGAATCGAGCGAAGAACGAAACTCCCTAAAAATAGTCCCCAAAATGACACGAAAATCACAGAGGACTAGAAGATCACCGGGACGCCGAATGCTTCCATACATCCAGAGGTCAGATTCTGTACAAGAGTCTAGCCTAAGGAATCCAGAGGGAAAAGAAGCAGTTCAGAGAAATCTACCGGGGGAGAAAGCCCTAGAGTCCAAGAGAGAGAGATGCCATCCACCTCTCTGCTATTTATACGAAGTCCATTGGAGGGAGGTAAATGACCACGCTACCCCTACTGCTTGAAATGAAGATACAACCCCTCAGGGGCATTTTGGTCAAGTCTTCATCGAGCGGACACGCTTCCACCGCGGCCTTGCTTAGCATCGACGCAAGCCCCGCGATCATGCCACGTGCCCCCCCGCCTCGAAGCTTCCCGAAGCTCCTGGATCACCGTCTCCATTGCCTCGGGCCTCCGGGCTTGGTTTTGAGGCCCAAACCAAGAAACCGTCCACCAGATGGTTTTGTGGGCAAACCACCAAACCCCGCGTGCAACCTTCGGGCTCCATCCGCTACCTTGCACCGGCCCATGTTCACGACTTCAGCCCGCCAGTCTTGCACCGCACGGCTCGCACTTGACCCCATCGGCCATCGGGTCCATCGAACCAAGCCTACTTGCCTCTCCATCACCGAGAGGCCGCCACGGCTAAGGCCTTTCGCGCTTGTTCTTCACCTGCACCAACACGAGTCAAGCCGCAACCTGTACCTGCACACTTAGCCAAGCATCGGTCCACACAACGTTGTCAATCACTCATCACTAAGGAGCGACCCTCCACTGGTCCTCGGACACACCTGGTCCTCAATCTCCCCCTTGATGAGTGCATTGACAACACCCATAGTAACCATGATAGAGAAAAAAAAAGAAAACAACCACGAACACAAACCTCCAAAGCAAGTGACCCAAAGCCAAGGAACAAGCGAAAACTCGATCACTCGCCAATCCAAGTCTCGGCCCCCTAAGACAAGGGCAACGGCTCGACACAGCCGAGACAAAGCTAAGCTCACAAAGAGCACACTACAAAGCACAAAACTCAGGGAAATCAAAGGAGCTCCCCCTGCACATATGCAAACTCCCCCTGAGCAAATGCAACCTCCTCTTCTCAATTTTTCTCCTCACATGCAACATCTCACAAATGCATACCAATTTTGCATAAAAGCTTCCAATGCATGAAAATTCTTCTCCCCAATATCATATCATACAAAACTCTCCCCCTTGTTTACAATGCATGAATCAAGGTATATGAAACTCTTCCCCTTGTTTTCATGAAAAATGCATGTCAAAGCATATATACAGTCTACCAAGCTTCTCAAATATACAAAGAGCACAACAAAATGCTACACATGAGACATAGAGAAAGCAAAGTAGACATGGTGTAGTTAGCACATTGCCATCAAGAAGGTAGAGACATATAAGCATGTGACATGACTAAAAGAAATTTTAAGCAATATTTTCACAAATAAGCATTCATCTCATGAGCAAGAGCCTATCCATGGCAATTTGAACACAAATGCACTAGATCATTCAAAATTTATACAAGGTCACAAATTCTCATCACAAGATCATTATAAACGCCCATAAGCTACTCAAGTCATGTTAAAGCCACCGAGCTATGTGTCTACTTCTTAAAATGAGACTTCTCATGGTAGACAACATGCTACGGTTTAGCACCCAAGATATGAATATCAAACCATAAAAACATGATTAGGAGCTCATTTTCCAAGCATAAGGCAATTCATACACCAATTTCATTTTAGAGTTTAAACATAGTACATGAAGTGCCTTTGCGGCAAAAACAAGCTTATGCTCCTCCCCAAGCAAGCAAAAGGGCTAAACATTTACAATGACAAAGGGTCTTTGACCCCAAGCAAAGAGAATATGATCCTCAAGCACAAACTGAGCATGATATAAGCATTTGAGCACAAATTTTGCAAAGACAAGCATCTACTCATGAGAGAAGCCATTTTATCATTTTCACAAACAAAATGCTATCTCATCATACATATATGGCAAAACCATCAAGAGCATAGTATTCACATCCACCAATTACCACACATGCACAAGTCTCACAAATAGCACATCGGTGATCCATGTATATAAGACAAGCTCATTTCTAGCTCAAGTGATCCAAAGATGGCTATCCTACCAGGTTTTGTACAGAAAGTAAAATGCATGAAGAAAATGCAACAAAATGAACATATGACACATATATACATGAGAAGCTCCAAGACCCAAGCTAGAAAGGAAAGCACACCCCAAGCTCACCCCGCAAGCGATTGAAAGTGGCTTGATCAAGCGGTTTGGTGAAAATGTCAGCTAGCTGGTCTTGGGTAGGAACATAGGACAAAGCTATGTTTCCCTTTTCAACATTGTCTCTCAAGAAGTGGTACCTCACTTCTATGTGTTTCGTTTTGGAGTGGAGGACAGGATTTTTGGCTACGCTTATGGCACTGGTGCCGTCACAGAAAAGTGGCACCTGGGAGCAGTCCTCACCAAAGTCACTCATAGTATAGGTAATCCAAAGCAGCTGGGAACAACAACTAGCAGCCGCTACATACTCAGCCTCGGTGGTGGACTGGGCTACACTCGATTGCTTGCGAGATGACCAAGAGACCAAAGAAGAACCAAGGAACTGACAACACCCAGAAGTGGACTTGCGATCCAATCAACACCCTGCGAAATCCGCATCAGAAAAACCATGAAGCCTGAGTGTCGAGGAGGCAGAGTACCAAAGACCAAACTCAGGAGTGTAGTTCAAGTACCTGAAGATCCGCTTGACGGCCTGCCGATGTGAAGTTCTCGGTGAAGCCTGAAAATGAGCGCACAGACACACGCTGAACTGTATGTCTGGCCTCGTCACCGTCAAGTAGAGGAGGGAGCCGATCATGCTCCGGTACTCCTTCTGGTCCGCGGGTTCGCCGTCCTCATCCGCGTCCAAAGCCATAGTCATACTCATCGGTGTAGTCAGCGGCTTGGAGTCGTTCATGCCAAACTTCTTCACCATGTCCCTGGTGTACTTTGCCTGATGTACAAAAGTCCCGTCCTTGCACTGCTTGATCTGGAGACCCAAGAAAAACTACAGCTCACCCATCATGGACATCTCAAATTTCCTGCTCATGTCATCTGCAAATCTAGCAACAAGATCATGAGAAGAGCCACCAAAGATTATGTCATCCACGTATATCTGAACAATCAAAAGGTCATTCCCATGCTTAAGGAGAAACAGGGTCTTATCAACTGTGCCCATCACAAACCCCTTACTCAGCAAAAAGCCTCTCAACCTGCCATACCAAGCTCTAGGTGCCTGTTTCAACCCATAAAGCGCTCTCTGGAGTTTGTATACACGGTGTGGTTATTTTTCACTCTCAAACCCCGGGGGTTGCCACACATACACTTCTTCCTCTATCACCCCTTTCAAGAAAGCACTCTTGACATCCATTTGGTACAACTTGAACCCTTTAGCCACAGCAAAGGCTAGAAGGATCCTAATTGCCTCCAAACGGGCCACATGAGCAAATGTCTCCTCATAGTCTATCCCCTCCTTCTGGTTGAAACCCTGTGCCACCAACCTCGACTTGTTTCTCACAACCATCCCATTCTCACGCTCTTTGTTCTTCCACACCCACTTGGTTCCTATGGGACGGCAATTTGGCGGTGGATCGACTAACACCCAGACTTGGTTTCTTTCAAAGTTTTCCAACTCCTCATGCATGGAATTCACCCAATTCTCATCAGACAAAGCGTGTCGAATATCTTTGGGCTCGAAAGAAGCAACAAAAGCAGAGTGAGCGAAATGAGAAGTATTCCTTGACCTCGACAGTGTAGTGCGTTCATGAAGGTCACCAATGATGGTCGTCGGTGGGTGATCAACTTGTACTCGCTGGGGAGCCTCTCGCCTGGACACAACCTCCCCCTTAGCAGCAGCCTCCACTCGAACAGCCTTAGTCGTAGTGGGTGTAGGGGATGGTCCGTCCTCGATCGTCGTCGTAGTAGTGGAAGTAGCGCGTACACGATCAGCCGCTGGAGCATCACCACCATCATCGTCGTCGTCTCCATCACCGTCCTTTTCATCCTCGAAGATCCTCGCTCCAATCTCCTCGTCACCTGCACACTCAAAAGCAGAAGAGCTACATAGCTGTGTCTCGTCGAAGGTAACCTCGCAAGTCTCCATGGTTCGGTTAGTGTCAAGGTTGAGCACACGATATGCTCTAGAATGAATCGCATAACCAAGGAAAATACCATCCGAACACCGAGACTCAAACTTATCCAACTTGCCCTTCTTCAGAATGAAACACTTGCAACCAAAAGCTCTAAAGTGACTCACCTTGGGTTGTCGGCCATGCATCAGCTCATAAGAGGTCTTCTTCATGAAGGCACGAAGGAAGATGCGATTTGAGACATAGCAAGCGGTATTGACTGCCTCGGCCCAGAAATGCCTAGGAGTCCTATGCTCATCGAGCATCATCCAGGCCATCTCACAAAGGGTCCGGTTCTTCCTCTCCACTACACCATTCTGGCAAGCGACGTATGGAGAAGAGTACTGATGATCAAGACCAAGATCACTGCAAAAAGCATCAAAATGAGAGTTCTTAAATTCCGTGCCATTGTCACTGCGTATAGCTCGAATGGCATCACAATGTCTCTCATTCTTCAACCTCAATATCAAGTCCCAAACAAAACCAAATGTCTCACTCTTATCCTCCAAAAAGAAAACCCAAGAGTACCTCGAAAAATCATCAACAACCACAAGAACATACCACTTCCCACTAGCAGAGCGAACACGAGCTGGCCCAACCAAATCCATGTGCAACAGCTCACACGGTCGCTCGGTCATGATAGAAGTCAGAGGGGCATGAGAAGCGCCAACCAACTTTCCATGCCGACAAGAAGCACAAACCAAATCCTTCTCGAATTTCAACTTAGGCAATCCTCGGACAAGATCAAGACCACTCAAGCGAGAAAGCAACTCAAAGCTCAAGTGTCCCAACCTCCTATGCCATTTCCAAAGCTTAGCTGAAATGCCAGCAACAAAGCATCGAGGAGGACCAACAGACTGGGAAAAGTTGGCACGAAAGATTTGACCCTCGGGGACGATCGTACAGACAAGATCACCTCGAGAATCAAGCACACGAGAAGCACCTAACTTGAAACGAACCTCAAAACCTTCGTCAAGTAATTGAGATACTAACAACAGGTTAAAACCAAGTGACTTGACCAGGGCCACACTTCTTAAGGTCACCTTGCTACTCACCTTCACCATACCTTCAGAAAGCACTCGTCCTCTCCCATTGTCCCCGAAAGTGATGTACTCCCTCGTACTCACCGGGGTGAGGCTGGAGAACCACCCACGATCTCCGGTCATGTGTCATGAGCAACCGGAGTCGATCAACCAAAAGTTCTCCAAGCCTCCCACCTGCAATAAAAAACAAGGATGAGAATGAGCAAGCGACTCAACACTGGGGTTAGTACCAAAAGAGTCAAACCAGTGCTGAGCCATTTGCTCAAAAGAAGGGTTAGCAAAATCCATCCTCCCAAAACCTCTAGGCGGAGCCCTCTCACGCCTACCACCAAAGGACCTGTCACGTCTCACTGGAGGAGTACACGCACCACGAGGGGGAAAACGTGGCCCGTAGTCCATCTGAGACCCAAAGCTCCGATCATGCCTGCCAAGCTCGTAACGGTCACGAGAAGGAGCACGTCGAGCCAACTCACCATGCCCAAACCCAACACGCCTGTCTCTCTGAGGGAACACACCTCCACCTCCACCTCCACGAGTGGGAACTGTACGCACATACACCTCACCCCTAGGTAGAGGCCCTCTACGAGGCTCAGGCACACCACGAGAAAGGTGGTACCTGTCCTTGTTTGCCATCTCCCTAGCAAACCACTCATCCCTCTTCTTCCGGAAACAGAACTCATCCTTATGCCCATCGCTCCCACAATACTCACAATGGAAGCGGATTGGCACTGGCTTAGGCGGTGTCTTCTCTGTGGGCTTCTCAACACCTTTCTCTCCTGACTTCCCTTCAAAGACATTACCCAGGTTGCTCACAAACTTGATGGGTTTCTGGTAATTCTCTGTTTTCTGGGGGGACACTGGTGGGTCTGGAGTTGTATCAAGCTTGTTTCTCAAGTGGTTTGGCTTGGGTGCATATTTGTTCATGGGTATGGTGTGTGGTTGAGTAGGGATTTCTCCAACTTTCCCTTCTCCCTCACCACTCTTCTCAGCCCCCAACGCCTGACCATCAAACCGCTTGAACTGAGCCAACATCAAACTCAATTGTGGCTCATGCCCAGACAACCAACTCATCAATTTCCTAAGCTCATCATTTTCATCATGCAGACGATCAACATAGTGTGCAAGTTCCATGTTCTTCAAAGCATGCATTTCACAGGTTGAACATGATGTAGGAAGAGGAGCTTTCAATGCCGCTTCAAGAGAAATAATTCTAGTGTGAGATTCATCTAGCCTAGCATGCAAGATAGGACATGAAGTACAAGCTCCTAACAAAGCTGGCCTAGACTTCAATTCATCACACTCAATCCTAACCACATCTAGTTCCTCCAGAGTAGAGGCATGCTTCTCCTTGAGAGCAGTCAAACCAGCAAGAAAAACTGAGCAATCACCACAATCAATTTCATCAGACACCACAGAAGCAGATTTCAAAGCAGCTATCTCATTTCTAGCATCCACAAGCAAGGATTCAAGTTCAGCTACCTTGTCCTAAGCATCACCCAACAAAGACCTGAATTCCCTCTTCTCTTTGTTGGTCTTTCTAAGAACATCATCATGGTTATCAAGCAACTCATTGAGCCTAGCATTCTCCTCTAGCAAGAAGTTGGGATCTTACCGTACCTCTTCATCGGAGTCAGAGTTCGAACCCAAGCTGTGCTTCCCACCCTTCTTGGAGTGCGCCATGCCGCAAAAGCCTCCTTGCACGACGAAGCTCAGGACGGTGAAGTTCTTGCCCGTGTGCCGCTTGTCCTTGCGCTTCTCTTACTCTTCCTCGCTGCTCGAGTCGGAAGAAGCATCGCTTGATGTCGAGTCGATGTCGCTCGCTCCGGCCACCATTGCTCGAGCAGTCTTCTTCTTGTGGCCGCCACTCTTCTTGTGCCTTCTCTCACCCTTGTCCTTGTGCTTGTCCTTGTAGTCGTTCCGGGAGCAGTGCTTGTTGTAGTCATGCTTGGGCTTGCCCTTGTAGTTGTTCTTGATCTCCATGGCTTCAGGGCATTCGACGATGAAGTGCCCGTGCTTCCCGCACCGATAGCACATCCCCGAGCTTCGCCTTGCATTCTTGCGGTTCTCATACATCCGCCCAAACCTCTTGCTCAACAAGGCGAGATCATCCTCGCTCAGCACCTCAAAGTCCTCATCTGGCAAGGACACAAGACAAGACAAAGAGAAGCCAATAGAGTTAGCGTTAGTCCTCGATCCTGAGACGAGAGCCAAACTATGGGAAT
Organism: Cenchrus fungigraminus; assembly: GCA_036936925.1. Lineage (NCBI taxonomy): Eukaryota > Viridiplantae > Streptophyta > Magnoliopsida > Poales > Poaceae > Cenchrus > Cenchrus fungigraminus. The sequence continues at coordinate 26,423,508 of CM072775.1, forward strand.
CAGTGGGGCTCTCACTCTTGGCTCTCAAGCCACGATCAACGTCTGAAGACCTGAGCTTGGAGAACAGCTCATCCAGCGACATCGTGTCATACGCGCTTGATTCCTCAATGGCCTCGATCTTGGCTTCCCACACAGACCTATCCACGGCATGCAAAATCTTGATAGCTTGATCATGATCCGTGTATGGAAGCACTGTCACATTGGCCCTCATGTTGTTGACTATGCAAGTGAAGCGCTGGAACATAGCATCGGTCGACTCACCGAGGAGATGAGTGAAGTTCTCGTACTCTCTCCGGTAAGTGGTAAACATACGGGCTTGCACTTGAGCATTGCCAACATGAGCATTCTTCAGCTTGAGCCAAATCTTTCAGGCCACATCCTCTCCGTACACTCGATCAAACTCCGAGGCACAGAGAGCACGGAACAAGTAATCAACAGCCTTGCTGCTGGCCTCAAACATGTCCCGCGATCCTGGAAGCAGAAAACTGTCTGGGATGACATAATGAGGATTTTGAGTGACCTCCCAGATCAGAGTTCCCTTCCCATGCAAAAACGCGCCCATGCGCCTCTCCCACATCGGGTATGTAGCGAACATGGCCTCATATGCCATTTGTTCAAAGCTTAATTTTGGTGATTAATGACAACATGATCAATGGGACTAACCATATTGTCTAGCATGTTTTTGTAGACACTTCTAGATCCCAAGGATGCAAAAATACCACATGCCAAAATGAGAAGAGAAAGAGAAGAAAAGGCACCGTTGGATGAACCGACGGTATCTCGGAAGCAGCATCGGTGCAAGCACAGGATGAAGCGGTATACTGCGTGAAGACTAGAGTTTACTTGATGATCACCGGATCAACCGACCCCCCCATTTCTAGATGCGCCGGATGAATCAAGAAATCAAGCAAGCAGGAATCAACACCACCGGATGAACCGACGGTGTAGCAGCGGTTCATCCGGCAGCCGTGTGTTTGCTAACAGAGACGTTCTGGAGTGAAACTCTTAAGCACCAGATGAACCGATGGTCACCAGGACACAAGCAACAGTTCAATCCGGCGACTACGGAGAAGCTACCAGTAAGGTTTTGGGAAGAAATCCTCTAGCACCGGATGAACCGACGGTAGGAGAAGGAGACCGTCGGTGCAAGCGTCGGAGGATATGTGTCAGTGGAGATGCAACGGCTAAGTGATGTGGAGGGCACCGGATGAACCGACGCCTGGAAAAGATATTGCGGCGGTTCATCCGACGGTACTAATTTCAGCAGCTTTTAGCCAACGGCTCTTTGGACACCTTGGGCTATTTATACCCCCTCCACTCACCCATTTGGAGTTGCTGGAGTGTGTGGAAGTGCAGAGGAGTTCAAGACTCATAGAAGATCATATCCAAGCCATCCAAGTGCTTAATTGCTCATCTATAGACTTGCATATGCTTTGTGTGTGTGCATAGTGCTAGGCTTAGCTTAGAGCTGAGTGAGTGCAAGGTGTGCCTACCTTGTGAGGTGATTCTCGAGTGGATCAAGTTGTACGAGGTGCGCCGGAAGCCTTGGAGCCTAGGTGGCTCTCCGGCAAACGTCTTCGACCCTCCGGCTTGGTTTGGAGCGGCGAGGACACTTTGTGCGGGGGACGTGGAGACCCCCTTCCCTTGGTGGAGAAGCTCCTTAGTGGAGGCATCATCAAGGTGACCAAGGGAGCTTGGTGAGTGCCTTAGTGGCGAGCCTTTGTGGCAAGTCAAGTGGTGCTCTTGGGAGAGACTTGGTGACCGTGAAGCAATACTCTTGTGTAGAGTGCTTCAACAACGTGTACTAGGGGTGGGTTAGTGCCTACCGATACCACGAGATAAATCGCGTGTCAAGAGTTTGCTTCCTCTCATCCCCCTTTACGTTTCCGCATTACATTCTTGCAATCCTTGTTTGCCTTTACTTACCTAGAGTAGTATCTTGCTAGGATTGGCTATAGGTTGCAAAACTTGTTTTGGGATGGAAGTTTCACACTAGAACAACCTAGTTGCACATCTAGATAGTATGTTCTAGTTTATGTTTGATGCAAATAGTGATAAGCCATAGGTTAAGGTTTTAAGTTGCCTAATTCACCCCCTCCCCCTCTTAGGCTACAGGCATCTGATTCCTTACAGGGTAGTTCTTGCCATCAAAGTGCGGAGGACCCGACCCCTTACTGTAATCGCCCATCTTTGGATCTTAGACTGGTTAGAATCAAGAAGATCCGTAACCGGCTCTGATACCAATTGAAGGACCGAATCGGGCGACCAGATAGGGGGTGAGTGAATGGGAGCCGATAAAAATTCTTCCCAAAGGTCGAACTCGGCCTATGCCTCGATTGCCACTCCAAGTTCCCGCGCAGACAAAGGAAGCTCCAGACAAGACACACACAAGCCTAGAAGATCAACCAACAAGCCTAGGAGCAAAGAGCGGAAGCACCGGACAAGAATCAAAGCACTTGGTCAATTCTGGAAACGACCAGTGCGGACCGTCCGGCTGGTACTGGCGGACTGTCCGCTAGTGTACGGCGGACTGTCCGTGGGTACGGCCCGGACTGTCCGAAAAGAACAACAGAACCACCAGAGCTGCAAGCCAAAATTCAGACCGTCCGTGGAGGTCACGCGGACTGTCCGCTAGTGTCGCGGACCGTCTGTGAGGCCTGGGCGGACTGTCCGTCAACCCGCTGAAAACCCCAAACAAAAACCCCAGACAAACTCTTCACCACGCGAACCGTCCAGGAGCTACACGCGGACTGTCCGCAAACAACTTGCAACGAAACCCTAGGGTCGAAACGGATCAAAATGAAGATGCGCAAGAACACGAAGAACACGTGAAGAACACAGGTCGCGCGGACTATCCACGGGATCCTCGCGGACTGTCCGCTAGCCCCGGACAGAGCTGCTCGAGCTCGAGCTTGTGAAGTCAACTCTCCCAATCCATCACCGGATCTCCCAAACGCCAAAAGCTCTTGAGACAAGGTTTGGAGGAGATGATAAGCAACACAAGAGGAAGCTATGCCCCAAAAATCTCGTCCTCTAAGCCACCAAATCGCCGGGAATCGCGGATCACACGAACTCCACCAAGAACATGAACTCCGGCCAAAAACTCACGAATCGAAGGCTCTCCACGGCGTTTGAGGGGTCAAGATCACACACAAAGGTGTGCAAGGCATCCACCCATGATTCGCTCAAAGAAATCCGTGAAGAAATGCCCCCAAAATCACGAATCGACCGAAGAACTTAACTCCCCAAAAATAGTCCCAAAAATGACATGAAAATCACAGAGGACTAGAAGATCACCGGGACGCCGAATGCTTCCATACATCTAGAGGTCAGATTCTGTACAAGAGTCTAGCCTAAGGAATCCAGAGGGAAAAGAAGTAGTTCAGAGAAATCTACCTGGGGAGAAAGCCCTAGAGTCCAAGAGAGAGAGATGCCATCCACCTCTCCGCTATTTATACGAAGTCCATCGGAGGGAGGTAAATGACCACGCTACCCCTACTGCTTGAAATGAAGATACAACCCCTCAGGGGCATTTTGGTCAAGTCTTCATCGAGTGGACACGCTTCCACCGCGGCCTTGCTTAGCATCGACGCAAGCCCCGCGATCACGCCACATGCCCCCCGCCTCGAAGCTTCCCGAAGCTCCCGGATCACCGTCTCTGTCGCCTCGGGCCTCCGGGCTTGGTTTTGAGGCCCAAACCAAGAAATTGTCCACCAGATGGTTTTGTGGGCAAACCACCAAACCCCGCGTGCAAGCTTCGGGCTCCATCCGCTACCTTGCACTGGCCCATGTTCACGACTTCAGCTCGCCAGTCTTGCACCGCACGGCTCGCACTTGACCCCATCGGACATTGGGTCCATCGAACCAAGCCTACTTGCCTCTCCATCACCCGGAGGCCGCCACGGCTAAGGCCTTTCGCGCTTGTTCTTCACCTGCACCGACACGAGTCAAGCCGCAACCTGTACCTCCACACTTAGCCAAGCATCAGTCCACATAACGTTGTCAATCACTCATCACTAAGGAGCGACCCTCCACTGGTCCTTGGACACACCTGGTCCTCATGCTTTCTTGAGAAGGTTTGCTCAAAAGGGTCTATCTCTTCATGTGAAGATGATTTGTATTTTTGAGGCCTCTTCTCTTTATGATAATTCGAGGTGTTTCCATAATCAGAAAATAAATCATCCTCGATATCATTAATAAAATCAGGTAGAGGAATTTCTTCCTGTGGTGATTCTATTGGTTGGATAGCTATAGGTTGAGATGATTCTGGCATAGGTTCTGGTGTAGCTATCTCCGGAATCTCTTCTTCTAAAGTTTTCTCTTCTAATGGATCATCATTGGTGCTGGCTAGAATGTTATCTAAGATAGTTCTAGCTTCACTGGATGTAAGGTGTATGAATGATCCATGCGAGGAGGTATTTAAGTAGGCTCTAGATTCCTTATTAAGACCAATATAGAAATGTTGAAGGAGAATATGGTCTTGAAGGCCTAGATCTGGCCCGGATTTGTAAAGGAGTTCAAAACATTCCCAGGATGAACTCATAGACTCACTATCCCCCTATTTGAAGGATATGATCTTGGTTCTGAGGTTGACTACTCTGGATAAAGGGAATAAATCCATGCAGAAATCCGCACGGAGAGTTCCCCAATCGCCTTTCTTCTTCTCTTTGGTCCTGTAATACCATTGGCGAGCTTTTCCTTTCAATGTGAATGGAAAAAGCTTCCAACGGATGGTCTCGTCAGACATACCCTCAATATGAAGGCAGTCACAAGTTTGTTCGAACTGTTGGAGATGATGATAAGGGTCTTCATCTTCTATTCCTAAGAAAGTGTTGGTTTGGACCATCTCTATTAACCGTGGGCGCAGCTCATAGGCATCAGATAGGATTGGCTTCGATGATGGTATGGGCCTAAGGCTGAGCTCTGAGGGTAGTATCCATAAGGACAGTAGAAAAGATAAAATCTAAATCTAAAAAGGAAAAGATAAAAGTATACGTACAAGATATAGTTATACTCACGAGTTCTCTCTGAACCATTCTCCCCGGCAACAGCACCAGAAATGCTTGTTGGTATTTGTTAAGCCTACAGAAATATTATGATGGATAATCCGCAAGCGAACGGATACCGGTGAGCACTTCACCTGGGAAGAGGGTTTTAAATATCGAATCCACAGGGAGAAAGGTAGAGAGAGTGGTCTGAGGTATATAACTAATCCCTGAGCTGTTATCAAGGACTTGATAGAAAGAGAGATAAGGAAAACTTAAGGATGTCTAGTTCTTATTCGCACAAGCTATGTTTATATTGTTCTTATGGGGGATTGTCTGAAGACACACTTAGGAAAGGGAATCTCCCGACAATCTATGGGGGGAGTCCTATGGTTTCTATAGACGGGAGGTGGACTGCAAAGGACAGATGGGAACGAGGTCACTTCCCACTTCTACCACACGATCCGGAATATAGAAGGTATTCACAAGCTAGCTAGTCTAAGCACCACGCTTACACTAAACATGCAACTTTAACTCAAGAGCGACAGGAATTAAAGTACTCATAAAAGAGTTATGAACCGTAAGAACAATAATAACAATGTTACTCACTTGAATAAGAAGTTGATCTCTCCACAAGGTCTCAAGATCAGGCTCCAATGGAGTCGATCCCAGAGGAAGAAGATGAAGAGGAGACACCGATAGGTCCGGGCCTTCCTTCAACTCTGCCTCTACCGCACTATAATTCTCTCGAACAAGATTAGCTAGATCTGGATAGATCATGGCTCTAATCTCTCAACTTGATACTAACTCTCCAACTCTAATTCTAACCTAGAGCTTCTATCTCAGGTAGGCATTGATGATCTGGTAGAATGAATTGGTCTCCACCCTGGGGTCAAGGGGCCTGTTTATATAGTCCTGAGGAGGTGTCTTGCCGCCGTAGGATCAAACTGACCTAATATACGGTTTAGATTGCTTCTCATAGGCGGTGGAAGAACATTCCAGAAGGGGAGCTGAGGTGGCGCCAGGGGGGGCGGTCGGCCCCACCACCAGGCCTATCGGCCTGGTGTGGGGCCCCCTTATGGTCTGCCTTGGCCAGGAAGGTCTTTGCGCCTTTCAGATGCTTCTTTCTTGCAAGCCAAGTCACATTGAGTTCGGGAGTGTTCTGGAGCCTTCTAGACTTGTTTCTTTTCTTGTTTTTCTGGATAGTTCCTGTAATTTTATAAATTCACCAAAACTCATGGAAATTCTCTTTGTAAACCCTAATAAGGTGATCTAATTATATTTTAGTCCTTTTTCCAGTAAATGTGAGGGGAAATATTTATAGATAAAATGTGTCAACACCCCTTAAACGCTGGGAATCGGACTCGATTGGAAGTTGGAGTTGACTTCGCGGGTTCATTTCTGTTTGTGCCCAGTCTGCACCTATCTGACCGGTGAGAGGCAAAGGTCTGACCGGTGCAGGTCGATAGTAGATTTTTGAGGAGATCTTTTGGGAGCAAGTTTGTGATGACCAAATATATCTATGGTTCAAATTTCATATAGGTTGGACTTCATTTGCTCTAGTTTTGGATCTTCTCTTTGAGCTTCCTGGAGGGTCAAAGGTCTGACCGGTGCAGGGCAAAGGTCAGACCGATGTCTGGTCAATTGTGGATTTCTCAGGAGATTTCTTGGGAATAAGTTGGTTATGACCAGAGAAGGCCTAGCTCCAACTTTGGATTTATCGGGAATAAGTTTTAGAGTTTGTTTGCTCTAGTTTTGGATCTTTTCTTGGAACCTCCTGGAGGGCACAGGTCTGACCGGTGCAAGTCACAGGTTTGACTGGTGTAGATCAACTTTGGATTTCTTCGGAAATCTTTTGGCTACAAGTTGGTTCTGGTCAGGGAAAGTGGTGGTTCAAGTTTGGTTGAACTTGGACCTGGTTTGCTCTAGTTCCTTGGTCTCTCGGTTTCCCTGGGCTGACCGGTCTGACCGGTGCTCTACACCGACCAGACCGGTGCTGATCCCCTATTGGGTTTCTCGGGAGAGTAAGTGCTGGAGTGTTGGTCTTGTTCAGAGAGAGCTGCTGTTTCAGTTTCGTGCAGTTTGGCTTTGCTTGCTCTAGCTTTTGGTCTGTGAGGTTTCCCAGGCTTGACCAGTCTGACCAGTCAGGGACACCGGTCTGACCGGTGTTGAGCCTCCAGTGGGATTCCTAGGGATTGTGCTAGAGGTGTGCTTGTTTTGTCCAGAGGGAAGTTCTGTCCCTGTTTCGTTCAGGTTGGTCTCAGTTTGGAGAAGTTCTTGGCCCGTGTCTTTGGTTGCTTTTGTCCAAGATTTGAGTCTAGTGCTTGGATCCTATCTTGAGAGTGTTTGAATAGTTTTGTGTGTCGCGCCTGTGACACAGGCCTGTTCAGGGGGTGACCGGTCTGACCGGTTCAGCTAACCGGTCTGACCGGTGGAGGTTGGCTGGTGCTCGAATTGTATTCCGCTGCATGTTCGAGTGCTTTGGGTTTGAGACTGGTTCCTAGGTCCAGCAGTACTTCAGTGACTACATGGATTTGGCAAGGAAAGTGTTTGAGGCCTCGGAGTTGCGTTTGGGATCATAGGCCGAGTTCGTTCTCTTTGAGAGATGAATTTTTATCGGTTCCCATTCACTCCCCCCTCTCTGGTCGCCAATCCAGTCTTTCAATTGGTATCAGAGCAGGTTACGGGTCTTTACGACTCTAAACAGTCTAAGATCCACAGGGTGACAGAGAAATGGGGTATTTTGCTCGTGGCTTTGGTTTGCACGCTTTGAGCTTGCTTTCGGCTAATCCTAACCGGTGCTTTGAGTTATGGCACCTAGTTCTTGTCCGATTGGCTCTTTGTCCTTAGGTGGTTCCTTGAGTAGGAGGAGTTTGGAGAAGAGAACAGTACACAAGAAGAGCAGGAAGGGTGACTCGAACTCCGACTCCGAGGATGAGGTATATCGTGACCCTGACTCTATGCATAGGGAGATCACTAGGCTAGAGGAGCTAATTGATAATCATGATAAAATGCTTAGAGAGGCTAAGAAGATGAGGAAAGAGCTTAGGACTTTGCTTGAAGAGGCTAGAGAAAAGGCAGTTGATCTAGAGTCCAAGCTTCTTGATGCTAGGCTAGAGATTGAGTCTCTTAAGGCTACTCCTATTGCTTGCACTGATTGTGATGCTTCTCTTGCTAGATTGGATGTGTTTAAGAATAAGTATGCCTCAAGGGTTGAGGAACTAGATGTGGTTAGGGCTGAGCTTGTTGAGTTGAAATCTAGACATGCTTTGATGGGTGCTTGTACTTCTTGCTCCGCTTTGCATGCTAAACTGGATGATGCTTGCCATACTTCTTGTGATGATGCTTTGCCTGATGTGAAGGATGCTAGTTGTTCATGTGATCTCATTTGCACATCATGCATTGATTTGGAAAGTGAAGTGTTGGCTTTGAAAAATTTGCGTGATGATATGAGCACCAAGTTGGTTGTGCATGATGAGATGAGTGCCAACCTTGAGAAAGAGAATGAACTCTTGGTACCACATATGCTAGATGCATTGAGGCAGAAATTGAGAATTTGAGAAATATGACATGTGGTACTTGTGAGCATCTCAAATTTGAAAATGAGATTTTGCGCACAAGGTGCAAGAGTCTTTGTGCCAAGGGTTTGGATTCTCGCATTTCGTGTCACTCCGATGTTGATGCTTTTACATTTGCTTCTTCTCAACCGGAGTTGACTTCTTCTCTTGAGCGTGAGTCTTTGGATGGTGGCACGTGTGGTGGTGCTTTGGATAGCTCTTTCATAGCTACTCCTAAGCTTGTTGCTTCCTCCGGTGTTGCCCAGGATGTGTCGGACGGTAAAGGTGCTTCTCATTTTTTGGAACTCATAATCCCAAACCGAAGTTCCAATGCACCTTTTGCAAGAAGGATGGGCATACAGTCGAGATTTGCTTTTGCCGTGTCAAGCACGAGCGACGTGTGCGTGCCAAAGCTTTTAAGAAGCCTCGTAGCCTTTCTCATGGCACGTGTGATTCAAATGTGGGCACCAAGTTGGATGTTGGGGTTGATGCTTCTTGCTCTAAGTCCCAAGGGACTTCTCACTTACAAGAGAATGGTGATTCGTCCACTCGGACCGTGCCGCCTGATAGGCCTTTGTACCATTGTTCTCATTGTGGTAAGGATGGGCATCAAGAGAGCTTTTGCTACCGCCGGGCAAGTAGAATGCGGCGAGGAGGTGCTTCTAGGCCTTTGGTTGTTCATAGCCCTTCTCATGGCATGAACACTTATGAGCCTAAGAAGGCACGATTTGTGGACAGGTTTTATGACACTCTTTCTAGTGAGTTAGGCCATGCTCGTGGACATGCTTCTAGTGTTTCCTGTGTTGGTCCGTGACATGCTTCCTATGGTGCTTGTGTTGGTTCTTCTCCTACGACCTCGAAGGATCTTTGCCTTTTTGCTGGTGGTAGCACTCGGCTTTCTTCGCGAGTTGCTTCTTTGAGGCATGGTTCTAAGAGTGTTCGAAAACCTTTTCATTCGAACCGGCATTTGCATCATGCTAACCAACATGATAAGTTGAGTGCATCGTTTACCCGTGTGACCAAGTATTGGATTCCCAAGTATGTGCTTGCTAACCCTTTGGGATCCAAGGTTAGGTCTTTTTCGTCTACTTCTGTGTAGGTATGGAGACGCGGTTGGAGAATATGGGTCGGATGGTACTTGATCTTTGGACATGAGGTGATCAAGACAGGATGGTTCTCCACACTGCTTTGGATGGCTCTTGAAAGCCTTTGTACACATGTATAGTGAGTTTTCTTTTCCCCTTGTGCTCGCTTGTATACTTGTTGCATGCTTTGTTCTTGTGTCATGCTTGTGTGTAAACCATGGTAGGCTAGCCACCTTGTTCATGATAGCTTTGTGATCATGTATATCTTGTCATGCTAGCTTTGTAATATATGTTTGGTGGATGATCCATATGAACATGTATCATGCCTTTGTTTAGTTCTTTTATCATGTTTGGCATGTTGTTCTTTGGTATCATTTTGGTTTAGTATCCTTGTATAGGTTTTTACCTTGTTGACATGCTTGCTAGCCCATGCTTTTATTCATATATGTGAATCATGTTACAATGCCTTATTTATCTTGATTGGTATTGTCAATGCATTGTGTAGCATGTTTTGAGCTTGCTTTGGGTTTTGGGCTTGTCTTGTCTTCGGGTTGTGTTTTCTTCCTCCTTTGGTTTTCACCCTTTTCGGTTGGTTTTAGAGCTTCTCTTTTGCTCTTTCTTCTCCTAGCGTTTGCTTTGCTAGTTGTCTTTGGTTGAGGGGGAGCTTGGCTTCTTTCGATGGGGAATTTGGTTTCAAGGTGTGATTTGGCTTTTTGGTAGTCATTTGTGATCCTTAAATTGGTATCCTTTTTATGGTAGTCAATTGGGATCTTTGGCGGTCTTGCAATTGGTATCTTTTCTATGGTACTCAATTGGGATCTTTGGTGACTCTTCTCTCGCTTAGTGCGGCTCTTAGTTGGTATGTCCCCTTGTGAGCGTTCTTGTTGTTGAGCTGAGTCTCCTTGTCTCTCCATGCATTTTGCATTGCATATGTATTCTTATATCATGATGTATAGACTTTTGTAGGTTTGACATTCGTGTCTTGCATTGTGTCATATATATGATGTTGCATTTGATGTACATATCTACCTTTGTTGCATTTGTATCATATGCATGGTAGGTTGAGCTTCTCGTATATGCCATGAATACTATGATATGCTATTTGTGAGCTTTTGAGCATGTTTGATATGATTTGGTGATGGATACCTATGCTCTTGATAGTTTTGCTATATGTGCATGTTGAGATGGCTATTTTTGGAAAATGTTAGGATAGGCTCTCTCTTGTGAGTTTAAGGCCTTGCATGATCTTAGTGTGCTTTGGTGGTCTATATCATGCTTAATTCGTGTTGGTATATCATGTGCTTTTCACTTGGGGTCAAAGACCCATTTGTCATTATGAATGTTTAGCCCATGTGATATCTTGTGGGGGAGCATAAGCTTCTTTTTGCCGCAAAGGCACTTCATGTACCATTTTATGCTTAAAATATGAAAAATGAAATTGGTATGAATTGCTCTTGCTTGAAGTGATGCTCTTATTTGTTCCATGTCATAAAATGCTTTAGAATTGCAATATTTTGGGTGCTAAACCATTGCATGATGTCTACCATGAGAAGTCTCATTTTAAGAAGTAGACACATAGCTCGGTGGCTTTAGCATGACATGAGATTCTTATGGGTGTTTGTAATGAACTTGTGATGAGGATATGTGACCTAGCATGAAGTTTGTGTGATCTAGACTTGCTTTGGTATGCTTTACTCATGTTTAGGTCTTTTCTCATGAGAGGAAATTTTTTTTGCAAAAATGCTTAATTTGATCATGCCTTTGTCATATGCCTACATAGCTTTACTATCTTGATGGCTATGCTTTTACAGAACTGTGGAATGTCTTGCTTGCTCATTTGCTCACTTGTAGCATTTTATAGTGCTCTTTGTATATTTGAGAAGCTAGTAATTGAAACTTTTGCAAATTTTCCTTTATTCATGCATGGTCATAAAGGAAGAGAGTTTTGCACTTGGGACATACATCTAGGCATTTTTAGAGCCTTTTCATGCATTTCTGGGCTGCATTTGAGGCATGTGCATTTCTGGGAGGTCACCGGTCTAACTGGTACTGGGCACCAGTTTGACCGGTTAGCCATGACTTCACTGCAGAATGGTCACCGGTCTGACCGGTGTGGGGTACCGGTCTGACCAGTCAGAGTTGAGCTGCTCTGTTTCGTGGTAAGTTTGCATGCATTTGTTCAGGGGGAGTTTGCATGTGTGCAGGGGGAGCTTCTTCATTTTCCTAAGTTGTACTTTGGTGGTTTGCTCTTTGCTCTATCACATGTGTTTAGGGTGAGCTTTGTATGCTCTTTGTCCCTAGTGCATTGTTTAGGGGGAGCTTGTGAGCTTGATGTGCTCTTTGCTCTATCACATGTGTTTAGGGTGAGCTTTGTATGCTCTTTGGCCCTAGTGCATGTGTTTAGGGGGGAGCTTGTGGGCTTGGTGTGCTCTTTGCTCTATCACGTGTGTTTAGGGTGAGCTTTGTATGCTCTTTGGCCCTAGTGCATGTGTTTAGGGGAGCTTGTGAGTTTTGTGCTCTTTTGCTCTTTTGCTGGTGGTGTTGAGCCCCTTTGCCTTTTCTTGAGGAGCCGGTGGTTGTTTTGAGTTGTCGGTCCCTCCTTGATTGGTGTTGAGCCCTTTGTGCCCCTTCTTGAGGGATCATGTGTTCTTGTCTCCGTTGTGTCGAGCCATTGCCCATATCTTTGGGGACCGAGATTGTTAGTGGTGGTGGCCTTTGTGTTTTGTCTCATGCCAAGTGTCTTTGTTCTTTGCCTGTGCGTGGCTTTCGTTCACTTTGATGAGATTTTCGGCCTTTGCCCTCTCAAAACATTTCTTTGTGCTCGCATGTTGTCAACCTACTCCTCAAGGGGGAGAAATTTGGATGATCAAGTTGATATGAACCTTGATTTGATGGTGATGAGCGGTTGACAAGTGCTTTGTTAAGAGCTGAAATTGGTTTGATGGCTTTCGGGATTGCTTGTAGCTCTTGTGGGTTGCTTGACTCTTTGGTGGTGTTTATCCTTTGTGCTTTCTTTGGTTTCGAGAGTGTTTGGTTGGAGCTCTTCTCATTTCAAGTTGCCTTGTGTTTGCTTTTTCTTGGGTTTTGGGCACTTGAATGAGTTTGTCTTTGCTTTCAAACCATGTTTTGTTAATGCACTCATCAAGGGGGAGATTGAGAAACCAAGTTGAGAAGTGCCTTGGTTTGTATATGATGAGTGATTGACCGGATGTTTTGAGGCTTTGTGTGTAGTGTTGCGTTGTGTGTGTCGTGTAGTGTGTGCTTTGTGTTATGTGTGTTTACCATGTTACTTTAGTGTGTGTGTGTTGTTAATGCAATTGTCAAGGAGGAGATGGAGACTGTGTGTCCAAGGACCGGTGGATGGTCGCTCCCTAGTGATGAGTGGTTGACAACGTTGTGTGGACTGACTCTTGGCTTAGCACTGCAGGTGCAGGTTGCGGCTTGGTTTGCGTTGGTGCAGGTGAAGAACAAGTGCGAAAGGTCTATGTCTGTGTGACCTCCGAGGAGTGGAGAGACAAGTAGGCTTGGTTCGAGGGACCCGGTGGCCGATGGGATCAAGTGCGGGCCGCATGGTGCAAGAAGAGCAAGACGAAGTCATGGACATGGAGCCGGTGCAATGTAGCGGCTAACGACCGAAGCTTGTACGCAGGGTTTGTTGGTTTGGCCACAAAACCAACACCGAGCGGGGACGACTGTGGTGGCCAAGTCATGAGTGGGATTGGCGTGGAGGCTGCACCTAGTCCGCGGGGTTTGAAGTGGTTTGGCCACAAAACCACTGGGTTACTTGGCTGAGCCACAAAGCCAAGGGCGAGGTCTGGAGTGCGACGGGTCTGCACTGGACCGGTCTGACCGGTGGTCTTGACCGGCCTGACCGGTGTGGACCGGTCTGGCCGGTGAGGTGCACCGGTCTGACCGGTGGGTCCCGTGGGCGTTCGGAAGCTTCGATGCGGAGGACATGCGTCGGGATCTCAAGCTTGACGTCGAGGGTACGCAAGGTGCGATGGCTGGGCATCCGTCCGATGGCGACAATCATGTGTTGACCAAAACGCCCTTGCATGGGCTTGAATTGTAAACTCCTAGTGTAGGGGCACTTCGATCATTTGTCTGGAGGGCCTAGGTGAGGAGTGGCTGGTTGAGCAGATATCTTTTTTTTTGGCTTGGCTAGGTGGGTGTGCTCCTTCTTCTTGGAGTTCTCTTGGTGAGAGGTAGAGAGGAGAGAGTGGCTATTTGTTTGAGCTTTTTGCCATCCAAGATTTGTGATTCTTGGGAGTTGCTTGTAACCGAATATGGCTACATGATTCATAGTGATTACTTCCTCTTCATCTTGTGCCATATCTTTTATTCCCTGCGTTTTTCCTTTTCAAGGCTATTTTCAGAGCATTTTTGGAGGGATTTTTGTTTGACGGATTTGGAGGCGTTTCCTCCCAGATTTATTTGAGGGGATCATGGGTGTTGTGCCTCTTTGTGGATGATCTTCACCCCTCAAACACCGGGAATCGTTCTCGATTTGAAGTTCTTTGGATGAACTCAAGTTTATGGTGGGTGTGCACAAGATCTACGATTCCTCGAGTTTGGGTTGGTTTGAGGCCATGAGATTTTGGGCATAGCTTCTCCTAGAGACGCCTATCATCTACCCAAAATTTGGGCTCAATCCATCCAGCCGTTTGGGAGATCCATCGATTGGAAGTTGGAGTTGACTTCGCAGGTTCGTTTCTGTTCATGCCCAGTCTGCACCGGTCTGACCGGTGAGAGGCAAAGGTCTGATCGGTGCAGGTCGATAGTGGATTATTTAGATCTTTTGGGAGCAAGTTTGTGATGACCAAATAGATCTATGGTCCAAATTTCATCAAGATTGGACTTCATTTGCTCTAGTTTTGGATCTTCGCTTTGAGCTTCTTGGAGGGTCAAAGGTCTGATCGGTGCAGTGCAAAGGTCAGACCGGAGCCTGGTCAATTGTAGATTTCTCAGGAGATTTCTTGGCAATAAGTTGGTTATGACCAGAGAAGGCCTAGCTCCCAGTTCCATCATGTTTAGAGTTTGTTTGCTCTAGTTTTGGATCTTTTCTTGGAACTTCCTGGAGGTCACAGGTCTGACCGGTGCAGACCAACTTTGGATTTCTTAGGAAATCTTTTGGCTAAAAGTTGGTTCTGGTCAGGGAAAGTGGTGGTTCAAGTTTGGTTGAATTTGGACCTGGTTTGCTCTAGTTCCTTGGTTTCTCGGTTTCCCTAGGCTGACCGGTGCTCTACACCGGCCTGACCGGTGCTAATCCCCTATTGGGTTTCTCGGGAGAGTAAGTGTTGGAGTGTTGGTCTTGTTCAGAGAGAGCTGATGTTTCAGTTTCATGCAGTTTGGCTTTGCTTGCTCTAGCTTTTGGTCCGTGAGGTTTCCCAGGCTTGACCAGTCTGACCGGTCAGGGACACCGGCCTGACCGGTGTCGAGCCACCAGTGGGATTCCTGGGGATTGTGCTAGAGGTGTGCTTGTTTTGTTCAAAGGGAGGTTCTGTCCAGGTATCGTTCAGGTTGGTCTTAGTTTGGAGAAGTTCTTGGCATGTGTCTTTGGTTGCTTTTCTCCAAGATTTGAGTCCAGTGCTTGGATCCTATCTTGGGAGTGTTTGGACAGTTTTGTGTGTTGTGCTTGTTACACAAGCCTGTTCAGGGGATGACCGGTCTGACCGGTGCAGGTGACTGGTCTGACCGGTGGAGGTTGGCTGGTGCTCGAATTGTTTTCCGCTACGTGTTCGAGTGCATTGGGTTTGAGACTTGTTCCTATGTCCAGTAGTACTTCAGTGACTGCGTGGATTTGGCAAGGGAAGTGTTTGACGCCTCGGAGTTGCGATTGGGATCATAGGCCGAGTTCGTTCTCTTTGAGAGAAGAATTTTTATCGACTCCCATTCACTCCCCCCCTCTCTGGTCACGAATCCGGTCCTTCAACTACTCTATGTGGATGACATTGTGCTCACCGCCTCCTCTGCCGGATTTCTCAAGCACATTATTGAGACTCTCCAGTGAGAGTTTGCCATGACAGACATGGGTCAGCTACATCACTTTCTGGGCATTTCTGTGACATGCTTTGCAGATGGCTTGTTCCTTTCTCAGTGGCAGTACAGTCAGGATATTTTGGAGCGTGCCGGGATGAGTGTGTGCAAGGCGTGTAGCACACCTGTTGATCTAAACTCCAAACTATCTGCTGATGGACTACCTGTTGCTGACGCTACACAGTACCACAGCCTAGCTGGCGCTCTACAGTATCCGACCTTCAACCAACCAGACATTGCTTTTGCAGTTCAGCAGATATGCATCTTGAAGGACCGAATAGGCGACTAGAAAGGGGGGGAGTGAATGGGAGCCGATAAAAATTCTTCCCGAAGGTCGAACTCAGCCTATACCCCGATTGCCACTCCGAGTACTCGCACACACCAAAGAAGCTCTAGACAAGGCACAAACAAGCCCTCAAGATCAAGAGACAAGCCTAGAAGCAAAGAGCGGAAGCACAAGACAAGAACCAAAGGCCTTAGCCAAATCTGCGAAGGCCTGGGCGGACGGTCCGCAAGGGTACGGCAGATAGTCTATGTCACTCGCAGACAGTCGGTGTGGACACGACAGACAGTCCGCAATAACACACCGAACCTCCAGTAGCGCACCGAGGAAATTCGAACAGTCCGGGCAAGCACCGCGGACGGTCCGGCACCTCGCGGACAGTCCGGCCACCCCTGGCGGACAGTCCGGCCAAACTCGCTGGATACCCCAGACAAACTTCGAGCCACCCCAGACAAAAACCAAGCCACGCGGACAGTCCGCAAACCTCAAGCGGACAGTCCGCAAACCTCCTGCAACAAAACCCTAGCTGCGCCACGGATCAAAACACGAGTTCGCAAAAACAGGCGACGAACACGCGAAGAACCCTAGACGCGCGGACTGTCCGTGGCCACCGCGCGGACTGTCCGCGAGCCACGAACAGAACCAAAAACGCCCGACCCGCGGGGTCAACTGCTCAAACTCATCACCGGATCTCCCAAACGGCTGAAGCTCTTGAGACAAGATTTTGGGGAGATGAGAAGCGTCACTAGATGAAGCTATGCCCCAAAAATCTCGACCTCTAACTCCCTAAATCACCGGGAATCGCGGATCACACGAACCACCACCAAGAACTCGAACTCCGGCCAAAAACTCATGAATCGAAGGCTTTCCCCGGCATTTGAGGGGTCAAGATCACACACAAAGATGCGCAAGGCATCCACCCATGATCCCCTCAAAGAAATCTGAAGGACAACGCCCTCAAATCCCTGAATCAAGCGAAGAATGAAACTCCCCAAAAATAGCCCCGAAAATGACACGAAAATCTCAGAGCACTAGGAGATCACTGCAACGCTGAATGCTTCCATACATCCAGAGGTCAGAGTCTATACAAGAATCTAGCCTAAGGAATACAGAGGAAAAAGAAGCAGTTCTGAGCAATCTACCGGGGGAGGAAACCCTAGAGTCGAAGAGAGAGATGCCATCCACCTCTCCGCTATTTATACGAAGTCCATCGGAGGGAGGTAAATGACCACGCTACCCCTACAACTTGAAATGAAGATACAACCCCTCAGGGGCATTTTGGTCAAGTCTTCATCGAGCGGACACGCTTCCACCGCGGCCTTGCTTAGCATCGACGCAAGCCCCGCGATCACGCCACGTGCCCCCCGCCTCGAAGCTTCCCGAAGCTCCTGTATCACCGTCTCCGTCACCTCGGGCCTCCGGACTTGGTTTTGCGGCCCAAACCAAGAAACCGTCCACCGATGGTTTTGTGCGCAAACCAACAAACCCCGCGTGCAAGCTTCGGGCTCCATCCGCTACCTTGCACCGGCCCATGTTCACGACTTCAGCCTGTCAGTCTTGCACCGCACGGCTCGCACTTGACCCCATCGGCCACCGGGTCCATCGAACCAAGCCTACTTGCCTCTCCATCACCCGGAGGCCGCCACGGCTAAGGCCTTTTGTGCTTGTTCTTCACTTGCACCAACACGAGTCAAGCCGCAACCTGTACCTACACACTTAGCCAAGCATCAATCCACACACCATTGTCAATCACACATCACTAAGGAGCGACCCTCCACTGGTCCTCGGACACACCTGGTCCTCAATCTCCCCCTTGATGAGTGCATTGACAACACCCATAGTAACCATCATAGAGAAAAAGAAAAGAAAACAACCACGAACACAAACCTCCAAAGCAAGTGATCCAAAGCCAAAGAACAAGCGAAAACAAGATCACTCGCCAAACCAAGTTTCGGCCCCCTAAGACAAGGGCAACGGCTTGACACAGCCGAGACAAAACAAAGCTCAACAAAACAAAGCTCACAACGAGCACACCACAAAGCACAAAACTCAGGAAAATCAAAGGAGCTCCCCCTGCACATATGCAAATTCCCCCTGAGCAAATGCAACCTCTTCTTCTCAATTTTTCTCCTCACATGCAACATCTCACAGACACAAACCAATTTTCCACAAAATCTCCCCCTACCATACATAAATCTCCCCTTTGTTGACAATGCATGAATCAAGGTATATGAAACTCTTCCCCTTGTTTTCATTAAAAATGCATGTCAAAGCATATATACAATCTACCAAGCATCTCAAATATACAAAGAGCACAACAAAATGCTACAAATGAGACATAGAGCAAGCAAAGTAGATATGGTGTAGTTAGCACATTGCCATCAAGAAGGTAGAGACATTTAAGCATGTGACATGGCCAAAAGCAATTTTAAGCAAAATTTTTTACAAAGAAACATTCATCTCATGAACAAGACCCTATCCATAGCAATTTGAGCACAAATACACTAGATCATCCAAAGTTTATGCAAGATCACAAATTCTCATCACAAGATCATTATAAACGCCCTCAAGCTACTCAAGTCATGTTAAAGCCACCGAGCCATGTGTCTACTTCTTAAAATGAGACTTCTCATGGTAGACAACATGCTACGGTTTAGCACCCAAGATATGAATATCACAAACATAAAAACATGATTAGGAGCTCATTTTTCTAGCATAAGGCAATTCATACACCAATTTCATTTTCAAGTTTAAACATGGTACATGAAGTGCCTTTGCGGCAAAAAGAAGCTTATGCTCCTCCCCAAGTAAGCAAAAGGGCTAAACATTTATAATGACAAAAGGTCTTTGACCCCAAGCAAAGAGAACATGATACTCAAGCACAGCCTAAACATGATATAGGCATTTAAGCACAAATGAGGCATAGACAAGCATCTACTCATGAGAGAGGCAATTTTATCATTTTCACAAACATGAAGCTATCTCAACATAAATATATGGCAAAACCATCAAGAGCATAGCATTCACATCACCATTTACCAAACATGCACATATCTCATACACAGCACATCAGTGATCAAAGTATATAAGAGAAGCTTTTCCTAGCACAAGTGATCCATAGATGGCTATCCTACCAGGTTTTGTACAGAAAGTAAAATGCATGAATGGAATGCAACAAAATGAAACATATGACACATATATACATGAGAAGCTCCAAGACCCAGCTAGAAAGGAAAGCACACCCCAAGTTCACCCCGCAAGCGAGTGAAAGGGACTTGGTCAAGTGGTTTGGTGAAAATGTCGGCTAGCTGATCTTGGGTAGGCACATAGGACAAAGATATGTTTCCCTTCTCAACATTGTCCCTCAGAAAGTGGTACCTCACTTCTATGTGTTTCATTTTGGAGTGAAGGACTGGGTTTTTGGCTACACTTATGACACTGGTGTTGTCACAAAAGAGTGGAACCTAGGAGCACTCCTCACCAAAATCGCTCATAGTGTAGGTCATCCAAAGCAGCTGGGAACAACAACTAGCAGCAGCTACATACTCGACCTCTGTAGTGGACTGGGCTACACTGGATTGCTTACGAGATGACCAAAAGACCAAAGAAGAACCAAGGAACTGACAACACCCAGAGGTAGACTTGCGGTCCAATCGACACCCAGCAAAATCAGCATCGGAGTACCCGTGAAGTCTGAGTGTCGAGGAGGCAGAATACCAAAGACCAAACTCAGGAGTGTAGTTCAAGTACCTGAAAATCTGCTTGACGGCCTGCCGATGTGAAGTCCTCGATGAAGCCTAAAAACGAGCGCACAGACACACACTGAACTGTATGTCTGGCCTCGTCGTCGTCAAGTAGAGGAGGGAGCTGATCATGCTCCGGTACTCCTTCTAGTCCATGGGTTCACCATCCTCGTCCGCGTCCAAAGTCGTAGTGGTACTCATCGGTGTAGTCAGCGGCTTGGAGTCGTTCATGCTGAGGACCAGGTGTGTCCTAGGACCAGTGGTGGGTCGCTCCTTAGTGATGAGTGATTGACAACATTGTGTGGACTGATGCTTGGCTAAGTATGCAGGTACAGGTTGCGGCTTGACTCGTGTCGGTGCAGGTGAAGAACAAGCGCGAAAGGCCTTAGCCGTGGCGGCCTCCGGGTGATGGAGAGGCAAGTAGGCTTGGTTCGATGGACCCGGTGGCCGATGGGGTCAGGTGCGAGCAGTGCGGTGCAAGACTGGCGGGCTGAAGTCGTGAACATGGGGCAGTGCAAGGTAGCAGATGGAGCCCGAAACTTGCACGCGGGGTTTGGTGGTTTGCCCACAAAACCATCAGGTGGACGGTTTCTTGGTTTGGGCCGAAAAACCAAGCCCGGAGGCCCGAGGCGACGGAGACGGTGATCCGGGAGCTTCGGGAAGCTTCGAGGCGGAGGGCACGTGGCGTGATCGCGGGGTTTGCGTCAATGTGAAGCGAAGCCGCGGTGGAAGTGTGTCCGTCCGATGAAGACTTGACCAAAATGCCCCTGAGGGATTGTATCTTCATTTGAGTTGTAGGGGTAGCGTGGTCATTTACCTCCCTCCGATGGACTTTGTATAAATAGCGGAGAGGTGGATGGCATATCTGTCTGTTGGACCCTAGGTTTTCCTCCCCCGTTAGATTGCTCTGAACTGCTTCTTTTCCCTTTGTATTCCTTAGGCTAGATTCTTGTATAGACTTTGACCTCTGGATGTATGGAAGCATTCGGCGTTGCGGTGATCTCCTAGTCTGTTATGATTTTCGTGTCATTTTCGGGGCTATTTTTGGGGAATTTCGTTCTTCGCTCGATTCGGGGATTTGAGGGCGTTTTCCTTCGGATTTCTTTGAGGAGATCATGGGTGGATGCCTTGCGCATCTTTGTGTGTGATCTTGACTCCTCAAACGTCGTGGAGAGCCTTCGATTCGTGAGTTTTTGGCCGGAGTTCGTGTTCTTGGTAGAGTTCGTGTGATCCGCGATTCCCGGCGATTTAGTGGCTTAGAGGTCGAGATTTTTTGGGCATAGCTTCCTCTTATGTTTCTTATCATCTCCCCCAAATCTTGTCTCAAGAGCTTTTGGCGTTTGGGAGATCCGGTGATGGATTTGGAGAGTTGACTTCGCGAGCTCGAGCAGCTCTGTCCGGGGCTAGCGGACAGTCCGCGAGGACCCCGCGGATAGTCTGCACTTCCAGAAGTTCGTCGTGTGTTCTTCGTGTTCTTGCGCGTCTTCGTTTCGATCTGTTTCGGCCCTAGGGTTTCGTTGCAAGAGGTTTGCGGACAGTCTGCGTGTCGATCACGGATGGTCCGTGTGGGGTAGTTTTGTGTGGGGTTTGCAGCGAGGTTGGCGGATAGTCCGTCTAGGCCTCACGGACAGTCCGCGACACTGGCGGACAGTCCGCAAGACGTAGCCGGACAGTCTGTATTTCTGGGTTCGTCTCTGGTGGTTCGGTTGCTTATTTCGGACGGTCCGCGGGGTAGGTCCGGACAGTCCGCCGTACACTAGCGGACTGTCCGCCCGTTCCTGCCGGACAGTCCGCGCCTGACATTTCCAGATTGTGCCAAGTACTTTGATTCTTGTCTAGTTGCTTCCGCTCTTTGCTCCTAGGCTTGTCTCTTGATCTTGTAGGCTTGTGTGTGCCTTGTTTGGAGCTTTCTTTGTGTGCGCGAGCATTTGGAGTGGCAATCGGGGTATAGGCCGAGTTCGACCTTTGGGAAGACTTATTATCGGCTCCCATTCACTCTCCCTCTCTGGTCGCCCTTTTCGGTCCTTCAATTGGTATCAGAGCCAGTTACGGATCTTATTGTTTCTAACCAGTCTAAGATCCTAAGATGGGCGATTACGGCAAGGGGTCGGGTCCTCCGCACTTTGATGGCAAGAATTACCCGATGTGGGAGAGACGCATGGGCGCGTTTTTGCGAGGGAAGGGAACTCTGATCTGAGAGGTCACTCAGAATCCTCATTATGTCATCCCAGACAGTTTTCTGCTTCCAGGATCGCGGGACATGTTTGAGGCCAACAGTAAGGCCGTTGATTACTTGTTCCGTGCTCTCTGTGCCTTGGAGTTTGATCGAGTGTACAGAGAGGATGTGGCCGGAAAGATTTGGCTCAAGTTGAGAAATGCTCATGTTGGCAATGCCCAAGTGCAAGCCCGTATGTTTTCCACTTACAGGAGAGAGTACAAGAACTTCACTCATCTCCCCGGTGAGTCGACCGATGCTATGTTTCAGCGCTTTACTAGCATAGTCAACAACATGAGGGCCAATGTGACAGTGCTCCCATACACGGATCATGATCAAGCTATCAAGCTTTTGCATGCCCTGGATAGGTCCGTGTGGAGTGCCAAGGTCGAGGCCATTGAGAAGTCGAGCGCGTATGACACGTTGTCGCTTGACGAGCTGTTCTCCAAGCTAAGGTCTTCAGAGGTTGATCGTGGCTTGAGAGCCAAGAGCGAGAGCCACACTGATCCTCATAGTTTGGCTCTTGTCTCAGGATCGAGGACTAACACTAACTCTGTTGGCTTTTCTTTGTCTTGTCTTGTGTCCTTGCCAGATGAGGACTTTGAGGTGCTAAGCAAGGATGATCTCGCCTTGTTGAGCAAGAGGTTTGGGCGGATGTACGAGAACCGCAAGAATGCAAGGCGGAGCTTGGGGATGTGCTATCGGTGTGGGAAGCACGGGCACTTTATCACCGAATGCCCTGAAGCCATGGAGATCAAGAACGACTACAAGGGCAAGCCCAAGCACGACTACAACAAGCACCGCTCCTGGAATGACTACAAGGACAAGCACAAGGACAAGGGTGAGAGAAGGCACAAGAAGAATGGTGGCCACAAGAAGAAGACCGCTCGAGCAATGGTGGCCGGAGTGAGAGACATCGACTCGACATCAAGTGATGCTTCTTCCGACTCGAGAGCGAGGAAGAGCAAGAGAAGCGCAAGGACAAGCGGCACACGGGAAAGAAATTCACCGGCTTGAGCTTTGTTGCACAAGGTGGATTTTGCGGCATGGCGCACTCCAAGAAGGGTGGGAGGCACAGCTCGGATTCGAACTCTGATTCCGAAGAAGAGGTACGACAAGATCCCAACTTCTTTCTAGAGGAGAATGCTAGGCTCAATGAGTTGCTTGATAACCATGATGATGTGCTTAGAAAGACCAACAAGGAGAAGAGGGAATTTAGGTCTTTGTTGGGTGATGCTAAGGATAAGATAGCCGAGCTTGAATCCTTGCTTGTGGATGCTAGAAATGAGATAGGTGCTTTGAAATCTGCTCCTGTGGTGTTTGATGAGATTGACTGTGGTGATTGCTCAGTTTTTCTTGCTGATTTGACTGCTCTCAAGGAGAAACATGCTTCTACTCTTGAGGAACTAGATGTGGTTAGGGTTGAGTGTGATGAATTGAAGTCTAGGCCAGCTTTGTTAGGAGCTTGTACTTCATGTCCGATTTTTCATGCTAGGCTAGATGAATCTCACACTAGAATTGTTTCTCTTGAGGCGGCATTGGAAGCTCCTCTTCCTACAACATGTTCAACCTGTGAAATGCATGCTTTGAAAAATATGGAACTTGCACACTATGTTGATCGTCTGCAGGATGAAAATGATGAACTTAGGAAATTGATGAGTTGGTTGTCTAGACATGAGCCACAATTGAGTTTGATGTTGGCTCAGTTCAAGAGGTTTGATGGTCAGGCGTTGGGGGCTGACAAGAGTGGTGAGGGAGAAGAGAAAGCCGGAGAGACTCCTACTCCACCACACACCATACCCATGAACAAATATGCACCCAAGCCAAACCACCTGAGAAACAAGCTTGATACAACTCCAGACCCACCAGTGTTCCCCCAGAAAACAGAGAATTACCAGAAACCTATCAAGTTTGTGAGCAAACTGGGTAATGTCTTTGAGGGGAAGTCAGGAGAGAAAGCAGTTGAGAAGCCCACAGAAAAGCCACCGCCTAAGCCAGTGTCAATCCGCTACCATTGTGAGTATTGTGGGATGGATGGGCATAAGGATGAGTTCTGTTTCCGGAGGAAGAGGGATGAGAGGTTTGCTAGGGAGATGGCAAACAAGGACAGGTACCACCTTGCTCATGGTGTACCTGAGCCTCGTAGAGGGCCTCTACCTAGGGGTGAGGTGTATGTGCGTATAGTTCCCACTCGTGGAGGTGGAGGTGGAGGTGTGTTCCCTCAGAGAGATAGGCGTGTTGGGTTTGGGCATCCTGAGTTGGCTCGACGTGCTCCTTCTCGTGACCATTACGAGTTTGGGAGGCACGATCGGAGCTTTGGGTCTCAGATGGACTACGGGCCACGTTTTCCCCCTCGTGGTGCGTGTACTCCTCCAGTGAGATGTGACAGGTCCTTTGGTGGTAGGCATGAGAGGACTCCGCCTAGGGGTGTTGGTAGAATGGACTTTGCTAACCCTTCTTTTGAGCAAATGGCTCGACACTGGTTTGACTCTTTTGGTACTAACCCCAGTGTTGAGTCGCTTTCTGATTCTCGTTCTCATTTTTGATTGCAGGTGGGAGGCTTGGAGAACTTTTGGTTGATCGACTCCGGTTGCTCACGACACATGACCGGAGATCGTGGGTGGTTCTCCAGCCTCACCCCGGTGAGTACGAGGGAGTACATCACTTTCGGGGATAATGGGAGAGGATGAGTGCTTGCTGAAGGTATGGTGAAGGTGAGTAGCAAGGTGACCTTAAGAAGTGTGGCCCTGGTCAAGTCACTTGGTTTTAACCTGTTGTCAGTATCTCAATTACTCGATGAAGGTTTTGAGGTTCGTTTTAAGTCGGGCGCTTCTCGTGTGCTTGATTCTCGAGGCGATCTTGTCTGTTTGTTCGTCCCCGAGGGACAAATCTTCCGTGCCGATTTTTCCCAGTCTGTTGGTCCTCCTCGATGCTTTGTTGCTGGCATGTCGGCCGAGCTTTGGAAATGGCATAGGAGGTTGGGACACTTGAGCTTTGAGTTGCTTTCCCGCTTGAGTGGTCTTGATCTTGTCCGAGGATTGCCTAAGTTGAAATTCGAGAACGATTTGGTTTGTGCTTCTTGTCAGCATGGAAAAATGGTTGCTGCTTCTCACGCCCCTCTGACTGCGGTCATGACCGAGCGACCTTGTGAGCTGTTGCACATGGATTTGGTTGGGCCAGCTCGTGTTCGCTCTGCGGGTGGGAAGTGGTATGTTCTTGTGGTTGTTGATGATTTTTCGAGGTACTCTTGGGTTTTCTTTTTGGAGGATAAGAGCGAGACATCTGGTTTGTTCGGGACTTGATCTTGAGGTTGAAGAATGAGAGACATGGAGATGCCATTCGAGCTATACGCAGTGACAATGGCATAGAGTTTAAGAACTCTCATTTTGATGCCTTTTGCACTGATCTTGGTCTCGATCATCAGTACTCTTCTCCATACGTCGCTTGCCAGAATGGCATAGTGGAGAGGAAGAACCGGACCCTTTGTGGGATGGCCAAGACGATGCTCGATGAGCATAGGACTCCTAGGCGTTTCTGGGCCGAGGCGGTCAATACCGCTTGCTATGTCTCAAATCGCATCTTCCTTCGTGCCTTTAAGAAGAAGACCTCTTATGAGCTGATGCATGGCCGACAACCCAAGGTGAGTCACTTTAGAGCTTTTGGATGCAAGTGTTTCATTCTGAAGAAGGGCAAGTTGGATAAGTTCGAGTCTAGATGTTCGGATGGTATTTTCCTTGGTTATGCAATTCATTCTAGAGCATATCGTGTGCTCAACCTTGACACTAACCGAATCATGGAGACTTGCGAGGTAACCTTCGACGAGACACAGCCATGTAGCTCTTCTGCTTTTGAGTGTGCAGGTGACGAGGAGATTGGAGCTAGGATCTTTGAGGATGAGAAGGATGGAGATGGAGACGACGACGATGATGGTGCTGATGCTCCCATGGCTGATCAAGTACGCGCTACTTCCACTACTACGACGACGATCGAGGATGGACCATCCCCTACACCCACTACGGCTGAGGCTGTTCGAGTGGAGGCTGCTGCTGAGGGGGAGATTATGTCTAGGCGAGAGGCTCCCCGGCGTGTACAAGTGGATCGCCCCCCGACGACGATCATCGGTGACCTTCATGAACGCACTACACGGTCGAGGCCAGGAACACTTCTCATTTCTCTCACTCTGCTTTTGTTGCATCGTTTGAGCCCAAAGATATTCGACACGCTTTGTCTGACGAGAATTGGGTGAATTCCATGCATGAGGAGTTGGAGAATTTTGAGAGAAACCAAGTCTGGGTGTTAGTCGATCCACCACCAAATTGCCGTCCCATAGGTACCAAGTGGGTGTGGAAGAACAAAGAGGGTGAGAATGGGATGATTGTGAGAAACAAGTCGAGGTTGGTGGCTCAGGGGTTCAACCAGAAGTATGGGATAGACTATGAGGAGACATTTGCTCATGTGGCTCGTTTAGAGGCAATTAGGATCCTTCTAGCCTTTGCCGTGGCTAAAGGGTTCAAGTTGTACCATTGGATGTCAAGAGTGCTTTCTTGAATGGGGTGATCGAGGAAGAAGTGTATGTGAGGCAACCCCCGGGGTTTGAGAGTGAAAAATACCCACACCGTGTATACAAACTCCAGAGAGCGCTCTATAGGTTGAAACAGGCACCTAGAGCTTGGTATGGCAGGTTGAGATGTTTTTTGCTGAGTAAGGGGTTTGTAATGGGCACAGTTGATAAGACCTTGTTTCTCCTTAAGCATGGGAATGACCTTTTGATTGTTCAGATATACGTGGATGACATAATCTTTGGTGGCTCTTCTCATGATCTTGTTGCCCGATTTGCAGATGACATGAGCAGGGAATTTGAGATGTCCATGATGGGCGAGCTGCAGTTTTTCTTGGGCCTCCAGATCAAGCAGTGCAAGGACGGGACGTTTGTACATTAGGCGAAGTACACCAGGGACATGGTGAAGAAGTTTGGCATGAACGACTCCAACCCGCTGACTACATCGATGAGTACCACTACGGCTTTGGACGCAGACGAGGACGGCGAACCCGTGGACCAGAAGGAGTACCAGAGCATGATCGGCTCCCTCCTCTACTTGACGGCAACAAGGCCGGACATATAGTTCAGTGTGTATCTGTGCGCTCATTTTCAGGCTTCACCGAGGACTTCACATCGGCAGGCCATCAAGCGGATTTTCAGGTACTTGAACTACACTCCTGAGTTTGGTCTTTGGTATTCTGCCTCCTCGACACTCAGACTTCACGGGTACTCCGATGCTGATTTTGCTGGGTGTCGATTGGACCGCAAGTCTACCTCTGGGTGTTGTCAGTTCCTTGGTTCTTCTTTGGTCTCTTGGTCATCTCACAAGCAATCCAGTGTAGCCCAGTCCACTACAGAGGCCGAGTATGTAGCTGCTGCTAGTTGTTCTTCCCAGCTGCTTCGGATGACCTACACCATGAGTGATTTTGGAGAGGAGTGCTCCCAGGTTCCACTTTTCTGTGATAGCACCAGTGCCATAAGCGTAGCCAAAAATCCTGGTCTCCACTCCAAAACGAAACACATAGAAGTGAGGTACCACTTTCTGAGGGACAATGTTGAGAAGGGAAACATATCTTTGTCCTATGTCCGTACCCAAGACCAGTTAGCTGACATTTTCACCAAACCGCTTGATCAAGTCACTTTCACTCGCTTGTGGGGTGAACTTGGTGTTTGCTTTCCTTTCTAGCTGAGTCTTGGAGCTTCTCATGTATAGATGTGTCATATGTTCATTTTGTTGCATTGCATTCATGCATTTTACTTTCTGTACAAAACCTGGTAGGATAGCCATCTTTGGATCACTTAAGCTAGGAATGAGCTTCTCTTATATACATTGATCACTGATGTGCTATATGTGAGACTTGTGCATGTTTGGTAAATTGTGGATGGAAATGCTATGCTCTTGATGGTTTTGCCACATATTTATGTTGAGATAGCTTCATGTTTGTGAAAATGCTAAATTGATGTCTCTCATGAGTAGATGGTTGTCTATTCTCAATTTGTGCTTAAATGCCTATATCATGTTTAGTTTGTGCTTGAGAATCATATTCTCTTTGCTTGGGGTCAAAGACCTTTTTATCATTGTAAATGTTTAGCCCTTTCGCTTGCTTGGGGAGGAGCATAAGCTTCTTTTTGCCGCAAAGGCACTTCATGTACCATGTTTAATCTTGAAAATGAAATTGGTGTGTGAATTGCCTTATGCTTGAAAAATGAGCTCCTAATCACGTTTTTATGCTTTGAAATTCATATCTTGGGTGCTAAACCGTAGCATGTTGTCTACCATGAGAAGTCTCATTTTAAGAAGTAGACACATGGCTCGGTGGCTTTAACATGACTTGAGTAGCTTGAGGGCGTTTATAATGATCTTGTGGTGAGAATCTGTGATCTTGCATAAACTTTGGATGATCTAGTGTATTTATGTTCAAATTGGTATAGAGAGAGTCTTGCTCATGAGATGACTATTTCTTTGTGAAAATTGCTTAAAATTGCTTTTAGTCATGCCAAACTTCTTCACCATGTCCCTGGTGTACTTTGCCTGATGTACAAACGTCCCGTCCTTGCACTGCTTGATCTGGAGTCCTAAGAAAAACTGCAGCTCGCCCATCATGGACATCTCAAATTCCCTACTCATGTCATCTGCAAATCTGACAACTAGATCATAAGAAGAGCCACCAAAGGTTATGTCATCCACGTATATCTGAACAATCAAAAGGTCATTCCCATGCTTAAGGAGAAACAGGGTCTTATCAACTGTGCCCATCACAAACCCCTTACTCAGCAAAAACCCTCTCAACCTATCATACCAAGCTCTAGGTGCATGTTTGAACCCATAGAGCGCTCTCTGGAGTTTGTATACACGGTGTGGGTATTTTTCACTCTCAAACCCCGGGGGTTGCCTCACATACACTTCTTCCTCTATCACCCCATTCAAGAAAGCACTCTTGACATCCATTTGGTACAACTTGAACCCTTTAGCCACGGCAAAGGCTAGAAGGATCCTAATTGCCTCCAAACGTGCCACGGGAGCAAATGTCTCCTCATAATCTATGCCCTCTTTCTGGTTGAACCCCGAGCCACCAACCTCGACTTGTTTCTCACAACCATCCCATTCTCACCCTCTATGTTCTTCCACACCCACTTGGTACCTATGGGACGACAATTTGGTGGTGGATCGACTAACACCCAGACTAGGTTTCTCTCAAAATTCTCCAACTCCTCATGCATGGAATTCACCCAATTCTCGTCAGACAAAGCATGTCGAATATCTTTGGGCTCAAAAGAAGCGACAAAAGCATAGTGAGCGAAATGAGAGGTATTCCTTGACCTCGACCGTGTAGTGCGTTCATGAAGGTCACCTATGATCGTCGTCGGCGGGTGATCCACTTGTACTCGTAGGGGAGCCTCTCACCTGGACACAATCTCCCCCTCAGCAGAAGCCTCCACTCTAAAAGCCTCAGTCGTAGTGGGTGTAGGGGATGGTCCATCCTCGATCGTCGTCGTAGTAGTGGAAGTAGCGTGTACACGATCAGCCACGGGAGCATCACCACCATCATCGTCGTCGTCTCCATCTCCATCCTTCTCATCCTCAAAGATCCTAGCTCTAATCTCCTCGTCACCTGCACACTCAAAAGCAGAAGAGCTACATGGCTGTGTCTCGTTGAAGGTTACCTCGCAAGTCTCCATGATTCGGTTAGTGTCAAGTTTGAGCACACGATATGCTCTAGAATGAATCGCATAACCAAGGAAAATACCATCCGAACATCTAGACTCAAACTTATCGAACTTGCCCTTCTTCAGAATGAAACACTTGCAACCAAAAAGCTCTAAAGTGACTCACCTTGGGTTGTCGTCCATGCATCAGCTCATAAGAGGTCTTCTTCTTAAAGGCACGAAGGAAGATGCGATTTGAGACATAACAAGCGGTATTGACCGCCTCGGCCCAGAAACATCTAGGAGTCCTATGCTCATCGAGCATCGTCCTGGCCATCTCACAAAGGGTCCGGCTCTTCCTCTCCACTACGCCATTCTGGCAAGCGACGTATGGAGAAGAGTACTGATGATCGAGACCAAGATCACTGCAAAAGGTATCGAAATGACAGTTTTTAAACTCCGTGCCATTGTCACTGCGTATAGCTCGAATGGCATCACCATGTCTCTCATTCTTCAACCTCAAGATCAAATCCCGAACAAAGCCAAATGTCTCTCTCTTATCCTACAAGAAGAAAACCCAAGAGTACCTCGATAAATCATCAACAACCACAAGAACATACCACTTCCCACCCGCAGAGCGAACACGAGCTGGCCCAACCAAATCCATGTGCAACAGCTCACAAGGTTGCTCGGTCATGACCGCAGTCAGAGGGGCGTGAGAAGCATCAACCATTTTTCCATGCCGACAAGAAGCAGAAACCAAATCCTTCTTGAATTTCAACTTAGGCAATCCTCGGACAAGATCAAGACCACTCAAGCGGGAAAGCAACTCAAAGCTCAAGTGTCCCAACCTCCTATGCCATTTCCAAAGCTCGGCCGAAACACCAGGAACAAAGCATCGAAGAGGGCCAACAGACTGGGAAAAATTGGCTCGGAATATTTGACCCTCGGGAACGATCGTACAGACAAGATCGCCTCGAGAATCAAGCACACGAGAAGCGCCCGACTTAAAACGAACCTCAAAACCTTCGTCAAGTAACTGAGATAGTGACAACAGGTTAAAACCAAGTGACTTGACCAGAGCCACACTTCTTAAGGTCACCTTGCAACTCACCTTCACAATACCATCAGCAAGCACTCGTCCTCTCCCTTTATCCCCGAAAGTGATGTACTCCCTCGTACTCACCGGGGTGATGCTAGAGAACCACCCACAATCTCCGGTCATGTGTCGTGAGCAACCGGAGTCGATCAACCAAAAGTCCTCCAAGCCTCCCACCTGTAATAAAAAATGAGAATGAGAATGAGCAAGCTACTCAACACTGGGGTTAGTACCAAAAGCGTCAAACCAGTGTCGAGCCATTTGCTCAAAAGAAGGGTTAGCAAAATCCATCCTACCAAAACCTCTAGGCAGAGCCCTCTCATGCCTACCACCAAAGGACCTATCACGCCTCACTGGAGGAGTACGCGCACCACGAGGAGGAAAACGTGCATGTAGTCCATCTGAGACCCAAAGCTCCGATCGTGCCTCCCAAACTCGTAATGGTCACGAGACGGAGCACGTCGAGCCAACTCACCACGCCCAAACCCAACATGCCAATCTCTCTGAGCAAAGCCACCTCCACCTCCACGAGTGGGAACTGTACGCACATACACCTCACCCCTAGGTAGAGGCCCTCTACGAGGCTCAGGCACACCATGAGAAAGGTGGTACCTGTCCTTGTTTGCCATCTCCCTTATGGTGTGTGGTGGAGTGGGGATCTCTCCAACTTTCTCTTCTCCCTCACCACTCTTCTCACCACTCTTGCCAGCCCCCAACGCCTGACCATCAAACCGCTTGAACTCACCAACATCAAACTCAACTGTGGCTCATGCCCAGACAACCAACTCATCAATTTCCTAAGCTCATCATTTTCATCCTGCAAACGGTCAACATAGTGTGCAAGTTCCATATTTTTCAAAGCATGCATTTCACAGGTAGAACATGATGTAGGAATGGGAGCCTTCAAAGCAGCCTCAAGAGAAACTATCGTGGTGTGAGACTCATCTAGCCTAGCATGCAACACAGGACATGAAGTGCAAGCACCTAACAAAGCTGGCCTAGATTTTAGTTCATCACACTCAACCCTAATCACATCTAGTTCCTCAAGAGTAGAGGCATGCTTCTCCTTGAGAGCAGTCAAATCAGCAAGAAAAACTGAACAATCACCACAGTCAATCTCATCAGACACCACAGGAGCAGATTTCAAAGAGCCTATCTCATTTCTAGCATTCACAAGCAAGGATTCAAGCTCAGCTATCTTATCCTTAGCATCACCCAACAAAGACCTAAATTCCCTCTTCTCCTTGTTGGTCTTTCTAAGCACATCATCACGATTATCAAGCAACTCATTCAGCCTAGCATTCTCCTCTAGCAAGAAGTTGGGATCATGTTGTACCTCTTCCTCGGAGTTCGAATCCAAGCTGTGCTTGCCACCCTTCTTGGAGTGCGCCATGTCGCAAAAACCACCTTGTGCGACGAAGCTCCGGCCGGTGAAGTTCTTGCTCGTGTGCCACTTGTCCTTGCGCCTTTCTTGCTCTTCCTTGCTACTCGAGTCGGAAGAAGCATCGCTTGATGTCGAGTCGATGTCGCTCGCTCCATCCACCATCGCTCGAGCCGTCTTCTTCTTGTACCCGCTACTCTTCTTGTGCCTTCTCTCGCCCTTGTCCTTGTGCTTGTCCTTGTAGTCGTTCCGGGAGCGGTGCTTGTTGTAGTCGTGCTTGGGCTTGCCCTTGTAGTCGTTCTTGATCTCCATGGCTTCAGGGCATTCAGCGATGAAGTGCCCGTGCTTCCCGCACCGATAGCACATCCCCGAGCACTGCCTTGCATTCTTGCAGTTCTCGTACATCCGCCCAAACCTCTTGCTCAACAAAGCGAGGTCATCCTCGCTCAGCTCCTCAAAGTCCTCATCTGGCAAGGACACAAGACAAGACAAAGAGAAACCAATAGAGTTAGCGTTGGACCTTGATCCTGAGACAAGAGCCAAACTATGAGGATCAGTGGGGCTCTCACTCTTGGCTCTCAAGCCACGATCAACCTCCGAAGACCTGAGCTTGGAAAACAGCTCATCAAGCGTAAGTGTATCATACACGCTCGACTCCTCAATGGCCTCGACCTTGGCACTCCACACAGATCTATCCAGGGCATGCAAAAGCTTGATAGCTTGATCATGATCCATGTATGGGAGCACTGTCACATTAGCCCTCATGTTGTTGACTATGCTAGTGAAGCACTGAAACATAGCATCGGTCGACTCACCGGGGAGATGAGTGAAGTTCTCATACTCTCTCCGGTAAGTGGAAAACAAACGGGCTTGCACTTGGGCATTGCCAACATGAGCATTTCTCAACTTGAGCCAAATCTTTCCGGCCACATTCTCTCTGTACACTCGCTCGAACTCCGAGGCACAGAGAGCACAGAACAAGTAATCAACGTCCTTGCTGTTGGCCTTACACATGTCCTGTGATCCTGGAAGCAGAAAACTATCTGGGATGACATAATGAGGATTCTGAGTGACCTCACGGATCAGAGTTCCCTTCCCCCGCAAAAACGCGCCCATGCGCCTTTGCCACATCGGGTAATTCTTGCCATCAAAGTGCAGAGGACCCGACCCCTTGCCATAATTGCCCATCTTTGGATCTTAGACTGGTTAGAATCAAGAAGATCCGTAACCAGCTCTGATACCAATTGAACGACCGAATAGGCGAAAAGAGAGGGGGGGAGTGAATGGGAGCCGATAAATATTCTTCCCAAAGGTCGAACTCAACCTATACCCTGATTGCCACTCCGAGTACTCGCAGACACCAAAGAAGCTCTAGACAAGGCACAAACAAGCCCTCAAGATCAAGAGACAAGCCTAGAAGCAAAGAGCGGAAGCACAAGACAAGAACCAAAGGACTTAGCCAAATCTGCGAAGGCCTGGGCGGACGGTCCGCAAGGGTACGACGGACAGTCCGTGTCACTCGCGGATAGTCCGTGTGGACACGGCGAACAGTCCGCAATGACACACCGAACCTCCAGTAGCGCACCGAGGAAATTCGGACAGTCCGGGCAAGCACCACGGACGGTCCGGCACCTCGTGGACAGTCCGGCCACCCCCTGGCGGACAGTCCGGCCAAACTCGCTGGACACCCCAGACAAACTTCGAGCCACCCCAGACAAAAACCAAGCCACGCAGACAGTCCGCACTCCTCAAGCGGACAGTCTGCAAACCTCTTGCAACAAAACCCTAGCTGCGCCACGGATCAAAACACGAGTTCACAAAAACAGGCGACGAACACGCGAAGAACCCTAGACGCGCGGACTGTCCACGAGCCACGAACAGAACCAAAAACGCCCGACCCGCGGGGTCAACTGCTCAAACTCATCACCGGATCTCCCAAACGGATGAAGCTCTTGAGACAAGATTTTGGGGAGATGAGAAGCGTCACTAGATGAAGCTATGCCCCAAAAATCTCGACCTCTAACTCCCTAAATCAGCGAGAATCGCGGATCACACGAACCACCACCAAGAACTCAAACTCCGGCCAAAAACTCACGAATCGAAGGCTTTCCCCGGCGTTTGAGGGGTCAAGATCACACACAAAGATGCGCAAGGCATCCACCCATGATCCCCTCAAAGAATTCCAAAGGAAAACACCCTCAAATCCCCGAATCAAGCGCAGAACGAAACTCCCCAAAAATAGCCCCGAAAATGACACGAAAATCACAGAGGACTAGGAGATCACCGCAACGCCGAATGCTTCCATACATCCAGAGGTCAGAGTCTATACAAGAATCTAGCCTAAGGAATACAGAGGGAAAAGAAGCAGTTCGGAGCAATCTACCGGGGGAGGAAACCCTAGAGTCCAAGACAGAGAGATGCCATCCACCTCTTCGCTATTTATACGAAGTCCATCGGAGAGAGGTAAATGACCACGCTACCCCTACAACTTGAAATGAAGATACAACCCCTCAGGGGCATTTTGGTCAAGTCTTCATCGAGCGGACACGCTTCCACCGCGGCCTTGCTTAGCATCGACGCAAGCCCCGCGATCACGCCACGTGCCCCCCGCCTCAAAGCTTCCCAAAGCTCCCGGATCACCGTCTCCGTCGCCTTGGGCCTCCGGACTTGGTGTCCTGGTTTTCCAAGCGTTAGTGTAAGGTCTCCAAATCGAGTGCCGAA
Organism: Cenchrus fungigraminus; assembly: GCA_036936925.1. Lineage (NCBI taxonomy): Eukaryota > Viridiplantae > Streptophyta > Magnoliopsida > Poales > Poaceae > Cenchrus > Cenchrus fungigraminus. The sequence goes on from CM072775.1 coordinate 26,458,300, forward strand.
GCTGAATACCGTGGCGTGGCGAATGGTGTTGCTGAAGCAACTTGGTTGCGTCAGTTGCTTCTTGAGCTTCGCCACCCTCCTCGTCGTGCCACCTTGGTCTATTGTGACAATATCAGTGTTGTATATCTATCCGGCAACCCAGTGCAACATCAGCGAACAAAGCATGTTGAGATTGATCTCCATTTTGTTCGAGAGAAGGTCGCCCTCGGTCACGTTCAGGTTCTTCACGTTCCTACGACATCGCAGTGCACTGACATCTTTACCAAGGGCCTTCCTACCTTACTATTTCAGGAATTTTGGTCCAGCCTAAATGTTAGTGATGCTTCTCATTAGACTGTGGGGGAGTGTTAGCCTTTTGTAATTATATCTTGTGTAATTATTATAGGTAGCTCATAAGCCACCCTGGCCTCTATATGTACCGATGCTTGTTGATGGAATACAATCAGTTTTTCCCACTAATAGCCTTTTCTAGCTTCACGGTAGTTATGCGATTGCTAGGCCTTTTCCCTTCTCTCGCACTGTCACTACGCGAAGGTAAACAATCACTTCACTAACGCATCTATTTCTAAGCATCCATAGAGTTAAGCTAATCACCACGATTACCACAAACCCTACTAAGATCACATGTTGTACACACATATGTAAATCAAGCATTTGCAAAGACATAGACCATGAAGCATCGAGGCATATGGTTCATGTAGCGATTACATATCAAAGATCCATCTAACCCTAGGGATGAATGGAGACGCTACCCCATCATCTTACACGGATTGAGAACATCGTCGATGAAGATGGCGGTGATGAAGCTCGGGAACACCCCTAGGCCGCCGGCTTGGAGTCCTCCTCTTGCTTTCTTCCCTCTGCCGGTGTTGATCCTTGCGATGAACTCATCTAACTCTATCCCTCATCTAGCTGCGGCGGCTTTCTGGTGAATGGGCGTCGGTAGAATGATTGGATGCGGCGGCCGTCGGAGGTGGGGACTACTTATGCACCGAAGAAAGGGCTAGGTCAAAGGGGACCACGAACCGAGGCGAAAAGGGCCTGGGTCGGTCGTCATGGGCTGGCCGGCCTTGGCCTTTTCTGGCCCGGTTCGGGCCCGTCTTCCTCCCCGCGACTCATCTTGACTTTTTGGATTTATGCCCTTTTATTTGTGTCATTTTGGCATCGTCATCCCCGCGATCAAGATAGGGCGGTCTTCTCGCATGAAGTCTGGTCTTTACGTCTTAGTCCTCGGGGATGATACGTTGCAGCACCTTGGTCCTTGCCACCTTTGGAAGTGATTTTGCCTTGCACTTGAATACGAACGGAATTCCTCATTTGCTCCTTTGAACTTGTTGTAACTCCGTCCCTTTTGTCCATGTTTTCCTGCAAAAACACAACACTTCCAAATGCTCATACAAAGTTGAACTTGTTATATCATTAGTGTGCCTAGTGACAGGTTATTTCAATAATCAATCTCAAACCAAAGTGTAACGAATGCTCTAGGTTGACGGAAATCGACCGCCAACATCCCCCCATGCTTAGACCTTGCTCGTCCTCGAGTAAGTAATCCTTGCTTAAAGGGGAAATCAGCGTTGCCTTCCAATGTTGTCCCTACACTTAGTCATGCATGACGAGGCAAATTGCTATCTCTTAAGAATTTAGTTTTAAAGTTGAAGTTGTGACCGACTTCTTTTTCATTATGGATGATAGACTAACAATAAAGAACAAGCCACATTTAATAAATACGATGCTCTCAAACTTAAGTGAACTTCAAACCGTTACCTTGCTCCATCTAAGAATTTTCAAAAAGATGTGTATCCAACTATTGACGCAAAAAATGGAATCAAGTTGTTCAACGGCAACACGAAACGGATCCCTGGGATGTAACAAGGCGTGCCAGTCGACCTGACCTATTGTTCGGCACGGAAAGATAGGAAATGTTAAATGCGGGTTAGATCGGCTAGAGAACCGATGTGGGTCTTCAATAAGTAACAGCCCGATCTGCTGATATAACTGTAGAGCGAATCAGCTAGCTGTAGCAGCCGAAGTGCAAGTATATCCAAAATGGCTAGATCGGCCGATTTGATGACGTAGGCAAAGCGCAAGCAAAAGCAGAGCAAACTAAGCGCTACGAGACAACACTCGAAATCAATCTAAATCGGCTGTGTCGTGGTGAAATGATGTAGGAGCGAGGATAGCCGATACGATATGATTACGAGCTGGATAAATTGGTGATAAAAGCTAAATAAACAAGAAAACTTGCAAACCTAGTTGATATCGATAAGTTGTGAATAGAACTAGAAGAAACCACAGCGATGCGGCCGGAGGTTAAAGCCTTGTTGATATTCGATAAAACGGTACTTACAAGCTTGCCAGAGGTCGATCGATGCAGCCCGACGAGCTAGAAGAATAGCGTTTGAAGAACCAAGAAAATAAGAAGAAGTAAAAAAGGGTGGCGAAGTCACCGACTTGAAAAAGTAAAGGTTTTGTGTATATTGGTGTGTACAAACTTTCTCCGACCACGCAGGGTTGCTATTTATGTCCTGAGGACAACTCGACTCCTAGTCGACGACGACAATGTTTACTTGAATCTAAAGAAATAAAACTACCAAAAACATAACGATTCTTAAAGGAATCGGACTCTCTAAACTGACTTTGACCCAATGTCAACTTGATTGTTGACCCGCCTTCATCTTCTCTCCTTTGGCGTATCCTTCTTCTACCACGTCTTTCTTTCATCAATCGGCTGACCCCCGATCGGACAGTCGCTTCTCTCCCTTTCTCTATCGGCTTTGCGGTCTTCCTGATGCCTTCTTCAGCCCTTCTCCGACATGTATCAAAAAATGGTGTCAACACCAACAGAAATGAAAATCTCTTGCAAAAGCTCATGGAAACACTCATCTCATCAAGTCACTCAAGCCTATACTAGATTATTTTCAACCTATTCTACTCATATGTGATAGTGGAAGGCTTATGTGGAGCTTGGTAGGTCAAAACAATCCTAACAAAACATACATCCGAAATATTGTCAAATTAAGAGAGAGATCTACTGGAATTACCGAGACTCGTCAAAAAGGCCATAGAAAATAAATGTTGGAAAGAGAGGGATGAAAAACACACATTTAGATAGGTGGACATGTGCAAGTGGCAAATGGATGATCCTGAGGCACAAGTGAAGTCCTCGTTATCAGATTGCACATGGTTGGAAGATTTGAGTATGGATTTGTCTTCGAGGCACTTGAGAACTTATGAAGCAAAAGGAACCGAGGAGCATATTTATTATTTTTTTCATTTCCCTCTTTTTTTCTTATATTTTTTTCTTCTTTTTCCTTTTTCTTCTTTTCTCATCATTTTGTATTCCTTTTTTTCTTTTTGCTCCTTTTATTCCTTCTTTTTGCTCCTCAGAACTTTTGCAACATAAAACTTACTCAGCATTTGATAGAGATGATGCCATGACTCCTACCCCAATGCTTGAACGATCCTCGTCCTCAAGCATAAAAGAGGGGGGCAAATCGCCGCTGAAGTAAGCATAAATTCGATAATCTTTTTGAGGAACATCTGAATCTTCATCGAGAATTTTACTCCATACTCAAAATTGGGTTGTGGTCCAGGAGGTAATCACGAAAGATGTTTTTGGTTTAGGGTGGATGCCCAGCGAGGTTTGTGAAATTTTCGATGTGAAAACCCACAATGCATGGACAAAAAGGCTAGCATGAAAAAGTTACTATTGACCCAAAAAACCAAATCAAGTTCTTCAACGGCAACACGTAACGGATCCCCGGGATGTAACAAGGCGTGCCAGACAACCTGACCTGTTGATCAGCACGGAAAGATAGGTAACGTTAAATGCGGGTTAGATCAGCTAGAGAACCGATGTGGATCTTCAATAAGTAACAGCCTGATCGGTTGATACAACTGTAGAGCGATTCGGCTAGCTGTAGCAGCCGAAGTGCAAGTATATCCAAAACGGCTAGATCAGCCGATTTGATGACGTAGGCAAAGCGCAAGCGAAAGCAGAGCAAACTAAGCGCTACGAGAAAACACTCAAAACCAATCTAAATCGGCTGTATCGTGGTGAAACGATGCAGGAGAAAGGATAGCCGATACGATATGATTACGAGCTGGATAAATTGGTGATAAAAGCTAAATAAACAAGAAAACTTGCAAACCCCATTGATATTGATAAGTTGTGAATAGAATTAGACGAAACTACAGTGATACGCCCGAAGGTTAAAGCCTAGTTGATATTCGATAAAACGGTACTTACAAGCTTGCCGGAGGTCGATCGATGCAACCCGACGAGCTAGAAGAATGACGTTTGAAGAAACAATAAAATAAGAAGATTTAAAAAAGGGTGGCGAAGTCACCAACTTGAAAAAGTATAGGTTTTGTGTATATTGGTGTGTGCAACCTTTCTCCGACCACGCAGGGTCGCTATTTATGTCCTGAGGACAACTTGACTCCTAGTCGATGACGACAAAAGTTTACTTGTATCTAAAGAAATAAAACTACCAAAAACTTAATGATTCTTATAGGAATCGAACTCTCTAAACTGACTTTGACCCAATGCCAACTTGATTGTTTACCCGCCTCCATCTTCTCTCCTTTGGCGTATCCTTCTTCTGCCACGTCTTAATCTCATCAATCTGCTGACCCTCGATCAGCTGGTCGCTTCTCTCCCTTTTTCTATCGACTTTGAGGTCTTCCTGATGCCTTCTTCGGCCCTTTTCCGACATGTGTCAAAAAACGGTGTGAACACATGCCCCCCAGTTTCAGAGTAAATTTCTTTTGCTCTGAAATTCTCATCTTCCCCCTTTCAACCTTTAAGGATTCTTTGTGATTTTTCTTGATGAAAAATTAATCCGCACGATATCTTTTGGGTGATCTCTTCTCATTAATGACATTAGCTGCCCACCAACTTAAACGCATCCGAGTATACATTATTAATTCTCCTTGTATAATAGTTGTCTTTGCTGCCATCGCATGATCTCCAATCCACTACCTTGTGTTACTTCCTTATAAAAATCGACCTTAACTTGATGAATATCAACTCCTTGTCGCTTTGAGGATTGTGGAAAGGATTTTCTCTTATGTTCTTCTTCTTCTGGAGTTCAGAGTGGATTTCCTCCTGTAGCGGCTTCCAAATCCTTTACCTCTTTCTTAGGGAAACGTATCACTGACCTCATTATGAGTCATTAGAAGTTGGGATTTTCACGGGAAAACTGTTCCATCCTTGACTATATTCGACATCTTCTGAGATTCCTTCCTATCCTTTCGTCTCCCTGCCCCCTGTGTTTGACTATAAATAGCACCCGAAGCTATCGGCTTCCTCACAACTTCAACCATGGCACAATAGGTACATCTGATAGGATGTAGGCTCCTTCTTTTCGCCTGTCTTTCTTCTCCTCTTTCTTTTCTTTGCGGTTAGAAGAATTCTTGTGAAGTAGTGTAGCGGCATGTTTCTCTCGCCGGCTTCTTTTGTGAAGTCAGGAGGTGCAACAGTTAGAAGAACCCTTGTGAAAAGCTTGGGTTCCACGGCTGTTAGGCAGTAGCAAGAGAGAGTGTCGGCTACACATTATCAGTGGAGAACACTCCAAGGGGAGGTGAACCATCTTGGTCATTAATCTCGGTGAGTTTCTGGTGGGAGGTCATAGAATCTGGAGAAGATCTTAAGCCTCACTTCCCTTTTTCTTTGCTAATTCCTCCCCTTTGGTATACATCAATCTCATATATCCTCATCATACTGGAGATAAGCTCTTTATGTAATCTGTAGTATCTTCAATCAGATGTAATCACCATGTATTGAAATGTGAGAGAAAGAAATAATATATACTTTCATCTTTTGTTCTAAGGGCGACTGTTACATCGGCCATGATCTGAATTTTTATCGGCTGTGAAAAATACTTTATTCTTTTATTTTTTCTGCTAAAGGCGATAACTGGGTATCGGCTATCCATCTTAAGAACGATTGCTAAGAAATCGGCTGACCATCCAAAATTCCAATTGGCTAAAAATCAGCAGTAGTAATCAGCTAACAAACCGAAGGTGAAACCGACTGAAATATCCATAACTAAATCGGCTAGAAGCCGAAAGTAGTTTTTAACTAAGCACCAACCCAAATGCTTGGATAATATCTCTTCAGATATTTCCCATTTAAGGCTCTTGAAAACTTTTCTCCTTCCAGTGTCTCCAAAATATACGCATTGCCTTGAGCACTTTGACTGATGCGAAAGGGTCCTGTCCAATTGGGCGACCAATTGCCGAACTTAGGATCTCTAGTCCCGATCGGCAGTATAAGTTTCCACACCAAATCTCCTGCAGAGGATTCTTTGATATTAACCTTCTTATCATACCACTTGGATACCCTTTTCTTATTTTCTTCAATATTGATCAAGGCCCTGAGCCCACAGCCGGCTAGATCTTCTAACTCTTCTTTCATCAAATTTGAATATTCATCAGCCGATAGCTCGTCTTGTAATGACATGCGTCTCGATCCTGCTCTTACTTCCCAAGGCAAAACAACATCATGTCTGTAGACCAGTTGATAAGGAGAAACTTTAGTGACTCCATGACAAGCCATCATGTAAGCCCATAATGCTTCAATAGGGTTTAGGGCTTTCATCAATCTTCCTCTTGATCAATTTGATAATACTTTTATTGGAAGCTTCAGCTTGTCCATTGGCTTGAGCATAATAAGGAGAAGAATTCAATACTTTGATTCCCATACCAGTAGAAAATTCATCGAACTCTCCTGACGTAAATTGGCTTCCTTGATCTGTTTTAATGGTTTGGGGTATTCCAAATCTATAGATGATGTGCTCTTTCACAAAATCAATCATGTTACCTGAAGTCACATTCTTGAGAGGAATCGCTTCAACCCACTTGGTGAAGTAATCGGTAACCACGAGTATGAACTTATGTCCTTTGCTTGACGGAGGGAAGATCTGTCTGATAAGGTCAATTGCCCATCCTCTGAACGGCCATGGTTTGATTATTGGATTCATTGCTGATGCGGGAGCTCTTTGCACACTTCTGAATTTCTGGCAGTCTTTGACACCCTTTGTAATATTTAAAGCAATCTTCCAGTATGGTTGGCCAAAAATACCCATTGTTCTTGATCATCCACTTCATCTTAAAAGCTGATTGATGAGCTCCACATACTCCTTCATGAATCTCACCCATTAATATTTTTGCTTCTTCTTCGCTCAGGCATTTGAGTAAAACTCCATCAAGCGTCCGATAATATAGTTGATCATCTAACAACACATATTTGAGAGCTTTGAGTTTAATACGACGATCTACCTTTTTTGAGGGATCCGAAAGATAATCGACTATCTCTTTTCTCCAATCATTAGTATCATATTCCGTGACTAAAATTGGCCGATATCCAGAAGCGTTTTGGGCCAACCGATTAGCATCTTCGTTATGCGCTTTCAGAATATGCCATAATGTTGCCGTGCTGAATTCTCTGAGCAAATCCAAACAAGCCTCATGATAAATTCTTAGGACATCATCTTTGCACTCATATTCTCCAGTTAATTGTTTAATTACTAACAAGGAATCACCAATAATTTCAACTGCTTCAATTCCTTCTTCCCGAAGCAAAGTAAGCCCTTTCAACAAAGCTATGTACTCTGCTTGATTATTGGTAGAAGTTTTCTCAATTGGCACAGAACGCTCATATGATTGTCCTGTAGGAGAAATCAGAACACTACCAATTCCAGCTCCAGCACTTCATGATGATCCATCAAAGAATAATGTCCAAGGAGCAATATCAACTTCATTTGACCCCAAATGTTGTGTGACAAAATCAGCCAGTACTTGTCCTTTGATTGCTCGTGCTGACTTATATCTGAGATCAAATTCTGACAAAGCTAAAATCCACTTGCCAATGCGTCCCTTTAATATCGGCAGAGATAACATACATTTGATCACATGATCTTTGCATATTACTGTACATTTAGTCGATAGAAGGTAATGTCTTAACTTTGTGCAGGAGAAATATAGACACAAACATAACTTCTCAACTGGTGGATATCGAGTTTCTACATCTAAAAGCCTTCTGCTTAAGAAGTAGATTACCCTTTCTACCCCTTCAAATTCTTGGACTAAGGCTGAACCAATAGCATCATCAGTAGTTGATAAGTATAATTTGAATGCCATGCCATGCTGAGGAGGAACCAATACAGGAGGAGACTTTAAATATTGCTTGATATCATCCAACGCTTTCTGCTGTTCTGGTCCCCATACAAACTATTGATTTGGCTTCAATTTCAACAAAGGGGTAAATGATCGAATTCTTTCGGACAAATTGGATATGAATCTTCTGATAAAGTTGATCTTGCCAATAAGTGATTGCAATTCTTTCTTATTAGTCGGAGGAACCACCTTATCAATTGCAGTAATCAATTTTTCTCCAACTTCGATGCCCCGCTCGTGAATCATGAAGCCCAGAAATTGACCAACCGATACACCAAAAGCACACTCGTGAGTATTCATCTTCAAACCATGCTTTCTTGTACTTTCCAGTGCCTTTCGTAGATCGGCCAGATGTTCTGCATGATCTTTAGATTTCACGACTACGTCATCAATGTATATCTCCACTATCTTACCAATAAGGTCATGGAAAATGTAATTCATTACTCTCTGATATGTAGCACCCGCATTTTCAAGCCGAATGTCATGACTACCCACTTATATAAGACGACGTGACTAGGACATCTGAAAGTTGTTTTCGCAATATCTTCAATAGCCATAAATATTTGATTATAACCAGCGTTACCATCCATGAAGCTGATGATTCTATGTCCAGCAGCAGCATTCACCAGTGCAACAGCTATCGGCATTGGGTATCCATCCATTGGCGTTGCTTTATTCAGATCTCTGAAATCAATGCATACACGAAGTTTGCCATTCTTCTTGTAGACATGAACTATGTTTGAAATCCACTCGGCGTATCAACATTGTCAAATGAAACCAGCTTTGAGTAACTTAGTTATCTCGGCTTTTATATCTGGAAGAATTTTGTCGTTGCATGGTCTCGGCCTTTGCTTAAACATCCGATATCCTGGCTTGATTGGCAGCTGATGTTCTACAATTGATCGGTCTAAACCAGGCATCTCATAATCCTCCCATGCGAAGCAATCCTTGAACTCTTGCAATAATGAAATCAACTTTATTTTATAATCTGCTTCTAATCTGGCACTGATAAATGTCGGCCTTGGTTCGCTTTTATCACCAAGATCTATTTTTTCTAACTCATCGGCCGATGTAAACCTGTGCCCAAGCTTTCCTTCATCTTTTATAAATTGATCCATTAAACCATAATTTTGGAACTGGCCACTTGGATTGGCCCACTCTTTTGCAGTTGACTGATCTTGAGGGTTGACGACTTCTTCGCTCTTGGCCAATTCAGATGTCAAGACTCTTGCTTGTGAGATTGAATCTTTGGCTACTTCGACCATATTGGTTGGAAAAGAATAATGACCAGTTTTTGTCGTATAAAAATCAAGCAACTCAGTTTCCTTTTTGCCGAGGGAATGCGCAATCGGCCTTTTATCTGATACCCACTCAACAAGATTGATCTTGACATCCCCCTCTGAATCAGAATCCTCAACATAAGATATCTTTTTCTGATAATTCCTCCTAGGTTCATAAGGCCGAGAAGAACTTTCATGGCTTAATCGATGCACCAACTGACTTATGCTCTCAAACTCCTGCGAAGCATACTTCTCTTTGATTGAAGGCAAGAGTCCTTGAAAAGCCAATTCTGCCAGTTGTTTGTCGATCAAAGACAGGCTATAACATTTGTTCTGTGTCTCTTTAAACCTTTGGATGAAGTTTGACACTGATTCATTGTTCCTCTGCTTCAGACTGGTCAAATCAGTAATTTTCATCTCATGTATTCCAGAGAAGAAATATCCATGAAATTTTCATTCAAGATCCTCCCAACTCTGAATGGAGTCGGTTGGTAACGATATAAACCAAGCAAAGGCTGGCCCTGACAGAGAAGATGAAAACAAACATACTCTCAATAGCTCATTTGATCATGCATCTCCACATTGAATAATAAATCGGCTAATATGCTCAATGGTGGAGGTGTCATCTTGACCAGTAAATTGGGTGAAATCAGGCACTTTATATCTCTAAGGGAATGAAATTTGATCGAAATAAGCAGGATAAGGTGTCCGGTACACGTCAGTTTGTTGGTTTGGTTTCAACCCAAACTGTTTTTGTACCAAATTTGTAATCTCAGCCATAAATTTCTTATTCTGATCGATCGGCTGATTATCTGCCGAAGGATTTAGCTGATTCTGCATAATTCCAACTGATCCTAGCTGTTCATACATAATTGGATGTGATGCCAAAGGAGTATGTAAAGTTGTATACTGAGGAAATCCCGCTGAATGAAGTACTCTATTCGGAGTTTCTTGATGTATGAGTTGCTCATTTGTGATTTTTGACTGTCTTGGGTGTTGAGAAACTGAAGATATAGGCTGAGCGATCTGATCGAGCAGCATGGCTTGATGCATTGCTTTGTTATAATCTTCTTGAATTTTTTCAGCATAAACCCTTACTGCATATGCTTTATCAGCTAGACTCATCTGCTCTGGAATGAACTGATAACTGGAAATTGGCTTTTCAGCCGATGCCGCCTCAAATGTTGAATGCTGAGATACTGTAGGGATTTCGTAAGAATCCTCTTGTATTTGTTTGACAAGGTGAGCATGTATAGCTGCTACTTCAACACGTTGAGATATTTGAGCTTCAGGATTGAAGTACGTGAATGAAATTCCCTTGTCATTGTCGCTGGTCAATCCTCTCAGATTATTGAAGACTGCTAAATAAGGAAGAGGAAATTCCTTTGATTTTTGCTTTGATCCCTATGTAGAGTCTTTCGGCAAATCAAATCCAATCAACTTTCCACTCGCATCCCTTATCGCTGGATATACTGGTGCAGCTGATGTAGGAGATTTGTAGCTCTGAGATTCTGATTGACCAGGCACTTCCATGGTTGTTCCCAACTCTTCTAATCCAGTTGCAAGCTGTTCTCTGACAACCTCCTTTATACTATTGTGAATAGTATTGTTGAGAACAGGGGCTTGGTCCATCAGTGTTTGCCGCAAAGCTTCTGTCATTATGTCTTGAAGCTTTTCTGGTTCGGCCTGCACCATCAATTGATTGAGTCTCGGAAGAGGACTCATTTTGAATGCTCCTTCCTTACTCAAGCCGAAACTTACCAATAAAAGCTGATGATATTCTTCCATGCGTTCTTCATATTCACCTCTATCTTCCTTACGGAGTTGATCCAATGCGATAAGTTGGATGTTTGACTGATCAACACCTTTAGGCTGTTGCGGAATTGACATCGTGGAATAGTGCTTTGTGTCCCACTAGGCGTGCCAAGATGTGTTGATGCAAAAAACGGAATCAAGTTCTTCAACGGCAACACGTAACGGATCCCCGGGTTGTAACAAGGCGTGCCAGCCGACCTGACCTGTTGATCGGCACGGAAAGATAGGAAACATTAAATGCGGGTTAGATCAGCTAGAGAACCGATGTGGGTCTTCAATAAGTAACAGCTCGATCGGCCGATACAACTGTAGAGCGAATCGGCTAGCTGTTGCAGCCGAAGTGCAAGTATATCCAAAACGTCTAGATCAGCCGATTTGATGACGTAGGCAAAGCGCAAGCGAAAGCAGAGCAAACTAAGAGCTACGAGATAACACTCGAAACCAATCTATATCGGCTATATCGTGGTGAAACGATGCAGGAGCGAGGATAGTCGATACGATATGATTACGAGCTGGATAAATTGGTGATAAAAGCTAAATAAACAAGAAAACTTGCAAACCTAGCTGATATCGATAAGTTGTGAATAGAACTAGATGAAACCACAGTGATGCGCCAGGAGGTTAAAGCCTAGTTGATATTCGATAAAACGGTACTTACAAGCTTGCCGGAGGTCGATCGATGCAGCCCGACGAGCTAGAAGAATAGCGTTTGAAGAAACAAGAAAATAAGAAGTAAAAAAGGGTGGCGAAATCGCCGACTTGAAAAAGTAAAGGTTTTGTGTATATTGGTGTGCACAAACTTTCTCCGACCACGCAGGGTCGCTATTTATGTCCTGAGGACAACTTGACTCCTAGTCAATGACGACAAAAGTTTACTTGTATCAAAAGAAACAAAACTACCAAAAACTTAACAATTCTTATATGAATCGGACTCTCTAAACTGACTTTGACCCAATGCCAACTTGATTGTTGACCTGCCTCCATCTTCTCTCCTTTGGCGTATCCTTCTTCTGCCACGTCTTTCTCTCATCAATCGGCTGACCCTGATCGGCTGGTCACTTCTCTCCCTTTCTCTATCGGCTTTGAGGTCTTCCTGATGCCTTCTTCGGCCCTTTTCTGACATGTGTCAAAAAATGGTGTCAACAGTTACACAAAGGAATGACCAGCTTCTTAGTCTCGAACCATGGAAATCAATCCTAATCCAACTGATCAAAACATATGTTTGCAATCTACAAGTTTTGTTATCATGGAACATATATGTATATGGCTTTGGTAGGTAGAACTTTGCAAGAGCATCACAAATATTTAAATAGCATAAAAGTTAAGTTTTCATAAAAACCAACAAGTTATCCAGCTATCCGCAAACTTAAATCAAAGAGCAAAGATATATATACATACATACATACATATATATATATATATATATTATATATATGGGTCTAGAGTATAGTCATTTTATCTCCACAAATAAAAGATCATGTTATAGAGAGCAACTAGCCAAGACATGTATAACTTCATGTAGGTTAAACAAAGCGCAACATTCATCATTTTTCCATAAGCATAGGCATTATAAAACATCAAGATGAACACATGGTCATGCTTATTTTATTAAAAATAAAAATAAATCTAGGTTGTCCTCCTAGTAGCCATGTTATTGTTAAAGAGAATAAACAAAAAGTTGCACCTAAGGTTGAAGGCATACTTACAAGCATTTATTTTCGGAAAAGAGAAGGTCTATGGAGGTGTTACCATGTTTTGTAGTTCTTTGTTATCTTCTCCCAACATCTCCATTTATTGGATGTGGATTTTCTTTTGTCTTGATTTTCCAATGCTCCTATACTTCTGAATTTGATCATGTATGCTTAATTGAGCCAATGGTCACCCTTCTCTTCTATGTTGTCATCACCATCTCTTCTTTCTTGTTCTCATCATCTCCATGATGTCTCTTCTTCATGGATTTCCCCTCTGTCCATAACAGACAATATATGAAAATATAGATCTATTGAAAAGTTTATTAAATTACCTTTCCAATGTGTGGTCATTCATCGACAACGGAGTTCAAACAAGGGAGCTATGTCTTTTTTACTTCAGCGCTGCGTGCTGTCCAAAACTGAATTCAGGACGTGTTGTACTCGGTGATTCGACCATAACCGCTTGTAGGAACCTCCGATTGCCTTCCTTCTTCAGTTGTTGGAATCGGAACTTCATGGGGCTTTGTTAGCGGTCGATTTCTGTCAACCTAGAGCAATTGTTACACTATGGTTTGAGCTTTGATTTGGAACTAACCCACCACTAGGCATACTAATGATGTAACAAGTTCGTCTTCCTATGTGCATTTTGAAGTATATTGTGTTTGTAGGAAAACTTAAGGACCGGAATGGTGACCAAAGAGGGCGGGGGGAGTGAATGGGAGCCGATAAAAATTCTTCTCAAAAGAGACGAACTCGGCCTATGATCCCAAACCCAACTCCGCAGTCCTCAACACCTCGCTAGCCAAATCCACGCAGCCACTGAAGTGCTACTAGACCTAACAGCTAGCCACACACACTCAAGCTACTCGAACACGCAGCGGAACAAACCTCGAGTAGCACACAGCCTGCACCGGTCAGAACGGTCACTTGCACCGGCCAGACCAGTCAAGATGAACCTGCACAGAATCCTTTCAGAATTGTCCAGCAAGCCTAGATGTCAATTCCAGGATGTGGAACAACAGAAAGAAATCCTGCAAACTGCCTGGCAAGCAAAAACCCTCCAAAACACGAGCACACCGAAAACTCCCTACAGCTGAACTTGCTCCAGAAGCACTCTGCAAGCAAGCAGCGCAAACCACAGCAGCAAACGGAGAATTCCCACTGAAAGCTCCTGCACCGGTCTGACTGATGCTTCCACCAGTCTGACCGGTCTAGCTCGGGAAAAGTCCAACTACAAGAACACGATCTCCTAAAGGCCAAAACTGCACTGAACTGAAACAGCAGCAAGCCAAGATCACAACCAACACTCCGGAGGAAAAGTCCCCGAGAGACAGCCACAACAGGCCACACCGGTCTGACCGGTGGGGTGCACCGGTCTGACCGGTCACGCCTGGGCTGCTCGGGATGAACTCCACCCGCGAGTCAACTTCCACCTTCCGATGCCTCGATCTCCCGATTCGCTCCACAGATTGAAGTAAAACTTTAGGGATAGGTGTATCACCTCATGACGAGTCATGCCGAAGAGATCGGCCCCAAAGATCCACTCAATCAATAGGAATCGGAGGATGAACACCCAGAACACCTTTTCCCGGAACCGAAACAAAATCCCAAAATCGAGCACCTAATCCCACGGATTGAGAAAGGAGATCACAAAAAAAAAGAACCACAAGGAGCTCATGGATACATCCCACACCAAATCCGTCAAGGGAAGGCCTCAAAACCACTAAGAGAATATCACCAAGAAAAGGCTCCGAAAATCACCAAAAAGGAAAAACGGGGGAGGCACCAAGAGCACTTGAGGATCCACGCCGAATCTTCTATACATGCCATGAAAAGTTCATACAAGGTCTAGCATCCGCCCGTACATCCAACCGTCTCACAAGATCTCACCATGAAGCTCTCATGCTAGCCTAAGGAGAAAATAGGAAGCTAAAAAGAGAAATTGCTAAGAGCAAATGATACCCTAGAGCCCCAAGGGATGGCTGCCACAACCCTTCCACTCGGTTTATATATGAGGTCCTTCGGTGGGGGTAAATTACTAGATTGCCCTCTAGGTGATACAACCCCTCGAAGGGCATATTTGGAAACTTGACAGCCTTTCCATCAAACGGACGCCCAACAACCGCACCTTGCGTAGCCTCGACGCCAACCTTGCGATCCCGACGCGTGTCCTTCACTTCGAGTCACCCGACGCTCCTCGGCCTCCACCGGTCAGGCCGGTGCTCCCCACCGGTCAGACCGGTCTGGGGCACCGGTCAGAACGGCCCGCGCAGAGCGGAGCCGCCGACCACTCGGACTTGGCTTTGTGGCTCAGCCAAGGAACCCAGTGGTTTTCTGGTGAACCACTGCAAACCCCGCAAGCTTGGTGCAGCCTCCACGCCGAGCTCCTCGACTTGGCCGCCACATTCGCTCCGGCTCGATGTTGGCTTTCGGATCAACCAATGAACCCGCTATCAGCTGACTTTAACTTGCTCTTCTCGCACCATGTGACTCGCACTCGTTGCCGTCTGGCCACCGGGTCCATCAAACCAAGCCTACTTGTCCCTACAGTCCTTCGGAGGCCCCGCAAGGCTAAGACCGTTCGCACTTGTTCTTCACCTGCACAAACGCACACAAGCCACAGCCTACATCCACAAGATAGAGCACAGCGTCAGTCCACACAACGTTGTCAATCACTCATCACTAGAGAGTGGCCAACCACTAGCCATCGAACACTCTGGTCCTCAATCTCCCCCTTGATGAGTGTATTGACAACACATCACATAAACATAACACAAAGAAAGGTAAAAACAAAAGGCAAACGAAAACCTCCAAACGAGTGATCAACAACCAAACAACACAAACTCTGATCACTCACAAACCAAAGTCTCGGTCCCCTAAGGCAAGGGCAACGGCTCAACACAACCGAGACAAAAACCACCAAAGCTCCTAAAGAGCAAAGCAAAGCTCCCACGGAGTAAACCACCAAAGCAAGAACTCAAACAACACAAGGAGCTCCCCCTGAGCAAATGCAACTCCCCCTGAACCAAACTGTGCAGCTTACCTGAAGCAACCGAGCTTCCAGCTCACACCGGTCAGACCGGTCAGGGCACCGGTCTGACCGATGACCATATCCACAGTGCATTTTGGTTCAACCGGTCAGACCGGTGCCCACACCGGTCAGACTGATGACCTGGGCACCGGTCAGGCCGATGACCATATCTACAGTGCACACTTGCTCATTTTTCGTCAGAAACTTCTTCAAAACATTCTATGCATGCAACAAGCCATACATGCCCAAACTTCTCCCCCTTATTGACATTGCATGAATCAAGGCATTTCTACGAAAATTTAGCTTCTAGGCTTCTCAAATGGACATAGAACCATAAAATGTGCTAGGAACAAGCAAATGGACTACCTAGAGTTGATAAATGTTCAAAATAGCACAACCATCAAGAATGTTCAGTTGCATATACACAAGTTCAAGCTATGGTGAAAAATAGCATTTTTGCGAAAAATTTCCCTCTCATGAGCAAAGACCTAAACATGAGCAAAATATGCCAACGTGAATCTATATCACACAAACGTCATGCTAGGTCACATATCCTCAACACAAGATCATTACAAACACCCATAAGCATCTCATGTCATGTTAAAGCAACCGAGCCATGTGTCTACTTCTAAAAATGAGACTTCTTATGGTAGACAACAAGCAACGGTTTAGCACCCATATTAAATTCAGATTTAAAGCATTTATGACATGGAACAAATGAGAGCATAACTTCAAGAACAAGCATTTCATACCAAATTCAGTTTTCATATTTAAGCACAAAATGGTACATGAAGTGCCTTTGCGGCAAAAAGAAGCTTATGCTCCCCCACAAGTTAACATATGGGCTAAACATTCAGAATGACAAATGGGTCTTTGACCCCAAGTGAGAAGCACCTGGTATCCAAACATGATTTAAACATGATATAAACCACCAAAGCACACTAAGATCATGCAAAATCTTAAACTCACAAGAGAGAGCCTATCTAGCATTTTTGTCAAAAGTAAGCTATCTCATCATGAATATACAACCAAACTCTCAAGAGCATAGCTTATCATCCCAAATATCAAGCAAGCATATCCACAAGCTTAAACATAGCATATCATAGGGATCCATGTACATAGGAGAAGCCATTCCTAGCCAATTCATATGATAGAAATGCAATGCAAAACATATCTTACAAAGATGCAAACCTATACATCAAGATACAAAGATGGCTACTCTATGAAATTAAACATGCATGCTGTACATCAAAGAAAACATGTATGAAACATGTGCTACAAAGTGAGCTCCCAAAGACCAACTCAAAAAGGACAACACACACCAAGCTCTCCCTGTAAACGAGCAAAGGTAGCTTGGTCAAGAGGTTTTGTGAATATGTCGGCTTTTTGGTCTTGGGTAGGTACAGGGCTCAACACTATGGTTCCCTTCTCAACATTATCCCTCAGAAAGTGGTACCTCACTTCGATGTGTTTTGTTCTGGAATGGAGCACTGAGTTTTTGGTAACGCTTATGACATTGGTCCTATCACAAAGAAGTGGGATCTGAGTGCACTCCTCACCTAAGTCTCTCATGTTATAGGAAATCCAAAGCAGCTGGGAACAACAACTAGCGGCTGCAACATACTCACTTCAGTGGTAGATTGAGCTACACTCGAATGTTTTTGGGAAGACCAAGAGACCAAAGAAGAACCAAGAAACTGACAAGAACCAGAGGTAGACTTGCGCTCTACACGACACCCAGCAAAGTCAGCATCGGAGAATCTATGAAGTGTGAGTGTCGAAGAGGCAGAATACCAAAGACCAAACTCAGGAGCGTACTGTAAATACCTGAAAATCCTCTTGACGGCCTGCCGATGTGAAGTCCTCGGGGAAGCCTAAAAACGAGAGCACAGACACACACTGAATTGTATGTCCGGCCTCGTCGCCATCAAGTAGAGGAGGGAGCCGATCATGCTCCGGTACTCCTTCTGGTCCACTGGTTCACCATCCTCATCTGCATCCAAAGTTGTAGTCGTACTCATCGGTGTTGACATGGGCTTCGCATCATTCATGTTGAACTTCCTCAGCATGTCCTTGGTGTACTTGCTCTGGTGTACGAAGGTCCCGTCCTTGACCTGCTTGATCTGTAGTCCTAAGAAAAATTGCAGCTCGCCAATCATAGACATCTCAAATTCCCTGCTAATGTCATCTGCAAACTTGGCAACAAGATCATGAGAGGAGCCACCAAAGATTATATCATTCACGTAAATCTGAACAATCAAAAGGTCATTCCCATGCTTAAGGAGAAACCGGGTCTTATCAACTATGCCCATCACAAACCCCTTACTCAGCAGAAAACCTCTCAACCTGCCATACCAAGCCCTCGATGCCTGTTTGAACCCATAGAGCGCCCTCTGGAGTTTATACACACGGAGTGGGTATCTCTCACTCTCAAACCCCGGTGGTTGCTTCTCATACACTTCTTCATCTATCACCCCATTTAGGAACGCACTCTTCACATCCATATGAAATAACATGAACCCTTTAGCCACGGTAAAGGCTAGAAAGATCCGAATCGCTTCCAGACGGGCCACCAGAGCAAATGTCTCCTCATAATCTATACCCTCTTTCTGGTTAAACCTCTGAGCCACCAACCTCGACTTGTTTCTCACAACTATCTCATTCTCACCTTCTTTGTTTTTCCACACCCACTTGGTACCTATGGGACGGCAATTTGGCGGTGGATCGACTAACACCCAGACTTGGTTTCTCTCAAAGTTCTCCAACTCCTCATGCATAGAATTCACCCAGTTTGCATCAGAAAGAGCGTGACCAATATCTTTGGGCTCGAAAGAGGCAACAAAAGCAGAGTGAGCGAACTGAGAAGTATTTCGTGACCTCGACCATGTAGTCCTCTCGTTCATGTCTCCAATGATCTTCGAAGGAGGGTGATCCACTTGTACACGTCGAGGAGCCTCTCGCCTAGAGACTACCTCCCCCTGCACAGCTGCTTCCACCCTTGCTTGCGGTACATGTTGATGCGTTGTAGTCGAAGTAGAAGGCCCGCCATCAACTGTAGTCGTTGTCGTGGAAGTAGTATGTACACGATCCGCATCTGGTACACGTTCCTCGCCATCACCATCACCATCTTCTCCTTCCTCCTCAAAGAGTGTCTCGGCCATCTCCTCGTCACCTGCACAATCAAAGCCCAGAGAGCTACATGGCACTGTCTTGTCGAAGGTCACCTCGCAAGTCTCCATGATTTTGTTAGTCTCAAGATTAAGCACCCTATAAGCTCTAGAATGGTTTGCATATCCAAAGAAAATACCATCACTAGATCTAGCCTCAAACTTATCAAGCTTTCCCTTCTTGAGAATGAAATACTTGCAACCAAATACTCGGAAGTGACTCACCTTAGGAGCTCTACCGTGCATAAGCTCATAGTGCGTCTTCTTCTTGAACGCTCGGAGAAAGATCATGTTCGACATATAGCATGCGGTGCTGACGGCCTCAGCCCAATACCTCCTAGGAGTCCTGTGCTCATTGAGCATCGTCCAAGCCATCTCACACAATGTCCTGTTCTTCTTTTCCACAACTCCATTTTGAGGGGGCACATAAGGAGTCGAGTACTGATGCTCAAGACCAAGATCACAACAAAATGCATCAAAATGAGAGTTTCTGAACTCAGAGCCATTATCATTGCGAATTGCTCGAAAAGTGTTCCCATGCCTCTCATTTTTCAACCTCACGATCAAGTCTCGAACAAAACCGAAAGTCTCACTCTTATCCTCCAAGAAAAACACCCAAGCATAGTGAGAATAGTCGTCCACCACAACCAGGACATACCACTTCCCACCCACCGATCGAACTCGAGCTGGCCCAACAAGGTCCATATGCAACAGCTCTGTCGGATGCTCTGTCATGACAGTAGTCAGGGGTGGATGAGAAGCAGCGACCATCTTACCATGCCTACAAGGTGCACAAACCAACTCCTTCTCAAACCTCAACCTCGGCAATTCTCGAACCAAATCGAGACCACTCAAGCGAGAAAGCAGATCAAAGCTCAAGTGTCCCAACCGCCTATGCCACTTCCACAAATCAGGAGATCCAGCCACGAAACACCGTGCAGGACCATCGGACTGAGAGAAATCAGCTCGAAAGATCTGACCCTCGGGGATAACCATACAAACACGGTCACCTCGAGAATCAAGCACCTCGGACGCACCCAACTTAAACCGAACCTCAAACACCTCATCAAGTAGCTGGGACACAGAAAGCAAATTGAACCCCAGTGACTTGACAAGAGCAACACGCCTTAGAGACACCTTCCTGCTTACCTTCATCATTCCTTCACCAAGAACTCGTCCCTTACCATTATCCCCAAAAGTGATGTACTCTCTGGTACTCACTGGGTTGAGGCTTGTGAACCAACCCCTATCTCCGGTCATGTGTCGTGAACAACCAGAGTCCAACAAACAAACGTTCCTCAAGCCTCCCACCTGCACATCAAAAACGGGGACGAAAGTGAGCAGACGACTCAACACTGGGGTTAGTACAAAAGGAGTCAAACCAGTGTCGAGCCATTTGCTCAAAAGAGGGGTTAGCAACATCCATCCTACCATATCCATCAAAACGATGACCCCTACCAAACTGAACCACCTCACGTCTCGCTGGAGGAGCATGATCACCACGAAAGGAAGAGCGTGGGCCATACCTCCTTTGAGACTCAAAGCTGCGACGACCTCTCCCATCCTCATATCGACCATGAGATGGAGAACGTCCAGCAAACACCCCACAACCAGACTCAAACTGTCTACTACCTGCACCACGACCAACAAAACCAGCTCCACAGCCACGAAACCCAAAGCTCTCACCTCTCTGGGGTGCACCGGTCTAACCGGTGCCTCTGACCATTGGCAGATCGTTGTGCTCTCAACATGCACTGTTGTTCCTGCACGAGCTGCAACAATTAAGAAACCAGTACCAGCACTTGTAGGAGAAGCAGAGCAGCTGGTGTTGATCTTTGTGGCCTGCTGGAGTGCACGAAGTGCTGGACCTGCTTGCTGCTGAACGCTGGCCTGCAGGTACTGCTCGCCTGGTGATCAGCTCGTCCTGCTGCTGTGCACGTGCGAAGAGAAGAAAAGAAAGTGTAATAGCAGGTTGTACTGAATCATTTATTATAATCTTATTTAGTGACCGATTATGTCAGGGTTAATACTTCTAACTTAAATAATGATGAAGCAACAAGTATTCTGCAGTTCCATAGCCACAATAATTCTTCTTTCTACAGCTAACCAAAAGAATAAGATCTTGAGAACGTATCTAGTGCAAACCAACCTCTCCATGCAAACTTCTCATCTGAGCCAGATGAAGTTGATCCATGGGGCGCATGAAACACAAACTGTCAAACTATAGCAGATTTGCTTCTTTGTACTCATATGTACATAAACTGTCAAGCTCCTCATATGGACATGCAAACTGATTTATAAATAATATGGAGATAAATATCCTGTATGCTTGTCAAATAATTAAACTACTAAACCACAGACAAGGGTCTAATTTCCTTTGTTTGTGTTCTTTCATATATTTAGTACATATTCAGATTTCTTCAGTAGTATAACAGACATATATACTGTATGCTTCTACTGCAGCAACATGTGTTTAACTTCAATAATCTTGTGTGGTCAGACATTTATACATAAACAGTAAGGCAAGTACAAAGATGCCTGGATAAAATTTAACCACAAGAAGACACCAAAAGAGCATATACCAAATGTAGGAAAAAAAATCCTTATTTGTCGCAATAGTTAGAATCCATCCCTGGACAATGTTTTGGTGCTATTTTCTAAATCTTTTGTATTTTGACTGGAAACTGTAGGGACCTTCTATAGATTGGTACAGTCTGGTACAACCGTATTAGTGTGGCGCAACTTAGACGGATAGGTCCGCTGAGGAGGAAGAACAGGAGAAGCATCACCCAATCAAAACAACAATGGATGGGATGGACATGGGCACCACGCAGCACACGAATAAAAAACAAACAGAAACGGGCAGAGGGATCGCACGTACAAACAAAGCTAAACAAAGCTAGAATTACTTGCCAATTGCAACCAAAAAGGAGAAACTGAAATCACCATACATGCAGCAGTTTATTGGCAAAAAGAAGCTTCAAGGGATTTTCATCAAACATGTTACCTACACGTAGATCGGAAGTGGAGCCAAATCGAGGAAATCCGGCGAGGGAGACGTACGGGAGACTGGCAAGGTCGACAGTAGCCTCGCGCGAGTCGAAGAAGAACGCGTCATCGGAGAAGTAGTTGGCGCAGACGGATGCGACGCCGCCGCCGGGGGCGCCAGGCTCAGTCGGCGACGTCGGAGGGTACTCCGCACCGCCGAACTTTCACTCACACACGTCGCCGCAACATGCTGAGCATCATAAGAAGCGGCGGCGGGACGGCGACACCTGCGCGGGGAGCGCGCGGATCAGCTCGCAGCGGCGGCGGGCCTGCGGCACCTGCGCGGGGAGCTCGCGGACCGGTTCACGGCGGTGACGTCGAACTTCGAGACCTCATCCCGTGTCGACGACGGGGCCTCCATCTCGCGGCGGCTGATCTGGGGGACCGAGGAGGGAGCGGGCAGGCGGTGGATGTGGATCAGAGAGGACGAGTGGTGAACGAAGGAGAAGGGTCGAGCCGTCGGTTTGGGGAGGAGACGGGTAGGGACGTAGGGTTTTTTTTTGCAATTTTGCGGCTTGCTGCTGGCGTTGGGCTGCAGGCCACTAATGGGTCGTGGCCCTCTTCGGATGTGTGGGGTTGCAGGCCGTGGCCCACTCAAGATGGAGGTTCTGCTGAAACTAAAATGAATACCAATCCAAGCCCGTGAAGAAAAAAATGTATCGAAAAAAAGTAATATGGTATCATTTGACTACTAGGTGATGATGGCAGGACGCACGTCGCCACTGAAGCTCCCCAGGGCGTCTGGCCGCGCTCCACGCTATGCTGCCACCCCGCCCAACCCGCGGCCGTCGCCAAAGTAGCAATCCGAGCCTCCCAGGGGCGTCCCTCACCCGCGCCGGGATCAGGGGATGGCAGCTACGGATGCCAGGACGGTGCGCCCGCCGCATCACTCCGTATATATTTTAAACTAGAGACTGTGGCGCGCCTCCGGCGCGCCTATCATCACCCGCCCAGTGTAGATGCAAAGCTCACCGAGCAATGTGTGATACATATTATCTTTTTTAATCATTGAATGAACTTAAAAAATGATTTTGAATACGCGAAAGCCATGAGGTTCACACTGCCGTTATGTAAATAATTTGATCTTATGCAATCAGAATGAAGTATGTGCAAAGACAAATTTAAATAATTTGATATGTAATGTTCAAACCACTACTCAGAGCGAACTGTGTATCCTGCTCATGAACTGGAATTTTAAAATAGAAGATGGCCATTTGTAGCATATATATAAATATAAATAAGGTAAATTAAATAATGTCAAGAAAGAAAGAAAAATAGTTTCATCATTAGCATCCATTAGGGACAACAAATAAGCATCATCAAATATATTCATTTTAAGGGCACTAAGATATGTACCTTACATAGAATTAAAAGAAAATACTTTGGTATTAAAAAAGATATAATTTATCAAGGCTCGTTGCAGGGGACACAAGCTGAAAGGACAACACAGCGCTGACAACATAATTAGAATTTCAGATTGACCAAAATGGACCTTTTTTTTATAACAAACCAAAATGGACCTTCAAATATCCCCACTGACACTTCAGCAAATAGCAGCAAAGTTGATCCTCTGTTTCTTAGCCATTTCCATGAGATATCACCATCAGTTTCAAGAAGGAAGCACACAGGAGAGCATTAGTAAATTGGTATGGAACTGAAACGACATAAAAAATGTGAGCAATACTCGAGAGAGTGAATACCTTTAAGCACACTCAAAAAAGAACCATGCATAAGGTGAAGTTAACCTTTCTATCTGCAGCAAAGAAGCTTCCCCTCGTCTCCCCCCTTCCTCCTAGTATTCTTTAGGAACTAAGTAGCTACAAAACCAAAATTTAAGTAAAAACACAAAAAGTGGAAATAATTTGGTAACCAAATATTGAGCACGCATGACATCCATGCAACATTTTATATCAAATAACAAATATATCAATTTAATCGAGTCTAGAAACAATAAACAGAGGTGGAAGGACAGTCACAGTCCTACATTTTGCATTTGAGCTCACCAGGATACCACATGAAAAAAAGGCATAGCTTGTACTTATTTCTAGTTATGCTGGATTTACCAGAGTAAAGCATATGACTCAACATTGAACAACAAGACATCTGGTGGGGAGTAATAATGTCTAGACTTTTGTCAAAATAACTCTAGTTCTTTACAGATGGTTCTAGTTCTAGTTCTATACACTATTTTTTTTTGGATAACCCATTCGGACAAAATAACATTTAGTGAAATTACTATGCTTATTTTTAAACCTTGGTCTAGGTTAGAAATTTACATATAGACATAGTTCAAAGAAGCAAAATGCCTATGATACCAGCTAGATAACCTACATCATCTGATTGTCAAATCTGGACAAAATAACATCTGGACACAAAGCAATTACGATACATAGCTATATGATCAATTTCATATATGCGGAATGCATGAGTAGAATTGTGAGGCCATTTCTCAATGATGAAGCACATATGACATTGCTTGCCATGCTTACATCCCAATAGAAAGAAACCTTATTTATAGATCAAAGACTTCAAACCAGAAGCCATGCTGCTGTACTTTTTTCTTGAGCAACTGTTGTACATTTGTTATAGGCACAATGGCATGCCAAATTGAATATTTTAAATTTCAGCCCTCTAAACATTGTATTACAGCAGAATAAATGAAGTTGAAAAG
Source organism: Cenchrus fungigraminus (assembly GCA_036936925.1). Lineage (NCBI taxonomy): Eukaryota > Viridiplantae > Streptophyta > Magnoliopsida > Poales > Poaceae > Cenchrus > Cenchrus fungigraminus. The sequence goes on from CM072775.1 coordinate 26,483,184, forward strand.
ACAAACAAATAATGAGGTAAGCTCATAGACTGAAAAAGTTGTGCACCCTTGAAACATGACATATGCTTCACTTCACCCCATCCCTACAGACAGCACCATCTGTCATTGGAATGGGAAATCAGCAACAACTGACTATGAATTGCTACTGACTCAGCTGTTGTTTTTAATTACCCATTGAAATTTACTGCACTGAAATAAGTCAACTTTGGTCTGAAATGGACATTAAATATACTTGTGATGAACAGTGAGGTTAGAAACAGAAAAGGATGTTTTCCTGCATACAGGCACACACCCTACAAATAAGGTGGCATAGGACTTACAAGAACTGGTGAGTTCACTTTGGAGAACTGGAGTTGGAAAGAAAAGAGTTGAGGGAACCTTACGTCCAGTAGACCAAATCAGACAGGCAGTTAAGGATTTGGGAGCCTCCAAAAGCATATCATACTCATTTTCATTCTGCAGTCTGATCCAGCTAACCCCTCTCATCAAATCTTGGTCTGCCAGTAAGAAAACATCATAAGAAAAGATGTCATGAGAAAATATGTGTTATGTAAAAAAACATGAATGAAACAAATATAACTGTGATTTAACATGAACAACAGCAACTGCAAATTTAATGATCTGAATGCATGTTTAAATATTGCTGTATATTTCAGCCATATGCACATCCTTTGCTATTTTATGACCAACATCAACAGAAGCTGTACCAAACCCCTTGAGCATTACTATGGTTACACATGAAAGTTGACCCTTTTGCACAAGGGTATAAAGGATGCATCCATAAACACACTAATTATATACCTAAATAATTGCCGTCAACTTTTTATAGCATCTGCCATATCAACCTATTGTTTGGCTTGTTCAAATGCTTCAATCCATTTCCGGGCTTCACCAGGAGCAGCACATGCTATCTATGAGAACCAGTACAGCAGTACCATTAAGTTGCTATGGAGGAATTTCATGGGGGCATAAACAGTAAGTAGAAATGTGCATAATACCTTTCCATCGTATTCCTTTAGAGCAATGTATGCAGGAAGCTGAGGATGTAGAACTGACGACTGTAAATCTGAAATGCAAAAGAAGTTATAAGTAGAGTAACAGCTCCAGGAAAAACACTCTCCCATGATAGCAGTATAGGTAGAGTTAAAACTACAACTGCCTTTGTCCTCGCATTTTATAAGCAGATGATTCAGTTGGAAATAAAAAATTCTCCATTACATCATAACTTGTTAATTTCAGTTATATTCAATCTTACTCCTCATTCGGTAACAAAGTAAAGGTATGTCCTCCTCAATCTTACATTTCACTTCTTTGGTTGCCAACCTGAGTAGAAAAAATGGCAATTCAACCATGCAAATACACAAGCTGGCAAGGATAAAACAAATACATTTTTTTGCTGGCAACTATGAATATTGGAATGTGTTGTTTACATTACTGAACACTGGTGCCAATCTTACAATGCACAATGTGAATATGCCTTATGAGTAGACATGACATAACAAGATAAGTGAACATACCGAGGTAATAAGTCATGTCTTCCCACTTTACAGAACGGCACCAGATCCATAGCATTTTTTTATGCATAGCAATAGCTCGAATCAAAGTTAGTAGGAAGACTGCATCTTCCTTCGTACCTGCAAAATAAAAGACAAGCTGCAATGAGGAAGAGTTGGGTGACAGATTTTCGAAGTGTATTATGTAGTATGTATTATGTAGTACGTACCCAAAGAAGGAAATTGTCCTCTGAAGCTTGCATCATCAACTTCTCTCTTCTCCAATTCAGTTTCAACCATGGCATAAGCATCTTCTCAGTTTCAATTTTTGCAACATGAACTACGGTGAGAATTTTTGCAACATGAACTACGGTGAGGCTGGAATCGATGAACAACGATGTATACCTTGTGGAAGACGAGGTTGCCACTGTTGTGTCCGGCGAGCTCGGCGACGCGGATGAGGGCGACCTCAGAAGCGTTGTTGAGGTTGTCGACGACGACGACGCGGAAGCCCTGCTGAAGCAGCTGCAGCACGGTGTGGCTGCAGATGTACCCGGCATCGCCAGTGACCAGGATGGTCCTCAGCATGGCGGCTACCGCATCGCCTCCGGCTCCGCGCAGTAACACGCCCGACCCGCCTGGCGCTGCGCGGGTTGACCGCGCTGCCCGTCCGCATGCCGCCTGCGCCTGGGAGCCACCGCCGCCGCTGGGATCCAGGTGGGGCCGCGCACGATCCGGGTAGGCCGGCTCCCGATCCGCGCATGGGAGGAGCTCCGGCCGCCGAATCTGACCGGAGATGCCGGAGTCATGAGTCAACACCACCGGCTAGGATTTCGGGTTTCTGGTCAAGAAAAGCACGGGGGAGAGAGTGGAGGAGAAAATGGGAGGGGGCGGTCTGCGGCGAGGGCGAGCAGCAAGGAAGAAAGAGAGAGGGGGTGGCGGTGTGGTTGGGAGGCGCGGCGTAGCGCAGCGCAGCGCCCAGCGGGGGAGGGGGGAAGCGGGTGGCGCCGCGGCAGGGAAAGAAGAGGGAAGGGATTGGGATAAGAACGCGCGGGGGCGGCGGGGCGGTGGGGGGGTTGTTTGCAAAAGCGATGGCGGGCGGTTTTCTGCAAAATTGCCACGAACTCGGAATTTCGTCTTCTTGGTGGACATTAAATTTGGAATGCAAGGGGTTTTCCGTAAAAAAATGGACGTGATCCCTGTAGCAAAAGGGCTTCGCTGGATCCGAAACGAATTGGCAGAAAGGTGGAGGGCTTTTTCGCAAAATTTGACGCATCGCTAGCGCTCCCTGGGCCGCCGGATTTGCTGGATCGAACGGACGCGAATTTGAGGCGACGTAGCGGGCGTCCCCGTGCGCGGCAGAGGCCACGGATTGATGGGTGTTGATTGTAAATCAAAATTGAAATCGAGATTATACTAAAGTTTTTTTAAAAAACATACCTATAATTTGTACAGTAAATGATTTTAGATAAAAAATATACGTGAATATTCAAGTGTACCTAAGTGAGGTGTTCCTAGTTGTGAAAGATGTATATTATCACTTTGTCAAAATCGTTTGAAACTTTTATGAGATGGTTATAGATCCAAAATATGTTGTTGTGTGAATCTATAGAATTTTCTACTTAAGTTTTGTTATTACTATAATTATTTATTGAATTACTAAGGAATAAATGTTAAAATATCATAATGTGGTTAAAAAAATCTAAAAAGTTGCATAACCTCATGATTTTAGTGTATAAGCATCACATAAAAAATTCAAGTGATTTTGACAAAGTGTTGCTGCGTACCCCTCACAAAGGCATATATGGCTCACATAGTCCCATGTAGCTAAGTGAGATATGTTCCTAGTTGTAAAAGATGTATAGTATCACTTTGTCGAAATCGTTTAAAATTTTTATAGGATAGTTATGGAGCCAAAATATATTATTGTGCGAATCTATGAAATTTTCTGATCAATTTTAGCTATTACGGTAATTATTTATTGAACTACTAAGGAATAAATGTGAAAATATCATAAAGAGGTTAGAAAAATCTAAAAAGTTATGTGGTCACATGATTCTGGTGTATGAGCGTCACATAAAAAATTTAAGTGAATTCGATAAAGAGTTGTTGAATATCCCTCATAAAGACATATATGGCTTACATATTCCTATGTAGCTAAGTGAGATATATTTCTAGTTGTGAAAGATGTATAGTATCACTTTGTCGAAATCATTTGAAACTTTTATGGGATTGTTATGGAGCCAAAATATGTTGTTGTGTGAATCTGTGGAATTTTCTAATCAAGTCTTGCTATTACTGTAATTATTTATTTAATTACTAAGGAATAAATGTGAAAATATCATAAAGTACCTAGAAAAATCTAAAAAGTTGCGTAGTCACATGATTTTGGTGTATCAGCGTCACATAAAAAAATCAAGTGATTTTGATAAAAAGTTGTTGAATATCCCTCACAAAGGCATATATGGCTCACACACTCCTATGTAGCTAAGTGAGATATGTTTCTAGTTGTGAAAGATGTATAGTATCACTTTATCGAAATCATTTGAAATTTTTATGGGATGGTTATGGAGCCAAAATATGTTGTTGTGTGAATCTATGGAATTTTCTGATTAATTTTTACTATTATTGTAATTATTTATTGAAGTTACTAAGGAATGCATGTGAAAATATCATAAATTGGCTAGAAAAATCAAAAAAGTTATTTAGCCACATGATTTTGGTGTATGAGCGTCACATAAAAATTTTAAGTAATTTCGATAAAGAATTGCTGAATATCCCTCACAAAGGCATATATGGCTCACATAGTCCTATGTAGCTAAGTGAGATATGTTCCTAGTTGTGAAAGATGTATAATTTCACTTTGTTCAAATCGTTTGAAATTTTTAAGAGATGGTTATGGAGCCAAAATATGTTGTTGTGTGAATCTATGAAATTTTCTGATAAAGTTTTGCTATTATTGTAATTATTTATTGAATTACTAAGGAATAAATGTGAAAATATGATAATTTAGCTAGAAAAATCTAAAAAGTTACGTAGCTACATGATTTTGGTGTATGAGCGCTCATAAAAAATTCAAGTGATTTCGATAAAGAGTTGATGAATATCCCTCACAGAGACATATATAGCTCACATTGTCCTATGTAGCTAAGTGAGATATGTTCCTAGTTGTGAAAGATGTATAGTATCACTTTGTCGAAATTGTTTGAAACTTTTATGGGATGGTTATGAAGCAAAAATTTGTCGTGATGTGAATCTATGGTATTTTCTGATCAAGTTTTGCTATTACTGTAATTATTTATTGAATTACTAAGGAATTAATGTGAAAATATCATAAAGTGTATAGAAAAATCTAAAAAGATACGTAGTCACATAATTTTGGTGTATGAGCGTCACATAAAAAATTCAAGTGATTTCGATAAAGAATTGCTAAATATCCCTCACAAAGACATATATAACTCACATAGTCCTATGTAGCTAAGTGAGATATGTTCCTAGTTGTGAAAGATGTATAGTATCACTTTGTTGAGATCGTTTGAAACCTTTATGAGATGGTTATGGAGCCAAAATGTGTTGTATAGCCACATATTTTTTCAAGTTTGTTTTAAAAAATTTGTTACAGTTCAATTAATAAAAAAATAAAACACCCTAATACAACATAAACTAATGCTTATCCTAGTGTTTTGCACACGTCACTTTTGTTCCAAAGGTCTCAGGTTCAATCCCCAAGCAAATATTTTTTGCCAATTAAATTCTTGTTATTGTGTCTATTGCAACCATTTTAGGCCTATTGTAACACTTTTTCTGTGTTGCATTAGACAGAAAACAAAATCTATTCATCCAGGAACGATAGGTCATTTTCTCACCTATTCAAACTTTCTTTATCCAAATTAAAAAAATATATGTAAGTTCCAAAACATTTCGGCTGTGCTCGGGGTGTGGCTGGGCACAGCTGGGGCGTGGCCGGCCGTAGCCAGGGTGCGGTCGACCGTTGCGAGGGTGTGGCCAGGGTGCGGCCGACCGCGACCAGGGTGCAGCCGGCTGGGCGCAGCAGCAGTGTGGCCGGCCGTGGCCAGGGTACGGCCGGTCGTTGCCAGGGTGTGGCCAGGGTGCGGTCGGTCGCGACCAGGGTGCAGCCGGCAGGGCGCAGCGGGGCGCGTGGCCTGCCGTGGCCTGGGTGCGGCCGACCGCGGCCAGGGTGCGGCCGGCTAGGCGTGGCCGGCTGTGGCAATATAGGGCAGGCCAGCAGGTAGCGGAGGGTCTCTAGTTGTGATTATGACGGTACGTCTCTTCTTTTTTGGATTTTTTTGTGTCCTCAAGGTGGGACCGCATCACCACGTCCTCAAGGTGGGACCGGGTGACATGGCAATTTAAAGTTATTTTGGTTTCCTGGCATTGTGTCTATTGTAACCATTTTGGGCCGATTGCAACACTTTTCCAGTGTTGCATAGGCAAAAAACAATAATAATTTTAGAAAACTTTACTTTGTTTTTGAAATAACTAACTAATAGAACCCTGTAAAGAAACTATTCTATTTTAATATCTATAAGATTACTATAAGCTGACCACACAGAAACATGAAAAAGGCTTGAACGATGCTAGCTAACACAAACATTGTAATGGTGTAGTGGTAAGTTATATACTAGTGCAGTATTGAGGTCCTTGGTTCAATTCCATATCATGATGCTTTTTATTTTTTTTCTATTTTGTCACTAATGACAGATTGTTTTCCTACCAATTCAAACTTCTTTCATAAAATTAATAATTAGAATAAAATCTCAATTCAAAATTAGCCAAGTTCTATTTTTGACTATGAATTGTATTTTTTTCATAGTATATCATACACGCTACAAGGCCCAATCCAAATCAGACTCGCCTCTTAGTTGTTACAACACTCAAAGTATATATTGTAACAAAAATTAAGTGTTGCACTTGGACACAATTTTCGCTTCGAAGTGGAAGATCTCATTGCAATAAAATTTAGCATTTGCAACAATATCAAAGTATATTACAACTGTCAACAAAGGTTTCAATTGAACCTCACTTTTGCTTCGCCTCCAAGAGTTCTCGTTGCATTAAGCATCAATAATTTGCAACGCTTGTGAAATTTTATGCAACACCAAACAATTGTAGCAATAGTCACAACCAAATGCAACTAACGCAAATGTGGTTGCAGTACTACCACTCAATTGCAACCAAAATTAGTTCTACTGCAACCATTTTGCACCATTGCAATATCGTCCACCAATCGCAACAGAGCTTTGCAACATCTTGAAAACTGTTGTATTAAAGCCATGTATCGCTACCATTTTTTAAAATGGTTGTAATACAGCCATCTATAGCAACCAAATTTTCTACGTTGCAATTCATTGGTGTTGCATTTGGCCCAAATCCTTGTAGTGACATCCACAAGATAGAGCACAACGTCAGTCCACACAATGTTGTCAATCACTCATCACTAGAGAGTGGCCAACCACTAGCCATCGGACACTCTGGTCCTAAAAAACGAGAGCTTAAATGACAGATTCACATCAAGTTCAAAAGGGTAATCAAGGTGTTCTGTTCGCGCTGAAGTGAAAGTTGAAACTACTGCCAAGGGTGGAAAGGATCAAGGTGCTACGACGAAACATCCCCGAGGACCAAGACGTAAAGATCGGGCTTCGTACGAGAAGACACCCTATATTTATCGCGGGGTTGATGATGCCAAAATAACACAAATAATGGGGCAAAAGTGCACAATGTCAAGATGACCCACACGGAGGAAGGGGCGACCGAACCAGGCCGGATGGGGCCCAGGCCGGTCAGCCCAGGCCGGTCGGCCCAGGCCTATTCCGACGTCGGTTTGGCCCCCCGTTTCTTGAGCGTGAAGATGGTGCAACCCTAATTGCCTGCCAAAGCCACCATTCACTAGAGATGCCAATAAATGCCTCTGAGGTCGACCACAAGAGGGGGGTTGGAAGAGAGCCGTCACGGGGTGGATGAGAGCCGCCGGAGAGCCGATAATTCGCTAAGTCCAAAGCCCCAAGGAGATCACCACAAGGAGGAGGACGCCGAGGCCTTGCTGCGGTGCCGCCAGAGTTGGAGGACGGCGAGGATCAATCTTCATCGGAGGCATCCACCACGTTCAACGGTACGATGCTTAGCATCTTGATGGAGTAGATTCATCGATTATCCATGGAGTTGTAATGGATCTTGGTGTGCAATCACCGACTATTGTTTGGAGTTTAATCTATCACTTCCTCGTTGGTTATGCTTTAATGCTTAAGGTTTGGCCACCATGCTTTTCGGGTCGCTCCCGTAGATCGAATCAACATTTTGTGTTCTTTAAGGCTTAGAATCAATTTTACCTTCGCGTAGTGACAATACGAGGGAAGGGAAAAGGCTAAACCTTGTTCACATGCTTAGATAGATTAGATCAGTTTTATCATGTTTGGCGATTGCATCTTCAAGTACCCATAGACTCCATGGGCAAATGTTCTCCATAACTTGTGTATCTCACATCTCTTGTTTAACCTATATTAGATTGGTTTTGCCTTGTCTTAGTTCATAGATTAGATAGTCCTTAGTTTATAGTTAATCTCTCATCCAAAGGTTTGCATCAACTAGATTAGTGCTTGGTTAGATGCTAGTATATCCCTTGCTCCGTGGATTGACAAGAACCTTGGGGATCCCCCCTTGGTGAAAAGTCATTAAGTCACCCGTATGCTTGCGGTGAACTTCAACACAGTTTTGAACCGTCAACAAGCCCTTTTCTGGCACCGTTGCCGGGGAGCAAGCCAGTTTGCTACGTTTAATCTTGTATTAGTTTTGTTGATCACTAACATCTGACCCTAGTTTTCTAGGAAAACTTTTGTTTTGTTTTGTTTTTGTTTTTGTTGTCTAGATGGCGTTCGTTGAACATCCTTTGGAGGAACCGGAGAAATCATTTAGGAATTATGCTAGCCCGCGATGTGAGGACATCAAGGTACAAAAGTTGGATTCGATACTCGAAGCGACGAAGTATGGGATCAAGGCTCGGATCATCGAGATGGCTGCAATAAATCCTTTTAGAGGGGTGGAGACGGACAACCCTTATAGACACATCAAGCGCTTCACGACATTATGCAATACGGTACGACAAGGAGTCCTCGATGATTGGTTGTTGGCGTTTCTTAACCTCAACGCTAGACGCCGTGGTAGCGTGAGCGTGTAAGAGACTCCCGGGTACACTGAAGAGTGCAAATGAATCCGCAAGTACACAGATACACCGTTGTAGCACTTCTCCCTCAGAGAATGAGAATTCCCGTCGGGTTTCGTTCCTAGGATGGAGGAGCTCTGGTTTGAACATAGCTAGTGGTCTAAGGACACAACACTAACTAATAGGATAGGTAGAAAGGATCTGCTTGACCGAGCGCAGAGTCTAGCACGGTCTCTCAGTTATAACACTCGCCTTAGGCGCCAACCCACCCTACCTGTTTAAGGCTAGGAATATGTTCTGGCAACGGGGCCCTACTCAGTACACAGGCGCGGAGGGTTCCAAAGTGTCCAACAGGCTGTCACCACTGTGGCCCACCTCTATAGTTACGCGAATGTACTTGGCATTCGAAGGATAACCTATGGTCCGGACAACACATCTACACCACTGACTACTACTATAGCCGGACACCGTCTGACGTCCCGATAGCCCTACTATAGCACTTCGTATAAATACGGAACTACGAATCGCGAGGGAGATACTGGCACTAGCTCAAGGTATGCTCTATCACTTATGCAAGATCACGAATGCACATTGATCTAATTAGAGATATGCAGGAGCATCAACTTTACTCTAATAGACAAGCTAGCATACAAACAAGATGCAAACTTATGATCCAGCACTACTAGATCGATAGGGTTGTGTTCGAAGAACACAAGCCTCTAAATCAAGTACAAACGAAGAACACAAGAACAAAGCACCTAAGCATGCATAGAACTTCAGTCTAAATAGAAAATGTCGAAATACTCACTTTGGTCTAAATGAAGAACAAAGGCACCGCTGAGGATCGTTCTTGAGGAAGATGTCATGAACATGACATGGCCCCAAGCATTCCCCCCCACTTCCTAGCACTAATCCTATACAAAGAGCTCTCCTCTCCTAAAGAGAGAGGCTCCAAGGCCAAAATGAAGAGGAGGAGGAGAAGTGTGTGTCCAAGAATGAGCCCCCTCCCCTTCTATTTATAGGCAAGGGGGAGGCTTGCTCTGGGGCTCAAAGTGCTCCAAAATGCCCGTGATCGCACCAATCAGGGGATGACACGTGGAGGGCCGAGATCAGCCGAACCAATGTCGGTTCGGCCGATCTAGGGTTCGGCCGAACCCTAGGGGCCATGTGTCACCCTGTGTTTTCTCCAGGTCGTTGACAAGTGGGCCCTGAGGTCACTCCCCCGTGCATGGCAAGTTTCCTGGCGGTTTGGGTGATAAGTGGGCCCTTGAATCCATGTGATGCTCATGTGGCGATACGTGATTTGTCGGGCTTGCTTCTCTTGGATTGATGACATAGTGATCCAGGGGAATCCTATGAGGCACCCCCTCATTGGCTGAGCTTGAAGTGCTTGGATCAAAGACTTGTGCTTTTGCTCCTCTTTCAAGTGCTAATTACCTGTATTTACATAATCACCAACACTTGTGGAAATGATTAGTTTAAGCCCTATTCTAGTGTTGGTGGTCATTTCTCATGCCAAAAGGTACATGTTGACGGGTATAAAATGAGTGGATAACAGCTGTCAATAAATACCCCCACACTCGACCTTTGCTCGTCACGAGTGAAGGGAAGAACAAGATGAAGGTGGGACATGATACCCAAAGGTATGAAGCGAGCATAAGAGATATTCCAAACCATACCTTGTACTTGTGAACTCTGTGAAGTGTCTATCATGCTATCTTGGGTAGTTGAGGAATGGAACAATCATGAATCAAATTGCTCCTGCTCATCATGTCAAGCAACTTGGGGTTTTGCATTAAGTTTTCAAAACAAACCTTGCTTAGCTCCTCATTTGATTCTCTCGGATCGCTCAATGTGTATATGTCCTCACCAAGGCATTAATTTGCCTTTCTTCATCCTACTTCTAATGATGGCTATATGTGGAGCTCAGGGTAGGATAAAGTATAAAGCATATTTGTATCACATGTATTGCAAAGTCAAAAACTAGATCCACAGAGAAAATCAAATCACACAATCAGATCAAGATGTGCACGTGTACGGATATGGTGAGTATGGTAAGGTGGATACTAGGCCCGGAATGGGTGTTAGATATTACCATACATATATGATGGAAGCTGGGGTGATGGTAAGGTGGACACTAGCCCCGGAATGGACACTAGTTATCACCATCTAAGTTATGGAACTCCTTTTTGCATGACCATCTCTCTCCTTTTTCTCCTTTATTTTGAACATGGGCTATTCTTTCTTTCCTCTTTTTTTCATCATGCTTTGAGCATGTGTCTCTCTTTTCCCCTTTTTTTCTCTTTTTTTATAGCCCATGTCTTTTTTTGAAGGACACTTTTGGAGAAAGAGGTCACACCACATATGGAGCTTTATTTTCACGGAATAGACGAATGATACAATGCGAACTTCCAGTGTAGAAGCATAGCAAGGGGAATATGGTGGTGTGCACATGAATCTTGATCATGAAAGTAGTGAAAAGAATTCTCACAAGGGTCACAGAATTTGACAAAGCTCAATGCAATAACAAGCAGCATATGAGTATAAGGCTTTCAACTAAAAACATCATATGGCTTTGGTAGGACGGTGACATATCAAAGAGGAGCCTTGCAAAGGGTTTTCAGATTTTCAATGAAAATTCCCAAGCACTCAAACACTCAGAGAGAAGGTCATATCATCAAACCATATCACAAACACCAACTACTTAGATAAGCATGAGTTCCCTAATGGTATTTGTTCGCAAGCATCAAGATGATAAGTAGGGAATAAAACATATGCAAGCCAACCACGGGACTCATGCATGGCATGGGAAAATTATTCTCTGAGTTTGATATAATAGATGGGTTTTGAAAATCAGTCAAACTCAAGGATACAGGAAGATGAGATAGGGAATGTGCGTACCTTAGGTTCTTCTTTTATTCTGCAGGATGATGATTTCCCCTACACTATCTTCTTCTAAAAAGCGAAATAAAATTGAAAAGACAAAAAATAGTAGGAAGAGGGGGAACTTACCTGATGTCCGGGCATGTTGTTGCCCATATTATTCGTCCTTGACGAAGTTGATCACTTCATATTCCGTCTCGTCCGGCTGGAGGAAGATTTTCTATCGATGGCCATTCACCTTGAAACAGTCGCCTTCATCATTTTGTAGAGTGATAGCTCCATGAGGGGCTACCTCTACTACTATGAACGGTCCTTCCTACTTGCTGCGCAGTTTCCCTTTTCCAAATAGCTTGAATCAGGAGTTGAATAGTAACACTTTATCGCCAGGTGCAAATTCTTTCTTCTTGATTTTCTTATCATGCCACCTCTTGGTTCTTTCTTTATAGATCTTTGCACTGTGATAGGCTTTCTCTCTCCACTCTTCCAACTCTGATATTTGTTTCTGTCTGTTTCTTCCGGACTTCAGGAATTCCAGATTAAATCTCCGGATTGCCCAATGGGCTTTATGCTCCACCTCCACTGGTAGGTGACATGTTTTCCCATATACCAATTGATACGGAGATATTCCCAGTGGGGTTTTGTAAGCTGTTCGATAGGCCCATAAGGCATCAGGGAGATGCTTTCTCCAAGATCTGCCTGCCTCCTGCACTATTTTCTGTAGAATATTCTTGATCTGTTTATTGGAGGTTTCGGCTTGGCCATTAGTCTGAGGGTGATATGGAGTGGTGATGCTGTGTTGAATCCCACGTCCTTGTAGAAATCTTCTGAATCCCATATCAGTGAAGTGGGATCCCCCATCGCTAATTACCATCCTTGGAATACCGAAGCGAGGGAATATCACTTCATTAAACATCTTTTTAGATTGCTTGGCATCGGCCGACTTGCAGGCTATAGCTTCCACCCATTTGACACATAGTCGACTGCCACCAAGATATATTCAGCTCCCTCAGACTTCGGGAATGGTCCCATGTAATCAATACCCCATACATCAAAAAGTTCCACTTGCAAGTTATCATGTAGGGGCATTGCATCTCTGGTAGTAATTCCTCCGTGCTTCTGACAAGCCTTGCATCTTCGGATGAAATTTCTTGTGTCATCATACATGGTCGGCCAGAAGAACCCACTTTACCATATCTTTGCATGTGTACGGTAAGTGCTATAGTGGCCACCATATGGTCCAACATGGCATTTTTCAATAATCTGCATTCCTTCAGCACTCGGCACACATCTTCTCAACAACCCATCAGCACAGACTTTATACAGGTACGGATCATCCCACAGGTGCCTTTTAGCTTCATGGATCAACTTCTTCTTATCGGCTCCTGGGGGTATATACCCTATAACTAGATAATTCACAATATTTGCATACCAGGGGTTGCTATCCATGACCTTTAGCAACATGTCGTCTCATAGACAGTCATTGATGGGTGCTTCCTGCAGGTTAGTAGCGCACATACGAGACAAATGATCTGCAACAGAATTTTCTACTCCTTTTTTATCTCTTATTTCTAAGTCAAATTCTTGAAGGAGCAGAATCCATCTAATCAGGCGGGGTTTAGCATCTTTCTTAGTGAGCAGATATTTAAGATCAGCATGATCAGTATAAACTATTACCTTGGCTCCCACTAAGTAAGATCTAAACTTGTCTATAGCAAAGACAACAGCAAGGAGCTCTTTCTCAGTAGTGGCATAGTTTAGCTGAGCTCCTGTCATGGTTTTGCTAGCATAGGCTATAGCATGGTGTTTCTTATCCTTAGTTTGGCCTAAAATGGCCCCTACAGCGTAATCACTAGCATCACACATGATCTCGAAAGGCAGCGTCCAATCGGGAGGCTGGATGACTGGGGCAGAGATGAGTGCGTTCTTGATGGTGAGAAAGGATTTCATGCATTCCTCTATGAACTCAAAGGGCGCAACCTTGGCCAGGAGATTGGTGAGGGGTCTAGCGACCTGTGAGAAGTCCTTAATGAACCGTCGGTAGAACCCAGCATGGCCAAGGAAGCTACGAATACCCTTGACATTAATAGGAGGTGGAAGCTTTTCTATTACTTCAATCTTGGCACGGTCCACTTCTATCCCTCGTTCGGACACTAGGTGTCCTAACATGATGCCCTCTCTAACCATGAAATGGCATTTCTCCCAATTGAGGACTAAGTCCTTCTCATGACACCTCTGTAAGACCTTATCTAGATTCCCAAGACACTCATCAAAAGTTTTTCCATAGACGGAGAAGTCGTCCATGAAAACCTCCATGATCTGCTCAATCATGTCTGAGAAGATAGACATCATGCACCTCTGGCGACGCGGGTGCATTGCACAACCCGAAAGACATTCTCCGATAAGCATAGGTTCCATAAGGGCAAGTAAATGTGGTCTTGTTTTGGTCATAAGGGTGGATAGGAATTCGATGATAGCCAGAATACCCGTCAAGGAAACAGAAGGAGTGATTCGCCAACCGCTCTAGCATCTCATCAATGAATGGGAGCGGGAAGTGATCCTTCTTTGTAGCCTTGTTGAGCTTCCTATAATTTATGCACATCGTCCAACCCGTGAGAAGGTGTTGAGCAATCTGCTCGCCGAACTCATTAGGGGCTGTCGTCATTCCTCCCTTCTTGGGTACGCATTGAACGGGGCTAACCCATTCACTATAGGGAACTGGATAAATGATCCCAGCGTGAAGAAGTTTAAGAACTTCTTTCTTCACGACCTCTCTCATCGCATTGTTCAGCCTTCTTTGAGGCTCCCTCGTCGGTGGGATGTCTGTATCTATGGGGATGCGATGGGTGCAGAGAGTTGGGCTTATCCCTTTAACGTCCTGAAGAGAGTATCCGAACATAGATCGGTGCTTCTCTAGGACAGAGATGAGCCTCCTGGATTCCTCATCAGAAAGATCGTCATTAATGATCACTAGGGACTCAGTGTCCCCATGGAGGAAAACATATCGAAGGCCGGTGGGCAGAGGTTTGAGTTCGATAGGGGGCTTTGGTGGAGCCTGGAATTCAGATATATCTATAGGCTCGGCAGGCTCTTCGGTCTCAGCTATGAACTCAGGTGCCCACTCGTCGAGGAGGGATTTCGGCGAATCTCCTGGAATGATCGCCTTAACCTCCTCAATTTGTGTAGAGTCATCAAGAGGATCGGTTCTTGCATTTTTCACTCTTGAAACTTCTACAGAGAAAGCCTCCCTTCCAAGGCAAACACTAAGATTACCTTGGGTAGGGGCCTCTACGAGAAATTTTTCGAGGGGCAATCCTATCATGAGGTCGAAGCTAAGGACATCATAGGTATGTAAATCAAGGGCAAAGTTGGCCTCTTTATACATGATAGGGATAGCCTTCAGGATCCCTACTCCTTCTAGGATTTCTCGTTCAGGAGTCCTGATAGACGTCTGGGTAGGAGTCAGAGGTTCGTCTACGAAGTTTCTCAAAGCATAGGCACTGGACATGATGTTGACTCCTACCAAGGGGTTGTAGAGAACTTTCACTACCTTTCCATGCATAACACAAGAGAGGGTCGACCGAGGTGGAAGGAGCTGGAAAGTTCTAGCTGTTGATTGTAACTCTCTCGACCATTCTTGGGTCATGATGGCTGTTAACTCCCGAACGTTGTCCATAAGGGAGGCAATTTCCATTGGATTTGGGGGAGAGATGGGAGATGGTGGTTTTCTCTCGCAACAATAGTTTGAGGTATTTCCAAAGTCGTCAATTGTATCATCCTCAAACTTTGAAAGAGACTCTGGACGCTGAATTGCCTCTTCATCTGGTGTCGTGGCCTCCAGAACTGGGCTTATGGATTTGGATGATGAAAGTTCGGGCTCAGGTTCAGGAGTGATCTCTTCTTCAGGTACGCATTCCTCTTGAGGACCTTCCAACTCGGCCATGAAGGAGGCATTAGCTACTATACGATCAAGAATCTGCCTTCCCTCAGTTGGAGTCTTATCCGGAAAGGATCCTCCCGAGGCATCGTCAAGGTGCCCGGCAGACTTAACGTCCAATCCTGCATAAAAATGCTGATAGAGCACATGATCGGGTATCGACAGCGTGGGTCCAGTGTTTACTAAACGTAAGAGTCTTTCCCATGCTGCACCCAAGGTTTCCTTGTCATTCTGCTTAAATCTGAGCACATCCTTTCGTAGGGCGATGAGACGGGCAGGTGGAAAAAACCGTCGGCAGAAGTTACCGACAAGTTCCGCCCATCTGCCGCCAACATAGCCTACGTGTTCGTTGTACCATTGCCTCGTACTTCCTGTAAGGGAAAAAGGAAACAATTTCCAACGGACAGTATCGTGTGTCATGCCAGCAAAGGCGTCGCATGAACACAAATGCTCAAACTCTCGCAAATGCTCATCAGGGTTTTGATTGTCCCCGGAAAAGGAATACGATTTCTTAATCAAAGAGATGAGATCAGTACTGAGTTGATAGCTAGGTGTGGTAATTGGATGTTCCGATGGCGGTGGCTCTAACAACTCAGGTTTGGGAGCAGAAAGGTTTTGGATAGAGGTTTGCTCCATGGTAACTGGGGTAAAGGTAGAATAAAAAGAAAAGATAAAAAGATACAAAGACCACTATGCTCGAAGATAGAAACAGCAACCGTCCCCGGCAACGGCACCAGAAATGATTGTTGGCATTTCTTAACCTCAACGCTAGGCGCCGTGGTAGCGTGAGCGTGTAAGAGACTCCCGGGTATACTGACGAGTGCGAACAAATCCGCAAGCGCACGTCTACACCGTTGTAGCACTTCGTCCTCGGTGAATGAGTATTCCCGTCAGGTTTCGTTCCTAGGACGGAGGAGCTCTGGTTTGAACCTAGCTGGTGGTCTAAGGACACAACTGATTGATAGGATAGGTAGAAAGGATCTGCCTGACTGAGCGCAGAGTCTAGCACGGTCTCTCAGGTATAACACTCGCCTTGGGCGCCAACCCACCCTAGTTGTTTAAGGCTAGGAATATGTTCTGCCAACGGGCCCCTACTCGATACACAGGCGCGGAGGGTTCCAAAGGGTCCAACAGGCTGTCACCACTGCGGCCTACCTCTATCGTTATGCGAATGTACTTGGTATTGGAAGGATAACCTATGGTTCAGACACCACGTCTACACTACTGACTACTACTATAGCCGGACATCGTTTGACATCCCGATAGCCCTACTATAGAACTCCGTATAAATACGAAACTACGAATCACTACTAGAAAAGTGATCATCAGTGACGATCTGCTCGTGACGCTGCATACTTTGGTCACAGAATGGTATGTATTCCATGACGAAATGTCCATTTTCGTCATAAGTTGCGAGTGACGAAGATTTGGGTTAAAGAATTATGACGAAAATGAAATAAACGTCACAGAACAGGAAAAGGAGATCGTCATAGATTAAATTTTGGTATGCAGTATGGTAATGACGAAACCTAGTGGTCACAGATTAGATTTGGTATCATCATAATTTAAGTAGTATCGTTTGGCACAACTAATGATGAATCAAATTGGTCACAGATTAGGTTTTTGCACTTGACAGCGTGACGGTGTGGGGTCCACAGCTGTTTCGGCCCATTCTCTGCACTTGAGTATTTTTAATTGTAATTAGCAAAAAAAGTGCTCCCGCGGGGCTTCGAACCAGGGACCAGCCTGTTCAGAAGTAGGAACCATACCACTGCACTACATGTTGTTTCATGTTGTGAGTTTGCATTTAGTCTATTTGTAAGTTAATTATTGAATCTTGGGCATATCATGACATCGATCATATGTAATGGGCCAACGATACATGTGACCTAAGTATCTTTTTTTTGGTCGTGAGCGCCGGTACGTGAAGTTCATCGCGACTTAGGGACGAGCGGCGGCAGTTATCGCGGTCTAGGCGTCAGGCGTGTGATCGAGGTCCCTGGTACACCCATCGACGCGACGTCGGCATAGTACAACAGCTCCTGCGCTCTAGACGAGGGCAGAGGAGGCGTCTGGCGCGACGAGAGGTGTCTCCATCGTGATCAGAACGGCGGCGGCGGTTGCAAGGTTTGAGGATTTTTTTGTTTGAAATTTTTGTTGAGATATGCATATGTGCTTGAAAGTTTAGGTCATATATGCAGCTGTGAATTGAATTTTTTGATCCCGAAACTAAGATGCAAAGTTTTGTTTATCAAATAATTGTTTAAATTTGCACTTTTTTTGTATCTGTTCAATTTAATCTCTGTTTGGGTCTTTTTAAATAATTTGTTGTGTTTGTCCAAACAGATGGATAGAAGTTGGATATTTGGGAAACAATTCACACCTGCATATTTGAAAGGAGTTGAAGAGTTTATGAATTTTGTTAGAGAAAGATACCCAGAAGACACAGAGATACGTTGTCCTTGCCGCAATTGTCTGAATAAAAGGGTGCGACCCCAGCATGATGTAGAAAACCATATACACATCTTTGGAATGTCAGCTGCATATACCAGGTGGATTCATCATGGGGAGCCAGCAGATAGTACTGAAGTTGAGAATACAGAGCACCAGGATGTGGAAGGTGATCATGACTATGGGATACATGTGGATGTGGACGATGATGGTCATCTTGATGAGGATCTTGGAGTACCAGAGATGATTGGAGATCTGTATGCTCAAGCAGACACTGATGGAGAACAGCCAAGGTTTGCAAGAGTGCTTGAAGATGCGAAGAAGGCACTTAGCCCAGGATCTAGGCATTCAAAATTCTCATTTATGGTGAGGATGTTGTATATCAAGTCTCGTTATCGAATCAGCAATGCAGGATTTTCCACGATGATGAACTTGATCTCATCAGGATACCCTAAGAGTGAGTTGCCAAATTCTTATGATGAGGCAAAGAAATACCTTCGAGAGTTGGGCCTTGGATACGAAAATATACATGTGTGCAAGAACAATTGTGTTTTGTTTCGGGATTCGAAAACATCCAAGTATGCAAAGTTGAATGTGTGCCCAGTATGCAAGGAGTCGAGATGGAAAGACGAAACTGGGACCAAGCAGGTTCCACATAAGGTACTGAGACATTTTCCACTTTTGCCAAGGTTGAAGAGAATATATGCTTCAAAGCGTACTTCTGAGGAAACTCAATGGCACAAGAAAGTGAGGAAGCCAGTGGACAATGTAATGAGCCATCCAGCTGATGGGGATGCATGGAAGTACTTTGACAGTAAGGAAAAAGACTTTGCAGCTGAACCGAGGAACTTGAGGCTTGCCTTAGCTACAGATGGGTTCAATCCATTTGGCAACATGAGTACCCAGTACAGTATGTGGCCAGTGCTTCTGACTCCACTGAATCTCCCACCATGGGAATGTGTGAATCCAGCAAATTGCTTTATGTCATTACTCATCCCAGGTCCAAAATCTCCAGGAAAGGATTTTGATGTGTTCCTTGAGCCCCTAATTGAAGAACTGCTAGAGCTATGGAAGGGTGTCAGTACCTATGATGCGTGTACTGGTAGGAAGTTTGACCTTCGTGCTGCCGTGCTATGGTGTATACATGATTATCTGGCATTGAGCACGTTGTCTGGGCGAACAACAAAAGGGTATTATGCATGTATTTACTGTGACAAGGATCCGTTGTCTCGGGCAATAAGGAATAAGATATGTTACATTGGACATCGTCGATACCTTCCAAAGACACATGCATGGCGGAGAAGCTTGGCTTTCGATGGTAAGCGGGAAAACAAAGAAGCGCCACAGAGGTTCACTTTGGCTGAGGTGGTAGAGGAGCTAGAGAAGGTGAAAGATGTCAGGCCAGGGAAGCAGATGAAGGTACCTGAAACCAGTGGGAAAAAAAGAAAGCGTAATGTGGGTCCAAAGATTTATAGCCGCAAATCCGCATTGTGGAGACTGCCTTACTGGAAACATTTGAAGCTTCCACATAATCTTGATGTGATGCACATAGAGAAAAACGTATGTGAGAACCTTCTATGCACATTACTAAATGTACCTGGCAAGACCAAGGACACACATAATGCTAGGCTAGATTTGTACGATATGGGCATCAGACATCATTCGCACCTACACGAGAAAGGGAACAACTCAGTCAGTGCTCCACCAGCTCCTTATGTCTTGGGGAAGGATCAAAAAGTTGAGTTTTGCAAGTTTCTAAAAGGTATCAAGTTTCCTGATGGATATGCTGCTAACCTAGCAAGATATATTAGTGAAGATGGATCGAGGGTGGTTGGAAAGCTCAAGACACATTCTTGCCACATACTCCTTCAAAGAATCATACCTGCTGGACTTAGAGGACTGGTGCCGAAGGATGTTTATGAAGCAATTGCGGAGCTCGGGACCTTTTTTAGGGAGCTATGCAGTAGAAATCTAAGGATTGATGTTGTGAAACGGCTGAAAGAACAGATTCCATTGATCCTATGCAAGCTTGAGAAAATCTTTCCCCCTGCCTTCTTTGATGTGATGGTGCACTTGTGTGTACATCTACCTGACGAGGCACTACTTAGAGGTCCTGTTCAGTATGGCTGGATGTACCCAATAGAAAGGCGCCTGGGCACTTTGAAGAATTTTGTAAGGAACAGGGCGAAGCCAGAAGGTTCAATTGCTGAGGCATATGTGGCAAGTGACACCTTGACGTTCTGTTCTAGGTACATGGAGGATATGGACACTAGATTCAACTCTGAGGATGATAGTGGTGGAGAGGTGCCATTGCCTGATGACATCTTTGTTTTCCAACATGGTGTTACTCTTGTTGGAGGCAGTAGGGTCCAGTATATTGATGATGATGTCATGGATAAGTTAGTTTGGTATGTGCTACATAATTGTGAAGAAGCTGATGAATATAAGGAGTAAGTATGTGTTTTGTTACTTTCTGATTTATTTTTCAAATTACAAAATTTTAAGTTGAATAAACTTGCCCTTGCAGGTTGTACAGAGACGAGCTGTTGCAGCATGGTGCACAACTAAATAATGTTGATAGAATGGTTGAACAAGGATTTTCCAAGTGGTTTAGGCGCCACGTAAGTAACTACACAGATTTATGAATTAAATGCATATGTAATTGTTCAATTGATTATTTCTGTTGCAACAGATTGAGGACAAACACAAGGAGAATCCAGATTCGGTTAGCGAAGGATTGTGGGCACTGTCTTATGGACCATGTCTACGAGTTAAGTTTTCTGCAGCTTGCAAGATTAATGGTGTTTGGTATAGCACAGTGGATCGTGAAAAGTTCCTGCAGACACAAAATAGTGGTGTCATGACTCCAGGTGAACATAATGGCAACAGCATAGATTTTTTTGGAGTCCTTAAAGAGGTAATTGAGTTACAGTATAACTCGAATCTACAAGTACGTCGGACTGTGGTTATATTTCGATGCGATTGGTACAGTCAAGAAGGAAGGGGGAAAGGCGTTCAAGATGACGGACATTTCAAATCCGTCAATGTGCAGTCATTATGGTACAAGACTGATCCTTTCATCCTAACATCTCAATTGAAAAAGATTTTTTACATTCAAGACACATATTTAGGTAAAGATTGGTGAGTTGTGCAGAAATTTGAACATAGGAATACATATGATGTGGCTGAAAAAGATGAGGCCAGTCATGATGTGCATCAGGATGATTACCATTCAGATACTGAGCATGTGGTCGAAGAAGGTGATGATAACGTGCCATTGCGCAATGTTCAAGGGGGCGAAGACACTATAATTGAAGGCAATTTACAAGAATTTATAAGAAACAAGAAGCAAGCTCCAATTACAGATGAAGGTTCAGAGGATGAGGAGGAGGATGAGACAGTACTGCAGTATTGTAGTGATGATGGCAACGATAATAATGATGACATGTCCCTAGATGATGAAGATGAGGATTTCTAGTATATGACTAATTGTGTTCTTTCCTAGTATGAACTGCTGAGATCATTTATACTATTTGTTTGGAACAAAATAGTTTCTTCAAGTTTTTTAATTTTTCTCAGTTCTGTCGTTTGTCAGTAGTTCTTGCCCAAATTCAGATTTCAAAGGCGTGGCAACACATGTTACAAAAAATTAAGGTATACAGAATGATCAACACCACTGATACTTTAACAAGGTAACATCTTATATTAAAAGGCATGTACATGCCCCCAGCTAGGTTACTTGTCTTGTTGCCACATTGGACTGACCATATTTACAAGCAAAAGTCACAACTAACTATGGCCCTTAGGTTCCACCTAGAAACAAAAGTAGCTACCATCACTCACAAAGGCACTACTTGCCTTGTGCCTTGTCAGATGCAGCTTTGAGTGCAGCCTTCAGTCTTGCCTGCCTTTTCTTCTCCCTCTTGAGCTCTTCCTCCAGCCACTTGACGTTGTCCTGTGACAAGGCCAGCTCGTCGTGTAACTTCCTCCAGCCACTTGACGTTGTCCTGTGACAAGGCCAGCTCACCTTCTCCTCCTTCCCCTTCACCCTCTCCTTCCCCTTCAGCTACTTCACTGCCTTCACAGTTGAGTCCTGGCCACTAGAATCATCTGTAGTAGTCTCCTCACTGCTAGAGCTACTAATAGCGATGGTTTTCTTGCCGTTGTCGCGTCCGATGCTCACTGTGTATCGGGTTTTCTGGCAGACCTTCTTGCGGCGCTCGGTGACTCTCAGCGCGCGCTCCGTGGCGCTGGTGGAGATTCCCTGGCGCGCCCTGGCCTGAAATTTGGAAGCAGAAATATATGAACATGGAAGCAGAAAAGAACCATAAATACTTGTAATGATAGCTTCTGTATTAAAATTAGATGGACTATCAAGTCTCAGACCTCAGTCTACTAGGATTTCCACTTTCACAGGGAAAGAATACAATTTATGTCCCATAAATTTTGATCATAAGCTACTAATAGTCTTAGGATATAGAACTCATTTGAAGCTAAAATTCATGACAAGATACCTGTCATAAGCTAAAATTATTATCTCTAAAATGCATGACTTTGTTCTCATCAGAAGCAATATCTCTATAACAGCAGGGTGTCTTAAGCTAAAATTGATATCTCTATTCAGAAGGGTGTCAAAGCAGCAGCTACTATAACATTAGAAGGTTCAGCTACTGGTGGATTTTTCCTATAACATGTCTTTCTAAAAATTCTCTGGTGGAACAAGGTTCAGCTACTATGTTCCTTTCATTTTTTCACTTATCAGAACCAGCAACTACACACTTGCAACATTATTCAACTAGTTCAACTGACAGAACATGACAGAGAGAAAATCAAGGTCTAGTACAACTGAAAAAAATGAACCCTGAAGATGCACTCTAATCTAACAACATGTACAGACTAAGCACGACAAATCTAACTACATTCATCTAATTCAACTGCAACAAAAAAAAATCAAGAACATAGAGGGAGTCAGGGAGAGCAGATAGATCAAACCCTATCGATGAGATAGACTGGGATCGGGGGTGACCCCCTCGAATCCCGGGGGGACGACAGGAAGGATGCCCCCCACGCCGGCGGAGGCGGCGGCGGCCCGGCGCACCACCACGCCGGTGGGAGCCCTGGTGAACTTCTCGGTCGCAGGGTCCCGCCTCTGGTTACTCGCCCGGGCCGACTTCTCCGGGTTCCTCCTCACCGCCTTCTTCATCTTCACACCACCAGCGACGAGGCGGCGCAAGGGGCCGAATGAGTGGTGGCGCACGGCGGAAACGGAGGCGGCGTGGTGGTGTGGGGAAGACGGTTTGGGGGACGATCTCGGTGACGATTTGGGGGAAGACGGTTTTAATAGATCTGGCAGACGAAGCGGTCCTTCAACATGTTAAGTAATATACATCTCTGCATCAAACGAACATACCTTACTAGCCCAATGGCAACGCCGTCTGAATCTAGCACCACAGGTCCCAGGTTCGAACCCTGTGGGAGCCTTTTTTGTTTATTTTTTTCTTCTTTTCATATTTAGATTTTATTTTCTTTTCATATTTATATATTTTTTCTTCTTTTCATATTTAGATTTTATTTTCTTTTAGTGTGTGCCAATGCCAGTAATATTCTTCTTTTCATATTTATATTTTATTTTCTTTTGAACTTTTTATTGTGTACCATAGATCCCACTCACTTGACTACATGTCTCAATTGCACACATTGAGTATATGTGAGGCATGCATACTTTACTAGGATGTAAGGGTCGACTACCTTCAATTAGTGATGAAACTTTACTTGGGTGTATGTTTTGAGCATTTATGCAATTTTCGTTTCATTTTTTACTATAACTATAATTAGTTGTTGATTTAATAACGAAAAAATGTTAAAATACCCTAACCTTGCTAGAAAAATCTAAAAACTTGCAGGGACACACCAAATAGGTATACAGTCATGACAAAAAAAATGTAAATTGATTCTGACAAAGTGGGGGGTGTATGTTATCACAACGGCATACATGTCCCATTACAACCAATGTGACTATGCGAGGGACGTAGCCACATGTGAGATATGTGCATCTAAAGTATCTCCAAATCATGTCAATCTTTACTAGGGTGTTAATGGATCCAAACTAAGAGATGTTGTACATTTGTGGAATTTTCGGAGCATTTTTTCCTATTACTTTGATTATTTGTTGATTTACTTAATAATAAATGTTAAAATACCCTATTATAGTTAGAAAAATCTACAAACTTGCAAGGACACACCAATTACGTATACAGTCATGACAAAAAAAATGTAAATTGATTATGACAAAGTGGGGGGTGCATGTTATCACAACGGTATACATGTCCCACTACAACCAATGTGACTAAGCGAGAGACAAAGCCACATGTGAGATATGTGCATCTAAAGTATCTCCAAATCATCTTAGACTTCTATACTGTGTTCATCTATGCTAAATGAGGTGTTTTTAAAAAAAATTAAAAAAAACCAAGAACATAGAACACAGATGATGTTTAAAAACAAACGATGTCTAAAAACAATTCAAAGAAACGTTGTTCAAAAAATATGAACCCCACAGGACTCGAACCGGGTAGGTAAGGGTTTGCACTCAATGAGCCTTACCATTGGGCTACACAAGTATGTTCGGTACGGAGCGAGGAAACATATACTAATACTATATATCCGACTACCAAAAAAAAGGGCGGCAAGAATTGCGCCAAATTTTTTCGGTGTCTTTTCTCCTGAAAATTATTTCCACCAAAAACGCTCTTTAATAACCTCCATTCCCCACTTCTCGTCAAACCTCCCCCGTTTCCTATCTCCTCTGCAGCTCCCCCTCGAACCGGAGAAGCCACCGGCGCCACAGGACCCCTCGCCGGCGACGAGGTGGTTCCTCTCCCAGGTGAGTACTTTCCACGCCGCCTCCACCTATCCTCTCTCTCAACGCCCCACCTCCCTTTCCCTACTCCAATCAACCACTCAGTCGCCGGAACCCTAACTACGGTCGCCGCCGACGAGCAGCGCCATCAAGAAGACGATTTGGTTTTACGCCGCCCTCCTATCCCTCTCTCTCGCCTACATTTCTCTCCTCATCCACCTCTTTTTCTTCCCCAACCTAACCCTAGGCACATGTGCAGGTTTCAAATCGCACCTTGGCCACAACATCAATGGTGTCAACAAGGGGACAACTAAAAAACACACCTGCAGGTCTGTGAAAAAATCCAACTTTATTTGTTATAGTAGATCTACAATTTTGTTAAAGTAGAACTGCAATTTTCTTCCTATTATTATGCAGTTGTGTATTAGCTTTTGT
The DNA here is from genome assembly GCA_036936925.1 of Cenchrus fungigraminus. Classification (NCBI taxonomy): domain Eukaryota; kingdom Viridiplantae; phylum Streptophyta; class Magnoliopsida; order Poales; family Poaceae; genus Cenchrus; species Cenchrus fungigraminus. The sequence goes on from CM072775.1 coordinate 26,508,416, forward strand.
CACACCAATCCGAAATGTATTTGTCTGGCAAGATTGTAGTTCAGTCCCATCTATGTTCATACTTATTCATAGAGTTATAAGAGTTTTTCATTCACTGTAATCTTCGAGTCCACGCATAGTTGTAGCTCTTATCTCAGATCTCAGACCTCTTATCTATCTTTAAAGTAGTGCTATTACCTCTAACCTATTAGTTCAAGCCTACTAAAATTTCTAATACACCCAATTTCTTGTTCTTCTAAGAACCCACAATAACTGAATATGAGAGAAGTCGAGATAGACGCGTGGCGGAAAATCAAAAGCTGTTTCAAGACCTTGGATTGAATACTATAGCTCATATCTCAGACCCCGAAACTCTAAACTTTTAAGTAGTATTATTACCTCTTACCTGTTAGTTCAAGCCTTTTAAATTTTCTAATACACCCAATTTCTTTTCCTTCAAAGAACCTACAATAGCTGTGGATTATGAGAGAATCCGAGATAAACAAGTGGCAGAGAATCAAAAGGTCTTTGAAGAGCTCGGATTGAATAGATTTGCTTCTGAATTTAATAACTCCTTGCAACAATCTGCACAAAAGAAGGGGAAAAAATCAGCAACCAAGGGAACAGATAATGAAGATTCATCATCATCGGAGTATCTCCTTGGTGAGGATGATCAAGGAGATAGTACTGATGATGATGACACTGAATCTAATGATCAGCCAGAACTTGAGGTGCTTCTTCTAAATCTTCAAAGTAGTTGATGGACCATACTTCAAACATACATCTTGTTTAGTACATGCTATTCCTTATTAGATGTATGATCTAGGTTTACATGTTGCTGATCTGAATTATGTTTTAGGAGTTACATTGCATTGATATTAAATGTTCAATATATGGTATTGAGCACTTATATATTGGATTGCAATTAATTATTTCTGATCTGAATTATGCTCTTGGATTTACATGCATATTCTTTGAGACACACATCTTGATTAACATATGGTGTTCCTTATTAATGCATATGACTTACAAGAGTATTTTTCCCCCAGCTTCTCTCACCGTATAGGCGCAAACTCCTCTCTCCAAAGATCAAGAAATCTATTCCTAGAATGGCGCCTGGAGTTAGGAACAGTAAGAGAGTGAGAGCAGCTACTCAATCAGATGTGCTGCCTTCTGAATCTGAACCAAGAACGTCAAAAAGGCTTCTTGTAGAGGAACGTACAACCCCTTCTGATGACAATGCAGCTGCAGAGGAATGCAATGGAACATTTGCTCATGACAACACATCAGAGGAAGGCAATGAAGCAGCTGGTCATGACAATGCAGCTGTAGAGGAACATATTGGAGCTCCTAATGATGAACTTTCAATTCCTGAAGGCAAGTTATATTTTTTCATTTACTTACGTCATCTCTTTTGTTGTTTTTGAAGGTATTAAATGATTTAACCAAAAGAAAAATTCTCTTTTGTAGCTGCTGAACAGCGACGTCCTAGGAGGCCCAGACCAGCTACAATGGGAAAGCAGCTGGACAACATGACCAGAGCTATGGGAAGGAGATTGCCCATAGTTGTTAAAGAACGAAAAAGAAGGCCTCATGAACCTGTTCAAGCTGCCAAGTTAGCTTCAGAGGCTGGCGTCATCATTCGGGAGAGCATTCCTATCCTTCCACATTGGAAAGATTACAAGAAAGATGACACACACTACAAAAACTTTGAGGGACAGCTAGCTGTAAGTGCCTTACTGTATCCGTATTAAACTTTTGCAACTTATGCTTACTTGACTAACTAAATATCCAACTGTCATATGTCTAGGGTCGATTGGCCATTAACACAAACCATGCCCCAACAAAGGCAGCTGTGACTGATTTGATGCGCACTACGATAAAAAACCAACATCATAGGCTAAAGAAGAAATACTTCAATGGTGTACCTGCAAATGAGATTACGACAACTTCTCCTGTTGACTACATGAGTGATGAACAATGGAGGGCACTTGTTGCAAAGTGGACAGATCCAAAGAACATGGTATGTGTATCATGTCTTACAACCTTCTTTCACTATCACTTTCCAAAGGATCTTATTTTCACCCTGTGATACCATCTAAAATTTTCAACCTCTTGTAGAAAACATGTGAAAATAACAAGCACAACCGCAATCAAGTAAAGTATCATCAGGCTACGGGTTCTCGCTGCTATGAGGCACACTTACATGCATATGTAAGGAAATCATTATCTTTTCCACTTACATGCACTTTTCCACTGAACCAATTATTTTCCATTACATCTGAGAATACTATGCTGTGATTTTTTTTGCACAATACATAAGCAGAAAAGAAACATGGAAGAACCCAGCCTAGATCAGACTGAAGAAGTTGATGCGGTGGAGGCCTTCCAGACCTGCCACACCAGCTCCAAACGTGGCCTGAGTGACTTGGCAAGAGAGGCATTGGTAAGTGCAAAAACAATATGCCTAGTTGCCTACTAGTTGGAATTTAACTTAAAGCATATGTGGATTATATGCATACATATTATTTGGATTTGAATGATCTGGATCTTTGGGCTTTGTGGAGAGGGTCCAATAGTTTAGTAGCTGCAATTCTGTGACCAGAGTAATACCATGTATGTGTGACCTTAAATTTGAATTCGTTTGTTCAATAACCTCCAGATCTACATACTGAGATAGTAATCATGTTTTTGGCAGCTGAGAATTGTATGATTTTTCATGCTTCATTTGTAGCTCAGTTTGATGTGATTTTTTACCAGTATCCCTTCTTGTGAGATCAGTTGCTTGTATGGATTTTATCTCCATCATATTATGTGTATATCTGTCATGAAACATATTTCACCTGAAGCCCTTGTTGTCACATATGCGTACCTCAAATTTATTCCAATAATTACCAACTGTCATCTTCCTATTGCTCAAATACATGTAACTCTTATGTCTTCATGATATTACAGACTGAAATGGAAGCTTTGAGGGCTGAACCTATTCCTGAAGGTGAAATGCCAGCATCCAGTGTGCAGGTCGTGTCGAAGGTGCTCTCTTAGCACAGCTCCAACCAATTCCTGAAGAGTGTTGGCTTACAAACACCCTCATCCTCCAAGTCAGGATCATCACATGAAAGTGAGCTTCGGGAGCAACTTGCAGCTGAAGCGACAGCAGCTGTTCAAGGTGAACTTGATGACCTAAGGAAGAAAATTCAAGAGGCTGAGGAAGAGCGGGCAAGGACACAGAGGGAGCTAGAGGAGTACAAGAAAATTACAGAGCAGAACACCAAGGATATGGCCGAGACCAATTTGCTCATCAAGAAGCTCTTGTCCCTCCAGGGAAATGCTTCTTCATCGACATGAACATAGCTGCTGCACAGTTATGCTTTGAACTGCATGTTCACTTTCGCTACTCAGTAACTTGGTCGTGTTAGCAACTTTTTATTATATTTGGTACTGTTTCAACAAACTATGTGATGCAATGTGTACTGGTGTCCAATCAGTTGTATGCACACTTGAATACTTTTTCCAATCGTATATGGATTTGTGTGGCCATTATATATCATTTGCAAATTCAAATTAAATTATTATCTGCAATTCTGTGACCAAAGTGATCCTGTACCTGTGACCAAACTAATTTCTAATCTATGACAAATTGATGTTATATTTGTGACCAAAGTGATGGCAAATCTGTGACCATTTTATATCAAAAGGTGACGATGGCAAATATCATTCTGTGACGATTAAAACATGTATTCTATGACGATTCTAAATTGATGATGTCAGCTGCCACGTCATTGATGACGTCACCGCCACGTCATCTGCCAGCGTGGCGTACAACAGACTATGACCAAAACAAAACAACAACTGTGACCAAACCAGATCGTCACGACTCATAAACGCCGTTAACAGCGCCGTCAGGCAGCCAGGCACACGGAAAATTATGACGACAATGGAGTTATATCCATGACCAACGACGTTTGTCATAGATTGAATTCATTTCCATGACGACAACTATTTCGTCACAGATTAGAGACACATCTGTGACGAAAAAACTCATTTCGTCACAGATGCACAAATGTGACGCCAATTCTGTGACCAAATGAATATCGTCACAAAATCGTCACAAATGACTACCTGTGACCATTTTGGCGCCTTGGGTGACGTTAAGGGAACGTCATTGATGACAACATCCCTACTAGTGAATCCGCGAGGGACATACTGACACTCATGTTGCATTGGTTGGTTTATAAACATTGCTTTGCGCTTTATTTTTCTTGTGATATAAGGAATTGTTTATCTAAGGATAGACATGGTGTTTTAACCCTAGATAAATGAATCTTTATGGCTATGGAGAAATTCGGCAACCTAGTTGTAAACATAGTGTTTAGAACTAGGTGTAACCATTGTCTTTGTTTATATGTCTTCCTCTCATGTGCATACACACTTTGCACCCACGTACACCCAATAGGTTTTTGTTTTATTCACACTATACTAATTATGCCACAAGTTAAGAATCTTAGGAAATATTGTTGAATTGTTGGCAATTTTATCTACTCCTAACCGTCACCTTGGGGGTAGAATGTGCGCTTAAAATGTTTTGCAGACAAGATAAAGACTCTCACGACAAGGAAATTGAAGGACGACTAGATAATTCTTTATCTTCTTCCATGCCTAGCAAAATGCTAAGCATGGGGGAAGCCCTGAACATTCAACATGGAAGTGCAACATTACGCTCTAGAAGATAGAAAACAAAATCAAGATCATCAACATCTACGGGTCAATGCACAAGAAGCTAAAGATCTCATCAAAATTCTGCACGGTCTCAGAAGGAAAACATAGAATATTTTTGGATATTTAGAAGCCCCATGAAGTTACGATTCCAACGAATCAAGGATCAAGGAAATTGGAGGTTCCTACAAGCTGTTATGGCCAAATCACTGAACGTCGCACGTCCTGAAATCAGTTCTGGACAGCACACAGCGCTAAAGTAAAACGGACATAACTCCCTTGTCTGAACTCCGTTTTCGATGAATGAGCACATATTAGAAAGGTAATTTCATAAACTTTTCAATAAATCTATATTTCGATATATGTTCTGTTCTGGACAGAGGGGAAAATCCACGAATAAGAGACAGGAAGGAGATGATGAGAACAAGAAAGAAGAGATGGTGATGACAACATTAAAGAGAAGGGCGACCGTTGGTTCCATGAATCATACATGTCACAATACATGCAGATATTGGGAGAAGACCACAAAAATCTAAAAAATATGGTAACACCTTCATGAACCTTCTCTTTGCTGAACACCAATGCTTGTAAGTATACCTTCAACCTCAACTCGGTGCAATTTTTGTTTTTCTCTTTCAATAATAACATGGCTACTAGGAGGAAAACCTAGATTTATTTTTGTTTTTAATAAAATAATAACTCATGTGTTCACCTCGGTGTAGTGGTAGCTTCCAACCTCTTGTACTTTTTGTTAAATTATGACGAGGACGTCGTATGATCCAAGCATGGGGGGAGCTAGCTCGTGCAAGTTATTTTCTTGTTTTTCTTGTTAGTTTCTTTTATCTTTATTATTTGAGCATGAGCTATGTGCATAATTGTTTACCGTTGTGCTTAGTGGAAATTTACTTTTGTAAAGCACCCATATTCAAACTTTGATCTAGGACTTTGCTTCATCTATGCTTTTAGTAATACTAACATTGGAGGCTTTAATTTATTAATATTATGAAAAACACCTTGCTATGAAGGTTAGCGATCTTTTTCTCCAAGTAGAGAGGCAAAATCTATCCTATACAAGGCCTATATATATACATACTCCACCATAAGTGTTGTTTAGCATGATGAATTGTGTTAGGACTTTACTCTCTTGGGAGATCTAATTTCGAGCAATGATCATGTCCTTGATGTATATCTTTTGTTGCTAGCCTCGTCATACATTCGGTAACGGGAATTTCACATTGAATGCCCCATACATTGCCAGATTCCATAACCAAACCATAAACATCTTTTTATCATCTTATTCTTTGAACACAACCTATGTCCGAAGATTCATTCAGTTTCTAGGCAAGGTTTTATTTAAAATTCTGATTGGTACTCATGTCAAAAAGATGGGCGAAAGACTTCGGAGAAAAAGATAAAGATGTGGAAAGAAGAAATATATATATATATATATGTGTGTATATGTGTGGGCGCGCACACAAGAAGAAAGAAAAAAAAGAGAAAGAGAGAAGAAAGAAAAAAGAAAACAAGGAAAAGGAGAAAAATTCAAGGCAAAACAAGGAAGATATAAAAAGGGGTGTTGAATCAAGTGAAGATCAAGAGAAGTGCAAGGAAGGATACGATGTTGAGAACGAATCTTCTTTATTCCAACCATGTGCAATCCGACATCGAGGACATCATTAGTGCTTTGAAGTCATTATTCTTTTTCCCTTTGCACATGTCCACCATTCTAAATCTTCTCATCCTTGATACCCTTACATTATAGTTTAATTCTCATGATCATTGGCTCGGAAGGTGAACAACCATTAGAGGATTTTCTTAGCTTGATAATACTTGTGTTAACATCACTAGCCATACCCATAGCTCCACCTTACATTATAAATGAGAGACTTGTGGGAGGTGAGAGTTTATGAACTATCTAGGATAGCTACTTTAAATGAGCGACATGTGAGAACATGGAGAAGGATTTTGTCTAATACTTAATGCAGGAATTTTATTTTGAAAACCCATGAAAACCCTCCAATGGAAGTAAGAAAGTAAGTATGGTTGACGTTGAGGATCTCTAGTGAAAGGTATGAGTTGTGGGGTAAGTCTTGAATTGGTAAACTTCTAAACGCCCATGTTTACATTGTGATCTTTGTCTCATGTTTCTTATATTAAAGATGAATGATTGACTAACTTGTAAGGAAAGATTTGACGAAGCACGTTTCAACTCCTTGGATGAATAATTTTTTTAAGCAACTTGCTCGAGGACGAGCAAGATCTAAGCATGGCGGGATGTTGGCGGTCGATTTTCGTCAACCTAGAGCACTTGTTACACTATGGTTTGAGCTTTGATTTGGAACTAACCCGCCACTAGGCATACTAATGATGTAACAAGTTCGTCTTCCTAAGTGCATTTTGAAGTATATTGTGTTTGTAGGAAAATGAGAGCTTAAAGGAAGGATTCACATCAAGTTCAAAAAGGTAATTAAGGCATTTCATTCGCGCTCAAGTGCAAGTTGAAACTACTCCCAAGGGTGGCAAGGACCAAGGTGCTATGGCAGAACATCCTTGAGGACCAAGACGTAAAGACTGGGTTTCGTACGAGAAGACACCCTATATTTATCGCGGGGTTGATGACGCCAAAAAGACACAAATAATGGGGCAAAATGCAAAATGTAAAGATGAGCCACACGGAGGAAGGGGCGACCAAACTGGGTCGGATTGGGCCCAGGCCGGTCGGCCTAGGTCGGCCGGCCTGGCATGTTCTGACGTCAGTTCGGCCCCCCGTTTCTTGAGCGTGAAGATGGTGCAACCCTAATTGCCTGCCAAAGCTGCCATTCGCCAGAGACGCCAATAAATGCCTCTGAGGTCGACCACAAGAGGGGGGTTGGAAGAGAGCCATAACGTAGTGGATGAGAGCCAACGGAGAGCTGATAATTCGCTAAGTCCAAAGACCCAAGGAGATCACCACAAGGAGGAGGACGCCGAGGCCTTGCCGCGACGCCGCCGGAGTTGGAGGACGGCGAGGATCAATCTTCATCGGAGGCATCTACCACGTTCAACGGTACCATGCTTAGCATCTTGATGGAGTAGATTCATCGTTTGTCCATGGAGTTGTAATGGATCTTGGTGTGTAATCACCGACTATTGTTTGGAGTTTAATCTATCACTTCCTCGTTGGTTATGCTTCAATGCTTAAGGTTTGGCCACCATGCTTTTCGGGTCGCTCCCGTAGATTGAATCAACGTTTTGTGTTCTTTAAGGCTTAGAATCGATTTTACCTTCGCATAGTGATAGTACGAGGGAAGGGACGCCGATAATTCGCTAAGTCCAAAGCCCCAAGGAGATCACCACAAGGAGGAGGACGCCGAGGCCTTGCTGCGGTGCCACCAGAGTTGGAGGACGGCGAGGATCAATCTTCATCGGAGGCATCCACCACGTTCAACGGTACGATGCTTAGCATCTTGATGGAGTAGATTCATCGATTATCCATGGAGTTGTAATGGATCTTGGTGTGCAATCACCGACTATTGTTTGGAGTTTAATCTATCGCTTCCTCGTTGGTTATGCTTTAATGCTTAAGGTTTGGCCACCATGCTTTTCGGGTCGCTCCCGTAGATCGAATCAACATTTTGTGTTCTTTAAGGCTTAGAATCAATTTTACCTTCGCGTAGTGACAGTACGAGGGAAGGGAAAAGGCTAAACCTTGTTCACATGCTTAGATAGATTAGATCGGTTTTATCATGTTTGGCGATTGCATCTTCAAGTACCCATAGACTCCATGGGCAAATGTTCTCCATAACTTGTGTATCTCACGCCTCTTGTTTAACCTAGATTAGATTGGTTTTGCCTTATCTTACTTCATAGATTAGATAGTCCTTAGTTTATAGTTAATCTCTCATCCAAAGGTTTGCATCAACTAGATTAGTGCTTGGTTAGACGCTAGTATATCCCTTGCTCCGTTGATTGACAAGAACCTTGGGGATCCCCTTGGTGAAAATGGTACCAAGTCACCTGTATGCTTGCGGTGAACTTCAACACGGTTCTAAACCATCAACAGGCTTCTAAATATCCAAAAGTATTCGGTATTTTACATTTGAGACCGTGCAGAATTTTGATGAGATCGGTGGTTTCTTGCGCATTGATCCAGAGACGTTGCTGGTCTTGATTCTATCTTCTAGAGCATCATGTTGCACTTCCATGTTGAAGATTCAGGGCCTCCCCCATGCTCAGCATTATGCTAGTCATGGAAGAAGACAACAAAACATTTTTATCTTATCCATCCTTCAATTGTGAGTCTTTATCTTGCCTGCAAAGCATTTTAAGTGCACATTCTACCCCTAAGGTGACGGTTGGGAGTAGATAAAATTGCCAACACTCCAACAATGCTTCCTAAGACTCTTAACTTGTGGCATAATTAGTCTAATGTAAATAAAAACAAAAATCTTAAGAGTGTACGTGGGTACAAAGTGTGTATGCATATGAGGAGAAAACATATAAACAAAGACAATGTGTACACCTAGTTCTAAACATGTTTACAACTAGGTTGCCGAATTTCTCCATAGCCATAAAGGGTGATTTATCTAGGGTTAAAACACCATGTCTATCTCTAGATCAATAACTCTTATGGCACAAGAAAAACTAAGCGCATTGCAAAGCTTATAAGCTAACCAAAGCAACATGAAAACATATGAAAAGCTAGCCAGGTTTATCAGACTTAACGATGATGGTCCGCAATCATGTTTAAAAACCACGTTTACACAAGATTGCAAAAAGAAAAATGCCCTAGAAGCATTAACATGGAAACTGAAGCATTCATCATTAAGTCTATAAAACTACCAAGCTAACTAAATGCAAAACATGTATATGCAAAGAAAGAAACATCACGTCAATGACAAAATGCAATGTATGCAAATAAATAAATATGAGCATAAATATGATGGTGGTTCTAAAAAGAAAATGAAACTTAGATTAATTAGCCACAAGTTAATCATCTTAGGATGGTGCCATTTATTCTTTCTAAAGAAGAAATAAAAACAAAAAGAAACGGGTTGCCTCCCGAAAAGTGCTTCATTTAAAGTCATAGAGCTCGACTTTCTCACATACCTTCTTTTCGTTGCATAGACATGGCCCTTCATGCAAGAATAAAAGGTGCCAATGCAGCTTTAATTCACTTCCCATGTTGCTCAAGATCAATTTTTTTCAGAAAAAGTCTTGCCCAAGCTATCACTTTCCACGTCATCGCTATCTCCTTCCTTAATGCCCTTCGGTGCTGCCTCCTATCCACGGATTTTTCTTTAATGTCTAGAACAGAATGTGTACCCAAACTCTACTCCATTGCACAGTGCACAAACATTCCTTTCCAACAAGTCTTTATTTGCCCAAATCGGACTCCGAACAAGAGAGTTACGTCTGTTTTACTCCGGTGATGAAATTTGTCCTCAAATTTCAGAACGCGTAACACTCAATATTTTTGCCATAACTCCTTGCACGGGTCTCCAAATTCATTGGTTCTTGATGCGTTGGAATGAAAACTTGATGGAGCTTCTGAATATCTCATTTTTTTCATTTATATACATCTGAACAAGCTCACAAATTGATGAAGATAGAAGCATCTATCACGGGATTTGGAGAGGTTGATGATTTATCTTGCAACTCTTTGGGCATGACTTCTCTTTACATCATTCAAGCCATTGTATTCCTGCATGGTTAGTGAAAATCGGGCCTTCTCCCGACATATGCTTCTTTAAGGTCATTAGCTTGACCAAGCACAAAGCATGATCGAGATTTACAAAACTTAATGTAAATAGACGCGTCCATAATCAACACCACATGCAAATTGTAGCAACAAGTCAAAGTGCAATTAAAAGAAGCATATGTTTCATGAATAGCACTTAGCTCATCATTAGGCAAAGGCTTTTTAGGCATAGAATTAATTGGTTCAAACATAAACATTACCTCATTATCATTCTCAAGAAATTCTAGCCTGTCAACATGATCATCATTGGAACAAGGTATAGACTTTAAACTATTATTCATACTATTGGTCCAACATGAATATTTGAATATATCATCATCGATACTAATAATATCTTGAGATTTCAGTGTGTATCTTAGCCTCGGAGCTTTCTCAACAAGAGTGATCTTTGGTTCGTCTTGTAGCATTGAAAGCAAGTCAATCTCGACAAGTGGAGGTGTCTCTTTGTTACCTTTTGGCATCCCCTTAATCTCATCATGTGGAACATGTAATCCTTTAGCAATGTATGCATTCGTCTTTTCTTTGAAGTCTTCATTATCATCACAATCTTCATCTTTAAAGTCTTGTACGTTGCCTTCTTTATCTTCTGAGTACCACATGTCGTCAAGATTGCTCATCGTTGATTCACTCTTTTCTTCATCCTTGAGCACTTCTATGTCTTGATTTGCTAGTGTGTAGGCTTCAATAGCACACAAGCTATAACCTTGTGGAGAGGGGCCTTCTTGGAGTATTTGCTCTATGTCATCTCCTTCCCATTCATCCTCTAGCTTGAGTCCTATTTTCTCCCATTTATCCTTCGAGTCACTAGCTCTTCTTTTTATTTTCCTCGTCTCTCTAGAAATGAATTATTGCTCATGGTTGAACGGCCACGACCAATCAAATTCTTCTTCTTCAATTGGTGTGCAAGGCGTTGTCGAGAGGGAACCTTTAGGCTCATCATGGTTGTACTCTTCTCCTCCTTCATCATGAACCTTCGAGTTGTCATATTGATCGACCCATCCTTCATCTTATTCATCTCTTTCTTCTTCAAACATATTTTGGATCGATGCTCCACTCATTTCTTGATCAAATATATCTTCAACTTGTTTGGCAATGTGTCGGCATTCCTCCTTCCTTTTGTAATTGATTAGGGGGGTCAAAATCAAATTGAATCCAATCGGATTGATTGAACTCTGCCAATGGTCTAGCATTCCTACATTCATGTTAGTTTCAACATTTTTAATATCCGAAATGACTTTTCTTACCTTAGGAAGTGGTTCTTAAATTTCTTGTATGATTGGTTCATCTTCCTTGACCTCCGGTTCGTCTTTTTCAGAAATTTCAGCAAGCATCCCGGGCTTGCTTTTGTTGTTTCGCTTGTCCCGACAATGTCTTTGCCAATCTTGTTGCATTCTTTTCCATTACTTAACCTTTGTAAGATTTGTGCGGCTTCACTAATCGTTTTATTCATTAAATCACTGCCTCCACACATGCTTACAAAACGAGTAGAGTTAGGGGTTAGTGAAAAATAAAAGGTATGCAACATCAAGTCACTGATAAATCCTATGTTCGGGCCTTGCTCGAGTAGTTCATTAAAATGGTCCCATGCTTCATCAATTCCTTCATCGTCTCCTTGCTTGAAAGTGAGCACTTGCCTCCTTAAGTATTGGACCTTGCTTATGGGAAATAACTTCAAAAGAAACTTCTTCACTAGCTCATCCCAATTTCCTTTTGCTTCAACGGACGCAAGTGTGTACCATCTTCGCGCTTCATCTTCGAGAGAGAATGGAAAAAGATTCCACTTGAACCAAGCGGCTAGAACTCCTTCTTGTTGCACCGTGTTGCATATCATCGTGAATTGCTTAATATGTCTATATGGGTTGTCATCCTCCAATCCTCTAGAAGGGTTTGTCGCCACTAACTTGATGATTATAGTCTTCACTTCGTAGTGGGTTGTAGCAAGCGTCAAGTCTGATTTTTGCATCTCAATGTCCTCCGTTGATGGCATGCTAGCTCCCTTAGCGACTTCTCTTCGTCTTCCAATGGTGAGGTGAACAAATCCATCTAGGCAGCCTAGCTGGCACTCTACAGTATCTGACCTTCACCAGACCAAACATTGCTTTTGCAGTTTAGCAGACATGCCTCTACATGCATGATCCTTGGGAGCCGCACCTCACTGCTCTCAAGCAGATTCTGTGTTACTTATAGGGGACACTATCGCTTGGGCTGACCATGCGCCGATCTTCACCTACAGATCTTGTTGCTTACACGGATGCCGATTGGGCCGGATGTTCTGACACTCGCCGATCGACTTCTGGCTACGCAGTATTTCTCGGGGATAACTTGGTGTCCTGGTCTTCCAAGCACCAGCATACGGTCTCCAGATCGAGTGACGAAGCTGAATATCATGCCGTGGCGAATGGTGTTGTTGAAGCTACTTGGCTGCGTCAGTTGCTTCTTGAGCTTCGCCACCCCCCTCGTCGTGCCACCTTGGTCTATTGCGACAATATCACTGTTGTATATCTCTCCGGCAACCAAGTGTAGCATCAGCGAACAAAGCATGTTGAGCTTGATCTCCATTTTGTTCTAGAGAAGGTCGTCCTCGGTCACGTTCAGGTTCTTCACGTTCCTACGACATCGCAGTACGCCGACGTCTTTACCAAGGGCCTTCCTACCTTACTATTTCAGGAATTTTGGTCCAGCCTAAATGTTAGTGATGCTTCTCATTAGACTGCGGGGGAGTGTTAGCCTTTTGTAATTATAGCTTGTGTAATTATTATAGGTAGCTCATAAGCCACCCTGGCCTCTATATGTACCGATACTTGTTGATGGAATACAATCAGTTTTTCCCAATAACAGCCTTTTCTAGTTTCACGGTGGTTATGCGATTGCTAGGCCTTTTCCCTTCTCTCATACTGTCACAACACGAAGGTAAACAATCACTTCACTTACACATCTATATCTAAGCATCCATAGAGTTAAGCTAATCACCACGATTACCACAAACCCTACTAAGATCACATGTTGTACACACATATGTAAATCAAGCATTTGCAAAAACATAGACCATGAAGCATCGAGGCATAGGGTTCATGTAGCAATTACATATCAAAGATCCATCTAACCCTAGGGATGAACGGACATGTTACCCCATCATCTTACACGGACTGAAGCACATAGGGGTCAGGGAGACTCTGGAGAACGTCGTCGATGAAGATGGTGGCGAAGAAGCTCGGGAACACCCCTGGGCCGACGGCTTGGAGTCATCCTCTTGCTTCCTTCCCTCCGACGGTGTTGATCCTTGCGATGAACTCATCTAACTCTATCCCTCATCTTGCGGCAATGGATTTCTGGTGAATGGGCATCAGTAGAATAATTGGATGCGGTGGCCGTCGGAGGCAGGGACTACTTATGCACCGAAGAAAGGGCTAGGTCAAAGGGGACTGCGAACCGAGGCGAAAAGGGTCTGGGTCGGTCGGCATGGGCCGGCCGGCCTGGGCCTTTTCTGGCCCAGTTCGGGCCCGTCTTCCTCTCCGCGGCTCATCTTGACATTTTGGATTTATGCCCCTTTATTTGTGTCATTTTGGTGTCGTCATCCCTGCGATCAAGATAGGGGGTCTTGTCGCATGAAGTCTGATCTTTACGTCTTAGTCCTCAGGGATGATCCGTCGTAGCACCTTAGTCCTTGTCATCTTTAGAAGTGATTTCGCCTTGCACTTGAATACAAACGGAACTCCTCATTTGCTCCTTTGAACTAGTTGGAACTCCGTCCCTTTTGTCTATGTTTTCCTGCAAAAACACAACACTTCCAAATGCACATACAAAGTTGAACTTGTTATATCATTAGTGTGCCTAGTGGCGGGTTAGTTCCATAATCAAGCTCAAACCAAAGTGTAACGAATGCTATAGGTTGACGGAAATCGACCGCCAATAGAAACCAATCTAATCTCATGCTAAGATAAGGAGTAAACCCTTACACATTTGCTCAGTGCTATCCCTCCCCTCGTACTGTCACTACGTGAAGGTATTCATGACTGAACGACTATACGTCCGTGCACCACTATGATGTATCCGCAAGATATAGATTAACCACCATGATTACGTCTATTCCTACTGAGGGCATATGCTAGCTAGACATATGACTAAGCATGCATCAAAGTAGATCAAAGTAAGGAAAAGACATGATTTATATCACCGTCGAATGTTGAATGTACAATTGCCTTGATGAATTGAAGGCATGGCTCCGGAACTCCACCATGGCTTCACCATGCAGGGCCTTCCATGGCAGCTACGGCATGGCCTAGGCCATCTCCTAGGCAAATCGAGGACTTGCGGCGGCCGTCGGCTCCCTTCCGTGTGTCTCCTTCGATTTGGCGGCTCTCTGATGAATGGATGTGGGGCCGTCGGAGGCAGGAGCTCTCAATAGACTGAGGAGCATCTAGCTCAAAGGGGAGCGCGAACCAGGCCAGAAAGGGGGTGGGCCGGCTGGCCTGGGCCCACCTCGGCCCGGTTCGGCCCGACCTTCCTCCACGATGCTTCTCGCGTTTTCTTGAATTTCCACCGCTCTCCATGTGCACCCTTGACAGAAATTTCTCCACGAATTAGATAGGGGTACTTGTTGCGCAAGCTCTTGTATCTTTTGTTTAGCTCCCTGGAGTTTTGCCATCTTATGCTTTTGTTCTTGGGCCACTTGGAGTCATGTTCACTTTGTGTCTTGACTTGTGTCGGGCTTCACGATCTTCTCATAAAGTGCTCGATGAACTTTACCCGGAAGTCCTCATTTAGGCTCTTAAATCCTGCGTAAACAACATACTCCAAAAACTACATGCAGGTGCGAACTTGTTACATCATTAGTATGCCTAGTGGCGGGTTAGTTATTGTTGACACTGAATTTTGACCAAATCCAGAGCCAAAAGGATATCGGCTTCATGGAAACACAAAAGAAGTTGTGATTGGCTGGAGCCGATGGTTTTGCAAGCAATGATGCATGAAGCTGCATGGATATACATGGAGACGGGTGCTGTATACGTACATGCATTGGAAAGTGACAGCAGATTGCATGGTGGTCGGAGTAATTAATAAATAAAATGAAGGGTTAGAATTTCACGTACGACAACTAAATGTTGGTTGGAATAAAGAAAGAAGAAGCAATCGGCAGGGAAAAGACAGAGGAGAAGAATCGGCCAGAGGGACAATCGGCCCGACAAAGCAAACTACATGTGGAATATCACGTTTACGTGTATGCATAAGGAAATAATATTTAAAGAGGCATGCGGTCAGCACATGAAGATGATTGTTAAAGGAGGCAAATCACGTATAAGGAAGGTCTCACGCATGAAGGCAAAGTAAAATAAAGAAAGAAGATGCAAGCCAACTCCTGTACGTGTTGCCGCATAGAAGAGGTCTGAGCTAATTATGCATACGTATACGGATGGCTCGGCAGGAAGCTTCATTAGCAAGGGTTCTACGGAAGGGAAAGTAGAGTCCATATATTTTAATATTTTCTTTTATCTAGATATCTTGTATTAAGGAAGTTTTGTGCGAGTTATAGTCCTAGCTAGTCAGGAGTCATAGGTTCGAAGTATAAATATGTACCTAGGGTCATTGTAATTTTTATCACATGATCAATACACAAACTCTACTTTTCAAGTACCTTTACCTTTCAAGTCGGCGACTTCGCCAAAAGTTTTCTTCTTCTTATTTTCTTGTTTCTTCAATGTCGTTCTTCGAGTTCGCCGGGCTGCATCGAATAACCTCAGGCAAGTTTGTAAGTACTGTTTTACCGAGTAATTTCTAGCCTTTAACCTCCGGGCGCATCGCTATGGTTTCGTCTAGATTTATTCACAATTTATCGATATCTGCTAGATGAGCAAGTTTTATCTTAATTCTTGTTGCTTTAGCTGAATTAATCATCAATTATCCAACTTGAGACTGCATCCTATAACGTTTTATTGTTTTGTTATATTTTAATCATCACACATAGCCGATTAGATCTGTTTCTGGTGTTGCCTACGTAGTTTTGTTCAAGTTGCCTCCGGTAGCTTATGCTATACCTACATCATATCGGCCAATCTGGCCAATCTGTTTCCAGTATCGGTTGCCTAGCTGTTATGATTTTATCAGAAGACACATCAGCTCTCTAGCCGATCAACCCGCTATTTAACATTTCTATTGTTTTCATGTCGATCAACAGGTCAGGTCGACTGGCATACCTTGTTACATCCCGGGGATCTATTACGTGTTGCCGTGAAGAACTTTATTCTCTTTTTTTGCGTCAACACATCTTGGCACGCTCGGTGGGACACGAAATAATTTACACGATGTATTCAGAGACATTCGGTGAATACTTACTTCGCGCCATGGACAATCAATCTGGAGTATTGAACTCTGTATGCAACACAACGAATGGTGCATACTCTCATGGTCTAGCCCAACAGGAAGATTTCGCGATATCATACTATCAACAGCCGGAATCTTCTGCTAATGCGGTGGTACCTACTTACTGTCCATGGGGGATTCCTAATCAAGCGTCATCTCAATATTCTAATATGCCACAATTAGCCGTGACATCTGCAGAAAGAGATTTATTTTCTCCTCAAGATATGGCACAATCACCCCCGTTTGCTCCTCAAGATATGACAAATACCCATGGTGCAAGTCAGGCCCTCCAATTTGCTAGGCAGTCAATGCAACCATTGGTTCTGGATATCCAACAAATAATTCAGCAGCAAGGCTATGAAGAGTCAACATACATATATCCTGGGATGTTAAATACAACAATAGCAAGCACAAGTTCAACCCTAGGATCAGCTTATGGTGACCGTTTAATGTCGTCATACTTGCAGCATCATAACTTTTATCAGCCGACAGCAATTCCTCAGGCAAAACTAGTTCCCACTGCTTCATTGCCGCTAACACAGGAGGATTTTTTTAGCACTATTGGATATACGCCTTTGGTCAGTACTCAAATTCAAGGATCCACAGGCTATCAAGGTAGTGCTCTGGAATCACAGTTTACTCGTCAAACTTTACAACATACATGGGTTCAAGAACCGGCTCCTCAATATTGGCGGTCGATTTCCGTCAACCTAGCCATGAGTTTACCTTCAATGTTGGTATTAATTTGATATTCACACTAATGATCCTAACCCCCATTATATGTTAAGTTCGCACTCGCGCATGGTTTTTGGAGTTTATTATTTACACAGGGATTAAGAGCCTAAATGAGGACTTCCGGGTAAAGTTCATCGAGCACTTTACAAGAGGATCATGAAGCCCGGCACAAGTCAAGACACAATATGAACATGACTCCAAATGAGCCAAGGACTAAAGCGTAAAGCCGAGAAGTATCGAGGACCTAGACGGAAGATGCGGGAGTTCATGCGCCAGGCACCCTTATGTAAACCGTGAGGAAAATGACGTCAAGGACCCACATGCAGCTCAGCAAAAACTCAGGAAGACGCGGGAAGCTTCGGGAAGAGAACAGGGGCGAACCGGGCTAAGGAGGACCTGGGCCGGTCGGCCCAGGCCGATCGGCCTGGCCCTATTCTAGGTTAGTTCACTGCCTCCTTTGACGTAGCACCCCCTCGGGCTATTTATAGTCCCCGTGCGAAGTACCACGTGTCAAGCCATTCGTCATCCGCCGCCGAGGAGCAGAAAAGCTAGAGGGACACCATCTCGAAGAGGAGGGTCGTGCTAGTTGTCTAGGGTTTCCCTAGTCGATGTGGGAACCTTGCATGGAAGACCACGTCGGAGTTCCAGAGCTAGGATCATGATCAAGGTAGGATCCCGGTTGTGATCTTGTTCATGTTACCATCCATGGTGATGTCTTTGTGAATCCAATTTCTAGCGATCAAGTGCCTTCTCTACGGTTTTGTCTTCTCTTGGTTTTGCTTCATCCTCAATCTATACTTAAGATAGATTGCATAGGGTGCTCTTGTAGCCGCGATGGCTAGAGATGCATACCGGATCTACCAAGTGTTTTCCAAATGTTCCTGGAGAGCGTGCTCTTAGGTTAACCTACACAAAAAGCGGGGCATCGTGACAGGATGTCGATCATGCGTACAGAGGGTGCCTTTGAGGATTGGAATGAAGGCCACGGTTTAAATATGCTTTTTATGAGATTCACATTGCTGTCTTCATCTCTCGCTTGGAACTACAACAAAGGCATGATCTAGACTCTCTAGATCGGTTATCTCTTTGCTTTCTCTCACTACCTCATGTTTAGTAGATTAGATGCATTCGAAACCTCTCTATAACAAAGTGCTTTCTCGCTTTATTGGATTGAATCTTGCGTTGCACATGTTCCACAGATTCGATACCTTGGGTTTACAGTTAAGGGAAAAAGGGTCCCATGTGATCTGTACGCTTGCGGACCGAAGTTTGCAACGATAATCAAACGTCAACAAGCCCCCGTTTTTTGGCGCCGTTGCTGCGGAACAAGCAATCAAGATCCGATCTAGTATCGCATTTGTAAGTATTTTTCAATTTTTCTTTTGGTTTTTCTTTTGAATCTATTAACTTTGATCATCCTCAAAAATCAATCTAATCTAGTTTTTGACTAACCCTAGACTTTTCCTTTTGATTTTTGTATATTTTGTTTATCACTAACCCTAATGGGAGATGGACGGCTACCTCTCCAACAAACCCAAGTTTTCTTTTGCGGATGAGCCAGAAAAACTTTACAGGCAAAGGAGATGTGTAACACAAGCTAAGGAATTTGTAGATCCAAAAGCTGAGGCCGAAGGATCGTCGGAGTCTCCAAGGGAACCACCACCTCCAAGTCCAAAGCGAGATCAACCTCAACCACCACCCATGGGAAAAGAATCACAGTCGGAGTGCAAGGTCAGGGAGCTATGCACCCGGGACATCGATGATCTACCAATCCTAAACCTTGAAGATGTCAAAAGGCTATTCAAGATCAAAGTCTCAACTATCCGCATGGTGCAACATTCGCCTTTCACCAATCAAATGAGGGCAAGGCTTTTTCCATTTTCACTACTTGGAAGAGCTTGGCATTGGTTCCACACTCTACCGGGAGTCGAAACTAAATTGGGAAGCATTGATGAGGGCCTTCATGAAGGAATTTTATTCGCCGGCCAAGACCCAGAGTTTGCACAACAAGATTGATACATTTGTTCAATTTCCTACGGAGACGATTGAAGAAGCTTTCAAGCGTTTGAATGAATACATGCGAGCTGAATTTTTTGAATGGCATATCGGTTCACTTATGAGGAGATTGGGGAAGATGGAGATAGAGAAGATAGAAGCTATAAAGGCCATCGAAGCAAGATCCACATGTGAGGAGTGTGGGGAGTATGGCCATGTCCCAGAAGATTGTCCGGAGGAAGGAAAGGTGCTTGACTACCTGAAAGGAGGGTTGCCAAACTTCCACTACCGGCAAGGTAAACCTCAATTTAATGCAAGCTCGTCCATTCAAAATTCGGTTCCTCTTCGTATACAATTGAAGGACTTTATGGACGAGCAAGATAAGATGAACAAGGTTATTGAAAAAATATTGAAGAATATAGACGGCAAGGTGATGGAGGTCGGAGGCTCTTACCATCAAGTGCTCAACATGATGAAGATGCTAGAAACACAAGTGGGAGAACTTGCCGGGTGCCTAATGGGAAATGACATACTTGCCAATAGGTATGAGTTGGTGACACTTGGGGTAGATCACATCAAGATGTCCGAGGAATGCGGCACCATTATTGCACTTGGTGTCATCCGATCTATTAGCGATTCCATGTCTCCGTTTTTGCTTTTTACCTATCGTTAATGTGATTTAATACTTAGTCTAATAAATGTTTAGACTATATAGCATGCTCTATGTAATCCTGGTGATTAGATTTAGCATGTCGACCCCTCATGATTCGTAGACACGTTCATGTTTGAGCATGCCCCTAGATTCCCCGCTTCATTAAGGGTGCATCGTGACAGTATGATACCCCCGAAAGAGCGGATGTCTTCAGGAGGTAGGTCGGAGGTAGGAGTTTAAGGATGCTAGTAGACGAGATGCTCGATTCGTTGCTCGTTTGCCGGAGCTTCAACTAGAAGGTGCTAAGCCTAGTTACCCCTTCGGTAGAGCTTTTCCTTAGCCGATGTTCTCGGGTGTGATCAACCTATACACTTCATGAATATCTCTATAGGTTACCCTTTATATGCAATCAATGCTTCATGTTAGGTAAGATTGACAAGATAAGGTAGAGAACCTTAGCGGTTTGCTTCCGATCCACGGTTCAATAACCTTGGTCATACTCCGAGGGAAAAAGTTCTACGATGATCCGTGAGGGATGGTGAATCTTGACACATTTTTAGACGGTCAACATAGGTTGTTTGTGAGTTTGTGCAGAAAGGCATGATAAGGAAAGCCATGAATGCCGTCCTCGGAAGGGAGACATGATCATCATCAAGGGTCCCGTCAGCAAGCTCTTCGCGGAGGCACTTTATCTCCGAGCCCCCGCGAAGCATGGAGGAGGACGTGGCACCGCCGAGGAGCGACACGCTGCTCCTTGGAGGCATGAAGAGTACACGAAGCTCGTCCATGCGGTACACCAAACCGCAAGGGCACACAGAGGAGCCACTCGTTCAACCTCGACACCACCATATACTCCGAGGCACTCCAAGCTTTGTTTCATAAAAAAGACGGAGGATCAACCACCAGAGGAAGAGTGAAGGAAGGAAGAAGAAATAATGCTTTCAAGTTTGGTATGATTTTTCCTTATCCTTTCCTTTATTTTTCAGTTGTGTGCAAATTTGTTTGTGAGACATGGGTACCCCTGGGTCCCCACCGACTAGTGTCCTAGAGGCCCCTGCCAAGTGGACCCAACTTGCCAGAAGCCCCGCCGACCTGCAAGTGGGCCCAAAGACCTTATCCACAGACCCGACGACCTCGGACGACCCCGGGCGACCTTATCCAGATCCCAGAGGATCCGCGGTACTTGGAGTGCAAGTCAAGTCACCAGGACGCGGCTTGGCGCTGCCAGTTAGGCCGGATATCTCGGGATATCCGCTGTAATCCATAGAGATAGACTTTCCAATTGTAATCGATCTGGACTCGGCTCCTCGACCCTCGGAAACCCTAGTCCGTCGGCCAATATAAGGCGGCCTAGGTGTACCGTCCGAGGGGACCCCATTCTCGCGGACTCGCAATACAGCTACCAAACTGGACGTAGGGTTTTACTCTTTTGTTCACGTGTTCTTCGCCTACTTGCCATGTTCTGAGTTCATCACGTGAACTACCACCTATGCTCTTAGTTTCCGATCTCCCCATTAACCTACAAACCGCTTGCGTAGCCCCCTTGCGGACCTGTCCAGGTCTCAACCTTAGACAGTTGGCATGCCAGGTAGGGGTGATCGGGAACTCGCTTTGCAGCATGGCGGCCCGATCTGGTATCGTCTTCCTGGCAAGCATGGCGGCCATCCTCGCCAACCCTGTGGAGATCTGCTTCGGCTCCTTCACGACGACCTTCCCTGTTCCGGCGGCAGAAGCTTCTCCAGCGGCCGCGGAGCAGGTCGCGGCGGCGCCTGTCACCACCCCTGTTTCCGATCTAGCGGCAGAGACCCACCCACCCAAACCCTATGACCTTGTTCAGGGGATGGAGCGCATCATCAGCATGACGGAGGAAACCCTCCAGATCTGCGAGCGAGCTCAACGCTCGGTGAGGCTGGTGCTGCACCACGACACTTTCCCCTTCGGTCTACGATCTTCGGCCGATGTCTGTCTCGGCCCGATGTTCAAGCCTTCCCAGATCCAATCTGAGAGGCGGCCCTTTGGCGACCTAAAGCCGGTCCCTGGTGCCCGGCGTGACCCTCTCGATGTACCTTGCACCTACCATATGGGTGCCGGGCATACTCTCCGCGGATGTCGCCTGCGAATAAGAATCGACCAAGGGCAGCCCCGCTGCGCTACAAGAACTCCCCAGTCCCCGGATTGCGGCGAGTTTCAGAAGGTCCGGGTCCGTGTCTCCCCCAACGATTCAGACATCTCTTTCGTCAGGTGCTCGTAGTCTTAGAAAACGAGCCACCACGTCACGGCGCGACGGATTCCGAGGAGGCAGCACGTATCCAAGGAAACGCCCTGCGTGCCCAGAGACGTGAAGAAGAACGGCGTCGCGCAGTTCCCCCTTGCGCTCGAGACCTTCGCCTTGAGTTCGAGCAGGCGGGGATCCCAACATTCAACGGCCCCCAGGCCAAGCTGGGTGCTGCCATGGCACGTCTCCAGCAAGCTGAGCTGACACCTGAGGCTGAGGCGGCCATAGCCTTCCTTCGGGTCGACATGGCCCTGGTAGAAGAAAAGAGTGCGGCCTCTGAGTCTGCCGCATCTTCGTCGATGCACCATTCGCGCAGTCAGTCCCAGCGACCTCGGCGCAGCAATCTTCCATCCATCGTGGAGGAGGTCGATTAGCACAACCCCGAGTAGCGTAACTGCCAGGCTAACGGTGCCAACGGTGGCGACCTCCGCGTCAACCTCGACAACAATAGGCGCAACTGCGATGCCCGCGTCGTCCTTGACCAACGCCATCACGAGCGCGAGGAGTGGGAGCTACGTCATCGAGCGGAGTACGACCGCGAGTACGGTGCCCCAGGTGCTGTCCATCGCATCATGAAGCGCGAGGAGCACGACCGCCATGACATCAAGAACCGGCAACGTGCTGTGTATGAAGAGCAGTACGGCAACCCGGAGGTCACCCGCGCCAATTGGGATCACCAACCATGTTCCCATATCGTTGTCCCAGCTGGCAGTGTACACTCTGCCCCCAGGGGCACCTCTCAAACTGGAGGTGACGTCGATGACACATCCATCACTGCCTTCCTTGCGCTGGCTCCACGACTCAGATCGATATCCTACCCCGACAACTTCAAGCCGAACATCCAGAAGTACGACGGGCGCTCCGACCCCAACATCTGGCTATCGACCTACCACGTTGCAGTCAAGGCGGCTGACTGCAACTTCGACCACATGGCGGCCTACTTCCTGCTGGTGATAGGCGACGCCTCGTTGCTCTGGCACAACAACCTCCCAGCTGGCAGCATCAAATCCTGGTCCGACCTATCCCATGTTTTCACCTCCAATTTCCAGGTAACCTACAATCACCCTGGAACCACCTTCAACCTTGGGAGGATCGTCATGAAGCCTAAGGAGCGGCTCCGTGACTACACCAACCGGTTCCTCGAGAACCGCAACACATGCGTTGGCGTCAGAGACAACCAGGTCGTCGAGAGCCACAAGAGGGGCATCAAGGATCGCAAGATCTTTGAGAAGATCCATGAGTCTCGCCACCACTGTCACTGCCCTCATGGAGGTCGTCAACAAACTCATTGACACCGACGAGGTGATGGTGAACCAGTTCGACGTCGACGCTGGGTGCGACGCTGGCACATCCGGCAAAGCAATACTAGGGGACTCCGATTCCAAATTGCGCAAGCGACCTTCCGAGGTGCTGGCGGCTGATGGGCGTCGACCTTCGATGTTCAACCAGGCCGAGTTCGACGTAGCACTCGACAGCATCTGCGAGTTCCACGAGGGGTCCAATCATACCCTTCGCGAGTGCTCGCAGTTCAAGAAGGCCTTCAACACCCTAAGGACCCCAAGCGACCAAGGAAAGACGGCGACTGACGTGCTTCGTGCCGCTACAACAACTATCACCACGACGACCAGCGGGATCGGCGCAATGATCGTGACGACTGAGACCACCGCGACGACCACCGCGATGATCGCCGCGACGACCCACGCCCCGAAGGTCGCTGCGACGAGCACGACCTGCCGCCTCCACCTCCGACAGGCAACCCCAACGGTCCCTTCCAGCCACCTACCCGAACAATCAACATGATCGTCGGAGGTCTCAAAGCCCACGTGAGCAGAAGGCGCTACCGCAAGGATAAGCGTGAGGTTCACCTCATCCACACCCAGCCGACACAACCTCTGCGTTGGTCCGAGCAACCGATCACGTTCTCTAGGGCAGATCACTGGGTCCACATCCCAAACCCTGTGTCCTACCCGCTCATCATCGAGCCTACGGTGGAGGGGGCCCTGCTTTCCCAGACCCTCGTCGATGGGGGGAGCGGGCTCAATATTATCTTCGTCGAGACGTTGAAGAAGATGAAGTTAGACTTCAGCAAGCTCACGGCGTGCGACGAGCCATTCTACGACATCGTCCCTGGGAAAGCGGCCTACCTCCTGGGTCGGGTCTCCCTCCCCGTCACCTTCGGCACGGAGGACAACTTCCGCACAGAGTATCTCAACTTCGAGGTCGCCGACTTCAAATCCTCCTACCATGCAATCCTAGGTCGTCCGATGCTGGCCAGATTCATGGCCATCCCGCATTACACCTACTTGGTATTGAAGATGCTTGCACCGAATGGGGTCCTCACCGTCTACGGTGACCTCATGGTCTCCTTCGAGTGCGACTCTGAGGCCCTCGACATCGCTGTGACCTCTGCCTGCGTCGACGCCTCTACAGTCTTCGTCGCCGAGTCCAAGAAGGTCGCTCCGAGGAACCTGACCATCCCGGAGCAGCAGCGCTCTGACACTGCTCTGGATGCCATGCCATCGATGAAGAGAGTTCGCCTCGGCCTGTCCGACGCGGAGAAGATGGTGGTCATCGGCGATGAACTCGGGGAGAAATAGGAACTCACGCTCACAAGTTTCCTCTGGGATAATGCAGACATATTCGCATGGAGTCCATCAGATATGTCGGGTGTCCCCAGGGAGCTAGCTAAGCACTCCTTGGATGTAAGTAAGACGGCCAAGCCTGTCAAGCAGAAGCTACCAGAAGGCGTTCATAATGCTGCACGACATCTACTGCTATACGACCATGACTTTCGGTCTCAAAAACGCCGGTGCGACCTACCAGAAGGCCATCCAGAAGTGTCTGGAGTCCCAGATCAGTGACAACCTGGAAGCCTACGTCGACAATGTGGTCGTCAAGACCACCGTGGAGGATAAGCTCATAGCTAACCTCGCCCAGACCTTCGCCAACCTCCCCCGCTATCGCTGGAAAATCAATCCAGAGAAGTGCGTCTTTGGTGTCCCATCCGGCAAGCTCCTGGGCTTCATGGTCAGCCACCGGGGCATCGAGGCGAATCCCACCAAGGTGGATGGCATCCGCAGGAAGAAGTGACCTACTGGGAAGAAAGATGTCATGAAGCTCACCGGCATGATGGTGGCCCTAGGTCGATTTATCAGCAAGCTTGGGGAGGAAGGCCTGCCCTTCTTCAAGCTGCTGAAGAAGGCGGATAAGTTCGTCTGGACAGAAGAGGCTGGCCACACCCTGGAAAAGCTCAAGGCTTTCCTTACGTCGCATCCGGTGATGGTGCCCCCAGCACTGAAGGAAATGTTGCTGCTCTACATCTCCGCGACCACCCAGGTGGTCAGTTCGGTTCTAGTGGCAGAGCTCCAGCGACCTGTCTACTATGTCAGCGAGGTCTTGTCAGATAGCAAGACTAGATACTCGCAGTCGCAGAAGATGCTCTATGCCCTCCACGTCACCTCGCGCAAGCTTCGGCACTACTTCCAGGCGCACAAGATCAAGGTCGTCTCGGCCTTCCCTCTCGGCGAGAAGCTGCGTAGCCGCGACACCGCTGGACGTATCATCAAGTGGTCCATCGAGCTAGGCGAGTTCGACCTTGAGTTCTGCCCAAGGCAGGCCATCAAGTCCCAGGTCATCACTGACTTCGTCTCTGAGTGGACAGAGATCCAACAGCTATTGACATTTCTTAACGCAATCACCTAAGAACAGGTTTGGAACCCATCCTGGTAACAACACCAGAAATGCTGGTTGGTAATTCTTAACATTACAGGAGTTCGCAAGCGCACGGAAGTACCATTGTAGCATTTCCCTAAAGGAGTACTCCAAAGGGTATCGAATCCAAGGAAGGCATTGGTGGAATGACAAGATCAACTCTATTGCAATGAGTATAGATCATAGACGAAAATAAATCAGACACTCAAGTGCAGGGGTAAAATATGATAATGGGGGTAGTGTGATCACACACACACACTCACTCTCTCTCTAAGGGGTCCTAGGCATAGGAGGCAACATACGAGTTAGTTCTAGGTTCTTATGTACTATACACATAAAGCTGGTAGGAACGAGTTAGATACACTAGCGTTGAAGAACATTGACTTAAGCACCCAGGTACCACGGGGAGATAACCTCCCGCATTGCTTCCGCACAACTCTGGTTGTTATATTTTAGACTCCTATAGCTTATCCGAACGTGGGGGATTTCAGAAGGACCAACGGCTGTCACTACCGCGGCCTACCCCAAGACAAACCGTGGGATAAGCTCATAAGTAAGGTAGCTACGCAACCCAAGAACCATGCTTACGTTGTTAGTCGGACTTGACCGGCCTGGGCTATTGTGACCCAGGTCAAGCCACCAGATAAACCAGCCAATTACACCAAGTACCGTAGCTTAAGCAAAGACTTCATACAACGCAGTCATGTCATCTAATTAGATCAAACTAGGTTAGGTACACAAACGTATTTGTGTTTTCCTATGTCTGTTCAACTGGATCAAAGGGTCGTGTTCGCGAAGAACACGAGCCTCTAACTTATGAACAAACAACGGAAACATGTGAAAGTCACCCTTCAAGTGGATCGAAAGGCCATGTTCATCAAGAATAGGAGCCTCTAAATGATGAACAGGTGAAGAACACATGAACAAATCACTCATATATACTAACACAACTTTATATGAAATAGCTGAATAACTGAAGTAGATCAAAGTCTTACAAATGAAATAAGATACAAGAGAACTCATACCTAGATCCCAAAGTAGACTTGGAACCTAAATTAGAACTACTCTAGCCTACCTCCTAGCCTTGAGACTAAAAGTGAGAGAGGTGTTGCAAGTGTGGATGTCTCATAAGTGAGCCCTCTCTCCTTCTATTTATAGGCTCGAGAACTGGCGAGGAATGGATGCAAACACCACGGAAATGGCGCCTAGGACCAATAGGGAAGCACCACGTGGAAGCCCCTGAGTGGCGGCCACAAGGTCGGTTCGGTCGACCTGTGGGGTCGGCCGACCCCCTGTGGGCCCCACTCGAGGTGTGCTTCCTCCTGGAGGCTGTCCTGTGGGTCCTTAGGTCGGTTCCCGGTGTCCACCCTGTTTTGGGGCGATTTGCATGCCTTTGTGGGCCCATGGATCCATGTGATGTCCACGTGTCACACTCTGATTCGTCGGGGGTTGCTTCACTTGGATTGCTTGCATGGCATGCATGCATGGCTCCCTAGTTGGCAGGTGTGCATGCATGGCATCCTTGTTGGCAGCCCACCTAGGATGAGGTGATGTGGCATGGACCATAGAAGGTGAGTTTGTCACTCTTTTCCTGCTTATTTTCCTGCAATCAAATAATCTCCAAGGACAAGTGGAACTACATTATTCTTAACTAAATACGTGTAAGAAATGCCTTATGCTCCTTTATTCATTAGTATATTGACGGCTAAAGTTTGCACTTAACAGCCGTCAACAACTCCCCCAAGCTAGCCTCTTGCTCGTCCCGAGCAAGAGATTAAGGACTTAGGTTGGTTGATCTGGAGTTGCTACGATGTTGTATTCCTAATGTATAACAAGATACAGCTAGGTACTCTATCAAGAATTGAAGAAGTTGGCATTGATCTTACCTTACACTCGATTGATATGGGGCGTGTAGCTTCACCTGCCTTGGGCGGTTGAAAGATAGAATGGTTGTATAAAGATTACCAATCACATGTACCTTGATCAGTTATCAATCCGGAGGTTTTGCAGGTTTTTCAAAAAGAAATCAAAGTTCCTCAAATGATACTCTCGGATCGCTCAATGTGTATGATTCCACACCAAGGCATTGATTTGCCATATTTCACTACCTACTCCTAATAAGCTGATATGTGGAGCTGTAGGTAGGGAAAACATGTGGCATACCTGTTTCTCATGTATTGTCGAGTCAAAAACCGGATGCTTGGGAGAACAAGTCATACACCCTGATCAAGATGTGCAAAAGTGTGTGTATGGTGGATGGATGATGAACTCCTCTTTGCATGATTTTACTCTCCTCCTTTTTGAAATTTTTTTGAGACTTGGGCTATGTCTCTTTATTCTCTTTTTTTTATTTTTTTTCTCTTTTTTTTCTTTTTTTACATAGCCCATAGTCCTTGCTGAATATTTTTGGAGGGAGAGTAATCATGGAACATGCACGGAGCTTTATTTTGTGGAATGGATGGGAAATGGATGAAATGATGGTTGCTAACTTCCAGTGTAGAAGTTTTGCATACGGTGGTGTGTACGTGATCTTGATCATAGGAGTATCACAAGTTTACTCGCCGAGGGTCACAACAGTTCGACAAGACTCAATGAAGAAATCAAGTAGCATATGTGGAGGTTAACAGAAACTAAGGTCTACATATGGCCTTGGATAGGAATTTCTTATCAGTGAAGAACTTATCATTTTAACATTTTTCAAAAGAAAACTCCGGATATTAAACATCACTTAGTACTAGCTCATAGCAACTCTATTATACCATATCATTCCTCGCAACAACTTAGGCAAAGATCATGCTTTTTGCTACCCATAAATTTCAAGCTTAGGTTCGATCATACTAGCCAACAAACTCAAAACTTGGATAGGATACTAAGCTGTAAACAAAGCATGCAAGAGGAATAAACAGAGTAACTATTCATCATTTCAACCATGGAGAATAATAGTACTCTTACCGCGCATATGAAAACAAACTAATTTAAGAAAGCAAATAAATATTTTTGGTCTTTTTAACTTTTTCCGATTTTTATGTGTTTTTAGCATACGGGGTTCTGAAAACAATAGAAGATACAAGTTATCTCAGAATGGGGGTCCTCCCCCAAGCTAGCTTTAGGCTCACTGCTGTGGAGGGTGGTATCCCATCCACGCGTAGTAAGCTCTCTGCTCCTCCAGCTGTCGCAACTGTCTCTGCTCCATGGTGTGAATCCTCTCGCTAGTCGTACGCTGCCAGTCTCGAGTGGACTCAGCCTGCCGGTGCATTGTCTCCTCCATGGTACCGACACGGATGTTGAGCTCACTCATCTGCTGAGTGAGGGTGGCCCCACGAGATGACGAGCGCAACCTGGACGATGAGGACGAGTCCCCGTAGGTAGCACCGGCGGGCCTAACCTACTCGCCACTCCCTGCACTAGCCCAGGTCGAGCTACTCGCACCTGGCTGACTCATGGGTTGGTCCCAACCGGGGGCATATCCGGGTGTAACTCCAGACATATACCCGGTCAAGGCCCATGCGCCAGACGGCGGTGGGGTAGGCTGAGGCTGTGGGTGAGGTGATGGCTGTGGTGATGGCTATGGCGGCGGATGTTGTGGCAGTTGTTGTGCTATTGCTACCCTCCTTGATGCACTCCTAGTGACCCTGTCTCCAGAAACACTAGAACGACGAGGTTCCTCAAGAGGAACGATCAGTGGCCCTTGGCCGTACAAACGGAAATCCGGGTTAGGTAACCGAATCTGGTTTGCGTGGCCAGGGTAAAAGAAAACCAAGGAATCATCCGGGCCCTTTTTAAGAGTATGTCCTTGAATCAGATACGCCTCATCTATCATGGCCCGGGGAGAATCAATGTAGGGAACGTTAGCCCCTTGTGTTATCCCAAGACTCGAAATGATACGTGTGATCAGAGACGTACACTCAATAGAACCCGTCATCCTAAAATTTGTCAACCACTGCCGAATCATAGCTTGCACTGGGGAGATTTTGATCCGTCTGACTGTGGCATATAATATCCTCATCTCGTCTGTATGCACGGTTCGAACATCATCCCTTGGAAAGAGAGTGATGGCGAGCCACTTGTGCCACAGTCGGAGAGTGGGATGCGTGATATTGTTGCACCGAGGTGCTAGCTTGCCACAGACAGGCCGACCAGAAATCTCTTCCCAAAACCTATCTCGAATAAAATCACTGCAAGCTTGATCGAGAGAAATAGCACAACGACGATGAAAACCGAGAGCACGACTAAGATCATGCCATGAGACTTGATACGACGTTCCATGGAAACAAAACGTAATACTGGTCTCATCCTCCTGAAGAGTACAGAGGAACTGGATGGTGAGAGGCCTAGAACCGATCTCCCACACCGGAACAAAGTTCTCCCAACCAAGAGCATGCCAAATGGAATCGAACTCGGAGTCCATACCTATTTTCTTGAGAAGGGCCGAGTCGAACTCCTTGGTGTTGGTGAAGACTCGATCCTTGATGAGAGCATAGGCTTGTCTCTCCCGGTCGAACCTCAAGTCGATGAAGGCGGCATCGGTGTTGATCACCCCTTCGGCTCATGGTGTGGGTAGCTCCTCCTCTTCCTCTTCTTCACGGTCGGTTGACATTGGACTCGGTGTAGCTCCGGAGTGGTGAGACGAGCCCTCTCCGTCTCTAGAACGGCGTGAGCGGGTCACTTTCCGGTACGCACTAGCAATCCAACTCATCTTGCACAACAATGGGACAACACGAGCAACTCGGTGATGGGTTAGTGAAATAGAAATGAAATCCTTACCGAACTTGCTCCACCAATATTCAATATTCAGCGACAAATTGGAGAGAGTGCTTGACACTTCCACTTGAGCAAGAATTCCAAGAAAACCAAAGAGCAAGAGCAAAGAGGGAGAGAGGGTGATGAAAATGAATGAATAGGTGAAGAAACCCCTCAATCCCCCTTCTATTTATAGGCAACCGAGCCAGGCACCAAGGTAGAGGACAAGGGCAACAACTAGGAGCCGTTGGAGGAGGCGGGGCCCACTTGACCGTTGGCCAGGGTCGGCCGAGCCCCTGCCGGGCCCGCCTGCTTCCAGCTTTTTGCAACGGCTCTCTAACGGCTACCTAATGTCCTGCCCAGATGTCTAGGTCCAGATATGCCCAAAATGTTGCTCGAAAAAATTTTCTTGTACTTTTTACTCAAAAATTTATTTTCAGAGTTTTATTTAAAAAGGGAAATTGGCTAGAAAAAATCTAGCAT
This sequence comes from Cenchrus fungigraminus, assembly GCA_036936925.1. NCBI lineage: Eukaryota > Viridiplantae > Streptophyta > Magnoliopsida > Poales > Poaceae > Cenchrus > Cenchrus fungigraminus. Next base: position 26,539,799 of record CM072775.1, read on the forward strand.
GCAGATGCACGGTTGGAAAATTAAAATATGCATTAGGAAAAATCAAATAAAATTTTGAAAGGGAAATATGAGATAAATACCAATTTTACCTTTTGGCAAAAAGGACTCATCTTTTTAAGTCTGAGAGCGAGACTTTTCTCGGCGATCAATTCCACTCGTCACCCCATTCCCGAGAAATAGATGGAGATGACTTCTGTATTTCCCGCCACACCCTTCTTGTTTTCTTAGGCTTTGTTGGAGTGGTGGGAAGTCGCTGGGGCTGTGGCTCCGTCCATGCCCCTGATTGCTCATTTTTGCCCTGCAGTGTATAGCATTTCTCTTTTGTTGCCTGAAATCGGAACATCAAGTTCCTCTTCCCAATGCGGAATCGGATCATTCCCGCTCCGACATTGATCCTTGCGTTGGCGTCACTTAGGAATGGTCTCCCAAGAATGAGTGGCATTCCCTCATCATCTTGCATATCAAGAACCACGAAATCCGCAAAGATGCATGAACCTTGGATGAATACAAATAAGTTTTCTACTATCCCCTCTGGATGTCGGATCGATGCATCAGCAAGTTGGACGGCCGTCGCAGTTGGAGTTAGAGCTGGATATCCCAATTGTTCAAACATGGCCTTGGACATAAGGTTAACACTTGCACCAAGGTCGCAGAGAGCATGCTTAATCTTCTAGTAATATATCTTGCAGGTGATAGACGGATAACCAGGATCCTTCTTGTGTGTGATTGTTGAAGATTCCCATGGGTCAAGTACCTGCTGTATAGGCTTCCCTGCATAGTCAGTGCCTTGTGCCCGCCCAGAATGCTTACCCCATCTGGTGGACACTACACAAACATTTTCACAGGAAGATACGGGTTGCCCCAGAATCTTCTCGTCTTCAGCAGAGGGAACCAAAGCAGCTAATTGAGCTAACTGGGTTTCTATCATCTTATTAAAGCTAACTGGCTTTTAAGAGCAGAAGAAAGGCTATCAATTTTAACATTAAGGCTCTCAAAAGTCTTATCATAGGCAGCTGTTTTCTTATTAAAACCTTCATTAATCTTAGCTTGCCCAAAGACTAGATCTTTCAAGGAAGGTTGGTTTGGGTTGAAAGAATTACCTTGATTACCTCCCTGATAATAAGGGCGTGATTGATTCCACGTTTGACCTCCTTGTGGACGATAAATGTTGTTGTTGCCGTTCATGTACATCACATCCTCCTGAGTCGCAGGGCAATAATTCCCTGAATGCCCAGTATTACCACAGACTTCGCAAGTCATGCGAGCATCCATAGCTTGAGTAGTGGTGGCCATGGCGACCTTCTCATTGGCTAGATCATTCATTCTCTTCATCATTAGGTCCATCTTGGCGTGCAACATATCCGCTTCCTTGACGGTATGTGGACCCCTTTGATGTGGCTGGAGTCGATCATCACTCCACCCTTGATTGGTAACCATCTTCTCAATCAGTATGGTAGCTTCAGTAATAGTAAGAGAGAAGAAGGCCCCTCCAGCTGCAGCATCAATATGGACTCGGGCTGTCGGAGTCAGCCCATTGTAGAAACTCTGAAGAATAAGCTAGTTGTCCATCCCATGATGAGGACAAGCCAGGATGTACTCCTGGAGTGTCTCCCAAGCTTCTGGGATAGTCTCATTTGCTGCTTGCTAGAAACTTGAAATTCGCCCCCGAAGGACATTGGTTTTGCCCAACGAAAAGTATTTCCCGAGGAATGCTGTGGTGCACTTTGCCCAAGTGTTAATCTCTGCACGGTTAGCATAGAACCACTGCTTTGCCTTTCCCAGGAGTGAGAAGGGAAACAGTCGCAGACAAATAGCATCTTCCTCCACTCCTCGTATAGTGAAGGTACTGCACAGTTCTAGGAATAGGCTAGCCTGTACCATCATGATTAAGCCAGTCTTGATCTCGAAGTTTCCATTCCTAGTGTTGATCACAGGGCCTGTCGGCACCTGGTCAGCAGAGGGAGCAGAGTACTCGCGGAGAGTCTTCTCGACAGGGTTGGCCATGGAAGTTTATGCGGATTGCACAAAGGAAGCTGAATCGATTTCCGAGTGTTCACGCAAAGGAGAGCCGAAATGAGTTCGTGCCTTCCTTACGAGTGACTCAGGATCTTCAGTAAAATTCGGCGGTAAGTCGAAACCAGTCATGCACTACCTGTCTTCATCATCAATAGACAAAGAAGACAATCTATGTTAGCCTGCATTGAGAATTGTTTTATTCCTGTCATGATTATAAACATATGCAAAGTGTTGATATGTCATACTTAAGCCTTCCCCGGCAACGGCGCCAGAAATGCTTGTTGACATTTCTTAACGCAATCACCTAAGAATAGGTTTGGAAGCCATCCTGGTAACAGCGCCAGAAATGCTGGTTGGTAATTCTTAACATTACAGGAGTCCGCAAGCGCACGGAAGTACCATTGTAGCATTTCCCCAAAGGAGTACTCCAAAGGATATCGAATCCAAGGAAGGCATTGGTGGAATGACAAGATCAACTCTATTGCAATGAGTATAGATCATAGACGGAAATAAATCAGACACTCAAGTGCAGGGGTAAAATATGATAATGGGGGTAGTGTGATCACACACACACTCACTCTCTCTCTAAGGGGTCCTAGGCATAGGAGGCAACATACGAGTTAGTTCTAGGTTCTTATGTACTATACACATAAAGCTAGTAGGAACGAGTTAGATACACTAGCGTTGAAGAACATTGACTTAAGCACCTAGGTACCACGGGGAGATAACCTCCCGCGTTGCTTCCGCACAACTCCGGTTGTTATATTTTAGACTCCTACAGCTTATCCGAACGTGGGGGATTTCAGAGGGACCAACGGCTGTCACTACCGCGGCCTACCCTAAGACAAACCGTGGGATAAGCTCATAAGTAACGTAGCTATGCAACCCAAGCACCATGCTTACGTTGTTAGCCGGACTTGACCGGCCCGGGCTATTGTGACCCAGGTCAAGCCACCAGATAAACCAGCCAATTACACCGAGTACCGTAGCTTAAGCACAGACTTCATACAACGCAGTCATATCATCTAATTAGATCAAACCAGGTTAGGTACACAAACGTATTCGTGTTTTCCTACGTCTGTTCAACTGGATCAAAGGGTCGTGCTCGCGAAGAACACGAGCCTCTAACTTATGAACAAACAATGGAAACATGTGAAAGTCACCCTTCAAGTGGATCGAAAGGCCTTGTTCATCAAGAACAGGAGCCTCTAAATGATGAACAGGTGAAGAACACATGAACAAATCACTCATGTATACTAACACAACTTTATATGAAATAGCTGAATAACTGAAGTAGATCAAAGTCATACAAATGAAATAAGATACAAGAGAACTCATACCTAGATCCCAAAGTAGACTTGGAACCTGAATTAGAACTACTCTAGCCTACCACCTAGTCTTGAGACTAAAAGTGAGAGAGGTGTTGCAAGTGTGGATGTCTCATAAGTGAGCCCCCTCTCCTTCTATTTATAGGCCCGAGCACCGGCGAGGAATGGATGCAAACACCCCAGAAATGGCACCTAGGACCAATAGGGAAGCACCACGTGGAAGCCCCTGAGTGGCGGCCACAAGGTCGGTTCGGCCGACCTGTGGGGTCGGACGACCCCCTGTGGGCCCCACTCGGGGTGTGCTTCTTCCTGGAGGCTGTCATGTGGGTCCTTAGGTCGGTTCTCGGTGTCCACCCTGTTTTGGCGCGATTTGCATGCCTTTGTGGGCCCATGGATCTATGTGACGTCCACGTGTCACACTCTGATTTGTCGAGGGTTGCTTCACTTGGATTGCTTGCATGGCATGCATGCATGGCTCCCTAGTTGGCAGGTGTGCATGCATGGCATCCTTGTTGGCAGCCCACCTAGGATGAGGTGATGTGGCATGGACCATAGAAGGTGAGTTTGTCACTCTTTTCCTTCTTATTTTCCTGCAATCAAATAATCTCTAAGGACAAGTGGAACTACATTATTCTTAACTAAATACGTGTAAGAAATGCCTTATGCTCCTTTATTCATGAGTATATTGACGGCTAAAGTAGGCACTTAACAGCCGTCAACAGCAGCCTCCACCATTGGAGAAGCCAGAACATTGGACGATGTACTTCGACGGTTCCCTGAACCTCGAAGGAGCAGGAGCAGGGATGCTCTTCATCTCCCCCAGGGCGATCAGCTGAAGTACGTCCTGCAGATCCACTACAAAGCGGCTAACAACGGTGCCGAGTACGAAGCCCTCATCCACGGGCTGTGCATCACCATCTCCCTAGGGATCAAGCGCCTCATAGCGTACGGCGACTCCAAGGTCGTCATCGACCAAGTCAACAAGGCCTGCGAGACCAAGAAGGACACGATGGATGCCTACTGTGCTGAGGTGCGCAAGCTCGAAGGCCACTTCGAGGGGATCGAGATCCATCACGTCTGTCGCGACAATAATGTAGCGGCTGACGACCTCTCCAAGCTAGGCTCCAAGCACGTGCTGGTTCCAGCCGGTGTGTTTGTCCAAGACCTATGCAAGCATACCATCAAACTCCTCTCCGACCCAGAGCCACCAGCCGACGACATGACCCGCCAGGCGGTCGAGTTGTCCTCATGGCTGAGGTCGAAGATCATTGGCGTATTGACATCCTCGCCTTTATCCTCGAGCATCGGGTTCCTAAGGAGAAGGCAGAGCGCGAGAAGGTCACGAGGTGTAGTGCCAACTACGTCGTCATAGGTACAGAACTCTACCGGAGGTCCGCCTCCAATAGTGTGCTAATGAAGTGCATCTTATGATCTGTGGGCCTCAGGCTCTTAGCGGAAATCCACGGCGGCGAGTGCAACCATGCCGCCTCCGCCAACCTGGTGGGGAAAGCCTTCAGGTCAGGCTTCTACTGGCCCACCACTTTGGCCGACGCTCAGGACCTTGTCCGGTGATACAAGGGGTGCCAGTTCTTCACCAAGAAGTAGCACATGCCGGCTCAGGCCCTGCAGACTATCCCTCCATCTTGGCCCTTCGCAGTATGGGGTCTCGACTTGGTGGGACCTTTCAGGACCGCTCGCGGCGGCTACAAGCATATCATTGTTTCTATGGACAAGTTCACCAAATGGATAGAGGTCAGGCCTGTATCCAGTGTTACGTCGAAGGAGGTGGCCAAGTTCATCGAGGAGATCAGTCATCATTTTGGGGTTCCCAATAGGATCGTCACCGACCTTGGCACAGCCTTCACAGGGGCTGACTTCTGGGACTTCTGCCAAGACAACCTCATCAATGTTTAAAACTCTTCGGTGGTACACCCATGGTGCAACGACTAGGTGGAACGTGCCAACAGCAAGGTGCTACAGGCCCTCAAAGACCGCATCTTCGACGACGCGTCGCCCTACGCCTCTAGGTGGCTAGCAGAACTCCCTCGTGTCATCTGGGGTCTCCGGACTCAGGTCAGCTCGGCCACGGGATACTCTCCATTCTTCTTGGTCTATGGGTCAGAGGCCATCCTCCCCACTGACGTTGCCTTCGGGGCTCCTCGTATCCAGCATTACGACGAGGGCGAAGCGAAGCAAACGCGCAAGGTCGACCTCGACAGCCTTGAAGAACATCGTGTGGCTGCGCTCATGCGCCACACCCACCACGAGCAGCAGTTACGTCACTACCACAACCGCAATGTGCGGGAACGTTTCTTCAACGTCGGCGACCTGGTCCTGCGGTGGATTCAGAACAGCAAGGACATGCACAAGCTTGCGGCACCTTGGGAAGGCCCCTTCATAGTCAAGGAGATCATTGGACCGGCGACCTATCGCCTCTAGTGGGCTGATGGCCAGGGCGTCCTGAATCCCTGGAACACTGAGCACTTACATCTCTTCTACCCTTAGGAGCCCTGTACCAAAAATAAAAAGCTATGTATTCTACCCTCTTGTAATTTATTATCAATAAAGATAAGATTCCCTTTCGGCAGGCATCCTGTCGACCTACATGTGGGTCTCTTTTTACTTTATGTTCATCCCTCCCCCTTCGACATGCTTTGGGGCTTGGTCTAAAGCCGGGCTCGACATGCTCGGGGGCTTGGCTTTGCCAATCTAAGGGTCTTACGACCTGAGGGGTTTTATCTTTTCTTTCTTAAAGTGTTTTCCTTTACCACATCTCTTATGCTTACTATGCGCATTCTTAAGTCGTGTGGTTGCGAGACCTTAGGTCCAAGGCCCCCATCTGCGCGCCGGCTGCACCTAAGCCTCCATGCTGAGCCGTGCAGTCAGTAAGCCGTTCCTCCACTGAGTTGGGTTAGCGGAGGGGACACGTTCTGCATCTTCATTGCTCACAAGTTCTCATAATAGGTGTTTTTGGCAAATAAGGGGTTATGCTCTTTAATTAAAATGAAGATATCATTCATGTCCGTTTATGTACATAGTCAAAAGGGTCCACGCCCTCATTTACATCGACAGTTTAATGCATCCTTAACTACATTTTCAGAGGTCGACCATCTTGATGATCTCCCCCGCGGCGGCCTGGACGTCTTCGGCCTTCACTAGCTCCGACAGGTCGACATCCTCTGCAAACTTTCACAGGTTGAACGTCGGCTCATGGAACTTCACCGTAGCCAAAGCTGCGACCACGATGAGCTTGCTGGTATCCAGCACCAGCGTCTTCATCCGGCCTTTCGCCTCGTCTAGACGGGCAACCAGCTCCTTGGGCTCTGCCCCCTCCTCGTGAGGGACATAAATGTCCATCAGGTACTCAGCAGCCTCCTTGAGGTCGCCCAGTTGCTTCTCAAGATCTGCAATCATCGCTTGCTGGTCAATGAAGGCCTGTATGGTCCGGGAGAGATCGGTCTCTAGGTCTTGACGTACACCATGCTCATATGCAGCTTCACGGGAAAGATAATACTCATTGTCCTGGACCTCCCTGATCTTTTCTTTGAGGTTCTTCACTTGGTCCTTGGACTCATGAGTTGCTTCTTCAAGGCGTCATCCTTCTTTTTGGCATCTGGAAACATCAAAATCAAGGTCAGCAACTGCCACAACCTCCGAAAATCAAGGTCGGGAGTAAGTCCAGGCATACCATCTATGATGATCCTGAGATCCTTCTCGGCATCTTCTTCCTTCTTCTCGGTGGCTGCTAGCTCCTTCTTAAGGGCGGCCATCTGACCTTGGCCTCCATCTCCGCCTGCTTGGCCAGGGCGTCCTTGACATGTTGGATCTCCTCCGCAGCCTTGACCTTGGCCTCCAGCACGGCCTCCCGAGCTGCAGTAGCTTCCATGTGCGCCTTGGCACCTTCTTTCACCAGGTTCACTCGGGCCTGCGCTCGCTCAGCGAGAGACTGCATCAAACAAAGTCAGCTCTACATGTCACCAAAACAACCAAAGTAGCAGCTTCCTTGGAAGAAAGGACTTAACGAGAGTGTTCGCGCAATTGTCCGCTACGCCGCCATGAACTCCTCCATGTCGCGGTGGTCAGCGTCGATGTTGTCCACCCATGGGGTCCCGACATAGAGGCACCTTTCGTTCTCGTTCCCTTCGCTAGGCCCTCTCCCTTCTCCAACCTGCACCTCCCGCGTTGGCTGCGGGTCAGACATGGGCGGATCCTACTGAGGCCCTTTGACCTGCTGTATACCGTCGGATGCGACCTTCATCGCCGCCGACGTTGTTGTCTTCACAACCCCAGGAGTCTGGCTCGAGACATCCCCCGCTGACGCTGTCGGTGACTGCTCCACCGGTGCCTTCATCCCCTTGTGCCCAAAGGCCTCCTGGCTTGCGGCATTCTTGCCGATTTGCGAGGTAGCAGGGGTTGACCTACCAAAAAGCAAAGTCTGTCAACAACGAAGCATACAAGACGTGCAAAGCTAAACACGAGTGGGTAAAGTTTGTCGACTTACTTGCTACCAAGTTTCAAACTGAGCTTTATTGGCTTGGGTGGATCCTTCCTCTCCCTCTTCTGTGACCCTACATCGCTCGGCCCCTCGGCGCCTGGCTTCGGGAGTTCCTCCACCACGACATTGAGGAGCTTCTCCTTCAACCGCTTGGCCGGCGTGCTAGGCGACCTTGCGTCATCGTCATCACCGGTGTTCATCTCAGCCTCGGCGCCGGCCGTCGTCGTCTCCGTTGACGCGGTGGCACCCCTCCTCTTCCTCTTCTTCTTCTCTACCGCCTGGGTGGCGGAGATCATTGCGACGGCCTTGGATGCTGACATCTTGCCAGCAACCTACCGCGTGCGCCGTGTCAACGACGCGACAGTCTCCACCGCCTTCCCCGTGGCAGGACCTTGGTCGTCACTACTCTCCACCGTCGAGTCGAAGAGGTAGTTGTCGATGGGTTGCTGTGGAGGAGCCTCGATGTCCTCTGCAGCCCTAACCTTAAAGCTTCGGTCGTCCTCATTGGGCAGCAGAGCAGGGCAACAATACACACCCTCACGACCCTGCATCAGAAGACCTTCGTCACAATCATCGAATATCCAAGTACATGAATAATGACTAACGTTGATTGGACAGAGGGCGACTTACGGCTTCGGTGGGGCACTTCAGGCTGTGCGCCTTGGGGCATGTCTGGTTGCGAATCTGCCCGGCGAATAGGTCCTTCACCTGGTTCACCATCTCATCTTTGGAGACCTTGCGCTGCGCCACCCGGGTGGGGTCGACCTGGCCCCAGTACTCGTAAGCTGGGTGCACCCGCTCTTGGATCGCCTGCAGGAGCCGCCGGCTGAAGCCGATCGCCACCGCGCCCCCTGTCAGCCCCTTCGTCTTTAGCCTCGCCAGGTCCTCCAGCAGCAGCTTGATGGCGTCGTTCTACCGCGACGTCAGTAGGTTTACCCATTCTGGCACCGGGACCGGCGCGTACCCCGACCTTGTTGGTAGCATCGGCTTTGGGTTGTCGATGTAGAACCAACCCTGTCTCCAGCCCGTGGTGTTGTCTGGCAGCACCATGTCGATGTAGATCGGCTTCATGTAGCAGCGGAGCATGAAGCCAACACTCCCCACGACCTCGAACTTGGAAGTGTGGCGGTATCCCCAAGTACGCCTCGTAGAGCTGAATGAAGGACGAAATTGTGGTAATGGCATTGGGGACGAGGTGTACCATATCTATCAGGTAGTAGTGGAGGAGCCCGCGGAAGAAGTCGCCTGTGGGGACTCTGAATCCGCCCACCTCCTCCTTGGGCTTCAGCAGCTCGCGGGCAACCAGACCATGGAGCTGCTCCTCCGTCACCGTCGAGGGCTCCCAGATGTCCTCCGACTATGGTGTAAGCTCGGGAGCCATCGCTTCTTCTTGCACGCTGGTAGATCTAGCCCTATACACTACGAGGGACTTCACACGCATGCGGCGCCGCACGACGAGATGGATCTAAGCGCGGCAGCACCAGTGGATTTGCGCGGAATGCTTTTGCGGCAGCAGTGAAACCCTAAATCGGGGCGGAAATGGAAGTGAGTGAGGTCCCCGGCCCTTCACTCAGCTTTTTATAGATGGGCCCCAGCGGCACTGCGGGCCGCCGCGCCCAACGTCTCTTCGTTTCTGCGGGATTTGATTCCAGCAGGATTCTCAATGACCCAACGGATCTCTTTCCAACAGCCCTTTCGGCCTACCAGTCACAGGCAGTAATGGCTCGTGCCGTGCGGGGATCTATGCCCGTTGGCTCCGTGGTCAACGGCCTATCGTCCATGGACCTGTCATGCCCTACATTAAGCCACCTACTATACTATGATGGGTATCTACTTAAAGGTCTCCTAGCCGATTGACGACCTTCAGGTCTATCACATCGCCTCCGTGAGGACGATGAGGCCTTGCTACCTCCTAGGTTGCCTCGACCTACAACGGCGAGTATATACCAACGGCTCCGTGCTTAAAGGCCCCGTTGCCCGTTGGCGACCTCCTGGTCATGACTACAGCTCCTTCTTGAGGTTGCTAAGGCCCTGCTGCCTTCTAGGTCACCTAGACCTAAAATTCTCAAGTTGACGCCCTGCGTTGTGCCACTGCACAGTGGTTGTGTCGATTCAAGTCGACACGGTCTATTTGTCGCTTCTTAAGGCCTCCCAAAGGTCGGTGTGCTAACATGGCCCTGCTGGGACCTTGGTAGCCATACCATTGCCGCTTGGCCGCATGTACATTTACTTGGGAAATACCATTTGTCATACAAATGCATACATAAAGCTTCATATGCTACAAGGACTTTGGCCCTTGGCCAATTACAAGATACAAAGACATCAATGGCCCTGAGCTACCCTATATAATGTTTGCGATGCAGTCTACACTAATAAGGCGCATCGCAAGTTTTCTTCTAGCTTCAGGACCTGGTTGAAGACCTCTAACACCACTGTAGAGGCAGCTGTCACACAGCCTCCTCAACTCGCGCTCCAGCAGGTTTCCTGTGGCCTCCAGCATCACATCGGGCCTCCGCGTGTAAGGCCCGCCGATACCAGAATTGCCCCCTATAGTGCCTGGATTCCTCGTTGGGCGCGGGAGAAACGGCTGATAGAGTTCTCCGAGCTTCGCAAGCATTCTTCTTGCTCCAAGCATGAATGACACTAGCTCTATGCTCTGGTGGACGGACGCAAGTCCAAGGAATGGAGAAATTACTATAGAGCATCGTCATAGCTTTTACAAATAGCTTGGGTGCTTTGCCCAATGGTGTGGGCACCTATTTATACCCGCATCAACTCAGCCTCCGATCTTATCCGCATCCCAGTTTGCGTGGCGGCCTTATCCTCAAGGTTACTGTTCCTGCGTGAAGCACGAGGTCACTATTCACCTATGGGGAGTGTTGGTGCACCTTTCCCCTACCTGACTACATCTTGGTGCTTTTGTCCCTTGCGAGGGGACAACAGCTTGTGCCTTACGTGGGAGCAGGCCCGTGATCGTACAGTGCGCTTGTGACTCAGCTCATGACAGCTTTCGGCGTTTGGCATCTTCCTCAAGATTCCAGGTGTTTCGGCCTATTAGCTCAGTTTGTTAGAGCATCATGCTGATAAAGCAGAAGGCCGCAGGTTCTTCTTTTCTTCCTGTTTTTTGGAGGATCAAACCGGCCATTCTGGTCGCTTTACTGCTCGGGGCTACTCTACGAGTGCGTCTTGTGATGCCCCTTGCTTCTACGTCGCATCGACTTACTGGAAGCCTGCATCCATTACTCCTCTGCTCGACCTACCTACAGTTGGCATTACGTCCTTTCTAAAGGTCGCGGGAGCTACTTTGTGTCACCTGATCTAGGTCAGGTTGGTGGTTCTTCAAGATCGACGTCTCGCCTTCACTTCGACCTTCTGGATTCATATTCCAAGAGATCGATGTTCGACTTCATGCGCGCATTGGAGGGGTTTTTCTTCTTTGGATCCTCATGCACCCTACACGACCTTGACGGCACCTTGTCTTCGCCAAGTTTCGACATGACCTCGTCTCGGCTGCTACACCTACTCGATCGGGGGCTTCAGAGACATGGGTACCATTGGGTCCCCACTGACCAGTGTCCCAGAGGTCCCTGCCAAGTGGAGCCGACCTACCAGAAGCCCCGCCAACCTGCAAGTGGGCCCAAAGACCTTATCCACAGACCCGACGACCTCAGACGACCCCGGGCGACCTTATCCAGATCCCGGAGGATCCGCGGTACTTTGAGTGCAAGTCAAGTCACCAGGACGCGGCTTGGCGCCACCAGTTAGGCCGGATATCTTGGGATAGCCACTGTAATCCTTAGGGATAGACTTTCCAATTGTCATAGATCTGGACTCGGCTCCTCAACCCTCGGAAACCCTAGTCCGCTGACCAATATAAGGCGGCCTAGGTGCACCGTCCGAGGGGACACCCATTCTCGCCCACTCGCAATACAGCCACCAAACTGATCGTAGGGTTTTACTCTTTGGAGGCCCGAACCTGTATAAACCCCTGTGTCCCCATGTTCTTCGCCTACTTGCCGTGTTCCGAGTTCATCACGTGAACTACCACCTACGCTCTTAGTTTCTGATCTCCCCATTAATCTACAAACCGCTTGGGTAGCCCCCCTACGGATCTGTCCAGGTCTCAACCCCGAACAGTGTGTGTGTAGCATTTTCAGTTTTTTTTAGCATGTGTCTGGTAGTAGTAGTTTTTGTTTTCCATCAACATGAATAAATTACACCATCATTTTATGATCTTTAATATGGATGGAAAATTGTGCCAAGTTGATATATGATGACCATTGCCGCTTTGCTCAACTTTGTACTTGTTTTATTCATGATTATGCTAGTGCTCTCTTTAATGCAAATATGAAATTAATTTAAATACTAGCTTAATCCTTTGCGGTGGTTATGATAAAGATGAGACCCATAGTTTTTCTCATGCTCTCAATTTGGGATGGGTTAAAGATGATTTATTTTTGTTCTTAAAAGTAATGCTAACCTTGTCATTAATACCTCTTGCTTGTTGCTCTACCTATCCAAAGTCTTATATTTAATTGAGTGGAAAACCTTAGTGTACAAGATTTATTTTTGCGTATCTATCTTTATGCTAGCCTTTTCTATGTGTGCATTGTAAGTTTCCACATTGGGAATTTTGCAAACCTTGCCGGATATCAACCCACAAACCCAAAACATCTTTTTTTGTGTTTACCTCCTTGACCACAACCCAATTCTTGAGTATGGATGAATATTTTGAGGAAGATCACAAGAATGTTGCTGCCGAAGATTGAAGTATGATTTTAGGAGACCTCCAAGACGACATAAAGGTTGCGTGAAGGATCCCTAGAAGATTTCAAGTGTTTCTCTCCAGGAGAATATAGGACTTTTAGTACCTACCTTGGCACAAAAATTTAGTCACCTCTTTGCCCGAGGGCGTGCAATCATCTGAGCATGGGGGGAGTTGCCCAGAAGGTAGGTACAATGGAATCTAGAGTTCAAGGGGAGTATAAAAAAATGAAAAAAAATGATGAAAAAATGAAAAAGAAGTATGAAAGAAAGAAGGGAGAAAGAGAGAAAAAGTACCTTGGAGGGGGACAATAACACAAAATTCTTCCACTTAGCAGCTAATGGGAGGAGGAGGAAGAAAACCATCGTAACTCTGGAACAGGATGGGGTGGTACTAACGGACCAAAAACAGATCCAGGGCACTATCTATAGTTTTTATAAACAGCTTTTTGGAGCCCAGCCTAAAAGCTTGGTGAGAATGGATGAAAAAGCCTGGGAGTTGAAGGGGAGATTGACTCTTATAGATAACAATGACATTTTAAAACCCTTCTCTGAAGAGGAAGTGAAGAAAACAATATTTGAAATGAAGGAGGACTCGGCACCTGGGCCAGACGGTTTTAGCGTGAGCTTCTACAAGAATTGCTGGGAAACAATAAAAGGGGACTTGATGAATATGGTTAATGACTTTTACATAGAAAATTTGGACATAGCAAGATTGAATTATGGGGTGATCACCTTGGTACCGAAAGTAATAGATGCAAATAATGTCAAGCAATTTAGACCTATATGCTTGCTGAATGTGAGCTTTAAACTATTTACTAAGCTGATCAATGACAGATTGGTCGGGGTGGCAAAAAAACTAATAAGCCCAAATCAAACGGCGTTCATTAAGGGGCGGTACATTGTGGATGGTGCGGTGTTGCTACATGAGATTGTACATGAGTTGAGCCAGAAAAAGATGCAGGGTGTAATCTTGAAGATAGATTTCGAGAAAGCATATGACAGTGTCAGTTGGGACTTTGTAGAAGAAGTGATGGAAAGAACAGGCTTCAGTGACTAGCTGCGAAAGTGGATTATGAGCACCATAAGGGGGGGCAGGTTTGTATCAACACAAATGGGGTGAATGGCGCGTACTTCAAAACATATAGGGGGCTGAGGCAAGGGGACCCACTGTCCCCGCTAATGTTTAACTTAGCAACAAATGCCTTAGATCATATGCTGTCAAAAGCTAGGGAAAAAGGTCACATCAAAGGGGTGGTGCCAAATCTCACACCAAGGGGGGTGACCCATCTGCAATATGCAGATGACACGGTGGTGATGGTGGGATGCGACCAGGAATCCGTGAGGAACCTCAAATTCATTTTGTATTGTTTTGAATGGATGTCGGGGCTGCGTATAAACTACCACAAAAGCGAACTGGTAGTCTTTAGGGTGGATGAAGACTACAAGACTAGAATTGCCAATACTATGAATTGCAAGCAGGGGGTTTTGCCTATGAAGTACTTGGGCTTTCCCATCAGTGACGAAAAGTTAAAAATGGATGCATTCCGGGGGGTAGTGGACAAGATGAGGAAGAAACTGCAACCATGGAAAGGAAAGAATTTATCTTCAGGGGGCGGCTCATACTAACAAATATGTCTCTGAGTAGCATGCCCATATACTTTATGGGGATGTTAATGTTCCATGAGAGGATACACACACAACTGGATACTGTGAGGGCCAAATTCTTTTGGCGGGGGGATATAGACAAGTTCAAATATCATATCATAAAATGGGAGAATGTGTGCCTTCCCAAGGAATTCGGGGGAGCAGGGGTTGTCAACACTAAGCTACTGAATGAGGCCCTGATCCTAAAATGGGTATGGAGGCTTCTTAATCTTGGAGAAGGGGATATATGCTGTCAGCTGCTGAAGGCCAAATATTTCCCGAACAAATCCTTCATCCACAGCGGCAATAGGGGGGCTCTCAGTTTGGGGGGGGGGGGTGTGCAAACTGTGAAAGAAAAGATCAAATGGGGGGTGGTAAGCGAAGTAAAAAGCAGAGGAAACATTTGCATTTGGGAGGATGTTTGGGTAGGACAAGTGCCTCTAAAACTAGTTTGGCCCAACTTATACAACTGCAGCAGGGACAAAGGCAGTTTGGTGTGTGACTGCTATGATGAGGGGGAGTGGGACATTGACTTTAAGAGAGCCTTTGGTCAGGATGAAGTGCAGCAATGGAGGGATTTGCTGGATATGCTGAATGATGTTAGGCTGAATGGGGAGTAGGACAAATTCCACTGTGTCCATGAGAAGTCGGGCGTGTACACTATGATGTCCATGTATAGAATTCTATCTCACAGAGGTGTGACTAATTCTCGCATGAAGAAAATCTGGAAATCAAAGTAACCAATGAAACTCAAAGTGTTCATGTGGTAAGCGTACCACGATAGACTACAGATAGGGGTTGTGTTAAAAAAATGGAAATGGAAAGGCAATATGCGATGTGTGGTTTGCGGGGCCCTAGAAACTAAAGATCATATTCTCTTTTCATGCGTCCTGGCCAAATTCGTCTGGACCTCCTTCAAGGAGGCCTTGGGTTGGGATAGGATCCCGGGAAGCCTGGATGACTTCCTAGATCAGTGGATCCCTCTCGGGTGTACTAACTACAGCTTCAAGGTTTTCCTGCTAGGGATTGTTCTGTGGGTGTTATGGACCACTAGGAACAAACTAACCATTGAAGGGGTGGCGCCGAGATCACCGTCTGACTTGCTTTACAAAGTTTTGTCACTCTTGCAGAGATGGCGCGTGTTGTTGGGGGATCTGATGGACACAAGCTAGAAGAACTATCTACGCAAGTTCATGGCTAGGTGAAAAGCTTCCAGTAAAAGATCAAGGCCAGGCCGCCGTCAGAAGACCTCTTCTAGTCTCTAGTTTCTGGTCATAGATAGCACCTGTGCTCTTTTGTCTCTGGGTCGTGTCTTTGGTGTTCGTGCTTTTAGGTGTATGGTAGTGCTGGATCTCCTTCGCGTCTGTTCCCTATGTTGAGCTGGTGTCCCCAGCGCGTGCTTGAGAGTTGTTTCAAACCTTTATTTGCTTTCAATATAAGCAGGGTAATCCTTTATAAAAAAAGAAAGAGAGAAAAAGAAAACAAATATTAAAATAAAGCTCCCTGGCTGTAACACCCTAGTTTGCAATTTGGCTAAGATTTAAATTTTTATTAAAATTTTTTAGAATTAAATACAGTGTGTGTATAATTATTTCAAAATAAATAATATTTTCTAAACTAAATAAATTATAGGTTATAAATATTTCTCTGTTGCATTCATGCTGCAATGCATAGTGTTTATTGTGTGAAAAAATGAGTTTGAGTTTTTAAAACTCGAATAGGTTCGTGTATAGTTTAACCCTTGTATCTCTCTGATCTCGATCTGTAAATCTCTCCCAATCTTCTCTTTAAACAAGACCAATCCCTCTCTACCAAGAACCGTCTCTCCTCTGTCTAAACACATCTCCCTCTTTCTCTCTCTAAGTCTTTCTTAGACCAAATATATCTCTCTACCTCTCTTACTATCTATCTCTTTATCTATTCCCAAAGGCCATCTCTCCTCTCTCTAAAAACTATGCCTAGTCTCTCACTCAACATAACCCACATCTCCCTCTCTCTCTCTAAATCTCTCTTCAAATCTCTCTCTCTACCCCAGGATCATCTCTTATCCCTCTCTAAATCTCTCCCTCTCCATCTCTCTCTACCCGAGCCCATCTCTCTCTAAAAACCTGTCGAGCACTTAACTTTTTCTCTCTCTATCTCTAAGTTATTCCGAGTCTAAAACACTGTTCAAAACCCGGTCTATCTCTCTTTATCTCTAAATCCTATCGGGCTTAATCCTTCACTCTATTTCAACCCAACACCTCCCTCCTTTCTCTCTCTCGGGCTGAAATTAGCCGCGGCCCAAAACACCCCACCGCGGCCCACAACTCCTTGAGGCCCAGTAGCAGCCCGCCAGACCTCCACCCTCCACTCTCTCACTGCCAACCCTGGCCCACCCGTCATCCTCTCCACCTTCCTTTTTCCCCTCCTCTGCTTCGCACAGGCAAGGAAAGCCGCCGCTGCTGCAGTGGGATTTGAATGCCCTAGCACGCACCGCCTGGTGTTGACGGCTGTTAAGTACCTAATTCAGGGCCGTCAATCCCGGCATTTTATCATAAGAACTAAGCATCCACACTCGAATATGGGTTTAAACTAACAATTTCCACAAGTGGCTATGCTAAGTTGAATGCAGGTGTTTAGCATAAGAAATGAAGAGGAAAGACACCCTCATGATCCTAGTAAGTTAGGCTCAGCCAATGAGGGACTGCATGTAAGCATCCCCTGGATCCATGACATCACCAATCCAAGGGAGGAAGCCTCGGCGAATTAGAAGCCGCCATGTAGGCATCACATGAATCCCATGGCCCACCAGAGCGCCTAAACCACCTCCAAACCACGTGGACACCGGGAACCGACCTCAGGACCCACAGAACAGCCACCACGCGAAAGCACACCCCGAGTGGGGCCCACAGGGGGTCGGCCGACCCCGCAGGTCGGCCGAACCGACCTTGTGGCGCCCACTCAGGGGCTTCCACATGGTGTTCGGTCATTGGTCCTAGAAGCTATCCCCAGGGTGTTTGGGTGCTCTCACACCGGTTGCACAAGCCTATAAATAGGAGGAGATGGGGGGTAAGAAGGGGATGAACACACTTGAAGCCATTTCTCACCTTTGCCTCTTTCTCTCTCTCTCATTCTCTCTTGGTGGAGGTGAAACCTCATCCCACCATGAGTGTGTGTGTGTGGAGGATCTAGACTAGGTGGTGCTAGGTAGAGAGGAGTGTGTGGATGAGTAGAGGTGAGGTGGTGATGATCCGTTCGTCATCCATCGTCCCCTTGTATCTTGTGAGCGATGCTGTTCTTCATTTAGACTAAAGTGAGTATTTCAGTATTTTCTATTTAGACTAAAGTGGCTCTTATGCATGAATGAGTTGTTCTTGAGTTCTTCATTCGTTCATCATTTAGAGGCTCACGTTCTTCATGAACGTGCCTCCTCGATCTAGTTGATGAACAAGTAATTCATACTTTTGCGTTTGTTCATAAGTTAGAGGCTCGTGTTCTTCATGAACACGACCCTAGATCTTCTGTTATCATCGCATAAGTTTGCATCTCGTTTGTGTGATTGCCTGTCTATTAGAATATAGTGAAGCTCATGCATATATGATTTAGATCAAGTATCAATCATATCTCCTCGCGCGAATCGATTCAATGACGAGAAAGGTCTAGCTCAACCTCGCGGGTTCGTCGCTTCGTTTTTATACGGAGTGCTATAGTGTTTCTACGGGACGTCAGACGTAGCCGTGCTATAGTAGTAGTCGGTGGTGTAGATGTGGTGTCTAGACTGCTGGTTATCCATCGAATGCCCTGTATCCCACGGTTTGTCTTGGGGTAGGCCGCGGTAGTGACAGTCGTTGGACCCTTGGAAATCCCCCACATTCGGATACAGCGTGTAGGCAACCCTTTGCCGTGAACCAACTATTATAGTCAGGAGGGGCCGGTGTCCGAAGCGAGATCTTACCCGAGCTTGTTCCTCTCTAGAGTCGAGAACCTACAGGAGACTTCACATCACTCACCTACCTCAGCAGGGACTATCTACCCTTGGATAGTCCCTCGTAGAGTCCCCCAAACTGTTCCTTGGATTCGATACCCTTGGGAATACTCCTAAGGTGAAGTGCTACAACGGTGTATCCGTGCGCGTGCGGATTCGTTCGCACCTGTCAGTATACCCGGGTGATTCTTACACGCTCACGCTAACCCGGTGCTATAGTGGTGACGTTAAGAAATACCAACACCCGGAATATCCACCTCAGCGCGACCTGGGCCCACTCCTTCCCGTCCACCGCGTCTCCCCCCCCCCCGCCGCCCGCCGCCCGCAACCCCATCCCAGTGCACACCCCCGCCGCATTTGGGAAGTACCCGCCATGACCGTGGCTGTCACGGCCGGTGAACCCGCCGCTCGATCCCGGCATCCCCAGTCCCCCTTCTCCTCTATAAATTCCCCAAATCGAACCACCGATGCCATTTTTCCCTCCCAGCTGCTCTGCATTGCTCCCAAGCCACCGTGCGCCGAGAAACCATCGCCAGAGTTGCTTCGGTAAGAAGATAGGCGCCGAGCCCCCTCGCCGCCTTTGTTGGCATTTCTTAACGTCACCACTAGTTGTACACCTAGAGGGAGCGAATAAGAACAACTGGGTATACCGCAAGCGCACGGAAATACCGCTGTAACACTTCCCCAAGGAAGGAGAGTATTCCAAGGGTATCGAATCCAAGGAACAGAGTGTACTATCTCCTACTCTAGTATAGATGATCCAAGGACACAACACTGATTGATAGGATAGGTAGAAAGGATCTGCCACGACCGCGTGCAGAGTCTAGTTACGGTCTCTCAGGTAAAGCACTCACTTCGGGCACCAAGCACAAGGCCAATGTGTTGGCTCGAGCCCAACTCGGTACGCGACGTAGAGGGTTGACAAAGGGTCCAACAGGCTGTCACCACTGCGGCCTACCTCTGCGCTACGATCGTACGTGGTCTTCGAAGGATAGCTTAAGGTCCAGACACCTCGTCTACACCACTTACTATTTCTATGAATCCGCGAGGGAGATACTGGCACTAGCTCAAGGTATGCTCTATCACTCATGCAAGATCACGAATGCACTTTGATCTAACTAGAAACATGCAGGAGCTTCACTTTACTCTAATAGACAAGCTGGCAAACTAGATGCAAACTTATGATCTAAGTCTACTGGATCGAAAGGGTTGTGTTTGAAGAACACAAGCCTCTAAACCAAGAACAAACGAAGAACACAAAAACAAAGCAACTAAGCATGCATACGACTTTAGTCTAAATAAGAAATATCGAAATACTCACTTTAGTCTAGTTGAAGAACAAAGGCACCGCTGAGGATCGTTCTTGAGGAAGATGTCATGAATCATGACATGGCCTCAAGCCTCCCACCTCACTTCCTAGCACTAATCCTATACAAAGAGCTCTCCTCTCCTAAACAGAGAGGCTCCAAGCCAAAATGAAGAGGAGGAGGAGAAGTGTGTGTTCCAAAATGGAGCCCCTCCCCTCCTATTTATAGAGGAGGGAGAGGCTTGCTTCGGGGCTCCAAGTGCTCCTAAATGCCTGGAACTGCAACCAGGGGCCAATCTGGAGCTGCCACGTGGAAGGCTGGGATCAGCCGAACCAAAGGCGGTTCGGCCGAAGCCAAGGAGCCACGTGGCGCCCTGTGCTTCTTCGTGGTGGCTGACTGGTGGGCCCTGATGCCTGTCCTCCGTGCATGCCAAGTTTTCCCAATGGTTTTCGGGGATAAGTGGGCCCTTGAATCCATGTGATGTCCATGTGGCGCTTCGTGATTCATCGGGCTTGCCTCTCTTGGATTGATGACGTCAGTGATCCAGGGGAATCCTAGGTGGCATCCCCTCATTGGCTGGACTTGAAGTGCTTGGATCAAAGACTTGTGCTTTTACTCCTCTTTCTAGTGCTATTCACATGTATTTGCATAATCACCAACACTTGTGGAAATGATTAGTTTAAGCCCTATTCTAGTGTTGATGATCGATTTCCATGCCAGAAGATATATGTTTGACGGGTAAGAAGTGAGTGAAAATCTGTCGTCAACAGCCTTGGAGCCCCGTCCTCACCCTATCCTCCATCTCGTGTGCGCACAGGGCATCAGCGACCGTCTCCACCGCTCAAAGTCGCCCGAGAACCCATGGAGCTGTAAGTGCAATCAAGCCCTAAGTGGGTTTTGGTGATGTTGACCACCCAATTAAAGGTCTAATGAGCCTCTAAGTGTTTATTTCAGGATAATGGTTTATGTAAGGAGCAAAGGAACAAAAGGAGACCCCTACTTCAAAAAGGAAGGCTTGCCCTTGACCAAGGGTGGTAGTTTAAATTTATTTTCATTTCGAATTTGAGTATAGGACAAGCCATACTATCAAGAGGGATACTAATAGTGGTTTTGGGATAGGTCCAAGTGCATTAAGTTCTTTACAAACCTATAAAACATCCCAGCCACAAATGACCTATCAGTAGCAGCTCTGTTTCTCTATCTCCGGAACCTCCGAGTTTTTCCCGGAAGTTCTGGACTGTCTTTTGACTGCTAGTTGAAGACGCTCAGACCTCGAAAGTTCCGGGATTTTTCCGGAGGTTCCGGGATTTCAAAAAGAGCCGTTACAGTTTCAGATCTGAGGGTATTTATACCCCTTTGACCCCCAATGGTTCTCTTCTTCCTACCTGCGCCGTAACAGTATCATTTGCCCCCCTTCTCACTCCTAGCATTCACTCCCACCTACTTGAATCCAAAATCCATCCTAATCATTCAAGTCTTGGGTGATTCCTTGTGAGAAGAAGCAAATCCCTTTACTCTCTTGAAGATTTAGTGCACTTGGTGAAACCCTAGCCTACTTGGTGGATCTATTACTCTTGGAGTTCTACTCCTAGTTGGCTAGAGGTCACTTGGGAGCTTCCTAGCTTTGTGTGGCTGCCCCAAGTGGTTTGTATTACCCTTTGTGACTAGTGGAGCACTCCATCTAGTACCTTGGTGATAGGTGTGAGAGAGGAGTGGATCTAGAGAGATTCCAAAGCCTTTGTGGCTTACCTCAACAACGTGGATGTAGGCTACCCTTCGTGGTGAGCTGAACCACGGGTTAAATCTGTGTCCCTTGTGCTTTGCTCTCTTTAAATTCTTTGCATGCTTGTTCTTGTTTGCTCTCAACTAGATCTATTAGGGTTTGCTCTAGATCTACAAGTTCTTGTTGCCCTAAGGTTTTTTGGTAGCTTATGCTTCAAATTCATAGCTTCAAATATCTGCATCTAGCCTGTGATATCAACCTTTAGCTCTCTAACCCGTGCAGGCTTGAAAAATCAGAAGCTCCAGGAAAATTCACTGTCTGTGAATTTTCCCGGAGGTTCCGGATTTTTCCCGGTGGTTCCGGGCTTTGACAGAATGTGGCAGAAAATTTTGAATTTGTTTTGCAGGCCTATTCACCCCCCCTCTAGGCCACTTGCATTGATCCTTTCAATTGGTATCAGAGCTAGGATCCTCAGTTTGCACTTAACCGTGTGAGGAAATGGCAAGTGGAAATGAGAAGCCCGAAGGGGACAAAGAAAAAGAAGTTGGTGAACCCACCAACAAGGAAGGAGCCGTAGCAGCTGAAGCTTCGGGAGTAGATGGTGACTCATCATCTGCTCATGAGAAGCTTGAAAAGCTCAAGAAGGCTATGAAGGAAGACAGCAAGAGAGAAAAAGAAAAGAAGAAGAAAAAGGAAGAGAAGAAGGAGGAAACGAAGAAGAAAAAGAAGAAGAAGAAAGATCCATCACCTCCACCCTCATCATCATCCTCTTCAGCACCCTCATCCTCATCAAGTGAGAATGGAGATGATGATGATGAGTACTATGGTGCAAGGATGCCCAAGAGAACACTCAAGCTGAAGACCAAGCCCAAGAAGAGCTATGGAAGCGTATCCTTTAACTATGATTACTTGACCACCTCTAAAGATAACATGTCTATTCCCGTTGGCAAATTGCCTCAATTTGATGGCACTAACTTTGCCAAATGGAAGCATCTAATGAAGGCCTACCTTACGGGCCTGCACTTGGATTTGTGGAACATTGTGTGTGTAGGTTTTGAAGACCCCGAAGATAAAGAGAAGCTTACATCACAAGATTGCCGCAACATAAGAAGGAATGCCCAAGCCACCATCATCCTCCTTAGTGCTTTGAATGGACAAGAGTACAATAGGGTGAATGGCTTGGAGATTGCCAAGGAAATATGGGACACTCTACATATTGCACATGAAGGGGTTGATAAAGTGAAGAAATCCAAGATAAGCATCATGATGTCCGAGCTCAATAGATTCTCTATATTGGAAGGTGAAGGGCCCCAAGATATGTTTGATAGGTTGATCGTCATAGTTGGCAAGATTAGAGGCTTGGGTGGTGATGAATTGGATGACCACTATATTGTGAAGGTGATGTTGGAGGCCTTTGCTCTTAGAAACCCCACTCTAGTCACCTTGATTAGAGAGAAGAAAAGATTTGAAGAGTTCTCTCCAAATGATGTTCTTGGAAGAATTCTTACACATGAGCTCATGGACATAGAGATACAACATAGAAAGAAGATTGGAGAGCTAGAGTCCAAGATGAACAACATGAAGGTCAAAGATGTGGCTCTCCAAGCTAGCAAGTCAAGCTAGCCCTCTACTTCATCAAGGCCGTCCAAGTCAAAGTCAAAGAAAGTTGAAGTAGAGAGCTCATCAAGTGAGTCAAGTGAAGACGAAGATGAAAGTCCTCAAGTTGAGATTGGTGATATAGCCTTATTCATGAGAAGATACAAGAAGGGCTTAAAGAAGCAAGGCTACAAGTTCTCCAAGAGAAAGTATCCCAATCACAAGAAAAGGACTTGCTACAATTGTGGAAGTACGGAGCATTTCATTGCAGATTGTCCCAATGAGAAGAAGGATGGCAAGCATGACAAGAGCAAGGACAAGTACAAGAAAGATCACAAGCCATATCACAAGAAGAAGAGCTATGGTGGAGAAGCCCACATTGGACATGAATGGAACTCCGGTGATGAGAGCTCTAGTGATGAAGAGGAGAAGAAGAAGGTTGCAACCGTGGCTATCAAGAACCCCTCCTCTACATCGAAGCTCTTCAACAACCTAAGTGATGATGAAGAAAGCACCACCATTCATTGTCTAATGGCTAAAGGAGAAAAGGTAGAATCCTCCTCTAAGCCCTCTCTTCCATCTAGTGATAACTCGGACATTGAATCTAGTGATGAATCTAGTGATGAAGAAATAGAACAACTAGTTGGCAAAATTGACAAACAATCTAAAGACTTCATGGCTAAGCTAGTTGTTGAACTAGAAAAACACCAAGGTCTTCTTGCTTCGGAGAGGAGTGAGGTTGAGGCTCTAAGATTGGAAGTTGATTATAAATTAGCCATCATCACTACTCTTAGGGAAGAACTTGCTGCCTCTCAAGCTCAAAATAATTCTCTTAAAACTAGGAATGAAGAGCTTGAGGAGCAATATAGTCTCCTTTGGAGTAGTACCTCACACCCCTCCAAAGCAAAGGGTGAATTTAGTTCTTCAACTAGTAGGGGCTGTGATAAATGTCATAATATCGATATTGAATCTTATGCTACTAACCTTGCTAATATGGATGCTATGAAGAAAGAAATTGCTAGGCTCAACTCAATCATAGCTAATGGATGCATGAAGGATGAAAGCAAGAAAAAGTTTGATGTCAAATATGAGAAGATGTTGTACAAGAACTCAAGACATGGCTTTGGGTATACTGAGAACAGCAAGACATCTAAAAGGAAGATCATCAATGGGAAGGAATGCCTCAACTTCAACAGCAAGGGCTTCCTGTTCTCCCAGAGTCCGGAGGTTCCGGCGACCATGCACGGAGGTTCCGGAGTCTGGAAGGCCAAAGCTGCACAGAATGCAGTTCCCAGAGGTTCTGAGAAAGATCTCGGAGGTTCCATGGTCTGCAAGGATAGAAGTAAGAACAACACCAAGTCTCAGCCCAAGCATGTTCCCAAAGCATCTAACACTCTCTTGCAGGTCAAGAGCAATCCTCTCCTGCCTATAAGGAACAAGTTTGCACACAAGACCAAGGCTCATGCATCCATTGAAGCCCAACCTAGCTATGTGTTGAGACGCAACAACCTTGGTAAAGTTGTTGCCACGTATGTTGGAAATGAGTCCAACATATATGTGAAAAGGTCGCTGTGGGTTCCTAAGATTTTGGTTGCTAACGTGGAAGGCCCCAAGTCAAATTGGGGACCTAAAAGAAGGAACTAAATTGTTTTGTAGGCATACTCCTCCGGTGGATCAAGTTGGGTGCTTGATAGTGGATGCACACATCATATGACCGGAGAAAGGAGTATGTTCTCCACATATCTCCACCTAGAAGGACCAAAAGAAAGAATTGCTTATGGTGGGGATGCAAGTGGAGAAGTCATTGGAGTTCGTTATATTCCTATCTCTTCTAAATATTCAATTACTAATGTGCTTCATGTTGATCCGTTAGGTTACAATCTTCTATCCGTTTCACAACTTAGTGAGATTGGATTTGACTGTAACTTTTCGGATAAGGGTGTGTCCATCATAAAGAGGGAGGATTCCTCTATTGTCCTTATGGGTCGCTTGAAGGGAAGGCTTTACTTAGTTGATCTCAACAAAAGTAAAGTCATCCCTAAGACTTGTTTGGTGGCAAAATCTAGCATGGGTTGGTTATGGCATCGCCGACTAGCTCATGTTGGCATGAGGAACTTGGCCAAACTTTTGAAAGATGAACACATCCTTGGACTAACTAATGTTCAATTTGAGAAAGATAGGATATGTCAAGCATGCCAAGCCGGGAAACAAGTAGGTGCACCTCACCCACCAAATAGCATCCTCACTACTACAAGCCCGTTGGAGTTCATTCATATGGATCTATTTGGACCGGTGGCCTTTATAAGCATTGGTGGTAATAAATATGGCTTGGTTATTGTTGATGATTATTCTCGCTTCACGTGGGTGTTCTTTGTGTTTGAAAAGAGTGAAGTTCAAGGGAAGGTGAAGACCTTCATAAGAAGAGCACAAAGGGAATTCGGATTGCCCGTCAAGAAAGTGAGAAGTGATAATGGCTCCGAATTTCGCAACACCAACGTTGAAGAATTTCTTGATGAAGAGGGCATCAAGCATGAATTTTCAGCTCCTTATACCCCTCAACAAAATGGGGTGGTTGAGGGGAAGAATCGCACACTTATTGAGATGGCAAGAACCATGTTGGATGAGTACAAGACACAAGATATATTTTGGGCCGAAGCAATCATCACGGCTTGCCATGCCATCAACCGCCTCTATTTTCACAAGTTTCACAAGAAGACTTCCTATGAGCTTATCACCGGTAAAAAGCCCAAGGTGTCCTAATTTAGAGTGTTTGGGTGCAAATGTTTCATTCTAAACAAGAAGCCCCGCAGCTCTAAGTTTGCACCAAAGGTTGAAGAAGGTTTTCTTCTTGGTTATGGTCCTAATGAGCACGCCTACCATGTCTTCAATCTAACCACCGGAAGGATTGATGTCACGGTGGACGTTACCTTTGATGAATCTAATGGCTCTCAAGTGGAGCAAGTTGATATGAATGTTGTAGGAAAAGAGAAGGCACCTTGTGAAGTAATCAAGCAATTGGCCACAGGTGATGTTAGAACAGTTGAAGCACAAGATGAAGATGAAGAAATTGCACAAGCTTCAACATCATTCGAAGGGCCTGATGCTCCTGGTTCTGTAGAGGTGCAGACCTCGGAGGTTCCGGGGAATCACCCGGAGGTTTCGGGAACTGGCACTGGAACTCAACCTCCGGGAACTACTCCGGAGGTTCCGGAGTCTGGGAACTCAGCACCCCAGAACCTTGAGAACCAGGCCACCTTTCAGCAAGGAGATGGTCATGAAGCTAATTCAGAGACTCAAGCTGATGGTGATGATGAAGACCAACCTCTACACCAACCTCTTGGACCATCACATCCCCGTGTTCATCAAGTTGTGCAATGGGACCATCCCGTTGACAATATCCTTGGGAGCATAAAGAGAGGGGTAACAACACGATCTTATCTTAAAAATTTTTGTGCATTTTACTTGTTTGTTTCCTCTCTTGAACCTATCAAGGTAGAGCAAGCTCTTGAGGATCCAGATTGGATGATGGCTATGCAAGAGGAGTTGAACAACTTTGAAAGAAATCAAGTGTGGGAGTTGGTGGAAAGACCCAAGACAAACATCATAGGCACTAAATGGGTCTTCCGAAACAAGCAAGATGAGTTTGGTATTGTGATTAGGAACAAAGCAAGGTTGGTTGCTCAAGGGTACACTCAAGTTGAAGGACTTGACTTTGGAGAAACATATGCACCGGTAGCAAGACTTGAAGGAATTCGGTTTCTTCTTGCTTTTGCTGCCCATCATGACTTCAAGTTGTACCAAATGGATGTCAAGAGTGCATTTCTCAATGGTCCACTCTCTGAAGAAGTCTATGTGGAGCAACCACCCGGTTTTGAAGATCCCAAGCGTCCTAATCATGTCTACAAACTCCATAAGGTGCTCTATGGGCTTAAGCAAGCACCAAGAGCATGGTATGAAAGCCTTAAGGATTTCTTGCTCAAGCAAGGCTTTGAGATAGGCAAAGCCGATGCTACCCTCTTCACTAGAAAAGTTGATGGTCATATCTTTGTTTGCCAAATATATGTTGATGACATAATATTTGGTAGTAATAATGAGACTTTTTGTGAAGAATTTAGTTGGGTTATGACAAAGAGATTTGAGATGTCCATGATGGGTGAGGTCAAGTACTTCCTTGGATTTCAAATCAAACAAGCAAGGGAAGGGACGTTCATATGTCAAACAAAGTACACAAGAGATATGCTCAAGAAGTATGATATGGACAAAGCCAAGCCCATCAAGACCATAATGCCTACCAGTGGACACTTAGATCTTGATGAAGAAGGGAAATCCGTGGATCAAAAGGTATATCGCTCTATGATCGGCTCTCTTCTTTACCTATGTGCATCTAGGTCGGATATTATGCTTAGTGTGTGCATGTGTGCTAGATATCAAGCTAACCCGAAAGAGTGTCATCTTATGGCCGTAAAGAGAATCTTGAGATATCTAGTTCATACCCCTAACCTTGGCTTGTGGTATCCTAAGGGCTCCACTTTCGATCTACTTGGCTATTCGGATTCCGATTATGCCGGTTGCAAAGTAGATAGAAAGAGTACATCGGGGACATGCCAATTCCTTGGTAGGTCTCTAGTATCTTGGAGTTCTAAAAAGCAAAACTCAGTAGCCCTTTCCACCGCCGAGGCCGAGTATGTTGCAGCCGATGCTTGTTGTGCTCAACTACTTTGGATGAAGCAAACCTTAAAAGATTACGGATGTCATTTTACCCATATCCCACTTTTGTGTGACAATGAAAGTGCCATAAAGCTTGCAAATAACCCTATAAGCCACTCTCGTACAAAACACATAGACATCCGTCATCACTTCTTGAGAGACCATGAAACCAAAGGAGATATCGCTCTAAGTCATGTGAGCACCGAGACACAACTAGCTGATATCTTCACTAAACCTCTCGATGAGTCAAGGTTTTGCAGTTTGAAGAATGAGCTAAATATTCTTGATTCTCATTGCGTGGTTTGATATATAGCACATCTTGTTTGATAAATTGCCTTGCTAAAAATCTTTTGAAAATTTCATAATATATGTGTTTCAAAACTTATTTTATATCCCAAACATGTTCCAAAAGGCTATAGTTGTGTGTTTATTCTTTGTTTTCTAGCCTGTTGGGATAAGGAGTCCATGATCTAAGAGAAAGTTGAATCAAAAGTGCCAAATCTCTTCAAAACAGCAAGCTCACTGTCTCTGGTTGCAGTCTCCGGAGGTTCCGGAAAATTCCCGGAGGTTCTGGATCCAAATCTTGTTCAGTCAGGCTTCAGTCAGTATTCAGTTTAAGTCCGGAGGTTCCGGAAAATTTCTGGAGGTTCCGCATTTGTGCAGTTGGCGGTCAACACAAGTCAGAAAGGAATCTAAGAGGGAATATTCTTAGGACCTTATCTCTTACCGCCCTGGGGTAACTCCCTTTCTACCCTAATGCTTTTTCACCGCGTCAGATCCACTTTTCACCGCTCGACCCCACTCGCCTCCCTCTCGCATGCCTCGCCCGCATCCTCCACTGCCGTGCGCCGCCGCCATCGCCATTGCCGCCGGTGAGGACTCTCGTCAAGTTCCGCGGGGTGGTGCGCTTTCTCTGTCCGTGCCGAAGATCGAAGAAAGGGGGAGCCACCCATGCATCAAGATCCACTCCGACGGTTGCCGTCGCCCGTGAACAAGAAAGTCCAGAAGGTGTTCGTGCGCGTCGTTCTCAACATCTCGTCCACCTCATCTCTATTTCGAAGGATTTCTTGCTCTGTGAAGAAGGAGATCTAGCCATTGCACACCGGATTCAATCTTGTAGGCTAACTCCAGCACCACTAGGTCACTTTGTGACCTAGAGAGGGTCTCTGGGCTACGTCCTCGGTGTAAAAAATTCACAAGCATCTCCTTCCTCTCCCTGTTTCCGAGGTACTTCAAACCCTAACCCTAATCTGCCTCATTCATCCTCTTTTCTCGCCCATGATTAGGTTTCTAGTGTAGAATTGATCCTAGATGCTCTCTGATGATTAGATGTTTAGGCACTCGATGTTGAGAATTCAATTGAAAATTGAATCAGAAGCAGTTTGGCTCTGTCACTGAAGAACCCGGAGGTTCCGGGAAATTCCCGGAGGTTCCGGGGTCTGCAGCAACAGAGATCCTGATTCTGATTCAAAGTTCAATTGAACTCTTGTACATTCAGTTGCTGATCCAGTCCTTCATCACATCCTTATCATTCTGCACATCTCCTTATCTAGATGACTGGGGACTCTTCAAGGAGGAGGGACAAAAGGCCCTTGCAGTTTGAAGATTCAGAGGGTGAGGAAGCCTACAACATTGCAGTTAGAACAGTGGCACCTAGGAAAGCTACACCAAAGAGGGGCAGAGGTTCAGCCAGCATGACAGGTGGCAGAGGGTCTGGGTCTGCTGCACATGTGGCAAACAATGGGGGGACAGAAGGGAAGACCATCCCCATTGAAGTGACAGAGGCTGCTAAGCCTGGTGAGCTGGATACATCTTATCTAGTTCATGTGGAAGTCATGCCTAAGAAGAGGCCACCAACCAAGTATGACACCACAATGACCTTGGAGTACCAGAATTATGAAGGGGCAACTCATCCAGTTAGGAAGGCAAGGCTGGTGAATCCATATCTGTTGCCCATGGTTGCTGCCATAGACAAGAGGTTCTGGTCTGTATTCCACTTCAACTATTATGGGTCTATTTTGTTCAGCAAGCCAAAGATCAGAAAGATGCAGTGGGTTGACTGGCAACACTTTGAGGAAATTGATAAGACAGAAGTGCAAGAGGTTCTTGAAATAGTGGACAAGTACAACTTTAAAGAGCTGATGGGGTTCAAGTATGACTGGAATGCAGAGATTATAGCACAGTTCCATGCCACTTTCTTTCATGATGATATCAAGGACACCATACATTGGATGACCCAAGGGGTGCACTACAAGCTAGACTTTGTGACCTTTGCAAGGCTGCTGGGGTTCAACAAGGAGGATAGGGATAGAGACATGATCAACTTTGAGAGTCATTTGAAGCCAAATCGGATTGCAGATGCCTACTATATGCATGAGCTGGCAACTGGGTCCACTGTTGGACTTAAGCCAGTTTATTATGTGATAAATAACATGTTCAGGCAGACTATCTACCCCAAGGCAGGGAGTGACTCCACCTCCCTCAGGAGCCTCGCTACAAATCTGATTTTCAGGATGCTGCCTCAAGCCATCCCATTCTCTGTCAGCAAGTTCATTTGGCTGGATTTGATTTTGAGCATGGAAAATGGAGTTGACAACTTCCCCTATGCCCCCTATGTGATGTACATTATTGAAGTTGTCACAGGCAAGATATTTAAGAAGGATTGTGAGCACTATTCTTATCAAGTCAAACAATGGAAGCACCAGAAGACAGATGCTGCAGTCAGACAGGTCCTTGGGACTGATGGAGGCTCCCCTTTCACTCCTGGAGCCACACCTGCAGCTACACCTAGAGCCACACCAGCAGCTCATGATCAAGAAGCTGGACCTAGCAGCACCAAAGAAAAGGGGTCTGAGCTTGAGAAGATGAAGAAAATCCTCAAATATAGCCTCATGCTCAGTACCTACTCAGCCAACCAAGTCTTTGAAGCTAGGAAGGACATCAACAGGCTGCTGGTTCATAATAGGTTGGCTGCTGACCTGCCTGTTCCTCCTCCAGATTTTTATGTGGATATCTCTAGTGATGAGGATGACTTCTACACTTAGCCTAGGACTCCTAGGACCTACTCTCAAGCCAATCCAAATTAGCCTAGTGATGACCAATCTGAGGGAGCTAAGTCTGACAGTGAAAATGACCAAGAGACACTAGCTGCCAAGATGAAGAAGATGAAGCCCCAACTGAAGAAGAAGATCAGCTCCGAAATCCCTGTCAAGAAGAACTACAAGGCTGCAGCTAGAAGAGGCAAGAAGCCTCCATTTGATGAAGAGCCTGAGTCCTCTGAGGGTACTTGGGTTGCTGAAGAGTGAATTCCTCTCCTTCTTCTTCTCTTCTTTTTATTAACATGTTGACAAAGGGGGAGAAGAGGAAAGATTGAGATGACTAGGGGGGCTGACTTTTGACTTTTGTGAGGTTGTGAGATGTTGCTGAGAGATGCTGCTGCTCTGCTTTTGCTTATATTTGATTAGCTGAACTCATTTGGTTTGTAATATTGGTACTCATGTGCTTGCCTCTGTTGGCAAGTGGTGGTTCTGGTCATGGACAACATTTGTGGGATGTGAAAACGTTTAAAAATGTGGTACTGTGATGTAATAGGCTAGAAGTAATTTGTGTTGCTTGTCTTAATCTAGTCCTATTCTGTTGGTTTATATTATTGCCTATGTTGATTGGTGATTGTTAGAACTGCTGTGGAACCAGAACTCGGAGGTTCCCGGATTTTTTCGGAGGTTCCGGGCGTTGGTACCAGAACTCGGAGGTTCCGGATTTTTCCCGGAAGTTCTGAGGACTAGTCACAGCCAGTTCCCTGGGTGAATATAAACTGTCATATGCATCACTTTTAACTGTTACACTGTCCTTTGCACCCCACGATGACTAGAATACAATGCAGTTGCTTCACATGCTCATAATATATGCCTACATGTCTTGAAAGACATTTCCACTCTATTCTAATTGAGAAAGGCATACATTAAGGGGGAGCCTTGTATTCATGTCATCAAAAGCTCAATCTTTTAATTAAATGTATGCTTTAATTAGGTTGTCAACATTTACCAAAAAGGGGGAGATTGTAAGTGCAATCAAGCCCTAAGTGGGTTTTGGTGATGTTGACCACCCAATTAAAGGTCTAATGAGCCTCTAAGTGTGTATTTCAGGATAATGGTTTATGTAAGGAGCAAAGGAACAAAAGGAGACCCCTACTTCAAAAAGGAAGGCTTGCCCTTGCCCAAGGGTGGTAGTTTAAATTTATTTTCATTACGAATTTGAGCATAGGACAAGCCATACTATCAAGAGGGATACTAATAGTGGTTTTGGGATAGATCTAAGTGAATTAAGTTCTTTACAAACCTATAAAACATCCCAGCCACAAATGACCTATCAGCAGCAGCTCTGTTTCTCTGTCTCCGGAACCTCTGAGTTTTTCCCGGAAGTTCTGGACTGTCTTGTGACTGCTAGCTGAAGACGCTCAGACCTCGGAAGTTTCGGGATTTTTCTGGAGGTTCCGGCATTTCAAAAAGAGCTGTTACAGTTTTAGATCTGAGGGTATTTATACCCCTTTGACCCCCAACGGTTCTCTTTTTCCTTCCTGCGCCGTAACAGTATCATTTGCCCCCCTTCTCACTCCTAGAGTTCACTCCCACCTACTTGAATCCAAAATCCATCCTAAGCATTCAAGTCTTGCGTGATTCCTTGTGAGAAGAAGCAAATCCCTTTACTCTCTTGAAGATTTAGTGCACTTGGTGAAACCCTAGCCTACTTGGTGGATCTATTACTCTTGGAGTTCTACTCCTAGATGGCTAGAGGTTACTTGGGAGCTTCCTAGCTTTGTGTGGCTACCCCAAGTGGTTTGTATTACCCTTTGTGACTAGTGGAGCACTCCATCTATTACCTTGGTGATAGGTGTGAGAGAGGAGTGGATCTAGAGAGATCCCAAAGCCTTTGTGGCTTACCTCAACAACGTGGATGTAGGCTAACCTTCATGGTGAGCTGAACCACAGGTTAAATCTGTGTCCCTTATGCTTTGCTCTCTTTACATTCTTTGCATGCTTGTTCTTGTTTGCTCTCAACTAGATCTATTAGGGTTTGCTCTAAATCTACAAGTTCTTGCTGCCCTATGGTTGTTTGGTAGCTTATGCTTCAAATTCATAGCTTCAAATATCTGCATCTAGCCTGTGATATCAGCCTTTAGCTCTCTAACCCGTGCAGGCTTGAAAAATTAGAAGCTTCAGGAAAATTCACTGTCTGTGAATTTTCCCGGAGGTTCCGAATTTTTCCCGGAGGTTCCGGGCTTTGACAGAATTTGGCAGAAAACGTTGAATTTGTTTTGCAGGCCTATTCACCCCCTCTCTAGGCCACTTGCATTGATCCTTTCAGGAGCATCGCCGTCGACAACTGCCCGAGCTGCCGTCCACCCCTTGTCGCCGCGCACACCCTCCACCACGAACCAGGCTCGAAGAACACCGTGGTGAGCTTTGCCCTTCCCTCCTCTTTCTTCCAGTCGAAATCTCGCATATTTTGGTGCACCGTAGCTCGAGGTCAGCCGGACTCCAGAGAAGCTCCGGCGATGTGGCCGCCATGGGCCGCTGACCTGCCAGTGCCGCCAACCAGCAGAACCGGGTGCCCCTTTGTGGTCATTGGATCGAACTTGGTCGGCTCAGATTAGATCCTTGTACACCCCTTGGCCCCGGTCCACCATGGACCCGTGAACCAGGTCCACCGCCCGGTCCACGGCACTGTCAGCTGCCAAGCCAGTGCGGCGTCAGCCGCTCGCCCAACCACCAGGCGCCACATCGTGCCCAGTCAGCACCTCCGCCCCGTCACCCCTTCTTTTGCACATAAGCCCCTAATGTCTGGCGAAATCCACCCACTTTTCTCTGAGTCTTATCCTCGTTGCAAGAACCCCCCTAGAAAAATCCCACCTTTCACAGTTAAGTCCACCCGAGCGAGTTTTACTCATAGACCCCTGATCTTTCTTCTTTTCGTGTCTGAAATTCTCTGAGTCTTGCGAATCTTCTGTTTTAACCCCAGAAAGCAATAGTTAATCACACATAGGTCCCTAGAACCTTCAAAAGCTCATATCTTTCACGTTTTAGCTCTGTTTCGACTCGTTCAAGTTGCGTTAGGTTCGTCTCGTCGTAAAGAATGTGTTAGCAGCCATGTTTAACATGTTACTTTTTTTGAAAATTAAACTTTATATTGATTTGATTAATATTCAAATTCAGTCTCTTTTGAATAAAATCAAATATAGGTCTAACCTTCGCCTTTTTCTTAATAAAAATTAACTTGATTAATTCAAACATAAATATGTTTTTCTTATAACTTGTTTAGCTCAACTCGACACATGTTTTAGCTTGTTAGTTGCTCTCACATAAAGTTTCTTTTATAAAGATAAATGTTAAATTCGTATAAATTCTAATAAACTTTATAAATAAAATATGACTAGGATCAACATGTGTTCTGGAATCAAATTTAATTTGAATAAGTCCAACAAGGGTTATTCCTTCGGAATATCCTCCATACATGTTTTGTTTAAATAAAATAAATCAAGCATATAGTTCCTTCTTTCTTATAATATAATCTTTACCGATAGTTGTACCTTTTTACCCGTAGCTTCACTTTAGCCTTTCACGCGCTCTCTTGTTCGTAGCTAGCTCGCGTTAGCTAGTAGTACGCTTTTCTAAAATGGTTTTATTGTATGGTGCTTTGTTCTTAGTGTAGCATTGTGTTGTTTCAGTGATTGCTGCGCGTCAAGGAACGTCTCTGAGTAGTGGAGCATCGAGAAATGGGCAAGTGTCCTTGACATCTTGCTATTTTATACCTTTATGTTTTATTCACCATAATCACTGCTTTATTTATGCTTTCTTGCATTAGATATCTAATCTGATGGGAACCCTATTAAGGACTATTTATTAGTATTTCTTTATCATTCCTTTCTTACCCTTAGAGGTTACCTATATGGGTAGATTCATGCTTAGTTTGCTCAACATGGGTTGGGTTTAATCTTAAACTTGATTAATGATTATGCAACATGTTAATGTGGGGTATGGTTAGCAACATGAACACCCTAGGCGACTCAGACAAGTGGTTTGAATGGCGGTTTGTGATTGCTTGATGTTGGCCTTGCCTGAGTCAACTTTATAAGGACCGGTCTGTGGAGTGACCGCCCGGGACATACAGTACAACCATGAGAACTAATGGGCTATGGTCTTGTCCAATTAAGTAGGGTAAACCAGCGGTCTGTGTTAAGCTGTCTGGGCTGGCTGAGAGCGTAGTTCCCAAGAGTCCGGCAAGGAACCTCGGGTGTCGCTGACACTCCGTAACCCGGTTAATACGCGCTGGTGAACCTATGTAAAGGCCTCGTAGCGTCCCTATGCTATCACACCTAAGGAAGTGTGGAAGTGCCTGATCCGCACAACATGGTTGGGTTTAACGTTCTTTGAATGTTTACGCGACTCGTGGGTAAAGATGTACAACCTCTGCAGAGTGTTAAAAACTGTTATAACAGTCGTGCTCACGATCAAGAGCGGCCTGGACCCTCACATGGTTAGTTGGTGGTTTGGGTGGATCACAGTGGTGGAACTGTGGTTTGGGAGTTGGTTATGGTTATGAGATGGTTTAACCCTAGGATCAGGACAGGTTGGTGCATGTGCCTCAAAGGGGATGAGAAGATTTATACACAATAAATTATAGGTGCTTAATTAAAACTTGACCAACTAAAACTTGAGCTTTGCAGTCCACCAAATAAAGCCTTCCTTGTTATAAGCCTCATGTTATGCAAATTTTTCCTCCACTTGCGGAGTACACGCCTCCAGGTGTACTCACCGTTTTCCCTTTCAACCCCTACTGTTCTCTCCCCACTGCTGCTCAGATAAACAGAAACTAGAAGAAAGAGCTACATCGTGAAGACCTAGAGTTTTAGGTTGGTGTGCCCCCAGTCGACGTTCCTGTGGAAGATGGTGCCTACTCCGCTGCGATAGAATAACGATGTGTAATTTTCTGTTTAGACCCTCTGGTCATTTTGTAATTATTAAACGTTGTAATGATATATGTTGTGATATTACACTGATGATGTCACTTAATGCATGAATTTGATCCTTGGCATGCATAAAGGGTGCATTCGGTTTGTCCTTTAAAACCGGGTGTTACACTGGCTCTCTAGATGCATTAGGAATTTCAAGAGGATTCAAGATCAAGACCCATACTCATCTTTTCAACCATGTGCAATCTGATAACGAGCACTTCGCTTGTGCCTCGGGATCACTCTTTGCCATTTGCACATGCCCACCTATCTCAAAAGTGTGTGTATTTTCTCTCCCCCTCCTTGAGAACATTATTTTTTCCAATGACCTTTTTGACGAGGCTTGGTAAGACCATGAGAAGCTTGTCTTGTTTTGATAATATGTCGATTATAATATCTTGGTAGGACTAAACTTTTCCCAAAAGCTCCATATAAAGCCTTCCACTTATATATTTTGAGAGGGGAAAGGAGTAGAACAAATAGGCTTGAGAGACTTGATGAGATGAGAGTTCAGGAGCAAGATGCAAGGAGGTTTAAATTTTTGAACTTGGTTTAGCTCTTTTTCTTCATCTTGCACTTCATTTCAAAATTTATGAGATTCATTTGAAAGTTGGGAGCAGGATTAACTTCTTGTGGGAAGAGCTTAATTAATATCCACCCTCCGTAGGGATGAAGGCTAGTTACATTATGGAACTTTAACAAATATAAATTTAGGGAGCATTATGTTTTCTCATGTATGATCAAGTGCAGGGTATGAACATTGAAAGGCAACACTGATATCCATTCAAGGCTTACTCGAGGACGAGCAAGGTTTAAGCATGGGGGGATGTTGGCGGTCGATTTCCGTCAACCTAGCCATGAGTTTACCTTCAATGTTGGTATTAATTTGATATTCACACTAACGATCCTAACCCCCATTATATATTAAGTTCTCACTCGCGCATGGTTTTTGGAGTTTATTCTTTACACAGGGATTAAGAGCCTAAATGAGGACTACAAGAGGATCATGAAGCCCAGCACAAGTCAAGACACAAGATGATCATGAGTCCAAATGAGCCAAGGACTAAAGCGTGAAGCCGAGAAGTATCAAGGACCTGGACGGAAGATGCGGGAGTTCATGCGCCAAGCAACCTTATCTAAACCGTCAGGAAAATGACGTCAAGGACCCACATGTAGCTCGGCAAAAATTCAGGAAGACGCGAGAAGCATCGGGAAGAAAACAGGGGGTGAACCTGGCCGAGGAGGACCTGGGCTGGTCGGCCCAGGCCGACCGGCCTGGCCCTCTTCTGGGTCAGTTCGCCGCCCCTTTTGACCTAGCACCCCCTCGCGCTATTTATAGTCCCTATGCGAAGTACCACGTATCAAGCCATTCGTCATCCGCCGCCGAGGAGCAGAGAAGCTAGAGGGACACCATCTAGGAGAGGAGGGTCGTGCTAGTTGTCTAGGGTTTCTCTAGCTGATGTGGGAACCTTGCATGGAAGACCACGTCGGAGTTTTGGAGCTCGGATCAAGATCAAGGTAGCATCCCAGTTATGATCTTGTTCATGTAATTATTCATGGTGAAGTCTTTGTGAATCCGATTTCTAGCGATCAAGTGCCTTCTCTACGGTCTTTTCTTCTCTTGGTTTTGTTTCTTCCTCAATCTATACTTAAAATAGATTGCTTAGGGTGCTCTTGTAGCTATGTTAGCTAGAGGTGCATACCAGATCTACCAAGTGTTTTCCACACGTTCCTCGTGAGCGTGCTCTTAGGTTCACCTACACAAAAGCGGGGCATCGTGACAGGATGTCCATCACGCGTACGGTGGGTGCCTTTGAGGATTGGAATAGAGACCATGGTTTAAATATGCTTTTTATGAGATTCGCATTGCTATCTTCATCTCTCACTTGGAACTACAACAATGGCATGATCTAGACTCTCTAGATCGGTTGTCTCTTTGTTTTCTCTCGCTACCTCTCATGTTTGGTAGATTAGATGCATTTGAAACCTCTCTAGAACAAAGTGCTTTCTCACTTTATTAGATTGAATCTTGCATTGCACATGTTCCATGGATTCGATACCTTGGGTTTACACTTAAGGGAAAAAGGGTCCCATGTGATCTGTACGCCTGCAGATCGAAGTTTGCAACGATAATCAAATGTCAACACTCAGTCGATAGCTTTCCAGCCGCATGTGCAAGCTCATCAAACCATTCAGCAAGTCGTGGAGAATCAACAAGAGACAACAGATCAGTAAGCAACACAGCAGCCACAAACTGTGTATGAAGGATTGCTGATGCTCATGCAGCAAATGTCAAAAGCCAACCACCTCAGAGTCCTTCGGCCAGGCAACCGATAATACAACCTCAGATGGTCCCAAATCCTATAGTTGGACAAACAAGCTCACAGTATCAGCCTGCAGCAAACCCATCGGCTGGGCAGTTGACTCACCAAAGTCAACTAAGTCTTTCAGTGATCAACATCAACAGCCAAAAATATATGAGCCACGAGCTATGGATGAACAGTTAATGGTTCAACAGTCATCTTGGCCTGGGGGGCTGAAGGACCGAATAGGCGACCAGAGAGGTGAAGGACCGATTAGGCGAACCAGAGAGGGGGGGAGTTAATGGGAGCCGATAAAAATTCTTCTCGAATGAGATGAGAACTCCAACAAGACGAACACGGCTTTCAAAATACGTCTCCGACTCAACTACCCAAGTTGGTCAAGACCACGCAGCCACTGAAGTGCTACTGGTCCTAGGAACCAACAACCACCTACACCTACTCGAGAACGCAGCGGAAAAACCAACTCGAGTAGCTACTGGGTTACACCGGTCAGGCCGGTGAGCAGCACCGGTCAGACCGGTCCCTGCTGGCAAAATCTGAGAACTTCCACAGAAGGCCTCTACACCGGTCAGGCCGGTGTAGCTCGCCGGTCAGACCGGTCCAAGCCAGGAAATCCCAAATCCACCAAACTGACCTACCGAGCTCCAAACACGACCAAACCCGAAACAGCAGCAACACAGGACAACAGGAAACTCACCAAGACGTTCACCCGAGCAAAACTCAACAGAGAGTCTGCACCGGTCAGACCGGTGAGCGGCACCGGTCAGACCGGTGTGACCTGAGCTCTCGGGATGAACAGCGCCCGCGGGTCAACTCCCCCAAATCCAACTCCCGATCTCCCGAATCGCTCCACGGTTTTGCACAAGACTTTGGGGATAGTAGGAACACCTCATGGGTACTCCATAGCCAAGATTTGGTCCACCAAAACTTGTCAAAACAAGAGGAATCGAGGAAATCCCACCAAGAACGCCTCTAACACTAGAGCCCAGAAAACCCCAAAATCGAGCCCCTTTGCTCACGGATTTGGGTGGGGAATCAAAGGGAAAAGAACCGCGAAGGGTTCACACATACATCCCCCACCAAATCTCAAAGAGAAAGGCCTCGAAATCGCTCCAAGAAAATCGCCAAGAAAGGGCTCCGAAAATCACCAAAAAGGAGAAACGGGAAAGACACATCCAAGCCTTGAGGAACCACTCCGAATCATCTATACATACCAAAGAGGTTCATACAAGGTCTAGCTTGCCGCCCAATCATCCTTCCCTCTCACAAGATCTCACCATGAAGCTCTCAAGCTAGTCCTAAGAAAAATCCTAAGGAAAATAGGAAGGAAAATAGGAAAACCAAATGAGCTAGAGTTCCAAGAGATGGCTGCCATCCTCTCACCACTTGGGTTATATGGAGGCAACCGAAAGACGAAAAAACCCTTACTAGCTAACTAGGGATACATGCCCCTCAAGGGCGAATTCGGAAATCTTTGTCTTCGCTCCATCGGACGGATGCCCAGCGACCGCAAACTTGCTTAGCCTCGACGCAAGCCTTGCGATCCCGACGCGTGTCCTCCACTTCGAAGATTCCGGACTGCGTCGTCGCACACCGGTCAGACCGGTGCACCTCACTGGTCAGACCGGTACCCACTGGTCAGACCCACCGGTCAGACCGGTCTGGAGCTGCTGCACCTCCGTCTTCGGTTCTTCGGTCTTGGCTTTGTGGATCACCCAAGGAGCCTAGTGATTTTCTGGTGAACCACCGGAAACCCCGCGAACTCGGTGTAGCCTCCGCCAATCACCACTCATGACTCGGCTCCCACGTAGTCCCGGCTCGACCTTGGTTTTGAGGCTCACCCAAGAAACCGTCCACGACTTCATCTTGCCGTTCTTGCCACCATGCGGCCCGCACTTGACCCCGCTGGCCACCGGGTCCCTCGAACCAAGCCTACTTGTCTTCTCCACACCTGGAGGCCTCACCGGCAACGACCTTTCGCGCTTGTTCTTCACCTGCACCTGCACCAGTCAAGCCGCAACCTGCACCTGCAATACTTAGCCAAGAATCAGTCCACACCACGTTGTCAATCACTCATCACACCAGGAAGCGACCATCCACCGGTCCTCGAACCACACCTGGCTCTCAATCTCCCCCTTGATGAGTGCATTGACAACACACACGTTTTGGTAACCAAGAGAAAAGGAAAAGAAAAAAAAAACGACTAAAAGAAACTCCAACAAGTGATCGAAAGCCAAAGAAAGGCAAAGAGCAAGATCACTTGAAGAAGACAAGTCTCAGGCCCCTTAGGCAAGGGCAACGGCTCGACACATCCGAGACAAAACATGCTCAAGCAAAGAGCACAAGCCAACAATCCAAAGCTCGAAAACCACAAAGAGCTCCCCCGGCACACATGCAAGCTCTCCCTGAACCAATGCAACTCCCCCTGGACGAATGCATGCAAACCACCTCGCAAAACAGAGCAGCTGCTTCAGCTTTGCTCTGGACCGGTCAGACCGGTCAACCACACCGGTCAGACCGGTGTGCTAGATCGCTCAGCACCTGAACCTCACACCGGTCAGACCGGTGTACCTCACCGGTCAGGCTGATGACCACCTGGGAAAAACTGGGAACTGCCCGAGCTCAAAACTAGCTCGAAACCACTTGGAAACCTTCTAAATGCATGCAGCAAGCCAAAACATGCTCAAACTTCTCCCCCTTATTGACAATGCATGAATTAAGCCAAAAATGCAAAAAATGCAACCTAGAGCTTCTCAAATAGACAAAATTCAACATAGGCTGGTACACATGTCCAAAAGAGCAAGTTAGATACTCTATAGCTTCGTAATGACATCAACTACAAGATCACCAAGTTTCACAACCATTGGGCGAAGCTAAGATAGAATTGAGCAATTTTGCGAAAAAACACCCTCTCATGAGCAAAGTCCTAAACATGAGCAAAACATGTCAAAATGGCAAAGCCACACAAACTTCATGCTAGGACAACCATTCTAAGCATAAGACCATCATAAACACCCACAAGCACCTCATGTCATGTCAAAGCCACCGAGCCATGTGCCTACTTCTAGATATGAGACTTCTCATTGGCAGGCATCATGCAACGGTTTAGCACCCAAAGCAAATTAAAATTAGCACATATGACATGGGAGCACATTTTCCAAGTAATTTACATTTCATTTTCAGATTTGAAATTTGTACATGAAATGTCTTTGCGACAAAAAGGAACTTATGCCCCTCCACAAGATCAAGCATGGGGGCTAAACATTCATGATGGCAAATGAGCATTTGGCCCCATATGATCAAAATAAGCTATCCAACCACAAATTAAGCATAGCCAAGCCACAAAAACATGTCAAGGTCATATAAAGGCATTTACTCACAAGAGATCATACATATGAGATTTTTCAAAAACATAGCCATCAACCATGGACATAAACCAAGATTATCAAGAGCTAAGCCAAACTAACCATAGCTTACCAAACTAGCTCACAAAGACATATATATCATTCCATGGTGAACAATGTATATAGGAGAAGTCTTTCCTAAACAATGCATATGATACAAAATGCATGCAACCTAAGATACAAAGATGCCTATACATCATGTTACATATGCCATGCCAAATGCAAGAAATGCACAAAGGAAAGCTATACATATGCTACAAAGGATCTCCCACACACAAAGCTCAAGAAATCAAACACACACCAAGCTCCCCCCGCAAACGAGTGAAAGTTGCTTGATCTAGGGGTTTGGTGAAAATATCGGCTAGCTGGTCATGTGTGGGTACATGGATCAAAGCGATTTTTCCTTTCTCTACGTTGTCTCTCAGAAAATGATACCTCACTTCTATGTGCTTGGTTTTGGAATGGAGCACTGGGTTCTTTGCAACGCTTATGGCACTGGTGCTATCACATTGAAGTGGGACATGGGTATACTCCTCACCAAAGTCACTCATGGTGTATGTGATCCAAAGGAGCTGAGAGCAACAACTAGCTGCGGCCACATACTCTGCCTCGGTAGTGGATTGAGCAACACTCGACTGTTTGCGGGAAGACCAAGACACCAAAGAAGAACCCAAGAACTGGCAAGTCCCAGAAGTGGACTTCCTATCCAACCGACACCCGGCAAAATCCGCGTCCGAAAATCCATGAAGAGCCAAAGAAGAAGACGCGGAGTACCAAAGGCCAAAGTCGAGAGTATGTCGCAAATACCTGAATATGCGCTTGACTGCTTGCCGATGCGAAGTCCTCGGAGACGCTTGAAAACGAGCGCATAGACATACCGAGAATTGGATGTCCGGCCTCGTCGCCGTCAGGTAGAGGAGTGACCCGATCATGCTCCGGTACTCCTTCTGGTCCACGTGTTCACCTTCCTCGTCCGCATCAAGAGCTGTAGTCGTACTCATAGGTGTCGCCATGGCCTTGGAGTCCTCCATCTTGAACTTCCTCACAATGTCCTTGGTGTACTTAGCTTGGTGCACAAATGTTCCTTCTTTTGATTGCTTGTTTGTAGCCCGAGGAAGAACTGCAACTCGCCCATCATGCTCATCTCAAATTCCCTGCTGATGTCTTCTGCAAACCTTGCAACAAGAGAGTTAGACGAGCCACCAAAGACAATATCATCCACGTATACCTGCACAATCAGTATATCTCTGCCCTGCCTGAGGAGAAACAAGGTCTGATCGACCTTCCCCATCTCAAACCCTCTCTCAAACAGGAACCCCCTCAGCCTACCATACCAAGCTCTAGGTGCCTGCTTCAATCCATACAGCGCCTTCCTCCACTTGTACACCCGGTGGGGGTACTTCTCACTCTCAAACCCCGGTGGTTGCCTCACAAACACCTCTTCCTCCAACACACCGTTCAGGAAAGCACTCTTCACATCCATCTGGTACAACTTGAACCCTTTAGCCACGGAAAAGGCTAGAAGGATCCTGATCGCCTCCAAACGAGCTACAGGAGCAAAAGTCTCCTCGTAGTCGATCCCCTCTTTCTGACTGTACCCCTGAGCAACAAGTCTTGACTTGTTCCTCACCACTTCTCCTTTCTCTCCCTCTTTATTTTTCCACACCCATTTTGTCCCAATCGGCTTACACCCTCGGGGAGGGTCAACCAACACCCAAACTTGGTTCCTCTCAAAATTCTCCAACTCCTCATGCATCGAATTAACCCAATTATGATCAGATAGCGCGTGTCCAATGTCTTTGGGCTCAAAGGTGGCAACAAAAGCAGCATGAGCGAAATGAGAATTGTTCCGAACCCTCGAACGTGTAGTACGTTCATTCATGTCGCCGATGATTCTCGAAGCTGGGTGATCCACTTGCACTCGCCGGGGAGGTTCTCGCCTTGATGCTACCTCCCCCTCAACAGCAGCTTCACCTTGATCTGGATTTGTCGTTGTAGGTGTGGGAGAGGGCCCGTTCACGATCGTCGTCGAAGTAGTAGGTACATGTTCAGCTGCGGGCACCACACCGCCATCTTCATCATCTCCATGTTCATGCTCCTCCTCCTGAAAGATCTCCTCGCCAAGTTCGTCGTCACCTGCACACTCAAAAACAAGCTGACTACGTGGCTGTGTCTCGTCGAAGGTTACCTCGCAAGTCTCCACGATTTGGTTAGTTTCAAGATTGAGCATACGAAATGCTCTAGAATGAGATGCATAACCAAAGAAAATGCCATCGACAGACCTAGCCTCGAACTTGTCCAACTTCTTCCCTTTCTTCAGAATGAAGCATTTACAACCAAAGACATGGAAGTGACTCACCTTGGGTGTGCGACCGTGCATCAATTCGTAACAGGTTTTCTTCTTATGAACCCTGAGGTAGATCCTGTTCGACACATAGCACGCGGTATTGACCGCCTCAGCCCAGAACCTTCTCGGAGTCCTATGCTCGTCGAGCATCGTCTGAGCCATCTCGCACAAGGTCCTGTTTTTCCTTTCCACAACGCCATTCTGGGGAGGCGTATACAGACTCGAAAACTGGTGTTCAAGACCCAAGTCATGGCAAAAGGTTTTGAAGCAAGAGTTTTTGAATTCCGAGCCATTGTCACTGCGGATCGCTCGTATGGCATCTCCGTGCCTCTCGTTTCTTAACCTCAAGACAAGATCTCGAACAAAACCAAACGTCTCCCCTTTCTCCTTAAGAAAGAACACCCACGCATACCGAGAGTAGTCGTCCACCACAACAAGGACATACCACTTCCCACCCGCAGATCGCACA
The DNA here is from genome assembly GCA_036936925.1 of Cenchrus fungigraminus. Lineage (NCBI taxonomy): Eukaryota > Viridiplantae > Streptophyta > Magnoliopsida > Poales > Poaceae > Cenchrus > Cenchrus fungigraminus. The sequence goes on from CM072775.1 coordinate 26,583,901, forward strand.
CGAGCTGGGCCAACAAGGTCCATATGGAGCAGCTCGCATGGATGCTCAGTCATCACATCGGTGAGAGGCGGGTGAGAAGAGGCTACCATCTTGGCATGCCTACACGGCGCACAAACCAACTCTTTTTCAAACCTCAACCGTGGCAATCCTCGGACCAAATTGAGTTTACTCAAGCGAGACAAAAGGTCAAAGCTCAAGTGACCCAACTTCCTATGCCACTTCCACAACTCACTCGAAGAACCAGCCAAGAAGCAATGCTCCACACTAGAAGACTGAGAGAAATCAGCTCGGAACACTTGACCCTCGGGAACGACCATGCAAACAATGTCCCCTCGAGAACCTAAAATCCGAGAACCACCAGGCCGAAACAACACCTTAAAGCCCTCATCCAACAACTGGGACACAGAAAGCAAATTGAACCCCAGCGATTGAACAAGAGCAACACGCCTGAGAGTGACCTTGTCACTTACCTTGATCTCACCTTCTGATAGCACACGCCCTCGCCCATTGTCCCCAAAGGTGATGTATGTCTTGGACACCACCGGGACGAGACTTGAGAACCACCCCTTGTCTCCGGTCATATGCCTCGAGCAACCGGAGTCAATCGACCAAACGTTCCTCAAGTCTCCCACCTGAAATTCAAAAACGAGTACGTGAGTGAACAAACGACTCAGCACTGGTGTTAGTACCAAAAGAGTAAAACCAGTGCCGAGCCATTTGCTCCAAAGTGGGGTTAGCACACACCAAATCATCACGCCTATCAAAGCTACCACCACGAACACCACCACGGTAACCACTACGAGGGAACCAACCCTCTCTAGCTGGAGGAGGACGAAAGCCACGAAAGGAAAACCGTGGATCGTTCCTCCTCTCCATCTCAAAGCTACGACTCCTCCCACCCCCGTATTGAGCACGAGGTGGAGAACGCCTAGCAAACTGACCACCTGCAAACTTTCTAGACCAACCACCAGAACCACGACCACCAGAACCAAACCGAGCATCCTCACGAGCACGAAAACCAACTCGCTGTCTGCCCAGACCTGCACCAGTCTGACCGGTGTAGTGCACCGGTCTGACCGGTGTAGCTCGGCCAGCAGCACCACCTACCGCCTTTCGGTCTCCCCAAGCCGGAACCGTCCTCACAATTGCCTTGGCCCTGGGCATCTGCATACGAGGCTCAGGTACACCATTAGAGGGGTGGTACCTGTCCTTGTTAGCCCACTCTCTAGCCATTCTCTCCTCTCGCTTCCTCTTAAAGCAAAACTCATCCTTGTGACCATCTCTCCCACAATACCCACAATGGAACTTCATGGGCTGTGGCTTAGGCTTTGGCTTGGGTTGGGGCTGCCCACTCGGTTTCTCACCCTTCTTCTGTCCTTCCTCACCTCCCTTTGGGCTCACAAATTTCACTAGTTTTTGGAAATCATTTGTTGGGTGAGGGAATATGGGTGGATCTGGAGTAGTGTCAAGTTTGTTTCTGAGATGGTTAGGCTTGGGCTCAAACTTGTTCTTGTGTCTGTTTGGTGGTGGGATAGGGATCTCTCCAACTCTCTCAACTCCCTCACCACTGTTCTCTCCAAGCTTGTCAGCCCCAAGTGCCTGACCATCGTAGCGTTTGAAAGCCGCTATCATGATACCAAGCTGAGGCTCCTGACCCGACAACCAGCTCATACATTTCCTCAGCTCATCATTCCCATCCCGCAAGCGATCAACATAATGCGCAAGCTCCAAATTCTTAACCGCATGCACTTCACAAGTAGAGCAAGAAATGGGAATAGGCTCTTTCAACTTAGCCTCAAGCGAAACAGTGTAAGCATGCATCTCATCAATCTTTCCATGCAAAACAGGGCAAGAAGTACAAGCACCTAGCAAAGCAGGTCTAGACTTAAGCTCAGCCACTTCAACCCTAAGCATATCTAGGCCCTAAGCTCTTTCCTCATCTTCTTGGCCTCTCTAAGCATGTGATCGCGATTATCAAGCAAGTCAACCAACTCATCATTCTCCTTGCGCAAAGAGGAGAGCTCATCACATACCTCATCCTCGGAGTCGGAGTCCGAGTCGCTCTGGTGACTCTTCTTGCTGCCGGAGCTACGAGCCATGCCGCAGAAGCCATCTCCCGCGAAGCAGCTCAACCCGCTCAAGTTCCTGGACGCCTTCTTGTTCCTGCGCTGATCACCTTCATCTTCGCTGCTACTCGAGCTCGAGGAGGAGTAGGCGGAGCTGGAGTCGACGTCGCTCGCTCCGACCATCGCTCGGGCCATCCTGCCGCGACCATCCTTCTTCCTCGACCGTCGCTCGTCCTTGTGCTTGTTCTTGTGCTTGTGATCGCGCCTCGATCGGTACTTGCCATCCTTGCTCGACCGGTGCCTGTAGCCGTCCTTGTAGCCGTCCTTGTTCTCCGTCTTCTCCGGGCAGTCGGCAACGAAGTGTCCTAGCTTGCCGCACTGAAAGCACGTCCGTGCTGTCCTCCTCGTGTTCACCCGGTTCTCGTGCAGCCTCTCGAACCGCCTGGTCAGCAACGCCAGCTCGTCCTCTCCAAGCATGTCGAACTCCTCGTCTGGCAAAGACATCAAAGAAGACAGAGAGTACATCCAGGAGGATGCGTTAGCGTTAGACTTAGCTCCCTTGCCACCAACGAGAGCGAGACTATGAGAATCAGTCGGGCTCTCGATCTTGGCTGTCATACCACGGTCCAACTCAGCCGACTTGAGCTTCGAGAACAGCTCGTTCACCGTCAAGGTGTCATACTTGTCAGACTCAACAATAGCCTCAAACTTCCCGTCCCATATGGTACGATCCAACGAGTGCAAGAGCTTCACGGCTCTATCATGATCATCGTATGGGAGCACGACCACATTGGCTCTCATGTTGTTCACAACGACCGTAAACATCTGGAAAAGGGCATCGACGGACTCGCCGGGGAGATGAGTGAAGTTCTCGTACTCTCTCCGGTAAGTCGCGTACATCCGAGCCTGAACCTGAGCATTCCCAGTATGAGCATCTTTCAACTGCTCCCAAATCCTACAAGCTAAGTCCTCTGTCTAAACCCGATCGAATTCAGGCTGACACAGAGCACGAAACAAGTAGTCGACAGCCTTGTTGTTGGCTTTGAACATACCCTCGATCCTGGAGCAAGGAAGTTCATCGGATGAACATAAGCTGTGTTCACTGTAACGTCCCAAAGGATCTGACCCTTTCCACGGAGGAACGTTGCCATCCGCCTCTGCCACATCTGGTAGTTCTTCCCATCGAAGTGCGGAGGACCCGAACCTCGTTCCTGATACGCCATCTTTGGATCTTAGACTGGTAAGAGTCAATAAAGACCCGAATCGGCTCTGATACCAATTGAAGGACCGATTAGGCAAACCAGAGAGGGGGGGAGTGAATGGGAGCCGATAAATATTCTTCTCGAAGGAGATGAGAACTCCAACAAGACAAACACGGCTTCCAAAACACGTCTCCGACTCAACTACCCAAGTTGGTCAAGACCACGCAGCCACTGAAGTGCTACTGGTCCTAGGAACCAACAACCACATACACCTACTCGAGAACGCAGCGGAAAAACCAACTCGAGTAGCTACTAGGCTACACCAGTCAGGCCGGTGAGCAGCACCGGTCAGACCGATCTCTGCTGGCAAAATCTGAGAACTTCCACAGAAGGCCTCTACACCGGTCAGGCCGGTGTAGCTCGCCGGTCAGACCGGTTCAAGCCAGAAAATCCCAAATCCACCAAACTGACCTACCGAGCTCCAAACACGACCAAACCTGAAACAGCAGCAACACAGGACAACAGGAAACTCACCAAGACGTTCACCCGAGCAAAACTCAACAGAGAGTCTGCACCGGTCAGACCGGTGAGCGGCACCGGTCAGACCGGTGTGACCTGAGCTCTCAGGATGAACAGCGCCCGCGGGTCAACTCCCCAAAATCCAACTTCCGATCTCCCGAATCGCTCCACGGTTTTGCACAAGACTTTGGGGATAGTAGGAACACCTCATGGGCACTCCATAGCCAAGATTTGGTCCACCAAAACTTGTCAAAACAAGAGGAATCGAGGAAATCCCACCAAGAACGCCTCTAACCCTAGAGCCAAGAAAACCCCAAAATCGAGCCCCTTTGCTCACGGATTTGGGTGGGGAACCAAAGGGAAAAGAACCACGAAGGGTTCACACATACATCCCCCACCAAATCCCAAAGAGAAAGGCCTCAAAATCGCTCCAAGAAAATCGCCAAGAAAGGGCTCCGAAAATCACCAAAAAGGAGAAACGGGAAAGACACATCCAAGCCTTGAGGAACCACGCCGAATCATCTATACATACCAAAGAGGTTCATACAAGGTCTAGCTTGCCGCCCGATCATCCTTCCCTCTCACAAGATCACACCATGAAGCTCTCAAGCTAGTCCTAAGAAAAATCCTAAGGAAAATAGGAAGGAAAATAGGAAAACCAAATGAGCTAGAGTTCCAAGAGATGGCTGCCATCCTCTCACCACTTGGGTTATATGGAGGCAACCGAAAGACGAAAAAACCCTTACTAGCTAACTAGGGATACATGCCCCTCAAGGGCGAATTCGGAAATCTTTGTCTTCGCTCCATCGGACGGATGCCCAGCGACCGCAAACTTGCTTAGCCTCGACGCAAGCCTTGCGATCCCAACGCGTGTCCTCCGCTTCGAAGATTCCGGACTGCGTCGTCGCACACCGGTCAGACCGGTGCTCCTCACTGGTCAGACCAGTACCCACCGGTCAGACCGGTCAGACCCACCGGTCAGACCGGTCTGGAGCTGCTGCACCCCCGTCTACGGTTCTTCGGTCTTGGCTTTGTGGATAAACCAATGAGCCCAATGATTTTCTGGTGAACCACCGGAAACCCCGCGAACTCGGTGTAGCCTCCGCCAATCACCACTCATGACTCGGCTCCCACGTAGTCCTGGCTCGACCTTGGTTTTGAGGCTCAACCAAGAAACCGTCCACGACTTCATCTTGTCGTTCTTGCCACCATGCGGCCCGCACTTGACCCCGCTGGCCACCGGGTCCCTCGAACCAAGCCTACTTGTCTTCTCCACACCTGGAGGCCTCACCAGCAACGACCATTCGCGCTTGTTCTTCACCTGCACCTGCACCTGTCAAGCCGCAACCTGCACCTGCAATACTTAGCCAAGAATCAGTCCACACCACGTTGTCAATCACTCATCACACCAGGAAGCGACCATCCACCGGTCCTCGAACCACACCTGGCTCTCAAGAGGGGGGGAGTAAATGGGAGCCGGTAAAAATTCTTCTCCAAAGAGAGAACTCGGCCTATACCCCGATTGCCACTCGAATCACTCGCACACACAAACGCGACTCTAAACTAGGCACACACAAGCCTACAAGTCCTAGAGACAACCCTCGAATCAAAGAGCGGAAGCACTAGACAAGAATCGAAGGAAAGGAAGCGAGACTGCGACGGACCAGGCGGACAGTCCGGCTGGTACGGGCGGACCGTCCGCAAGGCCTGCGCGGACTGTCCGCACGGACGGGTCGGACTGTCTGCAAAAGGAAACCGAGCCACCAGAGACGCACCTCGAAAAATCAGATTGTCCGCAAGGGACCCGCGGACTGTCCGCCACGACACGGACCGTCTGGCACTCAAGTACGGACCGTCCGCAAACCTCTTGCTACCAAAAACTCCTAACCCAACAGATCGAAACATGGGCACGCAAGAACTCACGAAGAACTTGATGAACACGCGACGAACACTGCCCTCGCGGACCGTTCGCTCAGCACTCGCGGACCGTCCGTTCAGCACTCGCGGACCGTCCGCCCCACACTCGCGGACTGTCTGCCCCTCACTCGCGGACCGTCCGCCCTGCACGCAGAAGAAGAGCCGCAAACCCCGCGAAAACACCTCCAACTTCCAATCGACGGATCTCCCAAACCGCTGGATGGATTGAGTTCAAATTTTGGGTAGATGGGAAGCATCTCTAATAGAAGCTATGCCCAAAATCTTGGAACTCCAAACCTATCCAATCATCCGGAATCGCAAATCTTGTGCGCTCAAAGCACAAACTCGAGTTCATCCAAACCTCACCATATCGAGCCCGATTCCCGGCGTTTGAGGGGTCAAGATCATCCACAAAGAGGCACAAGGCACTCACCCATGATCCCCTCAAAGAAATCCGGAAGGAAACGGCCTAGAAATCGACGCACAAGGATCGAACCGAAAAGCTCCGAAAATAGCACAAAAACCAACTCGGGGATTTAGAAGGAGATAGAATTTGCTCGAGGAATTTGCACAAGATTTGAGGGACTAATTCACTCTGAATATTCATGCCACGTTGGATTACAAGCCACTCCAAGAATTTCAAATCTTGGATGGCAAAAAGCTCCAAACAAAGAGCCACACACTCTCCTCTCCCTCTCTCCCCAAGAGCACCCCAAAATGAAAGAGCACTCCCACCAACTAAGCCAAAGAGTTATCTGAAAATTCAGCCCCCTCCTCCTATATATAGGCCCTTCGGAAAAGACCGAAGTGCCCCTACACTAGGAGATACAACACAAGCCCTCACAAGGGCATTTTGGTCAACACATGAAGTTCTCCATCAGACGGCCGCGCATCTATCGGGCCTTCGCGTCCTCCCGACGCAAGCACCTCGATCATGCCGCGTGTCGCCTGCTGCGAAGCTTCCCGACGCACCCGGATACCGTCTCCGTCACGTCAGGCCCTCGGGCTCGGTTTTGAGGCCCAAACCGAGAAACCCTCCTCCTGATGGTTTTGTGGCCAAACCAGCAAACCCCACGTACAAGCTTCGGTCGTTAGCCGCTACCTTGCACTGGCTCGGTGTTGGTTTTGTGGCCAAACCAACAGACCACGCATGCAAGCTTCGGTCGTTAGCCGCTACCTTGCACCGGCTCCATGTCCACAACTTCGTCTTGCTCTTCTTGCCACCATGCGGCCCGCACTTGATCCCGTCGGCCACCGGGTCCCTCGAACCAAGCCTACTTGTATCTCCACTCCTCGGAGGCCACACAAGCATAGACCTTTCGCGCTTGTTCTTCACCTGCACCAATGCAAACCAAGCCGCAACCAACACCTGCAATACTAGGCCAAGAGTCAGTCCACACAACATTGTCAACCACTCCTCATGAGTGCATTGACAACACACCACATAAACATATGAAGTTACACAACCAACAACACAACCCGACGAAACACACTCAACACAAAGCCTCAAAACATCCGGTCAATCGCTCATCATATACAAACCAAGGCACATATCAACTTGGTTTCTCAATCTCCCCCTTGATGAGTGCATTGACAAAAGATGGTTTGAAAGCAAAAGGAAAACTCATTCAAGTGCCTAAAAGCCAACAGAAAGCAAACACAAGGCAACTTGAAATGAGAAGAGCTCCAACCAAAGACTCTCGGAACCAAAGGAAGCACAAAGGCTAAACACCACCAAAGAGTCAAGCAATCCACAAGAGCTACAATCAATCCCGAAAGCCATCAAACCAATTTCAGCTCTTAGCAAAGCAATTGTCAACCGCTCATCATCATCAAATCAAGGTTCATATCAACTTGATTTTCCAAAATTTTCCCCCTTGAGGAGTGGATTGACAACATGCGAGCACAAAGAAATGGTTTGAGAAAGCAAAGGCCGAACAACTCATCCAAGTGAAAGAAAACCACACAAGAGCAAAGAACAAAGTCACTTGGCATGAGAGAAACCACAAAGGCCACCACCACTAACAATCTCGGTCCCCAAAGACATGGGCAACGGCTCGACACAACCGAGATAAGAACACATGATCCCTCAAGAAGAGGCACAAAGGGCTCAACACCGATCATGGACAAACGAAAGCACACAATCCCTCAAGAAGAGGCACAAAGGGCTCAACACCAATCATGTGACGATCGAAAACTCAAATTAACCGCCGGCTCCTCAAGAAGAGGCAAAGGGGCTCAACACCACCGGCAAAAGAGCACAAAACACACAAGCTCCCCCTAAACACATGCACTAGGGCCAAAGAGCATACAAAGCTCACCCTAAGCACATGTGATAGAGCAAGGAGCACACCAAGCTTACAAGCTCCCCCTAAACACATGCACTAGGGCCAAAGAGCATACAAAGCTCACCCTAAACACACGTGATAGACCAAAGAGCAACCACCAAAGCACAACTCAGGCAAATAAAGGAAACACACCAAAGCTCCCCCTACACAAATGCATACTTACCCTGAAAATGTGCATGCAAACTCAAGTTCTCCCCCTGAACTGAGTATCCCTCTGGATGCAACAAATGCATGAAAACTGAAACATTTTCTCCCCCAAATGCAACTTTTCCTCCTTGTTGACAATGCATGAATCAAGGCAATTTTGCAAGAAATTCAACTACTAGCTTCTCAAATATACAAATAGCACTATAGAATGCTACAAGTGAGATAATGAGAAAGCAAGATAGTTCATAGTTCCATAAAAGCATAGCCATCAAGATAGTAAAGCTATATAGGCATCTGACAAAGGCATGATCAAATTAAGCATTTTCGCGAAAAACTTCCCTCTCATGAGCAAAGACCTAAACATGAGCAAAACATGCCAAAGTGAATCTAGATCACACAAACTTCATGCTAGGTCACACATTCTCATCACAAGATCATTGCAAACACCCATAAGCATCTCATGTCATGTTAAAGCCACCGAGCCATGTGTCTACTTCTTAAAATGAGACTTCTCATGGTAGACAGCATGCAACGGTTTAGCACCCAAATTATTGCAATTTTAAAGCATTTATGACATGGAACAAGTGAGAGCATAATTTCAAGCATAAGCATTTCATACCAATTTCATTTTTCAATTTAAGCACAAAAAGGTACATGAAGTGCCTTTGCGGCAAAAAGAAGCTTATGCTCCCCCACAAGGTATCACATAGGCTAAACATTCACAATGACAAATGGATCTTTGACCCCAAGTGAAAAGCACATGATATCCAAGCACAAATTAACCATGATATAGACCACCAAAGCACACTAAGATCATGCAAGGCCTTAAACTCACAAGAGAGAGCCTATCCTAACATTTTCCAAAAATAGCCTTCTCAACATGCACATATAGCAAAACTATCAGGAGCATAGCTATCCATCACCACATCATATCAAACATGCTCAAAAGCTCACAAATAGCATATCATAGTATTCATGGCATATAGGAGAAGCTCAGCCTACCATGCATATGATACAAATGCAACAAAGGTAGATATGTACATCAAATGCAACATGATATATGACACAATGCAAGACACGAATGTCACACCTACCAAAGTCTATACATCATGATATATGAATATATATGAAATGCAAAATGCATGGCGAGAAAAGGAACTCGACTTAGCAACACGAAGGCTCACAAGGGGACACACCAACTAAGAATCGCTCCAAGCGAGAGAAGAGCCAACAAAGATCTCAATTGAGCACGCCTTGGAACCAAATTCCCTATCAAAGGAAGTCAAGCTCCCCCTCAACCAAAGACAACTAGCAAAGCAAAAGCTAGAAAAAGAAAGAGCAAAAGAGAAGCTCTAAAACCAACCTAAAAAGGGAGAAAACCAAAGAAGGAACAAAACACAACCCGAAGACACGAGAAGCCCAAAACCCAAAGCAATCTCAAAACATGCTACACAATGCATTGACAATTACCAAACAAGATAAATAAAGCTTTGTAACATGATTGCACATATATGAATATAAGCATGGGCTAGCAAGCATGTCAACAAGGTCCAAACCTATACAAGGATACTAAACCAAAATGATACCAATGAACAACATGTCAAACATGATACAAGAACTAAACAAAGGCATGATACAAGTTCATATGGATCATCCAAACATATATTATAAAGCTAGCATGACAGGATATACATGGGGGAACAAACATGCTAACAAGAAAGGGTACCATAGCTAGACCAAAATGATATGGATGAACAACATGACATAACCACCATAGAGCAACCATAAAGCATGACATGATGTTTATATATATCATCCACCACAATATCATACAAAAGATAGCAAGAAAGGTTTACAAGATCACAAAGCTATCATGAACAAGGTGGCTAGCCTACCATGGTTTACACACAAGCAAGACACAAGTATATACAAGTGAGCACAAGGGGAAAAGAAAACTCACTATACATGTGTACAAAGGCTTTCAAGAGCCATCCAAAGCGGTGTGGAGAACCATCTTGTCTTGATCACCTCACGGGCAAAGATCAAGCACCATCCAACTCATGTTCTCCAACCACGTCTCCATACCTACACACAAGGAGACGAAAAAGACCGAGCCTTGGATCCCAAAGGTTAGCAAGCACATACTTGGGAATCCAATACTTGGTCACACGGGTAAGTAATGCACTCAAGTTATCATGTGGGTTAGCATGATGCAAATGCCGGTTCGAATGAAAAGGTTTTTGAACACCCTTAAAACCATGCCTCAAAGGAGCCACTTGCGAAGAAAACTGAGTGCTACCACAAGCAAAAAGGCAAAGATCCTTCGGGGTCATAGGAGAAGAACCAACACAAGCACCATGGAAAGCATGTCATGGACCAACACAAGAAACACTAGAAAAATGTCCACGAGCATGGCCTAACTCACTTGAAAGAGTGTCATAAAACCCGTCCACAAATTGTGCCTTCTTAGGCTCACAAGTGTTCATGCCATGAGAAGGGCTATGAACAACCAAAGGCCTAGAAGCATCTCCTCGCCGCATTTTCTTTGCCCGGCGGTAGCAAAAGCTCTCTTGATGCCCATCCTTCCCACAATGAGAGCAATGGTACAAAGGCCTATCAGGAAGCACGGTCCGAGTGGATGAATCACCATTCTCTTGTAAGTGAGAAGTCCCTTGGGACTTAAAGCAAGAAGCATCAACCCCAATAGTCGCCTTGGTGCCCACATTAGAATCACACGTGCCATGAGAAAGGCTACGTGGCTTCTTAAAAGCTTTGGCACGCACACGTCGCTCGTGCTTGACACGGCGAAAGGAAAACTCAACGGTATGCCCATCCTTATTGCAAAAGGTGCATTGGAACCTCGGCTTGGGAGTATGAGTTCCAAATATGTGGGAGGAACCCTTGCCATTCAATTCACCTTGGGCAACACCGGAAGATCACCAAGCTTAGGAATAGCTATGGGAGAGCTATGCAAAGCACCACCACACGTGCCACCATCCAAAGACTCACGCTCAAGAGAAGAAGTCAACTCCGGTTGAGACGAAGCAATTTTAAAAGCATCAACATCAGAGTGATAAGAAATGCGAGAATCCAAACCCTTGGCACAAAGACTCTTGCACCTTGTGTGCAAAACCTCATTTTCAAATTTGAGGTGCTCACAAGTACCACATGTCATATTTCTCAAGTTATCGATTTCCTTTTCAATGCACTTAGCATATGTGGTACGCAAGAGTTCATTTTCTTTCTCAAGGTTGGCACTCATCTCATCATGCACAACCAACTTGGCACTCATATCATCGCGCATTCTTTTCAAAGCCAAAACTTCACTTTCCAAATCAATGCATGAAGTGCAAATGAGACCACATGAACAAGTATCATCATTTACAACAACCAAAGCATCATCATCATCACAAGAAGTATGGCAAGTATCATCCATAAGCAACAAAAAGCACTTGCTACAAGGCATGGATTTCATATCACAAATTTCAGCCCTAGCATGCTCAAGTTCATCTACACATGTGGTGTGAGTCAATTTTAGTTCATTAATTTCAGCATAAAGACTCCCAAGAAACACATGGTAAGGAAGCACTTGTCTCCAACAAAGCAATCTTACTTCTAGCCACATCAAGATCAATATTCAAAGCAACTCAAGAATTGCAAGGCATAAAAGCATTGGATTTCAACAAGTCATTCTCATCCATCAAACAAGCAAGAGAAGAATTCAACTCTTCATTCTTTCTAAGCAAGCTACTTACATCACTTGCAAACTCAAGATTTTCAACAAGCAAGGCATCACAAGATTTGCAAGGCAAAGATGCATTGTGTTTCAACAATTTAATTTCCGATTTCAAGCAAGCAATAGAAGAGTTCAAAGCATCATTCTTAGCATGCATGGTGTTACAAGAAGTGCAAGAATTCAAAGCACAAGACTTCCAATGAGCCATACCACATTTCAACCTAGCAAGGGAGTATTTCATCTTATTCTTCCTACGCAAGGCATCACACAAATCTATGTTTCTCCTATGCAAATCCCCACAATCACATTCACAATCATTCAACCTATTGCATAGGATTAAGATGCCTTTGGCAAGCGTACCTTGGTTCATGTCCCTTAGCTTGTGGTAGAGCTCTCCCTTCTTGAGATCACCATCTGATAGTCCTCGATGAGGGACATCATCTTCTCCACTCCGGCTTCCACCTCAACCTCCACACTCTTCCTACTCAAAGAATCACAAGGAGAAGAGCTTGGTGCCATACTCAAAGCACCGGTTAGGATTAACCAAAAACAAGCTCAAGCAAAAAGCAAAGAAGCAAAGAATGCACTCGAATTGCCTCAGTTCTCGGAAAAGAACTCACGAGTTCAATAGCAAAGAACCTTATCTTTTTCCCAAAATTTTACCACTGAACAAGGAGCACCAAAGATAGAGGCACACAAAATTTCAGCTCAAACGGAGGTGAATTGCGGTCTAGAGAAATTCAGGAACATTCACGAAAAAGCTGTAAAAGCAAAGAACAAATTTTTTATTTATTTTCCCGATTTTTTTTGAATTTTTCGAGACCGCTTGTCAGTTTGTGGTATGACCCAAAACTTGTCACCTAACCGCTATAAAAATTTGAGCTCAATCGGAGCACCGAGCGAAAAGTTATGCCTATTTCATTGAAGGTGTCTCAAGTTATGGTTTTCAAAGGCACAACACCAAATCGCCAGGCTCAAAATGTGCAAACCAAAACTGCAAGCAAAGCGCCACTTCTCTTTTGTCGACCTATGGATCCTAGACATGTTAGAGTCACAGGAATCCGCAACCGGCTTTGATACGAATTGAAGGACCGAATAGGCGACCAGAGAGGGGGGGGGAGTGAATGGGAGCCGGTAAAAATTCTTCTCCAAAGAGAGAACTCGGCCTATACCCCGATTGCCACTCGAATCACTCGCACACACAAACGCGACTCTAAACTAGGCACACACAAGCCAACAAGTCCTAGAGACAACCCTCGAATCAAAGAGCGGAAGCACTAAACAAGAATCGAAGGAAAGAAAGCGAGCCTGCGACAGACCAGGCGGACAGTCCGGCTGGTACGGGCGGACCGTCCGCAAGGCCTGCGCGGACTGTCCGCACGGACGGGTCGGACTGTCCGCAAAAGGCAACTGAGCCACCAGAGACGCACCTCGAAAAATTGGACTGTCCGCAAGGGAACCGCGCACTGTCCGCCACGACACGGACCGTCCGGCACTCAAGTACGGACCGTTCGCAAACCTCTTGCCACCAAAAACTCCTAACCCAACAGATGGAAACATGGGCACGCAAGAACTCACGAAGAACTCGATGAACACGCGACGAACACTGCCCTCACGGACCGTCCTCCCAGCACTCGCGGACCGTCTGCCCCTCACTCGCGGACCGTCCGCCCTGCACGCAGAAGCAGAGCCACGAACCCCGCGAAAACACCTCCAACATTTGATCGACGGATCTCCCAAACCGCTAGATGGATTGAGTCCAAATTTTGGGTAGATGGGAAGCGTCTCTAAGAGAAGCTATGCCCAAAATCTTGGAACTCCAAACCTATCCAATCATCCGGAATCGCAAATCTTGTGTGCTCAAAGCAGAAACTCGAGTTCATCCAAATCTCACCAAATCGATCCCGATTCCCGGCGTTTGAGGGGTCAAGATCATCCACAAAGGGGCACAAGGCACTCACCCATGATCCCCTCAAAGAAATCCGGAAGGAAACGGCCTAGAAATCGACGCACAGGGATCGAACCGAAAAGCTCCGAAAATAGCACAAAAACCAACTAGGGAATTTAGAAGGAGATAGAATTTGCTCGAGGAATTTGCACAAGATTTGAGGGACTAATTCACTCTGAATATTCGTGCCATGTTGGATTACAAGCCACTCCAAGAATTTCAAATCTTGGATGGCAAAAAGCTCCAAACAAAGAGCCACACACTCTCCTCTCCCTCTCTCCCCAAGAGCACCCCAAAATGAAAGAGCACTCCCACCAACTAAGCCAAAGAGTTAGCTGAAAATTCAGCCCCCTCCTCCTATATATAGGCCCTCCGAAAAAGGCCGAAGTGGCCCTACACTAGGAGATACAACACAAGCCCTCACAGGGGCATTTTGGTCAACACATGAAGTTCTCCATCAGACGGCCGCACATCTATCGGGCCTTCGCATCCTCCCGACGTAAGCACCTTGATCATGCCGCGTGTCGCCCGCTTCGAAGCTTCCCGACGCACCCGGATACCGTCTCCGTCACGTCAGGCCCTCGGGCTCGGTTTTGAGGCCCAAACCGAGAAACCCTCCTCCTGATGGTTTTGTGGCCAAACCAACAAACCCCGCGTACAAGCTTCGGTCGTTAGCTGCTACCTTGCACCGGCTCGGTGTTGGTTTTGTGGCCAAACCAACAAACCCCGTATGCAAGCTTCGGTCGTTAGCCGCTACCTTGCACTGGCTCCATGTCCACAACTTCGTCTTGCTCTTCTTGCCACCATGCTGCCCGCACTTGATCCCGTCGGCCACCGGGTCCCTCGAACCAAGCCTACTTGTCTCTCCACTCCTCGGAGGCCACACATGCATAGACCTTTCGCGCTTGTTCTTCACCTGCACCAACGCAAACCAAGCCGCAACCAACACCTGCAATACTAGGCCAAGAGTTAGTCCACACAACGTTGTCAACCACTCCTCATCAGTGCATTGACAGCACACCACATAAACATATGAAGTTACACAACCGACAACACAACCCGATGAAACACACTCAACACAAAGCCTCAAAACATCCGGTCAATCGCTCATCATATACAAACCAAGGCACATATCAACTTGGTTTCTCAGGGGCTCTAACCACAACCGATAGCTCAACAACATTTTCCTGGGGGCTGCAATGTTCCTAGATACCAGCCCAGCCACAACCAACAGGAAGTCATTGGTCGCCAGAATCAGCTTTACAGCAAGAAGCACTGAGCCCACAGCTGGTTGCTCACCAACCACATTGACCAATAATTCCTACAAAATCAAAAGAGCTTGTGCATCTGATAAAGACTGACGAAGATCTGTGTCCAACTAATATAGTCAAGGTGAGCAACCAAGATGAAAAGGCTGAGTTAAAATTATCAAGTTCACAGGCGGCTAATGGATCAGAGATCACGGATCACGAAGTGCAAATAATAGTTGATGATATCAAGAGTGAAGGCCACTACGAAAGAAATATTATTCCCAGAAAACATCAAGAGGAAGCTCCAGCCAACAAAGGAAAGGAATCTGAAATCGGCTTGACTGAATGGAATAAAAAGGCAACCTCATGCACAGGTTAAATTAAGGAGTCTATATTTGATATTGACAAAGCTGATAAAATACATTCGGCTATCGAGCAAGAAAAAATAAATGAGCTTGCAGGTTCGATTAAGGATGGAAGCCAATATGGAGAAGAATATAGCTCTAGAGACAATCACGAGGAAAAAATCTCGACCCATTACAAGGTTAGAGAAAAGCAAGACGATCGGCCATTAAAAGAAAAAGAAGTAGCTAACGTAGATGAAGTGCAAGGGACAATTTTCCAGATTATTTATTGCCCATTGTCCAGGAACAATACTCAGGAGTATCGATTGCTTGGGGTTGAATTTCCATGGGAGCAGGTGGTCAAGAAAACATAATTATTACCAAGAAGTATAGGCTAGTTGGATTTTATTTTCCATGGAAGCCAGGTGATCGCAAGCCGAAAATTACTACACAAAAGTATCGGCTGATTGAAGTTCATTTCCCATGGGATCTAGGTGGACAAGAGAAACATATTGTCTGAAGGAATTGATGCCAAAGCCGACAGATTGTATTGGCTGATTATTTTCGATGGATCATGTGCTAAGTTGTTCAAAGAGGCATAGAGTATTCTTCGGGCAACTATGGGAAAGCTTCGGATTATCAATCAAAAAGATATGTTGGCTGAAGAAGAAACAATTTGCCAAGCAGGATATTGGAATATATTAATTTGGCACTATGACCTTGTACGTGGCCGACAGAACTTTTCCAGCCAATTAAGTATATGAGTCCTCTATGCTACAGTCGATAGAAGTACACCTCTACAGAAGACGCACAGACTAGCCGTTGGCTCTTGGTCCTGGAAAATTCTATTGGTTTAAATAATCAGATGATGAAGCTCTTTCACATTGCCATGGTCAGAGCAACATTCAGTAATAATCACCATTGGATGCTAGTATGGTGGATACATGGCCGTGAATCAGCACTACCCATGGTGTTTATTTATTTATTTAGATGTGAAGCTTATGAGCCGATTGCCAATTCAACCAAAGAGATTTGTTACATACAAATTCATTTAATGGGCTATTGGTCATGCACTTGCATGTCCCAACATGCATGTCTGCGAATTTGGAAGAGCATATCGGCTGCCTGCGCTCTTCTAGCAAATGATGTGATAGCCGTAGAAATACATCGGCTCACTGCGGTACAAAGGACGAATCGGCAAGGGCGACTAGCACAACAAGGAAAGGGAATAAAATATGGCAAGCCGACAAAGATAATTGAAGAATAAAGAAAGGAGTCAAGCATGATGTCAACTTCATGTGATGGCGCCTATTCGAAGTTCATACAAAAACCGAGTCAAGCGCTCTGGCTCAGAAGCCAGCACGATCACTCTTCATTGACCATGCCGGAAAGAGTCGCCATCAAGCTCGACGCCGGCGAACTCGCTGATGACTTCATCGACAACTACTTTGATGACGACGACTACAACAACGTTGTTAGCAAACGGATCAGCACTGACTCGTCATCAAGCAAGCATGTCTACGACAATGCCTAACGCCCTACGTGGCATGTATCTACTGATAACTGTCCTACGCGGTAAGTGGAGTAGATCAATTGGCACCAGAACAAATGTAAGTGCGTACGTCAGATGGAGAGTTGTTATTGGCTTATCCTTCTCCTTCCGATTAAGATTGCTTAGCCGATGAAGGAGATGATTGGTCGGTATAGCTGAAGGACCGATTAGGCGACTAGAGAGGGGGGAGTGAATGGGAGCCGATAAAAATTCTTCTCCAAGAACTCGGCCTATGTCCCAAAATCAAACCCACGAATCCTACAGTCGCTCAAGCTAATCGTCAAGGTTATGTAGTCATAAAGGGACTACTAGCCTTAGGAACGATCCTTGGCTCGCCTAGTGGAAGCGCGAAACAAAGAGCCAAACCAAATCGAGCAAAACTGAACCAAGATGGGTCACCCTAACGTACGGGGCGGGTCACCCGCCGGCCGGGTCACCGTGACATAGGGGGGCGGGTCACCCTGGGTGCCCAGAAAATCAGCAAGCTGACGATCGAACAAAAATTCGAAACCCAATCAAATGACCTCCTAAAATCACAAAATTTTAACCAAGGCTTTGCAATAACACTAAAAAGTTTCTCCCAAAAGATCTCCTCAAAAAGATCAAGGAAACTCTACAGATCTAAATCGTAAGCAAGAGGAACTCGAAAGTCAACGCGGCCTAGGGTCACTCGGACCCTATGTGCGGGTCACCCGGGGTAGCCCAGAAAATCGCTCGTGGGCATGAACTCAACTTCCGATCTATTGATCTCCCAAACCGCTGGATGGATTGAGCCCAAATTTTGGGTAGATAAGGAGCGTCTCTAAGAGAAGCTATGCCCAAAATCTTGGAGCCCCAAACCTATCCAATCAAGAGGAACCACAAATCTCATGCACTCAAAGCACCAACTCGAGTTCATCCAAACCTCACCAAATCGAGCCTGATTCCCGGCGTTTGAGGGGTCAAGATCATCCACAAAGATGCACAAGACATCCACCCATGATCCCCTCAAAGAAATTCGGAGATAAACGCCCTCAAATCGACGAATCAAGCGAAGAACAAAATCCCTCCAAAAGAGCTCCGAAAATACCTCCGAAAAGAAAAACGTAGGAGATAAAGGATATGGCACACGATTAAGAGGAAGCAATCACTATGATTTACTTAGCCATATCCGGATACAAGACACTCACAAGAATCACAAATCTTGGATGGCAAAAAGCTCAAACAAAGAGTCAATTATCACATCTCTCCTTCTCTTCCAAGAGCACCCCAAAATGAAAGAGCACTCCCACCTCGAGCCTTAGAGCTGGCTGCCCAACCAGCCACTCCCTCCTATATATAGGCCCTCCGAACAAATGACCAAAGTGCCCCTGCACTTGGAGTTACAATACAAGCCCTCACAGGGGCATTTTGGTCAACACATTTATAGACCCATCGAGCGGACACGCATCCACCGGGCCTGGCGTCGTCCTGACGCAGGCACCGCGATCACGCTGCATGTCCCCCGCTTCGAAGCTTCCCGACGCACCCGGATACCGTCTCCGTCACATCAGGCCCTCGGGCTCAGTTTTGAGGCCCAGACTGAGAAACCCTCCACCTGATGGTTTTGTGGCCAAACTACCAAACCCTGTGTACAAGCTTCGGTCGTTAGCCGCTACCTTGCACCGGCTCGGTGTTGGTTTTGTGACCAAACCAACAAACCCCGCGTGCAAGCTTCGGCGTTAGCCGCTACCTCGCACTGGCTCCGTGTACACGACTTCGTCTTGCTCTTCTTGCACCATGCGGCCCACACTTGATCCCTCGAACCAAGCCTACTTGTCTCTCCACTCCTCAGAGGCCACACAGGCATAGACCTTTCACGCTTGTTCTTCACCTGCACCAACGCAAACCAAGCCGCAACCAACACCTGCAATACTAGGCCAATAGTCAGTCCACACAACGTTGTCAACCACTCCTCACGAGTGCATTGACAACACACCACTAAATCAACATGGTAAACACACATAACACAATGCACACACGACACATCACACACAACACGACGCTACGCACAAAGCTTCAAATCATTCGGTCAATCACTCATCACATACAAACCAAGGCACATCTCAACTTGGTTCCTCAATCTCCCCCTTGATGAGTGCGTTGACAAAAGATGGTTTGAAAGCAAAGGAAAAACCCATTCAAGTGCCCAAAAGCCGAGAAAAAGCAAACACAAGGCAACTTGAAAAGAGAAGAGCTCCAACCAAAGACTCTCAGAACCAAAGGAAGGATAAAGGCTAAACACCACCAAAGTGTCAAGCAATTTACAAGAGCTACAAGCAATCCCAAAAGCCATCAAACCAATTTCAGCTCTTAAAAAAGCACTCGTCAACCACTCATCACCATCAGATGAAGGTTCATATCAACTTGATTTTCCAAATTTTCTCCCCCTTGATGAGTGTATTGACAACATATTAGCACAAAAAAAATGGTTTGAGAGGGCAAAGGCCAAAAATCTCATCCAAGTGAATGAAAACCACACAAGGGCAAAGAACAAAGTCACTTGGCATGAGACAAACCACAAAGGCCATAACAATATCTCGGTCTCCAAAGACATGGGCAACGGTTCGACACAACTGAGACAAGAACACATGATCCCTCAAGAAGAAGCACAAATGGCTCAACACCGATCATGGACAAATGAAAGCACACGATCCCTCAAGAAGAGGCACAAAGGGCTCAACACCAATCATGTGACAATCGAAAACCAAATCAACCGCCGGCTCCTCAAGAAGAGGCAAAAGGGCTCAACACCACCGGCAAAGGAGCAAAAGAGCACAAAACTCACAAGCTCCCCCTAAACACATGAACTAGGGCCAAAGAGCATACAAAGGTCACCCTAAGCACATGTGATAGAGCAAAGAGCACACCAAGCTCACCAGCTCCCCCTAAACACATGCACTAGGGCCAAACAGCATACAAAGCTCACCCAAAGCACATGTGATAGAGCAAAGAGCACACCAAGCTCACAAGCTCCCCCTAAACACATGCACTAGGGCCAAACAGCATACAAAGCTCACCCTAAACACATGCGATAGAGCAAAGAGCAAACCACCAAAGCACAACTCAGGCAAACAAAGGAAACTCAGCAAAGCTCCCCCTACACAAATGCATACTTCCCCTAAACATATGCATGCAAACTCAAGTTCTCCCCCTGAACTGAGTATCCCTCTAAATGCAATAAATGCATGAAAACTGAATCATTTTCTCCCCCAAATGCAACTTTTCTTCCTTGTTGACAATGCATGAATCAAGACAATTTTGCAAAAGATTCAACTACTAGCTTCTCAAATATACAAAGAGCACTATAAAATGCTACAAGTGAGATAATGAGCAAGCCAGATAGTTCATAGTTCCATAAAAGCATAGCCATCAAGATAGTAAATCTATATAGCCATATGACAAAGCCATGATCCAATTTAGCAATTTTGCAAAAAAAAATTCCCTCTCATGAGCAAAGTCCTAAACATGAGCAAAACATGCCAAAGTGAATCTAGATCACACAAACTTCATGCTAGGTCACACATCCTCATCACAAGATCATTGCAAACACCCATAAGCATCTCATGTCATGTTAAAGCCACCGAGCCATGTGTCTACTTCTTGAAATGAGACTTCTCATGGTAGACATCATGCAATGGTTTAGCACCCAAATTAAATCATTTAAAGCATTTATGACATGAATTAAATGAGAGCAAAACTTCAAGCATAGGCATTTCATACATACCAATTTCCTTTTTCAAATTTAAGCACAAAATGGTACATGAAGTGCCTTTGAGGCAAAAAGAAGCTTATGCTCCC
Organism: Cenchrus fungigraminus; assembly: GCA_036936925.1. Lineage (NCBI taxonomy): Eukaryota > Viridiplantae > Streptophyta > Magnoliopsida > Poales > Poaceae > Cenchrus > Cenchrus fungigraminus. The sequence continues at coordinate 26,604,749 of CM072775.1, forward strand.
CCACAAGGTATCACATGGGCTAAACATTCACAATGACAAATGGGTCTTTGACCCCAAAGTAAAAGCACATGATATCCCAACACGAATTAAGCATGATATAGACCACCAAAGCACACTAAGATCATGAAAAGCCTTAAACTCACAAGAGGGAGTCTATCCTAACATTTTCCAAAAATAGCCATCTCAACATGTATATATAGCAAAACTATCACGAGCATAGCTATCCATCACCATATCATATCAAACATGCTCAAAAGCTCACACAACATATCATAGTATTCAAAGCATATAGGAGAAGCTCAACCTACCATGCATATGATACAAATGCAACAAAGGTATATGTACATCAAATGCAACATGATATATGACACAATGCAAGACATGAATGTCAAACCTACCAAAGTCTATACATCATGATATATGATACATATGCAATGCAAAATGCATGGGGAGACACAGAACTTGACTTAACACCAAGAAGGCTCACAAGAGGACACACCTACTAAGAACCGCTCCAAGTGAGAGAAGAGCTACCAAAGATCTCAATTGAGTACCATAGAAAAGATACCAATTGCAAGATCGCCAAAGATCCCAATTGAGTACCACAGAATGAATACCAATTGAAGGATAACAAATGGCTACCAAAAGCCAAAGCACACCTTGAAACCAAATTCCCCATCAAATGAAGCCGAGCTCCCCCTCAACCAAAGACAACTAGCAAAGCAAAAGCTAAGAAAAGAAACAACAAAAGAGAAGCTCTAAAACCAACCAAAAAAGGGAGAAAACCAAAGAAGGAACAAAACACAACCCGAAGACAAGCCAAGCCAAGCCCCAAACGCAAGGCAAGCTCAAAACATGCTACACAATGCATTGACAATACTAATTAGGATAAATAAAGCATTGTAACATGATCACATACATGAATATAAGCATGGGCTAGCAAGCATGTCAACAAGGTGCATAACTATACAACTATTCTAACCAAAATGATTCCAAACAACAACATGCCAAACATGATACAAGAACTAAACATAGGCCTGATACAAGTTCATATGGATCATCCACCAACATATATTACAAAGCTAGCATGACAAGCTATACATTGGGGACAAACATGCTAACAAGAAAGGGTACCATATAGCTAGACCAAAATGATATGGATGAACAACATGACATAACCACCATAGAACAACCATAAAGCATGACATGATGTTCATATATATCATCCACCACAAAATCATACATAGATAGCAAGATAGATATACAAGATCACGAAGCTATCATGAACAAGGTGGCTAGCCTACCTTGGTTTACACACAAGCATGACACAAGTATATACAAGTGAGCACAAGAGGAAAAGAAAACTCACTATACATGTGTACAAAGGCTTTCAAGAGCCATCCAAAGCGGTGTCGAGAACCATCTTGTCTTGATCACCCCATGTCCAAAGATCAAATACCATCCAACCCATGTTCTCCAACCGCGTCTCCATACCTACACACATGGAGACGAAAAAGACCGAGCCTTGGATCCCAAAGGATTAGCCGAAAGCAAGCTCAAAGCACGCAAACCAAAGCTACGAGCAAAATCACCCTTTTCTCTGTCGCCCTATGGATCACAAACTTGTTAGAGTCACACGAATCCGCAACCGGCTCTGATACCAATGGAAGGACCGATTAGGCGACCAGAGAGGGGGGAGTTAATGGGAGCCGATAAAAATTCTTCTCCAAGAACTCAGCCTATGTCCCAAAATCAAACCCACGAATCCTACACTCGCTCAAGCTAATCGTCAAGGTTACATAGTCATAATGGGACTACTAGCCTTAGGAACGATCCTTAGCTCACCTAGTGGAGGCGCGAAACAATGAGCCAAAGCAAACCGAACAAAACTGAACCAAGACGGGTCACCCTAACATAGGGGGCGGGTCACCCGCCGGCCGAGTCACCCTGACATAGGGGGCGGGTCACCCTGGGTGCCGAGAAAATCAGCAAGCTGACGATCAAATAAAAATTCGAAACCCAATCAAATGACCTCCTAAAATCACGAAATTTTAACCATCGCGTTAGGGTTTTACTCTCCGGAGGAATGAACCAGTATAAATCATCGTGTCTCCTGTGCCTCATCGTGTTCCGTGTGCTACACTAGCATAACCATCACGCTCTTAGTTCCCGATCCCCTCCAACGAACAAATAAACCACCGTGGTTAACCCCCTTGTGGGTTGTGCAGAACTAAATCTCTAATAGTTGGCGCGCCAGGTAGGGGCAGATCAAGAGTTCTCTGTGCGACATCGATGGATTTGTTCAACAGCGTCATATTCCCCGCCAGCATGGCAGACTTCCTCGCCAACCCTGTCGACATCAGCTTCGGCTCTACGCTGTCGAGATCTACCGCTCGAGCCGCCGGCCAAGTCGTCCTCGACAACGCCACGGTCAAGAAGCCCGTTTAGCATGTCAAATCCGACTCGCTGACCAAAACCTACCCGCCCACACCTCACGATCTCTTCGCGGGGTTCGACCGTGTCACAACCATGCTTGCAAACATGATCAATACCTGCAAAAGCATCAAGTGCTCTAGCAACCCAAAGGCAACTCCAATATGCATGCTCTTCGACCTGCGGAACACAGTCCGTGTGGTCTCCGACCACGCGAGGAAGCAGATCCAGATCTAATCTGGGTCGGACTCAACCAACGCCTAGGCTCCGGCTTGTGGGCATTAAAGGAGATGGAAACCCACCTTCTATGGAGGAACCATGCCAACTCAGCTGAGGAGGTGGCTACCACCAAGTAAACATGTGGCAATCCATGTCACTGATCCAAGGGAGGCAGTCACCGACGAATAAGAGAGGGACACATGGACTTCACATGTATCAAGGGGCCCACCTCGGATACCAAAACAAGCCATGCACCGGGGATGGATCAAAGGGCCCACAAGGCAGCCACCTAGAGGAAAACCACCCCAAGTGGGGGGGCTAGGGGGCCAGCCGATCCTAGGATCGGCTGAACCGCCATATGGCCGCCCCATCTCGTCCCTCCATGTGGCACTCGCTCATTGGTCACTTGCTTCACTCCCGGGTGTTTTGAGGCCATTTGGTGCCCGAGGCAAGCCTCCTCATTGCCTATAAATAGAAGGGAAGGGGCTCCCATTTTACACTCACCACTCTCTCATTCTCCTCTCACTTTTAGCCTCCAAGGCTAGGGGGTAGGCTAGTGTAGTTCCTATTCAGGTTCGAAGTCTACTTTGGAGTCTAGGTATGAGTTCTCTTTTATCATTATTTCTTTGTATGACTTTGATCTACTTCAGTTATTCAGCTATTTCATATAAAGTCATGGTAGATCATATGCTTGATATGTTCTTGAGTTCATCTCTTGTTCATCATTTAGAGGCTTGTGTTCTTCATGAACACTACCTTTTGATCCACTTGAAGGATGATTTACTCATTCCTTATGTGTTTGTTCATAAGTTAGACGATCGTGTTCTTCACAAACATGACCCTTTGATCTTGTTGACTAGACATAAGAGAGTTCGTATCCTTTCATATGTCTAGCCTTAGTTGATCTTGTCAGATGGCATGATAGTGTTGCATCAGGTTTGTGTTCAAGCTACGGTACTCGGTCTAAGCTGACTAGTCTTCTGGTGGCTCTCACCCTGGGTCACAATAGCTCGGGCCGGGTGAAGTCTAGCAGCAACAGAGGGATGGTGTCTGGGTTGTGTGGCTATGTTAGTTATGAGCATACCCCCCGTAACGTTTGAGGTAGGCCGTAGTGGTGACAGCTGTTGGACCCTTTGGAACCCTCTGTACTGGGGTATTGCTGTAGGAGTCTAAAGTATAGTTTTGCAGAGTGTTGGTCATCACGGGCTATCTCCCCGTTTGTACCTGGGTGCTGAACCTTACCCATGTTTCATGCCTATCTCTTAGATCTTCTAGCTTTGTATGTTTAGTACATTAGAACCTAGAGGTAACTTGTATGCTCCCCCTGAGCCTAGAGTACTAGACTAGAGGTAGATCTGAGTGTGTGTCACACTACCCTATAATATCTTGATCTTACCCCTGCCTTTGAGTTGTTGTTCCTATATCTATCTCTTGGTTTACATTCAGAGCAAAAGCATAAGTCTATGATATCCGCCATTGCCTTCCACGGATACGATACCCTTGGAATATTCTCCATCCTTGGGGAAATGCTACAATGGTTTATCTGTGCGCTTGCGGATTCATTCATGATCGTTTAGATTTACCTTTGGAAAGTCTTGATGTTCATGCTAACTCGGCGACGTTAGTGGTGACGTTAAAAAATGCCAACAAGCATTTCTAGCGCTGACGCTAAGGATGGATTCCAAATCTGTTCTTAAGCGACTGACGCTACGAAATGTCAACAGAAAGTCAAATAATCATTTGGGCCTCTCTTGAGTATATGCCTTTGGATCAAGTATGCCTCATCTATGAGAACTCGGGGCATCCTGATGAAGGGTAGGGGATTCCCGCTAAGAACCCCGAGTCTGAGAGCAGTACGAGTCACCAAAGACGTACACTCAAATAGGACCTATCATCTTGAAATTCGTCATCCACTGCCGAATCATAGCTTTAACAGGAGAGACCTTGATCTGTTTAGCAGCAGCGTATAAAAGCATAAACTCATCGCTGCGCACGGGCCGAACATCCTCTCATGGAAAGAGAGTAATGGCGAACCACTTGTGCCACAAACGGAGAGTGGGATGCACAATATCATTGCACCGAGGCACAAATTTGCCACTGTAAACAAGACCAGAGATGTATTCCCAGAAAGAGTCTGGAACAAAACCCTCACAAGCCTTCTTCAAAGAAAGAACACAACACTGGAGACGACTAAGTTCCTTCCAAGAAACATGGTAATCTGTCCCGAAAAGATGAAACTCAATACCATCAGCTACCTCGGCAAGAGAGCAAAGAAACTGGATGGTGAGGGGCCGAGAGCCAAGCTCTCTAACCGGCGCAAAATCCTCCCAACCAAGAGCATACCAAATGGAAGCGAACTCGAGGTTCATACCTGTTTTCTCCATGAGAGCCCGGTCGAAACCCCGGGTGTGGGCGAAGACTCAGTCCTTCAGGATAGATTAGGCTTGCTCCTCTCGAGCGCCCCGCGAGCTGAGGTAAGAGGTGTCATTAACGACCTCCTCTGCCGCTTAAGGTTCGGCTTGCTCTTCTTCATAATCCATTGTTGATGGGCTCGGTGTCGGCTCAGTGGGGACAGATGAACTCACGCTTGCCCGTGAACGGGAGCGTGTCACCTTCCGGAGAGTGTTCGCCGCCCAATTCATGCTAGCACAACAACAAAGGGACAACAAGAGCAACTCGTTGATGGATTAGTGAAATCGAATGGAATTCTTAGTGAGCTTGCTCCACTACTAGTAATGCTTTTAGCAACACAATAGAGAGAACACATGATGATCCAAACTTGAGCAAGAAATCCAAGAAAACCAAGAGAGCAAGGAGTAGAGAGGGGAGTGTGAGTGAAATGAGTTGAATGGGTGAAGAACACCCCGTCTCCTCCTGTTATTTATAGGCAAACAGGACAGGCCGCTCAGGGTGGCCAAGGCACAACGGCTAGGAGCCGTTGGAGCCGACTGGGCCCCGCTAGCCGTTGGCTGGGATCGGCCGAACCAACAGTCGGCCGACCCTGGCTCGGGCCCGCTGGCGGCCTGCTCTAGCTGGCGGATCCGCAACGGCTAGCCCATGGCTTGCCCCAGTGCACCGGCCAAAATTCGCCCAAAATATTTTTCAACAGATTTTTCTAGAATTTTCAAACTCAGAAATTATTTTTAGAAATTTTATTTAAAATGGAAAAGGGCTAGATAAATCTAGCATGCAAATGCATGGTTTGGAAAAAAAATCAAATATGCAGTTTTGGAAATCAAATAAAATTTTGGAAAGGGAAATATGAGATAAATACCAGCTTTAACCTTTTTGGTAGAAAGGACTCATCATTTTTAGTTCGACGAGTTGGACTCTTCTCAGCGGTTAATTCCACTCGGCACCCCACTCCTGAGAAGTAGAGGGTAGTGCCCTCTCAATCTTCCGCCATTCTTTATGAATTTTCTTTTGCTTCTTTGACGGAGATTTCTTCTTTGGAGGTGAAGGCTCCGTCCTTCCCCCAAGCTGCTCAACACTACGTTGCACCAAATAGCATTACTCTTCTTTGTCTTGAAACTTGAATACCAAGTTCCTCTTCCCAATGCGGAAACAGGTTACTCCGGCCCCCACATTGATTCTAGCTCGGATATCACTGAGAAATGGTCACCCAAGGATGAGCGGCATTCCTCCCTCGTCATCCATATCGAGGACCATGAAATCCGCGAAGACATAAGAGTTCTTGACCTTGACCAATAAACTCTCAACAATTCCTTCTGGATATCGTATTGTTGAATCAGCGAGTTGGATAGTCTGTGTTGTTGGAGATAGAGCTGGATATCCCAGTTGCTCGAACATGGCCTTGGACATGAGATTGACACTTGCACCAAGGTCACAAAGGGCATGCTTGATCGTCTTGTAATAGATTGTGCATGTGACAGCTGGATAGCCGGGATCTCTTCTGTGCACAACTGCTGATTCCTCCCATGGATCTAGAATTTGTTGTATGAGCTTTCCTGCATAGTTAGGAGCATGTGTCTTCCTAGGTGGCTTACCCCACCTAGTCGACACTACACTAACATTTTCACAAGAGGACACGGGTTGCCCCGAGATCCTCCCATTATCAGCAGACGAAACCAAAGCAGCTAACTAAGCTAACTGAGTTTCTAACATTTTGTTAAAACTCAGCTGGCTCTTCTGAGCTGAAGAGAAACTATCAAGCTTAACGTTGAGACTTTCCAAGGTTTTATCAATGGCAGCTAGCTTTTTGTTAACACCTTCATTGATTTTAGTCTGCCCGAAAACAAGATCTCTCATGGAGGGTTGGTTGGAGTTATACGAGTTACCTTGGTTACCTCCTTGATAATAAGGGCGTTATTGATTCCACGTTTGGCCTCCTTGTTGAGGTGGACGATAACCATTGTTGTTGCCGTTCATGTACATCACTTCCTCTTGAGCCTCAGGACAGTAGTTTCCTGAATGCCCAGTGTTGCCACATACCTCACAAGCCATATGAGAGTCCATAGGTAGAGTAGTGGTGGCCATGGGAGCCTTCTCGCTGGTGGAATCATCCAGTCTCTTCATAAGAAGATCCAGCTTGGTAGTGATCATATCGGCTTTCTTAACAGTATGAGTTCCCCTCGGACGTGGTTGGAGTCTTTCATCACTCCACCCTTGGTTGGATACCATCTTCTCAATGAGTAATTTAGCATTATCAACAGTGAGTGAGAAGAATGCTCCCTGAGCAGCAGCATCAATTTGGCCTCGGGCTGTCGGAGTCAGCCCATTATAGAAGCTGTGAAGAATAAGCCAATCCTCCATCCCATGGTGAGGATAGGCCAGGACGTACTCCTGAAGCCTTTCCCAAGCCTCTGGAATGGATTCACTTGCTGCTTGCTGAAAACCAGAAATTCTTTCGCGAAGAGCATTGGTTTTACCCAATGGGAAGAACTTCTTGAGGAATGCCTCTGAACACTTATCCCAAGGATTAATAGCATCACGATTGGCATAGAACCATTTCTTGGCTTTTCCCAGGCGAGAAAATGGAAACAGTCAGAGATGAACAACATCCATATTTGCACCCCTGATGATGAAAGTGCTGCATAGCTCTAGGAATTGTTGCAGATGGGCTAGCCTGTGCCATCGTGATTAGACCCGTCTTGATCTCAAAATTTTCAGTCCCCATTGCCACCTCAGGGCCTTGCAGCACCTAGTCAGCAGAATGAGCTTAGTACTCACGAAGTGTCTTCTGGGCCATAGCATTTGACGTGCATGGTACAAACGAAGTTGGTTCGCTTTCCGGATGAGTACGACGAGGTGAGTCGAAATGAATTCGAGCTCTCCTTACTAGTGACTCGGGATCTTCAGTGAAATTCTCCGGTAAGTCGAAACCAGTCATACATTACCTATCTTCATCATCCAAAGATAAAAGAAGACAATCAAGGTTAGCCTGCATTGAGAGTTGCCCTAACCTACTCGTGATTTATAAACAGATGCAAAGCATAGTCATGATAATCCTGTGCCTTCCCGGCAACAGTGCCAGAAAAGCTTGTTGACATTTCTTAGCGTTGATCACTTAAGAACAGATTTGGAATCCATCCTTAGTGTCAGCGCTAGAAATCCTTGTTGGCATTTCTTAATGTCACCACTAACGACGCCGAGTTAGCGTGAACATCAAGACTTGCTAAAGGTAAATCTAAGCGATCATGAACGAATCCGCAAGCGCACAGATAAATCATTATAGCATTTCCCCAAGGAAGGAGAATATTCCAAGGGTATCGTATCTGTGGAAGGCAATGGCGGATATCATAGACTTGTGCTTTTGCACTGAATGTAAACCAAGAGATAGATATAGGAAACAACAACTCAAAGGTAGGGGTACGATAAAGATATGATAGGGTAGTGTGACACACACTCAGATCTACCTCTACTCTAGTACTCTACGGCATAGGGGGAACATACAAGTTAGATCTAGGTTCTAATGTACTAAACATACAAAACTAGAAGATACAAGAGATAGGAATGAAACATTCCATGAGAGGGTAAGGTTCAGCACCCAGGTACAACCAGGGAGATAGCCCGCGACGACCATCACTCTGTGAAACTGTACTTTAGACTCCCTACCGCAATACCCCAGCACGGAGGGTTCCAAAGGGTCCAACAACTGTCACCTCTGCGGCCTACCTCTATCATTACGGGGGGCATGCTCATAACTAACATAGCCACACAACTCAGGCACCATGTCTGCATTGCTGCTAGACTTCACTCGACCCGGGCTATTCTGAACTAGGGTGAGAGCCACCAGAAGACTGGTCAACTTAGACCGAGTACCGTAGTTTGAACACAAACCTCATGCAACACTATCATGCCATCTAACAAGATCAAACTAAGGCTAGACATACGAACGGATACGAACTCTCTTATGTCTAGTCAACAAGATCCAAGGGTCGTGTTCCTGAAGAACACGAGCCTCTAACTTATGAACAAACACATAAGGAATGAGTAAATCATCCTTCAAGTGGATCAAAAGGTAGTGTTCACGAAGAACACGAGCCTCTAAATGATGAACAAGAGATGAACTCAAGAACATATCAATCATATGATCTACCATGACTTTTTATGAAATAGCTGAATAACTGAAGTAGATCAAAGTCATACAAAGAAATAAAGATAAAAGAGAACTCATACCTAGACTCCAAAGTAGACTTGAAACCTGAATAAGAGCTACTCTAGCCTACCCCCTAGCCTTGGAGACTAAAAGTGAGAGGAGAATGAGAGAGTGGTGTGTGTGAAATGGGAGCCCCTCCCCTTGTATTTATAGGCAAGGAGGAGGCTTGCCTCAGACACCAAATGGCCTCAAAACACCCGGGAGTGAAGCAATAGACCAATGAGCGAGTGCCACGTGTAGGGACGAGATGGAGGGACACTAGGTCGTTTCGTCTGATCCTAGGATCGGCCGGCCCCCTAGGCCCCCGACTCGGGGTGGTTTTCCTCTGGGTTGCTGCCCTGTGGGCCCTCTGATGCTCCCCCGGTGCATGGCTTGTTTTGGTATCCGAGGTGGGCCCTTGATCCATGTCAAGTCCATGTGTCACTCTCTGATTCGTCAGTGAGTGCCTCCCTTGGATCAGTGACATGGATTGCCATGTGTTTCCTTGGTGGCAGCCACCTCCTCAGCTGAGTTGGCATGGTTCTTCCATAGAAGGTGGGTTTCCATTTCTTTTAATGCTTATTTCACCTACATACAAATAATCTCCAATGACAAGTGGAACTACATTATTCAAACCAAAATGCAAGTAAATAATGCATATGCCTCCATTTATGTGAGAATATTGATGGCTGAAAGTAGTACTTAACAGCCGTCAACACTCCCACTCAACTTCCCAACCGAGCGGGAGAGAACAAGGCCACGGGAACCCAACATCATTCACATCACTTGAAAACAACATCAAAAGCAAGGCTGAGTATACTAATACTCAGCAAGACTTAACCGTCGGGTGATGGAAAATCACCAACTTTCTAGACATGCTAGGCTTTATGGCTAGTGGGTTTCTTTTGTTGAAAAGCAACAAAGAGTAGGTCCTTACTTTCAAGTTTTAGCTCAAAATTCTAGTTGATTAACCATTACTAAGTAAGCAACTATTGCAAGCATAAGTTGTGCAAACAATTAAGCATATGTCTATATTACTTCTCACTTCCATCATTAAAGGGACACAAAGTGTATGGTTAAGCAATCTCGGATAACAGTGACAGGCCGACGATCGATCGATTAGTAAGGGTGCGTTTGGCAGGGCTCCGGCTCCGGCTGTGGCAGCTCCGGCTGTAGCTGTGCTGGTGGAGTGGATTCTGTGGGGGAGCTGAATCCGTTTTAGGAAAACGTTTGGCAAAACAGCTCCTCCTGACTGTATAAAAGGTGAAATGACCATAATACCCTTTCCCTTTTTTTTCTTTCTTTTTTCTCTTTTATGAAATGTTAATTTTTATTTTGAATCATACCCTTTTAAACTGTCTAAAAGAACTCAACGTAATTTTTATCTTTATTAGGACTAAAATGTAAAAATGTCGGCCTTCTCTTTCTTCCACCTTATGGAGCTTTCCCCAATCCTCCAGCAGTCTCGCGCAACGCCGGGCCATCTCCTCCCAACTCCACTGCGATCTCCGTCTTCCCGACGCCGCCCGCCTCCAGCTGCGCCGCCCGACTCCCTCCACCGCCCCGAGCTGCCAACCTGTAGGGCTCCGGCGCATCCTGCCGGCTTCTCCAGCACCTCCAGCCCTCGCGACCGGCGCCCCATGGGCCACGCCCACGCGACCGCCGCCGGCGCCATCGAGCTCCACCACCACCGCGGCCTTCACCTCCTCGCGCTCGCACCGCCGGCCTCCAGCGGCGGCACCGCCTCCATCTCCCCCGCGTCCGCACACCCGATGCCTCCCCCGCGCTGGGCCGTCCGCCTCCACGGGGTCGGGCCGTCCGGTCGGCCTCCTCCGCCTCCACCGCGATGCACCCCTCGGTCGCGGTCATGTCCTCCCCGCGCCGCTCCCCTCGGCCGCCGCCGGCCATCTCTTTCCCGCGGGGCCACGCCCTGCCGCCGGTGGCGGCCATCTCCTCTTTGCGGGGCCACGCCCCTGCTGCGGCCTGCGGCCATCTCCTCCCCGTGCCGCCGTCAAGCTCCCCGACCATCTCCTCCCCGCGCCCCGATGGATGCGAAGCGTACGCGGCATGCGGTGGGGTGGGCCTCAGTGGCATTTTTGTTGTAATTACCTCAGACGTTCAGGGGCAATTTAGTAACGATGGAAGAGGCATGCAGACGGAGCCGGGGGGAAGCTGCATTTTTTGGCTCCGTCCGACGGTTTTGGCTCCAGAGAGCGGACATCGCGGCGGATTCTGACTGGGAGCCATTTTGGATGGGCCTTTGGTAGGGATTCTCCACAAAACGGCTCCCGAGCCGGAGCAGAATCCCTACCAAAGGGACCCTAACTTTGCAAGGTAGACCTAAACACACGGGAGAATGCACACCCCAAAAACAGCCAACTGGAAACCAAAATGGGTGGGGTATGCATCAACCAGGCAGTTCCAAACCGTCCTCGGTTCAGGATCCAATTCAATAGTCTTTGGTACAAGGTGGTTTGGCTACGGCCTCTGCCGCCCAACCCCACACATGCACCACTCTGTTGCAAGCAGAGGGGACTCTTCCCAAGATTAGTGGTCATAGATCCCTTACCGGATTAAGAAGGTACTAGGCTTGCCGGTCCCATTCCCGGCAAATGTTTAGTATGTTCAAAAGCTTAACCAAGACATCTACTGGCAGGAGTCGATCCCATGCTCTTACCACATGAGCATATCAATTTAACAAAATATTATGATTCCAACATAAGAAACCTATAGCTCGCGAGTGACGAACATCACTTGACTTTTACCGTCTCCTTAAGGCATGGCAACTAGCGACCTATCATGCTAGTATTTGAGCATAGGAACCTATGATCATGCATCTAGGGTTTCAATTCAACTCCTGAAAATTAAATGCACAAGCATAGACAAACATAATTGTAAAAGTTAGAAAACTGGGTTATGCTCCGGGGCTTTCCTTCACTAGCACAGTCAGTGGGGAAGTCTTCCGAACTTTGGGTCGGGTCTTGCTGCACCTCCACCACGTTCACTTCTCCTTCAGCTAGCTCTCCCTCGGATTCTGGCACCAACTCGTAGTTTCCGTCCGGAAGTTCTACACGACATGCATATGCATTAACTTCATGTATTCATAATTAAGGAGTGAAAACTGAGTTCGGAAATGAAGGGTAAACATGGAGTGTATTGATGGCCACATTCACCTAGATAAAGATATATTCAGCATACTCTTCCTACTAAAGCAAGGGTGTGTGTGGTTTATCTTCCTTATTTGATGGTGATTGTGTGCACATCCAAATTAATTAATTTATTTTATTTCACCAAAGTAAGGGGTGTTGTTCATGGTTTGATTTGGTGAAACTTCAAATAAATGATTTAAATGGTACACAAAGGTGATCTTTGTTTTCCTTTTATTTCTTAAAATGAGCCATGTGATTCTTGAAACTTGATTCTTGAAGAAGGACAAACAATGTGACCATGAAACTTTTCATACAAGAACATCAAACCATAAATGAGCTACTGCCAAAAATTTAGATCAACAGGAGCTATAACTCTGCATGAAAAATCTAACAAGATTCAGCCCCTAAAAACACAATTAAATTATATAGAACGATATAAGCATGATATGAAGCTAAAACTTTATATACAGCATGACTTTGATACATCTAGCACACACACCAAAAATCAGATCCATTACTTCTGTAGAACTATTAATTTGAATTTATCTCCAACTAACCACCATAAATAAAAAGTCTAATCCACACATGTCAAAAACACATCAACTATTTGTCATAGGTTCACAACAAGGCCACAGAGCTACTGCAAAAAGATCTACACCATTTGATGAACAAATATGTTTAAACAAATCCAAAACAGAGGCAATACTAGATATCAAAAATAATTTATAACTGAATATTTACAAGAGATATATATGCCATTTTTCTACACAAGAACAACCATGGCCATACTAGCATCATATCCAAAATTCGCATCCTAATTAGTTTTGGATTTTCAAATATTTCAAATCTAGCTAAACTGATCATTTCAAAATAATTCAAAAACTAAGCAGTAAAACCATATACATCTTTTCAATAAGAGATAGTGCTCATCACAAGGAGTCTAGAACAGTTGAGTTTGCATTTTTCTGATTTTTCTGTGATTTGATATGTATTTTACAAGATTCATATTTTGAAACTAAAATTGAAGAATCTTTTTACATAACACGCCCTGAGCTTTTACACTATGGCCCTTGAAAAGAAATCGATCTTCACAGAAACACCCTCGGTGGCGCGGGTGAGCTCACCAGCGGGGAGGGGCTGCCGGAGTTGGGCGGGTGAGTGGCTAGGGTTGGGTTGTGGCTTACCCTTGGTCGATTGGCGGCAGTGGTTTGGCCGGAGGCGGTTCCGGCGATTGCCGGCGGCGAGGCAGGGGCAGAGCGCCCACCCTAGCTCGGAATCCGACGAGAGGAGAGACAATGTGGGGCAGTGCGGGGCTCGTGAAGCTGTGGTGTGGTCGAAGGAAGGCTCGGGAGGGGTTGGTGACCGACGGGGGTGCGCCAATGATGAAGCTCCACAGGGGCGCTCCTATGGCGGACGGCGGAGTAGGGAAAGGACGGTGCGGCACGGCAGGGCACGACTTCCGTTTATAGGCGGCGGCGAGGCAGCAGACGTCGCCAAGCGGTCCTGCCGTCCAAGCTGGCCTGCCTCCCGTGGCGCGCGCAGGCGTCCCCGGCGGAGGCAGCACCGCCAGAGCGCGGCGCGTGGTGCGCGCGGCCCAGGCGCTCTGCCACTAGGCGCGGGCCAACTGTGCCGGCTCCATGTTGACGGTTGATTGTTGTTGCAAACTTCAATCCGCAAGTGTACGGACCGTATGGGACCCTTCTTCCCTTGAGTGTAAACCCAAGGATCTTGTCAACCCAAGGAGCAAGGGGATCACTAGCGTTCGATCTAAAGCTAATCTAGTTGATTAAGACAACCTTTAACTAGAGATTGATCTAAGAGCAAACTAAACTTAAACAAAGAGGTATGTGAGGTGCACTAGATGTAAAGGACACTTGCCCATACGGTCTAGAATACATGAACATGCAACCGCCAAGGAAGGTAAAAACCAATCTAATCTATTGAAGGTGTGACCGCGGCTTCACCCTCTTCCTCCTCTCGCACTATCACTACGCGAAGGCAATCAAGGCAAAACAACGAATGATCATGGTATGCTGAAGGGATCAATGGGAGCAGTGAGATCTATACACCCGAAAAGCACGGTAGCTAGCCTCAAACATGAAAGCATCATCAACACGAAACCAACAGATTGAAATCATAAACGAGTCGGCGATTACGTGACATGATCCATTACAACCCATGGACAAATGAGAAGATTACCCCATCAAGACGCTAAGAATGGCATTATTGATCATGGTAGATGCATCCGGTGGTGCGTCCTTCAACTCCGGAGGCGCCGTGGCAGCACCTCGACGTCCTCCTTCGCTTGTGGCCGCCTCCTTGGACTAGATGAATATTTCTCCCGAGTGCTCTCCTCGAATCTCTTCCGATCCAACCTCTTTGATGAATTAGCTCCCCCTTGTGGTCGACCTCGGGGGTATTTATCTCTGTCTTTGACGAATGGCGGCACTGGCCTATGCTTAGGGTTGAAGGATCTTCACGCACAAGAAACCGGCGGCCGAACCGGCGTGGGAAAGGGCCAGGCCGACCGGCCTGGGTCCTTCCCGGCCCGGTTCGGTCGCCCCTTCCTCCGAGTGGCCCGTCTTGGCATTTTGGACTTTGACCCCTTTGTGTCTTTTTGGCGTCATCAACCCTGTGGTAAATATAGGGGGCCTTCTCGTATGAAATCCGATCTTTATGTTTTGGTCCTCGGAGATGTTTTGTCGTAGCACCTTGGTCCTTACCACCTTTGGGAGTGAGTTTGCCTTGCACTTGAACACGAATGGAACTCCTCATTTACTCCTTTGAACTCGATGTGACTCCATCCCTTTAGTCCATGTTTTCCTACAAAAACATCACACTTCCAAATGCACATACAAAGTTGAACTTGTTATATCATTAGTGTGCCTAGTGGTGGGTTAGTACCATGATGAAGTTCAAACCAAAGTGTAACGAACGTGTTTGTAGCACCAAAATTCACCGTTAACATCTCCCCCACGCTTAGATCATGCTCGTCCTCGAGCAAGTTTCTTGCAAAAGAACACTTGTCCATGGAGTTGAAACATGTGTTATAAGATCCTTCCTTACAAGTTAGTCAACCTCTCATCTTTAATATAAGAAA
Organism: Cenchrus fungigraminus; assembly: GCA_036936925.1. Lineage (NCBI taxonomy): Eukaryota > Viridiplantae > Streptophyta > Magnoliopsida > Poales > Poaceae > Cenchrus > Cenchrus fungigraminus. The sequence continues at coordinate 26,620,248 of CM072775.1, forward strand.
CATGAAAACAATAAACACTATATGAATCATGAGCGTTTAGGAAATTACCCAATCAAGTCTTACCCCAATACTTATACCTTTTTGCCGAAGGTCCTTGATCCAACCATACTTACTTTCTTACTTCCGCTAGAGGGTTTTGAGTTTTTTCAAAAATAAAATTCCTGCAACAAGTATTAGACAAAATCTTCCTCCAAGTTCTCACATGATGAGTCCGGCCCAGGTGGGGTTGGATGGAAAGCCCGACACACCGGTCCAGCTTCAGATGTGCACGATCTGGCCCCCCACAAATCCGGCTTCAGGTACGCACGACCTGGCCCCCAAGATTCCAGCTTCAGATACTGTTGGCGGTCGATTTCCGTCAACCTCGCCACATGTTTACCTTCTATGTTGGTATTAATTTGTTATTCACACTAACGATCCTAACCCTCATTATATGTCAAGTTTGCACTCGTGCATGGTATTTGGAGTTTATTGTTTACACAGGAATCAAGAGCTTAAATGAGGACTTCCGGGTAAAGTTCATCAAGGGTTTTACAAGGTGATCACGGACCTCGGGACAAGTCAAGATATAAGATGAACATGACTCCAAATGAACCAAGGACTAAAGTGTGAAGCCGAGAAGTGCTGTGGACCTAGACGGAAGATGCAGGAGTTCATACGCCAAGCACCCTTGTCTAAACCACGAGGAAAATGACGTCAAGGACCCACATGCAACTCAGCAAAAAGTCAGGAAGTTGCGAGAAGCAACACGGAGGAAGCCGGGCCGAACTGGGCCGAACTGGGCCCAGGCCGGCCAGCCTAGGCCTGTCGGCCTAGCCCACTTTGGGCCCGGTTCGGCACCCAGTTTGACCTACATGATCCTCAGGCTATTTATAGCCCCCGTGCCTCGAGCCACGCATCAAGCAATTCGTCATCCGCTGCCGAGGAGCAGAGAAGAGAGGGACACCCTTCCGGAGAGGAGAGGGTAGAGATGGTTGACTAGGGTTTCCCTAGCCGACGTGGGAACCTTGCATGGAAGACCACGTCAGAGTTCTAGAAGCTAGGATCAAGATTAAGGTAGGATCCCGGTGGTGATCTTGTCCATGTACTATACTTCATGTTGAATTTGCAAGATTGAATCCGATTTCTAGCGATGAAGTGCTTTCACTTCGACTTTGTCTTCGCTTGGGTTTTCTTATTCTCCAATCTATTCCGGATAGATTGCTTAGGATGGTCTTGTAGCCATGGTGGCTAAAGGTGCATACCTGACCTACCGAGCATCTTCAACACGTTCTCCATGAGCGTGCTCTTAGCTTTACCTACACAATAAGCGGGACATCGTGACAGGATGTAGATCACGTGTACGCTAGGTGCATTTAAGGGTTGGAACGGAAGCCACGATTTAAAAAGGCTTTTAATGAGATTCGTTTGCTTTATTCTTCTTGGTTTTGGAACTTCAACAAAAGACCCGATCCAATCTCTAGATTGGTTTTACCTCCTCTGTCTCTTGCTACCTCCAATGTTTAGTAGATTAGATGTGTTTTCATGGTTCTTCCTTAGATTAGATGCAAAAACCCCTTTCAAGATCAAAGCGTTTTCCGCTTATTAGATTGGATCTTGCATTACACATTGTTCCACGGATTCGATACCTTGGGTTCACCACTCAAGGGAAGAAGGGTTCCTTGACTACGACGGAGGATTTGTCCGCTTGCAAGTCCAAACGAACTTTGCAACGATAATCAAACGTCAACAAGCCCGTTTTTCTGGCATCGTTGCCGGGGAACAAGTAATCAAGATTCAATCTAGTATTGCGTTTGTGAATATTTTCAGTTTTTCTCTTGATTTTCTTTTGCATCTCTTAATTTTGATCATCCTCAATAAAAATATAAAAAAAATCAATCTAATCTAGGGTTTTGCTAAACCATAGTTTTCTTTTAGTTTTTGTATATATTTGGCTAACCCTAATGGGAGGTGGACGGCTACATCTCCAAAAAAAACATATATTCTGTGGATGGTCTAGAAAAATTTTGCAGGCAAAGGTGACGTGCAACACGAAGATCTAAAAGCGGAGGCCGGACATCGTCGTAATCTCCAAGAGAAACTCCACCTACAAGATCAAAAGGAGATCAACCTCATCCGCCACTCATCCTAGGGAGATCATTCCTTAAGACCGCCGGAGCAACAATCGACGTCAGCAAGGGGGGAGATCAAGTGATGGCGAGAGGAGTGCATTCAAGTTAACCACGATTCAAGGTATGTAACGTGGTCAATATAAAATACATTCTACCTCATCATTACATCAGAAGGGAGGAGCCCAAGGAGAACGAAGCAAAGAAGACACAAAAGTTGTTGCATCCGTCAAGACCAAGAATCAACGCCCGCCTGTGAAGACCAAAAAGAAGACTAAGCCGAAGAATAAACCTACACCGAAGCCAAGGACGGTGTAGAAGTGGGGTCCCCAAGATTGCAACACCCACAAAGAGCGTTGATCCGAAGTGAAGAAGAGAAGAAGTCTAGCTATAGACTATAAACGAAGCGCTTTGCGGGAGGCAACCCGTTCGTCGAGTTAAGAATAAGCTACCGGGAGGACAACCCGGAAGATTTCCAAAATTCAAGTAAGTGAGTCTTAGAATTTGCTATGCAAAACATTTTATTTAATCTTAAGTGGTTGAACAAGTTTCGGAGAACCTTTTATTTGCTCGGTTGTTTTATTTGGATTTTTCGATCATAAACCAATGACATGAGCCATCCCATGATTTATTTGCCTCTTTTCGAGAAACTCGTACCAAAAATTCAGATTCTATCCAAGCCTTTCATCCTCTCCATGATGTTAAGGTTGGCTAGTTTTACATGTTAAAAACACACGAGTAGAGCCTTGCTATGTTCCTTAATGGTTTTTAATCTTTGACGCATGGGCGGACTTGTGTGAACCTTGATTTTTGGTTTCTTTCAACTTGACATCCATCGGTTTCTCTAGAATTAGTATTTTTCTAAGCCCCATTGAATTTATTTTTTTTTCAAAATCTCTCTCTCATGTTTGGCCAAAATTAGAACCTAAACCTATGCCCCCACGGTCAAGTCGGAGGAGCTTGCTGTCAATTAATGAAAGCAATCGATCACGGTGCAACCAAAATAAATTTTACAATTGTTTCGGATGCCTAAAATCTCCTCTAATGATATATTTGGACTCATCACTAGCACTGAGTTAATTTTTAATTTTCAAAATTAGAGGAGTAATTAGCATCTAAACATGATCAAGGGGAGGTTTTTGAAGCTTGATTAACATATAGTGCTCCATGATGCATCTTGGGAAAGCATCAATCATTTGGCATCTTGGGCATTTGCAAAGGACAAGCATGGGGGAAGCAAGGGCTTTGTTTTGCAGGAAATTATTGAAGCACATGAGGCAAGGGAACAAAGAAGTGACACAAAGCAAAATAATGGAGGTGGAACTCTAAATCACGCAAGCAAAGGAGTGGTTGTAAACGTTTGGGCGATGGAATCTCATGGGTCACGCGGTAAGTATTTTATCCATTTGTTAATTCGTGTTCTTGAGTTCATAGCCCATAAGTTCCAGAAACAACCTAGAAAAAAAATTTGAGTTCGATGGAGTTGAAGAATCTTGTCATGTAATCGCCGAGCCTTTTGTTTTCGATCTATTGTTCATGTTGATGATTAAGGTTAGCTACCTTGCTTTTGGGGTTGCTCCCATAGATCACGTCAACATATCTTGTCACAATAGATTGGCTTCACCATGATAGGCGGTTGCATGTTCAAGTATTCATAAACCCTTTGGGCAAACATCACTCTTATCTTGTGCACCTCACATATCACCCTAACAATAATAAACTCCGCCGTCCATATTCTTTCTTTGTGTGTATTTCCACCGGCAAGAAACCCCCGGGGGAGTTGTTTGTGACTTTGTGCAGCAAGGAATGATGAGAGAGATCATGAACATCATCCTCGGAAGGAAGACACGATCATCATCATCGAATGTCATCATCAAGCTCTTCGAGGAGGCACTCGGTCTCCGAGTCTCCCCGAAGATGGAGGAAGATGTGGCACCACCGAGGAGTGGCACGCTACCCGTTGGTGGCATAAGGAGTACGCGAAGCTCGTCCATGCGGTACACCAAACCGCAAGGACACACAGAGGAGCCACTCATTCCACCACGATGCTCAACTCGTTCATCCACTCCACCACCATACACTCCAAGGCATTTCAATGGATTCATCATGAAGACGGAGAAGGAGGAGGAGAGGCTTGTTCGTCTTGAAAGGAGGCTTGCCAAATGTTGACTTCAATGACGCCCTCCAAGTATAGGATTCTACTCGGATCAAATCTTGAGCAACCTTGGATGGGAGCAATTCTTTAATGGAGTTGGTGTGACTACTCACAAGGAGCTTGCCCTGAAAATTCTCATACATTGGCACCGATCATTGAAGGGGTGTCATGCCTCTCATTCCGCCTTCAAGATAAAGAGCAACTAGTTCTTATGAATATATTGGAGAACTACTCGGTTACAAGAAGGAAGCCCAGAGCAAGTTGATGTCCAAGAAAATATGTTAGAAGGATTTTTGGGAATGATTTCGGGAGAAGATAACAAGGAACCCAAAATTTCTCCTTGTCGGGATTTCTTTGGGATCGTGTACATGAAGCAAGGAAAATTCATTAGTGGAGATGAGAGGAGAAGGTACAAGTTGACAAAGATTAATGTTCCTCTTCCTAACATGAGATTGAGATTGAATGAAGACAAAATTGGTTAGAGGAAGGATTTCTTGTAACGGAAAAGAAGATTAAGAACAAGGTGAGTCAACGTGTCAATTAAAATTTTAAGACTATTGTTTTGTGGAGATTTGTTTGTTCAAGCAATATGTATTGGAAGCAATCACGATGCCCCCGAAATCACAAGATCAAGCTCTTCAACATCTTCGAAGTCTGTTCGCATCAAGTTTTGCAAAGCCTCATGGGAAGAACAACAGGATATCTTTGGATATTTAGAAGCCCCACGAAGTTATGCTTCCAATGAGTCAAGAATCAAATCGATCGGAGGTTCCTACAAGAGGATATGGCCGAATCACCGATGATTGCATGTCCTGAAAATTTTTGGACAGCAAGCAAAGCTGAAGTGAAACAGCCATAACTCCCTCATTTGGACTCCGATTAAGATGGATCATCCTCCGCGGCCCAAGACGAAGGAGAAGCTACACATCAAGATAATGAACAACCGCATGGAGGGATTCCAATGCCACCACCGTATGGAGGGAGTATGCCAATGCAAGCATGGGGGAGTGGGGCAGCCACGCCACCACATCCTCCACCATACAAGCTTCCTAACAAAGTTCTCATGGCACCCCATCCAAACCAATGCAAGTCAAATGGAAGAAGGGACCGCAAACATTGCGTATCAAGTTGGTCGCCTTCACATATCACCGCCGGAATAATTTTGAGGAGAACCAGCACAACCATGCTACAAGCAAGATGATCAATATCAAGCACCGTAAGATGAAGAATGGAGAAGGAGGAAGAAGAAATAATGCTTTCAACTTCGGTTCGACTTTCCCTCTTTCCTTTTCTTTATTTTCAGCTTTTATGCAAATTTGTATATGCGTAGCATTTTCTGTTTTTATTTATTTTCAGCATGTGTGTTAGTAGTAGTGTTTGCTTTAAATCAACATGAGTAAAGTTTGCCACCATGATTATCACCATTAGTGAAGATAATAAGTTGATGCCTTGTTGATATATGATGAAAGTTGCCGCTTTGCTCTTCTTTGTACTTGTTTTATGCATGATTAAGCTAGTGCACTCTTTTAATATGAATCTGAAATTTAATTAAATGCTAGCCTAATCTTGTGTGGAGGTTATGATAACTCAAGTCCCGTAGTTCTTTTTCGTTGCTCTCAATTTTGAATGAATCAAAGAACCTTTTTATTCTCAAAAAGTTATGCTAACCTTGTCATGAGTACCGCTTGCATTTTGCTGTATCCATCCAAAGCCCAAACTTACTTGAGTTCAAAACATTAGTATATACAAGATTTATTTTTGGGTGCATTGGCTCAAGGCCTGATTTCTCTGGTTCGAGACTAAGAAGCTGGTAATTCCATTTTTGCGTATCGTTCTTTATGCTAGCCTCTTCTATCCGTGCATTGTGAGTTTCCACATTGGGAATTTCGCAAACCTCACCGGATATCCAACCACAAAACCCAAATATATCTTTTTTGTGTTCACCTCCTTGACCACAACCCAATATATGAGTATGGATGAATATTTTGAGGAAGATTACAAGGAAGGTGCTTCAAGTGAGTAAGGGAGACTTCCAAAAGGATCCCTAGGAGATTTTTCGTGTATCTCTCTCTAAGAAAATATGAGAGCTTCAATTCCCACCTTGGCACATTTATCACCTCTTTTGCCTGAGGATGAGCAAATGTCTAAGAATGGGGGGGTTGCCAAGGAAGTGCTAGTATAGTCTAGAGTTCAAGGGGAGCAAATAAAAAAAGAAAAAAAAGAGAGAGAAAAAGTATGATGAAAAAAATGATAAAGAAGAAAAAAAGAAAGAAAGAAGAAAGAAAAAAAATATATATATATAATAATAAAGCTCCCCAGTTCTCTAGCTATGTTTAGTGCTTTTTGAGTTTTCAAGATGATTCAAGATCAAGACCCATACTCATCTTTCCAACCATGTGCAATCCGATAACAAGGACTTCGTTTGTGCCTTGGGATCACTCTTTGCCATTTGCACATGTCCATCTATCTAAAAGTGTGTGTGTTCATCTCTCCCCCCTCCTTGATAACATTATTTTTCCAATGACCTTTTTGACGAGTCTCGGTAAGACCATGAGAGAGGAAAGGAGTAGAACAATTAGGCTTGAGAGACAAGATGAGATGAGAGTACATGAGCAAAGTGAAAGATGGTTATTTTTTATCTTGGTAAAGCAATTTTTCTCTTTATCTCATTCTTTATTTTTCAAAATTTTTGAGATTTGTTTAAAAGTTTGAGAGCTTGATCAAGTACTTGTGAAAAGAGCATGAATGATATCTACCCTCCATAAAGATAAAAGTTAGTACATTATGGAACTTTAATGAATATAAATTTAGAGAGCATTATGTTTCCTCATGTATGATCAAGTGCAGGGTACGAACATTGAAAGGCGACACTGATATCCATTGAAGGCTTACTCGAGGAAGAGCAAGGTTTAAGAATGGGGGGATGTTGGCGGTCGATTTCCGTCAACCTAGCCACATGTTTACCTTCTATTTTGTTATTAATTTGTTATTCACACTAACGATCCTAACCCTCATTATATGTCAAGTTCGCACTCGTGCATGGTATTTGGAGTTTATTGTTTACACATGAATCAAGATCTTAAATGAGGACTTCTGGGTAAAGTTCATCAGGGGTTTTACAAGGTGATCACGGACCCCGGGACAAGCCAAGATACAAGATGAACATGACTCCAAATGAACCAAGGACTAAAGCGTGAAGCTGAGAAGTGCTGAGGACCTAGGCGGAAGATGCAGGAGTTCATACACCAAGAACCCTTGTCTAAACCGCGAGGAAAATGACGTCAAGGACCCACATTCAACTCAGCAAAAAGTCAGGAAGTCGCGAGAAGCAACACAGAGGAAGCCTGGGCCGAACTGGGCCCAGGCCGGTCGGCCCAGACCACTTTGGGCCCGGTTCGACGCCCCCTTTGACCTACGTGATCCTCGGGCTATTTATAGCCCCCGTGCCTCGAGCCACGCATCAAGCAATTCGTCATCCACCACCAAGGAGCAGAGAAGAGAGGGACACCCTTCCGGAGAGGAGAGGGTCGAGATGGTTGACTAGGGTTTCCCTAGATGACGTGGGAACCTTGCATGGAAGACCACGTCGGAGTTCTAGAAGCTAGGATCAACATCAAGGTAGGATCCCGGTGGTGATCTTGTCGATGTACTATACTTCATGTTGAATTTGCAAGATTGAATCCGATTTCTAGCAATCAAGTGCTTTCACTTCGACTTTGTCTTCGTTTGGGTTTTCTTATTCTCCAATCTATTCCGGATAGATTGCTTAGGATGTTCTTGTAGCCATGGTGGCTAGAGGTGCATACCTGACCTACCGAGTGTCTTCAACACGTTCTCCATGAACGTGCTCTTAGGTTCACCTACACAATAAGTGGGACATCGTGACAGGATGTCGATCACGTGTACGGTAGGTGCCTTTGAGGGTTGGAACGGAAGCCACGATTTAAAGAGGCTTTTAATGAGATTCGTTTGCTTTATTCTTCTATGTTTTGGAACTTCAACAAAAGACCCGATCCAATCTCTAGATTGGTTTTACCTCCTCTTTCTCTTGCTACCTCCGGTGTTTAGTGGATTAGATGTGTTTTCATGGTTCTTCCTTAGATTAGATGCAAAAACTCCTTTCAAGATCAAATCGTTTTCCACTTATTAGATTGGATCTTGCATTACACATTGTTCCACGGATTCGATACCTTGGGTTCACCACTCAAGGGAAGAAGGGTCCCTTGACTATGACTGAGGATTTGTCCGATGCAAGTCCAAACAAACTTTGCAATGATAATCAAACGTCAACAGATACATACAATCTGGCCCCCGTAACCTTAGCACCGCCAGCCGAAATAACGACACACCGATCCGGCCGAAGCATGACACACCGATCCGGCTACAATGCCACTAGGGCCTCCTGTTGCGCCTTGGCAATCTTAGCACCATGCTCCTCTGCATCCTTAGCACTGCACTCCGGCGCACCTCTCGGGGAAAGGCCCAATCGCCCCAAAAGACTAGTCTGATAGGGGAAGGGTGGCTCTCCCTTTTAAGGTGACTTCCTCCTCACAAACTAAGCAAGGTCGGATAATGAGGCTCACACGGTTGCCGTCCGACTACAACTGGGCTTCGGCCCATGTTGCGTCTTTGCCAATGGGTAATAGTGGAGGAAGATGTCCTCATCATGCTCCCCTTCTTAACAAGGGCCCAGCTCTGATACCAAAATTACGACGCACCAATCCAGCTACAGATATGCACGATCTGGCCCCCGCAAATCTCGGCTTCAGGTAGGCACGATCTCGCCGCCAAGATTCGCTCCCGCAAATTTGTTTTCAGGTACGCACAACCTGGCCCCCAAGATTCTAGCTTCAGATACGTACAATCTGGCCCTCGTAACCTTAGCACCGCACTCCGGCGCACCCCTCGGGGAAAGGTCCAATCGCCCCAAAAGACTAGTCTGATAGGGGAAGGGTGGCTCTCCCTTTTAAGGTGACTTCCTCCTCCCAAGCTAAGCAAGGTGGGATAATGAGGCTCACACGGTCGCTGCCCGACTACAACTAGGCTTCGGCCTATGTTGCGTCTTTGCCAACAGGTAATAGTGGAGGAAGATGTCCTCATCATTCTTCCCTTCTTAACAAGGGCCCAACTCTGATACGAAATGATATATGTCCAGCCCAGGACAACCGAAATTACGACGCACCGATCCAGCTACAGATATGCATGATCTGGCCCCCGCAAATCTCGACTTCAGGTAGGCATGATCTGGCCCCCAAGATTCGCTCCTGCAAATCTAGCTTCACATACGTACAATCTGGCCCCGTAACCTTGGCACCGCACTCCAGCGCACCCCTCGGGGAAAGGCCCAATCGCCCCAAAAGACTAGTCCGATAGGGGAAGGGTGGCTCTCCCTTTTAAGGTCGCTTAGTCCTCCCAAGCTAAGCAAGGTGGGATAATGAGGCTCACACGGTCGCCGCCCGACTACAACTTGGGCCACCGGTGGCCCATTTGTTGCGTCTTCACCAACAGGTAATAGTGGAGGAAGATGTCCTCATCATCACATGTCGCTCATGTAAGGTGGCCATCCTAAACAATTAATGAACTCTCGTCTCCCACAAGTCTCTCATTTAAATATATGGTAGAGCTATAGGTATGGCTAGTGAAGTTAGCACAAATATTATCAAGCTAGGAAAGTTCTCTAGTAGTTGTTCACCTTCCGAGCCAATGATCATGAGAATGAAACCATAATGTGAGGGTATCAAGGATGAGAAGATTTATGACTACAAGGCCCTAATGCTGTCCTTGTTGTCGGATTGCACATGGTTGGAAAATCTAAGATTCGTTCTCAACAACATCACATCCTTCCATTGCACTTCTCTTGATCTTCACTTGACTTGTTATCCCCTCTTATACCTTTCTAGTTTTGCCTTTCAATTCCTCTTTTTCCTCTTTCTTCTTTATTCCCTGTTCTTTTCTTTTCTTTTTTCTTTCTCTCTTTCTCTTCTCCTTATACCCATTTTTTCCTCTCTTTTCTTGACATCTTTATCCCTTCTCCAAAGCTCTTTGCTTGTTTCCTTGACCATACACACAATCTGAATTTTAACTAAAATCCTTACTAGAAACGGAACGAATCTTCGGGCATAGGTTGTGTTCAAGGAATAAGATGAATAAAAGATATTATGGGTTGGGTATGGAATTCGGCGATACACGGGACTTTCAATGTGAAAGTCTCATTACCCAATATATGACGAGGCTAGCAATAAAACATATAAAGCAAGGACATGATCTTTGCTCGAAATTAGAACTTCCAAGAGAGAAAAGCCCTAACCCAATTCATCATGCTAACAACACTTATAGTGGAACAAATATATAAAGGCTTTGTATAGGATAAGCTCATCTCTTAACTTGGAAGAAGAAGATGCTAACCTTTATTGCAAGGGGTTTTCCATGTAATTTTCAGAAATAAAAACCTCCCACTTTGTAATAATTGTAGCATAGCTAAACAAGGTTCTAGCTCAAAGTAAAGTATGGATGCTCTTACGGGCAAGAACCCACTAAGCACCACAGAAAGTTTCGTGCTCATTGCTCATGATCGAATATAAAGATAAAAGATAGATAAACAAGTAAGCAAGAAAAAATAAAACACACGAGACAATTTCAAGAGACTCTTTTTTTTATTGACTCAACTCTAACACACCATCGAGCTAAAAATTGAAAAACTTCAAACCAAACCAACCAAACTACTAGGGTAAAAAGTTTTTGGAACTAGCGCTAGTTCCTCCCCCACGCTTAGACCATACGACGTCCTCGTCTTAATTTTTACAAAAAGAACAAGAGGGGAAGAACAACCGCTAAACTTAGTGGAACTTTCCACAAGACGAGCACCACTTCTTCTTCTCCATGCATATCGGGTGCTCATCGTGCCCGAAACCCTTTCTTTCCTATTTCTAACCTCCTGAAAATCATCGGTGCAAACATAGAAGTTAGAGAGACATGCCCCGGAGGAAAACGGGTGCGAGCCACCACGCAGAGCCCCTAGGCCGGCCGGCCTGGGCCGACCGACCTGCCCTGGCGCGCGGGCTGGCTCATCCCAAAATTTGTGGTGCCCACTATTTTTTGAATATCAACCCGTGCAGAAGAGTTGGCCTAGCAAAAATTCACGAAACACACTAAAAATGAAATAAAAACTAAAATATATACATGTGATGTACCTTGTTTTTCGTCCTAGGCTCGACGCTCGGGTTCATCCTCCATTGTGAAAATGTCAACGTAGTGTAGGGGCACAACGTCAGGTTCAATATAGACCTTTAGCCGCTGACCATTCACAACATATTGGTCACCTCTTGCATCCATGATAGTAACTGCTCCATTGGAGAACACCGAATGTACCACATAAGGTCCGTCCCATTTGCTTTGTAACTTCCCTTTTCCGAAAGTTTCGAATCTCGAATTGTAGAGAAGGACCTTATCTCCTTCCTTGAACTCTTTTCCTTTAAGTCTTTTATCATACCATCTTTTGATCCTCTCTTTGTAAATGCTTGCACTCTCATAAGCCTTCAACCTCATCTCTTCTAGCTTGCTAATTTGGATTCTTCTTTTCATCCTTGCAGCATCTAAGTCGAGGCTCATCTCCTTTATTGCCCAATATACTTTGTGCTCTAGCTCAACGGGAAGATGACAAGCCTTGCCATATACAAATTGGTATGGAGTCATACCTATCAGTGTCTTGAACGCCGTCCGATATGCCCACAATGCTCCATCCAATTTCTTTGACCAATTCTTGCCTCCCTTCTCAATAGTCTTATTGAGGATGCTCTTTAGTTGCCTATTTGATGTTTCCGCTTGTCCATTGGTTTGTGGATGATAGCCCGTAGCCACTCTATGCTCGATTCCCAATTTGGACAAACACTTTTGAAAGCTATTCCCGATGAAATGAGTTCCTCCGTCACTTATCAAGATTCTCGGAACACCGTAGCGAGGAAAATGATATTCTTAACCATTGAGATGGACTCCTCCGTTGACGCCTTACGACATGGTATAGCCTCCACCCACTTGGACACATTATCAACCATGACAAGTTTATGCTCATATCCATGTGATTTTGTAAATGATACCATAAATTCGATTCCCCAAACATCAAATAAATCGATTTGCAAATTATAATTCAAGGGCATGGCATTCCTCTAAGAGATGTTACCGGTTCTTTGGCACTCGGGGCAACAGGCAACATACCTTTTAGCATCTTCATGCCTTTTCGGCCAATAAAATCCGCTGGCCCATACCTTTGCTTGAGTTCAAAAATGCCCATAATTTCCTCCGTATTCCATCGAGTGACACTTCCTTATTATTTCTTGCCTCTCAATACTCCATTGGCTCCAAGTCTAAAAAGGTAAGGTAAATCCCAATAATATTTTCGGCTCTCAGAGATTACCCTTCTTTTTGCATTCTTGTCTAAGTGATCGAGTGGCATTTTAAGAATCGCTCGAATGATTTCAATCATCCAACTATCCTTATCGATTACTCGATAGAGGTGATCATCTCTCATCTTGTCTTCAATGGTCTCTTTATCATCCTCACGATTCATTCTTGATAGGTGGTCGGCCACAACATTCTCCGACCCCTTTTTGTCTCGAATCTCAACATCAAATTCTTGTAAGAGAAGGATCCATCGGATCAACCTTGGCTTGGCATCCTTCTTTGACGAGAGATACTTAATTGCCGCATGATCGGTGTAGACAATCACCTTGGAGTTCACAATGTATGATCTGAATTTTTCGAAGGCAAACACAACCGCAAGCAACTCCTTCTCTGTTGTTGCATAATTTAATTGAGCTCCATTAAGAGTTTTACTAGCATAATATATAGCATGTACCTTGCCTTCTTTTTGTTGTCCCAAGACGGCTCCAACTGCATAGCTGCTAGCATCACACATTATCTCAAATGGCTGACTCCAATCGGGCGGTTGAATGATTGGTGCGGTCACGAGAGCTTTCTTTAGTGTCCGGAATGCCGCCAAGCACTTGTCATCAAAATCAAATGGCACATCCTTTTGAAGAAGGTTAGTTAATGTCTTAGTGATCTTTGAGAAGTCCTTGATAAGTCTTCTATAAAATCCCGCATGGCCCAATAAGCTCCACAAAGATTTGATATCCGTCGGTGGCGGAAGCCTCTCGACTGTATCGACTTTGGCTTTATCCACCTCAATACCCCTTTCGGATATCACGTGTCCCAACACTATACCTTGCTTTACCATAAAGTGACATTTCTCCCAATGGAGCACCAAGTCAACCTCCGTGCATTTCATGAGAACCTTGTCCAAGTTGGCTAAACAATCCGCAAAAGTTTTCCCGTAGACGGAAAAATCATCCATGAACACCTCGACAATTTTTCAATGAATTCCGAAAACATAGCCATCATGCAACATTGGAAAGAGGCCGGAGCATTACACAAACCAAAAGGCATCCTTCTATATGCAAATGTTCCATATGGGCAAGTAAAAGTTGTCTTGTGTTGATCTTCTAGGTGAATAGGAATTTGCATGAACCCCGAGTACCCATCGAGAAAGCAAAAATAGGAATGATTTGATAACCTCTCAAGCATCTCGTTGATGAACAGTGGGGGGAAGTGATCCTTCTTTGTTGCTTTATTCAATTTTCGATAATCAATGCACATCCTCCATCCGGTCACGGTCCTTTGCGGAATTAACTCATTCTTCTCATTCTTTACCACGGTCAAGCCTCCTTTCTTCGGCACACAATGTGTGGGGCTCACCCATTCGCTATGCGGTACTGGGTAAATGATTCCGGCATCCAATAACTTGATCACCTCCTTCTTCACCACCTCTCGCAAGGCATGGGTTAACCTCCTTTGATGGTCCACTACGGGCTTGCATTGATCCTCCATAGGTATGTGTTGGCACCTTTTTGGGTCCAACAAGCAACACGGAGGAGCTCCTTGCAGCACCTCCACACCGCACCGGTCAGACCGGTGTGGGTCACCGGTCAGACCGGTGTTGCCGGGAAAATCCGGCAAGAGACCAACGAACGTCGCCCGGGCAGGATCCCGTCGGGGCGGCGCACGCAGGGTTGTCCTAGGCTCGGTAGGCCAGCTAGGACGTCTTCAGACATCACAGAGATGAAGGAAAAACAGCATGGTAGGGTTGGAAGAGTAGGGTAACGAGGAAGAAAGGTAAAAGAACGATAAAAGATAAATTTGATAGATTCGATTGTCATTCTTCCTCAATCGGCCACGACCCTTCATATTTATTAGGGTGGGGAGGACTTACCCCGCAAGGAAATCCTTTTACAAGTCTAAATCTATTGGGACTCCTCAATTTGTCTCGAACTCAGGAACACCGGTCAGACCGGTCAGGGGCACCGGTCAGACCTGTGTGGCTCGCCGGACGTGCAGATCTTCCTGAAGGCATATCTCTTTCATCCGGACTCCGATTTGGACGTTCTACATATGAATCTTGATCTACTCGACGAGACCTATCCAATGGTGAAGTCCAAATTGTATTTTGTGGACATTGACCATATCGGTCTGACCGGTGGGTCCCACAGGTCAGACCGGTCAGACCAGACCTGCCAATTTTGCGTGCGAACATATGCCCCCCTGTTTTCTGGTAAAGCTTGCGTGCCAGAAAACATTCACAAAGATCAAATTTGGCTGAAGATGATGATCGACAATGCATCGCCCATATGTAAACTCTATATGTATGCTATTCTAACCGAAATGAAAACTTAATAAGTACAACATGCATGAAACTACAATTTCGGCTTCTAGAGAGCATCATCTAATAACTGAAGTCTTGAAGTGGCCATGGTGGCAAACCATAGCTCCTTGGTGCATCATAATAATAATATTGATAATTGCAAAAATAAGACCAAGGATTATACCAAAACCATGGATTGAAATTGTTTATACCTGAATAAGCATTCCATGGCACATGCATCGATGGGACGAATGATGAAGACCAATGTGACGACCGTCGATGCTTCTTTACTCTTGCTGATGAAGAATTACTATTTTAATCATCTCCTAACCGATTTCGTTTCTTTTGCTCTGCTATCTTTTGATACTTATGCAACAACTCAGCAAAGCTTGGCTTGTTCCTCATCACCTTGCTATTTGGGGAGATACTCTCGACTCTACCAGAATTTCTAGCGAGACTGGTCAGATCGGTTGGTTCACCGGTTAGACCGGTTCCTTGAGGACCGGCCACTTTGAGATCATGTTGCCCCCTGTTGGCATTTCTTAACATCACCACTATTGCATCGGTTAGCGGGAGCGTGTAAGAGACAACGGGTATACCACAAGCGCAGGGAAATGTCGCTGTAGCACTTCCCCGAGGAAGGAGAGTATTCCAAGGGTATCGAATCCAAGGATCGGCATGTACTATCTCGTACTCTAGTATAGATGATCCAAGGACACAACACTGATTGATAGGATAGGTAGAAAGGATCTGCCTCGACCGAGCGCAGAGTCTAGTTACGGTCTCTCAGGTATAACACTCACTTCGGGCACCAGGCACATCCTAGGCTAATGTGCTGGAGCGAGCCCAACTCGGTATGCGACGTAGAGGGTTGACAAAGGGTCCAACAGGCTGTCACCACTGCGGCCTACCTCTACGCTACGATCGTACGTGGTCTTCGAAGGATAGCTTATGGTCCAGACACCGCGTCTACACCACTTACTAATACTATGAATCCGCGAGGGAGATACTGGCACTAGCTCAAGGTATGCTTTATCACTCATGCAAGATCACGAATGCACTTTGATCTAACTAGAGACATGCAGGAGCTTCACTTTACTCTAATAGACAAGCTGGCAAACTAGATGCAAACTTATGATCTATGTCTACTGGATCGAAAGGGTTGTGTTCGAAGAACACAAGCCTCTAAACCAAGAACAAACGAAGAACACAAGAACAAAGCAACTAAGCATGCATACGACTTTAGTCTAAATAGGAAATGTCAAAATACTCACTTTAGTCTAGTTGAAGAACGAAGGCACTGCTGAGGATCGTTCTTGAGGAAGATGTCATGAAGAACATGACATGTTCTCAAGCCTCCCACCTCACTTCCTAGCACTAATCCTATACAAAGAGCTCTCCTCTCCTAACGAGAGAGGCTCCAAACCAAAATGAAGAGGAGGAGGAGAAGTGTGTGTCTCAAATGGGAGCCCCTCCCCTCCTATTTATAGAGGAGGGAGAGGCTTGCTTCGGGGCTCCAAGTGCTCCAAAACGCCCGGGATTGCAACCAAGGACCAATCAGGGGCTGCCACGTGGAAGGCCGGGATCAACAAAACCAAAGGCGATTCGGCCGATCCACGGTTCGGCCGAAACCACGGGGCCACGTGGCGCCCTGTGCTTCTTCGTGCTGGCTGACTGGTGGGCCCTGATGCTTGTCCTCCGTGCATGCCAAGTTTCCCAACGGTTTTGGGGGATAAGTGGGCCCTTGAATCCATGTGATGTCCATGTGGCGCTTCGTGATTCGTCGGGCTTACCTCTCTTGGATTGATGACGTCAGTGATCCAGGGGAATCCTAGGTGGCATCCCCTCATTGGCTGGTCTTGAAGTGCTTAGATCAAAGACTTGTGCTTTTACTCCTCTTTCTAGTGCTGTTCACCTGTATTTGCATAATCACTATCACTTGTGGAAATAATTAGTTTAAGCCCTATTCTAGTGTTGATAATCATTTTCCATGCCAAAAGGTACATGTTTGACGGGTAAGAAGTGAGTGAAAATCAGCCGTCAACAAATACCCCCACACTCGACCTTTGCTCGTCCTGAGTGAAGGGAAGAACAAGATTAAAGTGAGACATGTTATCCATAGGTACGAAGTAAGCATAAGGGATATTCCAAACCATACCTTGCACTTGTGAACTCTGTGAAGTGTCTATCATGCTATCTTGGGTAGTTGAGGAATGGAACAGCCATGAATCAAATCACTTCTGCTCATCATGGTAAGTAACTTGGGGTTTTGCGATAAATTTTCAAAACAAACCTTGCTTAGCTCCTCATTTGATTCTCTCATATCGCTCAATGTGTATATGTCCTCACCAAGGCATTATATTGCCTTTCTTCACCCTACTTCTAATGATGGCTATATATGGAGCTCAGGGTAGGATAAAGGATAAGGCATACTTGTACCACATATATTGCAAAGTCAAAGACTGGATCCAAGGAGAAAATCAAATCATACCATCAGATCAAGATGTGCATGTGTATGGATATGGTGAGTATGGTAAGGTGGATACTAGGCCCGGAATGGGTGCTAGATATTACCATACATATATGCTGAAAGCTGAGGTTGATGGTACGGTGGACATTAGCCCTAGAATGGACACTAGTTATTACCATCAAAATTAGGGAACTCCTTTTTGCATGATCTCATCTCTCCCCTATTTCTCCTTTATTTTGGACATGGGCTATTCTTTCTTTTCTTTTTTTTTCATCATGCCTTGAGCATGTATCTCTCTTTTTTTTCATAGCCCATGTCTCTTTTTGAAGGACACTTTCGGAGAGAGATGTCACACCACATATGGAGCTTTATTTTCATGAAATGGATAAAGGGTACAATGCTAACTTCCAGTGTAGAAGCATAGCAAGGGGAAGTAAGTGGTGTGCACATGAATCTTGATCATGAAGGTAATGAAAAGAATTCTCACAAGGGTCACGGGATTTGACAAAGCTCAATGCAATGACAAGCAGCATATGAGTAGAAGGTTTTCAACTATATCATATGGCTCTAGTAGGACGGTGGCATATCAAAGAGGAGCTTTGCAAAGGGTTTTTATGATTTTCAAACAAAATTCCCAAGCACTCAAACATTCAGAGCGAAGACAATATCATCAAACCATATCACAAACACCAACTACTTAGATAAGCATGAGTTCCCTAATGATATTTGTTCACAAGCATCAAGATGATGAGTAAGGAATAAAACATATGCAAACCAACCACAGGAATCATGTAGAGCAAGTATAACACCAACCACTGAGTTTGATATAAAGGATATGAATTGAAATTCAATCAAACTCATGGATAACGGAGAGCGAGATAGAGGGTGCACATACCATCGCTTCTAAAGGATAAGAGGTCAAGGAGGACTAGTGATGATTCGGCTGACCATAAGGCAGCCGCCTCACTCTAGTTTACCTTGCTCTTGTCATGAAGGCATAGTCGATGTTGTGCAGCGCCTGTGTGGGGGTTCTCGAGTGGATGTGGCAATGATGAGCTCGAGAGAACTCCCCCACACTGGTGGTTGATCCTGGTGCCGTTCTTCAAACAAAAAGTGGAAACAAAAGAGGGACTCTACTGGTTCAAGAACCATATAGCCTTTATTCAAATTCAAATATTTTTGGGTTTTTATTTTATTGTCACCATGTCATTTACTCAAGAAGGGTTAGACCAAGGTTACACATTATATACGAAGGGGAATTTACTTACCTTGGACCTTTGAGAGGTCATATGTACCACCATTGCATGATGTGCAACATGAATCTGACACCTCATCTTACCTTCCCATTTGAATTTAGCTCAATGACTTACCCATTCAAATTTGACAATTCTCTGCAGGGGTTAGTCAGCATATATGCAACCAAGATCTATGAAAATATTACTCTAAGGTTCATCAATCAAAACTTGACACCATGTCTTGCTTTGACTGACGAAGACAGATTTTAACCTAAGCACCATGCTCAATTTAAAACAGTCTATGAACGTATGACATCATATACATTCAAACCAGAGCATATGAACAAAGATAAAGGGGGCATGAAAGCATGATCAAGCTATCATCAACAAGGGACATAAGCATGAGCATAAGACGGTGAACCTCAGGAACCTCCCGGAAGGGCTTTGTTTAATGTCAAAAGCAGGACTTACCTAGCTAGTGGGCAAGATGCAAGAGCTGACATCATCGCCACACCAGGATAAGATTTGGTAGAGGAGGAACTTTACTCAGGATGCTCACATACCTCCCCCACACTTGAAGTTTGCATTGCTAGGCAACAAAACTCAAGTGTGTGGAGATCAAGCTTCCTTTTGTAAATGTTCCCTCACCAAAACTTACCTAGGTGTTGCAGCTGATGTGGCTCACATGTTCGTCGGCATCACCAGTCCATCTTTCTTTTCAATCTCCACCTGAAAGGTTAGTGACCAAAAATACCCGAAGGACAACTTATCCTAAAAACATGTTCTTACTTTTATTCGAAAAGGGAAATAAAACCTATGCTAATCCAGTCTATCTCCTGGGAGTGCTTTGTTTATTTAAGGTCATAAGCTCGACCATGGGAACTCATCTTGCAGCTAGCGTTGGTGGTGTCGTTCCCGTCTCACCACCAATCCTTGATGTATTAGTGAAGCTTCAGCTGCAAGGTTAGTTCCACAGTGCACACACGAAATCTGATATGCTTGTGATAGACATATACATCTATAACCAACCTTCTGAACTTTCTACAAAAGAGGACCATAAGGTGATTGCAGCCCTCATGCGTGCTCAGCGCACTAAGCATGTCTGACTCTAGAGGAACATGATGCGAGCATGGTCTGTATGATAGATCAAGAATAAAGCCACCATGCTCGTGCGTGGAATCCTTTCCTCCGGACTCCAGAGTCAGTGCCTCGAAAGGTTCCATGGCCCAGGAATTCTCCATCTCAAAAGAGTCATCGTGGAAGCTCGATGTTGACTCTCGATCATGATCTAAAGCAACATGATGCGGGCCAGCGGGAAGAGGCTGAAACTCGGTCGAGAGTGGTGACGGTCGTTCGCCTTCACAAAGGTGAAAAGAGTCTTCCGAGTCATACTCATGAGGAGTAGAACATTCTACAACCTTAATGAGAACAGGCTCGGAAGATGCGAACGGAGATGTACGCGTCATCTCCTCGAGCGGGTTTTGTCAGAGAAGAGGCTTTGCCATAGGATGTCCCT
This sequence comes from Cenchrus fungigraminus, assembly GCA_036936925.1. Classification (NCBI taxonomy): domain Eukaryota; kingdom Viridiplantae; phylum Streptophyta; class Magnoliopsida; order Poales; family Poaceae; genus Cenchrus; species Cenchrus fungigraminus. Next base: position 26,640,425 of record CM072775.1, read on the forward strand.
GACAAGGGGTAGCAGTGGCAGAAGCGACTCTGCTATGCTTATCATCTAGGCTCCCTAAAGATGTATCGAAGAGCTGCTCTAGAGGGGAGCTTAGGAGAAGATCGAGATCAAGGATATGAAGATGTGAAAGTCTAAGCTAGCCTTGATCCCGTCTATGATAAGTGGCACGGCACTTGCAATCCCCCGACATTCAAGAACGTGTCCAAAGGGACAAGTCTTGAGGAGCATGTCGGATCTTGCTAGCGGGACTTTGCCCAGAAGAGTTTCCGCTAAGTGCCATGGCAAAACGTTAACCTCCATGATGGGGTTACAATGGGCCTCTACGACAGTGCCTCCAATAGAGCAAGGGACAACTAGAGAAGGTGAACTATTCCAAATTGCTTCGGAAAATCGTGTCACTCCCCCTGACCATTCCTTCCTTATGGGCTCCTTAGGATATGCGTCGTCAGGAGGATCAGGAGGTAGAGGTGGCACCGCAGGCCTAAGGGAAGGTTCTGTCGAAAGATCTCTAGAATGGTCGGTATGGACAGAATAAGGATCCTCCCCTAATTGGGCGTTAAAAGAATTCGAGGTGTCTGAAGGATTTCTAGATGGGTCATCCTCGAATTTGCAAGTGAACACGGAAGGTTGAATTTCTTCTTCGTTTGGTGTTCGGGGTTCAGGAGAGGGCTCAACAGACAATTCTTGGGATATGGAAGATGCAAACTCTGACTTGGATGTTGAGGGATCCTCATGGCTCGACTCAGATTCTTCTTGGTAGAATCTGGGATACTTCGAAGTAGGAGTTCAGGAAACTGCAAGCTTCAGCTGGTTCCCTCTCAAGAAATGGTTTTCTGAAATCGAGGCGACACACAGACCTTTTATCCAGACCATCATAAAGTTTGCGAAGCAACTGAGACTCAGTCATCGACAAGGGAGGTCCAAAATACGCTAAGCTTAATAATCTAGACCAGGCCATGTATATCATTTCCTTCTCTTTCTGTTGAAAACAATGGATATCCTCCTGTAGAGTAGCAACACGAGATGGAGGGAAGAACTCAAGGCAAAACTTGTCTCTAAGCTCTTCCCAACTATCGTTCATGCTACCTACAGTATATGTGTACCATTGCTCCGCCTTCCCTACAAGAGAGTACGGAAACAACTTCCACTTGAAGGTATCCAAAGTCATACCCATAGTGTAGATGAGAGAACACAAGTTCTCGAAGTCACGAAGATGGTAATATGTGTTTTCGCTCGATAGACCAGAGAAGATAGTGCGTCGAACGAGATCGATAGTCGCAGGGAGAGGCTCACAGCCAGATGTGAGAAAAAGGCACACCGAAGGTGGTGGCTCTGGGAGCTCATCCCTAGGGGTAGTGATGCTTTCGTAGGAAAGCTTCACCATGGTTAGTGGGGGTAAAGGTAGAAGGAAATAAACAAAAAGGATATCTGATGGGTAACGGGGGTGAAGGTAGAAGAAAATGAAAAAGATAAATATGAGGACCACTTGGTTCGAAGATAATACAGCAACCGTTCCTCAGCAACGGCGCAAGAAATGCTTGTTGGCATTTCTTAACGTCACCACTATGGCACCGGTTAGTGGGAGTGTGTAAGAGACACCGGGTATACCGCAAGCGCACGGAAATACCGCTGTAGCACTTCCCCAAGGAAGGAGAGTATTCCAAGGGTATCGAATCCAAGGAACGGCGTGTACTATCTCCTACTCTAGTATAGATGATCCAAGGACACAACACTGATTGATAGGATAGGTAGAAAGGATCTGCCTCGATCGAGCACAGAGTCTAGTTACGGTCTCTCAGGTATAGCACTCACTTCGGGCACCAGGGACATCCTAGGCTAATGTGCTGGAGCGAGCCCAACTCAGTACGTGACATAGAGGGTTGACAAAGGGTCCAACAGGCTGTCACCACTGCGGCCTACCTCCACGCTACGATCGTACGTGGTCTTCGAAGGATAGCTTATGGTCCAGACACCGCGTCTACACCACTTACTAATACTACAAATCCACGAGGGAGATACTGGCACTATCTCAAGGTATGCTCTATCACTCATGCAAGATCACGAATGCACTTTGATCTAACTAGAGACATGTAGGAGCTTCACTTTACTCTAATAGACAAGCTGGCAAACTAGATGCAAACTTATGATCTAAGTCTACTGGATCGAAAGGGTTGTGTTCGAAGAACACCAGCCTCTAAACCAAGAACAAACGAAGAACACAAGAACAAAGCAACTAAGCATGCATACGACTTTATTCTAAATAGGAAATGTCGAAATACTCACTTTAGTCTAGTTGAAGAACAAAGACACCGCTGAGGATCGTTCTTGAGGAAGATGTCATGAAGAACATGACATGTCCTCAAGCCTCCCACCTCACTTCCTAGCACTAATCCTATACAAAGAGCTCTCCTCTCCTAAAGAGAGAGGCTCCAAACCAAAATGAAGAGGAGGAGGAGAAGTATGTGTCTCAAATGGGAGCCCCTCCCCTCCTATTTACAGAGAAGGGAGAGGCTTGCTTCGGGGCTCCAAGTGCTCCAAAATGCCCGGGATTGCAACCAGGGACCAATCAGGGGCTGCCACGTGCAAGTCCGGGATCAACCGAACCAAAGGCGGTTCGGCTGATCCACGGTTCGGCCGAAACCACGGGGCCACGTGGCGCCCGATGCTTCTTCGTGGTGGCTGACTCGTCGGCCCTGATGCTTGTCATCCGTGCATGCCAAGTTTCCTGACGATTTTGGGGGATAAGTGGGCCCTTGAATCCATGTGATGTCCATGTGGCGCTTCGTGATTCGTCGGGCTTGCCTCTCTTGGATTGATGACGTCAGTGATCCAGAGGAATCCTAGGTGCCATCCCCTCATTGGTTGGTCTTGAAGTGCTTGGATCAAAGACTTGTGCTTTTACTCCTCTTTCTAGTGCTATTCACCTGTATTTGCATAATCACCAACACTTGTGGAAATGATTAGTTTAAGCCCTATTCTAGTGTTGATAATCATTTTCCATGCCAAAAGGTACATGTTTGACGGGTAAGAAGTGAGTTAAAATCAGCCGTCAACACCCCCCAGCCGAACATGATTGTTGTTCAGCTATATTATTTGTGACATATTTATCATTGAGGACAATTTGATCAGTAGACCTAGACGATGATTTTTCAATAATCGGCTTTTCTATGTCTAGTGTCAAATCTGAGTTTTTATTTATTCTACCGTGTTTTTGACACGATAGACTTGTTTGATCACCTTTCGCTTATTTTTCTGTGTTGACCGATTCTTTTGATCAAAACGGTCATTATGCATAGGTGATGACTGATTAATTACTGACTTTCTATGATTAATACAATTCTGACAAAAGTAACTATGAGAAAATGGCATATACAAATTATAATACCAAGGAGAATAAGAATAATGCGTATTAAAGTAAGGTTCCCATGGCGTTGGCATTGATGATCCATATGGAGGAAACGACATTGATTTGTGAGAGTTACTCCATTGCCGATTCTCGTTATGGAACTTCTCTCTAGGAGAAGATTTTGGGCGTTTAAAATTTTTAGACCGACTAGCACCATTGACATTATTTTGTCTTTGAGACCTATCCAGAAGTTTTTCATTGAGCTTCAGCTTTTCTCTTTGGTGCTTACGGCCTTTAGATTCAATTGTTTTCCAAATGCCAATCTCAGGCTTTTTGGGTTTAACCATCTTTAATTTGGATTTATTTTGCAAAACTTTAGAAGAGATGATTAGACCGGCTTGAGAAGCCGTAAGACTGGTTATGACACAACCGGCACCTTTGCCTTTGTTTTGTTGCCCCCCGAGCGTACTAGGGGATTTCGGGTTAACAATTTCGGCTAGAGACGGCCGACTTGTTTTTTGACCAACAACATCACAAGTTGGCAAAACTATGCAAGGATCAACCATATCATTGGTCGGCTTTTCAATAACTGACTCTCGATTAAAAGGAATCAGATCTTCATTATTCTTCTTATTAAGTAATTCATCCACAAATCCAAGTAAACCACTTATAAGATTAGCAAAGGACTTACGATGCCTCGGTAGATCATACATCCTCAACTCGTTGATGACAGCTATATTCATCATGATGACGCCTCTTTCTGCAACCTGATAACATTGAAGAAGTATTTCTTCATGGATGCCCTTGCATAGATCTTCAGGTAATCCTTCAAGTGCCATCAAATTGCTGAAGCTTGATAGATCGATCATGATAACCAGAGATTCTGGGTTCGATCCCCAGCGGAGTCGCCAATTTGTTGGCACCTTTTCGGGGCCAACAATCAACACGGAGGAGCTCCTTGCAGCACCTCCACACCACACCGATCAGACCGGTGCGGGTCACCGATCAGACTGGTGTCGCCGGGAAAATCCGGCGAGAGACCAACGAACGTCGCCCGGGCAGGATCCTGTCGGGGTGGTGCACGTAGGGTTGTCCTAGGCTTGGCAGGCTAGCTAGGACGTCTTTAGACATCACGGAGATGAAGGAAGAACAGCATGGTAGGGTTGGAAGTGTCGGGTAACGTGGAAGAAAGGTAAAAGAACGATAAAAGATAAATTTGATATATTCGATTGTGATTCTTCCTCAATCGGGCACGACCCTTCATATTTATTAGGGTGAGGAGGACTTACCCCGCAAGGAAACCCTTTTACAAGTCTAAATCTATCGGGACTCCTCAATTTGGCTCGGACTCAGGAGCACCGGTCAGACAGGTCAGGGGCACCAGTCAGACCTGTGTGGCTCGCTGGACGTGCAGATCTTCCTGAAGGCATATCTCTTTCATCCGGACTCCGATTTGGACGTTCTACATATGAATCTTGATCTACTCAACCAGACCTATCCAATGGTGAAGTCCAAATTGTATTTTGTGGACATTGACCACACCGGTCTGACCGGTGGGACCCACAGGTCAGACCGGTCAGACCAGACCTACCAATTTTGGGTGCGAACAGTATGTGATGAGTACAAAAGGCTGGGCTAAGTCCTTTGAGATCATTTATTGAATACCCGATCACCTTCTTGTGCTTCTTCAATAAATTCAGCAACATCTCATTTTCTTCGGGGCTCAACTCGTCGCTCACAATGACGGGATAGGTCTTGTCCGGCCCTAAAAATTCATACCTCAATCCCTTAGGCAAAGGTTTGAGGTCCACCTCCGGCACTTTTGGCTCTTCGGGCTTAATTTCTCCGATATCGTCAAATTTCTCCTCCTCCATGCTTCAATCTTGTGGTTCTAGTCCTTTAGATGCTTCCTCTAATTCTTAGTCTTGCTCATCATTAGGTTGATTCTCCATTGCTCTTTGGTGGATCCCTGAAAGTTTCAACAAAATGAAGACTCCCTACCTCTTTGTCATCAAGAGGTAGGGGTAAGGAGTTCCTAGAATCAGGAAGAAAATTGTATGTATGTTTATCTCCATCAAGATTAATCGTTACTTTCCCTTTTCCGGCATCTAAAACAACTTTAGCCAACTTTAAAAAGGGTCTACTAATAATTATGTGATCATGTTTATCATAGTAGGCATCAACAATAAAGAAATCGGCTGGTTTGCATTTTTTAGAGATGACAACTTCAAGATTGCAAGCAATTCTAAGAGGCCTAACAACTCTACCATCTCCCATGATTAACTTAGTAGAAGTTGGGACTAGGTCTATGGTATGATTATGAATCTCGTCATAAATTTTAGAGGATAAGACACTTACTTGTGCTCTGATGTCACATAAAGCTTTGAATTGAATTCCATTAATCGTGCAACTTAAGTGCGGGGTTGTCTTCTCCTCTTGATCGGACCCTAGGGCATATACTTCAGCAAGGCGAGCATATGGCGATGCTTCGGGCCTGATTCCCATCACTCTTTTCACCTCGGCTATACGGTCCGGATCCACTTCTACTTCATTAAAGAGCTTTCGAAAAATCTCGCCGGTCGTTTCAAGATCATATGAATTTTCCACTTGCTTCCCCCGTAGGAAATCTACCTCCAAAGCTCTTGCCACCCCCTTTTGGTTGGGGTATGGTCTTCTCTTGTCAAACACTTCCCCAAAATCAATTGGAACCCAATCCATTTGCTCGAACTCCCTCAATGGCTTTGCGCTTGAAATGCTTCTTCCATTCACTTGGCTTGACTTGGCGAAGTCGATGTTTGAGGTAGTTCTTGCTTCCACGTGTAATTATTCTAATTTTTCTGGGATTGGCTCCTCTTTCTTGTCTTCCGGGGCCGCTTCTCTGAAAATTCCAGCAAGTGTCCTCACATTTGAATCACATTCTTGCTTCCCCGAAAGTCGTGTTTCCCAATCTCTTCGCATGGCCGCCGCCTTGCTGATTTTTTGTAAAAGTTGAGCGGCTTCCGTGAGTGTTTTCTCCATGAGATCCCCTCCTGCACACATTTGAACATGTTCCGCGCAACTAGGGGTTAGGGTAAAGAAAAAAGTGTGCAAAAGTACGTCACCGGAGAATCCGAGTCATGGTCCTTGTTCAATCAACTCGTTGAATCTATTCCATGCTTGGTCTATCCCTTTTTCTTCTCCTTGCATGAAGGTGATCACTTGCCTCCTTAGATGTTGGACTTTACTTATCGGGAAGAATTTCTCACAAAACATCCTTGTCAATTGGTTCCGATTCCTTCCAACTTCGAGGACGTGAATGAGTACCACTTCTTTGCCTCACCGGCAAGTGAGTAGGGGAAGAGATTCCACTTGAACCATTCGTCGGGGACTCCTTGTCGTACCGTATTGCATAATGTCATGAAGTGCTTGATGTGTCTATACGGGTTGTCCGCCTCCATCCCTTCGAAAGGATTGGCCGCCGCCATCTCAATGATTCGCGCCTTAATCTCACACTTCGTCGCTTCGGGCTTCGAATCTGACTCTTGTACCTTGATGTATTCACATCGGGGGCTAGCGTAATCCCTTAATGATTTCTCTGGGTCTTCCAAAGGACGGTAGGCGAACGCCATCTAGACAACAAAAACAAAAACAAAACAAAAGCGGGGGCTTCTAGGAAACAAAGGTTAGATGTTATCAACAAAAATTAACACAAAATCAAACGTAGCAAACTGGCTTGCTCCCCGGCAACAGTGCCAGAAAACGGGCTTGTTGATGGTTGATTGTCATTGCAAACTTCGATCCGCAAGCATACGGACCGTATGGGACCCTTCTTCCCTTGAGTGTAAACCTAAGGTTCTTGTCAACCCAAGGAGCAAGGGGATTGCTAGTGTTCGATCTAAAACTAATGTAGTTGATTAAGACAACCTTTAACTAGAGATTGATCTAAGAGCAAACTAAACTTAAAACAAAGAGGTGTGCGAGGTGCACTAGATGTAAAGGACACTTGCCCATAGAGTCTAGGATACATGAACATGCAACCGCCAAGGAAGATAAAAACCAATCTAATCTATTGAAGGTGTGACCGCGGCTTCACCCTTTTCCTCCTCTCGCACTGCCACTACACGAAGGCAATGAAGGCAAAACAATGAACGATCACGGTATGTTGAAGGGATCAACGGGAGCAGTGAGATCTATACACTCGAAAAGCACGGTAGCTAGCCTTGAACATGAAAGCATCATCAACATGAAACCAATAGATTGAAATCATAAACGAGTCGGCGATTACATGACATGATCTGTTACAACCCCATGGACAAATGAGAAGATTACCCCATCAAGACACTAAGCATGGCATCGTTGATCATGGTAGATGCTTCCGGCGGTGTGTCCTTCAACTCCGAGGGCGTTGTGGCAGCACCTCGATGTCCTCCTTCACTTGTAGCCGCCTCCTTGGACTAGATGAATATTTCTCCCGAGTGCTCTCCTCGAATCTCTTCCGATCCAACCTCTCTGATGAATTGGATCCCCCTTGTGGTCAACCTCGGGGGTATTTAACTCTATCTTTGACGAATGGCAGCGCCGGCCTATGCTTAGGGTTGAAGGATCTTCACGCACAAGAAACCAGAGGCCGAACCGGTGTGGGAAAGGGCCAGGCCGGCCGGCCTGGGTCCTTCCCGTCCAGGTTCGGTCGCCCCTTCCTCCGAGTGGCCCGTTGTTGGTATTTCTTAACGTCACCACTAGTGCGCATCTAGCGTGAGCATAAGATCCACTCGGGTATATCGACGGGTGCGAAAGAATCCGCAAGCGCACGGAAATACCGCTGTAGCACTTCCCCAAAGGAGTATTCCAAAGGGTATCGAATCCAAGGAACGATGTGTACTAACTTCTATCCCAGACTGATGATCCAAGGACACAACTCTATAGGATGAGATGAAGATGGAAAGGATCTTGCTGGTAGCGCGAGAGTTGAGAACAGTCTCTCGATTAGGAACTTCTCATTTCGGACACCGGCCCCTCCTGACTATAACAGTTGGTTCACGACAAATGGTTGCCTACACGCTGTATCCAGATGTGGGGGATTCTGATGGTCCAACGGCTGTCACTACCGCGGCCTACCCTAAGAGAAATCGTGGGATACAGGGCAAACAAAGGATAACCCAAAGTCTAGACACCACGTCTACACCACTGATTACTACTATAGCACGGTTACGTTTGTCAACCCGTAACAACACTATAGCACTCCGTACAAAGACAGAGCGACGAACCCACGAGAGAGAGACCCGAACTCACTCAGATATATGCTAACCTATGCAAGGAATCACAGATGAACTTGGCCTAGATTAGGATAAAGAAGCATCCACTAACTCTGATTAGACTAGCAGGCATACAAACAAGTTACAAACTTATATGTTTATAAAAGAAGATCAAGGGTCGTGTTCATGAAGAACACAAGCCTCTAACTTATGAACAAACACAGAAGTATGAGAAACTCAATCGTGAACTAGATCGAGGAAGTGTGTTCGTGAAGAACATGAGCCTCTAAATGATGAACGAACGAAGAACACAAGAACACAGTATAAATGCCACTTTAGTCTAACTGAGAATGTCGAAATACTCACTTTATTCTAAATGAAGAACAGAAGCATTCGTAGAGGATCATTCTTGAGGAAATGTGCCAAACACCATGGCACAACCCCAAGACACCACCCCACTTTCCTTCTAATCTCTAAAGCACTAGCAAGCTAGCACTAATCCTATGCAAGAGCTCTCCTCTCCTAATGAGAGAAGCCAAAAGGCAAAAGTGAAAAGGAGGAGAAAGAAGTGTGTGTCCTATTCTCTACCCCTTCTCCTTCTATTTATAGGCCTGAGCACCGGCGTGGAAACACCCCAAACACCCTGGGAATGAAGTGAGGCGCCAAGCAGGAACGACCACGTGGAAGGCCAAGATTGGGCACCCCAAGGTCGGTTCGGCCGACCTGTGGGGTCGGCCGACCCCTTATGGGCACCACTTGCCCTCTGCTTTTTCCTGGTGACTGACGTGTGGGTCCTTATGGTGGTTCCAGGTGTCCACGTGTTTTGGAGGTGGTTTAGGCGCTCTAGTGGGCCATGTGATATACGCGTGGCGACTTCTGATTCGCTGAGGCTTTCTCCCTTGGATTGATGACATCATGGATCCAGGGGGTGCTCGCATGGCAGCCCCTTATTGGCTGAGCCTGGATTGCTTGGATTGGTGAGGTGGATGGATAAGGTGTGGTTTTGCTCTCTTTCTTGTGCTTATTACCTACAATTGAATATACATCGCAACTTGTGGAAATTGTCAGTACAAGACCCTATTCTATGGTGGATGTATATTTCTTATGTCAAAATGCAGGCGTTGACGGCCACAAATTTGGCACTTAACAGGCGTCAACAACTCCCCCACACTTGACCTTTGCTCGTCCCTGAGTGAAGGTGAGACGTTCAAGGTGGAAAAACTACTCAAGGTATAGGACGAACAAGAGATCATTCCAAACTTTTACCTTGGACTTGTGAGCTTGTGGAGTGTCTATCATGCTATCTTGGGTAGTTGAGGAATGGAACAGACATGAATAAAAATCATTCCTGCTCATCCTGTCAAGCAACTTGGGGTTTTACGATAAATTTTCAGAATAAACGTTGCTTAGCTCCTCATTTGATTCTCTCAGATCGCTCAAAGTGTAAATGTCCTCACCACGGCATTAGATTGCCTTCCTTCATCCTACTTCTAATGATGGCTTATGTGGAGCTCAGGGTAGGTATGAATGATAAGGCATACTTGCATCACATATATTGCAGAGTCAAAGACTAGATCCTCAGAGAAAATCAAATCATACAATCAGATCAAGATGTGCACGTGTATGGGTATGGCGAGCATGGTAAGGTGGATACTAGGCCCGGAATGGGTGCTAGATATTACCATCTAAATTATGGAACTCCTTTTTGCATGATTCTCCCTCTTGTATTAAAAATCTTTTGAGAACATGGCTATAAATATATATATATTTTTCTTGTGGACCTTCATGTGTCCAACTGTCTTTTTTTTTCAATACCTGGACCTTCATGTGTCCATATTTTATATATATATATAGCCATGTCTCTTGTGTAACAAAAACTAGGAGGGAGAGATCACACATATGGAGCTTTATTTTTACGGGATGGATGAATGATACAATGCTAACTTCCAGAGTAGAAGCATAGCAAGGGGAAAAATGGTGATGTGCACATGAATCTTGATCATGAGAGTATTGAAAAGAATTCTCACAAGGGTCACAGAATTTGACAAAGCTCAATGGAATAACAAGCAGCATATGAGTATAAGGTTTTTCAACTATGAACATCATATGGCTTTGGTATGACATTGGTATATCAAAGAGGAGCCTTGCAAACGGGGTTTTATGGTTTTCGAATAAAGTACCCAAGCACTCGAACATTTAGAGCGGAGATCATTTTATCAGGCCATATCACAAACACCAACCACTTAGATAGGCATGAGTTCCCTAATGATTTTTGCTCATAAGCACCAGGATAAAAAGTAAGGAATGAGCCTAGTTGCCCACTATCCTTGAGGGTTATGTGGCAAGGAGAATAAAAATTCAGAAGCGTAGCTTTTATTCAGTTTAAAGTGCGGGTGGCGTACCTTTGTGTGCGGCTTTCCCCCACACTGGTTTCTTACCTGATATTTTGGAAGGCCATGGTCAGGAGCTTATAGCCCCTTTGCGAGCTTGATGATCTCATACTCCTTATCATCTGGCTCCAGAAAGATCTTCAAACGATGGCCGTTTACCTTAAAGGTTTCTCCTTCATCATTTTCTATGGTAATTGCTCCATGTGGTGCAACTTCAATGACAGAGAATGGTCCTTCCCCTTGCTTCACAGTTTACCATGTCCAAAGAGTTTCACCCTTGAATTATAGAGTAGGACTTTATCTCCAATGGTGAATTCCTTTCTTTTGATCTTCTTGTCATGCCACCTCTTGGTCCTTTCCTTATAGATCTTGGAGTTATGATATGCTTTGTCTCTCCATTCTTCCAACTCCGAAATCTGCTGCTGCCTTTGCCTAGCTGCCTTGGGGAAATTTAGGTTAAACCTCTTAATGGCCCAATGGGCTTTGTGTTCAATCTCCACTAGCAGATGGCATGTTTTTCCATAGACCAGTTGATAGGGTGACATTCCGATCGGCGTCTTGAAAGTAGTCCTATATGCCCATAATGCATCAGGTAGATGTCTCTTCCAACAATTCCCTGCTTCCTTTACTGTCTTCTGCAAGATATTTTTGATTTGCTTGTTCGAAGTTTCAGCCTGACCGTTGGTTTGAGGATGATATGCTGTGGCAACATTGTGATGTATCCCCAATTCTGCTAGGAATTTTCTGAACTTTTTATCGATAAAGTGTGAACCTCCATCACTGATCACCAACCTGGGTGTGCCAAATCGGGGTAGGATAATGTCCTGGAACATCTTTTTGGATTGCTTGGAGTCTGCCGAAGGACAAGCTATTGCTTCTACCCATTCCGACACATAGTCGACTGCCACTAAGATGTACTCACAGCCTTCTGATTTCGGGAATGGTCCCATAAAATCAATTCCCCAAACGTCGAAAAGTTCCACTTGCAGGTTGTTGTGTAGGGGCATGGCATCTCTGGTAGTGATCCCCCCATGTTTTTGGCATCTGCGGCATCTTCGAATAAATTCCTTGGTATCATCATACATGGTCGGCCAGAAGAAACCGCTTTGCCAGATTTTTGCATGTGTGTGGAAAACCCCATGATGCCCTCCATAGGGCCCTGCATGGCATTTCTCAATGATTTGCAGTCCTTCTGGAGAGGGTACACATCTTCGTAACAACCCATCATTACAAACTCTGTATAGGTATGGATCATCCCACATATGCTTCCTGCTGTCATGTATCAACTTTTTCCTGTCCGCCCCTGGTGGTATATATCCTGTAACCATGTAATTAACAATATTCGCATACCAGGGGGTGGAGTCGGTGACCTTTAGCAGCATATCATCCCGGAGGTAATCGTTTATTGGCAGGTCCTGCGAGTTCGTAGCATGCATACGCGACAAATGATCTGCTATAGAATTTTCTATTCCCTTCCTATCTTTGATTTCAATATCAAATTCTTGGAGTAGCAAAATCCATCTAATCAGTCGGGGTTTTGCATCTTTCCTAACAAGCAGGTATTTTAATGCAGCTTGATCAGTGTAGATGATTATCTTAGACCCTACCAAGTAAGATCTGAATTTGTCTAGCGCAAAGACTACTACCAGGAGCTCCTTCTCTGTTGGGGCATAATTTAACTGAGCTCCGGTCATAGTCTTACTAGCATAAGCAATCGCATGATGCTTCTTATCCTTGGTTTGGCCTAGCACGGCTCCTACGGCGTAATCACTGGCATCACACATGATCTCAAAAGGAAGCATCCAATCTGGGGGCTGAATGCTCGGGGCTGAGATGAGAGCTTCCTTAAGAGTGAGGAAAGCTTTCATGCAGTCTTCGGTGAACTCAAAAGGAGTGTCTTTGGCCAGAAGGTGCGTGAGGGGTCTAGCTATTTGGGAAAAGTCTTTGATAAAACGGCGGTAGAACCCTGCATGGCCTAAGAAACTACGGATTCCCTTTACATTGGTGGGGGCTTCCATGCTTTCTATAACTTTGATTTTGGCTCGGTCCACCTCTATCCCACGCTCAGAAACTAAGTGACCCAAGACGATGCCTTCGCGGACCATGAAATGACATTTCTCCCAGTTTAGAACTAGGTCCTTATCCTGGCATCGCTGCAAGACTTTATCTAGGTTCTCTAGGCAGTCATCGAAGGTCTTCCCATAGACAAAGAAGTCGTCCATGAAGACCTCCATGATCTGCTCAATCATGTCTGAGAAGATAGACATCATACACCGTTGGAACGATGCAGGTGCATTACACAACCCAAACGACATTCTTCGATAAGCATAGGTTCCATAGGGGCATGTGAAAGTAGTCTTGCTTTGGTCATCTGGATGGATGGGGATTTGATCATATCCGAAATACCCATCAAGGAAACAAAAGAAGGAGTGGTTAGCTAGTCGTTCCAACATCTCATCGATGAAGGGTAGCGGGAAATGGTCCTTCTTTGTGGCCTTATTGAGTTTCCTATAATCTATGCACATCCTCCATCTGTCAGGGAGATGTTGAGCGATCTCCTCATCTTGATCGTTGGTGGTCTTTGACATCCCTCCTTTCTTTGGCACGACCTGGACAGGGCTAACCCATTCACTATATGGCACGGGGTAGATGATCCCGGCGTGCAAAAGTTTTGGCACCTCCTTTTTAACTACCTCCCTCATATGGTTATTCAACCTTCTCTGAGGCTCTCGAGAGGGTGGAATTTCCGAATCTACAGGGATGCGATGGGTACAGAGAGAGGGACTTATCCCTTTCAGGTCTTGGAGAGAATATCCGAAGACAGCGTGGTGTTTTTCTAAGACGGCCATAAGTCTTCTAGTTTCCTCTCCTGTGAGTTTATCGCTAATGATCACGGGGGTTTCGGTATCCCCATGCAGGAAGACATACCGAAGCCCGTCTGGCAAAGGTTTTAGCTCGATAGGAGGCTTAGGAGGAGCTTCGCACTCCGAAATATCTATGGGTGCAGCGGGTTCTGCTTCTTCCTCTATGAATTTCCCAGCGTTTTCATCGAGGAAAGCTTCCAGGAATTGTCCAGGGATGATGGCTTTCACTTCCTCAATCAGTCCGGGATCAGGAGGAGGATCTGTTGTGGCGTATTTAGCTCCGGCAATCTTTACAGACAAGACTTCCTCTCCCAGTCAGACACCAACTTTCCCTTGCTCTGGGGCCTCTTTGAGAAATTTCTCAAGGGGGAGTCCTATCATAAGATCGAAATCCTTGATGTCGAAGACATGAAAATCTAGGACAGAATGGACACCATCGCAGATGACGAGTATCTGGTTGAGGATTCCTATCCCTTCCATCGTTTGCCCGTGGGAGTCCATGGCAGAAACGCTGGATGGAACTAAGGGTTCATCCCCCAAAACTTCTATCGCGTAAGCACTTGACATGATGTTAGCTCCAACCAGAGGGTTGTAGAGGGCGTCTATCTATCTCCCGCGCATGTTACATGGGAGGGTTGAATGAGATTGGCCAATCTGGAGGGCCTTGGATGAGTTCTCTAGCTCCTCCGACCACTCCCGAGTCACGATAGCGGTTAACTCTCGAACAGTGTCCTTGAAATAAGCTATCTCGTCAGGGTTTGGAGGAATGTTCGGGATTGGCGGTTTTCCTCTACATTGATAGTTTGAGGTGTTTCCATAATCTTCAAAAAGGTCATCCTCAAACATCAATTGCGGCACTAAAGATTGAGAAGTTTCCTCTTTTGATGCCGATGGTTCGGGGGGATCGTCTGCGGGTGGTGTGGTGCTGGTCTCAGCTGCTAAGGCATCCCCTACTTCGGGTACACTTTCTTCCAGAGGAGGTTTAGATTCAGTTAAAAAGGGGAGATCATGTAGGATTTTCTCTAGGATGTTCTTCCCTTTACTTATGGGTGTTTGCATAAACGATCCTCCAGAAGATGCATCTAGCTGTGAAGCTGAACTCCTGTTCAGGCCTATGTAAAAGTGTTCGAGCAATATGTGCTCTGGTAGGTGTAGGACTGGACCTGAGTTCACCAGATGTGAGAATCTCTCCCAGGCTGCTCCTACGGTCTCCTCTTCTCTTTGGCTAAAGTTGAAAATATCCCTACGCAGGGCGGCAACACGAGAGGCGGGGAAATGTTTCTCACAAAACATTTTCACCAGGGCATCCCAACTGCCCTTGGCTTTACCTACTTCACATGTGTACCATTGCTTCGCGTCTCCCACTAGGGAGAAGGAAAACAATTTCCACTTGAGGGTGTCATGCTTCATGCCATCAATGGTGTGACATGAACAAATTCTGCCAAATTCTTGTAGGCATTCATAAGGATTCTCACTAGGTATCCCAGAAAAGGAACAAGTCCTTCGAACCAAGTCAATCAAGTTAGAGTCGAACCTATAGCTTGTCGTATGAATTTGATGCTCAGAGGGTGGCGGCTCAAACAATTCAGCTCTAGGGGCGGAAAGATCTTGAATAGACCGATCCTCCATGGTAAAGGTAGAAGAGAAACTAAAAGGATATTGATGGATAACGGGGGTGAAGGTAGAACAAAAAGGAAAAACAAAAGATACGAGGACCACTAGGTTCGAAGATAGATACAGCAACCGTTCCCCGGCAACGACGCCAGAAATGCTTGTTGGTATTTCTTAACGTCACCACTAGTGCGCACCTAGCGTGAGCGTAAGATCCACCCGGGTATACCGACAGGTGCAAAAGAATCCACAAGCGCACGGAAATACAGCTATAGCACTTCCCCAAAGGAGTATTCCAAAGGGTATCGAATCCAAGGAACGATGTGTACTACCTTCTATCCCAGACTGATGATCCAAGGACACAACTCTATAGGATGAGATGAAGATGGAAAGGATCTTGCTGGTAGCGCGAGAGTTGAGAACAGTCTCTCGATTAGGAACTTCTCATTTTGGACACCGACCCCTCCTGTCTATAACAGTTGGTTCACGGCAAATGGTTGCCTACACGTTGTATCCGGACGTGGGGGATTTCAGAGGGTCCAACGGCTATCACTACCGCGGCCTACCCCAAGACAAACCGTGGGATACAAGGCAAACGAAGGATAACCCGAAGTCTAGACACCACGTCTACACCGCTGATTACTACTATAGCACGGTTACGTTTGTCGACCCGTAACAACACTATAGCACTGCGTACGAAGACGGAGCAACGAACCCATGAGAGAGAGACCCGAACTAACTCAGATATATGCTAACCTATGCAAGGAATCATAGATGAACTTGGTCTAGATTAGGATAAAGAAGCATCCACTAACAATGATTAGACTAGCAGGCATACAAACAGGTTACAAACTTATATGTTTATAACAGAAGATCAAGGGTCGTGTTCATGAAGAACACGAGCCTCTAACTTATGAACAAACACAGAAGTATGAGAAACTCGATCGTCAACTAGATTGAGGAAGTGTGTTTGTGAAGAACATGAGCCTCTAAATGATGAACGAACGAAGAACACAAGAACACAGTATGAATGCCACTTTAGTCTAACTGAGAATGTCGAAATACTCACTTTATTCTAAATGAAGAACAGAAGCATCCGTAGAGGATCGTTCTTGAGGAAATGTGCCAAACACCATGGCACAATCCCAAGACACCACCCCACCTTCCTTCTAATCTCTAAAGCACTAGCAAGCCAGCACTAATCCTATGCAAGAGCTCTCCTCTCCTAATGAGAGAAGCCAAAAGGCAAAAGTGAAAAGGAGGAGAAAGAAGTGTGTGTCCTATTCTCTACCCCATCTCCTTCTATTTATAGGCCTGAGCACCAGCGTGGAAGGACCCCAAACACCCCGGGAATGAAGTGAGGAGCCAACCAGGAACCACCACGTGGAAGGCCAGGATTGGGCGCCCCAAGGTCGGTTCGGCCGACCTGTGGGGTCGGCCGACCCCTTGTGGGCCCCACTTGCCCTCTGCTTTCTCCTAGTGACTGATGTGTGGGTCCTTATGGCGGTTCCAGGTGTCCATGTGTTTTGGAGGCAGTTTAGGCGCTCTGGTGGGCCATGGGATCCATGTGATATACGCGTGGCGACTTCTGATTCGCCGAGGCTTTCTCCCTTGGATTGATGACATCATGGATCCAGGGGGTGCTCGCATGGCAGCCCCTTATTGGCTGAGCCTGGATTGCTTGGATTGGTGAGGTGGATGGATAAGGTGTGGTTTTGCTCTCTTTCTTGTGCTTATTACCTGCAATTGAATATACATCGCTACTTGTGGAAATTGTCAGTATAAGACCCTATTCTATGGTGGATGTATATTTCTTATTTCAAAATGCAGGCGTTGACGGCCACAAATATGGCACTTAACAGCCGTCAACACCCGTCTTGGAATTTTGGACATTGACCCCAATATTTGTGTCTTTTGGGCGTCATCAACCCTGTGATAAATATAGGGGCCTTCTATGAAATTTGATCTGTATGTATTGGTCCTCGGAGATGTTTTGGCATAGCACCTTGGTCCTTGCCACCTTTGGGAGTGAGTTTGCCTTGCACTTGAACACGAATGGAACTCCTCATTTACTCCTTTGAACTCGATGTGACTCCGTCCCTTTAGTCCATTTTTCCTACAAAAAACATCACACTTCCAAATGCATATACAAATTTGAACTTGTTATATCATTAGTGTGCCTAGTGGCGGGTTAGTACCATGATGAAGTTCAAACCAAAGTGTAACGAACATGTTTGGAGCACCAAAATTCACCGTCAACACTCCACCCTAGGGAGGTGCACCAAGTCGACAAGACTGACGGCGTCAGTGGGGCCCGGCGGGAGACCGCCGAAGCGGCGTGGCCCACGGGAACACGCACGCCGGCGTTTCGACTCAAAAACCATTCGGCTTAAGCTTGTTTGACCAGCCATAGCTCCAAAATTTTGAACTGGACTTTGAATTCTTAAAATACCAAAGTTGTAGCTGACATATCCCTCTTCAACTTTTGTGAAGGTCGACCTATGGAAAACTCCACAAATTTGGAGTAAAATTCCCTCAAAGTTTCTCTTTTTCTCGGTCCCGGTCAACTTAGGGTCTGAACTTTGACCATGTTTTTGAGGCTTTTGCACTTCGAAGTTGAAATGCCGCCAATTGAATGAAATGTGTCCCCGGAAAAACTGAACAACTTTCATATTGGCAGATTTTGAAGTTGTTATAAGAAATTTGGAGTTTAAGCTGAGCCATCAAAAGAGGTCTAAAAGGGTCTTTCGAAGATGACCATGCTAGCTAGGGTTTAACTCTCCTTTCAAGCCAAAACTCAAAAAGTACCAATGGACAAAGTTGTGTCCCATGAAATTCTTGACAACTTTTATATTGGCATGATTTGAAGTGTTTAGAGAAAATTTGGAGAACGTGCTAGAACATTAAAGAAGGGTATTGGGACTTAGGGGTTTGACTTTGGTTTTCAGGGGTTTGACCCATGGGTGGGTGTTTGACCAAGTCAACCATGTTGAAACTTCATTAAAGGCATAATTAGCAATTTAAACATCTGGGATGTTACATCCTACCCCCCTTAAACAGAATCTCGTCCCGAGATTCAAAAGATAGAAGATGAAGATAAGAGAAAATACTTACGATTTCGGGATTGCAAAAAACCTGGGTACTTGGTGTTGAGATAGTGTTCAGTCTCCCGAGTAGCTTCTTCTTCGGTATGGTGACTCCATTGGATTTTATACATTTTTACTGAATGTCGTCGAGTCTTTCTCTCTTTTTGATCCAAAATTCTCAAGGGATGTTCAACTACGGATAGGTTGGGTTCGATCCAAGAATTGGATTGGACGATAACTTTTATCTCCGGTTTATTTGCACATCTCCTTAGTTGTGAGACATGAAACACATTGTGGATCGCCGAAAGCCATTCAGGAAGATGAACGCGATAGGCAACCGGTCCACAAACTTGAATGATTTCATAAGGGCCAATATAGCGTGGGGCTAATTTCCCTTTTACTTCGAACCTTTGAATCCCCTTTGTTGGTGAGACTTTGAGATAGACATACTCACCAATCTGATACTTGTCGGGTTTCTTTCCTTGATCATGGCAATGTTGTTGTCGCATTTGAGTTGTCTTTAAGTTTGCTTGTATTACTTTTACTTTTTCTTCCGCTTCCTCAACTAAAGCTGCACCAAAGTATTTTCTTTCCCCAGTCTGTGACCAGTTCAATAGAGTTCGTCATCTCCTTCCATAAAGAGCTTCAAAAGGTGCCATTTTCAAACTAGCCTGGTAGCTATTATTATACGAGTATTCAGCTAACGACAGACAATTATCCCAATTCTTGTCGAAATGGATAATACAAGCCCTCAACATATGCTCTAGGACTTGATTGACTCTCTCAGTCTGACCATCCATTTGACGATGGTAGGCAGAACTGTGAAGTAACTTGGTTCCCATTGAGGCATGTAGGTGTTCCCAGAAACATGCCATGAACTGAGCACCTCTATCGGAAACAATGGTCCTAGGAACTCCGTGTAAGCACATGATGTGTTCAATATAAATTTCTGCATATTGCTTCACCGAGTAGGTGGTATGAAAGGGAATAAAATGTGCAGTCTTGGTGAGTCTGTCCACAATAACCCAGATGGAATCTTGGTGCTTTGGTGTGAGAGGCAGTCCCACTATGAAATCCATACTTATATCATCCCATTTCCATGAAGGTATTGGAAAAGGTTGAAGAACACCATCGGTTTTCAAATGACTAGCTTTAATTCTTTGACATGTGTCACACTCGGACACATATTTGGCAATCTCTACTTTCATATTTGATCACCAGAAGTTTTCCTTCAAATCTTGGTACATTTTGCTACTCCCAGGATGAATTGAAAATTTGAATAGATGTGCTTCATCCAAAATTTCCTTCCTGAGACTAGTATCATTTGGGACAACAAGATGTTGCCCAAACCAAACTGTACCCTTTGAGTCTTGGTGGAAACACTTGTATTTAGGAACACCCTCTGACAATTTCTGCCTTATCTTTTTAACATCCTCATCATCAGACTGAGTGTTTAAAACTTTGTCGTACAAGGTAGTCTCCATGCCAATACCATTTAACTCACCTTGACTAACAATTTCTAAATTGAGTTTGTTCATCTCGTGGCACAATGTGTCACTATTGGTGTCCACAGATAAGCAATTGTAATGGACTTTTTGGCTAAGAGCATCGGCAACAACATTTGCCTTGCCGGGGTGGTAATATACCTCCAAGTCATAATCTTTAATAAGTTCTAACCACCTTCTCTGGCGCATATTCAAGTCCGCTTGAGTGAAAATATACTTGAGCCTTTTGTGTTCAGTAAATATATTGCAACGGGTTCCCATTAAGTAATGCCTCCAAATTTTGAGAGCATGAACAACCACTGCTAATTCAAGATCATGAGTGGGGTAATTCTTTTCATGGGGTCAAAGTGCTCGAGAAGCATAAGCAATGACCCTATTTTCTTGCATGAGAACACAACTGAGACCAGTACCCGAGGCATCACAATAGACCTCATATGGCTTAGAGTTGTCTGGTTGAGCCAAAACGGGTGATGAAGTCAAATGTTGCTTTAGGGTGTGGAAAGCTTTTCATAATTCTCATCCCATACAAACTTGACCCCTTTCTTCAAAAGTTCAGTCATAGGTTAGGCAATTCTGGAAAAATCCGGAATGAAGCAACGATAATAACCAGCTGATCCAAGAAAGCTTCAAATTTGATGAACGGACTTAGGTGGTTTCAATCCATCACTTCTTGCACTTTACTTGGATCCACTGAAATACCATCACTAGAAATAGTGTGGCCTAAGAATTTCACACTATCCAGCCAGAATTCACATTTGGAGAATTTAGCAAAAAGCTTGTGATCTCTCAAACGTTGCAGAACGATGCGGAGATGTTCGGCATGTTCTTCTTCATCTTTGGAACAAATTAAGATGTCATCGATGAAGACCACCACGAACTTATCCAGTTCGTTCATGAATACTAAATTCACGAGGTAAATGAAGTAGGCAGGTGCATTGGTAAGTCCGAAGGACATGACTAAAAATTCATATAGCCCATATCGTGTGGAGAAGGCAGTTTTAGGAATATCACAAGGCCGAAACATTATCTGATGATATCCTGATCTAAGATCAATCTTGGAAAAAACTTTTGCTCCTGATAGCTGATCAAACAAAACATCAATGTGGGGAAGGGGGTATTTATTTTTGATAATCACCGCATTTAGAGGCTGGTAGTCCACACATAGCCTCAAACTACCATCTTTCTTCTTAACGAAGGGAGCAGGACATCCCCAAGGAGAAGAACTCCGGTGGATGAAACCCTTATCCAATAATTCCTGAAGTTGGGTCTTCAACTTAGCCAGTTCCTTGGGTGCCATACCCGGTAGATCATTAAGGAAGATATCCGGGTACTCACACACCACTAGAATTTCTTCTAATTTGGTAGCTATGGTTACAAAAGCACATGAATTCACAAATACTCTGGAGGGTAAGTAGAGCTTTCATGCTCCAACTCTCGGGGAGTTGATTTCTATCCTTCACTCATAAATGTCCAAGATCACCTTGTGTAGGGTCATCCAGTCCATCCCTAGAATAAAATCTATTCCATCTAGACCCAAGGTTATAAGATTCGTCTGAAAAAACTTGCTACCTAACTCTAAGGGTACCCCAATGATTACGGTGTTGGAAGAAAATTTTCCTCCCGGTGTGGCGATCTTATAGACACCCCTAGTATGCGTTTCCTTTAAACCCAACTTGATTTGTGTTTGCTTGTTCATAAAACTATGCGTAGCACCAAACCCTAAAACCCTAAAATATGTTTGCCTTGGATAGAGAATGTACCCGTCGTGACTGTTGCTCCCTCAAGAATTCCCACCATTGTGGTGAAGTTGAGACAACCCTGCTTGACTTGCACGGTCTTCTTCTTTCCCTTGTCCTTGTCCCGATTCGGTCAACGTCCTTGGTTCTGCTGGTTGCGCTAATTCTGCTGCTTGGGACGGGGGCACTCATTAGAATAGTGTACCGTCTCTCCACAGTTGTAGCATTTGCCATCCCTAGTATTCTGGTTTGGCTGTGAAGCATTAGGCTTGTAATTCTGCTGCTGGGAAGCAGAAGAACGATAGTCCCCCACTGCTGATTCTGGGGTAGCTTAACCACCCAACGTCCAGACTGCTGGTTCCTTTGAGAACCTTGGGAAACCTTCTTCACAAGGTGAAACTTCCGATTAGGTGCGTTGTTAGAGTTGAACGCAGCCTTCGTCTTCTTTGCATTCTATGTCCTCTTCATAGCATCTTCTTGAGAAATAGCCAAATCCACTATATCATGATAGGTGTTGGTCTTGATGGGGTTCAGCCTTTCATAAAGCTCAGGATCAAGACCATGTCGAAAACGATCCATCTTTTTCTTATCATCATCCACATGATATCCCCATACTTGCAATGATGGTTAAATTTCTGGGCATATTGATACACAGAATCAGAACCTTGCCTTAATGCCATTAATTCACTTATCTTCCGGTCAACCATCCCCTGAGGAATGTGATGAGCCTTGAACACTGTTTTGAACTCCTCCCAAGTAATGGCATGTCCAGCCGGTTTCGTCATCTTAAAATGCTCCCACCAGATCAGAGCAGGGCCAAAAAGTTGTAAGGCTGCAAAGCTGGCCTTGCGCTCCTCCGAGCATGGTAGAGTGAGAGCATCAAAGCCGGCCTCAACGGCACGAATCCAAGCATCAGCCTCCAGGGGTTCTTCTGCTTTGGCAAACATTGGTGGCTTCAAAGCCATGAAGTGCTCATTCCTGGCCACTAGTGTCTGGTCATCACGCAGATTGACGCGCTGCTGCTGCTGCTGATTGTGCAAGATCTGGCGCATCATATCAACTTGAGCCAAAAGGAATGTCTCCATGGGCGTCATGGGAGGTGGCGGTGGCGGGATGCTGCCACTTGTATCACAGAACCCATGGGGAGTAGTGTGAGTTGAACCCACCATCTGAAAAATTGTTGGAATTGAGATTAGTCACACATTCATAAGCTTGCCGATAGAATTACACACAAGTAGAACATGTGAAACAAATCCATCCATAGCAGAATTTTTCAGAGGGAACAGTCACACTACGCTGGAGCATAAAATTAACATCTCCTGTCTCGGTTAACAATTGATGTTCAACTTTGGTCAGTGGACACATAATTTAGTGCACTACAACTTTGGTATTCAACTAATTCACGAAATTTGACGTTATCATGCTTGAAAAATTCACTTTCCGATCCTCTGTCCAGGCTGTTTTTCAGCTAGCCGAGGGTTACAAAAATCTTCATAACTTTCGGCACAAAAGGGTAATAAGGTTGAAAATTTGTGAGCATGCACGAAAGAAAATTTCCAACAACTTTGCTTTTTATTGCACAGCCCAGATTTGACTACAAAAAGGTTCAGATTACAGATTACTAGAACTACTGCAGAAAGTCATGCAACACTTGGATACTACACTTGATTACAAGTTTACAACACATGCTAGGTCCTCATTCATCATACTAGTGGTTAACATACAGCTTCTAGCCACACAAAAGAATACTCCATCTATGTCAGCCTATCCCATCCACAGACCAAAATTAAGCCACCATAGGAGTATACTTGCTGCACTAACTACTACCATCTAGAAGTCATCTAGGTTGCCTACTGAGGAGGCGCTAGAAGCAGATGAAGCAATCTCCATCAGCTCTGCCTGTGGATCTTCTTTCTCACTATCTACGATGGATTGAGTGTCATCCAGATTGTCCTCCATAGCTTCCGGAACTGGTGGTTGTTGTGGCGGCTGCTGTAGCATAACGATCATGCCATGGGCGGCACCAAAATCCTCGTCCATCAGCTCTAGCTGCTCTTCCATTTGTGCTAATGCTTGCACATGCTGTGAGCGCTCATCCCTCATCTGATCTATCTTGACCTGCATCTGCTCTCGCTGCTCCTGGAGTCCCATAATAGTCTGAAAGCGATCAGCGAGCTAGCCTACCCACTGAGCCGCACGGGTCACCCAGCGAGCCTCTCTAGCCTCCAGTCCAACAATCCTCAGTCGTGCCTTTCTAAGGTCTCGCTCCAGCCCCATGTAGCTAAAGGAGATGGAGAGTAGGTGGTGAGTCCGTACTCCCAACACTCCAGCAGTGTCGAGCGCAACGGTGGACACGTCTGTGGTAGCCACACCGCGGAGAGTCTGAAGACGGTACAGTGCGTTCATGCACCGCGACATCTCGTGCAGTGCATCCAGTGGGATCCTTTCAGTCAGAAGCGCTGCCATGTTCCCCATGCGGTTCCTCCATGCGGGATCCACAGCGTCCACGGTCGGGAGTAGTCCCACAGGAGTTATTGACACCTCGAGAGGATGCTGATCACCAATGGTGTTTAGCACTCTCAAAGCAGCAACCTCAAGTGTCTCCATCATGCGGATGCTTGACACGTCCATGCTCAGGTCCTTCCACTCCAGGTGAGCGGGATGAAGTGGCACGGTCACCCGAACATAGCAGCGAGGCACTCCAAGATGCGTGGTCTCCAACGCCTCGTACGTCGGAGGAGTAGCGTACCCTGACGAGCGAAAGGTGTCCCACAAAATGCGGGCAAATCCCTCAAGGTGTAGCCCGTTGGTGTGGACTGTCCTATCAGGGCGTACCTCCCAGAACAGTGGTCCAGCCATATGTATCAACAAAACTCCCACCAATTAGTGTGAGTTAAAAGATAACAGATTCTGTCCAGAGCATAAAAATGCATGTAACTCATATTCTGGTAGGCTAAAATTCTCAAATTTTGCCAGCTACTCATTGATGTTATTTGACCCAAAACTGGTATTCAAAGGTTGGGCTAAAAACAAAAGGAAGATACTCTAACATACAAAAGTTCAGTTCTCTGTCTTCCAGGAAAAACAGCAAGCAGTCCTGAACTAAACTGAGCATAACTACAGATTCCCTTGCTCAAAAATTCTGAAATTTTTACAGCAGAATCTTGACAAGATTTGACACAACTTTTGTATCTAACTTTTCTCCAGAAGACTCCATTCAAAGGATCGAAAAATTCAGATCAACAGAGCATCCAAAACTGAGGAACAGGGACAGCTACAAAGATTGGGATGATGTGAGTGTTTTGGTGAGGTGTTTTAGGATAGATTTTAAGAGTGATTTAATTACTTCTTAACAACTTTTAGCATGATGCAAAAGCGTCCTAAACATCCTCACAAGGCAACTCCATGCCATGGAATCGTGGTTAGCACCGGTGGCAAGACACAAATATACGTCTCTCCATATAATAGCTAGTCGGATAACTAACCGTTCGAAACTACCGGAGCGTGGTTAGTGTACCTGCAAAAGAAAGAACCTTCCATGCCAGCACGTCACGAAGCGTCCCCAAATATTACCGTTCACTATAGAAATGGCAACCATGCGTTTAGCGCTGCATGGACAGCGTCCAACCTGAGACACGCCCCTTTTGATTGGAGGGTGTCCCCCTTCGCATGTTCGTAATGCGGAATCATGCACACGTATGACAAAACGTGGCGACATCACAACCCATGATATGTTCGTGTGGAATAGAACATACTATCCTTCGTATGATTTTCATACGGAAAGCACACATATAAAACACGTGGGCATCCAACCGAGAAGATAGGATCTGTTGAATAGATTGCAAATTGACCCTCGCATACTCGTGATGCAGCACAACACACATATGAAACAGTGGCTTAAGATGTGCTAGATGTTAGTTTAAATAAACCATAGTTTACTAGTCACCTGAAACAACCCAAAATCCCTCTAGGGCCTCTCAGACTAGTTCATCCTTAGCGTTCCTAACGTATTTTTGCAAACACACCTTAATCTTGCAAGTTTTATTCCAACAACATGTTAATAAGGGTGTATCAAAATCTCTGGTGTACAAGCGAGCTCTGATGCCAGCTGTGATAGAACCGCCCAAATTAATTCCTAATTACCGCATAAACCATCCACTTGGTCATTATGCGTTAAAAAGGAGTTAACCTGTTGAGTCTGCCAGGTCAAGCCCGGAAAATCACTTAACAAGGATCAAACACTTGTACATCAAAACTCACTCGAAGGCAAGTCCAGAGATAGACAATTCACAAATTATTACATCAAGCTCCATAAGGATCATTATTACAAACCAGGTCTTTTGCATAAGGGTAAATAGTTCAGAGTTCAAAACACAGTGGAAATACCGTACTAAACGTTTATAAGAGACATCACAGGAGGCCATCCATGATGTCACTAAGCACTGTCATCCTCCCACTCAACTTCCCAACCGGGTGGGAGAGAACCAGACCACGGGAACCCATCATCATTCACATCACCTGAAAACAACATCAAAAGCAAGGCTGAGTATACTAATACTCAGCAAGACTTAACCGTCGGGTGATGGAAAATCACCAACTTTCTAGATATGCTAGTGGGTTTCTGTTGGAACTAGTCCTAATCTCTCACACTCACGCAACGAACGGAAGGAGCAGATGAACAACAGCAAGTGCCTGCGATGAACACCGCGGCCGCACACACGGCTTGTATCTTGGCTATGACAAAAGTAAAGGACTCAAACACCTAATACACAGGAATTACCTGGACACTTAAAGACCTGGTGACGCAGTGGCAGCACCCACTCGACGCACTCCGCCGACCTTCACGCGCACGAATGCACTCTTTGGTAACCTGGCCATCTCCACGTTCGGAGCCATGCACTCCCTCGTGGAAACAGGTCTCCAGTGCTTATCCAGAGCCTTGTGCTTCTCCGCAATTGCTGCCAACGGCCTATGACTATCCTAACCTGCAACTGACAGCACTAATAGCACGTGCCAACACATCGTGCTCTGACCTGACTACTAGCAAGTACGCGAGCACACACTAACAAATTAACTTAGCCTTAACCTATGACGCACACACGCCAACTTACAAGCTAACAGACCCAACATGCATCGTACGCACAAGATCAAGTAGCCCTGGACTCCACGTACTCGTCGCACACACGATGGACTCGACCTAGATGATGGCCATAAACGCGAGCTCGAACATGCACGCCATCGACGACTCGACCGGACACAGGCCATGCACGGACACGACGTGGTTTATTCCAACAATCTCCACCTAAACCATGACTTGGCCGCCCATCCTACCGTACAAGGCGCCGGCTCCTTGTCGGCTTTCATGCGGAGTTTCTGTTCTCCATCTCTGATGCCGCCGCACGCCACCGTTGCTGGAGTTGATGCCGCTGCTTCCATCGTCGCCGCCGGGATTGCCACCACGACTAGCAGACACACAGGCATACACGAGCTCGCCACACATGGCCTACACTTGCCACGGACCCTAACGCACGGCCACATGCACACCGTCCGTCTCGAGCACACACTCGCGCACGATGCCACCATGAACTCATGCTCCTGCCTTGACACAACGGACTCGAATGCGAGCACAAACTCACGTGTCGTCGATCCTACAGATGCACACGTGTGTGCGCACACGCGCTCGAACATCAGAACCTTCTTCCTCAGCGCCACACGCCAAGCTCCTTCTCCGCCGGCGCCACACCCCGAACTCCTTGTCTACCGGCACCACACACTGAGCTCCACCACGCCCGACAGGATCGACACACGATCCACTGCCGCAACGTCACCATTGGAGGCCACACACAGGCCGATGCACAGCCTGCCGACCTCGCCTCGCCTCGCCGATCGCGCACACCACTGACCGGCGCGCATGCCGCAACCGCGCCGCGCCGCGCCTCACGCGCGCGCCGTGCCGCGCTCGCGGCTCCGCCGGCTGCCTCCCTTTCTCGACCAAGCTCTTGATACCAATTGTTGGAACTAGTCCGAATCTCTCACACTCATGCAACGAACGGAAGGAGCAGATGAACAACAGCAAGTGCCGGCGACGAACGCCGCAGCCGCACACACGGCTTGTATCTTGGCTATTGATAATAGTAAAGGACTCGAACACCTAATACACAGGTATTACATGGACTCTTATAGAGCTGGTGAAGCAGCGGCAGCACCCACTCGACACACTCCGCCGACCTTCACGTGCACGAACACGCTCTTTGGCAACCTGGCCATCTCCACGTTCCGAGCCATGCACTCCCCCGTTGAAACAGGTCTCCAGTGCTTATCCAGAGCCTTGCGCTTCTCCGCAATTGCTGCCCACGGCCTATGACTATCCCAACCTGCAACTAACAGCACTAACAGCACGTGCCAACACATCGTGCTCTAACCTGACTACTAGCATGTACGCGAGCACACACTAACAAACTAACTTATCCTGAACCTATGACGCACACACGCCAACTAACAAGCTAACAGACCCAACATGCATCGTACGCACAAGATCAGGCAGCCCTGGACTCCACGTACTCGTCGCACACACTATGGACTCGACCTAAACGATGGCCATAAACGCCAGCTCGAACACGCACGCCATCGACGACTAGACCGGACACACGCCATGCACGGACACAACGTGGTTTATTCCAACAGTTTCTTTTGCTGAAAAGCAACAAAGAGTAGGTCCTTACTTTCATGTTTTAGCTCAAAATTCTTGTTGATTAACCATTACTAAGTAAGCAACTATTGCAAGCATAAGTTGTGCAAACAATTAAGCATATGTCCATATTACTTCTCACTTCCATCATTAAAGGGACATAGAGTGTATGGCTAAGCAATCTCGGATAACGGTGAGAGGCCGATGGTCGATCAATTAATAACCTTGCATGGTGGACATAAACACACGGGAGATTGCACACCCCAAAAACAGCCAACTAGAAACCATAAGGGGTGGGGTATGCACCAACTAGGCGGTTCCCAACCATCCTCGGTTCAAGATCCATTTCTACAGTCTTTGGTACAAGGTGGTTTGGCTACAGCCTCTGCCGCCCAAACCCACACATGCACGACTCTGTTGCAAGCAGAGGGGACTCTTCCCAAGATTAGTGGTCATAGATCCCTTACTAGATTAAGAAGGTACTAGGCTTACCGGTCCCATTCCCGGCAAATGTTTAATACGTTCAAAAGCTTAACCAAGACATCTACTGGCCGGAGCCGATCCCATGCTCTTACCACTTGAGCATATCAATTTAATAAAATCTTATGATTCCAACATAAGAAACCTATAGCTCGCGTGTGACGAACATCACTTGACTTTTACCGTGTCCTTAGAGCATGGCAACTAGCGACCTATCATGCTAGTATTTGAGCATATGAACCTATGATCATGCATCCAGGGTTTCAATTCAACTCCTGAAACTTAAATGCACAAGCATAGACAAACATAATTATAAAAGTTAGAAAACTGGGTTATGCTCCGGGGCTTGCCTTCACTAGCACAGTCAATGGGGAAGTCTTCCGAACTTTGGTTCGGGTCTTGCTGCACCTCCACCACGTTCACTTCTCGTTCAGCTAGCTCTCCCTCGGATTTTGGCACCAACTCGTAGTTTCTGTCCGGAAGTTCTACACGACATGGATATGCATTAACTTCATGTATTCATAATTAAGGAGTGAAAACTGAGTTCAGAAATGAAGGGAAAACATGGAGTGTATTGATGGCCACATTCACCTAGATAATGATATATTCAGCATACTCTTCCTACCAAAGCAAGGGTGTGTGTGGTTTGTCTTCTTTATTTGATGGTGATTGTGTGCACATCTAAATTAATTAATTTATTTTATTTCACCAAAGTAAGGGGTGTTGTTCATGGTTTGATTCGGTGAAACTTCAAACAAATGATTTAAATGGTACACAAAGGTGATCTTTGTTTTCCTTTTATTTCTTAAATTGAGCTTGATTTACTTCGAAAATTAATTCTGGAAGAAGGACAAACAATGTGAAGGACCGGATTGGGCGACCAGGGAGGGGGGAGTGAATGAGAGCCGATAAAATTCTTTTCGAGAGAGATAGCTCCTCCAATGAGATGAACACAGCCTCAATCCCAAAATCACTTTTACCACTCCATCCGTACGTTTGCCAAGACCACGTAGCCACTGGAGTGCTACTGATCCTAGGAGCAAACCTCAGCAGCAAGCAACACAACTAGCACACACAACAGCAGAAACCACACACGGGTAATTTCCTACCAAGGGCGGTCAAACCGCATGGACAGGGTGGTCGGACTGCCTCGGCCTGGAATTTCCCAAAACCACAACTCGAAGCTCACGACTCCAAATCGACCCAAGATTTTGCTTGGAAACTCCTCTGATCAAGGCAAACAAGCTATCAGATAAAATATCTGGAAAACCAAAACTTTCCTAGCGAAATCCCCAGGGCGGTCAGACCGCGTACCAAGGGCGGTCAGACTGCCTCCCCTCCAGAAACTGGCCGCAGGTCAACCCTGAACTTCCCTTCACCCGATCTCCTGATTCACTCCACGGATTGCAACGAAACTTCGGGGATAGCTGGGTCACCTAATGGAAGACCTCTCCACCGAAGGATATCCACTGATACCCTTCCAATCAAGAGGAATCACGAATCGAAGGCCTCTAGGTCATGAACTCCAAGAACTCCAAAATCCACCCAAATCGAAGGTTTTCCCAAGAGATTGCTGGGGGCAAAATCACCAAGAAAAGAGGCACCAAGACCTCATGTGTGATACCCAACAAGAATCCCCTCAAACATGCCACCACGAAAATCCCCAGAAAGAGCTCTGAAAATCACCAAAAGGGAAAATCCCGGGAGACAAACAGAGACTAGATGAACCGCGCCGAAGGTTCTATACATGCCATGAAAGGTTCATACAAGGTCTAGCAAGCCGCCCGAACATCTAACCCTCTCACAAGATCTCTCATGAAGCTCTCAAGCTAGGCCTAAGGAAAACAAAGGAGGAAAGCAAATGAACTAGGGTTCCATGTGGTGGCTGCCATCTCCTCTCACTTGAGTTTATATGGAGGGCAACCAATGACCAAACTACCCCTACTTACCTAACTTAAGATACAAGCCCACCAAGGGCACTTTGGGAACTTCGGTCGTTTTCTTCATCCGACGGACACCCGCTGGCCGCAATCCGCTTCATCTCCATGCAAGCCTCATGATCACGCCGCGTGTCCTCCGCTTCGAACCTTCTCAACGCGCTGCGACCTAGATGGTCAAACCACCCCTTCTGGGCGGTCAGACCGGCCACCGCCGGTCACTTCTGGCCAGGCGGTCAAACCGCCCCTCTTGGGCGGTTAGACCGCTTGGTCAGGCTGGATCGCCCCATCGAGCCTTCGGCCGTGGCTTTGTGGCTCAACCAAGTAACCCAATGGTTTTGTGGCCAAACCACTGCAAACCCCGTGTGCAAGCTTCAGTTGTTAGCTACTACCTTTCACCGGCTCCATCCCTGTCGACATCATCTTGCTCTTCTTGCCAGCGTACGGTCCGCACTTGATCCCGTCGGCCAGTGGGTACCTCAATCGAGGCCTAATTGTCTCTCCGCTCCTGGGAGGTCACACAGACATAGACTTTTCGCACTAGATCTTCACCTGCACCACGGGAATCAAACCACAACCTGCACCTGCAATACTAGGCCAAGAGTCAGTCCACACAACATTGTCAATCACTCATCACCAAGGAGCGACCATCCACTGGTCCTCGGACCACACAGGTCCTCAATCTCCCCCTTGATGAGTGCATTGACAACACCCACACGCATAGTAACCATCAGAGGAAAAGAAAAAGAAAAAGAAAGAAACTAACAACAACCCATCAAGTGATCCAAAAGCCAAACAACACAAACCCTGATCACTTGAAGCCAAAGTCTCGGTCCCCTAAGGCAAGGGCAACGGCTCAACACAACCGAGACAAAAACCAAAGCTCACAAAGAGCATACCACCAAAGCAAGAACTCAGGCGACACAAGGAGCTCCCCCTGAACACCTGCAGGCTCCCCCCTGAGCAAATGCACTCCCCCTGAACACATGCATGTAAAGAACTATAGCAAATGCATGAAAACGAGCAAAACTTGCTCTCACTGACCCAGGCCGGTCAGACCGCCTAGCTAGGCCGGTCAGACCGCCTGGGCTGGTCACACCACAAACAGGGCGGTCAGACGGCCCCCTGCAAACATGGTCGGAAAAATTTCGAAACCAGCTGAAAACCCTTTAAACATGCTCAGATCTATTTTCCATGCACAACCTTCTCCCCCTTGTTGACAATGCATGAATCAAAGCATTTCTACGAAAATTACAACCTAGAGCTTCTCAAATAGACAATGAGCACCACAAAATGCTACGAGTGAGCAAATGAGCAAGCAAGACATTCCAAAGACTCATATGAGCATTGTCACCATGATAGTAAAGCTATATGAACAAATGAGCAAGCCATGATCAAAATACACAATTTTGTGAAAAATTCCCTCTCATGAGCTAAAGACCAAAACATGAGCAAAGCATACCAAAGTGAATTTAAATAACACAACCTTCATGCTAGGTCAAATATCCTTAACACAAGATAATTACAAACACCCATAAGCATCTCATGTCATGTTAAAGTCACCGAGCCGTGTGTCTACTTCTTAAAGCCAGAAATGGTTGTTGGCATTTCTTAACGTCACCACTAGTAGCGCATCTAGAGGGAGCGTATAAGAGCGACCGGGTATACCGCAAGCGCACGGAAATACCGCTGTAGCACTTCCCCAAGGAAGGAGAGTATTCCAAGGGTATCGAATCCAAGGAACGACGTGCACTATCCTCTACTCTAGTATAAAAGGTCTAAGGACACAACACCGATTGATAGGATAGGTAGAAAGGATCTGCTTTGACCGAGTGCAGAGTCTAGCACGGTCTCTCAGGTAAAACACTCGCCTTGGGCGCCAACCCACCCTAGCTGTTTAAGGCTAGGCAATATGTTCTGGTAACGGGGCCCTACCCAGTACACAGGCACGAAGGGTTCTAAAGGGTCCAACAGGCTGTCACCACTGCGGCCTACCCCTATCATTACGCGAATGTACTTGATATTCGTAGGATAACCTATGGTCCAGACACCACGTCTACACCACTGACTACTACTATAGCCGGACACCGTCTGACGTCCCGATAGCCCGACTATAGCACTCCGTATAAATACGGAACTATGAATCCGCGAGGGAGATACTGGCACTAGCTCAAGGTATGCTCTATCACTCATGCAAGATCACGAATGCACTTTGATCTAATTAGAGATATGCAGGAGCATCAACTTTACTCTAATAGACAAGCTAGCAAACTAGACGCAAACTTATGATCCAAGTCTACTAGATCGAAAGGGTTGTGTTCGAAGAACACAAGCCTCTAAATCAAGACAAACGAAGAACACAAGAACAAAGAAACTAAGCATGCATACGACTTTAGTCTAAATAGAAAATGTCGGAATACTCACTTTAGTCTAAATGAAGAACAAAGGCACCGCTGAGGATCGTTGTTGAGGAAGATGTCATGAACATGACATGGCCCCAAGCCTCCCACCTCACTTCCTAGCACTAGTCCTATACAAAGAGCTCTCCTCTCCTAAAGAGAGAGGCTCCAAGGCAAAAATGAAGAGGAGGAGGAGAAGTGTGTGTCTCAAATGGGAGCCCCTCCCCTCCTATTTATACAGGAGGGAGTGGCTTGCTTCGGGGCTCCAAGTGCTCTAAAACGCCCGGGATAGCAGCAGGGGACCAATCAAGAGCTGACCCGTGGAGGGCCGAGATCAGCCGAACCAAAGTCAGTTCGGCCGATGTTGGGTTCGGCCGAACCCTCGGGGCCACGTGTCGCCCTGTGTTTCCTCCAGGTGGCTGACAAGTGGGCCTTGAGGTCACTCCCTCGTGCATGACAGGTTTCCCGACGGCTTTGGGGGATAAGAGGGCCCTTGAATCCATGTAATGTCCACGTGGCGACACGTGATTCGTCGGGCTTGCCCCTCTTGAATTGATGACGTCAGTGATCCAGGGGAATTCTAGGTGGCATCCCCTCATTGGCTGAGCTTAAAGTACATGGATCAAAGACTTGTGCTTTTTACTCCTCTTTCTGGTGCTAGTCACCTGTATTTGCATAATCACCTACACTTGTGGAAATGATTAGTTTAAGCCCTATTCTAGTGCTGATGATCATTTCTCATGCCAAAAGGTACATGTTGATGAGTATAAAATGAGTGGATAACAGCCGTCAACAGGGGGATTGCAAGTGCCGTGCCGCTTACCATAGACGGGATCGAGGCTAGCTTAGACCTTCATATCTTCGATGTCCTTGATCTCAATCTTCTCCTAGGATCCCCTTTAGAGCAGCTCTTCGATACATCTTCAGGGAGCCTAGATGATAAGCCTAGGGGAGTCGCTTCTACCACTGCTACCCCTTGTCTGGGACATCCTATGGCAAAGCCTCTTCCCCAACAAAACCCGCTCGAGAAGATGACACATACATCTCCGTTCGCATCATCCGGGTCTGTTCTCATTAAGGTTGTAAAATGTTCTGCCCCTCTTGAGGATGACTTGGGAGACTCTCTTCACCTTTGTGAAGATGAACGATCGTCACCATTCTCGACCGAGTTTCAGCCTCTTCCCGCTGGCCCGTATCATGTTGCTTTCGATCATTATCGAGAGTCAACATCGAGCTTCCACGATGACTCTCTTGAGATGGAGAATTCATGGGCCATGGAACCTTTCGAGGCACTGACTCTGGAGTCCGGAGGAAAGGATTCCACGCATGAGCATGGTAGCTTCATTCTTGATTCGCCATATAGACCATGCTCGCATCATGTCCCTCTAGAGTCAAACATACTTAGTGCACTGAGCATGCATGAGGGCTGCAATCACCTTATGGTCCCCTTTTGTAGAATGTTCAGAAGGTTGGTTGTACATGTATATGTCTATCATAAGCATATTAGATTTTGTATATGCACTGTGGCACTGACCTTGCAGCTAAAGCTTCACTGATACATCAAGGATTGGTGGTGAGACGAGAATGGCACCATCAATGATAGCTGCAAGATGAAGTTCCCATGGTCAAGCTTATGATCTTAAATAAACAAAGCACTACCAGGAGATAGCCTGGATTAGCATAGGATTCATTTCCCTTTTCGAATAAAAGCAAGA
Source organism: Cenchrus fungigraminus (assembly GCA_036936925.1). Taxonomy (NCBI): domain Eukaryota; kingdom Viridiplantae; phylum Streptophyta; class Magnoliopsida; order Poales; family Poaceae; genus Cenchrus; species Cenchrus fungigraminus. The sequence continues at coordinate 26,675,413 of CM072775.1, forward strand.
ACATGTTGTTAGGATAAGTTGTCCTTCTGGTATTTTTGGTCACTAACCTTTCAGGTGGAGATTGAAAAAAAAGATGGACAGATGATGCCTACGAACATGTGACCCACATCAGCTGCAACACCTAGATAAGCTTTGGTGAGGGAACATTTACAAAACGAAGCTTGATCACCACAAGCTTGAGTTTTGTTGCCTAGCAATGCAAACTTTAAGTGTGGGGGAGGTATGTGAGCATCCTGAGTAAAGTTCCTCCTCTACCAAATCTTACCCTGGGGTGGCGATGATGTCAGCTCTTTGAAGGACCGATTAGGCGAACCAGAGAGGGGGGGAGTGAATGGGATCCGATAAAAATTCTTCTCGAAGGAGATGGGAACTCCAACAAGACGAACACGGCATCCGAAACACTTCTCCGACTCAACTACCCAAGTTGGTCAAGACCACGTAGCCACTGGAGTGCTACTGGCCCTAAGAACCAACACACAACCTTCCGAGTCAAAACTCACCAACACACACAGTGGAAACTTGCACGGCTTGCTGCCTGTGCTACACCGGTCAGACCGATGGCCTGCGCCGGTCAGACCGGTGGACAGCGCCGGTCAGGCCGGTGGCTACAGCAGCCGCACAGCAAACGTTCCAGGAAGCCTCAGTGACTCCTCTAGGCCCTGGAACAAAAACCACCTCCAAAACACAACCTGGAAGGAAGAAGAACCCCTCACAAAACCTAGCAAAACAACTCCAAACACGCCAAGAACTGACCAGCAGGACCACGGGACAAAACCACACGGACAAGGCTGTTCCACGAGACAAATCCCACCAGGGGCTAGCACCGGTCAGACCGGTCAAGAGCACCAGTCAGACCGGTCGAGCCTGGGCAGCTCGGGATGAACAGCACCCGCGGGTCAGCTCCCCCAAATCCAACTCCCGATCTCCCGATTCGCTCCACGGATTCACACAAGACTTTGGGGATAGTAGGAACACCTCATGGGCACTCCATAGCCAAGATTTGGTCCACCAAAACTCGTTGAATCAAGAGGAATCGAAGGATTTCCGCCAAGAACACCACGAACCCTAGAACCACGAAAACCCCAAAATCGAGCCCCTTTACTCACGGATTTGGGAGGGGAATCAAAGGGAAAAGAACCACGAGGGGTTCATGCATACATCCCCCACCAAATCCCAAAGAGAAAGGTCTCAAAACCGCCACAAGAAATTCGCCAAGAAAAGCCTCCAAAAATCACCAAAAAGGAGAAACGGGAAAGACACATCCAAGCCTTGAGGAACCACGCCGAATCATCTATACATAGCAAAGAGGTTCATACAAGGTCTAGCTTGCCGCCCGATCATCCTTCCCTCTCACAAGATCTCACCATGAAGCTCTCAAGCTAGTCCTATGAAAATCCTAAGGAAAATAGGAAGGAAAATAGGAAAACCAAATGAGCTAGGGTTCCAAGAGATGGCTGCCATCCTCTCACCCCTTGGGTTATATGGAGGCAACCGAAAGACTAAAATACCCTTACTAGCTAACTAGGGATACATGCCCCTCAAGGGCGAAATCGGAAATCTTTGTCTTCGCACCATCGGACGGATGCCCAGCGACCGCAAACTTGCTTAGCCTCGACGCAAGCCTTGCGATCCCGACGCGTGTCCTGCGCTTCGAAGATTCCGGATTGCGTCGTCGCACACCGGTCAGACCGGTCTGGAGCTGCTGCACCTCCGTCTTCGGTTCTTCGGTCTTGGCTTTGTGGATCAACCAAGGAACCCAGTGGTTTTCTGGTGAACCACTGGAAACCCCGCGAACTCGGTGTAGCCTCCGCCAATCACCACTCATGACTCGGCTCCCACGTAGTCCCGGCTCGACCTTGGTTTTGAGGCTCTACCAAGAAACCGTCCATGACTTCATCTTGCTGTTCTTGCCACCGTGCGGCCCGCACTTGACCCCGCTGGCCACCGGGTCCCTCGAACCAAGCCTACTTGTCTTCTCCACACCTGGAGGCCTCACCGGCAATGACCTTTCGCGCTTGTTCTTCACCTACACCAACACCAGTCAAGCCGCAACCTGCACCTGCAATACTTAGCCAAGAATCAGTCCACACCACGTTGTCAATCACTCATCACACCAGGAAGCGACCATCCACCGGTCCTCGAACCACACCTGGCTCTCAATCTCCCCCTTGATGAGTGCATTGACAACACACACATTTTGGTAACCAAAGAGAAAAGGAAAAGAAAAGAAACGACTAAAAGAAACTCCAACAAGCGATCGAAAGCCAAAGAAAGGCAAAGAGCAAGATCACTTGAAGAAGACAAGTCTCGGACCCCTTAGGCAAGGGCAACGGCTCGACACATCCGAGACAAAACATGCTAAAGAAAGAGCACAAAGCATCAAACCAAAGCTCGAAAACCACAAAGAGCTCCCCCTGCACACATGCAAGCTCCCCCTGAACCAATGCAACTCCCCCTGGACGAATGCATGCAAACCTCTTGAAGAAAATAGAGCAGCTGCATCAGCTCAGCTCTGACCGGTCAGACCGGTCGAAACCACCGGTCAGACTAGTGCTCAACATGTGAACAGGACCAGCACACCTGACCGGTCAGACCGGTGACTTCAACCGGTCAGACCGGTGCACAACAGAGCCCAGAAATGGCTCGAAACCACCTGAAAACCTTCTAGATGCATTCAGTAGGCCAAAACATGCTCAAACTTCTCCCCCTTGTTGACAATGCATGAATCAAGCCAAAAAAGCAAAAAATGCAACCTAGAGCTTCTCAAATAGACAAAATTCAACATAGGATGCTACACATGTCCAAATGAGCAAGTTAGATACTCTATAGCTTCGTAATGACATCAACTTCATGATCACCAAGTTTCACAAGCATTGGACGAAGCTAAGGTAGAATTGAGCAATTTTTACGAAAAAATCCCTCTCATGAGCAAAGTCCTAAACATGATCAAAACATATCAAAATGGCAAAGCCACACAAACTTCATGCTAGGACAACCATTCTAAGCATAAGACCATCATAAACACCCACAAGCACCTCATGTCATGTCAAAGCCACCGAGCCATGTGCCTACTTCTATATATGAGACTTCTCATTGGTAGGCATCATGCAACGGTTTAGCACCCAAAGCAAATTAAAATTAGCACATATGACATGGGAGCACATTTTCCAAGCATTTTACATTTCATTTTCAGATTTGAAATTGGTACATGAAATGTCTTTGCGACAAAAAGGAACTTATGCCCCTCCACAAGATCAAGCATGGGGGCTAAACATTCATGATGGCAAATGAGCCTTTGGCCCCATATGATCAAAATAAGCTATCCAACCACAAATTAAGCATAGCCAACCCACAAAAACATGTCAAGATCATATAAAGGCATTTACTCACAAGAGAGCATACATATGAGATTTTTCAAAAACATAGCCATCAACCATGGATATAAACCAAGATTATCAAGAGCTAAGCCAAACTAACCATAGCTTACCAAGCTAGCTCACAAAGACATATATATCATTCCATGGTGAACAATGTATATAGGAGAAGCTTTTCCTAAACAATGCATATGATACAAAATGCATGCAACCTAAGATACAAAGATGCCTATACATCATGTTACATATGCCATGCCAAATGCAAGAAATGCACAAAGGAAAGCTATACATATGCTACAAAGGAGCTCCCACAGACCAACTCAAGAAATCAAACACACACCAAGCTCCCCCCGCAAACGAGTGAAAGTTGCTTGATCTAGGGGTTTGGTGAAAATATCGGCTAGTTGGTCATGTGTAGGTACATGGATCAAGGCTATCTTCCCTTTCTCTACATTGTCTCTCAGAAAATGATACCTCACTTCTATGTGCTTGGTTTTGGAATGGAGCACTGGGTTCTTTGCAACGCTTATGGCACTGGTGCTGTCACATTGAAGTGGGACATGGGTATACTCCTCACCAAAGTCACTCATGGTGTATGTGATCCAAAGGAGCTGAGAGCAACAACTAGCTGCGGCCACATACTCTGCCTCGGTAGTGGATTGCGCAACACTCGACTGTTTGCGGGAAGACCAAGACACCAAAGAAGAACCCAAGAACTGGCAAGTCCCAGAAGTGGACTTCCTATCCAACCGACACCCGGCAAAATCCGCGTCTGAAAAACCATGAAGCGCCAAAGAAGAAGACGCGGAGTACCAAAGGCCAAAGTCGGGAGTATGTCGTAAATACCTAAAAATGCGCTTGACCACTTGCCGATGCGAAGTTCTTGGAGACGCTTGAAAACGAGCGCACAGACATACCAAGAACTGGATGTCCGGCCTCGTCGCCGTCAAGTAAAGGAGTGACCCGATCATGCTCCGGTACTCCTTTTGGTCCACGTGTTCACCTTCCTCGTCCGCATCAAGAGCTGTAGTCGTACTCATAGGCGTCGCCATGGCCTTGGTGTCCTCCATCTTGAACTTCCTCACAATGTCCTTGGTGTACTTAGCTTGGTGCACAAATGTTCCTTCCTTTGATTGCTTGATTTGTAGCCCGAGGAAGAACTGCAACTCGCCCATCATGCTCATCTCAAATTCCCTGCTCATGTCTTCTGCAAACCTTGCAACAAGAGAGTTAGACGAGCCACCAAAGACAATATCATCCACGTACACCTACACAATCAGGATATCTCTGCCCTGCCTGAGGAGAAACAAGGTCTGATCGACCTTCCCCTTCTCAAAGCCTCGCTCAAACAGGAACCCCCTCAACCTACCATACCAAGCTCTAGGCGCCTGCTTCAACCCATACAACGCCTTCCTCAACTTGTACACCCGGTGGGGGTACTTCTCACTCTCAAACCCCGGTGGTTGCCTCACATACACCTCTTCCTCCAACACACCGTTCAGGAAAGCACTCTTCACATCCATCTGGTACAACTTGAACCCTTTAGCCACGGAAAAGGCTAGAAGGATCCTGATCGCCTCCAAACGAGCTACAGGAGCGAAAGTCTCCTTGTAGTCGATCCCCTCTTTCTGACTGTACCCCTGAGCAACAAGTCTTGACTTGTTTCTCACCACTTCTCCTTTCTCTCCCTCTTTATTTTTCCACACCCATTTTGTCCCAATCGGCTTACACCCTGGGGGAGGCTCAACCAACACCCAAACTTGGTTCCTCTCAAAATTCTCCAACTCCTCATGCATCGAATTAACCCAATTATGATCAGATAGCGCGTGTCCAATGTCTTTGGGCTCAAAGGTGGCAACAAAAGCAGCATGAACGAAATGAGAATTGTTCCGAACCCTCGACCGTGTAGTGCGTTCATTCATGTCGCCGATGATTCTCGAAGCTGGGTGATCCACTTGCACTCGCAGGGGAGGTTCTCACCTCGATGCTACCTCCCCCTCAACAGCAGCTTTGCCTTGATCTGGGTTTGTCGTTGTAGGTGTGGGAGAGGGCCCGTTCTCGATCGTCGTCGAAGTAGTAGGTACATGTTCAGCCACGGGCACCACACCGCCATCTTCATCATCTCCATGTTCATGCTCCTCCTCCTGAAAGATCTCCTCGCCAAGTTCGTCGTCACCTGCACACTCAAAAACAAGCTGACTACGTGGCTGTGTCTCGTCGAAGGTTACCTCGCAAGTCTCCATGATTTGGTTAGTTTCAAGATTGAGCACACGAAATGCTCTAGAATGAGATGCATAACCAAAGAAAATGCCATCGACAGACCTAGCCTCGAACTTGTCCAACTTCTTCCCTTTCTTCAGAATGAAGCATTTACAACCAAAGACATGGAAGTGACTCACCTTGGGTGTGCGACCGTGCATCAACTCGTAACAGGTTTTCTTCTTGTGAACCCTGAGGTAGATCCTGTTCGACACATAGCACGCGGTATTGACCGCCTCAGCCCAGAACCTTCTCGGAGTCCTATGCTCGTCGAGCATCGTCCGAGCCATCCCGCACAAGGTCCTGTTTTTCCTTTCCACCACACCATTCTGGGGAGGCGTATACGGACTCGAAAACTGGTGTTCAAGACCCAAGTCATGGCAAAAGGTTTCGAAGCGAGAGTTTTTGAATTCCGAGCCATTGTCACTGCGGATCGCTCGTATGGCATCTCCGTGCCTCTCGTTTCTTAACCTCAAGACAAGATCTCGAACAAAACCAAATGTCTCCCCTTTCTCCTCAAGAAAGAACACCCATGCATACTAAGAGTAGTCGTCCACCACAACAAGGACATACCACTTCCCACCCGCAGATCGCACACGAGCTGGGCCAACAAGGTCCATATGGAGCAGCTCGCATGGACGCTCAGTCATCACATCAGTGAGAGGCGGGTGAGAAGAGGCTACCATCTTGGCATGCCTACATGGCGCACAAACCAACTCTTTCTCAAACCTCAACCGTGGCAATCCTCGGACCAAATTGAGTTTACTCAAGTGAGACAAAAGGTCAAAGCTCAAGTGACCCAACTTCCTATGCCACTTCCACAACTCACTCGAAGAACCAGCCAAAAAGCAACGCTCCACACCAGAAGACTGAGAGAAATTAGCTCGGAACACTTGACCCTCGGGAACAACCATGCAAACAAGGTCCCCTCGAGAATCTAAAATCCGAGAACCACCAGGCCGAAACAACACCTCAAAGCCCTCATCCAAAAGCTTGGACACCGAAAGCAAATTGAACCCGAGCGATTGAACAAGAGCAACACGCCTGAGAGTGACCTTGTCACTTACCTTAATCTCACCTTCTGAAAGAACACGCCCTCGCCCATTGTCCCCAAAGGTGATGTATGTCCTGAACACCACCGGGACGAGACTTGAGAACCACCCCTTGTCTCCGGTCATATGCCTCGAGCAACCGGAGTCAATCAACCAAACGTTCCTCAAGTCTCCCACCTGAAATTCAAAAGCGAGCACGTGAGTGAACAAACGACTCAGCACTGGGGTTAGTACCAAAAGAGTAAAACCAGTGCCGAGCCATTTGCTCCAAAGTGGGGTTAGCACAAACCAAATCATCACGCCTATCAAAGCTACCACCACGAACACCACCATGGTAACCACTACGAGGGAACCAACCCTCTCTAGCTGGAGGAGAACGAAAGCCACAAAAGGAAAACCGTGGACCGTTCCTCCTCTCCATCTCAAAGCTACGACTCCTCCCACCTCGTATTGAGCACGAGGTGGAGAACGCCTAGCAAACTGACCACCTGCAAACTTTCCAGACCAACCACCAGAACCACGACCACCAGAACCAAACCGAGCATTCTCACGAGCACGAAAACCAACTCGCTGTCTGCCCAGACCTGCACCGGTCTGACCGGTGTAGCTCGGCCAGCAGCACCACCTGCTGCCTTCCGGTCTCCCCAAGCCGGAACCGTCATCACAATCGCCTTGGCCCTGGGCATCTGCATACGAGGCTCAGGTACACCATTAGAGGGGTGGTACCTGTCCTTGTTAGCCCACTCTCTAGCCATTCTCTCCTCACGCTTCCTCTTGAAGCAAAACTCATCCTTGTGACCATCTCTCCCACAATACCCGCAATGAAACTTCATGGGCTGTGGCTTAGGCTTAAGCTTGGGTTGGGGCTGCTCACTAGGTTTCTCACCCTTCTTCTCTCCTTCCTCACCTCCCTTTGGGCTCACAAACTTCACCGGTTTCTGGAAATCATTTGTTGGGTGAGGGAATATGGGTGGATCTGGAGTAGTGTCAAGTTTGTTTCTGAGATGGTTAGGCTTGGGCTCAAACTTGTTCTTGTGTCTGTTTGGTGGTGGGATAGGGATCTCTCCAACTCTCTCAACTCCCTCACCACTGTTCTCTCCAAGCTTGTCAGCCCCAAGTGCCTGACCATCATAGCGTTTGAAAGCCGCTATCATGATACCAAGCTGAGGCTCCTGACCCGACAACCAGCTCATACATTTCCTCAGCTCATCATTCTCATCCTGCAAGCGATCAACATAATGCGCAAGCTCCAAATTCTTAACCGCATGCAATTCACAAGTAGAGCAAGAAGTGGGAATAGGCTCTTTCAACTTAGCCTCAAGCAAAACAGTGTAAGCATGCATCTCATCAATCTTTCCATGCACCTAGCAAAACAGGTCTAGACTTAAGCTCAGCCACTTCAACCCTAAGCATATCTAGTTCATCACAAGTAGAAGCATGCTTATCCTTAAGAGCAGTAAGATCAGCTAGGTACACAGAGCAATCACAGCAATCAATATCATCAGAAACCACAGGAGAAGCCTTAAGCGAATCAATCTCAAGCTTAGCATCTAGGTTCTGGGTTTGTAGCTCAGCCACACGGTTCCTAGCATCTTCTAGTGAGGCCCTAAGCTCTTTCCTTATCTTCTTGGCCTCTCTAAGCATGTGATCACGATTATCAAGCAAGTCAACCAACTCATCATTCTCCTTGCGCAAAGAGGAGAGCTCATCACATACCTCGTCCTCGGAGTCGGAGTCCGAGTCGCTCTGTTGACTCTTCTTGCTGCCGGAGCTACGAGCCATGCCGCAGAAGCCATCTCCCGCGAAGCAGATCAACCCGCTCAAGTTCTTGGACGCCTTCTTGTTCTTGCGCCGATCACCTTCATCTTCGCTGCTACTCGAGCTCGAGGAAGAGTAGGCGGAGCTGGAGTCGACGTCGCTCGCTCCGACCATCGCTCGGGCCTTCTTGCCGCGGCCGTCCTTCTTCCTCGACCGTCGCTCGTTGTGCTTGTTCTTGTGCTTGTGATCGCGCCTTGATCGGTACTTGCCGTCCCTGCTCGACCGGTGCCTGTAGCCATCCTTGTAGCCGTCCTTGTTCTCCATCTTCTCCGGGCAGTCGGCGACGAAGTGTCCTGGCTTGCCGCACTGAAAGCACGTCCGTGCTGTCCTCCTCGTGTTCACCCGGTTCTCGTGCAGCCTCTTGAACCGCCTGGTCAGCAACGCCAGCTCGTCCTCTCCAAGCACGTCGAACTCATCATCTGGCAAAGACATCAAAGAAGACAGAGAGTACATCCTGGAAGATGCGTTAGCGTTTGACTTAGCTCCTTTGTCACCAACGAGAGCGAGACTATGAGAATCAGTCGGGCTCTCGATCATGGCTGTCATACCACGGTCCAACTCAGCAGACTTGAGCTTCGAGAACAGCTCGTTCACGGTCAAGGTGTCATACTTCTCGGACTCAACGATAGCCTCAAACTTCCCGTCCCATACGGTACGATCCAACGAGTGCAAGAGCTTCACGGCTCTATCATGATCATCGTATGGGAACACGGCCACATTGGCTCTCATGTTGTTCACCACGACTGTAAAACGCTGGAAAAGTGCATCGACGGACTCGCCGGGGATATGAGTGAAGTTCTCGTACTCTCTCCGGTAAGTCGCGTACATCCGAGCCTGAACCTGAGCATTCCCAGCATGAGCATCCTTCAACTGCTCCCAAATCCTACAAGCTAAGTCCTCTGTTTGAACCCGATCAAATTCGGGCTGACACAGAGCACGAAACAAGTAGTCGACAGCCTTGTTGTTGGCTTCGAACATATCCCTCGATCCTGGAGCAAGGAAGTTCATCGGATGAACATAAGCTGTGTTCACCGTAACGTGCCAGAGGATCTGACCCTTTCCACGGAGGAACGCTGCCATCTGCCTCTGCCACATCTGGTAGTTCTTCCCATCGAAGTGCGGAGGACCCGAATCTCGTTCCTGGTACGCCATCTTTGGATCTTAGACTAGTAAGAGTCAATGAAGACCCGAACCGGCTCTGATACCAATTGAAGGACCGATTAGGCGAACCAGAGAGAGGGGGAGTGAATGGGAGCCGATAAAAATTCATCTCGAAGGAGATGGGAACTCCAACAAGACGAACACGGCTTCCGAAACACTTCTCCGACTCAACTACCCAAGTTGGTCAAGACCACGCAGCCACTGGAGTGCTACTGGTCCTAGGAACCAGCACACAACCTTCCGAGCCAAAACTCACCAACACACACAGTGGAAACTTGCACGGCTTGCTGCCTGTGCTACACCGGTCAGACCGATGGCCTGCGCCGGTCAGACCGGTGACACCGGTCAGACCGGTGGACAGCGCCGGTCAGGCCGGTGGCTACAGCAGCCGCACAACAAACGTTCCAGGAAGCCTCAGTGACTCCTCTAGGCCCTGGAACAAAAATCACCTCCAAAACACAACCTGGAATGAAGAAGAACCCCTCACAAAACCTAGCAAAACAACTCCAAACACGCCAAGAACTGACCAGCAAGACCACGGGACAAAACCACACGGACAAGGCTGTTCCCCGAGACAAATCCCACCAGGGGCTAGCACCGGTCAGACCGGTCAAGAGCACCGGTCAGACCGGTCGAGCCTGGGCAGCTCGGGATGAACAGCACCCGCGGGTCAACTCCCCCAAATCCAACTCCCGATCTCCCGATTCGATCCACGGATTCACACAAGACTTTGGGGATAGTAGGAACACCTCATGGGCACTCCATAGCCAAGATTTGGTCCACCAAAACTCGTTGAATCAAGAGGAATCGAAGGATTTCCGCCAAGAACACCACGAACCCTAGAACCACGAAAACCCCAAAATCGAGCCCCTTTACTCACGGATTTGGGAGGGGAATCAAAGGGAAAAGAACCACGAGGGGTTCATGCATACATCCCCCACCAAATCCCAAAGAGAAAGGTCTCAAAACCGCCACAAGAAATTCGCCAAGAAAAGCCTCCAAAAATCACCAAAAAGGAGAAACGGGAAAGACACATCCAAGCCTTGAGGAACCACGCCGAATCATCTATACATAGCAAAGAGGTTCATACAAGGTCTAGCTTGCCGCCCGATCATCCTTCCCTCTCACAAGATCTCACCATGAAGCTCTCAAGCTAGTCCTATGAAAATCCTAAGGAAAATAGGAAGGAAAATAGGAAAACCAAATGAGCTAGGGTTCCAAGAGATGGCTGCCATCCTCTCACCCCTTGGGTTATATGGAGGCAACCGAAAGACTAAAATACCCTTACTAGCTAACTAGGGATACATGCCCCTCAAGGGTGAAATCGGAAATCTTTGTCTTCGCACCATCGGACGGATGCCCAGCGACCGCAAACTTGCTTAGCCTCGACGCAAGCCTTGCGATCCCGACGTGTGTCCTGCGCTTCGAAGATTCCGGACTGCGTCATCGCACACCGGTCAGACCGGTGCTCCTCACCGGTCAGACCGGTACCCACTGGTCAGACCGGTCGGACCCACCGGTCAGACCGGTCTGGAGCTGCTGCACCTCCGTCTTCAGTTCTTCGGTCTTGGCTTTGTGGATCAACCAAGGAACCCAGTGGTTTTCTGGTGAACCACTGGAAACCCCGCGAACTCGATGTAGCCTCCGCCAATCACCACTCATGACTCGGCTCCCATGTAGTCCCGGCTCGACCTTGGTTTTGAGGCTCTACCAAGAAACCGTCCATGACTTCATCTTTCTGTTTTGGCCACCATGCGGCCCGCACTTGACCCCGCTGGCCACCGGGTCCCTCGAACCAAGCCTACCTGTCTTCTCCACACCTGGAGGCCTCACCGGCAACGACCTTTCGCGCTTGTTCTTCACCTGCACCAACACCAGTCAAGCCGCAACCTGCACCTGCAATACTTAGCCAAGAATCAGTCCACACCACGTTGTCAATCACTCATCACACCAGGAAGCGACCATCCACCGGTCCTCGAACCACACTTGGCTCTCAATCTTGCATCTTGCCCACTAGCTAGGTAAGTTCTGCTTTTGACATTAAACAAAGCCCTTCCGGGAGGTTGCCCGAGGTTCACCGTCTTATGCTCAAGCTTATGTCCCCTCTTGAAAATAGCTTGATCTTGCTTTCATGCTTCCTTTATCTTTGTTCATATGCTCGGGTTTGAATGTATATGATATCATACATTCATAGGTTGTTTTACATTAAGCATGGTGCTTAGGTTAAAACTGTCTTCTTCAGTCAAAACAAGACATGGTGTCGAGTTTTGATTGATGAACCTTATAGTTATGTTTTCATAGATCTTGGTTGCATATATGCTGACTAACCCCTGCAGAAAATTGTCAAATTTGAATGGGTAAGTCATTGAGCTAAATTCAAATGGGAAGGTAAGTTGAGGTGTCAGATTCATGTTGCACATCATGCAAAGGTGGTACATATGACCTCTCAAAGGTCCAAGGTAAGTATATTCCCCTTTGCGTATGAAGTGTAATCTTGGTCTAACCATTTTGACCAAATGACATGGTGACAATAAAAATAAAATAAAAACAACAAAAATATTTGAATTTGAATAAAGGCTCTATGGTTCTCGAACCAGTAGAGTCCCTCCTTTGTTTTCATTTGTCGTTTGAAGAACAACAGCAGGGTCAACCACTAGTGTGGGGGAGTTCTCTCAAGCTCATCATCGATATTTCCACTAGAGAACCCCCACATAGGTGCTGCATAACATCGACTACGCCTTCATGACAAGAGCAAGGTAAACTAGAGTGACCCGGCTGCCCTCTGGTCAGCCAAATCACCACTGGTCTTCCTTCATCTCTTATCCTTCAGAAGTGATGGTATGTGCACCCTTTATCTCACTCTACCTTATCCATGAGTTTGTTTGAACTTCAATTCCTATCCTTTGAAACCAAACTCAGTGGTTGGTGCTATGTTTGCTCTACATGATTCCTATGGTTGGCTAGCATATGTTTTATTCCTTACTCATCATCTTGATGCTTGTGAAAAAATATCATTAGGGAACTCATGCTTATCTAAGTAGTTGGTGTTTGTGATATGGTTTGATGATATGATCTTCGCTCTTTATGTTTGAGTGCTTGGGAATTTTATTTGAAAATCATAAAACCCTTTGCAAAGCTCCTCTTTGATATGCCACCGTCCTACCAAAGCCATATGATGTTCATAGTTGAAAACCTTATACTCATATGCTGCTTGTTATTGCATTGAGCTTTGTCAAACTCTGTGACCCTTGTGAGAATTCTTTTCATTACTTTCATGATCAAGATTCATGTGCACACCACCATATTCCCCTTGCTATGCTTCTGCACTGGAAGTTAGCATTGTATCATTCATCCATTCCGTGAAAATAAAGCTCCATATGTGGTGTGACCTGTCCCTCCAAAAGTGTCCTTCAAAAAGAGACATGCACTATGAAAAAAAAGAGAAAAGAAAAGAGAGACACATGCTCAAAGCATGATGAAAAAAAAGAAGAAAAGAGAAAAGAAAGAATAGCCCATGTCCAAAATAAAGGAGAAAGAGGAGAGAGATGGTCATGCAAAAAGGAGTTTCATAACTTAGATGGTAATAACTAGTGTCCATTCCGGGGCAAGTGCCCACCTTACCATCACCTCAGCTCTGATCATATAAGTATGGTAATATCTAGCACCCATTCTGGGCCTAGTATCAACCTTACCATACTAGCCATATCCATACACGTGCACATCTTGATCTGATTGTATGATTTGATTTTCTCTGTGGATCTAGTCTTTGACTTTGCAATATATGTGATGCAAGTATGCCTAATCCTTTGTCCTACCCTGAGCTCCACATATAGCCATCATTAGAAGTAGGGTGAAGAAAGGCAATCTAATGCCATGGTGAGGACATATACACATTGAGCGATCTGAGAGAATCAAATGAGGAGCTAAGCAAGGTTTGTTTTGAAAATTTATTGCAAAACCCCAAGTTACTTGACATGATGAGCAGGAGTGACTTGATTCATGACCGTTCCATTCCTCAACTACCCAAGATAGAATGATAGACACTTCACAAAGTTCACAAGTACAAGGTATGGTTTAGAATATCTCTTATGCTTGCTTCATACCTTTGGATATCATGTCTCACCTTGATCTGATTCCCTTTACTCGGGACGAGCAAAGGTCAAGTGTGGAGGTGTTGTTGACGGTTGTTAAGTGCTACTTTTACACCGTCAATACCTGCATAAAATAAATGTAAAAGGATCATCAACACTATAATAGGGCTTGATACTAATGATTTCCACAAGTGTTGGTGTTTCTAGCTTTTGTTGCAGGATGCACCGAAATACGTGCCAAATGGTACAATTGAGAGCAAGTAGTCCAATAGCTATTAAAGGACGTCATCATAAACAACCTCAAATGCCAATTTGGACTGCACCATTGTCATGGGCTCGTGGAGACGATCGAAATGGATATATCATTTGTCTACTTCGGAGTCTGGATAAAAGAGATATGCTCAAGACAAGATCACCCTCTTGATATCATGTGGGCCCGATGGGACCCACACAAGACCACGTGGCGACGTGTGCCACATTGGATGCCATGTGTCCATGACACCTCATCAATCCATGTGAAGCAACTCTCGACGAATCAGACACCGCCACGTGTGCAACACAAGGATCCAAGGGCACACCGGGGACCCAAACCGCCTCAAAACTCCGCATGCACCTGGGAAAGATCGTGGGACCCACATATCAGTCTCTCAGAGAAAGCACATGACGAAGCGTACCAAAGATGGTTCGGCCGAACCCCACTTCGGCCGATCCCCTTTTGTCGCCGTTCATCCACTGCTTCCACGTGGTGGTCCCCCATTGGTCCTAAGGTGCAGCCCGCTGTGTTTTAGTGACAAATGAGCCTCCGAGCAAGCCACCCCCTCCTCTATAAATAAGAGGGGAGGGGCTCCCTTTCGGAACACATTCCTTCTCCCTCTCCTCTCATTCTCTCTTGGAGAGGTGAGTTCTCACCTCTCCCATGAGTTGTGTGTGTGTGATTATAGTGCTAGGTAGGATAGGGTGAGGAGTGAGTTGATGTCCTCGTGGATGCCTGTTCTTCAATTAGAGCAAATTGAGTATTTCAGCATTTCTTATTTGGACTAAAGTGGACTTCATGCATGAATGATATGTTCTTATGTTCTTGGGTCATTCATAGTTTAGAGGTTTGTGTTCTTCATGACACAAGGCTTCGATCCTTTAGAGCTCATACATTAGTTCAAGTATATGTTTGCATGCTTAGATCCTGTCTAGCTGAGTAAGATTGTTCTATCTCGTTTCCATCCAAACCTTTCTAGTTGCTCCATAACTTGATGACTAGATTGATCTGAACCATTCTCTCTCTAGTTCGTAGTCCCGTATTTATACGGGCTGCTATATTGTTGTAGACAGGCTAGCAGACATCGCCGTGCTATAGTAGTAATCAGGAGTGTAGACGTGGTGTCTAGACTCTGGTTATCCTACGAAGACCACATGCATTCGTGTAACGATAGAGGTAGGCCGTAGTGGTGACAGCCTGTAGGACCCTTTGGAACCCTACGCGCCTGTGTACCGAGTTGGGCCCTGTTGCCAGAACGTTGGCCTCTCCCTAAAAAGTTAGGACGGGCTGGCGCCCCGCGGGGAGGACTAATAGCGGTCAGATCCATCTTGAAGTTAAGCTCCTCGAGAAAGTACTTCTCAACCCATATCTATCCCAGCTGGAGTTTGGTGTCCTTGGACCATCTATAGTAGAATAGAAGATAGCGCACACCGTTCCTGGAACGAAACCCGACGGGAATACTAATTCTTCGAGGGAGAAGTGCTACAACGGTGTATCCATGCACTTGCGGATTCGTTCGCACTCGTCAGTGTAATCGGGAGTTTCTTACACGCTCAAGCTAGAGCGCCAGTGTTGGTGACATTAAGAAACGCCAACAGTGCACAAACCAAATCCTTCTCAAAACGCAACCTGGGCAATCCTCGGACAAGATCGAGCGCACTCAAACGGGAAAGGAGCTCAAAGCTCAAGTGCCCCAACCTCCGCAACTCAAAAGAAGGACCAGCAACCAAACACCTCGACGGACCAAAAGCCTGAGAAAAATCAGTGCGAAAGATCTGTCCCTCGGGCACGATCGTACAAACAAAATCGCCTCGAGAGTCAAGAAAACGAGAAGTCCCCAACTTAAAACGCACCTCATTGTTGGTATTTCTTAACCTCACTACTAGTTGTACACCTAGCGTGAGCGTAAGATCCACCTGGGTATACCGATGGGTACGAAAGAATCCGCAAGCGCACAGAAATACTGCTGTAGCACTTCACCTCAGGAGTATTCCAAAGGGTATCGAATCCAAGGAACGATGTGCACTACCTTCTATCCTAGACGAACGGTCCAAGGACACCAAGCCCCTGCTAAGGTTCAGAGATGATGAGGCGCTTCCTATGAATACTGATCCCAGAGGAGAAGAGCAGGCAATTATACTCACTTCAGACACTGGCCCCTCCTGGCTATAACAGTTGGTTCACGGCAAATGGTTGCCTACACGCTATATCCAAACGTGGGGGATTTCAGAGGGTCCAACGGCTATCACTACCGCGACCTACACCAAGACAAACCGAGGGATACAGGGCATTCGAAGGATAACCCGTAGTCTAGACACCACGTCTACACCACCAATTACTACTATAGCACAGCTACGTCTAGCACCCCGTAGAAACACTATAGCACTCCGTATAAATACGGAGCGACGAACCCGCGAGCTTCGAGCTGATCTCATTTACCACAGGATCACACAGATGATAGGAAGAACGAATTCCAGCATATTAATGTACTCCAACAAGATCTAACGGGATAATTCACACAAACGGAATGCAAACTTATGCACTTATAACAAAAGATCAAAGGGTCGTGTTCGTGAAGAACACGTGCCTCTAACTTATGAACAAACACAAAAGCGTGAGTAACTTGTTCGTCAACTAGATCGAGGAAGCGCGTTCATGAAGAACATGAGCCTCTAAATGATGAACAAATGAAGAACTCAAGAACATATCACTCATGCATGACTAACACTTTAGTCTAATTGGAAAATACAAGAATACTCACTTTGCTCTAATTGAAGAACATGACACCCTCACCAACACCACACTCTACCTAGCACCTACTCTCACCTACATGGATCAACTCATTTGATCCATGAGAGATCACATGAGAGAGGAAACGAGTGTTTCTAAAGAGGAGGAGGAGAATGAGATGTCTCTATTCGAGCCCCCTCTACTTCTATTTATAGGCCTGAGCACCGGCGTGGAGGCACCCCACGCACCCCGGGAATGAAGTCAAGAGCCAACCAGGAATCACCACGTGGAAGGCCAGGATTGGGCGCCACAAGGTCGGTTCGGCCGACCTGTGGGGTCGGTCGACCCATTGTGGGCCCCACCTGCCTTGTGTTTTCTCTTGGTGACTGATACACTACAACGTTTTGGACATAGCGCGACAACTCAAAACCATCACAATATGGGTGTTTTGGTCGCAATATGGGACGTATAGCAACCAACTGATTTCGTCACCGAGTGTTGCAGTAGTCTCCGTGGCAATATGTTGTTGCAACGCTAACAAAACGGTGTTGCAATAAAGATATGGTGTTGCGATGACACCTGGCGTAGCAATTGGTTGAAGTAGCGACGACCAGTGGTGTTGCAATACGGATGATTCCAACAACAGGTGTTGTTGCTATAGTGGCAATTGCGACCATGTTCGTGTGTTGCAAACAAGTGGTATTGCAACGCAAGCATTGTGACGCAACACAACACCTGTGTTGTTGCAATAGGATTGGAGCATATCACAATGAAGTAGTAGTCGTTGCAATATGCCTAAAGACTATCACAACTAAATGTTCGTTGTTGCTATAGGTGGTCTCCTCTATTGCCACTAAAGTATTTTTGGTGCTATATGTGGTTACCTCTATTACCACGAAGTTGATTTCGTTCCTATAGGTGGTGTCCTCTATTGCGACCAGGTTTGTTTGGGTGCTAAAGGTGGACAACTCTATTGCCACGCATTAGCAATGGTTATTATAGGTGCAACATTCTATTACCACCAAAATCATTTGGAAGCTATAGGTGGAGCACACTATTGCCACCATGTTTGATTGGTTGTAAGATATTTTCTCCGTTATTGCTTCGAAAACATTTTGCCACGCTTATTTATCTATAGCACCAATAATTTTAAACAATATAATACATGATCAATAATAATTACGTATTTATCATTCATGAAACAAGATTTAACCATTCATTGTACAATTCCATGACACATGAAGTACTGAAATAGTATTAAGTTTACAACACATAGTAGGCTAATTTTATAAGAAATGAAGAACTTGATCAGCAAGTGACTTCAAGATGATCCCATCACTTGATCAGCAAAGGGTGACTTCAAGAAGGTCCCATCGCTTGTTTCCTCCATTCGAACGGCCTAAGTTTGCTGAGAAGAATGAATAAAAATTTTTAGCATCAAGTAAACTGTAATTATGGAAAGAGGGCAACAACAGCAGGCAGTACCCAATAGTCCCAATAAAAAAGTCTTGTGCGTGTACCCAGCCGCCTTCTTATTTTTTTCTTATCTTAAAAAATGACAAAATAGCAAATAGCCAAGATTAAGATTGTATTCTCCAATCAAATAATAAGCTAAGTAGTAACACACATGAATGTTTGGTGCGGACAAATTGGAAAGGGGCAAGGCTCGGAAATGGTAAGCTTGCTGAACAAAATAGCAATTAAGACTGTGTTCTCCTGCTATTAATTGATGAAACATAATGCATACAAGTTATTGAGGTAGTAGGGAACATCATTTCTAGGGTATTTTTTACTTGTTTTTTTCAAAAATAGAATTTGAGAGAAGTGTTCTGCTAGCCAATCATACATCTTTGACACGGTAAAATCAAGCATACATGCATAAAATGGTATACGAAAGAGTAAAAAGAGAAGCAAGCATACCTAGATAAAGTTCTGTGCAGCCAGGGAAGTAGGAGCATGAATCTCTCTCCTTAGTAGAACCTGCAATGGAGAAAAAAAACAGCATGTTCTGGAATGAGCAACTGTTTGTTTTCAAATGCTATATGCTTTTACTGAATTTGGTTTAAGAAGCTAGTGAGTCCAGACAAAGCATTCTTAATGACCAATGATCTTAAGGAACTCCTGTAACATCCCGCAATTTTATTACGCAATGTTAATTATAAAAATGAGGATTTAAAATTTTTGGTGAATTATTTGAGTGCTTGATAAATTAAATAAGGTTGTCTTCCAATTTCTCTCCTATAATTCCTAGATTTATTTTTTTGAATTAAATAAAATTACTAGGAAATATAAAATGTTAGTGTGAGAAACTTGGAGTTCATTTGGCTTTTTATTGGATTTAATTGTGTGGGATCAAATTTGAATTCCTATTCAAATTTGAACCAAATTTAGAAAAGGGTTTAGAAGGAAAAGAAATGGAAAAAGGGAAGAACTCTGTTGGGCCTCGAATCCTTTGTCTATGTCTGTTCAAAGCCCTCCATCTCTTTTTCTGATATCTCCACGCACCCTCACCTTCCTCGCGGTCCAGCCCATCGCGGCCCACAAGCGCGCCGGCCCGTCCACCACCTACCGCCCCGCGCTGAGTCGCTGCCAAGCTGGCCCCGCACGACGTCATGCCTGCGTCATCCGCGACGTCACCCCGTCTCCCACCTTTAGCACTTTGCCTGACGCCGCGCGCGCCAAAGCGACACCGCGCCGAACATGGCGCCATCACGACGCGCCCCGCGCCCCTCCTTTGCATCCCGGCCGACCACGTGCCCCCGCTCCGCACCTTGCCCCATAAATAGGCTGCCACCGCAGCCCCAGGGCCTCCCAACCCTAGCCGCCGGGGAGTGTCCCCTTTCGCCACCCACCAGAGCCTGCCGGAGAAGAAGGAGAAGGGGGGAGAAGAGAAGGGAGCCCGGAGACCGTCCGCGAGCACGCCGGGGCCGCCGCGAAGCCGGAGGACCGCCCCTGGAAGCCCAGGGACGCCGGGAAGCCAAGCACCGCGACGCCCCTGCTTCCTCTTCTTCCTCTGCTCGCCGCCGCCCGTCTTCTTCCTCGCCGACGACCCTGCTCCGCCCCTCTACACCGACGCTTGCACTTCGGCCAGTGGCCACTGAGGTGAGGCCGCGCTCTCCCGCTCATCTATTGAGGTCCCGGCCTTCGAGCCGAGGAGGGGAACGCCCAGTCTGCGTCGTGGCCGCCACCACGCACGCCTCTGTGTGAAGCTGGCCTTCGTGCCGTGCTGGGATATCTTGCAGGTGCCGCCGCCTTCACCACGTGCACGCGCTCGCCTCCGCCGCTTGCCTTGACAACCCTAGGTCACGCACGTCGCCGATTCACCGTCGCCATCCTCCCCTGCGCCGCGGATGAGCCAGAGCTCACGCGCCTGCGCGTGCGCGCACGGGGGGAGAAGGTCTGGCCTTTGGCCGGCACGGTGTGGCATCAACTCGGGCACCCACGCACACGGCCGCCGTCGACACCGCCGACGCACCCTTGATCCGTCGCACACCGCACCATCGCCGTGTCGCTGTCGCCGCCGCTCCGCCATGGCCGCACCGACGCTTAGCACATAGGCCAAGGGGCCAAAAGCCCCGGTCTTTGTTTCTTCGCGTTCCCGTGTTGCACGCACGCGCGTTTCTGGGCTTCTGGGTCACCCGCGCGTCGTCGCCAGAGCTCGCCGCCGTGCGCCCGCGCGACCTCGTCGGTGCCGTAGCCCCTGACATGCCGCCGCCATGTTTTCCCCGGGCAAAGGCACCTCTTTGTTGCACATAGATGCGCCTTGGGTGCTCCTGTGTCTCCCTTGGTCACCTGGAGCCCTTGCCGGACGCCCTCGCCGCCGGCAGGCCCCCGGCCGCGCCGCTGTCCCTCACGGGCAATTCACCGAGCACCTACTGCCGGCGACCCCAAACCCTTGGGGTTTTGCACCCCACGCGCGCACACACGCGCACGTGCGCGTAGAGGATCTGAGCGGATCCCGTGCGGCCGGCCACTCGCGGCCCGGCCACACACTCGCCCGCGCCGCGCCGAGCCGCAGCGGATCGCCTGGGATCCGCTGCGCTCCGCCACGCGTGCCGACCACGTGGGCGTCCACGCAGGCACGCGCCGGCTTTAAGCCGCAACGTGGCTGCCATGTGTGCGGTTTGAGCTGGCCTACAGCCGGCCTCGAGCCCCCTAAAGTCTGTTTGAGTTAGCCTTTAGATAGCCTAAAGTTAATGCTATTGTGTAGACGTATTTTAATTTCAGAAATCTATTTAATCTTTGGAAAATCATATTAAATCTATTTTAACTCCAAAAAATACAAAACTTCTTCTGAAAATCTTCTAAAAATCCAAACTCCGCACTAGGCTAGAGTTTGCCTCTTTTTGGGTCCTATTTGTTCCTCCTCTTGGATTTATTGCAATTAGCTGCCGAGTTATTTATTTAAATACGATTATAGGAGCCGCTGGAGCCGGAGAGCTGAACCAGGACTACAACGACGACCTCGGCTACGACGAGTACTCGCACCCAGGTTCACGCCCGACCATTCTTTGAATGCCCATTAGGCATGGCTATTAGAACTGCTAGTGCTCTATTTTACTGCATAGTGATGGATGAGATGAACCCGTGCATAGCCTCTTTTACATACTTGTCCTTGATTGACCTACTACTACTACTTTACTTATGTGAGATGATATGCTGAGCTTGCTATGCATGTGTTGGGATTATTGTGGTAGTTTCTTGGCGTGTGTGGGGAAAACCGGCAGGAGAAGGTGTTTTGGGATATTTTGGCGGGGCTGAGCTCAAGACAACCCGATCTGGGATCGGGGGCCAGGGATCGTCTTCTCGGACATTGCCCAGCATGGTGCCTATGGCGGGTACATTTGTTTTAGGAGCACATGTGTTGGGGTTTTTGTGATGACTTGGAGGATAGGAGCTCATCCCGGTCTGAAACCGAGTGGGTCGCCTTTTACACGGGACATTCGTACACACCACCTCGCCGAGAGTGGGGATAGGGCCGGTCGACCCTGGCAAGTGCGATACCATACCTGCTAGTATGATAGAGGGTATCAGTGAGAGGGTTAGGGTGAAGTCCCTTCCCTTTGGGCGCTCCCCGTGTGGCCACACGGGGGCATTTTCACAGTTCTGGGGTGGTCCCTTGCGAAGGACTGCAGCGAGACCCGGATGCAGGATGGAATCGTAACTCCTAGGTGTTCGTTCGGTGGGGTAGGCTCGGTCGGCCGTACACCGTCCGGGTACTATTCTGAGTTGGGTACTGGTGTACACGCTCTGCAGAGTTTAGATCTATATGTATAGCCGCGTCCTCGGTTATGGACATGCCTGTTGTTTCTCCGACTCTTATGTTTTGGGATTTCTACCTCCCCCCTTATAGGATGAGAGTGTATTGGTGAGCCGTGGTTGTATTCGGGGAGAGGAGAGTTGCTCCCTCTGCCTCGCGGATCCGGGTGCAACCATTAAGGTGCGAGGAGTGGGAGTTCTCGCACCGACCCTAGATGGAGTTAGGTGATGGTGATGGAGATCTGGGTGACCAGATGCATCCGTTTGCAGATGAGAGATATGGGAATTGGTGGGATTATGGAGATATTATTCTATATATATATTGCTGCTGCTGCTTAGGAAACCCAGCTACTACCTTGATCTTATCTTTACCCTTAGAAGTAGGCCACTTAAAGCTTGCATACGGTTGGTGACGTGGACCTATCCCGATCCTTGGGGATAGCCCCTGAGCTGCAGGGTACGAGTCAGACTTTGACAACAACACCGACAGATGGTACGACTGAGGGGGCACGTTGCTTCGCTCAAGGATGCCTGTGGGAGATGACTGAAGCTAGAGACACCTTTTGGAAGCTAGCTACCGCTGCGTAGGCTCTTATTTCTGTTATTCCGCCAAGAGGCGTGTATTGATGTACTCCGACTATTCAGGACATGTAATAATCAGATTATTATTCATACTCTGATGCTTTATTTCGCTGTATGACTGTGATATTTATCTGTGATGAATGCCTGTGAGTGATAGCGTCTGATCCAGGGACTATCACGAGACAGAATGCTGGGTTTTCCGATTTTGAAAACCTAGGGCATTATAGATGGTATCAGAGCCGTACTTGACCGTAGTACGTGCCCTCAGAAATGGTCGTTAGAAATTAGGACTCTAAACAATCTCTTTTGGTTATATACCCTTCTTGACTTATATTACAAAACTTATCCTTCTTTGAAAAATTCTATCTCACCTGCGCTAACTAGAAAATTTCTTCCATGTCACAGGAGATGGCTCGTCAGGAGGTGGAGTTGCTCCCGGAGCACATGGAGGGACTCGCCTGTTGGGTTGACCGGGTCGTCCTCAGGCTGGGGATTCCCCCAACGCACGTCACCTACCGCGCTGAGGACGTCCGCACGCTGTCAGGACCACTAGTGCTTTGCACGGTGGCCATCCTACCCCACCCGGTGCTTCCAGGCTTCCCCGGGATGCTCGAGCACAGCACAGGACTCAAGGTCAGGAACGCTGTGGACACCGCCTGCAGCCACGTACTTCGCCACCTGCTGGCTAGGTACCGCGACGTCTACAGGACTGGAGACCTGAGGCTGATCCCCCAGGACTACTACAGAGTGGCTCCGATCGTGAATGGACTGCCAGACCTGTCTGCACTCTACGAGGGGGAGGTGGTTCAGGGACCTCTACGTGAGTCCGACGACACACTCGTCACCACTGGGAGCTACCTCGCGGACCTCGACACTCACGCCCATCGACTGAGTGAGCAGACGAGTGCACTCTTCAGCAGGCTGGAGTACACCACTCTGGAGCTGAAGGAGCTTCAGCCCCGCACCCAGAGTTTGCTCGTGGAGAACCTCACCCTGCGCCAGCGAGTCGAGCAGCTCGAGCGAGGGTTACACCACGCCAACTCTTTGGCGGTACAGGCAGAGGCTGAGAGGGTGACCGCTCGAGAGGAGAAGATCTACGCTCAGGAGGATCTACGCAAGCAGGAGGCCAGGTTCACCCGTCTCTTCACCAAGCTGGACTAGAAGGATGCATAGTTCGCCGCCCAGGGGCGCAACCTCGTTCGTGAGAAGGCCAGAGTGGTCAAGTTGATGGAGGATCACTACTCCAACACCGCCAACATCGCTGCACTCACCAGGACTTCTGTGTTCCTGCTGGATAAGTGCAAGAAGATGCTGAGGACTTGGGAGGACGCTGACTCTCTTCGAGTGGACGAGCTTCAGGAGCTCAACAGTCTGCTACCTCTCGAGCACGAGCGGGCGATCCGCAAGGAGACCTTCAGGCTCCACCCGTCCGCCCTCAAGCTTCACCTGTGTCCTTTGGCAGACATGCCCACTCCGGTTGAGACCCAGGAGGTGAGGGCTGCTCACGCCAAGCTGACGCGGATGTTCCCCAGAGACTTCCCCGAGGAGGACCGTTACCCAGTGAGGTACAAGAAGGCCTGCTTCGAGTAGCGTGCCGGAGCATGACCATGCTAATAAGAGTAGAGTTGTAAGATAGGTAGTTCCCATGAGTTGATCCATGCAGCCGAGAGCCTGTTACGGTGCATGATGAGTTATGAGTCTTTTCACACTTAGATGTGCACACCCTTTTGAGATCATGTAACGCTATATTAGATCGCTATTGTGTGTGACCTCCAAGGCTTGAGTCAGCCACGAGGAAACTTATGTACTCATAATGGATGCTAATTATTTGATCTTAATGGAGTTGTTCATTCTTATTGCATCTTCTTATTGAGTGTAGGAATTATATTAGTAGCAATATTTTTCATGCTTGCATATCACACTCAATTTGTTGGTGAGTGACGTATCTAATGGTTTCCTATGCCCTTGGTCTTGTTTTCAGTAAGATGTCCATCAGGAGGTCAGGACGTCTGTTGGCTCGCCTCGAGGAGGCCGAGGAAGAGCAAGCCCCGCCAGCCCCGCCAGTCCGAGGTCATGGACGAGGCGCGCTCCCGCTCGTGGGCGTGGACACGCTCGTGGTCGTGGACATGCACCTATCCGAGGACGAGGCTGAGGCGTTGTGCTGCCACCGCCACCGCCTACGCCCATCGATGAAGGCGATGGAGAAGGGGAGGAAGGAGCAGAAGAAATACCCGAGCCGCCACCAGCTCCCCAGGGTCGTGGGCGTGGTCGTGGCCGTGGAGAGGCACCGCCACCGCCACCACCTAACCTGGCTGAGGTTATGGCCGCTCAGACTGCGCTGATGCAGAGGATGGTGGAAGCCGTCGAGAACCGAGTCAACGGTGGGAACTGCAACGTTCCGCCGGAGGAGGACTTCGCCAAGAAGATCGAGAGGTTCCTCCGCTTGAAGGCCCCAACCTTCAGCTACTCGGATGACCCTCTCGAGGCCGACGACTGGCTCTGCGTGATCGAGACGAAGCTCGACCTCACCGCCTACACCGACGAAGAGTGTGTGGCACTCGCCGTCCACCAGCTCGAGGGTCCTGCCAAGTCATGGTGGGCAACTACTCCGACAGCCACCCAAACCCGGCCTTCATCACCTGGCTGGAGTTCTGTGAGGTGTTCCACGAGCAGTACCTGCCGCGGGAGCTCATGAGTCAGAAGGCACAAGAGTTCCACACCATGACCCAGGGTGCGATGAGGGTGGAGGAGTACGAGAGGCACTTCATGAAGATGATGCGCTACGCCCCCGACGACACCAACTCCGACAACAAGAAGCAGTTTTAGTTTCTGCGAGGCCTCCACCACGGTCTCCGCCAGGGCTTGAAGGCCAGCAAGCACAAGTCCCTTCGCCACCTGGTGAACAGGGCTATTGCGCTCGAGGAAGAATGGAGGGGTCATGAGGAGCGCATGAAGGGCAAGAAGAGGTTCGGAGATCGGGACCATGGCGACCGATCCTTCCAGAGGCCGAGGAGTGGGCAGAGCAACCTGCTCCGAGGGAGCTACCACCCGGGGAACAACCAACCCGGACGTGGCTTCGGAGGGAACCGTGCACCGCACCCAGGAGGGAGGAGCAACTACTAGCAGCAGGGTGGTGGCTACAACCACCCACAGCAGTGCGCGTCGAGACCCAGCACTGGAGGTTTCACCCCGACGTGCTACGCCTGTGGCAAGCAAGGCCACAAGTCGTACGAGTGCCCCAGCAAGAAGGCCGCTGCTACAACTGCCAGGGCACCAGCTCCAGGAGAGAGGCCACCTCAGGCTGCTCCCCAGCCGGCCGCTGAACGCGGAAGGCTCAACCTCCTGACTGAGGAGGAGACTGCCGATGCACCTGACGTCGTGATCGATGAGTTTTTAGTTTGTGGTGCCAAAGCTTTGATTCTGTTTGATACTGGTGCAACTAGTTCTTATGTGTCCTCTAACTTTGTAAACAAACTATCTCTCCCCATGACTCCCCGACCGAAACCTATTATAACGAGCTCATCGCTCGGAGATATCAGTTGCACCCTACTATGCAAAGGGGTGGAGATGTTCATCAAGGGTCACAAGTTCCTCAGAGATCTGACCGTGCTAAAGTCCATTGGGATAGATGTTATTCTGGGCATGGATTGGATCACCGCTCACAAAGGGGTTATCTCCTCGTCACCCCGACAAGTGACCCTGATACACCCGAAGGGAACGAAGATCACATTCGAGCCGCTGAAGTCTCGAGAAGTACCAGCAATGTACAACCTCTCTATGAAGACGGTGGCCGATGTTCTAGTGGTTTATGAGTACCCCGATGTCTTTCCTGATGATCTGCCGGGGTTACCACCAGACCGCGACATGGAGTTCGTGACCAACCTTGTGCCAGGAACAGCACCCGTGGCACAGAGTCCTTACAGAATGGGCAAGTTAGAGCTGGCAACGCTGAAGGAGGAGTTGGAAGCTCTCCGTGAGAAGGGGTACATCCGACCGAGTGCATTACCTTGGGCTTCACTGGTGATGTTTGTGCCAAAGAAGGATGGGACGCAACGGCTGTGCGTCGATTACTGTGCTCTTAATGCGGTAACCATCAAGAACAAGTACCCGTTGCCACGCATCGATGACCTACTAGATCAGCTGAAGAAGGCCAAGTACTTCAGCAAGATTGACCTTAGATCCGTCTACTATCAGATGAAGATTCGCCCCGAAGACATCTACAAGATAGCGTTTGTGACCCGGTACGGGCAGTATGAGTTTACTGTCGTATCGTTCGGCCTTACGAACGCCCCTGCTTACTTCATGAACATGATGAACAAGGTGTTCATGGACGAGTTGGACAAGTTTGTCGTGGTTTTCATTGACGACATCTTGGTCTTCTCGGAAACTGCAGAAGAGCATGAAGAGCATCTGAGGATTGTGCGTGATCTTGACTAGGGGAGTATGAGTTCTAACAAGGGTCACAACAATTTGACAAAGCTCAATGAGAGAACAAGCTGCATATGTGGAGGCTAAGAACTAGAATCTACATATGGCCTTGGATAGAAAATGCTCATCATTGAGGAACTCATCATGTATTGATTTTTCAAAAAGAAAAACTCCGGATGTCAAGCATCACTAAGCACAAGATCATAGCACTCTATTATACCATATCATGTCTCACAACAACTTCGGCAAGGATCATGCTTTTTGCTACCCACGGTTTTCAAGCTATGGTTTGAACATGCAAGCCAACAAACTCAGAACTTAGGTATGATACAAAGTTGTAAGCAAGACATACGAGAGGAATAAACAGAGCAACTATTCATGATTTCAACCATAGAGGCAAAGCATTCTTACTATGCATATCAAAGCAAACTAAACAAACGATGATGGTGAAAGCAAATAAATATTTTTGGTCTTTTTATTTTTGCAGATTTTTTTTGGATTTTCATTATAAGATATTCTGAAAATAAAGAAAGATACAAGTTACCTCAGGATGGGGGTCCTCCCCCAAGCTAGCTTCAGGCTCACTGCGGAGGAGGGAAGAAGAATCCCTGACTCGCGTAGTAAGCCCTCTGCTCCTCCGTGTATCGCTGCTGGTTTTGCTGCATGGCTTCAATCCTTTCACCAGCCTGGCGCTGCCACGCTGAGGTAGACTCGACGTGGGTGTTCAGCGTCTCCTCCAGTCCCGTGACCTGGACGGTGAGCTCTCCCATCTGCTGCGCGAGCTGAGCATCGCGTGTAGAGGCTGAGGAGTGCTGCCGGAAGGACGAAGACGGAGGTGGACCACCGGAGTTGGAACTAGTGGGTGTAGCCCATTGACACCGCTCACACTCGCCCAAGCTGCGCCACTCGCACTCGGCTGGTAGGTGGGCTAATCCCAACCGGGTGCATATCCAGGGGTAACCCCGAACATGTACCCTGCAGGGGCCCCTCCTGCCACTGGTAGTGTAGCAGGCTGTGGCTGTGGCTGTGGTGGTGGCTGTGACTGCTGCTGCATGTGTGCTCTCTTCGTCGCTCTTCTGGTGGACCTGCCTGAAACACTAGCACGACGGCTTTCCTCTCATGTAACAAGGGGAATGGTTAGTGACTCCGAGCTATACAATCGAAACCCTGGGTTAGGTAACGGGATTTGATTTGCATAACCCGGGAAGAAGAAACTCAAAGAATCATTTGGGTCTCTCTTGAGTATATGCCCCTGGATCAAGTATGCCTCATAAATGAGAACTCGGGGCGTCCTGATGAAGGGTACGGGATTCCCGCTAAGAACCCTGAGTCTGAGAGTAATACGAGTCACCAAAGACGTACACTCAATAGGACCTATCATCTTGAAATCCATCATCCACTGCCGAATCATAGCTTTAACGGCAGAGACCTTGATCTGGTTAACAACGGCGTATAATAGCATCATCTCATCGCTGCGCACGGGCAAAACATCCTCTCGTGGAAAGAGAGTAATGGCGAGCCACTTGTGCCACAAATGGAGAGTGGGATGCACAATATCATTGCACCGAGGTACAAACTTGCCACTGTAAACAAGACCAGAGATGTTTGCCCAGAAAGAGTCTCGAACAAAACCCTCACAAGCCTTCTTCAAAGAAACAGTACAACGAGGACTAAAACCAAGGAGACGACTAAGTTCCTTCCAAGAAACACGATTATCGGTCCCAAAAAGACGAAACTGAATGCCATCCTGAATCTCAGTAATAGACCAAAGAAATTGGATGGGAGGGGCCGAGAGCCAAGCTCTGTAACCAGCGCAAAATCCTCCAAACCAAGAGCATGCCAAATAGAAGCGAACTCGAGATTCATACCTATTTTCTCCATGAGGGCCGGGTCGAAGTCCCGGGTGTGGGTGAAGACTCGGTCCTTCAGGAGAGCGTAGGCTTGCTTCTCTCGAGCGCCCCGCAAGCTGAGGTAGGGGGTGTCGTCGATGACCTCCTACGTGGCTTGTGGCTCGGCTTGCTCTTCTTGCTCTTCTTCATAATCCATCGTCGATGGGCTCGGCGTCGGCTCGGCGGGGACGGATGAACTCGTGCTTGCCCGTGAACGGGAGCGTGTCACCCTCCAGAGAGTGTTCGCCGCCCAATTCATGCTAGCACAACAACAAGGGACAACAAGAGCAACTTGGTGATGGATTAGTAAAATCGAATGAAATTCTTACCGAGCTTGCTCCACCAATAGCAATACTTTCAGCAACACAATAGAAAGAACACTTGATGATCCAATCTTTAGCAAGAAATCCAAGAAAACCAAGAGAGCAAGGAGTAGAGAGGGGAGTGTGAATGAAATGAGTTGAATGGGTGAAGAACACCCCCTCTCGGGTCCAATTTATAGAGCAAAGGGGCACAATGGCCAGATTCCGACCAGAGGCAACGGCTACTAGCCGTTGGCGCTGGTGGGACCCGAGAGCTGTTGCTCCCAGGTCGGCCTAACCCTGGTGGGCCCACCTGGCAGCCCCCTTTGGCCAGAAGCCTCCCAACGGCTATATGAGATTATGCCTGTGTGCCTCGGCCAAAGTTTGCTCCAGAAATTGTCCAAATGATTTTCTCAAGTTTTTTCAAACTCAGAAATTATTTTCAGAAATCTTTATTTTGAAAAGGGAAAAGAGCTAGATAAATCTAGCATGCAGATGCAAGGTTTTTGGAAAAATCAAATATGCAATTTTGAAAATAAAATTTTGAAAAGGGAAATATGAGATAAGTACCAACTTTCACCTTTTTGGTAGAAAGGACCCATCATTTTGTAGTCCGACGAGTTGGACTCTTCTCAGCAGTTAATTCCACTCAGCACCCCACTCCTGAGAAGTAGAGGGTGGTGCCTTCTCAATCTTCCACCATTCTTTCTGAATTTTCTTTTGCTTCTTTGACGGAGATTTCTTCTTTGGGGGTATAGGCTCCGTCCTTCCCCCAAGCTGCTCAACACTATCTTGCACCAAATAGCATTGCTCTTCCTTGTCCTGAAACTTGAACTTCAAGTTCCTCTTCCCAATGCAAAAACGGATTATCCCGGACCCCACATTGATTCTAGCTCGGACATCGCTGAGAAATGGTCGCCCGAGGATGAGTGGCATTCCTCCCTCATCATCCATATCAAGGACCACTTAATCTGCGAAGACATAAGAGTTCTTGACCTTAACCAATAAGCTCCCAACAATTCATTCTGGATATTGTATCGTTGAATTGGCGAGTTGGATAGTCCGGATCTTTCTTGTGCACAACTGCCGATTCCTCCCATGGATCTAGAATTTGTTGTATGGGCTTTCCTGCATAGTTAGAAGCATGTGTCCTCCTAGGTGGCTTACCCCAACTAGTTGACACTACACTAACATTTTCACAAGAGGATACGGGTTGCCCCGGGATCCTCCCGTTATCAGCAGATGGAACCAAAGCAGCTAGCTAAGCTAACTGCGTTTCTAACATTTTGTTAAAACTCAGCTGGCTCTTCTGAGCAGAAGAAAAACTATCAAGCTTAACATTGAGACTTTCAAAAGTTTTATCAAGGGCAGCTAGCTTTTTGTTAACACCTTCATTAATCTTAGCTTGCCCAAAAATGAGATCTCTCAAGGAGGGTTGGTTGGGGTTGTAAGAATTACCTTGGTTACCCCCTTGATAATAAGGGCATTGTTGATTCCACGATTGGCCTCCTTGTTGAGGTGGACGATAACCATTGTTGTTGCCGTTTACGTACATCACTTTCTCCTATGTCTCCGGACAATAATTTCCTGAGTGCCCAGTGTTGCCACAGACTTTACAAGTCATATGAGAATCCATAGGCAGAGTAGTGGTGGCCATGGCAGCCTTCTCGCTGGTGTAGTCATCCAATTTCTTCATAAGAATATCCAACTTGGCAGTAATCATGTCTCTTTCCTTGACAGTATGAGTAACCCTCGGTCATGGTTGGCTTCTTTCATCACTCCACCCTTGGTTGGATACCATCTTCTCAATGAGTAATTTACCATTATCAACAATGAGTGAGAAGAATGCTCCCTGAGCACCAGCATCAATATGGCCTCGGGCTGTCAGAGTCAACCCATTATAAAAGCTTTGAAGAATAAGTCAATCCTCCATCCCATGGTGAGGATAGGCCAGGACATACTCCTGAAGCCTTTCCCAAGCCTCTAGAATAGATTCACTTGCTGCTTGCTAAAAAGCAAAAATCCTTCCACGAAGAGCATTGGTTTTTCCCAATGGGAAGAACTTCTTGAGGAATGCCTCTGAACACTTATCCCAGGTGTTAATAGCATCACGATTCGCGTAGAACCATTACTTGGCTTTCCCCAGGAGAGAGAACGAAAACAGTCGTAGACGGACAACATCCATATTTGCACCCCTGATGATGAAAGTGCTGCATAGCTCTAGGAATTGCTGCAAATGGGCATTGGCATCCTCATTTGGCTTGCCACAGAATGGGCTAGCCTGTACCATCGTGATTAGACCCATCTTGATCTCAAAATTTTCAGTTCCCATCACCACCTCAGGGCCTTGCAGCACCTGGTCAGCGGAAGGAGCTGAGTACTCACGAAGTGTCTTCTGGGCCATAGCATTTGACGCGGATGGTACAAAGGAAGCTGGTTCGCCTTCCAGACGAGTACAACGAGGTGAGTCGAAATGAATTCGAGCTTTCCTCACAAGTGACTCGAGATCTTCAGTGAAATTCTCCGGTAAGTCGAAACCAGTCATACACTACCTGTCTTCATCATCCAAAGATAAAAGAAGACAATCAAGGTTAGCCTACATTGAGAGTTGTCCTAACCTACTCAGAGTTTATAAACAGATGCAAAGCATAGTCATGATAATCCTGTGCCTTCCCCGGCAACGGCGCCAGAAATGCTTGTTGGCATTTCGTAGCATCATCACTTTAAGAACAGATTTGGAATGCATTCTCAGTGACAACACCAAGAAATGCCTGTTGGCATCTCTTAACGTCACAACTAACGACGCCGAGTTAGCGTGAACATAAAGACTTGCCAAAGGTGAATCTAAACGATCATGAACGAATCCTCAAGCACATAGATAAACCATTGTAGCATTTCCCCAAGGAAGGAGAATATTCCAAGGGTATCGTATCCATGGAAGGCAATGGTGGATATCATAGACTTATGCTTTTGCACTGAATGTAAACCAAGAGATAGATATAGGAAACGACAAACTCAAAGACAGGGGTAAGATAAAGATATGATAGGGTAGTGTGACACACACTCAGATCTACCTCTACTCTAGCACACTACGGCTTAGGGGAACATACGAGTTAGCTCTAGGTTCTAATGTACTAAACATACAAAGGTAGAAGATACAGGAGATATGCATGAGTATTGCATGAGAGGGTAAGGTTCAGCACCTAGGTACAAACGGGGAGCTAGCCCGCGACGACCAGCACTGTGCGAAACTAGACTTTAGACTCCTACAGCAAGTACCCCAGTGCGGAGGGTTCCAAAGGGTCCAACAGCTGTCACCAGTACAGGCCTACCTCTATCGTTACGGGAGGTATGCTCATAACTAACGTAGCCACACAACCCTAGCACCATGCCTGCGCTGCTGCTAGACTTCACCCGGCCCGGGCTATTGTGACCCAGGGTGCGAGCCACCAGAAGAATGGTCAACTTAGACCGAGTACCGTAGCTTGAACACAAACCTCATGCAACACTCTCATGCCATCTAACAAAATCAACTAAGGCTAGACATACGAACAGATACGAATTCTCTTATGTCTAGTCAACAAGATCAAAGGGTCGTGTTCGTGAAGAACACGAGCCTCTAACTTATGAACAAACACATAAGGAATGAGTTTATCATCCTTCAAGTGGATCAAAAGGTAGTGTTCATGAAGGACACAAGCCTGTAACTGATGAACAAAGGATGAACTCAAGAACATATCAAGCATATGATCTACCATGAATTTATATGAAATAGCTAAATAACTGAAGTAGATCAAAGTCATACAATGAAATAAAGATAAAAGAGAACTCATACCTAGACTCTAAAGAAGACTTGGAACCTGAAGAAGAGCTACTCTAGCCTACCCCCTAGCCTTGGAAACTAAAAGTGAGATGAGAATGAGAGAGTGGTGTGTGAGAAATGGGAGCCCCTCCCCTTCTATTTTTAGGCAAGGAGGAGGCTTGCTTTGGGGCTCAAACTCCATCAAAACACCCGGGAGTGAGGCAATGGACCAATGAGGAGCAAACGCGTGGAGGGCCGAGATGAACCGACCCAAGGTCGGTTCGGTCGATCATAGGGTCGATCGAACCCCTAAGGCGGCCATCTCAGCTGTGCTTCCTCTGGGTGGCAGCCCTGTGGGCCCTCTGATCCATCCCCGGTGCATGGCTTGATTTGATATCCGAGGTGGGCCCCTTGATCCATGTGAAGTCCATGTGGCGCTCTCTGATTCGTCGGTGAGTGCCTCCCTTGGATCAATGATGTGGAATGCCATGTGTTTCCTTGGTGGCAGCCACCTCCTCAGCTGAGCTGGCATGGTTCTTCCATAGAAGGTGGGTTTCCATCTCTTTTAATGTGTATTTCACCTACATAGAAATAATCTCCAAGGACAAGTGGAACTACATTATTCAAACCAAAATGTAAGTAAATAATGCATATGCCTCCATTTATGTGAGAATATTGAGGGCTGAAAGTAGTACTTAACCGCCATCAACAGAAGTGTCCCTACTTACCGCATCTGTAGCACGTACGTGTGGTCCTCCTCATGTTCATGCGGTTCTCGTGCAGCCTCTCGAACTTCCTGGTCAGCAGGGCCAGCTCGTCCTCTCCAAGCTTGTCGAACTCCTCATCTAGCAAGGATACAAAGGAAGATAGAGAAAACATCCTCGAAGAGGAGTTAGTGTTAGTCATTCCACTAGATCCGGACACAATAGCAAGACTATGGGACTCAGTCGTGCTCTCAGCCTTGGCTCTCAGGCCTCGATCCACCTCTGACGACTTGAGCTTAGAGAACAGCTCATCCTCGGTCAATGTATCACACATGCTTGACTCCTCAATGGCCTCGACCTTGGCACTCCACACAGATCTATTAAGTGCGTGCAAGAGCTTGATAGCTCTATCTTGATCCGTGTATGGGAGTACCGCCACATTGGCCCTCATGTTGTTCATAATACAGGTGAAGTGCTGGAACATGGCATCAATCGACTCACCGGGGAGATGAGAAGTTCTCGTACTCTCTCCGGTGAGTGGCAAATAAGCGAGCCTGCACCTGAGCATTCCCAACATGAGCATTCCTCAACATAACCCAAATCTTGTCGGCCACATCCTCTCCGTACATGCGATCGAACTTCGTTGCACAAAGAGCACAGAACAAGTAATCCAAAGCCTTGCTGTTGGCCTCAAACATGTCCCGAGCACCTAGAAGGATGAAACTGTCTGGAATGACATAGTTTGCATTTTGCGTCACATCCCAGATCAGTTGTCCTTTCCCATGCAAGAACGCGTCAATGCACCTCTCCCACATCTGGTAGTTCTTCCCATTGCGTCACATCCCAGATCAGTTGTCCTTTCCCGTAGTGACCCATCTTTGGATCTTAGACTGGTTAGATCAATAATAAACCCCCTTGCATCTTGCTCATGAACTCTCATCTCATCTTGTCTCTCAAGCCTACTATGACTATTTCTTTTCTCTCTCAAATATTTGGTGGAAGGCTTTATATGGAGCTATGGGAAAGATTAGTCCTACCAAGATATTATAGTTGAGATATTATCAAAACAAGACAAGTTTCTCATGGACTTACCGAGACTCGTGAAAAAGGTCATTGGAAAAATAATGTTCCGGGGAGGGGGAGAGAAAAATACACACTTTGAGATAGGTGGACATGTGCAAATGACAAAGAGTGATCCCGAGGCACAAATGAAGTCCTCGTTATCGGATTGCACACGGTTGGAAAGATGAGTATGGGTCTTGATCTTGAAGTCCTTTTGAAATTTCAAAATGTAGCTAGAGAACCGAGGTGCTTTATTTTATATATTTTTTCTTCTCTCTCTTTTTTTCTTTTTGTCTTCTTTTTTTCTTTTCCTCCTTTTCTCATCATACTTTTTCTTCTTTATTTTTTTCTTTCATCACTTTTCTCTTTTTTTTTACTCCCCTTGAACTCTAGACTACACTAGTACTTCCTTGGCAACCCCCATGCTTAGACGTTGCTCGTCCCCGAGCAAAGAGGTGATGATTGTGCCAAGGTAAGTGCTAAAATCCTTCTATTTTCTTGAAGAGAGGTACTTGAAACCTTCTAGGGATCCTTTCATGGAGGTCTCCCAAAATCTTGCTCCACTTGACGGCACCTTCCTTGTAATCTTCTTCGAAATATTCATCCATACTCAAAGTTTTGGGTTGTGGTCAGGGAGGTATACACAAAAAGATATTTTGGGTTTGGTGGGTGGATATCCGGCAAAGTTTGCAAAATTCCCAATGTGGAAACTCACAATGCACAGATAGAAAAGGCTAGTATAAAGATAGATACGCAAAAATGGAATGACCAGCTTCTTAGTCTCGGGCTAGAGAAATCAGGCCTTGAATTAATGCACCCAAAATTAAATCTTGTAAACTAAAGTTTTGCACTCAATGAATATAAGGCTTTGGATAGGTAGAGCAAAATGCAAGTGGTATCAAAGACAAGGTTAGCATATCTTTTAAGAACAAAAATAAATGATCTTTGATTCATTTAAATACGAGCGCAACAAAAAAAATACTATGGTTCTCAAGTTATCATAACCTCCACAAAAGATTAGGCTAGCGTTAATTAAATTTTCATATCATGTTTAAAGAGAGCACTAGCTTAATCATATACAAACCAAGCACAAGAATGAGCAAAGCGACAATGATCATCATATATCCATAAGAGAGAGCATACAAGATATCATCATGGTGAGCACAAGGTAACGGTGATTATTATTTGTTGAAAACAAAAAACAAATCTAGGTTGTACTCCTAGTAGCCATGTTATTATGTAGAGAGATATACCAAAGTTTCATCTTGTCTATGGTTGAAGGTGTATATACACAAGCATAAGAAAAGGATGGACAAAGAGAAGCTGTCAGAAAGATTTACCGTCCTTTTAATGCTTGTAAAGAGTTGTAGCGCAGTCTCCCCATGCTTAAGCATTATGCTTAACATGGAAGAAGAAATAGCATCTTCTAGCGATCGTGATCCTCTTCTCATCGAGTCCTCTCCCATGCTTAGCATTGTGCTAGGCATGGAAAGAGAGGATGAAGCTTGTTCTCCGTGTCCGGGGCTTGTCTTTATGCATCTGCACTTTTGTCGCCTTTATCGTCCTTCAATTCTCCTCTTTTACTTTCGCGAAAGCTCATCATCATGTCTGCAAAACAATTCGCATACTACCCCCGGGGTGACGGTCGGGAGTAGAAGTAATTGCCAACAAACCAATACTTTCCCTAAGAATCTTAACTTGTGGCATAATTATTCTAGTGATGATAAAACCTAATTGGTGTACGTGAATGCAAATGTAAGGTGCATGTATGCAAATGAGAGGATTGTGATATAAACAAAGACAATATTTACACATAGTTCTAAGCACCATGCTTACAACTAGGTGGTTGAATTTCTC
This sequence comes from Cenchrus fungigraminus, assembly GCA_036936925.1. Classification (NCBI taxonomy): domain Eukaryota; kingdom Viridiplantae; phylum Streptophyta; class Magnoliopsida; order Poales; family Poaceae; genus Cenchrus; species Cenchrus fungigraminus. The sequence continues at coordinate 26,712,036 of CM072775.1, forward strand.
CATAGCCATAAAGATTTATTAACCAAGGTTAAAACACCATGTTTATCCCAAGGTCAATAATTTTCTATAGCACAAGAAAAACCAAGCGCATTGCAAAGCTTATATACCAACCAATGCAATTATGGAAGCGAGCAAGGTTTATTGAACTAAATGATGATGGTCCGCAAGCAAGCTTAAACACCATGTTTACACAAGATTGCTAAGGAAAATGCCCAATTGAAGCATCAACATGGATATGAAGGCATACATCATTAAGTGTAGAGAACTACCAAGCCAACTATATGCAAAACATGTATGAAGTGCAAAAAAGAATGGTGATGGTAAGATGCGATGCATGCAATAAACAAATATGAACATGATCATGGTGTTGGTCTAAAAAGAAAATTAAGACTAGATTAATTAGCCACATGCTTAGAATCAAAGGGTGATGCCTTACTTCATATTTCTCTCTAAAAAGACACAAATAAAATGACTCTAAACACTAATAGGCACACAAAAAAGGGGTCTACAAGTTTTCCATGATCAAATAACAATGGTGTAATGTTACTTGATTGGTTCCATTAAAAAGCACAATATAGACCGTCATTATTATATATATAGATAAATAAAAAGAACGGGTTGCCTCCCGCCAAGTGCTTCATTTTAAGTCAAAGAGATCGACTTTCTCACATATCTTCTTGTTGTCGTGAATCCATGACTCTTCATGCAAGATTTCAAGGTGTTCGTGCAGCTTGGATTCACTTCACACGCTTGACAAGATCTTCTACGCTCCATGGAAGACATGCCCAATCACGTCTCGCATCATCGTCACTTCCTTCTCCACACCGCTTCATCGCTGCCTCACTTATGCAGATTTTTCTTCTCTATCCAGACCATAACATGTAACCAACAATTTTTCTGATGTGTGGCGCATGAAATTTTCTTTCCATCGAGTCTTTATTTGCTCCAATCCGATTCCTATCGAGTGAGTTATGCCTGTTTTACTTCCGCACTGCAATCTGTCCTAAGCTGAATTCAGCACGTGCAGCGCCCAATGTTTTTACCATATCTCCTTGCACGGATCTTCAAATTTAGCGGCTTTGGATGCGTTGGAACAAGGACTTGATGGAGCTTCTGAATATCTCCTTTTATTCCTTTGTACATGTCTGACCGTGTGCTCAAAACTGGAGAAGAACAGCGACATTGTTTGGAGATGGTGACGATCAAGCTTGCAACTCTTTGGGCATGACCTCTCTCCACTTTATTTAAGTCTCGTGTCCTGCATGGTTAGTGAACTTCGGGCTTCCCCCGACATGTGCTCTTTTAAGGTCACTAGCTTGACCAAGTGCAAAGCAAGATCGAGATTTGCAAAATAGATTGAAAACATATGCATCCACAATTCCAATCACAATTAATATTGCATCAACAAAGTAAGGTGGAATTAAATGAAGCACAAGTTTCTTACTTAGTACTGAGCTCTTCATTAGGCAAAGGTCATTTAGGCATGGGATTAACAAGGTTCAAGCACAAACATAGCCTATTCATCATTCTCAAGAAATTGTAGCCTATCAACATGATCTTCATTGGAACAAGGCATAGAATCAAAACATACTACTAGATTGACATAGATTTATCAAAATAATATCATCAAAATCAGTAGTCTCTTGGAGATGAAAGCGAATCAACCTTACGGTGGTGCTAAGTGGTCGTCATATCATCTTCTTGCAATTCTTCTAACTCTTCTATGCGCCACATGTTGTCAAGGTTGCCTTGTGTGGACTCACTCCTTTCTTCATTTGTGGACATTCTCACATATTGGATTTGTTCATGCAACGCAATGGTCCCTTCTGTGAGAGCCCAAAAACATTTTCGTCATTCGACGCCAGTGTTGGAGAGAAACCCGTCCCTGAAGTGGGGCCAACAAATGCAATTAACCAGTATGCTCAAACATTCAAGTAAACCAAGGCATGTCTTCGGGCAAGCTAGAAAAGCCTTCCCTTAGACCCCTCTCTAACCTTCTCCATTCCATTCGGGTCCATTAAATAGGCCCGTATCATTTACACTTTACACTCTTACCCTCACTTTTTACATCGTGTGAAGGATCTTTGAGGGCATTACAGTACTTTCACACCAACGCGACCAACTACCCTTATTACAACTCAACACTTTACACCGTGGCATTTTTCATGTGGGCCCGGATTCCTTCGCTCTCCTTCGACGAGATGTCACTGCCTTGGGGACTCACACCACTTCACGCCATGGTCTATGTCGCAACCTTCGCGCACCCGAGGCCTCCCTTCGTCCTCCTGGTGCTTGCGTGTATCTTCTTGGACCACTTCGGTCGCCCTCCCGAAGGTTCCCTCCGTCTATGAGCGACCAAAACCTTCGGTCTTTTGGCCTCCCTTAGCTCCTTAAAGCGCCATCACTTTGGGCGCCTGAGATCTCAGGCGCCTCGCATCGCCGTCCCGAAGGTGTCGTACCTGCTCAACCACCAAAAACAAGGAATGGCTATTTTTTCCTTAACCCGAAGGCCTGCAGTCGAAATAGGACGTAAAGGGGGTTAGGTACGAAATGGATTTTCCCAACATTAGCCCCTCGCTTGCGAAGGTTTGTCTTCTTGACAAGCCGAAGTAGCGAAACATAAACGGGTAGAAACATGTTCGTACCAAAGCGCCTCCCCATTTCGGCTCGTCTAGCCCCCTATCTTTTACACATGTCGGGTTGTTTTGAATCTCTTGTTTTTTCGGGATATGGTCTCCCTTCCCAATTTTCCGGTGTTATTCTCCTATTTTATCGGGATATACTTCCGCAACTGTTGCTTTGCTTCCTCCTATATTCTCGCGCCACGTATTTCCTAGATTGCCGCGCTGCTCGTGTTATAAAAGGCCACCGCCGCCTCTCGGTGCCAAACCCCACCTGTTGCCGCCCTCTGCCTGCTTTGTGCGTTTGTTTCTACTGGTAACCTCTCGTCAACTTCGCTCTAGATCTTCGTGTTATTTTTGTCCTGTGTTTCTTTTTGTTGCTTCGCTCAACTAGGTTGTATCTTTTTATTTTTCCTTTAGGTTTTTGTTTGCTTTGCTGCTTTCCTTCTGTTTCTGTGATGGCTCCGAAGGCTGCTGCGTCGAAGCCCCCAAAGGCCACTACGAAGGTTTTTGGACGAAGCCGAGTAACCCCGCGGCTTCTTGCTGAGTATGAAAAACTGGATTATTTTGAAAGCGGTCAAGCTTGGGCTCCCGGAAACGAGGTGATTCCGACTCCGAGAGATGATGAGGTTGTGGTATTCCCCGACCTTTTTGCTGCTGGTCTTCGGTTTCCTCTTGATCCTATTGTAGTTGCAATTCTTCGCAACTTCGATATGTATGTGCACCATCTTACTCCAAATTCCATACTTCGGTTGAGTTTATTCATGTGGGCTTGCAAAACCATGGGTGTCAATCCTACTGTGGCCAACTTCATTCGTGCTCACACTATCCATCATCAGCCGTTGTATATGGAATGCACCGAAGGTGATACATATGTCAACGAGGAGGCCTAATTTGCTTCGCTGAATTTTTGATATAGATCTGATGTGGATGTCCCTGTTGTCTGCTACAAGAATAAGTGGGAGGATGACTGGAACACCTTCTGGTTCTATCATAAGGTGGATGACACCGCTGCGTCGTTGGTTTGTAAGGAGATGCAAGATCTTCCGAAGGGTGTTGGCCTAACTCCCGATGATTCTGATCAGTCTCAGTTGTTTTTGGTTGTTTTTCGGGAGATTGCAAAAATCATGGGCACTCGCGATCTCGTTGAGGAGTATTGTTGTTGCAAGGTTTTTCCGGTGAAGTCCGGCTGGTCTGTTGTTGCATGGAGCGACTTTACAAGCCCTATCAAGATTCCGGATTTTACTAAAAGCTTCGGATTGAAACTCGAAGGATTGTGGCTTTTGTTTTGTTTTGTCATACATATTTTTGCGTTCGTGTACTGTGCTTTTTGGTGTTATTTTTCATTACTGATCTTTGCATTGTTTTCAGATATTGATGTTCTGCTGATCGAAGATGCTGCCAATGAAATTCTTGGCCCTGCCAGCCTTAAGGAGGACCACGACATTATCAACTGAATTGGTGGACGTCGCGACAACCGTGTCTTTCAGTTCTTTGGTATTGCTGCTGGTGTTCATCAAGTCACTGTCACTCGGCGCGAAGCTGCCGCCAAACGCACCGCGAAAAATGGTTCTGGCAGCGTCGCAGAGCCTTCGGCTATTGCCATGTCTTCTCGTCCTGGGAAAAGACGTGCGAAGGCTGCGAGCAACTGCCAGCCTAAGCACCGCCGCAAGCAAAGATCCGCCTCACCTGAGACTGTATCATCCAGCCCCGATGGTAGTGATGGTAACCGTAGCGAAGGTAACAAGAGCAACGAGAATGTAGCTGATCTTGTGTTGTCCGGGCGAAGCACCCGACCATCTGACTTGGAGCATACAGAAGAACAAGTTGACGTGACTTTGTTGTCACCGCCTCAAGGTGCCGCTGCCGGTACCATTGCACAACCTTTCGATATTGATATTAGCGATCGTGAACCGGAGAGTGATGAGGAACTTGCTGCCCCTTCTAAATCAAGTGGTAAAGCGCCTGCTACCGCTGAAGATGTGCCTAAAGATTCCGCTCCTTCTAGAGGGCTAGTTCCTTCTTCTTCGCGCAAGGTTATTGCTGCCTTTGCTACTGACGCCGGTGACAGTGACAGTAGCTCTGACACTGAGTCTGACAGCGGTCGGCGATGTGGTGGTGTCTTTGTTAGTGTTGATTCTCCCTCTGTTGTTGCGCGCCGTCTCGGAATTCCTCAGAACTCTCGTTTTTTTGGTGATCGCAAAAGGAAATTGCTTCAGTTCTGTAGTGATGACCGCGAACGTACTTTGCTTCAGGAGGCTGGCCAATCCTTTAGTTTCCCTATCATGGAAAAAGATTTGGGCCGCGAAGGTGCTGATGAAGTTTTAACGCAGGCACAACATCTTGCCATGAAAACCTTCATTGCTTGCCGAGTTGCTCAACGTCGGTTCCATGAAGATATCCGCCAGTTCGACCTTCGTAACCAGACTACCTCTTCCGCTCTTGAGAAGGAAATTGTTACTGTCAAGAACCTTCAGAAGGATAAGGATAGCCTTGCTGCTGCTTTGTAAGATGAGAAAAAGAAAAATGTGGCTTTGTCTTCAGAAATAACTTCTCTTTCGGAGAAGAATAATTCTCTTCAAAACGAAGTTGCTAAACTGAAAGAAGCTGTTGAGAGTGAAAAGAAGAAAAGCGAAGGCATGAAGGGTCTGTACGAAGGTAAGCATAAGGAGCTTGATGAACAGAAAACTACCCATGCTGCTCTTGTGAAGGAACATGAGGATTATTGTGACGAAGTGCAAAAGCATATTGTTCCTGTCTGCAAGAAGGTTCATGATCTTCTAGTGGACTTCGGCACTGCTCCTGGCCCGTACAGCATCAAAGATCAATACATCAGTGACATTGTTAAGTGGCTGTCCGATGGTGTTTCCTCTCTAGCATCGGCTGGCCGTTCTTTTGGCGAACTGAGAGCTGGAGTTGCTGCCTAAACCATTTGCCATTCCGTGTATTCTCTTTTGAGTACTCCTACTGATGGATCCGAGCCTGCTGTCTCCAAGACTGCTCTTCGACAGATGCGTGATGGTTCCTTTGCATGGCCTCAAGAAACCAATGTTGATCGGATACCCGCCCTTCCGAAGAATATTGCGAAGAACTTTGTGAATGAGTTTTATCGCAAGTTTGGCTTTGGTTATGCGGTTGCTGAAGCCGACGTGTTCTGCGCAAGGTTATTTTGTTATGTTCTTTCGCAAAGTTATTATTTATGTTCATAATGTTCCTGTCTTCTGCTTTCGTTTGCTTTAACATACAACTCTTCTTTTTCCAGACGAGCCCCAGCCCCGCTGCTTCTGAGCAAGTTGGCATTATCTCCGGTGCTGCTACGGCTCCGTCGTCTTCTACTCCTTCGGCTACTGCTATTGCCTCTGGCACTGATGATCAAGTTGCTGCTTCTGCTGCTCCTTCCTCTTCGGCTGGCAGAACGCAAGACACCACTTCTTCTACCGCGCAACCTACTTTAGTCGCTCCTCATACAACCGAAGAGGTGTGAAGATTGGGGCTGCGGTGACTAGTTTGCATGTGTAACTGAACTATTTTGCGAATCTGCGCAGGTGCCGGAGTTGTGCCCTGCGCAGATAGATGAAGATGCCTGCCCAATTGTTATAAATCGTGGCGACTATTTTATGTCTAGTTCCATATGGTGAAAATTTCACTTGAAATTTCCCCATGTGTCCTTCGACGAGTTTTGGTCTTATAAAATTAACCGCTACGATGAACGCAATAACGCGTCTAAGAGTTTCTTCGAGCAATACACCCAGAACCAGCTGATTCATGAGTCAACTTCGCGATGACTCCTCCGTGAAAGTGATTCTTCGCTTGCTGTGCAACCTTTGAGTAGTTCTCTGTCTGGTGACGGCTCTTCTGTTTCTGTTCCGAAGGTTGAGATTGTTGATCTTACCGAAGACGACATGCACGAATATATCTACAAACGTTCTAACTGAAGAGTTAGCGGACTGCCTTGTATGTGTTTGGCTGTAATCGAGTTATGATGTTGTGTCTGTAAGTCCGGTACTGCTTATGCATTTGCTTGTTGTAATAAAATTATCATTTCCGCGAGGTCCTCGGTTTTGGAACTTCGGAAAAAGGGAACTCAAACTGCGAAGCGCCTCCCCCTAGTTTCCTTTTCCGTGTTTCACAACCAGTCTTGGCATGTTTGAGAATTTCTTACACATTTTCTCTTATCTAAGGGACATTGTTCTTTTTCTCTTACGCGTTGCCTCCGCGCAGTTCTGCGTTATGTAGTTCTATAACGCGACGTTTTTGGTTGCGCTGTCAAAGAATGTTTTTATCCTCGAGATGACTCGTCAGTCAAATCTTGCATTTTGGCTTCGCGCATACGGTGCCAAAGGCTTCTTTCCTTGCAAGAGAAGGAGATGATTTGCGACTACGTTGTTTAACGAGTCGACTTATCCCTGCGGGTTTTTTTCCAGGGGCTTCGCGCATTGGCCGCCGAAGACTTTTTGTTATTTCTGTGCTCGACTTCGATGCGAGCACCCTAAGTGAACCAATTACGTTTTACATTCTTAACTTCAAACGTAATTTTTCACTTACGCGATGTTTATTTTTGTGACTTGTGCCGAAAGTGACAACTCATTTCATTTGAGTTGCGTCACTTCGGACTTCCTGATGCACACCGATGATATTTTGGGGAGTCCTTGTTATAATTTCCAAGGAGATATTACACATGAAGACCGCCTCATTAAAAACCTCACATCCCTGTTGTGCCGATGATTACACAACTAGGGACTCTCCCCATGAGGAAAAGAGTACGGCTTCGGGAACTCAAACGGAAATGTTTGTTACAAAAATGCGAAATGAAAAGAAACTATGAAAAAAAACTACGATACAACGAAGTTTGTTCCTCCTTTCACAGCCAATACTTTTGCAGCATATCTTCGTTCCACGAGTATGGGTCCTCCAACCCTTCTAGGTTGGTCAATCTGAAAGCCCCTGGTCTTGTTTCTGTCGCTATGAATGGACCATCCCATTTTTCTTGTAACTTTCCTACCCCTCTTGTTTTCTTTCTTAAGACCATGTCCCCTGTTTTTATGTTCCTCCTTCGCACCTTCTTGTCCTTCCATCTTCTGGTTTCTTCCTGGTAATACTCAATGTTTTGCAATGCTTGAAGTCTAGCTTCTTCGCATGTGTCCAGGTCTGGTGCCATATCTTCATTTCCAGGTTTGTCTTCGGTGCGAATGGACCCTAGCTTTATCTCCTCTGGCACCATTGCCTCTTCGCCATACAGCAACTTGAATGGTGTGAATTTGGTGGCCCTTGATTCTGTTGTGTTGTGAGACCATATGACTCTTGGTAACTCGTCTGCCCACTTGCCTCTTGGCATGCTCGTGATGTTTCTTTTTATCCCTGTGAAAATTATTCCATTGGCCCTTTCAACGGCTCCGTTGGATTGCGGGTGATATACCGAAGCAAAACACAACTTTGTGCCTAGGTGGAAACAAAACTTGCGGAAGTCTGTTGAGTCAAATTGCTTGCCATTGTCTACTATTATCACGTACGGTACTCCAAATCTACAAACCACATTTTGCCAAAAGAATTTCTGTATTACCCCCGAAGTTATAGTATGTACTGCCTTCGCCTCAATCCACTTTGAGAAATACTCTACAGCCACTATTGCATATTTGTAATTTCCTGGAGCCGTTGGCAGAGGTCCCACGATGTCAATTCCCCATCTTGCAAATGGCCATACCGAAGGAAGGAGTTGTATTTCGTATGGTGAAAACTTGGAGTAATTTATGTGCTTTTGGCAGTTGTCACATGTCCTTACAATGTCTTCGGCGTCTCTCACTACTGTTGGCCAATAAAACGCTTCGCGAAATGCCTTAGCTACCGGTTTTCTTGTTCCTATGTGAGAAGAACACATGCCCGCATGGATTTCTCTGAGTAACTCTTTGCCCTCTTCGCGCGATACGCACTTGAGTAATGGTGCGTAGACGCCTGCCTTGTACAAGTTTTCTCCCTTCAACACGAATGACCTTGCTCTCGCTGCCATCCTTTTCCTGTCAGCTTCGCTTTCTGGCTCGTAATGCCCCTTTAGATATGCAACTATTTGTGTCCTCCAATCTTCGCTGGTGATTGCGCTGACGAGCTTCGGCTCTAATTCTGTGAAGTGTGCAGTCATTTTTCTCAATGTCTCATAGAACACACCAAGTGGTAGCGGCTGCTTTGTGGCCCCTGCTTTTGCCAAAGCATCTGCCCCTTTGTTCTGCTCCCTTGGTAGTTTCTTAACCGTGAACCCCAGGAAGTGTTTCTCCATTGTTCTTACTGCTTTCAAATACGAAGACATTTCGTCTTTCTTTGCTCTGTATGTTTGCCTATTTGGTTTGTAATGAGCTCTGAGTCTGTGTTCAGTATCAACCTTCGTGCCCCTACAACTTTTGCCTTTCAGAGGCCCAATAGCAATCCTTCGTACTCTGTGACATTGTTTGTGTACCCATCAAACTCTAGTCTTACCACGTATCTCATTTTTATTCCCGAAGGTGATGTGAGGATTGCCGAAGCTGCTGCGCCATCATTACAATACACACCATCACAAAATACTTCCCATGATTTTTCTTCATTCGGTGGCTTTGTTCCGTCTTCATCTGAGTGTGCCCATTCTGCGACGAAGTCTACAAGCACTTGGGATTTTATCACTATTCTTGGCGCGAAGGTTATGTCGTATTGAGACAGCTCTGCTGCCCACTTGCCCATCCTTCCTGAGGACTCCTTGTTTTCGAACATTTCACGAAGCGGGACACTGGTTGGTACCACCACTTTGAAACTTTGGAAATAATGCTTCAACTTTCTTGCTGCCATCACCACTGCATATGCCATTTTCTCTAACTCTGAGTAAAATTTCTTTGCTCCATTAAGCACTTCGGAGACGAAGTATACTGGCATTTGTTTCAAATTGCTGTCGTTCTTCTCCTCCTCAACCAATGCTGCACTAACCGCATGAATTGATGCTGCCACGTATAACAACAGCTTCGCCTCGGGCCCTGGGCTTGCCATTACTGTCAACTTTTCCAGGTATGCTTTTAGGTCTTCGAAGGCTTCCTATTCCTTTTCTCCCCATACTATATTTTTCTACCCCGCCAATTGCTTGAAAAACGGCAAGCTTCGCTTTGCTGATTTGGAGATGAAACGACTTAGCGCTGCGAGTCTGTCGGTGAGTTTCTGGACTTCTTTCTTCGTTCTTGGTGGTCTCATGTTTCTTATTGCTTCTATTTATTCTGGGTTCGCTTGTATTCCTGATTTTGACACCATACACCCCAATAATTTCCCCCTACTTACGCCGAAGATGCACTTTTCTGGATTCAACATGAGTCCATACTTCCTCATATTCTGAAAAGTTTCCACCAAGTCTTCGATGTGACTCTCTTTATGCTTGCTGTGCACTACCACATCATCGACGTACGCGGACACATTTCTTTTCAACTGTAGACCAAGAACTATCTGTACTATTCTGTTGAAGGTTGGGCCTGCGTTGCGCAGACCTTCAGGCATTCTTACAAAGTAGCATGCCCCGAATTGTGTTATGAAACTTGTCTTGTCTTCGTCTTCTTTTCGCATCCACACCTGGTGATATCCCGAAAAGCAATCAAGAAGTGACATCCTTTCGGATCCTGCTGCTGCGTCCACCAAAACATGAATTCTTGGGAGCAGGTAGTCATCTTTTGGGCAAGCCTTATTCAGAGATGTGAAATCTATACACATTCTTTGATCTCCATTTTTCTTCGGAACCATAACTATGTTGGACAGCCAAGTAGTGAAGTGTACTTCGCGTATGACGCCTGCGTCTAAGAACTTCTGTACTTCACGAAGTGCTGTTTCTCTTTTTCTAGTGATATTACTCTTAATTTTTGTCTTCTTGGTGGGACCTTAAGATCTAAGTTTTAATTATGTTCAATAACATCACGCGGTATGCCCTTGAGATCTTTTTTGCTCCATGCGAAGACATCCTGGTTTTCGCTCAAGCAGTTAAGCAAGTCTGCCTCTTCTTCTTCACTAAGGTCCTTTGCAATTATGACTGTTTTGTCATCTGTACTGCCGTTCAACTTCATTCTCTTCGTGTGCTGCATGGGCTTGATTCTATTTTCTTCTTCTTTCCTCTTCTGCTTTATTATCTGCGACTCTTGTATGTCATCTTCGGTTTACTAGTTACCTTCGTTTATTCTCACTAAGTGTACTGGCTTGCGATCTGTGCCTGTATTGTACTCCCTGTCCCATGCATCTTCCCGGTCACCATAAACTGATAACACCCCATTGATCGTTGGGATTTTCATACATAAAAAGGGCATGTGAATTACTGCTGCGAATTTGTTTATGACTCCTCTTCCGAAGATTGCCTTGTAAGAATAAGGGATGTCCACTACGTCGAAGTTGACCATTTCTGTTCTCATTAGAGCCCCTTCGCCCATCATAACATTCATTTCGATGGTTCCTAACGCTTCAACTCGCTTGTTGCCGAAGCCATATAACAGTTTCATAGACGTTTGCAATTGATCGTCCCTGAATTCCATTTTCCTGAACAAGTCGTAAGTGAGAACATCTGCGGAACTACCGTTGTCTACCAGAATTCCTCCTACATTGTTTCCCAGGATGTACTTTGTGTTCTTTCCCAATATTGCTCTAATCACCAACAGATCTTCGTGTGGGTATATCTTTAATTTCAGATCAGCCTCCGTGAATGTGATTGGGATATGCGACCACCTTGTGCGAAACACCTTACCCGAAGATACATGGCTGACCTCCCTTCTGTCGTCCTTCCTTTGCCTCTTCGATGGGAACTCAGGGAAAAAACATCCCCCTGTTATTGCGTTTATGACATTCACCCGCTGGTATCTGTCATCTGGATCGTTGTTTATGACGTTGACTCTTTGGTATATGTCATCTTGTTCTGACCTTCGGGCGTTTTGCTGTTGGGATTGCGATGGCTTTTCTTTTGGCTGATATGGAGTGCTTGGCACTGGGCCTTGCGCTGATGTGTATGGTGGGTGAAACTATGGTGGATATGGGATGGATTTAAAATATTGTGGTGGCGGCTGATACATGGGTTGCCAGTTTGACACTGAGCTGTTTGCCACTGAAGGTATGGCAGGTGTCGCTCTATTGAGGAAGCCAACTTGGTTTTGCGCAGCTTTCTTCTTGTCTTCTTCCTCCTTTCTCTTGATTGCCACCCTGCGTTCGTATGTCCAATGACCTTTGTTCCTTCCATCTATGGAGCAAACTGTTAGCGGAGGTGGTGTTGAGTATTTGGCAGACCCATGCTGATTGGACTGCGAAGGTGCCTGGTTGCTAGTTGTCCCCTTGGATGATATGTTGTTCACACCTCCCCTATTATAATTTGAACTGTTTGTTGCGTTTCAGTTGTTTGTGTTTGGCCTTTTGTTCCGCTCTTCCTTAGCCTTCGCTGCGTTTTTTCTGGCATGATAATCCTCTATTCTCCTTTGCTTTACTCGATCGGACAAGCAATATGATTGCAAGACTTCGAACAATCTTTTTTCTGACGCTGGTGTTCGCCTATCTAGGTATTCTCCGTAAGGCCCCACCTTGAGCACGCCTATAACGACGTCAATTACACTTGACTCTTCGACATGTGGTGCCTTTGCTCTGGCCTTTGTGAATATCTTTATGTATTCTTGCAGTGGCTGTTTTTCTCCCTGTTTGATCTAGTGAAGGTCGTTGGCTGTAAGTTCCTGGGGCTGAAACCCTTGAAAGTTACTTTCAATTTTGTCCCGAAGCTGGTACCATGAACTTATGCTTCCTTTTGGCAGCGACACATACCATTGCTGAGAAGAGCCTTTTAATGCCATGATCATAGCCTTTGCCTTCGCTGTATCGTCACCCCCTATTGAAGAAATTGCCACACTGTACCGAAGGATGAACTGCCGCGGATCTGACTCACCGTCATACTCTGGTAGCGAAGACGGTAGTTTGAATTTCGACGGCCAATCTACCTGCTCGAGCTCGAATGTAAGTGGTGTGGATGGTTTATCCTCAGAAGATTGTGAACCTTTGCTTTTGTAACGTGGTCTACGTTCCACGAACGCCTCTTCGTCAGAATTGAATACCCATGATTCCTCGGAGTCGTATGAAGAATCCTCCACAACAACTGGCCTGCTTCGCTTTTTTCCCTGAGTTGACGTTGCTTTGTGTTGCTTTTCGGGCCTTGCTTCAGATCTTGCTGATTGCTCTTGCAAGGAATTAAGCTGTGCCTGCAAGATTGCCATCTGTTCTTGAAGCTAAACTGTCTTCTGTCTGATTGCTTGTTGCTCTTGCTCCTTGCGAAGTTGCTGCAGAAGAGTTTTCTTTTTCTGGATGTCTTTCAGCATCTGTTGGTACTTCAGTTGCTCTTGGTTTGGATCGCCTGCCTGTGGTCCCTTAGATTTGAGAAATGCCGCTTCTGCCTGCGCCCTTGTCCGGACATTGGACAAACTTGGCATCTGGCTCAATCTTGCCGCTATGGTCGCCTCTACCCTTCTTAATGACATGATGTCTTCGTCGAGGATCCCCGCATCCAAGAGGTCCACTTCGAAGTTGTCATCCGCGATGTCTTCAAGTGCCCCATCGCGACCGCCAGGTGCATGACTGAGCACGATGTCTCTATCTGCATTTACATCCGCCCCTTCATTGACTGGGCCTTCGGACTCTGCTGCCGACAGGTCATCGGTAGCTCTTTGTGGATTGGTATTGGCGTTCCTTGGTGCCCTCTTCGGTGCCATTGAGTTGTGGTGGGACGAAACACGGTGGGCGCCAGAAATGTTGGGGAGAAACCCGTCCCCGAAGAGGGGCCAACAAATGCAATTAACTAGTATGCTCAAACATTCAAGTAAACCGAGGCATGTCTTCAGGCAAGCTAGAAAAGCCTTCCCTTAGACCCCTCTCTCCCCTTCTCCATTCCATTCGGGTCCATTAAATAGGCCCGTATCATTTACACTTTACACTCTTACCCTCGCTTTTTACATCGTGCGAAGGATCTTTGAGGGCATTACAGTACTTTCACACCAACACGACCAACTACCCTTATTACAACTCAACACTTTACACCGTGGCGTTTTTCATGTGGGCCCAGATTCCTTCTCTCTCCTTCGGCGAGATGTCATTGCCTTGAGGACTCACACCACTTCACGCCATGGTCGATGTCGCAACCTTCGCGCACCCGAGGCCTCCCTTCGTCCTCCTGGTGCTTGCGTGTATCTTCTTGGACCACTTCGGTCGCCCTCCCGAAGGTTCCCTCTGTCTACGAGCGACCAAAACCTTCGGTCTTTTGGCCTCCCTTAGCTCCTTAAAGCGCCATCACTTCGGGCGCCTGAGATCTCAGGCGCCTCGCATCGCTGTCCCGAAGGTGCCGTACCTGCTCAACCACCAAAAACAAGGAATGGCTGTTTTTCCCTTAACCCGAAGGCCTGCAGTCGAAATGGGAAGTAAAGGGGGTTAGGTACGAAATGGATTTTCCCAACAGCCAGCTCTTATAGTCCATCGTGGCTTACTTCTAATCTTCATGCGTCGAATGTTGCTTGCTCGTGTCTCTATTTGCTAATGCTTCAGGTGTCCTTGATTTGCTCTAAGCCTCTCAATTTTATCATGTATGCTTGGCGAAAGCACCTCCCGAGCTTCTCTTCATTGTTGTCACCTCCATCTCCTTTATCTTGTCCTCATCATGTCGCTGCTGCCTCTTCTTCATGAATTTACCCCTGTATACAGAACAGAACATATACCAAAATATAGTTCTATTAAAAATTTAATAAAATTACCTTTCCAACGAGTACTTATTCATCTTAAACGGAGTCCAAATGAGGGAGCTATGGCTGTTTCACTTCAGCTTTGCTTGCTGTCCAGAAATTTCTGGACATGCAACCATCTGTGATTCGGCCATATCCACTTGTAGGAACATCCGGTTGACTTGGTTCTTGATTCGTAAGAATTGTAACTTCATGGGGCTTCTAGATATCTAAAAATATTCCATACTTTTCTTCTAAGGCGGTGCAGAATATTAACGAGAACATTGGCTTCTTTCGGATTGATCCGGTAGATGTTGATGACCTTCATCTCGTTGTCCCACAAGCATCATGTCACTTATGCTTTGGCTTCAAGGATGACAGCAATGATGTGTCTTCTCCATATTCTTGTTCTAGCCAAAGTGATAGGATCGAAGATGGCTTCTACACTTCATGTCGATGGTCTCGGCAATTTGTCCCTTGATTGCATCGCTCGATTAGAAACTTCTTGAGCATTCCTCTGGAGAAGATAGGTGATGTCATGGTGCCTCTAATCTTATTACCTCCGGTCTTGTCAACCTTCAAGTCATCATCTTTTGTATAGAATGCTCCTCCAATTTCTTTCGATATGATCGCTTGTGTCATCTCCACTTTCCTTGTTGTTTGCTGCTGCAACTTCTCCACTGAATTCCTCTACGTCCAATACAGAATATGTACCAAACTTCTGCTCCATTAAATATTTGATCAAATTAGCTTTCCATCGAGTGGTGATTCACCTTAAACGGACTCCGGATGAAAGAGTTATGTCCTTTTTGCTCTGGCACTACGTTCTGTCCCAAGCTGATTTCAGAACGCGTAGCGTTGAAAGATTTCCTCATAACTCTTCGTACCGACCTCCAAAATTAGCAATTTTTGATGGGTTGGAAAGAAGACTTGATGGAGCCACTGAATATCCAATTTTCTCCTATTGTACACTTCTGATCTTGGCCAAAAAATTTATCATAACAGCAGCATTCAACTCGAGATGTCGATGATCAACTCGCACGTCTTCGGGCGTAGCTTTGGCACCTATTACTTGAACAAGCAA
The DNA here is from genome assembly GCA_036936925.1 of Cenchrus fungigraminus. NCBI lineage: Eukaryota > Viridiplantae > Streptophyta > Magnoliopsida > Poales > Poaceae > Cenchrus > Cenchrus fungigraminus. Next base: position 26,727,458 of record CM072775.1, read on the forward strand.
TTCTCCAAGAAACATTAGTCTAAAAAAATACTTATTGACACAGCAGCATACCTTGTTTATCTTGATCATTGTTGTCTTTATTGGTGGGGACTCGATAGCGGATGATGGGCCACTAACATAGTTAGCACCTACCACTAAAGAGTGAATCTTCAAGTTGCTGGAGTGAATCTCGGAACGGGTTTGGATTTGTTGAAGTCCAGATGTAGAGAACTTCCTCGAATGTCTTGTGTCTAGGGTCTTACCTGCATTCATGGACACAAACAAGAAAAGCAAGATATATGCAATAATAAAATTAGGGTTAGTCCAAAAGAAAGATAGATCGCCCTAGGGTTCGAGTTGCCGATCCCCGGCAATAGCGCCAGAAAAAGCTTGTTGTTGGCGGTCAAATACCGTCAACAAGTTCGATCAGCAAGTGCACGGGTCGGTTGTAGCTCTTCTCTCGGAGTATTCCCCAAGGTTTGTCAATCCAAGGATCGGAAGCAAACACCTAGGGTTCCCCATCTAATCTATCAAACTAACCTAACATGAAGCATTGATTGCTTAAATGGTTAACATACAACACAAGGGATGTACGGATCACATTCAAAAGCCAAAAGGATACACAACCAAAGGTAACTCTAGCCTACCATCTCCTAGGTGCAGCTCTGCCGAAGGTGGAAATCACTCTAATCACAAACCATGATAAGGAGTAAACTCTTAAACGTTTGCTCGGCGCTTTCCCTTCCCTCGTACTGTCACTATGCGAAGGTAAACACAATCGAACGACTATGCGTCTGTGCACTACTACGATGTATCCGCAAGATATAGATTAACTACCATGATTACATCTATTCCTACTAAGGGCATATGCTAGCTAGACATATGAATAAGCATGCATCGAAGTAGATCAATGTAAGGAGAAGATATGATTTATATCACCATCGAATGTTGAGTGTACAATTGCCTTGATGAATTCATGGCCTGGCTCCGGAACTCCACCATGGCTTCACCATGCAGGGCCAACCATGGCGGCTAGGGCATGTCCTAGCCATCTGCTAGGTGACTCGAAGACTTGCGACGGCCGTCGGCTTCCTTCGATGTGTATTCCTCGGTTCGGCAGCTCTCTGATGAATGGATCGAATTCAACCCACCACATGGACATCTAAGGGGTTGTATTTTTGCCCTTGGGGATCCTTGGGGCGTGCTCCCCCTTGCCTTGCACGAGATCTTGCTTAGAAGTTAAGCAAACTTGGTTTCCATAAAATCAGCCTCGCCCAGATTTTCTTGATTCGCAGCCCTTCCTTGCCGGCACCATATCTCCCAGGTCTAGACTCCAAATAATGCAAATTCGGTGTCTAGATTGTGTGCCACAAAATTATCTCCATGGTATTCATTGCTTTCCTTTGAAATGAAGATAAGATCCCAAAACGGCCTCGGAAGATAATCTGTCTGATTTCGGACTTATCTGCACAGCAGGTATTTCGGAGGCCATATCTCCTAGGTCCTTGACCCGAATTGGGCCTTCCATATGTCCAAATCGAAGCCCTCGTCGAGGCCCACAACTTTGGTATTCAAACTTTTGCCATTAGAGGCTGTTTAAGTCTCTGAATTTGCACCGAAAGATCATGTTGTTCTCGGGCTAAGTTGATCTCATGGGTAAACCTCCAATTCTCAAGGGCCTAGGCCCTCTGGCCCACTTCAGGCCCGCCATCCTTCACACGGATTTTCATACAATTTTGACATTTTGCATCTTCGCAGATGGGCTTTAGACGTCATTATCCCCGCGTTCAAGATAAGAGGTCTTGTCGGATGAACTTCCGCATCTTCTGTTTAGATCCTCGGAGTTTCACAGCTTCATGCTTTGGTCCTCGGGTCATTTAGAGTCATGTTCACTTCGTGTCTTGACTTGTGCTGGGTTTCATTATCTTCTCATAAAGTGCTTGAAGAACTTTGCCCGAAAGTTCTCCTTTAAGCGCTTAAATCCTGCGTAAACAACATACTCCAAAAACCACATGCAAGTGTGAACTTGTTACATCATTAGTATGCCTAGTGGCAGGTTAGTTATAATACAAAACTCAAACCAAAGTGTAACATGTGCTCTTGGTTGACGGAAATTGACTGTCAACAGTGTGGCTGGCTCCTAGGTCCAATAGCACTTCAGTGGCTGCGTGGATTTGGCTAGCGAGGTGTTGAGGACTGCGGATTTGCGTTTGGAACCATAGGCCGAGTTCGTCTCTTCGGAGAAGAATTTTTATCGGCTCCCATTCACTCCCCCCTCTCTGGTCGCCATTCTGGTCCTTCAATTGGTATCAGAGCCGGATACAGATAATTGAGACCTTGACCGGTTGAGATCCAAAGATGGCGGACTATGGGAAGGGTTCGGGTCCTCCCACTTCGATGGGAAGAACAACCAAATGTGGGAAGCCCGGATGGGCGTGTTCATGCGTGGAAAGCTCAGCTGATTTGGGATGTCACGGTTGAAGAGAACTATGTCATACCGGAGTCATTCTTGTTGCCCGAGAGTAGGGTTATGTTCGATGCCAACAACAAGGCCGTGGACTATCTCTATCGTGCTCTCTGTGCATCTGTGTTCAGTAGGGTGTACGGAGAGAAGTTGGCAAATCAGATATGGACCCAGCTGAGAAATGCCCATGGAGGAAATAGTCAGGTGAAGGCGTGTCGCTTTATGACCTACCGGTGAGAGTACGAGAACTTTACTCATCTCCCCGGAGAGTCTGTGGATGCCATGTTCGAGCGCTTCACGCTGATTGTGAACAACATGAGAGTCAACATGACCGAGCTTCCATACGATGATCATGAATGAGCTATCAAGCTCTTACACATGTTGGATCTTGATGTATGGGGAGCGAAGGTTGAGGCTATTCAGGAGTCTAGTGTGTATGAGACCCTGACGGTGGACGAGCTGTTCTCTAAGCTCAAGTCGTCCGAGGTGGACCGAGACCTGAGAGCCAAGAAGGGCAAGGGTCTTGGTGATGATAGCCTTGCGCTTGTGACTGGACCAAGAACTAACTCTAATCAATCCTCTAGGATATTCTCTCTGTCTGCTCTTTTGTCTTTGCCAGATGAGGAGTTCGAGGCTTTGGACGATGAGGATCTTGCTTTGCTAACCAAGCGGTTCGGGCGCCTGAACGAGAACAGGAAGAACTCCAGGAGGAACTTGGGGACGTGCTACAAGTGACGGAAGCATGTACACTTCTTCACTGAGTGTCGCGAGGGAGACGAGAACAAGATCGAGCACAAGAAGCCTGAGAACAAGCAAGAATACAAGCATCACCCGAGGAACAAGTACAAGTAGGCCAAGCACAAGCATCGATCCCGGAATCACTACTCCAAGCACAAGAGTCGGGACGAGTACAAGGGCAAGAAGAAGGGTGGCTACCACAAGAAAAAGTCGAGAGCGATGGTATCTAGTGCGAGCGACGTGGACACCTCTTCCTCCTTCTACACCACGTCAAGCTCGAGTAGTGAAGATGAAGACCGCGGGAGACACAAGAACAAGAAGCATTCAAGCAAGAACTTCACCGAGTTGAGCTTCATGGCGACGAGCGGATTCTGCGGCATGGCACATAGTTCAGGGAGCAAGAAGAGCGGCAAAGAGGACTCGGACTCTGACTCCGAGGATGAGGTATCACCACCTACCATTGACTCTTTTCTTGAGGAAAATGCTACTTTGAATGAATTGCTTGATAATCGGGATAGTGTGCTTAGAGATGCTAAGAAAATGAGAAAAGAGCTTAGGGCCTCGCTTGAGGAAGCTAGGGAGAAAGTAGCTGAGTTAGAGGCTAGGCATCTTGATGACATGCTTGCTATTGATGCTTTGAAATCTGCTCCTGTTGTTACCGATGAAGTTGATTGTAGTGATTGTTCAGTTTTCCTGTCTGACTTGACTGCTCTGAAAGAGAAGCATGCCCTCACTGTTGAGGAACTAGATGTGGCTAGGGTTGAATTGGTTGATTTGAAATCTAGATCAAATTTGCTTGGTGCGTGCAAATTTTGTCCTGTGTTGCATGCTAAATTGGATGATTCACATGCTAGGATTGTTTCCTTAGAGGCTGAGTTGAAAGCTCATGTTCCTACTTCTTGTTCTACATGTGAAATGCATGCTTTGAAAAATATGGAACTTGTGCACTATGTTGATCGCTTGCAGGATGAGAATGATGAGCTGAGAAAGCTAATGAGTTGGTTGTCTGGGCATGAGCCACAATTGAGCTTAATGATGGTTGAGTTTAAGTGGTTTGATGGTCAAGCGTTGGGCTCTGACAAGGTTGGTGAGAGTAGTGGTGAGAAGGGAGAGAAGGTTGGAGAGATTCCTATTCCACCACAAACTACACCCATGAACAAATATGCTCCCAAGCCTATCCACTTGAGAAACAAGCTTGACCCGACTCCTGATCCACCTGTATTCCCCCACAAAACAGAAAACTACCAAAAACCCATAAAGTTTGTGAGCAACATGGGAAACGTGTTTGAGGGGAAGGGTGAGAAGAAAGAGGAAGAGAAACCCATTGAAAACCCACAGCCAAAGCCAAAACAAGTCTGATTCCGTTGTGAGTATTGTGGGAAAGAAGGTCATGTTGGTGAGTTTTTCTACAAAAGGAGAAGGGATGAGAGGTTGGTGAAGGAGTGGGCTAACAAGGACAGGTACCACTCCTCTCATGGTGTGCCTGAGCCTCGTATGCCACTACCTAGGGGAGAGGTTGTGATAAGGTCTGTACCAGCTTGGGGATGTCAGAGAGTTGCTGATCGGGACCGAGTTGCTGCCAGGGAGCCACTAGTCAGACCGGTCAGGGGCACCGGTCAGACCGGTGCACCCAGAGAGGTGAGAGCTTTGGGTTTCGTGGCCGTGGAGTTGGTTCTAGAGCTCGTGGTACAGGTGGTAGATAGTTTGAGTCTGGTCGGGGTTCTTTGCTGGACGTTCTCCATCTCATGGTCGATGTGATGATGGGAGAGGTCGTCACAACTTTGAGTCTCAGAGGAGGTTCGTACCACACTCTTCCTTTCGTGGTAATCGTGCTCCTACAGCGAGACGTGAGGTGGTTCAGTTTTGTAGGGGTCATAGCTTTGATGGATATGGTAGGATGGATGTTGCTAACCCCTCTTTTGAGCAAATGGCTCGACACTGGTTTTACTCCTTTTGTACTAACCCCAAAGTTGAGTCGTCTGCTCACTTTCGTCCCCATTTTTTATGTGCAGGTTGGAGGCTTGAGGAACGTTTGGCTGTTGGACTCCGGTTGTTCACGACACATGACCAGAGACAGGGGGTGGTTCACAAGCCTCACCCTAGTGAGTACCAGGGAGTACATCACTTTTGGGGATAATGGTAAGGGACGAGTTCTTGGTGAAGGAATGGTAAATGTAAGCAGGAAGGTGTCTCTCATGCGTGTGTTGACGGCTGTTAAGTGCTACTTTTACATCATCGATACCTACATAAAATAAATATAAAAGGATCATCAACACTAGACTAGGAGCTTAAACTAATACTTTCCACAAGTGTCGATGTGTATTCGAATGCAGGTATTTAGCATAAGAAATGGGAATAATCCATATACATTTATCCCACTCCAATCCAAGGTACTCAGGTTCTAGCCAATGAGGGGCTGCCACATGGATCCACTGGATCCATGATGTCACCAATCCATGTGAAGAGTTTTCAACAAATCACACGCTGCCACGTCAGCATCACATGGATCCATGGGCTCACTTGTTAACCAAATCACCAGGAAACTTGGCATGCACCGAGGATAATCATCAGGGCCCACATGGAAGCTACCCTGAGAAAGCACAGTCCAGGCGGCCTCACGAGGGGGCTGGCCGACCCTAGGATCGGTCGATCCCGGCCTTCCACGTGTTGTCTCCCCATTGGTCCTTGGCTGCATTCCGGGGTGTTTTGCAGCACTTTGAGTCTCGGAGTAAGCCACCCCCTTGCCTATAAATAGAAGGGGAGGGGCCTCATTTCGAACACACTTCCAAGCTCCCTCTCCTTTCATTCTCTCTTGGAGAGGTGAGTTCTCACCTCCCAAGATGTAGTGTGTGTGTGTGTTAGAGTGCTAGGTAGAGTAGGGTGAGGAGTGAGTTGATGTCCTCATGGATGCTTGTTCTTCATTTAGAGCAAAGTGAGTATTTCAGCATTTCTTATTTAGACTATAGTGGACTTCATGCATGAATGATGTGTTCTTGTGTTCTTGGCTCGTTCATAGTTTAGAGGCTTGTGTTCTTCGTAATACAAGGCTTCGATCCTTTAGAGCTAGTGCATTAGTTCACGTATCTGTTTGCATGTTTAGATCCTGTTTAGCTGAGTAAGAATGCTGTATCTAGTTCACATCCAAACCTTCCTGTTGCTCCATGATTCGATGATGAGCTAAGGACTGAGTCGTTCTCTCCCTAGTTCGTAGTCCCGTATTTATACGGGTTGCTAATGTGTTGTTAGCGGGTCGACAGACGTAACCGTGCTATAGTAGTAATCAGTAGTGTAGACGTGGTGTCTGGACTCTGGTTATCCTACGAATACCAAGTGCATTCGCGTAATGATAGAGGTAGGCCGCAGTGGTGACAGCCTGTTGGACCCTTCAAAACCCTCCGTGCCTGTGTATCGAGTAGGGCCCCGTTGCTGGAACATTCCTTGTCCCTGAAAAGCTAGGGTGGGTTGGCGCCCCACGGGGAGGACTACATGGCGACCATATCCTTGCCTAGACTCAAGACCCTCAGGAAGTGCTTCTCAACCCTTATCTATCCTAGCCGGAGTTTGGTGTCCTTGGACCGTCTCTACTAGAGTAGAAGACAGTGCACATCATTCCTTGGATTCGATACCCTTGGAATACTCTCCTTCCGAGGTGAAGTGCTACCGCGGTGTATCCATGTGCTTGTGGATTCATTCGCACTCGTCAGTGTACCCGAGAGTTCCTTACACGTTCATGCTAACCAGTGCCATAGTGGTGACGTTAAGAAATGCCAACAAGCATTTCTGGCGCCGTTGTCGGGGAACGGTTGCTGTATCTATGTTAGAACCTAGTAGTCCTCGTATTTATCTTTTTTCATTTTCTTCTATCTTCACCCCCGTTACCCTTCGAGATACCTTTTTCGTTTTCTTTACTTCTACATTTACCCTCGTTATCCATGGAAGGTTATCCTTGTAAACCTTCCACCTTCGAGGAGTGAACCCTCAGAGCCACCTTTGTCAGAACCCATTCTTTCATCTGGCTATCGGATTCGCCCCTCTCTCATGAAGCTAATTCAGGATCTTTCCTTCTCGGGGTCATTCATGAGAACCCCTTTGATCTTGTGAGAGACTACGAGTGTCTGGTTGAAACTCCGGGTAAAATCAAAGAATCACCGGATGCTCGGAAAAGGGAAATTTTCCCACTATCCCTCTCTGGGAAAGCACGGGTCTAGCACCGTTGTTTTGGTAGAGACTACCTCACTTGGCAAAGTTTGAGAGCAGCTTTCTGCTCCTGATTCTTCCCGATACGACATGTCATCTCATTGAGGATAAGATTCTCAGTCTCAAGCAAGTCAAGGAGGAATCTCTAGGAATGGCATGGAATCGTTTCGCCTCCTTGGCGAAAGATTGCTCAGTCCTCCACGTTATCGATTGGATGCTGCTTCAGCGCTTCTGGTATGGGTTACGGAAGGACGATGCATGCGGCTTAATGCTCTCTCTAAAGGCTCCTTTGAGCACTTGGATGCTATTGAGGGAAAAGAGATTGTGGAAAACCTCTGGGATTTCAGCTCCCCTTGCATGCCGGCTGATGAGGTGCTCGTAAGAGGAAATGTTGAGCCACCTAGACCCATCAGCGGCCAAGCTCGAGGCTTAAAGCTCTGGCTGAGGATACCATTTCTGAATAGCAGGAATCTAAGGGAAAGATTGCTTGGCACAGAGTCTACCCTTGGGTTCCCCTCTCATACCTTTTCTTGGACCTTCTCCCTAAGGCTTTGTCTCGTGGGAGGATGGAGAGAGTGATTAGGAAAGAACGAATCATTTCCTGCCGGGATGACGTGTTCAATCCTAGTTATGATCTCCTAAGGAGAGTACGAGAGGCCTATCATGTTCCTATGTCTCGGTTCGAGCTGAAGTGCCTTGCACTAAAGTTACGTATGGGCTGAGGCATCGGTCCCTGCTCTATAATCCATGAGGATTCATCTATCTGACTGAAGGAGCATGATCACTTACCGATCGAAACGAGTGCATTCACTTATCGTGTTAAGCTCATCGATCGATGTCGATCAGTCAAGAGAAGCTTTACTTCCTATCTTATGCATGACTTGATCGATGCCCAATAGGAGCTGATCTTTCCAGTTTATCCTCAATCTCCCATTGGAAGCTTAGGCTAGACTTCGGGATGTTTCGTCTCTTCAACGAGAACATCGGTCCCTCTACCTAAGGGAAGGATGAGCTAAACGCTAGCCTTTCACACAAACTCTAGCTCCTGAACGTACGCCGGCCGTTCGAGTTTCCACTTTATCCTCTTTTGGAGGCTGTGTGCTTTTCTGAGTTGAGTTCACTCGGAGATCAGTTATGAGAGCACTAGTCTCAGTGCTCAATCTTTTCATCTCCGAGGTTCACCACCCTAGTGCTATAGCTTCTTGAGTTTCGTGATCACCCAGGAGCTGTCTCAGCCTCCCTGGAATGATCATGTTTGCTTTTAGCTTTGTTATCTTTGGACTCGTGTTCGTATATATGGCACTAACCATGCAGCTAGAGCTTCACTGATTCATGGATGATTGGCGGTGAGATGGGAAGGACACCACCAATGATGGTTGAAGGATAAATCTCCCATGGTCGAGCTTATGACCGTAATAAAAGGAAGAACACATTTTTGTAGCACATTTTATGGCTCTATGTCCATTTGAGAAGCCTTTAGTCGAAATTTTTGTAGAAATGCCTTGATTCATGAATTGTCAACAAGGGGGAGAAGTTTGGGCATGAAATGGCTTGCTGCATACATTTATAGAGTTTTTGGTGGAGTTTCAAACGAAAAATGGGCAGGTGCTTTTTCCTAGATGGTCATCGGTCTGGCCGGTGTGGGCACCGATCTGACCGGTTGAACCAGGTGCACTGTAGATATGGTCATCTGTCTGACCGGTGCCTTGACCAGTCTGACCGGTGTGAGCTGTGAGCTCGGGTGCTTCAGGTAAGTTGCATGGTTTGGTTCAGGGGGAGTTGCATTTGCTCAAGGAGAGCTGCATGTGTTCAGGGGGAGCTCCTTGTGTCGTTTGAGTTCTCGCTTTGGTTGGTTTGCTCTGTGTGATTTTTTGCTTTGCTCTTTGTGAGCTTTGGTGGTTTGTCTCGGTTGTGTTGAGCCGTTGCCCTTGCCTTTGGGGACCGAGACTTTGGATTGCAAGTGATCAGGGTTTGTGTTGTTTGGTTTTTTGATAACTTGTTTGGAGGTTTTCGTTTGTCTTTCGTGTTTTCTTTTCATTATGTTATGATTATGTGGTGTGTTGTCAATGCACTCATCAAGGGTGAGATTGAGGACCAGAGTGTTCGATGGCTAGTGGTTGGTCACTGTCTAGTGATGAGTGATTGACAACGTTGTGTTGACTGACGTTGTGCTCTATCTTGTGGATGTAGGTTGCGGCTTGATGTGCGTTGGTGCAGGTGAAGAACAAGCGCGAAAGGTCTTAGCCTTGCGGGGCCTCCGAAGGACTGAATGGACAAGTAGGCTTGGTTCGATTGAGGACCAAGTGTGTCCGAGGACCAGTGGAGGGTCGCTCCTTAGTGATGAGTGATTGACAACGTTGTGTGGACTGATTCTTGGCTAAGTGTGCAGGTACAGGTTGCGGCTTGACTCGTGTTGGTGCAGGTGAAGAACAAGCGCGAAAGGCCTTAGCCGTGGCGGCCTCCGGGTGATGGAGATGCAAGTAGGATTGGTTCGATGGACCCGGTGGCCGATGGGGTCAAGTGCGAGCCGTGCGGTGCAAGACTAGCAAGTTGAAGTCGTTAACATCGGCCGAAGCTTGCACGCAGGGTTTGGTGGTTTGCCCACAAAACCATCGGTGGACGATTTCTTGGTTTGGGCCGCAAAACCATGTCCGGAGTCTCGATGCGACAAAGACGGGGATCTGGGAGCGTCGGGAAGCTTCGAGGTGGGGGGCACATGGCGTGATCGCGGGGCTTGCGTCGAGGCTAAGCAAGTCTGCGGTGGAAGCGTGTCCGCTCGATGAGAATATCCGAAGACTTGACCATATTGCCCCTGAGGGGTGTGTATCTTCTATTTGAGTTGTAGGGGTAGCGTGGTCATTTGCCTCCTCCGGTGGACTTCGTATAAATAGTGGAGAGGTGGATGGCATCTCTCTCTCTTGGACTGTAGGGTTTCCTCCCCCGGTAGGTTGCTCTGGACTGCTTCTTTTCCCAGTACTTTCTTAGGCTAGATTCTTGTATAGACTCTGACATCTAGATGTATGGAAGCATTCGGCGTTGTGATGAGCTCCTAGCTCTTTGTGATATTCGTGTCATTTTCGGGGCTATTTTTGGGGTGTTTTGTCCATCGCTCGATTCGTTGATTTGGGCACGTTTTCTCTAGGATTTCTTTGAGGGGATCATGGGTGGATGCCATGCGCATCTTTGTGCGTGATCTTCACCCCCCAAATGCCGGGAAACCCCTTCGATTCATGAGTTTTGGTTGGAGCCTGAGTTCTTGGTGGTGGTTCATGTGATCCGTGATTCCTGGTGTTTTAGTGAGTTAGAGGCCGAGATTTTTGGGGCATAGCTTCACCTAGTAACGCTTCTCTTCTCCCCCAAATCTTGTCTCAAGAGCTCAAGCCATTTGGGAGATCCGGTGATTGATAGGTGGAGTTGACGTCCCGCGCGCGTGCTGTTTCTACTCTGTTCGTGAGCTGCGGATAGTCCGCAGGGCTGAGGCGGACAGTCCGCGTGGCCTGTGTTCGTCGCAGTTCGTCGTGTGTTCATGCGAGTTCGTGTTTCGATTCGTAGCGCCCCCAGGGTTTTGTTGCAGGCGGTTTTGCGGACAGTCCGCCGGTCAGTGACACACGGTCCGCGTTGGTGAGTTTTGAGCTGGTGCTTCAGATGTTTTGGCCGGACATTCCGCAAGGCCTACACGGACAGTCTGCGACAGTGGCGGACGGTTCGCGTGGCTCAGCCGAACAGTCCGAATTTCTCGGTGCGTCCCTGGAGGTTCTGTTGAAGTTTTCAGACAGTCCGCACGGACGGTCCGGACAGTCCGCCTGGGTCCAGCGGACGGTCCGCCCGTACCAGCCAGACAGTCCGCGTCTGGCTTTCCAGAATTGGCTAAGTGCTTTGATTCTTGCTTTGTGCTTCTGCTAGACTTGACCCCTCAAACGCTGGGAAACCTCTTCGTGGCGTGTCTCTAGGACTTGTAGGCTTGTGTGTGCCTAGTCTAGAGCTTCTTTGGTGTGTGCGAGTGATCAGAGTGGCAATCGGGGTATAGGCCGAGTTCATCCTTCGAGAAGAATTTTTATTGGCTCCCATTCACTCCCCACCCCTCTCTGGTCACCTATTCGGTCCTTCCATTGGTATCAGAGCCGGTTACGGATCTTCATGATTGTAACCAGTTGTCGGGGTTTGTTACCGCTAGCAAGTAAATTTATACGAACGCGTGTCGGAATCTGCACGGTTGCACAAGAGACACTTGAGGTTATACTGGTTCGGGCCTCCGGAGAGTAATACCCTATGTCCAGTTGGAGGGGATGTGTTCTTTATGCTCAAAGGTCTGTAGTAGGGGTTACAAACAAGTCGGGAGAGGGTTTCTGAGCCCAAGTCCCTAGTGTGTGTGCGCTGGGTTCTTGTAGCAGAGTTCTGCGTACACAAGTGTGTGAGTGACTACGTGGAGGTATGAGATGAGATATCGATACTGAGTGCGTGTGGGTGTGAAAACGAGCGTGTGTTACAAGTGTTCCCCTCCTCCCCTTTTATAGTCGCAAGGGAGAGGTCTATGGGGGTAAAATCGAGGGAGCAGACTAGATTACAGCGTAGGGCGTCCTTCTTCCGCGTCGGACCGTCATGACGGTGCGGCGAAGAACTGTTACGGGGTCATAGGTGACGGCGTAGGGCTCCGGGAATCACGCGTCCCGAGTAGTTGCCTTCGGGGCTTCTCGTGCTCTCCTTCGAGTAGTTCGTCGGGTGCAGGGTGTAGGCTTCGTTCCCTACCCCTGTCAGTAGAACAGAAGCACGTCTTTCTGGGGTACTGTGGGAATGGAGTGGCCTACGCCACGGTGTTCGATGTTTTTAGGGGGAGGCATTCACTATGCCATTCGTGGCACAGCGCTCCCCGTGCCGTCCGTAGTACGACGCATATTGTGCCGTTCTTGGCACAGCAGGCCGATACGCCCTCTGCCACCAGATCGACCTGGTCAGGGCAGCCCGGCGCGGAGAGGCCGACACGTGGCGGTGCGCGGGGTAGCGTGCGTAGATATCACGGGATACCGGCGGGGGGGCCACGTCGGCGTTGCCTTTGCTGTGAAGCTTTAAACTTGCCGGGGGCGGAAAACTACTCGTGTGACCGAGTTGTCTATGCCACGCCTTTCGAGGCTTAGGAGGTAACGTACACTATACCGTTCGTGGCGCAGTGTGCAATGTGTCGTTCGTGGTACGACGGTCACTGTGCCGTTCGTGGCATAGTGGACGGATCCGCCCTATGACACCAGATCGACCTGGTCAGGGCAGCCCGTCGTGGAGGAGCGGGCACGTGGCGGCGCGTGGGCAAGCACGCGCAGATATCTCGGGATCTCAGTGGGGGCCTGCGCCGCCGTTGCCTTCGATGGGAAGCTTCATTGGTCGGGGACGGAAACTACTCGTGCGAGTGAGTAGTCGGAGAGGGAGGCAGAAACTTGTCGTGCGAACCACCACGCGGTCGAGGACTTGTCACGTGGGCCGTCATGAACTCGGAGGAAGAGGCGGTGGTGTGCATGGGCCGCTCGGCTCCTGGCCCACGACGGAAACTGGTCGTACGGACTGCCAGGTACTCGGGGGCATAATACTCGTTGTATTAGCCGCTAAGTGTGTTGCGTGTCAGTCCTGACTGCGTTTTTCGGTGGTCGTGGTGGGCCCTGGTCTAGGGTCTCGTCAGTGTGACAACCGCATCCGAGATAAGTCTGTACTATCACTTAGACCGATCCACTTTGGTCATTAAGCGATAATAAAGAATTATCCCGTTGAGTGTTGCCGGGTCATAGCCCGTTAAATCACTTGTAAACCACACATAGGATCGAAATGTATACATTAAAACTCCCACGAAGGAGAGTCCAGAGTACCTTACAAATTAATCCAAATTCCCCGCAGGGTTAATTATTACAAACATTGTCCTTGCATCAAAGGTAAATGGTTCAGAGTTTTTGAAACAGCGGAAATAATAATACTAATCGATAACTTGGCATCATGGGAGGCCACCCATAACGCCATTACTCCTCGTCATCCACCCATTCTAGCTCCCAGCCAGGTGTGATTTCACCAGGCCAAACATTATCACCTGAAAACAACATTTATAGCAAGGCTGAGTATACTAATACTCAGCAAGGCTTACCCGTCTGAAATAAAAGACTTATCCTTCTAATCATGCATGGCTTTTGGCTAGTGGGTTTGTTTTGCCAAAAAGCGTCTAAGGAGTTAATCCTTACTTTCAATATTTTAGCTCAAGTTTGAGTAGATCAATTATTACTAGATAAGCAACTAATTCAAGCATACTTGTGCAAACAATTAATCAAACATCAAGTTTATCAACATTTCATCATGGAGGGATTATCATGGTTAGAGGGTGAAGCTATTCCCAGATAATGGTGAGAGGCCGACGATCGATCGATTAATAACCTTGCAAGGTGAACCTAAACATACGGAAGAAAACCCTCACAAAGAGTGATTTCAACCAAACGGTTCCCGTCATTCTTCGGATTGGGAGCTGATGGAACAGTCCTAGGTACATAGCTAGCTGGCATGCCTCACACTAGCATCTAGCGTCACCATGCACCATAAGTTTGCAAGACTGTGGCAGCAGCCCAAGAGTAGTAGCCTAAAGTTCCCGCACCGCGTCATTCAGGTACTAGGTTTACCGTACCCATGTCCGACAAATGTTTAGTACTTTCAAATGCTTAATCTCTTAACCATTGGACCGGAGCCCAAAATCCCATGCTCTTAACACGTGAGCAATTCAATTTAACAAGTCTTATGATTTCAACATAAGAACCTCTTCTCGTGAGCGAAATACATCACTCGACTTGTACCGGGTCCTTAGTGCATAGCATCTAGCGACCTAGCATACTAGTAAAAGATCATAGGTACTTATGGATCATGCATCTAGGTTTCCCTTCGATTCCTGAACGTAAATGCACATAGATAATCAAGCATAAATTCAGAAATTTGAAAAGGAACACATAGGTAAATGTTAAACCGGGGCTTGCCTTCGGCAGCTCCAGCAGTCAGACTGTCTTCCGGACTTTGGTCCGGGTCTTGCTCTACAGTCACGAAGTGTACGTCTCCTCCTGCTCCCTTGTTCTGGTCAGCCGGCACGAGCGTGTAGCAACCGTCAGGAACTTCTATACGGAGGAATGCACATGCAGGAGTTAATTGGTGATAAAGGTGTAAACAAACCAACACATTAAGCCTAGGGTGACATGTTGAGCACATTCACCTAGACAAAAATATATCCAGCATACTCTTCCTTAAGATTAAATATTCAACCTTTTATTTAATTATTATTATTTTAATAAAGATTGGGTGCATATTTATTCAAATAATTTAGAATTATCACACATGCTACCAAGTTAGTTTCCAGGGGTTCATTGGGAACATTTCCAAGGGTTATACCACAAATAAATTTATAAAGAGGAGATTTCTTTATTTCTCTTTTAAATATACTTAGTTTCTTCCAAAATTTATTCTGGTTAAATCATGCAACATCTTGGAGTGAAAAGTTTTGTGTGAGCACACAGTACTACAACAGAGCTATTGGTAAATTTTCATGGCAATCAAAGCTACATACTTAGCATGAAAAATACAACAAGTTATTCATAGCAAAAGAAAGAATATTAAATATAGAGAAAACTACTCGTGCACTGTTGCTCAAATTTTACACAGAGCTACTATAGACTAAAACTAGGTTACACACCAAAAATTAGCTCCAAAACCTATTCAAATCATGCTACACAAAAATAACCATTTTCAGCCTATTTTATTCACAAAGTATTTATTTAGAGAAAAATATGGCTCAACTGCAGTCCAACTTTCTCCGATAGCCCAAACATAAGATACACATCATCTATGCCAAAGATAAGCATCACTGGAGTAATAGAACAAGAGTTATAGATTTACTTTCATAAACAAGTATCATTCAGAAACAGATACATAGACTGCTCCTAAAACCATGATAAAAATACTAGCAACACATCTTAGCCTAACAAGGTGATATCCAAAAGATGAACCACAGGAAGCATATATATAAAGCTATACAAAACATATACACAGATCTAGCCATAAAGCAAAATAAATCATAACTAAGCATCCACTCAGTAACTTTGTGCAAAAACTTAGGTGTAGCCTATACTAGTACTGACTACCAACATATCCAAAGATCAAGCCTAGCACATGTGCACAACTCAAGTTATGAACAACCCTATACAAACTGAGTTTGAATTTTTATTAAAAAATTATGCGTCAAAAGTATATATAGGCTTTGTAAAAGATGTAGATCTGTTCATAAGAAAACTAACAAAATAGATTTTGCATTTTTAGGATTTTTCTACGATTTTCTACGAGTTTTACAGTTCTCTGGACTTAAAGGAAAACGGTGAAGAATCTACTTTCACTGAGAACCCTAGGAAGATTTGAATCTTTACGGATAGGTCCTTGTCTTTTACAGAACGAACCCTACACAAAACTCGGCTTCACAACCATGCTCTCCCACGGCGGAGCAAGCTTGCCGGCGGCGAACGGCGGCCGGAGGAGGCAAACAAATGAGGGGGATGTGTGATTGGGCTCACCAGGAGTCGATTGGTGGCGGTGGTATGGCCGGGGATGACTCCGGCGAGCGGCAGCAGCGAGGCAGTGGCGGCGCGGCCGCATTTGCTCGGATTCCGGGGAGGAGTGGGGTCGAGCTCATGAATGTGTGTGCGTGGAAGCTCACTGGGGTTCTAGAGAAGAGCTTAGAGTGCTCGGAAAACTACGGGGACTAGTGAGGAGGTGAGCTCGTCACGGCAGCGGCAATGGCGTCGGCGGAGAGCTCTGGGTCGCGAGGAGGAGGAGCAGGGGCTCTATATAGGCGGTTGTGGCATGGAGAGGAGGTCATGATGCGACCACAGTGCAACACAGGAACCACGACATTGCCAGGAAAGTGGTGGCGACGTGGGGTGGCACCGCCAGCCAATGGCGGCCTCGGCGTGCACGCCCCGGTGGGTGCTGGCGCGATGCGTGGCACCGGCCTAGCGGCCTAGGCCTGACACCGACCATCCCGTCCAATGCATTGCGGTGATGTCTAGGGACCGGCGGATCCCCAGGTGCCTCGGCGTTTGTGCCCAGTCACTCGGCGGTGCTCCGACGTGGCGTGCGTGTGCGTGCGTGACGGCGTCGTGCGGGGCTGCGTTCCGGCGCAAAACAATTCCGAGTACCCTTGTTTGACCGGCTCAAACTCACAAAACTGCTATAGAAGTGGACTGAGCTCCAATTGGCAAAGTTGTAGATCAGACATCCCTCTACAACTTCTACAAAGGCCGATTGGTGTTTTATCCAAAGAATCGAGCACAAACAGCAGGTGAACTTGTTGATTTTCTCAGCGCTGATGAACAGGGATTTCCTGCGTTGACCAAGGTTTTCACCAATTTCCGCTTCGAATCTCATTTGCCACTCAACAGCAAAGTTGTAGGCCTTAAAAAACTACACAACTTTGGTATTGGCCGATTTTGAAGTGTTTTGATGAATTTTGGAGAACGTGCCAAAAGTTCTAGATAGAGTTCATGTCTTAAGGAGTTTGACTTGGGTTTTGACCTCCAAGGTGATTAGGGACTTAAGCACTAATGATCACAAAGTGATTAAGGATGTGATTAGCACCTAGTGACACTTGATTAAAAACACGGGGTATTACAGCCTACCCCCCATAAAAGGAATCTCGTCCCGAGATTCGAATTTGAAGGATAGCTGGGAAAGGTTACGTACGATGTTGGATTTGAAGAAAACCCGGATATCTGGTGTTGAGAAATTGTTCAGTCTCCCATGTGGCTTCCTCTTCCGTGTGATGACTCCACTGTATCTTGTACATTTTGACCGTTTGCCTTCTCATCTGCCTTTCCTTCTGATGTAGTACTCTCATGGGGTATTCTGCCAGTGATAGGTCAGGTTCTACTTCTGCATTGGTATCGTCGATTATCCTTGCTTCTAGTATTTGATCACATTTCTTCAGTTGTGAGACGTGAAACACGTCGTGTAATGCGGAGAGTCTGTCTGGGAGTCTGATACGATATGCAACCGTACCGAACTTCTCAGTGACTTCATAAGGACCGATATAGTGTGGTGCTAACTTTCCTTTTACTCCGAATCTTTGTACACCTTTGGTTGGTGATACCTTCAGGTAGACATAATCACCAACTTCAAACTCTCGGGGTGCCTTAGCCTTGTCATGATAACTCTTTTGTCTCATTTGAGAGGCTCTTCAATTTTCTCTGATTACTTCCACTCTCTCTTCGTCTTCTTGTACTAGTTTGGGACCAAATAGTGTCGTATCACCCGCTTGTGACCAATTCAAGGGGGTGCGACATCTTCATCCATACAAGGCTTTGAAAGGAGCTTGATAACTGTTGTTGTAAGCAAACTCTGCCAAGGCTAATCATTTGTCCCAAGTTTTGTTAAAATGAATGACATATGCTCTCAACATGTCTTCCACTATGTGATTTACTCATTCTGTCTGACCATCGGTCTGAGGGTGATAACTAGAGCTATGGATCAACTTGGTACCCAAGGATTCATGCACTTGCACCCAAAATCGAGCAAGAAATCGCATGCCTCTATCACATAGAATAGTCTTCGGAACATGGTGCAAACGCACAATGAGATCAACATAAATCTCGGCATAACGTTCAGCTGAATAGGTAGTGTGGACAACGATGAAGTGAGCGGTCTTGGTAAGTCGGTCCACAATAACCCAGATGGAATCGTGTTTCTTGGGAGTGAGGGGTAATCCTACGATGAAATCCCTGCTGAAATCGTCCCACTTCCAAGCAGGTATAGATAAAGGTTGCATTTGGCCTGCGGTCTTTAGGTGACTAGCCGTGATCCTCTAACATGTATCACAACTAGACACATACTTGGCTATCTCACCCTTCATGTTTGACCACCAGAAATTCTCCCTAAGGTCTCTGTACATCTTGGTACTACCAGGGTGAATGGTAAATTTAGAGAGGTGAGCCTCATCTAAAACTTCCTTCCTTATTTCCGGATCCTGGGGAACGACTAATCTCTGGTCGAACCATATTACTCCCTTCTCATCCTTCCATAAACAAGCGTATTTGGGGTCTCCTTCAGACAATTTCTGATTGATTAACTGGATACTTTCGTCAGTGAGCTGAGCTAGAGCAATTCTCTCATGGAGAGGGGTTCAATCGAGATGGCATTTATATTCCCATACTTGACCACCTCTAGGTTGAGCTTTCTCATCTCTTCACATAAAGCTTCATTATATGGGTCTACCGTTGTATAGTTGCAATGCTTGCGACTTAGCACATATGCGACCACGTTGACTTTACCGGGGTGATACTGAACTTCTAGCTCATAATCCTTAATCAACTCCAACCATCTTCTTTGCCTCATGTTCAATTCTGATTGGGTGAAAATATACTTAAGGCTCTTGTGATCGGTGAAAATATTGCAGCGATTTCCCATCAGATAATACCGCCAGATCTTTAAGGCATGCACAACCACTGCTAGCTCTATGTCATGGGTAGGATAAGTCATCTCATGAGGTCTAAGTGCTCGTGAGGCGTAGGCAATGACCCTGTTGTCTTGCATAAGTACACAACCAAGGCCAGTGCCAGAAGCGTCACAATACACGTCAAACGGTTTAGTCATATCTGGCTGTGCTAGTACGGGGGCTGATGTGAGATGTTCCCTCAGGGTATGAAAAGCCTTGTCACAAGCTTCATCCCACATGTACTTGACACCTTTCTTCAACAGTTCAGTCATAGGTTTAGTTATTCTGGAGAAGACCGGAATGAATCGATGGTAATAGCCAGCAAGACCCAGAAAACTGTGAATCTGATGCACAGATGTTGGCGTTTCTTAACGTCACCACTAGTTGCGCACCTAGAGGGAGCGTATAAGAACAACCGGGTATACCGTAAGTGCACTGAAATACCGCTGTAGCACTTCCCCAAGGAAGGAGAGTATTCCAAGGGTATCGAATCCAAGGAACGATGTGCACTATCTCCTACTCTAGTATGGATGATCCAAGGACACAACTCTGATGGATAGGATAGGTAGAAAGGATCTGCTCGGACCGAGCGTAGTGTCTAGTTACGTTCTCTCAGGTATAACACTCACTTAGGGCACCAAGCACAAGGCCTTTGTGCTGGCTCGAGCCCAACTCGGTACGCGACTTAAGAGGGTTGACAAAGGGTCCAACAGGCTGTCACCACTGCGGCCTACCTCTATGCTACAATCGTACGTGGTCTTCGAAGGGTAGCTTATGGTCCAGACACCTCGTCTACACCACTCACTATTCCTACGAACCCGCGAGGGAGATACTGGCAATAGCTCAAGGTATGCTCTATCACTCATGCAAGATCACGAATGAACTTTGATCTAACTAGAAACATGCAGGAGCTTCACTTTACTCTAATAGACAAGCTGGCAAACTAGATGCAAACTTATGATCTAAGTCTACTGGATCGAAAGGGTTGTGTTCGAAGAACACAAGCCTCTATACCAAGAACAAATGAAGAACACAAGAACAAAACAACTAAGCATGCATACGACTTTAGTCTAAATAGGAAATATCGAAATACTCACTTTAGTCTAGTTGAAGAACAAAGGCACCGCTGAGGATCGTTCTTGAGGAAGATGTCATGAACATGACATGGCCTCAAGCCTCCCACCTCACTTCCTAGCACTAATCCTATACAAAGAGCTCTCCTCTCCTAAAGAGAGAGGCTCCAAGCCAAAATGAAGAGGAGGAGGAGAAGAGTGTGCTCCAAATGAGAGCCCCTCCCCTCCTATTTATAGAGGAGGGAGTGGCTTGCTCGGAGGCTCAAAGTGCCCCTAAACGCCCGGGATCACAGCAAGTGGCCAATGGGAGTCCTCCACGTGCAAGGCCAGGATGAACCGACCCTAGGTCGGTTCGGCCGATCCTAGGGTCGGCCGAACCCCTAGGGCGGCCTCCTGGCTTGTGTTTTCTCCAGGTCGCTGACCAGTGGGCCCTGAAGTCACTCCCCCGTGCATGCCAAGTTTCCCAACGGTTTTGGGGGATAAGTGGGCCCTTGAATCCATGTGATGTCCACGTGGCGATGCGTGATTCGTCGGGCTTGCCTCTCTTGGATTGATGACGTCAGTGATCCAGGGGAATCCTAGGTGGCATCCCCTCATTGGCTGAGCTTGAAGTACTTGGATCAAAGACTTGTGCTTTTACTCCTCTTTCTAGTGCTAATCACCTGTATTTGCATAATCACCAACACTTGTGGAAATGGTTAGTTTAAGCCCTATTCTAGTGTTGATGATCCTTTTACACTTATTTTATGCAGGTATTGATGGTGTAGTAGCAGCACTTTTCGACCGTCAACAACACCCCCACACTTGACCTTTTCTCGTCCCGAGTAAAGGGAGTCAGGTCAAGGTGAGACATGATATCCAAAGGTATGAGGCGAGCATAAGAGATATTCCAAACCATACCTTGCAGTTGTGAACTCTGTGAAGTGTCTATCATGCTATCTTGGGAAGTTGACGAACGGAACGGTCATGAATCAAGTCACTCCTGCTCATCATGTTAAGTAACTTGGGGTTTTGCAATAATTTTTCAAAACAAACCTTGCTTAGCTCCTCATTTGATTCTCTTAGATCGCTCAACGTGTATATGTCCTCACCAAGGCATTAGATTGCCTTTCTTCACCCTACTTCTAATGATGGCTATATGTGGAGCTCAGGGTAGGATAGAGGATAAGGCATACTTGCATCACATGTATTGCAAAGTCAAAGACTAGATCCACAGAGAAAATCAAATCATACAATCAGATCAAGATGTGCACGTGTATGGGTATGGTGAGTATGGTAAGGTGGATACTAGGCCCAGAATGGGTGCTAGATATTACCATACGTACATGATGAATGTTGGTAGATGGTAAGGTGGACACTAGCTCCGGAATGGATACTAGTTATTACCATCTAGTTATGGAACTCCTTTTTGCATGATCTCATCTCTCTCTCCTATTTCTCCCTTCTTTTTTTTTGGACATGGGCCATTCTTTCTTTCCTCTTTTTTTTCTTTTTTTTAATCATGCTTTGAGCATGTGTCTCTCTTTTTTTTCATAGCCCACGCCTCTTTTGAAGGGTACTTTTGGAGAGAGATGTCACACCACATAGGGAGCTTTATTTTTATGAAATGGATGAGTGATACAATGCTAACTTCCAGTGTAGAAGCATAGCAAGGGGGATATGAGATTGTGCACATGAATCTTGATCATGAAAGTCATGAAAAGAATTCTCACAAGGGTCACAGAATAAAGGATTTTTATGATTTTTCAAATAAAATTCCCAAGCACTCAAACATAAAGAGCGAAGATCATATCATCAAACCATATCATAAACACCAACTACTTAGATAAGCATGAGTTCCCTAATGATATTTGTTCACAAGCATAAGATGATGAGTAAGGAATAAAACATATGCAAGCCAACCACAGGAACCATGTAGAGCATGCATAGCTCCAACCATTGAGTTTGATATAAAGGATATGAATTGAAATTCAAACAAACTCATGTATAAGGATAGAGTGAGATACAGGGTGCACATACCATCGCTTATGAAGGCTAAGAGATCAAGGGAGACTAGTGGTGATTCGTCTGACCATAAGGCAGCCGACTCACACTAGTTTACCTTGCTCTTGTCATGAAGGCGTAGTCGATGTTGTGCAGCGCCTGTGTGGGAGTTCTCGAGTGGATTTGTCGATGATGAGTTCGAGAGAACTCCCCCACACTAGTGCTTGAACCTGATGCTTGTTCTTCAAACAAAGAGTGAAAACAAAAGAGGGACTCTACTGGTTCAAGAACCATAGAGCCTTTATTCAAATTCAAATATTTTTGTTGTTTTTGTTTTATTTTATTGTCACCATGTTATTTGCTCAAAAGGGGTTAGATCAAGATTACACTTCATACACAAAAGGGGAATATACTTACCTTGGACCTTTGAGAGGTCATATGTACCACCTTTGCATGTTGTGCAACATGAATCTGACACCTCAACTTACCTTCCTGTTTGAATTGAGCTTGACGACTTACCCATTCAAATTTGACAATTTTCTGCAGGGGTTAGTCCACATACATGCAACCAAAATCCATGAAGATATAACTCTAAAGTTCATCAATCAAAACTCGACACCATGTCTTGTTTTGACTGAAGAAGACAGTTTTAACCTAAGCACCATGCTTAATTTAAAACAATCTATGAACGTATGATATCGCACACATTCAAACCAGAGCATATAAGCAAAGATAAAGGAAGCATGAAAGCATGATCAAGCTATCATCAACAAGGGACATAAGCATGAGCATAAGACGGTGAACCTCGGGAACCTCCCGGAAGGGCTTTGTTTAATGTCAAAAGCAAGACTTACCTAGCTAGAGGGCAAGATGCAAGAGCTGACATCATCACCATACCAGGATAAGATTTGGTAGAGGGTGAACTTTACTCAGGATGCTCACATACCTCCCCCACACTTGAAGTTTGCATTGCTAGGCAACAAAACTCAAGTGTGTGGTGATCAAGCTTCCTTTTGTAAACGTTCCCTCACCAAAGCACATCTAGGTGTTGAGCTGATGTGGCTCACATGTTCGTCGGCATCACCTGTCCATCTTTCTTTTCAATCTTCACCTGAAAGGTTAGTGATCAAAAATACCCGAAGGACAACTTATCCTAAAAACATGTTCTTGCTTTTATTCGAAAAGGGAAATAAAACCTAACCTAATCCAGGCTATCTCCTGGGAGTGCTTTGTTTATTTAAGGTCATAAGCTCTACCATGGGAACTTCATCTTGTAGCTATTGTTGGTGGTGTCGTTCTCGTCTCACCACCAATCCTCGATGTATCTGTGAAGCTTTAGCTGCAAGGTTAGTGCCACAGTGCACACACGAAATCTGATATGCTTATGATAGACATATACATCTACAACCAACCTTCTAAACTTTCTAGAAAAGAGGACCATAAGGTGGTTGCAGCTCTCATGCGTGCTCAGCGCACTAAGCATGTCTGACTCTGGAGGGACATGATGCGAGCATGGTCTGTATAGTGAATCAAGAATGAAGCCACCATGCTCGTGTGTGGAATCCTTTCCTCCGGACTCCAGAGTCAGTGCCTCAAAAGGTTCCATGGCCCATGAATTCTCTATCTCAAGAGAGTCATCATGGAAGCTCGATGTTGACTCTCGATCATGATCAAAAGCAACATGACACAGGCCAGAGGAGAGAGGCTGAAACTCGGTCGAGAGTGGTGACGATCGTTCGTCTTCACAAAGGTGAAGAGGGTCTTCTGAGGCATCCTCATGAGGCGTAGAACATTCTACAACCTTAATGAGGACGGGCTCGGATGATGCGAATGGAGATGTATGTGTCATCTTCTCGAGCGGGTTTTGCTGAGGAAGAGGCTTCGCCATAGGATGTCCCTGACAAGGGGTAGCAGTGGCAAAAGCGACTCCCCTAAGCTTATCTCCCTAAAGATGTATCGAAGAGCTGCTCTAGAGGGGAGCCTAGGAGAATATCGAGATCAAGGACATCAAAGATGTGAAAGTCTAAACAAGCCTCGATCCCGTCTATGATAAGCGGCACGGCACTTGCGATCCCCTGACATTCAAGAACGTGTCCAAAGGGACAAGTCTTGAGGAGCATGTCGGATGGTGCTAGCGGGACTCTACCCAAAAGAGTTTCTGCTAAGTGCCATGACAGAATGTTAACCTCCATGAAGGGGTTACAATGGGCCTCTGCGACAGTGCCTCTAATAGAGCAAGAGACAACCAGAGAAGGTGAACTATTCCAAATTGCTTCAGAAAAATGTGTCACTCCCTCTGACCATTCCTTCCTCATGGCCTCCTCAGGATATGCTTCGTCAGGAGGATCAGCAGGTAGAGGTGGCACCACAGGCCTAAAGGAAGATTCTGTCGAAAGATTTCTAGAATGATCGGTGTGGATAGAATAAGGTTCCTTCCCTGATTGGGCATCAACAGAATTCGAGGTGCCTGAAGGATTTCTAGATGGGTCATGCTCGAATTTGTAAGTGAACACCGAAGGTTGAATTTCTTCTTCCTTTGGTGTTCGGGGTTCATGAGAGGGCTCAACAGACAAGTCTTGGGATATGGAAGATGAAGACTCAGACTTGGATGTTGAGGGGCTCTCATGGATAGGCTCGGATTCCTGGCGGAGTTTGGGCTCGACAGCATGGTGGTAAGTGGGAAGACTATCTAGGAGTTCCCTACCTTCAGTCGGATCCCTATGGAGAAACGACTCTCTAATATCAAGGCAACAAGCAGAGCGCTTGTTGAGACCGTTATAAAAGTTGCGAAGCAACTGAGAGTCAGGTATCCATAAAGGAGGTCCGCAATTGAGCAGGCATGAAAATCTGTGCTAAGCGTCGCCTATCGATTCCTTCTCTTTCTGCCGAAAACGGTGGATACGTTCCCGTAGAGCAGCAATACGAGATGGAGGGAAGAACTCAAGACAAAACTTATCTCTAAGATCAACCTAACTATCATTCATGCTACCTACGGAGCATGTGTACCATCACTCCGCTTTCCCTACAAGGGAGTACGGGAACAACTTCCACATGAAGGTATCCTGTGTCATGCCCGCGGTAGCAAAGCACGAACACAAGTACTCGAAATGACACAGATGAGCATATGGGTTCTCGCTCGGTAACCCAGAGAAGGACATGTTCTGAACCACTGTTATGGTTCTAGGAAGGAACTCTAAGCCAGATGTGAGGAAAAGGCGCACCGAAGGTGGTGGCTCTGGGAGCTCATCCCTAGGGGTAGTGATGCTTTTACAGGAAAGCTTCACCATGGGTAGCGGGGGTAAAGGTAGAACAAAAGAAACAAAAATGATATCTGATGGGTAACGGGGGTGAAGGTAGAAGAAAACGAAAAAGATAAATACGAGGACCACTAGGCGCGAAGATAGATACAACAACCGTTCCCCGGCAACGGCGCCAGAAATGCTTGTTGGCGTTTCTTAACGTCACCACTAGTTGCGCACCTAGAGGGAGCGTATAAGAACAACCAGGTATACCGCAAGCGCACGGAAATACCGCTGTAGCACTTCCCCAAGGAAGGAGAGTATTCCAAGGGTATCGAATCCAAGGAACAGTGTGCACTATCTCCTACTCTAGTATGGATGATCCAAGGACACAACTCTGATGGATAGGATAGGTAGAAAGGATCTGCTCGGTCTGAGCGCAGAGTCTAGTTACATTCTCTCAGGTATAACACTCACTTAGGGCACCAAGCACAAGGCCTTTGTGCTGGCTCGAGCCCAACTCGGTACGCGACGTAAGAGGGTTGACAAAGGGTCCAACAGGCTGTCACCACTACGGCCTACCTCTATGCTACAATCGTACGTGGTCTTCGAAGGGTAGCTTATGGTCCAGACACCTCATCTACACCACTCACTATTCCTATGAATCCGCGAGGGAGATACTGGCACTAGCTCAAGGTATGCTCTATCACTCATGCAAGATCACGAATGCACATTGATCTAACTAGAAACATGCAGGAGCTTCACTTTACTCTAATAGACAAGCTGGCAAACTAGATGCAAACTTATGATCTAAGTCTACTAGATCGAAAGGGTTGTGTTCGAAGAACAAAAGCCTCTAAACCAAGAACAAACGAAGAACACAAGAACAAAGCAACTAAGCATGCATACGACTTTAGTCTAAATAGGATATATCGAAATACTCACTTTAGTCTAGTTGAAGAACAAAGGCACCGCTGAGGATCGTTCTTGAGAAGATGTCATGAACATGACATGGCCTCAACCCTCCCACCTCACTTCCTAGCACTAATCCTATACAAAGAGCTCTCATCTCCTAAAGATAGAGGCTCCAAGCCAAAATGAAGAGGAGGAGGAGAAGAGTGTGCTCCAAATGAGAGCCCCTGCCCTCCTATTTATAGAGGAGGGAGTGGCTTGCTCGGAGGCTCCAAGTGCCCCTAAACGCCCGGGGTCGCAGCAAGTGGCCAATGGGAGTCCTCCACGTGCAAGGCCAGGATGAACCGACCCTAGGTCGGTTCGGCCGATCCTAGGGTCGGCCGAACCCCTAGGGCAGCCTCCTGGCCTGTGTTTTCTCCAGGTTGCTGACCAGTGGGCCCTGAAGTCACTCCCCCGTGCATGGCAAGTTTCCCGACGGTTTTGCGGGATAAGTGGGCCCTTGAAACCATGTGATGTCCACGTGGCGATGTGTGATTCGTCGGGCTTGCCTCTCTTGGATTGATGACGTCAGTGATCCAGGGGAATCCTAGGTGGCATCCCTTCATTGGCTGAGCTTGAAGTACTTGGATCAAAGACTTGTGCTTTTACTCCTCTTTCTAGTGCTAATCACCTGTATTTGCATAATCACCAATACTTGTGGAAATGGTTAGTTTAAGCCCTATTCTAGTGTTGATGATCCTTTTACACTTATTTTATGCAGGTATTGACGGTGTAAAAGCAACACTTTTCGACTGTCAACAACAGACTTGGGTGGCTTCTAATCCATGACCTCCTGCACTTTGCTAGTATCCACGGAGATACCTTCCTTAGTAATAGTGTGACCCAAGAATTTCACACTATCCAACCATAATTCACAATTGGAGAATTTAGCATAAAGCTTGTGATCTCTCAATCGTTGTAAAGCGATCCGAAGATGTTTCTTATGTTCTTCTTCGTTCTTGGAATAGATGAGGATATCATCGATGAAGACCACTACGAACTTGTCCAACTCAATCACGAAGACAGAGTTCATAAGGTACATGAAGTAGGCAGGTGCATTTGTGAGACCAAAGGACATCACCAGAAATTCATAAAGGCCATATCTGGTGAAGAAAGCTATTTTTGGCATGTCACTTGATCGAATCTTAATTTGATGATAACCGGATCTAAGATCGATCTTGGAGAAGACTCTAGCACCAGCCAATTGATCGAAGAGAACATCAATGCGGGTCAAGGGGTATTTGTTCTTGATTATCACCACATTGAGAGGACGATAGTCCACGCACATTCGCAGATTGCCATCTTTCTTCTTCACAAAAAGTGCGGGACTTCCCCAAGGACATGAACTTGGGCGAATGTACCCTTTATCAAGCAACTCTTGTAGTTGGTTCTTCAACTTGGCTAACTCCTTAGGTGGCATACGATAAGGTCTTTTGGAGATAGGGGCAGTGCCCGGTTGAAGTTCAATCACGAACTCGATGTCCCTGTCTGGTGGCATGCCAGGCAAGTCATCGGGAAACACATCCGGATAATCACAGACTATCGGAACGTCCTCAAGTGAAGAAGTGATGGTTGCAAAGGCATACGAATTTCCACTGCCATTGGGAGGTAAGTATAGAGTAGATGTGCCCATAGTAGGTGAGTTGATTTCTATCATTATGGTAGCAAGATCCAAGATGACTTGATGATGTGCCAACCAGTTCATGCCTAGGATCACATCGATGCCCTCTAGGTCCAAAACAATGAGATTGGTTGGAAAGACTTTGCTACCTTGTTCAATTGGCACTTTCCAAGATAGGTCTCTAGTAGAAACTCGGCCACCAGGTGTGGTTACCAAGAATGGTTGTTTTGTTTGACAACTTTTCACACCCAACTTCTTCAAAATTTGTCCATTTATAAAACTATGCGTTGCACCAGAATCAAACAGTACTTTAACTGCATAGCCTCGGATAGAAAATGTACCCGTTAGCACTGGTGCTCCTTCTAGCATCTCCATCAGAGAAGTGAAGTTCAGCTCGCCCTGCTTCACTTGCACGGTAGGCTTCTTGCCCTGGTTGCCCTGTTTGGCTCCTGACCCTTCACCTTGCTGATGGGTCTTGATCTGCTTCGGCTTGGGACACTCATTGGCATAGTGCCCTGCTGCCCGCAATTGTAGCAGCGACGGTCCTTGATAGCGTTATTGTTGGCAGGGGGTGCATTTGGTTTGTGAGGCTGCTGCTGCGCCTTATGATACTAGAAATTTCCAGAGGGCTTGTTCTGGGATTGGGTCACTCGCCAGTGTCCAGATGATGATGACTGAGAGTCTCCCTGATTGCTCTTTTTGACGAAGCGGAACTTCTTGCCTGATCCACCGGAAGTGGTGAATCCAGCCTGCCTCTTCTTGTCTTTCTGGGCTCTTCTCAAGGCGTCTTCTTGGGAGATGGCCTTGTTCACAAAGTCCTGGTAGTTGTTAGGCTCACAGAGATTAAGCCTCCAATAGAGCTCTCCATCCAGTCCATCACAGAAACACTCTATCTTCTTAGCATCATTATCAACGTGATGGCCACCGTACTGACACAGGGACTTAAATTTCTTGGCGTACTCGTACATCGTGTCAGTCCCTTCCTTCAGCGCTAGCAACTCCTTCATCTTGCAGTCCATGAGACCCTTAGGAATGTGATGTTCCTCAAAGGCTCTCTTGAACTCCTCCCATGTGACCTGATGTCCAGCCGGGACCATAGCTTTGTAGTGCTCCCACCACATCAAGGTAGCACCACGGAGCTGCAAGGCGGCAAAGCTAGCCTTTCGCTCTTCAGAGCACGGTAGGCTGAACACTAAGAACTTGGCCTCAATGGCCCGGATCCATGCTTCAGCAGCTAGAGGTTCCTTGGCCTCCTCGAACGTCAGAGGTTTCATGCCGTAGAAGTGCTCACACTTGGTGACCAAAGGTAGGCCATCATGTTTTCCCCCGCGTGGGGCTTGTTGCAGCTGCTGAGCAATTTGCTGCTGGGTCTGCAGTAACTTGCGCATCACCTCCGTTTGGGTGGCCATAAACTGCTCCTGGATCATCATGTTGGGAGGAGGTGGTGGAGCCTCACTCCCACTTGCACCAAAACCATTAGGGGAGGTGCGTGTCGGTCCCACCATATGAAATTTAATGGAGTTTCCATCAGCCACATATTCGCAAGCTTGCTTATATCAATCCACAAGAAAAATATGTAAGACGAAAACTCGTAACATCCATAAGTTAAGACCGGACAGCACAACTGTTCATGGAGAAAAATTGATAACTCTCTGTCCATACATGGAAAAATTCTCATTTTTGGTCAGTAAGTGTAGAATTTCATAAACTCCAACATTGGTATTCAACTCAGGGTCGAATTCTAACGTTATCATGCCCGAAAAATTCCGTAACCGAGCTTCTGCCTAGGTGTTTTCACAGGAGGCCGAGCTGCACAAAATTTGCCATAATTCTCGGTACGCTTATGCAAACATAATGAATTTTGGTGAGCATTATCTTAAGAACAGTTCACACAACTTTGATATTCAGTGCAAGACCCAATTTCGATCGCAACAACCCGAATAACTCACGAAACATACATCACAAGGTGTTCATCCAATCGCATTACAAGATGCATAGCTTGTGGATCACCTAATCAACACAACATACATGGAAATGAAGCACATCTCATGTACTCTCTGAGCAGCCTAATCCCTCCACAAAATCTAGCTGATAAGGCTAAGCTAAGAGTACATGGTAGCTCCATGCAACATCTAGTGAAACTAGTAGCCAGCAGCGGAGCCAGCGCTGGACTGAGGGGAAGCTGGGGGTGGTCCCTCGACACTATCCTCGTCCATGCCCGAAGCTCCATGAAGCTCGTCTAGAGTGGCTGGTACTACT
The DNA here is from genome assembly GCA_036936925.1 of Cenchrus fungigraminus. Classification (NCBI taxonomy): domain Eukaryota; kingdom Viridiplantae; phylum Streptophyta; class Magnoliopsida; order Poales; family Poaceae; genus Cenchrus; species Cenchrus fungigraminus. The sequence continues at coordinate 26,757,444 of CM072775.1, forward strand.
GGTGGAGCAACTGGTGGCTGCTGCTGCTGGTGTGCCATCGCCTGCCACACCTCCACCTCAACCTCCATATCAATCACCTGGTTCTGCATCTCTGCTACGTTCTGCACTAACACCAAATGCTGGGTCTCGGCCTGGATGTATTATGCTCGTAGCCTGTCGTTGTCCTCACGCAGCCTCTCAATGGTGTCGTCGCGGGTGTACAACTACTCAACGTACTGAGCTCGCTCCTGCTCCCACTATGTACACTGATCCTAGAAGAACACCACCTCCTGCTGCAAGTGAGCAGAGGTCTGGCGCTCCTGCTGCAAGTCGCGGTAGATGACGTCGGTCAGCGCGGACGTCTCGCGGATCACACCCGCAAGCATAGCCTCGGTGGCGAGGCGGAAAACCTGCATGTTGTACAGTGCCTCGAGTAACCTCAGAAGCTGCTGTACAGTGACCGCCGGAGGATCAGCAGTGAGCAACACACCGGTGGGAGACACGCGCTCACACCAAGCCTCGTCGAGTGGGTCCAGCGCTGGGAATAGCCCCAGAGCCGTGAGAATCACCTCCTCTGGGTGCTGCTCGCAGAATATATGGAGAACCCTCAGAGCGGCGGACTCGAGTGACTCGATGCCACGGTGTCCGTAGAACACCATGCTCAGGTCGTGCCACTCAGGGTGCTGAGGGTGCTGCGGCACCGTAGCGACGGTACGTGCTGTGACAACCCGCCCAGAAAAATACCGTACTATCGCCTAAACCAATCCACTTTGGTCATTAAGCAATAATAAAGTATCATCCTGTCGTTAGTTGCCGGGTTAACGCCCGGTAAATCACTTGGAATTTCATACAGAGGATCAACATATGCATTAAAACTCACGCGAAGGCGAGTCCAGAGTACAACACGAATTAAATCCAAATTATTACAAACCATTGTTCATGACATGAAGTAAAGGTTCAGAGTTTGAAAACAGCGGAAATAAAATAATCTAGCGCAACGGTAAACATCACAGGAGGCCATCCGTGATGCCATCACTTGTCGTCATCCACCCGGTCAACAACACCTGCAACAACAGTTTTAAAGCAAGGCTGAGTATACTAATACTCAGCAAGACTTAACCGTCGGGTGATAACTACATCACCAAACTCTAGACATGAGAGGCTTTTTGGCCGGTGGAGTTCTTTTGCTGAAAAGCAACAAAGAGTATGTCCTTACTTTCAATATTTTAGCCCAAGTTCTAGTTGATTACCATTTCTAAGTGTGCCAACTAATTCAATCAAGAATTGTACAAACAATTAATTCAAGCAGTAACCTTCATCAAATTCCATCATTAAGGGATATCATGGCCAGTTGATTAAGCAGTCTCAGATAATGGTGAGAGGCCGACAATCGATTGATTTAAACCTTGCAAGGTAGACCTAAACACACGGTAGGGTGCCCCCGCGAGGACAACCATCCAGGCGGTTCCCAAAAATCCTCGGCTCGGGATCAAAGCTTACCATCCTGGGTACAAGGTTATCTGGCGTACCCCGCAAAGCACCCAGCTTCACACATGTACCCCCCTTCCCCGGTAGCTAGCCGGTTAGGTGATTGCTCAAGATTTGTAAGGAAGAGTTCCCGCACCGTCTCTTTAAGGTACTAGGCTTACCGGTCCCATTCCCGACAAGTGCTTAGTACGTTCAAAAGCTTAGCCCACGAAAGCCACTGGACCGGAGCCCAATCCCATGCTCTTACCACATGAGCAATCCATTTATAAAGATCTTATGATTCCAACATAAGGACCTATTCTCGCGAGTGACGAACATCACTCGACTTGTACCGGTCCTATAGCATAGCAGCTATCGACCTAACATACTAGTAAAAGAACATAGGTACCTAGGGATCATGCATCTAGGGTTTCCATTCAATTCCTGAAACGTAAATGCACAAACATAGCAAGGATAGTTGCATTATTTTAAAAGACAGGGTTAATGATCTGGGGCTTGCCTTCGCTGGCAAGGTTGGCCTTGGGCCCTTCGGGACCTTGGTCCAGGTCTTGAGCTACGTCCACGTACTGCAGCTCTTCGTCAGCACCTCCGTCTCCTCCTTCCGGCACGAGCGTATATCTACCGTCGGGAAGATCTACACGTGGATGTAAATGCAAGATTTAATTGACGATTTTTAATTTAATTGATTACAAACAACAAATGGCAACCATGGGGTGCATGGTTGACCACATTCACCTAGATAAGAAATACATTCAGCATACTCTTCCAATAAAGGAACAATAGGCGGTTCTTTATTAACTACCCTTTTTAATAGTGACTGTGTACATATTTATGTAAGTAAATTAATTCAAATCACAAAACAGCAAGGAGGTGGTCTCAACCTTCTTAGAATGTTTTTCAACACATGCATAAGGCTATTAGGTGTGGCAAAGGTGATTTTCCAATTAATCTTTATATTAAGCTTAAAAGGCTACCATTGCTTTTATTCATAAAATAAATTAATAAAATTCAGTGAGGTGTGTTATGAAGCACTACAAACCTATATAAAGTCACTGCACACACATGCACACTTAGGAGAGCTATGAAATTAAATATATTGAAAATAACAAAAGCTAGCTATCAAAACAAGATAAATGCATACAACAATAAATAAGCATCAAAATGATTCCAACTTTCTGACACATGGTCTCTGGTCCAAAACTAAGTTAGGCAGGCAACATATACACCTAGAACTACTATAGATCTTGAGTTATGCAATTACAAAGAAAATCAAGTATATTTCAAGAATAAATATTTCTGGCAGATATGAAATTGTGATTCATTCACCAGAGGTGCATTTTGGCATAAAAAGACAACATGCAGAAGTTGGGCACAAAAATCTAATTAGTTTTAGCTACAAAAATCACTTAGACAGATTCTGCATAAATATAAAACAATTCATACAAAACGATTTACAGCATAACTTTGTGCAATTTTTGGTACAGGAGCTAGGCAAGACATGACACATAACATATCCAAAAATTAGCTACAGATCACAAGTAGATTTTGAGATACAGCAGATCTAGATTTTTCAGTTTTGTATTTTGCATGCAAAATCTACCAGGAAAAACTATGGAAATGCTTTACAAAAGTTGTAGGGTTTTTGAAAAGGAGACCAAAAAAATTGAGTTTGCATTTTTCTGATTTTTCTACGATTTTCTATGCCTTTTACAAGTTTCAGCAAATCTGCCCTACTATTCAATATACAGCTTTACACCGAGGTCCCTGGGAACTTTTGATTCTTTACAAATGTGCCCCTGGTTTGCACCTAAGCCCTTGCAAAGAATCAGATCCTCACACTCCTACCCTTCCGCCGCCGGGTGAGCTCGCCGGCGGCGATTGCCGGCCGGACCTGGCCAACAAATGGCACGGGGCCCCAAGGATGCTCACCTGAGCTCGATTGGCGGCGGTGGGTTGGTCGGAGAGGTCGCCGGCGACGGCGCGCGGTGGTGCCAGACGACGGCGGCCGCTGCGGGTTGGATTCCGGCGAGGAGCGAGGCAGTGCCGGGAATTTGAGGGCGGTGGAAGCTCCACGGGGTTCTGGAGGATGCGATTGAGGCGATAGGCGGCTCGAAGAGCAAGCGCAGGGGCGAGCTCCGCACGGCGGCGGCAATGGCGGGCGGCGGGTCCCGGTGCTCACACGCGCGAGGGGAGCAGCCGTGCCTTTTATAGGCGCACGAGGGACGCAAGCTTCGTGGCTAAGGATTCGACGGAATCAAGCCGTGGTACGGCGGTGAGCCTCGGCATGCGCGCGCGCCGTTAGGTTGCGGGCGGACCGACGGGCAACGCGGTGTGCGGCCGGGCGGCGAGTGCGGGGGCTCCGCGTGGCAGAGGGAGACGTCACGCGGGGCGCGGCGCACGGACCGATGGTCCCAGGCCCGCCTCGGCGTGCGTACGGCGGCGTACGGCGACGCGGCGCACGTGGGCGCGCAGGAGCGCGGCGCGGCGCGACGTCGCGTTCCGGCGTCGTTTCAACTCAGTTTAACACTGTTTGACTGAGTTTATCTCAAGATTTTGCAACATAAGTGCTCCAAGGTGTGAATAGTAAAGTTGCAGATCTACTAACCCTTTACAACTTTTACAAAGGCTCTATGGTGTTTTTCTCAACGGATTTTGCATAAACTGCTCGCCAAGTTCCTGTTTTTCATGGCGCTGGTGAACAGTGCCGACTGGCGTTGACCGAGCTTTTTCACCTATTTCCACTTCAAATTGCAAATGCCATCCAACATGAAAGTTGTGCCTCTCGAAAAACTAGACAACTTTTATATTGGGAGATTTTGAAGTGTTTAGGTGAAATTTGGAGAACGCGGCAAAAGTTCCGGAGGGAGTTCAAGGACATTCGGGTTTAAGCAGGGTTTGACCGTGCCTTTGACCAAGGTTTGACCACAAGTGTGTGTTGACTTGATCAAGAGGGTCATTAGGGATTGTTGACGAGATTTTCGAGGTTTCCGAAGTGATGACCCCGGTTGACCATGGTTTGACCAAAGTCAACAGGGTTTGACTCGGCTGATTCGGTCATTAGCACTAATGAGGCTAATTAAAAACCTGGGGCGTCACAGCCTAACCCCCTTAAAAAGAATCTCGTCCCGAGATTCGACAACAAGATTAGAGCGATCCCTTCCAACATGACAAGGGTTACAAAGGGAGAAAGGCACATCCGCCTACACTTCTCGACACCGAGAATTCGGATAGGACAAAGATACATGGTGCATCCCTCGCTTCCTCAACAACGTTCATGAGGAAGCGGGCGATGAATGTGCACATGAAAAGCTAAGAGCAGACAGATTCCGCCGGTGATGCAGAGGTACACTCCCACCAGCGTCCAGCGAAGTGTCTCGAACACCTCCAAGAACTGAGTCATGGGTGGCAGCGTGGCTCGAGTCCGTCTTCCGACCTACTTCCGAGCTTCTTCTCGACGTCGTCAACGAAGACGGAGGAACAGCTTGCTCGGCGAGGAACGGAGCAGACGGAAGAGATGGCTAGTGGCAGGTTGGCCAAAAATTAGCTGGAGGAGAACAAGAGCGTTGGTGATGTCGAGCTCGAAAGGATGCGAGGCTTGGTACCGGCGGTATTGACGGAGGGCTCCCTTTTTATGGTCGCCGCGGGGCTGCAACGGTCAGCCAAAACCACCCGAGGTAGAGCTGGTGGAGCAATCCGGTGGTGGCAACACGGGGCTCAACAATGGTCGGCCTGTGAGGTCTCGGTGACGTGATCGTGGCCGCGGAAAAAGAGATGGCAGAGCAACGTCACGGAGTCGTGCAGTCGTGGCACTGAAAAGGATGGAGTCCAACGGTCTGAAGAACTGACCGTGATGGTGAGAATCACGAGAAGAGCTCCGGTATCCGCCCTCTAGGCTCGAGAGCATAACGAGGAGAATTTAGCAAGAGTTTCAACCAATCCTTTGTTTGCCCCTTTCTCGATTCCGAGGATTTGGAGGGTATGATCACGGATCGTGGGCGGATGAGCGATGGGGACTCTCAAACATTGACTTTTCGAGAACCTTGATTGGTCAAGAAAACTCTACTTCCACTGCTTCAACCTAGCTGGTTGATTTGATTTGCGGCTAAGAGAACAGTGAGAGTGGCCAGAAAAAGACCCAGTTGAAACGTGATCATCAAAGCTGATTCTATTAAGAAAAGGAAAGCTAATAAAAGATTTCCAAAATTTTCTTTTGGAAGAAGCACGGATGTGATTTATGGGTCAAAAGTTCCCCATACTCGGTTGCGTGGTTCATAAGAACAGTCTAGGAAGGTGAATTTGTAAAGGCATTCTCAAGGAACGGCTTCCGAATAAAAGGTAGGAAATGTATGGAAGACAAAATTAGTATGGGAATTGCAGAACAATCTTGCTCACCTGTTATTTAACTTGTGACTTTGGGTGTTATTGACTCATTACATTACAGTGCGATGATTTTAAAAGTTGGTGCCATGCACATGCTTATGAAGACATGATGCACATGCTGATGCGATATGGTGCTCATGATGCATGTTAGCATGGCTCGGCTACCCACAGAATGAGTTAGTGATTGCGAGGGCAATCGATGAGTTGAAAAGGAGTATGCGTGGTGAGTCGCGTTGTCACAACCAAGATACCTAGCGCGCCCCTAGTGGCAATCACATGGCTGCAGCACACATGATGCCCTAGGTTCCGTCGCGGCACCTTCGGTTAGGGGACAACAACATCACCAACATAAGAAGGATAGAGTAGGAAATATTGAAATCTTTCATGCGGATGCACGTTAGTTCACCCAAGGTTCCCAAATGCACATGCTATGCAATGCATGCTCAAAAGTGACATGTGTTTTTAACTCCAAAGGTGGTGAGCAAGACCAAGGAAAACAAGTTCGGATTGAGGGGTCGTAATGATCCAGATTGGCATGAAATTTTTGGACGAGTTTGATACTCATCACAGAACTCTGATCTGATCACAACCAGCATAAATAATGCCTTACGAAGATCACTGCTGAAAGATGTTCAACCACAGCGTTACATCGATGACAGATTTCGGGATCACCACAACAACACTTGGGATTACAATGCAGACTAGCTGCACCAAAGAAGCTCCTAGTTCAGCCAACCACAACAACTAACCAAACGCGGCTGCACACACTAGGGTTCCTTACAACTATTACACTCGTACGACTCAGAACTTTATTACAAACATACCAACTTCCTAGGGTTGAATCTTCCATGCCGAAGAACTATGGTGACTCAGATCCAGACTCTACTCCAGACTCTCCTTGGATTCCCTCAGCATCCTCTTCTTCTTCTGGTCCGGGAATGACAGGTTCCGGAGGTGGAGCTGCTATAGCTTCCAGTTGATTCTCTAGTTCAAACATATACTGGTCATTATGCTGCAACAGGAAGTTCTGCTCATGGATGACTTCACTCAATTCTCGTATCTTTGCCTTATCCTTGCGTCTTCCCTTCTTGAGAGTAGCTATCATTGCTCGGGCTTCCTTCAATGCTTGAGCGGTGTTCTCCATTTCTTTAACTCGGTACCTATAGATTTGGTGTCTATAGAATACACTTTCTCCCACCATCCGTCGATAGGTGTCGTACATGGCTTCTGAAAAACGAACTGAGGTGACAAGATCAGGACTATAGTGAGAGTTGCCCTGAGCTGAAAGAAAAGCTTCGTGTTCGACCCGTGGTCCAACGTGTTGCTCAGGTACAGAAATCACTCTGGCTGCAGTGCCGGCTACCACGTCAGGGTGCTTCCCACAAAAAGTTGTGAGCGCTTCAAGAGTAGCCTTCTGCACAGTGTCAGCTAGGTTCCTTCCTTGTGCCTTACACTCCCACTCTTCCCAAGCAGGATTTGTCGGGCACCCGGGAATCTTCACCTTCACTTCACAACGAAGGAGCTGGCCTGTGGTCATGACCTCACGTGTCGAGTACTCTGGGTAAGCGGTGTACCCAAAGTCTTTCAGGGTGTCCCACAAGAGTGCAGGAAATCCACCCTCCTCGAGGTAGTTCACGAGAGTCCATGCTTCCACATCAGCCGACGTAGATCCAATGTTGTCCATCTGGTCATAACGACAAATGTGGGAATCAGATGGAAGTGAGTGTACAAGGATAAATTCGGTCAATGACAAAGAACTCGGGGTTGAGAAATGGGGTAATCCTATGTACAAAGGTACAATTGTACGTGAAAACTCGAAACGAACAGACATACACAAGGACATAAAGTTCTGGCAGTTGTGAACAAACATTCATAACTTAAAACCAGAGCCCCACAATTTCTCCAATTTGTGCAGCAAGTCAGCAAGATTATGGTACACACCTTGGGTATGCAAGGGTCGAACTAGAAGGTTAGGAAGGTGCTCAACTAATTCAGGTTTCAGATTTGGTTTCTGGAAAAACAGCAAGACAGGGGTTCACTAATTTGAGCACAACTTGAGGTAGACAAAAGCTATGACCGCGAACTTTGGCGAGCAGAAACTAGATTAGATATGGAGCAACTTTGGTAGAGATCCTCTGGTCAAACTGATTCTTGAACAGGGTGTAAAGATCAAGCAAACAACCATAACAGATTTTTGGACAGCAACACATCTACCCACGAGAGGCTTAGGCAAAGATAAAGCACACTACCAAAATTTTACCTTAGAGAGCACATAAAACAAACAGGGGTTCAGTTTTAAGTTTTTCTCGATTTTTAACATGATGCAAGACGGCCTATTCGTCCTCACTCGGCGATTAAGCCGAAAATCGAAGTTAGTGCCAGTGGCAAGGCATATACACGTTTCTCCCTATAATAACTAGTCGAGAACTACTCGATGCTCACTTAGCGACTTACGAAACGTGGTTAGTGTACCTGCAGAAGATCACAGAACACAACGAACCTTTCATGCCAGCACTCTTGAAAGCGTCCACATACATTACCGTTCACTATAGAAACGGTACCCATGCGTTTATCGCTGCATGGACAGCGTCCAACCTCAGATACGCTCCTTTTGAATGAAGCGGATCCTTGCCTCGCATATTCACAATGCGGAACGTCCACGTATGGCAAAACGTGGCGAGACACAGACGCGACGTGGGTTCCCATTAGAATAGGTCCCATCCATCCCTCACAGGACTTTCCTGTGGTACCACCACGTATGGCAAAACGTGATGAACTAGTATGGTTGTACAAAAAGTAAGTTCTAACAGGAATGAAATGTGCTGGGAGTTAGCAAAATAAACCATAGATTAATAAGCCACCTGAAAGAACCCAAAAATTCCCTCTAGGGCCTCTCGGTCTAGTTTATCCTTAACGGACCAACGTGTTTTACAAATCCAAACCATCTTGGCAATTTTATTCAAAAACTAGTGATTAAGGTTATTAATTAAACTCTGGTGCATATAATTGCTCTGATACCAGCTGTGACAATCCGCCCAGGAAAATACCGTACTATCACCTAAACCAATCCACTTTGGTCATTAAGCAATAATAAAGTATCATCCTGTCGTTAGTTGCCGGGTTAACGCCCGGTAAATCACTTGGAATTTCATACAGAGGATCGACATATGCATTAAAACTCACACGAAGGTGAGTCCAGAGTACAACACGAATTAAATCCAAATTATTACAAACCGTTGTTCATGACATGAAGTAAAGGTTCAGAGTTTGAAAACAGCGGAAATAAAATAATCTAGCGCAACGTCAAACATCACAGGAGGCAATCCGTGATGCCATCACTTGTCTTCATCCACCCGGTCAACAACACCTGCAACAACAGTTTTAAAGCAAGGCTGAGTATACTAATACTCAGCAAGACTTAACCGTCGGGTGATAACTACATCACCAAACTCTAGACATGAGAGGCTTTTTGGCCGGTGGAGTTCTTTTGCTGAAAAGCAACAAAGAGTATGTCCTTACTTTCAATATTTTAGCCCAAGTTCTAGTTGATTACCATTTCTAAGTGTGCCAACTAATTCAATCAAGAATTGTACAAACAATTAATTCAAGCAGTAACCTTCATCAAATTCCATCATTAAGGGATATCATGGCCAGTTGATTAAGCAGTCTCAGATAACAGTGAGAGGCCGACAATCGATTGATTTAAACCTTGCAAGGTAGACCTAAACACACGGTAGGGTGCCCCCGCGAGGACAACCATCCAGGCGGTTCCCAAAAATCCTCGGCTAGGGATCAAAGCTTACCATCCTGGGTACAAGGTTATCTGGTGTACCCCGCAAAGCACCCAGCTTCACACATGTACCCCCCTTCCCCGGTAGCTAGCCGGTTAGGTGATTGCTCAAGATTTGTAAGGAAGAGTTCCCGCACCATCTCTTTAAGGTACTAGGCTTACCGGTCCCATTCCCGACAAGTGCTTAGTACGTTCAAAAGCTTAGCCCACGAAAGCCACTGGACCGAAACCCAATCCCATGCTCTTACCACATGAGCAATCCATTTATAAAGATCTTATGATTCCAACATAAGGACCTATTCTCGCGAGTGACGAACATCACTCGACTTGTACCAGTCCTATAGCATAGCAGCTATCGACCTAACATACTAGTAAAAGAACATAGGTACCTAGGGATCATGCATCTAGAGTTTCCATTCAATTCCTGAAACGTAAATGCACAAACATAGCAAGGATAGTTGCATTATTTTAAAAGACAGGGTTAATGATCCGGGGCATGCCTTCGCTGGCAAGGTTGGCCTTGGGCCCTTCGGGACCTTGGTCCAGGTCTTGAGCTACGTCCACGTACTGCAGCTCTTCGTCAGCACCTCCGTCTCCTCCTTCCGGCACGAGCGTATATCTACCGTCGGGAAGATCTACACGAGGATGTAAATGCAAGATTTAATTGACAATTTTTAATTTAATTGATTACAAACAACAAATGACAACCATGGGGTGCATGGTTGACCACATTCACCTAGATAAGAAATACATTCAGCATACTCTTCCAATAAAGGAACAATAGGCGGTTCTTTATTAACTACCCTTTTTAATAGTGACTGTGTACATATTTATGTAAGTAAATTAATTCAAATCACAAAACAGCAAGGAGGTGGTTTCCACCTTCTTAGAATGTTTTTCAACACATGCATAAGGCTATTAGGTGTGGCAAAGGTGATTTTCCAATTAATCTTTATATTAAGCTTAAAAGGCTACCATTGCTTTTATTCATAAAATAAATTAATAAAATTCAGTGCGGTGTGTTATGAAGCACTACAAACCTATATAAAGTCACTGCACACACATGCACACTTAGGAGAGCTATGAAATTAAATATACTGAAAATAACAAAAGCTAGCTATCAAAACAAGATAAATGCATACAACAATAAATAAGCATCAAAATGATTCCAACTTTCTCACACATGGTCTCTGGTCCAAAACTAAGCTAGGCAGGCAACATATACACCTAGAACTACTATAGATCTTGAGTTATGCAATTACAAAGAAAATCAAGCATATTTCAAGAATAAATATTTCTGGCAGATATGAAATTGTGATTAATTCACCAGAGGTGCATTTTGGCATAAAAAGACAACATGCAGAAGTTTGACACAAAAATCAAATTATTTTTAGCTACAAAAATCACTTAGACAGATTCTGCATAAATAGAAAACAATTCATACAAAAATATTTACTGCATAACTTTGTGCAATTTTCGGTACAGGAGCTATACAAGACATAACACATAATATATCCAAAAATTAGCTACAGATCACATGTAGATTTTGAGATACAGCAGATCTTGGTTTTTCAGTTTTGTATTTTTCATGCAAAATCTACCAGGAAAAACTATGGACATGATTTACAAAAGTTGTAGGTTTTTTCACAAGGAGACCAAAAAAATTGAGTTTGCATTTTTCTGATTTTTCTACGATTTTCTATGCCTTTTACAAGTTTCAGCAAATCTGCCCTACTATTCAAGATACAGCTTTACACCGAGGTCCCTGGGAACTTTTGATTCTTTACAAATGTGCCCCTGGTTTGCACCTAAGCCCTTGCAAAGAGTCAGATCCTCACACTCCTACCCTTCTGCCGCCGGGTGAGCTCGCCGGCGGCGATTGCCGGCCGGACCTGGCCAACAAATGGCACGGGGCCCCAAGGTTGCTCACCTGAGCTCGATTGGTGGCGGTGGGTTGGTCGGAGAGGTCGCCGGTGACGGCGCGCGGCGGTGCCAGACGACGGCGGTCGCTGCGGGTTGGATTCTGGCGAGGAACGAGGCAGTGCCGGGCATTTGAGGGCGGTGGAAGCTCCACGGGGTTCTGGAGGATGCGTTTGAGGCGATAGGCGGCTCGAAGAGCAAGCGCAGGGGCGAGCTCCGCACGGCGGCGGCAATGGCGGGCGGCGGGTCCCGGTGCTCACACGCACGAGGGGAGCAGCCGTGCCTTTTATAGGCGCGCGAGGAACGCAAGCTTCGTGGCTAAGGATTCGACGGAATCAAGCCGTGGTACGGCGGCGAGCCTCGGCATGCGCACGCGCCGGGAGGTCGCGGGCGGACCGGCGGGCAACGCGGTGTGCGGCCGGGCGGCGACTGCGGGGGCTCCGCGTGGCAGAGGGAGACGTCACGCAGGGCGCAGCGCATGACCGATGGTCGCGGGCCCGCCTCGGCTTGCGTACGGCGGCGCGGCGCGGCGCGACGTCGCGTTCCGGCGTCGTTTCAATTCAGTTTAACACTGTTTGACTGAGTTTATCTCAAGATTTTGCAACATAAGTGCTCCAAGGTGTGAATAGTAAAGTTGCAGATCTACTAACCCTCTACAACTTTTACAAAGGCTCTATGGTGTTTTTCTCAACGGATTTTGCATAAACTGCTCGCCAAGTTCCTGTTTTTCATGGCGCCGGTGAACAGTGCCGACTGGCGTTGACCGAGCTTTTTCACCTATTTCCACTTCAAATTGCAAATGCCATCCAACATGAAAGTTGTGCCTCTCGAAAAACTGGACAACTTTTATATTGGGAGATTTTGAAGTGTTTAGTTGAAATTTGGAGAACGCGGCAAAAGTTCCGGAGGGAGTTCAAGGACATTCGGGTTTAAGCAGGGTTTGACCGTGCCTTTGACCAAGGTTTGACCACAAGTGTGTGTTGACTTGATCAAGAGGGTCATTAGGGATTGTTGACGAGATTTTCGAGGTTTTCGAAGTGATGACCCAGGTTGACCATGGTTTGACCAAAGTCAACAGGGTTTGACTCGGCTGGTTCGGTCATTAGCACTAATGAGGCTAATTAAAAACCTGGGGCGTCACACGTGCGTAGGGCACACCCGGTCCCAGAAGTGGAGCACCTCTTACGTCGGTGGGGCGGTGTAGCCCACCTCGCACAGGGTGTCCCACAGAACATGGGGAAAACCCTCCCAGTGGAGACCGTTAGTACACAAGGTACCATCCACGTCGATCTCGAAAAACTCCGGGTACTCCACATGTACAAAAATGGGTACAACATGTTAAAACTCAAAAACGAGTATAACTCGACAACCTTAGCCTCAAAAATTCCCAAATTTTTACAGAAAATCAGTGACCTAAATCTGCATAGTTTCGTTATTCAAAGGTAGATCTGGACCCAAAGGGAAAATGCTCTAAAATTCTTCTTCCAAAGGAAGGTCAGCAGGAAAACAGCAGAACAGAGGTTTACTATTTTGATCACAACTCTAGACTGAGGATTCCTAAAATTGTGAAAAATTCACAGTAGATGCTCGACTTGATGAGGAACAAGTTTCGTAAAAGTCGCCTAGTCAGAAACATCCTAGAAATGGCTCTACAAAATTCATGAGCAGGTAGCATTCTATCTTGATAGCAACAACTAGGATTCAACAAGAGAGGAAATCCCTTTCTAAGATCAAGCAACAACTTAGAAGCATAACACAAGGGTAGAACAGCAAGTTATTAGGTTCCTTCGATTTTTATGATGCATGCACACGTCTTAAACGACCTCACACTTATGGATCTAAAAAAAACGTAGTTAATGCCGGTGGTAAGCTTTATAGACAACTCTCCCTATAGTAACTAGTCGGAGCTACACGTCGTTCATAATGATCGCATTAACGTGGTTAGTGTACCAGCAGAAAAGAACCTTCCATGCCAGCACGTCACGGGAGTGTCCACATACATTACCATTCACTATAGAAATGGCATCTAGGCATTTTACACCGCATGGACGGCGTCCAACCTGAGACACGCCCCTTTTGAATGGAGGGTGCCCCCCTTCGCATGTTCGTAATGCAGAATCATGCACACGTATAGCAAAACGTGGCGACATCACAACCCATGACATGTTCATCTTGAATAGAACATGGCATCCTTTGTATGACTTGCATACGTTAGCACACGTATAAAACACGTGCACATCCAACTGAGAAGATAGGATCCGTGGAATGGATTGCCCTATCCACCCTCGCATACTCGTGATGCAGTATCACACACGTATGAAACACGTGGCTTAAGAAGTGCTGGAAGTTAGCATAAATATACCATAATTACTAGCCACCTTAAAAGAACCCAAAAATTCTCTCTAGGCCCTTTGGTCTAAACATTCCTTAACGATCCAACGTATTTTCAAAATCCAATCAATCTTGACATGTTTTAATTGTAAATCATGTGATTAGTGTTTAAACTAATTACTCTGGTGTATACGGATGCTCTGGTACCAACTGTGACAACCCCATCCGAGATAAGTCTGTACTATCACTTAGACCGATCCACTTTGGTCCTTAAGCGAGAATAAATAATTATCCCGTTGAGTGTTGCTGGGTCATAGCCCAGTAAATCACTTGTAAACCACACAGAGGATCGAAACGTATACATTAAAACTCCCACGAAGGAGAGTCCAGAGTACCTTACAAATTAATCCAAATTCCCCATAGGGTTAAATATTACAAACATTGTCCTTGCATCAAAGGTAAATGGTTCAGAGTTTTTGAAACAGCGGAAATAATAATACTAATCGACAACTTGGCATCATGGGAGGCCACCCATAATGCCATTACTCCTCGTCATCCACCCATTCCAGCTCCCAGCCGGGTGGGATTTCACCAGGCCAAACATTATCACCTGAAAACAACATTTATAGCAAGGCTGAGTATACTAATACTCAGCAAGGCTTACCCGTCTGAAATAAAAGACTTATCCTTCTAATCATGCATGGCTTTTGGCTAGTGGGTTTGTTATGCCAAAAAGCGTCTAAGGAGTTAATCCTTACTTTCAATATTTTAGCTCAAGTTCGAGTAGATCAATTATTACAAGATAAGCAACTAATTCAATCATACTTGTGCAAACAATTAATCAAACATCAAGTTTATCAACATTTCGTCAAGGAGGGATTATCATGGTTAGAGGGTTAAGCTATTCCTGGATAATGGCAAGAGGCCGACGATCGATTGATTAATAACCTTGCAAGGTGAACCTAAATATACGGAAGAAAACCCTCACAAAGAGTGATTACAACCAAACGGTTCCTGTCATTCTTCGGATTGGGAGCTAATGCCACAGTCCTAGGTACATAGCTTGCTGGCATGCCTCACACTAGCATCCAGCGTCACCATGCACCACAGTTTGCAAGACTAGGGCAGCAGCCCAAGAGTAGTAGCCTAAAGTTCCCGCACCGCGTCATTCAGGTACTAGGTTTACCGTACCCATGTCCGACAAATGTTTAGTACTTTCAAATGCTTAATCTCTTAACCATTGGACAGGAGCCCAAAATCCCATGCTCTTAACATGTGAGCAATTCAATTTAACAAGTCTTATGATTTCAACATAAGAACCTCTTCTCGCGAGCGAAATACATCACTCGACTTGTACCAGGTCCTTAGTGCATAGCTTCTAGCGACCTAGCATACTAGTAAAAGATCATAGGTACTTATGGATCATGCATCTAGGTTTCCCTTTGATTCCTGAACGTAAATGCACATAGATAATCAAGCATAAATTCAGAAATTTGAAAAGGAACACATAGGTAAATGTTAAACTGGGGCTTGCCTACGGCAGCTCCAGCAGTGAGACAGTCTTCCGGACTTTGGTCCGGGTCTTGCTCTACGGTCACGAAGTGTACGTCTCCTCCTGCTCCCACGTTCTGGTGAGCCGGCACGAGCTTATAGCTACCGTCAGGAACTTCTATACAGAGGAATGCACATGCAGGAGTTAATTGGTGATAAAGGTGTAAACAAACCAACACATTAAGCCTAGGGTGACATGTTGAGCACATTCACCTAGACAAGAATATATCCAGCATACTCTGCCTTAAGATTAAATATTCAACCTTTTATTTTTTTATTATTATTTTAATAAAGATTGGGTGCATATTTATTCAAATAATTTAGAATTATCACACATGCAACCCAGTTAGTTTCCAGGGGTTCATTGGGAACATTTCCAAGGGTTATACCACAAATAAATTTATAAAGAGGAGATTCCTTTATTTCTCTTTTTAATATACTTAGTTTCTTCCAAAATTTGTTCTGGTTAAACCATGCAACATCTTGTAGTGAAAAGTTCTGTGTGAGCACACAGTACTACAACAGAGCTACTTGTAAATTTTCATGGCAATCAAAGCTATATACTGAGCATGAAAAATATTACAAGTTATTCATAGCAAAAGCAAGAATATTAAATATAGAGAAAACCACTCATGCACTGTTGCTCAAATTTTACACAGAGCTACTATAGACTAAAACTAGGTTACACACCAAAAATTAGCTCCAGAACCTATTCAAATCATGCTACACAAAAATAACCATTTTCAGCCTATTTATTCACAAAGTATTTATTCAGAGAAAAATATGGCTCATCTGTAGTCCATGTTTCTACTATAGCCCAAACATAAGATACACATCATCTATGCCAAAGATAAGCATCACTAGAGCAGGAGAACAAGAGTTATAGATTTATATTCATAAACAAGTATCATTCAGAAACAGATACATAGACTGCTCCTAAAACCATGATAATAATACTAGCAACACATCTTAGCCTAAAAGGTGATATCCAAAAGATGATCCACAGGAAGCATACATATAAAGCTGTACAAAACATATACACAGATCTAGCCATAAAGCAAAATAAATCATAACTAAACATCCACTAAGTAACTTTGTGCAAACACTTAGGTGTAGCCTATACTAGTACTGACTACCAACATATCCAAAGATCAAGCCTAGCACATGTGTACAACTCAAGTTATGAACAACCCTATACAAACTGAGTTTGAATTTTTATTCAAAAACTATGCGTCAAAAGTATATATAGGCTTTGTAAAAGATGTAGATCTGTTCCTAAGGAAACCAACAAAATTGGTTTTGGATTTTTAGGATTTTTCTACAATTTTCTATGATTTTTACAGTTCTCTGGACTTAAAGGAAAACGTTGAAGAATCTACTTTCACTGAGAACCCTAGGAAGATTTGAATCCTTACGGATACGTCCCTGTCTTTTACAGAACGAACCCTACACAAAACTCGGCCTCAGAACGATGCCCTCCCACAGCGGAGCAAGCTCGCCGGCGGCGAACGGCGGCCGGAGGAGGCAAACAAATGAGGGGGATGTGTGATTGGGCTCACTAGGAGCCGATTGGTGGCGGTGGTGTGGCTGAGGATGACTCCGTCGAGCGGCAGCGGTGAGGCAGTGGTGGCGCAGCCGCCTCTACTCAGATTCCGGCGAGGAGTGGGGTCGAGATGATGAATGTGTGTGCGTGGAAGCTCACTGGGGTTCTAGAGAAGAGCTTAGAGTGCTCGGACAACTACGGGGACTAGTAGGGAGGCGAGCTCGTCACGGCGGCGGCAATGGCGTCGGCGGAGAGCTCTGGCTCGCGAGGAGGAGGAGCGGGGGCTCTATATAGACGGTTGTGGCGTGGAGAGGAGGTCATGACATGACCACAGTGCGGCACATGAACCATGGCATTGCCGGGAAAGTGGTGGCGACGTGGGGTGGCACCGCCAGCCAATGGCGGCCTCGGCTTGCGCACCCCGACGGGTGCTGGCGTGGCACGTGGCACCTGCCTAGTGACCTAGGCCTGACACCGATCATCCCATCCAATGCAGTACGATGATGTCTAGGGACCGGCGGATCCCCAGGTGCCTCGGTGTTTGTGCCCAGTCACTCGGCGGCGCTCCGACGTGGCGTGCGTGCGCGCGCGACGGCGTCGTGCGGGGCTGCGTTCCGGCACCAAAAAATTCTGAGTACCCCTGTTTGACTGCCTCAAACTTGCAAAATTGCTATAGAAGTGGACTGAGCTCCAATTGGCAAAGTTGTAGATCAAACATCCCTCTACAACTTCTACAAAGGCCGATTGGTGTTTTATCCGAAGAATCGAGCACAAACAGCAGGTGAACTTGCCGATTTTCTCGGCGCTGGTGAACAGGGATTTCCTACGTTGACCATGGTTTTTCACCTATTTCCTCTTCGAATCTCATTTGCCACTCAACAGCAAAGTTGTAGGCCTTGAAAAACTGCACAACTTTGGTATTGGCCGATTTTGAAGTGTATTGATGAATTTACGAGAACATGCCAAAAGTTCTAGATAGAGTTCATGTCTTAAGGAGTTTGACTAGGGTTTTGACCTCCAAGGTGATTAGGGACTTAAGCACTAATGATCACAAAGTGATTAAGGATGTGATTAGCACCTAGTGACACTTGATTAAAAACACGGGGTGTTACAGTCAGTAGCCCCCAAGCCTGGTGAGGGAGTCAAGGACTCGCTCCCAGGTTTAATGGCCGTGGAGACGAAGAGGTTGGACATGTTTTCTCTGACGGGGGTGCACGAGCACACCCACGGGTGATAGCCCCCAAGCCCACGGACAAGTCAGAGACTTGTGCGTGGGGTTAAATGTTAAGATTACGAATTCTTGAGGGTCTTCATACCGTTGCTTGTTGCACAAAAATATGCATCGTGGGGTGAATGGCGAAGATTTCGCGCCGGATGCAGGATTTGTTGGCCCGTCACAGGTGACATGGCAGCGCTCGCGTGTGCGGTTGGCACCGGTGGGCACGCCTTTTGAGGAGTGACGCTTCGGTGCGTGGGGGATGTGGCCCGAGGCGGGCCCAGGTGATAACTGCTGAGGGCACGGTTGCTTCCCCTTATATATTGTGGCCGCCGGTTGGGAATTTTCCCCTTCTTCTTTCTTGCTCACTCCGCCACCGTTGCCTCTGCCTTAGCCTCCTCATCCACCGTGCTTTCGCTCTTGCGCCTTCCTCGGCCCCAATCACGAGCTCGCTTCTCGTTGTCGTCGCCATGTCGAACTGGGCACCTTCAAGTGTGACATGGTCCAAGCTTGACCGCCTTGTCACCGACGGCATGCTGCCATGGCAGACCGAGGTGGAGGAGTTGAAGATTCCAGGAGCCGAGCGTGCCCCCGAACCCCCGGCGAGATACGTGGTCTCGTTCGTGGCCTTCTACGAGCGCGGCTTCTCCGTCCCGACGGGGCGATTCATCCACGCCGTGCTCGAGGAGTACAGCCTTCAACTCCACAACCTCAACCCAAACAGCATCCAGCATATGGCGGCGTTCGAGGCATTGTGAGAGGGGTACCTGCGCCAAGGAGCCCACTGGGAGCTGTTTCGGTACTTTTACAAGTTCGTGGGCCTGAAAGACGATCGCACCGCAGCGGCGATTGGGTGCGCCGGACTTCGGGGGAAGCAGGGGAGGATGGACGAGTACATCTCCACCTCCCTGACGAGCTCCAACAGTGGGTGGCACCGGGACTGGTTCTACCTCAAGAACGACCCCGATTACCCGCTCCCTAAGTACACTGGCCTCTGGTTCGACCGCGCGCCAGAGAAGTGGAAGTATGGGCCGGAGAATAAAGACCAGCACCGGTTCCTTCCGGACGCCCTCAAGGCCCTCCAGACGCTCCGCGACTATGGCGTGGATTTTGTAGCCGTCATCGGTGTTGACGGCTATTAAGTGCTACTTTTATGCCGTCAACTCCTGCATAAAATGAATGAAAAGTGATCATCAACACTAGAATAGGGCTTTATACTCACAAGTTCCACAAGTGTTGGTGTTTCTAGCTTTGTTGCAGGATGCACCGGAATACGTGATAAATTATACAATTGAGAGCAAGTGATCCAATGGGTTATATAGAACGTCATCCATAACAACCTCAAATGCCAATTTTGACTGCACCATTGTGACAGGCTCGTTGAGATGATCAAAATGGATATATCATTTGTCTACTTTTGAGTCCAGATGAAAAAGATATGCACAAGACAAGATCACCATCTTGATATGTGGGCCCAGTGGGACCCACACCAGACCACGTGGCGACGTGTTTCCACGTTGGATGCCATGTGTCCATGACATGTCATCAATCCAAGGAAACACACATTCGACCAATCAGGAGCTAGTATGTGAATTCAAGGGCCCACATCCCCATGGAAACAAGCTAAAAACACCGCATACACACCCATACACACCTGAGGACCCACCTGGCAGTCACCTGGACGAAAGGCGGTGGAATCAAACCCACCTGGGGGTCGGTCAAACCCCAGTTCGGTTGAACATTTTGGAGGTCCCCTCGTCCCTAGCTGATGCGTTGCAGCTCTCCATTGGTTCCTCAAGGCATCCCGGGGTGTTTTGGAGTCATTTGGCACTCCGAGCAAGCCACCCCCTTGCCTATAAATAGAAGGGAGGGGGTAGAAATGATACACACTCCACCCATCCAACGCTCCTCTCCTAGCTAGTGTTTAGAGTAGAGAGGGGGTGAGAGAGAAGCATGTTCCTCTACGATGTTGCTGTTCTTCATTTAGACTAAAGTGAGTATTCTTGTATTTTTCTATTTAGACTAAAGTAGCATTCATGCATAGGTGATATGTTCTTGTGTTCTTCATGTGTTCTTGATTTAGAGGCTTGTGCTCTTCGCGAACACAACCCTTTGATCTCGTGGCACAAGTTCATAGTTCTCATATCTGTTTGTATGTGTGTTCGTCTATTAGAATATAGTAGATATTCCTGCATGTTCCATTTTGACCAAAGTGACATTCGTGATTCCTTCCTTCTAGCTTTATGCTTGGTTGCTTCAGTAGACTTTTTCCTCTGCTAGTGCGTAGATCCTGGGTTTATGCGTTCGTCTGCTGCAAGTCGTTCGTATACGTTGGAAGCATAGTACAGCACCGAGTGCTCTCTCGTATGCCTTTAGTATAAGCTAGTAGTACCTATAGTGAGTTAGATCAGTTCTCTTCCGTGGTCGTAGTTCTATTAGTACAGAGTGCCGTAGTCCATTGGCTATGGCAGTAACCACAGTGTAGACGTTGTGTCACGCTACTGGTTATCATTCGTTCGGCTTATCCCAAGGTTAGGTAGAGGCAGTCCAGGTGGTGGTGATAGCCCGTCTGGCCCTCGTTGATCCTCCGCATCTCGATATAGTCAGAGCTCCGTTACACATAGATCCACGTGCTGGAGTCACCTGTTAAGTCAGGGGTACCAGTACCCTAAGCCAAGTTCTATCTAGAGATCGACCTTTAATCTCATCTATTGTGCTATCTTTAGGAATCCTCTCTATCCTAGCCTCTTATCTGGGTGTGTCCTTGGACCGACTAGTACGAAGTTAGTGCACACACGTTCCCTTGGATTCGATACCCTTGGAATACTCTGAGGTGAAAGCTACAATGGTATCCGTGCGCTTGCGGATTTATTTCTTGTGACGCTAAAATACCCAACCAGCTTTCTGGCGCCGTTGTCGGGGAACGGTTGCTGTATCTATCTTCGTACCTAGTGGTCCTCGTATCCTTTCTTTTTTCTTTATTCTACCTTTACCCCTGTTAACCATGGAGAGGCCATCCTTTTCACGACCTCTCCACCTCAACTTATGAGTTCAATGATCCATCAACTTCTACACCCATCTATGGACTCAATCCTGACCTTACATGGTTCGGAATCACAACTTCTCTAGAGCAATTAATGAAGAACCTTACTATCATTTGCAAGAGTTCAAGGATCTATGTTCATCCTTGGTTGTCCAAGGAATGACGCGGGAAACCTTGAGATGGAAGTTGTTCCCTTTCTCTCTCACGAAGAAAGCAAAACGATGGTACATCCGTTCGGTAGGGAGCATGAGCGATGATTGGGAGAAACTACGAGTTGACTTTTGTTCCTCGTTTTCCCTCCTGAAACACATAAATTCCCTTCCGATGGACATCCTCGATTTTGAGCAACTAGAGAAGGAATCCCTTGGTGCAGTGTGGGTGAGATATTTATGCCTCTTGGCATCTTACCCACACTTGTCTATACCCGAGGGTGTATCTTTGTACATCTTTTGCTCGTGTCTAGACATGAAGTCTGCCCAGGAGCTTGACACTATCGCCAGAGGCTCGTTTGAAGACAAAACGACAATGGAAGGAAGGGAAATCCTAGATACCCTCTTAGAAGACTCTTTCTTACCTACTGACCATAATGAACCCCTTCATGATGAGTGTGTATCAAGCCATGAGAGTGTCTCAACAGCCGAACCTGAACCTACGGCTTCCACATCTCAATATTCGACCGTTGAGTCCTCTCCCGAACCACGAACACCGAAGGAAGAAGAGATTCAACCTTCGGAGTTTGCTTTTCGATTTGAGGATGCCCCTTTTGAAGACATCATAATTGCCTCGAATCATCCTAGGCACGACAAGCCTACGAAATCGATGTGCCCTTATCAGGCCCTCGATGAAGTTTCCAATCAGAAATCCACATCGGATTGGTCAAAGGAGTTAGAGCGTACATCCAAAGCAATTTGGGTTAGCTCAACCTCCATGACTATCCCTTGTTCCATGAGAGGAAATGTCGTAGAAGCTGTTCATGACCCTACTGTCGGGGCTTGCGTCATATCGGAGTACCTTATGGATACTCTTGTGGGTAACAAGCCCCTGACCCCGATTCATAGATATTTCAAAAGTCCCAGGTGGGGCTACTATTTCCCATGTTGTGGGATCACTAGGGATGTGCCCATCATCATAGACAAAATTGAGGTGTTCTTATATTTTTATATCTATGACATCATGGATTTTGATCTTCTCCTAGGCTTCCCATTAGAGAAACTCCACGCCACACCTTTAGGGAGCCTAGATGAAAAGCTTAGGGAAGCTGCTTCTGCCACCACTCCCTTGTTTTCATAAAGTTCTATGGCAAAGCCTCTTCCCAAGCAAGACTTGCTTGAGGAGACGATGCATGTATCTCCGTTCGCATCGTCCAAGCCCGTTCTCGTTGAGGGTGTAGAATTCTCTACCCCTCGGGAGTACGACTCGGAAGACCCTCTTCACCTTTGTGAAGATGAATGATCATCATCACCCTCGATAGAGTTTGAGCCTCTTCCCATTGGACCGCATTATGTTGTTCTTGACCTTGATCAAGAATCAACATCGAGCTTCCACGATGCATCTCTTGAGATGGTGAATTCATGGGCCATGGAAATCTATGAGGCACCGACTCTGGGGTCTGAAGGAAAGGATTCTATTGACAAACATGGTAGCTTCACTCTTGATATACCTCAGGAACCATGCTTGCATCATCCTTCTCCAGAGTCAGCTATGCTCAGTGCACGGAGCATGCACGAGGGCTACAACCGCCTTATGGTCCTCTCATGTAAAAAGTTTAGAAAGATGGTTCTAGATGCATATGTTTACCATAAGCATTACAGATTTCATGTATGCATATGGCACTAATCGTGCAGCTGAAGCTTCAATGACACATCAACAATTGGTGGTGAGATGGGAATGACATCACCAATGATAACTGCAAGAAGAAGTTCCCAGGGTCGAGCTTGTGACCATAAACAAAGCACTACCAGGAGATAGCCTATATTAGGTTAGATTTTATTTCTCTTTTCAAATAAAAAGCAAGAGCATGTTTTTAGGATAAGGTTGTCCTTCAGGTATTTTTGGTCACTAACCTTTCAGGTGGAGATTGAAAAGAATGACAGACAAGTCACACCTAAGAGCATGTAAGCTACATCACCTCAGCACCTTGGTAATATTTGGCGAGGGAACATTTACAGAAGGATGATCTCCACACACTTGAGTTTTGTTGCCTAGCAATGCAAACTTCAAGTGTGGGGGAGGTATGTGAGCATCTCGAGTAAAGTTCCTCCCCTCCAAATCTTATTCTAGTTTGGAGACGATGTTAGCTCTTGCATCTTGCCTAGTTCGGTACGTCCTGCTTTTGACTTTAAATAGAGCCCTTTCGGGAGGTTGCCCGATGTTCACCTTCTTATGCTCATGTTTATCTCCCTTTGAGTATAGCTTGATCATGCTTTCATGCTTCCTTTATCTATGTTCGTAATGCTATGGTTTGAGTGCATGTTTAGCTATGTGCGTTCATAGGTTGTTTTAAATTAAGCATGGTGCCTAGGTTAAAACTGTCTTCCTCAATCAAACATGATATGGTGTTGAGTTTGATTGATGAACCTTATAGTTAATGCATTCGTGGATATTGGTTGTATGTGCGGACTAACCTTTGTAGGAATTTTCGAAATCCAAATGGGGTAAGTCATCGAGCTTACTTCAAATGGGAAGGTAAGCCAAGGCATGTCAGCCATGTTTGAGCTAGGTTCATGGTGAGTAAAAAAACAAAAAAAATATGTTTGCTTTTCGAATAAAGACTTCCTGGTTCTCGAACCGGTGGAGTCCCTCTTTTGTTTTTCCTTTTTTGTTGAAGACAGCACCAGGTACATGAATAAGTGTGGGGGAGATCTCCCAAGCTTATTATCGACATACACACTTCAGATCTCCCACACAGGTGTTGCACAACATCGACTGCGCTTTCTTGACAAGGGACAAGGTAAACTAGGGTGAGCGGGCTGCCCCATGGGTCAGCTGAACCACTGCTGGTCCTCCTTGATCTCCACATTCTTTAGGAGCGATGGTATGTGCACCCTTTATCTCACTCTCTCTGATTCATGAGTTTGAATGAGTTTCAATTCTTATCTGCTAAATCGAACTCATGGAATCATGCTCTGCTTGCTCTACATGTTTCCTATGGTTGGCTTGCATATGTTTTATTCCAAGCTTATTATCTTGATGCTTGTGAACAAAAATCTCTTAGGGAACTCATGCTCATCTAAGTAGTTGGTGTTTGTGATATGGTTTGATGATATGATCTTCTCTCCGAATGTTTGAGTGCTTGGGAATTTTTTTTGAAAAAAAAAACTGAAAACCCTTTGCAAAGCTCCTCTTTGATATGCCAAAGTCCTACCAAAGCCATATGATGAGTTATCTTGAAAACCTTATACTCATATGCTGCTTGTTATTGCATTGAGCTTTGTCAAATTGTTGTGACCCTTGTGAGAATTCTTTTCATGCTTTCATGATCAAGATTCATGTGCACTCCATATCCCCTTGCTATGCTTCTACACTGGGAGTTAGCATTGTATCATCCATCCATTCCATAAAAATAAAGCTCCATGTACGGTGTGACCTCTCTCTCCAAAAGTATCTTCGAAAAAAGGATATGGGCTATGCAAAAAAAAAGAGAAAAAAACATGCTCAAAGCATGAGTGAAAAAAATGCCTAAGGCATAAAAAAAAGAAAAAAAGAGGTAGTCCATGTCCAAAGGAAAGAAGAAAAAGGAGAGAGATGGAATCATGCAAAATGGAGTTCCAAAATTTGATGGTAATAACTAGCACCCATTCCGGGCCTAGTGTCCACCTTACCATCACCACAACATTCGTCATATATATGGTAATATCTAGCACCCATTTCGAGCCTAGTATCCACCTTACCATATCCATCACATCCATACATGTGCACATCTTGATCCGATTGTATGACTTGATTTTCTCCTTGGATCCGGTTTTTGACTTTGCAATTGATGTGATGCAAGTATGCTTTATCTTTTATCCTACCCTGAGCTCCACATATAGCCATCATTAGATGTAGGATGAAAAAAAGGCAATCCTAATGCCTTGGTGAGGACATATACACACTGAGTGGTCTGAGAGAATCAAATGACGAGCTAAGCAAGGTTTTGTTTTCGAAAACTTATTGCAAAACCCCAACTTACTTGACATGAGGAATAGAAGTGATTTGAGTCATGACCGTTCCATTCCTCAACTACCCAAGATGGCATGATAGACACTCCACATAGTTCACAAGTACAAGGTATGGTTTGGAATATTTCTTATGCTCGTTTCCTACCTTTGGATATTATGTCCCACCTTGATCTGTTCCGCTTTACTCGGGACGACCAAAGGTCAAGTGTGGGGGTGTTGTTGACGGCTGTTAAGTGCTACTTTTATGCCGTCAACTCCTGCATAAAATGAATGAAAAGTAATCATCAACACTAGAATAGGGCTTTATACTCACAAGTTCCACAAGTGTTGGTGTTTCTAGCTTTTGTTGCAGGATGCACCGGAATACGGGATAAATGATACAATTGAGAGAAAGTGATCCAATGGCTTATTTAGAACATCATCCATAACAACCTCAAATGCCAATTTGGACTGCACCATTGCGACGGGCTCGTCGAGACGATCGAAATGGATATATCATTTGTCTACTTTTGAGTTCGGATGAAAGAGATATGCACAAGACAAGATCACCATCTTGATATTTGGGCCAGCTGGGACCCACACCAGACCATGTGGCGACGTGTTGCCACGATGGATGCCATGTGTCCATGACACATCACCAATCCAAGGAAACACACCTTCGACCAATCAGGAGCCACTATGCGGATTCAAGGGCCCACATACCCACAGAAACAAGCTAAAAACACCGCATACACACCTGAGGACCCACCTGGCAATCACTTGGACGAAAGGCGGTGGAATCAAACCCACCTGGGGGTCGGCCGAACCCCAGTTCGGCCGAACCTTTCGGAGGTCCCCTCGTCCCCAGCTGACGCGTGGCAGCTCTCCATTGGTTCGTCAAGGCATCCCGGGATGATTTGGAGTTGTTTGGCACTCCGAGCAAGCCGCCCCCTTGCCTATAAATAGAAGGGGAGGGGGTAGGAAATGAGACACACTCCACCCATCCAAGGCTCCTCTCCTAGCTAGTGTTTAGAGTAGAGATGGGGAGAGAGAGAAGCATGTGCCTCTACGATGTTGCCGTTCTTCATTTAGACTAAAGTGAGTATTCTTGTATTTTTCTATTTAGACTAAAGTAGCATTCATGCATAGGTGATATGTTCTTGTGTTCTTCGTGTGTTCTTGATTTAGAGGCTTGTGAACACAACCCTTTGATCTTGTGGCACAAGTTCATAGTTCTCATATCCGTTTGTATGTGTGTTCGTCTATTAGAATGTAGTGGATATTCCTGTATGTTCCATTTAGACCAAAGTGACATTCATGATTCCTTCCTTCTAGCTTTATGCTTGGTTGCTTGAGTAGACTTTTTCCTCTGCTAGTGCGTAGATCCTGTGTTTATGTGTTCGTTTGCTGCAAGTTGTTCGTATACGTTGGAAGCGTAGTACGGGACCGAGTGCTCTCTCGTATGCCTTTAGTATAAGCTAGTAGTACCTATAGTGAGTGAGACCAGTTCTCTTCCGTGGTCGTAGTTCTATTAGTACAGAGTGCCGTAGTCCGTTGGCTACGGCAGTAACCACAGCGTAGACGTTGTGTCACGCTACCAGTTATCATTCGTTTAGCTTATCCCAAGGTTAGGTAGAGGCAGTTCAGGTGGTGGTGACAGCCCGTCTGGCCCTCGTTGATTCTCCGCAGCTGGATATAGTCAGAGCTCCGTTCCACATAGATCCGCGTGCTGGAGTCACCTGTTAAGTCAAGGCTATCGGTACCCTAAGCCAAGTTCTATTTAGAGATCGACCTTTAATCTCATCTATATCGCTATCTTTAGGAGTCCTCTCTATCCTTGCCTCTTATCTAGGTGTGTCCTTGGACCGACTAGTACGAAGTTAGTGCACACACGTTCCCTTGGATTCGATACCCTTGGAATACTCTAAGGTGAAAGCTACAACGGTATCCGTGCGCTTGCGGATTTATTTCGTGTGACGCTAAAATACCCAACAATCGGCGGCTACCATGCGAGGGGGATGGTTCCGCTCCGGCGACGCCCCCTATGCATCTTCAAGATGACAAACGACCGGGCCCCCTTCGAGGGGACGGTGACGGCCAACCCTCTGCCTTCGGGGGAAGAGGTCCAGCGCCGGGTATCGCAGGTTACCGAAATCACCTACTTGTTCTGGCCGCCATCGGAGTTGCTGCCGATGCTCCCTCACCCACCCACCATGGCCCTGGTATGCTTTTCTTGACACCTTGTGACTTGTTCTTAGGATTTTCGTGGTAGATACTAATTTTCTCGTATTGGTCTAGACGGGGAGGGAGGACATCCTTGCCTCGTGCCCCCTTTTGGAGGAGGACCGGGCGCGCACCCGATTGATTACCGCGCGGGACAAGCGGCGTGCCGACCGCAAGAAGGCCCCCTAGCAGAAGGAGATCAAGAAGCGGTCGAGGAACGACAGCCGCGCTTCACACCGGCGCGCTCAGGAGGCCGACGCCTCTGAGAACGAGGATCCCACGTCGCCGCCGCCAGATACGGGGGACTCCGACTCCGAGTTCACATGGAGTGACGATGAGCTGCCGGTGACTTCGCAGCTGCGCGGTGGGTCGGAGCCCGCCCCGACTGCCGCGGGAGCCAGCTCGAGTCGGCAGGCGCTGCCCCGGTCTCCTCGAGTAGACCGGTCCGAGGTGCGCAGCCGCACCTCCTAGCACGGCCACCGCGAGAGGAGTAGGAGTTCCCCCCGGCATGGTGACTCCACTCGTCGTACGTTAGGGCGCGAGGCCTCGCGCTGCTCATCTTCGCACCGGAGGTTGGACTCCCTGTCGGGATGCTTGCTGCAGGAGCGAAGAAACACGCTGGGAGTTTCTCCTCCGCCCACGACTCAGGGCAGGGGATCGACCACCATTCAGTGATGTCTCCCGTCCATCGTCGTCACCGAGAATCAGCCGGCGCCCGCCCCGACTTCTGCTCCGTCCTCGGGGAGCAAACGAGCGGCGCCCTCCCCGAGCTTGGCCTCAGGGGCCTTGAAATGGGCTCGCAATATCGCGGAAAGGTAAGCTCCGAGTTGCCGTTTTTTGATCATCATTCCGAATTCCTGGGGAACACGTCCGCCGCTTGCTGCCATTATGACACCCTTTATATTCCAGGGGCCCTGACCCCAGCACGATGGAGCCGACACCCGTGAAGATGCTGCGTCATCCGGCTCAGGTGGCCGGAGATGTGCCGCCGTCGGGCGGTCTGCCGCCAACCCTGCCGTTGGGCGTGGCCGTCGAGGAGGCTGGAGGGTCCAGGACCCAGGAAACGGTGGTCCCACTGACAGGGACTGAGAGCCCAACTCGCAGCAATCTGTCGATGGGACAGATGGGATTGGGGGGCGATGCCCCCACAGAAGAAGCAC
This sequence comes from Cenchrus fungigraminus, assembly GCA_036936925.1. Classification (NCBI taxonomy): domain Eukaryota; kingdom Viridiplantae; phylum Streptophyta; class Magnoliopsida; order Poales; family Poaceae; genus Cenchrus; species Cenchrus fungigraminus. Next base: position 26,786,207 of record CM072775.1, read on the forward strand.
TTGCGGCCCATATGGCCGAGTTGGAGAAATGCCTGTCCGGGCCTCAGGAGTAGCCTATGGAGGATCCTACCCCTGAAGCGCCTGCAAGAGATGTCGAACTGCCAGCCCCCGAGTCGTTGGTGGGGGCGTGCGACGGCACAGTGGATGCCGAACTGCCAGCCCTCGAGTCATTGGCGGGGGCGGGCAGCGCTGCGACGGATACTGGGACCCCAGCCCCGAGTCGCTGGCTGGCACGGGGGACGCCATGATGGTCGTGCAGTAGACAGTTCCTGCCTCCGAGGAGACCCCATCTAGGACAATCGTTGAAGGGACCGAGGAGGTCGTTCCGGTCTCTTCGGTCGCCGCTTCCACGAGGGACGTCGTCCCCCCGCCGGACGCCCCGGAGGTTTTCGTCATCCCGGAGTCGCCCTCCCCCACCGCCTCTCCTCTCGTGGTGACAGAGGAGCGGGCAGCGCCTCTAACCTCGGAGGTTGGAGAAAGCTCAAGGGGCCTGGGAGCGACCCTGTCAGCGCTCGAGGAGCAGGTGGAGGCGCCGTTGCACTGGTTGGTGGCTGTTTCACGGGTCGAGACCTCCATCGACCTCGACGTCGACGGCGGCGCGGAATCCGTGGGCCGTCAGAACCTGGAGAGGGGCCTGCGCCAGAGCGAGCGAGCGTTGCGCCAATCGGAGCGAGCGCTCATGGATTTGGTTGTGCCCGCCGCGAGGGTGAGTCGCAGATTTCGTCTTTCCTTCTTCCGTTCGTTCTCTAGACCTGTCATTTTTCTGACCGTGGAACTCATCCGTAACTTAGGAGCTCTTCGGGCGCAGCAACGACAGGTTCCGCGCCATCGAGGCGCTCCGGGCGGAAAAAGCCCAGCTGGTGGCGCAGTTTGCCACGACTCACCTCGTCATGGCGGCGGGCGAGGTCGGCAGAGCGACCGAGCGCTCGACTTCCGAGGCGAGGGTGATGTCCGCGGAGGACAGCACGGCCGCTACGCAGGCAGAGAAGACCTCCCTGGAGGAGAGGCTGGCCGCAGCGGAGCGAACAGCGTCAGAGCTGCGCTCTAATGCCGAGGCCGCCGCCCGGACCGCTCGCCAGGAGAAGGCAGAGCTCGAAGCAAGAGTGGGCCGGGCCGAGTCTGACCTCCAGATGGCTCATGAGAGGGTGACTGCTCTGGAGGCCCAAGTCCGCGACGTCACCGCCGTGAAGGACCAACTTCAAGAAGTCACCAGGAAGCACAAGGAGGAGATCCTCAGTAACTGTCCCGCGACCTGTTGTCTCTTTGGTTTCTCTTTTCGTGTAGTTGTTCAATCTTGTGACGTTATTTTGTTTTTCGACGACGAGCAGCTCTCCATGCGGCCCGCGCCGACTTGACTAAGCAGCTCGCGGATAAGGACAGCATCGAGGCCACCCAGCTTGTCGAGAACCAGAAGCTGGCGGACCTTGCTCGCGTGTCCACCGAGAGGCTGAACAGTAAGAGGCGTAACTCTTTCGTGTTTTGCCCTTTTTGGAACATGTTGCTTTCCGCTAATGTGCATCCTTCTTTTCCTTCAAAGATCGTGACGGAGCTCGAGGAGGCGCGGAAGTCGCACGAGGCGACCAAGGAGACCCTAGCGCTGGTGCAGTCGATCTGTGACAAGATGGCCGAAGCCATCGCGAAGGCGATGGACGATCTTGGGGTCCCTACTGGCTCCAATTTGAAGGACCGCCTGGGACGGGCTGCTGCGATGGCTTGCTGGCAATCCCTGGACGTGGCACGCGACATCATCCGCAAGGTGGTGGCGATCTTCTTGTCGCACTGTCCGAGGCTAGACCAGAGGCTGCTGAGCTAAGGGTGGTTCCCGGGCTACGACAATGATAGCTATGATCGCATCGAGAGTGACGCCGTCGACTTCGACGAAGCCATGATGAACCATGCCCTTCATGATCTGGGCCTATAAAATAAACAGAGTAGCCTCGCAGGGGCTTTTGATTATGTCTGTGATAACATGTAACAAACTGGTGGGTTATGTGACCGTTTTTCGTTCTAAGTTAAGAACTCATTTGTTTTTTGTTGTGTGTTATCCTTCCCTCCAATAGTTATGGAACTTGCGTGTTCGAGTAGTGTAGCTTAAGACTTTGTTGGTGGTGTCTTGCTCCGTAGCCGCGGGGGTGTAGGAACCTGGCGACCCGGCCGGACTTAGCCTTAAAGTAGCACCACTCAGGCAAGAAGCCTCCCAGTACTTCTGAGAAAGATAGACGAAAGCGTGTGTTTTTGCAAACAAGAAAACTCTTTGGAGTTATAGTTTAAACAGTTGCCTGACTGCTTTCGAGGGAGCGAAGGAGCAAAAAACTCGGAGTCGTGAACTTTGCTCGTGGGTTTTTGCACCTTAGCTGCAGGGGCGTAAGTACTCAGGGCCCGAACGAGCACAGGTTTACGACCGCTCGAGTGGTTACCCATCTCCTTTTAGCAAGTGTGGGCGTACCGTGATGATCATACGAGAAACCGTAGATGGTTTTTGATCGAAAAAGTTTTCGAAATGTGTGGGGAAGGGGTGTCATGGCCCCAAGTAGCCCCCGAGCCCATGGACAAGTTGGATAAGTCGGAGACTTGTCCATGGGATAAAATAGGCTTAAAAATGTTTTACTTGTGTAAAAGACATAAGCTTGATTGAGGATATCATCTCACGAAAAAGGAAAGTAGCTCGAAGCTCTTTCATTATCATAAGATGAAACAAAGGGAAATATTAAGGGTAAAAGCGGCGTAACTGCTCTATGTTCCATGCGTTGGAGATGACCCTGCCGTCCTCATATTTGAGCTTGAAGGTTCACGGACGGAGCACTTGGTCGACGATGAATGGACCCTCCCATGGCGGTGAGAGCTTGTGCCAGCCCTCGTTGCTTTGAACTCGTCGGAGGACGAGGTCGCCGACTTGGAACTCGCATTCACGTATGTTGCGCTCATGGTAGCGGCGTAGGGCCTGCTGGTACTGTGCCGAGTGGAGGAGAGCGATGTTGCGCGCTTCATCCAGCTGGTCGACGGCGTCCTCGAGAGCGACCTGGTTGCCTTCTTCGGTGTAGGCTTGAACTCGTGGGCTACCATAGTCGATGTCCGTCGGAATAACTGCCTCCGACCCGTGGACCAGGAAGAAAGGCATGTAGCCGGTGGCTCGACTAGGTGTGGTGCGCAGGCTCCATAGGACGGACGGGAGCTCCACGGCCCATGTTGCTCGAAACTTCTCGAGGCGCTTGAAAATCCATGGCTTCAGGCCCTGCAGGATCATGCCGTTCGCCCTCTCCACCTGTCTGTTGGTCCTTGGATGGCTGACGGCGGCCCAGTCCACGCGGATGTTGTTGTCATCACAAAACTTGACAAACTTTTTGCCAGTGAACTGGGTGCCGTTGTCGGTGATGATGGAGTTCGGGATCCCGAAGCGATAGATGATGTCGGTGAAGAACGCGACGGCTTCCTCGGAACAAACGTTTGTTATGGGCTTGGCCTCGATCCACTTCGAGAACTTGTCGATGGCCGTGAGCACGTGTGTATAGCCCCCGGGCACCTTCCTCAATGGTTCGACCATGTCCAGCCCCAGACCGCGAACGGTCAGGTGACAGGAATGGTTTGGAGCACCTGCGCCGGGAGATGAGTTTGTCGCATGTAGAATTGGTAGCCTTCGCAGCTGCACACAATTCGAGTCGCGTCGGCGACCGCGGTTGGCCAGTAGAAGCCTTGTCAGAAGGCTTTTGCCATAATGGTCCTTGGACCGGCGTGGTGCCCGCACGTGCCAGCATGAATTTCCTGCAGCAGCTCCTTGCCCTGGTCGGCTAGGATGCAACGCATGAGTATGCCTCCGGCGCCCTTTCGTCGGAGCTCGCCATCGACCAGTCTGTACGACTTGGCCATCCGCGCTATCCGTCAGGCTTCCTCCTTGTCGGGAGGCAATTTTCCCTCCACCATCCACTCGAGGATCGGAATCCCCCAGTCTGGATCTTCAAGATTAGGATCTCACACCTCAGCGATCTCCATGACTTGTTGTGCCGGTGGCTCCTGCAGATTGTCCTCCTCGGAGCGAACGGATGGCTCGTACTGGTCGCTGGCAAAGACCCCGTGCGGAATGGGTTTTCGATTTGATGCCGCTTTTACGAGGGTGTTAGCTGCCTCGTTGGACTTGCGCAGCACGTGATTAAGCTCGAGCCCGTGGAACTTGTCCTCCAACTCGCGCACCGCTTGGCAATACGCAACCATTTTCGGATTTAAACATTTTTTCTCCTTCATCACCTATCCTTCAACCAGGTCGGAGTCTCCCCATATCTTGAGATGTCGAATCCCGAGTTCGAGGGCGGTCCGGAGGACGTTGATGAGAGCTTCGTACTCTGCGACATTGTTCGAGGCCATGAAATGAAGTCGGACCATGTACGCCATGCGCACGCCCAGAGGCGAGATGAAGACAAGTCCGACCCCGGCTCCTTCTTTCATGAGCGATCCATCAAAGTACATAAGCCACGCCTCGTGCTTGATGGGAGCAGGAGGAGTTTGGATCTCCGTCCACTAGGCGACGAAATCGGCCAACACCTGCGACTTGATGGCGGTGCAGGGTGCGTATGTGATGTTCTGTCCCATCAACTCAAGGGCCCATTTAGCAATTCTTCCTTCTGCCTCTGGGCTCTGTATGACCTCGCCAAGCGGGTATTTGGACACCACAGTGATGCGGTGCGAGTCGAAATATTGCCGCAGCTTCCGCTTGGTGATGAGGACAGCATAGATAACCTTTTGGATTTGCGGGTAGCGCATCTTTGAGTCAGAGAGGACTTCGCTCACAAAGTAGATGGGGCACTGCACCTTATGTGTCTTCCCGGGCTCGTCTCGCTCGACCACCAGCGCCGCGCTCACGACCTGAGTCGTTGCAGCGATGTACAAGAGCATGGGTTTTTCGTTTGCCGGTGCGGTGAGCACATGTATCTTGAGCAGGTTCTTGAGCGAGTCGAGCGCTTCCTGCGCCTCGGGCGTCCATGTGAAGTGTTCCGACTTCTTCATGAACTTGTACAGTGGCAAGCTGCGTTCACCTAGTCGGGCGATGAACCTGCTGAGGGCCGCGAGGCATCCCGTGACGCGCTGCACTCCCTTCAGGTTTTTAATTGGCCCCATGCTTGTGATCGCGGACATCTTCTCGAGATTCGCCTCGATGCCGCGTTCCGACACGACGAACCCGAGCAGCATGCCTCTAGGGACCCCGAAAACGCACTTCTTGTGGTTAAGCTTTACGTCGTGCTCCCTTAACTTCTCGAAGACCGAGGTGAGGTCGGGGATCAGGTCACCCACCTTTTTGGATTTCACCACGATATCATCTACACAGGCTTTGATCAGCCGTCCGATGAGGTTGCCAAAGACGCGGCGCATACATCTCTGGAACGTGGCTTCTGCATTCTTCAACTCGAACGGCATGGATGCGTAGCAAAACGCGCGTGAAAGGGGTGATGAACGACGTCGTGAGCTGTTCAGCCAAGCTCATTGCGGCTTGGTGGTACCCGGAATAAGCGTCGAGAAAACAGAGGGTTTCGCACCCGGCTGTCGAATCGACTACTTGATATATACACAGTAATGGAAATGGATCTTTTGGACATGCCTTGTTCAGGCTCGTGTAGTCGACACACATCCTCCATTTTCCATTCTTCTTCTTAACGAGTATACGGTTTGCTAACCACTCGGGGTGGTACACATCATGAATGAGCCCTGCACTAAGGAGATTCTTGATTTCCTCGCCGATGGCCTTGCACTTGTCGGAGTTGAAGCGGTGAAGATGCTGCATGATCGGCTTCAAGTCGGGCATAATGTTAAGCTTGTGCTCGGTGACTTCCCTTGGAATCCCCGGCATGTCGGAGGGTTTCCATGCGAACACGTGGAGGTTCACACGGAGGAAATCGATGAGCGGCACACGGGCAAGAACTTCACCGGCCTCAGCTTCGTCGCACAAGGTGGATTTTGCGGCATGGCGCACTCCAAGAAAGGTGACTCTGACTCCGCACAAGGTGGATTTGTGCAAGGACAAGCGGCACACGGGCAAGAACTCTGACTCCGAGGAAGAGGGACGACATGACCCCAAATTCTTGCTAGAGGAGAATGCTAGGCTGAATGAGTTGCTTGATAACTGTGGTGATGTGCTTAGGAAGACCAACAAGGAGAAGAGAGAGTTTAGGTCCTTTCTAGGTGATGCTAAGGACAAGATAGTTGAGTTTGAGTCTTTGCTTGTTGATGCTAGAACTGAGATAGACTCTTTGAAAGCTGCTCCTGTTGTTTTTGATGAGGTTGATTGTGGTGATTGCAATGTTTTTCTGGCTGACTTGACTGCTCTCAAGGAGAAGCATGTGTCAACTCTTGAGGAACTAGATGTGCTTAGGATTGAGTGTGATGAATTGAAATCTAGACCTGCTTTGTTAGGTGCTTGCACTTCTTGTCCTGTGTTGCATGCTAGGCTAGATGAGTCTCACACCAAGATAGCTTCTCTTAAGGCTGCAGTGAAAGCTCCTATTCCTACATCATGCTCTACCTGTGAAATGTATGCTTTGAAAAACATGGAACTTGCACACAATGTTGACTGTTTGCAGGATGTGAATGATGGGGTGGTTGTCTGGGCATGAGCCATAATTGAGTTTGATGTTGGCTCAGTTTAAGAGGTTTGATGGTCAGGTGTTGGGGCTGGCAAGAGTGGTGAGAAGAGTGGTGAGGGAGAAGAGAAAGTTGGAGAGATTCCTATTCCACCACACACTACACCCATGAACAAGTTCACACCCAAGCCAAACCACCTCAGAAATAAGCTAGACACAACCCCAGATCCACCAGTGTTCCCCCACAAGTCAGAAAACTACCAGAAACCCATCAAGTTTGTGAGCACCCAAAGGAGTTTGTTTGGGGGGCAGTCAGGAGAGAAAGTTGTTGAGAAGCCCACAGAGAAGTCACAGCCTAAACCACAGCCGATCCGCTTCCATTGTTAGTATTGTGGGAGGGATGGGCATAAGGATGAGTTCTGCTTCAGAAGAAAAAGAGATGAGAGGTTTGCTAGGGAGATGGAAAACAAGGACATGTACCACCCTTCTCATGGTGTGCCTGAGCCTCGTAGAGGGCCTCTACCTAGGGGTGATGGGTTTGTGCGTACGAGTCCCACTCGTGGTAGTGGAGGTGTGTTTCCCCAGAGAGATAGGCGTGTTGGGTTTGGGCGTGGTGAGTTTGCTAGACGTGCTCCTGCTCATGACCGTTACGAGTTTGGGAGGCACGATCGTAGTTTTGGTTCTCAGAGGGACTACGGGCCACGTTTTCCCTCTTGTGGTGCGCGTACTCCTCCAGTGAGACGTGACAGGTTCTTGTTGACGGCTGTTAAGTGCCTACATTAGCCGTCAATATACTCATGAATAAAGGAGCATAAGACATTTCTCACACGTATTTAGTTAAGAATAATGTAGTTCCACTTGTCCTTGGGGATTATTTGATTGCAGGAAAATAAGCAGGAAAAGAGTGACAAACTCACCTTCTATGGTCCATGCCACATCACTTCATCCTAGGTGGGCTGCCAACAAGGATGCCATTCATGCACACCTGCCAACTAGGGAGCCATGTATGCATGCCATGCAAGCAATCCAAGTGAAGCAACCCCCGACGAATCAGAGTGTGACACGTGGACATCACATGGATCCATGGGCCCACAAAGGCATGCAAATCACGCCAAAACAGGGTGGATACCAGGAACCGACCTAAGGACCCACAGGACAGGCTCCAGGAGGAAGCACACCCCGAGTGGGGCCCACAGGGGGTCGGCCGAACCGACCTTGTGGCCGCCACTCAGGGGCTTCCACGTGGTGCTTCCCTATTGGTCCTAGGCGCCATTCCCGGGGTGTTTGCATCCATTCCTCGCCGGTGCTCGGGCCTATAAATAGAAGGAGAGGAGGCTCACTTATGAGACATCCACACTTGCAACACCTCTCTCACTTTTAGTCTCAAGGCTAGGAGGTAGGTTAGAGTAGTTCTAATTCAGGTTCCAAGTCTACTTTGGGATCTAGCGATGAGTTCTCTTGTATCTTATTTCATTTGTATGACTTGGATCTACTTCAGTTATTCAGCTATTTCATATAAAGTTGTGTTAGTATACATGAGTGATTTGTTCATGTGTTTTTTCACCTGTTCATTATTTAGAGGCTCCTGTTCTTGATGAACAAGGCCTTTCGATCCACTTGAAGGGTGACTTACACATGTTTCCGTTGTTTGTTCATAAGTTAGAGGCTCGTGTTCTTCGCGAACACGACCCTTTGATCCAGTTGAACAGACATAGGAAAACACGAATACATTTGTGTACCTAACATGGTTTGATCTAATTAGATGACATGACTGCGTTGTATGAAGTCTGTGATTGAGCTACGGTACTCGGTGTAATTGGCTGGTTTATCTGGTGGTTTGACCTGGGTCACAATAGCCCGGGCCGTTCAAGTCTGGCTAACAACGTAAGCATGGTGCTTGGGTTGCGTAGCTACCTTACTTATGAGCTTATCCCACAGTTTGTCTTGGGGTAGGCCGCGGTAGTGACAGCCATTGGTCCCTCTGAAATCCCCCACGTTCGGATAAGCTGTAGGAGTCTAAAATATAACAACCGGAGTTGTGCGGAAGCAACGCGGGAGGTTATCTCCCCGTGGTACATGGGTGCTTAAGTCAATGTTCTCCAACGCTAGTGTACCTAACTCGTTCCAACCAGCTTTATGTGTATAGTACATAAGAACCTAGAACTAACTCGTATGTTGCCTCCTATGCCTAGGACCCCTTAGAGAGAGAGTGAGTGTGTGTGTGATCACACTACCCCCATTATCATATTTTACCCCTGCACTTGAGTGTCTAATTTATTTCCGTCTATGACCTATACTCATTGCAATAGAGTTGATCTTGTCATTCCACCAATGCCTTCCTTGGATTTGATACCCTTTGGAGTACTCCTTTGGGAAAATGTTACAATGGTACTTCCGTGCGCTTGTGGACTCCTGTAATGTTAAGAATTACCAACCAGCATTTCTGGCGCTGTTACCAGGATGGGTTCCAAACCTATTCTTAGGTGATTGCGTTAAGAAATGTCAACAGTTCTTCAGTGGTAGACATGAGAGGGCTCCATCTACAGGTTTTGATATGATGGATTTTGCTAACGCTTCTTTTGAGGAAATGGCTCGACACTGGTTTGACTCTTTTGGTACTAACCCTAGTGTTGAGTCGCTTGCTAATTCTCATTCTCATTTTTGATTGCAGGTGGGAGGTTTGGAGAACTTTTGGTTGATCGACTCTGGTTGTTCTCGTAACATGACCGGAGATCGTGGGTGGTTCTCCAGCCTCACCCCGGTGAGTACGAGGGTGTACATCACTTTCGGGGACAATGGGAGAGTGTAAGGAATCGGATGCTCGTAGCCTAAGAGGGGGAGAGGGTGAATTAGGCAACTTCAAACCTTAACCTATGGCTTATCACTATTTGCATCAAACATAAACTAGAACATACTATCTAGATGTGCAACTAGGTTGTTCTAGTGTGAAACTCCCATCTCAAAACAAGTTTTGCAACCTATAGCCAATCCTAGCAAGATACTACTCTAGGTAAGTAAAGGCAAACAAGGATTGCAAGAATGTAATGCGGAAACGTAAAGGGGGATGAGAGGAAGCAAACTCTTAACACACGATTTATCCCGTGGTATGGGTAGGCACTAAGCCACCCCTAGTCCATGTTGAAGCACTCTACAGAAGAGTATTGCTTCCCGGTCACCAAGTCTCTCCCAAGAGCTGTTATTTTATGTAGCGTCGGATGAACCGACACTGTTATTTTATGTAGCGTCGGATCATCTTGTGCTGCAGCATGCCCTTCGGTATTTTGCTCATATCTCTTAGCTCCGAACTCCGTTTTCGATGAGCTTATACTCGTTGGAAAGGTTATGAAATTCTACACAAGATTCTGAAAAAATCCTGAGCATTTGTGCAATTTTTGACCACCGGGTGAACAGAGTTGCACCGACGGTACCAGAGGTTCATCCTGTCTCACCATGTTGCTGCTCTTAGTATTTTGGTCATAACTCTATGTTCCGAACTCCGTTTTGGATGCGCTTGTACTTGTTGGAAAGGTTATGAAATTCTACACAAGATTCTGAAAAAATCCTGAGCATTTGAGCAACTTTTTACCACCGGATGAACAGAGTTAGACCGACGGTTCAGGCTGTGATAGCAGAGGTTCATCCGGTGTTGAAGCAGTTGAACTCCAAATGTTACTGGTAGGTTTTGACACATCACCGGATGAACTGATGCAATCATCCTATGGTACCATCATATCATCCGGTGCTTATTCACTTGTTTTTTTCTTCTCGGGAGTTCATCCTACGCTCATAAAAAGTGGACCGTCGGATCATCCTATGCCCAGTTTTTCAGCACATCTTATTTTGGGCATAACTTTTTATTCCGAAGTCCGATTTTGATGATCTTGGACTCTATGGAAAGCTTGTGAGATAATGTACATGATTCAGTAGTATTCCATGCCATTTGATCAATTCAAAAATAATTATTCATGGGGCATGTCCAATTCATTCCTCTCTTTGGCCCGGCTTCATATCTTTCTTTTGCGATGCTTCGCATTGTGTGTGGTTGCATCCATGAGACCTAGAATGTCTACAAAGACATGCTCGATGATATTGTTAGTCCCACGATTGTGATGCACATGAATCACCAAAAACATACTCGAACAAATGGCTATGGTGGTCATGTTCGCTACAATCTCTCCCTTTTTGGTGATTTATGACAACACAATCAAAGCAAGTATAAATTTGCAAAAAATGACAAAATTGAACCACTTACAACTTGCTTGGATGCTCACCACCACAACTCCCCCTTGATGTGTTCTCCCACTTTCATGATCTCCTCTTCCTATGTTAACACATAGCTTGCTTTCACTCCAATTTCTCCCCCTTTGGAATAAAATCTCCAAAAAGTGTCCAACACAAAGGGGTCTCCAAAGGAAATCTAGCAAGACCTAGCAATCATAGCTCAAAGAGAAAAGTTAAATGCAAGGGAGAAAGCCGCATGAACCATGATCCATGTGTATGATATCAATGAAGATACCACATGTACGAATAACTAAGGTGGATCACAAGCTCATGAGACTAGCATGATACAAACTAAGCTCCCCCTAAGTGTGTGCACAAAATGATAGTGTGAAAATCAAGTGCACAACTACACATACTTGTAAGATAAGGAAGCTTAGAGCATATCATGCAAGGAGGTAGCTTCAAAAACAAGAGATAACACAAGAAAACATTACCACTTGTAGATTTTGAGCATTGCATACCTCCGGGGATTGTTCCTCTTCTACCTTGTTGGCACCACATTGAGATGAGCCGCTTGAAAATGATATCACTTGTAGATGACACCTCTTTGAAAGAAGCTTGCAAAGAAGACACTTGGGGTACCCCAAGGATTAGGAATATATGAGTTCATTGCCTTTGAACTTATATAGAGACATAAGCTCGCAAGGACATGACTCAATAGCATGAAGCTCATATTGCTATATTCACTCTCTTAGAGATGTTAGATCACATTTAGAGTGAAATAGCATTCTCTTAGAATGAAGTACCGCACCGGAACGCGTCACCAAGGGACTACACAAAATAAGCTTGAAACAATGTTAGTCCCATAAACAAACCATAGGATGAGCTCCCCCTAAATGTGTGCATTTAGTGTTTGAATCACCAATCAAATGTATGCCCATTGTTTATTACAACAAAAGGGAAGCTAACCCTATAGCTTGCTCATGTTGCAAAGAGATATATATGAAAACATGCACCATGAAAGAAACAAGTGTAGCTTTCCTACACACTAATCAAACCATGTAGGTTGCTCATGGGTTAGCACATGACACAAGCAACCTACCATATGTAAACAACTAGGCATAGCAACAAATGCAACCTAAACAAGGCAATGGAGCTACAATGATACATGAGATGAGTTCTAGTTTCCATTACCTTAACCGGGGAGCTTGGGCAACACATGTCTAATCTTGCAAGCTTGGCTTCTCGGAATTGAATCTTCACTTCTTCTTTGTGCCAAGCCTCCCAAATCCCCGCTCTTATGGCCTTCACGTGGCCTTAGGAACCCAAACCATTTGAGGCCCTTTCATGTTGGCGATGACTTCCTTGGGCACCCAAATGGGTTGGTTCCAACCCCACTCCCTCATCTTCCCAACCTTGTGTGCAACCACCTTGCCATTAGCCTTCTTCTTGATGACGTAGGAGTTGCTCTTGGTCTTGTTCTTGCGGTTGGGCTTGGTGTAGATGAGAGAGCTCTTGATGGTGGTGTTCATCTTCTTCGTCTCACCCTTGTCCATCTTCTTGATGAATTGAGGGCATTTGTAGAACTTGTGCCCTTCTTCATGACACTTGTAGCAAGTCACGGTTGATCCCTTCTCAAGCTTCTTCACCATGTCATCACGTGTCGTACGGACATCCCTGGGCCCACTACTCAGGTGGGTACTGGGACCGACTACTCCGTGGGCCCCTGGGACTACCCGACTTGAGCTGCACGGCACCTGTTGGCGTGGAGCGTAAGGCAAACGGAGGATTAGTACTCGATTAGGAAGCTAGACATGTCCGGATCCATGTAGAGTACTCCTAGCCGCACACGACTAGTACTCCTCTGGCAAACCGACTTGTAACCCTACCTCCCGGACTATATAAGGCGAGGCAGGGACCCCTATCTCATCATCCGCATCATCTTGTAAACACACCCAATCAATCTAGAGCTACGCAGCATACAGGACGTAGGGTATTACGCACCTCGCGGCCCGAACCTGTCTAAATTGTGTGCCATGTGTCTCTCCTTCGAGTTACCGATCTCGGCGAGGCCACATTCATCTACCTCGGGTACTCCCCTTGGTAGGTTGCCAGTCTAAAACACCGACAGCTGGCGCGCCAGGTAGGGGATCTCACCGAAGATCACATGGCAAACTCGACAGCTTCAATCGTCATCAAGCCAACCGCCGCTTTCAATCGCAGCGACACCTTCGTCTTCGGCTCCTGGGTCTGCACCGCTGACGGCGCTGGATCGTTCCAGCGCTACCTCACCATGACTCCGGATCCGGAGACCGGGCTCGTGACGCTTCCCGAAGCCGTCACGGGTCAACTCGTCGAAAAATTCGGTGAATTTTCGCTCTGCCAACAAGTCGCCGACTTCGAGCTTGGATCCGCCTCCAACTCGAACTCGACGTCGCCCTGGATCGTTTCATGCGAGCCGGCTCCTGAGCCATTGTGTGAAACAGTCCTCCTCCACGAGCACTTCCCATACGGTCTCTGCAACTCTAGCAGGGCCCACGCGGAAGCTCTCGCCACATGCCGGGCCGGCAAGGAGATCGCCTCCGAGTACTCCTCGGACTCCAACACCGCAACCGGCTACTACTCGGACTCTTCCTACAAGTTCAACTTCGGATCGGACCCAAACGAGTCCGAGCCCGAGCTCAACATCACTGAGGAACTGCTGTCAGATCCTGCGACTGGCTTGGTTATTACATCTACTCCCGTCGGCAGATTTGTCTACTGGCCCGACCGCAAGCCCGCAAACCTGATGGACGACAACTCACGCTGCGTTGCCTACCTCGATTCACTCCCCTTCCAGGAGGGGACCCCGCTGGCTCCTAACGACGAGCACACCCCCACCGAGGTGGTGACTACTGACTCCAGTCTCTGCACTCCCGATTGTGAAGTCTTCATGACGACCGGAGATGTTGGGACCTCGGAAAATCGACCCGACCGGTACCTTGACGATATCTCAGAGGATGAGTTGTCTGCCAACGCACCTCCCAACGGGACCACCGAAGACAAGAACGCCCGACGTGACCGCAACAGGAACCGGAACGATCGACGCAGACGTCTCCGGGAAACTCTCCCCATCTGGAACCTCAATGAGGCTCTGGAGCAAGTTGCCAACCGGGTACACACCACTCCTGAGCAATGCCTCATGTCTATCACCACGATAGCATGACAAGCCCAGGGGATCCGTGTAGGCGAAGTCATCGCTAAGCTCGCTGAAGATGCCTACTTCATGCGGGTCGACAATAGGGTTGCCCAAGTACCTCCCGTCGGAAACCACGAAGCCACTAGTCGTAGCCCGACAGATGGCGGACGCAACCGTGTCCGTGGTGAACACCAGCCAAATCCCAACCGCTCTAGGGCCTCGGCTGGAGGACCCTCACAGGGCGGCAACAGCCAGGGTGGTGCCGGAGGTAGTCGCAGCGGCGGCGGCGGCAGTGGCAGCAGCGGCGGAAGTTCATCCCACGGCACCGGCAGAAGAGCTAGTGGCGGCGGCGATCGCGGAGGCCGAGGCCACGCAAACAACCACACCACTGGGAATGCAAGTGGCGGCTACGACGCACGCCACAGGATCGACGAGATCCACTGCAAGAAGGCTACTGAAGCAAGCGACAGCGACGGTTTCCCCGCCTGCTCTGCAAGACTTCGCAACTTGCTTCTCCCTGAGAAATTCAAGCCTCTCGGGATTTCCAAGTATGACGCGAAGCAAGACCCAGTTCAGTGGCTCAGGTGCTGCGCCTTGGCCATCAAAAACGCTGGTGGCAACAATGACGCAAAGTGCCTCTTCTTCCCTTTCTGCCTGGATCAAGCCCCACTCACATGGCTTGAGTCACTTGAAAAGAACTCAATCGACGAGTGGGACCAGCTGAAAGCGCAGTTCACCAGCAACTTCGTGGGTGCCATGGGGCCCTCGGGTACCCGCATGGATCTGGCAATGGTCAAGCAAGAATAAGATGAGACACTCCACCAGTACATGTGGTGCTTCTTCGACAAGCGCGCGACCGTAGTCGACGTCACCGACAAAGAAGTCATCGACCTCTTCCAAGACGGGCTCTATCACCGTCGCACCTTCGAAGACTTCGGTCGCCGCCGCCCGAGCTCCATCACCAAGCTCAAGGACATGATCACGTCATAGGCCAACGAAGAGGACAAGGCGAACGCCAAGTACGACTCCATTCGCGGCAAGAACAAGAGCAACACGGGCGGCAACAACAACAAAGATCAAGGGGGTCGCCACAACAACAACTACTCGAGCTCCAACTGCAAGCGCAAGCCAGACAATACAGTAGTGGCTATACAGCGCCCTACGAAGGACAACTCGAAAAAGACCTCAGGCAGCTTCAGAGACTTGCTCAAAGAGAAGTGCCCGTGGCATCTGGATGGCAATCACACCACCGAGCAGTGCTACCAGCTCCAGCGAGCACTCAAGGATACTCCTGACCCACGGCCTCCTCACGACAAGAAGGGCAAGAAAAAAGTCGACGAAGGCAACGGCGACTTCTAGGAACCTGACAAGACGGTGAATGTCCTATTCGGCGGACTACCCACCAAGCGGTCCCAGAAGGCCACCCGACGGGAAGTCTTGAACATTGAACCAGCGGTGCCGACACCTCTAAGGTGGTCGGAGGTACCCATTACCTTCTCCCGCGCGGACCAATGGACAAGCTTCTCCGAGCCAGGACGTTTTCCACTCGTCCTGAAACCTGTAGTCGCGGGCTCCAGACTCAACAAGGTACTCATCGACGGCGGGAGCGGACTCAATGTCCTCTTCACCAAGACCTTGAAGAAAATGAAGCTCGACATCACTGACATGCTCACCAAGAGCGCGTCACCCTTCTACGGCATTGTCCCCGGCAACGCGGCTATCCCACTGGGCTCAGTGGTCCTGCCAGTTACCTTCGGGGAGACAAGGGAGAACTACCGCACCGAGTACATCAAGTTCGAGGTTGCGGACTTCGAAACCTCCTACCATGCCATTCTCGGCAGACCAGCTATCGCCAAGTTCATGGCAGTACCCCACTACACCTACTTGGTACTCAAGATGCCAAGTCCTGCCGGAGTACTCACGCTACAAGGGGACTTGAAGATCTCTTTCGACTGTGACACTGAAGCCGTGGAACTCGCAGCGACCAACCAAGTACCCAATGCAATGATGGAGATCTTCGCCGCGTCCAAGAGGCTTGCTCCAAGCGAACTCGAGATACCCGAGAAGACCGACACCGCGAACAAGCCTCAACCATCGGAGGAAGTGCAGGTGAAGGCCATTGACCTCAGGACGGGCGACAGCAGCAAGACTACCATGATCGGCGCAGGGCTCGACCCGAAATAGGAAGATGCGCTCGTCAGCTTCCTTCGGGCTAACCAAGACATCTTCGCGTGGAAGCCAGCGGACATGCCAGGGGTGCCCAGGAGGCTGATCGAGCACTCACTCAATGTCGACCCTAAAGCTACTCCCAAACGACAACACCTTCGCCGTTTCGCCGACGACCAACGGGATGCCATCAAGAAGGAACTCGCCAAACTACTCACGGCGGGCTTCATCCGTGAAGTCTTCCATCCTGAGTGGCTCGCCAACCCCGTCCTCGTCCGCAAGAAGAACACGAACGAGTGGAGGATGTGTGTCGACTACACCGATCTCAACAAGCATTACCCCAAGGACCCCTTCGGGTTGCCGCGGATCGACCAAGTCATCGATTCCACGGGGGGCTGCGACCTGCTCTGCTTCCTCGACTGCTACTCTGGGTTCCACCAGATCGCTATCAAGGAAGAAGACCAGGAGAAGACCGAGTTCATCACCCCGTTCGGCGCCTATTGCTACACAACAATGTCATTCGGGTTGAAGAACACCGGCGCTACATACCAGCGAGCTATCCAGGCCTGCTTCAAGAAGCAGCTCAACAAGAATGTCAAAGCCTATGTGGATGACGCGGTCGTCAAGACCAGAAACTCCGATACGCTCTTCGCCGATCTTGAAGAGACTTTCGCATCTCTGCAAGAGTACCAATGGAAGCTCAATCCCAATAAGTGCGTCTTCGGCGTACCATCTGGGAAACTGCTCGGCTTCATCATTAGCCATCGCGGCATCGAAGCCAACCCCGAGAAGATCTCCGCCATCACCAATATGAAAGCTTCAACCTGCATCAAGGATGTCAAGAAGCTGACTGGGTGCATGGCGGCCCTGAACAGATTTATCTCGAAGCTTGGAGAATGGGGACTACCCTTCTTCAAACTACTCAAGCACGACATCCTGGTTGGAGTCTATCAAATTGTACGGCAGGTACTGGTCGGCGGCATCCTCTCGCATCTGAATCTCGGCACCTCCGACTACTCGCGGGTCATTGCTGCTCGGTTGCGGCTTCAACCGAAAGAATTTCTGAAACAAGATCCAGTGGGGCTTGATCCCCACAAAGGCTTCGCAGAAGTGTACAAAGATGGAGACGTGGAAGATACCATTAGGGTTGAGGTTGAGGTACTCGATTCCGTAGTACCTAAGGAGCCCCTTGAAGAAATCGCTGGCTGGCAGCGCAAGTCCACGCTCCACGAACCGGGCGAACATCGGGATCTCGTCCGGATTCTTCTCCATTGGGTATGGGTCCCCAGTGGCGGTGCGCCATAGATCCATCTCCTTCTCGCGGAGGAACCCACTGTTGACCAAGGTGAGCAGATCCTCGGTTTTCAACTTCGCTTTCTTCCACTCTTTCGCCGGATTGGGGCGAGGGGACGAGGGCGGCGACGACGACTGGCCGGCATCCTCGGCCTCACTGCGGCTCCTCTTCTTTGCTCAACCGGTCTTCGAGCTCTTCGCCGGGGACATCTTCATCCTCCAAGTGACGGGTGTCTTCACTCGCATTCGCTCGGGGGCTACAGAGGCGGGCGGACTGCGACGGCGGGCGCAAGTAGATCCAATCTACTTTGTGGCGGCAGCGGCGGCAGCAGAGGAGCAAAGAGGGTGGTCTCAGATCTAATCTGGGGGAATGCTACTGCTGGGAGGGAAAAACCCTAAGGGGGTTCACTGGTTATTTATAACCGGCCAGGCGGCTCAGTTCTCAGCGGGCAGATAAGGCGCCAGACGGGTGACTCAGCAGCAACTGCCTGACTCTTCGAATTCCAGTACTCGACGCTCTCAGTTTCGAGGGCTCGACTACGTCAGATGGACTCAGTGGGCTACAACCTAATCCCAGACCCACTCAGGACACATTCTACAGTCAAGATGATCCTTCAATTCGAGAGAGAGTACTCGACTCAAGGCTCGGGGGCTCCGTGCCGCGTGTCCTTCGGTTTTTTCTCCTGATTTTTCGGGATAAGATTGGCAGAACTTCAGATTGACCCTCAGCTTGAATCTGCGATTCGACCTAAGGCTCAGGGGCTATATTCCATATGTAATGCGATTCTCTAAATCGCATTTTCCATATGGTTTCTTCATCAAGACAACACGAGTACTATTGAGGACCTTCGAGAGAAGCACTCGGGGACGCTTGGGGACTACTCGAGAAGACTTCAAAACTACTCAAAGATCAGCTGGAGTACCTTCCAGCCTCGGGATGATTCAAGCATTCTTGAGGACTTTCGGCCTGAGGAACTCGGGGACGCTCAAGGACTACGCGCCAAGGCCATCAAGACTACTCGAAGACATCCTGCTCGACTACAAAGTACTCGGGGGCTTGTCGTACGGACATCCCTGGGCCCACTACTCAGGTAGGTACTGGGACCGAATACTCCGTGGGCCCCTGGGACTACCCGACTTGAGCTACACGGCACCTGTTGGCGTGGAGCGCAAGGCAAACAGAGGATTAGTACTCGGTTAGGAAGCTAGACATGTCCGGATCCATGTAGAGTACTCCTAGCCGCGCACGACTAGTACTCCTCTGGCAAACCGACTTGTAACCCTGCCTCCTGGACTATATAAGGCGAGGCAGGGACCCCTATCTCATCATCCGCATCATCTTGTAAACACACCCAATCAATCCAGAGCTACGCAACATACAGGACGTAGGGTATTACGCACCTCGCGGCCCGAACCTGTCTAAATTGTGTGCCACGTGTCTCTCCTTCGAGTTACCGATCTCAGCGAGGCCACATTCATCTACCTCGGGTACTCCCCTTGGTAGGTTGCCGGTCTAAAACACCGACATTACGATTATCTTGAGAAGGTTGGACATTGCTCTTCATGTCTTGAGAGGCTTCTTCTTGTTCTTCATTGTTCTTACCCTTGCCCATCAAGTTAACCAACCTCTCTCGGAGCCATTTCACTTCTTGCTTGAGCTCATCATTCTTCATGCTTAAAATCTTAACATTCTCATTGCAAGATGGTGAGCTAAATTCATCAATTAAATCAATGCAAGAAGTTGAAGCATCTACCTTAGATATAGGAATTGCACAAGGGATAGATGATTCATTGAGCTCAAAGGAATCACTAGTTTTAATTTCAATGTTCTCAAGCTTAGATTTTAGCTCATCACACTCCTTGCTAAGCAATTTGAATTTGCACAACAAATGTTCATAATTTGTAGCAAGGGTGGCACTAAGATCATTGAGAGCATTAAGTTCTTTAATTTCTTTAGCTTGTTTTTCTAGCATTCCTTTTTGCTCATTTACTAGCTCAACAAGATCATCAATTGAAGTGGCATCGGATTCATCATCACTCACATTGCTTTCCATACCTTGGGCCATAAGGCACATGTGTGATGATGATAGGGGACCTTGCATGAAGAGAGTGGTGAAGTTCTTGCTTGATTCATCACTTGAGCTACAAGAACTTGATTCTCCACCACTTATCCACTCACGGACGGCGGTGAGTGCTTCTTGCTTCGGCTTCCCTTCCTTGACCACCTTCTTCTTGGGCTTGCGCTTGATCCTGGTGAACTTGATATGTTGATGATGACGCCCTTCTCTCAAGTGGATGTTGTAGCCGTACATGTTTACTTTCTTTACATACTTTAAGATCTTCTTCACGTACATGGCAACCATCGACTCAACCTCTTCATCACTTGAGGATCCTTCATCATCACCATCATCATCTTCACTTGAGCTTCCATGAATCGCCATCCTTCTCAACTTCTTCTCTTGTTGGCTTGAGAGAGCTTGACTTGCGGTTGGAGAAGACGGTTCTTGGGGCTTTTCTTGAGCTTTCTCTTGGGGCTTATCTTGGGGCGCCTTCTTGGACTTGGGCATGACTTGAAATTTATGTGCCATTATCTTGCTCAAGATTTGAGAAGGCTTCAACTCTTCAAGCTTCTTCTCATAGATGATAGCTTTCACCAAGTCATAATCGGGCTTCCGGAGACTTTGAAGGATCTTGCGGTTCATGTTCATATCCGTGATGTTCTTCACACCTAAAGTATTAATCTCATTGACAAGAACATTTAGGCGTGAGTACATAGATTCGGCATTTTCATTTTCATGTTACTTAAAGCTATTGAATTCCTTAAGGAGACAACCGTAGTGTTCATTTGCTACTTCTTTTGAACCCTCATTTTGTTCCTTGATGGTATTCCATAGCACATGAGCATTTTCACTAGTAAAAACACTATTGAAAACACCTACATCTAGGGAGGATAAAATGATACTCTTTGCAATAACATCAAATTGCTTTTCCTTCCTAGTACCATTTCTAACACCCTCATCGGTGACCCTCCAAACATCAAGATCCTTAGCTTGTAAATAAGCTTCCGTGAGGACCTTCCAACGAGAGTAGCCCGTGCCTTCGAAATGTGGAGCCAAACCTAAGGTATCCACCCCTTTCATCCTCTAAAGAGCAACTCACTATGCGGTAAAGCCTAACTGATCCAATGAGCCGGTTTTCACAAATTGCCAATCGAATTGGCGTATCCTTGTGAAGGAAGTGAGTCCCGGCTCTGATACCACTTGTAAGGAATCGGATGCTCGCAGCCTAAGAGGGGGAGGGGTGAATTAGGCAACTTAAAACCTTAACCTATGGCTTATCACTATTTGCATCAAACATAAACTAGAACATACTATCTAGATGTGCAACTAGGTTGTTCTAGTGTGAAACTCCCATCCCAAAACAAGTTTTGCAACCTATAGCCAATCCTAGCAAGATACTACTCTAGGTAAGTAAAGGCAAACAAGGATTGCACAAATGTAATGCGGAAACGTAAAGGGGGATGACAGGAAGCAAACTCTTGGCACACGATTTATCCTGTGGTATCGGTAGGCACTAAGCCACCCCTAGTCCACATTGAAGCACTCTACACAAGAGTATTGCTTCCCGGTCACCAAGTCTCTCCCAAGAGCAACACTTGACTTGCCACAAAGGCTCACCACGAAGGCACTCGCCAAGCTCCCTTGGTCACCTTGATGCCGCCTCCACTAAGGAGCTTCTCCACTAAGGGAAGGGGGTCTCCACGTCCCCCGCACAAAGTGTCCTCGCCGCTCCACACCAAGTCGGAGGGTCGAAGACGTTTGCCGAAGAGCCACCTAGGCTCCAAGGCTTCCGGCGCACCTCGTACAACTTGATCCACTCGAGAATCACCTCACAAGGTAGGCACACCTTGCACTCACTCAGCTCTAAGCTAAGCCTAACACTAAGCACACACACAAAGCATGTGTAAGTCTATGGATGAGCAATTTAGCACTTGGATGGCTTGGATATGATCTTCTATGTGTCTTGGACTCCTCTACACTTCCACACAATCCAACCCCTTCAAATGGGAGAGTGAATGGGGTATAAATAGCCCAGCACATCAATATAGCCGTTGCTCTAACGGCTAGTTACGATATACCATCGGATGAACCGACGCTGTTATTTTATGTAGCGTCGGATCATCCTGTGCTGCAGCATGCCCTTTGGTATCTTGCTCATATCTCTTAGCTTCGAACTCCGTTTTCGATGAGCTTATACTCGTTGGAAAGGTTATGAAATTCTACACAAGATTCTGAAAAAATCCTAAGCATTTGAGCAATTTTTAAACACCGGATGAACAGAGTTGCACCGACAGTACCAGAGGTTCATCCTGTCTCACCATGTTGCTGCTCTTAGTATTTTGGTCATAACTCTCTGCTCCAAACTCCGTTTTGGATGAGCTAGTACTTGTTGGAAAGGTTATGAAATTCTACACAAGATTCTAAAAAAATCCTGAGCATTTGAGCAATTTTTGACCACTGGATGAACAGAGTTAGACCGACGGTCCAGTCTGTGATAGCAGAGGTTCATCCGGTGCTGAAGCAGTTGAACTCCAAATGTTACTGGTAGGTTTTGACACACCACCGGATGAACTGATGCAATCATTCTATGGTACCATCATATCATCCGGTGCTTATTCACTTGTTTTCTTCTTCTCGGGAGTTCATCCTACGCTCATAAAAAGTGGACCGTCGGATCATCCTATGCCCAGTTTTTCAGCACATCTTATTTTGGGCATAACTTTTTATTCCGAAGTCTGATTTTGATGATCTTGGACTCTATGGAAAGCTTGTGAGATAATGTACATTATTCAGTAGTATTCCATGCCATTTGATCAATTCAAAAATAATTATTCATGGGGCATGTCCAATTCATTCCTCTCTTTGTCCCGGCTTCATATCTTTCTTTTGCGATGCTTTGCATTGTGTGTGGTTGCATCCATGAGACCTAGAATGTCTACAAAGACATGCTCGATGATATTGTTAGTCCCACGATTGTGATGCACATGAATCACCAAAAACATACTCGAACAAATGGCTATGGTGGCCATGTTCGCTATAGAGAGGATGAGTGCTTGCTGAAGGTATGGTGAAGGTGAGTAGCAAGGTGACCCTGAAGAGTGTGGCTTTGGTCAAGTCAATTGGTTTTAACCTGTTGTCAGTATCCCAGTTGCTTGTCGAAGGTTTTGAGGTTCGTTTTAAGTTGGGCGCTTCTCGTGTGCTTGATTCTCGAGGCGATCTTGTCTGTACGATCGTCCCCGAGGGTCAAATCTTTCATGCCAATTTTTCCCAGTCTGTTGGTCCTCCTCGATGCTTTGTTGCTGGCGTTTCGGACGAGCTTTGGAAATGGCATAGGAGGTTAGAAGGGCAATTTGCATAAGTTTGAGTCTAGATGTTCAGATGGTATCTTTCTTGGTTATGCTATTCATTCTAGAGCATATTGTGTGCTCAACCTTCACATTAACCGAATCATGGAGACTTGCAAGGTAACTTTCGACGAGACACAACCATTTAGCTCTTCTGCTTTTGAGTGTGCAGGTGATGAGGAGATTGAAGCCAGGATCTTTGAGGATGAGAAGGATGGAGATGGAGATGAAGATGATGATGGTGGTGATGCTCTAGTAGCTGATCGTGTACACTCTAATTCCACTACGACGACGACGATCAAGGATGGTCCATCCCCTACGCCTATGACAACAGAGGTTGTTCGAGTGGAGGCTGCTGCTGAGGGGGAGGTTGTGTCCAGGCGAGAGGCTCCCTGGTGTGTACAGGTGGATCACCCACTAACGACGATCATAGGTGACCTTCATGATCGTACCTACACAGTCGAGGTCAAGGAATACTTCTCACTTTGCTCACTCTGCATTTGTTTCTTTGTTTGAGCCCAAAGATATTCGACACACTTTGTCTGATGAGAACTGGGTGAATTCCATGCATGAGTTGGAAAACTTTGACAGAAAACAAGTTTGGGTGTTAGTCAATCCACCACAAAATTGCCGTCCTATAGGTACCAAGTGGGTGTGGAAGAACAAGGAAGGTGAGAATGGGGTGGTTGTGAGAAACAAGTCGAGGTTGGTGGCTCAGGGGTTCAACCAGAAAGACGGTATAGATTATGAGGAGACATTTGCTCCTATGGCCCGTTTGGAGGCAATTAGGATCCTTCTAGCCTTTGCCGTGGCTAAAGGGTTCAAGTTCTACCAAATAGACGTGAAGAGTGCTTTCTTGAATGGGGTGATAAAGGAAGAAGTGTATGTGAGGCAACCCCCGGGGTTTGAGAGTGAGAAATACCCACACCATGTATACAAACTCCAGAGAGCGCTTTATGGGTTGAAACAGGCACCAAGGGCTTGGTATGGTAGGTTGAGAGGCTTTTTGTTGAGTAAGGGGTTTGTGATGGGCACAGTTGATAAGACCCGGTTTCTCCTTAAACATGGAAATGACCTGTTGATTGTTCAAATTTATGTGGATGACATAATCTTTGGTGGCTCTTCTCATGATCTTGTTGCCAGATTTGCAGATGACATGAGTAGGGAATTTGAGATGTCTATCATGGGTGAGCTGCAGTTTTTCAT
Source organism: Cenchrus fungigraminus (assembly GCA_036936925.1). NCBI lineage: Eukaryota > Viridiplantae > Streptophyta > Magnoliopsida > Poales > Poaceae > Cenchrus > Cenchrus fungigraminus. The sequence continues at coordinate 26,810,238 of CM072775.1, forward strand.
AGGACTCCAGATCAAGCAGTGCAAGGACGCGACATTTGTACATCAGGCAAAGTACACCAGGGACATGGTGAAGAAGTTTGGCAGGAGCGACTGCAAGCCGCTGACTACACCGATGGGTACCACCATGGCTTTGGACGCGGATGAAGATGGTGAACCCGTGGACCAGACAGAGTACTAGACCATGATCAGCTCCCTCCTCTACTTGACGGCGACGAGGCCGGACATACAGTTTAGTGTGTGTCTGTGCGCTCGTTTTCAGGCTTCGTCGAGGACTTCACATCGGTAGGCTGTCAAGCGGATTTTCAGGTACTTGAACTATACTCCTGAGTTTGGTCTTTGGTATTCTGCCTCCTCGACACTCAGACTTCACGGGTACTCCGATGCAGATTTTGTTGGGTGTCGATTGGACCGCAAGTCTACCTCTGGGTGTTGCCTGTTTCTTGGTTCTTCTTTGGTCTCTTGGTCGTCTCGCAAGCAATCCAGTGTAGCCCAGTCCACTACAGAAGCCGAGTATGTTGCTGCAGCCAGTTGTTGTTCCCAGCTTTTATGGATGACCTACACTATGAGCGATTTTGGTGATGAGTGTTCCCAGGTTCCACTCTTTTGTGACAGCACCAGTGCCATAAGTGTAGCCAAAAACCCAGTCCTTCACTCCAAGACTAAACACATCGAAGTGAGACACCACTTTCTGAGGGACAATGTTGAGAAAGAAAACATTTCTTTGTCCTATGTACCTACCCAATATCAGCTAGCCGACATATTCGCTAAACCACTTGACCAAGTTACCTTCACACGCTTACGAGGTGAACTTAGAGTGTGTTTTCCTTTTTAGCTGGATCTTGGAGCTTCTCATGTGTATATGTGTTATATGTATCAATTGTTGCATTCCATGCATGCATTTTACTTTATGTACAAAACCTGGTAGGATAGCCATCTTTGGATCATTTGTGGTAGGATGAGCTTCTCTTATATACTTTGATCACTATGATGTGCTATATCTGAGATATGTGTATGCTTTCGGAATGGTGATGTGAATGCTATGCTCTTGAATGGTATTGTCATATATTTATGATGAAATAGCTTCCTTTTTGTGAAAATGCTAAAAATGCTTCACTCATGAGTAGATTCTGTTTCATGCTCAATTTGTTCTCAAATGCCTATATCATGCTTAGTTTGTGCTTGAGTACCGTGCTTTCTTTGCTTGGGGTAAAAGACCCATTTGTCATGGTAAATGTTTAGCCCATACGTTCACTTGTGGAGGAGCATAAGCTTCTTTTTGCCGCAAAGGTATATCCTGTACCATGCTTAAACATGAAAATGAAATTGGTGTATGAATTGCCTTATGCTTGAAAATGAGCTCTTAATCATCTCTTTATGTTTTGATATACATATCTTGGGTGCAAAACTGTTGCATGATGTCTACCATGAGAAGTCTCATTTTAAGAAGTAGACACATGGCTCGGTGGCTTTGACATGACATGTAGTAGCTTATGGGCGTTTGCTATAATCTTGTGATGAGAACTTCTGATCTTGTATGAATTTTGTATGATCTAGTTCATTTTTGCTCAAATTGCCGCAGATAGGGCTTTGCTCATTTGATGAATGTTTCTTTGTCAAAATTGCTTAAAATTGCTTTTGGCCATGTCACATGCTTATATGTCTCTACTTTCTTGATGGCAATGCGCTAACTACACCATGTCTACTTTGCTTGCTCTATGTCTCATTTGTAGCATTTTGTTGTGCTCTTTGTATATCTGAGAAGCTTGGTAGATTGTATATGCTTTGACATGCATTTTTCATGAAAACAAGGGGAGAGTTTCATAATACCTTGATTCATGCATTGTCAACAAGGGGGAGAAGCTGTATGAAAGGGGGAGAATATGAATTTGTGAGATTTTGCATGTGAGGAGAAAAATTTGAGAAAAGAGGTTGCATTTGCTCAGGGGGAGTTTGCATATGTGCAGGGGGAGCTCCTTTGGTTGGCCAGAGTTTTGTGCTTTGTGGTGTGCTCTTTGTGAGCTTTGTTTTGTCTCGGCTGTGTTGAGTCATTGCCCCTGCCTTAGGGGGCCGAGACTTGGGTTGGCGAGTGATTGTATTTTTTGCTTGTTCTTTGGCTTTGGATCACTTGCTTGGTGGTTTGTGTTCGTTGTTGTCTGCTTTTCCTTTTTCTCTATGATGGTTACTATGGGTGTTGTCAATGCACTCATCAAGGGGGAGATTGAGGACCAGGTGTGTCCGAGGACCAGCGGAGGGTCGCTCCATACTGATGAGTGATTGACAACGTTGTGTGGACTGGTGCTTGGCTAAGTGTGCAGGTACAGGTTGCGGCTTGACTCGTGTTGGTGCTGGTGAAGAACAAGCGCGAAAGGCCGTAGCCGTGGCAGCCTCCGGGTGAGGGAGATGCAAGTAGGCTTGGTTTGATGGACCCGGTGGCCGATGGGGTCAAGTGCGAGCCGTGCGGTGCAAGACTAGCAAGTTGAAGTCATGGACATGGGCCGGTGCAAGGTGGCGGTTCGAGGCCGAAGCTTGCACGCGAGGTTTGGTGGTTTGCCCACAAAACCATTAGTGGACGATTTCTTGGTTTGGGCCGCAAAACCAAGTCCGGAGGCCCGATGCGACGGAGACGGGGATCCGGGAGCGTCGGGAAGGTTTGAGGCGGGGGGCACATGGCGTGATTGCGGGGCTTGCGTCGAGGCTAAGTAAGTCCGCGGTGGAAGCGTGTCTGTTCGATGGGAATATCCAAAGACTTGACCAAATTGCCCCTGAGGGGTGTGTATCTTCATTTTAAGTTGTAGGGGTAGGGTGGTCATTTTCCTCCTCTGGTGGATCTCTCTCTGGCTCTAGCTCTCTCTCCCTCGGATGATTTGCTTCCATTTTCTTCAATCCATAGGCTAGACAATTTCTTGCATAGAATCTGACCTCTGGATGTATGGAAGAATTCGGCGTTGTGATGATTTTCCTCTCCTAGCTCTTTGTGATTTTCGTGTCATTTTCGGAGCTATTTTTGGGTGCTTTTGTTCGTCGCTCGATTCGTCGATTTGAGGCCATTTCTCTTCGTATTTCTTTGATGGGATCATGGGTGAGTGCCTTGTGCCTCTTTGTGGATGATCTTGACCCCTCAAATGCCGGATTTGGCCTTTGATTCATTGATTTTCGGATGAACCCTAGTTCATAGTGTTCTTGGCCAAGATTCGTGATTCCGGGAGTTGTAGGATGTTTGAGGCTGAGATTTTTGGGCCATAGCATCTTCTTAGGGTGTTCATCATCTCCGCAAAATTTCGTCTCAAGACTCCAAGTGGTTTGGGAGATCCATCGATCGAAAGTTTGGGGCGATTTCGCGGGCTGTTTTCTGGGCTGTCCCGGGTGATCCGGTCACTTGGGCTGGGTGATCCGGAGGGGTAGGTTGATCCGGCCACTTGTGGCCATGTGACCCGGAGCGGCTCTGGATGCTACAGGGTGATCCAGCCTAAGTGTCCGGGTGACCCGGTAGGACTCAGCCTTTTGCTTTGTTGCTCGAGCTCTTTCGTGTTTACTTCTACTTCACTTCCTAGCCTTCCAAGGTTTGGTCCTAAGGTCTCGAGAGAGGTTTGATTGTGCTCCCGCTTGATCGTGTGTGACCCTCGGAGTTGCGATTGGGACATAGGCTGTGTTCTTTTGAGAAAGAATTTTTATCGGCTCCCATTCACTCCCCCCTCTCTGGTCGCCTAATCGATTCTTCAATTGGTATCAGAGCCGGTTACGGATATTCGTGATTCTAACCAGTCTAAGATCCAAAAATGGGTGACTATGGAAAGGGGTCGGGTCCTCCGCACTTTGATGGTAAGAATTACCCGATGTGGGAGAGGCGCATGGGCGCGTTTTTGCGTGGGAAGGGGACTCTGATTTGGGATGTGACTCAAAATCCTCATTATGTCATTCCAAACAGTTTCCTTCTACCAGGATCGCGGGACATGTTTGAGGCCAACAACAAATCCGTTGATTACTTGTTCCATGCTCTCTGTGCCTCGGAGTTCGAGCCAGTGTACGGAGAGAATGTTGTCGGAAAGATATGGCTTAACCTCAGGAATGCTCATGTTGGCAATGCCTAGGTGCAAGCCCGTTTGTTTTCCACTTACCGGAGAGAGTACGAGAACTTCACTCATCTCCCCGGTGAGTCGACTGATGTTATGTTTCAACGCTTCACAAGCATAGTCAACAACATGAGGGCCAATGTGACGGTGCTCCCATACACGGATCATGATCAAGCTATCAAGCTTTTGCATGCCATGGATAGGTCTGTGTGGAGTGCCAAGGTCAAGGCCATTGAGGAGTCGAGCGTGTATCATACCTTGTCGCTTGATGAGCTGTTCTCTAAGCTCAGGTCTTCAGAGGTTGATCGTGGCTTGAGAGCCAAGAGCAAGAGCCCCACTGATCCTCATAGTGTGGCTCTTCTCTCAGGATCGAGGACTAATGCTAACTCTGTTGGTTTTTCTTTGTCTTGTCTTGTGTCCTTGCCAGATGAGGACTTTGAGGTGCTGCGCGAGGATGATCTTACCTTGTTGAGCAAGAGGTTTGGGTGGATGTACGAGAACTGCAAAATTGCGAGGAGAAGCTCGGGGATGTGCTATCGGTGCGAGAAGCATGGGCACTTCATCACCGAATGCCCTGAAGCCATGGAGATCAAGAACGAGTATAAGGGCAATCTCAAGCACGACTACAACAAGCACCGCTCCCGGAATAACTACAAGGACTAGCACAAGGACAAGGGCAAGAGAAGGCCCAAGAAGAGCAGCGGGTACAAGAAGAAGACGGCTCGAGCGATAGTTACCGGAGCGAGCGACATCGACCCTACTTCCAGCGACTCCTCTTCCGTTTCGAGCAGCGATGAAGAGCAAGATCAGCGCAAGAACAAGCGGCACACGGGCAAGAACTTCACCGGCCTCAGCTTCGTCACACAAGGTGGATTTTGCAGCATGGCGCACTCCAAGAAGGGTGGGAAGCACAGCTCGGATTTGAACTCCGACTCCGAGGAAGAGGTACGACATGATCCCAACTTCTTGCTAGAGGAGAATGCTAGGCTGAATGAGTTGCTTGATAACCGTGATGATGTGCTTAGGAAGATCAACAAGGAGAAGAGAGAGTTTAGGTCTTTGTTGGGTGATGCTAAGGACAAGATAGTTGAGCTTAAGTCTTTGCTTGTTGATGCTAGAACTGAGATAGAATCTTTGAAAACTGCTCCTGTTGTTTCTTATGAGGTTGATTATGGTGATTGCAATGTTTTTCTAGCTGACTTGACTGCTCTCAAGGATAAGCATGCCTCAACTCTTGAGGAACTAGATGTGCTTAGGATTGAGTGTGATGAATTGAAATCTAGACCTGCTTTGTTAGGTGCTTGCACTTCTTGTCCTGTGCTGCATGCTAGGCTAGATGGATCTCACACCAAGATAGTTTCTCTTGAGGCTGCATTGAAAGCTCCCATTCCTACATCATCTTCTGCCTGTGAAATGCATGCTTTGAAAAACATGGAACTCGCACACTATGTTGACCGTTTGCAGGATGAGAATGATAAATTGAGAAAAATGATGGGGTGGTTGTCTGGGCATGAGCCACAATTGAGTTTGATGTTGGCTCAGTTTAAGAGGTTTGATGGTCAGGCGCTAGGGGCTGGCAAGAGTGGTGAGAAGAGTGGTGAGGGAGAAGAGAAAGCTAGAGAGATTCCTATCCCACCACACACTACACCTATGAACAAATTCGAACCAAAGCCAAACCATCTCAGAAACAAGCTTGATACAACCCCAGATCCACCGGTGTTCCCCCACAAGTCAGAAAACTACCAGAAACCCATTAAGTTTTTGAGCACCCAGGGGAGTGTCTTTGGTGAGAAGTCAGGAGAGAAAGCTATTGAGAAGCCCACAGAAAAGCCACAACCTAAGCCACAGCCGATCCGCTTCCATTGTGAGTATTGTGGGAGGGATGGGCATAAGGAAGAGTAATATTTCAAGAGGAGGGATGAGAGGTTTGCTAGGGAGATGGCAAACAAGGACAGGTACCACCCGTCCCATGGGGTGCCTGAGCCTCGTAGAGGGCCTCTACCTAGGGGTGAGGACTTTGTGCGTACAGTTCCCACTCGTGGTAGAGGAGGTGCTTTTCCTCAGAGAGATAGGCGTGTTAGGTTTGGGCATGTTGAGTTTGCTGGACGTGCTCCTGCTCGTGACCGTTACGAGTTTGGGAGGCACGATCGGAGCTTTGTGTCTCAGATGGACTACGGGCCATGTTTTCCCCCTCGTGGTGCGTGTACTCCTTGAGTGAGACGTGACAGGTTCTTCGGTGGTAGGCGTGAGAAGGCTTCGCCTAGAGGTTTTGATAGGATGGATTTTGCTAACCCTTCTTTTGAGCAAATGGCTCGACACTGGTTTGACTCCTTTGGTACTAAGCCCAGTGTTGAGTCGCTTGCTCATTCTCGTCCTCATTTTTTATTGCAGGTGGGAGGCTTGGAGGACTTTTGGTTGATCGACTCCGATTGTTCATGTCACATGACCGGAGATCGTGGGTGGTTCTCCAGCCTCACCCCGGTGAGTACTAGGGAGTACATCACTTTTGGGGACAATGGGAGAGGACTAGTGCTTGCTGAAGGTATGGTGAAGGTGAGTAGCAAGGTGACCCTGAAGAGTGTGGCTTTGGTCAAGTCACCTGGTTTTAACCTGTTGTCAGTATCCCAGTTGCTTGACGAAGGTTTTGAGGTTCGTTTTAAGTTGGGCGCTTCTCGTGTGCTTGATTCTCGAGGCGAACTTGTCCGTACGATCGTCCCCGAGGGTCAAATCTTTCGTGTTGATTTTTCCCAGTCTGTTGGTCCTCCTCGATGCTTTGTTGCTGGCGTTTCGGCCGAGCTTAGGAAATGGCATAGGAGGTTAGGACACTTGAGCTTGGAGTTGCTTTCCCGCTTGAGTGGTCTTGACCTTGTCCGAGGATTGCCTAAGTTGAAATTCGAGAAGGATTTGGTTTGTGCTTCTTGTCGGCATGGAAAGATGGTTGCCGCTTCTCACACCCCTCTGACTGCGGTCATGACCGAGCGACCTTGTGAGCTGTTGCACATGGATTTGGTTGGGCCAGCTTGTGTTCGCTCTGCGGGTGGGAAGTGGTAAGTGTTAGTTGTGGTTGGTGATTTTTTGAGGTACTCTTGGGTTTTCTTTTTGGAGGATAAGAGCGAGACATTTGGCCTTATTCAGGACTTGATCTTGAGGTTGAAGAATGAGAGACATGGTGATGCCATTCGAGCTATACGCAGTGACAATGGCACGGAATTCATGAACTCTCATTTTGAGGCCTTTTGCAGTGATGTTGGTCTCGATCATCAGTATTCTTCTCCATACATCACTTGCCAGAATGGCGTAGTGGAGAGGAACAACCGGACCATTTGTGATATGGCTAGGACGATGCTCGATGAGCATATGACTCCTTGGCGTTTCTGGGCCGAGGTGGTCAATACCGCTTGCTATGTCTCAAATCGCATCTTCCTTCGTGCTTTCAAGAAGAAGACCTCTTATGAGCTGATGCATGGGCGACAACCCAAGGTGAGTCACTTTAGAGCTTTCGGTTGCAAGTGTTTCATTCTGAAGAAGGGCAAGTTTGATAAGTTTGAGTCTAGATGTTCAGATGGTATCTTTCTCGGTTATGCGATTCACTCTAGAGCATATCGTGTGCTCAACCTTGACACTAATCGAATCATGGAGACTTGTGAGGTAACCTTCGACGAGACACAACCATGTAGCTCTTCTGCTTTTGAGTGTGCCGGTGACGAGGAGATTGGAGCGAGGATCTTTGAGGATGAGAAGGATGGAGATGAAGATGAAGACGATAATGGTGGTGATGCTCCATTGGCTGATTGAGTACACGCTACTTCCACTACTACGACGACGATCGAGGATGGTCCATCCCCTACACCCACTACGACTGAGGTTGTTCAAGTGGAGGCTGCTGCTGAGGGGGAGATTGTGTCCAGGCAAGAGGCTCCCCGGCGTGTACAGGTGGATCACCCACCGACGACGATCATAGGTGAACTTCATGAACGCACTACACGGTCGAGGTCAAGGAACACTTCTCATTTTGCTCACTCTGCATTTGTTGCTTCGTTTGAGCCCAAAGATATTCGACACGCTTTGTCTGATGAGAATTGGGCGAATTCGATGCATGAGGAGTTGGAGAATATTGGGATAAACCAAGTTTGGGTGTTAGTCGATCCACCGTCAAATGGTCGTCCCATAAGTACCAAGTGGGTGTGGAAGAACAAAGAAGGTGAGAATGGGATGGTTGTGAGAAACAAGTCGAGGTTCGTGGCTCAGGGGTTCAACCAGAAAGAGGGTATAGATTATGAGGTGACATTTGCTCCTATGGCCCGTTTGGAGGCAATTAGGATCCTTCTAGCCTTTGCCGTGGCTAAAGGGTTCAAGTTGTACCAAATGGACGTGAACAGTGCTTTCTTGAATGGGGTGATAGAGGAAGAAGTGTATGTGAGGCAACCCCCGGGGTTTGAGAGCGAGAAATACCCACACCGTGTATACAAACTCCAGAGAGCGCTTTATGGGTTGAAACAGGCACCGAGAGCTTGGTATGGTAGGTTGAGAGGCTTTTTGCTGAGCAAGGTGTTTGTGATGGGCACAGTTGATAAAACACTGTTTCTCCTTAAGCATGGAAATGACCTATTGATTGTTCAGATTTACGTGGATGACATAATCTTTGGTGGCTCTTCTCATGATCTTGTTGCCAGATTTGCAGATGACATGAGGAGGGAATTTGAGATGTCTATGATGGGCGAGCTGCAGTTTTTCTTAGGACTCCAGATCAAGCAGTGCAAGGACGGGACATTTGTACATCAGGCGAAGTACACCAGGGACATGGTGAAGAAGTTTGGCATGAACGACTCCAAGCTGCTGACTACACCGATGGGTACCACTACGGCTTTACGCTGATGAAGATGGTGAACCAGTGGACCAGAAGGAGTACCGGAGCATGATCAGCTCCCTCCTCTACTTGACGGCGATGAGGCCAGACATACAGTTCAGTGTGTGTCTGTGCGCTCGTTTTCAGGCATCACCGAGGACTTCACATTGGCAGGCCGTCAAGCGGATTTTCAGGTACTTAAACTACACTCCTGAGTTTGGTCTTTGGTATTCTGCCTCCTGGACACTGAGACTTCACAGGTACTCCGATGCTGATTTTGCTAGGTGTCGATTGGACCGCAAGTCTACCTCTGGGTGTTGCTAGTTTCTTGGTTCTTCTTTGGTCTCTTCGTCATCTCGTAAGCAATCCAGTGTAGCCCAGTCCACTACAGAAGCTGAGTATGTAGGTGCAGCCAGTTGTTGTTCGCAGCTCCTATGGATGACCTACACTATAAGCGATTTTGGTGAGGAGTGCTCCCAGGTCCCACTCTTTTGTGACACCACCAGTGCCATAAGTGTAGCCAAAAACCCAGTCCTTCACTCCAAAACGAAACACATCGAAGTGAGATACCACTTTCTGAGGGACAATGTTGAGAAAGGCAACATATCTTTGTCATATGTACCTACCCAAGATCAGCTAGCCGACATATTCACTAAACCACTTGACCAAGTTACCTTCACATGCTTGCGAGGTGAACTTGGAGTGTGTTTCCCTTTTTAGCTGGATCTTGGAGCTTCTCATGTATATATGTGATATATGTATCATTTGTTGCATTCCTTGCATGCATTTTACCTTTATGTACAAAACCTGGTAGGACAGCCATCTTTGGATCATTTGTGCTAGGATGAGCTTCTCTTATATACTTTGATCACTATGATGTGCTATATGTGAGATATGTGTATGCTTTGGGAATGGTGATGTGAATGCTATGCTCTTGATGGTATTATCATATGTTAATGATGAGATAGCTTCTTTTTGTTGAAAATGCTAAAAATGCTTCATTCATGAGTACTTGTCTATGCTCAGCTTGTGCTCAAATGCCTATATCATGCTTAGTTTGTGCTTGAGTATCATGCTCTCTTTGCTTGGGGTCAAAGACCCATCTATCATGATAAATGTTTAGCCCATATGTTCACTTGTGGAGGAGCATAAGCTTCTTTTTGCCGCAAAGGCATTTCATGTACCATGTTTAAATTTCAAAATAAAATTGGTGTATGAATTGCCTTATGCTTGAAAAATAAGCTCTTAATCATGTCTTTATGTTTTGATGTATATATCTTGGGTGCTAAACCGTTGCATGTTGTCTACCATGAGAAGTCTCATTTTAAGAAGTAGACACATGGCTCGGTAGCTTTGACATGACATTTAGTAGCTTATGGGCGTTTGCTATGATCTTGTGATGAGAACTTGTGATCTTGCATGAGCTTTGTATGATCTAGTTTATTTTTGCTCAAATTGCCATGTATAGGGCCTTCCTCATGAGGTGAATGTTTCTTTGTGAAAATCGCTTAAAAATTGCTTTTGGCCATGTCATATGCTTCTATGTCTCTACTTTCTTGATGGCAATGCGCTAACTACACCATGTCTACTTTGCTTGCTCTATGTCTCATTTGTAGGATTTTATTGTGCTCTTTGTATATCTGAGAAGCTTGGTAGATTGTATATGCTTTGACATGCATTTTTTCATGAAAACATGGGTGAGAGTTTCATGGTACCTTGATTCATGCATTGTCAACAAGGGGGACCATATGTATGAAATGGGGAGAATTTGTGAGATTTTTTGCATGTGGGGAGAAAAATTTGAGAAAAGAGGTTGCATTTGCTCAGGGGGAGTTTGCATATGTGCAGGGGGAGCTCCTTTGGTTTGCTTGAATTTTGTGCTTTGTGGTGTGCTGTTTCTAGAGCTTTGTTTGTCTCGGCCGTGTTGAGCCGTTGCCCTTGCCTTAAGGGGCCGAGACTTGGTCTGGCGAGTGATCTTGTTTTCGCTTGTTCTTTGGCTTTGGCTCACTTGTTGGAGGTTGGTGTTCGTGGTTGTTTTCTTTTCCTTTTTCTCTATGATGGTTACTATGGGTGTTGTCAATGCACTCATCAAGGGGGAGAATTAATGACCAGGTGTGTCTGAGGACCAGTGGAGGGTCGCTCCTTAGTGATGAGTGATTGACATCGTTGTGTGGACTGATACTTGGCTAAGTGTGCAGGTACAGGTTGCGGCTTGACTCGTGTTGGTGCAGGTGAAGAACAAGCGCGAAAGGCCTTAGCTGTGGCGGCCTCCGGGTGATGGAGAGGCAAGTAGGCTTGGTTCGATGGACCCGGTGGCCGATGGGGTCAAGTGCGAGCCGTGCGGTGCAAGACTAGCAAGTTGAAGTCATGGACATGGGCCGGTGCAAGGTGGCGGTTCGAGGCCAAAGCTTGCACATGGGGTTTGGTGTTTTGCCCACAAGACCATCGGTGGGCGGTTTCTTGGTTTGGGCCGGAAAACCATGTTCGGAGGCCCGATGCGACGGAGACGGGGATCCGGGAGCGTCGGGAAGCTTCGAGGCGGGGGGGCACGTGGCGTGGTCGTCGGGCTTGCGTCGAGGCTAAGCAAGTTCACGGTGGAAGCGTATCCGCTCGATGAGAATATCCAAAGACTTGACCAAATTGCCCCTGAGGGGTGTGTATCTTCATTTTAAGTTGCAGGGGTAGTGTGGTCATTTGCCTCCTCTGGTAGACTTCATATATATAGTGAAGAGGTGGATGGCATCTCTCTCTCTCTGGATCTAGCTCTCTCTCCCCCAGATGATTTGCTTCCATTTTCTTCGATCCATAGGCTAGACAATTTCTTGTATAGAATCTGACCTCTGCATGTATGGAAGAATTCGGTGTTGTGATGATTTCCCTTTCCTAGCTCTTTGTGATTTTCATGTCATTTTCAGAGCTATTTTTGGGTGTTTTTGTTCGTCGCTCGATTCGTCGATTTGAGGTCGTTTCTCTCCGGATTTCTTTGAGGGGATCATGGGTGAGTGCCTTGTGCCTCTTTGTGGATGATCTTGACCCCTCAAACGCCGGATTTGGCCTTCGATTCGTTGATTTTCGGATGAACCCTAGTTTATAGTGTTCTTGGCCAAGATCCGTGATTCTGGGACTTGTATGATGTTTGAGGCCGAGATTTTTGGGGCATAGCATCTTCTTAGGGTGTTCATCATCTCCCCAAAATTTCGCCTCAAGACTCCTAGTGGTATGGGAGATCCATCGCTCGAAAGTTTGGGGCGATTTCGCGGGTTGTTTTCTGGGCTGTCCCGGGTGATCCGGTCACTTGGGCCGGGTGATCCGGAGGGGTAGGTTGATCTGGCAACTTGTGGTCGGGTGATCCGGAGCGGCTCTGGATGCTACAGGGTGATCTGGCCCAAGTGTCCTGATGACCCGGTAGGACTCAGCCTTTTGCTTTGTTGCTCGAGCTCTTTCGTGTTTGCTTCCGCTTTGCTTCCTAGCCTTCCAAGGTTTGGTCCTAAGGTCTCGAGAGAGGTTTGATTGTGCTCTCGCTTGATCGTGTGTGACCCTCGGAGTTGTGATTGGGACATATGCCGAGTTCTTTTGAGAAAGAATTTTTATCGGCTCCCATTCACTCCCCCCTCTCTGGTCGCCTAATCGGTCCTTCAGTTTGTGATCTTGACCCCTCAAACGCCGGGAAACCTCTTCGATTCGTGAGTTTTGGTTGGAGCACGAGTTCTTTGTGGTGGTTCATGTGATCCACGTTTCCTAGTGTTTTAGTGAGTTAGAGGCCGAGATTTTTGGGGCATAGCTTCACCTAGTGACGCTTCTCTTCTCCCCCAAATCTTGTCTCAAGAGCTCAAGCCGTTTGGGAGATCCGGTGATGGATAGGTGGAGTTGACCTCCCACGCGCGTGCTGTTTCTGCTCTATTCGTGAGCCGCGGACAGTCCGCAGGGCTGACGCAGACAGTCCGTGTGGCATGTGTTCGTCACAGTTCGTCGCATGTTCGTGCGAGTTCGCGTTTCGATCCGTAGCGCCCCCAGGGTTTTGTTGCAGGCGATTTTGCGGACAGTCCGCTGGTGAGTGACGGACGGTCCGCGTGGGCGAGTTTCGAGCTGGTGCTTCGGGTGTTTTGGCCGGACGGTCCGCAAGGCCTACACGGACAGTCTGCGACACTAGCAGACGGTCCGCCTGGCTCAGCCGGACAGTCCGAATTTCTCGGTGCATCCCTGGAGGTTCTGTTGAAGTTTTCAGACAGTCTGCATGGATGGTCCGGACTGTCCGCTTGGGTCTAGCGGACGGTCCGTCTGTACCAGCCGGACAGTCCGCGCCTGGCATCCCAGAATTGGCTAAGTTCTTTGATTCTTGCTTTGTGCTTCCGCTCTTTGTTTTGTGCCATGTCTCTAGGACCTGTAGGCTTGTGTGTGCCTAGTCTAGAGCTTCTTTGGTGTGTACGAGTGATCGGAGTGGCAATCGGGGTATAGGCCGAGTTCATCCTTCGGGAAGAATTTTTATTGGCTCCCATTCACTCCCCCCCGCTCTCGTCGCCTATTCGGTCCTTCAATTGGTATCAGAGCCAGTTACGTATCTTCGTGATTCTAACGAGTCTAAGATCCAAAGATGGACGACTATGGTAAGGGGTCGGGTCCTCCGCACTTCGATGGCAAGAATTACCCGATGTGAGAGAGGCGCATAGGCGCGTTTTTTCGTGGGAAAGGGACTCTGATCTGTGATGTGACTCAAAATCCTAACTATGTCATTCCAGACAATTTCATTCTTCCAGGATCGTGGGACATGATTGAGGCCAACAGCAAGGACGTTGATTACGTGTTTCGTTCTCTCTGTGCCTCGGAGTTCGATCGAGTGTACGGAGAGGATGTGGCCGGAAAGATATGGCTTAAGCTTAGGAATGCTCATGTTGGCAATGCCCAGGTGCAAGCTCGTTTGTTTTCCACTTACCGGAGAGAGTACGAGAACTTCACTCATCTCCCCGGTGAGTCGACCGATGTGATGTTTCAGCACTTCACCAGCATAGTCAACAACATGAGGGCCAATGTGACAGTGCTCCCATACACGGATCATGATCAAGCTATCAAGCTTTTGCATGCATTGGATAGGTCTGTGTGGAGCTCCATGGTCGAGGCCATTGAGGAGTAGAGCGTGTATGCTACCTTGTCGCTGGATGAGCTATTCTCTAAGCTCAGGTCTTCGGAGGTTGGTCGTGGCTTGAGAGCCAAGAGCGAGAGCCCCACAGATCCTCATAGTTTGGCTCTTGTCTTAGGATCGAGGACTAATGCTAACTCTACTCGTTTTTCTTTGTCTTGTCTTGTGTCCTTGCAAGATGAGGACTTTGAGGTGCTGAGCGAGGAGGATCTCGCCTTGTTGAGCAAGAGGTTTGAGCGGATGTACGAGAACTGCAAGAATGCGAGGAGAAGCTCGGGGATGTGCTATCGGTGCGGGAAGCACGGGCACTTCATCGCCGAATGCCCTGAAGCCATGGAGATCAAGAACGAGTACAAGGACAAGCCCAAGCACGACTACAACAAGCACCACTCCCGGAACGACTACAAGGACAAGTGGAAGGACAAGGGTGAGAGAAGGCCAAAGAAGAGCAGCAGGTACAAGAAGAAGATGGCTCGAGCGATGGTTCCAGAGCAAGTGACATCGACTCCACTTCGAGCGACTCTTCTTCCGACTCGAGCAGCAATGGAGAGCAAGATCGGTGCAAGGACAAGCGACACACGGGCAAGAACTTCACCGGCCTCAGCTTCGTCGCACAAGGTGGATTTTGCGGCATGGCGCATTCGAAGAAAGGTGGGAAGCACAGCTCGGATTCAAACACCGACAGCGAGGAAGAGGTACGACATGACCCCAACTTCTTGCTAGAGGAGAATGCTAGGCTGAATGTGTTGCTTGATAACCGTGATGATGTGCTTAGGAAGACCAACAAGGAGAAGAGAGAGTTTAGGTCCTTTCTAGGTGATGCTAAGGACAAGATAGTTGAGCTTGGGTCTTTGCTTGTTTATGCTAGAACTGAAATAGACTCTTTGAAAGCTGCTCCTGTTGTTTCTGATGAGGTTGATTGTGGTGATTGCAATGTTTTTCTGGCTGACTTTACTGCTCTCAAGGAGAAGCATGCCTCAACTCTTGAGGAACTAGATGTGCTTAGGATTGAGTGTGATGAATTGAAATCTAGACCTGCTTTGTTATGTGGTTGCACTTCTTGTCCTATGTTGCATGCTAGGCTAGATGACTCTCACACCAAGATAGTTTCTCTTGAGGCTGCATTGAAAGCTCCTATTCCTACATCATGCTCTACCTATGAAATGCATGCTTTGTAAAACATAGAACTTGCACACTATGTTGACCGTTTGCAGGATGAGAATGATGAGTTGAGGAAATTGATGGGGTGGTTGTCTGGGCATGAGCCACAATTGAGTTTGATGTTGGCTCAGTTTAAGAGGTTTAATGGTCAGGCGTTGGGGGCTGGCAAGAGTGTGAGAAGAGTGGTGAGGGAGAAGAGAAAGTTGGAGAGATTCCTATTCCACCACACACTACACCCATGAACAAATTCGCACCCAAGCTAAACCACCTCAGAAACAAGCTAGACACAACCCCAGATCCACCAGTGTTCCCCCACAAGTCAGAAAACTACCATAAACCAATCAAGTTTGTGATCACCCAGGGGAGTGTGTTTTGGGGGAAGTCAGGAGAGAAAGTTGTTGAGAAGCCCATAGAGAAGCCATAGCCTAAACCATAGCCGATCCGCTTCCATTGTAAGTATTGTGGGAGGGATGGGCATAAGGATGAGTTATGTTTCAGCAGAAAAAGAGATGAGAGGTTTGCTTGGGAGATGGCAAACAAGGACTGGTACCACCTTTCTCATGGTGTGCCTGAGCCTCGTAGAGGGCCTCTACCTAGGGGTGATGGGTTTGTGTGTACGAGTCCCACTCGTGGTGGTGGAGGTGTGTTAACTTAGAGAGATAGGCGTGTTGTGTTTGGGCGTGGTGAGTTTGCTAGACGTGCTCCTGCTCATGACCGTTACGAGTTTGGGAGGCACGATCGCAGTTTTGGTTCTCAGAGGGACTACGGGCCACGTTTTCCCCCTCGTGGTGCGCGTACTCGTCTAGTAAGACGTGACAGGTTCTTCGGTGGTAGACGTGAGAGGGCTCCGTCTAGAGGTTTTGATAGAATGGATTTTGCTAACCCTTTTTTTGAGCAAATGGCTCGACACTGGTTTGAATCTTTTGGTACTAACCCCAGTGTTCAGTCGCTTGGTCATTCTCGTTCTCATTTTTTATTGCAGGTGGGAGGCTTGGAGGACTTTTGGTTTATCGACTCCGGTTGTTCTCGTCACATGACCGGAGATCGTGGGTGGTTCTCCAGCCTCACCCCGGTGAGTACGAGGGAGTACATCACTTTCGGGGACAATGGGAGAGGACGAGTGCTTGCTGAAGGTATGGTGAAGGTGAGTAGCAAGGTGACCCTGAAGAGTGTGGCTTTGGTCAAGTCACTTGGTATTAACCTGTTGTTAGTATCCCAGTTGCTTGACGAAGGTTTTGAGGTTCGTTTTAAGTTGGGCGCTTCTCGTGTGCTTGATTCTCGAGGCGATCTTGTCTGTACGATCGTCCCCGAGGGTCAAATCTTTCGTGCCGATTTTTCCCAGTCTGTTGGTCCTCCTTGGTGCTTTGTTGTTGGCGTTTCGGCCGAGCTTTGGAAATGGCATAGGAGGTTAGGACACTTGAGCTTTGAGTTGCTTTCCCGCTTGAGTGGTCTTGACCTTGTCCGAGGATTGCCTAAGTTGAAATTTGAGAAGGATCTGGTTTGTGCTTCATGTCGGCATGGAAAGATGGTTGCTGCTTCTCACGCCCCTCTGACTGTGGTCATGACCGAGCGACCTTGTGAGCTGTTGCACATGGATTTGGTTGTGCCAGCTCGTGTTCGCTCTGCGGGTGGGAAGTGGTATGTGTTGGTTGTGGTTGATGATTTTTCAAGGTACTCTTGGGTTTTCTTTTTGCAGGATAAGAGCGAGACATTTGGCTTTGTTTGAGACTTGATCTTGAGGTTGAAGAATGAGAGACATGGTGATGCCATTCGAGCTATATGCAGTGACAGTGGCACGAAATTGAAGAACTCTCATTTTGATGCCTTTTGCAGTGATCTTGGTCTGGATCATCAGTACTCTTCTCCATACGTCGCTTGCCAGAATGGTGTAGTGGCGAGGAAGAACCAGACGCTTTGTGAAATGGCCAGGACGATGCTTGATGAGCATAGGACTCCTAGGTGTTTCTGCGTCGAGGCGGTCAATACCGCTTGCTTTGTGTCGGATGGCATTTTCCTTCGTGCTTTCAAGAAGAGGACTTCATATGAGCTGATGCATGGGCGACAACCCAAGTGTGTCACTTTAGAGCTTTCGGGTGCAAGTGTTTCATTCTTAAGAAGGGCAAGTTGGATAAGTTTGCGTCTAGATGTTCAGATGGTATCTTTCTCGTTTATGCTATTCATTCTAGGGCATATCGTGTTCTCAACCTTGACACTAACCGAATCATGGAGACTTGAGAGGTAACCGTCGACGAGACACAGCCATGTAGCTCTTCTGCTTTTGAGTGTGCAGGTGACGAGGAGATTGGAGCGAGGATCTTTGAGGATGAGAAGGATGGAGATGGAGATGAAGACGATGATGGTGGTGATGCTCCAGCGGCTGATCGTGTACACGCTACTTCCACTACGACGACGACGATTGAGGATGGTCCGTCCCCTATGCCTACGACGACAGAGGCTGTTCGAGTGGAGGTTGCTGCTAAGGGGAGGTTGTGTCTAGGCGAGAGGCTCCCCGACGTGTACAGGTGGATCACCCACCGTTGACGATCATAGGTGACCTTTATGAACGCACTACACGGTTGAGGTCAAGGAATACTTCTCACTTTGCTCACTCTGTATTTGTTGCTTTGTTTGAGCCCAAAGATATTCGACATGCTTTGTCTGATGAGAACTGGGTGAATTCCATGCATGAGGAGTTGGAAAACTTTGAGAGAAACCAAGTTTGGGTGTTAGTCGATCCACCACCCAATTGCCGTCCTATAGGTACCAAGTGGGTGTGGAAGAACAAGGAAGGTGAGAACGGGATGGTTGTGAGATACAAGTCAAGGTTGGTGGCTCAGGGGTTCAACTAGAGAGAGGGTATAGATTATGAGGAGACATTTGCTCCTGTGGCCTGTTTGGAGGCAATTAGGATCCTTCTAGCCTTTGCCGTGGCTAAAGGGTTCAAGTTGTACCAAATGGACGTGAAGAGTGCTTTCTTTAATGGGGTGATAGAGGAAGAAGTGTATGTGAGGCAACCCTCGGGGTTTAAGAGTGAGAAATACCCAAACCGTGTATACAAACTCCAGAGAGTGCTTTATGGGTTGAAACAGACACCGAGGGCTTGGTATGGTAGGTTGAGAGGCTTTTTGCTGAGTAAGGGGTTTGTGATGGGCACAGTTGATAAGACCCTGTTTCTCCTTAAACATGGAAATGACCTGTTGATTGTTCAGATTTACGTGGATGACATAATCTTTGGTGGCTCTTCTCATGATCTGTTGCCAGATTTGCAGATGACATGAGCAGGGAATTTGAGATGTCTATGATGGGCGAGCTGCAGTTTTTCTTAGGACTCCAGATCAAGCAGTGAAAGGATGGGACATTTGTACATCAGGCGAAGTACACCAGGGACATGGTGAAGAAGTTTGGCAGGAACGACTCCAAGCCGCTAACTACACCGATGGGTACCACTACGGCTTTGGATGCGGATGAAGATGGTGAACCTGTGGACCAGAAGGAGTACCGGAGCATGATCGGCTCCCTCCTCTACTTGACGGCGATGAGGTCGGACATACAGTTCAGTGTGTGTCTGTGCGCTTGGTTTCAGGCTTCGCCGAGGACTTCACGTCGGCAGGCTGTCAAGCGGATTTTCAGGTACTTGAACTACACTCCTGAGTTTGGTCTTTGGTATTCTGCCTCCTCGACACTCAGACTTCACGGGTACTCCGATGCTGATTTTGTTGGGTGTCGATTGGACCGCAAGTCTACCTCTGGGTGTTGCCAGATTCTTGGTTCTTCTTTGTTCTCTTGGTCCTCTCGCAAGCAATCCAGTGTAGCCCAGTCCACTACAGAAGCCGAGTATGTTGCTGCAACCAGTTGTTGTTCCTAGCTTTTGTGGATGACCAACACTTTGAGCGATTTTGGTGAGGAGTGTTCCCAGGTTCCACTCTTTTGTGACAGCATCAGTGCCATAAGTGTAGCCAAAAACCCAGTCCTTCACTCCAAGACTAAACAAATCGAAGTGAGATACCACTTTCTGAGGGACAATGTTGAGAAAGGGAACATTTCTATTGGCACCTTTTCAGGGCCAACAAGCACGCAGGGGCAGCTGTAGCAGCGCCTCTGCATCCTCACCGGTCAGACCGGTGAGGGTGACCGGTCAGACCGGTGAGGGTGACCGGTCAGACCGGTCGCCGGCGAGATTCCGGCAGTAGACCTCCGAACGTCGCCCGGGCAGGATCCCGTCAGTGCGGCGCATGCAGGGTTGCTCTAGGGTTGGCAAGGCCACCTAGAACGCCTTCAGACATCGCAGAGACGAAGGAAGAACAGCAAGTAGTAGATTGGAAAAGCTATGAAGAGATAAAAGTAAATACGAGACAAATAAAGATAAATTGTATTGATCGATTGGATGATGAACCTCAATCGACCGTAACCCTTTATATTTATAGTGTGGGGAGGTCTTACCCCACAAGGAAATCCTTTTACAAGCCTAAATCTATCAGTACTCCTCGTTTTGGTTCGGACTCAGGAGCACCGGTCAGACCTGTGTGGCTCGCCGGAAGTGCAGATCTTCCTAAAGGTATATCTCTTTCATCCGGAATCCGATTCGGATGTTCTACATATGAATCTTGATCTACTTGACGAGACCTATCCAATGATGAAGTCCAAATTATATTTTGTGGACTTTGAACACACCGGTCTGACCGGTGGGACCCATAGGTCAGACCGGTCAAATCAGACCTGCCAATTTTGAGTGCGAACATATGCCCGTTGTTTTTTGGCAAAGTATACGTGCCAAAAAATACTTTTCTAAACTAAAAAACACTTAGGACGATGTCCATCAGACACCGGCCGTATACATGTTTGCTTCAAGTCGAGGTTGACGCCTGCTTTGGCCTCCACTCCTTTCGGGTCCGTGTTGACTTAGCTGGCCTCTCTTCACATGGTTGTTCCATTGCTCCTCGCTTACGCAATCTTTGTAGTCTCCTCTTTTGAGTGCGGGATAAGCCTGAGGGACACCACCTCGGCTGCATACCTTTAGAGTTTTGCTTATTGTTATCTTCACCTGCTTCAATATTAGTACATACATTACTTTGAACCGGATTACTACTACAAGCAACCGGTCTTTGCAATGCACCATTTAGATATGCAATAGGATATTGAATCATATATGGTTTCATGTACATACTACTATAATCAGTAGGTGGATAATAACAAGGATAATACCAAGAACATGGCATAACTAATCCAACAAAAGGATATGGTGCAGATGCAGGTTTACCTTGTTGGTGATCCATACCGTCATGTCTTGGTGGTGCTTTTACGCCCTTTGCACCATCCGGCAGATTATTTTGATTCCTAGCAGCTCCCTTTCTTTTATACTTGGCCAGGAGCTCTTCAAAACTCGGCCTTGCTCTTTTCTTGGTCTTGGAGCATCTTGATGTCTTCTGAGGACACCGGTCAGACCGGTCAGGTACACCGGTCAGACCGGTCGAAGCACCGGTCAGACCGGTCGAAGCACCGGTCAGACCGGTCGAAGCACCGGTCCGACCGGTCTGTGCACTGGTCAGATCGGTCGACGCTTTGCTGATCTTCTCTGTCTTGTTTTGACCCCCAAGCGTTGAAGTCTTCGCTGAAGCCTTGGTGATCTCCTCCAGAAGCACCTTCTTGTCAGGTCTTTGCTCTCCAATGATGACATTCTTTTCCTTTGCCTTTTCAGCTTGATCCGGTCGAATAAGCACCTTAGGATTTGACATCTCAAGAAAATTCACAAAAGCATTAGTAGGGAAAGGATTTTTGTTTACTTGCATCTCATGGAATTTTAAACGACCTTCATTAATGGCTGGTTGTATTTGTCGACAAAAAGTATTACAATCATTGGTAGCATGAGAAAAGGAATGATGAAATTTACAATATGCACGTCTTTTTAATTGATCAAGAGGTGGTATAGTGTGAGTTATTTTAATTTTACCTGACTTAAGCAACTCATCAAATATTTTATCACACTTAGCCACATCAAAAGTAAATTTCATCTCTTCCCGACTCTTATGAGACGGCTTTAGAGAAGCGCAAGTCTATGCTTTATCATTAGGTGTCCATGTAAATTCAGCAGCGCACACTTCTTTACTCTCCTCGCCCGATGATTCATACTCTACCAAATGCATATTAGGACGATCAGATTTGAACCGATTACCTTTACTTCGGCAATCTTGAGCTAAAGCTCTTGATAAAATGTTGGGGAGAGACCCGTCCCCGAAGTGGGGCCAACAAATGCAAATGTCAAAAGAACATTAACTCGCAAACAAACCAAAGTGTGTCTTCGGAAGAGGTCAAGCCAGCCTCTCCTCAGACATCCCTCCTCCTTTTCATTCCATCAGGGCTCGTTTAAATAGGCCTGCATCATTTGACACTTTACATCTTTACCCTCGCCTTTTTACATCAAACGAAGGGTCTTTAAGGGCATTACAGTATTTTCACACCAACTCGTCCAACTACCACCCTTACAACGCAACACTTTTACACAAGGGCCCCCGACATGTGGGCCCACGCTCCTTCCTCCCCCTTCGGGGGATTTCTTATAGCCCCGAAGTCTCATGCCAGCTTCGCGCCGCGATCTTGCGCCGCCACCTTCGCGCGCTCGTCATCTCCCTTTGCTTCTCGAGCGCCCTCGAATTCCTTCCTAGTTAACTTTCTGCCCTCCTCGCGAAGGTTCTCAGCACCTTCGCATGTCCAGCACCTTCGACTTCTCTGACTCCCAGGGTCTTTCCACGCGAAGACTCATTGCTCCTTCGCGTAATCGGCGCTTTCTCACTCCGTCGTAAACCCGAAGATGTTAGGCTTCGAGCCCCTGCGACCTTCGTTGCCCTGAGGCGTCACCTTTGGAAGATATCGAGCCTGCACAGACACCACAAAACAGAGAATGGCTGCTTCTCCTTGACCCGAAGGCCCGCAGTCGAAATGGTTAACAATAGGGGGTTAGGTGCGAAATGGATTTCCCCAACATTAGCCCCTCGCCTGCGAAGGTTTGTCCCCCTGACGAGCTGAAGTAGCGAAACTCAAACGGGTAGAAACATTTTGGCACCGGAGCGCCTCCCCATTTCGGCTCGTCTAGGTCTTTTTTTCTTACACGTGTCCGGTTGTTTCAATTCTCCTGTTTTTTCGCGTTATGTTATCTTTTCCCGATTTCCCGCTGATTCATTCATATCTTCTCGGGATATTCTTGCGTAACTGTTGCTTGATTCCTCCTGTTTTTTCGCACCACGTATCCCCTACATTGCCGCGCCTGCTTTGGCTATATAAGGCCGCCGCCGCCCAGCGCCAAGCCATTCCTTCTGCTGCACTCTGATCGCCTAGCGCCTGCTTCTCCCTGCTGGTAACTTTTTGCTAACTTTGTTCTGTACCTTCGTTTCTGTTTCTTGTCCTGTATTTTTTGTACCTTCTCTCAACTAGGTTATGCTTGTCATTCTTTTGGTTTTAGGTTGCCGGTTGTTTCTCTTGTTTCATTCCTCTTTGTGATGGCTCTGAAATCTGCTGCATCGAAGCCCCCGAAGTCAAGTATGAAGGTTTTTGGACGCAGCCGAGTGACTCCGCGGCTTATTGCCGAGTACGAGAAGTTTGGTTATTTTGCAAGCGGTCAAGGCCGGGCTCCTGGGAACGAGGTGATTCCGACCCCAAGAGATGATGAAGTTGTGGTGTTTCGCGATCTTTTTGCTGCTAGTCTTCGGTTTCCTCTGGATCCCGTTGTTGTTGCAATTCTTCGCAACTTCGACATGTATGTTCACCATCTTACTCCAAACTCTATCCTTCGTTTGAGTTTGTTCATGTGGGCTTGCAAAACCATGGGCGTCAATCCCATGGTAGCCAACTTCGTTCGTGCGCACACCATACATCACCAGCTGTTGTATATGGAACGCACCGAAGGTGACGCGTATATCAAGGAGGAAGCCCAATTTGCTTCGCTGAACTTCAGATATACATCTGACGTGGATGTCCCTGTTGTCTGCTACAAGAACATATGGGAGGATGATTGGAACACATTTTGGTTTTATCATAAGGTGGATGACACTGCTTCTGCTTTGGTTTGCAAGGAAATGCAAGATCTTCCGAAGGGTGTTGGCACAACACCCGATGACTCTGATCAATCTCGATTGTTTTTGGTTGTCTTTCGGGAGATTGCCAAAATCATGGGTACTCGTGATCTTGTTGAGGAGTACTGCTGCTGCAAGATTTTTCTGGTGCAAACTGGGTGGTCTGTTGTCGCATGGAGCAACTTTACAAGCCCTATCAAGATTCCGGATTTTACTAAGAGCTTCGGATTAAAGCTCGAAGGTTTGAATTTGTTTTGTCATGTATTTTTTTGCGTTTTATATACTTCGCTTTCTTGCATATACGACTTTTTGCTTATTTTTTCCTACATCCCAGACATCGATGTTCTCCTGACCGAAGATGCTACAAATGAAATTCTTGGTCCTACCAGTCTTAAAGAGGATCACGACATTATGAACCGGATTGGTGGTCGTCGTCATAACCGTGTTTTTCAGTTTTTTGGTGTTACTGCTGGTGATCGCCAAGTTACCGTCACTCGACGCGACGCTGCTGCCAAGCGTGCAGCGAAGAAAGGATCTAGCGGCACTGCCGAACCTTCGGCTGCTGCTGCGCCTTCTCGTCCTGCCAAGAGACGCGCGAAAGCCGCCAGCAACCATCAGCCTAAGCGCCGTCGGAAGCAAAGGTCTGCTTCTCCTGAGACTATTTCTTCTAGCCCTGATGGAAGCGACAGAAACCAAAGCGAAGGTAACAAGAGCAACAAAAATGTGGTTAACCCTGCGCTGTCCGGGCGAAGCACTCGAGCTTCTGATTTGGAGCGCACAGAAGAACAAATTGATGTGACTTCGATATCACCGGGCCCAGACGCTGGTGCTGGTACCATTGCTCAACCGTTTGATATTGACATTAGCGATCGTGAACCGGAGAGTGATGAAGAGCTTGCTGCTCCTCCCAAAATAAGTGGTGAAGCGCCTGGTGTTGCCGAAGACACCCCAAAAGGACCCGCCCCTTCTAAAGGGCTGGTTCCTTCTTCTTCGCGCAAGGTTATTGATGCCTTCGCTACTGGTGCCGGTGATAGTGACAGCAGCTCCGACACTGAGTCTGACAGCGACCGGCGAAGTGGTGGCGTTTTTGTCAGTGCTGATTCCCCCTCAGTTGTTGCGCGCCATCTTGGAATTTCTCAAAACTCCTGTTTCTTTGGTGATCGTAAGAGGAAATTACTCCAGTTCTGTAGCGATGATCGCGAACACGCTTTGCTCCAAGAGGCTGGTCAATCCTTCAGCTTCCCCATCATGGAAGAAGATCTTGGCCGTGAAGGCGCTGATGAAGTTTTAACACAAGCTCAAGATCTTGCCATGAAGACCTTTGTAGCCTGTCGAGTTGCTCAGTGCCGTCATCGCGAAGACGTCCGTCAATTTAACCTTCGCGACCAGACTACTTCTTCTGCTCTTGAGAAGGAGATTGTCACTGTCAAGAATCTTCAGAAGGACAAAGGCAGTCTTGCTGTTGCTTTGGAAAACGAGAAAAAGAAAAATGCTGCTCTGTCCTCGGAAATTGATTCTTTCTCGAAGAAAAATAGTTCTCTCGAAAACGAAGTTACTAAGTTGAAAGAGGCTGTTGAAAATGAGAAGGAGAAGAGTGAAGGTTTGAAGGGTCTGTACGAAGCTAAGCTGAAAGAGCTCAAGGAACTGTCGACTACGCATGCTGATCTTGTGAAAGAACATGAGAGTTATTGTGATGAAGTGGAAAACATATTGTCCCTATTTGCAAGAAGGTTCATGATCTTTTGACGGACTTTGGCACTGCACCTGGCTCATACGTTATCCAAGGTCAATACATAGGCGATATTTTTAAGTGGTTGTCAGATGGCGTAACATCTCTAGCTTCGGCTGGACGCTCTTTTGGTGAACTAAGTGTTGGGGTTGCTACACGGACCATTTGCCACTCCGTGTACTCTCTCTTGAGCACTCCTACTGACGGGTCCGAGCCTGTTGTTTCGAAGACTGCTCTTCGCCAGATGCGTGATGGCTCCTTCGCCTGGCCTCAAGAAACTAATGTTGACCGTATCCCTGCTCTGCCGAAGAATATTGCGAAGAACTTTGTTAAAGAGTTCTATCGTAAGTTTGGTTTTGGCTATGCAGTTGCTGAAGCCCGTCGTGTTCTGCGCAAGGTTACATCGCTGTGCTCTTCGCTAAGTTACTACTGTTTTCTGCCTCTGTTTGGTTTTAACATTTGGCTTCTCTTTTCCAGACTAGCCCCAGCCCCTCCGCTTCTGGTCAAGCAGCTGTTGTCTCCGGTGCTGGTACTGCTCTTCCTTCTTCGACACCTTCGGCTGATGCTGCTTCTCGTGGTGCTTCTACGGCCCCCTCGTCTTCGGCTGGCGGAATGCAAGGCGCCATTTCTTCTGCTGCTCCCACCACTTCAGCTGCTCCCCATACGACTGAAGAGGTGTGAAGATTGGTGCTGCAGTGTCTAGTGTTAGGCTAGGAGTGCTGGGACACATTTTGTCTATGTAACTGAACTATTTTGCGAATCTGCGCAGGTGCCGGAGTTGTGCCCTGCGCAGATAGACGAAGATGCCTGTCCGCTTGTTATAAACCGTGGTGACTACTTTATGTCTGGTTCTATATGGCGAAAGTTTCACTTAAAATTTCCTCACGCGTCCTATGATGAATTTTGGTCTTACAAAATTAACCGATACGATGAGCGCAACAATGCGTCTAAGGATTTCTTCGAGCAATATAGCCGGAATCGGCTGATTCATGATTCAACTTCGCAACGACGTCTGCGTGGGAGTGATTCCTCGGTTGATGTTCAACCTTCGAGTAGTTCCCTGTATCGTGGCGGTTCTTCTGTCACTGTCCCGAAGGTTGAGATTGTTGACCTTACTGAAGATGATATGCACGAGTACATCTACAAGCGTTCTAACTGATGAGTCAAGAGGCTACCTCTCGCGTTTTTGGCTGCAACTTAGCTATGTTGTTGTGTCTGTAATTGTGCTATTGTTCGAACACTTTCTTGTTGTAATAAACTACTATTTCCGCGAAGTTATTGGTTTTGAAACTTCAGAAAAAAAGGGAACTCAAACTGCGAAGCGCCTCCCCCTAGTTTCCTTTTCCGTGTTTCACAACCTGTACTTGGCAAGTTTGATTGCAAAGAAACGTTATTTTTTCTCATGTGCTGCCTTCGCGCAGTTATGCGTTATGTATTACTATAACAAGATGTTTTTCATTGCATTGTCAAACAACATTTTGTTCCTCGAGATGACTCGTCAGTCGAATCTTGCATTTTGCTTCGCGCATACAGTGCCGAAGGCTTCTTTCCTTGCTAAAGAAGGAGATGATTTGCGACTTCGCCTTTTAACGAGTCGACTTATCCCTGAGGATTTTTTTCCCAGGGGCTTCGCGCATTGGCTGCCGAAGGCTTTATGTTGTTTTCGTGCTCGACTTCGATGCGAGCACCCTAAGTGAACCAATTACGTTTTGCGGTTTGCTTCAAACGTAATTGTTCACTTACACGATGTATGATATATTTTGCGACTTGTGCCGAAAGTGACAACTCATTTCATTTGAGTTGCGTCACTTCGGACTTCCTGATGCGCACTGATGATATTTTTGGGGAGTCCTTGTTATAATTTCCAAGGAGATATTACACATGAAGACCGCCTCATTAAAAACCTCGCATCCCTATTGTGCCGATTATTACACAACTAGAGACTCTCCCCGCGAGGAAAAGAGTACGGCTTCGAAAACTTTAAAAGAAACGTTTGTTACAAAAATGCGAAATGATAAGAAACTACTAAGAAAAAGAGCTAAGATACAACGAAGTTTGTTCCTCTTTCACACCCAATACTTTTGCAACATATCTTCGTTCCACGAGTATGGATCCTCCACCCCTTCTAGGTTAGCTAGCCTGAAAGCCCCTTCTCTTGTTTGTGTTGCGATGAACGGACCGTCCCATTTCTCTTGCAACTTTCCCACGCCTCATGTCTTTTTCCTTAAGACCATGTCTCCTGTTTTTATATTCCTCCTTCGCACCTTCTTGTCCTTCCATCTTCTGGTTTCCTCTTGATAAGTTTCAATGTTCTGTAGCGCTTGGAGCCTAGCCTCTTCGCTGGTGTCTAGTGCTGGTGGCATATCCTCATTTCCAGGTGTGCCATCGGTACGAATGGATCCTAACTTTATCTCTTCTGGTACCATCGCCTCTTCACCGTATAGCAACTTGAATGGCGTGAATTTTGTGGCTCTTGAATCTGTTGTGTTGTGAGACCATATGATTCTTGGTAACTCATCTGCCCACTTGCCCCTTGGCATTCCTGTGATGTTTCTTTTGATGCCAGTGAAAATTATCCCGTTGGCCCTTTCAATAGCTCCGTTGGACTATGGGTGATATACCGAAGCAAAGCACAATTTGTACCTCAGTGGAAATAGAACTTGTGAAAATCTGTTGAGTCAAATTGCTTGCCGTTGTCCACTGTTACTTCATGCGGGACACCAAATCTGCAAACCACATTTTGCCAAAAGAATTTCTGTATCACTCCCGAAGTTATGGTATGCACAGCCTTCACTTCAATCCACTTTGAGAAGTTTTCAACTGCCACTATTGCGTATTTGTAATTTCCCGGGGCCGTTGGCAGAGGCCCCACGATGTCAATTCCCCATCTTGCGAAAGGCCATACCGAAGGGAGGAGTTGTATTTCGTACGTCGAAAACTTGGAGTAATTTATGTGCTTCTGGCAGTTGTCGCATGTTCTTACAATCTCTTCAGCATCTCGTACTGCTGTTGGCTAGTAAAAAGCTTCGCGAAATGCCTTGGCCACTAGCATTCTTGTTCCTATGTGAGAAGAGCACATGCCTGCATGTATTTCTCTGAGCAATTCTTTGCCTTCTTCGCGCGATACGCACTTGAGTAATGGTGCACACACGCCTGCTTTGTACAATTTTTCCCCCCTTATGACAAATGACCTTGCTCTTGCTGCCATTCTCTTCCTGTCAACTTCGCTTTCTGGCTCGTAATGTCCTTTCAGATATGCTACTATTTGTGCCCTCCAATCTTCGCTGGTGATTACGCTGATGAGCTTTGGCTCTGATTCCACGAAGTGTGCAGTCATTTTCCTCAACGTTTCATAGAACACATCTGGTGGCAGTGGTTGTTTTGTGGCCCCTGCTTTTGCTAAAGCGTCTGCTTCTTTGTTTTGCTCCCTTGGTATTTTCTTTACTGTGAACCCTAGGAAGTGTTATCTATTGCTCTTACTGCTTTCAGGTATGAGGACATTTCGTCTTTCTTTGCTCTGTATGATTTGCCTATTTGGTTCGTGATGAGCTCTAAATCTGTGTTCAACACCAGCCTTTGTGCCCCTACTGCTTTTGCCTTTCCAAGACCCAGCAGTAGTCCTTCGTACTCTGCGACATTGTTTGTGTACCCATCAAACTCCAATCTTACTACATATCTCATTTTTATTCCCGAAGGTGATGTGAGAATTGCTGCGGCTGCTGCACCATCGTTACAGTACGCCCCATCACAAAACATTTCCCATGATTTCTCTTCTTTTGGCGACTTCTCGCCATCTTCCTCTGCTTGTGCCCATTCTGCGACGTAATCTGCCAGCACTTGGGATTTTATCGCTGTTCTTGGCACGAAGGTTATGTCGTATTGAGACAACTTTGTTGCCCATTTGCCCATTCTCCCTGAGGATTCTTTGTTTTCAAACATTTCATGAAGTGGGAAGCTTGTTGGCACTATCACTTTGAAACTCTGGAAGTAATGCTTCAGCTTTCTTGCTGCCATTACTACTGCGTATGCCATTTTCTCTAGTTCTGAGTACAATTTCTTTGCTCCCTTGAGCACTTCAGAGACGAAGTATACTGGCATTTGCTTCAGATTGTTGCCATTCTGCATCTCCTCAACCAATGCTGCGCTGACTGCATGAGCTGATGCTGACACATACAGCAACAATTTTGCTTCAGGCCCAGGACTTGCCATTACTGTTAAATTTTCTAAGTATGCCTTTAGATCTTCGAAGGCTTCCTGTTCCTTCTCTCCCCATACTATGTTTTTCTGCCCGGCCAATTGCTTGAAGAATGGTAAACTTCGTTCTGCTGACTTGGAGATAAACCGACTCAATGCTGCGAGCCTGCCCGTGAGCTTTTGTACCTCCTTCTTCGTTCTTGGAGGCCTCATGTTTCTTATTGCTTCTATCTTTTCTGGATTCGCTTGTATTCCTGACTTTGACACCATGCAACCCAATAACTTCCCCCTACTGACCCCGAAGATACACTTTTCTGGGTTCAGCATAAGCCCATACTTTCTCATGTTTTGAAAAGTTTCCGCCAAGTCTTCGATGTGGCTCTCTTTATGCTTGTTGTGCACCACTACATCATCGACGTATGCGGACACATTTCTCTTCAACTGAGGACCAAGAACTATCTGCACCATTCTGTTAAAAGTTGGGCCTGCGTTGCGCAAGCCTTCGGGCATTCTTACAAAGCAATACACCCCGAAGGGTGTTATGAAACTTGTCTTGTCTTTGTCTTCTTTTCTCATCCATACTTGATGATATCCCAAAAAACAATCAAGAAGTGACATCCTTTCAGATCCTGCTGCCGCATCCACCAACACATGAATTCTTGGGAGAGGGTAGTCATCTTTTGGGCAAGCCTTATTGAGAGACGTGAAATCTATACACATTCTCTGATCTCCGTTCTTCTTCGGCACCACGACTATGTTGGACAACCAAGTCGTGAATTGCACTTCGCTTATGACGCCTGCCTCTAGCAACTTCTGCACTTCATGCAGTGCTGCTTTATCTTTTTCTGGTGATATCACTCTTCACTTTTGCCTTCTTGGCGTGATCTTCGGGTTTATGTTTAGACTATGGTCGATAACCTCACGCGGTATTCCCTTGAGGTCTTTTTTGCTCCATGCGAAAACATCTTGGTTTTTACTCAAGCAGTTAAGCAAGTGTGCCTCTTCTTCTTCACTGAGGTCCTTCGCAATTATGATTGTTTTGTCATCCGTGGTGCCGTTCAACTTCATTCGCTTCATATGTTGCATGGGCTTGATTCTATTTTCTTCTTCCTTCCTCTTCTGCTTTATTAACTTCGACTCTTGTACATCACCTTCGCTTTGCTGGTTCCCTTCGCTGATCCGCACTAAGTGTACTGGCTTGCAGTCAGTGCCTGTGTTGTATTCTCTGTCCCATGCATCCTCTTGGTCCCCATGGACTGATAATACGCCATTGATCGTTGGAATTTTCATACACAAAAAAGGCATGTGTATTACTGCTGCGAACTTGTTTATAACTCCTCTTCCGAAGATGGCCTTGTAGGAGTAGGGGATGTCTACTACATCGAAGTTTACCATTTCTGTCCTCATTAGCGCCCCTTCTCCCATCGTAACATTCATTTCAATGGTTCCCAATGCTTCAACCCGCTTGTTGCCGAAGCCATATAGCGGTTTTGTGGATGTTTGCAATTGATCATCCCTGAACTCCATCTTTCTGAACAGGTCGTAAGTGAGAACATCTGCGGAACTGCCATTGTCTACCAGAATTCCTCCCACATCATTTCCCAGAATGTACTTTGTGTTCTTCCCCAGTATTGCTATAATCACCAGCGGGTCTTCGTGCGGGTATCTCTTCAACTTCAGATCAGCCTTTGTGAATGTGATTGGGATATGCGACCACTTCGTGCGAAATACCTTACCCGACGATAGATGACTGACTTCCCTTCTGTCATCATTCCTTTGCCTCTTCGATGGGAACTCAGGGAAACAACATCCCCCAGTTATTGCATTTATAACGTTCACCCTTTGATATCTGTCATCTAGGTGGTTGTTTATAACGTTGACTCTCTGGTACCTGTCATCTTGCTCTGACCTTCGGGCGTTTTGCTGCTGGGATTGTGATGGATTTTCTTTTGGCTGGTAGGGAGCACTTGCCACTGGGCCTTGCGCTGATGTGTAAGCTGGTTGGAACTGCGGTGGGTATGGTAGGGGTTGGAAATATTGTGGTGGCGGCTGAAACATTAGATGCCAATTTGATGCTGAACTGTTTGCCGCCGAAGGTACGGCGGGCGTCGCTCTGTTAAGGAAACCAACTTGGTTCTGCGCCATTTTCTTCATTTCTTCTTCCTCTTTTCTCTTGATCGCCACTCTGCATTCATATGTCCAGTGCCCTTTGTTTCTTCCATGTATGGAACAAACTGTTTGCGGAGGTGGTGTTGAGTATTTTGCCGACCCCTGCTGGTTTGACTGCGAAGGTGCCTGACTGTTATTTGCCCCCTTGGATGATACATTGTTCACACCCCCCTGTTGTAGTTTGAGCTGTTTGTTGCGTTTCTATTGTTCACGTTTGGCCTTCTGTTCCATTCTTCTTTAGCCTTCGCTGCATTTTTCCTTGCATGGTAACCTTCGATTCTCCTTTGCTTTCCACGATCGGATAAGCAATATGACTGCAAGACTTCGAACAATCTTTTTTCCGGCGATGGTCTTCGCCTGTCTAGGTATTCCCCACAAGGCCCCAACTTGAGTCTGCCTATAACGGCGTCAATTACACTTGACTCTTCGACATGTGGTGCTTTTGCCCTGGCTTTTGTAAACCTCTTGATGTACTCTTGCAGTGGTACCTTTTCCCCCTGTTTGATCTGGTGAAGGTCGTTGGCTGTGAGTTCTTGTGGCTGAAACCCCTGAAAGTTACTTTCAATTTTCTCCCGAAGCTGGCTCCATGAACTTATGCTTCCCCTTGGCAGCGACGCATACCATTGCTGAGCAGAGCCTTTTAAATCCATGATCATAGCCTTCGCTTTCGCAGTGTTATCACCTCCCCCTAAGGAAATTGCCATGCTGTACCAAAGTATGAACTACCTTGGATCTGACTCCCCATCGTATTCTGGTAGCAAAGATGGTAATTTGAACTTGTTCGGCCAATCTGCCTGCTCGAGGTCGAATGTTAATGGGGTGGATGGCTTGTCCTTGGAAGATTGTGAACTTCTGCTCTTGTGATGTGGTCTACGTTCCACAAAGGCCTCTTCGTCAGAATCGAACACCCATGATTCCTCAGATTCGTACGAAGACTCCTCCACAACAACTGGTCTGCTTCGCTTTTTTCCCTGAGGCGAAGTTGCTTTGCGTTGCTTTTCGAGCCTTGGCTCAGATCTTACTGAATGTTCTTGCAGGGAATTAACTGTGCCTGCAATATTGCCATCTGTTCTTGAAGTTGAACAGTTTTCTGCCTGATTGCTTGTTGCTCTTGCTCCTTGCGAAGCTGCTGGAGAAGAGCCGTCTTTTTCTAGATTTCTTTCAACATTTGTTGGTACTTTTGTTGTTCTTGGCTTGGGTCACCTGCCTGTGGCCCCTCAGCTTTGAGGAACGCAGCTTCTGCCTGAGCCCTTGTCTAGACATTGGACGAACTTGGCATTTGACTGAGCCTTGCCACTATTGTCGCCTCTACCCTTCTTAATGACGCAATGTCTTCGTCGATTATCCCCGCATCCAAGAGGTCGACTTCAAAGTTTCCATTTGCGATGTCTTCCAGTGCCCCATCACGACTGCCTGGTGCCTGGCTGAGCACTATGTCTCTATCTGCATTTGGATTCGCCCCTTCGTTGACTGGGCCTTCGGACTCTACTGCCGACGGGTCATCGGTAGCTCTTTGTGGATTGGTACTGGTGTTCCTTGGTGCTCTCTTCGGTGCCATTGAGCTGTGGTGGGACGAAGCACGGTGGGCGCCAGAAATGTTGGGGAGAGACCTGTCCTCGAAGTGGGGCCAACAAATGCAAACACCAAAAGAACATTAACTCGCAAACAAACTAAAGCCTGTCTTCGGAAGAGGTCAAGCCAGCCTCTCCTCAGACATCCCTCCTCCTTTTCATTCCATCAGGGCTCGTTTAAATAGGCCCGCATCATTTCACACTTTACATCTTTACCCTCACCTTTTTACATCAAACGAAGGATCTTCGAGGGCATTACAGTATTTTCACACCAACTCGTCCAACTACCACCCTTAAAACGCAACATTTTTACACAAGGGCCCCCGGCATGTGGGCCCACGCTCCTTCCTCCCCCTTCGGGGGATTTCTTACAGCCCTGAAGTCTCACGCCAGCTTTGCGCCGCGATCTTGCGCTGCCACCTTCGCGCGCTCGTCATCTCCCTTTGCTTCTCGAGCGCCCTTGATTTCCTTCCTAGTTAACTTTCCGCCCTCATCGCGAAGGTTCTCAGCACCTTCACGTGTCCAGCACCTTCGACTTCTCTGACTCCCAGGGTCTTTCCATGCAAAGACTCATTGCTCCTTCGCGTAATCGGTGCTTTCTCACTCCGTCGTAAACCCGAAGATGTTAGGCTTCGAGCCCCTGCGACCTTCGTTGCCCTGAGGCGTCACCTTCCGAAGATATCGAGCCTGCACAGACACCACAAAACAGAGAATGGCTGCTTCTCCTTGACCCGAAGGCCCGCAGTCGAAATGGTTAACAATAGGGGGTTAGGTGCGAAATGGATTTCCCCAACATTAAACTTGAGCAACACTAGCAAATTCATGACCATCTAATTTTCTCTAATATGGGATCGCAAACCATTAAAAGCTAATTCAGCAAGATCCCTTTCGGAGATAACAAGACGATAACAACAGTTTTTTGTTTCTCTAAATCTTGTAATGTAATTAGTATCAGGCTCATCATGCTTTTGCCTAACCGATGTTAAATGACTTAACCTTAACTCATTATAGCCACTATAAAAGTGATCATGAAATTTTTGCTCTAGTTGTTGCCAAGTATGAATAGAGTTAACAGGTAATGAAGCAAACCATGAAAAAGCATTGCCAGTTAAAGATAAAGAAAAGAGATGCATTTTTATTTCTTCTATGTACACTATATAAGCTTTGCAATTAGATGAATAACCAAGAAGAAATCCCTCATCACACTTTCTTTGGAATTTGGATAGACGAGAACCTTTCCTTAGAATATATCATTTGCAACCAAAAACCCGAAAATAAGAAATATTAGGCTTTCTTCCAATGAGAAGTTCATATGGAGTCTTGTTGAAGAATCTATGACAATATAGCCTATTTGATGCATGGCAAGCGGTGTTGATTGCTTCGGCCCAAAATGAATCCGAAACCTTATATTCATCTAGCATAGGTCTTGCCATCTCAATTAAGGTTCTATTCTTCCTCTCAACTACACCATTTTGCTCCGGAGTGTAAGTAGTTGAGAATTCATGCTTGATTCCCTTCTCATCACAAAAATCTTCAACACTTGTATTCTTAAACTCACTACCATTGTCACTTCTTACTTTCTTCAATTTTTGCTCAAATTCATTTTCGGCCCTCTTGACAAAGCTCTTGAAAATTTCACTAGTATGAGATTTGTCGTGTAGAAAGAATACCCATGTGTATCTTGAATAATCATCCACAATCACAAGACAATAGCTATTTCCACCAATGCTTCCATAAGTAGTAGGACCAAATAAATCCATATGCAATAATTCCAATGGTCTTGTGGTTGACATGGTACTCTTGTTACGATGAGAGTTGGCAACTTGTTTTCCGGCTTGACAAGCACTACACAATTTGTCCTTCTCAAATTTCACATCTTTCAAGCCAAGAACTAGATCATGCTTCACTAAGCGATTGAGTTGTTTCATACCAACATGACCTAGTCTTCTATGCCACAACCAACCCATTGAGGCCTTTGAGAATAAGCAAGTCATCAAACTAGCCTTCTTAGAAGAGAAATCCACAAGATATAAACTTTCATGACGAAAGCCCTTAAAGATAGTATCTTTTCCATCAAGTGAAGTGACCTCAAATTCATTGCTAGTGAAAGTGCACTTATAACCATTATCACAAAGTTGAGCAATAGATAGCAAGTTGAAATTAAGAGAATAAACTAGTAAGACATTGGAGAGATTATAATCTTTAGAGATGGGAATTTCACCAATGCCTTTTACACCTCCCTTGCTATCATCCCCAAAAGTGATCTTGTCAAAGTCGGAGATGTCTTCATCAAGATGAGAAAAGATTTTTCTTGCGCCGGTCATATGATTAGTGCAACCACTATCAATTACCCAATGTCTTCCTCCGGCTTTATAGTCCACCTACAAACGAAATCACTTCTTCTTAGGTACCCAATTTCTCTTGGGTCCTTCAATGTTAGTGACCAAAATTTTGGGCACCCAAATAGATTTCTTTCTATCACATCCAATAGAACGACCAACAAATCTAGCACAAACAATACCCTTTGAATCTTTTTCAAGTACATAGGATGGATCAAAGGATACGGTCTTCTTGCTCTTGCATTTGTGATTTACATCAACTTTTGTCTTGCATACATGACACATCTTGAATTTTCCTTCATCTTCAAGAAATATTTTGGAAGCAACAAAAGTAGTCTTCTTGGGAATGAATGCCATTTTCCCTTTCTTCGGAACATAATCAATACCATTCTTGTTCAAGGTAAATTTTTGGTTTGTCCAACAATGATTAAACCGGACATGACTTCCAAAATACCTAGCAAGATCCTTGGACAAGCACTCAACTTCCTTTTTCAAAGATTCATTTTCCAATATAAGAGATGAATCACAAGAATTATTCTCACTAATGCAAGAGCTAGTGGTTGTGCTACAAGATGGGTTAGTTGCACATGAAGAATCATTTAATATATCACATTCAACACTCATGCTTACTTTTCCTTTGACTTCTTGTGCAAGGAGAGAGTTGTGAGCTCCCTTAAGCTCCTCATGCTTTTCTTTAAGAATCCCCCACGAAGTGTTTAGTTTGTCATGGGAGTCCTTAAGGTTGGCATGAGAAGTCTTTAGCTCCTCATAGGAATTTTGAAGTGAAGAATTCTTCAACTCCAAATCCTTCAACTTTGACCTTTCCTTGCGCAATTTGTCATCGGACTTAATAAGCATTTCCACAAGAGCATCATAAGAAATAGTATTATCATCAACATCATCATCACTATCATCATCATTAGCATCCTCAACTATTACCTTGGTTTCACCTTTTGCCATTAGACAAAATGGCTTGGAGAAGAGTGAAGGAGCTTCCTTAATAGCAATTCCGGCAAGACCTCTTGAAGGTTTGTCATCATCATCTTCTTCATCGGAGCTTGCATCGGAATCCCATTCAACAAAATAGGCTTGCCCATTTCTCCTTCTTGTAGTACTTCTTCTTATTCTCATTTTTCTTGTACTCACTTTTCTTGCCCTTCTTCTTGCCATATTTATCTTCTTTCTTGTTTGGACAATTGATTGATATGTGTCCAACTTCACCACAAGAAAAACAATCTTTTCCTTCAAAAGGATTCTTCTTTGATGATTGCCCTTTCTTCCCAAATTTCTTCCTATTAATGATTCTTCTAAGCCCTCTAACAACAAGAGCCAATTCTTCATCCGTGTCACTCTCTTGTTTTTCATCACCACCTTCTTCTTGAGAGGCTTTGGCCTTGAGAGCGATACTTTTCTTCTCCTCAGCCTTAGCTTCACCATGCACTTCCTTTTGTGATTGCTTGAACATATCATGAGTGAGCACCTCACTAAGTACCTCTGTGGGAGTGATTGTCTTCAAATTTGATCTCACAAGCAAAGTCACAATAGTCTCATATTTCTCCGGAAGACATCTAAGAAACTTATGAGAGAAGTCTTGATCCGGGACATCAAAATCAAGGCACTTGAGTTCATTCATGATAGCATTCAACCGGTTGAACATGGTTGAAATGTCTTCATCTTTCTTCATAGTGAACTCATTGAATTTTCTTTTATACAAATAAAGTTTAGCTTCCTTGATGGTGGAAGTCCCTTCATAAATTTCCATAAGCTTCTCCCATATCTTATTTGCTTGCTTGAGACCCTTGACTCGGTTGAATTCACTAAGAGTAAGAGCATTGTAGAGCACACTCAATGCTTGATTGTTGTACTTTATGTTGTCCGTGTCTTGTTGAGTTGGTTTATCCGGATCCGATACAACATATCCCTCTTGCACAATTCTCCACAAATTTCCTTCCAAGGCTTGAAAATGAACCTCCATTCTAATCTTTCAATAGTCATAGTTTGTTCCATCAAAGACCGAAGGTTTTCCCACATGAAACTTTGTCTTCTCATCAGTCATTGTCCTGCTCCGGGATGGTTAAATCCTTCAAATATGGAGTCCTCAGCTCTGATACCACTTGTAGGATCTAGGACACCGACTAGAGGGGGGGTGAATAGGCGGTTTAAATTCTAAAAGCACAACACTAGACAAATTTAATTAGAATAACAAGGGGAATTAAATTTCTAACTATCCTAGGTCTATGTTGAGGGTTTGCAACCTAGGATGACAAGATACAATTCAATCTCTAGTAAGTAAAAAAGCTCAAAGTAAATGCTTGAAGGTAAAATGAGCAAGAAGGTAACCAAGCACTAGAGACGAAATTTATCCCGTGGTATCGGTGACTTGCCGGTCACCCCTAATCCACGTTGAGGTGGATTCAATGTTCAACCTCTCCTTTATCAAGGCACCGCTTGATCTTTGAGACGGTTAGAACCAAAGAACCACTCCACACCTCGATTCCACTAGAGTTGCTCTTTACCGCTCCGGTGAGGTGAGCACAACACCCCTCACAACAATCTTCCAAAGGCTCCTTCACAATCTTCTTTGAAGAGCTCAAAGGAACCACAACCTTCAAGCCGTCTAGGAGGTGGCAACCTCCAACAGTAACAAGCCAATGACGCTTGCTTGAAGACTCCCTAGTGCCACAAAGCTCAAACTCTTGATGCAAAGCACTAGGATGCTCTCAATCTCACAAGAATGCAACCACTAAGCAAAGTGAGTGAGAGAGAGGGAAGGGAGAGCTCAAGGTATGCAAGAAAGCTTTTCAAAGTGCCAAGAGAGGCTCTCCCAACCAGGACATGGGGTATAAATACCCCCTTCCCACGCAGCTAGCCGTTATGTGCTGAAAACGGTTTAAAACAGGGCCCGCGGACAGTCCGCCCCACACTTGGCGGACAGTCCGCCTCCCAACATCAACAGCTCGAAAACGTGTCAGAGAAGACCGTTACAGGGCGCGGACCCTCCGCTAACAGAGAGCGGACCGTCCGCCGTACAAGCTAAAAACTCAGTCAAACTGACCACGGACAGTCCGCCGGCAAAAAGTATTTTCTAACCCCCAGAACACGGTTCTTTTAGAACGGTCCGCTGAACGGTCCGCCTCACAAGAATTGAACCGCGGACAGTCCGCCACAAAGGGCCGGACAGTCCGCCGGCAAAAGGTCGGCGCTGCCGTCTGGGACTTAGTCGATTTTCCTCATGATCAATCAGCCTGCGGACCGTTCTCCACCCTGAGCGCGGACCGTCCACTTGTCTCGGACTGTCCGCCCCAAAGGCCACGAACTGTCCGCAGTTCGACAGTCAGCTTTTCCCAAAACAGATTTTTCTCTTCTTCCTTTTGCACTTTCTCAAACGTTGTTAACCCTCATGCATGCAATGCAAGTATTTGAGCAAAGTGGCACTATAGAACCGTCAAGCAAATGCAATTGACCCCTCTTGATAGTACGGCTATCTAGCCTATTAATCCGGTCAATTTGCACCCTCTAATCACCTCTTGACCGGTAAAAGAAAAACCTATCTTATACCTTTGCCTTGAGCTCCTTTTTGGTTCACCATACTCACAAGTATAGCAAGTCATTCTTATGAAGCTCGCATCACCACGGGGACTAACCTATTCTTTTATCTCGATAAAAATGTTAGTCCACTATGATTGTCATTAATTACCAAAGCACACTTTAGGGGCCTAGATGCCTTCAACTGAGCCTTGCCACTATTGTCGCCTCTACCCTTCTTAATGACGCAATGTCTTCGTCGATTATCCCCGCATCCAAGAGGTCGACTTCGAAGTTTCCGTTTGCGATGTCTTCCAGTGCCCCATCACGACTGCCTGGTGCCTGGCTGAGCACTATGTCTCTATCTGTGTTTGGATTCGCCCCTTCGTTGACTGGGCCTTCGGACTCTGCTGCCGACGGGTCATCGGTAGCTCTTTGTGGATTGGTACTGGTGTTCCTTGGTGCTCTCTTCGGTGCCATTGAGCTGTGGTGGGACGAAGCACGGTGGGCGCCAGAAATGTTGGGGAGAGACCCGTCCCTGAAGTGGGGCCAACAAATGCAAACACCAAAAGAACATTAACTCGCAAACAAACTAAAGCGTGTCTTCGGAAGAGGTCAAGCCAGCCTCTCCTCAAACATCCCTCCTCCTTTTCATTCCATCAGGGCTCGTTTAAATAGGCCCGCATCATTTCACACTTTACATCTTTACCCTCACCTTTTTACATCAAACGAAGGATCTTCGAGGGCATTACAGTATTTTCACACCAACTCGTCCAACTACCACCCTTAAAACGCAACACTTTTACACAAGGGCCCCCGGCATGTGGGCCCACGCTCCTTCCTCCCCCTTCGGGGGATTTCTTACAACCCTGAAGTCTCACGCCAGCTTTGCGCCGCGATCTTGCGCCGCCACCTTCGCGCGCTCGTCATCTCCCTTTGCTTCTCGAGCGCCCTTAATTTCCTTCCTAGTTAACTTTCCGCCCTCATCGCGAAGGTTCTCAGCACCTTCGCGTGTCCAGCACCTTTGACTTCTCTGACTCCCAGAATCTTTCCACGCGAAGACTCATTGCTCCTTCGCGTAATCGGCGCTTTCTCACTCCGTCGTAAACCCGAAGATGTTAGGCTTCGAGCCCCTGCGACCTTCGTTGCCCTGAGGCGTCGCCTTCCGAAGATATCGAGCCTGCACAGACACCACAAAACAGAGAATGGCTGCTTCTCCTTGACCCGAAGGCCCGCAGTCGAAATGGTTAACAATAGGGGGTTAGGTGCGAAATGGATTTCCCCAACATTAAACTTGAGAAACACTAGCAAATTCATGACCATCTAATTTTCTGTAATATGGGATCGTAAACCATTAAAAGCTAATTCAGCAAGATCCCTTTCGGAGATAACAAGACTATAACAACAGTTTTTTGTTTCTCTAAATCTTGTAATGTAATTAGTATCAGGCTCATCACGCTTTTGCCTAACCGATGTTAAATGACTTAACCTTAACTCATTATAGCCACTATAAAAGTGATCATGAAATTTTTGCTCTTGTTGTTGCCAAGTATGAATAGAGTTAACAGGTAATGAAGCAAACCATGAAAAAGCATTGCCAGTTAAAGATAAAGAAAAGAGATGCATTTTTATTTCTTCTATGTCACTAGCTTCTCCTAATTAAGCAAGATATTGACTAACATGCTCCCAAGTAGTTTTGCTATCATCCCCGTTAAACTTTATGAATTCAGGACAATGCCAACCAACAGGATAAGGAACTGAATCAAAGCTAGCAGGATACGGTTTTTGATATGAAGAATTTTTATATTTTTACTTCTATCCCATAGTCATCTCTCATTTGTTTAGCACGATTAGCATTAAACCTATCGATGACTTCTTGTATGGTGGTTGGCATTGGCGTAGTTGAAGCGTTCGATTGCAACACATTGCCTTGTGTAGATGGGTTTAGGGGGTTGTGCTGCAAACAACTAGTAGGTTGTGTATTAGGAACAAAACCATACCCAATGCTTGTTCCAAAAGGAACCATAAACGGAACACCATGAGCTACTGTAGTATCACCAGATCGGCCAGAGGCAGCCTGAACAGGAGGTACAGTAACTATACCCAATGTCGTTGCCTTGCACGTGTAGCCCGAACTGGTTGGTGACGGAAACTACTCGTGCGAGTGAGTAGTCGGAGGGGGACGGAAACTTGTCGTGCGAACTGCCAAGCGGTGGAGAACTTGTCGCGTGGGCCCCCATGTACTCAGAGGAAAAGGCGCCGGTGCGCATGGGCCGCCCGGCGCCTGGCCCGTGACGGAAACAGGTCGTACGGACTTCCAGGTACTCGCAGGCATAATACTCATTGTTGTCGGCGTGTCAGTCCGTACAACGTTTCTCAGAGGTTGTGGTGGGCCCTGGCCTAGGACCTCGTCAGTAGCCCCCGAGCCTGGTGAGGGAGTCATGGACTCGCTCCCAGGTTCAATTGCCATGGAGACGAAGAGGTTGGATGCATTTTTCCTGACGGGGGCGCGCGAGCGCACCCGCGGGTGATAGCCCCTGAGCCCACAGACAAGTCGGAGACTGTTGACGGCTGTTAAGTGCCTACTTTAGCCGTCAATATACTCATAAATAAAGGAGCATAAGGCATTTCTTACACGTATTTAGTTAAGAATAATGTAGTTGCACTTGTCCTTGGAGATTATTTGATTTGCAGGAAAATAAGCAAGAAAAGAGTGGCAAACTCACCTTCTATGATCCATGCCACATCACCTCATCCTAGGAGGACTACCAACAAGGATTCCATGCATGCAAAGCTGCCAATAAGGGCGCCATGCATGCATGCCATGAAAGCAATCCAAGTGAAGCACACTCCGACGAATCAGAGCCTGACACATGGACATCACATGGATCCATGGACCCACCACCGCATCAAAAGGAAGTGGACACCAGGAACCGACTTCAGGACCCGCATGACAGCCACCTGGAGAAAACACACCACGAGTGGGGCCCACAGGGGGTCGGCCGAAACGACCTTGAGGCCCCTACTCAGGGGCTTCCACGTGGTGTCTCACCATTGGTCCTAAGTGCCTTTCCCGAGGTGTTTGCCTCCACTCCT
This sequence comes from Cenchrus fungigraminus, assembly GCA_036936925.1. Taxonomy (NCBI): domain Eukaryota; kingdom Viridiplantae; phylum Streptophyta; class Magnoliopsida; order Poales; family Poaceae; genus Cenchrus; species Cenchrus fungigraminus. The sequence continues at coordinate 26,852,135 of CM072775.1, forward strand.
CACCGGTGCCTTGGCCTATAAGTAGAAGGGGAGGGGGCTCACTTAGAAACCATCGACACTTGCAACACCTCTCTCACTTTTAGTTTCAAGGCTAGGAGGTAGGCTAGATTAGTTCAACTTCAGGTTCCAAATCTACTTTGGGATCTAGGTATGAGTTCTCTTGTATCTTTATTCATTTGTATGACTTTGATCTACTTCAGTTATTCAGCTATTTCGTATAAAGTCGTGTTAGTATACATGGGTGATTAGTTCATGTGTTCTTCACCTGTTCATCAATTAGAGGCTCCTGTTCTTGATGAACAAGGCCTTTCGATCCACTTGACGGGTGACTTTCACATGTTTCCGGTGTTTGTTCATAAGTTAGAGGCTCGTATTCTTCGCAAACACAACCCTTTGATCCAGTTGAACAGACATAGGAAAACACAAATATGTTTGTGTACCTAACCTGGTTTGATCTAGTTAGATGACATGACTGTGTTGTATGAAGTCTGTGCTTAAGCTATGGTACTCGGTGTAATTGGCTGGTTTATTTGGTGGCTTGACCTAGGTCACAATAGCCCGGGCCGATCAAGTCCGGCTAACAACGTAAGAATGGTGCTTGGGTTGCGTAGCTACCTTACTTATGAGTTTATCCCATAGTTTGTCTTGGGGTAGGCCGCGGTAGTGACAGCCGTTGGCCCCTCTGAAATCCCCCACGTTCGGATAAGCTGTAGGAGTCTAAAGTCTAGCAACCGGAGTTGTGCGGAAGCAAAGCGGGAGGTTAGCTCCCCGTGGTACCTGGGTGCTTAAGTCAATGTTCTTCAACGCTAATGTATCTAACTCGTTCTTACCAGCTTTATGTGTACAGTACATAAGAACCTAGAACTTACTCGTATGTTGCCTCCTATGCCTAGGACCCTTTAGAGAGAGAGTGAGTGTGTGTGTGATCACACTACCCCATTATCATTTCTTACCCCTGCACTTGAGTGTCTGATTTATTTCCATCTATGATCTATACTCATTGCAATAGTGTTGAGCTTGTTAATCCACCAAAGCCTTCCTTGGATTCGATACCCTTTGGAATACTCCTTTGGGGAAATGCTACAATCGTACTTCCGTGCGCTTGCGGACTCCTGTAACGTTAAGAATTACCAACCAGCATTTCTGGTGTTGTTACCAGGATGGGTTCCAAACCCGTTCATTGGTAGTTGCGTTAAGAAATGTCAACAAGCATTTCTAGTGCTGTTGCCGGGGAAGGCTTAAGGATGACATATCAACACTTTGCATATGTTTATAATCATGACAGGAATAAAACAGTTCTCAATGCAGGCTAACTTGGATTGTCTTCTTTGTCTATTGATGATGAAAACAGTTAGTGCATGACTGGTTTCGACTTACCGCCAAATTTCACTGAAGATCGTGAGTCACTCGTAAGGAAGGCACGAACACATTTCGGCTCTCCTCTGCGTGAACGTTCAGAAGTCGATCCAACTTCCTTTGTGCTATCCGCGTCAACTTCCATGGCCAACGCTGTTGTCGAGAAGACTCTCCGCGAGTACTCCGCTCCCTCTGCTGACCAGGTGCCGACAGGCCTTGAGATCAACACCGGGAATGGAAACTTTGAGATCAAGACTGGCTTAATCACGATGGTACAGGCTAGCCCATTGTTGACGGCTGTTAAGTGCGTACTTTAGCCGTCAATATCCTCATGAATAAAGGAGCATAAGGCATTTCTTACACGTATTTAGTTAAGAATAATGTAGTTCCACTTGTCCTTGGACATTATTTGATTGCAGGAAAATAAGCAAGAAAAGAGTGCCAAACTCACCTTCTAGGGTCCATGCCACATCACCTCATCCTAGGTGGGCTGCCAACAAGGATGCCATGCATGCAAACCTGCCAACTAGGGAGCCATGCATGCATGCCATGCAAGCAATCCAAGTGAAGCAACCCCCGACGAATTAGAGTGTGACATGTGGACATCACATGGATCCATGGGCCCACAAAGGCATGCAAACCACGCGAAAACAGGGTGGACACCGGGAACCAACCTAAGGACCCACAGGGCAGCCTCCAGGAGGAAGCACACCCCGAGTGGGGCCCACAGGGGGTCGGCCGACCCCAGGGGTAGGCCGAACCGACCTTGAGGCCGCCACTCAGGGGCTTCCACGTGGTGGCTCTCCATTGGTCCTAGGCGCCTTCCCTGGGGTGTTTGCCTCCATTCTTCGCCGGTGCACGGGCCTATAAATAGAAGGAGAGGGGGCTCACTTATGGGATATCCACACTTGCAACACCTCTCTCACTTTTAGTCTCAAGGCTAGGAGGTAGGCTAGAGTAGTTCTAATTCAGGTTCCAAGTCTACTTTGGGATCTAGGTATGAGTTATCTTGTGTCTTATTTCATTTGTAGCACTTTGATCTACTTCAGTTATTTATCTATTTCATATAAAGTTGTGTTAGTATACATGAGTGATTTGTTCATGTGTTCTTCACCTGCTCATCATTTAGAGGCTCCTGTTCTTGATGAACAAGGCCTTTTGATCCACTTGACGGGTGACTTTTACATGTTTCTAGTGTTTGTTCATAAGTTAGAGGCTCGTGTTCTTCGCGAACACGACCCTTTGATCCAGTTGAATAGACATAGGAAAACTCAAATCCGTTTGTGTACATAACCTGGTTTGATCTAATTAGATGACATGATTGCGTTGTATGAAGTCTGTGCTTGAGCTACGGTACTCGGTGTAATTGGCTGGTTTATCTAGTGGCTTGACCTGGGTCACAATAGCCCGGGCCGGTCAAGTTCGGCTAACAACGTAAGCATGGTGCTTGGGTTGCGTAGCTACCTTACTTATGAGTTTATCCCATGGTTTGTCTTGGGGTAGGCCGTGGTAGTGACAGCCGTTGGTCCTCTGAAATCCCCCACGTTCGGATAAGCTGTAGGAGTCTAAAATATAACAACCGGAGTTGTGCAGAAGCAACGCGGGAGGTTATCTCCCCGTGGTACCTGGGTGCTCAAGTCAATGTTCTTCAACGCTAGTGTATCTAACTCATTCCTTCCAGCTTTATGTGTATAGTAGATTAGAACCTAGAACTAACTCGTGTGTCGCCTCCTATGCCTAGGACCCTTTAGAGAGAGAGAGAGTGAGTGTGTGTGTGATCACACTACCCCATTATCAAATCTTTACCCCTGCACTTGAGTGTCTGGTTTGTTTCCGTCTATGATCTATACTCATTGCAATAGAGTTGATCTTGTCATTCCGCCAATGCCTTCCTTGGATTCGATACCCTTTGGAATACTCCTTTGGGGAAATGCTACAATGGTACTTCCGTGCGCTTGCAGATCTCTGTAAACGTTAAGATTTACCAATCAGCATTTCTGGCGCTTTTACCAGGATGGGTTCCAAACCTGTTCTTAGGTGATTGCGTTAAGAAATGTCAACACCCATTCTGTGGCAAGCCTAATGAAGATGCGAGCGCCCACCTGTAGCAGTTCCTATAACTGTGCAATACCTTCACTATACTAGGAGTGGACAAAGATGCTATTCATCTACGACTGTTTCCCTTCTCACTACTGGGCAAGGCGAAGCAGTGGTTCCACGCGAACTGTGCAGAAATTAACACTTGGGCAAAGTGCTCCGCAGCATTCCTCGCGAAGTTCTTTCCGTTGGGCAAAACCAATGTCCTTCAGGGGCGAATTTCAAGTTTCCAGCAAGCAGCAAGTGAGACTATCCCAGAAGCTTGGGAGAGGCTCCAGAAGTACATCCTGGCTTGTCCTCATCATGGGATGGACAACTGGCTTGTTCTTCAAAGTTTCTATAATGGGCTAACTCCGACAGCCCGAGGCCATATTGATGCTGCAGCTGGAGGAGCCTCCTTCTCTCTTACTATTGCTGAAGCTACTACACTGATTGAGAAGATGGTTACCAACCAAGGGTGGAGTGATGATCGACTCCAGCCACGTCAAAGGGGTACACATACCGTCAAGGAAGCGGATATGCTGCACACTGTTGACACATCTTATCCGATATATATATAAGTCAAACAAACATAAGAAAAGGGCATAATTGTTAATACCAACCAAGAATAGGGTGTTACTAACAGTTTTCCTAGAGTTTTGGAAATTCTATGTCTTGCAGGGATTAATCAGAGAAATTGGAAAAAGAACACTTCTAGAAGACTCCAGAAGGCTCCGGAACTCAACGTGACTTGGTATCCAAGAAAGAAGCATCTAGAAGGGGCAAGGACCCACCGACCCGAAGCAGACCCCGAGGGGGGCCCATCCCAGGCCGGTCGGCCTGGTGGTGGGGCCGGTCGGCCCCCCCGGGTGCCACCTCAGCCCTACTTCTGGAAGGTTCTTCCACCGCCTATGAGGATCAATCTAAACCATATGTTATGTCGGTTTGATCGTACGGCGCATGGTACCCCCTCAGGACTATATAAGCAGCCCCTAACCCCCCTGGCAGAGAGAGCCCGGTTTTTCAGTTCATACACCAGATCAAGTCATCAAGTCAGAGATACTACGCCCTAGAAACACCAAATCGAGAGAGTAGCTAACTAGTCTAGATCTAGGGGGAGGCAAGGCGTCTAATTGGCTCCTGATCGTCTAGAAGCTGATCAAGATACTGATCTAGCTTCGCTCTTGTAAGTTCTTTATAAGTTCTTTTACATTTGCTGTAGAGACATATGTTCTTAACAATGATTGTATTCGAGATTATATGCTTTGGTGTTTATTATGATTACATGTTTAGCATAGTTGATTTACCTTTATATTCGTGCATGGAGTCGAATAGCCCTCACCTAGATCATCTGTTAACATGGGTGAGTGGTAAAGATAGTGTAAGCGTGGTGCTTATACTATATTTACCTGCGATTGCACCCTACATGCCGGGTTGTGTGGTAGATCGTGGTGGTGACAGCACTGTTGAGTCCTTTGCAATCCACCCCCCGTGTGTAGGACTAGTGGAGCCTTATACTATTTGGGTTGTTTCAAGTTTCGGCCTTGATCCTGCTAGGTAGTCTCCCCATGCATAAGTATACTAGTTCTTCTTCCATGATTGTTAAATGTATTGCACTAATCATAGTATGCATTGACATATAGTTTAGGGTTACCGAGGAGTATCCTCGCTAACTAGGCTGTGAATATGGTTTTCTTTCTATATTGACACTTTCTGGTGGTTCACTATGTTATGACTTGATCAATGCTATCATTATCATTATCTTTATGTGACTTACACCTGTTTATAGTAATTGATATATTTTGGTCACTCTACATTACACAACTGAAAGATGTACATGTATTGTTATTATAGATAGAAGACTTCTTTCCCTGTGGTAGAATATAAATACAATACCTGGTTTTACTCCTGGTTAAAATGCTACAATGGTATATTCATATCTGTGCGCTAGCGGATACCTATTTATATATATTTTCTTATCTAGAGATCCAAGGCATATGTAAGAGTACCAATCCATGCGTTTTAGTGGCACTTCTGTCAGGGTTGACAACCTAGATCAGGTTGTGCTATGACCCGTAGCAGATTTATCTTTTAGTTTATCTGAAAGCAACATCTGATATACACTTAGCATCATGTTAAGATATACCTTTGCATTTCTGGTGCTGTCGATGGAGATGGATCTTATATCTGTTTCTAGTCGATGACGTTAGCAATGTCAACAAGCATTTTTGGCGCCGTTGCCGGGGAAAGATAGTCTATAGCCTAGAACAAAAATAAATTTAGTAATAGCATGCATGCATCTCTCACACGTAATGTATTGAGAACCCAAATTATCATTGCTTAAACAGGCTTACCCTTGTTCTTTCCACTTTTGTCAATCTGATTTCAGGGTAATGTATGAATAAGAATCTTCTAGACAACTTTGTTTCAGATCCAGAGAAAATCCTAAGGAAGGCAAGGCCAAAGCCCAAGTCTCAGCCCACGTCCTCTGCCTTGGAAGATTCAATAGTACGAAGCTTAACACCCAAGTTTAAAGTAATGGCAAACAAGACCCTTCGCGAGTACTCCGCACCGACCCCGGACAACATTCGTATTGGTCCGGCAGTCGCTGTGGGAGACAAAGCTTTTGAGCTCAAGCCTGCACTGATCAACATGGTACAAGATAGCCAATTATGTGGAAAAGCTCATGAAGATCCCAACGCACACCTTCAGCATTTCTTGGAGATATGTGGCACCTTCACGATCAAAGATGTGCCAAGTGATGCAATCCTACTTCGCTTATTCCCATTCTCACTCTTAGGGCGAGCGAAGCAATGGTTTTACTCCAACAAAGACAAACTTACAACTTAGACACTGTGTTCTACTGCCTTTCTGGCAAAGTTCTTTCCTATAGGCAAAACCAATGCCTTACGGGGGAAATTTTCAAGTTTCCAGCAGCAACATGACGAATCTGTTCCTGAAGCATGGGAGCGCTTCCAAGACTACATCTCAGAATGCCCACACCACGGAATGGAGAATTGGTTGCTCATGCAGACCTTCTACCACGGGCTCACTACCAACACTCGTGAAACGATGGATGCTGCAGCTGGAGGTGCTTTCCTATCCCTTACACTTACTCAAGCCACTAACCTTGTGGAAAAGATGGCATCCAATCAAGCTTGGAACGAGGAACGTCAACCCCGCAAGAAAGAAAGAGGAATGCACCAGCTCAAGGAGGTAGACATGCTGTCTACCAAAATGGACTTAATCATGAAGAGGCTTGAAGACAAAGCCCTTGAGAAGAAGGAAGTCATGCAACTCTTCGAATCCCGCATGACTTGTGAAGAGTGTGGAAACACTAGACACTCGGGCAATCAATGCCCTCAGCTGGAGGAGGACGTGAACTACATCAACAACAACAACCAATATCGTCCCCAGCGAAATCAAGGATGGACCCAGCAGAGGCCCAACTACCCAGGTAACTATTCAGGCAACTATCAAGGTAATAACTCTTCCAATAATTTTGCACCTTTAGGAGAGTTAGTCCAAAACCAGGGTAGAGTTATGGATAATCTGTCTAAGAAGTTAGCTTCGAATGATAAAATGTTAGAAACTATTAGTAATAAAATGGAAAGCTTTTCTTCTGCCATTAAGAACCAGCATAGTTTTAATAAAATGATAGAATCTCAGATATCTCAGCTGGCATCATCTGTTCCCACGGCTAACTCAGGTAAGATTCCGGGCCAGCCGGAAGAATTAGAATCAGCAAATCTTGTCGATATCTATCATGCAGGTCTGTGCTCTAATAAGACAGAAGAAGGCCCAAAGTGGACTGACTGGGACATGCCCGCCAAGAGAGGAGATCCAGGGAGGCCCGTCATCACCATCACTATTGGAGCCTACACTTTCGAGAATGCACTTTGTGACTTTGGTCTAGCATCAACATAATGCCCAAGGTAATATATCAGAAAATTAATGGTTCACCTTTATTGTACACAACCATGTGCTTGCAGCTCGCAGACCTGTCACTATGCTACCCCGAGGGCATCCTAGACGACATATGTCTGGGGGTAGGAAGCTCCTACGTAGTTGCCGACTTCGCTGTTGTCGAGACTGGGGGAAGTGAGAACGCCCCAATCATTTTGGGACGTCCTTTCCTTGCCACAGTCAAAGCCATCATCTACGCCGACACCATGAAGATCGTCTTCACCATCAACGGGAAGAGGGAGAGATTCAGTTTCAAGAACAAGGTCCTAAGAACTCCTGCACACCCCCAATACCCTTACCCTCAAGAGTACAAGCCAGCTGTCGAGAAGAAAAGGAGAAATAGAAGGAGGAACAAGAAGAACAATCGACCTCGACCACACGTGGAGGAAGTTTGGATGATCAACAAGATTCAATCAGAAAACGAGAACCTGTTTCCTTCACCACTGCTGCGAAAGCTAGATGACCCTGGAGTGCCATCAGTCCACTGCTCCATCAATCAATGGAACTTCCAGCGAGTTGTCTACGACACGGGATTGGGCATCAACTTAATGTCTAAGGTAACTTATGAATTAATATATGGTGATCTTCCTTTGTATTCCACCTATATAATGCTGCAGATGGCAGACCAATCACACCGATTCCCAGAGGGAATTGCACGAGATGTACCTGTCAAGATAAAGGATCACTATGTCCTAACTGACTTTGTAGTCATGGACATGGGAGATGAAGAGCAAGATCCTCCCATAGTACTTGGGAGACCGTTCCTGAACACCACAAGAGCGATCATCTACATCAGGACGGGCGAGATTCACTTCCAGTTCAAAACTGAGAAGGTACGTTGCTACTTTAATACTTATACTGACTCTGAGCAGCCCAAGAAGAACAAGACGCAGAGACGCCTTCAGAAATTGCAACACAAGGTGAACACGAAGTTGATGGACATCAAGAGTAATGAAGAAGAGATTAAAGAGAAGTCCGCTCAGCTCCTACCAGTTAAGAACTCTGGACCTGTTACCCTAGAAAGGTCTCCACCGAAGAAACAAGTTTGGAGAAAGAAAGACAAGAGTACACCTTCGGAAGATCAACCACTACCCACGTCACCAATTGATCAATCATCGGCTACTGCATCCACGCCACTCGTTCAGATCATTGAAGGCACCATACCAGACACGACATTCCGACGAGGTGTCATAGATGAAAGCACGCCATGGGAGTAAGTACTCGAGATTCTTACCGAGAGGTAACTCGGTATATATTTTTTTTGCACTGCATATTTAAATTAGCATATTTTTTTAGCATATTTACATACCTATACCTGCATTAGAAAAAGTCTATAAATATGTTTTATGCATTTACATCTGTTCCTTAAGGCCCCATGTACACCGTACCGTGGTGGCATAAAAAAATTAAATGTTGCATTCACATGTTTTTGCTTTAGCATCCCTTTTGCATATAAAAATTTACAAAAATATGTGGGCACATGAAGGTCCACACTTTTCAGAGAAAACCCAAAAAGAAGTGGGCACATGAAGGCTCACAACATAATCCTAGAATTTGTTCCTTCGGGTATGTGCGAAATTAATATTTACAGGGAGAAATTAAGGAAGACCTGAAGGTTAGCAAGTTCCAAGGACGAATCAAGGACTACTTCAAGATCTAGCTTGGGGGAGAGCACCCCCAGTTATCACGAGAAGTATCATTATCCTATGTTTTTAGTATTAGCTAGTTATGTGTTTGCCTAGAGTTAAAGAGTCTTAGTTAAAAGTCTTAGTGTGAATAAATGCTAGAGTCTGCTAGTTGGCTTTTGTTTTTAAAAATGATCTTGATGACATATGCATGGAAATGAGGAATAGTTGCTCCGCCGTAATTCCTCTTCAATACTTAGTTTTCAGACCTAGATTCTACTAAAGCTTTAAATGCTTAATTTGCTCTAAACCCAAAAACTGTGGGAAGTACATGCTTAATCTGAGTCTAGGCTTTGAAAGATGATTCATGAAAAGTTGAGCTGCTGTTTATCATATTCCTAGAGATGCTTGATTCCTGGTTTTTCTTTTAAAATCATGAAAAATCTTACATGATGAGTTCCTGTGTTTATGATCCTTGAGAGCTTGTCATACACATCAAGATCATTCCACTCCACCAATTATGCTGCTTCTAACCCGGAAGTACGCATTCTCCATAATCCATCAAGCCACAAGCCATGTTATAAAATAGCTCATGCAACCCTTGGATATGTCTCTCAATATGTCAAAAAGATTCTGGGGCTACATTCGAAAAAAAAGAGAAAGAGAAAAAAAAGTGAGATGAGAGAGGGAGAGAAAAGGACAAGTGTCATACTAGGCGAGAAGGGCCTTCCTCCCTAAATAATAAATTTAGAGATGAATAATGGACACAAGTCCGAGGGCGAGAAGAGCCCACATCTCTAAGGAGAGAGAAAAATGGACAAAAGTCTGGGGCGAGTAGAGCCCACCTCTCCAAGAATGGAAAGCCCAGATCTTAAAGTCTTAGAAAGAGAGATGTAGTCCAAGAGCTTGAGAAAGAAACAAAAAGATATTAGAAAAAGGCTAAAAGCTTACCACCTTTCACCCTCATCCATTCAACACTATCATCCCACCATACATATCTTGCCAAGTGTGACTCTATACTTGAGAGGGTCATACACAGGATCTCTGAGTTTTATTTGAAAAATTTTGCAAAACCCTAGGATGATAGTTGATCAAAGAATTGAGATGTACTGCTTGACTTGATTGTTCCGTCTTTTAATTGCTTAAGATTTATGAAAAGGCTACGCACCATGGTTAAAGGTAAGATGGAGCAATTTTGTTGAGGAGAATTTATTTTTGAAAACCATAGTACTTTTGAGGCGTGAAAGCGTTGTAGCAACTCCTGATCCTGTTGTAGCAAAGCTTTGCTAGGGACTAGCAAAGGGTAAGCTTGGGGGAGTTTGTTGACACATCTTATCCTATATATTCATAAGTCAAACAAACATGAGAAAAGGGCATAATTGTTAATACCAACTTAGAATAGGGTGTCACTAACAGTTTTCCTGGAGTTTTGGAGAATTCTATGTCTTACAGGGATTAATCAGAAAAATAGGAAAAAGAACACTTCTAGAAGACTCCAGAAGGCTCCGGAACTCAACGTGTGTTAGTATCCAAGAAAGAAGCATCTAGAAGGGGCAAGGACCCACCGACCCGAAGCAGGCCCCGAGGGGGGCCACCCCAGGCCGGTCGGCCTGGTGGTGGGGCCGGTCGGCCCGCCTCGGGTGCCATCTCAGCCCTACTTCCGGAAGGTTCTTCCACCACCTATGAGGATCAATCTAAATCGTACGTTAGGTCGGTTTGATCGTACGGCGCATGGTACCCCCTCAAGACTATATAAGCAGCCCCTAACCCCCCTGGCAGAGAGAGCCTGGTTTTTGAGCCTAGTTTTTCAGTTCATACACCAGATCAAGTCATCAAGTCAGAGATACTACGCCCTAGAAACACCATATAGAGAGTAGCTAACTAGTCTAGATCTAGGGGGAGGCAAGGCGTCTACTTGGCTCCTGATCGTCTAGAAGCTGATCGAGATACTGATCTAGCTTCGCTCTTGTAAGTTCTTTATAAGTTCTTTTACATTTGCTGTAGAGACATATGTTCTTATCAATGATTATATTCGAGATTATATGCTTTGGTGTTTATTATGATTACATGTTTAGCATAGTTGATTTACCGTTATATTCGTGTATGGAGTCGTATAGCCCTCACATAGATCATCTGTTAACATGGGTGAGTGGTAAAGATAGTGTAAGCGTGGTGCTTATACTGTATTTACCTGTGATTGCACCCTACATGCCGGGTCATGTGGTAGATCGTGGTGGTGACAACACTATTGAGTCCTTTGTAATCCACCCCCCGTGTGTAGGACTAGTGGAGCCTTATACTATTTGGGTTGTTTCAAGTTTCGGCCTTGATCCTGCTGGGTAGTCTACCCATGCATAAGTATACTAGTTCTTCTTCCATGATTGTTAAATGTATTGCACTAATCATAGTATGCATTGACATATAGCTTAGGGTTACCGAGGAGTATCCTCGCTAACTAGGCTGTGAATACGGTTTTCTTTCTATATTGACACTTTCTGGTGGTTCACTATGTTATGACTTGATCAATGCTATCATTATCATTATCTTTATGTGACTTACACCTATTTATAGGAATTGATATATTTTGGTCACTCTACATTACACAACTGAGAGATGTACATGTATTGTTATTATAGATAGAAGACTGCTTTCCCTGTGGTAGAATATAAATACGATACCTGGTTTTACTCCTGGTTAAAATGCTACAATGGTATATTCATATCTGTGCGCTTGCGGATACCTATTTATATATTTTTTTTCTTATCTAGAGATCCAAGGCATATGTAAGAGTACCAATCCATGCGTTTTAGTGGCACTTCTGTCAGGGATGACAACCTAGATCAAGTTGTGCTATGACCCGTAGCGGATTTATCTTTTAGTTTATCTGAAAGCAACATCTGATATACACTTAGCATCATGTTAAGATATACCTTTGCATTTCTGGCGCCGTCGATAGAGATGGATCTTATATCTGTTTCTAGTCGATGACGTTAGCAATGTCAACACATGCTAAGATGGACCTAATGATGAAGAGAATGGATGATCTAACCAATGAGAAGGCCGCCATGGCCACCACTACTCAAGCTATGGATGCTCGCATGACTTGCGAGGTCTGTGGTGATACTGGGCATTCAGGGAATTACTGCCCTGCTACTCAGGAGGATGTGATGTACATGAACGGCAACAACAATGTTTATCGTCCACAAGGAGGTCAAACATGGAATCAATCATGCCCTTATTATCAAGGAGGTAATCAAGGTAATTCTTTCAACCCAAACCAACCTTCCTTGAAAGATCTAGTCTTTGGGCAAGCTAAGATTAATGAAGGCTTTAATAAGAAAACAACTGCCTATGATAAGGCTTTTGAGAGCCTTAATGTTAAAATTGATAGCCTTTCATCTGCTCTTAAGAACCAGTTGAGTTTTAATAAGATTATAGAAACCCAGTTGGCTCAATTAGCTGCTTTGGTTCCCTCTGCTGAAGACGGGAAGATTCCGGGGCAACCCGTATCTTCCTGTGAAAATGTTTGTGTAGTGTCCACTAGATGGGGTAAGCCATCTGGGCGGGCACGAGCCACTGACTATGCAGGAAATCCTATACAGCAATTACTTGACTTATGGGAATCTTCAACAATCACACACAATAAAGATCCTGGTTATCTGGCTATCACCTGTAAGATATATTACTAGAAGATTAAGCATGCTCTCTGTGACCTTGGTGCAAGTGTTAATCTTATATCCAAGGCCATGTTCGAACAATTGGGATATCCAGCTCTAACTCCAACTACTACGATCGTCCAACTTGCTGATGCATCAATCCGATATCCAGAGGGGATAGTAGAGAACTTATTGGTATTCGTCCAAGGTTCATGCATCTTCGCGGACTTCGTGGTCCTTGATATGCAAGATGGTGAGGGAATGCCCCTCATTCTTGGGAGACCGTTCCTAAGTGACGCCAATGCAAGGATCAATGTCAGAGCTAGAATGATCCGATTCCGCATTGGGAAGAAGAACTTGATGTTCTGATTTCAGGCAGCAGAAGAGAAATGTTATACACTGTAGGGCAAGAATGAGCAGCCGGGGGCATGGGCGGAGCCACAGCCCCAGCGACTTCCCACCACTCCAACAAAGCCTAAGAAAACAAGAAAGGTGTGGCGGGAAGTACAGAAGTCATCTCCATATATTTCTCGGGAATGGGGTGACGAGTGGAATTGATCGCCGAGAAAAGTCTTGCTCTCAGACTTAAAACGATGAGTCCTTTTTGCAAAAAGGTAAAAATTGGTAGTTATCTCATATTTCCCTTTCCAAAATTTTATTTGAGTTTTCCAAATGCATATTTCAATTTTCCAGCCTTGCATCTGCATGCTAGATTTTTCTAGCCAAATTTCCCTTTTCAAATAAAAATTCTGAAATAAATTTTTGAGTTGGAAAATCCTTGAAAAAATTATTCGAGCAACATTTTGGGCGAATTTGGACCTAGACATTTGGGCAGGACATCAGATAGCCGTTAGAGAGCCGTTGCAAAAAGCTGGAGACAGGCGGGCCCGACAGGGGTTCGGCCGAACCCAAGGGTCGGCCGACCCAGGCCAACGGTCCTGTGGGCCCGGCCTCCTCCAACAGCTCCTAGCCGTTGTTCTTGTCCCTTCCCCCGGTGCCTGGCTTGATTGCCTATAAATAGAAGGGGGATTGAGGGGTTTCTTCACCCATTCACTCATTTCCATCACCCTCTCTCCCTCTTTGCTGTTGCTCTATGGTTTTCTTAGATTTCTTGCTCAAGTTTGAAGTGTCAAGTACTCTCTCCAATTTGTCGCTAAGTATTGAATATTGGTGCAGCAAGCTCGGTAAGGATTTCATTTCGATTTCACTAACCCTTCACCGAGTTGCTCGTGTTGTCCCATTGTTGTGCAAGATGAGTTGGATCGCTGGTGCGTACCGGAAGGTGACCCGCTCACGCCGTTCAAGAGACGGAGAGGGCTCGTCTCACCACTCCGGAGCTACACCGAGCCCAATGTCAACCGACCGTGAAGAAGAGGAAGAAGAGGAGCTACCCACGCCACAAGCCGAAGGATTGTACGACGCTGATGCCGCCTTCATCGACTTGAGAGACGACCGGGAGAGACAAGCCTATGCTCTCATCAAGGATCCAGTCTTCCCCAACACCAAGGAGTTCGACTCGGCCCTTCTCGAGAAAACAGGTATGGACTCCAAGTTCGATTCCATTTAGCACGCTCTTGGTTGGGAGAACTTTGTTCCGGTGTGGGAGATCAGTTCTAGGCCCCTCACCATCCAGTTTCTCTGTACTCTTCGGGAGGATGCGACTGGTATTACGTTTCGTTTCCATAGAACATCGTATCGAGTCTCATGGCCAGATCTTAGTCGCACCCTTGGTTTTCATCGTCGTTGTGTTATTTCTCTCGATCAAGCTTGCAGCGATTTTATTCTACATAGTTTTTGGGAAGAACTTTCTGGTCGGCCTGTCTGTGGCAAGTTAGCACCTCGGTGCAACGATATCACACATCCCACTCTCCGACTGTGGCACAAGTGGCTCGCTGTCACTCTCTTTCCAAGGGATGACGTTCGACCCGTGTGCACGGAAGAGATGAGGATATTATATGCCGCGGTCAGACGGATCAAAATCTCCCTAGTGCAAGCTATGATCCGGCAGTGGTTGACAAATTTTAAGATGACGGGTTCTATTGAGTGTACGTCTTTAATCACAGGTATCATTTCGAGTCTCGAGATTAAACAAGGGACTGACATTACCTACATTGATTCTCCCCGAGCTGTGATAGATGAGGCGTATTTGATTCAAGGACATACTCTTAAGAAGGGCCCGGATGATTCATTGGTTTTCTTTTACCCTGGCCATGCAAACCAGATTCAGTTACCTAACCCGGATTTCCATTTGTACGGCCAAGGGCCACTGACCGTTCCTCGTGAGGAACCTCGCCGTTCTAGTGTTTCCGATGACAGGGTCACTAGGAGTGCATCGAGGAGGGCAGCGATAACACAGCAACCGCCACAACATCCGCCGCCACAATCGTCACCACAGCCGTCGCCTCAGCCACAGCCTCAGCATACCACACCGCTGTCTGGCGCATGGGCCTCGGCCGGGTACATGTCTGGAGTTACACCCGGATATACCCCCGGTTGGGACCAACCCATGTACCAGCAGGGTGCATGTAGCTCGGCTTGGGCTAGTGCAGGGAGTGGCGATTGGATTAGGCCCGCTGGTGCTACCTACGGGGATGACACATCTTCATCATCCGGGTTGCGCTCGTCATCTCGTGTGGCCACCCTCACTTAGCAGATGAGCAAGCTCAACATCCGTGTCGGTAGCACCAGACTAGCGAGAGACTTCATGCCATGGACCAGAGACAGCAGCGACAGCTGGAGGAGCAGAGGGCTTACTACGCGTGGAGGGGTTCCACCCTCCACAGCAGTGAGCCTGAAGCTAGCTTGGGGGAGGACCCCCATTCTGAGGTAACTTGTATCTTCTATTATTTTCAGAACCCCATATGCTAAAAACACATAAAAATCTGAAAAGTTAAAAAGACCAAAAAATATTTATTTGCTTTCTTAAATTAGTTTGTTTTCATATGCGCGGTAAGAGTTCTCTTATTCTCCATAGTTGAAATGATGAATAGTTGCTCTGTTTATTCCTCTTGTATGCCTTGTTTACAGCATAGTACCCTATTTAAGTTTTGAGTTTGTTGGCTAGCATGATCGAACCTGAGCTTGAAATTTGTGGGTAGCAAAAGCATGATCTTTGCCTAAGTTGTTGTGAGGTATGATATGGTGTAATAGAGTTGCTATGAGCTAGTACTAAGTGATGTTTGATATCCAGAGTTTTCTTTTGAAAAAATATTAAAATGATAAGTTCCTCAATGATAAGAAATTCCTATCCAAGGCCATATGTAGATCTTAGCTTCTGTTAAATCTCCACATATGCTACCTGATTTCTTCATTGAGTCTTGTCGAATTGTTGTGACCCTCAGCGAGTAAACTTGTCATTACTCCCATGATCAAGATCACGTACACACCACCCTATGCGAAACTTCTACACTGGAAGTTAGCAATCATCATTTCATCCATCCCCCATCTATTCCACAAAATAAAGCTCCGCGCATTGTTCCATGATTACTCTCCCTCCAAAAATATTCAGCAAGGACTATGGGCTATGTAAAAAATAATAATAAAATATATATGCTCAAGGGCATGCATAAAAGAAAGAAAAAGGAAAGATAGAATAAAGAGACATAGCCCAAGTCTCAAAAATTTCAAAAAGGAGGAGAGCAAAATCATGCAAAAAGGAGTTCATCATCCATCCACCATGCACACACATTTGCACATCTTGATCAGGTTGTATGACTCGTTCTCCCAAGGATCCGGATTTCGACTCGACAATACAAGAGAAATAGGTATGCCACATGTTTTCCCTACCTACAGCTCCACATAACAGCTTATTAGAAGTAGGTGGTGGAAGAAGGCAAAACAATGCCTTGGTGAGGAATCATACACATTGAGCGATCCGAGAGCATCATTTGAGGAACTTTGATTTCTTTTTGAAAAACCTGCAAAACCTCCGGAATGATAACTGATCAAGGTACATGTGATTAGTAATCTTTATACAACCATTCTATCTTTCAACTGCCCAAGGCAAGTGAAGCTACATGCCCCATATCAATCGAGTGTAAGGTAAGATCAATGCCAACTTCTTCAATCTTTGATAGAGTACCTAGTTATATCTTGTTATACATTAGGAATACAATATTGTAGCAACTCTTAATCAACCAACCTAAGTCCTTAATCTCTTGCTCAGGACGAGCAAGAGGCTAGCTTGGGGGAGTTGTTGACGGCTATTAAGTGCCTACTTTAGCCATCAATATACTCATAAATAAAAGAGCATAAGGCATTTCTTACACGTATTTAGTTAAGAATAATGTAGTTCCACTTGTCCTTGGAGATTATTTGATTGCAGGAAAATAAGCAAGAAAAGAGTGGCAACATCACCTCATCCTAGGAGGACTGCCAACAAGGATGCCATGCATGCAAAGCTACCAACAAGGGCGCCATGCATGCATGCCATGCAAGCAAACCAAGTGAAGCACACTCCAACGAATCAGAGTGTGACACATGGACATCACATGGATCCATGGACCCACCACCGCATCAAAAGGAAGTGGACACCAGGAACCGACTTCAGGACCCACATGACAGCCACCTGGAGAAAACACGCCCCGAGTCGGGCCCACAGGGGGTCAGCCGACCTGTGGGGTCGGCCGAACCGACCTTGAGGCCCCCACTCAAGGGCTTCCACGTGGTGTCTCCCCATTGGTCCTAAGTGCCATTCCTAGGGTGTTTGCCTCCACTCCTCGCTGGTGCCTTGGCCTATAAATAGAAGGGGAGGGGGCTCGCTTAGAAACCATCCACACTTGCAACACCTCTCTCACTTTTAGTTTCAAGGCTAGGAGGTAGGCTAGATTAGTTCTACTTCAGGTTCCAAGTCTACTTTGGGATCTAGGTATGAGTTCTCTTGTATCTTTATTCATTTGTATGACTTTGATCTACTTCAGTTATTCAGCTATTTCATATAAAGTCGTGTTAGTGTACATGGGTGATTTGTTCATGTGTTCTTCACCTGTTCATCATTTAGAGGCTCCTGTTCTTGATGAACAAGGCCTTTCGATCCACTTGATGGGTGACTTTCACATGTTTCCGGTGTTTGTTCATAAGTTAGAGGCTCGTGTTCTTCACGAACACGACCCTTTGATCCAGTTGAACAGTCATAGGAAAACACGAATATGTTTGTGTACCTAACCTGGTTTGATCTAGTTAGATGACATGACTGCATTGTATGAAGTCTGTGCTTAAGCTACGATACTCGGTGTAATTGGCTGGTTTATCTGGTGGCTTGACCTGGGTCACAATAGCCTGGGCCGGTCAAGTCTGGCTAACAACGTAAGCATGGTGCTTGGGTTGTGTAGCTACCTTACTTATGAGTTTATCCCACGGTTTGTCTTGGGCTAGGCCGTGGTAGTGACAGCCGTTGGTCCTTCTGAAATCCCCCACGTTTGGATAAGCTGTAGGAGTCTAAAGTCTAGCAACCAGAGTTGTGCGGAAGCAACGCGGGAGGTTAGCTCCCCGTGGTACCTGGGTGCTTAAGTCAATGTTTTTCAACGCTAATGTATCTAACTCGTTCTTACCAGCTTTATGTGTACAGTACATAAGAACCTAGAACTAACTCGTATGTTGCCTCCTATGCCTAGGACCCTTTAGAGAGAGAGTGAGTGTGCGTGTGATCACACTACCCCATTATCATTTCTTACCCGTGCACTTGTGTGTCTGATTTATTTTCGTCTATGATCTATACTCATTGCAATAGTGTTGAGCTTGTTAATCCACCAAAGCCTTCCTTGGATTCGATAGCCTTTGGAATACTCCTTTGGGGAAATGCTACAATCATTCTTCCGTGCCCTTGCAGACTCCTGTAACGTTAAGAATTACCAACCAGCATTTCTGGCGCTGTTACCAGGATGGGTTCCAAACCCGTTCGTTGGTAGTTGCGTTAAGAAATGTCAATAGAGACTTTTTCTTGGGGTAAAATATTGAAGTTCTGAACTCATGGGAGTTATAGTCCCGTTGCATGTCTGCGCGAAAATGCGCACCGCGAGGTGATCAGTGGAGATTTTGCGCCGGTCGTGGGATCCGCGGGGCCCGCCACAGGTGACGTGGCAGCCCTCGCGTGAACGGTTGGCTCTGGCAGGCACGTCTTTTGAGGAGCGACGGTTCGGCGCGCATAGTAGGTGGCCCGAGGCGGGCCTGGGCAATAACTGCTGAGGGAGCCGTCTTTTCCCCTTATATACCGCGGCTGCCGGTTGGGATTTTTCCCCATCTTCTTTCTCGCTCACTCTGCCGCCGCTACTTCTGCCCTAGCCTCTGCATACGCTGCGCTCACCCTCCCGCGCCTTCCTCGGCCCCAATCGCGAGCTCGCTTCTCGTTGCCACTGCCATGTCGAACTAGGCATCTTCGAGTTTGACCTGGTCCAAGCTTGACCGCTGCGTCGCTGACGACATGCTGCCTCCACAGACCGAGGCGGAGGAGTGGAAGGTTCCCAGAGCGGAGCGCGCCCCCGAGCCCCTAGAGGGGTATGTGGTCTCATTCGTGGCCTTCGACGAGCACGGCTTCTCCGTCCTGGCGGGACGGTTCATCCGCGCCGTCCTCGAGGAGTACGACCTCGAGCTCCACAACCTCAACTCGAATGGTGTCCGACAGATGGCGGTGTTTGAGGCGCTGTGTGAGGGGTACCTGCAATACGAGGGCCCACTGGGACCTGTTCCGGTACTTATACAAATTCATGTGCCTGAAGGACGACCGCACCGCGGCAGTGATCGGGTGCGCCGGACTTCGCGGGAAGCAGGGGAGGCTGGACGAGTACATCCCCACCTCCTTGACGACCTCCAACAGCGGGTGGCACCGGGATTGGTTCTACATCAAGAACGACCCCGAGCATCCGCTCCCCAAGTACACCGGCCTCTGGTACGACCGCGCGCTGGAGAAGTGGAAGTATGGGCCGGAGAAGAAAGACCAGCCCCGATTTCTTCCGGATGCCCTCAAGGCCCTCAAGACCCTCTGCGACAATGGAGTGGACTTCGTGGTCGTCATCGGCAGCTACCACGCGAGGGGGATTGTTCCGTTCCGGCAATGCTCCCTGCGCATCTTCGAGATGAAAGACTACCGGGCCCCCTTCGAGGGGACGGTGATGGCCAACCCTCTCCCTTCGGGGGAAGAGGTCGAGTGCAGGGTGTCGCAGGCGACCGGCATCACCTACATGTTCTAGCCGCCGCCGAACATGTTGCCGATGCTGCCTCATCCGATCACCCGGGCCCTGGTATGTGTTTGCCTTGACGTCTTTCGACTTGTTTTCAGGATTTTTGCGTCGAGTACCAATCTTTTCGCATTTGTTTTAGATGGGAAAGGTGGACATCCTCACCTCACGCCCTCCTCTGGTGAAGGGACAAGCGGCAGGCTGAGCGCAGGAAGGCCCACCAGCAAAAGGAGATCGAGAAGCAGTGTAGGAATGATGGCCGGGCTTCACGCCGGTGCGCTCAAGAGGCCGGCGTCTCCTAGGACGAGGATCCCTCATCACCACCTCCGGATATGGGGGACTCCGACTATGAGTTCACGTGGACAGATGATGAGACACCGGTGACGTCGCAGCTGCGCGGCGGGACGGAGCCCGCCCTGGCCGCTGTGGAGACCAGCTCGAGCCGGCAGGCGGTGCCCCGGTCCCGTCGAGGGGACCAGTTCGAGCTACGTAGCTGCTCCTCTCAGCGTGGTCACTGCGAGAGGGGCCAGAGTTCTCCCCGGTGTAGTGATTCCACCCGCCGCACGTCAGGGCACGAGACCTCACGCCGGAGGTCGGACTCCCTGTTGGCGCGCTCGCCACGGGAGCGGAGAAATGTGCCGAGAGTTTCTCCTCTGCCCGCGACTCAGGGCGGGGGATCGACCACCACCCAGTGACGTCTCCAGTCCATCGTCGTTGCTGGGAATAGACCTATGCCCTCCCCGACTTCTACTCCGTCTGCGAAGAGCAAACGGGCGGCGCCCTCCCTGAACCCGACTTTCGGTTCGAAGCGGCCCAGCAACGTCGCGGAAAGGTAGGCTTCGAGTTGTAATTTTTCGATCATTATTTCAAATTCCTGGGGAGCATGTCCTCCGCCTGCTGTCCTTGTGAAGCCCTTTCTGTTCTAGGGTGCTCGACCCCAGCACGATGGCGCCGACACCTGTGAAGATGTTGCGCCGTCCAGCTCAGGTGGCCGGAGATGTGTTGCCGCCAGGCAATCCGCCGCCGGCCTCCTCGTCGGGTGCGGCCACCGAGGAGACGAGAGGGTCCACGACCCAGGAGATGGTAGCCCCACCGATGGGAGCCGAGAGCCCTGCTCGAAGTGACCTGTCGATGGGGCATATGGGATTGGGGGGTGCAGCCCCCACAGAAGAAGCGCTCTCGGCCCATGCGGCCGAGTTGGCGAAGTGCCTGTCCGGGCCTCAGGAGCAGCCCCTGGAGGATCCTGCCCCAGAAGCGCCAGTAGGAGACGTTGTACTGCCAGCTCCCGAGTCATTGGTGGGGCGGGCGACGCCATGGCGGGTGTTGAGGTGCCAGCCCCCGAGTCATTGGCGGGGGCGGGCAGCGCTGTGGCGCATACCAGGACGCCAGCCCCCGAGTTGCTGGAGGGTGCGGGAGACGCCATGGTGGTCGTGGAGTAGACCATCCCTGCCTCCAAGGAGATCCCAGCCACGACGATTGTTGAAGTGACCGAGGAGGTTGTTCCGGTCTCGTTGGCCGTCGCTTCCACGAACAACGCCGTCCGTCCCCCGAATGCCCCGGAGGTTGTCGTTATCTCGGAGTCGCCCTCCCCCACTGTCCCTCCTCTCATGGCGGCGGAGGAGCAGATGCCACCTCTGCCCTTGGAGGTCGGAGAGAGCTTGAGGGGCCTGGGATCGACCACGTCGATGTTCGAGGAGCAGGCGGAGGCGTCACCGCTCTGGCTGGTGCCCGTCTCGCGGGTCCAGACCTCCGTCGGCCTAGAGGTTGATGGCGGCGCGGAGTCCTTGGCCCGCCACAATCTGGAGTGGGGCCTACGCCAGAGCGAGCGGGCGCAGCACCAATCGGAGCGGGTGCTCATGGGGTTGGTTCTGCCCACTGCGAGGGTGAGTCGTGGTCTTTTGTTCTCAGCTTTTCGTTTTCCGTACGTACTCCATCGTTTTTCTTGACCGTGGAACTCGTTTGTGGTTTAGGAGCTCGTCGAGCGCCCCTAATGTGGCAAGCCAATTGTGACAAACCATTTGCGTCATAAGACGAATTTGGCTCGTTTGAAGCTGGGTTGAGCCCAACACTGTTACTGTCGGCCGGCGTTGTGCAAATAGACCAAAAAAGATTTTGTTGGGCCCATTTGTTGTTTTTTCGACCACAATTTTGATTAGGTTCGGCCCGTTTTTGTTGGGTCGAGTCCAACAATTGCGCATATTGTTTGCAGCCTTATATGTCACGTTAATTTCAATGAAATTGACTTTTGGCCTAATAAATAGTGGGCTAAGCCCACTGAAGGCCAACAGAAAATTAACTAATCGTGCATCAATATTAATTAATTTTATTTCAATTCAGATCTTTTTTTAGAATAATTTCGATCCAGTTGGCAAAATAGTAATGAACACATATTTCTTTATACAATAAAACAAACTGTTCTTTACTATCAAGCACGACCATATTGTTCATCACATATCACAAACTATTACAAGATAACAGTCTCACAAGGAACATAGATTAACAAAGCGAAATCCAGGCCATAATCACAATAAATATTGGAGATTTGATCTAAGGATCTTAACCTCTTCATCTTTTACTACTAAACAGTGGACGAAGGATGTCTTCACTGTCTTCAGTAAGCTTCTGCAACCTCTTGATCTTAGCTGATTGCATTTTCAGAGTTGATTCTGATTCTAAGGACCAGGTGTGTCCGAAGACCAGTGGAGGGTCGCTCCTTAGTGATGACTGATTGACAACATTCTGTGGACTGATGCTTCGCTCAATGTGCAGGTACAGGTTGTGGCTTGACTCGTGTTGGTGCAGGTGAAGAACAAGCGCGAAAGGCCTTAGCCGTGGTGGCCTCCGGGTGATGGAGAGGCAAGTAGGCTTGGTTCGATGGACCCGGTGGCCAATGGGGTCAAGTGCGAGCCATGTGGTACAAGAGGAGCAAGTTGAAGTAATGAACATGGGCCGGTGCAAGGTAGCGGTTCGAGGTCGAAGCTTGCACGCGGGGTTTGGTGGATTGCCCACAAAACCGTCGGTGGAGGGTTTCTTGGTTTGGGCCTCGAAACCAAGGCCGGAGGCCCAACACGACAGAGACGGTGATCCGAGAGTGTCAGGAAGCTTCAAGGTGGGGGGCACGGGGCGTGATCGCAGGGCTTGCATCGAGGCTAAGCAAGTCTGCGGTGCAAGCATGTCAGCTTGATGGGAATATCCGAAGACTTGACCAAAATTCACCTAAGGGGTGTGTATCTTAAGTTTAAGTTGTAGGGGTAGCGTGGTCATTTGCCTCCTCCAGTGAACTTCATATATATAGCGGAGAGGTGGACGGCATCTCTATCTCTCTCTCTCTGGCTCTGATCCCGCTTTGGACTGCTTCTTTTCCCAGTATTTTCTTAGTCTAGATTCTTGAATATACTCTGACCTCTAGATGTATGGAAGCATTCGGCGTTGCGATTCGATCCCTCTCTTAGCTCTTTGTGATTTTTGTGTCATTTTCGGGGCTATTTTTGGTTGCTTTTGGTCTTCGCTTGATTCGTCGATTTGAGGGCGTTTCTCCTCGAATTTCTTTGTGGGGATCATGGGTGGATGCCTTGTGCATCTTTGGCTGTGATCTTGACCCCTCAAACGCCGAGAAAACCCTTCGATTTGCAAGTTCTTGGAGGAACCCGAGTTCTGTTGGCGTTTCTTAATGTCACCACTAGTTGTACACCTAGAGGGAGCGTATAAGAACGACCGGGTATACCGCAAGCGCACAGAAATACCGCTATAGCACTTCCCCAAGGAAGGAGAGTATTCCAAGGGTATCGAATCCAAGGAACGGCGTGTACTATCTCCTACTGTTGTATAGATGATCCAAGGACACAACACTGATTTATAGGATAGGTAGAAAGGATCTGCCTCGACCAAGCGCAGAGTCTAGTTACGGTCTCTCAGGTAAAACACTCCCTTCGGGCACCAGGCACATCCTAGGCCAATGTGCTGGAGCGAGCCCAACTCGGTACGTGACGTAGAGGGTTGACAAAGGGTCCAACAGGCTGTCACCACTGTGGCCTACCTCTACGCTACGATCGTACGTGGTTTTCGAAGGATAGCTTATGGCCCAGACACCACGTCTACACCACTTACTATTACTACGAATCCGCGAGGGAGATACTGGCACTAGTTCAAGGTATGCTCTATCACTCATGCAAGATCACGAATGCACTTTGATCTAACTAGAAACATGCAGGAGCTTCACTTTACTCTAATAGACAAGCTGGCAAACTAGATGCAAACTTATGATCTAAGTCTACTGGATTGAAAGGGTTGTGTTCGAAGAACACAAGCCTCTAAACCAAGAACAAACGAAGAACATAAGAACAAAGCAACTAAGCATGCATACGACTTTAGTCTCAATAGGAAATATCGAAATACTCACTTTAGTCTAGTTGAAGAACAAAGGCACCGCTGAGGATCGTTCTTGAGGAAGATGTCATGAAGAACATGACATGTCCTCAAGCCTCCCACCTCACTTCCTAGCACTAATCCTATACAAAGAGCTCTCCTCTCTTAAAGAGAGAGGCCCAAAGCCAAAATGAAGAGGAGGAGGAGAAGTGTGTGTTCCAAATGAGAGCCCCTCCCCTCCTATTTATAGAGGAGGGAGTGGCTTGCTCGGAGGCTCAAAGTGCCCCAAAACGCCCGGGATCGCAGCAAGTGACCAATCAGGCAGCAGCACGTGGAAGGTGTGGATCAACCGACCCTAGGTCGGTTCGGCCGATCCTAGGGTCGGCCGAAACCCCCGGGAGGCCTTCTGCGTTGTGTTTTCTCAGGGTGGCTACCATGTGGGCCCTGATGCTTGTCCTCCGTGCATGCTAAGTTTCCTGGCGGTTTGGGTACTGAGTGGACCCTTGGATCCATGTGATGTCCACGTGGCGATTCGTGATTCGTCGGGCTTGCCTCTCTTGGATTGATGACGTCAGTGATCCAGGTGAATCCTATGTGGCATCCCCTCATTGGCTGAGCTTGAGGTACTTGGATCAAAGACTCGTGCTTTTACTCCTCTTTCTAGTGCTAATTACCTGCATTTGCATAATCACCAACACTTGTGGAAATGGTTAGTTTAAGCCCTATTCTAGTGTTGATAATCATATTGCTTGCCAAAAGGTACATGTTTGACGCGTAAAAAGTGGGTGGAAAACACCCGTCAACAAATACCCCCACACTCGACCTTTGCTCGTCCCGAGTGAAGGGAAGAACAAGATCAAAGTGAGACATGATATCCATAGGTATGAAGTAAGCATAAGAAATATTCCAAACCATACCTTGCACTTGTGAACTCTGTGAAGTGTCTATCATGCTATCTTAGGTAGTTGAAGTATGGAACGGTCATGAATCAAATCACTCCTGCTCATCATGTCAAGTAACTTGGGGTTTTGCAATAAATTTTCAAAACAAACCTTGCTTAGCTCCTCATTTGATTCTCTCGGATCGCTAAATGTGTATATGTCCTCACCAAGGCATTAGATTGCCTTTCTTCATCCTACTTCTAATAATGGCTATATGTGGAGCTCAGGGTAGGATAAAGGATAAGGCATACTTGTATCACACATATTGCAAAGTCAAAGACTGGATCCACAGAGAAAATCAAATCATACAATCAGATCAAGATGTGTACGTGTATGAGTATGGTGAGTATGGTAAGGTGGATACTAGGCTCGGAATGGGTGCTAGATATTACCATACATATATGATGAAAGCTGAGGTTGATGGTAAGGTGGACACTAGCTCCGGAATGGATACTAGTTATTACCATCTAAGTTATGGAACTCCTTTTTGCATGACCATCTCTCTCCTTTTTCTCCTTTGTTTTGGACATGGGCTATTCTTTCTTTTTCTTTTTCTTTTTTTTCATCATGCCTTGAGCATGTGTCTCTTTTTTTTCATAGCCCATGTCTCTTTTTTTTTGAAGGACTTTTGGAGAGAGATGTCACACCACATATGGAGCTTTATTTTTTTATGAAATGGATGAATGATACAATGCTAACTTCCAGTGTAGAAGCATAGCAAGGGGAAATAGATGGTGTGCACATGAATCTTGATCATGAAAGTAATGAAAAGAATTCTCACGGGGGTCACAGAATTTGACAAAGCTCAATGCAATAACAAGCAGCATATGAGTAGAAGGTTTTCAACTATGAACATCATATGGCTCTAGTAGGACGATGGCATATCAAAGAGGAGCTTTGCAAAGGGTTTTCAAGTTTTCAAATAAAATTCCCAAGCACTCAAACATTCAGAGCGAAGATCATATCATCAAACCATATCACAAATACCAACTACTTAGATAAGCATGAGTTCCCTAATGATATTTGTTCACAAGCATCAAGACGATGAGTAAGGAATAAAACATATGCAAGCCAACCACAGGAACCACGTAGAGCAAGCATAGCACGAATTGCTGAGTTTGATTTCAAATGATAGGAATTGAAATTCAAACAAACTCATGTATAAGGATAGAGTGAGATAGAGGGTGCACATACCATCGCTTATGAAGGATAAGAGATCAAGGGAGACTAGTGGTGATTCGGCTGACCATAAGGCAGCCGACTCACTCTAGTTTACCTTGATCTTGTCATGAAGGCGTAGTCGATGTTGTGCAGCGCCTGTGTGGGAGTTCTTGAGTGGATATGTCGATGATGAGTTCGAGAGAACTCCCCCACACTAGTGCTTGAACCTGGTGCTTGTTCTTCAAACAAAAAGTGGAAACAAAAGAGGGACTCTACCGGTTCGAGAACCATAGAGCCTTTATTCAAATTCAAATATTTTGTTGTTTTTTTTATTGTCACCATGTCATTTACTCAAGAAGGGTTAGATCAAGATTGCACTCCATAAACAAAGGGGAATATACTTACGTTGGACCTTTGAGAGGTCATACGTATCACCTTTGCATGATGTGCAACATGAATCTGACACCTCATCTTACCTTCCCATTTGAATTTAGCTCATGACTTACCCATTCAAATTTAACAATTTTCTGCAGGGGTTAGTCAGCATGCATGCAACCAAGATCCATGAAGATATAACTCTAAAGTTCATCAATCAAAACTCGACACCATGTCTTGTTTTGACTGAAGAAGACAGTTTTAACGTAAGCACCATGCTTAATTTAAAACAGTCTATGAATGTGTGAGTACTTCAAACATTCGAACCAGAGCATAAGAACATAAATGAAGGAAGCAAGAAAGCATGATCAAGCTATTATCAACAAGGGACATAAGCATGAGCATAAGACGGTGAACCTCAGGAGCCTCCCGGAAGGGTTTTGTTTAATGTCAAAAGCAGGACTTACCTAGCTAGTGGGAAAGATGCAAGAGCTAACATCATCGCCACACCAGGATAAGATTTGGTAGAGGAGGAACTTTACTCAGGATGCTCACATACCTCCCCCACACTTGAAGTTTGCATTGCTGGGCAACAAAACTCAAGTGTGTGGTGATCAAGCTTCCTTTTGTAAATGTTCCCTCACCAAAGCTTATATAGGTGTTGTAGCTGATGTGGCTCACATGTTCATAGGCATCACCTGTTCATCTTCCTTTTCAATCTCCACCTGAAAGGTTAGTGACCAAAAATATCTGAAGGACAACTTATCCTAAAAACATGTTCTTGCTTTTATTCGAAAAGGGAAATAAAACCTAAGCTAATCCAGGCTATCTCCTGGGAGTGCTTTGTTTATTTAAGGTCATAAGCTCGACCATGGGAACTTCATCTTGCAGCTATCGTTGGTGGTGTCGTTCCCGTCTCACCACCAATCCTTGATGTATCAGTGAAGCTTCAGCTGCAAGGTTAGTGCCACAGTGCACACACGAAATCTGATATGCTTATGATAAACATATACATCTACAACCAACCTTCTGAACTTTCTGCAAAAGAGGACCACAAGGTGATTGCAGCCCTCATGTGTGCTCAGTGCACTAAGCATGTCTGACTCTAGAGAGACATGATGCGAGCATGGTCTGTATGGCGAATCAAGAATGAAGCCACCATGCTCGTGCGTGGAATCCTTTCCTCCGGACTCCAGAGTCAGTGCCTTGAAAGGTTCCATGGCCCAGGAATTCTCCATCTCAAGAGAGTAATCGTGGAAGCTCAATGTTGACTCTCGATCATGATCGAAAGCAACATGATGCGGGCCAGCGGGAAGAGGCTGAAACTCGGTCGAGAGTGGTGACGGTCGTTCGCCTTCACAAAGGTGAAAAGAGTCTTCCGAGTCATACTCATGAGGAGTAGAACATTCTACAACCTTAATGAGAACAGGCTCGGATGATGCGAACAGAGATGTATGTGTCATCTCCTCGAGCGGGTTTTGTTGGAGAAGAGGCTTCACCATAGGATGTCCCTGACAAGGGGTAGCAGTGGCAGAAGCGACTCCCCTAAGCTTATCATCTAGGCTCCCTAAAGATGTATCGAAGACCTGCTCTAGAGGGGAGCCTAGGAGAAGATCGAGATCAAGGACATCGAAGATGTGAAAGTCTAAGCTAGCCTCGATCCCGTCTATGATAAGCGGCACGGCACTTGCAATCCCCCGACATTCAAGAACGTGTCCAAAGGGACAAGTCTTGAGGAGCATGTCGGATGGTGCTAGCGGGACTTTGCCCAGAAGAGTTTCCGCTAAGTGCCATGGCAAAACTTTAACCTCCATGATGGGGTTACAATGGGCCTCTACGACAGTGCCTCTAATAGAGCAAGGGACAACCAGAGAAGGTGAACTATTCCAAATTGCTTCGAAAAATCGTGTCACTCCCTCTAGCCATTCCTCCCTCATGGCCTCCTCAGGATATGCTTCGTCAGGAGGATTAGGAGGCAAAGGAGATACTGTAGGTCTAGGGAAAGGTTCTGTCAAAGGATGTCTACATGATCCAGCATGGACAGAAACGGTTTCCGTAAGCTCTTCTTCTGGGTTTCCTTGAGATTTAGCAAGAAATTTTTCTAAGGGGAAACCTAGGAGAAGATCAAAATCCACGATGTCATAGATGTAGAAATCTAATCGCACCTCTATGTCATCAATGGTGATCGGCACGTCCCTAGCAATCCCTCGACATGGAAAAACACAGCGCCACCTGGGACTATGGAAAAGTCTATCAGTCGGGATCAAGGGCACGTCACCCACCAGAGTATCCAAAAGGGTCTCTGGTATGATGCAAGCCCCAACAGTAGGGTCATGGACAGCATATACGGTGTTTCCTCTCATGGAATAGTGGATGATCATAGAAGTCAAGCTAACCCGAATTGCTTTGGATGTATGCTTCTGAGGTGACCAATCCACTATCGTCCCATGATTCCAAACTTCATCGAGGACCTCACAAAGGTCCAACGATGTCATAGGCTTCTCGTGCCAAGAGTGATCTGAGGTATTTCTGATGTGTTGAGAAGGATCATCCTCAAATCGGGAAGAGAACTCCGAAGGTTGAATTTCTTCTTCCTTCGATGTTCGTGGTTCGGGAGAGAGCTCAACAGAGGAATCAAGGAATTCAGAGAATGAAAGCTCAGATTCGGCTATTGAGAGACTCTCATGGACCAACTCGGACTCCAGATGGGGTTCGTTGTAAACGATATGAGAAGAAGAGGTTTCTAAGAAGAATTCTAGGATCTCTCTTCTTTCCACTAGAGTTTGGTCTTCGAACGAACCTCCAGCTAAAAGGTCGAGCTCTTGTGCAGATTCCATGTCTATATGAGTATAAAAGGTGTACGTCGCTATATCATCAAGTATAGACATGTCTGAGCTAGATGTCATAAGACGTAGGAACCTAGCCCAAGCTGCACCTATGGACTCACCCTCTAGTTGCTCAAAGTCAAGGAGTTCACACGGCAAGAGCTCTATGCGTTCATAAAGGGAGAACGAGTCACAAAAGTTTTCTCGTAGTTTTCCCCAATTATTGACATGCTCTGTTGTGTGGGTGTACCATTGCTCCACTCTATCTACGAGAGAGAAAGGGAACAACTTCCACCTCAAAGTTTCCTGTGTCATGCCTGGAATTACCAAGCACGAACACAAGTCCTCGAACTCCTCTAAATGAGCATTAGAATCATCACTAATCGCTCCAAAGAAAGGTCGATTCCGAACCATGGCTATAAAGCTAGGACAAAGCTCGCAGCAAGACGAGGAAGTTGATGGTTGCTCTAAGATGAACTCGCCCCTAGGGGTAAAGAGGCTTTGACAGGAAGGCATCTCAAAGGGTAGCGGGGGTAAAGGTAGAAGAAAAGAAACAAAAAGGATATCTCGATGGGTGACGGGGGTGAAGGTAGAAGAAAACGAAAAAGATAAATACGAGGGCCACTAGGCTCGAAGATAGATACAGCAACCGTTCCCCGGCAACGGCGCCAGAAATGCTTGTTGGCGTTTCTTAATGTCACCACTAGTTGTACACCTAGAGGGAGTGTATAAGAACGACCAGGTATACCGCAAGCACACGGATATACCGCTGTAGCACTTCCCCAAGGAAGGAGAGTATTCCAAGGGTATCGAATCCAAGGAACGGCGTGTACTATCTCCTACTCTAGTATAGATGATCCAAGGATACAACACTCATTGATAGGATAGGTACAAAGGATCTACCTTGACCGAGCGCAGAGTCTAGTTACGGTCTCTCTGGTATAACACTCACTTCGGGCACCAGGCACATCCTAGGCCAATGTGCTGGAGCGAGCCCAACTCGGTACGCGAAGTAGAGGGTTGACAAAGGGTCGACAGGCTGTCACCACTACAGCCTACCTCTACGCTACGATCGTACGTGGTCTTCGAAGGATAGCTTATGGCCCAGACACCACGTCTACACCACTTACTATTACTACGAATCCGCGAGGGAGATACTGGCACTAGCTCAAGGTATGCTCTATCACTCATGCAAGATCACGAATGCACTTTGATCTAACTAGAAACATGCAGGAGCTTCACTTTACTCTAATAGACAAGCTGGCAAACTAGATGCAAACTTATGATCTAAGTCTACTGGATCGAAAGGGTTGTGTACGAAGAACACAAGCCTCTAAACCAAGAACAAACGAAGAACATAAGAACAAAGCAACTAAGCATGCATACGACTTTAGTCTAAATAGGAAATATCGAAATACTCACTTTAGTCTAGTTGAAGAACAAAGGCACCGCTGAGGATCGTTCTTGAGGAAGATGTCATGAAGAACATGACATGTCCTCAAGCCTCCCACCTCACTTCCTAGCACTAATCCTATACAAAGAGCTCTCCTCTCTTAAAGAGAGAGGCTCAAAGCCAAAATGAAGAGGAGGAGGAGAAGTGTGTGTTCCAAATGAGAGCCCCTCCCCTCCTATTTATAGAGGAGGGAGTGGCTTGCTCGGAGGCTCAAAGTGCCCCAAAACGCCCGGGATCGCAGCAAGTGACCAATCAGGCAGCAGCACGTGGAAGGTGGGGATCAATCGACCCTAGGTCGGTTCGGCCGATCCTAGGGTCGGCCGAAACCCCCGGGAGGCCTTCTGCGTTGTGTTTTCTCAGGGTGGCTGCCATGTGGGCCCTGATGCTTATCCTCCGTGCATGCCAAGTTTCCTGGCAGTTTGGGTACCGAGTTGGCCCTTGGATCCATGTGATGTCTGTCGTATGGACATCCCTGGGCCCACTACTATGGTGGGTACCAGGACCGACTACTCGGTGGGCCCCTGGGACTACTCGACTTGGGCAACACGACACCTGTTGGCGTGGAGCGCAAGGACTACAGAGGGATAGTACTCGGTTAGGAAGCTACACATGTCCGGATCCATGTAAAGTACTCCTAGCCGTACACGACTAGTAGTCTCCCCTCAAACCGACTTGTAACCCTGCCTCCCGGACTATATAAGGCGAGGAAGGGACCCCTATCTCTTCATCCGCATCATCTTGTAAACACACCCAACCAATCCAGAGCTACGCAGCATACAGGACGTAGGGTATTACGCACCTCGCGGCCCGAACCTGTCTAAATTGTGTGCCACGTGTCTCTCCTTCGAGTTACCGATCTCGACGAGGCCACATTCATCTACCTCGGGTACTCCCCTTGGTAGGTTGCCGGTCTAAAACACCGACAGCTGGCGCGCCAGGTAGGGGAACTCACCGAAGATCACATGGCGAACTCGACGGCTTCAATCGTCATCAAGCCAACCGCCGCTTTCAATCGCGGCGACACCTTCATCTTCGGCTCCTGGGTCTGCACCGCCGACGGTGCTGGATCATTCCAGCGCTACCTCACCATGACTCCGGATCCGGAGACCGGGCTCGTGACGCTCCCCGAAGCCGTCACGGGTCAACTTGTCGAAAAATTCGACGAATTTTCGCTCTGCGAACAAGTCGCCGACTTCGAGCTTGGATCCGCCTCCAACCCGAACTCGACGTCACCCTGGATCATTTCATGCGAGCCGGCTCCTGAGCCATCATGTGAGATAGTCCCCCTCCATGAGCACTTCCCATACGGTCTCTGCAATGCTAGCAGGGTGCACGCGGAAGCCCTCGCCGCACGCCGGGCCGGCAAGGAGATCGCCTCCGAGTACTCCTTGGACTCCAACACCGCAACCGGCTACTACTCGGACTCTTCCTATGAGTTCAACTTCGGATCGGACCCAATCGAGTCCGAGTCCGAGCTCAACATGACTGAGGAACCACTGTCAGGTCCTGCCACTGGCCTGGTCATTACATCCACTCCCGTCGGCAGATTCGTCTACTGGCCCGACCGCAAGCCCGCAGACTTGACGGACGACAACTCACGCTGCGTCGCCTACCTCGATTCACTCCCCTTGCAGGAGGGGACCCCGCTGGCTCTAAACGATGAGCACACCCCCACCGAGGTGGCGACTACTGACTCCAGTCTCTGCACTCCCGACCGTGAAGTCTTCATGACGGCCACAGATGCTGGGACTTCGGAAAACCGACCCGACCGGTACCTTGACGACATCTCAGAGGATGAGTTGTCTGCCAATGCACCTCTGAACGAGACCCCCAAAGACAAGAACGCTCGGCGTGACCGCAACAGGAAGCGGAACGGTCGACGCAAACGTCTTCGGGAAACTCTCCCTATCCGGAGCCTCAATGAGGCCCTGGAGCAAGTTGCCAACCGGGTACACACTACTCCTGAGCAGTGCCTCATGTCTATCACCACGATAGCACGGCAGGCCCAGGTGATCCGCGCGGGCGAAGTCATCACCAAACTCGCTGAAGACGCCTACTTCATGCGGGTCGACAACAGGGTTGCTCAAGTACCCCCCGTCAGAACTCACGACGCCAGAAACCACGAAGCCACTAGCCGCAGCCCGGCAGACGGCGGACGCAACCGTGTCCGTGGTGAACACCAGCCAAATCCCAACCACTCTAGGGCCTCGGCTGGAGGACCCTCACAGGGCGGCATCAGCCAGGGTGGCACCGGAGGTAGTCGCGGTGGCGGCGGCGGTGGTGGCAGCAGCGGCGGGAGTTCATCCCGTGACGCCGGCAGAAGAGCTGGTGGCGGTGGCGATCGCGACGGCCGAGGCCACGCGACTAGCCACACCTCTAGCAACACACGTGGCGGCTACAATGCCCGCCACAAGATCGACGAGATCCGCCGCAAGAAGGCTACTGAAGCAAGCGACAGTGACGGCTTCCCCGCCTACTCTGCAAGACTTCGCAACCTGCTTCTTCCCGAGAAATTCAAACCTCTCGGGATCTCCAAGTATGACGCGAAGCAAGATCGAGTTCAGTGGCTCAGGTGCTACGCCTTGGCCATCGAAAATGCTGGTGGCAACAACGACGCGAAGTGCCTTTTCTTCCCCTTCTGTCTGGATCAGGCTCCACTCACATGGCTCGAGTCACTTGAAAAGAACTCGATCGACCAGTGGGACCAGCTGAAGGCTCAGTTCACTAGCAACTTCACGAGTGCCATGGGGCGCTCGGGTACCCCAGTACAAGGTGAGACACTCCGCCAGTACATGCGGCGCTTCTTCGACAAGCGCGCGACCGTAGTCGACGTCACCGATAAAGAAGTCATCGACCTCTTCCAAGACGGACTCTATCACCGTCGCACCTTCGAAGACTTCGGTCGCCGCCGCCCGAGCTCCATCACCAAGCTCAAAGACATGATCACGTCATGGGCCGACGAAGAGGACAAGGCGAACGCCAAGTACGACTCCCTTCGCGGCAAGAACAAGAGCAACATGGGCGGCAACAACAACAACAACAAAGATCAAGGGGGTCGCCACAACAACAACTACTCGAGCTCCAACCGCAAGCGCAAGCCAGACAACACAGTCGTGGCTATACAGCACCCCGCAAAGGACAACTCGAAAAAGACCTCAGGCGGCTTCAGAGACTTGCTCAAAGAGAAGTGCCCGTGGCATCTGCATGGTAATCACACCACTGAGCAGTGCTACCAGCTCCGGCGAGCACTCAAGGATACTCCCGACCCACGGTCTCCTCACGACAAGAAGGGCAAGAAAAAAGTCGACGAGGGCAACGGTGACTTCCAGGAACCCGACAAGACAGTGAATGTCCTATTCGGCGGACTACCCACCAAGCGGTCTCAGAAGGCCACCCGACAGGAAGTCTTGAACATTGAGCCAGGATGTTTTCCACTCGTCCTGAAACCTTTAGTCGCGGGCTCTAGACTTAACAAGGTACTCATCGACGGCGGGAGTGGACTCAATGTCCTCTTCACCAAGACCTTGAAGAAGATGAAGCTCGACATCACCGACATGCTCACCAAGAGCGCGTCACCCTTCTACGACATTGTCCCCGGTAACACGGCTATTCCACTAGGCTCAGTGGTCCTGCCAGTCACCTTCGGGGAGACAAGGGAGAACTACCGCACCGAGTACATCAAGTTAGAGGTTGCGGACTTCGAAACCTCCTACCATGCCATCCTCGGCAGACCAGCTATCGCCATGTTCATGGCAGTACCCCACTATACCTACTTGGTACTAAAGATGCCAAGTCCTGCCGGAGTACTCACACTACAAGGGGACTTGAAGGTCTCTTTCGACTGCGACACCGAAGCCGTGGAACTCGCAGCGACCAACCAAGTACCCAATGCAATGATGGAGATCTTCGCTACGTCCAAGAAGCTCGCCCCAACCGAACTCGAGATTCCCGAGAAGACCGACACCGCAAACAAGCCTCAACCATCAGAGGAAGTCCAAGTGAAGGCCATCGACCTTGGGACGGGCGACAGCAACAAGACTACCATGATCGGGGCGGGTCTTGACCCGAAATAGGAAGACGCGCTCGTCAGCTTCCTCCGGGCTAACCGAGACATCTTCACGTGGAAGCCAGCGGACATGCCAGGGGTGCCCAGGAGGCTGATCGAGCACTCACTCAACATCGATCCTAAAGCTACCCCCAAACAACAACACCTTCGCCGTTTCGCCGATGACCGACGGGATGCCATCAAGAAGGAACTCGCCAAACTACGCACGGCGGGCTTCATCCATGAAGTCTTCCATCCTGAGTGGCTCTCCAACCCCGTCCTCGTCCGCAAGAAGAACACCACCGAGTGGAGGATGTGCGTCGACTACACCGACCTCAACAAGCACTACCCCAAGGACCCCTTCGGGTTGCCGCGGATTGATCAAGTCATCGACTCCACGGTGGGCTGCGACCTGTTCTGCTTCCTCGACTGCTACTCTGGGTACCACCAGATTGCTATCAAGGAAGAAGACCAGGAGAAGACCGCGTTCATCACCCCGTTCGGCGCCTACTGCTACACGACAATGTCGTTCGGGTTGAAGAACGCCGGCGCCACTTACCAGCGAGCTATACAGGCCTGCTTCAAGAAGCAGCTCAACAAGAACGTCGAAGCCTACATGGATGACGTGGTCATCAAGACCAGACATTCTGATATGCTCATCACCGATCTTGAAGAGACTTTCGCATCTCTGCGAGAGTACCAATAGAAGCTCAACCCAAACAATTGCGTCTTCGGTGTACCATCTGGGAAATTACTCGGCTTCATCATTAGCCATCGCGGCATAGAAGCCAACCCCGAGAAGATCTCCACCATCACCAATATGAACGCTCCAACCTGCATCAAGGATCTCCAGAAGCTGACCGGGTGCATGGCGGCCCTGAACAGATTTATCTCGAAGCTTGAAGAACGGGGACTACCCTTCTTCAAACTACTCAAGCATCAAGTGAAGTTCGCGTGGACCGCGGAGGTTGATCAAGCTCTGGCGCAGCTTAAAGACTTCCTGTCTAAGCCACCGGTCCTCACGGCTCCTCGCAAAAAGGAGCAGCTACTGCTCTACCTCGCTGCGACTACTCATGTGGTGAGCACTGCCATCATCGTCGAGCGGCAGGAAGAAGGCCACGCCTACCCAGTCCAGCGACCAGTCTACTTCGTTAGCGAGGTTCTGTCAGAGTCCAAGGCACGGTACCAGCCGGTCCAGAAGCTACTCTACGCAGTGCTCATCACCTTGCGGAAGCTACGACACTACTTCCAGGAGTACTCGATTGTCGTTATCACCGACTACCCGCTCGGTGACATACTCCGCAATCAGTATGCTACTGGAAGAATCTCCAAGTGGGCGGTCGAACTCGGCGCCCTCAACATCGATTTCAAGCCACGTACTGCTATCAAGTCCCAGGCACTAGTCAACTTCATGGCAGAGTGGCGGGAGAA
The DNA here is from genome assembly GCA_036936925.1 of Cenchrus fungigraminus. NCBI lineage: Eukaryota > Viridiplantae > Streptophyta > Magnoliopsida > Poales > Poaceae > Cenchrus > Cenchrus fungigraminus. The sequence continues at coordinate 26,888,582 of CM072775.1, forward strand.
TCAGCTACCAACTCCAACCGAGCACCCAGAACACTGGGTGATGTACTTCGACGGCTCACTCAAGCTCGAAGGGGCAGGTGCAGGGGTACTACTGATCTCTCCAAAGGGCGAACAACTCAAGTACGTCCTGCAGATCTTCTGGAAGGTCTCAAACAACGAGGCCGAGTACGAAGCCCTACTTCACGGGCTCCGCCTCGCAATCTCATTGGGCATCAAGCGGCTACTACTCTACGGCAACTCCGCAGTGGTCATCAACCAAGTCAACAAGTCTTGGGATCGCAACAAGGAGAACATGGACGCCTACTGTCTGGAAGTCCGCAAGCTCGAGAACAAGTTCTACGGTCTCGAGTTCCATCACGTCGTCCGCGACAACAATGTTGCCGCGGACGTCCTGTCGAAGCTTGGTTCTACTCGCGCGCAAGTACCTGCTGGAGTCTTCGTCCACGAGCTTCACGCGCCATCCATCCCGGAGTCGGCGTCAACGGCCACTGACCCTGTACCACTACAGTCCGGCCAGGAGGTCATGATGATTGACGTGGTCTGGAGACAACCCTTCATCGACTACATCCGTGAGCAGAAGGTCCCATCCGACAAGAACTTGGCCGAACAACTCGTCCGCCGAGCCAAGGCCTACGTACTAGTCGGAGACAAGCTCTACAGGCGAGGTGCCACTTCTGCAGTACTCATGAAGTGCATACCTCGAGAAGAAGGCAAGGATATCTTGGAGGAGATCCACAAAGGCGTCTGCGGCAACCATGCATCTTCTCGAACGCTGGTGAGCAAGGCTTTCCGACGAGCTTTCTACTGGCCCACAGCTCTGGCCGACGCTGAAGAACTCGTCAGAAAGTGCCAAGGATGTCAATTCTTCGCCAAGCAGCAACACGTCCCGGCCTACAAGCTAGTCACCATACCACCAACCTGGCCCTTTGCCTGTTGGGGGCTCGACATGATTGGGCCTCTGCCAACTGCGCCAGGAGGATTCAACAGAGTCTTGGTGGCCATCGACAAGTTCACCAAGTGGATCGAAGTCAAGCCGGTCACTTGCCCAAAGGCCGACAGAGTACTCGACTTCTTGGATGAACTCGTGCATCGCTACGGGCTGCCCCATCGCATCATCACAGACTTGGGTTCCAACTTCAACAACCATCAGTTCTGGGAGTACTGCAAGAACAGTGGGATCGACGTCCGGTACGTCTCAGTCGCCCATCCCCGCGCCAACGGCCAAGTTGAGCGTGCTAACGGGATGGTCCTCGACGCCCTCAAGAAGCGATTGCACGACGCAGCTAACACCAAAGGAGGCAAGTGGATCAAGGAACTACCCAACGTACTCTGGGGGCTTCGTACTCAGCCTACCAAGTCGATGGGGCAGTCGCCCTACTTCTTGGTCTACGGCTCCGAAGCTATTCTACCTGCCGACGTGATGTGGGAATCCCCGGCAGTAGAGCAATACAACGAAGGCATGTCAGAAGACAGCAGACAGGTTGACATCGACAGCCTCGAAGAAGCCCGCTACGCCGCCCTCGTCCAATCAGCAAGGTACCTCGAGGGTATCCGACGTTACCATGATCGCAACGTCAAGGAACGCTCCTTCAACGTCGGCGATCTAGTCCTCCGTCGTATCCTGAACACGGATGGACTACACAAGCTCAGCTCACCATGGGAAGGTCCCTTCTCAATCTCCAAGGTGATCGGACCAGGCTCCTACCGTCTCCAAACACTTGAAGGCGACGACATCAGCAACTCGTGGAACGTCGACCAGCTGTGTCGCTTCTACGCGTAGTCGCTCGACTACTCTACGGGTCCAGGTCTACACGACTACTCACAGACTCCTCGCTGTAAGCGGCCTTCCGATCCTGGCACTAGTCTCCGGACTACTCTTCTCCAAGATCCAGCGTCAACGGCTACTAACGGATCTTGGGCTGCTTAGAGCGCTGAGGACTCTAGCGGCGGTCTGTAAGACCATGTACTCTAGATCCAGTCTATACAACTACTAACGGATCTCTAGCTATAAGCGGCCTAAGGGTCCTAGCGCCACTTAGCCGTAGGCGGCCTCCGGGTCCTGCCGACTACACTTGTAAACGGCCCTGACCATCCAGGTGTACTTATTCATCAGTAATAAAGTTTGATTTTCATTCAACTTATTTACTGTGTCTTCCAATCAGGCATCTCCTACTGAGTATTACTACTCACAAGTTCCAAGTGGCGGCTACAAGTACTTATTTCACAGATATATTCATCAGTAATAAAGTTTGGTACTCCGCACACTTCGTTGCAAGTGGCGGCTACAAGTACTTATTTCACAGATATATCGTGGAAAACTTTCATTGATAATCCAAACAAGTTACCAACAACTCTGTTTGTTTTACATCAACTACTCTAAGCTACTCCTACAGGTACTCCTACTGAAGGTTGAGCTTCTCCGCCACTTGTTCAGCAATGGGCGCCATCTCCTCCAGGAGGGTCTTGTACTGATCGTCAGTACAGTTCGCTGCAAGTCCACCGGCGACTACGTTCACTGGAGCCTTGGGGAAATATGACTTCATGTATGCCAAGACTTGGTTCGGGATCGACTTCGCCAAGTGCTTGACATACGTCGCCAGACGCCCGGGGGCTTCCTTCAACCGGTCCACCAGTGGAGCAATCTTCGGCCCGCCCGGGTGTGGCACCAGCAACCTTGCAATGGGTAGCGCGGCTTCCTCAAGTTCCTTCAGCTGGCCTCGCAGCTTCTCGCAATCTTCATTGAGCTTCTGCAGAGATTTATAGCAATTGACAAGGTCACAGTATGAGGCTTCACGAAGCTCCATGTGCTTGATACACTCATGGCGCAACTGAGCGTACTCATACTCAAGTACCTCTCTTTTGTCGGTCTCACGATACACGATGTTCTTGAGGTCGGTCTCTGATGCCTTCAGCTGGTCAACCATTGCCTCAAGCTCTGCAGACAACTCAATTCAAGGTCAGACTACTCGCAAGTGTTTCAATAAGTACTCAGCACTCCGGTGGAAGACATACCTGTGTTCTTCTGGCGTAGTGACTTGTTCTTCCGGACCAAGTCGTCCCTCTTCGCCTGCATCTCCTGCACCTCGTTATGGTACTGGGCGAAGGCGCCATCCAGCTTGGATTGGAGTAGGGCGGAATGTTTCTTCGACTTATCGAGCTCCTTCTCCAAGGTTTCAGCATGAAGGACTGTGTTGCCATACCCCTTCAGAAGCTCGGACTTCTCGTGAGATCTTTCAACAATATCCTGCGCAGACAGAACAATCAAATGGGTACTTTGTATTTCGTTGTACAAGACTACTCGAGGTACTCGCAATGTACCTTGAACCACTGCTGGGTACGCCGCCATGACTCCATGTTCAGAGCAACAATGGCTGGATCGACAAGATTGTCTTCCAGCACCTCAAGACCCCCGCGGCTCGAAGATGCCGCCTCTGCCATGGCCGCCGAATGGATCGGCGCGGCTTCCTCTATGATGGGCGAGCGGACGACTACGTCCGTGCTCGTCCCGGGGAACGGATCGTCCTGCACTTCCGCACCCAACTCGGGGGTCACCGCAGTCCCCAGCTCGGGGGATGTTTCTTCCGTCGTCCTGGCCACCGGTCCTGTGGGTTCCGCCTCCACAGTGGCCGTTTCCATGGCCATGGCTTCAGGAATCGAGGTTCCATCAGCTTGTGCTCCTAGCACAATGAGTACACGCAGTCAATCTCAGCAGCTACGACTACTATGCATGATGAGTACCAGTGGTGATAGGACACATACCTTCAACCAAGGTGGCTTCCTTCAACGTCGACTCCACCGCGACTTCAGTCTGTGGCAATGGTGTGGGTTCAGGCTCCCCCGCCGAGCGGCCCTCTCCGTCGGCTGGAGTGCTGGTCTCCCCACCATCCCACGATAGGTCCATGGATTTCCTGCATCACAAAGTAATCAAGTTTGCAATGCAAGTCTGCCGTCTACACGACTACTTGAAAGTTCATAAGCACTTACAGTGTTGACCGCACCACGGTCACGGTCGAAGCACCTAGTATACTGGCAATTTCAACTATGCCAGCCTCGGCGGTAGCTCCGGCCTCAACAGATGCCTCCTCTGGTTGCTCCACAGCTGCAGCCGGTGGAGGGTTTCGTCCTTCTACAACCGATGGCTGCGGCTCCGCAGCGCCGGTCTCCTGCCGTGCCGCTGCTGGCACGACTCCTTCGGTTGACGGAGGCGGGCTGATACTCCTCTCAGCTGCCGCTCCCACGGTGTCCAGTACCCCCTCGTCACCCTGGTCTACGGGGTCCGGGGAGGGGATATCCTGCAACATTACAAGACAAATCATCAGCACACGACTACTTATCAAGCTGTGCTCGACTACTCTAGTCGTGGTGTTTACCTCTTGGTTGGTCATCTCGGAGATCTTCAGCTTCTTGACGGCGCGTTTCCGCGCCACGTTGCGCGGCCTCCTGGGCGGCGCCGGCAAACTAGCCTCGAGGCTGGATGGCTCCTCGATGACCGGGCTGTTCGGCATCCCAGCCCGGCTGAACCTTGAGCGGAGTTGGAACCGCTGCTGCAGAGTCTCTTCATCCTCATCATCAGAGCTGTCCTCGATGATGACGGCATCACTGCCTTCACCAACATCGCGGTGCTCTTTCCCTTTGGGCTCCGCTTTCCCCTGCGCCTGTCCTTCAAGTCACGGAGGGGAGGGCGGGACAGAGATGTACTTCTCCACATCATCCTACAACATTAAGCAAGCATGAGTACGACTACGTCGAGCAAATCAGTACTCGAGGGCTTATGTCACGACTACTGACCTGATTTAGCGACCGTGACGCAGAGTACTCTGGCACCGGGCACGGCGTGTACGGGGGCATATCCTTGAAGATTTTGCCAAGCCTCTCAACAAGGACGTCGTCCTTGACTTCGAAGCCAGGCATCCGGGACGTATCCTTATCGCCGGTGTAATGGTACCCGAGGGTGTCTCGTGCCATCAGTGGCTGCACCCTCCTCTTCATAAAACTGAAGGCCACGTGCTCGGCCCTCAGTCCGGCCTCCCGCAGGGCCTTGATCATCTTCAGCAGTGGGGGTAGTTGGATACCCTCCTGCATGGTAGGTTCCGTGTTCCACCACGGCGCATGCTTTGGCTGACGACCGCTCGGCTTCGGCAGCTCCGGATGGTGGTTGCAGATGTAGAACCATTTTGCCTTCCAGTCCTGGTTGGAGTCTATCAACTTGTACGGCAGGTACTGGTCGGCGGCATCCTCTCGCATCTGAATCCCTGCACCTCCGACTACTCGCGGGTCATTGCTGCTCAGTTGCGGCTTCAACCGGAAGAACTTCCGAAACAAGATCCAGTGGGGCTTGATCCCCACAAAGGCTTCACAGAAGTGTACAAAGATGGAGACGTGGAAGATACCATTGGGGTTGAGATTGAGGTACTCGATGCCGTAGTACCTGAGCAGACCCTTGAAGAAATCACTGGCGGGGAGCGCCAATCCGCGCTCTACGAACCGGGCGAACATTGGGATTTCGTCCGGGTTCTTCTCCATCGGGTATGGATCGCTGGTGGCGGTGCGCCATAGATCCACCTCCTTCTCACGAAGGAACCCGCTGTTGACCTAGGCGAGGAGGTCCTCGGTCTTCAGTTTCGCCTTCTTCCACTCCTTCGCCGGATTGGGGCGAGGGGACGAGGGTGGCGACGTCGACGACTGGCCGGCATCCCCGGTTTCTTCATCGCGGCTCCTTTTCTTCGACACGCCGGTCTTCTTGCCCTTCGCTAGAGACCCCTTCATTCTCCAAGTGACGGGTGTCTTCACTCGCATTCGCTCGGGGGCTACAGCGGCAGGTGAACTGCGGCAGCGCGAGCAAATGGATCTAGGTCTCTGCGTGGCGGCAGCGGTAGCAGAGGAGCGGAGGGGGCGGTGATTCAGATCTAATCTGAGGAATGCAACTGCTAGGAGTGAAAAACGCTAAGGGACTCACCGGTTATTTATAACCGGCCCCGGCGACTCGGTTCTCAGCGGGCAGATAAGGCGCCAGACGGGTGACCTAGCGGCGGCAGCGTGACTCTTCAACTTTCAGTACTCGATGCTCTCCATCTCGGGGGCTCGACTACTTCAGATGACTTCAGTGGGATACAACCAGATTCAAGACCCACTCAGGACACATTCTACAGTCAAGATGACCCTTTAATTCGAGAGGAAGTACTCGACTCAAGGCTCGGGGGCTCCGTGCCACGTGTCCTTCGGTTTTTTCTCTGGATTTTTCGAGATAAGATTGGCAGAACTTCAGATTGACCCTCAGCTTGAATCTACGATTCGACCTAAGGCTCGGGGGCTACATTCCATATGGAATGCGATTCTCCGAATCGCATTTTCCATATGGTCTCCTCATCAAGACATCACAAGTATTATTGAAGACCTTCGAGAGGAGCACTCGGGGACGCTTGGGGACTACTCGAGAAGACTTCAAGACTACTCAAAGATCAGCTGGAGTACCTTCCAGCCTCGGGATGGTTCAAGCATTCTTGAGGACTTTCGGCTTGTGGAACTCGGGGATGCTCAAGGACTACTCGCCAAGGCCATCAAGACTACTCGAAGACATCCTGCTCGACTACAAAGTACTCAGGGCCTTGTCGTATGGACATCCCTGGGCCCACTACTCTGGTGAGTACCAGGACCGACTACTCGGTGGGCCCCTGGGACTACTCGACTTGGGCAACACGGCACCTATTGGCGTGGAGCGCAAGGACTACAGAGGGATAGTACTCGGTTAGGAAGCTACACATGTCCGGATCCATGTAAAGTACTCCTAGCCATACACGACTAGTACTCTCCCCTCAAACTGACTTGTAACCCTACCTCCCGGACTATATAAGGCGAGGCAGGGACCCCTATCTCTTCATCCGCATCATCTTGTTAACACACCCAACCAATCTAGAGCTACACAGCATACAGGACGTAGGGTATTACGCACCTCGCGGCCCGAACCTGTCTAAATTGTGTGCCACGTGTCTCTCCTTCGAGTTACCGATCTCGGCGAGGCCACATTCATCTACCTCGTGTACTCCCCTTGGTAGGTTGCTGGTCTAAAACACCGACAATGTCCACATGACGATTCGTGATTCGTCGGGCTTGCCTCTCTTGGATTGATGATGTCAGTGATCCAGGGGAATCCTATGTGGCATCCCCTCATTGGCTGAGCTTGAGGTACTTGGATCAAAGACTCGTGCTTTTACTCCTCTTTCTAATGCTAATTACCTGCATTTGCATAATCACCAACACTTGTGGAAATGGTTAGTTTAAGCCCTATTCTAGTGTTGATAATCATTTTCCATGCCAAAAGGTACATGTTTGACGTGTAAAAAGTGGGTGGAAAACAGCTGTCAACAAGTTCATGGAGGGTGTCTCGTGTGATCCGCGATTCCTGTTGATTTATTGAGTCAGAGGTCGTGATTTTTGGGGTATAGCTTCACCTAGTGACGCTTCTCATCTCCCCCAAATCTTGTCTCAAGAGCTCAAGTGGTTTGGGAGATCCGGTGATGGGTTTGGAGAGTTGACTTCACGAGCTCGGGCTGTTTCTGTTCTGTCCGCGTGTGACGCCCTAGGTTTTGAATTAGGATTGTTTAACACTAATGAATGGTCAACCAAGTCCAACACGTTGACTTTGGTCAAACCATGGCCAACCTGGGTCATCACCTCGGAAACGGAGCCAACCAACCCTATTGGTCAATGCTTGGTCAACCTTGGTTAAAACCCCTTCTTAAAAGCCTAGTCAACCCCTTTGACCTTAACCCTTTCGAGAACTTTTGCCGCGTTCACCAAATTCCATCTAAACACTTCAAAATCGGCCAAACTAAAAGTTGTTCATCTTTTCGAGGGACACAACTTTCCTTTTGTGTGGCATGGCTAATTTTGAGTGGATGATGGTGTAAAACTCGGTCAAAGTCTGCAATCACTGTTCAAAGGCGCCGAGAAAACCCTGATGTTTGCCTGCAATTTGTGCAAAATCTGTTGATCCAAACACCCATCGACCTTGGAGAAAGTTGTAGGTGGATCCTTGATCAACAACTTTGGTTATTAGCACTTGGTGAACTTCAGTATCAAAATTTGGGGAAATCTTGAGTCAAAGCTGGCTAAGCCGAAAAAGTTTTTGGCATACCGCGCTCCGGAGCCGTGTCGCACGCCGCCGTCGCGACGTCACCCATGCGCCTGGGCCCGACCGCTGAGGACCCGATGGTCCGAACGCCGAGGTACGGCCGTGCACACACGCTGGGACCCACCACCTCGAACTGACGTTGAGCTCCAACACCTGGCCGCCACGTTCCTTGGCTCCACTCGACCCCGCCGCACCGACCATCGCCGCCCGGCGAACCGCGAGGCCACCGTACCCGCCTATCGCGCGCACGCTCGTGCCCCGCCATGCAAGCTGGTCACTACACGTCGTCGAGTCATCGCCTATAAAAGGGCCGCACCGGTTCATGCACGCAGACACCCCACCGTTGCCTGTCCTCCGCCGCCGTGTCCGCCCTTAGAGCTCCGCGGTGAACTTCACTCGCCCGACCTCACCCCCACCGCTTGAGCTCAGCTACGCGTCCACATGTACCCAGTGTAGCTTCCCGAGCCACACCCTGCCTTTCCCCGTCCCTCACCTCGCCGGAATCAGAGCCGCAGCGGCTGCATCACCTCTGCCTCGCCGCCGGAGCTCACCAGAGCAGCCTCCGTTCCGGCCAACCCCTCCAATCCACCCCTTGTGAGCAGCCGTGCACCCTCGAGCCGCTTGTGGACCAAGTCCGGTCGGCCATCGCCGCCGGCGAGCTCCCCTGCGCCGCCAAGGGCACCCGTGTAACGATTCCAAAAGTTCCAAGGAGTTTTGTGCAAACCGAGGGCAATTCTGTGAATAAAAAGTTTGAACCAAGGGCCTATGTGTAAGTTGATTCTATCCTTTTCTTTTGTTTTGAGCAGATCTTTGAAAAATCACAGAAAATCACAAAAAATCGTAAAAATGCAAAACTAATTTTGCTGGTCTCCTTATGAGCAGAACTACATTTTGTACAAAGACTATATGTAGTTTTGTTGAATAGTGTTTGAATGAAAAATCCAAATTAGTTTGTATGTGGTTGTTCATAACTTGACTTGTACACTTGTGCTAGGCTTGAGCTTCGGATATGTTGATATTCAGTGTTTGAAAGGGCTATACCTAAGTTTTTGCACAAAGTTGCTAAGTAAATATATGGTTATGATTTATTTTGCATTATGGCTAGATCTATGTATCTTTTTCATGCAGCTTCATGTATATGTTTTCTGTGCTCCATCTTTTGGATATCACCTTGTTAGGCTATAATGTGGGGCTGGTAATTTTATCTTGTTTTTATAAGCTTTTTATGTATCTGTTTCTGAATGATGCTTCTTTATGAAGTAAAACCCACATCTCAGTTTCTGTTGGTCAAATAATGCCTATCTTTGGCCCAGTGCTTGTTTATACCCTGTTTGTGCTATGGTAGAATGTTGGGTTGCCTTTCAGTTATATATGTGCCTCTACGTTTTTCTTATGTTTAAATAGGCTAAAAATGGTTATTTTTGTGTAATATGTATAAAATGAGTTCTGAACCTAATTTTTGGTATGGAAGCTAGTTTTAACCTCTTAAGGCTCTGTGTAAATTTTGAGCACCAGTGCATCAGTAGTTTTCTCTGTATTTAATATTCTTGCTTTTGCCTTGATTAAAATGCTGTATTTTTCATGCTCTGCACCTAGCTCTAAATGTTATGAAAATTTAACAGTGGTTCTGTTGTAGTGTTATGTGCTTGTGAAAAAAGTTTCACTGTGATTCATTGAATGGTTTTACCAGAATGATTTCTGGAAGGAAACTAGTAATTATATAAAAGGATAAATGAAGAAATATTTTCTTTAAAAGCTTGTGTGTGCTCTACCCCTAAAAATTGATACCATGAACCTCTGAAGTGTAACTCAAATGTTTATGTGGTATTTTGCTTGTTTGAATCTATATGCACACAATCACTTTTGAAATAATTACTTAATAAACTTTTGTTTGAATAATCTTTATGGAAGAGTATGCTGAATATATTCTATTTTAATGATTATGGAAAAACTTAACACCTTACATGAGATGTTTGGTAAATAAATAAACTCACATCACCATTTAACTGTTGCATATGCATTCTATGCGTAGAACCTTCCGACGTTAGCCCCGAGTTCGTCCGGATCGAGGTGACGGACCATACGAGGGAAGGAACCAACTACATGGGCGTGCAACAAGACCTGAACCAAGTTCGAAAGATCTCCTACTAACTTCCTAGTGAAGGCAAGCCCCGGTTTAACATATACCTATGTGTTTCCTTTTTAAATTTCTGAATTTATGCTTGTTTATGTATGTGCATTTACGTTCAAGAGTTGAATGGAAACCCCAGATGCATGATCCATAAGTACCTATGATCTTTTACTAGTATGCTAGGTCGCTAGTTGCTATGCACTAAGGACCCGGTACAAGACGAGTGATGTACTTCGCTGGCAATAATAGGTTCTTATGTTGGAATCATAAGACTTGTTAAATTGAATTGCTCACGTGGTAAGATCATGGGATTTTGGGCTCCGGTCCAGTGGTTAAGAGATTAAGCGTTTGAAAGTACTAAACATTTGTCGGACAAGGGTACGGTAAACGTAGTACCTGAATGACGCGGTGCAGGAACATTAGGCTACTAATCTTGGGCTGCTACCCCAGGCTAGCTACCTGTGGTGCATGGTGACGCTGGATGCTAGTGTGAGGCAGGCCAACTAGCTATGTACCTAGGACAGTGGCATCTGATCCTAATCCGACGAATGACAGGAACCGTTTGGTTGAAATCACTCTTTGTGAGGGATTTCTCCCGTATGTTTAGGTTCACCTTGCAAGGTTATTAATCGATTGATCGTCGGCCTCTCACCGTTATCCGAGAGTGCTTAACCCTCTATCCGTAATAATCCATCTATGATGAAATGTTGATAAACTTGATGTTTGATTAATTGTTTGCATAAGTTTGCTTGACCTAGTTGCTTATCTAGTAATAATTGATCTACTAGAATTTGAGCTAAAATATCGAAAGTAAGGATTTACTCCTTAGTCGCTTTCTGGCAAAACAAACCCCATAGCCAAAACCCAAGCATGATTAGAAGGTTAAGTCTTTTATTTTAGACGGGTAAGCCTTGCTGAGCATTAGTATACTCAGCCTTGCTACATATGTTGTTTTCAGGTAATATTGTTTGCCTAGGAAGAAATCGAATGGGTGGACGACGAAAAATAATGGTGTTATGGGTGGCCTCCCATGATGCCAAGTTATCGTAGTTTATTTTCCGCTGTCATTTAAAACTCTGAACCATGTTTTATTATTTTATGAATTATGATTTGTAATAGTTACCCTAAGGGGAAGATTAGTATTAAATTGTAAGGTACTCTAGACTCTCCTTCGTGGGGGTTTTAATGTATGCGTGTTCGATCCTCTGTGTGTTATTTCAAGTGATTTACCGAGCTTGACTCGGCAACACTCAGCGGGATAATTCTTTACTATCGCTTAATGGCCAAAGTGGATCGGTCTAAGTGATAGTACGGACTTATCTCGGATGGGGTTGTCACAGTTGGTACCAGAGCATCCGTATACACCAGAGTAATTAGTTTAATCACTAATTACATGATTTACAATTAAAACTTGCCAAGATTGATTGGATTTTGAAAAATATGTTGGATCGTTAAGGAATGTTTAGACCGAAGGCCCTAGAGGGAATTTTTGGGTTATTTAAGGTGGCTAGTAATTATGGTATATTCACACTAACTTCCTGCACTTCTTAAACCACATGTTTCATACGTGGGTGATACCGCATCACGAGTATGCGAGGATTGATAGGGCAATCCATTCCAAGGATCCTATCTTTTCGGTTGGATGTGCACGTGTTTTATATGTGTGCTACCGTATGCAAGCCATACGAAGGATGCCATGTTCTATTCAAGATAAACATGTCATGGGTTGTAATGTCGCCACATTTTGCTATACGTGTGCATGATTCCACATTACGAACATGCGAAGGGGGACACCCTCCATTCAAAAGGGGCGTGTCTCAGGTTGGATGCCGTCCATGCGGTGCAAAATGCATGGGTACCATTTCTATAGTAAATGGTAATGAATGTGGACGCTCCTGTGATGTGCTGGCACGGAAGGTTCTTTTCTGCAGGTACACTAACGACGTTTCGTACAATCGTTGCGTGATCAATGTGTAGCTCTGACTAGTTATTATAGGGAGAGATGTATATAAGCCTTGCCATCGGCACTAACTTCCCTTTTTGCTTAATCACCGTGTGAGGACGTATGTGACGTTTTTGCATCATGTTAAAAGTTGTAAACCCAAAATGTTGTAATCTATCTTTTTGTGTGCTCTCTAAATTGCTACCTTGCTCTTTTGTGTTTCAATAGGATGCACGTATGGTTGCTTGCTGCTAGACACCTAAGTATAAGGATCAGTTGCTTAAGTTTTTACCTCCTGTTCTAAAAAGGACTAGACCAGATGATCTCTACCAAAGTTGTTCCATATCTGATCTAGTGTCTTCTGCCAAAATTTCATGATCATAGCTTCTTTAAATCTCAAGTTATGCCCAAAATAGCGACACCCTATCTTGCTATCTTTCCTGGAAACCTCGCGTTGAACTTGCAATTTTTCAAGCATTTTCCTATCTGATCTAGATCTACCTTTGAATACCAAAATTATGCCTCATAACCTTGCTGAGTTGCTGCAAAAATTTGAGAATTTTTGGGGCTGTAGTTTCTGAGTTATGAATCTTTGTTCACGACTAGCAGAACTTATTGCTGTTTGTATGTCACGCTCGTTTGAGTTTAGGCATACTCTATACCTTTGTATGGATGGCAACCCCAAAATTTTGCCCACATAAGGATCCAAATCGTTCCTGGGTATCTACTTAAGAACTCGAGGAAGGATAGATTCTTTAGTGTGATTTTGTATGCGACTCACTTTTAAAAGTTATGAATTTATCCTTGTGCACAATCTCTCGTCAGGATACTTACATTTGTCTTTTATCCAGATGTCCAACTCCGGATCCACCGCTAACAAGCCAGTGTGGACCCAGTTGAACTGCCTTGAGGAGGGTGGATTTCCTGCATTATTGTGGGACACCCTAAAAGATTTTGGATACACTACGTACCAAGAGTACAAGGGTCGTGAGTTTATGAGCGCAGGACAAATTCTTCATTGGCATGTGAAGGTGAAGATCCCCGCTTGTCCGACGAATCCCGACTGGGAAGAATGGGATTGTATACCTATAGGCTTGATAATGCCCAACGCCATACAGAAGGCCGCTCTTGAAGCTCTCACCACCTTTTGTGGAAAGCACTCCGCCTTAGTAGCTGGCACTCCAGCTAGAGTCATTCCCGTTGGAGCAGAATACTCCGGGCCAAGGGCGGAACACGAAGCATTTCTCTCTGCTCCGGGCAATGCTCACTACAACCCTGACCTTGCTACCTCAGCCCGCTTCTCCAAGGCCATGTTTGACACCTATCAACTGATGGTGGGAGAAGGTGTGTTCTATAGACACCAAATCTATAGGCAGCACGTTCTAGAAGGAAATGGTACTGCACATGAGTTGGAAGGAGCTAGAGCTCAGATAGCATCTCTCAAGAAGAAAAGACGTAAGGACAAGAGAAGAATGCGCGAGATGGGTCAAACCATTCTCGAGCAAAATTTCATGCTACAGCACAACGACCAGTACATGTTGGACCTAGAGAATCAGCTGGAAGCTGCAGCAGCTCTGTAACATCCCTGATGTTTAGGCAACAGTGATCACCCTCATTAGTGAGGCTAAGCATGGTAGTTAACTTGTTTGACTTGGTCAACATCCCAAGCCCTAGTCAAACCCCTCCAAATCAAGGTCAAGACCCTAGGGTCCTATACCTTTCTTCGATAATCTAGCGCGTTCTCCACTTTTCATATAACAACATCAAAATTGGCCAATATGAAAGTTGTTCATGTTTGCACGGGACACATTTCATTCAATTGACAACAATTGAAATTCGAAGTGGAAAGTCCTCAAAAACTTGGTCAAAGCTCAGGAAGACTGTTTGACCAAACAGAGAAAATCCCAAAGTTCAAACCTTTTTATCTCCAAATCCAGGAAGATTTTCATAGGTCGGCCATTGCAAAAGTTGGAGCTCGATAGGAGATCTACAACTTTGGTATTTGGTGATTTCCGAGTTTAGTTTGAAAATTTTGTTTTTGCACCAGTCAAACAGAGCCTCGCTGAAATATTTTGGAGCCAGGTGCCGGCCGTGCGCTCTCGCGCGTCGCGCACGCGTGCCGAGCAGCGCCGGTACCACCGCCTCGACGTCTGTGCCGCCGTCTGCACGCCGTACGTAGGTCCCGCGCGCGTCAGCGCTCCCTCGACCAGGTGAACCTCCCCGGGTTGTCCCCCGCCCGGTTGAAGCGCGCCAGGTGGCCGCGCATCGCGCGCCCGCGCCCGCGCCCGCGCGCACTGCGCGCGAGCCTTGCACGCGCCTGCTGCCGCTAGTGCCCGCCTGACCTCCCGCCTGTGCGTGCGCTGGAGACAGAGCTCGCACCGTGCCGCTTTCCTGCCAACACCGTCGCCTATAAATACGGCACTGCGCCGCAGCACCCCGCCGCTGTTCCACCGCTCTGCCGCCAGCCATCGGTGCGCCGCCGCTGAGCTTCCCCATCCGAAACCTCCCGTGCCCGTCCGAGCCCCCTGGCACCACCTCACCACCTCACTAGTGCCTCCCGAGCCGCTCCTTGCTCACCTCCGCCGGCTAGCTCGCCGGAGACAGAGCTGTCGCGGCCGTTCCGCCCCTGCTCCACCGTCGGCGACCACCGGAGCACCCTCCGTGCCGGCCAATCCCACTAATCCGGCCTAGGTGAGCTCCTGGTCCTTCCCCACCACTCGCTCGGCCGGCCCGGGCCCCACATCACCGCCGGTGATCTGAGCAGCGCCGCCGGGGACCGCATTGCAAGCCCCCAAACCTTTCCAGCGTCGATTTTGTAAAAGCAGGGACCCCTGTGTAAAGCCAAGGGTATGGTTGTGAATGGAAACTTTTGTCCAGGGGTCTATCGGTTAAAAAGATTCTTCCTTTTTCATCTCTTTTTGCTGAATCTTGTAAAATCAAGAACAATTCACAAACAAATCATAAAAATGCAAACTCAACTGTTATGGAATCCTTGTGAAGAACACTAACTTTTCTACAAAGGGAGTTTTCAAATTTCTGTGTATTTTTAAAATAATTTTGAAATTACCTTTTTGGATACATCTGAAATAATTCAAATTCTATGCATGATCTGAAGCTAAATTTTAGATATGTTGTTTGCCATGTCATGTTGGTCTTCTGGTTCAATTTTGGGACAAAGTTATAAAGTAGATCTTTATTTATAAATTAAAGATTGTTTTCAGATTTGTTCCTTTTTCTGATTTATGTAAATTAATTTGTTGATCTTTTGGGTCCCATCTTTTTGCTATGGTCTTGTTTTATGGTTTTGCACCCATGATAAATAGTAGAGATGTTTTAATCATGTTTTATAGGGTCAAATAATTTTTGCACAAGTTGAACCTTCTTTCTTAAATTTAAATTAATTTAAATTTTCTTTGCTGAGTAAGTGCATATCTCTTCATGATTAGGTGTTTTGAACCTCTACATGAATTTCTAGCTCAATATGTAGTATATTTATTTTTGTATGATTTATTTTTGTTTTTAATGGATGAATCTAGTTGTATTTTTCATGCTAGATCTGTGGCTTGGATTGATCTAATTTTTTTGGCAGTAGCTCATGTGTAGTATGATGTGCCTCCCTACAAAGTTTCATGGGCACCTTGTTTGTAGTTCTTCCAGAATGAATTTTCGAAGTAAATCAAGCTTAATCTATGAATTAAAAGAAAAATAGAAATCACCTTTGTTTCTTTTTAAATCTTTTGGTGGAGCTTAACCAAATCACACCATGAACAGCACCCTATATTTTGTTGAAGAGAAATTAATTAATTAATTTAGATGTGCACACACCACCATCAAATAAGGAGTTAAACCCTGCACACATACCCCTTTCTTTGATAGGAAGAGTATGCTGGATATATCCTTATCCAGGTCAATGTGGTCACCCATACACCCCCACGTTTACCCTTTAATTCTAAGCTACGTTCTCAATCCTCTTATATGAATACATGAAGTTAATGCATATGCATGTCATGTAGAACTTCCGGACGGGAACTACGAGTTGGTGCCGGAATCCGAGGGAGATCTCGCTGAAGGAGAAGTGAACGTGGTGGAAGTGCAACAAGACCCGAACCAAAGTTCGGAGGTTTTCTCCACTGACTTTGCTAGTGAAGGCAAGCCCCGGAGCATAACCTAGTTTTCTAACTCTTACATTTATGATATGCAATGTTTGTGCATTTACGTTTCAAGAGTGGAAGTGAAACCCTAGATGCATGATCCTAAGCTCCTATGCTCGAATACTAGCATGATAAGGTCACTAGTTGCCATGCTCTATGGACACGGTAAAAGTCGAGTGATGTTCGTCACTCGCGAGCTATAGGTCTCTTATGTTGGAATCATAAGATTTTGATAAATGGTAATGCTCATGTGGTAAGAGCATGGGACCGGCTCCGGCCAGTAGGTCTGTGGTTAAGCGTATGAACGTACTAAACATTTGCCCAGAATGGGACCGGTAAGCCTAGTACCTTCTTGATCCGGTAAGGGATCTATGACCACTAATCTTGAGAAGGGTCCCCTCTGCCTGCAGCAGAGTGGTGCATGTGTGGAGCTGGGCGGCGTGTGTCTCCGTGGCCAGCAAGCCTTGTACCAAAGACTGTAGAAATGGATCCTGAGTCGAGGACGGTTGGGAACCACCTGGTTGGTGCATACCCCACCCCCGTTGGTTTCTAGTTGGATATTTTTGGGGTGTGCATTCTTCCGTATGTTTGGGTTTCCCTTGCAAGGTCAATAATCGATCGATCGTCGGCCTCTCACCGTTACCCGAGATTGCTTAACCATACACTCTATGTCCCGTTAATGATGGAATTGAGATGTAATTTGGATATATGCTTAATTGTTTGCACAACCTATGCTTGCAATAATTGCTTACTTAGTAATGGATGATCAACTAGAATTTTGAGCTAAAACTTGAATGTAAGGACATACTCTTTGTTGCTTTTCAGCAAAACAACCCACTAGCCAAAGAGCCTTGCATGTCTAGAGAGTTGGTGATTTTTCATCACCCGCCGGTTAAGTCTTGCTGAGTATTAGTATACTCAGCCTTGCTTTTGATGTAGTTTTCAGGTGATATGAATGATGATGAGTTTCTGTGGCCTGGATCTCTCCCACCCAGTTGGGAAGTGGAGTGGGAGGATGACAGTGCTTAGTGACGTCACGGATGGCCCCCTATGACGTTTAATATTTTATTTCCGCTGTGTTTCGAACTCTGAACTATTTACCTTATGCAAAGGACTTGGTTTGTAATCTTAAAACCTTATGAAGCTTGATGTAATAATTTGTGAAATGTTTTTCTCTGGACTCGCCGTCGTGTGAGTTTTAATGTACAAGTCTTCGATCCTGGTTAAAGTGATTTACCGGGCTTGACCCGGCAGAGGCAACAAGTTACTTCTGTGTTATTACTTAATGACCAAATGGACTGGTTTAGGCAATAATATGGAATTAATTTGGGCGGTTCTGTCACAAGCTCCTCCTGTCGTGCCTGAACCAATAGAGGAAGAAAACCCAGAGGACTCTCAGGGAGAGTCTGGAGTAGAGTCCGGACCAGCTTCTCCTTGAGCTTATTTCACCTTAAGTAGACCGAATAAGAGAAGGTGAAAGTGAGAATCAGTTGATGCCCGTGGAAATCAATCTGCATGCAATAGGGTAATAATATGCTGAAATGTTGTAGTAGAAGGACAGTGTAAACCGTTATGTTATAGTGTTCTGATTCCCGAACTTGACCTTGTTGTAATAATGAGTGAATTCCTTATCGCCGCATTCTAACAGGTTGATTAAATACTGCTGTGGTGATCAATTCTCAAATCCAGTGAATACCCAAGTACGTCCATGTGGAAGACTTTGTCTCTATGGGATAATATGAGTTTCAGTTAAAAATCCTAGGAGTTTTCAGCTTTTCCTTGATAAACTTTCCATGCCGTGCTCCACTTGAATTTACCAACCTTGAGCTTCTATTTTAGCTTGCTCATGAAAATATTCGAGTAAATAAAACTTGAGTAAGGAGTAATTAAAATACTTAAGTTGTTGTATGTACCACCCTCTTAATGAGCTCATTCAGCATGGTCATGCATTGCACAACATATGCATGAAAACCCTTGAAGGACTAACATGCATATGCTTTATGATCTCAATATCGCTACCCTAACCTCGTTTTAGTCGGTAACGTTGTTATTCCATGACTAAAGATGCCGCGTCGGAACCTAGGGTACCATGGGTGTTGCAGCCCCGTGACTACGTTTAGGTGTGCGCTAGGTATCTTAATTATGAGAATACAACACGCCGCAAGTTTTTCTCAACCTTATGTTCCGAACCTATTTTCAAGTATCGTAAGGTAAGGCAAACATGCTAACCTCATGTCATGAACATTAGCATGTGCATCTTTCCTTTGTGCACCACCTGCCTAGTTGTACAACCATAAGTTCAGTTGGTACATCACATCAAGTTAAATAAAATTGTTGCCTGAAGCTCACTGAATTAAGTAACCAGTGAGCAAGCATTCTCCGAGATTCCATATCAACCTTTTCGTCCGAACCTTTGTCATCTCCTAACCTTGAATGACTCCTTGCAACCAATCTTATGACTTTCAGTTGTCATGGACCTAAACTCGAATCCAGATGATGGAAACCCTTATCCATCGTCGCCCCACTTGTTGCTCTTCTGAATAAAACTAAGAATCAGAGTAAACATTTTGGACAAACAGTGTTTACTAGCCTTCCCTTTCTTCATCAAAATCGCTATGGAACTCTTCAAATGGATTCTCCGTCCGTTCAATAGCAACGATCTCCGAGCAGAATTTCAAATCACACGGCTAAGTTGAAAGAGAAGTGATAGTATTTTCTGAGCAATCAAGGTTCTCTAAAAGTCAAATGAATGAAAATTTCTGTCACTCCCCAATCTATGATCTATTGATCATACCATTCAAATCTCAGGAATCAGATGACCAACCAGTGTAGGACAAGTAGAGTTTCGAGCGAACTCGTTACAATCAGTTAAACCCAGATGGTGAACCTCTGGAACGTTCTCCTGTTCCCGCTGTCAGCACGATCGTTTCTTCGGACCGCTGAAATTTCATCCTTTTCAGCGCCATGAACGCACGACACCGCAGAGTCACCCTGCCATCTCTTTTCCGCAGCCGCGATCACATAGCTGAGCTCCCTCGAGGACGAGCAATATCGAGACACGTGCCGTCATCACTGGATCACTCCGCCAGCCCCTGCCACATATGATCTTGGACGACCGTTACAATCCTGTAGCAGCATAAAAAGGAAACCCTTCCTCGATGCCGCCAGATTCAAATCTCCCCTCCTAGTTGAGTTTGATATCACCATCACCTTCTTTTCTCCTCTGGCTGTTCTTCGCAACCGCCACCAGCTACCTCCGCCGTCTGCTCCCTTCCTCGTCAAGAAATTTCTCTCTCCGTTCTTTCAACGACACCAAGAAGAAGCTCGAAGGAAGATCAGAAGAAGACCCCAAGCCCACACCACTGACCATGGATCAATTTCTGGAAATGTTCAAGCTGATTCGCTAGACACTGGTAGTGATGTATCTCTGTGTTGCCTGTGGAATTGGTCTGCTTTTAGTTGTTCATGTATATATCCATCAGTCTGCAGAATTAATTAGGGACACTAATGTTGGGGTGACCTTGCCGAAAGGGCAAGGGGGAGCGTTAGTTGGGGTATAGACTTGCTCTAGTAGGGAGTTGGGGTTGGCTAAGACACGGTACCTACTAGGGGACTTTATACTTTACGGCGGCTCGGAACCTTAGCGGGTTGTTTCACACTAGGGAAACTTTGTAAAGGCCTCGTAGCGTCCCTATGCAGTCACACCTCGGTAATGTTGTATGATACCTGATCAGCATCACGTGGTTGAGTCCAAAGTTCTTTTGAACTTTTACGCGACTTGTGGGTAAAGATGTACAACCTCTGCAGAGTGTTTAAAACTAATCGATTAGCCGTGCTCACGGTCATGAGCGGCCTGGACCCTCACATGATTAATTTATGGAAGTTGAAATTAATTTGATGCATTTACTTTATGATGATAATGTTTTACATTAATTGTGGGATGGTATACACTTACACTTGCTACTAATTAAGTTGCTTAATAAAATTTGACCAACTAAAATGCTAAAGTGCTTAAACCCTTTCCCCATCCACTTATACAGCCTTGCATGTTTATTATATTATTCTCCCCTTGCAGAGTACGGCATGTGCTCACGCTTGTTTTCATTATTGCAACTACACAACCCAGAATGCTGCTCAAACATGAAGATTTTTGAGAAGTTCTAGGCGTAAGTGCCACCAGTCAGCTACCTGTGGAGTTTCTGCCTGAAGATCTACTGCTAGTTGTTCGCTCTGATGATATGTTTATGAGACATTCGGTCATGTAATGGTTATAATACTCTCTTTTACGCTTTGGCACTGTATTTGGTATTCACTTAGTCATTACGTGTGTGTAACTTGATCCTGACGCACATGTAATTTATGCATCTGGTTTTGCCTTTAAAACTGGGTGTGACAAAGTGGTACCTGAGCCGTGTTGACTGTAGGACGTTAGCCTAGCTAGAAAATGGTCGGATTTAAGGATTATAATATCTTGGAAGCCCTTCTCACTTCATGTTATGCTTTAATTCTTCTTTAGTAATATTCTTATCCTTGATTTTTCCCCATCCTTGATATTCTACTTTTTCTCCATCTTGCTTCAGGTAATCTATTTACTCTATGTTTTCTTGTTCTTGCTATAAGGAATCTTTAGCTTTCGTTCTATTCCCCCTAATCTTTCTCTACCTTTACCCTACCTGTGTTCATAACCGTTCTCAGTAATCCAGTGACCCTATCATGTTCAATCCAAAGATCTTCCTTAACAGAATATAGGATCTTTAAGTTCATTCTTTGTATAATCGATAGATGCGAACGTCTTAACATGTGCTTAGTATAGAAGTGTGCTTGACTGCTTGATCTTGTGATAAATGCTTGATTTGGATCTTTGTTTTGAGTGCGGTGTGTTGTGAAGTAATGACCACAATGACATCAGTTTTAGTAGCTATTTTGCTTAGCTGTGGTTTAATTCTTTCTCAACAACTTTAACCTTGAATAATCTCAGTCCTTTATCCAATTTTCTATATCTATCAAACAAATCTTGTTGGTACAAAATCTGTTCACACAGCTTTCTGATACAGCAGTAGTGTTTTAATTATATCTCAAGCTACAGAACTCACATTGACATGAAACTAGTTGGGTTATCTCCATAATATTATGGGATAATGTATGTCAAAAATTCAGCAACATTAGAAATGTACTCTGGGAGATACATACAAGTTAGTGAAGCATCCAGAATCTGTCAATACTACCTGACACAGTTGTCTTGTTTATTTTATATCTCGAGTTGTAGACCCTCGATTGAAGTGATTCCAGTTGGATTAGTTTCATAATTTCATACCCCCTGTTCCGGTAAAGTTTCACTATTTATGGAAATAAGTACAAAGAGTTACACCTGATTTTGTGGGACCAACAGAATCTGTCTTAATCTGGAAGTTCATGTTGTTTCATCTCTCGGAGTTATCTCTTTGTTCTAGTATCTAAATCTCATGATCCTAACACTTAGATGGTGAACACCAGGTCCGGATCAGGAGTTGATCAGTCCATAGTACCCCATCAAAGGAGGAGTGGTAGTCCCGACAACACTTAGCAGCAGGGTCAGATGGATCCAGTGATGCAGCAGTTCTTGGCAGCACAGATGGAGCTTCTCCAGAACATGTCCACCAACATGGCAAACATGCAGGTCCGGATAAACCAGAACCTCAACAAGAATCATCCACGTCGGGACAAGCATCGGGAGTTTATGAGCCATGATCTCCCGGTATTCTCTCATGCAACTGATCCCTTGGAGGTAGAGGATTGGCTGAAGACAGTGGAGAAGATGCTCACCATCACGCAGTGCACTAATAGGGAGAAGGTGTTGTATGCTTCAGGTCAAGTTCGTGGGATAGCGTCAGCTTGGTGGGATGCCTACATTGCTGCTCATGTCACCCCCGATGATATGACCTGGCAAGAGTTCACCACCGGCTTCAAGAGCCATCATATACCTGCCAGCCTTATGAAGTTAAAGAAGAAGGAGTTCCTAGCTCTGAAGCAGGGAGAGATGTCAGTGATAGAGTACATGCACAAGTTTGACGAGTTGTCTCGCTATGTGTTGGTATTTCTTAACGTCACCACTATGGCGCCGGGTTAGCGTGAGCGTGTAAGAATCACCCGGGTATACTGACGGGTGCGAATGAATCCGCAAGCGCACGGATACACCGTTGTAGCACTTCACCTCAGGAGTATTCCCAAGGGTATCGAATCCAAGGAACGGTATGGGGGACTCTACGAGTGACTATCCAAGGGTACACAGTCCCTGCTGAGGTAGGTGAGTGATGTGAAGTCTCTTGTAGGTTCTCGACTCTAGAGAGGAACAAGCTCGGATAAGATCTTGCTTCGGACACCGGCCCCTCCTGACCATAACAGTTGGTTCACGGCAAAGGGTTGCTTACACGCTGTATCCGAACGTGGGGGATTTCAGAGGGTCCAACGGTTGTCACTACCGCGGTCTACCCCAAGACAAACTGTGGGATACAGGGCATTCAATGCATAACCAGCAGTCTAGACACCACGTCTACACCACTGACTACTACTATAGCACGACTACGTCTGACATCCCGTAGAAACACTATTGCACTCCGTATAAATACGAAGCGATGAACCCGCGAGGTTGAGCTAGACCTTACTCGTCATTGAATTGATTCGCGCGAGGAGATATGATTGATACTTGATCTAAATCAGATATGCATGAGCTTCACTATACTCTAATAGACAGGCAATCACACAAACGAGATGCGAACTTATGCGATGATAACAGAAGATCTAGGGTCGTGTTCGTGAAGAACACGAGCCTCTAACTTATGAACAAACGCAAAAGTATGAATTACTTGTTCATCAACCAGATCGAGGAGGCACGTTCATGAATAACGTGAGCCTCTAAATGATGAACGAACGAAGAACTCAAGAACAACTCATTCATGCATGAGAGCCGCTTTAGTCTAAATAGAAAATACTAAAATACTCACTTTAGTCTAAATGAAGAACAGCCTCGCTCACGAGATAAAAGGGGACGATGGATGATGAACGGATCATCACCACCTCACCTCTACTCATCCACACACTCCTCTCTACCTAGCACCACCTAGTCTAGATCCTCCACACACACACACTCATGGTGGGATGAGGTTTCACCTCCACCAAGAGAGAATGAGAGAGGGAGAAAGAGGCAAATGTGAGAAATGGCTTCAAGTGTGTTCATCCTCTTATTACCCCCCTCTCCTCCTATTTATAGGCTTGTGCAACCGGCGTGAGAGCACCCAAACACCCCGGGGATAGCTTCTAGGACCAATGACCGAACACCACGTGGAAGCCCCTGAGTGGGCGCCACAAGGTCAGTTCGGCCGACCTGTGGGGTCGGCCGACCCCCTGTGTGCCCCACTCGGGGTGTGCTTTCACGTGGTGGCTGTCCTGTGGGTCCTCAGGTCGGTTCCCGGTGTCCACGTGGTTTGGAGGCGGTTTAGGTGCTCTGGTGGGCCATGGGATCCATGTGATGCCTGCATGGCGGCTTCTGATTCGCCGAGGCTTCCTCCCTTGGATTGGTGATGTCATGGATCCAGGTGATGCTTGCATGCAGCCCCTCATTGGCTGAGCCTAACTTGCTAGGATCATGAGGGTGTCTTTCCTCTTCATTTCTTATGCTAAACACCTGCATTCAATTTAGCATAGCCACTTGTGGAAATTGTTAGTTTAGACCCCTATTCTAGTGTGGATGCTTAGTTCTTGTGATAAAATGGAGGGATTGACGGCCCTGAATTAGGTACTTAACAGCCGTCAACAACTCCACCACACTTGCCCTTTTCTCGTCCCGAGCGAAAGGGAAGATCACATGGGTTTAAACCAAAGGTATGAAACAAGCATAGGAGTTATTCTAGGTCATACCTTGCTCTTGTGAACTCTGTGGATTGGCTACAATGCCATCTTGGGTAGTTGATAAGAGGAATGACCATGAATCGAGTCTCTTAAGCACCGGTTGGTCAGCACTTGGGTTTTTCTTAATAATTTTTAAAGAAAAAGAACTGATCTGCCCTCCTTCCTTGATTCTCTCGGATCGCTCAATGTGTATATGTCCTCACCAAGGCATTAGATTGCCTTTCTTCACCCTACTTCTAATAATGGCTGTATTTGGAGCTCAGGGTAGGATAAAGGTAAACCATACTTGTATCACATATATTGCAAAGTCAAAGACTAGATCCACAGAGAAAATCAAATCATACGATCAGATCAAGATGTGCACGTGTTTGGGTACGCTGAGTATGGTAAGGTGGATACTAGGCCCAACATGGGTGCTAGAAATTACCATACATATATGATGAATGTTGATTGATGGTGAGGTGGAGACTAGCCCCGGAATGGATACTATATATCACCATCTAGATTATGGAACTCCTTTTTGCATGATTCTCCCTTTTGTATAAGAAATCTTTTGAGAGCATGGCTATCTCTATACTTTCTTTTTTTTAACACTGGACCTTCATGTGTCCATATATTTTATTTTATTTTTATTTTTTTCAATAGCCATGTCTCTTATGTAGCAAAAACTAGGAGGGAGAGATCAACACATATGGAGCCTTATTTCACGCAATGGATGAATAATACAATGCTAACTTCCAGGGTAGAAGCATAGCAAGGGGAATAAGGTGGCGTGCATATGAATCTTGACCATGAAAGTAATGAAAAGAATTCTCACAAGGGTCACAGAATTTGACAAAGCTCAATGCAATAACAAGCAGCATATGAGTATAAGGTTTTCAACTAAAAACATCATATGGCTTTGGTAGGACGGCGGAACATCAAAGAGGAGCTTTGCAAGAGCATTTTTTTTACTGAAAACAAAATTGTCCCAAGGGCTAGAACCAACAGAGTTAAGATCATGTCATCAAGTCATATCTCACTTGTCAACTACTTAGATAAGCATGTTGTCCTTATGATGATATTGTTCACAAGCCCTAAGGTTATAAACGAGGAATAAAACTTACGCATGTCAACCCTAGGCATGGAGTAAGCATTAACATAGATTTCTTAAGTTGATTTGTGGAGAATTTATCAAGCATGAGCGTACAAACTTAGAAATCATGGTGAAATAAGGAAGAGATGCAAACCAGCGTTGGTTCTGTGTGGACCAGACGGGGATTCCTGTGATGCGCACGAATGCATGTCCCGTTCAGGTTCTCTAAGCGTGGTCGATTGTAAGCGCTTGTGTGATCATAGTGTGGGTGCAACAATGATCCGTCGTGTTCATGTTTGGAGAGTGCAGCTCTCCCCCACACTATTTTGTACCTGGGTGCAGTTCTTCGATACAAACAAAAGCAAAAACAAAAAATAGCTAACACACGAGTGACTCAACTGGGTTACATGACTGATGGAGCCAAAATTATTCATTCAAGTTCACTAATGAAATAGATAGGCGCTTACACAACTGATAGAAATAAAGGAAAAAAATGGAAGGGAAATAAACTAAACCTAACTAAGCGCCTAAAAAGGGAAATAAGAGTGGGGCACGACCCTCTACTCAGCAGAGAGGGCTTCCAAACCCTCGACTTCAATCAACCACTGCAGCTTGGCATTCATCTCCTCACGGGTCTTGAGGAGAAGGTTCCTGAGCTATCGATATTCCGCCCGTTGCCCCCTCACAGTCTTCATTAAGAGGTCAAACTCAAAGTACGCCTCTGCCAGATCATCTGCCATCTTGCCCACACGGAGGTTCTTCCTGTTAGGCAATGAAGCTAGGATGTCGCCAAGCTCTGTCTCCCAACTTGGCGGGAATGGTTTGGGCACCCCGCAGCTGTCCTTAGGGGTCCTCACTCCAAAGATGCGAAACCTGGTCTGCGATTGGGGGACTTCATCCCACACATCCTTCTCATACTTATGGCAAAAGGAGTCGCCATCTTCACCAAACAGTGATCCTACGTAGCGCTCTCCGGCCTTCAGTGGTGGACCTGGCCAATTATCAAATAGCACCTTCTTGTTCGATCCAAGAACCGGCTTCTTCCCTAGTACATTGAACAGGGAGCAGTGACTGGCGAAGGTAGGAGGTGAGGATGTGCCGCGCCTAGCTGGGGGCTCTACCGATTCTCCAGTAGGGCTTCTCCCCTTCCTTCCTCGCTCCGGAGTCATCAAATCGTCCTGAGTTCCGTCCCATGGGTGGAGCTCGCTGCCTCCGAGGTCACTGAAGCAGAAGGACTTCTACCCATCGAAGCCAGAGGGAGCCATCGGGCAAAGGTGTGCAGAGCGGCAGAGCGGTGCCCGAGGGGAGGATCGAGCAGAGGAGATGGGGTTCTGCACGACGCAAAACTCCGTAACGTGGTGAGGAGAGGGTTTCTGGAGGACGGAAGAGTGCACATGCGAAAAACGAGAGGCGGCGGCGGCCCTAGTGGGTCGGTCGAGCCCATCTGGGCTACGCTGGGCCTCTGCTTCGGCGTGTGGGCTCTAGCAGGGCTCAGGGTCTCTGGATCAGGTGGCCCACCAATTCTAAGGTCGGAGGCTTCAGCAAGGGCTAGAATGGAATTTCGGGCATAATACTGCCTTCTACCCCAAATAACTTTACTTAAACCTCTTTATACCTTAATAGCTCAACTTGGGGATTTTACCTGAACTCATACCTGGATGAAGAGTCATTGTTGCCCTCTTGCTCATATCGTCCATTTTCTCCTATTGATATCCTCCTACTCTGCCTTTTGGTCCTCCTTGCAGGTTTGTTTATCATAGGATGTATTTTTATTCCTGCATGGTTAGTGCATATGTACGATGCAAGCTGTATAAATGGCGAAACTGAGGTGATCCTCACAACCATCCTAAGGGTACTATGATGGGTAACCTTAGGAAGGAAGTGCAGCTAGCAAGGTGTTGGTATTTCTTAACGTCACCACTATGGCGCCGGGATAACGTGAGCGTGTAAGAATCACCCGGGTATACTGACGGGTGCGAACGAATCCGCAAGCGCACAGATACACTGTTGTAGCACTTCACCTCAGGAGTATTCCCAAGGGTATCGAATCCAAGGAACAGTATGGGGGACTCTATGAGTGACTATCCAAGGGAACACAATCCCTGTTGAGGTAGGTGAGTGATGTGAAGTCTCCTGTAGGTTCTCGACATTAGAGAGGAACAAGCTCGGATAAGATCTCGCTTCGGACACCGGCCTCTCCTGACTATAACAGTTGGTTCACGACAAAGGGTTGCCTACGCGCTGTATCCGAAAGTGGGGCATTTCAGAGGGTCCAACGGCTATCACTACCGCGGCCTACCCCAAGACAAACCATGGGATATAGGGCATTCGAAGGATAACCAGCAGTCTAGACACCACGTCTACACTGCTGACTACTACTATAGCACGGCTACATCTGACGTCCCGTAGAAAAACTATAGCACTCCGTATAAATACGAAGCGACGAACCCGCAAGGTTGAGCTAGACCTTACTCGTCACTGAATCGATTCGCGTAAGGAGATATGATTGATACTTGGTCTAAATCAGATATGCATGAGCTCACTATATTCTAATAGACAGGCAATCATACAAACGAGATGCAAACTTATGCGATGATAACAGAAGATCTAGGGTCGTGTTCGTGAAGAACACGAGCCTCTAACTTATGAAGAAACGCAAAAGTATAAATTACTTGCTCGTCAACTAGATCAAGGAGACACGTTCATGAAGAACATGAGCCTCTAAATGATGAACGAATGAAGAACTCAAGAACAACTCATTCATGCATGAGAACCACTTTAGTCTAAATAGGAAATAATGAAATACTGACTTTAGTCTAAATGAAGAACAACATCGCTCACGAGGTACAAGGGGCAGATGGATGATGAATAGATCATCACTACCTCACGTCTACTCATCCACACACTCCTCTCTACCTAGCACCACCTAGTCTAGATCCTCCTGACACACACACTCATGGTGGGATGAGGTTTCACCTCCACCAAGAGAGAATGAAAGAGGGAGAAGAGGCAAAGGTGAGAAATGGCTTCAAGTGTGCTTCACCCTGTTCTTACCCCCCTCTCCTCCTATTTATAGGCTTGTGCAACTGGCGTGAGAGCACCCAAACACCCCGGGGATGGCCTCTAGGACCAATGGGTAAGCACCACGTGGAAGCCCCTGAGTGGGCGCCACAAGGTCGGTTTGGCCGACCCCATAGGTCGGCCGACCCCCTGTGGGCCCCACTCGGGGTGTTCTTTCACGTGGTGGCTGCTCTGTGGGTCATGAGGTCGGTTCCCAGTGTCCACGTGGTTTGGAGGCAGTTTAGGTGCTCTGGTGGGCCATAGGATCCATGTGATGTCTGCATGGCGGCTTCTGATTCGCCGAAGCTTCCTTCCTTGGATTGGTGATGTCATGGATCCAGGGAATGCTTGCATGCAGCCTCTCATTGGCTGAGCCTATCTTGCTAGGATCATGAGGGTGTCTTTTCTCTTCATTTCTTATGCCAAACACCTGCATTCAACTTAGCATAGCCACTGGTGGAAATTGTCAATTTAAACCCCTATTCTAGTGTGGATGCTTAGTTCTTATGATAAAATGCAGGGATTGACGGCCCTAAATTAGGTACTTAACAGCCGTCAACAACTCCCCCACACTTGCCCTTTGCTCATCCCGAACGAAAGGGAAGATCACATGGGTTTGAACCAAAGGTATAAGACAAACATAAGAGTTATTCCAAGTCATACATTGCTCTTGTGAACTCTGTGGATTGGCTACAATGCCATCTTGGGTAGTTGATAAGAGGAATCACCATGAATCGAGTCCCTTAAGCACCTGTTGGTAAGCACTTAGGGTTTTCTTGATAATTTTCAAAGAAAAAGAACCGCTTGGCCCTCCTTCATTGATTCTCTCGGATCGCTCAATGTGTATATGTCCTCACCAAGGCATTAGATTGCCTTTCTTCACCCTACTTCTAATGATGGCTATATTTGGAGCTCAGGGTAGGATAAAGGTAAAGCATACTTGTATCATATATATTGCAAAGTCAAAAACTGGATCCACAGAGAAAATCAAATCATACAACCAGATCAAGATGTCCACATGTATGGGTACGGTGAGTATGGTAAGGTGGATACTAGGCCCGGAATGGGTGCTAGCTATTACCATACATGTATGATGAATGTTGATTGATGGTGAGGTGGACACTAGCCCCGGAATGGATACTAGTTATCACCATCTAGATTATGGAATTCCTTTTTTGCATGATTCTCCCTTTTGTATAAGAAATCTTTCGAGAGCATGGCTATCTCTATACTTTTCTCTTTTCACTCTCTTGTTTTTTAACGCTGGACCTTCATGTGTCCATATTTTTTTTAATAGCCATGTCTCTTTATGTAGCAAAAAGTAGGAGGGAGAGATCAACACATATAGAGTTTTATTCGCACGAAATGGATGGATAACACAATGCTAACTTCCAGGGTAGAAGCATAGCAAGGGGGATAAAGTGGCATGCACATGAATCTTGACCATGAAACTAATGAAAAGAATTCTCACAAGGGTCACAGAATTTGGCAAACCTCAATGCAATAACAAGCAGCATATGAGTATAAGGTTTTCAACTAAAGACATCATATGGCTTTGGTAGGACTGTGGCATATCAAAGAGGAGCTTTGCAAGAGCTTTTTTTCGAAAACAAAATTATCCCAAGGGCCGGAACCAACAGAGTTAAGATCATGTCATCAAGTCATATCTCACTTGTCAACTACTTAGATAAGCATGTTGTCCTTATGATGATTTTGTTCACAAGCCTCAAGGTTATAAATGAGGAATAAAACTTACGCATGTCAACCCTAGGCATGGAGTAAGTATTACCATAGATTTCCTAAGTTGATTTATCAAACATGAGTGCACAAACTCAGAAATCATGGTGAAGAGGAAGAGATGCAAACCAGCGCTAGTTTCTATGTGGACCAGATGGGGATTCCTGTGATGCACATGAATGCATGTCCCGTTCAGGTTCTCTAAGCGTGGTCGATCGTAAGCGCTGTGTGAGCGTCGTGTGGGTGCAATAATGATCCATCGTGTTCGCGTTTGGAGAGTGCAGCTCTCACCCACACTATTTTGTACCTGGGTGCAGTTCTTTGATACAAAAAAAAAACAAAAACGAAAATAACTAACACACGAGTGACTCAACTGGGTTACATGACCGGTGGAGCCAAAATTTATTCATTCAAGTTCACTAATAAAAAAGAAATAGGCACTTTCACAAATGATGGGAATAAAGGAAATAACTGGAAGGGAAACAAATTAAGGGAAATAAATTAAACCTAACTTAAGCGCCTATGAAGGGAAAATAAAGGCGGGGCACGACCCTCTACTCAGCATCATAGAGGTCCTCGTGCCCCGTGGCCACAAAGAGGCGCCTCATCTTGGCGCATAGGCCATGGCGGAGATCGCAGAGGTCATCTCTATGCTCAGCGAGATCCACCTTCTGCTCCGCACTGATGGTCTTCAGCTTCTCGCACTCCCTGCCTAGTTCCTCCACTAGTGGGGTGATCCTGGCTGCAGTGGGAGTCTTAGGAGATCGCTCGGGCGCCCGAGTCCTCTCCCTCGACTTCCTGGATGCCCGTGGTGTGGAACTACTACCCAACTCAAATTCTTCATTAGTTTCCTTCAGAGTCGGAGGTGCACGGCTGCTCTTCCTGCTGGTGCTATCTGGGCTAGCGAACCTAGGCTTCCCAGGCTGAGAGACTGGTCAAGGCGAGGATGGCACAGCAGGGGCTGATCGGCCTCTTACTCCGGAGGCTTCCAGAATGTTGAGCCGAGGTGGTGGAACCACCAGAGGCGGCAGAGTTGCTGTGGGTCATGGCCGGACCTCCACCTTCCTCTGGTAGGGGCTGCTGGCACGCCCCCGTGGCTTCCTCGCTTTCCCGGGCGAGGCAGATCGGCCTGAAGTGCGTGGAACCGGGGGTGTGAAAGGCGGCACAGCCATCCCCTTGAGCTTTGAAGTTCCGCCGATGGTGGCGCTTGGTCCTTGGTTCCCAACCGGAGGACGGGAGGCGAGCGGCGGCACCTCGAAGATGCACGCAACCTCCATAGGTGCCACTCCTGTGGGAGATGCAGCAATGGCAGGGACATCCCCCTCAACGGGTTCACCGGAGGAGGGTGCCGCGGCGAAGGGGACAAGGCTCTTGTCGGCCATGGGGACTACCGCAACGGCGAGTGAGGGAGGTGAGTAGGGGAGGCAAGGGTTCTGCACGACGCAAAACTCCGTCACGCGGCGAGAGAAGGGTTTCTGGAGGACGAAAGATTGCGCACGCGAAAAACGAGAGGCGGCGGCGGCCCTAGTGGGTCGGCCGACCTAGGGGGTCGGCCGAGCCCATCTGGGCTCCGCTGGGCCTCAACTTCGGCGTGCGGGCTCTGGTGGGGCTCAGGGTCTCTAGCTCAGGTGGCCCACCAAATCTAAGGTCGGAGGCTTCAGCAAGGGCTAGAATGCAATTTCGGGCATAATACTGCCTTCCACTCCAAACAACTTTACTTAAACTCTTTATACTTTAATAGCTCAACTTAGGGACTTTACCTGAACTCATACCTGGATGAAGAGTTTTTGTTGCCCTGTTGCTCATATCATCCATTTTCTCTGATGATATCCTCCTGCTCTACTCTGTGGTCCTCCTTGCAGGTTTCTTTATGATAGGACGTATTTTCCTTCCTGCATGATTGGTGCATATGTGCGATGCAAGCTGTATATATGGTAAAGCAGAGATAAACCTCACAACCATCCTAAGGGAACTATGATGGGTAACCTTAGGAAGGGAGCGCAGCTAGCAAGGCTATAGCACTAAGGAGGAGAGATGAAATAGGTGCTGGAGTTGAGCACAAAATCCCGGCCTAAAGCCTAGAGTGCTCTAAGAGTGAAGCTTTTCACCTCTAGAACTCAATGATGGTCGGACCCCAGATTGAGTGAGTGAAAGTTTATGGGTCGAACGATCTTTTGAGCTGAAGCTCGAGAGTGATGGACTTGCTAGTTCATCCTCTCCCTGGGTTGACAAAGGACCTCACCCTCACCTAAGTGGGATGACACCTAAGCTAACCTAAGCTTCCAACCGAAGTGTAAAGGATAGGTATGTAACCACACTCCCGTAGGGCATCGATCAGGTCAAGAAATGAAGGGTAGGATTTACATCCACTTGACTTGATCGGCATCGGTCTTAGCTGAACTTGAGATGATGAGATGGATTGCTCAGCTAGACCGGATATAAGTTCATGCTTCCGTAAGCCAAAGATATGGAAGTTTTACTGCACCAGGGCTCGTGTCTTAACACAACCCTTAGTGTGGCAGCACTTCGGATTGAGCCTTGACATGAAGCACGAAAAACTTCTACCGTGACATCTCCTAGAGAGTTGCGGGCAAGGTTGAAGTGATCGTCCCCGCCAGGAACGATTCTTCTTCCTCGACTACTACCCTCCTCCTTCCCTCGAGACTAAGTCTCGAGGGCCGGGTCTTAACAGAAGAAACGATAGGGGAATCTGGGGACAGAACTTGCACTAGTGCTCTTTCCCATAGATTCCTGCCAGTGAGGAGTGATGTCTTCGACCAGAGCACAGAGAAGTTTGGCATGTGAGCTCGGGCTCTCTCGAGGATTGGCTTAGGCATTTCGACATTTTCTCGTTTGGCTGCCTCGTCACTCGAGTCAGGTGGGGAGCTGAAATCTCGGAAAGGAACCGTCAGATAGCACCAGTTGGCACCCCAATGTGGAGTAGCGCTCCAGGAGGTACCGCTTGCTTCTAGTGTGGAGAGGTTGGGCATTATGCAAATGCATGTCCTAAGAGGAATGCTCCCAACACTCCAGTACAGAGCCAGCAGATGAGAAATGGGAGCCGGACCCCACAGGGCAACAAGGGAAAACAGAGCTATGCCCATGGCAAGGTGAACCACAAGAGTGTTGAGACCGCTCAAGAGAACCCACGAGTAGTGCTCGGCATGTGTCTTGTCAACTCCACTCCTGCCTCAGTTTTATTTGATTCTGGAGGAACTCATCGTTTCGTTACTTCTCAGTATGTAGCTAAACATAACATCCCCATGAGTGTCATGCCACGACCCATGCTAGTTAGTTCAGCAAAAGGGAACATGAAGGCACTATACAGGTGTAATAATGTGAACCTTCAGATTTTGGGGAAGGATTTTCGAGCCGATCCCATAGTATTGGATTCCAGTGGCATTGATGTGATACTTGGAATGGGATGGTTGAGCAAGTTTGATGTGGTGATTCAGCGTGCTAAGAAGTCAGTTCTTCTTACCAGTTCAGATGGGGAAAGGATTGAATTTGCAATTGCTCTACCATTAGCGGCAGATGGTACAGTACATGAGTTGAGTGGTAAAGTTGTGGGAGATATCAAGGTTGTATGTGACTTTCCAGATGTGTTTCCAGATGAGTTACCGGGCATGCCACCTGACCAAGATGTTGAGTTTGTTATTGATCTTTTACTTGGCACTGCTCCTATTTCTAAGCGTCCATATAGAATGTCTAGTGATCAATTACTTGAGCCTAAGAAGTAGATTAAGGAGTTATTGGAAAAGGGATTCATTCATCCTAGTTCATCACCTTGGGGGCACCGGTCATCTTTGTGGAGAAGAAAGATGGTACTCAGAGGATGTGTGTGGATTACAGATTGCTTAATGATGTCACCATCAAGAATAAGTATCCATTGGCCCGTATTAAGAATTTGTTTGATCAGATGAGAGGTGCTAAGGTACTCTCAAAGATTGATTTACGTTCTGGTTATCATCAGATGAAGATCAAATTATCAGATATTCCTAAGACTGCGTTCACCACTAGGTATGGGCTTTATGAGTACACAGTCATGTCTTTTGGATTGACTAATGCACCTGCCTACTTTATGTATCAAATGAACAAAGTTTTTATGGTGTACTTGGATAAATTTGTTGTGGTGTTCATCGATGATATCTTGATCTAGTCCAAGGATGAGGAAGAGCATGAGGAGCACCTATGGCTTGTGTTGTAGAAGCTTAGAGAGCATCAGTTGTATGCAAAGTTCAGCAAGTGTGAGTTCTGGCTTAAGGAGGTTGCTTTCCTTGGCCACACCATCACCGATGGAGGCATTGCAGTCGATCCTAGCAAGGTCAGAGATTGTTACAGTGGGAGCCACCACGGACAGTCAAAGAAATCAGGAGTTTTCTCGGGCTTGCAGGATATTATCATTGATTCATTAAAGGATTTTCTAAGGTAGCGAAGCCTCTCACATCACTATTCAAGAAGGATAGGGAATTCAAATGGATTGATGCATGTCAGGCTAGTTTTGAGGAGTTAAAGAGGAGGTTGACCACAGCCCCAGTGCTAGTGATGCCAGATCTGCAGAAGAGCTTTGATATCTATTGTGATGCATCTTGACAGGGTTTAGGTTGTGTTCTAATGCAGGAAGGACATGTTATTGCCTATGCATCTAGGCAGTTGAGGAAATATGAGCTGAATTATCCTACACATGATCTAGAGTTGGCAGTAGTGGTTCATGCTTTAATGATTTGGAGGCATTACGTTATGGGAACCAAGTGCCAAATCTATACTGATCATAAGAGTTTGAAGTACATTTTCACTCAGAAGGACTTGAATCTGAGACAACATCATTAGTTAGAGCTGATCAAGGATTATGATTTGGAGATACACTATCATCTTGGGAAGGCAAACTTGGTTTGCAGATGCTTCGAGTCGGAAGGGACAAGCTAACATGGCATTAGCGTTCCAATTGCCTGAGGAGCTAATGAAGGAGTTTGAGAAGCTCAACTTGGGGATAGTTGCACAGACTCAGGGAGTTACCTTAGAGGTAGAATCTACCTTGGAGCAGGAGATATGAAAAGGACAATTGGAGGATACAGAGATTAAGGAAATCAAGGAAACTATGGAGAAAGGTAAAGCTCTAGATTTCACAGAGGATGATCAGGGAACTATATGGTTTAGAAACAGGATTTGTGTGCTAGATGTGGGAGATATTAGGAAGACTATCTTGAGAGAAGCTCATGATTCAGCTTATTCCATTCACCTAGGTAGTACTAAGATGTACCAAGACATCAAGCAGAGATATTGGTGGTATGCGATGAAGAGAGATGTGGCCGCCCATGTAGCTATGTGTGACACTTGCCTTAGAGTTAAAGCTAAGCAGCAGAGACCTGGTGGGTTGCTTTAGCCCTTGAAGGTGCCAGAATGGAAGTGGGAAGAGATTGGCATGAATTTCATTGTTGGGTTACCCCGTACTCGAGGTGGATATGATTCGATATGGGTTATCGTGGATCGATTGACCAAGGTAGCTCAGTTTATACCAGTGAGGACCACTTATACAGGAGCAAAGTTAGCTGAGTTGTATATGCCTAGGATTGTGTGTTTGAATGGTGTGCCCAAGAAGATAGTGTCTGACACGGGTACTTAGTTCACATCACGTTTCTGGGAAAAGCTTCATGAGTCTGTGGATACAGTATTGAAATTCAGCTCAGCATATCATCCACGGAAAGATGGACAGGCTGAGAGGACTAATCAGATTCTAGAGGATATGTTGAGAGCATGTGCTCTTAAGCATGGAGCCAGTTGGGATAAGAGTTTGCCATATGCAGAGTTCTCGTATAACAACAGCTATCATGCTAGTCTTAAGATGGCACCCTTTGAGGCCTTATATGGGAGGAAGTGTAGAACCCCTTTGTACTGGATTCAAACAAGAGAGAGTCAATTGTTTGGAACTGACATCATTAAGGAGGTAGAAAGGCAAGTTTAGATCATCAGGGATAACTTGAGAGCCGCTCAGTCTAGGCAGAAGAGGTATGCTGACACGAAGAGGAGAGATGTGGTTTTTCATGAGGGCGACTATGTCTATCTCAAGGTGTCACCGATTAGGGGTTTGCGTAGATTCAAGGTTAAGGGAAAGTTGTCACCTCGCTTTATCGGACCCTTTAGGATTTCTGAGAGAGTGGGAGAGTTAGCTTATAGATTGGAGTTGCCAAATCAACTCTCAGATGTGCATGATGTGTTCCATATCTCTTAGTTGAAAAAGGGCTTCCAACCGCATGATAAAGAACCATTGCCTATGGATGGATTGGAAGTTAAGGAAGACCTCGCCTATACTGAACATCCTATTAAGATCTTGGATACTTTAACACGGGTTACAAGGAATCGGGTTATCAAGATTTGCAAGGTACAGTGGAGTAATCATGCAGAGGATGAGGCAACATGGGAAAGAGAGGATGCATTGAAGGAAGATTATCCCCAGCTCTTCGATGATCCATCCAAATCTCAAGGACGAGATTCTTCTTAAGGGGGGTAGGATTTGTAACACCCTAAATTTATTGTTTTACATTTTAATAAAATTTATTAGTATTTGTAGAATTTAATTTGAGATTGTTTAAGGATTTAAGGATTTCATAAGGCTTTCTGTGATTTATAGGCATTTAAATGTTTTTTTTCAAATTTTAGTTAATGAATCATAGGTTTCTTTGTTGCATTCATGCTGGTGCATTATTTTTGGTTGATTGAATTCAAATTTGAATTTGAACTCAAATGTTTGATTTCTTTTCAAAATCCAAAACCCTTTTTTTCTTTTTTTCTCCCCTTCTTTTTCTTTCTTGCTTTCGGCCCAACCTCATTGAAGCCCGGTGACGAAAAGTCCAGTGTTGCACCTTCTTCTTACCTTAGCAGCTGGCTCGTTGCGGCCTAGCCTGTGCATCAGCCCTTCTTATGGAAGTCTGGAAAGCCTCCCCGAACTACCTTGCCTATCCGCGTGTCGCTCAGCCCAGCCAACTGCGGCCCAGCACTAGCCCGCTCGCGCCCTCCCTCAGCCGCAGCCACTACTAGGTGGGGCCCAGCCATCATCCCTCTGCTCACGTCGGGGTCAAGCCTAGTTCGAACCCGAGTTGAGCTCAGGTCCGCGCCGCGTCCTCGGCCTTGGGCCCACATCCTGAGGCACCCCCATCTCCTTATAAGGCTACGCCACCGCCCCTCTCAATCTCTTTCGCCCAATCCCTAAACACTAGCGCCGCCGCCAAGCTCAAGCCCTAGCTTGAGGCCGCTGCTGTCGATCTCCTCCACCATCTCCCTCCAGTCCACGAGAACCAGAACCAGATGTTCGCAGGAAGGTGAGGAAGATCCTGGTGAAGTTCCCGCTAGCTTCTGTGCCCGTCTTCGAGTGCGCAAACTTGCCGGTGCCGTGCAGGTCCATAGCTGTCCACCTTGTTGGGCTGCGCGCCACCTTCGTCATCTTTCAGCTGCCAAGGACCCGCTGGTCTTGTTAGCCGTCACCCCAGCTGCGTCTAGTAGCAAATCCCATCACTTTCCGTGGCCGGATTCTCAAAAACGAGCAACTCCGATGAGGTTGCTCTATAGCACCGCCGGTTGCCGCCTGCCTCCGCCGCTCGCGCGCCGTTGCGTTCGTCGGAGCCGTCGGCAGCCGTCCATCCACCAATGAACAGTGCAGATCGAGTCAACACCACCAGCGTACCGGTCAACCAAGGTCAACCGCACCGCGCCATGCCGTTTTTGCTAAAGAGACCCCTAGTTTCCTTAGATTCGCAAGCCGGTCTTTCCACCTATCAAGTGGCTGAGTTAGAGGCTAGGCATCTTGATGACATGCTTGCTTTGGATGCTCTTAAGTCTTCTCCTATTGTTAGTGATGAGGTTGATTGCACTGATTGCAATGCTTTCTTGGCTGATTTGGCTGTGCTTAGGGAAAAGAATGCCTCTAAGTTGGAGGAACTAGATGTTCTTAGGGCTGAGCTTGATGAGATGAAGTCTAGGAACGCTTTGCTTGGTGCTTGCACATCTTGCCCTGTGTTGCACGGTAAACTAGATGACTCTCATGCTAGGATTGTTTCTCTTGAGGCTGCGTTGAAAGCTCCTATTGCTATGTCTTGCTATACCTGTGATTTGCATGCCCAGAAAAATCTAGAGCTTGCACAAATTGTTGATCGGCTACAGAATGAGAACGATGGGTTGTGCACATTGTTGAGTTGGTTGAGGTCACATGAGCCACAACTGGGGAAGTTGGTGGTTAAGTTTAACAGAGCGGATGGCCATGGCCTGGGATTTGAGAAGGTTGGTGAGAGTGGTGGTAAGAAAGAGAGAGAGATACCAAACAACCCCATCCCACACAACAACCAGCCGAGTGAGCGAGGTGAGAGAGAGAAGAACCCACAACTGAAAGGAAACCCAAAGCCAAGGCCGATCCTATTCCATTGTGGCTATTGTGGGAAGGATGGTCATAAGGAGGAGTTTTGTTTCAGGAGGAGATGGGATGAGAGGTTTGCTATGGAGATGACAAACAAGGACAGGTACCGCCCTTCTCGTGGTGTGCCTCATCCTTGCGTTGTGCCTCTACCTCGGGGTGAAGGGTTTATGCTTATAGTTCCTACTCAGGGTGGTGGCTTTGCTCCTCAGAGAGTGTAACACCCTAGTTTGCAAATTTGGCTAGGATTTAAAATTTTATTAAAATTTGATAGAATTAAATAGAGAGTGTGTGCAACCTTTTCAAAATAAATAATATTTTCTAAATTAAATAAATGAATCATAGGTTATAAAGATTTGATTGTTGCATTCATGCTGCGATGCATAGTTTTATTTGTGTGAAAAATGAATTTGAGTTTTCAAACTCGAATAGGTTCGTGTACCGTTTAATCCTTGTATCCCTCTAACCTTCCTCTCTAAATCTCTCACAATCTTTTCTTCTAAACAAGACCTACCTCTCTCTAGGATCATCTCTTCTCTCTCTCTCTCTAAAAACACAACTCATCTCTCTCTCTTTACCCAAGTGTTGTCTCTCCTTCTCTAAAACCGATCTATTCATTTTCTCTCTTACTTGGTCCCAAACTCTCTCTCTATATATATATCTATATCTATATCGAAACCTCTTCAAAATCTCTAATTCTTTCTCTCCAAATCTCTCTTTCTCACTCTACAACTAAATGACTCTTCTTCTCTCTCTCTCTAAACCCATTCTCCCTCTTCCTCTCTCTATCTCTAAAATCTCTAAATCTTTTTCTGAAATAAGAAACTTCCTTGGGCCTAAACCCTTGTCCAAATCCAACCCATCCTACACCTACCTCTCCTAAAATGCAGCAGGCCAAATCTAGCCCAAACACCTCTGCTCTCCTCTTCGGGCCCAGCCCAACAACCTCCTCTCACTCCTCTCCTTTCCTACCAGGCCGCAGCCCACCTTTCCCCCTTCCTTTCCTCTCTCGCTGGCCCACAAGCCACAGCGGCCCAGTCCGGCCCACGAACCCCCTCCTTCCTTCTCTCACCGCCACATGGGACCACCTGTCATCCCCTTCATCTCCACCTTCCTTTTCCCCCTCCTCTGCTTTGCACGGGCAGAGCAAACCGCCGTCGGGATTTGGAAATCCCGAGCGCCTCTACCGCATTTCCCGCCAGCCAGGCCCACCTCCAGCTGCGTGGACCCATCTGCTCCCTCTTCGCGCTCTCCCCTTTCCCACGACCGCGTCTTGGTGCAGTGTCCGCTCCCAGATGGCAAGAGCGGGGTCGCCGGCGCCATTCATGGCTGAGATAGCCGGTGCCTCATCCCCCACCATCCCATCGACCCCGCGGCCTATAAATGGCCGGAATCGAGCTCCTTCTCCTCCCTTTTGCCTCTCTGCAAGCCCTCGCCCACCGCTACGCCCCCTCCGCCATGGAATCAAAGCCGGAGACCGCCGCCATGGTAAGGAGCTCTACCGCCATTGTCTCCCACCGTCGTGGAGCCCCGCTCACCCCTCCCTACCTCTCCATGCCTCATCAGGGTCACCGGAACCGCACCGCGGTGCTCAAGAGAGCCAACCCGTGGCTGTGACCTCGTCGCCCGCGAGCGCCCGAGCCGCCGTCCGCCCCCTTTCGCTGCACGTCCTCTCCGATGCCCCACCACCATCAACGAGCCCCTGGTGAGCTCCGCACCGTCCTCCTCTACCTCCCGGTTCTAACCGCACGCGAAATCGTGCTCTATAGCACCTGGGCCGCTCAGCTCCGGCGAGCCGCCGCCAAGTCTGGTCAGGCACCGCCATCCCGAGTACCCCCCCCCCGCCGGCGACCAAGCCCAACAGCACTTCAAGGCCGTTGGATCACGTGGGGACGGTGCAGATCGCGTACCCCTTCGCCCTTATGCAACCGGTCCACCATGGACCCGTGGACAGGTCCACAGCCCCGGTCCATGGCGCCGTCAGCTGCCACGCCAGCGCCACATCAGCTGCCCGTCCAACGGGCTCGCGCCACGTGGTACCACCTCAGCTGAACCGCCCCATCAGCCGTGCTTTTGCACATAACCCCCTGCGGAACCCTGAAATCCACCCACCATTTCTGTGTCTTGGTCCTTTTGCACATAAAACCTCGGAAAGATCCCACCTTTCACAGTTTTGCCCAGCCGAGCCTTTTTGCACTTTCAGCCCTCGGTTTCCATCTTTTCGCAAGCACAAATTCATGTGTCTTGCATATCTTCTGTTTTAGCCCCTGTAATCTTCACATAATCACAAATAAGCCCCTAGAACCTTCAAAACCCCATCTCTCTCTCATCCTAGCTCCGTTTTAGCTCGTTCAAG
The DNA here is from genome assembly GCA_036936925.1 of Cenchrus fungigraminus. Taxonomy (NCBI): domain Eukaryota; kingdom Viridiplantae; phylum Streptophyta; class Magnoliopsida; order Poales; family Poaceae; genus Cenchrus; species Cenchrus fungigraminus. Next base: position 26,929,450 of record CM072775.1, read on the forward strand.
TTGCATTAGCTTCATTTCGTTGTAGCGCACGTGTTAGCAGCGATGTTAACCATGTTTCATGTTTTTGAAAATTAAAGTTAATATTAATTTGATTTATGTCCAATTCAACCTCTTTTGAATAAAATCAAATATAGGTTTAACCTTCGCCTTTTTCTTAATAAAAGTTAACTTGATTAATTTGAACATAAATATGTTTTTGTTATAACTTGTTTAGCTCAACCCGACACATCTTTAAACTTGTTAGTTGCTCTCACATAAAGTTTCTTTTATAAAGATAAATGTTAAATTGGTATAAATTCTAATAAACTTTTATAAATAAAATATGACTAGGTTTATACCGTGCTATCTTTTCAAATATAACTTGATTAATTTCCAACATGTGGTATTTCTGCGAAATACCCATTACATATTTTCTTTAATTAAAATAAATCAAGCATATAGTTCCTTCTTCCTTATAATATAATCTTTACCGATAGTTGTGCCTTTTTACCCGTAGCTTCGCTTTAGCCTTTCACGCGCTCTCTTGTTCGTAGCTAGCTCGTGTTAGCTAGTAGTACGTGTTTCTAAAATGGTTTTATTGTATGGTGCTTTGTTCTTAGTGTAGCATTGTGTTGTTTCAGTGATTGTTGCGCGTGAAGGAACGCTTCTGAGCAGTGGAGCATCGGGAAACGGGCAAGTGTCCTTGACATCTTGCTATTTTATACCTTTGCTTTTATACATTATATTCACCTTTTATTTATGCTTTCTTGCATTAAATGTCTAATATTGATGAGAAATCCTATTAAGGACTGTTTACTAGATTTTTCATGATCATTCCTTGCTTACCCTTAGAGGTTACCTATATTGGGTAGTTTATGCTTAGCTTGCTCAACATGGGTTGGGTTTAATCTTAAACTTGATTAATGATTATGCAACATGTTAATGTGGGTTATGGTTAGCAATATGAACACCCTAGGCGACTCAGGCAAGTGGTTTCAATGGTGGTTTGTGATTGCTTGATGTTGGCCTTGCCTGAGTCAACTTTATAAGGACCGGTCTGTGGGGTGACCACCCGGGACATACAGTACAACCATGAGAACTAATGGGCTATGATCTTGGCCAATTAAGTAGGGTAAACCAGTGGTCTGTGTTAAGCTGTCTGGGCTGGATGAGGGTGTAGTTCCCAAGAGTCCGGCAAGGAACCTCGGGTGTCGCTGACACTCCGTAACCCGGTTAATACGCGCTGGTGAACCTATGTAAAGGCCTCGTAGCGTCCCTATGCTATCACACCTAAGGAAGTGTGAAAGTGCCTAATCCGCACAGCATGGTTGGGTTCAACATTCTTTGAACGTTTATGCGACTCGTGGGTAAAGATGTACAACCTCTGCAGAGTGTTAAAAACTGTTATAACAGCCGTGCTCACGGTCAAGAGCGGCCTGGACCCTCACATGGTTAGTTGGTGGTTTGGGTGGATCGCAGTGGTGGTAACTGTGGTTTGGGAGCTGGTTTTGGTTCTCTGATGTTCTAGCCCTAGGAACAGGACAGGTTGGTGCCTGTGCTTCGAAGGGGGTGGGAAGCTTTATACACAATAACTTCTAGGTGCTTAACTAAAACTTGACCAACTAAAACTTGAGCTTTGCAGTCCACTAAATAAAGCCTTCCTTGCTTTAAGCCAGCATGTTATACATACTTTTCCCTCCACTTCCGGAGTACACGCCTCCAGGTGTACTCACCATTTTCCCTTTCAACCCCTGTTGTTCTCTCCCCACTGCTGCTAAGATAAACAGGAGCTAGAAGAAGGAGTAACATCATGAAGACCATCGTGAAGACCTAGAGTTCTAGGTTGGCGTGCCCCAGTCGACGTTCCTATGGAAGATGGTGCCTACTCCGCTACGATAGAATAACGATGTGTAACCTTTTGTTTTAGACCCTATGGTCATTTTGTAATCTAAACGATGTAATGATATATGTTGTGATATTACACTGATGAAGTTACTTTATGCATGAATTTTGATCCTGGGCATGCATAAAGGGTGCATTCGGTTTGTCCTTTCAAACCGGGTGTTACAGAGAGATAGGTGTGTTGGGTTTGGCCATGGTCTGTTTGCTGGACGATCTCCACCTCGTGGTCGATATGAGGATGGGAGAGACCGTCGCAATTTTGAGTCTCAGAGGGGCTACAGGCCACGTTTTCCCCTTCGTGGTGACCGTACTCCTCCAGCGAGACGTGAGGTAGTTCAGCATGGTGGTCGTAGCTTTGGTGGACATGGTAGGCGTGATGTTGCTAACCCCACTTTTGAGCAAATAGCTCGACACTGGTTCGACTCTTTCTGTACTAACCCTAGTGTTGAGACGTTTGCTCGCTCTCAGTCTCGTTTTTGATTTTGCAGGTGGGAGGCTTGGAGAACATTTGGCGGATCTACTCCGGTTGTTTGTCTCATGACCGGAGTTAGGGGATGGTTCTCCAGCCTCATCCCCGTGGTGTCTTTGGTGCACGTCACTTTTTGGGGAAATGGACAAGTATTGACTGAAGGAGTGTTTCAAGTAAGTGGAAAGGTCTTTGTTGGAGCTAGTTGCTCTTGTTGCTTCTTTTGGTTTCTGTGAGTTGCCTTTTTAGTTTGAGGCTTTGCCCTATTGCATGTGTTTGGGGTGAGCTTTGTATGCTCTTTGTCCCTAATGCATGAGTTTAGGGGGAGCCTGTGAGCTTGCTTGTTCTTTGTCATATGACATGTACTTTGAGTGAGCTTTGTATGCTCTTTGGCCCTTATGCATGTGTTTAGGGGGAGCTTTCTAGCTTTGTTTGTTTTTTGCCTTATTGGTCCTTGGGAGCTCACTTTGTAGCATATGTATCATTTGTTGCATTTCATGCAAGCATTTTCATTTTGTATCAAAATATGATAGGGTAGCCATCTTTGGATCATTTGTGGTAGGATGATCTTCTCTTATATACTTTGATCACTATGATGTGCTATATGTGAGATATGTGTATGCTTTGGGAATGGTGATGTGAATGCTATACTCTTGATGGTATTGTCATATGTTCATGATGAGATAGCTTCCTTTTTGTGAAAATGCTAAAATGCTTCACTCATGAGTAGATACCTTTCCATGCTCAATTTGTGCTCAAATGCCTATATCATGCTTAGTTTGTGCGTATCATGCTATTTCGCTTGGGGTCAAAGACCCATTTTTCATGGTGAATGTTTAGCCCATATGTTCATTTGTGGAGGGGCATAAGCTTCTTTTTGCCGCAAAGGCATTTCATGTACCATGCTAAAATTTGAAAATGAATTTGGTCTATGAATTGCCTTATGCATGAAAAATGTGCTCATAATCATGTCTTTATGCTTTGATATACATATCTTGGGTGCTAAACCGTTGCATGATGTCTACCATGAGAAGTCTCATTTTAAGAAGTAGACACATGGCTCGGTGGCTTTGACATAATATATAGTAGCTTATGGGCGTTTGCTATGATCTTGTGATGAGAACTTGTGATCTTGTATGAGCTTTGTGTGATCTACTTTGTTTTTGCTCAAATTGACCATGGATAGGGCTTTGCTCATCAGATGAATTTTGTTTGTAAAATCTGCTTAAAAATTGCTTTTGGCCATGTCGCATGTATCTATGTCTCTACTTTCTTAATGGCAATGCACTAACTACACCATGTCTACTTTGCTTGCTCTATGTCTCATCTGTAGCATTTTGTTGTGCTCTTTGTATATCTGAGAAGCTTGGTAGCTTGTATATGCTTTGACATGCATTTGTGCACTTTCATTATACCTTGATTCATGCATTGTCAACAAGGGGGAGAATTTATATGCAAGGGGGAGAATATGTAGAGATTTTCTGAGATTTTGCATGTGGGGAGAAAAAAAGTGAGAAAAGATTGCATTTGCTTAGGGGGAGTTTGCATATGTGCAGGGGGAGCTCCTTTGGTTTGCTTGAGTTTTGTGCCTTGTGGTGTGCTCTTTGTGGAGCCTTGTTTGTCTCGGCTGTGTTGAGCCGTTGCCCTTGCCTTAGGGGGCCGAGACTTGGTCTGGCGAGTGATCTTGTTTTTCGCTTGTTCTTTGGCTTTGGATCACTTGTTGGAGGTTTGTGTTCATGGTTGTTTTCTTTTGTTTTTCTCTATGTTGGATATTTTGGGTGTTGTCAATGCACTCATCAAGGGGGAGATTGAGGACTAGGTGTGTCCGAAGACCAGTGGAGGGTTGCTCCTTAGTGATGAGTGATTGACAATGTTGTGTGGACTAATGCTTGGCTCAGGGCACAGGTACAGGTTGTGGCTTGACTCGTGTTGGTGCAGGTGAAGAAGAAGCGCGAAAGGCCTTTGCCGTGGTGGCCTCCGGGTGATGGAGAGGCAAGTAGGCTTGGTTCGATGGACCCGGTGGCCGATGGGGTCAAGTGCGAGCCGTGCGGTGCAAGAGGAGCAAGTTGAAGTCATGGACATGGGCCGGTGCAAGGTAGCAGTTCGAGGCTGAAGCTTGCACGCGAGGTTTGGTGGTTTGCCCACAAAACCGTCAGTGGAGGGTTTCTTGGTTTGTCCCTCAAAACCAAGGCCGGAGGCCCAACGCGATGGACACAGTGATTCGGGAGTGTCGGGAAGCTTCGAGGCAGGGGACACGTGGCGTGATCGCGAGGCTTGCGTCGAGGCTAAGCAAGTCCGTTTTGGAAACATGTCCGCTCGATGGGAATATCCGAAGACTTGACCAAAATGACCCTGAGGGGTGTGTATCTTTAGTTTAAGTTGTAGGGGTGGCGTGGTCATTTGCCTCCTCCGGTGAACTTCCTATATATAGCAGAGAGGTGGATGGCATCTCTCTCTCTCTAGCTCTAAACCCGCTTTGGACTACTTCTTTTCCCAGTATTTCCTTAGGCTAGATTCTTGTATAGACTCTGACCTCTGGATGTATGGAAGCATTCGGCATTGTGATTTGATCCCTCTCTTAGCTCTTTGTGATTTTCGTGTCATTTTCGGAGCTATTTTTGGTTGCTTTTGTTCTTCGCTTGATTCGTCGATTTGAGGGTGTTTCTCCTCGGATTTCTTTGTGGGGATCGTGGGTCGATGCCTTGTGCATCATTGGGTGTGATCTTGACCCCTCAAACGCTGGGAAAACCCTTCGATTTGGGAGTTCTTGGAGGAACCCGAGTTCATGAAGGTTGTCTCGTGTGATCCACGATTCCCGTTGATTTAGTGAGTTAGACGTCGAGATTTTTGGGGTATAGCTTCACCTAGTGACGCTTCTCATCTCCCCCAAACTTGTCTCAAGAGCTCAAGTGGTTTGGGAGAACCGGTGATGGGTTTGGAGAGTTGACTTCGCGAGCTCGGGCTATTTCTGTTTTGTCCGCGTTTTGCAGACTGTCTGCCGATCGCTTGCGGATTGTACGCGCGACCTATGTTCATCGCCAGTTCATCTGTGTTCGTGCGCGGTTGAGTTTCGATCCGTCGGGATCAAGGTTTTTAGTTGGGGGAGGTTTGCCGGACTGTCCGCCTGGTGAGGCCGGACTGTCCGCGAGGCTCGAACTATCTGTGGTGCTTGCCCGGACTATCCGGATTTCCTCGGGAGCTACTGGAGGATTGGTGTGCGTTTTCGGACTGTGCGCCCTGTGGCCGCGGACTGTCTGACGAGGCATCACGGACTGTCCACCTGGCTCATGCGGACTGTCCGTCCTGGACCTCACAGATTTGGCTAAGTCTTTTGGTTCTTGTCTAGTGCTTCCGCTTTTCGATTCGTGGCTTGTTGAAGGACCGATTAGGCGAACCAGAGAGGGGGGGAGTGAATGGGAGCCAATAAAAATTCTTCTCGAAGGAGATGGGAACTCCAACAAGACGAACACGGCTTCCGAAACACTTCTCTGACTCAACTACCCAAGTTGGTCAAAACCACGCAGCCACTGGAGTGCTACTGGTCCTAGGAACCAACACACAACCTAACGCCCCAAACGCACAGTGGAAACTTGCACGTCTTGCTGCCTGTGCTACACCGGTTAGACCGATGGCCTGCACCGGTCAGACCGGTGACACCGGTCAGACCGGTGGACAGCTCCGGTCAGGCCGGTGGCTACAGCAGCCGCACAGCAAACGTTCCAGGAAGCCTCAGTGACTCCTCTAGGCCCTGGAACAAAAACCACCTCCGAAACACAACCTGCAAGGAAGAAGAACCCCTCACAAAACCTAGCAAAACAACTCCAAACACGCCAAGAACTGACCAGCAGGACCACGGGACAAAACCACACGGACAAGGCTGTTCCCCGAGACAAATCCCACCAAGGGCTAGCACCGGTCAGACCGGTCAAGAGCACCGGTCAGACCGGTCGTGCCTGGGCAGCTCGGGATGAACAGCGCTCGCGAGTCAACTCCTCCAAATCCAACTCCCGATCTCCCGATTCGCTCCACGGATTCGCACAAGACTTTGGGGATAGTAGGAACACCTCATGGGCACTCCATAGCCAAGAATTGGTCCACCAAAACTCGTTGAATCAAGAGGAATCGAAGGATTTCCGTCAAGAACACTACGAACCCTAGAACCACGAAAACCCCAAAATCGAGCCCCTTTACTCACGGATTTGGGAGGGGAATCAAAGGGAAAAGAACCACGAGGGGTTCATGCATACATCCCCCACCAAATCCCAAAGAGAAAGGTCTCAAAACCGCCACAAGAAATTCACCAAGAAAAGCCTCCGAAAATAACCAAGAAAAGGAGAAACGGGAAAGACACAACCAAGCCTTGAGGAACCACGCCGAATCAACTATACATACCAAAGAGGTTCATACAAAGTCTAGCTTGCCGCCCGATCATCCTTCCCTCTCACAAGATCTCACCATGAAGCTCTCAAGCTAGTCCTATGAAAATCCTAAGGAAAATAGGAAGAGAAAATAGGAAAACCAAAATGAGCTAGGGTTCCAAGAGATGGCTGCCATCCTCTCACCACTTGGGTTATATGGAGGCAACCGAAAGACGAAAATACCCTTACTAGCTAACTAGGGATACATGCCCCTCAAGGGCGAATTGGGAAATCTTTGTCTTCGCTCCATCGGACGGATGCCCAGCGACCGCAAACTTGCTTAGCCTCGACGCAAGCCTTGCGATCCCGACGCGTGTCCTCCGCTTCGAAGATTCCGGACTGCGTCGTCGCACACCGGTCTGACCGGTGCTCCTCACCGGTCAGACCGGTACCCACCGGTCAGACCGGTCAGACCCACCGGTCAGACCGGTCTGGAGCTGCTGCACCTCCGTCTTCGGTTCTTTGGTCTTGGCTTTGTGGATCAACCGAGGAACCCAGTGGTTTTCTGGTAAACCACCGGAAACCCCGCGAACTCGGTGTAGCCTCCGCCAATCACCACTCATGACTCGGCTCCCACGTAGTCCCGGCTCGACCTTGGTTTTGAGGCTCTACCAAGAAACCGTCCATGACTTCATCTTGCCGTTCTTACCACCATGTGGCCCGCACTTGACCCCGCTGGCCACCGGGTCCCTCGAGCCAAGCCTACTTGTCTTCTCCACACCTGGAGGCCTCACCGGCAACGAGATTTCGCGCTTGTTCTTCACCTGCAGCAGCACCAGTCAAGCCGCAACCTACACCTGCAATACTTAGCCAAGAATCATTCCACACCACGTTGTCAATCACTCATCACACCAGGAAGCGACCATCCACCGGTCCTCGAACCACACATGGCTCTCAATCTCCCCCTTGATGAGTGCATTAACAACACACACGTTTTGGTGACCAAAGAGAAAAGGAAAAGAAAAGAAATGACTAAAAGAAACTCCAACAAGCGATCGAAAGCCAAAGAAAGGCAAAGAGCAAGATCACTTGAAGAAGACAAGTCTCGGACCCCTTAGGCAAGGGCAACGGCTCGACACATCCGAGACAAAGCATGCTCAAGCAAAGAGCACAAACCATCAAACCAAAGCTCGAAAACCACAAAGAGCTCCCCCTGCACACATGCAAGCTTCCCTTGAACCAATGCAACTCCCCCTGGACGAATGCATGCAAACCACTTGACGAAACAGAGCAGCTGCATCAGCTCAGCTCTGACCGGTCATACCGGTCGCTACCACCGGTCAGACCGGTGCTCAACATGTGAACAGGACCAGCACTCTGACCGGTCAGACCGATGACCTCAACCGGTCAGACCGGTGCACAACAGAGCCCAGAAATGGCTCGAAACCACCTGAAAACCTTCCAAATGCATTCAGAAGGCCAAAACATGCTCAAACTTCTCCCCCTTGTTGACAATGCATGAATCAAGCCAAAAATGCAAAAAATGCAACATAGAGCTTCTCAAATAGACAAAATTCAACATAGGATGCTACACATGTCCAAATGAGCAAGTTAGATACTCTATAGCTTCGTAATGACATCAACTTCATGATCACCAAGTTTCACAACCATTGGACGAAGCTAAGATAGAATTGAGCAATTTTGCGAAAAATTACCCTCTCATGAGCAAAGTCCTAAACATGAGCAAAACATATCAAAATGGCAAAGCCACACAAACTTCATGCTAGGACAACCATTCTAAGCATAAGACCATCATAAACACCCACAAGCACCTCATGTCATGTCAAAGCATACCGAGCCATGTGCTTACTTCTATGTATGAGACTTCTCATTGGTAAGCAACATGCAACGGTTTAGCACCCAAAGCTATAAAAATAAGCACATATGACATGGGACCACATTTTCCAAGCAATTTACATTTCATTTTCAGATTCGTATTTGGTACATGAAATGTCTTTGCGACAAAAAGGAACTTATGCCCCTCCACAAGATGAAGCATGGGGGCTAAACATTCATGATGGCAAATGAGCCTTTGGCCCCATATGATAAAAATAAGCTATCCAACCACAAATTAAGCATAGCCAAGCCACAAAAACATGTCAAGATCATATAAAGGCATTTACTCACAAGAGAGCAGACATATGAGATTTTTGAAAAACATAGCCATCAACCATGGATATAAACCAAGATCATCAAGAGCTAAGCCACACTAAGCCAAATCATACCAAACTAGCCCACAAGATCATATATAGCATACCATGGTGAACAATGTATATAGGAGAAGCTTTCCTACACAATGCATGTTAAACAAAATGCATGCAAGCTATCATACAAAGATGACTATACATCATGATACAAATGCAATGCAAATGCAAGAAATGCACAAAGGAAAGCTATACATATGCTACAAAGGAGCTCCCGCACACAAAGCTCACAAAAGACCGGCTCCTCGAGGGGAGGCAAAAAGGGCTCGACACCACCGGCAAAAGAGCAAAGGAGCGCAAAACTTACAGGCTCCCCCTAAACACATGCACTAGAGCCAAAGAGCATACAAAACTCACCCTTAGTACACATGATAGGGTAAAGAGCACACTAAGCACACAGGCTCCCCCTAAACTCATGCATTAAGGTCAAAGAGCATACAAAGCTCACCTTACACACATGAGATAGAGCAAGGAGCAAAACGAACCAAGTGGCTTAACCAAGGCCACACACTTGAAGGTCACAAATTCACTTACCTTTATCATTTCTTCAGAAGTCATTAATCCTTGTCCACCATACCCAAAAGTGATGTACCTCCATGTCACCACCGGGGTATGAGGCCGAAGAACCACCCCCGATATCAACCAAATGTTCTCCGGGCCTCCCACCTGCAACTCAAAACCAAAAGCGAGAGCGAGCCAATGACTCAACACTGGGTTAATACCAAAGGTGTCAAACCAGTGTCGAGCCATCTCCTCAAAAGTAGGGTTAGCAACATCCAACCTACCGCGCCTATCAAAACTGTGATCCATCCTATCAAACCTTTCAAACCTGGAACCACCATGGGAAAACCACTCCCGTCTCACTGGAGGAGTACGAGCACCACGAAAAGGAAAGCGTGGTCCGTAGCCCCTCTGAGACTCAAAGCTGCGACTTCTCAAAAACTCGTATTGATCACGAGGTGGAGAACGTCCAGCAAACTCAACACCACTAGACTCAAAGCGCCTACCATCTGTTCCACGAATGAAAGGGCTGAACCCTCTAGCATCACGGCCTCGAAAAACCAACTGTCCAGCACTCTGCCTAGCACCGGTCTGACCGGTCACTCTAACCGGTCTGGCCGGTGGTCCTCGGCCAGTAAACTTGCCTCCACCTGAAGCTCTCCTATCTCTCCATGCTGGAACCATATGCACAACACTCTTTCCCTTAGGTAGTGTCATACGGGGCTCAGGCACACCATGAGAAGGGTGGTATCTGTCCTTGTTTGCCCACTCCTTAGCGATTCTCGCCTCTCTTCTTCTCTTATAGCAAAACTCTCTCTTGTGACCATCCTTTCCACAAAACTCACAATGGAAACGGATTGGTCTTGGCTTAGGCTTGGGGTGAGGCTCTTCACAAGGCTTCTCACTAGGTTTCTCACTAGGCTTTTCACTAGCCTTCTCACTTGGTTTTTCTCTCAGTTTAAGCAACTGGTTTGGCTTGGGTACAAACTTGTCTTTGGGTGTGGGTTGTGGTGGAACTGGAATATTCCCAAATTTTCCTTCTCTCTCACCACTGCCCTCACCAAACTTATCAGATCCCAAGGCCCAACCATCAAAGCGCTTATAACTGGCAATCGTCATACCAAGTTGAGGTTCCTGACTAGACAACCAACTCAGCACTTCACACAACTTATTGTTTTCATCCTGCAAATGATCAACACATTGTGCAAGTTCCAAATTCTTCACAGCATGCAATTCACAGGTAGAACAAGAAGTAGGAATAGGCACTTTCAAATCAGCCTCAAGTGAAACAATACGAGATCGAAGCTCAGCAATTTTTTCATGCAAACCAGGGCAAGAAGTACATGCACCAAGCAAAGTGGGTCTAGATTGCAGCTCAGCCAACTCAACCCTAAGCACATCTAGTTCCTCACACTTGGAGGCATGCTTTTCCCTAAGAGCAGTCAAATCAGCTAGGAAAACAGAGCAATCAGCACAATCAACCTCATCAGAAACCACAGGGCTAGCCTTAAGCGAATCAATTTCAAGCTTGCCATCAAGAACCTGTGTTTCTAGCTCAGCCACTCTAGTCCTAGCATCTTCAAGCAAAGCTCTAAGCTCCTTCCTAAGCTTCTTAGCCTCTCTAAGCATGTGATCGCGATTATCAAGCAAGTCAACCAACTCCTCATTCTCCTTGCGCAAAGAAGAGAGCTCATCACATACCTCATCCTCGGAGTCGGAGTCTGAATCCGAGGCGTTCTTCTGGCTTCTCTTGCTGCCGGAGCTGTGTGCCATGCCGCAAAGACCATCCTTCTTGTTGCAGCCTCTCGAAGTCTTGCTTGCGGTACAGCAAAGGCCGTTCAAGTACTTGCCGAAGTCCTTCTTCTTCTTCTTCTTCCTGTGTTTCCTCTTGCTGTCCTCTTCTTCTTCTTCACTCGAGCTTGATGACACATCCTCAGAGTCAGAGTCGATGTCGCTAGATCTCTTGATCTTCTCTCGGGTCCGTGTCTTCCTCCCATGTTCATGTTCCTTCTTCTTGGATCTTCTTCCTTTGTACTTGGACTTGTGCTTGTCGTGGTTGTTCACCTTCGGACACTCGGCGAAAAAGTGTCTGGTCTTGCCGCACTTGAAACATGCCCTCGAGTTCCTCCTTGAGTTCACCCAATTCTCGTGCATCCTCTCGAATCTCCATGTCAGCAACGCCAGCTCGTCCTCTCCAAGTACATCGAACTCCTCGTCTGGCAAAGACATCAAAGAGGACAAAGAGTACATCCTGGAGGATGGGTTAGCATTAGTCTTAGCACCTGGCCACCAACGAGGGCAAGACTATGAGGATCAGTCGAGCTCTCAATCTTGGCTGTCATACCACGGTCCAACTCAGCCGACTTGAGCTTCGAGGATAGCTCGTTCACGGTCAAGGTGTCATACTTCTCGGACTCAAGGATAGCCTCAACCTTCCCGTCCCATACGGTACGATCCAACGAGTGCAAGAGCTTCACAGCTCTATCATGATCATCATATGGGAGCACGGCCACATTGGCTCTCATGTTGTTCACCACGACTGTAAAACACTGGAAAAGGTCATCGACGGACTCGCCGGGGAGATGAGTAAAGTTCTCGTACTCTCTCCGGTAAGTCGCGTACATCCGAGCCTGAACCCGAGCATTCCCAGCATGAGCATCCTTCAACTGCTCCCAAATCCAACAAGCTAAGTCCTCTGTCTGAACCCGATCGAATTCGAACTGACACAGAGCACGAAACAAGTAGTCGACCGCCTTGTTGTTGGCGTCGAACATATCCCTTGATCCTGGAGCAAGGAAGTTAATCGGATGAACATAAGCTGTGTTCACCGTAACGTCCCAAAGGATCTGACCCTTTCCGCGGAGGAACGCCGCCATCCGCCTCTGCCACATCTGGTAGTTCTTCCCATCGAAGTGCGGAGGACCCGAACCCCGTTCCTGGTATGCCATCTTTGGATCTTAGACTGGTAAGAGTCAATGAAGACCCGAACCGGCTCTGATACCAATTGAAGGACCGATTAGGCGAACCAGAGAGGGGGGAGTGAATGGGAGCCAATAAAAATTCTTCTCGAAGGAGATGGGAACTCCAACAAGACGAACACGGCTTCCGAAACACTTCTCCGACTCAACTACCCAAGTTGGTCAAAACCACGCAGCCACTGGAGTGCTACTGGTCCTAGGAACCAACACACAACCTAACGCCCCAAACGCACAGCGGAAACTTGCACGGCTTGCTGCCTGTGCTACACCGGTCAGACCGATGGCCTACGCCGGTCAGACCGGTGACACCGGTCAGACCGGTGGACAGCTCCGGTCAGGCCGGTGGCTACAGCAGCCGCACAGCAAACGTTCCAGGAAGCCTCAGTGACTCCTCTAGGCCCTGGAACAAAAACCACCTCTGAAACACAACCTGCAAGGAAGAAGAACCCCTCACAAAACCTAGCAAAACAACTCCAACACACGCCAAGAACTGACCAGCAGGACCACGGGACAAAACCACACGGACAAGGCTGTTCCCCGAGACAAATCCCACCAAGGGCTAGCACCGGTCAGACCGGTCAAGAGCACCGGTCAGACCGGTCGCGCCTGGGCAGCTCAGGATGAACAGCGCCCGCGAGTCAACTCCTCCAAATCCAACTCCCGATCTCCCGATTCACTCCACGGATTCGCACAAGACTTTGGGGATAGTAGGAACACCTCATGGGCACTCCATAGCCAAGATTTGGTCCACCAAAACTCGTTGAATCAGGAGGAATCTAAGGATTTCCGCCAAGAACACTACGAACCCTAGAACCACGAAAACCCCAAAATCGAGCCCCTTTACTCACGGATTTGGGAGGGGAATCAAAGGCAAAAGAACCACGAGGGGTTCATGCATACATCCCCCACCAAATCCCAAAGAGAAAGGTCTCAAAATCGCCACAAGAAATTCGCCAAGAAAAGCCTCCGAAAATCACCAAAAAAAGGAGAAACGGGGAAGACACAACCAAGCCTTGAGGAACCACGCCGAATAATCTATACATACCAAAGAGGTTCATACAAAGTCTAGCTTGCCGCCCGATCATCCTTCCCCCTCACAAGATCTCACCATGAAGCTCTCAAGCTAGTCCTATGAAAATCCTAAGGAAAATAGGAAGAGAAAATAGGAAAACCAAAATGAGCTAGGGTTCCAAGAGATGGCTACCATCCTCTCACCACTTGGGTTATATGGAGGCAACCGAAAGACGAAAATACCCTTACTAGCTAACTAGGGATACATGCCCCTCAAGGGCGAATTCGGAAATCTTTGTCTTCGCTCCATCGGACGGATGCCCAGCGACCGCAAACTTGCTTAGCCTCGACGCAAGCCTTGAGATCCCGACGTGTGTCCTCCGCTTCGAAGATTCTGGACTGCTTCGTCGCACACCGATCAGACCGGTGCTCCTCACCGGTCAGACCCACCGGTCAGACCGGTCTGGAGCTACTGCACCTCCGTCTTCGGTTCTTCGGTCTTGGCTTTGTGGATCAACCAAGGAACCCAGTGATTTTCTGGTGAACCACCGGAAACCCCGCGAACTCGGTGTAGCCTCTGCCAATCACCACTCATGACTCGGTTCCCACGTAGTCCCGGCTCGACCTTGGTTTTGGGCTCTACCAAGAAACCATCCATGACTTCATCTTGCCGTTCTTGCCACCATGCGGCCCGTACTTGACCCCGCTGGCCACCGGGTCTCTCGAACTAAGCCTACTTGTCTTCTCCACACCTGGAGGCCTCACCGGCAATGACCTTTCGCGCTTGTTCTTCACCTGCACCAGCACCAGTCAAGCCGCAACCTACACCTGCAATACTTAGCCAAGAATTAGTCCACACCACGTTGTCGATCACTCATCACACCAGGAAGCGACCATCCACCGGTCCTCGAACCACACATGGCTCTCACTTGTCTCTAGGACTTGTAGGCTTGTGTGTGCCTAGTCTAGAGCTTCTTTGGTGTGTGCGAGTGATCCGAGTGCCAATCGGGGTATAGGCCGAGTTCATCCTTAGGGAAGATTTTTTATTGGCTCCCATTCACTCCCCCCTCTCTGGTCGCCTATTCGGTCCTTCAGATTCTTCGGTCTTCTTCTTCAAGCTACATAACTCTTTCTGGTGAGCAACAAACCATTGTCGAAGTTGTACCCCGTCCTGTTGGGAGCGTCAACTCACTCTTCATCAACACTAGTACATAAGGATTTGGCACCCATTCTTGAGTACTCTTCTGTTCTAATTTGTTCGGGAAGAAGCATCATTGACATGGTAGCTTCCATCTAGCAACAGTGGATCCCAAGTCAGATTAGGATCTTGCAATTGATTCGAACTAAGGAAACAAAGGTGGTAAGTTTGTTACCTTGGAGCAGGTCTGAACAGGAGTGGCTACAGATGTTGACCCTTTGGCCCGCTGAAACAACTACAAGAACAACAGGTAAGGGTTGAGATCATTCGCAATCGGAAACAAAGAAGATGCTAATTAAGTTTGTTACCTTGGAGCAGGTCTAAACAGGAGCGACTACAGATGATGACCCTTTGGCCCGCTGAAACAAGTACAAGAACAAGAGATAAGGGTTGAGATCATTAGCAACCGGAAGCAATTTCATCTATTAAGTTTAATGCGTACATGAACGATCACACCCAATCCATAATCACCCAAGCATGCAACAAAAATATGGAAAGCCAAAGAGCATGGGTATGTAATATAATAATTTTATCCTTTAATTTCTACAAACCTCAAATAAGTCGGCTTCGAACAATCCCTTGCAATAGGGAACAGAAGATCCACAATCACCCAAGCTTGGAATAACAATATTCAAGAGCATGGGGAAGTAGTCTAATAATTTCATCTACAAATTTATACAAACCTCAAATAAAACGACTTCCAACAAACTCTTGTGATAGGGTACAGTAGATCCACAATCACCCAAACATGAAAGAATATTATAGAATGCCAAAAAGCATGGAAAAGCAATCTAATTGAATCAATCAATACAGGGAGGAGCTCGTAGACCTGACAAATAGGAAGGGAAGAAGGTGTCGAATGTCATCTTGATTTAGCAGCCCGAACTTGCGCCTTGAACACGTTGTTCATCGCAACTGTTGCAGATCTGCAGTCGCCAGGGTGAGCCTTGAGGGAGCTGACGGAGCAACAGGTTTGAACCATATTGCAGGTTCAAGGATGTTGTTGGGGAAGGCCGCCGCTCGTAGAGAGGAAGGCTGCTGCTCATAGCAGAGGAAGCCGACCGCTTGTAGCAGAGGAAGGCATCGTCGGTAGCTAGGTCGCCGTTGCTGCTTCCACCGCAGATCTACTAGGTCTCTTCGGAGGTAGAGGAGAAGATCCCCTGATTTTGGAAAATTACAAGAAGGTAATTGGGAGGCCTGGTTTCCCTCTTTGTTTTATATATAACGGGGAGGACCAGGAAGAGGAGCGGGGAATTCAAAATTTCAAGTCCCGCCTCTCTGCTCCAGAGCGGGAAACGAAAGACTTTGGATCATAGACCCACACTACAACGTTTTGGACGTAGCGCGACAACTCAAAACCGTCGCAACATGGGTGTTTTGGTCACAATATGGGACGTATAGCAACCAACTGATTTCGTCGCTGAGTGTTGCAATAGTCTTCGTGGCAATATGTTGTTGCAACGCTAACAAAATTGTGTCGCAATAAAGATATGGTGTTGCGACGACGCTTGGCGTAGCAATTGGTTGAAGTAGTGACGACCAGTGGTGTTGCAATACGGATGATTGCAACAACAGGTGTTGTTGCTATAGTGGCAATTGCGACCATGTTCGTGTGTTGCAAACAAGTGGTATTGCAACACAAGCATTGTGACGCAACACAACACCTGTGTTGTTGCAATAGGATTGGAGCATATCACAATGAAGTAGTAGTCGTTGCAATATGCCTAAAGACTATCACAACTAAATGTTCGTTGTTGCTATAGGTGGTCTCCTCTATTGCCACTAAAGTATTTTTGGTGCTATATTTGGTTCCCTCTATTACCACGAAGTTGATTTCGTTCCTATAGGTGGTGTCCTCTATTGCGACCAGGTTCGTTTGGGTGCTAAAGGTGGACAACTCTATTGCCACGCATTAGCAATGGTTGTTATAGGTGCAACATTCTATTACCACCAAAATCATTTGGAAGCTATAGGTGGAGCACACTATTGCCACCATGTTTGATTGGTTGTAAGATATTTTCTCCGTTATTACTTCGAAAACATTTTGCCACGCTTATTTATCTATAGCACGAATAATTTAAAACAATATAATACATGATCAATAATAATTACGCATTTATCATTCATGAAACATTTATCATTCATGAAACAAGATTCAACCATTCATTGTACAATTCCATGACACATGAAGTACTGAAATAGTATTAAGTTTACAACACATAGTAGGCTAATTTTATAAGAAATGAAGAACTTGATCAGCAAGTAACTTCAAGATGATCCCATCACTTGTTCAGCAAAGGGTGACTTCAAGAAGGTCCCATCGCTTGTTTCCTCCATTCGAACGGCCTAAGTTTGCTAAGAAGAATGAATAAAAATTTTTAGCATCAAGTAAACTGTAATTATGGAAAGAGGGAAACAACAGCAGGCAGTACCCAATAGTCCCAATAAAAAAGTTTTGTGCGTGTACCCAGCCGCCTTCTTATTTTTTCTTATCTTAAAAAATGACAAAATAGCAAATAGCCAAGATTAAGATTGTATTCTCCAATCAAATAATAAGCTAAGTAGTAACACACATGAATGTTAGGTGCGGACAAATTGGAAAGGGGCAAGGCTCGGAAAAGGTAAGCTTGCTGAACAAAATAGCAATTAAGATTGTGTTCTCCTGCTATTAATTGATGAAACTTTCTTCAAAACATAATGCATACAAGTTATTGAGGTAGTAGGAAACATCATTTCTAGGCTATTTTTTACTTGTTTTTTGCAAAAATAGAATTTGAGAGAAGTGTTCTGCTAGCCAATCATACATCTTTGACACGGTAAAATCAAGCATACATGCATAAAATGGTATACGAAAGAGTAAAAAGAGAAGCAAGCATACCTAGATAAAGTTCTGTGCAGCCAGGGAAGTAGGAGTATGAATCTCTCTCCTTAGTAGAACCTGCAATGGAGAAAAAAAACAGCATGTTCTGGAATGAGCAACTGTTTGTTTTCAAATGCTATATGCTTTTACTGAATTTGGTTTAAGAAGCTAGTGAGTCCAGACAAAGCACTCTTAATGACCAATGATCTTAAGGAACTCCGATCAGCAGATGGTCAAACACACACAAAAGGCACAATTGGTAGAGGCAATATGGAAGCGGCCTAGTGATTATGGCTATACCAACTTAAACTAATTGGAAGATACAAAAGATGAAAGATCAACTGATAGACACACAGAGTAGTACAGGAGAAAGAGAGGGAAATGAGAGCAGAAAAATTGATTTAATAGAAAACTAATTTAAGCTTACAATTCTTCTCTTTCTAAATGCATGGCGAACCCAGGTGAATAATGATGCGAAAATAAGCATCTGGCGATTATGAAAAAATAACAAACTTTTGTTTGTGCGGAGATTTTTGATTCAGCATATCATTCTTTCATCACCAATTCAGCTTTAAATTGGACCATGCATCTGAAGCATGTGCTGAAGTCAGTAACTTGCCGCTGTGTGCATAACAGATAAACTTAACAACAGATCCACACGAATTCAGTTTAAAGGAAATTTCAAACTTCAAACACAGCAGGTTTCTTGCATACTCTAGGGTTTAGGGTAACAACATGCTGTTATGAACAATATTGCTATATAGAAGATAGAGTCATGCCTACCAGCTGATCAACACCACTAATCAAGCAAAATAGACAATTACTTTTGGAGGAACACCTTATCTTCTCATATGATCCATATGATCCTAGAAACCATATTAAAGACAACATCCGTATTCTGAATCTAAATTCGATTATTGTTGACAAAAAAGAAACGTAGCAAATTGAATTTTGTGTTTCTAACTTCGACTGCTAATGGAGCTTAACTCCCATTAGAAGCTTACAGACCTGATAAGGAATATTAATCTCCTCTAAGGTACATTATGTACAGTATTAAATTTGGATTTAAGTTTTTTTATAGCAACATGATGCGCGTTCCGATACTCAAAATGCCACAAACCATCAAGTTTGGTTAGTACCTGATACATAGAGTTACACCCTACAGGCAGCTCGACAGACCCACGAATAATGAGCAAGCTTGGTCACATGAGTAAATCCAACTGGAAGCATTTTATCTGAATCACCAATACAGGAAAGTGACAGAGATCAGCAAATAATGCTGAATTCCTTAATCGAAAAATTATATTGGTTCGTGTTAGTTGCAACGGATTTGGTAGAGGTTGATGAAAGATGAACTCTATTAATTAAAAGAAAAAAAACTCCTAGAGAAGTCCGTCTGTAAGAGTTCCATCTGTGTCTGAAAAAACAGTATACATATACATATACTGGTTGTATGCTTTTAACAATGAGTTATTATACTTGTGTATGTTCACAGCTTCGACGCTTTCAATTAGGACGAAGCAGAGAAGAACTATCGGTGCAAAGAGCCATTTCACTTTACCTGTACCATAGTGTTGCATGCTAAATAACCCAATCAAGATGAACATTGCTACAAGCACATGAACATATGCAAGACGGATAGGAAATCAAATTTCAAACTGTTTTACTATATCAAATTATGCAAAGGATAGATTCAGATATTGGAACAATTATTGTAGTGAAACCCAAAAGGACTGATATTAATGATTTAACTAAATATCCTGAGTATTTTCATTATCTAAATGTAAAGTAAAAAACAAGCAGCCAGTTACAACATGAATCCTCCAATTTGGTGCTTAGGTCCACGGCCAAGACTTGCATCATCCAAATGATGCCTTCCTGCCATGCTTTGTTTAGTGGATCCAAAAACAGGAACCGGTGAACCCAAACCCTAACATTAATTTTCTCTAGGTGTATGATTGGAGTCAAGATATAGATGAGGAATAAAGGAGGACGGGGGTCGCATTGGGGGTTGTACCTTGTGCTCATCCCCGTACCTGGAAGTTGCAAAATGTTATTGTCTTGGTTTTGAGAATTTTTTTTTTGCTAGAATTGGCAGTGGTCTCTCGCCTGGAATATATCGGCTTGCCAGAATGGCTCAAGATGAAGAAATGCTTCTTCCTCTTCCTCCACGAAGATGACGCATTGTCCTGAAAAAATGGGAGAGGTTGGTTGGTGATGGAATCCACCCACAGAGAGCAGAGCAGAGTGGGTTGTAGGTGATGGGGGTCCTAAGGAGATTAGACGAGACGAGCTCACCTCATGGAGATGCTTTTTGTCGCCCGGGCAATCCTGGGCGGGCTCGGGGTCAGGTTCGGGTTCGGGGTCGTCGTCGAGGCTGCTTCCCCACTCGCCAGCGTAACTGCTGCTGCTGGAGCTAGGCGGGGAGACGTCGTCCCCGTCCTTGTCGTCATCGCGGAGGCCCTCCTTCCACACGCAGGTGCTGCTCCCGCCTCTGGACGCGGCGGTGAGGTTGCCCTCATCGTCGTCGTCGTCGGTGTGGTGGTCGTGGATCTCGGTGGTGTGGAAGTCCGGGGGGAGGTCCCTGCTGCCGCGAAGGGAGAGGGCGGCGAGCCTGGTTCCGGCCTGAGCGTCGGCGGGGTTGCGGTTAGGGTTTGGTGGATCCATGTCTGGCTGGAAACGACCGACCCCACTGCTTGCTCTTCCTTCTCCGCCGCGCCGCGCGACGACGCCAAGGGATCGATCGAGGAGAGCCCCTGCCTGATCAGATCAGCATCATCAGATCGGCGGCCATTCCTTCCTTGCTTGTTTGACTGGCTGGTTTGTTGGGTTGGGTTGGTGTGGCCGCGCCGCGCCCAGGAGGGCCCATAACGGCCCATAATCGCTTGCATTGCTTGATCGCCCCCCGAAATCAAGGAAGACCTGGTGATGGGGGAGGAGGGGGAGTGGGGCGGTGGAGCGGGAGGAGAGGAGGGACACAGGGGCGGCAACAGGAGGTGGTGGGGCTAGACGAGTGGAGGACCTGTGAGGGAAGTTGAGGAGATTGATTTTTTTACACGATCTGAGCCATCGAATCATTGATGAACGATTGAAAAATGTTGGGCCGTGCAAACTGACCTAAAAACCAGCCCAAAAAGGCCCAAATTTAACATTTATATTCTTTTGATTGTAGATATGTATTAAATTTTAAGACATCTAAAATAATTTCAAATGAGAAAGTTGTCAATACAATAGTTATAGAACTTATCGAGATCTACAACTATTATTTGGGTCTGAGGACCAGGTGTGTCCGAGGACCAGTGGAGGGTCGCTCCTTAGTGATCAGTGATTGACAACGTTGTGTGGACTGATGTTTGGCTAAGTGTGCAGGTACAGGTTGCCGCTTGACTCACGTTGGTGCAGGTGAAGAACAAGCACGAAAGGCCTTAGCCGTGGCGGCCTCCGGGTGATGGAGAGGCAAGTAGGCTTGGTTCGATGGAACCGGTGGCCGATGGGGTCAAGTGCGAGCCGTGCGGTGGAAGACTGGCGGGCGGAAGTCGTGAACATGGGCCGGTGCAAGGTAGCGGATGGAGCCCAAAGCTTGCACGCGGGGTTTGTTGGTTTGCCCACAAAACCATCGGTGGACGGTTTCTTGGTTTGGGTCTCAAAACCAAGTCAGGAGGCCCGAGGCGACGGAGACGGTGATCCGGGAGCTTCGGGAAGCTTCGAGGCGGGGGGCACGTGGCGTGATCGCAGGGTTTGCGTCGATGTGAAGCGAAGCCGTGGTGGTATATGTGTGATATGTGCATGGTTGGTAAATTGTGGATGTGAATGCTATGCTCTTGATGGTTTTGCCATATATTTATGTTGAGATAGCTCTCTTTTTATGAAAATGCTAAAATTGATGTCTCTCATGAGTAGATGCTTGTCTATGCTTAATTTGTGCTTAAATGCCTATATCATGTTTAGTTTGTGCTTGAGAATCATGTTCTCTTTGCTTGGGGTCAAAGACCTTTTTGTCATTGTAAATGTTTAGCCCTTTTGCTTCCTTGGGGAGGAGCATAAGCTTCTTTTCGCCGCAAAGGCACTTCATGTACCGTGTTTAATCTTGAAAATGAAATTGGTGTGTGAATTGCCTTATGCTTGAAAAATGAGCTCCTAAGTCATGTTTTTATGTTTTTGATATTCATATCTTGGGTGCTAAACCGTAGCATGTTGTCTACCATGAGAAGTCTCATTTTAAGAAGTAGACACATGGCTCAGTGGCTTTGACATGACTTGAGTAGCTTGTGGGCATTTATAATGATCTTGTGATGAGAATATGTAATCTTGCATTAACTTTGGATGATCTAGTGTATTTGTGCTCAAATGGCTATGGATAGGGTCTTGCTCATGAGATGAATGTTTCTTTGTGAAAATTGCTTAAAATTACTTTTGTCCATGTCACATGCTTATATGTCTCTACCTTCTTGACGGCAATGTGCTAACTACACCATATCTACTTTGCTTGCTCTATGTCTCATGTGTAGCATTTTGTTGTGCTCTTTGTATTTTTGAGAAGCTTGGTAGCTTGTATATATGCTTTGACATGCATTTTTCATGAAATCAAGGGGAAGAGGTTCGTATACCTTGATTCATGCATTGTCCACAAGGGGGAGAATATGTATGCTTTTTGGGAGATTTTGTGGAAAATTGGTATATGCATTTGTGAGATGTTGCATGTGAGGGGAAAAATTGAGAAGAAGAGGTTGCATTTGCTCAGTGGGAGCTTGCATATGTGCAGGGGGAGTTCCTTTGGTTTGCCTGAGTTTTTGTGCTTTGTGGTGTGCTTTTTGTGAGCTTTGTTTTGTCTCGGCTGTGTCGAGCTGTTCTTTGTGAGCTTTGTTTTGTCTCGGCTGTGTCGAGCCATTGCCCTTGCCTTAGGGGGCCGAGACGTGGTCTGGCGAGTGATCTTGTTTTCGCTTGTTCTTTGGCTTTGGATCACTTTCTTGGAGGTTTTGTGTTCGTGGTTGTTTTCTTTTCTTTTTCTCTATGATGATTTCTATGGGTGTTGTCAATGCACTCATCAAGGGGGAGATTTAGGACCAGGTGTGTCCGAGGACTAGTGGAGGGTTGATCCTTAGTGATGAGTGATTGACAACGTTGTGTGGACTGATGCTTGGCTAAGTGTGCAGGTACAGGTTGCCGCTTGACTCGTGTTGGTGCAGGTGAAGAACAAGCGCGAAATGCCTTAGCCGTGGCGGCCTTCGGGTGATGAAGAGGCAAGTAGGCTTGGTTCGATGGACCCGGTGGCCGATGGGGTCAAGTGCGAGCCGTGCGGTGTAAGACTGGCGGGCTGAAGTTGTGAACATGGGCCGGTGCAAGGTAGCGGATGGAGCCCGAAGCTTGCAGGCGGGGTTTGTTGGTTTGCCCACAAAACCATCGGTGGACGGTTTCTTGGTTTGGGTCTCAAAACCAAGCCAGGAGGCCCGAGGCGACGGAGATGGTGATCCGGGAGCTTCGAGAAGCTTCGAAGCGGGGGGCACGTGGCGTGATCGCAGGGTTTGCGTCGATGTGAAGCGAAGCCGTGGTGGAAGCGTGTCCGTCCGATGAAGACTTGACCAAAATGCCCCTGAGGGGTTGTATCTTCTATTTGAGTTGTAAGGGTAGCTTGGTCATTTACCTCCCTCCGATGGACTTCGTATAAATAGCGGAGAGGTGGATGGCATCTCTCTCTCTTGGACCCTAGGTTTTTCCTCCCCCGATAGATTGCTCTGAACTACTTCTTTTCCCTCTGTATTCCTTAGGCTAGATTCTTGTATAGACTCTGACCTCTGGATGTATGGAAGCATTCGACGTTGCGGTGATCTCCTAGTCCTTTGTGGTTTTCGTGTCATTTTCGGAGCTATTTTTGGGGAGTTTCGTTCTTCGCTCGATTTGGGGATTTGATGGTGTTTTCCTTCGGATTTCTTTGAGGGGAGCATGGGTGGATGCCTTGCGCATCTTTGTGTGTGATCTTGACCCCTCAAACACCGGGAAAGGCCTTCGATTCGTGAGTTTTTGGCCGGAGTTCGAGTTCTTGGTGGAGGTTCGTGTGATCCGCGATTCCCGGTGATTTAGTGGCTTAGAAGTCGAGATTTTTGGGGCATAGCTTCATCTTGTGTTGCTTATCATCTCCCCCAAATCTTGTCTCAAGAGCTTTTGTCGTTTTGGAGATCCGGTGATGGATTTGGAGAGTTGACTTCGCGGGGTCGAGCTTTTCTGCTATGTCCGCGCCTGGTGGACTGTCCGCGGGTCACGTGCGGACTGTCCGCGCGACTGTAGTTTGGTGCGTGTTCATCCGTGTTCGTGCGCATTCGCGTTTCGATCCATTCTGTCGATAGGGTTTTGTTGCAAGTAGTTTACCGACTGTCCACGAGAGCTAACCGGACTGTCCGCGTGGTGTTGATTTTGTCTGGGGTGGCTCGAGGTTTGTCTGGGGTGTCCAGCGAGTTCTGCCGGACTGTCCGCCAGGGGTGGGCGGACTGTCCGTGAGGTCCCGGACCGTCTGCGGTGCTTGCCCGGACTGTCTGAATTTCCTCGGTGCAGCACTGTTGGCTCAGGGTCCTTTTTCGGACTGTCCGTCGGGGGTTCACGGACTGTCCGCCGTACCCGTCCGGACTGTCCGGCCTGGACTTCGTAGATTTGGCTAAGTCTTTTGGTTCGTGCGTTTGTGCTTCCGCTCTTTGCTTCTAGGCTTGTCTCTTGTTCTTGAGGGTTTGCTTGTGACTTGTCTAGAGCTTCCTTGGTGTGCGCGAGTACTCGGAGTGGCAATCGGGATATAGGCTGAGTTTGACCTTTGGGAAGAATTTTTTATCGGCTCCCATTCACTCCCCCCTCTCTGGTCGCCTATTCGGTCCTTCAAGGTCACTTCCACATTAGAGTTAGATTGAACTATTAAAATTTGAAATTTCAAAAGTTGAGAAATTGACATATTTTTTAGAGTAATAAATGATTTGAAAAGAAAAGATCATGAATACCAAAGTTGTAGAACTCATCAAGATCAACAATCTTTATTCAGGACATTAATCCATGTGACAAAGTTTGAATAATCAAAATTTTGAATTTCAAAAATTGATAACTAAAAGTATGATTTTGAAATACTAAATGATTTCAGCTCATAAAGTAATGAATACCAAAGTTTCATAATTCATCGGGATCTAGAATCTTTAATTTGGTCATTTTTGCATTTGATAAAGTGGTAGTCTACTTTGGTCTTTCATCCTAGATTCACTCACATGGTTTAAGAAACTATGTCGTAGACTTGTCAAATTTATACTACGTATTATTACCACTTTCGGAAATGATAAAATGACCTAAATAAACATTGTAGATCTTGATGAGATATGAAACTTTGGTGTTCATCACTTTTCCATTTGATCTCATTTATTGTAGAAAAATCTTGCTTGTATTTGACATTTTTTGAAATTCAAAAATTGCCCTCTTTATCATTATGTGTACATAAAATAATGTATTGCATCACATCATGATGGCAAGTGTAGTGGTAAGGTGCTCAACTCTTGAAACCAAAGGTGCTAGGTTCAAATCCCATTTTCTCTACTTTAGTGCATTTTTTTCTTTTTTTTCTTTTTTTACAGCACTAACATATAAAAATAATTATCTTATACACACTAATATATTTTCTAAATATAATACACTACATATAATTTTTTTTACCAAATTTGTTAATTTCGAACTCATTTACTATTTTGAATGTGAAAAGTTTGAATAATTCAAAATTTGTATTTAAAAAACACAAGTTCAAACCATAATTTGATACTTGAAATTATTTTACCGGAAAAAATCACAAATATAAAAATCATAGAAGCCATCAAGATCTGTCACTTTTGTTTTGGTAATTTTCTATATGACTTTGTTTAGTAGTTCTAATTTTGAATTTCAAAAATTGATAACTAAAAGCAAGATTTTGAAACACTAAACGATTTCAGCTGAAAAAGTGATGAATACCAAAGTTTCATAACTCATTGAGATCTACATTATTTATTTAGGTCATTTTTTAATTTGAGAAATTGGTAGTATACTTTGGTCATTTATCCTAGATTCACTCACATGGTATAAGAAACTATGTCAGACTTGTCAAATTTGTACTACATATTATTACCACTTTCGAAAATGACAAAATGACCTAAATGAACATTGTAGATCTTGATGAGACATGAAACTTTGGTATTCATCACTTTTCCATTTGACATCATTTATTATAAAAAAACTCTTAGTTGGCATTTTTTGAAATTCAAAAATTGCATTCATTACTATTATGTATACAAAACAATAATGTATTCCATCACAACATGATGGGTATTGTAGTGGTAAGGTGCTCAACTTTTGAAACCAAAGAACTTGAGTTCGAATCCCAAGTTCTCTCCTTTTGCGGGTTTTTGCAATAATTTTTTGGCAATAAAATAGAAAAAGAAAAGAAAGCCGGTACAAAAGGAGAGAACCCAGGATTAGAACCTAGGTACTTGGGTTTGAGAGTCGAGCACTTTACCACCACACTACACATCATGTTGTGATGAAATACATTATTTTTTATATACATAATAATAAAGAGTGAATTTCAAAAAATGGCAACTACAAGCAAGATTTTTTTACTCTAAATGAGGTCAAATGGAAAAGTGATGAATACCAAAGTTTCATAACTCATCAAGATCTACATTATTTACTTACATCATTTTTTAATTTGAGAAATTGTTAGTATACTTTGGTCATTTATCCTAGATTCACTCACATGGTATAAGAAACTATGTCATAGACTTGTCAAATTTGTACTACATATTATTACCACTTTCGAAAAATGACAAAATGACCTAAATAAACATTGTAGATCTTGATGAGACATGCAACTTTGGTATTCATCACTTTTCCATTTGACATCATTTATTATAAAAAAATCTTAGTTGACATTTTTTGAAATTCAAAAATTGCATTCTTTACTATTATGTATACAAAACAATAATGTATACCATCACAACATGATGGGTATTGTAGTGGTAAGGTGCTCAGCTTTTGAAACCAAAGGACTTGAGTTTGAATCCCAAGTTCTCTCCTTTTGTGGGTTTTTGCAATATTTTTTTTGCAATAAAATAGAAAAAGAAAAGAAAACCCGTACAAAAGGAGAGAACCAAGGATTAGAACCTAGGTACTTAGGTTTGAGAGTCGAGCACCTTACCACCACAATACACATCATGTTGTGATGAAATACATTATTTTTTGTATACATAATGATAAAGAGTGAATTTCAAAAAATGGCAACTACAAGCAAGATTTTTTTACTCTAAATGAGGTCAAATGGAAAAGTGATGAATATCAAAGTTTCATAACTCATCAAGATCTACATTATTTACTTAGGTCTTTTTTTAATTTGAGAAATTGGTAGTATACTGTGGTCATTTATCCTATATTCACTCACATGGTATAAGAAACTATGTCATAGACTTGTCAAATTTGTACTACATATTATTACCACTTTCGAAAATGACAAAATGACCTAAATAAACATTGTAGATCTTGTCATAGACAACTTTTTTTATTTATCCAGATTTTCCTACATGACATTTTATAGCTAGGTAAAAAATACAAAATTTGTTGAATAAAATGACGTGGATAGTTTTGATAAAGTGAGGGGGATCTCCTCATTCGGCAACTCGCTAGGGCAGGTGATCGCATAAGCGCACATGAAGGATATATTGGGTTAGGATGTCGCTTGTGGAAGAAAGGATATCGTCTTGTCGTATGTGTGTAAGCCATTATCTAGGCCCACGTTATCCTAGTCGCACCCACATTGCAATAAATCGTTCTTCAATTGCAAGGATAAAATATTGTTGCAATAGCATCTTCTCTAGTGCAACGATTTTGGTGTTCGATGTTATATCTACATCGTGTTGCAATGATTTGTGTTAGCGTTGCCATACCTCTGACCAATTTGCAACATTTTGAAGCAACATTGCAATATCAAAGATATCAATCGCAATGATTGCATTTTCGTTGCTATACGTAAGACTCTTTTGCAACACACAGCACCACTCGTTGCAATACGTAAAACTCTATTGCAACACACAACACCACGAATAGCAACATGTCATAGTCGTTGTGAAATGGGCAACAATTGCAACAATTACAAAAAATCGTGGCAATACCATAACTGCAATTGCGACACATGTCCATGTGTTGCCATATACCCTTACCTATAGCGACCAACACAATAAATAAGGCAACGGCC
The DNA here is from genome assembly GCA_036936925.1 of Cenchrus fungigraminus. Taxonomy (NCBI): domain Eukaryota; kingdom Viridiplantae; phylum Streptophyta; class Magnoliopsida; order Poales; family Poaceae; genus Cenchrus; species Cenchrus fungigraminus. The sequence goes on from CM072775.1 coordinate 26,957,204, forward strand.
CACAACTGGTCGCAACATTCCCACCTATCGTGACCATTATGGTATACTGTCGCAGTAACCCCGGTGTATAGCGACCAAAACCACCCGTTGCCATAAAAAAGGGTCGCAATATGTACGAAATGTTGTAGTGCCAAACGTCAGTGACCCAAACAAAAGACCGCTTGGGTGCCGGACTCAAACATCAGTGACCATACGCAGAGAGGCAAGTTGTTGACTGTGGGTTGTCTATGCCACCATGGATCATGGAATTGACAAACACGCACAAGACTATAGTCTACTTCATATTCACATTCGACGGATGATCCGATTATTGCATTACAAATGTACTCACTGCAACAAATTAACGTACGCATTTCAACTGTTTATTACATGACTAAACACACTTAAATAAAACATTAAAACTACAAACTATAGGGGACCCTAGTACAACCTTTCAGGTAATCTTCTACGGAGATCGCGCATAAATTCGGGTTGATCAGTGCATATGACCGCCCAATCATATGTGAGTATTCTGTGAGGAAAGATTCACTCTAAGAGAGACATGCACTTGTCCTGCAATTGTGTGCAGTTAGCTTGAATTTCCCATCGTAGAAATGAGGTCATAGTTTCCTCGCTTGCCATGTCCCACATCTTTGACGCACAGTGCAGCTTCAACCTTTCGACTTGGTACATGTCGGCGACCCAAAGTACATAAGGCCAGGCATTGGCAGGAGTGTCCCATAAATCAGCCTCCTCCGGGAGTGATCCTTCCCTAGTATATTTGATCAGTAGCGAGAAGCCATTAGGGTTTGCTTCTATAAGTGGAACAGTTTCAGAGTGTGACTCCCTTCCTTGGCCGTAGAGCATTGCCTCCATCACACACAATACTTTAGCTACATCGGCACATTTCGCTCGTATCACCCAGCATTTTGCACCTACATTGACGACAATGTCAACTGGGGCTTGGGCTGCAACGCTTTCGCATATGCTTGTTTGTACTGATGGAGGAGGAGGAACTTTAATGCAGTCGTCCTCCAGTACTGTAACACCACACGATATGTGTATGCGATCTTCATTGGAGGTCACGCGATCAATGTCATGATGGTCCACTAGACATTCAAAGCCTCTTTCTTGTAGATCCCGATTAGTGAAAACCACTTCTTGTGTAGCTTGAACTCGAAACGTATCATCTTCATCATTTGGGTCTCTAGCCGTCGCACGCAACAATACTCGCACCTATGTCGAAGGAAGCAGTCACAGGCTTGACATAATGTGACTATATCACCATGTGTGAGTGTGTGTATTCATAGCAGCAACGAGACATGTACCATTTGGAATTTGTGCAGAGGAACGAGGACGACGGTAATGCCGACTAGAACATCCATCCACTAATGATCATTCATACCTGTAGGATAGCAACGTAGCCTCCATTGATGGCCTCCCACCATGAACGTAACGGATTCCTTGTACTGGCCCGCGGTTCCTTCTGATTTCACTTCCTGGCTTGAGAATGAGAAGTTGAGTTGCATGGAAGGAGACATTTTAGCGTCTAAAGCCATGAACGCAAATGGTCTGCAATGATCGTCTCATGCATAAACTATCTCATATTATAGTAGCGGTAGTGAATGTGTCATTCCAACACATCCGTTCGTGGACATCAGTTACCACCCGGAGAATGGACACGTCCCTTCAGTGCGGGTGTCACCACATTCGGGTCATGAACTTCACGGTTCTAGACCTTAAGTGCGATTCATAATGATCGACACGTCCGTTCAGAGCGGGTGTGCACACAAGTTAGTCGGTTAACGCCCGGTGCCAGTCCTTAACTGCAATTCTCAATGATCGACACATGGAACAACTTGTGAGAGCGTGTCATCCCCAAACGCCCATTCGAGATGCCCTTTTATGCTTATATGCATGTTTTTAATATTACACACACACAAACATATATTGCTTTTCCAATTCCCAGCTTATTCCATTTTGGCCTTGTCGCATCAACAAGTTCATCACGTTTCTCAGTCTCCAAGGCCTGTGGGAATCATCAAGTGCGAATCCAGACCAGTCGTAGACCTTTTTAGTCACGACTCACATAGTGTACCTGATCGAGGAGGACTTGTCAAGTCATCCTGGACCGTGCGTGTTGCAACGCAAGGACCATCTAGTCGATCTGATTGCCTTGTGCAGCCTTACATCACCCAATCTTTTTCTCCAGATGCAATTGACGCCTAAAACTTTTCATAAACAAACAGCAGAGAGTTGTCTCGCAGTTGATGCGGCATGAGCTGATGCAGTTGAGACAGCCATTAGATGCAGCTGATGCGGCTTGAGTTGTCCGTAGGACTTTCTTGTGGTCTAGATTGGAGAGTCCGGATTTGAACACATACCTAGACACGTCGGGCTCATACCGTGATACCCATCATCCACACATGTAATCGATGTGCGCCACTGAAGATTCTGACCTAGATAGATTCGTATCTAACTATATTCCGAGAATCTCACATTTTCCATGGTAACTTTAGCAATGCTACACCGAGCTCACGTGCCCACTGTAGTCCTCGATAAATAGGCGAGTGCGACACATTGTTTGTCTTGCATGTCTCAACATCAATGGGATACAAGGGTGAAATCATTTTCTTGGCTAATCTTGTTTACTTTATGTATGCATGGTATTGAGACGGTCTCATTATATTGTTAGCTTATGTAGGGTTTGTTCTTCGTTTGTGTATGCAGTACGTGGAGAATGGCCGGGCAAGGAAGGGACGGAGCATGGAACTTGGAGGAGTCGAGGAAGCGGGAGCAGTCGGGCGAAATGGCACCTCACCAGCACCTAGTTCAGCCACTGCCATCGGCACCGTAGTAGCACCTGGCCCCAATGGCACCTCCACTTCTGTCACACCTGATTTTCCGAAAAAAACCAAATGCATCTCATATGTGCGCCAGGATCAAGTTTACACACATATGATAGACGTCATGAGTGAAATATCAGTAAACAGCAATAAAAACGTACAAGAGTTAAACCAATACATTATCTCTTTATTACACTCAGACGTTAGACTCGAAGGTCTTTAAAACGAACAAACGATAACTAGACGAAGCAACTCCGTCTTCAGCTTCCACAGGCACATGACTGGGGGCACGCAAGCCTCAGAACTCATCGTAGTCGCTGAAGTACTCTTCTCCAGTGTTCTCTGAACAGCGGGTAAGCAAGGGTGAGCACACTTATGGTTGGAGCTCAGCAAGTGGGGGAAGATGCAAGGCTATCAAGGATAGGCTAAGGTTTTGCAGCGGTTAGCATTTTTAATGTTGGTCAAATGTTATTAGCAAGCACCTATTTACTAGGTGTAAGTTTATACCAACCCACTTAAACAACTAGGAAAGCATCTCATCTCAAAACCATATGAAAACCACGATTTAATTCCATCTTTATGTTTGATTATCATGTGAGGGTCCAGGCCGCTCTTGACCGTGAGCACGGCTGATCGATCAGTTTTAACTCTGCAGAGGTTGTACACTTTCACCACAGCTCGCGTAAAAGTTCCGAAGAATCGAGCCGGATAATACCAGCCGGATAACATGATCATGATGACTTGTGCTACCAAAGAAGAATCGAGAGATACATATAGAAAAGGACATAGACTATATATATATTGCTGAAAAACACATGCTGAGATTTTACTTGGAATTGTATTTTTGAAGGAACAACAGGTATATGACATAAGCATTATGTAAATGCTGAGGTCAGGAAGATGTATGTGTGTACTTGGTTGTGACAAACACATGCATGCAAGCGTGTGGATTTAACACACAGTGCTAGCATTTGTAGAATGGTGGTGTGCTGCCTTGCATGATGATCAATGGTGGAGTGACGATGGACTACAGATCAAAGAACATTAGCAGGGTTTAGTTTGTGATCACGAGTGCATGGTAAAGGATGGAAAACTATAAGGATTATGAGATCAGCGAGAATTAAACTATTCAAGTTCGCATGCAGCAACTACTATGGGTGATGGCCGGCGTGAGAACGAATCAGAGACAACATGCTTTGTCAGCCATGGAGCACGCTGGAACCAGAAAGGAATTAGGCTAGCATGGAGCTTCTCACCTCTGACGTGGTGACTGATCTGATGGTGAACAACGTGGAGGTGATGAGGAAGGAGCGGCGCTAGCTTGTACAGAAATGATTAGACTCCAAGTCTCCAACCATAGCATCGGCTTCAGTCCCGGCGAGCAGCAACAGCAGCAGAAGCTTTAGCGGCCATCTTTGCCAGGGCACGGCAGCAACTAATCTGCTCATACGAAAACGAGGGAGATGTTGAATCCTTTACTGGAGACTAGAGAGCAAGATGAAAAGAGAGGGATACGAGGGTGTGCTCACCGGTGGAGAAGACAGAGGCAGATGGATTTGATGGCAAAGCAGTGACGGATCGGTTGGACTGCGGCCGGTGCAGTTCTCGGTCCTGCACGAGGCGGCGACGTCCCGGTGGCGAAACCGTGAAACAGTGACGGGGACCGGCCAAATGGACACAGCTCAGCTCGAAGCTCCTTGCTGCGATGGCCTGCTCCGGCAGCTTCAAGACGGCGGCGCTCTTAAGCAGATGAGACGCGCCATGGCCTTGGCAGTTGCTCGCGCAAGGGCTTGACGTGGACGACGACCTCCAGCGGTGTGGTGGCATCAACAACAACTAACCGGAGGGGCTGCGGCCTGGTGTGGAGGTGCTCTGGAAGCATCGGCTTGACCTGCAGATGAAGATGATGTAGAAAGGAAACTCCGACGGACGGCGACGACCCGATCTCGAGGCCGTGGTGGCGCTCCGTTGACCGGACGACGGCGACGAGCGCGGGCGCGAGGGCCGAGGGATGCAGCAGGGCGCGAGGGAGCTCGGACAGAGCCTTTTATAGGGCGGAGCGGAAGGAGAAGGGGCGGCTCCAGCGGTGGAGCTCGGTGGCCGCCATGAAAGCTCGGTGGTGGAACCGTTTCGGGAGAGGAGGGGGTGAGGCGGTGATGTGAATGTGCTCGGCGCATGCGTGGGAGGCGAGCAGGCTCGACCAGGGGAGCGGAGCGTCACGGCCAGCGGCTCGGGTGCGGCGCGGGCGGCCGAGCGGTGCCCGGTGCACGGGCATGACGATGCGGCGCCGACCGGAGGTGGGACTGGGAGACGGTCTGGCAAGCGACCCAGGTTACCAACGATGCGGAAAAAAAGAGAGAAGCTGGGCTGAAATGAAAAGAGGGCCAGCTTGCAGTTTGGGCTGGAAAAAAAACATAAGGCTGGATGGGTTTTAAAGATAAATTAGAGAGAGGATGAGTTGGACCATAAAAAGAGAGATGGGTCGTTTGATTTTGATGTTGATTTTGGAAACACTAACTCAAACAAAAACCGATGCAACCGAAATGAATTCAAACAATCATGGAACCATTTTATTTAATTTAGAAAACCAATCAATAACTTTTCTTAACTAAGTTATTGTAAAGAAAATAAATGTTAGAAAATTTTAAAATTATGAGAAATCCTTCATTAATTATTCTTCTTAATAACATCCTGAAATAGAAAAATTTCAGGGTGTTACAAATCTACCCCCTTAAAGGGAATCTCGTCCCGAGATTCGAAGAAAGAAGAAACAAGGAGTAGGGAGACAAACAAGATTATGATAACAGAATTGACATCTTGTGTCGCATGTTGAATCTCCATGCTTTTATCTTCATCTTGGTTCTTGTAATCTTCATTAGAGTGTGATTAGGAAGATGAGAGTAAGTCCTTCTTTTTCTTCAACTTGCTTCTGTGTAGAAATTGGTGATGACGATAACTTCTTGTTGTTGACTTTGCCACGTTGTTGTAGCTCCTAGTTTCCTCTTCCGACTTCATCCATTAGATTGAGCAGAGAGAAAGGAGGATAACAAGAAGGTGGGAGATACAAAAGAAGAACCCAACTAGGCAACTGATGTCATCGTAGGTAGAAGACCCACAATACATCAACAATCAATACAAAGAACCAACTCAAACAAGGCCATAAAGACAAGTATCATCAAGCAAAACACAGAATTTCACCAGCCAGCAAACAGTCAAGGATCGATGCTAAATGTTGTTATTATGGTTAGAGGGATCCTCCTAAGCTTGGTTAAGGCATCGGACTTCAACTTCCTTTGCTAAGACTTGCTTCTTCAGTCATTGAGGATAGATGAACTGGTAGCTCCATTCTTTAGACGACTTAGGAAGGCTTAAGGGTAAGAGGGCATAGATCATCTAATCATTTTGAATAAAAGGAGAATAGGATATCACTTTGGAAGAAAGAGCAAGGGAAAAGATCCAAAGCAATGGTATTTAGAAGCAAGGAGAGATACAATGGGATTAGATTGTTAAGATAAAATCAACGGGGAGATATTTTAACTAGGATAAGAATATTAAGAAGAAAGGGTAGACATTATTACCAACAAATTAAAATGTGATGAGATACATGAGATTGGAAAATCAAACATCAAAAAGATGTATGATCAAGTTCAACAAGGCATCAATGAGAGAGGGAATATATAAACAAGAAGGGTTTACCATTTGCAAAGAAAGAAAGTGCAAATGAAAAGAAAACATCAAACATGAGAGGTGTTATCAAGGAGGATTTGAGAAAAGATAATGATTAAAGAATGAGAATATTTCTCAAAATGGTCAAGGGTAAGGTAGGAATTTGTTTGAGTAAAGCAAACCTCAGAAAGCAACCATTTCTATCTAGGCTTACGTCCTACAGTCGATACAGCTCTGATACCATTCTGTCACACCTGATTTTCCGAAGAAAAACCAAATGCATCTCATATGTGCGCCAGGATCAAGTTTACACACATATGATAGACGTCATGAGTGAAATATCAATAAACAGCAATAAAAACGTACAAGAGTTAAACCAATACATTATCTCTTTATTACACTCAGACGTTAGACTCGAAGGTCTTTAAAACGAACAAACGATAACTAGACGAAGCAACTCCGTCTTCAGCTTCCACAGGCACATGACTGGGGGCACGCAAGGCTCAGAACTCATTGTAATCGCTGAAGTACTCTTCTCCAGTGTTCTCCTCAGAACAGCAGGTAAGCAAGGGTGAGCACACTTATGGTTGGAGCTCAGCAAGTGGGGGAAGATGCAAGGCTATCAAGGATAGGCTAAGGTTTTGCAGCGGTTAGCATTTTTAATGTTAGTCAAATTTTATTAGCAAGCACCTATTTACTAGGTGTAAGTTTATACCAACCCACTTAAACATTTAGGAAAGCATCTCATCTCAAAACCATATGAAAACCACGATTTAATTCCATCTTTATGTTTGATTATCATGTGAGGGTCTAGGCCGCTCTTGACCGTGAGCATGGCTGATCGATCAGTTTTAACTCTGCAGAGGTTGTACACTTTCACCACAGCTCGCGTAAAAGTTCCGAAGAACTTTGAACCCAACCATGCGATGCTGGCCAAGCATCATACCACACTTCCGAGGTGTGATTGCATAGGGACGCTACGAAGCCTTTACAAAGACATGCAAAAGCACCAACAACCCACGACAGTTACAGCTCAGGGCGGACCATAACCCTCCCTAGTGGACAGCACCTTAGCAAAGGCTCCGGCCAAGAGGACCGGGCTATACCCCTGCAACCCCGAGCCCCCTGTGTTCCTTTCGGATAAGGTCACCAGTACAATCACACACCTAATTAATTGGCTAAGCCAGAGCCATATGGACTGTGGTTGCACTGTTTTCCTGGGTGGTTCTCCATGTTCCAATTAATTCATATGATCTTGTTATTAACCACATATGTCACCAAAGTTACCATGATCAACATTCATCATATTGCAAAAGATTCATTTGAACCATCCCAAAGTATAGCAACTAAGCATTTCTACCCAAAACATTTATTTAAAAGGGTTGTCCAAGGTAATAGGGATAAAATTCTAGTCATGTCCTTAAAACGACAATTTCCATCAAATTTATGCAATACAACATTTAAAAGTAAACTTAGTTATCATGCAAGTTGTGTGGGACAAAAATAGAATATGCAGGGGGAGAAGTCCACTTGCCTCCTTGCTTAAAAACTGAACTTCCTCTTTCTCAAACAACTTCTCTTGATCTTCACGACTTTTGAACGACAGCTCGATCTTCTACTCGAAGCAAACATCGGGCACAAACACATGCAAAGCAGACAAACAAGAACGACTAAGAACAATACACCAATCAAGAAAGGCTTTAAAAAGAGAACAGGGTTTGGTTCTAGGATCGCGAACGCAAAAACACTCGGAACTATCAGGAGATTTGGATTATATCACACAAGACTATGTGCTTGGTATATTTTAATTCAAAAAGATGTGCATAGGTTATTTCAGAGAAATACCCTATTTAATAATTAAGCAAGTTATATTTATATTTAAAAGACGATGTAAACCTAGTCCAATTTTATTTACAAATATTCAAGTATGATTTATGCAAATTAAACATTTAATTTAAAAGAAGCATGTAAAAGCATCTAGGCGTTCATCTTTATATTTCGAGTTATTCTAATCAAATTATAATTCAAAAACATGTTTATCTTACTTTTAGCCAAATTAACATTTAATTAATAAAACACGAGGTAGCCTATGTTGCTTTTTATTTAGAAAGCAAATTGAATATTCATTAATCAATTTAACATTTATATTATGAAAAGCCGAAAGGTAGCTCTAATTAGATTTTATTTAGAAAACAAGTTTAGTAGATATTAACCAAGTTAATAAATTCTTAAAACACATTTTAGGGTAAACATCATGACTAGCGTGTATTTTATTGTGGGACGAAACTACGCAACAAAAACGAGCTTAAGCAGGCTAAAACCTGGGATCTATGGATTAAACAAGGATTAGAGATATAAACATGATTAACTGGATCAGGTGGGAGATTTACAAAGCAAGGAGTAGATAGAGACATAACTTAGATTGCTGAATAGATAGATATTTATACAACATGGTGGTTCTGAAAGGAAAAGAATATATATGATTTAAGGATGATGTCATGCTCACATCAAGAAAGGAATAAACATATACGTGAAACACTAGTTTGCATGCAACTACTCGTCCAGCATGCAGCTAGCATCTGTCAGATAATACCAGCCGGATAACATGATCATGATGACTTGTGCTACCAAAGAAGAATCGAGAGATACATATAGAAAAGGACATAGACTATATATATATTGCTGAAAAACACATGCTGAGATTTTACTTGGAATTGTATTTTTGAAGGAACAACAGGTATATGACATAAGCATTATGTAAATGCTGAGGTCAGGAAGATGTATGTGTGTACTTGGTTGTGACAAACACATGCATGCAAGCGTTTGGATTTAACACACAGTGCTAGCATTTGTAGAATGGTGGTGTGCTGCCTTGCATGATGATCAATGGTGGAGTGACGATGGACTACAGATCAAAGAACATTAGCAGGGTTTAGTTTGTGATCACGAGTGCATGGTAAAGGATGGAAAACTATAAGGATTATGAGATCAGCGAGAATTAAACTATTCAAGTTCGCATGCAGCAACTACTATGGGCGATGGCCGGCGTGAGAACGAATCAGAGACAACATGCTTTGTCAGCCATGGAGCACGCTGGAACCAGAAAGGAATTAGGCTAGCATGGAGCTTCTCACCTCTGACGTGGTGACTGATCTGATGGTGAACAACGTGGAGGTGATGAGGAAGGAGCGGCACTAGCTTGTACAGAAACGATTAGACTCCAAGTCTCCAACCATAGCATCGGCTTCAGTCCCGGCGAGCAGCAACAGCAGCAGAAGCTTTAGCGGCCATCTTTGCCAGGGCACGGCAGCAACTAATCTGCTCATACGAAAATGAGGGAGATGTTGAATCCTTTACTGGAGACTAGAGAGCAAGATGAAAAGAGAGGGATACGAGGGTGTGCTCATCGGTGGAGAAGACAGAGGCAGATGGATTTGATGGCAAAGCAGTGACGGATCGGTTGGACTGCAGCCGGTGCAGTTCTCGGTCCTGCACGAGGCGGCGACGTCCCGGTGGCGAAACCGTGAAACAGTGACGGGGACCGGCCAAACGGGCGCAGCTCGGCTCGAAGCTCCTTGCTGCGATGGCCTGCTCTGGCAGCTTCAAGACGGCGGCGCTCTTAAGCAGATGAGACGCGCCATGGCCTTGGCAGTTGCTCGCGCAAGGGCTTGACGTGGACGACGACCTCCAGCGGTGTGGTGGCATCAACAACAACTAACCGGAGGGGCTGCGGCCTGGTGTGGAGGTGCTCTGGAAGCATCGGCTTGACCTGACGATGAAGATGATGTAGAAAGGAAACTCCGACGGACGGCGACGACCCGATCTCGAGGCCGTGGTGGCGCTCCGTTGACCGGACGACGGCGACGAGCGCGGGCGCGAGGGCCGAGGGATGCAGCAGGGCGCGAGGGAGCTCGGACAGAGCCTTTTATAGGGCGGAGTGGAAGGAGAAGGGGCGGCTCCGGCGGTGGAGCTCGGTGGCCGCCATGAAAGCTCGGTGGTGGAACCGTTTCGGGAGAGGAGGGGGTGAGGCGGTGATGTGAATGTGCTCGGCGCATGCGTGGGAGGCGAGCAAGCTCGACCAGGGGAGCGGAGCGTCGCGGCCAGCGGCTCGGGTGCGGCGCGGGCGGCCGAGCGGTGCCAGGTGCACGGGCATGACGACACGGCACCGACCGGAGGTGGGACTGGGAGACGGTCTGGCAAGCGACCCAGGTTACCAACGATGCGGAAAAAAAGAGAGAAGCTGGGCTGAAATGAAAAGAGGGCCAGCTTGCAGTTTGGGCTGGAAAAAAAACATAAGGCTGGATGGGTTTTAAAGATAAATTAGAGAGAGGATGAGTTGGACCATAAAAAGAGAGATGGGTCGTTTGATTTTGATGTTGATTTTGGAAACACTAACTCAAACAAAAACCGATGCAACCGAAATGAATGCAAACAATCGTGGAACCATTTTATTTAATTTAGAAAACCAATCAATAACTTTTCTTAACTAAGTTATTGTAAAGAAAATAAATGTTAGAAAATTTTAAAATTATGAGAAATCCTTCATTAATTATTCTTCTTAATAACATCCTGAAATAGGAAAATTTCAGGGTGTTACAACTTCCAGTGGCATCGGCACTGCAGCAACAGCACCCGGCCCCAATGGCACCTCCAATTCGGCTCGCATCGGCACCGCAGCAGCAACCGGCCCCAATGGCAGCTCAGGATCAGCTGAACCTCATGGCACCACCTTTTTGCCCGCGGCCCAGGCCGCCACCTCTACTGTTGCCCGTTGAAATGGCACTCCCACAGCCAGTGCTCACTAAGCAAGATGAATCGCATGACCTGAAATGGTCTATGTTGCTTTGGCTTTAGCAGGCCGGTCCAGCCCGTGTTTTTCACGAAGGAATGTGGGTGTGCCCTTTTTTCCTGCGGGGTCACAGGTAATGGACCATTCGTGACCTGCTGTTACACGCGCATAACATCACCATTTCGCCTGCCTGGCTGTGGGATACAAGGGCGAGGCATCGCGCTTTGGAGGAGTATCTGCTCCGGGATACACGTTTTGCTGCACTCCGTGCAGCGGCAGGATTGCCACGACGTCGTGATGGTAGTAGTATGTCGTGATGGTAGTAGTATAAACCATGATGGTAGATTGCTAGTAGTATGTCGCTGTACTTCCACCGATAGTGGATCGATCCATCTTCATGTGTAATCAATGCGTATGCATGCATTTGTCTCGTAATATCGTTTGTATTTGGATTGTGTTGTTTCGAATGAAAATGGTAATGTGTGTCTACTCCCTCGGTATAAATTATGTGAAAACGGAAAGTCTATTCCCTTGATTTCTTAAATACCGGACGAACACAAGGTGAAAGTTTGTTTTGTAGCAAACATCATAAGATGATCAGGTTGCTACAAGTTTCTCAACTCATCACAACAAAGTTCACACCACCAAGTAGCAACATCAAAATATCGGCAATTCTCCTCGCATATGATAAAACCCAACATCTTGAAAAAATAGTAGTAAAAGAAAAGATAAAACAGAGCCGAATAGTAGTCATTCTACGCAATGAGACTGCATGAACAAGAGGCGAAAGTCCGTTGTGCAATATTCAGTCAGACCAGATTAAAGTGTCACTGGTATGCAACATTTTATAAGGAAAACCCAACATCTTACATTTTAGTGGTACGTAATGATAAAACCCAACATCTTGAGAAAATAGTAGTAAAAGAAATGATAAAACAGAGCTGATGGTCTACTTCTTCTAATCCCTCTACTAGTAGGAGTTACCACTAATTGTGGCACTCCTTCTTGGTCGATGGTGCACCCGGCACCTTGTTGCAGCTGCTCACGGATGAGGTAATTGTTCTGTTGCTGCTGCCCATGGAAGATGGCGGTTTACCACCCTGGGCATCGACCGCAGATGAGGTCGTCCCTCCATTAGCGCCTCCTGGGGGTGATGGTGCCGCTCCATGGCGGTCGGTCGAGCATGGTGGATGATGGCCTCTGCTCAACGAGGATGGTAGAGATTGACTGCAGCTGACTGATGAGGATGAGATAGGATGATGGCGCTTGGAGAAGACAGTTTGCCGGCTAGTGGCGGTGCTTCCACGCCCCTGACCCATAGCACCTCTTGCTGAACTGTGAGGGGTGCGATGTTTCAGAGGCACCCAAATCATGGATTTCCATTTGTTCTACAAACTCCGAATCATCAAAGGATGTGTCCAGTAGCACTCGAATGGGGCTCTGCTGTACCTCCTCTTCATCAGATGACTGGGGATCCTCCCTTTAATCAGAAGAAGAGGAGGATGTGGCTTGCGCCGCTCCTCTAGGAGACAATGGCTCCATGGGAAGAGGAAGAGGACGATGTGTGAGAATGGAGTTTGTTGTTGGTTGCAAGAGTGGGGAGAGGAAGGGAGAGGGCGTGGTGCGAGAATGGGGTTTGTTGTTGGTTGCTAGAGTGGGATATTTATGGGGACCGGAAGAAACGTTGTACTCCCTTCGTCCCAAAATAATCGTATACTATACTATGTATCTCATTTTTCGAGGAGTCAAAATGTGCACTTATTTATCCCAAATTAAGTGCACGTCTCAATTTTTGAGGAGTGAAAAATATGCACTTGTTTGACTTCAGTTGTCATGGGTTATTGGCATGATCAACTCTTCTCTACTCGAAGCTATGCATAATGTGGATCATTGATTATGTAACCATGTGTAACACATTTCTATATATACAACATACAAATATCTATATTATTAGGCTTCCTCGATTATGCAGTGCATTAGTTTTAAATGGTAAATATGATGGAACAAGTTGCTACCACAATTGAGGACCAGTTGTGTCCGAGGACCAGTGGAGGGTCGCTCCTTACTGATGAGTGATTGACAACGTTGTGTGGACTGATGCTTGGCTAAGTGTGTAGGTACAGGTTGCGGCTTGACTCGTGTCGGTGCAGGTGAAGAATAAGCGCGAAAGGCCTTAGCCGTGGCGGCCTCCGGGTGATGGAGAGGCAAGTAGGCTTGGTTCAATGGACCCGGTGGCCGATGGGGTCAAGTGCGAGCCGTGCGGTGCAAGACTAGCGGGTTGAAGTTGTGGACATGGGCCGGTGCAAGGTAGCGGATCGAGACCAAAGCTTGCACGCGGGGTTTGTTGGTTTGCCCACAAAACCATCGGTGGACGGTTTCTTAGTTTGGGCCGCAAAACCAAGTCCGGAGGCCCGAGGTGACAGAGACGGTGATCCACGAGCGCCGGGAAGCTTCGAGGCGGGGGGCACGTGGCGTGATCGCGGGGCTTGCGTTGATGCTAAGTAAGGTCGCGGTGGAAGCGTGTCCTCTCGATGAAGACTAGACCAAAATGACCCTGAGGGGTTGTATCTTCTATTTGAGTTGTAGGGGTAGCGTGGTCATTTACATCCCTCCGGTGGACTTCGTATAAATAGCGGAGAGGTGGATGGCATCTCTCTCGGTTGGACTCTAGGGTTTCCTCCCCGGTAGATCGCTCTGGACTGCTTCTTTTTCTTTGCTTTCCTTAGGCTAGATTCTTGTATAGATTCTGACCTCTAGATGTATGAAAGCATTCGGCATTGCGGTGATCTCCTAGCGCTTTGTGATTTTCATGTCATTTTCGGAGCTATTTTTGGGGTGTTTTTTTCTTGGCTCGATTCATGGATTTGAGGGTGTTTCTTCTCGGATTTCTTTGAGGGGATCATGGGTGGATGCCTTGCGCATCTTTGTGTGTGATCTTGACCCCTCAAACGCCGGGAAACACCTTCGATTCGTGCGTTTTTGGTCGAAGCTCGAGTTCATGGAGGTGGTTCGTGTGATCCGCGATTCCCGGTGATTTAGTGAGTTAGAGGTCAAGATTTTTGGGGCATAGCTTCATCTAGTGACACTTGTCATCTCCCCAAAATCTTGTCTCAAGAGCTCTAGCCGTTTGGGAGATCTGGTGATGGTAAGGTGGAGTTGACTCCCGAGCTCGAGCAGTTCTTGGTTCTGTTCGTGTGTGGCGGACAGTCCGCCAGGTGCACACGGACAGTCCACGAGGGACCAGTTCATCGCAGTTCGTCGCTCGTTTGTGCGCGTTCTTGTTTCGATCTGTTTCTTCCCTAGGGTTTGGTTGCAGGCAATTTGCAGACAGTCCGCGTGGGGTTGCCGGACAGTCCGCCGGGTCAAGTTTTTGTCTGGGGTGGAGCTGTGTTTGTCTGGGGTTTCCAGCGAGGTTTGCCGGACGGTCCGCCCAGGCTTCACGGACGGTCCGCGACACTGGCGGACAGTCCGCGTGGTCCCTTCGGACAGTCCGATTTTTCCAGTGCATCTCTGGTGGTTTGGTTGCATTTTACGGACAGTCCGCAAGGTCGGTCCAGACAATCCGCCTGTGCATAGCGGACAGTCCACCCGTACCGCATGGACAGTCCGCGCTGGCTGTTTCCAGAATTGGCCAAGCGCTTTGATTCTTGTGTTGTGCTTCCGCGGTTTGATTCAAGGCTTGTCTCTAGGACTTTTGGGCTTGTGTGTGCCTAGTCTAGAGCTTCTTTGGTGTGTGCGAGTACTTGGAGTGGAAATTGGGGTATAGGCTGAGTTCGACCTTCGAGAAGAATTTTTATCGGCTCCCATTCACTCCCCCCCTCTCTGGTCGCCTGTTCGGTCCTTCAACAATCGAATTCGCAATCATAGCTACTCATCACCACAAAGTTCACACCACATATAATAAGCAGCAAACATCATAAGATGATCCGGTAGAGAACACCAAAATACAACCATGATACAAATCTAAAACGTCTACCTAGCAATGATACCATGAATCACATTATGCCTTATTGTTGTACTTGAGTGACCTCTTATATGAGGCATGTCGTAGCAATTCCTTCACCTTCTTCACCACAATCATGGCAGAATCTAGGTGCTTCTGCACCATCTGCAGCTTAGAGACAGTCTCTTGAATCTCCCTGTTAGCCTTTGCACATTCTTCCTTCCACATCCTTGCCTTGCTTTCAGCTTTTAGGTACCTGTTGGCTTCACCCTTTTCTGTAGAAGACAACAGAGCATCGTTTCATATTTTCTTTCTTATCTCAAATAGGTTATGGGTTACCTCCCCGTAGTATCGCACCATCATCTTCAGCTCATCTGCTTTGACATTGGCCTCCTCCTTACCAGGTGTACATGCTTCTTTCCATGACCATGCTTCCTTTTCTGCTTTTCCCTTCATTTCCATTAGTTTCTCTAGAACTTTTAGAGTCCTAATATCCCATTCTGGATCTACCTACCTAAACAATGTGCACTTCATGTCATCAATCTGCAGTCACCAATTTCATTCATATAATTAGCGATTGACCACACTAACATCAAACGTAGAAGCAAAATTTGTTAGAAGTGAAACAAGTTATCTTTTACCTCGCAGCAGCATACATACTGATGCCCAGGGTTGGCGCCTATCTAGTCACACCTCAGATGGATAGGCAAACCGTCCTTGCACTCGTTTTCATTAGGATCTAGAAAGATAACTTCCCGAGGACCAGGCGTTGGCGATCTAGGGCTATCAGAGTCTACTCCAAACACCTCTAAAATGCATGAATATAGTCTATTAACCCAGAATGTCAGGTCAAAGTAACATGGTAGAACAGAGGACTGACCTGACCGGAGCGAGTCCTGCTCCTCCGTTCGCCGCTAGGGCCACTATGATTCGCCATTCCTGCAACGGGCAAGAGCAGATCTACACACCAATGCTAGCTCTAGCCTTTGCCACAAGGAACAAGAGCGTGGTGCCGGTGAGTCTCTTGCAGAGTTGCAGTAGTGTCTCTTTGTCATCGAGAGAAATGAGATATATACACTTGTCTGCAGGAAAACTTTTTTTTGGCTGCAGCGCGGCCTTTTCTCCCGCCAACTTACCAGAATTACTCCGTGTTGTTGTTGGGGCTGACATGTCCAGTTACCGTGAGGCGGCTGGCCACATGGAATAGGCGGCACTTGGAAACAAGCAGTTACACAATTGTTACTCCAGAAGGTCCTCCCTACAAAACATCAAAAGATCGGACCTTCCTCGTTCCTAACCACCCCCTTGTATCATTATATTATTACCATATATCTGTGGTTCACCCTCTAACTTCTTTTTTGCCTAGTTCCGCAGTTATGCAACGCTTATGAATTTAGAATGGTGATTAGGAGTATGCTTGAATCAATTTGAAATAGATTAAACAAAATCGGCATAAGATGATCAGGTAGCAACAAGTTTCTTGGCTCATCACAACAGGATGATCAGGTAGCAACAAGTTTCTCAACTCATAACAACAAAGTTGACACTACCAAGTAGCAAACATCAAAATATCGGCAATGGTAGAAAAAACTAATATAAGATATCTGTTTGGCTCAAATAACACTAACTACATCATGTCTCAGTGGTAGCGCTGCCTACCCCTTCAGAATAAAGGTCATGGGTTCGACCTCTGTTGTTGACGTTGTTTGTTTTTTTATTTTCCTCCTTTTTTGTCACACTAAATTGTGGCCTTCTAGGACCTTGCTTTTTTTACAGACTGGAATAAACGACACTTGGAAACAAGCAGTTACGCATTTGTTACGCAGGATGGTGCTCCCTACAAAATATCAATAGACTGTACCTTCCTCGTCCATATCTTCCTCATCCATAAAGTCCGTTCTGTAGTATTTAGTGACAGGATTAAACTCTCACTGCTATGCAATGAGAAAACCCAACATCTTACAATGAAAAAACCCAACATCACTAGAAATGTCCTCCATGTGAAACATCAACAGACTGGACTTTCCTCGTTCATAACTTCCCCCTTCTCTACCTATTATCACGATACCTCCATTGTTCTTCCTCTACCTTCTTTTTTGCCTCATTCCGCGGTTATGCAATGCATATGGATTCCGAATGGTGAGTATGCTCAAATCAATTTGGAATAGATTAAACCAAATCGACATCATAAGATAGCATCGCATAGCAACTCATCACCACAAAGTTCACACAACTAGTCCACCAACAAGTAGCAAACATCATAAGATGACCCGGTAGCAAACACCAAAATACAAGCATGATACAAGTTTCACAACAATCACAACTACCCATTCATAATCATAACGATTGCTCGAACTTCTCCATCTCATGTTTGGCCTCTTGCAGCTGTTCCTTCACCTTTTGCATCTCATGCCGTGAATTTTTGGTCTTGCGAGTCTCTCTTGCATTTCTTAAAGTTCTTTCAGAAGAGCTGGATGTCTCGTTTCAGGAAGAGGGCTCATTAGGATCTCTGGGAGATTGAAAACTTAATATCTCAATTAGCTACTAAAGAGAAAGAAGTTCAGTACTAACCTAAGAACAAGAAAACTAAGGGCAGGGGTGGTTCTGAATGCCAAAGACATTGGAATAAATGCGTCAATGAATGGGTAGGGCATTGAGTTTGTTTGGTCAGTCTTTTCTTTTAAATGTTTAAGGAGTTCGTTGTCAGTTGGACTGAAACAGGTACCAATTGGCAAGGGTACCCGTTTCAGTCCAACTGACAACGAACTTCTCGAACATTTAATAGAAAAGACTAGCCAAACAAACTCAATGCTCTACCCATTCATTGACGCGTTTATTCCAATGTCTTTGGCCTTCAGAGCCATCTCTGCCCTTAGTTTCCTTGTTCTTAGGTGAGTACTAAAGCTCTTTCTCTTTCATAGCTAACTAGGATATTATGTTTTCAATTTCCCTACAGATCCTAATGAGTCCTCTCCCGGGACGAGACATCCAGATCTTCTAAAATAACATTAAGATGTTCTTGGAGAAATAAACTCATCCTTGGAGAAAACTCATCTCGATCTGAAAAATGAACTCATCTCAGTCTATAAAAAAACCTGAATCCCTTGAACCTAATTGTATGAATACAGTAAAACAACCACCAGACGCCACAAAACCTGGTTGTTTGCTACCTACATAAACTCAGCCAGGGCATGGTTGTCCTAATTGAACCTATCGATCCATCAAACAATGCAAATTGGAAACTAACTGAATCTAACACATATGAATTGTGCAAACACTAACAATCGTGCAGAATCCAGATGTCCCTTCACGGTGTGTAACTCCGAAATAGTATCTTCAATCTATCAATCCATAAAATGATGCAAATTGAAAAATACAAGGAGCTATCAATCTTATCAATTGTGCACCTCGACAAAAATTCATAAAACGAGTGGCTCGAAGCACGTCCAGAAGCTACTAAAATACAAAACCTACCATAAGACGATGCAAATTGAAAACTAACTGAATCTAACATGAATTGTCTATAGCCTATCAACTTCTAACACCAATCGAAGTGCAAATCTAAAGGTACGATAATGAAATCTGAATCTACCACATATGCTCATCAATCCTCTAGATCCCCAAATGTAGATTTCCCCAACCCTAGGAAGATAGGGGAAAATATAGCGGCTCAAACCAGAGGACCGACCTCGTCGTGCTGTCTCATCCTCTTGTTGCTGGGAGGTGGCGGTGCAACCATCTTCCCCTCACTATTAGGATCCGCCATTCCTACCACGAGCCATTACAGATCTGCGTAGTGGAAGTCGAAAGTATTTGCGAAGTCTGAGTGAAGTGTCTTGACAGCCATTTGATACATAACTATAGACTCACCTGAAACTTACATGTGGGACCTAGTCACAGTAAATAATTCATATGAACTATTAGCTGAGTTTCCCATAAAACTCACACAACCAAGAAGTGTGGCAGTGGTAAACAACACCGTCTTGTTCCTCCAGGTCTCAGGTTCGAACCCATGCCACGGCAAACTATTTTTGCAACATTTCGTGACCTGGCCTCCGTTGACCTGGCAAAAATGCTTACATGTTCATGACCTGGCCACCGCTGACCTGGCGAAAATGCTTACATGTGAGACCCTACAAAATTTTATTACGACTTGGAACACTCTATTTTCGAAAGAATGCTTACATGTGGGACCCTACTGGATTTTATGACGACTTGGAACACTATATTTTCAAAATAATACTTACATGTGGGACCAAAGTTGGTTTATGACGCTATTGTGGAGCTTATGGCGTCACAAAACAATCATGGAATAGTGAATGCTCGGCTACAGTACCAACCATTATGACGAAAGTTTTTTTGTCACTAAATTTGCTCGGAAGCAAAATATTATGACGAGATCAGCCAGGAACGTCATAAATCAATAACGGTAAAATGTGGTTGCGTCACTAGTGAATGATTTTCTTATAGTGGTACCTACTACTGAATCCCATATTCAGCATGGTACTTCTCCTTGATACGATGAAGGTCGACCTATGTGACCTTCATCACTTCCTCCTTTTGCCGCTTGGTCTCGGGACTGAGATCCTTGATCTCAATCTCTTCATCAACCTCTTCGGAGTCATCATCCGCGGTGACCTCCTTGTCCTTCTTCTTCTACTCCGGCGGCGGAGTGGAGCTCTTGCCCCTCTTGCGCTTCTTCTTCGCGCTCTCCAGCTTCACCGTCTTGGCATCCTTCGCCTTCGACTGTGCGATCTTGGTGGCGGTGTGCCGCGTCCGGCGGGTCTGCCTGCTCGCGCTTTGCGTGACCTCCGGTACTCCGCTCCTGTCCGCCTCAACTGATCAGTCAGACAGGGATTCTTCGACCAGCTGGGTGTTAGGTATTTTAGCGTCACACGAATAAATCTGCAAGCGCACAGATACCGTTGTAGCTTTGACCTCAGAGTATAACAAGGGTATCGAATCCAAGGGAACGTGTGTGTACTAACTCCGTACTAGTCGGTCCAAGGACACACCCAGATAGGAGGCAAGGATAGAGAGGATTCCTAAAGATAGCACAATAGATGAGATTAAAGGTCGATCTCTAGATAGAACTTGGCTTAGGGTACCGATGGCCCTGACTTAACAGGCGACTCCAGCACGCGGATCTATGTAGAACGAAGCTCTGACTATATCCAGCCATGGAGGATCAACAAGGGCCAGGAGGGCTGTCACCACCACATGGACTGCCTCTACCTAACCTTGGGATAAGCCGAACGAATGATAACCGATAGCGTGACACAATGTTTATGCTGTGGTTACTGCCGTAACCAACAAACTACGACACTCTGTACTTATAGAACTACGACCATGGAAGAGAACTGATCTCACTCACTATATGTACTACTAGCTTATACTAAAGGCATACAGGAGAGAACTCGACCTCGTACTATGCTTCCAACATATACGAATGACTTGTAGCACACGAACGCATAACCCAGGATCTACGCACTAGCAGAGGAAAAAGTCTATTCATGCAACCTAGCATAAACTATTAGAAAGGAATCACGAACACACTTTATTCTAATCAGAGCATGCAAGCATATCCACTTTATTCTAATTGACTAGTCATACAAACAAGATACAAACTTGTACAACTCATCAACTAGATCGAGGGGGCATGTTCGTGAATAACACACACCTCTAAATGATGAACAGGTGAAGAACACAAGAACATATCACTCAAGTATGAATAACACTTTAGTCTAAGTAGAAAATGCAGAAATACTCACTTTACTCTAATTGAAGAACGAGCATCCATAGAGATACAACTCCCTCTCACACTCTCCTATTCTCTAATCTACCAAGGAGAGGCATCTCCTTTGAAGGGAAGCTCTCATCCTTGGGTGAGATGGTTTGTATAAAATGACCCCCTCCCCTTGTATTTATAGTCAAGAGGGTGGCTTGTCTTGGGGGTGTTTGAGCACCATTTTGCTCCTATTTCCAAGCCTCCCAGTGCCACCTGGCGGACGAAATGGAGCCCCCACAGTACTGTAGCGTGCAGGGGAAGGAGCCTGAGGTGGTGGAGGTGAAAACCGGGCAAGAACCGGATCCTATGGGGTCGAATCGGGCCTAAACCGATGACTGGGTGCCTGAACAGGTCGAACTGGGGCAAAAACCAGCAGCAAAGGGCAACAGACCAGCAAACCGGTGAACTGACCTCCTGCGTGCCAGTCTTCGTGCGACACGCGTCTGGCCGGCGGTTCCCGCGCCCAGGCACTCGTGCCCCGCGCGTTCGCATGACAGCCGCGCGGTGGCAGCTCGATTCATGGATTTGATGGTGTTTCTTCTCGGATTTCTTTGAGGGGATCATGGGTGTATGCCTTGCACATCTTTGTGTGTGATCTTGACCCCTCAAATGTCGGGAAATTCCTTCGATTCACGAGTTTTGGTTGGAGTCCGAGTTCTTGGTGGTGGTTCATGTGATTCGCGATTCCTGGTGATTTAGGGAGTTAGAGGCTGGGATTTTTTGGGGCATAGCTTCACCTATTGACGCTTCTCATCTACCCCAAATCTTGTCTCAAGAGCTCTAGCCATTTGGGAGATCCGGTGATGGAAAGGGGGAGTTGACTCCCGCGCGCGTGAGCTTGTTCTGCTCTGTCCGCGCTTAGCGGACTGTCCGCGGGTAGCGCATGGATTGTCCGCGCGACTGCAGTTCGTCTGTGTTCGTGCACGCTCGTGTTTTGATCCGTTGTGTTCAAGGGTTTTGTTTGGGAGTGGTTTGCCGGACTGTCCGCCAGGTGGGGCCGGACTGTCCGCAAGGCCTGGACCGTCCGTGGTGCTTGCCCAAACTATCCGATTTTCCTCGATTTGCTACTGGAGGCTCGGTGCGTTATTTCGGACTGTCCGCCGTGACTTCACGGACTGTCCGCGAGTGTTGACATTTCTTAACGCAACTACCAATGAACGGGTGTGGAACCCATCCTGGTAACAGCGCCAGAAATGCTGGGTTGTAATTCTTAACGTTACAGGAGTCCGCAAGCGCACGGAAGTACCATTGTAGCATTTCTCCAAAGGAGTATTCCAAAGGGTATCGAATCCAAGGAAGGCTTTGGTGGATTAACAAGCTCAACACTATTGCAATGAGTATAGATCATCGACGGAAATAAATCAGACACTCAAGTGCAGGGGTAAGATATGATAATGGGGTAGTGTGATCACACACACACTCACTCTCTCTCTAAGGGGTCCTAGGCATAGGAGGCAACATATGAGTTAGTTCTAGGTTCTTGTGTACTATACACATAAAGCTAGCAAGAACGAGTTAGATACATTAGCGTTGAAGAACATTGACTTAAGAACCCAGGTACCACGGGGAGCTAACCTCCCGCGTTGCTTCCGCACATCTCCGGTTGTTAGACTTTAGACTCCTACAGCTTATCCGAATGTGGGGGATTTCAGAGGGACCAACAGCTGTCACTACCGTGGCCTACCCCAAGACAAACCGTGGGATAAACTCATAAGTAAGGTAGCTACACAACCCAAGCACCATGCTTACATTGTTAGCCGTACTTGACCGGCCCGGGCTATTGCGACCCAGGTCAAGCCACCAGATAAACCAGCCAATTACACCGAGTACCGTAGCTTAAGCACAGACTTCATACAACGCAGTCATGTCATCTAACTAGATCAAACTAGGCTAATTACACAAACGTATTCGTGTTTTCCTATGTCTATTCAACTGGATTAAAGGGTCGTGTTCGCGAAGAACACGAGCCTCTAACTTATGAACAAACACCGAAAACATGTGAAAGTCACCCGTCAAGTGGATTGAAAGGCCTTGTTCATCAAGAACAAGAGACTCTAAATGATGAACAGGTGAAGAACACATGAACAAATCACCCATCTATACTAACACGACTTTATATGAAATAGCTGAATAACTGAAGTAGATCAAACTCATACAAATGAATAAAGATACAAGAGAACTCATACCTAGATCCCAAAGTAGACTTGGAACCTGAAGTAGAACTACTCTAGCCTACCTCCTAGCCTTGAAACTAAAAGTGACAGAGGTGTTGCAAGTGTGGAAGGTTTCTAAGTGAGCCCCCTCCCCTTCTATTTATAGGCCAAGGCACCGGCGAGGAGTGGAGGCAAACACCCCGGGAATGGCACTTAGGACCAATGGGAAGACGCCACATGGAAGCCCCTGAGTGGAGGCCTCAGGGTCAGTTCGGCCGACCCCATGGTTCGGCCGACCCCCTGTGGGCCCCACTCGAGGTGTGTTTTCTCCAGGTGGCTGTCATGTGGGTCCCGAGGTCGGTCCCTGGTGTCCACTTCCTTTTGAAGCAGTGGTGGGCCCATGGATCCATGTGATGTCCATGTGTCACGCTCTGATTCGTCAGAGTGTGCTTCACTTGGATTGCTTGCATGGCATGCATGCATGGCGCCCTTGTTGGCAGCTTTGCATGCATGGCATCCTTGTTGGCAGTCCTCCTAGGATGAGGTGATGTGGCATGGATCATAGAAGGTCAGTTTGCCACTCTTTTCTTGCTTATTTTCCTGCAATCAAATAATCTCCAAGGACAAGTGGAACTACATTATTCTTAACTAAATACGTGTAAGAAATGCCTTATCCTCCTTTATTCATGAGTATATTGACGGCTAAAGTAGGCACTTAACAGCCATCAACAACTCCCCCAAGCTAGCCTCTTGCTCGTCCCGAGCAAGAGATTAAGGACTTAGGTTGGTTGATCAGGAGTTGCTACGATGTTGTATTCCTAATGTATAACAAGATACAACTAGGTACTCTATCAAGGATTCAAGAAGTTGGCATTGATCATACCTTACACTCGACTGATATGGGGCGTGTAGCTTCACCTGCCTTGGGCGGTTGAAAGATAGAATGGTTGTATAAAGATTACCAATCACATGTACCTTGATCAGTTATCAATCCGGAGGTTTTGCAGGCTTTTCAAAAAGAAATCAAAGTTCCTCAAATGATACTCTCGGATCGCTCGATGTGTATGATTCCTTACCAAGGCATTGTTTTGCCTTCTTTCACCACCTACTTCTAATAAGCTGATATGTGGAGCTGTAGGTATGGAAAACATGTGGCATACCTGTTTCTCATGTATTGTCGAGTCGAAAACCGGATCCTTGGGAGAACAATTCATACAACTTGATCAAGATGTGCAAATGTGTGTGTATGGTGGATGGATGATGAACT
Organism: Cenchrus fungigraminus; assembly: GCA_036936925.1. NCBI lineage: Eukaryota > Viridiplantae > Streptophyta > Magnoliopsida > Poales > Poaceae > Cenchrus > Cenchrus fungigraminus. The sequence goes on from CM072775.1 coordinate 26,981,635, forward strand.
CCTTTTTGCATGATTTTGCTCTCCTCCTTTTTGAAATTTTTGAGACTTGGGCTATCTCTCTTTATTCTATCTTCCCTTTTTCTTTCTTTTATGCATGCCCTTGAGCATGTATATTTTTTTTACATAGCCCATAGTCCTTGCTGAAAATTTTTGGAGGGAGAGTAATCATGGAACAATGCACGGAGCTTTATTTTGTGGAATGGATGGGGGATGGATGAAATGATAGTTGCTAACTTCCAGTGTAGAAGTTTCGCATATGGTTGTGTGTACGTGATCTTGATCATGGGAGTAGTGACAAGTTTACTCGCTGAGGGTCACAACAATTCGACAAGACTCAATGAAGAAATCTGGTAGCATATTTGGAGATTTAACAGAAGCTAAGATCTACATATAGCCTTGGATAGGAATTTCTTATCATTGAGGAACTTATCATTTTAACATTTTTCAAAAGAAAACTCCGGATATCAAACATCACTTAGTACTAGCTCATAGCAACTCTATTACACCATATCATACCTCACAACAACTTAGGCAGAGATCATACTTTTGCTACCCACAAATTTTCAAGCTCAGGTTCGATCGTACTAGCCAACAAACTCAAAACTTAAATAGGGTACTAAGCTATAAACAAGGCATACAAGAGGAATAAACAGAGCAACTATTCATCATTTCAACCATGGAGAATAAGAGCACTCTTACCGCGCATATGAAAGCAAACTAATTTAAGAAAGCAAATAAATATTTTTTTTGGTCTTTTAACTTTTCAGATTTTTATGTGTTTTTAGCATATGGGGTTCTGAAAACAATAGAAGATACAAGTTACCTCAGAATGGGGGTCCTCCCCCAAGCTAGCTTCAGGCTCACTGCTGTGGAGGGTGGAATCCCCTCCATGCGTAGTAAGCCCTCTGCTCTTCCAGCTGTCATTGCTGTCTCTGCTCCATGGTGTGAAGTCTCTCGCCAGTCATACACTGCCAGTCTCGAGTGGACTCAGCCTGCTGGTGCATTGTCTCTTCCATGTCGCTGACACAGATGTTGAGCTCGCTCATCTACTGAGTGAGGGTGGCCCCACGGGATGACGAACGCAACCCAGATGATGAAGATGTGTCATCTCCATAGGCAGTACTGGCAGGCCTAGTCCAATCGCCACTCCCCGCGCTAGCCCAAGCCGAGCTACTCGCACCTTGCTGATACATTGGCTGGTCCCAACCGGGGGTATATCCTGGTGTAACTCCAGACATGTACCCGGCCAAGGCCCATGCGCCAGACAGCAGTGTGATATGCTGAGGCTGTGGCTGAGGCGACAGCTGTGGTGACGACTGCGGAGGATGTTGTGGCGGTTGTTGTGCTATCGCTGCCCTCCTCGATGCACTCCTAGTGACCCTGTCACCAGAAACACTAGAACGATGAGGTTCCTCACGAGGAATGGTCAGTGGCCCTTGGCGTACAAGCGGAAATCCGGGTTAGGTAACCGAATCTGGTTTGTATGGCCAGGGAAAAAGAAAACCAATGAATCATCCAGGCCCTTCTTAAGAGTATGTCCTTGAATCAAATACGCCTCATCTATCACAGCCCGGGGAGAATCAATGTAGGGAATGTCAGTCCCTTGTGTAATCCCGATACTCGAAATGATACGTGTGATTAAAGACGTACACTCAATAGAACCTGTCATCTTAAAATTTGTCAACCACTGCCGGATCATAGCTTGCACTGGGGATATTTTGATCCGTCTGATCGCGGCATATGGTATCCTCATCTCGTCCGTGCACACAGGTCGAACGTCATCCCTTGGAAAGAGAGTGACGGCGAGCCACTTGTGCCACAGTTGGAGAGTGGGATGTGTGATATCGTTGCACCGAGGTGCTAACTTGCCACGGACAGGCTGACCAGAAAGTTCTTCCCAAAAACTATGTCGAATAAAATATTTGCAAGCCGGATCGAGAGAAACAACACAACGATGATGAAAACCAAGGGTGTAACTAAGATCTTGCCAAGAAACCCGATACGACGTTCCATGGAATCGAAACATAATACCAGCTGTTTTCTCGAGAGGGGCAGAGTCGAACTCCTTGGTGTTGGCGAAGACTCGATCCTTGATGAGAGCGTAGGCTTGTCTATCCCGGTCGTCCCTCAAGTAGATGAAGGCGGCATCGGCGTCGTGCACTCCTTCGGCTTGTGGCGTGGGTAGCTCCTCTTCTTCCTCTTCTTCATGGTCGGTTGACAATGGGCTCGGTGTAGCTCCGGAGTGGTGAGACGAGCCCTCTCCGTCTTTCGAACGGCGTGAGCGGGTCACCTTCCGGTACGCACCGGAGAACCAACTCATCTTGCACAACAATTGGACAACACGAGCAACTCGGTGATGGTTTAGTGAAATCGAAATGAAATCCTTACCGAGCTTGCTCCACCAATATTCAATACTCAGTGACAAATTGGAGAGAGTGCTTGACACTTCAACCTTGAGCAAGAAATCCGAGAAAACCAAAGAGCAAGAGCAAAGAGGGAGAGAGGGTGATGAAAATGAGTGAATGGGTGAAGAAACCCCTCAATCCCCCTTCTATTTATAGGCAACCGAGCCAGGCACCGGGGGAAGGGACAAGAGCAACAGCTAGGAGCCGTTGGGGGAGGGCGGGCCCACAGGACCGTTGGCCTGGGTCGGCCGACCCGTGGGTTCGGCCGAACCCCTGTCGGGCCCGCCTGTCTCCAGCTTTTTGCAACGGCTCTCTAACGGCTATCTGATGTCCTGCCCAGATGTCTAGGTCCAAATTCGGCCAAAATGTTGCTCGAATAATTTTTCAAGGATTTTTCAACTCAAAAATTTATTTTCAGAATTTTTATTTGAAAAGGGAAATTGGGCTAGAAAAATCTAGCATGCAGATGCAAGGTTGGAAAATTCAAATATGCATTTGGAAAAATCAAATAAAATTTTGGAAAGGGAAATATGAGATAACTATCAATTTTTACCTTTTGGCAAAAAGGACTCATCGTTTTAAGTCTGAGAGCAAGACTTTTCTCGGCGATCAATTCCACTCGTCACCCCGTTCTCGAGAAATAGATGGAGATGACTTCTGTACTTCCTGCCACACCTTGCTTGTTTTCTTAGGCTTTGTTGGAGTGGTGGGAAGTCACTGGGGCTATGGTTCCGCCCATGCCCCTGACTGCTCATTCTTGCCCTGCAGTGTATAACATTTCTCTTCTGCTGCCTGAAATCGGAACATCAAGTTCTTCTTCCCAATGCGGAATCGGATGGTTCCGGCTCTGACATTGATCCTTGCGATGGCGTCACTTAGGAACAGTCTCCCAAGAATGAGGGGCATTCCCTCATCATCTTGCATATCAAGGACCACGAAGTCCGCAAATATGCATGAACCTTGGACGAATACCAATAAGTTCTCTACTATCCCCTCTGGATATCAGATCGATGCATCAGCAAGTTGGACGGTCGTCGCAGTTGGAGTTAGAGCTGGATATCCCAATTGTTCGAACATAGCCTTAGACATAAGATTAACACTAGCACCAAGGTCACAGAGAGCATGCTTAATCTTCTGGTAATATATCTTGCAGGTGATAGCCGGATAACCAGGATTTTTCTTGTGTGTGATTGTTGAAGATTCCCATGAGTCAAGTAATTTATGTATAGGCTTTCCTGCATAGTCAGTGGCTCGTGCCCGCCTAGATGGCTTACCCCATCTGGTGGACACTACACAAACATTTTCACAGGAAGATACGGGTTACCCCAGAATCTTCCCGTCTTCAGCAGAGGGAACCAAAGCAGCTAACTGAGCCAACTGGGTTTCTATCATCTTATTAAAACTCAACTGGTTCTTAAGAGCAGATGAAAGGCTATCAATTTTAATATTAAGGCTCTCAAAAGCCTTATCATAGGCAGCTATTTTCTTATTAAAGCCTTCATTAATCTTAGCTTGCCCAAAGACTAGATCTTTCAAGGAAGATTGGTTTGGGTTGAAAGAATTACCTTGATTACCTCCTTGATAATAAGGGCGCGATTGATTCCACGTTTGACTTCCTTGTGGACAATAACCGTTGTTGTTGCCATTCATGTACATCACACCCCCCTGAGTAGCAGGGCACTAATTTCCTGAATGCCCAGTATTACCACAGACTTCGCAAGTCATGCGAGCATCCATAGCTTGAGTAGTGGTGGCCACGGCGGCCTTCTCATTGGTTAGATCATCCATTCTCTTCATCATTAGGTCCATCTTGGCGTGCAGCATATCCGCTTCCTTGACGGTATGTGTACCCCTTTGATGTGGCTGGAGTCGATCATCACTCCACCCTCGGTTGGTAACCATCTTCTCAATCAGTGTAGTAGCTTCAGTAATAGTAAGAGAGAAGAAGGATCCTCCAGCTGCAGCATCAATATGGCCTCGGGTTGTCAGAGTTAGCCCATTATAGAAACTTTGAAGAACAAGCCAGTTGTCCATCCCATGATGAGGACAAGCCAGGATGTACTCCTGGAGCCTCTCCCAAGCTTCTGGGATAGTCTCACTTGCTGCTTGCTGGAAACTTGAAATTCGCCCCTGAAGGACATTGGTTTTGATCAATGGAAAGAACTTTGCGAGGAATGCTGTGGAGCACTTTGCCCAAGTGTTAATTTCTACACGGTTCGCGTAGAACCACTGCTTCGTCTTTCCCAGGAGCGAGAAGGGAAACAGTCGCAGGCGAATAGCATCTTCCTCCACTCCTCGTATAGTGAAGGTACTGCACAGTTCCAGGAACTGCTGCAGGTGGGCGCATGCATCTTCATTAGGCTTGCCACAGAATGGGCTAGCCTGTACCATCGTGATTAAGCCAGTCTTGATCTCGAAGTTTCCATTCCCGGTGTTGACATCAGGGCCTGTCGGCACCTGGTCAGCAGAGGGAGCAGAGTACTCGCGGAGAGTCTTCTCGACAACAGCGTTGGCCATGGAAGTTGATGCGGATGGCACAAAGGAAGCTGGATCGACTTCTGAATGTTCACACAGAGGAGAGCCGAAATGAGTTCGTGCCTTCCTTACGAGTGACTCAGGATCTTCAGTGAAATTTGGTAGTAAGTCGAAACCAGTCATGCACTACCTGTCTTCAGCATCAATAGACAAAGAAAACAATCCAGGAAGGCACGAACTCATTCCTATCCTGCATCACAGTTATCAAAACCTCTAGGCGGAGCCCTCTCACGCCTACCACCGAAGCACCTGTCACATCTCACTCGAGGAGTACGCGCACCACGAGGGGGAAAACGTGGCCCGTAGTCCATCTGAGACCCAAAGCTCCGATCGTGCCTCCCAAACTCGTAACGGTCACGAGCAGGAGCACGTCTAGCCAACTCACCACGCCCAAACCCAACACGCCTATCTCTCTGAGGAAAAGCACCTCCACCTCCACGAGTGGGAACTGTACGCACAAACACCTCACCCCTAGGTAGAGGCCCTCTACGAGGCTCAGGCACACCATGAGGAAGGTGGTACCTGTCCTTGTTTGCCATCTCCCTAGCAAACCTTTCATCTCTCTTCCTCCTGAAACAGAACTCATGCTTATGCCCATCCCTCCCACAATACTCACAATGGAAGTGGATCGGCTGTGGCTTAGGCTGTGGCTTATCTATGGGATTCTCGACAGCTTTCTCTCCTAGCTTCCCACCAAAGACACTCCCCTGGGTGCTCACGAACTTGATGGGTTTTTGGTAGTTTTCTGACTTGTGGGGGAACATTGGTGGATCTGGGGTTGTGTCCAGCTTGTTTCTGAGATGGTTTGGCTTGGGTGCAAATTTGTTCATGGGTGTGGTATGTGGTGGAATAGGAATCTCTCCAGCTTTCTCTTCTCCCTCACCACTCTTCTCACCACTCTTGCCAGCCCCCAATGCCTGACCATCAAACCTCTTAAACTGAACCAACAACAAACTCAATTGTGGCTCATGCCCAGACAACCACCCCATCATTTTTCTCAATTCATCATTCTGATCCTGCAAACGGTGAACATAGTGTGCAAGTTCCATGTTTTTCAAAGCATGCATTTCACATGTAAAGCATGATGTAGGATGAGGAGCTTTCAATGGCACCTCAAGAGAAACTATCTTGGTGTGAGATTCATCTAGCCTAGCATGCAACACAGGACAAGAAGTGCAAGCACCTAACAAAGTGTGACAAAACCGCCCAAAATAAATCCGGATTATCACCTAAGCTGGTCCACGTGGCTCATAAGTGATAACCAGGAGCTATTTTGTCACCTCTGCCGGGTCAAGCCCGGTAAATCACTTTAACCAGGATCGAAGAATTGTACATTAAAACTCACACGACGGCGAGTCCAGAGATAAACATTTCACAAATTATTACATCAAGCTCCATAAGGTTTTATTATTACAAACCAAGTCCTTTGCATAAGGTAAAAAGTTCAGAGTTCGAAACAGAGTGGAAATAAAATACTACACGTCATAAATAACGTCATAGGAGGCCATCCATGACGTCACTAAGCACTGTCATCCTCCCACTCCACTTCCCAACCGGGCGGGAGAGAACCAGGCCACGAAAAACCATCATCATTCATAACACCTGAAAACAACAACAAAAGCAAGGCTGAGTATACTAATACTCAGCAAGACTTAACCGGCGGGTGATGAAAATCACCAACTCTCTAGACATGCAAGGCTCTTTGGCTAGTCGATTGTTTTGCTGAAAAGCAACAAAGAGTATGTCCTTACTTTCAAGTTTTAGCTCAAAATTCTAGTTGATTATCCATTACTAAGTAAGCAACTGTTGCAAGCATGAGTTGTGCAAACAATTAAGCATACATCCAAATTACTTCTCAGTTCCATCATTAAGGGACATAGAGTGTATGGTTAAGCAATCTCAGGTAAGGTGAGAGGCCGATGATCGATCGATTAATAACCTTGCAAGGGAAACCTAAACACACGGGAGAATGCACACCCCAAAAATAGCCAACTAGAAACCAAAGGGGGGTGCGGTATGCACCAACCAGGCGGTTCCCAACCATCCTCGACTCAGGATCCATTTCTACAGTCTTTGGTACATGGTGGTTGGTTCGGCCTCGCCTCCCCAACCCCACACGTGCACCACTCTGTTGCAAGCAGAGGGGACTCTTCCCAAGATTAGTGGTTATAGATCCCTTATCGAATCAAGAAGGTACTAGGCTTACCGGTCCCATTCCCGGCAAATGTTCAGTACGTTCAAATGCTTAACCACAGACCTACTGGCCAGAGCTGGTCCCATGCTCTTACCAAGAGAGCATATCCATTTAACAAATCTTATGATTCCAACATATGAGACCTATAGCTCGCGAGTGACGAACATCACTCGACTTTTACCGTGTCCTTAGAGCATGGCAACTAGCGACCTATCATGATAGTATTTGAGCATAGGAACCTAAGATCGTGCATCTAGGGTTTCAATTCAACCCCTGAAACGTAAATGCACAAACATAGACAAGCAAAATTGTAAAAGTTAGAAAACTGGGTTATGCTCCGGGGCTTGCCTTCACTAGCAAAGTCAGTGATGAAGTCCTCCGAACTTTGGTTCGGGTCTTGCTGCACTTCCACCACGTTCACTTCTCCTTCAGCGAGATCTCCCTCGGATTCCGGTACCAACTCGTAGTTTTCGTCCGGAAGTTCTACACGACATGCATATGCATTAACTTCATGTATTTATAAATGAGGAGTGAGAACGTAGCTTAGATTTGAAGGGTAAACATGGGGGTGTATGGGTGACCACATTCACCTGGATAAAGATATATCCAGCATACTCTTCCTATCAAAGATAGGGGTATGTGTGAGGGGTTTAACTCCTTATTTGATTGTGATTGTGTGCACATCTATAAAGATTAATTAATTTTTCTTCACCCAATTATGGGGTGCTGTTCAGGGTGCGATTTGGTGAAGCTCAACCCAAAAGATTTGAAAAGAAAACAAAGGTGATTTCTATATTCTTTTATTCCTTGGATTAAACTTGATTTACTTCAAAAATTCGTTCTGGAAGAAATACAAACAATATGACCATGAAACTTTACAGAGAGGCACATCATACTACACATGAGCTACTGCCAAAAATTTAGATCAAACCAAGCTATAGATCTAGCATGAAAAATACAACTAGATTCAATCATTAAAAACAAGAATAAATCTTACAAAAATAAAAATACCACAAATTGAGCTAGAAATTCATGTGGAAGCACAAAACACCTATTCATGGAGAGATATGCACTTACTCAGCAAGGAAAAATTAAATTAATTTAAATTTATGAAAGGAAGTTAAACTTGCACAAAAATTACTTGACCCTATAAAACATGGTAAAAACATCTCAAATTTTTAACATGGGTGCAAAATCATAAGATAGGATCACAGCAAAAAGTCTGGGTCCAAAAGCTCAACAAATTAATTTACATAAATCAGAAACAGGAACAATGCTGAAAACAAACTTTAATTCATAATTAAAGATCTACTCAATAACTTTGTGCCAAAATTGATCCAGAAGACAAACATGACATGGCAAACAACATATCCAAAAATTAGCCTCAGATCATGCATAGAATTTTAATTATTGCAGATCTACTAAAAAAGGTAAATTCAAAATTATTTAAAGACTACTCAGAAATTTGAAAACTTCCTTTGTAGAAAAGTTAGGTTTATTCACAAGTATTCCAGAACAGTTGAGTTTGCATTTTTGTGATTTTTCTGTGATTTTATATGGATTTTACAAGATTCAGCAAAATTAAAACAAAAGAGAAGAATCTCTTTTGCCGGTAGGTCCCTGGCAGGATTTTTGTTTTCACAGAAATGCCGTCGCATTTGCATAGAGGTCCTTGGTTTCACGGTTTCAACCCTGGTAAGATTTGGGGCTTTGCAAATCGATCCCCGGCGGTGCGGGTGAGCTCGCCGGCGGCGATGTGGGGCCGGGCTGGCTCGGGTGAGTGTCCGGGGGCGACTAGGGGCTCACCTAGGGTTGATCCGTGGCACGTGTCATCGCGGAGGGAGCTCCGGCGAGGTGCCGCGGCGGTGCCAGGGCAGGACGGTCGCGGCGGCGAAATCTCCGGTGAGCAGGGGCACGGAGGCGAGCAATGCATGGCAGGGGTATCTTCAATGCGTGCATGCGGTGGTGGTGGATGGCTCGGGAAGCCGGGGAGGTGACCGGAGGGGGAACTCAACGGTGGTGGCGGCCATGGCGGACGGCGGCCACTGCGGGCGCGGCTCCGGCGAACGTTGCGGCGGGGCACGACAACGAATGGCTCGGGGAGCTAAGGTAGGGCGGTGTAGTGGCTTTGGTGTGCTTCCAGGCCAGCGGCGGTGAGCAGGACAGGGAGCTCTACAGCGGTGGGCAAAGGTGGCCGGCGGACGGGGCAAGCAGGGGACGGCGCTGCTCGGCGGGCGCTACCCTTTATAGGTGACGGCGAGCTGCTATACGGCGACATCCGGACGGCTTCCTGTGCTCGCGCGGGCGGGTGCGTAGAGCGGGCACAAGCGGTGCCCCGGTGCCGCGCAAGGCGCGCGCGGACGAGGGCGTGGCGCGATACCGCGTCACTTCCCCCTGGCGCGGGCCGTCCGGACCGGCAGGACCTCGGGGAGGTGGTTCCTAGGCGCGGCGCAACTAGTGGCGAGGTGGGGCCCAGCGCTCGGCACATGGAGGTGGCACGGACGTCGGGGCCGCTCGGCGCTGGCGGCGTCCAGTGTGCGACGCCGGAACGCGCCTAGAGCGCTGGCTTAGATTTCGTTTTGCTGGAGCCCTATTTGACCGCCCCAAACAAATGAAAGTTGAATACAACTTACAAATCCGTCAATACGAAAGATGTAGAGGACCTAACCAGCTTCAACTTTTGTAAAGGCCGACATATGAAATTTTTCCTGGATTTGGAGATAAAATGATTTGAAAATTGGGATTTTCTCTGTTTGGTCAAACAGTGCCACAGAGCTTTGACCAACATTTTGGGGCTTTTCCACTTCGAATTTGAAATGCCACCAATTGAATGAAATGTGTCCCATGTAATGATGAACAACTTTCATATTGGCTGATTTTGAAGTTGTTATATGAAAAGCGGAGAACGCGCTAGATCATCAGAGAAAGGTATAGAGTTCTAGGGGTTTGACCTAGGTTTTGAGGGGTTTGACTTGGTGTTAGGGGTTTGACCAAGTCAACAAGGTTAAGTAACATGCTTAGCCTTGTTAATGAGGGTGATCACTATTGCTTAAACATCAGGGATGTTACAGCCTACCCCCCTTAAACAGAATCTCGTCCCGAGATTCGAAAAAGAAGATTAGATGAAATTCTTCACGGTAAGATAAAGGGTTACATGAGAAAACTAGTAAAGCAAGGCTAAACTCTTCAAGATCTAAAGCTTAGAGAGGATAACAGATACATGGTTTTCCTTTTATTGATGCTCACCGTGGTGCGGTGGCGGTGGTGCTCACACCACTAGGGTAGGGGCTGGCAGATAAGGAGGTGCAGTGGTGGCATGTGGCAAGCTGGTGGCTGGCATAGGATGCCAAGGTGACAAGACGGCTGTCGTAGTGGTGCATAGGCGGCGATCAGCTGCTGTGGTAGAAAGGTGGCAGAGTGATGGAACGACAGAGAACAGGTGAAGCACGGATACGGATGAAGTCAATTTGACTCTCGAGAACCGAGGAGAAATCGGGGTATCCATAATTTCCAAAATGAGATTGTATCAAGGAAAGCTCGGCAAAGGATTTCGCCTGCCTTTTGTTTACTCCAATACTGATTTCTTTGATTTGAAAGAATGGTGCAAAAGGATCATGGATCACTGATCGATAGAAAAACTCCTTGTATCTTGATCGTGGTTGACAAGAAGAAGGAGGTGAAAGTTTAAAACTATGGCAGACGTGAAGTACCTGTGACAACTTGTGATCCTTCGGGCACATTCCAGGCCAGGCTCTTACGCTCTTGATCTCTTGGTTGAGATGTTATCTTAACTTTTTGGTTCTCGCGAACATATGACTGCTGCTTTCTTCGGAGTTGGGGGCAATCATAGGCGAAATGACCAGTTTCAAAGCAATTGTAGCATCCATTGGGTCACTAGAGTTTTCTTGGCAGTACAACTTACTGGATTGATGACTAGGGGAAGGAATCCTAGGAGTTGTAAAATACTTGAGTGATTCCCTTGCCTTTAGAAATTTCGTACTAAGTTCAATCCTCTCTCCTTGGGGTGACACGATGTCCCAGTCTTTCGGGTCGCTCCATGTGTTAGAAGGGCATTCACGAAAAGGATGACCGCTCTCTCCACATTTAAAACAAATTTGGCATCGAACGGGAAGACTCCTCCCCAAAACCTTCAGTAAGTTCTTGGGTTTGGTAGCACGCGGAGTTTTAACTGGTCGATTGGAGTTACTGGTCTCGTTGCTTCGTTTCCTTTTGCATGGGCGAAATTCTGTGCAAGTAATTTCCCATCCACTTAAGTCAACCTCAGGTAATATCTGCTGACTGCACCGACCACTTCCCTCTTCCTTCCAGAGGTCTAGGGGTAGTTTTGATGGTGGTATGAGAGATTCTAGGATGTGTTGATTGGAATCTTTCCTTTGTTGGATCTGGGTTGCATGATTCTTCAACATATTGAATAGATGGGTCTGATCGTTCATAGATTCAGACAAGGCTTGGGAGAGGCTGTCGGCTAAACTAGTTTGTGACAAACCCGGATAGATACCATGGATGACGCTATGTACTATATGATCTAGTACCATATTTTGTGCATTCAACATCTCAATTACGCCAGCAATGGTGTCTATGTCAGCCTGGGTAGGTAACTGGGGCGAACAAGACTCATCCGGCTGAGGACTCTGGGTATTTCCTCCGGTGGAGACCATCGTCCTGAAATTTTACCATGTATTCAGCAAGGTCATAGAGTACAAAAATTGGTATTCAAAATTTGAGCTAAAACAAGAGAAAGGCAGCCAAAAAGGATCAAACTCAGTTTGCTGTCACATAGGAAAAACAGCAGACAGATATTCACCATTCTGACCATAACTCATGTTTCCTTTAGCCAAATTCTCTAAATATTTTTTACAGTAGGTGCTTGACAAGATTTGACACAACTTTTGTATCTATGTTGTCCCTAGAAAACTCTGTTCAAGGGGTCGAAAAATGCAGACCAACAGAGCATCCCAAAACTGAGAAACAGGGACAACTATCAAGATTGGGTTGATGTAAAGGTGTTTTGGTGAGGTGCTTAAGGATAGATTTTGAAGTGATTTATTTACTTCTTAACAAATTTTAGCATGATGCAAAAGTGTCCTAAACATCCTCACAAGGCAAATCCATGCCCAAAAATCGTGGTTAGTGCCGGTGGCAAGGCACAATTATACGTCTCTCCCTATAATAGATAGTCGGATACTAACCGTTCGAACTACCGGAACGTGGTTAGTGTACCTGCAAAAGGAAGAACCTTCCGTGCCAGCACATCACGGAAGTGTCCACAAACATTACCGTTCACTATAGAAACAGCACCCATGCGTTTAGCGCTACATGGACAGCGACCAACCTGAGACACGCCCCTTTTGAATGGAGGGTGTCCCCCTTCTCATGTTCGTAATGCGGAATCATGCACACGTATGGCAAAACGTGGTGACATCACAACCCATGATATGTTCATCTGGAATAGAACATATCATCCTTCGCATGCTTTGCATACGGAAAGCGCACGTATAAAACACGTGGGCATCCAACCGAGAAGATAGGATCTGTTGAATAGATTGCCCTATCAACCCTCGCATACTCGTGATGCGGCACAACACACGTATAAAACACATGGCTTAAGAAGTGCTGGAAGTCAGTTTAAATACACCATAGATTACTAGCCACCTGAAAGAACCCAAAATCCCTCTAGGGCCTCTCGGACTAGTTCATCCTTAGCGTTCCTAACGCATTTTGCAAACACACCTTAATCTTGCAAGTTTTATTCCAAAAACATGTTATTACGGGTGTATTAGGAACTCTGGTGTACAACCTGGCTCTAATACCAGCTGTGACAGAACCGCCCAAAATAAATCCGGATTATCACCTAAGCCGGTCCACGTGGCTCATAAGTGATAACCAGGAGCTATTTTGTCGCCTCTGCCGGATCAAGCCCGGTAAATCACTTTTACCAGGATCGAAGAATTGTACATTAAAACTTACACGACGGCGAGTCCAGAGATAAACATTTCACAAATTATTACATCAAGCTCCATAAGGTTTTATTATTACAAACCAAGTCCTTTGCATAAGGTAAAAAATTCAGAGTTCGAAACACAGCGGAAATAAAATACTACACGTCATAAATAACGTCATAGGAGGCCATCCATGACGTCACTAAGCACTGTCATCCTCCCACTCCACTTCCCAACAGGGCGGGAGAGAACCAGGCCACGGAAAACCATCATCATTCATAACACCTGAAAACAACAACAAAAGCAAGGCTGAGTATACTAATACTCAGCAAGACTTAACCGGCGGGTGATGAAAATCACCAACTCTCTAGACATGCAAGGCTCTTTGGCTAGTCGATTGTTTTGCTGAAAAACGACAAAGAGTATGTCCTTACTTTCAAGTTTTAGCTCAAAATTCTAGTTGATTATCCATTACTAAGTAAGCAACTGTTGCAAGCATGAGTTGTGCAAACAATTAAGCATACATCCAAATTACTTCTCAGTTCCATCATTAAGGGACATAGAGTGTATGGTTAAGCAATCTCGGGTAATGGTGAGAGGCCGACGATCGATCGATTAATAACCTTGCAAGGGAAACCTAAACACATGGGCGAATGCACACCCCAAAAATAGCCAACTAGAAACCAAAGGGGGGTGGGGCATGCACCAACCAGGCGGTTCCCAACCATCCTCGACTCAGGATCCATTTCTACAGTCTTTGGTACATGGTGGTTGGTTCGGCCTCGCCTCCCCAACCCCACACATGCACCACTCTGTTGCAAGAAGAGGGGACTCTTCCCAAGATTAGTGGTTATAGATCCCTTACCGGATCAAGAAGGTACTAGGCTTACCGGTACCATTCCCGGCAAATGTTTAGTATGTTCAAACGCTTAACCACAGACCTACTGGCCGGAGCCGGTCCCATGCTCTTACCACGTGAGCATATCCATTTAACAAATCTTATGATTCCAACATAAGAGACATATAGCTCGCGAGTGACGAACATCACTCGAGTTTTACCGTGTCCTTAGAGCATGGCAACTAGCGACCTATCATGCTAGTATTTGAGCATAGGAACCTAAGATCGTGCATCTAGGGTTTCAATTCAACTCCTGAAACGTAAATGCACAAACATAGACAAGCATAATTGTAAAAGTTAGAAAACTGGGTTATGCTCCGGGGCTTGCCTTCACTAGCAATGTCAGTGATGAAGTCCTCCGAACTTTGGTTCGGGTCTTGCTGCACTTCCACCATGTTCACTTCTCCTTCAGCGAGATCTCCCTCGGATTCCGGCACCAACTCGTAGTTTCCGTCCGGAAGTTCTACACGACATGCATATGCATTAACTTCATGTATTTATAAATGAGGAGTGAGAACATAGCTTAGATTTGAAGGGTAAACATGGGGGTGTATGGGTGACCACATTCACCTGGATAAAGATATATCCAGCATACTCTTCCTATCAAAGATAGGGGTATGTGTGAGGGGTTTAACTCCTTATTTGATGGTGATTGTGTGCACATCTATAAAGATTAATTAATTTTTCTTCACCCAATTATGGGGTGCTGTTCAGGGTGCAATTTGGAGAAGCTCAACCCAAAAGATTTGAAAAGAAAACAAAGGTGATTTCTATATTCTTTTATTCCATGGATTAAACTTGATTTACTTCAAAAATTCGTTCTGGAAGAAATACAAACAATATGACCATGAAACTTTACAGAGAGGCACATCATACTACACATGATCTACTGCCAAAAATTTAGATCAAACCAAGCTATAGATCTAGCATGAAAAATACAACTAGATTCAATCATTAAAAACAAGAATAAATCATACAAAAATAAATATACCACAAATTGAGCTAGAAATTCATGTGGAAGCACAAAATACATATTCATGGAGAGATATGCACTTACTCAGCAAGGAAAAATTAAATTAATTTAAATTAATGAAAGGAAGTAAAACTTGCACAAAAATTACTTGACCCTATAAAATATGGTAAAAACATCTCAAATTTTTATCATGGGTGGAAAATCATAAGATAGGACCACAGCAAAAAGACCGGGTCCAAAAGCTCAATAGATTAATTTACATAAATCAGAAACAGGAACAATGCTGAAAACAAACTTTAATTCATAATTAAAGATCTATTCAATAACTTTGTGCCAAAATTGATCCAGAAGACAAAAATGACATGGCAAAGAACGTATCCAAAAATTAGCCTCAGATCATGCATAGAATTTGAATTATTGCAGATCTACAAAAAATGGTAAATTCAAAATTATTTAAAGACTACTCAGAAATTTGAAAACTTCCATTGTAGAAAAGTTAGGTTTCTTCACAAGGATTCCAGAACAGTTGAGTTTGCATTTTTGTGATTTTTCTGTGATTTTATATCGATTTTACAAAATTCAGCAAAATTAAAACAAAAGAGAAGAATCTCTTTTGCCGGTAGGTCCCTGGCAGGATTTTTGTTTTCACAGAAATGCCCAGGCATTTGCACAGAGGTCCTTGGTTTCACGGTTTCAACCCTGGTAAGATTTGGCGCTTTGCAAATCGATCCCCGGCGGCGCGGGCGAGCTCGCCGACGGCGATGTAGGGCCGGGCTGGCTCGGGTCAGTGACCGGGGGTGACCAGGGGCTCACCTAGGGTTGATCCGTGGCACGTGTCGTCGCGGAGGGAGCTCCGGCGAGGTGCCGCGGCGGCGCCAGAGCAGGACAGTCGCGGCTGCGAAATCTCCGGCGAGCAGGGGCACGGAGGCGAGCAATGCGTGGCCGGGGTATCTTCAGTGCGTGCATGCGGTGGTGGTGGATGGCTCGGGAAGCCGGGTAGGTGACCGGAGGGGGAACTCAACGGTGGTGGCGGCCATGGCAGACGGCGGCCACTGCGGGCGCGGCTCCGGCGAACGGGGCGGCGGGGCATGACAACGAATGGCTCGGGGAGCTAAGGTAGGGCGGTGTGGTGGCTCTGGTGTGCTTCCGGGCCGGCGGCGGTGAGCAGGACAGGGAGCTCTACGGCGGCGGGCAAAGGTGGCCGGCGGACGGGGCAAGCAGGGGACGGTGCGGGTCGGCGGGCGCTGCCCTTTATAGGCGACGGCGAGCTGCTATACGGCGACATCCGGACGGCTTCCCGCGCTCGCGCGAGCGGGCGCGCAGAGCGGGCACAAGCGGTGCCCCGGCGCTGTGCAAGGCGCGCGCGGGCGCACGCGGACGCGGGCGTGGCACGGCGCCGCGTCACTTCCCCCTGGCACGGGCCGTCCGGACCGGCAGGACCTAGGGGAGGTGGTGCCTGGGCGCGGCGCAACCAGTGGCGACGTGGGGCCCAGCGCTCGACACGTGGAGGCGGCACGGACGTCGGGGCCGCTCGGCGCTGGCGGCGTCCGGTGTGCGACGTGGGAACGCGCCCAGAGCGCTGGCTCAGATTTCGTTTTGCTGGAGCCCTATTTGACCGCCCCAAACAAATGAAAGTTGAATACAACTTACAAATCCGTCAATATGAAAGATGTAGAGGACCTAACCAGCTTCAACTTTTGTAAATGCCGACATATGAAATTTTTCCTGGATTTGGAGATAAAATGATTTGAAAATTGGGTTTTTCTCTATTTGGTCAAACAGTGCCACAGAGCTTTGACCAACATTTTGGGGCTTTTCCAGTTCGAATTTGAAATGCCGCCAATTGAATGAAATGTGTCCCATGTAAAGATGAACAACTTTCATATTAGCCGATTTTGAAGTTGTTATATGAAAAGCGGAGAATGCGCTAGATCATCAGAGAAAGGTATAGAGTTCTAGGGGTTTGACCTAGGTTTTGAGGGGCTTGACTTCGTGTTAGGGGTTTGACCAAGTCAACAAGGTTAAGTAACATGCTTAGCCTTGTTAATGAGGGTGATCACTGTTGCTTAAACATTAGGGATGTTACACAAAGCAGGTCCAGATTTCAATTCATCACACTCAATCCTAAGCACATCTAGTTCCTCAAGAATTGAGGCATGCTTCTCCTTGAGAGCAGTCAAGTCTGGCAGCAAAACATTGCAATCACTACAATCAACCTCATCAGAACAATAGGAGCAGCTTTCAAAGACCCTATCTCATTTCTACAATCAACAAGCAAGGACTCAAGCTCAACTATCTTGTCCTTAGCATCACCCAACAAAGACCTAAATTCTCTCTTCTCCTTGTTGGTCTTCCTAAGAACATCATCACGGTTATCAAGCAACTCATTGAGCCTAGCATTCTCCTCTAGCAAGAAGTTGGGATCATGTCGTACCTCTTCCTCGGAGTCGGAGTTCAAATCCGAGCTCTGCTTCCCACCCTTCTTGGAGTGCGCCATTCCACAAAATCCACCTTGTGCGACGAAGCTGAGGTCGGTGAAGTTCTTGCCCGTGTGCCTCTTGTCCTTGCGCCGATGTTGCTCTTCATCGCTGCTCGAACCGGAAGAAGAGTCGCTGGAAGTAGAGTCAATGTCGCTCGCTCCGGCAACCATCGCTCGAGCCGTTTTCTTCTTGTACCCGCTACTCTTCTTGGGCCTTCTCTCGCCCTTGTCCTTGCGCTTGTCCTTATAGTCATTCCGGGAGCGGTGCTTGTTGTTGTTGTCCTTGGGCTTGCCCTTGTAGTCGTTCTTGATCTCCATCGCTTCAGGGTATTCGGCGATGAAGTGCCCGTGCTTCCCGCACCGATAGCACATCCCCGAGCTCCGCCTAGCATTCTTGCTGTTCTCGTACATCCGCTCAAACCTCTTGCTCAACAAGGCGAGATCATCCTCGCTCAGCACCTCAAAGTCCTCATCTGGCAAGGACACAGGACAAGACAATGAGAAACCAATAGAGTTGGCATTAGTCCTTGATCTTGAGGCCAGAGCCAAACTATGAGGATCAGTGGGGCTCTCTCTCTCTTGGCTCTCAGGCCACGATCAACCTCTGAAGACCAGAGCTTGGAAAACAGCTCATCAAGCGATAGCGTGTCATACACGCTCGACTCCTCAATGGCTTCGACCTTAGCACTCCACATAGACCTATCCAGGGCATGCAAAAGCTTGATAGCTTGATCATGATCCGTGTATGGGAGCACTGTCACATTGGCCCTCATGTTGTTGACTATGCTGGTGAAGCGCTGAAACATAGCATCGGTCGACTAACGGGGAGATGAGTGAAATTCTTGTACTCTCTCCGGTAAGTGGAAAACAAACGGGCTTGCACCTGGGCATTGCCAACATGAGCATTTCTAAGCTTAAGCCAAATCTTTCCGGCCACATTCTCTCCGTACACTCGCTCAAACTCCGAGGCACAGCATTGCTGTTGGCCTCACACATGTCCCGCGATCCTGGAAGCAGAAAACTGTCTGGAATGACATAATGAGGATTTTGAGTCACATCCCAGATCAGAGTCCCCTTCCCACACAAAAACGCGCTCATGCGCCTCTCCCACATCGGGTAATTCTAGCCATCGAAGTTCGGAGGAGCCGACCCCTTGCCATAGTCGTCCATCTTTGGATCTTAGACTGGTTAGAATCACGAAGATCCGTAACCGGCTCTGATACCAATTGAAGGACCGAATAGGCGACCAGAGAGGGGGGGGAGTGAATGGGAGCCGATAAAAATTGTTCCCGAAGGACGAACTCGGCCTATACCCCGATTGCCACTCCGAGTACTCGCACACACCCGGGAAGCTCTAGACTAGGCACACACAAGCCTACAAATCCTAGAGACAAGCTATGAATCAAAGCGCGGAAGCACAAGACAAGAATCAAAGCGCTTGGCCAATTCTGGAAAAGCCAGCGCGGACTGTCCGTGCAGTACGGGCAGACTGTCCGCTAGTCACAGGCGAACTGTCCGGACCGACCGTGTGGACAGTCCGAAAACTCCAACAGAACCACCAGAGACACACCGGGAAAAATGGACTGTCCGGCTGAGCCACACGGACCGTCCGCCAGTGTCGCGGACTATCCGTGAAGGCCACGCGGACCGTCCGTCGAACTCACTGAAAACCCCAGACAAACGCAGACCAACCCCAGACAAAAACTGAGCCACGCGAACCGTCCGAGAAGCACTCGCGGACTATCTGCAAACTGCCAGCAACAAAACCCTAGGGGCGAAACGGATGGAAACATGAACGCGCACGAACACGCGATGAACTGCGACGAACATAGGTCACACGGATTGTCCGCCACAGCCCCGCGGACTATCCGTGGCTCACGAACAGAGCAGGAACAACACGACCCCACGAAGTCAACGCTCCAAATCCATCACCGGATCTCCTAAACGGCTAGAGCTCTTGAGACAAGATTTTGGGGTAGATGAGAAGCGTCACTAGGTGAAGCTATGCCCCAAAAATCTCAGCCTCTAACTCCCTAAAACATCGGGAATCGCGGATCACACGAACCACCACCAAGAACTCAGGCTCCCACCAAAAACTCACGAATCGAAGGTGTTT
The DNA here is from genome assembly GCA_036936925.1 of Cenchrus fungigraminus. NCBI lineage: Eukaryota > Viridiplantae > Streptophyta > Magnoliopsida > Poales > Poaceae > Cenchrus > Cenchrus fungigraminus. The sequence continues at coordinate 27,001,195 of CM072775.1, forward strand.
CCCGGCGTTTGAGGGGTCAAGATCACACACAAAGATGCGTAAGGCATCCACCCATGATCCCCTCAAAGAAATCCGAGAGAAAACGCCCTCAAATCAACAAATCGAGCGAAGAACAAAAATCCCCAAAAATAGCCCCAAAAATGACAAGAAAATCACAAAGAGCTAGGAGATCACCGCAACGCCGAATGCTTCCATACATCCAGAGGTCAGAGTCTATACAAGAATCTAGCCTAAGGAAAGTAGAGGAAAAGAAGCAGTCCAGAGTGATCTACCAGGGGAGGAAACCCTAGAGTCCAAGAGAGAGAGATGCCATCCACCTCTCCACTATTTATACGAGGTCCACTTGAGGAGGCAAATGACCAAGCTACCCCTACAACTCAAATAGAAGATACACACCCCTCAGGGGCAATATGGTCATGTCCTCATCGAGCGGACACGCTTCCACCACGGACTTGATTAGCCTCGATGCAAGCCCCGCGATCATGCCACGTGTCCCCCGCCTCGAAGCTTCCCGACGCTCCTGGATCCCCGTCTTCGTCTCATCGGGCCTCCGACTTGGTTTTGCGGCCCAAACCAAGAAACCGTCCACCGATGGTTTTGTGGGCAAACCACCAAACTCCGCGTGCAAGCTTCGGGCTCGATCCGCTACCTTGCACCGGCCCATGTTCACGACTTCAACTTGCTAGTCTTGCACCGCATGGCTCGCACTTGACCCTATTGGCCACCGGGTCCATCGAACCAAGCCTACTTGCCTCTCCATCACCTGGAGGCCACCACGGCTAAGGCCTTTCGCGCTTGTTCTTCACCTGCACCAACACGAGTCAAGCCACAACCTGTATCTGCACACTTAGCCAAGCATCAGTCCACACTATGTTGTCAATCACTCATCACTAAGGAGCGACCCTCCACTGGTCTTTGGACACACCTGGTCCTCATTCTCACACCCCTTTGACTGCGGTCATGACCGAGCGACCTTGTGAGCTATTGCACATGGATTTGGTTAGGCCAGCTCATGTTCGCTCTGCGGGTGGGAAGTGGTATGTTTTAGTTGTGGTTGATGATTTTTCGAGGTACTCTTTGGTTTTCTTTTTGGAGGATAAGAGGGAGACATTTGGCTTTGTTCGGGACTTGATCTTGAGGTTGACGAATGAGAGACATGGTGATGCCATTTGAGCTATACGCAGTGACTATGGCACGGAATTCAAGAACACTCATTTTGATGCCTTTTGTAGTGATCTTGGTCTCGATCATCAATACTCTTCTCCATACTTCGCTTGCCAGAATGGCGTAGTGGAGAGGAAGAACCGGACCCTTTGTGAGATGGCCAGGATGATGCTCGATGAGCATAGCTCTCCTAGGCGTTTCTGGGCCGAGGCGGTCAATACCGCTTGCTATGTCTCAAATCGCATCTTTCTTTGTGCTTTCAAGAAGAAGACCTCTTATGAGCTGATGCATGGGCGACAACCCAAGGTGAGTCACTTTCGTGCTTTCGGATGCAAGTGTTTTATCTTAAAGAAGGGCAAGTTGGATAAGTTTGAGGCTATATGTTCGGATGGTATTTTCCTTGGTTATGCGATTCACTCTAGAGCATATCGTGTGCTCAATCTTGACACTAACCGAATCAAGGAGACTTGCGAGGTAACCTTCGACGAGACACATCCATGTAGCTCTTCTGCTTTTGAGTGTGCAGGTGACGAGGAGATTGGAGCAAGGATCTTTGAGGATGAGAAGGATGGAGATGGAGATGAAGACGATGATAGTGGTGATGCTCCCGAGGCTGATCGTGTACATGCTACTTCCACTACGACGACGACGATCGAGGATGGTCCATCCCCTACACCCACTACGACTAAGGCTGTTCGAGTGGAGGTTGCTGCTGAGGGGGAGGTTGTGTCCAAGCGAGAGGCTCCCGGCGTGTACAGGTGGATCACCCACCAACGACGATCATAGGTGACCTTCATGAACGCACTACACGTCGAGGTCAAGGAACACTTCTCATTTCACTCACTCTGCTTTTGTTGCTTCATTTGAGCCCAAAGATATTTGACACGCTTTGTCTGACGAGAATTGGGTGAATTCCATGCATGAGGAGTTGGAGAATTTTGAGAGAAACCAAGTTTGGGTGTTAGTCGATCCACCACCAAATTGCCATCCCATAGGTACCAAGTGGGTGTGGAAGAACAAGGAAGGTGAGAATGGGATGGTTGTGAGAAACAAGTCGAGGTTGGTGGCTCAGGGGTTCAACGAGAAAGAGGGTATAGACTATGAGGAGACATTTGCTCCTGTGGCCCATTTGGAGGCAATTAGGATCCTTCTAGCCTTTGTCGTGGCTAAAGGGTTCAAGTTGTTCCAGATGGACGTGAAGAGTTCTTTCTTGAATGGGGTGATAGAGGAAGAAGTGTACGTGAGGCTACCCCCGGGGTTTGAGTGTGAAAAATACCCACACTATGTATACAAACTCTGGAGAGTGCTTTATGGGTTGAAACAGGCACCGAGGGCTTGGTATGGTAGGTTGAGAGGCTTTTCGCTGAGCAATGGGTTTGTTGGGGAATCCACCTTACGAATGATGAAGGAAAAAGCCTTAGCGAAGATGATGAGAAGAAAGAGGAAGAAATCCTGAGTTAGAAGAAATGCTTCGAGGTTGAATCAGTCAATGTCGTCATCGAGAAGATACAAAGAAACATAAGAAGCTTTGCTACGTAAGAAGAAGGAAGCTACTACATGCCAAGGGCAAATCTGTAATATAAGCGGAGTCCTCGCAATTGCCGAGGACGAATGTACCCCTCACCTTCCATATATGTGTACTGTATTCAAGGGGAGAAATGTAATGTAAAAGTGACCTCAGGGCACTATAAATGGAGCCCCCATGCCTTCGTGTAAAGGGATCACCTTTTTTCAGAGCAAAAGAACTTTTGGCAGCGTCTTTTCACTTTATTGTCTGGGGATTTTCGAATTCCCAACATTGGCACCCACCGTGTTCTTAGCCGTTAGAAACCCATGATGGCACCACCAAAGAAAACCAAGAAACCCACCACACAAGATCTTGAGAGCGAAGACAACCAAGAAAACACAGAGCAAGGCCTTGTCCTCCACCCCAAAGCCAACACCACACAAGTTCCAGAACAAGTCCAAGATCTGCAAAGCAACAGAAACGAGAAAGGCAAAGAACCAAAAGAAATACCGGAAGCCAGCAATGAGCACAATGAACACGAAGCACCTGATGAAGAGCTAGAGGCCGTGTTGAAGCAAGTCCAAACTTTGAAAAGGTAGAAAGAAAAACTAGCCATGCAGCTCAAGGCAAAAAAGCAAGCCACTAACAGAAGCTTTTATCGAAGACGAATGGAGTTTTCGTTGGTTGTGTTTTCAAGGAGCGAAGTTGAAAAATGAGGAGGATTCATGAAAACCATTTCCCAAAGTCATGGTTTTCTACGAGAAGCGCTGCGATGCTCAAGATCGTGGAAGAAAGGAACAAATTCAGTCGAAGGATGACGCCAGAACGAATGATGAAGGAAAAAGCCTTAGCGAAGATGATGAGAAGAAAGAGGAAGAAATCCTGAGTTAGAAGAAATGCTTCGAGGTTGAATCAGTCAATGTCGTCATCGTGAAGATACAAAGAAACGTAAGAAGCTTTGCTACGTAAGAAGAAGGAAGCTACTACACGCCAAGGGCAAATCTGTAATATTTGCGGAGTCCCCGCAATTGCCGGGGACGAATGTACCCCTCACCTTCCATATATGTGTACTATATTCAAGGGTGGAAATGGAATGTAAAAGTGACCTCCTGGCACTATAAAAGGAGCCCCCATGCCTCCGTGTAAAGGGATCACCTTTTTTCAGAGCAAAAGAACTTTTGGCAGCATCTTTTCACTTTATTGTCTGGGCATTTTCGAATTCCCAACAGGATTTGTGATGGGCACAGTTGATAAGACCTTATTTCTCCTTAAGTATGAAAATGACATTTTGATTGTTCAGATTTACGTGGATGACATAATCTTTGGTCGCTCTTCTCATGATCTTGTTGCCATATTTGCAGATGACATGAGCAGGGAATTTGAGATGTCTATGATGGGCGAGCTGCAGTTTTTCTTAGGACTCCAGATCAAGAAGTGCAAGGACGGGACGTTTGTACATCAGGCGAAGTACACTAGGGACATGGTGAAGAAGTTTGGCATGAACGACTCCAAGCCGCTGACTACACCGATGGGTACAACTACGGCTTTGGACGCGGATGAGGATGGTGAACCCGTGGACCAGAAGGAGTACCGGAGCATGATCGTCTCCCTCCTCTACTTAACGGCGATGAGGCCGGACATACAGTTCAGTGTGTGTCTATGCGCTCGTTTTCAGGCTTCACCGAGGAATTCACATCGGCAGGCCGTCAAGCGAATTTTCAGGTACTCGAACTACACTCCTGAGTTTGGACTTTGGTATTCTGCCTCCTCGACACTCAGACTTCACGGGTACTCCGATGCTGATTTTGCTGGGTGTCGATTGGACCGCAAGTCTACCTCTGGGTGTTGCCAGTTTCTTGGTTCTTCTTTGGTCTCTTGGTCATCACGCAAGCAATCCAGTGTAGCCCAGTCCACTACAGAGGCCGAGTATGTAGCTGCAGCCAGTTGTTGTTCACAGCTCCTATGGATGACCTACACTATGAGCGATTTTAGTGAGGAGTGCTCCCAGGTTCCACTCTTTTGTGACAGCACCAGTGCCATAAGTGTAGCCACAAACCATGTTCTTCACTCCAAAACAAAACATATCGAAGTGAGATACCACTTTCTGAGGGACAATGTTGAGAAAGGGAACATATCCTTGTCCTATGTACCTACCCAAGATCAGCTAGCCGACATATTAACTAAATCACTTGACCAAGTTACCTTCACACGCTTGCGAGGTGAACTTGGAGTGTGCTTTCCTTTCTAGCTGGGTCTTGGGGCTTCTCATGTATATATGTGATATATGTGTCATTTTGTTGCATTCCATGCATGCATTTTACATTTTTGTACAAAACCTGGTAGGATAGCCATTTTTGGATCATTTGTGTTAGGATAAGCTTCTCTTATATACTTTGATCAATGTGATGTGTTATATGTGAGATATGTGTATGCGTTGGGAATGGTGATGTGAATGCTATGCTCTTGATGGTTTTGTCATATATTCATGATGAGATAGCTTCCTTTTTCTGAAAATGCTAAAAATTGCTTCACTCATGAGTAGATACTTGTCTATGCTCAACTTGTGCTCAAATGTCTATATCATGCTTAGTTTGTGCTTGAGTATCATGTTCTCTTTGCTTGGGGTCAAAGACCCATTTTTCATGGTAAATGTTTAGCCCATATGTTCACTTGTGGAGGAGCATAAGCTTCTTTTTGCCGCAAAGTCATTTCATGTACCATGCTTAAATTTGAAAATGAAATTGGTGTATGAATTGCCTTATGCTTGAAAAATGAGCTCTTAATCATGTCTTTATCCTTTTGATATACATATCTTGGGTGCTAAACCGTTGCGTGTTGTCTACAATGAGAAGTCTCATTTTAAAAAGTAGACACATGGCTCTGTGGCTTTGACATGACATTTAGTAGCTTATGGGCATTTATCATGATCTTGTGATGAGAACTTGTGATCTTGTATGAGCTTTGGATGATCTAGTTTGTTTTTGCTCAAAGTGCTATGGATAGGGCTTTGCTCATGAGATGAATGTTTCTTTGTGAAAATTGCTTAAAATTGTTGTTGGCCATGTCACATGCTTATATATCTCTACTTTCTTGATGGCAATGTGCTAACTACACCATGTCTACTTTGCTTGCTCTATGTCTCATTTGTAGCATTTTGTTGTGCTCTTTATATATCTGAGAAGCTTAGTAGAGTGTATATGCTTTGACATGCATTTTTCATGAAAACAAGGGGGAGAGTTTCATATACCTTGATTCGTGCATTGTCAACAAGGGGGAGAATATGTATGCGAATTTGGGGAGAATTGGTATGCATTTGTGAGATTGTTGCATGTGAGGAGAAAAAAATTGAGAAAAGAGGTTGCATTTGCTCAAGAGGAGTTTGCATATGTGCAGGGGGAGCTCCTTTGGATTGCCTGAGTTTTGTGCTTTGTGGTGTGCTCTTTGTGAGCTTAGTTTTGTCTCGGCAGTGTTGAGCCGTTGCCCTTGCCTTAGGGGGTCGAGACTTGGTCTGGCGAGTGATCACATTTTTCACTTGTTCTTTGGCTTGGGATCACTTGCTTGGAGGTTTGTGTTCGTGGTTGTTTTCTTTTCTTTTTCTCTATGATGGTTACTATGGGCGTTGTCAATGCACTCATCAAGGGGGAGATTGAGGACCAAGTGTGTCCGAAGACCAGTGGAGGGTCGCTCCTTAGTGATGAGTGATTGACAACGTTGTGTGGATTGATGCTTGGCTAAGTATGCAGGTACAGGTTGCAGCTTGACTCGTGTTGGTGCGGGTGAAGATCAAGCGCGAAAGGCCTTAGCCGTGGCAGCCTCCAGGTGATGGAGAGGCAAGTAGGCTTGGTTCGATGGACCCGGTGGCCGATGGGGTCAAGTGTGAGCCGTGCGGTGCAAGACTAGCAAGTTGAAGTCGTGAACATGGGCCGGTGCAAGGTAGCGGATCGAGCCCGAAGCTTGCACGTGGGGTTTGGTGGTTTGCCCACAAAACCATCGGTGGACGGTTTCTTGGTTTGGGCCGCAAAACCAAGTCGGAGGCCCGATGTGACTGAGACGGTGATCCGGGAGCGTCGGGAAGCTTCGAGGTGGGAGGCACGTGGCGTGATCGCGAGGCTTGCGTCGAGGCTAAGCAAATCCGCGGTGGAAGCGTGTCCGCTCGATGTAGACTTGACCATATTGCCCCTGAGGGGTGTGTATCTTCTATTTGAGTTGTAGGGGTAGCGTGGTCATTTCCCTCCTCTGGTGGACCTCGTATAAATAGCGAAGAGATGGATGGCATCTCTCTCTCTCTTGGACTTTACGGTTTCCTCCCCCGGTAGATTGCTCTGGACTGCTTCTTTTTCCTCCGCTTTCATTAGGCTAGATTTTTGTATAGACTCTGACCTCTGGATGTATGGAAGCATTCGGCATTGCGGTGATCTCCTAGCTCTTTGCGATTTTCGTGTCATTTTCGGGGCTATTTTTGGGGTGTTTTGTTCTTCGCTCGATTCGTTGATTTGAGAGCGTTTTCTCTCGGATTTCTTTGAGGGGATCATGGGTGGATGCCTTGCACATCTTTGGGTGTCATCTTGACCCCTCAAACGCCGGGAAATCCCTTCGATTCGTGAGTTTTGGTTGGAGTCCGAGTTCTTGGTGGTGGTTCATGTGATCCGTGATTCCCGGTGATTTAGGGAGTTAGAGGCTGAGATTTTTGGGGTATAGCTTCACCTAGTGACGCTTCTCATCTACCCCAAATCTTGTCTCAAGAGCTCTTGCCGTTTGGGAGATCCGGTGATGGAAAGGGGGAGTTGACTCCCGCGCGCACGAGCTTTTTCTACTCTGTCCGCGCTTGTTGGACTGTCCGTGGGTAGCGCACGGACTGTCCACGCTACTATAGTTCGTCGCGTGTTCGTCTGTGTTCGTGCGCGCTCGTGTTTTGATACGTTGTGTTCGAGGGTTTTGTTTGGGAGTGGTTTGCCGGGCTGTCCGGCAGGTGGAGCCGGACTGTCCGCGGGGCCCGGACCGTCCGCGGTGCTTGCCCGGACTGTCTGAATTTCCTCGGTTCACTACAGGAGGCTCGGTGCGTTATTTCGGACTGTCCGCCGTGACTTCACGGACTGTCCGCGAGCTGCACGGACTGTCCGCCGAACCCATGCGGACTGTCCGTCCAGGCCATCGCAGATTTGGCTAAGTCCTTTGTTTCTTGTCTTGTGCTTCCGTGTTTTGATTCAAGGCTTTTCTCTAGGACTTGTAGGTTTGTGTGTGCCTAGTATAGAGCTTCTTTGGTGTGTGCGAGTGATCGGAGTGGCAATCAGGGTATAGTCCGAGTTCATCCTTCGGGAAGAATTTTTTTATCGGCTCCCATTCACTCCCCCCCCTCTGGTCGCCTATTCGGTCCTTCAAGGTGCCGATGTGTGGCCGTGCGGGCCACCGGCGCTGGTGCGCCTGGCACGCCTGCCGCGTTGACCTGTGGATCTGGTGGCCAATGGCCATGCACCACGTGTCTTGTCTCATGTATTTTTGTCCATTCCATATATTTTGCATCCGAACTCCAAAATAGACAAATAATATATCCATTTCAATCGTCTCGACGAGCCCATCGCAATGGTGCAGTCCAATTTGGCATTTGAGATGGTTTTTGATGACATCCTATGTAAGTCATTGATTCACTTGCTCTCAACTGTACCATTTAACACATATTTCGGTGCATCCTACAACAAAAGCTAGAAACACCAACACTTGTGGAGATTGCAGTATAAGGCCCCATTCTAGTATTGATGATCACTTTCTATTCATTTTTTGCAGGAGTTGACGGCATAAAAGTGGTACTTAACAGCCGTCAACAACACCCCCACACTTGACATAAGCTCGTCCTCGAGTGAAGGGGAAAGGATCAAGGTGAGACATGATATCCAAAGGTATGAAGCGAGCATAAGAGATATTCCAAACCACACCTTGCACTTGTGAACTTTGTGGAGTGTCTATCATGCCATCTTGGGTAGTTGAGGAATGGAACAGTCATGGATCAAATCACTTCTGCTCATCATGTCAAGTAACTTGGGGTTTTGCAATAAGTTTTTAAAACAAACCTTGCCTAGCTCCTCATTTTATTCTCTCAGATCGCTCAATGTGTATATGTCCTCACCAAGGCATTACAATTGCCTTTCTTTCATCCTAATTCTAATGATGGCTATATGTGGAGCTCAAGGTAGGATAAAAGATAAAGCATACTTGTATCACATATATTGCAAAGTCAAAAACCAGATCCAAGGAGAAAATCAAGTCATACAATAAGATCAAGATATGCACATGCATGGATGTGATGGATATGGTGAGGTCGATACTAGGCCCGGAATGGGTGCTAGATATTGCCATATATATGATGAATATTGTGGTGATGGTAAGGTGGACACTAGGTCTGGAGTGGGTGCTAGTTATTACCATCAAATTCATTGGAACTCCTTTTTGCATGATTCCATCTCTCTCCTTTTTCTTCTTTCTTTTGGACATGGGCTACCTCTCTTTTTTTCTCTTTTTTTATGCCTTGGGCATTTTTTTCACTCATACTTTGAGCATGTTTTTTTTGCATAGCCCATATCCTTTTTCGAAGATACTTTTGGAGAAAGAGGTCAAACATAGAGCTTTATTTCGTGGAATAGATGGATGATACATTGCTTACTTCCAGTGTAGAAGCATAGCAAGGGGATATGGAGTGCACATGAATCTTGATCATGAAAGCATGAAAAGAATTCTCATAAAGGGTCACAACAATTTGACAAAGCTCAATGCAATTACAAGCAGCATATGAGTACAAGGTTTTCTAGATAACTCATCATATGGCTTTGGTAGAACTTTGGCATGTCAAAGAGGATCTTTGCAAAGGGTTTTTAAGTTTTCAAATAAAATTCTCAAGCACTCAAACATTTAGAGAGAAGATCATATCATCAAACCATATCACAAACATCAACTACTTAGATGAGTATGAGTTCCCTAATGATATTTGTTCACAAGCAACAAGATAATAAGTATGCAATGAAGCATATGCAAGCCAACCACAGGAAACAAGTAAAGCAAGTCGAGCACGATTCCATGAGTTGATTTAACAGATAAGAATTGAAACTCATTCAAACTCATAAATCAGGAAGAGTGAGATAAAGGGTGCACATACCATCGCTCCTGAAGAAAAGGGGAGCAAGGAGGACTAGCAGTGGTTCGGCTGACCCATGGGGCAGCCGGCTCACTCTAGTTTACCTTGTCCCTTGTCAAGAAAGTGCAGTCGATGTTGTGCAACACCTTTGTGGGAGATCTCAAGTGTGTATGTCGATGATAATCTTGGGAGATCTCCCCCACACTTGTTCATGTACCTAGTGCTGTCTTCAAACAACAGAGTAAAAATAAAAGAGGGACTCTAATGGTTCGAGAACCAGGGAGACTTTATTCGAAAAAAAACATATTTTTTGTTTTTTTATTCACCATGAAACCAAGCTCAAACAAGGCTGACATGCCTTGGCTTACCTTCCCATTTGAGTCAAGCTCGATGACTTACACCATTTGGATTCGAAAATTCTTGCAAGGGTTAGTCCGCATATACAACCAATATCCATGAAAGCATTAACTATAAGCTTCATCAGTCAAACTCGACACCATGTCTTGTTTGATTGAAGAAGATAGTTTTAACCTAAGCACCATGCTTAATTTAAAACAACATATGAATGCACGTTAGCTAAACATGCACTCAAACCATATCATTACAAACATAGATAAAGGAAGTACGAAAGCATGATCAAGCTATTTCCAAAGGGACATAAACATGAGCATAAGATGGTGAACATCGGGCAACCTCCCGGAAGGGCTTTGTTTAAAGTCAAAAGCAGGACATACCTAACTGGGCAAGATGCAAGACCTACATCATCTCCAAACCAGGATAGGATTTGGATGAGCGGAACTTTACTTGGGATGCTTACATACCTCCCCCACACTTTTAGTTTGCATTGCTAGGCAACAAAACTCAAGTGTGTGGAGATCAAGCTTCCTTTTGTAAATGTTCCCTCACCAAATGTTACCAAGGTGTAGTTGATGTAGCTCAGATGTTCTTAAGTGTTATCTGTCCATCGTTCTTCTCAATCTCCACCTGAAAGGTTAGTGACCAAAAATACCCGAAGGACAATCTTATCATAAAAACATGCTCTTGCTTTTTATTTGATAAGGGAAATAAAATCTAACCTAATCCAGGCTATCTCCTGATAGTGCTTTGTTTATGGTCATAAGCTCGACCCTGAGAACTTCTTCTTGCACCTTTCATTGGTGATGTCATTCCCGTCTCACCACCAATCATTAATGTGTCATTAAAGCTTCAGTTGCAAGGTTAGTGCCACAATGCATACACGAAATTTACAATGCTTATGGTAACCATATGCATCTACAACCTTCCTACTAAACTTTTTACAAAAGAGGACCATAAGGAGGTTGTAGAGCTCGTGCGTGCTCCCTGAACTGAGCATGGCTGGCTCTGGAGAGGCATGTGCAAGCATGGTTCCTGAAGTATATCAAGAGTGAAGTTACCATGCTTGTCAATGGAATCCTTTCCTCCAGACTCCAGAGTCGGCGCCTCATAGATTTCCATGGCCCATGAATTCTCCAGCTCAAGAGATTCATCATGGAAGCTCAGTGTTGATTCTCGATCAAGTCGAGAGCAACATAGTATGGGCCAGTGGGAAGAGGCTCAATCTCGGTCGAGAGTGATGATGATCGTTTGCCTTCACAAAGGTGAAGAGGGTCTTCCAAGTCATACTCTTGAGGAGTAGAAAATTCTACAACCTCAATGAGAATGGGCTCGGACGACACGAACGGAGGTACATGCATCATCTCCTCGAGTGGGTTTAGCTTGGGAAGAGGCTTTTCCACAAAATTTTCCGAAAACAAGGGTGTGGCGGCAGAAGCGGCTTCCCTGAGCTTTTCATCTAGGCTCCCTCGAGATGCATCGAGAAGTTTTCTCTAGGGGAGCCTAGGAGGAGATCAAGATCGAGGATATCAAAGATGTGGAGGTCTAGATTAACCATGATCTTGTCTACTAAGAGTGGCACAACACATGCAACCCCAGACACTCAAGAATGTGTCCACAGGGACAACTCTTGAGGAGCTTGTTGAACGGTCTTAGCGTAACATTGCCCAACAATGTGTACGCTAGGTGCCATGGCATAATATTAACCTCCATAGTAGGGTTAAGATGGGCTTCTATGATAATTCCCTTTATGGAACAAGAAATGATCGTAGAGGGTGAACAACTCCAAAGTACTTCAGAAAGGTGTCCCACTCTAGTTGACCACTTCTTCTCCATGGCCTCCATGATAAATGTTTAATTTGGAGGGTTGAGAGGCAAAGGAGGTACCGTAGGCCTAGGGGAAGGTTCTGTCAAAGGACTTCTAGCTGATTGGATTTGGACAGAAGAGGGCTCCCTCCCTAATTGGCCATCTAAGAAATTCGAGGTGTTCTTTAGATTTTCAGGAGGGTCATCCTCGAATTGATGAAGGAACTTTAGAGGTTGAATTTCTTCTTCCTCCATTGTTCCTGGTTCAGGTGAAGGTTCTATGGCTGAATAAGAGGACGCGGAAGGTGATGGATCGGATTCAGCCAATAGAAGATCTTCATGGCTCGACTCAGATTGGCGGGGTTCACTATGATTGGTGGGGAAGAAAGAGCTCACCATGAGGGAATCAAAGATTTCTCTTACTTCTGCTAGAGTTCTGTGAACTAACGAACCTCCGGCAGTCTCGTTGAGATCTAAGGCAGCATCCATGTCTAGACCCATGCAAAAGATGTATAATGGTACATCATCAGGAATGGACCATATGTCTAGGTCAGAAGCCAAAAGCCGTAAGAACCTAGCCCATGCTGCACCTGTAGACTCCTCTAATTGCTCGAACTCGAGAATGTCCATTGGGAGAGAAGCTATGCAATTGTACCATAGCTCCATCCTCTTCATGAGAGAGAATGAGTAACAAAAGTCATCACGAAGTTCTTCCCAAGTACCGTGCACACTCCCTACAGTGTGAATGTACCATTGTTCTGCTGTCCCCATGAGAGAGAAAGGAAACAAATTCCACCTCATGGTTTTCTATGTCATGCCTGGGATAACCAAGCGTGAACACAGATCCTCAGATTCTTTCAAATGAATGTAGGGATCTTCGTTGATCGCTCCAAAGAAGGGTCTATCCTGAACCATATCTATAAGGTCGGGGTTGCGTTCATGGTTGGATGAAGACGTTGATGGGTCATTGAACTCGTAAGTTGAGGTGGAGAGGTTGTGAAAGGATGACCTCTCCACGGGTAACGGGGGTAAAGGTAGAACAAAGAAAAATGAAAAGATACGAGGACCACTGGGTACGAAGATAGATACAACAACCATTCCCCGGCTACGGCGCCAGAAAGCTTGTTGGGTATTTTAGCGTCACACGAATAAATCCGCAAGCACACGGATACAATTGTAGCTTTCACCTTAGAGTATTCTAAGGGTATCGAATCCAAGGGAATGTGTGTGTACTAACTCCGTACTAGTCGGTCCAAGGACACACCCAGATAAGAGGCAAGGATTGAGAGGATTCCTAAAGATAGCACTATAGATGAGATTAAAGGTCGATCTCTAGATAGAACTTGGCTTAGGGTACTGATAGCCCTGACTTAACAGGCGACTCCAGCACACGGATCTATGTAGAATGAAGCTCTGACTATATCCAGCCGCGGAGGATCAACGAGGGCCAGGCGGGCTGTCACCACCACCTGGACTGCCTCTACCTAATCCTGGGATAAGCCGAACGAATGATAACTGGTAGCGTGACACAACGTCTACGCTGTGGTTACTGTCGTAGCCAACGGACTACGGCAATCTGTACTTATAGAACTACGATCACGGAAGAGAACTGATCTCACTCACTATATGTACTACTAGCTTATACTAAAGGCATACAGGAGAGAACTTGACCCGTACTATGCTTCCAACGTATACGAACGACTTGCAGCAGACGAACACATAAACCCAGGATCTACGCACTAGCAGAGAAAAAAGTCTATTCATGCAACCTAGCATAAACTATTAGAAAGGAATCACGAACACACTTTATTCTAATAAGATCATGCAAGCATATCCACTTTATTCTAATTGACTAGTCATACAAACGGGATACAAACTTGTGCACCTAATCAACTAGATCGAGGGGGCATGTTCGTGAAGAACACGCGCCTCTAAATGATGAACAGGAGAAGAACACAAGAACATATCACTCAAGTATGAATAACACGTTAGTCCAAATAAAAAATGCAGAAATACTCACTTTACTCTAATTGAAGAACGAGCATCCATAGGGATACAACTCCCTCTCTCACTCTCCTATTCTCTAATCTACCAAGGAGAGGCCTCTCCTTTGAAGGGAAGTTCTCATCCTTGGGTGAGATGGTTTGTCTAAAATGACCTCCTCCCCTTGTATTTATAGGCAAGAGGGTGGCTTGTCTTGGGGGTGTTTGAGCACCATTTTGCCCCTATTTCCTAGCCTCCCAGCACCACCTGGCAGATGAAACGGAGCCCCCATGATACTGTAGCATGCAGGGGAAGGAGCCTGAGGCGGTGGAGGTGAAAACCCATCAAGAACCGGATATTAGGGGGTCGAACCGGGCCTAAACCGATGACTGGGTGCCTGAACCGGTCGAACTGGGGTGAAAACTAGCAGCGAAGGGCAATGGACCAGCAGACCAGTGAACCGACCTCCCGCGCGCCAGTCCTCGCGCGACACGCGTCCGGCCAGCGGTTCCCGCGCCCAGGCGCACGTTCCCCGCGCGTCCACGTTAGAGCCGCGGTGGCTAGCCGAGCGTCGCCACGTGGCCCAGGCAAGGTCACGCACGCACCAGTGGTTGGACCCGCCGCTGCTGCAGCAGACCAGCCAGGTGCCGACGCTTGGCCGGGAGGGCCATCGGTGCTAGTGCGCCTAGCACGCCTTCCGTGTTGACCTGTGGATCTGGTGGCCAATGGCCATGCACCACGTGGCTTGTCTCATCTATTTTTGTCCATTCCATATATTTTGCATCCGAACTCCAAAATAGACAAATAATATATCCTTTTCAATCGTCTCGACGAGCCCGTATCAATGGTGCAGTCCAATTTCGCATTTGAGACTATTTCTGATGACGTCCTATGTAAGTCATTGATTCACTTGCTCTCAATTGTACCATTTAACACATATTTTGGTGCATCCTGCAACAAAAGCTAGAAACACCAACACTTGTGGAGATTGTTAGTATAAGGCCTTATTCTAGTGTTGATGATCAATTTCTATTCATTTTATGCAGGAGTTGACGGCATAAAAGTGGCACTTAACAGCCGTCAACACTGGGCTAGTGGCTGCTGGATATCTTCCAGCGACCTTATCTTCCTCTGCGCCTCCTGGTCGTCAGGCAATGGTGCGGGGCACCAATACTACGTAGCGAGGGCCTGCACACAAGAAATCAACATAACACTGATTAGTGAGGTCGGCCTCCTAATAACTATACCGAGATTGACAGCAGTGAGGTCAACGACTTACTGGATCAGCCGCACACTTCAATGAATATGCCTTTGGGTAGGTCTTGTTGTGGATCCATCCGCAAAAGAGGTCCTTCACTCGGCGACCACCTCCTCCTTGGAGACCTTTCTATTGGCTTCACAAGTTGGGTCTGTCTGATCCCAGTACTCATATGACGGATGCACCCGGAACTTCATCAGCTGGATCTGACGACGACTAAAACTAATCGCCCCCCAGTCAGGCCGGCCTCCTTGAGCTCGGCCACCATGGCAAGGAGTGGCTCGATCTCTTCTTCTTCACAAGACGTCAACACAAGATCCCATTAAGAGACCTTAGTTGTCCCAAATCTCGATCGCTTCAGAAGCTCCAGCCTCTGGTTCGCGATGTAGAACCACTCTGACCTCCACCTAGTGTTGCTGTCTGTTGGCGTTTCTTAACGTCACCGCTAGTTGTACACCTAGAGGGAACGTATAAGAGCAACTGGGTATACCGCAAGCGCACGGAAATACTGATGTAGCACTTCACCTCAGGAGTATTCCGAAGGGTATCGAATCCAAGGAACGATGTGTACTACCTTCTATCCTAGAGTGATGATCCAAGGACACAACTCTATAGGATGAGATGAAGATAGAAAGGATCTTGCTGATAGCGTGAGAGTTGAGAACAGCCTCTCGATTAGGAACTCTCGTTTCGGACACCGGCCCCTCCTGGCTATAACAGTTGGTTCACGGCAAATGGTTGCCTGCACGCTGTATCCGAACGTGGGGGATTTCAGAAGGTCCAACGGCTGTCACTACCGCGGCCTACCCCAAGACAAACCATGGAATACAGGGCATTCGAAGGATAACCCGTAGTCTAGACACCACGTCTACACCACCGATTACTACTATAGCATGACTATGTCTGGCACCCCGTAGAAACACTATAGCACTCCGTATAAATATGGAGTGACGAACCCACGAGGGAGAGACCCGAACTCACTCAAGTATACACTATCCTATGCAAGGGATCACGGATGAACCTGATCTAGATTAGGATAAAGGAGCATTCACTTACTCTGATTAAACTAGCAAGCATACAAATAGGATACAAACTTAAGTGTTTATAACAGAAGATCAAGGGTCGTGTTCGTGAAGAACACGAGCCTCTAACTTATGAACAAACACGAAAGTATGAGAAACTTGCTCGTCAACTAGATCGAGGAAGCGTGTTCATGAAGAACACGAGCATCTGAATGATGAACGAACGAAGAACACAAGAACACAGTATGAATGCCACTTTAGTCTAATTGAGAATGTCGAAATACTCACTTTATTCTAAATGAAGAACAGAAGCATCCATCGAGGATCATTCTTGAGGAAATGTGCCAAACACCATGGCACAACCCCAAGGCACCACCCCACCTTCCTTCTAATCTCTAAGCACTAGCGAGCCAGCACTAATCCTATGCAAGAGCTCTCCTCTCCTAATGAGAGAAGCCAAGAGGCAAAAGTGAAAAGGAGGAGAAGAAGTGTGTGTCCCTATTCTTACCCCCTCCCCTTCTATTTATAGGCCCGGGTCACCACGCGAGAAATCCCCAAGCACCACGGGAATGCCCTTAGGATCCAATGGGGAGACGACACGTGGAGGATGGGCGCGAACCGCCTTAAGGTGGGGTCGGCTCCGATCACACCGCCTTTCATCTGGGTGACTGCCAGGTGGGTCCTCAAGGCGGTTCCCGGTGTATGGGTCGGTTGGAGGCGGTTTGCTCGGGTTGTGGGCCCTCAAATCCTTGTGCTGAACACGTGGCGGCGTCTGATTCGTCGGGAAGTGCTTCTCTTGGATTGATGAGGTGTGATGGACACATGGCATCCTGTGTGCCAGCACGTCACTACGTGGCCTGGTGTGGGTCCCACCGGGCCCACATATCAAGATGGTGATCTTGTCTTGTGCATATCTCTTTCATCCGGACTCAGAAGTAGACATATGATATATCCATTTCGATCGTCTTGACGAGCCCGTTGCAATGGTGCAGTCCAAATTGGCATTTGAGGTTGTTTATGATGACGTCCTTTAATAGCCATTGGATCACTTGCTCTCAATTGTACCAATTGGCACGCAATTCGGTGCATCCTACAACAAAAGCTAGAAACACCAACACTTGTGGAAATCATCAGTATCAAGCCCTATTCTAGTGTTGATGATCCTTTTATCATTATTTTATGTAGGTATTGATGGTGTAAAAGTAGCACTTAACAGCCGTCAACAACTCCCCCACACTTGACCTTTGCTTGTCCCGAGTGAAGGGAGTTAGATCAAGGTGAGACATGATATCCAAAGGTATGAAGCGAGCATAAGAGATATTCCAAACCATACCTTGTACTCATGAACTTATGAAGTGTCTATCATGCTATCTTGGGTAGTTGAAGAATGGAATGGTCAGGAGTCAAATCACTCCTACTCATCATGTCAAGTAACTTGGGGTTTTACAACAAGTTTTCAAAACAAACCTTGCTTAGCTCCTCATTTGATTCTCTCAGATCGCTCAATGTGTGTATGTCCTCACCAAGGCAGTATATTGCCTTTATTCATCCTACTTCTAATAAAAGCTTATGTGGAGCTCAGGGTAGGTATGAATGATAAGGCACACTTGCATCACATGTATTGCAAAGTCAAAGACTGGATCCAAGAGAAAAGCAATTCATACAATCAGATCAAGATGTGCACGTATACAGATATAATGAGTATGGTAAGGTGGATACTAGGCCCGGAATGGGTGCTAGATATTACCATACATTTATGATGGAAGCTAAGGTGATGGTAAGGTGGATACTAGCTCCGGAATGGATACTAGTTATTACCATCTAAAATATGAAACTCCTTTTTGCACGATTCTCTCTCTTGTATAAAAATCTTTTGAGAACATGGCTATCTCTATATATTTTTTTTTCCTTGTGGACCTTCATGTGTCCAACTCCTTTTTTTTCTTTTTTTTTCAATACCTAGACCTTCATGTGTCCATATTTTTTTTTTCGATAGCCATGTCTCTTGTGTAACAAAAACTAGAAGGGAGAGATCAACACATATGGAGCCTTATTTTCACGGAATGGATGAATGATACAATGCTAACTTCGAGTGTAGAGGCATGGCAAGGGGGAAATGGTGGTGTGCACATGAATCTTGATCATGAGAGCAATGAAAAGAATTCTTACAAGGGTCACAGAATTTGACAAAACTCAATGCAATAACAAGCAGCATATGAGTATATGGTTTTCAACTATGAACATCATATGGCTTTGGTGGGATGGTGGCATATCAAAGAGGAGCCTTGCAAAGGGTTTTCAGATTTTGAAATAAAATTACCCAAGCACTCAAGCATAAAGAGCGATGATCATATTATCAAGCCATATCACAAACACCAACTACTTCGATAAACATGAGTTCCCTAATAATATTAGTTCACAAGCATCAAGATGATGAGTAAGGAATAAAACATATGCAAGCCAACCATAGGAATCATGTAGAGCAAGCAGAGCACCATTATTAGAGTTTGATTTACTAGATAAGAATTGAAGATCTTTCAAACTCATAGGTTGAGAGTGAGATGAAGGGTGCACGTACCATCGCTCCTGAAGGATATGAGGAACAAGGGAAGACTAATGGTGATTCGGCTGACTCGTGGGGTAGCCAGCTCACTCTAGTTTACCTTGTCCTTGTCATGAAGGCATAGTCGATGTCGTGCAGCCCTTTGTGTGGGAGTTCTCAAGTGGATATGTCGATGATGAGCTTGAGAGAGCTCCCCCACACTGGTCCTTGTACTGGTGCTGTTCTTCAAGCAAAAGTGGAAACAAAAGATGGACTCTACCGGTTCGAGAACCATAGAACCTTTATTCAAAAGCAAATATTTTTGGTTTTTATTTTATTTTATTGTCACCGTGTCATTTACTCGAAAGGGTTAGACCAATATTACATTTCATACACAAAGGGGAATATACTTACCTTGGACCTTTGAGAGGTCATATGTACCACCTTTGCATGTTGTGCAACATGAATCTAACACCTCAACTTACCTTCCCAGATGAATTTAGCTTAATGACTTACCCATTCTAATTTGACAATTTTCTGCAGGGGTTAGTCAGCACATATGCAACCAAGATCTATGAAGATATAACTCTAAGGCTCATCAATCAAAACACGACACCATGTCGTGTTTGGTTGAAGAAGGCATTTTAACCTAAGCACCATGCTTAATTTAAAATAGCTTAGGAATGTACATTCGCGAAACACACATTCAAACCAGAGCATATGAACAAGGATAAAGGAAGCATGAAAGCATGATCAAGCTATCATCAACAAGGGATATAAGCATGAGCATAAGACGGTGAACCTCGAGAACCTCCCGGAAGGGCTTTGTTTAATGTCAAAAGCAGGACTTTCCTAGCTAATCAGCAAGATGCAGGAGCTGACATCATCTCCACACTAGGGTAAGATTTGGTAGAGGAAGAACTTTACTCAGGATGCTCACATACCTCCCCCACACTTGAAGTTGGCATTGCTAGGCAACAAAACTCAAGTGTGTGGTGATCAAGCTTCCTTTTGTAAATGTTCCCTCACCAAAACTTATCTAGGTATGTGGCTCACATGTTCGTAGGCATCATCTATCCATCTTTCTTTTCAATCTCCACCTGAAAGGTTAGTGACCAAAAATACCCGAAGGACGACTTATCCTAAAAACATGTTCTTGCTTTTATTCGAAAAGGGAAATAAAACCTAACCTAATCCAGGCTATCTCCTGGTAATGCTTTGTTTATTTATTGGTCATAAGCTCGACCATGGGAACTTCGTCTTGCAGCTATCGTTGGTGGTGCCATTCCCGTCTCACCACCAATCCTTGATGTATCGGTGAAGCTTTAGCTGCAAGGTTAGTTCCACAATGCACACACGAAATCTGATATGCTTATGATAGACATATACATCCACAATCCACCTTCTAAACATTCTGCAAAAGAGGTCCATAAGGTGATTGTAGCCCTCACGTGTGCTCAGCGCACTAAGCAAGTCTGACTCTGGAGGGACATGATGCGAGCATGGTCTGTATGGTAGATCAAGAATGAAGCTACCATGCTCGTGTGTGGAATCCTTTCCTCTAGACTCCAGAGTCAGTGCCTCGAAATGTTCCATGGCCCATGAATTCTCCATCTCAAGAGAGTCATCGTGGAAGCTCGATGTTGACTCTCGATCATAATCGAAAGCAACATAATACGGGCCAGCGGGAAGAGGCTGAAACTCGGTTGAGATAGATGATGATCGTTCGCCTCCACAGAGGTGAAGAGGATCTCCCGAGTCATCCCCTTGAGGAGTAGAGAAGTCTACAACTTCAATCGGAACAGGCTCGGATGATGCGAACGGAGATACGTGCATCATCGTCTCGAGCAGGTTTTGCTCGGGAAGAGGCTCTACCATGGAATGTTCGTGACAAGAGATGGATGTGGTAGAAGCGGCTTCCCTAAACTTTACATCTAGGCTTCCTTGAGATTTAGCAAGAAGTTCATCCAATGGGAAGCCCAGAAGAAGATCGAAATCCATGATGTCATAGATGTGAAAATCTAAGTGCACCTCAATCTTGTCTATGATGATTGGCACGTCCCTAGCAATCCCTCGACATGGGAAAATGTATTCTTTATACCTAGGACTTCGGAAATATCTATCAGTCGGGGTGAGGGGCATGTCACCCACCAGAGTGTCCAAAAGGTACTCCGATATGATGCAAACCCCAGCAGCAGGGTCATGAACAGCATCTATGGTGTTTCCCCTCATGGAGCAATGGATGGTCTTGGAAGTCGAGCTGACCCGAATTACTTCGGAAACAAGCTTTGATTTCCAAGGTGACCGATACACTATTGCCCCATGATTCCAAACTTCATCGAGAACCTCATGAAAGTCCAACGATGTCGTAGGTTCTCGTGCCAAGAACGATCTGAGGTATTTATGATGTTCCAAGAAGGATCACCCTCAAATCGAAAAGAGAACTCCAAAGGTTGAATTTCTTCTCCCTTTGGTGTTCGTGGTTCGGGAGAAGGCTCTCTAGACGAATCATTGGATGTGCAAGGTGAAAGCTCAAATTCGTCTATCAGGAGACTCTCTTGGATCGACTCTGATTCTTGATGGAGATCATTGTATCTGGGATGGGAAGAAGAGGTTTCTAAGAAGTATTCTAGGATCTCTCTTCTTTCCATTGGAGTTTGGGTTCTGAATGAACCTCCAGCTACAAGGTCGAGCTCAAATGCAGATTCCATGTCTATCATCCCGTGAAAGATGGTCAAAGACACATTATCGGGTATAGACAAGTCTGAGTTAAGCTCCAACAGGTGTGAGAACCTAGCCCAAGCTGCACCTATAGACTCGCACTCTAGTTGCTCAAATTCACGGAATTCACACGGTAGCGAATCTAAGTGTTCAAAAGGGGAGAACGAGTGACAAAAGTCATCTCGTAGTTCTTCCCAATTGTCTACACTCTCTATCGTGCGGGTGTACCATTGTTCCACTTTGTCTACAAGAGAAAAAGGGAACAACTTCCACCTCAAAGTTTCCAGTGTCATGCCTGGGATTACCAAGCACGAACACAGTTCTTCGAACTCCTTTAAATGATCATGGGGATCATCACTGATGGCACCAGAGAAAGGTCGATTCCGAACCATGGCTATAAAGCCGGGACGAAGCTTGTAGCTAGATGTAGAAGTTGATGGTTGCTCTAAGATGAACTCGCCCCTAGGAGTAGAGATGCTATTGCAGGAAAGCTTCTCCATGGGTAATGGGGGTAAAGGTAGAAGGAAAGAAACAAAAAGGATATCTGATGGTAACGGGGGTGAAGGTAGAAGAAAAAGGAAAAACAAAAGATACGAGGACCACTAGGTTCGAAGATAGATACAACAACCGTTCCCCGGTGACGGTGCCAGAAATGCTTGTTGGCATTTCTTAACGTCACCACTAGTTGTACACCTAGAGGGAACGTATAAGAGCAAATGGGTATACCGCAAGCGCACAGAAATACCGCTATAGCACTTCACCTCAGGAGTATTCCGAAGGGTATCGCATCCAAGGAACGATGTGTACTACCTTCTATCCTAGAGTGATAATCCAAGGACACAACTCTATAAGATGAGATGAAGATGGAAAGGATCTTGCTGATAGCGTGAGAGTTGAGAACAGCCTCTCGATAAGAAACCCTCGTTTCGGACACCGGCCGCTCCTGGCTATAACAGTTGGTTCACGGCAAATGGTTGCCTACACACTGTATCCGAACGTGGGGGATTTCAGAGGGTCCAACGGCTGTCACTACCACGGCCCACCCCAAGACAAACTGTGGGATACAGGGCATTCGAAGGATAACCCGTAGTCTAGACACCACGTCTACACCACCGATTACTACTATAGCACGGCTACGTCTGGCACCCCGTAGAAACACTATAGCACTCCATATAAATACGGAGCGACGAACCCATGTGGGAGAGACCTAAACTCACTGAAGTATACACTATCCTATGCAAGGGATCACGGATGAACCTGATCTAGATTAGGATAAAGGAGCATCCACTTACTCTAATTAAACTAGCAAGCATACAAACAGGATACAAACTTAAGTGTTTATAACAGAAGATCAAGGGTCGTGTTCGTGAAGAACACGAGCCTCTAACTTATGAACAAACACGAAAGTATGACAAACTTGCTCGTCAACTAGATCGAGGAAGCGTGTTCATGAAGAACACGAGCCTCTAAATGATGAACGAACGAAGAACACAAGAACACAGTATGAATGCCACTTTAGTCTAATTGAGAATGTCAAAATACTCAATTTATTCTAAATGAAGAACAGAAGCATCCGTAGAGGATCGTTCTTGAGGAAATGTGCCAAACACCACGGCACAACCGCAAGACACCACCCCACCTTCCTTCTAATCTCTAAGCACTAGCAAGCCAGCACTAATCCTATGCAAGAGCTCTCCTCTCCTAATGAGAGAAGCCAAGAGGCAAAAGTGAAAAGGAGGAGAAGAAGTGTGTGTCCCTATTCTTACCCCCTCCCCTTCTATTTATAGGCCCGGGTCACCGCGCGAGAACACCCCAAGCACCACGGGAATGCCCTTAGGATCCAATGGGGAGACGACACTTGGAGGATGGGCGCGAACTGCCTTAAGGTGGTGTCGGCCGACCTGTGGGGTCGGCCGATCCCGGGTCGGCTCCGATCGCGCCGCATTTCGTCTGGGTGACTACCAGGTGGGTCCTCAAGGTGGTTCCCGGTGTATGGGTCGGTTGGAGGCGGTTTGCTCGGGTTGTGGGCCCTCGAATCCTTATGCTGAACACGTGGCGGCGTCTGATTCGTCGGGAAGTGCTTCTCTTGGATTGATGAGGTGTCATGGACACATGGCATCCTGTGTGCCAGCACGTAGCTACGTGGCCTGGTGTGGGTCCCACCGGGCCCACATATCAAGATGGTGATCTTGTCTTGTGCATATCTCTTTCATCCGGACTCAGAAGTAGACATATGATATATCCATTTCGATCGTCTCGACGAGCCCGTCGCAATGGTGCAGTCCAAATTGGCATTTGTGGTTGTTTATGATGACGCCCTTTAATAGCCATTGGATCACTTGCTCTCAATTGTACCAATTGGCACGCAATTTGGTGCATCCTGCAACAAAAGCTAGAAACACCAACAGTTGTGGAAATCATCAGTATCAAGCACTATTCTAGTGTTGATGATCCTTTTATCATTATTTTATGCAGGTATTGACGGTGTAAAAGTAGCACTTAACAGCCGTCAACACTGTCTGGCAGCTCCATATCTATGTATTCTACCTTACGACCTGTCCTGAGGTAGAAACTGGCACTACCTACGACCGGTGACTTGCCCAGCTTCTTCTCTTGGAAGAAGTACCACCACAAATTGAAGTGTGGCGGAATGCCTAAGTATGCCTCGCACATATGAATGAAGGAAGAAACCATCGTAATGGAGTTGGGGACGAGATGTACCAGCTCCAAGCGGTAGTAGTGCAGCAGCCCACGGAAGAAATCTCCCATGGGGATGTTGAAGCCGCGCTCGGAGTAGGAGGCGAAGACGACCTGCTCGGTGACGTCCTCCGAGGGGAACGCGTCACCGGTGGGCGCCTTCCACTCTACCTCCGCCTTGGGCCTCAACAGCCCGCCCTCCACCAGCGCCTCGATTTTGGTCTCCGTCATCTCTGACGGCACCCACTGCTCCTCCGGTGCGGGGATTTGGCACGGTGCCATTTCTACTTCCTCGGTGAACCCTGATCTGGCCCTAAAGACGTAGAGGCTCTTCACACGCATGCGGCGGCGCGCAAGCAGAGTCGCTCACGACGGTGGCGGCAGCGGTGGTGTAGCGCGTGGCGGTGAGCTCCGGCTCTAGCTGCAGCGGCGCAAGGACTTTCTACGGCAGCAGAATGCATAACCCCAGCGGTGCAGATGCGAAAGAGTGCCAGTGGGGTCTGTCCCCGCGAGCAACGACCTATATATGGGCTCCCACAGTCCATCTGACTGTTTCTGGGTCGGCAAGCCCAACGGCTCTATACCAACGGGTCGTCGCCCCCAACAGCTGTTCTCCAACGGCTCTTTTTCAACAGATAACTACGCCAACAGCTCAATGCTAATTGGTCGTGTTATTTTGCAATTTATTCAGAATTCTACACTAGTAGCCTACTAGGTCGTCACAATCTCTTTTGAGGTCGGTGGGATGCTACTTGCTATCAGGTCGTCCTGATAGCGCCCCCGACCTTCTTGAAGTCAGTGGGCCTTCTGAAGGAGTCAAAATAGGTTGTAGGGGATTCAATTCCTCTATGCACATTATTACGCGTGATTTGACAGAAGATTGTGAACTTTACACATATGACTCCACAGCTTCATGGTCGTCATATTCCCCATCTGGTTCTCAACCAGTTGCAAGATACAAACTATTTCATCCCCATAATGTGCATGATTGAAGATCTGACCTACCTAGAGCGAATCTTGCCATGCTTTCTGCTATAGCAGAGCACATCGCAAGTTTTCTTCTGACTTCAAGACCTTCGTGGAGACCTCTCAGGGATCGGTTGCCCGACGCTAATCCTAGCAAGTCGTTTAGGGCCCCCGACTTTTGCATGCAGATGCGTTCTTCACCCCGGGTGTGTACTAGACTCTGAGACCTAGCACACTAGCCACTAAATCTATGCACCACCAGGCCTTGATGAGTATCTATTACTCGCCAAGAACCTAGAGTATCACACCGGTTTCCTTCTAGATTCCTCGGTGGATGCGGGCGCAGAGATCAGTGGATTACTCCACACTTCACAAGTATTCTTCTAGCTCCAAGCTTCTACAATTTCCTTCTTCTACACTTTGGCACACGGATGCATGCCCATGGCATGATATTATGGCTACAATGGAACTTCATGATCTCCTTCGTGGTGATTGTTTCTCCTCTTAGCTATAGTTGTATTTATAGCTGAGCTCTGCACTCAGTCGACCTCTCAACTATTGGCATGTGACCTCGGTTACTGTACACATGTGAGGCCTCCTTTGGCGTTTCCTTCCGACACACGACGACAAGGCTGTGTGTCCTGCACCTGACGCAAAGTGCATTGTTCGCATATGGATCCCTGCCAATCTTGCCGCCTGTGACTTGCACAGTGTGCGCTTTTTGCCAGACTTCGTCTGTTGCGCTCTGACAGACCTTTGTCAGATGCGATTTTTGTCACGTTGTGCTGGGCGAGTTGGCTGGTGATCTTATGCTACCTTGCACTATTTCCCCCGTGAATCTATAGTTCGCTTCTTCAACTAGCCTGACTCCGCGTCAGATGGCCCAGCTGCTATATGGTTTTGTATCTGCTAGTTCTACGACCTCTCCAGTTCTACGATTTGCTACGACTCCATCCGACGACATTCGCACCCGCCACGGCTCTACATCTTATTTGCACCCACTATGGCTCTGCATCCTAGTGCACCCGCTACGGCTCTGTGCGTAAACAGACCTTGTACCAATCAGCTTATATTTCTGTTTCCTGAGCAGAATGGTCGTAGGTTCGATTGAAGACCTTCTTGCGCTAGGCGTGCCTCGCTGCTATGCCAGATTCGTCTGGGCGCCTGGAGTCTACGATTTCGATGGCCTCATGAAGGTTAGTGTGCCTGCTACCTCGGTCATCAATACCACGGTACCCTGGCTCTGCAGGATTGCTAGAAGTTATGTTGGTCGTCTGGGCACCAAAATGGCCTTCCTGGAGGTCGGCGTGCCTCAGTTCCTTGGTCCTTCAATACCACGACACTGTTAGGGCCTTGCCAACCTAGTCTGGCGCCCTGGATGCGTGACCTCCCGCTGGTCGGTGTGCGTTTCTAGCCATGCCATGGGCACCATTGGAATGATTACTTCAAGGAATGAAGGCCTCTCTAGGGGGTGCGCACCAAGCTGGCTCTGCTAGGCATCTCCGGATGCTTGGGCCCTATTAACGTGAGACCTTCTTGAGGTCAGCCTGCCTCGAGTGGCTCTGTCAGACTCTTTGTAGCTATGCAAGACATGGGTGTCTCTACAACTGATTATCCACAACCACGACAGGATCTCTTCTCTTCTTTTCGGGACCATCAAACCGGCCATCAAACGCCCTATATTTTTCCTCGTCGCTTCGACCTTCTGGGAAACCTTGTTTCTCATCAAGTTGGCTCTTGAGCTGATTTCTTCTTGTTTTCCTTTTTTTGATCATCGAAGCAGTTTTGCTGCCTACTTCAATGCTCGGGGACTACTCTATGAGAGCGTTTTTCGAACGTCCTCTTGTTTTCCTCGTCGCTTCGACCTTCTGGGAAACCTTGTTTCTCATCAAGTCGGCTCTTGAGCTAATTTCTTCTTCTTCTCCTTTTTGGATCATCGAAGTAGTCTTGCTGTCTACTTAAATGCTCGGGAACTACTCTACGAGAGCGTTTTTCAAACGCCCTCTGTTTTTTCATCGTCGGTTCAACCTATTGGAAGTCTACTTCCTATAGGTCGCCACTCGACTTTGCTACGCTCGAGATTCTACAAACAGGTCGGCTGCTAAGTTGGCTAATGTTTCTTTTGGACTGACGTTCATGCTATTCGACCTGTGGATGGTTCCACGAATTCGTCATGACCCCTTCGAAAAGATTGCTGCGCCTACACATCGCTCGGGAGCTTGTGGGACATGGGTATCCCTGGGTCCCCACCGACAAGTCTTACGGTCGTCCCCGACAAGTGGGTCCGGCCCACCAGAAGACCTACCGACCTGGTAGTGAGCCTAACAGACCTGATATGTGGCCCACACAACTTCCTGAAGACCTTATCCGGAACGACTACAAGATGGCGGCGGGATCCGACAGGCTTTCCGAAGATTGCGGGGAACAGTTGTAATCAACTAGAGATAGGTCTCCTGGTCGTAACCGACCAGGACTCTAGATGACTGACCTTGTCCGCTGACCAATATAAGGCGGGCAGGGCATCCCCGATGTATCCAATCCACGTGCTCTCAATCAATCTACACGGACAACTGGACGTAGGGTTACCCGAACCAGTATAAATCGTTGTGTCTTCCATGTCTCGTCGTGTTCCATGTGCTACACTAGCATAACCATCGCGTTCTTAGTTCCGATCCATTCCACCGCATAAATAAACCACCGGGGTTACCTCCCTTGTGGGCTGTGCAAAACTAAATCTCTGACACATACGGCATGTCCAAATGTTTTAACTGTGTGGCAGTGGATTTCTCGATATATTCAATGGACATGAAGCTGCACGTTTAATTTCTTTGAAAGAGACAAGTACAAAACCACACATGAGAAGTACAATCAATCAGCTGACGGAGCTCTTTCACGAATTATCAGCCGATCGACTAAATCAAGAATTGGCCAATACATACATGAGATTAGTGGATGTTTAAAAAAAATTCTGTATCGGCTCTAAATCAAGAATTGGCCAATACATACATGAGATTAGTGGATGTTTAAAAAAATTCTTTATCGGCTACACAGTGCGGGAACTTTAATCAGCAAGTTTTATGTCCGGCAGCCGATGGAATTAATTGCAACTGTTGAGATAAGTTCACCATCATGAAAAGGTTCAAATTCAAAAGTACGAGAATAGACATCAGCTACTATTGTTCAGATCATCAGAAAATCTGAACAGAGGAGCATTGGCTGAAGGAAATTGGTGAAGACATGCATGAGAATAGTGGCCGATAAAGCTTGCTTTGGAGTAGCAATTATTAAAGCAATGATTATTTACTGAATGGAGCAGATGGTTCAAGCTGAGTTTAATCTCCAAAAAGATCAGCCGATGGAAGAATTTCAGCAATTAAAGCGGCTACTATATATAAAGGAGGAGACAATCCAGAGAAACTATGGAGAGGCGTCAGCTACCCCCACTACGTATGTATGAGTTACATGCAGCAAGAAGCTAACAGGGAAGGTTGCACACATCGCCAGTGGATATTTTCCAAGTCCAACGACAATTTGGCACACAGTTTCAGATTTGGAAAGTGCATTGATCAGCTCCAACAGTCACAAGTCGATGGCAACAAACAAGAGTTCGTTCTGCATGGAAGGTTAATGCAACTAGTCTTTGATGCTTCATTGGCTGATATAGAGGATAAATAAAATCAGCTGTCGTTGGCGCCGGTTTTTTTTTTTTTTTGTTGAATCTAAAAAGTTACCAAAAGCTGGTAATTATTAAAATATCGGATGGGTCATCATGACATAATGTAATGGTTGGCCTTTGGTAATATGCTACTACCAACATGACATCGGAGTTCAAAGTCAGATACTGGAACTCAGAAGAGGTGAATCTATTGGAGTGATCGACTAACGACATCAAAAACTGATAAAGGTACATCTATCGGCTGAAGGTGATTTGCTCAAAGTCTGTGAAGAGTTCAAGCTGTAGCGACAGAACTTAAGACAATGGAGCTATTTTTCGTCTGATGGAGGAAGAGCCGAATAGAAAAATCGGCTAGTAGTCAAGTCAGCTACAAGGGAATGTGAAGTCCTGCACCTGTCAAGGAGGCACGACACCCACGCCCGGCAGGGAGCCGTTGCAAGTTGCTATATACTTGCCTTGTTCGGCTGGCTGGTGGCTGATGGCTGGCGCTGATTTGTTCTGAGAGAAAAGTACTCTTGACTGGTAGTTGGTGACTGATTTGTTCTGAGAGAATAGTACTGCTGGCTGGTGGCTACCCGAAGGTGCTACCGCCAAGGTTGATACCACCAGCAAGGCTGCCAGGGTGCGGTTTGAAACGATAACGAAGCTGCACAACTGCTGGAAGCCGACAAGATGGAGCTGATGATTGATGATACAATGGGCGTACTGCTGTTACAGTGAAAGTCAGGTCTTGGCATATGGGATAACGACAATATTGGTTAGACGCATCACTGTTGCCGGTAATGGAAGCAGCACGGCCGGTTCAAGGAAATCCTGTTTGAAGCCTTTAACGGTCTATCACAGTTCAAAGGCTCAAGGTACAGCCGCTGCAGTGATAAGAGATGACCCTTACTAAAATTCTTTTGTCCCCAAATCGGCTATGTGACGTATCTCCCTGCTACATGGGAGCTGATGAGGAGGGGGCGAAAGAGTACATCTGTCGTAGAAGCCAATAAGGAGTCGCAGTGAATCTCATTCAGTATATTGCGTATGAGCGTATCAGAATATTGGCAACCAAAGGGTTTAACATAATCAAATGTAGGAGCTATGCATTTGAGGTCGTGGAATAGTGATTATCAATGACTACCATGGTGTTTACTATCCCTCGACGATAAGTTGGTGCTCGTTGCTATGATGCTAAAGGTCGGAAAAGTCATCCCTGAACGAGTGCCACCATCACTACACCACAAGCTACCCAAGAAGATGGAAGGACGTGGCATGCGCGTATCCAGCGTGGTGATGTCCTCATCATTCTCCCCTTCTTGAATTGGAGTCGTCCTCGACTCCATCCCATCATCAAGCTCCTGCAAAAGGTTAGTGACAGCAGAATGCATACAAGACAAAGTAGCATTGAGAATACGAACATCCTGGGACAGCATAGTATAACAAGGTGCATCATGGTTTTCACAAAGTTCAGCAGTAGCAGATGTAGTAACAATAAAACCACCTCATTTTAATTTAATACTCTCACGTTTATCACATTAGAATGACTCATAGCAGGTTGTTTCATTTTATTTTCAGCAAGCTTTTTAAAATGTTTTCTAACATCAGCAGGTGATAGAGGAAGCAAAGTAATATTTTTATTCTTATGCATGAAAGTGTAAGTATTAGTTCTACCATGGTGTGCAGCATCTTTATCATATTCCCATTGTCGTCCTAATAAAAGGGAACATGCTTCCATTGGCACAACATAAAAAACAGCATAGTCGGTATAAGAACCCACTGAAAAATGTATACGTGTTGAGTGTGTTACCTTTACCTTACCACCATTGTTGAACCATTGTATATGATATGAGTGACGTAGTTCACGAGTAGTCAAACCAAGCTTTCGGACCAGATCTGAACTCACCAAGTTGTTGCAGCTCCCGGTATCAATTATGGTGAGAACACGGCGCTCCTGGACAATGAGAAACATATGGAACAAATTGTTACATTGTACCTTTGTGTCCTCCTCATCAGCCAATTGAGCGGCCAACACACGCTGCACAAGAAGGCTAGGGAAGCCCGCGGCTGCAGCATCAAAATCAATGGTATCCTCCTTTTGCTCAACCGAAGAATCTGCAACAAGATTAGTAGCAAGAGCCAAAGAATCTTCTTCCTCATCACTAGCACTGATATAACCATTACCATCAGGGGCAACGATGAAAGCACGGCGACTTGGGCATTCTTTCGACACGTGTCCCATGCCCTTACAGCGGTGGCACTGGATGCTAGCGGAACTACTCGAGGATGCACCTGGAGTAAAAGGCTTCTTATGCAACTGGAGCTGCACAGGAGACAAATTGCTCACCTCTGAAGTTGGTGTAGGAGACGGTGTAGGTGATGGCGCCTTAGCAGCAGCGGCGGCCTTGGACTTGTCAACATCCGGACGCTGCTGAAAAGTTCTCCCAGTGTTGGACCTGAAAGAAAATTGCTGGCGACGTCCCTGTACCTCACGTTCAGCCTTAATAGCAAGATGGTAAAATTGGCTGAACCTTGTCCAGTCTTTGTAATCAAGAATATCCTGTATATCGCGGTTCAAACCACCAAAAAATCTAACAGAAAAAGCCTGATCATCCTCATGTATGCCACAACGTGACAAAGAAATAAGCAATTCTTGATAACAAGCCTCGACACTTTTATCACCTTGTTTTAAAGTTTGCAGTTTCATACGCAAATCACGTTGATAATATGGAGGAGCAAAGCGAGATTTCATACGTTGTTTCAAAGCATTCCAAGTCTGAGGTATAGGTGGAGCAGCATTATTATTAGCATAAGCATTGTACAGACCATTCCACCAAAAGAGAGCAAAACTAGTAAACTCACTAGTAGCAAGCCTAACTCTATGCTCATCAGGAACTTGATGGGAATTAAAATTTTATTCAACAGCTAGTTCCCAATCTAAATAAGCCTCAGGATCAGCATTACCAGCAAAAGGAATCATGGTAAACTTAACTTTAGCAAAAGGATCATTATTATCACGATTTTGATTACCTCCTCCACGAATGTGATTATCTCCTCCCATCTGAAAATGAATACGTTGGAGATGCTCCTCATCAGGATCAACATCCTCAAACTCATCATCCTCCTCAGGTTGAACTGGTGGAGGTCATTGCTCAACATGTTCAATCCGGGTCACCAGACCGTTGATCTGTCGAGTCAATGCATCAAATTGTTCTTGCATGTAGGTACGCTGCTCAGTAACAAGCCTCGTAAGCTCGTCCTTGGATACACACTCATTGAAGTCTGTGGGAGACTCATTTCCTTTCTCTTTACCTGACATGGTTAGATGACAGCAAAAGACAACATAAAAAGGGTTATACCTATCAACTAACAACTACTGGGTGTTGGTGAAAGTGGAATGCAATATCTCAAGCGGCTTACCACCGTCTTACAAGTGCTCTTACCAAAGCCAATAGGGCGGCACAATCAGTTGTTGAGCATGGGTAACAAGTTGCAAGATGAAACTGCGCTGACAGTAGTATTTGTGGAGCTATGGGTAGGCACAATATGGTAGTAAGGATTAGTAAATAACAAATGCAGATTAGCAAAGTACAATAAATGTCCAAAGCATAAGTCACAATTGCTGGCTAAGACGTGTCCTAGTCATAGCACAACAAGTTAAAAGTAACAAGGAACGATTGACAGAAAACTCTGAAAATCAGCACAATGGCAGTTCTGTAAATAGAGCAGTTTTTTCAGTACTAGTAGAGAGCACAAAAAGACGTTTCCAAAGGAGTACTAGCAAACAAGCTCAACTTTTTCCAATTTTTTACCACTGAACCAAAACCACAAAGGATGAAAGCACAAAAAATTTCACCTGAAACAGAGGTGTATTGCGGCCTAGCGAAAATCAGGAACAATCTCTGAAAACCCCTCAAAACACTTAAACAATTTTTTTATTTATCTTCCCGATTTTTTTGAATTTTTTGAGAACGGCCTGACCGACTAGGTCGGTTGATGTCTGTCCAACTTTTTGTTGACAAGCTCTTGTAATAATTTGAGAAGAAACGGAGCACCGAGCAAAAAGTTATGACTGTTTTATGAAAGGTACCTCAACCTATGTTTCCCAAAGGCACAAAACGGCAGAGAAAGCAGCGGCGGCTAGGGTAAAACTTCCTCCTAGCGGCGGCACAAATAGGCACAGGGGCACGAGCCTCCCTGGTAGAAGATGCAATGCAATAGGTATTCGCCAGATAATGAAGGTGGGATCAAGTATGCGATGCAAAATGCGATCAAGTGGCTAGCAACCTATCTAGGGCTTGCGCGGCAAAAATTCACGCAAGGCGGCTAGCGATGGAAAATCGAGTGATGTGGTGGCTCGACTTGTTTTATGGCTAATGGTGGATGGGCTAGCAGCGGAAACTAAATAACAGCGACATGCACGTTGAACAACGACGACGAACACAACCTAAACCAGCAACAAGACTCGACCACGGACACAAACTCAACAAAGCAATCTGAAAACGAAATTGCAAGGCTAAATAGGGCGGTAGGATAGCGGAAAAGTAAATCTTTTTGGGGTTTTTGTGGACGATAGGTGATGAACACAAACGAATCTAAAGGGGAACACGAGAGTACCTCACGGGAAAGCTAGGAATCTGATACCAAATGATAGGCGATGGTCCGATCTTTTGAGAGGTAGAGGATAAGTCGATTGGTGGAGACTCGATGTTGACGATATTGACTTCGAATCAGCACCGATTCAGACACCGCAACCGTTACACCACTGCTCCGTTAGTTATCAACCAAGCACAACTTGATTAACCTCGCCACGAAGGCTTTTCCCTGCAAGCGAATCGAGAACACAAGCAAGAAAACGGTAAACACGCAATCGATATTGCAGATATGAATGAAGCGAAAGAGTATAGGGTTCAAGTTCTGATCACAAAAGGACTAATCTACATAGTGGTGACGAACAAGAACGGGGGCCCTGAATCACAGCAAAAGACCTCGGTGGTACAGTGGCTATGACGAAAGTTTCATCCATGACGGAAATCACAAATCTATCAAACAAAACCCAAGTCTAAACGACAGCAGCTACTAAGTTTTAACCCCTAAGGGGCGACCGGGGGGCGTCCTCAACCTGGGCTTAAGGCTCGACACGATACACGGCCAAATTGGCCCAAAAAGGTGACACGGCACCTTGTCGTGGTCATACAGCATGATCCACCAACCCTCTGGAGCTGGGACCAGAACCAAAATGACGACGTTGTTGTGCCCGTCCCAACGCATCCTATACGCCTCATTTCGATGCCGGATGAGGGAGATATCGCCAAAACCGTGCAGAGGTGTCGGCTGAATCCGAACCGAACGTGGCAGTTGAGTTGGAGACGACTTGTAGCGTGGGGAAGGACGTGGCGTGCGCGTATCCAGCGTGGCGATGACCTCATCAGCGGTGATGCCATGATAACCAGCCCAGGGCGGAAGGATATAACAGCGGTAATGTCGTGCTTGGTGCCACCATTGATACCGCGTACGAAGCCGCTGACCGAGATGCCAAGATAACGGTGAAGAGATTAACTGCATAAAGACATTGCAGAACACGAGGTGACTCACATGGCTGGGATTGACAGCCAAATCAGCACACTGGTTTCGGCAAAATGACAATATTGACGTCACGAGTATGCTGATACAGAAGATAGTAGTCAATGATTAGCTCTGATGATGGAAGCAGTCCAAGGCTACAGAAGATACATCAGTATTGAAAGAAATCGGTTGACGGGTAATTAGGCCCATGCTTGTTTCTTCCATGGAGCTAATGTTTGTGTGAATAAAGCTGATGGTTATCAATTCTAAGTGCATCTTGGAAGCTACAGATTAGTGTCTCTCAGATTTTCTCATCAGCTACGATTTTGGACAAGTTGATGTAATAATGAAGAGGGACGTGATCGGCAAAAGATTACTGGTAGCTCGTGTATCATGCTGGATGTGGGGGATATACCCCTGGGGTGCCACACGGAGGGACCTCACGGCGTATCTGCAAGGACGGCATGGGCCCACACGAGCGGCACTCAGCGTGGGCACACAGATCAGGAATGAGACGGCACCCAAAGAGATATACTCCCATAGATAAAGACTAGTTGGTTAGGAAAGATATTACTTGTGATCAAAGGGAAATCTTGTATAACCGACTAGGATAGATCTCACGTGATCTGTAACCCTGGCCCCCATGCCTATATAAGGGTGGTAGGGACCCCCCTCTCAAACAAGTCCAATCTGATTCTCATTCGCGGAACAATCAATACAACTACCAACACAGGACGTAGGGTGTTACGCATCTTTGCGGCCCGAACCTGGATAAACCCCTGTGTCCTTCGTTCACCATCTAGCTACCCCGTGGTAGACTGCCGGCACCATTGTACTGACAGTTGGTGCGCCAGGTAGGGGCTTCGCCAAAGATAATTGGCAAGCTTGATGGCCACAGTCAAGATCCTAGCTAGCTGCCTCGCTCTCGCCGCGTTCGGAGCGGGAAATCCCTTCGGAAGCTTCAGCCCTGACTCCACCGCCGACGAGCAGGTGGCCGGTTACGTGACCCCACCACAGGGTCACATCGTCATCGGGGAAGATCCCTTGCATCATCTTCGACACCGCGATCACCGCGGAAAAGCCCTCCGGAGCGGATTCCAGGCCACCCGCGGGCCTGTCGAGTCCTTTTCGGCACGCCGTCACCAGCCCGGAGGCCTAGCCTCCTGGTGAAAGACCTTAAGGTCGCAGGATTAGCAGATCCTCCCAAAGGCGATCTGGTCCAATCTATGCATCGGATCATCAGCAACATGGCTGATACCATTGTGATTTGTGAGGCCACTCAAGACGTCCCGCAGGCCGAGCGCTTCCCCCACGAGTTGAAGATCGTCGCTGCCTCCGCCTCGGAGACAGTGAAGAAAACCCTCGACGCGACCTCCTCGCCCCGGTCGGACGAATACCACTCGGACGAGGATACACCGTATTTCGTATCAATGGTTATCACCCCTCTAGATGGTGATGACCTAGGTGAGACCCTCTTCCCCATCTTGGAGGAAGACGGGCAAGTCGGGGAGTGGACCACCGACGGATCGGAAGATCTGCGCCGGCCAAACTACTCGGCAAGGCGATCTGATTCCGACGCCGGATCGGAGGGCTCCTTCACATCCCTCAGGGCTGCACTCAGCATCGAGGACAGCTCCGAGACTCTCGGATGTACCTATACTACGAAGATCCAATCTGACAGCACCTCTTTTTCTGAGTCCTTAGACGGCCGCAGAGCGCCCGTTTTCGTATATACGGTGACAACGGCTGGCGCACCCCCGACCATCTCGGAGGACGTGCCTACTCGGGACGGTGAGACCACCGCCCAGAAGACTGAACGTGAATGCAAAAACGCATATCAGGAACAACAGCACCAAGAGATTCGGCGCCAAAACGACCAGCGTCGTGATAACTGGCGTCAAGATGACGAGGAGGATGAGTACTACTTGGAATCTAGCCCGCCTCGGCACAGGAGGAGGCGGCGCACTTGGCGTGCCCTAGGCATACGCCCCCAGCGGCTGGAGGATGACTTCACAGTCGATTATATGAGCAAAGGGTCCATGCGACCCCCAAGGAGAACCTCGTTGTCCTGAATGAGGAGCTCGGGAAGATGCTGTCAGGCACGCCAGGCCTCGCTCGCCTGCATGCCCTGGTACAGGCCACCGCAACCCAGACCAACCAGATCGACCCCTCCCCACCAGTCGGGCAGGAGGAGACCGGGAGCGCATGAAGGGCACACCGCAAGCGCGCACGTCGCGATGACGTTGAGGACCTACGCGAGAAGCTACATCACAGGGACACAAGGCATACCATCGACCGCCACGCTCGGGAATGGCGCTGGCATGAGTCGAGACGCCACCGCGACTACGATCGGGAGCACGGAGCCCCGGATCGCCGTGGCCGGCGCAACACCACACCACCCACGGACTCACACAGTGGGTATGAGGATTACTACTCAGACGACTACACGTACTCCGAGGAAAGCTACAGCTCCTACGGGAAGACCACCGCTGGCCGCCGCAAAGGTCGAGAGGGAGCCACCTCCTATAATGGTTTCCTCTCCCTCACGGCATGACTGCGGAAGGTGAATTGGCCCCGTGGGTTCAAGCTGTCCGACGTGGACAAATACAACATGACCTCCGATCCTGTCCAATGGCTACAGATCTACTCCACCACGGTCAAAGCTGCAGGCGGCTATCTGCCGATCATGCTCAGAAAGGGGTGCAGAAGCTGGCTAGCAGGACTCTCGAAGAACTCCATCGACTCATGGGACGAGCTCTGCGCCTACTTCGTGAGCTAATACTTTGGCACATGGGAGCGGCCGGGTAACAGGAGGATGTTAGATCAGATCCGGCTGCATAAGAACGAGTCGCTACGCTCGTACATCTGTCGCTTCTCCGAAAAGAAGAACTCCCTTCCTTTCGTTGAGGAGCATGACATCATCAGCACCTTCTAGCACAGACTGGCCTGCAGCAAGCTGGTAAACCTGTGGGTTCAAAGGCCTCCTAAGACTGTCCACGAGCTTTTCAACGTGGTGAATCTGGAAGCTGAAGGTGAGGAGGCTGAGCGCGAACAGCTCAAGAACGTCAAGTCCCGCTGGGATGATGACGGTTCTCCGCGCGAGCGCTGTAGGCGTTACGACCCAGATCGAGAGGGTGAGACCACCGAACAAGGAGCAAGGCGGAACAGGAGGAGGAAGCCTGAAACTGTGGCCGCCGTCTAGGCCGGCTGGAAGCGGATAGACCCCTCCGAGTTCTAGAAGCTCTTGGACATGCAATGCCCGTACCACAAGAACAACAAGCACTCGGCCCGTGAGTGTTTCGGCCTGAAGAACTACTTCTCTGGCAAGAGCCATCAGAGAGGTTCGCCAAAGGGTGATAAGGCCAAGGGCAAGCGGGAGCCGCCTGCAGAAGACAACGAGCCAACCGTCCCGTTAACATGCTACGGTGGGTCCGAGCATCTGGAAGGGAAACGCAAGGCGAAGCTCACGGACTGTATGCTGGTGTACACAGCCCAACACAGGACCCCCAGTATCTACACTGGTCGGAGGTCCCGATCACTTTCAGTAGGGCAGACCACCCGGCGGCGCTCACCATGCCCGGGCGGTACCCCCTGGTGCTGAACCCCACAATCCGTAACGTGGGGCTCGGCAAGATGCTGGTGGACCGAGGCAGTGGCCTCGACATCCTCTTCGCCAGCACCCTAAAGAAGTTGAGGCTCACCCCCATGGATTTGAGCCCGACCGACAAGCCATTCTTTGGCATCATACCTGGGGATCCCTCGGTACCTGTTGACGGTCAAAAACCGTACCAACTTTAGATCCGCAAGCGCACGGGTCGGTTGTAGCTCTTCCCTTGGAGTATCCCCCCAAGGTTTGTCATTCCAAGGATCGGAAGCAAACTCCTAGGGTTCTCCATCTAGTCTATCAAACTAACCTTAACATTAAGCGTTGATTGCATAAAGAATTAACATACAAACGCGAGAGGATGTATGGATCGCATTCACTTAGCCATAAGGATGCACGACCCAAGATAACCCTAGCCTACAGTCTTCTAGTTGCAGCTCCAGCCAAGATGAGAAACCAATCTAATCTCATGCTAAGATAAGGAGTAAACCCTTACACGTTTGCTCGGCGCTTTCCCTTCCCTCGCTGTCACTATGCGAAGGTAAACACAACCAAACAACTATGTGTCCATGCACTACTATGATGTATCCGCAAGATATAGATTAACCACCATGATTACGTCTATTCCTACTAAGGGCATATGCTAGCTAGACATATGAATAAGCATGCATCGAAGTAGATCAAAGTAAGGAGAATATATGATTTATATCACCATCGAATGTTGAATGTACAATTGCCTTGATGAATTCAAGGCATGGCTCCGGAACTCCACCATGGCTTCACCACGCAGGGCCAACCATGGCGGCTAGGGCATGGCCTAGGCCATCTCCTAGGCGACTCGAAGACTTGTGGCGGTCATCACCTCCCTTCGGTGTGTCTCCTTCGATTCGGCGGCTCTTTGATGAATGGATCAAATTCAACCCCTCACTTGGACGTCCAAGGGGTTGTATTTATGCCCTTGGGGAGCCTTGGGGCGTGCTCCCCCTTACCTTGGACGAGATCTTGCTTAGGAGTTAAGCAAACTTGGTTTCCATAAAATCAGTCTCGCCCAGATTTTCCTGATTCGCAGCTTTTCCTTGCCGGCACCATATCTCCCACGTCCGGACTCTAAATAATTCAAATTTGGTGTCTTGATTTGTGTGCCATGAAATTATCTCCAACTTTGCTATTCATTTCTTTCCTTGGAAACGAAGATAAGATCCCCAAAACGGCCTCGGAAGATAATCTGTCTGATTTCGGACTTATATGCACAAGAGGTATTTTGGGGGCCATATCTCCTAGCTCCTTGACCCAAATTGGGCCTTCCATATGTCCAAATCGAAGCTCTCATCGAGGCCCACAACTTTGGTATTCAAACTTTTGCCATTAGAGGCCGTTTAAGTCTCCGAATCCGCACCGAAAGATCATGTTGTTCTGGGCTATGCAAATATCTCTCGGGCTGAGTTGATCTCGTGGGTAAACCTCCAAGTCTCAAGGGCCTCGGCCCTCTGGCCAACTTCAGGCCTGTCATCCTTCACGTGACTTTTCTTGCAATTTTGACATTTTGCATCTTCGCATATGGGCTTTAGACGTCATTATCCCCGCGATCAAGATATGGGGTCTTGTCGCATGAACTCCCGCATCTTCTGTTTAGGTCCTTGGAGTTTCACGGCTTCATGCTTTGGTCCTTGGGCCATTTGGAGTCATGTTCACTTCGAGTCTTGACTTGTGTCGGGCTTCATTATCTTCTTATAAAGTGCTTGATGAACTTCACCCAGATGTGCTCCTTTAAGTGCTTAAATCCTGCGTAAACAACATACTCCAAAAACCACATGCAAGTGAGAACATGTTACATCATTAGTATGCCTAGTTGCGGTTTAGTTATAATTCAAAGCTCAAACCAAAGCGTAACAAGTGCTCTTGGTTGACAGAAATCAACCGTCAACAGACCCCATGCATAAACATTGCTCGTCCTCGAGTAAACCTTCAATGTATATCAGTGTTGCCCTTCAATGTTCATACCCTGCACTTGTTCATACATTAGAAAACATAATGCTCTGCAAGTTTATATTTGTTGAAGTTCCATAATGTAACTAGCTTTCATCTCTATGGAGGGTAGTTATTATTTAAGCTCTTCCCATAAGTAATTAATCATGCTCTCAAATTTTAAACAAATATCAGAAATTTTGAAAATAAAGAGCGGGATGAAGAAAAATTGCTTTACCAAGATCAATAATAAACCTCCTTGCATCTTGCTCATGTACTCTCATCTCATCTTGTCTCTCAAGCCTACTAGGACTACTTCTCACCTCTCTCTAATATTTGGTGGAAGGCTTTATATGGAGCTATGAGAAAGTTTAGTCCTACCAAGATATTATAGTTAAGATATTATCAAAACAAGACAAGCTTCTCATGGACTTACCGAGACTCGTCAAAAAGGTTATTGGGAAAAATAATGTTCCAAGGAGGGGGGAGAAAAATACACACACTTTGAGATAGGTGGACATGTGCAAATGGCAAAGAGTGATCCCGAAGCACAAATGAAGTACTCGTTATTGGATTGCACATGGTTGGAAAGATGAGTATGAGTCTTGATCTTGAAGCCTTTTGAAATCTCTAAATGTAGCTAGAGAATCGGGGAGCTTTATTATTTTTTCCTTTCTTTTTTTCTTTTTCTCTTTTTTTATTTTCCTCCTTTTCTCATCATACTTTTTCTTTCTTTATTTTTTTCTTTCATCATTTTTCTCTTTTTTTCTTTTTTTACTCCCCTTGAACTCTAGACTACACTAATACTCCCTTGGCAACCCCCCATGCTTAGACGTTGCTCGTCCCCGAGCAAAGAGGTGATGATTGTGCAAAGGTAAGTGCTGAAATCCTTGTATTTTCTTGAAGAGAGATCCTTGAAACCTTCTAGGGATCCTTTCATGGAGGTCTCCCAAAATCTTGCTCCACTTAACGGCACCTTCCTTGTAATCTTCTTCGAAATATTCATCCATACTCAAAGTTTTGGGTTGTGGTCAAGGAGGTATACACAAAAAGATATTTTGGGCTTGTGGGTGGATATCCAGCGAGGTTTGCAAAATTCCCGATGTGGAAACTCACAGTGCACGGATAGAAAAGGCTAGCATAAAGATAGATACGCAAAAACGGAATGACCAACTTCTTAGTCTCGAGCCAGAGAAATCAAGCCTTGAATCAATGCACCCAAAAATAAATCTTGTAAACTAAGGTTTTGCACTCAATGAATATAAGGCTTTGGATAGGTAGAGCAAAATACAAGTGCTATCAAAGACAAGGTTAGCATATCTTTTAAGAACGAAAATAAATGCTCTTTGATTCATTCAAAAATGAGAGCAACAAAAAATACTATGGGTCTCAAGTTATCATAACCTCCACAAAAGATTAGGCTAGCTTTAATTAAATTTTCAGATCATATTAAAGAGAGAACTAGCTTAATCATATACAAACCAAGCACAAGAATGAGCAAACTGGCAACGATCATCATATATCCATAAGCGAGAGCATACAAGGTATCATCATGGTGAGCACAAGGTAACGGTGATTATTATTTGTTGAAAACAAAAACAAATCTAGGTTGTACTCCTAGTAGCCATGTTATTATGTAGAGAGATATACAAAAGTTTCATCTTGTCTATGGCTGAAGGTGTATATACACAAGCATAAGAAAGAGATGGACAAAGAGAAGGTGTTGGAAGGATTTACCGTCCTTTTGATGCTTGTAAAGAGTTGTAGCGTAGCCTCCCCCATGCTTAGCATTGTGCTAGGCATGGAAAGAGAGGATGAAGCTTGTTCTCCGTGTCCGGGGCTTGTCTTTATGCGTCTTCACTTTTGTCGCCTTTATCGTCCTCCAATTCTCCTCTTTTCCTTTCGCGAAAGCTCATCATCATGCCTGCAAGACAATTCAAGCACACATACTACCCCCGGGGTGATGGTCGGGAGTAGAAGCAATTGCCAACAAACCAAAAACCTCCCCTTAAATACTTAACTTGTGGCATAATTATTCTAGTGATGATAAAATAAAACCTAATGGGTGTACGTGAAATGCAAGTGAAAGGAGCGTGAATGCAAATGAGAGGATTGTGATATAAACAAAGACAATGTCTACACCTAGTTCTAAGCTCCATGCTTACAACTAGGTGGCTGAATTTCTCCATAGCCATAAAGATTTATTAACCAAGGTTAAAACATCCCCGTGCTAATGGACAGGTTGAGCGAGCTAACGGAGCAGTGCTCGAGGCACTCAAGAAGCGCATCTTCGATAGGCTGAAGAAATACGCGACACGCTGGCTCCGAGAGCTCCCCGCAGTAATTCTAGGGACTGCGGACATAGCCGAGTCGTGCTAATGGTCAAACTCCCTTCTTCCTTGTGTATGAATCAGAGGCGATACTTCCAACCGACCTGATGTTCGGTGCACCAAGAGTTGAGGTGTTCGACAAAAACAAGGTTGAGGAGGCGCGCATCGAGGACATTGACAACATTGAGGAAGGAAGGCTCGCAGCAACCATCCAGGCAGCATGGTATGCCCAAGCATTGAGGCCCTACCACGACAAGAATATGCAAGAGAAAGCCTTTTGCGTAGGTGACCTCGTTCTCCGGAGGATCAAAAGCAAGAAGGACATGCACAAGCTATCAGCTCCATAGGTGGGGTCTTTCATAGTAAAGCAAGTCAACAGGCCAGGTGCTTACCGGCTGATGCGGGAGAACGGCACCGATGTGCCCCACTCTTGGAACATCGAGCATCTGCACCGCTTCTACCCATAAAATCTATGTATCTTTCCAATTTTTGTACTTTCACATGCTAGCAATCTGGGCAATGAATAAAAATTCGTGATCTTTGGAGTTATTTCACTTCGATACCCTGCTTGCATGATCAGACCCAAGTTCCAAATCTGAAACTTGGGGTCTGCTTTTATTTTCTAGCAATGTTTACTTCTGTCAAAAATTAAAACACTCATCTAAACACAGATCCTAAGACTCATAAAGTACTCGATAAAATACGTCTTAAATAGTGGGCCGAGATCTTTGCCAAGCTAAGGTACTACGCGTGTACGAGAGTACGCCCTCTGTGCTAGGAAACTGAGGCCAACGGGACTACGATTTCCCATAACAGACCAACTACCGGAGAAATTAAGAGTACATGGATACCGTCAAAGTAAAGTGCCACCATTAAAACAAACGTCTTAAAAGTATAATGTCACGTCAGTAAAGGCAAAATATTAGAATTACTTATTTAATGTTTTTTCACGGCTGCAGCAAGAAACCACTCAGCTCATCCTCGTCGGCCACCACATCCTTGGCGAGCTTCTCCACCACGTCCTTCACCTCCTCCAACAGCTCATCGACCCGCGTGGACGACGTCCCACGAGCAAACCCGCCACGAAACAAGCCCACATCGAACTGAGGGAGGTAGGAGCGGAAGACGACAAGGCAGTGGCTGGCACTTGCCAGACTGACCTTGTCAAGAAGCCCTGGGAAGCGCGAAGATGTCGCATGGACTCGCTCCAGCAGAGACGGCGGGCGGATGGCAGGCTCGCCAAATTCCCGCACGGAGGAGGACTAGGCAAGTGAGGCTAGCTCGTCCAGGAGAGGGCCTAGAGCTTTGTCGAGCGCCCGGAACTGGCTCCTCTCGGACTCCACGCGAGCCTCCAGGTCTGCGAATTGGGCGAATAGTTTCTGCCGCAAGTCTGTTCAACTGTCAGAAGGACTAGACAACATAAGGATACAAGAAAGGCAAAAGGGAGAAGACAACTCACCAGCAAGCTCTTTCCCGGCCACGGCCCGCTCCCTGGTGGCATGCTCCAGGGCCTTCCCATTCGCCTTTGCCCGAGCCCGGACAGTCTCAAGCTCCTGTTTAGCTTGATCCTGAGCTGTTTTCATGTGTCAGATTAGATACAAATGTTCGGAAGAAATACATGGAATAAGAAATAACAGACCTCTCTGCTGCTCCTCTGCTGCCTCACGAAGGGACGTGACGGTGGCCTCCGCAGCAGCTTCTGCAGCAGCCTTCTCCGCGTAGGAACTCTTAGCAGTGGCAACTGCAGCAGCTCGCTCCCGACGCAGCCCCTCGAGCTCCCGGTTGCTGCCATCCTGGCGCACGGCAGCCTGTTCCTCGAGGTGTTGCACCCGGGTGCGCAGCGTGACAACGTTGGAGCCGACGTTCTCCAGCAGCTCGCTCTTGCGGGTAGACACAGTGGACACGGTCTGGATAACAATATGATCAAAAGAAGATATAATGAAGCAAAAAGAGGAAGATCTAGAGATGCACTCACCCCCGCCAGCCGAGCAAACCTTTCCGCCAGGGTCACGAGCTCCTGCCGGTTGTCCTCGTCGACGATCGGTTCGCCAAGCACCTCTTCCGCTTTGCCGTCGCGCACCTAGGCAATCCCGCCAGGGCGTGGTGGGCTCATGCGCGACGTAGGGAGCACTCGGTGGATCTCCTCAACCTCAGGGACTGCCATAGAGGCAGCAGCCAAGGCCATGGACCCAGCGTCCCCACGCTGGGGACTGGACGCCTGGGGGCTTGCGCT
Source organism: Cenchrus fungigraminus (assembly GCA_036936925.1). Taxonomy (NCBI): domain Eukaryota; kingdom Viridiplantae; phylum Streptophyta; class Magnoliopsida; order Poales; family Poaceae; genus Cenchrus; species Cenchrus fungigraminus. Next base: position 27,045,693 of record CM072775.1, read on the forward strand.
AGCACCCGGCACCGTGCCCGAGTGCTATTAAGCACTCAGCTGACGTGCCGCTAGACCAGTACCTGGTGCGGGCACCACACTCACGACAAGGACAACCCTGGGCTCCCTGCAAACAACGACAATTCCAACACCACGATCCTCAACCACAACAGATCAGCGAAAGACAAGCAGAACAAAACAATGACTTGAAGAACAACTTACTCGGTGGACACACGCAGACGAGCACGCTTGCGGAACCCAGACCTGGAGGACGCAGGCCTCTTCGCCCCGACAGCTGCCTTCGAAGCCGGCCTGGCCACACCCTGTGTCATCACAGGCGGCGTCGGAACAGTCTGCGGTGAAGGGCGTGGAACACCAGCACTCTGAGGAGCAGTTTCTGTTCATTGAAGAGAAGGTCGAGGAGAAGGAAGAGAAGGTGGAGGAGCAGGAGGAGAAGAAGGAAGACAAGGAGAGGCAGTCGTCGTATCACTCGTCGCCTCCTTGGCGACCTCCAGAGGGGCATCACTGGCACCAAACTGACGGGGCTCAGCTCCTCGTCGTCGGAGTCGTCCGGCAACACCAGCTTGCGCCGGCGTGACGCTAGCTCGTCAATCTTGAGCGAGCCGGGCGGCGCACGCCGCACCTCCATCCGGCTGCTACCTTTGCGCTCCTTCCCCTTGCTAGCAGGTGTGGTACGTTCTCCATCCGCAGGGGGCGTGGCTGCATTTCGGCCAGGCTCCGGAGCGGCCGCGCGTCGAACCAGACCCAGCGCCACCACACCGCCGCCACCAGCAGCGGCATGGCGTGGGCGATCTCCAACATCTACAGCTCGCCGAGCCTGCCAGCCAGGGACACCACCCCAGCCAGCGTTCTCGACAGCGGCGAGGCAGAGAAAAAAGCCGCACGGCCCTACAGATGAAAATTTTGGTTCAAGCATTTCAACAAACACCTTACAGGCATATGTCTATGCCCTAATGGGCGGACCGTAAAAAGCAGGAAACTGCCACTTACCGTATGGGGGATTCCCCAGGCTGTAGGGGCGTGGCGCGCTGTGCGACGTGATGACAGTGTGGGGGGGCGAAGCACTCACGGATGCGCTCCACTAACACTTCTGGCTCCCCGCGTTCTGGCACCTCCCCCGTCGTGTCGAAGTCTTCCCCGACGTACTCGTACGCCTAGTGCGCCCTCTCCTTCAGCAGCTGTAGACACCGGGTGGCGAAGTTCGCCATGACTACCACCCCGGTGAGGCCAACCGCCTTCAGGTTCCGGAGCAGCTTCACCAACTCCAACACCTGCTCCATCTCGGCATCGCCCAGCTCCTCGTCCCAGCATCAGAGTGGGGTTGAGCACGTGCCGACGTCGCACGGCACTTGCGGGGCATGGTTGGTGGTGTAGAACCACTCATTGTGCTATCCCTTGTTGGAGATGATGAGCGGCACCGAGATGTACTCGCCGGAGGTCTTCTGCCGGAGTTGGAGCCCGGCACTGCCCACCACCTTGGGCTTCTTGGCACACTTGTGGGGCTTCACCAAGAAGTACCGGAAGAGGTTGAAGTGCGGGGCGATACCGAGGTACGCCTCGCACAGATGGATGAAGATGGCGATGTGCAGGACGGAGTTAGGGTTGAGGTTGCAGACCTGCAACCCATAGTAGTACAGTAGCCCGCGGAAGAAGGGGTGCGCAGGCAACCCGAATCCGCGGGGGTACCACGACTTGAACACCACCGCCTCGTGCGTCTTCGGCGTGGGGAAATCCTCCCCCACTGCTGGGCGCCACTTCTCGGTGGCCTCGTCAAGCAGGACCCCACCCCAAATCAAGGTGAGGATCCGCGTCCGCGTCGAGACGGAGGGACCCACTCCTCATCGTGGCGCGGAGGCATCGGCAGCGAAGGAGACCACGACGGGGATCTCCTCGCGACTGCCGCACCCTCCTTGGAGCTCTTCTTCCCCCTACTGGTCTTCGAGGTCATGGCCCTCGCTAGGCTCGGGGGCTGCCGGAGGCGAGGGGGATAGGGGCGATTTGCGCGGTGGATCTTGATCTGGGGCTCTGCCGGCTCTAGATCCGGCGGATCTAACTGTCGCGGCGGTGAATCGAGCGGGATGCGGCGGCGGGGTAGCCAGAGAAGGAGGTGAAGTGTGGTTTCCTATGGGAAGTGAGACGATGTGAAATGATGGGGGAGTGAGAGCAAGCGCGCCCCTGGCTTGCCTTAAATGCGGGCGGCCGAAAAGGGAGTCGTGGCGTGTCCTGCTCCGTCCTGTCGTTTCGCCACATCACACGCCGGATCGACTCGCAAGTTACTCGCAGACGGTTCGTCTCCGACGTGGCGTCAATGCCGCCACCCCCGACGCTTCATATTCGGGTCCTCTCGGGCCTAAATGGGCTGCGTTTCTTAACAGGCCAAGGAGTGCGAGTTGCCCATAGAGCGGATCGCGCCCCGGACTCATAAAAGGATTTCCAAATAAATTTGGAATACGGGCCACACAGAGGCCGTGACTTAGAGTCACGGGTTGCCAGGTTATCAGATAACCCGCCCTCAAAAAATCGAACAACATGAATCTCAAAGCACGTTTGATCGACTAGCTCATGAGTGTTCTCCCGGAGGCATGCCGTACAAAGGCCAGAGCCGTTCAGAAGCCACTTCACGATGGCTAGGACGGGTGTCCTTGCATGAGTTCTCCCTGAGAACACGGTGAGCCATATGGCAAATCTGGGACAGAGCCGGAGCTCTCCCCAGGCACCGTACCAGATTAGAAGATCTAGGAGGTACTCTCCCAAAAGGGATGACGGTAATTCCACTTCTAGTCTCTTTTTTAGAGTTTCGAAATAGTTATTCTAACTATTCTGAACCTCGGGGACTGCCCTAATGGGCGCATCCAGAGATGCGCCCATTCAGTGAGCACGCACGGTGTCACCATGACCAACAGGAGCCAAAAGCAAGGCCCTTTGCCAAGCATTCGAACATGGCCGGACAGCAGAGGTCTGGGAAACATGAGTTCAATCCTCCTAAAAAGGGGGATGCCCGGCCAAAGACATTGAGAATCAGTCACTTTTATTCATTTTGACCCTTGATAAACCTTTTCAATCTTTATCAAGGCTCGGGGACTAAGTGTGTACACTTCGTCATTGACGAGAGTGTACATTTTCTGGCTCGGTGATCTTACCAGGGTCTAGATTGGAGAAGAGCTCTCCCCAACCACCCGGCAACCACGAGTTAAGCTTCAAGGACCACTCGGTTGCATCAAGATGTGAGCGGAGCGAAGATCAAAGCACTCGGCTGAAGGCATCAAGCACTCAGCGAAAGTCAGCAAAGCACTCGGATGACGTTCGAAGCTCAAGATCGAAGTTGCAGTCTGGTTAAGAAGCGCTCGGGGACTGCTGTGGGGGATATACCCCCGGGGTGCCACACAGAGGGGCCTCACGGCGTATCTCTAAGGACGGTGTGGGCCCACACGAGTGGCACTCGGCGCGGCAAACGGATCAGGAATGAGACGGCACCCGAAGAGATATACTCCCATAGATAAAGACTAGTTGGTTAGGAAAGATATTACTTGTGATCAAAGGGAAATCTTGTATAACCGACTAGGATAGATCCCACGTGATCTGTAACCCTGCCCCCCATGCCTATATAAGGGCGGCAGGGACCCCCCCCCTCTCAAACAAGTCCAATCTGATTCCCATTCGCGGAACAATCAATACAACCACCAACGCAGGACGTAGGGTATTACACATCTTTGCGGTCAGAACGTGGATAAACCCCTGTGTCCTTCGTTCACCATCTAGCTTCAGTCTCGGCGATCCCCTCCACACAATCTACCACCATAACCTACCCTGTGGTGGACTGTCGGCACCATTGTACCGACACTGGAAGATATTCTCCCTTGGTTGACGTGTTATCGGTTGCTTGCTCAAAATAGCCGATGGATTGAAGGTCTTGAGTTGGAAGGTTGCCGACGGAATCACTCGATTAATTGCCATGTATCAAAAGATCGTCCCTCAACGAGTACATATCGGCACCAGTACATTGCAAGATGATCAGGTATGGGCCTACATGGCCAGCTCAAGGAAATGTTTCAAGATATTGGCAATCCAACACAATTCCAATACTCAAAGTGCAATAGCTATGGAAACAAAGGGGGTTTGATCAGTTTTGTGTAGTCGTTGTCACATTAACATCGGTTAATTATGATTAAGTGGTCAATTAAAAGCAAAGAGAATATGGACACAGAGCCAAGACAAAGCTACAACGATTTTATTTCAGGATTATTTATGGATTTGAAAGTCCATTAGGCTTATCATAGCCGATCAAACTGAAGAATGCATTGGCTGAAAATGCAATATAGGGACATATGCAGAACAACTGATATTGTTGCCGCTACCACTGACACCACCATGAGCCTGCTAGAACAGGGGAATGAAGAATCCAGAGTTTAGCATCAGCTATCTTGCAAATATAGAGTCTTGAGATCAATGTTTAAAGATCAACTCAGATACACATGAAGCTCATATGGAATGTTATGTCGATGGTTTAGAATTGGTGCAACAGGAAAGAGCAGAGTTATCTCGATTCCTCATATTGGCTAAAATATTTTGAAGCCTGAAGAAAAATATTGGCTGTGAGAAGAGCACTACCAGAAATGTTGAAGTATTAAATCCATGGAGCAGTTTGCATTGGTAAGAGAAAGAGGTTCAAGATTTGTAAGAAATTTCGAAACATGAATCATTCATACTCTGAAACTGGGGGGCTTGTGTTGACACTGGATTTTGACCAAATTTAGAGCCAAAAGGATATCAACTTGATGGAAACACAAAAGAAGTCATGATTGGCGAGAGCTAATGATTTTGCAAGCAATGATGCATGAAGATATACATGGAGACGGGTGTTGTATACGTACATGCATTGGAAAGTGACGTTAGATTGCATGGTGGCCAGAGTAATTAATAAATAAAAGGAAGGGTTAGCATTTCAGCGTACGGCAACTAAATGTTGATTGGAATAAAGAAAGAAGAAGCAATCGGCAGGGAGAAAAGTAGAGGAGAAGAATCGACCAGAGGGACAATCGGCCAGACAAAGCAAACTACATGTCGAATATCACGTTTACGTGTATGCATAAGAAAATAATATTTAAAGAGGCATGTGTTGACGCTTTTCTGGTCGACACACACGAGCGCTAGATCGCGCGGAACGTCGAAACGCTGAACTCGCCGAGCTCCTGCCCGGACCGGTCTGACCGGTCAAGGGCACCGGTCTGACCGGTGGCTGCAGAGGCGCGGTGAAAGCCTAAGATCGACGCCTCGGGAGGGACCCCGTCGTAGGTGGCGCGCCTAGGGTTGCTCTGAGGTCGGCAAGGCCACTCAGGACGTCCCTGATCGTCGTCGAGACAAACAAGGAAAGCACGAGGTTGGAAAAGCTAGGGTTTGAGAGATAAAAGTTGTAGAAAGTAATGATCAATTGGGTGATAGCCCTCAACCGGCCGTGGCCCTTTATATTTATAGGGTGGGGAGATCTTGCCCCGCAAGGAAGTCCTTTACAACTCAAAAACAACCAGAACTCCTCAATTCTCCTCGGACTCGGGGTCCACCGGTCAGACCGGTCAGGCCCACCGGTTAGACCGGTGTGGCCGTTGCCAGATCAGCTACAGGACTCCTGACCGGCCAAACTGTCCAGGAACACCGGTCTGACTGGTGGCGTCAGCCTGATTGGCTTTGTGCCAATTTTGGGTGCGAACAAATGCCTCCCTGTTTTTTATTAAAGCTTGCTATCTAAAAAATAATTCTAAGGTCGATGTGACACTTCACCGGCCATTTTTTGGTCTAAGGGCGATTTTTCACTTTAAATCGACCATATCCTATCAAGCGTCTTGCCAAACACTTGGATGAACTTTCTTCAAGTATCTCCCGTTGAGAGCCCTCGGAAGCCGCTGTCCTTGCAAAGTTTCCACGATATAAGAATTCCCAGAACAAACCTTGACAACCTTGTACGGACCTTCCCAACTTGGAGACCACTTGCCGAACTTGTTATTCTTAGTCCCAAGAGGTAAAATCGTCTTCCAAACTAAATCATCTACCTGAAAAGATTTGGCTTTTACCTTCTTGTTGTACGCCCTAGCAACTCGCCTTTTGTCCTTTTCAATTTCCTCCAAAGCCTCCATACGCTTGTCGGTCACTTCATCAATATTATCCATCATCAAAGCATAATATGTCTCAACATCAAGATTATTTTGCTTTGCGAGTCTATATGCGCCTAGATTCACCTCAACAGGCAAAACGGCCTCTTGATCAAACACAAGCTCAAAAGGAGTAACTTTAGTAGCACCATGTCTAGAAATACGACGACCCCGTAAAGCTTCAGATAATACCTCGTGCCATCTTCTAGGATTGTCCTCTATCTTCTTCTTAATGAGCTTTACTAATGTCTTGTTGCTAGACTCGTCTTGACCATTGGCTTGAGCATAATATGGAGATGAATTGAGCAATTTAATACCATAAGAATCAACAAACTCACGCACCTCTTTTGATATGAATGAAGTCCCTTGATCCGTAGTCAAAGTTTGTGGAATGCCAAATCTATGTATAATATGCCCAGTAATGAACTCAATCACCTCTCTATGTGTCATATTCTTCAAAGGAATAGCTTCAGTCCACTTGGTGAAGTAGTCAGTAGCCACGATCACAAAACAATGCCCCTTTGACGAAGAAGGATGAATCTTGCCAATAAAATCCAAACCCCATCCTCTAAAAGGCCAAGGCTTGATGATTGGATGCATCAACACAGCAGGCACCAACTGAACATCTCCATGTTTTTGACACTCTTCACACCCTTTGTAGTACCTAAAACAATCAGCTATCATGGTAGGCCAATAAAAGCAAGCTCGCCTGAGGAGCCACTTCATCTTGGGAGCCGATTGATGAGTACCACAAATACCTTCATGAACCTCTGCCATAGCCAACCTAGCTTGATCAGGACCAAAGCATTTAAGAAGCAAATCATCCGCAGTCCGACGATACAATTCACCATTATCAAGAACAAACTTGAGAGCCCATCGTCGGACTTTTCTATCAACTGTACTTCTAGGATTTTGCAAATAATCAACCAGAGGCTTCCTCCAATCCTCCACCTCATCTTTATTACGAAAAACTGAGGAGGAACATTTACCAGGGGACCGGTCAGACCGGTCATGGGCATCGGTCAGACCGGTCAGTGACATCGGTCAGACCGGTGTCACCGGTTAGACCGGTCGGCTGCGTCGGCCTGACCGGTACCTCCAGAGTAAAGCACTCGGCTGTAAGCAACGGTTTGTGTTCTTGAAAATTTCTTTTTCGAACATTATAACCAGATGCTTGCTGAGCCAGAGCATTAGCTCTAGGATTTTCCTCTCGTGGCACATGATAGATAACAAATTCATCCATACAAGATATGATGTCTAAACATTTATCAAGATAAGCATTTAAAAAGCCATTTAGACATTGACATACCTTGGATACTTGCTGCACCACCAATAAAGAATCTCCATATGCTTCCACATGTTTTATTCCCATGTCATGCAAAATCTCCAATCCAAATAGAAGAGCCTCGTATTTGGTTTGGTTGTTAGTACAATCATAATCCAATCGGTTAAGAGCTTCAAAAACAGCCCCACTTGGCGAAATAATGATAACTCCAACACCACAACCATCTTTGCAAACCGATCCATCAAAATGCAACTTCCATGGAGTAAAAGTAGCATAACCGACATTCAAATCAAGTTGCTTATCTACTCTATGTCCAACAATAAAGTCGGCAACAATTTGACCTTTCATAGAACTTAATGGCTCACAATGTAAATCATATTCAACTAAAGCATAAGCCCATTTGCCGACTCTACCACTTAAAATTGGTTTATGCAACATGTATTTAATTATGTCGGTTTGACATGCTACTATGCATGTACTTGGTAGTAAATAATGCCTCAACTTGGTACAAGTATGATATAGTGATAAACACAACTTTTCAATAAAAGTGTACCTTGTTTCGGCGTCCAGCAATCTTCTACTCTCATATGCAACAATATACTCCTTGCCTTCGGTCTCTTGAGTCAAAACACCTCCAATGACATCCTTCTCAGCTGCTACATACAACTTGAAAGGAACACCACTCTTGGGTGCTTGAATAACGGGAGGCGAAATCAAATAGCTTTTAATCTCATCAAATGCCTCTTGTTGCTTTGCCCCCCAAGTGAAGTCAACATCATTTTTCAACCGAAGTAAAGGAGTAAAAACATTCACCTTCCCAGACAAGTTACAAATGAATCTCCTTAAGTAATTTACCTTACCCAAGAACTTTTGCAAATCCTTTTTACAAGTAGGCGCTTTAACACTTCGGATTGCCTCAATCTTTTTAGGATCTATCTCTATGCCTTTCTCATGCACAATGAAGTCAAAAAACTTCCCAGCCGATACACCAAAAGCACATTTGAGTGGGTTCATCTTTAATTTATACCGACGCATTTTTTCAAATGCAAGTCTTAAATCAGCTAAATGAGAGTCATCTCCAGCCGATTTGACAACAATATCATCGATATAAACCTCTACTATGATGCCAGGCAAATCATGAAAGATTAAATTCATAGCCCTTTGATAAGTAGCACCCGCATTTTTCAATCCAAAAGTCATAACAACCCACTCAAATAAGCCAACAAAACCCGGACTTATGAAAGCTGTTTTGGATATATCCTCTTCGGCCATAAAGATTTGATTGTAACTAGCATTACCATCAAGAAAGCTAAGAATTCTATGTCCGGATGCAGCATTAACAAGAAAATCGGCTATAGGCATAGGATATTCATCTTTAGGAGTAGCTCTATTAAGATCTCTAAAATCAATGCAAACACGAAGCTTTTTTGTTCCTTTTTTCTCAACAGGCACAATATTAGAGATCCAATCAGCATAACGACAAGGCCTAATAAACTTTGCATCAAGTAACCGATTGACTTCCTCTTTCACTCGGTCATAAATATCAGGATTAAAGTTTCTACGAGGTTGTTTATAAGGCCTAAAACCAGATTTAATAGGTAAACGATGTTCAACTAAATCACGACTTAAACCAGGCATTTCGTTATAATTCCATGCAAAGCAGTCAACATACTCCTTTAACAGCTTTATTAAATCAGATTTAAACAAAGGATCAAGATTCTTGTTTACAAATGTCGGCCTAGGAATAGTGCCATCACCAATATCAACCTCCTCTAAAGGATCAGCCGACGTAAACCCTTGTCCCAACTTGCTCAAATCATCAAAGTCTTCGATAGCCTCACACATATCGTTCTTATGCGCCCGATAGTGCTCTTGCCTTTGTTGCAACCACTCCAGATTTGCATCCATCAAATCGACAGAGAGGTTCTAGCCTGATCAATGATCGGCTTCATGACAACAGTAGCAAAGCCATCTTTGGTAGAATCAATAAGCCTTAAATTAGATAAATCTAAACCAGTTAAGCACTTAAGATTCTCATGATTATCCATAGTAGAGCTATCAGCCACTACAACACAAGCCGATGTATCACCATGAACAACCTCTACCTCGTCGCCTACCCATTGGATTAAAAATTGATGCAAGGTAGAAGGCACACACTGATTTGCATGAATCCAATCACGACCAAGGATGAGACTGAAGTTACCTTGTGTCTCAGCGACGAAGAATGCCGTAGCCAACGTCTTGCTTCCAACGGTGAGCTCCATAGAGACGACGCCTTTAGCTCCCATCGGCTCACCTCCTCCCACACCACTAACGGTCATGTTGGTCTTGATCAGCTCATCATCTGAACCTCCCAGCTTCTTGAACAAAGAATACGACATCAAGTTGACAATCGCTCCTCCGTCCACCAGCATGCGAGAGATAGGCTTCCCATTGATGTGTCCCTTCATGTACAAAGCCTTCAGATGATTTTCAGTAGCTTTAGGTTTCTGGAAAATAGCTTCCTTTGGCCCAAAGTCGAGATGCGCAACATCCTCCTCCGAGAGCACATAGCCATCCATAGACATCTGGATCACGTTGATGTCCAAATTCATGCGCTCGGGCGAAGAACTGTAATCAACAAGCTCCTCATCGTCTTCTGGTGCAGGATCCGATGCAGACTTGTCATCACAAACCATGGGAACCGAAGAAGAGAAACCGGGTGGCGTCTCTGGGTCATCGGTCTGACCGTTGACCTCCACCGGTCTGACCGGTGTGACCGGTCTGACCGACCCCTCCACCGGTCTGACCGGTGCTGGCTGGGAGCTGGTCTTGACACTCCACTCTTTCCCCTGAGGTACCATGGGCCTGTACTGGTTGAAAGCTTCATCCCTTTGCTTCTCTAGCTCCTTCTCCCTCTTCTCTTGGAACCTCAGTCGTTGAAGCTTCCTCCTTTGTGTGCGAGTCAAATCGGGAGGACACCACCTTGGCAAGAAGTACTTGGAATTGGAACCACTTCCACTGGCCTCATGGTCGTTAGTAGCAGCAAACACTCCTGGAGTTGATGTCACAACCTTATTGTTTGGAACAATCGATCTTTTGCCATCCTCTCCAATAGGAACAACCATTGATCCAATCTGAATAATATCTTGACTTGTGGTTCTCTCTGGATCAATATCCATCTTCTGCACCTCCTTCTTTTGCTTCGGCCTGTAGACTTGCTTTACTGGAGGTGGCGCAGCCTGCTTGGCCGCACCGGCCTGACCGGTGGTAGCGACCGGTCTGACCGGTCGGGTCTGGTAACCCTGACCAGAACGGCGAGGAGCCAATCGGTCTTGGATAGGCCTGGAGATCCTGTCGAAAGCTGATTTCTGTCCTCCCCATCCAGGATGAAAGGCTTGTTGATAAGGCACCCACATCACTCCATTGTTATCATAAATCGGGCGTGGTGCATGTGAACTTGATGACGCCCATGGTGGAGTAAAGCTTTGCCCTTGCTGCGATGATTCACCTTTGAGTCTTGCAGCAGCCCTTGGAGGTGAAGACGACCCTCCTTGGTGTGTAGGTGACCTCATCTTTTTTTTAACGGCCGATCACTTGTAACGGCCTTTTTCTTGGAATACTTGTCAAATAGCATGTCGAAAGTGACCTTTGGCTTAGGACCACTCCCCTGATTCTTTGCTACATTAAGTTTTCAGTTTCCAATCTCCGGACGGCTTGGCTTCATCATCCTTGGAAGGCTTGGGGGTGCACCGATCTGACCGGTCACCTCCACCGGTCTGACCGGTCTGGCTAGAGACGGCTCAGACGGTCGCTGATCGGCGGGTGTGGACGACCCTTGCCCCCCATGTCCAGAGGCACTCACTGTAACCTTGAAAGTCTCCATGCCATCAGGAGTCTTCTCATACTCAACTTTGCGAACTAGCTCCTTTCCTCTCAAATCGGGCTTGGCCTCCCCGATTACCACGTTCTTGCCCTTAGTTGCTTCAGCTTTATGTGGCCGAACCAGTACCTTAGGCTGCTATAAATCCATGGTGTTGATTGGAAAAGGAGCCTTGTCCACTTGCATCTCATGAAAAGTCAAACGACCTTCGTTTATGGCCGATTGAACCTGTTGACGAAACACATTACAATCATTAATAGCATGAGAAAATGAATTATGAAATTTGCAATATGCATGTCTTTTCAACTCTTCAAGTGGAGGAATAGTATGAGTTAACTTGATATTTCCAGATTTAAGCAATTCATCAAATATACGATCACATTTGGAAACATCAAAAGTAAATTTAATTTCTTCTTGCCGACCTTTACTAGCCGGCTTAAGAGATGAGCAAGAATAAGCTTTTTCTTTAGAGGGCCAAACAAATTCAGCAGCATAAATTTCTTTATCACTATCGTTCGAACTATCAGAATCATAATCAATAATATGAACATTAGAACGGCGTGACTTAAAATTATCCTTCTCTTTATTCATTCGGTTTTCAACAACTAAAGCTCTTACTTGAACTTGTGCAACCGAAAGAAAATTAGTGCCCTCTAACTTATCTCTAATAGATGACCTTAAACCTTTCAGACAAATGTCTGCAAGGTCCATATCAGTGATTAACAAATTAAAGCAACGGTTTTTAGTTTCTTTAAACCTTTTAATGTATGCAGAGACAGTCTCATCTCTTCCTTGCCTAACCGATGTTAAGTCTGTCAATTTTAATTGCATACTCCCACTATAAAAGTGATCATGAAACTTACGTTCTAACATATCCCAAGATATAATAGAACCAGGAGCAAGTGATGAAAACCAAGCAAAAGTAGTGCCAGTCAAAGATAAAGAAAATAAATGTACTTTCAAAGCATTAAAAGCACCTGCTTCGCCTAGCTGAGCTGTATACTGACTAATGTGGTCCCACGTGGTTCGATCATCATCACCACTAAATTTAATTAAGTCAGGCATACGCCAACCACGTGGGAGAGGGAAATTATCAAACTCGGGATCATATGGTTTTTGGTACAAATTAGTATTACCAATATCAACACCAAGTTTAGTTTTTACCACATTAGCCAAATCTTCCTTAAATTTGCTAAATTCCGCCCAATTAGGATTATTTGGCTATTGTGGAGCTGGATTCACCATGTTCATTTTATTCAAATAGGGAGACATCTTAGCATGAGCAAGCCTATAACTCTCAAAAATATCATCTGGAATTATGTTCTTTTGAGCCATTGAATTAACAGTCGTGCTATAATATGGTCCAGGATTAAAAGTATTATTAAAATTTGGCACAACAGAAATCGGCTCAGGCTGTTCATACACAAGATCCAGAGCACTGGTCTGACCGGTACTCTGCACCGGTTCGACCGGTGCGGCCATATTTGGCCTGAACGGTTGAAACGGCAGAGATTGACCAATGGGATCCTGAGGCATGCCATACTGATAATTCATGTTATTAGTAACAGGCAAAGGTGCTAAGCTAGGATGAATCCCTTTATTAGTATTAAATTTAGGACCACTGCTATTAGTTTCATTATTATTAAAGCCAGCAATGCTCCTTTCTTTTTCAAGATCCTCTAAGCGTTCTAAACGAGCAATGTAAGATGCAACCAAACCATCATTATCAGTAATAGATTTCTGAGGAGATGAAGTAGGGGGTGGTTCGGTTACATTGGTTACTACCTCAACCATATTGTCGTTTAGCTTGATCGGCGGCAACTCGAATTCTTTCAATCTTGCTACCTTGCCATGACGATCCTTCTTGACGCCTGTGAGGAATTGGACTTGAAGGTACTCTTGCAACGCCTTGAACTTCTGCTGCTCCTCCGGAGAAAGATCCTCCATTGAAGCCGTAACGATGTTGTTCATGTCGAGGTTGCAACGAGAACCCATCTGAGCTAGGTTAGATTGAACGGTCTTCGAAACCTGATCTTTCTTCCACAGCGAAGTCGCCAAAAGTATGTTGACGCTTTTCTGGTCAACACACACGAGCGCTAGATCGCGCGGAATGTCGAAACGCTGAACTCGCCGAGCTCCTGCCCGGACCGGTCTGACCAGTCAGGGGCACCGGTCTGACCGGTGGCTGCAGAGGCGAGGTGAAAGCCTAAGATCGCCGCCTCGGGAGGGACCCCGTCGGAGGTAGCGCGCCTAGGGTTGCTCTGAGGTCGGCAAGGCCACTCAGAACATCCCTGATCGTCGTCGAGACAAACAAGGAAAGCACAAGGTTGGAAAAGCTAGTGTTTGAGAGATAAAAGTTGTAGAAAGTAATGATCGATTGGGTAATAGCCCTCAACCGGCTATGGCCCTTTATATTTATAGGGTGGGGAGGTCTTGCCCCGCAAGGAAGTCCTTTACAACTCGAAAACAACCAGAACTCCTCAATTCTCCTCGTACTCGGGGTCCACCGGTCAGACCGGTCAGGCCCACCGGTTAGACCGGTGTGGCTGTTGCCAGATTAGCTACAGGACCCCCGACCGGTGAGACCATCCAGGGACACCGGTCTGACCGGTGGCGTCAGCCTGATCGGCTTTGTGCCAATTTTGGGTGCGAACAGCATGCGGTCATCACATGAAGACGATTATTAAAGGAGGCAAATCACATATAAGGAAGGTCTCACGCGTGAAGGCAAAGTAAAATAAAGAAAGAAGATGCAAGCCAACTCCTGTACGTGTTGCCGCATACAAGAGGTCTGAGCTAATTATGCATACATATATGGATGGCTCGGCAGGAAGCTTCATTAGTAAGGGTTCTACGGAAGGGAAAGTAGAGTCCATATATTTTAATATTTCTTTTTACATCTACACTACTGACTACTACTATAACACGGTTATGTCTGTCGACCCGCTAACAACACTATAGCAACCCGTATAAATACTCAGTCCTGAGCACATCATCGAATCATGGAGCAACAGGAAGGTTTGGATGCAAACTAGATACAACATTCTTACTCAGCTAAACAGGATCTAAACATGCAAATAGATACTTGAACTAATGCACTAGCTCTAAAGGATCGAAGCCTTGTATTACGAAGAACACAAGCCTCTAAACTATGAACGAGCCAAGAACACAAGAACACATCATTCATGCATGAAGTCCACTATAGTCTAAATAAGAAATACTGAAATACTCACTTTGCTCTAAATGAAGAACAACACTACAAAAAATCTTGTGGTCTATGACGATCAATTTTCGTCACGGATCGTCAAAATTTCGTCATAAATCGACATCTATGACGAAATTTCAGAACGTCATGTATTGAGCGTCACATATTAAGTGTCGTGACGAACTAACATTTTCGTCATAGATTAACGTGATCCATGACGTTCTCAATCGTCATAGATTGGTGTAAAGCCCATTGAACCCAGCCCGAAGCCCAAAATCTATGACGAAGGTGATCATCATGGATTAACTCGCCACGTCACTTGTAGAATTGAGGTGGCTGCTGACATGGCAGATGACGTGGCGTTGACATGGCGGCCACATGGCAGATGACATGGTGCTGACGTGTCACTAACGTGGCGGCCACATGACGACCAACGTGGCACTGACATGGCGCTGACGTGGCAGCCACGTGGTGCTGACTTGGCAGCCGACGTGGCGGCCACATGGTGCTGATGTGGCATCCACGTGTCACTGACGTGGCATCCACGTGTCGCTGATGTGGCTTCCACGCGTCACTGATGTGGCAGCCACATGTCGCTTAGGTGGCAGATGATGTTGCAGTTTATAACCAGGTCGAATTTCAGCCCATATAAATCCATACCAGCCCATCCCCTATACATTTCAACCCATACACATTTCAGCCCATATACATTTCAGCTATAAATCCCAGAAAAATCACCAAATCACCACATATTTCAGCCCACCATTTTGGCACAAGATTACCAGATCGACAGAGATCACCAGAATATGAATAGATCAAGAGATATCAAAACCCCAGCATGTTTATGTCCAGCATGACATCAAAAGCCCATAAACAGATCCCAGATCACCATCTATCACAAAAATATCACTATATCCCAGATCCCAGATCACCATGTAGTCACTACATCAAAACTACCAAGACTACATATACCAGAATATAACAATCAAAATATAGGTCAGAAAAGTTTGGTCAAAACACCAGTTGCAGCCACTGCACAGTTTGGCTCCTGCAAAGTTTCCACAAAAAAGGTAACATATTATGTTTTGCTACTTAGTTGGCTTGATTTTGACTTAGCAAAAGGTCCAATTTTGCCTCCAACTCAGCTTGATTCGACTGACTCACTTGCAATTGACTTGTAAGATCATCCATTTTTGCCTCCAACTCAGCGTTTTTCCTCCTCTCCACTTCTAGTTCAGCTTCAACAGTAGCCAAACCACGCCTACGCTGCGGCACAATCTTGATGCCCACATTCTGAAGGAAGTGACTGTTCTTTGTGTTTTTATGTAGCACATCAGACACAACTTTAGTTGCAGACTTGGGTTGTTGTTCACCTTCCATTGGTGCAGTCAGCTGGTTTTCCATATCATTCTAGTAAGCAAACGAGCAGCAAACATGGTTTTTGATCATGAGATGTTGAAGCATAGCTAATAGAGAGCACCATTAGAAAGATGACTTACAATGACCGACTGTACATCAGCCGTGTATCCTTTCTTTTTCTTGCTATAGTGGCATAATTTGAACAGCTCAAAAGCATCAACTTCTTTATGCTTAAACTCATCTCCTTGAAACAACATTTATGTGGAGCACTATATAAAAAAAACTAAACTAACAACAAGTTGCCATTTATATTGGTTGAGCATGAACTGATATTTGTACAAACAACAAGTCGACATTTATATCTTACCAGATTTTCTACAGCAACAGAGTAGCTACAAGAACCAGTAGTTTGATGGAACTTGACATTTTCTCGATTTTCTTTAGCTGATTGGCATGCCCTCTACATCAATCAAAATACATGTAAGCCACTTGCAAAATAAGCATGTAGAAGGCAAAGTAGTTGGGTTCAGGAAAATTACCATCTTCTTAGGAGTTTTCCTTGACTCCACAAGAGTAATCCACTGTTCATTACTGGTTGATTTGACAGGAGAAGTTTTTCTAACCAAGTGTAGAGGAAAAGGATTAAAAAAATCATGCTTTAACTTGTATCTTTGTTGGCGAATTGCAGACTTCATCATCTCATTACAAGCCTTTTTAACTATTGGATCACTTGTGTCAATGTCAGATTTTGCCTATTGAGATGGAATAACAAGTGTAAGAGGAGTGCTGATTTTGTTTGTCATATTGCAACTAGATAACAACTAGATAAGAGGAGTACATTTGCTGATTTTTCATGTTTGAAGGCTCTACAGAAATATCATGATAGCAATAATACAACTAATAATAAGCAGTCTATGTACAGAACTTAAGAGAAAATATGACAGATATGTCAATTGGCACAACTTAAGAGAAAACATGACAGATATGTACACATGTCCTTGCTACAGTATTGTGCTAACAGTCTGTGTAGGCAAAATACTCCTGATCCTTATGATAGATCATGCATACATATACAGAAAATAGTAAAATTTCTGGACTAGTGCGGAGGTGACTTGCATAGAATCTAGTGAAAACAACTAGATAAGAGGGAAATGTACTTACAGAAAGTATTGCAAGAAATTGGTCCACTATTGATGGCTGATCCTCGTACTCCTTCCAGTGCTTGAGAATAGGGATATGGTTCCTCACAGCAATGTTGCACTCTGTTGCATACTTTGTAGCAACTAGAGGCACCAAGGGCCTTATATTCCCTTCAGTTATGACCACTGGCATTTTGGCATGCCGAGCTCGAGTCAACCAGTGGAGACCATGTCCCATGTTAACTCCTCTTTCCCTTCGCTCCTTTCCTAAATGCAAATGCACATTGAAGTTGCAATCGATAAGATTAAGTAAAAATTGATGCAAGACATTTGAATCAAAGAAACCAGTTGCATTCATCAACCAAACAAACTCTCACCTTGAGTGGTCAGCCGATTGTGGCCACGAGCATGAGTGATGCAACCAGGTCCATCACCCAAGATGTTGTCATCATCCATGATGTTGTCATCACCATAGATGTTGTCATCACCCATGATGTTGCCGTCATGATGGGTAGAGCCATCTAAAAATTGCAAGCAGTAAGAATGCATCCACCAAACAAACAAGGCAATACCCAATATGGCAAATAAACGTAAAAACTCTCACCTTCAGTGGTCATCTGGTTGTGGCCACCAGGATGAGGATGAGTAATGCACCCATCATGTCCATCACCCATGGCCTCACCTCCATTGGTTGTGTGGTTGTTGTCTTCAAGTTGGTGAAGCCCGGAATCTAGAAAATGTAAACAAGTCAGCATGAAGTAATCATATAGTCAAAGCAAGATTACTAATAAGTAACATGTAATAGAACTAGCCTTCCACAGCAGCTTGAATGCCATCATTATCCCTAGATGGTGGTGTTAGAATTGCATCAAGCTGAGCAAAGCTTTTCTTCGACCTTGTTGCTCTATCAATTGGTAGTTGTTCTGCAAAAACCCTCTTACGAGACTGAAATCTCACTACAGGAAGAGTGTCAGCTGAACTTTGTGTGTTTCTTCCTTTGCAAGTCTTCTCCTTACATACCTGCTAGAATGGAACCATGCATAATATTTAATCTTGAAGCAAACAACAAATTAAGCCTTGAAAAGATTGCAGAATAAGCACCTTAGCATTGTCATCACCAATGGAATTTTCTTCACAATCATCATCACGAGAAGGATCATACTCAGATCCAGAGTCTCCATTACTTTTATGATGTGGCTTAGTCTTGGTTCTGGCACTATTGTTTGGATAGATGCTTGATATAGCAATTCCAAGATCCTTAAGCCTTGCACTATTCTGCATACATGTCATGTACCACAGCTGTTCATACTCTTCTAGTGGAAGTTCTAAGATAAAAGCAAAAAATGCAGCATTAGATCTCTATGAGAAAATTCCACATTAGATGAAAGTGCAGTGACAGTAGAGGAAATCATAGATAGAATTGATGTGAAGCAAGTGACACCACATTAGTGCTAAGTGACCAATGCAGAGGACCTAACAAACAATGGATAGAATTGATGTGAAGCAAATGACACATTTAATTCAAACACACGGCATGGAAAATGAATAAGAGCTACAAAATTTAGTGATCTGTGATCTTCAGTACTTATTAGCTCAAACTACAGAAGTAGAAGTAGAAAGCCCTCTTAATCAATATGATTTTTCATTATAGCAAACAAAATTAATATCCATTATACATAAGCAGGGGTCATACAATCATGATAACACAAGTAAAATAGACAGTCATCTTTCTGATAACTAACATTGATCCAAGTTCTTTCTATTTCTCCATGATCCAATCATGATAACACAAGTAAGATAGGAGAGAAAATGTTTGCCTCAGATATTGGAGGAGAATGACTTCATGCCAACCATGAAAACATGAAACTCACCCAGCCCAGGATTGTAAACATGGGCCATGGATGAGTTTCATCTTTTGATGGGAGACATGACAAGCATTAATCAACATCATATCATCATTGGCAAGGAGGCAAAAACATGGTACTTAAGAGCAAAAGGAGCCTCAAATTTTTTTATTCATATGACCTAGACCTGGAGCATAAGAACAGCAGTAGGAGCAACAAAAGGTTCATGGTAACCATGGAAACATGAGACACATCCAGCCCAGGCTTGGAAAATATGGGCATGGATGAGTTTCACGTTTTGATGGGAGACATGAGAAGTAATCAGTACATATATACGACACAACTCCAGGTCATCATGGGTATGTATAACAAATCTATTTTATCATCATAGGCAAGGAAAGGAAAAATTAGCCTCAATTTAGTTTGCACTATCATTTGAACTTCAACTTGGAGCATAAGGCAAACAAGAAGGTCATGATAGCCATGGAATCCTGTGAGACATCCTCCCAGCCTTGATAGCATTGCCTGGGAATGGATGTCTCACATGGCTTGATGACATACATGAAAAAAAGAACAAGTTCAAGTTCATCATTTTATAGCAAACATGTGTATTATCATAGGCAAAAGGTTTATTAGCAAATAGTATTTATCTTGGAAAGCATGACAGCAACAAGATCAAATTGGCCTCAGATAAGTTTGCACTATCATATGAACTGCAAAGTGGAGCATAAAGAAGGTCATGGCAGCCATGGAACCATGAGACACATCCATCCCAGCCTTGACAACATTGCCTGGGAATGGACGTCTCTCACGGCTTGATGACAAACATGAGAACAGAGAAACAAAACAGCAATTCGTCAAATTATCTGAGCAAACATGTGCATCATCATAGGCCAGGATTTATCATCACAAGAGCAAATACCAACAAACACGGGGAAATGGCCTGGTGGGCTTGGCCGGCCAATTTTGGCCCATATCAAACACGCTCAAAGTGCCTAAGTGCATACAGGTTCAGAACACATGTATTGAGCTCATTAGCATGCAGCATACAGGTTCATACTAACAAGGAGTAATGTTACCAAGTACAGGTTGATATGGTAACAAATGGTGTATAGGTAATGACATGGACGTAAGCATTACAGAGCAGCACAGGGAACTGAACTTCTATCCACAAATTGTTATAGTGCAGAATTGAATGCACCAAGCCAGTGGGAATTGAATGCCTAAAATTGCTCCAAGGTCTAAAATCTACTCCTTGTTGTGAATAAAATCAAACTACCAGAGAATTGCAGGAAAACTAGTTTAACTTGGTTGTCATGTATTTGAAATCAATTCCACATTCTCAAACCAGATCTACACAAGCTGACAAAAGTTAAACACCAAAGGAGTGATAGTCCATGATCATGGTTATTCTGCAATATTCTAATCCGTGTTACTCCTCGCACAAACAAGCCAAAACAAACTTTTATACACTGCAGCACCGGGCAGGACAAGTAGCACCGAACAGGACAAGTACTATGTACTAGGGCAAATCTACCATGGCATATCAAAATAACTCATCAATCTATGGCAAGCAAAATCAATCATGTGTGCCCTTGAGTGCGCAAACACGAACCTGGCATCTGAAATTCTTGTCCCTTCTTCGGTCTCGCCTTCGTCCTTTCTTGTGCTTTCTGATGCTGCGAGGATGGAGGCCTCTTGGTCCCGTCTTGGGCTTTCTGATGTTGCGACGGTAGAAGTCGCCCGCCGGCGAGGTGGCCCTGAACCGGCGCTGATGCAGGTGCCAGCCTGTTAGCAGCAGTAAGTGGGGAATAAATCCGAGAACAGAATCAAATAAGGAAGCAAGGGAAATCGAAGGATAGGAAGAACAGCGAATCCGTCGGGGAGGAGAGACCCTTGATGCAGTGATGGCGTGGTGGTGGAGAATTCATTGAATCCATCAGGGGCCGTCGGCTGAGAAGCTGGCGAGGGCCATCGGCGGGGATGTGGAGGCGGCGGAGATGCCATTGTAGGTGGGGATGTGGAGGTGGGGAGGGGGGCGTCGGCCCCGGCGGCGGCGGCCTAGGGTTTGGGGGCGGGAGGTGGGGGGGAATGTGAGGCTGAGCCAACGAAATGAGACGCGACCGGGGATATTTGCCTGTTGAATGCGAAATTACTAAGATACCCCCAAGCTGGGTGCAAACGTTGGTGAGCTGTATGGGTATTACGATCATTTCGGTGTGGGAGAGAATTTCAGATGGCAGGTCTCGGTTTCGCCTACCCACCCACAGTTAGGAGATGTTTTGGAGTATGACGAATGGGGTCCACCTCAGAGGGGTCCATGCGTTGGTGAGATTTGTGTCACACACATTGCAGTGAGTGGAGTGAGAAATGTGAGTGGGGTCCACACGTCGGTGACAGGGGACATACATGCACGCCGCAGCATAGATGTTCATGAGGCTGCTCATGAATGTTTCTTTTTTCCCTTTTTGATTCATAATTCAAATTTGTAATTGGTTTTTCTCCCCCGTAAGAGCTCCAAATTGGTTGGTTTTTTTCTTATTTTTTTAAAATTGCTATCTTTAACTTGGTACTATTTTTATGTATGTTAATTGGCATTTATTGATTTGTTTCATGTGACATGTTTTCTTCTAACTAAATAGAGAATGAAAGAAACATGTTTTTCCATACGAATTGCTAATGTAAGTTGATATTTTCTATTTATATGGTCAACATGAGATGGTGTTAAAATTTGAAGTGTATACGAGTTCAAACATGTCACAAGGTGTTCAAATCTTGAAGTTTGAATTGAGTTTTCTAGAACAAGGTGGAAGACCTATCTAATTTGTGAACAATGTATAGTCAAATTTGTCGAAATACTATGAAACTTTTTTGTCAACCTTCCACACCCCTACAATGATTATGTTTCAATTTACAGAATTTTTGGAGAATATTTACATATTATTACAATTATTTTTTATTACAGATGGAAGTAGAAGTTCGAATTATCCCTACCAAACATTTGAAATTTCAATATATTTTCAGGATATGGGCTCTAAATCAATAAATATTATCAGGAACTATTTTTTAGTAATTTTTTAGGTATTAATTGAGATACATATAGTTTAAATGAGAGATGGTATAGTGTGAAAAAACAAAAAAAAATCAAAAACAAAAAATTGTGCGGCCACGGGAATCGAACCTGTAACCTGCGACTTAAGGCCCACTAAGACATACCACTGCGACACTCAAGGGATTTAGTTCACTATCTATCTATGCATCTTCTTATACTGATTAACTAGTACTCTACAAAAGTCAATCCGCCGGACCCCAAGTTCGACAGATCGTCTTCCTCACCTCGCTCGATCCGCCGCACCTCAACCCTTCCTCCCAACCTCGCTCCATCCGCTGCCACCCTAAACCCTCGATGTGGTCGTCGAAGGATAGGAAGGGATCGGAGCACGCTCTGCAACAGGTGCGAGATGTGTTCGGTAGGTTTTGCTCCGCCGCCGAGCCCGCTCCGGAGGCCAGCGCGTGCCGGGAGGCCGTCCGTGCGCCTGAGGCCAGCACGCGTCGGGGGATCTCCTCTGCCGGCAAGCGCGCGGCTGAGGCGAGCGCGCACTGAGATCGCTCTGCCGCCGAACGCGTGCTGAGAGCAAGCGAGCGCCGGGAGAAGAAGCTTTGCCTGAAGACCCATTACACGGTGTGCATCCCATGCGACGACGACATCCCCCGCTCCGGCTCCGGCGTCATGGCCAAGAAGAAGACCACCATCAAAGTGACTTCCTCTAGCAGTCAGGAGTCTTCGACTGATGAGTCCAGCAGTGAGGAATCGAGCCCAAAGGAGACAGGGAAGGAGATAGAGCTGAAGAGGAAGGAGAAGAAGGTGAGCTATCTGAAAATAGTTCACTGGTTTTCGATTTTTCACTGTCTTGTGAACTAGACATGTTTGATGTACTTGTGATTATCACATGACTTTGTTTGATCTACTTGTGATTATCATTCTGAAGTGAAATGATCCATTGATACCTCTGCTTAAATCCATGGCAATAGATTCCAGTTTTGGATATGCACTTACAAATGTAATTACCTACTCGATGTGCCTAGTTCACTGGTTTTCGTGTGTATAGTTGGATGTACAGCATGCATTGAATCCAAGTACTATATCAATTGTATGTGTCTAGTTGAACCTAGCAGATTTTGGGGCTTTTTGCTAGAATTTAAGTGCTAGCTGTCGATCTGAATTGAATCCAAGTACTATAGAGGATCCTGAATTCATGAACTAACTCCCTAAATTGCTCATTGGCCAACAGATGGACTTCTGGGAGTTATAGGAGGAGGTGGCAGCATCACATGAGAATATCAAGTGGCTTGAGGGTGAGCTCAAGAAGGAGAAGAAAAGGAATACAAGACTTCATGGTGCACTCAAAGCTGCATCTAAGAAGAAAAAAAAAAGTGACTGGGGTTGTGAAGCATCATGCTAGAAGCTGAAATAGATGGATGTAGTTCTTTTGTTATCGGCTCGCGTGATTGCTCTTCTCTGTGGTGTCTGTGTCTGTGTCTGTAAATAGGGATCGTTAATGGTTCAGAGTCTGTAGTGAAATTTTAGTAGTGATCTGAACTACACCTTCTGAATGCAGTACTGATGTTCAGTGGTTAATAATATGTGGTTCAGCTGGTGACTGAAATTTTCTTTGTCTGAAATTTTCTGTGTCTGAATTTTCTGCTGCTGCTATGCTATCCTGAAATTGCTATTGTGTACAAATGCTGCTACCTGAAATGCAAATGAAATGAAATGAGATTGGTGCTAGTTGTGAGGCTTGAGCAAGGAAGATTTACATGTAAGCTGTGACCTCATCCCTGATTTTGGTGCATCCATTGTTTATATTACTGCACCTATGCTATTAACAATGGCTCCAGCAGCACAAAAGAAACCAAATGAAACATATGCTATAACTGCACCTATTGCATGAAACCATAAGGCTCGGCTAGCACAAAAGAGCATTGAAGCCCAACCAGTTTGTGGTGCATTCCAGCTGCTCATTCAGCAATAAAGCTTGGAAATCTGTACAAATTCCATATTATAACTTAAGTAGCCTAGTCCTGGCAAATCACAGGAAATACATACACCAAACTCACATTTGATCAAAGAGCATGGAACAAATACAATCATGGCAAATCACAGGAAATCATGCATTGAACCAAAAGAGTCTTATGCATACAAATACATTCCACATCAAGTCTTGTGTATAAAAATTATGCATACAAAGTGAGAGACATGGGTACCCATGGGTCCCCACCGACCAGGGTCTCAGCCGTCCCCGACAGGTGGGTCCGACCTACTAGACGACCCGCCGACCTGACATGCGGGCCCAAGGACATAAAGATGCTTGGTGTACAAGACAAGACAGTCCAGCTCGGATAAGCTTTCCATGTTGTAACCGACTAGGATAGATAGAAACCGACTTGTAGCCCAAGGTCGTCGGCCAATATAAGGCTACCTAGGGCGCCCTCCTCGGGGGCAGATCTCTCTTGCATAATTCCACTACCAAACTGGACGTAGGGTTTTACTCTCAGGAGGCCCGAACCAGTATAAATCGACGTGTTCCTCGTGTCTCGCCGAGATTTCCGTGTGCATCCCGTGCATAACCATCTAAACTCTTAGTTTGTCGATCCCTCCTTTAACCTGCAAACTGCTTGGGTAGCCCCCTTGCAGATCTGTCCAGGTCTCAACCCCCGACAGTTGGTGCGCCAGGTAGGGGTGATCGGGAGCTCTTCATGCAGCGCGATGGCAGTTCGCTCCGGCGACCTCTTCCGCGACGACACGATGGATTTCCAGTGCACGACCCACCCGCCCACACCCTACGATGTCATCAGCAGATTCATCATCATCTACATCTACGTCATCACATTGCCAGATTGATTCAACAACAAACTCGGCGAATTCGTTCTCCTCAGTCGTCGACCTCGTTGATACGGCACGGTTGTGCAGCTCCCGGGCTGTTGCTTCTTTACTATGTGTCGACCTCTAGGCACATTGCGCTAGATACAACCCGGTGCAGCCGGTGAGTGTTGGCCCTGGCCTTGGCGTCCACAGGATCAGGATCACGACGAGCCTCGTCTGCGGATTGAAGCGCTGCACGCATATGCGTAGAAGAAAAGGAGTCCTGGACCTGATAACACACACAGTCAAGTGGTCTACATATGGTCAACGAAACTACATGGATATGCAAAAATCAATCTACAGGACCCACGTAACAGGGAGGTTATTTGCTTCTATTTTTTTCTCTCTTTCTATATTCGATCTCTAGTTTATTTGGCTGGAACATTGAACTAATTGATATTCTTTGCCTAACGTGATGTGCATGCATGGTCTGTCCATGTACGGCCAACTTGCCGAGCACCAAGTCACCAGCGATGGATGGCCTGATCGGGTTGGAGTCCACCACGTCTGCTGTGCTTGGCGGTAGCCTCGACGGCACCTTGACGACAGATCGTGCGTGTTGGGCTCCGTGCGCGCCCTCTGCACCGGCGGCAGCCTCGACGAGATCGTGACTACAGCGCCATGCACCATGTACTGTTGCTTCGGCAGATCTGCATCGCCGACCTCCTCGGTGTCGATGTCTCGAGCTCGACAGCTCAACAACGACCTCGACCATTCCGACTTGACGCACAAGCTAAGTGTTATTTGCAATTAATATTTTTACAACTTATGTATGTTTCATCGATAGTCTCCGTGATTTTCACCGACCTGCTCTACATGCTTTTTTCCTTCTTTATTTTCCCTCCCCCTTCGACATGCTCGGGGGCTTGGTATAGCCGATCTCGATATGCTCGGGGGCTTGACAATGTCAATCTAAAGATCGCCAGACCTGAGGGACTTAATTAACTTCTGTGCATTCTCCCTTTAAATGTCTTTTACTTATTATGCACATTCTTAAGTCGTGTGGTTGCGAGACCTTGGGTCCAAGGCCTCCCTCCGCACGCCGACTGCACCTAAGCCTCCACGCTGAGCCGTGTAGTCGGTAAGCCGTTCCTCCACTGAGTTGGGTTAGCGGAGGGGACACATTTTGCAGCTTCATAGCATTTGAGTTCACATAATTTGTGCCTAGCACGATGAGGGGAATGCTTTCTCAAACAAAACACATTGCAAGCATGTCTTAGGCCCAGGCCAAATTTTCATCACATTTGTGCAGATTAATACACCGTCTTTGCATCTACTTTGTTTCACAGGGCCAGCTCCTTGTCTAGCTCCCGGAGTACTTCTGACCTCTGGACATGTCTCCTGTTGCCTAGCGGACCTCTCTGGCTCGCGGCGGCAGGCGATTCGGTGCTTCCACGACTCATCCAGCTTCCACACTCGGGGCTCGTTGTCACCCACTTTAGGTCGCCAGACCTCCCGGCGTCTCCGTCGTCGTTCACTTTAGGGCCCCAGACCATCCGGCGTCTCCGTCGTCGCCCACTTCAGGTCGCCAGACCTCCCGGCGTCTCCGTCGTCATCCACTTCAGGTCTTCGGACCTCCCGGCGGCTCCGTCGTTGCCTTCTTCAAGGTCTTCGGACCTCCCGACGGCTCCATCGTCGCCTTCTTCAAGGTCTTTAGACCTCTCAGCGTCTCCGTCGTCGTCTTCTTCAAGGTCGCTAGACCTCTCGGTGGCTCCGTCGTCGCCTTCTTCAAGGTCTTCGGACCTCCTGGCGGCTCCGTCGTCGTCTTCTTCAAGGTCTTTAGACCTCTCGGCGTCTCCGTCATCGCCTTCTTCATGGTCTTCGGACCTCCCGGCGGCTCTGTCGTTGTCTTCTTCAAGGTCTTCGGACCTCCCAGCGGCTCCGTCGTCGTCTTCTTCAAGGTCTTTAGACCTCTCGGCGTCTCCGTCGTCGCCTTCTTCAAGGTCTTCGGACCTCCCGGCGGCTCCGTCGTCGTCTTCTGCAAGGTCTTTAGACCTCTCGGCGTCTCCATCGTCACCTTCTTCAAGGTCTTCGGACCTCTCAGCGTTTCCGTTGTCACCTTCTTCAAGGTCTTCGGACCTCCCGGCGGCTCCGTCGTCGACTGCTTTAAAGTCTTCGGACCTCCCGGCGGCTCCGTCGTTGTCATGTCAGCCTTCGGCATTTGGTGTTTTCCTCAAAGATTCCAGACATCTTGGACTATATGGCTCAGTGGATAGAGCATCATGCTGACAACAAAAGGTCGTAGGTTATCAAACCGGCCATTCTGGTCGCTTTACTGCTCGGGGGCTACTACACTAGTGCGTCTTGCGATGCCCTGTTCTTGTACGTCGCATCGACTTATTGGAAGCCCGCTTTTGATACTTCTCTGCTCGACCTCCCTGGGGTCGGCATTGCGGCCTTACTCAGGTCGCATGAGCTACTATACTTCACTTGATCGAGGTCAAGTCGGCGGTTCTTCAAGATCGACGTCTCGCCTTCACTTCGACCTCCTGGATCCCAGACTCCAGAAGCTCGATGTTCGACTTCGTGTGCACATCGAAAGGGTTTTTTTATTTTTTGATCACCGTGCACCCTTATCGACCTCGATGGTGCCAAGACTTCAGCATGCTTCTTCAAGCTTCATCATGACTTCATCAAGATCGTTGCGCCTACACGTTGATCGGGGGCTTGAGAGACATGGGTACCCATGGGTCCCCACCGACCAGGGTCTCAGCCGTCCCCGACAGGTGGGTCCGACCTACCAGACGACCCGCCGACCTGACATGCGGGCCCAAGGATGTAAAGATGCTTGGTGTACAAGACAATACAGTCCAGCTCGGAGAAGCTTTCCATGTTGTAACCGACTAGGATAGATAGAAACCGACTTGTAGCCCAAGGTCGTTGGCCAATATAAGGCGGCCTAGGGCACCCTCCTCGGGGGCAGATCTCTCTCACATAATTCCACTACCAAACTGGACGTAGGGTTTTACTCTCTGGAGGCCCGAATCAGTATAAATCACCGTGTTCCTCATGTCTCGTCGAGATTTCCGTGTGCATCCCGTGCATAACCATCTACGCTCTTAGTTCCTCGATCCCTCCTTTAACCTGCAAACTGCTTGGGTAGCCCCCTTGCAGATCTGTCCAGGTCTCAACCCCTGACACAAAGATAATTGCTAAATGGAACAAACAGCTACTCATCATCACTGTCAACCTCCATTGTAGCACCTCCTTCATCATCGCTGCGGTACTCTAGCAGTGTGTCTTCGTCATCGTCTTCGTCTTCGCTAGCACTCTCATGCTGAGGACCAGGTGTGTCCGAGGACCAGTGGAGCGTCGCTCCTGCAAACTAGGTAATGTCTTTGAGGGGAAGTCAGAAGAGAAAGGTGTTGAGCAGCCCACAGAGAAGCCACCGCCTAAGTCAGTGCCAGTCCGCTTCCATTGTGAGTATTGTGGGAGGGATGGACATAAGGATGAGTTCTATTTCCGGAGAAAGAGGGATGAGAGGTTTGCTAGGGAGATGGCGAACAAGGACAGGTACCACCTTTCTCGTGGTGTACCTGAGCCTTGTAGAGGGCCTCTACCTAGGGGTGAGGTGTATGTGCGTACAGTTCCCACTCGTGGAGGTGGAGGTGGTTTCCCTCAGAGAGACAGGCGTGTTGGGTTTGGGCGTGGTGAGTTGGCTCGACGTGCTCCTTCTCGTGATCGTTACGAGTTTGGGAGGCACGATTGGAGCTTTGGATCTCAGATGGACTACGGGCCACGTTTTCCCCCTCGTGGTGCGCGTACTCCTCCAGTGAGACGTGACAGGTCCTTTGGTGGTAGGCGTGAGAGGGCTCCGCCTAGAGGTTTTGGGAGGATGGATTTTGCTAACCCTTCTTTTGAGCAAATGGCTCAGCACTGGTTTAACTCTTTTGGTACTAACCCCAGTGTTGAGTCGCTTGCTCATTCTCGTCCTCGTTTTTGATTGCAGGTGGGAGGCTTGGAGAACTTTTGGTTGATCAACTCTGGTTGCTCACGACACATGACCGAAGATCGTGGGTGGTTCTCCAGCCTCACCCCGGTGAGTACGAGGGAGTACATCACTTTCGAGGACAATGGGAGAGGACGAGTGCTTGCTGAAGGTATGGTGAAGGTGAGTAGCAAGGTGACCTTAAGAAGTGTGGCCCTGGTCAAGTCACTTGGTTTTAACCTGTTGTCAGTATCTCAATTACTTGACGAAGGTTTTGAGGTTCGTTTCAAGTCGGGTGCTTCTCGTGTGCTTGATTCTCGAGGCGATCTTGTCTGTACGATCGTCCCCGAGGGTCAAATCTTTCGTGCCGACTTTTCCCAGTATGTTGGTCCTCCTTGATGCTTTGTTGCTGGTGTTTTGGTTGAGCTTTGGAAATGGCATAGGAGGTTGGGACACTTGAGCTTTGAGTTGCTTTCCCGCTTGAGTGGTCTTGATCTTGTCCGAGGATTGCCTAAGTTGAAATTCGAGAAGGATTTGGTTTGTGCTTCTTGTCGGCATGGAAAGATGGTTGCCGCTTCTCACGCCCCTCTGACTTCTGTCATGATCGAGCGACCTTGTGAGCTGTTGCACATGGATTTGGTTGGGCTAGCTCGTGTTCGCTCTGCTGGTGGGAAGTGGTATGTTCTTGTGGTTGTTGATGACTTTTCGAGGTACTCTTGGGTTTTATTTTTGGAGGATAAGAGTGAGACATTTGGCTTTGTTCGGGACTTGATCTTGAGGTTGAAGAATGAGAGACATGGTGATGCCATTCGAGCTATACGCAGTGACAATGGCACAGAATTTAAGAACTCTCATTTTGATGCCTTTTGCAGTGATCTTGGTCTCGATCATCAGTACTATTCTCCATACGTCGCTTGCCAGAATGGCATAGTGGAGAGGAAGAATCGGACCCTTTGTGAGATGGCTAGGACGATGCTCGATGAGCATAGGACTCCTAGGCGTTTCTGGGCCGAGGCAATCAATACCGCTTGCTATGTCTCAAATCGCATCTTCCTTTGTGCCTTTAAGAAGAAGACCTCTTATGAGCTGATGCACCACCGACAACCCAAGGTGAGTCACTTTAGAGCTTTTGGTTGCAAGTGTTTCATTTTGAAGAAGGGCAAGTTGGATAAGTTTGAGTCTCGATGTTCGGATGGTTTTTCCTTGGTTATGCGATTCATTCTAGAGCATATCGTGTGCTTAATCTTGACACTAGCCGAATCATGGAGACTTGCGAGGTTACCTTCGACGAGACACAACCATGTAGCTCTTCTGCTTTTGAGTGTGCAGGTGACGAGGAGATTGGGGTGAGGATCTTTGAGGATGAGAAGGATGGAGATGGAGACGATGACGATGATGGTGGTGATGCTCCAGCGGCTGATCGTGTACGTGCTACTTCCACTACTACGACGACGATCGAGGACGGACCATCCCCTACACCCACTACGACTGAGGCTGTTCGAGTGGAGGCTACTGCTGAGGGGGAGGTTGTGTCCAGGTGAGAGGCTCCCCGGCGAGTACAAGTTGATCACCCACCGACAACCATCATTGGTGACCTTCATGAATGCACTACACGGTCGAGGTCAAGGAACACAGCTCATTTCGCTCACTCTACTTTTGTCGCTTCTTTTGAGCCCAAAGATATCCGACACGCATTGTCTGATGAGAATTGGGTGAATTCCATGCATGAGGAGTTGGAAAACTTTGAGAGAAACCAAGTCTGGGTGTTAGTCGATCCACCGCCAAATTGCCGTCCCATAGGTACCAAGTGGATGTGGAAGAACAAAGAGGGTGAGAATGGGATGGTTGTGAGAAATAAGTCGAGGTTGGTGGCGCAGGGGTTCAACCAGAAGGAGGGGATAGATTATGAGGAGACAATTGCTCTTGTGGCCCGTTTGGAGGCAATTAGGATCCTTCTAGCTTTGCCGTGGCTAAAGGGTTCAAGTTGTACCAAATGGATGTCAAGAGTGCTTTCTTGAATGGGGTGATAGAGGAAGAAGTGTATGTGAGGCAACCCCCTGGGGTTTGAGAATGAAAAATACCCACACCGTGTATACAAACTCTGGAGAGCGCTCTATGGGTTGAAACAGGCACCTAGAGCTTGGTATGGCAGGTTGAGAGGCTTTTTGCTGAGTAAGGGCTTTGTGATGGGCACAGTTGATAAGACCCTGTTCCTCCTTAAGCATGGGAATGACCTTTTGATTGTTCAGATATACGTGGATGACATAATCGTTGGTGGCTCTTCTCATGATCTTGTTACCAGATTTGCAGATGACATAAGCAGTGAATTTGAGATGTCCGTGATGGGCGAGCTGCAGTTTTTCTTGGGTCTCCAGATCAAGCAGTGCAAGGATGGGACCTTTGTACATTAGGCGAAGTACACTAGGGACATGGTGAAGAAGTTTCGCATGAACGACTCCAAGCCGCTGACTACCCCGATGTGTACAACTACGGCTTTGGACGCGGACGAGGACGGCGAACCCGTGGACCAGAAGGAGTACCAGAGCATGATCGGCTCCCTCCTCTACTTGATGGCAACGAGGCCAGACATACAGTTCAGCATGTGTCTGTGCGCTCGTTTTCAGGCTTCACCGAGGACTTCACATCGGCAGGCCGTCAAGCGGATTTTCAGGTACTTGAACTACACTCTTGAGTTTGGTCTTTGGTACTCTGCCTCCTCGACACTCAGGCTTCATGGTTTTTCTGATGCGGATTTCGCTGGGTGTCGATTGGACCGCAAGTCTACTTCTGGGTGTTGTCAGTTCCTTGGTTCTTCTTTGGTCTCTTGGTCATCTCGCAAGCAATCGAGTGTAGCCCAATCCACCACCGAGGCTGAGTATGTAGCTGCTGCTAGTTGTTGTTCCCAGCTGCTTTGGATGACCTACACCATGAGTGATTTTGGTGAGGAGTGCTCCCAGGTTCCACGTTTCTGTGACAGCACCAGTGCCATAAGCGTAACCAAAAATCCTGTCCTCCACTCCAAAATGAAACACATAGAAGTGAGGTACCACTTTCTGAGGGACAATGTTGAGAAGGGAAACATATCTTTGTCCTATGTCCCTACCCAAGACCAGCTAGCTGACATTTTCACCAAACCGCTTGACCAAGTCACTTTCACTCGCTTGTAGGGTGAGCTTGGGGTATGCTTTCCTTTCTAGCTGTGTCTTGGAGCTTCTCATGTATATATGTGTGATATGTTCATTTTGTTGCATTCCTGTCATGCATTTTACTTTCTGTACAAAACCTGGTAGGATAGCCATCTTTGGTTCACTTGAGCTAGATTTGAGCTTCTCTTATATACATTGATCACTGATGTGCTATGGATGAGATATGTGCATGTTTGGTAATTTGTGGATGTAAATGCTATGCTCTTGATGGTTGTGCCATATATGTATGATGAGATAGCATTTTGCTTGTGAAAATGATAAAATTGTCTTTCTCATGAGTAGATGCTTGTCTATGCTCAATTTGTGCTTAAATGCTTATATCAGGCTCAGTTTGTACTTGAGGATCATATTCTCTTTGCTTGGGGTCAAAGACCTTTTTGTTATTGTAAATGTTTAGCCCTTTTGCTTGCTTGGGGAGGAGCATAAGCTTCTTTTTGCCGCAAAGGCACTTCATGTACCATGTTTAATCTTGAAAATGAAATTGGTGTATGAATTGCCTTATGCTTGAAGAATGAGCTCCTAATCATGTTTTTATGCTTTTGATATTCATATCTTGGGTGCTAAACCATAGCATGTTGTCTACCATGAGAAGTCTCATTTTAAGAAGTAGACACATGGCTCGGTGGCTTTAACATGACTTGAGTAGCTTGTGGGCATTTATAATGATCTTGTAATGAGAATTTGTGATCTTGCATAAACTTTGAATGATCTAGTGCCTTTGTGTATAAATTGGCATGGATAAGGTCTTGCTCATGAGATGAATGTTTCTTTGTGAAAATCGCTTAAAATTGCTTTTGGCCATGTCACATGCTTATATGTCTCTACCTTCTTGATGGCAATATGCTAGATACACCATGTCTACTTTGTTTGCTCTGTCTCATTTGTAGCATTTTGTTGTGCTCTTTGTATATTTGAGAAGCTTCGTAGATTGTATATGTGCTTTGACATGCATTTTTCATGAAAACAAGGGGAAGAGGTTCATATACCTTGATTCATGCATTGTCAACAAGGAGGAGATTTTTGTATGATATGGGAAGATTTTGTGGAAAATTGGTATGCATTTGTGAGATGTTGCATGTGAGGAGAAAAATTGAGAAGAAGAGGTTGCATTTGCTCAGGGGGACTTTGCATATGTGCAGGGGGAGCTCCTTTGATTTTCCTGAGTTTTGTGCTTTGTGATGTGCTCTTTGTGAGCATTGTTTTGTCTCGGCTGTGTCGAGCTGTTGCCCTTGTCTTAGGGGGCCGAGACTTGGATTGGCGGGTGATCTTGTTTTCGCTTGTTCTTTGGCTTTGGATCACTTGCTTGGGAGGTTTGTGTTCGTGGTTGTTTTCTTTTCTTTTTCTCTCTGTGATTACTATGGGTGTTGTCAATGCACTCATCAAGGGGGAGATTGAGGACCAGGTGTGTCCGAGGACTAGTGGAGGGTCGCTCCTTAGTGATGAGTGATTGACAACATTGTGTGGACTGATGCTTGGCTAAGTGTGCAGGTACAGGTTGCGGCTTGACTCGTGTTGGTGCAGGTGAAGAACAAGCGCGAAAGGCCTTAGCCGTGGCGGCCTCCGGGTGATGGAGTGGCAAGTAGGCTTGGTTCGATGGACCCGGTGGCCGATGGGGTCAAGTGCGAGCCATGCGGTGCAGGACTGGCGGGCTGAAGTTGGGAACATGGGCCGGTGCAAGGTAGCGGTTGGAGGCCGAAGCTTGCACGCGGGGTTTGTTGGTTTGCCCACAAAACCATCGCTGGACGGTTTCTTGGTTTGGGCCTCAAAACCAAGTCCGGAGGCCCGAGGCGACGGAGACGGTGATCCGGGAGCTTTGGGAAGCTTCGAGGCGGAGGGCACGTGGCGTGATCGCGAGGTTTGTGTCGAGGTGAAGCGAAGCCGCGGTGGAAGCGTGTCCGTCCGATGAAGTCTTGACCAAAATGCTACTGAGGGGTTGTATCTTCATTTCAAGCAGTAGGGGTAGCGTGGTCATTTACCTCCCTCCAATGGACTTTGTATAAATAGCGGAGAGGTGGATGGCATCTCTCTCTCTCTCTGGGACTCTAGGGCTTTCTCCCCGGTAGATTTCTCTAAACTGCTTCTTTTCCCTCTGGATTCCTTAGGCTAGACTCTTGTACAGACTCTAACCTCTGGATGTATGGAAGCATTCGGCGTTGCGGTGATCTCCTAGTCCTCTGTGATTTTCGTGTTATTTTTGGGGCTATTTTTGGGGAGTTTCGTTCTTCGCTCGATTCGGGGATTTGAGGGCGTTTTCCTTCGGATTTCTTTGAGGAGATCATGGGTGGATGCCTTGCGCATCTTTGTGTGTGATCTTGACTCCTCAAACGCCATGGAGAGCCTTCGATTCGTGAGTTTTTGGCCGGAGCTCAAGTTCTTGGTGGTTCCTTGTGTGATCCGCAATTCCCGGTGATTTAGGGAGTTAGAGGTCGAGATTTTTGGGGTATAGCATCCTTGTGTGACGCTTTTCACCTCCCCAAAATCTTGTCTCAAGAGCTTCAATCGTTTGGGAGATCCGGTGATGAGTTCTTGGAGTTGACCCCCGCGGGTCGGGCGTTTTTGGTTCTGTTCGTGGCTCGCGGACAGTCTGCGTGGTGGCCATGGACGGTCCGCGCGGCTAGGGTTCGTCCCGTGTTCTTCGTGTTCGTGTGTGTGTTCGTTTTGATCCATTTCGGCCCTAGGTTGTTGTTGCAAGGGGTTTGGTGGACAGTCCGCGAGGGCTTCACGGACGGTCCGCGCGATCTAGATTTTGTGTGGGGTGCCTTGAGGTTTGTTTGGGGTTTTCAGCAAGGTTGGTAGACAGTCCGCTGTAACACCCTAATTCTAAATTTTGGCAATATTTTAAAAATTTGTTAGAATTAGTTGGCTTGTAATCTCATATGTTGGTAAGCAAGAATTAATTTCTAAAAGAAACTAAATGAACCTTAGGATATATTTTTGTTTGTATGCATACATGCTGCCCTGCATAATTTTCCTTGTATGAAAAATGAATTTGTATTTCAAATTTTCAAATAGGTTTCAAATTCGGGAATTTGTTTAAATGCTAAACCACTTCTTTCAAAACTTGGGATGAATCTTCCTTTCCTCCTCAGCCCAAACCTCTCCTCCTTTTACTTCCCGGCCCAACCTCCTCCCGGGCCAGCTCCTTCCCCGTGGCCCGGCTTCCTCCCGCCACCTCCCTCTCGGGCTGGCCCACAGCGGCCCAACAAACCCCCTCCCTCTCCGCCCCACTGATGCGCGGGCCCTGCCCATCAGCATCTTCTTCCACCTCCCCCTCCTTTCCTTTCTTTCCCCACCGCACTGCACCGGAGTAATCCCGCCCGGGATTTTGAAATCCCCCGCCATCCCGCGTCGAACCGCGTCCGCCCGGTCCCACTGCCGCGATCGCCGCACCTGATTCACTCTCCTTCCCTCATTTCCCCTTTCTCCCGCTCCATCTATGGCAAGTGAGGGCCATCAGCGGCCGGTCATGGCCGTGATGCCCGCCTCCCATTTCTCCTCCCTCACCCGAGTACCCCCGCCCCTACAAAAACCCGTGTGGCACTCCTCTTTCTCCCCTTCGCCACTCCACCCCACCATCACTCACTTCCCCACACGCCTTCGTCGCCAGTCGCTCGCCGGAGCCCGCTTCTCCGAGCTCCGGGTAAGCACGCCGCCGCCGCCCTCCTTCCCCCTGTGGACGTCCCTGACCTCCTCCCCACCTCCTTTGGCGTCACAGGCACAAGTCACGACCCTGGCGCCCAGGAGCCCCGCACAGTGGCCGTGACGCCGCCTCCCACGAGCGCGCAAGAACCGCTCCGCCACCGCTCGTCGTCCGTCACCTACACACCACCTCTGCTCGATCTCTACCCTCCGGTGTGCTCGCCGTGCCCTCCTCTCTCTTTTCGTCCATATCCCGTCACCCCTCGTGCACCACAGCGTCGCCGCCCTCCTCCTCCGGCGAAGCGCCGCCGCGGAAGCTCGGTTACCGGCGGCGCCGGCGACCCAAGGGCAGCAGCGCAACCTCAGCCACCGATCCCCTCACCTACGGCCAGGATCGCATACCCCTTCGGGGAGTATAACCGGTCCACCGTGGACCATGGACTCGCGGTCCACCGCCGGTCCACGGCCACACCAGCACCACGTGGCGCCACGCCAGCCGCCCCGGCCAATCGCGTCGCGCCACGCGTCGCCATGTCAGCAACAACCGCCCAGTCAGTGCCACTTTTGCAATAAAGCCCCTGAAAACCTTGAAATCCCTTCACTGTTTTCACAGTCTTGTAAAATTTACCAGAAACCCCCTGTCCTATTAGTTTTTTCACATCCACACCCCTGATGACGTCATGCTGACGTCATCACCAGAAATATTCACCAAAATTTCATTTTATATATTTTGATTTTCCATAAATCCTTGCTGACATGATAAATGCCTCTAATGACATCATAATTCATCTTTTCCAGTATTAAAATAATTCTAGAAATATTAGATTTACAGTTTAGTCCCTGGTTTAGTAAAACGATCAATACTTTTTGCTCGTAGCTCCGTTTTAGGTGATTCTTGCGCTCACGCGATCGTAGTGATGAGCCCGTTCTTTTAAAATGCTTTTCATACTGTTTTGACTCTGTTTGGTGTACTGTTTCTTATACTTTGTATGTATGCTCGTTTTCGGTAGTCGCTACGAGTAGTTGTTTGGGATCAAGATCAAGTGTACGTGAAGATCAAGCAAGAGCGCGAAGAAGGCAAGTGTCCTTGATGCATACTCCTTGTATTCCCGTGCATTTACATTAATACCACACTTTACTTTATGCTTCATGCATGCTTCGAGTCAATATGATGGGAATCCTACTTAGGGTCTACTAGATTTTGTTATGACATTCCTTGAAGCCTTTAGAGAGGTTGGATATGGGTAGATAAATGCTTAGTTTGCTGAACACATGGGCTGGGTTTAATTATTAATATTGACTAATGAACTATTTAATCACATGGGTGGGTGATCTTTTTAGAAACATGGAATTCTAGGGGCTCGAGCAAATGCTTGTCCGGTGGACGGTGTTTTTTTTGGGTTGATGCTTTTCTTGCTCGAGCCACCTTAAGGTTTGATGCGTGGAGTGACCACCCAGGACTTACAGTACAACCACGAGAACTAATGGGCAATGGTCTTGGCCAAGTAAGTAGGGTAAACCAGTGGACTGCGTTATGCTGTCTGGGCTGGATGAGGGCGTTGTTCCCAAGAGTCCGGCAAGGCTCAATGATGGGTCGTGTACCCTGAGACTAGTTAATGCGCGCTGGTGAACCTATGTAAAGGCCTCGTAGCATCCCTATGCTATCACACCAAAGGAAGTGTGAAAGTGCCTTGCAAGCACAACATGGTTGGGTTTAACGTTCTTTTGGACGTTTACGCGACTCGTGGGTAAAGTTGTACAACCTCTGCAGAGTGTAAAACTATCATGATAGCCGTGCTCACGGTTAAGAGCAACCTGGACCCTCACATGTTTAGCTGGTGGTTTGGTTGGTTTGGATGGGTTGTTTGGCCTTAGATGATAGATGCTTTACCTTTAAGGTGGGTTTGGGTTGGGAAGACTCTCACCTTAGTAAATAGGTTGTTTAATAAAATATGACCAACTAAAATCAATGCTTGTAGCCAGTTGTGTCAGACTTTCTTGTTCTAGCCCTCATAACTCTACCTCCTACACTTGCAGAGTACATTTCGATGTACTCACCGTTTCCTCTTCAACCCCCTGTTGTCTCTCTCTCCCCCCATAAATGCTGTTCAGGTTATGGAGGTCATGAAGATCTAGGAGTGTGTATCCCCCGGTTGATTGCTTATGGTCATGGAGCTTGCTTCCGCACAAGATATAAAGCTCTAGTTGTACTTTTCTTTTGGACCCACGGGTCATTTTGTAATATTTAAACATGATATGGAAATGTACCATTGATGAAGTTGTACTTTATGTATGAAATATGATCCTGGCATACATAAAGTGGCACCTGATTGTGTTTATAAAATCGGGTGTTACATCCGCCTAGGCCTCACGGACGGTCCGCGACACTGGCGGACAGTCCGCGTGACCTCTTCGGACGGTCCGAATTTCGGCTTGCATCTCTGGTGGTTCTGTTGATCATTTCGGACAGTCCGGGCCGTACCCGCGGACAGTCCGCCGTACACTAGCGGACAGTCCGCCAGTACCAGCCAGACGGTCCGCACTGGTCGTTTCTAAAATTGACCAAGTGCTTTGATTCTTGTCCGGTACTTCCGCTCTTTGCTCCTAGGGTTGTCGGTTGATCTTCTAGGCTTGTGTGTGCCTTGTGTGGAGCTTCCTTTGTGTGCGCGAGTGCTTGGAGTGGCAATCAGGGTATAGGCCGAGTTCGACCTTTGGGAAGAATTTTTATCAGCTCCCATTCACTCCCCCCCTCTCTGGTCGCCCTATTCGGTCCTTCACATGCACACTTTGTTACTTTATTTCACCAACCGAACAATTTCAGAAGCTTCAAACACAAGTGTTGGTTCATCATCTCTATTTAAGGGCTGCTCATAGGTATTGTCTGAAACCGCTTGTCGTCTATCATCATCTTAGACGCACTCATCTTCTTGATATGCAGGAGCATTATATTGTGGAGAATCACTTTCACTTACATTGTAAAGATACCTATGATCAAATGTCTGAACTACTTGCCACTTGTCACCCAACTTAGTGTCCGGCAAATAGAAGATCTTCCTAGCCTGCATCGCCAAGATTAAAGAATCATTCTTATACCACATATCACCAATATTGATGCTTTTAAAAAATCCATCATATTGAACTCCACCATTCTTCCCATGCAGTTTGAACCAATCACACTTAAATAGAACTACTGAGTTGTCCTCACCATTATACTCTAACTGAATCATCTCTTTTGAAGTTCCATAAAAATCAATCATTTGACCCTTATGTACATATTGTGCCAAAACTCCACAGTTTTGTGTTTTCCTGTTCTTGTCACGAGCAGCGGTGTTAAACCGCACACCATTAACTATGCATGAGCCATATTTCTTGACTCTGAAATCAGGACCACATGCCAAGCAAAAGAGGTCATCATCTATCTGCTCAGTGCCGGTATTTCGCAACATAAAAATCTGTCACATATGGAGCAATTATATTAGAAGCAATTCTGGAATATGGCATATAAAAAACCAGCACAAGATGTGACTGTAAATTAAACTTACATGGTTCCTGAACCAATTCTGAAATCCTCGCCGAAGCGTTCTTTCAACGTTAGGCTCACCAGTTCTCTTCAACTCCTCTTTAAACATTCTGCAAAGCAAAGTAACAGAAATTAGTTTACTCCACATATACGTAAAATTTTGCAAAGTAAGGAAACAAAATTATGTAGAAGTCAACAGTTATAACTTACTCCACATATTTCTCAACTTGGCTACAATTGTTGAGTGCATACCACACCATTTGATCAAAGTCAGGTTCATCATGCGTTCTTTCAGGTGCAGAAGTGAAATGAACTCCATGGCCAAAAATATCAACATCATAGGCCTCTTGATTAGAAAAAACCTATATTTCTTGGAGGTCGATTAAATCTTGTTTCAACACCTTCCATATATCTGGAGCAAAATGTCAAGCATTCCTCAGCTATATATGCCTCGGCAATTGAACCTTCTGGTCGTGCCCTATTCCTCACATAGTGGTTCAAGGTATACAACCGCCTCTCAATTGGGTATATCCACCCATATTGCACAGGACCTCGGAGCAATGCCTCATCAGGTAAATGTACAGCTAGGTGCATCATCACATCAAAGAAAGCCGGGGGGGAATTTTCTCAAGCTTAACCAAAATTATAGTGATATCTTTCTTCATTTGAACTAAAACACCTTTGTTTAGGGTTCTGCTGCACAGTTCTCTAAAAAACTTTCCTAACTCTGCTATTGCTTCATAGATATCCTTGTCCAAAAACCCTCTCATGGCAGCTGGTAAGATTCTTTGCAGCAGAATGTGGCAATCATGTGTTTTTAGTGCTTGCAACTTGGTTCCATCAGCACTGACACATCTTGAAATGTTGGAAGCGAACCCATCTGGAAACTTAACCTTACTTAAAAAGTCACAAAAGGCCTTCTTTTTTTCTTTGGACAACGCATATCGAGCATTAGGCATCTCACATGAATCTCCATCCTCTCTAAACTGTAGCTCCCCTTTACTTCCCAAATCTTTTAAATCTAGTCTGGCTTTAGTTGTATCCTTTGTCTTCCCAACTATGTTCAGAATTGTCCCAATTAAGTTCTCACATATGTTTTTCTCAATATGCATGACATCAAGATTATGTCTCAGCATCAATGTTAGCCAATATGGTAACTTCCACAAGCCACCCCTCCGGCTCCAAATTCGCACATGACCCCCTTCAAAGTCTGAACGCTTCCTTTTCCCACATTCTTGTTTCTTCCCAGGTCTAACATCTTTAACTTTATCCAATTCAGCCAACAACTCCTCTGTAGAGAATTTACCTGGTGCCTCATTACTCTCAAATAGTCTAGCAAACTCATTGTTTCTCCGCAAACGGTGCCCTTTTGGAAGGAAACGGTAGTGCCCAAAATACCTAATTTTGCTCCTCAAGCGATATGAAAGAGGGTGCTTGTCACAATGAATACATGCAAAATATTTTTTTGTGATACGCCCAGAAAGAGTGCTCAAAGCTGGGTAGTCATGGATGCGCCACAAGACTGCAGCATGGAGGTTAAATGGTTTGCCAGTACGTGCATCAATAGTATTGACACCCTTCCAAAGCTCAAGTAAATCTTCTATAAGAGGCTCTAAAAAAACATCAAAGTCCTTCCCGGGACATGTAGGACCTGGAATAAGCAGAGCCATCATGAAGTTTGACTCTAGCATTCATGCCCAAGGTGGAAGGTTGTATGGTATAACAAACACAGGCCACATGTTGTATTTTGAGTTCTTTTCTAAAAAGGGATTGAACCCATCCGTAGCAAGTCCTAGTCTAATATTTCTGGCATCTCCCACAAAGTCACGATGTTCTTTGTCAAACTCACACCATGCCTCACCATCATCTGGGTGGCTCATTTCTTTCTCACTGGGCTGCCGCTTGAGGTCATGCCATTGTGCTTCTTCCGATGATTCTTTTGTTGCAAACAACCTTTTCAGCCTAGGTGCCAAAGGAAAATGTCGCAACACTTTCTGTGGGATCTTCTTCCTTTCTGGGTCTTTCCATCTAGAGAGCTTGCAAATGGGGCAATTGTCAAGCTTGCCATATTCCTTTCCTCTGAACAACACACAATTGTTGTAGCACACATGTATGGATTCGTACCCCAGACCTAATTCCTTTAGCATACTCTTTGCTTCACTATAGGATTTTGGGAGTGTATTGTATTCTGGGAATGCATCAGCCTATAGCTTCAGCATTGCAGTAAAAGCAAAATTGCTTATCCTGTATAATGACTTCATATGAAGGAGCTTTACCACAAAAGAAAACCTTGAGAATTTGGTACAACCAGGATAAAGCATACGCTTTGCCTCTCTCATGGCTATTTTCAAAAATGACTCTTGCTGCTCATGAGGTCTTGTATCACCATCCTCATCATCTCCAGCCTCTCTTTCTTCTTCTGCTCTAGTGTGTAGTTCTCCAAAAATTGCTTCCCAAGGATCAACATCATTGTTGTCATCCTCGGTCACACCTATCCCATAATCACTATCATGCACATCAGCAGGAACATGCTCAGCAATATCCACATTCAAATCCTCTCGATGATGAATCCATCTAGTATAACTATTGTCCATGCCATTCATGAGCATGTGTTTCTTCACAAGAGCCTGGCTTAGGTACTTCTGATTGAGGCATCTACTGCATGGGCACCGAATTTCAACATTGTCCCTGAATTTCCCTTTAACAAAGCTCATAAATTCTTGGACGCCATCCATGTAAACTGAGGTAAATACATTGCCATGCACCCAACTTCGATCCATCTAATCAAGCATTGCACGAAAAACACAAATCAACAAGTCTGCACAAATTCAAAAGCTACATTCAACAAAGCCAAGAAAATGATATAGATTGAGTACCTTCAGCTGCAAGCCGGTGTTCAGGTGAGGAAGAAGGGGTGCCTCGGGCCGGTGCTCAGGTGAGGAAGAAAGGATGCCTGGCGGGGGATGCACCGGAGCTTCAGGATGGCGCGGTGGGGAGCCGGTGTTCAGGTGAGGAAGAAGGGGTGCCTCGGGGTGGTGCTCAGGTGAGGAAGAAAGGATGCCTGGCGGGGGAGGCGCCGGAGCTTCAGGATGGCGCGGCGGGGAGGGCGCCGGAGACGCGCAGCTGGGTCACGCCTTAGGATGGCGCGGTGGGTAGGGCGCCGGAGACGCGCAGCTGGGTGGCGCCAGAGGCAAGGGTGGCACCGGAGCTTCTACATGGTGTGGCGGGTAGGGCGCTGGAGATGGGTCGCGCCGGAGGCGGGGTGGTGCCGAAGCTTCTAGATGGTGCCAGAGCTTCTAGAGGCAGGGGTGATGCGGGATGCCCCCGCCACGGCGCCGGCAGCAAGGCGGGATGCGTCGCCGCAGCAATGGAGGCGGGGATGCGAATTGCTGGCAGCAGGGATGAGTGAGAGCCAGGTGTGGTTCGAGGACCGGTGGATGGTCGCTTCCTGGTGTGATGAGTGATTGACAACGTGGTGTGGACTGATTCTTGGCTAAGTATTGCAGGTGCAGGTTGCGACTTGACTGGTGCAGGTGCAGGTGAAGAACAAGCATGAAAGGTCGTTGCCGGTGAGGCCTCCAGGTGTGGAGAAGACAAGTAGGCTCGGTTCGAGGGACCCGGTGGCCAGCGGGGTCAAGTGCGGGCCGCATGGTGGCAAGAACGGCAAGATGAAGTCATGGACGGTTTCTTGGTTGAGCCTCAAAACCAAGGTCGGGCCGGGACTACGTGGGAGCCGAGTCATGAGTGGTGATTGGCGGAGGCTACACCGAGTTTGCGGGGTTTCCGGTGGTTCACCAGAAAACCACTGGGTTCCTTGGTTGATCCACAAAGCCAAGACCGAAGAACCGAAGACGGAGGTGCAGCAGCTCCAGACCGGTCTGACCGGTGGGTCTGACCGGTCTGACCGGTGGGTACCGGTCTGACCGGTGAGGAGCACCGGTCTGACCGGTGTGCGACGACGCAGTCCGGAATCGGAGGACACGCATCGGGATCGCAAGGCTTGCGTCGAGGCTAAGCAAGTTTGCGGTCGCTGGGCATCCGTCCGATGGTGCGAAGACAAAGACTTCCAATTTCGCCCTCGAGGGGCATGTATCCCTAGTTAGCTAGTAAGGGTATTTTAGTCTTTCGGTTGCCTCCATATAACCCAAGTGGTGAGAGGATGGCAGCCATCTCTCGGAACCCTAGCTCATTTGGTTTTCCTATTTTTCCTTCCTATTTTCTTAGGATTTTCGTAGGACTAGCTTGAGAGCTTCATGGTGAGATCTTGTGAGAGGGAAGGATGATCGGGCGGCAAGCTAGACCTTGTATGAACCTCTTTGGTATGTATAGATGATTCGGCGTGGTTCCTCAAGGCTTGGATGTGTCTTTCCCGTTTCTCCTTTTTGGTGATTTTCGGAGCCCTTTCTTGGCGATTTTCTTGGAGCGATTTCGAGGCCTTTCTCTTTGGGATTTGGTGGGGGATGTATGCATGAACCCTTCGTGGTTCTTTACCCTTTGATTCCCTTTCCAAATCCGTGAGCAAAGGGGCTCGATTTTGGGGTTTTCGTGGCTCTAGGGTTAGAGGTGTTCTTGGTGAGATTTCTTCGATTCCTCTTGATTTGACAAGTTTTGGTGGACCAAATCTTGGCTATGGAGTACCCATGAGGTGTTCCTACTATCCCCAAAGTCTTGTGCAAAACCGTGGAGCGGATCGGGAGATCGGGAGTTGGATTTGGAAGAGTTGACTCGCGGGAGCTGTTCATCCCGAGCTGCCCAGGCACGACCGGTCTGACCGGTGCTCTTGACCGGTCTGACCGGTGCTAGCCCTTGGTGGGTTTTTGTCTCGGGGAACAGCCTTGTCCGTGTGGTTTTGTCCCGTGGTCCTGCTGATCAGTTCTTGGCGTGTTTGGAGTTGGTTTGCTAGGTTTTGTGAGGGGTTCTTCTTCCTCACAGGTTGTGTTTCGTGGTGGTTTTTGTTCCAGGGCCTAGAGGAGTCACTGAGGCTTCCTGGAACGTTTGCTGTGCGGCTGCTGTAGCCACCGACCTGACCGGATCTGTCCACCGGTCTGACCGGTGTCACCGGTCTGACCGGCGCAGTCCATCGGTCTGACCAGTGTAGCTCAGGCAGCAAGCCGTGCAAGTTTCCGCTGTGGTTTGGTGAGTTTTGACTCGGAAGGTTGAGTGTTGGTTCCTAGGACCAGTAGCACTCCAGTGGCTGCGTGGTCTTGGCCAACTTGGGTAGTTGGGTCGGAGACGTGAGTTGGAAGCCGTGTTCGTCTTGTTGGAGTTCTCATCTCCTTCGAGAAGAATTTTTATCGGCTCCCATTCACTCCCCCCCTCTCTGGTTCGCCTAATCGGTCCTTCAATTGGTATCAGAGCCGGTTCGGGTCTTTATTGACTCTTACCAGTCTAAGATCCAAAGATGGCGTACCAGGAACGGGGTTCGGGTCCTCCGCACTTCGATGGGAAGAACTACCAGATGTGGCAAAGGCGGATGGCGGCGTTCCTCCGCGGAAAGGGTCAGATCCTTTGGGATGTCACGGTGAACCCAGCTTATGTTCATCCGATGAACTTCCTTGCTCCAGGATCGAGGGATATGTTCGAAGCCAACAACAAGGCTGTCGACTACTTGTTTCGTGCTCTGTGTCAGCCTGAATTCGATCGG
Source organism: Cenchrus fungigraminus (assembly GCA_036936925.1). Classification (NCBI taxonomy): domain Eukaryota; kingdom Viridiplantae; phylum Streptophyta; class Magnoliopsida; order Poales; family Poaceae; genus Cenchrus; species Cenchrus fungigraminus. Next base: position 27,090,390 of record CM072775.1, read on the forward strand.
GTTCAGACAGAGGACTTAGCTTGTAGGATTTGGGAGCAGTTGAAGGATGCTCATGCTGGGAATGCTCAGGTTCAGTCTCGGATGTACGCGACTTACCGGAGAGAGTACGAGAACTTCACTCATCTCCCCGGCGAGTCCGTCGATGCCCTTTTCCAGCGATTTACGGTCGTTGTGAACAACATGAGATCCAATGTGGACGTCCTCCCATACAATGATCATGATAGAGCCGTGAAGCTCTTGCACTCATTGGATCGTACCGTATGGGACGGGAAGTTTGAGGCTATTGTTGAGTCCGAGAAGTATGACACCTTGACGGTGAACGAGCTGTTCTCGAAGCTCAAGTCGGCTGAGTTGGACCGTGGTATGACAGCCAAGATCGAGAGCCCGACTGATTCTCATAGTCTCGCTCTCGTTAGTGGCAAAGGAGCTAAGTCTAATGCTAACGCATCCTCCAGGATGTACTCTCTGTCTTCTTTGATGTCTTTGCCAGATGAGGAGTTCGACGTGCTTGGAGAGGACGAGCTGGCGTTGCTGACCAGGTGGTTCGAGAGGCTGCACGAGAACCGGGTGAACACGAGGAGGACAGCACGGACGTGCTTTCCGTGCGGCAAGCCAGGACACTTCGTCGCCGACTGCCCGGAGAAGACGGAGAACAAGGACGGCTACAAGGACGGCTACAGGCACCGATCGAGCAAGGATGGCAAGTACCGATCGAGGCGCGATCACAAGCACAAGAACAAGCACAAGGACGAGCGACGGTCGAGGAAGAAGGATGGCCGCGGCAGGAAGGCCCGAGCAATGGTCGGAGCGAGCGACGTCAACTCCAGCTCCGCCTACTCTTCCTCAAGCTCGAGTAGCAGTGAAGATGAAGGTGATCGGCGCAAGAACAAGAAGTCATCCAGGAACTTGAGCGGGTTGAGCTGCTTCGCGAGAGATGGCTTCTGCGGCATGGCCCGTAGCTCCGGCAGCAAGAAGAGCCACCAGAGTGACTTGGACTCTGACTCCGAGGATGAGGTATGTGATGAGCTCTCTTCTTTGCGCAAGGAGAATGATGAGTTGGTTGACTTGCTTGATAACCGCGATCACATGCTTAGAGAGGCCAAGAAGATGAGGAAAGAGCTTAGGGCCTCACTAGAAGATGCTAGGAACCGTGTGGCTGAGCTAGAAACCCAGAACCTAGATGCTAAGCTTGAGATTGATTCACTTAAGGCTTCTCCTGTGGTTTCTGATGAGATTGATTGCTGTGATTGCTCTGTGTACCTAGCTGATCTTACTGCTCTTAAGGATAAGCATGCTTCTACTTGTGATGAACTAGATATGCTTAGGGTTGAAGTGGCTGAGCTTAAGTCTAGACCTGCTTTGCTAGGTGCTTGCACTTCTTGCCCTGTTTTGCATGGAAAGATTGATGAGATGCATGCTTACACTGTTTCGCTTGAGGCTAAGTTGAAAGAGCCTATTCCCACTTCTTGCTCTACTTGTGAATTGCATGCGGTTAAGAATTTGGAGCTTGCACATTATGTTGATCGCTTGCAGGATGAAAATGATGAGCTGAGAAAATGTATGAGCTGGTTGTCGGGTCAGGAGCCTCAGCTCGGTATCATGATAGCGGCTTTCAAACGCTATGATGGTCAGGCACTTGGGGCTGACAAGCTTGGAGAGAACTGTGGTGAGGGAGTTGAGAGAGTTGGAGAGATTCCTATCCCACCACCAAACAGACACAAGAACAAGTTTGAGCCCAAGCCCAACCATCTCAGAAACAAACTTGACACTACTCCAGATCCACCCATATTCCCTCACCCAACAAATGATTTTCAGAAACCGGTGAAGTTTGTGAGCCCAAAGGGAGGTGAGGAAGGAGAGAAGAAGGGTGAGAAGCCGAGTGGGCAGCCCCAACCCAAGCCTAAGCCTAAGCAACAGCCCATAAAGTTCCATTGTGGGTATTGTGGGAGAGATGGTCACAAGGATGAGTTTTGCTTCAAGAGGAAGCGTGAGGAGAGAATGGCTAGAGAGTGGGCTAACAGGGACAGGTACCACCCCTCTAATGGTGTACCTGAGCCTCGTATGCAGATGCCCAGGGCCAAGGCGATTGTGAGGACGGTTCCGGCTTGGGGAGACCGGAAGGCTGCAGGTGTTGCTGCTGGCCGAGCCACACCGGTCAGACCGGTGCAGGTCTGGGCAGACAGCGAGTCGGGTTTCGTGCTCGTGAGGATGCTCGGTTTGGTTCTGGAGGTCGTGGTTCTGGTGGTTGGTCTGGAAAGTTTGCAGGTGGTCAGTTTGCTAGGCGTTCTCCACCTCGTGCTCAATACGAGGGTGAGAAGAGTCGTAGCTTTGAGATGGAGCGGAGGAACGATCCACGGTTTCCCTTTCGTGGTTTTCGTCCTCCTCCAGCTAGAGAGGGTTGGTTCCCTCGTGGTGGTTACCGTGGTGGTGTTCGTGGTGGTAGCTTTGATAGGCGTGATGATTTGGTTTGTGCTAACCCCACTTTGGAGCAAATGGCTCGGCACTGGTTTTACTCTTTTGGTACTAACCCCAGTGCTGAGTCGTTTGTTCACTCACGTGCTCGCTTTTGAATTTCAGGTGGGAGACTTGAAGAACATTTGGTTGATTGACTCCGGTTGCTCGAGGCATATGACCGGAGACAAGGGGTGGTTCTCAAGTCTCGTCCCGGTGGTGACAAAGAAGTACATCACCTTTGGGGACAATGGGCAAGGGCGTGTGCTGTCAGAAGGTGAGATTAAGGTAAGTGACAAGATCACTCTCAGGCGTGTTGCTCTTGTTCAATCGCTTGGATACAATTTGCTTTCTGTGTCCCAGTTGTTGGATGAGGGTTTTGAGGTGTTGTTTCGGCCTGGTGGATCTCGGATTTTAGACTCTCGGGGGGATCTTGTTTGCATGATTGTTCCCGAGGGTCAGGTGTTCCGAGCTGATTTTTCTCAGTCTTCTGGTGTGGAGCGTTGCTTCTTGGCTGGTTCTTCGAGTGAGTTGTGGAAGTGGCATAGGAAGTTGGGTCACTTGAGCTTTGATCTTTTGTCTCGCTTGAGTAAACTCAATTTGGTCCGAGGATTGCCACGATTGAGGTTTGAGAAAGAGTTGGTTTGTGCGCCGTGTAGGCATGCCAAGATGGTAGCCTCTTCTCACCCGCCTCTCACCGATGTGATGACTGAGCGTCCATGCGAGCTGCTCCATATGGACCTTGTTGGCCTAGCTCGTGTGCGATCTGCGGGTGGGAAGTGGTATGTCCTCGTTGTGGTGGACGACTACTCTCGGTATGCGTGGGTGTTCTTTCTTGAGGAGAAGGGGGAGACGTTTGGTTTTGTTCGAGATCTTGTCTTGAGGTTAAGAAACGAGAGGCACGGAGATGCCATACGAGCGATCCGCAGTGACAATAGCTCGGAATTCAAAAACTCTCGCTTCGAAACCTTTTGCCATGACTTGGGTCTTGAACATCAGTTTTTGAGTCCGTATACGCCTCCCCAGAATGGCGTGGTGGAAAGGAAAAACAGGACCTTGTGCGAGATGGCTCGGACGATGCTCGACGAGCATAGGTCTCCGAGAAGGTTCTGGGCTGAGGCGGTCAATACCGCGTGCCATGTGTCGAACAGGATCTACCTCAGGGTTCACAAGAAGAAAACCTGTTACGAGTTGATGCATGGTCGCACACCCAAGGTGAGTCACTTCCATGTCTTTGGTTGTAAATGCTTCATTCTGAAGAAAGGGAAGAAGTTGGACAAGTTCGAGGCTAGGTCTGTCGATGGCATTTTCTTTGGTTATGCATCTCATTCTAGAGCATTTCGTGTGCTCAATCTTGAAACTAACCAAATCGTGGAGACTTGCGAGGTAACCTTCGACGAGACACAGCCACGTAGTCAGCTTGTTTTTGAGTGTGCAGGTGACGACGAACTTGGCGAGGAGATCTTTCAGGAGGAGGAGCATGAACATGGAGATGATGAAGATGGCGGTGTGATGCCCGCGGCTGAACATGTACCTGCTACTTCGACGACGATCGAGAATGGACCCTCTCCCACACCTACGACGACAAACCCAGATCAAGACGAAGCTGCTATTGAGGGAGAGGTAGCATCAAGGCGAGAACCTCCCCAACGAGTGCAAGTAGATCACCCAGCTTCGAGAATCATCGGCGACATGAATGAACGTACTACACGGTCGAGGGTTCGGAACAATTCTCATTTCGCTCATGCTGCTTTTGTTGCCACTTTTGAGCCCAAAGACATTGGACATGCGTTATCTGATCATAATTGGGTTAACTCGATGCATGAGGAGTTGGAGAATTTTGAGAGGAACCAAGTTTGGGTGTTGGTTGACCCTCTCCCAGGGTGTAAGCCGATTGGGACAAAATGGGTGTGGAAAAATAAAGAGGGAGAGAAAGGAGAAGTGGTGAGGAACAAGTCGAGACTTGTTGCTCAGGGGTACAGTCAGAAAGAGGGGATCGACTACGAGGAGACTTTCGCTCCTGTAGCTCGTTTGGAGGCGATCAGGATCCTTCTAGCCTTTTCTGTGGCTAAAGGGTTCAAGTTGTACCAGATGGATGTGAAGAGTGCGTTTCTGAACGGTGTGTTGGAGGAAGAGGTGTTTGTGAGGCAACCACCGGGGTTTGAGAGTGAGAAGTACCCTCACCGGGTGTACAAGTTGAGGAAGGCGCTGTATGGGTTGAAGCAGGCGCCTAGAGCTTGGTATGGTAGGTTGAGGGGGTTCCTGTTTGAGAGAGGGTTTGAGATGGGGAAGGTCGACCAGACCTTGTTTCTCCTCAGGCAGGGCAGAGATATCCTGATTGTGCAGGTATACGTGGATGATATTGTCTTTGGTGGCTCGTCTAACTCTCTTGTTGCAAGGTTTGCAGAAGACATGAGCAAGGAATTTGAGATGAGCATGATGGGCGAGTTGCAGTTCTTCCTCGGGCTACAAATCAAGCAATCAAAGGAAGGAACATTTGTGCACCAAGCTAAGTACACCAAGGACATTGTGAGGAAGTTCAAGATGGAGGACTCCAAGGCCATGGCGACGCCTATGAGTACGACTACAGCTCTTGATGCGGACGAGGAAGGTGAACACGTGGACCAGAAGGAGTACCGGAGCATGATCGGGTCACTCCTCTACTTGACGGCGACGAGGCCGGACATTCAATTCTCGGTGTGTCTGTGCGCTCGTTTTCAAGCTTCTCCGAGGACTTCGCATCGGCAAGCAGTCAAGCGCATTTTCAGGTATTTGCGACACACTCCCGACTTCGGCCTTTGGTACTCTGCGTCTTCTTCTTTGGCGCTTCATGGATTTTCAGACGCGGATTTTGCCGGGTGTCGGTTGGATAGGAAGTCCACTTCTGGGACTTGCCAGTTCTTGGGTTCTTCTTTGGTATCTTGGTCTTCCCGCAAACAGTCGAGTGTTGCTCAATCCACTACCGAGGCAGAGTATGTGGCCGCAGCTAGTTGTTGCTCTCAGCTCCTTTGGATCACATACACCATGAGTGACTTTGGTGAGGAGTATACCCATGTCCCACTTCAATGTGATAGCACCAGTGCCATAAGCGTTGCAAAGAACCCAGTGCTCCATTCCAAAACCAAGCACATAGAAGTGAGGTATCATTTTCTGAGAGACAACGTAGAGAAAGGGAAGATAGCTTTGATCCATGTACCCACACATGAACAACTAGCCGATATTTTCACCAAACCCTTAGATCAAGCAACTTTCACTCGTTTGCGGGGGGGTGCTTGGTGTTTGTTTGATTTCTTGAGTTGGCGTGTGGGAGCTCCTATGTAGCATATGTATAGCTTTCCTTTGTGCATTTCTTGCATTTGGCATGGCATATGTAACATGATGTAGAGGCATCTTTGTATCTTAGGTTGCATGCATTTTGTATCATATGCATTGTTTAGGAAAGGCTTCTCCTATATACATTGTTCACCATGGAATGACATATATGTCTTTGTGAGCTAATTTGGTAAGCTATGGTTAGTTTGGCTTAGCTCTTGATAATCTCGGTTTGTATCCATGGTTGATGGCTATGTTTTTGAAAATTTCATATGTATGCTCTCTTGTGAGTAAATGCCTTTCCATGATCTTGACATGTTTTTGTGGCTTGGCTATGCTTAATTTGTGGTTGGATAGCTTATTTTGATCATATGGGGCCAAAGGCTCATTTGCCATCATGAATGTTTAGCCCCCATGCTTCATCTTGTGGAGGAGCATAAGTTCCTTTTTGTCGCAAAGACATTTCATGTACCAATTATAAATCTGAAAATGAAATGTAAATTGCTTGAAAAATGTGCTCCCATGTCATATGTGCTACTTCTAATTTGCTTTGGGTGCTAAATCGTTGCATGATGTCTACCAATGAGAAGTCTCATATATAGAAGTAGGCACATGGCTCGATGGCTTTGACATGACATGAGGTGCTTGTGGGTGTTTATGATGGTCTTATGCTTAGAATGGTTGTCCTAGCATGAAGTTTGTGTGGCTTTGCCATTTTGACATGTTTTGCTCATGTTTAGGACTTTGCTCATGAGAGGGTGATTTTTCGCAAAATTGCTAAATTCTATCTTAGCTTCGCCCAATGGTTGTGAAACTTGGTGATCATGAAGTTTATGTCATTACGAAGCTATAGAGTATCTAACTTGCTCGTTTGGACATGTGTAGCATCCTATGTTGAATTTTGTCTATTTGAGAAGCTCTAGGTTGCATTTTTTGCATTTTTGGCTTGATTCATGCATTGTCAACAAGGGGGAGAAGTTTGAGCATGTTTTGGCCTACTGAATGCATTTGGAAGGTTTTCAGGTGGTTTCGAGCCATTTTTGGGCTCTGTTGTGCACCGGTCTGACCGGTTGAGGTCACCGGTCTGACCGGTCAGAGTGCTGGTCCTGTTCATATGTTGAGCACCGGTCTGACCGGTGGTGTCGACCGGTCTGACCGGTCAGAGCTGAGCTGTTGCAGCTGCTCTGTTTCGTGAAGTGGTTCGCATGCATTTGTCCAGGGGGAGTTCCATTGGTTCAGGGGGAGCTTGCATGTGTGCAGGGGGAGCTTTTTGTGGTTTTCGAGCTTTGGATTGATGGTTTGTGCTCTTTGCTTGAGCATGTTTTGTCTCGGATGTGTCGAGCCGTTGCCCTTGCCTAAGGGGTTCGAGACTTGTCTTCTTCAAGTGATCTTGCTCTTTGCCTTTTCTTTGGCTTTCGATCGCTTGTTGGAGTTTCTTTTAGTCGTTTCTTTTCTTTTCCTTTTCTCTTAGTTACCAAAACGTGTGTGTTGTCAATGCACTCATCAAGGGGGAGATTGAGAGCCAGGTGTGGTTCGAGGACCGGTGGATGGTCGCTTCCTGGTGTGATGAGTGATTGACAACGTGGTGTGGACTGATTCTTGGCTAAGTATTGCAAGTGCAGGTTGCGGCTTGACTGCTGCAGGTGCAGGTGAAGAACAAGCGTGAAAGGTCGTTGCCGGTGAGGCCTCCAGGTGTGGAGAAGACAAGTAGGCTTGGTTCGAGGGACCCGGTGGCCAGCGGGGTCAAGTGCGGGCCGCATGGTGGCAAGAACGGCAAGATGAAGTCATGGACGGTTTCTTGGTTGAGCCTCAAAACCAAGGTCGGGCCGGGACTACGTGGGAGCCGAGTCATGAGTGGTGATTGGCGGAGGCTACACCGAGTTCGCGGGGTTTCCGGTGGTTCACCAGAAAACCACTGGGTTCCTTGGTTGATCCACAAAGCCAAGACCGAAGAACCGAAGACGGAGGTGCAGCAGCTCCAGACCGGTCTGACCAGTGAGGAGCACCGGTCTGACCGGTGTGCGACGACGCAGTCCGGAATCTTCGAAGCGGAGGACACGCGTCGGGATCGCAAGGCTTGCGTCGAGGCTAAGCAAGTTTGCGGTCGCTGGGCATCCGTCCGATGGTGCGAAGACAAAGACTTCCAATTTCGCCCTCGAGGGGTATGTATCCCTAGTTAGCTAGTAAGGGTATTTTAGTCTTTCGATTGCCTCCATATAACCCAAGTGGTGAGAGGATGGCAGCCATCTCTCGGAACCCTAGCTCATTTGGTTTTCCTATTTTTCCTTCCTATTTTCTTAGGATTTTCGTAGGACTAGCTTGAGAGCTTCATGGTGAGATCTTGTGAGAGGGAAGGATGATCGGGCGGCAAGCTAGACCTTGTATGAACCTCTTTGGTATGTATAGATGATTCGGTGTGGTTCCTCAAGGCTTGGATGTGTCTTTCCCGTTTCTCCTTTTTGGGGATTTTCGGAGCCCTTTCTTGGCGATTTTCTTGGAGCGATTTCGAGGCCTTTCTCTTTGGGATTTGGTGGGGGATGTATGCATGAACCCTTCGTGGTTCTTTACCCTTTGATTCCCTTTCCAAATCCGTGAGCAAAGGGGCTCGATTTTGGGGTTTTCGTGGCTCTAGGGTTAGAGGTGTTCTTGGTGAGATTTCTTCGATTCCTCTTGATTTGACAAGTTTTGGTGGACCAAATCTTGGCTATGGAGTACCCATGAGGTGTTCCTACTATCCCCGAAGTCTTGTGCAAAACCGTGGAGCGGATCGGGAGATCGGGAGTTGGATTTGGAAGAGTTGACTCGCGGGAGCTGTTCATCCCGAGCTGCCCAGGCACGACCGGTCTGACCGGTGCTCTTGACCGGTCTGACCGGTGCTAGCCCTTGGTGGGTTTTTGTCTCGGGGAACAGCCTTGTCCGTGTGGTTTTGTCCCGTGGTCCTGCTGATCAGTTCTTGGCGTGTTTGGAGTTGGTTTGCTAGGTTTTGTGAGGGGTTCTTCTTCCTCACAGGTTGTGTTTCGTGGTGGTTTTTGTTCCAGGGCCTAGAGGAGTCACTGAGGCTTCCTGGAACGTTTGCTGTGCGGCTGCTGTAGCCACCGGCCTGACCGGATCGGTCCACCGGTCTGACCGGTGTCACCGGTCTGACCGGCGCAGTCCATCGGTCTGACCGGTGTAGCTCAGGCAGCAAGCCGTGCAAGTTTCCGTTGTGGTTTGGTGAGTTTTGACTCGGAAGGTTGAGTGTTGGTTCCTAGGACCAGTAGCACTCCAGTGGCTGCGTGGTCTTGGCCAACTTGGGTAGTTGGGTCGGAGACGTGAGTTGGAAGCCGTGTTCGTCTTGTTGGAGTTCTCATCTCCTTCGAGAAGAATTTTTATCGGCTCCCATTCACTCCCCCCCTCTCTGGTTCGCCTAATCGGTCCTTCAATGAGGCATGCAGAGTCAAAGGAGTTCTATAATTCTATTCAAAAATAGGACATATGGAACTTCTTTCACACTACAATCACAAACCAACATATGGTGTAGTGGTAAAGCGTTGTAGAGGTGATGCGCAAGGTCCCCGGTTCGAATCCCTTCAGCCGCGGTGGAGTTTTTGCCAATTTTTCGTTCGACGTGCTAACAGGGCGGACACTCGGGCGCGGGTGCTGACGGGGCAGACACGCGGGCGGTGACGACGCGGACACGTACACGCGGGCGGTGATGAGGTGGACACGTAGGCGCATGCGGCTGACGTGGCGGTGACAAGGTGGACACGTAGGCGCGGGGGGCGGACGCATCTGAGCTGGACGCTGGCGCGGCTTCGTTGGACGGAGGCAAAACACAGTACAAAAAAAATAAATGCATGCAAAAGACAGGAACCAATCTGTAGTGTGATGGTAACGGTGGGAACTTCTGATTCATGAGGTTCAAGGTTTGAACCCTTGATCCCACCAATTTTTTTCATTTCTCAATTTTTTCCATACATCATTCTATTTTTTTCTCCTGATTTTTCTAATGAGAATTTATTTATTTATTGATGATCATCTCTAATTCTTTTAATTTATTTATCATGAGAAAATGTCAAAATGCAATGTGGGTTGGATTATGACGAAATTGACGCAACATCATAGTGTTTGGACTTTATATTGGGCTTCATATCCAACACTGGTAATCTATGACGAAATCCGACTTTTGTCATGGATGCAGTGTGATTTGTGACGAAATCTATGACAAAATTGACACAACGTCATGGTGTTTGGACTTCATATCGGGCTTCATATCCAACACTGCGAAGATATGACGAAATCTGACTGTTCGTCATGGATGCAGTGTGATCTGTGACGAAATCTGAAAACGTCATGTGAATTTCGTCCTAGATCACAAGATTTTTTGTAGAGCATCCATGAGGACATCAACTCACTCCTCACCCAACTCTACCTAGCACTCTAACACACACACACTACATCTTGGGAGGTGAGAACTCACCTCTCCAAGAGAGAATGAGAGGAGAGGGAGCTTGGAAGTGTGTTGGAAATGAGGCCCCTCCCCTTGTATTTATATGCAAGGGGGTGGCTTGCTCCGAGGCTCAAAGTGCTCCAAAACACCCCGGAATGCAGCCAAGGACCAATGGGGAGACAGCACGTGGAAGGCCGGGATCAACTGACCCTAGGTCGGTTCGGTCGATCCTAGGGTCGGCCGGCCCCCTCGGGAGGCCACCTGGCCTATGCTTTCTCAGGGTGGCTTCCATGTGGGCCCTGATTCTTATCCTCCGTGTATGCCAAGTTTCCTGGTGATTTGGCTAGCAAGTGGGTCCATGGATCCATGTGATGCTCACGTGGCAGCATGTGATTTGTTGAAAGCTCTTCACAAGGATTGGTGACATCATGGATCCAGGGGAATCCATGTGGCAGCCCCTCATTGGCCAGAACCTGAGTGCCTTGGATTGGAGTGGGATAAATGTATATGGATTCTTCCCATTTCTTATGCTAAATACCTGCATTCGAATAGACATCGACACTTGTGGAAAGTATTAGTTTAAGCTCCTATTCTAGTGTTGATGATCCTTTTATATTTATTTTATGTAGGTATTGACGGTGTAAAAGTAGCACTTAACAGCCGTCAACAACACCCCCACACTTGACCTTTGCTCGTCTCGAGTAAAGGGAGTCAGATCAAGGTGAGACATGATATCCAAAGGTATGAAGCGAGCATAAGAGATATTCCAAACCATACCATGTACCTGTGAACTCTGTGAAGTGTCTATCATGCTATCTTGGGTAGTTGAAGGATGGAACGGTCATGAATCAAATCACTCCTGCTCATCATGTCAAGTAACTTGGGGTTTTGCAATAAATTTTCAAAACAAAACTTTGCTTAGCTCCTCGTTTGATTCTCTCAGATCGCTCAATGTGTATATGTCCTCACCAAAGCATTAGATTGCCTTTATTCATCCTACTTCTAATGATGGTTATATGTGGAGCTCAAGGTAGGGTATGAATGATAAGGCATACTTGCATCACATGTATGGTAAAGTCAAAAAACCGGATCCAAAGAGAAAATCAAATCACACAATTAGATCAAGACGTGCACGTGTATGGGTGTGTGAGTATAGTAAGGTGGATACTAGGCCCGGAATGCATGCTAAATATTACCATACATATATGACAAAAGTTGAGGTGATGGTAAGGTGGACGCTAGCCCCAGAATGGATACTAGTTATTACCATCTAAGTTATGGAACTCCTTTTTGCATGATTCTCGCTCTTGTATAAAAATCTTTTGAGAACATGGCTATCTCTGTCTCTCTTTTTTTTGTGGACCTTCATGTGTCCAACTCTTTTTTTCTTTTTTTCAATACTTGGACCTTCACGTGTCCATATTTTTTTTCAATAGCCATGTCTCTTGTGTAAGAAAAACTAGGAAGGAGAGATCAACACATATGGAGCTTTATTTTGTGGAATGGATGAATGATACAATGCTAACTTCCAGTGTAGAAGCATAGCAAAGGGAGAATGGTGGTGTGCACATGAATCTTGATCATGAAAGTAATGAAAAGAATTCTCACAAAGGGTCACAGAATTTGACAAAGCTCAATGCAATAGCAAGCATCATATGAGTATAAGGTTTGCAACTAAAACATCATATGGCTTTGGTAGGACGATGACATATCAAAGAGGAGCTTTGCAAAAGATTTCCAAGTTTTCATATAAAAATTCCCAAGCACTCAAGCATTCAGAGCGAAGATCATATCATCAAACCATATCACAAACGCCAACTACTTAGATAAGCATGAGTTCCCTAATGATATTTGTTCACAAGCATCAAGATGATAAGTAGGGAATAAAACATATGCAAGACAACCACAGGAACCATGTAGAGCAAGCATAGCATGAATTGCTGAGTTTGATATAAAGGATATGAATTGAAATTCAATCAAACTCATGGATAATGGAGAGCGAGATAGAGGGTGCACATACCATCGCTTTTGAAGGATAAGAGATCAAGGAGGACTAGTGGTGATTCGGCTGACCATAAGCCAGCCGGCTCACTCTATTTTACCTTGCTCTTGTCATGAAGGCGTAGTCGATGTTGTGCAGCTCTTGTGTGGGAGTTCTCTAGTGGAAATGTCGATGATTGAGAGACATGGGTACCCATGGGTCCCCACCGACCAGGGTCTCAACCGTCCCCGACAGGTGGGTCCGACCTACCAGACAACCTGCCGACCTGCAAAGTGGGCCCAGCGACCTTATCCGCGACTCCGACGACCCCGGGCGACCTTATCAAGATCCCGGGAGATCCGCGGAGCTTGGTGTGCAAGTCAAGACAACAGGACGCGGCGCGCCGCCGCCTATAGGTCCGAGTATCACGGGATACTCTTTGTAATCCGGAAGAATATCTTCCCATATTGTAACCGACCCAGATACGGGTCCACCGACCTTGAATGGAAACCCTAGCCCGTCCCCCCATATAAGGCGGCCTAGGTCTCCATTCAAGGACATCTTGATCCTCTCCCATAATCCACCACCATAACTGGACATAGGGTTTTACACTCCGGAGGCCTGAACCAGTATAAACCCCCTGTCTCCCCGTGTTCAACGCCATACTCGCATAGTTCCGAGTTCACCACGTGGACTACCACCTACGCTCTTAGGTCCCGGTCCTCTCCAATAACCTGCAAACCTCTAGGGTAACCCCCTAGCAGATCTGTCTAGGTCTCACCCCCTGACAGTTGGCGCGCTAGGTAGGGACGATCGGGAACTCGTTGTGCAGCATGGTGGTCCGATCTGGTGTCATCTTTCCGGCGAGCATGGCGGCCATCTGTCAGTGTTTTAGATGCTAAGCCTATGACGGGGTACCCTAAGTAGTAGATTGTGCGGTGGGGCTCGCCGAGATCAGGAACACGATGGTGAGACACGGGGCACACAATTAGACAGGTTCCGGCCGCAATGTGCGTAATACCCTACGTCCTGTATGCTGCTTGGCTCTGTATTGATTGTGTATGTTTTGAGAGGGGTCCCTGCCTCGCCTTATATGCCACGGGAGGCAGGGTTACAAGTCGGATTAGTACAAGAGTACTATTCGAGTAGGACTCGGAGTAGCCTATACAGGGTATGGAAAGCTATCCTAGTCTTAGTACAAGTCCTTGTCCGTCTTGTTTTGCCTTGTGGTCCACGGTACCAGCACCGTGGCCCACTAGTCGAGTAATCCAAGTGTACAAGAACTCATCTCCCGGGTATGGCCCACAATGTGTTGGTGGGCCCAGGGATGCCCAGTCGATAAGCCCCCGAGGACTTTGTAATCGAGTGCGATGCTCCAAGTAGTCTTGAAGGTCTCCACGATTAGTTCCCAAGCGTCCACGAGTTCTACAAATTTCAATCTTCAATAATACTTGAATCATCACGAGGCTGGAAGGTACTCCAGCTAACTCCACGAGTAGTATTGAAGTCTTCTCGAGTTGTTCCCAAGCGTCCCCGAGTACTTCCCTTGAAGGTCTTCAATAATACCCGCTTCGTTCAAAGATCCATATGGAAATGTGATTACTAAAACCGCATTCCATATGGAATGTAGCCCCCGAGCCTTAGGTCGAATCCAAGATTCAAGCTGAGGGTCAATCATTTATTCTTTGATCTTGCTCCGAAAAATCCTCAGAAAATCCGAAGAAATAATATAGGAATGCAATTTGCAAAAATCACATCCTACATGGATGTAGCCTCCGAGCCTTAGTTCTAATTGACAATTCAAGCTGAGGGTCAATCAGTAATCTTCATCAAATAATCCCGTAAAATCCTGAGAAAAACTGAAGGACACGTGGCATAGAGCCCCCGAGCCTTGGGTCGAGTACTTTCTCGAATTGAAGGATCCAATCTGACTGTAGAATAGTGGCCTGAATTCAGTGAACTGTAGCTGAGTGAAATCCAATTCCATCGAGTAGTCGAGCCCCCGAGATGGAGCCGAGCAGGTCTTGGATTTTAGTCCTCTGACTTAGCCAAGAAGTTTCCCTGTGTGAAACCAATCTGTTGAATATGAAGGGTCACCAGGTCGAACCGTTAGGGTTTTGGTTTTATAAATACCCGAAGGGGTATCCCTTATGGTTTCACTACTCCCATTCGTCCTTAGATCCAGAAATCCTTAGCATCCGTAGCCGCCGCAGAGTTTGAGCGCCCACGCCACCAAGAGTTTGCGCATCCACCCCCTCGCAGCCCTTGAGTCGATGTGAAAGAAGACTCTCATGACTGACAGGATGAAGCCGACACCGTCCAAGGGTCAGAAGAGGAAGTCTGGCCGCGGCAAAAATCAGTTGCCAGAGCCGAAGTACAAGACCGTGGTCAACACGAAGCCCCCGAGCCAGGCCGTCTCTTGGAAGAAGTCCAAGATGAGGGAAGAAGATATCAAGGCCCTCGAAGCCGGTGGATTGCTGCGCGAGAAGGCAATCGCTGGCTGGAGCTCTGCCGCCGGAGATGCGTGGCCGATGGAGAAGAGCCCGGATGGGATCCCGATGTTCGGCCACTTCGTCGAGTGTGGGTTGACGCTTCCGTCGTTGGATTTCTTCCGTGGCTTCCTCGACTTCTTCAAGCTGGAGCACGTACACCTCAACCCCAACAGCATCTTCCAGATAGCAGTGTATGTGCACTTCTGCGAAGCCTTCCTCGGAATCCACCCGCATTGGGCTTTGTTTAGGAAGATCTTCCGCTTGAAGCCGCAGCCCAACGCCAACTTCCCAGTTGTAGTCGGTGGGGCAGGTGTCCAGATGCGCTAGAAGGCGCAAGAGTTGTACTTCAAGTACGACTTGATTGACTCAAATCAAGACTGGAAAAACAAGTGGTTCTACATTGAGAATGCCCTGCCTCAGCTACCGAAGCCCAGTATGTTCGCGCCAGTGTACGACAGGCTCTGGAAGGACGAACCAACCATGCAAGAATGCATTCAGATACCAGAGCTGCTGGCGAAGATTGCGCAGAAGAAGGCGCAAGGCTTGACAACTGAAAGGGTAGCTTTCAGCCTCATGAAGCGACGGGTACAACCCTTGATGCAATGGGAGCATCTTGGATTCGAGTACACTGGAGCTGATGATGGCTCGAGGCTATCTGCTGAAGAGATCAGTGATGATCTCGTGATGGAAAGGCTGCAGAAAATCTTTAAGAATCTTCATGGAATTCCTGCAGCTGTCCAGGAATATAGTGCTGACAACCCTCCGCGTATGGTGAGTTCCCGAGAACTAGCCCCCGAGTACTTATTATAAGTAGTCGTGTAGCTAATAACTGTCTTGTTTCACAGGAGGATGTCTTGAAGTTTGTATCAGACCCTCCTCCTCGTCCCGAAGATCCACTACAAGTGCCGGAAGAAGAGGCAACAGGAGCGGAGTCTCAAGCCCCTGAGAGTAGTCGATCTGCTCAAGGGGAAGAAGAAGAAGTCTTGGTGGAGGACGCCTCCTCAAGTGATGATGACGGCCAAACACTTCAACAGCGTTTTGAAGTGAGAGCCGTTACGGGTACTCTGGGGCGCCCATCCCCAGTGGCCTCGCCGCAGGAGCATCAAAGAGACCGGCATCATCTCTCGCAGACGATGTAACTCTGTCGCCGCGGAAGAAAAGGACCACTGTGGGCAAGCGGGCCGTAAAGAAGATGACAGGCCTCCCCTCCATTACAGTAAGTGTTGGAGAACCTTTAGGTAGTTGATGTATATTGAATACTTGTTCTCTGCTGTAAGAATTTGACTTGCGCAGGTTATCGAGAGTGCAACCAATGTACCCTCGAGTAGCCCCCCAAGAATAACAGAACCCGAGGTGGTTCCAGCGTCAGCCGTGGAGACAGTGGTGCATGAGCAACAAGAAGCCGCGGTACCAGGAAGTGTGCCACCAGTGGAGAGTGTGCCAGAGGTGCCGGCGGCACCTTCTTTTTTTGACATGCTGGGGCCGAAGGTCTCAGTACCTCGGGCTGCTCTGTAAGTACCCAAGTACTCAAATACTTATTAATTTTGTTCACGTTCAATTTGCTGACCAACTTGTTGATGCAGAAAATCCACTGATGTAAAGTGGTGCGCCTCTGGAAGTAGTGCTGCTGGAGGAGACCAAACTCCTCAAGAGCAACAAGAAGATGTACTTCCAGAGCGCCAAGAAGTACCCGCGGAAGCTGAAGCTGCATAGGCACTGCGCATCCTCTGGAGCGATGTGGTCAAGGCAGCAGTGGAGGCAACTTCCAGGCCCAGGGCTCCACAAGTCAAAGATATTGAAGCCGTGATAAATGAGGGCCTGGAGGCTGATCTAGAAGCCATGCTGCACCATGAAGAAGTTCCAGCTGCTGAAGCCCCCGTGCGCCAAATAGATGCGCAACTGGCGCTTGAAGACAACCCGGAGGGCCGCATAGTGCTGCACGAGCCACTCATTGAAGACCCGGCTCCTCTGCGTAGTGCTGCGCAATACTCTGCAGCAAGTACAAGTACTCAATCCATGGCAGAAATTTTGATGCCGTACGACGACTCGTGCCTGGATGAGGAGAACTTGCAGGCACATGCAGAGAAGTTTCGCAGCGTCGAAAAGCTCTTTGTGGTTAGATGTGTAGTCTCTTGTAGAATACTTGTAGTCACAGATATCTTGTCTCTGACTCTTAAATTGTTTTCGCCCTTGCAGGAAGTAGTCAAGCATTTGAAACGCAAGACTCGCCTGCTTGAGCAACATGCAGCGGACATCGAGGAAGTCACACAGCTCAGAGAAGAACTCAAACAGCAAAAAGCTTTGTCTTTGAAGCTGTAAGAAAGACTTGATGCGAACGCCGCTGAGTACCACAACGAGATCCAAAAGCTGACGGCCCAGAAAGATGGCATTGTTGGTAAGAACAAGTCTCTGCACCAGAAGAATAAAGGTAATCTCCCTTTATGAATTCATCGTTGAGTACTTCTGCCCTTGCACACTTCATCTGATAAGTAGCCTTGATCCCCTGCAGAGCTGACTAAAGAAGTTGACAAGTTCAAGAACAAGGCGCTGGACTGGCAGCTGGCCTATAACTGCGAAGAAGCAGCTCACATGGATCTTGAGGAGGATTATAGGGTGCGGTGCTTCGAACTTGAACGTGAGATGGAGATCCGCCTAGCAGGCTGGAATGATTTGTTGACTTGCATGCAGTCGCTCAAGACCAAGATCAAAGAAGCCGAAGGCCTGCGCTCAGAGTTAAAGGCCTTGACGGAAGTAGCCGAGCCAGTGGCAAATCTTTTCATGCCCAAAGTTGCTGGAGTTCAGCCTCGTCCACTTGTGGAGAGGTGGAAGGATACGCTGAAAAAGATTCTGGAGTACGCTAAAAGGCTGGCTTGCACTATCCCGAGTCAAGTCTTGAGCTTCATCAAGTCCTTCTACGCCGAAGCAGATCTCACAGTCATCATGAATGGTAGATCTGGAGATTGCACCGACGACCGGCTCAACGAGTTGATGCAACAGACTTCTCCAATCGCGGAAGCAGTCTCCAAGTTCATCGATCTTCGTTAGATGTACCTGTAGAGTAGAAACACTAGGGAAAAACAAGTGTAATCCCGAATAAGTGTTTATGTAATATAATTGAAAACTTGAGTAAATCAATTATCTGGATCCCTTGAATGCTTGTGTGTTGGCCAAATACCCGAGTTGGTATTGAGTGTGTGGCTGCAAAAAGAGATACGATACACGAGTAGAAATACTCAAGTGTACACATGTTCCGAAGAATGTTAGCTTAATTACGATGAGTTGAACACCTTAGCTGCAACAACGTAGAAGAAGGCTTTGTCATAAAATAAGCTAAGAGTAGTAACAAGTCAATGTAGAGTAGCGACTTGAACTAAACACATTGTACAGAGTTTACAATGTCTTAAGTACCTCTGAGGCTTATTAGCCTAGTGAGAGAGTACTCGAAAAGAACTTATTCATAACAAGTTGAACACCTTAGCTGTAGCAGCGTAAAAGAAGGCTTTGCTATGAACAAGAAAATGACAGTAACAAGTCAGTATAGAGTAGCAACTTTATTACTGAATACATTGTACAGTGTTTACAATTTCTTAAGTACCTCTGAGGCTATGAGCCTTGTGAGAGAGTACTCGCAAGGATGTTCCGAAGAACGAGTAAGACCGTAGGGGACAGTGTGATGAACTCATCCTTGCTGTAGCAGCAACTTGTATGAGAGTTCCACTGAGACCCTACCAGAAGGGTGTTACTCTAGGCCGAAGCCTCTTATGGAAAAGTAGAGACATGGACAGCATGTGCCACTTATTGTTCTACACGATACAGGATCGTCTGGAGAGAGTTATCATGACTCCCTACGAGGTTACAGAATGAGACTGCCTGGAGAGGATTGATGAAGCCCCCTACGGGTGCTCGCAGCTGAAAGCCACGAGAAGATACAGCCGAAACTGTCTGGAGAGGATTTTCTTGATCCCCTATGAGTAGTGACAACCGTAGCTGTCTGTTGAGTGGTTGCAACCGAAGCTGCCTGGAAAGGGTTGATGAAACCCAATACGAGTTGTTTTACAGCCGTAGCCGTCTAGAGAGGGTTGTTGAGACCTCCTACGGGTAAAAGTGACAAAGCTGGTCGATATTCCAAGAGTTGTCAACTTCCTCGCCTTCTAGAGTTTGAAGACGATATGAGCCTGGGCCAGTAACCTTTGCAACAGAGAAAGGACCTTCCCATGGCGAGTTGAGTTTCTGTAGCCTTGTCGTATTCTGGATGCGACGAAGGACTAAGTCACCAATGTTGAAGGAGCGTTCCTTAACGTTGCGGTCATGGTAGCGGCAAATCCTCTCAAGGTATCGAGCGAATTAAACGAGTGTGTTGCAGCGAGCTTCCTCGAGATTGTCGACATCTGTCTATCTTGTTTCTTCAGCTACGTCTTCTTCGTACTGGTCAACCGTCGGAGAACGCCACATGACATCAGCAGGCAAAACGGCTTCAGAGCCGTAGACCAGGAAGTAAGGTGACTGCCCTGTGGGGGTAGTAGGCTGAGTGCGTAGCCCCCAGAGTGCATTGGGTAGTTCCTTGATCCACTTGCTGCCCTTGGTATTTGCAGCATCGTACAGTCGCTTCTTGAGAGCATCGAGTATCATCCCATTGGCGCGTTCCACTTGACCGTTGGCACGTGGGTGAGCAACTGAGACGTATCGGGCGTCAATTCCACTGTTCTCGCAGTACTCCCAAAATTGGTGATTGTTGAAATTCGAACCCAGGTCTGTGATAATGCGATTAGGGAACCCATAACGATGTACGATTTCATCCAAGAAGTCGAGGACTCGATCAGCCTTGGTACAGGTAACAGGCTTGACCTCAACCCACTTGGTAAACTTGTCGATAGGCACCAAGACTCTGTTGAATCCCCCTGGCGCATTTGAGAGAGGACCAATCATATCCAATCCCCAGCAAGCAAAAGGCCAAGTTGGTGGTATCGTGATGAGCTTGTAGGCTGGAACGTGTTGTTGCTTGGCGAAGAATTGGCATCCCTGGCACTCGAGACCACAGAATTTGTTCTCAAGCTTGCGTACTTCCTGACAGTACGCGTCTATATTCTCAGCATTGCGATCCCAAGAATCATTGACTTGATTGATGACCACCAAAGAATCACCATAGACGAGAAGTCGTGTAATGCCAAGAGGGACTGCAAGGCGAAAACCATGCAGTAGAGCTTCATATTCAGCTTCGTTGTTTGAGACCATCTAGAAGATCTGCAAAACATATTTGAGGTGCTCACCCTTGGGGGAAATCAGAAATACCCCGGCACCTGCGCCTTCCAACTTGAGGGAACCGTCAAAGTACATGACTCAATGTTCTGGACGCTCAATTGGAGTTGGGACTTGATTTTCCTGCCACCCAGCCATGAAATCAACCAAAGCTTGACACTTGATAGCAGTGCGAGATTTGAACTCGAGCGATAGAGTGCCAAGCTCTACAGCCCATTTAGAAATCCTTCCTGTGGAGTCCTGGTTGTGCAATATCTCGCCAAGCGGGTAGCTAGTGACCACAGAAATCTTGTATTCATCGAAGTAGTGGCGGAGCTTCCGTGAAGTAATCAGAACCGCATAGAGTAGCTTCTGTACTGGAGGGTAGCGAGCCTTGGACTCTGAGAGTACTTCACTGACGAAATAGATAGGCCTCTGGACAGGGTAGCCTTGGCCTTCTTCCTGCCGCTCAACGACAATAGAAGTACTGACGACATTAGTAGTCACAGCAATGTAGAGCAAGAGCTCTTCATTGGGCAGAGGAGTTGTGAGGACTGGAGGCTTGGATAAGAACTACTTGAGCTGAGAAAGAGCTTGATCAGCTTCAGTTGTCCATGTAAACTTCTCTTGCCGCTTAAGTAACTTGAAGAAAGGTAGACTCCATTCTCCAAGTCGTGATATGAAGAGATTGAGTGACACCATGCAACTAGTAAGCTTCTGGACATCTTTGATAGTAGTCGGAGCGTGCATGTTGGAAATGGCAGTAATCTTCTCGGGATTTGCTTCGATGCCACGATGGCTAATGATGAACCCGAGTAGTTTTCTAGATGATACGCCAAAGATGCATTTGTTGGGATTGAGCTTCCATTGGTACTCGCGTAGCGAAGCGAAAGTTTCTTCAAGATCCGTGATAAGCATGTCTGGATCCCTAGTCTTGACAACGACGTCATCCACGTATGCTTCTACGTTCTTGTGAAGCTGCTTCTTGAAGCACGCTTGGATAGCCTTTTGATATGTAGCACCAGCATTTTTCAACCCGAAGGACATTGTTGCGTAACAATAAGCACCAAACGGGGTGATAAATGCGGTCTTCTCTTGATCAGATTCCTTGATTGCAATTTGATGATAGCCGGAGTAGCAATCCAAGAAACAGAGTAGAGCACAGCCCGCTGTGGAGTCGATGACTTGATCAATCCGCGGCAACCCGAAAGGATCCTTGGGGCAATGCTTGTTGAGATCAGTGTAGTCGACACACATCCTCCAATCGTTAGAATTCTTCTTTCTGACGAGCACAGGGTTAGCAAGCCATTGCGGATGAAAAACTTCGCAGATGAAGTGAGCCATGAGTAGTTTGGCGAGCTCTTTCTTGACAGCAGCCCTGCGGTCATCAGCGAAGCGACGGAGATGTTGTCTCTTGGGGATAGCGTTAGGATAGACGTTGAGTGAGTGCTCGATCAACCTCCTGGGCACACCTGGCATGTCAGATGGTTTCCACGCAAAGATATCACGGTTAGCCCGAAGGAAGTTGACGAGCGCATCTTCCTATTTAGGATCAAGCTGTGCACTGATCATGGTCGTCTTGCTACTGTCACCAGTACCAAGGTCAATGGCTTTGAGCAGGACGTCACCAAATGGTACAGGCTTGTTATTGTTGTTTGTCTTCTCAGGAACCTCCAGCTCGCTCGGAGCAAGCTTCTTGGCTGCGGTGAAGACTTCCATCATAGCATTGGGTACTTGAGTTGTCGAAGCAAGTTCTACGGCTTCTGTGTCACAGTCGTATGAACGCTTCAGATCCCCTTGCAATGAAAGAACTCCTTCGGGGCTCGGCATCTTGAGAACCAAGTACACATAGTGCGGGATAGCCATGAACTTAGCGAGACCAGGCCTGCCAAGAATAGCATGGTAAGAAGTCTCGAAGTCAGCAACCTCAAACTTAATGTACTCAGTGCGGTAGTGATCCTTGGTCCCAAAGGTTATGGGTAGTACAACTGAACCCAAAGGAACAGCTGCGTTGCCCGGGATGATACCATAGAACGGTGAGTTGGTCTTGGTAAGCATATTGATGATATCCAGGCCCATCTTCTTCAAAGTTTTGGCAAACAGGACATTGAGACCGCTGCCACCATCAATGAGAACCTTGGTAAGCCTGGAGCCTGCCACCACTAGATCCAGAACGAGAGGATATCGTCCCGGCTCAGAGAAACTAGTCCATTGATCCGCCCTTGAGAAGGTAATGGGGGTTTCAGACCACTTTAGGAAAGTTGGAGCTGCTGGTTGGATGGAATAATCTTCTTGAGAGCGAGCTTCTGCATGCGTTTGGTTGGAATACCACCGAATATGACATTGACAGTGTTGGAGGGGTTTTGAAACCCAGTGTCCTTGTCCGTGTTAGCCTTCTTCCCCTTGTGTTTGCGAAACCGCGGGTTTGGGTGCGTTGGTTCGGGTGTGTTCTTCAACGCACGACGAAGTTGGTAACACTGCTCTGTAGTATGATCACCCTCTGGGTGCCATGGGCATTTCTGCTTGGTCAAAGTTGCCCATTGATGATCATCTTCAGGCTTGGTGGTAGTTTCCATGGCTGCAACAGTGTTGTCGGGCTTGCGCCTGCGATTAGGATTGCTTGAGTAGTTATTACCCTGGCAGTTACCCTGCTGTTGCTTGCCACTGCTGCTTGCTCCAGCATTGTTATTGTTGTTGTTGTTCTGGTTGTTGCGAAAATGCTTGAACCGATTCCGAGCCTTGTCTTCCTCGTCCACCTAGTGAGTGATCATCTTCTTGAGCTTGGTGATGTTGGCTGGGCGAGCACGACCGAAGTCTTAGAAAAGCCTATCGTCATAGAAACCATCCTGGAAGGTATCAATGACTTCTTTCTCGGTAACGTCAACAACAGTAGCCCTTTTCTCAAAGAAGCGGCGCATGTACTCGCGAAGAGTCTCGCCTTGTTTTTGCTTGATCAGGGCCAGGTCCATCCAAGTACCATGACGGCCTAGAGAACCCGCAAAGTTGCTGGTGAAGCGGTGCTTGAGTTGTCCCCAGTTGTCGAAGGAGCCACATTTGAGAGACTCAAACCATGTAAGGGGCTCTTGCTCTAGGACAAAAGGAAAATAGATACACTTGGTATCATCATTGCCCCCGGCATTGGAGATGGACAGAGCATAACAACGCAACCACTACCTTGGATCTTGCTTGCCATCATACTTAGAGAAGCCGTAAGGTTTGAATTTCTCCGGAAGAAATAGAGCTTGAAGTCGAGGAGAGAAAGCAGGAAAAGAATCAGAATCATTATCCTTTTGCTTCTCACGCTCAGCGCGTCTGGCGTTGATAGTTGTACGAGCGTCGTAGCGAGAGTCTCCCGACTTGCTGTTGACACTACCATCATCACCTTTGCCCTTGTTGCTAGCTTCCAGACGTGTGTGTTGAGGAGTGGGAGTGGTACGATGAGCACCTCCACTGGTGCCGCGGTGACTAGGAGCACTGGTATTTTGACGTAGCATAGTGTAGGTTAGTTCAGCCAGCTTCGCGACTTCAGCAGCCGCCCTGTCACGAGGCATAGAGCGACCGAGTAGATTGATCGTGTTGATAGCTTCCTCTGGAGTGCGATATTCATGAGTAGCTACCGCGTCCAGAGCCTCTTGAAGATTACGGGTAGGTAGAGCTTCCGCGAGTTCCCGACGAAGAGTTGCACGATCAGCATTACGTTGGCGATGTGCAGTCTTGGCCTCCGCGGTTTCATCAGCAGGAGCATTGGCAGAGAGTTCATCATCAGATACATCATCCGGAAAGCGATAATTGGCATGATGCCCTTGCGGAGTAGTTGCATCAACGACGAACACTTCTCGATGCGAGGAATAAGTACCCATACTCTGAATGAGCTCAGTATCGGTGTCATAATCAACAAGCTTGACGCCTTCCTGGAAAGGTAAGTTGTCGAGACAAGCGATAAAGCGCTCCTGACCATCCAAGGTGAGATCAGTAGGCACATGCTCAGGCCATTAGATGAATCTACCCTCAGGTGTCGATGTAATCACTAGTCCTTGAGCAGGACCATACAGTTGTTGTACTTCAACAGAATTCGAACCATAGTCGAACTCGAACTCAGATGAATCCGAAGAGTAGTCGAAGTTGTCATTCGAATCTGAAAAGTACTCAAGCACAATCTTCGGGCCAGGGCACATGAGGCGCTTCAATGCGGCTTGGTAAGGGCAAGTACATTGGTGTGGTCTGATAAGCTGTCCCATGCATTTACACATAATCTTGGGTCGACTCAACAGACAACCTATACAATGAGTCGTCTGGTAGATCTATATAATTCCTTAACTTGTGCACATAAAAAAGGAATATTATGAGTTGCATGGCAACAACAACTCATACAATGGTTGTGGAGTTGTCTCATGAGGTAGTTGTTTCGTTCATGAGGTGGTTGTTTCGCGAGGCAACGACCTCTTTCTCTCTCCTTGCTCTCTCTCCTCCACATCATCAAAAATCATATGTGGCACTGCATGGGACGACCTATGGGACTGCTGACGTGTACCAATGTACTTGCTCTAAGTAGCACTGACATGACGATGACCGAAGAGAGGTGGTGCTAGAAAGTTATCCAAGCCGAGCGCAAGCTGTGAAGCTGAAGAAAATGACTCAGGCTGGATAGGAGGCGAAGTCGAGTTGTACTCTGACTCCGACTCGAGTTCTCTGAGCGGGTCAGAGATCAAAATTTTGCCGAAATTTTCGACGAGTTCTTCCATCGAAGCTTGCGTAAGCGTCGAGGACTTCAGTTTTGACTCCGGAGTTGGCGCTAAGAAACGCAGGAACGATCCGGCGCCGTCGGCAACGCAAACCCAAGAGCCGAAAACGAAGGTGTCGCCTTTGCTGGAAAGCGACGATCGGCTTGATGGTGACGAAGGCCATCGAGTTCGCTAGTGGATCAATGACGAGACCCCCTACCTGGCACGCCAGCTGTCAGTGATTTAGACACCGAGCCTACGACGGGGTACCCTAAGTAATAGATTGTGCGGTGGGGCTCGCCAAGATCAGGAACATGATGGTGAGACATGGGGCACATAATTAGACAGGTTCGGGCCGCAATGTGCGTAATACCCTACGTCATGTATGCTGCGTGGCTCTGTATTGATTGCATATGTTTTGAGAGGGGTCCCTGCCTTGCCTTATATGCCACGGGAGGCAGGGTTACAAGTCGGATTGGTACAAGAGTACTATTCGAGTAGGACTCGGAGTAGCCTATACAGGGTATGGAAAGCTATCCTAGTCTTAGTACAAGTCCTTGTCCGTCTTGTTTTGCCTTGTGGTCCACGGTACTAGCACCATGGCCCACTAGTCGAGTAATCCAAGTGTACAAGAACTCATCTCCCGGGTATGGCCCACAATGTGTTGGTGGGCCTAGGGATGCCCGGTCGACACCATCCTCACCAACCTTGTGGAGATCTGCTTTGGATCCTTCATGGCGACCTCTCCTGCTCCGGCAGCCGCAGCCTCTGCAGCGACCGCAGAGTAGGTCGTGACGGCGTCCGTCGCCAACCCCGTTTCCGATCCAGTATCGGAGACCCACCCGCCCAGACCCTATGACCTTGTTCAGGGGATGGAGAATGCCATCGGCACGATGATGGAAACCTTGGAGATCTGCGAGCGAGCTCAACGCTCGGCGCAGACGGTGCTACGCTACGATACGTTCCCCTTCGGCTTGAAGTCCGCACCTGGCCTTCGACTTAGTCAGCTCTCCACGCCCTTCCAGATCCAATCTGGTCGGAGGTCATCTGGTGACCTAGGGCCTGCACTTCGCGTCCGGCGCGACCCTCTCGACGTGCCATGCACCTATCACAAAGGCTCGAAGCACACCCTCCGTGGGTGCCGCCTGCGTAAAAGGATCGACCAAGAGCTCCCCTGTCGTGCCAAACAGCCTACCCAGTCCCCGGACTGTGGTGAGTTCCAGAAGGTCCGTGTTCGAGTCTCCCGCAACGACTTAGACATCCTCTTCTGCTAGGTGCTCATGGTCTCCGAGAACGAGCCACCCCGTGTGGGCGCGACCAACTCCGAGGAAGCAGTCCGCATCCAAGGCAACACCCTGCGTGCCCAGCGACGTGCGGATGAACAGCGTCGTGCGGCCCTCCCCTACGCTCGGGACCTATGCGTGGAGTTCGAGGAAGCTAGGATCCCGACATTCAACCTCCCCCAGGCCAACCTGGGTGCGGCCATCACCCGACTCCAGCAAGCTCCGCTGACGCCTGAAGCTGAGCAGGCTATTGCGTACCTCCGGGTCGCTAATGCCCTGGTGGAGGAGAAGAGTGCGGCCTCTAAGGCCGCCACGTCTTCATCAACACGCCACTCACGCAGTCGATCCCATCGATCTCGGCGTAGCCACCTCTTCCCTATCAGGGAAGAGGTCGCCCAGCACAACCTTGAGCAGCCCAATCAGCAGCCCAACGCTGCCAATGGCGGCGACCTTCGCGTCAACCTCGACGCCAACAGGCGCGCTCACGTCGCGCATGGCTACATCGACCAGTGCCACCACGAGCGCGAGGAGAGCGAACTTCGCCATCGTGCAGAGTATGATCGCAAGTACGGCCAACCTGGTGCCGTCCACCACATCATGGAGCACGAGCAGTGTGACCGCCATGACGTCGAGAACCGGCGACGGGCTGCGTATGACGCCGAGCACGGCAACCCAGGGGTTGTCCAGGGCAACCGGGATCGGCAGCCGCGCTCCCAGGTCATCATCCTGGAGCGCAGCGTCCACTCCGCACCTAGAGAAGCTGCCCTAGCCAGAGCAACCGGTGACGACCTAACTGTCACCGCCTTCCCGGCACTGGCTCCCCGTCTCCGGACGGTGGACTACCCCGAGAACTTCAAGACCAACATCAAGGAGTACGATGGGCGCTCAGACCCGAACATCTAGCTGTCGGCCTACTACGTCGCTGTCAAGGCGGCTGGTGGTAGCTTTGACCACATGGTGGCCTACTTCCCGCTGGTCATGGGCAAGGCCCCCTCGCTATGGCTCAACAGCCTCGAGCCGGGCAGCATCAAGACCTGGGCCGACCTATCCCAGGCCTTTACCTCCAACTTCCAGGCGATCTACGATCATCCTGGAAACGCCTTCAACCTCGGGAGGGTCGTCATGAAGCCCAAGGAGTGGCTCCGTGACTACAACAACCGGTTCTTCGAGACCGTAATGAGTGCGTTGGTGTCAGGGACGACCAGATCGTCGAAAGCTACAAGAAGGGCATCAAAGATCGCAAGCTCTTTGAGAAGATCCATGAATCTGGTGCCACTACCGTCAAGCAGCTCATGAACGTCGTCAACAAGCTGTTGGACACAGAAGAGGCGCTGCAGAACCAAATCGACGCTGATGCCCCTGGCACACATGGTGCTACAGCGGACGCCGCGTCCAAGCTCCGCAAGCGACCTTTCGAGGTCCTAGCGGCTGAAGTGCGGTGAGCTTCGACCTTCAACCAGGAGGAGTTCGATGCGACGCTCGACAGCCTTTGCGGGTTCCACGAGGGATCTACCCACACTCTTCGTGAGTGCTCCCAGTTCAAGAGGGCCTTCAGCACCCCCGTGGACCCCAAGCGACCCAGGAATGACGGCTGTCACCACGACAATCGCCACTACAACAACAACTACCGTCGTGACAACCAGCGGGACCGGCGCGACAACCGCGACAACCGGGACCCCCGCGACAACCGACGTGACGATCGCCACGACAACCGACGTGACGATCACCGCGACAACCCTCGCAGTGACCCACCTCCAGAACCTCGGCGCGACGAGGGCAACCTACTGCCTCCACCTCCGACAGGCAACCCCAACGGGCCTTTCTAGGCCGCAACCCGCACGATCAACATGATCGTTGGGGGCATCAAGTCCAACGTCAGCAAGAGGCGCTACCGCAAGGACAACCGCGAGGTCCACCTCGTCCACACTCAGCCAACCGCGCCTCTGCGTTGGTCTGAGCAGGCGATCACGTTCTCCAGAGCTGATCACTAGGTCCACATCCCAGATCCTGCGTCCTACCCACTCGTCGTCGAGCCCATGGTGGATGGGGCCTTGCTCTCCCAGACCCTGATTGATGGGGGGAGCAAGCTCAAAATCATCTTCGTTGAGACTCTCAAGAAGATGAATTTCAATTTCGACAAGCTCACGGAGTGTGATGAGCCCTTCTACGGCATCGTCCCCGGGAAGGCGGCCTACCCCCTGGGTCGGGTTTCCCTCCCCGTTACCTTCGGTACGGAGGCCAACTTCCGCACGGAGTACCTCAACTTTGAGGTCGCCAACTTCAAGTCCTCCTACCATGTGATCCTAGGTCGCCCGATGCTGGCCAGGTTCATGGCCATCCCGCACTACACCTACTTGGTGTTGAAGATGCCTGCTCCAAACGGGGTCCTCTCCATCCTGGGAGACCTCATCATCTCCTTCAAGTGCAACTCGGAGGCCCTCGACATCGCCGCGACCTCCGCCTGCGTCGACACCTCCGCAGTCTTGGTCGCTGAGGCCAAGAAGGTCGATCCGAGTGACCTAGCTAAACCGGAGTAGAAGCGCATCGACACCGCCTTGGACATCGTGCCCTCCACGAAGAAGGTCTGCCTCGACCTTGACGACATAGAGAAGACGGTGGTGATCGGCGATGGCCTCGACCCAAAATAGGAATTCGTGCTCACCAGTTTCCTCTGGGTTAACACGGACATATTCGCATGGAGACCATCGGATATGCCGGGTGTCCCCAGGGAGCTGGCTGAGCACTCCTTGGATGTAAGCAAGATGGCCAAGCCTGTCAAGCAGAAGATTTGCCACTTTGCGAAAGATCGCAAGGACGTCATTAGGGTAGAAATAATAAAGCTCCTAGCTGCCGGATTCATCCGCGAGTGTAAAAACCCGGTTTGGCTCGCCAACCCGGTCGTTGTACCCAAGAAAACCGGTCAATGGAGAATGTGTATCGACGACACCGACCTCAACAGGCACTGCCCTCAAGACCCCTTCCCTCTTCGCGCATCGACCAGGTCGTGGACTCCACCGCTAGAAGCATCCTCCTATGCTTTCTCGACTGCTATTCAGGGTATCACTAAATAGCCTTGAAGGTCTCTGACCAAGATAAAACAACGTTCATAACGCCGCACGACATCTCCTGCTACACGGCCATGACCTTTGGCCTCAAGAACGCCGGCGCGACCTACCAGAAGGCCATCCAGAAGTGTTTGGAGCGCCAGATCGGCAAGAACGTAGAAGCCTACGTCGATGACGTGGTCGTCAAGACCACTGAAGAGGAGAAGCTCATAGCTGACCTCGCAGAGACCTTCGCCAATCTTCACTGCTATCGCTGGAAGCTTAATCCAGAGACGTGCATCTTCGGTGTCCCCTCCGGCAAGCTCCTGGGCTTCATGGTCAGCAACCGGGGCATCAAGGCGAACCCCTCCAAGGTGGATGCCATCCGCAGGATGAAGCGACCTACCGGGAAGAAGGACGTCATGAAGCTCACCGGCATGATGGCGGCCCTAGGTCGATTCATTAGCAAGCTTGGAGAGAAAGACCTTCCCTTCTTCAAGCTACTAAAGAAGGCGGACAAGTTCATCTGGACCGAAGAGGCGGACCAAGCCCTAGAGCAACTCAAGGCCTTCCTTACGTCACCCCCGGTGATGGTGCCCCCAGCACCTAAGGAAACATTATTGCTCTGCATCTTCGCGACCACCCTAGTGGTCAGCTCGGTTCAGGTGGCTGAGCGACCTGAAGAGGGTAGACCCTACCCTATCCAGCGACCTATCTACTACGTCAGCGAGGTCCTGTCAGACAACAAGATCAGGTACACCCAACCTCAGAAGATGCTCTACGCCCTACTCGTCACCTCCCGCAAGCTCCGGCACTACTTCCAGTCGCACAAGATCAAGGTCATCTCGGCCTTCCCCCTTGGCGAGATCCTGCATAGCCGCGACACCACTGGACGCATCGTGAAGTGGTCCATCAAGCTAGGCGTGTTCGACCTAGAGTTCTGCCCCAGGCAGGCTATCAAATCCCAGGTCATCGCGGACATCGTTTCGGAGTGGACAGAGATCCAGCAGCCTCCACCTTCAGAACGACCTGAGCATTGGAAGTTGTACTTCAATGGTTCCCCGAACCTAGAAGGAGCCGGCGCAGGCGTACTGTTCATCTCCTCTCAGAGCGACTACCTAAAGTACGTCCTGCAGATCCATTACAAGGCGTCTAACAACAGCGCCGAGTACGAAGCTCTCATTCACGGGCTACGCATCGCCATCTCCCTGGGGATCAAGCACCTAATAGCCTACGGTGATTCCAAGGTCGTCATCGACCAAGTCAGCAAGGACACCAAAGCCAGAAAGGATACAATTGATGCTGACTGCGCCGAGGTGCGCAAGCTCGAGCATCACTTCGAGGGACTCGAGTTCCACCACGTATGTCGCAACAACAACATGGCGGCTGACGTCCTCTCCAAGCTCGGCTCCAAGCGTGTGCTGGTGCCGGCTGGCGTGTTCGTCCAAGACCTACACAAGCCGACCATCAAGCTTCTCCCCGACTTAGAGTCACCAGATGATGAAGCGACCCCACCGGGAGGTCGTGATGTCCTCATGACCGAGGTAGAGGACAACTGGCGCCTCGACTTCATCGCTTTCCTCCTCGAACATCGTGTACCTGAGGAGAAGGCGGAGCGCGAAAAGATCACGAGGCGTAGTGCCAACTATGTCATCATCGGCACAGAGCTCTACCGGAGGTCCGCCTCCACCGGGGTTTTGATGAAGTGTATCCTACGATCTGAGGGTCTCAGGCTCCTAGATGAAATCCACGGTGGCGAGTGCGGCAACCACGCCGCCTCTGCCAACCTGGTGGGCAAGGTCTTCAGGTCCAGCTTCTACTAGCCTACGGCCATGGCTGATGCATAGGAACTTGTACGTCGATGCAAGGGGTGCCAATTCTTCGCCAAACAGCAACACGTCCCGGCTCAGGCCCTAAGGACCATCCCTCTGTCTTGGCCCTTCGCAATGTGGGGCCTTGACTCCGTGGGACCTTTCAAGACTACCCCTGGCGGGTACAAACACATCATCGTGGTGGTGGACAAGTTCACCAAGTGGATCGAGGTCCGCCCTGTATCCAGCGTCAAATCGAAAGAGGCGGCCAAGTTCATCGAGGAGATCACCCACCACTTCAGGGTCCCCAATAGGTTTGTCACCGACCTTGGCACGGCCTTCACAGGAGCTGAATTCTGGGATTTCTACCAAGACAACATGATCGACGTATACTACTCCTCGGTGGCACACCCACGGTGCAATGGCCAGGTCGAGCGGGCCAATGGCATGGTCCTGCAGGCCGTCAAGGACCGCATCTTCGATGGCTCATCTCCCTACGCAACCAGGTGGCTAGCAGAGCTCCCTCACATCATCTGGGGTCTCCGGACCCAGGTCAGCTCGGCTACAGGGTACTCCCCCTTCTTCCTGGTCTATGGATCAGAGGCTATCCTCCCCACCGACGTTGCCTTTGGTGCCCTGCACATCCAGTACTTCAACGAAGGAGAAGCGGAGCAAACTTGCAGGCTTGACCTCGACAGCATCGAAGAACATCGTGTGGCCGCGCTCATGCGCCACACCTGCCACGAGCAGCAGCTACGTCGCTACCACGACCGCAACTTGCGGGAATGTTCCTTCAACGTTGGCGACCTAGTTGTGTGACGGATCCAGAATACCAAGGACATGCACAAGCTCTCAGCACCTTGGGAAGGCCCCTTCATAGTTAAGGAGGTCATTGGACCGGCGACCTATCGCCTCCAATGGGCCGATGGCCAGGGTTTCCCGAACCCCTAGAACATCGAGCACTTACGTCGCTTCTATCCTTAGGAGCCCTGTATCGCAATAAAAGCTATGTACCCTATCCTTTGTAATTTATACTCAATAAATATAAAGATTCCCTTTCGGCAGTTTTCCTGTCGACCTACTTTTTTGGGTCTCTCTTTACTTTCTGTTCACCCCTCCCCCTCGACACGCTTGGGGGCTTGGTTTAAAGCCGGACCTGATGCACTCGGGGGCTTGGTCTCAAGTCGGGCCCTTCACGCTCGGGGGCTTGGCTTTGCCAACCTAAGGGTCGTTCGACCTGGGGGATTTTACCTTTCTTTTACAAGTGTTCCCCTTACCACAACTTCTATACCTTTTATAAGTGTTCTTAAGTCATGTGATTGCGAGACCTTGGGTCCAAGGCCCCCCTCCGCGCGCCGGCTGCATGTAAGCCTCCACGCTTGAGTCGTGTAGTCGGTAAGCCATTCCTCCAACAAGTTGGGTTAGCGGGGGGAAAGGAATTTGCAGTTTCATTACTTTTACATTCTTATAATAAGTATCTAAGCTAAATAAGGGATCACAGTTGTTAATTAAACATGTCCTTTTCATTAATGCAAGGTTTTTCTTACATCAAAAGGGTCTACGACCCATCTGCACTGACAGTTTGTTACATGCTTAGTTACATTTCAGAGATCTAATTTCTTCACGATCTCCTCCGCGGCGACCTAGATGTCTTCAGCGCCCACCAGCGGAGCCAGGTCGATCTCCTCCGTGACCTTTTGTAGGTCGAACGCTGGCTCGTGGTGCTTCACCGTGGCCAGTGCTGCAGCCACGGTGAGCTTGCCGCTGTCCATCAGCAGGGTCTTCATTCGACCTTTTGCCTCCTCCAGCCGTGCGACGAGCTCTTGCGGCCCGCCTTTGACCTTGGGGACATAGACGTCCACAAGGTACTCAGCAGCCTCCTTGAGGTCGTCCAGCTCCTTCTGAAGATCTGCAATCATTTCTTGATGATCAATAAGAGTTTGGGTTGCCCAGGAAAGGTCGATCTCCAGGTCCCGGCGTACACCGAATTCATACGCAGCCTTCCGGGTATAGTAATACTCGCTGGCTTCAACCTCCTTGGTCTTCTCCTTGAGGGTCTTGACCTGGTCTTTGGACTCCTGGAGCTCCTTCTTCAAGGCGGTCTCCCTCTTCTTGGCCTCTGCAATCAACAAGGTCAGGAATGGCGCACGACGAAGTAAACTTCAAACAACAAGGTCGAGGGTACTCCCAGACATACCCGAAGCGGCGATCTTGAGATCATCATCAGGCTCCTTCGCCTTCACCCTGGTGGCTTCAAGCTCCTCCTTCAGGGTGGCCATCGCCTTGTCCTTCAAGGCCATGTCGTCCTTGAGGCGCCGGATTTCTCCGGCGGCCTCGATCTTGGCCTGCAGCACGGCCTCCCGGGCCGCGGTCGCCTCTGCATGCAGCTTGGCGCCCTCCTTTAGCAGGTCCGCCCTGCCCTGTGCTCGTGCGGCGAGCGACTGCATCAGCACAATGCCAAAGGTCATCATACCAAGCTATCAGAGCAAATTGAAGAACAAGTGCCGAGGAAAAACTAAAACTTACGATGAGCGTCCTCCCGATCATCTACGATGCTTCCCGAAAATCGTCAAGATCCTGGCCGTCAGCAAGGATATCCTCTTCCCACGGGGTGCCGGAGTAGAGGCACCTGTCCCTGTCGCCATTCCTGCTCCCTCCTTCGGCCTCCGCTTCCTGCGTCTGTGGTGGGTCCGACTCGGGTCGGTCCTCTTGTTGAAGACCTTCCCTCTGTTGGGTGCTATCGGTAGCGACCTTGGCTGCCGCTGACGACGCCGCTCCCATGGTCCCAGGGGCCTGGCTTGAAATGTCCCCGGCTGAGGTCGCCGGTGACTGCCCTACAGGCGCCTTCTCTGGCTTGTGCCCAAAGACCTCTTGGCCTGAGGCATTCTTGCCGCTATCCGACGCGGTAGGGGTGCCCCTATCCACGGATCGTCAGTAGCAACATAAGTAGAAGTTGCAAGGTCGAGCAAACAAGGATCAAGATCGGTGATGCACCTGCCACCGAATTTCAACCTAAGCTTTATAGGCTTGGGCGACACCCGCCTCTGCTTCTTCTGCGACCCTTGGTCGCTAACACCCTTAGCACTTGGCTTCGAGCGCCATTCGTCCATAACCCCGAGGGGGGGTCTCGTCTTCTTGCACGGCCGGCCTGTCGCCTAAGCCTGCGCCGGCTGTTGACATTTCTTAACGCAATCACCTAAGAACAGGTTTGGAACCCATCCTGGTAATAGCGCCAGAAATGCTGGTTGGTAAATCTTAACGTTTACAGAGATCCGCCAGCACACGGAAGTACCATTGTAGCATTTCCACAAAGAAGTATTCCAAAGGGTATCGAATCGAAGGAAGGCATTGGCGGAATGACAAGATCAACTCTATTGCAATGAGTATAGATCATAGACGGAAACAAACCAGACACTCAAGTGCAGGGGTAAAGATATGATAATGGGGTAGTGTGATCACACACACACACTCTCTCTCTCTAAAGGGTCCTATATATAGGAGGTGACACACGAGTTAGTTCTAGGTTCTAATGTACTATACACATAAAGCTGGAAGGAACGAGTTAGATACACTAGCGTTGAAGAACATTGACTTGAGAACCCAGGTACCACGGGGAGAAAACCTCCCGCGTTGCTTCTGCACAACTCCAGTTGTTATATTTTAGACTCCTACAGCTATCCGAACATGGGGGATTTCAGAGGACCAACGGCTGTCGCTACCGCGGCCTACCCCAAGACAAATCGTGAGATAAACTCATAAGTAAGGTAGCTACGCAACCCAAGCACCATGCTTACGTTGTTAGCCGGACTTGACCAGCCCGGGCTATTGTGACCCAGGTCAAGCCACCAGATAAACCAGCCAATTAAACCGAGTACCGTAGCTCAAGCACAGACTTCATACAACGCAATCGTGTCATCTAATTAGATCAAACTAGGTTATGTACACAAACGGATTTGTGTTTTCCTATGTCTGTTCAACTGGATCAAAGGGTCGTGTTCGCGAAGAACACAAGGCTCTAACTTATGAACAAACACTAGAAACATGTAAAAGTCACCCGTCAAGTGAATCGAAAGGCCTTGTTCATCAAGAACAGGAGTCTCTAAATGATGAACAGGTGAAGAACACATGAACAAATCACTCATGTATACTAACACAACTTTATATGAAATAGATAAAGAACTGAAGTAGATCAAAGTCATACAAATGAAATAAGATACAAGAGAACTCATACCTAGATCCCAAAGTAGACTTGGAACCTGAATTAGAACTACTCTAGCCTACCTCCTAGCCTTGAGACTAAAAGTGAGAGAGGTGTTGCAAGTGTGGATATCCCATAAGTGAGCCCCCTCTCCTTCTATTTATTGGCCCGTGCACCGGCGAAGAATGGAGGCAAACACCCCGGGGAAGGCGCCTAGGTCCAATGGAGAGCCACCATGTGGAAGCCCCTGAGTGGCGGCCTCAAGGTCGGTTCGGCCGACCCCTGGGGTCGGCCGACCCCCTGTGGGCCCCACTCGGGGTGTGCTTCCTCCTGGAGGCTGCCCTGTGGGTCCTTAGGTCGGTTCCCGGTGTCCACACTGTTTTGGTGCGGTTTGCATGCCTTTGTGGGCCCATGGATCCATGTGATGTCCACGTGTCACACTCTGATTCGTCGGGGGTTGCTTCACTTGGTTTGCTTGCATGGCATGCATGCATGGCTCCCTAGTTGGCTGGTTTGCATGCATGGCATCCTTGTTGGCAGCCCACCTAGGATGAGGTGATGTGGCATGGACCCTAGAAGGTGAGTTTGGCACTCTTTTCTTACTTATTTTCCTGCAATCAAATAATCTCCAAGGACAAGTGGAACTACATTATTCTTAACTAAATACATGTAAGAAATGCCTTATGCTCCTTTATTCATGAGTATATTGACGGCTAAAGTAGGTACTTAACAGCCGTCAATAACTCCCCCAAGCTAGCCAAGAGATCAAGAACTTAGGTTGGTTGATCAGGAGTTGCTACGATGTTGTATTCCTAATGTATGACAAGATACAACTAGGTACTCTATCAAGAGTTGAAGAAGTTGGCATTGATCTTACCTTACACTTGATTGATATGGGGCATGTAGCTTCACCTACCTTGGGTGGTTGAAAGATAGAATGGTTGTATAAAGATTACTAATCACATGTACCTTGATCAGTTATCAATCCAGAGGTTTTGCAGGTTTTTCAAAAAGAAATCAAAGTTCCTCAAATGATACTCTCGGATCGCTCAATGTGTATGATTCCTCACCAAGGCTTTGGTTTGCCTTCTTTCACTACCTACTCCTAATAAGCTGATATGTGGAGCTGTAGGTAGGGAAAACATGTGGCATACCTGTTTCTCATATATTGTCGAGTCGAAAACTGGATCCTTGGAAGAACAAGTCATACACCCTGATCAAGATGTGCAAAAGTGTGTATATGGTGGATGGATAATGAACTCCTCTTTTCATGATTTTACTCTCCTCCTTTTTGAAATTTTTGAGACTTGGGTTATGTCTCTTTATTCTTTCTTTTTCTTTTTCTTTTTTTATGCATGCCCTTGAGCATGTTTCTTTTCCCTATTTTTTTAACATAGCCCATAGTCCTTGCTGGACATTTTTGGAGGGGGAGTAATCATGGAACATGCGCGGAGCTTTATTTTGTGGAATGGATGGGGAATGGATGAAATGATGGTTGCTAACTTCCAGTGTAGAAGTTTCGCATATGGTGGTGTGTACGTGATCTTGATCATAGGAGTATGACAAGTTACTCACCGAGGGTCACAACAATTCGACAAAACTCAATGAAGAAATCAAGTAGCATATGTGGAGGTTAACAGAAGCTAAGATCTACATATGGCCTTGGATAGGAATTTCTTATCATTGAGGAACTTATCATTTTAACATTTTTCAAAAGAAAACTCCGGATATCAAACATCACTTAGTACTAGCTCATAGCAACTCTATTATACCATATCATACCTCGCAACAACTTAGGCAAAGATCATGCTTTTTGCTAACCACTAATTTCAAGCTCAGGTTCGATCATACTAGCCAACAAACTCAAAAATTGGATAGGATACTAAGTTGTAAACAAGGCATACAAGAGGAATAAACAGAGCAACTATTCATCATTTCAACCATGGAGAATAAGAACACTCTTACCGTGCATACGAAAACAAACTAATTTAAGAAAGCAAATAAATATTTTTGGTCTTTTTAACTTTTTCAGATTTTTATGTGTTTTTAGCATATGGGGTTCTGAAGACAATAAAAGATACAAGTTACCTCAGAAAGGGGGTCCTCCCCCAAGCTAGCTTCAGGCTCACTGTTGTGGAGGGTGGTATCCCAACCACGCATAGTAAGCCCTCTGCTCCTCCAGCTGTCGCAGCTGTCTCTAGTATAGTTTAGACTCAAGGGAGTTGTCCGGATGGAGTTCACCTATGAGTTTGTATTTCGACAAAGCATGAACAGAATGGAGCAAGGATATCTTGATTCTTTTTTAGAGGTCAGAACTTTTATTGAATAGGATAACTTACCAATCTTACCTGTCGGCGAAGGGCTCTTTTGTTTTAAGTCTTCCAGAGCCAGACTATCTCCCACATTACTTACCTTAGTGTAGGGTCAGCCGCTCTTGGGGACGAGGGAGTCGGCTCCCTGTCCACTTTTTTCCACACCTTCTTGGTCCTCTGTGGTTTACGAGGTGCGGGGAGTGGTGCCTTGGACAGGGACTTGGATTTCCAATATGATTTCCGTCCTGCACTCATTTGCTCTTGCTCTTGCTTTTAGAAATTCTTCATAAAGGCAATGAGGTTGTCCACTTGTGGTTGCGTAGTTTCACTTCTTTGGGCAGGAGTGCCCGTTCCTGGTGTGCCTTCAACCATTGAGCATTGTTCCTTACGTGGGCGGAATTCAAACCTTTCTTCCTTGCCATTGATGTGGAGACGGATTACTCCAGCGCCAACATCAATTTGTGCATCGGCCGTGCTCAGGAATGGACATCCCAGGATGAGTGGTACTTCATTACCAATGTCCATGTCAAGTACTACAAAGTCCACTGAAATGAAGCAGTCTCGGACCTTCACCGGAATGTCCTCGGCTATCCCCGCTGGATACCGAACTGAGGAATTGGCTAACTGCAGCTGCAAAGTAGTTGGAGATAATTCTGTATAATTGAGTTGGTCGAAAACTACCTTTGGCATGACGCTAACACTAGCGCCAAGATCACAGAGAGCATGGTCGAATCTCTGTGTTCCAATTGTGCATGTGATCGTGGGGCACCCTGGGTCCTTCTTCTTTTCTTGAAGACGATTGAGTATAGCTGCGCTACACTCTTCGTGAGCTTTACCACCTCCAAAATGGGTAGAGCTCGCTTCTTGGTGAGGATATGCTTGAGGTAACGTGCGTACGTGGGTACACGCATTGCCTCGAGGAGTGGAACATTAATATATACCTTTTGAATCATGTCCACGAAACGAGTGAATTGCTCATCCACTGTTGCCTTCCTATTTCGCTGAGGGAATGGCAATAAATTTGTTTCAGTGAACTCAGGTTTATCCGCCCTGTCTTCAGGTGTTCTTGCTTGTGAGGGCTCCCTCATACCAAGTGGCTCTCCACTGGACTCTCCATCCCCTCTTGTGCTTCTCTTTGTTCCTACATGGTTAGGATAAGGCGGATCGCGAGTGGTCTTACCCACTCTCATGACTACCGCTTTTGCATTTTCAACTGGTGGAACTGAAGTGACTAGTTGAGCCAACTGGGTTTCTATCATCTTATTAAAGCTCAACTGGTTCTTAAGAGCAGACGAAAAGCTATCAATTTTAACATTAAGGCTCTCAAAGGCCTTATCATAGCAGCTATTTTCTTATTAAAACCTTCATTAATCTTAGCTTGCCCAAAGACTAGATCTTTCAAGGAAGGTTGGTTTGGGCTGAAAGAATTACCTTGATTACCTCCTTGATAATAAGGGCGCGATTGATTCCACGTTTGACCTCCTTGTGGACGATAACCATTATTGTTGCCATTCATGTACATCACATCCTCCTGAGTAGTAGGGCAGTAATTCCCTGAATGCCCAGTATTACCACAGACTTCGCAAGTCATGCGAGCATCCATAGCTTGAGTAGTGGTGGCCATGGCAGCCTTCTCATTGGTTAGATCATCCATTCTCTTCATCATTAGGTTCATCTTGGCGTGCAACATATCCGCTTCCTTGACGGTATGTGTACCCCTTTGACGTGGCTGGAGTCGATCATCACTCCACCCTTGATTGGTAACCATCTTCTCAATCAATGTAATAGCTTCAGTGATAGTAAGAGAGAAGAAAGCCCTCCAGCTGCAGCATCAATATGGCCTCGGGCTGTCGGAGTCAGCCCATTATAGAAACTCTGAAGAATAAGCCAGTTGTCCATCCCATGATGAGGACAAGCCAGGATGTACTCCTGGAGTCTCTCCCAAGCTTCGGGGATAGTCTCATTTGCTGTCTGCTGGAAACTTGAAATTCGCCCCCGAAGGACATTAGTTTTGCCCAACGGAAAGAACTTCGCGAGGAATGCTACGGAGCACTTTGCCCAGGTGTTAATCTCTGCACGGTTAGCATAAAACCACTGCTTTGCCTTTCCCAAGAGGGAGAAGGGAAACAGTCGCAGACGAATAGCATCTTCCTCCACTCCTTGTATAGTGAAGGTACTGCATAGTTCTAGGAACTGCTGCAGGTGGGCGCTCGCGTCTTCATTAGGCTTGCCACAGAATGGGCTAGCCTGTACCATCGTAATTAAGCCAGTCTTGATCTCGAAGTTTCCATTCCCGGTGTTGATCACGGGGCCTGTCGGCACCTGGTCAGCAGAGGGAGCGGAATACTCACGAAGAGTCTTCTCGACAGGGTTGGCCATGGAAGTTGATGCAGATGGCACAAAGGAAGCTGGATCGACTTCCGAATGTTCACGAGAAGGAGGGCCGAAATGATTTCGTGCCTTCCTTACGAGTGACTCAGGATCTTCAGTAAAGTTCGATGGCAAGTCGAAACCGGTCATGCACTACCTGTCTTCATCATCAATAGAAAAGAAGACAATCCAAGTTAGCCTGCATTGAGAACTATTTTAATCCTGTCATGATGAAGGACTGAATTGGCGACCAGAGAGGGGGGGAGTGAATGGGAGCCGATAAAAATTCTTCTCACGAACTCGGCCTAAACCCCAATATCACATCCAAAGAATCCCGCACAAACTTGCCAAGATCACGTAGTCACAACGGACCTACTGACCCTAGGAACAAGTTAGGACAAGTCTAGAAACAAAACGGAAGCAAGCTCAAAAGGAAACGAGAAAAGAACAAGCTCAGGACAACCTACAGCAGGTTTTGTCGGAACTTCCGGCCAAGTATCGGAACTTCCGATAACAGGTTCTCTGGCTATCAGAAACTCATTATCGGAACTTCCGGCCTAGGGTCGGAACTTCCGAAAAAGACTTTATGTCAGCCCTTCAACAAGTTATCAGAACTTCCTGCCCCGGGTCGGAACTTCCGACAGCCCCCAGAAAACAGAGAAAAACAGCCTGCGAGAGAAGGAAGGAAAATCCAAAACTCGATCAAACGAACTCCAAAAATCGCGAAACTTTAACCATAGCTTCTTAACAACACAAGGAAGCTTCGCCCAAAAGATCTCCTCCAAAAAATCAAGGAATCACCACCAGAAAAATGATTTAGGCTATGAACCCTAGAGAGGAGACATATCCTCAAATCGATGGATCTCCCAAAACGCTAGAGCTATTGAGACAAGATTTGGGGGAGATGATAAGCAACACAAGATGAAGCTATGCCCCAAAAATCTCGACCTCTAACTCCCTAAATCACCGGGAATCGCGGATCACACGAACTCCACCAAGAACACGAACTCCGGCCAAAAACTCACGAATCGAAGGCTCTACACGGCGTTTGAGGGGTCAAGATCATACACAAACATGCACAAGGCATCCACCCATGATCCCCTCAAAGAAATCCGTGAAGAAACTCCTCCAAACTCACGAATCGAGCGAAGAACGAAAACTCCCAAAAATAACCCCAAAAATGACATGAAAATCACAAAGGACTAGGAGATCACCGGGACGCCGAATGCTTCCATACATCCAGAGGTCAGAGTCTGTACAAGAGTCTAGCCTAAGGAATCCAGAGGAAAACGAAGCAGTTCAGAAAAATCTACCGGGGGAGAAAGCCCTAGGAAGCAAGAGAGAGATGCCATCCACCTCTCCGCTATTTATATGAAGTTCATTGGAGGGAGGTAAATGACCACGCTACCCCTACTGTATAACTGAAGATACAACCCCTCAGGGGCATTTTGGTCAAGTCTTCATCGAGCGGACACGCTTCCACCGTGGCCTTGCTTCGCTTTGACTCAAGCCCCACGATCACGCCACGTGCCCCCCGCCTCGAAGCTTCCCGAAGCTCCGGGATCACCGTCTCCGTCGCCTCGGGCCTTCGGGCTTGGTTTTGCGGCCAAAACCAAGAAATCGTCCACCAGATGGTTTTGTGGGCAAACCACCAAACCCCGCGTGCAAGTTTCGGGCTTCAACCGCTACCTTGCACCGGCCCATGTTCACGACTTCAGCCCGCTAGTCTTGCACCGCACGGCTCGCACTTGACCCCATCGGCCACCGGGTCCATGGAACCAAGCCTACTTGCCACTCCATCACCCGGAGGCCGCCACGGCTCAGGCCTTTCGCGCTTGTTCTTCACCTGCACCGACACGAGTCAAGCCGCAACCTGTACCTGCACACTTAGCCAAGCATCAGTCCACACAACATTGTCAATCACTCATCACTAAGGAGCGACCCTCCACTGGTCCTCAGACACAACTGGTCCTCAATCTCCCCCTTGATGAGTGCATTGACAACACCCACAGTAACAATGATAGAAAAAAAAGGAAAGAAAACAACCACGAACACAAACCTCCCAAGCAAGTGATCCAAAGCCAAAGAACAAGCGAAAAATTCGATCACTCGCCAATCCAAGTCTCGGCCCCCTAAGACTAGGGCAATGGCTCGACACAGCCGAGACAAATCAAAGCTCACAAGGAGCACATCACAAGGCATAAAACTCAGGAAAATCAAAGGAGCTCCCCCTGCACATGTGCAAACTCCTTGTGAGCAAATGCAACCTCTTCTTCTCAAATTTTTCTCCTCACATGCCACATCTCACAAATGCATACCAATTTTGCATAAAAACTCCCAATGCATGAAAATTCTCCCCAAGTGCATAACTCTCCCCATAAAGCATGTGTATTCTCCCACTTATCATACAAACCTCTCCCCCTTGTTGACAATGCATGAATCAAGGTATATGAAACTCTTCCCCTTGTTTTCATGAAAAATGCATGTCAAAGCATATAGACAGTCTACCAAGCTTCTCAAATATACAAAGAGCACAAGAAAATGCTACAAATGAGACATAGAGCAAGCAAAGTAGATATGGTGTATCTAGCACATTGCCATCAAGAAGGTAGAGACATATAAGCATGTGACATGGCCAAAAGCAATTTTAAGCAATTTTCACAAAGAAACATGCATCTCATGAGCAAGATCCTACCCATACCAATTTGAACAGAAAGGCATTAGATCATTCAAAGTTTATGCAAGATCATAAATTCTCATCACAAGATCATTATAAACGCCCACAAGCTACTCAAGTCATGTTAAAGCCACCGAGCCATGTGTCTACTTCTTAAAATGAGACTTCTCATGGTAGACAAGCATGCTACAGTTTAGCACCCAAGATATGAATATCAAACCGTAAAAACATGATTAGGAGCTCATTTTCAAGCATAAGGCAATTCATACACCAATTTCATTTTCAAGATTAAACATGGTACGTGAAGTGCCTTTGCGGCAAAAAGAAGCTTATGCTCCTCCCCAAGCAAGCAAATGGGCTAAACATTTACAATGACAAAAAGGTCTTTGACCCCAAGCAAAGAGAATATGATCCTCAAGCACAAACTGAGCATGATATAAGCATTTAAGCACAAATTGAGCATAGACAAGCATCTACTCATGAGAGAGGCAGTTTTATCATTTTCACAACCAAAATGCTATCTCATCATACATATATAGCAAAACCATCAAGAGCATAGCATTTACATCCACAAGCTACCAATCATGCACATATCTCATCTATAGCACATCAATGATCAATGTATATAAGAGAAGCTCAATCCTAGCTCAAGTGATCCAAAGATGGCTATCCTACCAGGTTTTGTACAGAAAGTAAAATGCATGAAGGAAATGCAACAAAATGAACATATGGCACATATATACATGAGAAGCTCCAAGACCCAAGCTAGAAAGGAAAACACACCCCAAGCTCACCCCGCAAGCGAGTGAAAGTGGCTTGGTCAAGCGGTTTGGTGAAAATGTCAGCTAGCTGGTCTTGGGTAGGAACATAGGACAAAGATATGTTTCCCTTCTCAACATTGTCCCTCAAGAAGTGGTACCTCACTTCTATGTGTTTCGTTCTGGAGTGGACGACAGGATTTTTGGCTACGCTTATGGCACTGGTGCTGTCACAGAAAAGTGGAACCTGGGAGCACTCCTCACCAAAGTCACTCATGGTGTAGGTCATCCAAAGCAGTTGGGAACAACAACTAGCAGCAGCTACATACTCAGCCTCGGTGGTGGACTGGGCTACACTCGATTGCTTGCGAGATGACCAAGAGACCAAAGAAGAACCCAGGAACTGACAACACCCAGAAGTGTACTTGCGATCCAATCGACACCCAGCAAAATCAGCATCAGAAAAACCATGAAGCCTGAGTGTCGAGGAGGCAGAGTACCACAAACCAAACTCAGGAGTGTAGTTCAAATACCTGAAGATCCGCTTGACGACCTGCCGATGTGAAGTCCTCGGTGAAGCCTGAAAACGAGCGCACAGACACACGCTGAAC
Organism: Cenchrus fungigraminus; assembly: GCA_036936925.1. Lineage (NCBI taxonomy): Eukaryota > Viridiplantae > Streptophyta > Magnoliopsida > Poales > Poaceae > Cenchrus > Cenchrus fungigraminus. The sequence goes on from CM072775.1 coordinate 27,134,075, forward strand.
TGTATGTCTGGCCTCGTCGCCGTCAAGTAGAGGAGGGAGCCGATCATGCTCCGGTACTCCTTCTGGTCCACGGGTTTGTTGTCCTTGTCCGCATCCAGAGCCATAGTCATACTCATCGATGTAGTCAGCGGCTTGGAGTCGTTCATACCAAACTTCTTCACCATGTCCCTGGTGTACTTCGCCTGATGTACGAAGGTCCCGTCCTTGCACTGCTTGATCTGGAGACCCAAGAAAACCTGCAGCTCGCCCATCATGGACATCTCAAACTCCCTGCTCATGTCATCTGCAAATCTGGAAACAAGATCATGAGAGGAGCCACCAAAGATTATGTCATCCACGTATATCTGAACAATCAAAAGGTCATTCCCAATTCTCATCAGACAAAGCGTGTCGAATATCTTTGGGCTCGAAAGAAGCAACAAACGCAGAATGAGCGAAATGAGAAGTATTCCTTGACCTCGATCGTGTAGTGCGTTCATGAAGGTCACCAATGATGGTCGTCGGTGGGTGATCCACTTGTACTCGCCGGGGAGCCTCACGTCTGGACACAACCTCCCCCTCAGCAGCAGCCTCCACTCGAACAGCCTCAATCATAGTGGGTGTAGGGGATGGTCCGTCCTCGATCATCATCGTAGTAGTGGAAGTAGTACGTACACGATCAGCCGCTGGAGCATCACCACCATCATCATCCTCGTCTCCATCACCATCCTTCTCATCCTCAAAGATCCTGGCACCAATCTCCTCGTCACCTGCACACTCAAAAGCAGAAGAGCTACATGGCTGTGTCTTGTCGAAGGTAACCTCGCAAGTCTCCATGGTTCGGTTAGTGTCAAGGTTGAGCACACGATATGCTCTAGAATGAATCGCATAACCAAGGAAAATCCCATCCGAACATCGAGACTCAAACTTATCCAATTTGCCCTTCTTGAGAATGAGACACTTGCAGCCAAAAGCTCTAAAGTGACTCACCTTGGGTTGTCGGCCATGCATCAGCTCATAAGAGGTCTTCTTCTTAAAGGCACGAAGGAAGATGCGATTGGAGACATAGCAAGCGGTATTGACCGCCTCGGCCCAGAAACGCCTAGGAGTCCTATGCTCATCAAGCATCGTCCTGGCCATCTCACAAAGGGTCCGGTTCTTCCTCTCCACTACGCCATTCCGGCAAGCGACGTATGGAGAAGAGTACTGATGATCAAGACCAAGATCACTGCAAAAGGCATCAAAATGAGAGTTCTTAAACTCTGTGCCATTGTCACTGCGTATAGCTCGAATGGCATCACCATGTCTCTCATTCTTCAACCTCAAGATCAAGTCTCGAACAAAGCCAAATATCTCACTCTTGTCCTCCAAAAAGAAAACCCAAGAGTACCTCGAAAAATCATCAACAACCACAAGAACATACCACTTCCCACCAGCAGAGCGAACACGAGCTGGCCCAACCAAATCCATGTGCAACAGCTCACAAGGTCGCTCAGTCATGACAAAAGTCAAAGGGGCGTGAGAAGCGGCAACCATCTTTCCATGCCGACAGGAAGCACAAACCAAATCCTTCTCGAATTTCAACTTATGCAATCCTCGGACAAGATCAAGACCACTGAAGCGGGAAAGCAACTCAAAGCTCAAGTGTCCCAATGTCCTATGCCATTTCCAAAGCTCAGCTGAAGCGCCAGCAACAAAGCATCGAGGAGGACCAACAAACTAGGAAAAATCGGCACGAAAGATTTGACCCTCAGGGACGATCGTACAGACAAGATCGCCTCGAGAATCAACCACACGAGAAGCACCCGACTTGAAACGAACCTCAAAACCTTCGTCAAGTAATTGAGATACTGACAACAGGTTGAAACCAAGTGACTTGACCAGGGCCACACTTCTTAAGGTCACCTTGCTACTCACCTTCACCATACCTTCCGCAAGCACTCGTCCTCTCCCATTGTCCCCGAAAGTGATGTACTCCCTCGTACTCACCGGGGTGAGGCTGGAGAACCACCCATGATCTCCAGTCATGTGTCTTGAGCAACCGGAGTCGATCAACCAAAAGTTCTCCAAGCCTCCCACCTGCAATCAAAAACGAGAACGAGAATTAGCAAGCGACTCAACACTGGGGTTAGTACCAAAAGAGTCAAACCAGTGCTGAGCCATTTGCTCAAAAGAAGGGTTAGCAAAATCCATCCTCCCAAAACCTCTAGGCGGAGCCCTCTCACGCCTACCACCAAAGGACCTGTCACATCTCACTGGAGGAGTACGCGCACCATGAGGGGGAAAACGTGGCCCGTAGTCCATCTGAGACCCAAAGCTCCGATCGTGCCTCCCAAACTCATAACGGTCACGAGAAGGAGCACGTCAAGCCAACTCACCACGACCAAACCCAACACGCCTGTCTCTCTGAGGGAACACACCTCCACCTCCACCTACACGAGTGGGAACTGTCCTCACAAACACATCACCCCTAGGTAGAGGCCCTCTACGAGGCTCAGGCACACCACGAGAAAGGTGGTACCTGTCCTTGTTTGCCATCTCCCTAGCAAACCTCTCATCCCTCTTCCTCCGAAAACAGAACTCATCCTTATGCCCATCTCTCCCACAATACCCACAATGGAAGCGGATTGGCACTGGCTTGGGCTGTGGCTTCTCTACAAGCTTCTCTCCAGCTTTCTCTCCTGTCTTCCCATCGAAGACACTCCCCTGGGTGCTCACAAACTTGATGGGTTTTTGGTAGTTCTCGGATTTGTGGGGAAACACTGGAGGATCTGGGGTTGTGTCTAGCTTGTTTCTGAAATGGTTTGGCTTGGGTGCAAATTTGTTCATTGGTGTGGTATGTGGTGGAATGGGGATCTCTCCGGCTTTCTCTTCTCCCTCACCACTCTTCTCACCACACTTGTCAGCCCCCAACGCCTGACCATCAAACCTCTTGAACTGAGCCAACATCATACTCAATTGTGGCTCATGCCCAGACAACCACCCCATCATTTTTCTTAATTCATCATTTTCATCCTGCAGACTATCAACATAGTTTGCAAGTTCCATGTTTTTCAAAGCATGCATTTCACAGGTTGAACATGATGTAGGAAGAGGAGCTTTCAATGCCACCTCAAGAGAAACAATCCTAGTGTGACATTCATCTAGCCTAGCATGCAAAATAGGACATGATGTATAAGCTCCTAACAAAGCTGGCCTAGACTTCAATTCATCACACTCAACCCTAACCACATCTAGTTCCTCAAGAACAGAGGCATGTTTCTCCTTGAGGGCAGTCAAGTCAGCAAGAAAAACTGAGCAATCACCACAATCAATTTCATCCGACACAACAGGAGCAGACTTCAAAGCAGCTATCTCATTTCTAGCATCCACAAGCAAGGATTCAAGTTCAGCTACTTTGTCCTTAGCATCACCCAACAAAGACCTGAATTCCCTCTTCTCCTTGTTGGTCTCTCTAAGCACATCATCACGGTTGTCAAGCAACTCATTCAGCCTAGCATTCTCCTCTAGCAAGAAGTTGGGATCTTGTCGTACCTCTTCATCAGAGTCGGAGTTCGAATCTGAGCTGTGCTTCCCACCCTTCTTGGAGTGCGCCATGCCGCAAAAGCCTCCTTGTGCGACGAAGCTCAGGCTGGTGATGTTCTTGCTCGTGTGCCGCTTGTCCTTGCGCTTCTCTTGCTCTTCCTCGCTGCTTGAGTCGGAAGAAGCATCACTTGATGTCGAGTCGATGTCGCTCGCTCCGGCCAGCATCACTCGAGCGGGCTTCCTCCTGTGGCCGCCACTCTTCTTGTGCCTTCTCTCGCTCTTGTCCTTGTGCTTGTCCTTGTAGTCATTCCGGGAGCGGTGCTTGTTGTGGTTGTGCTTGGGCTTGCCCTTGTAGTCGTTCTTGATCTCCATGGCTTCAGGGCATTCAGTGATGAAGTGCCTGTGCTTCCCGCACCGATAGAACATCCCCGAGCTCCGCCTTGCATTCTTGCGGTTCTCGTACATCCGTCCAAACCTCTTGCTCAACAAGGCGAGATCATCCTCGCTCAACACATCAAAGTCCTCATCTGGCAAGGACACAAGACAAGACAAAGAGAAACCACCAGAGTTAGCGTTAGTCCTTGATCCTGAGATGAGAGCCAAACTATGAGGATCAGTGGGGCTCTCGCTCTTAGCTCTCATGCCACGATCGACCTCTGAAGACCTGAGCTTGGAGAACAGCTCATCAAGCGAGAGCATATCATACGCGCTCGACTCCTCAATGGTCTTGATCTTGGCTTCCCATACGGACCTTTCCAGGGCATGCAAAAGCTTGATAGCTTGATCATGATCCGTGTATAGGAGCACTGTCACATTGGCCCTCATGTTGTTGACGATGCAAGTGAGGCGCTGAAACATAGCATCGGTCGACTCACCGGGGAGATGAGTGAAGTTCTCGTACTCTCTCCGGTAAGTGGTAAACATCCGGGCTTGCACTTGGGCATTGCCAACATGAGCATTCTTCAACTTGAGCCAAATCTTTCCGGCCACATCCTCTCCGTACACTCGATCAAACTCCGAGGCACAGGGAGCACGGAACAAGTAATCAACGGCCTTGTTGTTGGCCTCAAACATGTCCCGCGATCCTTGAAGCAGAAAACTATCTGGGATGACATAATGAGGATTCTGAGTGACCTCCCAGATAAGAATTCCCTTCCCTCGCAAAAACGCGCCCATGCGCATCTCCCACATCGGGTAATTCTTGCCATCAAAGTGCGGAGGACCCGACCCCTTGCCGTAATCGCCCATCTTTGGATCTTAGACTGGTTAGAATCAAGAAGATCCGTAACCGGCTCTGATACCAATTGAAGGACCGAATTGGTGACCAGAGAGGGGGGGAGTGAATGGGAGCCGATAAACCCCAATATCACTTCCAAAGAATCCCGCACAAACTTGCCAAGATCACATAGTCACAACAGACCTACTGACCCTAGGAACAAGTTAGGACAAACCTAGAAACAAAATGGAATCAAGCTCAAAAGGAAACGAGAAAAGAACGAGCTCAAGACAACCTACAGCAGGTTTTGTCGGAACTTCCGGCCAAGTAACGGAACTTCCGATAACAGGTTCTCTGGCTATCAGAAACTCATTATCGGAACTTCTGGCCTAGGGTCGGAACTTCCGAAAAAGACTTTATGTCAGCCCTTGAACAAGTTATCGGAACTTCCTGCCCCGGGTCGGAACTTCCGACAGCCCCTAGAAAACAGAGAAAAACAGCCTGCGAGAGAAGGAAGGAAAATCCAAAACTCGATCAAACGAAATCCAAAAATCACGAAACGTTAACCATAGCTTCTTAACAACACAAGGAAGCTTTGCCCAGAAGATCTCCTCCAAACAAATCAGGGAATCACCACCAGAAAAATGATTTAGGCTATGAACCCTAGAGAGGAGACATATCCTCAAATCGATGGATCTCCCAAAACGCTAGAGCTCTTGAGACAAGATTTGGGGGAGATGATAAGCAACACAAGATGAAGCTATGCCCCAGAAATCTCGACCTCTAACTCCCTAAATCACCGGGAATCGTGGATCACACGAACTCCACCAAGAACACGAACTCCGGCCAAAAACTCACGAATCGAAGGCTCTACACGGCGTTTGAGGGGTCAAGATCATACACAAACATGCACAAGGCATCCACCCATGATCCCCTCAAAGAAATCCGTGAAGAAACTCCAAACTCATGAATCGAGCGAAGAACGAAAACTCCCAAAAATAGCCCCAAAAATGACACGAAAATCACAAAGGACTAGGAGATCACCGGGACGCCGAATGCTTCCATACATCCAGAGGTAAGAGTCTGTACAAGAGTCTAGCCTAAGGAATCCAGGGGTAAACGAAGCTGTTCAGAAAAATCTACCGGGGGAGAAAGCCCTAGGAAGCAAGAGAGAGAGATGCCATCCACCTCTCCGCTATTTATATGAAGTTCATCGGAGGGAGGTAAATGACCACGCTACCCCTACTGCATAACTGAAGATACAACCCCTCAGGGGCATTTTGGTCAAGTCTTCATCGAGCGGACACGCTTCCACCGCAGCCTTGCTTAGCTTCGACGCAAGCCCCGCGATCACGCCACGTGCCCCCGCCTCGAAGCTTCCCGAAGCTCCCGGATCACCGTCTTTGTCGCCTCGGGCCTCCGGGCTTGGTTTTGCGGCCCAAACCAAGAAACCGTCCACCAGATGGTTTTGTGGGCAAACCACCAAACCCTGCGTGCAAGCTTCGGGCTTCAACCACTACCTTGCACCGGCCCATGTTCACGACTTCAGCCCGCCAGTCTTGCACCGCACGGCTCGCACTTGACCCCATCGGCCACCGGGTCCATCGAACCAAGCCTACTTGCCACTGCGTCACCCGGAGGCCGCCACGGCTCAGGCCTTTCGCGCTTGTTCTTCACCTGCACCGACACGAGTCAAGCCGCAACCTGTACCTGCACACTTAGCCAAGCATCAGTCCACACAATGTTGTCAATCACTCATCACTAAGGAGCGACCCTCCACTAGTCCTCGGACACACCTGGTCCTCACATGATTATAAACATATGCAAAGTGTTGATATGTCATCCTTAAGCCTTCCCCGGCAACGGCGCCAGAAATGCTTGTTGATATTTCTTAACGCAATCACCTAAGAACAGGTTTGGAACCCATCCTGGTAATAGCGCCAGAAATGCTGGTTGGTAAATCTTAACGTTTACAGAGATCCGCAAGCGCACGGAAGTACCATTATAGCATTTCCCCAAAGGAGTATTCCAAAGGGTATCGAATCCAAGGAAGGCATTGGCGGAATGACAAGATCAACTCTATTGCAATGAGTATAGATCATAGACGGAAACAAACCAGACACTCAAGTGCAGGGGTAAAGATATGATAATGGAGTAGTGTGATCACACACACACTCACTCTCTCTCTAAAGGGTCCTAGACATAGGAGGCGACACATGAGTTAGTTTTAGGTTCTAATGTACTATACACATAAAGCTGAAAGGAACGAGTTAGATACACTAGCATTGAAGAACATTGACTTGAGCACCCAGGTAGCACGGGGAGATAACCTCCCGTATTGCTTCTGCACAACTCCGGTTGTTATATTTTAGACTCCTACAGCTTATCCGAACGTGGGGGATTTCAGAGGACCAACGGCTGTCACTACCGCGGCCTACCCCAAGACAAACCGTGGGATAAACTCATAAGTAAGGTAGCTACGCAACCCAAGCACCATGCTTACGTTGTTAGCCGGACTTGACTAGCCCGGGCTATTGTGACCCAGGTCAAGCCACCAGATAAACCAACCAATTACACCGAGTACCGTAGCTCAAGAACAGACTTCATACAACGCAATCATGTCATCTAATTAGATCAAACCAGGTTATGTACACAAACAGATTTGTGTTTTCCTATGTCTGTTCAACTGGATCAAAGGGTCGTGTTCGCGAAGAACACGAGCCTCTAACTTATGAACAAACACTAGAAACATGTAAAAGTCACCCGTCAAGTGGATCGAAAGGCCTTGTTCATCAAGAACAGGAGTCTCTAAATGATGAACAGGTGAAGAACACATGAACAAATCACTCATGTATACTAACACAACTTTATATGAAATAGATAAATAACTGAAGTAGATCAAAGTCATACAAATGAAATAAGATACAAGAGAACTCATACCTAGATCCCAAAGTAGACTTGGAACCTGAATTAGAACTACTCTAGCCTACCTCCTAGCCTTGAGACTAAAAGTGAGAGAGGTGTTGCAAGTGTGGATATCCCATAAGTGAGCGCGCTCTCCTTCTATTTATAGGCCCGTGCACCGGTGAAGAATGGAGGCAAACACCCCGGGGAAGGCGTCTAGGACCAATGGAGAGCCACCACGTGGAAGCCCCTGAGTGGTGGCCTCAAGGTCGGTTCGGCCGACCCCCTGTGGGCCCCACTCGGGGTGTGCTTCCTCCTGGAGGCTGCCCTGTGGGTCCTTAGGTCGGTTCCCGGTGTCCACCGTGTTTTGGCGCGGTTTGCATGCCTTTGTGGGCCCATGTATCCATGTGATGTCCACGTGTCACACTCTAATTCGTCAGGGGTTGCTTCACTTGGATTGCTTGCATGGCATGCATGCATGGCTCCCTAGTTGGCAGGTTTGCATGCATGGCATCCTTGTTGGCAGCCCACCTAGGATGAGGTGATGTGGCATGGACCCTAGAAGGTGAGTTTGGCACTCTTTTCTTGCTTATTTTCCTGCAATCAAATAATCTCCAAGGACAAGTGGAACTATATTATTCTTAACTAAATACGTGTAAGAAATGCCTTATGCTCCTTTATTCATGAGTATATTGACGGCTAAAGTAGGTACTTAACAGTCGTCAACACCGGCATCACGCGAACCCACGTCATCATCCTCGCCAGCGCCGGTGATGACCTCGACGCTGACCGTCGCCATCTCCGACGACGCAGTGGTGTCCCTCCTCTTCCTCTTCTTCTTTTTCTCCGCCTCGATGGTGGCGGCTACGACTTTGGCGGCCTTATTCACCAGCATCTTCCCGGCGACCTGCCACATGTTCCGGGCCACTGGCGCAGAACCTCCCGCGGAGGGATCTTCATCTTCACTACCCCCCACCGACGAGTCGGAGAGGTAGTCGTCGATGTACTACTGTGGAGGCGCCTGGATGTCCTCCGCAGCCCGGACCTTGAAGCTTCGGTCACCCTCGTCAGGGAGGGGAGCCGGGCTCCAGTACACGCCCTCGCGACCCTGCATCAGGCGACCTTCATCATATACCATCAAACAGAAACAAAACCAAAAGAATAAAGGTCGATCAGCAACGAGCGACTTACAGCCTCGGTGGGGCGCTTCAGGCAAAACTCTTTGGGGCACGTTCGTTTCCGGATCACCCCACTGAACAGCTCCCTTACCCGCGCCACCATCTCCTCCTTGGAGACCTTGCGCTGCGCCATGCGGGTCGGGTCGGCTTGGCCCCAGTACTCGTAGGCCGGATGCACCCGATCTTGGATCGGTTGCAGCAGCCTCCGGCTGAAATTGATGGCCACCGCGCCGCTAGTCAGCCCCCCTGCCTTCAGCGCTGCCAGGTCGTCTAGCAGCAGCTTGATGGCGTCGGCCTCCCGCGACATCAACTAGTTGTTCCACTTCGGTACCGGGACCGGCGCGAGCCTCGACCTGGTCGCTAGTGCCGGCTTCGGGTTGTCGATGTAGAAACACCCTCACCTCCAGCCATGGGTGTTGTCCGGCAACACCATCTCGATGTACACCAACTTCATGTGGTGATGTAGCATGAATCTGACGCACCCGATGACCTCCTTCTTCCCTGTCTTCTTCAGCTCGAAGAAGTACTGCCATAGGTCGAAGTGTGGCGGTATCCCCAGGTCCGCCTTGCACAGGTGGATGAAGGAGGAGATTGTGGTAATAGCGTTGGGGACGAGGTGTACCAGGTCGATCCTGTAGTAGTTGAGGAGCCCACGGAAGAAGTCGCCCGTCGGAACTCCGAATCCGCGCTCCACATGTGCGATAAAGGCCACCGTCTCCCCGGTCCCCTCAGAGGGGAAGGCCTGGCCGGCGGCCGGCCTCCAGCCCACCTGCACCTTCGGCTTCAGCAGCCCCCGCTCCACAAGACCTTGGAGCTGCTCCACGGTCACCGTCGAGGGCTCCCAGACGCTCTCAGGTACGGGCGCAAGCTCGGGGGCCACCTCTTCCTCCTCAAAGCCGATGGATCTAGCACTAAAGACCACTAAGGACTTCGTGCACATACGGCGGTGCGCGGTGCAGCGAATCTAAGTGCGGCGGCGCCGGTGGATTCGTGCGGAAGGTTCTAAGCGGCGGCAGTGAAACCGTAAGCACGCGCGGAAATGGAAGCGAGTGGGGTCCTCAACCCCTCACTTGGCCTTTTATAACTGGGCCGTAGCGGCGCTATGGGCCGCAGCGTTCTAATGTCTCTAAGGACTCGGCGATATTCTCGGTGACCCAACGGATTTATCACCCAATGGCTCTTTCGGCCTAACGGTCACAGGCAGTAACGGCTCATGCCGTACGGGAATCTATGCCCGTTAGCTCTCTGCTCAATGGTCTGGTGTACATAGACTCGTTATGCCCTACTTCAAGCCCCCATACCCTGCTTCAGCTGATATTTGCTTCAAGGTCTCTTGATCTCTGGACGACCTTTGGGTCCATCACATTCTCTTCACAAGGTCAACAAAGCACCACTGCTTGATAGGTCGCCTTAGCCTACAACGGCGGGTTCACACCCCGGCTCCTAGGCCCTGCTGCCTTCTGGATCGCCTTTGCCTATACAGCTAGTTCGTACCAACGGCTCCGTGCTTAATGGCTCTACTGCCCGTTGGTGGCCTCCTGGTCATGATCGCAACTCCTTCTTGAGGTCGCTAAGGCTCCACTGCCTTCTAGGTCGCCTAGACCTATGATTTTCAGGTTGACGACCTGCGTTGTGTCACTACACAACGGCCGTGCCGATCCAAGTCGACACGGACTCTCCGTCTCTACTTAAGGCCTCCCGAAGGTCGGCATGCTGTTACAGCCCCGCTGGGACCTTGGTAGCCATACCATTGCCGCCAGGGCGCCCCTACAACTACTTGAAAAATGACATTTATCACGTAAATGTGCATTTACAGCTTCGTAAGCTACAAGGATTTTGTCCCTTGGCCAATTACAAGATACAAAGACATTTATGGCCCTGAGCTTCCCTACATAATGCCTGCGACACAGTCTACACTAATAAGGATCATCGCAAGCTTTCTTCTAGCTTCAGGACCTATCCGAAGACCTCTACAGCCACTGTAGAGGCCGCTGCCACACAGCCACCTCTACTCGAGCTCCAACAGGTTTCCTATGGTACCCAGCACCAAGTCTGAGCTTCACCACAAGATTCCAAATGGAACAAGCTTCAACACCAGCCTTACCGGGTGGAGTGTCGTGTTCACCAGCATCACATCAAGCCTTAGTGTGCAAGGCCCGGTGATGCATGTACTGCTCCATGCTCCATCTGGATTCCTCGGTGGGCCCGGGAGAAGAGGCTGATCGAGTTCTTCGAGCTTCGCAAGCATTCTTCTAGCTTCAAGCATGAACTACACTGATTCTATGATCTGGTCGGCGGACATAAGTCCCTATCATGGAAATATTTCTACACGGATTTGACATGGCTCTCCTTTGAAGTCTGGGTCGTTTGCCTCAAGGTACCGGTACCTATTTATACCCCCAGCAACTGCCCTTTGATCTTATCTGCAAGCCAACTTGTGTGGCGTCCTTATTCTCAAGACTACTGTACACTCGTGGGACACGAGGTCACTGTTCGCCCGTGGGAGGCGTTGGCGCACCTTTCCCCCTACCTGACTGCATTCTAGAGCGTTTTTGTCTCTTGCGGGTGATAGCGACCTGTGCTTCGCCTGTGAGCCGGCCCGTGACCGTACATTGCGCCCATGACTTAGGTCATGTTAGCCCTGACGTCTGACGACTTCTGCAAGATTTCGGAGTGTTTGTCCTATTGGATCGGTTTCACAGAGCACGGTTCTATTTCCTTGAGCAGAAGGCTGTAGATTCGGTTATTTATTTCTTCTTCTTCTGAGCATCAAACCGGCCATTCTAGTCGCCTTACTGCTCGGGGGCTACTACACTAGTGCGTCTTGTGACGCCATATTTTCTCCAGGTCACCTTGACCTAATGGAAGCCTGCTTCCGATACTTCTCTGCACGACCTCCCTGGGGTCAGCATTGCGGCCTTACTCAGGTCGCGTGAGCTACTCTACTACACCTGATCCTGGTCAGGTCGGCGGCTCTTCACATGGCTACCTTGCCTTCACTTCGACCTCCTAGATCCCAGACTCCAGGAGCTCGATATTCGACATCGCTCAAGACTGAAGACATCTTTTTCTTTTTTGGATCCCCGTGCACCCTACGCGACCTCAGCGGTGCCATGCCTTCGCTTCGCTTCGACATGACCCCGTCTCGGCCGCTACGCCTACACGTCGATCGGGGGCTTGAGAGACATGGGTACCCATGGGTCCCCACCGACCAGGGTCTCAGCCGTCCCCGACTGGTGGGTCCGACCTACCAGATGACTCGCCGACCTGCAAAGTGGGCCCAGCGACCTTATTCGCGACTCCGACGACCCCGGGCGACCTTATCAAGATCCCGGGAGATCCGCAGAGCTTGGCGTGCAAGTCAAGACACCGGAACGTGGCGCGCCGCCGCCTGTAGGTCCGAGTATCACGTGATAATCCTTATAATCCGGAAGAATATCTTCCCAGATTGTAACCGACCCAGATACGGGTCCACCGACCTTGAATGGAAACCCTAGCTCGTCCCCCCATGAAAGGCGGCCTAGGGCTCCATTCAAGGACATCTTGATCCTCTAGCATAATCCACCACCACAACTGGATGTAGGGTTTTACTCTCCGGAGGCCTGAACCAATATAAACCCCCAGTCTCCCCGTGTTCATCGCCATACTCGCCTAGTTCCGAGTTCACCACGTGGACTACCACCTACGCTCTTTGGTCCCGATCCTATCCATTAACCTGCAAACCTCTAGGGTGACCCCCTAGCGGATCTGTCCAGGTCTCACCCCCTGGCAATGATGAACTCGAGAGAACTCCCCCACACTAGTGGTTGAATCTGGTGCTGTTCTTTAGATAGCAGATGGAAACAAAAGGATGGACTCTACTGGTTCGAGAACCATAGAGCCTTTATTCCAATTCAAATTTTTTTTGTGTTTTTATTTTATTTTATTGTCATCATGTCATTTACTCGAACAAGGTTAGATCAAGATTACACTTCATACACAAAGGGGAATATACTTACCTTGGACCTTTGAGAGGTCATATGTACCACCTTTGCATGTTGTGCAACATGAATCTGACACCTCAACTTATCTTCCCATTTGAATTTAGCTCAATATCTTACCCATTCAGATTTGTCAATTTTCTACAGGGGTTAGTCAGCATATATGCAACCGAAATCTATGAAAGTATAACTCTAAGGTTCATCAACCAAAACTCGACATCATGTCTTCTTTTGACTCAAGAAGACAGTTTTAACCTAAGCACCATGCTTAATCTAAAACAGTCTATGAATGTGCGTCGATCGAACATACATTCAAACCAGAGCATATGAACAAAGATAAAGGAAGCATGCAAACATGATCAAGCTATTTTCGAAAAGGGACATAAGCATGAACATATGACGGTGAACCTCGGGCAACCAGCCGGAAGGGTTTTGTTTAATGTCAAAAGCAGGACTTACCTAGCTAGTGCGCAAGATGCAAGAGCTAACATCATTTCCACACCAGGATAAGATTTGGTAGAGGAGGAACTTTACTCAGGATACTCACATACCTCCCCCACACTTGAAGTTTGCATTGCTAGGCAACAAAACTCAAGTGTGTGGAGATCATGCTTCCTTTTCTAAATGTTCCCTCACCAGAGCTTCTCTAGGTGTTGCAGTTGATGTAACTCACATGTTTGTAGGCATCACCTATCCATCTTTCTTTTCAATCTCCACCTAAAAGGTTAGTGACCAAAAATACCTGAAGGACAACTTATCCTAAAAATATGTTCTTGCTTTTATTCGAAAAAGGGAAATAAAACCTATATTAATCCAGGCTATCTCCTGGTAGTGCTTTGTTTATTACGGTCATAAGCTCGGCCATGGGAGATTTCTCTTGTGGCCATCATTGGTGGTGTCCTTCCCATCTCACCGCCAATCATCGATGAATCAGTGAAGCTCTAGCTGCAAGGTTAGTGCCATATATACGAACATGAGTCCAAAGATGACAAAGCTAAAAGTAGACATGATCATTCCAGGGAGGCTGAGACAGTTCTTGGGGCGATCACGGGACTCGAGAAGCTATAGCACTAGGGTGGTGAACCTCAGAGATGAAAAGATTGAGCACTGAGGCTAGTGCTCTCACAACTGATCTCCGAGCGAACTCAGCTTAGAAAAGCACACAACCTCCAAAAGAGGATAGAGTGGAAACTCGAACGGTCGGCGTATGTTCAAGAGCTAGAGTTCGGGTGAAGGGCGAGTGTTTAGCTCATCCTTCCCTTAGGTAGAGAGACCGATGTTCTCGTCAAAGAGACAAAACATCCCGAAGTCTAGCCTAAGCTTCCAATGGGAGATTAAGGATAAACTGGAAAGATCAGCTCCAATTGGGCATCGATCAAGTCAAGCAAAAGATAGGAAGTAAAGCTTCTCTTGACTGATGGGCATCGATCGTTGAGCTTAACACGATAAGTGAATGCACTCGTTTTGATCGGTAAGTGATCATGCTCCTTCGGTCAGATAGATGAATCCTCATGAATTATAGAGCAGGGACCGATGCCTCAGCCCATACGTAACTTTAGTGCAAGGCACATCAGCTCGAACCGAGACATAGGAACATGATAGGCCTCTCGTACTCTCCTTAGGAGATCATAACTAGGATTGAACATGTCGTCCCGACCGGAAATGATTCGTTCTTTCCTAATCGCTCTCTCCATCCTCCCACAAGACAAAGCCTTGGGGAGAAGGTCTAAGAAAAGGTATGAGAGGGGAACCCAAGGGTAGAGTCTGTGCTAAGCAATCTTTCCCTTAGATTCCTGCTATTCAAGAATGGTATCCTCAGCCAGAGCTTTAAGCCTCGAGCTCGACCGCTGATGGGTCTAGGTGGCTCAACATTTCCTCTTACGGGCACCTCATCAGCCGGGATGCAAGGGGAGCTGAATTCCTGGAGGTTTTTGAAGGACCGATTAGGCGAACCAGAGAGGGGGGGAGTGAATGGGAGCCGATAAAAATTCTTCTCGAAGGAGATGAGAACTCCAACAAGACGAACACGGCTTCCAAAACACGTCTCCGACTCAGCTACCCAAGTTGGTCAAGACCACGTAGCCACTGAAGTGCTACTGGTCCTAGGAACCAACAACCACCTTCACGAACTCGAGAACGCAGCGGAACTAGCAACTCGAGCGCTACTGACCTACACCGGTCAGGCCGGTGAGCACCACCGGTCAGACCGGTCCCTGCTGGTACAACCTGGGAACTTCCACAGAAGGCCCCTACACCGATCAGGCCGGTGTAGCTCACCGGTCAGACTGGTTCAAGCCAGGAAACCCCAAATCCACCAAACAGGCCTACCGAGCTCCAAACTGACCCAAACTCGAAACAGCAGCAACACGGGACAACAACGGACTCACCCAGACGTTCACCCGAGGCAAAACCCACAGAGCCTCTGCACCGGTCAGACCGGTGAGCAGCACCGGTCAGACCGGTCAGGCTGGGCCGCTCGGGGATGAACAGCACCCGCGGGTCAACTCCCCCAAATCCAACTCCCGATCTCCTGAATCGCTCCACGGATTTGTGCAAGACTTTGGGGATAGTAGGAACACCTCATGGGCACTCCATAGCCAAGATTTGGTCCACCAAAACTTGCTAAATCAAGAGGAATCGAAGAAATCCCACCAAGAACGCCTCTAACCCTAGAGCCACGAAAACCCCAAAATCGAGCCCCTTTGCTCATAGATTTGGGAGGGGAATCAAAGGGAAAAGAACCACAAAGGGTTCATGCATACATCCCCCACCAAATCCCAAAGAGAAAGGCCTCGAAATCGCTCCAAGAAAATCGCCAAGAAGGGGCTCCGAAAATCACCAAAAAGGAGAAACGGGAAAGACACCTCCAAGCCTTGAGGAACCACGCCGAATCATCTATACATACCAAAGAGGTTCATACAAGGTCTAGCTTGCCGCCCGATCATCCTTCCCTCTCACAAGATCTCACCATGAAGCTCTCAAGCTAGTCCTAAGAAAATCCTAAGGAAAATAGGAAAACCAAATGAGCTAGGGTTCCAAGAGATGGCTGCCATCCTCTCACCCCTTGGGTTATATGGAGGCAACCGAAAGACTAAAATACCCTTACAAGCTAACTAGGGATACATGCCCCTCAAGGGCGAAATTGGAAATCTTTGTCTTCGCACCATCGGACTGATGCCCAGCGACTGCAAACTTGCTTAGCCTCGACGCAAGCCTTGCGATCCCGACACATGTCCTCCGCTTTGAAGATTCTAGACTGCGTCGTCGCACACCGGTCAGACCGGTGCTCCTCACCGGTCAGACCGGTACCCACCGGTCAGACCGGTCTGGAGCTGCTGCACCTCCGTCTTCGGTTCTTCGGTCTTGGCTTTGTGGATCAACCAAGGAACCCAGTGGTTTTCTGGTGAACCACCGGAAACCCCGCGAACTCGGTATAGCCTCCGCCAATCACCACTCATGACTCGGCTCCCACGTAGTCCCGGCTCGACCTTGGTTTTGAGGCTCAACCAAGAAACCGTCCATGACTTCATCTTGCCGTTCTTGCCACCATGCGGCCCGCACTTGACCCCGCTGGCCACCGGGTCCCTCGAACCAAGCCTACTTGTCTTCTCCACACCTGGAGGCCTCACCGGCAACGACCTTTCGCGCTTGTTCTTCACCTGCACCTGCACCAGTCAAGCCGCAACCTGCACCTGCAATACTTAGCCAAGAATTAGTCCACACCACGTTGTCAATCACTCATCACACCAGGAAGCGACCATCCACCGGTCCTCGAACCACACCTGGCTCTCAGTTTTCCACTATCTCTTTTCCCTCAATAGCATCCAAGTGCACAAAGGATCCTTCAGAGAAAGAATTAAGCCGCATGGCATCGTCCTTTCGTAACCCATACCAGAAGCGCTGAAGCAGCATCCAATTGGGAACGTGGAGGACTGAGCAATCTTCCACCGAGGAGGCGAAACGATTCCATGCCATTCCTAGAGATTCCTCCTCGACTTGCTTGAGACTGAGAATCTTATCCTCAACGAGATGACACGTCGTATCGGGAAGAATCAGGAGCAGAAAGCTGCTCTCAAACTTTCCCAAGTGAGGTAGTCTCTACCAAAACAACTGTGCCAGGCCTGTGCTTTCCCAGAGAGGGATAGCGGGAAAATTTCACTTTTCCGAGCATCCGGTGATTCTTTGATTTTACCTGGAGTTTCAACAAGACACTCGTAGTCTCTCACATGATCAAAGGGGTTCTCATGAATGACCCTGAGAAGGAAAGATCCTGAATTAGCTTCATGAGAGAGGGGCGAATCCGATAGCTAGATGAAAGAATGGGTTCTAACAAAGGTGGCTCTGAGGGTTCACTCCTCGAAGGTGGAAGGTGTTTACAAGGATAACCTTCCATGGATAACGGGGGTAACGGTAGATGTAAAGAAAACGAAAAAGGTACCCCGAAGGGTAACAGGGGTGAAGATAGAAGAAAACAAAAAAAGATAAATACGAGGACCACTAGGTTCGAAGATAGATACAACAACTGTTCCCCGGCAATGGCGCCAGAAATGCTCGTTGGTGTTTCTTAACGTCACCACTATGGCACCGGTTAGCGTGAATGTGTAAGGAACTCCTGGGTACACTGACGAGTGCAAATGAATCTGTAAGCGCATGGATACACCGCTGTGGCACTTCACCTCAGAAGGAGAGTATTCCAAGGGTATCGAATCCAAGGTACGATGTGCACTATCTTCTACTCTAGTATAGACGGTCCAAGGACACCAAACTCCGGTTAGGATAGATAAGGGTTGAGAAGCACTTCCTGAGGGTCTTGAGTCTAGGCAAGGATATGGTCGCCATGTAGTCCTCCCCGTGGGACGCCAACCCACCCTAGCTTTTTAGGGACAAGGAATGTTCTGGCAACGGGGCCCTACTCGGTACACAGGCGCGGAGGGTTTCGCAGGGTCCAATAGGCTGTCACCACTGCAGCCTACCTCTATCGTTACGCGAATGCACTTGGTATTCGTAGGATAACCAGAGTCCAGACACCACGTCTATACTACTAATTACTACTATAGCACGGTTACGTCTGTCGGCCCGCTGACAACACTATAGCAACCCGTATAAATACGGGACTACGAACTAGGGAGAGAACGACTCAGTCCTTAGCACATCATCGAATCATGGAGCAACAGGAATGTTTGGATGCAAACTAGATACAACATTCTTACTCAGCTAAACAGGATCTAAACATGCAAACAGATACTTGAACTAATGCACTACCTCTAAAGGATTTGTATTACGAAGAACACAAGCCTCTAAACTATGAACGAGCCAAGAACACAAGAACACATCATTCACGCATGAAGTCCACTATAGTCTAAATAAGAAATGCTGAAATACTCACTTTGCTCTAAATGAAGAACAAGCATCCATGAGGACATCAACTCACTCCTCACCCTACTCTACCTAGCACTCTAACACACACACACTACATCTTGGGAGGTGAGAACTCACCTCTCTAAGAGAGAATGAGAGGAGAGGGAGCTTGGAAGTGTGTTGGAAATGAGGCCCCTCCCCTTGTATTTATAGGCAAGGGGGTGGCTTACTCTGAGGCTCAAAGTGCTCCAAAACACCCCAGAATGCAGCCAAGGACCAATGGAGAGGCAGCACGTGGAAGGCCGGGATCAACCGACCCTAGGTCGGTTCGGCCGATCCTAGGGTCGGCCGGTCCCCCTCGGGAGGCCGCCTGGCCTGTGCTTTCTCAGGGTGGCTTTCATGTGGGCCCTGATGCTTATCCTCCGTGCATGCCAAGTTTCCTTGTGATTTGGTTAGCAAGTGGGCCCATGGATCCATGTGATGCTGACGTGGCAGCGTGTGATTCGTTGAAAGCTCTTCACATGGCTTGGTGACATCATGGATCCAGGGGAATCCATGTGGCAGCCCCTCATTGGCCACAACCTGAGTGCGTTGGATTGGAGTGGGATAAATGTATATGGATTCTTCCCATTTCTTATGCTAAATACCTGCATTCGAATAGACATCGTCTCTTGTGAAAAGTATTAGTTTAAGCTCCTATTCTAGTGTTGATGATCCTTTTATATTTATTTTATGTAGGTATTGACGGTGTAAAAGTAGCACTTAACAGTCGTCAGCAGTGGGTTGTCGGGCTGCGGGCTTTATGAACATCTATATATAGGAGTACCTTGTCCAAACTAAATTTCTTTGATTAATTCTGGAGAGAACCAGTGTATATTCAGCCCCAGCGGCCGTGCGCGGCTTGGAATGAATAATAATTAGGTGATACCCCGCGCGATGCTGCAGAAATTTTTTAAACAAAATTTTAAGGTGCAATGTGAAAGTAGGAACACCAAAGTGATTTCATGATAACATTCTTTTGTAAACAACATTATACATGGAAGCATGATAATTTTGTTGAGAGAACCATTCTAAATTATTGATCCTACATTTTTCTCTACTACAAGAATTTTGTAGCATGCTACTCACAAAGGCATGATATTAACCACAGAAAATATGTTGAAGACATAAATATATGATCTAGTGGATGGTGACATAGTGTATAGTGGATGGTGACATGTTGTATAGTGGATGGTGACGTGAAATGCTTGCATGTTGAAAGAAATCTATCTATGATTTGTAGTAGGTCTCACCTATATTGTTGTTATAGATAACTGATGAGACGAAATTATATACTGAAACATATCTTTATAACTACTGTGCATATTGCTTTTGAGTTGACCATCATATCCTATCCTTGTATTTATTTGTCTTTATTAATTGAGATACACTAAAAAATATATGTTCGTGCGTTACACGGGACGTTGCAATGAGAAAAATTGTTAACTCCAATCTTTTGTTAGAACGCGTTAGGATTTTTTTAAAAGTTGAATGAGGGGTGGGAAAATTCTGGTGGAAGGGGACGGTGGCCGGAGGACTGTAAACGAGTGATCCTGCATTTTGACAATGCAAACAGGACACAATCCAAAAGGAAATTATGTGCATGCAAGTTTGGAAAATAATTCAAAGCGACCAATTAGTGGCGCGAGTGTCTAATTTTTTCTCTAAAAAATGAAGTTTTACAACTCCTAAAAAAGTATTAGAACGAATAAAGAAGGTCATCTCCAAGAGTTCCCAATAGTAAACTCCTAAAATATAGAAGACAATTTTACATCAGAGAAGCTATACTATTTCTAAATTATCCTAACCGTTTTTATATATTTTTTCTCTTTTGTACATTTACATCAGGAACCCTTATCTACTCTTTAATCTTTTTGTGCCCTTCCTAGATTAGGCACGACTCAGAATTGCGTAAAGTAACGCGGAATTAAATGATTTTTTCCGGAATCCTAAAAGATTAGGAGGACATATTAGGAGTTGTTGGAAAAGGATTTTTTTCTCATCTTACTAAAAACTACTTGAAGGGCACGTGTGACACGCACGTGATTGAAAATACAAGAGTGTTGGAAATTCCCGAATCTCCAGACAAAAGGTAGAAGTGAACTGACAAAAGCTTCTGATCTCTCTGAAAAAGTCGACCCCTTTACACGGAGGCATGGGGGCTCCTTTTATAGTGCCCGAGGGTCACTTTTACATTCCGAAACTACCCTCTGTAAAGTTACAAATACATAGAAAGGTTGAGGGTACATATGTCCGCGGCAATCATAGAAATCTTATCTAAAGTACATACATGCCATTGTGTATTCCAGCTTCTTTCTTCTTTCGTAGACAAGCTTCTCACGTTTCTTCGTGTCTTCCTTGATACGCTGTTGACTGAGTCAGCTTCGGCTTTCCGAGATGCCTTCGTGAGCTTTGCGAATCCTCAATCACTAGCCTCGGTCAGGTCCTTTCCTCTTTTGCGTTGTTCTGTCGTTCTTTCTCGATATCTTCGGTGTAGAGAAGTTTTCCCGGTATTCCCAGTCTCCTAAATGTTACACAAAATACAATGGAAAGAAAGGAATCCTGGTTTCTTAGGAATTCCGAGGGTAAGCAATATGTTCATGTATAAAATAACATTTCACCAAACCATTTTATTTTCCAGAAAACTTTCTCTAATCACGAGAAGTAGCGATTTCAGATACATTCATAGATCTGAGGAACTTCAGAACTTTCGAGGGTTTCCTTCTCATTAATAAATCTGCTGACGCGTGTCTTCTTGGAAGACTCTGAGGGAGACGATTTTTAGCTGATCCCCAACAAAGAGTAAAAAAATTAGTATATATTACTGCTTTGGATACACGTTACAACGGATGGTGTGATCGCCTCACCATCAGCCATCGACTACCACTACAAGAAACTATTTCCCGAGTTCTGCTCCTCTGCTTCTCCGAAGGTAACTTTTTGAATCCCTTGTTTCTTTAGTTCTGCTTTTCGGTGTAGGAGATTGATTTTTTGATTTGGCATTTTCTTGCTTTCCTGCTTTTTTGGTTTTTAGGTGGCTCGAGTGAGACATACCGCCAAGCCAATGACGGAACAAGAAATTACTCAGGCTGCCGCCGCCTCAGGTTCTGAAATTCCGCAATCTTCTGAAATACCTTCGTCAAGTGCCGCCCCTTTGTTCCCAAGCCCTGAGGATACAACTGTTGAGGAGGGAGAGGTGAACTCAGGCGAAGATTCTGGAACTGAGGAAGACATTTCTTAGGTTGAAGTTGAAATGGAAGAACTGATGCCCCCGAAGGTGGCGTACCCTCCTACTTTTGTTTTCAGGAAATCATTAGTGACCCCCGACTTGATCAAGGATTTCGAAGACGCGAACTTCTTCCCTTCTGGCTGCGGTCGTGCACCGACAGGCGAAGAAGTTCCTTAGCCGCAACCTGATGAGGTGGTAGTCTTCAGGGATTGTTTTACTGCTGGGCTTAGATTTTCGTGTGATGAGCGTCTTCCGTCGATCTTAGATCGATTTCAAGTAAAGATTCACCAGCTTACACCCAACTCATTTCTGGAACTATCAAAATTTTTTTGGATTCAGAAGACTTTCGAGGGTCATATAAGTGCTGATGTCTTCGCTCGACTCTTCGAACTTCATATTCAGCGGAAGATTATCAAACTTGATGATGACAAGTTGTACGAAGCTCATTATGGCTGCAGCACTTTTAATACTCGGCAGAAGAATGCAAGTCAGAAAATTGAAAGGATTCACCTTGCTCCTTGTAGTAATGACAAATGGGCTGATGATTGGCAGAGGTTTTGGTTTCATGTTAAGGTTGATATGTCTAAAGAGAAAGGTCTCACCGGCCCTCTGAATCCTTTCTATGCACCTATCGGTCCAAAGACCACCGTGTCTACTGCTTCTTTCAGCAGGAAGTCCCAAGACTTCAAGAAGGGTGAGGATATGTTCTACTTCGCTTGCACCATCCTCGGTGGGCGAGATGTGATCGAAGAATATGTTGCTGCCAGTATATGGTCGTTGTCTTTTTGGTGGCAACCCAAGAAGATTGTGTATCTTTCTGTGGATTGGGCACCGTGCAAGGTTCCCTTTCCAAGATTTGATCTTCGCCTTTCCGAGGGTCAAACTTTAGAGGATTTTATCTACCTTGTGGAGGAATTTGTGGTTGATATGGTTGGAAAATGTTACTTGAGCGAGTATAAGCAGTTCAAGAACATTGTTAAACATAAGCGTCGAGTGATCCGTGTCTTCTCGGAACTTTGCACGGACCCGGCCTTACGTCCGAGGCCTCCTAGCCCTAAGAAGTTGATGCAGGCGCCAGGAGTTACTGGGTCGATTGCCATTGGTGCTCCCGCGAAGTCTCGGAAAAGAAAAAGCTCCAAGACTTTGGTAATCTCTGAAAAAGCCTCTGACAAGCCCTCTGGGCCAAGTAAAGTTCCTGGGAAAACCAAGACCCTGGAAATGTCTAAGAAGAGGAAACTGGCTTCCGGGAGCTCTTCCTCGCCTCCCCGTAATTCCGAAGCTGAGAAGACCGCTGTGGAGGCCTTGGCGGATCTAAAGAAGAAGAAAGGAAGTGTGAAGGTTATTTCCTCCAAGCCTCGCGCTCGTATTACGCCTGCTTTATCAGATGAGGATGATGACAGCCGACACTTAGGTGATTCCTTATTCTGTTGTGAGGTGGTTCCAAGCCGTGTCGCGTGTTCCCCTTCTTCAGAGAACACTTTTGTTGATATTGAGTCTCTTTCAGATAAAGAGCCTGATGTTGCTGAGAAGAGTGATGCACCCGACGCGTCTGAGGTCTCGAAGACTTTGGACAAGGAGATTGTGCTTTCTTTGGACAAAACCAGCGATGGTGATGCTTCTTCTAAATTTATGGATGAACTTGAAAAAACTGTGCAACGAGGCTCTCCTTCTCATTTTCCACTTCTTATTCAAGGTCGGCAAGACGGTGCTGAGGGCAAGGATGTTGCTTCCGAAACTTATGGTTATAATCAGACTTTCGAAACTAATTTGAAGGGTAAGTTGTTGTTTGTTGGTGGTGCTGGGATTGGCCGAGATGATGATCCTTATAGCTTTGATATGCTATGGCATGCTCCAGGATCGCTTGCTGCCTTCGCAAGCTCATCCGGAGGCGAAGCTTTGAAGAGGCCCTCTTTTTCTGTTCAAGACATAGAAAAAATTCCAGAATCTCGAATAGAGACGGTTCAGGATGATGCTCATGCGATTGTGAAATCAGCGCATGAAGATGTTGGTAATTACTTTGATCTTGCAGGTACGTTGATTTTGATTTGTGTTAACTTTTCCTTTATTTAGTTTTTTGGTTTTGCTTATTGTGCCTTTTGCTGTGCGGAGTTTTTGAAGATGCTCTGCGGAAGCTTCCTGCTAGAGATTTGTCAATGATCAGTACTACCCTCGGTCTGAAATCTGTGATTGCTAGCAAAATCTCTTCTGAGAAAACCCGTGCTGATGAGAATTATGCTCTTTCGCTACAGGGCAAGGTTCTTAACCTCGAGCAGGAACTATCTTCTTCCAAGAAGCTTTCTCAGGAACTCGAAGTTCATAATAAGACTCTGAAGGAGATGGTGGAAATTGCTAAGGAGGGAAAGAAAAATGCCAATGACGCTTATAAGAGTTTAGAAATGGAGCACGCGAAGCTTTGAAAAATCTCATGATGATGATTTGAGGATTATTTAAGAGTTACGCGGAACAATTGAACGCGATGCAAACCAGATTTCAGATCTTAAGACTAAGAATGCCGAAGCCATGAAACAGAATGCGGATCTTGCAAAAGCTAATGGTGAAAAGGATCTTAGGATTCTTTCTCTGGAAAAAGATCTTGCTGACAATTTGAGGGTAATGCGGGATGGGGAAAAGAAGATTAAAAATAACTTTGAGTTTCTGTTTGAAAAATATAGCGAAGCTCTTGGTGAGTATGGAGCTAGCCCAAGTCCCTTTCCAGATGTAGAGGATCCAGAAGTAATCATTGGCTGGCTTGTTGAGGAATTTGAAAGTCTTCCTGATCTTATTGGCTCTGCCAGCGATTTTGCCGCTGCGTTCTGTTCTGAGAGTCTTCTGAAACTCTTAGAGATTAAAGATTGTGCTGATCTTGGAAAGTTTGCTCTTCTGGACTTGAATTTCCTTCGGCATCTAGCGTATCAATGATTCATGCAAACGAGGATGTGAAGAATATTAAGAAGAATTTTGTTAAGAAGTTTTGGATGGCTGGCGGCAAGAGGTTTGCCAAGGAAATAGCCCATGCGAAGCTTGCCAAGGTATTTTCTTCTTCTTGCTGTACTCATAAATGGCTTGGTTCTCTTTATTTATTTATGCCATTCTTTGCCTATGAGCATTTTTGTGCGTCTCTTTCAGATTTTGGAAGATGAAGCGCACGAAGAGCTTCGGGCGGCTTTGGAGATGAATCCTAGGGATGGTGCTGCTGAAGAAGCAGGCGAGAAGAGCGTTGAAGGCGAAAACGTTGTTGATCCTGACGCGGCTCCGGCTAACACAGAGCAGGTTTAGGATTTAGGATGCTCCTTAGGCTAACTTCGAAGACTTTGAGATGTATGTAAAAGATTTGTAACATACTATTCCTACGCAGGTCCTTGAAGGGGGGCCTGCGCAGGACGTTATTCCTAATCGGATGTATCATGAACGTGTCATGGCCAGCGGGGCCTCCTGGCGCCTGTACAAAGAAGCTTATCCTGAAAATTCCTTTAGAGATTTTTGGATGTTCTGCTGTGAATACTTCTCGATGCATAGCTTCCCTCTGGGTTGGTTCTTTACTTCTCGAGATGATTTTGCTGTTTCGAAGTTGGAAGAAGACGCTGTGCGCTTTGTGAAGACGGAGCCCCTTAGCCCCTTAGCCGCGGATGATGACTTTGCGTATATTTGCGATATTGCCGAACAACGAGGTTCAAAGCCTGGTCATGTACTAGAACTTCCTCTGTAATCGTTCTTTTGATCTTTACACTGTAAGAACTTGTTGTAATGAAATGCTGCCCCTTGTGATGCGAAAAAGCAATTTGAGAAATGTTTTTGCAAAAAACGTCACCCTCCCTACCTTGCGCTTCGTAGCACGAGGGCGTGTCATTTCATTGGAAGATGAGGAGTCTTGATTGTTTGTTTCCGAAGTTTAAATAAATTTTCTAAAGATAAGTTGATAAAACTTTGTAAAGTAGTTTTATGGACTTAAATCTTGATGGAATCTGTGTTGATATGACAACTCTTTGTTGTGTTCAACACGCTTTATGAATTTTGTTTTTGACGGAAACAAGTCTTTGTGAATCTTATCTACTTAGCACCATGCCTTTGTATATTTTTTATGAAAGGTGGAATATAGTTCGTACCCTTTGCGTAAGAAAGATTGAATAGTAACTTGGTCGTACTTTTTGGAAGTTGGCCGTAACCTTCCGTTGCCCTCGGCCTTTGTAATTTTCGTGGGGAATCACAATTTCTTGGAATATGGCCGCAACTTTCCGTTGCTTCGGCCTTCGTGATTTTCTTGGATAATCACACTTTTTGGAATATGGCCGCAACCTCTCGTTGCCTCGGCCTTCGTGATTTTCTTGGATAATCACACTTTTTGGAATATGGCCGCAACCTCTCGTTGCCTCAGCCTTCGTGATTTTCTTGGATAATCACACTTTTTGGAATATGGCCGCAACCTCTCGTTGCCTCGGCCTTCATTTATTTATACTTTGTGAGAATAAGGATAAAGAAATGATATGAACAAAAATGCATGAAGTTGGGGGAAAGCTTCTTTCATTAATGATAGAAAGCAAATTTACACGAGACCCGCCTCATTAAAAACCTTGCCTCCGTGGTGGAGTTCCCCTTGCAAGGAAAAGAGTACGGTCCCCTTAGGTAAAGTTAAAATGCAGGAAAAGTAAAGTTCTTTTTTCCCTCGTCACTGTTTATAGATCCACAGGCCGAGGTTTTTTACAATTTTTCTTAACTAAATTGCGACCTAGCTAAACTTATAGTTCTATCTTTTTTTAGGGATAATACCTCTTTAAGCTTTCCACGTTCCATGAATGTGGTAGTTCCATTCCCAGTTCATCGGTTAGGCGGAAAGAACCCGGCCTATTGCTCTCTTTCACTATGTAAGGTCCCTCCCAAGTTTCTTGCAGCTTTCCCGGATTTTCCCAATCCTTTTTCTTTTTGATGACCAGGTCCCCAACCCTGATTTCCTTCCTTACAATTTTCTTGTCTTTCCACTTTCTGGTTTCTTGCTGGTACTTTTCCAAGTTCTGGGCTGCTTCTAGAATATCTAGTTCGATCATATCTTTCTCTAATTTTTCAGTTTCCTGAGAATCTTCGGTTTTTCTGCTGGCTCTCAGACTTCCGTTCTTGATTTCTTCTGGTGTCATGGCTTCGGTACCATATAATAAGCGAAAAGGTGTGAACCCCGTGGCTCTTGAAGTGGTTGTATTATGAGACCAGATGACTCTCGGTAGCTCATCCACCCACTTGCCCTTCTTTTGATCAAATAAGCACTTCTTGACACCTGTGAATATGATTCCATTTGCCCTTTCCACTGCTCCGTTTGATTGAGGGAGATAGACTGAGGAAAACTTGACATGTGTACCTATAGTTCTACAAAATTCCTTGAAGGTGTAGTAGTCAAATTGCTTTCCATTGTCTACAGTGAGTTCCCTTGGAACTCCAAATCTGCAGATTATGTTTTGCCAAAAGAATTTCTGAACAGTTGCAGCAATGATGTTTGCTAATGGCTTTGACTCAATCCATTTTGTGAAATAGCCAACAGCTACCGCTGCAAATTTGCAATTGCCTTGTGCTGTGGGTAATGGTCCTACTAGATCCATTCCCCATCTTTGTAATGGCTACGATGGTGCAATGAGTTGAATTGGGAGCGAAGATGCTTTCTGATGTCTGGCTGTTTTTTTGACATGCCTCGCATTCTTGAACTAGTTTTTTCACGTTGATAATCATGGATGGCCAGAAGAATCCTTACTTTACTGCTTTTCCTGCAAGCGCCCTTGTACCCATATGGGCTCCGCAGAATCCGCTGTGAATTTCTGCTTAAAGTTCCTTCCCCTTTTCAGAAGTGATACACCTTAGCCAAGGCTCAGAAACTCCTGATTTATACAGCTCTCCGTCTACTATGGCATAGCCCCTTGCCCTTTGTTTGAGTCTGTTCAACTCGGTTTCATCTGTGGGTTCATAATGGTCTCTTAGGAATGCCATGATTTGAGCTCTCCAGTCGACAGTTTCTATGACGTTCACCATTCTCCCTTCTTGCTCTTTTACTGAAGGAGAAGTGATAATTTCGAAGAAAACATCTGGGGGTAGAGGCTGATTCTGAGCTGCTGCTTTTGCTAGCTTGTCTGCTTCGCCGTTTTCAGCCCTTGGGATGTGCTGCACAGTGTAGCCCTTGAAATATTTTTCCATTTCTCGAACTTTCTTCAGATACTTGATAAGTTCTGGATTTCTTGCTTCGCTCTCTTTCTCAACATGTTCTTGAATCACTTTGGAGTCTGATTTGATGACAAAAGTTTGCTGGCCCAAAGCCTTCATTTTTCTTAGTGCCAGTAACAGGGCTTCGTATTCCGTGGTATTGTTGGTGGAGACTGCTTCATCTGGGAAGTCTAATCTTGCTGCATATCTTATCTTGATACCCGAGGGTGATCTAACTATTGCTGAAATTCCCACACCTTTTCCGCACCATGCTCCGTCACAATAAATTATCCATGGCACTTGTTCGCAGCTGTTGCTTTCCATAGTTGGTGAAGTCCAGTCCACGACGAAATCAGCTAGGACTTGGGATTTTATTGCATTTCTTCTTTCAAAATCGACTACATACCCAGACAACTCTGCAGCCCATTTTGCAATTCTTCCGGTTGCATCTTTGTTTGTGAAGAGATCGTTTAGTGGCTGGTTCGTGATAACACGAATTTGGTGTCCTTCAAAATAATGCCTGAGTTTCCTTGCTGCCATGACGACTGCATAGGCAATTTTCTCTAGCTCTGAATAGAATAATTTTGATCCTGACAGAGCTTCGGAGGCAAAGTAAACTGGTACTTGCCTTAGTTTCCCGTTTTCTTCTTTCTCTTGAACGAGGACTGCACTTACAGCTGAATTAGATGCTGCCAGATACAGAAGGAGAGGTGACTTTGGCTCTGTTGGGCATAGCTTTGTCATGTTGGCTAGATATTCCTTGAGATCCTTGAATGCTTGACTTTGGGCTTCGTTCCATTGGAAGTTCTTGGAACTTCGGAGAAGTTGGAAAAACGGTAAGCTTCTCTCTATTGCCCTGGGAATAAATCTATTTAATGCCGCCACTCTTCCTGTTAATTTTTGTATATCCTTGACCGAGGCTGGCTCCTGCATTTCCATGATTGCTTTGATTTTGTCAGGATTGGCTTCGATGCCTTTTGTTGACACTAGGCATCCCAAAACCTTTCCCTTCTGAATGCCAAATACACACTTCTCTGGGTTCAATTTGAGATTTGCTGCCCTTAGATTTGCGAAGGTTTCTGCCAAATCTCTGATGTGATCACATCTTCTGATGCTCTTGACGATGATGTCATCGACATATGCTAAGATGTTTCTTCAAAGCTGATAATGTAACACGATTGCTATCATTCTTGAGAATGTGGATCTCGCATTCTTCAGCCCCTCTGGCATTCTTACGAAACAGTATGTTCTGAAAGGAGTTATGAAACTAGTTTTCTCCTCATCTTCTTTTCTCACCCTGACTTGATGATATCCGGAAAACATATCCAGGAGTGACAACATTTCGCTGTTTGCAGCATCATCCACTACTCTGTCTACTCTATCTAGTGGGTAGTCATCTTTTTTGCATGCCTTGTTTAGATCTGTGAAATCTAAACACATTCTCCATCTTCCGTTCTTTTTCTTGACCGGTACTGTGTTGGCTAGCCGCACTGGATAGATTACTTCTCGGATAACTTGAGCATCTTATAGTCTTTGGACTTCTGCTTCCACGGCCTTTACTTTTTCCTCTGACATTTTCCTGAGTTTTTGCTTCTTTGGATGGATTCTGTCATCTGTGTCAAGTTTGTGTTCAATGATGTCTCGATAAACACCCTGCAAATCCTTTGCTGACCAGGCGAAGACATCCTTGTTTTGATTCAGGAAATAAATTAGTTCTTCTTCTTCTTGAGGGCTTAGATCTGCTCCAATTGTTACTGCTCTATCTGGCATGCCATCTAAGAATACCCTCTTTGTTTCTCCATCTGCACTTATTTCGATTTTCTCTTTATCTCTTTTTGCTTCGGAGTATGGCTGTTGCCTTTCTTGGTCATCTGCTAGATGATGGATGTTTTGTTGCCCAGGTGTATTTCCTCGTTCGATTCTTCTTGCTTCATTCTGATCTCCGAAAATTGTGATTACGCCGTGAGGAGCTGGGATTTTCATGCATAGGAAAAGTTGCCTGAATACAGCATCGAACCTATTGATGAATCCTCTTCCAAAGATAGCATTGTATGGATAATACATGTCAACAACGTCGAACATGATATGTTCTGTTCTTGCATTGTCCAAATCTCCAAATGATACTGGTAAAGAGATTTTTCCGCTGGACCTGATTGGTTTTCCACCGAAGCCAACCAGTGGCTTCTCTGGCGATGCTAACATGTGAGGAGCGAGGCCCATGCGTTGAAAGGTACTGGTGAAAATGATATCTGCTGAGCTTCCATTGTCTATCAAGACATTTCCTATAATCCACCCAGCAATGTTAACCTCGACGACCATTGCGTCATTGTGGGAAACCGATTTCAGCCTGAAATCTTCCTCGGTGAAAGTTATTGGAACCTTTGCCCATTCTGGCCTTGCTGTTGGACCGTCGTCAATGATTACATTGATTTGTCTGTAGTAGTCGTTTCTTTGCTTCTTGGTGTCGAATTCCATGGATGAGCCTCCAGTTATTGGCAAGATCATGCTAAAGGATGGTAAGACCCTTGAAGTGTTTTGGGAATTGTTTTGCTCAGTCTTTGGAATTTGGGCTGGTGGTGGTGGCAGAGTTTCTTTTGCTTGGATTGGCTGAGCTTGCTCAAAGACTTGTATGGCTTGAGTTTGTGGGAAAGTTTGCTGTGGAGTTTGGTTCTAGGGAATTTGGGGTTGTTGGAAAAATTGTTGCGAGGGTTGTGGCTGTGAAAAATGAGTTTGTGGGTAGAATTGCGGTGAAGATTGCCAAGTTGTCTGGTGTGGTTGGATGAAAGGTTGGTTTGAGGAAAGGATTGGTGTTGCCAATAAGTGTCCTGCACTGTTTTGGGTTGCGTGGCTGTTATCTGGGCTACGCGTTGTTGATCCTGGATTCTCTGGAAATTTTTCTGGGTTTCTGGGATGCTTCAGTACTATGACCCCTACCATGATATATGCACTGAAAGTGCGGATCTCTGTTGTCATGGTTTTGAAGCTTTGAAGGTGCTCTACCTCGTCCTCTTCCTCTTCCAGAATGGCCTCCTCGCATACTATTTTGATTGTGGTAATCCTGAGTTTGAGTTGGGTTGCTTGGTGCATTGCCTTGCACATTCATGATGGGTTGATGTCCCGTCCAGTTATTTCCTTTCTGGGATTGTCTTTGCTGATATCTTTCTGCCATTCTTCTTCTATGATCTTCATCAGATTTGCAATATTTTTCCAATTCTTTGAACAGCTCATCCATTGATTTACGATCCAATCTATTAAAATGACCGGCCGTTTGCCCCGGAGTCAAACCACTTATGAGAGCAGATATTGTTGCCTTGTCATCTGCATCTGGGGTTTGAGATTTTAGCTGCATGAACCTTCTCACGAATTCCGCTAGTTGTTCCTTGTCTCTTTGCTTGCACTGGTACAGATCTACTGTTCTTGTGGTTGTATGATGAAAAGCTTGGAAGACATGGAGGAATTTGGCATTTAGATCGAGCCAACTATACACCGAGTGTGGTGGTAAAAGTGAGTACCAATTAAGCACCGGGCCTTCGCATGCGATGATGAAGGATTTTTCCAAAGCGACGTCATCTCCGCCTGCCGCGGCTACTACAGCTTCATAACTCATTAGGAACTGCTTGGAATTACCGAAACCATTGAACTTTGGGAGTGATACTGGCTTGTATTTGGATGGCCACGGAGCTGTTTGAAGGCCTACAGAAAGTGGAGAGTTTAGGTCATTGAACTGGGGAATCCCGTTTTTTGTGTGGTCTGGGTTTTCTAGAGAAATGAAGTTTTGCTTGATTCGCTGATTCTTGGTTGTAGAATCTGGGTCTGGTGTGAATTGCTTGAAGGAATTGTTCTCTGTCTCGGCCATGTCATCGATTTCTTTATGTAGTTGCATTATCTCCCTCTTTGCTTTCTCCAATCTTTGCAGCTTATCTGTGGCTTGTTTCTTGGCCTTGAGCTGCATGGCTATCTTGTCTTTCTGCCTTTTTAAAGTTTGGACTTGTTTCAATGCCGCCTGTAACTCTTCATCGGGTACTTCGTGTTCATTGTGTTCATTCCTGGCTTCTGGGATTTCTTCCGGCTCTTTATCTTTCTCATTTCTGTTGCTTTGCAAGTCCTGAACTTGCTCTGGATCTTGTGTGGTGTTGGTTTTGGGGTGGAGAACGAGGCCTTGCTCTGTGTTCTCTTGGTTGTCTTCGCTATCAAGGTCTTGTGCTGTGGATTTCTTGGTTTTCTTAGGTGTGGCCATCGTGGGTTTCTAACAGCTAAGAACACGGTGGGCGCCAATGTTGGAAATTCCCGAATCTCCAGACAAAAGGTAGAAGTGAACTGACAAAAGCTTCTGATCTCTCTGAAAAAGTCGACCCCTTTACACGGAGGCATGGGGGCTCCTTTTATAGTGCCCGAGGGTCACTTTTACAATCTGAAACTACCCTCTGTAAATTTACAAATACATAGAAATGTTGAGGGTACATATGTCCACAGCAATCACGGAGATCTTATCTAAATTACATACATGCCATTGTGTATTCCAGCTTCTTTCTTCTTTCGTAGACAAGCTTCTCACGTTTCTTCGTGTCCTCCTTGATACGCTGTTGACTGAGTCAGCTTCGGCTTTCCGAGATGCCTTCGTGAGCTTTGTAAATCCTCAATCACTAGCCTCGGTCAGGTCCTTTCCTCTTTTGCGCTGTTCTATCGTTCTTTCTCGATATCTTCGGTGTAGAGAAGTTTTCCCGGTATTCCCTGTCTCCTGAATGTTACACAAAATACAAGGGAAAGAAAGGAATCCTGGTTTCTTAGGAATTCCGAGGGTAAGCAATATGTTCACGTATAAAATAACATTTCACTAAACCAATTGTATTTTCCAGAAAACTTTCTCTAATCATGAGAAGTAGCGATTTCAGATACATTCACAGATCTGAGGAACTTCGAAACTTTCAGGGGTTTCCTTTTCATTAATAAATCTGCTGACGCGTGTCTTCTTGGAAGATTTCGAGGGAGACAATTTTTAGCTGATCCCCAACAAAGAGTAAAAAAATTAGTACATATTACTGCTTTGGATACACGTTACAACGGATGGTGTGATCACCTCACCATCAGCCATCGACTACCACTACAAGAAACTATTTAATCCGTGATGCATTCTCCGCGACGTTTTCAGAAAACATCACGAAGAGCACTGCGTCTATGACGTATTCCTGTTTTTTGTCACGGATGTGCACTGATGGATATTCAAGCCTAGAACACTGCGATGTATTCCTGTTTTTGTCACGGATGTGCACTCATGGATATTCAAGCCCAGAACACTGCGATGATTGGTTAAATTCGTCGCAATCAAGCCCACAACGCTGCGACATTTTAGCAGATTCGTCGCGATCAATAAATAAACAATAATCCAAAAATTAATAAATTCAAAAATCGATAAACAAATAAAAAATAGTCCACAAATTGATAAAAATCTCAAAAAAACTAGAAAAAGGAGGACAACCAAGAATTGAACCTTAGACCTCATGGAAGGGAAGGAGGGAACTTTACCACCAAGCTAGCTGTCTTCTTTGCCTATAGTCTAAGTATTTTATTTTTATATCGTTTTAGGGCACTGGTGATTACGTGGCAGCCCCTAGGCCCACGCCACCTCACCCTTGGATGCCACCTCACCCCACGAGGGTCACCTCCACGCTGGCCCAGCGCCGCACGGGCCGCCAGCGCCGCATGGGCCGCCAGCACAACGCTGGCCCAGGCCAGCCGCCGCACGGGCTGGTAGCTCCACGTTGGCCCACCAGTGCCACGCTGGCCCAGCCGCCGCACGGGCCAATAGCGCCAGGTTGGGCCAACCGCCTCCGGAATATATCCCGCGCACAAAAAAAGGGTCGGATGGGGGACTCGAACCCACGACCTAGGGGTAAGGAGGAAGATGAGTTACCACTGAGTTACAAGACAAGTTGTGTTTATCTGCAGATGTTTATATATATACTTTAAAAACTTGTTGGTTAGTGTTGCATTTTATATCTGACATGAAGAACACCTATAGGGTTCGTCTTTCTCTTTTTAATCCCGAATTAAAAGTTGTATTTGGTTTTTATCTTTCATATGAACTCCAAATTTGGTGTTTCTTTTTCCTAATTTTTTTTAAAAAAACACGTTCTTTTATTTTCTTGTGTTTTTTCGTAAGTCGGTTATTGTTTCGTTAATCTCATTCACATGACTTGTTTACATCCATTTATGTAGAATATATAAATACATGCTTTTGCATAAAAATTGCTAATTTAACTTTATAATTTCAAATGTTATGGTCAACATAAAGTTGTGTCCAAAATATAGATGCATACTAGTCCAAAATTGTTATGAGGTATTCAAATCTCAAAGTTTGACTTTGAGTTTTAGGAAAGTATAAGAGGGACGTATCCTTTTGCGAACATTGTATGGTCCAATTTGCCGAAACTTTTATGCCAACCTTCTACATCAATAAAATGATTGTATAGCGATTTTCAGATTTTTTGGACTAATTTTAGGTATTATTATTATTATTATTATTATTGTATAACAAGGTGACTAGTAGAAGTTTGAGTTTTCCCTATAAGTCAATTAAATTTTTTGTCAATCTCCTAGATGTGGCCTAGAATGGACCATATGCGCCAACATACAGTTTTTTGGAATTTTTTTGATCTTATTAGAGGTACATATATGTCAATTTGAAATTACTTTCGGCAAATACGCAGAAATTCATTTATATGATAGAAAATAGCAAATGTACTTGAAAATTCTTGAAACTCCAAGGTGACAACTTATATGCTGTATTTTACATGTGAAAATGTTTTGAGGGTATGTAAGATAATAGTTTTTTCAAGTTACTTCACAAGGGTGTCTTAATTAGGTATTTTAAAAAATAGAAATTAACTTTTTCGCATGAAAATTGGGAATCTAAATCTCCAAATACTAGTAGGATAGTAAGGGTAAGGTTGCATCCAAATTTGAGGTGTCCATGGGGTAAGAAAGTACTTGAGTGTGTACAAACTTTTAAGTCTAAGTTGAGTTATATGAAGCAATGTGATGAACTATCTAGTTTATGAACAATATATACTCCAATTTTCACAAAATCTTATTGTTGACATTTCTTAACACAATCACCTAAGAACAGGTTTGGAACCCATTCTGGTAATAGCGCCAGAAATGCTGGTTGGTAAATCTTAACGTTTACAGAGATCCGCAAGTGCACGGAAGTACCATTGTAGCATTTCCCCAAAGGAGTCTTCCAAAGGGTATCGAATCCAAGGAAGGCATTGGCGGAATGACAAGATCAACTCTATTGCAATGAGTATAGATCATAGACGGAAACAAACCAGACACTCAAGTGCAGGGGTAAAGATATGATAATGGGGTAGTGTGATCACACACACACTCACTCTCTCTCTAAAAGGTCCTAGGCATAGGAGGCGACACACGAGTTAGTTCTAGGTTCTAATGTACTATACACATAAAGCTGGAAGGAACGAGTTAGATACACTAGCGTTGAAGAACATTGACTTGAGCACCCAGGTACCACGGGGAGAAAACCTCCCGCGTTGCTTCTGCACAACTCTGGTTGTTATATTTTAGACTCCTACAGCTTATCCGAACGTGGGGGATTTCAGAGGACCAACGGCTATCACTACCGCGGCCTACCCCAAGACAAACCGTGGGATAAACTCATAAGTAAGATAGCTATGCAACCCAAGCACCATGCTTACGTTGTTAGCCGGACTTGACCAGCTCTGGCTATTGTGACCCAGGTCAAGCCACCAGATAAACCAGCCAATTACACCGAGTACCGTAGCTCAAGCACAGACTTCATACAACGCAATCATGTCATCTAATTAGATCAAACCAGGTTATGTACACAAACGGATTCGTGTTTTCCTATGTCTGTTCAACTGGATCAAAGGGTCGTGTTCGTGAAGAACACGAGCCTCTAACTTATGAACAAACACCAGAAACATGTGAAAGTCACCCGTCAAGTGGATCGAAAGGCCTTGTTCATCAAGAACAGGAGCCTCTAAATGATGAACAGGTGAAGAACACATGAACAAATCACTATTGCATACTAACACAACTTAATATGAAATAGATAAATAACTGAAGTAGATTAAAGTCATACAAATGAAATAAGATACAAGACAACTCATACCTAGATCCCAAAGTAGACTTGGAACCTGAATTAGAACTACACTAGCCTACCTCCTAGCCTTGAGACTAAAAGTGAGAGAGGTGTTGCAAGTGTGGATATCCCATAAGTGAGCCCCCTGTCCTTCTATTTATAGGCCCGTGCACTGGCGAAGAATGGAGGCAAACACCCCGAGGAAGGCGCCTAGGACCAATGGAGAGCCACCACGTGGAAGCCCCTGAGTGGCGGCCTCAAGGTCGGTTCGGCCGACCCCTGGCGTCGGCCGAACCCCTGTGGGCCCCACTCGGGGTGTGCTTCCTCCTGGAGGCTGCCCTGTGGGTCCTTAGGTCGATTCCCGGTGTCCACCCTGTTTTGGCGTGGTTTGCATGCCTTTGTGGGCCCATGGATCCATGTGATGTCAACGTGTCACACTCTGATTGGTCGGGGGTTGCTTCACTTTGATTGCTTGCATGGCATGCATGCATGGCTCCCTAGTCAGCTGGTTTGCATGCATGGCATCCTTGTTGGCAGCCCACCTAGGATGAGGTGATGTGGCATGGACCCTAGAAGGTGAGTTTGGCACTCTTTTCTTGCTTATTTTCCTGCAATCAAATAATCTCCAAGGACAAGTGGAACTACATTATTCTTAACTAAATACGTGTAAGAAATGCCTTATGCTCCTTTATTCATGAGTATATTGACGGCTAAAGTAGGTACTTAACAGCCGTCAACACATATGAAACTTTTTTGTCAAGCTTTTACATCCATAAAATGATTCAATGCCAAGTTACATAATTTTTTGATAAGTTTTAGGTATTGTTATCATTATTTTATAACAAGGTGACTAATAGAAGTTCGAGGTTTCCCTACAAGTCAATTGACTTTTTCATCAATCTCCCAGATGCGGCCTAGAATGGACCATATGCGTCTAAATATAGTTTTTGGAATTTTTTTGAATCTTATTCGAGGTACATATAGGTCAATTTGGAATTATTTTCGGTAAACATGTAGAAATTCATTTAAATGATAGAAAATAGCAAATCTACCTAAAAATTCTTGAAACTCCTAGGTGACAACTTATATGTTGTATGTTGCATGTGAAAATGTTTTGAGGGTATGTAAGACAATATTTTTACAGGTTACTTTACAAACGTGTCTTAATTAGGTATTTAAAAAAATAGAAAAATAAAACTTTTTCACATGCCAATTGGAAATCTAAATCTCCAAATACTAATAGGAGAGTAAGGGTAAGATTGCATCAAAATTTGAGGTGTCCATGTGGTAAAAAAGTACTTGAGTGTGTACAAATTTTGAAGTTTAAGTTGAGTTGTATGAAACAATGTGACCAATTATCTAGTTTATGAACAATGTATACTCCAATTTTCACAAAATCTTATGAAACTTTTTTGTTAAGCTTTTACATCCATAAAATGATTATATACCAATTTACATAATTTTTGGAGAAGTTTTAGGTATTATTATCATTATTGTATAACAAGGTGACTAGTAGAAGTTCAAGTTTTCCGTATAAGTCAATTGAATTTTCCGTCAATCTCCTAGATGTGGCCTAGAATGGACCATAAACACATAAATATAGTTTTTTTGAATTTTTTGAATCTTGTTAGAGGTACATATAGGTCAATTTGGAATTACTTTCGGTAAACATACAGAAATTCATTTAAATGATAAAAAATGGCAAATATACTTGAAAATTCTTGAAACTCCTAGGTGACAACTTATATGTTGTAAGTCACATGTGAAAAATATTTTAAGGGTATTGAAGATAATATTTGTTCAATTTGTTTCACAAATGATGCATTAATTAGTTGAAAAATGCAAAAACAACAATTACTGGACCAAAGATCCTACATATAGGCTGTTTTCTCAAAGGGCCTACACGGTCCAACTGGCCCAATCATCCCTGGCCGTCGATTTGCAATTGGATGGTGGATGCTACGCCCACTCCGTATAAATACTCGATGCTTCCAGCACCTGCGAAACCCTAGCCACATATCCCTCCTCCTCTTCCTCTTGCGCAGCTGCGGCGACCAACAACTGCTCTCCCTCTGCGATGCGGCGTTGCCTCTCCACTCCCCACCCTCCCCGCTCGATCCCCAACCTCTCCTCCTCGCCGCCCTCTCTCCTTCTCCCCCAGCCGCTCTCTCCACCTCTCTCCTCTCCGCTGCCTCTACCGCCATGGCCCCGCCTGCCTCCGTCGTCGTTGCCTCGCTTGCTCTGGCGGGATCCAGATCAGTTCGGTTCGCCCCGGCGCCCCCCTCCCCTCGCCGCTGTCCCGCAAGTGGACTCCGCCGAACCGATCGGATCTCGAGCACCTTCGAGCCACGATGGAGGACTGGGGTGAGCTCTCCTTTCTCTGCCTATCTCGACTTCCGATCTGCGGCCGAGTAAATATCCCTACCGATGTTTTCCCCGCTCGTCGCGACTAGTTCGTGTTCCCGATGCGTGTTTCATCTCAGATTTTGGTGTTGCTATATAAGCAGCTGGACATTAACCTGTAGCAAGTCTACAATTAGATTTTGGGTTTAAGCTTTGTATAGGATTTGTTTGCGAACTGTGCCTATGTAAGTCTGTTAGAATCTTGGGCAAATGCGTGGCATTTACTATACCTTGTTGTCTGCTGTTAGAGAGAAGTGAGTATATATGGAGACCTCCCATCTGTGCATTTGCGCAATCTATGTTAGTCTATTGGATTCAAGCATCAGTTGTGATGTTGGTTTATTTCTGGCACTTGCGTGTTTGTTGTTAGTGTCAAATAATGAATATATTATCTACACTATTTCAGATGCCGAAGATTCCTCTATTTGCTTCATATTTCTTATACTTTGCTCCTTGTTTGTACTTAGTAACATTACTCCTTGCATGCATTATAGTATGAATTTTGATTGACATTACTCCTTGCATGATCATCTTAATTGTAAATGTTTTCTGTTTTGTTGTCTGTGTCTCTCTGTTCTGTCAGGTGAACTTCAATTTACCTTCAGTGATATGTATACAAGGAGTTATAAGAGTCATCAATCTGTCATATCTCTTTAGTTTACTTGACTTGAGGATTCTCTAGGCTAGTTTTTAACTGAACTAGATATGTGCATTAGAGTGAACTAGTTTTTATGATATTTCTCTATGTGCATTCCAGTGGGATCTGTCAACTAATATGTATCATGTGCTCTGAATTGTTTGACTTTCTAAATCGTAATGAGGAGGCATATTCTTTTGACTTGCCCTGTAATACCATGCAACCATCTCCTTCTTGCAGGTTGTTCCCACTGCTTTGTTTTTGGATACATTTTCTAAAAAAATCGATTCATTCTATTTCTTGAAAACTGAGACCTTGAGATTCAATTTCAGATATAGAGAATTGGCTTGCGGGTAGCTTATGATTTCTGTTTTTGCTAGCAGCTAGTAGGAAGTTTCCTATGTGTAATTGATGGCAGTGAATACAGTACTGACATAATTCATTTTTGGTGAGTATATAGTGAATCATGTGCTCCCTCTTGGTGATCCTCTGGAAGTTGTTAAGCATTGCTCAAATGAATTATTCCTTGCTGATTAGTGTACTAGCAACTAGCATTAGATGGCCTACTGAATATCTGAATATGTCTTAATAGGTGATCTCTTGTTGTCAGTTAGTGTGTGCTAATAAGCCCTTGTTTATCGTTGATATATTAGTTGCATTACATCTAGTTGAATACATCGTTGTTCTTAGTTCTGTAACATGTATCCTCGTCAGCCTGTCATTTGTTAGTTTTGGATTTGTTAACAATTTTAACAATTTGTTGCTTGTGTGCAAGCATTTAGTCTATTCTAGGGTACTACTAATTTTCATTTTCTTCTCTTGTCTTGACAGAGTTGGTTGACCTTGTGTTCCTACAATTAGGAGGCTGACATGTCCTGGTGGTTCCTTGCATTCTGCCAGCTCGAGGCCAAACAAGAAGCCAATGAACATCCAGGTTTGTGCGCCGATTCCCCCTTTTTCTTCAAATGGTGTGACTTGCAAAGTTGTTATGAATTTGTCACATATGCTAGTCATTACTTTAATATTTAGATGCACTCAAATACTACTATTTACTACTTGGATTGTAAAGCTAAAACATGGATATGGCATGCCTTCATTCATCCATCCCTTGCTGTTTTGTCATTAATTTCAACCTCTTATGCAATATTAATTTAACCTCTTATGCAATTCAAGTAGTCCATTGGATTTACAATTCTTTTTTTTGTAAATATTGCCAGATCCAAAGTAATTGACATTATGACAATGTGCTCTTTACAAGCTAGGGATCATATGTAAGTAGGGCTGGACGAAAAGCTCGAAGCTCGTTAGCTTGCTCCAACTCGCTCGTTAGTGGCTCGGCTCGGCTCGGCTCGTTAGGAAATTTGAACCGTGCCAAGCTCAGGTTTCAGCTCGCTACGATAACAAGCCGAGCTCGAGCTGGCTCGCGAGCCCTAATGAGCCAGTGTAGCAACCAATAAACGAGTTGATTCTTGTTAGCAGAGTAGATAGAATAGTAATTTTCTTAAGTACTAAATTGTTTGTTGGCTACTTGGTTTCATGGTTTGTTGGTTTGCAAAAATATCGTATTTGTTGATTCCATATTTATATGTTGATTGTGATTTTTTGAATGGGAACATATCAGGTGGAAACCAACCCCTCCGTGCAAACTATGAAAACTTCAATCGGAGCCACACGATGTTGATCCAAGGGAAGACTTATGGAAGGTGGGAGGAGTGATGTGCAAAACTCATGAGAGGTGGGAGGGATGATTTGCAAATGCACTTATGCAAATCACCCCTCCCACCTCCCATGAGCCCTCCTTTGGATCAACATCGTGTGGTTCAAATTGAAGTTTCCATAGTTTGCACGGAGGGGTTGGTTTCCACATGATACGTTCCCTTTTTGAATTTATAACTACTAACGAGCTGGCTCGCGAGCTTAACGAGCTAGCTCGAGCTTCTTAACGAGCCGAGCCGAGCTGGGTTTCTAGCTCGCTAAGATAACGAGCCGAGCCGAGCCAGCTCGTTATCTAAACGAGATAGACCGAGCCGAGCCTTAACGAGCCGAGCCAGGCTCGATAGCCAACAAAGATGATATTTTATCTCCATATTTTCTATGCTTCTAAGTGTAACATGTGATGCTAGATGTGTTGTGTTTTGTTGGATTTGATTGCCTTTGAGTTCTGTTCACAAAACTTGTACACAATTATGAAGATGTCATCATGGTTTACTATTGTTGTGCTGGAAGTATAAATCTGAAATGGGCTTTGTGGGCTGTAATTGTAATCTGAAATGTGATTAATGGGTTAGAATTGTAATATGAAATGGGTTGTGGTGGGCCAGAATTTTTTATGGGCTGGTCCAGCTGGTTCAAAAAAAAGCTACCTTGATGATGACGTCATCAATTACCAAGTAACATGCCACGTCATCGTCCACGTAGCAGTTGTATCATTGTCCACGTGGCAACCACGTCATCGTCCACATAGCAGCCACGTCATCTTCCACCTGGCAGCCACATCATGGTCCACCTGGCAGCCACATCATCGTCCACTT
The DNA here is from genome assembly GCA_036936925.1 of Cenchrus fungigraminus. Taxonomy (NCBI): domain Eukaryota; kingdom Viridiplantae; phylum Streptophyta; class Magnoliopsida; order Poales; family Poaceae; genus Cenchrus; species Cenchrus fungigraminus. Next base: position 27,175,350 of record CM072775.1, read on the forward strand.
GGCAGCCACGTCATCGTCCACGTAGCAGTCACGTCATCGTCCACGTAGCAGCCACATCATTGTCCATGTAGGTTGTCACATCATCGTCCATGTTAGCAGCAATCCGCGACGGTTATTTTCGTCACTAAAATTGGGCTTTGGACTGGGCTAACTGGGCTTCGGGTTGTTCTGCGACGATAAAAGATCGTCACGGATCGCTTCAATCCGCGACGTTTTTGAAGAAACGTCGACCGATTTAATCAATGACGCTCATTCCACCACGAAAATTTAAATCATCACGAACACTAATTTGCGACAAATTTTCAACGATCCGCGACAGAATGATTGCGTCACGGATTAAATAGTTTCTTCTAGTGTACATTCTACATATATTTTGATCCTTGTAATATTAGTTAAGGATGGTCTTCATTTTCCACCCCTACGTCTTCAGTGGCTATCGTCGCCTACCCCACCCTCTTCCCTACATCTTCGGTGGCTATCGTCGCCGAATCCACCCCCCAACCGCCACCCCCACCATCACACCCCCCAATGTCATGTTGATCTTACCTGTATCAAAGAAAAATGATAAATCTAAACTAAGGTGATTAAACCCAAAAATAAATTTATATTTATAAAATAAAAAAATATGGATATATTCAATAACAAAATTATGCCTACTCTCAATGTTTAAATAATATTCTTCCACTCGTATCAATCTCATGTTTTTCCTATCAAGCATTTTAAAACAGCTTTTGTGACCTGGAATATCCGAAGGATAAAGCCAGGTCTTCAGACCATGAGCAAACATATACCAGAGTGTGGTCTTTTAGTCTTTCAAATTTTTCCTCCTCATCCATCCTTCTATGTCTTTTTCCTATTAAAGCAAATGTCACACACCAAGTAGGTACTGAAAAAAACATGTCAAGCAAATGATTAATGTTGCTGAACAAAATCTGAATGCATAGCACCAAAAATCACAATCCCATAGCTCAAATACAGTAAATGACTTTCATACAAATTCAGCATGTATAGTGCTCGACATTGTACTATGTGCTGCCTACGAATTCAGCATGTGTGCTTGCATCTTGCCAGTGGAAAGAACTGCACAATTTCACCTGCATCATTGAAATTGTGTAACAACTGAGCACACAATTCTTTACTCGGGGAGGGACAACACAAGAACAAAATCACTCGAAAAATTAAAAAAAACTTAGGGGCAGGAACATCAAGTAGAAGTGACATTCTTGCAAATTGGATCTCCAAACACCAAATCCCTCGAAATTACACCAAATCTGTGATGGTTACCAGTGGAAAATTTAGAATTTATAGCTTTAATTCATCAATTAGAAGAGGAAGCAGCAAGGAAGATCTTACCGGAGTTGGCAAGGCTACTGGCGCTGGCATCGCTGTGGCCACATTGTCTTCTTGATCATCCTCATCCTCAAACGACAAGATCATCCACCTTTTAGGCATTCTGTCGAACACCTTGCAGACAGTAGAGTAGCATCAGGCGTGGCAAAAAAAAAGAGGAAGAAGAAGCTACAGGCGAACCTGCGAAAGGTAACCTTGCCTGTGCCACCTTAACGGAGCTCCACCATGGGCGAGTAGTCCGGAATCGAATCTGGCCACACACCGTCGGGGAAGGGAGGTCGCCATGGAGCAGGCCATAGGCACAAGAAATCAATGAAAATCAACTCAAATTGGATAAAAAGGGATCAAATTAGACCTTTGTGGCACCCAACAGTGTTGCTGGCGCCGACACCATCAGTGTTGTAACACCCGGTTTTAAAGGACAAACCGAATGCACCCTTTATGCATGCCCAGGATCAAATTCATGCATAAAGTGACATCATCAGTGTAATATCTCAACATATATCATTACAAGCGTATAACTATTACAAAATGACCCGAGGGTCTAAAACAAAAGGTTACACATCATTATTCTATCACAGCGGAGTAGGCACCATCTTCCACAGGAACGTCGACTGGGGGCACGCCAACCTAGAACTCCCAGCCTTCACGACGGTCTTCACGATGTAGCTCCTTCTTCTAGCTTCTGTTTATCTGAGCAGCAGTGGGGAGAGAACAGCAGAGGTTGAAGGGAAAACGGTGAGTACACCTGGAGGCGCATACTCCGCAAGTGGAGGAAAAGTATGCATAACATGCTGGCTTAAAGCAAGGAAGGCTTTATTTGGTGGACTGCAAAGCTCAAGTTTTAGTTGGTCAAGTTTTAATTAAGCACCTAGAATTTATTGTGTATAAGGCTTCCCATCCCCTTCGAGGCACAGGCACCAACCTATCCTGATCCTAAGGTTAAAACATCATAGAACCAAAACCAGCTCCCAAACCACAGTTACCACCACTGTGATCCACCCAAACCACCAACTAACCATGTGAGGGTCCAGGCCGCTCTTGACTGTGAGCACGGCTGTTATAACAGTTTTTAACACTCTGCAGAGGTTGTACATCTTTACCCACGAGTCGCGTAAACGTTCAAAGAACATTAAACCCAACCATGCTGTGCGGATCAGGCACTTTCACACTTCCTTAGGTGTGATAGCATAGAGACGCTATGAGGCCTTTACATAGGTTCACCAGTGTGCATTAACCGGGTTACGGAGTGTCAGCGACACCCGAGGTTCCTTGCCGGACTCTTGGGAACTACGCCCTCATCCAGCCCAGACAGCTTAACACAGACCGCTGGTTTACCCTGCTTAGTTGGCCAAGACCATAACCCATTAGTTATCGTGGTTGTACTGTATGTCCTGGGTGGTCGCTCCACAGACCGGTCCTTATAAAGTTGACTCAGGCAAGGCCAACATCAAGCAATCACAAGCCACCGTTCAAACCACTTGCCTGAGTCCCCTAGGGTGTTCATGTTGCTAACCATAACCCACATTAACATGTTGCATAATCATTAATCAGGTTTAAGATTAAACCCAACCCATGCTGAGCAAACTAAGCATATTCTACCCATATAGGTAACCTCTAAGGGCAAGCAAGGAATGTTCATGAAAAATCTAGTAAACAGTCCTTAATAGGATTTCCCATCAAAATTAGACATCTAATGCAAGAAAGCATAAATAAAGTGGTGATTATGGTGATTAAAACATAAAGGTATAAAATAGCAAGATGTCAAGGACACTTGCCCGTTTCCCGATGCTCCACTGCTCAGAGGCGTTCCTTCAAGAACAACAATCACTGAAACAACACATTGCTAGACTAAGAACAAAGCACCAGACAATAAAACCATTTAGAAAAGCGTACTACTAGCTAACACGAGCTAGCTACGAACAAGAGAGCGCGTGAAAGGCTAAAGCGAAGCTACGGGTGAAAAGGCGCACAACTATCGGTAAAGATTGTATTATAAGAAAGAAGAGACTATATGCTTGATTTATTTTATTTAAAGAAATATGTTTAATGAGTATTTCGGAGAAATACCACATGTTGGAAATTAATCATATTTATACTTGAATAGAAAGCACGGTATAAACCTAGTCATATTTTACTTATAAAAGTTTATTAGAATTTATACCAATTTAACATTTATCTTTATAAAAGAAACTTTATGTGAGAGCAACTAACGAGTTAAAACATGTGTCGGGTTGAGCTAAACAAGTTATAAGAAAAACATATTTATGTTCGAATTAATCAAGTTAACTTTTATTAAGGAAAAGGTGAAGGTTGAACCTATATTTGATTTTATTCAAAAGAGGTTGAATTGGACATTAATCAAATTAATATTAACTTTAATTTCCAAAAACATGAAACAAGGTGAACGTCGCTACTAACACGTGCACTACGACAAAACGATGCTAACGCAACTTGAACGAGCTAAAACGGAGCCAGGATGTGAAAGTTATGGGGTTTTGAAGGTTGCAAGGGCTTATGTGTGATTTTCTAAAGATTACAGGGGCTAGAACACAAGATTTGGAAGACACAGGGAATTGCGCTCGCGAAAAGATGGAAATCGAGGGTTTAAAGCGCAAAACGGGCTCGGCTGGACTGATCTGCAAAAGGTGGGATTTTTTTGAGGGTGTATGTGCAAAAGGGCTAAGACACAAAGAAAGGTGGGTGATATCCTATTTTGTCAGGGGCTAAACTGCAAAAGAGATGGTTGACCGGGCGGCTCTGCTGACTGGGCGTGACGTGGCGTGTTTTGATTGGCTGGGTGCGTTGACGTGGAGCTGACGAGGCGGTGACGAGGCCGTGGACCGGCTGTGGACCACGGCCCACTGGTCCATGGTGGACCGATCCAAGGGGTAAGCCCCAAATCTGATCTGGGCCATCCGTGGGGGATCAGACAGTGGATAGGCGGCTGCTGGTTTTGGTCGCCATCGGTGAGGTGAAACAGAGGAGGGCGGCGGCACACGGCGGCGGCTCGCCGGAGCTTCACCGGAGTAGGCGGTCCGGGCACTACGGGGCACCATTTCGCATGGGGTTTGGACGGGGAGAAAGAGGAGGATGGCGCGGAGCTCACCCTGGGAAACTCGACGTCGATGGGGCAGCGGGGATGTCGTGCGGCGGCCGGAGGCGGACGGAGCCATGGGCGCTCGCGAAGGGCGGTGTCACGGCCTCGGTCCAGGGCTCCTGGGCGCCTGGGCGTCATCCTGGTGGTCCTGTGTGAGGAAAGGAGGGACAGGGAGGAGTAAGGGGGAACCAGAACGGGGAAGGGCAACGGCAGCGGTGCTCCTTACCACGGCAGCGGCGACGGCGATTCGTCAACGCCAAGGGCACTAGAGAGGAGAGGTGTTCCGACAGGTGCAAAGGGAGGGGAGAGAGCTAGGTGCTAGCCATTTGTAGGCCGCAGTGCAGAAGGGAGGACCGGGGATCAGGAGGAGCGGCGGGCATCACGACCGTGACTGGCGCGGGCCAAGCTTGCCTTCCATTTGAGGCACTGCCGCAACGGGACGCGAGCGCGGGAGAGGGAGAGCGAATGGGGGAAAGCAGGTGGGGCCGTGGCGGAGATCACGGGCAGGGCGCGCGGGAACTGGATTTCCCGGCCGGCGGCGGGGTGCTCTACCGTGTGGAGCTGAGGAGGAAGAAAGGGAGGTGAGGTGGAGGGGATGACGGGTGGGGACGGGGTGTCAGTGAGAGAGAGAAGGGATGGGGGGGTTCGCGGGCTGCTGTTGGGCCTCAAGGAGCTGTGGGCCGGCGCGAGAAGGAAAGGAAGGGGGAGAGGTGGACTAGTGCAAGAGGGGGAGGTGGTGGGCCGCTGGTGTTGGGCGTGGCCCAAGGAAGGGAGAAGGGGAGGATGGGCTGCGGCCTGGGATGAGAGGAGGGGTGCTGGGCTGGGCTGAGGTTTGGTGAAGGTGGTGTGGGTTGGGTTGGATTTGCACAAGGGTGTAGGCCCAAGGAAGTTTCCCATTTTCTGAAAAAGATTTAGAGATTTTAGAGATAGAGAGGGAAGGAAAGGTGTGGGTTGGGTTTGGAGATGAGATTAGGTCCACAAAAGAATTAGAGAGAGAGGGAGAGATATATGGTCGGAGCTTTTGAAGAGGTTTAGAGAGTCAAAAAGATTTAGAGAGAGAAAGAGATTGGTCTTGTTTTTCGAGAAAAAGATTGTGAGAGATTTAGAGATAAAGGTTAGAGAGATACAAGGATTAAACTATACACGAACCTATTCGAGCTTTAAAACTCAAAATCATTTTTCACGCAAATAAACATTATGCATTTGCAGCATGAATGCAACAAACAAATATTATAACCTAGGATTCATTATTTAATTTAGAAAATATTATTTATTTTGAAAAGATTGCACACACTCTCTATTTAATTTTAGCAAATTTTAAAAAAAATTTAAATCCTAGCCAAATTGCAGACTAGGGTGTTACAAATACTACCCCACTTAACAGGAATCTCGTCCCGAGATTCTTCAAAAGGTTAGAAAGAGAGAGGAGGCTAGCAATGGGGAGAGGCAAGGTTGCTTTACATTTATATCATCTTGTCTTTTTCTTCACACCTTCATGTCATTTTGTCAGAGATTCCTTCAATTCTTGTGGATGGTCCATCATGGAGATCTTTTGTGCTTCCTTTATGATGATTTTTCTGAGCAACGATCACCTTGCATTTTCTTCATGTGTTGTCCTCTTGTTGTTACCTTCGTTCCAATTGTCTGGTATCTTCTTGTGAATGGTCAATGTAGAAGTTCTTAGTGGCATAAGTTTGCTGAAGTTTCTCAATCACACTTCTTCTTGCTTCGTCGTTTCCCATTCTTCATTGTTTCTTCGAGGGTTATCTCATGAGAGTGTTCATGAACATTCTCTTGAAGTGGTTCGAGTAGTGCTGAAGTGACGGCTTTATAACTCTCTTAGGCTTTACTGGCTTCTTTGGTGATGATTCTTCCTTCTTGTTCACTTTTCCCGTCATCGGGAGAAGCATGGCCGGTGCTACCCCTCTTAACAAGATTCCTCTTGATTCGATGTCGGTTAGGATAGAGAGGAAGCAAGGATCGAGGAAGGGAGAAGAACTCAAGGTTATGGGGAGCGGAAGGAAGGAAAACCCCAACCTACGATCTATACATATGACTAACTGATGTCATCGCGGACAAGGGTCCAACAACACATCAACAATCATTACAAAGAGCCAAATCAAGCAGAGCACAATAACAAACAAACAACAACACACAAGAGCACACTAACATGGCACACGTCCTTATTATGGCACACTAACAATTAATACCTTAACATCGATGTCTATCGATAAAAGAAAGTTAGGTAGGCTTCTTATAACTCGTAGGACTAAAACTATCGATGGCTTTAAGTTAGTAGTCTTGAGGTCTTCAACACGACACTTCTAGCTTGATGGAGATTCATCATCATCGATCTTGAAATTCTTCGAGCGACGGCTTGTTGAAGCATATTCTTCTTAAGTGTCTTCACAAGCTTCTTTCTTGATCACAGGGGAAGTTAGTGAGTAAGAATTATACAAGGATAAGAGAGGAGCAACTTGTTTTCACAACACAAGAGAATAGGAGGGATCTGAGTGCAAATCGGGAGACAGAAAGTCAAGGAGATGAATTTTTTTTCAAAATAGGATGAAGATATAACCTTAACATCGACCAATTCTATCTAGGTTTGCGTCCTACAGTCGATATAGCTCTGATACCACTTCTGTAACACCCGATTTTAAAGGACAAACCGAATGCACCCTTTATGCAAGCCCAGGATCAAATTCATGCATAAAGTGACATCATCAGTGTAATGTCACAACATATATCATTACAAGCGTATAACTATTACAAAATGACCCGAGGGTCTAAAACAAAAGGTTACACATCGTTATTCTATCGCAGCGGAGTAGGCACCATCTTCCACAGGAACATCGACTGGGGGCACGCCAACCTAGAACTCCCGGCCTTCACGACGGTCTTCACGATGTACCTCCTTCTTCTAGCTTCTGTTTATCTGAGCAGCAGTGGGGAGAGAACAGCAGGGGTTGAAGGGAAAACGGTGAGTACACCTGGAGGCGTGTACTCCGCAAGTGGAGGAAAAGTATGCATAACATGCTGGCTTAAAGCAAGGAAGGCTTTATTTGGTGGACTGCAAAGCTCAAGTTTTAGTTGGTCAAGTTTTAATGAAGCACCTAGAATTTATTGTGTATAAGGCTTCCCCTCCCCTTCGAGGCACAGGCACCAACCTGTCCTGATCCTAAGGTTAAAACATCATAGAACCAAAACCAGCTCCCAAACCACAGTTACCACCACTGTGATCCACCCAAACCACCAACTAACCATCTGAGGGTCCAGGCCGCTCTTGACCGTGAGCACGGCTGTTATAACAGTTTTTAACACTCTGCAGAGGTTGTACATCTTTACCCACGAGTCGTGTAAACGTTCAAAGAATGTTAAACCCAACCATGATGTGCGGATCAGGCACTTTCACACTTCCTTAGGTGTGATAGCATAGGGACGCTACGAGGCCTTTACATAGGGTCACCAGCGCGCATTAACCGGGTTACGGAGTGTCAGCGACACACGAGGTTCCTTGCCGGACTCTTGGGAACTACGCCCTCATCCAGCCCAGACAGCTTAACACAGACCGCTGGTTTACCCTACTTAGTTGGCCAAGACCATAGCCCATTAGTTCTCGTGGTTGTACTGTATGTCTCGGGTGGTCGCTCCACAGACCGGTCCTTATAAAGTTGACTCAGGCAAGGCCAACATCAAGCAATCACAAGCCATCGTTCAAACCACTTGCCTGAGTCCCCTAGGGTGTTCATGTTGCTAACCATAACCCACATTAACATGTTGCATAATCATTAATCAGGTTTAAGATTAAACCCAACCCATGCTGAGCAAACTAAGCATATTCTACCCATATTGGTAACCTCTAAGGGCAAGCAAGGAATGATCATGAAAAATCTAGTAAACAGTCCTTAATAAGATTTCCCATCAAAATTAGACATCTAATGCAAGAAAGCATAAATAAAGCAGTGATTATGGTGATTAAAACATAAAGGTATAAAATAGCAAGATGTCAAGGACACTTGCCCGTTTCCCGATGCTCCACTGCTCAGAGGCGTTCCTTCACGCACAACAATCACTGAAACAACACATTGCTAGACTAAGAACAAAGCACCAGACAATAAAACCATTTAGAAAAGCGTACTACTAGCTAACGCGAGCTAGCTACGAACAAGAGAGCGCGTGAAAGGCTAAAGCGAAGCTACGGGTGAAAAGGGGCACAACTATCGGTAAAGATTGTATTATAAGAAAGAAGAGACTATATGCTTGATTTATTTTATTTAAAGAAATATGTTTAATGAGTATTTCGGAGAAATACCACATGTTGGAAATTAATCAAATTTATACTTGAATAGAAAGCACAGTATAAACCTAGTCATATTTTATTCATAAAAGTTTATTAGAATTTATACCAATTTAACATTTATCTTTATAAAAGAAACTTTATGTGAGAGCAACTAACGAGTTAAAACATGTGTCGGGTTGAGCTAAACAAGTTATAAGAAAAACATATTTATGTTCGAATTAATCAAGTTAACTTTTATTAAGGAAAAGGCGAAGGTTGAACCTATATTTGATTTTATTCAAAAGAGGTTGAATTGGACATTAATCAAATTAATATTAACTTTAATTTCCAAAAACATGAAACAAGGTGAACGTCGCTGCTAACACGTGCACTACGACAAAATGAAGCTAACGCAACTTGAACGAGCTAAAACGGAGCTAGGATGTGAAAGTTATGGGGTTTTGAAGGTTGCAAGGGCTTATGTGTGATTTTCTAAAGATTACAGTGGCTAGAACACAAGATTTGGAAGACACAGGGAATTGCGCTCGCGAAAAGATGGAAATCGAGGGTTTAAAGCGCAAAACGGGCTTGGCTGGACTGATCTGCAAAAGGTGGGATTTTTTTGAGGGTGTATGTGCAAAATGGCTAAGACACAAAGAAAGGTGGGTGATATCCTATTTTGTCAGGGGCTAAACTGCAAAAGAGATGGTTGACCGGGCGGCTCTGCTGACTGGGCGTGGTGTGGCGCGTTCTGATTGGCTGGGTGCGCTGACATGGAGCTGACGAGGCGGTGACGAGGCCGTGGACCGGCTGTGGACCACGGCCCACTGGTCCACGGTGGACCGATCCAAGGGGTAAGCCCCAAATCTGATCTGGGCCATCCGTGGGGGATCCGACGGTGGATAGGCGGCTGCTGGTTTTGGTCGCCGCCGGTGAGGTGAAACAGAGGGGGGCGGCGGCACACGGCGGCGGCTCGCCGGAGCTTCGCCGGAGTAGGCGGTCCGGGCACTACGGGGCACCATTTCACATGGGGTTTGGACTGGGAGAAAGAGGAGGTCAGCGCGGAGCTCACCGTGGGAAACTCGACGTCGATGGGGCAGCGGGGATGTCGTGCGGCGGCCGGAGGCGGACGGAGCCATGGGCGCTCGCGAAGGGCGGTGTCACGGCCTCGGTCCAGGGCTCCTGGGCGCCTGGGCGTCATCCTGGTGGTCCTGTGTGAGCAAAGGAGGGAGAGGGAGGAGTAAGGGGGAACCAGAGCGGGGAAGGGCAATGGCGGCGGTGCTCCTTACCACGGTCGCGGCGACGGCGATTCGTCGACACCAAGGGCACTAGAGAGGAGGGGTGTTCCGAGAGGTGCAAAGGAAGGGGAGAGAGCTAGGTGCTAGCCATTTGTAGGCCGCAGTGCAGAAGGGAGGACCGGGGATCGGGAGGAGCGGCGGGCATGACGACCGTGATTGGTGCGGGCCAAGCTTGCCTTCCATTTGAGGCGCTGCCGCACCTGGACGCGAGTGCGAGAGAGGGAGAGTGAAGGGGGGAAAGCAGGTGGGGCCGGGGCGGAGATCACGGGCAGGGCGCGCGGGAACCGGATTTCCCGGCCGGCGGCGGGGTGCTCTGCCGTGTGGAGCTGAGGAGGAAGAAAGGGAGGTGAGGTGGAGGGGATGACGGGTGGGGACGGGGTGTCATTGAGAGAGAGGAGGGATGGGGGGGGGTTCGCGGGTTGCTGTTGGGCCTCAAGGAGCTGTGGGCCAGCGGGAGAAGGAAAGGAAGGGGGAGAGGTGGACTAGTGCAAGAGGGGGAGGTGGTGGGCCGCTGGTGTTGGGCGTGGCCCAAGGAAGGGAGAAGGGGAGGATGGGCTGCGGCCTGGGAGGAGAGGAGGGGTGCTGGGCTGGGCTGCGGTTTGGTGAAGGTGGTGTGGGTTGGGTTGGATTTGCATAAGGGTGTAGGCCCAAGGAAGTTTCCCATTTTCTGAAAAAGATTTAGAGATTTTAGATATACAGAGGGAAGGGAAGGTGTGGGTTGGGTTTGGAGATGAAATTAGGTCCACAAAAGAATTAGAGAGAGAGGGAGAGATATAAGGTCGGAGCTTTTGAAGAGGTTTAGAGAGTCAAAAAGACTTAGAGAGAGAAAGAGATTGGTCTTGTTTTTAGAGAAAAAGATTGTGAGAGATTTAGAGATAAAGGTTAGAGAGATACAAGGATTAAACTATACACGAACCTATTCGAGCTTTAAAACTGAAAATCATTTTTCACGCAAATAAACATTATGCATTTGCAGCATGAATGCAACAAACAAATATTATAACCTAGGATTCATTATTTGATTTAGAAAATATTATTTATTTTGAAAAGATTGCACACACTCTCTATTTAATTTTAGCAAAATTTAAAAAAAATTTAAATCCTAGCCAAATTGCAAACTAGGGTGTTACAAGTGTGGTCGCCTCGTTCTTCCTCCTGGCGCCACTACCCACTCCCGGCCTCGCCGCGCCTCCTAAGGCAGCAACTTTGCAACGGCAGCGGCTTCCTCCCCGTCCCTGATGCAGCCCACGGCTGCACTAGCTCCTCTCGCTAGTCATGTGATGCCCGACCGCTGCTCCTCACCGCTGCTTCCTCCCGCCAGTGGCCGCGACCGCACATTCTACACGAAAGCAAAGAAGTTGGGGGCAGGAGGAAGTAGCGAGGCGCACGGCGACGGTGGGCCAGTGGGTCGTAGGAGGGGCAGGGCTACAGACGTGGATGACATGGTGCGGTGACAGCGGTGGGAGGCAGCAGGATCGAGGCCGGTGTCGTCCCCCTTGGGCACGATCTCTTGGGCGGTGGAGGAGGGGTCCTTCTCCCGAGCGGCAGCGGGGTCGATCTCGGCATCCTCTCCCCGCGGGCGTGGTCTCTCGGCCGATGGAGGGGTCGAGGCAGGCTTGCGGCCTCTCGGCGGGTGTGACTGCATTCTCCTTACTCCCGTTGTGTGACCACCGCTCGAGATCCGGAGGCCCACAGCTGCTCCTCCCTGCCGTAGCCTGTGGCTTGCTCCCCGTCGTCTCCCTCCTCGCCGGCGCGTCCTCACCTACGATGCTCCCTGTCCTTCCCTCCTTCATCGGGATGGTGTGAGAGGACGTGGCACAGGACGAACTGTGTGGGGGTGATTTTAGTGGAATTAGTTGTAGACGTCGACGGTGGATGGGGTGGGAAAGAGAGGTCATGGTAGAGAAATGAAGGAGAGAGGGAAATCAAGGAGAAAAGCGGATGCGGGATGAGATGCGCGGCATCCGGGATTGGTGCGGGATGATTAAAGGAAGGAAAGATGTGATTGACGCCGGAGAAAGGAAAGCAGTGAAACTTGAATCACGGGATTCCAATCAGGAATCCCCGTGCAATTAGGAAGGGCATGCAACAAAAAAAGGAAACACACTCACACATGCAATTAGGAAGGGTGTGCAATTAGGAAGGGCATGCTGCAAAAAGAGGAAACACACACGGTTTGGTTCTATTTGGAAAGGAGAAACAAAGGGAAAATAAATTTGGCGTGATCGTGATTGGTGGGCGGGATTGGCATATAGTGCGCGCCGGCTGACGTGGACACTGGCCCATGGGGTGGGTACACTTTGGGTGAAAAAAGTTTTGGGGAGACGACGAAAGGGGGGAGAGACACACCCTCCCTTCCATATTTGAGGTTTCGTCGTTGTTTCCCTTCCATATCTGAGGATTGACAGGTGGGTCACACATGACATGCGGGCCACTCTGTGAGAGGTGGGTAGACAAAACTCTTGGTGAGAATTGTTTTGAATTTGCTCCTCTCTTATAGTATAGATCAAGGATTAGGAAAGGTTTAGGATACTCTTGGAGATGCTCTAACACATGTTATTTATGCGGGACCTGCAAGTCATACACTTTTTATTTCACTTCTTATCCCCATCGGTGCCTTATAGCTTTCAGAGCTCCACCGAGCGTCTGAGGCCCTATCGTTGCCTTCCACCGTCGGCCACCGCCAGCTCCTGCCCTTGTCTCCCCCCCCCAACACCCCAGCGGCCCCTCTCTTCTCCCCGCGGGCACTCGACACTCCACTCTCTTCCCTCACGCTAGCCGCCACTCTCCTTCTTCCCCCTAGCAGCGGAGGTGCAGAGTAGTGACGGATCTGAGATTTTGGGGGCCCAGGGGAAAATTTTAAAACGGAGCTTTAGTATACCATTCTGCTTCTCTAACATACTCAAAAATCTCCATGGCAATCATTAAGTTTGGTAAAATCAACTAAATAACACTTAGCTCTGAAATATAATCATTTAAATCTACATACTAAAAATCAAGGTTTAGGATACTCTTGGAGCTGCTCTAACACATGTTATTTATGTGGGACCTGCCAGTCATACACTTTTTATTTCACTTCTTATCCCCATCGGTGCCTTATCGCTTTCAGAGCTCCACCGAGCGTCTGAGCCCTTGTCGTTGCCTTCCGCCGCCGACCGCCGCCAGCTCCTGCCCTTGTCTCCGCCCCCCCCTACACACACCCCACAGGACGCCGAGCGGCCCTCTCTTCTCCCTGCGGGCACTCGACACTCCACTCTCTTCCCTCACGCTAGCCGCCACTCTCCTTCTTCCCCCTAGTGGCGGAGGTGCGGAGCAGTGACGGATCTGAGATTTTGGGGGCCCAGGGGCAAAATTTAAAATGGAGCTTTAGTATACCATTCTGCTTCTCTAACATACTCAAAAATCTCCATGGCAATCATTGAGTTTGGTAAAATCAACTAAATAACACTTAACTCTCAAATATAATCATTTAAATCTACATCAAATGAACCATTAGAAAGGAAAGTGTTTGCAAATTTAGTGGACAAAGACATGGAGTGCTGCCCGTGGGCCAGTTTCCTGGTCAACCTTCTTAATCTCGCGTAGGATAAGGCCTATATGAATTGATGCCCGGCAGCCCACCACGTACGTACAAAAGCACGTCCATCCAGCCCACATCACATGCTCCACGTCGTGGGGCCTAGCCCAGTACTTTTTTACCTTGTACGTGTCGGCCAGAATTTTTTTTAGTTATTTTTTTTCTAGATGGAGCGCTGCGTGACGATTGACAGACCTAGGGTTCCCTGGGGTTCTTGGTGACTTCAACGCCGATTCCGGCGACGAAGGCTTCTCCGGATACTCCACCCCTTCCCACCCTTCCTGCTCGGGCTGACCTCGCTCAGCTACCCAGCCTTGGTAGGTGGACGGGATTAGGGTTTCGTGAGTATAACAGATCGGCCTGCTCTCCGCCGGGATCGTGCGTCGGCAATGGCGGCTAGGAGTTCCACGGCAGAGCCCGGGTTGGAGGAGATGGACGTGGACGCACTGCTCCAGAACCTGAGGCTGAGCGAGACGGAGCGTGATGGGGTGGTCCTTCCGGCTATGAAGAGGGAGTCCCTCCCGGTGGTCAAGTGGATGGCGGTGGCGAAGCTCTTGACGGTCAAGAAGTACAGCGAGCAGTCGCTGATCTCAACAATGTTCTCCGCATGGAGCACAGCTCAGGAAGTCACTTTCCGACCCTTGGCGAAAACCACTTCCTGGTACAAGCCTTCTGCCTTGGCGACTGGAAGAGGATCATGGAAGAGGGCTCGTGGATTTTCCGCGGGTGTGCGCCAATGCTAGAGGAGTACGACGGGGCGACAATCATCCCGTCGGTGGAACCATGCAAGGTTCAAGTGTGGATTCAGATCCACAAGATCCCACACTTGTATCGCACGGAAAGCATCCTGCAATAACTAGCAAGCAAGGTGGGGGAGGTAATTGGCGTGGATATGAGGGTGGCCTCGACGAATAGTGGTGAGTTTCACCGAGCGAGGGTCAAGCTCCATGGAGATGTGTGACAACCCCACCCGAGATAAGTCCGTACTATCACCAAAACCAATTCACTTTGGTCATTAAGTGATAATAAAGAATTATCCTGTTTAGTGTTGCCGGGTCAAAGCCCGGTAAATCACTTGAATCAACACACAGATGATCAAACACGCATACACTAAAACTCCCACGAAGAAGAGTCCAGAGTACCTTACAATTTAAGACTAATCTTCCCCGTAGGGTCATTTATTACAAATCATAGTTCATAACATGATAAACAAAGGTTCAGAGTTTTAAACAGCGGAAATAAACTAAGTACCACGATCATCATCATAGGAGGCCATCCATGATAATTTTATTAAGCGTCCGACACCCACTGCAGCTCCCAGCCGTGGGGTATCTCACCAGGCCAAACAACTTCGCCTGAAAACAATATATATAGCAAGGCTGAATATACTAATACTCAGCAAGGCTTACCCGTCTAAAATAAAAGACTTAACCTCTAATCATGCAAGACTTTTGGCTAGTGGGTTTGTTTTGCCAAAAAGCTACTAAGGAGTGAATCCTTACTTTCAATATTTTAGCTCAAATTCTAGTGGATTTAATCATTACTAAATAAGCAACTATTGCACGCATGAGTTGTGCAATACAATTTAATCAAACATCAAGGTTATCAGTATTCCATCATAAAGGGATCATAATGGCTAGAGGGTTAAGCAATCTCAGATAACGGTGAGAGGCCGACGATCGATCAATTAATAACCTTGCAAGGTGGACCTAAACACACGGAAGAATGCATACCCCAAGAAGACCAAACAAACAACGAAAGCGGTTCACACCAACCAGGCGATTCCCGTCAATCTTTAGTTCGGGAGCGGAACCTACATCCCTTGATACAAGGATTACTGGATCGCCCACACACGAACGTATAGGCTCACACAGGTACCACACTGTTGCCAGCAAGGGGGCGTACCCCAGGGTAGTAGGGAAAGGTTCCCTTACCACGTCAATCGGGTACTAGGCTTACTGTACCCATTTCTGACAAGTGTTTAGTATGTTCAAATGCTTAATCTCTTAACCACTAGACTGGAGCCCAGAATCCCATGCTCTTACCACGTGAGCAATCCAAATTATCAAATCTTACGATTCCAACATAAGAACCTATTCTCGCGAGCGAAGTACATCACTCAACTTGTACCGGGTCCTTAGGGCATAGCAACTAGCGACCTAGCATAATAGTAAAAGATCATAGGTACTTAGGAAATCCTGCAACTAGGGTTTCAGATCAACTCCTGAACGTAAATGCACATAGATATTCAAACATAAATTCAGAAGTTAAAAAGAAAACACATAGGCAAATGATAAACCGGGGCTTGCATTCACCAGCAATGTTAGTGGGAAAATCTTCTGAACTTTGGTTTAGGTCTTGTTGCACTTCCACGCAGTTCAGTTCTCTCTTGAACGGTCTGTCACCTCGTTCCGAGACGAGCTCGCTGCTACCGTCAGAAGGTTCTATACGGAGATGCACATGCAAGAATTAATTGGTGAAATTATTTTAATTAATTACAAACAACACATGACCAACATGGAGTGCATGGTTGGTCACATTCACCTAGATAAACATATAATCAACATACTCTTCCAAAGAAAAGGCAAAAGGCAAACAACCATTTATTAATATACTTTTTGATGGTGATTGTGTGCACATTTATACAAACAAACAAAAATCACTTCACAACAGTAACTAAACTTTCACACATCCACTGAATTTATTAACAAGCCACTGAATAAATATAGTAAGGCAACATGTATATAACATACTTTATCAAGCATTTTATAACTATTCAAACTACCATTAAGCATATAAAAATAAACATAGCTCCTCTCGTCCCAATTTATCTCATACAACAAGATGACCACAAAACATGCTCTCACACCAAAAATCATGCATAGGAAAAATCTAGATTAAATCTAACAAAAATAACAAAACCAGCCTAGTAATTAAAACACAATTTATTCTAGGCAAAACTGCTCATGCAAAGGATTTCAACTTTTCACCAGAGGACAACATCAACATAACAAGGGCTACACCAAGGCTCAAGTCATAAATCTACACATAACTTCCAATATACCCATAGGCTCCTCTAGCATACATAAATCAAAAACCTATTTTTAATAGAGTCAAACCAGCACACAAAATTTACCAGAGGCTCAAATCATCATACACAGCTCAAGCTGTAAAAAGTAGCCAGGGAACAGCTCTATACAGTGCTAGGCAAAAAGATGAAACTACTACTAGCATAAAGGCTAAATAAATCATAACTCAAGATCTACTTAGTAACTTTGTGCAAAATTGTATCCAGAGCTCATGAACATCATCTTGCACAACATATCCAAATTTCAAGTCAAACTCACATCTAGAATTTCAACAACAGCAAAAAACAGTTCAAACTGAGTATTCAAAATTATTCAAAAACTATTTAGAAAAATCATATACAACTTTTCTAGGAAACACAGTACTCCTCACAAGGATTCCAAAAAGTCCTCATTTGCATTTTTCTGATTTTTCTGCGATTTTCTATGGATTTTAGAAGGTGCAAGACTGAGTTGAAAGAAAACTAAGATGAAAACTATTACAGATAGGCCCCTAATTCACAGTTATGCATTCGGAAAGAAAATGGACCTCACAACTATGCCCTTGGCGCGCCGGCCAGCGAAGGTGGCCGAAATCCGGCGAGGGGGAGGCTCGACCTGGGCAACATGCGATGGGGAAGTGGTCGTGGACCTCCTAGGACTCGATTCCGAGCATCGACGAGGTCGTGGAACACGCCGGCGAGGCGGCTCGGCGGTGCCCTGCGACGGCGGCCGCTGCGAGATGAATTCCGGCGAGCAGGGGCTTGGCTAGGGGAAGGCGGCAGTCCGGGAAGCTTCAGGGGGCTCGTGTGGAGGGGGAGCATGACTCAAGCGGCCGTGGTGACATCGGGGAGGCGGAGCTCGCCGTGGAGGCCATTGGCGGACCGGCGGCGGAGTAGAGCAGGGACGGTGGAGCGACGCACGTGCGAGGAAAGCTCCGGGGGGGTTTATGTGCACGCGTGCGACGACTTGATGACCGAGACGTTGACGAGGAACAGTGGGTCGCGGTATGGCGGCGGTACGGCGGCAGTATAGCAGCGACGACATTGGTTGGACGGCGCGGCTCACCGGTGGTGGCGCGACACTTGTCGGCCGCGGGAAGGAGCACAGATGGTCGGTTGGCCTTGGGGTCCACGCGCACACACACGGGAAAGCGCTCCCCTCGGCGTGCGGGCCAGGCGGCAGCGCATGCGCGCGGCACGTGCGCGCGGTCCGGCTCCGACACCGCGGCGTCGCGCGGCCTGGCGCTCTGGAGCGCGGGGTGCCGGGAAAAGTTCGGGGTAGCAGTGTTTGACCTTGCAAAACTCCGATTTTGCAACTAAAGTGCCCCGATCGACCTATATCAAAGTTGAAGATCTATGTGTCCTCTACAACTTTTACAAAGGCACACATGTGTTTTGGTCAATAGATTGTGCACACAAAGCATGCCAAGTTGGCACTTTTCTCGGCGCCAAAAACAAGTGGCTGCTGCCGTTGACCAAGAATTCAACCAACTTCTACTCAAAATTTGAAGTGCCGACCAACAGGAAAGTTGTGTCCCTCGACAAGATGCACAACTTTTATATTGGTGGATTTTGAAGTATTTAGCTGAAATTTGGAGAACGTGGCAAAAGTTCTAGACAGAGAGTATGGACACTAGGGGTTTTGACTAGATCTTTGACCAAGAGCTTAACCACTAATGATGTTGACTTGATTAAGGTGATGACTAGCACTAATTAACACTGATTAAAAACACGGGGTGTTACAACCTACCCCCCTTAAAAGGAATCTCGTCCCGAGATTCGAATTTAAAAGATAGATAGGGAAAGGTTACGTACGATGTTGGCTTTGAAGAAAACTCGAATACTTGGTGTTTAGAAACTGCTCGGTTTCCCACGTAGCTTCTTCCTCCGTGTGGTGACTCCACTGTATCTTGTACATCTTCACCGTTTGTCTTCTTGTTTGTCTTTCTTTTTGATCTAGCACTCTCATTGAATATTCCACTAGTGATAGGTCAGGTTCTATCTCTGCATTGGTCTCCGTGATTATTTGTGCTTCCGGTATTTGATTACACTTCTTCAACTGGGAGACGTGAAACACATCGTGTACCATGGAGAGTCTGTCTGGGAGTCTAATACGGTATGCAACCGTATCGAACTTCTCAGTGACTTCATAAGGGCCGATATAGCGTGGTGCTAACTTCCCTTTTACTCCGAATCTTTGTACACCTTTGGTTGGTGACACCTTTAAGTACACATAATCGCCAACTTCAAATTCTCTGGGTGCCTTAGCCTTATCATGGTAGCTCTTTTGTCTCATTTGAGCGGCTCTCAAATTTTCTCTAATCACTTCCACTCTCTCTTCGGCTTCTTGTACTAGCTTAGGACCAAATAATGTCCTCTCACCTGCTTGTGACCAATTCAAGGGGGTGCGACATCTTCGTCCATCCAAGGCTTTGAAAGGAGCCATTTTCAAACTAGCTTGGTAGCTATTGTTATAAGCATACTCTATCAAAGCTAAGCAATTGTCCCAAGTTTTGTCAAAATGAATGACACAAGCCCTCAACATATCTTCCACTATTTGATTTACTCTTTCGGTCTGACCATCGGTCTGAGGATGATAGCTAGAGCCATGGATCAATTTGGTACCCAAGGATTCATGCACTTGTGCCCAAAATCGAGCAAGAAACTGAGTGCTGTTGTCGGATAGGATAGTCTTTGGAACACCGTGCAAACGCACAATGAGGTCAACATAGATCTTTGCATAACGCTCAGCTGAATAGGTAGTGTGGACAGCGATGAAATGAGCGGTCTTGGTGAGTCGGTCCACTATAACCCAGATGGAATCATGTTTCTTGGGAGTGAGGGGTAAACCTACTATGAAATCCATGCTGATGTCGTCCCACTTCCAAGCGGGTATAGACAAAGGTTGCATTTGACCTGTGGTCTTCAAGTGACCAGCCTTGATCCTCTGACATGTATCACATCCAGACACATACTTGGCTATTTCACCCTTCATGTTTGACCACAAAAAATTTTCCCTAAGGTCTCGGTACATTTTGGTACTACCAGGGTGAATTTAGAGTGATGAGCCTCCTCTAAAATCTCCTTCTTTATTTCCGGATCCTGGGGAATGACCAATCTCTGATCAAACCACACTACTCCTTTTTCATCTTTCCGGAAACAATTATACTTGGGATCTCCCTCAGATAATTTCTGTTTGATTGTCTAGACACCTTCATCATTGAATTGAGCTAAAGCAATCTTGGAGAGGGGATTCTGTGGAGATGGCATATAGATTTCCATGCTCAACCACTTCTAGGTTAAGCTTCCTCATCTTTTCACATAAAGTCTCATTATACGGCTCTACCGTCATGCAATTGCAATGCTTGCGGCTAAGCTCATCTGCAACCATGTTGGCTTTGCCGGGGTGATATTCGACTTCTAGATCATAATCCTTTATCAATTCCAACCACCTTCTTTGCCTCATATTCAGATCTGATTGGGTGAAAATATATTTAAGGCTTTTGTGATCGGTGAAAATATTGCAGTGATTTCCCATCAAATAATGCCGCCAAAATTTTAAGGCATGAACAACCGCTGCTAGCTCAAGATCACGGGTAGGATAATTCTTCTCATGAGGTCAAAGTGCTCGTGATGCATAGGCAATAACCCTGTTGTCTTGCATAAGCACACAACCAAGGCCTGTGCCAGAAGCGTCACAATACACATCAAACGGTTTCGTCATATCTGGCTGTGCTAGTACTGGGGCTGATGTGAGATGTTCCCTTAAGGTGTGAAAGGCCTTGTCACAAGCTTCATCCCACACATACTTGACACCTTTCTTCAATAGTTCAGTCATGGGTTTAGCTATTCTGGAGAAATCCGGAATAAATCAACGATAATAGCCCGCTAGACCCAGAAAACTGCGAATTTGATGCACAGACTTGGGTGGCTTCCAATCCATGACCTCCTGCACTTTGCTAGGATCCACAAAGATACTGTCCTTAGAAATAGTGTGACCCAATAATTTCACACTATCCAGCTAGAATTCACATTTGGAGAATTTAGCATAAAGCTTATGATCTCTCAAACATTGCAAAACAATCCGGAGATGTTCTGCATGTTCTTCTTCATTCTTGGAATAAATCAGAATATCATCAATGAAGACCACTACAAACTTGTCTAATTCAGTCATGAAGATGGAGTTCATAAGGTACATGAAATAGGCGGGTGCATTTGTGAGACCAAAGGACATCACCAGAAATTCATAAAGACCATATCTGGTGGAGAAAGTTGTTTTCAGAATATCACTTGGTCGAATCATGATTTGATGATAACCAGATCGAAGATCGATCTTAGAAAAGACTTCAGCACCAGCCAATTAATCGAAGAGAACATCAATGCGTTGTAAAGGATATTTGTTCTTGATTGTCACCGCATTGAGAGGACGATAGTCAACGCACATCCGCAAACTACCATCTTTCTTCTTCACAAAAAGAGTGGGACATCCCCAAGGAGAAGAACTTGGGCAAATATACCCCTTATCAAGCAATTCTTGCAATTGAGTTTCCAACTCGGCTAACTCTTTAGGTGGCATACGGTAAGGTCTTTTTGAGATAGGTGCAGTGCCAGGTTGGAGCTCTATCAGGAATTCGATGTCCCTGTCTGGTGGCATGCCAGGCAAGTCATCGGGAAAAACATCCGGGTACTCCCAGACCACGGGAATCTCTTCCAAAAGGTTGATAATGGTCACATACGAACACGGGTGTACACCTTCCTTACTAGGTAAATACAAGGTGGTGCGACCAACGGTTGGGGAGCGGATCTCTATTACCCTTTCAGAAATATCTAGGATAACTTCATGTTGCTCCATCCAATCCATCCCTAGGATGACATCCATGCCTTCCAAACCCAGAATGATAAGGTCCATGTTAATTGTTCTGCTGCCTAATTCTAATGGTACCCCTCTGGTCACCAGCTCGAAAGAAATTTTTCCTCCAACCGTCTTTATCATAAATACCTTATTGGTATTGCAAGGTTTTAGTCCCAATTTGCTTAGTGTCTTCCTAATCATGAAACTATGCGTAGCACCAGAATCAAACAAGATCTTGGTAGGTTTGCGTCGAATAGAGAATGTGCCCATCAACACTGGTGCTCCTTCTGGAATATCCACCACAGAAGTGAAATTTAGTCTACTCTGCTTGACTTGGGCAATCTGCTTCTTGCCCTTGTTGCTAGGTTTGGAATCTTGTCTCTGGTTCGGCTGATTTGGCTTGTTATGTTTATGGTTCTGGCGAAGGTGTGGACATTTCTTCGCAAAGTGTTCTGGACTACCACACTTGAAACAACTACGCCCTTTGCTAACACTAGGAGGTGTAGGTATAGCAGGCTTTGGGGACTGCTGCTGGGGATTTGGGAAAAGAAACTTCTCCTGAAGTTGATCCTGAGATTGCTTAACCACCCACCTTTCCGACTGTGAAGACATCCGGAAATCTGGTGAGGGCTTCTGCACCATGCGAAACTTTCGAATCTGCGCATTATTGGGTGTGAAGTTAGTCTTTCTCTTCCTCTCAACTTGAGCCCTATTCATGGCATCCTCCTGTGAGATAGCCTTATTCACCATCTCATGATAGCTGTCGAGCTCTACCAGATTCAGCCGTTCATACAAATCACTATTCAGGCCATCACGGAAAAGTTCCATCTTCTTTGCATCAGTATCCACATGATATCCTTCATATTGGCACAAGATGCTGAACTTCTGTGCATACTGGTACACGTTATCTGACCCTTGCTTGAGAGCCAGTAACTCTCTCATTTTCCTGTCTGTGAGTGCTTTAGGGATGTGATGGTCTCTAAATGCCTTTTTGAACTCAGACCAGGTGATTTCATGCTCGGACTGCTGCATGCACTTGTAGTGTTCCCACCACATCAAGGTAGGACCACGCAGCTGCAATACCGTAAAGCTGGCCTTGCGTTCTTTTGAGCAAGGTAAAGTGAACACCGTGAACATGGCTTCAATGGCCCGTACCCAAGCATCCGCATCAAGGGGTTCTTCCGCCTTAGTGAATTGCGGTGGCTTCATGGTCCGAAAATGATCATACGTTGCCACTTGATGTGGTGCATCATTTTGATTCACCTGGGGCTGCTATTGCTGCTGTAGATGTAGAAGAATTTGGCACAACAACTGTTGACGGCTGTTAAGTGCCATTTTTATGGCCGTCAACCCCTGCAAATTGAAGCATGAATTGCACATCCACACTAGAATAGGAGCTTAAACTAATACTTTCCACCAGTGTTGATGTCTATTCAAATGCAAGTATTTAGCATAAGAAATGAGAGGAATCCATGCACATTCACTCCACTCCAAGTCAAGGCACTCAGATGCTGGCCAATCAGGGGCTACCACATGGATTCTCCTGGATCCATGATGTCACCAATCCATGTGAAGAACTCTCGACGAATCATACGCTGCCACGTCAGCATCACATGGATCCATGGGCCCACTTTGCTACCCAAACTGCCAGGAAACGTGCCATGCACGGAGGAGGAGCATCAGGGCCCACATGGAAGTGAGCCAGAGGAAGCACTAGCCAGGGAGCCAACCGAGGGGGCCGGCCGACCCTAGGTTCGGCCGAACCGACCTAGGGTCGGTTCATCCTGGCCCTCCACGTGGCTCTCTCCCATTGGCTGTTGGCTGCATCCCGGGGTGTTTTGGAGTGTTTGGAGCCTCGGAGCAAGCCACTCCCTTGCGTATAAATAGAGGGGGAGGGGCCTCATTTCACACACACCACCAAGCTCTCAAGTTCCACTTCTCTCTTGTGTAGCTCTCTCTCCCTCTCTCTAATTCTGCCCATGTGAGGTGATTCTCACCTCTATGTGGTAGAATGGTGTTGAGATGAGATCTAGACTAGGATTAGTTGAGAGGTAGAGTAGGGGTGAGGAGTGAGTTGATGTCCTCGTGGATGCTCGTTCTTCATTTAGATCAAAGTGAGTATTTCAGCATTTCTTATTTAGACTATAGTGGACATCATGCATGTTTGATTTGTTCTTGTGTTCTTAGCTCGTTCATAAGTTAGAGGCTTGTGTTCTTCATGACACAAGACTTCGATCCTTTAGAGCTAGTCTAGTAGTTCATATACCTGTTTGCATGCTCTGATCCTGTTTAGCTAAGTAAGTCTGTTGTATCTCGTTTGTTTGAACCCATAGCTTTCTTTCTGCTCCGTAGCTCGATGACTAGTATGATTTGATTCTGTTCTCTCTCTAGTTCGTGGTTCTGTATTTATACGGGTTGCTATAGTGTTGTTAGCGGGTCGACAGACGTAACCGCATTATAGTAGTTATCTGGGGTGCAGACGTGGTGTCTGGGCTATGGTTATCCTATGAAGACCGCATGCGTTTCGCATAACGATAGAGGTAGGACGCAGTGGTGACAGCCTGTTGGACCCTTTGGAACCCTCCACGCCTGCGTACCGGATCAGGCCCCGTTGCCAGCACATTGGCCTCTCCCTACAAAGTTAGGATGGGCTGGCGCCCCACGGGGAGGACTAATAGCGGACAGATCCATCTTGAGAGCAAAGTCACTTAAGAAAGTGCTTCTCATATCCCTACCTACCCCAGCGGAAGCTGGTGTCCTTGGATAGACCCTCTTTGGTTACACTCCGTCCTAGGAACGAAACCCGACGGGAATACTCATTCTCCTAGGGAGAAGTGCTACAACGGTGTATCCGCGCGCTTACGGATTTGTTCGCACTCGTCAGTGTACCCGGGAGTTTCTTACACGCTCACGCTATTACGGTGCCTAGTGTTGAGGTTAAGAAATGCCAACAAGCGTTTCTGGCACCGTTGCCGGGGACGGCTGTTGTTAACCTTCGAACCCGTCTATCCTCGTATTTATCTTTTTTCTTTTTTCTTCTACCTTCACTCCTCTCTCATGAAGCTAATTTAGGACATGTCCTTCTCAAGGTTAAGTCATGAGAACCCCTTTGATCATGTGAGAGACTACGAGCGTCTGATTGAAACTCGGGGTAAAACCGGAGAATCATCAGATGCTCGGAAAAGAGAGCTTTTCCCGCTATCCCTCTCTGGGGAAGCACGGTATTGGCACTGTTGTTTTAGTAGAGACTACCTCACTTGGGAAAGTTTGAGAGCAGCTTTCTGCTCCCGATTCTTCCCGATACGACGTGTCATCTCGTTAAGGACTAAGATTCTCAGTTTCAAGCAATATGAGGAGGAATCACTAGGAATGACGTGGCATCATTTTGCCTCTGCGGTGGAAGATTGCCCAGTCCTCCACATTTTAGACGGGATGCTGCTCCAACACTTCTGGTTTGGACTGCGGAAGGATGATGCCATGAGGCTTAATGCTCTCTCTGGAGGATCCTTTGTGCACTTGGATGTTGTCGAGGGAAGAGAGATCGTGGAGAATCTCCGGGATTTCAGCTCCCCTAGCATCTCGGTCGATGAGGTACCCACCAGAGGAAATGTTGAGCCACCTAGATCCATCGTCAGCCGAGCCCGAGACTTCATATCCACTCTTTCTGAGCTCTGGCTGAAGATGTCATTCCTGAATAGCAAGAGTCTAAGGGGAAGATTTCATGGCACGAGATCTACCCTTGGGCTCCCCTCTCGTGCAATTTCTTAGACCTTCTCCCCGAGACTTCATCTCGCGGGAGGATGGAGAGAGTAGTTTGGAAAGAACGGCCATTCCCGACCAGGATCACTTGCTCGATCCTAACTACTATCTCCTAAGGAGAGTATGAGAGGTTTATCGTGTTCCTACGTTGAGGTTTGAGCTGAAGTGCCTTGCACTGAAGTTTCGTATAAACCAAGACATTGGTCTCTGCTTTATAATCCATTGGATTCATTCATTAGACCGAAGGAGCACGATCATTTATCGATCGAATGGGATGCATTCACTTCTTATCTTAAGCCCATCGATCGATGCCGATCAGTCAGGAGAAGCTTAAACTTCATATCTTAAGCCTGACCTGGTCGATGCCCAATGGGAGCTGCACTTTCTAGCTTATCCATAGCCTCCCATTGGAAGCTTAGGCCAGACCTTGGGATGTTCCCATCGTTCTGATGAGAACATCGGACCCTCTGCCTAAGGCAAGAGCGAGTTAAATCTCGTTCTTCCTCCGAACTCTGGTTCCTGATCATACACCGGCCTTTGGAAGTCCATGCTCTATCCTCTTTGAAGGCCGAGTGTCTTTCTGAGCTTGAGTTCACTCAGAGATCAGTACCTATTGTTGAAGCACTAGCCTCAATGCTCGATCTTTTCATCCCCAGTGCTATAGCTCTCGAGTCCCGTGACCACCTCAGGGATGCCTCGGCCTCTCTGGGATGATCGTGCCTGCTTTCAGCATTGATACACCTTTTGGGCTCGTGTTCGTATATGCACTAACCTTGCAGATCAGAGCTTATCATCACATCACCATATCTGCAAGGGAGTGGTCATAAGTTGAGACAAGAGATCGCAAAACACCCACACTCTGAGTATTCTGGGGACTCATTTTGTTTCCCTAGAAGAATTATCCTTCAGGTATCTTGTGGACATCGATTACGCAGGAGAAAGAAATTTCCAAGATAAAAGGAGTAAGCAAAGGACCACAGGAAGGCAACATCATCGTGGCGACACGGTGAACCCTTCATGATGCCCATCAGAGGTTTCTACACTTTTGGGTGGACCAGGTATGTTGTGAAGGTGAGCTCCCCCAGATTTGCTACATTATACCGGTGGCTTGGCCAAAGTTATTATATAGTAGAGGTTGATTATTCAACCTCAACCTTATCCTAGCTTTAGCCTAAGTCAACCTTTCTATCTCGGGGAATCCACCTGGGCCTTTGGTCTTGAGGCCTGCTTGACCCTACACGAGAAGGGGGAAGGCCAGAGGGGCCCACCTAGGGTCGGCCGAACCCAGGTTCGGCCGAAGCCCTGGTGACGCCGCCTCCCTTCTTCTTTCGCGTGTGCGTCTCGTTCTCTTCCAGAAACCTTCTCCCTGCCGCCCGACAAGTTTCCGCGTCGCGCAGAATCCATCTCCTCCACCTCACCATCCTCAGCTCATCACCGCATCCATGGCCGGAAGGAGTGTCGTTCCCTTCAACGGCTCCACCTCGTCCACCCGTCCCGGGGCAAGAGGCAACTCCTCCATCGCTGCCGCCCCCGCTGCGGACCTCACGATGGTGGCCGGAGTCCCAGATGTTCCTCTGCTCGCCACCAACCTGTCGGGCGGGAGGATTCCAGGCACACCGCCATCTAGGCGCTCTGCCGTGCCTGGGAAGAGGCACATGAGGCAGGCAGCTAGCCCCTACAGCAGGCCAACCACAGCTCAGCTTCGCCCCAAGGGTTTGTCGTTCGCTCCACCTAGCGCACCTGGATCGTCGCTAGCTGGAGGGCAGACGAGCTCAGCACAGTCCACTCCTTCGTCACAGCCGCCGGTGACCATAAAGCCGGCGCTGCCCAAGGAGAAGGCTCCTGAGGCACGCCCAGCTCCAGTCCTGCCAGAAGAGGATGAAGGCCTTGGCCTGGACGACGGATTGCCACCGCCGCCCTACACTAGGAGGTCCAGGGAGAGGACTTGGGCAACCGAGCAACTCCCTAAGCTCTCCTCAGTGGCCAAGCTGACCCCGCTGATGAAGGAATTGGAGGCTAGCAATGAGAAGCTCAGGGCTGCTTACTCAGAGCAGAAGTTGGACCTGGCCGAGTTGAGAGATGATGTGTTCGACCTTCGCTGCGGCCTCTGTGTGAAGATGAGGAGGTTGTTCTTGGCTACGAGGCATGCGGCCCTCTATGATGCCGAGTAGTGGGGATTAACCCCAACATTAGTTTATTAGGCGCTAGTCTAGGTCTAGGTTGATTTCCCTTTATTTCCCTTCATTTCATTTATTTCTTTCCATGTGTGTAAGCGCCTCATCATTTTATTTCTAGAACATTTGGATTTGAATAAAGTGGCTCACCGGTCATGTAACCCGGTTTAGCCACCCTTGTGTCATCACTTTGGTCTTTTGATTTAGAGGACATTTAGGTTCGAGACAGTGTGGGGGAAGAGCCACGACTCTCCCAATGCAGGCACGACGTTTTCACACATACCCACTGTGAGCACTTCGCGCTAGCCGATCGATCACCTACAGAGAACCTGAACAGGACTCGCACGGTTCAACTCCCATGCATAGCGTCGATTCGCATCTCTGAAGGACCGAATAGGCGACCAGAGAGGGGGGGGAGTGAATGGGAGCCGATAAAAATTCTTCCCAAAGGTCGAACTCAGCCTATACCCCGATTGCCACTCTGAGTACTTGCACACACCAGAGAAGCTCTAGACTAGGCACACATGTTGGGGACAGATAACCCCCAAACAAAGAAAAAGAAATCCAACGAACAGTTCACAATCAACGCGTTATGTTCGGAAGCAATAAATGATCAACTTTCCTCAATGTATTACACACTCTCCTTTCCAAAACAGCCGTCCCTTTACAATGAGGAGAGGGCCTCCTTTTATAGTGCCAAAAGACCAAATTTACATTCCATGTATGCCCTCGAAACCCTAACCCCTAACACGAAACATTCGAGGGCAAACTTGGTTTTTTGTACATTTTGCGGAATTGACGCCGTAGTTTGCGGAGTGTAGATCACACCAGAGATAGCGGAACGGGCAACGCGGCGTGAAGATCGGAGGTAGTTCTGTGTTGGACCAGCTTTTGACCAAGTCTTTATTCTCTAATCTTAGAGATGCTCGGGGCTACGCCATCTTGCTCCTCTCGGTCCTTCCTTCTTGCGGCGGCCCAGGGCTTCAAGACCTTCCGAGCGGGAGTCGATGAACCGGCTTGGCTTCTAGGTCGAAGCCGAGACCTTCGCCACCTTTCCTCTTCGACCAGGAATTCCAGATTGTTTCCTGCAGCGATATATCTTGTGATAGTGTTAGATCTTATAACCAGCTGATGGACGTAAAAGGTGCTGGAGCCTGGACTTCATAGCTGTTCCCGAAAGAACCTGTCAAAATCACACGTTTATGGGTTAAAACAACAAGCACGGAGCCCAATTTCCTTCTCTTGCCGAACATGTTTTCGGTTTCGCAGATGGCTCTTTAACTTCTTTAAAAAACCTTAGCGAAGCCCGTGACTTTTACTTCCCCTACATAAGATCCGAAGCCCGAATGTTGTTTTAGCTCGCGCAAACCCCCGGTGCCTACAGGTGAGGTTTTCTACAGCCCCAACAGTAGCCCCTCGAGGAGAAGTGTTTTGAACAACGAGACTTAACCTTCTCCTCGACTTTTGTTTCGTGGTCTGATGAAGAAAACGTCACCTTCGGCTCCGGGGAGTTTGCTGCTTTCAGTAGACTTTCGGCTTCGTGTGATCGTCTTCCTAAAGACTACAGTGAAACCGCACCTTCTCAAGGTGTCCGTTCATATTTCGAGGGCGTTGCACCCCTTCTCTCTCCTCGGGCTATATAAGGGGGGTCGGGGCCCCTGGTTTTCTTACTTGTGCCGAAGCTGAGAACCCCCGAGCCCTCATATTTCTGCTGCTTTAGGATTCGTGCCATCTGCTTGATTTCGCCTGAGCTTCGCCGTTTGCTTCCACAGCGGAGCTCAAACCTTGTTTGTTCGTCGTGGCTCGTACAAAACAAACCGCGCGACTAATGACTGAAGAAGAAATCGCTACTTCAGCTGCGCCGGCCGAAGCCCCAGAAGAGCCGGTTGGAGATATAGTTGACTACGAGCCATCGCCGTCAGTGAAGGGGAAGGAGGCTGATCTTGGTGAAGATATTTCCAGAGTTGAAGCTTCGCCTTCGGAGCTGATGGCTGGAAGAGAGTCTAAAACTCCATCGTACGTTCTCGGTCCTTCGCTCGTGTCTGAGAACTTGATCAAGTATTATGAAGAGAAGGGTTTTTTTCCCGATGGTGTCGCCCATCATCCAGAGGGTGAAACTACTCCGGAGCCCAAAGCTGGCGAAGCTGTGGTTTTTCGTGATTTCTTCAACGCCAGCTTGAGGTTTCCCTATTCTCGACACCTGCCAGAGATTCTTGATCGCTACAGCGTGAAGTTGCATCAGCTGACGCCAAATGCATTTGTGCAACTGTCTAAGTTTTTCTTTGCTGTGCGTTCTTGCGACGGCCGAGTGGATACCGAAGCTTTTGTTCGGTTCTACGAGCTTCATGTTCAGAAGCAAAATTTTCGGGTGGACGGCGATCCTGCTGTGTACGAGAATCATTTCGGGTGCATCACTTTCACGACCCGGAGAAGAAATACCAAGAAAGACATTGAGAGAGTGGAACTCAGCCCCGCCCATAAGAACAAATGGGACGATGATTGGCTGAGTTATTGGTTCTACGCGAAGGTCGACATGCCCCGCGGCTCCGACGGTGTTGCGTACTATCCCTTCAGTATTACGACGATGACTCCTTTGAGCTATGTGACAGGACCTGACTTCGCGAGGACCAGGGGCTTTAAAGATTGTGAAAAATCTTTTCTCCTGGCTTCGCAGTTCCTCCCCGGTCGTGATATAGCCGAGGAATTTGTTGCTGCTAACATTTGGCCTCTCTCTGCTGGTTGGAACCCTGAAGAGGTTAAGTGGCTTTCGGTTGATTGGTTCTCGAACGTTATCCCTTTTCCTCGATTTGGATTAAAGATGCCTGAAGGGAAAAGTGCTCACGAGTTTGTTGGTGAGGTAGAGCGCTGCGTGGTGGACCTGCTTGGTCCCTATACTGAGGCGGAGTATCAGGCTTCACGAAAGTTGCCTACTGGAGGCCGCCGAGTGAATCGCATTTTCTCTGAGCTAGGCATTGAAGTGGAGGATCGCGCGAAGCCCAAGGTTTCGTCTAAGCGCGCTCGCGACCCGACCCAGGTCGCGCCCGACCCGGCCGACGTGAAAAAGAAGAAAAAATCTGTGACATCGCCGGAGGCGTCTTGCGAAGCCGATGCTGACCAGCGGAAGCCTTCAGCCCCGCTCTCTTCTTTGAAGACAAGTCAGCTTGAGCGTGCTAAGAAAAAACAAGCTGTGGTGTGAGAAAAAGGTTCTTCTGTTGAGAAGTTGTCGAAGCCCGGTCTTCGTCATAAGAAGGCCGGCTCGAAACCTAGGCAGCAATGCCGTATTGTGAATATCCTTGGTTCCTCTGATGATTTGGAATTTCTTGATTCGGGGGTTGAAGATGACGGGAACAAGGGGTGCGGAGCTGCCCCTGTGCCTGAGGTGGAGAAGATTGTTGTGCCTAGCTCGGAGGTTGTCACGGACCCTCCTATTTCGGGGAGTGTTGGTGGCGCGGATCCGGTTGGTGATATTGCGAAACTTCCTGGAGCCGAGAACACTCAAGACAAGGGAAAAAGCCCTGCGCATGTTAGTGCTCGTCCTGAAGCTTCGGACGACGCCAAAGCATCCCCCGAATTCATGCAGTCCTTGGCGGAGACTGTGAGCTCATCTGGCGCTGTAGAAGGTCATACCTTGGAGATGGTGCTTGCGGAGAAGAGATCTTTTGATCCCTCAACGTATTCTTACAACAAGGCTGTTGGTATGAGGGACTTACAAACTTTATTATCTGTTCATTTGCCATTTTATAAAGAAAGTGGGGTAATCGAATCTCATGTGCTGTGGGAGCTAAGGGATTCTGCTCGGCTTGCAGGAGCCACATCAGAAGACGCTGTACGTTTGGAGGGTGGCGCCCTTGGTAACCAAGTTTTGGAGGAAGGGGAAATTCCAAGTGCTCCCGGCTCTTCTCTGATTGTGAAACAACCAGGCACTAGCAACTCTGCTGAACCTTCGGCGCCTTTGGATCCCAAAGGTTAGTCCTTGACTTCATTCGCTTTCTTCCATTGTTTTTGCTGGTTTTAGCATTTTTTGTTAGGTTTGGACATGCTGTGTTTACTTTTTGTTTTTTCTTAGCTTTTGAAAAATCCGTCCAAGACATGGAGGCCGGCCGCCTGGCCGGCCTATCAGCGGAGCTTTGTTATAAAGCCATGATTTCAAGTCAGAAGCTCCTTGAAAAGTACCGTCTTCAAGAGAAGAAATTCCTGGCTTCCGAAGCCGAGAAGATCGAACTGAGCCGTGAAGTCATTAGGCTGAAAGAAGAAAACAGAGCTCTAGCCAAGATTTGCAAGCTGCGGGACGAAAGTATTGAGATCCTGAAAGATAACATCAAGACCTATCAAGAAGCAGCGCTGAAATTAAACGAGGATGCTGAGAAACATGACAGCCTGCTCGAGGAGTTCAAAAAGATAGCCGAAGATGATCGCCGCACTATTGAGACCTTGCAAAAGGAAAAGAAGGCCCAACAAACTGAGATTGGAGAACTCAAGAAGGAGGTTAAGGGTCGGGATAACTTTATAAAAGCGGCCTAAGATGTTTTGAAAGAAAACTTCAAAGATTTGCATGAAAAGTATGCTCGTGCCCTTGGGGAATTTGGTGCGGAGCCCCTGCCGTTCCCTGGTGACAAAGACGCCAAGGCCATCTTTGAATGGATGGGGCAAGAGTTCGATCACCTCCCGGGAGTGATGACCGGAGCCAGTGACTATGCAGCTTCGATGTGCGTGGAGACTCTCCTTGGGCTTCTTGAAACAACCGGGTGCTCAAATTTTCTGTCCTTGGGAGCCAGGAACTACAAGTTCCCGACCGCGGAAGAGCTTGATGATGGAGTTGCCTCAAAGAATGTTCGAGTGATCAAGAAAATTTTCTTGACCCTGTTTTGGGAGGCGTCCGGTCAAGAATATGCTAAGGTTGTGGCGCGCCGGCTTCTGGCGGAGGTAGACGTTTTGCGTTATTGGTTCTTTGCTTAATTTCATTTCCCCTTTTTTCTTTGGGTCGCTAACTTCTCTGTTTTGTAGGCGAAGGAAAAGGAGGCATTGGGATCGGATTTGAGCGATGGTGACAGCGATGGTGATGGAGATCCTGCAAGCACGGCTCCGGGAGGTTCAACCTCTGGTGTCAACAAAGATGCAACTGATGACAACGCTGAGGGCAAAGATGGCGAAGCCTGAAGACTTCTAGCTTGAACTGTCGTCTTTTTGTGACGCCCTGCGTGGCGGTTTGAGCTTTAAGTGTTGGAGAACTTATGCTTAAGTATGGAAACTTGTAAATAACATCATTGGCCTTGTTGCCCTTTTCTATTTTGCTGCTTGTCTTGATTGAAGAAAACGTCACCTTCTTTTGGAGTAGTTTTTGTAGTTTACTTCGTGCGAGGATGTCAATTTTTGATGTTTCTTAGCTTCAGGAAAAAGAGCGAAAAACTTACTTTGTTTTTGAAGAAAACGTCACCCCCCTTTTTTTGGTCTTTTTCCCGAAGCCCTTAGGTAGAAAGGTGTTTGCGAAGCTGTTTAACTTTCTTGCGGGTAAGCTGTTCTTTCTTGACAAGAGTTCAAAGTCTAGAGAGGCTTGTTCAGAGCTTCGCAGACTTTCTTTTCGACGGTCGAATATCAACAATCTTGTTGCTTTTTCGACTGAAATTTTGTACCTATTGTAGAAACGTTCTTTGAACAAGATAAAGTTGATCCGCAATTTCTTATGCGGCTAGCATTTTCTTAGTATAATCGGTGTTTCTGAAAAGGCTAAAACCTTGCGAAGCTTGCTCCGAGCTTCGTAATTTTTCTTACGTATCAACGAACAACAGTGATCTTATTTCTTTTTTGAACGGAAGATTGCTTTCGGATTTTTAGCACTTCCCGCAACTTAGTCTGTTGCCTAAGGGATTGCTTGGTACTTAGGCATGATTGCTAAGATTTTTATGAGACAACGTGTGTAAGCTTGTTGCTTTTTCGTTGCTCTTTGGGCAGAAACCCCCTTTGCGGAAAGTAAATGACCGGAAATGAATTGCTGAAAGTAAAGAAATTTAAGGGGAAAGTAATCTCATTAAGATTGAAATTTGATACACGGATCCGCCTCATTAAAAACCTTGCCTCCTGGTTTGGAGTCCCCTTTTTGCAAGGAAAAGAGTACGGATCTCGATAAATGTAAAGTACTAAAAGGAAAATATAAGAGGAAAAGAAACATGAGATAGCTAAGCTCCGGCTCCGTTTATAAGTTTACGAAGCTAGAACTTTTACATTGCCTTGTTCTTTTAAGGGTAGTATTTGAGGAGGCTGTCCGCGTTCCAAGTGTGCGGCAATGCATTGCCCAGCTGGTCTGCCAAGTGAAAAGACCCTGGCCTGATACTCTTTGTTACGATGAATGGCCCTTCCTAAGACTCTTGTAGCTTCCCTGGGTTGTCAAAATTTTTCTTCTTCTTGATGACCAAATCCCCTACCTGTATTTCTTTCCTCACGACTTTCTTGTCCCTCCACTTCTTGGTTTCTTGTTGATATTTTTCTAAGTTGTCCGCAGCTTGGAGTATGTCTACCTCGATGAAATCTTTTTCGGCTTCTTCGAAGCCCCCGTCTTGTGCTTTCAATACTCGGAAGCTTTGGTTTTTTATCTCTTCTGGTGTCATGGCTTCGGAGCCGAATAGCAACTTGAAAGGTGAGAAACCTGTGGTTCTTGAGACGCTGGTGTTGTGCGACCAAATGACCTTTGGCAATTCGTCCACCCATTTGCCTTTTCTCTAGTTGAACAGACACTTCTTTATGCTAGAGAATATTTGGCCATTTGCTCTCTCTACAGCTCCGTTTGATTGTGGGTGGTACACAGAAGCAAATTTTAGCTTGGTTCCCATGGTGAGGCAGAATTCCCTGAAATTGTTGCAATCAAATTGCTTTCCATTGTCCACGGTTAGCTCTCTAGGGACCCCAAATCTGCAGATTATGCTTTACCAAAAGAATTTTTGGATGTTGCGAGATGTGATGCTGGCCAGCGGTTTGGCTTCGACCCATTTGGTGAAGTAATCTACAGCGATAGCTGCAAATCTACAGTTTCCTTGCGCTGCTGGTAAGGGTCCAACTAGATCCATTCCCCATCTTTGGAGTGGCCAAGAAGGCGGTATTAACTGTGTAGGCATTGATGGGCTTCGCTGGTTGTTTGCATTCTTCTGGCAGGCTTCGAATGTTTTTACCAGGTGGTGGGCATCATCAATGATAGATGGCCAGTAGAAACCTTGCCTTAGTGTTTTCTGGGCCAAAGCTCTGGACCCCATGTGGGCTCCGCAAAAACCTGAATGAATCTCTTTCAATAGCTCTTTTCCTGCATCGAAGCTGATGCATCTCAGGGTTGGAGCTGATATGCCAGATTTGTACAATTCTCCATCGATTATCTCGTAGCCTAGGGCCCTTTATCTCATGCGATTTAAGGAAACTTCCTCGGTAGGTTCATAGTGACCCCTTAGGAAGGCTAAGATTGGAGCCCTCCAGTCATACTTCTCTATGACATTGATTGTTTTGGCCTTCGGTTCTTTTACAGCAGGCGTGGTCAGGACCTCATAGAAAACATCCGGGGGGAGAGCTTGATTTTGAGCAGCGGCCTTTGCTAATGCGTCCGCTTCATTCTTTGAGTTTCTTGGGATGTGCCCTACTGTGTATCCCTTGAAGTGCTTTTCCATAGATCTTACTGCAGCGAGATATTTGACTAGCTCTGGCTCTCTAGCTTCGGTATCTTTCTCTACATGCCCCTGAACGACTTTGGAGTCTGATCTCACAATAAAGCTTTGTTGGCCTAAAGCTTTCATTTTCCTTAGTGTAAGAAACAGAGCTTCGTATTCTGTTGTGTTGTTGGTTGCTCTCTCACTGTCTGGGAAGTCCAATCTGACTGCGAATCGCATTTTGATTCCAGTTGGAGAGGTTATGATTGCCGAAGCTCCGGCTCCTTTGTGACAATAAGCCCCATCGCAGTATGCAATCCATGGCTCATCGATGTTTGCGGGGCTCGAACTAACTGGAGAAGTCCAATCCACAACAAATTCTGCCAGGGCTTGAGATTTGATGGCGCTTCTTCTTTCGAAGTCCACTACATGTTCTGACAATTCAAGAGCCCATTTGGAGATTCTGCCCGAAGCTTCTCTATTGTTGAATAACTCATGCAGAGGTTGATCTGTTACCACTATAATTCTGTGGGACTCAAAATAATGCTTGAGCTTCCGTGCTGCCATAACGACTGCATATGCGATTTTTTCAAGTTCTGAGTAGAACACCTTTGAGCCTGTGAGTGTTTCAGAGACAAAGTAGACTGGGACCTGAGTCAGCTTCCCTTCCATCTCCTTTTCTTGTATCAACACTGCGCAGACAGCAGTTCGCGAAGCCGAGATGTAGAGTAGTAGGGCAGAGCCAGGCTCCAGTGGGCACAACTTGGTTAGCTTGGTGAGGTAAAGCTTGAGCTCCGCAAATGCTTTGCTCTGATCTGGTCCCCATTCGAACTTCTTGTTGTTTCTGAGAACTTGGAAGAAATGGAGGCTTCGCTCTGCAGCCTTGGACACGAATCTGTTTAATGCTGCAATTCTCCCTGTGAGCTTCTGGACATCTTTCAGAGACCTGGGCTCCTCCATCTTTATTATTGCCTGGATTTTGTCGGGATTGGCCTGTATTCCCTTGGTTTCTACCAGGCATCCCAGTAATTTTCCTCTGCGGACTCCGAACACGCACTTCTCAGGGTTCAATCGCAGGTTTGCGGCTCTCATGTTCGCGAAGGTTTCTGCTAGGTCGACGATGTGATCGCCGCGCTTGTCGCTTTTGACAACTATGTCGTCGACATATGCCAATAGATTCCTGCGCAGTTGGTCAGAAAACACCGAAGCCGTCATTCTTATGAATGTTGGTCCTGCGTTCTTGAGCCCCTCGGGCATTCGTAAGAAACAGAAGATGCCGAAGGGTGTAATGAAGCTAGTTTTGTCCTCATCCTCTTTTCTGATTCTTACTTGATGGTAACCCGAAAACATGTCAAGTAGCGACAACATCTCGCTGTTTGCCGCGTCATCCACTATTTTGTCTACCCTCTCCAGTGGTTAATCATCTTTTGGGCAAGCTTTGTTCAAGTCTGTGAAGTCTATACACATTCTCCACTTCCCGTTTTTCTTCTTTACGGGTACCGTCTTTGCGAGCCATGTCGAGTATTTGGCTTCGCAGATCACGTTGGCATCTAACAGCCTTTGCACTTCGGCTTTCACGGCTTCAGCTTTCTCGTCAGACATTTTACGGAGTTTTTGCTTTTTGGGCCTGATGTTTTTGTCCATCTCCAGCCTGTGCTCTATGATGTCTCGGTCAACTCCTTTTAGGTCTTGGGCTGACCATGCGAACACATCTTGGTTTTTGGCTAAAAATGTTAGCAACTCCCGCTCTTCGTCTAAGCTTAACTCGACTTCGATTGTTACAGCTCTATCTGGGATATGTGCATCCAGCGGGATTCTTTTTGTCTCGCCGTCGGCGCTGATGTTAACTTTCTCCTTGTCCCTCTTGGGCTCTATGATTTTTTTTCTTTCTATCTTTCTCAGCGGCTTCGTCAGCTTCAGCCTGAGTGAGATGGTGGATGCTTCTTTGGCCTGGGGATATGCCATTTTCTATGTCTCTGGCTGTCTGTTGATCCCCAAATACTGTGATAACCCCCTTGAGGGCTGGGATTTTCATGCACAGAAATAGTTGCCGGACCGCAGCATCGAACTTGTTGATGAAGCCCCTGCCCAAGATGGCTAAGTAAGGATAATGCATTTCCACTACATCGAACGTCATCAACTCCGTTCTGGGGTTGTCGAGGTTCCCAAAGGAGACGGGCAACGTGATTTTTCCGAGCGCTCTGACGGGCTTCCCCCCGAAGCCTAGAAGCGGTACATCTGCCTCTTGAAGCAAGTGCGGGTCTATCTTCATTTCCCTGAATGTTTTGGCGAACAGAATGTCCGCGGAGCTGCCATTGTCTATCAGAACTTCCCCAATCTCCCAGCCTGCGATAATTGTCTTGATGACCATGGCGTCATTGTGTGCAGATGTTTTCAGCTTGAAATCTGCCTCTGTGAAGGTAATGGGCACATGCGCCCAGGGCGGCTTTACCGGTGGTCCGTCTTGGGCTATGGTGTGTACCTCTCTGAAATAATTTCTTCTCATTCTCTTGTTCTCGAACTCGAGGGATGATCCTCCTACTATCGGGAACACATGGTGATAGGAATTTTGCTGGTTTTGAGCTTCGGTTTGGGAGATGGCTTTGATGGAGCCGAAGGTAGGTAAGGCTTTGGGATCATTTCTTGGGTTTGGCGGCTCCGCCTTTGGAATTACGTTTGGCATGCCGGGTGGCGGAGGTGGGATTTGTTGCATTGGCTGCGTGTTATGCTGGTTTTGCGGCTGGTATTGTTGTGGCATTGGTGCTTGCCATGTTGGCTGTGGTTGGCTATGTGTGCTGGTTTGGAAGTAATTTTGGTTTCCTTGGTTATAGGGATGTAGCGGAGGTGCGGTGGGATATGAGTTTTGGTGAAAAGGCGGCTGAGGCCAAGTGTGATTGACAGGTTTTGGTGGTGGTGGTTGGTGTTGGGTTTGGGCAGCACTTTTTTCTTCGGCCATTCTTTCCAAAGTTCTCTTGGTTTCGGGACAATTGTCTGTGGACTGGTGGGGTTGCTTTCTGTGGAAGGAGCAGTAAAACAAGCGTGGGTGAGAGTTTTGGTTTTGAGGTGATGGACCGCCGCCTCTGCCTCTTCCTCTTTGATTATGACCTCCGCGGTTTGAAGTTTGCGGAGCCTGGTGCGGAGGCTGGGTTTGTGGTGGGTTCGAGCTTGGGTTTTGGTTTTGGTTTGGGGTGTGAGGCGTGGCATCTATGGGGAGCACCTGGTTTGGTGGGTAAGGAGCTCTATTGTTCTGAATACTTTGGTGAGAGGGAACCCATTCTTGTTCTCTCTGTGCTTGCCTTAGACGATTTCTTTCGGCCACTCTTCTCCTGTGGTCTTCGTCTGATCTGCAATACTCTTCGAGCTCCACCAAGAGTGCTTGCATTGTTTTTGGTTTTTTCCTCGAGAGATGTGATGCTGTTTGCCCTGGGTTTAGCCCTTTGATACAGGCGGCTATGGCAACCTTCTCTGATACGTCCGGGGTTTGGGACTTCAGCTGTAGGAATCTCCTTACATAGTTTGCTAAAGGCTCTTTTTCTTTTTGGATGCAGTAGAACAGGTCCCCTTCATCAGTAATTGCGGCTTGGAAGCCTTGGAAAATTTGGATGAGCTTCATCTTCAGATCAACCCAACTGTATACCGAGTGGGGTGGCAGTAGTGAATACCAATTCAACGCTGCGCCTTCGCATGCTATGATGAATGACTTGGCTAAAACAACTTCGTCACCTCCGGCCGAAGCTACGGCGGCTTCGTAACTCATTATGAACTGCCTTGGGTTCGTCAACCCGTTGTATTTTGGCAGAGAAATTGTTTTGTAGGAAAAGGGCCATGGCGCTGTTTGCAGGCCGATGGATAAGGGAGATGTAGCATCGACGGTCATGAACATTCCCGCAGTGGGTGGGAAGTTAAACACAATGTTTTCATTTTGAGGGGTTGGGCCTTCCTCGCAGTCTCTGGTGGGACTTGGGATGCACACCGGTGGGACTGCAGCTCACCCAGTTCCTGCTGCATCCGAGCCAGTTACAGCTTCGCAGCTTTAATCTTTTTGATTTTTTCTTCGGCTTGTTTCTGAGCCTCGAGCTCCATGGCTACCCGCTCCTTTTCTTTTTTCATGGCTTCGATTTGCTTTAGTACTGAGTCAAGCTCCCTTTCAGCTGCGCCTTCTTTATCGTTCGTGAGGCTGGTTTCTGGGTTTGAGTCTTGCGTGGTCTTTCCTGCCGCCTTTCTTTTTTCACTGCGGGTTCGGGCGAGGTCCTCGTCCTCCGGCCTAGGCTCCGGAGCGACTATGATTCTTTTTCCTTGGCAGCCACCCTGGGCTCTTCTTGGTCAGCAGTCTTCTTCTTTGGAGGTGCCATTGTGGGTTCCTTGGTGGTTAAGAACACGGTGGGCGCCTTTGTTGGGGACAGATAACCCCCAAACAAAGAAAAAGAAATCCAACAAACAGTTCACAATCAACGCGTTATGTTCGCAAGCAATAAATGATCAACTTTCCTCAATGTATTACACACTCTCCTTTCCAAAACAGCCGTCCCTTTACAATGAGGAGAGGGCCTCCTTTTATAGTGCCAAAAGACCAAATTTACATTCCATGTATGCCCTCGAAACCCTAACCCCTAACACGAAACATTCGAGGGCAAACTTGGTTTTTTGTACATTTTGCGGAATTGACGCCGTAGTTTGCGGAGCGTAGATCACGCCGGAGACAGCGGAGCGGGCAACGCGGCGTGAAGATCGGAGGTAGTTCCGTGTTGGACCAGCTTTTGACCGAGTCTTTATTCTCTAATCTTAGAGAACCTCGGGGCTCCGCCATCTTGCTCCTCTCGGTCCTTCCTTCCTGCGGCGGCCCAGGGCTTCAAGACCTTCTGAGCGGGGGTCGACGAACCGGCTTGGCTTCTAGGT
Organism: Cenchrus fungigraminus; assembly: GCA_036936925.1. Lineage (NCBI taxonomy): Eukaryota > Viridiplantae > Streptophyta > Magnoliopsida > Poales > Poaceae > Cenchrus > Cenchrus fungigraminus. Next base: position 27,215,324 of record CM072775.1, read on the forward strand.
CGAAGCCGAGACCTTCGCCACCTTTCCTCTTCGACCAGGAATTCCTGATTGTTTCCTGCAGTGATATATCTTGTGACAGTGTTAGATCTTATAACCAGCTGATGGACGTAAAAGGTGCCGGAGCCCGGACTTCATAGCTGTTCCCGAAAGAACCTGTCAAAATCACACATTTATGGGTTAAAACAACAAGCACGGAGCCCAATTTCCTTCTCTTGCCGAACATGTTTTCGGTTTCGCAGAAGGCTCTTTAACTTCTTTAAAAAACCTTAGCGAAGCCCGTGACTTTTACTTCCTCTACATAAGATCCGAAGCCCGAATGTTGTTTTAGCTCGCGCAAACCCCCGGTGCCCATAGGTGAGGTTTTCTACAGCCCCAACAACACACAAGACCACAAGTCCTAGAGACAAGCCTTGAATCAAACCACAGAAGCACAAGACAAGAATCAAAGCACTTGGCCAATTCTGGAAACGACCAGTGCGGACTGTCCGTATGGTACGGCCAGACTATCCGCGACGCACAGGCGAACTGTCCGGACCAACCTTGCGGACTATCCGAAAAATGCAACCGAACCACCAGAGACGCACTAGAAAATTCGAACTGTCCGACGGGACCAAGCGGACTGTCCGCCAGTGTCGCGGACTGTCCGTGAGGCCTGGGCGGACCGTCCGGCAAACCTCGCTGGAAACCCCAGACAAACTCAGCTCCACCCCAGACAAAAACTTGGCCACGCGGACTGTCCGTGAGGGACACGCGGACTGTCCGCAAACTGCTTGCAACAAAACCCTAGGGCCACGACGGATCAAAACGTGAGTCCGCAAGAACAGACGACAAACACGCGACGAACCCTAACGCGCGGACTGTCCGCTAGCCACGGACAGAACAGCTCGAGCTCGCGAAGTCAAACCTCCAAATCCATCACCGGATCTCCCAAATGGCTAGACCACTTGAGACAAGACTTTGGGGAGATGAGAAGCGTCACACAAGGAAGCTATGCCCCAAAAATTTCGACCTCTAACTCCCTAAATCACCGGGAATCGCAGATCACTCGAACCACCACCAAGAACTCGGGTTCCAACCAAAAATGCACGAATCGAAGGTGTTTCCTGACGTTTGAGGGGTCAAGATCACCCACAAAGATGCGCAAGGCATCCACCCATGATCCCCTCAAAGAAACGCCCTCAAATCCACGAATCGAGCGAAGAACGAAACCCCCCCCCCAACATAGCCCTGAAAATGACACGAAAATCACAGAGGACTAGGAGATCACCGCAACGCCGAATGCTTCCATACATCCAGAGGTCAGAGTCTATATAAGAATCTAGCCTAAGGAAAGCAGACGAAAAAGAAACAGTTCAGAGCAATCTACCGCGGGAGGAAAACCTAGAGTCCAAGAGAGAGAGATGCCATCCACCTCTCCGCTATTTATACGAAGTCCATCGGAGGGAGGTAAATGACCACACTACCCCTACAACTTGAAATGAAGATACAACCCCTCAGGGGCATTTTGGTCAAGTCTTCATCGAGCGGACACGCTTCCACCGCAGCCTTGCTTAGCATCGACGCAAGCCCTGCGATCACACCACGTGCCCCCAGCCTCGAATCTCCCCGAAGCTCCCGGATCACCATCTCCGTCGCCTCGGGCCTCCGGACTTGGTTTTGAGGCCCAAACCAAGAAACCGTCCAACGAAGGTTTTGTGGGCAAACCAACAAACCCCGCGTTCAAGCTTCGGGCTCGATCCGCTACCTTGCACCGGCCCATGTTCACGACTTCAGCCCGCCAGTCTTGCACCGCACGGCTCGCACTTGACCCCATCGGCCACCGGGTCCATCGAACCAAGCCTACTTGCCTCTCCATCACCCGGATGCCACCACGGCTAAGGCCTTTCGCGCTTGTTCTTCACCTGCACCGACACGAGTCAAGACGCAACCTATACCTGCACACTTAGCCAAGCATCAGTCCACACAACGTTGTCAATCACTCATCACTAAGGAGCGACCCTCCACTGGTCCTCGGACACACCTGGTCCTCAATCTCCCCCTTGATGAGTGCATTGACAACACCCATAGTAACCATGATAGATAAAAAGAAAAGAAAACAACCACGAACGCCAACCTCCAAAGCAAGTGTCCAAAACCAAAGAACAAGCGAAAACAAGATCACTCGCCAAACCAAGTCTCGGCCCCCTAAGACAAGGGCAACGGCTCGACACAGCCGAGACAAAACAAAGCTCACAAAGAGCACACCACAAAGCACAAAACTCAGGAAAAACAAAGGAGCTCCACCTGCACATATGCAAACTCCCCCTGAGCAAATGCAACTTCTTCTTCTCAATTTTTCTCCTCACATGCAACATCTCACAAATGCATACCAAATTTTCCACAACTCCCCCTATCATACATAACTCTCCCCAAATGTGCATAACTTCTCCCCCTTGTTGACAATGCATGAATCAAGGTATATGAAACACTTCCCCTTGTTTTTATGAAAAATGCATGTCAAGGCATATATACAATCTACCAAGCTTCTCAAATATACAAAGAGCACAACAAAATGCTACACATGAAACATAGAGCAAGCAAAGTAGACATGGTGTAGTTAGCACATTGCCATCAAGAAGGTAGAGACATATAAGCATGTGACATGGCTAAAAGCAATTTTAAGCAAATTTTCACAAAGAAACATTCATCTCAAGAGCAAGACCCTATCCATAGCAATTTGAGCACAAATACATTAGATCATCCAAAGTTTATGCAAGATCACAAATTCTCATCACACGATCATTATAAATGCTCACAAGCTACTCAAGTCATGTTAAAGCCACCGAACCATGTGTCTACTTATTAAAATGAGACTTCTCATGGTAGACAACATGCTACGGTTTAGCACCCAAGGTATGAAAATCAAAAGCATAAAAACATAATTAGGAGCTCATTTTTCAAGCATAAGGCAATTCATACACCAATTTCATTTTCAAGTTTAAACAAGGTACATGAAGTGCCTTTGCGGCAAAAAGAAGCTTATGCTCCTCCCCAAGTAAGCAAATGGGCTAAACATTTACAATGACAAAAGTTCTTTGACCCCAAGCAAAGAGAACATGATACTCAACCACAAACTAAACATGATATAGGCATTTAAGCACAAATTAAGGATAGACAAGCATCTACTCATGAGAGGGGCAATTTTATCATTTTCACAAACATGAAGCTATCTCATCATACATATATGGCACAACCATCAAGAGCATAGCATTCACATCACCATTTACCAAAACATGCACATATCTCATACATAGCACATCAGTGATCAAAGTATATAAGAGAAGCTTTTCCTAGCACAAGTGATCCAAAGATGGCTATCCTACCAGGTTTTGTACAGAAAGTAAAATGCATGTATGGAATGCAACAAAATGGAACAAATATCACATATATACATGAGAAGCTCCAAGACCCAGCTAGAAAGGAAAGCACACCCCAAGTTCACCCCGCAAGCGAGTGAAAGTGACTTGGTCAAGTGGTTTGGTGAATATGTCGGTTAGCTGATCTTGGGTAGGTACATAGGACAAAGATATGTTTCCCTTCTCAACATTGTCCCTCAGAAAGTGGTACCTCACTTCTATGTGTTTCGTTTTGGAGTGAAGGACTGGGTATTTGGCTACACTTATGGCACTGGTGCTGTCACAAAAGAGTGGAACCTGGGAGCACTCCTCACCAAAATCGCTCATAGTGTAGGTCATCCAAAGCAGTTGGGAACAACAACTAGCAGCAGCTACATACTCGGCATCTGTAGTGGACTGGGCTACACTGGATTGCTTGCGAGATGACCAAGAGACCAAAGAAGAACCAAGGAACTGACAACACCCAGAGGTAGACTTGCGGTCCAATCGACACTCAGCAAAATCAGCATCGGAGTACCCGTGAAGTCTGAGTGTCAAGCAGGCAGAATACCAAAGACCAAACTCAGGAGTGTAGTTCAAGTACCTGAAAATCCGCTTGACGGCCTGCCGATGTGAAGTCCTCGGTGAAGACTGAAAACGAGTGCACCGACACACACTGAACTGTATGTCCGGCCTCGTCACCGTCAAGTAGAGGAGGGAGCCGATCATGCACCGGTACTCCTTCTGGTCCACGGGTTCGCCATCCTCATCAGCATCCAAAGCCGTAGTGGTACCCATCAGTGTAGTCAGCGGCTTGGAGTCGTTCATGCCAAACTTCTTCACTATGTCCCTGGTGTACTTCGCCTGATGTACAAACGTCTCGTCCTTGCACTGCTTGATCTGGAGTCCTAAGAAAAACTGCAGCTCGCCCATCGTGGACATCTCAAATCCCTTCTCATGTCATCTGCAAATCTGGCAACAAGATCATGAGAAGAGCCACCAAAGATTATGTCATCCATGTATATCTGAACAATCAAAAGGTCATTCCCATGCTTAAGGAGAAACAGGGTCTTATCAACTGTGCCCATCACAAACCCCTTACTCAGCAAAAACCCTCTCAACCTGCCATACCAAGCTCTAGGTGCCTGTTTCAACCCATAGAGCGCTCTCTGGAGTTTGTAAACACGGTGTGGGTATCTCTCACTCTCAAACCCTGGGGGTTGCCTCACATACACTTCTTCCTCTATCACCCCATTCAAGAAAGCACTCTTCACGTCCATTTGGTACAACTTGAACCCTTTAGCCACGACAAAGGCTAGAAGGATCCTAATTGCCTCCAAACAGGCCACAGGAGCAAATGTCTCCTCATAATCTATACCCTCTTTCTGGTTGAACCCCTGAGCCACCATCCTCGACTTGTTTCTCACAACCATCCCATTCTCACCCTCTTTGTTCTTCCACACCCACTTGGTACCTATGGGACGGCAATTTGGTGGTGGATCAACTAACACCCAGATTTGGTTTCTCTCAAAGTTTTCCAACTCCTCATGCATGGAATTCACCCAATTCTCGTCAGACAAAGCGTGTCGAATATCTTTGGGCTCAAACGACGCAACAAAAGCAGAGTGAGCGAAATGAGAAGTGTACCTTGACCTCGACCGTGTAGTGTGTTCATGTAGGTCACCTATGATCGTCGTCGGTGGGTGATCCACCTGTACACGTCGTGGAGCCTCTCGCCTGGACACAATCTCCTCCTCAGCAGCAGCCTCCACTCGAACAGCCTCAGTCGTAGTGGGTGTAGGGGATGGTCCATCCTCGATCGTCGTCGTAGTAGTGGAAGTAGCACGTACACGATTAGCCGCGGGAGCATCACCTCCATCATCGTCTTCATCTCCATCTCCGTCCAGCTCATCCTCAAAGATTCTCGCTCCAATCTCCTCATCACCTGCACACTCAAAAGCAGAAGAGCTACATTGCTGTGTCTCATCGAAGGTTACCTCGCAAGTCTCCATGATTCGGTTAGTGTCAAGGTTGAGCACAAGATATGCTCTAGAATGAATCGCATAACCAAGGAAAATACCATCCGAACATCTAGACTCAAACTTGTCCAACTTGCCCATCTTCAGAATGAAACACTTGCAACCAAAAGCTCTAAAGTGACTCACCTTGGGTTGTCGCCCATGCATCAGCTCATAAGAGGTCTTCTTCTTAAAGGCACGAAGGAATATGCTATTTGAGACATAGCAAGTGGTATTGACCGCCTCGGCCCAGAAACGCCTAGGAGTCCTATGCTCATCGAGCATCGTCCTGGCCATCTCACAAAGGGTCCGGTTCTTCCTCTCCACTATGCCATTCTGGCAAGCGACATATGGAGAAGAATACTGATGATCGAGACCAAGATCACTACAAAAGGCATCAAAATGAGAGTTCTTAAATTCTGTGCCATTGTCACTGTGTATAGCTCGAATGGCATCACCATGTCTCTCATTCTTCAACCTCAAGATCAAGTCCCGAACAAAGCCAAATGTCTTCCTCTTATCCTCGAAAAAGAAAAGCCAAGAGTACCTCGAAAAATCATCAACAACCACAAGAACATACCACTTCCCACCCGCAGAACGAACACGAGCTGGCCCAACCAAATCCTTGTGCAACAGCTCACAAGGTCGCTCGGTCATGACCGCAGTCAGAGGGGCGTGAGAAGCAGCAACCATCTTTCCATGCCGATAAGAAGCACAAACCAAATCCTTCTCGAATTTCAACTTAGGCAATCCTCAGACAAGATCAAGACCACTCAAGCGGGAAAGCAACTCAAAGCTCAAGTGTCCCAACCTCCTATGCCATTTCCAAAGCTCGGCCGAAACGCTAGCAACAAAGCATCGAGAAGGACCAACAGACTGGGAAAAATCGGCACGGAAAATTTGACCCTCGGGGACGATTGTACAGACAAGATCGCCTCGAGAATCAAGCACACGAGAAGCGCGCAACTTAAAATGAACCTCAAAACCTTCGTCAAGTAACTGAGATACTGACAACAGGTTAAAACCAAGTGACTTGACCAAAGCCACACTTCTTAAGGTCACCTTGCTACTCACCTTCACCATACCTTCAGCAAGTACTCGTCCTCTCCCATTGTCCCCGAAAGAGATGTACTCCCTCGTACTCACCGGGGTGAGGCTAGAGAACCACCCACGATCTCTGGTCATCTGTCGTGAGCAACCGGAGTTGATCAACCAAAGGTCCTCCAAGCCTCCCACCTGCAATCAAAAACGAGAACGAGAATGAGCAAGCGACTCAACACTGGGGTTAGTACTAAAAGAGTCAAAACAGTGTCGAGCCATTTGCTCAAAAAAAAGGGTTAGCAAAATCCATCCTACCAAAACCTCTAGGCGGAGGCCTCTCACGCCTACCACCAAAGGACCTGTCACATCTCACCGGAGGAGTACGTGCACCACGAGGGGGAAAACGTGGCTCGTAGTCCATCTGAGACCCAAAGCTCTGATCGTGCCTCCCAAACTCGTAACGTTCACGAGAAGGAGCACGTCGAGCCAACTCACCACGCCCAAACCCAACACGCCTATCTCTCTAAGGGAAACCACCTCCACCTCCACGAGTGGGAACTGTACGCACATACACCTCACCCCTAGGTAAAGGCCCTCTACGAGGCTCAGGCACACCACGAGAAAGGTGGTACCTGTCCTTGTTTGCCATCTCCCTAGCAAACCTCTCATCTCTCTTCCTCCTGAAACAGAACTCATCCTTATGTCCATCCCTCCCACAATACTCACAATGGAAGCGGATCGGCTGTGGCTTAGGCTGTGGCTTCTCTACAGGCTTCTCAGCAGCCTTCTCTCCTGACTTCCCCTCAAAGACATTACCCAGGTTGCTCACAAACTTGATGGGTTTCTGGTAATTCTCTGTTTTCTGGGGGAACACTGGTGGGTCTGGAGTTGTATCAAGCTTGTTTCTGAGGTGGTTTGGCTTGGGTGCATATTTGTTCATGGGTATGGTGTGTGGTGGAGTGGGGATCTCTCCAACTTTCTCTTCTCCCTCACCACTCTTCTCACCACTCTTCTCACCACTCTTGCCAGCCCCCAACGCCTGACCATCAAACCTCTTGAACTCAGCCAACATCAAACTCAACTATGGCTCAAGCCCAGACAACCAACTCATCAATTTCCTAAGCTCGTCATTTTCATCCTGCAAACGGTCAACATAGTGTGCAAGTTCCATGTTTCAAAGCATGCATTTCATAGGTAGAACATGATGTAGGAATGGGAGCCTTCAAAGCAGCCTCAAGAGAAACTATTCTAGTGTGAGACTCATCTAGCCTAGCATGCAACACAAGACATGAGGTACAAGCACCTAACAAAGCTGGCCTAGATTTCAATTCATCACACTCAATGCTACCCACATCTAGTTCCTCAAGAGTAGAGGCATGCTTCTCCTTGAGAGTAGTCAAATCAGCAAGAAAAACAGAGCAATCACCACAGTCAATCTCATCAGACACCACAGGAGCAGATTTCAAAGAGCCTATATCATTTCTAGCATCAAGCAAGGATTCAAGCTCAGCTATCTTGTCCTTAGCATCACCCAATAAAGACCTAAATTCCCTCTTATCCTTGTTGGTCTTTCTAAGCACATCATCACGGTTATCAAGCAACTCATTGAGCCTAGCATTCTCCTCTAGCAAGAAGTTGGGATCATGTCTTACCTCTTCCTCGGAATCAGAGTTTGAATCCGAGCTATGCTTCCCACCCTTCTTGGAGTGTGCCATGCCGCAAAATCCTCCTTGTGCGACGAAGCTCAGGCCGGTGAAGTTCTTACCTGTGTGCCGCTTGTCCTTGCGCCTTTCTTGCTCTTCCTCGCTGCTCGAGTCGGAAGAAGCATCGCTTGATGTGGAGTCGATGTCGCTCGCTCTGGCCACCATCCCTCGAGCCGTCTTCTTCTTGTACCCGCTACTCTTCTTGTGCCTTCTCTTGCCCTTGTCCTTGTGTTTGTCCTTGTAGTCGTTCCGGGAGCGGTGCTTGTTGTAGTCGTGCTTGGGCTTGCCCTTGTAGTCGTTCTTGGTCTCCATGGCTTCAGGGCATTCGGTGATGAAGTGCCCGTGCTTCCCGCACTGATAGCACATCCCCGAGCTCAAAACCCTAGGGCCACGACGGATCAAAACGCGAGTCCGCAAGAACAGACAACGAACACACGACGAACCCTAACGCGCGGACTTTCCCTGGGGTCCTTGCGGACTGTCCGCTAGCCCCGGACAGAACAACTCGAGCTCGAGCTCGCGAAGTCAAACCTCCAAATCCATCACCAGATCTCCCAAATGGCTAGAGCAATTGAGACAAGACTTTGGGGAGATGAGAAGCGTCACACAAGGAAGCTATGCCCCAAAAATCTCGACCTCTAACTCCCTAAATCACCGGGAATCGCGGATCACACGAACCACCACTAAGAACTCAGGTTCCAACCAAAAACGCACGAATCGAAGGTGTTTCCCAGCGTTTGAGGGGTCAAGATCACACACAAAGATGCGCAAGGCATCCAACCATGATCCCCCTCAAAGAAATCCAAGAAGAAACGCCCTCAAATCCACGAATCGAGCGAAGAACGAAACCCCCCCCCAACATAGCCCTGAAAATGACACGAAAATCACAGAGGACTAGGAGATCACCGCAACGCCGAATGCTTCCATACATCCAGAGGTCAGAGTCTATATAAGAATCTAGCCTAAGGAAAGCAGACGAAAAAGAAACAGTTCAGAGCAATCTACCGCGGGAGGAAAACCTAGAGTCCAAGAGAGAGAGATGCCATCCACCTCTCCGCTATTTATACGAAGTCCATCGGAGGGAGGTAAATGATCACGCTACCCCTACAACTTGAAATGAAGATACAACCCCTCAGGGGCATTTTGGTCAAGTCTTCATCGAGCGGACACGCTTCCACCGCAGCCTTGCTTAGCATCGACGCAAGCCCTGCGATCACACCACGTGCCCCCAGCCTCGAATCTTCTCGAAGCTCCCGGATCACCATCTCCGTCGCCTCGGGCCTCCGGACTTGGTTTTGAGGCCCAAACCAAGAAACCGTCCACCGAAGGTTTTGTGGGCAAACCAACAAACCCCGCGTTCAAGCTTCGGGCTCGATCCGCTACCTTGCACCGGCCCATGTTCACGACTTCAGCCCGCCAATCTTGCACCGCACGGCTCGCACTTGACCCCATCGGCCACCGGGTCCATCGAACCAAGCCTACTTGCCTCTCCATCACGCGGAGGCCACCACGGCTAAGGCCTTTCACGATTGTTCTTCACCTGCACCGACACGAGTCAAGCCGCAACCTGTACCTGCACACTTAGCCAAGCATCAATCCACACAACATTGTCAATCACTCATCACTAAGGAGCGACCCTATCAGTGTTTTAGACACCGAGCCTACGACGGGGTACTCGAAGTAGTAGATTGTGCGATGGGGCTCACCGAGATCAGGAACACGATGGTGAGACACGGGGCACACAATTAGACAGGTTCGGCCTGCAATGTGCGTAATACCCTACGTCCTGTATGCTGCGTGGCTCTGTATTGATTGCGTATGTTTTGAGAGGGGTCCCTGCCTCGCCTTATATGCCACGGGAGGCAGGGTTACAAGTCGGATTGGTATAAGGGTACTATTCGAGTAGAACCCGGAGTAGCCTACACAAGGTATGGAAAGTTATCCTAGTCTTCGTACAAGTCCTTGTCCACCTTGTCTTGTCTTGTGGCCCACGGTACCAGCACCGTGGCCCACTAGTCGAGTAGTCCAGGTGTATAGGAACTTATCTCCCGGGTATGGCCCACAATGTGTTGGTGGGCCCAGGGATGCCCGGTCGACAAGCCCCCGAGTACTTTGTAGTCGAGTGCGATGCTCCAAGTAGTCTTGAAGGTTTCCACGAGTAGTTCCCAAGCGTCCCCGAGTTCCACAAGCTTCAATCTTTAATAGTACTTGAATCATCACGAGGCTGGAAGGTACTCCAGCTAACTCCATGAGTAGTCTTGAAGTCTTCTCGAGTTGTTCCCAAGCGTCCCCGAGTACTTCCCTTGAAGGTCTTCAATAATACCTACTTTGTTCTTGAAATCTTTGCATCAAAGATCCATCTGGAAATGCGATTACTGAAATCGCATTCCATATGGAATGTAGCCCCCGAGCCTTAGTTCGAATCCAAGATTCAAGCTGAGGGTCAATCATCTATTCTTGGATCTTGCTCCAGAAAATCCTCAGAAAAATTCGAAGAAATAATATAGGAATGCGATTTGCAAAAAATCGCATCCTATATGGATGTAGCCCCCGAGCCTTAGTTCGAATTGACAATTCGAGCTGAGGGTCAATCTGTAGTCTTCGTCAAATAATCCCATAAAATCCTGAGAAAAAATGAAGGACACGTGGCACGGAGCCCCCGAGCCTTGAGTCGAGTACTTTCTCGAATTGAAGGATCCAATCTGACTGTAGAATAGTGGTCTGAATTCAGTGAACTGTAGCTGAGTGAAATCCAATTCCATCAAGTAGTCGAGCTCCCGAGATAGAGCCGAGCAGGTCTTGGATTTTAGTCCTCTGACTTAGCCAAATGTTTGCCTGTGTGAAACCAATCTGTTGAATACGAAGGGTCCCCAGGTCGAACCGTTTAGGGTTTTGGTTTTATAAATACCCGAAGGGGTATCCCTTAGGGTTTCACTGCTTCCATTCGCCCTTACATCCAGAATAACTTAGCATCCATAACCGCCGCAGAGTTCGAGCGCCCATAGTGCCAAGAGTACACACCTTCATTCCTTCGCCGTCCTCCGATCAATGCGAAAGAAGACCCTCATGACAGGAAGGATGAAGCCCGCACCATCCAAGGGACAGAAAAGGAAATCCGGCCGCGGCAAGAATGAATTGCCAGAGCCCAAGTACAAGACGGTGGTCATCACGAAGCCCCCGAGTCAGGCTGTCTCTTGGAAGAAGTCCAAGATGAGGGAGGAAGATATCCAAGCCCTCGAAGCCGGCAGGTTGCTGCGCGAGAAGGTCATTACTGGTTAGAGCTCTATTGCCGGTGATGCGTGGCCGATGGAAAAGAGCCCGGATGAAATCCTAATGTTCGGGCACTTCGTCGAGCGTGGATTGACGCTGCTGTCGTCGGATTTCTTCCGCGACTTCCTCGACTTCTTTAAATTGGAGCACGTACACCTCAACCACAACAGCATCTCCTAGATAGCAGTGTACGTGCACTTCTGCGAAGCCTTCCTCGGAATCCGCCCTCACTGGGCCTTGTTCAGGAAGATCTTCCGTTTGAAGCCGCAGCCCAACGCCAACTTCCCAGTTGTAGTTGGTGGAGCTGGTGTGCAGATGCGCCAGAAGGCGCAGGAGTTGTACTTTAAGTATGACTTGATTGACTCAAATCAGGACTGGAAGAACAAGTGGTTCTACATAGAGAACGCCCTGCCTCAGCTGCCGAAGCCGAGCATGTTCGCGCCAGTGTACAACAGGCTCTGGAAGGATGAACCTACGATGCAGGAATGCATCCAGATCCCTGAGTTGCTGGCGAAGAATGCGCAGAAGAAGGCGCAGGGCTTGACAGCTGAATGAGTAGCCTTTAGCTTCATGAAGCGACGGGTACAACCCTTGATGCAGCGGGAGCATCTCGGGTTCGAGTACATTGGAGCTGATGATGGCTCCAGGCTATCTTCAGAAGAGATCAGCGATGATCTTATGATGGAGAGGCTGCAGAAGATCTTCAAGAATCTTCACGGAATACATGCAGCTGTCAGTGAATACAGTGCCGACAATCCTCCACATCTGGTGAGTCTCCGAGTACTAGCCCCCGAGTACTTATTATAAGTAGTCGTGTAGCTAATAATTGCCCTGTCTCGCAGGAGGATGTCTTAAAATTTGTGTCCGTTCCCCCTCCTCGTCCTCAAGACCCACTACAAGCGTCGGAGGGAGAGCCAACCGAAGTGGAGGCTCAAGCCCCCGAGACTAGTCAATCTGCTCAAGGGGAAGAAGAAATCTTGGTGGAGGATGCCTCCTCAAGCGATGAAGACGTCCAAACACTTCAACAGTGTTTTGAAGTGAAAAGCCGATACGGGTACTCAGGGGCATCCATCCTCAGTGGCCTTGCCGCTGGGTCATCGAAGAGGCCAGCATCATCTCTTGCAGATGATGTGACGCTGCCACCGCGGAAGAAAAGGACCACGGTGGGGAAGCGGGTCATAAAGAAAATCTCAGGCCTCCCCGTCATTACAGTAAGTGTTGGAGAACTCTTAAGTAGTCATTGTTGCATTGAGTACTTGTTCTCTACTGTAATGTCTTGATCTAAATACTTGCGCAGGTTATCGAGAGTGCAGTTCAAGTACCCTTGAGTAGCCCCCCAAGAATAACAGAACCCGAGGTGGTTCCAGCATCGACCGTGAAGACGGTGGCGCATGTACAACAAGAAGCCGCGGTACCAGGAAGTGTGCCGCCGGTGGATATTGTGCCAGAGGTGCCGGCGGTGCCCTCCTTCTTCGACATGCTAGGGCCGAAAGTATCGGTGCCTCGTGCTGCTCTGTAAGTACCCGAGTAGCCGAGTACTTATTGTGATTATGTACTCTACTTTTGCTGACCAACTTGTTAATGCAGAAAATCCACTGATGTCAAGTGGGGCGCCTCTGGAAGTGGTGCTGCTGGAAGAGACCAGACTCCTCAAGAGCAGCCAGAAGATGTACTTCCAGAGCGCCAAGAAGTACCCGCAGAAGCTGAAGCTGAAGCTGCTCAAGCATTGCAGACTCTCTGGAGCAACGTGGTCAAGGCAGCGGTGGAGGCGACCTCCAGGCCCAGGGCTCAACAACTCGAGGATATTGAAGCCGTGGTGCATGAAGCCCTGGAGGTTGATCCTGAAGCCGTGCTGCGCCATGAGGAAATCCCAGCTGCTGAAGCCCCCGCACATCATATAGATGCACAACTGGCGCTGGAGGAGAACCCAAAGAACCGCATAGTGCCGCATGAGCCACTTATTGAAGATCCGGCTCCTCTGCGTAGTGCCGCAAAGTACTCTGCAGCAAGTACAAGTACTCAGTCCATGGCCGAAAACTTGATGCCATATGATGACTCCTGCCTGGACGAGGACAACTTGCATGCTCATGCAGAGATGTTCCGTGGTGTAGAAAAACTCCTTGCGGTAAGTTGTGTAGTCTCTTATAGAATACTTGTAGTCATAGATATCTTGTCTCTGACTCATAGGTTGTTTTTGCTTTTGCAGGAGGTAGTGAAGCAGTTGAAACGCAAGACTCGCCTGCTTGAACAACACGCGGCTGACATTGAAGAAGTCTCGCGACTCAGAGAAGAAATGAAGCAACAAAAAGCCTTGTCTCTGAAGCTACAGGAGAAACTTGATGCCAACACCGCCGAGTACCACAACGAAATCCAGAAGCTGGCGGCGAAGAAAGATGAAGTTGTTGGTAAGAACAAATCCCTGTGCCTGAAGAATAAAGGTAATCTCCCTTCTGAAATTATCATTGAGTATTTTTGCTCTTGCGCACCATATCTGATAAGTAGCCTTAATCCTTTGCAGAGCTGATGGAAGAAGTCGACAAATTCAAGAACAAGGCGCTGGACTGGCAGCTAGCTTTCAACCATGAAGAAGCAGCTCATATGGATCTGAAGGAAGACTATAAGGTGCGGCGCTTCGAACTTGAGCGCGAAATGGACATCCGCATTGCCGGCTGGACTGATTTGCTCCGTTGCATGCAGTCACTCAAGGAAAAGATTGAAGAAGCTGAGGGCCTACGCTCAGAGCTGAAGGCCTTGACAGAGGTGGCCGAGCCAGTAGCAAATCTATTCGGGCCTAGAGTCGCTGGAATTCAGTCCCGTCCACTTGTGGAGAGGCTGAAAGACACGCCGAAGAAGATTCTGGAGTACGCTCAAAGGTTGGCCTGCACGATCCCAAATCAAGTCCTGAGCTTCATCAAGTCTTTCTATGCCGAGGCGGACCTCACGGTCATCATGAACGGTAGATCTGGAGATTGCACCGACGATCATCTCAACAAGCTGATGTAACAGACTTCTCCAATCGCGGAAGCAGTCTCCAAGTTCATCGATCTCCGCTAGATGTACCTGTAGGTAGAAACACTAGGGAAAAAACAAGTGTAATCCCGAACAAGTGTTTATGTAATATAATTGAAAACTTTGAAGAAATCAATTATCTGGATCCCTTTGTATGCTTATGTGTTGGCCAAGTACTCGAGTTGATATTGAGTGTGTGGCTGCAAAAAGAGATACGATACACGAGTAGAAATACTCAAGTGTAAACATGTTCCGAAGAACGTTAGCTAAATCATGACGAGTGGAACACCTTAGCTGTAGCAGCGTAAAAGAAGGCTTTGTCATGAATTAAGCTAATAGTAGTAACAAGTCAATATAGAGTAGCGGCTTGTACTAAACACATTGTACAGAGTTTACAATGTCTTAAGTACCTCTGAGGCTAACAAGCCTAGTGAGAGAGTATTCGAAAAGAACTTATTCATAACGAGTTGAACACCTTAGTTGTAGCAGCGTAAAAAAGGCTTTGTTATGAACAAGTAGAAGACAGTAATCAAGTCGGTATAGAGTAGCAACTTTATTACTGAATACATTGTACAGTGTTTACAATGTCTTAAGTATCTCTGAGGATATGAGCCTAGTGAGAGAGTACTCGCAAGAATGTTCCGAAGAATGAGTAAGACCGTAGGGGACAGTGTGATGAACTCATCCTTGCTGTAGCAGCAACTTGTATGAGAGTTCCACTGAGACCCTACCAGCAGGGTGTTACTCTAGGCCGCAGCCTCTTATTGAAAAATAGGAACATGGGCAGCATGTGCCACTTATTGCCCTACACGTAGGGATGAAAACGGTCGAAAAAGGTCGAACACGAAATCGTAAATGTAGAAAAACGGTCGGAAGGGAACGGGATTTTTCTACATTTATGAAAGTAAACTACTACAAAATAATGAAGAATGACATTAAAATTAATTAAATCTGACAACTTTTCATAATTTGGTAAAAGCGGGAACAAAGTCATAATGTAGAAAAACGGTCGGAACGGAACGGGATACAAACTGTCCGTTTTCAACCCTACCTACACGATACAGGATCGTCTGGAGAGAGTTATCATGACTCCCTACGAGGTCGCAGAATGAGACTGCCTGGAGAGGGTTGATGAAGCCCCCTGCGAGTGCTCACAGCTGAAAGCTACGAAAAGATACAATCGAAACTGTCTGGAGAGGATTATCTTGATCCCCTACGAGTGGTGACAACCGTAGCTGTCTGTTGAGTGGTTGCAACCGAAGCTGCCTGGAAAGGGTTGATGAAACCCAATACAAGTTGTTTTACAGCCGTAGCCGTCTGGAGAGGGTTGTTGAGACCCCCTATAGGTAGAAGCGACAAAGCTGGTCGATATTCCAAGAGTTGTCGACTTCCTCGCCTTCTAGAGTTTGAAGACGATATGAGCCTGGGCCAGTAACCTTTGCAATAGAGAAAGGACCTTCCCATGGCGAGTTGAGCTTGTGTAGTCCTGCCGCATTCTGGATGCGACGAAGGACTAAATCACCAACGTTGAAGGAGCGTTCCTTAACGTTGCGGTCATGATAGCGGCGAATCCTCTCAAGGTATCGAGCAGATTGAACAAGTACGTTGCAGCGAGCTTCCTCGAGACTGTCGACATCTGTTTGTCTTGTTTCTTCAGCTATACCTTCTTCATACTGATCAACCGTCGGAGAACGCCACATGACATCAGCAGGCAAAACAGCTTCAGAGCCGTAGACCAGGGAGTAAGGTGACTGCCCTGTGGGGGTAGTAGGCTGAGTGCGTAGCCCCCAGAGTGCATTAGGTAGTTCCTTGATCCACTTGCCGCCCTTGGTATTTGTTGCATCATACAGTCGCTTCTTGAGAGCATCCAGTATCATCCCATTAGCGCGTTCCACTTGGCCGTTGGCACGGGGATGAGCGACGGAGACGTACCGGACGTCAATTCCACTATTCTCGCAGTACTCCCAGAACTGGTGATTGTTGAAATTCGAACCCAGGTCTGTGATGATGCGGTTAGGGAAACCATAGCGATGTACGATTTCATCCAAGAAGTCGAGGACACGATCAGCCTTGGGGCAGGTAACAGGCTTGACCTCAATCCACTTGGTAAACTTGTCAATAGCCACCAGAACTCTGTTGAATCCCCCTAGTGCATTTGGGAGAGGACCAATCATATCCAGCCCCCAGCAAGCGAAAGGCCAAGTTGGTGGTATCATGATGAGCTTGTAGGCAGGAACGTGTTGTTGCTTGGCGAAAAATTGGCATCCCTGGCACTTCTTGACTAGTTCCTCTGCATCAGCAAGAGCTGTAGGCTAGTAGAAAGCATGTCTGAACATTTTTCCCACCAAGGTGCGGGAAGAAGCGTGGTTGCCACAGATTCCTTTGTGTGTCTCCTCCAAGATTTCCTTGCCTTCTTCGCGAGAAACGCACTTCATGAGTACATCAGAGCTTGCGCCTCGCTTGTAGAGTTGATTTCCGACTAGAGCATAAGCCTTGACGCAGCGTGAGATGCGCTCGGCTTCTGACTTGTCTTCTGGAATCAACTGATGTTGAATGTAGTCGATGAAGGGAGTTCTCCAGTCCATATCAATCATAAGCACGTCTCGATCAGGTTGAACTGAAGTAGTCGTGGGTGCAGATGATTGCTCCGGAATTGATGGTTTGTGGAGTTCATGGATGAAGATCCCAGCTGGCACTTGAGCTCGTGTAGATCCCAGCTTCGACAAGACATTCGTAGCAACATTGTTGTCGCGGACCACATGATGGAACTCGAGACCATGAAATTTATTCTCAAGTTTGCGTACCTTTTGACAGTACGCATCCATATTCTCAGCATTACGATCCCATGAATCGTTGACTTGATTGATGACCACCAAAGAATCACCATAAACAAGTAGTCGTGTAATGCCAAGAGAGCCTGCAAGGCGAAGACCATGCAGTAGAGCTTCATTTTCAGCTTCATTGTTTGAGACCTTCCAAAAGATCTGCAAAACATATTTGAGTTGCTCGCCCTTGGGAGAAATCAGAAGTACCCCGGCACCAGCGCCTTCCAATTTGAGGGAACCATCAAAGTACATGACCCATTGTTCTGGACGCTCAGTTGGAGTTGGGACTTGATTTTCTCACCACTCAGCCATGAAATCAACCAAGGCTTGAGACTTAATAGCAGTGCGAGACTTGAACTCGAGTGATAGAGCACCAAGCTCTACAGCCCATTTAGAAATCCTTCCTGTGGAATCCCGGTTATGCAATATCTCGCCAAGCGGGTAACTAGTGATCACAGAAATTTTGTACTCATCGAAGTAGTGGTGGAGCTTTCGTGAAGTAATCAGAACTGCATAGAGTAGCTTCTGCACCGGAGGGTAGCGAGCCT
Source organism: Cenchrus fungigraminus (assembly GCA_036936925.1). Taxonomy (NCBI): domain Eukaryota; kingdom Viridiplantae; phylum Streptophyta; class Magnoliopsida; order Poales; family Poaceae; genus Cenchrus; species Cenchrus fungigraminus. Next base: position 27,233,112 of record CM072775.1, read on the forward strand.
TGGATTCTGAAAGAACTTCACTGACGAAATAGACAGGCCTCTAGACAGGGTAGCCATGGCCTTCTTCCTGCCGCTCAACGACAATAGCAGTGCTGACGACATTAGTAGTCGCAGCAATGTAGAGCAAGAGCTCTTCATTGGGTAGAGGAGCCATGAGGACTGGAGGCTTGGATAAGAACTCCTTGAGCTGAGAAAGAGCTTGATCAGCTTCAGTTGTCCATGTAAACTTCTCCTGCCGCTTGAGTAACCTGAAGAAAGGAAGACTCCGTTCTCCAAGTCGTCAGATGAAGCGATTGAGTGACGCCATGCAACCAGTAAGCTTCTAGACATCTTTGATAGTAGTCGGAGCTTGCATGTTGGAGATGGTAGTAATCTTCTCAGGGTTTGCTCCGATGCCACGATGGCTGATGATGAACCCGAGTAGTTTTCCTGAAGATACGCCAAAGACACACTTATTAGGGTTGAGCTTCCATTGGTACTCACGCAGTGAAGCGAAAGTTTCCTCAAGATCCGTGATGAGCATGTCCGGATCCCTAGTCTTGACAACGACGTCATCCACGTATGCTTCCACGTTCTTGTGAAGCTGCTTCTTGAAGCACGCTTGGATAGCCCTTTGATATGTAGCACCAGCATTTTTCAACCCGAAGGACATTGTTGTGTAACAATAAGCACCAAACGGAGTGATGAATGCGGTCTTCGCTTGATCAGATTCCTTGATTGCAATTTGATGATAGCCAGAGTAGCAATCCAGGAAACAGAGTAGAGCACAGCCCGCTGTAGAGTCAATAACTTGATCAATCCGCGGCAACCCAAAAGGATCCTTGGGGCAATGCTTGTTGAGATCAGTGTAGTCGACACACATCCTCCAGTCATTAGAATTTTTCTTTCTGACGAGCACAGGGTTAGCGAGCCACTGCGGGTGAAAAACTTCCTTGATGAAGCCAGCCGCGAGTAGTTTAGCGAGCTCTTTCTTGATAGCAGCCCTGCGGTCGTCAGCAAAATGCCGAAGGTGTTGTCTCTTGGGGGTAGCATTAGGATCAACGTTGAGTGAGTGCTCAATCAACCTCCTGGGCACACCTAGCATGTCAGATGGCTTCCATGCAAAGATATCACGGTTAGCCCGAAGGAAGTTGACGAGCGTGTCTTCCTATTTAGGGTCAAGCTGTGCAGTGATCATGGTCGTCTTGCTGCTATCACCAGTACCGAGGTCAATGGCTTTGAGCAGGACGTCACCAGATGGTGCAGGCTTGTTGTTGTTGTCAGTCTTCTCAGGAACCTCCAGCTCGCTCTGAGCTAGCATTTTAGCGGTAGTGAAGACCTCCATCATTGCATTGGGTACTTGAGTAGTCGAGGTGAGTTCTACGGCTTCTGTATTGCAGTCGTAGGAACGCTTCAGATCCCCTTGCAATGAAAGAACTCCCTTGGGGCTCGGCATCTTGAGGACTAAGTACACATAGTGCGGGATAGCCATGAACATAGCGCTTGGTTGGAATACCACCAAATATGACATTGACAGTATCAGAGGGGTTCTGAAACCCCATGTCTTTGTCTGTGTTAGCCTTTTTCCCCTTGTGTTTGCGATATCGTGGGTTTGGGTGCGTTGGTTCGGGTGTGTTCTTCAATGCACGTCGAAGTTGGTAACACTGCTCTGTAGTATGATCACCCTCCGGGTGCCATGGGCATTTCTGCTTGGTCAAACTTGTCCAGTGAGGATCATCTTCAGGCTTGGTGGTGGTTTCCATGGTAGCAACAGTGTTGTCGGGCTTGCGATTGAGATTACTCGAGTAGTTATTCCCTTGACGGTTGCCCTGCTGTTCCTTGCCACTATTGCTTCCTCCAGCATTGTTGTTGTTGTTGTTGATCTGATTGTTACGAAGATGCTTGAACCGATTCCGAGCTTTGTCTTCCTCGTCCGCCCAGTGAGTGATCATCTCCTTGAGTTTGGTGATGTTGACTGGGCGAGCACGACCAAAGTCTTGGAAAAGCCTATCATCGTAGAAACCATCTTGAAAGGTGTCTATGACTTCTTTTTCAGTGACATTAACAACAGTAGCCCTTTTCTCAAAAAAGCGGCGCATGTACTTGCGAAGAGTCTCGCCTTGTTTCTGCTTGATCAGGGCAAGGTCCATCCTGGTGCCATGACAGCCCAGAGAACCCGCGAAGTTGCTGGTGAAGCGGTGTTTGAGTTGTTCCCAGTTGTCGATGGAGCCACGTTTGAGGGACTCAAACCATGTGAGGGGCTCTTGCTCGAGAACAAAGGGGAAATAGATACATTTAGTATCATCATTGCCTCCGGCATTGGAGATGGATAGAGCATAACAGTGCAACCACTGCCTTGGATCTTGCTTGCCATCATACTTGGAGATGTCGTAAGGCTTGAACTTCTCCGGAAGGAATAGATCTTGAAGTCGGGCAGAGAAAGCAGGAAAAGAATCAGAGTCATTATCCTTTTGCTTCTCACGCTCAGCGCGTTTGGCGTTGATTGTTGTGCGAGCATCGTAGCGAGAGTCTCCTGACTTGCTGTTGACACTGCCATCATCGCCCTTGCCCCTGTTGCTAGCTTCCGGACGTGTGCGATTAGGAGTAGGAGTAGTACGATGAGCACCCCCACTGCTGTCATGGTGACTAGGTGCACTGGTATTCTGTCGTAGCATAGTGTAGGCTAGTTCAGCCAGCTTCGAAACTTTAGCAGCCGCCCTGTCACGAGGCATAGAGCGACCGAGTAGATTGATCGCATTGATAGCTTCCGATACTCACGAGTAGCCACCGCATCCAAAGCCTCTTGAAGATTATGGGTAGGTAGAGCTTCCGCGAGTTCCCAACGAAGAGTTGCATGATCAGCATTGCATTGGCGACGTGCAGCCTTGACCTCCGCGGTTTCATCAGCAGGAGCATTAGCAGAGAGTTCATCATCAGATACATCATCCGGATAACGATAATTGGAACGATGCCCTTACGAAGTAGATGCGTCGACGACAAACACTTCTCGATGCGACGAATAGGTACCCGTACTCTGAATGAGTTCAATATCAGTGTCATAATCAACAAGCTTGACGCCTTCCTGGAAGGGCAAGTTGTCGAGACAGGCGATAAAGCGCTCCTGATCATCCAGTGTAAGATCAGCAGGTACATGCTCAGGCCAGTAGATGAATCTACCCTCAGGTGTCGATGTGATCACCAGTCCATGAGCAGGGCCGGACAATTGTTGTACTTCAGCAGAATCCAAATTGTAGTCGAACTCGAACTCAGAGGAATCTGAAGAGTAGTCGAAGTTGTCATCTAAATCTGAAAAGTACTCGAGCACGATCTTCGGGCCAGGGCACATGAGGCGCTTCAGTGCGGCTTGGTAAGCGGTACTGACATGGCGATGACCAAAGATAGGTGGTGCTGGAATATTATCCAGGCTGAGCGCAAGCTGTGAAGCTGAAGAGGGCAACCCAGGCTGGATAAGAGGCGAAGTCGAGTTGTACTCGAACTCCGACTTGAGTTCTCTGAACGGGTCAGAGATCGAAATTTCGCCGAAATTTTCGACGAAATTCTCCACCGAAGCTTGCGTAAGCGTCGAGGACTTGAGCTTTGACTCCGGAGTTGGCGCTAAGAAATGCAGGAACGATCCAACGCCGTCAGCAATGCAAACCCAGGAGCCAAAGAGGAAGGTGTCGCCTTGCTGGAAAGCGACGATCGCCTTGATGGTGACGAGAGCCATCGAGTTCGCTAGTGGATCAACGACGAGATCCCCTACCTGGCGCGCCAGCTGTCAGTGTTTTAGACACCGAGCCTACGACGGGGTACCCAAAGTAGTAGATTGTGCGGTGGGGCTCGCCGAGATCAGGAACACGATGGTGAGACACGGGGAACACAATTAGACTGGTTCGGGCCACAATGTGCGTAATACCCTACGTCCTGTATGCAGCGTGGCTCTGTATTAATGGCATATGTTTTGAGAGGGGTCCCTGCCTCGCCTTATATGCCACAGGAGGCAGGGTTACAAGTCGGATTGGTACAAGGGTACTATTCGAGTAGAACCCGGAGTAGCCTACACAAGGTATGGAAAGCTATCCTAGTCTTCGTACAAATCCTTGTCTGCCTTGTCTTGTCTTGTGGCCCACGGTACCAGCACCGTGGCCCACTAGTCGAGTAGTCCAGGTGTATAGGAACTTATCTCCCGGGTATGGCCCACAATGTGTTGGTGGGCCCAGGGATGCCCGGTCGATAGACCCTCCACTGGTCCTCGGACACACCTGGTCCTCAATCTCGACAACTCACTCTCTTTCATTAATGAGTTTTATAAGCTATATCTATCTGTCTCTAAATTAAAACTCGAATGTTGATGCTAAAGATCACCCAGCTTGCTTGATGCCTGAGTAGACTCACATATGTTTTATTCCTCGTTATCTACCTGATGCTTGTGAACCACAACTTTCTAAGGACAAGCATGTTCACCTAATGAATTGACGAGTATGATATGGCTGGATGATATGATCTTTTGCTCTGATGGCTAACTCCCTTGGGTTATTTATTTTGAAAAACATAAAACCTCTTGGAAAGGCTCCTCTTCAATATGCCTTTGTCCCATTAGAGCCATATGATCTTTGTAGTTGAAAACCTTAGACTCATATGCTGCTTGTTATTGCATTGAGCTTTGTCAAATTTTGTGACCCTTGTGAGAATTCTTTTCATTACTTTCATGATCAAGATTCATGTGCACCCCACCTATTTCCCCTTGCTATGCTTCTACACTGGAAGTTAGCATTGTATCATTCATCCATTCCATAAAAATAAAAGCTCCATATGTGGTGTGACCTCTCTCTCTCTCTAAGAGTATCCTTCAAAAAGAGACATGGGCTATGAAAAAAAATGAATGAAGACACATGCTCAAAGCATGTTGATGAAACAAAAAGAGAACGAAAGGATAGCCCATGTCCAAAATAAAGGAGGAAAAAGGAGAGGGATGGTCATGCAAAAAAGGAGTTCCATAATCTTGATGGTAATAACTAGTGTCCATTCCGGGGCTAGTGTCCACCTTGCCATCAACCCATAGTTCTCATCATATGTGTATGGTAATATCTAGCACCCATTCCGGGCCTAGTATCCACCTTACCATACCCCCACAGCCATACTGGTGCACATCTTGATCTGATGGTATGATTTGATTTTCTCTGTGGATCCAATTTTTGACTTTGCAATATATGTGATGCAAGTATGCTTTATCTTTTATCCTACCCTGAGCTCCACATATAGCCATCATTAGAAGTAGGATGAAGAAAGGCAAATGCCTTGGTGAGGACATATACACATTGAGCGATCTGAGAGAATCAAATGAGGAAGCCACCAAGAGTTTTGTTTATGAAAAACTTGCAAAACCCCAAGGTGTTTATCATCAGGTGCATAAGTGACTTGATTCACAGTTGTTCTACTTTTCAATCACCCAAGGAGACGTGATAGCCACCCCACAGAGGTTCACAGGAGTAAGGTATGACTTGGAATATCTCTTATGTTTGTCTTATTCTCTGGTATTCATGACCCACTTGGCTTTGTTTCCCTTCACTCAGGACGAGCAAAGGTCAAGTGTGGGGGTGTTGTTGACGGCTGTTAAGTGCCATTTTTATGGCCGTCAACCCCTACAAATTGGAGCATGAATTGCACATCCACACTAGAATAGGAGCTTAAACTAATACTTTCCACCAGTGTCGATGTCTATTCGAATGCAGGTATTTAGCATAAGAAATGAGAGAAATCCATGCACATTCACTCCACTCCAATCCAAGGCACTCAAATGTTGGCCAATCAGGGGCTGCCACATGGATTCTCCTGGATCCATGATGTCACCAATCCATGTGAAGAACTCTCGACGAATCATACACTGCCACGTCTGCATCACATGGATCCATGGGCCCACTTTGCTGCCCAAACCACCAGGAAACGTGCCATGCACGAAGGAGGAGCATCAAGGCCCACATGGAAGCGAGCCAGAGGAAGCACGGGCCAGGGAGCCACCCGAGTGGGCCGGCCGAACCGACCTAGGGTCGGTTCATCCTGGGCCTCCACGTGGCTCTCTCCCATTGGCAGTTGGCTGCATCCCGGGGTGTTTTGGAGTGTTTGGAGCCTCAGAGCAAGCCACTCCTTTGCCTATAAATAGAGGGGGAGGGGCCTCATTTCACACACACCACCAAGCTCTCAAGTTCTCTTGTGTAGCTCTCTCTCCCTCTCTCTAATTCTGCCCATGTGCGGTGATTCTCACCTCTATGTGGTAGAATGGTGTTGAGAAGAGATCTAGACTAGGATTAGTTGAGAGGTAGAGTAGGGGTGAGGAGTGAGTTGATGTCCTCGTGGATGCTCGTTCTTCATTTAGATCAAAGTGAGTATTTCAGCATTTCTTATTTAGACTATAGTGGACATCATGCATGCTTCATTTGTTCTTGTGTTCTTAGCTCGTTCATAAGTTAGAGGCTTGTGTTCTTCGTGACACAAGACTTCGATCCTTTAGAGCTAGTCCAGTAGTTCATATACCTGTTTGCATGCTCTGATCCTGTTTAGCTAAGTAAGTCTGTTGTATCTCATTTGTTTGCATCCATAGCTTTCTTTCTGCTCCGTAGCTCGATGACTAGTATGATTTGATTCTGTTCTCTCTCTAGTTCGTGGTTCCGTATTTATACGGGTTGCTATACTGTTGTTAGCTGGTCGACAGACGTAACCGCATTATAGTAGTTATCTGGGGTGCAGATGTGGTGTCTGGGCTCTGGTTATCCTACGAAGACCACATGCGTTTCGCGTAACGATAGAGGTAGGACGCAGTGGTGACAGCCTGTTGGACCATTTGGAACCCTCCGCGCCTGCGTACCGGATCAGGCCCCGTTGCGAGCACATTGGCGTCTCCCTAAAAAGTTAGGATGGGCTGGCGCCCCACGGGGAGGACTAATAGCGGACAGATCCATCTTGAGAGTTAAGTCCCTTAAGAAAGTGCTTCTCATATCCCTACCTACCCCAGCGGATGCTGGTGTCCTTGGATAGACCCTCTCTGGTTACTCTCCGTCCTAGGAACGAAACCCGACGGGAATACTCATTCTCCTAGGGAGAAGTGCTACAAAGGTATATCCGTGTGCTTGCGGATTCGTTCGCACTCGTCCGTGTGCTCGGGAGTTTCTTACACGCTCACACTATTACGGCGCCTAGTGTTGAGGTTAAGAAACGCCAACAACAACTCAGCCTGAGTAGCAATGCATGTCTCCGAAAGGTTTATGTTCGGTGGTGTTGGGGGTTGGTTACTACCATAAGAATCACCGAAACCACCAGGAGTACTGCGGGTTGAGCCCTCCATCTGAAAAAGGGTTGAGCTTTCATTAAACGCATATTCGTAATCTTGTTCATACAAAGGTAAACAAGTAGAACATGCACGACAAAAACTCAAACAACCGAATTTCTAGAATATGATCATGACTCGAGAACCACAGCAATTTGGAAACTGGGGTTTGGCTTTGATGGTTGCAAACAAAAATTCACAACTCAAAAACTAGAGCCCCAAAAATTCCCAAATTTTTACAGCAACTCAGTGAGATAGTTATGCACATTTTGGGTATTCAAGGGTAGATCTAGATCAGATAGGAACATGCTTGAAAAATCTATCTCCAGTGTGAGGTTAACCAGGAAAAACAGCAAGACAGAGGTTTACTATTTTGAGCATAACTCTAGATTAAGAATTCCTAAAATCATGAAAAATTCACAGTAGATGCTTGAATTGATGAGGAACAAGTTTTTTAAAAGTTGCCTATACAGAAACATCTTGGATTTGGCTCAAGAAAATCATGAGGTGACTGCAGAGAAAATTTTTTTTGGCAGAAACTACTACTTATGATCAAAGTTAGAGAAAACCATTTCCTAAGAGCAAGCAACATATTTAGAACCCTAGCACAAGAGTAGAACAGCAAAGTTTTAGGTTAAACCAAATTTTATCATGCATGCACACGTCTTAAATGACCTCTCAAACCATGGATCTTAAAATTCGTAGTTAGTGCTAGTGGCAAGGCTTATAATCGACTCTCCCTATATTAACTAGTCAGAGCTACATGTCGTTCACATACGATCGTATAACGTGGTTAGTGTACCAGCAGAAAAGAACCTTCCGTGCCAGCACGTCACGGAAGCGTCCACAAACATTACCATTCACTATAGAAATGGTACCCATGCATTTTGCACCGCATGGACAGCGCTCAACCTGAGACACGCCCCTTTTGAATGGAGGGTGTCCCTCTTCGCATGTTCGTAATGCAGAATCATGCACACGTCTGGCAAAATGTGGCGACATCACAACCCATGACATGTTCATCTTGAATAGAACACGGCATCCTTCGTATGACTTGCATACGGAAAGCACACGTATAAAATACGTGAGCATCCAACCGAGAGGATAGGATCTGTCGAATGGATTGCCCAATCAACCCTCGCATACTCGTGATGCAGCACAGCACACGTATGAAACACGTGGCTTAAGAAGTGCTCGAAGTTAGCATAGATAAACCATAGATACTTAGCCACCTAAAATAACCCAAAATTCCCTTTAGAGCCTCTCGGTCTAATCATTCCTTAACGATCCAACGTATTTTCAAAATCCAATCAATCTTCGCAAGTTTTAATTATAAATTGTGTGATTAGTATTAAACTAATTACTCTGGTGTATACGGATGCTCTGGTACCAACTGTGCCAACCCCACCTGAGATAAGTCCGTACTATAACCTAAACCAATCCACTTTGGTCATTAAGTGATAATAAAAAATTATCTCGTTGAGTGTTGCTGGGTCAAAGCCCGGTAAATCACTTGAATCAACACATAGAGGATCGAACACGCACACATTAAAACTCCCACGAAGGAGAGTCCAGAGTACCTTACAATTTAAGACTAATCTTCCCTGTAGGGTCATTTATTACAAATCATAGTTCATAACATGATAAACAAAGGTTCAGAGTTTTAAACAGTGGAAATAAACTAAGTAACACGATCATCGTCATAGGAGGCCATCCATGATGATTTTATTAAGCGTCCGACACCCACTGCAGCTCCCAGATGTGGGGTATCTCACCAGGCCAAACAACTTCACCTGAAAACAATATATATAGCAAGGCTGAGTATACTAATACTCAGCAAGGCTTACCCGCCTAAAATAAAAGACTTAACCTCTAATCATGCAAGGCTTTTGGCTAGTGGGTTTGTTTTGCCAAAAAGCTACTAAGGAGTGAATCCTTACTTTCAATATTTTAGCTCAAATTCTAGTGGATTTAATCATTACTAAATAAGCAACTATTGCACGCATGAGTTGTGCAATACAATTTAATCAAACATCAAGTTTAACAGTATTCCATCATAAAGGGATCACAATGGCTAGAGGGTTAAGCAATCTCAGATAACGGTGAGAGGTCGACGATTGATCGATTAATAACCTTGCAAGGTGTACCTAAACACATGGAAGAATGCATACCCCAAGAAGACCAAATAAACAACGAAAGGGGTACACACCAACTAGGCGATTCCCGTCAATCTTCAATTCGGGAGCGGAACCTACATCCCTTGATACAAGGATTACTGGATCACCCACACACGAACGTCCAGGCTCACACAGGTACCACACTGTTGCAAGCAGGGGGCGTACCCCAAGGTAGTAGGGAAAGGTTCCCTTGCCACGTCAATCGGGTACTAGGCTTACTGTACCCATTTCCGACAAGTGTTTAGTATGTTCAAACGCTTAATCTCTTAACCACTGGACCGGAGCCCAGAATCCCATGCTCTTACCATGTGAGCAATCCAAATTATCAAATCTTACGATTCCAACATAAGAACCTATTCTCGTGAGCGAAGTACATCACTCGACTTGTACCGGGTCCTTAGGGCATAGCAACTAGCGACCTAGAGTAAAAGATCATTGGTACTTATGAAATCCTGCAACTAGGGTTTCAAATCAACTCTTGAACGTAAATGCACATAGATATTCAAACATAAATTCAGAAGTTAAAAAGAAAACACATAGGTAAATGATAAATCGGGGCTTGCCTTCACTAGCAATGTTAGTAGGAAAGCCTTCTGAACTTTGGTTCAGGTCTTGCTGCACTTCCACGCAGTTCACTTCTCCCTCGAACGGTCCGTCACCTCGTTCTGAGACGAGCTTGCTGCTACCATCAGAAGGTTCTATACGGAGATGCACTTGCAAGAATTAATTGGTGAAATTATTTTAATTAATTACAAACAACACATGACCAACATGGAGTGCATGGTTGGTCACATTCACCTAGATAAACATATAATCAACATACTCTTCCAAAGAAAAGGAAAAAGGCAAACAACCATTTATTAATATACTTTTTGATGGTGATTGTGTGCACATTTATACAAACAAACAAAAATCACTTCACAACAGTAACTAAACTTTCACACATCCACTGAATTTATTAACAAGCGACTGAATCATACAAAACTATGTTAGCGCTCCCCACTAAGGAATTCTCTCAATCCTCAACGCGCCACATCATCCTCCACCAATGCACCACGTCATCCTCCACCAAGCACCCCACCAAGATGCATTGATTGCTAATTCTCGCAGTGCGCCACGTCATCCTCCACTAAGCACCCCACTAATCCTCAACACGCCACGTCATCCTCCACCAACGCGTCACGTCATCCTCCACTAAGCACCCCACCAAGATGCATTGATTGCTAATTCTCGCAACGCACCACGTCATCCTCCACCAAGTATACTTCTCGCATACGGTGCAGCCACATCATCTTAATTGTTTGCACCGTCAAATCTAAAAAATTTGTATATCTATATTAAAGTATATACGAACACCTCACTACAAAATATTGATTTCTTCTCTCAACATGTAAGAATACGAAGAAATCATCTTATTGTGTCTGCTTCCAAATTTTACTTTAGTATTTTTATTTTCAAATTTCACCAAAAGATCCCGCAGCAACGCGCGGGGTATCACCTAGTAAATATAGTAAGGCAACACGTATATAACATACTTTATCAAGCATTTTATAACTATTCAAACTACCATTAAAGCATATAAAATAAACATAGCTCCTCTGGTCCCAATTTTTCTCATACAGTAAGATGACCACAAAACATGCTCTCACACCAAAAATCATGCATAGGAAAAATCTAGATTAAATCTAACAAAAATAACAAAACCAGCCTATTAATTAAAACACAATTTATTCTAGGCAAAACTGCTCATGCAAAGGATTTCAACTTTTCGCCAGAGGACAACATCAACATAACAAGGGCCTACACCAAGGCTCAAGTCCTAAATCTACACATAACTTCCAATATACACATAGGCTCCTCTAGCATGCATAAATCAAAAACCTATTTTTAACAGAGTCAAACCAGCACACAAAATTTACCAGAGGCTCAAATCATCATACACAGCTCAAGGTGTAAAAAGTAGCCAGGGAACAGTTATATACAGTGCTAAGCAAAAAGATGAAACTACTACTAGCATAATAGCTAAATAAATCATAACTCAAGTTCTACTCACTAACTTTGTGCCAAATGTTATCCAGAGCTCATGAACATCATGTTTCACAACATATCCAAATTTCAAGTCAAACTCACATCTAGAATTTAAACTACAGCAAAAACAGTTCAAACTGAGTTTTCAAAATTATTCAAAAACTATTTGGAGAAATCATATACAACTTTTCTAGGAAACACAGTACTCCTCACAAGAATTCCAAAAAGTCCTCATTTGCATTTTTCTGATTTTTCTGCGATTTTCTATGGATTTTAGAAGGTGTAGGACTGAGTTGAAAGAAAACTTAGATGAAAACTATTACAGATAGGCCCCTAATTCACAGTTATGCCCTCAGAAAGAAAATGGACCTCAGAACTATGCCCTTGGCGCGCCGGCCGGCGAAGGTGCCCGGAATCCGGCGAGGGGGAGGCTCGGCCTGGGCAAGACGCGACGGGGAAGTGGTCGTGGACCTCCTCGGACTCGATTCCGAGCATCGACAGGGTCGGGGAACACGCCGGTGAGGCGGCTCGGCGGCGCCCTGCGGCGGCGGCCGGATGAATTCCGGCGAGCAGGAGCTTGGCTAGGGGAAGGCGGCGGTCCGAGAAGCATTAGGGGGCTCGTGTGGAGGGGGAGGATGACTCAAGCGGTCGTGGTGACATCAGGGAGGCGGAGCTCGCCGTGGAGGCCAATGGCGGACCGACGGCGGAGTAGAGCAGGTACGGTGGAGCGATGTGCGTGCGAGGAAAGCTCCGGGGGGTTTTATTTGCACGCGTGCGACGACTTGACGATCGAGATGTTGACGGGGAACAGTAGGTCGCGGTATGGCGGCAGTACGGCGGCGACGACGTTGGTTGGATGGCGCGGCTGGGCGGCGCGGCTCACCGGTGGTGGCGCGACACTTGTCGGCCGCGGGAAGGAGCGCAGATGGTCGGTTGGCCTTGGGGTCCACGCCCACACACACGGGGAGGCGTGCCCCTCGGCGTGCGGGCCCGGCGGTGGCGCATACGCGCGGTGTGTGCGCGCAGTCCAGCGCCGACGGCGTGGTGTCGCGCGGCCTGGCGTTCTGGAGCGCGGGGTGCAGGGAAAAGTTCGGAGTAGTAGTGTTTGACCCTGCAAAACTCCGATTTTTGCAACTAAAGTGCCCCGATCGACCTATATCAAAGTTGAAGATCTATGTGTCCTCTACAACTTTTACAAAGGCACACATATGTTTTGGTCAATATATTGTGCACACAAAGCATGCCAAGTTGGCACTTTTCTCGGTGCCAAAAACAAGTGACTATTGCCGTTGACCAAGAATTCAACCAACTTCTACTCAAAATTTGAAGTGCCGACCAACAGGAAAGTTGTGTCCCTCGACAAGATGCACAACTTTTATATTGGTGGATTTTGAAGTATTTAGGTGAAATTTGGAGAACGCGGCAAAAGTTCTAGACAGAGAGTATGGACACTAGGGGTTTTGACTAGATCTTTGACCAAGAGCTTAACCACTAATGATGTTGACTTGATTAAGGTGATGACTAGAACTAATTAACACTGATTAAAAACACGAGGTGTTACAAGATGCTCCGCTCGCAAGGGCGGTCACCCTCACCGGAAGGAAGTGAGAGCATGCTGCTCCGTGTGATGTACGAGAAGCTTCCTCAGTTCTGTGCTTTTTGCGGCAAGATGGGGCATACACACATGGAGTGTGGTACGAGAGAACATGCATCTGTGGACCTGCAGTATGGTGGCTGGATGATTGCTGACAAGGATACTTGGCGTCTGAGCACTCCCCGCGTCCGTGGAAATACCCTGCCCAGTGGTGCTCGAGCTGGTGGTGGCATGAGAGAGCGGGGTGGGAGGCGCACTAGAGGAGGCGGCCGCAGCAGGAGAGGTGGAGCACGGGGCCCCCGGTCAGGCGTATGGAAGGAAAAAGGAAATCAAGCATCCGGGGATAGCGGCTCCAGAAAGCGCGCCTCAGAGAAGGCAGGTCTTCGTGATTACCTAGAGGAGCTCCAAGATACTGTGTAAAGCCTGCTCAAGGCGGTTGCAGTGGGAAAGAGTGCGGAAAGGGAAGAGAGCAACGCTCAAAAGCAGATGCACCTCAGCGACCCGACGGCTGTTCCTCCTCCCCCTCTGCAGTACGTCAACCCGAGAGAACAAAAGTGGCTGAAGAAAGAGGAAGCCAGGAATGCAAGAAAGTCCCCCCCCAAAAGAATAAGGCGGCCTCCAGGGCGGAGGACCGCCAAACACAATGAGTTGCTTGAGTTGGAACTGTCACGGCTTGGCAAATGTCATGACAGTAAAGGAGCTTCGTGACATCGTGAAGCAATTTGCCCCGTCCGTGTTGTGCGTCCTTGAGACCCAAATTCATAAAACTCGAGTAGAAGGATTGAAGAGCACGTTAGGTTATGATAATGCTTTTGCAGTTAGTAGCTCGGGCCGCAGTGGTGGTCTTGAGAATGGGGGCTCCCCATGGAGGCTAACATGTGTGTATGGGAAAGCTCAGGTATCTGGGCGCTTTAAGACATGGGACGTCCTGAAGCACATAAAATCTTCTTCGGATCTTCCTTGGGTCTGCATAGGGGACTTCAACGAGGTTTTGTATAGATCGGAACATGAAGGTGTGCAGGAATGAAAATTCGCACAGATGAAGGGTTTCTGAGAGATGGTCGACGTTTGCGGCCTCTATGACCTAGGCTTTGAAAGACGCAAATGGACATATGAGAAGCGAGTTGCAGGGGGATCATTTTGTTGTGTTCGTCTGGACCGTGCTCTTGCTACCCCCTCCTGGAGCGCTTGTTACCCTCTGGCGACAGTCAGCAACATGGCGGCAGCGGCTTCTGACCACAGGCCTATTTTGCTTCAATGGAACCAACAACCAGCAGCTCAGGGAGGCAAGAGAAAGAAGAATAGATTCCACTACGAGGTGTTGTGGGAGACACACGAGGACTTCTCTTCGTGGCTGTCAGAAGTATGGAGGGGAGACAAGGCGCTAACTTTGGCCGCGCTGCAACAGAAGCTTTCGTCTGCTGCGGGAGACATGGTGCAATGGGGCTCTAGCACATTTGGCCATGTTAGATTGGAGTTGAAAAAGCTTAAATAAGAACTTGAGAAGCTCCAAGGGGATCCACATCAGATGGGTCCGTCGCATGTAGAGTTAAAGATCACAGACAGGATTATCAAGTTAAATCATCGAGAAGAGATTATGTGGCAGCAACACTCTAGAATCAGATGGTTGGCAGCCGGTGACAAGAACACCCATTTCTTCCACTTGCGGGCGAGCCAGTGAAAGAAGAAAAATAAGATTAAGAACCTCAAGAGTCCGGATTTCCAGATCACTGAAGACGAATTAGAGATGGGCAGACTGGCCACGGAGTTTTACAAGGATATGTATAGATCAGAGGGGTTACACAACATGGAACAAGTGCTGAACTCGGTTCCTGTCAAGGTCACAGCGGTGATGAATGAAGCTTTGATCTCTCCCTTCGAGCATAAGGAGATAAAGGAGGCACTATTTCAGATGTTTCCTACTAAGGTCCCTGGGCCTGACGGCTTTCCTATGCATTTTTCCAGCGTCATTGGGACTTGTGCGGGGAGGAAGTGACGATTGTGGTTCTCCAGGTGCTGAGAGGAGAAGATAGCCCCACTGCGATTAATGGTACACTGATTGTTCTCATACCAAAGGTGACCAATGCACAGGAGCTGGGTCAATACAGACCCATCAGCCTATGTAACGTCATCTACAAAATAGCATCAAAGGCGGTCGCAAATAGACTGAAGGGCATCCTACCCCTGATAATTTCAGAGCAATCGGCCTTCGTGCTAGGCCGTTTGATCACAGACAATATCATATCAGCGTACGAGTGCCTCCACTTTATGAAGTGCAAGAAGGCTCATAAGCTGAGGTGTTGCACTCTCAAGCTAGATATGAGGAAGGTGTATGACCGCGTGGAGTGGAGCTACCTACGAGAGGTTATGCTCCGCCTGGGCTTTCACCAGTTGTGGGTGGAGATGGTAATGAGACTAGTCTCAACTGTGTCTTTTTCCATTCTTTTTAATGGTGAATGTCTTGAGAAGTTTAACCCTACAAGAGGTATCCGTCAAGGAGACCCTATTTCTCCCTATTTGTTCTTGTTGGCAGCAGAGGGCTTGTCATGCCTGTTGAAAGCAAGAATTCAGTCATCGAACCTCAGTGGAATTATGGTGGCACCAACCGCTCCGGTGGTGAGTCACCTACTCTTCGCAGAAACAGGGAGAATGCTCAGGAGATCCTCGATGTGCTACGAGTCTATTGTCGGGCGTCGTGGCAGCAAATAAATGTGGATAAGTCATCCATTCATTTCGCAAAAGGTGTAGCCGCGTCCATAAGGGCAGAGATCAAATATCTTCTTGATGTTCAGAACGAGGCCTTAAGTGAGAAGTACCTCGGTATGCCAACTCACGTGGGTAGCTCGATTAATGATTCTTTTAAATACCTAAAAGACAGAGTTTGGAAAAGAGTTCAAGGATGGATGGAACAAACTCTTTCAGTAGCAGGTAAAGAGGTGTTAATTAAGGCAGTTGCTCAAGCAGTACCCACTTACTCCATGGCCCGTTTCAAGCTTCCGCGAGGCCTTTGCAAACATATAGATGGTGTCCTATGCAGCTTTTGGTGGGGAAGTAAGGAAGGGAAAAGAAAGCCATGCTAGGTTGCATGGGATGATGTAATCAAGTCGAAACACCTTGGTGGTATTGGCTTTCGTAACATCGAGCTTTTCAACTTGGCACTTCTGGCCAGACAGGCATGGCGCCTGGTGCA
Source organism: Cenchrus fungigraminus (assembly GCA_036936925.1). Lineage (NCBI taxonomy): Eukaryota > Viridiplantae > Streptophyta > Magnoliopsida > Poales > Poaceae > Cenchrus > Cenchrus fungigraminus. The sequence goes on from CM072775.1 coordinate 27,249,401, forward strand.
GGATCTGGACTCCCTTAGCGCCCGCATCCTCAAAGCTGTTTATTACCTCGAAAGTGATTTTTTGGGGGCTGATCTTGGATCGTCGCCATCGCAAGTTTGGCGATCGATTATGGAAGGGAAGGTAGTTTTACTTCAAGACTTGATTTGGTGCGTGGCCACTGGAGTAGACACACATATTTGGAGCATGAATTGGCTCCCAAGGGACCGCAGCCTGCGGCCAATGGCTTCTCTACGGCCGACCCACCGGAGCTGGTGAGCGAACTCATCGACACCACGCGTATATGCTAGGATTGCCGGAAATTGCTAGATTTTTTCCATCCTATGGATGTTGAGGTGATCAGCAACATACCATTGAGTACACAGCGACAGACAGATTTCTGGGCATGGCATTATGAGAAGAGTGGCATCTTCTCAGTGCGATCGGCTTATCGAATGTTAGTGAGCAACAGGGAGAAGAACCTTGCCTACTATGAGGGGCGAGCTAGCACATCTAATCTCAAGACAAAGGAAAAAGAGTGGTCACTTCTTTGGAAGGTGAAGGTACTAGCGAAAATCAAGGTTTTCCTATGGAGGCTGGCTCGATACTCTTTACCGTCCAGGGATCTTCTTCGCCACAGGAACATGGCTCAAACTGATGCATGTGCTATATGTGGCGTGAGGGACTCGTGGAAACACTCACTTATCGAATGCAACATGTCCAAGTGTGTTTGGGCTCTAGAGAAGGAGGACATCACCGATTTCGTCGAGGCTTTGCAGGAGGAGGATGCTAGAGCCTGGCTAGCAAAGGTCCTCTCCTCTCTACCCCAAGAAGATATGGTGCGAGTTGTGGTGACCATGTGGGCGATTTGGCATGCAAGGAGGAAGGTGATTCACGAAAATTTGTTCCAGGGACCTCTGTCGATGCATGCTTTCATTGACAAGTTCGTTTCAGAGCTTGGTGAGACGACAGCGGTGCGGACTAGGGAGAGACAGCTCGGGTGCCTAGCCAGGAGGTGGATCCCTCCTCCCGGATATCTGGCCAAGATCATCGTGGACGCCGCTGTGTCAAAGAACTCGGGACGGGCCTCAGTGGCAGTCATTGCCCGAGACTCAGAAGGAAACTTCATTGCCGCATCTACCGTAGTCTCCTATGGGATTACAGAGTAGAAACTCTCCATGGCGTGCTGGGAAGGCCTAGCTTTGGCTACTGATGCCCACCTCAGCAAGGTACGAGTGGCAAGCGATTGCTCTAACGTGGTCCGAAGCATCCATGAAGGCTCTATGGGCGTTTATGGTCACATTGTTCAGGAGATCAGGTTTGAGAAACGAAATTCTAGATGTTGGAGTTTGTTCATGAGCGACGAGAGGCGAATCAGGATGCCCACAACCTCGCCCGAAGCTCCCTCGTCGATCCTCTTGGTAGGCTTGTTTGGCTTACGAATCCGCCCCCGGGCATTTGTAACACCTTAGTTCTCTAGAGTGTGTAATATATCTCAAAAAAAAGTTATTTTCTTTTGAATTTCCAAAAATAAATGTCGGATCCAAAAAATTTCAAAAGTAGACATCCACCGCCGTTTGAAACGGCGGCAGCTGACAACCGCCGCTGACAACGACGGTTACATGTCCTGCCGCAGTTTCAAACGGCTGTTGCAACGTGGCATGTTTGCCTGCAAAGAACCGCCTTTTTAAACAGCGGTTGGACCAACTGCCATTTAAAAAGGCGGTTGCAGACCCATATATGACGATTGGAGGCTGGGACGGTGTGGGTGAGGGGAGAACCTAGCCGCCGTTTGAAACAGCGGCTGGATAGACCAACCGCCGTTTTGAAAGGTGGTTTCTTTTTTAAAAAATAGAGCAAATTACATGGCACGTACGATGCTGGTTGCACATGGTTTAGGGTACTAATCCTAAACCGGTACTAATCCTAACATGCCTTAGGGAATTTAAAAAATGATCACAACAAGACAACTAGCCTACTGGTAGGAGAACCCGGACAACATAGATCTGCCGGAGTGCTGGGAGGGCATGTAGTACACGTACCCAGGAGGTGGTGGAGGAGGAGGAGAAGGTGGTGGGGATGGAGATGTTGGTGGAGTGTTGTCCTTCTTCTCGTGGCATGGACAGCAGCAGAACTCATCCTCACAACCGGTGTTCGTTTTGAACACAATAGGTCTCGTCACGGGGCTGTCATCTTCCCTAGATGGTGGATCTAGATGAGCTAGTGCCTCTTCGAGCTCCCGCTTGAGGTTGTAGATGACGACGTCCTCAAGGTAGTCGATGTACTTTTGGTACGGCTCGATAGCTGGAGGATTCACCTATTGCACGAAAGTGCAGGAATTTGGTTGCTCAGAGTACTGCGGAAAGGGAGACTATGTTAGCGAACCAAAAGAAGATGATGGGCCAAAGTCATGTAGCTTTGCTTACCCAAGCATACGGGTAGTGCCAGAAGCGACGGCCGGAGTTGTTCCATCCCTGGTAAACTTGCATCACGCAAAACTCACCATGTGCACACCTTGGCCAGTTCACAGGTTGATTGGGTGTGTAGCTTCTAACATCACGCATGGATTTGAAATCTCTCTTAGTTAAGACTGGAAAATTGCCTTTGAAATCTGGGTCTTGCTCAGTCCAAACTCCAGGACCGACAGACTCATCATCCCCACTCCAGGAAGGCATTGCTGCTTGCCGTGAAGAGGCATGAGAGAATAGAAGGGTGATATATATGTAGGCAATGAAGAACCCTGGGTGGTGGGCCATTCGATCCGTGAGAAGAGAAGCGAGAAGTGACTCAGAGAAAACACACCCTAGAACCCTAGTCGATCTGGTGGGTAAAGGAACTACGCAGTGACTCAGAGAAAACACACCCTAGAACCCTAGTCGATCCGATGGGTAAAGGAACTACGTAGTGACAGAGAGAAAACACAACGAAATAGCGGGTCAATATTATAATACAATAGCAGTTCAATATTACAACACTAGCAATCCCACACAAATAAAAGTTTTTATTGTTACAAAACAACTACGTTCATATGATTCCACCACGAGCATGACGTCCACGTCCACGCCCTGAAGATGTTGAAGGTGCTGCACTTTGACGAACTTGGTGCATTGCAAGCATAATGTGCAGAAGGGCATCTCTTGTAGGTGTGCCCGGTGTTGTTACACTTCAAGCACAATTGCACTGCGGCACCAGCTTCTGATTCATCCATGTTGTTCTGAATTCTCTTCTTCTTCGATCACCCAACACCTTGGCACCTTTATGGATTCGGATCCGGTATGTACGTTGCATTCTCCTTTGGATCTTCAGTGAAAAACCCCATTGTGAGGTACCCCACAAGAGTTCGGTTCCAAGTGTTGTAAATGGTTTCCTTCTTATAGTAGAAGGGCACGTACCTAGCCCAACTGAAATTCCCAAGCTCTTAACATGCAGCCATAACATGTGAGCAAGGGATGTGCAGTAATTTGGGCTTGTTGCAACTGCATTTGCACATCTGGTTCCCAAGACCCACTAAATGGGTTCTTTTTTGACGTGATGAGCCTAGTCGCCCTTTTCCCTTGCACTGAACCTCATATGTGTACTCAATTTCATTGTTTCCAGTATGGTGGAGAGGTGTTGGAGTGGCCTGGTGAAGGAGAGCATTTATCTACTTCTTCTCCAAGTACTGGGTCATTCTAGTGTTGTAGGTCAACTGACTGCTCATCATAGCTGCATGCGCTGCCTTGCTCTCCGGTCATAAAAGTACTGCATTGTGCAATACAAAAAGGACCGAATGATTCCAACTAGAGTAAGAACTCTTGCACCACGTAGCACGACATTGTAAGCCTAGCAAAATTAGTGGTCTTTATCCCATGCCTTGCACCACCGTCATCATAAAGGAGGCACCATTTTTCCCTTGCCTCATTTTGAATCCACTGGCTGAAGGTTTTCACAGTGCGCCCTCTTCTCTTTCTGACGGTAGGACCATCTAACCCTACGTTCTCCAAAGATATTGGCTCTGCGCCTGGTTTCGGATTCACTAGCCTCTGTGGTATCTCTTCTGATGCCTTCTTAGTGCCGTCATCTAATTTTTTCCAAAGTTCTTCGAACTTGCTCGGTTGATTCTGCTCGCACAACCGCTCAAACAATTTTGCCAAAGTCTTGTTCTTGAACTGACTGTGGAAGTTTGCTTTCATATGCCTAGTGCACCACCTGCTTGTAACATCTGGCCACAATGCCTCTACCCTCTTTCATGTCACTGATCGCTTGCAAAATTCCTTTGTGCCTGTCGTGTATGACACACACGTTCCGCACATCCTGCACCACAGCCATCTTCAGCCTCTCTAGAAACCACCACCAGCTGTCACCATTATCTCCCTCCACAAAAGCAATAACCAACGGTATCAAGTGATTGTTACCGTCAGCTGCAACTTCTATAAGGATTGTGCCTTTGTATTTCCCAGTCAGGAAAGTGTCATCTATGCATAGGACCGGTCGACAATGTTTGAATGCCTCAATGCAGGGTCCCAATGCTAGGAATGACTGCTCAAGCACGAGCTTGCCTAGTTTCTGTTGGCAAGCATAAGTCTTGATATCATAGTAGTTGTTTGGATTCATCTGAACTATTATGTGCAGCAACTGAGGCAGGTTGTTGTAAGATGCTTCATAAGTATCCCACTTATGCTCCAACACCTTCTTCTTCGCACTATATGCCTTGCCATAACCAATCTGTATCTGAACCTTTCCTCAATTGTGCAGATTATGGACTTCGGCTCATAAGCAGGATTATCCACTATATATGAGTACATGTGGTTAGCAACAAAACCAGCCAATATATTTCTATGCCTTGCATCTATCATCTCAAGTGTACATATGTGATCCACCACTAATACGACTTTCAAGCAATCCTGCCACTTGCCCTTGGATGCATACACTCGAAAAGGACAGTCAGGCTTCACACAACATATTTCATATATCTTCGGAGAACTCTTGAGTACCCTGAACTCTCTTTAGGTAGTCAAGGTGGCCCACCTCTTCACTGCATCTTTCAAATGTTTCGTAGTGGGGTACACGGCACCAACATAAATCTCATTCTCCCTATACTCTCAGGGCACATTGTCACCCTCATTGACAGCAAACCGTGAGAAATCGTAGTTCTGCCAATCCCTTGGCACATCCTCATCATACTGATCATCCTCATCATCAGAGGACTCCGCTTCCAACCCACGTTGGTCATCTTCCAACTCCCCCTCATACTGTCTTAGTACTTCCGGATTTTTTTCTCTCTCATCAACAACACCTACTTCCACCTCATGAAATTCTCCTCCTGCACCACTCTCTGCAACCTCTGCACCACCCTCACCGCCATCCTCTTCACCACCCTCACCTACATCAAGACCACCTCCACCTTCTTCATTACCCTCGGGTTCCTGATTCACTTGGGTCTTCTGATAAACTTGGACAAGCAGAACCATCAGACAACCACTTTGACATGCATTTATGACGTAATTCCTCCAATTTGCAGCGCCTTCAAGTGGCATAAGCTCCCAGTACGGCGGATAACTTTTGTTGAATAATGCCATTATAGACAACCCATATTGCTCTGAATCTACTGAGAGTGCACTGTACAGCCAGGTGGTTATGGCATCCCAACTTCTTTGAGCAGCGTTTTTAACCTCTCTCGTGACTATATTAAACGATGACAAATCAACACCTTCTTCACCGTACCTAATTTCTCCTAGCCCATAATACAACTGGGCAGGGACTGTTTCTGACATGCCTGAGATAATCACACTATTAATAACTAATCTAGTAATCAAAAACTACACTGCTTCGAACCTTAACTACACTAGATCTAGTGATTATAATTTACACTGGTTTGAATCTTAACTACACTAGACCTAGTGATTCGAATAAGACTACTAAGTCTAGTAAATCATAATCTACTAAATGTACTACACTACACTACTTAAATCTAGTAAAACACAAATATACTCGTTTAGACCAACGGAAATGTACTTAAACAAAATTACAATAATTGCAAATAAAAGAGAAAGTGCAAATAGACTGAATACCTGAAATCAGAGATCCGGCAGAGCATCGCTCGCTTCCTTCCTTCTCCTCCTTCCCTTCCTTCTCCTTCTCCTCCTTCCCTTCCTTCTCCTTCTCCTCTCAAGCCCCTCTTTCTTTTTTCTGATTTTTGTGACCCAGGCAACCATGCAGGGAAATTTCGGCCTTATATAGAGGTGGGAGCAAACTGCCTTTTCAAACGGTGACTACGCCAACCACCACTTCAAACGGCGGTTTCTCAGCATGCAACTACCGTTTGGAATGGCAGTTGGCTTAACCACCACTTCCAATGGCGGTTCCACTATGGGACCCGCCGTACCAGCCTACCCGCCAGCCTTTACTGGCGGGAGACCTAACCGCCTTTTGAAACGGCGGCAGGACATGTAACCGCCGTTGTAAGCGGCGGTTGTCAGCTGCTGCCATTTCAAACGGCGGTGGATGTCTACTTTTGAAAAAATTTGGATCCGATATTTATTTTTCGAAATTCAAAAAAACTAAAAAAATATGTAGGCCACGGTGCATCGGTGGAGCACGGCCGAGTTAATGGTGTTTGTAGCTGGACCTACCTGCAAGCATTACAGGGGGGCTAATGGCCAGACAAAAAAACAGACGCCACCGCGCCGCCCAGTCCATAGTGACTACTCACCGAAGTTTCAGTGGAATGATGTATCCAACTGCCATTTGCTATGTTCAAGGCACCAAAGGGGAGCAGAGGATGTGAGCCACCATTTGCTTTGTTTGGCTGGCGTCCGACTTTGGAATTGGAATTCGTTCTCTATACCGAACCAGCATTGCCACGCCTGTGCCCCCTCACGCTCAATGCGGAGCCGCGACCCTCGATATTGCGATGCATTCGTCCGCTCGTCCCGTTCTTCATCTCGTCCCCGAGCCGCTTTTCCTCTCCTCCCCAATCGGCTGGCGCGCCACCGTCCCTCTACCTTCGTCGGCGCGCTGCCCTTCAACCTCCGTCGTCGCACCACCATCCCTCCCCCTCCACCGGCGGGCCGCGCCGCACTCCATCTCCTTCTTTCTTCACGGTCGGCACTCCTCCTCCTTCCTCGCGATCAGCACCCTTCTTCTTCCTGTCCATGGAGGCGGGTGGCACAGGTAAGATCCGGCCTGGAGGCAGGACGGTGTGGGTGAGCTGAGGCTAGGAGGCGGGTGGTGCAGGTGAGCTTCGGCCGGGAGGCGGGCGTCGGGTGAGCTCCAGCCAGGAGGTGGACAACGCTACCTCCAGCGTGGCCTTCTCCGGCGAGGTATGGGCGGGGCGGCCCTCCTCATCTTCCTCACGGCTAGTGAGCTGCGTGGCTGCTCCTCGCCGCCGAGCCTCGCGCCCCTCCACTAGCGAGCACATCGCCTACTCCCTCTGGTGCTGTGGAAGAAGTGGTAAAATACCAATTCCATCCTTGTGTACATCCAAACAGAAATTGGATTTGATTGTTTGTTACAATTTCAAAAGAGAATACAACAATCATCCAAACAATAACATTCCAATGTGACTCATTTCAATACCATGGTTGAATTGGCATTGAACCCAATTCATTACCAAACCTCATATCTACATCCAAACGCAGCCTAAGATGATTGCACGGCAACATTCTTAGAAATTTGAAAGTAGTGACACTAAGGTGATTGCATGACAACATTCTTTTGCGAATGACATTATACATAACATGTTTATTTTCTAGAAAGCCAATGTTTATTAAATGATTGATTCGTCATGCATTTCTATTGTGAGAATTGTATTTCTGTTGTATGAATTTTGTAGGGTGGTGCTTTCAAATACTAATAATTTGTATGTATAGATGTTATTTGATGGAAGTCATAAATAGATGGTGAGATAACGTGTGATGCAGTGAATTTCTATGAGATGGAGAGCTTGCATATTGAGATAAATAAAATTAATGACTTTTAGTAGGGTGCATTCATATAGATTCTCTGTGTCACTTCCAAAGTTGGCCAGTCCTTTATCAAAAGAAAAGGCTGGCCTCTTTTCTCATGCCGCTGCAGAGCATCACTACCGGAAAAATGGATTCTCTCCTAGTTCAAACTCTAATTTTCTCTTTGATTTTGGACCGGAATTCAATGTTGCAAATCGCGGGTTATAGAGCTTAGCGGAGTCCTTCCAGAAAAGCTATAAGAGTTATACCGCAGCTATAGCGGAAGCTATAGCCTTTAGCGAGATGCAAAAAAAATAGCAAAATTTAGATCTGAACATTATTAATTTCATAAATTTCAGCCCATATTTCACATATATATGTAGACATTAGTGAAAACATAAGTAAATTTGTCCCAATTTAGAAGATTAGTCATAAATTATAACTCATAGTTCATAAATCTCAAGTATACAAGTTCGTAGCTCAACCATAGCGGTGTTAGCGATGCTAGGCTATTGAATTTAGTAGAGCTATTTCATGATATAGCAGAGTTAGCAGTAAAATTTGCAATATCGTAGCGGCACCTGTCTCAAAAGCTATAGCGGAGCTATGTCGGAACTATAGCGGGCTATTTGCATCACTGCCGGAATTATATATGTGATGTGATGCTCCGGGTTATATTTTTCACCAGAGAAAGAAGATGCTATACATGCCACCACTCTGTCATGTCTAGCACCGTAGCTGGCCCTATCACGGAATATATTAGAAGGACCCAAGCCGCCGCCGCCACCACCATCATCATCTCAAAAACACAATTTAATATTGAAAAAATATCAAACCAAAAAGATTTGTTACGGTAATTGTGAAAAGTACTTGGAAGTACATGTGCTACTTTCCTTTCTTATCTTAAAAATCAATAAATTTACACATAATTAAAATGGTGTCATAATCATTTCTCATTATTTTTGGTATTTCTGGTACTTCTCTTTAAGTAGTTTCTGGTACTTTTTGATACTTCCATCATTAAATTTCATCCAATGGATGACTCTTATTAATTTAAGCACCCTAAATTTCTCATAAATGGTTTAGTAATCTCAAACAACACAACTTATCTTTTTTTACCTCGCGCCAATGCTTGTTAAACCTTAGGAGTTTTTTTTCAATACGTGCATATCATATTTTTCATTAAGGCCCTGTTTAGTTCCAAAAATTTTCCCAACTACCCGTCACATCAATCTTCCGACACTGATTATGAGTATTAAATGTGAATTAATGACAAAACCCATTCCATAACCCCTACCTAATTTTTCGATACGAATCTAACGAGCCTAATTATGCCATGATTAGACAACGTCGTGCTACAGTAAACAATCTGTAATGATGGATTAATTAGGCTTAATGGATTCGTCTCGCGATTTCCCGTCCATTCGTGTAATTAGTTTTGTAATTAGTCTACATTTTTTACCTCTAATAGACCTTCGAAGGGGCTGCCAAAAATTTTTGCCAAAAATTTTTGGCAACTAAACAGGCTCTAAGAAGGAGAATGTTCACACAATCGATGAACGCCAAACAAGAAAAAGTAAATAACAAAGTGAAGAATCAAAGTAACCTAGGGTTTAGGATGCACCTCAGGGAGGAGAAAGAGAGAATTCCTTATTTGACACTGAGAAACTTACCCATTCCTTCCTTGGCCCTCAAAATTTTTTCCTTCCCTATTTGACACTGAGTTGAAACTTCATCCCTCATATGACACTGCCGTCCATTTGACCCTCTAACAGCGTTAACTCCGAGTTAAAAAGACGATTTTGCCCCTCTGTACTACAAAATGAGAGCCGACTGCACTTTTTTTTGCATATGTAGACCAATGTTTGGAACAATTATGTGTCAACTTTTTGGATCTATTTTTTTATCTCTTTTTGCATTAACTTTTTTGCAACAACTTTTTTGCAGCAACTTTTTGCATCATTTATGAATAATTAAATTTCCAATAATACATCTTTTTATAACGTGGAGAGAAAAATTATTCCCCAAATAGGGTTCTTTTGACACATCATGAGCATCAAATATGCATATATATATAAGGTTTAACACATCATCAGCATTGCCTCAAAATAATGCATCATTTATTTGACACATCATGAGCATCAAATAAGCATATATAAGGTTTAAAACATCCCACATAGAAAGGTTCCAAGATACAGAACATCTCAGTTCACAACATCTCACAGCTAGGTTCACATACAGAGTTCACAACATCTCACAGCTAGGTTCCGACATAGATATTAGGTTCAAAAATACATGAAAGTTCACACAAAAGCCAAGTATATATCACAGACTGAGCCTTCTCTTGCTCCTTATGCTCAATGCAGGGCTACCAGGATGCAATGTTTTGCTTCTTGTGCCCATTGCAGGGCTGTCAAGCGGCAATATAGGAATGGCGGTTGTCTTTTTAGCAGGTGCCTTCTTCCTTCTTTTGGTATTTTCCTTGACTGGAGCAGCAGCAAGTTCATTTGAATCACAATTTGATCTGTCAATGGTAGCAAGAATTAATAGTTTATAAAAATTGGATGAATGGGACTTATAAATTCAGATCTCTATATGGCACCAATAAATTCAGAACTAGATGACTCAACACATGTAAATAAATTCAGAAATAGAATGGTATTTTCACCTTTTTGATGCTCCAGAACTAGAGTTGCTCTTTTTCCCCTTCTTAGATGTAGCCTCCAAACTTTTTGTTGTTCCACCAGAACTGGTTTTGGGTTGCTTATCCTTGTTGTTCTTGGTGATCTCCATGTTTTGGCTAAGATGAGAAAGAAATACTTAAGATGCTTGTACATATCATGTAAACAAGTGTAAATTGATGAGCTAACCTTGGTGGAAAAGACATAGAGGCAGCTGGTGCTTCATCTTCCAAAGGTACAATAGATGGTCGTCTGCATGACAACAAAATAAAGTAGGTTAGAATTGGTACTGAAATTCATGAATGAAAATAAAATCAGCAAGATTATAGTGTAGTACCTCATAGCCATCACAGCAGCAATGTCATCAGGATTACCTTTTTTGCAGGTGGGCCAATGATGCCCATATGTTTCACAAATAGGGCACTTGTGCGGACCTTTTTTCTTCTTCTCACTACATCCTTTATACCTTTCTGTTTTAGGCCTACCAGCTGTGGCTTTTAGTAGAGGTGGATGCATGAAAAATCCATGTGTACATTCAGGCTATTAGCGTTTGTCAGTCAAAGCAGGAATCAAGTGCCCATATGCTGCTCTAAATTTGTCAATGGAGTAATACATGTCAACATACTTCTCTAGAGGAACATTGTCGAGTGAGGTGATAAATGCTATTGCATGTTTGCATGGAATGCCAGAAACTTGCCATTGTCTGCATGAACATGTCTTATCTTGCAAGTTGACTACAAATCTAAAGCCACTGCCCCCTAATGCTGTAACTTCAGCAACTTCTTCTGAGCATTCAAGCACCTCCAAGTTCAATTCTCTACTCTTTTCATTCAGCTTCTTAATTATGTGGGGCAGAATCAAACCTTCTAACTTTCTTCCTATTTTTCTCCTTTGGTTCCATTTTATCATAAGCATTTGCCTTAATTTGTCCATTAAGTCATCTAAGTTCAAGGACTTGTGATGCTTAATCCAATTGTTGAAACACTCAGCCAAGTTGTTGGTTACATAATCAACCTTGGAAATGGTTGAGAACTTACTCCTTGTCCACAACCTTGTGTGCCACTTCCTAAGATAATTAGTGGCACTTGGCTTGGCTGCCTCCATTGCAGCCCAATGTTTCCCAAACAAATACGAGTTCCATGAATATGATGCTGCCCAAAGATGGTCATCAAAAACCTTGCCACGGAACTGCTTCTTAAAATTGGAGACTAAGTGAAACATGCATTCCCTATGTTCTGCCGCTGGGAACACTTTGCCTACCCCATGCATCACTGCTTGACCCGCATCAGTGCATATGGTTAAACCCCTTGGTGATCCTATGGCCTCTTTAACTCTTTCCATGAACCACTCCCAATTTTCATTTGTTTCAGAATCAAAAACTCCAAAACATACAGGAAACAACCAATTGTGTCCATCAACAGCTGAAGCACTAGCAAACTGTCCCCTAAACTTGCCTGTCAGGAAAGTGCTATCTACTGCTAAATATGGCCTACAACCACTAATGAACCCATCAATGCATGGTTTCAATGCAAAGAAAAACCTTTTGAATCTTATCTTCCCGGTTACTGTATGATGATCTATCACAACTAGGCTCCCTGGGCAAGTGCTCTCAACTTGTGCCTTAAACCTATATAAATTATCAAAGCTGCGGTCCCAGTCACCATAAATCTGCCTAAATGCTAGCTCTTTACCCATCCATACTCTCTTGTAAGGGACACTGACCTTGTAGTGTTCTTTCAGCTTCTTGTGCAATGCTGATGCTTTAAGAGACCCATCTGTAATGAGCCAGTCCTTCACTCTAGAGCAAATCCAATGCTTGGTGGCATTCTTGCAAGTTTTCTTCCTTCTTGAGCAAGAGCATGAATGAGTAGAATTGTACTTCTTCACCTACAAAAGATGAACATCAGAATTAGCTACATCTATCAAAACCATGAATATGCAGCAATGAATAAGGTTCAAAAAATTACCACTACAGTGCATAAATCATCTGTTGAAGAAGCATGTATTCTCCATGTGCACTTATCTTCCTTCCACTTTGAACAATAGGCTCTGAACCTAGATGGTGCACTCTTCTCCGTGTTAAACTCATACTGATGCTTGATTGCATGCTGAGATAAAGCAATCTTAAACTCAGCCATATTAGGATATGTGGAGCCAACTTCCATCGGAGGGTCTTCTTTATCATATTCCATGTTAGGAATATGCTCTGCCTCATGTCCAACCAACTCTTCATCATCCGGTAAATCAGCCCCTGACCCAATCTCCAAGTCATCCTCATCCTCAGTCTCATCTTCAGCTTCAGCCTCAGCCTCATCCTCATCCTCGTCCTCATCACCATTTTCTTTGTCATGTTCCTGATGCTCAATCAAATCCATATTTGCAGCTTCAATAGGTTTCTTCCCCAAGTACATCACCTCCTCATCAACACCTACATGCTCATTATCTGGTAATGGGTTGCAAAGGTACCTATCCTCATCTTGATTGCCATTGTTAGCAACCTGATTTTGCACATCATCATAATACTCTTTGATAGGCTCAAATGGTTCAGAGGGATCACAATATTATATGAACATGTCAACATACACAACAAATCTTGGTCAGAGAGAACTTCAAAGAAAGCTTTCATATCATGGTCATAGTACTGAACATGAGCAACTTCCAGATAGTCTGGTGAGTACTTGTTTACAATCTCTTCAACTAAATTCTTGTAATTTGTCACATCCGAATCAATAGTCTTATCAAAACAGAAGCATCTAAAATCCTTTCTAGCTTTCTTTTTATTGCCAAATAGCCTAATGTCAAGGTAATAGGTTGAATTTGGATCCATCATGAGAAAAGAAACAAAAGCCTAACTCAACAAAATTGCTACTGGTAATGAAGCAACATCCTCAAGCAAGGTGCACTCACCCAGGAAGGAGCCAGTCTGGCTGTGCACCAGTGGCGGGGGCGGCCGCTGCATCTTGCCCGGTGGGGGGCGCGGCCCAAGCCGTAGCACGTCGGGTTGGGGGCGCGGCCCGAGCTGGAGCACGCCGGGTCGGGGTCGTCGCCGTCGCAGCACGCCGGGGGGCCGTCGCTGCCGCCGCAGCACACCGGGCGGGGGTCGCGGCCGCCGCTGCACGCCGGGCGAGGGTCGCAACCGCCGCTGCTTGCACGGTTGGGGTCGCGGCCGTCGCTGCACGCTGAGTAGGGGTCACGGCCACGGTGGGGGTCACGACCGCCGCATCTCCCGAGCCGCCGCCCTCCTCGTCCTCCATTTGCGCGCCGCCGCCTCTAGGGTTTGTGACGAGCAAAAGCCGCCGCGGCCCGATTCGGGAGGGAGGCGCGCGTCTGTGCGTCGCAGGCACGTCGCGCGTGAGGGCCTGAGGGGAATCTCGAATAGGTAAGGGTAATTTTGTCCATTGACCTGAAAACTGACAGGTGAGCCAAGTGATTTTCACGGTAATGGCTAATAGAACGAACGGCGGTGTCATATGAGGGATGAAATTTCAACTCAGTGTCAAATAGGGAAGGAAAAAATTTTGAGGATCAAGAAGGAATTGGTAAGTTTCTCGGTGTCAAATAAGGAATTCTCTCGAGGAGATACCCGAACGCGCCCATGTCGTCACCTCGTCCAAGATGATGGGTGCGAGCGCCACAAGGTGGAGGGTCGAATGATCATGAACACTGTGATTTCTTTCCTTCCAGAGTGACCAGGCTACCAACCAAAGCAAGACATCAAAACCAACTTTCGCCAACGAGCCTGGACGACCAGTGATTCCACTAGTGGAACCAAATTTTCCGACTATGAACATATCTTGTCAAGAAACAAACAAAATCTCAAAAGTTGCTGCGACTATGGATAGTGGTAACAGAACTAGACCTAGGAAACACTCACTCATTAACATAATATTGTAAAATATTATTTCATTAATTTACACAAAGGAAAAGATTATGGGTTTGGGTTTGTGATAAAAATTTCCAATTTATTCTTAATTTGAAAAATGAAACACGGGAAATAAGACTCTGTTTAGTTGATGAAATTTTTAGTAAAAATGGTGAATTTTTTACATTAGAAAACGTGTTCTATGAGAAATAATATCATCCGCAATGCGAAATTTTTGAGAATTTTTAGTAACTAAACAGAGCCAAATGATAGACCACCCCACAAAGAGAACACGAGAAATATCTCACCGTTTTGGCAGAAGAACCCACCCCACACAGGCAGTCAGGCACACAGCCAAACCGGAGCGAGAGGAAGTCGTCGGCGCAAGGGCATCAGCATGTCGTCGGCGGCGGCAGAGGAGGGCGAGACGGTGCGGGCGTCGCACATCCTCATCAAGCACGAGGGCTCCCGCCGCAAGGCTTCCTGGAAGGACCCCGAAGGCCGCGTCATCTCCGCCACCACCCGTGCCGACGCCGCCGCGTGCCTCCTCGACCTCCGCAACCAGATCCTCGCGGGCCAGGCCAACTTCGCCGACCTCGCCGCGCGCCACTCCGACTGCTCCTCCGCGCGCCGCGGTGGAGACCTAGGTTCGATCCATCCCTGTTCCGCATCTCCTTCGATTCCTTCCCTCTCGCCGTCGTGCACCTAGATAGATCTGGTGGTTACTCGGATCGATCCGGCTGTCTATTCGGTTCTTGAGACTAGTTTGATTGATTAATTATTGGTGGGATACGAGGATAGATGACAGGAACTTCTTAGGGTGGTGGGAAAATAATTCGCATCTCACGCAGCAAACTGTGGTGCCGTCTCCGTCATTGCAAATTTCAACCATCAAGTCGCATAATATGGGCACTGGTGACGTGTAGCCTTGCAGGCTTGCAGCTATCTGATTAACTCTCCAATTTTCTTAATTTTTAAGCATGCTCTAGTAGGATTGATTGTGCGCCTGTGTAATTTGACCATCAAAGTTGTGTAATCTGGGCACGGGTGATGTGTAGCCTTGCAGCTGTCTGATTAACTTTATCCATGCTCTGGTGAACTGACTGTGCACCTGTGTGATTTGACTCAGGCAGATTGCTCTCTGATCCTCTGCCTGGCTCAATATATAGAAATACAACTTGTTTAATATTCATAGTAGCTGCTGCTTGGTACAAATCTTTTGGTTTTGTTTGAGCGCAGAATTCTAGAGATTCATGTCGGTTGCTGTCATCAGATCAGTAAAGCAGTGATGTCGTTGACTGATCGCTGAAAACACACTTCAATTCAAATCCTTTTGAAATTCGGCCTGGCTGCTTGGTCTATCACACTATTACTGTACATGAGATTCGGGAAATTATTTGGAGATTGCTAATCTAACCAGCCTATAGTTAGTTCCACAGCTGAGAATATTGGAAATTAGACTGCTTGTTTTGGAGTTTAGACTTTAAATTGGTAGTGGTGATGATGTTGAAATATGGAAACATATCTGTATTACTTGGTCCTTGGTAATGAGAACCAGAGCATGACCCTTATATATTAGGTGCTGTTTGGTTCGGTGCTGGGAGCGGTAACGGGAATGTAATCACCTGCCGCTGCTAAACGTTACAGTGGAACTAAAAGCACCTATTGTTTTGCTGGAAACAATGGTAACAGAAGGCGGAGTGTTGGCTGCTCTAATCAGTTGAAGTGGAGTGGTATCTGATAGCGCTCGCTCATCGGTGGTATCAGTGTTATATATACTGGTATTCGATACCGTGGCAATCGATTACGGAGTGAACCAAAACAAACAGAAAGTGACGCAATCTATTACCCTAAGTAAACAGGTCACGTTACATTTAGTTCACCAAAACACCATCTTAGAGAAAGCACATTTCATGGATCTTCGTAGTCATGTAATTTCGGCATTAGTAGTGTCAGCTGTTTGATTAATGTTTCAGTTCACTAAATTATCATGTGCTTTAGTAATTTAAGCATAAACGGTGAGATGGGAATACTGATTAAGCTCATTTGCTGATAAACTGACAACACATGAAGGTAAAACTTGTGGCTGTGTATCCTGCATGGATCGAGCTCTTTTTGCTAGTGATATCGTGTAGTAGCTAACGAGATATTGCCTAGCATAGGCCTGATCAGTAAAGAATCATGGAAGAAGTATAACAAATCAATTGACTTACCATTTCCTAATCACATCGCCATCTGTCCATGGTATGACAAGCACAAAAGATTGCCCATTCTTGTGCTGCCTCTATATTGGGTGGCCTGTTTGCAATATGGTTCAACCATGATGTCAATAACACAAGTATGAGTAGCTTTTGGAAGATATGTTCATATGATTCAAGGCAACTCTTAACCAGGTCATGCTTTGTAAGGTGCTACAGTCCAGGGATCTTTAGTTAGGGATAAATTAAGGGGTTTAATGAAAGCTATAATCATTTAGAAGAGCTTATAGAGTTTCATAACTTCTTGCTTACTTTGAATTAAATGACATTACAATTGGTTGGTGCATCTGGTTATAATTGTTCCATATTATCAGTTTCAGTTTCGTGTGCCCTGCATGTTTGCTTGTGCATGTTTTGCAGCACCTCATTATTATTTCGATGTTCTGATGTTCCATAATCTTATCTTTGTTCCATAATCAACTTGATGCTGCTAGACTTTTCAGCTGCTGTAGTATGTTGTATATGCATCATCTCTTAGGAATCTCTTTGTCGTTATTAAACTACATGTCTAGACGCGATGAGTGGTAACATTTGGCATGCCCCTCCTTACTGTTGTGCACAATCGTTTGAAGAGTTTGTTTGCTTAACATCAGAATAACCCTTTCTAGTAATAAAACCAATTAATTATGTGATGGCTAATGAGAATTAGTGATTTGTAAAAACTCCTACGATTGAAGAGTGAAGCTGAAATTTTTTTCTGACAAGAAAGAATTTGGTTCAGCTATAAACTCAGTAATTTACCGAGCATAGTAGTTCAAAAGCAGATGCGCTGCAGGGAATTTTGATATCAATGTGTATCTCTTGGCTGGTATTAAGCTGAAGAAAAAAAACACATATTGATGGTTACAGAGGTTTGCATGGGAACAAAAATATCACTGCAAATCTTATTGCTTGAACATTAAATACAGTAGTTCTCTGGCATGCAACTTCAACTGTTGTTAGCACAAACAGCATGTGGCCCACCAGTCCTGTTTCATGATCTCATGTTTCATGTTTCCAACCCTGATGTTTCAACAACAGGTACCTTTGGGAGGAGGCAGATGCAGAAACCCTTTGAGGATGCCACCTTTGCCCTCAAGGTTGGCGAGCTCAGCGGCCTTGTGGACACTGACAGTGGGGTTCACATTATCCTGCGGACTGCCTGAGAAGAGGTGCACACTGCCAGCTGAATCTCGGCTTTCAGTTAGTGCAAATGGCTTTCAATTAGAGCTTTTAGTTTTTTTTTCTGGCAACATGAGTGCTTAGCATCCTTGACAAAGATAAATCATGTATCGTAACACGTTTGCGACAGCATTTATGTTATATATTCCGCCTCTGACCCCTACCGGGTTTTTTTCCAACCAATAACGTGCCTCCATCATCCGACCCCATGTACGTCCGCTTTTCTTGCTATTTTTTTTATGATTCTGCTAATCCGCTTGAACAACTTGACTACATTATTATTTTTGTATGATTCCGCTTGAATTACTAGACTCTTAGTATATGGTGGTCAACACACGATACGGCGGAATCAGTCAATTGTAGCGGGAACAATATTTAAGTAGATTAAAGATCTTTTGGGAAAGGACTAATTAATTATTGTAATCATTATGAATTGAAGTGAGTGGTCATAGATTTTTATTCTCATGTGATTTGAACAATCTCTTTGTGACAACCTGGCCATTCGTTCACAAATAGAGGGTTCATCTCTATTGTGTCAAAAAAGTTGAAATTTACTGTTTGAGTACAATCATTTTGGGACAACCAGTTCATCTCGGTGCTCAATACAGCTAACAGGTAGGGAACTAAAGTATGCAGGAAATAAATTTGGCTGCGTTTGGATGTTGGCATTAGACTCCTGAATTTTGGCATTCGATATCAATAAAAGTCGTTGTTTGGCTGGCGTCTGACTTTGGAATTGAAATTCGTCTTCAATGCCGAACCGGCATTCGCACGTCTGCGTCGCGTCGCCCGCAATACGGAGCGACCCCTTCGGTATTGCGAGGCATTTGCATCTGCTCGTCTCCTTCATCTTGTCCTCGAGCCGCTCGCGCTCTCCTCCCCCAGTCGGTCGGCACCGCGGGCCACCCTCCCTCTCCCTCCGTCGGTGGGCCGCGCCCGTGCCGCACTCCCTTTCCTTCCTTGTGGCCGGCGCCCCTCCACTTCCTATGCCCTGTGGAGATATATTTGTTTACTGGAAAAGCAAGGGAAACCTGTGAATAAATTGTTGGCATATAGATGGGCAATATGATTTATGAACAGAATGATGCTACCTAACTGAACTGAAAATATAAAACATTTAACTCAAAGTACACAGGACTGAAAGTTATTCCAACACATGAGATATCTTTGTTTACTGGAAAAGCAAGGGAAACTTGTGAATAAATTGTTGGCATATATATCAACCTGAATACCCAAATCAACAAATAATTAAAGAATTGGTAAAAAATAAAGTAATGCATGTGTAGATGCAGTAGTACTCGGTATATTTTAAGTTGATAAAATTATACCACGTCATAAAACTGTTTTCTTTACTAGCACGTAGCCAACCCAAAATAGCAGTCTTAATTTCCTTTTTGCAGCCTATGGACTGAAATCCCAGTTTAGAGTTAACAATTGACATGAATTTGTGAACTGAACTAGAGCAATTTCAGCAAGATAACTGTTAAATCTCCATATATAACTGAAAGCTAAAGCCTTTAGATGAATGGTGCATCAGTTTAATCGATACAAACATATAGTTAATTGTGAATTGTTCATGACTGCAACATATGCCAGCAGCAGAATATCTTCGAATAAATCATTCATCAGTGCAAGCTAGATCTAGATGGCATAGAATCAAAAAATTGCAGATTAAAATAAATCAAATCCAGTCGGCGGGATCTAAAAACTTTTTGATAAAAAATCTAAAATTTTTAATTGTATCCCTAGACAAAAGAAGCAGTATGTATTATATACTGAAGAAGCATGTATAATCTGTATAAAGCTTTGGTCTCTGCTTCCTGTAGCATATTTTCTAATCAGCATACTAGTTGGGGATTACAGAAAATGTAGCAGCCAGAATACATATCAGTATTTGACTATATAAGAGGCACATGGAGGTCAACACCCCTTGATAAATGTGAGGCATTGTGGCCACCCCAATATGCACGAATCAGGAAGTTGGGAGTGGATGGAACATCAAATTGCTCGCAGCATCAAAGAAGGGAAATCAGGATGTGAAAAAAAAACATTTAGTGCTTCGTCTCGATGAAGCTATGATGAACTTGCCTGATGATTTGTCCATCTGCTGCGCAAGCATCTACTCTATTTAATTATTTTTAACCTTACGTTTATCATGATTCATCAATAGTCATCACTAATGCACACAATCAATCAAAACACGGAGATCGAATGAAAGTGAGAAAAGAGGGGCACCTGACTCGCCAGAGGACATTGGTGCAGCCTCATCGAAAGAAATCCGCCGCTCAGGGTCAGGGGAGGAAAAGCAAGCTGCCGAGGAGCCCATTGATCCGTGGGGCCGGCCGCGTCCAGTGGCGATTGGAGACCATAGAGTAATCAATCAATAGTAGCAGGCAGTCTTAACAGAAACAGGGTAACAAGAATACAACCTTATCCATTGAAGTCTTCTCTAATGTGATCATAGAGCTGCAGGCAGATGTGAATAGTTAGGAACAACACATAATTAGTAGCTAGCAATTTGTTCGAATGGTCACACATACCCATTCCGCCTCTGACCCCTTCCGGGTTTTTTTCCAACCAATAACGTGCCTCCATCATCCGACCCCATGTACGTCCGCTTTTCCTGCTATTTTTTTTAAGATTCCGCTAATCCGCTTGAACAACTTGACTATATTATTATTTTTGTATGATTCCGCTTGAATTACTTGACTCTTAGTATATGGTGGTCAACACACGATACAGCGGAATCAGTCAATTGTAGCGGGAACAATATTTAAGTAGATTAAAGATCTTTTGGGAAAGGACTAATTAATTATTGTAATCATTATGAATTGAAGTGAGTGGTCATAGATTTGTATTCTCATGTGATTTGAACAATCCCTTTGTGACAACCTGGCCATTCGTTCACAAATAGAGGGTTCATCTCTATTGTGTCAAAAAAGTTGAAATTTACTGTTTGAGTACAATCATTGTGGGACAACCAGTTCATCTCGGTGCTCAATACAGCTAACAGGTAGGGAACTAAAGTATGCAGGAAATAAATTTGGCTGCGTTTGGATGTTGGCATTGGACTCCTGAATTTTGGCATTCGATATCAATAAAAGTCGTTGTTTGGCTGGCGTCCGACTTTGGAATTGAAATTCGTCTTCAATGCCGAACCGGCATTCGCACGTCTGTGTCGCGTCACCCGCAATACGGAGCGACCCCCTCGGTATTGCGAGGCATTTGCATCCGCCCGTCTCCTTCATCTTGTCCTCGAGCCGCTCACGCTCTCCTCCCCCAGTCGGCCGGCACCGCGGGCCACCCTCCCTCTCCCTCTGCCGGTGGGCCGCGCCCGCGCCGCACTCCCTTTCCTTCCTTGTGGTCGGCGCCCCTCCACTTCCTGTGCCCTGTGGAGATATATTTGTTTACTGGAAAAGCAAGGGAAACCTGTGAATAAATTGTTGGCATATAGATGGGCAATATGATTTATGAACAGAATGATGCTACCTAATTGAACTGAAAATATAAAAACTTTAACTCAAAGTACACAGGACTGAAAGTTATTCCAACACATGAGATATCTTTGTTTACTGGAAAAGCAAGGGAAACTTGTGAATAAATTATTGGCATATATATCAACCTGAATACCCAAATCAACAAATAATTAGAGAATTGGTACAAAATAAAGTAATGCATGTGTAGATGCAGTAGTACTCGGTATATTTTAAGTTGATAAAATTATACCACGTCATAAAACTGTTTTCTTTACTAGCACGTAGCCAACCCAAAATAGCAGTCTTAATTTCCTTTTTGCAGCCTATGGACTGAAATCCCAGTTTAGAGTTAACAATTGACATGAATTTGTGAACTGAACTAGAGCAATTTCAGCAAGATAACTGTTAAATCTCCATATATAACTGAAAGCTAAAGCCTTTAGATGAATGGTGCATCAGTTTAATCGATACAAACATATAGTTAATTGTGAATTGTTCATGACTGCAACATATGCCAGCAGCAGAATATCTTCGAATAAATCATTCATCAGTGCAAGCTAGATCTAGATGGCATAGAATCAAAAAATTGCAAATTAAAATAAATCAAATCCAGTCGACGGGATCTAAAAACTTTTTGATAAAAAATCTAAAATTTTTAATTGTATCCCTATACAAAAGAAGCAGTATGTATTATATACTGAAGAAGCATGTATAATCTGTATAAAGCTTTGGTCTCTGCTTCCTGTAGCATATTTTCTAATCAGCATACTAGTAGGGGATTACAGAAAATGTAGCAGCCAGAATACATAGGAGTATTTGACTATATAAGAGGCACATGGAGGTCAACACCCCTTGATAAATGTGAGGCATTGTGGCCACCCCAATATGCACGAATCAGGAAGTTGGGAGTGGATGGAACATCAAATTGCTCACAGCATCAAAGAAGGGAAATCAGGATGTGAAAAAAAACATTTAGTGCTTCGTCTCGATGAAGTTATGATGAACTTGCCTGACGATTTGTCCATCAGCTGCGCAAGCATCTACTCTATTTAATTATTTTTAACCTTACGTTTAACATGATTCATGAATAGTCGTCACTAATGCACACAATCAATCAAAACACGGAGATCGAATGAAAGTGAGAAAAGAGGGGCACCTGACTCGCCAGAGGACATTGGTGCAGCCTCATCGAAAGAAATCCGCCGCTCAGGGTCAGGGGAGGAAAAGCAAGCTGCCGAGGAGCCCATTGATCCGTGGGGCCGGCCGCGTCCAGTGGCGATTGGAGACCATAGAGTAATCAATCAATAGTAGCAGGCAGTCTTAACAGAAACAGGGTAATAGGAATACAACGTTTTCCATTGAAGTCTTCTCTAATGTGATCATAGAGCTGCAGGCAGATGTGAATAGTTAGTAACAACACATAATTAGTAGCTAGCAATTTGTTCGAATGGTCACACATACCCATTCCGCCTCTGACCCCTTCCGGGTTTTTTTCCAACCAATAACGTGCCTCCATCATCCGACCCCATGTACGTCCGCTTTTCCTGCTATTTTTTTTATGATTCCGCTAATCCGCTTGAACAACTTGACTATATTATTATTTTTGTATGATTCCGCTTGAATTACTAGACTCTTAGTATATGGTGGTCAACACACGATACGGCGGAATCAGTCAATTGTAGCGGGAACAATATTTAAGAAGATTAAAGATCTTTTGGGAAAGGACTAATTAATTATTGTAATCATTATGAATTGAAGTGAGTGGTCATAGATTTTTATTCTCATGTGATTTGAACAATCTCTTTGTGACAACCCGGCCATTCGTTCACAAATAGAGGGTTCATCTCTATTGTGTCAAAAAAGTTGAAATTTATTGTTTGAGTACAATCATTTTGGGACAACCAGTTCATCTCGGTGCTCAATACAGCTAACAGGTAGGGAACTAAAGTATGCAGGAAATAAATTTGGCTGCGTTTGGATGTTGGCATTGGACTCCTGAATTTTGGCATTCGATATCAATAAAAGTCGTCGTTTGGCTGGCGTCCGACTTTGGAATTGAAATTCGTCTTCAATGCCGAACCGGCATTCGCACGTCTGCGCCGCGTCGCCCGCGATACGGAGCTACCCCCTCGGTATTGCGAGGCATTTGCATCCGCTCGTCTCCTTCATCTTGTCCTCGAGCCGCTCGCGCTCTACTCTCCCAGTCGGCCGGCACCGCGGGCCACCCTCCCTCTCCCTCCGCCGGTGGGCCGCGCCCGCGCCGCACTCCCTTTCCTTCCTGGTGGCCGGCGCCCCTCCACTTCCTGTGCCGCGTGGAGATATATTTGTTTACTGGAAAAGCAAGGGAAACCTGTGAATAAATTGTTGGCATATAGATGGGCAATATGATTTATGAACAGAATGATGCTACCTAACTGAACTGAAAATATAAAACATTTAACTCAAAGTACACAGGACTGAAAGTTATTCCAACACATGAGATATCTTTGTTTACTGGAAAAGCAAGGGAAACTTGTGAATAAATTGTTGGCATATATATCAACCTGAATACCCAAATCAACAAATAATTAGAGAATTGGTACAAAATAAAGTAATGCATGTGTAGATGCAGTAGTACTTGGTATATTTTAAGTTGATAAAATTATACCACGTCATAAAATTGTTTTCTTTACTAGCACGTAGCCAACCCAAAATAGCAGTCTTAATTTCCTTTTTGCAGCCTATGGACTGAAATCCCAGTTTAGAGTTAACAATTGACATGAATTTGTGAACTGAACTTGAGCAATTTCAGCAAGATAACTGTTAAATCTCCATATATAACTGAAAGCTAAAGCCTTTAGATGAATGGTGCATCAGTTTAATCGATACAAACATATAGTTAATTGTGAATTGTTCATGACTGCAACATATGCCAGCAGCAGAATATCTTCGAATAAATCATTCATCAGTGCAAGCTAGATCTAAATGGCATAGAATCAAAAAATTGCAGATTAAAATAAATCAAATCCAGTCGGCGGGATCTAAAAGCTTTTTGATAAAAAATCTAAAATTTTTAATTGTATCCCTAGACAAAAGAAGCAGTATGTATTATATACTGAAGAAGCATGTATAATCTGTATAAAGCTTTGGTCTCTGCTTCCTGTAGCATATTTTTTAATCAGCATACTAGTTGGGGATTACAGAAAATGTAGCAGCCAGAATACATGAGTATTTGACTATATAAGAGGCACATGGAGGTCAACACCCCTTGATAAATGTGAGGCATTGTGGCCACCCCAATATGCACGAATCAGGAAGTTGGGAGTGGATGGAACATCAAATTGCTCGCAGCATCAAAGAAGGGAAATCAGGATGTGCAAAAAAACATTTAGTGCTTCGTCTCGATGAAGCTATGATGAACTTGCCTGATGATTTGTCCATCTGCTGCGCAAGCATCTACTCTATTTAATTATTTTTAACCTTACATTTATCATGATTCATGAATAGTCGCCACTAATGGACACAATCAATCAAAACACGGAGATCGAATGAAAGTGAGAAAAGAGGGGCACCTGACTCGCCAGAGGATATTGGTGCAGCCTCATCGAAAGAAATCCGCCGCTCAGGGTCAGGGGAGGAAAAGCAAGCTGCCGAGGAGCCCATTGATCCGTGGGGCCGGCCGCGTCCAGTGGCGATAGGAGACCATAGAGTAATCAATCAATAGTAGCAGGCAGTCTTAACAAAAACAAGGTAACAGGAATTCAACCTTTTCCATTGAAGTCTTCTCTAATGTGATCATAGAGCTGCAGGCAGATGTGAATAGTTAGGAACAACACATAATTAGTAGCTAGCAATTTGTTCGAATGGTCACACATACCCATTTTTGAGCATACTAATACAGGTTCAGGTTAAGACACCAAAACTGTATTGATTTATCCAATCCAGCATATTACCCATCTGTGCTTTAATTTTTCCAGACATTTAATCAAGTATCCTTATATTCCATAAACCCTGGCAATTTAGCCAATCTTTCCATCTATGAATCATGCTCACACTTGTATATAGGGACTCAATATTAACAGTAGTGACATTAAGTTTATACAAAGCGACAAAGATTTCTAGATGCCATCTCACCTGCAAGGTGTCTTCGGCCAAGTTGCAGGTAAGAAAGAAACAAAGTGTTTTCAGATTATAGTAGAAAAAAAAGCAAACAATGAATTGGACCTGACTTGGATCTGCAGGCATACAGAGGAGAATATGAGATTGAGTATTTAATATATCATTAACCAGATCATCAGCATCTATGAACCCTAATTTCATTTGCAAGATTTGAAAAAGGCAAATCAATGTCTGTTTCTTCTACACTAATATAGAAGAAATATAATTTCTACGTTACTAGGAGATTTCATCGGAGCATTGCAATTGGACTTGTGAGGGTGTAAACATAAGTAAACATCTAGTTTGTATCACTAGCAGCAGCACAGAACATCTAGATTTAACAATTAATTCAGACCTAGAAAAGTAGAGTTTCCAAAATAAATTCTCATACCAGCTCAATTGGCATTTCATCTTATAGAATCAAGAAACCAGTCTTCTAGATCACAATCAAGACTATTGTCACCAACCAATGGTGCATATTCTCAGGGGACCAACACAAATTGACAATGTAGAATATGGTTTTGACCAAATGAATTTCCACTGAACCACACATATGTATGCACTCCAATTTAAAGATGGAACTGTAACAGAGAAAAAAAAGGGGAAGGGAACTGAGGGACATATGAGATGGTAAGGGTAAAAATTTATTTCAGCTGTCCTGCTGGGTTGTATCCCCTTGCACCCCGATTCTTCAATGTCATATATCTGGGATAATTTGTATTGCAAGTTGAACTGTTGAACCTGTCAACACAACTGCATCACAAGGAAAAGGAGATTAGCATGCATGCAAAGAATCTACAGAAAAACAATAGTGTCGCAACATATTGCGAGATGGAAATCACAGCTAGTCTAATTAACACTTAAGCTTTAGTTACAAAACAGAAATTACCATGTAGAAGGACTATCAGAGAAAATAAGATCCCTCCTCCCTCCAGTGGTATTAGCCTCTTAGTTCTACACGAGCTGCATAAATTAGAATTGGAAATAGGATCAATTGCACTAAAATCACTGGCAATGTCAATTTCATCAGAAGAATTCCAGACATCATGCAGTCTCAGCGGCGTGCCGCAGACATCATGCAGTCTCAACAGCGTGCTGCTAACCAACACTTGTAGGAGCTAACGCTGATGACATATATGCTCGTCGATCTGAGCCAATTACTAATATACCTACAATTCAACAGATAGCTAGCCACGCGCATCCATCCCTTGTCGCTGCTCCTGCATGGAATGGGCATTGGCACGAAGGGTCGATCTAGCCACTTTCTAAACTTTCAGTATATGATGAACCAGTTTCTAACGAGACAAAACCCTATTACAGAACATAAGGTTTGCTATTGCCACTCAAATGGACAAACTGGGAGGAAATGTTGAAAGCTGGTGGCCATGAATCAAAGCACCAAAAGGAGCCAAGCATCCCTATCTCCAGTAAGGAATCAAATCAGAATTGCTAATTAAGATATTATTCTACTATGTTCTAGTATTCAGTTCTGCTCAAACCATTTTCCAAAAAGAAAAAACATACTGTTGGACAAAAAAATTATGTGCAATTTCAGAAACAAGACCCAGTACCAAACATACAAATAGGGATGAATCTTAGAAAAGTCCTTGACAGATATGTGTTATCAAGGTGAGAATCTTGCCCATGTTCTAGTGCCTAAAATCTACATGAAGCAGAGACTTTTGGTTTAAATTCATCAATCAAATAAATTAAATAATTTAAGGGTCATGATGCTTATCTAAGCAACAGGCGAATTAGCGCAGACTCATCCAAAGAAATCCTCCGAAGGCCACACATACAAGATGGTATACAAAGTGCAGAAGGTGGGATGGGATCGTTTTACCTTGGGCATTTCGCTATCGGATTGCAGAGCTGCTCGTACGGGACAAACATGGATTCCACTACCCTGGAGGCCATCTGCATCCCCCGCAATGCATACCTGTCCTCACGGATCTAGAAGGGGAGCACATAACCACACCGTCGCTCGCCTGGAGGACGAAGCTCCTGCCTCAATTTGGTTGTCAGCTCGGCAAATCTGGTTCGTCCTCACGCCCACGACGAGGACCCACCCAAGAGGTGCCCCTGTTGGGCGTTGTAGGGGGATTACTTGTTGCATGCAGGGGGATGGCGCCGACCACCGTCGCCGGGCGGCCAGCTCCCGCAGCTTCTGGCACAATCTATTAGGCCTACCCTTGGATCTGAGTGGCGGGGAGGGGATAAAAGAGAAGCGGCCGCCGCAGCACTACCGTAGGGTCGGGACCGGCGGCCACAGAATGGGGCCCAAGCGAGCAGAGGACCAGGGCAGCAGCAACGCAACGAGGTCGCGAGCGGGCGGGGGTTTGGGGCCGGTGGTGAGGGGACAGGGTAGCAGGCGGGCGAGGTGTGGGCTCGGCGGATGAGGAACTCGAGCGCACGAGGATTGGGAGCGTTGGCGGCGGCAGCGGCGGCGGCGGCGGGACGGAGTCGGCAGCGGTGGAACGGAGTCAGCAGCGCATGAGGATGGGGGCCATGGGCGGCGACGCTGGGGGATGGAGTCGATTCGGGAAAGGGAAAACTGCCGCGGATTTCTGGATCACCGTATCGACGTGGGGCATGGAAGGACCGGTGGAAGAAAAAACAAAAAAAATCAGAAAAAAACCAGTCGTGGGGTGCAGGGAGCCGTGGGTGGCTCGTGGAGGATTGGCTCGGGTATGGAATAGAATAATATTCCATACCAATATAAATACTATATATATATATATAGTAATTACTCCTACCTTCATATTTCATGATATACATTGAATCGGACCGAACAAAAAGTATGTACACGTAGTATGTGATGATACTAGACTATCTGTGGTGGTATATAAGTTGAGTATGTGATATACTTAGAGTATGTGAACATACTAATTTTTATATACTATCAGTAAGGTATAATAGAAATATATTAAAAACTAGAAAGGTTTTTGAAATTTTTCGAATATATCCATTTGGATTGTCCTGGAATTAGTATGTGAACATACTCAAAGTGATAAATAGATATGTAGACATACTCAGATGGTATTTTGATGATGAGAGTAGCTATACGCGCACAGAATACTCGAAAATGTTGGATATATCTGATGGTAACTAAGTTTTACCGATCCATATCTGATGTTACTTTGGTGCTGTGGTATAGATTGGCAACTTGTTGATATTGGCAAAAGAGTACATGCATTTTATTGAGAGGGCACCATGCTTGAGTGGTTAGCTACCAGAGGGGAGGAATTCAGTGGTGACGAGACAGCTGCTCAGCCGTGCGTGGAGGTGGAACGCGGGGTGGAGTTGGTGCGGCTAGGAGCCCTGCTAGAACCAAAGGCATCGCCTGACCATTGGCCAAGAGGCCGGGGAGAAGGTGCGGTGGATGGGTGACGAGCCGTGAAAGGAGAATTGGTGGTAGAGGAATGAGCTGATGAGGAGGAGCTGGGAGAGGGATGAGTGAATGGGTGAGCCGGCGACGAGGAGGATCCGTGGGAGGAGAACGTGGAAACCGGCGGGCGGGAGTAGGAGGGTCCACGTGGGCTCGCCGTCGCCGCAGCTGCTGTGGCTTCCCTGGAAGCAGCAGGGACTAGTGCTCTCAGCTGGCTAGTGGCCTCGTCTCTTTCTTGGTAGGACCTTCTTCCTTGTCTCTCATGATGGTGATGCTGCTGTGAGAACAACTTGGGCCTCGGATGATCCTCCTTCGTCCTTGGGCTCAAGAACTGCTGAGCAGCAGCAGCAGCAGAGGCATAGGTTGTGTCATCATGACCATGGTGATGGTGAAGCTGCTCCTGTTTGGTGTGCCAACCTTCATATGGCTTCCGTGGGCTGCTGCTGACGTTGGATCCAGTGGGGGACGACGACATCGTCGTTGTCGTTGCTGGACCGCCACCGCCGCCACCAAGGATGATCTGGGTGTGGGGACCCACGCAAACCTGAGTAGGGCCCTCCAGACCAAGCCCGTTACTCTTCGCTTTCCTCGGCGACGGTGACGGCGCCGGAGCCGGGTCGTGCTTGTTGGCCTTGGCGGCGGGGCGTGGATGCGCCGGCTGTTGGTAGGCGTCGGCTTGCGGTTGGAACGGTTGAGACGATGGCGGCACACCCACCGGCGGGTAGCGGTAGGCCATGCCCATGACGGCCGGCGGCGGCGGCTTGTTCTTGTTCTCCACTGGGGCGACGACAGGGCCCAGGCGGTACGACACATGGAGCACGCCACGGGGCTCCCATCGGTGCACCTTGCGAACCTGGCACGACGCCACCTGCGGCTGCTGCGGCCCGGCCGCGGGTGTGCCGGCGAGGATGTCCGCGAGCAGGACGACGACTTCGCCGACGTCGCGGTCGCCGAGGACGCGCTCGGCGCGGAGCAGCACGTGGAGGCATGACCCTGCCGCGACGTCGGCGGTGGGGGGCACGGCGAACCGGAGCGTCGCGTCCCACCGCAGGTTGCAGCCGCCGGAAGGGTCCGGCGCCGTGCACTGACGCGTCAGCGGGTCGCAGGAGATGCTCACCACCGCGTACACGTCCATGTGCGTGATCAGGTTCACATTCTTGACATCTCGCGTCGACAACAGGGTCAGCTCTAACTCCCTGTACGCCATGGTTGGTTGAGCTCGATCTCGACTGATCTGTCAGTAGTAGAACCGATCGATAGATCGATGGTCTCTTTGATGCAAAAGCTTGGAGCCTGCAGGTGAGCTACGCACTACCGGAAACGGAGCCTCTGCCGAGAGCTCCTGGCTCTGCCGAGAGCGCTCTCGGCAGAGGTCCGCTTTGCCGAGAGCAACGGGGCCTGCTCTCGGCAGAGAAAATGCCCACGGCGCAGCGATTCCTTTGCCGAGAGCTTGAGCCCCTGGCTCTCGGCAGAGAGAAAGCCCACGGCGCAGGATCTCTTTGCCGAGAGCCAGAGGGCCCAGGCTCTCGGCAAAGCGCGCAGCAGACGGCGTATGGGCGACGCCGTCACGGCCGTGCCCTGGCCGTTAGCCCCTGGCTCTCTTTGCCGAGAGCCAGAGGGCCCCGGCTCTCGGCAAAGAACTGACGCACGGTACCTCCTGCCTTTGCCTAGAGCCTTACCTCTTTGCCGAGAGCGTAACTAGAACTCACGGCAAAATGTGTGAGAAAATTTCAAATTTTCGGCTTCAAACTTTTTCCTTGCTCAACATACACTCATACAGAGTACATGTTCAAAATTGGCGCCATTTCGACTCTGTTTGCTATATTTAACAATTTTACTTCGTTCTTCGTAATTTTTTTGTATACGTCCGATATGAACTGCAAGTGCATGAAATCATAGAGTAAAGTTGTTGGAAAAATGATATTCATGTTCATGAGACATCTCTAACACTCTGTACATGAAATGAACTTAAGTTTCCGTCATTGGGTTCTCTGATCGTGATGAAGATCGTGAGGTAGAAAGGTTGTAAAATTGTATAAAATTCAAATAAAGTTTGAAAATCACGAATTTTGTCAAGCGCTCATGATATCATATGTTGAGTTTGTGGTAAAAATTTGAGAATGTTTTGAACACTTTAACACATACGCTGTTTAGAAACCGGAACATCTCACGAGAAGTTTCAAAGAATTTGAACTAATGTCACTTGATTTAGAGACTTAGACAAATTCAAATTTGAGTTTGAATACAAAAACTTTTTTATAAGTAATATGCAACATAAATGGTACCATGTTAAGTGTTGGTATTTTTTCTCATATGTTTGCTATTTTAAAAATTAAATTTGGTTCCAAAATTCTGTGCCGAGAGTAATGCTCTCGGCACAGAGGTCCCCTTTGCCGAGAGCTGCCAGATTGGCTCTCGGCAAAGAAGTCGTGCGTGCGGGCCCGCTGCTGGTCAAACGACAAGGGTGCTGCTGGTGGGCCCGCTGTACAATCTGTGCTGAGAGCCAGATCCCAAGCTCTCGGCAAAGAGGTGGGGCCACCTAGTCCCACTCGTTCGGTCAAACGGCCGGGGCCTGCAGGTGGGCCCCATACCAGTCTCTGCCGAGAGCCAAGATCTAGGGCTCTCGGCAAAGAACTCGTGCGGGCCCACTTGCTAGTCAAACGGCCGAGGTGCTGCTGGTGGGCCCCAGTCCCGGATTTGCTGAGAGCCTAGATCTAGTGCTCTCGGCACAAATGCGTTTTGCCGAGAGCACTAGATCTTGGTTCTCGGCAAATCCCGGACTGGGCCCACCTGCAGCCTCCCACTCACAGCACAGCATAGCACAACACAACACCACACAACACAACACACGCATGCACGCACACACGCCCGCCACACAGCGCCGCCGGCCGCCGTCCTCCGGCCACCGCCGCGCCTCTGGCCGCCGCCGCCGCGCCTCTGGCGCCCCGGCCACGCCGCGCCTCAGGCCACCGCCGCCCGCCGCCGCCGCGCCTCGCCTCCAGCCGCCGCCGTCGCGCCTCCGGCCGCCGCCGCCTCGGCTCCCCGGCCGCGCCGCCCCGGCGCCCCGGCCGCCCCGCCCTGTCTCCCCAGCCGCGCGGCCCCGTCTCCCCCTCCTCCCGAGCGGGCCGCGGCCGGGAGGGCCTGCTGCCCCTGGCCGGCACCGCCGGCGGCCTCCCCTAGCCGGCACCGCCCGCCGCCGTCCTCCCCCGGCCACCAAAATAAGGTACAATTTTAGATTACAAATTTGAATTGCAAATTTAGGTAGAAATTTGGATTGCAAATTTAGGTTAGAAAGTTTAGAAATTTTAGTTATCAAATTTTAGTTATCAATTTTAGATATGAATTTTAGGTAATTTAGTTAGCTAATTAATTTAGGTATAGTTAGAAATTTTAGTTAGTTAGGATTATTGGAAATTTTAGTTTGATAGCAATATTATTAATTTAGTTACCTAGCAATATTAAGGAAGGTAATACTAGCAAATTTAGTGTGCAATTTTATCATGTCTCTAATTTTTGTTGTCAAACTTCTAATGCATGTCAATTTTATAGGTAGAGATGTCTTGATTTGCCGCACTCAGCATCGGAGGAAGAGGAGTAGGTCGCGTCATTTGATCTCTTAGGTGAGTCTCGTGGCTAACTTCGAGCACCACATGTGATTTGTCTGGCCATCGAGCCGTTGGAAGGAAGCCCGTGTGTAGCCCGACCTTCGTGTCGTGGCTTGTGTTGCAGGTTTTGGATTTGTTGCAGGTATTGGAAACCTCACCGTACAGGGGAGGTGCTGTCGAAATTTTGAATCGACACTCATTGATCTATTTTTGCAGGAAAGTCTCTATTGCCGTCACCACCACTGAAGATGAGGAGTAGGAGGTCGCGCCGCCCGCCCCTGTCTCGGAGTCCTGGTCTTGCCGCCCGCCCCTGTCTCGGAGTACTTGGTGAGCACGCGAAAAATGTTCTTGTTTTCATTTGATGTCGTAGATCGCGAAACCTAGTTAGGCGTCTCCCGTTCGGAAGAGATATAGTTCGAAATATGCAGAACTCTGCATATTTATGACTGTATCTGTTTCGAATTGTCCACGTTTTTTGGACAGCCCGTGGATGCGTAGATGGGGTTAGTTTCTATGGTCTACTCCGATCCGAGACAGAGTTTCGGTAGCACCTCCCCGTCGCTCTCGCAGGTTCGATCTCGAGATAGGGGCACGAGCTCAGGCCCGCCCATACAACGGTGGCCCACCGTTACGGAGAGCTTGCACGAACAGTTCCAGGTTATTTCTGTTCTCTGCGTCGTCCATTGACATTTTCATATGTTTGCTTTGTATTCTAATGTGTAAATCAAATATTGTAGGCCCAGCTTGCGGCAGAGAGGGCCGAGCGGGAGAGGCAGGTAGAAGAGGCGCAGAGGCGCGCCGATGAGCAGATGCGACAAATGGCCGAGGCCCACCAGAGGCAGATGGATGCGATACAAGAGGCCCACAACCAGCAGTATGCCTCCGTGCTTTAGTACATGCAGACTCTTGGTCACACGGTGGCGCCACAGGCGCAACTCCCTCCACTACCGCAGGCGTACTTGCCTCCAGTCCCTCGACCAGCTACTATTTCTCCAGTGAGCTACTTTCGAACCCTCCTCTTTTTGTTTCTCGTAGTGACCTACAATGACTTCATATAAATGCTCAAAACCTTACATTCATGTTCTCATCGTGGTATACAACTTATAAATGTTAGCACAACCTAGAATGACGTAGAATTCAAAAATGACTTATACAAATGACTCGTATTATCATTTCTCACTTTAAATCCTACGCAGAATCTATCGGCGGCATCAAACGAGTGGTCGCCGACAGTTCAGCAGAGTCCTTGAGGCGGGATGCAGTGGGTGCCGCCTGGCCCTCAGCAGCCGTTTCGCCCTCAGCAGCCGCCTCACAGTTGGCGGGGGATGATGACACAGCCACAAGCGTCTGGGTGGGGGTCGTGGCCACAGCAGCAGCCGACGGGGGGGTCGGGTTCCCAGTCGCCGCATGATGACTCGGCGAACGAGTGAGTTCATGAACTACGCACCTTTTATTTGCATTTGGACATTTGTGAGTTGCTGGACCTTTGTGACTTCCACTTCGTGCCTTGTACTTGCATTTGGACTCGTTATTTGCATTTGTGGACTATGTGATGAATATTACCTGCCTGTGATGATTATTAGCTACCTGTGATGATTATAATATGTCTGCGATGAATATTAGCTGCCTGTGATGAATATTATATATCTGTGATGATTTCTGTGATTTGTGGGCTGTTTTGACGCTGCTGGTAAATTTTTTTAAAAAAAGAAATAGGCTTTGCCGAGAGCTAAATCCATTGCTCTCGGCGAAGAGGCCTCTTTGCCGAGAGCCAAATCCCCTGCTCTCGGCAAAGGTCCGTGACGTGGCTGCCTGGGACGCGCCTTTGCCTAGAGCAGGAGCCACGTGGCTCTCGGCAAAGGGGCGTGCCGTGAGGCCATACGCAGGCCTCTGCCGAGAGCGGCGATCCCCGGCTCTCGGCACAGGCGCCCTCTTTGCCGAGAGCGGGAGACACGTGGCTCTCGGCAGAACCGCGTGCCGTGGGGCCCTGCGCAGACCTCTGCCGAGAGCATTGGTCAACGGCTCTCGGCACAGGCCTGCTCTGTGCCGAGAGCTCTGTGCCCCGGCTCTCGGCAAAGAACCTGGGCCCCACGCGTAACGGCGTGACCGGGGGACGGTGTGAACGTCTCTGCCGAGGGCCAGGTGGGCCTCTCGGCACATATCTGCCGAGAGGATATCCACCGGCTCTCGGCAAAGCGGCCTTTGCCAGCCCAGATGAGCCGAGAAAAGGCCCTCTGCCGAGAGGAACCCCGCTCTCGGCAAAGTGCTCGATTCCGGTAGTGACGTATGTAACATTTAGACTGACCGCAACAGTTTACTCATCAGAGCCCTCATAGGCAAAATGAGTGCGCGCCCGGCACTCAAGCTGCTTCAGCAGCTACCGCATAATCATAGTCAAAATGAGTTTCCTGTCCTTCCAGCTCTCAAACGTGGGGATTCTCACTCCTCTCCCTCATCCGTCATGGTCTGTTGCTCCACTGCGCGGCGTTGTGTAGGAGGGATGGGCGACGTTACTAGAAAGCCGTCTCTTTTGCATGCCCTTCATCTTCTCTCTCCTACGCGCACGTACACTAGATGTAGTTGCAGATGCAGTTGCTAGCTGGATGCAGTTCCTCATTTATATATAGGAGGTGGTGGTGGCTTCATGCTGAATTTTAAAGACCGATTTGCACTTGCCTCTGATGGAATCTAGTTAGTTCGATTATGAATATATACCATTCCGTTTGGTCACGAGGAAGTGCCATTTTGATTTTTGAGCAGGGTGCAATCAAAGTACATTTGATCTTCTCAGGCGGTTTCTTTTTTAATATCAACATTCATCTTCTGGGATGGTGTGCTCACATTTATATTCAAAAACAGTTTGCAGACAATGTAAGGTAAACTAGGTTTTTAGGTTCTGTTTGTTCCTTCTTCATAAAATTCTGATGCTCTGTTTTGTTAACTACATCTTAAAAAAATTTAGTACTCCCTCTGGTCAGGCAAAAACTTTACGTTTGAGACAGCATTCCAGCAACAATTGCAGCAAAGTTTGGCTCTCTAAAAATGTCAAGTAAATGTGACTGGAGGTAGTAATAAATAAAGAACAATCACATTAGCATAAAAAGCATAGGAAGCACAGCTCTTTGGGCATGTTTGTAACAGGGGAAATGCTCTAGAAATATCAAAACTTGGAGCAGCTCCTATAAATATGGATAAGGATTTATCTAGGCATCCTACATCCAATGGATAACAGCCTCAAAGTGACACCTAACAGAATTATAGTCCTCGATCGAGAATTGAAGCAGCTTGCGGTTCAATAATTCTGCAGCAGCTTACAGGATCGGAGCATCCAATCGATTTCAAGATTCGTGTTCTTTCTTGAACTCTCAAGAACAATGTCCATGTGGCTTCTATAGGTTGATGTGGTTCAGTTTCATTAGCACACGAGGCCATATCTTTGTCTGGCTACTTTATATATGCCCCCTTTTTATTCCTCGGTTTATTCACTTCTCTTGTCGCAATCGCAACAGGATTCGGACTTACCAGTTTGTCTGAAACTGCTTTAAAGGGAACCTTTCAATGTCTACTTTTGATTGAGAATGTTTCCCTAGGATTAAATTTGTTGGAATATTATTAAGATTCTCACTGATCCATAATTCTGTAAACCAAACACTTAGGTGAGAGATATGTCTTGAGGTTATTTAATGAATTGGTCTTGCAGAGTACACGCAAGGAGTCTTGATGCTCCATGCTTGATGGATCAGATCACTGATGGAATCTTGCTTGCTTGATCGATCTCTATGTAACCATTGGAATTGATTCTTCCAATTTTTCAAGCTTTTATTTTTTAAAAACGGATCGTTATCCAACTGCAGCAGGAGCTAATCGATTGATATCGTGTCGTGTCCTGGTTGTCGAAGTCACTTTGTGAAATTGAGTATATGTGGTTCTTGGTTGTGGAAATTGAGTAGAGGGATGCAACAATTCATGACGCATAGCAGAGTTCAACTTACACAGTCTGAGTATTCATTGCTGTAAAATGATTATCATCACATCAATAGCTAACTGTGAATCGTATAAGATGATCAAGTATTTGACCTGCTTGTACCAAAAATCTAGAATGTTGTGCTAGGGATCTCCCATTCAGGCAAACTTTATTATTTCTGAAGGTTAATTGTGTAAGGAATCGGATGCTCGTAGCTTAAGAGGGGGAGGAGGTGAATTAGGCAACTTAAAACCTTAACCTATGACTTATCACTACTTGCATAAAACATAAATAAGAACATGTTATTTAGATGTGCAACTATGGTTGTTCTAGTGTGAAACTCCCATCCCAAAACAAGTTTGCAACCTATAGTCAATCCTAGCAAGATACTACTCTAGGAAAGTAAAAGCAAGTAAGGATTGCAAGAGAGTAATGCGAAAATGTAAAGGGGATGAGAGGAAGCAAACTCTTGACACGTGATTTATCCCGTGGTATCGGTAGGCACTAAGCCACCCCTAGTCCACGTTGTTGAAGCACTCTACACAAGAGTATTGTTTCCCGGTCACCAAGTCTCTCTCAAGAGCACCACTTGACTTGCCACAAAGGCTCGCCATGAAGGCACTCGCTGTCAACCGGGCATCCCTGGGCCCACCAACACATGTGGGCTATACCCGGGAGATAAGTTCCTGTACACCTGGACTACTCGACTAGTGGGCCACGGTGCTGGTACCGTGGACCACAAGGCAAGACAAGACGGATAAGGACTTGTCCTAAGACTAGGATAGCTTTTCATACCTTGTATAGGCTACTCCGGGTCCTACTCGAATAGTACCTTTGTACGAATCCGACTTGTAACCCTGCCTCCCGTGGCATATAAGGCGAGGCAGGGACCCCTCTCAAAACATACGCAATCAATACAGAGCCACGCAGCATACAAGACGTAGGGTATTACGCACATTACGGCCCGAACCTGTCTAATTGTGTGCCCCGTGTCTCACCATCGTGTTCCTGATCTCGGTGAGCCCCACCGCACAATCTACTACTTCGGGTACCCCGTCGTAGGCTCGGTGTCTAAAACACTGACAGCTGGCGCACCAGGTAGGGGATCTCGTCGTTGATCCACTGGCGAACTCGATGGCTCTCGTCATCATCAAGCCGACCGTCGCTTTCCAGCAAGGCGACACCTTCGTTTTCGGCTCTTGGGTTTGCGTTGCTGATGGCGCCAGATCGTTCCTGCGTTTCTTAGCACCAACTCCGGAGTCAAAACTCAAGTCCTCGACGCTTACGCAAGCTTCGATGGAAGAATTCGTTGAAAATTTCGGCGAAATTTCGATCTCTGACCCGCTCAGAGAACTCAAGTCAGAGTCCGAGTACAACTCGACTTCGTCTCCTATTCAGCCTGAGTTGCTCCCTTCGGCTTCACAGCTTGTACTCAGCCTGGATAACATTCTTGCACCACCTCTCTTCGGTCATCGCCATGTTAGTGCTGCTTACCAAGCCGCGCTGAAGCGCCTCATGTGCTCTGGCTCGAAGATTGTGCTCGAGTACTCTTCGAATTCGGACGTAAACCTCGACTACTATGATTCAGTTTCATCTGAGTTCGACTTCGACTACGGTTCGGATTCTACTGAAGTACAACAACTGACTGGCCCTGCTCAAGGACTGGTGATCACATCGACGCCTGAGGGTAGATTCGTCTACTGGCCTGAGCATGTGCCTGCTGATCTCACCTTGGATGATCAAGAGCGCTTTATCGCCTGTCTCGACAACTTACCCTTCCAGGAATGTGAAAAAGCTTGTTGATTATGACACCGATACGAAGCTCATTGAGAGTACGGGTACTCATTCACCTTATCGGGAAGTTTTCGTCGTTGATGCATCTACTCCGCAAGGACATCGTGCCAATTACCGTTTTCCGGATGATGTGTCTGATGATGAACTCTCTGCCAATGCTCCTGCTAATGAATCTACGGAGGTCAAGACTGCACGTCACCAACGCAATGCTGATCGTGCAACCCTTCGTCGAGAACTTGCGGAAGCTCTACCTACTCGTAATCTTCAAGAGGCTCTGGATGCGGTAGCTACTCGTCAATATCGCACTCCAGAGGAAGCTATCCATGCGATCAATCTACTTGGTCGCTCTATGCCTCGTGACAGGGCGGCTGCTGAAGTCGCGAAGCTGGCTGAACTAGCCTACACTATGCTACGTCAGAACACCAGTACTCCTAGTCACCATGGCAGTAGTGGAGGTGCTCATCGTACCACTCCCACTCCTCAACGCATGCGTCCAGAAGCTAGCAACAGGGGCAAAGGTGGTGAAGGCAGCATCACTAGCAAGTCGGGAGACTCTCACTATGATGCTCGCACAACAATCAACGCCAGACGTGCTGAGCGTGAGAAGCAAAAGGATGCGGACTCTGATTCCTTTCCTGGTCTCTCTGCTCTGCTTCTTCCGGAGAAATTCAAGCCTTATGACATCTCTAAATATGATGGCATGCAAGATCCAAGGCAGTGGTTGCGTTGTTATGCTTTGTCTATCACTAATGCCGGAGGCAATGATGATACTAAGTGTATCTATTTCCCTTTTGTCCTGGAGCAAGAACCCCTCACATGGTTCGAGTCTCTCAAACACGGCTCCATCGACAACTGGGGACAACTCAAGCAACGGTTTACCAGCAACTTCGCGGGTTCTCTGGGCCGTCATGGTACTCGGATGGACCTAGCCCTTATCAAACAAAAACAAGGCGAGACTCTTCGCGAGTACATAGATGTCTTTGAAAAAAGGGCTACTGTTGTTGATGTCACCGAGAAAGAAGTCATAGACACCTTCCAGGATGGTTTTTATGACGACAGGCTTTTCCAAGACTTCGGTCGCGCTCGCCCAGCCAACATCACCAAGCTTAAGGAGATGATCACTCACTGGGCAGACGAGGAAGATAAGGCTCGGAATCGGTTCAAGCATCTTCGCAATAACCAGAATAACAACAACAACAATAATGCTGGTGGAAGCAACAATGGCAAGCAACAGCAGGGCAATCGCACGGGTAATAACTACTCGAGCAATCCTAATCGCAAGCGCAAGCCCGACAATACTGTTGCAGCCATGGAAACTACTGCCAAGACTGAAGATGATTCTCACTGGGCAACATTGACCAAGCAGAAATGTCCATGGCACCCAGAGGGTGATCATACTACAGAGCAGTGTTACCAACTTCGTCGTGCGCTGAAGAATACACCTGAGCCAACACATCCAAACCCAAGGTTTCGTAAACACAAGGGGAAGAAGGCTAATACCGACAAAGACACTGTGTTTCAACACCCCTCCAACACTGTCAATGTCATATTTGGTGGGATTCCAACCAAGCGCATGCATAAACTTGCACTCAGGGAGATTATGTCCATCCAACCAGCAGCTCCCACTTTTCTAAAGTGGTCTGAAACCCCCATTACCTTTTCAAGGGCGGATCAATGGACTAGTTTCTCTGAGCCAGGACGATATCCTCTCATTCTGGACCCAGTGGTGGCAGGCTCTAGACTCACTAAGGTTCTTATTGATGGTGGCAGTGGTCTCAATGTCCTGTTTGCCAAAACCTTGAAGAAGATGGGCCTGGATATCACCAATATGCTTACCAAGACCAACTCGTCGTTCTATGGTATCATCCCGGGCAACGCAGCTGTTCCTTTGGGTTCAGTTGTACTACCCGTCACCTTTGGGACTAAGGATCACTACCGCACCGAGTACATCAAGTTCGAGGTTGCCGACTTCGAGACTTCTTATCATGCCATCCTCGGCAGACCTGCCTTGGCCAAGTTCATGGCTATTCCACACTATGTGTACCTTGTACTCAAGATGCCAAGCCCCAAAGGAGTTCTTTCATTGCAAGGGGATTTGAAGCATTCTTACGACTGCGACACTGAAGCCGTAGAACTTGCTTCGACAACTCAAGTACCCAATGCTATGATGGAAGTCTTCGCTGCAGCCAAAAAGCTTGCTCCGAGCGAGCTGGAGGTTCCTGAGAAGACAGACAACAATAACAAGCCTGCACCGACTGGTGATGTCCTACTCAAAGCCATTGACCTTGGTACTGGTGACAGCACAAGATGACCATGATCAGTGCACAGCTTGATCCTAAATAGGAAGACGCGCTCGTCAACTTCCTTCGGGCTAACCGTGATATCTTTGCATGGAAACCATCTGACATGCCAGGTGTGCCCAGGAGGTTGATCGAGCACTCACTCAACGTCGATCCTAACGCTACCCCCAAGAGACAACACCTTCGTCACTTTGCTGATGACCGCAGGGCTGCTATCAAGAAAGAGCTTGCCAAACTACTCGCAGCTGGCTTCATCCGGGAAGTCTTTCATCCGCAATGTCTCGCTAACCCTGTGCTCGTCAGAAAGAAGAACTCTATTGATTGGAGGATGTGTGTCGACTATACTGATCTCAACAAGCATTGCCCAAAGGATCCTTTCGGGTTACCGCGGATTGATCAAGTCATTGACTCTACGGCGGGCTGTGCTCTACTTTGTTTCCTGGATTGCTACTCCGGATATCATCAAATTGCAATCAAGGAATCTGATCAAGAGAAGACCGCATTCATCACCCCGTTTGGTGCTTATTGTTACACAACAATGTCCTTCGGGTTGAAAAATGCTGGTGCTACTTATCAAAGAGATATCCAAGCGTGCTTCAAGAGGCAGCTTCACAAGAACGTGGAAGCATACGTGGATGACGTCGTTGTAAAGACTAGGGATCCAGACATGCTTATCACAGATCTTGAGGAAACTTTTGCTTCGCTACGGGAGTTCCAATGGAAGCTCAATCCAAACAAATGCGTCTTTGGCGTATCATCTGGAAAACTACTTGGGTTCATCATCAGCCATCGTGGCATCGAAGCAAATCCCAGGAAGATTACTGCCATCTCCAATAGGCAAGCTCCGACTACTATCAAAGATGTCCAGAAGCTTACTGGTTGCATGGCGTCACTCAATCGCTTCATCTCACGACTTGGAGAGCGGGGTTTAACTTTTTTCAAGTTACTCAAGCGGCAAGAGAAGTTTACGTGGACAACTGAAGCTGATCAAGCTCTTTCTCAGCTTAAGGAGTTCTTATCCAAGCCTCCAGTCCTCACAGCTCCTCTGCCCAATGAAGAGCTTTTGCTCTACATCGCTACGACTACTAATGTCGTCAGCACTGCTATTGTCGTTGAACGGCAGGAGGAAGGCCATGGCTACCCTGTCTAGAGGCCAGTCTATTTCATCAGTGAAGTACTTTCAGAGTCCAAGGCTCGCTACCCTCCGGTACAGAAACTACTCTATGCGGTTCTGATTACTTCACGGAAGCTCCGCCACTACTTCGACGAGTACAAGATTTCTGTGGTTACCAGCTACCCGCTTGGCGAGATATTGCACAACCGGGATTCCACAGGAAGGATTTCTAAATGGGCTGTAGAGCTCGACGCTCTATCGCTCGAGTTCAAGTCTCGCACTGCTATCAAGTCTCAAGCCTTGGTTGATTTCATGGCTGAGTGGCGGGAAAATCAAGTCCCAACTCCAATTGAGCATCTCGAACATTGGGTCATGTACTTTGATGATTCCCTCAAATTGGAAGGTGCTGGTGCCGGGGTACTTCTGATTTCTCCCAAGGGCGAGCAACTCAAATATGTTTTGCAGATCTTCTGGAAGGTCTCAAACAACGAAGCTGAATATGAAGCTCTACTGCATGGTCTTCGCCTTGCAGTCTCTCTTGGCATTACACAACTACTCGTCTATGGTGATTCTTTGGTGGTCGTCAATCAAGTCAATGATTCTTGGGATCGTAATGCTGAAAACATGGATGCGTACTGTCAGGAGGTACGCAAACTCAAGAACAAATTCCATGGTCTCGAGTTCCATCATGTGGTCCGTGATAACAATGTTGCTGCGGATGTCTTGTCGAAGCTGGGATCTATACGAGCTCAAGTGCCAGCTGGAATCTTTGTCCATGAACTCCATAAACCATCAATTCTGGAGCAATCATCTGCACCTGCGACTACTTTAGTTCAGTCTGATCGAGAAGTGCTTATGATTGATGTGGACTGGAGAACTCCTTTCATGGACTACATTAAACATCAGTTGATTCCTGAAGACAAGTCAGAAGCCGAGCGCATCTCACGCCGCGTCAAGGCTTATGCTCTAGTCGGAGATCAACTCTACAAGAGGGGCGCAAGTTCTGATGTACTCATGAAGTGCGTTTCTCGCGAAGAAGGCAAGGAAATCTTGGAGGAGACACACAAAGTAATCTGTGGCAATCACGCTTCTTCCCGCACCTTGGTGGGAAAAGTGTTCAGACGTTCTTTCTATTGGCCTACAGCTCTTGCTGATGCAGAGGAATTAGTCAGAAATGTCATGGACGCCAATTCTTCGCCAAGCAACAACACGTTCCTGCCTACAAGCTCATCACGATACCACCAACTTGGCCTTTCGCTTGCTGGGGGCTGGATATGATTGGTCCTCTCCCAAATGCGCCAGGGGGATTCAATAGAGTTCTGGTGGCCATTGACAAGTAAACCAAGTGGATTGAGGTCAAGCCTGTTACCTGCCCCAAGGCTAATAGAGTCCTCGACTTCTTGGATGAAATCGTACATCGCTATGGGTTCCCTAATCGCATCATCACAGACCTGGGTTCGAATTTCAACAATCACCAGTTCTGGGAGTACTGTGAGAACAGTGGAATTGACGTCCGGTACGTCTCTGTCGCTCATCCACGTGCCAACGGTCAAGTGGAATGCACCAATGGGATGGTACTCGACGCTCTCAAAAAGCGATTGTATGATGCTGCAAATACCAAGGGCGGCAAGTGGATCAAGGAACTACCTAATGCACTCTGGGGGCTACGCACTCAGCCTACTACCCCCACAGGGCAGTCACCTTACTTCCTGGTCTACGGCTCCGAAGCCGTCTTGCCCGCTGATGTCATGTGGCGTTCACCGACAGTTGATCAGTACGAAGAAGGCGTAGCTGAAAAAACAAGACAAACAGATGTCGACAGTCTCGAGGAAGCTCGCTGCAACGCACTTGTTCAATCCGCTCGATGCCTCGAGAAGATTCGCTGCTACCATGACCGCAACGTTAAGGAATGCTCCTTCAACGTTGGTGATTTAGTCCTTCGTCATATACAGAACACGACAGGACTACACAAACTCAACTCGCCATGGGAAGGCCCTTTCTCTGTTGCAAAGGTTACCGGTCCAGGCTCATATCGTCTACAAACTCTTGAAGGCGAAGAAGTCGACAACTCTTGGAACATCGACCAGCTTTGTCGCTTCTACCCGTAGGGGGTCTCAATGACTCTCTCCAGGCAGCTTTGGTTGCAATCACTCAACAGACAGCTACGATTGTCACTACTCGTAGGGGGCCTCAACAACCCTCTCCAGACAGTTTCGGCTGTATCTACTCGTGGCTTCAGCTGCGATCACTCATAGGGGATCAACATAATCCTCTCCAGGCAGTCTCATTCTGCGACCTCGTAGGGAGTCATGACAACTCTCTCCAGACGACTCCGCGTCGTATAGAGCAATAAGTGGCACATGCTGTCCGTGTC
Organism: Cenchrus fungigraminus; assembly: GCA_036936925.1. Classification (NCBI taxonomy): domain Eukaryota; kingdom Viridiplantae; phylum Streptophyta; class Magnoliopsida; order Poales; family Poaceae; genus Cenchrus; species Cenchrus fungigraminus. The sequence goes on from CM072775.1 coordinate 27,293,417, forward strand.
TCTATTTCTAATAAGAGGCTTCGGCCTAGAGTAACACCCTTCTGGTAGGGTCTCAGTGGAACTCTCATACAAGTTGCTGCTACAGCAAGGATGAGTTCATCACATTGTCCCCTACGGTCTTACTCGTTCTTCGGAACATCCTTGCGAGTACTCTCTCACTAGGTTTATAGCCTCAGAGGTACTTAAGACATTGTAAACTCTGTACAATGTATTCAGAAATAAAGTTGTTATCTTATATATATCGACTTGTTACTGCCCTTTGCTTATTCACAACAAAGCCTTCTTTCACGCTGCTACAGCTAAGGTGTTCAACTCGTTGTGAATAAGTTCTTTTCGAGTACTCTCTCACTAGGCTAATAGCCTCAGAGGTACTTAAGACATTGTAAACTCTGTATAATGTGTTTAGTAAAAGTCGCTACTCTACATCGACTTGTTACTACTCTTAGCTTATTTCATGACAAAGCCTTCTTTTACGCTGCTACAGCTAAGGTGTTCAACTCGTCAAGATTAAGCTAACATTCTTCAGAACATATCTACACTTGAGTACTTCTACTCGTGTTTCGTATCTCTTTTTTGCAGCCACACACTCAATACCAACTCGAGTACATGGCCAACACATAAGCATACAAGGGATCCAGATAATTGACTGACTCAAAGTTTTTCAATTATATTACATAAACACTTGTTTGGGATTACACTTGTTTTTCCCTAGTGTTCTACTCTACAGGTACATCTAACGGAGATCGATGAACTTGGAGACTGCTTCCGCGATTGGGGAAGTCTGTTGCATCAACTCATTGAGCCTGTCATCGGAGCAATCTCTAGATCTGCCGTTCATGATGACTGTGAGATCAGCCTCGGCGTAGAATGACTTGATGAAGCTCAAGACCTGATTGGGAATAGTGCAAGCCAGTCTTTGAGCGTACTCCAAGATCTTCTTCGGTGTGTCCTTCAACCTCTCCACAAGTGGACGAGGCTGAACTCCAGCAACCCTGGGTTCGAAGAGATTTGCCACTGGCTTGGCTGCCTCTGTCAAGGCTTTCAATTCTGCGCGCAGGCCTTCGGATTCTTCAATCTTCAACTTGAGCGACTGCACACATGTCAACAAGTCATTCCAGCCGGCAATGCAAATCTCCATCTCACGCTCAAGTTCGAAGCACCGCACCTTATAATCGGCTTCAAGATCTATGCGTGTTTCCTCTTCACGATTATAAGCCAGCTGCCAGTCTAGTGCCTTGTTCTTGAATTTCTCAACTTCTTCAGTTAGCTATGCAGAAGATCAAGACTACTTATCAAATGGCAGTGTGCATGGAAAAAGTACTAAATAATGAATTCAGAAAGAAAGATTACCTTTATTCTTCTGACGCAGAGACTTGTTCTTCCTGACAACGTCATCCTTCAGAGCCGTCAGCTTCTGGATTTCATTGTGGTACTTGGCGGTGTTTCCATCAAGTCTTTCTTGTAGCTTCAGAGACAAGGCTTTTTGCTCCTTTAGTTGTTCTCTAAGCTGCGCGACTTCCTCGATGTCCGCCGCATGTTGCTCAAGCAGGCGAGTCTTGCGTTTTGACTGCTTGACTACCTCCTGCAGGAACAAAGCAATTCAAGAAGTCAGAGACATGTTATCTTTGACTAAAAAGAACTCTACAAGAGATAACAAACTTACTGCGAAGAGTTTCTCGACACTGCGGAACATCTCGGCGTGCGCCTGCAAGTTGTCCTCATCCAGGCACGAGTCATCATATGGCATCAAGCCTTCAGCCATGGATTGAGTACTTGTGCTTGCCGCAGAGTACTTTGTAGCACTGCGCAGAGGAGCCGGATCTTCAATGATTGGCTCATGTGGCACTATGCGATCCTCCAAGTTTTCTTCCAGCGCTAGCTGTGCATCAATCTGATGCACGGGGGCTTCAGCAACTGGAATTTCTTCGTGGCGCAGCTCGGCTTCTGGACCAGCCTCCAGACCTTCATTCACCACGGCTTCAATATCATCTGCATGCTGAGCCCTGAGCTTGGCAGCTGCCTCTACTGCTGCTTTGACCACGTCGCTCCAGAGGAAGCGCAGTGCCTACGCAGCGTCAGATTCGGCGGGTACTTCTTGGCGCTCTGGAAGCACGTCTTCTTGTTGCTCTTGAGGATTCTGCTCTTCCTCAGCAAGACTACTTCTAGAAGCGCCCCACTTCACATCAGTGGATTTTCTGCATCAACAAGTTGGTCAGTAAAGTCAAAGTGAGCAATATCAATAAGTACTCGAGTACTTGGTTACTTACAGAGCAGCTCGAGGCACCGAGACTTTTGGCCCCAGCATGTCAAAAAATGTAGGTGTCGCCGACACCTCTGGCACACTTTCCACTGGCGGCACACTCCATGGTACCGCGGCTTATTGTTGCTCATGCTCCACCGTCTCGACGGCTGACGCTGGAACCAACTCGGGTTCTGTTGCTCTTGCGGGGCTACTTGAGGGCACATTGGCTGCACTCTCGATAATCTGCGCAAGACAAAATTCAAGGCATTACAACAAGTGAACAAGTATTCAACATGATATTGGCTACTTAAAGTTCCCGAAACTTACTGTAATGGATGGCGGGGCCGTGATCTTCTTCACAGCTCGCTTTCCCACCGTGGTCCTCTTCTTCCGCGGCGGCAGCGTCACATCATCTGCGAGAGATGATGCTGGCCTCTTCAATGCTCCTGCGGCGAGGCCACTGGGGATTGACACTCTAGAGTACCCGTAGCGACTTTTCACTTCAAAACGCTGTTGAAGTTTCTGGCCGTCATCGTCGCTTGAGGAGGCGTCCTCCACCAAGACTTCATCTTCTTCTTCCCCTTGAGCAGATCGACTACTCTCGGGGGCTTGAGCCTCCACTCCTGTTGGCTCTTCCTCCGGCGCTTGTAGTGGGTCCTGGGGACAAGGAGGGGGGTTGGACACAAACTTCAAGACATCCTCCTGCGCAACAAAGCAAAATGTTAGCTATTCGACTACTTCTCCAAAAGTACTCGGGGGCTAATTATTGGAAACTCACCAGATGCGGAGGGTTGTCAGCACTGTACTCCTGGACAGCTGCAGGAATTCTGTGAAGATTCTTGAAGATCTTCTGTAGTCTCTCCATCACAAGATCATCACTGATCTCTTCTGAAGACAGCCTCGAGCCATCATCAGCTCCAGTGTACTCGAACCCGAGATGCTCCCGCTGCATCAAGGGTTGTACCCGTTGCTTCATGAAGCTGAACGCTACTCTCTCAGCAGTCAAGCCTTGCGCCTTCTTCTGCGCAATCTTTGCCAACAGCTCTGGGATCTGAATGCACTCCTGCATCGTTGGTTCGTCCTTCCAGAGCCTGTCATATACCGGCGCAAACATACTTGGCTTCAGCAGCTGAGGCGGGGCGTTGTCGATGTAGAACCATCTGGTCTTCCAGTCTTGATTTGAATCAATCAAGTCGTACTTGAAGTACAACTCTTGTGCCTTCTGGCACATCTGGAGACCGGCACCACCGACTACCACCGGGAAATTGGCATTGGGCTGCGGCTTCAAGCGAAAAATCTTCCTAAATAGAGCCCAATGCGGGCGGATTCCAAGGAAGGCTTCGCAGAAGTGCACGAACACCGCGATCTGAAAGATGCTGTTGGGATTGAGGTGTACATGCTCTAACTTGAAGAAGTCGAGGAAGCCCCTGAAGAAGTCTGATGACGGCAGCGTCAACCCACGCTCGACGAAGTGGCCGAACATTGGGATTTCATCGGGACTCTTCTCCATTGGCCACGCATCTCCAGTGGCAGCACTCCATCCAGCAACCGCCTTCTCGCGCAGCAATCCGGCGGCTTCGAGGGCCTTGACATCATCTTCCCTCATCTTGGATTTCTTCCAAGAGACGGCTTGGCTTGGTGGCTTCGTGATCACCACGGTCTTGTACTTGGGCTCCGGTAATTGATTTTTGTCGCGGCCGGACTTTTTCTTCTGACCCTTGGACGGCGCTGGCTTCATCCTTCCAGTCACGAGGGTCTTCTTTCGCATTGGCTAGAGGGCTACGAGGGGGTGGAGATGCGCACTCTTGGCGGCGTGGACGCTCGAACTCTGCGGCGGCTACGGATGCTAAGGCTTTCTGGATCTAAGGGCGAATGGGAGCAATGAAACCCTAAGGGATACCCCTTCGGGTATTTATAAAACAAAAACCCTAACGGTTCGACCTGGTGACCCTTCGTATTCAACAGATTGGTTTCACACAGGCAAATTTTTTTGGCTAAGTCAAAGGACTAAAATCCAAGACCTGCTCGGCTCCATCTTGGGGGCTCGACTACTCGATGGAATTGGATTTCACTCAGCTACAGTTCACTGAATTCAGGCCACTATTCTACAGTCAGATTGGATCCTTCAATTCGAGAAAGTACTCGACTCAAGGCTCGGGGGCTCCGTGCCATGTGTCCTTCAGTTTTTCTCAGGATTTTACGGGATTATTTGACGAAGACTACTGATTGACCCTCAGCTTCAATTGTCAATTCAAACTAAGGCTCAGGGGCTACATCCATATAGGATGCGATTTTTGCAAATCGCATTCCTATATTATTTCTTCGGATTTTTTGCGGATTTTTCGGAGCAAGATCAAAGAGTAGAAGATTAACCCTCAGCTTGAATCTTGGAATCGACCTAAGGCTCGGGGGCTACATTCCATATGGAATGCGATTTTAGTAATCGCATTGCCATATGGATCTTTGATGCAAAGATTTCAAGAACGAAGCGGGTATTATTGAAGACCTTCAAGGAAAGTACTCGGGGACGCTTGAGAACAACTCGAGAAGACTTCAAGACTACTCGCAGAGTTAGCTGGAGTACCTTCCAGCCTCGTGATGATTCAAGTACTATTGAAGATTAAAGCTTGTAGAACTTGGGGACGCTTGGGAACTACTCGTGGAGACCTTCAAGACTACTTGGACCATTGCACTCGACTACAAAGTACTCGGGGGCTTGTCGACCGGGCATCCCTGGGCCCACCAACACATGTGGGCCATACCCGGGAGATAAGTTCCTGTACACCTGGACTACTCGACTAGTGGGCCACGGTGCTGGTACCGTGGACCACAAGGCAAGACAAGACGGATAAGGACTTGTACTAAGACTAGGATAGCTTTCCATACCTTGTATTGGCTACTCCGGGTCCTACTCGAATAGTACCCTTGTACCAATCCGACTTGTAACCCTGCCTCCCATGGCATATAAGGCGAGGCAGGGACCCCTCTCAAAACATACGCAATCAATATAGAGCCACGCAGCATACAGGACGTAGGGTATTACGCACATTGCGGCCCGAACCTGTCTAATTGTGTGCCCCGTGTCTCACCATTGTGTTCCTGATCTCGGCGAGCCCCACCGCACAATCTACTACTTCGGGTACCCCGTCGTAGGCTCGGTGTCTAAAACGCTGACACTCGCCAAGCTCCCTTGGTCACCTTGATGCCGTCTCCAATAAGGAGCTTCTTCACCAAGGGAAAGGGGTCTCCACGTCCCTCGCACAAAGTGTCCTCGCCGCTCCACACCAAGCCGGAGGGTCGAAGACGTTTGCCGGAGAGCCAACTAGGCTCCAAGGCTTCTGGCGCACCTCGTACAACTTGATCCACTCGAGAATCACCTCACAAGGTAGGCACACCTTGCACTCACTCAGCCCTAAGCTAAGCCTAGCACTAAGCACACACACAAAGCATGTGCAAGTCTATGGATGAGCAATTTAGCACTTGGATGGCTTGGATATAATCTTCTATGAGTCTTGTACTCCTCTGCACTTCCACACACTCCAGCCAGCTCAAATGACGGGGTGGAAGGGGTATAAATAGGCCAAGACGTCAAACTAGCCGTTGGGCCAAAGCTGCAGAAAGTAGTACCATCGGATGATCCGACACTATGCTTTTCCCGAGCATCGGTTCATCTGGTGCTACTAGCCGTTGCCTTCCACCATACATGACCGTTGACCCAAATCATCCGACGCTTCAACCGACGCACCGTCGGTTCATCCGGTGCTGAAGAGTTCCTCGCCAAAACCTTACTGTTAGCTTCTTCGTGACCATCGAATGAACCACTGCCTGGACCATCGTTTCATCCGGTGCTACTAGCTGTTGGCTTGGAACGTCTCTGTCTTGAAATCTTGATTCATCGGATAGACCGACGGTACCCGCCAATGGTCCGTCGGTTCATCCAGCGCTGCTGACTGTGCTGCTTCGTCTCTGTCAATCATCCGGTGCAACTAGAATATGGACCGTCGGTTCATCCGACGGTGCCTGTTGACTTGAGCCTTCACTGCAGTGTACTGCTTCATCCGGTGCTTACACCGACGCTTGCCTCCTACATACCGTCGGTTCATCCGACGGTGTCTTTTCCATTCTTTTTCTTCTTGTCGGTTTTGCCTCAAAATATACACTATCTTCTCATTTTGGCATGTGTTATTTTTGCATCCATGGGACCTAGAAATGTCTACAAAGACATGCTCAACAATATGGTTAGTCTCATTGATCATGTTGTCATTAATCACCAAAATTAAGCTTGAACAAATGGCATAAGAGGCCATGTTCGCTACAATCTCCCCCTTTTTAGTGATTTATGACAACACAATCAAAGCAAGCATAAATTTGCAAAAATTGACAAAATGAACCACTTACACTTGCTTGGATGCTTACCATCATCCAACTCCCCCTAGATGTGTTCTCCCTCTTCCATGATCTTCTCTTCACATATAGCTTGCTACTTCCCCCTTTGGAAACATGGCTTGCTTTGACTCCAAATTCTTCCCCTTTGGAATAAAATCTCCAAAAAGTGTCCAAAACAAAAGAGTCTCCAAAGGAATTTTAGCAAGACCTTGCAATCATAGCTCAAAGAGAAATGTTAAATGCAAGAGAGGAAGTCGCATGAACCATGATCCATATATATGATATTAATGAAGATACCACATGCTCGAATAACTAAGGTGGATCACAAGCTCATGAGACTAGCATGATACAAACTAAGCTCCCTCTAAGTGTGTGCACAAAAAGATAGTGTGAAAATAAAGTGCACAACTACAAATACTTGTAAGATAAGGAAGCTTAGAGCATGTCATGCAAAGAGGTAGCTTGAAAGACAAGAGATGAGACAAGAGAGTTCTTGTAACATTACCACTTGTAGATTTTGAGCATTGCATACCTCCGGGGGGTTTCCTCTCTACCTTGTTGGCACCATATTGAGATGGGCCGCTTGAAAATGATATCACTTGGAGATGACACCACTTTGAAAGAAGGTTGCAAAGAAGACACTTGGGGTACCATAAGGTTTAGGAATGTATGAGTTCATTGCCTTTGAACTTATATAGAGACATAAGCTTGCAAGGACATGACTCAATTGTATGAAGCTCATATTGCTATATTCACTCTCTTAGAGATGTTAGATCACATTTGGAGAGAAATAACATTCTCTTAGAATGAAACACCGCACCGGAACGCGTCACCAAGGGACTACACAAGATAAGCTTGAAACAATGTTAGTCCCACAAACAAACCATAGGATGAGCTCCCCCTAAATGTGTGCATTTAGTGTTTGAATCACCAACCAAATGTATGCATATTGTTTATGACAACAAAAGGGAAGCTAATCCTATAGCTTGCTCATGATGCAAAGAGATATATATGAAAACATGCACCATGAAAGAAACGAATGTAGCTTTCCTACACACTAAACAAACCATGTAGGTTGCTCATGGGTTAGCACATGACACAAGCAACCTACTATATGTAAACAACTAGCCATAACAACAAATGCAACCTAAACAAGACAATGGAGCTACAATGATAGATGAGATGAGTTTTAGTTTCCATTACCTTAACCGGGGAGTTTGGGCAACAGATGTCCAGTCTTGCAAGCTTGGCTTCTTGAATCTTCACTTCTTCTTTGTGTCAAGCCTCCCAAGTCCCCGCACTCATGGCCTTTACGTGGCCCTAGGAACCCAAACCATTTGAGACCTCTTCATGTTGGTGATGACTTCCTTGGGCACCCAAATGGGTTGGTTCTAACCCCACTCCTTCATTTTCCCAACCTTGTGTGCAACCAAAAAAGAAGGAGGAACCAAAAAAGCAGAGGAAACCAGCGCACATCGGCCAAGCGCGCTGCAGAACTCACCCCGCCCCGCAGATCCAGAGACTGAGCCGAAGATAGGAGCTGAAAAGGAGAGGAACGAATGGAGCAAATGCGGCCGGGCACCTAAAGCGGCGAGGAGGACGAACTTAAAAGGCAGAGGTGCACGCCACGGGACGTCGCGCACGGCAGCGAAAGGAAATGGAAGCAGTCGCATCAGTCTCCTCCAACAGCGTCCGCCACTCCGCCCGCGTACGGAGAAGACGGCGGGCGGGGCAGGTGAAGGGGAAGGCGACCCGGGGCATGTGAAGACCGCACGGACCCACCCATCCAACAGCGTCTGCCACTCCGCCCGCGTACGGAGAAGACGGCGGGCGGGGCAGGCGAAGGGGAAGGCGACCCGGGGCATGTGAAGACCGCACGGACCCACCCATCCAGTGATCGCGAGGGCAGGTGAACACCGCACGGACCCACCCATCCAGCGACCGCGAGCATCCGCGACGCGCCGCAGCCGTCCGCGCGGGGCCCGTGTGAGATCGGGCGGCGGAGAGTCGACGGGTGACGCGGCGCCGCTCCCCGGCCACGCAACCCCTTCATCCTTCAATATGTGTAATTCAGGGGTGGTTGCCTGTAAGAATTGTGTGTACCTCTTGTGAATCTCTACATTATTTACTGGTGCGACTTTGCAGCACATCATCGTTCCTGATCTTTTGATATCCATATCATATAAAGAAAGGTACATAGAAAATCACTTTTTTTCTTCTGCGCCTGGCATACTGGCTATATATGAGCCTACCTGCCTATGCCTTGGGTTAAATGCATGGTTTCAAAGCTCTCAGCGCTATGCTGTTGTAGGTAAACTTAGCTGACACTTTCTCCCTCTCCCACTCCCTGCTTTGACACTTTAAGTATACTACATGGGGTACTGTAGTTACCATGTACACGGCAAAGGAAACAAAGACATAATGAAACAAAAAAAAATTCAGTACACCAAACTTGACAAGTTCAATCTGATTCTTGATGAACAAATTCAGTAGCTAGCACTGGTTCTAAGAGATAATAGATATCCATGAGTAACCACCATAAATAAATTCAACTAATGAGTAATTAACTAACATAATCTCAGTTACCCAAATGGAGTAACCATAGTCAATAAAATCTTACCAACTCAGAGCCTGTTTTTTTCCTCCAAAAAGAATAGTGAATAGCACTATTCACCTATCACATCCATCACATCTCCTCTAAAAAACACTATTCCAAAATTATTTATTTGCAACTTTACTATTCCTTTTCAGTGAAATAATGCTCAACTACCGTGTGTTGTGTATGTGTGTGTATGCATATGTTTTACTACCTGGGTAGGCATAGCTTTTGATGCATGCTAGGCTTGGCGTGCTTTCTTCACACGGCCGGTGCAGTGCGTTCCTTTGCCTTTTAGCTCAGTTTTGGCAATTGCAGCAGGACGGGGCAACAGTGGTACAGCCAGGTGCAGAAGGCATTCCCTTCACGAGCCTTGGAACCACCCTGCATTATTGTTGCATTTCTAGTACCATCCTAGCCGCTTTGACGAAACGATTTTGCATTAAAAAAAACGTGACAACTGTTTCATTATTGGTCAAGATCGACTTGGCTATGTCGTTTCCAAAACCGAAGAGGTTTTTTTACACAATACTATTCTGTTCCACCAGTTGAAAAGGACTCGTATGTAATAGAAAATGATCTATGTGTAAGGATCTGACGGTTGAGATTAATTCTGTACCACCGGATTTTTTTGTGTGGTATGGGTGGTATTCATAAGTGGTATGGGTAGTATACGGGTATTATCGAAAATGCAAAGTGATATTGTTGTAATATATGAAATTAAATGTGCGTCACGGATGACATGATGAATGGAGGGAGGAGACTTTTTTTTCCAAATAATATACATCGAGCAAATTACCATTTTACCCATAGTAAAAAAACTGATAATACCACTGTACTCTCGCTGAGTGGTATTGTGTAAAAAAAAATCTCAAACCGAATGTGTGTAGCTTTCATCAATTACATTTCACTCCTTTACGTCTGTCTCCTTTTCACTACAGCTCGACCTGTAGTCAGCTGAGCTCTCTCTCTCTCTCTCTCAAGTCTCCATCTTCCTCTGCTCTCACCACCACTCGCACTCTTCACTCCTCTCCCCCCCTCCAATCCTTCTCCACCAGCTTCCCTAGTTCCCCTTCCTTGGCTGGACGGCTGGTATGTTCTGCATCCCCTCCTCATCTTGCTCTACATTCTCTTTTCTAATTTGTTGCATGTTCTTTCCTTCACTGTTTGTTCCTCTTCTGTGTGCTGCTTTTGTTTGCAAAGATCTGCCGAGGTAGTTTCTGCAACTGAACCTGTAGACAGGTTTGCAAGCTGTGCCTCACATCATCTAAGGATTTTGTTTAGAAGAGAATGTTTAATTTAATTACTAGAAGGTGAGGTACTGATCCACGGAAAAGAGTCACTTTACATTCTTCTTTCCCTTTCTCTGGACTAGAATTTAGTACTAATTTGACGAAGCTGAACCTGTAGTGTATCTATTTGCTGGATCAACCTTGCTGTTTAATTTGGATCTAGTTTCTGCAAGCAAAACAAAGATAGCTTTGCAATCTGTCTCACACCATGTAGAACTTTCAGGTCTTGGATTTGGTGCTAATTTGATGAACCTGAATCTGTAATGTCTATTTGCTGGATCAACCTTACCTGACAATTCTCTCTTTCCTTACAAGGTTGGTCAATGGCGTCCGAGCAAGCATCAGGGCTGGACCAAGACATGGCCAGGCTGCTTTCCAGCCTTGAGTGTGACATGACAGTGCAGGCAGGTGTCCTCAAGCAGTACGCCAAAATGCATGACGCCGTGAAAGATTTGGTTCAGGAGAAGGTCAAGACCACCCAGGAGAAACAAGGTACCTGCACGATTCAACATCACCTGAACAATAATGTAAACCATATGCTTGGTTTTTCCCTTGACACTCGAGCCTCTGAAATTCTTTTCACACCATTTGGAGTTTTGGACAGAGATTGAAAGGCTCGAGGAGGACCTATCTAACAAGAACAAGCAGGTGAGCTTCGACAAGGAAAATCTGCGGGATTTGAATCAGTTACTCTCTCGTGAGAATCACCAGCTGAGTGTGAAGAATGAGAAGCTTTCTCATGAGAATCACCAGCTGACTCTGAAGTTGAAGGAAAAGATGGCGGAAGCAGCCGCAGCGAAAAGAGGATCCATCGTCCTCTCTGGCCATACACAAGGGGTTAGTGGTGAAATGAAAACAATGTGCACTTGGAAGATACTATTTGTTCACTGTTTCCTTGATTGGTACAATTGCAGGTCCTGACAAGGTCCATGTTCAATCGGAAAGTACAAGGGCGTATTGAAGGTGGCTCTGCTAACACTGAGCCAAATGAAGAGTTGTTTGATCAAGTCCTGTCAAACCGTATCATCGCTGAGGATTGCGAGAGGAGGAGAGAGCTCTCTGAAATCAGGAAAAAACTGATAGAAGTAAGTATATAGAAACTCTTTTATAAATAAAAAAACAACCTTGGATCTTATTGGTGGAGGTTTCTTAAACTTACTACTTTAATTTGAATTTGCTAAGGTTTTTGGCAACATCAACCATCATAGACAGGATATCAGGATAAAAATGATGGGCCAGATAAATGAGCAAGCTTTCATGGACGCTGTTCATAGTAAGCATCCTAACGACATCATCGCTAGAGATGAGGCAGTTAAGAATTGCTCAGTATGGCAGAAGAAGATTGAAGACCCATTTTGGCATCCATACAAGATGATTACAGAAGATGGACCCAGTGAGGTGAGCAAGCACAAGTAAACTGTTTACTAGCATATATTATCTTCGATTGTTTCAGCTTGTGTTAATGCAGACACTTTACATTTTTCATAACAGGAGGTTCTGAATGATGAGGATGAAACACTGAAGAAACTGAAAGCATGTGGTGAAAAGATATATGAAGCTGTGACACAAGCACTAAAGGAGATGGATGTGTACAACAGAAGTGGAAGAAGTGTAGTTCCTGAGCTTTGGAACTACAAAGAGGAAAGGAAAGCAACTCTCTTGGAGTGTATCGAGTATGTGGGCCAGAAACTGAAGGAGCAGAGCTGCAAGAAGAGAAAGAACAACCCGCCTTCAATTTAGGTAATCCAGTAAATTGTTAACTAGTAGCATATTCCAGCTGAAGGCTGATAGGCTAAAATTATGATAGATTTCATTATCAGTTATAGTCAGTTCATGGCATATAATTGCTGCAAAAGAAACTTCTTATTAAGTATATGCTCATTCTTGTGGACCTAAACACTATTTACATTTACCTAGCCGATGTTGCGGCCTTTGACGCCGTTGCAATTTTTGTGATCCTAGTTTCTAGCTCTGTTTTGTTGTTTTGTGTTTCTGTTTGTTTGTGGGGCTTGCCCTTGTAATGCTTGAACTCGAACTCGTTACTCTCTTCTCTTAATGAAAACGTGCTTTCCACGTCTTAAAAACAATGTTGCAAAATGCAAATATTGCACAAGCTTACACTGTCTTTAGTTTGTCTTTATAAAACTGCTACAGAGAATATTTTCTGTTTGGTCCCTCCTGGATACAACTACATTAAAACTGGTGCTACATTCTAGAGGAGTCTGTGCATGTCCAGTACATATGGCATGTTTGATGTACTGATGTGCCTGAATATCTGTAGTTTGATGTTCTGATTCATTGATGTTGCATCAGCAATTTAACATCGCTCGATCCCTTTTATTGTTGTATTAGCAGTTATTATAAATTGGCAATCTGGCATCACAACCCCTTTTTCTCTGATAGCATTTTCTTTGGTGATGCAGATGGCAGTGGTGGTGTTTGTGCCGGACAAGAGCAATACTAGTGCTAGCAGTAATGGGATGCACTAGTTGTGGATGCTATTCTGTATTGTGCAGATTTAAGTGTGCCAGGACATTGTGGCTGAATTGACTTGTCACGTAGGATCGGGCTTAAATCATGGACCTAGAAGACACGATTCTGTCATGCTATAATGTACAAGACTCCCTATGACCCTATGTTCTGGCCAGACTTGTGCTTTTATGTTGTGTGCCCTTCATATCTTGATTCATGCCTGTGTTTGGGATTTTTCGATCCGTCCAATGCTGGCTTTATTCAGAAGCTGCAAAGGAATGCATGACACTAGCATTTGTGTGGAATGTAGGCAAGCATCGCCTGCACTGTATTCAGAACACCCCAGCTAGTATAAGCCTTAGTTTCCACTTTCCAACAGATCTTCCAGTGGGACACAATACAGAAAAAAAAAAGACTAGTAAGAAGTTATTAATTGAGCTCTGACCAGAAACAAGATATGAAGATGCGGCACCAAGTTGCCAACACAAAGCCCTTTTCTTATGGCTGCTGAAATGTCAGGTTGCTCTGCTATTCAATATGTGGTGAATGATCAGGGTTTCCCTCCTTGTTCGTACATTCATACATGTTGCTTTTGAATTGTGAATCGGAATGACTTCCAATTATTGGCCCTATATATTGAAATACTGGTACAATCACCGTTTGGGTAAAGTAAAATCATGTTAAACTACATGATCGGTTTAAACACAATGGGGGCAACATGAACATCAGCGGTTGTGGCCTCAGCTCTGAAAGAGATGCAGCCCCACACTTAGTGATTGATTAGCCATTTTCTGCCCGGTCGTAGGCATTAGACTTGTGCTTCGGTGCAAAGGTAAATCCTTCTGGAACTTTACCAAGCAACATCTCAGAGATCCTTACCTGCGTACCAAGAACAGATATACATCAGCTTTTCAGCCATGCCCTTAGCAGTAGTTCCTACAACACTGAAGAAAAGGAAAAAAAGATTGAGGGTGTTCTGCTTACCCAGTCAGCTGCTGAATCAGATGCCATGAGGGTTTCAAGGTCATCCCGGCCACAATAGCTTGGCGGCCTCCAGTTCAATCGTTGGGGGATGACATCCAACAGGCCAACCGGAATGTAGCGGCAGGTGTAACATAACCATTCTAGCAAGAAATGGCGTGTTGTCTCCACACCTGGAAAATCACAAAACCACAACTCAGGAGGTTCAAGAATTGACATTGCAGCATGAAAAACTGATGAATTCATTATTTTATACTCCCTCCATCCCAAATTGTAGGTTGTTTTGATTTTCTAGATACATAGCTTTTTCTGTGTATTTAGACAAAAACATATATAGCAAAAACAATGTATCTAGAAAAGCTAGAATGACCTACAATTTGAAATGGAGGGAGTACTGATTATTGCTTTATTGCATTCTACTAGCCACAAAATTCTAAATCTGTGTAAGCATCTTTAGAGATGGGAAAAGACAACTCACCTTTGGAATCGGAGCCCCAATGTTCCAGACCAAAATTCACAAAATCTTTAAGAATATTTAATCTCTCACCAGACGTAATGTCCCAGTGCCTTTGTTCTTTTATCTCAGTAAATAACCAAGGCTGTCAACGATCATGCATCAGCAAAGAATCAGTCATAAAACATACATAATGCCACTATAGACATGGATATTCTTGAGGAACAATAGCAGGTCAGTAACAGTAACTGTGAACAAAGATCGGGTATATTATAAGCAACATGGAAAGTAGGCATTTGTCTCCTGCAGTGGTGGAATGAACTTGATATGCTAATCTCATTTATTGACTTTTTTAGCCGGAGGTATTAAATGCTTACTGTCCTTTTTAACCAGCAAATCTCAACCCTACTACCTGATTTTGTTAAATTAGGTGTTAGGACAGCTTTGTAACAAGTTTACTGCCATTAGTATAGCCTTGCATGCCTAAATGCTGATGTTGATCAACCTCTATATTGATCCAGTTTAGTTGCAATTCTAACTTCAGAAGAGGGAGCAGGGAGTTTCATATGAAACTGATGATATGTTTAAATAGTATCTTATATTCTCAGTACCACTGTTTAGAAAAATAACACCGTGCATTTCTACCTAATGTCAGAGGTAGGATGCAAAACAGCTTTGGTTGACTGAAAGCAGACCACTAAGGGAATGAACTGCTGGATGCACCCACCCTCTTATTTGCTCAAGCTGGAATGTGCACTTTCAAGCATATAAGCAGGGTTCCAATGATGTAGGAAACTAAATAGCATATTGAAAGCTCTAGACAACAAGATTACTGCTAACTGCTGATGTTCTAATCTTTGGGAAGAGCAGAACACCAAAAGGCAAATAAGTGTAGGAAATCTATTTTCAGTTTCTAAATATGATGGTTCTGACTGAAGTGTACTTGTTTGGACTGGACATGTGTATCTCCATTCTAATTTAATTAAAAATTATTTCAATGTGAGTTTCCACAAATTTGTATGGATATGGAGAGGAGGGAAGCATAAGTCGCATTGCAATGAAAAGGTGGAAGGGATCAAACTTGCAGTCATTATTTTCATATATATGCAGAGATACAAACCTTGATAAGAGCACCTCGAGCTATCATGCAAGTGGAAATTTTGGAGCAGCCTGAGACATGCTTGTTCCAATCAGTGAAGGAGAACATATCACCATTTCCAATGACATGCAAATAGTCAGGAGCCTTCTGTGCACACTGGTAAATATAGTCCCAATCGGCTAGTTTGCTGTAGCGTTGCTGTCGTGATCGACCATGTATTGTTATGGCTGAAGCACCCGTCATATATGTCTGAAACTATAGAATCAGCACGGTTCCTACCCTCAAAGAAAGCTGTTCTGACCTGAAACCAAACAACAGAGAGGAACATCAGTAAAACGATTCATGATAGCACCATGCATACATGTCAGGATGCATATAGCAAGGCATCTCGTCATCTGTCTGAAAATACAAAAACCTAGACTGCATTAATTTAGCCATCCTCAAAAATTGCATGCCTGCACCTGCATTACCTTAACAGTTAATGGTTTTTCAGTAACAGCAGATGCCGCTTGTACAATACTCTTAATCCTCATAGGCTTTGTTAGCAATGATGATCCAGCACCCTTGTTGACAACTATATCGATTGGGCAACCCATATTTATGTCTATGAAGTCAACTGAACATTCATTATCAACAAGTTCAACTGTTCAAGCTACTGTATCTGGATACGGTCCACATATTTGCACCCCAAACAAATCCTCTGATGGATGCCGCCGTAGCAAAGCCCACTCTGAAGCTTGCCCCTAGATGAAAATATCATAAGCATATCATATAGTGCATGTATGAAGAAAGATGAAATGGAGCAAAGGTTTTGATCTACCTGTAAAAGATTTGCGCACATAGCCATTTCTCCACAAGTAATATCAGCTCCCAAGGTTTTACAGAGCCTCCGAAAAGGAAGATTCCCAACAGTAGTCAAGGGAGCAAGGTACAGCTTCTCTCGAAAATCTATAATTTTCTTTTCACGTAAATGAGGTGTTGTGATCAGATTAACTCTGCAGGAATTTTGGTTGTTTGAGGAAACTTTTGATCCATTGCTTAAATTTACATCTTCAGATTCTGCCTCATTGTCATGAATACCTAATCCATAATGTAGTACGTACAAAGGGTTAAAAATATCTAACAGTAGGAAACTAAGTGAGGAAATCACAAAATATGCAATGGGAGAATTTTAAACCATATCCAAGTTCGGGAACAAATTACCACTCCCATCATCCTCAGTTCCATCAACTTCAACCTTTGATTTTTTTAATGGCCTGGACTCCACACATTGAACTGAGTTAACAACCAAAGGTTCTCCCTCCGAATTATCTATTGCTTTGCATAAAGTGGGATCAGGTTCAACATTCACAGGAAGGGATTGAGTGTTGCCATCGTCATTTAGCTCGCGTGTTTCATTTGGATTATCATCTTCTGTTTTTGCTTTATTCTTGTTTACATCCTGCATCATAAATATATCAAACAGATTGGAAACAGCGATAACCAGAAATTAGCAGCAATGAAAGGTTTTGGACTGCTGCTTATTGGAGGGAGAAAATGTTCTGGACCAACACCACTACATGTTTAAGTAGAAACTTCATAGATCATTCCATGAGCAGATTGCTGACGAGATACTTATCCTACTCTGTACAAAATTATCTAATGAACGGAGGCATGATAACTATCTATTGGAAAAAGAAAGACAATTTGGCTTTCCCTCAAAAGCAAGGAAACCCATGCCCAGTCTTACCTAAATTCAAACCAAACATGTATTTTTGTCACCAAACATGTATTTTTGTCTAGTAATCATAAGGCAAGGGTGGGCAGAGAATGTATGCCCTTAGCTCCTTAGCGACCAAAAGCAGCAGCATGAATGTGTTATCCAGAATCAAAAAATAAAATATGGTGCTTTGAAACCCATAGATCAATTTTAGTTCCTGACAAAATCATACTAGGCTGGCACTGATATATTCAATTTTGCAGCCCTTTGTCATCACTAAATGTCCAACAAGGAAGGCACTAACAAAGTTCTTTTTCCCTTTTGGCAGATTCATTACATTAGGCGCACTAGCAAATCAGACTTCTCTTCATACTGTAGACTGATACTAGGGCATGCTCAATTTTTTTGTTACAATTTGCTATGATACTATTTGTTCTGAAGAATGATACTAGAGCAGAATAATATTCCCTCCCTATCACTTTATTTGTCGCCGGCAGTTCAATAGTAAACAACTCAAAATATTTGACGCTGCAGTGCACGTCACGTGTGGCCTTCCATTTTTGCCCTGCAGGGATATGTGGCCGGTGCTAGACAGCGCAAGAGCGTGGCAGTGGGAGGGGAAGTAGTACGAAGGGTAGAAGAGTAAATTCTGTTCTTCCTTAATCTACACAAAGCTGTCAGAGACGTCATGTAAAATGATATGGAGGGAGTATTTTATTGCCATTTTGTGAATATCAGCAGAAACATGTGAAGCTTACTGTGAATTTAATATTTATTCCCGCATCACTACCATGCATTTTGGAATACACTGGTATGCAAGCTTATACGATCTAGAATTAAAAACACCCGCAAGGGCAAAGACCGTAAGAGCAGGCAGAGGTTTGTTTGAGAAAAAATACAAGTATTCAAGCAATAAATTTTCCTAGTTAGAGGTGCATTAAGATCAGGAAAGCAGTAAAACTACACCAGTACCTCCAAATTAGCTTACCACTACCATATGCATTTTGTATCTATGATCAGAGAACTGATAATCATTTAAGAAATGAAGTAAACACAATAAAAAGAATTCAATGTACTCCAAAAAAGTATAGAATGCGAGAAAAATAAATTTTGGGAGATCAGAGAAACCAGACGTTGAGAAAAGTTGACTACGTACCTTAAGACCAAGAAGTTTGATCTGGGCAGTGGCCTCGGGAAATTTATAGTTGTTCTTCCACAAGAGCTTTTGAATATCTTTGCTCAAAGGATTTCTGTCATGGTGCCTCTCTGAGTGATTAAGGTTATCCTTATGTGTACCAAGGAACCGACATGTTACTCCATATGGACACAACTGCCCCAACGTGGTAAATGGGCATGTTCCTTCAAGGTCACCTTGTTTCTGTGCACAAAAGCAATTTTAAGGTTAAAAAAGTTACAAAGGTCAATCACCATTTATATAACCAAATAAAACAATACCTGAGCCAAATAAACATTTATGTCATGGCTGAAACGGCAGGAAGTACCATATTTGCATGAGTCCACATTTCCACTTTTCCCTACTTGAATACAAAGATGAGAAGTAGACTTCTGTTCCTGCACAATGCAATAAGTTCAGTGGAGCACATTATTGCCCAAATTAAGTTGACAATTAATGGGATATCATTGCCAGTACAACAAGAAATAAAGCTAGCTCAGCATAATGATGCGGATATTCATGCAAAGATAAATCATGCAATATAAATCATGCAGGTATTTATGATCTGAAAGAAAAGTGCCATTTTCCAGGTATATGGCATATTTAGGTGATGAAAACAAAGAAAAGTATGCAAATTGCAGGTTTTACAAGTACGTAAAACATAGGAGACTCAAATAATAAGTCAGTATTAAGCATGGTTATTTCGTTTTACTAGAACAAAGCATCAGAAGAAACACAACTTTGCAGTACTGCAATGTCACTCCCGAGTCCCATCTTAGGATATAAAATTGCAATACTAAGTCAAGTAATAACTGGGTGCAGAAGTCAAAAGCATCTGCAAACAAGAATGCACAATGCAGTGGTTCTCTTTTCAACAGGCTATCCTTCAACAACATTTAACGCAACAAATAGTACTCACATAACAATCAAAAACCCTGAGATGCCAAAAGTGTTTTACATCTAGCTACCAGTTTGACCATCACTAAATAAAAAGCACCTCCAAACAGATTGGAACCTCTTCTATTAATTAATGCAAAGACCTGCATGTTGTAGAAAAAAACAAAGACTCATACTGCAAATAGCACAAGGCACAGGAATCGACAAGATTTGTTAGGGACAAGTTACAACACAATGTAAATAGCACCCAAGAGTGACGAAATTACACTGGGGCGCATAGGCATTTCAACAAGCACCTAGCAAGCAGAGCTGAATGACGCACTGTAACAACTAAAACCCAGCTACCGCGGCGATTACCTGCAGCCGCTCGCGCTTGAGCTGGCGCTTGGACTTCTTCTCCCCCGTGACGACGGCCCCGCCGCCGCCAGCCTTACCCTCCTCCTTGGGTACCTCGCGGACGGGCGGCGGGCGTAGGAAAGCGGATTTGACAGGGGCGACGGCGCGGGCCACCAGCTCCTCCGGGGTGGGCCGCGGAGGAGGGTAAGCGTTGGTGGTGACGGCGGGGGAGGACCCCGGAGGGTCGGTGGCCGGCTCGGTCGCGGCCATGGTTGGAGGCGTGGCGGCGGCGCTGTGGTGAGCTACTGCATACAGGCAGCAGCGAGGGTTTTATTGGACGTGATATTTTTCACAAAAACCCGTGACGGGAAGGCAATTTACTGAAATGTCTAAGTTATTGTGATTTTTTTATAGGAAATAAAATAAGTGTGTTGCCGGTAATATCACAAATAATAAAGTTTCCATGCCTAGCAAATGACAAGGGATGGGTCGAAAGCAAAGTGCATTTTTTGTTGTAATTACTAAAGTGCACGTGCGACACGCACATGTTTAAAAAATATCGAGCAAGACTTTGTATGTATAGTATCCAGGTACGGTTCTTTTTGAGCACTTCTACTCCATAAATTTCAACAAGAAAGCTACAAATGATCTTTATAAAGAAATCTAGTTAGCATTACTTTGTATACACTGCAGCATCACATGAGTGATGGGGGTTTGAGGACCATCATCACTTGTATAACAATTTTCGTGGTGAAAAAATGGAGCCAAAACGTGGAAAGGTAGAAGCATTTTTTAGCATGCTTGGCATGCGGTACTCTAGCAATATGTTGGCAAACAAGAACAAACAATAGAATTTTATATTCCAAGCATCACATAGATTATAATTCTCTTTGGGCATGTCTTTACATAGATTGCATTTAAGCAAACTCCACAAGTGTTCCCATTTAAAATAAAGTAAATTGCTTACAATATGAGTCGCAACACACCACCATCACAACAATAACACATGCATATGCATGTAGCCCCAAGAGCTCAACATGCCACCATAAAACCCCTTACTGAAAACAATATCTTTGAGTTTTTTTTGGCGATTCTGTAGCTAGTCCATTTGTTGATTTGCTTCTTTACCTCGATGTCATATGCAAATTTTCACACACAATGCTTCCTTATACAATAGATGTTTGCAATAAACTTCCATCAAAGTGAACCTAAAATATAAGATTTCAAATAATGATTACGGGCTCAATTTTAACTTCACCAATCATACTCTGTCAACTTAAGACTCAATCAAACTGTTCAAAACTATTAAAATTAGATAACAAAGTAAATAGATCATGAAACAAAATTCAATACTTATACTACCCTGACTACTTGATCATACATTAAACAAAGTGTACATGCCATGAGATAAGAATTAGTTTACACGGAGTCACATGATAATGAACATTCCTTTTTACTTTTAATCAACATAAGCATTTTTTTTAAAGTTATTCATCTTATCTTGGTTACAAATCAGGAAAAACATGTGTCCTAGTGGTAGTTTGCTTAAGTAAAGAATTTCAAGTTCCATGAATGTATGAAGAAAATTATGGAAACAATATGAAATACTTTTATACCAAAACAAGAGTATGATGGTATATACTTTGGATAGGGTTCCGAGTTAATGTTTGACAAAGCACGCCAGAAGCAAAAATATAGACTTGCTCGCTTACACAACATGACCATGCTTGCGGACAGCCAAGCCATACTCATGCAATGATTGCAGATCACCAAGTAGGCTTTCAGGGGGGTACACTCCGCAAGCTGCCTTGGACGCGATTCCTTTGCCTCTAAGCCTCCCCTCTCTCTCCTCTCCTCGCCCCTTCCGCCGCTCCCTCGGGCCCCTCCCTTCCTCCCCTCCGGCGGCTTCGTCGGCAGCGAGAAGGGCAGGGAGCCCCTCCTTTTAGTAGATCTAGTTGTTATATACCTTTTCTAGTTTAAGTTTGTGCCTTTGTGCTTGTGCCTATATGGCTTTGGTCCCGCCTGTAGTCATCGCCCTGGTCGTCGGCGTACTCGCCGCTGAGGTTCTCCTCGGTGGTCCTCGCGCCTCCGCCGTCGCTGATGTGCGCCAGGTATGTGGTATCTCAATAAATCCTCCTTCCTTCGCTGTGGATCTCGGCTCCCTCACCTTCCCCTTTCATCTCCGCCTCCGAGATCCGTCCCCTGCCTCCCCTTTTCGCCCCTGTTGCTGGAGTTTCCCCCTAGCCATTGCAGATCCGGTTGGCGTTGAGGCTGTCCTGGGATGGGCTCCCCTAGTTTCGATTCCCCTTTGGGCGGATCTACTTCTGGAGTCATCTAATCGATGATTGTTCCGACCTCTGCTGTTGTTGAACGCTTCGATTTGTCCCCGTCTCTGCTTCCACCGCCGCCTCTGGTGTCTGTCTTGTTGGTTGTTCCGGTGCTTCCCACATCGTCGAACGCTTCGACTTGCTCCAGCCGCTGCCTCCGCCTTCGTACAAGCAGCATTGAAGCGCTTTGCTTCAAGTTCCAAACAGCTCCTCTGACACCGATACAACAGTGAGCCACCCACCGGCTCTGAGGATGGCAGCCATCTACTCGTCGGCATCTTCTTCAACCACATCTTTGGTTTGCCGGCGAAGCTTCACCAAGACGCCGTCCTCAACCAACTGAAGCCTACGCTCGACAAGGCCCCCCCTCCGCCCTGGCTCCACGCGTTCGAGACGCCTCTACAGCCGACCGCCGGCGTTATGCTCCCCTGTGTTGTTTCTGGTGCTGGGTCCTTTAGGGACCTTGTTGTAATTGGCCACTTTGTTAAGGGCCTACTTGTAACAATACTGCTTTAATATATCTCTGGT
The DNA here is from genome assembly GCA_036936925.1 of Cenchrus fungigraminus. Classification (NCBI taxonomy): domain Eukaryota; kingdom Viridiplantae; phylum Streptophyta; class Magnoliopsida; order Poales; family Poaceae; genus Cenchrus; species Cenchrus fungigraminus. The sequence goes on from CM072775.1 coordinate 27,315,900, forward strand.
TTTTGTCAAAAAAAAGTAGGCTTCCACTTCATTATTAGTTTGAACAAAAGGGTACTCTAATTGGACACCACCAATCAGTCCAGTAAAGCTTAGGAGAAAAACAAAATACTTAATGACTAACTATTCGTAGGATACAGGTAATCACTCTTCTTTGTTGTAGAGGGAAAATAGAAATGGCACAGTTTTCATAAAAACAGGTGTATCGATACAGGAAAACGCTTTTATTGATTGGTCAGTGGCATAGACATGTGCATCACACACGTTTTTCAAAACCTTTATATTTTTTAAAAAATATTTATATAGTAAAGTGCATGTGCGTCACACATGTGTTTTGAACAAATCTTAAAAATTCATTATTAATTTGTCATTTGTATATTGATCCTATTTGATCACGTTGCTCCCATAGCTGCCTTATCTCGTCCTTCTCAGCCATCTATGTAACACCGAGAAAACAACAAATAATCCAGCCTAAATCACCACAATCATTTAGCCATGAGCGCAATTGACACTGGGCTGATCCAGCTACCTAGAGAAGTCGGCAACCAGCCAACCACAGCCAGTCAGCCATTGAGCCAAGTCGCGCCATCCGCATGGAGATGGAGACACTGACGGGTACCCGATCTCCTTGCCCCCAGGATCTCCACATCTCATCGATCACTTGTAGAGGGATGTGCGAGATGATTGTCAGCAATCGGCCGCCAACCGATGTTGGTACAATACTCCGCCAACAATAGGAATACAGAGGAGTTGCATCGATTCATCTTGGCGGGGTGCCGCGGCGTGGGAACCTTGTCCGATGAGGGAGGAAGGGACCATGGAAGCGGAGGTTGCTGTGATCGCGCCAACGGTGGCGCTGCCACAACTGCTCCTCCACTGCCGGGGTCGGTCGGGGGCCCTCTTCTCCGCCGCTGCCGCAGAGGCTGCCGTTGGGATCGACTGTCAGGAAGTGACCAGCAGAGCAAGGAGCAAGTGAAGCGGATGGCGTTCAGTCGCTGATCAATGACTTATTTAATTCTGATACATTTACATTTTAGTCCTTGTAATTTCCTAATTTATGAATTGGTCCTCCACTCGCTTAAGAGGGGAGGTGCGGCTCTGTAAGAATTATCGATTCAGATGAACTCGTATCTAGGTTTAAGGAAGTAGTTGTAGCTCGTCGCCGTCTCACCATCAGCATCGGATTCCGGCTTGTACTCGTGAATTATCTAGGATTCAGTAAGCTATAGCTACCCCTTCACCTGGTTCATCCATATCGAGTTGTTCTTGTTTGATTTCTGTTCTAATTCCTTGCCCAAACTCTGCTCGATTCCCCTAGGTCATGACAATTGGTAATCAGAGCTAGCTTTCCTTGGCGAGATTCACTCGCTTCCACAGCCAGTTCCTCGATTCTTGTCTGATTGGCGTGGTTGGAATGTGGTTGCGGCTCACCTGTGGAAAAACCCACCCTCCCACCGAGATTCGAGGAAACCACCCACTTCATCCCAAAATCAGCAAGTGATTCTTGTCAACAAGGGTTGCTAGACACTTGTTCTAGCGTACAATTCTGGAAATTGCTTGAATTGATTTGCGGAGGCGTTGGCGAAAGGTCGCTCTTCAGTTTGGGTTGCACGACAAGTTCGTGTGTAAAATTCCTCGGCTGAATCCATGACCTTGGCGGCGGTAGAATTGCTCTGTGGATCTACTTGGGGAGGGTCGAGACCTGAACCGAATCCACAAGAATACTCATGACTAAGATTAGAGGCGCTGGTGGTGAGGATGATTCTACAACAGCACGAGAGGGGGAGCTACCCTATGACAGGAGGTATGCATCCGCAACTGAAGTTGATGGGTTAAGGAATTATGTGGAATCCTTCATGCATAAACAGGAGCAGCACAATGATACCATGGCCTTGAATATGGATCAGATTATGTGTTATATGACTAAAGTAGCTGCCAAAGTTGGGGTAACACAGTTAGAGGATAAAGGATCAAATGTCAAAGCAAATGATTTGTCTGAAGGATTTGCACCTCTTAAGCCACCACATCCTAAGCCTGATTTCTATAATCTGAAATCCACCCATATACCAGAGAGCTCAACCATCACTACTACAAAACATAGTTAAGGTAACACCAACATGTGTTACTATAGTTTAGTAAAAGTGTTACTAGGTGAGATAGTAACATATCTTATTTGTGTTCTTATTTGCGATGTTACCATAGTCCGATCCATTGGAACAAAACACATGTGTTCCTTTAATTCTATAAAAGTGTTACTACTTAGTGACACAATTACTTGTCTAATGGAACACTTGTAAGTGTTACCATGATTTTCTTTTGTAACATATTTTTGAAGCTTCGGTAACACTTCCACATTATGGTAGTAACACTTTTATGAGAACACGATCTGGACTCTGGAGTTTTAGGAACATATAGTATGTAACACTTTTTTTTACCAATTGTAACACATACAAATTTTCAAACAAATAATAATTATACAATTACAAATGGAATATATTTATATTAACATGAATTTTCATAAGGGAAGGTGGCTCATGTACAAGCATGCAGTCCATAGGTTCAAAAATCAAAGAAAGCTTCACTTATTGTAGGAAAGAAACATAGTTGCAATTATTCATATAATGTTAGATACATAACGATATTAATTTACAGAGCAAATGTATACATCAATGAAAGTACAAGCCTTCACTACTAGAAAGAAATGAAATCTAGATACAAATATAAAATATTCTTGACATCCATTGCTTCTAGATCCAGCCCGCGGGCATGCAGATTTACAAATTCATGCATTGGTGATTGCAACCTGCATAGGGAAAGCTAGTTATAACCATAATCATTTTAACCTTCATAGTGAAAGCTAGTTTAAGATAATTGATGTATCCTTCCATATACTAAATCTTGGAAATTTGAATTGAAAAATATCATATTAGCAATACAAGAACAAGAAAGTGTTACTGTTTTCCGATGCATATTATGATAGAAAAGTCAGTGTGCTGAAATGATGGGTTTAAAATTTTATAAAAATGTAAATTAGATGACAATGTAAGATAATATGAACAGGTATACGAGAAATAACGTTTCAACATAGTTATTCTTAACAGCTCTGAACAATATGATTTTTATTTTATATTCTGAACTGGTCTATGAGCACTAATATTCCTCTGTCACATAGTGCAAATTTATTGAGTAGATTTTTACTACAGTTAACAAGCAGAAAAACTGTATTAAAAAAATCCTTACGTAATTTCACCTTGCCTTTCTAACTGCCACGGCCTCTACTTCTTTCTAACTTGTCATTTTCTCCCTGTGACTATTTTGCTGAAAAGTCAAATGTGCTTTACATATACATGCTCAGATGGGAACAAACAACTCAAGCAAAATTATTGCAACGTCACTGTGCCAATGTACTGGAAGAGAAGAAGGCTGCAGATAATTGTTGTTTATCAAATGTGAAAGCAAAGTGTTCTTGAACACTTACAGAATGTTATCTGAACATACCAGTCGAATTAGGAGAAGTTCAGCACTAGAGTGATGATAACGTTAATTAAGGCAGAGTTTGTAAAATCTCTTACTCTTACTGAGTTGTCTTCTCCCCTTTGATTAATTCTGTTGTACAAAACATACAAGCCAATGATTAATAACAAGATTGTAATATGCATTTCTGAACATCAGAAAAGAGAAACAAGTTGATATGTACTAAAGTCTGACTGGAAAATTAGAATAAAAAAGAATATTCATAATGCTATATGAACCTCTGGAGTTTCAGAAAATGTAAAGTAGTTCAGATTTGAATCCTCTCTCGTCCCCCTGATGCGAGACATCTTTATTTCAAATTGAACTTTTTTTAACCCTATACATGTAGACTATCAGATGGTCTTTTTTAAATTGAACTTTCACTAATAGGTGGGAGTTTATAAGATGCATTTACTCAGAAATTGAAGAAAAGGCTACAGTATAGTATACTGGCAACTAACATTGGAAAAATATTAAAGAAATAGATGATTAATGAAACTGAAAAGGAAAATTACTTTATCAGTATTGAGTAAGGTCCATGTACCATTATAATAATTAGAAGGCGAATGCATTCTCTTGTGTCAAGTAGACCTGAAAGAAACTTTGACAAGTAAGGTGCCTAATCTAAACAAAACTGTATGTGCTACCTCAAATGATCCTACCTCCATACACCGCCAATTTCCACGACGGCAAGAAGTAGCAGCAACACTTGCATTAGCATAGCTCTGTTACCAACGTCAGGGAGAGAGTCAACTCCGGCCGCGAGGAGCCAGCACATCTGCATCTCACATGATCGATCTGAGGGAGATCAGAGATGTGACCAGAAGGGATAGGTTGTGATTTGGCGGCGGCGGCGGTGCGGCGCATCGGATCGGCTCGGACGGAGGGGTTGAAGAACAGCGTAGGGCTGTGATGCCGATCGAGAGGGACTAGGGGGACGGTTGCCAAAATAGGGATTACGAGGATCCGTGGGAGGCTAGCTGCAGCTTTTACGCAATTTCTGTTTTAGGAATTTCTTTTGGTTGATATCACAGTACCTATTATATTTGCTCGATTAAAAAAGATGACTTTGTTGGAAAGAATTAGACATGTTGAATGAGAAACATATGTGCGAAGCTGATTAATTGATCATCACAACAACATGATCGTAATTCTTAGTATATATAAAACTTTAATAAAAAATCAAATATAAATACGGACGTAAATGGACTACCAGAGAAACAAATATAACCAGTTAGAGTGATTTAAACATTCTACCATTACTTAGATATGGTTCAACTCGTACTACTAGCACATTTCATCTTGGTAATTTAAATTTTTAATCTCACTCATCGATTATTTTCGAAAGAATAAATAGAAGACTCCATTGGACTAGTGATTATTTTTTATAATAGAGCATATCCATTAACTAGGGCCGGATACCGAGCCAGCTCAGCTTGGCTCGTTAACAAAATCAGCAAAAACTTCGGCTTGGCTTAGCTCGTCAATAGTTCGAGCTAACTCGTTAAGATTTGATTTAATGTCAATTGGATGTTTGAATAGCTGATCAAAGTTTAAGAGTCGTTCAGAAGGAATAAAACTCCACACTACTTCAATAAAGTTGGTTTGGTAAAGATGGTTCATCGGAAGGGTGTTAGAGGTTGTGGGGACAGATCCTAGAAATGACATGTTTAATTTTATTTTTTTAAGTTTTATGTCCCATTCATAAAGTTGTCGATATGGATACCCTTATTACACATACTGCTGACCAACGTTTGTGTAGTAGTGAGTCTTCATTTTAATTAAAGAAAGTTTCTCTATGTATTTGGAAGCAATTTGAGCTTTGGGTGTTTCATGTGCTTTTTATGTTTAAAAAATGACATAATTGGAAGCAAATGGATGTGCCTTGATGTTTCTAAGCATTGTAATACTTAAGTTGTAACATTAATTTGTGTTACAGTAGGATATGTGGGTAGAACACATTTTACATGTTCCAGTTATGTGTTACAATAAACTTCCATTTTGTAACACTTCAAATGTAACATTGTTTTTGTGTTACTATAATCATCATTGGTAACACAATTTCATAAAGCAAGTGTTATGTGTTACAACCTTCATCCGTAACACATAGCTTTATGTTCCTATGCAACTTCTTTGTAACACATTGTTGAATGTGTTACAATGGTGTGTTACAGTATCCACGTTTTGTAGTAGTGCATGGCTCACAACTATTATACACCCCACCACCTACACAGAACATCCTTTATTATAATCCCGAGGAACTTGATTGGCTCAAGAAGAAACTTGTGACTCAAGTTGCCAAACATGAAGTGCATTGGCCTACTCAGGAATCTCAGTATAAAGAGGTGGAGTATCACTAGGAAGATTGCCCTTGGACTTTATAGGAGATGGAAGCCTTCAATTCTTTTCCAACCCAACCACCCACACCCAAACCCATTTTCCCACCTCCTTACACTCCACCAACAAACACACCCCACCAGTCAGACAATTTCAACAAGCAACTTCAGTTTTAACACAAGGTTGTAGCTAAAGGTCCTAGACTTTCTTTTCCTGAATTTGATGGGGCTGATCCAGATGGTTGGATTAGGAAAGCTGAGAAATATTTTGAACTAGTGGGGGTACCTCATGAAGACATGATCTAGTTGGCTATCATGTATATCAAAGGCAAAGCTGAGTTTTGGTGGAGATGTACTAATTGTATTCCTGCTAATGTTCCATGGCATAAATTCTATAAAATGATTGGGGATAGGTTCAATGAAACTTCTACATATGAAGCCATTGGTCAGTTTCATAATCTGAGGCAAGTAAACACAGTAGTTGAATACAGTGAGAAATTTGAAGAATTGATGGGACTGGTGAAGAGAGATAATCCCTCTTTGTTAGAGGATTATTTCACTGGCAGTTTTGTATCTGGGTTAAAGGAACCTATCTAGCATCTGCTACAGTGTCACAAACTAACATCCCTGAATGAAGCATTTTGGTATGCTAAGAGACTGGAACAGGCTAACCCACCTCCAAGGAAATTCACTATTTTCAATCCTGGAATGAAACCAGCCAAGCCTTGGATCAAGGACAACAAACCTCCTGACCCAAAGGAAGACCCCACAATTGCTGAATTGCGAGCTGCTGGCAAATGTTTCAAATGTAGGGAGCCTTGGGTACCTGGCCACACCAAAGTATGTAAGGGCAAACAAGTATACTCTGTGATTGTGTTGCACAATGCTGATGGCAAGGAAGAAATTGGAGTGGTGGAGGATACTGAGAATGGGGAATACTTTGATGCTGAGAAAATACCTGCTATGCAATTATCTCTCCATGCTTTAATGGGTACTACACATCCCACTAACACATTCACTCTACAAGTTAGAATTGGAAAACATGTGGCTATTACTTTAGTGGACACTGGCAGTGATGCTTCATTTATTACTGCAAAATTTGCCATCAAAGCTAACCTGGGTATCTCCAGTGTACATGAGGTAAAAGTTGTGGCAGCTAATGGAAAAATAATGCTGAGTAATACAACTTGTGTAGGTTGCAGTTATGATATCCAAGGTTGTTCCTTCAAGTCTGATTTCAGGCTGTTAGAAGTTCAAGGATATGATATCATTTTGGGGGCTGATTGGATTTACACCCATAGTCCTGTTGGGCTGAATCTCAAGACAAGGACATTCTCAATAACCAAAGTTGGTCAAGATATTATCACTTTTGTGGATGAGTCCAAGCCTAGTAAGCATATGGTGATCAGTCGAAAGAGATTGTGCAAGTTGATGAAGAAGAGATTGCAACTGTCATGGTGCTGAGTAATAACCCCAAGCAGGAGGGAGACCAATCATCTCAACAGTAGTATCACCCTGAAGTGGCAGCACTACTGCAGGAATATGAAGCTATATTTCGGGAACCTCAACAATTACCTCCTAAGAGATCAGTTGACCATGCTATAACCCTTGTGGAAGGTTCCAAACCAGTTAACCAGAGGCCATACAGACTGCCTTACCACCAGAAAAATGCCATGGAAGAACTCATCAAGCACATGCTAGATTCTCATATGATAAGACCAAGCATTAGTCCTTATTCTTCCCCTGTTACTTTGGTCAAGAAGAAGGATGGATCTTGGAGAATGTGTGTGGATTATAGGGTCCTCAATTCCAACACAATCAAAAATAAATACCCTATTCCAATAATAGAAGACTTGCTGGATGAGTTGTTTGGAGCTACTGTCTTCTCTAAGATAGACCTCAGATCTGGCTATCATCAGATAAGGATGAAGGAGGCTGATATAGAGAAAACTACATTTACCACTCACTTAGGCCATTTTGTGGTTCTACCCTTTGGCCTCACAAATGCTCCAGCAACTTTTCAAACTCTCATGAATTCAGTGTTAGCACAATTCCTAAGGAAATTTCCTCCGGTAGTCTTTGATGATATATTGATCTATAGCACTACAATGTCTGAGCATATTAAGCATTTAAGAGTTGTCATGGAGGTTCTTCAGCAACATAAACTTTTTTGCCAAGCTCAGTAAGTGCACCTTTGCCCAGCCTTCCATTGAGTCTTTAGGGCATGTCATCAGTGGACAAGGAGTAGCTACTGACCCTGCCAAAATTAGCATTATCCAACAATGGCCTTCACCAACAACTGTGACACAGCTGAGGGCTTTTCTGGGCCTGACTAGATACTATAGAAGGTTCATTCAGGGATATGGCATTATATGTCAGCCTCTATTTAATGCTTTGAAGAAAGATTCCTTCCTCTGGAATGCTGAGCAAGAACAAGCTTTTGTGCAACTTAAACAAGTGATATCACAACCCCCTGTCCTGGCATTACCAGACTTTAATCAACCATTCATCTAGAGGCAGATGCTAGTGGTACTGGAATTGGAGCTGTGTTGATGCAAAGAGGACAACCAATTGCATTTTTTAGCAAATCATTGGGCCCAAAAGCATTGGCAGCTTCCATCTATGAGAAAGAGGCTATGGCAATCTTAGAAGCAATCAAGAAATGATCCTTTTTTCATTACAAGATCATGCCATGAGTACCATTGCTAGCTTCTTTTTTTTCATTACAAGATCATGCCATGAGTACCATTGCTAGCTTCTTTTTATTATTATAAGATCATGTCGTGAGTAAGCTTGTTTTTTTCTTATATTTAGATCATGCTGATCAAGTTGTCCAACCAAAGCATGATTATTCTGATAATGTTAGACAACAAGTGTACCAAGCATTGTTGATGAGAAGCAAGAATGAGCGTCTAGGCAAGCACGATACAACAATTGTTTCTCAGCAATTTGGAGTAAATATTCGAACAGTTCAGCGCATATGGGAGCGAGGTAAAAACCAACTTGCTCAAAACATTCCGGTCAAGGTTCCTAATTTAAAGAAAGGTAAATGTGGCCATAAAGCAATCCCTATTGATTTGGAAAATTTGAGGAACATTCCTCTCCAACAAAGAATGACCATAGAAGATGTGTCTAGTAGACTTGGTATTAGCAAATCCATGATACAAAGGTATTTGAAAAAGGGTATGCTTAGGCGCCACTCTAGTTGTGTGAAACCTTACCTCACCAAGGCTAACAAGAAGTGAAACCTTACCTCACCAAGGCTAACAAGAAGACTAGATTCAAGTGGTGCATTGACATGATTGACCAAAGTATGCTTGATGATCCAAGGTTCAAGGATTTGTTTGATGTTGTGTTTATTGATGAGAAGTGGTTCTATCTCTATCAAAAATCGGAGAGGTACTACTTGCTACCCGATGAAGATGAACCACATCGTATTTGCAAGAACAAGAACAAGAACTATATTCCTAGGATCATGTTTTTGTGTGTTGTTGCTCGGCCAAGATTTAGAGATGGAGTATGTGTGTTTGATGGCAAAAGAGGTTGTTTTCCACTAGTTACTATTGAGCATGCTATTAGAGATAGTCCTTATCGGTTGTGTGGTGAGGAAGTGATCAAGCCAATACAATCAATCACAAGGGATGTCATAAGAGAGTTCATGATAAATAGAGTCTTGCCAGCAATAAGAGCAAAGTGGCCAAGAGAAGATGTGCACAAGCCATTTTACATACAACAAGATAATGCTCCTTTGAAAGATGATCCTCAATTTTCTGAGTTTGCTAAGCAAGAAGGGTTTGACATTCGCCTTATATGTCAACCAACAAATTCTCCAGATTTTAACATTCTAGATTTGGATTTCTTTCGAGCTATCCAAGCAATTCAATACAAGAAAATGCTAAGACAATGAAAGATCTAATTCCAGTAGTGCAAGAGGTAACTAATCATTCATTTGATTGTCTCAATACAATAAAGATTCTAAGACAATGTAGTTCCATCTAATTTCTTGAACACTTGTTCTGTAGGCATTTTTGGAGTACAGTCCATGGAAATAGAACATGGTATTTGTTTACAAATGGTTTTGAGGGAAGCAATGAAGATTAAAGGTTGCAACAATATAAAGATTCCTCACTTGCAGAAACAAAGACTAGAGAGGGAAGATAGGCTGCCATTGCAAATCCCATGTGAAGCTTCATTGCTTGCTGAAGCCATCAGTAGTCTAGAAGCAAATTAGAAGATGCAATTTAGTTCATGCAAGTACCAGATGTGTTGAATAATTATGTATCTTAGTTTAAATGCATGTAGTACTTACTGTTTGTTGTTTCCTTCATCTTGTTTGTTGGCATGGGCACTGTTCTTTGCTTGCTTCCACTACGTGAAAACTTCAAATAGGTCAAGCAGCATTTGTAACGGGCCCTTAACACTCGTTACATGGACCCCATCTGTAACGGTTGTTGTTTGGCGCCCGTTACGCATAAGCATGGCAGGCTCGACCCCGACGTGGCCAACACACCGCCCGTTATCAATGAAGACTTCTAGTAACGGACATCTTAAATGCCCGTTATAGTTATTCTTTGTAACAGACGTTAAAATGCGGCTGTTATGAAAGTTAAACCTATCGGTAACGGGCCCTTTGAGTCCATTACCGATCACTGCCCTATCGGTAACGGGCTCTTTAAGTCCGTTACCGATCACTACCATATCGGTAACAGGCTCCTTAAGTCCGTTACTGATGACAATTTGACGCTCGTTACTAGACCCGGAGCTCAATAATTGAAGTCCATTAGCACTCTCACTGCCGTCAAATATTTGACTATGTCATCATAGCAAATATTGGATATCACTCAAACATATAATCATGTCTCTTAATAAGATGCAAAACCACACGTACACATAGATAGTAGTCATAAGAGCATATTCTACATATTTAAGATGCATATATAGCGTCACATGTTCACATATGACATGCATAATGTTCAGAACAAACATATTCACATGATCACATCTGACGTGCTGTTGACGGTTGAAATTCACCATTTCCAACCCTCAATATTCTCACATAAATGGAGGCATATGCATTATTTACTAGCATTTTGGTTTGAATAATGTAGTTCCACTTGTCCTTGGAGATTATTTGTATGTAGGTGATTTACCCCTAAAAAGAGATGGAAACCCACCTTCTATGAAGAACCCATGCCAACTCAGCTGAGGAGGTGGCTGCCACCAAGGGAAACATGGCATTCCACGTCATCGATCCAGGGGAGGCACTCACCGACGAATCAGAGGACGCCACATGGACTTCACATGGATCAAAGGGCCCACCTCGGATAGCAAATCAAGCCATGCACCGGGGGTGGATCAGAGGGCCCACAGGGCAGCCACCCAGAGGAAAACCACCAGGGGGGCCACCGTAGAGGGCCGGCTGATCCTATGATCGGCCGAACCGACCTAGGGGGCGCCCATCTGGTCCCTCCACGTGGTTGCTCCTCATTGGTCACTTGCTGCATCCCGGGGTGTTTTGGAGCACTTTGAGCCTCCGAGCAAGACTGGTCCTTGTCTATAAATAGAAGGGGAGGGGCCCCCATTTTCCACACACCACTCTCTCATTCTCCTCTCACTTTTAGTTTCCAAGGCTAGGGGGTAGGCTAGAGTAGCTCTTATTCAGGTTCAAAGTCTTCTTTGGAGTCTAGGTATGAGTTCTCTTTTATCTTTATTTCATTGTATGACTTTGATCTACTTCAGTTATTCAGCTATTTCATATAAAGTCATGGTAGATCATATGCTTGATATGTTCTTGAATTCATCCTCTGTTCATCATTTAGAGGCTTGTGTTCTTCGTGAACACTACCTTTTGGTCCACTTGAAGGGTGATAAACTCCTTCCTTATGTGTTTGTTCATAAGTTAGAGGCTCGTGTTCTTCACGAACACGACCCTTTGATCTTATTGATTAGACATAAGAGAGTTCGTATCTGTTTGTATGTCTAGCCTTAGTTGATCTTGTTGGATGGCATGAGAGTGTTGCATGAGGTCTGTGTTCAAGCTACGGTACTCGGTCTAGTTGACCAGTCTTCTGGTGGCTCTCACCCTGGGTCACAATAGCCCGGGCCGGGTGGAGTCTAGCAGCAACGTAGGCATGGTGCCTAGGTTGTCTGGCTACGATAGTTATGACCATACCCCCCGTAACGATAGAGGTCAGTCCGCAGGTAGTGATAGCCCTGTTGGATCCTTGGGCAACCTCCGCGCTGGGGTACCTGCTGTAGGAGTCTAAAGTCTAGTTTCGTAGAGTGCTGGTCATCGCGGGCTAGCTCCCCGTTTGTACCTGGGTGCTGAACCTTATCTCTCTCATGCAATACTCATGCCCATCTCATGTATCTTCTAGCTTTGTATGTTTAGTACATTAGAACCTAGAGCTAACTCGTTTGTTCCCCCTAAGCCGTAGTGTGCTAGAGTAGAGGTAGATCTGAGTGTGTGTGTCGCACTACCCTTATATCTTTTATCTTACCCCTGTCTTTGAGTGTGTTGTTTCCTATATCCATCTCTTGGTTTACATTCAGAGCAAAAGCATAAGTCTATGATATCCGCCATTGCCTTTCACGGATACGATACCCTTGGAATACTCTCCTTCCTTGGGGAAATGCTACAATGGTTTATCTGTGCGCTTGTGGATTCGTTCATGATCGTTTAGATTAACCTTTGGCAAGTCTCGATGTTCACACTAACCCGGCGTCATTAGTTGTGACATTGAGAGGTGCCTACACGGCGTTTCTTGGTGTTGTCACTAAGGATGGGTCCCAGATCTGTTCTTAAGATGACGGTGCTACGAAACGCCAACACGTGCATCAGCAGGGGCAGTAGTTAGATGGCTTCTTTTGTGCTACAGCCTCAAGTTCAGCTATCTTTGCCTCTAGTTTTACAAGTGTTTCCTACAGCTCAGCATTCTTCTTTGCAGCTTCGGCAAGTTCAATATCCTTCATCTTCTGTGCACCTTTAAGCTTCTCCACCTCAGATTCTAGTATTTTCTGACCATTTGCTAGGAGACTTATGTCGTCCACAGCCTTGTCATCCATCCTTCTATCCACCTTGTCGAGTATTTTCCAGATGCAGTCAAGATCCTCCTGAGTAACAACATATTTCTACAACAAAGGCAAATGGATGCAAGTTTCATAATTATATTGCCAAGTTTAATATCATGAAAGATGTAACTGGTCAAACAAGAAAGTTGTTTAGCTGTAACTGGGTTCAGAGCTTGGTTGATCCTGTGGATTTGTTTCCAGATCATGTCAATGTCCTCGCAAGCTACAACACCTCCCTAAAACAAAGGCACTGGATGTTCAGTTAATAAAAGTCGATGCAGCATAGAGATTCAGAAATTGAAGTAGTATATAGAATAAGTTCAACAATTTTGTGAGCAGCATATGATCAGTACCACGCATTAAATTTCAAGCATAACAAAATTTCTACTCGAAAGGTTCATAATTTTCCTGCCGAGTAAGAACACATTTCTAAAACAAAGGCAAATTGAAGCAAGCTTCACAATTAGATTGCCAAGTTTAATATCATAAAGTTGTAACCGGTCAAACAAGAAAGTTGTTTAGCTGTAACTAGGTTCAGAACTTGCTTGCTGCTTCTCTTTACCCATGTCATCCTTCATTCTTTCCATCCTGTTTAGAAATGTGCAGATGTAGTCTAAGGTTTTCTTGAGCCTGTCGATTTCTTTCCAGATCCTGACAATGTCATGTGCTAGTACAACAACTTCCTAAAACAATAGAAAATTGATGCATTGGAACCATTGATTAGTGAAGGCACTGAATGTTCAGTTAATAAAAGTCGCTGAGCATGAAGATTCAGAAATTGAAGCAGTATACAGAATGAGTTCAACATTTTTGTGAGCAGCATAAACCTAACTTCAAGCATACCAAACTTCAAGCAGCATATGATGAGTACCAGGAATTCAATTTCAAGCATAAACCTAACTTCAAGCATACCAAACTCGAGGAAGGCTCGACCTCTGCCTGCTGGGCGTCGCCGGAGTGCACCCCCTTGGCGCTTGCGCGCGTGTACGGCCTCCTCCCCCTGGCGGACGAAGAACCGACCTCTTCATTGCGGAACCTCACTCTCTTGGCGGGGGCGGCAGGCGGGGCCTTCTCCTCCTCGCCGCGAAACCTCACTCTCTTGGCGGGGGCAGCGGGTAGGGCCTTCTCCTCCTCGCTGCAGAACCTCCCTCTTGAGTCGTGGCAGAACGACTGCTTTCCGCCGGCCATATCTGTGACGGAGACGAGGAAGGAGAAGGGGAGAGAAGGCGACGGAGACGAGGAAGGCAGAAGGTTTGAGAAGGAAGGCAGAATGGCAGAGTGGCAGGGAGAGTGGCTTTTGGTCAAACATTGGGAACAAAGGATACGTGGATAAGGCAAACCGCGTCTCCAATGCACGGGGACGGCGCGTGGGGGCGGCTCCTCCTCGTCGGTTTGGAGGGGCAAATGCGATGCGGAATAACCATCCCGCGTAGTCTCCTTTGTGTCTGTCTTCATTGACAGGTCTGCCCGATCTCTCAGGGCTCCCATTTTGACATACAGGCATAATCAACACATATCTTTTGAGACAAAATAGACATAATATAGATAAAGATAACTTGTCCACATATATAGATAAAGATTACTTGTCCACAAAGATCCACATAGATATACATAATTATTACAAACAGTTAACTTGTCCATCTAGCTAGGCCTTAACTTGCCCATCACATTTTTATAATGGTCATGCTATCTGACCATGCACATCAACAAAAGCATGCCCCCTTCAACATCAACAAAAGCATGGTATCTTCAACTAAGGTTTGCTTTTTTTTGCAGCCTCTTCAAATGCAACCAAGTTATCTTGAAACACATCGAGCGCCTCTTCCATGGGCTGCAGATTTTGTTCAGCCACAAACTTGTACCGCCTCATGAATGCAGCCTTTTTAAGGAGGATGTGCATTTCTTCCATAATATTATCAACCTCAGGTTTCACATATTCCTAGACAGTGTCATGCCATTTTGATTCCTATGGAATGAAAAACATAGGAAAGTTGCTACATGGATCATTTGGATGAAACATAGGAATGAGAAGATAGAGATAGACAAAGGAACAAGTCATTTCATAGGTACAATTTGCTACATTGCTACATTGATCATGTTAGAAATCCTACAAAATCTCTAAGGAACAAGCCATTTCATAGGAACAAGTTGATCAAGCTCAAGCTCAAGCTGCTCCATCCATAGAACAAGTAAGAGGCACTGTGATTCAGAGAAACTTGCATCGCCATCGTCGTGGTAGTTGCCAGCGTCGGATATGCGGTCCTCTACACCTTCGCCGCTCCGTCGACCCCTCTCCATCGTTGCAAGACATTTGCTGTCGTAGACGTGAGGCAGGCGCCTCGCCCTCTTCGCTGCCCCCTCGCCGGCACGCTCCTCCATGCCGTTGCTTGGCCCCTCGTTGGAACCCGAGAGGATCCAGTCGATGACGCTCATCTCCGGCTTTGGGTTCGCTACACCACCGCTTGGCCCCTCTCCGACGCTCATCGTCGTCTCTGTCGTCTTCGCTGCCATCCCGCCGGCACGCGCACGGATCCAGTTGCGGCACCGCATCGCGTTCGGCTTCTCCTCCTCGATCCACGGTGCACGGGGTTGTCCGCTGCTTGGCCCCTCGCCGGCGCTCATCGTTGTCTCCCCGCCTCCGCTCACCTCGCCGGCGCCGCCTCCGCTCACCTCCGCTAATCCCTAGTGAGAAATGAGGAAAGCGTCGTGTGTGCTGCGCTTATCCATTCGGGATGTTATATTCATTTTCCAAAATGGAGAGCCATTGCCGACGCGGGTTCGAGAACCCGCGTCACATTGGTTGTCACGTGGGTCCGGGCGGGCAGGCAATGGTTATCTTTTTTATATAGGCTGCTCACGCTGACACGTGGGCCCGACAGTATTGTTTTTTGAAATGAAACTTGCTTCCCTCAAATATTAGAGCCCATTAAACAACACCTATAAATTCATTAAAAATACGAACAATTCGTAGTTGGTCATTTAGTATTCGAATAAAATATCAGTAGGCACACTTGTGTAAGCAAAATTATCAAAATTTGAATTTTTATCTCGTGTTTGGGATATAATAATTCTAATAATGTATTAGGCTAGTCTAAAAATTCTACAAATTGAGTTGGCAACATAATTTGGGTCCCTAAACTGGTCATAAAAATTTCGAGTGGTTTGTAAAAAGGAAGATCATACTTGTGTACAAATGTGTACATCTCTCACATAGTTTCCTAGAGTGTTACTTCAACACTGAAGTTTTCCACACTTTGCAACATGTTCGACCTCATATACATTTGAAATTTTAACACAACCTTGTGTTCACCTTAACAATATGAAATACAAAGTTTCATTAGTAATGGTTGTGTAAAAAAATATTATTTCTATGTTGTACTTATCAAGTACAAGATAAGGCATAAAAACATTACTTACGAAAAGGAAATATACACTAAACAATGAAATTAATAAAAAGATGGCGATTTTAGAAAAAATAAGAAAAAACAATCATCAAATTTGGATTACGTATGACCGAGAAATACGTGACACAAAATTTGGTTCCAGATTAAAAGGAGAAAGTAGAACTGTTTCCTTTGTGGTTGGTTTCCAGCGAATAGCGGTTTTTTTATCCATGCGCACACGTAGATCGTAACTTCCTTATTAACTTTGATTTTGTGCCACAACACGAAAGCAAATAAATCCATTTAATTAATCATGCTTTGGAACTCGAAAAGAGGTACCGAATTTTGAAAGCTATATGAACAGTCTTTTGTCATTGGCGATGCTGGTTAGTGAACACGCGTCGCCGCAGCGTACCGCATTCCGAGGCGTAGTGGCGTGTCGTAGTGGGAGGACTGGCCACCTGACGGTTCCCCATCTTGTCATATAAATGCCCGGCCGGCCAAGAGCTTCTTCCATAAGCTTTCCTCAAGCGCGCCACCAAGAAAACCCCAGCACCACCGTCTCCGGTCACCAAGAGCTTCTTCTTCCTCAAGCGCGTGCATGGCATCGTCATCGAGCGAGCCATCCAGGAAGCGGGGAAGGGAGGAGGACGATGACGACGAAAGCCGCCGCCGTGGGCTCATGAAGGAGGTGAAGGAGCCGAAGCCCGAGGAGGCGCCGGCGCCGCCGGCCGAGGAGGCGCCAGTGCTGCCGGCCGAGGAGCACGAGGAGGCACCGGCGCCGCCGCCCATGGAGCCCGACACTACTAGATTTTCTCCCTAACACAACACACGAAATGTGTTACAATATGCCATATTTGGTTGCAATAGCCGCATTTGCAACCAATTTTTTTCATCAACCATGTGATGCGAAAGGCCGCGTTGCATTAGCCTGTAGCAACCGTGGTCTTTTTGTGGTTGCAAAAGTTTTTCTATTGCAACGCAATGCGGCGTTGCAACTAGCATTTTAGACCGTGCTCATGTTGGTTGCAAATTATTCTATTGCGACGCATCTGGTGTTGCCATAGGTGCAATTGCATCATACACAACGCGTTGCAATTTCTAAAATCTTTCGTCGCAAAATATTATATTGCTACGCTCTGTTTCTGGTTGCTATAGGTGGAATCACCTCTATTACCACGAAAGTTATTTGGGTGCAATATGTGATTTCCTGTATTACCACAAAATTTTGATTTCGATGCTATAAGTAGTATTGTCTGATGCCACGAAATTGGTTACGTTGCTATTGGTGGTATCTTCTATTGCCACGCAGCATGTGGATGGTTGTTATAGGTGTAACATTCTATTACAACCAATATATATTAGGATGGAGGCAATAGGTTTGGCACTCTATTGCGACATAGTTTGCTTGGTTGTAAGATGTCTCCTCTATTATTGCTTAGAAAATGGTTTGGTTGCCAAAAGTTCAAGTCTCTATTACCACCATGATACAGGGTTGCTACGAGTTGAACTTAATATTGCCACGTTTCTTTTTGGCAACGAAAAATAAGGGTTGTGAAAGGATGACTTATCATTTGCAACATCGAAAATGGTTTGGTTGCCAAAAGTTCAAGTCTCTGTTACCACCGTGATACAGGGTTGCTACAAGTGCACCTTACTATTGCCACGTTCCTTTTTGGCAACGAAAAACACGGGTTGTGATAGGATGATTTATCCTTTGCAACGAAAGGTGTATTCTGCCACGCTCATTTATATAGCAGCAATAATTTGAAACATTAAATAACATCATCAGGTATATATAATTATGCATTTATAGTTCATGAAACAACATTCAACCATCCACTGAGTTATTACATGACACACGAAGTACTGAAATACTGAAAAGTTTCGGACGGGACATTATTTCAACACATAGTAGGCTAATTTGATAGGAAATGAAGATCTTGGTCAGCAAATGGTGACTTCGAGAGGATCACAACACTTGATCAGCAAAGGGTGACTTCAATGCAAGGAGCTCGCATCACCTGTTTGCTCCATTCGACATGGCTTAGTCTCCTGAAAAGAATCAACAACATTTTTAAGCTAGCATCAAATAATCTCTAATATTGGAATTTGTGCAACAACAGCATGTAGCAAACCAAAGTTTGATTGCGATTCATAAAATTATCAGAATGACATCAAATAATTGTCACAACCATAAACACACTTTGACAGCTGAAACATGAATTACATTCACACCAGGAAGAGGAGTTGCAAAAATTTCACCTCATGTCTTTTTGGTGCTTTGTCGTCTCCTTTGTGCAGCTTGTACCTGTAGCTGTTGAGATGAAATTTGTTTAACGGGGGGGACGGCGGATTGTGGTTCAGGATTGTTAATAGCTTTAGTACTTCTGGTTTTGCGAATGACTTGTTTAGCAACGACTTCAGATTCCTTCTCCTATGAACCAATCATTTGGAAGGAAAAGATTAGGCGTCATTTTATCAGTAACTGATGATATGTAGTAGTAAAAAGTTGTGAATTCAAGAACAACCTGAGTAGAAGAGAGCACATTCCTGGAGTCTGTCTGTACATTTCCAGTTGTAGTGATTGATGGAGCCGCCGCCACGTCTGCAGATTCAGTGACATTGTTGTTTTGCTGGGTGATTGATGCAGCCGCCGCCACGTCGGCAGATTCAGTGACATTGTTGTTTGGTTGGACAGATGTTGGCAGGACAATCTATGAAAGGATACAGACATTCAGATATGGAACCTAAGGAAAGAAAGTCATTCATGCAACTAGCTTGACCAGTACCTGTGGAAATTGTGCATGTCCATTTGCTGCTTGCAGCATTGATAGGAACTCTTGCCTAAGCTGTTGCAGATCAGCCTCCCTTTTCTTGTTACTTTCTTCAAGTTGTCATGCATGTTCTCTCCTTTCTGCTTCCCTTTCATCTTCCCATGTTGACATTTTTTCTTGTAGCAGCCCAAATGCGTCCATGAGCTCGACGTGTTCCTGATGCTGTAGCTCTTCCCTACAAATTTGTTCCTGGCGCTCCGCATTGAGCAGCTGCCTTCTAGTTGGGTTTTTTGCCAGGTACCCATTACCATGCAACTTGGTTGATTTGCACTTTGTGACTTCCTTGTATGCCTTCTGGAACATGTCGTTTTTTCCTTTTGGGAAACGAAGTTGTTCTCTGCATTTGATTCCGCCTCAGCAATAACGCTGCTTGCTTTGTCCTAACATTTACAAGGCACAGATGGAGGAGTTAGTTGAACAAGAAATTGCTTGCATTCTATAATTGCATGGACTATGTATAGTAATGTATGTACACATTCATTGAGAACTCACATAGATATTTTTAGATTGTTCGTCTGTCCATTCCCCATGCTTAGTGTGAGTTAACCACCAAAGTTGCATATCATCGGGCTCTTCACCAGTTTCTGGGTCTCTCTGTTAAGCCAAGAACATAACGAATTAGTTATTCATCCTGCAAGATAGATTGGAGATGTGCTTCTCCAGTTATTACCTTCTCATAGCTGCGCTGAGAATAAGGCTTACAGCCTGACAAATGTCTTGTCATTTGTTGGCCTCGAATCGCAGAATCTTGTGCGCTCCTTTCCTATAGAATGTCAAGTTATGAACAATAATCTTAAAGACTCAAACATTGCCATTTGTATGAAAAATGTAGGGACAATTGCAAAATTGCCCTCATTTTGATCTCTAACTGCATGTTTGCCCTCGTTTTTTCATCTTTGCATAGATGCCCTCATTTTTTGAATCTGAACGCCAAGGTTACCCCTGCTCTGTCAAATGTAGTTCACGGTGTGAAGTCATGATTGAAAAGGCTATTGTACCCTTAGGTCACGGGTGTACAGTATAGAAAAATCAATACAACGCATCTCAGCACAACTCAAAAAATAATAAAAAAATTGTCTTCCTCCTCGCCGGCCGCCGCCGCTGCCGACTGTCGCTAAGAAAAACGACATCCTCCACTACAGGTGGGTAGCCCACCAACGATCACCACCAAGCTCACATCCAGAGGCACCGTCGGCGTTTCTCACCTCCTGCCGCTCGCACCGCGCCACTCGCCGCCCGTGTGCCCCACCAGCGATCACCACCAAGCTCACATCCAGAGCCACCGTCGGTGTTGCTCACCTCCTACTGCTCGCACCGCGCTGCTCGCCGCCCGTGTGCCGCAAGCCATGGCCACCGGAGTTACTTGCCTTCCGCCACTCGAGAGTCGAGAGTGGGTGGCTGAGCATCCCCATGGGGTGGACAAATTAAATCTTCCCCAGGCGGAGCAGCTCGTCGGCGCCAAGCGCCGGCACGTCAGAGCTGCACATGAAAGGTCAGGCGTGACGGGAGAGGACGCCGACGACGACTACGTCAAAGGCAGAGACAGAGGAAAATGTCGGCGCAAACTCCCACAGCTATCCACCAACCCCGACGACCAGGGCCTGCATCGGTGCTTGGGGCTACGCGCCACCCACGCCGGAAGCTGCGGCCCTGTGCCAGGTGCCAGCTGCTGCCCCGGCGCCGCTCGCCGCCCTTGCTGCTCGCGCTCCCATCGCTGGCCGGCATCACTGCTCTGGGCAGCACACCACGCCCCCATGATCCGCCGCCACTGGTGAGTGATGGGTCCACGGCCTCACAGATGAGAGGTGAGAGAGATGTTCTGGATAAGGTGCTAGGCATTAAGCAAGGGTAAAAATGTAATTGCCTATCATTTTCTTTTTTCCATTCGGTTTTTTCTTTTTCCTATCTCTTTTTAGCTCACGGTGTTGAGGAACGAGGGCAGACGGACAACCTGACTTCAGAAAACAGGGGCAAACATGCAAAGTTAAAAAAACAAGGGTAAACGTGCAGTTAGAGATCAAAATGAGGGTAGTTTTGCAATTGTCCCAAAAATGTATTTCTCAGTAATAGTAACAATGTGGAACAAACCTTGAATTTAGCAGTTCTGAAATACTTCAACAGATAGTGCCATTCAACAATATCTAATTCTTTAGGCTTATGTAACATTCTCTGGTGGTAGCTGTCGTATGTCCTGGCCGTAGCACTGAAAGTTGAACGCCATCCTTTGTAACGCTCCTTAGCAATGTCCCATATCTTTTCCCTTGAATCAGCATTATCCTCCATGTCCCACTTTGCCTGTTATATAATCACAATGGCGTGCAAATACTATGTGAGTTGTTATGTTAGTTTATATTTGAATTGTATTCAAAAGCAAAGTTTATTATTACCAATACATCAGTTGCTATTGCGTCTTTGACTTCTTTCTTGACATGTTTCCATGATTTCACTCAAATGACTGGCGTCCTTTTCCTTGTATAGATGACTACTTCATCAACGAATGAGCGGTAGTTATTACCTACCGGTCCTCCATGTTTGGAGAATTGAATGTCCAACTGCTGTTTGCCCGCCTTGATTCTCTTGGCGATTACTTTCAAGGCTCTTACAGGACCGCGTCCTCTTTTCTTCACATTTTGTGAGCCTATTCCATGGGAACAAAATGTAATAGTACCCACAAAAAAACATAGTATGCATAGACAGGTAATTTCTATTAAACACAAGTTACCATCTCCTTGCTCCTGCTGTTTCCAATGCCGAGCATGAGATGGAGGCTGCACTGGAGGTGTTGGGTTCATGTCATGCCTGTGTTGCAAAATAAAGGTGGGGTCCACATACCGTTCTGCAGACAATTTTGTGGCATGATGAGCTAGCATAATTTGTAGTCTGACAAAGAATGGTAATTTGCTTGCCAATTAGGAGAGGGATATTACCGATGTCATCAAGTAGTCCTGCAACATTCAGGTATTCTTGGTATGTGTCGATTGTGTCCTCCCTGAATATGTCTTTTAATTCTGAAAAAGGATCCATAATTAATTTCAATCATGTGAGTGAACTGCAAAATCATGAGTATATATATACAAATATTGGGCTGTACCGTATCTTACCCAAGGCTTTCTTCTCTTTATGCAGTGCAGCTAGCCAAACTTTGTATTCATCTAATTCAGATTCTTCGACTTCTTCATCATCATCATCATCATGTGTGGAAACACTTTTGGATTTCAATGGTGTTATGGGCATGGTATGGTTTTTAGGTATTGGCTCTCTGGATACAACTAAGCTGATCACCATCTCCTCCCCGTGAATCTTTTTCATTTTTGCTACATCGACATCGTACATCATCATCATGTGTGGAAACACTTTTGGATTTCAATGATGTTATGGGCATGGTATGGTTTTTAGGTATTGGCTCTCTGGATACAACTAAGCTGATCACCATCTCCTCCTCGTGATTCTTTTTCATTTTTGCTACATCGACATCGTAGTCGATCTCAGTGAGTGTTGCTTCTGCAGGAGATTCAGGAATTCTAGTCTTGTAGTAAACCAAGTCCCTGTTCCGATACCCCAATTTTTGTTTCAACTTGTTTATGTTTTCAAGGGTGATTTGTTTCCCAAGAGGTTTACATGTATTTTTTTATCTGCCTCCCCATCCCTACCCTTTTCAATCATATACACGGTCCAAATCTCCTCATCTTTTGATCTGCGCATTCATCGATGGCATTTCAATAATTTGAAGAAATTTGGTGTGCAAATTGCGTGAACAAATGCATGAAATCTAGGGTACCAGTGCATGCACAAATGCATGAAATATAGGTGGCAGTACGAGGGGAAAGATCGAACGCGGAAACAGCATACCTGGATTCGGTCGTCTCGTCCTGAGATGAAGGTACCACATCTTGGTCTGCATCTAGGCCGTCGACGATTGCTTCTGTGTCGGCCGAACCTTGTGATGCTCTTTGGGACGAAGGTGATGACCCAAAGAGCGTAGTCGTCACCCTAGCCCTGGTGGACATGCTGCTGGTAGGTTCAGCAGTCGCCGTACCAGAGGTTGGTGTGAACATTGGAGGTAGCATCGCCGACGAAGGTGTGCGCAGCGCTTTAGACGACGAAGGGGTCACCCTTGCCGCCTCGCTGGACGTCGCCATCCTCATGTAAGGCGAGAAGCAGCTTGGTGGCGGCGCCGGTCGTCGTCGACTACCCGGCCCCTAACTGACCGAGATGTAGATTGGTTTTGCGAGGGGACTAGGGAGGGAAACTACAGACGCACGACTTACTACTCTAATAACCCGGCGTTTGTCGCAACAACGTGGTGGCCCCAGTCATGGTAGCGCGGTAGTTTGGGCATTCGTTAAATATTTCGGATGGAAAAACTGGCGCCACATTCCAAATCGTTGGCTACCCTGAATGCTTGGCGTATTTGAGGGGTGCGTTTTCGTGTGTCCCGCTGACGAGTGGGTCCCACTCAGTTTTATATATATTTGTAAAGACGATGCGTTGAACATAATCAAATTTTATAAATATAGTTTTATATAAGTTATACTAGTTTACTTCTTGTTTACTATGTAACTGCACAAGATGACACATGTTATTGTATATTGCTTATAGAAAAGTTTTTGTGGTCAAAGTAAATTTTGAATATCATCTTTCCACCAACTTTAGCAGAATAACATTCCTCACATCAATTTCGTACCAGAGTAACATGCATCACACAAATTAAATAACCAACATAAAGATCGGCAGCCAGTGCGTACGATATATGAGGACTGAGTTTACACATAGGCTTCCTGAGCCACGAGGGCACCACAGCAACTAAGGATCATCAAAAACATGCTCCATATCGACACAAGTTGAGAGACACATCGACCAAAGACACAACTTCAGAGATATGCTTTGAGTTTATTTGATGGATTTCTTCAAAGTTCTGCCTAAAATGACGCCAAAGCCTCTCCACAAGGTCCCTCCTCAGTGCTAGATAAATTTCTTGAAAAAGAAAGCATTCACCGAACTGTTAGAACAATTGAATTTCTGATAACTGAAATCCTGTGAACTGAAAGAATTTTTAGCAGTAAGCTGAAGTTTCAGAACATAAGAATTCCAGATGTAAAGTGAATTCCTGATGAGTAGTAGACAAGAAAGAAAGCAAACATGTAAACTGAAATCCTGAATGTCTTTTATGGTGCATCATGCCTGGAACAAATTAATCAAAACATCTCAGGAATCAGAAACTTTTTACCTTGTATCAGATCACATTTAACGCTTCCTTGAGTGTGACGAAGAACCAATCACACTCGTTCTGGATCCTACACTCCTCGCTGCAGAACCTACGCCACGAGTACCAAGCATGCCATCCTATGTGGTTGCCACACCCGTGACCTGCACACTGGAAATCGTCCTGGCGAGGTACGGGCGCCGGCACCGGCGGCACGGCAACCACCGCCGACGGCCGTAAGTCCCACGTCGCCGAAATGATCTTGGAGTGGCGTTTCGTACAAGTCAAGTTTTTCCAAGGAAGCACCGTCGCCCCCTCTTCGGGTCCCTTGACCAAGCGCAGGAGCCGCCGGGCCTTGTCGTCATCGGCCTCGCTGCTGTTGGGCCTGTAGAGGAAGAGGGTGAGGGTGTACATCAATACCTTGTGGCCCGCCTCCATGGCGCGCCTTAGCTGTTCGAGGCACGACATGATTATGCCGCGTTTGTTCCCCAATAATGCGAGGCACAACCCGCTGCGGAACAAGGCCTCCAGGTTGCCGACGGTGGCCAGTGTGGTGATGAGCGGCGTGCGGAAATCCGGGCCGGGGTTGAATCGACACCGCAGGACACGTTTCAGGGGTAGGCGTCATCTGACCGTGGCGGCACTGCACACCGCGCACATTGCCTTGCATGTTGCGCGCAGGTTGCGAAGATCCTCCATGGCATCCTCTGACTGAGCAGTGACTCGGGAGATGATGTCTATCGTCAGCTCCGTCGGCAGTTCCACCTGCCTCGACGCCTTGTAGCATGCCGCGGCGACCTTTTCCATGGAGGGATTGCTGTTCGTCACGCGTTGGGGCTGATTGGATGTGCGAGGCTGTGCTCCCCGGCGAGGATGAGGTAGAAGATGAAGGCGAGATGTGAAGGGACATGGAAAAGAACCGCCGCCGCCAGATCAGGTTGCTGATTAAATTAGGGGGGTCCCAGGGTATATCTGGTTTAAGAAAATTGTGCTTTCATAGGGAGGACATGTAATCACATAGTTGTGGGTCCCACCTGTCGGTGCCCAGATTGTGATGTGTTCTTGAGTTGTTCATGGACCTAATTAACTTGATTCTTTGATTCGTATAATCATAGCTACAAACTTGTTTAGATTTCACAAATGACGTCCAAATCAGGAAATTTTTTTCCTACATACTTAGAAAATAATAATCAAGCTCATGGTGTACACTGCATCTCATGTGAGTATGTTTCAGCAATCATAATTAAGAAATAGAACAATTCAAAACTAGAATCAAGATTTTCAAACAGTAGATGATGTCAAATGGAAAAGAGATGAATACCAAAGTTTCATAGCTCGTCGAGTGAACAATCTTTATTTTGGTCGGATTTTCATTTGACGAAGTGGTACTACACATTGTTCATTAATCCTAGGTTCACTCACATAGTTTAAGAAACTTGGTTGGAGACATGTCAATTTTGTACTGCATGATAATACCAATTCGTCAAATTAAAAACCGACCAAAATAAAGATTGTTCATCTCGAGGAGCAATGAAACTTTGTTATTCATCACTTTTCCATTTGACATCATCTACTATTTGAAAATCTTGATTCTAGTTTTGAATTGTTCTATTTCTTAATTATGATTGTTGAAACATACTAACGTGAGATGCTGTGGACACCATGAGCTAGATTATTGTTTTATAAGAATGTAGGAAAAAAATTTCCTGATTTGGACGTCATTCGTGAAATCTAAACAAGTTTGTAGCTGTGATTACGAATCAAAGAATCAAGTTAATTAGGTCCATGAACAACTCAAGAATACATCACAATCTGGGCGCCGATAGGTGGGACCCACAACTCTGTCGAATGGGGAAATCTCTCGCGGGTTTAGGCCAACAGGTTGGACCCACAACCTTGCCGACAGGTGGGACCCACAACTCTGTCGACAGGTGGGACCCACAACTCTGCCGACAGGTGGGACCCACAACTCGGTCGAATGGGGATATCTGTCGCCCCTTTCCTCCTGATTTCTCCCCAATCTTTGTCCTAGTTTTACAGCTATTTCGCAATCTCCGCCTCGCTCTCGCCGCCGACTTCCTCCAACGCCGGTGATGGTTGGCTCCACCCTGGGTGCAGTGGGCCGGAGCATGCAGAGTCGCACCCGCATTGCCGCCTCCCCTCCAGCGGCTGCCATTATTGCGGGGCCCCGAGTGGAGCACCACTCCACCAACCAAGGGTGCGACTCGCGAGGAAGATTCGCGAGGAGCGGACGCACCAGGAACCCGATGCCCCCTCCCCAGTCCCCCCCGGTTAGTACCGATCCTCTGGTAGAATCGTTTTGGAATTGGGGTTTCCTACTGTAGACATGGATTTGTGGTAAACCTAGATGAATGGGATCAGTCTTAACTATAATAACTAGTCATGGATTTGGGGTTTTCTATTTTAGACATGGATTAGTTGCCCTCCTGGTGGACCAAGATTCACTTTTCCTAGGTTCTCTGATGCTAGATAAAGAACCAATTTCATTTACTTCTGCTAGATGCACTCATGGATGACTAGGTCTGTTAGGGAGGTGATGTTCCTAACAAAAATGTTGAACTCATCAGAGTTATTAAAAGCTACTGCCCTTTCCTTGCACCACAGCAATTCAGGCATGCTGGCCCCTCCATTGCTCGCCATGTCGCTTTGGAGAGGCTCCGGCGGAGGAAAACGGACGCCAGTCCATCCCCACGTGTTTTGGTCGCTTTACGAAAACACCCTCTGGTTCAATAGAAATTGAAACCCAGTCCAGCGTGCCAAAACCATACAGTCCCCGTGTGCATATAATTTTCATATGGACCCAATTACTAAATTTTATTTTGACACGAAGAAGAGAAAATCGATATCCTCTCATCTTTACAGAAACCCCCCGAGGCATCTTGCGAACAACCCCTCCCACTACCCTAACAGGCAACAGGTTCAACACCCCCTCATCCCCACCACCCGGCGCACCCGACCCGAACCCTAGCCCCAATCCTCCTCGCCGCCGCCCCTCTCACCCTGCTCTCCTCCCCACCGCCGCCCTCGCTCCCATTGTGCTCTCGCCTCCCCTCCCCTTCTCCCTCACCGCGCCGCCGCCGTCCTTCCCCGTCGTAGCCCCTCCCTGCTCTCCGCCGCTGCCGCCCGCTCCCACGGGATCCAGATCCGACGCGACCGCGCGGCTCGGAGGGAGGGGTCACGTGCCGGCAAAAAGGGGCACCTCTCGGCCAGCCGCGGCACTGCACGTACCGAGCGCGGGCCGCTGCGACCCCGGCGGCATAGTCCTGCTGCGATAGGGGGCCGCCGGCCCCGGTGCGGCGGGTGGGCCTGCAGTGACCTTCATTCAACAGGTCGCGTCACCGTCGCCATCCATTGACCACCGTCTTCCCCTCATGGCGCGGCGGACCAACATCATACACATCCGCCACTACCCCACGCACCTCCTCGCCTCTATGTGCGGTGCCACCGGCGTTACTCGCTCCTCGACCCCAACTCCGCCCGTCGCATCCTGGCCCACAGCGCTGGCGACTGGTTCGACTTCTACGTCCTTAGCTGCTCCACCCCGCAAGTAAGTCAATGGCTCGATGCCGCCTACACTCCCCCAGCAATTCCTTTCACACCTGATTCATCCGTGCCATTCAATCCCGCTTTGCTCCGTCTACCACACCTTCTGCGCTGCCGGAAGTAGTTGCGTCATTCTCGCCGTTGAGTGCCCAAGCAGGCTGGTTCGTTCTTGGATGTCAGGCAAGCCACGCGCACATCATCTTCAGAGAATTAAGCTGGAATTATTTTAGATTGTGCTCCGATCTTCATCCTGACATTTCAATTCATCTAGCATTTGATTAGCTGTCAAGTACATAATTTTTCTTCTGTTATGCAAGAATCATCATCATGTAAATGATATTAGTGTTAATACAGTTATCTTTACCAGATAAAGAAAGTTCATAATCTCACCGGTTAGTTGTGCTATGATTTTACTTACCATTTTTAATTTTGCTTGTGTCCAACTCATTGTTAACCTCAAAGTAAAGACCACCTTTTGTCCTTTTTCTGTCAAAAATGTGTCTCATGAAAGGTGGTTATGATAGCGACCTTGGATAGGGGTAGTAGAATCTGGCACCGTGGGCTTCTCTTTCAGATTTTAGTTCTGTTCTTGGTGCTGCAATATTCACTGGTGACTGCTCTTTTGATCATTTATCCTATAATTGAAGTATAATCCCAAGTTGATGAACTGCAGATAGTATAGTTTTGTCATCCCTGCCGCCATTTCATATAGTTTTGTCATCCCTGCTGCCAGGGGTGAAGCCAGCTCGATCATTCGCCGATGTCAGGATCAATTTCTACCGTTGTCATTAGCTTTGTGAACAGTATTCGAACAATGTTTTCCACTAAATTTTGTAGCATCCATTGATGTCATTGTCAGCTGACATCAATAGCAGGCTCTAGCTCCGCCTCTGTTGCTGCCATTTCATATAGTTTTGTAGTATGTATATGATTTATGTGTCATGAACTCAGTGATGTGTCATGGAAGCTGGACTTTTTGAGTGTTATAGCAACAATTTCTTATAGAGTAGACTTTTTTTTGAGAGGTGATCTGTGCAGGCTTGATGATGGAGTTTGATTGACTCAATGTGGGATCTAGACTGTATAGTGCCCTTGATCTGTACATAATCAGTTATTGCCCTTGGTATGTTCTGTGATGAATTGCATTATATCAATGGATCACTGGTGATTGAGCAGCAATCAAGACACGAAACATATCTTCAAGGAAGAGTTTATGTGGTGTTTTTGCTTGTTTGTTAACCTATGATTGTTTCACACAATATTTATGTGAGCTGAATTTCATGCAGCTACCAGGGATGGCAAATTTATATTTATTTTGTACTCAGCTTTCCAAATCACATATATTGATTGATGGTTCAAAATGTATATATTTACATGATTTGATTATTGTGCTATAGTTTGAATGAGTTGTGTTTCTAAATCTTCTGGAAATTGTGGTGAATTGGTCATGTGTCATAGGTGTCATTTATGGTCTTTTATTGACTTCTGATTCTTTGTATTAGATTGCTGATACGGTAGGGCGCGCATCGCACGCCTATTGTTCTAGTTCCATATATTGCTTCAAATGTCCACCATCTCTATATGAATTGATGAAATGTCCTTGTATCTTCACTGATCCATGGTTCTAATGCATCAGTTTGCCTTTGTTTTATGTAGTTGGTGTAACTCCACATGACATGGACTCAATCTGGGACGCAATCCACACGTGGAATGCAAGGATGGAAGGCCTTGGGACAATGCTTCGTGCCGTAGCACAAAGTCATGAAAGACTAGAATCATTTTTGGTGGATCAGCTTGCTGAAGCTGGAAAAAAGAATGTTGTGCTGGCAGAAAGAGTGGCAAAACTGGAGGCAAAGGTTGCTGAACTTGAGGCAGCAACAAAATAGAAGCTTGTTTAGTAATGTGCTTGCTATAAACAATGGAATGTAGTGTGTATGACTTAGTTTGGTGGTCAGCTTGTGATGTTGGCCTTCACTTGTTTAGTTATTACTTTTGTTAAGAAGCCTTGAGCTTGTTGAGGTTGATGGACTTATGGAGTCTTGATGAACTGATGTATGATGCTTCTGTGCGCAAGTCTTGCTTGTGCCTAATGGACAACTAATAAATGGCTGTGTTCATGCTTGCTTATGTACATCTCTGCATGAATGGCTGTGTTCATGAGGTGATTTCCTTTTTTCGTCCATGAGATGTTCTCATCCTGCTTGTACTTTTTTCATTTCTATGTTTTATAATTATTTTGCACTATACTTGTCAATCAGAAATACACATAAAACGTTCATGAACACATCAATAATAAGAGCAAATTTCTTGCGAGCAAATTTTTCGAACTGAGGGCTTTCCCCCATTTCCATTCCAAAGAAACGGAAATACCCGGTGTTTTGGGTTACAAGAGCGAACTAGAACGAGGAAGTTCAAAAGCAGAGGACACTCGCTACCCTTAGCCTGACTCAAGCTAAGAGACTCACTCCTCTACCATCCCAGGTCTCCCAGGATCACAGCTACAGAACAGAGTTAAGCAAAGGCCACGTGAAAATCCTTATCTTATATGGAATCTTAGATTTCCATATATGACTATAGTTCCTCCCAACATCATCTTTTGTGAGCTGATCATATACTGATCTTGTGGTAAAGGATCTCTTCCGCCCCATTTCCAACTCACCTCATCCCCCTGGTTTTGAAATCTGAAGCTGAAAGCTTTGTCAACAATATTTACCCATTATTCAAAGAGGATGGGCGTTAGCCATCTTGAAAACACTAGATCCCCCCTGATTTATGAATTGATGCAAGGTTATCTCCTTGTCTTCACAAAGATCAAAGAGCACTGGGGCTGTTATGCAAATTGGGCTATCAAATAGCCAAAGATCAAGCAAAAACAGAAGGATGATCAAGGGTAATAATAATAGTAGCATTCACTAGCTACCTTATATTTCCACTAAAGTAATGCCATTATACAAGGTCATTAAACAAAAGCCTCATTCATCAAATCTAGATGTTCATGAGGGAGTAGTTCACTACACAAAAGCTATCTATCATTCCTTGCGGGCGTGCCTACGGGAGTGCCCAGCGCTTGATCGCTAGCCAGAGGTCCTCCACCTTAGCCTCAATCTGAAATGGTTTTACAATGCATTATCAGTGTGATAAGTACATCAAAATTTGAATGAAACTGAACATAGTCAACACTGGGAATGAAGGTAATACATCGGCATCAGTAGGACGTTTTCGGTTGGGGCCTGGGAGGCAGAGCTCATCGTCGCTATCGTCGTTGCATTCCACGAACAGCCGAACTCGTGCGAAGTTGAACTCATATGTCACCTTCGGCCCAAGATCCTGAATTAAGAAATCAAGACATGAACAGAAATATTCCACTTGTGAACTTAAGATTAATCATGTTGCAATCAGAGGTGAGCAAAAATTTGTTTCAAACTGTCCAAGATAAAATTCACATAAACACTTGTGTACCAAGAATGCTACTACACAAAATGTTGAGATGGATTTGCTCACTGATTCTTAACTGGATGATCTCTACCAAAAATTTCCATATGTACCCTAGTCAAGAAATCCTAAATTGCAAGTCCAGAATTGATTATGACTCAGAAACAATTTCGCAATCACACAAAAATAAGCACTTAAATGTACTAAGCAACCAGAGGAATTAAAGACTGAGTTCTCGAATAATAAAGGGGGAACTTGTTGACGGTTGAAATTCACCATTTCCAACCCTCAATATTCTCACATAAATGGAGGCATATGCATTATTTACTGGCATTTTGGTTTGAATAATGTAGTTCCACTTGTCCTTGGAGATTATTTGTATATAGGTGATTTACCCCTTAAAAGAGATGGAAACCCACCTTCTATGAAGAAACCATGCCAACTCAGCTGAGGAGGTGGCTGCCACCAAGGGAAACATGGCATTCCACGTCATCGATCCAAGGGAGGCACTCACCGACGAATCAGAGGACGCCACATGAACTTCACATGGATCAAAGGGCCCACCTCGGATACCAAATCAAGCCATGCACCGGGGATGGATCAGAGGGCCCACAGGGCAGCCACCCAGAGGAAAACCACAAGGTGGGGCTACCCTAGCAGGCCGGCCGATCCTAGGATCGGCCGAACCAACCTAGGGGGCTCCATCCTGGCCCTCCACGTGGCAGCTCCCCATTGGTCCAATGCCTCACTCCCGGGTATTTTGGAGCACTTTGAGCCTCCGAGCAAGCCTGGTCCTTGCCTATAAATAGAAGGGGAGGGGCTCCCATTTCCCACACACCAATCTCTCATTCTCATCTCACTTTTAGTTTCCAAGGCTAGGGGGTAGGCTAGAGTAGCTCTTATTCAGGTTCCAAGTCCTCTTGGAAGTCTAGGTATGAGTTCTCTTTTATCTTTATTTCTTTGTATGACTTTGATCTACTTCAGTTATTCAGCTATTTCATATAAAGTCACGGTAGATCATATGCTTGATATGTTCTTGAGTTCATCCTCTGTTCATAATTTAGAGGCTTGTGTTCTTCGTGAACACTACCTTTTGATCCACTTGAAGGGTGATAAACTCCTTCCTTATGTGTTTATTCATAAGTTAGAGGCTCGTGTTCTTCACGAACATGACACTTTGATCTTATTGATTAGACATAAGAGAGTTCATATCTGTTTGTATGTCTAGCCTTAGTTGACCTTGTCAGATGGCATGAGAGTGTTGCATGAGGTCTGTGTTCAAGCTAGGGTACTCGGTCTAGTTGACCAGTCTTCTGGTGGCTCTCACCCTGGGTCACAATAGCCCGGGCCGGGTGGAGTCTAGCAGTAACGTAGGAATGGTGCTTGGGTTGTCTGGCTACGATAGTTATGACCATACCCCCCGTAACGATAGAGGTCGGTCCACAGGTGGTGACAGCCCTATTGGATCCTTGGGCAACCTCCGCACTGGGGTACCTACTATAGGAGTCTAAAGTCTAGTTTTGCAGAGTGCTGGTCGTCGCGGGCTAGCTCCCCGTTTGTACCTGGGTGCTGAACCTTATCTCTCTCATGCAATACTCATGCCCATCTCTTGTATCTTCTAGCTTTGTATGTTTAGTACATTAGAACCTAGAGCTAACTCGTATGTTCCCCCTAAGCCGTAGTGTGCTAGAGTAGAGGTAGATCTGAGTGTGTGTGTCGCACTACCCTTATATCTTTTATCTTACCCCTGTCTTTGAGTGTGTTGTTTCCTATATGTATCTCTTGGTTTACATTTAGAGCAAAAGCATAAGTCTAAGATATCCGCCATTGCCTTCCACGGATACGATACCCATGGAATACTCTCCTTCCTTGGGGAAATGCTACAATGGTTTATCTGTGCGCTTGCGGATTCGTTCATGATCGATTAGATTAACCTTTGGCAAGTCTCGATGTTCACGCTAACCCGGTGTCATTAGTTGTGACATTGAGAGGTGCCTACAAGGCGTTTCTTGGTGGTGTCACTAAGGACGGGTCCCAGATCTGTTCTTAAGATGACAACGCTACGAAATGCCAACAAGCATTTCTGGCGCCGTTGCCGGGGAGGGCAGAAGATTATCATGACTATGCTTTGCATCTGTTTATAAACTCTGAGTAGGTTAGGACAACTCTTAATGCAGGCTAACCTTGATTGTCTTCTTTTATCTTTGGATGATGAAGACAGGTAGTATATGACTGGTTTCGACCTACCGAGGAATTTTACTGAAGATCCCGAGTCACTTGTGAGGAAAGCTCGAATTCATTTCGGCTCACCTCGTCGTACTCGTCCGGAAGGCGATCCAGCTTCCTTTGTACCATTCACGTCTAATGCTATGGCCCAGAAAACACTTCGTGAGTACTCAACTCATTCCGCTGACCAGGTGTTGCAAGGCCCTGAGGTGGCATTGGGGACTGAAAATTTTGAGATCAAGACGGGTCTAATCACGATGGTACAGGCTAGCCCATTCTGTGGCAAGCCGAATGAGGATGCCAATGCTCACCTGCAGCAATTCCTAGAGCTATGTAGCACTTTCATCATCAGGGGTGCAAATATGGATGCTGTTCGTCTATGGCTGTTTCCATTCTCCTTCCTGGGGAAAGCTAAGCAATGGTTCTATGCGAATCGTGAAGCTATTAACACTTGGAGTAAGTGTTCAGAGGCATTTCTCAAGAAGTTCTTCCCATTGGGTAAAACCAATGCTCTTCGTGGAAGGATTTCTGGTTTTCAGCAAGCAGCAAGTGAATCTATTCCAGAAGCTTGGGAAAGGCTTCAGGAGTACATCCTAGCCTGTCCTCACCATGGGATGGAGGATTGGCTCATTCTTCAAAGCTTCTATAATGGGTTGACTCCGACAGCCCGAGGCCATATTGATGCTGCTGCTCAAGGGGCATTCTTCTCACTCACTGTTGATGATGCTAAATTACTCATTGAGAAGATGGTCTCCAACCAAGGGTGGTGTGATGAAAGACTCCAACCACGATCGAGGGGTACTCATACTGTCAAGGAAGCAGATATGATTACTGCCAAGATGGATCTTCTTATGAAGAGATTGGATGACCACACCAGCGAGAAGGCTGCCATGGCCACCACTACTCTGCCTATGGACTCTCACATGATTTGTGAAGTCTGTGGCAACACTGGGCACTCAGGCAACTATTGTCCGGAGACTCAGGAGGAAGTGATGTACATGAATGGCAACAACAATGGTTATCGTCCACCTCAACAAGGAGGCCAATCATGGAATCAACAACGCCCTTATTATCAAGGAGGTAACCAAGGTAATTCGTACAATCCCAACCAACCTTCCTTGAGAGATCTCGTTTTTGGGCAAGCTAAGATTAATGAAGGTGTTAACAAGAAGCTAGCTGCCCTTGATAAAACTTTGGAAAGCCTCAACGTTAAGCTTGATAGTTTTTCTTCTGCTCAGAAGAGTCAGCTAAGTTTTAACAAAATGTTAGAAACCCAGCTGGCCTAGCTGGCTGCTTTGGTTCCATCTCCTGATAACGGGAGGATCCCGGGGCAACCCGTATCCTCTTGTGAAAATGTTAGTGTAGTGTCAACTCGGTGGGGTAAGCCACCTAGGAAGACACATGCCCCTAACTATGCAGGAAAGCCCATACAACAAATTCTTGATCCATGGGAGGAATCAGCAGTGGTGCACAAGAAAGATCCAGGCTACCCTACTATTACTTGCACAATCTGTTACAAGAAGATCAGGCATGCCCTTTGTGACCTTGGTGCAAGTGTTAATCTCATGTCCAAGGCCATGTTCGAGCAACTAGGATATCCAACTCTCTCTCCAACAGCACGGACTATCCGACTCACCGATTCAACGATACGATATCCAGAAGGAATTGTTGAGAGCATATTGGTGAAGGTCAAGAGTTCTTATGTCTTCGCGGATTCAGTGATGTCCGAGCTAGAATCATTGTGGGGTCCGGAATCATCCGCTTCCACATTGGGAAGAGGAACTTGAAGTTCAAGTTTCAGGACAAGGAAGAGTAATGCTATTTGGTGCAAGATAGTGTTGAGCAGCTTGGCGGAAGGACGGAGCCTTTACCCCCAAGGAAGAAATCTCCGTCGAAAAGGTTAAAGAAAATTCGGAAAGAATGGCGAAAGATTGAGATGGCACCACCCTCTACTTCTCAGGAGTGGGGTGCTGAATGGAATTGATCACTGCAAAGAGTCCAACTCGTCAGACTAAAAATGATGGGTCCTTTCTACCAAAAGGGTTAAAGTTGGTACTTATCTCATATTTCCCTTTCCAAAATTTTATTTCCAAAATTGCATATTTGGTTTTCCAAAAACCTTGCATCTGCATGCTAGATTTATCTAGCCCTTTTCCCTTTTTCAAATAAAATTTTTGAAAATAATTTCTGAGTTTGAAAACCATAGAAAATTCATTTGGGCAATTTTTGGAGTAAACTTTAGCTGGTGCACCTTGGCATATACTCATATAGCCGTTGGTGGCACACCTGCCAAAGGGACCTAGCACCGGGCCCACCGCCGGGCCGACCGAACCAGGGTTCGGTCGAACCCTGACAACGGTCGTGTGGGCCCAGCTTTGGCCAACGGCTAGTCCGCAGTGTGCTGCCCCTTTGCTCTATAAATTGGACTCGAGAGGGGGTGTTCTTCACCCATTCACTCACACTCCCCTCTCTACTCCTTGCTCTCTTGGTTTTCTTGGATTTCTTGCTCAAGATTGGATCATCAAGTGTTCCCTCTATTGTGTTGCTGAAAATATTGTTATTGGTGGAGCAGGCTCGGTAAGAACTTCTTCGATTTCACTAACCCATCACCGATTTGCTCTTGTTGTCCCTTGTTGTTGTGCTAGCATGAATTGGGCGGCGAACACTCTCCGGAGGATGACACGCTCACGCTCCCGTTTGCGGGCAAGTGCGAGTTCATCCACCCCCGCCGAGCCGATGCCGAGCCCATCGACGATGGATTATGAAGAAGAGCAAGAGGAGCAAGCCGAGCCACAAGCCACGGGGGAAGTCGTCGACGACACCCCCTACCTCAGCTTGTAGGGCGCTCGAGAGGAGCAAGCCTACGCTCTCCTAAAGGACCGAGCCTTCGCTCATACCCGAGACTTCGACCCGGCCCTCATGGAGAAAACAGGTATGAATCTCGAGTTTGCTTCCATTTGGCATGCTCTTGGTTGGGAGGAGTTTGCGCTGGTCACAGAGCTTGGCTCTCGGCCCCTCACCATCCAGTTTCTTTGCTCTCTTACCGAGATCCCGGATGGCATTCAGTTTCATCTCTTTGGGACCGATTATCGTCTTTCTTGGAAGGACCTTAGTCGT
The DNA here is from genome assembly GCA_036936925.1 of Cenchrus fungigraminus. Classification (NCBI taxonomy): domain Eukaryota; kingdom Viridiplantae; phylum Streptophyta; class Magnoliopsida; order Poales; family Poaceae; genus Cenchrus; species Cenchrus fungigraminus. Next base: position 27,352,579 of record CM072775.1, read on the forward strand.
CTTCTTGGTTTTAGTCCTCGTTGTGCTGTTTCTTTAAAGCGGGCTTGTGAGGGTTTTGTTCGAGAATCTTTCTGGGCAGATATCTCTGGTCTTGTTTATAGTGGCAAGTTTGTACCTCGGTGCAACGATATTGTGCATCCCACTCTCTGCCTGTGGCACAAGTGGCTCGCCATTACTCTCTTTCCACGAGAGGATGTTCGGCCCGTGCGCAGCGATGAGATGATGCTATTATATGCCGCTGTTAACCGGATCAAGGTCTCCCCCGTTAAAGCTATGATTCGGCAATGGTTGATGAATTTCAAGATGATAGGTCCTAGAGTGTACGTCTTTGGTGACTCGTATCGCTCTCAGACTCGGGGTTCTTAGCGGGAATTCCGTACCCTTCATCGGGACGCCTCGAGTTCTCATTGATGAGGCATACTTGATCCAAGGGCATATACTCAAGAGAGGTCCAAATGATTCTTTGACTTTCTTCTTTCCGGGCTATGCAAACCAAATCCCATTACCTAACCCGGGGTTTGGATTGTATAACTCGGAGTCACTAACCATTCCCCTTGTTACACAAGAGGAAAGCCGTCATGCTAGTGTTTCAGGTAGGTCCACCAGAAGTGCGGCGAAGAGAGCACACATGCAGCAGCAGCAGCAGTCACAGCCGACACCACCACCATAGCCTCAGCCTCAGTCACAGCCTGCTACGCCACCGGTGGTAGGAGGGGCCCCTGCGGGGTACATGTCCGGGGTTACCCCTGGATATGCACCTGGTTGGGACCAGCCCACCTACCAGCCGAGTGCGAGTGGCACAGCTTGGGCAGATGCGAGCAGTGCTCAGTGGGCCACACCCACTAGTTCCAGCTCTGGTGGTCCACCTCCGTCTTCGTCCTTCCGGCGCCAGTCCTCAGCCTCTGCAAGCGATGCTCAGCTCGCGCAGCGGATGGGAGAGCTCACCGTCCAGGTCACGGGATTGGAGGAGACGCTGAACACCCACGTCGAGTGTACCTCAGCGTGGCAGCGTCAGGCTGGTGAGAGGATAGCAGCCATGCAGCAGGATCAGCAGCGATACATGGAGGCGCAGAGGGCTTACTATACGAGTCAGGGTTTCTTCTACCCTTCTCCGCAGTGAGCCTGAAGCTAGCTTAGGGGAGGATCCCCATTCTGAGGTAACTTGTATCTTCCTTTGTTTTCAGAATATCTTATAAATGAAAATCCAAAAAAATCTGCAAAAATAAAAAAAAGACCAAAAATATTTATTTGCTTTCATCATCATCGTTTGCTTAGTTTGCTTTGATATACTTAGTAAGAATGCTTTGCCTCTATGGTTGAAATGATGAATAGTTTCTCTGTTTATTTTTCCTTGTATGTCTTGCTTACAACTTTGTATCCTACCTAAGTTTTGAGTTTGTTGGCTTGTATGTTCAAACCTTAGCCTGAAAACTGTGGGTAGCAAAAAGCATGATCTTTGCCTAAGTTGTTGTGAGACATGATATGGTAGAATAGAGTGCTATGATCTTGTGCTTAGTGATGCTTGACATCCGGAGTTTTCCTTTTTGAAAAAAATCAAAACATGATGAGTTCCTCAATGATGAGAATTTCCCATCCAAGGCCATATGTAGATTCTAGTTCTTAGCCTCCACATATGCAGCTTGTTCTCTCTTTGAGTTTTGTCAAATTGTTGTGACCCTTGTTAGAACTCATACTCCCCTGATCAAGATCACGTACACGTTCATGCTAAAACTTCTACACTGGAAGTTAGCATTCATCATTTTCTCCATATTGCTTAGGCATTCTCCCATAAATAAAACTCTATGTATCTTTCCATTATTCATCCCTCTCCAAATATCTCCAATAGAGACAAAGGGCTAGCTAAAAAAATAAAAAAAAGAGAAAAGCATGCTCAAAAGCATGGCAAAAATAAATAAAGAGAGATTAGCCCATGTCTCGAAAATTTCAAAAGGAGAAAAAGGGATTGATATGTGCAAGAGAAAGAGTTCCACCATATAGATGGTAATAACTAGTACCTACTCCAGGGCTAGTGTCCACCTTACCATCAATCCCTCATTCCCTCATATAAAGCATGGTAATATCTAGCACCCATTTCCGGGCCTAGTATCCACCTTGCCATGCTCATATCCATCGCACACATATGCACATCTTGATCACGATGTATGTTTGTTTCTTCCAAGGATCCGGTTTTTGACTTAGCAAAACATGAGAGACAAGTATGCCACATCTTCCCTACCTACAGCTCCACATACAGCCTATTAGGAGTAGGATGTGAAGAAAGGCAACATTGATGCCTTGGTGAGGAACCATACACTTTTGAGCAATCCGAGAGTATCATTTGAGGAACTCTGATTTTCTTTTGAAAAATTTTCAAAACCTCCGGATTGATAAGCTGATCAAGGTATAAGTGATTGTGCACATGCTATATAACCATTCTGTCTCTCAACCGCCCAAGGCAGGTGAAGCTATATGCCCCACGTTATCAGGTGAAAGGTAAGAACATTGCCAACTTGTTCAACTCTTGGTAGAGTACTTTGCTGTATGTTTGCCATAAGTTGGGAATACAACATTGTAGCAACTCCTGATCAGCCAACCTAAGTCTCTAATGTCTTGCTTCGAGACGAGCAAGAGGTTAGCTTGGGGGAGTTTGTTGACGGTTGAAATTCACCATTTCCAACCCTCAATATTCTCACATAAATGGAGGCATATGCATTATTTATTGGCATTTTAGTTTGAATAATGTAGTTCCACTTGTCCTTGGAGATTATTTGTATATAGGTGATTTACCCCTTAAAAGAGATGGAAACCCACCTTCTATGAAGAAACCATGCCAACTCAGCTGAGGAGGTGGCTGCCACCAAGGGAAACATGGCATTCCACGTCATCGATCCAAGGGAGGCACTCACCGACGAATCAGAGGATGCCACATGGACTTCACATGGATCAAAGGGCCCACCTCAGATACCAAATCAAGCCATGCACCGGGGATGGATCAGAGGGCCCACAGGGCAACCACCCAGAGGAAAACAACCAGGTGGGGCCACCCTAGAGGGCCGGCCGATCCTAGGATCGGCCGAACCGACCTAGGGGGCTCCATCCTGGCCCTCCACGTGGCAGCTCCCCATTGGTCCATTGTCTCACTCCCAGGTGTTTTGGAGCACTTTGAGCCTCCGAGCAAGCCTGGTCCTTGCCTATAAATACAAGGGGAGGGGTTCCCATTTCCTACACACCACTCTCTCATTCTCCTCTCACTTTTAGTTTCCAAGGCTAGGGGGTAGGCTAGAGTAGCTCTTATTCAGGTTCCAAGTCCTCTTGGAAGTCTAGGTATGAGTTCTCTTTTATCTTTATTTCTTTGTATGACTTTGATCTACTTCAGTTATTCAGCTATATCATATAAAGTCATGGTAGATCATATGCTTGATATGTTCTTGAGTTCATCCTCTATTCATCATTTAGAGGCTTGTGTTCTTCGTGAACACTACCTTTTGATCCACTTGAAGGGTGATAAACTCCTTCCTTATGTGTTTGCTCATAAGTTAGAGGCTCGTGTTCTTCACGAACACGACCCTTTGATCTTATTGATTACTCATAAGAGAGTTCATATCTGTTTGTATGTCTAGCCTTAGTTGATCTTGTTAGATGGCATGAGAGTGTTGCTTGAGGTCTATGTTCAAGCTACGGTACTCGGTCTAGTTGACCAGTCTTCTGGTGGCTCTCACCCTGGGTCACAATAGCCCGGGCTGGGTGGAGTCTAGCAGCAACGTAGGCATGGTGCCTGGGTTGTCTGGCTACGATAGTTATGAGCATACCCCCCCGTAACGATAGAGGTCGGTCCACAGGTGGTGACAGCCCTGTTGGATCCTTAGGCAACCTCCGTGCTAGGGTACCTGCTGTAGGAGTCTAAGGTCTAGTTTTGCATAGTGCTGGTCGTCGCGGGCTAGCTCCCCGTTTGTACCTGGGTGCTGAACCTTATCTCTCTCATGAAGTACTAATGCCCATCTCTTGTATCTTCTAGCTTTGTATGTTTAGTACATTAGAACCTAGAGCTAACTCATATGTTCCCCCTAAGCCGTAGTGTGCTAGAGTAGAGGTAGATCTGAGTGTGTGTGTCGCACTACCCTTATATCTTTTATCTTACCCCTGTCTTTGAGTGTGTTGTTCCCTATATCTATCTATCAGTTTACATTCAGAGCAAAAGCATTAGTCTAAGATATCCGCCATTGCCTTCCACAGATACGATACCCTTGGAATACTCTCCTTCCTTGTGGAAATGCTACAATGGTTTATCTGTGCGCTTGCGGATTCGTTCATGATCATTTAGATTAACCTTTGGCAAGTCTTGATGTTCACGCTAACCCGGCGTCATTAGTTGTGAGATTGGGATGTGCCTACAAGGCGTTTCTTGGTGGTGTCACTAAGGACGGGTCCCAGATCTGTTCTTAAAATGACGACGCTACGAAATGCCAACAGAACTTAAATTTGGTACGAGTAAGAAAAGTTACCAGACGCTCCCATCCGAAGTCCTGCCATTTGCGGGGCAACTCCTCGCTGGACTCCTCCGCTGGCTTCGACTTCTTGGCGTTGGGGTGCTTAAAACCCTCATCGTCGGTATGCCGCTTCCGAGGCATCCTAGCGGATTCAGCGTCCGCTTCCTTGGATACCCGGCGAGCATCGGGGCATGGAAACCACCCCAGCACCGTGGCCTCCGCCGCCGGTCCCATCGAGGACCCCATCTCCTGGCTTGTCGAGGATGCCGGCAATGCGGCCTTCGGCGAGGAAGGGCGACGAGAAACCCTCGACGCCTCGGATGAGTGCGGCTCCATCTTGGCGTGCGGGTCCGGCAGTCAGGAGGTTTGGAAAGTAATTGGAGTTGGGCGGCGATGGGGAGGTTTGCAAAGTAATCGGAGTTGGGCGGCGGTGGGGAGGTTTGCAAAGTAATCGGAGACAAGAAGCAAAACGTCAGGGCAGGCGGGGGCGTCTAGGCACACACAGGGTGCGGTTGACACCAGTTGTTTTCCACCCCAAGCGGTTGACAAATGGAGCCCACCACAAACCCACACAGAAACCCCATATCAAAGGGATGCGACCCACGAGCGTGCCACCGATCGAGGAGATGACTACCTCGCGTGTTCTTTTTCTTCCTTACGTTTGACTTGCGGGTCCCACCCGTCGGCAAGTGATGAACTTATTTTTGTATTTTGATTCATAATCAAAACTTAAAACATGTTTATATTACACGTATGATGTCCAACTCAGGTGGTTTTTCCCTCACATTCTTAGAAAACAAAAATCTATCTCATGAGTCTAGTGCAATTCGAAATTACAAAGTTTGAACCATCAAATTTTCGAAATTCAAAGATTGATATCTAGAATTGATTTTTTCAAACACTAGATGATGTCAAATGGAAAAGTGATGAACGCCAAAGTTTCATAGCTCATCGAGATGAACAATGTTTATTTTGGACAGTTTTTCATTTGACGAAGTGGTACTATCATGTAGTACAAAATTGACATGTCCCCAACCAAGTTTCATAAACTATGTGAGTGAACCTAGGTTAATGAACAATGTGTAGTACCACTTTCTCAAATGAAAATCCGACCTAAATAAAGTTCGTAGATCTTGTTGAGATATGAAACTCTGGTATTCACCACTTTTCCCTTTGACATCATCTGGTGTTCAAAAATATCGATTGTAGATATCATTTTTTGAATTTTGAAATTTGTCCTATTCAAACTCTGTCAAATGGATTAATGACTTAAATAAAGATTGTAGGCCTTGACGAGTTGTAAAGGTTTGGTATTCAAGAAATTTTCATTTGACAACTTTTGACAACTATATTCAAACTCTGTCAATTTTTGAAGGTTTTTGATAACAGAAGCAATTTGCGTCATCGTCCCCACGTGTGGGACCAGTTAGCTGCACGACTGCACGAGCGCTCGTGGTGTGGATGAAGCTATGTCCCCACTTCCTTTTAGCTTATGGACGAAGTTGAACAGATAGCATAGAATATTGCTTCATCCCTATTCCCCCAAACCGTCCCATCAAAACTGGGGTTTTCTTGCTTTCCGCCATCGCCGGTGACCGCCAAGCTTCCAATCTCGGTCGCCATTGCCACGCCACCTAGCTCTGAAGCAAGATTGGCACCCGCGATGACCCGATGCGAGGCAGCGGAAGGCAGCGCCGCCCCTGAAAGGAAGGGGGATGCAGTCGGGGCAACCGCCACCACCGGCCCCCATAGCAACCAAGGTGCTGCAGGTGGAGCAAGCGCCGCCGCGTCAGCAGAGCGCGTCAATTTCCTGGTCAGCCCTTCGCGGCCAGCATGTACATTTTGTAGGTAGTCGTGGATTTGTAGCGAGATTGAACTATTTGGTTAAGATTCCGAACTCTGTTTTCTTGAATTGGTACTGTAGGGTTGCAAGCGTCGCGCCGTGGATGTGTGGGACACTGCTGCCGATGCTGTCGATGTTCGAGTAGGCAGTAGCTGGGATGAATGGCGCCCCACTGTCGTCCGTCCACGGCGTTCGCCGAATCCGGGACCGGCCCCAACTTCGGTCCACGAGGTCGAATTCTTCAAGGAGCGGTACCCGAGCATCAAGACCACAATCACTTGCGACGCGGGAGTAGTAGCGGAGTACATTAAAGAAATCAAAGTTAGCCCTCCTCCAGATCGTTTGCTCGTCGGATTGGACACCGAGTGCATTGAGCTTCACAGTGGTGAGCTCAAGGTCACATTGTTGCAATTGTGTGTCGAGCCACGTTGCCTTATTTACCAGGTGCTCCATGCTGGCTACAAGCTACCTGATGTCCTGAGCAAGTTTCTCAGTGAGGAAGGCCACATCTTTGCCGGAGCGCATATCTCGAATGATGTTGAACGCCTAGAGCAAGACTGCGGCATCACGATTTCTAATTGGAAAGACCTTCAACTGCTTGTTTCTGAGGTTGATGAAGAGTACAGCAATCTGTACCAAAATGGTTACAGGTCATCACTGGAGAAAATTGGAAATGTGGTACTAGACCTACCTCTGTTCAAGGACAGAAGAGTGAACCACAGGCTGTGGGGTTTGAGGTGTTTGCAAGACTGGCAGGTGCAATACGCCACCAAGGATGCATTTTTGTCTTTTGAGATTGCAAATCAGCTTGAGATCAAGCATGGTTACCGATTTGTGCCAGATGATATATAGTTAGAATTATCTAGTAATGTAATAATCCATAGTAACAAGTAGCATTTCTGGGTTTTGAGAACAAGTATCTGTGTATGTATATCTAGTAATGCAGTGATGTACTCAATGCTAGTACACTGCTACTACTTTGGTATATATGTGCAAGTCTTTATTATGATGTCAAATGGAAACTTTGGTATTATATGTTGCCACCACACCACATGAAATGACACCCAGCCACGCCTGGCCGCGCCCAGCCACGTCCCCCAGCCGCAGCTGGCCGCACCCGAGCCACAGCCGGCCGCGGCCAAGCAGCGGCCGCGCCCAGCCACGCAGCGGCCGGCCACGCCACGACACACCAGTTCGAACCCACGCCATGACACGCCTGTTTTGATGTTCAGTTGTTAATTTCTTTGGAAATAACTTGAGAGGCCACCGCCGGTTATTGGAAACTCGAAAGACGCCGCCGGTTCTTGGAAAGTCCTCTCCGCCCACATCTCACGCTCCCCTGCCATGCCGTCTATACCCCTATCTCACGCTCCACCGCCGCGCCCTCTCCGCCCACATCTCACGCTCCGCGCCGCGCGACTTCCCTTCCATGGCATCGAGGGAGCACCCTCGGTCGCTCGCGGAACTCCCGATTGAGTTGCGGGCAATCATCGCTGGCCGAGTCAGTGCGACATCGAATCGGCCAATGGAGGACCTCCGGAGCCTACGTGCCACCTGCAAGAGCATGCTCGACCCCTGCCGCGACAGAGATGTCGGTAGGCACCTGGTACTAGGTCGGGTTCCAGTCGAGCAGATGCAGAACGCCGACACCGACGGCTACGATGTCTTCGTTCGTAGCCTGGCTGCAGCCGGCAACACGGTGGCCGGCTTCCTCACCGGGATGGACGACATCTTCGGCCGGAACCGCGGCCGGCGTCCTCCCCTCGACGAGCTACACCGTGCTGCCCAGGCCAGGAACAGAGGGGCGGCCTATGTGGCGGCCGTCCTCCTCTACATGTTCTACAGCGGGGCCGACGCCGACGCCATTGTATTTGCGTACATGAAACAGGTTGAGGGCGAGGCTCAAGGGCAGTGGCGTCCACGGATGATCATCAACTTGCAATCTCAATATTTCCTGACTCGTGGGGTTAATCTTGCAAAGCAAATGAGGAGTATCGCCCTCCGCCAGGGCCGCCGCCGGCCGACGCTGCCACCGGCGGTGGCGCGAGGCAACATTCAACACTGCGTAGGCCGAACCTTCTGTGGTAGGGAGCCGAGCCAGAGGGGGTTTGCCTTTTATTTCTGTAGTGATGAATGTAGGCTTCGTTTCGAATGCGATGCCTTCTTCTTTAGTGTTAATCATGTTTACAGAGGCTAAAATGGTGTAAAGTGTATCATCTGCTAGAACTTCCTATTAAGCTTCATGCTCATGATGTGTCCCAACCAGAATAAAGAAATAACAAGTTATGTGCGTACAACACTTGTTTTCCTAGAGATTCTTCTACACTGGTAGGAACCTACCTTTGCCAAAATTACAGTACTTATTATTCAAATGCAGTGAGAATGTAACAGCTTGGGAAAGTGACCACAAATACACCTCATGCTTTAGTTTTGGGGCACGACATAATAATGTAAAAAATGTTTAAAACAATTGTCATGGCAAGAATAAATTGTCTCTTAACACGCCAAACAAAATCGACTAAGTATCAATCGAAAAATTCATCATCTTGGGCATCTTGAACAATTGGTGCAACAACTCCATCATCAATGTGCGTGTCATCTGCATCATGTTCATCATCAACATCAAATACATCATCGTCTGGTTCATCAACTGCCTCGGCCCGCACCTGATTAATAACTGAGACATCCCCGGTTGAGCCTTCCTTGTCCGATCTTGACCAATTTGTCAAATCCTGGTGTTCACCGAGCAAATTAATACCTTCGATACCCACAGCAATTGAGTCCTCAAGATCTAATTCAGGCATGGCAAACAAGTTCCTTGGTTTCAATGAAATAACACTGCTCCAACTAGGTTTGTTCACCAGATTCACATAAAACACCAGTTCTGCCTGTGTTGCCAGAATATAGGGTTCATTCTTATACCTGTGTCGAGTAGTATCGATGTCAATCACCCCAAATTTATCTTTACTGTATCCTTTGCCTCTGTTGGTACTTGTGGTAGCAGGCACATCAAACCAGTCACACTGGAATAGAATAACTTCTTTTTGTCCAGGAAATTCCAGTGAGATCATTCTTTTAATCACCCCATACCAGTTCGTGCCTCCTTTCTCACCCTTGACAAGCACACCACTGTTTTGTGTCACGAGGGTTTTCTCAATGTTAACGGTTCGAAACAGCCAATTATTGATATGACATCTATTCAATGTATGAGGTCGGGGATCCGGTCCTTGAGCAAGTGCAAACAACTCTAAACTTACTTCCCCTCTCGCATGTAGACCTCTGATCTTGCCTTCAAACCATCTTACGAGTTGATCCTCATGTCGCTGATCAAGATTTCTAGTTCCATATTCCTTCAGTTCTTCCAAATGCGCACTGCATACAAATGAATATTAATGTTAGTTTATTTAAAATTACAAGCAATAAATGATGTTGAGTAGTGTATCTTACTCGACATATGGTCTAGCTTCATCACAATTGCAAATTATGTAGTGCCTCATCTTCCGAAACTCATCTGGTGGAATTTCGTCGACCGTCTGTCCTCTCCTCTTGTAATCCATTTCAGAAAAAATGCTAAAACCAGATAGTGGCTCATTCACAGTAACGGTTTCATGTCGATCAACACGATTGTCTTTGGTGTCCACATCCAAGAATCTTGAGCAGAATGTAAGGCACTCCTCGAGTATGTATCCCTCAGCAATTGAACCTTCAGGGTGAGCCTCGTTCCTCACATATCCTTTCACAGTGCGTAGGTACTGCTCCACTAGGTACATCCATCTGTAACACACTGCCCCCCCAAGTTTAGCTTCTTCAGCTAGATGAATAGGCAAATGGATCATGATATCAAAAAATACAGGTGCTAATATCATCTCAAGTCGACAAACAGCCTCCCTAATTGAACAGCTTAGCCTGTCCAATTCTGCTTCCACCAGCTCCTTTGAACATAGTGCATCAAAGAAATTACTAAGCTGAATCAATCCGATGACAACAGCTTCTGGCAAAATCCTACGCACCACTAAGGGTAAAAGTTTCTGTAGAATTAGATGGTAATCATGAGTTTTCAAGATAGACACCTTACGTGACTTTACGTCAACACATCTTCTTCTATTTGAGGAAACCCCATCAGGCATCTTCACTCTATATAGAAATTTACACAAACTTTCCCTGGCATCCTTATCTAACTCGTACAAGGCTGATGGCAAGGTATACTTATCATCTTTAATCACAGGGTGCTGATCTGGTCGTATCCGTAGATGCTCCATGTCAAGCCGGGCATTCTCCCTGTCCTTACATTTGCCGTCCAATTTAAGTAGAGTGCCTAGTATGCTCTCGCATATATTTTTCTCAATGTGCATGACGTCCAAATTATGCCTGATGAGCAAAGAAGACTAGTAAGGGAGCTAAAAAAAACTCTTCTTCCTCCAGTTGTGCCATCTGTTGTCTTCGTCACGCTTCCTTTTTTTTGATAACAAGGTCTTTCCAAATTGTACTTGTTCAAAAGTATCATACTGCTCAAGTACCTATGCACCAGATAGTGGTTCTGGTGCCTCCCTAGTTTCGACCTTGTCATTGAAGCTGACCGCGTTGTTGCGCCATGGATGGTCGGGGGGCAAGAAACGTCGATGTGCCATGTAGCAGTGCTTCTTCCCATGTTTCAACCGCAAATAGTCAGTATGTTTGTGGCAGTATGGACATGCAAACTTTCCTTTAGTGCTCCAACCAGACAGTATAGCATAAGCTGGGAAGTCATTAATTGTCCAAAGAAGGATAGCGTGCAATGTAAAATTCTTCTTAGTCCCTGCATCTCTTGTTTTAACACCATTATTCCAAAGCTCCTTGAGCTCCAGTATAAGGGGCCTCAAATATACATCAATATCCATTCCAGGAGATTTTGGACCAGGTATCAACATTGACAAGATCCAGTTAGATTGTTTCTGACACAACCATGGAGGCAAATTGTAAGGTATCAGGATGACAGGCCATATGGAGTATGTAAGACTTTGCATGCCAAAGGGATTGAACCCATCAGAAGCAAGACCCAGCCTAACATTACGACCTCCTTTTTCTGAAAACCATTTAAACTCTGAATCCACGTGCTTCCATGCCTTTGAGTCAGCAGGGTGACGCATTTTCCCATCATTCACCAATTCTTTCTTGTTCCACTGCATATCCTCTGACATTTGCTTTGACATATACATTCTTTGTAGCCGAGGAATAAGAGGAAAGTAGCGTAGGATCTTAACTGGTAACCGCTTCTTAACAGTAGCAGCACCAACTGCATTGTCATTATTACCACTGGTTTTTTCTACAACTTTCCACCTTGACTGCTTACAAATGGGACATGTCTCCAGATTTGCGTATTTCTCAAAAAATAACACACAATCATTTTCACATGTGTGTATCTTGACATAGTCCAAGCCCAGGTCTCGAACCACCCTTTGCACTTTATCCAAGGAGTCAGGAATACAATGCCCTTCAGGGAGAACCTTTCCATAGAGCTTAAGTATGGCCTCCAACGCCGCGTTACTTAAGCCATACATGCACTTTATCTGAAAAAGCTCCACGATAAAAGAGACCTTAGTTGCATTTTTTGCATCCTGGATACTATTCCTTCTTTGCCTGGTCTAATAGTTTCAAAAAAATCTCTGCCTGCTTATCTGCCTCCTCATCATCTTTGGTTTGTCCATGATGTATAGTGCCACTGATAATGTTTCTAATCAGAGTATTAGTGGCAGCAGGGTTATCATCACAACCGTCTTCTTCATCTTCTCCAAAATAAGGTGTTGTATCATTAGCTGTAGGTTGTGCATCATGATTATTGAGATCAGGAGTGACATCATGATTCACACGACCCTCAGCTGATGAAGTATTAGTTTGGCCTTGAATGATACCATCATCGATGAAACAATCAGCAAACCCTCTAGTCAATAAATGAATTTGAATGGGAAACACGGTGTCATGTCTGATCATGCATTGACATATAGTACATGGGCACGCAATAGATCGACCTCGCGCTGATGCGGCGGTAAAGGTTTGAAAAAAAGATCGGAAATTGTTCTGCCAATCTGCTGAGTGTCGAGGCAAGCGCATCCAACTCCGATCTTCGTGTGATGCCATTAATCTGCATTCATGTTTCAAACGACCTAGATCATGATATAGCAATATGCATATATATATATGTAGGGAACGAAGATATATACGAGATCAAGACAACAGTACCAGCCGTGGCACCGCACAGATGTTGATTGATCGCCATGGAGATCGATCTAGATGGAGACCTAGACGCCGTCGTGGAGATCTTGATGGAGACCGACGTCGTCGAAGACTTGGAATTTTGGAACGGTCCCGATGAGTCCCTATCTGATCTCATTTTGATCTCCTGCATAAGCGTCGCGATAGACAAATTACAGTGCAACCAAGGAATATCTCGTTGTAATAATTCTGATAAAGTTGCAACGACCACGAAAAATAGTGCAACGACTACATTTCGTGGCAATACGTACACAATATTGCATCTTGAGGCTACAAACGAAGCAATAGCCCTCCATGTATTGCAACAATGCAAAGATATATTTGCAACCCAAATAAGACGTTGCGATATAGCCGTTCAAACGCAACCAACCCTAGTATGGTGGCCATAGCAACTTTCTATTGCAACGCACGAAATGCTAATGCAACGCAGAAATGGGGTAGCAGTATTTCCAACCAAATGCAACACAAATCCTCATAATGGGTGCATTAGCGTCAACCTGTTGCAACACAAAAAATAAGTATTGCAACTCAAATTTTGTGTAGCAATAGACACGCATATTACAACCAAATCACTATTTCGGTGCCATAGTACCCCCCTATGGCAACCGAATTTGTGGTGTTGCGTAAGAGTTCTGTTGCAATAGGGGGAAAACCTTGTAGTACGACTCTCTGCATCCTCAACTAGTTTTGGACAACATTTCGTCCGTCCAAATGTTGTACGAAGCTTTCAGGAAGCTTCAACTGGTGGCCGTTGAGCTCGGCTTGCCACGACCCAACGATCTGCTGTAGAGGACCGTGAAGGATTTCGCCTTCAAGATCCATGGGTTGGCTGGGGACCTTCAGAGAGTCGTGGTCTGCGCCAACGACGACAGCGACGGCGACAATGGTGGCTTCGACGGCGGTGACGAACGCAGCCTTGACGGCGACAACTCCAACTCCGACAGTGGGGCTCCTCCGGCGGCGGCGACAAGTCTTCTACCTTAGCTTAATTAATTTGTTCCTCCTCTCTGTTTGTTCGTCCTCCTCTGTTTGTTCGTGGAACTCTGCTTGTTTGTCATGAACATGTTCCTCTGTTAATATGTGTTCCTCCTGTGTGTTTGTTGAACTTGTGATGAACTACATCTAAGAGACGCGGGTAGATCCATCCATGCCTCCTAACGCATTGCAATCTATGGCAGCAGTTTACAATGAATTGCAATGTTTGTTACTCTATTTGTTAGTGAAAAGATTCTGAGTTTCGGAAAACTCTGTGTAAAATCATTGGAGACGCGGGTGCAGGCTGGTTAATTTCACACTGAAATGTCAACACAGATGAATTGATGAAATTTGTGATATGTGACACATTATGATTCGTGACCCAATTGTCATTCCATTCCATTCTTCATTCATACATTTAAGTTTGTCATCTGTGACAAATTTTTCATGCTTCATTCACATAGATGAAACAAATTAAAGCACGACTTTTCACATCACAATTACTTCTTTGCAGCATACATCCCCAGTAAACATCCAAATACTACACAAACAGCACCCACAATAATCAAGTTCATCTTCCAGATCACATTGTCCATCTTCTCCTCCAGTGCTTTCTTCCTCTACTTGCCGTCCGGTGCTTTCCTCTGATTGTCGCTCCCAAGTTGACAATCCACTGAATCAACTACTTCATCGATCACGTCTGCCCAGTTTGACGGTCAAAAAGATATGACACCAGCATCCTTCAGCATCTGGAGATACTCCTTCTCGAAACGATAATATCCACAAAGCTTGGGGAACTGTGCAAATCAAAAGCACATAAGAACCCTAACTCAGATTTGGGAAATCACAGCACAAACTACTCACCGTGTTCCTCGCACACTTGAAATAAAGACGACCGTGGTTTTCACCTTCCGTCTGCGTCCTCCCCTCCACCACCCGAGCCATACCACAGTCCGGGCAAGGGACCAGTGGGAAGCCGCTTAGCTCACCGACTGGATCCAAGCCGATGGAGTGAATGCGGCTGCCCCGACCACCTTGAACCCTGCTCCTGCCACGTCCACCTCCAGATGAATCGGTGTAGTGCGACATGTGCGCGACGGTGGGGAAAGGAAGGGTGGGCGGCGGTGGAGCTCAGAGTGGGGAAGAAGAAGCAGGGAGCTCAGAGCTCAGAGCGTCGTGTGTGCTGCGCTTATCCCATTCGGGATGTAATATTCATTTTCCAAAATCAAGAGTCATTTTCGAGAACCCGCGTCTCATTTGTTGTCAGGTGGGTTCGAGCGGGCAGGAAACAGTTATCTTTTTTATATAGGCTGCTGACGCTGACACGTGGGCCCGACACTATTTTTTTTGAAATGAAACTTGCTTCCCTCAAATATTAGAGCCCATTAAACAACACCTAAAAATTCATTAAAAATATGAACAATTCGTAGTTGGTCATGTAGTATTCGAATAAAATATCGGCAGGCACACTTGTGTAACCAAAATTATCAAAATACGAATTTTTATCTCATGTTTGGGATATAATAATTCCAATAACGTCTTAGGTTGGTCTAAAAATTCTAAGAATTGACTTGGCAACATAATTTGGGTCCCTAAACTTGTCATAAAAATTTTAAATGGTTTCTCAAAAGGAAGATCATACTTGTATACAAATGTGTACATCTCTCACATAGTTTCCTAGAATGTTATTCTTCAACACTGAAGTTTTCCACACTCCACAACATGTTCGAACTCATATACATTTGAAATTTTAACACAACCTTGTGTTCACCTTAACATTACGAAATACAAAGGTTCATTAGTAATGGTTGCGTAAAACAAATATTATTTCTATGTTGTACTTGTAAGAAACAAGATAAAGGCGTATAAACAACATCCAGGAAATTGAGTTATATACGAGACAATGTCATAAATAAATAGAAGTTGATTTTAGAAAAAATCAGAAACAAATATCATCAAATTTGGATTACGAATGACTGAGAAATACGTGATTCAAATCTTGATTGCAGATTAAAAGGGGAAAAGCAAACTGTTCTTCATTCGAATAGAACTAGATCCGCGTCTCTTTTGTTGCCCTTCCATAAATTCACATAGATAATACGAGCAACATAGATTTAATTTGCAGGTGCAAAAGCAAAACATAGATTTAGTTTCCTATTCTGATACTCCGTTCGAACTTCAACAATTCGCAGCAGAGCCTACAGGCTTCGCTGCAAAACAGAGGAATTACATAGCAAAAGCAAAAGCAAGGCTAATTCACTGATAAGTAATAGTTGTTTCCTATTTCAATTGCCCATTCGAGCTTCACCGTTTCACGACAGAGCCTACAGGTTTCGCTGCAATACAGAGCAATTTCCTCAAATCCTTTATCCACGCCGCAGCCGTTGCCTGCGCACAGCTGATCTCCGCGCACCTGTGCCGGCGGCGGCAGCCGGTCTCCCCAAATGCGCCACGTCGTCCTCCAAATAGCTTTCGCAGCCTTCTTGCGCAAAGGCACACAGCCCTCGTTGCTCACCCGTGTCATCGTCCCGCCGCTGCCCGCGACCCGCCTCATGTACCGCTTTGCGGTGTCGTCAGCGGCGGCACCGCTATTGTCCCTGTATAGCAAGATGGCGTACAGATAGGCTGCCGCATCGTGCCCACCATCGACGGCGCGCCAGAGATCATTGCTTTGTCTGTTTTCCATGAACACGGCGTTGATCCCGGAGTAGAAGCAAGCCCCCGGATTGTCGAGATCGGTCAGCATAGCAAGGAAGGCTGTGTAAGCGGTGAGATCCCACATCGAAGCAATCTCATCTCTTATCGCCTCTATCGACAAACGCTGGCCGACGTCGCGGTGGCTGCACAGGCGACACATGGTCGAGCAGGTACCTCGTAGGCTGCGGAGGTCAGCCAAGGCCCGCTCTGAGGTCGCACCGATGAGCGCCGCAATCTCAATGTGGACCTCCTGAGGGAGGTCCTCCAGCAGCGACAACCCCTCGCCGGCGCTCATCGTCGTCTCCCCGCCTCCGCTCACCTCGCCGGCACCGCCTCCGCTCCCTCCGCTAATCCCTAGTGAGAAATGAGGAAAGCATCGTGTGTGTTGCGCTTATCCATTCGGGATGTTATATTCATTTTCCAAAATGGAGAGCCATTGCCAACGCGGGTTCGAGCGGTGATGGTATTTCTTAACGTCACTACTATGGCGCCGGGTTAGCATGAGCGTGTAAGAATCACCCGGGTATACTGATGGGTGCGAACGAATCCGCAAGCGCACAGATACACCGTTGTAGCACTTCACCTCAGGAGTATTCCCAAGGGTATCGAATCCATGGAACAGTATGGGGGACTCTACGAGTGACTATGCAAGGGCACACAGTCCCTGCTAAGGTAGGTGAGTGATATGAAGTCTCCTGTAGGTTCTCGACTCTAGAGAGGAACAAGCTCGGATAAGATCTCGCTTCGGACACCGGCCCCTCCTGGCTATAACAGTTGGTTCACGGCAAATGGTTGCCTACACGCTGTATCCGAACGTGGGGGATTTCAGAGGGTCCAACAGCTGTCACTACCGCGGCCTACCCCAAGACAAACCGTGGGATACATGGCATTCGAAGGATAACCAGCAGTCTAGACACCACGTCTACACCACCGACTACTACTATAGCACGACTACGTCTGACGTCCCGTAGAAACACTATAGCACTCCGTATAAATACGAAGCGACGAACCCGCGAGGTTGAGCTAGACCTTACTCGTCATTGAATCGATTCGCGCGAGGAGATATGATTGATACTTGATCTAAATCAGATATGCATGAGCTTCAATATATTCTAATAGACAGGCAATCACACAAACGGAATGCAAACTTATGTGCTTATAACAGAAGATCAAAGGTTGTGTTCGTGAAGAACACGAGCCTCTAACTTATGAACAAACACAAAAGCATGAATAACTTGCTCGTCAACTAGATCGAGGAAGCACGTTCATGAAGAATGCGAGCCTTTAAATGATGAACGAACGAAGAACACAAGAACAAATCACTCATGCATGAGAGCCACTTTAGTCTAAATAGAAAATACTGAAATACTCACTTTAGTCTAGATGAAGAACATCATCGCTCACGAGGTACAAGGAGACGATGGATGATGAACAGATCATCACCACCTCACCTCCACTCATCCACACACTCCTCCCTACCTAGCACCACCTAGTCTACATCCTCCACACACACACACACTCATGGTGGGATGAGGTTTCACCTCCACCAAGAGAGAATGAGAGAGGGAGAAAGAGGCAAAGGTGAGAAATGGCTTCAAGTGTGTTCATCCTCTTCTTACCCCCCCTCTCCTCCTATTTATAGGCTTGAGCAACCGGCGTGGGAGCACCCAAACACCCCGGGGATAGCTTCTAGGACCAATGACCGAGCACCACGTGGAAGCACCTGAGTGGGCGCCACAAGGTCGGTTCGGCCGACCCCCTGTGGGCCCCACTCGGGGTGTGCTTTCTCCTGGTGGCTGATATGTGGGTCCTGAGGTCGGTTCCTGGTGTCCACGTGATTTTGGAGGCGGTTTAGGCGCTCTGGTGGGCCATGGGATCCATGTGATGCCTGCATGGCGGCTTCTGATTCGCCGAGGCTTCCTCCTTTGGATTGGTGACGTCATGGATCCAGGGGATGCTTGCATGTAGCCCCTCATTGGCTGAGCCTAACTTGCTAGGATCATGAGGGTGTCTTTTCTCTCCATTTCTTATGCTAAACACCTGCATTCAACTTAGCATGGCCACGTGTGGAAATTGTTAGTTTAAACCCCTATTCTAATGTGGATGCTTAGTTCTTATGATAAAATGCAGGGTTTGACAGCCCTAAATTAGGTACTTAATAGCCGTCAACAACTCCCCCACACTTGCCCTTTGCTCGTCCTGAGCGAAAGGGAAGATTACATCGGTTTAAACCAAAGGTATAAGCCAAGCATAGGAGTTATTCCAGGTCATACCTTGCTCTTGTGAACTCTGTGGCGTGGCTACAATGCCATCTTGGGTAGTTGATAAGGGGAATGACCATGAATCGGGTCTCTTAAGCACCTGTTGGTTAGCACTTGGGGTTTTCTTAATAATTTTCAAAAGAAAATTCTGCTCTGCCCTCCTTCTTTGATAATCTCGGATCGCTCAATGTGTATATGTCCCCACCGAGGCATTAGATTGCCTTTCCTCACCCTACTTCTAATGATGGCTGTATTTGGAGCTCAGGGTAGGATAAAGGTAAAGCATACTTGTATCACATGTATTGCAAAGTCAAAAACTAGATCCACAGAGAAAATCAAATCATACAATCAGATCAAGATGTGCACGCGTATGGGTATGGTGAGTATGGTAAGGTGGATACTAGGCCCCACGTGGGTGCTAGATATTACCATACATATATGATGAATGTTGGTAGATGGTAAGGTGGACACTAGTTATTACCATCTAAGTTATGGAACTCCTTCTTGCATGATTCTCCCTCTTGTATAAATTTTTTTTGAGAACATGGCTATCTCTCTCTCTCTCTCTCTCTCTATATATATATATATATATATATATATATATATATATATATATATATATATTAGTCTACCTGGACCTTCATGTGTCCATTTTTTTTCGATAGCCATGTCTCTTGTGTAACAAAAACTAGGAGGGAGAAATCAACACATATGGAGCCTTATTTTCACGGAATGGATGAATGATACAATGCTAACTTCCAGTGTAGAAGCATAGCAAAGGGGAAAAAGGTGGCGTGCACATGAATCTTGATCATGAAGGTAATGAAAAGAATTCTCACAAGGGTCATAGAATTTGACAAAGCTCAATGCAATAATAAGCAGCATATGAGTATAAGGTTTTCAACTATGAACATCATATGGCTTTGGTAGGACGGTGGCTTATCAAAGAGGAGTTTTGCAAGAGCATTTTTTTTCAAAAAGAAAATTATCCCAAGGACTAGAACCAACAGAGTTAAGATCATGTCATCAAGTCATATCTCACTTGCCAAATACTTAGATAAGCATGTTGTCCTTATGATGATATTGTTCACAAGCCTCAAGGTTATAAACGAGGAATAAAACTTATGTATGTCAACCCTAGGCATGGAGTAAGCATTTCCATAGATTTCTGCAGTTGATTTATGGAGAATTTATCAAGCATGAGCATACAAACTCAGAAATCATGATGAAAAGAGGAGGAGATGCAAACCAGTGCTGGTTTCTGTGTGGACCCGACGGGGATTCCTGTGATGCGCACGAATGCATGTCCCGTTCAGGTTCTCTAAACGTGGTCGATCGCAAGCGCTGTGTGAGTGTAGTGTCGGTGCACAATAATCTAGCGTGTTCGCGTCTGGAGAGTGCAGCTCTCCCCCACACTATTTTGTACCTGGGTGCAGTTCTTCGATACAAACAAAACAAAAATAACTAACACACATGTGACTCAACCGGGTTAGATGACCGGTGGAGCCAAAATTATTCATTCAAGTTCACTAATAAAGAAATAGGCGCTTACACAAATGATGGAAATAAAGGAAATGATTGGAAAGGAAATAAATTAAGGGAAATAAATTAAACCTAACTAAGCGCCTATAAAGGGAAATAAGAGCGGGGCACGATCCTCTACTCAGCATCATAGAGGTCCTCGTGCCCCGTGGCCACGAAGAGGCACCTCATCTTGGTGCACAGGCCACGGCGAAGATCGCGGAGGTCATCCCTAAGCTCAGCGAGATCCACCTTCTACTCCGCACTGATGGTCTTCATCTTCTCGCACTCCCTGCCTAGTTCCTCTACTAGTGGGGTCATCCTGGCTGTAGTGGGAGTCTTAGGAGATTTCTCGGGCGCCCGAGTCCTCTCCCTCGACTTCCTGGATGCCTGTGGTGTGGAGCTGCTGGCCAACTCAAATTCTTCATTGGTTTCCTTCAAGGTCGAAGGTGCACGGTTGCTCTTCCTACTGGTGCTATCTGGGCTAGCGAACCTAGGCTTCTCAGGCTGAGAGACTGGTGGAGGCGGCGATGGTACAGCAGGGGCTGAACGGCCTCTCACTCCGGAGGCTCCTAGAATGTTGAGCCGAGGCGGTGGAACCACCAGAGGCGGTGGAGTTGCTGTGGGTCATGGCCGGACATCCACCTTCCTCTGGTAGGGGCTGCTGGCACGCCCCCGTGGCTTCCTCGCTTTTCTGGGCAAGGCAGATCGGCCGGAGGTGCGTGGAACCGGGGGTGTGAAGGGCGGAACAGCCATCCCCTTGGCCTCTAAAGTCCCGTCGATGGTAGCCCTCGGTCCTTGGTTCCCAACCGGAGGACGAGAGGGGAGCGGCGGCACCTTGAAGATGCATGCAACCTCCATAGGTGCTACCCCTGTGGGAGATGTAGCAATGGCAAGGACATCTCCCTTGACGGGTTCACAGGAGGAGGGCACCGCGGCGAAGGGGACAAGGCTTTTATCAGCCATGAGGACTGCAGCGACGGCGTGCGAGGGTGGTGAGCATGGAAGGCAGGGGTTCTGCGCAACGCAAAACTCCGTCACGCTGTGAGGAGAGGGTTTCTGGAGGACGAAGGAGTGCGCACGCAAAACATGAGAGACGGCGGCGGCCCTTGTGGGTCGGCCGACCTAGGGGGTCGGCCGAGCCCATCTGGGCTCTGCTGGGCTTCTGCTTCGACGTGTGGGCTCCTGCGGGGCTCAAGGTCTCTGGGTCAGGTGTCCCACCAATTTTAAGGACGGAGGCTTCAGCAAGGGCTAGAATGGGATTTTGGGCATATAATTGCCTTCTACCCCAAACAACTTTACTTAAACCTCTTTATACTTTAATAGCTCAACTTGGGGACTTTACCTGGACTCATACCTGGATGAAGAGTTATTGTTGCCCTGTTGCTCATATCATCCATTTTCTCCTGGTGATATCCTCCTACTCTACCCTGTGGTCCTCCTTGCAGGTTTCTTTATGATAGGATGTATTTTCCTTCCTGCATGGTTAGTGCGTACGTACGATGCAAGCTGTATACATGGTGCAACAGAGGTGATCCTCACAACCATCCCAAGGGAACTATGATGGGTAACCTTAGGAGGAAAGCGCAGCTAGCAAGGCTATGGCACTACAGACGAGAAACGATAGAGGTGATGGAGTTGAGCTCAAGATCCGGGCCTAAAACCTAGAGTGCTCTAAGAGTGAAGCTTTCACCTCTAGAAACAGAACTCGAGAATGATCGTACCCTAGATTGAGTGAGTTAAAGTTTATGGGTCGAATGATCATTCGAGCTGTAGGTCGAGAGTGACGAACTTGCGAGTTCATCCTCTCCTTGGGTTTACAAAGGATCTCACCCTCACTTAAGTGGGATGACACGTAAGTTAACCCAAGCTTCCAATGGAAGTGTAAAAGATAGGCATGACCCCCGCAGGGCATCGATCAGGTCAAGAAGTGAAGAGTAGGATTTACATCCACTTGACTTGATCGGCATTGGTCTTAGCTGAACTTAGGATAACAAGATGATTTCTCAACTAGACCGGATATAAAATTGTGCTTCCGTAAGCCAAAGATATGGAAGTTTCACAGTGCCAGGGCCTGTGTCTTGGCCTAACCCTCAGTGTGGCAGCACTTCGGATTGAGTCTTGACATGAAGCATGAAAAGCATCCATCGCGACCTCCCCTGGAGAGTTGCGGGCAAGGTTGAAGTGATTGTCCCCGCCAGGAACGATTATTATTCCTCGACTACTCCAATCCTCCTTCCCTCGAGACTAAGTCTCGAAGGCCGGGTTTTAAGAGAAGAAATGATAGGGGAATCTAGGGGCAGAATTTGCACTAAGTGCTCTTTCCCATAGATTCCTGCCAGTGAGGAGTGATATGTTTGACCAGAGCACAGAGAAATTTGGCAAATAAGCTCGGGCTCTCTCGAAGATGGGCTTAGGCAACTTGACATTGTCTCGTTTGGCGACCTCGTCACTCGAGTCAGGTGGGGAGCTGAAATCTCGGATTTCTCCTAGGATTTCCAGTCCTTGTTCCGCCTCTAAGAGCACAAAGGCGCCTCCCAAAACGGCATCAAGCATCATGCCACAATCTCTTCGTAAACCAGACCGGAAATGCTGCAAGAGCACTGGGTCAGGCAGACCAAGGACTGGGCAAGCTTCAACCAAAGAGGCAAAACGATGCCATGCCACGCCTAAGGTTTCCTTCTCTCTTTGTTTGAAATTGAGGATCACCATTCATACGGAAATGACACGCCGCACTGGAAAGAATCGAGTGCAAAAAGATGCTCTCAATTCCTCCCAGCGTAGGTGGTTGCAACCAAAACAACGGTACCAAGTTCTCACTTCCCCGGAGAGGGAGAACGGAAACAGGTTCCTCTTAAGAACATCTTGTGTTGCCCCGGTTTTACCCTGGGTAGAATACAATTGCTCAAAGTCTCTTACGTGATCATAGGGATTCTCATGACTCATTCCTGAGAAGGGTTTTTCCTCAACTAGCTTCATGAGAGATGGGTGAACCATACAAGGTTGAAGGATCGAATAGGCGACCAAAGAGGGGGGAGTGAATGGGAGCTGATAAAAATTCTTCCCGAAGGTCGAACTTAGCCTATACCCCGATTGCCACTTCGAGTACTCGCGCACACCAAAGAAGCTCTAGACCAGTCACAAACAAGCCCTCAAGAACAAGAGACAAGCCTAGAAGCAAAGAGCGGAAGCACAAAAGCAAGAACCAAAAGACTTAGCCAAATCTGCGATGCCCAGGCCGGACAGTCGGGACGGGTACTGCGGACAGTCCGCGAGTACGGCGGATAGTCCGTGAACCCCCGGCGGATAGTCCGAAAAGGACCCCGAGCCAACAGTGCTGCACCTAGGAAATTCGGACAGTCTGGGCAAGCACTGCGGACAGTCCGGGACCTCGTGGACAGTCTAGCCACCCCAGGCGGACAGTCCGGCAAAACTCGCTGGACACCCTAGACAAACCTCGAGCCACCCCAGACAAAATCCAAGCACTGCGGACAGTCCGCATAGACCACGCGGACAGTTCGGCAAACACCCTGCAACAAAACCCTAGCGACAGAACAGATCAAAACATGAACGCGCACGAACACGAAAGAACACGTGACGAACAGAGGCCACGCGGACAGTCCGCACGCGGCTCGCGGACAGTCCGCCAGGCGCGGACAGAGCAGAAAAAGCTCGACCCCGCGAGGTCAACTCTCCAAATCCATCACCGGATCTCCCAAACAGCTAAAGCTCTTGAGACAAGATTTGGGGGAGATGATAAGCAACACAAGGAAGATATGCCCCAAAAATCTCGACCTCTAAGCCACTAAATCACCCGGAATCGCGGATCACACGAACTACCACCAAGAACTCGAACTCCGGCCAAAAACTCACGAATCGAAGGCTTTCCCCGGTGTTTGAGGGGTCAAGATCACACACAAAGATGCGCAAGGCATCCACCCATGATCCCCTCAAAGAAATCCAAAGGAAAATGCCCTCAAATCCCCGAATCGAGCAAAGAACGAAACTCCCCAAAAATAGCTCCGAAAATGACACAAAAATCACAGAGGACTAGGAGATCACCACAACGTCGAATGCTTCCATACATCCAGAGGTCAGATTCTATACAAGAATCTAGCCTAAGGAATACAGAGGGAAAAGAAGCAGTTCAGAGCAATCTACCGGGGTAGGAAAACCTAGGGTCCAAGAGAGAGAGATGCCATCCACCTCTCCGCTATTTATACAAAGTCCATCGGAGGGAGGTAAATGACCACACTAACCCTACAACTTGAAATGAAGATACAACCCCTCAGGGGCATTTTAGTCACGTCTTCATCGAGCGGACATGCTTCCACCGCGGCCTTGCTTAGCATCGACGCAAGCCTCGCGATCACGCCACGTGCCCCCCGCCTTAAAGCTTCCTGAAGCTCCCGGATCACCATCTCCGTCGCCTCGGGCCTCCGGACTTGGTTTTGAGGCCCAAACCAAGAAACCATCCACCGATGGTTTTGTGGGCAAACCAACAAACCCCGCGTGCAAGCTTCGGGCTTGATCCGCTACCTTGCACCGGCCCATGTTCACGACTTCAGCCCGCCAGTCTTGCATCGCACGGCTCGCACTTGACCCCATCGGCCACCGGGTCCATCGAACCAAGCCTACTTGCCTCTGCATCACCCGGAGGCCACCACGGCTAAGGCCTTTCGCGCTTGTTCACAATGCATGAATCAAAGTATATGAAACTCGTCCCCTTGTTTTCATGAAAAATGCATGTCAAGGCATATATACAATCTACCAAGCTTCTCAAATATACAAAGAGCACAACAAAATGCTACACATGAGACATAGAGCAAGCAAAGTAGACATGGTGTAGTTAGCACATTGCCATCAAGAAGGTAAAGACATATAAGCATGTGACATGGCTAAAAGCAATTTTAAGCAATTTTCACAAAGAAACATTCATCTCATGAGCAAGACCCTATCCATACCAATTTGAGCACAAATACACTATGTAACATCCTGGAGTTTTCCGGAATGTTAATTTTTTTCAAAAAAGTGGATTTCAAAATTTTTGCTTGAATTTGAGTGCATGCTTGAAATATTAAGGGTATCTTCTTTGATCCTTCCCTAAATTCC
This sequence comes from Cenchrus fungigraminus, assembly GCA_036936925.1. Classification (NCBI taxonomy): domain Eukaryota; kingdom Viridiplantae; phylum Streptophyta; class Magnoliopsida; order Poales; family Poaceae; genus Cenchrus; species Cenchrus fungigraminus. The sequence continues at coordinate 27,377,724 of CM072775.1, forward strand.
TAGATTTATTTTGAGCTAAATAATAATTTTTAGGAAATATAAAATGCTAGAGTGAGAACTTTGAGTTCATTGGTTTTTATTTGGATTTTATTTGTGTGTGGTTCAAATTTCAATTTTGAATTCAAATTTGAAATTAAATAGATTAAGGAATAGGAGTAAAGGAAATAGGAAAAACCCTTTTTTCTTCTGCTGGGCCCTTACTTCTTCGAAGAAGTCTACTGAACCTCCCCCAACTCCTGGCCCTGGTCCTCTTTGCACCAGCCCCTCTAACCTCGACGGCCCGCTAGCACCTCCAGCCTAGCCGAGCCGACATGTCCATCCGTCCTCCTTCACCTCACGGCAAAAGCCCGCCTCCGCACCCTGAGCTTCTTTGCCGGCCCACCAAGGCCGTAGGCCCGCTTCCCACCTACCCCTGTCTCTCTGTCTCACCGCCGAGCAGGCCCCGCTCGTAAGTCGGGGGGTCCCTGTTCCCCTTTCTTCCCTGCTGACGCGCGCGACAGCGACATCGCCGCGCCGCTGCTGCCTCGCCCTGCCTCGCACTGCGGGATGCGCGCCGCGTGGCTCTTGCACGAATGCCTAGGATCCCCGCCGTCCGCCGCTGCCCCGCAACACTAGCTCCCACCTATAAAGCCGCACCGCACCTCTCTGCTCCCCTGATCCGCCGTTCTTGGGGTATTCCCCTGTTCTCCGAGTGTTGAAGGAGAAGGGAGGGGGGAGGAGAAGGAAGGGGGGGAGGCCGGAGCCATCCGTGGAGAAGCACCCGCTCGCCGCCGTGGAGCCGGAGCTGCTCAAGCCAAGGACCGCGACGCCGGAGTTCCCCTGCTCTGCTTCCCCTTCGTCCTGCAGCGCCGCTGCACCCGTTCCACCACCGCCTCTACACCGACGCGCTCCACTTCGACCCGGGGGTCACCACGGTGAGACCAGCTCCCTCTCCTCCACTGTGGCCCTGGCTTTCACGCCGGAGGGGGTTTTGAACACCACTAGAACTCGGCCCCGCTCTGCTTCGCGCCGCCGCGCAAAACGCCGTCGACCTGTGGGCCAGCCATCGAGCTGAGCTGAACGCTCGCAGGTGCCGCTCGCCGTCGTTGCCGCGCGCCGCTCTCCTTGCTCGACCTTACCGCCGTTTCCCCCCCTTTGCCGTCCCTTTCCGAACCCGCACGCGCTCACCTCACGTGCGCACCCGGCCTGCGCGCACCCACGCGCGCATGCCGGCAAGCTTGTCCACGAGCCCGCACTCTGCCTTGCCTGCGTTGCCTCGCCGTGGCCGCTCCCTCGCACCGCGCTATTTCTGTCTGCTGCGCCTCGACCACCACCGCCGAACCTTCCTCCTGCGCCATGGATGAGCTCCCGGCTGGTGCACCCGCGCACCCGTGCCGTGCCCGCGCTCGTTCGCCGCCGGTGCTTGCACGTAGCCTATCCGCACAGCCGCACCCCGGATCCGCCTCGTGTTGCCACCTGCTGGCCACCATGCCGAGCCAGTGTCATGGCCACGCCGTGCCGCCATGCTCGTGCACCGAGCCTTGCAAGCGCGCCCACACCCGGCGTGCACTCGCGCTCTTGCACACGGGATTGCCTGCCGGCACCTGCCCTCGAAGCCCCGCCGCCGTCTCGCGGCCACGCCGCCGCTTTGCTCTCCGCCGCGTGCAACCCCGCCAAATCCGGCCGAAGGCCGAGCCTTTTGTGCCCAAGATGGGAACTCTAGGACCCCTGAGCCCCACCGTGAACCCTGTTCGCTAGTCACCGGATAGCTTCGCCGCTGGCTAGTCTTTGCCGCGCCTCTCTCTCTCGGGCTTTTGCTCGAATGCCTGGCGACCACCCGACTCCCAGCCTGGGGTTTTGCTTCGCACGTTTGGCCACACACACTGTGCCACGCCGGATCGATGGGATCGGTTGCGGCCGACAAATCCCGTTTGAGCCACACCGTTTCTTGCTGTGCACCATGCCGCACCTGATCCCTCTGGATCCTATGCACCCGCCACGCCAGCAGCCACCTAGCCCTGTAGGCCTCTTGCAGCCAGCTAAGAGCTATTGCGTGGCCGCCACCTCAGCAGGTAGAGCCATTCAGTAGCTAGCCTTTAGCTAGTTTAGAGCCAGCTAGAGTTAGCTAGTAGCTAACCTAAAGTCAGTTATATTGTGGATGCGGAATTTAATTTCAGAAAAGGATTTAAACTCCGAAAATTCATAACTAACTATTCTGAGCTCCGAAAAATATGAAACCACTTTCATAATCTTTCTAAAATCATGACGCACCTGTTAGTTAGGTGTTTGCTCTCTTTTGGCTCTTATTGCTTCTTTGTTCGGTGTTATTTGCAAAAAGCTCCGGTAATTTATTTGTATTTGCGAATCTAGGAGCTACCGGAGCTGGAGAGCTGACCCAGGACTATGACGACGAGTTCGCCTTCGACGACTACCCTCACGCAGGTTCACGCCTGACCTACTTTGAATGCCCATTAGGCATTGCTTTAGAACTGCTAGCACTTTACTTATGCATGATGATGATTATGATGAAACCCTTGCACTGCCCTTTTTACTATCCTGTCCTTGATTGACCTACTACTACTACTACTATATTTACGCGTGATGATACGTTGAGCTTGCTATGCATGTGTTGGGATATCGTGGTAGTATTCTTGGCGTGTGTGGGGAAAAACCGACAGGAGAAGGCGTTTTTGGGATATTTTGGCGGGGGTGAGCTCAAGACAACCCGATCCGGGATCGGGGGCCAGGGATCGTCTTCTCGGATGTTGCCCAGTTTGGTGCCTATGGCGGGTACACTGTTTTAGGAGCACATGTGTTGGGGATTTTGTGATGACTTGGAGGATAGGAGCTCGCCCCGGTCTGAAACCGAGTGGGTCGCCTTGTTACACGGGAGTTTCGTACACACCACCTCGCCGAGAGTGGGGATAGGGCCGTTCGACCCTAGCAAGTGCGTTACCATACCTGCCAGTAGGATAGAGGGTATCATGAGAGGGTGTAGGGTGAAGTCCCTTCCCTTTGCAGTCGCTCCCCGTATGGCCACATGGGGGCATGTTCACAGTTCTGGGGTGGTCCTTTGCGAAGGACCACATCGAGACCCGGATGCAGGGTGGAATCGTAACTCCTAGGTGTTCATCCGGTAGGATGGGCTCGGTCGACTTGCGGCCGTTGGGTGCCATTCCGAGTTGGGTACAGGTGTACACGCTCTGCAGAGTTTAGATCTATACGTATAGCCACGTCCTCGGTTATGGATATGCCCATTGTATACTTCGACTCTTACATTTTGGGATTTCTACCGTCCCCCTTATAGGATGTGAGTGTATGGTGAGCCGTTGTTGTACTCGGGGAGAGGGGAGTTGCTCCCTCTGCCTCGCGGATCCGGGTGCAACCATTGAGGTGCGAGGAGTGGGAGTTCTCGCACCGACCCTAGATGGAGATAGGTTCTGGTGACGGTGATCTGGGTGACCAGGTGTAACCGTTTGCGGATGAGAGATATGGGAATTGGTGGGAATTGGAGATTCTATTCTATATGAGATGCTGCTGCTGCTGCTTAGGGAAAACCCCAGCTTTTACCTTGATACCTTTTTATACCTTTAGAAGTAGGCCACTTAAAGCTTGCATATGGTTGGTGATGTGGACCTATCCTGATCCTTGGGGATAGCCCCTGAGCTTGTAGGGTACGAGTCAGACTTTGACAACAACGCCGACGGGTGGTACGATTGAAGGGCGCGACGCTACGCTCAAGGATGCCTGTGGGAGAGAAGGAGGAAGCTAGAGACATCTTCCGGAAGCTAGCTACCGCTGCGTAGGCTCTTATTCTTGGTATTCCGCCAAGAGGCGTGTAATGATGTACTCCTTTAATGGATTTGTAATAAAAGTAATACTTTTGGATGCTTTATTTCGTCGTATGGTTGTGATATTTATCTGTGATGGATGTATGTGCGTGATAGCGTCTGATCCAGGGACTATCATGAGTACAGGTTGACCGATTTTCCTCATTTGAAAACCCGGGTTGTTACAGATGGTATCAGAGCCGTACTTGACCGTAGCTCATGCCCTTAGACATGGTCGTTAGTGAATAAGGAATCTCTATGTTTCCTTACTTTATATGAACTCCTTGAAATATTTCATAAACACTTCCCTCTTTTCAAAAGCTTCTCTCTTGCCTACGGGACTCAACCATTCTTACGAGGACATGACCATTTGGTCGAGAGCATGTCCAGCACGCACTGAAGTGGAGAAGTTTTTGGATACACCTTGATAGGCACTCCCTTTTTAAGCTTGTATCCCGACAAATTAGACCGTTGAAGTGTTGTGACCTCCCAGGCCCGAGTCAGCCTCGGGGGAGCATATAAAACTATAATGCTTGCTGAATGATTGGTTCTTAATGGAGTTAGTTGTGTTTTAATGGATCTTCCCATTGAGTGTAGGGATATATAATTAGTAAATATTTTCATGCTTGCTTATGAGACACAACTTGTTGGTGAGTGGCGTTGTCTAAAGTTTTCTCTCCTTAATCGAGTTTTCAGAACGATGTTGAACAGAAGGTCCGGACGCTTGCTGGAACGCTTTGAAGCTGCCGAGGCAGAAGAAGCCCCACCAGTTCGTGGCCGTGGACGTGGCCGAGCTCCCGCACGAGGGCGTGGACGTGCTCCCGCTCGTGGTCGCGGACACGCACCTGTCCGTGAGGGAGGTCGAGGCCGAGGCATTGTGGTACCACCGCCCCTGCCTCCGCCCATCGGTCAAGGCGATGCTGGAGAAGATGAAGAAGACGGTGAGGGTGAGCCTGAACCTGAGCCCGCACCAGCTCCCCAGGGTCGTGGTCGTGGTCGTGGCCGTGGAGGGGCACCGCCACTACCACCACCTAACCTGGCTGAGGTGATGGCCACTCAGACTCAGTTGCTGCAAAGGATGGCTGAAGCCGTCGAGAACCGAGCCAACGGAGGGAACCGCAATGTTCCGCCGGAGGAAGACTTCGCCAAGAAGATCGAGAGGTTCCTCCGCCTGAAGGCCCCTACCTTCAGTTACTCGGATGACCCCCTCGAAGCTGACGACTGGCTCCGGGTGATCGAGACAAAGCTCGATCTCACCGCCTACACTGATGAAGAGTGTGTGGCTCTCGCCATCCACCAGCTCGAGGGTCCTGCCAAGTCTTGGTGGGACAACTACTCAGACAACCACCCGAACTAAGCTTTCATCAGTTGGCTGGAGTTCTGCGAGGTGTTCCGCGAGCAGTACCTGCCGAAGGAGCTCATGACTCAGAAGGCCCAGGAGTTCCGCACCATGACACAAGGTGCGATGAGGGTGGAGGAGTATGAGAGGCACTTCATGAAGATGATGCGCTATGCCCCAGATGACACCAACACTGACGACAAGAAACAGTTCTGGTTTCTGCGAGGCCTCCACCATGGTCTCCACCAGGGCTTGAAGGCCAGTGAGCACAAGTCCGTACGCCACCTGGTGAACCGCGCCATCGCTCTTGAGGAAGAGAGAAGAGGCCATGAGGATCGCATGAAGGACAAGAAGAGAATGGGATATCCCCAAGTCCGGTCGACCCAGAGGCCGAGGGATGGACACCGCCAGCCTGGAGGGAACTTCTCCGGAGGAGGAAACTACAGCTACCGTCCGCAGAATGGAGGATACAACCGCCCGCCCCAGGTCGCGCCAGGACCGAACACTGGAGGGATCGGGCCCACGTGTTTCACCTGTGGCAAGCTAGGCCACAAGTCGTACTTCTGCCCCGACAAGAAGACCGTCGCTACGCTCGCCAAAGCACCGGCCCCAGCAGGACCTCCTCATTCTGCTCCTCAGCAGTCTGCTAGCCGTGGAAGGCTTTACCACCTAAAGGAAGGAAAGGCCGCTGATACTCCTGACACTGTGGTTGGTGAGTTTTAGCTTTTGGTGCATCAGTTTTACCTCCTTTACGATGTGGTGCAGCTAGTTCTCTTTTACCTTTCACCTCCTTGGAATCGGGGGGTAAGCTCTTAATCTCGAGGACGAGATTCTTGTGAGGGGGGGGGGGGGGAGTTCTGTAACATACCGAAGTTTTCCGGAATGTTAATTTTTTTCGAAAATGTGGATTTCAAAATTTTTGCTTGAATTTGAGTGCATGCTTGAAATATTAAGGGTATCTTCTTTGATCCTTCCCTAAATTCGTAGATTTAGTTTGAGCTAAATAATAATTTTTAGGAAATATAAAATGCTAGAGTGAGAACTTTGGAGTTCATTGGTTTTTATTTGGATTTTATTTGTGTGTGGTTCAAATTTGAATTCTGAATTCAAATTTGAACTTAAATAGATTAAGGAATAGGAGTAAAGGAAATAGGAAAAACCCTTTTTTCTTCTGCTGGGCCCTTACTTCTTCGAAGAAGTCTACCGAACCTCCCCCAACTCCTGGCCCTGGTCCTCTTTGCACCAGCCCCTCTAACCTCGACGGCCCGCTTGCACCTCCAGCCCAGCCCAGCCGACATGTCCATCCGTCCTCCTTCACCTCACGGCAAAAGCCCGCCTCCGCACCCTGAGCTTCTTTGCCGGCCCACCAAGGCCACAGGCCCGCTTCCCACCTACCCCTGTCTCTCTGTCTCACTGCCGAGCAGGTCCCGCTCGTCAGCCGGGGGGTCCCTATTCCCCTTTCTTCCCCGCTGACGCGCGCGACAGCGACCTCACCGCGCCGCTGCTGCCTCGCCCCGCCTCGCACCGCGGGATGCGTGCCGCGTGGCTCTTGCACAAACACCTAGGATCCCCACCGTCCGCCACTGCCCCACAACCCTAGCTCCCACCTATAATGCCGTGCCGCACCTCTCTGCTCCCCCGATCCGCTGCTCTTGGGGTATTCCCCTGTTCTCCGACTGTTGAAGGAGAAGGGAGGGGGAGGAGAAGGAAGGGGGGGGAGGCTAGAGCCGTCCGTGGAGAAGCACCCGCTCGCTGCCGTGGAGCCGGAGCTGCTCAAGCCAAGGACCGCGACGCCGGAGTTCCCCTACTCTGCTTCCCCTATGTCCTGCAGCGCCGCCGCACCCGCTCCGCCGCCGCCTCTACACCGACGCGCTCCACTTCGACCCGGGGGTCACCACGGTGAGACCAGCTCCCTCTCCTCCACTGTGGCCCTGGCTTTCACGCCGGAGGGGGTTTGAACACCGCTAGAACTCGGCCCCGCTCTGCTTCGCACCACCGCGCAAAATGCTGTCGACCTGTGTGCCAGCCTTCGAGCTGAGCTGAACGCTTGCAGGTGCCACTCGCCATCGTCGCCACGCGCCGCTCTCCTCGCTCGACCTTTCCGCTGTTTTCCCCCCCTTTGCCGCCCCTTTCCGAACCCGCACGCACTCGCCTCACGCGCGCACCAGGCCTGCGTGCACCCACATGCGCACGCCGGCAAGCTTGTCCACGAGCCCGCACTCTGCCTTGCCTGCGTTGCCTCGCCGTGGCTGGTCCCTTTCACCGCGCTGTTTCTGTCTGCCGCGCCTCGACCGCCACCCCCGAACCTTCCTCCTGCGCCACGGACGAGCTCCCGGCTGGTGCACCTGCGCACCCGTGCCGTGCCCGCGCTCGTTCGCCGCTGGCGCTTGCACGTAAGCCTATCCGCACAGCCGCACCCCGGATCCGCCTCGCGTTGCCACCTGCTGGCCACCATGCTGAGCCGGCGTCATGGCCACACCGCGCCGCCATGCTCATGCACCAAGGCTTGCAAGCGCGCCCACACCCGGTGTGCACTCGCGCTCTGGCGCACAGGATTGCCCGCCGGTGCCTGCCCTCGAAGCCCCGCCGCCGTCTCGCGGCCACGCCGCCGCTTTGCTCTCCACCGCGTGCAACCCCGCCAAATTCGGCCGAAGGCCGAGCCTTTTGTGCCAAAGATGGGAACTCTAGGCCCCCCTGAGCCCCGCCGTGAACCCTGTTCGCCAGTCGCCGGAAAGCTTCGCCGCCGGCCAGTCTTTGCCGCGCCGCCTCTCTCTCGGGCTTTTGCTCGAATGCCTGGCGACCACCCGACTCCCAGCCTGGGGTTTTGCTTCGCACGTTTGGCCACACACACTGTGCCACGCCGGATCAATGGGATCGGTTGCGGCCGACAAATCCCATTTGAGCCACACCGTTTCTCGCTATGCACGATGCCGCACCTGATCCCTCTGGATCCTATGCACCCGCCACGCCAGCAGCCACCTAGGCTGCCACCTAGCCCTGTAGCCCTCTTGCAGCCAGCTAAGAGCTGCTGCGTGGCCGCCACCTCAGCAGGTAGAGCCATTCAGTAGCTAGCCTTTAGCTAGTTTAGAGCCAGCTAGAGTTAGCTAGTAGCTAACCTAAAGTCAGTTATATTGTGGATGCGGAATTTAATTTCTGAAAAGGATTTAAACTCCAAAAATTCGTAACTAATTATTCTGAGCTCCGAAAAATATGAAACCACTTTCATAATCTTTCTAAAATCATGACGCACCCGTTAGTTAGGAGTTTGCTCTCTTTTGGCTCTTATTGCTTCTTTGTTCGGTGTTATTTGCAAATAGCTCCGGTAATTTATTTGTATTCACGAATCTAGGAGCTACCGGAGCTGGAGAGCTGACCCAGGACTACGACGACGAGTTCGCCATCGACGACTACCCTCACGCAGGTTCACGCCCGACCTACTTTGAATGCCCATTAGGCATTGCTTTAGAACTGCTAGCGCTTTACTTATGCATGATGATGATTATGATGAAACCCTTGCACTGCCCTTTTTACTATCCTGTCCTTGATTGACCTACTACTACTACTACTACTATATTTACGCGTGATGATACGTTGAGCTTGGTGTGCATGTGTTGGGATATCGTGGTAGTATTCTTGCCGTGTGTGGGGAAAAACCGGCAGGAGAAGGCGTTTTTGGGATATTTTGGCGGGGGTGAGCTCAAGACAACCCGATCCGGGATTGGGGGCCAGGGATCGTCTTCTCGGACGTTGCCCAGTTTGGTGCCTATGGCGGGTACACTATTTTAGGAGCACTGGTGTTGGGGATTTTGTGATGACTTGGAGGATAGGAGCTCGCCCCGGTCTGAAACCGAGTGGGTCGCCTTGTTACACGGGACTTTCGTACACACCACCTTGCCGAGAGTGGGGATAGGGCCGTTCGACCCTAGCAAGTGCGTTACCATACCTGCCAGTAGGATAGAGGGTATCAGTGAGAGGGTGTAGGGTGAAGTCCCTTCCCTTTGCAGTCGCTCCGCGTGTGGCCACATAGGGGCATGTTCACAGTTCTGGGGTGGTCCTTTGCGAAGGACCGCATCGAGACCCGGATGCAGGGTGGAATCGTAACTCCTAGGTGTTCGTCCGGTAGGATGGGCTCGGTCGACTTGCGACCGTCGGGTGCCATTCCGAGTTGGGTACAGGTGTACACGCTCTGCAGAGTTTAGATCTATACGTATAGCCACGTCCTCGGTTATGGATATGCCCGTTGTATACTTCGACTCTTACGTTTTGGGATTTCTACCTTCCCTCTTATAGGATGTGAGTGTATGGTGAGCCGTGGTTGTACTCGGGGAGAGGAGAGTTGCTCCCTCTGCCTCGCGGATCCGGGTGCAACCATTGAGGTGCGAGGAGTGGGAGTTCTCGCACCGACCCTAGATGGAGATAGGTTCTGGTGATGGTGATCTGGGTGACCAGGTGTAACCGTTTGCGGATGAGAGATATGGGAATTGGTGGGAATTGGAGATTCTATTCTTTATGAGATGCTGCTGCTGCTGCTTAGGGAAAACCCCAGCTTTTACCTTGATACCTTTTTATACCTTTAGAAGTAGGCCACTTAAAGCTTGCATACGGTTGGTGACGTGGACCTATCCCGATCCTTAGGGATAGCCCCTGAGCTTGCTGGGTATGAGTCAGACTTCGACAACAACGCCGATGGGTGGTACGATTGAAGGGCGCGACGCTACGCTCAAGGATGCCTGTGGGAGAGGAGGAGGAAGCTGGAGACATCTTCCGAAAGCTAGCTACCGCTGCGTAGGCTCTTATTCTTGTTATTCCGCCAAGAGCGTGTAATGATGTACTCCTTTAATGGATTTGTAATAAAAGTAATACTTTTGGATGCTTTATTTCGACGTATGGTTGTGATATTTATCTGTGATGGATGTTTGTGCGTGATAGCATCTGATCCATGGACTATCACGAGTACAGGTTGACCGGTTTTCCTTATTTGAAAACCCGGGTCATTACACACTAGATCATCCAAAATTTATGCAAGATCACAAATTCTCATCACAAGAACATTATAAGCGCCCACCAGCTACTCAAGTCATGTTAAAGCCACCGAGCCATGTGTCCACTTCTTAAAATGAGACTTCTCATGGTAGGCAACATGCTACAGTTTAGCACCCAAGATATGAATATCAAAAGCATAAAAGCATGATTAGGAGCTCATTTTTCAAGCACAAGGCAATTCATACACCAATTTCATTTGCAAGTGTAGACATGGTACATGAAGTGCCTTTGCGGCAAAAAGAATCTTATGCTCCTCCCCAAGCAAGCACATGGGCTAAACATTTACAATGACCAAAGGTCTTTGACCCCAAGCAAAGAGAATATGATACTCAAGCACAAACTAAACATGATATAGGCATTTAAGCACAAATTGAGCATAGACAAGCATCTACTCATGAGAGACATCAATTTAGCATTTTCATAAAAGGAAAGCTATCTCAACACAAATATATGGCAAAACCATCAAGAGCATAGCATTCACATCACCAGTTACCAACCATGCGCAAATATCACATATAGCACATCTGTGATCAAAGTATATAAGAGAAGCTTTTCCAAGCACAAGTGATCCAAAGATGGCTATCCTACCAGGTTTTGTACAAAAGGTAAAATGCATGAATGAAATGCAACAAGATGAAACATATGACACATATATACATGAGAAGCTCCAAGACCCAGCTAGAAAGGAAAGCACGTCCCAAGTTCACCCCGCAAGCGAGTGAAATTGACTTGGTCCAGTGGTTTGGTGAAAATGTCAGCTAGCTGGTCTTGGGTAGGGACATAGGACAAAGATATGTTTCCCTTCTCAACATTCTCCCTCAGAAAGTGGTACCTCACTTCTATGTGTTTCGTTTTGGAGTGAAGGACTGGGTTTTTGGCTACACTTATGGCACTGGTGCTGTCACAAAAGAGTGGAACCTGGGAGCACTCCTCACCAAAATCACTCATGGTGTAGGTCATCCAAAGCAGCTGGGAACAACAACTAGCAGCAGCTACATACTCGGCTTCTGTGGTAGACTGGGCTACACTGGATTGCTTGCGAGATGACCAAGAGACCAAAGAAAAACCAAGGAACTGACAACACCCAGAGGTAGACTTGCGGTCCAATCGACACCCAGCAAAATCAGCATCGGAGTACACGTGAAGTCTGAGTGTCGAGGAGGCAGAATACCAAAGACCAAACTCAGGAGTGTAGTTCAAGTACCTGAAAATCCGCTTGACGGCCTGCTGATGTGAAGTCCTCGGTGAAGCCTGAAAACAAGCGCACAGACACACACTAAACTGTATGTCCGGCCTCGTCGCCGTCAAGTAGAGGAGGGAGCCGATCATGCTCCGGTACTCCTTCTGGTCCAGGGGTTCTCCGTCCTCGTCCGCGTCCAAAGCCGTAGTGGTACTCATCGGTGTAGTCAGCGGCTTGGAGTCGTTCATGCCAAACTTCTTCACCATGTCCCTGGTGTACTTCGCCTGATGTACAAACATCTCGTCCTTGCACTGCTTGATCTGGAGTCCTAAGAAAAACTGCAGCTCGCCCGTCATGGACATCTCAAATTCCCTGCTCATGTCATCTGCAAATCTGGCAACAAGACAATGAGAAGAACCACCAAAGATTATGTCATCCACGTATATCTGAACAATCAAAAGGTCATTCCCATGCTTAAGGAGAAATAGAGTCTTATCAACTGTACCCATCACAAACCCCTTACTCAGCAAAAACCCTCTCAACCTGCCATACCAAGCTCTAGGTGCCTGTTTCAACCCATAGAGCGCTCTCTGGAGTTTGTATACACGGTGTGGGTATTTTTCACTCTCAAACCCCGGGGGTTGCCTCACATATTCTTCTTCCTCTATCACCCCATTCAAGAAAGCACTCTTGACATCCATTTGGTACAACTTGAACCCTTTAGCCACGGCAAAGGCTAGAAGAATTCTAATTGCCTCCAAACGGGCCACAGGAGCCACAGGAGCAAATGTCTCCTCATAATCTATGCCCTCTTTCTGGTTGAACCCCTGAGCCACCAACCTCGACTTATTTCTCACAACCATCCCATTTTCACGCTCTTTGTTCTTCCACACCTACTTGGTACCTATGGGACGACAATTTGGTGGTGGATTGACTAACACCCAGACTTGGTTTCTCTCAAAATTTTCCAACTCTTCATGCATGGAATTCACCCAATTCTCGTCAGACAAAGCGTGTCGAATACCTTTGGGCTCAAAAGAAGCGACAAAAGCAGAGTGAGCGAAATGAGAAGTATTCCTTGACCTCGACCGTGTAGTGCGTTCATGAAGATCACCTATGATCGTCATTGGTGGATGATCCACCTGTACACGCCGGGGAGCCTCTCGCCTGAACACAATCTCCCCCTCAGCAGCAGCCTCCACTCGAACAGCTCAGTCGTAGTGGGTGTAGGGGATGGTCCATCCTCGATCGTCGTCGTAGTAGTGGAAGTAGCGTTTACACGATCAGCCGCGGGAGCATCACCACCATCATCATCGTCGTCTCCATCTCCATCCTTCTCATCCTCAAAGATCCTCGCTCCAATCTCCTCATCACCTGCACACTCAAAAGCAGAAGAGCTACATGGCTGTGTCTCGTCGAAAGTTACCTCGCAAGTCTCCATGATTCGGTTAGTGTCAAGGTTGAGCACACGATATGCTCTAGAATGAATCGCATAACCAAGGAAAATACCATCCGAACATCTAGACTCGAACTTATCCAACTTGCCCTTCTTCAGAATGAAACACTTGCAACCAAAAGCTCTAAAATGACTCACCTTCGGTTGTCGGCCATGCATCAGCTCATAAGAGGTCTTCTTCTTAAAGGCATGAAGGAAGATGCGATTTGAGACATAGCAAGCAATATTGACCGCCTCGGCCTAGAAACGCCTAGGAGTCCTATGCTCATCGAGCATTGTCCTGGCCATCTCACAAAGAGTCCGGTTCTTCCTCTCCACTACGCCATTCTGGCAAGCAACGTATGGAGAAGAATACTGATGATCAAGACCAAGATCACTGCAAAAGGTATCGAAATGAGAGTTTTTGAACTTTGTGCCATTGTCACTGCGTATAGCTCGAATGGCATCACCATGTCTCTCATTCTTCAACCTCAAGATCAAGTTCTGAACAAAGCCAAATGTCTCGCTCTTATCCTCCAAAAAGAAAACCCAAGAGTACCTCGAAAAATCATCAACAACCATAAGAACATACCACTTCCCACCCTCACAGCGAACACGAGCTGGCCCAACCAAATCCATGTGCAACAGCTCACAAGGTCGCTCGGTCATGACCGCAGTCAGAGGGGCATGAGAAGCAGCAACCATCTTTCCATGCCGACAAGAAGCACAAGCCAAATCCTTCTCGAATTTCAACTTAGGCAATCCTCGGACAAGATCAAGACCACTCAAGCGGGAAAGCAACTCAAAGCTCAAGTGTCCCAATCTCCTATGCCATTTCCAAAGCTCGGCCGAAACGCCAGCAACAAAGCATCGAGGAGGACCAACAGACTGGGAAAAATCAGCACAGAAGATTTGACCATGGGGGATGATCGTACTGACAAGATCACCTCGAGAATCAAGCACACGAGAAGCGCCCGACTTAAAACGAACCTCAAAACCTTCGTCTAGTAACTGAGATACTGACAATAGGTTAAAACCAAGTGACTTGACCAGGGCCACACTTCTTAAGGTAACCTTGCTACTCACCTTCACCATACCTTCAGCAAGCACTCGTCCTCTCCCATTGTCCCCGAAAGTGATGTACTCCCTCGTACTCACCGGGGTGAGGCTGGAGAACCACCCACGATCTCCGGTCATGTGTCGTGAGCAACCGAAGTCGATCAACCAAAAGTCCTCCAAGCTTCCACCTGCAATAAAAAACGAGAACGAGAATGAGCAAGCGACTCAACACTGGGGTTAGTACCAAAAGAGTCAAACCAGTGTCGAGACATTTGCTCAAAAGAAGGGTTCGCAAAATCCATCCTACCAAAACCTCTAGGCGGAGCCCTCTCACGCCTACCACCAAAGGACCTGTCACATCTCACGGGAGGTGTACGCGCACCACGAGGGGGAAAACGTGGCCCGTAGTCCATCTGAGACCCAAAGCTCCGATCGTGCCTCCCAAACTCGTAACGGTCATGAGAAGGAGCACGTCGAGCCAACTCACCACGCCCAAACCCAACACGCCTATCTCTCTGAGGAAAACCACCTCCACCTCCACGAGTGGGAACTGTACGCACATACACCTCACCCCTAGGTAGAGGCCCTCTACGAGGCTCAGGCACACCACAAGAAAGGTGGTACCTGTCCTTGTTTTCCATCTCCCTAGCAAACCTTTCATCTCTCTTCCTCCTGAAACAGAACTCATCCTTATGCCCATCCCTCCCACAATACTCACAATGGAAGTGGATCGGCTGTGGCTTAGGCGGTGGCTTTTCTGTGGGCTTCTCAACACCTTTCTCTCCTGACTTCCCCTCAAAGACATTACCCAGGTTGCTCACAAACTTGATGGGTTTCTGGTAATTCTCTATTTTCTGGGGAACACTGGTGGGTCTAGAGTTGTATCAAGCTTGTTTCTGAGGTGGTTTGGCTTGGTAGCATATTTGTTCATGGGTATGGTGTGTGGTGGAGTAGGAGTCTCTCCAGCTTTCTCTTCTCCCTCGCCACTCTTCTCACCACTCTTGTCAGCCCCAACACCTGACCATCAAACCTCTTGAACTGAGCCAACATCAAACTCAATTGTGGCTCATGCCCAGACAACCAACTCATCAATTTCCTAAGCTCATCATTTTCATCCTGCAAACGATCAGCATAGTGTGCAAGTTCCATGTTTTTCAAAGCATGCATTTCACAGGTTGAACATGATGTAGGAAGAGGAGCTTTCAATGCCGCCTCAAGAGAAACAATTCTAGTGTAAGATTCATCTAGCCTAGCATGCAAAATAGACATGAGGTACAAGCTCCTAACAAAGCTAGCCTAGACTTCAATTCATCACACTCAATCCTAACCACATCTAGTTCCTCAAGAGTAGAGGCATGTTTCTCCTTGAGAGCAGTCAAATCAGTAAGAAAAACTGAGCAATGACCACAGTGTATCTCATTTCTAGCATCCACAAGCAAGGATTCAAGCTCAGCTATCTTATCCTTAGCATCACCCAACAAAGACCTAAATTCTCTCTTCTCCTTGTTGGTTTTTCTAAGCACATCATCACGGTTATCAAGCAACTCATTCAGCCTAGCATTCTCCTCTAGCAAGAAGTTGGGATCCTGTCGTACCTCTTTTTCGGAATCAGAGTTCGAATCCGAGCTGTACCTCCCACCTATCTTGGAATGCGCCATGCCGCAAAAGCCTCCTTGTGCGGCGAAGCTCAGACCGGTGAAGTTCTTGCCCGTGTGCCGCTTGTCCTTGCGCCTTTCTTGCTCTTCCTCGCTGCTCGAGTCGGATGAAGCATCGCTTGATGTCGAGTCGATGTCGCTTGCTCCGGCTACCATCGCTCGAGCCGTCTTCTTCTTGTGGCTCCCACTCTTCTTGTGCCTTCTCTCACCCTTGTCCTTGTGCTTGTCCTTGTAGTCGTTCCGGGAGTGGTGCTTGTTGTAGTCATTCTTGATCTCCATGGCTTCAGGGCATTCGGTGATGAAGTGCCCGTGCTTCCCGCACTGATAGCACATTCCCGAGCTCCGCCTTTGTTGGTGTTTCGTAGCGTCGTCATCTTAAGAACAGATCTAGGACCCGTCCTTAGTGACAACACCAGGAAACGCCTTGTAGGCACCTCTCAATGTCACAACTAATGGCGCGGTTAGCGTGAACATCGAGACTTGCCAAAGGTTAATCTAAACGAACATGAACGAATCCGCAAGCGCACAGATAAACCATTGTAGCATTTCCCCATGGAAGGAGATTATTCCAAGGGTATCGTATCCGTGGAAGGCAATGGCGGATATCTTAGACTTATGCTTTTGCTCTGAATGTAAACCAAGAGATAGATATAGGAAACAACACACTCAAAGACAGGGGTAAGATAAAAGATATACGGGGTAGTGTGACACACACACTCAAATCTACCTCTACTCTAGCACACTACGGCTTAGGGGGAACATACGAGTTAGCTCTAGGTTCTAATGCACTAAACATACAAAGCTAGAAGATACAAGAGATGGGCACGAGTATTACATGAGAGAGATAAGGTTCAGCACCCAGGTACAAATGGGGAGCTAGCCCGCGACGACCAGCACTCTGTGAAACTAGACTTTAGACTCCTACAGCAGGTACCCCAGCGCGGAGGTTGCCCTAGGATCCAACAGGGCTGTCACCACCTGAGGACCGACCTCTCATTACGGGGGGTATGCTCATAACTATCGTAGCCAGACAACCCAGGCACCATGCCTACGTTGCTGCTAGACTCCACCCAACCCGGGCTATTGTGACCCAGGGTGAGAGCCACCAGAAGACTGGTCAACTAGACCGAGTACCGTAGCTTGAACACAGACCTCATGCAACACTCTCATGCCATCTAACAAGATCGACTAAGGCTAGACATACGAATAGATATGAACTCTCTTATGTCTAATCAATAAGATCAAAGGGTCGTGTTCGTGAAGAACTCGAGCCTCTAACTTATGAACAAAGACATAAGGAAGGAGTTTATCACCCTTCAAGTGGATCAAAAGGTAGTGTTCACGAAGAACACAAGCCTCTAAATGATGAACAGAGGATGAACTCAAGAACATATCAAGAATATGATCTACCATGACTTTATATGAAATAGCTGAATAACTGAAGTAGATCAAAGTCATACAAAGAAATAAAGATAAAAGAGAACTCATACCTAGACTTCCAAGAGGACTTGGAACCTGAATAAGAGCTACTCTAGCCTACCCCCTAGCCTTGGAAACTAAAAGTGCGAGGAGAATGAGAGAGTGGTGTGTGAGAAATGGGAGCCCCTCCCCTTCTATTTATAGGCGAGGACAAGGCTTGCTCGGACGCCCAAATGACCCCTAAACACCCGGGAGTGAGGCAATGGACCAATGAGCAACCAACACATGGAAGGCCAGGATCAAAGGCCCCTAAGGCGGTTTGGCCGATCCTACACGCTCGACTCCTCAATGGCCTCGACCTTGGCACTCCACACAGACCTATCCAGGGCATGCAAAAGCATGATAGCTTGATCATGATCCATGTATGGTAGCACTATCACATTGGCCCTCATGTTGTTGACTATGCTAGTGAAGCGCTGGAACATAGCATCGGTCGACTCACCGGAGAGATGAGTGAAGTTCTCGTACTCCCTCCGGTAAGTGGAAAACAAACGGGCTTGCACTTGGGCATTGCCAACATGAGCATTTCTCAATTTAAGCCAAATCTTTCCGGCCACATTCTCTCCGTACACTCGCTCGAACTCCGAGGCACAGAGAGCACGGAACAAGTAATCAACGGCCTTACTATTGGCCTCACACATGTCCCGTGATCCTGGAAGTAGAAAACTGTCTGGGATGACATAATGAGGATTCTGAGTGACCTCCCAGATCAGAGTTCCCTTCCCTCGCAAAAACGCGCCCATGCGCCTCTCCCACATCGGGTAATTTTTGCCATCAAAGTGCGGAGGACCTGACCCCTTGCCATAATCGCCCATCTTTGGATCTTAGACTGGTTAGAATCAAGAAGATCCGTAACCAGCTCTGATACCAATTGAAGGACCTAATAGGCGGCCAGAGAGGGGGGGAGTGAATGGGAGCCGATAAAAATTCTTCCCGAAGGTCGAACTCAGCCTATACCTCGATTGCCACTCCGAGTACTCGTGCACACCAAAGAAGCTCTAGACCAGTCACAAACAAGCCCTCAAGAACAAGAGACAAGCCTAGAAGCAAAGAGCGGAAGCACAAAAGCAAGAACCATAAGACTTAGCCAAATCTGCGATGCCCAGGCCGGACAGTCCGGACGGGTACTGCAGACAGTCCGCGAGTACGGCGGACAGTCCGTGAACCCCCGGCGGACAGTCCGGAAAGGACCCCGAGCCAACAGTGCTGCACCGAGGAAATTCGGACAGTCCGGGCAAGCATCGCGGACAGTCCGGGACCTCGCGGACAGTCCGACCACCCCAGGCGGACAGTCCGGCAAAACTCGCTGGACACCCCAGACAAACCTCGAGCCACCCCAGACAAAATCCAAGCACCGCGGACAGTCTGCACAGCCCACGCAGATAGTCCGACAAACACCCTGCAACAAAACCCTAGCGACAGAATGGATCGAAACACGAACGCGCACGAACACGGAAGAACACATGACGAACAGAGGCCACGCGGATAGTCCGCACGCGGCTCGCGGACAGTCCGCTAGACGCGGACAGAGCAGAAAAAGCTCGACCCCGCGAGGTCAACTCTCCAAATCCATCACTAGATCTCCCAAACGGCTAAAGCTCTTGAGACAAGATTTGGGGGAGATGATAAGCAACACAAGAGGAAGCTATGCCCCAAAAATCTCGACCTCTAAGCCATTAAATCACCGGGAATCGCGGATCACACGAACTACCACCAAGAACTCGAACTCCGGCCACAAACTCACGAATCGAAGGCTTTCCCCGGCGTTTGAGGGGTCAAGATCACACACAAAGATGCGCAAGGCATCCACCCATGATCCCCTCGAAGAAATTCGAAGGAAAATGCCCTCAAATCCCCGAATCGAGCGAAGAACGAAACGCCCCAAAAATAACCCCGAAAATGACACGAAAATCACTAAGGACTAGGAGATCACCACAATGCAGAATGCTTCCATACATCCAGTGGTCAGAGTCTATACAAGAATCTAGCCTAAGGAATACAGAGGGAAAAGAAGCAGTTCAGAGCAATCTACCGGGGGAGGAAAACCTATGGTCCAAGAGAGAGAGATGCCATCCACCTCTCCGCTATTTATACGAAGTCCATCGGAGGGAGGTAAATGACCACGCTACCCCTACAACTTGAAATGAAGATACAACCCCTCAGGGGCATTTTAGTCAAGTCTTCATCGAGCGGACACGCTTCCACCACAAACTTGCTTAGCATCGACGCAAGCCCCACGATCACGCCACGTGCCCCCCACCTCGAAGCTTCCCGAAGCTCCCGGATCACCATCTCCGTCGCCTCGGGCCTCCGGACATGGTTTTGAGGCCCAAACCAAGAAACCGTCCACTGATGGTTTTGTGGGCAAACCAACAAACCCCGCGTGCAAGCTTCGGGCTTGATCCGCTACCTTGCACCGGCCCATGTTCACGACTTCAGCCCGCCAGTCTTGCACCGGACGGCTCGCACTTGACCCCATCAGCCACCGGGTCCATCGAACCAAGCCTACTTGCCTCTCCATCACCCGGAGGCCACCACAGCTAAGACCTTTCGCGCTTGTTCTTCACCTGCACCAACACGAGTCAATCCGCGACCTGTACCTGCACACTTAGCCAAGCATCACTCCACACAACGTTGTCAATCACTCATCACTAAGGAGTGACCCTCCACTGGTCCTCGGACACACCTGGTCCTCAAAGGTGTTAGAAGAGAGGGTTGTCTCCAGAAAGTTTATTCCATGGTTTCACTCATAATGGGTGGATGGTGTGTACAAGGATAACCTTCCTGGGGTAGTGGGGGTAAAGGTAGAAATAAAAGGAAAACAAAAGATACGAGGATAGTCGGGTTCGTAGATTCTCGACAACCGTTCCCCGGCAACGGCGCCAGAAATGCTTGTTGGTATTTCTTAACGTCACCACTATGGTGCCGGGTTAGCGTGAGCGTGTAAGAATCACCCGGGTATACTGACGGGTGCGAACGAATCCGCAAGCGCACGGATACACCGTTGTAGCACTTCACCTCAGGAGTATTCCCAAGGGTATCGAATCCAAGGAACAGTATGGGGGACTCTACGAGTGACTATCCAAGGGCACACAGTCCCTGCTGAGGTAGGTGAGTGATATGAAGTCTCCTGTAGGTTCTCGACTCTAGAGAAGAACAAGCTCGGATAAGATCTCGCTTCGGACACCGGCCCCTCCTGGCTATAACAGTTGGTTCATGGCAAATGGTTGCCTACACGTTATATCCGAACGTGGGGGATTTCAGTGGGTCCAATGGCTGTCACTACCGCGGCCTACCCCAAGACAAACCGTGGGATACAGGGCATTCGAAGGATAACCAGCATTCTAGACACCACATCTACACCACCGACTACTACTATAGTGTTGGCGTTTCATAGCGTCGTCATCCTAAGAACAGATCTGAGACCCGTCCTTAGTGACAACACCAGGAAAGCCTTTAGGCACCTCTCGATGTCACAACTAATGGCACCGGGTTAGCGTGAATATCGAGACTTGCCATAGGTTAATCTAAACGATCATGAACGAATCCGCAAGCGCACAGATAAACCATTGTAGCATTTCCCCAAGGAAGGAGAGTATTCCAAGGGTATCAAATCTGTGGAAGGCAATGGCGGATATCTTAGACTTATGCTTTTGCTCTGAATGTAAACCAAGAGATAGATATAGGGAACAATACACTCAAAGACAGGGGTAAGATAAAAGATATACGGGGTAGTGTGACACACACACTCAAATCTACCTGTACTCTAGCACACTACGGCTTAGGGGGAACATACGAGTTAGCTCTAGGTTCTAATGTACTAAACATACAAAGCTAGAAGATACAAGAGATGGGCATGAGTATTGCATGAGAGAGATAAGGTTCAGCACCTAGGTACAAACGGGGAGCTAGCCCACGACGACCAGCACTCTGTGAAACTAGACTTTAGACTCCTACAGCAGGTACCCCAGCGCGGAGGTTGCCCTAGGATCCAACAGGGCTGTCACTACCTGAGGACCGACCTCTCGTTACGGGGGGTATGCTCATAACTATCGTAGCCAGAGAACCCAGGCACCATGCCTACATTGCTGCTAGACTCCACCCGGCCCGGGCTATTCTGACCTAGGGTGAGAGCCACCAGAAGACTGGTCAACTAGACCGAGTACCGTAGCTTGAACACAGACCTCATGCAACACTCTTATGCCATCTAACAAGATCAACTAAGGCTAGACATACGAACAGATATGAACTCTCTTATGTCTAATCAATAAGATCAAAGGGTCATGTTCGTGAAGAACACGAGCCTCTAACTTATGAACAAACACATAAGGAAGGAGTTTATCACCCTTCAAGTTGATCAAAAGGTAGTGTTCACGAAGAACACGAGCCTCTAAATGATGAACAGAGGATGAACTCAAGAACATATCAAGAATATGATCTACCATGACTTTATATGAAATAGCTGAATAACTGAAGTAGATCAAAGTCATACAAAAAAATAAAGATAAAAGAGAACTCATACCTATACTTCTAAGAGGACTTGGAACCTGAATAAGAGCTACTCTAGCCTACCCCCTAGCCTTGGAAACTAAAAGTGAGAGGAGAATGAGAGAGTGGTGTGTGAGAAATGGGAGCCCCTCCCCTTCTATTTATAGGCGAGGACAAGGTCGCACAAGCAAAGGCAGAGGCCGCCAAGACGGTGAAATTAGAGAGCGCCAAGAAGAAGCAGAAGAGGGCGAAGAGCCCTACCCCACTGTCGGAGCAGCAGAAGTAGGATGAGGAGGTCGTCGCGGATGATGACTCCGAGGAGGTTGATGAGGAGATTGAGGCCAAGGACCTCAGTTCCGAGACCAAACGTCACAAGGAGGAGTTGATGGAGGTCACCCAGGAGGACCTCCAAAAGCTAGCTCATGAAAAGCAAATCAGGAGGGATCTAGAGATCGATCTCATGGTTGTGATGCAGCCGCTTTATAATGATCAAGTCATCATTGCAGGTCATGAAGTGGAGATGGCCGACCTCTAGAGTGTTCCGGGCTTCGTAGCCCACTGAGGGGGAAACATTGTCGTTGCTGGAGAGGCTCACATCGGCTCTAGAGAAGGTCGACGTGCTGCTGTAAGCTGCGAGCAGGGCAACAGCTATGGAGACGCTGGTGCGGGTGAAGTCGCACTTCCCAGAGGTAGAAGTCCAGCAGATTGCTGACGGTCCGAATCTTGAAGCCGACCTTCGACAGGTCGAACTTGAAGTGGAGGACACCGCCAACAAGGTCGATATGGGAGCCCAGAGCTCCACTCCGCCAGCTACAGCCCTAGAGGTCGATGCCGGAGTTCGAAGTTCTGCTCCGCCACCTACGACCCCAGAGGTCGTGCTGGATCCAAAGCCGGTCAATGTGCTGCCTTCTCAGGAGGCTCACGATGTTGCAGCAGATCAAGCACAGCTCGAACCACCGCCACGCCAGGGGACAGCCGTGCCGGGAGGACAGGGTCCGGCCATGTACTGGTCTGAGTATGAGATGTACCAGGCCAAGGAGTTGGACTGGAACGGCACACCTTTTGAGGATGACATCCTCGACGATTATGAGGACACCAAGGTGATCCAGAGCTCCATCATCAGCCTGGGGCAGGCCTTCCAAGTGAGAAATCGTTGTTGCGGTAGAGGAACATAGGGGTTTCATTGACCTGTTAGTAAAGTAACAAATTTGTTTTGAACTTTACAGAACATGGCCACCCGAGCCAAGGCTCGGGCAGACTTATGCAGGGGTGCCGCTGCTATCACGTTGGAGGCGCACCAGTTGGACCTCGAGCTCCAACACGTAAAAAAGGAAGCCGCCCTCTAGAAGAAGAAGCTTGTTACCAGAAGAAGAAGCTCGCTGACGAGCTGGTTGAGCAGAAGTGCTTGGCTGCCAATACTGACGAGTTGTTGAAGCAGGTCAGCAAAGGTAAGACCAAGTTCCTCATAGGTCGTAGGGTGTGTTTATTTTGCAATAAACTTGTACTAACAACTGTTAATGCAACAGATGCGCAGGTCACGGAGAAGCGACTAAAGGAAGACCTTCAGGAAGCTGAGAAGGCCATTGCCACCCTCAAGGAGGAGAACAAGGCGCTGATCAGTAATGAGTACACTGTTTTCCAAAAGCGAGCTCATGAAAAGCAAATCAGGAGGGATCTAGAGATCGACCTCGTGGTTGTGATGCAACCGCTTTATATTGATCAAGTGATCAGTGCAGGTCATGAAGTGGAGATGGCCGACCTCTAGAGTGTTGCGGGCTTCATCATGGATAAGGTCGTCCCGTAGCCCACTGAGGGGGAGCCATTGTCGTTGCTGGAGCGGCCCACGGCGACTCCAAAGAAGGTCGACATGCTGCTGCAAGCTGCGAGTAGGGCAACAACTATGGAGACGCTGGTGCGGGTGAAGTTGCACTTCCTGGAGGTAGAAGTCCAGAAGATTGCTGACGGTCCGAATCTTGAAGCCGACCTTGGACAGGTCGAACTTGAAGTGGAGGACGCTGCCAACGAGGTCATAGAGAGACTAGTCTTTGAAGATGACGAGGAGTAGTAGACCTAGATTGTAAATAGGTTAGCTTTTGCATGCCCTTGTTGGCCGGAGCACAACAATATCTATGTTGTGTAAAAAAATTTATGAAATGAATCTAGCTTTATTATGCAAAGTCTTTTACTTATTCAACCTTGACGGCTCGGAAGCACTTGTGTTTTCAATTCACTAACCACTGCTCAAGGCGAGGACGACTTACCGACCATACAGCTCAGCGGGGAGACTTACATATGATCGGCGTGTGAACGAGGCCAAGGACCTAGGTTTAGCAACCTCACAATCAAGGTCGAACAAGCAAAAGACAAGCAATCCAAAGGTGGAAAGACGATCCTCAGGTCAAACGACCCTTCAGTTGGCAAGGCCAAGCCCCCGAGCATATCGAGGGGGAGGAAAAAACATAGACCCTCAAGTCTAACGACCCCGTAGTTGGGAGGGCCAAGCCCCCGAGCATGTCGAGGGGGAGGGAATCAATCACAGCACACAGAGAGAGAAGCAGCAACTTCCAAGGGTTGAAAAAAAATATCTAAAAACTAAACTTTATCAAACTAACTTCAGCATAATTGGTGCCAGCATCGTAGATGCGATCCTTCAGAGCTTGTAGAACCATGTCGTTGGCCCGCTCGACCTGGCCATTGCACCTGGGGTCAGCGAGTCGGTTTCAACCTGCTGAACGAACTTGATCGTGGCGTTATCGAGGACGACTTGGCCGGCAGCTACAGCGGCAGATCTCGATGGCATGGAGCCGAAGGTGATGTCGATGGGGTTGGCGAGGAAGTCCGCCATGTTGGCGGGGAAAATGACGCTGTTGAACAAAGCCATCGAAGTCGCATGGAGAACTCTGGATCTGCCCCTACCTGGTGTGCCAACTGTCGGAGGTTTAGATCTGCACAGTCCACAGGGGGGTCAACCCTGCTGGTTTAGATTCGGATGGGGCGATCTGGAGCTAAGCGCTGATGGTTATGCGAAAGCACACGGAACACGGCGAGTTTATACTGGTTCATGCCTCTGAAGAGTAAAACTCTATGTCCAGTTGTTGGTGTAGATTTCTTGAGGATTGCGTGGTTACAAGGGGGTCGCCCTGCCTGTGGGGACTACCCTCTTATATACTTTTAATATGTATATATGGGCGCCCGGTTGCCAATAGTACCATTCCCTGGATCGGCTGATGGTACCGGCACTTCACAAGAAGTATCAGATCCATATATCGTAAAGCAAGCAAAACATTATTTAAAGAAGTTAGAGGGCAAGAGAAGAATTCTACCAAAGGTGAAACCTCAAACTTGCAGCAGAGTTCGATGTAGCAAGACCATAACCCTAGGCAGCTTGTCTGGAAATGGTTTGGGCAGACCCTCCCCTGCGACGAAACTCATCCTCTCTTTATTCTGAATTGAAGGGATAAGGGAAGCAAGAGTGAGCACCTAAAATAGGTACTCAGCAAATCCCAGCGTATCAAAAATTAACCTATATCTACATGCAAGATTGCCAATGGAAAGGAAATAGGTCTTGACAATTATAAAGTAAAATAATGCAAGTGAAATAAGTTTTAGAGAAAAGCAAAAAGTAAAGCAAGTATAAATAAGTAGGTTGGTCTTGGAGGGGGAACACGTAGCCTCCCCTACCAGTCCCCAAATTTTATTAAACTCAGCGACCGTCGTGGTCCACTGAGCCGGCATCCGCCGTATCACTTTGTAAGGGCCACAACCCTGTCTCACCCTATCCATTATGACCAGAAAAGTGTAAACTAATAAACGGGAGCTTTTACCAAGAGTGCTCATAACCGAGAGCCACATCTATTCGAAAAGATCAAACTCTGCACAGAGGAGTACACTAACCCATACGTCTGACCAGTCCATACCAAGGCCTTTGGCAGTACTGGCCACATTAACCATACCCACCGACATCTATTCGTGGATTACATTCTCATCCACTCCTAGATAACATTCCCTAGCTCCATCCACATCTACACTGACGCCTAAGAAGGGGTCATTCCACCACCACCCGCCTCATGGGTCCACAACCCGAGACAAAAGCATATGCATATAAAATGTGGTATACAATACCACCGCGCCATTCCGGGCGCCATAACATCCCCGATGACCCGTACCGACCAGACCTGGGACTCTGCGAAGGTCCTGCTCCATCACATATGTTGCCCACCATGGCCCCTTGGGATGGTTTACTAGGTTCAGTGGTGGGGTGCGATCCAAGGCTGCACATAAACAGGCATTCCCGACAGGCTATGCCTTTTTGGCTACGTATGGTCATACTAAAACACTAGAAAGACTTTCCCGTGAACCGGTCCTTATACGACCGGAGTAAGCATGGACAGGATCCTCCACCGAGGCTGCCCCCATACTCCCATGTCCATCCTTAGGGAGTCTAACTCTCTTTAGTGGGTTCATTTTATTACCAACTATCTCTATCTACCTCTCCCTACCAACAAAGATTCTTTCATGAGTATATGTGAAAAAGTAAACTAAAGATGATGCTCGATCATCGACTGAGTCGAGATTGGGACCATTGAGTCCTTTAAGCAGAATGCATGTCAATTTAATATCTTGGTTCATTTTAATTAAAAACGGTGGATAAGGTATGATCAAGGGGGTGTTACTGGGACTTGCCTTAATCCAATGAGGGGGGAAAACTATAGAGTTGTCCTGAGCTTCCTTGTCTTGATCGCGATCGTTTTCTTGAACCTTGCTTGATCTTCTGATGAATAACACTCCATCTATAGTAACGAAGTTATACGCATAAATATGAATAAACCAACAATCATTGCAAGCATCAAACATAAGTTAGAGGGTTAAGAATGTGATCTAAGGATCTAGTGCGAGACCTTAAGATCGAAAGTGTTGATCGTGACATGAAATGATCGAGCCGGTTACAAAAATATGGACCTCTCTATAAAGAAAAAGCGTGCTTGGATACAACTAGGGCAAGGAATGGGAGATTTCATGTGCCTAAGATATGGTTTAACTTCTATGGGCTTCTAATATTTTTAGGAATTTTGGGTGGAATCTTTGGAATCAAGGAAATGAGAAAGTGTATTTTTGGTGTACACAAAAGGGTCTTTTCTGTAGGTTGAAAAAGAGAAAAATATAATCTAATACCTAGAAATGTGCAAAAGTGATTTGGACAACATTTATAGGGTTTTTATGGCCTCTAAGATTTATGGAGAATATTTGGAAAATTCTAAGGTGGCTAACTAACACTTGGAGTGCACTGAGCTGTGTGGACATAACAGAAAAGTTGCGGCTCTGTGGCTGATAGATGGGGCCAGGGCTGATACGGCGCGGGCTGACGCGGCTGGCGTGGGCATCCACGTGGCTGTCCACGTGGTGAATTGTCGCGTGCGTAGCTGCACACGTGGCCAATGTGTGTGTGGTGTACGTGCACCAGGTGCACGGAGGGAAAGGGCACACATGGCATCTACGACATGGTTCTTGAGTCATGATCACATTCTGGAAATTCGGTTGTTTGAGTTTTTGTTCACATTTCTTAACGCAACTACCAACGAACGAGTTTGGAACCCATCCTGGTAATAGCACCAGAAATGCTGGTTGATAATTCTTAACGTTACAGGAGTCTGCAAGCGCACAGAAGTACCATTGTAGCATTTCCCCAAAGGAGTATTCCAAAGGGTATCGAATCCAAGGAAGGCTTCGGTGGATTAACAAGCTCAACACTATTCCAATGAGTATAGATCATAGACAAAAATAAATCAGACACTCAAGTGCAGGGGTAAGAAATGATAATGGGGTAGTGTGATCACACACACACTCACTCTCTCTCAAAGGTGTCCTCGGCATAGGAGGCAACATACAAGTTAGGTCTATGTTCTTATGTACTATACACATAAAGCTGGTAAGAATGAGTTAGATACATTAGCATTGAAGAACATTGACTTAAGCACTCAAGTACCACGGGGAGCTAACCTCCCGCGTTGCTTCCGCACAACTCCGGTTGTTAGACTTTAGACTCCTACAACTTATCCGAACGTGGGGGGTTTCAAAGGGACCAACGGCTGTCACTACCGTGGCCTACCGCAAGACAAACCGTGGGATAAACTCATAAGTAAGGTAGCTACGCAACCCAAGCACCATGCTTAGGTTGTTAGCCGGACTTGATCGGCCCGGGCTATTGTGACCCAGGTCAAGCCACTAGATAAACCAGCCAATTACACCGAGTACCGTAGCTTAAGCACAGACTTGATACAACGCAGTCATGTCCTCTAACTAGATCAAACCAGGTTAGGTGCACAAACGTATTCGTGTGTTCCTATGTCTTTTCAACTGGATCAAAGGGTCGTGTTTGCGAAGAACACGAGCCTCTAACTTATGAACAAACACCGAAAACATGTGAAAGTCACACGTCAAGTGGATCGAAAGGCCTTGTTCATCAAGAAAAGGTGCCTCTAAATGATGAACAGGTGAAGAACACATGAACAAATCACCCATGTATACTAACACGACTTTATATGAAATAGCTGAATAACTGAAGTAGATCAAAGTCATACAAATGAATAAAGATACAAGAGAACTGATACCTAGATCCCAAAGTAGACTTGAAACCTGAAGTAGAACTACTCTAGCCTACCTCCTAGCCTTGAAACTAAAAGTGAGAGAGGTGTTGCAAATGTGGATGTCTAAGAATGAGCCCCCTCCCCTTCTATTTATAGGCCAGAGCACCCGCGAGGAGAGGATGCAAACACCCCAAGAATGGCCTCTAGGACCAATAGGGAAGCACCATGTGGAGGGCCAGGATGAGCCGTGCCAAGGTCGGTTCGACCGACCTGTGGGGTCGGCCGACCCCCTGGTGGGCCCCCCTAGCTTGTGCTTTCTCCAGGTGACTCTCCTGTGGGTCCTTAGGTCAGTCCCCAGTGTCCACTCCCTTTTGATGCGGTGGTGGGCCCATGGATCCATGTGATGTCCATGTGTCATGCTCTGATTCGTCGGAGTGTGCTTCATTTGGATTGCTTGCATGGCATGCATGCATGGCGCCCTTGTTGGCAGGTTTGCATGCATGGCATCCTTGTTGGCAGTCCTCCTAGGATGAGGTGATGTGGCATGGATCATAGAAGGTGAGTTTGCCACTCTTTTCTTGCTTAGTTTCCTGTAATCAAATAATCTCCAAGGACAAGTGGAACTACATTATTCTTAACTAAATACGTGTAAGAAATACCTCATGCTCCTTTATTCATGAGTGTATTGATGGCTAAAGTAGGCACTAACAGCCATCAACAACTCCCCCAAGCTAGCCTGCTCGTCCCAAGCAAGAGATTAAGGACTTAGGTTGGTTGATCAGGAGTTGCTACGATGTTGTATTCCTAATGTATAACAAGATACAACTAGGTACTCTATCAAGGATTGAAGAAGTTGGCATTGATCTTACCTTACACTCGATTGATATGGGGCGTGTAGCTTCACCTGCCTTGGGAGGTTGAAAGATAGAATGGTTGTATAAAGATTACCAATCACATGTACCTTGATCAGTTATCAATCCAGAGGTTTTGCAGGTTTTTTCAAAAAGAAATCAAAGTTCCTCAAATGATACTCTCGGATCGCTCAATATGTATGATTCCTCACCAAGGCACTGTTTTGCCTTCTTTCACCACCTACTTCTAATAAGCTGATATGTGGAGTTGTAGGTAGGGAAAACATGTGGCATACCTGTTTCTCATGTATTGTCGAGTCGAAAACCGGATCCTTGGGAGAACAAGTCATACAACCTGATCAAGTTGTGCAAATGTGTGTGTATGGTGGATGGATGATGAACTTCTTTTTGCATGATTTTCCTCTCCTTCTTTTTGAAATTTTTGAGACTTGGGCTATGTCTCTTTATTCTATCTTTCTTTTTTTTATGCATGCCCTTGAACATGTGTTTTTTACATAGCCCATAGTCCTTACTGAATATTTTTTGGAGGGAGAGTAATCATGGAACAATGCGCGGAGCATTATTTTGTGGAATGGATGGGGATGGATGAAATGATGGTTGCTAACTTCTAGTGTAGAAGTTTTGCATATGGTGGTGTGTACGTGATCTTGATCATGGGAGTAATGACAAGTTTACTCACCGAGGGTCACAACAATTCGACAAGACTCAATGAAGAAATCAGGTAGCATATGTGGAGATTTAACAACAGCTAAGGTCTACATATTGCCTTGGATAGGAATTTCTTATCATTGAGGAACTTATCATTTTAACATTTTTCAAAAGAAAACTCCAGATATCAAACATCACTTAGTACTAGCTCATAGCAACTCTATTACACCATATCATACCTCACAACAACTTAGGCAAAGATCATGCTTTTGCTACCCACAAATTTGAAGCTCAGGTTCGATCATACTAGCCAACAAACTCAAAACTTAAATAGGATACTAAGTTGTAAACAAGGCATACAAGAGGAATAAACAGAGCAACTATTCATCATTTCAACCATGGAGAATAAGAACACTCTTACTGCGCATATGAAAACAAACTAATTTAAGAAAGCAAATAAATATTTTTTTGGTCTTATAAACTTTTTAGATTTTTATGTGTTTTTAGCATATGGGGTTCTGAAAACAATAGAAGATACAAGTTACCTCAGAATGGGGGTCCTCCCCCAAGCTAGCTTCAGGCTCACTGCTGTGGAGGGGGATATCCCATCCATGCGTAGTAAGCCCTCTGCTCCTCCAACTGTCACTGCTGTGTCTTGTACAGTTTAGACTCAAGGGAGTTGTCCGGATGGGTTCACCTATGAGCTCGTATTTCGACAGAGTGCAAACAGAATGGAGCAAGGATATCTTGATTCTTTTTAGAGGTTAGAACTTTTATTGAATAGGATAACTTACCGACGAAGGGCTCTTTTGTTTCAAGTCTTCCAGAGCCAGACTATATCCCACATTACTTACCTTAGTGTAGGGTCAGCCGCTCTTGGAGACGAGGGAGTCGGCTCCCTGTCCACTCTTTTCCACACCTTCTTGGTTGTCTTCGGTTTACGAGGTGCGGGGCATGGCGCCTTGGACTGGGACTTGGATTTCCAATATAGTTTCTGTCCTGCACTCATTTGCTCTTGCTCTTGCTTCCAGAAATTCTTCATAAAGGCAATGAGGCTGTCCACTTGTGGTTGTGTAGATTCACTTCCTTGGGCAGGAGTGCCCGTTCTTGGTGTGCCTTCAACCATTGAGCATTGTTCCTTACGTGGGCGAAATTCAAACCTTTCTTCCTTGCCATTGATGTGGAGACGGATTACTCCAGCGCCAACATCAATTTGTGCATCAGTCGTGCTCAGGAATGGACGTCCCAGAATGAGTGGTACTTCATTGCCAATGTCCATGTCAAGTACCACAAAGTCCACTGGAATGAAGCAATCTCGGACCTTCACCGGGATGTCCTCGGCTATCCCCGCTGGATGCCGGACTGATGAATCGGCTAGCTGCAGGTGCAAGGTAGTTGGGGATATTTCCGTATAGTTGAGTTGGTCGAAGACTACCTTTGGCATGATGCTAACACTGGCGCCAAGATCACAGAGGGCATGGTCGAATCTCTGTGTTCCAATTGTGCATGTGATCGTGGGGCACCCTGGATCCTTCTTCTTTTCTGGAAGATGATTGAGTATAGCTGCGCTACACTCTTCTGTGAGCTTCACCACCTCCGAGATGGGTAGAGCTCGCCTCTTGGTCAGGATATCCTTGAGGTAACGTGCGTACGTGGGTACACGCATTGCCTCAAGGAGTGGAACATTGATATATACTTTTTGAATCATGTCCACGAAACGAGTGAATTGTTCATCCACTGTTGTCTTCCTGTTTAGCTGAGGGAATGGTAGTATATTTGTTTCAATAAACTCAGGTTTATCTGTCCTGTCTTCAGGTGCTCTTGCTTGTGAGGGCTCCCTTATGCCAAGTGGTTCTCCATTGGGCTCTTCATCCCCTCTTGCGCTTTTCCTCGTTCCTGCATGGTTAGGATAGGGCGGATCGCGAGTGGTCTTAACCCCCTCTCATGACTACCGCTTTTGCATTTTCAACTGGTAGAACCACAGTGACTAATTGAGCCAACTAGATTTCTATCATCTTATTAAAGCTCAACTGGTCTTTAAGAGCAGATGAAAGGCTATAAATTTTAACATTAAGGCTCTCAAAAGCCTTGTCATAGGTAGTTGTTTTCTTATTAAAATCTTCATTAATCTTAGCTTGACCAAAGACTAGATCTTTCAAGGAAGGTTGGTTTGGGTTGAAAGAATCACCTTGATTACCTCCTTGATAATAAGGGCGCGATTGATTCCACGTTTGACCTCCTTGTGGATGATAACCGTTGTTGTTGCCGTTCATGTACATCACATCCTCCCGAGTAGCAGGGCAGTAATTCTCTGAATGCCCAGTATTACTACAGACTTCACAAGTCATGCGAGCATCCATAGCTTGAGTAGTGGTGGCCATGGCGGCCTTCTCATTGGTTAGACCATCTATTCTCTTCATTATTAGGTCCATCTTGGCGTGCAGCATATCCGCTTCCTTGACGGTATGTGTACCCCTTTGACGTGGCTGGAGTCGATCATCACTCCACCCTTGGTTGGTAACCATCTTCTCAATCAGTGTAGTAGCTTCAGTAATAGTAAGAGAGAAGAAGGCTCCTCCAGCTGCAGCATTAATATGGCCTCGGGCTGTCGGAGTTAGCCCATTATAGAAACTTTGAAGAACAAGCCAGTTGTCCATCCCATGATGAGGACAAGCCAGGATGTACTCCTGGAGCCTCTCCCAAGCTTCTGGGATAGTCTCGCTTGCTGCTTGCTGGAAACTTGAAATTCGCCCCCGAAGGACATTGGTTTTGCCCGACAGAAAGAACTTCGCGAGGAATGTTGCGGAGCACTTTGCCCAAGTGTTAATTTCTGCACGGTTCGCGTAGAACCACTGCTTCGCCTTTCCTAGGAGTGAGAAGGGAAACAGTCGCAGACGAATAGCATATTCCTCCACTCCTCGTATAGTGAAGGTACTACATAGTTCCAGGAACTGCTGCAGGTGGGCGCTCGCGTCTTCATTAGGCTTGCCACATAATGGGCTAGCCTGTACCATCGTGATTAGGCCAGACTTGATCTCGAAGTTTTCATTCTCAGTGTTGATCTTAGGGCTTGTCGGTACCTGGTCAGTAGAGGGACCAGAGTACTCACGGAGAGTCTTCTCGACAACAGCGTTGGCCATGGAAGTTGATGCGGATGGCACAAAGGAAGCTGGATCGACTTCTGAACGTTCACACAGAGGAGAGCCGAAATGAGTTCTTGCCTTCCTTACGAGTGACTCAGGATCTTCAGTGAAATTTGGCGGTAAGTCGAAACCAGTCTTGCACTACCTGTCTTCATCATCAATAGACAAAGAAGACAATCCAAGTTAGCCTGCATTAAGAACTGTTTTATTCCTATCATGATTATAAACATGTGCAAAGTGTTGATATGTCATCCTTAAGCCTTCCCTGGCAACGGTGCCAGAAATGCTTGTTGACATTTCTTAACGCAACTACCAACGAACGGGTTTGGAACCCATATTGGTAACAGCGCCAGAAATGCTGGTTGGTAATTCTTAACGTTACAGGAGTCCGCAAGCGCACGGAAGTACCATTGTAGCATTTCCCCAAAGGAGTATTCTAAAGTGTATCGAATCCTAGGAATGCTTTGGTGGATTAACAAGCTCAACACTATTGTAATGAGTATAGATCATAGACAGAAATAAATCAGACACTCAAGTGCAGGGGTAGGAAATGATAATGGGGTAGTGTGATCACACACACACTCACTCTCTCTCTAAGGGGTCCTAGGCATAGGAGGCAACATACGAGTTAGGTCTAGGTTCTTATGTACTATACACGTAAAGCTGGTAAGAACGAGTTACATACATTAGCATTGAAGAACATTGACTTAAGCACCTAGGTACCACAAGGAGCTAACCTCTCGCGTTGCTTTCGCACAACTCCGGTTGTTAGACTTTAGACTCCTACAGCTTATCCAAACGTGGCGGATTTCAGAGGGACCAACGGCTGTCACTACCGCGGCCTACCCCAAGACAAACCATGGGATAAACTCATAAGTAAGGTAGCTACACAACCCAAGCACCATGCTTACGTTGTTAGCCGGACTTGACCGGCCTAGGCTATTGTGACCCAGGTCAAGCCACTAGATAAACCAGCCAATTACACTGAGTACCGTAGCTTAGGCATAGACTTCATACAACGCAGTCATGTCCTCTAACTAGATCAAACCAGGTTAGGTACACAAACGTATTCATGTTTTCCTATGTCTGTTCAACTGGATCAAAGGGTCGTGCTCGCGAAGAACACGAGCCTCTAACTTGTGAACAAACCCCAGAAACATGTGAAAGTCACCCGTCAAGTGGATCGAAAGGCGTTGTTCATCAAGAACAGGAGCCTCTAAATGATGAACAGGTGAAGAACACATGAACAAATCACCCATGTATACTAACACGACTTTATATGAAATAGCTGAATAACTGAAGTAGATCAAAGTCATACAAATGAATAAAGATACAAGAGAACTCATACTTAGATCCCAAAGTAGACTTGGAACCTGAAGTAGAACTACTTTAGCCTACCTCCTAGCCTTGAAACTAAAAGTGAGAGAGGTGTTGCAAGTGTGGATGTCTAAGAATGAGCCCCCTCCCCTTCTATTTATAGGCTAGAGCACCGGCGAGGAGACGATGCAAACACCCCGGGAATGGCCTCTAGGACCAATAGGGAAGCACAACGTGGAGGGCTAAGATGAGCCGAGCCAAGGTCGGTTCGGCCGACCCCCTGGTGGCCCCCCTGGCCTGTGCTTTCTCCAGGTGACTGTCTTGTGGGTCCTTAGGTTGGTCCCCGGTGTCCACTCCCTTTTGATGCAGTGGTGGGCCCATGGATCCATGTGATGTCCATGTGTCACGCTCTGATTCGTCGGAGTGTGCTTCACTTGGATTGCTTGCATGGCATGCATGCATGGCGCCCTTGTTGGCAGGTTTGCATGCATGCATCCTTGTTGGCAGTCCTCCTAGGATGAGGTTATGTGGCATGGATCATAGAAGGTGAGTTTACCACTCTTTTCTTGCTTATTTTCCTGCAATCAAATAATCTCCAAGGACAAGTGGAACTACATTATTCTTAACTAAATACGTGTAAGAAATGCCTTATGCTCCTTTATGCATGAGTGTATTGACGGCTAAAGTAGGCACTTAACAGCCGTCAACAGTTTTCGTCATGCATGTTTGACTTGTTTACATTCGTATGAACAAGCTGATGAATATACGTTTATTGAAAGCTCAACCCTTTTTCAGATGGTGGGCTCGAACCGCAGTACTCCTGGTGGTTTCGGTGATTCTTGTGGCAGTAATCAACCCCTAACACCACCGAACATAAACCTTTCGGAGATGTCTGTTGCTACTCCAGCTGAGTTGTTGCGCCAGATTCTTCTATATCTACAGCAGCAACAGCAGCCCTAGGTCAATCAAAATGATGCACCAAATCAAGTGGCAACGTATGAACACTTTCAGACCATGAAGCCACCGCAGTTCACTAAGGCGGAAGAACCCCTTGAGGCAGATGCTTGGGTCCGAGCCATTGAAGACATGTTCACAGTGTTCACTTTACCATGCTAAGAAGAACGCAAGGCCAGCTTTGTGGCATTGCAACTACGTGGTCCTGCCTTGATGTGGTGGGAACACTACAAGTCCATGCAGCAATCTGGGCATGAAATCACCTGGTCTGAGTTCAAAAAGGCTTTTAGAGACCATAACATCCCTAAAGCACTCACAAACAGGAAAATGAGAGAGTTGTTGGCTCTCAAGCAAGGGTCAGATAATGTGTACCAGTATGCACGGAAGTTCAGCATCCTGTGCCAATATGGATGATATCATGTGGATACTGATGCGAAGAAGATGGAGCTTTTCCGTGATGGCCTGAATAGTGATTTGTATGAGTGACTGAATCTAGTAGAGCTCGACAGCTATCCTGAGATGGTGAATAAGGCTATCTCGCAAGAAGATGCCATGAAGAGGGATCAAGCTGAGAGGAAGAGGAAGACTAACTTCACGCCCAATAATGCGCATATTCAAAAGTTGCGCATGATGCAACAACCCTCACCAGACCACCGGCTGACTTCTTAGTTGGAAAGGTGGGTGGTTAAGCAATCCCAGGATCGACTACAGGAGAAGTTGCTTTTCCCAAATCCCCAGCAGCTTTTCCCAAAGCCTCCTATACCTACAGCTCCTAGTGTTAGCAATGGGCGTAGTTGTTTCAAATGTGGAAGTCTAGAACACTTTGCTAAGAAATGCCCACACCTTCGCCAGAACCATAAACATAACAAGCCCAATCAATCGAACCAGAGACAAGATTCTAAACCTAGCAACAAGGGTAAGAAGCAGATTGCTCAAGTCAAACAGAGCAGACTAAATTTCACTTCTGTGGTGGATATTCCAGAAGGAGCACCAGTGTTGATGTGCACATTCTTTATTCGAGGCAAACCTATCAAAATCTTGTTTGATTATGGTGCTACACATAGTTTCCTGAATGGAAAGACATTAAGCAAATTGGGACTAAAACCTTGCAATACCAATAAGGCATTTATGATAAAGACGGCTGGAGGAAAAATTTCTTCCGAGCTAGTGACTAGAGGAGTACCATTGGAATTAGGCAGCAGGACTGTTAACACGGATCTTATCATTTTGGGTTTAGAAGGCATGGATGTCATCCTAGGGATGGATTGGATGGAACGACATAAAGTTATCCTAGATATTTCTGAAAGGGTAATAGAGATCCGCTCCCCAACCGTTGGTCACACCACCTTGTACTTACCTAGTAAGGAAGGTGTACACCCGTGTTCGTATGTGACCATTATCAACCTTTTGGAAGAGATTCCCGTGGTACGGGAGTACCCAGATGTTTTTCCCGATGACTTGCCTGGCATAACACCAGACAGGGACATCGAATTCATGATAGAGCTTCAACCTGGTATTGCACCTATCTCAAAAAGACCTTACCGTATGCCACCCAAAGAGTTAGCCGAGTTGAAAACCCAATTGCAAGAATTGCTTGATAATGGGTATATTCGCCCAAGTTCTTCTCCTTGGGGAAGTCCCGCACTTTTCGTGAAGAAGAAAGATGGTAGTCTGCGGATGTGCGTTGACTATCGTCCTCTCAATGCGGTGACTATCAAGAATAAATATCATTTACCCCGCATTGATGTTCTCTTCGATCAATTGGCTGGTGCCGAAGTCTTTTCTAAGATCGATCTTCGGTCTGGTTATCATCAAATCAAGATTCGACCAAGTGATATTCAGAAGATAGCCTTCTCCACCAGATACAATCTTTATGAATTTCTGGTGATGTCCTTTGGTCTCACAAATGCACCTGCCTATTTCATGTACCTTATGAACTCTGTCTTCATGACGGAATTGGACAAGTTCATAGTGGTCTTCATTGATGATATTCTGATTTATTCCAAGAATGAAGAAGAACATGAAAAACATCTTCGGATTGTTTTGCAACGTTTGAGAGATCATAAGCTTTATGCTAAATTCTCCAAATGTCAATTCTGGCTGGATAGTGTGAAATTCTTGGGTCACGCTATTTCCAAGGATGGTATCTTCGTGAATCCTAG
Organism: Cenchrus fungigraminus; assembly: GCA_036936925.1. Classification (NCBI taxonomy): domain Eukaryota; kingdom Viridiplantae; phylum Streptophyta; class Magnoliopsida; order Poales; family Poaceae; genus Cenchrus; species Cenchrus fungigraminus. The sequence continues at coordinate 27,414,891 of CM072775.1, forward strand.
CAAAGTGCAGGAGGTTATGGATTGGAAGCCACCCAAGTCTGTGCATCAGATTCACAGTTTTTTGGGTCTAGTTGGCTATTATCGTCGATTTATTCCAGATTTCTCCAGGATAGCTAAACCCATGACTGAACTGCTAAAGAAAGGCGTCAAGTACATGTGGGATGAAGCTTGTGACAAGGCCTTTCACACCTTAAGGGAACATCTCACATCAGCCCCAGTACTAGCACAGCCAGATATGACGAAACCGTTTGATGTGTATTGTGAAGCTTCTAGCACTGGCCTTGGTTGTGTGCTTATGCAAGACAACAGGGTTATTGCCTATGCCTCACGAGCACTTTGACCTCATGAGAAGAATTATCCTACCCATGATCTTGAGCTAGCAGCGGTTGTGCATGCCTTGAAGCTTTGGCGGCATTATCTAATGGGAAATCGCTGCAATGTTTTCACCGATCACAAGAGCCTTAAGTATATTTTCACCCAATCAGATCTGCATATGAGGCAAAGAAGGTGGTTGGAATTGATAAAGGATTATGATCTAGAAGTCCAATATCACCTCGGTAAAGTCAACGTGGTTGCAGATGCGCTTAGCCGCAAGCATTGCAACTGCATGACGGTAGAGCCATATAATGAGATTTATGTGAAGAGATGAGAAAGCTTAACCTAGAAATGGTCGAGCATGAAAATTTGTATGCCATCTCCACAGAATCTCCTCTCCATGAGAGAATTGCTTTAGCTCAACTCAATGATGCAGGTGTCCAGACAATCAAACATAAGTTATCTGAGGGAGACCCCAAGTACAATTGTTTCCAGAAGGATGAACAAGGAGTAATATGGTTTGATCAGAGATTGGTCATTCCCCAGGATCCGGAAATAAAGAAGGATATTTTAGATGAGGCTCACCTCTCTAAATTCACCATTCACCCTAGTAGTACCAAAATGTACCGAGACCTTAGGGAAAATTTTTGGTGGTCAAACATGAAGGGTGAAATAGCCAAGTATGTGTCCGAATGTGATACATGTCAGAGGATCAAGGCTAGTCACTTGAAGACCGCAGGTCAAATGCAACCTTTGTCTATACCCGCATGGAAGTGGGATGACATAAGAATGGATTTCATCATAGGATTACCCCTCACTCCCAAGAAACATGATTCTATCTGGGTTATAGTGGACAGACTCACCAAGACCGCTCATTTCATTGTTGTCCACACTACCTATTCAGCTGAGCGTTATACAGAGATTTATGTTGATCTCATTGTGCGTTTGCACGGTGTTCCGAAGACTATCCTATCTGATAGGGGCACCCAGTTTCTTGCTCAATTTTGGGCTCAAGTGTATGAATCCTTGGGTACCAAGTTGATCCATAGCTCTAGCTATCATCCGCAGACCGATGGTCAGACAGAAAGAGTAAACCAAATAGTGGAAGATATGTTGAGAGCTTGTGTTATTCACTTTGACAAGACTTGGGACAAATGCTTAGCCTTGGCAGAGTTTGCTTATAACAATAGCTACCTAGCTAGTTTGAAAATGGCTCCTTTTGAAGCCTTATATGGACGAAGATGTCGCACCCCCTTGAATTGGTCACAAGCGGGGGAGAGAACCTTATTTGGTCCTAAGCTAGTACAAGAAGCTGAAGAGAGAGTGGAAGTAATTAGAGAAAATTTGAAAACCACTCAAATGAGACAAAAGAGCTATCATGACAAGGCGAAGGCACCCAGAGAATTTGAAGTTGGTGATTATGTGTACTTAAAGGTGTCACCAACCAAAGGTGTACAAAGATTCGGAGTAAAAGGAAAGTTAGCGCCACGCTACATCGGCCCTTATGAAGTCACTGAGAAGTTCGGTACAGTTGCATATCGTATAAGACTCCCAGACAGACTCTCCGCAGTACACGACGTGTTTCACGTCTCGCAGTTGAAGAAGTGTAATCAAATACCGGAAGCACAAATAATCACTGAGACCAATGCAGAGATAGAACCTGACCTATCACTAGTGGAATACCCAATGAGAGTGCTAGATCAAAAAGAAAGACAAACAAGAAGACAAACAGTGAAGATGTACAAGATACAATGGAGTCATCACACTGAAGAAGCTACGGGGGAAACCGAGCAGTTTCTCAACACCAAGTACCCGGGTTTTCTTCAAAGCCTACATCGTACGTAACCTTTTTCCCGCCTATCTTTTAAATTCGAATCTCGGGACGAGATTCCTTTTAAGGGGGTAGGCTGTAACACCCCGTGTTTTTAATTAGTGCTCATTAGTGCTAATTACGTCCTTAATCAAGTCATGATCATTAGTGGTGGAGTTCTTGGTCAAAGATCTAGTCAAATCCCTAGTCAATCCTTTGACACCAACACATTGTCTGGAACTTTTGCCGCGTTCTCCAAATTTTGCCTAAACACTTCAAAATCCACCAATATGAAAGTTGTGCATCTTGTTGAGGGACACATTTTTCATGTTGGTCGGCTTTGCAAATTTGGAGTGGAAATTGGTTGAAATTATGGTCAATGGCAGGAATCACCTTTTCTTGGCGCCGAGAAAAGTGTCAAGTTGGCATGATTTTTCTGCACAATCCATTGATCAAAGCACATGTGTGCCTTTGTGAAAGTTGTAGAGGGTACTTGGATCTTCAACTTTGGTATAGGCCGATTGGTGCACTATAGTTGCGAAATTTGGAGAAAACTTGGGTCAAACTGTGCTACATCGAATTGTTTCCCTACAACTCGCACTCTATAGCGCAGAGCGCGCACGATGTCACGCCGCCGGTGTTGGGCCGTGCGCACACGCCACATGCATGCACCACCGCCGGGCCTGCACGCCGAGGGGCGTGCCTCCCCGTGCGTGCGCGTGGACCCCAAGGTCCAAACCGACCATCCGCGCCCTCTCCTCAGTCGACAGTTGTCACGTCCCCACTGACGAGCCGCGCCGCCCAACCGCGCCATCCAACCATTAGCGACGCTGCCATACATATGCCGTACCCACACCATACTGCGACCGGCTGACCCCGTCCACACTCCCGGTCGTCCAGTCGTCGCACACGCGCGTATAAAAGCCCACCAGAGCTCCTTGCACGTGCACACGCTCCACCGGTCCTGCTCTGCTCCACCGTCGTGCCGTCATTGGCCTCAATGGCGAGCTCCCCCTTCCTACCTCTGAATTGGTAGTGCAAGCTTGCTCTCACCTCCACGTGAACCCCCTAAACCTCCCCAGACTCCCGCCTAAGCCGGCTAAACCACCACCTCGCCGGACTTTAGGCCGCAGCGGCCGCCGCCACAGGGCTCCGCCGAGCCACCCCGCCGGCGTGATCCCCAGCCCTGGTGGTGCTCGGAATCGAACCCCAAGACATCCACGACCATTTCCCCATCACACGTTACCCAGGTCGAGCCTCCCCCTCACCGGATTTTGGCCATCTTCGCCAGCCGGTGCGCCAGGGACCTGATTGTGAGGTTTATTTTCTAGCCAAGGGCATATCTGTGAACCAAGGGTCGTTTCGTAAGGATCTTCGTCTTAGTTTTCTCAAACTCAGTCCTGCACCTTCTAAAATCCATAGAATATCGTAGAAAAATCAGAAAAATGCAAATAAGGACGTTTTGGAACCCTTGTGAGGAGCCCTACATTTCCTAGAAAAGTTGTATATAGTTTTTCTAAATAGTTTTTAAACAATTTTGAAAACTCAGTTTGAAATGTTTTTGCTGTAGTTTAAATTCTAGACGTGAGTTTGACTTGAAAATTTGATATTTTGTGCAATATGATGTTCATGAGCTCTGGCTACAAATTTGCACAAAGTTACTGAGTAGATTTTGAGTTATGCTTTATTTATCCTTTATGCTAGTAGTATCTTCATCTTTTTTTCCTAGGACTGTGTATGGTTAATCTATGGCTACTTTTTGCACCCTGATCTGTGTATGATATGTTGGTTCTCCGGAAATTTTTGCAGGATGGTTTGACTCTGTTAAAATAGATTTTTGATTTATGCATGCTAGAAGAACCTATGTGTATATTTGAAGTTATGTGTAGATTTAGGACTTGAATCTTGGTGTAGGCCCTTGTTATGTTGATGTTGTCCTCTGGTGAGAAGTTGAAATCATTTTCATGAGTAGTTGTGCCAAGGATAAATTGTGTTTTAATTACTAGGATGATTTTGTTATTTTTGTTAGATTTAATCTAGATTTTTCCTATGTATGATTTTTGGTGTGAGAGCATGTTTTGTGGTAATCTTGTTGTCTGAGAAAAATCAGGACCAGAGGAGCTATATTTATTTGTATATGCTTAGTGGTACTTTGAGTAGTTATAAAATGCTTGATAAAGTATGTATACACATGTTGAACTAGAGATATTTAATTCAGTGGCTTGTTAATAAATTTCAGTGAATGTGTGAAATTTATTTACTTATGTGAAATGATTTTATTTTGTTTACATAAATATGCACACAATCACCATCAAAAGAATATTAATAAATGATTGTTTGCCTTTTTCCTTTTCTTTGGAAAAGTATGTTGGATATATGTGTATTTAAGTGAACATGACCAACCATGCACCCTATGATAGTCATGTGATGTTTTGCCATTAAAGAACTTAATTTCACCAATTAATTCTTGCATGTGCATCTCCGTGTAGAACTTTCTGAAGGTAGCAGCGAGCTTGTCTCGGAATGAGGTGACGAACCGTTCGAGGGAGAAGTGAACTGCGTGGAAGTGCAGCAAGACCTGAACCAAAGTTCGGAAGACTTTCCTACTAACATTGCTAGTGAAGGCAAGCCCCGGTTTATCATTTACCTATGTGTTTCCTTTTTAACTTCTGAATTTATGTTTGAATATCAATGTGCATTTATGTTTAGGAGTTGAATTGGAACCCTAGTTGCATGATCCCTTAAGTGCCTATGTTCTTTACTAGCATGCTAGGTCGCTAGTTGCTATGCACTAAGGACGCGGTACAAGTCCAGTGATGTACTTCGCTCGCGAGAATAGGTTCTTATGTTGGAATCATAAGATTTGATAAATTGGATTGCTCACGTGGTAAGAGCATGGGATTCTGGGCTCCGGTCTAGTGGTTAAGAGATTAAGCGTTTGAACGTACTAAACACTTGTCGAAAATGGGCACGGTAAGCCTAGTACCCGATTGACACGGCAAGGGAACCTTTCCCTACTACCCTAGGGCATACGCCTCCCTGCCTGCAGCAATGTGGTACTGGGAGAGCCTGGACATTCGTGTGAGGGCGATCCAGTAATCCTTGTATCAAGGGATGTAGGTTCCGCTACCGAACTGAAGATTGACAGAAACTGCCTGGTTGGTGTGTACCCTCGGGGTATCCATTCTTTCGTGTGTTTAGGTCCACCTTGCAAGGTTATTAATCGATCAATCGTCGGCCTCTCACCGTTATCTGAGATTGCTTAACCCTCTAGCCATTGTGATCCCTTTATGATGGAATATTGATAAACTTGATGTTTGATTATATTGTATTGCACAATTCATGCTTGCAATAGTTGCTTATTAGTAATGATTTAATCTACTAGAACTTGAGCTAAAATATTGAAAGTAAGGATTAACTCCTTAGTTGCTTTTTGGCAAAACAAACCCACTAGCCAAAAGCCAAGCATGATTAGAAGGTTAAGTCTTTTATTTTAGACGGGTAAGCCTTGCTGAGTATTAGTATACTCAGCCTTGCTATATATGTTGTTTTCAGGTGAAGTTGTTTGGCCTGGAGAAATCCCACCCGGCTGGGAGCTGGAATGGGTGGATGACGAAGAATAATGGTGTTATGGGTGGCCTCCCATGATGCCACCTTATCGTTAGTTTATTTCCGCTGTCTTTTGAAAACTCTGAACCATGGTTATCATGTTATGAACTATGATTTGTAATAAATGACCCTACGGGGAAGATTAGTCTTAAATTGCAAGGTACTCTGGACTCTCCTTCGTGGGAGTTTTAATGTATGCATTTCGATCCTTTGTGTGGTTTACAAGTGATTTACCGGGCTATGACCCAGCAATACTCAACGGGATAATTCCTTATTATCGCTTAATGACCAAAAAGGGATTAGCTTAAGTGATAGTACGGACTTATCTCGGGTGGGGTTGTCACAGTTCTACACTTGTTCCCTTTTCGTCGGCTCCCTTCTTCCTTTTAGCCGAAAATCTTCGGATCGGCCCGTTGCTCTTAGGGATGGGAGGCATCTTTCTCTTGGAGCGTATTCAGGAAGACTTAGAGCTTTGTTTGCTTCAACAAGCGTCTTCTTGAAATAGTTTTGCTTCATGTTGCTGCCAGTAAGCTTGTTGATGTCTTCAGTAACAATGAGAAATACCCCTTTTTTATCTTCTCCTCTTCTAGAGTACAGAGTCTTTTCCTTTAATAGCTCCTGAGTGCCCCTCCCTTTTTTGGGGAAACGGATCACTGAAATCAATGTCAGCCGCTGAAAACTGAGCCATTCACGGAAGGACTGTTTCCAATTTGACTGGATCTGGTATCCTTTTGATTCCTTCCTATCTTCTTCAACTTCCATTCCCTCTGGTTTGGGCTATAAATAGCAACCGAACGTACATCGGCTCTTCTCATCTTCCACCATGGCGCAAAAACTAGATCTGATAGGGTGTAGGCTTTTGCTGTTTGATTGTTCCTCTCTTCGCCTTTCTTACCATGGCTAAAAAATTCTTGTGAAGTAGTGCAACTTCACCTCGCATTCTCCAACCCTTCTTGCGAAGCCAGGAGGTACAATAGTTGTATCAGGGGAAGAGCGCGCCAAGGGGACGACCATCTTGGTCATCAACTCGTGGACCTCTTAGCAGATGATCACAGATTCTGGGGAAGATCTTAGTCTTTCGTTTCCTCTTCACAGCACTCCTCTCTCTCTGATGTTTCATTGATCCAATATCCTCATCATACGAGAGATTGGATAGTTATCTTCCAATTTATGTACCCCACTGATCTTCAATGAGGATGTAAACACCATGTACTGAAATATGAGAGAAATTAATATATATATGTTCATATTTTTTGTTCTAAGGGCGATAATTACATCAGCCATTATCCGAATCATAGATCGGCTATAAGTGTTTAAACACTTTTTGATTTTATAATTTTTCCACTATAGGCGATAACTCAGTATCGGCTATCATCCGAAATCTAAATCGGCTAAGAAGCCAGAAGTAATAATCGGCTAAGTAATTAATTTAATATTCCAATCTTCGCTTCGATTTTTGATGAGTATCGGCCTTGTCTTATTATAGTTCAATCCTCCCAATCGGCCAATGCAGCTTCCTGCTCTTTCCTTTATATTTGGGAACCGATCGTTTGGATCGGCTGAAACTCAAAGTCAGACATCTTGAGGAAGTCTGTCTCCCATACTTTCTTTGGTATGCAGATAACTTTATCAAAATTCCATTATGTATCGACTGCTGCAATGTGGAAGGATGAATCGGTGCTGACTACTTCCACCGAGTCTCCAATCCATTGGATCATGCATTGATGGATAGTAGATGGAATGCAGCAATTGACATGAATCCAATCTCGCCCAAGTAGCAGATTGTATGATCCTTTCCCCTTGATGACGAAAAAGGTAGTTGGAAGGGTCTTGCTACTGATTGTCAGATCTACACAGATAGCACCCATTGCAAACGATGTATTTGCCTCAAAGTCGAGCAGCGTGATATCGGTTTTGATTAAATCCTGCTCACTCTTTCCAAATCTTCAGAGCATTGAGTAAGGCATGAGATTGACCGATGCACCACCATCCACCAGGAGCCTTGTGACAGGCTACCCATTGACATGTCCTTTGAGAAACAAAGCTTTCATATGCTGACGCTTTTCCTCTTCTGGTTTCTCAAAACTAGCCAACATTGGATCCAAGGTTAACGGAGCTGAGCCTAGTTCTTCATCTAACTTGGCCTCAAGAGTCATGAATTCCTTGGGTAGCACGAAGACCATGTTAACACTTGCCACAGGTTGACCTTCTTTCTTATTATCAGCTCTAGGTTTGGGTCGCCAGATTTGGGATCGGATCTTCTTTTTGTCAAGTGCTTGTTTCTCAATCTCTTCTTATTATTCCAATTGTCGCAAGCACTGGACTCTCCTCTTCTGAGACTAGGTCAACCCTTCTGGGCACCACCTAGGTTGACGAGTTTCGTGTTGGCTGTATGTAGTGTTATGCCTTTCTGGATTTCTTGCCAATACGTCTTCATCAGGGACCCTATTGTCAGCCATATCTTCTAGCCGATTGGGTCGACTGTCTTGGCGCTTGCCCCTAGCCGATCATGCACATTGGCCTTGCCCCCTGCAGATCATATACTGAAATGCGTTGGTTGGGGTGCTCTTGCTGATCTTGATTGGTGGGCTTTCTGTCCCTGTTATCAAAACAAGTCCTTTTGGACGACTGCCCTTCTGAATAAAAGCCTTCACATTCTGGATAGTTGTCAGATGTTGGAAGTTTGATACCTTCTTCCCAGCAATATCTAAAGAATGGACATCTCCAGTGCCCTGCGTTGCGCCTTGCCCATTTTTTCTTTTCCTTGATTTGCCTTTGTTTGCGTTGGAAGTTGCTCAGAAGAACCTGTGAAGTGACCTGCTGCTTTGAACCCTTTGAATTGATTCCTTCTTCAAGCAATTCCTTCCCTTTGACTTCTTCAGCTGTCATCTGAGTTTCAGGATCAATGGTTCCTTTATTATTAGCCGATTTAGATGTCAACACCTTTGCTTTGGTTGCTCCAACCGTGTTAGTAGGAAAAGGGTGTTGATCGATCTTCATCAGCTTTTTTGATTTGGACGGTGTCTCAAACTTCAGCTTTCCTTGATCTATCGCGCTTTGGATCTGTTGATGAAACACCTTGCACTCCTCAGTGTTGTGAGATGTAGCATTGTGCCACTTGCAGTATTTGATATTCTTCAATTCTCTAGCACTTGGTATAGTATGATTTTGTGAAAGCCTAATCTGTCCCTGCTGAAGGAGAAGACCAAATATCTTGTCAGCTTTGGTTGTGTCAAAACTGAATTTCTCAGGTTCCTTTTTGCCGAAGGGACATGCAATCGGCTTCCCGTTTGGAACCCACTCAGCCAAATCGACTTCGGCTTCTTTTTCATCATCAGAGCAATCTACATAGGGCACTCACTTTTGAAAGTTCCTTCTGGGCTCGTATGAACGATTGCTCTCCTGACTTAGCCGATGGAGTATCTGGCTGATGTTCTCAAACTCTTGCGAAGCATACTTTTCCTTGATAGATGTCAAGAGCCCTTGAAAAGCCAATCCTGCTAACTGTTTATCGTTCAGAGATAAGCTGTAGCATTTGTTCCTCATCTCTCTGAACCTTTGGATGAAGTTGGGTATTGATTCATCGTTCCTCTGTCTTAAGCTAGTAAGATCAGTAAGCTTTATTTCATGAATCTCTAAGAAGAAGTACCCATGAAACTGTCTTTCTAGATCTTCCCAACTCTAAATCGAATTGGCTGGTAGCGATGTAAACCAAGCAAAGGCTGGCCCTGACAGAGAAGATGAGAATAATCGAACTCTCAATGATTCATTTGTTCCTGCCTCTCCACAATGGATGATGAAGCGAGTAACATGCTCAATGGTGGAGGTGTCATCTTGGCCAGTGAACTTGGTGAAGTGGGGCACTTTGAACCTTTGAGGAAATGGGATCTGATCAAAGGATGTAGGGTAGGGTGTCCGATACATGTGCGTTTGCTTCTTTGGCTTTAATCCGAATTGGTTTTGCAGCATGTTTGTAACTTCAGCCATTAAACATTTTTGATCAATCGGCTAAGGACCTGCTGAAGGATATTGCTGACCTGAACCCACAATAGTTGTTCTTGGCTGCTCCTGAACAATCGGCTGGATAACTGAATGATTAGGAGGAGACCAATGTTGTCTTGGGATCTCAATGCTATGTGGTGACCCTTGGAGTAGTTGTTCAGCCGAAAAACCTTGATTCGCCTGGTTTGTTTGTGGAGCAATCGACTGTTACATGTACTGAATATTTGGGAAATTGTTGACGGCTGTTAAGTGCTACTTTTATTCCGTCAACTCCTGCATAAAATGAATGAAAAGTGATCATCAACACTAGAATAGGGCTTTATACTGACAAGTTCCACAAGTGTTGGTGTTTCTAGCTTTTGTTGCAGGATGCACCAGAATACTTGATAAATGATACAATTGAGAGCAACTGATCCAATGGCTTATATAGGAAATCGTCCATAACCACCTCAAATGCCAATTTGGACTGCACCATTGTGACGGGCTCGTGGAGCCGATCGAAATGGGTATATCATTTGTCTACTTCTGAGTCCGGATGAAAGAGATATGCACAAGAAAAGATCATACTCCCGATATCTTTTGAGCTCGGTGGGACCCACACCAGGCCACGTGGTGACGTGTGCCACATTGGATGCCATGTGTCCATGACACCTCATCAATCCATGTGAAGCAACTCCCGGCGAATCAGACACTGCCACGTGTGCAGCACAAGGATACAGGGGCCCACCAGAGACCCAAACTACCTCAAAACTCGGCATGCATCTGGAACCGTCATAAGGGGCCACATACCAGTCACCCAGAGAAAGCACGGGCCAAAAGAAGGTGGGATAGGGTCGGCCGAACCTAGGTTCGGCCGAACCCTTTTGGTCTCTGTTCGCCATCTGCTTCCACGTGGTGCCTCCTGGTTGATCCCTTGCAACGTTCCGGGGTGGATTGGTGACATGGCGCCCGTTGATTGGCCGGTACAAGGTCGGTTTGGTTCCTTCCCATGGAAGCTGGAGAAGAGTGCATTGCAAGATACCTCGCCACGTGTCGCTCTCCTATTGGTGGCGCCCAAGGATGGCTGCACATCTTGGAGAACATTTGGCCTCTTGGCAAGCCACCCCCTCCTCTATAAATAGGAGGGGAGGGGCTCCCATTTGAGATACCACTTCACCCAAGGATGAGTGCTTCCCTTCAAAGGAGAGGCCTCTCCTTGCTAGACTAGAGTAGAGAGTGAGAGAGAGGGAGTTGTATCTCCATGGATGCTTCATTCTTCAATTAGAGTAAAGTAACTATTTCTACATTTTCTATTTAGACTAAAGTGTTATTCATACTTGAGTGATATGTTCTTGTGTTCTTCACCTGTTCATCATTTAGAGGCACGTGTTCTTCACGAACACGCCCCCTCGATCTAGTTGATTAGGTGCACAAGTTTGTATCGCGTTTGTATGACTTGTCTATTAGAATAAAGTGGATGTGCTTGCATGCTCTAATTAGAATAAAGTGCATTCATGATTCCTTTCTAATAGTTTATGCTATGTTGCATAAGTATTCTTTTTCCTCTACTAGTGCGTAGATCCTGGGTTTTTGCGTTCGTCTGCTGCAAGTCGTTCGTATACGTTGGAAGCATAGTTTGGGGTCGAGTGCTCTCTCTCGTATGCCTTTAGTATAAGCTAGTAGTGCCTATAGTGAGTGAGATCAGTTCTCTTCTGTGGTCGTAGTTCTATAAGTACAGAGTGCCGTAGTCCGTTGGCTACGGCAGTAACCACAGCGTAGACGTTGTGTCACGCTACCAGTTATCATTCGTTCGGCTTATCCCAAGGTTAGGTAGAGGCAGTCCAGGTGGTAGTGATAGCCCGTCTGGCCCTCGTTGATCCTCCGCAGCTGGATATAGTCAGAGCTTCGTTCTACATAGATCCGCGTGCTGGAGTCGCCTATTAAGTCAGGGTTAACGGTACCCTAAGCCAAGTTCTATCTAGAGATCGACCTTTAATCTCATCTATAGTGCTATCTTTAGGAATCCTCTCTATCCTTGCCTCTTATCTGGGTGTGTCCTTGGACCGACTAGTACGAAGTTAGTGCACACACGTTCCCTTGGATTCGATACCCTTGGAATACTCTGAGGTGAAAGCTACAACGGTATCCGTGCGCTTGCGGAATTATTTCGTGTGTCGATAAAATACCCAACAAGCTTTCTGGCGCCATTGCCGGGGAACGGTTGCTGTATCTATCTTCATACCCAGTGGTCCTCGTATCCTTTCATTTTTCTTTATTCTACCTTTACCCCCGTTACCCATGGAGGGGCCATCCTTTTACGACCTCTCCACCTCAGCTTATGAGTTTTATGAGCCACCATCAATGTCTTCATCTAGCTATGATCTCGATCCTGACTTTATAGACATGGTTCAGGATAGACCCTTCTTTGGAGCGATCAATGAAGATCCCTACATTCATTTGAAAGAATTCGAGGATCTGTGTACACGCTTGGTTATCCCAGGCATGACACAGAAAACCATGAGGTGGAAGTTGTTTCCTTTCTCTCTCATGGGGAGGGCGGAACATTGGTACACTCACACTGTAGGGAGTGTGAACAGTAATTGGGAAGAGCTTCGGGATGACTTTTTTAGCTTGTTCTCTCTCATGCAGAGGACGGAGCAATGGTACACTCGCATAGCCTCTCCCCCAATGGACATTCTCGAATTCGAGCAATTAGAGGAGGAGTCTACAGGTGCAGCATGGGATAGGTTCTTACGCCTTTTGGCTTCTGACCTAGACTTATTCTCTCTTCCCGAAGATGTATCACTATACATCTTTTGCATGGGTCTAGACACAGATGCTGCCTTAGATCTCGACGACACCATCGGCGATTCATTTGTTCGCAAAACTCTAGGAGAAGTAAGAGAGATCCTTGATTCCCTCATGGTGAGCTCTTTCTTCCCCACCAATCATGGCGAACCTGCCAATCTGAGTCGAGTCATGAGGATCTTCTAGTGGCTGAATCCGATCCATCACCTTCCACATCCTCTTATTCAGCCATAGAACCCTCACCTGAACCAGGAACAATGGAGGAAGGAGAAATTCAACCTCCAAAGTTCCTTCATCAATTCGAGGATGACCATTCTGAAAATATCAAGAACACCTCGAATTTCTTAGATGACCCAATAGGGAAGGAGCCCTCTTCTATCCAAATCCAGCCAGCTAGAAATCTTTTGACAGAACCTTCCCCTAGGCCTATGGTACCTCCTTTGCCTCCCAATCCTCCAAACGAAACATCTATCATGGAGGCCATGGAAAAGAAGTGGTCGACTGGGGTGGGACATTTTCTGAAGCACTTTGGATTAGTTCACCCTCTATGATCATTTCTTGTTCCATAAAAGGAAATATCGTAGAAGCCCATCTTAACCCCACTATGGAGGTTAATGGCAAGCCATGGCACCTAGTGTACACTCTTTTGGGCAATGTTACGCTAAGACCATCCGACAAGCTCCTCAAGAGTTGTCCCTCTGGACACATTCTTGAGTGTCGGGGGGTTTCATGTGCTGTGCCGCTCTTAGTAGACAAGATCAAGGTTAATCTAGACTTCCACATCTTTGATGTCCTCGATCTTGATCTCCTCCTAGGCTCCCCTACAGAAAAACTTCTCGATACATCTCGAGGGAGCCTAGATGAAAAGCTTAGGGAAGCCGCTTCTGCCACCACTCCCTTGTTTTTAGAAAGTTCTATGGCAAAGCCTCTTCCCAAGCAAGACTCGCTCGAGGAGACGATGCATGTATCTCCGTTCACATCGTCCGAGCCTGTTCTCGTTGAGGGTGTAGACTTCTCTACTCCTCAGGTGTACGACTCGGAAGAACCTCTTCACCTTTGTGAAGACGAACGATCGTCATCACCCTCGACCGAGTTTGAGCCTCTTCCCACTGGCCCATACTATGTTGCTCTCGACCTTGATCAAGAATCAACATCGATCTTCCACGATGTATCTCTTGAGATGGAGAAATCATGGGCCATGGAAATCTAGGTGCCGACTCTGGGGTCCAAAGGAAAGGATTCCATTGACGAGCATGGTAGCTTCACTCTTGATCTACCTCAGGAACCATGCTTGCTTCATCCTTCTCCAAAGTTAGCTATGCTCAGTGCACGGAGCACGCATGAGGACTACAACCACCTTATGGTCCTCTCCTGTAAAAAGTTTAGAAGGTTGGTTGTAGATGCATATGTTTACCATAAGCATTGTAGATTTCATGTTTGCACTATGGCACTAACCTTGCAGCTGAAGCTTCCATGATACATTAAAAATTGGTGGTGAGGCGGGAATGACATCACCAATGATAGCTGCAAGAAGAAGTTCCCAGGGTCGAGCTTATGACCATAAACAAAGCACTACAAGGAGATAGCCTAGATTAGGTTTGTTTTATTTCCCTTTTCAAATAAAAAGCAAGAGCATGTTTTTAGTATAGGTTGTCCTTCAGGTATTTTTGGTCCTAACCCTTTCAGGTGAAGATTATAAAGAACGACGGACAGGTAGCACCTAAGAACATGTGAGCAGCATCACCTCAACACTTTGGTAAGTTTTTGGTGAGGGAACATTACAAAAGGAAGCTTGATCTCCAGACACTTGAGTTTTGTTGCCTAGCAATGCAAACTTCAAGTGTGGGGTAGGTATGTGAGTATCCTGAGTAAAGTTCCCCTCACACAAAATCTTATCCTGGTTTGGAGATGATGTTAGCTCTTACGTCTTGCCCAGTTAGGTATGTCCTGCTTTTGACTTTAAACAAAGCCCTTCCAGGAGGTTGCCCGATTTTCACCATCTTATGCTCATGTTTATATCCCTTTGGAAATGCTTGATCATGCTTTCATGCTTCTTTTATCTATGTTTGTAATGCTTTGGTTTGAGTGCATGTTTAGCTTTATGCATTCATAGGTTATTTTACATTAACCATGGTGCTTAGCTTAAAACCATCTTCTTCAATCAAACAAGACATGGTGTCGAGTTTGATTGATGAACCTTATAGTTAATGCATGCAAGGATATTAGTTGTATATGTAGACTAACCCTTGTAGGAATTTTGAATTCAAATGGGGTAAGTCATCTAACTTGATTCAAATGGGAAGGTAAGCCAAGGCATCTCAGCCTTATTTGAGATATCTCATGGTGAATATAAAAAAAATTGAATTTGAATAAAGGCTCACTGGTTCTCGAACCAAAAGTGTCCATCTTTTGTTTTTCCTTTGTTTGAAGACAGCACCAGGTACATGAAAAAGTGTGGGGGAGATCTCCCAAGCTTATCATCAACCTACACACTTGAGATCTCCCACACAGGCGTTACACAACATCGACTGCGCTTTCATGACAAGGGACAAGGTAAACTAGAGTGAGCCGGCTGCCCCTATGGGTTAGCCGAATCACCACAGGTTCTCCTTAATCCCTATATCCTTCAAGAGCGATGGTATGTGCAACATTATCTAACTCTCCCTAATTCATGAGTTTGAATGAGTTTCAATTCCTATCTGCTAAATCAACTCATAGAATCGTGCTCAACTTGCTCTACATGTTTCCTGTGGTTGGCTTGCATATGTTTTATTCCATACTTATTATCTTGATGCTTGTGAACGAATATCATTAGGGAACTCATGCTCATCTAAGTAGTTGATGTTTGTGATATGGTTTGATGATATGATCTTCTCTCTGAATGTTTGAGTGCTTGGGAATTTTATTTGAAAATATGAAAACCCTTTGCAAAGCTCCTCTTTGATATGCCAAAGTCCTACCAAAGCCATAAGATGAGTTATCTTGAAAACCTTAGACTCATATGCTACTTGTTATTACATTGAGCTTTGTCAAATTGTTGTGACCCTTGTGAGAATTCTTTTCATGCTTTCGTGATCAAGATTCATGTGCACTCCATATCCCCTTGCTATGCTTCTACACTGGAAGTTAGCATTGTATCATCCATCCATTTCATAAAAATAAATCTCCGTGTGTGGTGTGACCTCTCTCTCCAAAAGTATTCTTGAAAAAGAGACATGGGCTATGCAAAAAAAAACCATGCTCAAGGCATGAGTTAAAAAAATTGCTCAAAGCATGAAAAAAAAGAAAAAAAAAGAGGTAGCCCATGTCCAAAAGAAAGAAGAAAAAGGAAAGAGATGGAATCATGCAAAATGGAGTTCCAAAATTTGATGGTAATAACTAGCACCCATTCCGAGCCTAGTGTCCACCTTACCATCACCACAACATTCATCATATATATGGTAATATCTAGCACCCATTCCGGGCCTAGTATCCACCTTACCATATCCATCACATCCATACATGTGCACATCTTGATCCGATTGTATGACTTGATTTTCTCCTTGGATCCGGTTTTTGACTTTGCAATAGATGCGATGCAAGTATGCTTTATCTTTTATCCTACCCTGAGCTCCACATATAGCCATCATTAGAAGTAGGATGAAGAAAGGCAACTCTAATGCCTTGGTGAGGACATATACACATTGAGCGCCATGAGAGAATCAAATGAGGAGCTAAGCAAGGTTTGTTTTGAAAATTTATTGCAAAACCCCAAGTTGCTTAACATAAAGAGCAGGAGCGATTTGATTCATGACCGTTCCGTTCCTCAACTACCCAAGATAGCATGATAGACACTCCACAGAGTTCACAAGTACAAGGTATGGTTTGGAATATCTCTTATGCTCATTTCATACCTTTGGATATCATGTCTCACCTTGATCTGTTCCCCTTTACTCGAGACGAGCAAAGGTCAAGTGTGGGGGTGTTGTTGACGGCTGTTAAGTGCTACTTTTATGCCGTCAACTCCTGCATAAAATGAATGAAAAGTGATCATCAACACTAGAATAGGGCTTTATAATGACAAGTTCCACAAGTGTTGGTGTTTCTAGCTTTTGTTGCAGGATGCACCAGAATACGTGATAAATGATACAATTGAGAGTAAGTGATCCAATGGCTTATATAGGAAATCATCCATAACAACCTCAAATGCCAATTTGCACTGCACCATTGCGACGGGCTCGTCGAGACGAATGAAATGGATATATCATTTGTCTACTTCTGAGTCCGGATGAAAGAGATATGCACAAGACAAGATCATACTCCCGATATCTTGTGAGCTCGGTGGGACCCACACCAGGCCACGTGGCGATGTGTGCCACATTGGATGCCATGTGTCCATGACACCTCATCAATCCATGTGAAGCAACTCCTGGCGAATCAGACACCGCCACATGTGCAGCACAAGGATCGAGGGGCCCACCAGAGACCCAAACCACCTCAAAACTCGGCATGCATCTGGAACCGTCATAAGTGGCCACATATCAGTCACCCAGAGAAAGCACGGGCCAAAAGAAGGTGGGCCAGGGTCGGCCGAACCTAGGTTCGGCCGAACCCTTTTGGTCTCCGTTCGCTATCTGCTTCCACGTGGTGCCTCCTGGTTGATCCCTTGCAACGTTCCGGGGTGGATTGATGACATGGCGCCCGTTGATTGGCCGGTACAAGGTCGGTTTGGTTCCTTCCCCTGGAAGCTGGAGAAGAGTGCATTGCAAGATACCTCACCACGTGTCGCTCTCCTATTGGTGGCGCCCAAGGATGGCTGCACATCTTGGAGAACATTTGGCCTCTTGGCAAGCCACCCCCTCCTCTATAAATAGGAGGGGAGGGGCTCCCATTTGAGACACCACTTCACCCAAGGATGAGTGCTTCCCTTCAAAGGAGAGGCCTCTCCTTGCTAGATTAGAGTAGAGAGTGAGAGAGAGGGAGTTGTATCTCCATGGATGCTTCGTTCTTCAATTAGAGTAAAGTAAGTATTTCTACATTTTCTATTTAGACTAAAGTGTTATTCATACTTGAGTGATATGTTCTTGTGTTCTTTGCCTGTTCATCATTTAGAGGCACGTGTTCTTCACAAACACGCCCCCTCGATCTAGTTGATTAGGTGCACAAGTTTGTATCCCGTTTGTATGACTTGTCTATTAGAATAAAGTGGATGTGCTTGCATGCTCTAATTAGAATAAAGTGCATTCATGATTCCTTTCTAATAGTTTATGCTAGGTTGCATGAGTAGTCTTTTTCCTCTACTAGTGTGTAGATCCTGGGTTTATGCGTTCGTCTGCTGCAAGTCGTTCGTATACGTTGGAAGCATAGTACGGGGTCGAGTGCTCTCTCTCGTATGCCTTCAGTATAAGCTAGTAGTGCCTATAGTGAGTGAGATCAGTTCTCTTCCGTGGTCGTAGTTCTATAAGTACAGAGTGCCGTAGTCCGTTGGCTACGGCAGTAACCACAGCGTAGACGTTGTGTCACGCTACCAGTTATCATCCGTTCGGCTTATCCCAAGGTTAGGTATTGGCAGTCCAGGTGGTGGTGACAGCCTGTCTGGCCCTCGTTGATCCTCCGCAGCTGGTTATAGTCAGAGCTCCATTCCACATAGATCCGCGTGCCGGAGTCGCCTGTTAAGTCAGGGCTAACGGTTCCCTAAGCCAAGTTCTATCTAGAGATTGACCTTTAATCTCATCTATAGTGCTATCTTTAGGAATCCTCTCTATCCTTGCCTCTTATCTGGGTGTGTCCTTGGACCGACTAGTACGAAGTTAGTGCACACACATTCCCTTGGATTCGATACCCTTGGAATACTCTGAGGTGAAAGCTACAATGGTATCCGTGCACTTGCGGAATTATTTCGTGTGTCGCTAAAATACCCAATAGAAATCCTGGATCTCTTGCTCTTTATATGGTGGTCTAAAGAACAGAGGAGGATCTGTCATTGCTTCCAATAGTGCAGCTTGATTCATAGCCTCATTATATTCCTCTTGGAGTTTAGTAGCATGATTTCTGACTGCAGACGCTTTCATGGCTGTTGTCATCTGCTCTTGCTCTATCTGGTGACTTACGATCGGCTGGCTAGCCAAAAATCCACCTGACATATTTGGTTGTAGTGTCATCTCTTGAGTCCTCTGAACCCTTTGAGGAGCAGGTAGTGGCTTGACCATGTAAGCATGCAGGGGTGATACATCATAACTCTGTTGACTCTGGGATCCTTGATCGAAGAATGTGAATGTAATCCCTTTGTTATGATGAAGAGTAGTACCAACCAAGTTATTGAACTTTGCTACATAAGGGCCAGTGTACTTGGGTATCACTGTAGTCTTTTGGGTTGACTCTGGTGTAGAACTTACTGGCATACTATACTTTGGATGTGTAGGAGTGCTAGATATAAACCTTGAGACCCTAGTTGACTAAATCCCACTGTTGTTGACGACAGCAGGGTAGAAGGAGGAGTTGTTGTAACAATATCAGGAGTAGAAGTTGTAATTGGCTGAGAAACCGGCAATACTTCCTTGAACTTCTTGTTAGTCATGAACGGGAAAGTCACATTAGGTTGATAATATGATGGTCCCTTAAATGAGCTCATGACTTCTTCCCTGAGAACCTCCTTCACGCTGTTCTGCACTGAATTATTGAAGACAGAAGATTGATCAATCAGAGCGTGATGCATAGCTTTTGTCATCATGTCTTGAAGTCTTCCAGGATCGGCCAGTATTATGATCTCTGTAGGTTTTGGAAGAGGAACTTTCTTCACTGCTCCTTCCCTAGTAAGGCCGAAACTACTCAGTAGAAGCCGACCATATTCTGCCATGCAATTCTCGTATTCGGCTTTGTCAGCTTCCTTGAGTTGATCCACAGTGATTGGTTGGATGTTGTCCTTGTGGACTTCATTAGGCTTCTTGAATTCTTTTGACATCGTCGTGATTCTTCGTTCCCACCAGGCGTGCCAAGATGTGTTTACGCAGAAAACAGAATAAAGTCCTCTGCGGTAGCACGTATGGATCCCCGGGATGTAACAAGGCATGCCAGCCGACCTGACCTGTTGATCAGAACGGAAGAGAATAAAATGTTAGATACGGGGTTAATCGGCTAGAGAACTGATGGATGTCTTCCACATGGGCACAATGCAATAACCCGATAAGCCGATGCGAGATCGAACTAGATCGGCCAGCCGATAGGCAGCCGAAGTGCAAGTATGTTCAGAACGGCTAAGATCAGCCAATCTGGTGACATCAGCGACGAGGAGGGTCTGGATTGGCTGTGAGACCGGTGTGTCTGATGACGCAGCGAGAGCTAGACGATACGATCGAGCCTCGAGCGGGATAAGTTGGTGATAAAAGCTAAATAAACAAGAAAAGACTTGCAAATCTAGCTGATATCAATAAATTGTGAATAAATCTAGACGAAACCACAGCGATGCGCCCAGAGGTTAAAGCCCAGATATTACTCGCTAAAGCGGTACTCACAAGCCTGCCGGAGGTTGATCGATGCAGCACGGCGAACTCGAAGGATGGCGCTTGAAACAAGAAAACTAGAAGTAGAAAACTTTTGCGAAGTCACCGACTTGAAAGGTAAATTGCTTGAAAAGTAAAGGTTTGTGTTTGTTCGTGTGTACAATTTTCCCCGACCACGCAGGGTCGCTACTTATACCCTTGAATACTACGAATTCCTAGTCGATTGTTGGGTATTTTAGCGTCACACGAAATAAATCCGCAAGCGCATGGATATCATTGTAGCTTTCACCTCAGAGTATTCCAAGGGTATCGAATCCAAGGGAACGTGTGTGAACTAACTTCGTACTAGTCGGTCCAAGGACACACCCAGATAAGATGCAAGGATAGAGAGGATTCCTAAAGATAGCACTATAGATGAGACTAAAGGTCGATCTCTAGATAAAACTTGGCTTAGGGTACCAATAGCCCTGACTTAACAGGTGACTTCGGCACGCGGATCTATGTGGAACGGAGCTCTGACTATATCCAGCTGCAGAGGATGAACGAGGGCCAGACGGGCTGTCACCACCACCTGGACTGCCTCTACCTAACCTTGGGATAAGCCGAACGAATGATAACCGGTAGCGTGACACAACGTCTACGCTGTGGTTACTGCCGTAGCCAACGAACTACAACACTTTGTACTGATAGAACTACGACCATAGAAGAGAACTGATCTCACTCACTATAGGTACTACTAGCTTATACTAAAGGCATGCAAGAGAGCACTTGACCTCGTACTGTGCTGCCAACGTATACGAACGACTTGCAGCAGACGAACACATAAACCCAAGATCTACGCACTAGCAGAGGAAAAAGTCTACTCATTCACCCTAGCATAAACTATTAGAAAGGAAACACGAACACACTTTATTCTAATTGACTAGTCCTACCAACAGGATACAAACTTGCGCACCTAATCAACTAGATTGAGGCGGCGTGTTCGTGAAGAACATGCGCCTCTAAATGACGAACAGGCGAAGATCACAAGAACATATCACTCACACTATAGTCTAAATAGAAAATGCAGAAATACTTACTTTACTCTAATTGATGAATGAAGCATCCATAGAGATACAAATCCCTCTCTCACTCTTCTATTCTCTAATCTACCAAGGAGAGGCATCTCCTTTGAAGGGAAGCTCTCATCCTTGGGTGAGATGGTGTGTCTAAAATGACCCCCTCCCCTTGTATTTATAGGCAAAGAGGAGGCTTGTCTTGGGGGTGTTTGAGCACCATTTTGCCCCTCTTTTCTAGCCTCCCGGTGCCACCTGGCATAGGAAACACAGCCCCCACAGTACTGTACTGTGCAGGGGAAGAAGCCTGAGACAGTGGAGGTGAAAACCGGGCAAGAACCCGATCCTAGGGGCGAGAACCGGGCCTGAACCGGTAGCTGGGTGCCCGAACCGTCTGAACTGAGGCCTAAGCCAGAGCAATAGCACAGCGGACCGCATCAAACTGGGGGCGAACCAGGAACCGACATTCCCCCCGCCACTCTGGGCGTACCACGTAGCTCTAGACGGGTCGGCTCTCGCGCGCCTTGCGCGCTCCCACGTGGAGGGGGGATCCGCGTGCCACGCCACGCGCCAACAGAGTGAAGCCCCGTGGCTCCCTGTGCCCGTTGCCTCCCGCGCGGCCTCCCACGCCTGCGTGCGCGCGTGCTGAGGCATGTTGACCCGGTGCTGGCCGCGTACCAACGGCCGCTCGCAACGTGGTGCGCCCAGGCACCCTCCCGCGCGGCTGGCGTACGAAGCTGGGGGTGTGGACATCATGATGACGTCAGTACCTCATAACTGAGTGGTTCTTTAATATCTTTTGCACCCGAGCTCCAAAGTAGGCAAATAGTATATCCATTTCGATCGTCTCGGCGAGTCCGTCGCAATGGTGCAGTCCAAATTGGCATTTGAGGTTGTTATGGATGATGTCATATATAAGCCATTGGATCACTTGGTCTCAATTGTATCATTTAACACGTATTCTAGTGCATCCTGCAACAAAAGCTAGAAACACCAACACTTGTGGAAGTTGTCAGTATAAAGCCCTATTCTAGTGTTGACGATCACTTTTCATTCATTTTATGCAGGAGTTGACAGCATAAAAGTGGTACTTAACAGCCGTCAACAACACCCCCACACTTGACCTTTGCTCGTCCTCGAGTGAAGGTGAAAAGATCAAGGTGAGACATGATATCCATATGTATGAAGCGAGCATAAGAGATATTCTAGACCATACTCTGTACTCGTGAACTTTGTGGAATGTCTATCATGCCATCTTGGGTAGTTGAGGAATGGAACAGTAATGAATCAAATCACTTCTGCTCATCGTGTTAAGTAACTCGGGGTTTTGCAATCTATTTTCAAAACAACCCTTGCTTAGCTCCTCATTTGATTCTCTCAGAGATCACTCAATGTGTATATGTCCTCACCAAGGCATTAGTTTTGCCTTTCTTTCATCCTACTTCTAATGATGGCTATATGTGGAGCTCAGGGTAGGATAAAAGATAAAGCATACTTGTATCACATATATTGCAAAGTCAAAAACCGGATCCAAAGAGAAAATCAAGTCATACAATCAGATCAAGATGTGCACGTGTATGGATTTGATGGATATGGTAAGGTGGATACTAGGCCCGAATGGGTCCTAGATATTACCATATATATGATGAATGTTGTGGTGATGGTAAGGTGGACACTAGGCCCGGAGTGGGTGCTAGTTATTACCATCAAATTTATTGGAACTCCATTTTACATGATTCCATCTCTCTGCTTTTTCTTCTTTCTTTTGGACATGGGCGATCTCTCTTTTTTCTCTTCTTTTTTTTCTTCTTTTTTTCATGCCTAGAGCATTTTTTTCAACTCATGCTTTGAGCTCTTTTTTGTTTTGCATAGCCCATGTCTCTTTTTTTCAAGAATACTTTTGGAGAGAGAGGTCACACCACATATGGAGCTTTATTTTTGTGGAATGGATGGATGATATAATGCTAACTTCTAGTGTAGAAGCATAGCAAGGGGATATGGAGTGCACATGAATCTTGATCATGAAAGCATGAAAAAAATTCTCACAAGGGTCACAACAATTTGACAAAGCTCAATGCAACACAAGCAGCATATGTGTCTAAGGTTTTCAAGATAACTCATCATATGGCTTTGGTGGGACTTTGGCATGTCAAAGAGGAGCTTTGCAAAGGGTTTTCATATTTTCAAATAAAATTCCCAAGCACTCAAACATTCAGAGAGAAGATCATATCATCAAACCATATCACAAACATCAACTACCTAGATGAGCATGAGTTCCCTAATGATATTTGTTCACAAGCATCAAGATAATAAGTATGGAATAAAACATATGCAAGCCAACCACAAGAAACATGAAGAGCAAGTCGAGCACGATTCCATGAGTTGATTTAGCAGATAAGAATTGAAACGCATTCAAACTCATGAATCAGAGAGAGTGAGATAAAGGGTGCACATACCATCGCTCCTGAAGAATATGAGAAACAAGGAAGACTAGTGGTGGTTCAGCTGACCCATGGGGCAGTCGGATCACTCTAGTTTAGCTTGTCCCTTGTCATGAAAGTGTAGTCGGTGTTATGCAACACCTGTGCGGGAGATCACAAGTGTGTATGTCGATGATAAGCTTGGGAGATCTCCCCCACACTTGTTCATGTACCTGGTGCTGTCTTCAAACAAAAGATAAACAAAAGAGGGAATCTGGTGGTTCGAGAACCAATGACCCTTTATTCAAATTCAAATATTTTTTTGTTTTTGTTGTTTTTTATTCACCATGAAACATAGCTCAGACGAGGCAAAGAAACCTTGGCTTACCTTCCCATTTGAATCAAACTCAATGACTTACCCATTTGGATTCAAAAATCCCTGCAAGGGTTAGTCCGCATATACAACCAATATCGATGAAAGCATTAACTATAAGGTTCATCAATCAAACTAGACACCATGTCTTGTTTGATTGAAGAAGACCGTTTTAACCTAAGCACCATGCTTAATTTAAAACAACCTATGAATGCATGTAGCTAAACAAACACTCAAACCATAGCAATACCAACATAGATAAAGGAAGCACGAAAGCATGATCAAGCTATTTCCAAAGGGACATAAACATGAGCATAAGATGGTGAACATCGGGCAACCTCCCGGAAGGGCTTTGTTTAAAGTCAAAAGCAGGACATACCTAATTGGGCAAGACGTAGGAGCTAACATCATCTTCAAAACATGATAATATTTGGATGAGAGGAACTTTACTAATGATGCTCACATACCTCCCCCACACTTGAAGTTTGCATTGCTAAGCAACATAACTCAAGTGTGTGGAGATCAAGCTTCATTTTGTAAATGTTCCCTCACCATAAACTTACCAAAGTGTTGTAGTTGATGTAGCTCACATGTTCTTAAGCATCACATGTCCATCGTTCTTATCAATCTCCACCTGAAAGGTTAGCAACCAAAAATACCCGAAGGACAATCTTATGCTAAAAACATGCTCTTACTTTTTATTTGAAAATGGAAATAAAACAAACCTATGCTAATCCAGGATATTTCCTGGTAGTGCTTTGTTTACGGTCATAAGCTAGAGCTTGAGAACTTCTTCTTGCAGCTATCATTGGTGATGTCATTCCCGTCTCACCACCAATCGTTGGTGTGTCATTAAAGCTTCAGCTGCAAGGTTAGTGCTACAGTGCATACAAGAAATCTGCAATGCTTATGGTAAACATATGCATCTACAACCTTCCTTCTAAACTTTTTACAAAAGAGAACCATAAGGAGGTTGTAGTCCTTGTGCGTGCTCCGTGCACTAAGCATGGCTGACTCTGGAGAGGCATAATGCAAGCATGGTTCCTGAAGTATATCAAGAGTGAAGCTACCATGCTTGTCAATGGAATACTTTCCTCCGGACTCCAGAGTCGGCGCCTCATATATTTCCATGGCTCATGAATTCTCCATCTCAAGAGATGCATCGTGGAAGCTCGATGTTGATTCTTCATCAAGGTCAAGAACAACATAATGCGAGTCAGTGGGAAGAGGCTCAAACTCGGTCGAGGGTGATGATGATCGTTCGTCTTCACAAAGGTGAAGAGGGTCTTCCGAGTCGTACTCCAGAGGAGTAGAGAATTCTACACCCTCAACAAGAATAGGCTCGAACGATGCGAACGGAGATACATGCATCGTCTCCTCGAGCGAGTCTTGCTTGGGAAGAGGCTTTGCCATAGAACTTTCTGAAAACAAGGGAGTGGTGGCAGAAGTGGCTTCCCTAAGCTTTTCATCTAGGCTCCCTCGAGATGTATCGAGATGTTTTTCTGCAGGGGAGCCTAGGAGGAGATCAAGATCGAGAACATCAAAGATGTAGAAGTCTAGATTAACCTTGATCTTGTCTACTAAGAGCGACACAGCACATGAAACCCCCCGACACTCAAGAATGTGTCCAGAGGGACAACTCTTGAGGAGCTTGTCGGATTGTCTTAGCGTAACATCACCCAGAAGAGTGTACACTAGGTGCCATGGCATGACATTAACATCCATAGTGGAGTTAAGATGGGCTTCTACGATAATCCCTTTTATGGAACAAGAAATGAACATAGAAGGTGAACTAATCCAAAGTGCTTTAGAAAAGTGTCCCACTCCATTCGACCACTTCTTCTCCATGACCTCCATGATAGATGTCTCATTTTGAGGATCGGGAGGTAAAGGAGGTACCGTAGGCCTAGGGGAAGGTTCTGTCAAAGGATTTCTAGCTAGCTGGATTTGGACAGAATAGGGCTCCTTCCCTATAGGTCATCTAATAAATTCGAGGTGTTCTTGATATTTTCAAAAGGGTCATCCTTGAATTGATGAAGGAACTTTGGAGGTTGAATTTCTTCTTCCTTCATTGTTCCTGGTTCGGGAGAGGGCTCAACAGACGAATCTTGGGATGTGGAAGTCAAAGGTCGGGTTCAGCTGTTGAGAGACTCTCATGGATCGACTCTGATTCTTGGCGGGGTTCGTTATGGTCGGCAAGAAAGGAAGAGTTTTCTAAGAGGTGGTCAAGGATCTCCCTTCCTTCCTTTGAAGTTATGTTTGCGAACACACCTCCAGAGATGCTGTCGAGATATAGGGCAATGTCCATGTCTAAAGTTGAGTAAAAAGTACACAAGTATACACGATCGGGTATAGACATGTTTGGGCTAGACTTCATCAGTGTAAGAACCTAGCCCAGGCTGCACCTATGGTCTCCTCCTCTAATGGCTTAAAGTTGCGGATGTCACTCGGAAGGAACTCCTTGTGTCTTGCAAGGTTGAAAGAAACATAGAAGTCAACTCGGAGTTTTTCCCAATCATTCACACGCCCTATGGGACGAGTGTACCATTGCTCCGCCCTCTTTGTGAGAGAGAGAGGAAACAAATTGAGTCTCAAGGTTTTCTGTATCATTCCTGGGGGAGCCAGGGATGAACACAACCTCTCAAACTCTATCAAATGGTCATGGGGATCCTCACTAATAGCTCCAGAGAAGGGTCGATTCCGAACCATGGTTATAAGGTTGGGGTTGAGTTCATGGTTGGATGAAGATGTTGATGGATCATTGAACTCATCAGTTGAGGTGGAGAGGTCGTGAAAGGATGGCCTCTCCATGGGTAACAGGGGTAAAGGTAGAATAAAGAAAAATGAAAAGATATGAGGACCACTAGGTACGAAGATAGATACAACAACTGTTCCCCGGCAACAGCGCCAGAAAGCTTGTTGGGTATTTTAGCATCACACTAAATAAATCCACAAGCGCACGGATACCATTGTAGCTTTCACCCCAGAGTATTCCAAGGGTATCGAATCCAAGGGAACGTGTGTGCACTAACTTCGTACTAGTCGGTCCAAGGACACACCCAGATACGAGGCAAGGATAGAGAGGATTCCTAAAGATAGCACTATAGATGAGATCAAAAGGTCGATATCTAGATAGAACTTGGCTTAGGGTACCAATAGCCCTGACTTAACAGGTGACTCTGGCATGCGTATCTATGTGGAACGGAGCTCTAACTATATCCAGCTGTGGAGGATCAACGAGGGCCAGACGGGCTATCACCACTACCTGGACTGCCTCTACCTAACCTTGGGACAAGCCGAACGAATGATAACCGGTAGCGTGACACAACGTCTACGCTGTGGTTACTGCCGTATCCAATGGACTACAACACTCTATACTGATAGAACTACGACCTTAGAAGAGAACTGATCTCACTCACTATAGGTACTACTAGCTTATACTAAAGGCATGTGTTGATGCTGTTAAGTACTACTTTCAGCTATCAATATTCTCACATAAATGGAGGCATATGCATTATTTACTTGCATTTTGGTTTGAATAATGTAGTTCCACTTGTCCTTGGAAATTTTTTGTATGTAGGTGAAATAAGCATGAAAAGAGATGGAAACCCACCTTCTATGGAAGAACCATGCCAACTCAGCTGAGGAGGTGACTGCCACCAAGGAAACACGAGGCAATCCACGTCACTGATCCAAAGGAGGCACTCACAACGAATCAGAGAGTGACACATGGACTTCACTTGGATCAAAGGGCCCACCTTGGATTCCCAAACAAGGCATGCACGGGGGAAGAATCAAAGGGCCCACTGGTCATCCACCTGGAGAAAGTATAGCCGAGATGGCCGCCCTAGGGGTTCGGCCGACCCTAGGATCGGCCGAACCGACCTAGGGTCGGTTCATCTCGGCCTTGCACGTGTCACTCTCTCATTGGTTCATGGCTGCATCCCCTGGTGATTTGAGGCACTTTGAGCCCCGAAGCAAGCCTCCTCCTTGCCTATAAATAGAAGGGGAGGGGCTCCCATTTCTCACACACCACTCTCTCATTCTCCTCTCACTTTTAGTTTCCAAGGCTAGGGGGTAGGATAGAGTAGCTCTTATTCAGGTTCCAAGTCTACTTTGGAGTTTAGGTATGAGTTGTCTTTTATCTTTATTTCTTTGTATGACTTTGATCTACTTCAGTTATTCATGGTAGATCATATGATTGATATGTTCTTGAGTTCATCTCTTGTTCATCACTTAGAGGCTCGTTTTCTTCGTGAACACTACCCTTTGATCCACTTGAAGGATGATTTACTCATTCCTTATGTGTTTGTTCATAAGTTAGAGGCTCATGTTCTTCCCGAACACGACCCTTTGATCTTGTTGACTAGACATAAGAGAGTTCGTATCCGTTCGTATGTCTAGCCTTAGTAGATCTTGTTAGATGGCATGATAGTGTTGCATGAGGTTCATGTTCAAGCTACGGTACTCGGTCTAAGTTGACCAGTCTTCTGGTGGCTCTCACCTTGGGTCATAATAGCCCGGGCCGGGTGAAGTCTAGCAGCAATGCAGGCATGGTGCCTGGGTTGTGTGGCTACGTTAGTTATGAGCATGCCCCTCGTAACGATTGAGATAGGCCGCAGTGGTGACAACTGTTGGACCCTTTGGAACCCTCCGCGCTGGGGCATTGCTGTAGGAGTCTAAAGTATAGTTTCACAGAGTGCTGGTCGTCGCGGGCTATCTCCCCATTTGTACCTGGGTGCTGAACCTTACCCTCTCATGCAATGTTTCATGCCTATCTCTTGTATCTTCTAACTTTGTATGTTTAGTACATTAGAACCTAGAGCTAACTCGTATGTTCCCCCTATGCCGTAGAGTACTAGAGTAGAGGTAGATCTGAGTGTGTGTCGTAATACCCTATCATATCTTTTATCTTACCCCTGCCTTTGAGTTGTTGTTATCTATCTCTTGGTTTACATTCAGTGCAAAAGCATAAGTCTATGATATCCGCCATTGCCTTCCACGGATACGATACCCTTGGAATATTCTCCTTCCTCGGGGAAATGCTACAATGGCTTATCTGTGCGCTTGCGGATTCGTTCGTGATCGTTTAGATTTACCGTTGGCAAGTCTTGATGTTCACGCTAACTCGGTGTCGTTAGTAGTGATGTTAAGAAGTGCCAACAAGCATTTCTAGCGCTGACGCTAAGGATGGATTCCAAATCTGTTCTTAAGTGATCGACGCTAAGAAATGCCAACAAGCTTTTCTGGTGCTGTTGCCGGGGAAGGCACAGGATTATCATGACTATGCTTTGCATCTGTTTATAAATCATGAGTAGGTTAGGACAACTCTCACTACAAGCTAACCTTGATTGTCTTCATTTATCTTTGGATGATGAAGACAGGTAGTGTATGACTGGTTTCGACTTACCGGAGAATTTCACTGAAGATCCCGAGTCACTAGTGAGGAAAGCTCGAATTCATTTCGACTCACCTCGTCGTACTTGTCAGGAAGGCGAACCAGCTTCCTTCGTACCATCCATGTCAAACGCTATGGCCCAGAAGACACTTTGTGAGTACTCAGCTCCTTCTGCCGACCAAGTGCTGCAAGGCCCTGAGGTGGTAATAGGGACTGAAAATTTTGAGATCAAGACGGGTCTAATCACAATGGTAAAGGATAGCCCATTTTGTGGCAAGCCAAATGAGGATGCCAATGCCCATCTGCAGCAATTCCTAGAGCTATGCAGCACTTTCATCATCAGGGGTAAAAATATGGATGTTGTTCGTCTTCGACTGTTTCCATTTTCTCTCCTGGGGAAAGCCAAGCAATGGTTCTATGCGAATCGTGATGCCATTAATACTTGGGATAAGTGTTCAGAGGCATTCCTCAAGAAGTTCTTCCCATTGGGTAAAACCAATGCTCTTCGTGGAAGGATTTCTGGTTTCTAGCAAGCAGCAAGTGAATCTATTCCAGAGGCTTGGGAAAGGCTTCAGGAATACGTCCTGGCCTGTCCTCACCATGGGATGGAGGATTTGCTTATTCTTCAAAGCTTCTATAATGGGCTGACTCTGACAGCCCGAGGCCATATTGATGCTACTGCTCAGGGAGCATTCTTCTCACTCACTGTTGATAATGCTAAATTACTCATTGAGAAGATGGTATCCAACCAAGGGTGGAGTGATGAAAGACTCCAACCACATCCGAGGGGTACTCATACTGTCAAGGAAGCATATATGATTACTGCCAAGCTGGATGTTCTTATGAAGAGACTGGATGATTACACCAGCGAGAAGGCTGCCATGGCCACCACTACTCTGCCTATGGATTCTCATATGACTTGTGAGGTCTGTGGCAACACTGGGCATTCGGGAAATTACTATCCTGAAACTCAGGAGGAAGTGATGTACATGAATGGAAATAACAATGGTTATCGTCCACCACAACAAGGAAGCAAAACGTGGAATCAACAACGCCCTTATTATCAAGGAGGTAAGCAAGGTAACTCTTACAATCCTAACCAACCCTCCTTGAGAGATCTTGTTGTCGGGCAGGCTAAGATTAATGAAGGTGTTAACAAAAAGCTAGCTGCCCTTAAAAACTTTGAAAAGTCTCAACATTAAGCTTGATAGTTTTTCTTCTGCTCAGAAGAGCCAGCTAAGTTTTAACAAAATGTTAGAACTCAGTTAGCTCAGATAGCTACTTTGGTTCCGTCTGCTGATAACGTGAGGATCCCGGGGCAACCCGTGTCCTCTTGTGAAAATGTTAGTGTAGTGTCGACTAGGTGGGGTAAGCCACCTAGGAGGATCCCGGGGCAACCCGTGTCCTAACTATGCAGGAAAGCCCATACGACAAATTCCAGATCCATGGGAGGAATCAGTAGTTGTGCACAGAAGAGATCCTGGCTATCCAGCTATCACATGCACCATCTATTACAAGACGATCAAGCATGCCCTTTGTGACCTTGGTGCAAGTGTCAATCTCATGTCCAAGGCCATGTTCGAGCAACTGGGATATCCAGCTCTCTCTCCAACAGCACGGACTATCCAACTCGCCGATTCAACGATACGATATCCAGAAGGAATTGTTGAGAGTTTATTGGTCAAGGTCAAGAACTCTTATGTCTTCGGGGATTTCGTGGTCCTTGATATGGATGACGAGGGAGGAATGCCACTCATCCTTGGGCGACCATTTCTCAGTGATGTCCCAGCCATAATCAATGTAGGGGTCGGAATAATCCGTTTCCGCATTGGGAAGAGGAACTTGACATTCAGGTTTCAAGATAAAGAAGAGCAATGCTATTTGGTGTAAGATAGTGTTGAGCATCTTGTGGGAAGGACGGGGCCTTAACACCCGAAGAAGAAATCTCCGTCAAAGAAGCAAAAGAAAATTCGTAAAGAATGGCGAAAGGTTGAAAAGGCATCACCCTCTACTTCTCAGGAGTGGGGTACCGAGTGGAATTAATCGCTGAGAAGAGTCCAACTCGTCGAACTAAAAATGATGAGTCCTTTCTACCAAAAAGGTTAAAAATGGTATTTATCTCATATCTCCCTTTCCAAAATTTTATTTGATTTCCAAATTTGCATATTTGATTTTTCCAAACCTTGCATCTGCATGCTAGATTTATCTAGCCCTTTTCCCTTTTTAAATAAAATTTCTAAAAATAATTTCTGAGTTTGAAAATTCTAGAAAAATCATTTGAAAAATATTTTGGGCCATTTTGGGCCCAAGCACTCAAGCAGGCCCCCAGCTAGCCGTTGGGGAGCCACTGGCCAAGGCAGGAGGAAGGTGGGCCCGGCCTGGGGTCGGCCGACCCTAGGTTCGGCTGAAGTAGCCCAACGGCTGCTGGGCCCCACCTTGCTCCAATGGCTCCTAGCCGTTGCCCAACGCCCATGTCTGGATGCCCGGCGCATTTGCCTATAAATAGCAGGGGGGGTGTTCTTCACCCATTCAACTCATTTCACTCACACTCCCCTCTCTACTCCTTGCTCTCTTGGTTTTCTTGGATTTGTTGCTCAAGTTTGGATCATCAAGTGTTCTCTCTATTGTGTTGCTGAAAGTATTGCTATTGGTGGAGCAATCTCGGTAAGAATTTCATTCGATTTCACTAATCCATCACCGAGATGCTCTTGTTGTCCTGTTGTTGTGCTAGCATGAGTTGGGCGGCAAATGCTCTCCGGAGGGTGACACGCTCCCGTTCACAGGCAAGCGCAAGTTCATCCGTCCCCGCCGAGCTGACGCCGAGCCCATCAACGATGGACTATGAAGAAGAGCAAGAAGAGCAAGCCGAACCTCAAGCAGCGGAGGAGGTCATCGACGACACCCCCTACCTCAGCTTGCGGGGCGCTCGAGAGGAGCAAGCCTATGCTCTCCTAAAGGACTGAGTCTTCGCCCACACCCGGGACTTCGACCCGGCACTCATGGAGAAGACTGGTATGGACCTCAAGTTTGCTTCCATTTGGTATGCTCTTGGTTGGGAGGAGTTTACGCCGGTTACAGAACTTGGCTCTCGGCCCCTCACCATCCAGTTTCCTTGCTCTCTTGCCGAGGTGGCTGATGGTATTGAGTTTCGTCTTTTCGGGACCGATTACCGAGTTTCATGGAAAGAACTTAGTCGTCTCCTTGGTTTTAATCAGCGTTGTGCTCTTTCTTTGAAGAAGGCTTGTGAGGGTTTTGTTCGAGACTCTTTCCAGGCAGACATTTCTGGTTTTGTTT
Source organism: Cenchrus fungigraminus (assembly GCA_036936925.1). Classification (NCBI taxonomy): domain Eukaryota; kingdom Viridiplantae; phylum Streptophyta; class Magnoliopsida; order Poales; family Poaceae; genus Cenchrus; species Cenchrus fungigraminus. The sequence goes on from CM072775.1 coordinate 27,447,432, forward strand.
ACAGTGGCAAATTTGTGCCTCGGTGCAATAATATTGTGCATCCCACTCTCCGCTTGTGGCACAATTGGCTCGCCATTTCTCTCTTTCCACAAGAGGATGTTCGGCCCGTGCGCAGCGATGAGTTGATGCTTTTATACGCCGCTGCTAAACATATAAAGGTCTCTCTCGTTAAAGCTATGATTCGGCAGTGGATGACGAATTTTATGATGATAGGTCCTATTGAGTGTACATCTTTGGTGACTCGTATTGCTCTCAGACTCGGGGTTCTTAGCCGGAATACCGTACCCTTCATCGGGACGCCCCGAGTTCTTGTTGATGAGGCATACTTGATCCAAGGGCATATACTTAAGAAAGGCCCAAATGATTCTTTGACTTTCTTCTTTTCGGGTTATGCAAATCAAATCCCGTTACCTAACCCGGGGTTTCGATTGTATAGCTCGGAGTCACTAACCATTCCCCTTGTTACACAAGAGGAACACCATCGTGCTAGTGTTTCAGGCAGGTCCACCAGAAGCGCGGCAAAGAGAGCACACACGCAGCAGCAGCAGCAGTCACAGCCACTACTACAGCCGCAGTCACAGCCACTACTACAGCCACAGTCACAGCCTACTACACCACCGGTGGTAGGAGGGGCTCCTGCGGGGTACATGTTCGGGGTTACCCCTGGATATGCACCTGGTTGGGATTAGCCCGCCTACTAGTCGAGTGCGAGTGGCACGGCTTGGGCGAGTGCGAGCGGTGCTCAGCGGGCTACGCCCGCTAGTTCTAGCTCTGGTGGTCCGCTTCTGTCTTCATCCTTCAGGCGGCACTCCTCAGCCTCTGCACGTAATGCTCAGCTCGCGCAGCAGATGGGAGAGCTCACCATTCAGGTCACAGGATTGGAGGAGACGCTGAACACCCATGTCAAGTCTACCTCAGCGTGGCAGCGCCAAGGTGGTGAAAGGATTGAAGCCATGCAGCAGGCACAACAGCGACACATGCAGGAGCAGAGGGCTTACTATGCAAGTAAGGGTTTCTTCTTCCCTCCTCAGCAGTGAGCCTGAAGCTAGCTTGGGGGAGGACCCCCAACCTGAGGTAACTTGTATCTTCCTTTGTTTTCAGAATACCTTATAAATGAAAACCGTAAAAAATCTGAAAAAAAATAAAAAGACCAAAAAGATTTATTTGCTTTCATCAAATTTGCTTAGTTTGCTTTGATGTGCATAGTAAGAATGCTTTGCCTCTATGGTTGAAATGATGAATAGTTGCTCTGTTTATTCTTCTCGTATGTCTTGCTTACAACTTTGTATCCTACCAAAGTTTTGAGTTTGTTGGCTTGCATGTTCAAACCTTAGCTTGAAAACTGTGGGTAGCAAAAAGCATGATCCTTTCCAAAGTTGTTGTGAGACTTGATATGGTATAATAGAGTGCTATGATCTTGTACCCAGTGATGCTTGACATCCAGAGTTTTCCATTTTGCAAAATCAAAACATGATGAGTTCCTTAATGATGAGCATTTCCTATCCAAGGCCATATGTAGATTCTAGCTCTTTTTAGCCTCCACATATGCAGCTTGTTCTCTCATTGAGCTTTGTGAAATTGTTGTGACCCTTGTTAGAACTCGTACTCCCCTGATCAAGATCACGTACACGGTCATGCTAAACTTTTACACTGGAAGTTAGCATTCATCATTTGTTCCATTTGCTTACGCATTCTTCCACAAATAAAACTCTATGGATCTTTGTATCATTCATCTCTCTCTGAATATCTCCAATAAAGACAAAGGGCTAGCTGAAAAAAGGGAAAAAAGAGAAAGAAAAGCATGCTCAAAAGCATGACAAAAATAAATAAAGAGAGCTAGCCCAAGTCTCGAAAAATTTCAAAAGGAGAATGGGATTGATATGTGCAAGAGAAAGAGTTCCACCATATAGATGGTAGTAACTAGTACCTATTCCGGAGCTAGTGTCCACCTTACCATCAATCCCTCATTGTTCATATAAAGCATGGTAATATATAGCACCCATTTCTGGGCCTAGTATACACCTTACCATGCTCATCATCATCACAGACATATGCACATCTTGATTAGGATGTATGTTTGTTTCTTCCAAGGATCCGGTTTTTGATTTAGCAAAATATAGAGACGAGTATGCCACATTTTCTTCCCTACCTACAGTTCCACATAAGCCTATTAGGAGTAGGATATGAAGAAAGGCAATTTGATGCCTTGGTGAGGAACCATAAACTTTGAGTGATCCGAGAGTATCATTTGAGGAACTCTGATTTTTTTTTGAAAAAATTGCAAAACCTCCGGATTGATAGCTGTCAGGGGGTGAGACCTGGACAGATCCACTAGGGGGTTACCCTAGAGGTTTGCAGGTTAATGGAGAATTGGGACCTAAGAGCGTAGGTGGTTATGCACGAAGTGCACATGAAACTAGGCGAGTATGTCGGTGAGGAACAAGGAGACAAGGGTTTATACTGGTTCAGGCCTCCGGACAGTAAAACCCTACATCCAGTTGTGGTGGATTATGCGAGCATAAAGATGAGTTGTCCCTGTGCATGGAGCCCTAGGCCGCCTTATATGGGGGGACGGGCTAGGGTTTGCATGGGTAGGTCGGTTGACCCGTGTCGGGGTCGGTTACAACTGTGGGAAGCTTATCTCCCGGATTACAAGGAGTATCCCGTTATACTCGGAGTCTACAGGCGGCGGCGCGCTACGTCGTGGTGTCTTGACTTGCACGCCAAGGCTTCGTGGGTCTTCCGGGATCCAGATCAGGTCGCCCGCGGTCTTCGGAGGTGCGGATAAGGTTGCTGGGCCCACTTGTAAGGTCAGCGGGTCTTCTGAAAGGTCGGGTCCACTTGTCAGGGGCCCCTGGGACCCTGGCCGGTGGGGACCCATGGGTACCCATGTCTCTCAAGCCCCTGATCAACGTGTAGGCGTAGTGGTCGAGGCGAGGTTGCGTCGAAGAGTAGCAAGGCGCGGCACCATCGAGGTCGTGAAGGGTGCACGGGGATCAAAAAGAAAAAACCCCTCCGATGCGCGCACGAGGCTGAACATCGAGCTTCTGGGTCGAAGGTCCATAAGGTCAAAGTGAACTGCCGACCTGACCTGAGTCAGGCATGTTGTAGTAGCAGTCATGACCTTCAGAAAGGTCAACAAGCCTACCAAGGGTAGGTCGAGCAGAGATGTGATGGAAGCGGGCTTCCATTAGGTCGAGGCGACCTGAAGAAAATAGGGCGTTGAAGACGCACTAGTGTAGTAGCCCCCGAGCAGTAAAGTGACCAAGATGGCCGGTTTGATGCTCCAAAGAAGAAGAAGAAAAATAATCCGAACCTACGACCTTCTGCTTAGGAAACAGATGCTCTTGTACTGTCGACGCAAGAGGACAGGAGCTCCAGAATCTTGCAGAGGGCAGCAGGCAACAGGTCTGGCATAACCAGAGTCACGCGTGCACTGTACGGTCAGAGGCCGGCTTGTAGACGTAGCACAGGTCGCAATCACCCGCAAGAGACAAAAGGTGCTCCAAGATGTGGTCAGGTAGGGGACAGGCGTGCCGATGCCTCCCACGGGCGAACAGTGACCCCGTGTTCCACGAGGGTACAGTGATCTTGCGGATAAGGACGCCACGCAAGCTGTCTTGCGGATAACACCCAATGGCAGGTGCTAGGGTATAAATAGGCACCCACACCTCGAAGCGAAGTACGCAATTTCCAGAGGGTAGCCACGATGATCCAGTATAGTAATATTGCCAAGCCAGGGGCTTGTGTCTGCCCTCCAGAGTGTAGGGTTGATGTAGTTCATGCTTGGAAGTAAAAGAATGCTTGCGAGGCTCGAAGAACTCGATTGGCCTCTTCTCCCAGTCCCGCCGAGGAACCCAGGAGGAGTATGAAGCAGCAGCTGCATCGTCGGCCCTGACACTTTCAGGCCGGAGGTGATGCAGGTGGGTGCGGCACTCCACCCGGCGAGGTTGGTGTTAAAGCTCGGACCTTCTGCGATCTTGCGGCGAAGCTCAAACTTGATGCTGGGCGCTGCAGGAGACCGGTTGGTGCGCGAGTAGAGGTGGCTGTGTGGCAGCTGCCTCCACAGTGGCTGTAGAGGTCATCGAGTAGGTCCTGACGCTAGAAGAAAGCTTGCGACAAGCCTTATTAGTGTAGACTGAGTCGTAAGCACTTTGGAAGGTAATTCAGGACCTTTAATATCTTTGTATCTTGTAATTGGCCAAGGGCCAAACTCCTTGTAGCTTATGAAGCTGTAAATATAGTTTTCATGAGGAATGTCATGACATCAGTTGTTTGTAAGGGCGCCCAGGCTGCAATGGTACGGATACCAAGGTCTCGGCAGGGCTGTGATAGCACGCCGACCTTCGGGAGGCCTATCATAGAGACAAGGGGCCCGTGTCGACCTGGGTCGGCACGGCCGTTGTGTAGTGACACAACGCAGGTAGTCAGCCTGAAAACCCTAGGTCTGAACGACCTAAGAGGCGGCGGGGCCTTAGCGACCTCGGGGAGGTGCTACTTGACCAAGAGGTCGCCAACGGGCAGTGGAGCCATTAAGCGTAGGGCCGTTGCTATAGCCATTAAGGCAGTTTAGTAGGTAGCACGACCTTAGCGACCTCAGGGAGGTGCTACTAGACCCGGAGGTCGCCAACGGGTAGTGGAGCCACTAAGCACAGGGCCGTTGGTATGGCCATTTAAGGCAACGTAGTAGGTAGTAGGACCTTAGCGACCTCATGGAGGTGCTACTTGACCCGGAGGTCGTCAACGAATAAATGAGTGTGTGCACCCATGATTGAAAGCTGAGGCGACCTACCAAGCGGTAGTACCTGTCGACCTTGTGAAGGTAACGTTATAGACCCGGAGGTCGTCAGAGGCTAGGGGACCTTGAAGAAAATAACGGGGAAGGGGCTTGAAGTAGGGCATAACGAGTCCATGGACGCCAGCCCGTTGGGCAAAAAGCCAACTTGCATGGATTCCCGCACGGTGCGAACCATTACTGCCTGTAGCCGTTAGGCCGAAAGAGCCGTTGGGCGATGTAGCCGTTCGGTCGCCGGGAATGTCGCCGAATCCGAAGGGACGTTTGGGGCGCCGCGGCCCACCGTACTGATGCGGCCCAGTTATAAAAGCCCGAGTGAAGGGTCGAGGACCCCACTCTCTTCCATTCCCCACAACAGCTAGGGTTTTCGATCCGTCGCCAAGAGCTTTAGCGCGCAGATTCACTGACGCCGTCATGCTTAGATCCACCGCGCACAGCGCCGCCATATGTGCCAGAAATCCCTGGTAGTATTTAGAACTAGATCCACGGGCTTCGACGAAGAGAAAATGGCCCTAGAGCTTGCGCCGCCCCCAGAGAAGGTCTGGGAGCACTCGACGGTGACGGAGGCGCAGCTGAAGAGTCTGGTGGAGCGCGGGCTGCTGAAGCCCACGGAGCAGGTGGGCTGGAGGCCAGCGGCTGGCGAAGCCTTCCCCTCCGAGGGGACTGGGGAGACCGTCGCCTTCGTCACGAACATCGAGCGCGGATTTGGAGTCCCGACGGGCGACTTCTTCCGCGGCCTGCTCCACTTCTACCGCATCGACCTGGTACACCTCGTCCCCAACACCGTCACCATCGTTTCCTTGTTCATCCATCTGTGCGAGGCCTACTTGGGGATACCGCCACACTTCGACCTATGGAGGTTCTTCTTTGAGGTGAAGAAGACGGGGAAGAATGGCCTCGTCGGGGCCATCGGCTTCATGCTACGCCGTCACATGAAGACGGTATACATCGACATGGAGCTGCCGGACAACACCCAGGGCTGGAGGCGAGGGTGGTTTTACATTGACAACCCGAAGCCGGCGCTGGCGACTAGGTCGGGACTCGCTCCGGTCCCGGTGCCGGAGTGGACCAACCAGCTAACGTCGCGGGAGATAGATGCCATCAAGCCGCTGCTGGAGAACCTCAAGACGCGGAAGGAAGAAGGGCTGATGGGCAGCACGGTGGCCATTAGTTTCAGCCGGAGGCTACTGCAACCGATCCATGATTGGGTGCACCCGGCCTACGAGTACTAGGGCCAAACTGACTCGACCCGCGTACAGCAGCGCAAGGTCTCCAAGCAGGAGATGGTGGCGCGGGTGAGGGAGCTCTTCAACGGGGTGATCCGGAACCGGACGTGCCCCAAGGCGTTCTCCCTTAAGTAGCCCGCCGAAGTGGTAAGTCGCTGATCGACCTTTATTCCTTTGTTGAGTTTGCATTCCCCTGTTTTTAAGACGAAGGTCGCCTGTTGCAGGGTCGTGAGGGTTTGTTCTGGAGCCCGGCTCCCCTCGCAGATGAGGGTGAGCGCAGCTTCAAGGTCCAGGCGGCGGAGGACGTGCAGGCTCCACCGCCAGAGTTAGTTGAGAACTACCTCTCCCACTCATCGGTGGGGGGTAGTGACGAGGAGGATCCGCCTGCGGCGAGCTCCGGGCCGATGACGCGGCAGACGCGGTCTGTCGCTGGCAAGATCCCAGCGCACAAGGGCGTCAAGATCATCTCCGCCACCATTGAGGCGGAGAAGAAGATGAGGAAGAGGAAGGACACCACTGCATCGTCGAAGACGGCAATGACTAGCACCGAGGTCGTCTTCGAGGAGCAGGACGATGCGCGGTCGCACAACATCGCCACGGGATTGGGCGACGTAGCAGCCACGGGGGAGATGACACCACGCTCGGTGTTGTAGGCGAGCAACAGTCGAAGCCGAGTGCGAAAGGCGTGAGCGACCAAGGGTCGCAGAAGAAACCAAGGCGGGCGCCGCCCAGGCCGATGTCGTTTAAGTTGAAGACCGGCGGCGGGTATGTTATTGAACTTGACTTTATGTTGTTCTTCATCTTTGCGGCTTGTTGAGTACGTCGGTACTGACGGATTTGTGCACCTTGGGCAGGGCAACTCCTGCTGCATCAGGTACCAGCAAGAATGCCTCAGGCCAAGAGGCCTTTGGGCGGAAGGTTGAGAAGGTGCCGGTGGGGCAGTCGCCGGCGACCTCAGGCGGGGATGTCACCAGCAAGGTCCCTGAGACCGTGGGGGTAACATCATCAGTGGCAGCCAAGGTTCCTGCTGAGAGCGCTCAGTAGGAGGAAGGACTACGCCAGCAAGACCCGCCCGAATCAAGCCTGCCGGAGACGAGGTTGGCGGAGGCCGGAGGTGGAAGTGAGGAGGACGAGTGGCATCGGTGCCTCGACACCGGCACTCCGTGGGAGGATGACGTCATTGCTGATGCCAAAGACCTTGCCGACTTCAAGACAGCGCAGGCGACCATCACAGAGGCAGCGAAGACGATCGGCAGGACGCTCATGGTGAGCTAACGTTGCCTTTGGGGCTAAGTCTTGAATTCACTCTGGCACGTTGATTTGACGATCTTTCTTAATGTGTGGGTGCAGACTCTTGCTGAGCGGGCGCAGGGCAGGGCGGCCCTACTGACGGAGGGCACCAAGCTTCACGCAGAGCTGGCCACGACGCAGGAGGCCGTGCTCCAGGCCAAGATTGAGGCCGCAAAAGAGATACAGTGCCTCAAGGACGAGGCGACCTTGAAAGACAAGGCGATGGAGGCCTTGAAGCAAGAGCTGGAGGCTACAAAGCTGAAGGCAAAGGAAGTGGAGGACGAGCTGAAGGTCGCCGCCACAGGTACGTCTGGGGACCCTTATGCTTGATGCTTGAATTTTACGTCATGATGAACCGATCCTGACCTTGCTGATCGCAGAGGCCAAGAAGAAGGAAACTGCCTTGAGGAAGGACCTCAAGGAGTCGAAGGACTAGGTGAAGGTCCTTAAGGAGAAGAACAAGGAGGTCATCGCCAGTGTGTATTACTATACCCGGAAGGCTGCATATGAATTTGGTGTCCGCAGGGATCTAGAGATCGACCTGGGCCGGGCAATGCAAACCCTTATTGATCATCAAGAGATGACTGCAGATCTTGAGAAGGAGCTGGACGACCTCAAGGAGGCCGCCGAGTACCTTGTGGACGTGTACGCCCCCAAGGTCGAGGGCGGTCCACAGGAGCTCGTCGCGCGGTTGGAGGACGCGGAAGGTCGCATAAAGACCTTGCTGATAGACAGCGGCAAGCTCGTCGCTGCTACGGCGCTGGCCACAGTGAAGCACCATGAGCCGTCGTTCGACCTTGAGAAGGTTAAGGAGGAGCTTGCCTTGTCGCACTGGTGGGCAGCGAAGATATCCAGGCCGCTGCAGATGAAATTATGAAGAAGATAGACCTAGAGATGTAACTTAGGACGTGGCAAACTATTAGAAACAATGGGTTGTGGACCCTATTGATGTAATATAAACCTTGCATGAATGAAAAAGACGTGTTTAATTAATGTGATCCCTTATTTTGACTTCGTATACTCCTTATAAGAACGCAAAAGCAATGAGGTTGCAAGAACCCTTTCCCCCCGCTAACCCAACTCAGTGGAGGAATGGCTTACCGACTACACGGCTTGGCATGGAGGCTTACGTGCAGCTGGCGAGCGGAGGGGGGTCAGGGACCCAAGGTCGAGCAACCCCACGACCTAAGAATGCTTATAAGGGGCACAAATAGTTGAGGTAAGGGAACACTGGTAAAAAAGAAAAGGTAGAAACCCCAGGTCGAATGACCCTTAGGTTGGCGAAGCCAAGCCCCCGAGCGTGAAGTGCCAAGCTTAAAGCCAAGCCCCCGAGCGTGACGAAGGGGAGGGGTGAACAGAAAAACAAGCAGATCGAAAGAGGGAACTTTATATATATATTGAATTACAAAGGATAGAGTACATAGCTTTATTGTGATACAAGGCTCCTAAGGATAGAAGCGACGTAAATGCTCGATGTTCCAGGGGTTAGGAACGCCCTGGCCATCGGCCCATTGGAGGTGATAGGTCGCCGGTCCAATGACCTCCTTAACTATGAAGGGGCCTTCCCAAGGCGCAAAGAGCTTGTGCATGTCCTTGGTGTTCTGGATCCGCCGCAAGACTAGGTCGCCAACGTTGAAGGAATGTTCCCGCACGTTGCGGTCGTGGTAGCGTCGTAGTTGTTGTTCGTGGTGGGTGTGGCGCATGAGCGCGGCCACACGATGTTCCTCGATGCTGTCGAGGTCGAGCCTGTGTGTCTGCTCTACTTCTCCTTCGTCGAAGTTCTAGATGCGAGGAGCACCGAAAGCCACGTCCGTGGGGAGGATGGCCTCTGACCCGTAGACCAGGAAGAAGGGTGAGTACCCTGTAGCCGAGCTGACCTAGGTCCTGTGACCCCAGAGGACGTGAGGAAGCTCTGAGAGCCACCTGGTAGCTAGGGTGCTGAACCGTCGAAGATACGGTCTTTGATGGCCTGTAGGACCATGCCGTTGGCACGCTCGACCTGGCCGTTGCACCATGGGTGCGCCACCGAGGAGTAGTATACGTCGATCATGCTGTCTTGACAAAAGTCCCAGAACTCGGCTCCTGTGAAGGCCGTGCCTAGGTCGGTGACCATCCTATTTGGCACCCCAAAGCGGTGGGTGATCTCCTTGATGAACTTGGCCGCCTCTTTGGATGTGACACTGGATACGGGATGGACCTCGATCCACTTGGTGAACTTATCCACCGCCACGATAATGTGCTTGTAGCCGCCAGGGGCGGTCTTGAATGGTCCCACAGAGTCGAGACCCCAAACTGTGAAGGGCCACGACAGAGGGATGGTCCTCAGGGCCTGAGCCGGGACATGTTGCTGCTTAGCGAAGAACTGACACCCCTTGCATTGACGTACAAGTTCCTGGGCATCAGCCACGGCTGTGGGCCAGTAGAAGCCAGATCTGAAGACCTTGCCCACCAGGTTGGAAGAGGCAGCATGGTTGCCGCACTCGCCACCGTGGATCTCATCCAAGAGCCTAAGGCCCTCAGATCGTAGGATAAACTTCATCAGTACTCCGGTGGAGGCGGACCTCCGGTAGAGTTCCTTGCCGACGACGACGTAGTTAGCACTACGCCTCGAGATCTTTTCTCGCTCCGCCTTATCCTCAGGCACTCGATGTTTGAGGAGGAAGGCGATGAAGTCGAGGCACCAGTCATCTTCTGCGTCGATCATGAGGATCTCGCGACCTGCAGGCGAGGTTGCCTCGTCATCAGCCGACTCTGGGTCGGGGATGAGCTTGATGGACGGCTTGCGTAGGTCCTGGACAAACGCACCGGCCGAAACTAGTGCGCGCTTGGAGCCAAGCTTGGAGAGGACATCGGCCGCGACATTATTGTTGCGGCAGACGTGGTGGAACTCGAGCCCTTCGAAATGACGCTCGAGCTTGCGCACCTCCGCACAGTAGGCATGCATCGTGTCCTTCCCAGCTTCGGAGTCCTTGCTGACTTGGTCGATGACGACCTTGGAATCGCCGTAGGCCATGTGGCGCTTTATCCCGAGGGAGACAGCGATGCGTAGCCCGTGGATGAGGGCCTCGTACTCAGTGCCATTGTTGGACGCCTTGTAGTGGATCTGCAGGACGTACTTGAGGTAGTCACCCTAGGGGAGATGAATAGGACACCTACACCGGCTCCTTCGAGGTTGAGGGAAACATCGAAGTACATTTTCCAGTGCTCAGGTCGCTCCAACGGTGGAGGCTGCTGAATCTCTGTCCACTCCGAGATGAAGTCTGCAATGACTTGGGACTTGATGGCCTACCTGGGGCAGAACTCTAGGTCGAACTCGCCTAGCTCGATGGACCACTTGACGATGCGCCCAGTGGTGTCACGACTCCGCAGGATCTCACCAAGGGGGAAGGCCGAGACGACCTTAATCTTGTGCGACTGAAAGTAATGCCAGAGTTTGCGAGAGGTCATGAGTAGCGCATAGAGCATCTTCTGGGGATGGCTGTACCTGGTTTTGCTGTCAGACAGGACCTCGCTGACGTACTATATAGGTCATTGGACAGGGTAAGGTCGCCCCTCTTCAGGTCGCTCAGCCACCAGGACAGCGCTGACCACCAGGGTGGTCGCCGAGATGTAGAGTAGTAAAGGCTACTTAGGCGCCGGGGGCACCATCACCGGGGGTGTCGTGAGGAAGGTCTTGAGTTGCTCATGAGCTTGGTCCGCCTCCTCAGTGCAGACGAACTTGTCCGCCTTTTTTAGCAGCTTGAAGAAGGGCAGACCTTTCTCTCCGAGCTTGCTAATGAATCGGCCTAAGGCCGCCATCATGCCGGTGAGCTTCATGACGTCCTTCTTGCCAGTAGGTCGCTTCATCCTGAGGATGGCATCCACCTTGGTGGGATTGGCCTCGATGCCTCGGTTGCTGACCATAAAGCCCAGGAGCTTACCAGACGGGACACTGAAGACGCACTTCTCTGGATTAAGTTTCCAGCAATAGGTGCGGAGGTTGGCGATGGTCGCCGCGAGATCAGCTATGAGCTTGTCCTCGTGGGTGGTCTTGACGACCACGTCGTCGACGTAGGCTTCTACGTTCTTACTAATCTGGCTAGCAAGGCACTTCTGGATGGCCTTTTGATAGGTCGCACCTGCATTTTTGAGGCTGAAGGTCATGGCTGTGTAGCAGTCGATGCCGTGGGGCGTTATGAACGCCGTATTGTCTTGGTCAGAGACCTTCAGGGCTATCTGGTGATACCCTGAGTAGCAGTCGAGAAAGCAGAGGAGGACGCTTCCGGCCGTGGAATCCACGTCCTGGTCGATGCGCGGAAGAGGGAGGGGATCTTTAGGGTAGTGCCTGTTGAGATCGGTGTAGTCTATACACATTCTCCATTTACCGGTTTTCTTGGGTACAAGAACCGAGTTGGCGAGCCAAACCGGGTTTTTACACTCTCGGATAAATCCGGTAGCTAGGAGCTTTATTAGCTCTACCCTAATGACGTCCTTGCGATTTTTCGCAAAGCGGCGAAGCTTCTGCTTGACAGGCTTGGCCATCTTGCTTACATCCAAGGAGTGCTCAGCCAGCTCCTTGGGGACACCCGGCATATCCGATGGACTCCATGCGAATATGTCCGCGTTATCCCAGAGGAAACTGGTGAGCGCGAGTTCTTATTTGGGGTCGAGCCCGTCGCCGATCACCACCGTCTTCTCTGGGTCGGTATGGCCGAGGCAGACCTTCTTCGTCGAGGGAGCCGCGTCTAGAGCGGTGTCGGTGCGCTTCTGCTCCGGGACAGGTAGGTCAACTGGGTCGACGGTCTTGGCCTCGGAGACCAAGACTGCGGAGGCGTCGGCAGCAGCGGAGGTCGTAGTGAGGTCGAGGGCCTCCGTGTTGCACCTGAAGGAGATGATGAGGTCCCCCTTAACGGAGAGGACCCCATGTGGAGCCGGCATCTTCAACACCAGATAGGTGTAGTGCGAGATGGCCATGAATCTGGCTAGCATCGGGCGACCTAGGATCGCGTGGTAGGAGGACTTGAAGTTGGCGACCTCGAAATTGAGGTTTTCCGTGCGGAAGTTCGCCTCCGTACCAAAGGTGACAGGGAGGGAGACCCGACCCAGGGGGTAGGCCGCCTTCCCGGGCATGACGCCATAGAAGGGCTCGTCGCACTCCGTCATCTTGTCGAAGTTGAAGCCCATCTTCTTGAGGGTCTCATCAAAGATGATGTTAAGCCCGCTGCCTCCGTCGATCAGAGTTTGGGAGAGCAGGGCCCTGTCCACCGTGGGCTCGATGATGAGCGGATAGGACCCAGGATCTAGGATGTGGACCCAGTGATCCTCCCGGTAGAACGTAATCGCCTGCTCAGACCAACGCAGAGGCACGATTGGCTGAGTGTGGATGAGGTGGACGTCGCGCTTGTCCTTCCTGTAGCGCCTCCTGCTAGCGCTGGACTTGATGCCACCGACGATCATATTGATCACGCGGGTTGCGGCCTGGAAAGGCCCATTGGGGTTGCCCGACGCCGGTGGAGGGGGCAGGTTCGTCTCGTCGCGAGGAGCGACTGGAGGTGGGTTGCTTCGCGGAGGGTCGCTACGAGGTGCTTCGCGGAGGGTCATCACAGTGGTAGTTGTTGTTGTAGGGGCGGCTGTCGTGGTGCCCGCCATCATTCCTGGGTCGCTTAGGGTCCGCGGGGGCGCTGAAGGCCCTGTTGAACTGGGAGCACTCGCGGAGAGTGTGGGTGGCCCCCTCGTGGAACCCGCAGATGTTGTCGAGCGCCAGGTCGAACTCCTCCTGGTTGAAGGTCGAACCCCGGCACCCATCGACCGCTAGGACCTCGGAAGGTTGCTTGCAGAGTTTGTCTGCTACAGTGCCGGATGTACCAGCGGCATCAGCGTCGAACAAGTTCTGGAGCGCATCCTCCGTGTCCATCAGCTTGTTGATGACGATCATCAGCTCCTTGACGTTGGTGGCACCAGACTCATGAATCTTCTCGAAGACCTTGCGGTCTTTGATGCCTTTCTTGTAGCTATCGACGATCTGGTCGTCCCTGACGCCCACGCACTCGTTCCGGTTCTTGAAGAACTGGGTGTTGTAGTCGCGGAGCCATTCCTTAGGCTTCTGCACGACCCGCCCCAGGCTGAAAGTGTTTCCAGGGCGATCATAGGTCGCCTGGAAGTTCGACGTGAAGGGCTGGGACAGATCGGCCCAGGTCTTGATGCTGCCAGGCTCGAGATTGTTGAGCCACAGTGAAGGGGCCTTGCCCATCACCAGCGGGAAGTAGGTCGTCATGTGGTCGAACCTACCAGCGGCCGCCTTGACGGCGATGTAGTAGGTCGACAGCCAGATGTTGGGGTCGGAGCGCCCATCATATGGCTTGATGTTGGCCTTGAAGTTGTCGGGGTACCCCACCCTCTTGAAGCGGGCATCTAGCGCTGGGAAGGCGTTGAGGGCAAGGTCGTTGCTGGAGCCTCTGGCCGGGGCGGCCTCTCTTGGCGCGGAGTGGACGCTACGCTACGGGACGACAACCTGGGAGCGTGGCTACCGGTCCTAGTTGGTCTGGATGGTAGCAGGGTTGCCATGCTCGGCGTCGTAGTTGGCACGTCGCTGGTTCTCGATCTCGTGTTGGTCATGGAGGTCGCGCTCCATGATGCGATGAACGCCCCCGGGTGCACCGTACTCACGGTCGTAATCCAGGCGGCGGCGGAGCTCGCGCTCCTGGTGGCGTTGGTCGACGACGCCACGGGCATCGCGAGCACGCCTATTGGCGTCGAGGTTGACGCGAAGGTCGCGGGCAGCAGCAGGCTGCTGGGCGGGTTGCTCAGGGTTGTGCTGAGCGACCTCCTCCCGGATGGGGGAGAGATGGCTGCGTGCAGGTCGATGAGATCGACTGCGCGAGTGGCGGGTCGACGAAGACGCAGCGGACTTGGAGGCCGCGCTCTTCTCTTCCACCAGGGCGTTGGTGACCCGGAGGTACGCGAGGGCCTGCTCAGCTTCAGGCGTCTGGACTTGCTAGAGTCGGGTAATGGCCACACCCAGGTTGGCCTGGGGGCTGTTGAAGGTCGGGATCCCAGCTTCCTCGAACTCGAGACACAGGTCTCGAGCGCAGGGCAATACACGCCGCTGCTCTTCCGCACGTCGCTCAGCGCGACGGGCATTGGCTTGGATCCGGGCCGCCTCCTCGGAGTTGGTCGCACCCACACGGGGTGGTTCGTTCTCCGAGATCACCATCACGTGACGGAAGACGATCTCCGAGTCGTTGGGGGAGATGCGAACCCAGACCTTCTGGAACTCCCCACAGTCCGGAGACTGAGTAGGTCACTTAGCTCGGCGAGGGAGCTCGTTGTCGATCTTCTTCCGCAGGCGGCACCCGCGGAGGGTATGCTTCGCAACCTTGTGATAGGTGCAGGGCACGTCGAGAGGGTCGCGCCTTGCGCGAGGTGCCGGCCTTGGGTCGCGAGAAGGTCGCCGCCCAGATTGGATCTGGGGAGGCTTAAGCAGCTGGCTCAGGCGAAGGCCGGGCGCAGACTTCAGGCCGAAGGGGAATGTGTCGTGGCGTAGCACAGTCTGCGCCGAGCGCTGGGCTCGTTCGCAGATCTCCAGGGTTTCCCTCATCGAGCCGATGACGCTTGCCATCCTCTGGACAAGGTCACTAGGTCTCGGTGGGTGGGTCTCTGATGCAAGATCGGGAACAGAGATGGCGGCGGACGCCGTGACGACCTGCTCGGAGGTCGCCGGAGGAGTGGAGGCTGCCGGAGCAGGAGAGGTCGCCGTGAAGGATCCAAAGCAGATCTCCATGGGGTCGGCGAGGAAGGCCGCCATGATCGCCGGGAAGACGATGCCAGATTGGGCCACCTTGCTGCACAGCGAGTTCCCGATCGCCCCTACCTGGCGCGCCAACTGTCAGGGGGTCAGAGCTGGACAGATCCGCTAGGGGGTTACCCTAGAGGTTTGCAGGTTAATGGAGGATCGGGACCTAAGAGCGTAGGTGGTTATGCACGAAGTGCACACAGAACTAGGCGAGTATGGCGGTGAGGAACAAGGAGACAAGGGTTTATACTGGTTCAGGCCTCCGGAGAGTAAAACCCTACGTCCAGTTGTGGTGGATTATGCGAGGATAAAGATGAGTTGTCCCTGTGCATGGAGCCCTAGGCCGCCTTATATGGGGGGACGGGCTAGGGTTTGCATGCGCAGGTCGGTTGACCCGTGTCGGGGTCGGTTACAACTGTGGGAAGCTTATCTCCTGGATTACAAGGAGTATCCCGTGACACTCGGAGTCTACAGGCGGCGGCGCGCTACGTCGTGGTGTCTTGACTTGCACGCCAAGGCTTCGCGGGTCTTCTGGGATCCTGATCAGGTCGCCCGCGGTCTTCGGAGGTCAGGATAAGGTTGCTGGGCCCACTTGTAAGGTCGGCGGGTCTTCTGAAAGGTCGGGTCCACTTGTCAGGGGCCCCTGGGATCCTGGCCGGTGGGGACCCATGGGTACCATTGTCTCTCAATAGTTGATCAAGGTATGAGTGATTATGCATTTGCTATACAACCATTCTGTCTCTCAACCGCCTAAGGTAAGTGAAGCTATATGCCCCATGTCATCAAGTGAATGGTAAGAACATTGCCAACTTGTTCAACTCTTGGTAGAATACTTTGTTGTATGTTTTCCATAAGTTAAGAATACGACATCGTAGCAACTCCTGATCAACCAACCTAAGTCCCTAATGTCTTGCTTCGAGAGGAGCACGAGGTTAGCTTGGGGGAGTTTGTTGACAGCTGTTAAGTACTACTTTCAGCCATCAATATTCTCACATAAATGGAGACATATGCATTATTTACTTGCATTTTGGTTTGAATAATGTAGTTCCACTTGTCCTTGGAGATTATTTGTATGTAGGTGAAATAAGCATGAAAAGAGATGGAAACCCACCTTCTATGGAAGAACCATGCCAACTCAGCTGAGGAGTCGGCTGCCACCAAGGAAACACGTGGCAATCCATGTCACTGATCCAAGGGAGGCACTCACCGACAAATCAGAGAGCGACACATGGACTTCACTTGGATCAAAGGGCCCACCTTGGATTCCAAAACGAGGCATGCATGGGGGAAGGATCAAAGGGCCCACTGGTCAGCCACCTGGAGAAAGCATAGCCGAGATGGCCGCCCTAGGGGTTCGGCTGACCCTTGGATTAGCCGAACCGACCTAGGGTCAGTTCATCTCGGCCTTGCACGTGTCACTCTCTCATTGGTTCATGGCTGCATCCCCGGGTGATTTGAGGCACTTTGAGCCCCGAAGCAAGCCTCCTCCTTGCCTATAAATAGAAGGGGAGGGGCTCCCATTTCTCACACAGCACTCTCGAATTCTCCTCTCACTTTTAGTTTCCATGGCTAGGGGGTAGGCTAGAGTAGCTCTTATTCAGGTTCCAAGTCTACTTTGGAGTCTAGGTATGAGTTCTCTTTTATATTTATTTCTTTCTATGACTTTGATCTACTTCAGTTATTCAGCTATTTCATATAAAGTCATGGTAGATCATATGATTGATATGTTCTTGAGTTCATCTCATGTTCATCATTTAGAGGCTCGTGTTCTTTGTGAACACTACCCTTCGATCCGCTTGAAGGATGACTTACTCATTCCTTATGTGTTTGTTTATAAGTTAGAGGCTCGTGTTCTTCACGAACACGACCCTTTGATCTTGTTGACTAAACATAAGAGAGTTTGTATCCGTTCGTATGTCTTGCTTGGTAGATCTTGTTAGATGGCGTGATAGTGTTGCATGAGGTTCGTGTTCAAGCTACGGTACTCGGTCTAAGTTGACCAGTCTTCTGGTGGCTCTCACCCTGGGTCACAATAGCCCGGGTCGGGTGAAGTCTAGCAGCAACGCAGGCATGGTGTCTGGGTTGTGTGGCTACGTTAATTATGAGCATGCCCACCGTAACGATTGAGGTAGGCCGCAGTGGTGACAGCTATTGGACCCTTTGGAACCCTCCGCGCTAGGGTATTGCTGTAGGAGTCTAAAGTATTGTTTCGCAGAGTGCTGGTCATCGCGGGCTATCTCCCTGTTTGTACCTGGTTGGTGAACCTTATCCTCTCATGCAATGTTTCATGCCTATCTCTTGTATCTTCTAGCTTTGTATGTTTAGTACATTAGAACCTAGAGCTAACTCGTATGTTCCCCATATACCGTAGAGTACTAGAGTAGAGTTAGATCTGAGTGTGTGTCGCACTACCCAATCATATCTTTTATCTTACCCCTACCTTTGAGTTGTTGTTCTCTATATCTATCTCTTGGTTTACATTCAGTGCAAAAGCATAAGTCTATGATATCCGCCATTGCCTTCCACGGATATGATACCCTTGGAATATTCTCCTTCCTCAGGGAAATGCTATAATGGTTTATCTGTGCGCTTACGGATTCGTTCATGATCGTTTAGATTTACCTTTGGCAAGTCTTGATGATCACGCTAACTTGACCTCGTTAGTAGTGACGTTAAGAAGTGCCAACAAGCATTTGTTGTGCTGATGCTAAGGATGGATTCCAATTCTATTCTTAAGTGATCGACGCTAAGAAATGCCAACAACATGCAAGGGATCACTCAACCTCATACTGTGCTACCAACATATACGAACGACTTGCAGCAGACGAACGCATAAACCTAGGATCTATGCACTAGCAGAAGAAAAAGTCTACTCATGCACCCTAGCATAAACTATTAGAAAGGAATCAGGAACACACTTTATTCTAATCAGAGCATGCAAGCATCCACTTTATTCTAATTGACTAGTCCTACAAAATGGATACAAACTTGCGCACCTAATCAACTAGATCGAGGGGGCGTGTTCATGAAGAACACGCGCCTCTAAATGACGAACAGGCGAAGAACACAAGAACATATCACTCACACTATAGTCTAAATAGAAAATGCAGAAATACTTACTTTACTCTAATTGAAGAACGAAGCATCCATAGAGATACAAATCCCTCTCTCACTCTCCTATTCTCTAATCTACCAAGGAGAGGCCTCTCCTTTGAAGGGAAGCTCCCATACTTGGGTGAGATGGTGTGTCTAAAATGACCCCCTCCCCTTGTATTTATAGGCAAAGAGGAGGCTTGTCATGGGGGTGTTTGAGCAACATTTTGCCGCTCTTTTCTAGCCTCCCGGCGCCACCTGGCGGTGGAAACGCAGCCCCACGGTACTGTAGTGTGTGTTGACACATTTTATCTTATATATTTATAAGTCAACCAATCATGAGAAAAAGGCATAATTGTTAATTCCAACATAGAATAGGGTGTCACTAACAGTTTTCCTGGAGTTTTGGAGAATTCTATGTCTTGCAGGCACTAATCAGAAAAATAGGAAAAGGAACAATTTTAGAAGACTCCAGAGGACTCTGGAAGTCAACGTGACTTGGCATCCAAGAAAGAAGCATCTGGAAGGGGCAAGGACCAACCAGGTCGAAGCAGACCCCGAGGGGGGCCCACCCTAGGCCGATCGGCCTGGTGGTGGGGCCGGTCGGCCTCCCCCGGGCGCCAAGTCAACCCTACTTCTGGAATGTTATTCCACCACCTATGAGGATCAACCTAAACCGTAGGTTAGGTCAGTTTGATCGTACGACACAAGGCACCTCCTCAGGACTATATAAGCAGCCCCCTGACCCCCCTGACAAAGAGAATCTGGCCTGAGGAATCCCAGTTCGTACACCAGATCAAGTCATCAAGTCAGAGATACTACGCCCTAGAAACACCATATAGCGAGAGTAGCTAACTAGTCTAGATCTAGGGGGAGGCAAAGGCGTCTACTTGGCTCTTGACCGTCTAGAAGCTGATCGAGATACTGATCTAGCTTCGCTCTTGTAAGTTCTTCTTTATAAGTTCTTTTACATTTGCTGTAGAGACATTTGTTCTTATCAATGATTATATTCGAGATTATATGCTTTGGTGTTTATTATGATTACATGATTAGCATAGTTGATTTACCTTTATATTCGTGTATGGAGTTGTATAGCCCTCACCTAGATCATCTGTTAACATGGGTGAGTGGTAAAGATAGTGTAAGCGTGGTGCTTATACTGTATTTACCTGCGATTGCACCCTACATGTCGGGTCGTGTGGTAGATCGTGGTGGTGACAGCACTATTGAGTCCTTTGTAATCCACCCCCCGTGTGTAGGACTAGTGGAGCCTTATACTATTTGGGTTGTTTCAAGTTTCGGCCTTGATCCTCCTGGGTAGTCTCCTCATGCATAAGTATAATAGTTCTTCTTCCATGGTTGTTAAATGTATTGCACTAATCATAGTATGCATTGACGTATAGTTTAGGGTTACCGAGGAGTATCCTCGCTAACTAGGCTGTGAATACGCTTCTCTTTCTATATTGACACTTTCTGGTGGTTCACTATGTTATGACTTGATCAGAGCTATCATTATCATTATCTTTATGTGATTTATACCTGTTTAAAGTGATTGATATATTTTGGCCACTCTACATTACACAACTGAGAGATATGCATGTATTTGTTATTATAGATGGAAGACTTCTTTTCCTGTGGTAGAATATAAATACGATACCTGGTTTTACTCCTGGTTAAAATGCTACAATGGTATATTCATATCTGTGCGCTTGCGGATACCCATTTATATATATTTTCTTATCTAGTGATCCAAGGCATATGTAAGAGTACCAATCCATGCGTTTTAGTGGCACTTCTGTCAGGGATGACAACCTAGATCGAGTTGTGCTATGACCCGTAGCGGATTTATCTTTTAGTTTATCTGAAAGAAACATCTGATATACACTTAGCATCATGTTAAGATATACCTTTGCATTTCTGGCGCCGTCGATAGAGATGGATTTTATATTTGTTTCTAGTCGATGACGTTAGCAATGTCAACAAGCATTTTTGGCGTCGTTGCCGGGGAAAGATAGTCTATAGCCTAAAAATAAATAAATTTAGTAATAGCATGCATGCATCTCTCACACGTAATATATCGAGAACCCAAATTATCATTGCTTAAATAGGCTTACTCTTGTTCTTTCCACTTTTGTCTATCTGATTTCAGGGTAATGTATGAATAAGAATCTTCCAGACAACTTCGTTTCAGATCCAAAGAATATCCTAAGGAAGGCAAGGCCAAAGCCCAAGTCTCGGCCCACGACCTCTGCCTTGGAAGATTCAATCGTGCGAAGCTTAACACCCATGTTTAAAGTAATGGCAACCAAGACCCTTCGCGAGTACTCGGCACCGACCCCGGACAACATTCGTACTGGTCCGGTAGTCGTTGTGGGAGACATAGCTTTTGAGCTCAAGCCTGCACTGATCAACATGGTACAAGCTAGCCAATTTTGTGGAAAAGCTCATGAAGATGCCAATGCACACCTTCAACATTTCTTGGAGATATGTGGCACCTTCACGATCAAAGATGTGCCAAGTGATGTAATCCTACTTCGCTTATTCCCATTTTCACTCTTGGGGCGAGCGAAGCAATGGTTTTACTCCAACAAAGACAAACTTACAACTTGGACACTGTGTTCTACTGCCTTTATGGCAAAGTTCTTTCCTATAGGCAAAACCAATGCCTTACGGGGGAAAATTTCAAGTTTCCAGCAGCAACATGACGAATCTGTTCCTGAAGCGTGGGAGCGCTTCCAAGGCTACATCTCAGAATGCCCACACCACGGAATGGAGAAATGGTTGCTCATGCAGACCTTCTACCACATGCTCACTACCAACACCCATGAAACGATGGATGCTGCAGCTGGAGGTGCTTTCCTGTCCCTTACACTTACTCAAGCTACTAACCTTGTGGAAAAGATGGCGTCCAATCAAGCTTGGAACGAGGAACGTCAACCCTGCAAGAAAGAAAGAGGAATGCACCAACTCAAGGAGGTAGACATGTTGTCTGCCAAAATAGACTTAATCATGAAGAGGCTTGAAAACAAAGCCCCTGAGAAGAAGGAAGTCATGCAACTCTTCGAATCCCGCATGACCTGTGAAGAGTGTGGAAACACTGGACACTCGGGCAATCAATGCCCTCAGCTGGAAGAGGACGTGAACTACATCAACAACAACAACCAATATCGTCCCCAGCAAAATCAAGGATGGACCCAGTAGAGGCCCAACTACCCAGGTAACTATTCAGGTAACTATCAAGGTAATAACTCTTCTAATAATTTCCCACCTTTAAGAGAGTTAGTCCAAAACCAGGGTAGAGTTATGGATAATCTGTCTAAGAAGTTAGCTTCCAATGATAAAATGTTAGAAACTATTAGTAATAAAATGGAAAGCTTTTCTTCTGCCATTGAGAACCAACATAGTTTTAATAAAATAATAGAATCTCAGATATCTCAGCTGG
This sequence comes from Cenchrus fungigraminus, assembly GCA_036936925.1. Classification (NCBI taxonomy): domain Eukaryota; kingdom Viridiplantae; phylum Streptophyta; class Magnoliopsida; order Poales; family Poaceae; genus Cenchrus; species Cenchrus fungigraminus. Next base: position 27,469,049 of record CM072775.1, read on the forward strand.
CATCATCTGTTCCCACGGCTAACCCAGGTATGATTCTGGGCCAGCCGGAAGAATTACAATCTGCAAATCTTGTCGATATCTATTATGCAGGTCTGTGCTCTAATAAGACAGAAGAAGGCCCAAAGTGGACTGACTGGGGCATGCCCGCCAAGAGAGGAGATCCAGGGAGGCCCATCATCACCATCACTATTGGAGCCTACACTTTTGAGAATGCACTTTGTGACTTTGGGTCTAGCGTCAACATAATGCCCAATGTAATATATGAGAAAATCAATGGTTCACCTTTATTGTACACAACCATGTGCTTGCAGCTTGCAGACCTGTCACTATGCTACCCTAAGGGCATCCTAGACGACATATGTCTGGGGGTAGGAAGCTCCTACGTAGCTGCCGACTTCGTTCTTGTCGAGACTGGGGGAAGTGAGAACACCCCAATCATTTTGGGACGTCCTTTCCTTGCCACAGTCAAAGCCATCATCTACGCCGACACCGCGAAGATCGTCTTCACCATCAACGGGAAGAGGGAGAGATTCAGTTTCAACAACAAGATCCTAAGAACTCCTGCACACCCCCAATATCCTTACCCTCAAGAGTACAAGCCAGCTGTCGAGAAGAAAAGGAGAGATAGAAGGAGGAACAAGAAGAACAATCAACCTCGACCACACGTGGAGAAAGTTTGGATGATCAACACAATTCAATCAGAAAACGAGAACCTGTTTCCTTCACCACTGCTGCCAAAGCTAGACGACCCTGGAGCGCCATCAATCCACTGCTCCATCAATCAATGGAACTTCCAGTGAGTTGTCTGCGACACGGGATCGGGCATCAACTTAATGTCCAAGGTAACTTATGAATTAATATACGGTGACCTGCCTTTGTATTCCACCTATATGATGCTGCAGATGGCGGACCAATCACATCAATTCCCGGAGGGAATTGCACGAGATGTACCTATCAAGATAAAGGATCACTATGTCCTAACTGACTTTGTAGTCATGGACATGGGAGATGAAGAGCAAGATCCTCCCATAGTACTTGGGAGACCGTTCCTGAACACCACAAGAGCGATCATCTACATCAGGACGGGCGAGATCCACTTTCAGTTCGGAACTGAGAAGGTACACTGCTACATTAATACTTATACTGACTCTGAGCAGCCCAAGAAGAACAAGACGCAGAGACGCCTTCAAAAATTGCAACGCAAGTTGAACACAAAGTTGACGGACATCAAGAATATTGAAGAAGATATTAAAGAGAAGTCCGCTCAGCTCCTACCAGTCAAGAACTCTAGACCTATTACCCCAGAAAAGTCTCCACTGAAGAAACAAGTTTGGAGGAAGAAAGACAAGAGTACACCTTCGGAAGACCAACCACTACCCACGTCACCAATTGATCAATCATCGGCTACTACATCAACGCCACTCGTTGAGATCATTGAAGGCACCATACCAGACATGACATTCCGATGAGGTGTCATAGATGAAAGCACGCCATGGGAGTAAGTACTCGAAATTCTCGCCGAGAGGTAACCCGGTATTTATCTGAATATTTATTTTCTGCACTGCATATTTAAATTAGCATATTTCCTTTAGCATATTTACTTACCTATACCTGCATTAGAAAAAGACCATAAATATGTTTTCTGCATTTGCATCTGTTCCATACCGTGGTGGCATAAAAAAATAAATATTGCATTCACATGTTTTTGCTTTAGCATCCCTTTTGCATATAGAAATTTACAAAAATATGTGGGCACATGAAGGTCCACACTTTTCAGAAAAACCCAAAAAGAAGTGGGCACATGAAGGCTCACAACATAATCCTAGAATTTGTCCCTTCGGGTATGTGCGAGATTAATATTTACAGGGAGAATTTAAGGAAGACCTGAAGGAAAACAAGTTCCAAGGATGAATCAAGGACTACTTCAAGATCCAGCTTGGGGGAGAGCACCCCCAGTTATCACGATAAGTATCATTATCCTATGTTTTTAATATTAGCTAGTTATATGTTTGCCTAGAGTTAAAGAGTCTTAGTTAAAAGTCTTAGTGTGAATAAATGCTAGAGTCTGCTAGTTGGCTTTTCTCTTTAATAATGATCTTGACGATTTATGCTTGGAAATGATGAATAGTTGCTCCGCCGTAATTCCTCTTAAATACTTAGTTTTCAGACCTAGATTCTCCTAAAGCTTTAAATGCTTAATTTGCTCTAAACCCAAAACCCTTGGGAAGTACATGCTTAATCTGAGTCTAGGCTTTGAAAGATGATTCATGAAAAGTTGAGCTGTTGTTTATCATATTCCTAGAGATGCTTGATTCCTGGTTTTCCTTTTAAATTCATGAAAAATCTTACATGATGAGTTCATGTGTTTATGATCCCTGAGAGCTTGTCATACACATCAAGATCATTCCACTCCACCAATTATGCTGCTTCTAACCCGGGAAGTACGCATTCTCCATAATCCATAAAGCCACAAGCCATGTTATAAAATAGCTCATGCAACTCTTGGATATGTCTCTCTCAATATGTCAAAAAGATTCTGGGGCTACATTCGAAAAAAAAGAAGAAACAAAAAAAGAGAGAGAAGAAAAAGTGAGATGAGAGAGGGAGAGAAAAGGACAAGTGTGATACTAGGCAAGAAGGGCCTACCTCCCTAAATAATAAATTTAGAGATGAATAATGGACACAAGTCCGAGGGCGAGAAGAGCCCACATCTCTAAGGAGAGTGAAAAATGGACAAAAGTGCGGGGCGAGTAGAGCCCACCTCTCCAAGAATGGAAAGCCTAGATCTTAATGTCTTAGAAAGAGAGATGTAGTCCAAGAGCTTAAGAAAAAAAAGGAGATATTAGAAAAAGGCTAAAGGCTTACCACCTTTCACCCTCATCCATTCAACACTATCATCCCACCATACATATCTTGTCAAGTGTGACTCCATACTTGAGAGGGTCATACACAGGATCTCTGAGTTTTATTTGAAAAATTTTGCAAAGCCCCAGGATGATAGTAGATCAAAGAATTTGAGATATACTGCTTGACTTGATTGTTCTGTCTTTTAATTGCTTAAGATTTATGAAAAGGCTACGCACCATGGTTAAAGGTAAGATGGAGCAATTTTGTTGAGGAGAATTTATTTTTGAAAACCATAGTACTTTTGAGGCGTGAAAGCATTGTAGCAACTCCTGATCCTTCTATAGCATAGCTTTGCTAGGGACTAGCAAAGGGTAAGGTTGGGGGAGTTTGTTGACACATTTTATCTTATATATTTATAAGTCAACCAAACATGAGAAAAAGGCATAATTGTTAATTCCAACTTAGAATAGGGTGTCACTAACAGTTTTCTTGGAGTTTTGGAGAATTCTATGTCTTGCAGGGACTAATCAGAAAAATAGGAAAAGGAACAATTCTAGAAGACTCCAGAGGACTCCGGAACTCAACGTGACTCGGCATCCAAGAAAGAAGCATCTGGAAGGGGCAAGGACCAACCAGGCCGAAGCAGACCCCGAGGGGGGCCCACCCCAGGCCGATCGGCCTGGTGGTGGGGCCGGTCGGCCTCCCCCGGGCGCCAAGTCAGCCCTACTTCTGGAAAGTTCTTCCACTACCTATGAGGATCAATCTAAACCGTAGGTTAGGTCGGTTTGATCGTACGGCGCATGGCACCTCCTCAGGACTATATAAGCAGCCCCCTGACCCCCCTGGCAAAGAGAATCTGGCCTGAGGAATCCCAGTTCGTACACCAGATCAAGTCATCAAGTCAGAGATACTACGCCCTAGAAACACCATATAGCGAGAGTAGCTAACTAGTCTAGATCTAGGGGGAGGCAAAGGCTTCTACTTGGCTCTTGACCGTCTAGAAGCTGATCGAGATACTGATCTAGCTTCGCTCTTGTAAGTTCTTCTTTATAAGTTCTTTTACATTTGCTGTAGAGACATTTGTTCTTATCAATGATTATATTCGAGATTATATGCTTTGGTGTTTATTATGATTACATGATTAGCATAGTTGATTTACCTTTATATTCGTGTATGGAGTTGTATAGCCCTCACCTAGATCATCTGTTAACATGGGTGAGTGGTAAAGATAGTGTAAGTGTGGTGCTTATACTGTATTTACCTGCGATTGCACCCTACATGTCGGGTCGTGTGGTAGATCGTGGTGGTGACAGCACTATTGAGTCCTTTGTAATCCAGCCCTCGTGTGTAGGACTAGTGGAGCCTTATACTATTTGGGTTGTTTCAAGTTTCGGCCTTGATCCTCCTGGGTAGTCTCCCCATGCATAAGTATAATAGTGCTTCTTCCATGATTGTTAAATGTATTGCACTAATCATAGTATGCATGGAAGTATAGTTTGGGGTTACCGAGGAGTATCCTCGCTAACTAGGCTGTGAATACGCTTCTCTTTCTATATTGACACTTTCTGGTGGTTCACTATGTTATGACTTGATCAGAGCTATCATTATCATTATCTTTATGTGACTTATACATGTTTATAGTAATTGATATATTTTGGCCACTCTACATTACACAACTGAGAGATATGCATGTATTTGTTATTATAGATAGAAGACTTCTTCCCTGTGGTAGAATATAAATACGATACCTGGTTTTACTCCTGGTTAAAATGCCACAATGGTATATTCATATCTGTGCGCTTGCGGATACCCATTTATATATATTTTCTTATCTAGAGATCCAAGGCATATGTAAGAGTACCAATCCATGTGTTTTAGTGGCACTTCTGTCAGGGATGACAAACTAGATCGAGTTGTGCTATGACCCGTAGCGGATTTATCTTTTAGTTTATCTGAAAGCAACATCTGATATACACTTAGCATCATGTTAAGATATACCTTTGCATTTCTGGCGCCGTCGATAGAGATGGAATTTATATCTGTTTCTAGTCGATGATGTTAGCAATGTCAACAGTGTGCAGGGGAAGAAGCCTGAGCTCATGGAGGTGAAAACCGGGCAAGAACCGGATCTAAGGGGCGAGAACCGGGCCTGAACCTGTCGCTGGGTGCCCGATCCGTCCGAACTGAGGCCTAAACCGGAGCAATAGCACAGCGGACCGCTTCAAACTGGGGGCGAACCAGGAACCGACATTCCCCCCGCCACTCTAGGCGTGCCACGTAGCTCTAGATGGGTCGGCTCCCGCACGCCTTGCGCGCTCCCACGTGGATGGGGGATCCGCGTGCCACGCCACGCGCCAACAGAGTGAAGCCCTGTGGCTCCCTGTGCCCGTTGCCTCCCGCGCGGCCTCCCACGCCTGCGTGCGCACATTCTGGGCCATGTTGACCTGGTGCTGGCCATGTACCAATGACCGCTCGCCACGTGGTGCGCCAAGGCACCCTCACGTGCGGCTGGCATACGAAGCTGGGGGTGTTGACATCATGATGACGTCAGCACCTCATAACTTAGTGGTTCTTTAATATCTTTTGCACCCGAGCTCCAAAGTAGGCAAATAGTATATCCATTTCGATCGTCTCGGCGAGCCCGTCGCAATGGTGCAGTCCAAATTAGCATTTGAGGTTGTTATGGATGACATCATATATAAGCCATTGGATCACTTGCTCTCAATTGTATCATTTAACACGTATTCCAGTGCATCCTGCAACAAAAGCTAGAAACACCAACACTTGTGGAACATGTCAGTATAAAGCCCTATTCTAGTGTTGACGATCACTTTTCATTCATTTTATGCAGGAGTTGACAGCATAAAAGTGGTATTTAACAACCGTCAACATCGAATACGACAAGACTTTCCTAACTAAAAGAAACTATAACTGCTAAAAATAAATGACTCGTGCAAGAGTCGGACTCTTTAACTATCTTTGACCCATTGTCAAACGACATCGACCCGCCTGAGCCTCCTTTCTTCTTCCCTGGCGTATTTCTTCTCTTGCCGCTTTCTCTTCTTTACCTCAGCTGATCCCCTATCTTTGACCATCGGCTATCTCTATTGACTCTTTTTTCCTAAATGGCCGACTAATTGGTTGTTTTCTTCTCCCTTACTTCTATCGGCTCTGAAGCTCTTCTGGCATTTCTCTACCTCTTGTCGACATGTGTCAAAAAAGGTGTCAACAGACGTCTCGCCCGGGCCTACACATCAGCGAAGGGAGGCGGGACGGCGTCGACGGCAGCGGACGGGGATGGGCGGCACCGCCCTAGATCGACGCAGGCGCGGCGGCGGAAATAGAGAACTCACCGGAGTTCTTGCCGCCGGCCGCTAGAATGGATGCCCGACGACGGCAAGCAGCTCTACGGCTTCGGGAGGGCACGGCGAAGCTAGGAGGGGTGACGTGGTGGCTGGAAGAAGCTCGGTGGCACGACGTAGGGTTGCCGGAGCGCGTGACGTTGCACGATCATGCACGGATCTTGCCCGGGAGAGCGTTTCGTGCCAAAGGAGTGCGTGTGTGCGTGTATGTGGCCATAGTAAGGGGAGCTGAGTGCCTAGTGAAGGCTATGGTGGCCGGAGCACGGCCAGAGGTTCGCCAGTGCTGTGGTGGCACCCTGGCATCGCGGTGACAAAACTGGGAAGGTGCTGAGGGAATTTGGGCAGCATAACGGCGTACCTAGAGATTCTGACGCAGCAGGGGATGCGAATCCGGTAGCACAACAGCCAGAACCAGGCTCCACTATGGTTGCGAGCGGCGGCGGGGAAAAACGAGCGGCGGAGGGGACAGGTGGTGGTGCTACGGGTGGAATTGGCTACGGTGGAGCAAAGCCTTGGTGGCTAGGGACTCGTCGGAATCCCCCTTGGCCTTAGCCAGGGCTAGCTCCGGTGTGGGAGTGGCGGTGGCGGTGTGCTCCTGCCGGCGGAGCAGAGCTTCGCCGAGAGGGAGGAAGAGGGGGGCTGTTGTGGTGTGGCATGTGGTGTGTGGGTGTAAGGAGCTTGGTGAGGCTCGGGGTCCTATTTATAGGCCGGAGAGGGAAGGGGAGCACGAGCGCGGCCGGATAAGCTCGGCGGCGGATGGCACCGGGGTGGCGGGTACGGCGCAAAGGGGAAGGACGAGAGGGGGCGAGGTGAGATGGGGATATGGGCGCGGCAGCTTCTGGTGGTACAGGTGGGTGTGGTGCTCACCTCGGTTGCGATCTTGGAGCAGCAGAGGGAGAGATCGAGCGGCGGCGGCGCTCTGGAGCTTGGCGTGAACGGCGATTGCGACGCGAGTTGTGTGGCAGGTGAGGGACTGGGATGGAGTTCAAATGGGAAGGGGGTGTTGCGGTGGTGCTAGGGTTTGCGGTGCGCGTCCTGGGTGGATAAGAGAAGCGCTAGGCGAAGAGATCGAGCGAGAGGCGGCCGCCGTGGAGCTCTGGGGCACAGTACGGCGTCGCGGCGGATTGTGGCGCTGGGGTTCGGCGAGTGCCTCCCGCTGTCAAAAGTTGCGGCGAAGCGGCTGGCGTGTGTGCCGCGCGTGCGAGCAGGGCGGCGGTAGAGGGAAAATGTGCCGCGTGGGGGAGGAAACGGCGACTGCAGTCAGGAGCGGAGGGAGTAGTGTGGGATGGGCGGCAGGTTGACGATGACGTCAGCATGCTGGGGTGTTGGGCCGCGACTGGGCTGGGATGGGCCGCGCGCGGAAAAGGAGAAGGGTGGCGGGCTGCGCGAGGAAAAGGAGATGGAGGGGGTGGGTCGGACTTCATTGGGTTGAAAGGTGAGTTGCATGCCCACTAGAGGTTTGAAAGGATTTCTATTGTTTTGAGCTTGAGTTTGAATTCAAATTTGAATGGACCTAGATGTGTCGGTGCTCTAGAAATTCTTTAGGAGAAGTTAGTAAAGAAATTTGGGGTGAGAACAGATGTTAGCCACTCAAAAATGCACATGTATTCCTAGGGTTTATTTTGATATGCATTAAAAATACTTTAAAAATATAAGGGCTTTTATGTAAAGTTTCTACATGTTTTTAGAAAAAAATTTTAAGGGGCTATTTTTGAAGGTTTTGAAAAACTAGGATGTGACAGATCTACCGAACTTAAAATTAATCTCGTCCTAGAGATTCATAGGGGATCCGTAGGGTTAAATGTTTCCTAGGGTTTCTGCTCTTACCGCTGTGTCTGGAGTTGCTTCATCTGACTCCTCTGTTCCTTCTTGTGGTGACATTGTCCACTCTGTCTGCTTCCATCTGATCTTTCCGATGCCATAGTAGCCTCCTTCTGTCTTTGACATGTCCACTGCACAATGTTCATTCCTTGGCGAGTTATGTTGGCCATCATGCCAATTATCGATATCTGTTGTCTTTGAGAATGTCTCTTGCGGTGGAAGAAATTTAGAGCGATTGTTTCCTGAATACTTTTCGAGAAGGGTATTCTAAGCTGTTCACGAGATTGTGAAGAATTCCTTTTAAAGGTCCTTCGGGAATTATTATATTGTATTCCCGAAAGATCTCTATTTGTGATTTCCTTTCCATATACCATTTCTTTTCTTTGGGTATATCCGTGTCAAATCTGAGAGTGACTTTTTGGCTTTCTGCCGATAGCCGATTCGAGTCATCTAGACAACTTAGTGATGGGTTTGTCGGATCATCTGACAAGAATAGCATCCGGCATTATTTCGGCCTAGGATTTTTCTGAAAGTGATTGAGTATCTCTAGGTTTAATGCCGATTGAGTGACTCAGCGTTTACGTCCCATTTTATTGATATGGATTTTGCCGGTATCGGTGTAGTGTCATGCAACGTATGATCGTACGTTAGCATGTTCATAGGAGACGGTTCCATACATTACTGCCTTTACTCCGAAAAATTTGTCACTCTATTATATAAGCACGTATACATTCCTCTTGTATTTTCACTATCACATACCATCCATTTGATACCCAGAATAATCATTTCCAAGATTACATAATTTTTGTATGATCATACTCCTACTCACTCATTTTGACGGTCAAGACTAGTCTCCCTATCTTCTAGCTTCTTGGTCCTTGTTGACTTTGGACTCTACTCCGAGTGTACTAGCTATCTTCATAGCCTGGGTTGTACTTATCACGTCTTCGGTTCTTGCTATCTTTTCTTGACTATAGCTTCTACCCTACTTAAAATAAGATTTTAAGTGCTAGGTTTTCAACTCTGACATTGTTGCTTTCCTCGTGGTGACTTCAAAATTGATGTGCTCTAACTTTGGTTGGCTGTACTGGCACACATCCTTGGAGCTTCTTCTCGTTTTGAACCTCCGGTTGACCAAAGCAATTCTGACTTGCATGAGTATCTTGGTTATCCTTCACTGACTTCCCTCTGCTGGGTGACTGGTGAGCACTGAAGGGTGCTATGGTGCCGTAAGGGGTTGCTCCTCACCTGGTTGACTAGATTTTTGACCGATAATACCCGGTATGCTTCCATGTTCAAGGGGTGAACATATTATTTGAGAGGTGTCATGATAATAATTACATTGACTTTTCCTAGAATTTTGATTCTAACACTTCATCTATATCCTCTGATGGTGAGGTTGATGCTCCTGCTGACTTGAAGTATTGTTTTGGTCTTCCGCATTAGCCTGATCTTGGTTGACTCTTTGTTCTGACAGTGGACGTATAGGGTTATATGGGTGACAGGACTGAGTTTCTTCTCCTTTCTCCTTAAGTGCCTTGATTCTGTCAATTGCATGTCCTCTTGACTTGTCCTCCTTTGTAAGAACTCCACTGATCCTTACATAATTGACCATTATATATGTGAAAATTTTAGAACTCTAGCTGTGACTTTAGCTCTTGCTTCTGGGTGGTGAGTATCTCCTTCTCTGAGATCTTTTATTATCTCCTTAATTTTTTCCCTTGCATTGCCTCTACTAATGCTGACTTTTTCCTTCAAGCACCATAGTGTCCTTCCTTTGGATCAAGGTGTCCTTTTATTCATGCTCGGTGTATAGCTTGAATTTCCTTTTCGACGACGATCTCTGGCTTTGTTAGTAATGAATATAGAAATCCCTAACAACTGCCTTGACAATCTCTGATAATGAGGGCTTCGATCTTCTGACTTGATCCTGTCTTGCATAAGTCCACTACCGCTCTTTGTATATCTGAGAAGCTTGGTAGATTGTATATGCTTTGACATGCATTTGTGCACTTTCATGGTAGCTTGATTCATGCATTGTCAACAAGGGGGAGAGTTTGTGGAGAAAAATGGTAAGTTTTGCATGTGGGGAGAAATTTGTGGAAAGAATTGCATTTGCTCATGGGGAGTTTGCATATGTGCAGGGGGGAGCTCCTTTGGTTTGCCTGAGTTTTGTGGTTTGCTCTTTGTGGTGAGCTTTGTTTGTCTCTACTGTGTTGAGCCGTTGCCCTTGCCTTAGGGGGCCGAGACTTGGTCTGGCGAGTGATCTTATTTTTCGCTTGGTCTTTGGCTTTGGATCACTTGCTGGAGGTTTCTGTTCGTGGTTGTTTTCTTTTCCTTTTTCTTTGTGTTGGTTACTATGGGTGTTGTCAATCAAGGGGGAGATTGAGGACCAGGAGCGTCCGAAGACCAGTGGTGGGTCGCTCCTCAGTGATGAGTGATTGACAACATTGTGTGGACTGATGCTTGCCTTAGTATTGCATGTGAAGGTTGCGGCTTGACTCGTGTTGGTGTAGGTGAAGAACAAGCGCAAAAGGCCTATGCCGTGGTGGCCTCCGTGTGATGGAGAGGCAAGTAGGCTTGGTTCGATGGACCCAGTGGCCGATGGGGTCATGTGCGAGCCGTGCGGTGCAAGAAGAGCAAGTTGAAGTCATGGACATGCGCCGGTGTAAGGTAGCGGTTCGAGGCCGAAGCTTGCATGCGGGGTTTGGTGGTTTGCCCACAAAACCATCGGGGGACGGTTTCTTGGTTTGGGCCTCAAAACCAAGGTCGAAGGCCCAACGCGACGGAGATGGTGATCCGGTAGCATCGGGAAGCTTCGAGGCGGGGGGCACATGGCGTGATCGCGGGGCTTGCGTCGAGGCTAAGTGAGTCCGCTCGATGGGAATATCCATGTTTTGGACAAAAATGCCGAGGGGTGTGTATCTTACATTTATGCACTAGGGGTAGTAGTGTCATTTGTCACCTCCAGGAGACTAAGTATAAATAGAAGGTTGAGGAGGATGGCTAGGGTTAATCGCTCTGAACTGCTTCTTTTCCCAGTATTTCCTTAGGCTAGCTCGTGAATGTGCTCTTAGGTTCACCTACACAACAAGCGGGGCATCGGGACGGGATGTCGTTCACGTGTACGATAGGTGCCTTCGAGGATTGGAATTGAGGCCACTGTTTAAAGATGCGTTTTATGAGATTTGCATTGCTATCTTCATCTCTCATTTGGAACTACAACAAAAGTGTGATCTAGACTCTCTAGATCGGTTATCTCTTCGCTTTCTCTCGCTACCTCTCGTGTTTAGTAGATTAGATGCATCTGAAACCTCCTCAAAAGAAGTGTTTCCCCCTTATTATATTGAATCTTGCATTGCACATGTTCCACAGATTTGATAACCTTGGGTAATACTCGAGGGAATAAGGTACTACATGATCCATAAGCTTGCGGTGAAACTTGACGCGTGTTGGCGGTCGATTTCCGTCAACCAAGGACGTTTGTTACACTTTGGTTTGAGCTTTATTATGATATTAACCCGCCACTAGGCACACTAATGATATAACAAGTTCAACCGTGTATGTGCTTTTGGAAGTATAATGTTCTTGTAGGAAAACATGAACTAATGGGACGGAGTCACATCAAGTTCAAAGGACCAATTGGGGAGTTCCGTTCGTGTTCAAGTACAAGGCATATTCATTCCCAAAGGTGGCAAGGACCGAAGTGTTATGGTGAAGCATCTCCGAGGACCAAGGCGTAAAGATCGGATTTCATACAAGAAGACCCCTTATATTTATCGCCGAGTTGATGACAACAAAATGCTACAAGTATTGGGCTACAAGTTCATATTGACAAGAGAAGCAACGTCGAGGAAGACCGGGCCGAACCGGGCCAAAAAGGGCCCAGGCTGATCGGACTGGTCCGATCGGCCTGGCCTCTCCTGGCCTCGGTTCGGGCCCCCGTTTCTCGTGCGCGAAGGTTATTCAACCCTATGTTGCTGGCGGCACCGCCATTCGTTGGAGACAGAGTTAATACCCCTGAAGGCGACCACAAGGCAGAGAGGTTAGACCGGAGGAAATTCGAGGAGAACATTCACAAGAAATATTCATCGAGTTGAAGAAGGCGGCCACAAGCGAAGGAGGACATGGAGGCGCTGCCACCACGCCACCGGAGTTTGAAGGACGACATCACCGGAGGTTCTACCATGATCAACAACGTCATGTCTAGCGTCTTGATGGGGTAAACCTTTCATTTGTCCATGGGGTTGTAACGGATCATATCATGTAAATCGCCAACTCGTTTATGGTTTCAATCTATCAATTCCGTGTTGACGAATGCTTCGTTGTTTAAGGCTAGCTACCATGCTTTTCGGGAGCATAGATCTCAATACTCCCGATGATCCCATCATCACACCTTGGTCGTGTCTCACCGTCATGATTATCCCTTCGTAGTGATAGTACGACGAGGGAGAAAGAGCGAAGGCATCGGTCGCATCCCTTGATAGATTGTTTCCGATTCGTTTAGGTGGTTGCATGTTTATGTTTCCCAAACCCTATGGGCAAATGTCCTTTATATCTCGTGCACCTCACACACCTCTAGTTAAGTTTGGTTTGGTTAGATTGATCTCTAGTAGTAGATTGATTTGGTTAACTAGTTTAATACAAGATCAACGATAGCAATCCCCTTGATCCTTGGGTTTGACAAGAACCTTGGGTTTACACTCAAGGGAAAAAGGGTCCCTTGATCCGTACACTTGCAGATCGAAGTTTACTACGACATTAGACCGTCAACAACACATTATTGAACCGTCAATAGTCTGCGTTGGTGTTTTGGAGCGTGTTGTTGAGGGTGTTGAATTGCGTATCCACCTGCTCCTGAAATGCTGCAAAACTCTCGACATGTGTATTGAGTACATTTTAGATATCACTTGTGTGATTGTCGAGGTCATTGATTTGGCTTGTAAGATCTGTGATGTCTCCGCGCCTTCTTGAGAATGATCTTTGTGCACCAACTATTGGAGGACCACTGGAGCTAGTTGAAGTAAAGTGTGGTGTTGTCTATGCTTCTACTCTATGCTGCTTGCGCTCTGCCAGCCTGAGCCTCCCACTTTGTGTGGCTACGGTGGCTGATCCCAACCAGGCTGATACCCAGGTGAGTGTACCGACATCTCATGAGCCTGCAACGACGAATCTCCAACTTCATGTGGTTGCGGGGGTTGACCCCAGCCTAGATGATACACAGGATAGACCCCGTCATCAGGCCAGCTGGAACCTACCCCGCCTCCTACATCTGCTATAGAATCTGCTGAGGGTGTGGTGGCTGATATGACATGCCCACTTCTGTTGATTGCGGTTGCTAAGGTGTGTCTGCTTCCATTCTTGACCTATTCCGGATTTCCCTACCGGACACGTTACTCCTACGAGCTTCTTCTCATGGTAGGAGCGGAAATGTTAGCGCCTGCGACTTATACAAGTGAAGTCCTGGGTTAGGTAACGGGATCTCATTTGTATAACCAGGGAAGAAAACACAAGAGACTGATCTTCGGCATGCTTAAGGATATGACCATGAATAAAGAATGGCTCATTAAGGTACTTGCGATCAGATTGGACATAGACAAGAGCATTACCTTGGAGTGCACCGAATCTCATGGCGATACGAGTGATTAGTGTTGACGGTTCAATAACGCGTCAAGTTTCACCGCAAGCTTACTGATCGCATAGTACCTTTTTCCCTCAAGTATTACCCAAGGTTATCGAATCCGTGGAACATGTGCAATGCAAGATTCAATCTAATAAGCCGGAAAACACTTTGTTAGGTTGCATCTAATCTACTAAACACGAAAGGTAGCGAGAGAAAGCATAGAGATAACCGATCTAGAGAGTCTAGATCATGCTTTTGCTGTAGTTCCAAGCGAGAGATGAAGATAACAATGCGAATCTCATAAAAAGTATCTTTAAACTGTGGCCTCTGTTCCAATCCTCAAAGGCACCCACCGTACGTGTGGTCGACATCCTATCACGTTGCCCCACATTTTGTGTAGGTGAACCTAATAGCACGTTCAAGAAGAACGTGTTGAACACACTTGGTAGATCCGGTATGCATCTCTAGCCACCACGGCTACAAGAGCACCTTGTGCAACCTATCTTAAGTATAGATTGAGAAAGAAGCAAAACCAAGAGAGAGCAAAATCGTAGAGAAGGCACTTGATCACTGGAAATCGGATTCACAAGAAAACTTCACCATGAATGATTACATGAACAAGATTACCACCACGATCCTACCTTGAGCTTGATCCTAGCTCTCGAACTCCGATGTGGTCTTCCATGCAAGGTTCCCACGTCAGCTAGGGAAACCCTAGATAACTAGCACGACCCTCCTCTCCGAGATGGTGTCCCTCTAGGTTCTCTGCTCCTCGGCGGCACATGATGAATGGCTTGATCCGTGGCTCTTTGTGTGGGGACTATAAATAGACCAAGGGGGTGCTAGCTCAAAGGAGGCGGCGAACCGGGCTTGAAATTGGCTGGGCTGACCGACCTGGGCCCACTTCAGCCTAGTTCGCCCCCGTCTTTCTTCCAGATGCTTCTTATGTTTTCTTGATTTTTTTCCGAACTGCATGTGGGTCCTTGGCGTTGTTTTCCCCGTGGTTTAGATAAGGATGCTTGGCATGCAAACTCCTACATCTTTTGTTTAGGTCCCCAGAGATTTACGACTTCATGCTTCCGTCCTCGGCTCATTTGGAGTCATGTTCACTTCGTGTCTTGACTTGTGCCGGGCTTCATGATATTCTCATAAAGTGCTCAATGAACTTTACTCGGAAGTCCTCATTTAGTCGCTTAAATCCTGCGTAAACAATATACTCTAAAAACCACATGTGAGTGTGAACTTGACATATCACGGGGGTTAGGATCATTAGTTTGAATATCAAATTAATACCAACATTGAAGGTAAACTGATGGCTAGGTTGCCGGAAATCGACCGCCAACATCCCCCCATGCTTAAACCTTGCTCGTCCTTGAGTAAGCCTTCAATTGATGTCAGTGTTGCCTTTCAATGTTCACACCCTGCACTTGGTCATACATGAGAAAACATAATGCTCTCTAAATTTATATTTGTTGAAGTTCCATAATGTACTAGCTTTCATCCCTACGGAGGGTGGATATCAATTAATCTCCCCACAAGAAGTTAATCGTGCACCCAATTTTTAGTGAGTCATAAATTTTGAAATGAAGTGCAAGATGAAGAAGAAAAAGAGCTAAACCAAGTTCAAAAATTTAAACCTCCTTGCATCTTGCTCATGAACTCTCATCTCATCAAGTCCCTCAAGCATATATGTTCTACTCCTTTCCCATCTCAAAATATGTATAAAAGTGGAAAGCTTTATCTGGAGTTTTGGGAAAGGTTTAGTCTTACCAAGATATTATGATGAAGATATTATCAAAATAAGACAAGCTTCTCATGGACTTACGGAGACTCGTCAAAAAGGTCATTGGAAAAATAATGTTCTCAAGGAGGAGGAAGAGAAAAACACACACACTTTGAGATGGGTGGACATGTGCAAATGGCAAAGAGTGATCCCGAGGCACAAGCGAAGTCCACATTATCGGATTGCACATGGTTCGAAAGATGAGTATGGGTCTTGATCTTGAATCCTCTTGAAATTCGTAATGCATCTAGAGATCCAGGGAGCTTTATTTATATTTTTTGTCTCTCTTTCTCTCTATTTTTTACATATACACATTTTTTCTCTTCTTTTTTTTTCTTTCTTTCTTTCATACTTCTTTTTTTTCTTTCTTTCTTTCATACTTCTTTTTTTTTATACTCCCCTGAACTCTAGACTACATTAGCACCTACCTTCTTGGTAGCTCCCCCCATGCTTGGACGATTGCACGTCCTCGGGCAAAGAGGTGGCGATATTTTTGTGCCAAGGTAGGTACTTAAAATCCTATACCTTCCTAGAGAGGAACACTGGAAATCTTTTGGGAATCCTTCATGCAACCTTTATGTCGTCCTGGAGTTCTCCCAAAATTATACTTCAATCTTTGGCACCTTCATTCTTGTGTTCTTCCTCTAAATATTCATCCATACTGAAAAATTGGGTTGTGGTCAAGGAGGTAAACACAAAAAAGATATATTGGGTTTGTGGGTGGATATCCAGCGAGGTTTGCAAAATTTCCGATGTGGAAACTTACAATGCACATATAGAAAAGTCTAGCAATAAGATAGATACGCAAAAACAGAATGACCAACTTCTTAGTCTCACGCCAGAGAAATCAAGCCTTGAACCAATGCACCCAAAAATAAATCTTGTACACGAAGGTTTTTGCACTCAATTAAATATAAGCCTTTGGATAGGTAGAGCAAAATGCAAGTGGTATTAATGACAATGTTAGCATACCTTTTAAGAAAAATAAACGATCTTTAACCCATCCAAAATTGAGAGCATGAGAAAAACTATGGGTCTCATCTTTATCATAATCTCTGCAAGGATTAAGCTAGCATTTAATTCAATTTTAGATTTGCATTAAAGAGAGCATTAGCTTAATCACGCATAAAACAAGTACAAAGATGAGCAAAGTGGCAATGGTCATCATATATCAACATGGCACAATTTTCCATCCTCACCAAAGGTCATAACTAGTGGCAAAATTTATTCATGGTAACTTAAAACAAAGACTAATACTAACTCTCACATGCTGAAAATAAATCAAAACAGAAAATGCTACGCACACACAAATTTGCACACAAACTGAAAGATAAAGGAAAGAAGAAGGAAAAATCAAACCAAACTTGAAAGCATTATTTCTTCTTCCTTCCTTCACTCTTCCATCGATGGTTGTTCCTCCGTTTTTATGATGGAACCAAGCTTGGAGTGCTTTGGAGGATATGGTGGTGGAGTGGATGAACGAGTTGAGCGTCGAGGTTGAACAGGCGGCTCCTCTGTGTGCCCTTGCGGTTCGGTGTACCGCATGGACAAGCTTCGTGTACTCCTCATGCCTCCAAGGAGCAGCATTATCAGACCTGTTTTTCCAAAGAAAACCAAGGGCAAATCTATATGCATGCCAGGATCAAGTTTCATGCATATAGTTGACATAAGTGAATAACAGAAACAATATCACGTAAGAAAAACAAAGATTATCAGAGATTTACGCTTTATCTTGGAAATGAAGGCACCAAACTTCGCAGGCAGATGACTGGGGGCTGTGTACGCCTAGCATCATCATCTTCAACAGCTTCACACATCTTTGACTGAGCAGCAGGAAGCAAGGATGAGTACACCTATGGTTGGTACTCAGCAAGGCCACAAGAAATAAACAAAAACGATTTAAAGTCCATCTTTAAGTTTATTAATCATGTGAGGATCCAGGCCGCTCCATGACCGAGAGCACGGCTAATCGATTAGATTTACACTCTGCAGAGGTTGTACACTTTACCCACAAGTTGTGTCCCCCATATATGCCCGGGTTTGCAAAGCCCTTAAACACTTCCGAGGTGAGTGGCCTGGGTTTCACTACGAGGCCTTTACAAAGATTCCCTAGTGTGGGCTGCTCGCTAGGTTTCATGACAGCGCAATGCATAACCCTCTCTCGAGGCTGCGAAGCTACCACAGAGTAGATCAGCCTGAGGGCTAGGCTATATACCAACTACCGGCACCCCCTAACCCTTATCAGGTAAAGCATACCACACACTAAAGTTTCTAATTAATTAGCCAAGACATAGCCATATGTCTTGTGGTTGCACCTGGATCCTGGGTGGTCGCTCCATGTTCCAATTATAACATAGTATTCTTGTAAATAAAGCATAGGTAGAAGGTGGTTAGGGACACTTGCCTTTCTCCAACGAAAAGTTACACTTACTGCTCTTCAGCTCTTGCTTTCTTGGAACTCTTTATCTTCAAAGCAAATGAACAACGATCCTTCTTCTACTCGAAGCAATCATCGGAAACAACCATATACAAGGGAAACAAACAAGTACAACTAAGAACAATGCACCAATCAAAAGAAAAGCATTAAAAGAGCATGCTAAAAGATAGGCTCGATTCTATGGTTACACAACGTTGAGAACGTAACTAAGGTTGAAGAGACAAAAGCTATCGAGGGATTATTATCAAACAACAAGAGACTAGGTGCTGGATTTATTTTAATGAGAAATCATGTGGAAAGAATATTTCAGAGAAATACGCTATGTTATAATTAAGCAAAGTTACATTTAAGTATAGAAAACACGATAAACCTAATCATATTTTATTTGTAAATATTTAAGTACAAGTTATTTCAAATTAACAGTTACTTTAGAAACACGAAGCATGTATAAACATCTAATCAAATAACTTTGTATGACGTGTTCAACTAAGCATATTAACATTGAAAAGACATTTATAATATCATTAAGCATATTAATTAACTTTATTACAAAAACTGTTGTATCTAACATCTTTTATTTAACAAAAACTAGTTATAAATAAGAATTAACCCATTTACATCATGATTAAAGAAAACCGGAATAGAACCTAATCACTTTTATTTAGAAAATCAATGTAATAATAATTAGTCAAGATTAACATGCAACTTTAGGGTTAAAAACATGTAACAGGTGATACACATGCTAACGTACAAGTCAAGGTGAAACGAACGAGAACGGTAGCAACGAACTATCAAGTGCATAAGAAACCTTAAGCAAGGGTCTATCATGAGAACTAGGCTGTAGGGAGATAAACTAGATCGTAGAGATACTATTAAGATTGATTCTAAGAAAGATAACTGCACAAGATAGAATCACAGGAACATAGCTAACTCAAAAGGAACAACGGGAACATGAGAGCTATGAAACGAAAGACTACAGAGCCATATGATTTTATGACTTGCTATAAAAGGATTATAAGAGAAACAAGGAACAAGCATGATAAGATTACTCGATAAAGAGATGAGTAGCACAAACTACTCACATAGATAATGATATTATGCAGAACAGACGCCCTAAGACAACCTATTCAGATTACCAAAGCACACAACTAGAGCTTGAAAAGAAAAGCTTGGTTAGATGTATGAAAGACACATGGTTTGAGCTTGAACTAGGATCGGAAAGATCTAGAGCTTGAAAGGAGACTAGCTCTACAACGAAGACACACTGATACAGAGCTGACAAAGAACGACTATCGATCGATTGACATTTATGAACATGAAAGACTATAAGCTTAGGTTTATTTTAATTAGAAAAACATATGTAATGGTTATTTCATAAAGAAAATATCCTAAATTGTAATTAATGCAATTTAAACTTTATTTGCAAGAATCGAGGTATAGAACCTAGTCAAGTTTTATTTATAAAATGTGCAAATATAAATTATACCAATTAAACATTTACTTTAGAAAGATTAAAACAACTACTCGAATTAAAACATATGTCGTGTTGAGCTAGACAAACTTTATTTAGAAAACACATGCACGTTGACATTAGTCATTTTAGCAAATAATTATGAAAACCGAGTTATAGCTTAACCATATTTTAATTAGAAAGATTAAAGTATAAATTATACCTTTTAAGCATTTAGTTTTGAAAAGGCTAAACTATGTGAGACATCTAAACGCAACTTTATGATTCAAGTGGATCATATTATTATTACTGAAAACAACATTATATTGATATTAATCAAATTAATATTTATTATGAAAGCCGATGTAAAAGCCTATGCAACTTTTAATTATGAAAGGTTAATTAAATATTAATCAAATTAATATTTGATTTATGAAAAACCGAAGTAAAGATCTAATTAGATTTTATTTATGAAAACATGTGAAATAATCATTAATCAAATTAATATAAATTATGAAAAAACGGTGTACAACACTATATTGCTTTTATTTATAAAAGGCATGTTTAACTAAGCATTAATCAAAATTAATATTAAATTAATTTTCAGAAAACATTTATAAAGAAAACTCACTACTAACGCGTACTTTATCTCATTATGAACCTAACGCAACTTGAATGGATAAAAATGGAGCTAAAACATAGATTCTATGGATAAAACAAGATGGAAAGAACCTAGTTGTGAAAACTGTAGATTTCAGGGGCTACAGTGAAGATTCCCGAGACACAATGAATAGTGCTCGTAAAAAGAATAAGGGTCAGGGTTAGATCTATAAAAGGTTCGAGTGGGCCTTATGTGCGAAAGGTGGGATTTTTCTAGGGGGTTTTCTTGGAAACTTGCAAGACACAAGAACTAATCTATTAATTACATCTATCAGCAGGGGCCTAGATGCAAAACATGAGGTCTTCTTCTACCTTGGGCCAGGGACGGGCGCGAGGTTGTGTACGTACAGGAACCCTTGGACTTCGGCGGTGCCGTTGGTTTGGGTGACGAGGGGCACGAGTGAGACTAGGAATCGAAAGAGGAGAGGAAGGGGATCACAGGGAGATGCTCACCGACAGCGGGGACGAAGAGGAGCGGCCGGATTTTGGCCGGCGGCGACGGATGGTGTTGTGGTCTCCATGGTGACTGCGAACAGAAACATAGAGAGGAAGAGAGATGGGGATCCAATGGGATCGACCTCCAAACGTGCACGGGAACGACAAAACGGAACGAGATCGACGAGGCGAACGCGATGGTATGCTCACCTTCGGCTAGAGATGAACGATGGCGACGGAAGGGCTCGCCGGAGTTGGAGAGGGGTCGTGGGGAAGAACTCGCCGGAGTTGGGGAAGACGACGGAGCCGACATCGGAATCGAGCAATCCACCACACCACGGCGTTGAGCTCAACGAGATAAACTCCATGGTGTTGTCCGTTCGCACCGAAAGTCCACGGTTGCGCCGGAAAAGCTCGCCGGAAAGTTCGCTGGAATTTAGTAGATGCGAAAGTTCGGCGACGATTTGTGGGAGCTAGGGTTATCGAAACGAGATGAGGTTGGCGGCGTTGGAAAGAGGACGTCAATGAGATAACCAGCAACTATTTATTGTCCGAGATAGAGTCCGATTTTATTTTCCCTTCTTTTTCTAATTTCGGGAATTAATTTTGGATTAAAAATCATTCCAGGAAATTTTGAAATCATAATTAAATCACGAAAAATACTCCGAAAGCTCAGAAAATTTTAGGAAAATTACTAGAGACGATTTGGGACACGAGGAATCGAAATAAAATATTTGGAGCTCATGAAAAATGATTTTAGAGCATTCTAATAAATAGAAATAGCTCACGGAAAGTTAGAATAAATTCCAGAAAAAGCTGGAAAATTCTCGGAAGGTTTTGGTCAGCACCTAAGCGCATTTAAAAACCTTTTGCACTTATAAACACCGAGATGCATCGGCATGAATGCAACACTCACACATAACCATTTACTTAATTCGGAAAAACAAACAAAGGTTTTTTTTCCTATACTATATTTCTTGTAAATAAAATAAACGTTGGAAAAATTTTAAAATTGAGTGAAACTCGTTGCTTAATTATTCTTTCTATTCACATCCTGAAATTGGGAAATTTCTGGGTGTGACAAATCTACCCCCCTTAAACGAAATCTCGTCCCAAGATTCGAAGAAAGAAGAAACAAGGAGAAGGAAGATAAACAAGAACATTGCTATCAGGGTAGGTGGGCGGTCATCCTCTTTTGTCGTTCGTGTGTAGAATCTTCAATATTCATCTTTCTTGGTCGTTCGGTCTTCATTAGAGTGAGGTAGATCACAAGGTGGAAAAGAATGTAGAGTGAGATCTTATTTTCTTCGACTTGCTCACTTCTTAATGGTGACGATGGCAGTAGCCTTTGCTTGTTGACATCGGTGTTGGATTCAATTTCTTCTTCTGATGTCCTTCATTTGATCAGGTAGAGGAAAGAAAGATGACAAGGATGTGGGAGGCACAAAGGAAGAACCCAACTAAGCAACTGATGTTATTGCGGATATAAGACCCGCAATACATCAACACTCACTACAAAGAAACGAGTCAATCAAGGTCATAAAACCAAGCATCATCATGCAAGCACTAAATTCCACCAATCAAGACACAATCAAAGGAACGATGCTAAGCGTTGTTAACTGAGTCAAAAGGGTATCCTCCTAAGCATGGGCATAGCTTCAACGGTCATCAAGGCTTGACTTCAAGTGATGATTTGATAGCTCCATTATTTGGGTGACCTTAGCAGGCATGCTTCAGGGTACGTGGCATGGATCATCTAAGAATTTCTGAATCACACGAACACTTTGGAAAAAGTCAAGGAAGAATCCAAAGTATTGCATTGTTTGAAAAGGAAGGAGAGGTATGATAGGCAAGATGGGTACACCAGATAAAATCTTAAAAGAATATGGGGATAAGAAAGAAGAAATATAAGGGGATAAAGGAATAAGGGGTGAAAGGGTAACAATAACACCAATAAATCAAGGGGGTGTATTGCATGAAATAGGTAAGATCATTCAACAGAAAATGAATGCAAGATCAAGATCAAGGGGAAGAAAAGAAATAGGCAAGGGTAGAGAATTTATCATTTGCAAAAGAATGGAGTGCAAATGAAAAGGAGTTAAGAGGGAAGAGTTAAGATATCAGGGGGATTATCAAAAGAAAATGGTCCAGAAGTGGAAATATTCATCACAGAGCTCAAGGGAAAGGCAGTGATGAATTTTAGATCAAAGGAAACCTTAAGGAATGACCATTGCTATCTAGGCTTACGTCCTACAGTCGATACAACTCTGATACCACTCTGTCACACCTGTTTTTCCAAAGAAAACCAAGTGCAAATCTATATGCATGCCAGGATCAAGTTTCATGCATATAGTTGACATAAGTGAATAACAGAAACAATATCACGTAAGAAAAACAAAGATTATCAGAGATTTACGCTTTATCTTGGAAACGAAGGCACAAAACTTCACAGGCAGACGACTGGGGGTTGCGTACGCCTAGCATCATCATCTTCAACAGCTTCACACATCTTTGACTGAGCAGCAGTAAGCAAGGATGAGTACACTTATGGTTGGTACTCAGCAAGGCCACAAGAAATAACCAAAAACGATTTAAAGTCCATCTTTAAGTTTATTAATCATGTGAGGGTCCAGGCCGCTCCATGACCAAGAGCACGGCTAATCGATTAGATTTACACTCTGCAGAGGTTGTACACTTTACCCACAAGTCGTGTCCCCCATATATGCCCGGGTTTGCAAAGCCCTTAAGCACTTCCGAGGTGAGTGGCATGGGTTTCACTACGAGGCCTTTACAAAGATTCCCTAGTGTGGGCTACTCGCTAGGTTTCATGACAGCGCAATGCATAACCCTCTCTCGAGGCTGCGAAGCTACCACAGAGTAGATCAGCCTGAGGGCCGGGCTATACACCAACTACCGGCACCCCCTAACCCTTATCAGGTAAAGCATAACACACACTAAAGTTTCTAATTAATTAGCGAAGACAGAGCCATATGTCTTGTGGTTGCACCTGGTTCCTGGGTGGTCGCTCCATGTTCCAATAACATAGTATTCTTGTAAATAAAGCATAGGTAGAAGGTGGTTAGGGACACTTGCCTTTCTCCAACGAAAAGTTACTCTTACTGCTCTTCAGCTCTTGCTTTCTTGGAACTCTTTATCTTCAAAGCAAACGAACAACGATCCTTCTTCTACTCGAAGCAATCATCGGAAACAACCATATCAAGGGAAACAAACAAGTACAACTAAGAACAATGCACCAATCAAAAGAAAAGCATTAAAAGAGCGTGCTAAAAGATAGGCTCGATTCTATGGTTACACAACGTTGAGAACGTAACTAAGGTTGAAGAGACAAAAGCTATCAAGGGATTATTATCAAACAACAAGAGACTAGGTGTTGGATTTATTTTAATGAGAAATCATGCGGAAAGAATAGTTTAGAGAAATACTCTATGTTAGAATTAAGCAAAGTTACATTTAAGTATAGAAAACATGATAAACCTAATCATATTTTATTTGTAAATATTTAAGTACAAGTTATGCCAAATTAACAGTTACTTTAGAAACACGAAGCATGTATAAACATCTAATCGAATAACTTTTTATGACGTGTTCAACTAAGCATATTAACATTGAAAAGACATTTATAATATCATTAAGCATATTAATTAACTTTATTATGAAAACTGTTGTATCTAACATCTTTTATTTAACAAAAACTAGTTATAAATAAGAATTAACCCATTTACATCATGATTAAAGAAAACCGGAATAGAACCTAATCACTTTTATTTAGAAAATCAATGGAATAATCATTAGTCAAGATTAACATGCAACTTTAGGGTTAAAAACATGTAACAGGTGATACACATGCTAACGTACAAGTTAAGGTGAAACGAACGAGAACGGTAGCAACGAACTATCAAGTGCATAAGAAACCTTAAGCAATGGTCTATCATGAGAACTAGGCTGTAGGGAGATAAACTAGATGGTAGAGATACTATTAAGATTGGTTCTAAGAAAGATAACTGCACAAGATAGAATCACAGGAACATAGCTAACTCAAAAGGAACAACGGGAACATGAGAGCTATGAAATGAAAGACTACAGAGCCATATGATTTTATGACTTGCTATAAAAGGATTATAAGAGAAACAAGGAACAAGCATGATAAGATTACTCGATAAAGAGATGAGTAGCACAAACTACTCACATAGATAATGATATTAAGCAGAACAGAGGCCCTAAGACAACCTATTCGGATTACCAAAGCACACAACTAGAGCTTGAAAAGAAAGGCTTGGTTAGATGTATGAAAGACACATGGTTTGAGCTTGAACTAATATCGGAAAGATATAGAGCTTGAAAGGAGACTAGCTCTACAACAAAGACACACTGATATAGAGCTCACAAAGAACGACTATCGATCGATTGACATTAATGAACATGAAAGACTATAAGCTTAGGTTTATTTTAATTAGCAAAACATATGTAATGGATATTTCATAAAGAAAATATCTTAAATTGTAATTAATGCAATTTAAACTTTATTTGCAAGAATCGAGGTATAGAACCTAGTCAAGTTTTATTTATAAAATGTGCAAATATAAATTATACCAATTAAACATTTATTTTAGAAAGATTAAAACAACTACTCGAATTAAAACATATGTCGTGTTGAGCTAGACAAACTTTATTTAGAAAACACATGCATGTTGACATTAGTCATTTTAGCAAATAATTATGAAAACCGAGTTATAGCTTAACCATATTTTAATTAGAAAGATTAAAGTATAAATTATACCTTTTAAGCATTTAGTTTTGAAAATGCTAAACTATGTGAGACATCTAAACACAACTTTATGATTCAAGTGGATCATATTATTATTATTGAAAACAACATTATATTGATATTAATCAAATTAATATTTATTATGAAAGCCGGTGTAAAAGCCTATGCAACTTTTAATTATGAAAGGTTAATTAAATATTAATCAAATTAATATTTGATTTATGAAAAACCCAAGTAAAGATCTAATTAGATTTTATTTACGAAAGCATGTGAAATAATCATTAATCAAATTAATATAAATTATGAAAAATGGTGTACAACACTATATTGCTTTTATTTATAAAAGGCATGTTTAACTAAGCATTAATCAAAATTAATATTAAATTAATTTTCAGAAAACATGTATAAAGAAAACTCACTACTAACGCGTACTTTATCTAACGGATAAAAATGGAGCTAAAATATAGATTCTATGGATAAAACAAGATGGAAAGAACCTAGTTGTGAAAACTGTAGATTTCAGGGGCTAACAGTGAAAATTCCCGAGACACAATGAATAGTGCTCGTGAAAAGAATAAGGGACAGGGTTAGATCTATAAAAGGTTCGGGTGGGCCTTATGTGCGAAAGGTGGGATTTTTCTAGGGGGTTTTCTTGGAAACTTGCAAGACACAAGAACTAATCTATTAAATACATCTATCAGCAGGGGCCTAGAAGCAAAACATGAGGTCTTCTTCTACCTTGGGCCAGGGACGGGCGCGAGGTTGTGTACGTACAGGAACCCTTGCACTTCGGCGGTGTCGTTGGTTAGGTTGACGAGGGGCACGAGTGAGACTAGGAATCGAAAGAGGAGAGGAAGGGGATCACGGGGAGATGCTCACCGGCGGCGGGGACGAAGAGGAGCGGCCGGATTTTGGACGGCGGTGACGGACGGTGTTGTGGTCTCCATGGTGACTGCGAACAGAAACAGAGAGAGGAAGAGAGATGGGGATTCGATGGGATCGACCTCGAAACGTGCACGGGAAAGGCAAAACGGAACGAGATCGACGAGGCGAACGCGATGGTATGCTCACCTTCGGCTAGAGATGAACGATGGCGACGGAAGGGCTCGCCAGAGTTGGAGAGGGGTCGTGGGGAAGAACTCGCCGGAGTTGGGGAAGACGACGGAGCTGACATCGGAATCGAGCAATCCACCACACCACGGTGTTGAGCTCGACGAGATAAACTCGATGGTGGTGTCCGTTCGCACCGAAAGTCCACGGTTTCGCCGGAAAAGCTCGCCGGAAAGTTCGCCGGAATTTAGTAAATACGAAAGTTCCGCGACGATTTGTGGGAGCTAGGGTTATCGAAACGAGATGAGGTTGGCAGCGTTGGAAAGAGGACGTCAATGAGATAACCGGCAACTATTTATGGGCCGAGATAGAGTCTGGTTTTATTTTCCCGTCTTTTTCTAATTTCGGGAATTAATTTCGGATTAAAAACAATTCCAAGAAATTTTGAAATCATAATTAAATCACGAAAAATACTCCGAAAGCTCAAAAAATTTTAGGAAAATTACTAGAGATGATTTGGGACACGAGGAATCCAAATAAAATATTTGGAGCTCATGAAAAAGATTTTAGAGCATTCTAGTAAATAGAAATAGCTCACGGAAAGTGAGAATAAATTCCAGAAAAAACTGGAAAATTCTCGGAAGGTTTTGGTCAGCACCTAAGCGCATTTAAAAACCTTTTGCGCTTATAAACACCGAGATGCATCGGCATGAATGCAACACTCACACATAACCATTTATTTAATTCAGAAAAACAAACAAAGATTTTTTTTCCTATACTATATTTCTTGTAAATAAAATAAATGTTGGAACAATTTTAAAATTGAGTGAAACTCGTTGCTTAATTATTCTTTCTATTCACATCTTGAAATTGGGAAATTTCAGTGTGTGACAAGCATGTCGCTCATCGGCGGTGCCACGTCCTCCTCCATGCTTCCGAGGGACTCGGAGATAGAGTGCCTCCGCGAAGAGCTTGTTGATGGCACATTCAATGAAGATGATCGTGTCTTCCTTCCGAGGACGATGTCCATGGCCTTCCTCATCGTGCCTTGCTACACAAATTCACAAACAACTATCCCGAGTGTTTCTTGCCGGTAGAAAAATGCACAAAGAACATATATGGAAGGGAAATAATTGTAATGATTTTTTGGGGATTTTTAGAGAAGGAAGTGAGGCACAAATTTTTCTGGGTGGTTCGTGAGGTCTCTGGACTATGAACTCGGGAGCATCAACTTGCAAATGAATGAGTGGCTTACCCGAGGAAGAAGGACGCTGGGGACCATAAAAAGAGGCCAGGCCGGCTGGCCGAGGCAGACCGGTCCTGAGTCCCTGCTGCCCCATTTGCCTTGATTCTTCCCTGAGATGCTCCTTGCTTCCTTGTTTCCTTGTGTCCTTGTGCTCCACGAGAATCCACTGCCCAAACATTCTCGGCCACTCCTTTGTTTTGAATGATGAGATCAATGCCCCCCCTTTACTTTGTGTCACTTCTTGTCTTCCATGCTTCATGTGCTTTCACTTATTTCCTGCAAAACAAAGTCATTGCTGCCCCAAGCTTGTCCTTTGCATGTGCCCAAGATGCTTTGATGATAAGGCCTTCCCGTGATGCATCATGGAGCACTAGATGTCAAGCAAAATCAAAATCTTTCCCTTAATCATGTTTTGACGCTAATAACTCCTCTAATTTTGAAAATTAAAAATTAACTCAGAGCTAGCAATGAGTCCAAATGTATTCTTAGAGGAGTTTTTAGGCATCAAAAACAATTGTAAGTCATAAACTTTCTGACTACCTTTAGTTTGGTTGCACCGGGATCGTTTGCTTTCATTAATTGATAGCAAGGTCCTCCGGCTTCACGGTGGGGTATGTGTTTAGGTTCTAATTTTGGCCAAACATGAGAGAGAGTATTTTGAATGAATAAAATCAATGGGGCTTAGAAACATTCTAACTCTAGAGAAACCGGTGGGTGTCAAGTTGAATGAAACCAAAATCCAAGTTTCCTAGGTTCACGCGAGTCCTTGAGGACCAGAGTGTCCGATGGCTAGTGGTTGGCCACTCCTTAGTGATGAGTGATTGACAATGTTGTATGGACTGACGTTGTGCTCTATCCTGTGGATGTAGGCTGCGGCTTGATGTGCGTTGGTGCAGGTGAAGAACAAGCGTGAAAGGTCTTAGCCCTGCGGGGCCTCCGAAGGACTCGAGGGATAAGTAGGCTTGGTTTGATGGACCCGGTGGCTAGACGGGATTAAGTGCGAGTCACATGGTGCGAGAAGAGCAAGTCGAAGTTGGATAGCGGGTTTGTTGGTTGATCCGAAAGCCAACAACGAGCCTGGGCGAACATGGCGGCCAAGTCGAGGAACAAGGCAAGATCGAGTAGGCGGTCCGTGCGGCGAAAGCGAAAGACTTGTGGCTTGAAGCTCGGTGTGGAGGCTGCACCAAGCTCGTGGGGTTTGCAGCGGTTCACCACAAAATCGCTGGGTTCATCGGTTGCTCTAGAAAGCCGACCCGAGGTTCCAGTGCGGCCAAGTCACCAGAATCGGTCTGACCGGTTTGGGAAACCGGTGTGACCAGTTTGGTTGTGGTGCGGCCAGAAGTCGTCGAAGTGGAGGACACACGTCGGCATTACAAGATTGGCGTTGAGGCTACATGAGGTGCGGTTGCCGGGCATCTGTTTGATGGAGATAATCATGTGTTGACCAAAACGCCCTTGCATGGGCTTCAATTGTAACTTCTAGTGTAGGGGCACTTCGGTCATTTGTCCAGAGGGCCTATATATAGGAGTGGCTGGTTGGGCAGCCATCTCTTTTGGCTTGGCTAGGTGGGTGTGCTCCTTCTTCTTGGAGTGCTCTTGGTGAGAGGTAGAGAGGAGAGAGTGAAGGACCGGAACGGCGAACCAGAGAGGGGGGAGTGAATGGGAGCCGATAAAAATTCTACTCAAGAATTCGGCCTATGAACCCAAAATCACTCGGACACCTCCGCAAACTTCTCTTGCCAAATCCACGTAGCCACTGGAGTGCTACTGGACCTAGGAGCAAGATCCAACCAACAGCAACTCAAGACACACAGCGGAAAACAACTCGAAACACCTGCTGGCAACCAAAACCGGTCAGGCCGGTTTCTGAAACCGGTCAGACCGACCTTCTGGGACTTAGCCTCTTACAGGCAGGGGAAACCGGTCAGGCCGGTTTGGCAAACCGGTCAGGCCGGTTTTGTCCAGGAAATCCCCAAAAGACCTTTGAGACCCAACCTGGCCAAAACACCTCAAGAACCCTTCAACCCTTGAACAAGAAAAGCCATAGCATGAACAAGACTCTCCTGTTCAGAAACTCCTCTCGACAGCCCACAGGGGCCAAACCGGTCAGACCAGTTTGGGAAACCAGTCAGACCGGTTTTGCCCAGGCAGTCGGGAAGAACTCAGCCCGCGGGAAAAACCCAAACTTCACCTCGATCGATCTCCCAATTCGTTCCACGGATTCAAGTGAGACTTTGGGGATAGCTGGGGTACCTCGTGGGCTACCTTTGGCTAGAAGCTCGGTCCCCAAAACCTACCCAAACAAGAGGAATCGGAAGTCAACCCTCAAGAACACCTTCCCAAGAACTCCACCGAAAACCACCAAATCGAAGCCGTTTCGGAGGGTTTGTTGGAGCAAGATCACCAAGCAAAGAGGCACAAGGTCCTCATATGTGACATCCAACAAGAATCCCTCAAAGAAACGCTCCCAAATCTTCTCCACGGAAATTCCAAGAAAAGGCTCCGAAAATCACCAAAAAGGAAAAACGGGAAGAACACAAACAAGCCTTGAGGAACCACGCCGAATCATCTGTACATACCAAAGAGGTTCATACAAGGTCTAGCTTGCCGCCCGATCATCCTTCCCTCTCACAAGATCTCACCATGAAGCTCTCAAGCTAGTCCTAAGAAAATCCTAAGGAAAATAGGAAGAGAAAATAGGAAAGCAAATGAGCTAGGGTTCCAAGAGATGGCTGCCATCCTCTCACCACTTGGGTTATATGGAGGCAACCGAAAGACGAAAATACCCCTAAAGCCTAAACTAGGATACAAGCCCACCAAGGGCACTTTGGGAATTTGTCTTCATAACACCATCGGACGGATGCCCGGCGACCGCACTTCGCTTAGCCTCGACGCAAGCCTTGCGATCCCGACGCGTGTCCTCTGCTTCGAAGCTTCCGGCGCCCTGCGACCCCAAACCGGTCAGACCGGTTTCCCAAACTGGTCAGACCGGTTTTGGCCTGACAGTCACGCCCGGTCTTCGGTCTCGGTTTTGTGGCTCAGCCGAGTAACCCGGTGGTTTTCTGGTGAACCACCGCAAACCCCGCGAACTTGATGTAGCCTCCGCCAATCACCACTCATGACTCGGCTCCCACGAAGTCCCGGCTCGACCTTGGTTTTGAGGCTCAACCAAGAAACCGTCCACGACTTCATCTTGCCGTTCTTGCCACCATGCGGCCCGCACTTGACCCCGCTGGCCACCGGGTCCCTCGAACCAAGCCTACTTGTCTTCTCCACACCTGGAGGCCTCACCGGCAACGACCTTTCGCGCTTGTTCTTCACCTGCACCTGCACCAGTCAAGCCGCAACCTGCACCTGCAATACTCAGCCAAGAGTCAGTCCACACAACGTTGTCAATCACTCATCACACCAGGAAGCGACCATCCACCGGTCCTCGAACCACACATGATCCTCAATCTCCCCCTTGATGAGTGCATTGACAACACACACATTTGGTAACCAAGAGAAAAGGAAAAGAAAAGAAACGACTAAACGAAAACTCAAACAAGCGATCGAAAGCCAAACAAAGGCAAAGAGCAAGATCACTTGAAAGAGGAAAGACTCGGTCCCCTTAGGCAAGGGCAACGACTCGACACAACCGAGTCAAAAACAAGCTCAATCAAAGAGCACAAACCACCAAAGCAACCATGAGCTCCCCCTGCACATATGCATACTCCCCCTGGACATGTGCCAACCCTAGGCACAAACCGGTCAGACCGGTTTCCCAAACCGGTCAGGCCGGTTCCACCAAACCGGTCAGGCCGGTTCCCAAAACCGGTCAGGCCGGTTCCCAAAACCGGTCAGGCCGGTTTAACTCAGCAGAAACACCCCCCAAAAGCCAAAAATGCAAAAGAAATGCACAAGCTCCCCCTTCACCGTTGGGATAGGTTCTATGGATGCAATGCAACTTTTCTCAGCCGTTCTTTCTCCCCCTTGTTGCCAATGCATGAAACAAGGCTCAAATTTTGAAAAGATGCAACTAGAGCTTCTCAAATAGACAAAATTCAACAAAGGCTGCTACACATGTCCAAATGAGCAAGTTAGATACTCTATAGCTTCGTAATGACATCAACTTCATGATCACCAAGTTTCACAACCATTGGACGAAGCTAAGATAGAATTGAGCAATTTTGCGAAAAATCACGCTCTCATGAGCAAAGTCCTAAACATGAGCAAAACATGTCAAAATGGCAAAGCCACACAAACTTCATGCTAGGACAACCATTCTAAGCATAAGACCATCATAAACACCCACAAGCACCTCATGTCATGTCAAAGCATACCGAGCCATGTGCTTACTTCTATGTATGAGACTTCTCATTGGTAAGCAACATGCAACGGTTTAGCACCCAAAAGCAAGTAAATTAAGCACATATGACATGGGAGCACATTTTCCAAGCAATTTACATTTCATTTTCAGATTTATAATTGGTACATGAAATGTCTTTGCGACAAAAAGGAACTTATGCCCCTCCACAAGATCAAGCATGGGGGCTAAACATTCATGATGGCAAATGAGCCTTTGGCCCCATATGATCAAAATAAGCTATCCAACCACAAATTAAGCATAGCCAAGCCACAAAAACATGTCAAGATCATGTAAAGGCATTTACTCACAAGA
This sequence comes from Cenchrus fungigraminus, assembly GCA_036936925.1. Taxonomy (NCBI): domain Eukaryota; kingdom Viridiplantae; phylum Streptophyta; class Magnoliopsida; order Poales; family Poaceae; genus Cenchrus; species Cenchrus fungigraminus. The sequence goes on from CM072775.1 coordinate 27,501,209, forward strand.
GAGCATACATATGAAAATTTTCAAAAACATAGCCATCAACCATGGATACAAACCAAGATTATCAAGAGCTAAGCCAAACTAACCATAGCTTACCAAATTAGCTCACAAAGACATATATATCATTCCATGGTGAACAATGTATATAGGAGAAGCCTTTCCTAAACAATGCATATGATACAAAATGCATGCGACCTAAGATACAAAGATGCCTATACATCATGTTACATATGCCATGCCAAATGCAAGAAATGCACAAAGGAAAGTTATACATATGTTACAAAGGAGCTTCCACACGCCAACTCAAGAAATTAAACAAACACCAAGCTCCCCCCGCAAACGAGTGAAAGTTGCTTGATCTAGGGGTTTGGTGAAAATATCGGCTAGTTGGTCATGTGTGGGTACATGGATCAAAGCTATCTTCCCTTTCTCTACGTTGTCTCTCAAGAAATGATACCTCACTTCTATGTGCTTGGTTTTGGAATGGAGCACTGGGTTCTTTGCAACGCTTATGGCACTGGTGCTATCACATTGAAGTGGAACATGGGTATACTCCTCACCAAAGTCACTCATGGTGTATGTGATCCAAAGAAGCTGAGAGCAACAACTAGCTGCAGCCACATACTCTGCCTCGGTAGTGGATTGAGCAACACTCGACTATTTGCGGGAAGACCAAGACACCAAAGAACCCAAGAACTGGCAAGTCCCAGAAGTGGACTTCCTATCCAACCGACACCCGGCAAAATCCGCGTCTGAAAATCCATGAAGTGCCAAAGAAGAAGACGCAGAGTACCAAAGGCCGAAGTCGGGAGTGTGTCGCAAATACCTGAAAATGCGCTTGACTGCTTGCCGATGCGAAGTCCTCGGAGACGCTTGAAAACGAGCGCACAGACATACCGAGAATTGGATGTCCAGCCTCGTCGCCGTCAAGTAGAGGAGCGACCCGATCATGCTCCGGTACTCCTTCTGGTCCACGTGTTCACCTTCCTCGTCCGCATCAAGAGCTGTAGTCGTACTCATAGGCGTCGCCATGGCCTTGGAGTCCTCCATCTTGAACTTCCTCACAATGTCCCTGGTGTACTTAGCTTGGTGCACAAATGTTCCTTCCTTTGATTGCTTGATTTGTAGCCCGAGGAAGAACTGCAACTCGCCCATCATGCTCATCTCAAATTCCCTACTCATGTCTTCTGCAAACCTTGCAATAAGAGAGTTATATGAGCCACCAAAGACAATATCATCCACGTAAACCTGCACAATCAGGATATCTCTGCCCTGCCTGAGGAGAAACAAGGTCTGGTCGACCTTCCCCATCTCAAACCCTCTCTCAAACAGGAACCCCCTCAGATGAGGACATCACCGGCTCGGATACGACCACAATAGCATGTTTTTATTCCAAGGTGAACCGATTCTTTATCATCGTTGTATTCAATACATTTGCTGAACTGTTGCTGCACTATGATGTTTGTTGGTTGTCATATTCAGAAACACTTACGTGGATCAAAAAAGGTGCTCAACACACATGGAAGGCTTGGAGAACCAAAGAAGTTGATTGGGGGCCAAGTCCAAGTAATCCCCGCGTCCTCCACCTGGCCACCACGTCACTTTTGGGCCAAACATAGAAAGAGATCAAGTCCAACACGTTTTGGGCGCTGGATTCGGACTTCATAACTGGGCCAACTTATGACGGATGCCACGGGCACATACGGAGTCGGATTGGGACGTTCAAGTACTTTCTGAAACCGGGTTGAAGTTAACTTTCATATGGATCCGGACTCATGCCCATATCTATCCTGAGACGTCCGCAATCTATGAATCTTTGACCGAAGGTCTTTTTGTCCAGGGTGCTGCGCCACCGTATTTTGGCCCATTGGCCCGTGTATCATGTCGGAGCCCATAGGGGCGCGTCCTAGGGTTGGAGCACGACCAACACCAGGTCCTGGTCGTGCCCCTACCCTCTCATATACCTCCATAGCCATCACAAATAGATTGGGTTTTGTTTCGTTGTAAGTTTAGCCATTGCTACTTCCTTGTAGACGCGTGTGTCGGCTAGACCACCCGTTCTACCTGATTCGGAACCCCAACTTGGTGATATCAGATTGGTTTCTATCTCCACATTTGCAATTGAGTTTCTTGTTATACTTGTTCTTGCTTGTTCTTTGATTGCTTGCAGGAACGGGTGCCCTAGTGGCGGTTGACGCGCTCCACAAGATCGTGACAGCCATAGGAGACGGTGTATCAGTTGCTAAGGCGCATCCTTGGAAGGTTGTAGTCGGGCCGTGAACGTCGTTTCCTCCGATCGAAGTTATCCTCCATGCCTCTCATCGAAAGATCGGCCACAAACCTTAGCGGGTTCACATCAATTGGTAATCAGAGCAAGGTTTATCGGTGAGAGACTAGCAATCCTTTGTTGTTTTTAACTTCCTATAGTCTAGAAAAGCCACAAAAAAATTTAGATTAGTTTACCCACTGTCCCATAAACCTTTTAAGCCTTTACTAGTACTACTTAGTTTGGGCTTGTTGAGTTTTCGGTTGCATCGGTTGTGTCGAGTTGCTGGTCTTAGTGTCTAATCCTTTAGAGTTTTGAGTTCTATCACGTTTTGTCACCACGAGATCCATTGTCATCATATACATCGCTGCTGCGTTTTGGCCACCACAGATCCATCTTAAGTCCGATTCGTGTGTTTAAATACAATCTGGAAAGCTTATCTTGTTACCTTTCCAATGGATCTAGCCTTGTCCCGAAATTCATTTTGAGCATTCCGCAATTGTGCTAGAGATCAGCGATCTGCAATCTGTGTAAACTCATCCTTTTGTGCGGATTTGTCTTGATTTTCAGCAAGGGAGAAAGAAAGAAATAGAAAAAAAAAGAAGAGAAAAAAAGGAGAGAAAAGATTTTGATCTCGCTGCATTGGTGTAAAAAAAAGAAGAAAGAAAAGGAGAGAGGAAGAAAAAAAAATTTGGGGCTGATTTCTTTGTGTTCTTTGTGCTGTGCTAGTTGCTCTTTGTTGGTGATTACCTTTGTGCCTAGGCTCACGTCGCTAGCATGGTTTAGCCTAGAACTAGCACAGTACCGCCGTTGAACGATTATTCAGCTTGCTTTTATAACTAATGTGGTGCTAGTTCATTCCTTGTTTCAGCCCACCTATAGCTCCACATATTCGACTATAGCTTGACAGGTCTTGTTGCTGCGGCACCGATACACTTTTTTCGAGGTTGACATCTTGTTGGTTGCCGTCCCATCCTGTTTTGCATGGTAAGAACTAGTAAGAGCTTGTTTTGAACAAGTTGAGTTTGAGAGAATTACACCGACACATCCTAGTAGTTAATAGGGGATACATATTATTTTTGTGTTTCTTGTTTTCTACTAATCATGGCAGGTGATATAAAGATTTTTGAGCAGTTGCAGCTAGACCGTCATCTTCAAGATATCATTCAACAATTACCATTATATGCTGGTATGTTTGATCCTCATGCTTACATTGAATGGGAGCTTAAGGTAGATGCAGAATTTGATAAGTATGACTTGTCTGAACATCAAATGATTTTTGCTGCTTCTAGTGCTTTAACAAATTATGCTTTGACTACATGGAAACATATTTGTAGGCACAACAAAGTTCCACAAACTTGGAAAGATTTTAAAATACTTTTCCGTGATGAATATGTTCCTGAATATTATGCTGATTGCTTGCTTGCAAAATTAGACAACTTGAAGCAAGGTAGTAGGACTGTCAAGGAATACTATCATACCTTTAAGATTTGTGTCATGTTTGGTGGATTAGATGAATGCAAGAAAGATGTTATGAGTAGGTTCCTGAAAGGGCTTAATTCTGAAATTCGAACCATGTTAATTAGCAACTCATACAACAATATTGCTTATTTGTTTTGGCTTGCTCTTAGCGCTGAAAAGGAGATTCTTTTATCTGTGAGTACTTGCATGAATGATGTGAACCATAATATTGAATATTTGTCCAATCTGCATGCTAATCAAGAGCAACATATAGTGGAACCTGATGCTGATTTGATTTTGTCAAATGATGAATTGCTTGTTGTTTCTTGTGATAAAGAGGACTTTTGTATTGATGCTTCGTTTACTCCTATGCCACAAGTTGTGAATAAGAGTGATACTTCTTCTCAGATTGCAGCACCTTTACTAGAGTTAGAGCACTCTCTTTTTCCCCTTGTTGTTCATAACATTTTGCAGGAGGAAGAGAACAACATATTTGAGTGCATTCAGCAATTTGAGCAACAACATGCGCCGCAAAAGTGTGAAAAGAATGATTGTGCGGCACCTGCAATGTCAAAGGTGAGTCAGCAAAACAACAAACTCAATGCTGAAATCAGTCCATGTGAGTATCACGCTTCACTCGTATCTACAACACACCTAGTACATGGAGATGATGATTCTATTCTTGATTATACACATGCTGAAACAAGGCGTGTTCATTGCATTGCTAGTGAGAAAGAGGAGTTTGAAATTATATCTTCTTCAAATTGTTTAGGTTATATCGAACTTGATTTTCTTTGTGACCTGAAAAGTTTGGTGAATGAATTATATGACAAATCTGATTTGCCAAGTTTTAATCATTGTTTGCTTCATGCAATTGGCAAATATGATAGTGAAGGACAATATTTGGTGCATAGAATTTATATTTGCTCAGATCTGAAATCTCCATTTGGGTTACATGACCATGATAAAATAGGGGGCTGCACTAATGCTAACAATGTCTCGCAAAGTCCTTCTAGATTTTCTCTTAGGCAACAGGGTCACCCCAAAGAAGGGGAGCATTGCTGGTTCTCGCTTTGCAGCATACAAATCGCTTTGTGTCCCAACATCGAGGCAAGCACTTTTAGATGCCACCAGAGCAAGTCGAGGACGACTTGCAGCCAAGAAGGGGAGAATGATGAGGACATCACCGGCTCGGATATGACCACAATAGCATGTTTTTATTCCAAGGTGAACCGATTCTTTATCATCGTTGTATTCAATACATTTGCTGAAATGTTGCTGCACTATGATGTTTGTTGGTTGTCATATTCAGAAACACTTACGTGGATCAAAAAAGGTGCTCAACACACATGGAAGGCTTGGAGAACCAAAGAAGTTGATTGGGGGCCAAATCCAAGTAATCCCCACGTCCTCCACCAGGCCACCATGTCACTTTTGGGCCAAACATGGAAAGAGATCAAGTCCAACACGTTTTGGGCGCTGGATTCGGTCTGCATAACTGGGCCAACTTATGACGGACGCCACGGGCACATATGGAGTCAGATTTGGACGTTCAAGTACTTTCTGAAACCGGGTTGAAGTTAACTTTCATATGGATCCGGACTCATGCCCATATCTATCCTGAGACGTCCGCAATCTACGAATCTTTGACTGAAGGTCTTTCTGTCCAGGGTGCTGCGCCACCGTATTTTGGCCCATTGGCTCGTGTATCATGTCGGAGCCCATAGGGGCGCGTCCTAGGTTGGAGCACGACCCCCACCAGGTCCTGGTCGTGCCCCTACCCTCTCATATACCCCCATAGCCATCACAAATAGATTGGGTTTTGTTTCGTTGTAAGTTTAGCCATTGCTACTTCCTTGTAGACGCGTGTGTCGGCTAGACCACCCGTTCTACCTGATTCGGAACCCCAACTTGGTGATATCAGATTGGTTTCTATCTCCACATTTGCAATTGAGTTGCTTGTTATACTTGTTCTTGCTTGTTCTTCGATTGCTTGCAGGAACGGGTGCCCTAGTGGCGGTTGACGCGCTCCACAAGATCGTGACAGCCATAGGAGACGGTGTATCGGTTGCTAAGGCGCATCCTTGGAAGGTTGTAGTCGGGCCGTGAACGTCGTTTCCTCCGATCGAAGTTATCCTCCACGCCTCTCATCGAAAGATCGGCCACAAACCTTAGCGGGTTCACATCACCCTCAGCCTAACATACCAAGCTCTAGGCGCCTGTTTCAACCCATACAGCGCCTTCCTCAACTTGTACACCCGGTGGGGGTACTTCTCACTCTCAAACCCCGGTGGTTGCCTCACAAACACCTCTTCCTCCAACACACCGTTCAGGAAAGCACTCTTCACATCCATCTGGTACAGCTTGAACCCTTTAGCCATGGAAAAGGCTAGAAGAATCCTGATCGCCTCCAAACGAGCTACAGGAGCAAAAGTCTCCTCGTAGTCGATCCCCTCTTTCTGACTGTATCCCTGAGCAACAAGTCTCGACTTGTTCCTCACCACTTCTCCTTTCTCTCCCTCTTTATTTTTCCACACCCATTTTGTCCCAATCGGCTTACACCCTGGGGGAGGGTCAACCAACACCCAAACTTGGTTGCTCTCAAAATTCTCCAACTCCTCATGCATCGAATTAACCCAATTATGATCAGATAACGCGTGTCCAATGTCTTTGGGCTCAAAGGTGGCAACAAAAGCAGCATGAGCGAAATGAGAATTGTTCCGAACCCTCGACCGTGTAGTACGTTCATTCATGTCGCCGATGATTCTTGAAGCTGGGTGATCCACTTGCACTCGCCGGGGAGGTTCTCGCCTTGATGCTACCTCCCCCTCAACAGCAGCTTCGCCTTGATCTGGGTTTGTCGTTGTAGGTGTGGGAGAGGGTCCGTTCTCGATCGTCGTCGAAGTAGTAGGTACATGTTCAGCCGCGGGCACCACACCGCCATCTTCATCATCTCCATGTTCATGCTCCTCCTCCTGAAAGATCTCCTCGCCAAGTCCGTCGTCACCTGCACACTCAAAAACAAGCTGACTACGTGGCTGTGTCTCGTCGAAGGTTACCTCGCAAGTCTCCACGATTTGGTTAGTTTCAAGATTGAGCACACGAAATGCTCTAGAATGAGATGCATAACCAAAGAAAATACCATCGACAGACCTAGCCTCGAACTTGTCCAACTTCTTCCCTTTCTTCAGAATGAAGCATTTACAACCAAAGACATGGAAGTGACTCACCTTGGGTGTGCGACCGTGCATCAACTCGTAACAGGTTTTCTTCTTATGAACCCTGAGGTAGATCCTGTTCGACACATAGCACGCGGTATTGACCGCCTCAGCCCAGAACCTTCTCGGAGTCCTATGCTCGTCGAGCATCGTCCGAGCCATCTCGCACAGGGTTCCGTTTTTCCTTTCCACCACACCATTCTGGGGAGGCGTATACGGACTCGAAAACTGGTGTTCAAGACCCAAGTCATGGCAAAAGGTTTCGAAGCGAGAGTTTTTGAATTCCGAGCCATTGACACTGCGGATCGCTCGTATGACATCTCCGTGCCTCTCGTTTCTTAACCTCAAGACAAGATCTCGAATAAAACCAAACGTCTCCCCTTTCTCCTCAAGAAAGAACACCCACGCATACCGAGAGTAGTCGTCCACCACAACAAGGACATACCACTTCCCACCCGCAGATCGCACACGAGCTAGGCCAACAAGGTCCATATGGGGCAGCTCGCATGGACGCTCAGTCATCACATCGGTGAGAGGCGGGTGAGAAGAGGCTACCATCTTGGCATGCCTACACGGCGCACAAACCAACTCTTTCTCAAACCTCAACCGTGGCAATCCTCGGACCAAATTGAGTTTACTCAAGCGAGACAAAAGGTCAAAGCTCAAGTGACCTAACTTCCTATGCCACTTCCACAACTCACTCGAAGAACCAGCCAAGAAGCAACACTCCACACCAGAAGACTGAGAGAAATCAGCTCGGAACACTTGACCCTCGGGAATGACCATGCAAACAAGATCCCCCGGGAATCTAAAATCCGAGAACCACCAGGCCGAAACAACACCTCAAAACCCTCATCCAACAACTGGGACACAGAAAGCAAATTGTATCCAAGCGATTGAACAAGAGCAACACGCCTGAGAGTGATCTTGTCACTTACCTTAATCTCACCTTCTGACAGCACACGCCCTCGCCCATTGTCCCCAAAGGTGATGTACTTCTTTGTCACCACCGGGACGAGACTTGAGAACCACCCCTTGTCTCCGGTTATATGCCTCGAGCAACCGGAGTCAATCAACCAAATGTTCTTCAAGTCTCCCACCTGAAATTCAAAAGCGAGCACGTGAGTGAACAAACGACTCAGCACTGGGGTTAGTACCAAAAGAGTAAAACCAGTGCCGAGCCATTTGCTCCAAAGTAGGGTTAGCACAATCCAAAGCATCTCTCCTATCAAAGCTACCACCACGAACACCACCACGGTAACCACTACGAGGAAACCAACCCTCTTTAGCTGGAGGACGACGGAAGCAACGAAAAGAAAACCGTGGATCGGACCTCCTCTCCATCTCAAAGCTACGAGTCCTCCCATCCTCGTATTGAGCACGAGGTGGCGAGTGCCTAGCAAACTGACCACCTGCAAACTTTCCAGACCAACCACCAGAACCATGACCAAAGAACCTGAACCGAGCCTCATCCCGAGCACGAAAACCAAACTGGTCACCCTGCTGTCTCCAAACCGGTCTGACCGGTTCTGGAACCGGTCTGACCGGTTTCGCTTTCCGATCAGCCCAAACCGGTCTGACCGGTTTCCAAACCGGTCTGGCCGGTTTAACTCCTCCAGCAGGGTTCCTTCCACCCAAAGCACTCTTTTCTCCCCAAGCCGGAACTGTGCGAACAATGGCCTTACCCCTAGGTAGTGGCATACGAGACTCAGGCACACCATAAGATGGGTTGTACCTGTCCTTGTTTGCCCACTCCTTTGCCATTTTCTCCTCTCGCTTCTTCTTGAAGCAAAACTCCCCTTTGTGACCATCTCTCCCACAATAGTCACAATGAAACCGGATTGGTTTTGGTTTTGGTTTTAGTTGGGGTTGCTCACTCGGTTTCTCACCCTTCTTCTCTCCTTCCTCACCTCCCTTTGGGCTCACAAACTTCACCGGTTTTTGGAAATCATTTGTTGGGTGAGGGAATATGGGTGGATCTGGAGTAGTGTCAAATTTGTTTCTGAGATGGTTGGGCTTGGGCTCAAACTTGTTCTTGTGTCTGTTTAGTGGTGGGATAGGGATCTCTCCAACTCTCTCAACTCCCTCACCACTGTTCTCTCCAAGCTTGTCAGCCCCAAGCGCCTGACCATCATAGCGTTTGAAAGCCGCTATCATGATACCAAGCTGAGGCTCTTGACCCGACAACCAACTCATACATTTTCTCAGATCATCATTCTCATCCTGCAAGCGATCAACATAATGCGCAAGCTCCAAATTTTTAACCGCATGCAATTCACAAGTAGAGCAAGAAGTGGGAATAGGCTCTTTCAACTTAGCCTCAAGCGAAACAGTGTAAGCATGCATCTCATCAATCTTTCCATGCAGAACAGGGCAAGAAGTGCAAGCACCTAGCAAAGCAGGTCTAGACTTAAGCTCAGCCACTTCAACCCTAAGTATATCTAGTTCATCACAAGTAGAAGCATGCTTATCCTTAAGAGCAGTAAGATCAGCTAGGTACATAGAGCAATCAACACAATCAACATCATCAGAAACCACAGGAGAAGCCTTAAGCGAATCAATTTCAAGCTTAGCATCTAGGTTCTGGGTTTCTAGCTCAGCCACACGGTTCCTAGCATCTTCTAGTGAGGCCCTAAGCTCTTTCCTCATCTTCTTGGCCTCTCTAAGCATATGATCACGATTATCAAGCAAGTCAACCAACTCATCATTCTCCTTGCGCAAAGAGGAGAGCTCATCACATACCTCATCCTCGGAGTCGGAGTCCGAGTCACTCTTATGACTCTTCTTGTTGTCGGAGCTACGAGCCATGCCGCAGAAGCCATCTCCCGCGAAGCAGCTCAACCCGCTCAAGTTCTTGGATGACTTCTTGTTCTTCCGCCGATCACCTTCATCTTCACTGCTACTCGAGCTCGAGGAAGAGTAGGCGGAGCTGGAGTCGACGTCGCTCGCTCCGACCATCGCTCGGGCCTTCCTGCCGCGGCCATCCTTCTTCCTCGACCGTCGCTCATCCTTGTGCTTGTTCTTGTGCTTGTGATCGCGCCTCGATCGGTACTTGCCGTCCTTGCTCGACCGATGCCTGTAGCCCTCCTTGTAGCCGTCCTTGTTCTCTATCTTCTCTGGGCAGTCGGCGACGAAGTGTCCTGTCTTGCCGCACTGAAAGCACGTCCGTGCTGTCCTCCTCGTGTTCACCTAGTTCTCGTGCAGCCTCTCGAACCGCCTGGTCAGCAACGCCAGCTCGTCCTCTCCAAGCACGTCGAACTCCTCGTCTGGCAAAGACATCAAAGAAGACAGAGAGTGCATCCTGGAGGATGCGTTAGCGTTAGACTTAGCTCCTTTGCCACCAATGAGAGCGAGACTATGAGAATCAGTCGGGCTCTCGATCTTGGCTGTCATACCACGGTCCAACTCAGCCGACTTGAGCTTCGAGAATAGCTCGTTCACCGTCAAGGTGTCATACTTCTCGGACTCAACAATAGCCTCAAACTTCCCGTCCCATACGGTACGATCCAACGAGTGCAAGAGCTTCAGGGCTCTATCATGATCATCGTATGGGAGCACGTCCACATTGGCTCTCATGTTGTTCACAACGACCGTAAACCGCTGGAAAAAGGCATCGATGGACTCGCCGGGGAGATGAGTGAAGTTCTCGTACTCTCTCCGGTAAGTCGCGTACATCCGAGCCTGAACCTGAGCATTCCCAGCATGAGCATCCTTCAACTGCTCCCAAATCCTACAAGCTAAGTCCTCTGTCTGAACCCGATCGAATTCAGGCTGACACAGAGCACGAAACAAGTAGTCGACAACCTTGTTGTTGGCTTCGAACATATCCCTCGATCCTGGAGCAAGGAAGTTCATCGGATGAACATAAGCTGTGTTCACCGTGACATCCCAAAGGATCTGACCCTTTCCGCGGAGGAACGCTGCCATCCGCCTCTGCCACATCTGGTAGTTCTTCCCATCGAAGTGCGGAGGACCCGAACCCCGTTCCTGGTACGCCATCTTTGGATCTTAGATTGGTAAGAGTCAATGAAGACCCGAACCGGCTCTGATACCACTTGAAGGACCGGAACGGCGAACCGGAGAGGGGGGAGTAAATGGGAGCCGATAAAAATTCTACTCAAGAATTCGGCCTATGAACCCAAAATCACTCGGACACCTCCGCAAACTTCTCTTGCCAAATCCACGTAGCCACTGGAGTGCTACTGGACCTAGGAGCAAGATCCAACCAACAGCAACTCAAGACACACAGCGGAAAACAACTCGAAACACCTGCTGGCAACCAAAACCGGTCAGGCCGGTTTCTGAAATCGGTCAGACCGACCTTCTGGGACTTAGCCTCTTACAGGCAGGGGAAACCGGTCAGGCCGGTTTGGCAAACCGGTCAGGCCGGTTTTGTCCAGGAAATCCCCAAAAGACCTTTGAGACCCAACCTGGCCAAAACACCTCAAGAACCCTTCAACCCTTGAACAAGAAAAGCCATAGCATGAACGAGACTCTCCTGTTCAGAAACTCCTCTCGACAGCCCACAGGGGCCAAACCGGTCAGACCGGTTTGGGAAACAGGTCATACCGGTTTTGCCCAGGCAGTCGGGAAGAACTCAGCCCGCGGGAAAAACCCAAACTTCACCTCGATCGATCTCCCAATTCGTTCCAGCGCCCTGCGACCCCAAACCGGTCAGACCGGTTTCCCAAACCGGTCAGACCGGTTTTGGCCTGACAGCCACGCCCGGTCTTCGGCCTCAGTTTTGTGGCTCAGCCGAGTAACCCGGTGGTTTTCTGGTGAACCACCGCAAACCCCGCGAACTTGATGTAGCCTCCGCCAATCACCACTCATGACTCGGCTCCCACGAAGTCTCGGCTCGACCTTGGTTTTGAGGCTCAACCAAGAAACCGTCCACGATTTCATCTTGCTGTTCTTGCCACCATGCGGCCCGCACTTGACCCCGCTGGCCACCGGGTCCCTCGAACTAGGCCTACTTGTCTTCTCCACACCCGGAGGCCTCACCGGCAACGACCTTTCACGCTTGTTCTTCACCTGCACCTGCACCAGTCAAGCCGCAACCTGCACCTGCAATACTTAGCCAAGAGTCAGTCCACACAACGTTGTCAATCACTCATCACACCAGGAAGCGACCATCCACCGGTCCTCGAACCACACATGATCCTCAGAGAGTGGCTCTTTGTTTGAGCTTCTTCCTACCAAGATTTGTGATTCTTGTGTATGGCTTGTAACCGGATATGGCTACATGATTCATAGTGATTTATCCTTCTTAATCTTGTGTCAAATCCTTTATTCCCGTGGCTTTTTCTTTTATGCCATTTTCAGAGGTATTTTCGGAGCCCTTTTCTTGGGATTTTCGTGGGGAGGTTTTGGAGGAGTTTCTTTATGGGATTTGTAGCGAGAATCACACATGAGGAAGTGGTGCCTCTTTTCTTGGTGATCTTTGAGAGACATGGGTACCCATGGGTCCCCACCGACCAGGGTCCTAGGGGCCCCTGACAAGTGGACCTGACCTTCTAGAAGACCCGCCGACCTGCCAAGTGGGCCTAGCGACCTTATCCACACCTCCGACGACCGCGGGCGACCTGATCAAGATCCCAGAAGACTCGCGATAGTTGGCGTGCAAGTAAAGGCAGTACGACGTAGCGCGCTGCCGCCTGTAGCTCTGAGTATCACGGGATACTCCTTGTAATCCGGGAGATAAGCTTCCCGCAATTGTAACCGACCCGGACGGGGGTCAACCGACCTTGAATGGAAACCCTAGCCCGTCATCCCCATATAAGGCAGCCTAGGGCTCCATTCAAGGGCACAACTCATCTTCAACCTCCCGCATAATCCACCACAACTGGACGTAGGGTTTTACTCTCCGGAGGCCTGAACCAGTCTAAACCCCCTTGTCTCCCTGTTTTCACCGCCATACTCGCCTAGTTCCGAGTTCACCACGTGGACTACCACCTACGCTCTTAGGTCCCGATCCTCCATTAACCTGCAAACCTCTAAGGTAACCCCCTAGCGGATCTGTCCAGGTCTCACCCCCTGACAGTTGGCGCGCCAGGTAGGGGCGATTGGGAACTCGCTGTGCGGCATGGTGGCCCGATCTAGTGTCGTCTTTCCGGCTAGCATGGCGGCCATCCTCACCAACCCCGTGGAGATCTGCTTTGGATCATTCACGTCGACCTCTCCTGCTCCGGCAGCCGCGACTCCTCCAGCGACCTCCGAGCAGGTCGTCATGGCGCCCGTCGCCATCCCCGTTCCCGATCTAGTATTGGAGACCCACCCACCCAAGCCATCGGCACGATGAGGGAAACTCTGGAGATCTACGAACGAGCTCAGCGCTCGGCGTAGACAGCGCTGCACCACGAAACGTTCCCCTTCGGCCTGAAGTCTGCACCTGGCCTTCGTCTCAGCCAGCTGTCCTCGCCTCCCCAGATCCAATCTGGGCGGCAACCTTCTGGCGACCTAAGGCCGGCACCTCGCCTTCGGCGCGACCCTCTCAACGTGCCCTGCACCTACCACAAGTGTGCGAGGCACACCCTCCGCGGGTGCCGCCTGCGGAAGAAGATCGACCAAGAGCTCCCTCGCTGAGCTAAACGACCTCCCCAGTCCCCGGACTGCGGGGAGTTCTAGAAGGTCCGTGTTCGAGTCTCCCCCAACGACACGGACATCATCTTTCGCCAAGTGCTCGTGGTCTCCGAGAACGAGCCACCCCGTGTGGGCGCGACCAACTCTGAGGAAGCAGCCCGCATCCAAGCCAACGCTCGCCGTGCCTAGCGACGTGCGGAAGAGCAGCAGCGCGTGGCCTTGCCCTGCGCTCGGGACCTGGGCCTGGAGTTCGAGGAAGCCGGGATCCCGACCTTCAACAGCCCCCAGGCCAACCTGGGCGCGGCCATTACCCGGCTCCAGCAAGCTCCTATGACGCCTGAAGCTGAGCAGGCCCTCGCGTACCTCCGGGTCGCCAACGCCTTGGTGGAGGAGAAGAGCGTGGCCTCTAAATCTGCCACATCTTCATCAACCTGCCACTCGCGCATCGATCTCATCGACCTCCGCGCAGCCATCTCTCCCCTATCCGGGAAGAGGTCGCTCAACACAACCCCGAGTAACACGCCCAGCAGCCTCCTGCCGCCGACGACCTTCGCATCAACCTCGACGCCAACAGGTGCACCCGCGACATGCGCGACTACGTCGACCAGCGCCACCGAGAGCGCGAGGAGCGCGAACTTCGTCACCGGTTGGAGTACAATCGCGAGTACGGCCCACCTGGGGGTGTTCACCGCATCATGGAGCACGAGCTGCGCGACCGCCACGACATTGAGAACAAGTGACATGCCCTCTACTATGCTGAGCAGGGCGACCCAGGCGTTCTCCAGAGCAACCGGGATCGGCAGCCACGCTCCCAGGTTGTCATCCCGGAGCGCAGCGTCCACTCTGTGCTTAGAGAGGCCTCTCCGACCAGAGGCACCGGTGACGACCTTGCCGTCACCGCCTTCCCAGCGCTGGCTTCCCGTTTCAGGACGGTGGAGTACCCCGATAACTTCAAGCCCAACATCAAGCCGTATGATGGGCGCTCGGACCCTAACATCTAGCTGTTGACCTACTACGTCGCCGTCAAGGCGGCCGGTGGTAACTTCGACCATATGGCGGCCTACTTCCCGCTGGTCATGGGCAAGGCCCCCTCGTTGTGCCTCAACAACCTCGAGCCTGGCAGCATCAAGACCTGGGCCGACCTGTCCCAAGCATTCACATCCAACTTCCAGGCGACCTATGATCGCCCTGGAAACGCCTTCAACCTTGGGATGGTCGTACAGAAGCCTAGGGAGCGGCTCCGAGACTACAACAACCGGTTCTTCGAGAACCGGAACGAGTGCATTGGCGTCAGGGACGATCAGATCATCGACAGCTACAAGAAGGGCATCAAAGACCGCAAGATCTTTGAGAAGATCCATGAGTCTGGCGCCACCAACATCAAGGAACTCATGAACGTCATCAACAAGCTGATAGACACAGAAGAGGCGCTCCAGAACCAGTTCGACGCTGATGCCCCTGGCACATCTGGCACCGCAGCAGACAAGCTCCGCAAGCGACCTTCCGAGGTCCTAGCGGTCGAAGGGCACCGAGCTTCGACCTTCAACCAGGAGGAGTTCGACCTGGCGCTCGACAGCATTTGTGGGTTCCACGATGGGGCTACCCACACTCTCCGCGAGTGCTCCCAGTTCAAGAGAGCCTTCAGCACCCCCGTGGATCCCAAGCGACCCAGGAACGACGGCGGGCGCCGAGACAACCGCCCCTACAACAACAACTACCACCGCGACGATCGGCGAGATCGACGCGATGACCGGCGCGAGGAGCGATATGACGATCGCCGCGAGCCCCCTCGCAGCGACCCACCTCGCAGCGACCCACCTCAAGCGCCTCCTCGTGACGAGACCAACCTGCCTCCTCCACCACCAACAGGCAACCCCAACGGGCCTTTCCAGGTCGCAACTTGCATGATCAACATGATCGTTGGTGGCATCAAGTCCAGCGTCAGCAAGAGGCGCTACCGCAAGGACAAGCGCGAGGTCCACCTCGTCCACACTCAGCCAACTGCGCCTCTGCGTTGGTCTGAGCAGGCGATCACGTTCTCTGGAGCTGATCACTGGGTGCACATCCCAGACCCTGGGTCCTACCCACTGGTCGTCAAGCCCACGGTGGACAGGGCCTTGCTCTTCCAGACCCTGATCGACGGGGGGAGCGGGCTCAACATCACCTTTCTTGAGACCCTCAAGAAGATGGGCTTCGACTTCGACAAGCTCACGGAGTGCGACGAGCCCTTCTATAGCATCGTCCCCGGGAAGGCGGCCTACCCCCTGGGTCAGGTCTCCCTCCCCGTCACCTTTGGTACGGAGGCAAACTTCCACATGGAGTACCTCAGCTTCGAGGTCGCCAACTTCAAGTCCTCCTACCATGCGATCCTAGGTCACCCGATGCTGGCCAGGTTCATGGCCATCCCGCACTACACCTACTTGGTGTTGAAGATGCCGGCTCCAAATGGGGTCCTCTCCATCCTGGGGGATCTCATCATCGCCTTCAAGTGCAACTCCGAGGCTCTCGACCTTGTCGCGACCTCCGCCGCTGTCGACGCCTCCGCAGTCTTGGTCGCTGAGGCCAAGGCGGTCGACCCGGTCGAGCTACCTGTCCCAGAGCAGAAGCACACCGACACCGCCTTAGACGGGGTTCCCGCCACGAAGAAGATCTACCTCGGCCTTGCCGACGTAGAGAAGACGTTGGTGATCGGCGACGGGCTCGACCCCAAATAGGAACTCACGCTCACCAGTTTCCTCCGGGATAACGCGGACATATTCGCATGGAGTCCATCGGATATGCCGGGTGTCCCCAGTGAGCTAGCTGAGCACTCCTTGGATGTAAGCAAGATGGCCAAGCCTGTCAAGCAGAAGCTTCGCCGCTTTGCGAAAGATCGCAAGGACGTCATTAGGGTAGAATTAATAAAGCTCCTAGCTGCCGAATTTATCCGCGAGTGTAAAAACCCAGTTTGGCTCGCCAACCCGGTCCTTGTACCCAAGAAAACTGGTCAATGGAGAATGTGTATCGACTACCCCGACCTCAACAGGCACTGCCCTAAAGACCCCTTCCCTCTTCCACGCATCGAGCAGGTCGTGGATTCCATGGCCAGAAGCGTCCTCCTATGCTTTCTCGACTGCTACTCAGGGTATCACCAGATAGCCCTGAATGTCTCTGACCAAGACAAGACGATGTTCATAACACCCCATGGCATCTACTGCTACACGGCCATGACCTTTGGCCTCAAGAATGCCAGCGTGACCTACCAGAAGGCCATCCAGTAGTGCCTCGCGAGCCAGATCAGCCAGAACGTAGAAGCTTACGTCGACGACGTGGTCGTCCAGACCACCCATGAGGACAAGCTCATAGCTGACCTCGCGGAGACCTTCGCCAACCTCCGCGTCTATCGCTGGAAACTTAATCCAGAGAAGTGCGTCTTCGGTGTCCCATCTGGCAAGCTCCTAGGCTTCATGGTCAGCAAACGGGGCATCGAGGCCAACCCCACCAAGGTGGATGCCATCCTCAGGATGAAGCGACCTACAGGGAAGAAGGACGTCATGAAGCTCACCGGCATGATGGCGGCCCTAGGTCGATTCATTAGCAAACTTGGAGAGAAAGGCTTGCCCATCTTCAAGCTGCTAAAAAAGGCGGACACGTTCGTCTGGACCGAAGAGGCGGACCAAGCCCTAGAGCAACTCAAGGCCTTCCTCACGTCACCACCGGTGATGGTGCCCCCAGCGCCTGAGGAGCCGTTACTGCTCTACATCTCGGCGACCACCCTGGTGGTCAGTTCGGTTCTGGTGGCTGAGCGACCTGAAGAGGGTCGACCTTACCCTATCCAGCGACCTATCTACTATGTCAGCGAGGTCCTATCAGACAGCAAGACCAGGTACAGCCAGCCCTAGAAGATGCTCTAAGCGCTGCTCGTCACCTCTCACAAGCTCCGGCATTACTTCCAGTCGCACAAGATCAAGGTCGTCTCGGCCTTCCCCCTTGGCGAGATCCTGCGGAGTCGCGACACCACTGGACGCATCGTCAAGTGGTCCATCGAGCTAGGCGAGTTCAACCTAGAGTTCTGCCCCAGGCAGGCCAATAAGTCCCAGGTCATCGCAGACTTTGTCTCGGAGTGGATAGAAATCAAGCAGCCTCCACCATCGGAGCGACCTGAGCACTGGAAAATGTACTTCGATGGTTCCCTAAACCTCGAAGGGGCCGGCGCGGGTGTCCTGTTCATCTCCCCACATGGCGACTACCTCAAGTACGTCCTGCAGATCCACTACAAGGTGTCCAACAATGGCGCCGAGTACGAGGCCCTCATCCATGGGCTACGCATTGCTGTTTACCTGGGGATCAAGCGCCTCATAGCCTACGGCGATTCCAAGGTCGTCATCGACCAAGTCAGCAAGGACTCTGAAGCCAGGAAGGACACAATGGATGCCTACTGTGCTGAGGTGTGCAAGCTCGAGCGTCACTTCGAGGGGCTCGAGTTCCACCACGTCTGTCGCAACAACAACATCGCGGCTGATGTCCTCTCCAAGCTCGCCTCCAAGTGCGCGCTGGTTCTGGCCAGCGTATTTGTTCAGGACCTACGCAAGCCAACCATCAAGCTTCTCCCCAACTCAGAGTCATCGGATGATGAAGTGACCCCACCGGGAGGTCGCGATATCCTCATGACCGAGGCAGAAGACGACTGGCGCCTTGATTTCATCACCTTCCTCCTCGAGCATCGAGTACCTGAGGACAAGGCAGAGCGTGAAAAGATCACGAGGCGTAGCGCTAATTATGTCATCGTTGGCAACGAACTCTACCAAAGGTTCGCCTCCACAGGGGTTTTGATGAAGTGCATCCTACGATCTGAGGGCCTCAGGCTCTTGGATGAGATCCACGGCGGTGAGTGCGACAATCATGCCACCTCTGCCAATCTGGTGGGCAAGGTCTTCAGGTCTGGCTTCTACTGGCCTATGGCCATGGCTGATGCCCAGGAACTTGTACGTCGATGCAAGGGGTGCCAATTTTTCGCCAAGCAGCAGCACGTCCCGGCTCAGGCCCTAAGGACCATCCCTCTGTCCTGGCCCTTCGCAGTATGGGGCCTCGACTCTGTGGGACCTTTGAAGACCACCCCTGGCGGTTACAAGCTCATCATCATGGCGGTGGACAAGTTCACTAAGTGGATCGAGGTCCGTCCCGTATCCAGTGTCACCTCAAAAGAGGCGGTCAAGTTCATCGAGGAGATCACCCACCGTTTCGGGGTGCCCAACAGGATCGTCACCGACCTTGGCACGACCTTCACAGGAGCTGACTTCTGGGACTTCTGCCAAGACAACCTAATCGATGTATACTACTCCTCGGTGGCGCACCCACAGTGCAACGGCCAGATCGAGCGGGCCAATGGCTCATCGCCCTACGCAACCAGGTGGCTCTCAGAGCTCCCTCACATCATCTGGGGTCTCAGGACCCAGGTCAGCTCAGCTACGGGGTACTCGCCCTTCTTTTTGGTCTACGGGTCAGAGGCCATCCTTCCCACCGATGTTGCCTTCGGGGCTCCCCGCATCCAGAACTTCGACGAAGGAGAAGTGGAGCAAACACGCAGGCTCGACCTTGACAGCGTCGAGGAACATCGTGTGGCCACGCTCATGCTCCACACCCGCCACGAGCAGCAGCTACGTCGCTACCACAACCGCAACATGCGGGAACGCTCCTTCAATGTTGGTGACCTAGTCTTGCGACGTATCCAGAACACCAAGGACATGCACAAGCTTTCAGCACCTTGGGAAGGCCCCTTCATAGTTAAGGAGGTCATTGGACCGACGACCTATCGCCTCCAATGGGCCGATGGCCAGGGCATCCCGAACCCCTGGAACATCGAGCATTTACGTCGCTTCTATCCTTAGGAGCCTTGTATCGCAACAACAGCTATGTACTCTATCCTTTGTAATTTGATATATATAAAGATCACATTTTGACCTACTTTTATGGGTCTCTTTTTACTTTCTGTCCACCACTCCCCTTCGACACGCTCGGGGGCTTGGTTTAAAACTGGACCCCTCACGCTCGGGGGCTTGGTGTTAAGCCCGGTCCTTCACGCTCGGGGGCTTGGCTTTGCCAACCTAAGGGTCATTCGACCTGGGGGTTTTTACCTTTCTTTTTACCAGTGTTCCCTTACCACAACTTTTTGGTGCACTTTATAAGTATCCCAAGGTCATGTGGTTGCTCAACCTTAGGTCCAGGACCCCCCTCCGCGCGCCGGCTGCACATAAGCCTCCACGCTGAGCCATGTAGTCGGTAAGCCGTTCCTCCACTGAGTTGGGTTAGCAGGGGGGAAAGGTCCGGGCAGCCTCATCACTTTTGCGTTCTTATAAAGAGCATCGAAGACAAATAAGGGATCACAACAGTTAATTAAACATGCCTTTTTCATTCATGCAAAGTTTATCTTACATCAAAAGGGTCCACGACCCACGGGCACTAACAGTTTGCTACGTCCTAAGTTACACTTTACAGGTCTATCTTCTTTACGATCTCCTCCGTGGCGGCCTGGATATCTTCAATGCCCACCAGCCGCATTAGGTCGAGCTCCTCCCTGACCTTCTCAAGGTCGAACATCGGCACATGGTGCCTCACCGTGGCCAGCGCGGCAGCAGCGGTGAGCTTGCCGCTATCTATCAGCAGAGTCTTCATTGGACCTTCCGCATCTTCCAGCCGCGCGACGAGCTCCTGTGGCCCGCCTTCGACCTTGGGGACATAGACGTACACAAGGTACTCGGTGGCCTCCTTGAGGTCGTCTAGCTCCGTTTGAAGATCTGCAGTCATCTCTTGATGATCAATAAGGGTTTGCATCACCCGGGAAAGGTCGATCTCCAGATCCCTACGAACACCAAACTCATACGCAGCCTTCCGGGTATAGTAATACTCAATGGCGATGACCTCCTTGTGCTTCTCCTCGAGGGTGTTCACCTGGTCTTTCGACTCCTTGAGGTCCTTCTTCAAGGCAGGCTCCTTCTTGGCCTCTGCAAACGACAAGGTCAAGAATGGCACGTCACGGCGTAAAATTCAAGCATCAAAGTTAAGGGCACTCCCAGACGTACCTGCAGCGGCGACCTTCAGCTCGTCCTCCACCTCCTTCGCCTTCAGCTTGGCGGATTCAAGCTCCTGCTTTAGGGCCGCCATCGCCTTGTCCTTCAAGGCCGCCTTATCCTTGATGCGCTTTATTTCTTCTGCGGCCTCAATCCTGGCCTGCAGCACGGCCTCCCGGGCCATAGACAGCTCCGCGTGAAGCTTGGTGCCCTCCTTTGGTAGGTCCGCCCTGCCCTGCGCCCGCTCGGTGAGAGACTGCATCAATACACCGCAAAAGGTTGTCAAATCAAATCATCCGAGCGAATGGGAGACCTAGCCTTAAAAGCAATAGGGACTCACCATGAGTGTCCTCCCGATCGTTTGCGCCGCTGCCTTGATCGTTGCCTACGCTGCCTTGAAGTCGTCAAGGTCCCGGCCGTCAGCAAGGATATCCTCTTCCTACGGGGTGCCAGAGTAAAGGCACCGGTTCAGGTCGTCAGGCTTGTCCCCTCCTTCGGCCTCCGCCTCTTGCGTCTGCGGTAGGCCCGATTCGTTTTGGTCCTCCTGTCGAAGGCCCTCCCCTTGTTGAGCGCTATCAGCAGCGACCGACGATGCCGCCCCCACAGTCTCATGGACCTAGCTGGTGACATCTCCGCCTGAGGTCGCCGGTGACTGGCCAACCGGCGCCTTCTCGAGCTTCCGCCCAAAGGCCTCTTGGCCTGAGGTGTTCTTGTTGTCACCCGATGCAGCATAGGTTCCCCTGTCCAAGGCACATAGTTTGTCAGCACGACGTACTAAAAAATCTACGAAGGTCAAGTTCGCACAAAATCAAGTTCAATGACATACCCGCCGCCAGACTTCAACCAAAGCTGTAGCAGCCTGGGTGGCACCCGCCTCGATTTCTTTTGCGACCCTTGGTCGCTCACAACATCATCACTTAGCTTCGGGTGCTGCTCGCCTATAACCTCGACCGGGGTTTCATCTCCTCCCACGGTCGTCGTGTCGCCCAACCTTGCGCTGACATCACGCGACCTCGCGTCATTGTCCTCATCGGCGATGACCTCAACGCTAACTGTCACCGTCTCCGACGATGCAATGGTGTCCTTTCTCTTCCTCTTCTTCCTCTTCTCCGCCTCGACGGTGGCGGAGACGATCTTGGCGGACTTATACGCCGGCATCTTACTAGCGACCTGCCACGCGTGCCGAGTCATTGGTGCAGAACTCCCCGCGGCGGGGTCTTCATCATCACTACCTCCCACTGACGAGTCGGAGAGGTAGTTGTCGACATACTCTTGCGGTGGAGCCCGGATGTCCTCCGTCGCCCGGACCTTGAAGCTCTACTCACCCTCGTCAGGGAGGGGAGCCGGGCTCCAGAACACGCCCTCACGACCCTGCATCAGGCGACCTTCGTCTTAGATCGGGGAAAAGCAACTCAAGCAAAGGGAATTAAGGTCGATCAGCAAACGGGCGACTTACCGCTTCGGTGGGCCGCTTGAGGGAAAATGCCTTGGGGCACGTCCGGTTCAGGATCACCCCGTTGAAGAGCTCCCTCACCCGCGCCACCATCTCCTGCTTGGAGACCTTGCGATGCGCCACGCGGGTTAGGTCAGCCTGGCCCCAGTACTCATAGGCAGGATGCACCCGATCTTGGATCGGCTGCAGGAGCCTCCGGCTGAAGCTGATAGCCACCGCGCCACCAGTCAGCTCTCTCGTCTTCAGGCGCCACAAGGTCATCCAGCAGCGGCTTGATGGCGTCCATCTCCCACGACGTCAGCTGGTTGCTCCACTCCGGCAACAGGACCGGTGCGAGCCCCGACCTTGTCACCAGTGCCGACTTCGGGTTGTCATTGTAGAACCACCCTCGCCTCCAGCCCTGGGTGTTGTCCAGTAGCTCCATGTCGATGTACACCGGCTTCATGTGGCCACGTAGCATGAAGCCGACGGACCCAACGATGTCCTTCTTCCTCGTCTTCTTCAACTCGAAGAAGTACCACCACAGGTCGAAATGTGGCGGTATCCCCAAGTACACTTCGCACAAGTGGATAAAGGAAGAGATCATCGTGATGGCATTGGGGATGAGGTGTACCAGGTCGATCCTATAGTAGTGGAGGAGGCCGCAGAAGAAATCGCCCGCAGGAACTCCAAATCCGCGCTCCAAGTGCGCGATGAAGGCGACTGTCTCTCCGGTCCCCTCGGAGGGGAAGGCTTCGCCGGCGGCTAGCCTCCAGCCCACCTGCTCCTTGGGCTTCAGCAGCCCGCACTCCACCAGACCTTGGAGCTGCACCTCGGTCAACGTCGAGGGCTCCCAAACACTCTCTGGGACCGGCGCAATCTCTGGGGCCATCTCTTCTTCGCCAAAACCGGTGGGTCTAGCTCTAAAAGCTACCAAGGACTTCTTGCGCATACGGCGGTGTTCGGCACGGTGGATCTAACCACGGTGGCGCCGACGAATTTGCGCGGAAAGCTCTTGGTGGCAGCTCGAAAACCCTAAGGATTGCGGGGAAATGGAAGCGAGTGGGGTCCCCGACCCCTAACTCGGCCTTTTATAACTGGGCCGCATTAGTGCGGTGGGCCACGGCGCCCCGAACGTCTCTTCAGGTCCGGTGACATTCCCGGCGATCCAACGGATACATCGTCCAATGGTTCTTTTCGGCCTAACGGTTATAGGTAGTAATGGCTCGTGCCGTGCGGGAATCCATGCCCGTTGGCTATCTGTCCAACGGCCTGGTGTCCATGGACTCGTTATGCCCTACTTCAAGCCCCCATATCAGCATTTTTCTTCAAGGTCCGTTGACCTCTGACGACCTCCGGGTTCATGACATCACCTTCACAAGGTCAACAAAAGCACTACTGCTTGATTGGTCGCTTCAGCCTTCAATGGCGGGTGCACACCCCAGCTCCTAGGTCCTGCTACCTATTGGATTGCCTTAGCCTTTGTGGCTGGTTTATACCGACGACCCCGTGCTTAATGGCTCTACTGCCCGTTGGCGACCTCCTGGTCATGTAGCACCTCCCTGAGGTCGCTAAGGCCCTGCTGCCTTCTAGGTCGTAGAGACCTAGACTTTTCAGGCTGACTACGGGCTCCCCGTCTCTACTTAAGGCACAACGGCACAACGGCCGTGTCGATTCAGATCGACACGGGCTCCCCATCTCTACTTAAGGCCTCTCGAAGGTCGGCGTGCTATGATAGCCCTGCTGGGACGTTGGTAGCCATACCATTGTCACCCAGGCGCCCCTCCAAAAACTTGCAACACTGACATTTCTCATGTAAATGCATATTTACAGCTTCATAAGCAACAAGGAGTTTGGCCCTTAGCCAATTACAAGATACAAAGATATTAAAGGCCATGAATTACCTTCCAAAGTGCTTACGACCCAGTCTACACTAATAATGCATGTCACAAGCTTTCTTCTAGCTTCAGGACCTACTCAACGACCTCTACAGCCACTGTGGAGGTAGCTACCACACAGCCACCTCTACTCGAGCTCCAACCGGTCTCCTGTGGAGCCCAGCATCAAGTCTGAGCTCCACCACAAGATTCCAAATGGAGCAAGCTTCAACACCAGCCTCATCGGGTGGAGCGTCGTGCTCACCAGCATCATGTCGGGCCTCAGAGTGTCAGGGCCCACGATGAAGCTGCTGCTTCATACTCCTCCTGGGTTCCTCGGTGGGACTAGGAGAAGAGGCCAATCGAGTTCTTTGAGCCTTGCAAGCATTCTTCTAGCTCCAAGCATGAACTACGTTGGCTCTATGCTTTGGTGGGTGGACACAAGCCCCTGGCATGGAAGTATTACTACACTGGATCATCTTGGTTCACCCTTCTTGATTGGGCGGTTTTGCTTCAAGGTATGGGTGCCTATTTATACCGCTAGCACCTGTCATTTGGTCTTATCCGCAAGCCAGCTTGCGTGGTGTCCTCATCCTCAAGATCACTGTACCCTCGTGGGACACGCAGTCACTGTTCGCCCGAGGGAGGCATTGGCGCGCCTGTCCCCTACCTGACTACTTACTAAGCATTTTTTGTCTCTTGCGGGTGATAGCGACCTGTGCTTCGTCTGGAAGCCGGCCCGTGACCGTACAGTGCACCCGTGACTCTGGCTGTGTCAGCCCTAGCGCCTGATGACCTTTGCAAGATTCTGGAGCTTTTGTCCTATTGAATTGACATCACAAGAGTATTCGTTTCCTAAGCAGAAGGTCGTAGGTTCGGCTATTTATTTCTTCTTCTTCTTCGGAGCATCAAACCGGACATCCTGGTCGCTTTACTGCTCGGGGGCTACTACACTAATGTGTCTTGCAACGCCCTATTTTCTTCGGGTCGCCCCGACCTACTGGAAGCCTGCTTCCCCCACGTCTCTGCTCGACCTACCTTTGGTAGGCATGGCGACCTTTCCGAAGGTCGCAGCAGCTACTATGTTACACCTGATCCAGGTCAGGTCGGTGGTTCTTCAAGATCTACGCCTCGTCTTCACTTCGGCCTTCTGGTCCTTCGACCCAGAAGCCCGACGTCCAAGTTCGTGCGCGCATCAGAGGGGGTTTCCTTTTTTGGATCCCCGTGCACCCTTCACGACCTCAACAATGCTGCGCCTTTGCCACTCTTCGACACAACCTCGCCTCGGCCGCTACGCCTACACATCGATCAGGGGCTTGAGAGACATGGGTACCCATGGGTCCCCACCGACCAGGGTCCTAGGGGCCCCTGACAAGTGGACCCAACATTCTAGAAGACCCGCCAACCTGCCAAGTGGGCCCAGCGACCTTATCCACACCTCTGACGACCGCGGGCGACCTGATCAAGATCCCGGAAGACTTGCGACACTTGGCATGCAAGTCAAGGTAGTACGACGTAGCGCGCTGCCTCCTGTAGCTCTGAGTATCACGGGATACTCTTTGTAATCCGGGAGATAAGCATCCCGCAATTGTAACCGACCCGGACGGGGGTCAACTGACCTTGAATGGAAACCCTACCCCGTCCTCCCCATATAAGGCGGCCTAGGGCTCCATTCAAGGGCACAACTCATCTTCAACCTCCTGCATAATCCACCACAACTGGATGTAGGGTTTTACTCTCCGGAGGCCTGAACCAGACTAAACCCCCTTGTCTCCCTGTTTTCACTACCATACTCGCCTAGTTCTGAGTTCACCACGTGGACTACCACCTACGCTCTTAGGTCCCGATCCTCTATTAACCAGCAAACCTCTAGGGTAACCCCCTAGCGGATCTGTCCAGATCTCACCCCCTGACAATCTTGCCCCTCCAAACCCGTGGAAAGGCCTTCGATTTGGTGGTTTTCGGTGGAGCCCGAGGAGAGGTGTTCTTGGTGTTCATCCTTCGATTCCTCTTGATTTAGTGGATCTTTGGGGACGATCTCTTAGGCATGGCTTGTACATGAGGCATTACACCTATCCCCAAAGTTTTGCTTGAATCCGTGAAGAGAATCGAGAGATCGATTGAGGTTGAAGTTGGAGTTCTTCCCGCGGGTTCAGTTTTTCATGAGTGCCCAGGCAAAACCGATCTGACCGGTTTGGTCGACAGTGGAGGTCTGAGGAGATTTTTGGTGGACATGGTTGTTGTAACCAGGAGAACCTATGGTTAAAATCTCATCATGTTTCGACTCTGTTTGCTCTAGTTTTGGATTTTTCGAGGAACTCGAAGTGACCTAGGGAAACAGGTCTGACCGTTTTGGTCAAAAGTGTGTTTTTGAGGAAATCTTCTGGGAACAAGTTTTCCTTTGGTAGAAGAAGCTTTGGTCTAAGTTTCGTTGAGTTTCGAGGTCTGACCGATTTGGTGTTTCGTGTTTTTGGCTAAGTCTGGCAAATCCGGTCTGACCGGTTTGGGTTTGGAAGTTTTGCTCGAGATGTTTTCCGCTGCGTTCTCGAGTGTTTCCGGTGGTTTTCTAGTTCCTAGGTCCAGCATCACTTCAGTGGCTGTGTGGATTTGGATAGCGAGGTGTCGAGGACTCCGTAGTTGTGTTTGGGACCATAGGCCGAGTTCATCTCCTTGGAGAAGAATTTTTATCAGCTCCCATTCACTCCCCCATCTATGGTCGCCATTCTGGTCCTTCAATTGGTATCAAAGCCAGTTATGGGTCTTTGCGACTCTAACCAGTCTAAGATCCATAGGGTGACTGAGAAAAGGGGTGTTTTGCTCGCGCCTTTGGTTTGCACGCTTTGATCTTGCATTTGGCTAATTCTAACTAGTGCTTTTGAGTTATGGCACTTAGTTCTTGTCCGATTGGCTCTTTGTCCTTAGGTGGTCCCTTGAGCAGGAGGAGTTTGGAAAAGAGGACAGTACACAAGAAGAGCAGGAAGGGTGACTCGGACTCCGACTCCGAGCATGAGGTATATCGTGATCCTGACTCTATGCATAGGGAGATCACTAGGCTAGAGGAGCTCATAGATAATCATGATAAAGTTCTTAGAGAGGCTAAGAAGATGAGGAAAGAGCTTAGGACTTTTCTAGAAGAGGCTAGAGAAAAGGCGGTTGATCTAGAGTCAAAGCTTCTTGATGCTAGGCTAGAGATTGAGTCTCTTAAGGCAGCTCCTATTGTTTGCACTGATTGTGATGCTTCTCTTGCTAGATTGGATGTGTTTAAGAATTAGTATGCCTCGAGGGTTGAGGAACTAGTTATGGTTGGGGTCGAGCTTGTTGAGTTGAAGTCTAGACATGCTTTGATAGGTGCTTGTACTTATTGCTCTGCCTCGCATGCTAAACTAGATGATGCTTGCCATACTTCTTGTGATGATGCTTTGCTTGATGTGAAGAATGCTAGTTGTTCATGTGATCTCATTTGGACATCATGCATTGATTCTGAAAGTGAAGTGTTGGCTTTGAAGAAAACACGTGATGATATGAGCACCAAGTTGGTTGTGCATGATGAGATGAGTGCCAACCTTGAGAAAGAGAATGAACTCTTTCTTACCACATATGCTAGATGCATTGAGGCAGAAATTGAGAATTTGAGAATTATGACATGTAGTACTTGTGAGCGCCTCAAATTTGAAAATGAGGTTTTGCGCACAAGGTGCAAGAGTCTTTGTGCCAAGGGTTTGGATTCTCGCATTTCTTGTCACTCCGATGTTGATGCTTTTACAATTGCTTCTTCTCAACCAGAGTTGACTTCTTCTCTTGAGCGTGAGTCTTTGGATGGTGGCACATTTGGTGGCGCTTTGGATAGCTCTTTCATAGGTACTCCTAAACTTATTGCTTCTTCCGGTGTTGCCCAGGATGTGTCCGATGGCAAAGGTGCTTCTCACATATTTGGAACTCATGCTCCCAAACCGAAGTCCAACGCACCTTTTGCAAAAAAGATGGGCATACCGTTGAGTTTTGCTTTCGCCGTGACAAGCATGAGCGATGTGGGCGTGCCAAGGTTTTTAAGAAACCACATAGCCTTTCTCATGGCACGTGTGATTCTAATGTGGGCACCAAGTCGGATGTTGGGGTTGATGCTTCTTGCTCTAAGTCCCAAGGTACTTCTCACTTACAAGAGAATGGTGATTTGTCCACTCGGACCGTGCCTCCTGATAGGCCTTTGTACCGTTGCTCTCATTGTGTGAAGGATGGGCATCAAGAGAGCTTTTGCTACCGCCGGCCAAGGAGAATGCAGCGAGGAGGTGCTTCTAGGCCTTTGGTTATTGATAGCCCTTGTCATGGCATGGGCACTTGTGAGCCTAAGAAGGCACTATTTGTGGATGGGTTTTGTGACACTCTTTCTAGTGAGTTAGGCCATGGTCGTGGACATGTTTCTAGTGTTTTATGTGTTGGTCCGCGACATGCTTTCTGTGGTGCTTGTGTTGGTTCTTCTCCTACGACCTCGAAGAATCTTCACCTTTTTGCTTGTGGTAGCACTTGGTTTTCTTCGTGAGTGTCTCCTTTGAGGCATGGTTCTAAGGGTGTTCGAAAACCTTTTCATTCGAACTGGCGTTTGCATCATGCTAACCCACATGATAAGTTGAGTTCATCATTCACCCGTGTGACCAAGTGTTGCATTCCCATGTATGTGCTTGCTAACCCTTTGGGATCCAAGACTCGGCCTTTCTTATCTCCTTGTGTGTAGGTACGAGGACGCAGTTGGAGAACATGTGCTCGATGGTGCTTGATCTTTGCCCGTGAGGTGATCAAGACAAGATGGTTCTCCACACCGCTTTTGATGGCTCTTGAAAGCCTTTGTACACATGTATAGTGAGTTTTCTTTACCATTTGTGTTCACTTGTATATATTTGTGTCTTGCCTGTGTGTAAACCATGGTAGGCTAGCCACCTTGTTCATGATAGCTTTGTGATCTTGTATACCTATCTTGCTCTCTTTTGTATGATATTGTGGTGGATGATATATATGAACATCATGTCATGCTTTATGGTTGCTCTATGGTGGTTATGTCATGTTGTTCATCCATATCATTTTTGTCTAGCTCTATGGTATCCTTTCTTGTTAGCATGTTTGTCCCCCATGTATATTTTGTCATGCTAGCTTTGTAATATATGTTGGTGGATGATCCATATGAACTTGTATCATGCCCTTGTTTAGACCTTGTATCATGTTTGGCATGTTGTTCTTTGGTATAATTTTGTTTTAGTATACTTGTATAGGGTTGTACCTTGTTGACATGCTTGCTAGCCCATGTTTATTCATATATGTGGAATCATGTTACAATGCTTTATTTATCTTGTTTGGTATTATCAATGCATTGTGTAGCATGTTGTGAGCATTCTTTGCGTTTTGGGCTTGCCTTGTCTGCGGGTTGTGTTTTGTTCCTTCTTTGGTTTTCCCCTTTTCGGTCGGTTTTAGAGCTTCTCTTTTGCTCGTTCTTTTCCTAGCTTTTGCTTTGCTAGTTGTCTTTGGTTGAGGGGGAGCTTGGCTTTTTTTGATGGGAAATTTGGTTTTGAATGTGTGCCTTGGCTTTTGGTAGTCTTTTGTGATCCTTCAATTAGTATCCTTTCTATGGTACTCAATTGGGATCTTTGGTGATCTTGCAATTGGTATCTTTCCTATGGTACTCAATTGGGATCTATGGTGGCTCTTCCCTCGCTTGGAGCGGTTCTTGGTTGGTGTGTCCCCTTGTGAGCTTTCTTGTTGTTTCTTGTGGTTTTTGAGAGTTGCCCTTTTAGTTTGTGGCTTTGGTCCATCACATGTGTTTAGGATGAGCTTTGTATGCTCTTTGATCCTAATGCATGTGTATAGGGGGAGCTAGTGAGCTTGCTTGTTCTTTGCTCTATCACATGTATCTCGGGTGAGCTTTGTATGCTCTTTGACTCTTGTGCATGTGTGTAGGGGGAGCTTGCTAGCTTTGCATGCTTTTTGCCTCGTTTGGTGTTGAGTTGGTTCTTGGGAGCTCACTTTGTAGCATATGTTTCATACATGTTTACTTTGATGTATAGCATGCATGTTTAAATTCATAGGATAGCCATCTTTGTATCTTGATGTATAGCTTTGCATCTTTGTTTGATAAGCTTGTTGCATTTGTATCATATGCATTGGTTAGGAATGGCTTCTCCTATGTCCATTGATCCCTATGATATGCTATGTTTGAGCTTGTGGATGTGCTTGATTGATATTTGGGATGATAACCTATGCTCTTGATAGTTTGGTTGTATATTCATGATGAGATAGCTTACTTTTGTCAAAAATACTAGATAGGCTCTCTCTTGTGAGTTTAAGGCTTTGCATGATCTTAGTGTGCTTTGGTGGTTATATCATACTTAATTCATGGTTGGATATCATGTGCTTTTCACTTGGGGTCAAAGACCCATTAGTCATTATGAATGGTTTGCCCATGTGTTACCTTGTGGGGGAGCATAAGCTTCTTTTTGCCGAAAAGGCACTTCATGTACCACTTTATACTTAAATGGAAAAATGAAATTGGTATGAAATGTCTGTGCTTGAAGTTATGCTCTCTTTTGTTTCATGTCATGTACCACTTTACCGTTGCATGATGTCTACCATGAGAAGTCTCATTTTAAGAAGTAGACACATGGCTCGGTGGCTTTAACATGACATGAGATGCTTATGGGTTTTTGTAATGATCTTGTGATGAGAATATGTGAGCTAGCATGAAGTTTGTGTGATCTAGATTCACTTTGGTATGCTTTGCTCATGTTAAGGTCATTAGCTCATGAGAGGGAATTTTTTCACAAAAATGCTAATTTTTACCATGGCTTGAACTTGTGTGTATGCAACTGAACATTCTTGTTGGATGTGCTATTTTGAACCTTTGTCAAGTCTAAGTGGTTCATTTGCTTGTTCTTAGCACATTTTATGGCTCTATGTCCATTTGAGAAGCATCTAGTTGAATTTTCGTAGAAATACCTTGATTCACGCATTGTCAACAAGGGGGAGAAGTTTGTGCTTGGAAAATTTTTCTGGAAGCATTTAGAGGGTTTTCATGCATTTTCGGGTTGCATTGGAGCATTTTTTTCTGACAGGAAAACCGGTCTGGAAACCGGTCAGACTGGTTTGGTGACCGGTTTGGGAGATGGTGTCAGAAACCGGTTTGACTGGTTTGGTAATCCGGTCTGACCGGTTTGGTTGCAGCTACTCAGTAAGTTTGCACGCATTGGTTTAGGGGGAGTTGCATGTGTTCAGGGGGAGCTCCTTGTGTCGTCTGAGTTCTTACTTTGGTGGTTTGCTCCGTGTGAGCTTTGGTTTGCTCTTTGTGAGCTTTGGTGGTTTGTCTCGGTTGTGTTGAGCCGTTGCCCTTGCCTTAGGAGACTGAGACTTTGGATTGCAAGTGATCAGGGTTTGTGTTGTTTGGTTTTTAGATCACTTGTTTGGAGGCTTTCATTTGTCTTTTGTTTTTTCTTTTCTTTATGTATCAATTATGTGGTGTGTTGTCAATGCACTTATAAAGGGGGAGATTGAGGACCAGAGTGTCCGATGGCTAGTGGTTGGCCACTCCTTAGTGATGATTGATTGACAACGTTCCGTGGACTGACGCTGTGCTCTATCTTGTGGATGTAGGCTGCGGCTTGATGTGCGTTGGTGCAGGTGAAGAACAAGCGCGAAAGGCCTTAGCCTTGCGGGGCCTCCGAAGGACTCAAGGGACAAGTAGGATTGGTTCGATGGACCCGGTGGCCAGACGGGATCAAGTGCGAGTCACATGGTGCGAGAATAGCAAGTTGAAGTTGCATAGCGGTTCGTTGGTTGATCCGAAAGCCAACAACGAGCCTGGGCGAACGTGGCGGCCAAGTCGAGGAACAAGGCAAGATCGAGTAGGCGGTCCGTGCGGCGGAAGCGAAAGACTTGTTGCTTGAAGCTCGGCGTGGAGGCTGCACCAAGCTCGCAGTGTTTGCAGCGGTTCACCACAAAATCGCTGGGTTCATCGGTTGCTCCAGAAAGCCGACCCGAGGTTCCGGTGCGGCCAAGTCACCAGAACCGGTCTGACCGGTTTGGGAAACCGGTCTGATCAGTTTGGTTGTGGTGCGGCCGAAAGTCGTCGAAGCGGAGGACACGCGTCGAGATTGCAGGACTAGAGTCGAGGCTTCGCGAGGTGCGGTTGGTGGGTGTCCGTTTGATGGAGATAATCATGTGTTGACCAAAACGCCCTTGCATGGGCTTGAATTGTAACTTCTAGTGTAAGGGCACTTCGATCATTTGTTCTAAGGGCCTATATATAGGAGTGGCTGGTTGGGCAGCCATCTCTTTTGGCTTGGCTAGGTGTGTGCGCTCCTTCTTGGAGTGCTCTTGGTGAGAGGTAGAGAGGAGAGAGTGGCTCTTTGCTTAAGCTTTTTTCCTACCAAGATTTGTGATTCTTGTGTATGGCTTGTAACCGGATATGGCTACATGATTCATAGTGATTTATCCTTCTTAATCTTGTGCCAAATCTTTTATTCCCGTGGCTTTTTCTTTTATGCCATTTTCAGAGGTATTTTCAGAGCCCTTTTCTTGGGATTTTAGTGGGGAGGTTTTGGAGTAGTTTCTTTGCGGTATTTGTAGTGGGAATCACACATGAGGACATGGTGCCTCTTTTCTTGGTGATCTTGCCCCTCCAAACCCGTGGAAAGGCCTTCGATTTGGTGGTTTTCGGTGGAGCCCGAGGAGAGGTGTTCTTGGTGTTCATCCTTCGATTCCTCTTGATTTAGTGGATCTTTGGGGACGATCTCTTAGGCATGGCTTCTCCATGAGGTGTTACACCTATCCCCAAAGTTTTGCTAGAATCCGTGGAGCGAATCGGGAGATCGATTGAGGTGAAGTTGGAGTTCTTCCCGCGGGTTCAGTTTTTTCCGAGTGCCCACGCAAAACCGATCTGACCGGTTTGTCAAACCGGTGTGACCGATTTCATCAACGGTGGAGTTTTGAGGAGATTTTTGGTGGACATGGTTCTTGTAACCAGGAGAACCTGTGGTTAAAATCTCATCAAGTTTTGACTCCGTTTGCTCTAGTTTTGGATTTTTGGAGGAACTCGAAGTGACCTAGGAAAACAGGACTGACCAATTTGGTCAAAAGTGTGTTTTTGAGGATAACTTCTGGGAACAAGTTTTCCTTTAGTAGAAGAAGCTCTGGTCCAAGTTTCATTGAGTTTCGAGTTTGTTTGCTCTAGTTTTGAGTTTTTGGGTTGGAGCTCTCTAGGCAAAACCTGTCTAACCGATTTGGGAAAGAGGTCTGACCGGTTTGGTGTTTCGTGTTTTTGGCTAAGTCTGGCAAATCTGGTCTGGCTGGTTTGGGTCTGGAAGTTTTGCTTGAGTTGTTTTGCACTGTGGTCTCAAGTGTTTCCGGTGGTATGCTAGTTCCTAGGTTCAGCAGCACTTCAGTGGCTGTGTGGATTTGGCTAGCGAGGTGTCGTAGACTCCGGAGTTGTGTTTGGGACCACAAGCCGAGTTCATCCCCTTGGAGAAGAATTTTTAGCGGCTCCCATTCACTCCCCCCCCTCTCTGGTCGCCATTCTGGTCCTTCAGTTCTATCATGCGTCAAAGATTAAAATCATTAAGGAACAATGCGAGGCTCTACTCGCGTGTTTTTAACACGTGAAACAAAACTGAACCTACCACCATGGAGAGGATGGAAGGCTCAAATAGGATCTGAATTTTTGGTTCTAGTTTCTCGAAAAGAGGCAAATAAAACAAAGGATGGCTCATGTCATTGGTTTATGGTTGGAAAAATCCAAATAAAACAACTGACCAAATTAAAGGTTCTACGAAAACATGTTCAACCACTTAAGAGTTTATAAAATTTCTTGCATAGCAAATTCTATGACCAACTTACTTGGAATTCGGGAATCTTCCGGGTTGCCCTCCCGGTTGCTTTTATTCTTGATCGGGTCGTCCTCCCGGTAGCTTATTCTTGACTCGACGAAAGGGTTGCCTCCCGCCTAGCGCTTCGTTTATAGTCTATAGCTTGACTTCTTTTCTTCATCACTTCGGATCAACGCTCTTTGTGTGTGTTGCAATCTTGGGTACCCACTTCTGCACTATCCTTGGCTTGGGCGCAAACTTATTCTTCGGCTTAGTCATCTTTTTGGCCTTCACATGTTGACTTTGTTGTTTGGTCTTGACGGATGCAACAACTTCCTTGATCTCCTTCTCTTCCTTCTCCTTTGGCTCTTCCTTACTTATGCGACAATGAGGTGGAACATATTTAACATTGATCATGTTACATACCTCGAATCGTGGACGAAACTTGAATACGATCCTTGTGCCATTGATGTCGAACTTGATCTCCCCCTTGCCAACGTCGATCGTCGCTCCAACGGTCTTGAGGAATGGCCTCCCAAGGATGAGAGGCAGCTTCTCCCTTTCTCCCATCTCGAGAACCACGAAGTCGACAGGGATGAAGTGATCTCCAACTTTTACATGTACATCTTCGGTGATTCCCACGGGATAGCGAATAGAGTTGTCACCCAATTCCAGACACATGGCCGTAGGCTCTAGCTCCAGTAGGCGTAGCTTCTCGAACACATCTCTTAGCATGACACTCACACTTGCTCCAAGTTCGCATAATGCCTTCTTGAACTTGAATGAGCCAATGGAACACGGGACGGTCGGACATCCGGGGTCTCTTTGCTTCTCGGGTCCTTGATTTGCAATAGCGGCATTGCATTCCTTGGACATCTTGATGTGATCTACCCCGAGTGTCGCCATCTCATACTTGTTGGCAAGTATGTCTCGAAACTAGTGTGTCTTTAGTGGAGGCATCTTCATGTCTTCTCTCAGCATCTCAAACTCTGGTTCTTTGGTGACGACCTCCGGAATAGTGGTCACCTTATCTTTAGTGTGATCTTCCGCCTCGGTGGCTGGTGTAGGCTTCCTTGCTCCAGCTCAGTATTCGGGGTCCTCCGTCTCCTTTCCCAAACGAGTTTGAATAGCCTTCACCATCTCGGGACCTTGGGGTTGTCCCAACAATCTTCCTTCATTGCCCATTAGGGGCCCGGCAAGTTGTCCCACTTGTGTTTCTAGCATCTTCATCATGTTGAGCACTTGATGGTTAGAGCTTCCGATCTCTGTCACCTTGCCATCTATATTCTCCAATATTTTGTCAATAGCCTAGAACTTAGTGACGGTGTCCTTGTTGATCTTAGCTTGTTCGTCCATGAAGTCCTTCAATTTCTATATGAAAGGAACCAAATTTCGAATGGACGAGCTTGTATTAATTTGAGGTTTACCTGGCCCGTGGAGGAAGTTTGGCAACCCTCCTTTCCTCATGTAGTCGAGCACCTTTGCTTCCTCCGGACAATCTCCATGGACATTCCCGTACTCCCCACACTCATCACATGTGGATCTTGCTTCGGCGGCCTTTATAGCTTCTTTCTTCTCTATCTTCGTCTTCTCCAACCTCCTCATAAGTGAACCTATATGCCATTCAAGGAATTCGGCTCGCATGTATTCATTGAAAGACTCCAAAGCTTCTTCAATCATCTCCGTGGGAAATTGAGCAAATGTATCAATCTTGTTGCGCAAACTCAAAGTCTTGGCCGGCGAATAAAATTCCTTCATGAAGGCCCTCATCTATGCTTCCCAATTTAGTTTCGACTCCGCCGGTAGAGTGTGGAACCAACGCAAAGCTTTTTCAAGTAGTGAGAATGGAAAAAGCCTTGCCCTCATTTGATTTTGAGTCACCCCATCCACATTGAAAGTTTGACATAGTTGAACGGATGCTTGAAGGTGAAGGTTTGGATCCTCTTTACCGGTGAAAGGCGAACGTTGCACCATGTGGATAATTGAGACCTTGATCTTGAGTGTCCTTCTGATGTCTTGAAGGTTTAGGGTTGGTAGATCAACGATGTTCGGGGTGCATAGCTCTCCAATCTTGTGCTCCGGCAACGGTTGTTCTCCCATGGGTGGCGGTTGAGGTTGATCTCGCTTTGGACTTGGAGGTGGTGATTCCTTTGGAGATTCTGATGGTCCTTCGGCCTCGGCTTTTGGATCTACAAATTCCTTAGCTTGTGTTGCATGTCTCCTTTGCCTGTAAAGTTTTTCTGGATCATCCACAAAAGAAAATTTGGGTTTCTTGGAGAGGTAGCCGTACATCTCCAGTTAGCGATAAACAAAATATACAAAAATCTAAAAGAAAAATTTAGGGTTAGTCGAAACTAGATTAGATTAATTTTTTTAGGATGACCAAAGTTAATATATGCAAAAGAAAAACCAAAAGAAAAACGGAAAAATACTTACAAACGTGATACTAGATCGGATCTTGATTGCTTGTTCCCTGGCAACGACACTAGAAAAAGGGGCTTGTTGACGATTCATTAATTCGTCAAGTTTCACCGTAAGCTTACAAATCATGTAGTACCTTTTTCCCTCGAGTATTACCCAAGGTTATCGAATCCATGGAACATGTGTGACGCAACATTCAATCTGATAAGGCGGAAAACACTTTGTTTTGAGAGGTTATGGATTGCATCTAATCTACTAAACACGAGAGGTAGCGAGAGAAAGCATAGAGATAACTGATCTAGAGAGTCTAGTTCATGCTTTTGTTGTAGTTCCTAGCGTGAGATGAAGATAACAATGCGAATCTCATAAAAAGCATCTTTAAACCGTGGCCTCAGTTCCAATTCTCGAAGGCACCACAGTATGTGTGGTCGACATCCTGTCACGATGCCCCACTTTTTGTGTATGTGAACCTAAGAGCACGTTCAAGAAGAACGTGTTGAACACACTTGGTATATTAGGTATGCGCCTCTAGCCACCACGGCTGCAAGAGCACCCCGTGCAATCTATCTTAAGTATAGATTGAGAAAGAAGCAAAACCAAGAGATAGCAAAATTGTAGAGAAGGCACTTGATCACTAGAAATCAGATTCGCAAGAAAACTTCACCATGAATGATTACATGAACAAGATCACCACCGGGATCCTACCTTGATCTTGATCCTAGCTCTGGAACTCCGATGTGGTCTTCCATGCAAGGTTCCCACGTCGGCTAGGGAAACCCTAGGCAACTAGCACGACCCTCCTCTCTGAGATGGTGTCCCTCTAGCTTCTCTGCTCCTCGATGGCAGATGACGAATGGTTTGATCTGTGCCTCTTTGTGTGGGAACTATAAATATCCCGAGGGGGTGCGAGGTCAAAGGGGGTGGCGAACCGGACCTGAAATGGGCTGGGCCGGACGACCTGGGCCCACTTCGACCTAGTTCGCCCTCATCTTTCTTCCAGATGCCTCTCGTGTTTTCTTGAGTTTTTGCCGAACTGCATGTGTGTCCTTGATGTCGTTTTCCCCGCGGTTTAGATAAGGGTTCTTGGCGTGCAAACTCCCGCATCTTCTGTTTAGTTCCCTGGAGATTAACGGCTTCATGCTTCAGTCCCCGGGTCATTTGGAGTCATGATCACTTCGTGTCTTGACTTGTGCCGGGCTTCATGATATTCTCATAAAGTGCTCGATGAACTTTACCAGGAAGTCCTCATTTAGTCACTTAAATGATGTGTAAACAATATACTCCAAAAACCACATGCGAGTGTGAACTTGACATATCACGGGGG
Organism: Cenchrus fungigraminus; assembly: GCA_036936925.1. Lineage (NCBI taxonomy): Eukaryota > Viridiplantae > Streptophyta > Magnoliopsida > Poales > Poaceae > Cenchrus > Cenchrus fungigraminus. The sequence goes on from CM072775.1 coordinate 27,538,672, forward strand.
TTAGGATCGTTAGTTTGAATATCAAATTGATACCAACATTGAAGGTAAACTCATGGCTAGGTTGACGGAAATTGATCGCTGAGAGACATGGGTACCCATGGGTCCCCACCGGCCAGGGTCCCAGGGGCCCCCAACAAGTGGACCCGACCTTCCAGAAGACCCGCCGACCTTACAAGTGGGCCCAGCGACCTTATCCGTGCCTCCGAAGACCGCGGGCGACCTGATCAGGATCCAGGAAGATCCGCGAAGCCTTGGCGTGCAAGTCAAGACACGGTGACCTGGCGCGCCGCCGCCTGTAGCTCCGGGTATCACGGGATACTCCTTGTAATCCTGGAGATAAGCTTCCCACAGTTGTAACCGACCCCGTCACGGGTCAACTGACCTATGCATGCAAACCCTAGCCCGTCCCCCCATATAAGGCGGTCTAGGGTTCCATGCACAGGGACAACTCATCCTCGCATAATCCACCACCAAACTGGACGTAGGGTTTTACTCTCTGGAGGCCTGAACCGGTCTAAAACCCCCTGTCTCCTTGTTCTTCGCCGCCATACTCGCCTAGTTCCGTGTGCATCCCGTGCACAACCACCTACGCTCTTAAGTCCCGATCCTCCATTAACCTACAAACCTCTAGGGCAACCTCCTAGCGGATCTGTCCAGGTCTCACCCCCTGACAGTTGGTGCGCCAGGTAGGGGCGATCGGGAACTCGTTGTGCAGCATGGTGGCCCAATTTGGCATTGTCTTCCCGGCGAGCATGGCGGCCTTTCTCGCCGACCCCGTGGAGATCTGCTTTGGATCCTTCACGGCGACCTCTCCTGCTCCGGCAGCCTCCACTCCTCCGGCGACCTCTGAGCAGGTCATCACGGCGCCCATCACCGTCTCTGTTCCCGATCCTGCATCGGAGACCCACCCACCCAGACCCTGTGATCTTGTCCAGGGGATGGAAAGCGTCATCGGCTCGATGAGGGACACCCTGGAGATCTGCGAACGAGCCCAGCGCTCGGCGCAGACCGCGCTACGCCACGACGCGTTCCCCTTCGGCCTGAAGTTTGTGCCCGGCCTTCGCCTGAGCCAGCTGCTTAAGCCTCCCCAGACCCAATCTGGGTGGCGACCTTCTCGCAACCCATGGCCGGCACCTCGCGCAAGTCGCGACCCCCTCGACGTGCCCTGCACCTACCACAAGGGTGCGAAGCATACCCTCCGTAGGTGCCGCCTGTGGAAGAAGATCGACAACGAGCTCCCTCGCCGAGCTAAGCGACCTACCCAGTCTCCGGACTGCGGGGAGTTCCAGAAGGTCCGGGTTCGCATCTCCCCCAATGACTCAGAGATCGTCTTCCGTCAGGTGATGGTGATCTCCGAGAACGAGCCACCCCGCGCAGGTGCGACCAACTCCGAGGAGGTGGCTCGCATCCAAGCCAACGCCCGTCGCGCTGAGCGACGTGCGGAAGAGCAGCGGCACGTCTTGCCCTGCGCTCGAGACCTGCGTCTCGAGTTCGAGGAAGCTGGGATCCCGACCTTCAACAGCCCCCAGGCCAACCTGGGTGCGGCCATTACCCGATTCCAGCAAGTCCAGACGCCTGAAGCTTAGTAGGCTCTCGCGTACCTCCGGGTCGCCAACGCCCTGGTGGAAGAGAAGAGTGCAGCCTCCAAGTCCGCTGCGTCTTCGTCGACCCTCCACTCGCGCAGTCGATCTCTTCGACCTGCGCGCAGCCATCTCTCCCCCATCCGGGAGGAGGTCGCTCAGCACAACCCAAAGCAACCCGCCCAGCAGCCAGCTACTGCCCGCGACCTTCGCGTCAACCTCGATGCCAACAGGTGTGCTCGCGATGCCCGTGTCGTCGTCGACCAACGTCACTGAGAGCGCGAGGAGCGCGAACTCCATCGCCGCCTGGATTACGACCGTGAGTACGACGCACCCGGTGGTGTTCACCGCATCATGGAGCGCGAGCTCCATGATCAACATGAGACCGAGAATCGGCGATGTGCCAAGTACGGCGCCGATCACGGCGACCCCGCCGTCGTCCAGACCAACCGGGATCGGCAGCCACGCTCCCAGGTTGTCCTCCCGGAGCGCAGCGTCCACTCCGCACCAAGAGAGGTCACCCCAGCCAGAGGCTCCGGCGATGACCTAGCTCTCAATGCCTTCCCAACGCTAGATGCCCACTTCAAGAGGGTGGAGTACCCCAACAACTTCAAGCCCAACATCAAGCCGTATGATGGGCGCTCCGACCCTAACATCTGGCTGTCGACCTACTACGTCGCCGTCAAGGCGGCTAGTGGTAGCTTCGACCAGATGACGGCCTACTTCCCACTGGTGATGGGCAAGGCCCCTTCGCTGTGGCTCAACAACCTTGAGCCTGGCAGCATCAAGACCTGGACTGATCTGTCCCAGGCCTTCACGTCAAACTTCCAGGCGACCTATGACCGCCCTGGAAACGCCTTCAGCATGGGCCGGATCGTGTAGAAGCCGAAGGAGCGGCTCCGCGATTGCAACACCCGGTTCTTCGAGAACCGGAACGAGTGCGTAGGTGTCAGGGATGACCAGATCGTCGACAGCTGCAAGAAGGGCATCAAAGATCGCAAGATCTTTGAGAAGATCCATGAGGCTGGCCCGACCAACGTCAAGGAGCTCATGGTCATTGTCAACAAGCTGATGGACACGGAGGATGCACTCCAGAAACAGTTCGACACTGATAACGCTGGTACATCTGGTACTGCAGCGGACAAGCTCTACAAGCGACCTTCTGAGGTCCTAGCGGCCGATGGGCGCCGTGGTTCGACCTTCAACCAGGAGGAGTTCGACCTGGCGCTCGACAGCATCTGCGGGTTCCATGAGGGGGCTACCCACACTCTTCGTGAGTGCTCCCAGTTCAAGAGGGCCTTCCGCGCCCCCGTGGACCCTAAGCAGCCCAGGAACGATGGCGGGCGTCGCGACAACCGCCCCTACAACAACAACTACCGCCGTGACGATCGGCGTGATCGGCGTGACAACCGCCGCGAGAAGCGATACGATGAACGCCGTGAGCCACCTCGCAGCGACCCACCTCGCAGCAACCCTCCTCCAGCGGCTCCCCGCGACGAGACGAACCTGCCTTCTCCTCCGGCGTCAGGCAACCCCAATGGGCCTTTCTAGGCCGCAACCCGCGCGATCAACATGATCGTCGGTGGCATCAAGTCCAGCGCCAGTAGGAGGCACTACAGGAAGGACAAGCGCGACGTCCATCTCGTCCACACTCAGCCAATTGTACCTCTACGTTGGTCTGAGCAGGCGATTACGTTCTCCAGGGACGATCACTGGGTCCACATCCCGGATCCCGGGTCCTATCCGCTCGTTATCGAGCCCACGGTGGACGGAGCCCTACTCTCCCAGACCCTGATCGACGGAGGCAGCGGGCTCAACATCATCTTTGTTGAGACCCTCAAGAAGATGGGTTTCGACTTCGACAAGATGACGGAGTGCGATGAGCCCTTCTACGGCATCGTCCCCGGGAAGGCGGCCTACCCCCTGGGTCGGGTCTCCCTCCCTGTTACCTTCGGCACGGAGGCAAACTTTCGCACGGAGTACCTCAACTTCGAGATCGCCAACTTCAAGTCCTCCTACCACGCGATCCTAGGTCGCCCGATGTTGGCCAGGTTCATGGCCATCCCGCACTACACCTATTTGGTGTTTAAGATGCCGGCTCCACGTGGGGTCCTCTCCGTTAAGGGGGACCTCATCGTCTCCTTCCGCTGCAACACGGAGGCCCTTGACCTCACCGCGACCTCTGCTGCTGCCGACGCCTCCGCAGTCTTGGTCGCCGAGGCCAACCAGGTCGACCCTGTCGACCAGTCTATCCCAGAACAGAAGCGCACCGACACCGCCCTCGACGTGGCTCCCTCGACGAAGAAGGTCTGCCTCGGCCTTGCCGACCTAGAGAAGACGGTGGTGATCGGCGACGGGCTCGACCCCAAATAGGAACTCGCGCTCACCAGCTTCCTCCGGGACAACGCCGACATATTCGCTTGGAGTCCATCGGATATGCTGGGTGTCCCCAGGGAGCTGGCTGAGCACGCCTTGGATGTAAGCAAGACGGCCAAGCCTGTCAAGCAGAAGCTTCGCCACTTTGCGAAAGATCGCAAGGACGTCATTAGGGTAGAGATAATAAAGCTCCTAGCTGCCGGATTTATCCGAGTGTAAAAACCTATTTGGCTCGCCAACCTGGCTCTTGTACCAAAGAAAACCGGTCAATGGAGAATGTGTATCGACTACATCGATCTCAACAGGCATTGCCCTAAAGACCCCTTCCCTCTTCCGCGCATCGACCAGGTCGTGGACTCCACGGCCAGAAGCGTCCTCCTCTGCTTTCTCGACTGCTACTCAAGGTATCACCAGATAGCCCTGAAGGTCTCTGACCAAGACAAGGGCGTTCATAACGCCCCATGGCATCTACTGCTACACGGCCATGACCTTCGGCCTTAAAAATGCGGGTGCGACCTATCAAAAGGCCATCCAGATGTGCCTTGCTAACCAGATTAGCAAGAACGTAGAAGCCTACGTCGACGACGTGGTCGTCAAGACCATCCACGAGGACGAGCTCATAGCTGACCTCACAGAGACCTTCGCCAACCTCCGTACTTACCGCTGGAAACTTAATGCACAAAAGTGCGTCTTCGGTGTCCCGTCTGGCAAGCTCCTCGGCTTCATGGTCAGCAACCGAGGCATTGAGGCCAACCCCACCAAGGTGGACGCCATCCTCAGGATGAAGTGACCTACTGTCAAGAAGGACGTCATGAAGTTCACCAGCATGATGGCGGCCTTAGGCCGATTGCTAAAAAAGGCGGACAAGTTCGTCTGGACCGAGGAGGCAGACCAAGCTCTTGAGCAACTCAAGACCTTCCTCACGACACCCCCGGTGATTGTGCCCCCGGCGCCTAAGGAGCCTTTACTGCTCTACATCTCGGCGACCACCCTTGTGGTCAGCGCCGTCCTGGTGGCTGAGCGACCTGAAGAGGGGTGACCTCACCCCGTCCAGCGACCTATATACTACGTCAGTGAGGTCCTGTCTGATAGCAAGACTAGGTACAGCCAGCCCCAGAAGATGCTCTACGCGCTACTCATGACCTCCCGCAAGCTCCGGTATTACTTCCAATCCCACAAGATCAAGGTCGTCTTGGCCTTTCCCCTTGGCGAGATCCTATGGAGCTGCGACACCACTGGGCGCATTGTCAAGTGGTCCATTGAGCTAGGGGAATTCGACCTAGAGTTCTGCCCCAGGCAGGCCATGAAGTCCCAAGTCATCGCCGACTTCGTCTCGGAGTGGACAGAGATCCAGCAGCCTCCACCGTCAGAGCGACCTGAGCACTGGAAAATGTACTTCGATGGTTCCCTCAACCTCGAAGGAGCCGGTGCAGGTGTCCTATTCATCTCCCCTCAGGGGGATTACCTCAAGTACGTCCTGCAGATCCACTACAAAGCGTCCAACAACAGCGGTGAGTACGAGGCCCTCATCCATGGGCTACGCATCGTTGTTTCCCTCGGGATCAAGCGCCTCATGGCCTACAGTGATTTCAAGGTCGTCATCAACCAAGTCAGCAAGGACTCCAAAGCTAGGAAGGACACAATGGATGACTAATGTGCCGAGGTGCGCAAGCTCGAGCATCACTTCGAAGGCCTCGAGTTCCACCACGTCTGCCGCAACAACAATATCGCGGCCGATGTCCTCTCCAAGCTCAGCTCCAAGCGCGCACTGGTTGCGTCCGATGTGTTCATCAAGGACCTACGCAAGCCATCCATCAAGCTCATCCCTGACCCAGAGTCAGCTGACGACGAGGAGACCTCGCCTGCAGGTCGCGAGATCCTCATGATCGACGCGGAAGATGACTGGCGCCTCGACTTCATCGCCTTCCTCCTTGAGCATCGAGTACCTGAGGATAAGGCGGAGCCAGAAAAGACCACGATGCGTAGCGCTAACTACATCGTCGTCGGCAAGGAACTCTACCGGAGGTCCGCCTCCACCGGAGTACTGATGAAGTGCATCCTACAATCTGAGGGCCTTAAGCTCTTAGACGAGATCCATGGTGGCGAATGCGGCAACCATGCTGCCTCTTTCAACCTGGTAGGCAAGGCCTTCAGGTCTGGCTTCTACTGGACCACGGCCATGGCTGATGCCCAGGAACTTGTACGTCGCTGCAAGGGGTGTCAGTTCTTCGCTAAACAGCAACATGTCCCGGCTCAGGCCCTGAGGACCATCCCTCCCTCCTGGCCCTTCGCAGTTTGGGGTCTCAACTCTGTGGGTCCCTTCAAGACCGCCCCGACGGCTACAAGCACATCATCGTGGTGGTGGATAAGTTCACCAAGTGGATCGAGGTCCGTCCCGTATCCAGTGTCACATCCAAAGAGGCGGCCAAATTCATTGAGGAGATTACCCATCGCTTTGGGGTGCTAAACAGAATCGTCACCGACCTTGGCAAGGCCTTCACAGGAGCCGAGTTCTGGGACTTCTGCCAAGACAGCCTGATCAACATATGCTACTCCTCGGTGGCGCACCCACGGTGCAATGGCCAGGTCGAACGGGCCAACGGCATGGACCTATAGGCCATCAAAGATCGCATCTTCGACGGCTCAGCGCCTTACGCAGCCAGATGGCTTTCAGAGCTTCCTCACGTCCTCTGGGGTCTTAGGACCTAGGTTAGCTTAGCTACAGGGTACTCACCCTTCTTCCTAGTCTACGGGTCAGAGGCCATCCTCCCCACGGACGTGGCCTTCGGTGCTCCTCGCATCCAGAACTTCGACGAAGGAGAAGTAGAGCAAACACGCCGGCTCGACCTCGACAGTGTCGAGGAACATTGTGTGGCCGCGCTCATGTGCCACACCCACCACGAGTAGTAGCTACGTCGTTACCACGACCACAACGTGTGGGAACGTTCCTTCAACGTTGGCGACCTAGTTTTACGGCGCATCCAGCACAACAAGGATATGCACAAGCTCTCTGCACCTTGGGAAGGCCCCTTGATAGTTAAGGAGGTCATTGGACTGGCAACCTATCGCCTCCAATGGGCTGATGGCCAGGGTGTAAGCCCTTCACGCTCGGGGGCTTGGCTGTAAGCTCGACCCTTCATGCTCGGGGGCTTGGCTTCGCCAACCTAACGGTCGTTCGACCTGGGGTTCCTACCTCTCTTCTTTTTACCAGTGTTCCCTTACCACAACTTTTCTGTACGCCTTATAAGCATTCCTAGGTCGTGAGGTTGCTCGACCTTGGGTCCCTGACACCCCTCCACGCGCCGGCTGCACGTAAGCCTCCACACCGAGCTGTGTAGTCGGTAAGCCGTTCCTCCACTGAGTTGGGTTAGCGGGGGAAAAGGGGTTCTTGCAACCTCATTGCTTTTGCGTTCTTATAAGGAGTATACGAAGTCAAATAAGGGATCACGCTAACTCAATTAAACATGCCTTTTTCATTCAAGGTTTATACTACATCAAAAGGGTCCACAACCCATTGTTTCTAACAGTTTGCCACGTCCTATGTTACATCTCCAGGTCTATCTTCTTCATAATTTCATCTGCAGCGGTCTGGATATCTTCGCTGCCCACCAGCTCTGACAAGGCGACCTCCTCCTTGACCTTCTCAAGGTCGAATGACGGCTCATGGTGCTTCACCATGGCTAGCGCTGTAGCGGCAGCGAGCTTTCCGCCGTCTATCAGCAAGGTCTTTATGCGACCTTCCGCGTCCTCCAGCCGCGCGACAAGCTCCTGTGGACCGCCCTCGACCTTCGGGGCATACACATCCACAAGGTACTCGGCAGCCACCTTGAGGTCGTTCAGCTCCTTCTCAAGATCTGCAGTCATCTCTTGATGATCAATAAGGGTTTGCACCGCCCGGCCAAGGTCAATCTCTAGATCCCTGCGCACGCCAAATTCATATGCAGCTTTACGTGTGAAGTAAGACTCACTAGCGATGACCTCCTTGTGCTTCTCCTTGAGGATCTTCACCTGTTCTTTGGAGTCCTTGAGGTCCTTCTTCAAGGTGGTCTCCCTCTTCTTGGCATCTGCAAAAGTCAAGGTCAGGATGGGTTCACCGCGGCGCAGAAACATAAAAACCAAAGGCGTCCTACGGTGTACCCACGGTGGCGACCTTCAGTTCATCCTCCGCCTTCTTCGCCTTCAGCTTGGCAGCCTCCAGCTCTTGCTTCAAGGCCTCCATCGCCTTGTCCTTCGAGATCGCCTCGTCCTTGAGGCGCTGTACATCCTTCGCAGCCTCAATCTTGGCCTGGAGCATGGTCTCCCGCGTTGCGGCCAGCTCTGCGTGAAGCTTGGTGCCCTCTGTCAGTAGAGCCGCCCTACCCTATGCCCGCTCGGCAAGGGTCTGCATCCACACGTTATACAACATCGTCATGTCAACCCGCCTAAGTGAATTGAAGGCCTAACACCAAAGGTAATATTGACTCACCATGAGTGTCCTGCCGATCGTCTTCACCACCTCCGTGATGGTCGCCTGCGCCGTCTTGAAGTCGGCAAGGTCCTTGGCGTCGGCTATGACGTCATCCTCCCACGGAGTGCCGGTGTAGAGGCACCGATCCTGCTCGTCCTCCTCGCTTCCACCTCCGGACTCCGCCAACCTCGTCCCCAGCAGGCTTGACTCGGGCGGATCTTGCTAGCGCTGGCCTTCCTCCTGCTGAGCGCTCTCAGCAGCGACCTTGGCAGCCACCGACGATGTTGCCCCCACAGTCTCTGGGACCTTGCTGGTGACGTCCCCGCCCGAGGTCGCCGGTGACTGCCCCACTGGCACCTTTTCAATCTTCTGCCCAAAGCCCTCTTGGCCTGAGGCGTTCTTGCTGCTGCTCGACGCAGCAGGAATCCCCCTGCCCAAGGAGCATGATTCCGTCGGTACAGATGTACTCAACAAGCTGTAAAGATCAAGCACGACATAAAATCAAGCTCGGCAACATACCCATTGCCGGTCTTCAACTTCATCGACATCAGCCTGGGTGGCGCCCGCCTTGGCTTCTTCTGCGACCCTTGGTCGCTCGCACCTTCCGCGCTCGGTTTTAGCTGCTGCTCGCCTACAGCACCGGGCGTGGTGTCCTCTCCCCCCGCAGCCGCCACGTCGCCCGACCCTCCGGTAACATCGTGCGACTGTGCATCATCCTGCTCCTCGAAGACAACCTCGGTGCTAGTCGTTGCCGTCTCCGACGATGCAGTGATGTCCTTCCTCTTCCTCTTCCTCTTCTTCTTCTCTGCCTCAGCGGTGGCAGAGATGATCTTGACACCCTTGTGCGCCGGGATCTTGCCAGCGATGGACCGCGTCCACCGGGTTGTTGGTACGGAGCTCGCCACGGGCGGATCCTCATCATCACTACCCCCCATTGATGAGTCAGAGAGCTAGTTCTCCAATAACTTCGGCGGTGGAGCCTGCACGTCCTCCGCCGCCCGGACCTTGAAGCTACGTTCGCCCTCATCTGCGAGGGGAGCCGGGCTCCAGAACAGGCCTTCACGACCCTGCAACACAGGCGTCCTTCGTCTCAGAAACAGGGGAATGCAAAAACAACAAAGGAATCAAGGTTGATCAGCGACATACCATGTCGGCGGGCCGCGTGAGGGAGAATGCCTTGGGACACGTCCGGTTCCGGATCACCCCATTGAAGAGCTCCCTCACCCACGCCACCATCTCCTGCTTGGAGACCTTGCGCTACTGTACGCGGGTTGGGTCGGTTTGACCCCAGTACTCGTAGGCCGGGTGCACTCGATCCTGGATCGGCTGTAGCAACCTCCGGCTGAAACTGATGGCCACTGCGCCACCCGTCAGCCCTTCTTCCTTCCGCGTCTTGAGGTCCTCCAGCAGTGACTTGATGGCGTCCATCTCCCACGATGTTAGCTGGTTGGTCCACTCCGGCACTAGGACCGGCGCGAGCCCCGACCTAGTGGGTAGCGCCGGCTTCGGGTTGTCGATGTAGAACCACCCTCGCCTCCAGCCCTGGGTGTTGTCCGGCAGCTCCAAGTCGATGTACACCGTCTTCATGTGACGGCGTAGCATGAAGCTGACGGCCCCGATGATGCCATTCTTCCCCGTCTTCTTCAACTCGAAGAAGTACCGCCACAGGTCGAAGTGTGGCAGTATCCCCAAGTATGCCTCGCACAAGTGGATGAACGAGGAGACTGTGGTGATGGCGTTGAGGACGAGGTGTACCAGGTCGATGCGGTAGAAGTGGAGCAGCCCACGGAAGAAGTCACCTACTAGGACTCCAAATCCGCGCTCAATGTGCGTGACGAAGGCGACGGTCTCCCCGGTCCCCTCGGAGGGGAAGGCTTCCCCGGCGGCTGGCCTCCAGCCCACTTGCTCCCTGGGCTTCAGCAGCCCGCGCTCCACCAGACTCTTCAGCTGCACCTCAGTCACCACCGAGTGCTCCCAAACCTTCTCCGGCGGTGGCGCAAGCTCTGGGGCCATTTCTTCTTCGTCGAAGCCCGTTGATCTAGTCCTAAATACCACCAGAGACTTCTGGCGCATACAGCGGTGCTGGGCGTGGTGGATCTAAGCACGGCGGCGCCGGCGAACTATGCGCTAAAGCTCTTGGCGGCGGATCGAAAACCTTAGCTTCTGCGGGGAATGGAAGGGAGTGGGGTCCTCGACCCCTCACTCGGCCTTTTATAACTAGGCCGCACCAGTGTGGTGGGCCGCAGTGCCCCAAACGTCCCTTTGGATTCGGCGACATTCACGGTGACCCAACGGCTACATCGCCCAACGGCTCTTACGGCCTAACGGCCCTAGGTAGTAACGGCTTGTGCCTTACGGGAATCCATGTTCGTCGGTCTTCTACCCAACGGCCCGGCATCCATGAACTCGTTATGCCCTCCTTCAAGCCCCTTCCTCATCATTCTCTTCAAGGTCTCTTGGCCTCTGACGACCCCCGGGTCTATAACATTACCTTCACAAGGTCGACGGGCACTGCCGCTTGGTAGGTCGCCTCAGATGTCAATCATGGCTTCACATACTCATTCACGACCTCCGGGTCAAGTAGCACCTCCAAGAGGTCGCTAAGGTCCTGCCACCTATTACATTGCCTTAAATGGCTATACCAACGGCCCTGTGCTTAATGGCTCTACTGCCCATTGGCGACGTCTTGGTCAAGTAGCACCTCCACGAGGACGCTAAGGCCCCGCTTCCTTCTAGGTCGTGTAGACCTAGAGTTCCCAGGCTGACTACCTGTCTTGTGTCACTGCACAATGGCCGTGCCGACCCAGGTCGACACGGGTTCCTCATCTCTACGAAAGGCCTCCCGAAGGTCGGCGTGCTATTACAGCCCTGCCGGGCCCTTGGTATCCGTACCATTGCGGCCTAGGCGCCCTTACAACCCCCGAAATCATGATACTTCTCATGAAAACCTATATTTACAGCTTCATAAGCTGGCCCTTAGCCAAATTATAAGATACAAAGATATTAAAGGTCATGAATTACCTTCCAAAGTGCTTACGACTCAGTTTATACTAATAAGGCTTGTCGTAAGCTTTCTTCTAGCTTCAGGACCTACTCGACGACCTCTACAGCCACTGTGGAGGCAGCTGCCACACAGCCACCACTACTCGCGCACCAACCGGTCTCCTGCAGCGCCCAGCATCAAGTCTGAGCTTCGCCGTAAGATTGCAGAATGTCCGAGCTTTAACACCAACCTCGCCGGGTGGAGCGCCGCACCCACCTGCATCACCTCCAGCCTGAAAAGTGTCAGGGCCGATGATGCAGTTGCTGCCTCATACTTCTCCTGGGTCCCCCGGCGGGACTAGGAGAAGAGGCCAATCGAGTTCTTCGAGCCCCTCAAGCATTCTTCTAGCTCCAAGCATGAACTACATCAACCCTATACTCCGGAGGGCGGACACAAGCCCCTGGCTTGGTAATATTACTACACTGGATCATCGTGGCTACCCTCTGGAAATTGCGTACTTCGCTTCAAGGTATGGGTGCCTATTTATACCCCAGCACCTGCCATTGGGTGTTATCCGCAAGACAGCTTGCGTGGCGTCCTTATCCACAAGATCACTGTACCCACGTGGAGCACGAGGTTACTGTTCGCCCGTGGATGGCATTGGCGCGCTTATCCCCTACCTAACAACAAACTGGTGCACCTTTGTCTTTTGAGGGTGAACACGACCTGTGCCATGCTTGCAAGACAGCCTGTGACCGTATAGTGCATGCGTGACCCTGGTTACGCCAGACTTGTGACCTGCTGCCCTCTGCAAAGATTCGGGAGCTCTTGTCCTCTAGCGTCAACCCTACAAGAGCATCTATTTCCTAAGCAGAAGGTCATAGGTTTAGATTATTTTTCTTTTCTTCTTCTCCGGAGCATCAAACCGGCCATCTTGGTCGCTTTACTGCTCGGGGGCTACTACACTAGTGTGTCTTCGATGCCCTATTTTCTTCGGGTCGCCTCGACCTAATGGAAGCCTGCTTCCATCACATCTCTGCTCGACCTACCCCTGGTAGGCTTCTTGACCTTTTTGAAGGTCGTGGCTGCTACTACAACATGCCTGACTCAGGTCAGGTCGGCGGTTCTGCAAGATCTACGCCTTGTCTTCACTTCGACCTCATGGTCCTTCGACCCAGAAGCTCGACGCTCAACTTCGTGCGCGCATCGGAGGGGTTTCTTTTCTTTTTTGATCCCCGTGCACCCTTCACGACCTTGAGGGTGCTGCGCCTTGCTACTCTTCGACACAACCCCGCCTCGGCCCCAATGCCTACACGTCGATCGGGGGCTTGAGAGACATGGGTACCCATGGGTCCCCACCGGCCAGGGTCCCAGGAGCCCCCGACAAGTGGACCCGACCTTCTAGAAGACCCGCCAACCTTACAAGTGGGCCCAGCGACCTTATCTGTGCCTCCGAATACCGCGGGCGACCTGATCAGGATCCAGGAAGATCCGCGAAGACTTGGCGTGCAAGTCAAGACACGGTGACCTGGCACGCCGCCGCTTGTAGCTCTGGGTATCACGGGATACTCCTCGGGAGATAAGCTTCCCACAGTTGTAACCGACCCCGTCACGGGTCAACCGACCTGCGCATGCAAACCCTAGCCCGTCCCCCCATATAAGGTAGCCTAGGGTTCCATGCATAGGGACAACTCATCCTCGCATAATCCTCCACCCAACTGGATGTAGGGTTTTACTCTCCGGACGCCTGAGCCAGTCTAAAACCCCCTGTCTCCTTGTTCTTCACCGCCATACTCGCCTAGTTCTGTGTGCATCCCGTGCATAACCACCTATGCTCTTAGGTCCCGATCCTCCATTAACCTACAAACCTCTAGGGCAACCCCTCAGCGGATCTGTCCAGGTCTCACCCCCTGACAATCGCCAACAATTAGCAAGGTACACTCAATACGACCAGACATTTTAAAATTATCTAACCATTGCATGATCATAAGCTTAACATGATAAACCTTAATTTTATTTACCATGGCATATAAGATTCTAAGCTCATCATTACTAAGAGGTCTAACATCATCTCTAGGGAAAAGCCACATAGCAAGCCACTTATGCATAAACCTCAAAGTAGGACGATGAATATCATTGCAGCGAGGTTTGAAATTACCAATGACCACTTGGACGGAGATGCTCATCTAGAAGGAATGACGGTTGTAGTCACAAATGGCTTTGTCAAGGTCGATCTTGCACTTCTTATGAAACCCGAGCAATAAACTCAGCTCTATCCAAGTATGTGTGTACTCATGCCCGAAGAGGCGAACGGAAAGGGCATCATCATTGTATTGCAGAGTGCATAAGAGCTAGATGGTGAGGGACCGAGAGACCTCTGAAATAGGCACAAAAGAATCCCATCCAATTGCATGTATGTGCTCTTAAGGAAGTCGGAGTTGAAGTGCTTGGTGTGGGTGAAGACTCAATCCTTGAGAAGGGCATAGGCTTGTGATTCCTGGCCAGCGTGGAGGTACGGAAGGATTGCTTCCTCTTCTGCGGCTTGTGGTTGAGCTTGCTCTTCATGTGGTGCTTCTTGTGGCACCTCTTGTTGCACTTCCTCATCTTCGTCCATTGGACTATGCGTGTAGTCGTGGGAGTGAGGCGTGCTTGAGCTTGCATGGGAATGGCTTGAGCTCGATCCCGTCAACTTCCAAGCTGCGTCGGAGAGTCTCCTTCCGAACCCTCTCATGGTGATGGAGCACAACACAAACGACTTGCAAACGAGTTATGTTAATGAAACGAACTGAAGCACTTACCCGCGAGTCGTTTCTTTGAGAGTTGGCTCATTGTAGCAATGAGAAATAAAGAGAGGGAGAAAGAAAGCTCAAACGAACATGAACTCAGACTTGAACAAAACTTCGAGAGAAAACCAAGAAGCAAAGAATTGATAGGGAGTGAATGAGGGAAATGTTGAATGGATGATCAACACCCCCTCTCGGCCTCTATTTATAGCCATCTGAAGGCGGCACCCAGGGAAATGGTTGTTGGGCCTGGGCTCCTAGCCGTTGGAGGCGGTGAGGCACAAGACCATTAGCTCTAGTTCGGCCGACCCCCTGTGGGACCTGCTGGCTGCCAGCTTGGGCCCACCGTCCCACAACAACTATATTGCTTAGCTCATGTGGTGCCCGGCCAAAGTTGGTCACCTGAAATGCTTTGAAATATTATTGAATGTCTTTGTTCAAGCCAAAATTTATTTTTAAATACTTTATTTAATACATTCTTTTTCAAAATTTTCTTTTGAAAGGGAAAGGGGATAGAATAAATTCTAGCATGCAAATGCAATTTTGAAAAGCAAACATTCAAAGAAGAAAATTAAATTTAGAAATTCAAATATGGGATAAATACCAATTTACCTTTGGCAAGGGCTCAACAGTTTGAGTCTGTTGAGAGGGACTTCTCCATCAAGTTTAGCTTGTGGATGGAGCTTCCGGCACATCTTGGTGTTGATGTGCTTGCCACCAGAGAAGAGGATGTGGCTGACGGTGTCTTCTTGGGTTTCCATACACGTCTATTCTTCCATGGCCCTGGTGATGAAGTCGAGGATGAAGTATTCTCTGGGGGTGTCACCCTCACCTTCTGCCTTGGAGGTTGGTTCTTCCAGTACCCCAGTCGGTTATTTCTTTCTAATTATTTCTTTATGAACGCCTTCATGAAGGTGATGACGTTGTCCTCCTTCTGTAGTGGTGCAGGTGTCTTATTTGGATCGTGGCTTGCACTCTAGGCTTGCCACGATTTCTTCTTCTTCTGACACCTTGGGATTGGTCAGGGGGAGCCTTGTAATAATACTCTTTCTTGGACTGGAACCAAAATACTTTGATTCTTCCTCTAGCCCTCATCCTGATTGTACTGTTGACGATATCAATCCGTGCCTGGGTGGCTTGAAGAAATTGTCGCCCAAGGATAAGTAGCAGCTCTGAGTCACCTGTGGTGTAGAGCACCACAAAGTCCACGAAGACATAGTCGCCTTGGACTTTGACTGGAATATTGCGGAATATGCCTTCAGGAAACCAAATGGTCGAATCGGCGAGCTGAAATCGGATCTCGGTGGGTACCATGTAGAAGTGAGGAAGATTAATGGTGTTATACATTGCTTTGGGCAATACATTGACACTAGCACTGAGATCACATAGCGCTTGCTCAACATGATAATCCCACAGCGTGCAACCGATCGCTGGGTATCCTGGATCTTCCTCTTCAATTGTCGATTCATCCCAATTGTTGTCTTGGAACCGAGACCTTTCTACATGGTTAGGATAGTGTGGTTGCCATCTGACAGAAACCACACTAACATTCTTGGGTTGTCCGTGGATTTTCCTGGTTTCCGAGTTAGGAGTAGCGGCAAAAAGCTGAGCTATTTGGGTATCTACCATTTTACTAAAACTCAATTGATTTTTATATGAAGAGTATGAACTATCAAGTTTAATATTTATGCTTTCTAGGGTCTTGCCATTGGCAGCAAGCTTTTTAGAAAGGTTTTCATTAATTTTAGCTTGGCCAGTGACAAAATCCATTAAGGAGGGTTGGTTAGGATGGAAGTTATCTTGGTTGTTACCTGCTTGGTATGGTGGACGCAACTGGCTCCACCCTTGACCTCCCTGGGGATGATACCCGTTGTTGTAGTTGCTCACGAATGATAGTTCTTCACGGGTCTCCGGGCAATCATTCCCCGAGTGTCCTCCATCGCCACAAACTTCACATGTATAATGCGAGTCGAATGCTTGCACATGTCACGGGTCTCGGGGCAGTCGTTCTCCCGGTCATCCATTCTCTTCAGAAGGAGATCAAGTTTAGAGGCTAGCATGTCTGTATCCTTGACGGTATGCATGCCCCGTGTGCGGGCATCACTCCAGCCCAGATTGGAGACCATCTGCTCGACGAGTTCTTTAGCTCTGGTGACTGATAGGTCGAGTTAGGTCCCTCCAATAGCAGCATCAAGATGGGCACGTGATGACGATGTTAGCCTATTGTAAAAGCTTTGGAGGATTAGCCATTCCTCCACTCCATGGTGTGGGCTAGCAAGGATGTAACCCTGCAGCCTTTCCCACGCCTCTAGGATTGTTTCTGTGCTGGTCTGTTGAAAGCTTGATATCTTCCTACGAAGGGTGTTGGTTTTACCTAACAGGAAGAATTTGGCGAGGAACGCTTGGGAACACCTGGCCCAAGTATTGGCAGCTTCCTTGTCCTTGTAGAACCATTGTTTCGCCTTCCCTAGGAGGGAAGCTGCGACGGAACCGTCCAAATTAATTCCCATTTAACACATAAACTGTCCACTTGGTCACTATGCGTTAAGGAGGAGTTAACTTGTCGATATCTGCCGGGTCAAGCCCGGTAAATCACTTATAACAAAGGATCGAAGATTGTACATTAAAACTCACGCGACGGCGAGTCTAGAGATACTCAATATACCCTTTATTACATCATATTCATCAAAGGTTCATTATTACAAACCAAGTTTCATACAAGAAAGTACATAGTTCAGAGTTTGAAAACACAGCGGAAATAAAATACTAAATGTCATAAGCGACATCACGGGAGGCCATCCATGATATCACTAAGCACTATCATCCTCCCACTCACTTCCCAAAAGGGTGGGAGAGAACCAGTCCATAGAAAACCATCATTCACATCAACACCTGCAAAAGTTATCAACAAAGCAAGGCTGAGTATACTAATACTCAGCAAGACTTAACCGTCGGGTGATGGGAAAATCACCAACTCTCTAGACATGCAAAGCTTTTTGGATAGTGGGTTTCTTTTGCTGAAAAGCAACAAAGAGTAGGTCCTTACATTCAAGTTTTAGCTCAAAATTCTAGTTAATTATCCATTACTAGGTAAGCAGCTATGCAAGCATAAGTTGTGCAAACAATTAAGCATACAACAGTATTACTACTCAATTCCATCATTAAGGGACATAGAGTGTATGGATAAGCAATCTAGGATAACGGTGAGAGGCCGACGATCGATCGATAAATAACCTTGCAAGGTGGACCTAAACACACGGGAGAATGCGTACCCCATCATAACAACAAAAGCCCCAAAAGGGCGGGGTACGCACCAACCAGGCGATTCCCAATCATCCTCGGTTCAGGATCAATGTCCACAGTCCCTGGTACGAGGTTATCCGGTCACGGACTCACATGCCGCTCGGATCCACACATGCACCACTGTCATGATCCTGGGGACTGCTCCAGCGATTAGTGGTAGAGAGTTCCCTTACCAAATCAAAAAGGTACTAGGCTTACCGGTCCCACTCCCGGCAAATGCTTAGTATGTTCAAACGCTTAACCACAGACCTACTGGCCGGAGCCGGTCGCATGCTCTTACCACATGAGCGGGTAGGTTTAACAATCTTATGATTCCAACATAAGAAACCTATAGCTCGCGAGTGACGAACATCACTCGACTTCTACGGGGTCCTTAGAGCATGGCAACTAGCGACTTATCATACTAGTATTTGAGCATAGGAACCTAAGATCATGCATCTAGGGTTTCAATACAACTCCTGAAACTTAAATGCACAAGCGTAATGAAGATAATTGCATAAGTTGAAAACATAGGTTATGCTCCGGGGCTTGCCTTCACTAGCAAAGTTAGTCTGGAGATCCTCCGAACTTGGTTCGGGTCTTGTTGCAAAACCACCACGTTCACCTTCTCCATCAACTAGCTCTCCTTCAGATTCCGGCACCAACGCGTAGCTCTCGTCCGGATGTTCTACACGACATGCATATGCATAAACTTTAAGCATTCGTATTTTAAGGAGGGAGAACTCAGTCCAGATTTAAAGGATAAACATGGGGTGTATTGTTAGGCACATTCACCTTGAAAAGATTATATCCAGCATACTCTTCCTTTATCAAGGAATTGTATATGTGTTATTTATCTTTCTTATTTGATGGTGATTGCATGCACATTTGACTAAATTAATGTATTTGACTTCACCAAAATAAAAGGTGTTGTTCAGGGTGTATTTTGGTGAAGCTTTGTTATTTAAATTTAAGTCACATTAAAGGTGTTTTTGATTTCTTTTTTATTCCACTTATTAAACTTGATTTACTTCGAAAATTAATTCTGGATATTCCACACACAAACAAACAGAGAGAAAATTTATACAAGCACATATCATGGCAACAAGGCTACTGCCCAAAATTGGCATTAAACTCAGCTATGAACTGCACATGAAAAATCTAGTAAGATCTAGCTGACTTAAACATGATTAAATTCTACAGAAAGATCTATACATGTTTTAGCCACAAGAAATTACATAGAGCATAAACATGGCATGACTGAGCTACTCACAAAATTTCAGATAAAACTAAGCTATAGATCTAGCATGAAAAATACAGTACTTAAACACTACTGAAAAGATAAATAAAACACATAGAAATATACAAGCATGCATTTGGGATACAACTTTTACTATAGCCATAACAAGGTAAAACAAGACCACTCAAAAATTAGCATAGCCAGAAACTAATTACAACATGCTTTATTAAAAAGGCTCATTTTTAAGACCTAAATTAATTTAAGCTACTTACACATGTCAAAACCTACTCATATTTTTACCATAGCTTCATCTAGGCATATATAGGCTACTGCAAAAATATCAACCCTATTTGCTTAACCAAATATTTAAAACTATATAGGAACTTAAATGCTGCCATATATCAAACTTAAATCACAACTAAAGATATATAACAGATTTATGTGCCATTTTTCTACACAAGAACATGCATGATCATACTAATGACATATTAAAATTTCACATGTAGATCACCTCTGGATTTCAAAGTATTTCAAATCTATTCAAACTGATCAATCCAAATTTTTTCAAAAACTAGGAAGAAATTTACAAATTTCCTTTCTAGAAAAGTTGCATCTGTTCATGTGGATCACAGAACAATTGAGTTTGCATTTTTCTGATTTTTCTTTGATATTGCGAATTTTAGAAGGTCTCAGGGATTTAAAACTAGATTTAAAGAATCTACTTTCATCCAGACCCTTAGTCAAAAATCTTTATTCACAAGTATACCCTCAGCTTTACAGAAAGGTCCCTGCTTTTACAAAATCAACCCTAGAAAGATCTTGATCTTCACCGATCGGCCCATGGGCATGGCCGCCGGTGCTGTTGGCCGGATTCCGGCTAAACGGTGGTGAGGTACGGTGGGGGAAAGGGTGGAGATGCGCCTGGGGATCACCTTGGGC
This sequence comes from Cenchrus fungigraminus, assembly GCA_036936925.1. Classification (NCBI taxonomy): domain Eukaryota; kingdom Viridiplantae; phylum Streptophyta; class Magnoliopsida; order Poales; family Poaceae; genus Cenchrus; species Cenchrus fungigraminus. The sequence continues at coordinate 27,558,302 of CM072775.1, forward strand.
CAGTACCGGCGCTCGGACGGGGCGGAGAGGTGGCCGGCGGTGAAGTACGGCGGTGGCGTGGATCTTCAGCCATAGCGGGGCAAACTCTGGCGAACTGGGCGGCGAGGCACGACAATGTGCGGCCCTGGGAGCTCCAGTGGGGCGAGGAGATGCTGCTGAGACGCTCAGGCGAGGACTAGCAGGCTTGGAAGCAGTGGCTCACCGGCGGTGCTCTAGAGACTAACGGCGGCAGCCTGTCGGCGCTGTGCTGAACTGCGCGACGAGCACGGGGACTTTTGCTCCATTTATAGGCGGTCGTGAGGAGCTGTGGCCTGGCCACAGCGCGACCTGCTAGTTGGCCAGCTCAACGCAATGGGGTGGTGACGTGGCGCGGCACAGCGCAGTGCATGGCGGCAGGGGGGCGATGGCGCGGCACGTGGTGTGGACGAGCGGCTGCGCGCGACAAGTGGACGGCCAAGTGTCACGGGAAACATCGGGCGACGGACGGTGGGCCCACCTCGGCGTTTGAGCCAGGTGGCACAGGACAGAGCAGCGCGGGCGCGCTTGAGGGGCACGGGCGTCGGGACGTCGCGGCCTGGGCGCGCGCACGGGCGGCCTATGCAGTAATCCGTCTCAGATTAGGGTACTTTGACCGAGCAGAATAATTCAAAACCACATATAACTCGAATTTGAGCAAAACCAAAGTTGTAGATGAGACAACCCTCTACCACAATCAGAAAGGTTGACCAGTGTAAAACTCAACAGATTGAGCAGAAAAACGTCTTGAAAATGTAGATTTTCTCGACGCGGTCAAAACGGTACCCAGGGCGTTGACCAAGTTTTTGGGGCTTTTGCACTCAAAATATGAAAAACTGGTAATTAGAGAAAATGTGTCCCTAAAAATTTTGCACAACTTTTGTATATGCCGAATTTTCAGTGTTTTGGGAAAATTTGAAGATTTGGCCAAAGTTCTAGAGATAGGTACATGAACTTAGGGGTTTGACCGTAGAAAAAGGGTTTGACTCAAAGATTTGAGGACTTTCCAATCAAGATCTTAACTTCACCCAAAAGAAGAAATGTTTCTCTTGAGAAAACCAACAACTTTCAAATTGGCCAATTTTCAAGTTGCTATATAAAATTTTGAGATTCTGGCCAAGCCATCAAACAAACTCAGAAAATCCTTTATGGAGGTTAACCAAGTTGGATAGGATCTAACTCCTTTTTCCATCCCTAATTTCAAAAAGTGCTAATCACCAAGGTTATGTTCCTGAATCTCAGTGACAACTTTCATATTGGCAAAAGTTCAAGTTCTGAGTGAAAAGTGAAATCAGGTTCAAACCAAACTTTGCTCCTAATGGTGTTTTCACCACACTTGCTTGATTTTTCCTTTAACACCATGAGCTTATGTTAACACCTTGATTAAAAAGAGATAAACACCTTGGGTGTTACAACCTACCCCCCTTAAACAGAATCTCGTCTCGAGATTCGACAACAAGCTTGATAGACTTTTCAGGGGAAGGTATAGATTACATAGAGAAACTAACAGAGCAAGGCTAAACTCTCTAAGATCTAGAACTCAAAGAAGATAAAAGATACACGGGTTTCATCACAAACTTCCCTGTAGCTCATGAGGAAGCGGATGCTGAATGTGCACATGAAAAGATATAAACAAGCATAGCAGAGGTGCAAAACAAATCAACATCATCAATGGGTCCCAACAATCTGAATCACATATCTCGAGAGAACGATCCATAGTTGGAGATGTGGGATTGGCTTCTTCTTGTGACCTTCTTCTAGAGCTTCTTCTTCTTGATGTAGGCACCAATCCTTCAGTTGATGAGCTTTCAAGGAAAGACTTGAACTGATATCGACTTCTGAAGGGGCTTGATTCTTCTTCACCTTGCTGAGGAAGGTGGATGAAATGTTGGAAACGATGAAGATGGCCGGTGTGCGCTCAAAGAAAAGAGCTGGAGGGAAGGGAGGGCGACAGGTGGTGATGGCTCCAGTGGATGCAAACGAGGGGTAGTGGAAACCAGTGGAAGGTGGTCCATTTATGGATGCTCACCATTTTGTAGTGGCGGTGGTGCTCGCGCCACTTGTGTAGGGGCCGGGGTATGGAGGTGTGGTGGTGGTAGCATGTAGCACGATGGTGGCCAGCATGGGATGCCATGGTGATAAGACGGCTGTCGTAGGGCGTGTGCGTAGGCGGCGATCAGCTACTACGGTAGAAAGGTGGCAGAGCGATGGCACATCACAGAGCAGACGGAGCATAGATACGGAGGGGGTCAAATTGATTCTCGAGAGAAATTGACTATGAATTTGGGAAACACGAGAAGATCCTAGGGTATCCACAATTCAGATTAGAATTTCTTTCGTCTGGGAAAACTGTCAAAGGCTTTTGTCCATTCTTTCTTTTCAATTATACCGAGTCTGTAGATTTGGTCGAAGCTGAAAAAGAGTCACAGATCATTGATCGGTTTAAAACTCCTCATATCTTGACTTTTAGAGAACCTTGATTGCTCATACTCCTTCACCTTAGATCGGTTGATTTGATACTAGGTGAACTTTGAGATTGAGATGGGAGGAGACCAGATTGAATGGTTCCATAGAGATTTTTATGAAGAAAGGGAAGGCTAGTAAACAAGCATTTGTTAAATTTGTTTACTGAAATTTCTGAAATTACATTAGGATAGTAACCAGATGTCTGCTCAGGTTATGTCCTTGGAAGTATCAACTTTCAGTTGGAAAAAGGCAAAACTTCTGGAAAGGATGAGGGTCAACATGTATTCCAAAAAGATTCTGCCACTTGTAACATTGTTCTCATTTACTCCAATTGTGTGAGCAAAGTTAAGAAAGATAGAATTTGAAGTTGAGAGATCAAAAGTGATCAACCCAAGGATATTAACATCAGAAAATATCTGAGTACTTCAGAATGCACACACACACCGTGGGAATGAAACATGTCGATTGAGATATCATGTTTGCATTGCTAGGAGAAAATTACAAACTAAGAGTGAATTCTGAAGACTAAATCACTAGCAAAGTACTGATATGGTTCATACATAGTACTCTTATATCTCCTTATTTTATTACACTCGTGACAACATCCAAACTAGATCCACTATCTAGCCCTATGCTAACCTTTTATTTTTTCCTCAAGTTGAAAATAAAGGCTCAAGGTGATGTAGGTCCAGACTCTACTCTTGATTCTCCTTGAATCTCATTGTGATTCTCACCATCTTCAGGTGGAGGAATGACAGGTCCTGGTGGTGGAGCTGCTACTGCTTCTAGTTGATTCTCCATGTCTAGCATGTGTAGATCGGCCTGATGTAGCATATAGTCCTGGTCCTTGATTTCTTGACGCAGTTCTCGTATTTTTGCTTTATCCTTGCGTCTTCCTTTCTTAATATCTTTTATCATGGCTTGAGCTTCCTCCAACTCATCTGTGGTACTTTCCATTTCTCTAATTTGGTGTCTACATATTTCATTTTCTCTGACCATCAGTTGGTATGTATCATACATGGCCTTGGAAAAATGAACTGAGGTGATCAGATGAGGGTTGTAGTGAGAGTTTTCCTGTACAGAGAGGAGAGACTCCTGCTCAGCCCATTGTCCATGGTATTGATCATGCAGGGGATTACCTTGGCTGTAGTGTGAGCTACCAAGGCAGAATGCTTCCCACAAAAAGTTCTGAGTGCCTCAAGAGTAGCCTTTTGCAAGGTGTCAGCCCACTCTAAGCCTTGTGCTTTACTTTCACAAGCTTCCCAGCTTGGATTTGCGGAACAAGCTGAAATCTTCACTTTCACTTCGCAACTAGGGATCTGTCCTTCGTTCATGTACTCACGGCACAGATACTATGTTTGGGTAGTATATCCAAAGTCCTTCAAAGTGGTCCACAAAATCATGAGAAAACAACTCTCATAGAGGCAATCAACATGAGACCATCCTTCTTCATCAACCATTACAGATTCGAAGTTGGCCATCTAAAGAGAGTGACATATGTGAGAGTCCAGATGGATGTATGTGCATAAAGGATAGATTTTAGCAGCCATACAAAAATGATCATATTTGGAAAACCATGAACTAGATGTTCCTAACTTCCACCAGATCCTTATTGAGGTAAAAGCAAGCTTTGTATTTTGAAGTTGGGCAAAAACTAAGGGTAATATGCTTGAAAAGTTTTTAGAGACCGATGCTCTATCTTGGCTGATGGACAGCAGGCAGAGGGTTACTAAAAAGTTCATAACTCTCAGCTTAAGAATGCAACGATACTCAACATTTACGAGCATACCAAACTTGAAGTTACAAACAACTTTGGTATTCCAAGGTTGGGTTACGACTGGTAGGAAAAGAGGTGATTGGACCAAACTTTAGTTTACTACCACCCAGAATATTCAGCAAACAGGCAGTTACTCAAATTAGCACAACTGAATTCCTGCTTAGCCAAAAATTCTGAAATTTTACCAAGTACTCGGTAAAGTGGTGGAGTACAAAATTGGTATTCAACGGTAGAGCTAAAAACTAGAAGAAGATAGCCAAAAGAATTAAAATTCCAGTGGCTGTCTCTTAGGAAAAACAGCAAACAGAGCTGCACTATTTTGGTCATAACTCAAAATTCCTTTGACCAACATTTCTGAAATTTTTACAGCAGATGATCGACAAGATTTGGAGCAACTTTCATATCCAACCTTTCCTTAGAAAACACTATCTTGGGGGTCGAAACATCTCAGAACAGATAGGTTCACAGATTGACAGCTAGATCACTCCTTAAGAAAAGACCATATCTTGAGTTTGGCTGATCCAAAGCTTATGAAAATTTTACAACAACTTCGTTGCAAAATTGAGGACAACTTTTGAGTAAAAAGGTCTCTAGAGGAAACTTCGTTTGCTAGCCCGAAAAATTTCAGACCAGGGATCATTCAGCAAATGCTAGAAAGACCTTAAGTTATTTTGACAAAAATTTGGATGAAAGTGATTTCAAGTTGTACTCATTATCTTTGTTGTTTAGTTTAGGGATTTTAACATGATGCATGCAAAACCTATTCGTCCTCATAGACAATTCCTTGTCAAGATCGAAGTTAGCGCCGGTGGCATGGCACAACATACAACTCTCCCTATAATAACTAGTCGAAATTCTACTCGATCTTATCACTTTACGAATCGAGGTTAGTGTACCTGCATAAAATCACAGAACATCCCGAACCTTTTGTGCCAGCACTCACGAAAGCGTCCACAAACATTACCGTTCACTATAGAAATGGCATCCATGTGTTTAGTGCTGCATGGACAGCGTCCAACCTGAGACACACTCCTTTTGAATGGAGGGCGTCCCCCTTCACATGTTCATAATGCGGAGTCATGCTCACGTATGGCAAAACGTGGCGAGACACAAACGCGACAGTGGGTTCCTTTTAGAATAGGTCCCATCCATCCCTCACATGACTTTCATGTGGCACAAGCACGTATGGCAAAATGTGCTGAACTAGTTCGGTTGTGCAAGAAAGTAAGTTTTGACAGATAATAAAATGTGTTGGGAGTTAGTTTAAATACACCATAATGTACTAGCCACCTGAAAGAACCCAAAATCCCTCTAGGGCCTCTCAGACTAGTAAATCCTTGGCGTTCCTAACGCATTTTGTAAACACACCTTACTCTTGCAAGTTTTATTCCAAAAACATGTTATTAAGGTTGTATAAATATCTGTAGTGTACAATCAAGCTCTGATGTCAGCTGTGACAGAACCGTCCAAATTAATTCCCATTTAACACATAAACCGTCCACTTGGTCACTATGCGTTAAAGAGGAGTTAACTTGTCGATATCTGCCAGGTCAAGCCCAGTAAATCACTTATAACAAAGGATCAAAGATTGTACATTAAAACTCACACGACGGCGAGTCCAGAGATACTCAATATACCCTTTATTACATCATATTCATCAAAGGTTCATTATTACAAACAAAGTTTCATACAAGAAAGTACATAGTTCAGGGTTTGAAAACATAGCGGAAATAAAATACTAAACGTCATAAGCGACATCACGGGAGGCCATCCATGATATCACTAAGCACTGTCATCCTCCCACTCACTTCCCAAAAGGGTGGGAGAGAACCAGTCCACGGAAAACCATCATTCACATCAACACCTGCAAAAGTTATCAACAACGCAAGGCTGAGTATACTAATACTCAGTAAGACTTAACCGTCGGATGATGGGAAAATCACCAACTCTCTAGACATGCAAAGCTTTTTGGCTAGTGAGTTTCTTTTGCTGAAAAGCAACAAAGAGTAGGACCTTACTGTCAAGTTTTAGCTCAAAATTCTAGTTAATTATCCATTACTAGGTAAGCAGCTATGCAAGCATAAGTTGTGCAAACAATTAAGCATACAACAGTATTACTCCTCAATTTCATCATTAAGGGACATAGAGTGTATGGATGAGCAATCTCGGATAACGGTCAGAGGCCGACGATCGATCGATTAATAACCTTGCAAGGTGGACCTAAACACACGGGAGAATGCATACCCCATCATAACAACTAAAGCCCCAAAAGGGCGGGGTACGCACCAACCAGGAGGTTCCCAATCATCCTTGGTTCAGGATCAATGTCCACAGTCCCTGGTACAAGGTTATCCGGTCACAGACTCACATGCCGCCCGGATCCACACATGCACCACTGTCATGATCCTGGGGACTGCTCCCAAGATTAGTGGTAGAGAGTTCCCTTACCGAATCAAAAAGGTACTAGGCTTACCGGTCCCACTCCCGGTAAATGCTTAGTACGTTCAAATGCTTAACCACAGACCTATTGGCCGGAGCCGGTCCCATGCACTTACCACATGAGCGGGTAGGTTTAACAATCTTATGATTCCAACATAAGAAACCTATAGCTCACGAGTGACGAACATCACCCGACTTCTACGGGGTCCTTAGAGCACGGCAACTAGCGACTTATCATACTAGTATTTGAGCATAAGAACCTAAGATCATGCATCTAGGGTTTCAATACAACTCCTGAAACATAAATGCACAAGCATAATGAAGATAATTGCATAAGTTGGAAACATAGGTTATGCTCCGGGGCTTGCCTTCACTAGCAAAGTTAGTCTGGAGATCCTCCGAACTTGGTTCGGGTCTTGTTGCAAAACCACCACGTTCACCTTCTCCTTCAACTAGCTCTCCTTCAGATTCCGGCACCAACGCGTAGCTCTCGTCCGGATGTTCTACACGACATGCATATGCATAAATTTTAAGCATTCGTATTTTAAGGAGGGAGAACTCAGTCCAGATTTAAAGGATAAACATGGGGTGTATTGTTGGGCACATTCACCTAGACAAGATTATATCCAGCATACTCTTCCTTTATCAAAGAATTGTATATGTGTTATTTATCTTTCTTATTTGATGGTGATTGCGTACACATTTGACTTAATTAATGTATTTGACTTCACCAAAATAAAAGGTGCTGTTCAGGGTGTATTATGGTGAAGCTTTGTTATTTAAATTTAAGTCACATTAAAGGTGATTTTGATTTCTCTTTCATTCCACTTACTAAACTTGATTTAATTCGAAAATTAATTCTGGATATTCCACACACAAACCAATAGAGAGAAAATTTATACAAGCACATATCATGGCAACAAGGCTACTGCCCAAAATTGGCATTAAACTCAGCTATGAACTGCACATGAAAAATCTAGTAAGATCTAGCTGACATAAACATGATTAAATTCTACAGAAAGATCTATACAAGGTCTAGCCTCAAGAAATTACACAGAGCATAAACATGGAATGACTGATCTACTCACAAAATTTTAGATAAAACTGCTATAGATCTAGCATGAAAAATACAGCACTTAAACACTACTGAAAAGATAAATAAAACACATAGAAATATACAAGCATTCATTTGGGCTACAACTTATACTATAGCCATAACAAGTTAAAGCAATACTACTCAAAAATTAGCATGGCCATAAACTAATTACAACATGCTTTATTAAAAAGGATCATTTTTAAGACCTAAATTAATTTAAGCTAGTTACACATGTCAAAAGCTACTCATATTTTTACCATAGCTTCATCTAGGCATATATAGGCTACTGCAAAAAGATCAACCCTATTTGCTTAATAAAATATTTAAAACTAAACAGGAACTTAAATGCTGCCATATATAAAAATTAAATCACAACTAAAGATATATAACAGATCCATGTGCCATTTTTCTACACAAGAGCAAGAATGATCATACTAATAACATATTAAAATTTCACATGTAGATCAGCTCTGGATTTCTAACTATTTCAAATCTATTGAAACTGATCAATTCAGAATTATTCAAAAACTAGGAAGAAATTTGCAAATTTCCTTTCTAGAAATGTTGCATCCGTTGATGTGAATCACAGAACAATTGAGTTTGCATTTTTCCGATTTTTCTTTGATTTATTACGAATTTTAGAAGGTCTCAGGGATTTAAAACTAGATATAAAGAATCTACTTTCATCCAGACTCTTAGTCAAAAATCTTTATTCACAAGTATATGTGACGTCCCAAGTTTTTAATTAACTTCATTAGTGTTAACGACCGAGTCAAGCACGTTGACTCTAGTCAAACCTTGGTCAACCTGGGTCATCACCTCGAAAACCTGGTCAACAATCACTAATGACCCTCTTGATCAAGTCAACACACCCTTGTGGTCAAAGTTTGGTCAAAGATCCAGTCAAACCCTAATTAAACCCTGATGTCCTTGAGCATCCCCTAGAACTTTTGCCGCGTTCTCCAATTTTCACTTAAACACTTCAAAATCGGCCAATATAAAAGTTATTCGTCTTTTTGAGGGACACAATTTTCATAATTGGCGGCATTCAAGATTTTGAGTGGAAGACGTGCAAAAACTTGGTCAACGTCAGCATCTCCTTTTTGACCGCGCCGAGAAAACTGTCATGTTTGCCACGTGTTCCCGGACGAACTAGTCAACAAAAGGCATGTCAACCTTTGTAAAAGTTGTGCTCCGATGCATCATCTACAACTTTTACATTTGGAGATTTCGAACTTTTATGCAAAAATCTTGAGTTTGGATCGTTCAAACTAGCGCTGAACAAAAGCTTTCGGCGCTCTGGTTGCTGGAGCGCGCTCTCGCGCGTGCGACGTAGCGCCGACCGGCGCCCGGTTTCTCGCACCGCGGCCCCCGGGGCCCGGACGTCGAGAGCATGGGACGCCCACGTGGCAGGCCTGGAACGTGCACCTCGCGCCCCCTGTTTCCGGCCCCAACCGTCCCCGGACCGAGCTCGACACGCCGCGCCCGCAGGGAGCCACGCGCCGGACCCCTCCTCTGTCACGCTGCGACGGCCCGCATCCCGATGTGCTGCGCCCGGCCGGGTCCCCCGCCGCACGTCCTTGCCTTCGTGACGAAGAGGGGGAGCCCCTGCTCCACTCGCACGCCTATAAAGGAGCCGGCTGTGCTCCTCGCGCGAGGCAGAGCTGCTGTCGCCTCTGCCTTTGGCGCCGCCGTGGAGTCCCATGCCCGCTCAATGCCACAGTAGCTCGACCAACCCGACGCCTTCCCTAGGACCAAGTGGAGCTGTGAGCGCCGCCCCTTCTCAATCCTCGGCCGTTAGCTCACCGGAGCCGCCGCTCTAGTGACTGTCGCCGCCCTGCTCCATCGGCCGTGCTCGCCGGCCGCGTTTCTGCCCTACCTCCGGTCCTCAACCGACCCGTGGTGAGCCCCTGGCCTTCCTCCACCCTTTCCCCCAACCCTCCCGGCGAGCCCCTCGCCGGAATCCGGCCAACCACCGCTGGCCAAGCCCCCAAGGGCCACATTGCGACCAATCGTTTCTTTCTAGGGGCCAATTTGCAAACCAGGGGCCTTTCTGTAAGAGTTTGAAAAGTTCCAGGGACCTCAGTGTAAAGTGATTCTTGAATAGTGTAGGCTTTATGCTGTTTCTTGTAAAATTCATAGAAAATGGTAGAAAAATCAGAAAAATGCAAACTAAATTTTTTTGGATTCCATGTGAAGAATACTACAACTTTTACAAAGCATGACCCTACTTTTGAGTGATAGTTTTTGCATGAAAAATAGAAATCAGATAAACCTAGATCTGTTGTAGTTCAAACTCTACTTGTGATCTGTAGCTGAATTTTGGATATGTTGTGAGTTATGCCATGTCTAGGTGCTGTGCTAAAAGTTGCACAAAGTTACTTTGTAGATCTTTTATTACGAATTGTTTGTATTTATGATGAATCTGTCCAAATGATTTTTGTAGCTAAAACTAATTAGATTTTTGTGCTCAACTTCTGCATGTTATCTTGTTATGCCTAAATGCACCTGCGGTGAATTAATCATGATTTATATCTGCCATAAATATTTAATCTTGTTTTATGCCTAATTTTCAATGTAAATGCATAGCTCAAGATCTCTAGTAGCTCTAGGTGTATATGTTGCATGCCTAGCTTAGTTTTGGACCAGCGGCCATGTGTGAAAAAGTTGGGATCCATTTGATGCTTATTTATTTTTATATGCTTTTATCATGTTTTGGTAGCTAGCTTTTGTCTTTTTTAGTATATTTAATTCATAGCTCTCCTAAGTGTGCATGTGTGTGCAGTGGCTTTGTATAGGTTTGTAGTGCTTCATAAATACTTCCACTGAATTTTATTAATTTATTTTATGAATAAAAGCAATGGTAGCCTTTTTAAGCTTAATAGTAAAGTTAAATTGGAAAATCACCAGCACACACCTAATGACCTTGTGTATGTGAGGTAAAACATGCTAAGAAGCTTAAGACCAACCCTTTGCTGTTTTGTGAATTTAAATTAATTTATTTACATAAATGTGTGCACAGTCACTATCAAAAAGATTAATTAATAAAGAACCGCATATTGTTCCTTTATTGGAAGAGTATGCTGAATATATTCTTATCTAGGTGAGTGTGGTCAACCATGCACCCCATGGTTGTCGTATGTTGTTTGTAGTTAATTAAATTAAAAACCGTCAATTAAATCTTGCATTTGCATCCTCGTGTAGATCTTCCCGACGGTAGATATACGCTCGTGCCGGAAGGAGGAGACGAAGGTGCTGACGGTGAGCTGCAGTACGTGGACGTAGCTCAGGACCTGGACCAAAGTCCAGAAGGGCCCAAGGCCAACCTTGCCAGCGAAGGCAAGCCCCGGATCATTAACCTTTTCTTTAAAATTTTGAATTGAAACCCTAGATGCATGATCCCTAGGTACCTATGCTCTTTACTAGTATGCTAGGTCGACAGCTACTATGCTATAGGACCGGTACAAGTCTAGTGATGTTCGTCACTCGCGAGAATAGGTTCTTATGTTGGAATCATAAGATCTTTATAAATGGATTGCTCATGTGGTAAGAGCATGGGATTTGGGCTCCGGTCCAGTGGCTTTCGTGGGCTAAGCTTTTGAACGTACTAAGCACTTGCCGGGAATGGGACCGCTAAACCTAGTACCTGATGGACACGGCAAGGGAACCTTTCCCTACTACCCCTATGACACCTGATGTGTACCCCTGCCTGCAACAGTGGGGTACCTGTGCGAGTCTGGGCGGTCCGGCGTGACGTACCAGTAAGCCTTGTACCGAGGACTGTAGGTTCCGATCCCGAACCGGAGAAAGATGGGAACCGTCTGGTGGTTGTCCAGTGTAAGCGCACCCTACCGTGTGTTTAGGTTTACCTTGCAAGGTTATAAATCAATCGATTGTCGGCCTCTCACCGTTATTTGAGACTGCTTAATCAACTGGCCATGATATCCCTTAATGATGGAACTTGGTGAATATTACTGCCTGAATTAATTGTATTATACAATTCTTGATTGAATTAGTTGGCACACTTAGAAATGGTAATTAACTAGAATTTGAGCTAAAATCTTGAAAGTAAGGACATACTCTTTGTTGCTTTTCAGCAAAAGAACTCCACTGGCCAAAAAGGCTCTCATGTCTAGAGTTTGGTGATGTAGTTATCACCCGACGGTTAAATCTTGCTGAGTATTAGTATACTCAGCCTTGCTTTGAAATTGTTGTTGCAGGTGTTGTTTGACCTGGTGAGATTCCACCCGGCTGGGAGCTAGAATGGGTGGATGACGACGAGTGATGACATCACGGATGGCCTCCTGTGATGTTTATCGTTCCACTAGTTTATTTATTCCACTATTTTCGAACTCTGAACCTTTACGTATCATGTCATGAACAATGGTTTGTAATAATTAAACCCTTCGGGGCAAATTTGGATTTAATTTGTGTTTGTACTCTGGACTCGCCTTCGTGTGAGTTTTAATGCATATGTTCGATCCTCCGTGTGATTTCCAAGTGATTTACCGGGCGTTAACCCGGCAACTAACGACGGGATGATACTTTACTGTCGCTTAATGGCCAAAGTGGATTGGTTTAGGTGATAGTACAGTATTTTCCTGGGCGGGTTGTCACAGCTAGTATCAGAGCGATTATATGCACCAGAGTTTAATTAACAACCTTAATCACTGGTTTTTGAATAAAATTTGCCAAGATTGTTTGTATTTGCAAAATACGTTGGATCGTTAAGGATGGAAATAGATCGAGAGGCCCTAGAGGGAATTTTTGGGTTCTTTCAGGTGGCTTACAAATCTATGGTTTATTTTGCTAACTTCCAGCACATTTCATTCTTGTCAGAACTTACTTTCTGTACAACCATACTAGTTCGTCACGTTTTGCCATACGTGGTGGTACCACATGAAAGTCATGTGAGGGATTGATGGGACCTAATCCAATGGGAACCCACCATCGCGTCTATGTCTCGCCACGTTTTGTCATACGTGGATGTTCCGCATTATGAATATGCGAGGCAAGGATACACTCCATTCAAACGGAGGGTGTCCGAGGTTGGACGCTGTCCATGCAGCGATAAACGCATGGGTGCCATTTCTATAGTGAACGGTAATGTATGTGGATGCTTTCGTGAGTGCTGGCACGAAAGGTTCGATGTGTTCTGTGATCTTCTGCAGGTACACTAACCATGTTTCGTAAGTCGCTAAGTGAGTATCGACTAGTTCTCGACTAGTTATTATAGGGAGAAACGTGTATATGCCTTGCCACCGGCACTAACTTCGATTTTTGGCTTCATCGCCTTGTGAGGATGAATAGGACGTCTTGCATCATGTTAAAAATCGTGGAAACTTAAAACTAAACCTTTACATGTTTTATGTGCTCTCTAAGGAAATTTTGCTAGTGTGCATTTCTTTGCATAGCCTCTCATGTGTAGGTGTAGTTGCTGTCCAAAAATCTGATGTGGCTGTTTGCTTAGATTTTTGCACCCTGTTCAAGAATTAATTTGACCAGATGATCTCTACCAAAGTTGCTCCATATCTAATCTAGTTCTTGCTCGCACAAATTCACGGTCATAGCTTTTGTATATCTCCAGTTACGCTCAGATTAGTGAACCTTTGTCCTGCTGTTTTTTTCCGGAAACCCAATCTGAAACCTTGCGTAGTTGAAGCACCTTCCTAACCTTTCTAGATCAACCTTTGAATACCAAAAATGTGCCTCATAACCTTTTTGAGTTGCTGGTAAAATTTGGGAAATTTTGGAGCTCTGGTTTTTAAGTTATGAATTTTTGTTCACAACTGCCAGAACTTTAGGTCATTATGTATGTATGCTCGCTTCGAGTTCTAACATACAATTGTACCTTTGTACACATGACTACCCCAGTTTTTGCTCATCATGAGGAAAGAACTTTTTCTATTCTACCATGTCAATTGGGTAATGTCTTGATCTTAGAGTGCAATCTTCAGTTATCATCTCCGCCCATCAAAATGTTATCTCCATCGACATGTATCTTTTTTCCCCTTTGTGTTTAAGCATGTTGGAGTACTAAACTATTCTTTGTATTGATATCCTTGTCATGATTACTTCGATCTTTCAATCATGAACTTATTCTTTCTGGTCTTGCTCACAACATTTTGAATAAAAAAATGTCACTTTTTGGGTATGCCTTTGCATAGCACGTGCATTTGGGAACCTTGGGTGAACTAACGTGCATACGCATGGAAGATTTTGATACTCCTACTCTATCTTCTTATGATTGGTGATGTTGTTGTCCCATAACCAAAGGTGCCACGACGGAACCTAGGGCATCATGTGCGCTGCAGCCATATGATTGCCACTAGGAGCGCGCTAGGTATCTTGGTTGTGAGAATGCGACTCGCCACACATATACTCCTTCTCCACTCCATGGGCAATCGAGTCATGCTAACATGCATCATGAGCACCATACCACATGAGCATGTGCATCATGCATTCACAAACATGTCCATCACACCAGTTTTGAAAATCATTGCACCGTAGTGGCACGAAACAATACCACCCAAAGTCGCAAACTAATTAACATGTGAGCAAGATTTTTTTTCTGAAATTCCTATACCAACTCATCTCTTCGTAATTTCCCCGCTTGCATCCGCAAGTAAACTCCCCGCAAAAGCTCTCCATGACTTGTCACCTTTGACTACTCTTATGGGCTAGCCTTGAACCGATGATGGTTATACTCTTTGACCTATAATCACATCGCGGTTGCTTCCCAAGGTAATTCAGAAATCTTAGAAAACCATCTTCCCCTACCTTGTCCTTGGATTTTCGAATCTCGGGACAAGATTCTTTTAAGGGGGGGTAGGCTGTGACGCCCAGGTTTTTAATTAACTTCATTAGTGTTAACGACCGAGTCAAGCACGTTGACTCTAGTCAAACCTTGGTCAACCTGGGTCATCACCTCGAAAACCTGGTCAACAGTCACTAATGACCCTCTTGATCAAGTCAACACAACCTTGTGGTCAAAGTTTGGTCAAAGATCCAGTCAAACCCTAATTAAACCCTGATGTCCTTGAGCATCCCCTGGAACTTTTGCCGCGTTCTCCAATTTTCACTTAAACACTTCAAAATCGGCCAATATAAAAGTTGTTCATCTTTTTGAGGGACACAATTTTCATAATTGGCGGCATTCAAGATTTTGAGTGGAAGACGTGCAAAAACTTGGTCAACGTCAGCATCTCCTTTTTGACCGCGCCGAGAAAACTGTCATGTTTGCCACGTGTTCCCGGACGAACTAGTCAACAAAAGGCATGTCAACCTTTGTAAAAGTTGTGCTCCGATGCATCATCTACAACTTTTACATTTGGAGATTTCGAACTTTTATGCAAAAATCTTGAGTTTGGATCGTTCAAACTGGCGCTGAACAAAAGCTTACGGCGCTCTGGTTGCCGGAGCGCGCTCTCGCACGTGCGACGGCGCGCCGATCGGCGCCCGGTTTCTCGCACCGTGGCCCCCGGGGCCCGGACGTCGAGGGCATGGGACGCCCACGTGGCAGGCCTGGAACGTGCACCTCGCGCCCCTGTTTTCGGCCCCAACCGTCCCCGGACCGAGCTCGACACGCCGCGCCCGCAGGGAGCCACGCGCCGGACCCCTCCTCTGTCACGCTGCGACGGCCCGCATCCCGACGCGCCACGCCCGGCCGGGTCCCCCGCCGCACGTCCTTGCCTTCGTGACGAAGAGTGGGAGCCCCTGCTCCACTCGCACGCCTATAAAGGAGCCGGTCGTGCTCCTCGCGCGAGGCAGAGCCACCGCCGCCTCCGCCTTTGCCGCCGCCGTGGAGTCCCCTAGCCATGATATCCCTTAATGATGGAACTTGGTGAATATTACTGCTTGAATTAATTGTATTGTACAATTCTTGATTGAATTAGTTGTCACACTTAGAAATGGTAATTAACTAGAATTTGAGCTAAAATCTTGAAAGTAAGGACATACTCTTTGTTGCTTTTCAGTAAAAAAACTCCACCGGCCAAAAAGCCTCTCATGTCTAGAGTTTGGTGATGTAGTTATCACCCGACGGTTAAGTCTTGCTGAGTATTAGTATACTCAGCCTTGCTTTAAAATTGTTGTTGCAGGTGTTGTTTGACCTGGTGAGATTCCACCCAGCTGGGAGCTGGAATGGGTGGATGACGACGAGTGATGACATCACGGACGGCCTCCTGTAATGTTTATCGTTCCGCTAGTTTATTTATTCCATTGTTTTCGAACTCTGAACCTTTACTTATCATGTCATGAACAATGGTTTGTAATAATTAAACCCTTCGGGGCAAATTTGGATTTAATTTGTGTTTGTACTCTGGACTCGCCTTCGTGTGAGTTTTAATGCATATGTTCGATCCTCCGTGTGATTTCCAAGTGATTTACCGGGCGTTAACCTGGCAACTAACGACGGGATGATACTTTACTGTCGCTTAATGGCCAAAGTGGATTGGTTTAGGCGATAGTACGGTATTTTCCAGGGCGGTTTGTCACAGTATACCCTCAGCTTTACAGAAAGGTCCCTGCTTTTACGAAATCAACCCTAGAAAGATCTTGATCTTCACCGATCGGCCCATGGGCATGGCCACCGGTGCTGTTGGCCGGATTCCGGCTAAACGGCGGCGAGGTAGGGTGGGGGAAAGGGGGAGGTGCGCCTGGGGATCACCTTGGGCCAGTACCGGCACTCGGACGGGGCGGAGAGGTGGCCGGCGGTGAAGTACGGCGGCGGCGTGGATCTTCAGCCGCGACGGGGCAAACTCTGGCGAACTAGGCGGCGAGGCACGACAATGTGCGGCCCTGGGAGCTCCAGTGGGGCGAGGAGATGCTGCTGAGACGCTCGGGCGAGGACCAGCGGGCTCGAAAGCAGTGGCTCACCGGCGGTGCTCTAGAGACTGACGGTGGCAGCCTGGCGGCGCTGTGCTGAACTGCGTGATGAGCTCGGGGACTTCTGCTCCATTTATAGGCAGCCGTGAGGAGCTGTGGGCTGGCCACAGCGCGACCTGCTAGTTGGCCAGCTCGACGCAATGGGGTGGCGGCGTGGCGCGGCACGGCACAGTGCATGGCGGCAGGGTGGCGATGGCACGACGCGTGGTGTTGACGAGCGGCTGCCCGCGACAAGTGGACGGCCAAGTGTCACGGGAAACATCGGGCGACGGACGGCGGGCCCACCTTAGCGTTTGAGCCAGGTGGCACGGGACAGAGGAGCGCGGGCGCGCATGAGGGGCACGGGCGCCGGGACGTCGCGGCCTGGGCGCACGCACGGGCGGCCTGTGCAGCAATCCATCTCAGATTAGGGTACTTTGACCTAGCAGAAGAATTCAAAAGCACATATAACTCAAATTTTGGGCAAAAGCAAAGTTGTAACGTCTTGAAAATGTAGATTTTCTCGGCGCTGTCAAAACGGTACCTAGGGTGTTGACCAAGTTTTTGGGGCTTTTGCACTCAAAATTTGAAAAACTAGTAATTAGAGAAAATGTGTCCCTGAAAATTCTGCACAACTTTCGTATTGGCCGAATTTTTGGGAAAATTTGATGATTTGGCCAAAGTTCTAGAGATAGGTACATGAACTTAGGGGTTTGACCATAGAAAAAGGGTTTGACCATAGAAAAAGTGTTTGACTCAAAGATTTGAGGACTTTCCAATCAAGATCTCAACTTCCACCCAAAAGAAGAAATGTTTCTCTTGAGAAAACCAACAACTTTGACATTGGCCGATTTTGAAGTTGCTATATAGAATTTTGAGATTCTGGCCAAGCCATCAAACAAACTCAGAAAATCCTTTAGGGAGGTTAACCAAGTTGGATAGGATTTTTAGGGAGGCTATTCTGATCATTTAAAACTGTTATTTGACTTTAGATTTTTAGGTTGTGTGGCCTGCAGAGCTCTTTTACAGAGAAATAGTGATCCAGCAATAGCTTATGGGCCTTGTGGTTAGTATCTACTCTCTCAGGTTTGGTAATAGAAGTCATTTAGGACAGCGACACGATCTCCAAATCACAATTTTGACTTCTCTTTTCCATACCAATATTTATTGAAATGTTATATATGTATATTTTTTATGAAAATGATTTTCAAAACAAATCTATTGATATGATTTTCACATTTATAAACTCAATGACTTAATAGTAATTTATCATTTATATTCATAATGTTTGACCCAAATCTTGTCCAAAACGACTTCTTTTATCAAACTGGAGGAGTATTTATTAAAGAATACAAACTACTACTATGTAGCCAAATTATTGAGTGGTGTATGTGCCTATTGAATGTTTGTAATAAACATAATTCGTATTTGACTCAATATAATATTCACATCATTTGTATAGTATGTAGGGACTGGAGCCACGCAAACACTGTATTTGAATTATTGTTGTATATGTTTAATTTGGTTCATGTTGCATTAATACATTGTGGTACTAGCGCTTGTGTGGCCTTGGTATAGACTACAGAGTTGCTCGAATAATTTAAATATAGTTCCAATCGATTACCAGCGCTTAAAAAAAGAGGTAGCAAGAAAACAATTCAGCTGAGAAAGTAACAGTATCTTGCATCAAAATTTTCCTTTCTTACAAATATAAATTTGATAATGTTTATAATTTACATGAGTCGTCCGTGTGATGAAATTTAACTGCTGTAGTGCTAGGTAGTACCACAAAGTACAAGTACGGTAGTATCAGCAAGTACCAGTTTGCTGGCCTAAATAACTAATTTTATTTATTTATTTTCTATTTAATTAGATGGTGGAAATTTTTTAACACAATGTACCACCCAATACCATGGGGTACTATCCAAGTATCGTAACAAAGCTCAAGAAATTTTGAAAAATCATTAATTTAATTAAAAATGATTGGCTAGGTTTTTTTAAAAAAGTACACCCTCATTGTGTATACATCTTTGCTATACAATATAAAAATATTGCTTATTAGATTTTATGAATATAGAATGAATAAATACGTACGTGTGTGCACTTTACAACACTACTAGGGAAAGAGGCTTTCGTCCCAGGGCAAAAATAACATTAGTACCGGTTTTGTTTGCCCCCCGGTACTAATGTTACAAGAACCGGTACTAATGTCCCGTGCCAAAAAGGAAGCGGGTGGAGCCATCCCGTGGCAAATATTAGTACCGGCTCGTATTGAGCACCGGTACTAATGTCCCACATTAGTACTGGTGCTCAATATGGGCCAGTACTAATGTGTGGGCGGGACATTTGTACCGGCCCGTATTAAGAGCCGGTACTAATGTGGCTACATTAGTACCGGCTCGTAATAAGGCCCGGTACTAATGTCGAACGGCTATATCTCAGTTTCTTCCTCCTCCAGCCTGAGCCCCTCATCTTCTTTCTCCACTTCGAGCTCCTTCTTCTCCATGGCGTCCTAGAGGAGCTTTTGCCGGATTTGCGACAATTTCTCGATGATTTCACTTGTTGAAGTAGTCTAGAGGTTAGTTACTTCATCCTTCCTTGAATCATGCTTATTTTGTTGAGTTTCATTGGTTGAAATAGGAGTATTTTAGCACTTTAAAATGAACTAAGAATAGAGGATTTTAGCACTTTGAAATAGGAGTATGTTCTAATAGAATTGATTGAAATGGATGTGCCGTGTTAGTTGGATGAGATGTTTTATATGATTATACAAATTAATTTTTTTGCATTATTTTTTATAGAAATAAATATATTAAATGCTTTAGACGTACTTACTAAGAGAAACGACTAGAATATTAATATTAGAATTAGAGAAATAATTTATTAGTCAAAAAATAGTTTGCTTATAATAATAATAATTTAAATTGAAATATAGTTTTCTCATTATAAAAAATGTTTTCTTATAAGAAAAATATTTTCTTAAGAAAAAAAAAGTTTCTTTATTAGGAAAAAGTTTTCTTCAATACCATCAAAATGGGTTTTTCTAATTAGAAAATTAGGAATAAGTTTATACTTGATGTGGAATATGGATTTAAGTAGTTTGAATTTGTGTAACATAGTCTTCCATTCATTATTTAAACACTAGTACCGAGTCAAAAATGGTTTTCTCATTACAATAGTTATTTCTTAGTTAGAAAAATAGTTTCCTCAATAGAAAAATAGTTTCCTTCATTAGAAAAATTGTTTGCTCATTAGAAAATTAGTAAAAAGTTTATATTTCATGTGGAATATGGATTTGAACAGATTGGATTTATGTAACATAATCACTTGCCTTCATTTAAACACTAGTACGTACTCATTAGAAAAATAGTTTCCTCATTACAATAATACTTTCTTAGTTAGAAAAAGAGTCACCTCACTATAATCTTGTTTATATTTCATGTGGAATATGGATTTGAACACTATGAATTTGTGTAACACATATAATCTTGAACTTGTTACATGATAATAATATATTTTGTTCGGTTATATATTCTTTATTTGTAGATGGACCGGCAATGGATGTACACCGACAAGATAATATCCAATGAATTCTTTAATGGGCTTCGTAGATTTCTAGAAGTAGCAGAATCGAACAAGCCCCCGTCCGGTTTTATTATTTGTCCATGCAGAAAGTGCAGGAATTTGAAGGATTTCTCAACGACAAAGACTCTTCACGATCACCTATACAAATAGGGATTCATGCCAAACTATTTTGTTTGGACAAAGCATGGGGAGAGAGGGGTTATAATGGAAGATGACGAAGAAGAAGACGACAATATTCCTGATTGGACTCAAGAAGGTGCCTTTGCAATGGGAGATGATCCAATGGGTGAGGATGATGTTGCAATAATTGAGGGAGAGCCTGAACAAGGAGAAGATGAGCCGCTTGATGATCTAGGTCAGGTGTTGCGAGAGCAGAAGGAAGATTGCGAAAAGGTGAAGGAGGCAAAGAAGTTTGACTGTATGTTAGAAGATCACAAGAAACCATTGTACCCAAATTGCAAAGAGGGCACAAGAAGTTGGGTAGCACATTGGAAATGCTGCAATGGAAGGCTAAACATGGAGTTTCTGACAAGGGCTTCGATGAGTTAATGATGATCGTAAAGGACATGCTTCCAGAGGAGAATAAATTACCAGAGTCAACGTACAAAGCTAAAAAGGTCGTTTGTCCTCTGGGTTTGGAGGTTCAAAAGATACATGTGTGCCCTAATGACTGTATCCTTTACCGAGGAAAAGAATATGAGAAATTGGAGGCTTGTCCTGTGTGCGGAGCGCAACGTTATAAGATCCCACGAGATGACCCTTACAATGTTGAGGGGGAGAAACAGAAGAAGAAGAAGAAAATTCCTGCTAAGGTCATGTGGTACTTTCCAGTGATACCACGGCTGAAGTGTTTATTCAGGTGCAAGGCTAATGCAAAGTTGATGCGTTGGCACAAAGAAGATTGTAAAGCAGATGATAAGATCAGACATCCCGCTGATGGGTCGCAGTGGAGACTAATTGATAGAGAATTCCCCGAGTTTGCAGAACACGCAAGGAACATTTGGTTTGGTTTAAGTACGGATGGATTCAATCCATTCGATGAGTTCAGTAGCGGTCATAGCACTTGGCCTGTGACCTTATGCATATTCAACCTTCCGCCATGGCTGTGCATGAAAAAAAAGTTCATCATGATGCCAATAATCATCCAAGGCCCAAAGCAGCTAGGCAATGACTTCGATGTTTATCTGAGACCGTTGGTTGAGGATCTTAAAACGTTATGGAAGAAAGAAGGTGTACCTGTGTGGGATGAGGACAAACAGGAGACCTTCAATCAACGAGCGTTGCTGTTTGTCACCATCAATGATTGGTCGGCACTTGGTAATCTATCAGGACAAACAAACAAGGGATACCGAGCATGCACGCACTGTTTAGATGATACTTGCAGTGTGTATCTAAAACACAGTAAAAAGATTGTGTATTTGGGCCATTGTCGATTTCTTCCTCCTAAGCACCCGTTAAGAGAAGAAGGAAAAAAGCATTTTGAAGGTGTTGGAGAAAAACGTAAGAAGACAGTGCACCGTGATGGTAAACTTGTATTTTCTACGGTGAAAGATTTGAAGGTAGTGTTCGGGAAGGCTTCTGGTGCCAAATCTGTTCCAAACGACAAGGATGGACGTGCACCCATGTGGAAGAAGATGTCAATATTTTGGGAGCTTCCTTATTGGAAAATCCTTGAGGTTCGCAATGCAATTGATGTGATGCATGTGATGAATAATTTTTGCGTGAACTTTCTTGGCCACCTAGGTGTATACGGAAAGCCAAAAGATACAGTTGAAGCTCGTCGGGATCTTAAATTTATGAAACAATGAAAAAGCCTTCATCCTGAAAAGAGAGATAAGGGAAATTGGTTGGCCCCTGCTAGTTACACCCTCAGCAAGGAAGAGAAGAAGATGATGTTTGATTGTTTGAACAGTATCAAGGTCCTGACTGGCTACTCCTCAAATATACAACGAATAATAAATTACATAGAGAAAATTTCATAAATCTGAAGGCTCATGACTGCCACGTGTTGATGACACAATTGCTGCCTGTTGCACTAAGGGGTATTCTACCAGAGAATGTGAGATTGGGAGTCGTCAAGGTTTGTTCATTCCTAAACCAGATCTCTCAGAAGGCAATCCATCCAAAGAATCTAGTGTAGTTGCAGAAAGATGTCGTGCAATGCCTCGTCAGCTTTGAGATGATCTTTCCACCCTCTTTCTTTACTATCATGACCCACCTTCTAGTGCACCTAGTTGAAGAGATTTTTATCCTCGGGCCTGTGGATTTACACAACATGTTCCCTTTTGAACGGTTGATGTCTAGTTACAAGAAGTATGTCCGTAATCGTGCTCGTCCCGAAGGAAGCATTGCAAAGGGATATGCTACAGAGGAGGTGATTGAGTTTTGTGTCGACTTTATTGATGACCTTGCTCCTATTGGACTCCCTGTATCACGCCATGAGGGGAGACTCAGGGGAAAAGGCACACTAGGGAAGAAAACTCGGATGGATATGGATGAAATGTTATTTCGTACAACACATTCCTTTGTCCTGCAACAATCATCCCTAGTGGCTCCATACAGGGAGGAGCACAAGTCCATTGTACGGGCCTCAAACAAAGGGAAGTCAGAGGCCTGATTACACGTCATCACAATGATAATTTTGCATCATGGTTGCGGAGAAAACTTATGGGTGATAACACTATTGGAGAGCAACTGCAATGGTTTGCTAGAAGTCCATCTATCTCAGTACTTACATTCCAAGGATACGAGATAAACGGATACACATTCTACACGAGAGCCCAAGAGCAAAAGAGCACAAACTAAAACAGCGGTGTCTGTATAGATGCAATAGACAACGAAGGAAATGTACAAACATACTATGGTGTCATTGAAGAGATATGGGAATTGGACTACGGACCTTTAAAAATCCCTCTTTTTAAGTGTCAGTGGGTTAAAAACCCTACAGGAGGTATAACGACAGACAAATTTGGGATGACAATAGTGGATCTCAACAAGATTGGATACAAAGATGAACTGTTCGTCCTAGCAAATGATGTGACTCAAGTTTTCTATGTGAAATACATGTCGAGCAAACCACCAATAATAAAGAAGGGTGATGATAAGGGTGTTGTTAATAATGAGCCAAAGCGTCACATAGTTCTACCGGGAAAAAGAAAAATTGTTGGAGTTGAGGACAAGACTGACATTTCAGAAGATTATGATCAATTCGATGGTCTTCCTCCATTTTCAGTAAAGATTGACCCAAGCATCCTGTTAGCCGAAGAGGACACTCCATACCTACGTCGTGATCACAACCAAGGGACATTCGTGAAGAGGAAGATTGTTAATGTTGCATTAGATGATGATGTATAATATGTTATATTAATTTGTGATCATGTACCAAAGTATTGTAATATTTGAATGAACTAGTATTTTGCTACTTTATTAACAAAACTTTCAATTATTTCACTTTTTTACCATTATCGGATATTAAATAATAAATTTACGTAAAAACATACATGAGCAAGACTAAATCATGATTTTTATATTAATTACACTGGATGTACTATTTAAGAAAGATTTTGCATGAAAAAATAAAATGATTTCCGTTTGTTAAAGTCAAGAACAAAAAACGACAATTTAGAAGATATTAGTAGCTTATTGGTAAGAAAATTTTAATTTTGATTGTTAAATTTAGAATGTCATATTATCTGTGTAAAGAAAATTAACTAAACAAGTTCCACCATTTTATGTGTTGTATATGATTTACCATAAATAAACTACAATATAGAAAATAAAAACGAAAAATAAAAGGTAAATAGTGGGCAACAAAATGAAAACCACATTAGTACTGGTGCTAAACTAGCACCGGTACTAATGTGCTTCTCCATTTGGTGGCAAATGAAAAGCCACATTAGTACCGGGCCTCAACAAGCCCCGGTACTAATGTCCACATTAGTACCAGTGCTTGTTTAGCCCCGGTACTAATGTGGGCAGTATAAGGCGGCGCCCCCTTTCTTCCCCAACACTTAGCCCCGATCCCATCCTCCCCTGCTCCTCCTAGTCTACGCGCGCCGGTGCCCCGCTGCCCCTCTCGTCTCCGTCGCCGGCGCCCCGCCGTCCCCCGCGCCGCACCGTCACCCACGCCGCGCTGTCTCACGCGCGCGCCGCGCCCCGCCGTCCCCCGCGTTGCCATCATCGAACGTGCCGTCATCCCCGCCGGCCGTCGTCGTCAGCCCCCGCAGGCGCGTCGTCGTCCCCCGTCCGCCGTCGCCAGGCCGCCCCACGCCGTCCACCGTCGCCGCGCGCTCCCGCCGCGCCCGGCTGCCGCACCGCCTTCCGCCATCGCCAGGCTGCCCCGTCCGCCGTCGCCGGCCGCTGCACCGTCGCCGCCCCTCGCGCCTCCCTCAGTACGGTCGCGCCTCGTGCGCGCCACGCCCGGCCGGCAACCGCGCGCCCGCCGGCGCATTTTGGGGGCAGACGTCAGCCCCGTGGTGGCTGACGTCAGCCCCCTTTTTTTAAGAATTTATTTAGATTTAATTATTGTTTTAGAATTTATAATTTAGAAATATAGATTTATAATTTTTAGATTTAGAAATATAGATTTAGAATTACAAATATAGTTTTAGATTTAGAATTTAGAATTTTAGAATTTAAAATTTAGAATTTAGAATTTTGGTGTAAATGTTATTTAGAATTTGATTTATAACTTGATTTAGAAGTTGATTTAGAATTCAATTTGGATGTAAATGCTATTTAAATTTGGATGTAAATGCTATTTAAATATGGATGTAAATGCTATTGAAATTTCAGTTGCTCGACTCGCTCCCGACTCGCTCTCGAATCGCTCGAGCGAGTTGAGTTGCCCCACTCGCTCCCGTCTCGCTCGACTCGCTCGCTCCCGCCACGCTCCCGACTCGCTCGACTCGCTCGCTCCCGCCATGCTCCCGACCCCTCCCCCCACCATGCTCCCGACCCCTCCCCCCCCGCCACGCTCCTGCCACGCTGTCGACTCGCTCGCTCCCACCACGCTCCCGACCCCTCCCCCCGCCACACTCCCGACTCCCCCGCCACGCTCCCGACCCCTCCCCCCGCCGCGCTTGACTCCCCCGCCACGCTCCCTCCCCCCGCCACATTATTATTTTTTGTCCTCATACTAATTGTCTCATCATTAGAATAGTTTGTCCTCATATTATTTTTTGTTACATTATTTTAGTTACAATGGTGCGAACCGAAGAGGACCGAGAAGCGGAGCAAATGATCATGGATTTAATTGCTCGTAATACTATGAATGATGCACCGAATGAACAAGAACAGGATCACAGAGAGGCCGACAGCTACCTGAACATGTTTGCTGATGGCAACGAGAGTGAGCAACCAATTGCTCAAGGAAACAATGATGGAGAACCATCCGAGGTATAATTAATAAAAACCAGTACCTCGTCATGATTTTCGAGGAACCTACTAATTATAGAAAATGAGTTAATAGTTCTTAAATTTCCAGGAGCCTGCATCGAGCAGCAAGAAGAAGCCGGGTGGGAAACGCGAACCAAAGAAGAAGCTAGAGGGGCGTTTCATCATCACGGAAGTATCTCCCGATGGGAGACCGTTAGCTCCACATGAAAATGTTCTCAAGTTGATAAATCACATTGGGGCTCTTGTTCGGGACAACATCCCAATAAGCTTTCGGTTTTGGAAAGCGGCTGACGCACCTGACTTGCTACCCAAAGAAGGTGATCAAGCAGAAGCTGAGCACGAAGATCAAGATCAAGACGAAGAGCAACATGAAGAGAATGAACCCCCGGTACCGGTTCGGCCAGATGTTGTCCCGGTCACAGAGAAGAACATGATTTGGGCCGAGGTGAAAGCACACTTCGCATTTCCCAAAAACACAGATTTGAAAGATGTGCGCACTTGGGCCCTGCAGAAGGGTGCAATTGCCTTTCAGACGTACAAGAAGCGGCTGACCAAGGAGTTCATCAAGCAGGGGCTTACATCCGATTTTAAGAAGCCGGGATATGCCAAGTTAAGAGATCATTGGGATCCATTTGTGCAGGGCAAGCAATCGGAAGATGCCGCCAAGTTGATTGCAACCAACACAGCTAATGCACGTAAAAACAAAGAATTCCATCATCTTGGCCCTGGAGGTTACGCGATGGCCCTGCCCAAATGGGATCGGATGGAGCAAGAGATAATGGCACGTGGAATCGTACCGACAACTCTGGAGTGGCCTGACCGAGCGCGGAATTACTATTATGCACATGGTGGCACGCTCAATCCTGAAGATGGATCATTAATACCGGGTGAGCAACTAAGACAGACAGCTGCAAGGCTTGTTGATTTGATCAGGGCTGCTGCCGAAGGAACATTCATAGCTGATCGAGAGAAGGACGAGCTTTCTGCTGCAATAGGCACTAGAGAACATGGTGGACGTTGCCGAGGCAAAGGTGTGATTCCATGGAAACTCGCATGGCATGAGCACATTGACTCGTATAAGAAGCGCAAAAGGAATAAGGACGAACAAGATATGGCACACGAATATATATTATAGCGTATCAGGCATTAGGATTAGTATACGTAAATACGATAGAATTAATAAACCAAAAAATAATAAAGAAAAAGAAAAAACAAAAAAATTTAGTACCGGTTGGAAACAAGAACCGATACTAATGTGAACCGTGCCACGTCGCCGGGGGCGGGCACATTAGTACCGGTCCTCAATACCAGCCGGTACTAATGCCCACATTAGTACCGGTTTCCAAAACCGGTACTAATGTGACTTCACATTCGTACCGATCGAACAATACCGGTTTGGAAACTGGTACTAATGAAGATTATAAACCGGTACAGATGTTCGTTTCCTAGTAGTGCTAGTATATATAATTAATGAACCCTTGAAAATTCCTGTCTTCTGGGTTGGTCTTAATGGAAAAAAAACGTTTAATTATGAGGGCAAACTACACATGAAAACTAGCATCGTCGGTGGTCGAGCCAAATGATCAGGTGCCGGAGTACACGTATACACAGGGTCGTCTCAAACGTACACGCATTAGGCTACCGCACACTTGTAAGCAAAGCTGTTGGAGGGGCGTCAAAGGTACTGTGTACTCTTTTTAATTTTTTCTGCAGTAGTCGTATTTCCCGGCTTTGGTCATCATTCTGATGTAACGGAAGTGTAGCCCTTGCAGCCCTCTTTGCTAGTATCCAAAAATTAAAGGTTCTAGCTAGGTAGAGGGGCATCCAACCGCATCCAACCATCCCAAAGCTGTCGATAGAGTTTTTATTAGTAGCTAACAAATGTTGTGAGGTCACCAGGAAAAGGATTTGAAAAGGAGCCGGAAACCAAGCGTGTAGATATAGTAGCAAACAAAAAGGCAATAAATTAATAATAGTATACTTCTGAGAGGAGGGGTGGTATCTCTAAAGATACATTGTTATTAAATGCCAAAAAGCCTAAAAATCCGATCAAACCAGGAGAGGCTTACATAAGTGACAGCCTCTCGCACAACTCTCTAACCACATTTCCCCTCCACAGTTCGAGTGACACTACATCTCGTTCTCATTTTACTTTGTTTGTGTTCTTGCTGCTTCCGGCCTGGATCCACCAAATTGTCGTCCTCTCTGAGAGTTTGCAGATTCAAGTCACTTCTGCCCTCTATTAGATCCTAGCCAGCTTCTCTGGTCTGTTGAGTACGTGACGGGACCTCAATGAATCGAGGGTTCCCATGGAGTCCGTTCGGTTGGGATCCATCGTACAGGAACCCTAACCAGAACCAGAACCAGAAGCCATGGGCATGGCATGTGCGCGATCCATACTGGAACCAAAGAATAGTTTTCAGCAACGTAGGCTGGAACGCCAGAGTACCGCTACCTGGAGGCCTTATGCACTCATCTTACAACTCCCCACATCCCATAGGTATTTTAAGTGATGTTGCTCCTATGCGTTATTTTTGTATAGATATTGCATGACTTTCTGAATATTACATGTATCCGCCTCTCTTTTTGAGTTATATATATATATATATATATAATATACATATATATAAATAAATATATAATATATATATGTTTGTGTGTGTGTATGTTCTTGTTGCGGCTTTAGGGAATCATGTGAATTCCTTGTGTGTAGGTCGACCACCAAGGCTTCCCCCGCCACAACGAGGAATAATATCTCCAAGCGTTCAGAGCTCCAACTCATCAGGACAGCATAGAGGCAGTGATTTGGACCGGAATGCTGGCAAGCAAATGCTACCTCCCGGTGACAACCCTTCAAGTCGTCCTGGGGGAACACCATTTCTGCCTCCAAAGAAAAAGGCAGAATTCAAATCTGCACAGTTACATAGGGGCCAGCATGGGAGTGGGCCTGATGATAATTCAAGTGTGTCGGCTTCAGAAAAATCTTTAGATCCAGTACAAGAAACACCCGATCCACAGCCCGCATCGTCTACCCAGACTGGGTCCGGCTCCCTTGTGCCGCCTGGAGTGTCAGCTCTAGCCCCCTTGGAAAGTCCTGATGTCGATGTGTACATGACAGAGAGGAATGACCAAGGCGATGTGTTAGGCCTGGATGGTTACATGGAGAAGAAAAGGTTGCTTTCAAAGACACTTTTGGCAGATGCTAAGGGAGAGGTTAAGGTCACTACGAAGAAGACTCGTCTTGGCTGGGGACAGGGGCTGGCGAAGTATGAGAAGCAGCTGAAGCAACAAGATGGACAGAAACTTGTAGATGACGAGGACAATGAATCTGCGAATGAAGCTACTGCGCCTGCTTCGTCTTACCGACCTACTCCAACACCAGGTGAATCCATATAAACTTGCTATTATGACACCTGTCCATATGCATGAAGAAATGATTATGAGCATACCAAATCACTTTGGTTTCCCATTTGTAGGAAGCAATGTTGATCTTGGTAATAACATTACAAAGTAAACACGACTGAAATCATGATTTCCCAAGTTCGTGTGCCTGCATCCTCCCAGGGGTGTTGTCCCGTAACTGGTGACCACCTGTAATAACACCTGAATCGGCAAGACATGACTGTTTATGAGTTCATGATTTTTTTTTGCAAATCTTCACTTCCAGGAGACATCGGTTATCAAGGGAGTAGCAGCACCAGCTTGACCGAAACAGTTATTCGCCGTGCTGAAGTGACGGATTTCTCTCACAAACATAGCCTGCAACCAGATAACCACAAATGTCTAGTCTCTAGTAAGTCACATATAACACCTCAAACTAGACATGTTTCTGTAATTATATTTTTTTGGTGATTTTTCAGATGTTGGAGGCGGCTGTAATCCATGCAATAACAGCTTGAGCATGACTGAGACAGTAACTTGCAAAGCTACTCTGGCTACATCTTCATCTCATGGGAGTAGTCCACCACCAGGTGAACATATGTAAATTTTCCAGTTTAAAAGATATACCAGCCAGATATTATTACAGGCTTGTGATGTTTTGGCTTCTCACATGTAGAAAATATTGATGATCATGACAATTATTTTCCCTGAAGTGTCTACTTCCTCTTGCAGCTCACTGCCAGGTGACCAGATTTGTACACTACTAGTTAGTAATTCCTATGATCAACACTAGACCAGAATACCAGATATGTTTATGTGATTCAAGTACTTTTTCTTTTTTGTGATTTCCTAGCTGTAGGAGGCAACAGTGATGATTGTAATAGGATCTCAAGCATGACTGAAACAGTGGTACCTGAGCTTGCCTCCTCTCACATATGTGATCTGCCAGCAGGTGAATTTGCTGTACTGATGGACCTCTGCAATCGCATGTAGTTTCTGACAGCAAGCTTATTATTTTCAATATCAATATAACATTTTTTAGGACGAGGAATTGACCTCTAATAAACATATCGCATTGATTAGTTGAACTCTTAGATATCAGTGATTCTGTTAAACTTGTTAGTGATATGCATAGAATTACAACTGGGAGATGTCTCGTAAACTTGCCAAGACCTACACCAGCAATATATATCTCTGTCCTTATCGAATTTCTTGATTTTCCAGCTGCTGGTCTTGGCAAAAAGAGGATGAGCTTGACTGAAACCGTTATTTCCCCACCTGTGTCTGCTTTCTCTGATAGTAGTACTTGTCCACCGCCATGCATATATACACATTTCTTGAACTTACCACTACTACTCATAACATCTAGAGATGTTTCTACAATTTGATTTTTATTTTTTGTAGATGGAGGAGGAAGTAGTGATACTAGCAACAGCAGCATGGGCACGACCAAAGGAATGGCTTGCCCAGCTTCCTCTCATGGATGTAGTATTCCATCAGGTGTGCAAAATCATCTGTCAGAACAGGCCTCACATATATTATGTCATGATAATTAGTTTTCCTATTTCTGTATGCACACCACATTCATACCATGCCTCGACTACATATGACATTCAACATTCGTGAACGAAATAATGTTATAACCATATAATGCCACATAGATCTTAATGGTGATTCTGCTTTGTGGGTTTTGTTTTTATTTAATATAAAATTGATTTTGGTTACCTATATTAATTAATTATAACTTTGAACTGCTGTGCACGCTTCCTCATGTTTTAGTTGTACTATTTCCTGAAATTTACATGTTTCCGGAGCTTAATTGTATTATTTCATTGTACTGATGGCCTCGAGATCAAGTTGCATGCATGTGCTTTTGATTAGTTTGAGTTATGATGACAAGATTTGATAAACCCTTTTGATCCTGAGAAATGTATCTCTTTGAAATTTATGCTATTGACGAAAACTGGAGAAAGAGTAGAAAACAAGTACCTAGTGCAACTTGTCAACGCGATGGAGTTCAAAGCTTGTACTATTTCATTTAGATATGTTTCATGCAAAATTTCAAGTATAACATTTGGCCTGCAGATTTATTTATGTTATTATCTCTATGATTTCCATCTGCAGAAGCCAATGGTGTTCATGGCAATAGAAGCATGATGAGCTTATTGGCAGAAAACGTTGTTCGACCACCAGATCTGCCCCGTCACTCTCATAAATGTAGTACACCATCAGGTAGGCACATGAACACTTGCTATTATTACACGAATAACTCTTAGGCCAGGCATGTTTATATGGCTATCAAAATTTTTGTGGTTTCCAGCTGCAGGAGACAGTGGTGCTCTTGGAAATAGTAGCACAAGCTTGACTGCTGGGACTGTGGTCAATGCAGATACTGTGCTTGCTTCTTCTGATGGATTTAATCTGCCACCAGGTGACTGTCCACTTGCAAGCAGTATATATTTATTAGTCCTTTTGGTTTTCATTCTAGATTCGTTGACTTTTGCTATGTACCTAGATATATATTATCTCTGATGATCTTGATAAATCTGTTTGGACATATCCATCCATGCATGGCCTCATCTATTGACAATGAGATCATGTGTTTAAGATGCATGAACTAACTATATGTTATAACTGTACTGCACCACATAAACTATAACACAGATTTTGCTTGCTCTTCTTTTCGTTTTTTAAATGCTAGAATGTGGATGCACATATATTAATTAATTATAGCTTCTAATTTCTATAGGCTTCCTCCCTGTTTTATGTCCTAATTCCATGTTCTTTTCACTCTAGGATCATGTCCTACATTAGCATTACTTTCACTAGTGATGATGAGTACATATACCCTTTTGTTCATCAGAAATTGTCCTAAATATTCAAATACAAATTCTATTGATTTATTGAACTTTGAGTACTAGCAGCTTTATCTTGTCCATCATGTGGTGATTTATGTCAATATTATACCTTTTAGAGATTTTTTTCAAATACTTGAGAAGAATATAGCTCATGTAATGGGTGTAACCTTCAAAACTGGGCTCAAAATACGCCACCTATTTATTTTGGCTAGATGTATGTTAATCGTGAACTCAATGAGCGACATTTTTATATTTTGTATATTATTGTACTGTTATGCTTTTAAGGAAATTTATGCTAGCCAGGTGATGGTGGTTGGAAGTATATGACAGTTTTTAGTACCAGCTTATTATGTACTCTCTTCTTGATTTAGTGAACTAAAAAGAAAACAATGTTTATCGTGACATGTTAATTCACTGGTGCATTTTATATATACTTCAGGTGAAAAATAATTGCACATAAATCTTAACATGAATGGGACCTTGATTTAGGTGAACAACTCAGGTGAAAAGTGATGATAATATTCGGTCAATAGGACCCTGATTTAGAATGTATATTGAGTCATCACCTATGCTATTATATATGTTACATTTTTCGGTAGTGGAACCCACCAGCCTTTGGTTAGCTTCCCAAGAGGTCATATTCTTATCACCTAGAACTTGACTGCCTAAAGGGTAGGTTCTTTATTTAATTCAGCAGTTCATAGTCAAGTTAAATAATATCAGACTTCAGCTTAAACATACTATGAATGTAGATTTAGCAAGTATCATCATGGGTGTATCTGTTTACATGTGAAAGTAAATATCTGAAATCAATTTTGTTAAGTGTTCAGAAATTTCTATGCAACTCTCTCATAATCGTTGGTGTTTTATTTTGTCTATTTTGACCTTTTCTGATATGTTGTTCTATTTACTATGCAGATGTTAACAATGCTAAATCGATAAAGGTTCAAGATATTCCGCACGAATTGAGTTCACAACCGATGAACAAGATCCAAAATAGTGCTAAAATGCCAGCAATAATTATTAGAAAGTTACAGAAGCCTAGGGAGTTCCTAAATAAAAATATTGTATTTAAGGAGCCAATAACTAATGATCTTCAGAGGTCAGGATTCAAGACATGGTCACAGGAAGAAAAGGATGTCTTTGCAGAGAAAATTACAGCAATTGGTACAGACTTCGCAAAGATTTCATCTTTTCTTTCCCACAAAACAACGACAGATTGCATCCAGTACTATTCGAAGCAATATAAATCAGAGCGCTCAAAGAAATCAAACAAATGTCAGGCAACACGGAAGCAATTGCAAGAAAAGTGCAAGAATGTGAATGATGCTGCACCTTATATGTCTGGTATAGCAACAGTTACAGCTACTAAAAGTTATAAAAGGATTAAAACAATGGAAGAGGATTTGAAGAAACCTGCAAAACAAATATGCCACGAATCGATGACTCATTTGCAATCTCATAGTCAGCCAGATGACGGTCATCATGTTGAATCATCTATAGAAGAATATGAACGAGTAACTGGGAATGTATTAGTAGGTGAAATGAATGTTAGATCCCTACAAGGAATGAACTCCGCTGAAGCTGCCTGTTTGACCATTCCCAAAACTGAGGTGGCAGAGTTGAATAATTTGAGTGAGGACAGTTGTTCCAGTGAGGAAACTAGAAAAGAAGAACAAGAAATAAGGACTAAGAAGGAAAGATGCCATGTTATTGAAGCTATAGAAATGCATGGTATGGACTTCTCAAGTATCTCGGTCTATGTTGGTACGAAGTCAATTCAACAATGCAAAAATTTCCTCAGCAACTGCAAAAATGACCTTAATCTTGTCAAGAAGCATATGAACAGCAATAGCAACAGCAACATTACAGTTGGTACTAATGTTGGTTCTGTAACACACATCATCCAATCTTACTCTAAGGTAAAGGAAACTCTACCACAACCCGTTACGAGTGCAGAGCATGGCGATGGAGAAAATTATCAGCCTGGTGTGTCAAGTGGACAAGTAGTTCTGAAATAATAATAATGTCTTTATCTGAGAGTTGCCAGAAGTTACCAAATTTTACTACTGAAGATTGTCAGATCATCAGTGGTGAGGAAAATACTGAGGTCTGTGCTATATCGAAGGAATGTAATGTTGATGCTGAGCATTCATTGAATGACGAGACAGAAACTAACTCAATTACTAATGTTGACAATAAAGCCCCATCTGATATGGAAAATCGCAGAAGTGACAACAACCACTACATTTCTTTTAATGGTGCTGAATTAAGTGGTCATCATGAACTTGTGAAGCCATTGGAGGATTTAGAGCAACTCAAGATAGGCTCAAAGGAAAATAATGATAAGGCCATAAGAGATGAGAAAATGCCAGAGCACAGCATTGCTTCAAGAGAAGGTAGTGGTATTCATTTGGGTTGCAGTGTAAATTCTCAGAGGGACAAAGAAGTTATTGAAATTATCTCAAGTCCAGAAGGAAGAGATCTCAATGTACCTCCTATGCTAGCCTCATATAAAGCATCACAAAATTCCAATTTGTCATCTACTTCAAGTTCTGCTGCTTTGCAGATAGTTTATGCAAAAACTTCTCACGGTGAAGTGGATATGGATTTGAATATACCTCATGATGTGGCTCCGCCAGATCTGGCTACCGTAGATTTCGATAATAATTGTCCAGAAGCTTCCATGGATCTTCATGAACCCCTCCAGACCACAGATGTTTCTCAAATAATAGAGCATGAATCAAGAATCAGAGCAAGGGCAACCAGTGATATGGGTGGTGACAGTGAAGGTGCAAATGATGTAACTCATGTTCAGGATACACATCAGTCACAGACTACCTTAGCTGAAACCGGCCACCACCCTGCAAATCAACCTGGTTGTATCATGCTTTTTGGTCAAGTCATCTATCAAGCCCCATCGTCCTCAAGGACAAACCTTAATTCTAGTCAGGGAAACCAGTTTGTTGCCTGCTCAGCATTTTTTTTAAGACGTGCAAAGCACGTTTTTCATTAAGAGGAGAGAAACCGGTTACAAAGACGCGACTCTAGGAGACCCCTAGAGCGCAAAGAACAACAGAACCTAAACATGAAAGGAAGAACAGGAAGAGAGATCCACACCACCACCGAACAACACAAGCCACACGGGGGCTAGCCTACTACAGACAAGAGTGCCAAGCACACACACTCATCACCGGGCGCCAAGCAGGAATCGAGGGGTCGGTCGAGGAAGTCATGCAGGACGATGCTGCCAGGGGGGAACGACGAGGACGCCGCCATCATCCGTCTTCCCGCGAAGGGGAAGAACAGGTTTTCACCTTGCTGACCAAGCGGGAAAGGGACCGTAGGAACAGCGCCTCCAGCGAGGACGCTACGCAACACGCGCAGCCGCTGCCAGCTCGACGGAGATCGAGCAAGGCTTTCGCCAAATCCCAGAACCAGCTCCACACCAACCCGAAGAAGAAGCTTGATGCCTGTGGAAAAGCAGCTTGTGTCCACGACACAGAGGGAAGCTGAGGCAACGTAGCAGACCAACGACAGACGACTGGTGGAGCAGAGGGCGAAGTGTGGAGGACGACGACGGACGGCCCGAGGAGAACGCCGGGGGCAAGTCGCCGGGGAGGATGCAATGCCGCAGACCACGCAGATCGCCAGAGCAGCGGTACCAGATCCGCCGGGAGGTGTCAGGCTCACCACGAACAGCCTTATCGCCGGCCGGTCGTGGAAGAGAGGTGCGGGGGGAGGGAACCTCCCTCCCGGCCCGCTGCCCGCACCTGCACCCAAGCCAAGAGGAGAGGGGCGTCGGGAGCCGGTGAGGCACGCCGCCGATGGTAGGAGGGCGGCGGCCGCCAGCGGGAAGCCGCGTCGTCGACGCCGCAGCCGGCAGGAGGGAGGGGCGGCCGCGGTCGACGAGGAGGAGGCACCGCCGGGGACGGGTCGTCGGCGGGGAGCGTAGGAGCGGACGAGCTTGGCAATCCTAGAAGAGGAGGTGCCGGAGTCGGCGAGGCAGGTCGAGGCAGGGCAACGTGGCAGCACCGGACCACGAGGCTGACCCTGTCGGCGAGACGGTCGACGGTGGCGAGGGGGCGCCAGGGGAGCCGAGGACGATGTCGACGATGATCAGGAGCTCCGAGGGGGGTGTCGCCGGCGGGGGGTAAACCGGCCCCGCCAGGGCCGGCTGGGGCGGAGAAGGCGCCGCAGCCCGACGGGGCGGCGGGCGCGTCCACGAGCGGCGCACTCCCCGCGGTGCAGGGACTGGCGAGGGCGGGTGGCCGCGCGGAAGCGGAACCGGGCAGGGGCGCGCGAACGCCGCGGACGGAGTGGCCGGCGCCGAAGGGAAGGGGCCGCCATCCGTCCCGGCGGGCCCAACCCTAGAAGCCACGTCGGCCCCTTCCTGATGCCACGCGAGCACCAGCAGAGGGACGAGGAAGGCGGCTGGCGGGCCAAGAGGACGCGTCGGAACACGCCCGGCCTGGCCAGATCCGCGGCCGTCCACGCCGGATCCGCGCCGGGGACGGCCGGATCCGCGCCGTGGCTGGTCGAGACGGTGCCGAGGGGGGCCGGATCCGCCGGTCAACGTCCGGCCACCGCCGTCCAGATCCAGGGCACAAAGACCCGGCGGAGGAGGGGCGAGGCGGAGGAGGGGCGAGGCACAGGGGGACGGCGTGAACGCCGACGGGGGCCCGCAGGTGTCGCGCGGTCGCCGGCGTCCCGGGGGAACGGCCGTGGTTGGTGGAGGTGGGAAGAAGGGAGGGAGGGAGAGGGAGGAGGGAGGAGGGGAGGGAGGGAGAGGGCCGCCGCCGGCGGCGGAGGAGGAGGTAGCGGCGGCGGCCAGCGCAGGTCGCCGGCGGTGAAGGTGCGGCGGCGGGTGGGAAACCCCCGAGTCGCCCTCGCGAGGGAGGACGACGCGAGGGCGGGTGGGGAACCGCGCGGTTACCAACGGTTTTTCTAACCCTATTGCCTGCTCCGTAGACATGCCGTGTGCTACAGATGTTCCTGTTAGGGCTGGAGGTGGCCAAGTATATCCTTCAGGGTCTAGCATTTGGAGAAGTGCCCCTGTCAACCTCGGTCAGCAAGTAGTTTTGTCAAATAATACGATTAACCTGGGCCAGCAAACAGTTTTGTCAAATAATATGATGAACCTGGACCAGCAAGCAGTTTTGTCAAGTAATATGATGAACCTAGGCCAGCAAGCAGTTTTATTGAATACTACAATGCCTTGTGGCTCCACTAGTGGTGCTGCAGCTTGGCGGCCACTCCAGTTTTGAAGCAGCGCCCTCGTCAACATGAGCCAACAGAGACAGTATGTGCACATGTTGATGCGATATAGCATGATGACAGGTGGTGCACCCTATCACCTTTGGCAAGGAAGCAGCAGCGGCCTCATCAACTTTAATAACTTCAACACGGGCCAACAGCAGTGGCCAAACGATGTTCCGGACACAAGTAGAGTGGTGATGGGTTACCCTTGCTTGCCTGGCTCCACTCAAAACCAAGCTCCTACAGCTATTATGCCATCTAGAATAAATACAGAAGGCGTGTCAACAAGCAATACTGGGTAAGCACAACTCAAACTAATCTCTCATTTCTCTCTCTCTCTCTCTCTCTCTACAACAGTGATTAACAGCTATTTGTTGTCAGGTCCCCGGCAGCAGCAAGAAGAGGAAGAGGGCGAGGAAGAGGGCGAGCTACCTCATAATCCAGATCTCGTATTTGGCTGCAGCTCAGATAATGCATAAAGCGTGAGGAACAAGAAGTCACATAACACTAGTACTATCGTCAGCCTACAAGTAGCACCATTTATGTGTCGGTTTTATGTTAATTCCATTATGGACTTGTTGTGGAGTATTATTATTGTACTTTGGATATGTAAGTTAGCTACTATACCAATAGTGGGAACTTAAAACTTCTATGCTGGTTTGCACTCTATTGGAATTTATTTCTGTTAGTGTTAGATAACTTGGTTTCCCATTTCCTAGCCCAAACAATTAATGTCAGTTGATTGCTCATATAATGACATCGATATGAGAATCATTCCATGTTTGCATGGAACTCTGGTAATTGTATGTTCTTGTTTAGATTACCCAATCCACCTTGTAAATTGTGTTTTTCATGATTTCCACATGTTAATCAAGTGTGTTCCATTGAAAATAAAAAAAATCAAGAACGTGTCTGAGGCTTTACAAAATAATTCCTAGGTACCTGATATTGGAGGAGCTCTTGGTTGGTTTTGTCTTGTTTAACACCTGGATCTTTGGGATACTCTGAATAACTGGAATCTCAACTCAACTGACGACGTGCATCTATTGAAGTTTGAAGGACCCCCTTTAAAAGAATCTCGTCCCGAGATTCGGCAACAAGATTAGAGCTAATATTTCTAACAAAGATAAGGGTTACAAAGGGAGAAAGACATCCGATTACACTTCTCTAAATCTAGAGTTCAGATAGGATAAAAGATACACGGTTCTCTCCTCACTGCCTCAACGCTGCTCATGAGGGAGCAGGAAATGAATGTGCACATGAAAAACTAATAGCACACAGATTCCGCCCGCAATGCAGATGTACATTCCCACCAGCGTCCAGCGAATCGACTCGAACACCTCCAGGAACTGAGCCATGGTTGGCGGCACAGACTTGGGTTCTTCTCCTGGCCTATTTCCGAGCTTCTTCTTGATGTCGTCGATGAAGATGGAGGGAGAGCTTGCTCGGCGAGGAACAGAGCAGACGACAGAGATGGGCTGGTGGTGGTTTGGCCAAAGAAACAGCCGGAGGGAGGAACGAAGAGTGACGGTGATGTCGAGCTCAAGTGGGAGGCGAGACTTGGTGATGGTGGTATCGAGGGAGGGGCTTCCCTTTTGAGGCTGCTGCGGGAGCGCAACGGTCATCCAAAGCCGTCCGAGGTAGGGACCGGCGGAGTGATCCGGTGGTGGCAGCACGTGGCTTGATAGTGGTCGGCCCCGAGAGGTCTTGGCGACCTGATCATGGCCGCGGAAAAGAGATAGCAGAGCGACACTATGGCGTCGTGCAGTCGGGCCACGGAAAAGGATGGGGTCCAACGGCCTGAAGAACCGACCGTGATGGTGGGAATAATGAGAAGAGCTCAGGGTATCCACCATCTAGGTTCGAGATCGTAACGAGAAGATTTTCGCAAGAGATTCTACCTGTTCTTTGTTTGCTTGTTTCTTGATCCCTAAGATTTGGGGTGTGATCATCAGATCATGGATTGATAAGTGATGGAAAACTTCTCATATCTTGACTTTTTAGAGAACCCTGACTGCTCATGAAAAACTCTGCTCATCCTTCTTCAACTTTGCCGGTTGATTTTATTTGCTGCTCAGAGATCTTTAAGATTGGACAGAAAGAGACCAAGTTGATAGGTTTCATAGAGATTTCTATGAAGAAAAGGAAGGCTAGTAAATAAACATTTTGTTAAGTTTGTTTACTAAGGTTTCTGACTTTATTTTAGAAGAGCGACAAGGGGTGATGATGGATCAAGGGTTCCACCATCATAGGTCCAAGGTTAGTCGTCCATAAGAACAGTAAAGGATGGCAAGGTCATAGAGAGCGGTTGCAATGAGTTGCTTACGGATAGCAAGTGAAGACGATTTGGAAAATATAGGTTGATACAGAAATTTCGGAAGATGCTTTCTCACATGTTACTTAATCGTTGAGTTTTGGTGACACCATTCCTTACATTACTAGTGCAACGATTTTAAACTTGATTGGTGATGCACCAATGAGACATATGATTGCAATGCCAAGGCATATGGGATACATGGTGCAACAATGGAATGGTGCACATGTTGATGCTCAAGATATGGTTCATAGAGTATGATGCTCATGCAGATGAGCATATGATGCTTATGCATATGAACATATGGTGCATATGTCCCGATGCATAGCAAGACGTGCATAAGATGTGTGCATGATGCGGTGCACGCATGATGCACATGTTTATGGATGCACAATGCACATGCTCATGAGATATGGTGCTCATGATGCAAGGTCAGCATGACTTGCCTTACCCTTTTTTAAAATTAGTCAAGACAGGGAGAACAACATAGAGTTGAGAATAAATTTACGGTAAGTCGCAGTCTCACAACCAAGATACCTACCGCGCTCCTGGTGGTAATCACATGGCTGCAGCACACATGATTCACTAGGTTCCGTCGCGGCACCTTTGGTTATGGAATGACAACTTTACCAATCAAGCGAGAATATAGTAGAAAGGTTGATATCCTCAGTGCATATGCATGTTAGTTCATCCAATATTTTCAAATGCATATGTTGTGCAATGCCTTCTCATGCTCGTGAATGCTCTCATTAAGGGTGCGACATATGCAAGATATGACGATGCTCCTGCATACTAAAAGAGTTTGGACACCCTGTGTTCATGTTTTATTTATTCAAAATTTTGTGAGCAAGACCAAGTATAGAAGCTCAATGTGGGGATATCAATAAAGATCACGGCAAGGAGGTCTCATCAAGGAATAGTCAAGTACTGTAAAAATATTTAACCAAGAACTCTCATTTTCAGGTATAGATAGAATTCTTCAAAAGAAACAACTTTGGCATTCAACTTAGACTTTGATTACAACTGGTGTTATTAAACCATCTATCAGATTACTCCGAGAAGGTGTTCATCCGTAGCATCACATCGATGCCGAGTTTGGAATCACCACAACATCAATAGGGGGTTACAATGCAGTCTTGCTGCGAAAGAGCGTACTCCTACTACAACACTCGTACACCTCCTTATTCTATTACCAGCGTACCGGTCTCCAACTGGGTGACAAGCTACTCCTAGGTTCACTTCTACTTATTTTGTCCTCCCCAAGTCGAAGAAAGATCAAGGTGAGGCAGGTCCATACTCTACCTCGGATTTTCCTTGAGTGTCCTCCGGATTTCCTTCCTCTTCTGGTCAAGGGATGATAGGTTCTAGAGGTGGCGCTGCTACAACTTCAAGTTGTTTCTCTAGTTCCAGCATATATTGGTCATTATGTTGTAACATTAAATTTTGTTCGTGAATAGTTTGACCCAATTCACGTATTCTTGCCTTATCCTTGCGTCTTCTTTTCTTGGGAGTGGCTATCAGTGCTCGGGCTTCTTCCAACTCTTGTGTGGTATCCTTCACTTCCTTAACTTGTTGCCTGTAAACTTGGTGTCTATAGAATACACTTTCTCCCACCATCAGTTGATAGGTGTCATACATAGCCTTGGAGAAATAGACTGAGGTAACAAGATCAGGACTATAGTGAGCGTTGCCCTGAGTGTAGAGAAAAGCTTCGCGTTCCACCCATTGTCTAGGGTGTCCTTCTCCTACTGGAATTACATTGGCTGCAGTGCAAGCTACCGAGGCAAAATGCTTCCCACAAAAAGTGGTGAGGGCTTCAAGAGCGGCCTTTTGCATGGTGCTAGCCAGTGTCAAGCCCTGGGCTTTACATTCCCATATTTCCCAATCGGGATTCGACGGGCAAGCGGAAATCTTGACCTTCATTTCCCAATGAAGGATCTGTCCTGAGGTCATGAACTCATGCCCTGTATCCAAAGTCCTTCAGGGTGTCCGACAAAAGTGCAGGGAATCCAACCTCCTCGAGGCAATTCAAGTGAGTCCATGCCTGCGCATCAACGGTCATGGATCCGGAGTTGGACATCTGGATAAAGTAATGAACGTAAGAATCCAGACGAATAAATGTGCACAGGTATAGATTCTCATAGCGATAGAAAGAGAGTCGCATACCAAATCATACTAAAGATTCCAAACTTTCATCCTTAGTGCATAGCAACTAGCGACCTAGCATACTAGTAAAAGATCATAGGTACTTATGGATCATGCAACTAGGGTTTCAATTCAACTCCTGAGCGTAAATGCACATAAATAATCAAAGATAAATTCAGAATCTTAAAAAGAAACACATAGGTTAATGATAAACCGGGGCTTGCCTTTCAAGCGGATGTTAGTCTAACTAGGCCTTTGGCCCTTCCAAACTTTAGTTTGGGTCTCGTTGTGCTCCACGACGTTCACTGCTTCCTCGAACGGTCCGTCACCTCGTTCCGGGACGAGATCATAGCTACTGTTAGAAGGTTCTACACGGAGAATGCATATGCAAGAATTAATTGGTGAATTAATTTAATTAATTACAAAACAACACATGACAAACATGGAGTGCATGTTAGTCACATTCACCTAGATAAACATATATTCAGCATATTCTTCCATAAAGAAAATGTAAGCAACCATTTATTAATAATTAATTTGATGGTGATGGTGTGCACATTTATTTATTTACATTTATTTTTCTTCACAAAACAACCAAGTTGGTTAATGGTGAATTACAAGGGGTGTAACTTAGGGTGAAACACACATTTAGTTTTAAAAAGGTGATTTCTTTATTTCTCCTTTTATAACACTTACTTTCTTCCAAAATTTATTCTGTTTGAACCATGCAGGATATCACAGTGAGAATTTTTGTACATGCACACAGTGTAACAACAGAGCTACTGCCAAAAATTCACATTAAACCGAGATATATCCTAAGCATGAAAAATAGGACAAGTTACAACTAGCAAAAGCAAGAACTATTATTATAGGGAAAACTTCTGATGCACTGGAGCTCAAATTTTACACAGAGGCTCTCTAGAATATAACTAGGCTACACACCAAAAAGTAGCACCAAAAACTATTTCTATAAAGCTACACAAAAATAACTATTTTCAGCCTAGCTATGCACCAAGAATTTATACAGAGACATATTTGACTAAACTGTAGCCCAACTTTCTCCTACAACACAAGCATGGCACAAACATCATCTAGTCTAAAGATGAGCATCACTGGCTAAGAACCATATACATAGACAGTTCATAAAAACGTGATAATTTCACCAGAGGCACGTCTAAACCTAACAAGATGATAGCCATAAGTTGAGCCACAAAAAGTATTTACACGAAGCTGCACAAATCATTTACACAGATCTAGCATAAATACAAAATAAATCATAACTAAAGATTCACTCAGTAACTTTGTGCAAAAACTTGGGTCTAGCCCATACTAGTCATGGCTAACAAGATATCCAAAGATCAAGCTCAGCACATGAGTATATTTCAAGTTATGAACAAACACATTCAAACTGAGTTTGAATTTTAATTTAACAACTACTAATCAAAAGTACAAACAAGCTTTCTAAAAGATGTAGGTCTGTTCATAAGGAAACTAATAAAATTAGTTTTGCATTT
The DNA here is from genome assembly GCA_036936925.1 of Cenchrus fungigraminus. Taxonomy (NCBI): domain Eukaryota; kingdom Viridiplantae; phylum Streptophyta; class Magnoliopsida; order Poales; family Poaceae; genus Cenchrus; species Cenchrus fungigraminus. Next base: position 27,601,413 of record CM072775.1, read on the forward strand.
TTCTGATTTTTCTGTGATTTTCTATGATTTTTCAAGGGCAATGGATCTATTTCAAAAGAAACTAAGAATCTATTTGCATGGACATTCCTGGAAAGATTTGCCTCTTCACAACCACACCCTCAACTTTACGCCTAGGTCCAAAATTTAACAACCAGGTACCTGGAAGGAAAACAGGCCTTGCAATTGGGTCCCTGGGGAAAGGGGGCGGCATGGCCGGCCGAATTCCGACGATGCCGGCGGCGGAAACGGCCGGGAAAAGTGCAGAGCGCGACTAGGAGCTCAACACGGGACGGTTAGTGGCCGAAGGTGTAGTCGGGGTGGTGCCGGCGAGGGAGTGCGCGGCGCAGTGGCTGCGCAGCCGCTGGAGCGGCTGCTCCGGTGAGCCGTTGGCCGAAGAGTGAGAAGGGACGACGCAGAGAGCTTCAAGGGATCCTAGAGGAGACACTGGTGGGCTTAGGAGGTGGAGGTGGCGTCTGGGAGAGGAAGCTTGCCGTGGGGGCACCAATGGCGGACGGCGGTGGCCTATTGCGACGTCAACGTGCAGTGCTCGTGGGAAGGCAACTTGGAGGTCTTTTATAGGGGCACAATGACGACTTGATGACCACAACACCACCAATGAAGCGAGGCGGCATGGCGAGCAACGTGGGACGGTGTGCGGCGGCGACGCGAGTGGCGATCGGCGCAGCTGGTCGGTGCAAGCCGCCCCGTGCGTGCGCGGCGCGTGGCGTCCATGGATAGGGGCTGCATGACCGGGAGGAGGTGGGTCCCACCGCGCGTGCGCAGAAGCGCCCCTCGGTGTCCAGGCCTAGTGGGGCCATGGTGCGGAAAAATTCCTGGCACCAGTCGGCATGGGCGCCGGCGCGATGTCGCGCGGCTCGGTGTCCAAAGCGCCGGTCGCAATTCTGATTAAGGTACTTTGAAGCCGATTTTTGCCACAAACTTGAATTAAACTCTACAAACCTTGAATACCAAACTTGTAGAGCAGCTATAGAGGAACCATTTTTGCAAAGGCTCACCCACCTTTCGATCAAAGAACAGAGCATGAACTGCACGCCAACATGGCAGTTTTCTCGGCCCTGGAAAACAGTGCACAGGGACTTCGACCAAGCTTTAGACCAAAAAAACTTCAAAATCTCCAAGTCCACCCAAAAGCAAAGTTATGTCCCCTGAAATTCTGTACAACTTTTATTTTGGTGGAATTCTGAGTGCTATGGAAGTTTTCGGAGAACGTGGCAAAAGTTCCAGAGAAGGTGTGGTATTAGGGGTTTGACTAAAGGGGTTGGGGTTTTGACCAAGGGTGCTAGGGGTGTCCAAGGTATCACTTGTGTGAAATAGAATCTAAAGTTCACATTGGTTAGGGTTTTGGGGTGATGACCCAGGTTGATCGAAGGTTTGACCAAAGTCAAGGTGTTTGACTTGGGTTGACAAGGTCATTAGCGTTAATTAGCACTACTTGAAAACCTGGGGCGTCACACACATGGGCGCGTTTCTTCGTGGTAAGGTGCAATTGATTTGGGATGTGACGCAAAATGCAAACTACGTCCTTCCCATCAATTTTCTCCTTCTAGGTTCTCGGGACATGTTTGAGGCCAACAGTAAGGCCGTTGATTACTTGTTCCGTGCTCTTTGTGCCACAGAGTTCGATCTTGTGTACGGAGAGGGTGTGGTCGGAAAGATTTGGCTGAAGCTTAATAATGCGCATGTTGGGAACACTCAGGTGCAGGCTCGCCTGTTTGCCACCCACTGGAGATAGTACGAGAATTTCACTCATCTCCCCGGCGAGTCGATTGTTGTCATGTTCCAGCGCTTTACTTACATTGTGAACAACATGAGAGCCAATGTGAACGTGCTCCCTTACACAGACCATGACAAAGCTATCAAGCTCTTGCACTCTCTTGATCGATCTGTGTGGAGCGCCAAGGTCGAGGCTATTCTAGAGTCTGATGTGTATGAGACCCTGACAGTGGATGAGGTGTTTTCTATGCTCAAGTCTTCGGAGGTTGATCATGGCTTGAGAGCCAAGAGCAAGAGCCCCACTGATCTACATACTTTGGCTCTTGTCTCAGTATCGAGGACTAATGCTAACCCAGCTGCTATGCAGTTTCCTTTGTCTTGTTTTGTGTCCATGCCAGATGAGGACTTTGAGATGCTAAGCGAGGAGGATCTCGCGTTGTTGAGCAAGAGGTCTGGGCGGATGTACGAGAACTGCAAGAATGCGGGGAGGAGCTCGGGGATGTGCTATCTGTGTGGGAAGCAGGGGCATTTCATCGTCGAGTGTTCATAAGCTATGAAGGTCAAGAACGACTACAAGAACAAGCCCAAGCACGACTGCAGCAACAAACACCGCTCCCGGAATGACTACAAGGACAAACACAAGGACAAGGGCGAGAGAAGGCCAAGAAAGAGTAGCGGGTACAAAAAGAAGACTGAGGGACCGAATAGGAGACAAGAGAAGGGGAGAGTGAATTGGAGCTGATAAAAATTCTTACCGAAGGATGAACTCACACACACCAAAGAAGCTCTAGACTAGGCACACACAAGCCTACAAGTCCTAGAGACAAGCCACGAATCAAAGAGCGGAAGCACAAGAGAAGAATCAAAGCAGTTTGCCAAATCTGGACAGGCTAGGCGCAGACCGTCCGGGCAGTACGGGTGGACTGTCCGCCAGGCAGGGGCGGTCTGTCCGCACAGACACCGCGGACCATCCGAAAAACGCAACAAAACTCCAGTAGCACACCCCGAAAAATCAGACCGTTCGCGAGGGACCCGCAGACTGTCCAGCCCTTCACGGACCATCCAACACTCGAGTACGGACCGTCCGCAAACTCCGTGCAACCAAGAAACTCCTGAAGCAAGGGATCCAAACACGAGCACGCAAGAACACGTGAAGAACACGAAAAACAACGGAATGCGGACCGTCCGCCAAGGCCGTGCGGACTGTCCGCTAGGCGTAGATAGAAGTAGAAACAGCCCGAGCTCGTGAAGTCAACTCTCCAAAGCCATCACCAGATCTCCCAAACCACTTGAGCTCTTGAGACAAGATTTGGAGGAGATGAGAGGCGTCACTAGGTGAAGCTATGCCCCAAAAATCTCGACTTCTAACTCACTAAATGAACGGGAATCGCAGATCACATGAAACAACCTCCATGAACTCGGGTTCTTCCAAGAACTCGCAAATCAAAGGGTTTTCCTGGCGTTTGAGGGGCCAATATTACACCCAAAGATGCACAAGTCATCCACCCATGATCCCCACAAAGAAATCCGAGGAGAAACACCCTCAAATCGACGAATCAAGCGAAGAAGGAAAGCTACCAAAAATAGCTCCGAATATGACACGAAAATCACAAAGAGCTAAGAGAGGGAAGGAATCACGACGCCGAATACTTCCATACATTGTGACAGAACCGCCCAAATTAATTCCATATTATTGCCTAAACCATTCCCTTGGGTCATTAAGTAATAATACAGAAGTAACTTGTCGCCTCTGCCGGGTCAAGCCTGGTAAATCACTTTAACAAGGATTGAACACTTGTACATCAAAACTCACTGGAAGGTGAGTCCAGAGACAGACATTTCACAAATTATTACATCAAGCTCCATAAGGTTCATTATTACAAACCAAGTCTTTTGCATAGGAGTACATAGTTTAGAGTTCGAAACACAACGGAAATAAAATACTAATCGTCATAAGTAACATCATAGGAGGCCATCCATGATGTCACTAAGCATTGTCATCCTCCCACTCAACTTCCCAACCACGTGGGAGAGAACCAGGCCACGGGAACCCATCATCATTCACATCACCTGGAAACAACAACAAAAGCAAGGCTAAGTATACTAATACTCAGCAAGACTTAACCGTCGGGTGATGGGAGATCACCAACTCTCTAGACATGCAAGGCTTTATGGATAGTGGGTTGTTTTGCTGAAAAGCAACAAAGAGTAGGTCCTTACTTTCAAGTTTTAGCTCAAAATTCCAGTTGATTAACCAGTACTAAGTAAGCAACTATTGCAAGCATAAGTTGTGCAAACAATTAAGCATATGTCCATACTACTTCTCAATTCCATCATTAGAGGGACATATAGTGTATGGTTAAGCAATCTCGGGTAACGGTGAGAGGCTGATGATCGATCGAATAATAACCTTGCAAAGTGGACCTAAACACACGGGAGAATGCATACCCCAAGAATGACAACTAAAACCAAAAGGGGCGGGGTACGCACCAACCAGGCGGTTCCCAACCGTCCTCGTCTCAGGATCCATTTCTACAGTCTTTGGTACAAGGTAGTTTGGCTACGGCCTCTGCCGCCCAACCCCACACATGCACCACACTGTTGCAAGCAGAGGGGACTCTTCCCAAGATTAGTGGTCATAGATCCCATACCGGATTAAGAAGGTACTAGGCTTACCGGTCTCATTCCCGGCAAATGTTTAATACGTTCAAATGCTTAACCACAGACATCTGCTGGCCGGAGCCAATCCCATGCTCTTACCACATGAGCATATCAATTTTACAAAATCTTATGATTCCAACATAAGAGACCTATATCTCGCGAGTGACGAACATCACTCGACTTTTACTGTGTCCTTAGGGCATGGCAACTAGTGACCTATCATGCTAGTATTTGAGCATAGGAACCTAGGATCATGCATCTAGGGTTTCAATTCCACTCCTGAAACGTAAATGCACAAACATAGACAAACATGATTGTAAAAGTTAGAAAACTGGGTTATGCTCCGGGGCTTGCCTTCGCTAGCACAGTCAGTAGGGAAGTCCTCCGAACTTTGGTTCGGGCCTTGCTGCACCTCCACCATGTTCACTTCTCCTTCAACTAGTTCTCCCTCGGATTCTGGCACCAACTTGTAGTTTCCGTCCGGAAGTTCTACACGATATGCATATGCATTAACGTCATGTATTCGTGATTGAGGAAGGAAAACTCAGTTCAGAATTGAAGGGTAAATATGGGGTGTATGAGTGACCACATTCACCTAGACAAAGATATATTCAGCGTACTCTTCCTATTAAAGCAAGGGTGTGTGTGGTTTAACTTCCTTATTTGATGGTGATTGTGTGCACATCTAAATTAATTAATTATCTTTACTTTACCAAAGTAAGGGGTGCTGTTCATTGTTTGATTTGGTGAAGCTCAAACAAATGATTGTAAACAAAGGTAATCTTTGTTTCCCTTTTATTTTCTTGAATTGAGCTTGATTTACTTCGCTGGAATAAAGACAAACAAGGTGACCATGAAACTTGATAGACAGGAACATTATACTATACATGAGCTACTGCCAAAAATTCAGATGAAACCAAGCCAAAGATTTAGCATGAAAAATACAACTAGATTCATCCATTAAAAACACAAATAAATCACACATCAATATATAAGCATGATATGAAGCCCAAACTTTATATACAACATGATATTGATACATAATGCTCATACACCAAAAATTAGAACCATATCTGTAGTAGAAACATAAATTTGAATTTATCTCAATTAACCACCATAAATCAAAAGTCTAATTTACACATGTAAAAAACATCTCCACTAATTATCATAGGGTCACAACAAGGCTGCAGATCTACTGCAAAAAGATCTACTCCATTTGACAAACAATTATTTTTAAACAAAAAAAAACACAGGCAATACAACACAAATAATTCATAACTAAAGATTTACAAGAGATGTACATGCCATTTTTCTACACAAGGACAAGCAAGGACATACAAGCATCATATCCAAAATTCACATCTTGAACAGTTCTAGATTTCAAATTATTTCAAATCTAGCCAAACTGAAGAATTCAAAATTATTCAAAACCTATGCAGTAAAACCATATACACCCTTTCTAGAAAAGCTAGTATTTATCACAAGGGTTCCATAACAGTTGAGTGTGCATTTTTCTGATTTTCCTGTCATTTTATATGGATTTTACAAGATTTGGAATTTGAATCTAGATATGAAGACAAGTTCTTTGCAAACAGGTCCCTGGTATTTCCGTTCTGGCCCCTGGAAAGACCTCAGGTCCTGCAATGCAGTCCCTGGGCGCGGCCAGCGACGGAGATGGCCGGAATCTGGTGAGCCGGCGGCGGGATTGGCCGGGGAAAGTGCGGGGTCCGATTTGAGGGGTTGGAAGGGTCGGAGGAGGTGCCGACGGTCGTCCTCGGCAGCGGCATGGATCTTCAGCCACGGGAACGACAGCTCCGGTGGAATGGTTGGCAATGCACGACAAGGGGAGGTTTAGGAGGCTTTACCAGGGCCGCGGGGAGGTGGGGGAGAGCTCAGACGGGCATGAGCTAGCTCGGGAGAGGGAGCTTAGCGGTGGCGCATCAGTGGCGGCCTGGCGGAGCACGGCGTTGCGGGCAGCGCGGCAGGGCGTCCCTTTTATAGGTGGCAGCACGGCAAGAGATGACGCCACGCAGGTCTGTCATCCAGGGTGGCCGGCCGTGCGGTGGCGCGCGGAGGAGCCCCCAGCCGCGGTGGCGCCGGCGGAGCTCGGCGCGTGACGCGCGACTCGGGTGTTGCCGCCACCGGGCGCGAGCCAACTGGACGGGACCGCCCTTGGAAGGCGAATCTGGGCGCGACGTGTCTAGTGGCATCCGTGGGGCCAATCAGGAACAGCACGGCACGGACGTCGGGGCGGGAAAGCCCGGCGGTGATGCTCGGCGCGCGCTCTCGTGCTCTAGAGCGCGCAAAGGCAGAGTTCGAGGTGGTCAACGCCTGTTTGACCGGGGATAACTCCAAAACTTTGAACTAAACGTCAAAATCTCCAAAAACAAAAGTTGGAGATTGAAGTACCACCTGCAACTTTTACAAAGAGCGACATATGGTTTGAGCAACAGTTTGGCGGGGAACGTCTATCGAAGTTGGCAGGATGCAGAACTCGGTTTACTGTTCAAAACGGAGTTGACCAAGTTTTTGAGCATCTTCCACTTAGAATTTGAAATGCCACTCTACATATGAAATGTGTTCCCAGAAAACCTGCACAACTTTTAAATTGGCAGAATTTGATGTACTTAAGGAGATTTTAAAGATATGGCCAAAGTTCTAGAGAAAGGTATATAGCCTTGAGGGTTTGACCATTTTTAGAAGGGGTTTGACTCTGTTTTCGAGGGCTTTCCACTCAAAATATTCAATGCCATTAATTGACAAAGTTGTGTTCCTGGAGATAACAAACACTTTTCGTATTGGCCGATTTTCAAGCTGTTATACAAAATTTTGAGATTATAGCCAAGCCATCAAAAGACCTGAAAAGAGCGTTTTGGAAGGTGATTGGTTAGATAGGGTTTAACTCCCTTTTCCATCCCGAATTTCAAAAAGTGCCAAACTACAAGGTTGTGTTCCCGAACCTTGGTAACAACTTTCATATTGGCAAAGTTCAAGTTCTTATGTGAAAACTGAAATTAAGTTCAGACCAAGCTTTGCTCCTTATGGTGTTTTAACCAAACTTGCCCGAATTCCCTTTAAACACCATTAGGCTAGGTTGACTCCTTGGTAAAAAGGGATAAACACCAGGGGTGTTACAACCTACCCCCCTTAAACAGAATCTCGTCCCGAGATTGGACAATAGGCTTCGCTAAACTCTTCAGGGAAAGATAAAGTTTACATGGAGAAACGAAAAGAGCAAGGCTAACTCTCCAATATCTAGAACTCAAAGATGAATAAAATATACACGGGTTTCCTCACCTAACTTCAATGTTGCTCGTGAGGGAGCGGGCACTGAATGTGCACATGAAATGCTAAAAACAGGCATAACAGTGGTGCAAAACAGATGAACACCATCGCTACGTCCCAGCACTCTGAATCACACATCTCGAGAGAATGATCCATAGTTAGCGATGTGGGATTGGCTTCCTGTCAGGGAGTGAGACCTGGATAGATCCGCTACCCAAGCAGTTTGCATGTTAAGGAGAGGATCAGAAACTAAGAGCGTAGGTTGTAGTCCACGTGGTGAACTCAGAACGAGGCGAGTATGGCGAAGAAGACAAAGGCACAAGGGTTTAGACTGGTTCAAGCCTCCGGCGAGTAAAACCCTACGTCCAGTTGTGGTGGTGTATTATGCGAGGAAGATGAAGATGTCCCCTTGAATGGAGCCCTTGGCCGCCTTATATGGGGAGGACATACTAGGGTTTCCATTCAAGGTCAGTGGACCCATGTCTCGGTCGGTTACAATCTAGGAAGCTATCTTTCCGGAGTATCCCGTGATACTCGGACCTAAAGGCGGCGGCGCGCCGTGTCCTAGAGCCTTGACTTGCAAGCCAAGTACTGTAGGTCTTCCGGGATCTTGATAAGGTCGCCCAGAGTCATCGGAGTTGTGATATAAGGTCGCTGGTCCCACTTGCAGGTCGGCGGGGCTTCTAGAAGGTCGAGTCCTCTTGTCAGGGACCTTTGGGACACTGGCCGGTGGGGACCCAGGGTACCCATGTCTCTCAAGCCCCCGATTGACATGTAGGCGTAGCGGCCGAGGTGAGGTCATGTCGAAGATTGGTGAAGGCGCATCACCATTGAGGTCGTGTAGGGTGCACGAGGATCCAAAAAAGAAAAACCCCTCCAACGCGCATACGAAGACGAACGTCGAGCTTCTGGAATGTAAGGCCAGAAGGTCGAAGTGAAAGCAAGAAGTCGATCTTGAAGACCGCCGACCTGACCTGGGTCAGGTAATATAAAATAGCTTTTGTCACCTTCAGGAAGGTCGCCATGCCAACCGTAGGTAGGTCGAGCAGAGCAGTAGTGGAAGCAGACTTCCAGTAGGTCGAGGCGACCGAGGGGGGATAGGGCATTGCAAGACGCACTAGTGTAGTAGCCCTCGAGCAGTAAAGTGACCAGAATGGCCAGTTTGATGCTCCGAAGAAGAAAAAACAAAGAACCGAACCTACAGCCTTTTGCTTAGGAAACAGAGTCGTGCTCTGTCGAACCAATCCAATAGGACAAAACCTCTGGAATCTTGTAGAGGACCGCAGACACCAAAGGATGAGATGACCTGAGTCATAAACCCACTGTACGGTCACGGGCCTGCTCCCATGCGAAGCACAAGTCGCTGTCCGTAAGAGACAAAAATGCTCCAGAGGTAGTCAGGTAGGGGAAAGGTGCACCAATGCTTCCCACGGGCAAACAGTAACCTCGTGCTCCACGCGGGTACAGTGACCTTGAGGATAAGGATGCCACGCAAGGAGGCTTGTGGATAAGATCGAAGGTCGAGTGCTCCGGGTATAAATAGGCATCCACTCCATTGAGCGAAGCACCCAAGCCACTTGGAGAAACCATGGCAATGTTGTGTAGTAATTTTGTCATCCTACGGACTTGTGTCCGTCCACCAGAGCATAAAGCTAGTGAAGTTCATGCTTGGAGCTAGAAGAATGCTTGCGAAGCCGGAAGAACTCGATCAGCCTCTTCTTTCGGGCCCACTTAGGAATCTAGGTGGAGCATGGAGCAGTACATGCATCACTGGGCTATACACACTAATGCCTGATGTGATGCTGGAGAACACGACGCTCCACCCGGAGAGGCCCAAGATGATGCTGGTTCCATTTGGAATCTTGTGTGGAAGCTCAAACTTGATGCTGGGTACCACAGGAAACCTGTTGGAGCTTGAGTAGAGGTGGCTGTGTGGCAGCTGCCTCTACAGTGGCTGTAGACGTCTTCAACCAAGTCCTGGAGCTAGGAGAAAACTTGTGACACACCTTATTAGTGTAGACTGCATCGCAAACCTTATGTAGGGTAGCTCAGGGCCTTTAATGTCTTTGTATCTTGTAACTGGACAAGGGCAAGAATCCTTGTAGCTTATGAAGCTATATATACATATCTGCATGATAAATAAAGTGTCTCTAGTAGATGTAGAGGCGTCCAGGCAGCAATGGTATGGCTACCAAGGTCCTAGCGGGGCTATTGTGGCACGCCAACCTTCAGGAGGCCTTAAGAAGCGACAGATAGCTCGTGTCGACCTGGATCAACACGGCTATTGTGCAGTGGTGCAACGCAGGTCGTCAACCTGGAAATTGTAGGTCTAGGCAACCTAGAAGGCAGTCGAGCCTTAGCGACCTCAAAGAGGAGCTGGAGTCATGGCCTAGGAGGCCGCCAACGGGCAGTGGAGCCATAAAGCATGGAGCCGTTGGTGTAAACCCGCCGTGTAGGCTACAGGCGACCTAGTAGGCAGCCGGGCCCAGGAGCCGTGGTGTGAACCTGACGTGTAGGCTATAGGCGACCTAGTAGGCAGCAAGGCGTCGGAGCCGTGGTGTGAACCCACCGTGTAGGCCGAGGCGACCTAGTAGGCAGCAGGGCCTTGTCGACATTGTAAAGGTGATATGATGGACCCGGAGGTCGTCAGACGGCCAGGAGACCTTGATGCGGGTGTAAGATGTAGTAGGGTTGGAGGCTTTGAAGTAGGGCATAACGAGTCTATGGAGACCAAGCCGTCGACTAGAGAGCCAATGGGCATAGATTCCCGCACGACACGTGCCGTTACTGCCTGTGACCGTTAGGCCGAAATAGCCGTTTGAACGATAGATCCGTTGGGTCGTCAAAAATTTTGTCAGGCCGCAGAAACGTTGGGCGCCGCGGCCTATAGCGCCGTTGAGGCCTAGTTATAAAAGGCTGAGTGAAGGGCAGAGGACCCCACCCGCTTCCATTTCCATGCAGAGTTTTAGGGTTTCTCCGCCGCCGCTTAGAGCATTCCGTGCGAATCCGCCGGCGCCGCCGCGCTCAGATCTGTCGCGCCGCACACCGCCGCATGCGAACGAAATCCCTAGTGGTTTTTGGAGCTAGATCCACCAGTTTCGAAGAAGAGGAGATGGCTCCTGAACTTACTCCAGCACCGGAGAACATCTGGGAGCCCTCGACAGTGACAGAGGAGCAGCTCCTAAGTCTGGTGGAGCGCGGGCTGCTGAAGCCCAAGGAGCAGGTGGGCTAGAGGCCGGCCGCCGGCGAAGCCTTCCCTATCGAGGGGACTGGGGAGATCGTGGCCTTCATCGCGCACATCGAGCGCGGATTCGGAGTCCCCATGAGCGACTTCTTCCGCGGGCTCCTCCACTACTACCGGATTGACCTGGTACATCTTGTCCCTGACTCCATCACCACCATTTCCTCCTTTGTCCACCTCTGCGAGGCATACTTGGGGATACCGCCACACTTCAACTTGTGGCGGTACTTCTTCGAGCTGAAGAAGATGGGGAAGTCGGAGGTCGTCGGGTGCATCAGCTTCATGTTACGTCGCCACATGAAGCCGGTGTACATCGAGATGGTGCTGCCGGACAACACCCAAGGTTGGAGGCAAGGGTGGTTCTACATCGACAACCCGAAGCCGGCGCTGGCGACAAGGTCGGGGTTCGCGCCGGTCCCGGTGCCCGAGTGGAACCATCAGTTGACGTCGCGGGAGGCTGACGCCATCAAGCCATTGCTGGACGACCTGGCGCAGCTGAAGACGGGTCGGCTGACAGGCGGCGCGGTGGACATCAGCTTCAGTCGGAGGCTCCTATAGCCAATCCATGATCGGGTGCATTCGACCTACGAGTACTAGGGCCAGGCTGACCCTACCGTGTGGCGCAGCACAAGGTCTCCAAGGAGGAGATGGTGGCGCGGGTGAAGGAGCTGTTCGCTAGGCAGAACCGGAACCGGACGTGCCCCAAGGCGCTGTGCCTGAAGCACCCCACCGAAGCTGTAAGTAACTTGTTGCCAATTCGACCTTGCTTTTTTGCTTGCAAATGTTTTTGCTAGTCTGTGATGAAGGACGCCTGATGCAGGGCCGTGAGGGCGTGTACTAGAGCCCATCTCCCATCCCTGACGAGGGTAAGCGAAGCTTCAAGGTCCGGGCTGCGGAGGACATCCAGGTGCCTCCTCAGCAATACATCAACAACAACCTCTCCGACTTGTCAGTAGGAGGTAGCGATGACGAAGATCCCTCCGCGGGGGGTTCTGCGCCAGTGACCTGGTGCACGCGTCAGGTCGCCGGGAAGATGGTGGCGTCCAAGGCCGCCAAAGTAATCGCCGCCACCCAGATGGCAGAGAAGAAGAAGAAGAGGAAGGATACCACCGCGTCGTCGGAGACGGCGACAGCCAGTGCTGAGGTCGGGACAGGCACTAGTGAAGAAGATGATGCGAGGTTGCGTGACGCCGGCGCAGGGTCAGGCGACACGCTAGCCGTGCAAAAAATGGAGACCCCCCTCGGGGTTGTTGATGAAGGGCACCAGAAGCCAAGTGCTGAAAGGGTGAGCAACCAAGGGTCGCAAAAGAAGTAGAGGCGGGTTCCGCCCAGGGCGATAAAGCTCAGGTTGAAGCTTGGTGGTAGGTACGTCGTCGAACTTGATCTCTTTTCGTATGTGTCATACACGTCACTGTTTTGACAAAATTTGCTTTCTTTTTGGACAGGGGGACCCCTGCTTCGTCGGAGAGTGGCAAGAATGCCTCAGGCCAGGAGGCCTTTGGGCACAAGGTGGAGAAGGCACTGGTGGATCAGTCATCGGCGACGTCGGCCGAAGACGTCACAAGCCAGGCCCTTGGGACCACAGGGACGACAACATCGGTGGCGACCAAGGTCGCTGCTGGTAGTGCCCAACAGGGCGAAGGTCTTCAACAAGAGGACCTGCCCGAGTCGGGCCCGCCACTGACGCAGGAGGCGGACGCTGAAGGAGGGAGCGGACCTGGCGGCAACGATAGCTGCCTCTACTCTGACACCCCATGGGAGGATGACATTCTTGCTGACCGCCACGACCTTGCAGAGTTCAAGGAGGCGCAACAAACGATCGGGAGGATGCTTATTGTAAGTGTTGCCTTTGCGCAGGAGCTAATTTCTTCAACTTGTTCTGATAACTTATGGATGCTGACATTGTGTTGATGTAGTCGCTTGCCGGGCGGGCTCAGGCCAGGGCGAACCTGGTCAAGGAGGGCGCCAAGCTTCACGCGGAGGCCACCGCGGCCCGGGAGGCCGTGCTGCAGGCCAAGATCGAAGCCGCGGAGGAGATCCGACGCCTCAAGGACGACATGGCCCTGAAGGACAGGGCAATGGCCGCCCTGAAGGAGGAGCTTGAAACCGCCAAGGTGAAGGCAAAGGATGCTGAGGATGAACTCAAGATCGTCATGGCAGGTACGTCTGGATATACCCCCCGACCTTGGTTTCTGGAGTTTGTGGTGTGTGCTGACCTTGATCTTGTTGATTCCAGACGCCAAGAAGAAGGAGTCCACCTTGAACAAGGCGCTCAAGGAGTCGAAGGAACAGGTGAAGACCCTCAAGGAGAAGACTAAGGCTGCCCAGGACAGTGAGTATTACTTTACTCGGAAGGCTGCTTATGAGTGTGGTGTACGCCGGGACCTAGAGGTCGACCTCTCCCGAGTGATCCAAACTCTTATTGACCATCAAGAGATGACTGCAGATGTTCAAAAGGAGCTGGGCGACCTCAGGGAGGCCGCTGAGTACCTTATGGAAGTCTATGTCCCTAAGGTCAATGGAGGACCCTAGGAGCTCGTTGCTCGCCTGGAGGAAGCGGAGGGTCAGATGAAGACCTTGCTACTGGACACCGGCAAGCTCGCCGCGGCCGCAGCACTAGCCATGGTGAAGCACCACGAGCCACCATTCGACCTACGGAAGGTCATGGAAGAAATCAACCTAGCATCGCTGGTGAGCTCCGAAGATGTCCAGGACGCCGCAGAGGAGGTCGTCCAGAAGCTGGAGCTCTGAAATTGTAACTTAGAATGTATCAGACTGTAAATGTAAATAGGTCGTGGACCCTTTTGATGATGTATAAACTTGCATGAATGAAAAGGTCACTTTAATTAAAGAATGTGACCCCTTGTTTGGCACAAACACTCGTTATGAGACCTCAAAAGTAATGAGGCTGCAAGACCTACCCCCTCCGCTAACCCAACTCGGTGGAGGAACGGCTTACCGACTGCATGGCTTAGCGTGGAGGCTTAAGTGTAGCCGGCGTGCGAAGGGGGGCCTTGGACCCAAGACCTTGCAACCTCACGACTTAAGAGATACGCATAAAAAGCATAAGAGCTGTAGCAAGAGAAAACGTTTTTGCATAAGGTAAAACCCCTCAGGTCATACGACCCTTAGATTGGCAAAGCCAAGCCCCCGAGCGTATCTGGCCTGGCTTTAGACCAAGCCCCCGAGAGCATCGGGTCTTGATAAAGGCCAAGCCCCCGAGCGTGTCGAGGGGGAGGGATGAATAGAAAGTAAAGAGAGACCCAAGAAGTAGGTTGACAGAAAGGCTGCCGAAAGGGAATCTTTATATTTATTGACTATGAATTACAAAAGGATAGAGTACATAGCTTTTTATTCTGATACAAGGCTCCTAAGGATTGAAGCGACGTAAGTGCTTGATTTCCAAGGGTTCGGGACGCCCTGGCCATCGGTCCACTGGAGGCGATAGGTCGCCGGTCCAATGACCTCCTTGACTATGAAGGGGCCTTCCCAAGGTGCCGAGAGCTTATGCATGTCCTTGGTGTTCTGAATCCGTCGCAGGACTAGGTCACCAACGTTGAAGGAATGTTCCCACACGTTGTGGTCGTGGTAACGACGTAGCTGCTGCTCATGGCAGGTGTGGCGCATGAGCGCAGCCACACAATGCTCTCGAGGTTGTCGAGGGCGACCCTGCGTCTTTTCTCTGCTTCTCCCTCGTTGAAGTACTGGATGCGAGGAGCCCCAAAGGCGACGTCGGTGGGGAGGATGGCCTCTGACCCGTAGACCAGGAAGAAGGGGGAGTACCCTGTGGCTGAGCTGACTTGAGTCTGGAGACCCCAGATAACATGAGCGGGCTCCGCTAGCCACCTGGTTGCATAAGGTGATGCGTCGCCGAAGATGCGGTCCTTGACGGCCTGCAGTACCATGCCATTGGCCTACTCGACCTAGCCGTTGCACCGTGGGTGTGCCACCGAGGAGTAGTATACGTCGATCAGGTTATCTTGGCAGAAGTCACAGAAGTCAGCCCCTGTGAAGGTTGTGCCAAGGTCAGTGACAATCCTTTTGGGGACCCCGAAGCAGTGGGTGATCTCCTAGATGAACTTGGCCGCCTCTTTTGATGTGACGATGGATACGGGCCTGACCTCGATCCATTTGGTGAACTTATCCACCGCCACGATGATGTGCTTGTACCCGACAGGGGCGGTCTTGAAAGGTCCCACGGAATCAAGGCCCCACACTGCGAAGGGCCAGGATGGAGGGATGGTCCGCAGGGCCTGAGCCGACACGTGCTATTGCTTAGCGAAGAATTGGCACCCCTTGCATCACCGGACAAGATCCTGGGTGTCGGCCATGGCAGTAGGCCAGTAGAAGCCAGATCTGAAGGCTTTTCCTACTAGGTTAGCAGAAGCAGCATGGTTGCCACACTCGCCACCGTGGATTTCGTTAGGAGCCTGAGGCCCTCAGATCGCTGGATGCATTTCATCAGGACTCCGTTGGAGGCGGACCTCCGGTTGAGCTCTGTGCCAACGATGACGTAGTTGGTGCTACGCATTGTGATCTTCTCGCGCTCCTCCTTCTCCTCAGGGACTCGGTGCTCGAGGATGAAGGCGAGGATGTCAAGGCGCCAGTCGTCTTCAGCTTCGGTCATGAGGGCATCACGACCTCCAGGCGGGGTCGTGTCATCAGCTGGTGACTTTAGGTCGTAGAGAAGCTTGATGGTAGGCTTGTGTAGGTCTTGGACAAATACGCCGGCCGGGACCAGCACACGCTTGGAGCCTAGCTTGGAGAGGATGTCGGCCGCAACATTGTTGTTGCGACAGACGTGATGGAACTCGAGTCCCTTGAAGTGACCATCGAGTTTGCGCACCTCGACGCAGTAGGCATCCATCGTATCCTTCTGGGCCTCGGACTCCTTGCTGACTTGGTGTTGACGGCTGTTAAGTACCTAATTTAGGGCCGTCAATCCCTGCATTTTATCATAGGAACTAAGCATCCACACTAGAATAGGTGTTTAAACTGACAATTTCCACCAGTGGCTATGCTAAGTTGAATGCAGGTGTTTGGCATAAGAAATGAAGAGAAAAGACACCCTCATGATCCTAGCAAGTTGAGCTCAGCCAATGAGAGGCAGCATGCAAGCATTCCCTGGATCCATGACATCACCAATCCAAGGAAGAAAGCTTCAGCGAATCAGAAGCCACCATGCAGGCATCACATGGATCTCATGGCCCACCAGAGCGCCTAAACCGCCTCCAAACCATGTGGACACCGGGAACCGACCTCAGGACCCACATGACAGCCTCCTGGAGAAAGCACCACGCGAAAGGCGCCCCCTAGGGGTCGGCCGACCCCTAGGATTGGCCGAACCGCCTTAAGGGCAGTTCATCCTGGCCTTCTACGTGGAGCTCGCTCATTGGTCCTAGAAGCCATCCCCGGGGTGTTTGGAGCTTTCACGCTGGTTGCACAAGCCTATAAATAGGAGGAGAGGGGGGTAAGAAGAGGGTGAAGCACACTTGAAGCCATTTCTCACCTTTGCCTCTTCTCCCTCTCTCATTCTCTCTTGGTGGAGGTGAAACCTCATCCCACCATGAGTGTGTGTGTGAGGAGGATCTAGACTAGGTGGTGCTAGGTAGAGAGGAGTGTGTGGATGAGTAGAGGTGAGATAGTGATGATCCGTTCATCATCCATTGTCCCCTTGTACCTCGTGAGCGATGTTGTTCTTCATTTAGACTAAAGTGAGTATTTCATTATTTCCTATTTAGACTAAAGTGGCTCTCATGCATGAATGAGTTGTTCTTGAGTTCTTCATTCGTTCATCATTTAGAGGCTCACGTTCTTCATGAACGTGTCTCCTCGATCTAGTTGACGAACAAGTAATTCATACTTTTGCGTTTGTTCATAAGTTAGAGGTTAGTGTTCTTCATGAACACGACCCTAGATCTTCTGTTATCATCGCATAAGTTTGCATCTCATTTGTATGATTGCCTGTCTATTAGAATATAGTGAGCTCATGCATATCTGATTTAGACCAAGTATCAATCATATCTCCTTGCGCGAATCAATTCAGTGACGAGTAAGGTCTAGCTCAACCTTGCGGGTTCGTCGCTCCGTATTTATACGGAGTGCTATAGTGTTTCTACTAGACGTCAGACGTAGCCGTGCTATAGTAGTAGTCGGCGGTGTAGACGTGGTGTCTAGACTGCTGGTTTAGGGTTCCTTGTAACACCTTGTATGGTTCACCCATCTCTCATGAAGCTAGTTGAGGAAAAACCCTTCTCGGGGATGAGTCATGAGAATCCCTATGATCACGTAAGAGATTTTGAGCAATTGTGTTCTACCCAGGGTAAAACCGGAGCAACACAAGATGTTCTTAAGAGGAACCTGTTTCCGTTCTCCCTCTCCGGGGAAGCGAAATCTTGGTACCATTGTTTTGGTTGCAACCACCTACGCTGGGAGGAATTAAGAGCATCTTTTTGCACTCGATTCTTTCCGGTGCGGCGTGTCGTTTCCTTAAGGATGGCAATCCTCAATTTTAAACAAAGAGAGAAGGAAACCTTAGGCATGGCATGGCATCGTTTTGCCTCTTAGGTTGAAACGTGCCCGATCCTTGGTCTACCCGACCCGGTGCTCTTGCAGCATTTCTGGTTTGGTTTATGAAGAGATTGTGGCATGATGCTTGATGCCATTTCGGGCGGTGCCTTTGTGTTCTTAGAGCCAGAACAGGGACTGGAAATTCTAGGAGAAATCCGAGATTTTAGTTCCCTACCTGACTCGAGAGATGAGGTAGCCAAATGAGAAAATGTCGAAATTCCTAAGCCAATCTTCGAGAGAGCCCGAGCTTACTTGCCAAATTTCCCTGTGCTCTGGTCGAAGATACCACTCCTCACTGGCAGGAATCTATGGGAAAGAGCACCTAGTGCAAATTCTGCCCCTAGATTCCCCTATCATTTCTTCTTTTAAAAACCCGGCCTTCAAGACTTAGTCTCGAGGGAAGGAGGAGGGTAGTAGTCGAGGAAGAGGAGTCGTTCCTAGCGGGGACGATCACTTCAACCTTGCCCGCAACTCTCCAGGAGAGGTCACGGTAGAAGTTTTTCGTGCTTCATGTCAAGGCTTAATCCAAAGTGCCGCCACACTGAGGGTTATGCTAAGACACGAGCCCTGGCGCATTAAACCTCCATATCTTTGGCTTACGGAAGCACGAACTTATATCCGGTCTAGCTGAGCAATCCATGTCATCATCTTAAGTTCAACTAAGGCCGATGCCGATCAAGTCAAGTGGATGCAAATCCTACTCTTCACTTCTTGACCTGATCGATGCCCTACGGGAGTGTGGTTACACACCTATCCTTTACACTCCCATTGGAAGCTTGGGTTAGCTTTTGTGTCATCCCACCTAAGTGAGGGTGAGGTCCTTTGTCGACCCAAGGAGAGGATGAACTAGCAAGTCTGTCACTCTCGATCTACAACTCAAGTGATCGTTCGACCCATAAACTTTCACTCACTCAATCTGGGGTCCGATCATCATTGGGTTCTAGAGGTGAAAGCTTCACTCTTAGAGCACTCTAGGCCTTAGGCCCGGATTTTGTGCTCAACTCCAGCACCTCTATCATCTCTCGTCCGTAGTGCTATAGCCTTGCTAGTTGTGCTCCCTTTCGAAGGTTACCCATCATAGTTCCCTTAGGATGGTTGTGAGGTTTATCTCTGCATTACCATATATACAGCTTGCATCGTACATATGCACTAACCATGCAGGAAGGAAAATACGTCCTATCATAAAGAAACCTGCAAGGAGGACCACAGGGCAGAGTAGGAGGATATTATTAGAGAAAATGGACGATATGAGCAACAGGGCAACAAAAACTCTTCATCCAGGTATGAGTCCAGGTAAGGTCCCCAAGTTGAGCTATTAAAGTATAAAGAGGTTAAGTAAAGTTGTTTGGGATAGAAGGCGGCATATCGCCCAAAATCCCATTCTAGCCCTTGCTAAATCCTCCGACCTTAGATTTGGTGGGCCACCTGACCCAGGGACCCTGAGCCCCGCCAGAGCCCGCACGCCGAAGCTGAGGCCCAGCGGAGCCCAGATGGGCTCGGCCGACCCCCTAGGTCGGTCGACCCACTAGGGCCGCCGCCGCCTCTCATTTTTCGCGTGCGCACTCTTTCGTCCTCCAGAAACCCTTCTCTCGCCGCGTCATGGAGTTTTGCGTCGTGCAGAACCCCATCTCCTCTATTCGATCCTCCTCTCACCGCTCCACCGCCTTCACCTCTACCCGATGGCTTCCGTTGGCTTCATAGGGGAGAAGTCCTTCTGCTTCAGCGACCTCGGGGGCAGCGAGTTTCATCCATGGGATGGAACTCAGGATGATCTGATGACTCCGGAGCGAGGGAGGAAGGGGAGAAGCCCTACTTGAGACTCGGTAGAGCCCCCAGCTAGGCGCGGCTCATCCTCTCCTCCAACCTTCGCCTGTCATGGCTCCCTGTTCAACGTCCTAGGGAAGAAGCCGGTCCCTGGATCAAGCAAGAAGGTGTTGTTTGATGATTGGCCAGGGCCGCCACTAAAGGTTGGAGAACGCTACTCAGGATCTCTGTTCGACGAAGATGGCGACCCCTTTTGCCATAAGTATGAGCAGGATGTGTGGGATGAAGTCCCGCAGCCGCAGACCAGGTTTCGCGTCTTTGGAGTGAGGACCCCTAAGGACAGCTGTGGGGTGCCTAAGCGTTACCCGCCAGATCGGGAGACAGAGCTTGGTGACATCCTAGCTTCATTGCCTAACAGGAAGAACCTCCGTGTGGGCAAGATGGCAGATGATCTACCAGAGGCATACTTTGAGTTTGACCTCTTGATGAAGACTGTGAAAAGGCAGTGGGCGGAATATCGACAGCTCAGGAACCTTCTCCTCAAGACTCGTGAGGACATGAATGCCAAGTTGTAGCGGTTGATTAAAGTCGAGGGTTTGGAAGCCCTCTTTGCTGGGTAGAGGGTCGTGCCCCACTTTTATTTCCCTTCATAGGCGCTTAAGTTAGATTTAATTTATTTCCCTTCCATTTATTTCCTTTATTTCCATCATTTGTGTAAGCACCTATTTCTTTATTAGTGAACTTGAATGAATAAATTTTAGCTCCACCGGACATGTAACCCGGTTGAGTCACTCGTGTGTTAGTTGTTTCTGTTTTTGCTTTTTTTTGTATCGAAGAACTGCACCCAGGTACAAAACAGTGTGGGGGAGAGTTGCACTCTCCAAATGCGAACACGACGGATCATTATTGCACCCACACTACGCTCACACAGCGCTTACGATCGACCACGCTTAGGGAACCTGAATGGGACATGCATTTGTGTGCATCACAAGAATCCCCGTCTGGTCCACACAAGAAATCAGCGCTGGTTTGTATCTCTTCCTCTTCACCATGATTTCTGAGTTTGTGCACTCATGTTTGGTAAATCAACTTAAGAAATCTATGGTAATGCTTACTCCATGCCTAGGGTTGACATGCGTAAGTTTTATTCCTCGTTTTTAACCTTGAGGCTTGTGAACAAAATCATCATAAGGACAACATGCTTATCTAAGTAGTTGACAAGTGAGATATGACTTGATGACATGATCTTAACTCTGTTGGTTCCGGCCCTTGGGATAATTTTGTTTTCGAAAAAAAATGCTCCTGCAAAGCTCCTCTTTGATATGCCACAGTCCTACCAAAGCCATATGATGCTACCAGTTGAAAATCTTATACTCATATGCTGCTTGTCATTACATTGAGCTTTGTCAAATTCTGTGACCCTTGTGAGAATCCTTTTCATCATTTTCATGATCAAGATTCATGTACACACCACATTTTCCCCCTTACTATGCTTCTACACTGGAAGTTAGCAATGTATCATTAATCCATTCCATGAAAATAAGGATCCATAAGCGTTGATCTCTCCCTCTTAGTTTTTGTTACACAAGAGGCATGGCTATTTTTTTAAAAAAAATATGGACACATGAAGGTCCAGTATCGAAAAAAAAGAGTTGGACACATGAAGGGCCACGAAATAAATAGAGATAGCCATGTTCTCAAAAGATTTTTAAACTAGAGGGAGAATCATGCAAAAAGGTGTTCCATAATCTAGATGGTGATAACTAGTATCCATTCCGGGGCTAGTGTCCACCTCATCATCAATCAACATTCATCATATATGTATGGTAATCTCTAGCACCCACTTTGGGCCTAGTATCCACCTTACCATACTCACCGTACCCATACATGTGCACATCTTGATCCGATTGTATGATTTGATTTTCTCTGTGGATCTAGTTTTTGACTTTGTAATATATGTGATGCAAGTATGCCCTATCATTCATACCTACCCTGAGCTCCAAATACAGCCATTATTAGAAGTAGGGTGAAGAAAGGCAATCTAAAGCCTTGGTGAGGACATATACACATTGAGGGATCCGAGAGAATCAAAGAAGGAGGGCAGAGCAGTTCTTTGTCTTTAAAAATTATCATGGAAACCCCAAGTGCTGACCAACAGGTGCTTAAGAGACTTGATTCGTGGTCATTCCTCTTATCAACTACCCAAGATGGCATTGTAGCCAATCCACAGAGTTCACAAGAGCAAGGTATGACTTGGAATAACTCTTATGTTTGTCTTATACCTTTGGTTCAAACCCATGTGATCTTCCCTTTCACTCGGGACGAGCAAAAGGCAAGTGTGGGGGAGTTGTTGACGGCTGTTAAGTACCTAATTTAGGGCTGTCAATCCCTGCATTTTATCATAAGAACTAAGCATCCACACTAGAATAGGGGTTTAAACTGACAATTTCCACCAGTGGTTATGCTAAGTTGAATGCAGGTGTTTGGCATAAGAAATGAAAAGAAAAGACACCCTCATGATCCTAGCAAGTTGAGCTCAGCCAATCAAAGGCTGCATGCAAGCATTCCCTGGATCCATGACATCACCAATCCAAGGAAGGAAGCTTCGGCGAATCAGAAGCCACCATGCAGGCATCACATGGATCCCATGGCCCACCAGTGCGCCTAAACCGCCTCCAAACCACGTGGACACCGGGAACCAACCTCAGGACCCACATGACAGCCTCCTGGAGAAAGCACCACGCGAAAGGCACCACCTAGGGGTCGGCCGACCCCTAGGATCGGCCGAACCGCCTTAAGGGCGGTTCATCCCGGCCTTCCACGTGGAGCTCGCTCATTGGTCCTAGAAGCCATCCCCGGGGTGTTTGGGAGCTCTCACGCTGGTTGCACAAGCATATAAATAGGAGGAGAGGGGGGTAAGAAGAGGGTGAAGCACACTTGAAGCCATTTCTCACCTTTGCCTCTTCTCCCTCTCTCATTCTCTCTTGGTGGAGGTGAAACCTCATCCCACCATGAGTGTGTGTGTGAGGAGGATCTAGACTAGGTGGTGCTAGGTAGAGAGGAGTGTGTGGATGAGTAGAGGTGAGATGGTGATGATCCGTTCATCATCCATCGTCCCCTTGTACCTCGTGAGCGATGTTGTTCTTCATTTAGACTAAAGTGAGTATTTCATTATTTCCTATTTAGAGTAAAGTGGCTCTCATGCATGAATGAGTTGTTCTTGAGTTCTTCGTTCGTTCATCATTTAGAGGCTCACGTTCTTCATGAACGTGTCTCCTCGATCTAGTTGACGAACAAGTAATTCATACTTTTGCGTTTGTTCATAAGTTAGAGGTTCGTGTTCTTCATGAACATGACCCTAGATCTTCTGTTATCATCACATAAGTTTGCATCTCGTTTGTATGATTGCCTGTCTATTAGAATATAGTGAGCTCATGCATATCTGATTTAGACCAAGTATCAATCATATCTCCTTGCGCGAATCGATTCAGTGACAAGTAAGGTCTAGCTCAACCTCGCGGGTTCGTCACTCCGTATTTATACGGAGTGCTATAGTGTTTCTATGGGACGTCAGACGTAGCTGTGCTATAGTAGTAGTCGGCGGTGTAGATGTGGTGTCTAGACTGCTGGTTATCCTTCGAATGCCCTGTATCCCACGGTTTGTCTTGGGGTAGGCCGCGGTAGTGACAGCCATTGGACCCTCTGAAATCCCCCACGTTCGGATACAGCGTGTAGGCGACCCTTTGCCGTGAACCAACTATTATAGTCAGGAGGGGCCGGTGTCCGAAGCAAGATCTTATCCGAGCTTGTTCCTCTCTAGAATCAAGAACCTACAGGAGACTTCACATCACTCACCTACCTCAGCAGGGATTGTGTTCCCTTGGATAGTCACTCGTAGAGTCCCCCATACCGTTCCTTGGATTCGATACCCTTGGGAATACTCCTGAGGTGAAGTGCTACAACAGTGTATCCGTGCGCTTGCGGATTCGTTCGCACCCGTCAGTATACCCGGGTGATTCTTACACGCTCACGCTATCCCGGCGCCATAGTGGTGACGTTAAGAAATACCAACAAGCATTTCTGGCGCCGTTGCCGGGGACAGATTCCAAATCCGTTCTTAGGTGATTGCGTTAAGAAGTGTCAACAAGCATTTCTGGCACCATTGCCGGGAACGGTTGTTGAGAATCTACGAACCCGACTATCCTCGTATCTTTTGTTTTCCTTTTGTTCTACCTTTACCCCTGCTATCCCAGGAAGGTTATCCTTGTACACACCTTCCGCCCATTATGACTGAAACCATGGAATCAACTTTCTGGAGACAACCCGCTCTTCTAACACCTTGTATGGTTCACCCATCTCTCATGAAGCTAGTTGAGGAAAAACCCTTCTCGGGGATGAGTCATGAGAATCCCTATGATCACGTAAGAGATTTTGAGCAATTGTGTTCTACCCAGGGTAAAACCGGGGCAACACAAGATGTTCTTAAGAGGAACCTGTTTCCGTTCTCCCTCTCTGGGGAAGAGAAATCTTGGTACCATTGTTTTGGTTGCAACCACCTACGCTGGGAGGAATTAAGAGCATCTTTTTGCACTCGATTCTTTCCGGTGCGGCGTGTGGTTTCCTTAAGGACGGCAATCCTCAATTTCAAACAAAGAGAGAAGGAAACCTTAGGCATGGCATGGCATCATTTTGCCTCTTTGGTTGAAACGTGCCTGATCCTTGGTCTACCCGACCCGGTGCTCTTGCAGCATTTCCAGTTTGGTTTACGAAGAGATTGTGGCATGACGCTTGATGCCATTTCGGGAGGTGCCTTTGTGTTCTTAGAGCCAGAACAGGGACTGGGAATTATAGGAGAAATCCGAGATTTTAGCTCCCCACCTGACTCGAGAGACGAGGTAGCCAAACGAGAAAATGTCGAAATGCCTAAGCCAATCTTCGAGAGAGCCCAAGCTTACTTGCCAAATTTCTCTGTGCTCCGGTCGAAGATATCAATCCTCACTGGCAGGAATCTATGGGAAAGAGCACCTAGTGCAAATTCTGCCCCTAGATTCCCCTATCATTTCTTCTTTTAAAAACCCGGCCTTCGAGACTTAGTCTCGAGGGAAGGAGGAGGGTAGTAGTCGAGGAAGAGGAGTCGTTCCTGGCGGGGACGATCACTTCAACCTTGCCCGTAACTCTCCAGGAGAGGTCACGGTAGAAGTTTTTCGTGCTTCATGTCAAGGCTTAATCCAAAGTGCCGCCACACTGAGGGTTATGCTAAGACACAAGCCCTGGTGCATTAAACCTACATATCTTTGGCTTACGGAAGCACGAACTTATATCTGGTCTAGCTGAGCAATCCATGTCATCATCTTAAGTTCAGCTAAGACCGATGCCGATCAAGTCAAGTGGATGCAAATCCTACTCTTCACTTCTTGACCTGATCGATGCCCTACGGGAGTGTGGTTACACACCTATCCTTTACACTCCCGTTGGAAGCTTGGGTTAGCTTTTGTGTCATCCCACCTAGGTGAGGGTGAGTTCCTTTGTCGACCCAAGGAGAGGATGAACTAGCAAGTCCGTCACTCTCGATCTACAGCTCAAGTGATCATTCGACCCATAAACTTTCACTCACTCAATCTGGGGTCCGATCATCATTGAGTTCTAGAGGTGAAAGCTTCACTCTTAGAGCACTCTAGGCCTTAGGCCCGGATTTTGTGCTCAACGCCAGCACCTCTATCATCTCTCGTCCATAGTGCTATAGCCTTGCTAGTTGCGCTCCCTTCCGAAGGTGTATTCGTGTGCTTGCGGATTTGTTCGCACCTGTCAGTATACCCGGGTGATTCTTACACGCTCATGCTATCCCGGCGCCATAGTGGTGACGTTAAGAAATACCAACAAGCATTTCTGGCACCGTTGCCGGGGACAGATTCCAAATCCGTTCTTAGGTGATTGCGTTAAGAAGTGTCAACAAGACTTGGTCGATGACAACCTTGGAGTCACCGTACGCTATGAGGCGCTTGATCCCCAAGGAGATGGCGATACGTAGCCCGTGGATGACGGCTTCATACTTGGCGCCATTGTTGGACGCTTTGTAGTGGATCTATAGGACGTACTTCAGGTGATCGCCTTGGGGGAGATAAATAGCACACCTGCGCCGGCTCCTTCGAGGTTCAAGGAACCATCAAAGTACATCTTCCAATGCTCAGGTCGCTCCGATGGTGGGGGCTACTGGATCTCTGTCCACTCCGAGACGAAGTCAGCGATGATCTGGGACTTGATGGCCTGTCGTGGGCAGAACTCTAGGTTGAATTCACCTAGCTTGATGGACCACTTGACGATGCGTCCAGTGGTGTCGCGGCTGTGCAGGATCTCTCCAAGGGGGAAGGTCAAAACGACCTTGATTTTGTGTGACTGGAAGTAATGCCGGAGCTTGCGCGAGGTGACGAGGAGGGCGTAGAGCAACTTCTGCGGCTGGGTGTATCTGGTCTTGCTATCGGACAAGACCTCGCTGACATAGTAGACGGGTCGCTGGACAGGGTAGGGTCTACCCTCTTCAGGTCGCTCTGCCACTAGGACCGAGTTGACCACCAGGGTGGTCGCGGAGTTGTAGAGTAGTAGTGTTTCCTTTGGTGCCGGGGGCACCATCATCGGGGGTGATGTAAGGAAGGTCTTGAGTTGCTCCAAGGCCTGGTCGGCCTCCTCTGTCCAGACAAACTTGTCTACCTTCTTCAGCAGCTTGAAGAAGGGTAGGCCTTCCTATCCAAGTTTGCTGATGAATCGACCTAGGTCCGCCATCATACCGGTGAGCTTCATGACGTCTTTCTTCCCAGTAGGTCGCTTCATCTTTCAGATGGCATCCACCTTGGTGGGGTTCACCTCGATGCCCCGATTGCTGACCATGAAGCCCAGGAGCTTGCCGGACGGGACACCAAAGACACATTTTTCTGGATTAAGCTTCCAGCGATAGCGGCGGAGGTTGGCGAAGGTCTCTGCGTGGTCAGCTATGAGCTTATCCTCTTGGGTGGTCTTGACGACCACGTCGTCGACGTAGGCTTCTAAGTTTTTGCCGATCTGGTGCTCCAGACACTTCTAGATGGCTTTTTGGTAGGTCGCGCCAGGCGTTCTTGAGACCAAAGGTCATGGTTGTGTAGCATTAGATGCCGTGCGGCGTTATGAACGCCGTCTTATCTTGGTCGGAGACCTTCAGGGCTATCTGGTGATACCTTGAGTAGTAGTCGAGAAAGCATAGGAGGACGCTTCCGGCCATGGAGTCCACGACCTACTCGATGCGCGAAAGAGGGAAGGGGTCTTTAGGGTAGTGCCTGTTGAGGTCGGTGTAGTCAACATACATTCCCCATTGATCGGTTTTCTTGGGTACAAGCACTGGGTTGGCGAGCCAAACCAGATTTTTACACTCTCGGATAAATTCGGCAGCTAGGAGCTTTATTATTTCTACCCTAATGACGTCCTTGCAATCTTTCGCAAAGCGGCGAAGCTTTTGCTTGACAGGCTTGGCCGTCTTGCTTACATCCAAGGAGTGCTCAGCGAGCTCCCTGGGGACACCCGGCATATCCGATGGACTCCACGCGAATATATCCGTGATATCCCGGAGGAAACTCGTGAGCGTGAGTTCCTATTTCTTGTCGAGGTCGTCGCCGATCACCACCATCTTCTCTATGTCGGCAAGGTTGAGGCAAACTTTCTTCATGGAGGGCGCGGCATCAAGGGCGGTGTCGGTGCGCTTCTGCTCCGGAATGGCTAGGTCGCTCGAAGCGACCTTCTTGGCCTCAGCGACCAAGACTGCAGAGGCGTCGATGCAAGCGGAGGTCGCGTCAATATCGAGGGCCTCGGAGTCACACTTGAAGGAGATGATGAGGTCCCTGAGGACGGAGAGGACCCCATTTGGAACAGGCATCTTTAACACCAAGTTGGTGTAATGCGGGATGGCCATGAATCTAGCCAACATCGGGCGACCTAGGATTGTGTGGTAGGAGGACTTAATGTTGGCGACCTCAAAGTTGAGGTACTTCGTGCGGAAGTTGTCCTCGGTACCGAAGGT
This sequence comes from Cenchrus fungigraminus, assembly GCA_036936925.1. NCBI lineage: Eukaryota > Viridiplantae > Streptophyta > Magnoliopsida > Poales > Poaceae > Cenchrus > Cenchrus fungigraminus. The sequence continues at coordinate 27,628,709 of CM072775.1, forward strand.
GACGGGGAGGGAGACCTGACCCAGAGGGTAGGCCGCCTTCCCTGGGACGATGCCGTAGAAGGGTTCGTCGCACACCGTGAGTTTGTCGAAGTCGAAGTTCATCTTCTTGAGGGTATCAACGAAGATGATGTTAAGCCCGCTCCCCCATCAACGAGAGTCTGGGAGAGCAGGGCCCCGTCCACTGTGGGCTCGACGACGAGTGGGTAGGACCCAAGATCTGGGATGTGGACCCAGTGATCAGCTCTAGAGAACGTGATCGCCTGCTCAGACCAATGCAGAGGCGCAGGTGGCCGGGTGTGGATGAGGTGGACCTCGCGCTTGTCCTTGCGGTAGCGCCTCATACTGTCGTGGGACTTGAGGCCCCCAACGATCATGTTGATCATGCGGGTCGCAGCCTGGAAGGGCCCGTTGGGGTTGCCTGTCAGAGGTGGAGGCGGTAGGTTGCCCCCATCGCAGCGAGCTTCTGGAGGTGGGTCGCTACGGCGGTTGTCGTGGTGATCATCACATCAGTCGTCGCGGGGACCCCTGTTGTCGCGGTCGTCGCGTCGGTCCCGCTGGTCGTCGCGGCGATAGTTGTTGTTGTAGCGGCGGTTGTCGCAGCGACCGCCGTCGTTCCCGGAGTGCTTGGGGTCCACGGGGGTGCTGAAGGCCTTCTTGAATTGTGAGCACTTGCGGAGAGTGTGAGTAGATCCCTCGTGGAACCCGCAGAGGCTGTCGAGCGTCGTGTCGAACTCCTCCTGGTTAAATGTCGAAGGTCGACGCCCTTCAACCGCCAGGACCTCGGAAGGTCGCTTGCGCAGCTTGGACCCGGAGTCCACTGCTGCACCAGATGTGCCGACAGCGTCGGCGTTGAACTGGTTCACCATCGCCTCTTCCTTGTCCATGAGTTTGTTGACGACGTCCATGAGGCCCTTGACGGTGGTGGCACCAGATTCGTGGATCTTCTCAAAGAGCTTGCGATCTTTGATGCCCTTCTTGTAGCTTTCGACGATCTGGACGTCTCTGACACCGACGCACTTGTTGAGGTTCTCGAAGAACCGGTTGTTGTAGTCATGGAGCCGCTCCTTGGGCTTCATGACGACCCTCCCGAGGTTGAAGGCGTTCCCAGGACGATCATAGGTCGCCTGGAAGTTGGAGGTGAAGGCCTGGGACAGGTCGGCCCAGGACTTAATGCTGCCCGCCTCGTGGCTGTTGAGCCATAGCGAGGGGGCCTCGCCCATCACCAGCGGGAAGTAGGCCGCCATGTGGTCGAAGTTGCCGCCAGCCGCCTTGACGGCGACGTAGTAGGTCGATAGCCAGATGTTGGGGTCAGAGCGCCCGTCGTACTACTTGATGTTGGGCTTGAAGTTCTCGGGGTAGTTCACCAACCTGAGTCGAGGAGCCAGCGAGGGGAAGGCAGTGACAGCTAGGTCATCATTAGTGCCTCTGGCCGGAGCAGCGTCTCTGGGGGCGGAGTGGACGCTGCGTTTCGGGACGACGACCTAAGAGCACGGTTGCCGATCTCGGTTGCCCTGGGCGACCTTCGGGTTGACGTGCTCAGCATCGTACACGGTACGTCCCCGGTTCTCGATGTCATGGCGGTCGCACTGCTCGCGCTCCATGATGTGATGGACGATGCCCGGGGGGCACTTCTCACGATCGTACTCCACGCGATGTCGTAGCTCCCGCTCCTCGTGCTCACGGTGGCGCTTGTCGACGTAGCCACGAATGTCGCGGGTGCGCCGGTTGGCGTCGAGGTTAACGCGAAGGTCGCCGGCGTTGGTGGTGTTAGGCTGCTCCGGGTTGTACTGGGCGACCTCCTCCCTGATGGGGGAGATTGCTTTGCCTAGGTCAATCGGATCGACTGCGCGAATGGTGCGTCGATAAAGATGTGGCGGACTTGGAGGTCGCACTCTTTTCCTCCACCAAGGCGTTGGCGACCCGGACGTACGCGATAGCCTCCTCAGCTTCGGGCGTCAGCTGAGCTTGCTGGAGTAGCATGATGGCAGCGCCCAGGTTGGCCTGGGGGCTGTTAAACATCGCGATCCCGGTTTCATCGAACTCCATGCGTAGGTCACAAGCGTAGGGGAGGACCGCGCGTCGCTATTCTTTTGCACGTCGCTGGGCACGCAGGGCGTTGCCTTGGATGCGCGTCGCCTCCTCACAGTTCGTCACGCCATGACAAGGTGGCTCATTCTTGGAGACTACGAGCACCTAGCGGAAGACGATGTCCGAGTCGTCCGGGGACTGGGTAGGTCGTGTAGCACGGCGGGAGTGCTCTTGATCAATCTTCTTCCGCAGGCGGCATCCGCGGAGAATGTGCTTCGCACCCTTGTGATAGGTGCAAGGCACGTCGAGAGGGTCACGCCGGGTGTGATGTATAGGCCTTAGGTCGCAGGATGGCCTCCGACCAGATTGGATCTGGGAGGGCGTGGACAGCTGGCTGAGGCGAAGGCCAGGCGAAGACTGCAAGCCGAAGGGGAAGGTATCGTGGCGTAAGGCCACCTGCGCCGAGCGTTGAGCTCGGTCGCTGATCTCCAAGGTCTACCTTGTCATGTCGATGACGAGCTCCATCCCCTGAACAAGGTCATAGGGTTTGAGCGGGTGGGTCTCCGATACTAGATCGGAAACGGGGGTGGCGACGGGTGTCGTCGCGACCTGCTCCGCAGTCACTGGAGGAGCTGCGGCCGCCGGAACAGGAGAGGTCGCCGTGAAGGATCCAAAGCAGATCTCCACAGGGTTGGCGAGGATGGCCGCCATGCTCTCCGGGCAGACAACACCAGATCGTGCCACCAAGCTGCACAGCAAGTTCCCAATCGCCTCTACCTGGCGCGCCAACTGTCAGGGGGTGAGACCTAGACAGATCCGCCAGGGGGCTACCCAAGCAGTTTGCAGGTTAAGGAGAGGATCGGAAACTAAGAGCGTATGTGGTAGTCCACGTGGTGAACTCGGAACGGGGCGAGTATGGCAAAGAAGACAAAGGCATAAGGATTTAGACTGGTTCAGGCCTCCGGGGAGTAAAACCCTACGTCCAGTTGTGGTGGTGGATTATGCGAGGAAGATGAAGATGTCCCCTTGAATGGATCCCTAGGTCGCCTTATATGGGGAGGACGGACTAGGGTTTCCAATCAAGGTCGGTGTACCCATGTCTGGGTCGGTTACAATCTGGGAGCTATCCTTCTGGATTACAAGGAGTATCCCGTGATACTCGGACCTATAGGCGGCGATGCACCGCGTCCTAGAGCCATGACTTGCACGCCAAGTACTGCAAGTCTTCCGGGATCTTGATAAGGTCGCCCGGAGTTGTCGGAGTTGTGGATAAGGTCGCTGGGCCCACTTGCAGGTCGGCGGGGCTTCTGGAAGGTCAGGTCCACTTGTCAGGGACCTTTGGGACACTGGCCGATGGGGACCCAGGGGTACTCATGTCTCTCACTTCCTCTTCGGCTTTCTTCTTGAGCTTCTTCTTTGTGATGTTGGCACCAAACGTCAAGTGAACAAGCTTTAGGTGATTTCTTGGATTGACACTGGTAGCTTGAGGAGCTTGACTCTTCTTCACTTCGCTGGGGAAGATGGAGGAAAGAGCTTAATCGACGAGGAATGCTGGAAGCGATAAAGATGGGGGACGTGCGTACCAAAGAAACAACCGGAGGAGAGTGAGAGCGACGGGGATGTCAAGATCAAATGGAGGCAAAGGGAGGGGTAGTGGGAAACCGATGGAAGGTGGTCCATTTATGGATGCTCACCGTGGTGTAGTGGCGGTGGTGCTCACCCCACTTGGGTAGGGGCCGGTGGCAAGGAGGTGTGGTGGTGGCATGTGGCAAACCACAAAACTTTTGGAAAGGGATGATGGTCAACATGTATACCAAAAAGATTCTACCACTTGTAACGTTGTTCTTATTTACTCAATTTTGTGTGAGCAGGGTTAAGAAAGAATGATTTCGAAATTGAGAGATCAAAAAGTGATTAACTCATGGATATCAACATCACAGAATATTGGAGTGCTTCAGAATGCAAACACATATGGTGGGAATGAAACATGTCGATTGAGATATCATGTTTGCATTGCCAGGAGAAGATTACAACCTAAGGGTGAACTCCGAAGACCAAGTCATTAACAAAGTACTGATATGGTTCATGCATAGCACTTGTACATCTCCTTATTTCATTACATTCGTGACAATCTCCAAACTAGATCCACTAGCTAGTCCTAGGTTCACTTTTTATTTTCCTCAAGTCAAAAAAGGGCTCAGGGTGATGCAGGTCCAGACTCTACTCCTGATTCTCCTTGAATCTCCATGTGATTCTCCCCATCTTCGGGCGGAGAATGACAGGTCCTTGTGGTGGAGAGAATTGAGGAGGCAAGGATTTTTGGCCCATTCTGCATTTTCAACCTTCCAGGAGTCACATGATTCAGAAACTTACTCACCATTTAAAAGAAAGTAAGGTAGATCATGTGCAAATGCAAGAAGTGTTGAACGTGGAGAATGCGAATTGGACAGAAACAGTGAGGGAAAAGAAACTCATCTCTCATAGGTCCAGCATTCGCAATAGCACCATTCTAGCCACAACTTGCAACCTACACCAAAGAATGATGTGTAACAGTTTGTCCTATAGATTTTTCTACAACTTTCTAATATCCAAGCCATGAAGAAATTGCAGGAGGGCTCAGATTGATAGACCTTTGGAGTATCCTTCAAGTGGGAGCATTTGTGCGGCTTGATAAAACAGACTTCTGATTAGAGAGTTAAATAGTTGTAGCTTTTAAAAAGAAAAGGGTTCAAGCCCACAAATCTCTAGGGGAAACTTCTTTAGATGATTAAGCATAGATTTGATATTATGGTTGCTGACAGAAACTGATGCTAAGATAGTGGAGAAAACCATTCTTTGGCATGAGGTTTGGCTGTGTTTCAGCACACCACTTTGAAGCATAAAATTAATAACTCTCAGCTCTGAGGTCAAATAGTGCTCATCTTTGGTCAGAATGTGGATAACTTTGTACGCTGTGAAATTGGTATTCATCTCAGAGGCAGAAACTAAGGTTAACATGTCCGAAAAATTCAGAGACCGATGCTCTGTCTTGGCTGTTGGACAGCAGGCAGAGGGTTACTAAAATTTTAACCACTCTCAGCACAAAAATGGAACGATGTTGAAATTTTACGAGCATACAAAACATGAAGTTCCAAACAACTTTAGTATTCCAAGATTGGGCTACGACTGATAGGAAAAAGGGTGGTTTGATCACAACTCAGTTTACTGTCACCCAGAATTTTCAGCAAACAGACCAACACCATTTTGATTATAACTCAAGCTTTACTTCACCAAAAATTCCAAGTCAGAAGAGAAAAGCCCAGGTGCATTGAAAAGGATGATTAGATAAAGGAGGAGGTCAGCGATCCAAGTCACATAACCATACAAAAGTTGGTGAAGACAAAATTGATCCACGCTTGAACTTTGTAGCATAAGATGGAACACAAAGGTGGAAAAAAGAATTGTATCTCAAAAACTATTAGCCCAAAGGTTCTCAAAGTTTTCCGGATTGTTTCTTAGGTGATTGGGTATAAAATTGGTATTCTGAATTTGGGCTAAAACTGATGGGAAGATGGAGGATTGGGCCGAAACTCAGATCGTTGTTGCCCAGAAAATTCAGCAGAAAGGTAGTTACCCAAATTAGCATAACTGAAATTCTGCTTATCCACAAATTCTGAAATTTCACCAGGTACTCTGCAAGGTTATGGAGTACAAAATTGGTATTCAACAATGCAGCTAAAAACTAGAAGAAGACAGCGAAAAGCTTATCCTCTTGGGTGGTCTTGACGACCACGTCGTCGACGTAGGCTTCTACGTTTTTGCCGATCTGGTGCTCCAGACACTTCTAGATGGCTTTTTGGTAGGTCGCCCCGGCGTTCTTGAGACCAAAGGTCATGGTTGTGTAGCATTAGATGCCGTGCGGCGTTATGAACGCCGTCTTATCTTGGTCGGAGACCTTCAGGGCTATCTGGTGATACCCTGAGTAGTAGTCGAGAAAGCATAGGAGGACGCTTCCGGCCATGGAGTCCACGACCTGCTCGATGTGCAGAAGAGGGAAAGGGTCTTTAGGGCAGTGCCTGTTGAGGTCGGTGTAGTCGACACACATTCCCCATTGACCGGTTTTCTTGGGTACAAGCACCGGGTTGGCGAGCCAAACCGGATTTTTACACTCTCGGATAAATTCGGCAGCTAGGAGCTTTATTATTTCTACCCTAATGACGTCCGTGCGATCTTTCGCAAAGCGGCAAAGCTTTTGCTTGACAGGCTTGGCCGTCTTGCTTACATCAAGGAGTGCTCAGCGAGCTCCCTGGGGACACCCGGCATATCCGATGGACTCCACGCGAATATATCCGTGATATCCCGGAGGAAACTCGTGAGCGTGAATTCCTATTTCTTGTCGAGGACGTCGCCGATCACCACCATCTTCTCTATGTCGGCAAGGTTGAGGCAAACTTTCTTCATGGAGGGCGCGGCATCAAGGGTGGTGTCAGTGCGCTTCTGCTCCGGAATGGCTAGGTCGCTCGAAGCGACCTTCTTGGCCTCAGCGACCAAGACTGCAGAGGCGTCGATGCAAGCGGAGGTCGTGTCCATGTCGAGGGCCTCAGAGTCGCACTTGAAGGAGATGATGAGGTCCCCGAGGACGGAGAGGACCCCGTTTTGAGCAGGCATCTTTAACACCAAGTTGGTGTAATGCGGGATGGCCATGAATCTAGCCAACATCGGGCGACCTAGGATTGTGTGGTAGGAGGACTTAAAGTTGGCGACCTCAAAGTTGAGGTACTTCGTGCGGAAGTTGTCCTCAGTACCAAAGGTGACGGGGAGGGAGACCCGACCTAGGGGGTAGGCCGCCTTCCCTGGGACGATGCCGTAGAAGGGTTCGTCGCACGCCGTGAGTTTGTCGAAGTCGAAGTTCATCTTCTTGAGGGTATCAACGAAGATGATGTTAAGCCCGCTCCCCCATCAACGAGAGTCTGGGAGAGCAGGGCCCCGTCCACTGTGGGCTCGACGACGAGTGGGTAGGACCCAGGATCTGGGATGTGGACCCAGTGATCAGCTCTAGAGAACATGATCGTCTGCTTAGACCAATGCAGAGGCGCAGTTGGCCGGGTGTGGATGAGGTGGACCTCGCGCTTGTCCTTGCGGTAGCGCCTCCTACTGTCGTGGGACTTGAGGCCCCCAACGATCATGTTGATCGTGCGGGTCGCAGCCTGGAAGGGCCTGTTGGGGTTGCCTGTCGGAGGTGGAGGCAGTAGGTTGCCCCCATCGCAGTGAGCTTCTGGAGGTGGGTCGCTGCGGCGGTTGTCGTGGTGATCGTCACGTCAGTCGTCGCGGGGACCCCTATTGTCACGGTCGTCGCGTAGGTCCCGCTGGTCGTCGCGGCGATAGTTGTTGTTGTAACGGCGGTTGTCGCAGCGACCGCCGTCGTTCCCGGAGTGCTTGGGGTCCACGGGGGTGCTGAAGGCCTTCTTGAATTGCGAGCACTTGCGGAGAGTGTGAGTAGATCCCTTGTGGAACCCGCGGAGGCTGTCGAGCGTCGTGTCGAACTCCTCCTGGTTAAATGTCGAAGTTCCACGCCCTTCAACCGCCAGGACCTCGGAAGGTCACTTGCGCAGCTTGGACCCGGAGTCCACTGCTGCACCAGATGTGCCGACAGCGTCGGCGTCGAACTGGTTCACCATCGCCACTTCCGTGTCCATGAGTTTGTTGACGATGTCCATGAGGCCCTTGACGGTGGTGGCACCAGATTCGTGGATCTTCTCAAAGAGCTTGCGATCTTTGATGCCCTTCTTGTAGCTTTCGACGATCTGGACGTCTCTGACACCGACACACTTGTTGAGGTTCTCGAAGAACCGGTTGTTGTAGTCATGGAGCCGCTCCTTTGGCTTCATGACGACCCTCCCGAGGTTGAAGGTGTTCCCAGGACGATCATAGGTCGCCTGGAAGTTGGAGGTGAAGGCCTGGGACAGGTTGGCCCAGGACTTAATGCTACCCGCCTCGAGGCAGTTGAGCCATAGCGAGGGGTCTCGCCCATCACCAGCGGGAAGTAGGCCGCCATGTGGTCGAAGTTGCCGCCAGCCGCCTTGACGGCGACGTAGTAGGTCGATAGCCAGATGTTGGGGTCGGAGCGCCCATCGTACTACTTGATGTTAGGCTTGAAGTTCTCAGGGTAGTTCACCGACCTGAGTCGAGGAGCCAGCGCGGGGAAGGCGGTGACAGCTAGGTCATCACTAGTGCCTCTAGCCGGAGCAGCGTCTCTGGGGGCGGAGTGGACGCTGCGTTCCGGGACGATGACCTAAGAGCACGGTTGCCGATCTCGGTTGCCCTGGGTGACCTTCGGGTTGGTGTGCTCGGCGTCGTACACGGTACGTCCCCGGTTCTCGATGTCATGGCGGTCGTGCTGCTCGCGCTCCATGATGTGATGGACGATGCCCGGGGGGTCGTACTCACGATCATACTCCACGCGATGTCGTAGCTCCCGCTCCTCGCGCTCACAGTGGCGCTGGTCGACGTAGCCACGAATGTCGCGGGTGCGTCGGTTGGCGTCGAGGTTAACGCGAAGGTCGCCGGTGTTGGCAGTGTTAGGCTGCTCCAGGTTGTACTGGGTGACCTCCTCCCTGATGGGGGAGATTGCTTTGCCTAGGTCGATGGGATCGACTGCGCGAATGGTGCGTCGATGAAGATGTGGCGGACTTGGAGGTCGCGCTCTTTTCCTCCACCAAGGCGTTGGTGACCCGGAGGTACGCGATAGCCTCCTCAGCTTCGGGCGTCAGCTGAGCTTGCTGGAGTCGACCTGGGGGCTGTTAAACGTCGCGATCCCGGTTTCTTTGAACTCCATGCGTAGGTCACGAGCGCAGGGGAGGACCGCGCGTCGCTATTCTTCTGCACGTCGCTGGGCACGCAGGGCGTTGCCTTGGATGCGCGTCGCCTCCTCACAGTTCGTCACGCCATGACAAGGTGGCTCATTCTTGGAGACCACGTGCACCTAGCGGAAGACGATGTCCGAGTCGTCCGGGGACTAGGTAGGTCGTGTAGCACGGCGGGAGTGCTCTTGGTCAATCTTCTTCTGCAGGCGGCATCTGCGGAGAATGTGCTTCACACCCTTGTGATAGGTGCAAGGCACGTCGAGAGGGTCACGCTGGGGGTGATGTATAGGCCTTAGGTCGCTGGATGGCCTCCGACCAGATTGGATCTGGGAGGGCATGGACAGCTGGCTGAGGCGAAGGCCAGGCGAAGACTGCAAGCCGAAGGGGAAGGTATCGTGGCGTAAGGCCACCTGCACCGAGCGTTGAGCTCGGTCGCAGATCTCCAAGGTCTACCTTGTCATGTCGATGACGAGCTCCATCCCCTGAACAAGGTCATAGGGTCTGGGCGGGTCGGTCTCCGATACTAGATCGGAAACGGGGGTGGCGACGGGCGCCGTCGCGACCTACTCCGCAGTCACTGGAGGAGCTGCGGCCGCCGGAACAGGAGAGGTCGCCGTGAAGGATCCAAAGCAGATCTCCACAGGGTTGGCGAGGCTGGCCGCCATGGTCTCCGGGAAGACAACACCAGATCGTGCCACCATGCTGCACAGCGAGTTCCCGATCACCCCTACCTGGTGCGCTAACTATCAGGGGGTGAGACCTAGACAGATCCGCCAGGGGCTACCCAAGCAGTTTGCAGGTTAAGGAGAGGATCGGAAACAAAGAGCGTATGTGGTAGTCCACGTGGTGAACTCAGAACGGGGCGAGTATGGTAAAGAAGACAAAGGCATAAGGGTTTAGACTGGTTCAGGCCTCCGGAGAGTAAAACCCTACGTCCAGTTGTGGTGGTGGATTATGCAAGGAAGATGAAGATGTCCCCTTGAAAGGAGCCCTAGGCCGCCTTATATGGGGAGGACGGACTAAGGTTTCCAATCAAGGTCGGTGGACCCATGTCTGGGTCGGTTACAATCTGGGAAGCTATCCTTCTGGATTACAAGGAGTATCCCGTGATACTCGGACCTATAGGCGGCGATGCGCCGCGTCCTAGAGTCTTGACTTGCACGCCAAGTACTGCAAGTCTTCCGGGATCTTGATAAGGTCGCCCGGAGTCGTCGGAGTTGTGGATAAGGTCGCTGGGCCCACTTGCAGGTCGGCGGGGCTTCTGGAAGCTCGGGTCCACTTGTCAGGGACCTTTGAGACACTGGCCGATGGGGACCCAGGGGTACCCATGTCTCTCAATTCCTCTTCGGCTTTCTTCTTGAGCTTCTTCTTTGTGATGTTGGCACCAAACGTCAAGTGAACAAGCTTTAGGTGATTTCTTGGATTGACACTGGTAGCTTGAGGAGCTTGACTCTTCTTCACTTTGCTGGGGAAGATGGAGGAAAGAGCTTAATTGACGAGGAATGCTGGAAGCGATGAAGATGGGGGACGTGCGTACCAAAGAAACAGCCGGAGGAGAGTGAGAGCGATGGGGATGTCAAGCTCAAATGGAGGCAAAGGGAGGGGTAGTGGGAAACCGATGGAAGGTGGTCCATTTATGGATGCTCACCGTGGTGTAGTGGCGGTGGTGCTCACCCCACTTGGGTAGGGGCCGGTGCCAAGGAGGTGTGGTGGTGGCATGTGGCAAACAACAAAACTTTTGGAAAGGGATGATGGTCAACATGTATACCAAAAAGATTCTGCCACTTGTAACGTTGTTCTTATTTACTCAATTTTGTGTGAGCAGGGTTAAGAAAGAATGATTTCGAAATTGAGAGATCAAAAAGTGATTAACTCATGGATATCAACATCACAGAATATCTGAGTGCTTCAGAATGCAAACACATATGGTGGGAATGAAACATGTCGATTGAGATATCATGTTTGCATTGCCAGGAGAAGATTACAACCTAAGGGTGAACTCCGAAGACCAAGTCATTAACAAAGTACTGATATGGTTCATGCATAGCACTTGTACATCTCCTTATTTCATTACATTCGTGACAATCTCCAAACTAGATCCACTAGCTAGTCCTAGGTTCACTTTTTATTTTCCTCAAGTCAAAAAAGGGCTCAGGGTGATGCAGGTCCAGACTCTACTCCTGATTCTCCTTGAATCTCCATGTGATTCTCCCCATCTTCGGGCGGAGGAATGACAGGTCCTTGTGGTGGAGAGAATTGAGGAGGCAAGGATTTTTGGCCCATTCTGCATTTTCAACCTTCCAGGAGTCACATGATTCAGAAACTTACTCACCATTTAAAAGAAAGTAAGGTAGATCATGTGCAAATGCAATAAGTGTTGAACGTGGAGAATGCGAATTGGACAGAAACAGTGAGGGAAAAGAAACTCATCTCTCATAGGTCCAGCATTCGCAATAGCACCATTCTAGCCACAACTTGCAACCTACACCAAAGAATGATGTGTAACAGTTTGTCCTATAGATTTTTCTACAACTTTCTAATATCCAAGCCATGAAGAAATTGCAGGAGGGCTCAGATTGATAGACCTTTGGAGTATCCTTCAAGTGGGAGCATTTGTGCGGCTTGATAAAACAGACTTCTGATTAGAGAGTTAAACAGCTGTAGCTTTTAAAAAGAAAAGGGTTCAAGCCCACAAATCTCTAGGGGAAACTTCTTTAGATGATTAAGCATAGATTTGATATTATGGTTGCTGACAGAAACTGATGCTAAGATAGTGGAGAAAACCATTCTTTGGCATGAGGTTTGGCTGTGTTTCAGCATACCACTTTGAAGCATAAAATTAATAACTCTCAGCTCTGAGGTCAAATAGTGCTCATCTTTGGTCAGAATGTGGATAACTTTGTACGCTGTGAAATTGGTATTCATCTCAGAGGCAGAAACTAAGGTTAACATGTCCGAAAAATTCAGAGACCGATGCTCTGTCTTGGCTGTTGGACAACAGGCAGAGGGTTACTAAAATTTTAACCACTCTCACCACAAAAATGGAACGATGTTGAAATTTTACGAGCATACAAAACATGAAGTTCCAAACAACTTTAGTATACCATGATTGGGCTACAACTGATGGGAAAAAGGGTGGTTTGATCACAACTCAGTTTACTGTCACCCAGAATTTTCAGCAAACAGACCAACACCATTTTGATTATAACTCAAGCTTTACTTCACCAAAAATTCCAAGTCAGAAGAGAAAAGCCCAGGTGCATTGAAAAGGATGATTAGATAAAGAAGGAGGTCAGCGATCCAAGTCACATAACCATACAAAAGTTGGTGAAAAAAAATTGATCCACGCTTGAACTTTGTAGCATAAGATGGAACACAAAGGTGGAAAAAAAGAATTGTATCTCAAAAACTATTAGCCCAAAGGTTCTCAAAGTTTTCCGGATTGTTTCTTAGGTGATTGGGTATAAAATTGGTATTCTGAATTTGGGCTAAAACTGATGGGAAGATGGAGGATTGGGCCGAAACTCAGATCGCTGTTGCCCAGAAAATTCAGTAGAAAGGCATTTACCCAAATTAGCATAACTGAAATTCTGCTTATCCACAAATTCTGAAATTTTACCAGGTACTCTGCAAGGTTATGGAGTACAAAATTGGTATTCAACATTGCAGCTAAAAACTATAAGAAGATAGCCAAAAGAATTAAAACCCCAGTGGTTGTCTCCCAACAAAAACAGCAAACAGGGCTGCACTAAACTGAGCATAACTACAGATTCCCTTGCTCAAAAATTCTGAAATTTTTACAGCAGGATCTTGACAAGATTTGACATAACTATTGTATCTAACTTTTCTCCAGAAAACTCTGTTCAAAGGGTCGAAAAAGTCAGACCAACAGAGCATCCAAAACTGAGAAACAGGGACAGCTATTAAGATTGGGACGATGTGAAGGTGTTTTGGTGAGGTGTTTTAGGATGGATTTTAAGAGTGATTTGATTATTTATTAACAACTTTTAGCATGATGCAAAAGAGTCCTAAATAACCTCACAAGGCAACTCCATGCCCAAAACTCATGGTTAGCACTGGTGGCAAGGCACCAATATACGTCTCTCCCTATAATAGCTAGTCGGATAACTAACTGTTCGAAACTACCGGAATGTGGTTAGTGTACCTGCAAAAGAAAGAACCTTCCATGCCAGCACGTCACGGAAGCGTCCCCAAACATTACCGTTCACTATAGAAACGACACACATGCGTTTAGCGCTGCATGGACAACGTCGAACCTGAGACACGCCCCTTTTGAATGGAGGGTGTCCCCCTTCGCATGTTTGTAATGCGGGATCATGCTCACGTATGGCAAAACGTGGCGACATCACAACCCATGATATGTTCATGTGGAATAGAACATACCATCCTTTGTATGATTTACATACGGAAAGCACACATATAAAACACGTGGGCATCCAACTGGGAAGATAGGATCCGTTGAATAGATTGCCCTATCAACCCTCGCATACTCATGATGCGGCACAACACACGTATGAAACACATGGCTTAAAATGTGCTAGAAGTTAGTTTAGATAAACCATAGATTACTAGTCACCTGAAAGAACCCAAAATCCGTCTAGGGCCTCTCAGACTAGTTCATCCTTAGCGTTCCTAATGTATCTTGCAAACACACCTTAATCATGTCATTGAGGGTGTATTAAGATCTCTAGTGTACAAGTGAGCTCTGATGCCAGCTGTGACAGAACCACCCAAATTAATTCCATTTTGTTGCCTAAACCATTCCCTTGGGTCATTTAGCAATAATACAGAAGTAACTTGTCGCCTCTGCCGGGTCAAGCCTGGTAAATCACTTTAACAAGGATCGAACACTTGTACATCAAAACTCACTCGAAGGTGAGTCCAGAGACAGACATTTCACAAATTATTAATTACATCAAGCTCCATAAGGTTCATTATTACAAACCAAGTCTTTTTCATAGGAGTAATCAGTTCAGAGTTCGAAACACAGCAGAAATAAAGTACTAATCATCATAAGTAACATCATAGGAGGCCATCCATGATGTCACAAAGCACTGTCATCCTCCCACTCAACTTCCCAACCGAGTGGGGGAGAACCAGGCCACAGGAACCCATCATCATTCACATCAACTGAAAACAATAATAAAAGCAAGGCTGAGTATACTAATACTCAGCAAGACTTAACCGTCGGGTGATGGGAGATCACCAGCTCTCTAGACATGCAAGGCTTTATGGCTAGTGGGTTGTTTTGCTGAAAAGCAACAAAGAGTAGGTCCTTACTTTCAAGTTTTAGCTCAAAATTCCAGTTGATTAACCATTACTAAGTAAGCAACTATTGCAAGCATAAGTTGTGCAAACAATTAAGCATATGTCCATACTACTTCTCAATTCCATCATTAGAGGGACATAGAGTGTATGGTGAAGCAATCTCGGGTAACAGTGAGAGGCCGACGATCGATCGATTAATAACCTTGCAAGGTTGACCTAAACACACGGGAGAATGCATACCCCAAGAATGATAACTAAAACCAAAAGGGGCGGGGTACGCACCAACCTGGCGGTTGTTGGCGGTCGATTTCCATCAACCTAGCCATAAGTTTACCTTCAATGTTGGTATTAATTTGATATTCACACTAACGATCCTAACCTTCATTATATGTCAAGTTCGCACTCGTGCATGGTTTTTGGAGTTTGTTGTTTACACAGGGATTAAGAGCCTAAATAAGGACTTCCGAGTAAAGTTCATTAAGGGTTTTACAAGAAGACCATGAAGCCCGGCACAAGCCAAGACACAAGATGAACATGACTCCAAATGAACCAAGGACTAAAGCGTGAAGACAAGAAGTATCGAGGACCTGGACGGAAGATGCGGGAGTCCATGCGGAAAGCACCCTTATCTAAACCGCGAGGAAAATGACATCAAGGACCCACATGCAACTCAGCAAAAACTCATGAAGTCGCGAGAAGCTTCAGGAAGAAAACCGGGGGCGAACCGAGATGATCCTCAGGCTATTTATAGTCCCCGCGCGAAGTTCCAACCAGGAAGTCATTCATCATCCACCGCCGAGGAGCAGAGAAGCTAGAGGGAAACCATCTCGAAGAGGAGGGTCGTGCTAGTTGTCTAGGGTTTCCCTAGCCAACGTGGGAACCTTGCATGGAAGACCACGTCGGAGTTCCGGATCTAGGATCAAGATCAAGGTAGGATCCTAGTTGTGATCTTGTTCATGTATCATTCATTGTGAAGTCTTTGTGAATCCGATTTCTAGCAATCAAGTGCCTTCTCGACGGTTTTGTCTTCTCTTGGTTTTGCTTCTTCCTCAATCTATACTTAAGATAGATTGCTTAGGGTGCTCTTGTAGCTGTGGTGGCTAGAGGTGCATACCCGATCTACCAAGTGTTTTCAACACGTTCCTCGTGAGCGTGCTCTTAGGTTCACCTACACCAGAAGCGGGCCATCGTGACAGGATGTCGATCACGTGTACGGTAGGTGCCTTCGAGGATTGTAATGGAGGCCACATGCTTTTTATGAGATTCGCATTGCTTTCTTCATCTCTTGCTTGGAACTACAACAAAGGCACGATCTAGACTCTCTAGATCAGTTATCTCTTTGCTTTCTCTTGCTACCTCTCATGTTTTAGTAGATTAGATGCATTTGAAGCCTCTCTAAAACAAAGTGCTTTCTCACTTTATTGGATTGATCTTGCGTTGTACATTTTCCACGGATTCGATACCTTGGGTTTACACTTAAGGGAGAGAGGGTCCCATGTGATCCGTATGCTTGCGGATCGAAGTTTACAGCGATAATCAAACGTCAACAGTGGTTCACAACCGTCCTCAGCTCAGGATCCATTTCTACAGTCTTTTGTAGAAGGTGGTTTGGCTACGGCCTTTGCCGCCCAACCCCACACATGCACCACACTATTGCAAGCAGAGGGGACTCTTCCCAAGATTAGTGGTCATAGATCCCTTACCGGATTAAGAAGGTACTAGGCTTACCGGTCTTATTCCCGGCAAATGTTTAGTACGCTCAAACGCTTAACCACAGACATCTACTGGCCGGAGCCAATCCCATGCTCTTACCACAAGAGCATATCAATTTTACAAAATCTTATGATTCCAACATAAGAGACCTAGCTCGCGAGTGACGAACATCACTCGACTTTTACTATGTCCTTAGGGCATGGCAACTAGCAACCTATCATGCTAGTATTTGAGCATAGGAACCTAGGATCATGCATGTAGGGTTTCAATTCAACTCCTGAAACGTAAATGCACAAACATAGATAAACATGATTGTAAAGGTTAGAAAACTGGGTCATGCTCCGAGGCTTGCCTTCACTAGCACAGTCAGTAGGGAAGTCCTCCGAACTTTGGTTCGGGTCTTGCTGCACCTCCACCATGTTCACTTCTCCTTCAGATAGCTCTCCCTCGGATTTCGGCACCAACTCGTAGTTTCCGTCAGGAAGTTCTATACGATATGCATATGCATTAACTTCATGTATTCATGATCGAGGAGGGAAAACTCAGTTCAAAATTGAAGGGTAAACATGGGGTGTATTCAACATACTCTTCCTATTAAAGCAAGGGTCTGTGTGGTTTAACTTCCTTATTTGATGGTGATTGTGTGCACATCTAAATTAATTAATTATCTTTACTTCACCAAAGTAAGGGGTGTTGTTCATGGTTTGATTTGGTGAAGCTCAAACAACTGATTGTAAACAAAAGGTGATCTTTGTTTGCCTTTTTTTTCTTGAATTGAGCTTTATTTACTTCGAAAATTAATTCTGGAAGAAAGACAAACAAGGTGACCTTGAAACTTGGTAGATAGGAACATTATACTATACATGAGCTACTGCCAAAAATTCAAATGAAACCAAGCCACAAATTTAGCATGAAAAATACAACTAGATTCATCCATTAAAAATACAAATAAATCACACATCAATATATAAGCATGATATGAAGCCAAAACTTTATATACAGCATGATATTGATACATAAAGGTCATACCCCAAAAATTAGACCCATATCTGCAATAGAAATATAAATTTGAATTTATCTTAACTAACCACCATAAATAAAAAGTCTGATTTACACATATCAAAAACATCACCACTAATTATCATAGGGTCACAACAAGGCTGCAGATCTACTGCAAAAAGATCTACTCCATTTGATGAACTATTATTTTTAAACAAATCAAAAACAGAGGCAATACTAGGCATCAAAAATAATTCATAACTAAAGATTTACAAGAGATCTACATGCATTTTTCTACACAAGGACAAGCAAGGACATACAAGCATCATATCCAAAATTCACATTCTGAACAGTTCTATATTTCAAATTATTTCAAATCTAGCCAAATTGAAGAATTCAAAATTATTCAAAAACTATGCAGTAAAACCATCTACACCCTGTCTAGAAAATCTAGTATTCATCACAAGGGTTCCATAACAGTTGAGTGTGCATTTTTCAGATTTTTCAGTGATTTTATTTGGATTTTACAAGATTCAGATTTTGAATCTAGATCTGAAGACTGGTTCTTAGCAAACAGGTCCCTGGTATTTCCGTTCTGGCCCCTGGAAAGACCTCAGGTCCTGCAATGCAGTCCCTGGGCATGGCCAGCGACGGAGATGGCCGGAATCCGGCGAGCCTGCGGCAGGATTGGCCACGGAAAGTGCGGGGGAGTGTGGAGGCTCACCTAGGGTCCGATTTGAGGGGTTGGAAGGGTCGGAGGAGGTGCCGACAGTCGTCCTCGGCGGCACCGTGGATCTTCAGCCGCGGGAACGACGGCTCCGGTGGAATGGCCGGCAATGCACGGCGAGGGGCGGCTTGGGAGGCTTCAGTAGGACCATGGGGAGGTGGGGGAGATCTCAGATGGGCACGAGCTAGCTCGGGAGAGGGAGCTCAGCGGTAGCGCATCAATGGCGGCCTGGCGGAGCACAGCATTGCGGGCGGTGTGGCAGGGCACGACCCCTTCTATAGGCGGCAGCACGGCATGAGACGATGCCACGCGGGCTTGTCCTCCAGGCTGGCCGGCCGTGCGGTGGCGCGGGGAGGAGCCCCCAGCCGCGGTGGCGCCGGCAGAGCTTAGCGCGTGGAGCACGACTCGGGCGTTGCCGCCACCTGGGCGCGATGTGTCTGGTGGCATCCGTCGGGCCCAGCGGGAACAGCGTGGCACGGACGTCGGGGCAGGAAAGCCCGACGGCGTTGCTCGGCGTGCGCTCTCGCGCTCTATAGCGCGTAGAGGCAGAGTTCGAGGTGGTCAACGCCTGTTTGACCGGGGATAACTCCAAAACTTGGAACTAAATGTCAAAATCTCCAAAAACAAAAGTTGTAGATTGAAGTTCCACCTGCAACTTTTACAAAGGGCGACATATGTTTTGAGCAACGGTTTGGCGGAGAACGTCTGTCGAAGTTGGCAGGATGCAGAACTCGGTTTACTGTTCAAAACAGAGTTGACCAAATTTTTTAGCATCTTCCACTTAGAATTTGAAATGCCACTCTACATATGAAATGTGTTCCCGGAAAAACTGCACATCTTTTAGATTGGCAGAATTTGAAGTTCTTAAGGAGATTTTAAAGATATGGCCAAAGTTCCAAAGAAAGGTATATAGCCTTAATGGTTTGACCATTTTTAGAAGGGGTTTGACTCTGTTTTCGAGGGCTTTCCACTCAAAATCTTGAATGCCATCAATGGACAAAGTTGTGTTCTCGGAGATAACAAACACTTTTCATATTCGCCGATTTTCAAGTTGTTATAAAGAATTTTGAGATTATAGCCAAGCCACCAAAAGACCTCAAAAGACCCTTTAGGAAGGTGATTTGTTAGATAGGGTTTAACTCCCTTTTCCATCCCGAATTTCAAAAAATGCCAAACTACAAGGTTGTGTCCCCGAACCTTGGTGACAACTTTCATATTGGCAAAAGTTCAAGTTCTTATGTGAAAATTGAAATTAAGTTCAGACCAAGCTTTGCTCCTTATGATGTCTTATCCAAACTTGCCCGACTCCTTGGTAAAAAGGGATAAACACCAGGGGTGTTACATACATCCAGAGGTCAGAGTCTATACAAGAATCTAGCCTAAGGAAATACTGGGAAAAGAAGTAGTCTAGAGCGATTAACCCTAGCCATCCTCTTCTACCTTCTATTTATACTTAGTCTTCTAGAGGTGGTAAATGACCCAACTACCCTAGTGGATCAATGTAAGATACACACCCCTCAGGGGCATTTTGGTCCAAGTCAAGCATATCTCATCGAGCGGACACGCTTCCACCGCGGACTCGCTTAGCCATGATGCAAGCCCCGCAATCACGCCATGTGCCCCCCACCTCGAAGCTTACCGTCGCTCCCGGATCACCATCTCCATCGCGTTGGGCCTTCGGCCTTGGTTTTGAGGCCCAAACCAAGAAACCGTCCACCGATGGTTTTGTGGACAAACCACCAAACCCCGTGTGCAAGCTTCGGCCTCGAACCGCTACCTTGCACCGGCCCATGTCCATGACTTCAACTTGCTCCTCTCACACTGCACGGCTCGCACTTGACCCCATCGGCCACCGGGTCCATCAAACTAAGCCTACTTGCCTCTCCATCACCCGGAGGCCACCACAGCAATGGCCTTTCGCGGTTGTTCTTCACCTGCACCAACAAGAGTCAAGCCGCAACCTGTACCTGCACATTGAGCCAAGTATCAGTCTACACAACGTTGTCAATCACTTATCACTGAGGAGCGACCCACCACTGGTCTTCGGACACTCCTAGTCCTCAATCTCCCCCTTGATGAGTGCATTGACAACACCCATAGTAACCAACACAGAGAAAAAGAAAAAGGAACCTACCATGAACACAAACCTCCAACAAGTGATCCAAAGCCAAAGAACAAGCAAAAACAGGATCACTCGCCAGACCAAGTCTCGGCCCCCTAAGGCAAGGGCAATGGCTCAACACAGCCGAGACAAACAACACTCTACAAAAAGCACGCCACAAAGCACAAAACTCTGGCAAACCAAAGGAGCTCCCCCTGCACATATGCAAACTCCCCCTGAGCAAATGCAATCTTTTCTCAAGTTTTCTCCCCACATGCAGAACTTACCATTTTTCTCCACAAACTCAAACTCTCCCCAACTTCTCCCATAATTTCTCCCCCTTGTTGACGATGCATGAATCAAGCTACCTTGAATGTGCACAAATGCATGTCAAAGCATATACAGTCTACCAAGCTTCTCAGATATACAGAGAGCACAACAAAATGCTACAAATGAGACATAGAGAAAGCAAAGTAAACATGGTGTAGTTAGCGCATTGCCACCAAGAAAGTAGAGACATAGATACATGTGACATCGCAAAAAACATTATAAGCAATTTTCACAAACAAAATTCATCTCATGAGCAAAGCCCTATCCATAGTCGATTTGGGCAAAAATGAGCTAGATCACACAAAGCTCATACAAGATCACAAGTTCTCATCACAAGATCATAGCAAATGCCCATAAGCTACTATATGTCATGTCAAAGCCACCGAGCCATGTGTCTACTTCTTAAAATGAGACTTCTCATGGTAAACATCATGCAATGGTTTAGCACCCACGATATGTACATAAAAGCATAAAGACATGATGATGAGAACATTTTTCAAGCATAAGGCAATTCATAGAACAAATTCATTTTCAAATTTAAGCATGGTACATGAAATACCTTTGCAGCAAAAAGAAGCTTATGCTCCTCCACAAGTGAACATATGGGCTAAATATTCACCCTGACAAATGGGTCTTTGACCCCAAGTGAAAAGAGCGTGATACTCAAGCACAAACTAAGCATGATATAGGCATTTGAGCACAAATAGAGCATGAAAAAGTATCTAGTCATGAGTCAAGCATTTTAAGCATTTTCCTAAAAAGAAGCTATCTCATCATGAACATATGACAATACCATCAAGTGCATAGCATTCACATCACCATTCCCAAAGCATACACATATCTCACATATAGCACATCATAGTGATCAAAGTATATAAGAGAAGCTCATCCTACCACAAATGATCCAAAGATGGCTATCCTACCATGTTTTGTACAAAATGAAAATGCATGCATGAAATGCAACAAATGATACATATATCACATATATACATGAGAAGCTCCAAGATTCATCTAAAAAGGAAAACACACTCCAAGTTCACCTCGCAAGCGTGTGAAGGTAACTTGGTCAAGTGGTTTGGTGAATATGTTGGCTAGCTGATCTTGGGTAGGTACATAGGACAAAAAATGTTCCCTTTCTCAACATTGTCCCTCAGAAAATGATATGTTTAGTCTTGGAGTGAAAGACTGGGTTTTTGGCTACACTTATGGCACTGGTGCTGTCACAAAAGAGTGGAACCTGGGAGCACTCCTCACCAAAATCGCTCATATTGTAGGTCATCCGTAGGAGCTGGGAATAACAACTGGCTGCAGCAATATACTCGGCCTCTGAAGTGGACTGGGCTACACTGGATTGCTTGCGAGATGACCAAGAAACCAAAAAAGAACCAAGAAACTGGCAACAACCAGAGGTAGACTTGCGATGCAGATGACACCCAGCAAAATCAGCATCGGAGTATCGGTGAAGTCCGAGTGTCGAGGAGCAGAATACCAAAGACCTAACTCAGGAGTGTAGTTTATGTACCTGAAAATCCTCTTGACGGCCTAGCGATGTGAAGTCCTCGGTGAAGCCTAAAAACAAGCGCATAGACACACACTGAACTGTATGTCCGGCCTCGTCACCGTCTAGTAGAGGAGGGAGCCGATCATGCTCCTGTACTTTTTCTGGTCCACAGGTTCGCCATCTTCATCCGCATCCAAAGCTGTAGTGGTACTCATTAGTGTAGTCAGCGACTTGGAGTCGTTCATGCCAAACTTCTTCACCATGTCCTTGGTGTACTTTGCATGATGTACAAATGTCCCGTCCTTGCACTGCTTGATCTGGAGCCCTAGGAAAAACTGTAGCTCGCCCATCATAGACAACTCAAATTCCCTGCTCATGTCATCTACAAATCTAGCAAAAAAGATCATGAGAAGAGCCACCAAATATTATGTCATCCGCGTAAATCTGAACAATCAACATGTCATTTCCATGCTTATGGAGAAGCAGGGTCTTATCAACTGTGCCCATCACAAACCCCTTACTCAGCAAAAAGCCTCTCAACCTACCATATTGTCAGGGGGTGAGACCTGGACAGATCAGCTAGGGGGCTTCCCTAGAGGTTTGCAGGTTAATGGAGAGGATCGGGATCTAAGAGCGTAGGTGGTTATGCACGGGATGCACACGGAACTAGGCGAGTATGGCGGCGAAGAACAAGGAGACAAGGGGTTTTAGACTGGTTCAGGCCTCCGGAGAGTAAAACCCTACGTCCAGTATGATGGTGGATTATGCGTGGATGAGTTGAGTTGTTCTATGCATGGAGCCCTAGGCCGTCTTATATGAGGGGACGGGCTAGGGTTTGCATGCACAGGTCGGTTGACCCGTGTCGGGGTCGGTTACAACTGTGGGAGACTTATCTCCCGGATTACAATGAGTATCCCGTGATACCCGGAGCTACAGACAGCGGCACGCCAGGTCGCCGTGTCTTGACTTGTACGCCAAGGCTTCGTAGGTCTTCCGGGATCCTGATCAGGTCGCTGGTCCCACTTGTAAGGTCGGCGGGTCTTCTGGAAGGTCGGGTCCACCTATCGGGGGCCCTTGGGACCCTGGCCAGTGGGGACCCGTGGGTACCCATGTCTCTCAAGCCCCCGATCGACGTGTAGGCATAGCGGCCGAGCCGGGGGTTGTGTCGAAGAATGGCGAAGGCATGGCACCGTCGAGGTCATAAAGGGTGCACGGGGATCAAAAAAGAAAAATCCCTCTGATGCGCGCACAAAGTTGATCATCGGGCTTCTGGGATGAAGGACCATAAGGTCGAAGTGAAGACGAGGCGTAGATCTTGAAGAACCGCTGTCCTGACCGGAGTCAGAAATGTTGTAATAGCAGTCACGACCTTCAGGAAGGTCAAGAAGGCTACCAGGGGTAGATCGAGCCGAGATGTGATGGAAGCAGGCTTCCATTAGGTCGAGGTGACCCGAAAAAAATAGGGCGTCGAAGACACACTAGTGTAGTAGCCCCCGAGCAGTAAAGCGACCAAGATGGCTGATTTGATGCTCCAAAGAAGAAGAAGAAGTAAATCCAAACCTACAATCTTCTGCTCAGGAAACAGATACTCTTGTAGTGTCAACTCTAGAAGACAAGGGCTTCAGAATCTTTGCAGAGGGCCGCAGGCAATAGGTCTGGTGCAACCAGAGTCACGCGTGCACTGTACGGTCACAGGCCGGCTCCCAAGCAAAACACAGGTCGCAATCACCCGCAAAAGACAAAAGCTGCTCCAAGATGCGGTCAGGTAGGGGACAAGCGCACCAATGCCTCCCACGGGTGAATAGTGACCCCGTGTTCCACGAGGGTACAGTGATCTTGCGGATAAGGACGCCACGCTGGCTTGCGGATTAACACCCAATGGCAGGTGATGGAGTATAAATAGACACCCAAGGCTTGAAGCAAACCGTACCAATAGTCGAAGGTGAGTCAAGATGACCCAGCGTAGTAATATAGCCATGCCAGGGGATTGTGTCCGCCCACCAGAGTGTAGAGTTGATGTAGTTCATGCTTGGAACTAGAAGAATGCTTGCGAGGCTCGAAGAACTCGATTGGCCTCTTCTCCCAGCCCCACCGGGGAACCCAAGAGGAGTATGAAGCAGCAGCTGCATCATCGGCCCTGACACTTTCAGGCCAGAGGTGATGCAGGTGGGTGCGGCGCTCCACCCGGCGAGGTTGGTGTTAAAGCTCGGACCTTCTGCAATCTTGCGGCGAAGCTCAGACGTGATGCTGGGCACTGCAGGAGACCGGTTGCTACGCGAGTAGAGGTGGCTGTGTGGCAGCTGCCTCCACAGTGGCTGTAGAGGTCATCGAGTAGGTCCTGAAGCTAGAAGAAAGCTTGCGACAAGCCTTATTAGTGTAGACTGGGTCGTAAGCACTTTTGAAGGCAATTCAGGGCCTTTAATATCTTTGTATCTTGTAATTTGGCCAAGGGCCAAACTCCTTGTAGCTTATGAAGCTATAAATATAGATTTTCATGAGAAATATCATAATTTTGGTGATTGTAAGGGCGCCCAGGCCGCAATGGTACGGATACCAAGGACCCGGCAGGGCTGTAATAGCACGCTGACCTTCGGGAGCCCTTTCGTAGAGACGAGGAACCCGTGTCGACCTGGGTCGGCACGGCCGTTGTGCAGTGACACAACGCAGGTAGTCAACCTGGAAACGCTAGGTCTACACGACCTAGAAGGCAACAGGGCCTTAGCGACCTCGGGGAGGTGCTACTTGACCAAGAGGTCGCCAACGTGCAGTGGAGCCATTAAGCACGGGGCCATTGGTACAACCATTAAGGCAATGTAATAGGTGGCAGGACCTTTAGTGACCTCTTGGAGGTGCTACTTGACCCGGAGGTCGTGAATGAGCGTGTGGACTCATTATTGACATCTGAGGCGACCTACCAAGTGGTAGTACCTGTCAACCTTGAGGAGGTGTTAGAATGGACCCGGAGGCCGCCAGAGGCCAAGAGACCGTAAAGAGAATGATGAGGAAGGGGCTTAAAGAAGGGCATAACGAGTCCACAGACGTCGGGCCATTAGGCAGGAGGCCGGCGAACATAGATTCCCGTACAGCGCGGGCCGTTACTGCCTGGACCCGTTAGGCCGAAAGAGCTGTTAGGCGATATATCCGTTGGGCGATGTAGCAGTAGGTCACCGTGAATGTCGCCGAATCCGAGGGGACGTTTGGAGTGCCGCGGCCCACCACAGTGGAGCGGCCCGGTTATAAAAGGCCGAGTGAGGGGTCAAGGACCCCACTCCCTTCCATTCCCCGCAGCAGCTAGGGTTCTCGATCCACCGCCAAGAGCTTTTAGCGCACAGTTCGCCGGCGCCGCCGTGCTTAGATCCACCGCGTCTAGCGCTGCCGCATGCGCCAGAAATCTCTGGTGGTGTTTAGAGCTAGATCCACGGGCTTCGAAGAAGAAGAAATGGCCCCAGAGCTTGCACCGCCGCCGGAGAAGGTGTGGGAGCACTCGACGGTGACGGAGGCGCAGCTGAAGAATCTGGTGGAGCACGGGCTGCTGAAGCTCAGGGAGCAGGTGGGCTGGAGGCCAGCCGCCGGCGAAGCTTTCCCCTCCGAGGGGACCAGGGAGACCGTCGCCTTCATCACGCACGTCGAACGCGGATTTGGAGTCCCAGCAGGTGACTTCTTCCGCGGGCTGCTCCACTACTACCGCATCGACCTGGTGCATCTCGTCCCCAACACCATCACCACTGTATCCTCGTTCATCCACCTGTGCGAGGCGTACTTGGGGATACCACCACATTTCGACTTGTGGCGGTATTTCTTCAAGGTGAAGAAGACGGGGAAGAATGGCGTCGTCGGGGCCGTCGGCTTCATGCTATGCCGTCACATGAAGACGGTGTACATCGACATGGAGCTGCCGGACAACACCCAAGACTGGAGACGAGGGTGGTTCTACATCGACAACCCGAAGCCGACGCTGGCCACTAGGTCGGGGCTTGCACCGGTCCCAGTGCCGGAGTGGACCAACCAGCTCATGTCGCGGGAGATGGACGCCATCAAGTCGCTGCTGGAGGACCTCAAGACGAGGAAGGAAGAAGGGCTGATGGGCGGCACGGTGGCCATCAGTTTCAGCCGGAGGCAGCTGCAACCGATCTAGGATCGGGTGCACCCGGCCTACGAGTACTGGGGTCAAACCAACCCGACCCACGTACAACAGCGCAAGGTCTCCAAGCAGGAGATAGTGGCATGGGTGAGGGAGCTCTTCAACGGGGTGATCCGAAACCGAATGTGCCCCAAGGCATTCTCCCTCACACGGCCCGCCGACGTGGTATGTCGCTGATCGACCTTAATTCCTCTGTTGTTTTTGCACTTCCCTGTTTCTAAGACGAAGGTCGCCTGTTGTAGGGTTGTGAAGGCTTGTTCTGGAGCCCGGCTCCCCTCGCAGACGAGGGCGAGCGAAGCTTCAAGGTCCGGGCGGCGGAAGACGTGCAGGCTCCACCGCCGGAGTTATTGGAGAACTACCTCTCCGACTCATCGGTGGGGGGTAGTGATGATGAGGACCCGCCCATGGCGAGCTCCGCACCGACAACCTGGCGGACTCGGTCCATCGCTGGCAAGATCCCGGCGCACAAGGGCGTTAAGATCATCTCCGCCACCATTGAGGCGGAGAAGAAGAAGAGGAAGAGGAAGGACACCATGGCTTCATCGGAGACGGCAACGACAAGCACCGTCGAGATCGTCTTCGAGGAGAAGGACGATGCGCAGTCGCACGTCGCCACGGGCTCGGGCGATGTAGCGGCCATGGGAAGATATGCCACTGCACTCGGTGCTGTGAGCGAGCAACAGCCGAAGCCAAGTGCGGGAGGCGTGAGCGACCAAGGGTCGCAGAAGAAACCGAGGCGGGCGCCGCCCAGGCCGATGTCATTGAAGCTGAAGGCCGAAGGCGGGTACGTAACGGAGCTTGGTTGTATGCTTTTCTGCATCAGTGCCGTTTGTTGAGTTCGCCAGTGCTGATGAATTTGTGTGCCTTGGGTAGGGGGTTCCTGCTGCATCAGGCAGCAGCAAGAACGCCTCAGGTCAGGAGGCCACCAGGCAGAAGGTTGAGAAGGCGCCGGTGGGGTAGTCGCCAGCAACCTCGGGCGGGGACGTCACCAGGGAGGTTCTCGAGACCGTGGGGGCAACATCATCGACAGCGGCCAAGGTCGCTGCTGAGAGCGCTCAGCAGGAGGAAGGCCTGCGCTAGCAAGACCTGCCCGGAGCAAGCCTGCCAGAGACGAGGTTGGCGGGAACCGGAGGTGGAAGCGAGGAGGACGAGCAGCATCGGTGCCTCTACACCGGCACTCCGTGGGAGGATGAGGTCGTCGCCGACGCCAAGGACCTTGCCGACTTCAAGATGGCGCAGGCGACCATCACGGAGGCGGCGAAGACGATCGGCAGGACACTCATGGTGAGTCAGAATTACCTTTTTGGAGCTAGGCATTCAATTCAATTAGACGCATTGATATGACGATATTGAATATCGTGTGGACGCAGACCCTTGCCGAGCGGGCGCAAGGCAGGGCGGCTCTACTGACGAAGGGCGCCAAGCTTCACGCAGAGCTGACCACGACGCGGGAGGCCGTGCTCTAGGCCAAGATTGAGGCCGCAAAGTACGTACAGTGCCTCAAGGACGAGGCGACCTCGAAGGACAAGGCGCGCCAACCGCAGAACGAAGACGTCCACCTCACGATTAGATCAAAGGGCGGCGGCGAGGAGGTCGCCGTCGAGGGAGTTCTTCGTGCCGTCGCCGAAGATGACGCTGGGTCCAGCCACCATGCTGCACAGCGAGCTCCCAATCACCCCTACCTGGCGCGCCAACTGTCAGGGGGTGAGACCTGGACGGATCCGCAAGGGGGCTTCCCTAGAGGTTTGCAGGTTAATGGAGAGGATCGGGATCTAATAGCGTAGGTGGTTATGCACAGGATGCACACGGAACTAGGCGAGTATGGCGGTGAAGAACAAGGAGATAAGGGGTTTTAGACCAGTTCAGGCATCTGGATAGTAAAACCCTACGTCCAGTATGATGGTGGATTATGCGTGGATGAGTTGAGTTGTTCTATGTATGGAGCCCTAGGCCGCCTTATATGAGGGGACGGGCTAGGGTTTGCATGCGCAGGTCGGTTGACCCGTGTCGGGGTCGGTTACAACTGTGGGATACTTATCTCCCGGATTACAATGAGTATCCCATGATACCCGGAGCTATAGATGGCGGCACGCCAGGTCGCCGTGTCTTGACTTGTATGCCAAGGCTTCGTAGGTCTTCCGGGATCCTGATCAGGCCGCTGGTCCCACTTGTAAGGTCGGCGGGTCTTCTGGAAGGTCGGGTCCACCTGTCGGGGGTCCCTGAGACCCTGGCCGGTGGGGACCCATGGGTACCCATGTCTCTCACATACCAAGCCCTTGGTGCCTGTTTCAACCCATAAAGCGCTCTTTGGAGTTTGTATACACGATGTGGGTATCTCTCACTCTCAAACCCCGGGGGTGCCTCACATACACTTCTTCCTCTATCACCCCATTCAAGAAAGCACTCTTCACATCCATCTGAAATAACTTGAACCTTTTAGCCACGACAAAGGCTAGAAGGATCCTAATTGCCTCCAGACGGGCCACAGGAGCAAATGTCTCCTCATAATCTATTCCCTCTTTCTAGTTGAACCCCTGAGCCACCAACCTCGACTTGTTCCTCACAACCATCCCATTCTCACCTTGTTCTTCCCCACCCACTTGGTACCTATAGGACGGCAATTTGGTGGTGGATCAACTCACACCCAGACCTAGTTTCTCTGAAAATTCTCCAACTCCTCATGGATGGAATTCACCCAGTTTGTATCAGAAAGTGTGTGTCGAATATCTTTGGGCTCAAACAAAGCAACAAAAGTAGAGTGAGCGAAGTGAGAAGTATTTCGTGACCTCGACCGTGTAGTGCGCTCATGAAGGTCACCTATGATCGTCGACGGTGGGTGATCCACATGTACACACAAGAGAGCCTCTCTCCTGTACACAATCTCCCCCTCAACAGCAGCCTCCACTCGAACAGCCTCAGTCGTAGTAGGCGTAGGGGATGGACCATCCTCGATCGTCGTAGTCGTAGTGGAAGTAGCATGTACACGATCAGCCGCGGGAGCATCACCACCACCATCATCTTCTTCTCCATCTCCATCCTTCTCATCCTCAAAGATCTTCTCACCAACTTCATCGTCACCTGCACACTCAAAGATAGAAGAGCTACATGGTTGTGTCTCATCGAAGGTTACCTCGCAAGTCTCCATGATTCAGTTAGTGTCAAGATTGAGCACACGATATGCTCCAAAGTGAATAGCATAACCGAGAAAATACCATCCGAACACCTATCCTCAAACTTGTCTAAATTACCCTTCCTCAGAATAAAGCACTTGCAATCAAAGGCTCTAAAGTGACTCACCTTGGGTTTTCGCCCATGCATTAGCTCATACGAAGTCCTCTTCTTCAAAGCACGAAGGAAAATGCGATTCGACACATAGCAAGTGGTATTGACCGTCTCGGCCAAGAAACGCCTAGGAGTCCTATGCTCATCAAGCATCATCCTTACCATCTCACAAATGGTCCGGTTCTTCCTCTTCACTATGCCATTCTGGCAAGCGACGTCTGGAGAAAAATACTAACGATCGAGACTAAGATCACTGCAAAAGGCATCAAAATGAGAGTTCCTGAACTCTGTGCCATTGTCACTGCGTATAGCTCGAATGGCATCCCTATGTCTCTCAATCTTCAACCTCAAGATCAAGTCTCGAACAAAGCCAAATGTCTCACTCTTATCCTCCAAAAAGAAAACCCAATAGTACCACGAGAAATCATCAACCACTACCAACACATACCACTTCCCACCCACAGAGCGAACACGAGCTGGCCCAACCAAATCCATGTGCAACAGCTCACAAGGTCGCTTGGTCATGATCGCAGTCAGAGGGGCGTGAGAAGTGGCAACCATCTTTCCATGTCGACACGGAGCCCAAACCAAACTTCAACTTTGGCAATCCTACGACTACGTCTAGGCCACTCAAGCGGGAAAGCAACTCAAAGCTCAAGTGCCCTAGCCTTCTATGCTACTTCCAAAGCTCAGCCGAAACACTAGAAACAAAGCATCAAGGAGGACCAACAGACTGGGAAAAATCGGCACAAAAGATTTGACCATCGGGGACGATTGTACATACAAGATCACCTCGAGAATCAAGCACATGAGAAGCGCCTAACTTAAAATGAACCTCAAAACCCTCGTCAAGTAACTGAGATACTGACAATAGGTTAAAACCAAGACACTTGACCAGAGCCACACTCTTTAAGGTCGCCTTGCTACTCACCTTCACCATACCTTCAGCAAGCAATCGTCCTCTCCCATTGTCCCCGAAAGTGATATACTCCCTCGTACTCACTGGGGTGAGGCTGGAGAACCACCCACAATCTCCGGTCATGTAGCGCTGTTGACGGTTGATTGTCGTTGCAAACTTCGATCCGTAAGAGTACGAACCGTATGGGACCCTTCTTCCCTTGAGTGTAAACCCAAGGTTCTTGTCAACCCAAGGAGCAAGGGGATTGCTAGCGTTCGATCTAAACCTAATCTAGTTGATTAAGACAACCTTTAACTAGAGATTGATCTAAGAGCAAACTAATCTTAAAACAAGAGGTGTGTGAGGTGAACTAGATGTAGAGGACACTTGCCCATAGGGTCTTGGATACATGAACATGCAACCGCCAAGGAATATAAAAACCAATCTAATCTATTGAAGGTGTGACCATGGCTTCACCCATTTCCTTCTCTCACACTGTCACTACGCGAAGGAAATTAAGGCAAAACAACGAACGATCACGGTGTGTTGAAGGGATCAACGGGATTAGTGAGATCTATACACCCGAAAAGCACGGTAGCTAGCCTTAAACATGAAAGCATCATCAACACAAAACCAATAGATTGAAACCATAAACGAGTCGGTGATTACATGACATGATCCGTTACAACCCCATGGACAAATGAGAAGATTACCCCATCAAGACGCTAAGCATGGCGTCGTTGATCATGGTAGATGCTTCCGGCGATGCGTCCTTCAACTCCGGGGGCGCCGTGGCAGGGCCTCGACATCCTCCTTCGCTTGTGGCCGCCTCCATGGACTAGATGAATATTTCTCCCGAGTGCTCTCCTCAAATCTCTTCCGATCCAACCTCTCTTGATGAATGGATCCTCTCGGGGGTATTTATCTCTGTTTTTGACGAATTACTTAGGGTTGAAGGATCTTCGCGAACAAGAAACCGGGGGCCGAACCGACTTCCCGGCCCGGTTCGGTCGCCCCTTCCTCCGAGTGGCCCGTCTTGACATTTTGGACTTTGACCCCAATGTTTGTGTCTTTTTGGCGTCATCAACCCTGTGATAAATCTAGGGGGTCTTCTCGTATGAAATCCGATCTTTATGCCTTGGTCCTCAGAGATGTTTTGTCGTAGCACCTTGGTCCTTGCCACCTTTGGGAGTGAGTTTGCCTTGCACTTGAACACGAACAGGACTCCTCATTTACTCCTTTGAACTCGATGTGACTCCGTCCCATTAGTCCATGTTTTCCTACAAAAACATCACACTTCCAAATGCACATACAAAGTTGAACTTGTTATATCATTAGTGTGCCTAGTGGCGGGTTAGTACCATGATGAAGTTCAAACCAAAGTGTAATGAACATGTTTGGAGCACCAAAATTCACCGTCAACATCTCCCCCATGCTTAGATCTTGCTCGTGCTCGAGCAAGTTTCATGCAAAAGAACACTTGTCCATGGAGTTAAAACTTGTGTCATAAGTTCCTTCCTTACCAGTTAGTCAACCTTTCATCTTTGATATAAGAAACATGAAAACAATAAACACTATATGGATCATGGGTGTTTAGGAAATTACCCAATCAAGTCTTACCCCACAACTTATACCTTTTTGCCGGAGCTCCTTTATCCAACCATACTTACTTTCTTACTTCCGCCGGAGGATTTTGAGCTTTTTCAAAAATAAAATTCCTGCAACAAGTATTAGACAAAATCCTCCTCCAAGTTCTCACATGTTGCTCATTTAAAGTGGCTATTCTAAACAGTTCATGAACTCTCATCTCCAACAAGTCTCTCATTTAAATATATAGTGGAGCTATAGGTATGGCTAGTGAAGCTAACACAAATACTATCAAGCTAGGAAAGTTCTCTAATAGCTGTTCACCTTCCGAGCCAATGACCATGAGAATGAAACCATAATGTGAGGGTATCAAGGATAAGAAGATTTAGAATGGTGGACATGTGCAAAAGGGAAAAGAAAATATGACTCCAAGGCCCTAATGATGTCCTTATTGTCGGATTGCACATGGTTGGAATGTGAAGATTCGTTCTCAACAACATCGCATCCTTCCATTGCACTTCTATTGATCTTCACTTGACTTGTTATCTCTTCTTATACCTTTCTTGCTTTGCCTTTGAATTCCTCTTTTTCCTCTTTCTTCTTTATTCCTTTTCCTTTTCTTTTCTCACTTTTTTTTCTCTTTTTTTCTTTTTTTTCTTCCCTTTATACCCATTTTTTCCCCTTTGCTCTCTTCTCCAAAGCTTTACGCTCGCCTCCTTGGCGTGGAAATACAATCTGAAATTTAGCCAAAATCCTTGCTAGAGACGGAACGAATCTTCGGGTATAGGTTGTGTTCAAGGAATAAGATGAATAAAAAGATATTATGGGTTGGGTATGGAATCCGACGATACATGGAACTTTCGATGTGAAAGTCCCATTACCGAATATATGACGAGGCTAGCAATAAAAGATATAAAGCAAGGACATGATCATTGCTCGAAATTAGCACTTCCAAGAGAGAAAAGCCCTAACCCAATTCATCATGCTAACAACACTTATAGTGGAACGGATATATAAAGGCTTTGTATAGGATAAGCTTGTCTCTCCACTTGGAAGAAGAAGATGCTAACCTTTATTGCAAGGGGTTTTTCATGTAATTTTCAGAAATAAAAACCTCCATCTTTGTAGTAATTGTAGCATAGCTAAACAAGGTTCTAGCTCAAAGTAAAGTATGGATGCTCTCACGGGCAAGAACCCACTAAGCACCACATAAACTTTCTTGCTCATTGCTCATGATCGAATGTAAAGATAAAAGATAGATAAACGAGTAAGCAAGAAAAATAAAACACACGAGACAATTTCAAGACTCTTTTTTTTCTTTATTGACTCAATGCTAACATTAACACACCATGGAGCTAAAAATTGAAAAACTTCAAACCAAACCAACCAAACTACTAGGGCAAAAAGTTTTTTTTGGAACTAGTGCTAGTTGCTCCCCCACGCTTAGACCATACGACGTCCTCGTCGTAATTTTTACAAAAAGAACAAAGGGGAAGAACAACCGCTAAACTTAGTGGAACTTTCCACAAGACACACTAAAAAGAAATAAAAACAAAAATATATACATGTGACGTACCTTGTTTTTCGTCCTAGGCTCGACGTTCGGATTCATCCTCCATTGTGAAAACATCAACGCAGTGTAGGGGCACGACATCGGGTTCAATGTAGACCTTTAGCCGTTGTCCATTCACCATGTATTGGTCACCTCTTGCATCCATGATAGTAACCGCTCCATTGGAGAACACCAAATGTACCACATAAGGTCCGTCCCATTTGCTTTGTAACTTTTCTTTTCCAAAAGTTTTAAACCTTGAATTGTAGAGAAGGACCTTATCTCCTTCCTTGATCTCTTTTGCTTTAAGTCTTTTATCATACCACCTTTTGATCCTCTCTTTGAATGCTTGCACTTTCATAAGCCTTCAACCTCATCTCTTCTAGCTCGCTAATTTGGATTCTTCTTTTCATCGTTGCAGCATCTAAGTCGAGGCTCATCTCCTTTATTGCCCAATATGCCTTGTGCTCTAGCTCAACGGGAAGATGACAAGCCTTGCCATATACAAATTGGTATGGAGTCATACCTATCGGTGTCTTGAATGCCGTCCGATATGCCCACAATGCTCCATCCAATTTCTTTGACCAATCCTTGCCTCCCTTCTCAATAGTCTTATTGAGGATGCTCTTTAGTTGCCTATTTGATGTTTCTGCTTGTCCACTGGTTTGTGGATGACAGGCCGTAGCCACTCTATGCTCGATTCCCAATTTGGACAAACACTTTCGAAAGCTATTCCCTGTGAAATGAGTCCCTCCGTCGCTTATCAAGATTCTCGGAACACCGTAGCGGGGAAAAATGTTATTCTTAACCATTGAGATTGACTCCTCCGTTGACGCCTTACGACATGGTATAGCCTCCACCCACTTGGACACATAATCAACCATAAGGAGTATATGCTCATATCCATGTGAGTTTGTAAATGGTCCCATGAAGTCGATACCCCAAACATCAAATAAATCGA
Source organism: Cenchrus fungigraminus (assembly GCA_036936925.1). Lineage (NCBI taxonomy): Eukaryota > Viridiplantae > Streptophyta > Magnoliopsida > Poales > Poaceae > Cenchrus > Cenchrus fungigraminus. The sequence continues at coordinate 27,662,660 of CM072775.1, forward strand.
TTTGCAAATTATAATTCAAGGGCATGGCATTCCTTTGAGAGATGTTACTGGTTCTTTGGCATTCGGGGCAAGAGGCGACATACCTTTTAGCATCTTTATGCATTTCTGGCCAATAAAATGCGCTGGCCCATACCTTTGCTTGAGTTCGGAAATGCCCATAATGTCCTCTGTATTCCGCCGAGTGACACTTCCTTATTATTTCTTACCTCTCTTCTCTTGGTACACACCTTCTCAACACTCCATCGGCTCCAAGTCTAAAAAGGTAAGGTGAATCCCAATAATATTTTCGGCTCTCGGAGATTACCCTTCTTTGTGCATTCTTATCTAAGTGATCGAGTGGCATTTTTCAAATCGCTCGAATGATGTCGATCATCCAACTATCCTTATCGATTACTCGATAGAGGTGATCATCTCTCATCTTGTCTTCGATGGGCTCCTTATCATCCTCACGATTCATCCTTGATAGGTGATCGGCCACAACATTTTCTGACCCCTTTTTGTCTCGAATCTCAACATCAAATTCTTGTAATAGAAGGATCCATCGAATCAACCTTGGCTTGGCACCCTTTTTTGACAAGAGATACTTAATTGCCGCATGATCAGTGTAGACAATCACCTTGGAGTTCACAATGTATGATCTAAATTTTTCGAAGGCAAACACAACCGCAAGGAACTCTTTCTCCGTTGTTGCATAATTTAATTGAGCTTCATTAAGAGTTTTACTAGCATAATATATAGCATGTACCTTGCCTTCTTTTCGTTGTCCCAAGACGGCTCCAACAGCATAGTCGCTAGCATCACACATTATCTCGAATGGCTGACTCCAATCGGGTGGTTGAATGATTGGTACGGTCATGATAGCTTTCTTTAGTGTCTGGAACGCCGCCAAGCACTTGTCATTAAAGTCAAATTGCACATCCTTTTGAAGAAGGGTAGTTAATGGCTTGGTGATCTTTGAGAAGTCCTTGATAAATCTTCTATAAAATCCCGCATGGCCCAAGAAGCTTCTCAAAGATTTGAAATCCGTCGGTGGTGGAAGTCTCTCGACCGTCTCGACTTTGGCTTTATCCACCTCAATGCCCCTTTCGGATATCACGTGTCCCAACACTATACCCTGCTTCACCATAAAGTGGCATTTCTCCCAATTGAGTACCAAGTCAACCTCCGCACATTTCATGGGAACCTTGTCCAAGTTGGCTAAACAATCTGCAAAAATTTTCCCATAGACGGAAAAATCATCCATGAACACCTCGAAAATTTCTTCAATGAATTCCGAAAACACAGCCATCAAGCAACATTGGAAAGAGGCTGGAGCATTACACAAACCAAAAGGCATCCTTCTATATGGGCAAGTAAAAGTTGTCTTGTGTTGATCTTCTGGGTGAATATGAATTTGCATGAACCCCGAGTGCCCATCAAGAAAACAAAAATAGGAATGATTTGCTAACCTCTCAAGCATCTCGTCGATGAATGGTAGGGGGAAGTGATCCTTCTTCGTTGCTTTATTCAAGCACTTCGCGACATTGTGCAATACGGTACGAGAAGGAGTCCCCGACGAACGGTTCAAGTGGAATCTCTTCCCATACTCACTTGCCGGTGAGGCAAAGAAGTGGTACTCATTCACATCCTTCGAAGTTGGAGGGAATTGGAGCCAATTGACAAGGAAGTTTTGTGAAAAATTCTTCCCGATAAGGAAAGTCCAACATCTATGGTAGCTAGCCTTAAACATGAAAGAATCATCAACACAAAACCAATAGATTGAAACAATAAATGAGTCGGTGATTACATGACATGATCCGTTACAACCCCATGGACAAATGAGAAGATTACCCCATCAAGACGCTAAGCATGGCATCGTTGATCATGGTAGATGCTTCCGGCGATGCGTCCTTCAACTCTGGCGGCGCCGTGGCAGCGCCTCGACGTCCTCCTTCGCTTGTGGCCGCCTCCTTGGACTAGATGAATATTTCTCCTGAGTGCTCTCATTGAATCTCTTTCGATCCAATCTCTCTTGATGAATGGATCCTCTCGAGGGTATTTATCTCTGTTTTTGATGAATGACGGCGCCGGCCAATACTTAGGGTTGAAGGATCTTCGCGCACAAGAAATCGAGGGCCGAACCGACACTAGAACAGGCCAGGTCGGCCGGCCTGGGCCGACCAGCCTAGGCCCTTCCCGGCCCGGTTCGGTCTCCCCTTCCTCCAAGTGGCCCGTCTTGACATTTTGGACTTTGATCCCAATATTTGTGTCTTTTTGGCATCATCAACCCTGCGATAAATCTAGGGGGTCTTCTCGTATGAAATCCGATCTTTATGTCTTGGTCCTCGGAGATGTTTTGTCGTAGCACCTTGGTCCTTGCCACCTTTGGGAGTGATTTTTTCTTGCACTTGAACACGAACGAGACTCCTCATTTACTCCTTTGAACTCGATGTGACTCCGTCCCATTAGTCCATGTTTTCCTACAAAAGCATCACACTTCTAAATGCACATACAAAGTTGAACTTGTTATATCATTAGTGTGCCTAGTGGCGGATTAGTACCATGATGAAGTTCAAACCAAAGTGTAATGAACATGTTTGGAGCACCAAAATTCACTGTCCAAAAGCGCGAACAACCGGAGTCGATCAACCAAAAGTTCTCCATGCCTTCCACCTGCAAATCAAAAATGACGACGAGAATGAGCAAGTGACTCAACACTGGGGTTAGCACAAAAAGAGTCAAACCAGTGTCGAGGCATTTGCTCAAAAGAAGGGTTACCAGAATCCATCCTATCAAAACCTCTAGGCGGAGACCTCTCACGCCTACCACCAAAGAACCTGGCATGTCTCACTAGAGGTGAATGCGTACCATGAGGGGGAAAATATGGCCCGTAGGCCCTCTGAGAACCAAACCTGTGATCGTGCCTCCCAAACTCATAACGATCACGAGCAGGAGCACGTCCAACAAACTCACCATGCCCAAACCCAACACGCCTATCTCTCTGAGGAAAATCACCACCACCTCGAGTGGGAACCCTATGCACAAACCCATCACCTCGAGGTAGAGGCACTCTACGAGGCTCAGGCGCAGCCACCTCCCTCAAAAACCTTTCCTCTCTTCTCCTCTTGAAGCAGAACTCATCCTTATGACCATCCCTCCCACAATACTCACAATGGAAGCGGATTCGCTTTGGCCTAGGCTATGGTTTCTCAGTGGGCTTCTCAGTAGCTTTCTCTCCTGGCTTCACCCCAAACACATTCCCCTGGGTGCTCACAAACTTCATTGGTTTTTGGTAGTTTTCTGTCTTGTGGCGGAATACTGGTGGATCTGGGGTTGTGTCTAGCTTGTTTCTGAGGTGGTTTGACTTGGGTGCATATTTGTTCGTGGGTGTAGTGTGTGGTGGAGTAGGAATGTCTCCAACTTTCTCTTCTCCCTCACCAATCTTCCCAGCCCCCAATGCCTGACCATCGAACCTATTAAACTCAGCCAACATCAAACTCAGCTGAAGCTCATGCCCAGATAACCAACTCATCAATTTCCTCAACTCATCATTCTCATCCTGCAAACGATCAACATAATGCGCAAGTTCCATATTTTTCAAAGCAGCCTCAAGAGAAACTATCCTATAATGAGATTCATCTAGCCTAGCATGCAACACAGGACAAGAAGTGCAAGCATCTAACAAAGCAAGTCTAGATTTCATCTCATCAAGCTCAATCCTAAGCACATCTAGTTCATCAAGAGTTGAGGCATGCTTCTCCTTGAGAGCAGTCAAGTCAGCCAGGAAAACATTACAATCACCACAATCAACCTCATCAGAAACAACAGGAGCTGCTTTCAAAGAGTCTATTTTAGTTCTGGCATCAACAAGCAAAGACTCATGCTCAACTATCTTGTCCTTAGCATCACCTAGAAAAGACCGAAATTCTCTCTTCTCCTTGTTGTTCTTCCTAAGCACATAATCACGATTATCAAGCAACTCATTCAACCTAGCATTCTCTTCTAGCAAGAAGGTGAGATCTTGACATACCTCATCCTCGGAGTCAGAGTTCGAATCCGAGCTATGCTTCCCACCCTTCTGGGAGTTGTGCGCCATGCCGCAGAAACCGCCTTGTGCGACGAAGCTGAGGCCGGTGAAGTTCTTGCCCGTGTGCCGCTTGTCCTTGCGCCGATCTTGCTCTTCATCGCTGCTCGAACCGGATGAGGAATCACTTGAAGTGGAGTCGATGTCACTCGCTCGGGCGACCATTGCTCGAGCCGTCTTCTTCTTGTACCCGCCGCTCTTCCTTAGCCTTCTCTCACCCTTGTCCTTGCGCTTGTCCTTGTAGTCGTTCCGGGAGCAGTGCTTGTTGTTGTAATCATTCTGGATCTGCATGGCTTCCGGACACTTGGCGATGAAATGCCCGTGCTTCCCGCACCAATAGCACATCCTCGAGCTCCTCCTCGCATTTTTGCGGTTCTCGTACATCCGCCGAAACCTATTGCTCAACAAGGCGAGATCCTCCTCGCTCTGCACCTCAAAGTCCTCATCAGGCTTGGACATAAGACAAGACAAAGAAAACTGCATGGCAGCAGGGTTAGCATTAGTCCTCGATACTGAGACAAGAGCCAAACTATGTGGATCAGTGGGGCTCTCGCTCTTGCTCTCAAGCCACGATCAACCTCCGAAGACTTGAGCTTAGAAAACAGCTCGTCCAAAGTCAGGGTCTCATACACACCCGACTTCAAGATGGCCTCGACCTTGGCACTCCACACGAATCTGTCAAGTGAGTGCAAGAACTTGATAGCTCTATCATGATCTGTGTATCGGAGCACCGCCACATTGGCCCTCATGTTGTTCACAATACAGGTGAAGCACTGGAACATCACATCAATTGACTCACCAGGGTGATGAGTCAAGTTCTCGTACTCTCTCCGGTGAGTGTCAAACAAACGAGCCTGCACCTGAGGTTCCCAACATGAGCAATCTTAAGCTTCAGCCAAATCTTTCCGGCTACATCCTTTCCGTACACTCGATCAAACTCCGAGGCACAAAGAGCACGGAACAAGTAATCCACAACCTTGTTGTTGGCCTCAAACATGTCCCATGAACCAGGAAGAAGGGAACTGTCGGGAATGACATAATGAGGATTTTGCGTCACTTCCCTGATCAGTGTACCTTTCCCATGCACAAATGCGCCCATGCGCCTCTCCCACATCTGGTAATTCTTGCCATTGAAGTGCGGAGGACCCGACCCCTTATCATAGTCGTCCATCTTTGGATCTTAGACTGGTTAGAATCATGAAGATCCGTAACCAGCTCTGATACCAATTGAAGGACCGAATAAGCGACCAGAGAGGGGGGAGTGAATGGGAGCTGATAAAAATTCTTCCTGAAGGATGAACTCGGCCTATACCCTGATTGCCACTCTGATCCCTCACACACACCAAAGAAGCTCTAGACTAGGCACACACAAGCCTACAAGTCCTAGAGACAAGCCACGAATCAAAGAGCGGAAGCACAAGACAAGAATCAAAGCACTTAGACAAATCTGGACAGGCTAGGCGCGGACCGTCCAGGCAGTATGGGCGGACTGTCCGCCAGGCAGGGGCAGACTGTCAGCACAGACACCGCGGACCATACAAAAAACGCAACAGAACCTCTATTAGCGCACCCCAAAAAATCAGACTGTCCGCGAGGGACCCGCGGACCGTCCGGCACTTCACGGACCGTCCGGCACTCGAGTACAACCCATCTGCAAACTCCGTGCAACAGAAAACTCCTGAAGCAACAGATCGAAACACTGCCATGCAAGAACACATGAAGAACACGAAGAGCAGCTGAACTGTCAGCCCCTCGCGGACCGTCCGCCAAGGCCGTGCGGACTGTCTGCCAAGGCCGTGCGGACTGTCCGCCAGGTGCTGACAGAAGCAGAAACAGCCCGAGCTCGGGAAGTCAACTCTCCAAGGCCATCACCGGACCTCCCAAACCACTCAAGGTCTTGAGACAAGATTTGGTTGAGATGAGAGACGTCACTAGGTGAAGCTATGCCCCAAAAATCTTGACCTCTAACTCACTAAATCAAAGGGAATCGCGGATCACATGAAACAACCTCCATGAACTCAGGTTCTTCCAAGAACTCGCAAATCAAAGTGTTTTCCCAGCGTTTGAGGGCTCAAGATCACACCCAAAGATGCACAAGACATCCACCCATGATCCCCACAAAGAAATCCGAGGAGAAACGCCCTCAAATCGACGAATCAAGGGAAGAATGAAAGCAACAAAAAATAGCTCCGAAAATGACACAAAAATCACAAAGAGCTAAGAGAGGGAAGGAATCACAACGTCGAATGCTTCCAGACATCCAGAGGTTAGAGTCTATACAAGAATCTAGCCTATGGAAATACTGGGAAAAGAAGCAGTCCAGAGGGATTAATCCCAGCCATCATCTTCTACCTTTTGTTTATCCTTTGTCTTCTGGAGGTGGCAAATGACCCAACTACCCCTAGTGCATAAATGTAAGATACACACCCCTCAGGGGAATTTTGGTCCAAGTCAAGAATATTCTCATCAAGCGGACACGCTTCCACCGTGGACTCACTTAGCCTCGACGCAGCCCCACGATCACGCCACGTGCCCCCCCGCCTCGAAGCTTCCCGACACTCCCGGATCACCACCTCCGTCGTGTTGGGCCTTCGGCCTTGGTTTTGAGGCCCAAACCAAGAAACCGTCCACTGATGGTTTTGTGGGCAAACCACCAAACCCCGCGTGCAAGCTTCGGCCTTGAACTGCTACCTTACACCGGCCCATGTCCATGACTTCAACTTGCCCCTCTCGCACTGCACAGCTCGCACTTGACCCTATCGGCCACCGGGTCCATCGAACCAAGCCTACTTGCCTCTCCATCACTCGGAGGCCACCACAACAAAGGTCGTTCACGCTTGTTCTTTACCTGCACCAACATGAGTCAAGCCACAACTTATACCTGCACACTGAGACAAGCATCAGTCCACACAACGCTGTAAATCACTCATCACTGAGGAGCGACCAACCACTGGTCTTCGGACGCTCCTGGTCCTCAAAGATGGCTCGAGCGATGATTGCCGGAGCGAGCGACATCGACTCCACTTCAAGCGACTTTTCATCTGGTTCGAGCAGCGAGGAAGAGCAAGATCAGCGCAAGGACAAGTGGCACATAGTCAAGAACTTCACCGGCCTGAGCTTCATCGTGCAGGGTGGTTTCTGCGGCATGGCACACAACTCCAACAACAAGAAGGGCGGGAAGGATAGCTCAGACTCGAACTCCAACTCCAAGGATGAGGTACGTCGTGACCCCGACTTCTTGCTAGAGGAGAATGCTAGGCTGAATGAGTTGCTTGATAATCGTGATGATGTGCTTAGAAAGACCAACAAGGAGAAGAGGGAATTCCAGTCTTTGCTAGGTGATGCTAAGGATAAGATAGCTGATCTTGAGTCTTTTCTTGTTGATGCTAGAACTGAAATAGACTCTTTGAAAGTTGTTCCTATTGTTTCTGATGATGTTGATTGCGGTGATTGCAATGTTTTCCTGGCTGACTTGACTGCTCTCAAGGAGAAGCATGCCTCAACTATTGAGGAACTAGATGTGCTTAGGATTGAGCTTGATGAGATGAAATCTTGACCTGCTTTGCTAGGTGCTTGCACTTCTTGTCCTGTGTTGCTTGCTAGGCTAGATGAATCTCATGATAGGATAGTCTCACTTGAGGCTACTTTGAAAGCTCCTATTCCTACATCATGCTCTACCTATGAGTTGCATGCGGTGAAAAATATGGAACTTGCACATTATGTTGATCGCTTGCAGGATGATAATGATGAGTCGATGAAACTGATGAGTTGGTTGTCTCGGCATGAGCCTCACTTGAGTTTGATGTTGGCTGCGTTTAAGAGGTTTGATGGTCAGGCTTTGGGGTCTGAGAAGATTGGAGAGAACAGTGGTGAGTTAGGAGAGAAGGTTGGGGACATTCCTATTCCACCACAAACTACACCCATGATCAAATTTGCACCCAAGCTAAACCACCTCAGAAACAAGCTAGACACAACCCCAGATCCACCAGTGTTTCCCCACAATATAGATAACTTCCAGAAACCGGTGAGGTTTGTAAGCAACCTTGGGAATGTGTTTTGGGGGAAGCCAGGAGAGAAAGTTGTTGAGAAGCCCATTGAGAAACCTCAACCTAAGCCAAAACCAGTCTGCTTCCATTATCAGTATTGTGAGGGAGATGGTCATAAGGAGTTTTGCTTCAGAAGGAGAAGGGATGAAAGGTTTGCTAGGGAGATGGCAAATAAGGATAGGTACCACCCATCTCATTGTGTGCCTAAGCCTCGTGTAGTGCCTCTACCTCGGGGTGATGGGTTTGTGCATACGGTTCCTACTCGGGGTGGTGGTGGTTTTCCTTTGAGAGATAGGCGTGTTGGGTTTGGGCGTGGTGAGTTTGCTCGACGTGCTCCTGCTCGTGACCGTTACGAGTTTGGGAGGCACGATCACAATTTTGGTTCTAAGAGGGACTACAGGCCATGTTTTCCCCCTCGTGGTACGCGTTCCCCTCCAGTGAGACGTGACAGGTTCTTTGGTGGTAGCCGTGAGAGGGCTCCGCCTAGAGGTTTTGATAGGATGGATTTTGCTAACCCTTCTTTTGAGCAAATGGCTCGACACTGGTTTGACTCTTTATGTACTAACCCTAGTGTTGAGTTGCTTGCTCATTCTCATCTTCGTTTTCGATTTGCAGGTGGGAGGCATGGAGAACGTTTGGTTGATCAACTCCGGTTGTTCGTGTCACATGACTGGAGATTGTGAGTGGTTCTCCAACCTCAACCCGGTGAGTACGAGGGAGTACATCACTTTCGGGGACAATGGAAGAGGACGAGTGCTTGCTAAAGGTATGGTGAAGGTGAGTAGCAAGGTGACCTTAAAATGTGTGGCTTTGGTCAAGTCACTTGGTTTTAACCTGTTGTCAGTATCCCTGTTGCTTGATGAGGGTTTTGAGGTTCGTTTTAAGTTGGGCGCTTCTCATGTGCTTGATTCTTGAGGCGATCTTGTCTGTACAATCGTCCCCGAGGGTCAAATCTTTCGTGCCGATTTTTCCCAGTCTGTTGGTCCTCCTCGATGCTTTATTGCTAGTGTTTCGGCTGAGCTTTAGAAGTGGCAAGGAGGCTAGGACACTTGAGCTTTGAGTTGCTTTCCCGCACGAGTGGACTAGACCTAGTCCGAGGATTGCCAAAATTGAACTACGAGAAGGATTTGGTTTGTGCTTCGTGTCGGCATGGAAAGATGGTTGCCGCTTCTCACACCCCTCTGATTACTGTCATGACCGAGTGACCTTGTGAGCTATTCGCTCTATGGGTGGGAAGTCGTATGTGTTGGTTGTGGTTGATGATTTCTCGCAATACTCTTAGGTTTTCTTTTTTGAGGATAAGAGCGAGACATTTGGCTTTGTTCAAGACTTGATTTTAAGGTTAAAGAATGAGAGACATAGGGGTGCCATTCGAGCTATACGCAGTGACAATGGCACGGAATTCATGAACTCTCATTTTGATGCCTTTTGTAGTGATCTTGGTCTCGATCATCAGTATTCTTCTCCATACATTGCTTGCCAGAATGGCGTAGTGGAGAGGAAGAACCGGACCCTTTGTGAGATGGCCAGGATGATGCCTGATGAGCATAGTCTCCTAGGTATTTCTGGGCCGAGGCGGTCAATACCACTTGCTATGTGTTGAATCGCATTTTCCTTTGTGCTTTCAAGAATAGGACTTCGTATGAGCTGATGCATAGGCGGAAACTCAAGGTGAGTCACTTTTGAGGTTTCGGTTGCAAGTGCTTTATTCTCAAGAAGGGCAAGTTAGACAAGTTTGAGGCTAGGTGTTCCGATGGCATTTTTCTCGGTTATGCTATTCACTCTAGAGCATATCGTGTGCTCAATCTTGACTCTAACCAAATCATGGAGACTTGCCAGGTGACCTTTGACGAGACGCAGCCATGTAGCTCTTCTGTCTTTGAGTGTGCAGCTGACGATGAAGTTGGTGAGAAGATCTTTGATGATGAGAAGGATGGTGTTGGAGAGGATGATGATGATGGTGGTGATGCTCCCGCGGTGGATCGTGTATATGCTACTTCCACTACGATGACGATGATCGAGGATAGTCCATCACCTACTCCGACTACGACAGAGGCTATTCGAGTGGAACCTGCTGCCGAGGGGGAGGTTGTCTCCAAGTGTGAGGCTCCCCGATGTGTACAGGTGGATCATCCACCTTCGACGATCATAGGTGACCTTCATGACCGCACTACACGGTCTAGGTCACAGAGAATCTCTCATTTTGCTCACTCTGCATTTGTTGCCACTTTCGAGCCCAAGAATATTGGACACGCACTTTCTGATCCGAATTGGGTAAACGCCATGCATGAGGAGCTTGAGAACTTTGAGAGAAACCAGGTGTGGGAGTTAGTAGATCCACCTCCAAATTGCAAACCGATAGGCACCAAGTGGGTTTGGAAAAACAAAGAGGGAGAAAATGGTGAGGTGGTGAGAAACAAGTCAAGGTTGGTTGCCCAGTGGTATAGTCAGAAGGAAGGGATAGATTATGAGGAAACCTTTGCACTAGTGGCCCGTTTGGAGGCGATTCAGATCCTTCTAGCATTTTTCGTTGCTAAAGGGTTCAAATTGTACCAAATGGATGTGAAGAGTGCTTCCTTGAATGGGGTTGAGAGTTTTATCTGAGGCAACCCTGGGGTTTGAGAGTGAGAGGTACCCCCACTGTGTATACAAACTCAAAAAAGCACTATATGGCCTAAAACAAGCACCCAGGGCGTGGTATGGCAGGTTGAGAGGGTTCTTGTTTAGCAAGCGGTTTGAGATGGGGAAGGTAGATCAGACTCTTTTTCTCCTCAGGTAGGGCGTTGACATTTTGATCGTGCAAGTTGAGGACCAGGTGTGTCCGAGGACTAGTGGAGGGTCGCTCCTTAGTGATGAGTGATTGACAACATTGTGTGGACTGATGCTTGGCTAAGTGTGCAGGTACAGGTTGCGGCTTGACTCGTGTTGGTGCAGGTGAAGAACAAGCGTGAAAGGCCTTAGCCGTGGCGGCCTCCGGGTGATGGAGAGGCATGTAGGCTTGGTTCGATGGACCCGGTGGCTGATGGGGTCAAGTGCAAGCCGTGCGGTGCAAGACTGGCTTGAAGTTGTGAACATGAGCCGGTGTAAGGTACCGGATGGAGCCCGAAGCTTGCACGCGAGGTTTGTTGGTTTGCCCACAAAACCATCGGTGGACGGTTTCTTGGTTTGGGCCGCAAAACCAAGTCCGGAGGCCCGAGGTGACGGAGATGGTGATCCGAGAGCTTTCGGAAGCTTCGAGGCGGGGGGCACGTGGCGTGATCATGGGGCTTGAGTCGATGCTAAGCAAGGCCGCGGTGGAAGCGTGTCCACTCAATGAAGACTGGACCAAAATGCCCCTGAGGGGTTGTATCTTCATTTCAAGTTGTAGGGGTAGCGTGGTCATTTACCTCCCTCTGATGGACTTCGTATAAATAGCGGAGAGGTGGATGGCATCTCTCTCTCTTGGACTCTAGGGATTCCTCCCCCGGTAGATTGCTCTGAACTGCTTCTTTTTCCTCTGCTTTCCTTAGGCTAGATTCTTGTATAGACTCTGACCTCTGGATGTATGGAAGCATTCGGTGTTGCGGTGATCTCCTAGTCCTCTGTGATTTCCGTGTCATTTTTGGGGCTATTTCTGGGGAGTTTTGTTCTTCGCTCGATTCGGGGATTTGAGGGTGTTTTCCTTCTGATTTCTTTGAGGGGATCATAGGCGGATGCCTTGCTCATCTTTGTGTGTGATCTTGACCCCTCAAACGCCAAGGAAAGCCTTCGATTCGTGAGTTTTTGGTCGGAGCCCGAGTTCTTGGTGGTGGTTCGTGTGATCCGCGATTCCCGGTGATTTAGTGAGTTAGAGGTCGAGATTTTTGGGGCACAGCTTCCTCTTGTGTTGCTTATCATCTCCCCTAAATCTTATCTCAAGAGCTTTTGCCGTTTGGGAGATCCGGTGATGGATTTGGGGAGTTGACTTCGCGGGGTCGAGCTTTTTATGCTCTCTCCGCGCCTGGCGGACTGTCTTCGGGTCGCGTGCGGACTGTCCGCGTGACTGCAGTTCGTCGCGTGTTCATCCGTGTTCGTGCGCGTTCGCGTTTCGATCCGTTTCGCCGCTAGGGTTTTGTTGCAGGTGGTTTGCGGACTGTCCGCGTGTGCTGTCTGGACTGTCCGCGTGGCGTTGGTTTTTGTCTGGGGTGGCTTGATGTTTGTCTGGGGTGTCCAGCGAGTTTCGCCGGACTGTCCGCCTGGGGTGGCCGGACTGTCCGCGAGGTCCCGGACTGTCCGCGGTGGTTGCCTGGACTGTCCTAATTTCCTCGGTGCAGCACTGTTGGCTCGAGGTCCTTTTTCGGACTATCCGTCGAGGGTTCACGGACTGTCCGCCGTACTCGCGGACTGTCCGCCGTACTCGTCCGGACTGTCCGGCCAGGACTTCGCATATTTGGCTAAGTGCTTTGGTTCTTGTCTTGTGCTTTCGCGGTTTGATTCAAGGCTTGTCTATAGGACTTGTGGGCTTGTGTGTGCCTAGTCTAGAGCTTCTCTGGTGTGTACGAGTACTCGGAGTGGCAATCGAGGTATAGCCTGAGTTCGACCTTTGGGAAGAATTTTTATCAGCTCCCATTCACTCCCCCCTCTCTAGTCGCGTATTCGGTCCTTCACAAGTGTAAGTGGATGATATAATCTTCGGCGGCTCATCTAATGCTCTAGTTACCAAATTTGTAGATGATGTGAGCAGGGAATTCGAGATGTCTATGATTGGTGAGTTGCAGTTTTCCCTCGGGCTTCAGATCAAGTAGTGCAAGGATGGGACCTTTGTACATTAGCCGAAGTACACCAAGGACACAACGAAGAAATTTGGCATGAACACCTCCAAGCTGCTGACTACACCAATGATTACCACTACGGCTTTGGTTGTGGATGAAGATGGCGAACCCGTGGACCAGACGGAGTACAGGAGCATGATCGACTCCCTCCTCTACTTGATGGCAATGAGGCCGGACATACAGTTCAGTGTGTGTCTGTGCGCTCGTTTTTAGGCTTCACTAAGGACTTCACATCAGCAAGCCGTCAAGGGGATTTTCAGGTACTTGTACTACACTCCTGAGTTCGGTATGTGGTATTCTGCCTCCTCAACACTCACACTTCACGGATATTCTAATGCTAATTTTGCTGGGTGTCGTTTGGATCGTAAGTCTACCTCAGGTTGTTGCTAAATTCTTGCTTCTTCTTTGGTCCCTTGGTCGTCTCGCAAGCAATCAAGTGTAGCCCAGTCCACTACAGAGGCCGAGTATGTTGCTGCAGCCAGTTGTTGTTCCCAGGTCCTATGGATGACCTACAGTATGAGCGACTTTGGTGAGGAGTGCACCCAGGTTCCACTCTTTTGTGATAGCACCAGTGCCATAAGTGTAGGCAAAAACCCAGTTCTTCATTCGAAGACTAAACACATCGAAGTGAGATATCATTTTCTGAGGGACAATGTTGAGAAAGGGAACATTTCCTTGTCCTATGTACCTACCCAAGATCAGCTAGCCGACATCTTCACTAAACCACTTGACCTAGTTACCTTCACACGCTTGCGAGGTGAACTTGGAGTGTGTTTCCCTTTTTAGCTAGATCTTGGAGCTTCTCATGTATATAGGTGATATATGTATCATTTGTTGCATTTCAAGCATGCATTTTCATTTTGTGCCAAAACATTGTAGGATAGCCATCTTTGTATCATTTTTGTTAGGATGAACCTCTCTTATATAGTTTGGGAATAGTGATGTGAATGCAATGCTCTTGATTGTATTGTCATATGTTCATGATGATATAGCTTCTTTTTGTGAAAATGCTAAAAATGCTTCACTCATGAGTAGATACTTTTTCATTCTCTCTTTGTGCTCAAATGTCCATATCATGCTTAGCTTGTGCTTGAGTATCATGCTCTTTTCGGGGACAAAGACCCATTTGTCATTGTGAATGTTTAGCCTTGTTGGTGTTTCTTAACATCACCACTAGTTGTACACATAGAGGGAGAGTATAAGAGCGACCGTGTATACCGACGGGTACGAACGAATCTGCAAGCGCACGGAAATACCGTTGTAGCACTTCGCCTCGGATGGAGAGTATTCCAAGGGTATCAAATCCAAGGAACGGTGTGCACTATCTTCTATTCTAGTATAGATGGTCCAAGGACACCAAAGTCCAGCTAGGATAGATATGGGTTAAGAAGCACTTTCTTAAGGGACTTAACTCTCAAGATGGATCTGTCTGCTATTAGTCCTCCCCGTGGAGTGCTAGCCCATCCTAACTTTTTAGGGAGAGGCCAATGTACTGGCAACGGGGCCCAACTCGGTACGCAGGCACGGAGGGTTCCAAAGGGTCCAACAGGCTGTCGCCACTGCGGCCTACCTCTATCGTTACACGAACGCACGTGGTCTTCGCAGGATAACCAGAGCCCAGACACCACGTCTGCACTCCAGATAACTACTATAGCGCGTTTACGTCTACCGACCCGATAACAACACTATAGCAACCCATATAAATACGGAACCACGAACTAGAGAGAGAACGGATCAAATCATACTAGTCATCGAGTTACGGAGCAGAAAGAAAGGTATGGATGCAAACAAACAAGATACAGCAGACTTACTCAGCTAAACAGGATCAGAGCATGCAAACAGATACTTGAACGAATGGACTAGCTCTAAAGGATCGAAGCCTTGTGTTACAAAGAACACAATCCTCTAACTTATGAACGAGCTAAGAACACAAGAACAAATCATTCATGCATGATGTCCACTATAGTCTAACTAAGAAATGCTGAAATACTCACTTTGGTCTAAGTGAAGAACAAGCATCCACGAGGACATCAACTCACTCCTCACCCTATACCTAGCAATCTAGTCTCACACACAACTCATGGGAGAAGGGAGAATTCACCTCTCCAAGAGAGAATGAGAGAAGGAGAAGGAATGTGTTCCAAATGGGAGCCCCTCCCCTCCTATTTATAGAGGAGGGGGTGGCTTGCTCTTGCCTCCACCTTGTGCAGATTGCTGGGCACAGCCAATAGTGTAGTGACATGTGGCAGCAAGAACCGGGCCAAAACCAGCAAGAACCAGCGAGAACCGGAACATCCAAGGTGAAATGCACTGAAAACCGGCACTAAAGATGGCTGAACCGGCTTAGACCGGCAGCAGACCAGGGGTCAACCACGGGAGCCGCGCAACCGCCTCCCTGTGTTCCTTCTGCGCACGCCACGTGGCCCTCCTTCCCGCGCACGGTTCGCGTGCCTGCGCGCACCGGGTCAGTGCATCCGCGACCGGCCGCTCGCGGGCAAATGCGTGGCACGGTGGGGAATCCCACGTGCGCGCGCCCGCCAGCGCCGCGATCCGCTGCGGAGTGTGCCGGCCAGTGGTGTCGCACCACGTGGCCCGAGCGGGTCTGCCGCACTGCGTCACCGATCCGGTGTGGAAGCCAGCACCCAATCTGAAGCTGCCACATGTCGAGCATGCGGACGATTTGCATGGCAGTGCAGTGTGGGTCCAGGTGACGTCAGCTGTTTTGTCTTTTTCATATCTTGCGCATACAAACTCCGATGTAGGCATATAATATGTCCATTTCGATCGTCTCGACAAGCCCGTCGCAATGGTGCAGTCCAAATTGGCATTTGAAGTTGTTTATGTTGACGTCCTTTAAAAGCCATTGGATCACTTGCTCTCAACTGTACCATTTGGCACACATTTCGGTGCATCCTGCAACAAAAGCTAGAAACACCAACACTTGTAGAAATCATCAGTATCAAGCCCTATTCTAGTGTTAATGATCCTTTTACATTCATTTTATGCAGGTATTGACGGTGTAAAAGTAGCACTTAACAGCCGTCAACAACACCCCCACACTTGACCTTTGCTCGTCCCGAGTAAAGGGAGTCAGATCAAGGTGAGACATGATATCCAAAAGTATGAAGCAAGTATAAGAGATATTCCAAACCATACCTTGTACTTGTGAACTCTGAAGTGTCTATCATGCTATCTTAGGTAGTTGAGGAATGGAACGGTTATGAATCAAATCACGCCTGCTCATCATGCAAAGTAACTTGGTGTTTTGTAATAAATTTTCAAAACAAAACCTTGCTTACCTCCTCATTTGATTCTCTCAGATTGCTCAATGTGTATATGTCCTCACCAAGGCATTAGATTGCATTTCTTCATCCTACTTCTAATGATGGCTATATGTGGAGCTCATGGTAGGATAAAGGATAAAACATACTTGTATCACATGTATTGCAAAGTCAAAGACTGGATCCTCAGAGAAAATCAAATCACACAATCAGATCAAGATGTGCATGTGTATGGATATGGTGAGTATGGTAAGGTGGATACTAGGCCCTGAATGGGTGCTAGATATTACCATACATATATGATGAATGTTGGTGGATGGTAAGGTGGACACTAGCCCCGGAATGGACACTAGTTATTACCATCTAAGATATGGAACTCCTTTTTGCATGACCATCTCTCTCTTGTTTTTCCTTTGTTTTGGACATGGGCTATTCTTTCTTTCCCTTTTCTTCTCTTTTTCTTTTTTTTCATCATGCTTTGAGCATGTGTCTTTTTTTTCTTTTTTCTTTTTTTATAGCCCATGTCTCTTTTTTGAAGGACTTTTGGAGAGAGATGTCACACTACATATGGAGCTTTATTTTCATGAAATGGATGAATGATACAATGCTAACTTCTAGTGTCGAAGCATAGCAAGGGGAATATGGTGGTGTGCACATGAATCTTGATCATGAAAGTAATGAAAAGAATTCTCACAAGGGTCACAAAATTTGATAAAGCTCAATGCAATAATAAGTAGCATATGAGTATAAGGTTTTCAACTAAGAACATCATATGGCTTTGGTAGGACGGTGGCATATCAAAGAGGAGCTTTGCAAAGGGTTTTATGATTTTCAAATAAAATTCCCAAGCACTCAGACATTCAGAGCGAAGATCATATCATCAAACCATATCACAAATGCCAACTACTTAGATAAGCATGAGTTCCCTA
Organism: Cenchrus fungigraminus; assembly: GCA_036936925.1. Lineage (NCBI taxonomy): Eukaryota > Viridiplantae > Streptophyta > Magnoliopsida > Poales > Poaceae > Cenchrus > Cenchrus fungigraminus. The sequence goes on from CM072775.1 coordinate 27,679,769, forward strand.
ATGATATTTGTTCACAAGCATCAAGATGATGAGTAAGGAATAAAACATATGCAAGCCAACCACAGGAATCATGTAGAGCAAGCATAGTACGAACCACTGAGTTTGATATAAAGGATATGAATTGAAATTCAAACAAACTCATGGATAAGGTAGAGTGAGATGGAGGGTGCACATACCATCGCTTCTGAAGGATAAGAGATCAAGGAAGACCAGTGGTGATTCGGCTGACCAGAGGGTAGCCAGGTCACTCTAGTTTACCTTGCTCCTGTCATGAAGGCGTAGTCGATGTTGTGCAGAGCCTGTGTGGGAGTTCTCGAGTGGGTATGTCGATGATGAGCTCGAGGGAACTCCCCCACACTGGCGGTTGAACCTGGTGCTGTTCTTCAAATGACAAATGAAAACAAAGGATGAACTCTACCGGTTCGAGAACCATAGAGCCTTTATTCAAACTCAATTATTTTTGTTGTTTTTATTTTATTTTTATTGTCACCATGTCATTTGCTCGAAAGGGTTAGACCAACATTACACTTCATACACAAAGGGGAATATACTTACCTTGGACCTTTGAGAGGTCATGTGTACCACCTTTGCATGTTGTTCAACATGAATCTGACACCTTAACTTACCTTCCCACTTGAATTTAGCTCAATGACTTACCCATTCAAATTTGACAATTTTCTGCAGCGGTTAGTCAGCATATATGCAACCAAGATCTATGAAGATATAACTCTAAGGTTCATCAATCAAAACACGACACCATGTCTTGTTTTGACTGAAGGAGACAGTTTTAACCTAAGCACCATGCTTAATTTAAAATAGTCTATGAATGTGTGAGTACTCAAACATTCAAACTAGAGCATATGAACATAGATAAAGGAAGCATGAAAGCAGGATCAAGCTATTTTCAAAAGAGACATAAACATGAGCATAAGACGGTGAGCCTCGGGCAACCTCCCAGAAGGGCTTTGTTTAATGTCAAAAACAGGACTTACCTAACTAGTGGGCAAGATGTAAGAGCTGACTTCATCTCCACGCCAGGATATGATTTGGTAGAGGAGGAACTTTACTCATGATGCTCACATACCTCCCCCACACTTGAAGTTTGCATTGCTAGACAACAAAACTCAAGTGTGTGGTGATCAAGCTTTCTTGTGTAAATGTTCCCTCACCAAAGCTTACCTTAGGTGTTGCATCTGATGTAACTCACACGTTCGTAGGCATCACCTGTCCATCTTTCTTTTCAATCTCCACCTGAAAGGTTAGTGACCAAAAATACCTGAAGGACAACTTATCCTAAAAACATGTTTTTGCTAATCCAGGTTATCTCCTGGTAGTGCTTTGTTTATTTAAGGTCATAAGCTTAAATGAGAACAGGCTCGGATGATGCGAACGGAGATGTAGGTGTCATCTTCTTGAGCGGGTTTTGCTGGGGAAGAGGCTTTACCATAGGATGTCCTGGACAAGGGGTGGCAGTGGTAGAAGCGACTCCCCTAAGCTTATCATCTAGGCTCCCTAAAGATGTATCGAAGAGCTGCTCTAAAGGGGAGCCTAGGAGAAGATCGAGATCAAGGACATCGAAGATGTGAAAGTCTAAGCTAGCCTCGATCCCGTCTACAACAAGCGGCACGGCACTTGCGATCCCTCGACATTCAAGAACACGTCCAAACAGACAAGTCTTGAGGAGCATCTCGGATGATGCTAGCGGGACTCTACCCAAAAGAGTTTCCGCTAAGTGCCATGGCAAAATGTTAACCTCCACGATGGGGTTACAATGGGCCTCTACGACAGTGCCTCTAACAGAGCAAGGGACAACCAGAGAAGGTGAACTATTCCAAATTGCTTCGGAAAATCGTGTCACTCCCTCTGACCATTCCTCCGTCATGGCGTCCTTAGGATATGCTTCGTCAGGAGGATCAGGAGGCAATGGAGATACCGTAGGTCTAGGGAAAGGTTCTGTCAAAGGATGTCTAGATGATCCAGCATGGACAAAAACGGTTTCCCTAAGCTCTTCTTCTTCTGGGTTTCCTTGAGATTTATCGAGAAGTTTTTCTAAGGGGAAACCTAGGAGAAGATCAAAATCCATGATGTCGTAGATGTGGAAATCTAGTCGCACCTCTATGTCATCAATGGTGATCGACACATCCCTAGCAATCCCCTGACATGGAAAACCACAGCGCCACCTGGGACTATGGAAAAGTCTATCAGTCGGGATCAAGGGCATGTCACCCACCAGAGTATCCAAAAGGGTCTCTGGTATGATGCAAGCCCCAACAGTAAAGTTATGGACAGTGTCTATGTTATTTCTTCTCATGGAACAGTGGATGATCGTGGAAGTCGAGCTAATCCGAATTGCTTCGGATGTATGCTTCTGAGATGACCAATTCACTATCGTCCTATGATTCCAAACTTCATCAAGGACCTCATAAAGGTCCAGCGACGTCGTAGGCTTCTCGTGCCAAGAGTGATCTGAGGTATTGCTTATGTTTCTAGAAGGATCATCCTCAAATCAGGAAAAAACTCCGAAGGTTGAATTTCTTCTTCCTTCGGTGTTCATGATTCAAGAGAGGATTCAACAGAGGAATCAAGGGATTCGGGGAATGAAAGCTCAGATTCGGCTGTTGAGAGACTCTCATAGCTCGACTCGGATGTTTGGTAGGACTCGTCATAAAAGTCATGGGAAGAAGAGGTTTCTAAGAAAAAATCTAGGATCTCTCTGTTGACACTTCTGAACGTCGACCACTTAAGAACAGATTTGGAATCCATCCTTAGCGTCAGCGCTAGAAGTGTCTGTTGGCACTTCCCAATGTCACAACTAATTAGCGCAGGTTAGCGTGAACATTGAGAGTTGCCATAGGTTTTATCTAAACGATCATGAACGAATTCGCAAGCGCACAGATAAACCATTGTAGCATTTCCCCAAGGAAAGAGAGTATTCCAAGGGTATCGAATCCAAGGAAGGCAATGGCGGATATCTTAGACTTATGCTTTTGCTCTGAATGTAAACCAAGAGATAGATATAGGGAACAACACACTCAAAGGCAGGGGTAAGATAAATGATATAAAGGGGTAGTGTGACACACACACCTCAAATCTACCTCTACTCTAGCACACTACGGCTTAGGGGGAACATACGAGTTAGCTCTAGGTTCTGATGTACTAAACATACAAAGCTAGAAGATACAAGAGATAGGCATGAGTATTGCATGAGGGAAACATGGTTCAGCACCCAGGTACAAACGGGGAGCTAGCCCGCGACAACCAGCACTCTGCGAAACTAGACTTTAGAGTCCTACAGCAGGTACCCCAACGTGGAGGTTGCCCTAGGATCCAACAGGGCTATCACCACCTGAGGACCGACCTCTCGTTACGGGGGGTATGCTCATAACTATCGTAGCCAGACAACCCAGGCACCATGCCTACGTTGCTGCTAGACCTCACTCGGCCCGGGCTATTGTGACCCAGGGTGAGAGCCACCAGAAGACTGGTCAACTAGGCCGAGTACCGTAGCTTGAACACAGACCCCATGCAACACTCTCATGCTATCTAACAAGATCAACTAAGGCTAGACATACGAATAGATATGAACTCTCTTATGTCTAATCAATAAGATCAAAGGGTCGTGTTCGTGAAGAACACGAGCCTCTAACTTATGAACAAACAGATAAGGAAGGAGTTTATCACCCTTCAAGTGGATCAAAAGGTAGTGTTCATGAAGAACACGAGCCTCTAAATGATGAACAGAGGATGAACTCAAGAACATATCAAGAATATGATCTACCATGACTTTATATGAAATAGCTGAATAACTGAAGTAGATCAATGTCATACAAAGAAATAAAGATAAAAGAAAACTCATACCTAAACTTCCAAGAGGACTTGGAACCTGAAGAAGAGCTACTCTAGCCTACCCCCTAGCCTTGGAAACTAAAAGTAAGAGGAGAATGAGAGAGTGGTGTGTGTCAAATGGGAGCCCCTCCCCTCCTATTTATAGAGGAGGACAAGGCTTGCTCGGACGCCCAAATGGCCCCTAAACACCCGGGAGTGAAGCCAGTGACCAATGAGCAACCACCACGTGTAAGGACCAGATGGGGCGCCACTAAGGCGGTTCGGCCGATCCTAGGATCGGCCGACCCCTTAGGGTGGCCCCACCTGGTGTGCTTCCTCTGAGTGGCTGCCCTGTGGGCCCTATGATCCATCCCCAGTGCATGGCTTGATTTGGTATCCGAGGTGGGCCCTTTGATCCATGTGAAGTCCTTATGGCGTCCTCTGATTCGTCGGTGAGTGCCTCCCCTGGATCGATGACGTGTCTTGTCATGTCTCCCTTGGTGGCAGCCACCTCCTCAGCTGAGTTGGCATGGTTTCTTCATAGAAGTGGAGTTTCCTTCTCTTTTAAGGGGTAAATCGCCTACATACAAATAATCTCTAAGGGCAAGTGGAACTACATTATTCAAACCTAAATGCTAGTAAATAATGCATATGCCTCCATTTATGTGAGAATATTGAGGGTAGGAAATGGTGAATTTCCACCGTCAACAAACTCCCCCAAGCTAACCTCTTGCTCGTCTCGAAGCAAGACATTAGAGACTTAGGTGGGTTGATCAGGAGTTGCTACATTGTTGTATTCTCAACTTATGGCAAACATACAGCAAAGTACTCTACCAAGAGTTGAACAAGTTGGCAATGTTCTTACCTTTCACTCATACATGGGGCATATAGCTTCACCTGCCTTGGGCGGTTGAGAGACAGAATGGTTATATAGAGAATGCTTAATCACTCATACCTTGATCAGCTTAGCAATCTGGAGGTTTTGCAAATTTTTCAAAAGAAAATCAGAGTTTCTCAAATGATACTCTCGGATCGCTCAAAGGTGTATGTTTCCTCACCAAGGCATCAATGCTGCCTTTCTTCACATCCTACTCCTAATAGGCTTTATGTGGAGCTATAGGTAGGGAAGATGTGGCATACTTGTCTCTCATATATTGCTAAGTCAAAAACCGGATCCTTGGAAGAAACAAACATACATCCTGATCAAGATGTGCATATGTGTGTGATGGATATGAACATGGCAAGGTGGATACTAGGCCCAGAAATGGGTGCTAGATATTGCCACATTTTATACGAGGAAATGAGGGATTGATGGTAAGGTGGACACTAGCCCCGGAGTGGGTACTAGTTATTACCATCTATATGGTGGAACTCTTTCTCTTGCACATATCAATCCCTTTTTCTCCTTTGAAATTTTTCTGAGACTTGGGCTAGCTCTCTTTATTTATTTTCGCCATGCTTTTGAGCATGCTTTTTTTAAGCTAGCCCTTTGTCTCTATTGGAGATATTTGGAGAGGGATGAATAATGCAAAGATACATAGAGTTTTATTTTGCAGAAGAATGCATAAGCAGTATGGAGTAAATGATGAATGCTTAACTTCCAGTGTAGAAGTTTTAGCATGGACGTGTACGTGATCTTGATCAGGGGAGTATGAGTTCTAACAAGGGTCACAACAATTTGACAAAGCTCAATGAGAGAACAAGTTGCATATGTGGAGTCTAAGAACTAGAATCTACATATGGCCTTGGATGGGAAATTCTCATCATTGAGGAACTCATCATGTTTTGATTTTTTTCAAAAAGGAAAACTCCGGATGTCAAGCATCACTAAGCACAAGATCATAGCACTCTATTCTACCATATCATGTCTCACAACAACTTAGGCAAGGATCATGCTTTTTGCTACCCACAGTTTCCAAGCGAAGGTTTGAACATACAAGCCAACAAACTCAAAACTTAGGTAGGATACAAAGTTGTAGGCAAGACATATGAGGAGAATAAACAGAGCAACTATTCATCATTTCAACCATAGAGGCAAAGCATTCTTACTAAGCATATCAAACCAAACTAAGCAAATGATGATGATGAAAGCAAATAAATATTTTTGGTCTTTTTATTTTGCAGATTTTTTTTTGGATTTTCAGTTATAAGATATTCTGAAAATGAAGGAAGATACAAGTTACCTCAGGATGGGGGTCCTCCCCCAAGCTAGCTTCAGGCTCACTGCGGAGGAGGGTGAGAGCCAGGTGTGGTTCGAGGACCGGTGGATGGTCGCTTCCTGGTGTGATGAGTGATTGACAACGTGGTGTGGACTGATTCTTGGCTAAGTATTGCAGGTGCAGGTTGCGGCTTGACAGGTGCAGGTGCAGGTGAAGAACAAGCGCGAAAGGTCGTTGCCGGTGAGGCCTCCAAGTGTGGAGAAGACAAGTAGGCTTGGTTCGAGGGACCCTGTGGCCAGCGGGGTCAAGTGCGGGCCGCATGGTGGCAAGAACGGCAAGATGAAGTCATGGACGGTTTCTTGGTAGAGCCTCAAAACCAAGGACGAGCCGGGACTACGTGGGAGCCGAGTCATGAGTGGTGATTGGCGGAGGCTACACCGAGTTCGCGGGGTTTCCAGTGGTTCACTAGAAAACCACTGGGTTCCTTGGTTGATCCACAAAGCCAAGACCGAAGAACCGAAGACGGAGGTGCAGCAGCTCCAGACCGGTCTGACCGGTGGGTACCGGTCTGACCGGTGAGGAGCACCGGTCTGACCGGTGTGCGACGACGCAGTCCGGAATCTTCGAAGCGGAGGACACGCGTCGGGATCGCAAGGCTTGCGTCGAGGCTAAGCAAGTTTGCGGTCGCTGGGCATCCGTCCGATGGAGCGAAGACAAAGATTTCTGAATTCGCCCATGAGGGGCATGTATCCCTAGTTACCTAGTCAGGGTATTTTCGTCTTTCGGTTGCCTCCATATAACCCAAGTGGTGAGAGGATGGCAGCCATCTCTTGGAACCCTAGCTCATTTGGTTTTCCTATTTTCCTTCCTATTTTCCTTAGGATTTTCTTAGGACTAGCTTGAGAGCTTCAAGGTGAGATCTTGTGAGAGGGAAGGATGATCGGGCGGCAAGCTAGACCTTGTATGAACCTCTTTGGTATGTATAGATGATTCGGCGTGGTTCCTCAAGGCTTGGATGTGTCTTTCCCGTTTCTCATTTTTGGTGATTTTCGGAGCCCTTTCTTGGCGATTTTTTTGGAGCGATTTCGAGGCCTTTCTCTTTGGGATTTGGTGGGGGATGTATGCATGAACCCTTCGTGGTTCTTTTCCCTTTGATTCCCCTCCCAAATCAGTGAGTAAAGGGGCTCGATTTTGGGGTTTTCGTGGCTCTAGGGTTAGAGGCGTTCTTGGTGGGATTTCTTCGATTCCTCTTGATTTAGCAAGTTTTGGTGGACCAAATCTTGGCTATGGAGTGACCACGAGGTGTTCCTACTATCCCCAAAGTCTTGCACAAATCCGTGGAGTGATTCGGGAGATCGGGAGTTGGATTTGGGGGAGTTGACCCGCGGGTGCTGTTCATCCCCGAGCGGCCCAGCCTGACCGGTCTGACCGGTGCTGCTCACCGGTCTGACCGGTGCAGAGGCTCTGTGGGTTTTGCTCGGGTGAACGTCTGGGTGAGTTCGTTGTTGTCCCGTGGTGCTGCTGTTTCGAGTTTGGATCTGTTTGGAGCTCGGTAGGCCTGTTTGGTAGATTTGGGGTTTCCTGGCTTGAACCGGTCTGACCGGTGAGCTACACCGGCCTGACCGGTGTAGGGGCCTTCTGCGGAAGTTCCCAGGTTGTACCAGCAGGGACCGGTCTGACCGGTGGTGCTCACCGGCCTGACCGGTGTAGGTCAGTAGCGCTCGAGTTGCTAGTTCCGCTGCGTTCTCGAGTTCGTGAAGGTGGTCGTTGGTTCCTAGGACCAGTAGCACTCCAGTGGCTGCGTGGTCTTGGCCAACTTGGGTAGTTGAGTCGGAGACGTGATTTGGAAGCCGTGTTCGTATTGTTGGAGTTCTCATCTCCTTCGAGAAGAATTTTTATCGGCTCCCATTCACTCCCCCCTCTCTGGTTCGCCTAATCGGTCCTTCAATTGGTATCAGAGCCGGTTCGGGTCTTTATTGACTCTTACCAGTCTAAGATCCAAAGATGGCGTACCAGGAACGGGGTTCGGGTCCTCCGCACTTCGATGGGAAGAACTACCAGATGTGGCAGAGGCGGATGGCAGCGTTCCTCCGCGGAAAGGGTCAGATCCTTTGGGACGTCACGGTGAACACAACTTATGTTCATCCGATGAACTTCCTTGCTCCAGGATCGAGGGATATGTTCGAAGCCAACAACAAGGCTGTCGACTACTTGTTTCGTGCTCTGTGTCAGCCTGAATTCGATCGGGTTCAAACAGAGGACTTAGCTTGTAGGATTTGGGAGCAGTTGAAGGATGCTCATGCTGGGAATGCTCAGGTTCAGGCTCGGATGTACGTGACTTACCGGAGAGAGTACGAGAACTTCACTCATCTCCCCGGCGAGTCCGTCGATGCCCTTTTCCAGCGGTTTACGGTCGTTGTGAACAACATGAGAGCCAATGTGGACGTGCTCCCATACGATGATCATGATAGAGCCGTGAAGCTCTTTGCACTCGTTGGATCGTACCGTATGGGATGGGAAGTTTGAGGCTATTGTTGAGTCCGAGAAGTATGACACCTTGACGGTGAACGAGCTGTTCTCGAAGCTCAAGTCGGCTGAGTTGGACCGTGGTATGACAGCCAAGATCGAGAGCCCGACTGATTCTCATAGTCTCGCTCTCGTTGGTGGCAAAGGAGCTAAGTCTAACGCTAACGCATCCTCCAGGATGTACTCTCTGTCTTCTTTGATGTCTTTGCCAGACGAGGAGTTCGACGTGCTTGGAGAGGACGAGCTGGCGCTGCTGACCAGGCGGTTCGAGAGGCTGCACGAGAACCGGGTGAACACGAGGAGGACAGCACGGACGTGCTTTCAGTGCGGCAAGCCAGGACACTTCGTCGCCGACTGCCCGGAGAAGATGGAGAACAAGGACGGCTACAAGGACGGCTACAGGCACCGGTCGAGCAAGGATGGCAAGTACCGATCGAGGCGCGATCACAAGCACAAGAACAAGCACAAGGACGAGCGACGGTCGTGGAAGAAGGACGGCCGCGGCAGGAAGGCCCGAGCGATGGTCGGAGCGAGCGATGTCGACTCCAGCTCCGCCTACTCTTCCTCAAGCTCGAGTAGCAGTGAAGATGAAGGTGATCGGCGCAAGAACAAGAAGTCATCCAGGAACGTGAGCGGGTTGAGCTGCTTCGCGGGAGATGGCTTCTGCGGCATGGCTCGTAGCTCCGGCAGCAAGAAGGGCCACCAGAGTGACTCGGACTCCGACTCCGAGGATGAGGTATGTGATGAGCTCTCTTCTTTGCGCAAGGAGAATGATGAGTTGGTTGACTTGCTTGATAACCGTGATCACATGCTTAGAGAGGCCAAGAAGATGAGGAAAGAGCTTAGGGCCTCACTAGAAGATGCTAGGAACCGTGTGGCTGAGCTAGAAACCCAGAACCTAGATGCTAAGCTTGAGATTGATTCGCTTAAGGCTTCTCCTGTGGTTTCTGATGAGATTGATTGCTGTGATTGCTCTGTGTACCTAGCTGATCTTACTGCTCTTAAGGATAAGCATGCTTCTACTTGTGATGAACTAGATATGCTTAGGGTTGAAGTGGCTGAGCTTAAGTCTAGACCTGCTTTGCTAGGTGCTTGTACTTCTTGCCCTGTTTTGCATGGAAAGATTGATGAGATGCATGCTTACACTGTTTCGCTTGAGGCTAAGTTGAAAGAGCCTATTCCCACTTCTTGCTCTACTTGTGAATTGCATGCGGTTAAGAATTTGGAGCTTGCACATTATGTTGATCGCTTGCAGGATGAGAATGATGAGCTGAGGAAATGTATGAGCTGGTTGTTAGGTCAGGAGCCTCAGCTTGGTATCATGATAGCGGCTTTCAAACGCTATGATGGTCAGGCACTTGGGGCTGACAAGCTTGGAGAGAACAGTGGTGAGGGAGTTGACATAGTTGGAGAGATTCCTATCCCACCACCAAACAGATACAAGAACAAGTTTGAGCCCAAGCCTAACCATCTTAGAAACAAACTTGACACTACTCCAGATCCACCCATATTCCCTCACCCAACAAATGATTTCCAGAAACTGGTGAAGTTTGTGAGCCCAAAGGGAGGTGAGGAAGGAGAGAAGAAGGATGAGAAACCGAGTGGGCAGCCACAACCCAAGCCTAAGCCTAAGCCACAGCCCATAAAGTTCCATTGTGGGTATTGTGGGAGAGATGGTCACAAGGATGAGTTTTGCTTCAAGAGGAAGCGTGAGGAGAGAATGGCTAGAGAGTGGGCTAACAAGGACAGGTACGACCCCTCTAATGGTGTACCTGAGCCTCGTATGCAGATGCCCAGGGCCAAGGCGATTGTGAGGACGGTTCCGGCTTGGGGAGACCGGAAGGCAGCAGGTGGTGCTGCTGGCCGAGTTACACCGGTCAGACCGGTGCACTACACCGGTCAGACCGGTGCAGGTCTGGGCAGACAGCGAGTTGGGTTTCGTGCTCGTGAGGATGCTCGGTTTGGTTCTGGTGGTCGTGGTTCTGGTGGTTGGTCTGGAAAGTTTGCAGGTGGTCAGTTTGCTAGGCGTTCTCCACCTCGTGCTCAATACGGGGGTGGGAGGAGTCGTAGCTTTGAGATGGAGAGGAGGTCCGATCCACGGTTTTCCTTTTGTGGCTTTCGTCCTCCTCCAGCTAGAGAGGGTTGGTTCCCTCGTAGTGGTTACCGTGGTGGTGTTCGTGGTGGTAGCTTTGATAGGCGTGATGATTTGGTTTGTGCTAACCCCACTTTGGAGCAAATGGCTCGGCACTGGTTTTACTCTTTTGGTACTAACCCCAGTGCTGAGTCGTTTGTTCACTCACGTGCTCGCTTTTGAATTTCAGGTGGGAGACTTGAGGAACGTTTGGTTGATTGACTCCGGTTGCTCGAGGCATATGACCGGAGACAAGGGGTGGTTCTCAAGTCTCGTCCCGGTGGTGTCCAAGACATACATCACCTTTGGGGACAATGGGCGAGGGCGTGTGCTATCAGAAGGTGAGATCAAGGTAAGTGACAAGGTCACTCTCAGGCGTGTTGCTCTTGTTCAATCGCTGGGGTTCAATTTGCTTTCTGTGTCCCAGTTGTTGGATGAGGGCTTTGAGGTGTTGTTTCGGCCTGGTGGTTCTCGGATTTTAGATTCTAGAGGGGACCTTGTTTGCATGGTCGTTCCCGAGGGTCAAGTGTTCCGAGCTGATTTCTCTCAGTCTTCTGGTGTGGAGCGTTGCTTTTTGGCTGGTTCTTCGAGTGAGTTGTGGAAGTGGCATAGGAAGTTGGGTCACTTGAGCTTTGACCTTTTGTCTCGCTTGAGTAAACTCAATTTGGTCCGAGGATTGCCACGGTTGAGGTTTGAGAAAGAGTTGGTTTGTGCACCGTGTAGGCATGCCAAGATGGTAGCCTCTTCTCACCCGCCTCTCACCGATGTGATGACTGAGCGTCCATGCGAGCTGCTCCATATGGACCTTGTTGGCCCAGCTTGTGTGCGATCTGCGAGTGGAAAGTGGTATGTCCTTGTTGTGGTGGACGACTACTCTCGGTATGCGTGGGTGTTCTTTCTTGAGGAGAAAGGGGAGACGTTTGGCTTTGTTCGAGATCTTGTCTTGAGGTTAAGAAACGAGAGGCACGGAGATGCCATACGAGCGATCCGTAGTGACAATGGCTCAAAATTCAAAAACTCTCGCTTCGAAACCTTTTGCCATGACTTGTGTCTTGAACACCAGTTTTCGAGTCCGTATACGCCTCCCCAGAATGGTGTGGTGGAAAGGAAAAACAGGACCTTATGCGAAATGGCTCAGACGATGCTCGACGAGCATAGGACTCCGAGAAGGTTCTGGGCTGAGGCGGTCAATACCGCGTGTTATGTGTCGAACAGGATCTACCTCAGGGTTCACAAGAAGAAAACCTGTTACGAGTTGATGCACGGTCGCACACCCAAGGTGAGTCACTTCCATGTCTTTGGTTGTAAATGTTTCATTCTGAAGAAAGGGAAGAAGTTGGACAAGTTCGAGGCTAGGTCTGTTGATGACATTTTCTTTGGTTATGCATCTCATTCTAGAGCATTTCGTGTGCTCAATCTTGAAACTAACCAAATCGTGGAGACTTGCGAGGTAACCTTCGACGAGACACAGCCACGTAGTCAGCTTGTTTTTGAGTGTGCAGGTGACGACGAACTTGGCGAGGAGATCTTTCAGGAGGAGGAGCATGAACATGGAGATGATGAGGATGGCGGTGTGGTGCCCGCAGCTGAACATGTACCTACTACTTCGACGACGATCGTGAACGGGCCCTCTCCCACACCTACAACGACAAACCCAGATCAAGGCGAAGCTGCTGTTGAGGGGGAGGTAGCATCAAGGCGAGAACCTCCCCGGCGAGTGCAAGTGGATCACCCAGCTTCGAGAATCATCGGCGACATGAATGAACGTACTACACGGTCGAGGGTTCGGAACAATTCTCATTTCGCTCATGCTGCTTTTGTTCCCACCTTTGAGCCCAAAGACATTGGACACGTGTTATCTGATCATAATTGGGTTAATTCGATGCATGAGGAGTTGGAGAATTTTGAGAGGAACCAAGTTTGGGTGTTGGTTGACCCTCCTCCAGGGTGTAAGCCGATTGGGACAAAATGGGTGTGGAAAAATAAAGAGGTAGAGAAAGGAGAAGTGGTGAGGAGCAAGTCGAGACTTGTTGCTCAGGGGTACAGTCAGAAAGAGGGGATCGACTACGAGGAGACTTTCGCTCCTGTAGCTCGTTTGGAGGCAATCAGGATCCTTCTAGCCTTTTCCGTGGCTAAAGGGTTCAAGTTGTACCAGATGGATGTGAAGAGTGCTTTCCTGAACGGTGTGTTGGAGGAAGAGGTGTTTGTGAGGCAACCACCGGGGTTTGAGAGTGAGAAGTACCCCCACCGGGTGTACAAGTTGAGGAAGGCGCTGTATGGGTTGAAGCAGGCGCCTAGAGCTTGGTATGGTAGGTTGAGGGGGTTCCTGTTTGAGAGAGGGTTTGAGATGGGGAAGGTCGATCAGACCTTGTTTCTCCTCAGGCAGGGCAGAGATATCCTGATTGTACAGGTATATGTGGATGATATTTTCTTTGGTGGCTCGTCTAACTCTCTTGTTGCAAGGTTTGCAGAAGACATGAGCAGGGAATTTGAGATGAGCATGATGGGCGAGTTGCAGTTCTTCCTCGGGCTACAAATCAAGCAATCAAAGGAAGGAACATTTGTGCCCCAAGCTAAGTACACCAAGGACATTGTGAGGAAGTTCAAGATGGAGGACTCCAAGGCCATGGCGACGCCTATGAGTACGACTACAGCTCTTGATGCGGACGAGGAAGGTGAACACGTGGACCAGAAGGAGTACCGGAGCATGATCGGGTCACTCCTCTACTTGACAGCGACGAGGCCGGACATCCAATTCTCGGTATGTCTGTGCGCTCGTTTTCAAGCGTCTCCGAGGACTTCGCATCGGCAAGCAGTCAAGCGCATCTTCAGGTATTTGCGACACACTCCCGACTTCGGCCTTTGGTACTCTGCGTCTTCTTCTTTGGCGCTTCATGGATTTTCAGACGCGGATTTTGCTGGGTGTCGGTTGGATAGGAAGTCCACTTCTGGGACTTGCCAGTTCTTGGGTTCTTCTTTGGTGTCTTGGTCTTCCCGCAAAGAGTCGAGTGTTGCTCAATCCACTACCGAGGCAGAGTATGTGGCCGCAGCTAGTTGTTGCTCTCAGCTCCTTTGGATCACATACACCATGAGTGACTTTGGTGAGGAGTATACCCATGTCCCACTTCAATGTGACAGCACCAGTGCCATAAGCGTTGCAAAGAACCCAGTGCTCCATTCCAAAACCAAGCACATAGAAGTGAGGTATCATTTCTTGAGAGACAACGTAGAGAAAGGGAAGATAGCTTTGATCCATGTACCCACACATGACCAACTAGCCGATATTTTCACCAAACCCCTAGATCAAGCAACTTTCACTCGTTTGCGGGGGGAGCTTGGTGTTTGTTTGATTTCTTGAGTTGGCGTGTGGGAGCTCCTTTGTAGCATATGTATAGCTTTCCTTTGTGCATTTCTTGCATTTGGCATGGCATATGTAACATGATGTATAGGCATCTTTGTATCTTAGGTTGCATGCATTTTGTATCATATGCATTGTTTAGGAAAGGCTTCTCCTATATACATTGTTCACCATGGAATGATATATATGTCTTTGTGAGCTAATTTGGTAAGCTATGGTTAGTTTGGCTTAGCTCTTGATAATCTTGGTTTATATCCATGGTTGATGGCTATGTTTTTGAAAAATTTCATATGTATGCTCTCTTGTGAGTAAATGCCTTTACATGATCTTGACATGTTTTTGTGGCTTGGCTATGCTTAATTTGTGGTTGGATAGCTTATTTTGATCATATGGGGCCAAAGGCTCATTTGCCATCATGAATGTTTAGCCCCCATGCTTGATCTTGTGGAGGGGCATAAGTTCCTTTTTGTCGCAAAGACATTTCATGTACCAATTATAAATCTGAAAATGAAATGTAAATTGCTTGGAAAATGTGCTCCCATGTCATATGTGCTAATTTTAATTTGCTTTGGGTGCTAAACCGTTGCATGATGCCTACCAATGAGAAGTCTCATATCTAGAAGGAGGCACATGGCTCGGTGGCTTTGACATGACATGAGGTGCTTGTGGGTGTTTATGATGGTCTTATGCTTAGAATGGTTGTCCTAGCATGAAGTTTGTGTGGCTTTGCCATTTTGACATGTTTTGCTCATGTTTAGGACTTTGCTCATGAGAGGGTGATTTTTCGCAAAAATGCTCAATTCTATCTTAGCTTCGCCCAATGGTTGTGACACTTGGTGATCTTGTAGTTGATGTCATTACGAAGCTATAGAGTATCTAACTTGCTCATTTGGACATGTGTAGCATCCTTTGTTGAATTTTGTCTATTTGAGAAGCTCTAGGTTGCATTTTTTGCATTTTTGGCTTGATTCATGCATTGTCAACAAGGGGGAGAAGTTTGAGCATGTTTTGGCTTGCTGCATGTATTTGGAAGGTTTCCAAGTGGTTTCGAGCTAGTTTTGAGCTCGTGCAGTTCCCAATTTTTCCCAGGTGGTCATCGGCCTGACCGGTGAGGTACACCGGTCTGACCGGTGTGAGGTCCAGGTGCTGGACGATCTAGCACACCAGTCTGACTGGTGTGGTTGACCGGTCTGACCGGTCAGAGCAAAGCTGAAGCAGCTGCTCTGTTTTGCGAGGTGGTTTGCATGCATTCATCCAGGGGGAGTTGCATTGGTTCAGGGGGAGCTTGCATGTGTGCAGGGGGAGCTCTTTGTGATTTTCGAGCTTTGGATTGTTGGCTTGTGCTCTTTGCTTGAGCATGCTTTTGTCTCGGATGTGTCGAGCCGTTGCCCTTGCCTAAGGGGTCCGAGACTTGTCTTCTTCAAGTGATCTTGCTCTTTGCCTTTTCTTTGGCTTTCGATCGCTTGTTGGAGTTTCTTTTAGTCGTTTCTTTTCTTTTCCTTTTCTCTTGGTTACCAAAACGTGTGTGTTGTCAATGCACTCATCAAGGGGGAGATTGAGAGCCAGGTGTGGTTCGAGGACCGGTGGATGGTCGCTTCCTGGTGTGATGAGTGATTGACAACGTGGTGTGGACTGATTCTTGGCTAAGTATTGCAGGTGCAGGTTGCGGCTTGACTGGTGCAGGTGCAGGTGAAGAACAAGCGCGAAAGGTCGTTGTCGGTGAGGCCTCCAGGTGTGGAGAAGACAAGTAGGCTTGGTTCGAGGAACCCGGTGGCCAGCGGGGTCAAGTGTGGGCCGCATGGTGGCAAGAACGGCAAGATGAAATCATGGACGGTTTCTTGGTAGAGCCTCAAAACCAAGGTCGAGCCGGGACTACGTGGGAGCCGAGTCATGAGTGGTGATTGGCGGAGGCTACACCGAGTTCGCGGGGTTTCCAGTGGTTCACCAGAAACCATTGGGTTCCTTGGTTGATCCACAAAGCCAAGACCGAAGAACCGAAGACGGAGGTGCAGCAGCTCCAGACCGGTCTGACCGGTGGGTACCGGTCTTACCGGTGAGGAGCACCGGTCTGACTGGTGTGCGACGACGCAGTCCGGAATCTTCGAAGCGGAGGACACACGTCGGGATCGCAAGGCTTGCGTCGAGGCTAAGCAAGTTTGCGGTCGCTGGGCATCCGTCCGATGGAGCGAAGACAAAGATTTCCGAATTCGCCCTTTAGGGGCATGTATCCCTAGTTAGCTAGTAAGGGTATTTTCGTCTTTCGGTTGCCTCCATATAACCCAAGTGGTGAGAGGATGGCAGCCATCTCTTGGAACCCTAGCTCATTTGGTTTTCCTATTTTCCTTCCTATTTTCCTTAGGATTTTCTTAGGACTAGCTTGAGAGCTTCAAGGTGAGATCTTGTGAGAGGGAAGGATGATCGGGCGGCAAGCTAGACCTTGTATGAACCTCTTTGGTATGTATAGATGATTCGGCGTGGTTCCTCAAGGCTTGGATGTGTCTTTCCCGTTTCTCCTTTTTGGTGATTTTCGGAGCTCTTTCTTGGCGATTTTTTTGGAGCGATTTCGAGGCCTATCTCTTTGGGATTTGGTGGGGGATGTATGCATGAACCCTTCGTGGTTCTTTTCCCTTTGATTCCCCTCCCAAATCAGTGAGTAAAGGGGCTCGATTTTGGGGTTTTCGTGGCTTTAGGGTTAGAGGCGTTCTTGGTGGGATTTCTTCGATTCCTCTTGATTTAGCAAGTTTTGGTGGACCAAATCTTGGCTATGGAGTGCCCATGAGGTGTTCCTACTATCCCCAAAGTCTTGCACAAATCCGTGGAGTGATTCGGGAGATCGGGAGTTGGATTTGGGGGAGTTGACCCGCGGGTGCTGTTCATCCCCGAGCGGCCCAGCCTGACCGGTCTGACCGGTGCTGCTCACCGGTCTGACCGGTGCAGAGGCTCTGTGGGTTTTGCCTCGGGTGAACGTCTGGGTGAGTTCGTTGTTGTCCCGTGGTGCTGCTGTTTCGAGTTTGGATCTGTTTGGAGCTCGGTAGGCCTGTTTGGTAGATTTGGGGTTTCCTGGCTTGAACCGGTCTGACCGGTGAGCTACACTGGCCTGACCGGTGTAGGGGCCTTCTGTGGAAGTTCCCAGGTTGTACCAGCAGGGACCGGTCTGACCGGTGGTGCTCACCGGCCTGACCGGTGTAGGTCAGTAGCGCTCGAGTTGCTAGTTCCGCTGCGTTCTCGAGTTCGTGAAGGTGGTCGTTGGTTCCTAGGACCAGTAGCACTCCAGTGGCTGCGTGGTCTTGGCCAACTTGGGTAGTTGAGTCGGAGATGTGATTTGGCAGCCGTGTTCGTCTTGTTGGAGTTCTCATCTCCTTCGAGAAGAATTTTTATCGGCTCCCATTCACTCCCCCCTCTCTGGTTCGCCTAATCGGTCCTTCAGAGGGTAGAAGAAACCCTGACTCGCATAGTAAGCCCTCTGCGCATCCATGTACTAGCGCTGATCTTGCTGGATGGCTGCTATCCTCTCACCAGTCTGACGCTGCCACGCTGAGGTAGACTCGACGTGGGTGTTCAGCGTCTCCTCCAATCCCGTGACCTAAACGGTGAGCTCTCCAAACTGCTGTGCGAGCTGAGCATCGCGTGCAGAGGCTGAAGAGTGTCACCGAAAGGACGAAGACGGAGGTGGAACACCGGAGCTGGAACTAGCGGGTGTGGCCCACTGAGCTCTGCTCGCGCTCACCCAAGCCGTGCCACTCGCACTCGGCTGGTAGGTGGGCTGATCCCAACCAGGTGCATATCCAGGGGTAACCCCGGACATGTACCCCACGGGGGCCCCTCCTGCCACCGGTGGTGTAACAGGCTTGATTGTGATGGTTGGCTGTGACAAGTTAGTACCAAGGAACAAGCTCAAGGAATGTCTGGATGGACATCGCTCCTGAACTTGCCCCAGCAAGAATGCAGAAAGTACAAAGCAGAAGTAGATTGCTTTTCCCTAATCAGAATTTTATTGTGCAGAAAATAAAGATAACTTACCAAACCCACCTGTTGGTGTAGGGCTCATTATTTGAAGTCTGTAGAGCTAGACTTGGTTCCAGAGTACTTACCTGAGCAACGGGACAGCCATCTCCTTCGGAATAGAAGTTAGCTTCCTATTCACCCTCCGCCACATCTTCTGAGTGTTGTGTGGGTTGTGACGTGTGGGAGGTGAATTCTTGGACCGGGACTGAGATTTCTAATATTGTTTCTTTCCCGTGCCCATGAGTTATCGTTCTTCCTTCCAAAAATTCTTCAAGAATGCAATGAGGCTGTCCACTTGCCATGGTGGCACTTTGACCTCTCGTGCTGGGGTGTCGAAAGTTGGTAACCCTTTGATCATCAAGCATTGTTCTTTTCTTGGATGAAACTCGAATCTCTCCTCTTTGCCATTGATGTAGAGACGGATCACACCAGCCCCCACATCAATTTGTGCATCAGCGGTACTCAGAAATGGTCACCCAAGTATAGGCGGCACCTCCTTGGCGATCTCCATGTCCAGCACCACAAAGTCAACAGGAATGAAGCAATCTCGGACTTTCACTGGAATGTCCTCAGCTATCCCTGCTGGGTATCGGACTGAAGAATCGGCCAGCTGCAGCTGCAAAGTGGTCGGAGATAAACTTGTGTAGTTAAGTTGATCAAAGACTACCTTAGGCATGACGCTGACACTGGCCCCTAAGTCACAGAGAGCATGGACGAAACGTTGGGTCCCAATCATACAAGTGATTGTAGGACACCCTGGATCCTTCTTCTTCTCAGGAAGGCGGTTGAGTATAGCAGCACTGCACTCCTCCGTGAGTCGTACTACTTCAGTTGTGGGAAGAGCTTGCTTCTTCGTTAGAATGTCCTTGAGATAATGCGCGTAAGTGGGAACGCGTATTGCCTCAAGCAATGGGACGTTGATATAGACTTTTTGAATCATATCCACAAAGCGATTGAACTGTTCATCTATTATTGCCTTCTTGCTCTTTTGAGGGAATGGCATCACATTGGCTTCTACGAAACCCGGATGTGTTGTCACCCCTACAGGTGCCTTATCTGTTGGTGGCACCCTCCTTACCTGAGGGGATTCTTCCGAGTCGGATGATTCCTCATGGATATTCCCAACCTTTGTTATACCCTTCTTATCTGTCCCTGCATGGTTAGGATACGGTGGATCTCGAGTGCATTTACCTCCTCTCGTGGTTACTGCATTTGCATTTTCAACAAAGGGAATAGAAGCAGCCAGCTGGGCCAACTGAGTTTCTAACATCTTGTTGAAACTTAGCTGACTCTTCTGGGCAGAAGAAAAGCTATCAAGTTCAACGTTGAGGCTTTCCACAGTTTTATCAAGGGCAGCTAGCTTCTTGTTAATACCTTCATTATTCTTAGCTTGCCCAAAAACAAGATCTCTCAAGGAAGGTTGGCTAGGATTGTAAGAATTACCTTGGTTACCTCCTTGATAATAAGGGCGTTGTTGATTCCACGATTGGCCTCCTTGTTGAGATGGACGATAACCATTATTATTGCCATTCATGTACATCACTTCCTCCTGAGTCTCCGGACAATAGTTTCCTGAGTGCCCAGTGTTGCCACAGACTTCACAAGTCATGTGAGAGTCCATAGGCAAAGAAGTAGTGGCCATGGCAGCCTTCTCGCTGGTGTAGTCATCCAATCTCTTCATAAGAAGATCCATCTTGGCAGTAATCATGTCTGCTTCCTTGACAGTATGAGTACCCCTCGGTCGTGGTTGGAGTCTTTCATCACTCCACCCTTGGTTGGAGACCATCTTCTCCATGAGCAATTTAGCATTGTCAACAGTGAGTGAGAAGAATGCTCCTTGAGCAGCAGCATCAATATGGCCTCGGGCTGTCGGAGTCAACCCATTATAGAAACTTTGAAGAATAAGCCAATCTTCCATCCCATGATGAGGACAGGCCAGGACATACTCCTGAAGCCTCTCCCAAGCCTCTGGAATAGATTCACTTGCTGCTTGCTGAAAACCAGAAATCCTTCCACGAAGAGCATTGGTTTTACCCAATGGGAAGAACTTCTTGAGAAATGCCTGTGAACACTTGCTCCAAGTGTCAATAGATTCCCGGTTCGCGTAGAACCATTACTTAGCCTTTCCCAAGAGGGAGAATGGAAATAGCCGTAGACGAACAGCATCCATATTTGCACCCCTGATGACGAAAGTGCTGCACAGCTCTAGGAATTGCTGTAGATGAGCATTGGCATCCTCATTTGGCTTGCCACAGAATGGGCTAGCCTGTACCATTGTGATTAGACCCGTCTTGATCTCAAAGTTTTCAGTCCCCATTGCCACCTCAGGGCCTTGCAGCACCTGGTCAGCAGAAGGAGCTGAGTACTCACGAAGTGTCTTCTGGGCCATAGCGTTGGACGTGGATGGTACAAAGGAAGCTGGTTCACCCTTCGGATGAGTACGACGAGGTGAGCCGAAATGAATTCGAGCTTTCCTCACAAGTGACTCGGGATCTTCAGTAAAATTCCCCGGTAGGTCGAAACCAATCATACACTACCTGTCTTCATCATCCAAAGATAACAGAAGACAATCAAGGTTAGCCTGCATTGAGGGTTGTCCTAACCTACTCAGAGTTTATAAACAGATGCAGAGCATAGTCAAGATAATCCTGTGCCTTCCCCGGCAACGGCACCAGAAATGCTTGTTGACACTTCTGAACGTCGACCACTTAAGAACAGATTTGGAATCCGTCCTTAGCGTCAGCGCTAGAAGTGTCTGTTGGCACTTCCCAATGTCACAACTAATTAGCGCAGGTTAGCGTGAACATTGATAGTTGCCATAGGTTTTATCTAAACGATCATGAATGAATCTGCAAGCGCACAGATAAACCATTGTAGCATTTCCCCAAGGAAAGAGAGTATTCCAAGGGTATCGAATCCAAGGAAAGCAATGGCGGATATCTTAGACTTATGCTTTTGCTCTGAATGTAAACTAAGAGATAGATATAGGGAACAACACACTCAAAGGCAGGGGTAAGATAAATGATATAAAGGGGTAGTGTGACACACACACCTCAAATCTACCTCTACTCTAGCACACTATGGCTTAGGGGGAACATACGAGTTAGCTCTAGGTTCTGATGTACTAAACATACAAAGCTAGAAGATACAAGAGATAGGCATGAGTATTGCATGAGGGAAACATGGTTCAGCACCCAGGTACAAACGGGGAGCTAGCCCGCGACGACCAGCACTCTGCGAAACTAGACTTTAGACTCCTACAGCAGGTACCCCAACGCGGAGGTTGCCCTAGGATCCAACAGGGCTGTCACCACCTGAGGACCGACCTCTCGTTACAGGGGGTATGCTCATAACTATCGTGGCTAGACAACCCAGGCACCATGCCTACGTTACTGCTAGACCTCACCCGGCCCGGGCTATTGTGACCTAGGGTGAGAGCCACCAGAAGACTGGTCAACTAGACCGAGTACCGTAGCTTGAACACAGACCCCATGCAACAATCTCATGCTATCTAACAAGATCAACTAAGGCTAGACATACGAACAGATATGAACTCTCTTATGTCTAATCAACAAGATCAAAGGGTCGTGTTCGTGAAGAACACGAGCCTCTAACTTATGAACAAACACATAAGGAAGGAGTTTATCACCCTTCAAGTGGATCAAAAGGTAGTGTTCAAGAAGAACACGAGCCTCTAAATGATGAACAGAGGATGAACTCAAGAACATATCAAGAATATGATCTACCATGACTTTATATGAAATAGCTGAATAACTAAAGTAGATCAAAGTCATACAAAGAAATAAAGATAAAAGAGAACTCATACCTAAACTTCCAAGAGGACTTGGAACCTGAAGAAGAGCTACTCTAGCCTACCCCCTAGCCTTGGAAACTAAAAGTAAGAGGAGAATGAGAGAGTGGTGTGTGTCAAATGGGAGCCCCTCCCCTCCTATTTATAGAGGAGGACAAGGCTTGCTCGGACGCCCAAATGGCCCCTAAACACCCGGGAGTGAAGCAAGTGACCAATGAGCAATCACCACGTGTAAGGACCAGATGAGGCGCCACTAAGGCAGTTCGGCCGATCCTAGGATCGGCCGACCCCTTAGGGTGGCCCCACCTGGTGTGCTTCCTCTGAGTGGCTGCCCTGTGGGCCCTATGATCCATCCCCGGTGCATGGCTTGATTTGGTATCCGAGGTGGGCCCTTTGATCCATGTGAAGTCCATGTGGCGTCCTCTGATTCGTCGGTGAGTGCCTCCCCTAGATCGATGACGTGTCTTGTCATGTCTCCCTTGGTGGCAGCCATCTCCTCAGCTGAGTTGGCATGGTTTCTTCATAGAAGTGGAGTTTCCTTCTCTTTTAAGGGGTAAATCGCCTACATACAAATAATCTCCAAGGGCAAGTGGAACTACATTATTCAAACCTAAATGCTAGTAAATAATGCATATGCCTCCATTTATGTGAGAATATTGAGGGTAGGAAATGGTGAATTTCCACCGTCAACACTCTCTTCTTTCCTCTGGAGTTTGGGTTTCGAACGATCCTCCAGCTAAGAGGTCGAGCTCTTGTGTAGATTCCAAGTCTATATGCGTCGGATATAGACAAGTCTGAGCTAGATGTCAAGAGACTTGAGAACCTAGCCCAGGCTGCACCTATGGACTCCATCTCTAATTGCTCAAAGTCGAGGAGGTCAAACGGTAGAGAATCTATATGTTCCAGATGGGAGAACGAGTAACAAAAGTTCTCTCGTAGTTCTTCCCAACTGTTCACACTACCCACCGTGAGAGTGTACCATTGTTCCGCCCTATCTACAAGAGAGAAAGGGAACAATTTCCACCTCAATGTTTCCTGTGTCATGCCCACCACAAGTAGGCCTGAAAACAGTCCTTCGAACTCCTCTACATGAACATGAGGATCATCGCTAATCGCTCTAGAGAACGGTCAATTTTGAACCATGGCTATAAAGCCAGGGCCGATTTCGCAGCAAGATGAAGAAGTTGATGGTTGCTCTAAGACGAACTCGCCCCTAGGGGTAGAGAGGCTTTGATAGGAAGGCATCTCAAAAGGGTAACGGGGTAAAGGTAGAATTCAAGAGAGAAAAAAGGTAACTACGAGGACCACTAGGTTCGAAGATAGATACAACAACCATTCCCCGTCAACGGCGCCGGAAATGCTTGTTGGCGTTTCTTAATGTCACCACTAGTTGTACACCTAGAGGGAGCATATAAGAGCGACCGGGTATACCGACGAGTACGAACGAATCCTATCGAATCCAAGGAACTGTGTGCACTATCTTCTATTCTAGTATAGATGGTCCAAGGACACCAAACTCCAGCTAGGATAGATATGGGTTGAGAAGCACTTTCTTAAGGGACTTAACTCTCAAGATGGATCTATCCGCTATTAGTCCTCCCCGTGGGGCGCAGCCCATTCTAACTTTTTAGGGAGAGGCCAATGTACTGGCAACGGGGCCCAACTTGGTACGCAGGCGCGGAGGGTTCCAAAGGGTCCAACAGGCTGTCACCACTGCGGCCTACCTCTATCGTTACGCAAACGCACATGGTCTTCGTAGGATAACCAGAGCCCAGACACCACGTCTGCACTCCAGATAACTACTATAGTGCGGTTACGTCTGTCGACCCGCTAATAACACTATAGCAATCTGTATAAATATGGAACCACAAACTAGGGAGAGAACAGATCAAATCATACTAGTCATCAAGTTATGGAGCAGAAAGAAACTATGGATGCAAACAAACGAGATACAGCAGACTTACTCATCTAAACAGGATCAGAGCATGCAAATAGATACTTGAACGAATGGACTAGCTCTAAAGGATCGAAGCCTTGTGTTACGAAGAACACAAGCCTCTAACTTATGAACGAGCTAAGAACACAAGAACAGATCATTCATGCATGATGTCCACTATAGTCTAAATAAGAAATGCTGAAATACTCACTTTGGTCGAAATGAAGAACAAGCATCCACGAGGACATCAACTCACTCCTCACCCAATACCACCTAGCACTCTAATCTCACACACAACTCATGGGAGAGGGGAGAATTCACCTCTCCAAGAGAGAATGAGAGGAGAGGGAGAAGGAATGTGTTCCAAATGGGAGCCCATCCCCTCCTATTTATAGAGGAGGGGGTGGCTTGCTCTTGCCTCCACCTTCTGCAGATTGTTGGGTGAGGCCAATAGTGTAGTGACATGTGGCAGCAAGAACCGGGCCAAAACCAGCAAGAACCAGCGAGAACCGGAGCATCCAAGGTGAATTGCACTGAAAACCGGCACTAAAGATGCCTGAACCGACTCAGACCAGCGGCGGACCGGGGGTCAACAGCGGGAGCTGCGCAACTGCTTCCCCGCGTTCCTTCTGCGCGCACCGCGTGGCCCTCCTTCCCGCGCACGCTTCGCGTGCCTGCGTGTTGACAGCTGTTAAGTGCTACTTTTATGCCGTCAACTCCTGCATAAAATGAATGAAAAGTGATCATCAACACTATAATAGGGCTTTATACTGACAAGTTCCACAAGTGTTGGTGTTTCTAGCTTTTGTTGCAGGATGCACCAGAATACGTGATAAATGATACAATTGAGAGCAAGTGATCCAATGGCTTATAAAGGACATCATCCATAACAACTTCAAATGCCAATTTGGACTGCACCATTGCGACGGGCTCGTCGAGACGATCAAAATGGATATATCATTTTTCTACTTCTAAGTCCGGATGAAAGAGATATGCATAAGACAAGATGACCATCTTGATATGTGGGCCCGGTGGGACCCACACCAGACCACGTGGCGACATGTTGCCACATTGGATGCCATGTGTCCATGACACATCACCAATCCAAGGAAACACACCTTCGACAAATCAGGAGCCAGTACGTGGATTCAAGGGCCCACATCCCCACGGAAACAAGCTAAAAACACCGCATACACACCCATACTCACCTGAGGACCCACCTGGTAGTCACCTGGACGAAAGGCGGTGGAAACAGACCCACCTAGGGGTCGGTCGAACCCCAGTTCAGCCGAACCCTTCGGACGTCCCCTTGTCCCCAGCCGACGCGTGGCAGCTCTCCATTGGTTCCTCAAGGCATCCCGGGGTGTTTTGGAGACGTTTGGCACTCCGAGCAAGCCACCCCCTTGCCTATAAATAGAAGGGGAGGGGGTAGGAAATGAGACACACCATCTCATCCAAGGATGAGAGCTTCCCTTCAAAGGAGAGGCCTCTCCTTGTGGGAGAGTGATTTGTATCTCTACGGATGCTTCGTTCTTCAATTTGACTAAAGTAAGTATTTCTGCATTTTCTATTTAGACTAAAGTGTTATTCATACTTGAGTGATATGTTCTTGTGTTCTTCGCCTGATCATCATTTAGAGGCGCGTGTTCTTCACAAACACGCCCCCTCGTTCTAGTTGATTAGGTGCACAAGTTTGTATCCAGTTGGTATGACTAGTCTTTTAG
This sequence comes from Cenchrus fungigraminus, assembly GCA_036936925.1. NCBI lineage: Eukaryota > Viridiplantae > Streptophyta > Magnoliopsida > Poales > Poaceae > Cenchrus > Cenchrus fungigraminus. The sequence goes on from CM072775.1 coordinate 27,705,244, forward strand.
AATAAAGTGGATATGCTTGCATGCTCTAATTAGAATAAAGTGTGTTGTGATTCCTTTTTAATAGTTTATGCTAGGTTGCATGAGTAGACTTTTTCCTCTTCTAGTGCGTAGATCCTGGGTTTATGCGTCCGTCTGCTGCAAGTCGTTCGTATACATTGGAAGCACAGTATGAAGTCAAGTGCTCTCTTGCATGCCTCTAGTATAAGCTTGTAGTACATATAGTGAGTGAGAAGAGTTCTCTTCCGTGGTCGTAGTTCTATAAGTGCAGAGTGTCGTAGTCCGTTGGCTACGGTAGTAACCACAGCGTAGATGTTGTGTCACGCTACCGGTTATCAATCGTTCGGCTTATCCCAAGGTTAGGTAGAGGCAGTCCAGGTGGTGGTGACAGCCCGTCTGGCCCTCGTTGATCCTCCGGAGCTGGATATAGTCAGAGCTTCGTTCCACATAGATCCACGTGCCGGAGTCGCTTGTTATGTCAGGGCTATCGGTACCCTAAGCCATGTTCTATCTAGAGATCGACCTTTAATCTCATCTATAGTGCTATCTTTAGGAATCCTCTATATCTTTGCGTCTTATCTGGGTGTGTCCTTGGTCCGACTAGTACGAAGTTAGTGCACACACGTTCCCTTGGATTCGATACCATTGGAATACTCTGAGGTGAAAGCTACAACGGTATCCGTGCGCTTGCGGATTTATTTCGTGTGTCACTAAAATACCCAACAATCTTTCTGGCGTCGTTGCCAGGGAACGGTTGTTGTGTCTATCTTCGTACCCGGTGGTCCTCGTATCTTTTATCTTTCTTTGTTTCTACCTTTACCTCCGTTACCCATGGAGAGGCCATCCTTTCATGGCTTCTCCACCTCATCTGATGAGTTCACTGATCCATCAACTTCCACATCCATCTATGAACTCAATCCCGACCTTATAGCCATGGTTCGGAATCACACCTTCTCTGGAGAAATTAATGAAGAACCTTATGATCATTTGCAAGAGTTCGAGGATCTGTGTTCATCCTTGGTTGTCCAAGGACTGACGCATGAAACCTTGAGATGGAAGATGTTCCCTTTCTTTCTCATGAAGAAGGCGAAACAATGGCACATCCGCTTGGTAGGGAGCATGAGCGGTGATTGGGAGAAACTACGAGTTGGCTTTTGTTCCTCGTTTTCCCTCTTGAAACACATAAATTTCCTTCTAATGGACATCCTCAATTTTGAGCAACTAGAGAAGGAATCCCTTGGTGCAGCGTGGGCGAGATTTTTACACCTCTTGGCATCTTACCCACACTTTATACATCCTGATGGTGTATCTTTGTACATCTTTTGCTTGTGTCTAGACATGAAGTCTGCCCAGGAGCTTGACACTATCGCCGGAGGCTTGTTTGAAGACAAAATGACAATGGAAGGAAGGGAAATCCTAGATACCCTCTTGGAAGACTCTTTCTTACTTACTAACCATAACGAACCCCTCCGTGATGAGTGTGTATCAAGCCATGAGAGTGTCTCAACAGCCGAACCTGAACCTATGGTTTCCACATCACAATATTCGACCGTTGAGCCCTCTCCCGAACCACGAACACCGAAGGAAGAAGAGATTCAACTTTCGGAGTTCGCTTTTCGATTCGAGGATGATCCTTACAAAGACATCATAAACGCCTTGAATCATCCTAGGCACGAGAAGCCTACGACATCGATGTGCCCTTATGAGGCCCTCGTTGAAATTTCCAATCAGGAATCCACAACATATTGGTCAAAGGAGTTAGAGCGTACTTCCAAAGCAATTTGGGTTAGCTCAACTTCCACGACTATCCCTTGTTCCATGGGAGGAAATGTCATAGAAGCTGTTCATGACCCTACTGTCGGGGTTTGCGTCAAGTCAGAGTACCTTATGGATACTCTTGTGGGTAACAAGCCCCTGACCCCGACTCATAGATTTTTCAAAAGTCCCAGGTGGGGCTACTATTTCCCATGTCGGGGGATCGCTAGGGATGTGCCCATCACCATAGACAAAATTGAGGTGTGCTTAGATTTTTATATCTATGACATTATGGATTTTGATCTTCTCCTAGGCTTCCCATTAGAGAAACTCCATGCCACACCTTTAGGGAGCCTAGATGAAAAGCTTAGGGAAGCCGCATCTGCCACCACTCCCTTGTTTTCAGAATGTTCTATGGAGAAGCCTCTTCCCAAGCAAAACCCACTCGAGGAGATGATGCATGTATCTCTGTTCGCATCGTCCGAGCCCATTCTCACTAAGATTGTAGAATTTTCTACTCCTCAAGATTATGACTCGGAAGACCCTCTTCACCTTTGTGAAGGCATACGATCATCATCACTCTCGACCAAGTTTGAGCCTCTCCCCACTGGCCCATACTATGTTGCTCTTGACCTTGATCGAGTATCAACATTGAACTTCCATGATGAATCTCTTGAGCTGGAGAATTCATGGGCCATGGAAATCTATGAGGTGCCGACTCTGTAGTCTAGAGGAAAGGATTCCATTGACAAGCATGGTAACTTCACTCTTGATATACTTTAGGAACCATGCTTGCACCATGCTTCTCCAGAGTCAGCCATGGTTAGTGCACAGAGCATTCACGAGGACTACAACAACCTTATGTTCCTCTTTTCCTTGATGTTTAGAAGGATGGTTGTAGATGCATATGTTTACCATAAGCATTGTAGATTTCGTGTATGTTCTGTGGCTCTAACCTTGCAGCTAAAGCTTCACTGACACATCAATAATTGGTGGTGAGACGGGAATGACATCACTAATGAAAGCTGCAAGAAGAAGTTCCCAGGGTCGAGCTTATGACCATAAACAAAGCACTACCAGGAGATAGCCTGGATTAGGTTAGATTTTATTTCCCTTTTCAAATAAAAAGCAAGAGCATGTCCTTAGGGTAAGGTTGTCCTTCTGGTATTTTTGGTCGCTAACCTTTCAGATGGAGATTGAAAAGAATGACGGACAGGTGACGCCTAAGAACATGCGAACTACATCAACTTCAACACTTTGGTAAGTTTTTGGTGAGGGAATATTTACAAAAGGAGGCTTGATCTCCACACACTTGAGTTTTGTTGCCTAGCAATGCAAACTTCAAGTGTGGGGGAGGTATGTGAGTATCCTGAGTAAAGTTCCCCTCACACAAAATCTTATCCTAGTTTGGAGATGATGTTAACTCTTGCATCTTGACCAACTAGTTAGGTACGTCCTACTTTTGACTTTAAACAAAGCCCTTCCGGGAGGTCGCCTGATGTTCACCATCTTATGCTCATGTTTATGTCCCTTTTGGAAATAGCTTGATCATGCTTTTATGCTTCCTTTATCTATGTTTGCAATGCTATGGTTTGAGTGCATGTTTAGCTATGTGCATTCATAGGTTGTTTTAAATTAAGCATGGTGCTTAGGTTAAAACTGTCTTCTTCAATCAAACAAGACATGGTGTCGAGTTTGATTGATGAACCTTATAGTTAATATGTTCGTGGATATTGGTTGTATGTGCAGACTAACCCTTGCAGGAGTTTTCGAATCCAAACGGGATAAGTCATCAAGCTTGATTCAAATGGGAAGGTAAGCCAAGGCATTATCAGCCTTGTTTGAGCTAGGTCTCTTGGTGAATAATAAAAAAAGAAACAAAAAAATATGTTTGTTTTCGAATAAAGACTCCTGGTTCTTGAACCATGGAGTCCCTCTTTTGTTTTTCCTTTTTTGTCTGAAGACAGCACGAGGTACATGGACAAGTGTGGGGGAGATCTCCCAAGCTTATCATCGACATACACACTTGAGATCTCCCACACAGGTGTTGCACAACATCGACCACGCTTTCATGACAAGGGACAAGGTAAACTAGAGTGATCCGGCTGCCCCATGGGTCAGTTGAACCACCACTGGTCTTCCTTCTTTCTTATATTCTTCGAGAGTGGTGGTATGTGCACCTTTTATCTCACTCTCCCTGATTCATGAGTTTGAATGAGTTTCAATTCTTATCTATTAAATCAACTCATGGAATCGTGCTCGACTTGCTCTACATGTTTCCTGTGGTTGGCTTGCATATGTTTTATTCCATACTTATTATCTTGATGCTTGTGAAAAAATATCATTAGGGAACTCATGCTCATCTAAGTAGTTGATGTTTGTGATATGGTTTGATGATTTGATCTTCTCTCTGAATGTTTGAGTGCTTGGGAATTTTATTTGAAAACTTTAAAACCCCTTTGCAAAGCTCCTCTTTGATATGCCAAAGTCCTACCAAAGCCATATGATGAGTTATCTCGAAAACCTTCTACTCATATGCTGCTTGTTATTACATTGAGCTTTGTCAAATTGCTGTGACCCTTGTGAAAATTCTTTTCATGCTTTCATGATCAAGATCCATGTGCACTCCATATCCCCTTGCTATGCTTCTACAGTGGAAGTTAACATTGTATCATCCATCCATTTCATAAAAATAAAGCTCCGTGTGTGGTGTGACCTCTCTCTCCTAAAGTATTCTTGAAAAAAAGGCATGGGCTATGCAAAAAAAAAGAAAAAAAAGAGAAAAAGAAAAAAAACATGCTCAAGGCATGAGTCAAAAAAAATGCTCAAAGAATGAAAAAAAAGGTGAGAAAAAAAGAGATAGCCCATGTCCAAAAGAGATAGACTAAAGTGTTATTCATACTTGAGTGATATGTTCTTGTGTTCTTCGCCTGTTCATCATTTAGAGGCACGTGTTCTTCACGAACACGCCCCCTCGATCTAGTTGATTAGGGGCACAAGTTTGTATCCAGTTTGTATGAATAGTCTTTTAGAATAAAGTGGATATGCTTCCATGCTATAATTAGAATAAAGTGTGTTGTGATTCCTTTCTAATAGTTTATGCTAGGTTGCATGAGTAGACTTTTTCCTCTTCTAGTGCGTAGATCCTGGGTTTATGCGTCCGTCTGCTGCAAGTCATTCGTATACGTTGGAAGCACAGTACGAAGTCAAGTGCTCTCTTGCATGCCTCTAGTATAAGCTAGTAGTACATATAGTGAGTGAGATCAGTTCTCTTCCGTGGTCGTAGTTCTATAAGTACAGAGTGCCGTAGTCCATTGGCTACAGCAGTAACCACAACGTAGACGTTGTGTCACGCTACCGGTTATCATTCGTTCGGCTTATCCCATGGTTACGTAGAGGCAGTCCAGGTGGTGGTGATAGCCCATGTGGCCCTCGTTGATCCTCCGCAGCTGGATATAGTCAGAGCTTCGTTCCACATAGATCCGCGTGCTAGCGTCGCCTGTTAAGTCAGGGCTATCGGTACCCTAAGCCAAGTTCTATCTAGAGATCGTCCTTTAATCTCATCTATAGTGCTATCTTTAGGAATCCTCTCTATCCTTGCCTCGTATCTGGGTGTGTCCTTGGACCGACTAGTACGAAGTTAGTGCACACACATTCCCTTCGATTTGATACCCTTGGAATACTCTGAGGTGAAAGCTACAATGGTATCCGTGTGCTTGCAGATTTATTTCGTGTGTCACTAAAATACCCAACACTACGCGTGTCGGGTCAGCGCATCCGTGACCGGCCGCTCGCGGGCAGATGCGTGGCACGGTGGGGATTCCCGTGCGCGCGCCCGCCAGCGCCGCTATCCGCTGCGGAGTGTGCCGGCCAGTGGCGTCACGCCACGTGGCCCGAGCGGGTCCGCCGCGCCGCGTCACCGATCTGGTGCGGAAGCCAGCACCCAATCTGGAGCTGCCACGTGTCGAGCATGCAGACGATTTGCATGGCGCTGCAGTGTGGGTCCTGGTGACGTCATTTGTTTTGTCTTTTTCATACCTTGCGCATACGAACTCCGATATAGGCATATAATATGTCCATTTCGATCGACTCGATAAGCCCATCGCAATGGTGCAGTCCAAATTGGCATTTGAGGTTGTTTATGATGACGTCCTTTAACAGCCATTGGATCACTTGCTCTCAACTATACCATTTGACGCACATTTCGGTGCATCCTGCAACAAAAGCTAGAAACACCAACACTTGTGGAAATCATCAGTAACAAGCCCTATTCTAGTGTTAATGATCCTTTTACATTTATTTTATGCATGTATTGACGGTGTAAAAGTAGCACTTAACAGCTGTCAACACCCATATGTTCACTTATGGAGGAGCATAAGCTTCTTTTTGCCGCAAAGGCATTTCATGTACCACGCTTAAATTCGAAAATGAAATTGGTCTGTGTAATGTCTATGCTTTGAAAAATGTGATCATAATCATGTCTTTATGCTGTGATGTATATATCTTGGGTGCTAAACCGTTGCATGATGTCTACCATGAGAAGTCTCAAATTAGAAGTAGACACATGGCTCGGTGGCTTTGACACGACATATAGTAGCTTATGGGTGTTTGCTATGATCTTGTATGAGCTTTGAGTGATCTAGTTCATTTTTGTTCAAATTGACCATGGATAGGGCTTTGCTCATGAGATGAATTTCTTTTGTCAAAATTGCTTAAAAAAGCTTTTGGCCGTGTCACATGTATCTGTCTCTACTTTCTTGATGGTAATGCGCTAACTACACCATATCTACCTTGCTTGCTCTATGTCTCACTTGTAGCATTTTGTTGTGCTCTTTGTATATGTGAGAAGCTTGGTAGCTTGTATATGCTTTGACATGCATTTGTGCACCTTCATGGTAGCTTGATTCATGCATTGTAAATAAGGGGGAGAATATGTGGAGAAATGGTTGAGAATTTGTGGAGATTTTGCATGTTGGGAAGAAATTGTGAAAATAATTGCATTTGCTCAAGGGGAGTTTGCATATGTGCAGGGGGAGCTCCTTTGGTTTGCCTAAGTTTTGTGCTTTGGGATGTGCTCTTTGTGGTGAGCTTGTTTGTCTCGGCTGTGTTGAACCGTTGCCCTTGCCTTAGGGGGCCGAGACTTGGTCTGGCGAGTGATCTTATTTTTTGTTTTCTCTTTGGCTTTGGATCAATTGTTGGAGGTTTTTGTTCGTGGTTGTCTTCTTTTCCTTTTCTCTGAGTTGATTACTATGGGTGTTGTCAATGCACTCATCGAGGGGGAGATTGAGGACCAGGAGCGTCTGAAGACCAGTGGTGAGTCGCTCCTCAGTGATGAGTGATTTACAACGTTGTGTGGACTGATGCTTGGCTCAGTGTTGCAGGTGCAGGTTGTGTCTTGACTCGTGTTGGTGCAGGTGAAGAACAAGCACGAGAGGCCTATGTCGTGGTGGCCTCCGGGTGATGCTGAGGTCAGTAGGCTTGGTTGGATGGACCTGGTGGCCGATGGGGTCAAGTGCGAGCCACATGTTGCAAGAAGAGCGAGTTGAAGTCATGGACATGGGCTGGTGCAAGGTAGCGGTTCGAGGCTGAAACTTGCATACGGGGTTTGGTGGTTTGCCCACAAAACCATCGATGGACGGTTTCTTGGTTTGAGCCTCAAAACCAAGACCGAAGTGTCGACCGGGCATCCCTGGGCCCCCCAACACATTGTGGGCCATATCCGGGAGATGAGTTCCTGTACACCTGGACTACTCGACTAGTGGGCCACGGTGCTGGTACCGTGGACCACAAGGCAAGACAAGACGGACAAGGACTTATACTAAGACTAGGATAGCTTTCTATACCTTGTATAGGCTACTCCGGGTCTTACTCAAATAGTACCCTTGTACCAATCCGACTTGTAACCCTGCCTCCCGTGGCATATAAGGTGAGGCAGGACCCCTCTCAGAAAATACGCAATCAATACAGAGCCACGCACCATACAGGACGTAGGGTATTACGCACATTGCGGCCCGAACTTGTCTAATTGTGTGCCCCATGTCTCACCATCGTGTTCCTGATCTCGGCGAGCCCCACCGCACAATCTACTACTTCGGGTACCCCGTCGTAGGCTCGGTGTCTAAAACACTGACAGCTTGCGCGCCAGGTAGGGGCTCTCGTCGTTGATCCACTGGCGAACTCGATGGCTCTCGTCACCATCAAGCCGATCGTCGCTTTCCAGCAAGGTGACACCTTTGTTTTCGGCTCCTGGGTTTGCGTTGCTAACGGCACCGGATTGTTCCTGCGTTTCTTAGCGCCAACTTCAGAATCAAAGCTCAAGTCCTCGACGCTTACGCAAGCTTCGATGGAAGATCTCGTCGAAAATTTTGGCGAAATTTCGATCTTTGACCCGCTCAGAGAACTCGAGTCGGAGCCCGAGTACAACTCGACTTTGTCTCCTATTCATCCTGAGTCGCTCTCTTCAGCTTCACAACTTGCGCTCAGCCGGGATAACATTCCAGCACTACCTCTCTTCGGTCATCGCCATGTCAGTGCCGTTTACCAAGCCGCATTGAAGCGCCTCATGTGCCCTGGCCCGAAGATCGTGCTCGAGTACTCTTCAGATTCGGACGTCAACTTCGACTACTATTCGGATTCATCTGAGTTCGAGTTCAACTATGGTTTGGATTCTGCTGAAGTACAACAACTGTCTGGCCCTGCTCAAGGACTGGTGATCACATCGACGCCTGAGGGTAGATTTGTCTACTGGCCTGAGCATGTGCGTGCTGATCTCACCTTGGATGATCAAGAGTGCTTTATCGCTTGTCTCGACAACTTACCCTTCCAGGAAGGTGCTAAGCTTGTTGATTATGACACTGATACGGAGCTCATTGAGAGTACGGGTACTCACTCACATTATCGGGAAGTTTTCATCGTTGATGCATCTACTCCACAAGGACATCGTGCCAATTACCGTTTTCCGGATGATGTGTCTGATGATGAACTCTCTGCTAATGCTCCTACTGATGAATCTGCGGAGGCCAAGACTGCACGTCGCCAACGCAATGCTGATCGTGCAACCCTTCGTCGGGAACTCGCGGAAGCTCTACCTACCCGTAATCTTCAAGAGGCTATAGATGAGGTAACTACTCGTGAATATTGCACTCCAGAGGAAGCTATCAACACGATCAATCTACTCGGTCGCACTATGCCTCGTGACAGGGCGGCTGCTGAAGTCGCGAAGCTGGCTGAACTAGCCTACACTATGCTACGTCAGAATACCAGTGCTCCTAGTCACCATGGCAGCAGTGGGGGTGCTCATCGTGCCACACCCACTCCTCAACGCACACGTCCGGAAGCTAGCAACAAAGGCAAAGGTGATGATGGTAGTGTCAACAGCAAGTCGGGAGACTCTCGCTACGACACTCGTACAACTATCAACGCCAGACGCGCTGAGCGTGAGAAGCAAAAGGATAATGACTCTGATTCTTTTCCTGCTTTCTCTGCTCGACTTCAAGCTCTATTTCTTCCGGAGAAATTCAAGCCTTACGGCATCTCTAAGTATGATGGCAAGCAAGATCCAAGGTAGTGGTTGCGTTGTTATGCTCTGTCCATCTCCAATGTCGTGGGCAATGATGATACCAAGTGTATCTATTTCCCTTTTGTCCTGGAGCAAGAGCCCCTCACATGGTTCGAGTGTCTCAAACACGGCTCCATCGACAACTAGGGACAACTCAAGCATCACTACACCAGCAACTTCGCGGGTTCTCTGGGCCGTCATGGTACTCGGATGGACCTTGCCCTGATCAAGCAAAAACAAGGCGAGACTCTTCGCGAGTACATGCGCCACTTCTTTGAGAAAAGGGCTACTGTTGTTGATGTTACTGAAAAGAAGTCATTGATACCTTCCAGGATGGTTTCTATGACGATAGGCTTTTCCAGGACTTCGGTCGCGCTCGCCCAGCCAACATCACCAAGCTCAAGGAGATGATCACTCATTGGGCGGACGAGGAAGACAAAGCCCGGAATCAGTTCAAACATCTTCGCAACAACCAGAACAACAACAATAATAACAATGCTGGAGGAAGCAGTAGTGGCAAGCAACAGCAGGGCAACCGCCAGGGTAACAACTACTCAAGCAATCCTAATCGCAAACGCAAGCCCGACAACAATGTTGCTACCATGGAAACTACCGCCAAGCCTGAAGATGATCCTCACTGGGCAACATTGACCAAGCAGAAATGCCCATGGCACCCGGAGGGCGATCATACTACAGAGCAGTGTTACCAACTTCGACGTGCGTTGAAGAACACACCCAAACCAACGCACCCAAACCCACGATTTCGCAAACACAAGGGGAAGAAGGCTAACACATACAAAGACACTGGGTTCCAAAACCCCTCCAACACTGTCAATGTCATATTTGGTGGGATTCCAACCAAGCGCATGCAGAAGCTTGCACTCAGAGAGATTATGTCCATCCAACCTGGAGCTCCCACTTTTCTAAAGTGGTCTGAAACCCCCATTACCTTCTTGAGGGCGGATCAATGGACTAGTTTCTCTGAGCCAGGACGATATCCTCTCATTCTGGATCCAGTGGTAGCAGGCTCCAGGCTTACCAAGGTTCTTATTGATGGTGGCAGTGGTCTCAATGTCCCCTTTGCCAGGACTTTGAACAAGATGGGCCTGGATATCACCAATATGCTTACCAAGACCAACTCACCGTTCTATGGTATCTTCCCGGGCAACGCAGCTGTTCCTTTGGGTTCAGTTGTACTACCCGTTACCTTTGGGACTAAGGATCACTACCGCACCGAGTACATCAAGTTTGAGGTAGCTGACTTCGAGACTTCTTACCATGCTATCCTCGGCAGGCCTGGTCTCGCTAAGTTCATGGCCATCCCGCACTATGTGTATCTCGTACTCAAGATGCCAAGCCCCAAAGGAGTTCTCTCATTGCACGGGGACCTGAAGCGTTCTTACGACTGCGACACAGAAGCCGTAGAACTTGCCTCGACTACTTAAGTACCCAATGCAGTGATGGAAGTCTTCACTGCCGCTAAAAAGCTTGCTCCGAGCGAGCTAGATGTTCCTGAGAAGACGGATAACAAAACAAGCCTGCACCGTCCGGTGACGTCCTGCTCAAAGCCATTGACCTCGGTACTGGTGACAGCAGCAAGACGACCATGATCAGTGCACAGCTTGATCCTAAATTGGAAGACGCGCTCGTCAACTTCATTCGGGCTAACCGTGATATCTTTGCATGGAAGCCATCTGGCATGCTAGGTGTGCCCAGGAGGTTGATCGAGCACTCACTCAACGTCGATCCTAACGCTACCCCCAAGAGACAACACCTTCGTCGCTTTGCTGATGACCGCAGGGCTGCTATCAAGAAAGAGCTTGCCAAACTACTCGCTAATGGCTTCATCCGGGAAGTTTTTCACCCGCAATGGCTTGCTAATCCTGTGCTCGTCAGAAAGAAGAACTCTAATGATTGGAGGATGTGCGTCGACTACACTGATCTAAACAAGCATTGCCCCAAGGATCCTTTCAGGTTGCCGCGGATTGATCAAGTCATTGACTCTACAGCGGGTTGTGCTCTACTCTGTTTCCTGGATTGCTATTCCGGATATCATCAAATTGCAATCAAGGAATCTGATCAAGAGAAGACCGCATTTATCACCCCGTTTGGTGCTTATTGTTACACAACAATGTCCTTCGGGTTGAAAAATGCTGGTGCTACGTATCGAAGAGCTATCCAAGCGTGCTTCAAGAGGCAGCTTCAAAAGAACGTGGAAGCATACGTGGACGACGTCGTTGTAAAGACTAGGGATCAAGACATGCTTATCGCGGATCTTGAGGAAACTTTTGCTTCACTACGGGAGTACCAATGGAAGCTCAACCCCAACAAATGCATCTTTGGCGTATCATCAGGAAAACTACTCGGGTTCATCATCAGCCATCGTGGCATCGAAGCAAACCCTGAGAAAATTACTGCCATCTCCAACATGCAAGCTCCGACTACTATCAAAGATGTCCAGAAGCTTACTGGTTGTATGGCATCACACAATCGCTTCATCTCGCGACTTGGAGAACGGGGTCTACCTTTCTTCAAGCTACTCAAGCGGCAAGAGAAGTTTACATGGACAACTGAAGCTGATCAAGCTCTTTCTCAGCTCAAGGAGTTCTTATCCAAGCCTCCAGTCCTTACAGCTCCTCTGCCCAATGAAGAGCTCTTGCTCTACATTGCTGCGACTACTAATGTCGTCAGTACTGCTATTGTCGTTGAGCAGCAGGAGGAAGGCCACGGCTATCCTGTCCAGAGGACAGTCTATTTCGTTAGTGAAGTACTCTCAGAGTCCAAGGCTCGCTACCCTCTGGTGCAGAAGCTACTCTATGCGGTTCTGATTACTTCACGGAAGCTCCGCCACTACTTCAACGAATACAAGATTTCTGTGGTCACTAGCTACCCGCTTGGCGAGATATTGCACAACCGGGACTCCACAGGAAGGATTTCTAAATGGGCTGTAGAGCTTGGCGCTCTATCGCTCGAGTTCAAGTCTCGCACTGCTATCAAGTCTCAACTCCAATTGAGCGTCCAGAACATTGGGTCATCTACTTTGACGGTTCCCTCAAGTTGGAAGGCGCAGGTGCCGGGGTACTTCTGATTTCCCCCAAGGGCGAGCAACTCAAATATGTTTTGCAGATATTCTGGAAGGTCTCAAACAATGAAGCTGAATATGAAGCCCTACTGCATGGTCTTCGCCTTGCAGTCTCTCTTGGCATTACACGACTACTTGTTTATGGTGATTCTTTGGTGGTCATCAATCAAGTCAATGATTCTTGGGATCGTAATGCTGAGAATATGGATGCGTACTGTCAGGAGGTACACAAGCTTGAGAACAAATTCCATGGTCTCGAGTTCCATCATGTGGTCCGCGACAACAATGTTGCTGCGGATGTCTTGTCGAAGCTGGGATCTACACGAGCTCAAGTGTCAGCTGGAATCTTCGTCCATGAACTCCACAAACCATCAATTCCGGAGCAATTATCTGCACCAGTGATTACTTCAGTTCAACTTGATCGAGAAGTGCTTATGATTGATGTGGACTGGAGAACTCCTTTCATCGACTACATTAAACATCAGTTGATTCCTGAAGACAAGTTAGAAGCCGAGCGCATCTCACGCCGTGCCAAGGCTTATGCTCTAGTCGAAGATCAACTCTACAAGCGAGGCGCAAACTCTGATGTACTCATGAAGTGCGTTTCTCACAAAGAAGGCAAGGAAATCTTGGAGGAGACACACAAAGGAATCTGTGGCAATCACGCTTCTTCCCGTACCTTGGTGGGAAAAGTGTTCAGACGTGCTTTCTACGGGCCTACAGCTCTTGCTGACGCAGAGGAACTAGTCAAGAAGTGCCAGGGATGCCAATTTGTTCGCCAAGCAACAACACGTTCCTGCCTACAAGCTCACCACGATACCACCAACTTGGCCTTTCGCTTGCTAGGGGCTGGATATGATTGGTCCTCTCCCAAATGCGCCAGGGGGATTCAATATAGTTCTGGTGGCTATCGACAAGTTTACCAAGTGGATTGAGGTCAAGCCTGATACCTGTCCCGAGGCTGATCGAGTCCTCGACTTCTTGGATGAAATCGTACATCGCTATGGGTTCCCCAATCGCATAATCAAAGACTTGGGTTCGAATTTCAACAATCACCAGTTATGGGAGTACTGCGAGAACAGTGGAATCGACATCCGGTACATTTCTGTCGCTCACCAACGTGCCAACAGCCAAGTGGAACGCGCCAACGGGATGATACTCGTTTCTCTCAAGAAGCGACTGTATGATGCTGCAAACTCTAAGGGCGGCAAGTGGATCAAGGAACTACCCAATGCACTCTGGGGGCTACGTACTCTGCCTACTACCCCCACAGGGTAGTCACCTTACTTCCTGGTCTACGGCTCTGAAGCCGTTTTGCCTGCTGATGTCATGTGGTGTTCTCCGACGGTTGATCAGTACGAAGAAGGCGTAGCTGAAGAAACAAGACAAACATATGTCGACAGTCTCAAGGAAGCTCGCTGCAACGCACTCGTTCAATTGGTTCGATACCTTGAGAAGATTCGATGTTACCATGACCGCAACGTTAAGGAATGCTCTTTCAACGTTGGTGACTTAGTCCTTCGTCGCATCCAGAATACGACAGGGCTACACAAACTCAACTCGCCATGGGAAGGTCCTTTCTCTGTTGCAATGGTTACTGGCCCAGGCTCATATCGTCTTCAAACTCTTGAAGGCGAGGAAGTCGACAACTCTTGGAACATCGACCAGCTTTGTCGCTTCTACCGGTAGGGGGTCTCAACAACCCTCTCCAGACGGCTATGACTATAAACAACTCGTAGGGGGCTTCATCAACCCTCTCCAGGCAGCTTCGGTTGCAACCACTCAACAGACAGCTACGGTTGTCACCACTTGTAGGGGATCAAGACAGTCCTCTCCAGACAGTTTCGGTAGTATCTTCTCGTGGCTTTCAGCTATGAGCACCCATACGGGGTTTCATCAACCCTCTCCAGGAAGTCTCATTCTGCGACCTCGCAGGGAGTCTTGATAACTCTCTCCAGACGACTCCGTGTCGTGTAGAGTAATAAGTGGCACATGTTGTCCATGTTTCTACTTTTTAATAAGAGGCTTCGGCCTAGAGTAACACCCTTCTGGTAGGGTCTCAGTGGAACTCTCATACAAGTTGCTGCTACAGCAAGGATGAGTTCATCACACTGTCTGCTACGGTCTTACTCGTTCTTCGGAACATCCTTGCGAGTACTCTCTCACTAGGCTCATAGCCTCAGAGGTACTTAAGACATTGTAAACTCTGTACAATGTATTCAGTAATAAAGTTGTTTATCCTATATATCGACTTGTTACTATCCTTTACTTATTCACAACAAAGCCTTCTTTCACGCTGCTACAGCTAAGGTATTCAACTCGTTGTGAATAAGTTCTTTTTGAGTACTCTCTCACTAGGCTACTAGCCTCAGAGGTACTCAAGACATTGTAAACTCTGTACAATGTGCTACGTTTAGTTTAATCATGACAAAGCCTTCTTCTACGCTGCTACAGCTAAGGTGTTCAACTCATCGTGATTATGCTAACGTTCTTCGGAACATATATAGACTTGAGTACTTTTACTCGTGTATCGTATCTCTTTTTGCAGCCACACACTCAATACCAACTCGAGTACATGGTCAACACATAAGCATACAAGGGATCCAGATAATTGACTTACTCAAGTTTTCAATTATATTACATAAACAATTGTTTGGGATTACACTTGTTTTTTCCCTAGTGTTTCTTCTCTACAGGTACATCTAACGGAGATCGATGAACTTGGAGATGGCTTCCGCAATTGGGGAAGTCTGTTGCATCAACTCATTGAGCCTATCATCAGAGCAATCTCCAGATCTGCCGTTCATGATGACCGTGAGATCCGCCTCGGTGTAGAAAGACTTGATGAAGCTCAAGACTTGATTCGGGATTGTGCAAGCCAGCCTTTGAGCGTACTCCAGAATCTTCTTCGGCGTGTCCTTCAACCTCTCCACAAGTGGACGAGGCTGAACTCCAGCGACTCTGGGCTCAAAGAGATTTGCCACAGGCTCGGCTGCTTTTGTCAAGGCCTTCAACTCTGAGCGCAGGCCTTCGGCTTCTTCAATCTTGGTCTTGAGCGACTGCATGCAAGTCAACAAGTCATTCCAGCCCGCTAGACGAATCTCCATCTCACGCTCAAGTTCGAAGCACCGCCCCTTATAATCTGCCTCAAGATCCATGCGAGCTGATTCTTCACGATTATAGGCCAGCTGCCAGTCCAGCACCTTGTTCTTGAACTTATCAACTTCTTCAGTCAGCTCTACAGAAGATCATGACTACTTATCAGACGCAGTGCTCAACTAAAAAGTACTCAACGATAAATTCAGAAAGGGAGATTACCTTTATTCTTCTGGCGCAGAGATTTGTTCTTCCCAACAACAATATCCTTTTGAGCCGTCAGCTTCTGGATCTCGTTGTGGTACTCAGCGACGTTTGCATCAAGTCTTTCTTGCAGCTTCAGAGACAAAGCTTTCTGCTGTTTGAGTTCTTCTCTAAGCTGTGTGACTTCCTCGATGTCCGTCGCGTGTTGCTCAAGCAGGCGAGTCTTGCGTTTCGACTGCTTGACTACTTCCTGCAACAAGCAAAACAATACAAGAGTCAGAGACAAGTTATATTTGGCTAAAAAGTACTCTACAAGAGACTACACACTTACCGCGAATAGCTGCTCGACGCTACGGAATATCTCAGCGTGCGCCTGCAAGTTATCTTCATCTAGGCACGAGTCGTCGTACGACATCAAGTCTTCAGCCATGGATTGAGTACTTGTGCTTGCTGCAGAGTATTGCGCAGCGCTGCGCAGAGGAGCCAGGTCTTCAATAAGTGGCTCATGCGGCACTATGCGGTCCTCCGGGTTGTCTTCAAGCGCTAGCAGCGCATCTATTTGGTGCACAGGGGCTTCAGCAATCGGGATTTCTTCGTGGCGCAGTCCGGCTTCTGGATCAGCCTCCAGGCCTTCATTCACCATGGCTTCAATATCATCAAGATCTTCAGCCCTGGGCTTGGAAGCTGCCTCCACTGCTGCTTTGACCACGTCACTCCAGAGGAAGCGCAGTGCCTGTGCAGCATCAGCTTCAGTGGGTACTTCTTGGCGCTCTGGAAGTACATCTTCTTGTTGCTTTTTAGGAGTCTGGTCTCCTCCAGCAGCACTACTTCCAGAGGCGCTCACTTCACATCAGTGGATTTTCTGCATCAACAAGTTGGTCAGCAAATTCAGAGTAAACAAAATTAATAAGTACTCGAGTACTTGAGTACTTACAGAGCAGCTCGAGGCACTGAGACTTTCGGCCCCAGCATGTCAAAAAAAGAAGGTGCCGCCAGCACTTCTGGCACACTTTCCATTGGCGGCACACTTCCTGGTACTGTGGCTTCTTGTTGCTCATGCACTACCATCTCGACGGTTGACGCTGGAACCACCTCGGGTTCTGATATTCTTGAGGGGTTATTTGAGGGTACATTGGTTGCACTCTCAATAACCTGCGCAAGTCAAAATTCAAGACATTACAGCAGAGAACAAGTATTCAATACGACATCGACTACTTAAAGGTTCTCTAACAATTACTGTAATGGAGGGGAGGCCTTTGATTTTCTTCATAGCCCGCTTCCCCACTGTGGTCCTCTTCTTCCGCGGCGGCAGTGTCACATCATCTAAAAGAGATGATGCTAGTCTCTTCAACGCTCCCGTGGCGAGGCCACTGGGGATTGGCGCCCCAGAGTACCCGTAGCGGCTTTTCACTTCAAAATGCTGTTGAAGTGTTTAGCCGTCATCGTCGCTTGAGGAGGCATCCTCCACCAAGACTTCTTCTTCTTCCCCTTGAGCAAATCGACTACTCTGGGTGGCTTGAGCGTCAACTCCTGTTGCCTCTCCCTCCGGCGCTTGTAGTGGATCCTCGGGACGAGGAGGAGGGTCGGATACAAACTTCAAGACATCCTCTTGTGAAAACAAGACAAATATTAGCTACACGACTACTTATAATAAGTACTCGGGGGCTAGTTCTCGGAAACTCACCATATGTGGAGGGTCGTCAGCACTGTATTCCTGGACGGCTGCAGGTCCGTGAAGATTCTTGAAGATCTTCTGCAGCCTCTCCATCACAAGATCATCACTGATCTCTTCGGCAGATAGCCTCGAGCCATCATCAGCTCCAGTGTACTCGTACCCAAGATGCTCCCACTGCATCAAGGGTTGTACCCGTCACTTCATGGAGCTGAAAGCCACTCTCTCAGCAGTCAAGCCTTGCGCCTTCTTCTACGCAATCGTCGCCAGAAGCTCTGGAACCTGAATGCACTCCTGCATCGTCGGTTCATCCTTCTAGAGCCTGTCATACACCGGCGCGAACATGCTGGGCTTCGGCAGCTGAGGCTGGGCATTGTCGATGTAGAACCACTGTTCTTCCATTCTTGATTTGAGTCAATCAAGTCATACTTGAAGTACAACTCCTGTGCCTTCTGGCGCATCTGAACACCAGCTCCACCGACTACTACTAGGAAGTTGGCGTTGGGCTGCGCCTTCAAGCAGAAGATCTTCCTAAATAGAGCCCAATGTGGGCGGATTCCAAGGAAAGCTTCGCAGAAGTGAACGTACACTGCAATTTGAAATATGCTGTAAGGATTGAGGTGCACGTGCTCCAGCTTGAAGAAGTCGAGGAAGCCACGGAAGAAATCTGATGACAGCAGCGTCAACCCACGCTCGATGAAGTGCCCGAACATTGGGATCTCATCTGGGCTCTTCTCCATTGGCCACGCATCTCCGGTGGCAGAACTCCAGCCGGCAATCGCTTTCTCACGCAGCAACCCACCGACTTCGAGGGCCTTGATATCTTCTTCCCTCATCTTGGACTTCTTCCAAGAGACGGCCTAGTCGTGATGACCACGGTCTTGTACTTCGGCTCTGGCAACTGATTTTTGCCGCAACCGAACTTCCTCTTCTAACCCTTGGACGGCGTCGGCTTCATCCTGTCAGTCACGAGAATCTTCCTTCGCATTGACTTGAGGGCTGCGAAGGGGTGGAGGCACGAAATCTTGGCGGTGTAGATGTTCGAACTCTGCGGCGGCTACGGATGCTAAGGATTTTTGGATCTAAGGATGAATGGGAGCAGTGGAACCCTAAGGGATACCCCTTCGGGTATTTATAAAACCAAAACCCTAACGGTTCGACCTGGTGACCCTTCGTATTCAACAGATTGGTTTCACACAGGCAAACTTTTCGGCTAAGTCAGAGGACTAAAATCCAAGACCTGCTCAGCTCCATCTCGGGGGCTCGACTACTCGATGGAATTGGATTTCATTCAGCTACAGTTCACTGGATTCAGGCCACTATTCTACAGTCAGATTGGATCCTTCAATTCGAGAAAGTACTCGACTCAAGGCTCGGGGGCTCCGTGCCACGTGTCCTTCAGTTTTTCTCAGGATTTTATGGGATTATTTGACGAAGACTACTGATTGACCCTCAGCTTGAATTGTCAATTCGAACTAAGGCTCGGGGGCTACATCCATATAGGATGCAATTTTTTGCAAATCGCATTCCTATATTATTTCTTCGGATTTTCTACAGATTTTTCGGAGCAAGATCAAAGAGTAGAAGATTGACCCTCAGCTTGAATCCTGGATTCGACCTAAGGCTCGGGGGCTACATTCCATAGGGAATGCGATTTCAGTAATCGCATTGCCATATGGATCTTTGATGCAAAGATTTCAAGAACGAAGCAGGTATTATTGAAGACCTTCAAGGGAAGTACTCGGGGACGCTTGGGAACAACTCGAGAAGACTTCAAGACTACTCGTGGAGTTAGCTGGAGTACCTTCCAGCCTCGTGATGATTCAAGTACTATTGAAGATTGAAGCTTGTTGAACTCGGGGATGCTTGGGAACTACTCGTGGAGACCTTCAAGACTACTTGGAGCATCGTACTCGACTACAAAGTACTCAGGGGCTTGTCGACCGGGCATCCCTGGGCCCACCAACACATTGTGGGTCATACCCGGAAGATGAGTTCCTGTACACCTGGACTACTCGACTAGTGGGCCACGGTGCTGGTACTGTGGACCACAAGGCAAGACAAGACGGACAAGGACTTGTAGTAAGACTAGGATAGCTTTCCATACCTTGTATAGGCTACGCCGGGTCTTACTCGAATAGTACCCTTGTACCAATCTGACTTGTAACCCTGCCTCCCGTGGCATATAAGGCGAGGCTGGGACCCCTCTCAAAAAATACGTAATCAATACAGAGCCACACGGCATACAGGACGTAGGGTATTACACACATTGCGGCCTGAACCTATCTAATTGTGCGCCCCATGTCTCACCATCGTGTTCCTGATCTCGGCGAGCCCCACTGCACAATCTACTACTTCGGGTACCCCGTCGTAGGCTCGGTGTCTAAAACACTGACACGAAGGCCCAACGTGACGGAGACGGTGATCCGGGAGCGTCGGGAAGCTTCGAGGCGGGGGGCACGTGGAGTGATCGCGGGGCTTGCATCGAGTCTAAGTGAGTTAGCGGTGGAAGGGTGTCCGCTCAATGGGAATATCCATGTCTTCGACTAAAATGCCCCTAAAGGTTGTGTATCTTACATTTATGCACTAGGGGTAGTAGGGTCATTTTCCACCTCGAGGAGACTTAAGTACAAATAGAAGGTAGAGGAGGATGGCTAGGGTTAATCACTCCGGACTGCTTCTTTTCCCAGTATTTCCTTAGGCTAGATTCTTGTATACACTCTGACCTCTGGAAGTATGGAAGAATTCGGTGTTGTGATTCTATCTCCTTCTTAGCATCTTGTGATTTTCGTGTCATTTCCAATGCTATTTTTGGAGGCTTTTGTTCTTCACTTGATTCATCGATTTGAGGGCATATCTCTTTGGATTTCTTTGAGGGGATCATGGGTGGATCTCTTGTGCATCTTTGGGTATGATCTTGACCCCTCAAACACCAGGAAAACCCTTCAATTTGTGAGTTCTTGGTGGAACTCGAATTCATGGAGGTGTTTTCATAGGATATCGATTCCTCTCATTTTAGTTGGCTTGAGGCCAAGATTTCGTAGGGATAGCATCTCCTAGAGACGCTTCATCTTCCCCTATGTTTTGGTCGCAATCCATTGGTTGATTCAGGAGACCGGGTTAAGGAAAGGAGGTCTTGACTTTAGGCGGCTCGAGCTCGGCCTGTTTAGTCCGCGCCTGGCGGATAGTCTGCGAGGCCCGTGTGGACAGTCCGCGAGGAGCCGGTAGACCAGGTGTGTTCGTTGTGTTCTTCGCATGTTCTTGCATGCCTATGTTTCGATCTGTTGAGTTCGGTGTTTTCGGTGGAAAGAAGTTTGACTAACAATCCGCGAGCTAGGCCCGGACAGTCCGCGAGCGTCGGACGGTCTGCAGTGAACCGTCGGACAGTCCGATTTTTCGGTGGTGCGTCTCTTGAGGTTCTGTTCGCTATTTCAGATGGTCCGCCCGGTCCCCTCGAACGGTCCGCCCCCTACCTGTGGACAGTCCACCTCTCCCGTCTGGACGGTCCACACCTGGTCCCGCAGATTTGCCTGAGTCCTTTGCTTTTTGTCTAGTGCTTCCGCTTCTTGATTCGTGGCATGTCTCTAGGACTGTAGGCTTGTGTGTGCCTAGTCTAAAGCTTCTTTGGTGTGTGCAAGTGATCGGAGTGGCAATCGGGGCATAGGTCGAGCTCATCCTTCGGGAAGAATTTTTATCGGCTCCCATTCACTCCCCTCCTCTCAGGTCGCCTAATCAGTCCTTCACCCGAAAAAAGCCACAGCACGCGGCACCGATCTGACTGGTCCAAGGCACCGGTCTGACCGGTCCTGCCTGGGCAGCTCGGGATGAACTACACGGATTCAAGTAAAACTTTGGGGATAGGTGGATCACCTCATGGACACACCATGCCTAAGATATCGTCCCCAAAGATTCACTAAATCAAAAGGAATCGAAGGATGAACACCAAGAACACCTTTTCCCGAAACCAAGAGAAAACCCCAAATTTGAGTACCCAAACCCACAGTTTTAGTGGGGGGATCACCAAGAAAAGAACCACAAGGGGCTCATGTGTGCATCCCGCAACAAATGCACAAAGGGAAGGCCTCAAATCATCCACAAGAAAATCACCAAGAAAAGGTTCCAAAAATCCACAAAAAGGAAAATGAGAATCACCACCACAAACAATAGAGGAATCACGCCGAACCTTCTATACATCAAAGGAAAGATTCATACAAGGTCTAGCTTGCCTCCCTACCATCCATCCCTCTCTAAAGATCTCACCATGAAGCTCTCAAGCTAGTCCTAAAGAAAATAGGTAGCTAAAAAGAGAAAATGCAAAGAGCAAATGAAAACCCTAAAGCCCAAGAGATAGCTGGCACAACCCTTCCACCAAGTTTATATATGAAGTTATCCGGTGGGGGTAAATGACTAGAATGCCCTCTAGGTGATACAACCCCTCAAAGGGCAAATTTGGAAACTTGACAGCCTTTCCATCGGACAGACGCCCAACAACCGTACCTCACATAGCCTCGACGACAAGCCTGCGATCCCGACACGTGTCCACCACTTCGAGTCACGCAACGCTCCTCAGCCTCCACCGGTCATACCAGTGCTCGCCACCGGTCAGACCGGTTCGGCCCACTAGTCAGACCGTTCCCGTGCAGACTCGAGTCGCCGACCACTCGGACTTGGCTTTGAGGATCAACAAAGGAACCCAGTGGTTTTGTGGTGAACCATTGCAAACCTCGCGATCTTAGTGCAGCCTCAACGCCGAGCTCCTTGACTTGGCCGCCATGTCCACTCCGGCTCGATGTTCGCTTTCGGATCAACCAACAAACCTGCTATCATCTGACTTCAACTTGCTCTTCTCACAACATGTGACTCGCACTTGATCCCATCTAGCCACCGGGTCCCTCAAACCAAGCCTACTTGTCACTCCACTCCTTGGAGGCCCCGCAAGGCTAAGACCTTTAGCGCTTGTTCTTCACCTGCACCAATGCAAATCAAGCCACAGCCTACATCCACAAGATAGAGCACAACATCTATCCACACAAAGTTGTCAATCACTCATCAGTAAGGAGTGGCCAACCACTAGCCGTTGGACACTCTGGTCCTCAGCCCTAAGTTCTTTCCTAAGCTTCTTGGCCTCTCTAAGCATGCTATCACGGTTGTCAAGCAAAGCAACCAACTCTGCATTATCCTAGTGCAAGGAAGAGAGCTCATCACATACCTCATCCTCGGATTTTGATCCCGAGTCATTCTTCTGGCTCTTCTTTCTGTCGGAGCTGTGGGCCATGCTGCAGAAGCTGTCCTCTCATGCGAAGCAACTCAGGCCGCTGCGGTTCTTGGAACCGTGCTTCTTGCTCTTGCACTTGCTGTTGTCGTCGCTGTCGCTGGAACTCAATGAGGTGTAGCAGGAACTGGAGTCGACGTCGCTCGCACCCACCATCGCTTGAGCCTTCTTCTTCTTCTTGTCATAGCCTCCCTTCCTCGACCTCCGCTCGTCCTTGTCCTTGTACTTGTGCTTGTGCTCACGCCTCGGGCGGTGCTTGTTCTTGATCCTTGGGCAGTGCTTGTACTCGTTCTTGGGCTCGATCTCCTGCAGGCACTCGGTGATGAAGTGTCCCTGCTTGCCGCATTTGTAGCACGTATGTGTAATCCTCCTCTTGTTCACGTGGTTCTCGTGCAGCTTCTCGAACTTCCTGGTCAGCAGGGCCAGCTCGTCCTCTCCAAGATCGTCGAACTCCTCATCTTGCAAGGACACAAAGGAAGACAAAAAAATAATCGAAGAGGAGTTAGTGTAAGTCCTTCCACCAAATCCGGACACGAGAGCCAGACTATGTGACTCAGTCGGGCTCTCAGCCTTGGCTCTTAGGCCATGATCCTCCTAAGATGACTTCAGCTTAGAGAACAGCTCATCCTCAATCAACATCCCATACACACCCGACTATAAGATGGCCTCCACCTTGGCACACCACACGGATCTGTCAAGTGAGTGCAACAGCTTGATAGCTCTATCATGATCCGTGTATGGGAGCACCATCACATTGGCCCTCATGTTGTTCACAATACAAGTGAAGCGCTGGAACATCGCATCAATCGACTCGCTGGGGAGATGAATGAAATTCTCGTACTCTCTCTGGTGAGTGGCAAATAAGCGAGCCTGCACCTAGGCATTCCCAACATGAGCATTCCTCAGCCTTTCCCAAATCTTGCCCGCCACATCCTCTCCGTACACGTGATCGAACTCTGCGGCACAAAGAGTCCACGGCCTTGCTGTTGGCCTCAAACATGTCCCGAGCACCTGGAAGGATGAAACTTTCAGGAATGACATAGTTTGCATTTTGTGTCACTTCCTAGATCAATTGTCCTTTTCCATGAAGAAATGTGCCCATACGCCTCTCCCACATCTGCTAGTTCTTGCCATCGAAGTGCGGAGGACCGACCCCTTTCCGTAGTCACCCATCTTTGGTTCTTAGACATGTTAGAATCAAAAAGATCTATAACCGGCTCTGATACCAATTGAAGGACTGGATTGGGTGACCAGAGAGGGGGGAAGTGAATGGGACCCGATAAAAATTCTTCTCGAGAGAGATGACTCCTCTAACGAGATGAACATGGCCTCAACACCAAAATCACTTTCTCCACTCTATCCGCACATTTTCCAAGATCACATAGCCACTGGAGTGCTACTGATCTTAGGAGCAAAGCTCACCTCCAAACAACTCAACCACGCACACACCACAGCGGAAAACCACCGATGGAAAACCTCTGCCAGGGGTAGTCAGACCACATGACAGGGCTGTCAGACCGCCTAGGCCTGGAGATTTCCCTCAACCACCAAACGAAGCTCACGACCTCGAATCAACCCAAGATTTCGCCTAGAAACTCCTCTAATCAAGGCAAACACGCTATCAGAGAAATCCCCTTGAAAACCAAACTTTCCCCAGCGAAACACCCAGGGCGGTCAAACCGCCTATGCCACGCGGTCAGACCGCCTGCCTCCCAAAAAACATCCGCGGGTCAACTCTCAACTTCCCATCACCCGATCTCCCGATTCACCCCACGGATTGTAGCGAAACTTTGGGGATAGCTGGGTCACCTCCTGGACGACCTCTCCAGCAAAGGATATCCACTAAAACTCGCTCAATCAAGAGGAATCGTGTATCGAAGGGCACTATGTCATGAACTCGAGGAACTCCAAAAACCACCCAAATTGAAGGTTTTCCCGAGGGATTGCTGGGGCAAAATCAATAAGAAAAGACCTCATATGCGATACCAACAAGAATCCCACCATGAAATCCTTCAAACAAGCCACCACAAAAATCCCCAAAAATAGCTCCGAAAATCACCAAAAGGGAAACACAGGGAGACAAAAAGAGACAAGATGAACCACACCGAAGCTTCTATACATGCCATGAAAGGTTCATACAAGGTCTAGCAAGCTGCACGAACATCCATCCCTGTCTCAAGATGACTCATGAAGCTCTCAAGCTAGCCTAGGGAAAACTAAAGAGGAATAGCAAATGAACTAGGGTTCCAAGAGTTGGCTGCCATCTCCCCTCAAATGAGGTTATATGGAGGGCACCAAATGACCAAACTACCCCTATTTACTTAACTTAAGATACACAGCCACCATGGGCACTTTGGGAACTTTGGTCGATTTCTCCATCGAACGGACGCCCGCAGATCGCAATCCGTATCAACTCCATGCAAGCCTTTCGATCCCACCGCGTGTCCTCCGCTTCAAAGGTTGTCGATGCAATGCGGCCCACGCGGTCAGACCACCCTACCCCCAGTCACACCATGGCTAGGTGGTCAGACTGCCTTGACCAGGCGGTTAGACCGGCCCAGGCAGGCCGGCTCGCCCCGTTGAGTTTTTGGTCTTGGCTTTGTGGCTCAGCCAGGTGACCTAGTGGTTTTGTGGCCAAACCACTGCAAACTCGGCATGCAAGCTTCAGTTGTCAGCTGCTACGGGACCGGCTCCATCCCTCTCGATGTCGTCTTCCTCTTCTTGGCACATACGGCCCGCACTTGATCCCGTCGGCCACCGGGTACCTGGAACGAAGCCTACTTGTCTCTCTGCTCCTAGGAGGTCACACAGACATAGACCTTTCACACTTGTTCTTCGCCTACACCACGCGAATCAAGCCGCAACCTGCCCCTGCAATACTAGGCCAAGAGTCAGTCCACACAACATTGTTAATCAGTCATCACCAAGGAGCGACCATCCACCAGTCCTTGGACCACACAGTTCCTCAGTCCGTAAGCATGCTTGCGACATGGTCGAACCTCGTGACGAGATCACGAGGTGTGGGTGGGTGCATTTCTATGAGCGGGTCGGATTCGACCTGCTGAATGGGGGTAGCCGCGGTGTTGTCGAGGACGACTAAGCTGACGGATGCAGCGGCGAGAGTCAACGGCATAGAGCTGAAGCTGATGTCGACAGGGTCGGTGAGGAAGTTCGCCATGCTTGCAGGGAAGATGACGCTGTTGAACGAAGCCATCGAATTCACACAAAGAACTCTTGATCCCCCCTACCTAGCGAGCCAACTGCCAGAGATTTAGTTCTGCACAGTCCACAGGGGGGTCAACCCCGGTGGTTTATTTGTTCGGTGGAGGAGATCTAGAGCTATGGATTCGATGGTTATGCTAGAGCACACGGAACACAAGGACACAGTGAGTTTATACTAGTTCAGGCCTCCAGAGTGTAGAACCCTACGTCTAATTGTTAGAGTTGATTGATTGAGAATGCGTGGTGAGATACAATGGAGGACACCCCTACCGGCCTTATATTGGCCAACAGACACGGTCGGTTGACCAGAGTCCTTGTCGATTACGACCAGGAGTCCTAACTCTAGTTGATTACAACTATATAGCTCAATCTTTAGAAGGTGTGGCGGTGCAGTCGATGTCTTGATGTGTACTCCAAGTCTTGTAGTCATATTGGATAAGGCCTTCAGGAGGTCTTCGGGGCCACAGATCAGCTCTGTTGGGCCTACTATCATCTCGGTAAGTCTTCTGATGGGCCAGACCTACTTGTCGGGGACGCCCGTGAGCCTGGCTGGTGGGGACCCAGGGGTACCCATGTCTCACAGTTTCTCCCTGAAGATGCGACGTGATCCACAATGCAGTTTCAGAGGGCATGACGGGGGTAATCGTCGGGATGCGAAATTACGGATCAAGCTCAATGTATCATATAATAGTTCTTTTCACACAAGGGTATTTTTGGAATGTAAAAGTTGGTTCGTCTCCCTATCAAAGGGAGACGACCCTCACCTGTAAAAGGGGCAGAATTTTGGAAGAAGGAAGGGAGGAAGAGTTTTTCATTCTACTTTGCTCCTAAGAATTTCGTTCTTTCATTATTCGTGATTGGTTTTACTGGTCACAACAATAGTCTTCCAATGTAATGCAACCACCAAAGTAGAAAAAACCACCAACGATAAAGAAAATGGTTGAGCCCACCAAAAGGAAGCTAGCATGGGAGACGACAGAAGAAGGAAAAATGACGATCGATCCCCAACATGTCCATGGATTTTTCAACAATCTAAATACAAAACATCAACGAAGGGAGCTCGAGAAGACCCAAAATGTAGATCCATACAAACTTTGGTTTTTCAAACTAATGAAGGAAAACACCAAGAAAATGATGCCCATAATGGCATCGATGTCGTCGACTGGTGCAAGGAACAAAGAGAAGCAAACAGATGCGTCGATGAGCAAAGAGACTTACGTTGCCTCCGGCCTCACTGCTGATGATCGAGCTCTTGCAAATTTGCCTACACAAAAAATTAATGCAGCTCATTTATTTTGTGGAAACATCAGCGATGCTTGTAAGTGTTGTACTCGGCAATGAAGAACCACCTCAAGATCCAAATTTCGTACCTAGATGGCCCTTTCAGCTAGGAAAACCT
Source organism: Cenchrus fungigraminus (assembly GCA_036936925.1). NCBI lineage: Eukaryota > Viridiplantae > Streptophyta > Magnoliopsida > Poales > Poaceae > Cenchrus > Cenchrus fungigraminus. The sequence goes on from CM072775.1 coordinate 27,732,501, forward strand.
CTTATCAAATAAGAACTGGTATATAACCTCTCACCTCTGATGCACAAATTTCATGAGTGGTACATGCGACACTCAGCAAAAGGTGTAGTGAGCTTAGGTATACTCGCTAGTCCGGAAGATTTTGCCACTCAAGACGAGAGGGTGGTTTGGCTGCAATTCAAAGATATTTATGAAATTTACCATCAAGACGCCCTGAGTACTGATCTTATGGTCGCCTAGTGTCTGTAAGTGGTGTATTTCCTTATGTTTATTAATAAATTTATTGCGTCTTGGGATCTACTAATTAACTGTCTTTCATTTTTGGTAGCCTGCAACTAAATGAGCTGCAAAGAAAGAGTAATGCCGACAAAATTTGTTTCATGGATCCAACAAAAGTTAACCAGCATGAGGTCCAGAAGCAACCAGACACAATAGTCGTGACAATCTATAGGACCTTGTCTAAGTTTCGTAACAAGGATCTCATACTACTACCTTACAACTTCAAGTATGTGTGATTACCATCAAATTGTCCTTGTTAATTCTATTTAGTCCTAATCTTTACGAGTATGACCATTATATATATAGTTTCTACTGGATTCTTATGATAATTCAAGTTGACAATAGCAGCGTCATGGTGTGCGATTCATTGAGAAAAAAGAGCGCAGATTACCAAGACTTTCAAAATCGGTTTCAAGTGTAATAATTCTATCTAAGATGTTTTCTCTAATGCAATATATATAGTTTGCTTTGACTAACACACTATCTTTCAATATTTTTCCTTAGAGCTTGGGGGAAAAATCATTGCAGAGAACGAAGGACAATATGATCCAAAAATTAAATTTTATACTGATTATCCGGTACGTAATCCAAATAACAAGTTCAGATTGAGAAAATTTAAATTCTATAACACTAATATTTCATATTTTTTCTCCTATCCACTTTAGTGTTTGAGACAGGAACAGAGAACTAATTTATGTGGATACTATGTCTATGAGCACATACGATGTTTGTCATGTACAAACTAGGGAAATTATAATGTAAGTTAATTAAATAAACCTATTAATAAAAATCATTTCCTAACTGCTTATATATTTAATTGTTAGGTGTAATATATTAACATATTTGTACATTTCAGATGGATATGGTTAAGGACGCAATAATTGAGAAGTTCATCTTTTGGCAATTCAAGAAGGTCTCATGGGATTCCTATTGGGCGAGGTGATTAATCCAGCAAGATAACATTATTATGATGGATCTAAAAAATTGCTATGATGCACCTCCACTAGGAGTAGAGACTAGAAATTTGAAGTGAACGATATTTCGATGTATATATACTATTTATTTTGATGCATAAAATTGTGTGATATATACATTTATAAGTGTGTATACATAGATATATAAGTCTAAGTACGTATAGTAGACATGTACACATAAATACATACTTACTGCAAATATGTATACATACATTACAAGTGATACAACAATTAGAATATACACGTATAACAATAATTAGAATAACTCAAATTGAAAAACAAAAAAAAGAGACGGGGACCCTTTAGTCCCGGTTGGTATTACCAACTGAGACTAAAGGGGGTAAGCGCTGGCGCTGGCGTGCCCCCCTTTAGTCTCGGTTGGTAATACGAACCTGGACTAAAGGACCCCTTTAGTCTAGGTTCGTTCACCCGAGACTAAAGGGGGGCCTTTTGTCTCTCATCTTTGGTCCCACTTGGACTAGGGAGAGCTAATGCTCTTACCAACTGGGACTAAAGGCCGTGACTCTACTAGTGTCTGAGCATTGCAATCAGAAACTTGCCTGGTGGTTTTCAGAATCATCCGCCTCGTCGACTAGAGAGGGCTAGCCGGAGTCTTCGTCGATGTCGGGGTAGTTGTCCTCGCTGGACTCGAGGTGTATGACCCCGACTTCTAAGGCCAGATCCACCCCCTTGCCGCGTGTGCACGACTTCTTCCTCCGGCCTGAGGAAGGCTCGGGCTATGCCTGTCGGGCGTCGCCAGAGTGCACCCTCTTGGCACTTGCGCGCATGTACGGCCTCTTCCCCCAACTGACAAAGATCCGTCCTCTCCCTTGAGTGTTAAGGAAGCCGCACGGGAGCGGCACGCTGGGGTGACTCCTCTTCACCGCAGAATGTCACTCTCTTGGCGGGGGTGGCAGGCAGGGCTTTCTCCTCCTCGCTACAGAATCTCCCTCTTGAGTCATGGCAGTATGACTGCTTACCGTCAATCATCTCTGCTACGGAGATGAGGAAGGAGAAGGGGAGAGAAGGCGACGGAGACAAGGAAGGCAGAAGGTTTGAGAAGGAAGGAAGAATGGTAGAGTGGCAAGGGAGAGTGGCTTTGGTCAAATATTGGGAACAGGGGCGATGCGTGGGACCGGCTCCTGCACGTCGATGCAGAACCTTACTCTTCGCATGGACGCATGGGGCCGACTCCTCCTCGTGGGGTTGGAGGGGCAAAAGAGACACGAATTAACCATCCCGCGTCTCCAATGAATGGTGGGGCCCAGTTCTATTGGAATGAAGAATAGTTCGCATTTCTCCTTTTAATCTGCAATCAAATTTTGTGTTACGTATTTATCTGTCATACATAATCCAAGTTTGATTATTATTTTTCTATTTTTTTCTTGAAATCTCCATCTTTTCATTAATTTCATTGATTAGTGTATATTCCGTTTCGTGAATAATGTTTATATGCCTTATCTTTTTCTATGTAAGTACAACAAGAACTTGTATGATGTTTGGCCTGTAAGATAAATGTATGTTTTTATTTTTGTGCAATAAATTTTGTTCAGTGCAAAGCACATTTGGCTGAGAGGCGGAGATCCTGCTTATATAGAATCGGTCAAATTATGTGGTCCAACATTGTGTGATGCGGGTTAGTGAATCCGTGTCTCCTTTGTGTCTGTCTTCATTGACAGGTCAACTCGATCTCTCATGGCTCCCATTTCGACATACAAACACAATCAACACATATCTTTCGAGACAAAACAGACATCATAACTTGTCCACATATATAGATAAAGATAACTTGTCCACATAGATCCACACAGATATACATAATTATTACAAACAGTCAACTTGTCCTTCTAGCTAGGCCTTAACTTGCCCATCATATTTTTTACAATGGTCATGCTATCTAACCATGCACATCAACAAAAGCATGCCCCCTTGAACATCAACAAAAGCATGATATCTTGAACTTGGCTATCTGTCCTTGCACATCAACAACCTTGAACTTCCTCATGCCTCATCACTAAGGTCTGGTTTTTTTTGCAGCCTCTTCAAATGCAACCAAGGTATCTTTAAACACATCGAGCGCATCTTCCATGGGCTCCAAATTTTGTTGAGCCAAAACTTGACCTCCTTAGGAACATACCCTTTTTGAGGAGGATGCGCATTTCTTCCATAATATTATCAACCTTAGGTTTCATATATTCCTAGAATTTAAGGTTTAGTAGTGTCTCAAGTTCTGCTCACACGTGGAGGACTGCTTGCCAAAATAGGGTAAAACATAGTATAAGGATAACATAGTTCAGAACTAATTTGCCTCAGAACATTAAAAGTACAAACAGAACATAGTTCACAACTAATTTGCCTCAGAACTTGGAGTAGTATAAGATCATAACGAGCAGTATTAGGAATAGTAATCATCATAGGCAAAGTATAAGAACTTGAAAAATTATCTTAGCAGGGTGACAAGTACAAGAAGAACTTAGTTCTGAACTGATTTGCCTCAAAACATAGTATAAAATCATAACAAACATAGACGACCAAATCACAGTCATCATCACAAGCAAAGTATTCATCATAGGCACTAACTTGATCAAGCTCAAGCTCCATCTATAGAACAAGTAAAAGGCACTGAGATTCAGAGAAACTTGCCTCGCCATCGTTATGGTCGTTGCCAGAGTCAGAGATGAGGTCCTCTACACCTTCATGCTCCCTCGACCCCTCTTCGTCGTTGCCAGACATTTGTGGTTGCAGATGTGAGGTAGGCACCTGGCCCTCTTCACTGGCCCCTTGCCGGCACACTCCTCCCTGCCGCTGCTTGGCCCCTAGTCAGAACCCAAGAGGATCCAGTCGAGGATGCTCATCTCCGGCTTCGGGTTCACTCCACCGCTGCTTGGCCCCTCTCCGGCACTCATCGTCGTCTCCCTCTTCGCAACGATCTCGCCCGCACGTGCGCGGATCCAGTTACGGTACTGCATCACGTTCGGTTTCTCCTCCTCGATCCAGGGTGCGTGGGGTCGTCTGATGCTTGGCCCCTTGCCGGCGCTCATCGTCGTCTCCCAGCCTCCGCTCACCTCTGCTATCCCTAGTGAGAAATGAGGAAAGCATCTTGTGTGTTGCACTTATACATTTGGTAAGAAGAAGGGGAGACAGAATGGGGCCGGGGCGGATGGATATTCATGTTGTAAAATGGAGTCATTACCGACGCGATTTAGAGAACCCGTGTCTCCTTTGCTAGTAGGTGGGTTCAGTCGGGCAGGCAACAGTTATCTTTTTTATATAGGTAGCAGACGCTGACGCATGGGCTCGACACTATTTTATTTGAAATGAAACTTGCTTCCCTCAAATATTAGAGCCCATAAATCAACACCTAAAAATTGATAAAAAATATGAACAATTCATATCTGGGCAATTAGTATTTGAAGAAAATATCAACAACCACACTTGTGTAACCAAAGTTATTAAATTCGAATTTTTATCTCATGTTTATGATATAGTAATTCTAATAATTGTTGTTGTTTCTTACGTCGTTACTAGATGTGCAACGGTGAAAGAATGCCTGTTGGTATATTATACGATCACAGATAAATCCGCAAGCGCACGGATACCGCTGTAGCTTTCACCCGGGAGTATTCCAAGGTATCGATTTCCATGGGGAACGAGATGTGTAATGAACCTGAACTAATCCGTCTGGGGGATATGACAACGAAGGGTAAAGAGGCAAGGGAAGATTTCGGGTAGGGAGGGGATAAGCTAGGGAAGTCAAGGATTCGCGAGAGTCACGGTAGAATCAAATCAAGTCTCGTCACTCGTCTGGGCCAGAGGGAAAAGGGCCATAGAAAGGGATGAGAAGGGGGCTCTGATGTCGTATGTCCTACCCGTCTAAACTAACGTGGTGGATTGCAAAGCCCGTCCGGAGCTATCACCTCCCTAGGGTACCACAATTATTCCGTTGATCAGAGCGGCATTCCAAGGTACCAGAGAGTCTAGACACCGCATCTACACTAACCAAGCACTACTTTACTCGAGCTCAGAGCAAACCAATCACGATAAGCAGCAGAACTACTAAACTGTAATCGAAGAACCTAAGAGCGAACAAGAGTATGAATTAAGACTTAGATACTCACAAATCCGACCTTACAAAGTATCCCGGGTGTGGACGACCGTAGTGGTACCGCACCCGCCGAGGTACAAAGAGGAAGAAGTTTGGCACTCTGGCTTCTTACTCCAGCACTCAACTCTCTCTCCTTACTCTCTAAACACTAATTTGTGTAGGGCTCCGCCAGTTGCTTCTATTCAACTTGTGTATCTTCTATGAAGTGCCGGGGACTATTTATAGCCCCAATGGGTCGGTGGCTCTAGGAGGGGGTAGTTGTAAGCGTGATGGAGCTAGTGTGGCAAAGTCAGTGGTGCGGGCGCACCTAGGATCGACTGCCTTTGCTCGTGCACGGCCCTGACCAGCGCTCCTCAGTCGGTTGCGAGGCGGTTCCAAGTGTTGGTGGTGCTTGGTTCACTGGGTCGTAGGCGCTAGCGCACCTGCCAAATCATCATGGGGTGCACCGACGGTGTTGAGGGATGTCCAAGATTGCTCCTTGATGGTGATTTCAGAAGTTGTGGCGGTTTGGTTGCGTGGATAGGTGGACCCATGGATCTAAGTGCTTCTGTTGTCATCACTTTGATCAAACTGACACAAAACCAACGTGTCTCATCCATCCAAGACTTGTTCGTGGCACTGGTATTGGCATGGACCCGAGATGTGCCATGTGGTAGGTGCGGGCGCACCACTAGGTGCGGGCACACCTGCCCGATGTGGCTCGGTGGTTTGTTGTTTCTCGCCAAATGTGTACCTGCATATAAAATTGCAACACAACTCATGGAACTCTATTAGTATCTAAGACACGCATGAGGATGGAATTTGGTAGGTGCGGCTGGCTCTGGCCACGTGCGGCCGGCCCTGACCAGCTGCGGCCAGCTGTGGTGCGGCCGAACTTGGCCAAGTGCGGCCGACCCTGGCCAGGTGCAGCCGGCTTTGGCCAGGTGCGGCTGACCCTGCATCATTGCATTGCTGCAAGCCTCTATGGTCCATTTCTTCATTGTTATTCTCATGTTTGTGTACCTACAAGTAAAAGTACCAACAAAGCTTGTGGAACCTCGTTAGTACTTATAATGTACATGAACTTGTTATATCCTCCTCTCATTTCCGAGATAATGACAATCAAAATATTTGTTGTAAGGACCGTCAACAATAATGTCTTAGTGTGGTCTAAAAATTCTACAAATTGACTTGGCAAAATAATTTGGGTCCCTAAACTTGTCATAAAAATTTTGAAGGGTTTCGATAAAAAGAAGAATATACTTGTGTACAAATGTCTACATCGCTCACATAGTTTCGTAGAATGTTACTTGTGTACATTTGAAATTATACTTGTTCGAACTCATATAAATTTGAAATTTTAACACAATCTTATGTTCACCTAACGATTACGAAATACAAAGTTTCATTAGTAATGGTTGTGGAAAACAAATATTATTTCTATGTTGTACTTATAAAGAACACGATAAGGCATATAAACATTCACCGAACCGAAATATACACTAAACAATGAAATTAATAAAAAGATGGCGATTTTAGAAAAATTCAGAAACAAAAATCATCAAATTTGGATTAAGTATGACCGAGAAATACGTGACACAAAATTTCATTGCAGATTAAAAGGAGAAATGCGAATTATTTCCTTTGTGATCGGTTTCTTGTGAATAGCAGGTTTTTTATCCATGCGTGCACCATTTCGACACAGATCTTAACTTCCTTATTAACTTTGGTTTTGCACCACAACACGAAAGGAAATCAATCAATTTATTTAAGATATATAATAATCAATCCATATGTGTGTGAGATTTATATATTATAGTCTTTTGCCCAAAACAATGGTGAGTCATTAGCGACGTTGGTTAGTAAACACACGTCTCCTTGTGACCACACGTCTCCTCAGTGTACAAATGTTCTGAGGTGCCTGAGGCGTAGTGGGCGTAGTGGGAAGACCGGCTATCAGACGGTTCCTCGTCTTGTTATTATAAATCCCCGGCCCGCCAACAACTTTGTCCATAAGCTTTCCTCAAGCGTGCTACCAAGAAAACCCTAGCACCACCATCTCTAGTCACCAAGAGCTTCTTCTTCCTCAAGTGCACATATGTCATCATTGAGCGAGCCGTCCAGGAAGCGCTGAAGGGAGGAGGACGACAATGACGAAGCCGCCGTCGTCGAGGTGAAGGCGCCGGCGCCCGAGAAGGCTGAGGAGGTGCCGACACTACCGCCTAAGGAGGCCGACCCTCTTGTTCCTCAACTACATTTGGACAACAGTTGGTCCGTCCAAATGTTAGTTGAAGCTTTCAAGAAGCTTCAACGGGTGACCGTTGCGCTCAGCATCCACGACCCAAGGATCCGCTACAGAGGACCTTGAAGGATTTCACATTCAAGATTCATGACCTTGCTGGGGAGCTTGAGACTGCCATGGTCGGCACCGCTGCCGACGATGGCAGCTTCGACGGCAGCAATGGCGGCTTCCACGGCGGCGACTAGCGCAGCCTCGACGGCTTCGGCTCCTACACCGACTCCGATGGTGGGGCTCCTCTGACGGTGACAACACGTCCTCTACCTTTGCTTAATTAATTTGTTCCTCCTCTGTTTGTTTGTCCTCTGCTTGTTTGTCATGAACATGTTCTTCTGTTAATATGTGTTCCTCCTGTGTGTTTGTTGAACTTGTGATGAACTAGATCTAAGAGACATGGGTAGATCCATCTGCGTCTCCTATAATGCATTGCAATGTCTATGGCAGCAGTTTACAATGAATTGCAATGTGCATGCTAGAAGTTTGTTACTCTGTTTGTTAATGAAGGACTGGATTGGCGGCCCGAGAGGGGGACAGTGAATGGGAGTTGGTAAAAATTCTCCAGTGAGAACTCGGCTTATGCCCCAAAATCACTTCCAAAGTGTCCCGCACTAAACTTGCCAAGATCACATAGTCACTGAAGTACTACTGACCATAGGAGCAAGACTCGAAAGGCTAAGAAGCAATACGGAAGCAAACACGGTGGAAGATGGACCAAAACAAGGTCACCAGACCCCTACTGGATCATCCGGGACCAACCTTCGGATCATCCGGGGCCTAACGGAACCGTACCAGTTCACTCGGCACCTACCTCCAGATCACCCTACAGCTAACAATAATATACCGGTGTTGACGGCTATTATGTACCTAATTTAAGGCTGTCAATCCCTGCATTTCGTCATGAGAACTATGCATCCACATTAGAATAGGAGTTTAAAGTGGCCATGCTAAGTTGAATGCCGGTGTTTAGCATAAGAAATGGAGAGAAAAGACACCCTCATGATCCTAGCAAGTCAGGCTCAGCCAATGAGGGGCTGCATGCAAGCATCCTCTGGATCCATGACGTCACCAATCCAAGAGAGGAGGCCTCGGCGAATCAGAAGTCGCCATGCAGGCATCACATGGATCCCATGGCCCACCAAAGCGCCCAAACCGGGTCCAAATCAAGTGGACACCAGGAACCAACCAAGGGACCCACCTGCCAGCCTCCTGGAGAAAACACAGCATGAGGGGCGCCACCTAGGGGTCGGCCGACCCCTAGGATCGGCCGAACCGCCTTAAGGGCGGTTCATCCCGGCCTTCCACGTGGTGATCGCCATTGGTCCTAGAAGCCATCCCCGGGATGTTTGAGGTGCTGCCATGCCAGTTGCTCAGCATATAAATAGGAGGGGAGGGGGGTAAGAAGAGGATGAACACTCTTGAAGCAACTTCTCACCTTTGCCTCTTTCTCCCCCTCTCTTTCTCTCTTGGTGGAGGTGAAACCTCATCCCACCATAAGTGTGTGTGTGTGGAGGATCTAGCCTAGGTGGTGCTAGCTAGAGAGGGAGTGTGTGGATAAGTAGAGGTGAGGTGGTGATGATCCGTTCATCATCCATCGTCCCCTTGTACCTCGTGAGCGATGCTGTTCTTCATTTAGACTAAAGTTAGTATTTCAGTATTTTCCAATTAGACTAAAGTGGCTCTCATGCATGGGTGATTTGTTCTTGAGTTCCTCATTCATTCATCATTTAGAGGGTCACATTCTTCATGATCGTGCTTCCTTGATCTAGTTGACGATCGAGTTATTCATACTTTTGCGTTCGTTCATATGTTAGAGATTCGTGTTCTTCACGAACACGACCCTTGATCTTCTGTTATAAGTGCATAAGTTTGCATTCCGTTTTTGTGGTTGCCTGTCTATTAGAATATATTGAAGCTAATGCATATCTGATTTAGATCAAGTATCAATCATATCTCCTTGCACGAATCGATTCAATGATGAGTACGGTCTAGCTCAACCTCGCGGGTTCGTCGCTCCGTATTTATACGGAGTGCTATCGTATTTCTACGGGACGTTAGACGTAGCCGTGCTATAGTAGTAGTCAGAGGTATAGACGTGGTGTCTAGACTACTGGTTATCCTTCGAATGCCCTGTATCCCATGGTTTGTCTTGGGGTAGGCCGTGATAGTGACAACCGTTAGACCCTCTGAAATCCCCCACGTTCGGATACAGCGTGTAAGCAACCATTTGCCGTGAACCAACTGTTATAGCCAGGAGGGGCCGGTGTCCGAAGCAAGATTCTTATCTGAGCTTGTTCCTCCCTAGAGTCGAGAACCTACAGGAGACTCCACATCTCTCACCTACCTCAGCAGGGACCGTGTGCCGTTGGATAGTCACTTGTAGAGTATCCCATACTGTTCCTTGGATTCGATACCCTTTGGAATACTCCTTTGGGGAAGTGCTACAGCGGTATCTCCGTGCGCTTGCGGATTCTTTTGTACCCGTCGGTGATGAGGACATCTCCATGCTGGATACACGCATGCCACGTCCTTCCCCACGCTACAAGTCGTCTCCAACTCAGCTGCCACGTTCGGTTCGGATTCAGCCGACATCCCTGTATGGTTTCGGCGATATCTCCCTCATCCGGCATCGAAACGAGGCATATAAGTATGCGTTGGAAAGGGGACGACGACGCTGTCATTTTGGTTCTGGTCCTAGCTCCAGAAGGTTCGTGGATCATGCTGTGTGACCATGACAAGGTGCTGCATCACCTTTTTGGGCCATTTGGGCCGTGTATCGTGTCGGGCCTTAAGCCCAGGTTGAGGATGCCCCCCTGGTTGCCCCCTCAATCCTAGGTTGCCCCTTAGGGGTTAAAACTCAGTAGCCGCCGGTGTTTAGACTTGGGTTTTGTTTAATAGGTTTGTGATTTCCGTCGAGGATCAAACTTTTGTCATAACCACTGTACCGCTGAGGTCTTTTGCAGTGATTCAGGGCCCCGTTCTTGTTCGTCACCACTGTGTCGATTAGTCCTTTTGTGATCAGAACTTGAACCCCATACTTTTTCGCTTCAATCCATATTTGCAATTATCAGATTGCGTGCTTTACTTTCTTGCTTGTGTCCTCGATTCACTTGCAGGGAAAAGCCTTTGTGGAGAGGTCAATCAAGTTGTTCTTGGTTGATAACCAACGTAGTAGTGGTGTAACAGTTGCGGGGTCCAAATCGTGTGTTGATTCGAAGTCAAGATCGTCAATGTTGAGTCTCCACCAGTTGACTTATGCTCTACCTCTCGGAAGATCGGGCCATCGCCTATCATTTGGTATCAGATTCCTAGGTTTCCTGTGAGGTACTTTCGTGTTCCCCTTTAGATTCGTTTGTGTTCATCAACTATCGTCCACAAAAACCCCCAAAAAGATTTACTTTTCCGCTGTCCTACCGCCCTGTTTAGCCTTTCAATTTCATTTTCAGATTGCTTTGTTGAGTTTGTGTCCGTGGTCGAGTCTTGTTGCTGGTTTAGGTTGTGTTCGTCGTCGTAGTTCAACGTGCCCGTCGCTGTTATTTTGTTTCCGCCGCTAGCCCATCCACCATTAGCCATACAACAATGTGAGCCACCACATTACTCGATTTGCCATCACTAGCCGCCTTGTGTGAACTCTCGCCATGCAAGCCCTAGATAGGTTGCAATCCGCTTTAATCGCTTTTGCATCGCATACTTGATCCTTGAATCTTTATCTGGCGAATACCTATTGCTTTGCATCTACTACCAGGGAGGATCGTGCCCCTGTGTTTGTTTGTGCCGCTACTAGGAGGACGTTTTGCCCTAGCCGCCGTTGCTTTTCCTGACGAGTTGTGCCTTTCTGAAATCATAGGTTGAGATACCTTCCTTAAAACAGGCATAACTTTTCGCTCGGTGCTCCATTTCTTCCCAAATTTTTACAAGAGCTTGGCACCAAGAAGTTGGACAGACATCTACCCACTTTGTCAATCAGGCTGTTCTCAAAAATTCAAAAAAAAATCGGGAAGAGAAATAAAAAAATTGTTTAAGTGTTTTGAGGGGTTTTCACAGATTGTTTCTCATTTTCCCTAGGACACATTACACATCTGTTTCAGGTGAAATTTTGTGTGCTTCCATCTTTAGTGCCCTTTATTCAGAGGTAAAAATTTCAGAAAAAGTTGAGTTCATTTGTTGGTACTCCTTTGGAAACGTGATTTTGTGATTTCTACTAGTGCTGAAAAAACTGCTCTATTTACAGAACTGCCATTGTGCTGATTTTTAGAGTTTTGTTACCATATTGTGCCTACCCATAGCTCCACAGATACTTTTGTCAGCACAGTTTCGCCTTGCAACTTGTTACCCATGCTCGACAACTGATTGTGTCGTCCTGTTAGCTTTGGTAAGCCGACTTGTAAGATGGTGGTAAGCCGCTTGAGATATTGCATTCCACTTTCACCAACACCCAGTAGTTGTTAGTTGATAGGGATAACCTTTTTTGTGTTGTCTTTTGCTGTCAACTAACCATGTCAGGTAAAGAGAAAGCAAAGGAGTCTCCCACAGACTTCAATGAGTGTGTATCCTAGGACGAGCTTACGAGGCTTGTTACTGAGCAGCGTACCTACATGCAAGAACAGTTTGATGCATTGACTCGACAAATCAACGGTCTGGTGACCCGGATTGAACATGTTGAACAACGACCTCCACCAGTTCAACTTGAGGATGATGATGAGTTTGAGGATGTTGATCCTAATGAGGAGCGTCTCCGACGTAATCATTTTCAGATGGGAGGAGGTAATCGCAATCGTGGAGGAGGTAATCAAAATCGTGGTAATAATGATCCTTTTGCTAAAGTTAAGTTTACCATGATTCCTTTTGCTGGTAGTGCTGATCCTGAGGCTTATTCATATTGGGAACTAGCTGTTGAATAAAAATTTAATTCCCATCAAGTTCCTGATGAGCATAGAGTTAGGCTTGCTACTAGTGAGTTTACTAGTTTCGCTCTCTTTTGGTGGAATGATCTGTACAATGCTTATGCTAATAATAATGCTGCTCCACCTATACCTCAGACTTGTAATGCTTTGAAACAACGTATGAAATCTCGCTTTGTTCCTCCATATTATCAATGTGATTTGCGTATGAAACTGCAAACTTTAAAACAAGGTGATAAAAGTGTTGAGGCTTATTATCAAGAATTGCTTATTTCTTTGTCACGTTGTGGCATACATGAGGATGATCAGGCTCTTTCTGTTAGATTTTTTGGTGGTCTGAACCGTGAAATAAAGGATATTCTTGATTACAAAGATTGGAGAAGGTTCAGCCAATTGTACCATGTTGCTATTAAGGCTGAACGTGAGGTACAGGGACGTCGCCAGCAATTTTCTTTCAGGTCCAACACTAGGAGAACTTTTCAGCAGCGTTCAGATATTGACAAGTCCAAGGCCGCCGCTACTCCTAAGGCACCATCACCTACACCGTCTACTACACCAACTTCCGAGGTGAGCAATTTGTCTCCTGTGCAGGTCTAGTCACATAAGAAGCCTTTTACTCCAGGTGCGTCCTCGAGTAGTTCCGCTAGCATCCAGTGCCACCGATGTAAGGGCATGGGACACGTGTCAAAGGAATGCCCAAGTCGCTGTGCTTTCATCGCTGCCTGTGATGGTAATGGTTATATCAGTGCTAGAGATGAGGAAGAAGATTCTTTGGTTCTTGCTACTAATCTTGTTGCAGATTCTTCGGTTGAGCTAGAGGAGGATACCATTGATTCTGATGCTGCAGCCGTGGGCTTCGCTAGCCTTCTTGTGCAGCGTGTGTTGGTCGCTCAATTGGCTGATGAGGAGGACACAAAGATACAACGTAACAATTTGTTCCATATGTTTCTCATTGTCCAGGAGCATCGTGTTCTCACCATAATTGATACCGGGAGCTGCAACAACTTGGTGAGTTCAGATCTAGTACGAAAGCTTAGTTTGACCACTTGTGAACTACGTCACTCATATCACATACAATGGTTCAACAATAGTGGTAAGGCGAAGGTAACGCACTCAGCGCGCATACATTTTTCGGTGGGTTCTTATACCGACTATGCTGCTTTTGATGTTGTGCCAATGGAAGCATGTTCACTTTTATTAGGACAACCATGGGAATATGATAGAGATGCTGCACACCATGGTAGAAATAATACTTACATATTCATGCATAAGAATAAAAACATTACTTTGCTTCCTTTATCACCTGCTGATATTAGGAAACATTTTAAAGAGCTTGCTGAAAATAAAATGAAACAACCTGCTATGAGTGATTATAATGTTGATAAACATGAGGGTATTAAATTAAAAGGAGGTGCTTTTATTGCTACTACATCTGCTACTGCTGAACTATGTGAAAATCATGATGCACCTTGTTATACTATGTTGTCCCAAGATGTTCGTATTATCGATGCTACTATGTCTTGTATGCATTCTGCTGTCACTAAACTTTTGCAGGAGGTTGATGATGGGATGGAGTCGAGGACGACTCCAATTCAAGAAGGGGAGCATGATGAGGACATCTCTATGCTGGTTACGCGCACGCCACGTCCATCCCCACGCTACAAGTCGTCTCCAACTCAGCTGTCACGTTCGGTTCGGATTCAGCCGACATCCCTGCACGGTTTCGGCGATATTTCCATCATCCGGCATCGAAACGAGGCGTATAAGGACGTGTTGGAAAGGGGACCACGACGCCATCGTTTTGGTTCTGGTCCTAGCTCCAGAAGGTACATGTCTCATGCTGTGTGACCACGATAATGTGCTGCATCACCTTTTTGGGCCATTTGGGCCATGTATCATGTCGGGCCTTAAGCCCAGGTCGAGGACGCCCCCCTGGTCGCCCCCTCATCCCTAGGTCGCCCCTTAGGGGTTAAAACTCAGTAGCCACCGTCGTTTAGACTTGGGTGTTGTTTAATAGGTTTGTGATTTCCGTCAAGGATCAAACTTTCGTCATAGCCACTGTACCGCCGAGGTCTTTTGCTGTGATTCAGGGCCCCCGTTCTTGTTCGTCACCACTGTGTCGATTAGTCCTTTTGTGATAAGAACTTGAACCCCATACTTTTTCGCTTCAATCCATATTTGCAATTATCAGATTGCGTGCTTTACTTTCTTGCTTGTGTCCTCGATTCGCTTGCAGGGAAAAGCCTTCGTGGCGAGGTTAATCAAGCTGTTCTTGGTTGATAACCAACGGAGTAGTGGTGTAACGGTTGCGGGGTCCGAATCGTGTGTTGATTCGAAGCCAAGATCGTCAACGTCGAGTCTCCACCAATCTACTTATCCTCTACCTCTCAGAAGATCGGGCCATCACCTTTCAGTCGGTATACCCAGGGTGGATCTTGCGTTCACGCTAGGTGCGCAACTAGTGGTGACGTTAAGAAATACCAACAAGCATTTTTGGCGCCGTTGCCGGGCAACGGTTGTCGAGAATCTACGAACCCGACTATCCTCGTATCTTTTGTTTTCCTTTTATTTCTACCTTTACCCCCGCTATCCCAGGAAGGTTATCCTTGTAGACACCTTCCGCCCGTTATGACTGAAACCATGGAATCAACTTTCTGGAGACAACCCGCTCTTTTAACACCTTGTATTCCCATCTCTCATGAAGCTAGTTGAGGAAAAACCCTTCTCGGGAATGAGTCATGAGAATCCCTATGATCACGAAAGAGACTTTGAGCAATTGTGTTCTACTTTGGGTAAAACCGGGGCAACACAAGATGTACTTAAGAGGAACCTATTTCCGTTCTCCCTCTCCGGGGAAGTGAGAACTTGGTACCATTGTTTTGGTTGCAGCCACCTACACTGGGAGGAATTGAGAGCATCTTTTTGCATTCGGTTCTTTCCTGTGCGGCGTGTCGCTTCCTTAAGAATGATAATCCTCAGTTTCAAACAAAGAGAGGAGGAAACCTTAGGCATGCATGGCATCATTTTGCCTCATTAGTTGAAGCCTGTCCAGTCCTTGATCTGCCTGACCTAGTGCTCTTGCAACATTTCCGGTTTGGTTTACGAAAGGATTGTGGCATGATGTTTGATGCCATTTCGGGAGGCGCCTTTGTGCTCTTAGAGCTAGAATGGGGACTAGAAATTCTAGGAGAATCCGAGATTTCAGTTCCCTGCCTGACTCAAGTGACGAGGTCGCCAAATGAGAAAATGTCGAGTTGCCTAAGTCCATCTTCGAGAGACCCTGAGCTTTCATGCCAAATTTCTCTATGCTCTGGTCTAAGATATCACTCCTAACTGGCAGGAATATATGGGAAAGAGCACCTAGTGCAAATTCTGCCCTTAGATTCCCTTATCATTTCTTCTCTTAAAACCCGGCCTTCGAGACTTAGTCTCGAGGGAAGGAGGAGAGGAGTAGCCGAGGAAGAATAGTCGTTCCTGGCAAGGATGATCATTTCGACATTGTCCGCAACTCTCCAAGGGAGGTCACGATAGATGTTTTTCGTGCTTCATGTCAAGGCTCAATCCGAAGTGCTACCACACTGAGGGTTAGGCCAAGACGCGGGCTTTAGCGCTGTGAAACTTCCATATCCTTAGCTTACGGAAGCACGATTTTATACCAGGTCTAGTTGAGCAATCCATCTCGTTATCCTAAGTTCAGCTAAGACTGATGCCGATCAAGTCAAGTAGATGTAAATCCTACTCTTCACTTTTTGACCTGATCGATGCCCCGCGGGAGTGTGGTTACATACCTATCTTTTACACTTCCATTTGAAGCTTGGGTTAACTTACATGTCATCCCACTTAGGTGAGGGTGAGATCCCTTGTCGACCCAAGTCGAGGATGAACTAGCAAGTTCGTCACTTTCGATCCACCGCTCGAATGATCGTTCGACCCATAAATTTTCACTCACTCAATCTGGGGGTCCGATCATTCTCGAGTTCTGTTTCCAGAGGTGAAAGCTTCACTCTTAGAGCACTCTAGCCTTTAGGTCCGATCTTGTGCTCAACTCCATCACCTCTATCATTTCTCGTCCGTAGTGCTATTGCCTTGCTAGCTGCACTTTCCTCCTAAGGTCACCCATCATAGTTCCCTTAGGATGGTTGTGAGGATCACCTCTGTTACACCATGTATACAGCTTGCATCGTACGTATGCACTAACCATGCTGGAAGAAAAATACATCCTATCATAAAAGAAACCTGCAAGGAGGACCATAGGGTAGAGCAGGAGGATATCACCAGGAAAAAATGGACGATATGAGCAACGGGGCAACAATAACTCTTCATCCAGGTATGAGTCCAGGTAAAACCCCCAAGTGGAGCTATCAAAATATAAAGAGGTTTAAGTAAAGTTGTTTGGGATAGAAGGCAATTATATGCCCAAAATCTCACTTTAGCCTTTACTGAAGCCTCCAACCTTAGAATTGGTGGGCCACCTGACCCGGAGACCCTGAGCCCCGTCGGAGCCCACACGCTGAAGCAGAGGCCCAGCAGAGCCTAGATGGGTTCGGCTGACCCCCTAGGTCGGCCGACCAACAAGGGTCGCCGCCGCCTCTCGTGTTTCACGTGTGCACTCCTTCGTCCTCCAAAAACCCTCTCCTCGCCACGCGACGGAGTTTACGTCGCACAGAACCCCTACCTTCCCTGCTCACCACCCTCGCAAGCCGTCGCTGCAGTCCTCATGGCCGACAAAAGCCTTGTCCTCTTCACCGCGGCACCCTCCTCCGGTGAACCTGCCAAGGGGGATGTCCCCGCCTTTGCTGCGTCTCCCACAGGGGTAGCACCTATGGAGGTCACGTGTATCTTTGATGTGCCGCCGCTCGCCTCTCGTCTTCCGGTTGGGAACCAAGGACCGAGGACTGCCATCGACGGAACTTCAGAGGCCAAGGGGATGGCTGTTCCGCCCTTCACACTCCCGGTTCCATGCACCTCCGGCCGATCTGCCTCGCCCAGAAAAGCGAGGAAGCCACAAGGGCGTGCCAGCAGCCCCTACCAGAGGAAGGTGGATGTCCGGCCACGACCCACGGCAACTCCGCCGCCTCTGGTGGTTCCACCACCTCGGCTCGACATTCCAAGAGCCTCAGGAGTAAGAGGCCGTTCAGCCCCTGCTGTACCATCGCCGCCTCCACCAGATTCCCAGCCTAGGAAGCCTAGGTTCGCTAGCCCGAATGGCACCAGCAGGAAGAACAACCGTGCACCTTCGACCTTGCAGGAGACCAATGAAGAATTTGAGTTGGGCAGTAGCTCCACACCGCGGGCATCCAGGAAGTCGAGGGAAAGGACTCGGGCGCCCGAGCGAGCTCCTAAGACTCCCACTGCAGCCAGGATGACCCCGCTAGTAGAGGAACTAGGCAGGGAGTGCGAGAAGCTGAAGACCATCAGTGCCGAACAGAAGGTGGATCTCGCTGAGCTTAGGGATGACCTCCGCGACCTTCGCCGTGGCCTGTGCGCCAAGATGAGGCGCCTCTTTGTGGCCACGGGGCACGAGGACCTCTATGATGCTGAGTAGAGGGTCGTGCCCTGCTCTTATTTCCCTTATAGGCGCTTAGTTAGGTTTAATTTATTTTCGTTAATTATTTACCTTCCAATCATTTCCTTTATTTCCATCATTTGTGTAAGCGCCTCTTTCTTTAGTGAACTTGAATGAATAATTTTGGCTCCACCAGTCATGTAACCCGGTTGAGTCACATGTGTGTTAGCTATTTTTGTTTTTTTTGTTTGTATCAAAGAACTGCACCTAGGTACAAAACAGTGTGAGGGAGAGCTACACTCTCCAGACGTGAACACGACAGATTGTTGCACCCACACTACGCTCACACAACACTTGCGATCGACCACGCCGAGAGAACCTGAACGGGACATGCATCTGTGCGCATCACAGGAACCCCCGTCTGGTCCACACAGAAACCAGGACTGGTTTGCATCCCCACCTCATTTAACCATGATCTCTAAGTTTGTATGCTCATGTTTGATAAATTCTCCATAAATCAACTCAAGAAATCTATGGTAATGCTTACTCCATACCTAGGGTTGACATGCTTAAGTTTTATTCCTCGTTTATAACCTTGAGGCTTGTGAACAATATTGTCATAAGGACAACATGCTTATCTAAGTAATTGACAAGTGAGATATGACTTGATGACATGATCTTAACTATGTTGGTTCTAGCCCTTGGGATAATTTTTTTTTGAAAAAAAATGCTCTTGCAAAGCTCCTTTTTGATATGCCACCATCCTACCAAAGTCATATGATGTTTATAATTGAAAACCTTATACTCATATGCTGCTGGTCATTGCATTGAGCTTTATCAAATCCTGTGACCCTTGTGAGGATTCTTTTCATTACTGTCATGATCAAGATTCATGTGCACACCACCATACTCCCCTTGCTATGCTTCTACACTGGAAGTTAGCATTGTATCATTTATCCATTCCACAAAATAAAGCTCCATATGTTATGTGTTGATTTCTCCTCCCAAGTTTTTGTTACACAGGTTACTTGGCTATCGAACATACATACATACATACATACATACATACATACATACATACATACATACATACATACATACATACATACATACATACATACATACATACATACATACATACATACATACATACATACATACATACATACATACATACATACATACATACATACATACATATATATATATATATATGGACACATAAGGTCCACGTATTAAAAAAAGATGGAAAGAAAGATAGCCATGTTCTCGGAAGATTTTCGTACAAGAAGGAGAATCATGCAAAAGGGAGTTCCATAGCTCAAAATGGTAATAACTAGTACCCATTCCGGGGCTAGTGTCCACCTTACCATCAACCAACATTCATCATATATGTATGGTAATATCTAGCACCCATTCTGGGCCTAGTATCCATCTTACCATACTCTCCATATCCATGCACGTGCACATCTTGATCTGACTATATGATTTGCTTTCCTCTTTGGATCCAGTATTTGATTTTGCAAAATATGTGATACAAGTATGCTGTACAATTCATATCCTACCTTGAGGTCCACATAAGCCATGATTAGAAGTAGGGTGAATTTTAAGGCAACCACGCCTTCGTGAGGACACTTACACATTGAGCGATCCGAGAGAATCAAAGAAGGAGAGCAGCGTAGAATTTTCTTTTTTTTTTAAAAAACAAACAAACATCATTAAGAAAACCCCAAGTTCTGACCAACAGGTGCTTAAGAAACTCGATTCATGGTCATTCCTCTTATCAACTACCCTAGATGGCATTGTAGCTACGCCACAGAGTTCACAAGAGCAAGGTATGACCTGGAATAACTCCTATGCTTGTTTCATACCTTTGGTTTAAACCCATGTGATCTTCCCTTTCGCTCAAGACGAGCAAAGGAAAAGTGTGGGGGAGTTGTTGACGGCTGTTAAGTACCTAATTTAAGGCCGTCAATCCCTGCATTTCTTCATGAGAACTATGCATCCACATTAGAATAGGAGTTTAAACTAACAATTTCCACAAGTGGCCATGCTAAGTTGAATGCAGGTGTTTAGCATAAGAAATGGAGAGAAAAGACACCCTCATGATCCTAGCAAGTCAGGCTCAGCCAATGAGGGGCTGCATGCAAGCATCCCCTGGATCCATGACGTCACCAATCCAAGAGAGGAGGCCTCGACGAATCAGAAGTCGCCATGCAGGCATCACATGGATCCCATGGCCCACCAAAGCACCCAAACCGGCTCCAAATCACGTGGACACCAGGAACCGACCAAGGGACCCACCTGCCAGCCTCCTGGAGAAAACACAGCGCGAGGGGCGCCACCTACGGGTCGGCTGACCCCTAGGATCGGCCGAACCGCCTTAAGGGCGGTTCATCCCGGCCTTCCACGTGGTGGTCGCCCATTGGTCCTATAAGCCATCCCCGGGGTGTTTGAGGTGCTCCCACGCCGGTTGCTCAGCCTATAAATAGGAGGGGAGGGGGGTAAGAAGAGGATGAACACTCTTGAAGCAACTTCTCACCTTTGCCTCTTTCTCCCCCTCTCATTCTATCTTGGTGGAGGTGAAACCTCATCCCACCATGAGTGTGTGTGTGGAGGATCTAGCCTAGGTGGTGCTAGGTAGAGAGGGAGTGTGTGGATGAGTAGATGTGAGGTGGTGATGATCCATTCATCATCCATCATCCCCTTGTACCTCGTGAGCGATGTTGTTCTTCATTTAGACTAAAATGAGTATTTCAGTATTTTCCAATTAGACTAAAGTGGCTCTCATGCATGGGTGATTTGTTCTTGAGTTCCTCGTTCGTTCATCATTTAGAGGCTCACGTTCTTCATGATCATGCTTCCTCGATCTAGTTGACGAGCGAGTTATTCATACTTTTGCATTCGTTCATAAGTTAGAGACTCGTGTTCTTCACGAACACGACCCTTGATCTTCTGTTATAAGCACATAAGTTTGCATTCCGTTTGTGTGGTTGCATGTCTATCAGAATATATTGAAGCTCATGCATATCTGATTTAGATCAAGTATCAATCATATCTCCTTGCACAAATCAATTCAATGACCAGTACGGTCTAGCTCATCCTCGGGGGTTCGTCGCTCCATATTTATACAGAGTGCTATAGTATTTCTACGGGACGTCATACGTAGCCGTGCTATAGTAGTAGTCGGCGGTATAGACGTGGTGTCTAGACTGCTGGTTATCCTTCGAATGCCCTGTATCCCACGGTTTGTCTCGGAGTAGGCCGTGGTAGTGACAGCCGTTGGACCCTCTGAAATGCCCCACGTTCGGATACAGCGTGTAGGCAACCATTTGCCGTGAACCAACTGTTATAGCCAGGAGGGGCCGGTGTCTGAAGCGAGATTCTTATCCGAGCTTGTTCCTCTCTAGAGTCGAGAACCTACAGGAGACTCCACATCTCTCACCTACCTCAGCAGGGACCGTGTGCCCTTGGATAGTCACTCATAGAGTATCCCATACTGTTCCTTGGATTCGATACCCTTTGGAATACTCCTTTGCGGAAGTGCTACAGTGGTATCTCCGTGCGCATGCGGATTCTTTCATACCCGTCGGTATACCCAGGGTGGATCTTGCGTTCATGCTAGGTGCGCAACTAGTGGTGACGTTAAGAAATACCAACAACCAGATCACCCGACCCTTACCTTCGGATGACCCTAGGTCTGTACTTGGTCACCCGGGCCTAACCTCCAGATCAACCTGGACAACTCAAAAAATAACCCGCGAAACAGCTACAAACTTTCAATCGATGGATCTCCCAAATGGCTTGGAGTCACGAGACGAAATTTTGGGAAGATGATGAACACCCCAAAGGAAAGATATGCCCCAAAAATTTTGGCCTGTAACTCCCGTGAACTCCCGGAATCGCCAATCTTGGCCAAAAACACTATGAACTAGGGTTCATCCGAAAACTCACGAATCGAGGGCAAATCTCGGCGTTTGAGGTGTCAAGATCATCCACAAAGATGCACAAGACATCCACCCATGATCCCCTTAAAGAAATCTGGAGAGAAACACCCTCAAATCGACGAATCAAGCGACGAACAAAAACACCTACAAATAGCACCGAAAATGACACGAACATCACAAAGAGCTAAGAGAGGGAAATCATCACAACGCCGAATTATTCCATACATCCAGAGGTCAGATTCTATACAAGAAATTGTCTAGCCTATGGATCGAAGAGAATGGAAGCAAATCATCCGGGTGAGAGAGAGCTAGGACGAGAGAGAGAGATGCCATCCATCTCTCCGCTATATATATGAAGTCCACCGGAGGAGGCAAATGACCATGCTACCCCTACAACTTAAAATTAAGATACACACCCCTCAGGGGCATTTTGGTCAAGTCTTCGGATATTCCCATCGAGCGGACACGCTTCCACCGCGAACTCGCTTAGCCTCGACGCAAGCCCCACGATCACGCCACGTGCCCCCCGCTTCGAAGCTTCCCGACGCTCCCGGATCACCGTCTCTGTCGCGTTGGGCCTTCAGGCTTGGTTTTGAGGCCCAAACCAAGAAACCATTCTCCGATGGTTTGTGGGCAAACCACAAACCCTGTGTGCATGCTTTGGTCATGAACCCCCACCTTGCACCGTCCCAAGTCCATAACTTCAACTTGCTCTTCTTGCACCATGCGGTTCGCACTTGACCCCATCGGCCACCGGGTCCATCGAACCAAGCCTACTTGTCTCTCCATCACTAGGAGGCCTCCACGGCATAGACCTTTTGTGCTTGTTCTTCACCTGCACCAACATGAGTCAAGCCGCAACCTGCACCTGCAATACTAAGCCAAGCATCAGTCCACACAACGTTGTTAATCACTCATCACTAGGGAGCGACCCTCCACTGGTCTTTGGACGCTCTTGGTCCTCCGTTAATGAAAAGATTCTTAGTTTCAATAAAATCATTGGAGACGCGGGTTGGTTAATCCGCGTCTCCTTTGCCTTGTGCTGCAAGATCGAGCTCAAGTAAATTTCACACTAAAATGTCAGCACAGATGACTTAATGAAATTTGTGATATGTGACACATTAAGATTTGTGACCCAATTGTCATTCCATTCCATTCTTCATTCATACATTTAGGTTTGTCATGTGTGACAAATTTTTCATTCTTCATTCACATAGATGAAACAAAAGCACCACTTTTCACATCAAATTTACTTCTTTGAAGCATACATCCCCAGTAAATATCCAAATACTACACAAACATCACCCACAATAATCAAGTTCATCTTCCAGATTATTTTGTCCATCTTCCCCTCTAGTGCTTTCTTCCTCTGCTTGTCGTCCGGTGCTTTCCTTTGATTGTTGCTCCCAATTTGACAATCCACTAAATCAACTACTTCATCGGCCACGTCTGCCTAGTTTGACGGTCGAAAAACAATGACGCCAGCATCCTTCAGCATCTAGAGATACTCCTTCTCGAAATGATAATATCCACAAACCTTGGGATATTGTGCAAATCAAAAGCACATAAGAACCCTAACTCAGATTTAGGAAACACAACACAAACTACTCACCACGTTCCTCGCACACTTGACATAAAGACAACCATGGTTTTCACCTTCCTTCTGCGTCCGCCCCTCCACCACTTGAGCCATACCACAGTCCGGGCAAGGGACTAGTGGGAAGCCGCTTAGCTCACTGACTAGATCTAAGCTGACGGAGTGAATGTGGCTGCTCTGACCACCTAGAACCCTACTCCTGCCACGTCCACCTCCAGATAAATCGTCATAGTGCGACATGTGTGCGGCGATGGGGAAAGGACGGGCGGTCAGCGGTGGAGCTCAGAGCGGGGAAGAAGAAGGGGGCTGGGGCCGGGGCGGATAGATATTCATTCATCCAGGGGCATTTCAGACAATGGAGATTTATTGGGGACGCGGGTTAGTGAACCCGCGTCTTCTTTGTCGAGCGGGAAGGAAATAATTATCTTTTTTACATAGGCTGCTGACACTGACACGTGGGCCCAACACTAGTTTTTGAAATGAAACTTACTTCTCATAAAACAGCACCTAAAAATTCACAAACAATACCAACAATTCATAGTTAGTCATTTAGTATTTTAATAAAATATCAACAACCACACTTGTGTAACCAAAATTCTTGAAATTAATTTTTTTATCTCATGTTTATGATATAATATTTCTAATAACGTCTTAGTGTGGACTAAACGTTCTCCAAATTGACTTCACAACATAATTTGGGTCCCTAAACTTGTCATAAGAAATTCAAATGGTTTCAATAAAGGAAGAATATACTTGTGTACAAATGTCTACATCTCTGTCAGAGGTTTAGTTCTACACAGCCCACACAGGGGTCAACCCCAGTGGTTTATTTGTTCAGTGGGGGTGATGTAGAGCTAAGGACTCGATGGTAATGCTAGAGCACACAGAACACAAGGACACTACGAGTTTATACTGGTTCAGGCCTTCGAATAGTAAAATCCTACGTCTAGTTGTTGGTGTAGCTTGATTTTATTCCTCGTACATCAGGGGATGCCCTGCCCGCCTTATATTGGCCAGCGAACAAGGTGGGTCGTCTAGATTCCTAGTCGGTTATGACTAGGAGACCTATCTCTAGTTGATTACAATTGTTCCCTGCAATCTTCAGAAAGCCTGTTGGATCCCGCTGTCATCTTGTCGTGTACTCCAAGTCTTGTAGTCATTCCGAATAAGGTTTTCAGGAAGTCGTGTGGGCCACAGATCAGATCTGTTGGGCCCACTACCAGGTCGGTAGGTCTTCTGATAGTCCGGACCCACTTGTCGGGGACAGCCATGAGCCTGATCGGTGGGGACCCAGGGGTACCCATGTCCCACAAGCCCCCGAGCGAGGTGTAGGCACAGCGAGCTTGGTGGAATCATGACGAAGTCGTGGAGCCATCGATAGGTCGAATAGCACGCACGTCGGTCCAAAGGGAAAAAAGTAGCCAGGTTAGCAGCCGACCTGTTTGTAGAATCCCAAAAGTAGCGAGGTCGAGCGCCAACCTAGAGGAAGTAGACTTCTAGTAGGTCGAAGCAACAGAGAAAAATAGAGGGTGTTCGAAAAACGCACTCGTAGAGTAGTCCCTGAGCATTGAAGTAGGCAGCAGGACTGCTTCGATGATCCAAAAAAGAGAAGATGAAAAAAATAGTGGGCATCGAAGACGCTCTCGTAGAGTAGTCCCCGAGCATTGAAGCGGGCAGCATGGCCGGTTTGATGGTCCAAAAAAGAAGTGAAGAAATCCTGATCTTGGTCGTGAATAATTAGTTCTAGAGACACCTAGATATCTTGCATAGCTGCAAAGAGTCTGACAGAGCCACCCAAGCCATGTTGACCTCATGAAGGCCTCACGCTAACAGCACCCAAGCATCCGGAGATGCCTGGCAGGGCCAACATGGCGCGATGAGGACCAGGTGTGTCCGAGGACTAGTGGAGGGTCGCTCCTTAGTGATGAGTGATTGACAACGTTGTGTGGACTGATGCTTGGCTAAGTGTGTAGGTACAGGTTGTGGCTTGACTTGTGTTGGTGCAGGTGAAGAACAAGTGTGAAAGGCCTTAGCCGTGGCGTCCTCCTGGTGATGGAGTGGCAAGTAGGCTTGGTTCGATGGACCCGGTGGCCGATGGGGTCAAGTGCGAGCTGTGCGGTGCAGGACTGGTGGGCTGAAGTCGGGAACATGTGCCGGTGCAAGGTAACGATTGGAGCCCGAAGCTTGCATGCGGGGTTTGTTGGTTTGCCCACAAAACTATCGGTGGACGGTTTCTTGGTTTGGGCCTCAAAACCAAGTCCGGAAACCCGAGGCGACGGAGACGGTGATCTGGGAGCTTCGGGAAGCTTCGTGGCGGAGGGCACGTGGCTGATCACGGGGTTTGTGTCGAGGTGAAGCGAAGCCGCGGTGGAAGCGTGTTCGTCCGATGAAGTCTTGACCAAAATGCCCCTGAGGGGTTGTATCTTCATTTCAAGCAGTAGGGGTAGCATGGTCATTTACCTCCCTCCGATGGACTTCGTATAAATAGTGGAGAGGTCGATGGCATCTCTCTCTATTGGACTCTAGGGCTTTCTCCCCCGGTAGATTTCTCTGAACTGCTTCTTTTCCCTCTGGATTCCTTAGGCTACACTCTTGTACAGACTCTGACCTCTGGATGTATGGAAGCATTCAGTGTTGTGGTGATCTCCTAGTCCTCTGTGATTTTCGTGTCATTTTTGGGGCTATTTTTGGGGAGTTTCATTCTTCGCTCGATTTGGGGATTTAACGGCGTTTTCCTTTGGATTTCTTTGAGGAGATCATGGGTGGATGCCTTGCGCATCTTTGTCTGTGATCTTGACTCCTCAAACACCGTGGAGAGCCTTCAATTCGTGAGTTTTTGGCCAAAGTTCAAGTTCTTGGTGGTTGTTTGTGTGATCCGCAATTCCCGGTGATTTAGGCAGTTAGAGGTCGAGATTTTTGGGGTATAGCATCCTTGTGTGACGCTTTTCACCTCCCCAAAATCTTGTCTTAAGAGCTTCAACCATTTGGGAGATCCGATGATGAGTTCTTGGAGTTGACCCCCGCGGGTCGGGCGTTTTTGGTTCTGTTCGTGGCTCGCGGACAGTCCGCGTGGTGGCCACGGACGGTCCGCGCGGCTAGGGTTCGTCCCGTGTTCTTCGTGTTCGTGCGCGTGTTCGTTTCGATCCGTTTCAGCCCTTGGTTTTGGTTGCAAGGGGTTTGGCGGACAGTCCGCGAGGGCTTCACGGACGGTCCGCGTGGCTGAGATTTTGTTTGGGGTGCCTTGAGGTTTGTCTGAGGTTTTCAGCGAGGTTGGTGGACAGTCCGCCTAGGCCTCACGGACGGTCCGCGACACTGGCGGACGGTTCGCGTGACCTGTTCGGATGGTCCGAATTTCGGCTTGCATCTCTGGTGGTTCTGTTGATCATTTCGGACAGTCCGGGCCGTACCCACGGACAATCCGCCGTACACTAGCGAACAGTCCGCCAGTACCAGCCGGACGGTCCGCACTTGTCGTTTCCATAATTGACCAAGTGCTTTGATTCTTGTCCGGTGCTTCCGCTCTTTGCTCCTAGGGTCGTCGGTTGATCTTCTAGGCTTGTGTGTGCCTTGTGTGGAGCTTGCTTTGTGTGCGCGAGTGCTTGGAGTGGCAATCGGGGTATAGGCCGAGTTCGACCTTTGGGAAGAATTTTTATCGGCTCCCATTCACTCCCCCCTCTCTGGTCGCCCTATTCGGTGATTCAATTGGTATCAGAGCCGGTTACGGATCTTCTTGATTCTAACCAGTCTAAGATCCAAAGATGGGCGATTACGGCAAGGGGTCGGGTCCTCCGCACTTTGATGGCAAGAATTACCCGATGTGGGAGAGGTGCATGGGCGCATTTTTGCGAGGGAAGGGAACTCTGATCTGGAAGGTCACTCAGAATCCTCATTATGTCATCCCAGACAGTTTTCTACTTCCAGGATCACGGGACATGTTTGAGGCCAACAGCAAGGCCGTTGATTACTTGTTTCGTGCTCTCTGTGCCTCGGAGTTCGATCGAGTGTACAGAGAGGATGTGGCCAGAAAGATTTGGCTCAAGTTGAAAAATGCTCATGTTGGCAATGCCCAAGTGCAAGCCCGTATGTTTTCCACTTACCGGAGAGAGTACGAGAACTTCACTCATCTCCCCGGTGAGCCGACCGATGCTATGTTTCAGCGCTTCACTTGCATAGTCAACAACATGAGGGCCAATGTGACAGTGCTCTCATACACGGATCATGATCAAGCTATCAAGCTTTTGCATGCCCTGGATAGGTCCGTATGGAGTGCCAAGGTCGAGGCCATTGAGGAGTCGAGCGCATATGACACGTTGTCGCTTGACGAGCTGTTCTCCATGCTCAGGTCTTCAGAGGTTGATCGTGGCTTGAGAGCCAAGAGAGAGAGCCCTACTAATCCTCATAGTTTGGCTCTCGTCTCAGCAACAAGGACTAACGCTAACTCTGTTGGCTTTTCTTTGTCTTGTCTTGTGTCCCTACCAGATGAGGACTTTGAGGTGCTGAGCGAGGATGATCTCGCCTTGTTGAGCAAGAGGTTTGGGCGGATGTACGAGAACCGCAAGAATGCAAGGCGGAGCTCGGGGATGTGCTATCGGTGCGGGAAGCACGGGCACTTCATCGCTGAATGCCTTGAAGCCATGGAGATCAAGAACGACTACAAGGGCAAGCCCAAGCATGACTACAACAAGCACCGCTCCCGGAATGACTACAAGCACAAGCACAAGGACAAGGGCGAGAGATGGTACAAAAAGAGTGGCGGCCACAAGAAGAATACCGCTCGAGCAATGGTGGCCAGAGCAAGTGACATCGACTCGACATCAAGCGATGCTTCTTTAGACTCAAGCAGCGAGGAAGAGCAAGAAAAGCGCAAGGACAAGCGGCACACGAGCAAGAACTTCACCGGCCTGAGCTTCGTCACACAAGGAGGCTTTTGCGGCATGGCGCACTCAAAGAAGGGTGGGAAGCACAACTCGGATTCGAACTCTGACTCCGATGAAGAGGTATGACAAGATCCCAACTTCTTGCTAGAGGAGAATGCTAGGCTGAATAAGTTGCTTGACAACCGTGATGATGTGCTTAGAAAGACCAACAAGGAGAAGAGGGAATTTAGGTCTTTGTTGGGTGATGCTAAGGACAAGGTAGCTGAACTTGAATCCTTGCTTGTGGATGCTAGAAATGAGATAGCTGCTTTGAAATCTGCTCCTGTGGTGTCTGATGAGATTGATTGTGGTGACTGCTCAGTTTTTCTTGCTGATTTGACTGCTCTCAAGGAGAAGCATGCCTCTACCTTGGAGGAACTAGATGTGATTAGGATTGAGTGTGATGAATTGAAGTCTAGGCCAGCTTTGTTAGGAGCTTGTACCTCATGTCCTGTTTTGCATGCTAGGCTAGATGAGTCTCACACTAGAATTGTTTCTCTTGAGGTGACATTCAAAGCTCCTCTTCCTACATCATGTTCAACCTGTGAATTGCATGCTTTGAAGAACGTGGAACTTGCAAACTATATTGATCATCTGCAGGATGAAAATGATGAGCTTAGGAAATTGATGAGTTGGTTGTTTGGGCATGAGCCACAATTGAGTTTGATGTTGGCTCAGTTCAAGAGGTTTGATGGTCAGGCGTTGGGGGCTGAGAAGAGTGGTGAGAAGAGTGGTGAGGGAGAAGAGAAAGTTGGAGAGATCCCTACTCAACCACACACCATACCCATGAACAAATATGCACCCAAGCCAAACCACTTGAGAAACAAGCTTGATACAACTCCAGACCCACCAGTGTTCCCCCAGAAAACAGAGAATTACCAGAAACCCATCAAGTTTGTGAGCAACCTGGGTAATGTTTTTGAGGGGAAGTCAGGAGAGAAAGGTGTTGAGAAGCCCACAGAAAAGCCACCGCCTAAGCCAGTGCCGATCCGTTTCCATTGTGAGTATTGTGAGAGGGATGGGCATAAGGATGAGTTCTGTTTCCGGAGGAAGAGGGATGAGCGGTTTGCTAGGGAGATGGCAAACAAGGACAGGTACCACCTTACTCGTGGTGTGCGTGAGCCTCGTAGAGGGCCTCTACCTAGGAGTGAGGTGTATGTGCGTACAGTTCC
Organism: Cenchrus fungigraminus; assembly: GCA_036936925.1. NCBI lineage: Eukaryota > Viridiplantae > Streptophyta > Magnoliopsida > Poales > Poaceae > Cenchrus > Cenchrus fungigraminus. The sequence continues at coordinate 27,762,152 of CM072775.1, forward strand.
CACTCGTGGAGGTGGAGGTAGAGGTGTGTTCCCTCAGAGAGATAGGCGTGTTGGGTTTGGGCATGGTGAGTTGGCTCGACGTGCTCCTTCTCGTGATCGTTACGAGTTTGGAAGGCACGATCGGAGCTTTGGGTCTCAGATGGACTACGGGCCACGTTTTCCTCCTCGTGGTGCGCATACTCCTCCAGTGAGACGTGACAGGTCCTTTGGTGGTAGGCGTGAGAGGGCTCCGCCTAGAGGTTTTGGGAGGATGGATTTTGCTAACCCTTCTTTTGAGCAAATGGCTCAGCACTGGTTTAACTCTTTTGATACCCCAGTGTTGAGTCGCTTGCTCATTCTCGTCCTCGTTTTTTATTGCGGGTGGGAGGCTTGGAGAACTTTTGGTTGATCGACTCCGGTTGCTCACGACACATGACTGGAGATCGTGGGTGGTTCTCCAGCCTCACCCCAGTGAGTACGAGGGAGTACATCACTTTCGGGGACAATGGGAGAGGACGAGTGCTTGCTGAAGGTATGGTGAAGGTGAGTAGCAAGGTGACCATAAGAAGTGTGGCCCTGGTCAAGTCACTTGGTTTTAACCTGTTGTCAGTATCTCAATTACTTGACGAAGGTTTTGAGTTTGTTTCAAGTCGGGTGCTTCTCGTGTGCTTGATTCTCGAGGCGATCTTGTCTGTACGATCGTCCCCGAGGGTCAAATCTTTCATGCCGACTTTTCCTAGTCTGTTGGTCCTCCTCGATGCTTTGTTGCTAGTGTTTCAGCTGAGCTTTGGAAATGGCATAGGAGGTTGGGACACTTGAGCTTTGAGTTGCTTTCCTGCTTGAGTGGTCTTGATCTTGTCTGAGGATTGCCTAAGTTGAAATTCGAGAAGGATTTGGTTTGTGCTTCTTGTCGGCATGGAAAGATGGTTGCCGCTTCTCACGCCCCTCTGACCTCTGTCATGACCGAGCGACCTTGTGAGCTGTTGCACATGGACTTGGTTGGGCCAGCTCGTGTTCGCTCTGCTGGTGGGAAGTGGTATGTTCTTGTGGTTATTGATGATTTTTCGAGGTACTCTTGGGTTTTCTTTTTGGAGGATAAGAGCGAGACATTTGGCTTTGTTCGGGACTTCATCTTGAGGTTGAAGAATGAGAGACATGGTGATGCCATTCGAGCTATACGCAGTGACAATGGCATAGAGTTTAAGAACTCTCATTTCGATGCCTTTTGCAGTTATCTTGGTCTCGATCATCAGTACTCTTCTCCATACGTCGCTTGCCAGAATGGCGTAGTGGAGAGGAAGAACCGGACCCTTTGTGAGATGGCCAGGATGATGCTCGATGAGCATAGGACTCCCAGGCGTTTCTGGGCCGAGGTGGTCAATACCGCTTGCTATGTCTCAAATCGCATCTTCCTTCGTGCCTTTAAGAAGAAGACCTCTTATGAGCTGATGCATGGCTGACAACCCAAGGTGAGTCACTTTAGAGCTTTTGGTTGCAAGTGTTTCATTCTGAAGAAGGGCAAGTTGTATAAGTTTGAGTCTAGATGTTCGGATGGGATTTTCCTTGGTTATGCGATTCATTCTAGAGCATATCGTGTGCTCAATCTTGACACTAACCGAATCATGGAGACTTGCGAGGTTACCTTCGACGAGACACAGCCATGTAGCTCTTCTGCTTTTGAGTGTGCAGGTGACGAGGAGATTGGGGCGAGGATCTTTAAGGATGAGAAGGATGGAGATGGAGACGATGACGGTGGTGATGCTCCAGCGGCTGATCGTGTATGTGCTACTTCCACTACTACGACAACGATCGAGGACAGACCATCCCCTACACCCACTACGACTGAGGCTGTTCGAGTGGAGGCTGCTGCTGAGGGGGAGGTTGTGTCCAGGCGAGAGGCTCCCCGGCGAGTACAAGTTGATCACCCACCAACGACCATCATTGGTGACCATCATAAACGCACTACACGGTCGAGGTCAAGGAACATGTCTCATTTCGCTCACTCTGCTTTTGTCGCTTCTTTTGAGCCCAAAGATATTCGACACACATTGTCTGATGAGAATTGGGTGAATTCCATGCATGAAGAGTTGGAAAACTTTGAGAGAAACCAAGTCTGGGTGTTAGTCGATCCACCTCCAAATTGCCATCCCATAGGTACCAAGTGGGTGTGGAAGAACAAAGAGGGTGAGAATGGGATGGTTGTGAGAAACAAGTCGAGGTTGGTGGTGCAGGGGTTCAACCAGAAGGAGGGGATAGATTATGAGGAGACATTTGCTCCTGTGGCCCGTTTGGAGGCAATTAGGATCCTTCTAGCCTTTGTCGTGGCTAAAGGGTTCAAGTTGTACCAAATGGATGTCAAGAGTGCTTTCTTGAATGGGGTGATAGAGGAAGAAGTGTATGTGAGGCAACCCCCATGGTTTGAGAGTGAAAAATACCCACACCGTGTATACAAACTCCAGAGAGCGCTCTATGGGTTGAAACAGGCACCTAGAGCTTGGTATGGCAGGTTGAGAGGCTTTTTGCTCAGTAAGGGGTTTGTGATGGGCACAGTTGATAAGACCCTGTTCCTCCTTAAGCATGGGAATGACCTTTTGATTGTTCAGATATACGTGGATGACATAATCTTTGGTGGCTCTTCTCATGATCTTGTTGCCAGATTTGCAGATGACATGAGCAGGGAATTTGAGATGTCCATGATGGGCGAGCTGTAGTTTTTCTTGGGTCTCCAGATCAAGCAGTGCAAGGACGGGACCTTTGTACATCAGGCGAAGTACACCAGGGACATAGTGAAGAAGTTTGGCATGAACGACTCCAAGCCGCTGACTACCCCGATGAGTACAACTACGGCTTTGGATGCGGACGAGGACGGCGAACCCGTGGACCAGAAGGAGTACCGGAGCATGATCGGCTCCCTCCTCTACTTGATGGTGACGAGGTCAGACATACAGTTCAGTGTGTGTCTGTGTGCTCGTTTTCAGGCTTCACCAAGGACTTCACATCGGCAGGCCGTCAAGCGGATTTTCAGGTACTTGAACTACACTCCTGAGTTTGGTCTTTGGTACTCTACCTCCTCGACACTCAGGCTTCATGGTTTTTCTGATGCGGATTTCGTTGGGTGTCGATTGGACCGCAAGTCTACTTCTGGGTGTTGTCAGTTCCTTGGTTCTTCTTTGGTCTCTTGGTCATCTCGCAAGCAATCGAGTATAGCCCAATCCACCACCTGTTGACGGCTGTTAAGTGCTACTTTTATGCCGTCAACTCCTGCATAAAATAAATAGAAAGTAGACATCAACACTAGAATAGGGCTTTATACTGACAATTTCCACAAGTGTTGGTGTTTCTAGCTTTTGTTGCAGGATGCACCAAAATGCACATGAAATGATGTGTTTGAGAGCAAGTGAGTCAATGGCACCAATAGGGCATCATCAATAACAATCTCAAATGCCAAATTGGATTGCACCAATACGACTGGCTCGTCGAGATGATCGAAATGGATATATCATTTGTCTACTTCTGAGTCCGGATGAAAGAGATATGCACAAGACAAGATCACCATCTTGATATGTGGGCCCGGTGGGACCCACACCAGACCACGTGGCGACGTGTTGCCACGTTGGATGCCATGTGTCCACGACACATCACCGATCCAAGGAAACACACCTTCAACCAATTAGGAGCCAGTACGCGGATTCAAGGGCCCACATCCCCACGGAAACAAGCTAAAAACAGCGCATACATACCCATACACACCTGAGGGCCCACCTGGCAGTTAACTGGATGAAAGGCGGTGGAAACGAACTGACTTGGGTTTCGGCCGAACCCTAGTTCGGCCGAAGCACTCGGAGCCCCTCTCGTCCCCAACCGACACGTGGCAGCTTTCCAATGGTTGCTCAAGGCATTCCGTGGTGTTTTGGAGTGATTTGGCACTCCAAGCAAGCCACCCCCTTGCCTATAAATAGAAGGGGAGGGGGTAGGAAATGAGACACCACTTCACCCAAGGATGAGAGCTTCCCTTCAAAGGAGAGGCCTCTCCTTGCTAAATTAGAGTAGAGAGTGAGAGAGAGAGAGAGAGTTGTATCTCTATGGATGCTTGTTCTTCTATTAGAGTAAAGTAAGTATTTATGCATTTTCTATTTAGACTAAAGTGTTATGAGTAAAATGCACCGGAGGTCCATCAACTTGTATGGATGTGTCACTTAGGTCCATCAACTTTGAAAATGCATTTCTGGGTCCATAAACTTGTTGAGTCGTTCACTGGAGGTCCATACCTGTCCACATATGCTTCTACTGCTGACATGACATGATGACTTGGCTCGAAGAAGCATATCCTAGCTGAGGCATTTCATCGAGCATCGTATGAGTGACACATGCTTGACATTTCCGAAGCTAAACGGCAGTAGCCTCCTCCCGTGTGGTGTTTGCCATACACGAGAGGAGGCTACTGTCGTTCAGCTCAAGGAATGTCAAGTCTCTGTCATCCGTATGTAACCTACCTGTTGAGAGCTAGGAGATGCTTCTTGAGCCAAGTCATCATGTCATGTTACCAGTAGAAGCATATGTGGACAGTTATGGACCTGTGGTGAACGACTCAACAAGTTTATGTACCCAAAAATGCATTTTCAGAGTTGATGGACCTAAGTGACGCCCCCTTACAAGTTGATGGACCTCCAGTGCATTTTACTCAAGTGTTATTCATACTTGAGTGATATGTTCTTTTGTTCTTCGCCTGTTCATCATTTAGAAGTGCGTGTTCTTCACGAACACGCCCCCTCGATCTAGCTGATTAGGTGCACAAGTTTGTATCCCGTTTGTATGATTAGTCTTTTAGAATAAAGTGGAAATGCTTGCATGCTCTGATTAGAATAAAGTGTGTTCGTGATTCCTTTCTAATAGTTTATGCTAGGTTGCATGAGTAGACTTTCTCCTCTGCTAGTGCGTAGATCCTGGGTTTATGCGTTCAACTGTTGCAAGTCGTTCGTATACGTTGGAAGCACGGTACGGGGTCGAGTGCTCTCTCGTATGCCTTTAGTATAAGCTAGTACTGCCTATAGTGAGTGAGATCAGTTCTCTTTCGTGGTCGTAGTTCTGTAAGTACAGAGTGCCGTAGTACGTTGGCTACGGCAGTAACCACAGCGTAGACGTTGTGTCACGCTACCGGTTATCATTCGTTCGGCTTATCGCAAGGTTAGGTAGAGGCAGTCCAGGTGGTGGTGACAGCCGATCTGGCCCTTGTTGATCCTCCGCAGCTGGATATAGTCAGAGCCCCGTTCCACATAGATCCACGTGTCGGAGTCGCCTGTTAAGTCAGGACTATTGGTACCCTAAGCCAAGTTCTATCTAGAGATCGACCTTTAATCTCAACTATAGTGCTATCTTTAGGAATCCTCTCTATCCTTGCCTCTTATCTGGGTGTGTCCTTGGACCGACTAGTACGAAATTAGTGCACACATGTTCCCTTGGATTCGATACCCTTGGAATACTCTGAGGTGAAAGCTACAACGGTATCCGTGCGCTTGCGGATTTATTTCGTGTGTCGCTAAAATACCCAACAAGCTTTCTGGCGCCGTTGCCGGGGAACGGTTCCTGTATCTATCTTCGTACCCAGTGGTCCTCTTATCTTTTCATTTTTCTTTATTTCTACCTTCACCCCCATTATCATGGAGCAGCCCACCATTTTAAGCTTCTCCACTCCGAAAGGGAAATTCTTAGAGCCACCACCTTCTGAGCACCCGATTCTCACATCTGGCTATGAAATCCCTATCGGCTACATCACTATGGTTCAGAAACTCTCCTTCTCTGGGTTAAGTAGTGATAACCCATACCACCATTTGCAAGAGTTCGAGCAAGTGTGTTCGTGTGTCACTATCGCGGGCATGTCGCATGACACCTTTAAGTGGAAGTTGTTTCCCTTTTCTCTTGTAGAGGGGGCTAAACACTGGTACACGAAAACCGTAGGTAGCATGAATGGCAGCTAGGACAATCTTGTAGGCAAATTTTGTCTTAAGTTTTTCCCCATGGATCGTATCGCTGCTCTACGGAGGGATGTTCTCGGGTTTCAGCAGAATGAGAAGGAATCCTTAGGTGCAGCCTGGGATAGATTCTCACTTTTAGTGAAATCTGGCCCTATCCTATCGATACCTGATCTGATGTTGCTTCAGCACTTTTACCTAGGTCTCGATAAGGACACTGCCCATGATCTCGACATCGCTGCTGGAGGGTCTTTTGCCCACAGAACTCCAAGCAAGGGGACAGAAATCCTAGATCGTATTGCTGAAAACACCGATTTCGTAGCTGAGTTTGAACCCTCCCGGGAAGAGAGTAGGTCGAGCCATGAGGATACTCTAGTGGCTGAACCTGATCCTTTGCCTTCCACATCCTCAGAGCCAGCACTAGGATCCTCCCCTGAACCACGAGTTTCGAAGGATGAAGAAATTCAACCTTCGGAACTCCCTTTCAAATTCGAGGATAATCATTCTGCAGATTTCGAAAGCACCTCAAATTGTCACCATGACTCTGAACGAATCGAAGAGGTAAAGGGAATTCTCCTTTATGACTCACCGGAATCTCTCCTTGAAGCATACGCTGTAGATTTCATCGAGGAAATAGATGATTCCGTTGAACTCGTAGATCTATCTAAGTTCGAGACTCCCTCTAGGCCTCCAATCGAGTTAAAGCCTTTACCCGCAGGCCTTCATTATGCCTTCCTCCATGGCGATATTAAGTCTCCTGTGATCATTAGTGACAAACTTTCAGATAAGGAATCTGCAAGACTCATCGCCGTCCTAGAGAAGCATCGATCTGTTCTTGGATACTCCCTCCAAGACCTCAAGGGAATAAGCCCAACTCTTTGTACCCATCGCATTCCTGTAGATTCCACAGTCCCACCTTCGAGAGAGCCTCAGAGGAGGTTGAATGAAACTATGAGGGACGTTGTCAAGAAGGAAGTCCTAAAACTCTTGCACGCGGGGATCATATACCCTGTGCCGTACGGTGAGTGGGTTAGCCCCGTTCAGGTTGTGCCCAATAAGGGAGGGATGATGGTTGTGCCTAACGAGCATGGCGAGCAGATCACCCAGCGTCCCTATTGACGGCTATTAAGTACCTACTTTAGCCGTAAATATACTCATGAATAAAGGAGCATAAGGTATTTAGTTAAAAATAATGTAGTTCCACTTGTCCTTGGAGATTATTTGATTGCAGGAAAATAAGCAAGAAAAGAGTGCCAAACTCACCTTCTAGGGTCCATGCCACATCACCTCATCTTAGGTGGGCTGCCAACAAGGATGCCATGCATGCAAACCTGCCAACTAGGGAGCCATGCAAGCAATCCAAGTGAAGCAACCCCTGACGAATCAGAGTGTGACACATGGACATCACATGGATCCATGGGTCCACAAAGGCATGCAAACCGCGCCAAAACAGGGTGGACACCGGGAACTGACCTAAGGACCCACAGGGCAGCCTCCAGGAGGAAGCACACCCTGAGTGGGGCCCACAGGGGGACGGCCGACCCCAGGGGTCGGTCGAACCGACCTTGAGGCCGCCACTCAGGGGCTTCCACGTGGTGGCTCTCCATTGGTCCTAGGCGCCTTCCCCAGGGTGTTTGCCTCCATTCTTCGCCGGTACACGGGCCTATAAATAGAAGGAGAGGGGGCTCACTTATGAGACATCCACACTTGCAACACCCCTCTCACTTTTAGTCTCAAGGCTAGGAGGTAGGCTAGAGTAGTTCTAATTCAGGTTCCAAGTCTACTTTGGGATCTAGGTATGAGTTGTCTTGTGTCTTATTTCATTTGTATGACTTTGATCTACTTCAGTTATTTATCTATTTCATATAAAGTTGTGTTAGTATGCATGAGTGATTTGTTCATGTGTTCTTCACCTGTTCATCATTTAGAGGCTCCTGTTCTTGATGAACAAGGCCTTTCGATCCACTTGACGGGTGACTTTTACATGTTTCTAGTGTTTGTTCATAAGTTAGAGGCTCGTGTTCTTCGCGAACACGACCCTTTGATCCAGTTGAACAGACATAGGAAAACACAAATCCGTTTGTGTACATAACCTGGTTTGATCTAATTAGATGACATGATTGTGTTGTATGAAGTCTGTGCTTGAGCTACGGTACTCGGTGTAATTGGCTAGTTTAGCTGGTGGCTTGACTTGGGTCACAATAGCCCGGGCCAGTCAAGTCCGGCTAACAATGTAAGCATGGTGCTTGGGTGGAGTAGCTACCTTACTTATGAGTTTATCCCACGGTTTGTCTTGGGGTAGGCCTCGGTAGTGACAGCCGTTGGTCCTTTGAAATCCCCCACGTTCGGATAAGCTGTAGGAGTCTAAAATATAACAACCGGAGTTGTGCAGAAGCAACACGGGAGGTTATATCCCCGTGGTACCTGGGTGCTCAAGTCAATGTTCTTCAACGCTAGTGTATCTAACTCGTTCTTTCCAGCTTTATGTGTATAGTACATTAGAACCTAGAACTAACTCGTGTGTCGCCTCCTATGCCTAGGACCCTTTAGAGAGAGAGTGAGTGTGTTTGTGATCACACTACCCCATTATCATATCTTTACCCCTGCACTTGAGTGTCTGGTTTGTTTCCATCTATGATCTATACTCATTGCAATAGAGTTGATCTTGTCATTCCGCCAATGCCTTCCTTGGATTCGATACCCTTTGGAATACTGCTTTGGGGAAATGCTACAATGGTACTTCCGTGCGCTTGCGGATCTCTGTAAACGTTAAGATTTACCAATCAGCATTTCTGGCGCTATTACCAGGATGGGTTCCAAACCTGTTCTTAGGTGATTGCGTTAAGAAATGTCAACAGTCCCCACACTGGGTGGAGGATGTGCATTGACTATAGGAAACTTAACAAGGCTACAAAGAAGGATCATTTCCCGCTTCCTTTCATTGATGAAATGTTAGAGCGGCTTGCAAATCATTCCTTCTTTTGTTTCCTTGATGGGTATTCTGGGTTTCACCAAATCCCCATCCATCCCGATGACCAAAGCAAGACCACTTTCACATGCCCTTATGGAACATATGCTTATCGTAGGATGCCTTTCGGGCTGTGTAATGCACCCGCTTCATTCCAAAGGTGCATGCTGTCTATCTTCTCAGACATGACTGAGGAAATCATGGAGGTTTTCATGGACGACTTCACCGTCTATGGAAAAACTTTCGATCATTGTCTTGAGAACCTAGATAGGGTCTTGCAACGATGCCATGAAAAGGACCTAGTGCTTAATTGGGAGAAGTGCCATTTCATGGTCCGTGAGGGCATCGTCTTAGGACATCGAATTTCTGAACGAGGGATAGAGGAGGATCGAGCTAAGATTGAAGTAATAGAAAAGCTTCCACCTCCGATCAATGTCAAGGGAGTCCGTAGCTTCCTAGGCCATGCCGGGTTCTATCGCCGCTTTATCAAGGATTTTTCTCAAATATCTGGACCCCTCACAAGCCTCTTAGCTAAGGATGCCCCATTTGACTTTAATGATGAGTGCATGGCTACCTTTAACACTCTCAAAAAGGCACTCATCACAGCTCCAATCATCCAACCCCCAGATTGGAAGCTGCCCTTCGAGATCATGTGTGATGCTAGTGATTATGCCGTAGGGGCCGTCCTAGGCCAAACTAAGGATAAGAAGCATCATGCGATCGCTTATGCAAGCAAGACATTGTCAGGAGCTCAACTTAATTATGCTACTACTGAAAAGGAGCTCCTTGCTGTTGTCTTTGCTATAGACAAGTTTAGGTCTTACTTAGTAGGAGCTAAGATTATTGTTTACACTGATCATGCTGCTTTGAAATATCTGCTCACTAAGAAAGATGCTAAACCCCGCTTGATACGATGGATCCTTTTACTCCAAGAATTTGACATTGAAATAAAAGATAAGAAGGGAGTAGAGAACTCTGTAGCAGATCATCTGTCGCGTATGTACTTCACTAACATGCAGGAGCTACCGATAAATGACTTCATGCGGGATGACATGCTGTTCAAGGTCACAGACTCCAACCCCTGGTATACAAATATTGTCAGCTTTATGGTTGCAGGGTATGTACCACCAGGTGAAGACAAGAAGAAGTAGATCAAGGATGGTAAATGTAATTACTGGGATGATCCATTCCTCTACAGAATTTGTTCCGATGGCCAACTGAGAAGATGTGTACCTACGGCCGAAGGAATAAAGATCATCGAGAAATGTCATGCAGCACCATATGGGGGACACTACGGTGTATTCCGTACTCAAGAGAAAATATATCAGAGTGGATTCTTTTGGCCAACCATGTATGAAGACACAAAAGATTTTATTCGGAGGTGTCGGAGATGTCAACTGCAGGGGGGAATCACAGCAAGAGATGCAATGCCTCTACAGAATAATCAACAAGTTGAGCTATTTGACATATGGGGCATTGATTTCATGGGACCTTTCCCAAAGTCCCAAGACTGTGAGTACATCTTGGTGGCAGTTGACTATGTGTCCAAGTGGGTAGAAGCATTACCGAGTCGAGCTGCAGACTCCAAGCACGCGAAAAAGATGTTCCATGAAGTCATATTCCCTCGTTCAGGACACCAAGGATGGTGATTAGTGATGGGGGGGTCTCATTTCATTGATAAGACCTTCCGAAACTTCCTGAGAGAGCTTGGAGTACAACACAATGTCGGGACTCCATATCATCCCCAAACAAGTGGTCAAGCAGAGACATCAAACAAGCAAATCAAGAACATCCTACAGAAGACCGTAGATGAGATGGGGAAATCATGGAATACAAAGTTACCCGATGCACTTTGGGCATATAGAACTGCTTACAAGACCCCAATAGGAATGTCACCTTATCAGCTTGTGTACGGAAAATCTTGCCATCTACCAGTCGAGCTAGAACATAGGGCTCACTGGGCCATTCGGAAATTCAATATGGGCATCACAACAGCTGGGAAACAAAGGAAACAACAGCTATTAGAACTTGAAGAATGGAGGGAAAAAGCATACCATAATGCCAAAATCTACAAAGAAAGGACCAAAAGATGTCATGACAAGAGGATCAAGAAGAAAGAATTCAAACCGGCAGATAAGGTATTACTCTTTAATTCTAGGGTCAAGTTATTTGGACATGGGAAGCTTCGAAGCAAATGGGAAGGACCGTACCTTGTTGTTGATGCTGCCTCTCATGGAGCAATCACACTCCAAGATGAAGAAGGTAAGACATTTAAGGTAAACGGTCACCGCTTAAAGGTCTTTCTTGAACCCGATGATAAAGAGTATGATGAGATCCTCCTCATTGAGGAAACCTAGCCTTAAAACCTACTCCAATAATAATTAGGCTAGGTAACCTTCTTTTCCTAGATCCCCTTTTTTTCTTGTTTTCTAATAATGCAGGTAAGAAATAAGTGTGGGGGAGTCACCTGGCTCCCACTACCTACGAATTAAAGCAACAAGAGGTACACTACTCTCGCTCTCTATTCTCCCTGATTCATGAGTTTGAATGAGTTTCAATTCTTATCTGTTAAATCAACTCATGGAATCGTGCTCTGCTTGCTCTACATGATTCCTACGGTTGGATTGCATATGTTTTATTCCATACTTATTATCTTGATGCTTGTGAACAAATATCATTAGGGAACTCATGCTCATCTAAGTAATTGATGTTTGTGATATGATTTGATGATATGACCTTCTCTCCGAATGTTTGAGTGCTTGGGTTTTTTATTTGAAAACTTGAAAACCCTTTGAAAAGCTCCTCTTTGATATGCCAAAGTCCTACCAAAGCCATATGATGAGTCATCTTGAAAACCTTAGACTCATATGCTACTTGTTATTGCATTGAGCTTTGTCAAATTGTTGTGACCCTTGTGAGAATTCTTTTCATGCTTTCATGATCAAGATTCATGTGCACTCCATATCCCCTTGCTATACTTCTACACTATAAGTTAGCATTGTATCATTCATCCATTCCACAAAATAAAGCTCCATGTGTAGTGTGACCTCTCTCTTCAAAAGTATTCTTGAAAAAGGATATGGGCTATGCAAAAAAAACATGCTCAAAGCATGAGTGAAAAAATATGCCCAGGGCATGAAAAAAAGAAGAAGAAAAATAGAGATAGCCCATGTCCAAAAGAAAGAAGAAAAAGGAGAGAGATGGAACATGCAAAAAGGAGTTCCAAAATTTGATGGTAATAACTAGCACCCGCTCCGGGCCTAGTGTCCTCCTTACCATCACCACAACATTCATCATATATATGGTAATATCTAGCACCCATTCCGGGCCTAGTATCCACCTTACCATATCCACCACATCCATACATGTGCACATCTTGATCTGATTGTATGAATTGCTTTTCTCCTTGGATCCGGTCTTTGACTTTGCAATATATATGATGCAAGTATGCTTTATCTTTTATCCTACCCTGAGCTCCACATATGCCATCATTAGAAGTAGGATGAAGAAAGGCAATCTAATGCCTTGGTGCGGACATATACACATTGAGCGATCTGAGAGAATCAAATGAGGAGCTAAGCAAGGTTTGTTTTGAAAATTTATTGCAAAACCCCAAGTTACTTAACATGATGAGCAGGAGCAATTTGATTCATGATAGACACTCCATAAGGGCATGATAGACACTCCATAGAGTTCACAAGTACAAGGTATGGTTTGGAATATCTCTTATGCTCACTTAAACCTTTGGATATCATGTCTCACCTTGATCCTTTCTCCTTCACTCGAGGACGAGCAAAGGTAAGGTGTGGGGGTGTTGTTGACGGCTGTTAAGTGCTACTTTTATGCTGTCAACTCCTGCATAAAATAAATAGAAAGTAGACATCAACACTAGAATAGGGCTTTATACTGACAATTTCCACAAGTGTTGGTGTTTCTAGCTTTTGTTGCAGGATGTACCAAAATGCACATGAAATGATGTGTCTGAGAGCAAGTGAGTCAATGGCACCAATAGGGCATCATCCATAACAATCTCAAATGCCAAATTGGATTGCACCATTGCGATGGGCTCGTCGAGACGATCGAAATGGATATATCATTTGTCTACTTCTGAGTCCGGATGAAAGAGATATGCACAAGACAAGATCACCATCTTGATATGTGGGCCCGGTGGGACCCACACCAGACCACGTGGCGACGTGTTACCACGTTGGATGCCATGTGTCCACGACACATCACCGATCCAAGGAAACACACCTTCGACCAATAAGGAGCCAGTACGCGGATTCAAGGGCCCACATCCCCACGGAAACAAGCTAAAAACACCGCATACATACCCATACACACCTGAGGGCCCACCTGGCAGTCACCTGGACGAAAGGCGGTGGAAACGAACTAACTTGGGTTTCGGCCGAACCCCAGTTCGGCCGAAGCACTCGGAGCCCCTCTCGTCCCCAACCGACGCGTGGCAGCTCTCCATTGGTTGCTCAAGGCATTCCGGGGTGTTTTGGAGTGATTTGGCACTCTGAGCAAGCCACCCCCTTGCCTATAAATAGAAGGGGAGGGGGTAGGAAATGAGACACCACTTCACCCAAGGATGAGAGCTTTCCTTCAAAGGAGAGGCCTCTCCTTGCTAGATTAGAGTAGAGAGTGAGAGAGAAAGAGTTGTATCTCTATGGATGCTTGTTCTTCAATTAGAGTAAAGTAAGTATTTATTCATTTTCTATTTAGACTAAAGTGTTATTCATACTTGAGTGATATGTTCTTGTGTTCTTCGCCTGTTCATCATTTAGAGGCGCGTGTTCTTCACGAACATGCGCCCTCGATCTAGTTGATTAGGTGCACAAGTTTGTATCCCGTTTGTATGATTAGTCTTTTAGAAAAAAGTGGAAATGCTTGCATGCTCTGATTAGAATAAAGTGTGTTCATGATTCCTTTCTAATAGTTTATGCTAGGTTGCATGAGTAGAATTTCTCCTCTGCTAGTGCGTAGATCCTGGGTTTATGCGTTCGACTGCTGCAAGTCGTTCGTATACGTTGGAAGCACAGTACGGGGTCGAGTGCTCTCTCGTATGCCTTTAGGATAAGCTAGTAGTGCCTATAGTGAGTGAGATCAGTTCTTTTCCGTGGTCGTAGTTCTATACGTACAGAGTGCCATAGTCCGTTGGCTACGGCAGTAACCACAGCATAGACGTTGTGTCACGCTACCGGTTATCATTCGTTCGGCTTATCTCAAGGTTAGGTAGAGGCAGTCCAGGTGGTGGTGACAGCCCATCTGGCCCTTGTTGATCCTCCGCAGCTAGATATAGTCAGAGCCCCGTTCCACATAGATCCGCGTGCCGGAGTCGCCTGTTAAGTCAGGGCTATCGGTACCCTAAGCCAAGTTCTATCTAGAGATCGACCTTTAATCTCATCTATAGTGCTATCTTTTGGAATCCTCTCTATCCTTGCCTCTTATCTGGGTGTGTCCTTGGACCGACTAGTACGAAGTTAGTGCACACACGTTCCCTTAGATTCGATACCCTTCGAATACTCTGAGGTGAAAGCTACAACGGTATCCATGCACTTGCGGATTTATTTCGTGTGTCACTAAAATACCCAATAAGCTTTCTAGTGCCATTGCCGGGGAACATATCTTTGTCCTATGTTCCTACCCAAGACCTGCTGGCTGATATTTTCACCAAACCGCTTGACCAAGTCACTTTCACTCGCTTGCGAGGTGAGCTTGGGGTGTGCTTTCCTTTTTAGCTGGGTCTTGGAGCTTCTCATGTATATATGTGTCATATGTTCATTTTGTTGCATTTCATTCATGCATTTTACTTTCTGTACAAAACCTAGTAGGATAGCCATCTTTGGATCACTTTAGCTAGATTTGAGCTTCTCTTATATATATTGATCACTGATGTGCTATGGATGAGATATGTGCATGTTTGGTAATTTGTGGATGTAAATGCTATGCTCTTGATGGTTGTGCCATATATGTATGGTCAGATAGCATTTTATTTGTGAAAATGATAAAATTGCCTCTCTCATGAGTAGATGCTTGTCTATGCTCGATTTGTGCTTAAATGCTTATATCATGCTCAGTTTGTGCTTGAGAATCATGTTCTCTTTGCTTGGGGTCAAAGACCATTTGTCATTGTAAATGTTTAGCCCTTTTGCTTGCTTGGGGAGGAGCATAAGCTTCTTTTTGCCGCAAAAGGCACTTCATGTACCATGTTTAATCTTGAAAATGAAATTGGTGTATGAATTGCCTTATGCTTGAAAAATGAGCTCCTAATCATGTTTTTATGTTTTGATATTCATATCTTTGGTGCTAAACCGTAGCATGTTGTCTACCATGAGAAGTCTCATTTTAAGAAGTAGACACATGGCTCGGTGGCTTTAACATGACTTGAGTAGCTTATGGGCATTTATAATAATCTTGTAATGAGAATTTGTGATCTTGCATAAACTTTGGATGATCTAGTGCCTTTGTGTTCAAATTGGCATAGATAGGATCTTGATCATGAGATGAATGTTTCTTTGGTTGCTCTATGTCTTATTTGTAGCATTTTGCTGTGCTCTTTGTATATTTGAGAAGCTTGGTAGATTGTACATGTGCTTTGACATGCATTTTTCATGAAAACAAAGGGAGGAGGTTCATATACCTTGATTCATGCATTGTCAACAAGGGGGAGAGTTTTGTATGATTTGGGGAGATTTTTGTATGATATGGGAAGATTTTGTGGAAAATTGGTATGCATTTGTGAGATGTTGCATGTGAGGAGAAAAATTGAGAAGAAGAGATTGCATTTGCTCAGGGGGAGTTTGCAGATGTGCAGGGGGAGCTCCTTTGATTTTCCTGAGTTTTGTGCTTTGTGATGTGCTCTTTGTGAGCTTTGTTTTGTCTCGGCTGTGTCGAGCCGTTGCCCTTGTCTTAGGGGGCCGAGACTTGGATTGGCGGGTGATCTTGTTTTCGCTTGTTCTTTGGCTTTGGATCACTTGCTTTGGAGGTTTGTGTTCATGGTTGTTTTCTTTTCTTTTAATCTCTGCGGTTACTATGGGTGTTGTCAATGCACTCATCAAGGGGGAGATTGAGGACCAGGTGTGTCCGAGGACCAGTGGAGGGTCGCTCCTTAGTGTTGAGTGATTGACAACGTTGTGTGGACTGATGCTTGGCTAAGTGTGCAGGTACAGGTTACGACTTGACTCGTGTTGGTGCAGGTGAAGAACAAGCGCGAAAGGCCTTAGCCGTGGCGGCCTCCGGGTGATGGAGTGGCAAGTAGGCTTGGTTCGATCGACCCGGTGGCCGATGGGGTCAATTGCGAGCCGTGCGGTGCAGGACTGGCGGGCTGAAGTCGGGAACATGGGCCGGTGCAAGGTAGCGGTTGGAGCCCGAAGCTTGCACGTGAGGTTTGTTTGTTTGCCCACAAAACCATCGGTGGACGGTTTCTTGGTTTGGGCCTCAAAACCAAGTCCGGAGGCCCGAGGCGACGGAGACGGTGTTCCGGGAGCTTCGGGAAGCTTCGAGGCAGAGGGCACATGGCGTGATCGCGGGGTTTCCGTCGAGGTGAAGCGAAGCCGCGGTGGAAGCGTGTCCGTCCGATGAAGTCTTGACCAAAATACCCCTGAGGGGTTGTATCTTCATTTCTAGCAGTAGGGGTAGCATGGTCATTTACCTCCCTCTGATGGACTTCGTATAAATAGCGGAGAGGTGGATGGCATCTCTCTCTCTTGGACTCTAGGGCTTTCTCCCCCGGTAGATTTCTCTGAATTGCTTCTTTTCCCTCTGGATTCCTTAGTCTGGACTCTTGTACAGACTCTGACCTCTGGATGTATGGAAGCATTCGGCGTTGCGGTGATCTCCTAGTCCTCTGTGATTTTTGTGTCATTTTTGGGGCTATTTTTGGGGAGTTTCATTCTTCATTCGATTCGGGGATTTGAGGGTGTTATCCTTCGGATTTCTTTGAGGAGATCATGGGTGGATGCCTTGCGCATCTTTGTGTGTGATCTCGACTCCTCAAACGCCGTGGAGAGCCTTCGATTCATGAGTTTTTGGCCGGAGTTCAAGTTCTTGGTGGTTGCTTGAGTGATCCACGATTCCCGGTGATTTAGGGAGTTAGAGGTCGAGATTTTTGGGGTATAGCATCCTTGTGTGTCGCTTTTCACCTCCCCAAAATCTTGTCTCAAGAGCTTCAACCATATGGGAGATCCGGTGATGAGTTCTTGGAGTTGACCCCCGTGGGTCGGGCGTCTTTGGTTCTGTTCGTGGCTTGCAGACAATCCGCGTGGTGGCCACGGACGGTCCGCGCGGCTAGGGTTCATCCCGTGTTCTTCGTGTTCGTGCGCGTGTTCATTTCGATCCGTTTCAGCCCTAGGTGTTGGTTGCAAGGGGTTTGGCGGACAGTCCGCGAGGGCTTCACAGACGGTCTGCGCGACCGAGATTTTGTCTGGGGTGTCTTGAGGTTTGTCTGGTGTTTTCAGCGAGGTTGGCGGACAGTCCGCCTAGGCCTCACGAACGGTCCGCGACACTGGCGGACGGTCCACGTGACCTCTTCGAACGGTCTGAATTTCGGCTTGCATCTCTGGTGGTTCTGTTGATCATTTCGGACAGTCTGGGCCGTACCCGCGGACAGTCCACCGTACACTAGCGGACAGTCCACCAGTACCAGCCGGACGGTCCGCACTGGTCGTTTCCAGAATTGACCAAGTGCTTTGATTCTTGTCCGGTGCTTCCGCTCTTTGCTCCTAGGGTTGTCGGTTGATCTTCTAGGCTTGTGTGTGCCTTGTGTGGAGCTTCCTTTGTGTGCGCGAGTGCTTGGAGTGGCAATCGGGGTATAAGCTGAGTTCGACCTTTGGGGAGAATTTTTATCGGCTCCCATTCACTCCCCCCCCTCTCTGGTCGACCTATTCGGTCCTTCACGCGAACCCCTCAAAGAGGCCTTCATTCCTCAAAGCAAGCTTCCAATGGTGTCCAGAACATGCTGGCTTGGCTAGAAATGCACACCGACCTTAAGAAGGTCATGCATCCAGGGTGCCCAACTAGGTTGGCAGAGCCTAAACAGTACCGGGGTATTGAAAGACCAAGGTACTGAGGCACGCATACCTCAAGAAGGCTAGTTTGGTGTCCAAACGACCAGCATAGCTGCCAGTTATCTAGCAGAGCCAAAGTACCGAGGTATTGTCGACTAAGGTAGCAGGTACACTGACCTTCAAGAGGCCCGTCGAAATCGTAGACTTGATTGATTTGGACTCCATGCGCCCAAACAGATCTGGCATAGCAGTGAGGCACGCCTACCTCAGGAAGGTCTTCAATCGAACCTATGACCATTCTACTCAGGAAACAAAAATATAGGCTGATTGGTATTAGGTCTGTTTACACTGCAGAGACATAGTGGGTGCAACCAGGACGCAGAGCCATAGTGGGTGCAATTAAGACGTAGAGCCATTGCGGGTGCGAATATCGATGATTGAAGTTGCAGCAGGTCGTAGAACTAGAAGGTACAGGACCATATAGCAGTGGGGTTGTCTGACACAGGGTCAGGCTACTAGCATAAGCGAAGTGTAGAGTCACGGGGCAATAGTACAAGGTACCTTGAGATCACTCGCCAACTTCTGCACCGGATCGAGACAAAGTGCAACAGATAAGTTCAATGCAGGAGCGCACACTATACATGTCACGGGGGGCAAGAAGACAAGCAGTCACATGCAAATAGTGTACTTTGTAGATAAGGTGCAGGACACCTAGTACTTGTCGTTGTGTAGAAGAGAGAAACACTAAGGAGCCTCACATGTCTACAGTAACCATGGTCACATGGCAACAGTACACAGGTCGACTGAACGCCACTGAGTGCTGGACTCAGCTATAAATAGGGGCAAGAAGAACATGGAGTTCCAATGTAGCCAAAATATCATGCCATGGGCATGCATCCGTACACTAGAGTGTAGAAGAAGAAATCGTAGAAGCTTGGAGCTAGAAGAATACATGTGAAGTTTGAATTAATCCAGCAATCTCTGCGCCCGCAACCATCGAGGAATCCAGGAGGAATCCGAGGTGATACTCCAGGTTCTTGGTGTGTAATAGATACGCATCAAGGCCTAGTGGTGCGGAAATTTGGTGGCGAGTGTGTTAGGTTCTCGAGTCTAGCACACGCCCGGGATGAAGAACGTATCTGCATGCAAAAGTTAGGAGCCCTAAACGACTTGCTAGGCGCAGCGTCGGGTGACTGATCCCTGGGAGGTCTTCACGAAGGTCTGGAAGCCAGAAGAAAACTTGCGCTGTGCCCTGCTATAGCAGAAAACATGTCAAGATTTGTTCTATGTAGGTCAGATCTTCAATCATCTCCATCACGAGGATAAAATAGTTTGTATCTTGTAACTGGTCAAGGACCAGATGGGGCTAATGATGACCATGTAGCCATGGAGTCATGTATGTAATGTTCACACTCTTTCGTCAAAACATATGTAGTAGCTTGCGTACAGGAACTTTATTCCCTACGACCTGTTATGATGTCTCCCAGGAGTTTACCGACCTCAAGAAGGTCAGAGACGCTATCAGGAAAACCTGATAGGAAATAGTATTCTACCGACCTCAAGGAGATCATCTCAAACTAGTAGGTCGCCAATAAGTCCATGAGACCTATGGGCATGAAAATCTGAAGACACCGCTAGATGCTACGACCAGTTGCTGTTGGACCATTGGCGTTGCGACCCGTTGGCATAGAGCCATTGGGGCTGCTACCCGTTGGCTTAAAGCCATTGGGCTTGTTGACCCGGTAATAGTCACATGGACCGTGGGGCCCACATAAACGTCATCACACACGGGGGGAGACCCCACTGGCGATATTTCTCTCCTTATTGTGCTGCTAGGGTTCATCACTCCGCCACCACTGAGATCCTCGATGCCGCCGCAGCTACAGCCGGAGCCACTGCTGTGCGCCGCACTGCCACATCCCTCGCTGTTGTGAGTGATGCTCCACGCGTGCCACCGCATGCGTGTGAAGACCCTCTGCTTCTTTAGATCCAAATCGCTAGGGATCGAAGAAGAAGAAGAAATGGTGCAACACTAGATCCCCGCATCGGAGAAGCAATGGATCCCGTCGGAGATGACGGAGGTGAAGATCAAAGCACTGGTGGAGCAGGGGCTACTGAGGCCAAAGGAGGAGGTGGACTGGAAGGCACCCACTGACGAGGTGTTCCTGTCAGAGGACGTTACCGAGCAGGTCGTCTTCGCGTCCTACTTCGAACGCGACTTCAACATCCCCACCGGCGATTTCTTCCGTGGATTATTCCACTATTACTGCCTGGAGCTGGTACATCTGGTTCCTAACTCCATCACTGTAGTTTCTTATTTCATTCACATTTGTGAAGTGTACCTAGGTATACAACCACACTTCCATTTGTGGCAGTATTTCTTCCAAGTGAAGAAGCCGGGCAAGGCCTAGATCGTAGGTAGTGTAGGTTTCTACCTAAGATCAGGTCTTAAGGCAGAGTACATACACATGGAGGTACTAGACAACAACTCGGGGTGGAGGGCAGATTGGTTTTTGAAGGACCGGATTGACGACCATAGAGGGGGGGAGTGAATGGGAGCCGATAAAAAATTCTTCCCATGAAGAACCTCGGCCTATACCGCGATTTCACTTCTGAGCAATCCCACGCACACCTTGCCAAAACCACGTAGCCACTGGAGGTGCTACTGATCCTAGGAGCAAGTATCTCTACCCAAACTAGCAACTGAAAAACCGCATCGGAAAACTGTGCTACCTGCTGCCTGCACTGCAACGGTCAGACCGGTAGCCGGCACCGGTCAGACCGATGGCAATGGTCGGGCCGGTGAGCTGCACCGGTCAGGCCGGTGTGCACAGCAACATGCAAAAAAATGTTCCAGAGAGCCTCAACGAGATCTCTAGGCCCTGGAACAAAACCACCTCAAACCAAGAAACCAAGCAACAAGGCTCTACTCCAACCAAGCCAAGAAGGGGCAAACCAAGGAGAAATTCACCAAGAGCAGAGCCTGGGAAAACACATGAGCAACTACACTGAACTACACGTTCACCCGAGAAAAATACCCAACAGGGCATGCACCGGTCAGACTGGTGAGAGGCACCGGTCACATAGGTCAGGCCTAGGCAGCTCGGGAAGAACTCCACCCGCGGGTCAACTCCTTTATTCCCTTCGCCCGATCTCCCGATTTGCTCCACGGTTTAAAGAGAAACTTTGGGGAAGGTAGGAACACCTCATGGGTGACCTTTAGCTCGAAGCATATGCCCCAAATCTCTCTAGAATAGGAGGAATCACAAATCTCGTGCTCTAACCCCAAGAACACAAGGAACTCTGAAAATCCCAGAATCGAAGGCCTTTCCACGAATTTGGAGTAGACAAATTACCAAGAAAAGAGGCACAACATCCTCACGAGTGAATCCACCAACAAATCCCGTGGGAAAACACCCCCAAAATCTCACCACAAAAATCCAAAGAAAGGGCTCCAAAAATCACCAAAAAGGAAAAAAACAGGATGAACAACTAGAGCACTTGAGGAACCACGCAGAAGCTTCTATACATACCATGAAAGGTTCATACAAGGTCTAGCAAGCTTCCCGATCATCATACCCTCTCTCTAGATGCAACATGAAGCTCTCAAGCTATCCTAGGAAAAACTAGGAAAAAGAAAAGAGCAAATGGTCTAGGGTTCCAAGAGTTGGCTGCCATCTCCCGCTCAAGTGAGTTTATATGGAGGGCGCCGAATGACCAAACTAGCCCTACTTAACTTAAGATACATGCCCACCAAGGGAACTTTGGGAACTTCGAACGCTCGCAGACCTCAAGCCACTTCAACTCCACGCAAGCCTTGCGATCCCACCTCGGGTCCTCTGCTTCCAAGCTTCCGGACGCCCACGGGACCCGCCGGTCAGACCGGTCCTCCTCACAAGTCAGACAGGTCCACACCGGTCAGGACGGTTAGGCCCATAGATCAGACCGGTCCAGTGCAGTACCGCCGTGCTCTGAACTCCGGCCTTGGCTTTGTGGCTCACCCAAGTAACCTAGTGGTTTTGTGGCCAAACCACTGCATACCCCGCATGCAAGCTTCAGTCATCAGCTGCTACCTTGCACCAGCTCCATCCCTCTCGATGTCCTCATGCTCTTCTTGCCACCGTACGGCCCGCACTTGATCCCGTCGGCCACCGGTTACCTCGATCGAAGCCTACTTGACTCCCGCTCCTGGGAGGTCACACAGACATAGAACATCCGCTCTTGATCTTCACCTGCACCACGCAAATGAAGCCGCAACATGTACCTGCAATACTAGGCCAAGAGTCAGTCCACACAACGTTGCCAATCACTCATCACCAAGGAGGGACCATCCACCGGTCCTCGGACCACTGAAGGACCGAAAAGGCAACCAGAAAAGGGGGCGACCGAAAATTCTTCTCCAAAGAGAGAACTCGGCCTATACCCCGATTGCCACTCCGATCACTTGCACACACCAAAGAAGCTCTAGACTAGGCACACACAAGCCTACAAGTCCTAGAGACAAGCCACAAATCAAAGAGCGGAGGCACTAGACAAGAATCAAAGCACTTTGCCAAATCTGGACTTGCTAGGCGCGGACTGTCCGGTAGGTGCGGGCGGACCGTCCGCGAGGCACAGGCGGACTGTCCGCACAGTGATCCCGGACTGTTCGAAAACTGCAACAGAACCTCCAGTAGTGCACCCCGAAAAATCAGACTGTCCGCGAGAACACCGCGGAAGTACGGACCGTCCGCAAACTCAGCTCAACCAAAAACACCTGGACCAACGGATCGAAACACGATCATAGAAGAACTCGTGAAGAACATGACGAACAGCTGTGCTGTCAGGCCTCTCGCGGACCATCCGCAAGGCACCCGCGGACTGTCTGCCAGGCGCGGATAGAAGCAGAAATAGCCACTTCGCGAAGTCAACCCTCCAAAGCCATCACCGGATCTCCCAAACCACTTGAGCTCTTGAGACAAGATTTGGGGGAGATGAGAAGTGTCACTAGGTGAAGCTATCCCCCAAAAATCTCGACCTCTAACTCACTAAATCAACGGGAATCGCAGATCACATGATACAACCTCCATGAACTCGAGTTCTTCCAAGAATTCGCAAATCGAAGGGTTTTCCCGGCGTTTGAGGGGTCAAGATCGCACCCGAAGATGCACAAGGCATCCACCCATGATACCCACAAAGAAATCCATGGAGAAACACCCTCAGATTGACAAATCAAGTGAAGAACAAAAGTAGCGAAAAATAGCTCCAAAAAACACACGAAAATCACAAAGAGCTAGGAGATAGAAGGAATCACAACGTCGGATGCTTCCATACATCCAGAGGTTAGAGTCTATACAAGAATCTAGAATAAGGATATACTAGGAAAAGAAGCAATCCAGAGCGAGTAACCCTAGCCATCATCCTCTACCTTGTATATATACTTTGTCTTCTGGAGGTGGCAAATGACCCAACTACCCCTAGTGCATAAATGTAAGATACACACCCCTTAGGGGCATTTTGGTCCAAGTCAAGCATATTGCCATATAGCAGACACGCTTCCACTGCGGAGTCTCTTAGCCTCGACGCAAGCCCCACGATCACGATACGTGCCTCCCGCCTCGAAGCTTCCTGACGCTCTCGGATCACCGTCTCCGTCACGTTGGGCCTTCCACTGATGGTTTTCTGGGCAAACCACCAAACCCCGCGTGCAAGCTTCGACCTCGAACCGCTACCTTGCACCGGCCCATGTCCATGATTTCACCTTGCTCCTCTGCACTGCACGGCTCGCACTTGACCCCATCGGCCACCGGGTCCATCGAACCAAGCCTACTTGCCTCTCCATCACCCGGAGGCCTCCACGGCATAGGCCTTTCACGCTTGTTCTTCACCTGCACCAACACGAGTCAAGCCGCAACCTGTACCTGCACTGAGCCAAGTATCAGTCCACACAACATTGTCAATCACACATCACAGAGGAGCGACCCACCACTGGTCTTCGGACGCCACTCATCACAAAGGAGCGACCCACCACTGGTGTTCGGACGCTCCTGGTCCCCAATCTCCCCTTTGATGAGTGCATTGACAACACCTATAGTAACCAACACAGAAAAAAGCAAACAACCACGAACACAAACCTCAAACAAGTGATCCAAAGCCAAAGAACAAGTGAAAACAAGATTACTCGCCAGACCAAGTCTCGGCCACCTAAGGCAAGGGCAACAACTCAACACAGCCGAGACAAACAAAGCTCACAAAAAGCACACCACAATGCACAAAACTCAGGCAAACCAAAGGAGCTCCCCCTGCACATATGCAAACTCCCCCTGAGCAAATGCAATCTTTTCTAAAATTTCTCACCAACATATAACTTCTCCCCAAATTCTCCACAAAAGCATATAACTTCTCCCCCTTGTTGACAATGCATGAATCAAGCTACCGTGAAAGTGCACAAATGCATGTCAAAGCATATACAAGCTACTGAGCGCCGACATAGAGCAAGCAAAGTAGACATGATGTAGTTAGCGCATTGCCATCAAGAAGGTAGAGACATAGATACATGTGACATGGCCAAAAGCATTTTAAGCAAAATTTTCACAAAAAGAATTTCATCTCATGAGCAAAGCCCTATCCATGGTCAATTTGAGCAAAAATGAACTAGATCACACAAAGCTCATACAAGTTCACAAGTTCTCATCACAACATCATAGCAAACGCCCATAAGCTACTATATGTCATGTCAAAGCCACCGAGCCATGTGTCCACTTCTAATTTGAGACTTCTCATGGTAGACATCATGCAACGGTTTAGCACCCAAGATATATATATCAAAACATAAAGATATGATTATGAGCACATATTTCAAGCATAAGGCAACTCATAGACCAAGTTCATTTTCAATTTTAAGCATGGTACATGAAATGCCTTTGCGGCAAAAAGAAGCTTATGCTCCTCCACAAGTGAACATATGGGCTAAACATTCACAATGACAAATGGGTCTTTGACCCCAAGTGAAATAACCATGATACCCAAGCACAAGCTAAGCAAGATATAGACATTTGAGCACAAATTGAGCATGAAAAAGTATCTACTCATGAGTGAAGCATTTTCACAATAAGAACCTATCTCATTGAGGACAAGGTTTGTCCGAGGACCATTGGAGGGTCGCTCCTTAGTGATAAGTGATTTACAATGTTGTGTGGACTGATGCTTGGCTCAGTGTGCAGGTACAGGTTGCGGCTTGACTCGTGTTGGTGCAGGTGAAGAACAAGCGCGAAAGGCCTTAGTTGTGGTGGCCTCCGGGTGACGGAGAGGCAAGTAGGCTTGGTTCGATGGACCCGGTGGCCGATGGGGTCAAGTGCGAGCCGTGCAGTGCAGGATGAGCAATTTGAAGTCATGGACATGGACCGGTGCAAGGTGGCAGTTCGAGGTCGAAGCTTGCATGCGGGGTTTGGTGGTTTGCCCACAAAACCATCGGTGGAGGGTTTCTTAGTTTGGGCCTCAAAACCAAGGCCGGAGGCCCAATGCGACGGAGACGGTGATCTGAGAGCATCGGGAAGCTTCAATGCGGGGGGCACGTGGCGTGATCACGGGGCTTGCGTCGAGGCTAAGCAAGTTCGTGGTGGAAGCGTGTCTGCTCGATGGGAATATCTAAAGACTTGACCAAAATTCCCCTGAGGGGTGTGTATCTTAAGTTTAAGACTTGACCAAAATGCCTCCTCTAGTGAACTTCATGTATATAGCGGAGAGGTGGATGGCATCTCTCTGGCATTGGACTCCCTCTAGACTGCTTCTTTTCCAAGTATTTCCTTAGGGTATATTCTTTTATAGACTCTGACCTCTAGATGTATGGAAGCATTCGGCGTTGTGGTTTGATCCCTCTCTTAGCTCCTTGTGATTTTTGTGTTATTTTCGGTGCTATTTTCAGGTGTTTTCATTCTTTGCTCGATTCGTTGATTTGAGGATGGTTTTCCTCGGATTTCTTTGAGGGGATAATGGGCGGATGACTTTTGCATCTTTGGGTGTGATCTTGACCCCTCAAACTCCGGGAAATCCCTTCGATTTGCGAGTTCTTGGAGGAACCTGAGTTCTTGGAGGTTGTTCGTGTGATCTGCGATTCCTGGTAATTTAGTGAGTTAGAGGTCAAGATTTTTGGGGTATAGCTTCACCTAGTGACGCTTCTCATCTCCCCCAAATCTTGTCTCAAGAGCTCAAGTGGTTTCGGAGATCCAGTGATGGCTTGGTGGAGTTGACCTCGCGCCCGGCCTGGTTCTGGTTCTATCCGTGCCATACAGACAGTCCGTGAGTGGCTGGCGGACAGTCCGCGGGGGCTCTGATAGCTCTACTATTCATCATGTTCTTGTCGAGTTCTTGCGTGCCCGTGTTTCGATCCATTGCCTCTAGAGTTTTTGGTTGCATGGAGTTTGCGGACGGTGCGTACTCGACTGCCGGACGGTCCGTGAAGGGTCGGACAGTCAGCGAGTCCTTTGCGGACAGTCTGATTTTTTGAGGTGCACTACTGGAGGTTCTGTTGCATTTTTCGGATGGTCCACGGCAGCCGTGCGGACAGTCCACCCCAGCTTGGCGGACAGTCTGCCCGTACTGCACGGACGGTCCGCGCCTAGCCTATCCAGATTTGGCTAAGTGCTTCATTCTTATTCAGTGCTTCCGCTCTTTGATTTGTGGCTTGTCTCTAGGGTATGTAGGCTTGTGTGTGCCTAGTCTAGAGCAACTTTGGTGTGTGGGTGTGATCGGAGTGGCAATCAGGGTATAGGCTGAGTTCATGCTTTTGGAAGAATTTTTATCGGCTCCCATTCACTCCCCCCCCTCTCTAGTCGCATATTCGGTCCTCCAATTGGTATCAGAGCCGGTTACGGATCTTCGTGATTCTAACCAGTCTAAGATCCAAAGATGGGTGACTATGGTAAGGGGTCGGGTCCTCCGCACTTCGATGGCAAGAATTACCAGATGTGGGAGAGGCGCATGGGCGCGTTTTTGCGTGGGAAGGGGACACTGATCTGGGAAGTGACTCAAAATCCTCATTATGTCATTCCCGATAGTTTCTTTCTTCCAGGATCGCGGGACATGTTTGAGACCAACAACAAGGCTGTTGATTACTTGTTTTGTGCTCTCTGTGCCTCAGAGTTTGATCGACTGTACGGTGAGGATGTGGCCTGAAAGATTTGGCTTAAGCTTAAGAATGCTCATGTTGGCAATGCTTAGGTGCAGGTTTGTTTGTTTGCCACTCACCGGAGAGAGTACGAGAACTTCACTCATCTCCTCGGTGAGTCGATTGATGTGATGTTCCAACGCTTCACCAGTATTGTGAACAACGTGAGGGACAATGTGGCGGTGCTCCCATACATGGATCATGATCGAGCTATCAAGCTGTTGCACTCTGTTGATATATCAGTGTGGAGTGCCAAGGTTGAGGCCATCTTGGAGTCGGGAGTGTATGTGACCTTGATGGTGGACGAGCTGTTTTCTAAGCTCAAGTCTTCGGAGGTTGATCGTGGCCTGAGAGCCAAGAGCAAGAGCCCCACTGATCCACATAGTTTGGCTCTTGTCTCAGGATTGAGGACTAATGCTAACCCTGCTGCCATGCAGTTTTCTTTGTCTTGTCTTGTGTCCATGCCAGATGAGGACTTCGAGGTGCTGAGCGAGGAGGATCTTGCCTTGTTGAGCAAGTGGTTTGGGCGGCTGTACGAGAACCGCAATAATGCAAGGAGAAGCTTGGGGATGTGCTATCAGTGCGGGAAGCACGGGCATTTCATTGCCAAGTGTCCGGAAGCCATGGAGATCAAGAACGACTACAAGGGCAAGCCCGAGCACGACTACAATAAGTACCGCTCCCGGAATGACTACAAGGACAAGCTCAAGGACAAGGGCGAGAGACGTCCAAGGAAGAGCAGCGGGTACAAGAAGAAGACGGCTCGAGTGATGGTTGCCGGAGTGAGCGACATCGACTCCACTTCAAGTGACTCCTCATCCGGTTCAAGCAGTGAAGAAGAGCAAGATCGGCGCAAAGGACAATTGGCACACGAGCAAGAACTTCACTGACCTCAGCTTCGTCACACAAAGTGGTTTTTGCGGCATGGCGCACAACTCCAAGAAGGGTGGGAAGCATAGCTCGGATTCGAACTCCGACTCCGAGGATGAGGTACGTCAAGATCCCAACTTCTTGCTAGAGGAGAATGCTAGGCTGAATGAGTTGCTTGATAACCGTGATGATATGCTTAGGAAGACCAACATGGAGAAGGGAGAGTTTCGGTCTTTGCTAGGTGATGCTAAGGACAAGCTAGTCGAGCTTGAGTCTTTTCTTGTTGATGCTAGAACTGAGATAGACTCTTTGAAAGCTGCTCCTGTAGTTTCTGATGAGGTTTATTGTGGTGATTGCAATGTTTTCCTGGCTGACTTGACTGCTCTCAAGGAGAAGCATGCCTCCAAGGTTGAGAAACTAGAATTGCTTAGGGTTGAGCTTGATGAAATGAAATCTAGACCTACTTTGTTAGGTGCTTGCACTTGTTTTCCTATGTTGCATGCTAGGCTAGATGAATCTCATGACAGGATAGTTTCTCTTAAGGCAGCTTTGAAGGCTCCTATTCCTACATCATGCTCTACCTGTGAAATGCATGCTTTGAAAACATGGAACTTGCGCATTACGTTGACCGTTTGAAGGATGAAAATGATGAATTGAGAAAATTGATGAGTTTGTTGTCTGGGTGTGAGCCTTAGCTGAGTTTGTTGTTGGCTGAGTTTAAGTGGTTTGATGGTCAGGCGTTGGGGGCTTGGAAGAGTGGTGAGAAGAGTGGTGAGGGAGAAGAGAAAGTTGGAGAGATTCCTATTCCACCACACACCATACCCATGAACAAATATGCACCCAAGCCAAATCACCTCGGAAACAAGGTAGACACAACCCCAGATCCACCAGTGTTCCCACAAAACAATAAACTACTAGAAACTGGTGAAGTTTGTGAGTGTCGAGGGGAATGTGTTTGGGGGGAAGCCAGGAGAGAAAGTTGTTGAGAAGCCCACAGAGAAACCACAACCTAAGCCACAACCAGTCGCTTCCATTGTGAGTATTGTGGGAGGGATGGTCATCAGGATAAGTTCTATTTCAGGAGGAGAAGGGATGAGAGGTTTGCTAGGGAGATGGCAAACAAGGACAGGTACCACCCTTCTCATGGTGTGCCTGAGCCTTGTAGAGGGACTCTACCTCGGGGTGATGGGTTTGTGCGTACGGTTCCCACTCGAGGTGGTGGTGGTTTTCCTTAGAGAGATAGGCGTGTTGGGTTTGGGCGTGGTGAGTTTGCTGGACGTGCTTGTGGTCGTGATCGTTACGAGTTTGGGAGGCACGATGGCAGTTTTGGTTCTCAGAGGGACTACGGGCAATGTTTGCCCCCTAGTGGTACGGGTTCCCCTCTAGTGAGATGTGACAAGTTCTTCAGTGGTAGGCGTGAGAGGGCTCCACCTAGAGGTTTTGATAGGATGGATTTTGCTAACCCTTCTTTTGAGCAAATGGCTCGACACTGGTTTGACTCTTTTTGTGCTAACCTAGTGTTGAGTCGCTTGCTCATTCTCGTCCTCGTTTTTGATTTACAGGTGGGAGGCATGGAGAACTTTTGGTTGATCGACTCCAGTTGTTCGTGCCACATGACCGGAGATCGTGGGTGGTTCTCTAGCCTCACCCCGGTGATTACAAGGGAGTACATCACTTTCGGGGACAATGGGAGAGGACGAGTGCTTGCTGAAGGTATGGTGAAGGTGAGTAGCAAGGTGACCTTAAAGAGTGGGGCTTTGGTCAAGTCACTTGGTTTTAACCTGTTGTTAGTATCCCAGTTGCTTGACGAGGGTTTTGAGGTTCATTTTAAGTAGGGCGCTTCTCGTGTGCTGGATTCTCGAGGTGATCTTGTTTGTACGATCATCCCTGAGCGTCAAATTTTTCATGCTGATTTTTCTGAGTCTGTTGGTCCTCGATGCTTTGTTGTTGGTGTTTCGGCTGAGCTTTGGAAGTGGCATAGGAGGCTAGGACACTTGAGCTTTGAGCTACTTTCCTGCTTGAGTGGCCTCGACCTAGTCCGAGGATTGGCAAAGTTGAAATTCAAGAAGGATTTGGTTTGTGCTCTGTGTCAGCATGGAAAGATGGTTGCCGCTTCTCATGCCCCTCTGACTGCGGTCATGACCGAGTGACCTTGCGAGCTGTTGCACATGGATTTGGTTGGGCCAGCTCGTGTTGGCTCTGTGGGTGGGAAGTAGTATGTGTTGGTAGTGGTTGATGATTTCTCGAGGTACTCTTGGGTTTTCTTTTTGGAGGATAAAAGCGAGACATTTGGATTTGTTCGAGACTTGATCTTGAGGTTGAAGAATGAGAGACATGGGGATGCCATTCGAGCTATACGCAGTGACAATGGCACGGAGTTCAGGAACTCTCGTTTTGATGCCTTTTGCAGTGATCTTGGTCTCGACCATCAGTACTCTTCTCCATATGTTGCTTGCCAGAATGGCATAGTGGAGACGGAGAACCGAACCCTTTGTGAGATCGCTAGGATGATGCTTGATGAGCATAGGACTCCTAGGCGTTTCTGGGCCGAGGCGGTCAATACCGCTTGCTATGTGTCAGATCGCATTTTCCTTCGTGCTTTCAAGAAGAGGACTTCATATGAGCTGATGCATGGGAGGAAACCCAAGGTGAGTCACTTTAGAGCCTTTGGTTTCAAGTGCTTTATTCTGAAGAAGGGCAAGTTGGATAAGTTTGTGGCTAGATGTTCGGATGGTATTT
The DNA here is from genome assembly GCA_036936925.1 of Cenchrus fungigraminus. Lineage (NCBI taxonomy): Eukaryota > Viridiplantae > Streptophyta > Magnoliopsida > Poales > Poaceae > Cenchrus > Cenchrus fungigraminus. The sequence continues at coordinate 27,792,833 of CM072775.1, forward strand.
TTCTTGGTTATGCGATTCACTCTAGAGCATATCGTGTGCTCAATCTTGACACTAACCGAATCATGGAGACTTGCGAAGTATCCTTCAATGAGACACAGCCATGTAGTTCTTCTGCTTTTGAGTGTGCAGGTGATGATGAAGTTGGTGAGAAGATCTTTGAGGATGAGAAAGATGGAGATGGAGAAGAAGATGATGATGGTGGAGATGCTCCCTCGGCTGATCATGTACACGCTACTTCCACTACGACGACGACGATCGAGGATGGTCCATCCCCTACGCCTACTACGACTGAGGCTGTTCGAGTAGAGGCTGCTGCTGAGGGGGAGATTGTGTCTAGGCGAGAGGCTCCCCGGCGTGTAAAGGTGGATCACCCACCATCTACGATCATAGGTGACCTTAACGAACGCACTACATGGTCGAGGTCACGAAATACTCCTCACTTTGCTCACTCTGCATTTCTTGCCTTGTTTGAGCCCAAAGATATTTGACACGCACTTTCTAATGTAAACTGGGTTAATTCCATGTATGAGGAGTTGGAGAACTTTGAGAGAAACCAAGTTTGGGTGTTAGTTGATCCACCACCAAATTGTCGTCCTATAGGTACCAAGTGGGTGTGGAAGAACAAGGAAGGTGAGAATGGGATGGTTGTGAGAAACAAGTCGAGGTAGGTGGCTCAGGGGTTCAACCAGAAAGAGGGCATAGATTATAAGGAGACATTTGCTCTTGTGGCCCGTCTGGAGGCGATTAGGATCCTTCTAGCCTTTGCCGTGGCTAAAGGGTTCAAGTTTTTCCAGATGGATGTGAAGAGTGCTTTCTTGAATGGGGTGATAGAGGAAGAAGTGCATGTGAGGCAACCCCCGGGGTTTGAGAGTGAGAGATACCCACACCGTGTATACAAACTCTAGAGAGCGCTTTATGGGTTGAAACAGGCACCCAGGGCTTGGTATGGCAGGTTGAGAGGCTTTTTGCTGAGCAAGGGGTTTGTGATAGGCACAATTGATAAGACCTTGTTTCTCCTTAAGCATGGAAATGACCTATTGATTGTTCAGATTTACGTGGATGACATAATCTTTGCTGGCTCTTCTCATGATCTTGTTGCCAGATGTTGACGGCTAAAAAGTACCACTTTCAGCCCTCAATATTCTCACATAAATGGAGGCAATTGCATTATTTACTTGCATTTTGGTTTGAATAATGTAGTTCCACTTGTCCTTGGAGATTATTTGTATGTAGGTGATTTACCCCTAAAAAGAGATGGAAACCCACCTTCTATGAAGAAACCATGCCAACTCAGCTGAGGAGGTGGCTGCCACCAAGGGAAACATGGCATTCCACATCATTGATCTGAGGGAGGCACTCACCGACGAATCAGAGGACGCCACATGGACTTCACATGGATCAAAGGGCCCACCTTGGATACCAAATCAAGCCATGCACCGGGGATGGATCAGAGGGCCCACAAGGCAGCCACCCAGAGGAAAACCACCCCGAGTGGGGGGCCTAAGGGGCCGACCGATCCTAGGATCGGCCGAACCGACCTAGTGCCGCCCCATCTCGTCCCTACACGGGGCACTCGCTCATTGGTCACTTGTTGCATCCCGGGGTGTTTTGGAGCACTTTGAGCCTCCGAGCAAGCCTGGTCCTTGCCTATAAATAGAAGGGGAGGGGCTCCCATTTCCTACACACCACTCTCTCATTCTCCTCTCACTTTTAGTTTCCAAGGCTAGGGGGTAGGCTAGAGTAGCTCTTATTCAGGTTCCAAGTCTACTTTGGAGTCTAGGTATGAGTTCTCTTTTATCTTTATTTCATTGTATGACTTTGATCTACTTCAGTTATTCAGCTATTTCATATAAAGTCATGGTAGATCATATGCTTGATATGTTCTTGAGTTCATCCTTTGTTCATCATTTAGAGGCATGTGTTCTTCGTGAACACTACCTTTTGATCCACTTGAAGGGTGATAAACTCATTCCTTATGTGTTTGTTCATAAGTTAGAGGCTCGTGTTCTTCACGAACACGACCCTTTGATCCTATTGATTAGACATAAGAGAGTTCATATCTGTTTCTATGTCTAGCCTTAGTTGATCTTGTTAGATGGCATGAGAGTGTTGCATGAGGTTTGTGTTCAAGCTATGGTACTCGGTCTAAGTTGACCAGTCTCCTGGTGGCTCTCACCCTGGGTCACAATAGCCTGGGCCGGGTGGAGTCTAGCAGCAACGTAGGCATGGTGCCTGGGTTGTCTAGCTATATTAGTTGTGAGCATACCCCCCGTAACGATAGAGGTAGGTCCGCAGGTGGTGATAGCCTTATTGGATCCTTGAGCAACCCTCCGCGCTGGGGTACCTGCCGTAGGAGTCTAAAGTCTAGTTTCGCAGAGTGCTGGTCGTCGCGGGCTAGCTCCCCATTTGTACCTGGGTGCTGAACCTTATCCCTCTCATGCAATACTCATGCCTATCTCCTGTATCTTCTAGCTTTGTGTGTTTAGTACATTAGAACCTAGAGCTAACTCGTATGTTCCCCCTATGCCGTAGTGTGTTAGAGTAGAGGTAGATTTGAGTGTGTGCCACACTACCCTTATATCTCTTATCTTACCCATGTCTTTGAGTGTGTTGTTTCATATATCTATCTCTTAGTTTACATTCAGAGCAAGAGCATAAGTCTAAGATATCCGTCATTGCCTTCCATGGATACGATACCCTTGGAATATTCTTCTTCCTTGGGGAAATGCTACAATAGTTTATCTGTGCGCTTGCAGATTCGTTCATGATCGTTTAGATTAACCTTTGGCAAGTCTTGATGTTCACGCTAACCCGGCGTCATTAGTTGTGACATTGAGAGGTGCCTACAAGGTGTTTCTTGGTGTTGTCACTAAGGATGGATCCTAGATCTGTTCTTAAGATGACGGCACTAAGAAATGCCAACAAGCATTTCTGGCACCGTTGCCGGGGAAGGCATGAAGGACCGGATTGGCGACCAGAGAGGGGGGGAGTGAATGGAAGCCGATAAAAATTCTTCTCAAGAACTCGGCCTATACCCCAAAATCACTTCCGAAGAATCCCGCACACACTTGCGAAGATCACGTAGTCACAACGGACCTACTGACCCTAGGAACAAGTTAGAACAAGCCTAGGAACAAAGCGGAAACAAGCACAAAAGGAACCGAGAGAAAAAGCTAGCACGAGGCAAACTGCAGCAGAAATTGTCGGACAACCGGCCACAGGTCGGTACTACCGATGTGGGCTTACTGGCACCTAAAAACCAGATTATCGGTACTTCCGGCACTAGGTCGGTACTTCCGACTATCGGTACTACTGACCTCGGGTCGGTACTACCGATAAAGACTCTCTGGCAGCTGAAAATCAGGTTATCGGTATTACCTGCACAGGGTCGGTAGTACCGCCCCCCCAAAAAATTCAGCCCGCGAAACAGCCCCAAACTTTCGATCGATGGATCTCCCAAACCACTTGGAGTCTTGAGACAAAATTTTGGGGAGATGATGAACACCCCAAGGAGAGGATATGCCCCAAAAATTTCGGTCTCAAACTCCCTACAACTCCTGGAATCGCAAAACCTTGCCAAGAACACTATGAACTAGGGTTCATCCGAAAATCAACGAATCGAAGGCCAAATCCGGTGTTTGAGGGGTCAAGATCATCCACAAAGAGGCACAAGGCACTCACCCATGATCCCCTCAAAGAAATCCGAAGAGAAATGCCCTCAAATCGACGAATCGAGCGATGAACGAAAATTCAAAGAAAAGGCTCCGAAAATCACCGAAAAAGAGAAACGGGAAAGACACATCCAAGCCTTGAGGAACCACGCCGAATCATCTATACATACCAAAGAGGTTCAAACAAGGTCTAGCTTGCCGCCCGATCATCCTTCCCTCTCACAAGATCTCACCATGAAGCTCTCAAGCTAGTCCTATGAAAATCCTAAGGAAAATAGGAAAACCAAATGAGCTAGGGTTCCAAGAGATGGCTGCCATCCTCTCACCACTTGGGTTATATGGAGGCAACCGAAAGACGAAAATACCCTTACTAGCTAACTAGGGATACATGCCCTTCAAGGGCAAATTCGGAAATCTTTGTCTTCGCTCCATCGGACGGATGCCCAGCGACCGCAAACTTGCTTAGACTCGACGCAAGCCTTGCGATCCCGACGCGTGTCCTCCGCTTCGAAGATTCCGGACTGCGTCGTCGCACACCGGTCAGACCGGTGCTCCTCACCGGTCAGACCGGTACCCACCGGTCAGACTGGTCAGACCCACCGGTCAGACCGGTCTGGAGCTGCTGCACCTCCGTCTTCGGTTCTTCGGTCTTGGCTTTGTGGATCAACCAAGGAACCCAGTGGTTTTCTGGTGAACCACTGGAAACCCCGCGAACTCGGTGTAGCCTCCGCCAATCACCACTCATGACTCGGCTCCCACGTAGTCCCGGCTCGACCTTGGTTTTGAGGCTCAACCAAGAAACCGTCCATGACTTCATCTTGCCGTTCTTGCCACCATGCGGCCCGCACTTGACCCCGCTGGCCACCGGGTCCCTCGAACCAAGCCTACTTGTCTTCTCCACACCTGGAGGCCTCACCGGCAACGACCTTTCGCGCTTGTTCTTCACCTGCACCTGCACCAGTCAAGCCGCAACCTGCACCTGCAATACTTAGCCAAGAATCAGTCCACACCACATTGTCAATCACTCATCACACCAGGAAGCGACCATCCACCGGTCCTCGAACCACACATGGCTCTCAATCTCCCCCTTGATGAGTGCATTGACAACACACATGTTTTGGTAACCAAGAGAAAAGGAAAAGAAAAGAAACGACTAAAAGAAACTCCAACAAGCGATCGAAAGCCAAAGAAAGGCAAAGAGCAAGATCACTTGAAGAAGACAAGACTCGGACCCCTTAGGCAAGGGCAACGGCTCGACACATCCGAGACAAAACCATGCTCAAGCAAAGAGCACAAGCCATCAAACCAAAGCTCGAAAACCACAAAGAGCTCCCCCTGCACACATGCAAGCTCCCCCTGAACCAATGCAACTCCCCCTGGACGAATGCATGCGAACCACTTCACGAAAACAGAGCAGCTGCAACAGCCCAGCTCTGACCGGTCAGACCGGTCGACACCACCGGTCAGGCCGGTGCTCAACAGGTGAACAGGACCAGCACTCTGACCGGTCAGACCGGTGACCTCAATCGGTCAGACCGGTGCACAACAGAGCCCAGAAATGGCTCGAAACCACCTGAAAACCTTCTAGATGCATTCAGTAGGCCAAAACATGCTCAAACTTCTCCCCCTTGTTGACAATGCATGAATCAAGCCAAAAATGTAAAAAAATGCAACCTAGAGCTTCTCAAATAGACACAATTCAACATAGGATGCTACACATGTCCAAATGAGCAAGTTAGGTACTCTATAACTTCGTAATGACATCAACTTCATGATCACCAAGTTTCACAACCATTGGACGAAGCTAAGATAGAATTGAGCAATTTTGCGAAAATTTACCCTCTCATGAGCAAAGTCCTAAACATGAGCAAAACATATCAAAATTGCAAAGCCACACAAACTTCATGCTAGGACAACCATTCTAAGCATAAGACCATCATAAACACCCACAAGCACCTCATGTCATGTCAAAGCCACCGAGCCATGTGCCTACTTCTATATATATGAGACTTCTCATTGGTAGGCATCATGCAACGGTTTAGCACCCAAAGCAAATTAAAATTAGCACATATGACATGGGAGCACATTTTCCAAGCAATTTACATTTCATTTTCAGATTTGAAATTGGTACATGAAATGTCTTTGCGACAAAAAGGAACTTATGCCCCTCCACAAGATCAAGCATGGGGGCTAAACATTCATGATGGCAAATGAGCCTTTGGCCCCATATGATCAAAATAAGCTATCCAACCACAAATTAAGCATAGCCAAGCCACATAAACATGTCAAAATCATATAAAGGCATTTACTCACAAGAGAGCATACATATGAGATTTTTCAAAAACATAGCCATCAACCATGGATATAAACCAAGATTATCAAGAGCTAAGCCAAACTAACCATAGCTTACCAAACTACCTCACAAAGACATATATATCATTCCATGGTGAACAATGTATATAGGAGAAGCCTTTCCTAAACAATGCATATGAAACAAAATGCATGCAACCTAAGATACAAAGATGCCTATACATCATGTTACATATGCCATGCCAAATGCAAGAAATGCACAAAGGAAAGCTATACGTATGCTACAAAGGAGCTCCCACACACAAAGCTCGCAAACGACCGGCTCCTCGAGGGGAGGCAAAAAGGGCTCGACACCACCGGCAACAGAGCAAAGGAGCGCAAAACTCACAAGCTCCCCCTAAACACATGCACTAGGGCCAAAGAGCATACAAAGCTCACCCTTAGTACACATGATAGAGTAAAGAGCACACTAAGCACACAGGCTCCCCCTAAACTCATGCATTAAGGTCAAAGAGCATACAAAGCTCACCTTACACACATGAGATAGGGCAAGGAGCGAAACGACCCAAGTGGCTTGACCAAGGCCACACACTTGAAGGTCACAAATTCACTTACCTTTATCATTTCTTCAGCAGTCACTCATCCTTGTCCACCATACCCAAAAGTGATGTGCCTCCATGTCACCACCTGGGTATGAAGCCGGAGAACCACCCCCGATATCAACCAAATGTTCTCCGGGCCTCCCACCTGCAACTCAAAACCAAGAGCGAGAGCGAGCAATTGACTCAACACTGGGGTTAGTACCAAAAGTGTCAAACCAGTGCCGAGCCATCTCCTCAAAAGTAGGGTTAGCAACATCCATCCTACCGCGCCTATCAAAACTGCGATCCATCTTATCAAACCTATCAAACCTGGAACCACCATGGGAAAACCACTCCCGTCTCACTGGAGGAGTACGAGTACCACGAAAGGGAAAGCGTGGTCCGCAGCCCTTCTGAGACTCAAAGCTGCGACCCCTCCCAAACTCGTATTGATCACGAGGTGGAGAACGTCCAGCAAACTCAACACCACCAGACTCAAAGCGCCTACCACCTGTTCCACGACCAAATGGGCTGAACCCTCTAGCATCACAGCCCCGGAAACCAAACTGTCCAGCACTCTGCCTAGCACTGGTCTGACCGGTCACTCTGACCGGTCTGGCCGGTGGTCCTCGGCCAGCAAACTTGCCTCCACCTGAAACTCTCCTATCTCTCCATGCTGGAACCGTATGCACAACACCCTTTCCCTTAGGTAGTGGCATACGAGGCTCAGGCACACCATGAGAAGGGTGGTACCTGTCCTTGTTTGCCCACTCCTTAGCCATTCTCGCCTCTCTCCTTCTCTTATAGCAAAACTCTCTCTTGTGACCATCCTTTCCACAAAACTCACAATGGAAACGGATTGGTCTTGGCTTAGGCCTCGGGTGTGGCTCTTCACAAGGCTTCTCACTAGGTTTCTCACTACGCTTCTCACTTGGTTTTTCTCTCGGTTTAAGCAACTGGTTTGGCTTGGGTACAAACTTGTCTTTGGGTGTGGGTTGTGGTGGAACTGGAATATTCCCAAATTTCCCTTCTCTCTCACCACTGCTCTCACCAAACTTATCAGATCCCAAAGCCCAACCATCAAAGCGCTTATAACTGGCAATCATCATACCAAGCTGAGGTTCCTGACTAGACAACCAACTCAGCACTTCACGCAACTTATTGTTTTCATCCTGCAAATGATCAACACATTGTGCAAGATCCAAATTCTTCACAGCATGCGATTCACAGGTAGAACAAGAAGTAGGAATAGGCACTTTCAAATCAGCCTCAAGCGAAACAATGCGAGATCGAAGCTCAGCAATCTTTTCATGCAAACCGGGGCAAGAAGTACATGCACCAAGCAATGTGGGTCTAGATTGCAACTCAGCCAACTCAACCCTAAGCACATCTAGTTCCTCACACTTGGAGGCATGCTTCTCCCTAAGCGCAGTAAGATCAGCTAGGAACACAAAACAATCAGCACAATCAACCTCATCAGAAACCATAGGACTAGCCTTAAGCGAATCAATTTCAAGCTTGCCATCAAGAACCTGTGTTTCTAGCTCAGCCACTCTAGTCCTAGCATCTTCAAGCAAAGCTCTAAGCTCCTTCCTAAGCTTCTTAGCTTCTCTAAGCATGTGATCGCGATTATCAAGCAAGTCAACCAACTCCTCATTCTCCTTGCGCAAAGAAGAGAGCTCATCACATACCTCATCCTCGGAGTCGGAGTCTGAATCCGAGGCGTTCTTCTGGCTTCTCTTACTGCTGGAGCTGCGAGCCATGCCGCAGAAATCATCCTTGGAGCTTAGGCCCATCACACAAAGGCCGTTGAGGTACTTGCCGAGGTTCTTCTTCTTCCTCTTCTTGTCACCCTCTTCATCTTCATCACTCGAGCTTGATGACGTGTCCTCGGAGTCGGACTCGATGTCGCTCGATCTCTTCATCTTCTCTCGAGACCGCGTCTTCTTCCCATGTCCATGATCCTTCTTCTTGGACTTCCTCCTCTTGTCCTTGGACTTGTGCTTGTCGTGGTTGCTCACTTTCGGACACTCGGCGAAAAAGTGTCCTGTCTTTCCGCACTTGAAACACGTCCCCGAGCTTCGCCTTGCATTCCTCCGGTTCTCATGCAACCGCTCGAACCTCCTTGATAGCAAGGCGAGATCATCCTCACCCAACACGTCGAACTCCTCATCTGGAATGGTCATGCGAGAAGACAAGGAAAACTGTCGAAAGGAGGGGTTAGTGTTAGCTTTGGACTTTGATCCGCCCACAAGAGCAAGACTATGTGAATCAGTCGTTCCCTCATGCTTGGATTGCAACCTCCTATCGACCTCGGACGACTTGAGCTTAGAAAAGAGATCATCCAACTCAATGGTCAAGTATTGCCCGGATTCCTTGATTGCCTCAACCTTAGCACCCCAAACATTTTGATCCAAAATATGCAAAAGTTTCAAAGCTTGATCATGCTCGGTGTAAGGAAAATCCTCAACATTGGCCTTCATGTTGTTCACAATGGCGGTGAATCTCTGAAACATAGCATCAATGTCCTCACCGGGAAGTTGAGTAAAGTTCTCATATTGCATCCGGTAAGAGACAAAGAGGCGAGCCTTCACATGGTTATCACCACCGTGAGCAACCAACAACTTCTCCCAAATTTGCCAAGCAAGATTCAAATGACGAACACGCTCAAACTCGGGATCACACAAGCTTCGGACCAAGTGATCAACGGCTTTTGCATTCGCCTCATACTTGGCCTTTGCATTGGAATCGGTCACCATAAGAGTATGGATCTCAGGAGGAATCACATAAGTCTTGTCAAGAACAATGAAATCCAACAACTTGCCACGAAGAAAGATCATCATACAAGCCGCCCACTTGTGGTAACTCTTCCCATCGAAGTGCAGAGGACCGCCCCGCTCTACGTACGCCATCTTTGGATTCAAGACTTGTTAAAGTCACAAAGAATCCGGCACCAAGCTCTGATACCAATTGAAGGACCGGATTGGCGACCAGAGAGGGGGGGAGTGAATGGGAGCCGATAAAAATTCTTCTCAAGAACTCGGCCTATACCCCAAAATCACTTCCGTAGAAACCCGCACACACTTGCGAAGATCATGTAGTCACAACGGACCTACTGACCCTAGGAACAAGTTAGAACAAGCCTAGGAACAAGTTAGAACAAGCCTAGGAACAAAGCGGAAGCAAGCACAAAAGGAATCGAGAGAAAAAGCTAGCGCGAGGCAAACTGCAGCAGAAATTGTCGGTACTACCGGCCACAGGTCGGTACTACCGATATGGGCTTACTGGCACCTAAAAACCAGGTTATCGGTACTTCCGGCACTAGGTCGGTACTTCCGACTATCGGTACTACCGACCTCGGGTCGGTATTACCGATAAAGACTCTCTGGCAGCTGAAAATCAGGTTATCGGTATTACCTGCACAGGGTCGGTAGTATCGCCCCCCCCCCAAAAAATTCAGCCCGCGAAACAGCCCCAAACTTTCGATCGATGGATCTCCCAAACCACTTGGAGTCTTGAGACGAAATTTTGGGGAGATGATGAACACCCCAAGGAGAGGATATGCCCCAAAAATTTCGGTCTCAAACTCCCTACAACTCCCGGAATCGTGAAACCTTGCCAAGGACACTATGAACTAGGGTTCATCCGAAAATCAACGAATCGAAGGCCAAATCCGGTGTTTGAGGGGTCAAGATCATCCACAAAGAGGCACAAGGCACTCACCCATGATCCCCTCAAAGAAATCCGGAGAGAAATGCCCTCAAATTGACGAATCGAGCGATGAACGAAAATTCAAAGAAAAGGCTCCGAAAATCACCGAAAAAGAGAAACGGGAAAGACACATCCAAGCCTTGAGGAACCACGCCGAATCATCTATACATACCAAAGAGGTTCATACAAGGTCTAGCTTGCCGCCCGATCGTCCTTCCCTCTCACAAGATCTCACCATGAAGCTCTCAAGCTAGTCCTATGAAAATCCTAAGGAAAATAGGAAAACCAAATGAGCTAGGGTTCCAAGAGATGGCTGCCATCCTCTCACCACTTGGGTTATATGGAGGCAACTGAAAGACGAAAATACCCTTACTAGCTAACTAGGGATACATGCCCCTCAAGGGCAAATTCGGAAATCTTTGTCTTCGCTCCGTCGGACGGATGCCCAGCGACCGCAAACTTGCTTAGACTCGACGCAAGCCTTACGATCCCGACGTGTGTCCTCCGCTTCGAAGATTCTGGACTGAGTCGTCGCACACCGGTCAGACCGGTGCTCCTCACCGGTCAGACCGGTACCCACCGGTCAGACTGGTCAGACCCACTGGTCAGACTGGTCTGGAGCTGCTGCACCTCCGTCTTCGGTTCTTCGGTCTTGGCTTTGTGGATCAACCAAGGAACCCAGTGGTTTTCTGGTGAACCACTGGAAACCCCGCGAACTCGGTGTAGCCTCCGCCAATCACCACTCATGACTCGGCTCCCACGTAGTCCCGGCTCGACCTTGGTTTTGAGGCTCAACCAAGAAATCGTCCATGACTTCATCTTGCCGTTCTTGCCACCTTGCGGCCCGCACTTGACCCCGCTAGTCACCGGGTCCCTCGAACCAAGCCTACTTGTCTTCTCCACACCTGGAGGCCTCACCGGCAACGACCTTTCGCGCTTGTTCTTCACCTGCACCTGCACCAGTGAAGCCGCAACCTGCACCTGCAATACTTAGCCAAGAATCAGTCCACACCACGTTGTCAATCACTCATCACACTAGGAAGCGACCATCCACCGGTCCTTGAACCACACATGGCTCTCAAGGCACAGGATTATCATGACTATGTTTTGTATCTGTTTATAAACTCTGAGTAGGTTAGGACAACTCTGAATGCAGGCTAACCTTGATTGTCTTCTTTTATCTTTGGATGATGAAGACAGGTAGTGTATGACTGGTTTCGACTTACCAGAGAATTTTACTGAAGATCCCGTGTCACTTGTGAGGAGAGCTCGAATTCATTTCGACTCACCTCGTCGTACTCGTCTGGAAGGCTATCCAGCTTCCTTTGTACCATCCACGTCAAACACTATGGCCCAGAAGACACTTCGTGAGTACTCAGCTCCTTCCGCTGACCAGGTGCTGCAAGGCCCTGAGGTGGCAATGGGGACTGAAAATTTTGAGATCAAGACGGGACTAATCACGATGGTACAGGCTAGCCCATTCTGTGGCAAGCCAAATGAGGATGCCAATGCCCATTTGCAGTAATTCCTATAGCTATGCAGTACTTTCATCATCAGGGGTGCAAATATGGATGCTGTTCGTCTATGGTTGTTTCCATTCTCTCTCCTGGGGAAAGTCAAGCAATGGTTCTATGCGAATCGTGATGCTATTAACACTTGGAGTAAGTGTTCAGAGGCATTCCTCAAGAAGTTCTTCCCATTGGGTAAAACCAATGCTCTTCGTGGAAGAATTTCTGGTTTTCAGCAAGCAGCAAGTGAATCTATTCCAGAGGCTTGGGAAAGGCTTTAGGAGTATGTCCCGGCCTGTCCTCACCATGGGATGGAGGATTGGCTCATTCTTCAAAGCTTTTATAATGGGTTGACTCTGACAGCCCGAGGCCATATTGATGATGCTGCTCAAGGAGCATTCTTCTCACTCTCTGTTGATGATGCTAAATTACTCATTGAGAAGATGGTTTCCAACCAAGGGTGGAGTGATGAAAGACTCCAACCACGACCGAGGGGTACTCATACTGTCAAGGAAGCAGACATGATTACTACCAAGTTGGATCTTCTTATGAAGAGATTGGATGACTACACCAGCGAGAAGGCTGCCGTGGCCACCATTACTCTGTCTATGGACTCTCATATGACTTGTGAAGTCTGTGGCAATACTGGGCGCTCAGGCAATTACTGTCCAGAGACTCAGGAGGAAGTGATGTACATGAACGGCAACAACAATGGTTATCGTCCACCTCAACAAGGAGGTCAATCGTGGAATCAACAACACCCTTATTATCAAGGAGGTAACCAAGGTAATTCTTATAATCACAACCAACCTTCCTTGATAGATCTAGTTTTTGGGCAAGCTAAGATTAATGAAGGTGTTAACAAAAAGCTAGCTGCCCTTGATAAAACTTTGGAAAGTCTCAACGTTAAGCTTGAAAGTTTTTCTTCTGCCCAGAAGAGTCAGCTGAGTTTTAACAAAATGTTAGAAACCCAGTTAGCTTAGCTGGCTGCTTTGGTTCCATCTGCTGATAACGGGAGGATCCCGGGGCAACCCGTATCCTCTTGTGAAAATGTTAGTGGAGTGTCAACTAGGTGGGGTAATCCACCTAGGAAGACACGTGCTTCTAACTATGCAGGAAAGCCCATACAACAAATTCTTGATCCATGGGAGGAATCAGTAGTTGTGCACAAGAAAGATCCAGGCTATCCGACTATTACTTGCACAATCTATTACAAGAAGATCAGGCATGCCCTTTGTGACCTTGGTGCAAGTGTTAATCTCATGTCCAAGGCCATGTTCGAGCAACTGGGATATCCAGCTCTCTCTCCGACAGCACGGACTATCCAACTCGCCGATTCAACGATACGACATACAGAAGGAATTGTTGAGAGCATATTGGTCAAGATCAAGAGTTCTTATGTCTTCGCGAATTTCGTGGTCCTTGATATGGATGACGAGGGAGGAATGCCGCTCATCCTTGGGCGACCAATTCTCAGTGATGTTCGAGCTAGAATCAATGTGGGGTCCGGAATAATCCGCTTCCGCATTGGGAAGAGGAACTTGAAGTTCAAGTTTCAGGACAAAGAAGAGCAATGCTATTTGGTGCAAGATAGTGTTGAGCAGCTTGGGGGAAGGACAGAGCCTTTACCCCTAAGGAAGAAATCTCCGTCAAAGAGGCTAAAGAAAATTCGGAAAGAATGGCGGAAAATTGAGATGGCACCACCCTCTACTTTTCAGGAGTGGGGTGCTGAGTAGAATTGATCACTAGGAAGAGTCCAACTCATTGGACTAAAAATGATGGGTCCTTTCTACCAAAAAGGTTAAAGCTGGTACTTATCTCATATTTCCCTTTCCAAAAATTTTATTTCCACAATTGCATATTTGATTTTCCAAAACCTTGCATCTGCATGCTAGATTTATCTAGCCATTTTCCCCTTTTCAAAATAAAATTTCTAAAAATCATTTCTGAGTTTGAAACCCTTAGAAAATTCATTTGGGCAATTTCTGGAGTGAACATTGGCCGGTGCACCTAGGTACACCTTCATATAGCCGTTGGTGCACGCCTGCCAAAGGGGGCCAGCTTCGGGCCCACAGCTGGGCCGACCGAACCAGGGTTCGACCAAACCCGGGCAACGGTCATGTGGGCCCAGCTTTGGCCAACGGCTCCTAGCCGTTGTGCAACGGCTAGTCCGCGGTGTGCTGCCACTTTTCTCTATAAATTGGACCCGAGAGGAGGTGTTCTTCACCCATTCACTCACACTCCCCTCTCTACTCCTTGCTCTCTTGGTTTTCTTGGATTTCTTGCTCAAGATTGGATCATCAAGTAATCTCTCCATTGTGTTGCTGAAAGTATTGTTATTGGTGGAGCGAACTCAGTAAGAACTTCATTCGATTTCACTAACCCATCACCGAGTTGCTCTTGTTGTCCCTTATTGTTGAGCTAGCATGAATTGGGCGGCGAACACTCTCCGGAGGGTGACACGCTCACGCTCCCGTTTGCGGGTAAGCGCGAGTTCATCTACCCCCACCGAGCCGACACCGAGCCCATCGACGATGGATTATGAAGAAGAGCAAGAGGAGCAAAATGAGCCACAAGCCGCGGAGGAGGTCGTCGACGACACCCGATACCTCAGCTTGTAGGGCGCTCGAGAGGAGCAAGCCTACGCTCTCCTAAAGGACCGAGTCTTCGCTCACACTCGAGACTTCGACCCGGCTCTCATGGAGAAAACAGGTATGAATCTCGAGTTCACTTCCATTTGGCATGCTCTTGGTCGGGAGGAGTTTGCACCGGTTACAGAGCTTGGCTCTCGGCCCCTCACCATCCAGTTTCTTTGCTCTCTTACAGAGATTCTGGATGGCATTCACTTTCGTCTTTTTGGGACCAATTATCATGTTTCTTGGAAGGAACTTAGTCATCTTCTTTGTTTTAGTCCTCGTTGTGTTGTTTCTTTGAAGCGGGCTTTTGAGGGTTTTGTTCGAGACTCTTTCTGGTCAGACATCTCTAGTCTTGTTTACAGTGGCAAGTTTGTACCTTGGTGCAATGATATTGTGCATCCCACTCTCCGTCTGTGGCACAAGTGGCTCGCCATTAATCTCTTTCCACGAGAGGATGTTCGGCCCGTGCGCAGCGATGAGATTATGCTACTATACGCCGCTGTTAATCGGATCAAGGTCTCTCCCGTTAAAGCTATGATTCGGCAATGGTTGATGAATTTCAAGATGACAGGTCCTATTGAGTGTACGTCTTTGGTGACTCGTATTGCTCTCAGACTCGGGGTTCTTAGCGGGAATTCCATACCCTTCATCGGGGCGCCTCGAGTTCTCATTGATGAGGCATACTTGATCCAAGGGCATATACTTAAGAAAGGCCCAGATGATTCTTTGACTCTCTTCTTTCCAGGTTATGCAAATCAAGTCTCATTAGCTAACCCGGGGTTTGGATTGTATAACTCGGAGTCACTAACCATTCCTTGTTACACAAGAGGAAAGCCATCGTACTAGTGTTTCAGGCAGGTCCACCAGGAGCACGGCGAAGAGAGCACACATGCAGCAGCAGCAGTAGTCACAGCCACCACCACCACCACAGCCTTAGCCACAGCCTGCTACACCACCAATGGTAGGAGGGGCCCCTGCGGGGTACATGTTCGGGGTCACCCCTGGATATGCACCTGGTTGGGACTAGCCCACCTACCACCCAAGTGCAAGTGGCATGGCTTGGGTAGGTGCGAGCAGTGCTCAGTGGGCTACACCCGCTAGTTCCTGCTCCGGTGGTCCACCTCCGTCTTCATCCTTCCGGCGGCACTCCTTAGCCTCTGCACGCGATGCTCAGCTCGCGCAGCAGATGGGAGAGCTCACCGTCCAGGTCACGGGATTGGAGGAGACACTGAACACCCACGTCGAGTCTACCTCAGCGTGGCAGCGTCAGGCTGGTGAGAGGATAGCAGCCATGCAGCAGGATCAGTAGCGATACATGGAGGCGCAGAGGGCTTACTACGCGAGTCAGGGTTTCTTGTACCCTCCTCCGCAGTGAGCCTGAAGCTAACTTGGGGGAGGACTCCCATCCTAAGGTAACTTGTATCTTCCTTTGTTTTCAGAATATCTTATAAATGAAAATCCAAAAAAAATATGCAAAAATAAAAAGACCAAAAATATTTATTTGCTTTCATCATCATTTGCTTAGTTTG
Source organism: Cenchrus fungigraminus (assembly GCA_036936925.1). Taxonomy (NCBI): domain Eukaryota; kingdom Viridiplantae; phylum Streptophyta; class Magnoliopsida; order Poales; family Poaceae; genus Cenchrus; species Cenchrus fungigraminus. The sequence continues at coordinate 27,808,779 of CM072775.1, forward strand.
CTTTGATATCCTACCTAAGTTTTGAGTTTGTTGGCTTGTATGTTCAAACCTTAGCTTGAAAATTGTGGGTAGCGAAAAACATGATTCTTGCCTAAGTTGTTGTGAGATATGATATGGTAAGATAGAGGGCTAAGATCTTGTGCTTAGTGATGCTTGACATCCAGAGTTTTTCTTTTTGAAAAATCAAAACATGATGAGTTCCTCAATGATGAGAATTTCCCATCTAAGGCCATATGTAGATTCTAGCTCTTAGCCTCCACATATGCAGCTTGTTCTCTCATTGAGCTTTGTCAAATTGTTGTGACCCTTGTTAGAACTCATACTCCCCTGATCAAGATCACGTACACGTTCATGCTAAACTTCTACACTGGAAGTTAGCATTCATCATTTGATCCATACTGCCTATGCATTCTTCCACAAATAAAACTCTGTGTATCTTTGTATCATTCATCCCTCTCCAAATATCTCCAATAGAGACAAAGGGCTAGCTAAAAAAAAGAGAAAAAAGGAGAAAAAGAAAAGCATGCTCAAAAGCATGGCAAAAATATAATAAAGAGAGCTAGCCCAAGTCTCGAAAATTTCAAAAGGAGAAAAAGGGATTGATATGTGCAAGAGAAAGAGTTCCACTATATAGATGGTAATAACTAGTACCTACTCCGGGGCTAGTGTCCACCTTACCATCAATCCCTCATTTCCTCATATAAAGCATGGTAATATCTAGCACCCATTTCCGGGCCTAGTATCCACCTTGCCATGCTCATATCCATCACACACATATGCACATCTTGATCAGGATGTATGTTTGTTTCTTCCAAGGATCCGGTCTTTGACTTAGCAATATATGAGAGACAATATGCCACATCTTTCCTACGTACATCTCCACATAAAGCCTATTAGGAGTAGGATGTGAAGAAAGGCAACATTGATGCCTTGGTGAGGATTGAGCGATACGAGAGTATCATTTGAGGAACTCTGATTTTCTTTTGAAAAATTTGCAAAACCTCCGGATTGATAGCTGATCAAGGTATGAGTGATTATGCACATTCTATATAACCATTTTGTCTCTCAACCGCCCAAGGCAGGTGAAGCTATATGCCCCACATCATCAGGTGAAAGGTAAGAACATTGCCAACATGTTCAACTCATGGTAGATTACTTTGCTATATGTTAGTCATAAGTTGAGAATACAACATCGTAACAACTCCTGATCAACCAACCTAAGTCCCTAATGTCTTGCTTCGAGACGAGCAAGAGGTTAGCTTGGGGGAGTTTGTTGACGGCTAAAAAGTACCACTTTCAACCCTCAATATTCTCACATAAATGGAGGCAATTGCATTATTTACTTGCATTTTGGTTTGAATAATGTAGTTCCACTTGTCCTTGGAGATTATTTGTATGTAGGTGATTTACCCCTAAAAAGAGATGGAAACCCACCTTCTATGAAGAAACCATGCCAACTCAACTGAGGAGGTGGCTGCCACCAAGGGAAACATGGCATTCCACGTCATCTATCCGAGGGAGGCACTCACCGATGAATCAGAGGACGCCACATGGACTTCACATGGATCAGAGGGCCCACAGGGCAGCCACCCAGAGGAAAACCACCCCGAGTGGGGGGCCTAGGGGGCCGGCCGATCCTAGGAATGGCCGAACCGACCTAGTGCCACCCCATCTCATCCCTACACGTGGCACTCGCTCATTGGTCACTTGCTGCATCCCGGGGTGTGTTGGAGCACTTTGAGCCTCTGAGCAAGCCTGGTCCTCGCCTATAAATAGAAGCGGAGGGGCTCCCATTTCCCACACACCACTCTCTCATTCTCCTCTCACTTTTAGTTTCCAAGGCTAGGGGGTAGGCTAGAGTAGTTCTTATCCAGGTTCCAAGTCTTCTTTGGAGTCTAGGTATGAGTTCTCTTTTATCTTTATTTCATTGTATGACTTTGATCTACTTCAGTTATTCAGCTATTACATATAAAGTCATGGTAGATCATATGCTTGATATGTTCTTGAGTTCATCCTTTGTTCATCATTTAGAGGCATGTGTTCTTCGTGAACACTACCTTTTGATCCACTTGAAGGGTGATAAACTCATTCCTTATGTGTTTGTTCATAAGTTAGAGGCTCGTGTTCTTCACGAACACGACCCTTTGATCTTATTGACTAGACATAAGAGAGTTCATATCTGTTTGTATGTCTAGCCTTAGTTGATCTTGTTAGATGGCATGAGAGTGTTGCATGAGGTTTGTGTTCAAGCTATGGTACTCGGTCTAAGTTGACCAGTCTTCTAGAGGCTCTCACCCTGGGTCACAATAGCTTGGGCCGGGTGGAGTCTAGCAGCAACGTAGGCATGGTGCCTGAGTTGTCTGGCTACGTTAGTTATGAGCATACCCCCCGTAACGATAGAGGTAGGTCCGTAGGTGGTGACAGCCTTGTTGGATCCTTGAGCAACCCTCCGCGCTGGGGTACCTGCTGTAGGAGTCTAAAGTCTAGTTTCACAGAGTGCTGGTCGTCGCGGGCTAGCTCCCCGTTTGTACCTGGGTGCTGAACCTTATCCCTCTCATGCAATACTCATGCCTATCTCCTGTATCTTCTAGCTTTGTGTGTTTAGCACATTAGAACCTAGAGCTAACTCGTATGTTCCCCCTTTGCCGTAGTGTGCTAGAGTAGAGGTAGATTTGAGTGTGTGTGTCACACTACCCTTATATCTCTTATCTTACCCCTGTCTTTGAGTGTGTTGTTTCCTATATCTATCTCTTAGTTTACATTCAGAGCAAAAGCATAAGTCTAAGATATCCGCCATTGCCTTCCACGGATACGATACCCATGGAATATTCTCCTTCCTTGGGGAAATGCTACAATGGTTTATCTGTGCGCTTGCGGATTCGTTCATGATCGTTTAGATTAACCTTTGGCAAGTCTTGATGTTCATGCTAACCCGACAGCGTTAGTTGTGACATTGAGAGGTGCCTACAAGGTGTTTCTTGGTGTTGTCACTAAGGATGGATCCTAGATCTGTTCTTAAGCTGACGGCGCTAAGAAATGCCAACACCAGATTCGCAGATGACATGAGCAGGGAATTTGAGATGTCTATGATGGGTGAGCTGTAGTTTTTCCTATGGCTCTAGATCAAGCAGTGCAAGGACGGGACATTTGTACATCAGGCGAAGTACACCAAGGACATGGTGAAGAAGTTTGGCATGAACGACTCCAAACCACTGACTACACCGATGAGTACCACTATGGCTTTGCATGCAGATGAGAATGGCGAACCCATGGACCAGAAGGAGTACTGGAGCATGATCGGCTCCCTCTTCTATTTGACGGCGACGAGGCCCGACATACAGTTCAGTGTGTGTCTGTGCACTCATTTCAGACTTCACTGAGGACTTCACATCGGCAGGCCGTCAAGAGGATTTTCAGGTACTTGAACTACACTCCTGAGTTTGGTCTTTGGTATTCTGCCTTCTCGACACTCAGACTTCACAGATTCTCCGATGCTGAGTTTGCTGGGTGTCATTTGGACCGCAGGTCTACCTCTGGTTGTTGCCAGTTTCTTGGTTCTTCTTTGGTCTCTTGGTCGTCTCGCAAGCAATCTAGTGTAGCCCAGTCCACTACAGAAGCCGAGTATGTTGCTGCAGCCAGTTGTTGTTCCCAACTCCTATGGATGCCCTACACTATGAGCAATTTTGGTGAGGAGTGCTTCCAGGTTCCACTCTTTTGTGATAGCACTAGTGCCATAAGTGTAGCCAAAAACCCAGTCCTTCACTCCAAGACTAAACACATCGAAGTGATATATCATTTTCTGAGGGACAATGTTGAGAAAGGGAACATTTCCTTATCCTATGTACCTACCCAAGATCAGCTAGCCGACATATGCACTAAACCACTTGACCAAGTTACGTTCACACGCTTGCGATGTGAACTTGGAGTGTGTTTCCCTTTTTAGATGGATCTTGGAGCTTCTCATGTATATATGTCATATATGTGTTATTTGTGGTATTGCATTCCATCCATGTTCATTTTTGTACAAAACATGGTAGGATAGCCATATTTGGATCATTTCTGATAGGATGAGCTTCTTTTATATACTTTGATCACTATGATGTGCTATATGTGAGATATGTGTATGCTTTGGGAATGGTGATGTGAATGCTATGCTCTTGATCGTATTGTCATATGTTCATGATGAGATAGCTTCCTTTTTGTGAAAATGGTAAAAATGCTTCACTCATGAGTAGATACTTTTTCATGCTCAATTTGTGCTCAAATGCCTATATCATGCTTAGTTTGTGCTTGAGTATCATGCTCTTTTCGCTTGGGGTCAAAGATCCATTTGTCATTGTAAAAGTTTAGCCCATATGTTCACTTGTGGAGGAGCATAAGCTTCATTTTGCCGCAAAGGCATTTCATGTACCATGCTTAAATTTGAAAATGAATTTGGTTTATGAATTGCCTGATGCTTGAAAAATGTGCTCTTAATCATGTCTTTATGCTTTTATGTATATATCTTGGGTGCTAAACCGTTGCATGTTGTCTACCATGAGAAGTCTCATTTTAAAAAGTAGACACATGTCTCGGTGGCTTTGACATGACATGTAGTAGCTTATGAGTGTTTGCTATGATCTTGTGATGAGAACTTGTGATCTTGTATGAGCTTTGTGTGATCTAGTTCATTTTTGCTCAAATTGACCATGGATAGCGCTTTGCTCATGAGATGAATTTTGTTTGTGAAAATTTATTAAAATTGCTTTTGGCCATGTAACATGTATCTATGTCTCTACTTTCTTGATGGCAATGTGCTAACTACACCATGTCTACTTTGCTAGCTCTAAGTCTCATTTGTAGCATTTTGTTGTGCTCTTTGTATATCTGAGAAGCTTGGTAGCTTGTATATGCTTTGATATGCATTTGTGCACTTTCATGGTACCTTGATTCATGCAATGTCAACAAGGGGGAGAGTTATGTGACAAAAGGGAGAAGTTATGTGAGATTACATGTTGGGGAGAAATTGAGAAAAGATTGCATTTGCTCTGGGGGAGTTTGCATAGGTGCAAGGGGAGCTCCTTTGGTTTGCTTGAGTTGTGTGCTTTGTGGTGTGCTCTTTGTAGAACTTTGTTTGTCTTGGCTGTGTTGAGACATTGCCCTTGCCTTAGGGGGTCGAGACTTGGTCTGGCGAGTGATCTGGTTTTTCGCTTGTTCTTTGTCTTTGGATCACTTGTTGGAGGTTTGCGTTCGTGATTGTTTTCTTTTCCTTTTTCTCTGTGTTGGTTACCATGGGTGTTGTCAATGCAGTCATCAAGGGGGAGATTGAGGACCAGGTGTGTCCAAGGAAAAGAGGAGGGTCGCTCCTTAGTGATGAGTGATTGACAACATTGTGTGGACTCATGCTTGGCTCAGTGTTCAGGTAAAGGTTGTGGCTTGACTCGTGTTGGTGCAGGTGAAGAACAAGCACGAAAGGCCTTAGCCGTGGTGGCCTCCGAGTGATGGAGAGGCAAGTAGGCTTGGTTCAATGGACCCGGTGGCCGATGGCGTCCAGTGCGAGCCGTGCGGTGCAGGATGAGCAAGTTGAAGTCATGGACATGGGCTGGTGCAAGGTGGCGGTTTGAGGCCGAAGCTTGCACGCGGGGTTTGGTAGTTTGCCTACAAAACCATCAGTGGAGGGTTTCTTGGTTTGGGCCTCAAAACCAAGGCCGTAGGCCCAACGTGACGGAGACGGTGATCCGGGAGCATCGGGAAGCTTTGAGGCGGGGGGGGGCACGTGGCGTGATCGCGGGGCTTGCGTCGAGGCTAAGCAAGTTCGCGGTGGAAGCGTGTCCACTTGATGGGAATATCTGAAGACTTGACCAAAATGCCATTGAGGGGTCTGTATCTTAAGTTTAAGTTGTATGGGTAGCGTGGTCATTTGCCTCCTCCGGTGAACTTCATATATATAGCGGAGAGGTGGATGGCATCTCTCTCTCTCTGGCTCTGGACAGCTTCTTTTCCCAGTATTTCCTTATGGTAGATTCTTGTATAGACTCTGACCTCTGGATGTATGGAAGCATTCAGCGTTGTGGTTCGATCCCTCTCGTAGCTCCTTGTGATTTTCGTGTCATTTTCGGGTGTTTTTGTTCTTCGCTCGATTCGTTGATTTGAGGGTGTTTTTCCTCGAATTTCTTTGAGGGGATCATGCCTGGATGACTTGTGCATCTTTCGGTGTGATCTTGACCCTTCAAACTCTGGGAAATACCTTCGATTTGCGAGTTCTTGAAGGAACCCGAGTTCTTGGAGGTTGTTTGTGTGATCCGCGATTCCCAGTGATTTATTGAGTTAGAGGTCGAGATTTTTGGGGTATAGCTTAACCTAGTGATGCTTCTCATCTCCCCCAAATCTTGTCTCAAGTGCTAAAGTGGTTTGGGAGATCCGGTGGTGGCTTGGTGGTGTTGACCTCGCGTGCGGCCTGGTTCTGGTTTTGTCCGTGCCGTGCGGACAGCCCGCGAGTGGCCGGTAGACGGTCAGAGGGCCCTGACAGCTCTGCTGTTCGTCGTGTTCTTCGCGAGTTCTTACGTGCCCGTGTTTCGATCCATTGCCTCAGGAGTTTTTAGTTGCACAGTGTTTGCAGATGGTCTGTACTCGAGTGTCGGATGGTCCCTGAAGGGCCGGACAGTCCGCAGGTCCCTCACAGACAATCCGATTTTTCGGGGTGCGCTACTGGAGGTTCTGTTGCGTTTTTCGGATGGTCCACGGCAGCCGTTCGGATAGTCCGCCGCAGCCTGGAAGACAGTCCACCCGTATTGCACGGACGGTCTACGCCTAGCCTGTCCAATTTGGCTAAGTGCTTGATTCTTGTTTAGTGCTTTCGCTCTTTGATTCGTGGCTTGTCTCTAGGGTTTGTAGGCTTGTGTGTGCCTAGTCTAGAGCAACTTTGGTGTGTGCGAGTGGTCGGAGTGGCAATCGGGGTATAGGCTGTGTTCATCCTTCGGGAAGAATTTTTATCGGCTCCTATTCACTCCCCCCCTCTCTGGTCGCCTATTCGGTCCTTCTCTCATCAGGAATATATGGCACTACCATCAAGAGCATAGCATTCACATAACCATTCCCAAAGCATACACATATCTCACATATAGCACATCATAGTGATCAAAGTATATAAGAGAAGCTCGTCCTACCACAAATGATGCAAAGATGGCCATCCTACCATGTTTTGTACAAAACGAAAATGCATGCATGGAATGCAACAAATGATACACATATCACATATATACACGAGAAGCTCCAAGATCCAGCTAAAAGTGGAATCACACTCCAAGTTCACCTTGCAAGCGTGTGAAGGTAACTTGGTCCAGTGGTTTAGTGAATATGTCGGCTAGCTGATCTTGGGTAGGTACATAGGACAAGGAAATGTTCCCTTTCTCAAGTACCTGAAAATCCTCTTGACGGCCTGCCGATGTGAAGTCCTTGGTGAAGCCTGAAAATGAGCATACAGACACAAACTAAACCGTATGTCCGGCCTCGTCACCGTCAAGTAGAGGAGGGAGCCGATCATGCTCCTGTACTCCTTCTGGTCCACGAGTTCGCCATCTTCATCTGCATCCAAAGCAGTAGTGGTACTCATCGGTGTAGTCAGCGGCTTGGAGTCGTTCATGTCAAACTTCTTCACCATGTCCTTGGTGTACTTCGCCTGATCTACAAATGTCCCGTCCTTGCACTGCTTGATCTGGAGCCCTAGGAAAAACTGCAGCCCGCCCATCATAGACATCTCAAATTCCCTACTCATGTCATCTGCGAATCTCACAACAAGATCATGAGAAGAGCCACCAAAGATTGTGTCATCCACGTAAACCTGAACAATCAATAGGTCATTTCCATGCTTAAGGAGAAACAGGGTCTTATCAACTGAGCCCATCACAAACTCCTTACTTAGATAAAAGCCTCTCAACCTTCCATACCAAGCCCTCGGTGCCTGTTTCAACACATAAAGTGCTCTCTGGAGTTTGTATACACGGTGTGGGTATGTCTCACTCTCAAAACCCGGGGGTTGCCTCGCATACACTTCTTCCTCTATCACCCCATTCAAGAAAGCACTCTTCACATCCATCTAAAACAACTTGAAACCTTTAGCCATGACAAACTCTAGAAGGATCCTAATTGCCTCGAGACGGGCCACAGGAGCAAATGTCTCCTCACAATCTATACCCTTTTTCTGGTTGAACCCTAGAGCCACCAACCTCGACTTGTTTCTCACAACCATCCCATTCTCACCTTCCTTGTTCTTCCACACCCACTTGGTACCTATAGGACGGCAATTTGGTGGTGGATCAACAAACACCCAAACTTGATTTCTCTCAAAATTCTCCAACTCCTCATGCATGGAATTCACCCAGTTTGCATCAGAAAGTGCGTGTTGAATATCTTTGGGCTCAAACGAGGCCACAAATGCAAAGTGAGAAGTATTTCGTCACCTCAACCGTGTGGTGTGCTCATGAAGGTCACCTATGATCGTCGACGGTGGGTGATCCACCTATACACAGCGGGGAGCCTCTCGCCTGGACACAATCTCCCCCTCAGTAGCAGCCTCCACTCGAACAGCTTCAGTCGTAGTAGGCGTAGCAGATGGACCATCCTCAATCGTCGTTGTCGTAGTGGAAGTAGCATGTACACGATCAGCTGTGGAGCATCACCACCATCATCATCTTCTTCTCCATATCCATCTTTCTCATCCTCAAACATCTACTCACCAACTTCATCGTCACCTGCACACTCAAAGACAGAAGAGATACTTGGCTGTCTTGTTGACGGTTACCTCGCAAGTCTCCATGATTCGGTTAGTGTCAAGATTGAGCACACGATATGCTCTAGAGTAAATAGCATAACCGAGAAAAATACCATCCGAACACTTAGCCACAAACTTATCTAGCTTGCCCTTCTTCAGAATAAAGCACTTGCAACCAAAGGCTCTAATTGACTCACCTTGGGTTTCCTCGCATGCATCAGCTCATATGAGGTCCCCTTCTTGAAAGCACGAAGGAAATGCGATTTGACACATAGCAAGCGGTATTGACCGCCTCAGCCTAGAAACGCCTAGGAGTCCTTTGCTCATCAAGCATCGTCCTCACCATCTCACAAAGGGTTCGATTCTTCCTCTCCACTACGCCATTTTGGCAAGCGACGTATGGAGAAGAGTACTGATAACCGAGACCAAGATCACTACACAAGGATGTTGGCGTTTCTTACGTCATTACTAGATGTGCAACAGTGCAAGAAAGTTTGTTGGTATATTATACGTTCACAGATAAATCCGCAAGCGCACGGATACCGCTGTAGCTTTCACTCGGGACTTTTCCAAGGTATCGATTCCATGGGGAACGAGAAGTGTAATGAACCTGATCTAATCCGTCCGGGGGATATGACGATGAAGGGTAAAGAGGCAATGAAAGATTTCGGGTAGAGAGGGGATAAGCTAGGGAAGTCAAGGATTCGTGAGAGTCACAGTATAATCAAATCAAGTCTCGTCACTCGTCGGGGCCAGAGGGAAAAGAGCCACAGAAAGGGATGAGAAGGGGGCTCTGATGTCGTATCTCCTACCAGTCTGAACTAACATGGTGGATTGCAAAGCCCGTCCAGAGTTGTCACCTCCCTAGGGTACCACAACTATTCTGTTGATCAGAGCGGCATTCCAAGGTACCAGAGAGTCTAGACACCGCGTCTATACTAACCAAGCACTACTTTACTCGAGCTCAGAGCAAAGCAATCATGATTAGTAGCAGAACAACTAAACCGTAATTGAAGAACCTAAGAGCGAACAAGAGTATGAATTGAGATGTAAATACTCACAAATCCGAACTTACAAAGTATCCCGGGTGTGGACGACTGTAGTGGTACCGCACCCGCTGAGGTACAAAGAGGAAGAAGTCTGGCACTCCGGCTTCTTACTCCAGCACTCAACTCTCTCTCTCCTTACTCTCTAAATACTAATTTGTGTAGGGCTCCACCACTTGCTTCTATTCACCTTGTGTATCTTCTATGAAGTGTCGGGGACTATTTATATCCCTAATGGGTCGGTGGCTCCCGGAGGGGGTAGTTGTAGGCGTGAGCGAGCCAGTGTGGCAAAGTCGGTGGTGCGAGCGTACTTGGAGGTGCGGGCGCACCTAGGATCCATCGCCTTTGCTCGTGCACGGCCCTGATCAACGCTCCTCAGTCGGTTGTGAGGTGGTTCCTAGTGTCGGTGTTGCCTGGTTCACTAGGTTGTAGGTGCGGGCGCACCTGCCAAATCGTCGTGGGATGCACCGACGGTGTTGAGGAATGTCCACGATTGCTCCTTGATGGCGGTTGTGGAAGTTATGGCAGATTGGTTGCGTGGATAGGTGGACCCATGGATCCAAGTGCTTCCGTTGTCATCACTTTGATCAAACCGACACAAAACCAATGTTTCTCATCCATCCAAGACTTGTTCGTGGCACTGATATTGGCATGGACTCGAGACGTGCCATGTGCTAACTGCGGGTGCACCTGCCCGATGTCGCTCGGTGGTTTGTGGTTTCTCCTTAAATGTGTACCTGCATATAAAATTGCAACACAACTCATGGATCTCCATTGGTACATAAAACGTGCATGAGGATGGAATTTGGTAGGTGCGGCCGGCTCTGGCCACCTGCGGCCAGCTTTGGCCAAGTGTGGCCGTCCCTGGCCAGCTGTGGTGCGGCCGAACCTGGCCAAGTGCGGCCGGCCCTGGCCAGTTGCAGCGGGACCTGGCCTGGTGCGGCTAACCCTCCATCATTGCTTTGCTGCAACCCTTTATGGTCCATTTCTTCATTGTTATTCTCATGTTTGTGTACCTACAAGTAAAAGTACCAACAAAGCTTGTGGAACGTCGTTAGTACTTAAAATGTACATGAACTTGTTATATCCTCCTCTCATTTCTGACACAATGACGGTCAAAAAATTTGTTGTAAGGACCATCAACAAACTCCTCCACACTTGGCCCTTTGCTCATCCTCTTGTAAAGGTTAAGGACCAAGGTGAAAACATAATTCCAAAGGTATGAAGCAAACATACGAGATATTCCAAACCATACCTTGAACTTGTGAATTTTCAAGTGTCTATTATGCCATCTTGGGTAGTTGAGGAATGGAATGATCCTGAATCAAATCACTTCTACTCCTCATGTCAAGTAACTTGGGATTTTTCAAGAGTAAGTTTTCAAAATAAACCTTGCTTAGCTCCTCATTTGATTCTCTCAAATCGCTCAATGAGTAAGTCCTCACCAAGGCATTAGACTTGCCTTTCTTCATCCTACTTCTAATGATGGCTTATGTGGAGCTCAGGGTAGGGTATAAAGATATGACATACTTGCATCACATATATTGCAAAGTCAAAAACTGGATCCAAAGAGAAAACCAAATCATACAATCAGATCAAGATGTGCATGTGTATGGATATGTTGGATGGTAGATGGTGGATGGAAAGATAACTCCTTTTTGTGTGATCCTATCTCTCATAAATTCTTATGAGAACATGGCTATATTTTTTCTCTTCTCATTTTTTTCTTCTTGGACCTTCATGTGTCCACCTTTTTTTTATCTTTTTTCTTGGATCTTCATGTGTCCATATTTTTTTCATAGCCATGTCTCTTTTGTAAAATAACTTGGAGAGAGAGAGACCATCACATATGGTAGAGTTTTTATTTGGTGGAATGGATGGATGATACAATGCTAGCTCTCAAATGAGCCTAGCAAGGAGGATATGGTGTGTATGTGTATCTTGATCATGAAAGCATGAAAAGAATTCTCACAAGGGTCACAACAATTTGACAAAGCTCAATGCAATGAGAAGTAGCATATGTGTATGACGTTTTCAAGGTGTCTCATCATATGGCTTTGGTAGGACTTGGCATATCAAAGAGGATCTTCGCAAAGGGTTTTCAAAATTTTCCAATAAATTTCCCAAGCACTCAAACATTTGGAGTGAAGATCTTATCATCTAACCATATCACAAACATCAACTACTTAGATGAGCATGGTTTCCTAAAGATGTTTGTTCACAAGCATCAAGATGATAAGTATGGAATAAAACATATGCAAGCCAACCATAGGAAGCATGGAGACAATGAGGAGTATGTTGATTCAACTTAGTTTGATTTCTATGATCAGATTTAATGCTCATTCAAACTCATGCCTCCGGAAGTGGAGGGGTGGAGGGTACACATACCATCACTTTTGAAGAAAGTGGGGAATGAGGAAGGCCAATGGTGGCTCAGCCAACCCACGGGGGTGACCGACTCACTTTGGAGCACTTACCTTATCCCTCATCACATTAGTGCAGTCGATGTTGTGCGACACCTTGGTGAGAGGTCCCAATTGTGTGTATCGATGAGTTTGAGAGATTTCCCCCACACTTGTTCTTGTACCTTGTGTTATTATTCAAAAAGATGGAAACAAAAGAGGGGCTCTACTAGCTCGAGGGCTAGGAACCCTTTATTCAAGTTCAAATATTTTTCTGGTTTTTTAGAGAGAGCAAGATGGTTGAGCTAACACCACTTCCAAACCAAGAAAAGATTAAGCATGAGAGAAACTTACTCAGGATACTCATCTGCTCCACACTCGGAGTTTGCATTACTAGGCAACAGAACTCAAATGTGTGGAGTTCAAGCTTCCTTCATGATATTCCCTCACCTAAAATTACCAAGGTTTTGTAGTCAGTGTAGCTCTCAGGTTTTTAAGCATTACCCATCAGTCGTTTCAATTTCCACCTGAAAAGGTTAGCGACTGAAAATACCTAAAGGACAACTAATCCTAAAGACATGCTCTTGCTTTTATTTGAAATGGAAATTAAAACGATCCTCCGGGCTATCTCCTGGTAGTGCTTTGTTTTTGGTCATAAGCTCGACCATGTGAAACCTTCATCACGCAGCAAAAGGAGATGATGAAACTTCCTCTACCGTAGCTCTAGCTGCAAGGTTAGTATCACAAACAACCACAAAATCTACAATGCTTATGATAAACAAAAGCATCTACAACCATCCTTTAAAATTTATCACGAATAAGGAGCATGAGTAGGTTGTAGGTCTCATAAAGGATGTACGTAATAAGATTCGATGACTTTGGAAACTTTTGATGTGAGCATGGGACTTGTGATCCTTCTAGTGTAAAACCTTCATGCTCGAGTCCTTTTTCAGATTCCAGAGTCAATGCCTCAAGAATGTCCATAGACTAATCGTGTTCTTGCTTGACCTCATGTTTATGACATTGGAGAAATGTACCTCGAACTTCAAGATGGTATGTTTGTTTGTCTTCTTGATCAAGCACACTACTCAGTACTCCTTCAATGGGTCTCCCGATGAGAATGAAGGGTGGATATCCTTTTGGGATGTCAAAGATATGATAATCTAAGAAGATCTCATACTCTCCAACCCTTGTTCGCATGACTCTAAGGATTCCCTCGGTCTCTATGGTTTGACCCGAAATCCATTGGAGACACTTTTGAGAGAATGAGAGGGGTTCATCGGGAAATGCCTCTAGTACTAGGGATTTAGGAATGATATTGATTCCAACCCTAGGGTCGTACATCACATCTTGGTGAGAGAGGTTTCCTATTTGGCACGAGAGTAACTTTAGCTCAGGAAAAAGATGGATGACTTGATCCATGCTTTCTGCTTCTCTCAACCATTCCCATCTACTGATTGCGGAGATGTATTCCAATTATTCTCTCTGTCTTTTTACCTCTTATTGGTTGGGTAGGTGGACTTCTTCTCTCTCGTGGTTTGAGTCTCCTTCCCTTCTTGGGAAGTGTTTCTCCGTCCAATGTTTAACAAATATTTCATCATAAAATTCATAGACGAAGTCACACGAGGGATCATCGACCTCCCGATAAGGTTGGAATGGTTCCCTTGTGAACCAGGATTTGGTATGAGGAGGATGGGTGGTTGTGGATTCGATGTTTTGTAGGATAGGTTCCTCCTCTATGGATTTTGATTCAGAGAGTGGATCGGAGTATGTTTATTCCTCATCGAAGTCATACGAGTAATCGGCTGGGTACACACAGGGATAGATGAGTGATTTTTCATGCCAAATGATGTTAGTGTAAGGAGGGGTATCTATGGGATTGGATTTTGGGTGTACAACCTCCTCCTGCGTGAAAATTAGGTTGGAGAGCTTGGTGGTCGTGGTGGATGAAGAAGAGATGTCGATAGATTTAGACTCTATATATATGGACTCTCCTTCTTGGGCTCCTCCAGAACATCTTCTTCGGCTAGTTCATCATAAACTCTGGTGTGGGCGGTATTCTCAAGAATTTTTCTAAGAGTTTCTCTACCCTCAGATGGAGTTAGATGAGAGAAGGATCCTCCCGATGAAGAGTCTAGGAAGTGATAGATTCAGGCCTGAGTCCCTCTTTGAAATGTTGCAAAAGAGCAGGTTCTGCGATGTTGAGGTCTGGACCAGAGGCTAAATCCTTTGTAAAACGAGCCCAAGCATCTCCAAGCGATTCATTTTCCTGTTGCTCGAAGTAAAGGATTCTTCACTGAAGCTTAACCACCCTAGAGGTTGGGAAACATGTAAGAGAAAATGCCTTTCTTAAAGCTTCCCAATCTCCACCAAAACTTCTCACGGAGAGAGAATACCATTGCTTCGCTCTTGCCGTCAAAGAGAACGGGATGAGTTTCCACTTTAGGGTCTTTTGGTTCATTCCCGGGATCATGAGCCATGAACAAAGTAGTTCGAACTCTCACAAGTGGGAATAAGGACTTTCGTCCTCTTCTCCTAAGAAAGGTTGCTCTCGAACCATGGCTATGAAGCCGGGACGTAGCTCATAGCTAGGTGTGTGGATGGAAAGTGATGAGGATGGAGGCTCCAATTGATCGTGCTTTGGAGCGGAAAAATCAAAAAGGGTTGCATTGGAATCCATATGATAGACGGGGTGATACACGGACGAACTAGGTTCGGGATCAGAATAGCTACCGTTCCCCGGCAACGGCGCCAGAAAGCTTGCTGGCATTTCTTACGTCGTTACTAGATGTGCGACGGTGCAAGAAAGCCTATTGGTATATTATACGATCACAGATAAATCCGCAAGTGCACAGATACTGCTGTAGCTTTCACCCGGGAGTATCCAAGGTCTCATTTCCATGGGGAACGAGAAGTGTAATGAACCTGAACTAATCCGTCCGGGGGATATGACAATGAAGGGTAAAGAGGCAAGGGAAGATTTCGGGTAGAGAGGGGATAACCTAGGGAAGTAAAAGATTCGTGAGAGTCACAGTAGAATCAAATCAAGTCTCGTCACTCGTCGGGGCCAGAGAGAAAAGAGCCACAGAAAGGGATGAGAAGGGGCTCTGATGTCGTATCTCCTACCCGTCTGAACTAACATGGTGGATTGCAAAGCCCATCCGAAGCTGTCACCTCCCTAGAGTACCACAACTATTTCGTTGATCAAAGCATCATTCCAAGGTACCGGAGAGTTTAGACACCGCATCTACACTAACCAAGCACTACTTTACTCGAGCTCAGAGCAAAGCAATCATGATAAGCAGCAGAACTACTAAATCGTAATCGAAGAACCTAAGAGCGAACAAGATTATGACTTGAGACTTTGATACGCACAAATCTCAACATACAAAGTATCCCGGGTATGGATGACCGTAGTGGTACCGCACCCGACGAGGTACAAAGAGGAAGAAGTCTGGCACTCTGGCTTCCTACTCCAGCACTCAACTCTCTCTCCTTACTCTCTAAATACTAATTTGTGTAGGGCTCTGCTACTTGCTTCTATTCTCCTTGTGTATCTTCTATGAAGTGCCGGGGACTATTTATAGCCCTAATGGGTTGGTGGCTCCAGGAGGGGGTAGTCGTAGGTGTGAGGCAGCCAGTGTGGCAAAGTCAGTGGTGCGGGCGCACCTGGAGGTGCGGGCGCACCTAGGATCCACCGCCTTTGCTCGTGCACGACCCTGATCAGCGCTCTTCAGTCTTATGTGAGGCGGTTCCAAGTGTTAGTGGTGCCTGGTTCACTGGGTCGTAGGTGCGGGTGCACCTTCCAAATCGTCGTGGGATGCACCGATGGTGTTGAGGAACATCCAGTATTGCTCCTTGATGGCGGTTGTGGAAGTTGTGGCGGTTTGGTTGCATGGATAGGTGGACCCATGGATCCAAGTGCTTCTGTTGTCACGACTTTGATCAAACCGACAGAAAACCAATATTTCTCATCCATCCAAGACTGGTTCGTGGCACTGGTATTGGCATGGACCCGAGACGTGCCATGTGGTAGGTGTGTGCGCACCACTGGGTGCGGGCGGACCTGCCCGGTGTGGCTCGGTGGTTTGTGGTTTCTCCCTAAATGTGTACCTGCCTAAATGTGTACCTGCATATAAAATTGCAACACAACTCGTGGAACTCCATTGGTACCTAAAACGCGCATGAGGATGGAATTTGGTAGGTGCGGCCGGCTCTGGCCAAGTGCAGCCGGCCCTGGCCAGCTGCGGCCAGCTGTGGTGCGGCCGAACCTGGCCAATTGCGGCCGGCCCTGGCCAATTGCGGCTGGCCTTGGCCAGGTGCGGCTGGCTTTGGCCAGGTGCGGCTGACCCTGCCTCATTGCTTTGCTGCAACCCTCTATGGTCCATTTCTTCATTGTTATTCTCATGTGTCTGTACCTACAAGTAAAAGTACCAACAAAGCTTGTGGAACCTTGTTAGTACTTAAAATGTACATGAACTTGTTATATCCTCCTCTCATTTCCAAGACAATGACGGTCAAAAAATTTGTTGTAAGGACCGTCAACAAAGGCATCAAAATGAGAGTTCCTGAACTTCGTGCCATTGTCACTGCGTATAGCTTGAATGGCATCCCCATGTCTCTCATTATTCCACCTCAAGACCATGTCTCGAACAAAGCCAAATGTCTCGCTCTTATCCTCCAAAAAGAAAACCTAAGAGTACCTCGAGAAATCATCAACCACTACCAACGCATACCACTTCCCACCCACAGAGTGAACATGAGCTGGCCCAACCAAATCCATGTGCAACAGCTCACAAGGTCGCTCGGTCATGATCGTAGTCAGAGGGGCGTGAGAAGCAGCAACCATCTTTCCATACCGACACGAAGCACAAACCAAATCCTTCTCGAATTTCAACTTCGGCAATCCTCGGACCAGGTCTAGGCCACTCAAGCGGGAAAGCAACTCGAAGCTCAGGTGTCCTAGTCTCCTATGCCACTTCCAAAGCTCAGCCAAAATACTAGCAACAAAGCATCAAGGAGGACCAATAGACTGGGAAAAGTCGGCAGGAAAGATTTGATCCTCAGGGACGATCATACAGACAAGATCGCCTCGAGAATCAAGCACACGAGAAGCGCCCAACTTAAAACAAACCTCAAAACCCTCATCAAGAAACTGAGATATAATTAATAGGTTAAAACCAAGTGACTTGACCAAAGCCACACCCTTTAAGATCACCTTGCTACTCACCTTCACAATACCTTCAACAAGCACTCGTCCTCTCCTATTGTCCCCAAAAGTGATGTACTCCCTCGTACTCACCGGGGTGAGGCTGGAGAACCACCCACGATCTCCGGTCATGTGGCGCGAACAACTGGAGTTGATCAACCAAAAGTTCTCCATGCCTTCCACCTACAAATAAAAAACAAGGACGAGAATGAGCAAGCGACTCAACACTGGGGTTAGTACCGAAAGAGTTAAACCAGTGTCGAGCCATTTTCTCAAAAGAAGGGTCAGCAAAATCCATCCTATCAAAACCACTAGGTAGAGCCCTCTCACGCCTACCATCAAAGAACCTATCACGCCTCACTGGAGGGGAACACGTACCACGAGGGGGAAAACGTGGCACGTAGTCCCTCTGAGAACCAAAACTATGATCGTGCCTCCCAAAGTCATAACGGTCATGAGCAGGAGCATGTCCAGCAAACTCACCATGTCCAAACCCAACACGCCTATCTCTCTGAGGAAAACCACCAGCACCCCGAGTAGGAACCGTACGCACAAACCCATCACCTCGAGGTAGAGGCACTCTACGAGGCTCAGGCACACAATGAGAAGGGTGGTACCTGTGGTTGTTTGACATCTCCCTAGAAAACCTCTCATCCATTCTCCTCCTGAAGCAGAACTCATCCTTATGACCATCCCTCCCATAATACTCACAATGGAAGCAGACTGGTTTTGGCTTAGGTTGTGGTTTCTCATTGGGCTTCTCAACAGCTTTCTCTCCTGGCTATGCCCCAAACACATTTCCCTGGGTGCTCACAAGTCACAACCTTCACAGGTTTCTGGTAGTTTTCTGTCTTCTGGGGGAATACTGGTGGATCTGGGGTTGTGTCTAGCTTGTTTCTGAGGTGGTTTGGCTTAGGTGCATATTTGTTCATGGGTGTAGTGTGTGGTGGAATAGGAATGTCTCCAACTTTCTCTTCTCCCTCACCACTCTTCCCAGCCCCAACGCCTGACCATCAAACCTCTTAAACTCAGCCGACATCAAACTCAGCTGAGGCTCATGCCTAGACAACCAACTCATCAATTTCCTCAACTCATCATTCTGATCCTGGAAACGATCAACATAATGTGCAAGTTCTATGTTTTCACCGCATGCATTTCAAAGGTAGAGCATGATGTAGGAATAGGAGCTTTCAAAGCAGTCTCAAGAGAAACTATCCTATCATGAGATTCATCTAGCCTATCATGAAACACAGGACAAGAAGTGCAAGCACCTAGTAAAGCAGGTCTAGATTTCAACTCATCAAGCTCAATCCTAAGCACATCTAGTTTCTCAAGAGTTGAGGCATGCTTCTCCTTGAGAGCAGTCAAGTCAGCCAGGAAAACATTGCAATCACCACAATCAACCTCATCAGAAACAACAGGAGCAGCTTTCAAAGCGTCTATTTCAGTTCTAGCATCAACAAGCAAACACTCAAGCTCAACTATCTTGTCCTTAGCATCACCTAGCAAAGACCGGAATTCCCTCTTCTCCTTGTTGGTCTTTCTAAGCACATCATCACGGTTATCAAGCAACTCATTCAACCTAGCATTCTCCTTTTGCAAGAAGTTGGGATCCTGTCGAACCTCATCCACGGAGTCAGAGTTGTTCGCCATGCCGTAGAAACCGCCTTGCACGGCGAAGCTCAGGCCGGTGAAGTTCTTGCCCGTGTGCCGCTTGTCCTTGTGCTGATCTTGCTCTTCCTCGCTACTCGAACCGGATGAAGAGTCACTTGAAGTGGAGTCGATGTCACTCGCTCCAGCAACCAATGCTCGAGCCGTCTTCTTCTTGTACCCACTGCTCTTTCTTGGCCTTCTCTCACCTTTGTCCTTGTGCTTGTCCTTGTAGTCACTCAGAGAGCAGTGCTTGTTGTTGTAGTCGTACTTGGTCTTGCCCTTGTTGTCGTTCTTGATCTCCATGGCTTTCGGACACTCGGCAATGAAATGCCTGTGCTTCCCGCACCGATAGCGCATCCCCGAGCTCCTCTTCGCATTCGTGCGGTTCTCGTACATCCGTCCAAACCTCTTGCTCAACAAGGCGATATCCTCCTCACTCAACACCTCAAAGTCCTCATCTAGCATGGACACAAGACAAGACAAAGAAAACTACATGGCAGCAGGGTTAGCATTAGTCCTCGATCCTGAGACAAGAGCCAAACTATGTGGATCAGTGGGGCTCTCGCTCTTGGCTCTTAAGCCACGATCAACCTCCAAAGACTTGAGCTTAGAAAACAGCTTGTCCACCGTCAGGGTCTCATACACACCCGACGCCAAGATGGCCTCGACCTTGGTACTCCACATGGATCTGTCAAGTGAGTGCAAGAGCTTGATAGCTCTATCATGATCCGTGTATGGGAGCACCACCACATTGGCCCTCATGTTGTTCACAATACTGGTGAAGTGTTGAAACATCAGATAAATCGACTCATCGGGGAGATGAGTGAAGTTCTCATACTCTCTACGGTGAGTGGCAAACCAATGAGCCTGCACCTGAGCATTTCCAACATGAGCATTCTTGAGCTTCAGCCAAATCTTTCCGGCCACATGCTCTCCGTACACTCGATCAAACTATGAGGCACAAAGACCATGGAACAAGTAATCAATGGCCTTGCTATTGGCCTCAAACATGTCCCGTGAACCGAGGAGAAGGAAACTGTCGGAAATGAGATAATGAGGATTTTGTGTCACTTCCCAGATCAGTGTACCTTTCCCACGCAAAAACACGCCCATGCGCCTCTCCCACATCTAGTAATTCTTGCCATCAAAGTGTGGAGGACCCGACCCCTTTCTGTAGTCGCCTATCTTTGGATCTTAGACTGGTTAGAATCACGAAGATCCGTAACCTGGCTCTGATACCAATTGAAGGACCGAAAAGGCGACCAGAGAGGGGGGAAGTGAATGGGAGCCGATAAGAATTCTTCTCTAAGGAGAGAACTCGGCCTATGTCCCGACTGCCACTCCGATCACTCGCACACACCAAAAAAGCTCTATACTAGGCACACACAATCCTACAAGTCCTAGAGACAAGCCACGAATCAAGAAGCGGAAGCACTAGACAAAAATCAAAGGACTTAGCCAAATCTGCGGGACCAGGCGCGGACTGTCCGCGAGGTAGAGGTGGACTGTCCGCACGGACACTGCGGACCGTCCGAAAAACACAACAAAACCTCCAGAGATGCACTTGAAAATTCGGACTGCCCGGCTGAGTCACACGGACTGTCCGCTAGAGTCGTGGACCGTTCGTGTGGGACCTGCGGACCGTCCGGCCATAGCTCTAGCAAAACTTCGCTCAAACTCGCCCACACGGACTGTCCGTCAGCGACTGGCGGACTGTCCCTAAAACCACATGCAACAGAAACCTAACCACTTGAAGGATCGAAACACGAGCGTCTTTGGCATCGCTCATGGCTGTGGGCCAGTAGAAGCCAGATCGATACACCTTGACGACCTGTTTGGCAGAAGCTGCGTGACAGCCACATTCGCTACCATGGATCTCGGCCAGGAGTTTAATATCCTCTAATCGCAAGATGCATTTCATCAGCATGCTACGAGAGGCTGCTTTGCGGTATAGCTCTTCATAGATGATGGTGTAGTTTGCAATACACCGTATGACCTTCTCGCGTTGTGACTTATCATCTGGAACCAACTGGTGGACCAGGTAGTCTATGAATTGTTGATGCCAGTCGTCTTCTGCCTCGGCCATTAACACATCCCGGGGAGGTGTAGGCGTTGGGTCTGGCTGATCTAGAGCCGGGTTGTCCGGGTATAGTATCTTGATGGATAGCTTGCGCAGGTCTTGAACGAACACACTGGACGGAACTAGTGCTCGTTGGATCCCAACTTAGAGAGGATGTCAGCGGTAACATTATTGTCGTGAGGAACGTGGTGAAATTCATTGTGTCCTTGACACAATCCCAATTCTTGTTGACTTGCTCGATGACGACCTTGGAATCGCCATAAGCAAGCAACCGCTTGATGCCCAGAGACACCATGATACAGAGCCCATGGATGAGAGCTTCGTACTCTGCTCCATTGTTGGAGGCCTTGTAGTGGATTTGAAGAATGTACAAGAGCTAGTCTCCTTTAGGAGAGATGAGCAATACACATGCTCCAGCACCCTCAAGGTTGAGCGTGCCGTCGAAGTACATGATCTAATGTTCAGGTCGCTTAGTGGACGGTAGCATCTGAATTTCAGTCCACTCTGACACGAAGTCAGCAAGGATCTAAGACTTGATTGCCTACCTAGAGCAGAACTCGAGGTCGCACTCACCGAGCTCGATAGACCACTTGACGATGTGGCCATTGGTGTTGTGGTTCTGAAGAATCTCCCGTAGCGGGAAGGAGGAAGGCACCTTGATTGAATGAGCTTGAAAGTAGTGCCGGAGCTTTCGCGACATGATCAGGAGTGCATATAGCAACTTCTGAGGCTGTGTATACCGTGTTTTAGCGTAGGCCAGGACCTCGCTCATGTAGTACACAGGTCATTGGATAGGATAGGCCTTCTGTAGAGGACAAGCGTTTCCTTTGTCTTGGGAGGCGTCATGATCGGCGGAGCGGTGAGAGACACCTTGAGCTTGTTAAAGCTTTGTTGAGCTTCGTCGTCCCACACGAATTTATCTACTTTCTTCAATAGCTTGACGAAAGGCAGACCATTTTCCCCGAGCTTGCTGACGAAATGACCTCGGGCCGCCATCATGCTAGTGAGCTTCATGACGTCCTTCTTGCAAGATGTCCTGGCCATGTTGCATATAGTGTCGACCTTGAAAGGGTTACCTTCAATGCCTCGATGCCCGACCATGAAGCCCAGGAGCAACCCGAAAGGGACACCGAAGACACACTTGGTCAGTTTAAGCTTCCATTGATAGGCGCGAAGGTTGGCGAAGGTCTCCATGAGGTCGGCGATGAAGTTGTCCTCCTCGTCAGTCTTTACGACCACATTGTCGAGTAGCCGTCGAGAAAGCACAACAGGGTGGTGCCAGCTGTGGAATCCACGACTTACATCGAGGGAGTGCTCAGCCAGCCTCTTTGGGACACGAGGCATACATGATGGACTCTATGCAAATATGTTCGTGTTATCCCAGAGGAAACTAGTGAGCGTGTATTCCTATTTCGCGTCCGAGTCGGCACCGATGGTGATTTCCTTCGCTGCGTCGGGCAGGCCGAGGCAAACCTTCTTCACTGTAGGACTAGCGTCCAAGGAAGTTGTTGTTCGCTTCTGTTCGGGCACCTCGAGCGTGGTGGTGTCGACCTTGGTGGCCTCAGCGACCATGATCGAAGCGGCATCGGCGTAAGCCGACGTCGAGGTGAGGTCGAGAGTGTCATCCTCACATCTGTAGGAGACCATGATGTCCCCATAGACAGAAAGGATTCCGTTAGGCGCCGGCATCTTCAAGATGAGTTAGGTATGATGTGGGATGGCCATGAATCAAACCAGCATCAGACAACCTAGGATGGCACGGTAGGAGGAGCGGAAGTCCGCGACCTCGAATATCAGCCACTCTGTGCAGTAGTTAGCTGCAATGCCAAAAGTAACCAGGAGGCAGACACAACCCAAGGGGTATGCTGCTTTGCCCGGTACAACCCCGTAGAAGGGCTCATCGTAGGCCATCATCTTCTTGAAGAAGAACTTCATCTTCTTCAATGTCTCTGAATATGATGTTGAGGCTGCTGCCTCCGTCAATGAAGGTCTTGGGTAGTACGGCTTCATCCACCGTGGGGTTGACACTACGTGAAAACCTCAAATAGGTCACGCAGCATCCACCGTGGGGTTGTAATGGGCCCTTAACACCTGTCACATGGACCCGCATTTGTAACGGTTGTTGTTTGGTGCCCGTTACGCATAAGCGCAGTAGGCTCGACCCCGACCTCACCCCGACCTCGCCACCACAATGCCCGTTACCAATGAGTTCTTCTGGTAACGGGCTTCTTAAATGCCCGTTACATGTTTTCTTTGTAACAGACGTTAAAATGCGTCCGTTAGGAAAGTCCATTACCGATCACTTTCGTATTGGAGATGCGTGGTTGTTAAGACGCGTCTCCTTTGGTGACGACCCAATTGGAGACGCTTGTTTGGAGCCAACACCTCCTTTGTTTTCTCACATCAGAGATGTGTGTTGTTATTACGTGTCTTTGTCTTTGCGTTCTGACCACTCTGCTATCTTCGACAACTACACTTGCTCTCTCTCCTCTGAAGGCCACTTGCTCTCTCCCCCCCCCCGCCGTTCGCCGCCACCAGCTAATTTATAGCGCTGCCCGCGTGCTCTCTCTCCTTAGAAAGCTGGCACTGTAGCAGGCAGGCCGGCTGCTTGTGCGACGGCAAAAGGGGCCGGCAGACGTCGATCGCGGCGTCCCTCCGTGTCGTACGTTACCGTCCTCCAAAGCAGCAGTTGATCCTCCTCCTCGGGCTCAGCGCCGTCCTCCACGCCTTTTGCCATCACCATGGCCGCGACTCCTCGTCCTCCTCCTCGGGCGCTCTCGCCTCGTAGAAAGTCCTTGTCAAGGTGGAAATTACCCCCTTTTATTGAACTTCGCTGTCCTAATCCTCTTACTCATCGGTTTTGGTGATAAATTATGCTGATTTGATGTATGGAAATTGCAGATGGCTACTGCTGCCCGGGCTTGGATGTACAGTCAGTCCTGAGATTGGGACAGTTTCTTAAGCGGGGTCAATGGTTTTCTAGATCAAGAAGAGGCGGATATTAGAAACTGTGGTGTTCAGGCAATGCTTTGCCCGTGTATAGATTGTCTCAACCAGAAGAAGTTCGGACAACGGGACAACATTTTACATCATTTGATCGCACGTGATTTCACAAAAAATTACACGTGTTGGAATAAACATGGTGAGGAAGGCCTTAATGAAGTCGAAGCCGGATGCCTAAATGAACGTGAAGCGCGACACCATGCTACCGACATTAATGAAGGGGCAGTGCGATGCCATGATGAAGATCTTGATGAAGGTGGAGTTTTTGAGGAAAATGAACCATTCCCACCAATTGTGATGAGGCCTGAGGATATCACTGATCAAGAAGTTATGGGCTTCAATGATGGTGAGGTGTTGCAACGTGTGCACAATGTTGATCAAATGTTGCGGGACGTTGAGTTTCAAGGAGTGTATACAACTTCTGAATTAGCGAGGCTGGAGGAGTTCATTGAAGATTCAAAGAAACCCCTCTATCCTGGTTGCCAGAAGTACTCTCGCCTTTATGGTGATCTAAAACTTCTGCAGCTTAAGGAAGATCATGGTTGTAGCTACAAAAGTTTTAAACAACTATCGGATCTCCTTAAGGACATGATACCCGAGGGAAACCAAATAGTTGAGTCTGTCTATGAGGCAAAGAAGATAATATGTTCTCTGGGAATAGAGGTTCAAAAAATTCATGCTTGCAAGAACAATTGTGTATTGCTCCGTGGAGATTATAAAAACCTTGACAAGTGCACCATGTGTGGGTTCGATCGGTACAAGAGGAAAAAGATGGTGGAGATGATAACAATACTGATGATGACGAGAACGAGCCCGTGGAGATCAGAGGCAAGAAGAAGAAGAAGGTTAACAAAGGGGCCCCTGTGAGGGTAGCAAGGTATTTTTGCATCATTCCTCGGTTGAGAAGATAGTTCGCCACACGAAAGGAGGCCCAACTCTTGCGTTGGCATAAGGAAGGCCGAAAGAAGGAAGATGGCAAGCTTAAGCACCCCACAGATGCCAAACAATGGAAAACATTGATTCCCACTTTGGGTGGTTTGCTGGTGAAAGGAGGAACATTCGGTTCGCTATGAGCACAGATGGTGTGAACCCATTCGATAACCAGAGCTCAACACATAGCACCTGGCCTGTCGTGATGTCACTGTACAACCTTCCACCCTAGCTATGCAAGAAACAGAAATACATGATGCTGACAATATTGGTCTGCGGGCCAAAGCATCCTGGCGACTGTATTGATGTCTACTTGAGGCCACTAATTGATGACTTGAAGATACTTTGGAAGCCTACTGTGAAGGAGGTTTGGGATGAGTTCGACCATCAAGAGTTCACATTGCATGCCATGTCGTTCACCACCACCAACGACAACCCGGCTCTTCGCAACCTCTCTGGTCAGAGTAAAAGGAAAGGTGCAGCTTGCCCACACTGCTTGGAAGAAACTTGCGCAGTGTGGCTAAGAAATTCAAAGGAATTCTCATTTATGGGGAACCGTCATTTCCTCAGCAAGAAACATTCCTACCAGGACATGGATTGTCAGTTTAATGGGGAAAAGGACATCGAAACTATCGAGGAGTTACCCAAATTGGATGAAAAGAAACTTAGCAAAAGAAAGAAGCAAGATGGCGAAGAAGAAGAAGATGGGCAAGGCATGTGGAACAAGAAATCAATTCTATGGGGGCTAGAGTATTGGCCACTTTTGGATGTGTGTCATTCTATTGACAACATGCACGTCAAAAAGAATGTGTGTGAAGCTACTTTGGGAACATTGCTACTGCAGAAGTCGAAAGGAAAAGATCATAAAAATGCAAGGGATGATCTTAAAGATATGGGCATTAGGCCGGAGCTCTATTCAGAAGAAACAGACATGGGGATGGACCTTCCCGTTGCTGCAACCACATTATCAAAGGCAGAGAGAAAAGAATTCTGTGAGTTTTTGCATGGTTTGAAAGTACCTTCAGGCTACTCATCGAACTTCAAAAGGCTAGTGTCGGTGAAGGACATGAAAATGAATTTCAACTGGATGAAATCTCATGATTGCCATGTGTTGATGACATCTCTTCTTCCTGTTGCACTAAGAGATATCAAGACAGAACTGGTTCGCGATGCAGTCACGAGCTTGTGTTTATTCTTCAATGAAATAGAACAGAAGGTGATGGATGAGGAGAAACTATTGGACTTAGAGAGGAGGCATTTCGAGACCCTATGCCTGCTTGAAGCTACCTTCCCACTATCATTCTTTGATCTCATGCTGCATCTAACAGCACACCTCATGAGGAAGATCTGGTACCTTGGCCCATCTCACCTTCATCAGATGTTTCAATATGAGAGGTAATTTGGATTCCTCAAATCATTCGTACATAACCAGTCATTTCCAGAGGGAGCCATTGTTCGTGGCTATGAGACCATCGAAGCAGTGGAGTGGGCCATGGGTTATATGGACCCCCAAAACCCTATTGGTGTGCCTCGTTCACGACATGAAGGTAGGCTTTTAGGTGTTGGGACCCTGGGGAAAAAGTCAATCACTCCAGAACTAGATGCATTCAACAAGGCTCATTTCACAGTGATAGAACAGAGCGTAGAGGTTACAACATTTGGCAATGAGCACAAGCAACAACTACGTGAACAAAACCCTGGATGTAGTGAGGATTGGTTGCAAAGACACACATGCAAGGCTTCAATAGGTGGCTCGGAGATTATGTCCAGAGAGGCAGCGCTGCTATAACTGACAATCTTGTAAGAAAACTAGCAGCATGGCTATTATTCACTGTTACAACATATCAAGCAATGGATATCAATGGATACGCATTCTACACCATGGCCCAGGATGCCAAGATCATCGATCAAAATAGTGGTGTGCGTGTATGGGCCGTCGACAATAAGAAGAACACAACCACGTGTTATGGTCAAATAGAGGAGATTTGGGAGCTTGATTATGTAGGATTGAATGTAGCCTTGTTTCGGTGTAGATGGGTCACCAATGCAAAGAGAGTTGTGATCAAGGACAAATTTGGTTATGTTAGTGTTGATCTCCAAGTCTTTGGTTACAAAAATGAACCGTTTGTCTTCGCCAAGGATGTTGAGCAAGTGTTCTATGTACCTGACCTTGCAAACAAGAACTGGAGTGTGGTTTTGCCTGGAAAAAAAGGATTGTTGGGATTTAAGATGTTGTTGAGAAGGAGGAATACAACTAGTTTGACAAAATTCCATCCTTACATACTTGATACATGCCCCGATTCTTGCGAACTGACAAATACCCATACATGCAAAGTGACCATCATGAAAATATCCATATAGAAAAATCAAAGAAGAAAAAGCAAGATTGATTTTTGCTGAATCTGATCCTTTTTGTAAAATGCAGGGATGTCTATTGCTAGAAATGGAATCCTTTTTGTAATATATATAGCTGTGTATTGGTGGAATTTGAATCCTTTCTATAATATGTGATGTCTATATATTCTGAGAAAGATACTATATATATTCGGTATATATTCTACCTGAAAAACTATGTGAGACACTGTCGCCTGCCCGCCCACAAAGAAGACGCATGTTCACTAAACCTGAGTCGCCGATAACTCTCCATTGTCCGAAATGCCCCTGGCCGAATCGTTGTAGAATATATTTTCATACTAAACTTTATTCGGAGATACAAATATTGATATTTTTGGTCTATATTTGGTCAAACATCAAAGAGTTTGACTCCTCGATAAGCGAGATGTGCAATTAGTAGTATCCACTCATCAGAGACGCGTCTCCTGTATCCTCTCTCCAAAATAAATAATCGTTGCCCTGGCCCCTTCATCTACTTATGAAACCACCACACAGCCCCTTCACCTACCCGCGAAAACACTAGAACTGCCTACACACCACGTCGTCCTCATTCCTCGGTGCGTTCACCGTGCCTTCTCCACCGCTTCCCTTCCACGCCAGCACTCATGGCATCGAGGGAGCACCCGCGGTCGCTTGCGGAACTCCAGAGGGATGTGCTGGCAATCATCGTTGGCGAAGTCAGTGCAACATCGAATCGGCCTATGAAGACCTCTAGAGCCTACGGGCTACCTACAAGAGCATGCTCCGCCCCTACCACGACAGAGACGTCGGTAGGCGCCTGGCACTAGATGGGGTTCCAGTCGAGCAGATGCGGAACAATGACCCCGTCGGCTACGACGTCTTCATTTGTAGCCTCGCTCAAGCCGGCAACCCGGTGGACGACATCTTCGGCAGGAACCGCAGCCCTCATCCTCCCCTCGACCAGCTCCACTACACTACCAAGGACGGGCACAGAGGGGCGGCCTATGTGGTCGTCATCTTCCTCTACAGAAGCAACAGCGATGCTGACGCCAATCACACCCTGAAATTTCTAAATTTCAGGTTGTGAATAGAAAGAATAATTAAACAACGATTTTCTCTCAATTTTAATATTTTTTCCAATATTTATTTTTCTTTACAGGGAATATTGTATATATAAAAAAAATCATTGTTTGTTTTTCCAAAATAAATAAATTAACTATAGGAGTTAATTGTTGCATACATGTTGCTGCATTATTTTGGTTGTTTTGAATTCAAGTTCAAACTTGAATTCAATAGGTTGCCTTTCAAAAAATAGCAAACCATTTCCTTTTTCCCTCCCCTTTCCTTTCTTCTTTCGGCCCAGCCTTGCTTGACGCCCAACAGCTGAAAGTCGGTTGCCGCTCCCTGTTCTCCACTGTTCAGTCCGCACAACAGCCGTTTGTGGCCCAACCCACGTTACCACCTCCGAAAGTCTAATGAACCTCCTCGATCTTCCCTTTCCTGACCTCGCGTTGCTCAGCCCAGCTTGACGCAGCGGCCCAGCAGCCAGCCCAGCTCCCACCGCAGCCCATCACCAGCCCGTGCTCGCCTCCCCTCCCATAGCAGCCGACAGGTAGACCCAACCTGTCATCTCCTTCCTCCCGTCATGCCCGAGCTGGACACGAGTCCGAACTCGAGTCCCAACCGCCTCCGCACCTTCCAGGCGTGACCCGCACGCCAAGATCCCACGCCTCGGCCCTATATAGGCTGCCGCCACCGTGCCCCGAGGATCCATCCCGAAACCCTAGCCACCCCGTGCTTGCAGCGCTGCCGCCAAACCCTAGTTCGGCCGCCGTCGTCGATCCGTCACTCTGCCGCCCTCCCACCGGTATCACTTATACGCGTTCCCGTGCCCTATATCGCGTATGCACGCTCGTCGGAGTTCGAGCTCCGCCGCCGTTCGCCTCGCCGAGCCGCGTGCCACCGTCTTCGCCCGAGTCTCCTCCCTGAACCCCTGGATGTGTTTCTCGTATTGCACGCTTCATCCTGGTGAAGTTCGCACATCGAATCAAGGCTGGATGCACGTTTTAGCATTTCGCCGGCGACATCACCGCCGCACGCCGCTCGTCGCCATCGCGTCTGTCGCGGCCGTTCACCTCAGCCGTCAGATCGTGGACTGACGGTCTAGATCTGATTCAGCCCGGAGTCAATACCGGTCAACCCTAGTCGTCCGTGTCAGTTTTTCTTAAGAGCCTCTGGTCTTTCTTAGTTTTACAAATAAGTCCTCCCGCAGTTCAAAAGTATTTTGATCTAGGTCCTTTTCTTTCTGTTTCACACCCTATCCTTTTCTGTTTTTGCACCCAAGGTCCAGCTCTTTAGTTTTACACAATAGACCCCGACTTCATAATAGTAATCTTGTTTTAGCCCTTGGTTTCTTGCTGTTAGGCCACTGTAGGTTAAGTTTCCTCGTAGTTTAGGCCCTGAACCTTGTATAGCTCATATCTTCTCCGTTTTAGATCCGTTTTTAGCATTCTTGATGTCCAAACGATCGTCTCGAAGAGTAGATTAGTTTTTTTGCCTCTATTTTGTTTTGTTGCTACTGTTTGGTGATTGTTTCTTATTTTATTCCTTTGTTTGCTAGTAGTGTGCTCCCGATGTTATGCTTTGGATGATTGATGCGAGTAGAGTGAACGTGGTTCGAGAGCTTTGGAGAGCAAGAAGTGAAGACATACTGAGCAACATCATTACACTGGTTAAAGGCAAGTTTGTCCTTGTTCTTTTGTCCCAATAACTATGTTTAATCACCATTGCATTGCTTTGCATTAATATTGATGGGTCTTATTAAGGTTTATCCTAGTCTTTATTGTCATTCCTTGTCAACCTGGGTTTACCTTTTTGTTGGCTAGCACTTCTTAGTTGCTCTACTTGGGTTATGGTGGTTTTAATGAACAACAATGATGAACATGCTTTACTTTTATGCTATATATCTCTGGTTAATAGAAGATCACCATGCTTATTTGGAACATGGAGAACCACCGAGGACAATAGTGCAACCACAAGGCTATATGGCTCTGACTTGGCTAATTAATTAGGGACTCTAGTGTTGGGGTGACCTTACCGTAATGGCAAGGGGGACCGTTAGTTGGGGTATAGACTCGCTCTAGTAGGGAGTTGGGCTTAGCTAAGTCATGGTACCTACTAGCGGACTTTATACCTTACGGCGGCTCGGAAACTTCGCAGGTTGTTTCCCACTAGGGAAACTTTGTAAAGGCCTCGTAGCATCCATATGCAATCACACCTCGGTAGTGTGGTATGATGCCCGATCAGCATCGTGTGGTTGGGTTCAAAGTTCTTCTGAACTTTTACGCGACTTGTGGGTAAAGATGTACAACCTCTGCAGAGTTTTAAAACTAATAGATTAGTCGTGCTCATGGTCAAGAGCAGCCTGGACCCTCACATGATTATTATACTTGAAGATGGACTTAAATTGTTGTTATGTTCGCCATATGCTTATGGCGTACCTCTTTATGTTAATGTGGGTTGATATATACTTATATCTTAGTAATTAGGTGCTAATAAAATGTGACCAACTAAAAGTGCTTAATGCAGTCAACCTGTCAGCCTTTCCTTGTTAAGCCTTTGCATTCATACTTTCCCCGCACTTGTTGAGCATGACATGTGCTCACCCTTACTATAAACAATGTTGCTCAGAAAGAGGAAGCTACTATGAAGATGTTGTGAAGATGTTGCTGGTGCTAGGCATACGCAACCCCCAGTCGTCTGCCTATGATGTTTGGAGCCTTCGTTTCCAGGATTTTAGCGTAATACTCTGATAGTCTTTCTGTTTGTTTACGTGATACTATACTGTTATTCACATATGTCAACTATATGCATGAATCTTGATCCTGGCATGCATGTATATTTGCACTTGGTTTTCTTTGGAAAAACAGGTGTGACAATGCCGACGCCACTTCAATTGTGTACATGAAACATGTTGAGGACGAGGAGCAAGGGCAGTGGCATTCGCGTTTGATGGGCAACGTGCAATCCCTAGATTTCCGGCATCGAGGGGTCAATCTGGCTTGACAAATTAGGAGTGTCTCCCTCCGTCGGCCGACGCTGCCAACGATGGTGGCGCGAGGCAACCTTCAACATTGCGTAGGCAAAGCATTATGCGGTACGGAGCCACGCCGGAGGGGGTCTTGCATGTATTTTTGTAGTGATGAATGTAGGCTTCGTTACGAATGTAATGTCTTCTTCTATCATGCAAAGTATCATCCAATCGGTCATTGATAGACAATATTTGATTTCTCACATTTTTGAGTCAACCCAATGGTTGCGACGCCCTCTTCTTCCTCCTCTGTTATATTGGAATGAAGAACAGTTCGGTTGGGCAAAGGAGACGTGCATCAACAATCCTGTGTCCCTAGTTATGGTGGGGCTCAGTTCTATTTCTCCATCGTACTTCGTCCAAATTTGATGATTTTTCCTATTTTTTCCTAAAATCCCAATCTTTTCATTAATTTCATTGTTTAGTGTATATTCCGTTTGGTGAATAATGTTTATATGCCTTATCTTATTCTTTGTAAGTACAACATAGAAATAATATTTGTCTTCCACAACCATTACTAATGAAACTTTGCATTTCATAATCTTAAGGTGAACACAAGCTTCTGTTAAATCTTCAAATGCATACGAGTTCGAACTTGTTGCAAAGTGTGGAAAACTTCAATGTTCAAGCAACATTCTAGGAAACTATACGAGAGATGTAGCCATTTGTACACAAGCATATTCTTCCTTTATCGAAACCATTTGAATTTTTTATGACAAGTTTGGGTACCCAAATTATGTTGCCAAGTCAATTTGTAGAATTTGTAGAGCATAATAAGATGTAAAAATCGAATTAAAAGAATTTTGGGTACACAAGTGTGACTGTTGATATTTTATTAAAATAATAAATGTCCAAATATGAATTAATGTTATTTTTAATGAAATTTTAGGTGTTGTTTTACGGGCTCTAATATTTGAGGGATGCAAGTTTCATTTTTTAAAAATGGTGTCAGGCCCACACGTCATTGTCAGCAGCCTATATAAAGAAGATAACCGCCCGGACTTACCTGCCAACGAAGGAGACGCGGGTTTACTAACCCGTGTCGCCAATGAGTATCCATAGTTCATCTTCCGGATCACATAGTTCATAGAACTATGTGATCCGGAAGATGAACTATGTGATCTGGAGGAACACATACTATAGGAGATGGATGGATCTGCCCGCGTCTCATAGATCGAGTTCATGACATAGAAAATCCAACAACAAAACTAATTAAGTAGTTCATGATCGACAAACAAACTAAGAAGTCCAACAACCTGATGAACAAACTGACGAACACACAATCACAAACACATTATTAATGGTACAAGAGTGAATCAATTAGTTAGTCGCCGCTGTCGGAGTCCCGCCATCGGAGCCGTCGTCGCCGCCGTCAGAGCCGTCAACGCGGAGGAGAGCCCGTTGGACCACGAGGAGGTTCTCAAGCTTTTCAGCCAACATGTGGATCCTGAAGGCAAGACCCTTGACGCTGTCGTCCTTGAAATGGTCAGGCGCCTTGGTCTTGAACGTTGCGCCAGCATCTCAAAACTCCCTGAACGCACCCTGGAGCAGTTCGACGGCGAAGCTGGTGTAGTCGGCCTCCTTTTTCTCCTTCTCCTTGGGCGCTGCCGGCTCCTTCCCCTTCTCCTTGATGGTCAACTTCCTCCGACGGTGGGTTTCGTCATCGTCATCCTCCCTTCGTCCCTGCTTCTTGATGGGTCACTAGACGCCATGCTCTTCTCTCTCCTTGTTGGTGATCTCTCAGTGACTAGAGATCATGGTGGTGACGACGAGGGGGAAGAAGATGAAGCGAAAGAAACGATATGATTATGGAGCAACCAGCAGGGGATTTATGATGACAATACGCGAAACTGTCAGGGTGCCTCCCATGCCCCACGTCCCACAACGCATTGGGAACCATTTTTTGGGAGCGAAACCATCCAAAAACATGTGTCGCCTTTCAATTTTGCGGTAAGGTGGAAGGGCAGGGGCAGTTGTCAGGCCCACGCGTCAGCAGCCAAACCGCGTCGCCTTTAAATTTCCATATTGTCAGTAAAGGGTGTTTATAGATGGCTGCATCGCCTTTCAATTTCCAAACCCCGTCGCCTTTCTATTTCCTTCCCCTTCTCCTTGATGGCCGCAGTGTGCTTGATGCAGCTGCTGCCAGATGAACTGATCACTAGATCATCCTCCGCCCCATCAAGGATGAGCCCGTCGTTCGTTTCTTGATCCTTCGTAATCGGGTCTGTCGCATCTTTCGGCGCATCTGCGACTTCGATGAGGTACTCCTGCATGTGTTGTTGCGTGAGCATCATGATGTGTGCAGGAATCACCACATCAAGTCATTGTCGGAGTGGCACTTCGGCCGTGCCAAACATCCGGAGGCCTTATGCTTCAAAGGGATGGAGAGGTTGATGAGGCGGCGGAATCCCGATAAGGGTCTGAAGCTCATCAGAAAGGCCGCTCCCAAAGACTCCGGTGCGAAGTACTTCTTAGCGATGCTGAAGTACTATTGCAACACTGCAGACCCCGAAGCGATGGCACTGCTCCATGAAATCAGGGGCTGCCCGTCACCCCCTGACGGGATGTGGAAGAACCACAACATGCAGTGTCTGCGCTTTCTTGTCCGCCGGGATCTGCAGAACATTGCGTGGTGTTACTGGCTTCGTGACGGTGACGACAACATTCTGTTGCTGCACGTCCAGAATCCCCACGTCTGCATTTGGCCAGCGAGATGTAGGCGCTACGAGCTGGAGACCACAGGGATCATCCACTACTACAGCGCCATGTGTCGCATCCATCATGACTTCGACCTTTGGACGCGTGAATTCAGCATCGTGGTGGAGTACGCCGTCAACAAGATGAACATCGGGATGTAGGCGGAAGCATCAATAAAATTTCTGTATCTTGAATGTAAATTATTACATATTACATGAGGTTTTTTTACTTAGTTTTTGGTAGACAAGATTTGATTTGTCACGTTTCTGAGTCAAATCGAAGGTTGCGGTGGTCTTATTTGCCACAGTAGAGGCCTAGGGTGCCCTCTTGTGTGTCAAAGCTGGCACGGCGTGGGCGGCGGGTGAGGCGGTGGTGCGCGGTGGCCTCTGCTTCCTCCTCTGTTCTATTGGATGGGTGAAGGAGACGAGGATTGGAGGGGCAAAGGATATGCGGATTAACCATCCTCTCTGTTCTATTCGAATGAAGAACAGTTCACATTTCTCCTTTTAATCTACAGTCAAATTTTGTAACATGTATTTCTCTGTTGTACTTAGTCCAAATTTGATGATTTTTTCCTATTTTTTCTAAAATCCCCATCTTTTCATTAATTTCATTGTTTAATGTATATTCCGTTGTGTGAATAAAGTTTATATGCCTTATCTTGTTCTTTGTAAGTACAACATAGAAATAATATTTTTTTCCACAACCATTACTAATGAAACTTTGCATTTCGTAATCTTAAGGTGAACTCAAGCTTGTGTTAAATTTTCAAATGCGCACGAGTTCGAACATGTTGCAAAGTGTGGAAAACTTCAATGTTCAAGCAACATTCTAGGAAACTAAGTGAGAGATGTAGACATTTGTACACAAGTATTTTCATCCTTTATCGAAACCATTTGAATTTTTTATGCCATGTTTAGGTACCCAAATTATGTTGCAACGTGAATTTGTAGATTTTTTGGAGCAAACTAAAATGTTATTAGAATTATTAAATAATAAATACATGAGATGTAAAAATCAAATTATTAGAATGTTGGATACACAAGTTTGACTGTTGATATTTTATTAAAATACTAAATATCCAAATAAGAATTGATGTTATTTTTAATGAATTTTTGGGTGCTATTTTACGGGTTCTAATATTTGAGGGATGCAAGTTTCATTTTTAAAAAATGGTGTCAGGTCCACACGTCAGTGTCAGAAGCCTATATAAAGAAGATAACCGTCGCCTGCCTGCCCGGACCCAGCGGCCAACAAAGGAGACGCGGGTTTACTAACCTGCATCGCCAATGACTATCCATTGTTAGCATCAGCAGGCAAACCTTGCGCACGCTGTTCAAAAATTTCCACCTATATTGACTATAATGCCCATGGAATTCCAATACCACCAGAGAGTCGTTCAAGGGCACGCCAGTAATTTCCGTAAACAAAGTAACACGCGCGGTTCATCAGGGGTCATATTCGGGAGTCTAATTCCTACACAGATCCACAACGCCCGCACTCTCCCCGCTGCCACCCTGCTCCTTCTCTGGCCCTAGCCCGCTACCGCCACTCTCCCCGCTCACCTTCGCCGCTCTCCCCGCCATAGCCCTGCTCTTCTCTAGCCCCACCGGTCCCGGCGTGACGTCAGCGAAGCGGATCCAGGCGTGACGACGGCGAAGCGGATCCAAGCGTGATGACGGTGATGAGGACGCGGTTACTAGCATGTGGATGGCATCCCAACCAACCTAAAGATGGTGATGCCGATCCGATATCCCCGGCCACGACGACGAGCCAGCCACCTCAGGCAACGAGGCGACGTGGATCGGGCCTCTCCGACCACCACGAGAACAACTACTTCATTCGCGATAAAGGTTAGTGCTGCTTGAACCCCCAACCTACTCGGTCACCCAATCTGCTATTCCTGTCAAGGTGGATTAGGGAGACATGCTACTTTACAGTTGTTTAGTCCTTTAGGGTCAGTTCACATAGGATTATTTTCTTGAAATTGCCTGCATTAGTACAACATGCCTTAATAGTTCATTTTTAATTGGTTGGCTGTGGATTTGACAGATGAATTTTGTTGCTCCAAGTCTATTTGAATAAATTGTTGCTAACAGATAAACTTATATGAACTGTTGAAATTCATTTTCATGTTCCTGGTGCTCCAATTTTGTTATGCTTTAATTCGGTTATGCTTTGAATGTACCAGATCAACAGTTATGCTTTGGACCTGTTAGCATACTTTAATTCTGATTGTTTTATCCTCTTGTTGCATGTACACATGGAACACACAATTCATTGCTGCTGAAGTTGGACAAGGAAGCAGTTGAAGGAATTTAGTCTCTGCTTTGATATATAAGCATATTACTTCACCCTGTCAAAATGGTTAGCACCTATCCCCAACCTGTATGCTAATATCAACTATTTTGCCTGTTAGAGAATAAGAATTTATCTAATTTTGTTTAGTTTTTCAGTCTAGCTTATGTTGCTCTACTGACAACCTGACATATCATCTATGCAGTCTCCCACAACAACAAACTCCTCTACCTCCAGTGCGCCATCACAGCCCATCAACGGTGAACCTTGTTCACAGCCCATCGATGGTGATCCTTCTTCACAGGGTCACTCAGCATAGACTGCTGCGAGTAGTACTCAATCCCGCAGGTCAAGGACACAAACCAAATGGCCAGAAGACAAGTTGACCGCAACTGGACCACATACCAATTTTTGGCCTACCCCAAATGTTGCGAGGGATAGATTTGTATTGGTCTGTGGCCTCATTGCTCGAGAGAGGGTGTGAATCAACAAGGCGGTTGATAATCTCTCACCAATTGAGAAGGAACAACAGTTCACAGTTTTAGAGAAAAAGCTAGATTACCCAGCCAATCTGGAAGAATCTGTTCGCAAGAAGGTAGTTAAGGCAGCTATGTCAGAGATTGCAACCTTGCAACGCCGGTTCAAGGCCTATTTAAGGAAAAAAAATTGTGAGCCAAGAGGAGACTCCCTTTGTGAAGCATGCCTTGGACATGTTTGTGCAGGAAACAATTCTCCTTCATTTCAACAATTGAGCCAGGGGATGAAAGAAAAGAGAGCATTGCATAATAAGCCACACATGACGTGCGGAAAAGGTTATCTTGGAGAAAGGAAAGAGTGGGAGGAGGAGGATGCAAAGCTAGCTGAAGAAGGAAAACATAACCCTTGGGACCAATTTCCTGGACGTTCGAGGCCTTATCTGCGGGCAAGGGTAGGGAAGAGGAAGACCACTAGTGAAGGAAGCGGGGACATAACATTCAGTAACCCTGCGGTGGTGGGGGTAGCAACTAGGGTGAAAACACTTGCAGCTCAGGCTAGCGATGGTTCATTCCATGGGGTTAGGGAGAATGATATCCTCACCACAGCACTTGAGACTCCAGCGCATCGAGGTCAGGTCCGAGGCGTGTCTAGTTCACTTGGCTGGGGTAAAGGGTTTGGTGAAGAGTTTGCTGGAATGTACAGGAAGAAGAGGAACAAGAGGTCTGATATGGAGAGGGATGAGATAGTTGGTGAAGCATTCATCAGAGTTGTCTACATGCTAAGACGACCAGGCGTGGTCGATATACCGAAAAGTATACTTCATCCTTCCCAATCACCACCTGTCAGTAGCAGCGAGGAAGAAGATGTGCATGGCAGCGAGGATGAAGCGCATGGCAGAGAGGAAGACCATTAGCATGTCAACGAGGACGAAGGTAGTCAACAGCACATTGATAATCGATCTCCTATGCCGAACACAATGGATCTGCTGACAGAGCTAACCAATTGCAGCCTTTTGGATGGCACCGGGAGTAAAGTGGAGCTCGCATTAGCCACTGTATTTCCATTGCAAAAGACTCTCCATACAGTACTGGTGCAGGATGGGTATGCTGCGGTGCAACCTAGGTGTGCAGCAATACAGGTCACTACCCTCTGCCTATACCAATTGGGGGGGATGAAGTAACAACCCTATCTGAGGCTCTCTGTCTAAGGCTCCAATGGTAAAAGAACAGGATCCTTGTACCACCCATGACGAGAAATCCCAACCCTGCACCCACATCAGGTAGCAGGGGTACAGCATCAGATGGAGGTACTGCAGCTCAGCGTCAGCAAGAGAAGGATCAGCAGCAGTAGCAGCAGATCAGCAAAAGTACGCAGCAGGAGCATCTACAATAGCAGGAGGAGCCCAAGCAATCTCCGCCTAAGCAGCAGCAGCAATAGCAGCCTCTGCAACAGGAGGAGGAGGAGCCCAGGCAATGTCCGCCTAAGCAGCAGCCGCAACTGCAGGTGGAGGACAAGCAATCTCCGCCTGAGTAGGAGCGACCGCAGAAGATGGGGGCCAGAAAACCTCTGCCTAGAGATGAGCTTCTTAACTGTATTTTGACAGAATCGGATCCAAAATACAAGCTTGTTGTGCCTATGTTGTCAGAAGCGGACTTAGAGGCTGCTGGACCGAATTGTGCTAGGTTGCATGCTTACACCATGGAACACAGTAAGGATAAACTTAGTTTTCCTGCAAAGTTGCCACAAGATTCCTTTCAAGGTGATGGTGATTTAATGTTAAACATTGCATTTAGTGGTGTGTATGACCTTATAACCCTGGTTGCCCTGGATGTTACCTTCTTGAGGTTGTGGACATTGTAAGTCCATTAAAACCAAAAAGATATTTCTTTAATTTTCACAACAAAGTTCATGCATGCTAACATTTGGATTTTTGTAGGAAAATGATGGACAAGGCAACGGAGATGAAGATCAGTGTTGGGTTTTTGGATCCACAGGTTCTCACGACCATAAAGATTTGTAAGCAGGCTACCCTTGTAGTAGAAGCATTGACAAATGCAATGACGAAGCACTATGTGGTGGGTGCCTACTGCCCTTGTGGCCACTGGGTAACATTGATCATCTGTATGGAGTTCAAAGAAGTTTGGTATCTAGATTTTGCTAAACATCATCCCGCTTGAAAGTTTGATGACCTCCAAATTCTTGTGAATCGGTCTGTATCTTGTAGGTTTTGTTCACAAAATTCAATCTCTTAGTGTTTCCAATCGGTATTGCTGATCATGCACGACCTTTGATAAATGCCCAAAGGATGAAGTGATGAAAGGAATGAAGAAAAAGCTAAAAACCAATCAGACACTCAAGCACAAGCCAAATACCACTGTAAGACCGAAGTTTTTTTATGGTCCCTTCATACCCATTTTGTATTGCATTAACTTGTCATTTTGGTACCTCGATGGGTAGTGCACTCAGGAGACATCGGGGTCCTTTTTGCATGGATTCCATGTGGCATTCAATTATTCAGAATACTCGAAGACCTACCTCACATCATGAAGGCTGTTGTACGTAGATAATGCTCAGCTTTGTCTCTACTCATATTCTCCATTGATTTTAGAAACTTTTTTGTACTTATATTCTCATAATGATTGTATTTTGCAGGATTTCAAAGCTGCCCTAATTGTTTCTACAGAAGATCTATAGTCGGTCCGGGAGATGCTGTGCGGGTACATTCTTAAGGAGATCCTTGACCGAAATGACAACTTCTATAATAGTGCACTGTGACTTCATTGTACTGACTGACAAACTTGAAACTTGCTGCATTCAGTCTTGTTTAGTACTGCTTGAGAAACCTGCTTGGCTGGGTCAGATGTTGTTGCCTGGATTAGGTAGTTTTCTCTGGACTCCATCCAAACAATGTCCTGATGAGGAGCTTGAAACTTTAGCATGTCGATCTGATGAGGAACTTGATGTGATCTTGCATTGTGTATATATGTGATCTTGCTTGTGCATATATGTGATGAGAATGTGTTTGTGATGTCTCCTTGTTGTGGTGGCTGCCAAATCCTGGCTGTTTCCAGGATGCAGCCCCTGATTTGGTGGATGCCAAATCCTAGTTCGTGTTGGCATTTCTTAACGTCAACACTATGGCACCGGGTAGCGTGAGCGTGTAAGAAACTCCCGGGTACACTGTCGAGTGCGAATGAATCCGCAAGCGCACGGATACACTGTTGTAGCACTTCTCCCTAGGAGAATGAGTATTCCCAAGGGTATCGAATCCACGGGACGGATGAGCTCTGGCTAAAACCTAGCTGATGGTCTACGGACACAACACTGGATGATAGGATAGGTAGAAAGGATCTGCTTGACAGAGCGCAGAGTCTAGCACGGTCCCTCAGGTATAAGCACTCGCATTGGGCGTCAACCCACCCTAGCTGTTTGGGACTAGGAATGTTCTGACAACGGGGCCCTACTCGGTACACGGGCACAGAGGATTTCAAAGGGTCCAACAGGCTGTCACTACTATGGACTACCTCTATCGTTACGCGAATGCACTTGGTATTCGAAGGATAACCTATGGTCCAGACACCACGTCTACACCACTAACTACTACTATAGCTTGACACCGTCTGACATCTTGGTAGCCCTACTATAGCACTCCGTATAAATACGGAACTACGAATCCGCGAGGGAGATACTGGCACTAGCTCAAGGTATACTCTATCACTCATGCAAGATCACGAATGCACTTTGATCTAATTAGAGATATGCAAGAGCATCAACTTTGTTCTAATAGACAAGCTAACATACAAACGTAATGCAAACTTATGATCCAGCTCTACTAGATCGAAAAGGTTGTGTTCGAAGAACACTAGCCTCTAAATCAAGAACGAACGAAGAATACAAGAACAATTCACCTATGCATGCATACGACTTTAGTCTAAATAGAAAATGTCGAAATACTCATTTTAGTCTATATGAAGAACCAAGGCATCGCTGAGTTTCGTTCTTGAGGAAGATGTCATGAACATGACATGGCCCCAAGCATTCCCCCTCACTTCGTAGCACTAATCCTATACAAAGAGCTCTCCTCTCCTAAAGAGAGAGGCTCCAAGGCCAAAATGAAGAGGAGGAGGAGAACTTGTGACAGAACTGCTCAAATTAAATCTATATTATTGCCTAAACCATTCCATTTGGTCATTAAGCAATAGTACAGAAGTAACTTGTCGCCTCTGTCGGGTCAAGCTCGGTAAATCACGTTAACAAGGATCGAACACTTGTACATCAAAACTCACACGACAGCGATTCCAGAGACAAACATTTCACAAACATTACATCAAGCTCCGTAAGATTCATTATTACAAACCAAGTCTTTTGCATAAGGTAAATAGTTCAGAGTTCGAAACACAATGGAACTAAACTACTAAACGTCATAAGTAACATCATAGGAGGCCATCCATGACGTCACTAAGTACTGTCATCCTCCTACTCAACTTCCCAACCGGGTGGGAGAGATCCAGGCCACGGGAACCCATCATCATTCATATCACCTGAAAACAACATCAAAAGCAAGGCTGAGTATACTAATACTCAGCAAGACTTAAACATCGGGTGATGGGAAATCACCAACTCTCTAGACATGCAAGACTTTATGGCTAGTGGGTTGTTTTGCTGAAAAGCAACAAAGAGTATGTCCTTACTTTCAAGTTTTAGCTCAAAATTTTAGTTGATTATCCATTACTAAGTAAGCAACTGTTGCAAGCATGAGTTTTGCAAACAATTAAGCATATATCCATGTTAAATCTCAATTCCATCATTAACGAGACATAGAGTGTATGGTTAAGCAATCTCGGGTAACGGTGAGAGGCCGACGATCGATCGATTAATAACCTTGCAAGGGAAACCTAAACACACGGGAGAATGCACACCCAAAAAATAGCCAACTAGAAACCAATAGGGGGTGGGGTGAGCACCAACCACGTGATTCCCAACCGTCCTCGATTCAGGATCCATTTCTACAGTCTTTGGTACAAGGCTTGCTGGTCACGGAGACACATGCTGCCCAGCTTCACACATGCACCACATTGCTACAGGCAGGGGGGACTCTTCCCAAGATTAGTGGTCATAGATCCCTTACCGGATTCAGAAGGTACTAGGCTTACCGGTCCCATTCCCGGCAAATGTTTTGTATGTTCAAATGCTTAACCACAGACCTACTGGCCGGAGCCGGTCCCATGCTCTTACCACATGAGCATATCCATTTTACAAAGTCTTATGATTCCAACATAAGAAACCTATAGCTCGCGAGTGACGAACATCACTCGCCTTTTACTGTGTCCTTAGAGCATGGCAACTAGCGACCTATCATGCTAGTATTTGAGCATAGGAACCTATGATCATGCATCTAGGGTTTCAATTCAACTCCTGAAATGTAAATGCACAAACTTAGCATAACATAATTGTAAAAGTTAGAAAACTGGGTTATGCTCCGGGGCATGCCTTCACTAGCAAAGTCAGTGGAGAAATCCTCCGAACTTTGGTTCGGGTCTTGCAGCACCTCCACCATGTTCACTTCTCCTTCAGCTAGATCTCCTTCGGATTCCGGCACCAACTCGTAGTTTCCGTCCGGAAGTTCTACACGACATGCATATGCATTAACTTCATGTATGTATAAATGAGGAGTGAGAACGTAGTTTAGAATTGAAGGGTAAACGTGGGGGTGTATGGCTGACCAGATTCACCTAGACAAGGATGTATTCAGCATACTCTTCCTATCAAAGTAAGAGTGTGTGTGTGGTTTAACTTTCTCAATTAATGGTGATTGTGTGCACATTTAAAGTAATTAATTAATTTCTCTTCACCAAAATAAGGGTGATGTTCATGAGTTGCATTGGTGAAGCTTAAACAAAAGATTTAAATTGCACACAAAAGGTGATCTCTATTTTCCTTTTATTTCTTGGATTAAGTTTGATTTATTTCAAAAATTCATTATGGAAGAAATACAAACAATGTGACCATGAAACTTGGTAGACAGGAACATAATATAATACATGAGCTACTGCCAAAATTTTAGATCAATCCAAGCCATAGATCTAGCATGAAAAATACAACTAGATTCATTCATTAAAAATAAAAATAAATCATACAGAAATAAATATACCACATCTTGAGCCAGAAATTCATGTAGAGGTGCAAAACATCTAACCATGCTGAGATATGCACTTACTCAGCAAAGAATAGTTAAATTACTTTAAATTTATGAAGAAAGGTTAAACTGGTGCAAAAATTACTTGACCCTATTAGTCATGATAAAAACATATCTACCATTTATCATGAGTGCAAAACCATTAAACAGGATCATAGAAAAAAGATTGGATCTAAAAGGTCAACATATTAATTTACAAAAATCATAAACATGAGAATTGCTGAAAATCAACTTTAATTCATAACTAAAGATCTACTTGATAACTATGTGCCAAATTTGAACCAGGTAACCAACATGGTATATAAGACAATATATCCAAAATTGAGCTTCAGATCATGCATAGAATTTGAATTATTTCAAATCTAGCCAAACTGGTAAATTCAAAATTATTTAAAATATACACAGAAGTTTGAAAACTTCCTTTGTAGAAAATTTTGTTCTAGTCGTAAGGATCAGAACAAAACTGAGTTTGCATTTTTACAATTTTTCTATGATTTAACATGTATTTTACTAGATCTAGCAATTTGAAACTAAAAAGGAAGAATCCTTTTGCAGAAAGGCCCTTGACTTTTACACAGAAATCCTTGGAAAGAAACTGGGATTCACAATTCGGCCCTCGGCGGCGCGGCTGAGATCGTCGGCGGCGATTGGGGCCGGACTGGCTCGGGCGAGCGGCGGGGGAGGACCAGAGGCTCACCAAGGTGCTGTCTATGGCCGGCGTTGGGCACGGGAAGGCGCCGGCGAGGTGCGGCGGCGGAGCAGTGGCAGAGCAGCCGCGACGGCACTGGTTCCGGCGAGCTGGGTGGTGGTGGTTGACAACAAGCGGCTAGGGAAGTTTCAGTAGGGCCTGGGGGTGGCTCCGGTGTGCTTCGTGGCCGGCGGAGTCGAGCAGGACAGGGAGCTCCACGGCGGCGCTCGAATGGCGGCGGCGGAGCAGGGTGAGGACGGCGTGGCGCTGCGGCTCGGCAGGGGGGGCGCTGGCCTTTATTGGCGTCGGCGAGCTCGCGTGGATGCCACGCGGTCCCTGGCCGGCTTCCCGCGTGAGCAAGCAGCCACCCAAGGCACGCACAAGCACCGTCGAGGCGTGGCGCACGGCGCGCGGGGGGCGCGGGCGGGCGCGGTTCCGTGCATGCCACCTGGCGCACCACTGGGCCGGCTCCACCCTGGGGAGGTGTACCTGTACGTGGCACACTTGACGACACAGGCAGGGTCCACGTACGATCACAGCACGGATGTCGAAACGGAAGCGGCTGGCGCGGCGCACGCGTGTCAGCGCTCTGGAGCGCGCACCAGCGTTTCCGGCGTGCAAACATTTTGGTCAAGGCACGTTTGACCAGCCCTAGCTCCAAAATTTTGAACTGCACTTCGAAATCTCCAAAAACAAAACTTGTAGACTAGCTATCCCTCTCAAACTTTTGTAAAGGCCGACCTATGTAAAACTCTATGGATTTGGAGTAAAATTTGTTTGAACTTTGGGATTTTCTCTATTTGGTCAAAATGAGTCCTTGAGCTTTGACCAAGATTTTGAGGGCTTTCCACTTCGAATTTCAAAAACTGCCAATTGAATGAAATGTGTCCCATGCAAAAATGAGCAACTTTCATATTGGCTGATGTTGAAGTTGTTATATGAAAAGTGGAGTTTGAAT
Source organism: Cenchrus fungigraminus (assembly GCA_036936925.1). Classification (NCBI taxonomy): domain Eukaryota; kingdom Viridiplantae; phylum Streptophyta; class Magnoliopsida; order Poales; family Poaceae; genus Cenchrus; species Cenchrus fungigraminus. The sequence goes on from CM072775.1 coordinate 27,853,610, forward strand.
TGAGCCATCAAAATAGGTCAAAAAGGAGCTTTAGGGGGTGATTAAGATGCCCAGGGTTTTTCTCCCACTTACAAACCAAAACTCAAAAAGTGCCAATGGACAAAGTTGTGTCCCATGAAATTCTTGACAACTTTTATTTTGGCCGAATTTGAAGTATTTAGTGAAAATTTGGAGAACGAGCTAGATCATTAGAGAAAGGTATAGTGCTCTAAGGGTTTGACTTGGGTTTTGAGAGGTTTGACCTAGGGTTAGGGGTCTGACCAAATCAACCATGTTAAGTACCATGCTGAGCCTTGTTAACGATGGTGATCACTGTTACATAAAATCAGGGATGTTACAACCTACCTCCTTACAAAGATGAAGTTAGGGAAAACACTTACGATTCCAGGATTGTAGAAAGCCTGGATACTTGGTGTTGAGATAATGTTCCGTCTCCCAAGTAGCTTCTTCTTCAGTATGGTGGCTCCATTAGATTTTATACATTTTTACCGAATGTCATCAAGTCTTCTTCTCTTTTTGATCCAAAATTCTCAGAGGATGCTCAACCATGGATAGGTCGGGTTCGATCCAAGCATTGGAATCGATGATAACTTTTATCTCCGGCTTATTTGCACATCTCCTTAGTTGTAAAACATGAAACACATTGTGGATTGCCGAAAGCCGTTCAGGAAGCTGAACGCGATAGGCAACCGGTCCACAAACTTGGATGATTTCATAAGGGCCAATATAGCGTGGTGCTAATTTCCCTTTTACTCCAAACCTTTGATTTCCCTTTGTTGGTGAAACTTTGAGATAGACATATTCACCAAGTTGATACGGCTTAGGTTTATTTCCTTGACCATGGTAACGTTGTTGTCACTTTTGAGCTGTCTTTAGATTTGCCTGTATTACTTTTACTTTTTCTTCCGCTTCCACAACTAAAGCTGCACCAAAGAATTTTTTTCCCCGGTCTTTGACTAGTTCAAAGGAGTTCGACATCTCCTTCCATAAAGAGCTCCAAATGGTGCCATTTTCAAACTAGCTTGGTAGCTATTATTGTACGAGAATTCAGCCAAGGACAAGCAATTGTCCCAATTCTTGTCGAAATGGATAATACAAGCCCTCAACATATCGTCTAGGACTTGATTGACTCTCTCAGTCTGACCATCCGTTTGAGGGTGGTAAGCAGAACTGTGAAGTAACTTGGTTCCCATTGAGGTATGTAGGTGTTCCCAGAAACGTGACATGAACTGAGAACCTCTATCGGAAACGATGGTTCTAGGAACTCAGTGTAAACTCATGATGCATTCGATATAGATTTCTTCATATTACTTGGCTGAGTATGTGATATGAACGGGAATGAAGTGTGCGGTCTTGGTGAGTTTGTCCACAATAACCCAGATGGAATCATGGTGCTTAGAGGTGAGAGGTAGTCCCACTATGAAATCCATACTTATATCATCCCATTTCCATGAAGGTATTGGCAAAGGTTGAAGAACACCATCGGTTTTCAAATGACTGGCTTTAATTCTTTGACATGTGTCACACTCGGACACATATTTGACAATCTCTACTTTCATATTTGACCACCAAAAGTTTTCCTTCAAATCCTGGTACATTTTGCTACTCCCAGGATGAATTGAAAATTTGGATAGATGAGCTTCATCCAAAATTTCCTTCCTGAGACTAGTATCATTTGGGACAACAAGACATTGCCCAAACCAAACTATACCCTTTGAGTCTTGGTGAAAACACTTGTATTTAGGATCACCTTCTGACAACTTTTGCCTTATCTTCTTAACATCCTCGTCGTTGGACTGAGCATTTAAAACTTTGTCGTACAAGGTTGTCTCCATGCCAATAGCATTTAATTCACCTTGACTAACAATTTCCAAATTGAGTTTGTTCATCTCGTGTCACAGTGTGTCACTATAGGTATCCACGGATAAGCAATTGCAATGGGCTTTTCGGCTAAGAGCATCGGCAACGACATTTGCCTCACCGGGGTGGTAATGTACCTCCAAGTCATAATCTTTAATAAGTTCTAGCCACCTTCTCTGGCACATATTCAAGTCGGCTTGAGTGAAAATATACTTGAGGGTTTTGTGGTCAGTGAATATATTGCAACGGGTTCCCGTCAAGTAATGCCTCCAAATTTTGAGAGCATGAACAACCGCTACTAATTCAAGATCATGAGTGGGGTAATTCATTTCATGGGGTCGAAGTGCTCGAGAAACATAAGCAATGACCCTATTTTCTTGCTTGAGAACACAACCGAGACCAGTACCCGAGGCATCACAATAAACCTCATATGGCTTAGAGTTGTTTGGTTGAGCCAAAACGGGTGGTGAAGTCAAATGTTGCTTTAGGGTGTGGAAAGCTTTTTCACAATTCTCATCCCACACAAACTTGACCCCTTTCTTCAAAAGTTCAGTCATAGGTTTGGCAATTCTGGAAAAATCCGGAATGAAGCGACGATAATAACCAGCTAATCCAAGAAAGCTTCGAATCTGATGAACAGACTTAGGTGGTTTCCAATCCATCACTTCTTGCACTTTACTTGGATCCACTAAAATACCATCACTAGAAATAGTGTGGCCCAAGAATTTCACACTGTCCAACCAGAATTCATATTTGGAGAATTTAGCATAAAGCTTGTGATCTCTCAAACGTTGCTGAACAATGCAGAGATGCTCGACATATTCTTCTTCATCTTTGGAATAAATTAAGATGTCGTCGATGAAGACCACCACGAACTTATCCAGTTCGTTCATGAATACTGAATTCATGAGGTACATGAAGTAAGCAGGAGCATTAGTCAGCCCGAAGAACATGACTAAAAATTCATGTAGCCCATATCGTGTGGAAAAGGAAGTTTTAGGAATATCACATGGCCAGATATTTATTTGATGATATCCTGATCTAAGGTCAATCTTGGAAAAGACATTTGCTCCTGATAGTTGATCCAACAACACATCAATGCGGGGAAGGAGGTATTTATTTTTGATAGTCACTGTATTGAGAGGCCGGTAGTCTACACATAGTCTCAAACTACCGTCTTTCTTCTTAATGAAGAGAGCAGGACATCCCCAAGGAGAAGAACCCGGGCGAATGAAACCCTTATCCAATAATTCTTAAAGCTGGGTCTTCAACTCAGCTAGTTCCTTGGGTGGCATGTGGTAAGCCCTTTTTGAGATAGGTGTCGTACCAGGTTGAAGTTCGATAATGAACTCAATATCTCGGTCCGGTGGCATACCCGGCAGATCATCAGGGAAGACATCCCGGTACTCACACACCACTGTAATTTCTTCTAATTGGGTGGCTATGGTTACATAGGCACATGAATTCGCAGATACCCTGGATGGTAAGTAGTGCGTTGATGCTCCTACTCTCGGGGAGTTGATTTCTATGCTTCGCTCAGAAATGCTCAAGATCACCTTGTGTTGGGTCATCCAGTCCATTCCTAGGATAACATCTATTCCATCTAGACCCAAGGTTATAAGATTTGTCTGAAAAACCTTGCTACCTAACTCCAAAGGTACCCCAATGATTGGGGTGTTGGAAAAAATTTTCCTCCCGGGGTAACAATCTTATAGACACCCATAGTATGTGTTTCCTTTAAACCCAACTTGATTTGTGTTTGCTTGTTCATAAAACTGTGCGTAGCACCAGAATCAAACAAAATCTTAATAGGTTTGCCTTGAATAGAGAATGTACCCGTCATGACTGCTGCTCCCTCAGGAATTCCCACCATTGTGGTGAAGTTGAGGCGACCCTGCTTGACTTGCACAGTCTGCTTCTTTCCCTTGTCCTTGTTGTCCTGATTAGGTCCACGTCCTTGGTTCTGCTGGTTGCGCTGGTTCTGCTGCTTGGGACGGGGGCACTCATTAGCATAGTGTTCCGTCTCACCACAGTTGTAGCATTTGCCATCCCTAGCATTCCGGTTAGGCTGTGAAGCATTGGGCTTGTAATTCTGTTGCTGATTCTGAGACGACTTAACTACCCAACGTCCAGACTGCTGGTTCCTCTGAGAACCCTAGGAAACCTTCTTCACAATGCGAAACTTCAGATTAGGCGCATTGTTAGAGTTGAACGCAGCCTTCCTCTTCTTTGCATTTTGCATCCTCTTCATAGCATTTTCTTGGGAAATAGCCAAATTCACTATCTCATGGTAGGTGTTGGACTTGATGGGGTTCAGCCTTTCATAAAGCTCAGGATCAAGACCACGTCGGAAACGATCCATCTTTTTCTCATCATTATCCACATGATATCCCCCATACTGACAAAGGTTGTTGAATTTCTAGGCATATTGATACACCGAGTCAGATCCTTGCCTTAATGCCAGTAATTCACTGATCTTCCGATCAACCATTCCCTGAGGAATGTGATGAGTCTTGAATGCTGTTTTGAACTCATCCCAAGTAATGGCATGTCTAGCCGGTTGTGTCATCTTAAAGTGCTCCCACCAGATCAGAACAGGACCACGAAGTTGTAAGGCTGCAAAGCAGGCCTTGCGCTCCTCTAAGCATGGCAGAGTGAGAGCATCGAACCTGTCCTCAATGGCACAAATCCAAGCATCAGCCTCCAGTGGTTCTTCTGCTTTGGTGAAAATTGGTGGCTTCATGCCCGTAAAGTGCTCATTCTTGGCCACTTGTGGCTGGTCATCACGCGGATTGCTGCGTTGCTGCTGCTGATTGTGCAAGATCTAGCGCATCATATTAGCTTGAGCCAAAAAGAAGGTCTCCATGGGCATCATGGGAGGTGGCAGTGGCGGATTGCTGCCACTGGCATCACCGAACCCATAGGGAGTATTGCGAGTGGGACGCACCATCTGAAAAAATTTTGGAATCGAGATTAGTCACATATTCACAAGCTTGCAGATAGAATTATGCACAAGTAGAACATGTGCAACAATCCATTCATTGCAGAATTTTTCAGGAGGGTCAGCCGCAATACTGAAATGAAAAATTCATATCTCCCGGCTCGATTCACGGATGTGTCTCCAACTTGGTCAGAAGGAGCATCATTGCGTGCACTACGATTTTGGTATTCAACTGATCTATGAATTTTTATATTACCATGCTTGAAAAATTCACTTACCCACTCTCTGTCCTGGCTGTTTTTCAGCCAGCCGAGGGTTACAAAAATATTCACAACTTTCAGCACAAAAGGGAAATAAGGTTGAAAATTTGTGAGCATGAACAAAATAAAATTTCCAACAACTTTCCTTCTTATTGCACAGCTCAGATTTGACCATAAGGAGGTTCAAATTACAGATTACTAGAACTGCTGCAGAAAGTCTTACAACACTGGATCATACACTAGAGTACAACACATGATTACAACACATGCTAGGTCCTCATTCAACCTACTAGTGGTTAACATGAATCTCCTAGCCATATAGAAGAATGCCCCATCTATGTCTGCCTATCCCGTCCACGGACCAAGATTAGGCCATCGTAGGAGTACACATGCTATACTAGCTACTACCATCTAGAAGTCATCTAGGTTGCCTACTGAGGAGGCGCTAGAAGCAGACGAAGCAATCTCCATTGGCTCTGCCTGTGGTTCTTCCTTCTCACTGTCTATCATGGACTGAGGGTCATCCGGATTATCCTCCATAGCTTCCGGAACTGGTGGTTGTGGCGGCTGCTGTAGCATAGCAATCATGCCATGGGCAGCACCCAGATCCTTGTCCATCAGCTCTAGCTGCTCTTCCATTTGTGCTAGTGCTTGTATGTGCTATAAGCGCTCATCCCTCATCTGATCCATTTGTGGAGTCCCGTAATAGTCTGAAGACGATCAGCGAACTGATTTACCCACTGAGCCGCACAGGTCACCCAGCGAGCCTCTCTAGCCTCCAGTCCAACAATCCTCAGTCGTGCCTCAGCAAGGTCTCGCTCCAGCCCCATGTAGCTAAGGGAGATGGAGCGCAGGTGGTGAGTCCGTACTCCCAACACTCCAGCAGTGTCGAGAGCAACGGTGGACACGTCTGTGGTAGCCACACTGCGGAGAGCCTGAAGACGGTACAGTGCGACCATGCACCGTGACATCTCGTGCAGTACACCCAGTGGGGTCCTCTCAGTCAGAAGCACTACCATGTTCCCTATGCGGTTCCTCCACGCGGGATCCGCGGGGTCCACGGTCGGAAGTAGTCCCACCGGAGTCGAAGAAACCTCAAGAGGGTGCTGGTCACCAAAGGCGTTCAACACTCTCAAAGTAGCAACCTCAAGTGTCTCCATCATGCGGATGCTTAACACATCCATGCTCAGGTCCTGCCATTCCGAGTGAGTGGGATGAAGTGGCACGGTCACCCGAACATAGCAGCGAGGCACTCCAAGCTGTGTGGTCTCCAATGCCTCGTATGTCGGAGGAGTAGCGTATCCTGATGAGCGAAGGGTGTCCCACAAAATGCGGGCAAACCCCTCAAGATGTAGTCCGTCGGTGCGAACCATCCCGCCAGGACGTACCTCCCAGAATAGCAGTCCAGCCATCTGTATCAACAAAACTCCAACTGATTAGTGTGAGTTAAAAGATAACAGATTCTGTCCAGAGCACAAAAATGCATGTAACTCATATTCTTGTAGGCTAAAAATTCTCAAAATTTTCCAGCTCCTCAGTGATGTTATTTGACCCAAAATTGGTATTCACAAGTTGGGCTAAAAACAAAAGGAAGATACCCTGATAGACCAAAGTTCAGTTCTCTGTCTCCCAGGAAAAACAGCAAGCAGACATGAACTAAATTGAGAATAACTACAGATTCCCTTGCTAAAAAATTCTGAAATTTTTACAGCAGGATCTTGACAAGATTTGACACAACTTTTGTATCTAACTGAGAGACATGGGTACCCATGGGTCCCCACCGGCCAGGGTCCCAGGGGCCCCGACAAGTGGACCCGACCTTCCAGAAGACCCGTCAACCTTACAAGTGGGCCCAGCGACCTTATCCGTGCCTTCGAAGACCGCGGGCGACCTGATCAGGATCCAGGAGGATCCGCGAAGCCTTGGCGTGCAAGTCAAGACACGGCGACCTGGCGCGCCACCGCCTGTAGCTCCGGGTATCACGGGATACTCCTTGTAATCCGGGAGATAAGCTTCCCACAGTTGTAACCGACCCCGTCACGGGTCAACCGATGTCACACCCTGAAATTTCTAAATTTCAGAATGTGAATAGAAAGAATAATTAAACAATGATTTTCTCATAATTTTAAAATTTTCCAACATTTATTTTTTCTTTACAGGAGATCTAGTATAGGAAAAAGTCATTGTTTGATTTTCTGAATTAAATAAATTGGTTCGATGTGAGTGTTGCATTCATGCCGATGCATCTTGGTGTTTGTTGAGTGCAAAAAGGCTTCAAAAATACGTTTAGGTGCTAAACAAAATCTTATGAGAATTTTCCAGCTTTTTCTGGGGTTTATTCTCTTTCCTCGAGCTATTTCTATTTATTAGAAGGCTCTAAAATCTTTTTCATGAGCTCCAGACACTTTATTTGGATTCATCGTGTCCCTAACTATCTCTGAACTGTCATTTATTTTGAATGCTCCAAAACTATTTGAGCTTCTACAATTTGGTCGTCATCAAATATTCTTCCAAATATTAAGAGCCACGGCATGCTGCTCTCTCTCCCAGCCCATTAACTATTTTCTCTATTTCTTTTCGTTCAAGTGGATGCTAGCAGCCCAGATAACTCTACCTACAACTGAAGTTTGGTTTTAGATTAATTGGAGAAGCACGGCAAGGGCTTAAGGACGGTCCAACATGCTGTATTGTCCAGCCATGTTATTTATGATGTCCTTTTAATCAGTTTTGCCCTATGCCCTAGCTCAATACCTCGATCTCGTCTAGCTGCCGCCGCAGCTGCTCGAGGAAGCCTCTGCTGATAACCGTCAACTCCGACGGCCATCCGTGCCCTGAGAGTCACCGAGGAAGTCCATCCCCAGGTCGCCGTTGCCGAACTGCTGCTTGTGGTGAGGAGGAGAACGTCCACGTGAAGTTTGAATCCCGCAGCGATCTTAAACGGAGTTCTGTGGCTGTATCTATCAACTGTCGTTTTCCATATGTGAGCATATTCCATCCCTCGTTCAGTTTTTTCTGAATTGTATTTTGCATCTCAAATTCTCAACTGTATCTCCCTAATTTCCAATCGTGCCGCCGGCCGTGAATCCTCTCCTGGTTTTCCGGCTTATTTATTCTTTGTGTCCATGTGCAAGTCGTGATCAATCTGCAGCTGAAAGTAAGTCCTGGCTTCTCTTTTGTTATACCATTGGTTGACGAGATTGAAGTCATGGACACGTGCTATTTTCTGATCTCAGATGAGACGCTGACCGTAAGCTTTTCCTTGGTCCAAACTCGATCAGCTTCTACTGACAAGATAACTTTCCTACTCACCATGAAGCCGTCTACAGCATCTTCGTCACCGGCCGGGGATCCATCACTGCAGCAAGCCGTTCACCATCCTTGTACGCCGGCCGCTGGGAGGGTTTCACCATGAGAACAGCCAGCGAGGTGAGCCAGGAGCTCGAGGTTGTCGTCCGACCCTGTGATGCCAAGGGAAGCAGAAGCATGTCCCACGCTAATGCTGAACCAGTGGTGTCATCCTCAGGTTCTGTCTCTGCTCGTCGTCGTCGAGTTCAACCACAGCTCGTCGCCGGTAATCGTGTGGGTGAGCCCTTCATCACGCAATAGTCCATCTCCTCCTGTACCGTGTTTCCGCTGACTCTTGCATCTCCCTTCTTCTATGCCGTTGGCAGCTCCTGCACTGCTGCTGCTGTCTGCGCGTTGAGCAGCTACCTCCTGCTGCCCTGCCAACTAAGCTGCACCTTCTTCCAAAGATATCCACAAGCCATGCAAGACTACACGTAATCCATTGATTGCTCCTGGATGAGTTACGTATAGCCATGCATGCATGTCCGTAAGTCACAATCAATTCCTTTGCCACCAGATTTCTTTATTGCTTAAGTGGCTTGATGACATCATGCTTGCATCGTGCTTAAGCAATAATAATTTTGTTTATCTCAAATTACATGCACGTATGCACATCACCATGCAACGTGATTTTGAGCTAACTGTTCATTTGCATGCAGCCATGTAATTCACGCATGTTCACCATCATGTTAAATACCTATGCTTCTATATTCTTGAAAACCATACCTTATTCAGTTATTATTTAAACTTTTCTTGCATTCACATGATCTTAGAATCAATATCCATCCTTTAGTGTGTTCTTTCAAATCTATTCTATTGATTGGTGTATTGTTCTTAGTTGTACTTGTTGCTTTGTATGTTGTGCCCGATGTTTGCTTCGAGTAGAAGAAGGATCGTTGTTCGTTGCTTTGAAGATGAAGAGTTTCAAGAAAGCGAGCTGAAGAAAGAGCAGTAAGAGTAGTTTTTCGTTGGAGAAAGGCAAGTGTCCCTAACCACCTTCTACCTATGCTTTATTACAAGATTACTATGCATTAATCGGAACATGGAGCGACCACCCAGGAAAACAGTGCAACCACAAGACATATGGCTCTGTCTTGGCCAATTAATTAGAAACCTTAGTGTTTGGTATGCTTTACCTGAAAGGGGTTAGGGGGTGCCGGTAGTTGGTGTATAGCCCGGCCCTCAGACTGATCTGCTCTATGGTAGCTTCGCAGTCTCGAGAGAGGTTTATGCATTGCGCTGTCATGTAACCTAGCGAGCAGCCTACATTAGGGAATCTTTGTAAAGGCCTCGTAGCGTCCCTATGCAATCACACCTAGGTAGTGTGGTATGATGCCTGATCCGCATCGCATGGTTGGGTCTAAAGTTCTTTGGGACTTTTACGCGACTTGTGGGTAAAGATGTACAACCTCTGCAGAGTGTAAAACTAACTAGTTAGCCGTGCCTACGGTCAAGGGCGGCCTGGACCCTCACATGATTAATTAAACTTAAAGATGGACTTTAAATCGCTTTCTGGTTATTTCTTGTGGCCTTGCTGAGTACCAACCATAAGTGTACTCATCCTTGCTTACTGCTGCTCAGAAGCAAAAGGTGTGAAGCTGTTGAAGATGGTGTTGATGCTAGGCGTACGCAGCCCCCAGTCGATTGCTTGTGGAGTTGGCGCCTCCGTTTCCAGGATTGAGCTGTATAACTCTGATAGAATAGTAAGTTTTGTTTATGTTCTTTACGTGATACTGTTACTGTTATTAACTTTTGTCTACTATATGTATGAAACTTGATCCTGGCATACATATAGGTTTGCACTTGGTTTGTTTTTCTAAAACCAGGTGTGACAACCGACCTGCGCATGCAAACCCTAGCCCGTCCCCCCATATAAGGCGGCCTAGGGTTCCATGCACAGGGACAACTCAACTCATCCTCGCATAATCCACCACAACTGTACGTAGGGTTTTACTCTCCGGAGGCCTAAACCAGTCTAAACCCTTTGTCTCCCCGTGTTCTTCGCCATACTCGCCTAGTTCCGAGTTCACCACGTGGACTACCACCTACGCTCTTAGGTCCCGATCCTCTCCAATAACCTGCAAACCTCTAGGGTAACCCCCTAGCGGATCTGTCCAGGTCTCACCCCTTGACAGTTGGCGCGCCAGGTAGGGGCGATCGGGAACTCGCTGTGCAGCATGGTGGCCCAATCTGGCGTCGTCTTCCCGGCGAGCATGGCGACCTTCCTCGTCGACCCCGTGGAGATCTGCTTCGGATCCTTCATGTCGACTTCTCCTGCTCCGGCAGCCTCCACTCCTCCGGTGACCTCTAAGCAGGTCGTCACGGCGCCCATCGCCGTCTCTGTTCCCGATCCTGCATCGGAGACCCACCCACCCAGACCCTGTGACCTTGTCTAGGGATGGAAAGCGTCATCGGCTCGATGAGGGACACCCTAGAGATCTGCGAACGAGCCCAGCGCTCGGCGCAGACTGCGCTACGCCACGACGCGTTCCCTTTCGGCCAGAAGTCTGCACCCGGCCTTCGCCTGAGCCAGCTGCTTAAGCCTCCCCAGATCCAATCTGGACGGCGACCTTCTCGCGACCCAAGGTCGGCACCTCACGCAAGGCGCAACCCCCTCGATGTGCCCTGCACCTACCACAAGGGTGCGAAGCACACCCTCCGCGGGTGCCGCCTGCGGAAGAAGATCGACAACGAGCTCCCTCTCTGAGATAAGCGACCTACCCAGTCTCCGGACTGCGGGGAGTTCCAGAAGGTCCGGGTTCGCATCTCCCCCAATGACTCGGAGATCTTCTTCCGTCAGGTGATGGTGATCTCCGAGAACGAGCCACCCCGCACGGGTGCGACCAACTCCGAGGAGGCGGCCCGCATCCAAGCTAACGCCCGTCGCGCTGAGCGCCGTGCGGAAGAGCAGCGGCGCGTCTTGCCCTGCGCTCGAGACCTACGTCTCGAGTTTGAGGAAACTGGGATCCCGACCTTCAACAGCCCCCAGGCCAACCTGGGTGCGGCTATTACCCGACTGCAGCAAGTCCAGATGCCTGAAGCTGAGCAGGCCCTCGTGTACCTTCGGGTCGCCAACACCCTGGTGGAAGAGAAGAGCGCGGCCTCCAAGTCCAGTGCGTCTTCGTCGACCCGCCACTCACGCAGTCGATCTCTTCGACCTGCGCGTAGCCATCTCTCTCCCATCCGGGAGGAGCTTGCTTAGCACAACCCTGAGCAACCCGCCCAGCAGCCTGCTGCTACCCGCGACCTTCGCGTCAACCTCGACGCCAACAGGCGTGCTCGCGATGCCCGTGTCGTCGTCGACCAACGTCACCGAGAGCGCGAGGAGCGCGAGCTCCGTCACCGCCTGGATTACGACCGCGAGTACGGCGCACCCGGGGGTGTTCACCGCATCATGGAGCGCGAGCTCCGTGATCAACATGAGATCGAAAATCGGTGACGTGCCAAGTACGACACCGATCACGGCGACCCCGCCGTCATCCAGACCAACTGGGATCAGCAGCCACGCTCCCAGGTTGTCGTCCCGGAGCGCAGCGTCCACTCCGCACCAAGAGAGGTCACCCCGGCCAGAGGCTCCGGCGACGACCTAGCTCTCAACGCCTTCCCGGCGCTGGATGCCCGCTCCAAGAGGGTGGAGTACCCCGACAACTTCAAGCCCAACATCAAGCCGTATGATGGGCGCTCCGACCCTAACATCTAGCTGTCGACCTACTATGTCACCATCAAGGCGGCTGGTGGTAGCTTCGACCATATGACGGCTTACTTCCCACTGGTGATGGGCAAGGCCCTTTCGCTGTGGCTCAACAACCTTGAGCCTGGCAGCATTAAGACCTGGGCCGATCTGTCCCAGGCCTTCACGTCGAACTTCCAGACGACCTATGACCACCCTGGAAACGCCTTAAGCCTGGGGCGGATCATGCAGAAGCCGAAGGAGCGGCTCCGCGACTACAACACCCGGTTCTTCGAGAACCGAAACAAGTGCGTAGGTGTTAGGGACGACCAGATAATCGACAGCTATAAGAAGGGCATCAAAGATCGCAAGATCATTGAGAAGATCCATGAGGCTAGCCCGACCAACGTCAAGGAGCTCATGGTCATCGTCAACAAGCTGATGGACACGGAGGATGCACTCCAGAATCAGTTCGACGCTGATAACACTGGTACATCTGGTATTGCAGCGGACAAGCTCCGCAAGTGACCTTCTGAGGTCCTAGCGGCTGATGGGCGCCATGGTTCGACCTTCAACCAGGAGGAGTTCGACCTGGCGCTCGACAGCATCTGCGGGTTCCATGAGGGGGCCACCCACACTCTTCGCGAGTGCTCCCAGTTCAAGAGGGCCTTCCGCGCCCCCGCGGACCCTAAGTGACAACGGCCCCTACAACAACAACTACCGCCGTGACGATCGGCGTGATCGGCATGACGACCGCCGCGAGGAGCGATACGATGACCGCCGCGAGCCACCTCGCAGCGACCCACCTCGCAGCAACCCTCCTCCAGCGGCTCCCCGCGACGAGATGAACATGCCTCCTCCTCCGGCGTCAAGCAACCCCAATGGGCCTTTCCAGGCCGCAACCCGCGCGATCAACATGATCGTTGGTGGCATCAAGTCCAGCGCCAGTAGGAGGCGCTACAAGAAGGACAAGCGCGACGTCCACCTCGTCCACACTCAGCCAATCGTACATCTACATTGGTCTGAGCAAGCGATTACGTTCTCCAGGGACGATCACTAGGTCCACATCCCGGATCCCGGGTCCTATCCGCTCGTTGTCGAGCCCACGGTGGACGGAGCCCTACTCTCCCAGACCCTGATCGACAGAGGCAGCAGGCTCAACAACATCTTTGTTGAGACCCTCAAGAAGATGGGTTTCGACTTTGACAAGATGACGGAGTGCGACGAGCACTACTACGGCATCGTCCCCGGGAAGGCGGCCTACCCCCTGGGTCGGGTCTCCCTCCCTGTTACCTTCGGCACGGAGGCGAACTTTCGCACGGAGTACCTCAACTTCGAGGTCGCCAACTTCAAGTCCTCCTACCACGCGATCCGAGGTCGCCCGATGTTGGCCAGGTTCAGGGCCATCCCGCACTACACCTATCTGGTGTTGAAGATGCCGGCTCCACATGGGGTCCTCTCCGTCAAGGGGGGCCTCATTGTCTCCTTCCGCTGCAACACGGAGGCCCTTGACCTCGCCGCGACCTCCGCTGCTGCCGACGCCTCCGCAGTCTTGGTCGTCGAGGCCAACCAGGTCGACCCTGTCGACCAGTCTGTCCCAGAACAGAAGCGCACCGACATCGCCCTTGACGTGGCTCCCTCGACGAAGAAGGTCTGCCTCGGCCTTGCCGACCCAGAGAAGACGGTGGTGATCGGTGACCGGCTCGACCCCAAACAGGAACTCGCGCTCACCAGCTTCCTCCGGGACAACGCTGACATATTCGCTTGGAGTCCATCGGATATGCCGGGTGTCCCCAGGGAGCTGGCTGAGCACGCCTTGGATGTAAGTGTGAGACATGGGTACCCCTGGGTCCCCACCGACCAGGCTCACGGCCGTCCCTGACAAGTAGGTCCGGCCTACCAGAAGACCCGCCGACCTGTCAGTGGGCCCAACCGACCTAGTTGGCAGCCCACACGACCTCCTGAAGACCTTCCAGAAGATTCCCCCGACGACCTAATTCAACACGACCTCAAGACTTGGCGTACAAGACAAGACATCGGTGGATTTAGACCAAAGCAGATCGACGGATATGGCAAATGTCGTAGTCAGCTAGTTTTAGGTCTCCTGGTCGTATCCGACCTGGAGTCTGGGAACCGACCTCATCCGCTGGCCAATATAAGGCGGACGAGGTGACCCTTGTATCAATACGCAATCCTCAAGCAATCTACACCAACAACTGGACGTAGGGTTTTACTCTCCAGAGGCCCGAACCAGTATAAACTCGCCGTGTTCTCTGTGTTCCGTGTGCTCTTGTACAACCTTCGAGTTCTTAGCCTTAGATTCCACCCCGCCGAACAACTAAACCACAGGGATTAACACCCCCGTGGGCTGTCCAGATCTCACCATCTGACAGTTGGTGCGCCAGGTAGGGGGGAATCAAGGTTCTTCGTGCAACTCGATGGCTTCGACCAACGGCGTCATCTTCCCGGAGAGCATGGCGGACATCCTCGCCAATCCCGTCGACATCTGCTTCGGCTCCATGCCGGCGAAACCCACCGCTCCAGCCGCCTGCCTCGTCATCGAGAGCAACGCGGTCACCTCCGACCAACAGATCGGGACAGATCTGTTGACGGAATCCCACCCACCCACTCCTAGCGACCTGATCGCGGGAATCGATCGTGTTGAAGGCATGCTCTCCGACACGATCAAAATCTGCGAACGCGTTAAACGCCCTCGCAGGACCTCATCATCATCTAGCATGCCTCTTGGCTTGCGGAACGCAGCTCACATAGCATCCCACTACATGAAACGCAAGATCCAGATCGAATCTGGACCCAAGACACCAGATCGTGGAAACCGCAGGAGTCACCTCGACGAACCCTGCCCTATCCACGAGAATCCCAAACACACGGCTCGCCAGTGCCGTGTCCTCAAGAAGCTTCGACGACCTCTTACTGCGGCCCATCGCCGCCAGATGAACCGGGAGCCGTCTCCGGACTGCCTCACGTTCCAGATCGCCCGCACAACTATCTCCCTGAACTATCCGGGAGAAGAGCTCGAGACCCTAGATCGCGAGGTCTTGGTCGTCTCTGCGGATGTACCACCTCAAGATGGAGAAACAGATGAACAACGCGTGGAGCGCGAGAATGCCAACGCCGACAGAGCTGCTCGTAGGCAACAAGAACTCGCTGCAGCTGCTCCAGCCGCAGGTCAACACGCAGCCAACGCTGGGCAAGGCAACGACAACATTGGGGCGCAAGCACCTGCAGCACCAGCAAACCATCGGTAGCATGAGCCACGTGCAAACCACCTGCGTGCAAGAGACCTCCTGGGGGACTTTGAGCGGGATGGCCTCGACGTCTACCACTCTCCTCAGACCAACTTGGGAGCCGCTCTTGCTGCACTAAACCAGCTTGAGGATACTCCCACGATACGGCATCTCCAAGCTAATGTCCGCGTCACCACTGCTCAGATTGAAGAAAGAGGCCCTGGATACAGGAGATCGGCAGCAAGTTCCTACTCCAGGAGTAGATCGGAACGTCCTCGCCAACGATGTCGTAGCAACGGTCCCCTTGAGCCAGTAGCTGAAGAGGGACGAGGTGAAAACGAAGTGATGCAACCGGCCAACCCCGCCGCCAATGCTGGAGCTAACCCTGCTGCCAACCCTGCTGCCAATGCTGCAGCCAACCTTCCAGTCAATGCTGCTGCCAATGCTGCAGGTAACGTCGCCAACAATGCAGCTAATGCTGCCAACGCCCAAGCAAACACCGCCGCAAACCCAAGGCAAAACGCCGGAGCACAACCTCCACCGGTGCAAGCTAACCACGCTGAAGGAAGTCAGCGTCGACGTATAAGAGACGAAGTGGAGATAGCACGACGTGCTAATTACGACCGCGATCATGGGGTCCCCGACGCCCTTGATGCCAACAACCCCGTCCAAGCAACAGAGCTGCGGAACATGCATGACCAAGAACTTCTACGACGCGCCCAGTACGACCAAGACAATGGCCCTCCCGATGACCTCTACGTCATCCCGACGGCATACGCCCCGTCAGCAAGCCCGGGTGCGGTCAACAATTTCCCTGCGTTCTCACGACGTCTCCGGACGATCAGATACCCCAAAGACTTCAAGCCAGCTATCGAGAAATACGACAGTCGCTCCGACCCAAGTATATGGCTCAAAATGTACAGCATCGCAGCACGCGCTTCTGGAGGCAACGAAGACCACATGGCGGGATACTTCTCCCTTGTGATGGGCAAGGCGCCACTCCTGTGGCTCGACAATCTCCCAGCAGAGTGCATCACCTCTTGGGCAACATTGTCTCGGCTCTTCACGACCAACTACTAGGCGACCTACAACCGACCTGGTAACACTCATCACCTCGCCAGAGTGTGGATGAGACGCGACGAAACTCTTTGGGAGTACACCAACCGCTACTTCGAGAACCACAACACCCTCGCGGGTGTCAAAGACGAGGACGTCATCGCCTACTACAAGAAGGGAGTCACCAACATCAAGCTCTTCGAGAAGATCCATGAAGCTGACGCTCACACCATCGCCGACCTCATGGCTTACGTCGACAAGCTAGTCGACACTCAAGACGCAGTGATGCATGACTTCAATGGAGAGGATCACGATGATGGAGGAAACAGGTCGCACAAGCGATCTGGCGAAGCTTACATGGCAGATCCACCAAGACCTTCCACCTTCCTTGAGGGTGACTTCAACATGGTCATGGACGACCAATGTCAGTTCCATCGCGACGCCAAACATACCATGAGGGAGTGCGAGCAGCTGAAGCGTGCCCTTGGGGTACCCTCCGAATCCAAGAAGGCCAAGAGCGACAACAATGACGACCAGAATGGTGATCGGCGTTTCAACAACCGTAACCGTCGACCTGATCGACGTGATTACCGTGACCGCAGACCCTACCGTCGCAATGACGACAGGGATCGACGTGATTATCGCTGCGACTACCGCCGCGATGACAGACGCGACGACTACCGTCGCAACGATCGTCACGACTACAACCGCAACGACAGGCGTGACGACCGAAGGGGTGATCACCGTGATGACCAGCGCAATGACCGCCGAGATGATCGGCGTGATGATCGACGTCGCCAGGACGACCACAACCGCAATGACAACAACCGAAGGGAGCGCTCTCCACCACCACCACCTAAAGGGGGCAACCCTAATGGTGCGTTTCAATCAGCCAACCGAGAGATCAACTTCATCATCGGTGGTCGCCAAGCGACCAAAAGCAACAGGCAACTCCGATCGAACGCAAGGGAGATCGGGCACGTCAACACTGAAACTCCACAACCTCTACGTTGGTCGGAGTTCCCAATCACTTTCTCCAGCAAAGATCATTGGGTCCACATACCTGACCCCGGGACCTACCCGCTGGTTGTTAACCCCATAGTCGATGGGGCGTTCCTGCCTAAGACCCTCATTGATGGGGGCAGCAGCCTGAACATCATCTTCACAGAGACGCTTAGAAAGATGGACTTCAACTTCAACAAGATGACCGCCTGCGATGAACCCTTTTATGGGGTTGTACCCGGCAAGGCTGCATACCCCATAGGTCGTGTATGCTTGCCGGTTACCTTCGGCACAAAGGAGAACTTCCGCACGGAGTACTTAACGTTTGAGGTCGCGGACTTCCGCTCCTCCTACCATGCCATCCTCGGCCGACCTATGCTGGCCAAATTCATGGCCATACCTCATCACACCTACCTCATCATGAAGATGCCGGCACTAAACGGAATCCTTTCCGTCCTCGGGGACATCATGGTCTCCTACAACTGCGAGAGCGCCACCGTCGAGCTCTCCAAAGACTCCGCGGTCAAAGCTGCAGCAACGGTCATGGTCGCCCAGGCAGCCAAGATCGACCAAACCACTCTGGAGGTGCCAGAGCAGAAGCGCACAAGCACAGCTTTGGACCCAAGTCCAGCTGTAAAGAAGGTTTGCCTCGACCTGCCCGACGCATCCAAGGAAGTCATCATCGGGACCAACCTCGACCCCAAATAGGAACTCGCACTCACCAGTTTCCTCAGGGACAACGCTGACATCTTCGCATGGAGCCCTTCCGACATGCCCGGTGTCCCCAGGAGGCTGGCTGAGCACGCACTTGAAGTGAAGAAGACTGCACGACCTATCAAGCAAAAGCTCCGGCGATTTGCAAAAGATAGAAAGCAGGCCATAGAAGTAGAAGTCTGTAAGCTCTTAGCTGCAGGATTTATCAGAGAGTGTAAACACTCGGTTTGGCTCGCAAACCCGGTCCTTGTACCAAAGAAAACTGGTGGATTAAGGATGTGTATCGATTACACCGATCTCAACAAGCACTGCCCGAAAGATCCCTTCCCTCTTCCTCGCATTGACCAGGTCGTGGACTCCACGGCTGATAGCGTTCTACTCTGCTTCCTCGACTGCTACTCGGGATATCACCAGATAGCCCTGCACCCCGACGACGAAGACAAAACAGCGTTCATAACGCCCCATGGCATCTACTGTTACAAGGTCATGACTTTTGGCCTAAAAAACGCTGGAGCAAAATATCGGAAGGCAATTCAGAAGTGCCTGAAGTCGCAGACCGGGAAGAACGTCGAAGCCTACGTAGACGATGTGGTCGTCAAGACTACCGAGGAAGATCACCTCATCGCCGACCTCACCGAAACCTTCGCCAATCTACGGGAGTTCCAATGGAAGCTCAACCCGACCAAGTGTGTCTTCGGTGTACCCTCCGGATTGCTCCTGGGCTTCATGGTCGGGCACCGAGGCATTGAAGCCAACCCTGCGAAGGTCGACGGTATACGCAACATGGCCAAGCCATCTAGCAAGAAAGACGTCATGAAGCTTACAGTGATGATGGCGGCTCTAGGTCGTTTCATCAGCAAGCTCGGCGAGAAAGGCTTACCCTTCTTCAAGCTATTGAAGAAGGCAGACAAGTTCGTGTGGGACGACGAGGCACAAAAGGCGTTTGGAGCTCTCAAGGAATCCTTGACGACACCACCAGTTATGACACCACCAGTTCCAGGAGAAACACTCCTCCTTTACATCTCTGCCACCACAAATGTGGTCAGCACGGTTCTCGTCGCTGAACGAGAAGAAGAAGGGCAGGCCTATCCTGTTCAACGACCTGTGTATTACGTGAGCGAGGTCCTGGCCGATGCTAAGACACGTTACTCACAGCCTCAGAAGTTGCTCTACGCACTCCTGATTACGTCGAGAAAGCTTTGTCATTACTTCCAAGCCCACAAGATCACGGTCCCATCATCGTTTCCACTAGGAGAAATCATCCGCAACCGTGATGCCAACGGCCGCATCGTCAAGTGGTCGGTCGAACTTGGAGATTTTGACATCGAGTTTTGCCCTCGGCAAGCAATCAAGTCACAGATCCTCGCAGACTTTGTGTCTGAGTGGACAGAGATCCAGATGCCCCCTCCCAAGGAGCGGCCCGAACACTGGATAATGTACTTCGACGGTGCCCTAAACCTCGAAGGAGCAGGCGCAGGCGTATTACTCATCTCTCCTCAGGGGGAACAGCTCAAGTACGTCCTGCAGATACACTACAAGGCCTCCAACAATGGAGCAGAGTACGAAGCCCTGATTCACGGACTCCGTATAGCAGTGTCCCTTGGCATCAAGCGACTACTAGCTTTTGGCGATTCCAAGGTCATCATCGAGCAAGTCAACAAGGAGTGGGGCTGCGTCAAAGACACAATGGATGCCTACTGTGCTGAGATTCGCAAACTCGAAGGCCACTTCGAAGGGATTGAGTTTCAGCACGTACCACGAAACAACAACGTAGCAGCCGACACACTCTCCAAACTAGGCTCTCGACGAGCTCTAGTCCCGGCAGGCGTTTTTGTCCAAGACTTACGAAAGCCTTCAATCAAGCTACTGGACCCAGACAGTCCAGATTCACCTCAACACGAACAAGCCTCAGCACCTCCCCGCGACGTGCTGATGACAGAAAAAGAAGATGATTGGCGCAAGCCTTTCATAGACTTCATACTCGACCAACTCGTTCCAGAAGACAAAGTAGAACGTGAGCGTATCACACGACGAAGTGCCAACTACGTCGTGATTGGTACTGACCTCTACAGAAAAGCCGCCTCCACAGGCGTCTTGATGAAGTGCATCTTGCGATCAGAAGGTCTACAGCTCCTGACTGAGATCCACAGCAGCGAATGTGGCTGCCACGCAGCATCTGCCAACCTGGTCGGTAAGGCATACCGATCTGGATTCTACTGGCCCACGGCCATGACCGACGCAAATGACCTCGTAAAGAGGTGCAAAGGATGCCAATTCTTTGCCAAACAGCAGCACCTGCCAGCTCAGGCCCTGCGCACAATTCCTCCATCATGGCCCTTTGCCATGTGGGGCCTCGACTCAGTGGGACCGTTCCGAACGGCCCCAGGCGGATACAGGTTTATACTAGTAGCTGTCGACAAATTTACCAAGTGGATCGAAGTCCGACCTGTTGTGAAAGTAACATCGGAAGAAGCAGCAAAATTCATGCAAGACATAACATACCGCTTCGGTGTGCCTAACAGGATCATCACCGACCTAGGCATGGCCTTTACCGGCTCTGCCTTTTGGGATTTCTATCAGGATAACACCATCGACGTCTACTACTCCTCGGTCGCCCACCCTCGGTGCAACGGCCAGGTCGAGCGTGCCAATGGCATGGTCCTTCAGGCTATCAAAGATCGTATCTTTGACGATGCCTCAAACTACGCCACCCGGTGGTTAGCCGAGCTACCACACGTGATTTGGAGTCTAAGGACCCAAGTCAGCTCCGCCATGGGCTTTTCGCCCTTCTTTTTGGTCTACGGATCAGAAGCCATATTACCCACCGACGTCGCCTTTGGAGCTCCACGCATCCAAATTCTACAAGGAAGGAGAAGCCGAGCAAACACGTCAAGTTGACCTAGATAGCCTTGAAGAACAGAGGCTAGCTGCCATCATGAGACAAGCTCGTCACGACCAACAACTTCGTCGGTATCACGATCGCAACGTTAGGGAAACTTCCTTCAACGTTGGCGACCTCGTCCTCAGGCGCATCCAGAAGACCGACGGCATGCACAAGCTCTCTGCCCCCTGGGAAGGACCCTTCATCGTCACTGAAGTCATCAGCTCATCCACATATCACCTCCAATGGGGTGACGGGCAAGGAGTGCCAAACCCTTGGAACGTAGAACATCTACGACGATTATACCTGTAGAATAGTTTCTAATTACAGCTATGTATTTCCTCTTACCTTTTTCAGATTAAATAAATATTAGTTCAAGCAGTCATCTGTTGTGTGCCGAGCCCTACCTTTTCCTCTCTCATGTCATCAACACTCCCCCTCGACATGCTCGGGGGCTTGGCTAAAGCCAATACATGGGTCGTAAAACCTGAGGGTTATAATTTTCTCCTACTCCTCTCCCTCGACATGCTCGGGGGCTTGGCTCAAAGCCAACCTAAGGGTCGTTTGGCCTGAGGACATCATCCCTAATGGGTATAAGCCCTCTGTCGCTGCGAGCATGCTTGGTCGATAAGGTTGCCAGACTTGAGTCCTAGACTCCTCCTCGCGCGCCGACCTCACGTAAGCCTCCACGCTAAGCTGTGGAGGTTGGTAAGCCAGCCTCTCCGTGAGTAGTGGTCAGCGAGGCAAGAAACAACACGTCGTCATCTACAAGACTACCAAGCTCGCGCAGGCACAAGGCAAGTACTTCACTTAGGCATAACAAAATATTCATCAAGAAGCATTGTTTACACGACAGAGAAGAGGAGGAGGTACAGCTCTTAGTCCAAGACTACTGCCCGCCGTCATCACCTTCATAGTCCAAGGAGTCCGCCACCTCCATGGCGGCATCTTGAACTTCCAGCTCTAGGGCTGTGAGGTCTTTTTCAGCATCAGCACCCCCCTTGACCTTGGCCATGTCAACATCGGGGTAGCGCGACTTCACCCTCACCAGCGCATCAGTAGCTGCCGCCAAGCTCGTCGCCTTCAGCAACGTGAGGAGTCTGTCAGGGGTGTCTATGAGACGATCAACAACAGACTTGGCCTCCCCCCCTTCAACCGGCACCGCTATGCAGTCCATAGCATAATTGGCGGCGCCCTTCAGGTTGTTCAGCTCCACCTCATATCCTGCAATGGTTACTTGGTCATTCTGCAATGACTTCAAAGCCACCTCAAGATTGACCTCAAGGTCTTGCCGAGCTCGTTTCTCATAAGCCAGCTTTTGAGATATGGCATACTCACTGTCAGCAGCTTCTTTCATCGCCCGCTTGAGGTCTTGACCCCCAGCCTCGACCTCACGAAGCGTCACCTCCAAGGACCGGACCTTTTCCTATGTGTTCTTTAGATCGTTGTTGAGGTCCTCCTCACGCTTGCGGAAGTCTGCAAAATATCCAACAAAATTGATACTCAACACAAAGACCTCAGCTCTACAAGAGGATTAACAACATAAAGTCTCGACCTTACCTATGCTCACAGCATGGAACTGCGCATTGGCCTCCTGGGTCTTGCGCTTTTCCTCAGCGAGCTCGTCCTCGAGCTTCTTCTTCTCTACGGCCGCCGCCTCGCAGACCTGTTTGAGCTCTTGCTCAAGTTCAGTAACCCGCCGCTGCGTCGCCTCAGCGTTATTCAGCAGGTCGATCCGGCTCTTCGCACGATCTGCTAGCGCCTGGTATAACACAACAGCTCGTCAGTAACAAATCAACAACACGTCATCAGAAAAAACATCAGAGGCAAACTCACTGTCAATGCAACGTTGACGGTTATAATGTCGGTCCGCACGGCCTGCATATCTTCATTGTCGTCAAAGATGTCCTCCTGCAAAGGGGTATTATTCCAGTCAATCTCTCGTCGTGGCAACCTCGGGCTCAACAGAGAAGAATCAGGTACCTGTGCGCCAGACGTCCCCGGACCTTTCGGCGCTTGGTCAATCTGGGCTTGATCCTTGACCAGGTCTTCCTCCATCCCACCAGGCCTCGCGCTGATGGGATCCACGTCAATGACCCGCGGAGAAGCCAACATTCCGACGTCCCCCACGGCACCTCCTGCTCCCGCATCATCAGCAGCCGGTGGCGGGGTCGCCGTCCTTGAGTCTGTAGCTGGCGGCGGAGTCGCCCCCCTTTCATCAGCAGCCGGTGGCGGGGTCGCCGTTCTCGCATCATCGACCAATGACTGCGCCACGACATTAGGGTTGGGCGACCTCGTGCGGGAAGGCGAGGCCTGAGCCCCCAGGCCGCGCTGAGGCTCCGCAACCGACCTACATAGTCCACCACACACAAACAAGCATAAAAAACATGGCAACAATGAGTTAGAGATATCCCGTGTTCAAGACCTTACCTCGTGATGGTCGGAACACGAGGCTTCGGCCTAAAAATCCGCAGCCTATTCAAAACAGGCATCTTTGCCTGCGTAGCAGCGACAGCTCGCTGCGCCTCCAATCCTTGACGGAGGGCATCCTCCGTCGTCTTCTGCGCCAACTCCCGCTACCTCTTGGCTGCGGGGCTCAACGACCTCCTCACCGATCGTTCTTCTACGACCGGTGGCTCCTCGGTGGCTTCATCTTCTTCTTCATCAGATTCGACCTCCCTGGATGGAGGCATAGGAATCACCAATGTCTCAACTGCCGGCGGAGGACTTGTCTTCCTCTTTCTCTTCTTCTTCTCCGCGGCCTTTACCGCGGTGACTTTAACAGCAGCCGTCGAGACTGACTGCTTCGCTACCGCCGCCCTGGTCTCACGCCTGGTCTTCGCGGCACTACCCGCCTCCGGGCCGGTCCCGGCGTCACCACCGACCTCAGTGTCGGTGTCCTCATCGGCCTCCACCGACGAGTCGGACTCGTAATACTCCAGCAGCCGGGCTGCCGGAGGTTGGTACTTGTCCGACCTCAGCTTCCGCCGGTGCTGCTCGCCTTCGCGAAGAGGTGCAGGGCACCAAAACTGACGTTCATAATCCTGCAACAACCAACGACCAAAAGGGTTAAACGACGTAAATCTACAAACGGAGTAAAATGACCTAAAATAGTCCCAGGACTTACCGGGTCAGCCGGCCTCTTCAGCGAATGTGCCTTGGGGCACTTCTTGATCTTCACCTTACCAGAGTAGATCTGGGACACCCTGGCCGCCATCTCCTCCTTAGAGACCTTGCGGTTCACCTCACGAGTGGGGTCTAACTGCCCCCAGTATTCATACACGGGGTGGACCCGATCCTTGATTGGCTGAATCAGCCACCGGCAAAACGACCTGGCGACCGAACCCCCTGTCACACCCCGGTTCTTCAGGTCCTGGACCAGCTCCAGACCTCCTTGATGTCATCAGCTTCACGAGAAGACAGCCCCAAGTCCCATTCAGAAATCTTCATGGGCTTGTGGCCAGAACGACGCGGAAGGGCCGGCAGCTGGTCGGTGATGTAGAACCACTCCGACCTCCACCCAGCAGTATTGTCGGGGAGATCGCTGTCTATCCACTCTGACTTGAGGCCTGACGTCAAGCAAAACATTATAGCCCCCACTGGCCCAGACCTCTTGCCAGTACTCTTCACACAGAACAGGTGCCTCCAAAGAAGAAAGTGAGGCGATATCCCCAGATATGCCTCACAGAAGTGGATGAAGGTCGATACTACGGTGATGGAGTTGGGAACGAGATGACCAGCTCTAGCTTGTAGTAGTAGAGAAGACCCCGGAAGAAGTCACCCGCGGGGAGGTTGAAGCCACGCTCAAAGTACGACGCGAAGACGACCTGCTCCTTCACGTCCTCGGTCGGGAACTCCTCTCCCACCGCCGCCTTCCACTCCACCTCCTCCTTCGGCCTCAGCAGCCCACGGTCCACCAAGGATTGGATCCTGGCCTCCGTCATCGTCGACCGCACCCACACAGGGCGTGGGTCCGGGATCGGGAGAGCTTCCGCCGCCATTTCTGTGCTAGGTTTGGATCTCGATTTAAAAGTACACAAGGTCTTGATGTGCATGCGCAGCAACGAATGGCACGAGCGGCGGCGCTAGCACGCGGATGGCCGGAGCTGGCGATGGGATGGAGGCGCGCGCAAGGAAAGCGAGCGCAAGGCTACAGCGGCTACGGCGCGGTGGCGGCGATAGCGACGGGAGGAGGAAGAAGATGAGTGTGGTCAACCCCGACCCTTGATATTCTATTTATAGGGGGGTCCACCGGGTCCGCCCGTTGCAGCTCCTTCCGCCGTTCGGTACTCACCGCAACGACTCTGTTCTGATAATTTCGCGAGAAGATCACGCCGGATTTTTCGCCAAGAGAATGAGCAACGACCTAAGCTCCGAGTTTAGGTCGTCAGTCACAGTAACGTCACCAGGTCATCCCGATGACAATATTTCGATCCTCACAAGGTCGATAAGCCCCCAAATCATATCAATTTAGGTCTTTTGACAAATCATTTTGTGAAAACGACCAAGTACATGACAGAAGAGAGCGAACATTACACGGGTCCTCCGAAGGTACACAGGTCGCCTGCGACCTCATTGGATCTAGAACCCGGCACAAAAATATAAATGTACTCGAAGACCTGATCTACCTAGAGCAATCCTTGAGGCGTACTCCGATACAGTAGAGTACGTCGCAAGAATTCTTCTAGCCTCAGGACCTCGACGGTGGCCTTGCGGTGAACAACTGCACGGCGCTGCACGTAGTTGGGCACACTTTGTGCCTGACTATGGAATGCAGATACGAACTTGCTCTTCAGCGCGGACTGCAGACCCTCAACGAGCACCACACGGTCGTTGAGGACTTACAGCTTCACCTCGGGCCTCTACAGCATCACCTCCAAACTCTACCTGGTACCACGCAAAGGCACGGTACAAAGAGTGGGGGTGCTGCCTACATTTCGCAAGAGTTCTTCTAGCTCCAAGCTTCTACAAACATGACATCCTACAATCTGGTGGACGGACACATGCCCATGGCATGGCCTCAAAACTACTCTGCAGCTTCATAGCTCAGCAATGCTCGGTGCTTGCCCCCCTCAAGCTTCACAGTGCTATTTATAGCCAAAAGCCAGGCCTCGGGCAGCTGGCGAAGTGATGACACTGAAACCACATGGGTCCAGTAGGCCTGTGGACATGTGAGTAATTAAAGACGACGACTTTATACCTGTCTCGCGACGTCTTTGTCGCTAGGGCATCAATAATGCCTGAGCCCGCCGTAGAATCACATGGCTACAGTGCGCTCCTTGATTCGTGGGCAGTTTGTCGTTTTCTGGGTGGCAAGAGTATCTCCGACCACTGTTGACCCGTGACCCTGCAGTCTACGGAACAAGACAAAGCCTGACTCTGTGTCAGAGGGCCTAGTGCCTTACTACATCTACGGACGACGTCGACAATTATACGCACTCTTTATGGCTCTGCGTCTTCATTGCACCCGCTAGGCTCCGCGTCCTGGTGCACCCGCTATGGCTCTGCATGTAAACGGACCTATTCCAATCAGCTTATTTTTTGTTCCCTGAGCAAAATGGTCGTAGGTTCGATTGAAGACCTTCCGGGGTAGGCGTGCCTCGCTGCTCTGCCAGATCCGTCTGGGCGCCTGGAGATCAGGAGCTTCACATCTACGATTTTCGTCGGGCCCCCGTGGTCGGTGTGCCTATTGCTGAGGTCGTCAATACCTTAGTGCCATGGCTCCGCTGGATAGTCAGCAGCTATGTTGGTCGTCTGGGCACCAAAATGACCTCCCTGAGGTCGGCGTGCCTTAATACCTAGGTCTTGCAATACCTCGGTACCTCTACGGCTCTGCCAACCTAGTTGGGCGCCCTGGATGCGTGACCTCCCTGAGGTCGGTGTGCTCTTGTAGCCCTGTCAGCCCGCTCTGGACACCCATTATTTTATGTCGGGAATGAAGGCCTCCCTATGGGGTGCGCGCCTAATGGCCCTGCCAAGTATCTCCGGGTGCTTGGGCGCTTTTTGATTTGAGACCTTCTTAAGGTCGGCATGCCTCGGGTGGCTCTGCCAGACTCTTTGCAGCTATGCAGGATATCTGGGTGTCTCTACACTCCATACATTCAAGATCTACATTTTTTCGCCAGTTTCATCATTGATCGTTTCGACCACTACAGATGACCTCTTCATGCGACGCACGTGTCAAGATCTTGCTGGGTATCCTCGGATACTGGGCATAGTTGATTTGAGGCCTCTTCGAGGTCGGCACGCCTACAAGACCTCCTTGAGGTCGGCCCTACCAGACTCCTTGCAGCCATGCTGGGAGATCCAGGTGTCTCTACACTTCGTTCGATCAAGACCATGACTCAGTTTTCTTCTCTTCTTTGAGCATCAAACCAGCCATGCTGTCTGTTTCAATGCTCGGGGACTACTCTACGAGTGCGTCTTTGACGCCCTCTTGTTTTCTTCGTCATACCGACCTGTTGAGAAACCTGTTTCTCATCACGTCACTACTCGACCTACTTTCTCTTTTTTGGATCATCATACCGGCCATCTTGCCCGCCACGATGCTTGGATCCTACTCTATGAGTGCATCCTTGATGCCCTCTGAATTTTTTCATCGTCGTTTCGATCTATTGGAAGCCTGCTTCCTATAGGTCGTCACTCGACCTCTCTTCGTTCAGCAAGACTACAAACAGGTCGGCTGCTAAGCTGACTTGTTCTTTTATCTTTTGGACCGACATGCATGCTATTCGACCTGTCGATGGCTCTACGACTTCGTCATGACCTTTCTAAGGTCGCTGCGCCTACACCTCGCTCGGGGGCTTGTGAGACATGGGTACCCCTGGGTCCCCACCGACCAGGCTCTCAGCCGTCCCTGACAAGTAGGTCCGGCCTACCAGCAGACCCGCCGACCTGTCAGTGGGCCCAACCGACCTAGTTGGTAGCCCACACGACCTCCTGAAGACCTTCCAGAAGATTCCCCCGACGACCTAATTCAACACGACCTCAAGACTTGGCGTACAAGACAAGACATCGGTGGATTTCGACTAAAGTAGATCGACGGATATGGCAAATGTCGTAGTCAGCTAGATTTAGTTCTCCTGGTCGTATCCGACCTGGAGTCTGGGAACCGACCTCATCCACTGGCCAATATAAGGCGGACGAGGTGACCCTTGTATCAATACGCAATCCTCAAGCAATCTACACCAACAACTGGAGGTAGGGTTTTACTCTCCGGAGGCCCGAACCAGTATAAACTCGCCGTGTTCTCTGTGTTCCGTGTGCTCTTGCACAACCTTCGAGTTCTTAGCCTTAGATTCCACCCTGCCGAACAACTAAACCACAGGGATTAACACCCCCGTGGGCTGTCCAGATCTCACCATCTGACAGTAAGCAAGACGGCCAAGCCTGTCAAGCAGAAGCTTCACCGCTTTGCGAAAGATCGCAAGGACGTGATTAGGGTAGAGCTAATAAAGCTCCTAGCTGCCGGATTTATCTGAGAGTGTAAAAACCCGATTTGGCTCGCCAACCCGGTTCTTGTACCAAAGAAAACCGGTCAATGGAGAATGTGTATCGACAACACCGATCTCAACATGCACTACCCTAAAGACCCCTTCCCTCTTCCGCACATCGACCAGGTCGTGGACTCCACGGCCGGAAGCGTCCTCCTCTGCTTTCTCGACTGCTACTCAGGGTATCACCAGATAGCCCTGAAGGTCTCTGACCAAGACAAGACGGCGTTCATAACGCCCCATGGCATCTACTGCTACACGGCCATGTCCTTCGGCCTTAAAAATGCAGGTGCGACCTATCAAAAGGCCATCCAGAAGTGCCTTGCTAACCAGATTAGCAAGAACATAGAAGCCTACGTCGACGACGTGGTCGTCAAGACCATCCACGAGGATGAGCTCATAGCTGACCTCGCGGAGACCATCGCCAACCTCCGCACTTACCGCTGGAAACTTAATCCAGAGAAGTGCGTCTTCGGTGTCCCGTCTGGCAAGCTCCTGGGCTTCATGGTTAGCAACCGAGGCATCGAGGCCAACCCCACCAAGGTGGACACCATCCTCAGGATGAAGCGACCTACTGGCAAGAAGGACGTCATGAAGCTCACTGGCATGATGGCGGCCTTAGGCCGATTCATTAGCAAGCTCGGAGAGAAAGGCCTACCCTTCTTCAAGCTGCTAAAAAAGGCGGACAAGTTTGTCTGGACCGAGGAGGCGGACCAAGCTCTTGAGCAACTCAAGACCTTCCTCACGACACCCCCGGTGATGGTGCCCCCGGCGCCAAAGGAGCCTTTACTGCTCTACATCTCGGCGACCACCCTTGTGGTCAGCGCCGTCCTGGTGGCTGAGCGACCTGAAGAGGGGCGACCTTACCCCATCTAGTGACCTATATACTACGTCAGCGAGGTCCTGTCTGATAGCAAGACCAGGTACAGCCAGCCGCAGAAGATGCTCTACGCGCTACTCATGACCTCCCGCAAGCTCCGGCATTACTTCCAATCCCACAAGATAAAGGTCGTCTCGGCCTTTCCCCTTGGCGAGATCCTACGGAGCCGCGACACCACTGGGCGCATCGTCAAGTGGTCCATTGAGCTAGGGGAGTTCGACCTAGAGTTCTGCCCCGGGCAGGCCATCAAGTCCCAAGTCATCACCGACTTCGTCTCGGAGTGGACAGAGATCCAGCAGCCTCCACCGTCGGAGCAACCTAAGCACTAGAAAATGTACTTCGATGGTTCCCTCAACCTCGAAGGAGCCGGTGCAGGTGTCCGATTCATCTCCCCTCAGGGCGACTACCTCAAGTACGTCCTGCAGATCCACTATAAAGCGTCCAACAATGGCACCGAGTACAAGGCCCTCATCCATTGGCTATGCATCGCTGTTTCCCTCAGGATCAAGCGCCTCATGGCCTACGGCGATTCCAAGGTCGTCATCGACCAAGTCAGCAAGGACTCCGAAGCTAGGAAGGACACAATGGATGCCTACTGTGCCGAGGTGCACAAGCTCGAGCGTCACTTCGAAGGCCTCGAGTTCCACCACGTCTGCCGCAACAACAATTTCGCGGCCGATGTCCTCTCCAAGCTCGGCTCCAGGCGCGCACTGGTTCTGGCCGGTGTGTTCATCCAGGACCTACGTTAGCCGTCTGTCAAGCTCATCCCCGACCCAGAGTCGGCTGACGACGAGGAGACCTCGCCTGCAGGTCGCAAGATCCTCATGATCGACGCGGAAGATGACAGGCGCCTCGACTTCATCGCCTTCCTCCTTGAGCATCGAGTACCTGAGGATAAGGCGGAGCGAGAAAAGATCGCGAGGCATAGCGCTAACTACGTCGTCGTTGACAAGGAACTCTACCGGAGGTCCGCCTCCACCGGAGTACTGATGAAGTGCATCCTACGATCTGAGGGCCTTAAGCTCTTAGACGAGATCCACGGTGGCGAATGCGGCAACCATGCTGCCTCTTCCAACCTGGTTGGCAAGGCCTTCAGGTCTGGCTTCTACTGGCCCACGGCCATGGCTGATGCCCAGGAACTTGTACGTCGCTGCAAGGGGTGTCAGTTCTTCGCTAAACAACAACATGTCCCAGCTCAGGCCCTGAGGACCATCCCTCCGTCCTGGCCCTTCGCGGTTTGGGGTCTCGACAATGTGGGTCCCTTCAAGACCGGCCCTGGCGGCTACAAGCACATCATCGTGGCAGTGGATAAGTTCACCAAGTGGATCGAGGTCCGTCCTGTATCCAGCGTCACATCCAAAGAGGCGGCCAAATTCATCGAGGAGATCACCCATCGCTTTGGGGTGCCAAATAGAATCGTCACCGACCTTGGCAAGGCCTTCACAGGAGCCGAGTTCTGGGACTTCTGCCAAGACAGCCTGATTGATGTATACTACTCCTCGGTGGCGCACCCACGGTGCAATGGCCAGGTCGAACGGGCCAACGGCATGGTCCTACAGGCCATCAAAGATCGCATCTTCGACGGCTCAGCGCCTTACGCAACTAGGTGGCTTTCAGAGCTCCCTCACATCCTCTAGGGTCTCAGGACCCAGGTCAGCTCGGCTACAGGGTACTCACCCTTCTTTCTGGTCTACGAGTCAGAGGCCTTGGGAAGGCCCCTTCATAGTTAAGGAGGTCATTGGACCGGCGACCTATCGCCTCCAATGGGACGATGGCTATGGTGTTCCTAACCCCTGGAAAATCGAGCATTTACGTCACTTCTATCCTTAGGAGCCTTGTATCACAATAAAGCTATGTACTCTATCCTTTGTAATTCAATATATATATAAAGTTCCCTCTTTCGACCTGCTTGTTTTTCTGTTCACCCCTCCCCTTCGACGCGCTCGGGGGCTTGGCCTCAAGCTCGGCCCTTCACGCTCGGGGGCTTGGCTTCGCCAACCTCAAGGTCGTTTGACCTGGGGTTCCTACCTCTCTTCTTTTTACCAGTGTTCCCTTACCACAACTTTTCTGTGCGCCTTATAAGCATTCCTAGGTCGTGGGGTTGCTTGACCTTGGGTCCCTGGCCCCCCTCCGTGTGCCGGCTGCACGTAAGCCTCCACGCCGAGCCGTGTAGTCGGTAAGCCGTTCCTCCACTGAGTTGGGTTAGCGGGGGCAACCCTTTGCTTTTGCATTCTTATAAGGAGTATACGAAGTCAAATACGGGATCACGCTAACTCAATTAAACATGCCTTTTTCATTCAAGGTTTATATTACATCGAAAGGGTCCACGAACCATTGTTTCTAACAGTTTGCCATGTCCTAAGTTACATCTCCATGTCTATCTTCTTCATAATTTCATCTGCAGCGGCCTGGATATCTTCGCTGCCCACCAGCTCCGACAAGGCGACCTCGTCCTTGACCTTCTCAAGGTCGAACGACGGCTCATGGTGCTTTACCGTGGCCAGCGCTGTAGCGGCGGCGAGCTTGCCACCGTCTATCAGCAAGGTCTTTATGCGACCTTCCGCATCCTCCAGCCGCGCGACGAGCTCCTATGGACCGCCCTTGACCTTCGGGGTGTACACGTCCACAAGGTACTCGGTGGCCTCCTTGAGGTCGTCCAGCTCCTTCTCAAGATCTGTAGTCATCTCTTGATGATCAATAAGGGTTTGCATCGCCCAGCCAAGGTCGATCTCTAGATCCCTGTGCACGCCAAATTCATATGCAGCTTTACGAGTGAAGTAACACTCATTGGCGATGACCTCCTTGTGCTTCTCCTTGAGGATCTTCACCTGTTCTTTGGAGTCCTTGAGGTCCTTCTTCAAGGTGGTCTCCCTCTTCTTGGCATCTGCAAAAGTAAAGGTTAGGATGGGTTCACCGCGGTGCAAAAACATAAAAACCAAAGGCGTCCTACGGCGTACCCGCGGTGGCGACCTTCAGTTCGTCGTCCGCCTTCTTCGCCTTCAGCTTGGCAGCCTCCAGCTCTTGCTTCAAGGCCTCCATCGCCTTGTCCTTCGAGGTCGCCTCGTCCTTGAGGCGCTGTACATCCTTCGCGGCTTCAATCTTGGCCTGGAGCACGGTCTCCCGCGTTGCGGCCAGCTCCGCGTGAAGCTTGGTGCCCTCTATCAGCGGAGCCGCCCTACCCTACGCCTCCTCGCCAAGGGTCTGCATCCACACGTTATACAACATTGTCATGTCAACCCGCCTAAGTGAATTGAAAGCCTAGCCCCAAAGGTAATATTGACTCACCATGAGTGTCCTGCAAATCGTCTTCGCCGCCTCCATGATGGTCGCCTGTGCCGTCTTGAAGTCGGCAAGGTCCTTAGCGTCGGCGACGACGTCATCCTCCCACGGAGTGCCGGTGTAGAGGCACCGAACCTGCTCATCCTCCTCGCTTCCACCTCCGGTCTCCGCCAAAGTCGTCCCCGGCAGGCTTGACTCAGGCGGATCTTGCTGGCGCTGGCCTTCCTCCTGCTGAGCGCTCTCAGCAGCGACCTTGGCAGCCGCCGACGATGTTGCCCCCACAGTCTCTGGGACCTTGCTGGTGACGTCCCCACCCGAGGTCGCCGGTGATTGCCCCACCGGCACCTTTTCAATCTTCCGCCCAAAGGCCTCTTGGCCTGAGGCGTTCTTGCTGCTGCCCGACGTAGCAGGAATCCCCCTGCCCAAGGTGCACGAATCCGTCGGTACAGACGTACTCAACAAGCTGTAAAGATCAAGCACGGCATAAAATCAAGCTCGGCAACATACCCGCTGCCGGTCTTCAACTTCATCGACATCGGCCTGGGTGGCGCCCGCCTTGCCTTCTTCTGCGACCCTTGGTCGCTCACACCTTCCTCGCTCGGTTTCGGCTGCTGCTCGCCTACAGCGCCGGCCGTGGTGTCCTCTCCCCCCGTGGCTGCCATGTCGCCCGACCCTTCGGCAACGTCGTGCGACCATGCATCGTCCTGCTCCTCAAAGACAACCTCGGTGCTAGTCGTTGTCGTCTCCGACGACGCAGTGATGTCCTTCCTCTTCCTCTTCTTCTTCTCTGCCTCAACGGTGGCAGAGATGATCTTAACGCCCTTGTGCGCTGGGATCTTGCCAGCGACGGACCGCGTCCGCCAGGTTGTTGGTACGGAGCTCACCACGGGCGGATCCTCATCATCACTACCCCCACCGATGAGTCGGAGAGGTAGTTCTCCAATAACTCAGGCGGTGGAGCCTGCACGTCCTCTGCTGCCCGGACCTTGAAGCTGCGTTCACCCTCGTCTGCGAGGGGAGCCGGGCTCCAGAGCAGGCCTTCTTGACCCTGCAAACAGGCGACCTTTGTCTCAGAAACAGGCGAATGCAAAAACAACAAAGGAATCAAGGTCGATCAGCGACATACCACATCGGCAGGCCGCGTGAGGGAGAATGCCTTGGGGCACGTCGGTTCTAGATCACCCCATTGAAGAGCTCCCTCACCCGCGCCACCATCTCCTGCTTGGAGACCTTGCGCTGCTATACGCGGGTTGGGTCAGTTTGACCCCAGTACTCGTAGGCCGGGTGCTCCCGATCCTAGATCAGCTGCAGCAACCTCCGGCTGAAACTGATGGCCACCGCGTGACCCGTCAGCCCTTCTTCCTTTCGCGTCCTGAGGTCCTCCAGCAGGGGCTTGATGGCGTCCATCTCCCGCGACGTTAGCTGGTTGGTCCACTCCGGCACCGGGACCGGCGCGAGCCCTGACCTAGTCGGTAGCACCGGCTTCGGGTAGTCGATGTAGAACCACCCTCGCCTCCAACCCTGGGTGTTGTCCGGCAGCTCCATGTCGATGTACACCATCTTTTTGTGACGGCGTAGCATGAAGCCAACGGCCCCGACGACGCCATTCTTCCCCGTCTTCTTCAACTCGAAGAAGTACCACCACAGGTCGAAGTGTGGCGGTATCCCCAAGTATGCCTCGCACAATTGGATGAACGAGGAGACTGTGGTGATGGCGTTGGGGACGAGGTGTACCAGGTCGATGTGGTAGAAGTGGAGCAGCCCGCGGAAGAAGTCGCCCGCCGGGACTCCAAATCTGCGCTCAACGTGCGTGACGAAGGCGACGGTCTCCCCGGTCCCCTCGGAGGGGAAGGCTTCGCCGGCGACTGGCCTCCAGCCCACTTGCTCCCTGGGCTTCAGTAGCCCGCGCTCCACCAGACTCTGCAGCTGTGTCTCCGTCACCATCGAGTGTTCCCAAACCTTCTCCGGCGGCGGCGCAAGCTCTGGGTCCATTTCTTCTTCATCGAAGCCCGTTGATCTAGTTCTAAATACCACTAGAGACTTCTGGCGCATACGGCGGCGCTGGGCGCGGTGGATCTAAGCACGGCGGTGCCGGCCAACTGTGCGCTAAAGATTTTGGCGGCGGATCGAAAACCCTAGCTGCTACGGGGAATGGAAGGGAGTGGGGTCCTCGACCCCTCACTCAGCCTTTTATAACTGGGCCGCACCAGTGCGGTGGGCCGCGGTGCCCCAAACGTCCCTTCGGATTCAGCGACATTCACGGCGACCCAACGGCTACATCGCTCAACGGATACATCGCCCAACGGCTCTTACGGCCTAACGGCCCCAGGCAGTAATGGCTCGTGCCGTACGGGAATCTATGTTCGCTGATCTTCTGCCTAACGGCCTGGCGTCCATGGACTCGTTATGCCCTCGTTCAAGCCCCTTCCTCATCATTCTCTTCAAGGTCTCTTGTCCTCCGACGACCTCCGGGTCTATAACGTTACCTTCACAAGGTCGACAGGCACTACCACTTGGTAGGTCGCCTCAGATGTCACTCATAGGCTCACACACTCATTCACGACCTCCGGGTCAAGTAGCACCTTCCTGAGGTCGCTAAGGTCCTGTCACCTATCACATTGCCTTAATGGCTATACCAACGGCCCCGTGCTTAATGGCTCCACTGCCCGTTGGCGACCTCTTGGTCAAGTAGCACCTCCCCGAGGTCGCTAAGGCCCTGCTGCCTTCTAGGTCACGTAGACCTAGAGTTTCCAGGCTGACTACCTGCGTTGTCACTGCACAATGGCCGTGTCGACCCAGGTCGACACGGGTTCTTTGTCTCTATGATAGGCCTCCTGAAGGTCGGCGTGCTATTACAGCCCTGCCGGGCCCTTAGTATCCATACCATTGCAGCCTGGGCGCCCTTACAATCACCAAAATCGTGATACTTCTTATGAAAACCTATATTTACAGCTTCATAAGCTACAAGGAGTTTGGCCCTTGGCCAAATTTCAAGATACAAAGATATTAAAGGTCCTGAATTACCTTTCAAAGTGCTTACAACTCAGTCTACACTAATAAGGCTTGTCGCAAGCTTTCTTCTAGCTTCAGGACCTACTCGACGACCTCTACAGCCACTGTGGAGGCAGCTGCCACACAGCCACCTCTACTCGCGCACCAACCGGTCTCCTGCAGCGCCCAGCATCAAGTCTGAGCTTCGCCGCAAGATTGCAAAAGGTCCGAGCTTTAATACCAACCTCGCCGGGTGGAGCGCCGCACCCACCTGCATCACCTCCGGCCTGAAAGTGTAAGGGCCGACGATGCAGCTGCTGCTTCATACTCCTCCTGGGTTCCCCAGCGGGACTGGGAGAAGAGGCCAATCGAGTTCTTCGAGCCTCGCAAGCATTCTTCTATCTCCAAGCATGAACTACACCAAACCTATACTCCGGAGGGCGGACACAAGCCCCTGGCTTGGCAATATTACTACACCGGATCATCGTGGCTACCCTCAGGAAATTGCGTACTTCGCTTTGAGGTATGGGTGCCTATTTATACCCCAGCACCTGCCATTAGGTGTTATCCACAAGACAGCTTGTGTGGCGTCCTTATCCGCAAGATCGCTATACCCTCGTGGAGCACGAGGTTACTGTTCGCCCGTGGAAGGCATTGGCGTGCTTATCCCCTACCTGACAACAAACTGGAGCACCTTTGTCTTTTGCGGATGAATACGACCTGTGCCACACCTGCAAGACGGCTCGTGACCGTACAGTGCACGCGTGACCCGGGTTGCGCCAGACCTGTCACCTGCTGCCCTCTGCAAGATTCGGAAGCTCTTGTCCTCTAGCGTCGACACGTCAAGAGCATCTGTTTCCCAAGCAGAAGATCATAGGTTCGGATTATCTTCCTTTCTTCTTCATTGGAGCATCAAACCGGCCATTTTGGTCACTTTACTGCTCGGGGGCTACTACACTAGTGCGTCTTCGACGCCCTATTTTCTTCGGGTCGCCTCGACATAATGGAAGCCTGCTTCCATCACATCTCTGCTCGACCAACCCCTGGTAGGCTTGTTGACATTTTTGAAGGTCGTGGCTGCAACTACAACATGCCTGACTCAGTTCAGGTCGGCGGTTCTGCAAGATCTACGCCTCGTCTTCACTTCGACCTCATGGTCCTTCGACCCAGAAGCTCGACGCTCAACTTCGTGCGCGCATCAGAGGGGTTTCTTTTCTTTTTTGATCCCCGTGCACCCTTCACGACCTTGACGGTGCTGCGCCTTGCTACTCTTCGACACAACCCTGCCTCGGCCACTATGCCTACACGTCGATCGGGGGCTTGAGAGACATGGGTACCCATGGGTCCCCACCGGCCAGGGTCCCAGGTGCCCCCGACAAGTGGACCCGACCTTACAGAAGAACCGTTGACCTTACAAGTGGGCCCAGCGACCTTATCCGTGCCTCCGAAGACCGCGGGCGACCTAATCAGGATCCTGGAAGATCCGCGAAGCCTTGGCGTGCAAGTCAAGACACGATGACTTGGCGCGCCGCCGCCTGTAGCTCCGGGTATCACGGGATACTCCTTGTAATCCGGGAGATAAGCTTCCCACAGTTGTAACCGACCCCGTCACGGGTCAACCGACCTACGCATGCAAACCCTAGCCCGTCCCCCCATATAAGGCGGCCTAGGGTTCCATGCACAGGGACAACTCAACTCATCCTCGCATAATCCACCACAACTGGACGTAGGGTTTTACTCTCCGGAGGCTTGAACCAGTCTAAACCCTTTGTCTCCCCGTGTTCTTCGCCATACTCGCCTAGTTCCGAGTTCACCACGTGGACTACCACCTACGCTCTTAGGTCCCAATCCTCTCCAATAACCTGCAAACCTCTAGGGTAGCCCCCTAGCGGATCTGTCCAGGTCTCACCCCCTGACACTAATGTTTCTCCAGAAAACTCTGTTCAAGGGGTCGAAAAATTCAGACCAACAGAGCCTTCAAAAACTGAGAAACACGGACACCTATTAAGATTGAGACGAGGTGAAAGTGTTTTGGTGAGGGGTTTTAGGATAGATTTTGGAGTGATTTAATTATTTCTTAACAAATTTTAGCATGATCCAAAGGCGTCCTAAACATCATCACAAGGCAAATCCATGCCTAAAACTCGCGGTTAGCGCCGGTGGCAAGGCACAATTATACGTCTCTCCCTATAATAGCTAGTCGGATAACTAACCGTTCGATCTACCGGAATGTGGTTAGTGTACCTGCAAAAGAAAGAACCTTACGTGCCAGCACGTCACGGAAGTGTCCCCAAACATTATCGTTCACTATAGAAACGGCACCCATGCGTTTAGCGCTGCATGGACAGCGTCCAACCTGAGACACACCCCTTTTGAATGGAGGGTGTACCCCTTCGCATGTTCGTAATGTAGAATCATGCACACGTATGGCAAAACGTGGCGACATCACAACCCATGATATGTTCATGTGGAATAGAACATACCATCCTTCGTATGATTTACATACGGAAAGTGCACGCATAAAACACGTGGGCATCCAACCGAGAAGATAGGATCCGTTGAATAGATTGCCCTATCGACCCTCGCATACTCGTGATGCGGCACAGCACACGTATGAAACACGTGGCTTAAGAAGTGCTGGAAGTTAGTTTAAATACACCATAAATTACTAGCCACCTGAAAGAACCCAAAATCCCTCTAGGGCCTCTCAGACTAGTTCATCCTTAGCGTTCCTAACGCATTTTGTAAACACACCTTAATCTTGCAAGTTTTATTCCAAAAACATGTCATTAAGGGTGTATTAAGATCTCTGGTGTACAAGTGAGCTCTGATGCCAGCTATGACAGAACCCCTAAAATTAATTCTATATTATTGCCTAAACCATTCCATTTGGTCATTAAGCAATAGTATAGAAGTAACTTGTCACCTCTGCCGGGTCAAGCCCGGTAAATCACGTTAACAAGGATCGAACACTTGTACATCAAAACTCACATGACGGCGAGACCAGAGACAAACATTTCACAAACATTACATCAAGCTCCATAAGATTCATTATTACAAACCAAGTCTTTTGCATAAGGTAAATAGTTCAGAGTTCGAAACACAACGGAGTTAAAATACTAAACGTCATACGTAACATCATAGGAGGCCATCCATGATGTCACTAAGCACTGTCATCCTCCCACTCAACTTCCCAACCGGGTGGGAGAGAACCAGGCCACGGGAACCCATCATCATTCATATCACTTGAAAACAACATCAAAAGCAAGGCTGAGTATACTAATACTCAGCAAGACTTAACCGTCAGGTGTTGGGAAATCACCAACTCTCTAGACATGCAAGACTTTATGGTTAGTGGGTTGTTTTGCTGAAAAGCAACAAAGAGTACGTCCTTACTTTCAAGTTTTAGCTCAAAATTCTATTTGATTATCCATTACTAAGTAAGCAACTATTGCAAGCATGAGTTGTGCAAACAATTAAGCATATATCCAAGTTAAATCTCAATTCCATCATTAACGGGACATAGAGTGTATGGTTAAGCAATCTCAAGTAACGGTGAGATGCAGACGATCGATCGATTAATAACCTTGCAAGGGAAACCTAAACACACGAGAGAATGCACACCCCAAAAAATAGCCAACTAGAAACCAATAGGGGGTGGGGTGTGCACCAACCAGGCGGTTCCCAACCGTCCTCGATTTAGGATCCATTTCTACAGTCTTTGGTACAAGGCTTGCTGGTCACGAAGACACACGCCACCCAGCTTCACACATGCACCACACTGCTGCAGGCAGGGGGACTCTTCCCAAGATTAGTGGTCATAGATCCCTTACCAGATTCAGAAGGTACTAGGCTTACCGGTCCCATTCCCGGCAAATGTTTAGTACGTTCAAACGCCTAACCATAGACCTACTGGCCAGAGCCGGTCCCATGCTCTTTACCACATGAGCATATCCATTTTACAAAGTCTTATGATTCCAACATAAGAAACCTATAGTTCGTGAGTGACGAACATCACTCGACTTTTACCATGTCCTTAGAGCATGGCAACTAGCGACCTATCATGCTAGTATTTGAGCATAGGAACCTATAATCATGCATCTAGGGTTTCAATTCAACTCCTGAAACGTAAATGCACAAACTTTGCTTAACATAATTGTAAAAGTTAGAAAACTTGGTTATGCTCCGAGGCTTGCCTTCACTAGCAAAGTTAGTGGAGAAATCCTCCGAACTTTGGTTCGGGTCTTGCTGCACCTCCACCACGTTTCCTTCTCCTTCAGCTAGATCTCCTTCGGATTCCGGCACCAACTCGTAGTTTCCGTCCGGAAGTTCTACACGACATGCATATGCATTAACTTCATGTATGTATAAATGAGGAGTGAGAACATAGTTTAGAATTGAAGGGTAAACGTGGGGGTGTATGGGTAACCATATTCACCTAGACAAGGATATATTCAGCATACTCTTCCTATCAAAGTAAGGGTGTGTGTGTGGTTTAACTTTCTCATTTGATGGTGATTGTGTGCACATTTAAATTAATTAATTAATTTCTCTTCACCAAAATAAGGGTGATGTTCATGAGTTGAATTGGTGAAGCTTAAACAAAAGGTTTAAATTGCACACAAAAGGTGATCTCTATTTTCCTTTTATTTCTTGGATTAAGTTTGATTTACTTCAAAAATTCATTATGGAAGAAATACAAACAATGTGACAATGAAACTTGGTAGACAGGAACATAATATAATACATGAGCTACTACCAAAATTTCAGATCAATCCAAGCCATAGATCTAGCATGAAAAACAGAACTAGATTCATTCATTAAAAACAAAAATAAATCATACAGAAATAAATATACCACATCTTGATCT
Source organism: Cenchrus fungigraminus (assembly GCA_036936925.1). NCBI lineage: Eukaryota > Viridiplantae > Streptophyta > Magnoliopsida > Poales > Poaceae > Cenchrus > Cenchrus fungigraminus. The sequence goes on from CM072775.1 coordinate 27,894,100, forward strand.
AGAAATTCAGGTAGAGGTGCAAAACATCTAACCATGTAGAGATATGCACTTACTCAGCAAAGAATATTTAAATTACTTTAAATTTATGAAGGAAGGTTAAACTGGTGCAAAAAAAACTTGACCCTATTAATCATGATAAAAACATCTCTACCATTTATCTAGCAAAAATATTTGATCCAAAAGGTCAACAGATTAATTTACAAAAATCATAAACAGTAGAATTGCTAAAAATCAACTTTAATTCATAACTAAATATTTGCTTGATAACTATGTGCCAAATTTTATCCAGATAACTAACATGACATATAAAACAATATATCCAAAATTAATCTTCAGATCATGCATAGAATTTGAATTATTTCAAATCTATCCAAACTGGTAAATTCAAAATTATTTAAAATATACATAGAAGTTTGAAAACTTCCTTTGTAGAAAAGTTTTTTCTAGTCGTAAGGATCACAACAAAACTGAGTTTGCATTTTCACAATTTTTCTGTGATTTAGCATGTATTTTACCAAATCCAGCAATTTGAAACTAAAAAGGAAGAATCCTTTTGCAGAAAGGCCCTTGGCTTTTACACAGAAGTCCTTGGAAAGAAATCGGGATTCACAATTCAGCCCTCGGTGGCGTGGCTGAGATCGCCAGCGGTGATGTGGGGCCGGACTGGCCCGGGCGAGCGGCGGGGGAGGACTAGAGGCTCACCAAGGTGCTGTCCGTGGCTGGCGTTGGGCAGGGGAAGGCGCAGGCGAGGTGCGGTGGTGGAGCAGTGGCAGAGCAGCCGTGGCGGCACTGGTTCCGGCGACCTGGGTGGCGGTGGTTGACAACAAGCGGCTGGGGAAGTTTCAGTAGGGCCTGGGGGTGGCTCCGGTGTGCTTCGTGGCCAGCGGAGTCGAGCGGGACAGGGAGCTCCATGGCGGCGCTCGAATGGCAGCTGCGGAGCAGGGTGAGGATGGCGCGGTGCTGCAGCTCGACTATTGGGGTGTCTGGCCTTTATAGGTGGCGGTGAGCTCGCGTGGACGCCACGCGATCCCTGGCCGGCGTCCCGCATGAGCAGTCGGCCACCCAAGGCGCGCACAAGTGCTGTCGAGGCGCAGCGCCGGCGTGCGCGGGGCGCGAGCGGGCGCGGTGCTGCGCATGCCACCTGGCGCGCCACTAGGCCGGCTCCATCCTAGGAAGGCGTACCTAGACGTGGCACACTTGACGGCACAGGCGGGGTCCACATACGGTCACGGCACGGACGTCTGTTGGTATTTGCTAAGCCTACAGAGAAAATTAATGATCCGCAAGCACACGGATACCGGTGAGCACTTCACCCGAGGAGATGAATTTTAAAATATCGTATCCACAGCGAAGATAGGATGGATGTATCGGTTGACAAGGGATGGCAGTAGACTACTTTATGAGACTTTGATGGTATGGCACATACTTTAACAGGGGTAAGCCAAATGATAATGTAATGATAATTTTGACAGGTAGAGACACACGTGGAGCATAGAACATACTACTTCCTAGTTAGATTAGAATTGGATTTACTTAAGAGGCACAAATTCGATGTAGCATACAAAGACTTAGTTATTCATCTATTCTATTGTAGCATATCATCACATATAGCATAGTCATGGATAAATGTGTGCACCCCGAAGATTACCCAAGAAGATCAAGAACAAAACATGATCCTCCCAAGAACCATTATCGACTAGGCTTACACTCGGGGGATGGATTGCAAAGGACTCAATAGCCCTGTCACAACTACGATCTACCACACGGCCCGGAGCATAAGGTGAATCCGCAAGTAAATCATATCTAAGCACTATGCTTACATACTTTCTACTACCTAGCATATGCGCGTAATATACTAGGAGCTCTACGAATAAGTGCGTGAATTTATCATTAATCATGACTATATCAAATATACTACTAGAACAAAGTAAGAACTTAGCAATTGCACAAATAATATTGAAATAACACACAGTCATTGAGAAACAATATAAGAACTGGATCTTGATGACTTACAAATCTGGAACTGGAGCAAAGCTCAACTCTACTCGAATGTGACTTTCTATCTAGAACTAGGTTCTAGATCTAGAACTATGAAGTAGCTATCCTATCTCTTGTGTATCCTCTTCCTCTCCTGCCTTGGCGTCTTGATCTGATGATGATAATAATGACCTCCTTAATGATGATTCTCTTTGCTAGGGGGGTCCGGGGGCTGCTTATATAGTCCGAAGGAGGTAATCTGTCACCGTAGGATCAAACTGACCTAAACATGTGGTTTAGATTGATCCTCATAGGTGGTGGAAGAACCTTCCAGAAGTAGGGCTGAGGTGGCACCCGGGGGGCAGGTCGGTCCCACCACAGGGCCGGTCGGCCTGTGGCGGGCCCCATGTGGGTCCCGCCTTCGCGTGGTGTCTTCTCGTTCCTTCTAGATTCTTATTTTCTTGTAGATCACGTTGGTTAAGTTCGGGAGTCTTCCGGAGCCTTCTAGACTTGACTCCTTTCGTATTTTCCTGAATAGTCCCTGAAATTATACAATTCACCAAAACTTGTGGAATTCATTAGTGCAAAGCCCTATACTATTGTTGAATTATCTTTTTGGTCCTTTTTTCATGTGTTGTTGATGCATAAAAATAAGAGTTAGTGAGCGTCAACAAACTCCCCCAAGCTTACCTCTTGCTAGTCCCTAGCAAGACTCATTGTTACGAAATTAAATTCTTCTCCAAGGTAGGATGAAAAGACAGACTTTTAAACCTGCTTATATCTGCTTGAGAACATGGGGCTTTTTTTTGTACTTGGGTCTTGAGCAGTTGAGAGATAGAACAATTAAGTCAAGCACTATGTCTCAAGTTCTTGGCTTCACTATAATTCTAGAGCTTTGCAAAAGATTTTCAAGATAGAACTCAGAGTATTCCAATATGACATATGACAGCGGTGTGATGATATATTAATACTTTTAGCCTTAGCCTTTCTTTGCTTCTTTTGTTCCTGAAATATATCTCTCTTTAGCAATAAAACTGAGAGACCCTTGGGTTACATGAACACTTTATTGGAGAGGTGGGCCCTACTCGCCCCGAACACTTGTTCATTTTTCTCTCTCCTTTTCTTTTTTATGAGATGTGGGCCCTACTCGCCCTGAACACTTGTCCATTTTTCATCTCTTTTATTTAGGGAGGTAGGGCCCTTCTCGCCTAGTAGAACACTTGTTCATTTCTCTCCCTCTTTCTCGTCTCACTTTTCTCTCTTTCATTTTTTTATGTAATGCCCAAGTCTCTTTTGGAAGTATAGAGAGATATATAATAGGAACACTCTGAGCATATTTACAATAAGGCTCTCTCTTTTTTTAACAGGACATAAGGTGTTGTGTCATACAGGAGACTCGTCATGCAAATTTATGATTTTAAAAGTAAATCTCTAGAATTATTGTCACTATGAACAAGATAAATGGCAGGTCAACTCTATCATATCATATCAATCAACCACGTAGACTTAGATCAAGAAAATACTCCCACAAAAATCTCAAGCTCAAAGCATGTTTTAAAATCTAAACAATTGTATCCATGTCTTGGGAAAATTTAAAGATGGTAATTTAGGCATTGAAGCATTGAAGAGCATTTATCTATCATGTCCATAGAGCATACTTCTCTAGTTCTTATTTATTTAAAGCAAAGAAAATGTTTTTTTAACAAGCCTCACTGTAAACAAACTTTTCACATTTTATTTTATCACAATAATATATAAATAAGTAGATCGAATATACTTACCTCGGGGGCACTCCTTCCCCAAGTGGTGTGACGGTTTGTTGGGGCCGATGCCCCGGTTGGTTGTAGAAATGAATAGGGTTTCCCCTCAGCTATGGTTTTTAATGGGGACCACTCCCCCAAGCTGCTTTGTTGCTCATTCTGAAATTCCCCAATGGTGGAATGCTCCTGCGAGCACCTCAGCGTTTTCATTGGTTGTCTCATGTATCTCATTCAGTTGCTGTTCCGCTTGATTCATCCACTTTTGCTGTTGGTACAACAAGTAAGTATCCAAATCTTGCGTATTCATCATTGTTCTCATATTGTCATGAACACCTTGATTGAATGGTGCAGTGCGCTGATGGTCGAATCCTTCGGCGAGGGTCCGTAGTTTTAGTCCTCGAACTGGACTTCCCAATCTTTTAATCTTCAGGTGCATCCTCCGTCTTCGGAGATGATGACTCTTCTGGTGATGTTTTCTCTTGATCGATCATGTTCACATTGAAATTGAGCTCTGGTCGGGGTCTGAAGGCAAACTTCTCTTCCTTTCCATTGATCTCGAATGTGATCTCTCCCATGCCGACATTGATGCGTGCATTGGCAGTGCTCAGGAATGGTCGCCCGACAATCAGTGAGACCCTGGAGTCTGGGTGCATATCCAATACTACAAAGTCAACTGGCACAAAGAACTCTCGGATTTTCACTAGAACATCCTCGGCGATTCCTGATGGGTAGCGAACTGATTGATCTGCTAATTGTAGACACATTGATGTTGGAACCAAGGTAGGGTGCTTAAGCTTGTCAAAGACAGCCTTGGGCATCACACTGACACTCGCTCCAAGATCACAGAGTGCATTGTTGAAGTATTGATTTCCAATGGAGCACTCTATAGTGGGGCATCCTGGGTCCTTTTTCTTGATGGGTGATGTATTCAGGATTGCCACACTACACTCTTCAGTCAACTTGATGATCTCCATGGTTGGTAGAGGTCTCTTCTTGTTCAGGATGTCTCGAATGTACTTGGCATATGTCGGGACTTGCATGGCAGTAGAGGTATGTTGACATAAAGCTTCTGGATCACCTCTACGAATTTCCCGAATTGATCATCAACTTGAGGTCTTCTCATTCTTCTTGGATATGGCAGGAAGTTGGTGTCGTGGAAGTCTTGTCTTGCTGGATCTTGTTCTTCTTGCACAACTACGTCATCTTCCTTTTCTTCTGAAACTTCAGCTGGTGCTACGGGTGCTGTAGTAGTTGCATGTGCCGTAGGTGTTCTAGCTGATGGTTTTGCTGCACCCTTCGGATATGGTGGATCAGTTGTTTGCTTGCCACCCCTTGTTCGGATATTAAATACCTGCTCAGGGTTAGTGGCAACAGGCCTAGCAGCAGATAGTTTTGATAACTTTGATTCTAGTTTAGCATTAAAAGCAACTTGATCTTTTTAGACAACAGAGAAATTATCCATTTTAGCATTTATATCTTCTAGAATCTTATCATTAGCAACTAGCTTCTTGGAGAAATTATCATTAATTCTAGCCTGTCTTCAATTAATTCTCGTAGTGAAGGTTGCTTGGAATTATTATGTATATATTTACGTGCGTAAGTTGGTCGTGGTTGTAGGTCTTTTCCTTGGGTTGGTGCTGTCTTGTGGACCACCAAGCTTGAATTTGAAGAATTCATATAGTCTTGTAAAGCTTGTCGATCCTTCTTGTAGTTGGCTCGTTCCTCAAGCCAGTTCAACAGCACGTCCATCCCGGTTGACACTGCCTTCAATTCTTCATCTTCTTGTACTTCTTCCCTCTGATGACAGTGTTGAATGTCTTTCTGGGTCCAGCCTTGATTCTCTGAGATCTTTTGCATGAGTATGTCAGCTTTTCCCGGAGTGAGTAACAAAAATGATCCTCCAGCAGTCGCATCCAGATGCTCACTTGCTTTTTGGTTTAGTCCATGGTAGAATCCTTGTAAGAGCATCCATTCTTACACTCCATGATGAGGGCAATCTGATATGTATTCTCCAAATCATTCCCATGCCTCAGGAATTGATTTGCCTTTCTGCTGCTGGAAGTTGGTGATTTTTCCACGTAAGGCATTGGTTTTGCCAGTGGGGAAAAACTTTGCTAGGAAGGTGGTAGAACATTTATCCCAGGTGTTTATATCTTTTTCTTTTGAGTAGAACCATTGTTTCGCTCTTCCCGTTAGTGAAAATGGGAATAAGCGGAGTAGGATCGTGTCCATGGGAATGTTCTTAATGGAGATGGTGGCGCCTATCTCCAGAAAGTTAAGGAGATGAGTGCTTGCATCTTCATGTACCTTTCCACTGAATGGATTAGTCTTGCACCATGTTGATGAGGCTAGCCTTGAGCTCGAACTCATGGTTGATTTGAAGTGTTGGTCCAGTGTGAATGTTCTTGATGCTTGGAGCAGAGAACTCAAGCAACGTCTTCTCAGGCATGGCTTCAGGAACTTGGTGTAAAACTTCCTTGGTTGATTCGACTCAAATGATCGAAGTGTGGTGAATCACAATCAAACCTGTTAATACCCTTCAAATAAGATAGAAAAAGACAAACAAGGGTAATTCTGTTTAAGCAGAGGTGCCAAATTACAATGTCATCATAAAGTATCTAGCCATCGATTTTCAAATGGTAGCCATCCAATCTTCCCCGGCAACGGCGCCAGAAATGCTTGTTGGTATTTGCTAAGCCTACAGAGAAAATTAATGATCCGCAAGCGCACGAATACCGGTGAGCACTTCACCCGGGGAGATGGGTTTTAAAATATCGTATCCACAGGGAAGATAGGATGGATGTATCAGTTGACTAGGGATGGCAGTAAACTACTTTATGACACTTTGATGGTATGGCACATACTTTAACAGGGGTAAGCCAAATGATAATGTAATGATAATTTAGACAGATAGAGGCACACATGGAGCATAGAACAGACTACTTCCTAGTTAGATTAGAATTGGATTTACTTAAGAGGCACAAATTCTATGTAGCATACAAAGACTTAGTTATTCCTCTATTCTATTGTAGCATATCATCACATATAGCATAGTCATGGATAAATGTGTGCACCCCGAAGATTACCCAAGAAGATCAAGAACGAAACATGATCTTCCCAAGAACCATTATGGACTAGGCTTACACTTAGGGGATGGATTGCAAAGGACTCAATAGGCCTGTCACACCTACGATCTACCACACGACCCGGAGCATAAGGTGAATCCGCAAGTAAATCATATCTAAGCACCATGCTTACATACTTTCTACTACCTAGCATACGCGCGTAATATACTAGGAGCTCTACGAATAAGTGCGTGAATTTATCATTAATCATGACTATATCAAATATACTACTAGAACAAAGTAAGAACTTAGCAATTGCACACATAATATTGAAATAACAGACAGTCATTGAGAAACAATATAAGAACTGGATCTTGATGACTTACGGATCTAGAATTGGAGCAAAGCTCAACTCTACTCGAATCTTACTTTCTATCTAGAACTACGTTCTAGATCTAAGAACTAGATCTAGAACTATGAAGTATCTATCCTATCTCTTGTGTATCCTCTTCTTCTCCTGCCTTGGCATCTTGATCTGATGATGAGAATAATGACCTCCTTAATGATGATTCTCTTTGCCAGGGGGTCTGAGGGCTGCTTACATAGTCCGAAGGAGGTAATCCGTCACTGTAGGATCAAACCGACCTAAACATGTGGTTTAGATTGATCCTCATAGGCGGTGGAAGAACCTTCCAGAAGTAGGGCTGAGGTGGCGCCCGGGGGGGGGGGGCGATCGGCCCCACCACAGTGCCGGTCGGCCTGTGGTGGGCCCCATGTGGGCCCCGCCTTCGCGTGGTGTCTTCTCGTTCCTTCTAGATGCTTATTTTCTTGGAGATCACGTTGGTTAAGTTCGGGAGTCTTCCGGAGCATTCTAGACTTGATTCCTTTCGTATTTTCCTGAATAGTCCCAGAAATTATACAATTCACCAAAACTAGTGGAATTCATTAGTCCAAAGCCCTATACTACTGTTGAATTATCTTTTTGGTCCTTTTTTCACGTGTTGTTGATGCCTAAAAATAAGAGTTAGTGAGCGTCAACAACGTCGATACAGAAGCGGCCGGCGTGGCGCGTGCGCGTCCGTGCTCTGGAGCGCGCACCAGCGTTTCCGCCGTGCAAACATTTTGGTCAGGGCACGTTTGACCGGCCCTAGCTACAAAATTTTGAACTGGACTTCGAAATCTCTAGAAACAAAACTTGTAGACTAGCTATCCGTCTCAAACTTTTGTAAAGGCCGACCTATGTAAAACTCTATGGATTTGGAGTAAAATTGGTTTGAACTTTGGGATTTTCTCTATTTGGTCAAAATGAGTCCCTGAGCTTTGACCAAGATTTTGAGGGGTTTCCACTTCGAATTTCAAAAAGGAAATGTGTCACATGCAAAAATGAGCAACTTTGATATTGGCCGATTTTGAAGTTGTTATATGAAAAGTGGAGTTTGAATTGAGCCATCAAAACAGGTCAAAAAGGAGCTTTAGGGGGTGATGAAGATGGGTTTTTCTCCCACTTACAAGCCAAAACTTAAAAAGTGCCAATGGACAAAGTTGTGTTCCATGAAATTCTTGACAACTTTTATTTTGGCCGAATTTGAAGTGTTTAGTGAAAATTTGGAGAACGAGCTAGATCATCAGAGAAAGGTATAGTGCTCTAAGGGTTTGACTTGGGTGTTGAGAAGTTTGACCTAGGGTTAGTGGTTTGACCAAGTCAACCATGTTAAGTACCATGCTTAGCCTTGTTAATGATGGTGATCACTGTTACATAAACATGAGGGATGTTACAGAACTGTGTGTCCAAAATTGAGGCCCCTCCCCTTCTATTTAGAGGCAAGGGAGTGGCTTGCTCCAATGCTCAAAGTGCTCCAAAACACCCCGGAATGCAGCGAGTGACCAATTAGGGAGCTGCACGTTGAAGGCCGGGATCAACTGACCCTAGGTCGGTTCAGCCGATCCTAGGGTCGGCCGAAACCCTCGGGAGGCCATCTGGCATGTGCTTCCTCAGAGTGGTTGCTATGTGGGCCCTTATGCCTATCCTCTGTGCATGCCAAGTTTCCTGGTGATTTGGTAAGCTAGTGGGCCCATGGATCCATGTGATGCTGACGTGGCAGCGTATGATTCTTTGAAAGCTCTTCACATGGATTGGTGACATCATGGAACCAGGGGAATCCATGTGGCTGCCCCTCATTGGCCAGAACTTGGAGTACTTGGATCGAAGACATGTGCTTTTGCTCCTCTTTCTAGTGCTAGTTGCTGTATTTGCATAATCACCAACACTTGTGGAAATGATTAGTTTAAGCCTTATTCTAGTGTTGGCGAACATTTCTCATGCCAAAATGTACATGTTGACGGGTATGAAATGAGTGGATAACAGCCGTCAACAAACACCCCCACACTCGACCTTTGCTCGTCCTGAGTGACGGGAAGAACAAGATCAAGGTGAGACATGATGTCCAAAGGTATGAGGCAAACGTAGGAGATATTCCAAACCATACCTTGTACCTGTGAACTCTGTGAAGTGTCTATCATGCCATCTTAGGTAGTTGAGGAATGGAACAGTCATGAATCAAATCACTCCTGCTCATCATGTCAAGCAACTTGGGGTTTTGCAGTAAATTTTCAAAACAAACCTTGCTTAGCTCCTCATTTGATTTTCTCATATCGCTCAATGTGTATGTATCCTCACCAAGGCATTTGGTTGCCTTTATTCAACCTACTTCTAATGATGGCTTATGTGGAGCTCAAGGTAGGATATGAATGATAAGGCATACTTCCATCACATGTATTGCAGAGTCAAAGATTAGATCCACAGAGACAATCAAATCACACAATCAGATCAAGATGTGCACGTGTATGGGTATGGTGAGTATGGTAAGGTGGATACTAGGCCTGGAATGGGTGCTAGATATTACCATACATATATGATAAATGTTGGTTGATGGTAAGGTGGACAGTAGCCCCGGAATGGACACTAGTTATTACCATCTAAGTTATGGAACTCCTTTTTGCATGATTTTCTCCTCTCTCTCCTTTTTGAAATTACAGAGACATGGGCTATCTCTCTTTCTTTCTTTTTTTCTCTTTTTTTCATCATGCTTTTTGAGCATGTCTTTTCTCTCTTTTTTTCTTTTTGTATAGCCCAGTCTCTTTTGGAGATATTTGGTGGGGGATTGTTGGCGGTCGATTTTCGTCAACCAAGAGCACTTGTTACACTTTGGTTTGAGCTTTGAATTATAACTAACCCGCCACTAGGCATACTAATGATGTAACAAGTTCACACTTGCATGTGGTTTTTGGAGTATGTTGTTTACGCAGAATTTAAGCGCCTAAATGAGGACTTCCGGGTAGTGTTCATCGAGCACTTTATGAGAAGATCAACAAGCCCGGCACAAGTCAAGACAAGAAGTGAACATGACTCCAAATGACCTGAGGACCGAAGCATGAAGTTGTGGAACTTCGATGACCTAAACAAAAGATGTGGGAGTTCGGGCGCCAAGTACCCTTATCTAAACCGCGGGAAAATGACGTCAAGGACCTACAAGAAGTTCGGCATAAATTCAAGGAAACACGAGAAGCTCCCACGCGAAAGATGGACGCGAACCGGGCCGAAAAGGGCCTAGGCCGGCCGGCCCATGCCGACCGGCCTAGGGTGTTTCGGGCCCGGTTCGGCTTCCCCTTTGACCTACCGGCTTCACGGCTTATTTATATCACCTGTCTCCGACGGCCGCCACATCCATTCAGGATATCTCGACGAAACCTAGAAGCAAGCACCGGAGGGAGACGACGATGGGCGCGAGTCCTCGAAGTTGTCTAGGAGATGGCTAAGGCCGACCCTAGCCACCATGGCTGCCCTGCATGGTATGGCCTCGGTGGTGATGGTGTAATGTATACTTTCATGTGAGCAATGATAATCTTGTCATCCGATCTATTAAGCGATTCCATGTCTCCGTCTTTACTTTCTACCTATGGTGAATATGATTTGATCCTTAGTCTAATGCTAGTTTAGACTACATAGCATGCTTTATGTAATCATGGTGATTAGATCTAGTATGTCGACCCTTCATGGTTTGTAGACATGTCCATGTATGGGCGTGCCCTTATGCTCCCCGCATCATTAAGGGTGCATCGTGACAGGATGATACCCCCGTAAGTGTGGATGTTTTTGGGAGGTAGGCCGGAGGTAGGAGTTTAAGGATGCTTTTAGATGAGATGCTTGGTTTGTTGCTCGTTTGCCGGAACTACAACTAGAAAGCACTAGGCTTAGTTGTCCCCTTGGTAGCGCTTTACCTTGCCTATGTTCGTGAATGTAATCAACCTTGTGCTATAATATATATATTTTTGAGGTTTACCCTTTATATATAATCAATGCTTCATGTTTGGTTAGATTGGCTAGATAAGGTAGATAACCTTAGTGGTTTGCTTCCGATCCACGGTTCGATAACCTTGGTCATACTCAAAGGGAAAAAGTGCTACGATGATCCGCGAGGGACGGTGAATCTTGACGCGTTTGTAGACCGTCAACAAGCCCTTTTCTGGCGCTGTTGCCGGGGATCGACAACTCGAACCCTATGGTGATCTACCTTTCTATTTGGCTAACCCTAATTTTTTATTATTGCATATACGCTTGTTTTCTTGTTTGTGTCCTTGAAAGCAGGTCAAAAGCTAGACACAAGACGTTCGAGGAGTTCTCTACACCCACACTTGAACAACACAAGATTCACTTTCAACAAAACTGTCAGGGGGTGAGACTTGGACAGATCCGCTAGGGGGTTGCCCTAGAGGTTTGCAGGTTAATGGAGGATCGGGACCTAACAGCGTAGGTGGTTATGCACGGGATGCACACGGAACTAGGCGAGTATGGCGGTGAAGAACAAGGAGACAAGGGTTTTAGACTGGTTCAGGCCTCCGGAGAGTAAAACCCTACGTCCAGTTTGGTGGTGGATTATGCGAGGATGAGTTGTTCCTGTGCATGGAACCCTAGGCCACCTTATATGGGGGGACGGGCTAGGGTTTGCATGCGCAGGTCGGTTGACCCATGTCGGGGTCGGTTACAACTGTGGGAAGCATAACTCCCGGATTACAAGGAGTATCCCGTGATACTCGGAGCTACAGGCGGCGGCGCGCCAGGTCGCTGTTTCTTGACTTGCACGCCAAGACAAGACGGATCTTCCGGGATCCTGATCAGGTCACCCGCGGTCTTCGGAGGCGCGGATAAGGTCGCTGGGCCCACTTGTAAGGTCGGCGGGTCTTCTGGAAGGCCGGGTCCACTTGTCGGGGGCCCCTGGGACCCTGGCCGGTGGGGATCCATGGGTACCCATGTCTCTCAAGCCCCCGATCGACGTGTAGGCGTAGTGGTCGAGGCGGGGTTGTGTCGAAGAGTAGCAAGACGCGGCACCGTCGAGGTCGTGAAGGGTGCACGAGGATCCAAAAAAGAAAAACCACTCCGATGCGCTCACGAAGTTGAACGTCGAGCTTCTGGGTCGAAGGTCCATGAGGTCGAAGTGAAGATGAGGCGTAGATCTTGCAGAACCGCTGACCTGACCTGAGTCAGGCATGTTGGAGTGGCAGCCACGACCTTCAAAAAGGTCAACAAGCCTACCGGGGGTAGGTCGAGCAGAGATGAGATGGAAGCAGGCTTCCATTAGGTCGAGGCGACTCGAAGAAAATAGGGCGTCGAAGACGCACTAGTGTAGTAGCCCCCGAGCAGTAAAACGACCAAGATGGCCGGTTTGATGCTCCAAAGAAGAAGAAAAGAAAAATAATCCGAACCTACGACCTTCTGCTTAGGAGAACAGATGCTCTTGTAGTTTTGACGCTAGAGGACAAGAGCTCCCGAATTTTGCAGAGGGCAGCAGGTGAAAGGTCTAGCGCAACCAGGGTCACGCGTGCACTGTACGGACACGGGCCGTCTTGCAAGCGTGGCACAGGTCGCATTCACCAGCAAAAGACAAAGGTGCTCCAGTTTGTTGTAAGGTGGGGGATAAGCGCGCCAATGCCTTCCACGGGCGAACAGTAACCTCGTGCTCCATGAGGGTACAGTGATCTCGAGGATGAGGACGCCACGCAAGCTGTCTTGCGGATAACACCCAATGGCAGGTGCTGGGGTATAAATAGGCACCCATACCTCGAAGCGAAGTACGCAATTTCCAGAGGGTAGCCACGATGATCCAGTATAGTAATATTGTCAAGCCAAGGGCTTGTGTCTGCCCTCCGGAGTTTAGGGTTGATGTAGTTCATACTTGGAGCTAGAAGATTGCTTGCAAGGCTCGAAGAACTCGATTGGCCTCTTCTCCCAGTCCCTCCGAGGAACCCAGGAGGAGTATGAAGCAGCAACTACATCGTCAGCCCTGACACTTTCAGGCCTGAGGTGATGCAGGTGGGTGCGCGCGCTCCACCCGGCGAGGTTGGTGTTAAAGCTCGGACCTTCGGCAATCTTGCGGTGAAGGTCAGACTTGATGCTGGGCGCTGCAGGAGATTGGTTGGTGCGCGAGTAGAGGTGGCTGTGTGGCAGCTGCCTCCACAGTGGCTGTAGAGGTCGTCAAGTAGGTCCTGAAGCTAGAAGAAAGCTTGCGACAAGTCTTATTAGTGTAGACTGAGTCGTAAGCACTTTGGAAGGTAATTCAGGACCTTTAATATCTTTGTATCTTGTAATTTGGCAAAGGGCCAAACTCCTTGTAGCTTATGAAGCTATAAATATAGGTTTTCATGTGGAGTATCATGATTTTGGTGATTGTAAGGGCGTCCAGGCCGCAATGGTACGGATACCAAGGGCCTGGCAGGGCTGTAATAGCACGCCGACCTTCGAGAGGCCTTTCGTAGAGACGAGGAACCCGTGTCGACCTGGGTCGACACGACTGTTTTGCATTGACACAACACAGGTAGTCAGCCTGGAAACTCTAGGTCTACGCGACCTAGAAGGCAGCAGGGCCTTAGCGACCTCGGGGAGGTGCTACTTGACCAAGAGGTCGCCAACGGGCAGTGGTGCCATTAAGCACGGGGCCGTTGGTATAGCTATTAAGGCAATGTAATAGGTGGCAGGACCTTAGTGACCTCTTGGAGGTGCTACTTGACCCGGAGGTCCTGAATGACTGTGTGGACCCATGATTGACATCTGAGGTGACCTACCAAGCGGTAGTGCCTGTCGACCTTGTGAAGGTAACATTATAGACCCGGAGGTCGTCAGAGGCCAAGAGACCTTGAAGAGAATGATGAGGAAGGGGCTTGAAGTAGGGCATAACGAGTCCATGGACGCCGGGCCGCTGGGCAGAAGGCCGGCGAACATAGATTCCCGTACGGCACGAGCCGTTACTGCCTGGGGCTGTTAGGCCGAAAGAGCTGTTGGGCGTTGTAGCCGTTGGGTCGCCGTGATTGTCGCCGAATCCGAAGGGTCGTTTGGGGCACCACGGCCCACCGCACTGGTGCGGCCCAGTTATAAAAGGCCGAGTGAGGGGTCGAGGACCCTACTCCCTTCCATTCCCCGCAGCAGCTAGGGTTTTCGATCCGCTGCCAAGAGCTTTAGCGCACAGTTCGCCGGTGCTACCGTGCTTAGATCCACCACGCCCAGTGCCCCGTATGCGAGAGAAGTCTCTGGTGGTATTTAGAACTAGATCAACAGGCTTCGACGAAGAAGAAATGGAACCAGAGCTTGTGCTGCTGCCAGAGAAGGTTTGGGAGCACTCGACGGTGACGGAGGTGCAGCTGCAGAGTCTGGTAGAGCGCGAGCTGTTGAAGCCCAGGGAGCAAGTGGGCTGGAGGCCAGCCGCCGGCGAAGCCTTTCCCTCCGAGGGGACCGTGGACCCCGTCACCTTCGTCACGCACATTGAGCGCGGATTTGGAGTCCCGGCGAGCGACTTCTTCCGCGGGCTGCTCCACTTCTACCGCATCGACTTGGTACACCTCGTCCCTAACGCCATCACCACAGTCTCTTCGTTCATCCACTTGTGCGAGGCATACTTGGGGGTACTTCTTCGAGTTGAAGAAGACGGGGAAGAATGGCGTCGTCGGGGCCGTTGGCTTCATGCTACGCCGTCACATGAAGACGGTGTACGTCGACATGGAGCTGCCGGACAACACCCAGGGTTGGAGGTGAGGGTGGTTCTACATCGACAACCCAAAGCCGGCGCTACCCTCTAGGTCGGGGCTCGCGCTGGTCCCTGTGCCGGAGTGGGCCAACCAGCTAATGTCACGGGAGCTGGATGCCATCAAGCCACTGCTGGAGGACCTCAAGACGCGGAAGGAAGAAGGGCTGACGGGTGGCGCGGTGGCCATCAGTTTCAGCAGGAGGTTGCTGCAGCCAATCCAGGATCGGGTGCACCCGGCCTACGAGTACTGGGGTCAAACCGACCCAACCTGCGTACAGTAGCGCAAGGTCTCCAAGCAGGAGATGGTGGCGCGGGTGAGGGAGCTCTTCAACGGGGTGATCCGGAACCAGACGTGCCCCAAGGCATTCTCCCTCACGCGGCCCGCCGACGTGGTATGTCGCTGATCGACCTTGATTCCTTCGTTGCTTTTGCATTCCCCTGTTTCTGAGACGAAGTTCGCCTGTTTGCTGGGTCGTGAAGGCTTGTTCTGGAGCCCGGCTCCCCTCGCAGACGAGGGCGAACGCAGCTTCAAGGTCTGGGCGGCGGAGGACGTGCAGGCTCCACCGCTGAAGTTATTGGAGAACTACCTCTCCGACTCAACGGTGGGGGTAGTGATGATGAGGATCCGCCCGTGGCGAGCTCCGTACCAACAACCCAGCGGACGCGGTCCGTCGCTGGCAAGATCCCGGCGCACAAGGGTGTCAGGATCATCTCTGCCACCGTTGAGGCGGAGAAGAAGAAGAGGAAGAGGAAGAGGAAGGACACCACTACATCGTCAGAGACGGCAACGACTAGCACCGAGGTCGTCTTTGAGGAGCAGGACGATGCACGGTAGCACGACGTTGCTGGAGGGTCGGGCGACGTAGCGGCCGTGCGGGGAGAGGACGCTGTACTCGGCGCTGTAGGCGAGCAGCAGCCAAAACCGAGCACGGAAGGCGTGAGCGACCAAGGGTTGCAGAAGAAGCCAAGGCGGGTGCCACCCAGGCCGATGTCGATGAAGTTGAAGACCGGCAGCGGGTATGCTGCCGAGCTTGATTTTATGCCGTGCTTCATCTTTACAGCTTGTTGAGTATGTCTATACCGACGGATTCGTGCACCTTGGGCAGGGGGATTCCTGCTGCGTCGGGCAGCAGCAAGAACGCCTCAGGCTAAGAGGCCTTTGGGCGGAAGATTGAAAAGGTGACGGTGGGGCAGTCGCCGGCGACCTCGGGCGGGGTCGTCACCAGCAAGGTCCCCCAGGCCGTGGGGGCAACATCATTGGCGGCTGTCCAGGTCGCTGCTGAGAGCGCTCAGCAGGAGGAAGGCCTGCGCCAGCAAGACCAGCCCGAGTCGAGCCTGCCGGAGGCGAGGTTGGCAGAGAACGGAGGTGGAAGCGAGGAGGACGAGCGGCATCGGTGCCTCTATACCGGCACACCGTGGGAAGATGAAGTCATCGACGACGCCAAGGACCTTGCCGACTTCAAGACGGCGTAGGCAACCATGACGGAGGCGGCGAAGATGATCGGCAGGACACTCATGGTGAGTCAATTTTACCTTTGGAGCTGGGCCTTCAATTCACTTAGGCGGGTTGACTTGACGATGTTGTATAACGTGTGGATGCAGACCCTTGCCGAGCGGGCGTAGGGTAGGGCGGCTCTGCTGACGGAGGGCGCCAAGCTTCACGCAGAGCTAGCCGCAACGCGGGAGGCCGTGCTCCAGGCCAGGATTGAGGCCGCGAAGGATGTACAACGCCTCAAGGACGAGGCGACCTCGAAAGACAAGGCGATAGAGGCCTTGAAGCGAGAGCTGGAGGCTGCCAAGCTGACGGCGAAGAAGGCGGAGGACGAACTAAAGGTCACCACTGCGGGTACGTCGTAGGACGCCTTTGGTCTTTATGTTTCTATGCCGCGGTGTACCCATCCTGACCTTGACTTTTGCAGATGCCAAGTAGAGGGAGACCACCTTGAAGAAGGACCTCAAGGACTCCAAAGAGCAGGTGAAGATCCTCAAGGAGAAGCACAAGGAGGTCGTCACCAGTGAGTCTTACTTCACCCGTAAGGCTGCATATGAATTTGGAGTGCACAGGGATCTAGAGATCGACCTTGGCCGGGTGATGCAAACCCTTATTGATCATCAAGAGATGACTGCAGATCTTGAGAAGGAGCTGGACGACCTCAAGGAGGCCACCGAGTACCTTGTGGACGTGTATGCCCCGAAGGTCGAGGGCGGTCCACAAGAGCTCGTTGCGCGGCTAGAGGACGCAGAAGGTCGCATAAAGACCTTACTGATAGATAGCGGCAAGCTCGCCGCTGCTACGGCGTTGGCCACGGTGAAGCACCATGAGCCGTCGTTCGACCTTGAGAAGGTCAAGGAGGTCGCCTTATCGCAGCTAGTGGGCAGCGAAGATATCCAGGCCGCTGCAGATGAAATTATGAAGAAGATAGACCTGGAGATGTAACTTAGAAAGTGGCAAACTATTAGAAACAATGGGTCGTGGACCCTGTTGATGTAATATAAACCTTGCATGAATGAAAAAGACATGTTTAATTAAGTTAACGTGATCCCTTATTTCACTTCATATACTCCTTATAAGGACGCAAAAGCAATGAGGTTACAAGAAGCCCTTTCCCCCCGCTAACCCTACTCAGTGGAGGAACGCCTTACCGACTACACGGCTCGGCGTGGAGGCTTACGTGCAGCCGGCGCGCGGAGGGGGTCAGGGACCCAAGGTCGAGCAACCCCACGACCTAGGAATGCTTATAACGCGTACAAAAAGTTGTGGTAAGGGAACACTGATAAAAAGAAGAGAGGTAGGAACCCCAGGTCGAACGACCTTTAGGTTGGCGAAGCCAAGCCCCCGAGCGTGAAGGGCCGAGCTTAAAGCCAAGCCCCCGAGCGTGAAGGGCCGAGCTTGAGGCCAAGCCCCCGAGCGCGAAGGGCCGAGCTTGAGGCCAATCCCCCGAGCGCGTCAAAGGGGAGGGTTGAACAGAAGAACAAGCAGATCGAAAGAGGGAACTTTATATATATTGAATTACAAAGGATAGAGTACATAGCTTTATTGTGATACAAGGCTTCTAAGGATAGAAGCGACGTAAATGCTCGATGTTCCAAGGGTTAGGAACACCCTAGCCATCGGCCCATTAGAGGTGATAGGTCGCCGGTCCAATGACCTCCTTAACTATGAAGGGGCCTTCCCAAGGCGCAGAGAGCTTGTGCATGTCCTTGGTGTTCTGGATGCGCCGCAAGACTAGGTCGCCAACGTTGAAGGAACGTTCCCACACGTTGCGGTCGTGGTAACGACGTAGCTGCTGCTCATGGCGGGTGTGGCACATGAGCGCGGCCACACGATGTTCCTCGACACTGTCGAGGTCAAGCCGATGTGTTTGCTCTACTTCTCCTTCGTCGAAGTTCTGGATGCGAGGAGCACCGAAGGCTACGTCCGTGGGGAGGATGGCCTCTGACCCGTAGACCAGGAAGAAGGGTGAGTACCCTGTAGCTGAGCTAACCTGGTGAGGACCATGTGTGGTTCGAGGACCGATGGATGGTCGCTTCCTGGTGTGATGAGTGATTGACAACGTGGTGTGGACTGACTCTTAGCTAAGTATTGCAGGTGCAGGTTGCGGCTTGACTGGTGTTGGTGCAGGTGAAGAACAAGCGCGAAAGGTCGTTGCCGGTGAGGCCTCCAGGTGTGGAGAAGACAAGTAGGCTTCGTTCGAGGGACCCGGTGGCCAGCGGAGTCAAGTGCGGGCCGCGTGGTGGCAAGAACAGCGGGACAAAGTCGTGGACAGTTTCTTGGTTGAGCCTCAAAACCAAGGTCGAGCCGGGACTATGTGGGAGCCGAGTCATGAGTGGTGATTGGCGGAGGCTACACCGAGTTCGCGGGGTTTGCAGTGGTTCACCAGAAAACCACTGGGTTACTCGGTTGAGCCACAAAACCGAGGCCGAAGACTCGACGAGGAGGTGCGGCCACCCAGGCCGGTTCAACCGCCCAGGAGGGGTAGTCAGACCGCCTGGGCCGGTCTAACCGCCCAGGGGGGGCGGTCTGACCGCCCGGGTCGCTGCCGCCGAGAAGCTTCGAAGCGGAGGACACGCGTCGGGATCGCAAGGCTTGCGTCGAGGCTAAGCAAGGTTGCGGTCGCTGGGCATCCGTCCGATGGAGAAAATCTGAAGACTTCCAAATTCGCCCTTGAGGGGCATGTATCCCTAGTTATCTAGTAAGGGTAGTTTAGTCTTTTGGGTGCCTCAATATAAACACTTGAGGGGATGGATGGCAGCCAACTCTTGGAACCCTAACTCATTTGTTTTCCCATTTTCGTTTCTATTTTCCTCTAGTTTCCTAGGACTAGCTTGAGAGCTTCATGTGAGATCTAGAGAGAGGGATGGATGTATGGGTGGCAAGCTAGACCTTGTATGAACCTTCATGGTATGTATAGATGATTCGGCGTGGTTCCTCAAGGTCTTGTGTTGCCTTTCCCGTTCTCCTTTTTGGTGATTTTCGGAGCTCTTTCTTGTGATTCTTTTGGCGGAGTTTTGAGGGCGATTTCTTGCGGGATTCTTGTTGGGTGTCACGTATGAGGACCTTGTGACTCTTTGGCTAGTGACTTTGCCCCAAGAACTCCCTTGAATCGACCTCGATTTGGTGGTTTTTCGAGTTGCTCGAGTTCTTGACCTAGAGAGCCTAAATCCGCGATTCCCTTTGATTGTGGGCGTTTCGGTTCGATTCCTTTGCGGGAGAGGTTGCCCAGGAGGTAACCTAGCTATCCCCGAAGTTTCGCCGCAATCCGTGGGGTGAATCGGGAGATCGGGCGATGGGAAGTTGAGGGTTGACCCGCGGCCAGATTTTCTGGGTAGGGCAGTCTAACCGCCATAGGGGGGCGGTCTAACCGCCCTGGGTCTTCCAGGTGAAGGTTTGGATTTTCCCAGGCTTTCCTCTATGAGTTTGTTCGCCTTGATCAGAGGAGTCTTCTTGTGAAATCTTGGGTCGTTTCGGTGCTGTTTGCTAGGAGTTCTTGCCTTGAGTTCGTTGCTGGGTACAGGAGGTTAGACCACCCGTGGTAGCCGGTCTAACCGCCCCTAGACCCTCGGGTGAAGTTTTGGTTTTCGCCAAGATTTCCTGGTAGCTAGCTTAGCCCTGACCAGAGATTTCTGTTGGTGAAACCGTGGTGTGTTTTGGTGCTCGGAAGAGGTGTTTCGGAGGATTTTCCGGTTACCAGGTGGAGGCGGTCTAACCGCCCCCCATACCTAGTCTGACCGCCCCCTCCAGACAGCCGGCTCCCGAGTCATTTCCGCTGCCGTGTGCGTGTAGGAGTTGAGGCTGCTGGTAGTGTTTGTTCCTAGGATCAGTAGCACTTCAGTGGCTACGTGGTTTTGGCAAACGGAAGGTTGTGTGCGGAGAGTGTGATTTTGGGTGTCCGACCGAGTTCATCTTGTTTGGGAAGTCATCCCATTCGAGAAGAATTTTTATCGGCTCCCATTCACTCCCCCCTCTCTGGTCGCCTAATCGGTCCATCAAGTGGTATCAGAGCCGGTTCGGATCTTCATTGACTCTTACCAGTCTAAGATCCAAAGATGGCGTACCAGGAACGGGGTTCGGGTCCTCCGCACTTCGATGGGAAGAACTACCAGATGTGGCAGAGGCGGATGGCAGCGTTCCTCCACAGAAAGGGTTAGATCCTTTGGGACGTCACGGTGAACACAACTTATGTTCATTCGATGAACTTCCTTGCTCCAGGATCGAGGGATATGTTCGAAGCCAACAACAAGGCTGTCGACTACTTGTTTCATGCTCTGTGTCAGCTTGAATTCGATCGGGTTCAGACGGAGGACTTAGCTTGTAGGATTTGGGAGCAGTTGAAGGATGCTCATGCTGGGAATGCTCAGGTTCAGGCTCGGATGTACGCGACTTACCGGAGAGAGTACGAGAACTTCACTCATCTCCCCGGCGAGTCCGTCGATGCCCTTTTCCAGCGGTTTACGGTCGTTGTGAACAACATGAGAGCCAATGTGGACGTGCTCCCATATGATGATCATGATAGAGCCGTGAAGCTCTTGCACTCGTTGGATCGTACCGTATGGGACGGGAAGTTTCAGGCTATTGTTGAGTCCGAGAAGTATGACACCTTGACGGTGAACGAGCTGTTCTCAAAGCTCAAGTCGGCTGAGTTGGACCGTGGTATGACAGCCAAGATCGAGAGCCCGACTAATTCTCATAGTCTCGCTCTCGTTGGTGGCAAAGGAGCTAAGTCTAACGCTAACGCATCCTCCAGGATGTACTCTCTGTCTTCTTTGATGTCTTTGCCAGACGAGGAGTTCGACGTGCTTGGAGAGGACGAGCTGGCGTTGCTGACCAGGCGGTTCGAGAGGCTGCACGAGAACCGGGTGAACACGAGGAGGACAGCACGGACGTGCTTTCAGTGCGGCAAGCCAGGACACTTCGTCGCCGACTGCCCAGAGAAGACGGAGAACAAGGACGGCTACAAGGACGGCTACAGGCATCGATCGAGCAAGGACGGCAAGTACCGATCGAGGCGCGATCACAAGCACAAGAACAAGCACAAGGACGAGCGACGGTCGAGGAAGAAGGACGGCCGCGGCAGGAAGGCCCGAGCGATGGTCGGAGCGAGCGACGTCGACTCCAGCTCCGCCTACTCTTCCTCGAGCTCAAGTAGCAGTGAAGATGAAGGTGATCGGCGCAAGAACAAGAAGTCATCCAGGAACTTGAGCGGGTTGAGCTGCTTCGCGGGAGATGGCTTCTGCGGCATGGCTCGTAGCTCCGGCAGCAAGAAGAGTCATCAGAGTGACTCGGACACCGACTCCGAGGATGAGGTATGTGATGAGCTCTCCTCTTTGCGCAAGGAGAATGATGAGTTGGTTGACTTGCTTGATAATCGCGATCACATGCTTAGAGAGGCCAAGAAGATGAGGAAAGAGCTTAGGGCCTCACTAGAAGATGCTAGGAACCGTGTGGCTGAGCTAGAAACCCAGAACTTAGATGCTAAGCTTGAGATTGATTCGCTTAAGGCTTCTCCTGTGGTTTCTGATGAGATTGATTGCTGTGATTGCTCTGTGTACCTAGCTGATCTTACTGCTCTTAAGGATAAGCATGCTTCTACTTGTGATGAACTAGATATGTTTAGGGTTGAAGTGGCTGAGCTTAAGTCTAGACCTGCTTTGCTAGGTGCTTGCACTTCTTGCCCTGTTTTGCATGGAAAGATTGATGAGATGCATGCTTACACTGTTTCGCTTGAGGCTAAGTTGAAAGAGCCTATTCCCACTTCTTGCTCTACTTGTGAATTGCATGCGGTTAAGAATTTGGAGCTTGCACATTATGTTGATCGCTTGCAGGATGAGAATGATGAGCTGAGAAAATGTATGAGCTGGTTGTCGGGTCAGGAGCCTCAGCTTGGTATCATGATAGAGGCTTTCAAACGCTATGATGGTCAGGCACTTGGGGCTGACAAGCTTGGAGAGAACAGTGGTGAGGGAGTTGAGAGAGTTGGAGAGATTCCTATCCCACCACCAAACAGATACAAGAACAAGTTTGAGCCCAAGCCTAACCATCTCAGAAACAAACTTGACACTACTCCAGATCCACCCATATTCCCTCACCCAACAAATGATTTCCAAAAACCGGTGAAGTTTGTGAGCCCAAAGGGAGGTGAGGAAGGAGAGAAGAAGGGTGAGAAACCGAGTGAGCAGCCCCATCACAAGCCTAAGCCTAAACCCATAAAGTTCCATTGTGGGTATTGTGGGAGAGATGGTCACAAGGATGAGTTTTGCTTCAAGAGGAAGCGTGAGGAGAGAATGGCTAGAGAGTGGGCTAACAAGGACAGGTACCACCCCTCTAATGGTGTACCTGAGCCTCGTATGCCACTGCCCAGGGGCAAGGCGGTTGTGAGGAGTGTTCCGGCATGGGGAGATGCGAGTTCCCGCAGCCGAGGTGGCTTTCTGGAGAGGGCGGTCATACCGGCCTGGAGGGGCGGTCAGACCGGCCCTGCCCAGAGGGGGGCAGTTAGACCGGCCTGGCTAGGCGGTCAAACCGGCTCCCCCCAGAATTCTGGGCGGTTTGGTTTTCGAGGTGGTGAGTCGAGTGGTTTCAGTTCTGGAGGTTGTGGTGCTGGTGGTTGGCATGGTGAGTCTGCAGGTGGTCAGTTTGCTAGATGTTCTCCCCCTCGTGCTCAATACGGGGATGGGAGGAGTCGTAGCTTTGAGATGGAGAGGAGGAACGGTCCACGGTCCTCCTTTCGTGGTTTTCGTCCTCCTCCTGCTAGAGAGGGTTGGTTCCGTCGTAGTGGTTACCTTGGTGGTGTTCGTGGAGGTAGCTTTGATAGGAGAGATGCTTTGGATTGTGCTAATCCCACTTTGGAGCAAATGGCTCGGCACTGGTTTTACTCTTTTGGTACTAACCCCAGTGCTGAGTCGTTTGTTCACTCACGTGCTCGCTTTTGAATTTCAGGTGGGAGACTTGAGGAACGTTTGGTTGATTGACTCCGGTTGCTCGAGGCATATGACCGGAGACAAGGGGTGGTTCTCAAGTCTTGTCCCGGTGGTGTCCAAGACATACATCACATTTGGGGACAATGGGCGAGGGCGTGTGCTATCAGAAGGTGAGATCAAGGTAAGTGATAAGGTCACTCTCAGGCGTGTTGCTCTTGTTCAATCGCTGGGGTTCAATTTGCTTTCTGTGTCCCAGTTGTTGGATGAGGGCTTTGAGGTGTTGTTTCGGCCTGGTGGTTCTCGGATTTTAGATTCTCGAGGGGACCTTGTTTGCATGGTCGTTCCCGAGGGTCAAGTGTTCCGAGCTGATTTCTCTCAGTCTTCTGGTGTGGAGCGTTGTTTTTTGGCTGGTTCTTCGAGTGAGTTGTGGAAGTGGCATAGGAAGTTGGTTCACTTGAGCTTTGACCTTTTGTCTCGCTTGAGTAAACTCAATTTGGTCCGAGGATTGCCACGGTTGAAGTTTGAGAAAGAGTTGGTTTGTGCGCCGTGTAGGCATGCCAAGATGGTAGCCTCCTCTCACCCGCCTCTCACCGATGTAATGACTGAGCGTCCATGCGAGCTGCTCCATATGGACCTTGTTGGCCCAGCTCGTGTGCGATCTGCGGGTGGGAAGTGGTATGTCCTTGTTGTGGTGGACGACTACTCTCGGTATGCGTGGGTGTTCTTTCTTGAGGAGAAAGGGGAGACGTTTGGTTTTGTTCGAGATCTTGTCTTGAGGTTAAAGAACGAGAGGCACGGAGATGCCATACGAGCGATCCGCAGTGACAATGGCTCGGAATTCAAAAACTCTCGTTTCGAAACCTTTTGCCATGACTTGGGTCTTGAACATCAGTTTTCGAGTCCGTATACGCCTCCCCAGAATGGCGTTGTGGAAAGGAAAAACAGGACCTTGTGCGAGATGGCTCGGATGATGCTCGACGAGCATAGGACTCCGAGAAGGTTCTGGGCTAAGGCTGTCAATACCGCGTGCTATGTGTCGAACAGGATCTACCTCAGGGTTCATAAGAAGAAAACCTGTTACGAGTTGATGCACGGTCGCACACCCAAGGTGAGTCACTTCCATGTCTTTGGTTGTAAATGCTTCATTCTGAAGAAAGGGAAGAAGTTGGACAAGTTCGAGGCTAGGTCTGTCGATGGCATTTTCATTGGTTATGCATCTCATTCTAGAGCATTTCGTGTGCTCAATCTTGAAACTAACCAAATCGTGGAGACTTGCGAGGTAACCTTCGACGAGACACAGCCACGTAGTCAGCTTGTTTTTGAGTGTGCAGGTGACGACGAACTTGGCGAGGAGATCTTTCAGGAGGAGGAGCATGAACATGGAGATGATGAAGATGGCGGTGTGGTGCCCGCGGCTGAACATGTACCTACTACTTCGACGACGATCGTGAACTGGCCCTCTCCCACACCTATAACGACAAACCCAGATCAAGGCGAAGCTGCTGTTGAGGGGGAGGTAGCATCAAGGCGAGAACCTCCCCGGCGAGTACAAGTGGATCACCCAGCTTCGAGAATCATCGGCGACATGAATGAACGTACTACACGGTCGAGGGTTCGGAACAATTCTCATTTCGCTCATGCTGCTTTTGTTCCCACCTTTGAGCCCAAAGACATTGGACACGCGCTATCTGATCATAATTGGGTTAATTCGATGCATGAGGAGTTGGAGAATTTTGAGAGGAACCAAGTTTGGGTGTTGGTTGACCCTCCCCCAGGGTGTAAGCCGATTGGGACAAAATGGGTGTGGAAAAATAAAGAGCGAGAGAAAGGAGAAGTGGTGAGGAACAAGTCAAGACTTGTTGCTCAGGGGTACAGTCAGAAAGAGGGGATCGACTTCGAGGAGACTTTCGCTCCTGTAGCTCGTTTGGAGGCGATCAGGATCCTTCTAGCCTTTTCCGTGGCTAAAGGGTTCAAGTTGTACCAGATGGATGTGAAGAGTGCTTTCCTGAACGGTGTGTTGGAGGAAGAGGTGTACGTGAGGCAACCACCGGGGTTTGAGAGTGAGAAGTACCCCCACCAGGTGTACAAGTTGAGGAAGGCGCTGTATGGGTTGAAGCAGGCGCCTAGAGCTTGGTATGGTAGGTTGAGGGGGTTCCTGTTTGAGAGAGAGTTCGAGATGGGGAAGGTCGATCAGACCTTGTTTCTCCTCAGGCAGGGTAGAGATATCCTGATTGTGCAGGTATACGTGGATGATATTGTCTTTGGTGGCTCATCTAAGTCTCTTGTTGCAAGGTTTGCAGAAGACATGAGCAGGGAATTTGAGATGAACATGATGGGCGAGTTGCAGTTCTTCCTCGGGCTACAAATCAAGCAATCAAAGGAAGGAACATTTGTGCACCAAGCTAAGTACACCAAGGACATTGTGCGGAAGTTCAAGATGGAGGACTCCAAGGCCATGGCGACGCCTATGAGTACGACTACAGCTCTTGATGCGGGTGAGGAAGGTGAACACGTGGACCTGAAGGAGTACCGGAGCATGATCGGGTCACTCCTCTACTTGACGGCGACGAGGCCGGACATCCAATTCTCGGTATGTCTGTGCGCTCGTTTTCAAGCGTCTCCGAGGACTTCGCATCGGCAAGCAGTCAAGCGCATATTCAGGTATTTGCGACATACTCCCGACTTTGGCCTTTGGTACTCCGCGTCTTCTTCTTTGGCTCTTCATGGATTTTCAGACGCGGATTTTGCCGGGTGTCGGTTGGATAGGAAGTCCACTTCTGGGACTTGTCAGTTCTTGGGTTCTTCATTGGTGTCTTGGTCTTCCCGCAAACAGTCGAGTGTTGCTCAATCCACTACCGAGGCAGAGTATGTGGCCGCTGCTAGTTGTTGCTCTCAGCTCCTTTGGATCACATACACCATGAGTGACTTTGGTGAGGAGTATACCCATGTCCCACTTCAATGTGATAGCACCAGGGCCATAAGCGTTGCAAAGAACCCAGTGCTCCATTCCAAAACCAAGCACATAGAAGTGAGGTATCATTTTCTGAGAGACAACGTAGAGAAGGGGAAGATAGCTTTGATCCATGTACCCACACATGACCAACTAGCCGATATTTTCACCAAACCCCTAGATCAAGCAACTTTCACTCGTTTGCGCGGGGAGCTTGGTGTTTGTTTGATTTCTTGAGTTGGCGTGTGGCAGCTCCTTTGTAGCATATGTATAGCTTTCCTTTGTGCATTTCTTGCATTTGGCATGGCATATGTAACATGATGTATAGGCATCTTTGTATCTTAGGTTGCATGCATTTTGTATCATATGCATTGTTTAGGAAAGGCTTCTCCTATATACATTATTCACCATGGAATGATATATATGTCTTTGTGAGCTAGCTTGATAAGCTATGGTTAGTTTGGCTTAGCTCTTGATAATCTTGGTTTATATCCATGGTTGATGGCTATGTTTTTGAAAAATTTCATATGTATGCTCTCTTGTGAGTAAATGCCTTTACATGATCTTGACATGTTTTTGTGGTTTGGCTATGCTTAATTTGTGGTTGGATAGCTTATTTTGATCATATGGGGCCAAAAGCTCATTTGCCATCATGAATGTTTAGCCCCCATGCTTGATCTTGTGGAGGGGCATAAGTTCCTTTTTGTCGCAAAGACATTTCATGTACCAATTATAAATCTGAAAATGAAATGTAAATTGCTTGGAAAATGTGCTCCCATGTCATATGTGCTAATTTTAACTTGCTTTGGGTGCTAAACCGTTGCATGATGTCAACCAATGAGAAGTCTCATATCTAGAAGTAGGCACATGGCTCGGTGGCTTTGACATGACATGAGGTGCTTGTGGGTGTTTATGATGGTCTTATGCTTAGAATGGTTGTCCTAGTATGAAGTTTGTGTGGCTTTGCCATTTTGACATGTTTTTCTCATGTTTAGGACTTTGCTCATGAGAGGGTAAATTTTCGCAAAATTACTCAATTCTATCTTAGCTTCGTCCAATGGTTGTGAAACTTGGTGATCATGTAGTTGATGTCATTACGAAGCTATAGAATATCTAACTTGCTCATTTGGACATGTGTAGCATCTTGTGATGAATTTTGTATATTTGAGAAGCTCTATGTTGAAACTTTTCGCATTTTGCCTTGATTCATGCATTGTCAACAAGGGGGAGAAGTTTGTGCATGTTTTGGGCACCTGGGAGCATTTGGAAGGTGTTCAAAGTGGTTCGGGCAGTTTTTGAAAAGTTTGGTGCAGGGCCGGTTTCTTGGGGCGGTCTAACCGCCCCCCAGGCGGTCAGATCCCAGAGGGGCGGTCTAACCGCCCAGGGCATGCGGTCTAACCGCCCTGGGCAGAGTGAGCAGGTTTTTGCTCTTTGTTGCATTCCCATGTTGCATTGCTGCATTGGCTCAGTGGGAGCTTGCATGTGTGCAGGGGGAGCTCTTTGTGTTGTTCGAGCTTTGGATTGGTGGTTTGTGCTCTTTGCTTGAGCATGGTTTTGTCTCGGATGTGTCGAGCCGTTGCCCTTGCCTAAGGGGTCCGAGACTTGCTCTTCTTCAAGTGATCTTGTTCTTTGCCTTTCCTTGGCTTTCGATCGCTTGTTGGAGTTTCTTTTATTCGTTTCTTTTCTTTTTCTTTTCTCTCGGGTTACTATATGTGTGTGTTGTCAATGCACTCATCAAGGGGGAGATTGAGGACCATGTGTGGTTCGAGGACCGATGGATGGTCGCTTCCTGGTGTGATGAGTGATTGACAACGTGGTGTGGACTGACTCTTGGCTAAGTATTACAGGTGCAGGTTGCAGCTTGACTGGTGTTGGTGCAGGTGAAGAACAAGCGCGAAAGGCCGTTGCCGGTGAGGCCTCCAGGTGTGGAGAAGACAAGTAGGCTTCGTTCGAGGGACCCGGTGGCCAGCGGAGTCAAGTGCGGGCCGCATTGTGGCAAGAACAGCGGGACGAAGTCGTGGACGGTTTCTTGGTAAAGCTTAATGCAATAGCAAGCAGCATATGAGTATAAGGTTTTCATCTAAAAACATCATATGGCTTTGGTAGGATGGTGGCATATCAAAGAGGAGCTTTGCAAAGGGTTTTCAGGTTTTCAAATAAAATTCCCAAGCACTCAAACATTTAGAGCGAAGATCATATCATCAAACCATATCTCAAACGCCAACTACTTAAATGAGCATGAGTTCCCTATAATGATATTTGTTCACAAGCATCAAGATGATAGGTAAGGAATAAAACATATGCAAGCCAACTACAGGAACCATGCAGAGCATGCATAGCACGAATTGCTGAGTTTGTATTCAAATGATAGGAATTGAGATTCAATCAAACCCATGGATAACGGAGAGTGAGATAGAGGGTGCACAGACCATTACTTCTAAAGGATAAGAGATCAAGGAAGACCAGTGGTGATTCGGCTGACCATAAGGCATAGTCGATGTTGTGCAACTCCTGTGTGGGAGTTCTCGAGTGGATATGTCGATGATAAGCTCGAGAGAACTCCCCCACACTAGTATTTGTACCGGGTGCTTGTTCTTCAAACAAAAGATGGAAACAGAAGGTGGACTCTACTAGTTCGAGAACCATAGCCTTTATTCAAATTCAAATATTTTTGGTGTTTTTATTTTATTTTATTGTCACCATGTCATTTTCTCGAAAGGGTTAGACCAAGGTTACACTTCATACACAAAGGGGAATATACTTACCTTGGACCTTTGACAGGTCATATGTGCCACCTTTGTATGTTGTGCAACATGAATCTGACACCTTAACTTGCCTTCCCATTTGAATTCAGCTCAATGACTTACCCATTCAAATTTGACAATCATCTGTAGGGGTTAGTCAGCATATATGCAACCAAGATCTATGAAGATATAACTCTAAGGTTCATCAATCAAAACCCGACACCATGCCTTGTTTTGACTGAAGAAGACAAATTTTAACCTAAGCACCATGCTTAATTTAAAACAGTCTATGAACGTATATCATGCATATACATTCAAACCAGAGCATATGAACAAAGATAAAGGAAACATGAAAGCATGATCAAGCCATTCTCAAAAAGGAACATAAGCATGAACATATGACGGTGAACCTCGGGCAACCTCCCGGAAGGGCTTTGTTTAATGTCAAAAGTATGACTTACCTAGCTAGTTGGGCAAGATACAAGATCTATCATCATATGCACACCAGGATAAGATTTGGTAAAGGAGGAACTTTACTCAGAATGCTCACATAGCTCCCTCACACTTGAAGTTTGCATTGCTAGGCAACAAAACTCAAGTATGTGGAGATCAAGCTTCCTTTTGTAAATGTTCCCTCACCAAAACTTACTGAGGTGGTGTAACTGATGTAGCTCACATGTTCTTAGATGTCACCCGTCTATCGTTCTTTTCAAACTCCACCTGAAAGGTTAGCGACCAAAAATACACGAAGGACAACTTATCCTAAAAACATGTTCTTGATTTTATTCGAAAGGGAAATAAAACCTATGCTAATCCAGACTATCTCCTGGTAGTGCTTTGTTTATTTAGGGTCATAAGCTCGACCATGGGAACTCCCTCTTGCAGCTAATGTTGGTGTTTCCATTCCCGTCTCACCACTAATCTTTGATGTATCAATGACGCTTTAGCTGCAAGGTTAGTGCCACAGTGCACACACGAAATCTGATATGCTTATGATCGACATATTCAACTACAACCAACCTTCTGAACATTCTACAAAAGAGAACCACAACGCGATTGCAGCCCTCATGCGTGCTCAGTGCACTAAGCATGTTTGACTCTAGAGGGACATGATGCGAGCATGATCTGTGTGGTAGATCAAGAATGAAACTATCATGCTCGTATGTGGAATCCTTTCCTCCGGACTCCAGAGTTAGTGCCTCGAAAGGTTCCATGGCCCATGAATTCTCCATTTCAAGAGAGTCATTGTGGAAGCTCGATATTGACTCTCGATCATGATCCAAAGTAACAGGATAGAGGCCAGCGGGAAGAGGCTGAAACTCGGTCGAGAGTGGTGACGATCGTTCGCCTTCACAAAGGTGGAGAGAGTCTCCCAAGTCATCCTCATGAGGGGTAGAACATTCTACAACCTTAATGAGAACAGACTCGGACGACGCAGACGGAGATATATGTGTCATCTTCTCAAGCGGGTTTTGCTGGGGAAGAGGCTTGGCCATAGGATGTCCAAGACAAGGGGTAGCAGTGGCGGAAGCATCTTCCCTAAGCTTACCATCTAGCCTCCTTAAGGATGTATCAAAGAGTTGCTGTAATGGGGAGCCTAGGAGAAGGTCAAGATCGAGGACATCGAAGATGTGAAAGTCTAAGCTAGGTTCGATCCTGTCTATGATGAGCGGCACGACACTTACGATCCCCCGACATTTAAGAACATGTCCAAAGGGACAAGTCTTGAGGAGCATGTCGGATGGTGCTAGCGGAACTTTGCCCAAAAGAGTTTCCGCTAAGTGCCATGGCAAAATGTTAACCTCCATGATGGGGTTAGAGTGGGCCTCTACGGTAATCCCTCTAATGGAACAAAGAATAATCAGAGAAGGGAAACTATTCCAAAGTGCTTCGAAAGAATATATCGCTCCATCTGACCACTCCTCCTTCATGGCCCCCTCAAGATATGCACTGTCAGGAGGATCGGGAGGCAAAGGAGATACTGTAGGTCTAGGGAAAGGTTCTGTCAAAGGATGTCTAGATGATCCAGCATGGACAGAAATGATTTCCCTAAGCTCTTCTTCTGGGTTTCCTTGAGATTTATCAAAATCCATGATGTCATAGATGTGGAAATCTAATCGCACCTCTATGTCATCAATGGTGATAGGCACGTCCCTAGCAATCCCCGGACATGGAAAAACACAACGCCACCTGGGACTATGAAAAAATCTATCAGTCGGGATCAAGGGCATGTCACCCACTAGAGTATCCAAAAGGGTCTCTGGTATGATGCAAGCCCCAATAGTAGGGTCATGGACAACATCTACGGTGTTTCCTCTCATGGAACAATGGATGATCTGGGAAGTTGAGCTAACCCGAATTGCTTCGGATGTATGCTTTAATGTCTGAGGTGATCAATCCACTATCGTCCCATGATTCCAAACTTCATCGAGGACCTTATAAAGGTCCAGCGATGTCGTAGGCTTCTCGTGCCAAGAGTGATCTGAGGTATTTCTGATGTTTCTAGAAGGATCATCCTCTAATCGGGAAGAGAACTCCGAAGGTTGAATTTCTTATTCCTTCGGTGTTCGTAATTCGGGAGAGGATTCAACAGAGTTATCAAGGGATTCGAAGAATGAAAGCTTAGATTCGGCTGTTGAGAGACTCTCATAGCTCGACTTGGATGTTTGGTAGGATTCGTCATAAAAGTTATAGGAAGAAGAGGTTTCTAAGAAGAAGTCTAGGATCTCTCTTCTTTCCTCTGGAGTTTGGGTTTCGAACGATCCTCCAGCTACGAGGTTGAGCTCTTGTGCAGATTCCAAGTCTATATGCGTGTAAAAGATGTTCGTTGAAATATCATCGGATATAGACAAGTCTGAGCTAGATGTCAAGAGACTTGAGAACCTAGCCCAGGCTGCACCTATGGACTCCATCTCCAATTGCTCAAAGTCAAAGAGGTCAAACGGTAAAGAGTTTATATGTTCCGGATGGGAGAACGAGTAAAAAAAGTTATCTTGTAGTTCTTCCCAACTGTTCACACTACCCACTATTAGAGTGTACCATTGTTCCGCCCTATCTACAAGAGAGAAAGGGAACAATTTCCACCACAAAGTTTCTTGTGTCATGCCCAACACAAGTAGGCCTGAACACAGTCCTTCGAACTCCACATGAACATGAGAATCATTGCTAAGCACTCCAGAGAAGGGTCAATTTCGAACCATGGCTATAAAGCCAGGACCGAGTTCGCTGCAAGATGAAGAAGTTGATGGTTGCTCTAAGACGAACATGCCCCTAGGGGTTGAGAGGCTTTGACAGGAAGGCATCTCAAAAGGGTAACAGGGGTAAAGGTAGAACTGAAGAAAAGATAAAAAGATACGAAGACCACTAGGCGTTTCTTAACGTCCCCGGCAACAGTGCCAGAAATGCTTGTTGGCGTTTCTTAACGTCAACACTATGGCGCCGGGTAGCGTGAGAGTGTAAGAAACTCCCGGGTACTCTGACGAGTGTGAACGAATCTGCCAGCGCACTGATACACCATTGTAGCACTTCTCCCTAGGAGAATGAGTATTCCCAAGGGTATCAAATCCACAAGACGGATGAGCTCTGGCTCAAACCTAGCTGATGGTCTAAGGACACAATACTAGATCATAGGATAGGTAGAAAGGATCTGCTTGACAAAGTGCAGTCTAGCACGGTCTCTCAGGTATAAGCACTCGCATTGGGCATCAACCCACCCTAGCTGTTTAGGACTAGTAATATTCTGACAACGGGGCCCTACTCGGTACACAAACGTAGAGAATTTCAAAGGGTCCAACAGGCTGTCAGCACTGCGGCCTACCTGTATTGTTACGCGAATGCACTTAGTATTCGATGGATAACCTATGGTCCAAACACCACATCTACACCACTGACTACTATTATAGCCTGACACCGTCTGATGTCCCGGTATTCATACTATAGCACTCCGTATAAATACGGAACTACGAATCCGCAAGGGAGATACTGGCACTAGCTCAAGGTATACTCTATCACTCATGCAAGATCACGAATGCACTTTGATCTAATTAGAGATATGCAAGAGCATCAACTTTGTTCTAATAGACAAGCTAACACACAAACGGAATGGAAACTTATGATCCAGCTCTACTAGATCGAAAGGGTTGTGTTCGAAGAACACAAGCCTCTAAATCAAGAACGAACGAAGAACACAAGAACAATTCACCTATGCATGCATACGACTTTAGTCTAAATAGAAAATGTCAAAATACTCACTTTAGTCTATATGAACAACAAAGGCACTGCTGAGGTTCGTTCTTGAGGAAGATGTCATGAACATGACATGGCCCCAAGTATTCCCCCTCACTTCCTAGCACTAATCCTATACAAAGAGCTCTCCTCTCGTAAAGAGAGAGGCTCCAAGGCCAAAATGAAGAGGAGGAGGAGAAGTGTTGTCCAAGAATGAGGCCCCTCCCCTTCTATTTATAGGCAAGGGGGTGGCTAGATCCGGGGCTCAAAGTGCTCCAAAACACCCCGGAATGCAGCGAGTGACCAATCAGGGAGCTGCACGTGGAAGGTCAGGATAAACCGACCGTAGGTCAGTTCGGCCGATCCTAGGGTCGGCCGAAACCCCCGGGAGGCCATCTAGCCTGTGCTTCCTCAGAGTGGCTGCTATGTGGACCTTGATGTTATCCTCTGTGCATGCCAAGTTTCCTGGTGATTTGGTTAGCTAGTGGGCCCATGGATCCATGTGATGCTGACGTGGCAGCGTATGATTCGTTGAAAGCTCTTCACATGGATTGGTGACATCATGGATCCAGGGGAATCCATGTGGCAGCCTCTCATTGGCCAGAACTTGGAGTACTTGGATCAAAGACATGTGCTTTTGCTCCTCTTTCTAGTGCTAGTTTCCTGTATTTGCATAATCACCAACGCTTGTGGAAATGATTAGTTTAAGCCTTATTCTAGTGTTGGTGAACATTTCTCATGCCAAAATGTACATGTTGACGGGTATGAAATGAGTGGATAACAGCCATCAACAGCTGGTTCCGGGATGCAGCCAGAAAACAGATTGGTTACTGTAGGTGCCCTATGTATCTGTCGCGGGCGTTAAGTAAGGCATGTTACAAAAACTGATTTGTGAGTAACGGGTTTCACTTGGAATGCCCGTTACAAGTATGACAACACTATAACGGGCCGCATAAAGGCCCGTTACTAATACTGACCGGTGGGCCCTAGAAGTTGACGCTTTCGTCGAGATAGAGGAGACACGCATCCACAACACACGCCTACTTTCATCGAGACAGAGGAGTGTTGGCGGTCGATTTCTGTCAACCAAGAACACTTGTTATGTTATAGTTTGAACATAATTTTGGAACTAACCCGCCACTAGGCATACTAATGATATAACAAGTTCACCGTTGGATGTGCATTTTGGAGTATAGTGTTTTTGTAGGAATTCATGTACTAAATGAGGAGAGATGCACTTAGTTCGGAGGACGATTTGCAAGTCAATCAAGGAGGTCTGACCATGTGCGAACTTGCCTCCAAAGGTGGGAAGGACCGATACGATTCAATGAAGAATTCCCGAGGACCAAGATGAAAAGACCGAAAGTTCATGCATAAAGACCCCTTAACGTGGTCTCAGGGATAACGACGTCCATAGACCACAATTGAAGGAGCAAAAGATCCAAAGTGCAAAAGATGGAGCGTGGAGCAAGATGGACCGGAACCGGGCCGAAGAGGGCCCAGGCTGGCCGGCCCACCGTCTTTTGGCATTGGTTCACGGCCCCCTTTCTTCAGTGTTAAGTACGTGGAACCCTAATTGTCTGCGAGGGCCGCCATTCGCGAAAGACGAATAGAGAAGCCTCGGAGATCGACCACAAGTGAAAGGGTTGATCGAGGGAGAGAGCATTGAAGAGAAATCATCACCGAGGTCAAGGGAGGCCATCAAGAGGAAGGAGGACGCCGAGGCCCTGCCATGGCACCGCCGGAGTTGAAGAACACCGAGGAACGAGCTCCATCTGAGGCATCCACCATGCTCAATGGTGCCATGCCTAGCATCTTGATGGGGGTAAAGTTATCGTTTGTCCATGGAGTTGTAATGGAACTTGATGTGTAGTCACCTATCTTGTTTGGATCATATGTCTATCATACCTTTGTTGATGATGCTTAATGTTTAAGGCTAGCTACCATGCTTTCGGGGTTGCTCCCGTAGATCATGTCAACATACCATGTTCATTAGGATTAGTATCGATTACCTTCGCGTAGTGACATGTACGAGGGAAGGGAAATGCCTAATTCTTTGTTCACATGCTTAGATAGATTGGATTTGGGTTTTATCATGTTTTGGGTGATTGCATCTTCAAGTACCTAGACTCCATGGGCATTTGTTCTTCATACTTGTGAACCTTTCATCTCTCTTTAACGTAATCTACGGTTAGATTGTCTTTACTTTATAGATTAATATTTCTATCATAAGTCTTCAAGCAACTAAGTTAGTGTTAGGTTAAATGCTAGTGATCCGATTGCTCCTTGGGTTGACAAGAACCTTGGAACTCCCCTAGGTGAAAAAGGCTACAAGCGATCCGTGAGCTTGCAGTGAACCTTGACGCGTTATTGCCATGAACAAGCCCCTTTTTCTGGCACTGTTGCCGGGGAGCAAGCCAGTTTACTTTGTTTAATCTTTCATTAATTTTGTTAATTAGTAACATCTAACCCTTGTGTTCTAGAAAAAAACTCTTTTTAGTTTTTAGTTTTTGATTGTCTAGATGGTATTCATTGGAAATCCTTTGGAGGAACCTTAAAAATCGCTACGAGACTATGCTAGCCCTCGATGTGAGGACATCAAGGTACAAGAGTCGGATTGTTCTCACAGCGACAAGGTACGAAATCAAGGCTCGAATCATCAAGATGGCGGCAACTAATCCGTTTCGAGGGATGGAGATGGACAACCCATATAGACATATCCAGCGCTTCACGACACTATGTAATACGATACGACAAGAGGGAGTCCCCAATGCTTGGTTTAAATGGAATCTTTTTCCCTACTCACTTGCCGATGAAGCAACGAAGTGGTATTCATTTGCATCCTTCGAAGTTGAGGGAAATTAGAATCAATTGATAAAGAAATTTTGTGCCAAGTTCTTCCCTATAAGCAAGATTCAACATATAAGGAGGCAAGTGATTACTTTCAAGCAAGGAGAAGAAGAAGGGATAGATCAAGTGTGGAATCGTTTCAACGAGCTAGTTGAACAAGGACCAAGACTCGGATTTCCCCGTGACGTAATTTTGCATACATTTTTCTTTTCCCTAACCCCTAGTTGCATAGAATACGTTCAAATGTGTGCAGGAGGGGATCTCATGGAGAAAACACTGACAGAAGCTGCCCAACTTCTACAAAAAATAAGCAAAGTGGCGGCCATGCAAAGAGATTGGGAAACATGACTTTCGGGAAAGCCGGAATGTGACACAAGTGTAATGCCTTGCTGCAATTTTCAGAAATACGGCCCCGAAAGAGAAGAAAAAGGAGCCAATCCTGAAAAAGGTTGAAAGAAGCCAAATATGAGGAGACTAGAACTATCCCGGAGAGTGATCACGCCGAGAGAAGCAAAGCAAGTGAAAGGACTATGTCAAGCGCGAAGCCACTAAGGGATTTCGAGCAAATGGATTGGGTCCCAATTGATTTTGGAGAAATTTTTGACAAGAGAAGACGGTTCCCTAATCAAAAGGCGATGACAAAAGCTTTGGAGATAGACTTCCCGCTGGAGAAACAAGTGGCACATCCATACAACCTAGAGACAACCGGGGAGGCCCTTCAAAAACTCTTTAGCGAAGAAGAAGTGGATCTGGACCATGTGGCCAAAGCTAAAAGAATTATGGGAATCAAGCCTGAGGCATCATCATTCGCTCCACTAGCTGAAATTTTTGCCATAGGATCTAATGAAGAAGAGAAGACGTCGCCGCGTATAGAGTGCAAAGTTAACGACATTGGAGAATAAGTAAGTGTCTTGTCTTCTAAAATTTTTGATGAAATTCATGATCACACCATTGACGTAGTTCCAACATCTACTAAATTAATCATGGGAGATGGTAGAATTGTTAAACCTCTAGGAATTGCTTGTGACCTAGAAGTTTTAATTTCCGGAAAATACACTCCATCCGATTTCTTCATTGTTGATGTCTACTACGATAAAATGATCATGTAATTCTTGATAGACCGTTTCTCAAGTTGGTTAATGTCGTTTTAGATGCCGAAAAAGGAAAAGTAACCATTAATCTTGATGGGGATAATCACACATATAATTTTCTTCCCGCTTCTAGAATTGCCTCACCCCTACCTCTTGATGACGAAGAGGTAGGGAGCCTTCGTTTTGTTGAAACTTGTAGGGATCCGCTACAAAGAGCAATGGAGAATGAATCTAATGATGAGCTAGATGAAGAGTTAGCAGATGCAACTAAAGGACTAGAACCACAAGACGGAAGCTTGGAGGAAGATAAATTTTAAGTCCTTGGGGAAATTCAACACGATGAACCACAAGTACCGGAGGTGGGTCTTAAGCCATTGACCAAGGGATTGAAATATGAATTTTTGGGTTCGGACAAGACTTATCCCATGATTGCGAGTGACGAATTGAGTCCCGAGGAGAATGATATGTTGCTGAATTTATTAAACAAACGTAAGAAGGTGATGGGATATTCGATAAATGACCTTAAAGGACTTAGCCCAGCATCTTGCACTCACCGCATACCTATGGAGGATCAATGCAAGCCCGTAGTGGACCATCAAAGGAGGTTACCCCATGCCATGCGACAGGTGGTGAAGAAGGAGGTTATCAAGTTGTTGGATGCCAGAATCATCTACCCGGTGCCGCATAGCAAATGGGTGAGCCCCGTACATTGTGTGCCTAAGAAAGGAGGTTTGACCGTGGTCAAGAATGAGAAGAATGAATTAATACTGCAAAGGACCATGATCGGATGGAGGATGTGTATTAACTATCAAAAATTGAACAAAGCAACAAAGAAGGATCACTTCCCCCTACCGTTCAACGACGAGATGCTTGAGAGGTTAGCAAATCATGCATATTTTTGCTTTCCTGATGGATACTCAGGGTTCATGCAAATACCTATTCACCCGGATGATCAACATAAGACAACATTCACTTGCCCTTATGGAACATTTGCGTATAGAAGAATGCCTTTTGGATTATGCAATGCTCCAGCCTCTTTTCAACGATGCATGATGGCAGTATTTTCGGAGTTCATCGAGGAAATTGTTGAGGTATTTATGGATGACTTCTTCGTCTGGTAAAACTTTTGCGGATTGTTTGGCAAATTTGGATAAAGTTCTCACGAAGTGTGCAGAGGTTGATTTGGTGCTAAATTGGGAGAAGTGTCACTTCATGGTGAAATAAGGAATAGTGTTGGGACACGTGATATCCGAGAGGAAGATCGAGGTGGACAAGGTTAAGGTTGAAACGGTTGAAAAACTTCCACCATCGAATGGATATCAAGTCTTTGAGGAGTTTGTTGGGCCATGCAGGATTCTATAGAAGATTTATCAAGGATTTCACAATGTTAACCAAGATGTTGACTTATCTTCTCCAAAAAGATGTGCCATTCAATTTCAATGAGAAGTGCTTGGCGGCATTCCGGACACTAAAGAGAGCTCTGATAATCGCACCTATCATTCAACTGCCTGATTGGAGTCAACCCTTTGAGATCATGTGTGACGCTAGCGACTACGCCGTAGGAGCCGTGTTGGGGCAACGAAAAGAAGGCAAGGTACATGCTATTTATTATGCTAGCAAAACTCTTAATGCGGCTCAATTGAATTATGCAACAACAGAGAAGGGATTGCTTGCGGTAGTATTTGCCTTTGAAAAATTCAGATCATATATTGTGAATTCTAAAGTAATTGTCTACACCGATCATGCGGCAATCAAGTATCTCCTGTCTAAAAAAGATGCCAATCCAAGGTTGATTCGATGGCTCCTTCTCTTGCAAGAATTTGATGTGGAGATTTGGGACAAAAACGGGTCAAAAAATGTTGTGGCCGACCATCTATAAAGGATGAATCGTGAGGATGATAAAGAGCCGATTGAAGACAAGATGAGAGATGATCACCTTTATCATATCCTCGACAAAGACACTTGGATGATCAACATTATTCGAGCCATACGAAGGACGCCACTTAATCATTTAGATAAGAATGCTCAATGGAGGTTGATCACCAAGAGCTGAAAATATTATTGGGATGCACCTTACCTCTTTAGGCTTGGAGCGGATAGAGTCTTACGAAGGTGTATACCAAGGGATGAAAGAGGCAAAATATTAAGGAAGTGTCACTCGGGCAAATATGGAGGACACTATGGACATTTTAGGACTCAAGCAAAAGTATGGGCTAGTGGATTCTATTGGCCGGAGATGCATGAAGACTCAAAAAGGTATGTTGCTTCTTGTCCGGAATGTCAAAGAACAGGGAATATATCTCAAAGGAATGTTATGCCTTTAAATTATAACTTGCAAATTGATCTATTTGACATGTGGGGAATTGACTTCATGGGGCCTTTCACTAATTCAAATGGATATGAGCATATTCTATCATGGTTGATTATGTATCCAAATGGGTATAGGCCATCCCTTGTCGAAGAGCTTCAACGGAGGAATCTATATCTTTGATCAAGAATGTGATATTCCAACATTATGGAGTCTCGCGAGTTTTGATAAGTGATGGAGGGACACACTTTACGGGAAATAGTTTCAGAAAATGCTTGACCAAGTTGGGGATCAAGCATAGAGTGGCCACGGCTTACCACCCACAAACAAATGGTCAAGCGGAAACTTCAAATAGGCAACTCAAAAGTATTCTTAACAACACCATTTAAAAGGGAGGTAAAGATTGGTCGAAAAAGTTGAACGGAGCATTATTGGCATATCGGATGGCACACAAGACACCAATAGGCATGATACCATATCAATTTGTTTATGGTAAATCTTGCCATTTACCTTTGGAATTAGAGCATAAAGCATATTGGGTGATCAAGGAGATGAATCTCGATATTGATGACGTGGGAATCAAACAGAGAATTCAAATTAGTGAATTAGAAGAGATGAGGCTCAAAGCTTATGAGAGTGCAACCATCTACAAAGAAAGAATGAAGCGATGGTATGGTAAAAGACTTCGAGAAAAGGAATTCAAAGAAGGCGACAATGTCCTCCTCTACAACTCTAAGTTCAAGATATTCGGAAAAGGCAAATTGAAAAGCAAATGGGATGGACCATATGTCGTCCACTCGGTCTCGCCAAGCGGAGCGGTAACGATTATGGACAGAAAAGGAGATCAATATGTGGTTAATGGACAACGATTCAAGGTTTTTCTTCAGTAGGATATCATGCCCATCGATACATTGACATATACACCATGGAGGACGAGCCCGAGCGTCAAGTCTAGGACATAAAACAAGGTAAATTCTCTGTAAATAAATTCTCGTTTTCTTTTCTTATTTTTGTCAAGTCCTTTTCATGATTTTTAGCTGGATCTTTTCACCACCTAGGCTAGTATACATGAAACACAAAGGCCCACAGAAGATGGGCCACGGGGGCCCAAACCAGGGGGTAGGACAGCCGGCCCATGCCGACTAGCCCAGCACCCCCCTGCCTCGGTTTCCACCCGTTTTTCTCTGGGACACGGTTCGAGTTATTTCCTTTTCTTGCCTACCTTTTTAGGAGCTGCAAAATTAGGTAGGGAAGGGTTTCGATCTAATTTTCCCGGGATATTTAAGGATGCATGGGGGAGCTCGAGATTAGCATCTCAATTGCAATCTTTCACCTCCACGAGAGCATCCGAAGCACCCATGGTGATCCCGAGCAGCACCAAGGGGAAAGAGGAGATCAAGGCGACAATGGAAGAAGAAGCACGCCTCCCCTCTCCGCCACCGGCAACCAAAGAGCTTCCTTGGTGTGCCATGGTGCCCTAGCCAAGGGAAGAAGTGAAGAGGACTACACGGATCCATTGTGGAGGTCATGTCCTGACGAAGCAAATTGCTAGCCGCAATCCAAGGGGAGAAGAGAAGAAGAAGAAGCCTGCTACTGCCATACGCCATTCGGAGAGGCTCTTGGGGATGAAGAGGAAAAAACTACAAGGAGAAGACCTCCGTGTCGGTGAATATGTATGGGGATAGTGACTTCTCCGATGACCAGAGCCCGAGCTCGTGGGCAGCCGACAGTAGGGATGACAATGACCTCTATATTTGGGAGGAAGTGCACAAAGAGGAGCCCGAAGACCGCCACGAGCAAGGTGAATGAGGTGACCCTGACGGCGGTGACGACCCGGACAACGGAGACGACGGAAGAAACTATGATCCGGCGGAAGAGCATCATATGTGTTGTGCGGCTTGTCGCAATGCTATAGCGTTTCTCTAAATTTCCCTTGATGAGTGCTTCCACACCATCAATGCCATGCAACAAAGGATGGAGGACTTAGAGCGCGTGCTAGAAGATGACTTCATGTTCCTTAACCAGAACGTGAGGAAGCTCTTCGGGATGAACAAGAACTTCAAGAAGGAGTGGTGCTCTTCTTGCAGAAAGTTTCAGTAGGTGTAGTAGCTAGCATGTTTCCCTCTTGTACTTCTTGTAAAATTACGATGAGGACATCGTAAGACTAAGACCTAAGCGTGGGGGCAGGGGAGCTAGCTACTCTTTTAAAAAATTTTCTCAAGTGGTGATAGGTCGAGTCTTTGAATCGAGTCAAGTTTCAGTCAAGTGTGAGTCCAGTTTTTAATTTGTAGCTCGTGTGTGTCTTAATTTAGTGTTGAGTCAAGAAAAAGAAATAAAAAGTGTATTATGCATTTTGTCCTGTGCAAGTCTCTTGTTTGTTTTACTTGTTTTCTCTTTGTTTTATCCTTATTATTTGAGCATGAGCTTCGTGATTAATTGTTTACCGTGGTGCTTAGTGGAAGTTTACTTTTGAAAGTATCCATACTCAACTTTGATCTAGGACCTTGCTTGACCTATGCTTTGAGTAATGCTAATATTGGAGGTATTTATTTCTGAAAATTATGAAAAACCCCTTGCAATGAAGGTTACGAGTTCTTTCTCCAAGTTGAGAGGCAAAGTCTATCCTATACAAGGCCTATATATATATAAAAACTCCACCATAAGTGTTGTTTAGCATGATGAATTGGGTTAGGACCTTACTCTATTGGGAGATCTAATTTCGAGCAATGATCATGTCCTTGATGTATATCTTTTTATAGCTAGCCTTGTCATACATTCGGTAACGGGAATTTCACCTTGAAAGCCTCTTACATCGCCAGATTCCATACCCAAACCCATAAACATCTTTTTATCATCTTATTCCTTAAACACAACCCATGTCCGAAGATTTGTTCAATTTTTAGGCAAGGTTTTATTTAAAATTCAGATTGGTATTTATGTCAAAAAGATGGGCGAAAGGCTTTGGAAAAGAAGATAAAGATGTGGAAAGAAGAAAAATAATATGTATGTGTATATGTGTGTGCGCACACACAAGAGAGAGAGAAGAAAAAGAAAAAGAAAAGAAAAGAAAAAAAGAGAAGAAAAGAAATGGAGAAAAAGGAGAAAAATCCAAGGCAAAGCAAGAGAGGTATAATGAGGGATGATAAGTCAAGTGAAGATCGAAAGAAGTGCAAGGAAGGATGCGACGATGTTGAGAACGAATCTTTGATATTTTATACCATGTGCAATCCGACATCGAGGACATCATTAGTGCCTTGAAGTCATTATTCTTTTTCCCTATGCACATGTCCACCATTCTAAATCTTCTCATCCTTGATACCCTTACATTATGGTTGAATTCTCATGATCATTGGCTTGGAAGGTGAACAACCACTAGAGGATTTTCCTGGCTTGATAATACTTGTGCAAGTTTCACTAGGTGTTGTAGTTAGCGTGTTCCCCCCTTTATACTTTTTGTAAAGATACGACGAGGACGTCGTAATATCTAAGCGTGGGGGGGGGAGCTAGCTAGCTACCTTT
The DNA here is from genome assembly GCA_036936925.1 of Cenchrus fungigraminus. NCBI lineage: Eukaryota > Viridiplantae > Streptophyta > Magnoliopsida > Poales > Poaceae > Cenchrus > Cenchrus fungigraminus. Next base: position 27,937,075 of record CM072775.1, read on the forward strand.
TTAAATTTTTTTTGCTTAAAGTGGTGTTAGGTCAAGTCTTTAAATCGAGTCTAGTTTGAGTCAAGTGTGAGAGTCAAGTGTGAGTTTTGCTTTATCTTTTTAGCTCGAAAGTGCCTTAATGTAGTGTTGAGTCAGAAAAAAAGAAATAAAAAGTGTCTTATGCAAGCCTCTTATTTCTTTTCTTGTTATGTGTTTACTTTATCTTTGTTATTCGAGCATGAGCTTGGTGATTAATCGTTTACCGTGGTGCTTAGTAAAGATTTACTTTTGTAAAGCACCCATATTCAAACTTTGATCTAGGACTTCGCTTCATCTATGCTTTTAGTAATGCTAACATTGGAGGCTTTAATTTCTGATAATTAAGAAAAACACCTCGCTATGAAGGTTAGCGATCTCTTTTTCCAAGTTGAGAGATAAAATCTATCCTATACAAAGCCTATATATATATATATATGCTCCACCATAAGTGTTGTTTAGCATGATGAATTGGGTTAGGATTTTACTCTCTTAGGAGGTCTTATTTTGAGCAATGATCATGTCCTTGATGTATATCTTTTATTGCTAGCCTTGGCATACATTCGGTAACATGAATTTTACACTGAATGCCCCGTACATCTCCGGATTCCATACCCAAACCCATAAACATCTTTTATCATCTTATTCCTTGAACACAACCCATGTCCAAAGAATCGTTCAATTTTTAGGCAAGATTTTATTTTAAATTCAGATTAGTATTCATGTTCAAAAGATGAGTGAAAAGCTTCGGAGAAGAAGATAAAGATGTGGAAAGAAGAAAAAAGGGTATTTGTATGAGTATATGTGTGGCGCGCACACAAGCAAGAAAAAATAAAAAGAAAAAGAGAAAAAGAAAAAGAAAAAAAAGAAGGAAAAGGAGAAAAATCCAAGGCAAAGCAAGAGAGGTATAGTGAGGGATGATAAGTCAAATGAAGATAAAAAAAAGTGCAAGGAAGGATGTGACGATGTTGAGAACGAATCTTTGATATTCCATACCATGAGCAATCCGACATCGAGGACATCATTAGTGCCTTGAAGTCATTATTCTTTTTCCCTTTGCACTTGTCCACCATTCTAAATCTTCTCATCCTTGATACCCATACATTATGGTTTAATTCTCATGATCATTGGCTTGGAAGGTGAACAACCACTAGAGGATTTTCCTAGCTTGATGATACTTGTGCTAGCTTCACTAGCCACACCTATAGCTCCACCATAGATTATAAATGAGAGACTAGGGGGAGGTCAGAGTTTATGAAATTATCTAGGATAGCCACTCTGAAGGACCGATTAGGCGAACCAGAGAGGGGGGAGTGAATGGGAGCCGATAAAAATTCTTCTCGAAGGAGATGGGAACTCCAACAAGACGAACAAGGCTTCCGAAACACTTCTCCGACTCAACTACCCAAGTTGGTCAAGACCACGTAGCCACTGGAGTGCTACTGGTCCTAGGAACCAAAAACTCAACCAAACGCTCCAAACGCACAGCGGAAAACTGAGCAGCCTGCTGTCTGTGCCACACCGGTCAGACCGATGGCTCCTGCCGGTCAGACCGATGGCACCGGTCAGACTGGTGGACTCTGCCGGTCAGGCCGGTGGAAAACAACAGAAGCACAGCAACGTTCCAGGAAGCCTCAGTGACTCCTCTAGGCCCTGGAACAAAAACCACCACCAAAAACACAACCTGCAAAGAAGAAGAACCCCTCACAAAACCTAGCAAAACAACTCCAAACACGCCAAGAACTGACCAGCAGGACCACGGGACAAAACCACACGGACAAGGATGTTCCCTGAGACAAATCCCACCAAGGGCTTGCACCGGTCAGACCGGTCAAGAGCACCGGTCTGACCGGTCACGCCTGGGTAGCTCGGGATGAACAGCGCCCGCTGGTCAACTCCTCCAAATCCAACTCCCGATCTCCCGATTCGGTCCACGGATTCGCACAAGACTTTGGGGATAGTAGGAACACCTCATGGGCACTCCATAGCCATGTTATGGTCCACCAAAACTCGTTGAATCAAGAGGAATCGAAGGATTTCCGCCAAGAACACCACTAACCCTAGGACAACGAAAACCCCAAAATTGAGCCCCTTTACTCACGGATTTGGGAGGGGAATCAAAGGGAAAAGAACCACAAGGGGTTCATGCATACATCCCCCACCAAATCCCAAAGAGAAAGGTCTCAAAACCGCCACAAGAAATTCGCCAAGAAAAGCCTCCGAAAATCACCAAAAAGGAGAAACGGGAAAGACACATCCAAGCCTTGAGGAACCACGCCGAATCATCTATACATACCAAAGAGGTTCATACAAGGTCTAGCTTGCCGCCCGATCATCCTTCCCTCTCACAAGATCTCACCATGAAGCTCTCAAGCTAGTCCTATGAAAATTCTAAGGAAAATAGGAATGAAAAATAGGAAAACCAAATGAGTTAGGGTTCCAAGAGATGGCTGCCATCCTCTCACCACTTGGGTTATATGGAGGCAACTGAAAGACGAAAATACCCTTACTAGCTAACTAGGGATACATGCCCCTCAAGGGCGAATTCGGAAATCTTTGTCTTCGCTCCATCGGACGGATGCCGAGCGACCGCAAACTTGCATAGCCTCGACGCAAGCCTTGCGATCCCGACGTGTGTCCTCCGCTTCGAAGATTCCGGACTGCGTCATCGCACACCGGTCAGACCGGTGCTCCTCACCGGTCAGACCGGTACCCACCGGTCAGACCGGTCTGGAGCTGCTGCACCTCCATCTTTGGTTCTTCGGTCTTGGCTTTGTGGATCAACCAAGGAACCCAGTGGTTTTCTGGTGAACCACCGGAAACCCCGCGAACTCGGTGTAGCCTCCGCCAATCACCACTCATGACTCGGCTCCCACGTAGTCCCGGCTCGACCTTGGTTTTGAGGCTCAACCAAGAAACCGTCCATGACTTCATCTTGCCGTTCTTGCTACCATGCGGCCCGAACTTGACCCTGCTGGCCACCGGGTCCCTCGAACCAAGCCTAGTTGTCTTCTCCACACCTGGAGGCCTCACCGGCAACGACCTTTCGCACTTGTTCTTCACCTGCACCAACACCAGTCAAGCCGCAACCTGCACCTGCAATACTTAGCCAAGAATCAGTCCACACCACGTTGTCAATCACTCATCACACCAGGAAGTGACCATCCACCGGTCCTCAAACCACACATGGCTCTCAATCTCCCCCTTGATGAGTGCATTGACAACACACACGTTTTGGTAACCAAAAAGAAAAGGAAAAGAAAAGACACGACTAAAAGAAACTCCAACAATCGATCGAAAGCCAAAGAAAGGCAGAGAACAAGATCACTTGAAGAAGACAAGTCTCAGACCCCTTAGGCAAGGGCAACGGCTCGACACATCCGAGAAAAAAACCATGCTCAAGCAAAGAGCACAAACCATCAAACCGAAGCTCGAAAACCATAAAGAGCTCCCCCTGCACACATGCAAGCTCCCCCTGAACCAATGCAACTCCCCCTGGACGAATGCATGCGAGCCACTTCACGAAACAGAGCAGCTGCAACAGCTGAGCTCTGACCGGTCAGACCGGTCGACACCACCAGTCAGACCGGTGCTCAACATGTGAACAGGACCAGCACTCTAACCGGTCAGACCGATGACCTCAACCGGTCAGACCGGTGCACAACAGAGCCCAGAAATGGCTCGAAACCACCTGAAAACCTTCTAGATGCATTCAGTAGGCCAAAACATGCTCAAACTTCTCCCCCTTGTTGACAATGCATGAATCAAGCCAAAAATGCAAAAAAATGCAACCTAGAGCTTCTCGAATAGACAAAATTCAACATAGGATGCTACACATGTCCAAATGAGCAAGTTAGATATTCTATAGCTTCGTAGTGACATCAACTACATGATCACCAAGTTTCACAACCATTGGGTGAAGCTAAGATAGAAATGAGCATTTTTACGAAAAAATCCCTCTCATGAGCAAAGTCCTAAACATGATCAAAACATATCAAAATGGCAAAAGCCACACAAACTTCATGCTAGGACAACCATTCTAAGCATAAGACCATCATAAACACCCACAAGCACCTCATGTCATGTCAAAGCCACCGAGCCATGTGCCTACTTCTATATATGAGACTTCTCATTGGTAGGCATCATGCAACGGTTTAGCACCCAAAGCAAATTAAAATTAGCACATATGACATGGGAGCACATTTTCCAAGCAATTTACATTTCATTTTCAGATTTGAAATTGGTACATGAGATGTCTTTGCGACAAAAAGGAACTTATGCCCCTCCACAAGATCAAGCATGGGGGCTAAACATTCATGATGGCAAATGAGCCTTTGGCCCCATATGATCAAAATAAGCTATCCAACCACAAATTAAGCATAGCCAAGCCACTAAAACATGTCAAGATCATATAAAGGCATTTACTCACAAGAGAGCATACATGTGACATTTTTCAAAAACATAGCCATCAACCATGGATATAAATCAAGATCATCAAGAGCTAAGCCAAACTAACCATAGCTTACCAAACTAGCTCACAAAGACATACATATCATTCCATGGTGAACAATGTATATAGGAGAAGGTTTTCCTAAACAATGCATATGATACAGAATGCATGCAACCTAAGATACAAAGATGCCTATACATTATGTTACATATGCTACAAAGAAGCTCCCACACACCAACTTAAGAAATCAAACACACACCAAGTTCCCTCCGCAAACGAGTGAAAGTTGCTTGATCTAGGGGTTTGGTGAAAATATCGGCTAGTTGGTCATGTGTTGGTACATGGATCAAGGCTATCTTCCCTTTCTCTACATTGTCTCTCAGGAAATGATACCTCACTTCTATGTGCTTGGTTTTGGAATGGAGCACTAGGTTCTTTGCAACGCTTATGGCACTGGTGCTGTCACATTGAAGTGGGACATGGGTATACTCCTCACCAAAGTCACTCATGGTGTATGTGATCCAAAGGAGCTGAGAGCAACAACTAGCTGCGGCCACATACTCTGCCTCGGTAGTGGATTGAGCAACACTCGAATGTTTGCGGGAAGACCAAGACACCAAAGAAGAACCCAAGAACTGGCAAGTCCCAGAAGTGGACTTCCTATCCAACCGACACCCGGCAAAACCCGCGTCTGAAAATCCATGAAGAGCTAAAGAAGAAGACGCGGAGTACCAAAGGCCGAAGTCGGGAGTATGACGCAAATACCTGAAAATGCGCTTGACCGCTTGCCGATGCGAAGTCCTTGGAGACGCTTGAAAACGAGCGCATAGACATACCGAGAACTGGATGTCCGGCCTCGTCGCCGTCAAGTAGAGGAGTGACCCGATCATGCTCCGGTACTCCTTCTGGTCCACATGCTCACCTTCCTCGTCCGCATCAAGGCCTGTAGTCGTACTCATAGGCGTCGCCATGGCCTTGGAGTCCTCCATCTTGAACTTCCTCACAATGTCCTTGGTTTACTTTACTTGGTGCACAAATGTTCCTTCCGTTGATTTCTTGATCTGGAGCCCAAGGAAGAACTGCAACTCACCCATCATGCTCATCTCAAATTCCCTGCTCATGTCTTCTGCAAACCTTGCAACAAGAGAGTTAGACGAGCCACCAAAGACAATATCATCCACATACACCTGCACAATCAGGATATCTTTGCCCTGCCTCAGGAGAAACAAGGTCTGATCGACCTTCCCCATCTCAAACCCTCTCTCAAACAGGAACCCCCTCAGCCTACCATACCAAGCTCTAGGCGCCTGCTTCAACCCACACAACACCTTCCTCAACTTGTAAACCCGGTGGGGGTACTTCTCACTCTCAAACCCCAGTGGTTGCCTCACATACACCTCTTCCTCCAACACACTGTTCAGGAAAGCACTCTTCACATCCATCTGGTACAACTTGAACCCTTTAGCCACGGAAAAGGCCAGAAGGATCCTGATCGCCTCCAAACGAGCTACAGGAGCGAAAGTCTCCTCGTAGTCGATCCCCTCTTTCTGACTGTACCCCTGAGCAACAAGTCTTGACTTGTTCCTCACCACTCCTCCTTTCTCTCCCTCTTTATTTTTCCACACCCATTTTGTCCCAATCGGCTTACACCCTGGGGGAGGGTCAACCAACACCCAAACTTGGTTCCTCTCAAAATTCTTCAACTCCTCATGCATCGAATTAACCCAATTATGATCAGATAGCGCGTGTCCAATGTCTTTGGGCTCAAAGGTGGCAACAAAAGCAGCATGGGCGAAATGAGAATTGTTCCGAACCCTCGACCGTGTAGTGCGTTCATTCATGTCGCCGATGATTCTCGAAGCTGGGTGATCCACTTGCACTCGTCGGGGAGGTTCTCGCCTTGATGCTACCTCCCCCTCAATAGCAGCTTCGCCTTGATCTGGGTTTGTCGTTGTAGGTGTGGGAGAGGGCCCATTCTCGATCGTCGTCGAAGTAGTAGGTACATGTTCAGCCGCGGGCACCACACCGCCATCTTCATCATCTCCATGTTCATGCTCCTCCTCCTGGAAAATCTCCTCGCCAAGTTCATCGTCACCTGCACACTCAAAAACAAGCTGACTACGTGGCTGTGTCTCGTCGAAGGTTACCTCGCAAGTCTCCACGATTTGGTTAGTTTCAAGATTGAGCACTCGAAAGGCTCTAGAATGAGACGCGTAACCAAAGAAAATGCCATCGACAGATCTAGCCTCGAACTTGTCCAACTTCTTACCTTTCTTCAGGATGAAGCATTTGCACCCAAACACATGGAAGTGACTCACCTTGGGCGTGCGACCGTGCATCAACTCGTAACAGGTTTTCTTCTTGTGAACCCTGAGGTAGATCCTGTTCGACACATAGCACGCGGTATTGACCGCCTCAGCCCAGAACCTTCTCGGAGTCCTATGCTTGTCGAGCATTTTCCGAGCCATCTCGCACAAGGTCCTATTTTTCCTTTCCACCACGCCATTCTGGGGAGGTGTATACGGACTCAAAAACTGGTGTTCAAGACCCAAGTCATGGCAAAAGGTATCGAAGCGAGAGTTTTTGAATTCCGAGCCAATGTCACTGCGGATCGCTCGTATGGCATCTCCGTGCCTCTCGTTTCTTAACCTCAAGACAAGATCTCGAACAAAACCAAACGTCTCCCCTTTCTCCTCAAGAAAGAACACCCACGCATACCGAGAGTAGTCATCCACCACAACAAGGACATACCACTTCCCACCCGCAGATCACACACGAGCTGGGCCAACAAGGTCCATATGGAGAAGCTCGCATGGACGCTCAGTCATCCCATCAGTGAGAGGCGGGTGAGAAGAGGCTACCATCTTGGCATGCCTACACGGCGCACAAACCAACTCTTTCTCAAACCTCAACCGTGGCAATCGTCGAACCAAATTGAGTTTACTCAAGCGAGACAAAAGGTCAAAGCTCAAGTGACCCAACTTCCTATGCCACTTCCACAACTCACTCGAAGAACCAGCCAAAAAGCAACGCTCCACACCAGAAGACTGAGAGAAATCAGCTCAGAACACTTGACCCTCGGGAACGACCATGCAAACTAGGTCCCCTCGAGAATCTAAAATCCGAGAACCACCAGGCCGAAACAACACCTCAAAACCCTCATCCAACAACTTGGACACGAAAAGCAAATTGAACCCCAGCGATTGAACAAGAGCAACACGCCTGAGAGTGACCTTGTCACTTACCTTGATCTCACCTTCTGATAGCACACGCCCTCGCCCATTGTCCCCAAAGGTGATGTATGTCCTGCACACCACCGGGACGAGACTTGAGAACCACCCCTTGTCCCCGGTCATATGCCTCGAGCAACCGGAGTCAATCAACCAAACGTTCCTCAAGTCTCCCACCTGAAGTTCAAAAGCGAGCATGTGAGTGAACAAACGACTCAGCACTGGGGTTAGTACCAAAAGAGTAAAACCAGTGCCGAGCCATTTGCTCCAAAGTGGGGTTAGCACAAACCATATCATCACGCCTATCAAAGCTACCACCCCGAATACCACCACGGTAACCACTACGAGGGAACCAACCCTCTCTAGCTGGAGGAGGACGAAAGCCACGAAAAGAAGACCGTGGACCGTTCCTCCTCTCCATCTCAAACTGACCACCTGCAGACTTTCCATACCAACCACCAGAGCCACGACCACCTGAACCAAACCAAGCATCCTCACGAGCACGAAAACCAGACCGCAGTCTGTCCAGACCTGCACCGGTCTGACCGGTGTAGCGCACCGGTCTGACCAGTGTAGCTCGGCCAGCAGCACCACCTGCTACCTTCCGGTCTCCCCAAGCCGGAACCGTCCTCACAATCACCTTGGCCCTGGGCATCTGCATACGAGGCTCAGGTACACCATTAGAGGGGTGGTACCTGTCCTTGTTAGCCCACTCTCTAGCCATTCTCTCCTCACGCTTCCTCTTGAAGCAAAACTCATCCTTGTGACCATCTCTCCCACAATACCCATAATGGAACTTCATGGGCTGTGGCTTAGGCTTAGGCTTGGGTTGGGGCTGCTCACTCGGTTTCTTCCCCTTCTTTTCTCCTTTCTCACCTCCCTTTGGGCTCACAAACTTCACCGGTTTTTGGAAATCATTTGTTGGGTGAGGGAATATGGGTTGGTCTGGAGTAGTGTTAAGTTTGTTTCTGAGATGGTTAGGCTTGGGCTCAAACTTGTTCTTGTGTCTGTTTGGTGGTGGGATAGGGATCTCTCCAACTCTCTCAACTCCCTCACCACTGTTCTCTCCAAGCTTGTCAGCCCCAAGTGCCTGACCATCATAGCGTTTGAAAGCCGCTATCATGATACCAAGCTGAGGCTCCTGACCCGACAACCAGCTCATACATTTCCTCAGCTCATCATTCTCATCTTGTAAGCGATCAACATAATGCGCAAGCTCCAAATTCTTAACCGCATGCAATTCACAAGTAGAGCAAGAAGTGGGAATAGGCTCTTTCAACTTAGCCTCAAGCGAAACAGTGTAAGCATGCATCTCATCAATCTTTCCATGCAAAACAGGGCAAGAAGTGCCACCTAGCAAAGCAGGTCTAGACTTAAGCTCAGCCACTTCAACTCTAAGCACATCTAGTTCATCACAAGTAGAAGCATGCTTATCCTTAAGAGCAGTAAGATCAGCTAGGTACACAGAGCAATCACAGCAATCAATCTTATCAGAAACCACAGGAGAAGCCTTAAGCGAATCAATCTCAAGCTTGGCATCTAGGTTCTGGGTTTCTTGCTCAGCCACACGGTTCCTAGCATCTTCTAGTGAGGCCCTAAGCTCTTTCCTCAACTTCTTGGCCTCTCTAAGCATGTCATCACGATTATCAAGTAACTTGCCAAGACGCTCGTTCTCCTCACGCAAGAAGGGAAGCTCGTCACGTACCCATCCTAGGAGTCGGAGTCCGAGTCGCTCTGGTAACTCTTCTTGCTGCCGGAGCTACGAGCCATGATGCAGAAGCCATCTCATGCGAAGCAACTCAGCCCGCTCAAGTTCTTGAATGACTTCTTGTTCTTGCGCCGATCACCTTCGTCTTCACTGCTACTCAAGCTCGAGGAAGAGTAGGTGGAGCTGGAGTCGACGTCGCTCGCTCCGACCATCGCTCGGGCCTTCCTGCCGCGGCTGTCCTTCTTCCTCGACCGTCGCTCGTCCTTGTGCTTGTTCTTGTGCTTGTGATCACGCCTCGATCGGTACTTGGGGTCCTTGCTCGACCAGTGCTTGTAGCCGTCCTTGTACTCCGTCTTCTCCGGGCAGTCGGCGACAAAGTGTCCCGGCTTGCCACACTGAAAACACGTCCGTGCTGTCCTCCTCGTGTTCACCCGGTTCTCGTGCAGCCTCTCGAACTGCCTAGTCAGCAACGCCAGCTGGTCCTCTCCAAGCACGTCGAACTCCTCGTCTGGCAAAGACATCAAAGAAGACAGAGAGTACATCCTGGAGGATGCGTTAGCGTTAGACTTAGCTCCTTTGCCACCAACGAGAGCAAGACTATGAGAATCAGTCGGGCTCTCGATCTTGGCTGTCATACCACGGTCCAACTCAGCCGACTTGAGCTTCGAGAACAGCTCGTTCACGGTCAAGGTGTCATACTTCTCGGACTCAAGGATAGCCTCAACCTTCCCGTCCCATACGGTACGATCCAACGAGTGCAAGAGCTTCACGGCTCTATCATGATCATCGTATGGGAGCACGGCCACATTGGCTCTCATGTTGTTCACAACGACTGTAAAACGCTGGAAAAGAGCATCGACGAACTCGCCAGGGAGATGAGTGAAGTTCTCGTACTCTCTCCGGTAAGTCGCGTACATCCGAGCCTGAACCTGAGCATTCCTAGCATGAGCATCCTTCAACTGCTCCCAAATCCTACAAGCACGAAACAAGTAGTCGACCGCCTTGTTGTTGGCGTCGAAAATATCCCTCGATCCTGGAGCAAGGAAGTTCATCGGATGAACATAAGCTGTGTTCACCGTAACGTCCCAAAGGATCTGACCCTTTCCGCAGAGGAACACCGCCATCCGCCTCTGCCACATCTGGTAGTTCTTCCCATCGAAGTGCGGAGGACCCGAACCCCATTCCTGGTACGCCATCATTGGATCTTAGACTGGTAAGAGTCAATGAAGACCCGAACTGGCTCTAATACCAATTGAAGGACCGATTAGGAGAACCAGAGAGGGGGGGAGTGAATGGGAGCCGATAAAAATTCTTCTCGAAGGAGATGGGAACTCCAACAAGACGAACAAGGCTTCCGAAACACTTCTCCGACTCAACTACCCAAGTTGGTCAAGACCACGTAGCCACTGGAGTGCTACTGGTCCTAGGAACCAACAACTCAACCAAACGCTCCAAATGCACAGCGGAAAACTGAGCAGCCTGCTGTCTGTGCCACACTGGTCAGACCGATGGCTCCTGCCGGTCAGACCGATGGCACCGGTCAGACCGGTGGACTCTGCCGGTCAGGCCGGTGGCAAACAGCAGAAGCATAGCAACATTCCAGGAAGCCTCAGTGACTCCTCTAGGCCCTGGAACAAAAACCACCACCAAAAACACAACCTGCAAAGAAGAAGAACCCCTCACAAAACCTAGCAAAACAACTTCAAACACGCTAAGAACTGACCAGCAGGACCACGGGACAAAACCACACGGACAAGGCTGTTCCCCGAGATAAATCCCACCAAGGGCTCGCACCGGTCAGACCGGTCAAGAGCACCGGTCAGACCGGTCACGCCTGGGCAGCTCGGGATGAACAACGCCCGCGGGTCAACTCCTCCAAATCCAACTCCCGATCTCCCGATTCGCTCAACAGATTCGTACAAGACTTTGGGGATAGTAGGAACACCTCATGGGCACTCCATAGCCAAGTTATGGTCCACCAAAACTCGTTGAATCAAGAGGAATCGAAGGATTTCCGCCAAGAACACCACTAACCCTAGGACAACGAAAACCCCAAAATTGAGCCCCTTTACTCACGGATTTGGGAGGGGAATCAAAGGGAAAAGAACCACGAGGGGTTCATGCATACATCCCCCACCAAATCCCAAAGAGAAAGGTCTCAAAACCGCCACAAGAAATTCGCCAAGAAAAGCCTCCGAAAATCACCAAAAAGGAGAAACGGGAAAGACACATCCAAGCCTTGAGGAACCACGCCGAATCATCTATACATACCAAAGAGGTTCATACAAGGTCTAGCTTGCCGCCCGATCATCCTTCCCTCTCACAAGATCTCACCATGAAGCTCTTAAGCTAGTCCTATGAAAATTCTAAGGAAAATAGGAATGAAAAATAGGAAAACCAAATGAGATAGGGTTCCAAGAGATGGCTGCCATCCTCTCACCACTTGGGTTATATGGAGGCAACCGAAAGACGAAAATACCCTTACTAGCTAACTAGGGATACATGCCCCTCAAGGGCGAATTCGGAAATCTTTGTCTTCGCTCCATCGGACGGATGCCCAGCGACCGCAAACTTGCTTAGCCTCGACGCAAGCCTTGCGATCCCGACGCGTGTCCTCCGCTTCGAAGATTCCGGACTGCGTCGTCGCACACCGATCAGACCGGTGCTCCTCACCGGTACCCACCGGTCAGACCGGTCTAAAGCTGCTGCACCTCCGTCTTCGGTTCTTCGGTCTTGGTTTTGTGGATCAACCACGGAACCCAGTGGTTTTCTGGTGAACCACCGAAAACCCTGCGAACTCGGTGTAGCCTCCGCCAATCACCACTCATGACTCGGCTCCCACGTAGTCCCGGCTCGACCTTGGTTTTGAGGCTCAACCAAGAAACCGTCCATGACTTCATCTTGCCGTTCTTGCTACCATGCGGCCCGCACTTGACCCCGCTGGACACCGGGTCCCTCGAACCAAGCCTACTTGTCTTCTCCACACCTGGAGGCCTCACCGGCAATGACCTTTCGCGCTTGTTCTTCACCTGCACCAACACCAGTCAAGCCGCAACCTGCACCTGCAATACTTAGCCAAGAATCAGTCCACACCACGTTGTCAATCACTCATCACACCAGGAAGCGACCATCCACCGGTCCTCGAACCACACATGGCTCTCACACTCTAAATGTGTGACATGTGAAAACTTAGAGAAGGACTTTGTCTAATACTTTGTGTAGGAATTTTATTTCTAAAAGTTTGTAAAAACCATCCGATGGAAGTAAGAAAGTAAGTATGGGTGAAGTTGAGGATCTATAGTGAAAAGGTATGAGTTGTGGGGTAAGTCTTGAATTGGTAAATTTCTAAACACCCATGTTTACATTATGATCTTTGTTTCATGTTTCTTATATAAAAGATAAATGATTGACTAACTTGTAAGGAAAGAATTGACGAAGCATTTTTCAACTCCTTGGATGAACAACTTGTGAGCAACATGCTTGAGCACGAGCAAGATCTAAGCGTGGGGGGATGTTAGTGATCGATTTCTGTCAACCAAGAACACTTGTTATGTTATAGTTTGAACATCATTTTGGAACTAACCCGCCACTAGGCATACTAATGATATAACAAGTTCACCGTTGGATGTGCATTTTGGAGTATAGTATTTTTGCAGGAATTCATGTACTAAATGAGGAGAGATGCACTTAGTTCGGAGGATGATTTGCAAGTCAATCATGGAGCTCCGACCATGTGCGAACTTGCCTCCAAAGGTGCCAAAGACCGATACGCTTCAATGAAGAATTCCCGAGGACCAAGACGAAAAGACCAGAAGTTCATGCATAAAGACCCCTTAACTTGGTCGCTGGGATAACGAAGTCCAAAGACCACAATTCACAGAGCAAAATACCGAAAGTGCAAAAGATGGAGCGTGGAGCAAGATGGACCGGAACCGGGCCGAAGAGGGCCCAAGCCGGCCGGCCCACCCTCTTCTGGCGTTGGTTCGCGGCCCCCTTTCTTCGGTGTTAAGTACATGGAACCCTAACTTCCTGCTAGGGCTGCCATTCATGAAAGAAGAATAGAGAAGCCTCGGAGATTGACCACAAGTGAGAAGGTTGATCGAGGGAGAGAGCATTGAAGAGAAATCATCACCGAGGTCAAGGGAGGCCATCACGAGGAAGGAGGACACCAAGGCCCTGCCACAGTGCCGCAGGAGTTGAAGGACACCGAGGAACAAGCTCCATCAGAGGCATCCACCATGCTCAACAGTGCCATGCCTAGCGTCTTGATGGGGTAAAGTTATCGTTTGTCCATAGAGTTGTAATGGAACTTGAGGTGTAGTCACCTATCTTGTTTGGATCATATGTCTATCATACCTTTGTTGATGATGCTTAATGTTTAAGGCTAGCTACCATGCTTTCGGGGTTGCTCCCGTAGATCACATCAACATACCGTGTTCATTAGGATTAGTATCGATTACATTCGCATAGTGACATGTACAAGGGAAGGGAAATGCCTAATTCTTTGTTCACATTCTTAGATAGATTGGATCGGGGTTTTTATCATGTTTTGGGTGATTGCATCTTCAAGTACCTAGACTCCATGGGCATTCGTTCTCCATACTTGTGAACCTTTCATCACTCTTTAACGTAATCTAGGGTTAGATTGTCTTTACTTTATATATTAATCTTCCTATCATAAGTCTTCAAACAACTAAGTTAGTGTTAGGTTAAATGCTAGTAATCCCCTTGCTCCTTGGGTTGACAAGAATCTTGGAACTCCCCTAGGTGAAAAAGGCTAAAAGCGATCTATGCGCTTGCGGTGAACCTTGACGCATTATTGATCCGTCAACAAGGAGAAGCTCGTACACAGCACACATCTCCTTTCGTCGACACATACCAGACGTGGGTATAGAGAACGCGTCTGCTTTCGTGGAGACAGATGAGACGCCTGTCCACAGCACACGTCTCCGATATTGAGTTTATGTAACGGGCTCAGTTTCATTGCTCGTTACCAAAGGTCCCTGTAGGCCTAGATAAACAGACATTTCAAGTGACCAGTAACTAGTTTTGGTAACAGTCTTTGTTAGACACCCGTTACAAATATGTGTTATCAGTAACATGCTCGATGTCTTTGCCCGTTACCAAAGGCCCCAGTGGGCCCGGAGAAATAGCCATTTCAGGTGACCGATAAGTAGTTGTGGAAACGGTCTTTGTTAGACACCCGTTACACTTACGTGTCATTAGTAACGAGCATCTGCCCGTTAGCTTTGTTGGCTCATTTGTAACACTTGATCGGTAATAGGCATTTTGCCCGTTACCAATGCCCATCCGCGCCCATTACCAATGTCTGTTTTTCATGTAGTGTGACGACCAGTGGTTAAGTCCTGGGACCTGGTATGTGGACCCAATGATCTTCCCTAGAGAAGGTTATGGGGAACTCTGACCACCTTAGAGGTTGTGGAGTTTCTGTGTTGACGAGGCTGATCTCCCGCACCCCGGAGCACTGCTGTCTATGGCTTTGTGCGGCCCTGCGACCTCCGATGATGAAGTTGATCTCCATGTTGGCTACTTGGAAGGCACCATTAGGGTTGCCACCCGGAGGTGGTGGAGGAGGAGTCCTTTCCTTGAGGCGATCGCCGTCATTGTGACGATCATCACGTCGATCCTTGGGGCGATCATCCCTGCAGTTGTCCTGGTGATCATCGTGGCGATCGTCGCGTTGGTCGTCACATTGATCTTTGTCATCACGGTGATAAGGTCGCCCGTTGCGGTCATCACACCGATCAGGTCGGCGGTAGCGATCGTTCTAGTGCCGGTTGTTGTTGTAGCCGCTATTGTAGCGGCCATCACCGCTGTTGGTCTTCTTGGCCGGCTTGGCCTCTTCTGGCACGCTTCAACTCCATGTAGTCTCTCATGGAGTGCTTTGCGCCAGCAAGGAACTGAATGATGTCATCCAAGGTGTTCTGGAATTCCTCATGGAGGAAGGTAGATCCTCGGGAATTGTTGGCCATTAGGACCTTGCTAGTTTGCTTGCGCGACTTGGCGGCAGCATCGGAGACCGTGGCGGCAGATGCGTCATCAGCTCTGTTGCCCTTGAAGTCGTGGACGACGATGTGTTGAGTATCCCTGTAGGCCATGAGGTCGGCAATAGTCTTTGCCCCAGCCTCATGGATCTTCTCAAAGAGCATGATGTTGGTGAAGCCTTTCTTGTAGTAGGTTATGGTGTCTCCATCTTTGACACTGGCAAGCTGGTTGCGATTTTCGAAGAACCAGCTGGTGTAGTCCCGGAGAGTTTCATCAGTCTTCATGATCACCCTGGCCAGGTGATGGGTGTTGTCGGGACGGTTGTAGGTTGCCTGGTAGTTCGTAGTGAACAACCGTTAGAGACATGCCCACGAGGGGTGGCGCTTTGCCCATCACCAAGGGGAAGTAGCCCACCATGTGGTCTTCGTTTCCACCTGCCGCCTGAGCAGCGATCGAGTACATCTTGAGCCAAATATTCAGGTTGGAGCAACCATCATATTTTTCAATGGCTCGCTTGAAGTCTTTTGGGTAGCTCATGCTCGGGAGACGCTGTGAGAAGGCCGCAAAGTTGTTGACGGCACTGGCGATGGTCATCGAAGTCAACACGAGGCCCCCTGGGGCGACGTACAAATCGTGTGGAGGGCCATTAGCCTGGTCGTAGTTGGCACGCTAGCGGAGCTTTTCATCATGCAGTGCCCGGAGGTCTGCAGCTTGGAGTGGGTTGTTGGCATTAAGTGGGTCGGGGGGACCATTAATGCGGTTCTAGTCGGCACGGCACTGGATCTCGCGCTCGTCTCGTTCACGACGTTGCTAGTCTTGATTGGCTCAGGGAGCCTGTGCAGCCCTGGGGGGCACATTAGCCGCAGCTTGAGGTCTTGCGGTAGCGCCGAAATTTGGTTGTTGCACCACCTCGTTTTCACCATCACCTTCCTCAGCTATGGGCTGAAGAGGGGGTTGGGTAGCATTGTTGTTTGTACAAGGTCATACCGATCTGCTCCGGGGGTGCTGGCTTGGAGTGGACCTTGAAGGACCAGATTGGGCGACCAGATAGGAGGGGGTGTGAATGGGAGCTGATAAAAATTCTTCTCAAAAGAGATGACTCCTCTTGAAAGATGAACACAGCTTAGATCCCAAAATCACTTCCACCACTCAGTCCTCTCGTTTGCCAAGATCACGTAGCCACTCGAGTGCTACTGATCCTAGGAGCAAACCACAATTCCTACCAAATCAAACATGCACACACCACAGCGGAAACCACACAAGGGGAACTTCTTGCCAGGGGCGGTCAGATCGCATGGATTGACAATGTTGTGTGCACTAACTCCTGGACTAGTATTACAGGTGTAGGTTGCAGCTTGATTCGCATGGTGCAGGTGAAGAACAAGCGCGAAAGGTTGAGGACCACAATGTACGATGGCTAGTGGTTGGCCACCCTCTAGTGATGAGTGATTGACAACATTGTGTGGACTGACACTGTGCTCTATCTTGTGGATGTAGGCTGCGGCTTGATGTGCGTTGGTGCAGGTGAAGAACAAGCGCGAAAGGTCTTAGCCTTGCGGGGTCTCCAAAGGACTGGAGGGACAAGTAGGTTTGGTTTGATGGACCCGGTGACCAGACGAGATCAAGTGCGAGTCACATGGTGCGAGAAGAGCAAGTCGAAGTCGGATAGCGGGTTCGTTGGTTGATCCGAAAGCCAACAAGGAGCCGGAGCGGACGTGGCCGCCAAGTCGAGGAGCTCAGCATGGAGGCTGTAACAAGCTCGCTGGGTCTGCAGCGGTTCGCCAAAAGATCGCTGGGTTCGTCGGTTGCTCCAGAAAGCCAACCCGAGATTTCAGTGCGGCAAGGCACCAGAACCGGTCTGACCGGTTTGGGAAACTGGTCTGACCGGTTTGGTCGTGGCGTGGCCGGAAGTCGTCGAAGCGGAGGACACGCGTCGAGATCGCATGCTTGGCGTCGAGGCTACGCGAGGTGTGATTGCTGGGCATCCGTCCGATGGAAAGGCTGTTAAATTTCCAAATATGCCCTTCAAGGGGTTGTAGCACCTAGAGGGCATTCTAGTCATTTACCCCCACTGGAGGACCTCATATATAAGCCGAGTGGAAGGGTTGTGGCAGCCATCTCTTGGGCTTTAGGGTTTTCATTTGCTCTAGACAATTTCTCTTTTTCGATTCCTATTTTCTCCTTAGGATAGCATGAGAGCTTCATGGTGAGATCTTGTGAGAGGGATGGATGTACGGGCAGATGCTAGACCTTGTATGAACCTTTCATGGTATGTATAGAAGATTCGGTGTGGTTCCTCAAGTGTTCTTCGTGTCCATCCCGTTTCTCTTTTTCGGTGATTTTCGGAGCCTTTTCTTTGGATTTTCGTGGAGAGGATTTGAGGGTGTTTCCTTTGTGATTTGTTAGTGGGGATCATGTATGAGTACCTTGGGTACCTTTGCTTAGTGATCTTTACCCCACAAACTCCCCAGAATCCCTTGGATTTTGTGGTTTTTGGATGAACTCGGGAAAAGGTGTTCTTGGTGGTTGAGTTTTGATTCCTCTTGATTTAGTGGATCTTTGGGGACGATCTCTTAGGCATGGCTTGTCCATGAGGTGTTACACCTATCCCCAAAGTTTTGCTTGAATCCGTGGAGCGAATCGGGAGATCGATTGAGGTGAAGTTCGAGTTCTTCTCGCGGGTGGAGTTTTTCTCGACTGCCTAGGCGAACCCGGTGGCACCGAGTTTGGAAACGCGGTGGCACCGATTTGGTCAACAGTGGTATTTTGAGGAGATTTTTGGTGGACATGTTTGTTATGACCAGGACAACCTATGGTTAAAATCTCATCAAGTTTCGAGGTTGTTTGAGCCGGGTTTGGATTTTTCCCGTTTCATTCAGAGAAACTCGGTGGCTCCGAGTTTGGAAACCTGGTGGCACCGGGTTTGGGATTTTGTCTTTGAAACCCAGTGGCACCGGGTTGTGTCTGGACAGAGAGCGAGTGGTTTTGCCTTCCGCTGAGTTTTTGTGAGTTTGTTCTCTCGCTTTCGTGGAGTTGTTCCAGACTTGTTCCTAGAGTCAGTAGGTCTGCTGTGACTACGTGATCTTGGCAAGTGTTGTGTCGGGGATCTCGGAGTTGATTCTGGGAGTATAGGCCGAGTTCTTCATCGGAAAATTTTTTTATCGGCTCCCATTCACTCCCCCCCTCTCTGGTCGCCATTCTAGTCCTTCAATTGGTATCAGAGCCGGATACGGGTCATTGAGACCTTGACCAGTTGAGATCCTAAGATGGCGGACTATGGGAAGGGTTCGGGTCCTCCCCACTTCGATGGGAAGAACTACCAGATGTTGGAAGCCCAGATGGGCGCATTCATGCGTGGAAAGTCTCAGCTGATTTGGGATGTCACGGTTGACGAGAACTATGTCATACCGAGACGTTCTTGTTGCCCGGGAGTAGGGATATGTTCGAAGCCAACAAAAAGGCAGTGGACTATCTCTATCGTGCTCTTTGTGCATCCGAGTTCAGTACGGTGTATGGAGAGAAGTTGGCAAATCGGATATGGACACAGCTGAGAAATGCACATGGAGGAAATAGTCTGGTGAAGGCGCGTCGCTTTATGACCTACCGAAGAGAGTATGAGAACTTCACTCATCTCCCCGGAGAGTCTGTGGATGCCATGTTCGAGCGCTTCACGCTGATTGTGAACAACATGAGAGCCAACATCATGATAGAGCTTTCAAGCTCTTACACGCGTTGGATCTTGATGTATGGGGAGCGAAGGTTGAGGCTATTCAGGAGTCCAGTGTGTATAAGACCCTGACGGTGGACGAGTTGTTCTCTAAGCTCAAGTCGTCCGAGGTGGACCGAGACCTGAGAGCCAAGAAGGGCAAGGGTCCTGCTGATGATAGGCTTGCGCTTGTGACTGGATCGAGAACTAACTCTAATCAATCCTCTAGGATGTTCTCTCTGTCTGCTCTTGTGTCTTTGCCAGAAGAAGAGTTCGAGGCTTTGGATGATGAGGATCTTGCTTTGCTGACCAAGCGGTTCGGGCGCCTGAACGAGAACAGGAGGAACTCGGGGACGTGCTACAAGTGTGGGAAGCACGGACACTTCTTCGCAGAGTGCCCAGAAGCAGACGAGAACAAGATCGAGCACAAGCAACCCGAGTACAAGCAGGCCAAGCACAAGCATCGATCCCGGAACCACAACTCCAAGTACAAGAGTCGGGACGAGTACAAGGGCAAGAAGAAGGGCGGCTACCACAAGAAGAAGTCAAGAGCAGTGGTTTCCGGTGCGAGCGACGTGGACACCTCTTCCTCTTGCTACACCACGTCAAGCTCGAGTAGTGAAGATGAAGACCGTGGAAGACACAAGAACAAGAAGCATTCAAGCAAGAACTTCACCGGGTTGAGCTTCATGGCGACAAGCGGAATCTGCGGCATGGCACACAGTTCAGGGATCAAGAAGAGCGACAAAGAGGACTCAGATTCTGACTCTGAGGATGAGGTACCCTTGACTCCTTGCTCGAGGAAAATGCCACTCTGAATGAACTGCTTGATAATAGGGATAGTGTGCTTAGGGATGCTAAGAAAATGAGAAAAGAGCTTAGAGTCTCACTTGAGGAAGCTAGGGAGAAAGTAGCTGAGTTAGAGGCTAGGAATTTGGATGACATGCTTGCTATGGATGCTTTGAAATCTGCTCCTGTTGTTACCAATGAAGTTGATTGCAATGATTGTTCCATTTTCTTGTCTGACTTGACTGCTCTGAAAGAGAAGCATGCCCTCATTGTTGAGGAACTAGATGTGGCTAGGGTTGAATTGGTTGAGTTGAAAGCTAGATCAAGTTTGGTTGGTGCGTGTAAATCTTGCCCTGTGTTGCATGCTAAATTGGACGACTCACATGCTAGAATTGTTTACTTAGAGGCTGAATTGAAAGCTCCTGTTCCTCCCTCTTGTTGTACATCTGAAATGCATGCTTTGAAAAATATGGAACTTGCGCACTATGTTGATCGCTTGCAGGATGAAAATGATGAGCTGAGAAAGCTAATGAGTTGCTTGTCTGGGCATGAGCCACAATTGAGCTTAATGACGGCTGAGTTTAAGAGATTTGATGGTCAGGCGTTGGGATCTGACAAGGTTGGTGAGAGCAGTGGTGAGAAGGGAGAGAAAATTGGAGAGATCCCCATTCCACCACAAACTACCCCCACGAACAAATTTGCTCCCAAGCCTAACCACCTGAGAAACAAGCTTGACACCACTCCCCATCCACCCATTTTCCCCCACAAAACTGAAAACTATCAAAAACCCATCAAGTTTGTGAGCAACAAGGGAAACGTGTTTGAGGGGAAGGGTGAGAAGAAAGAGAAAGAGAAACCCATTGAGAACCCACAGCTAAAGCCAAAACAGGTCCAATTCTGTTGTGAGTATTGTGGCAAGGAGGGTCATGTTGGTGAGTTTTGCTACAAGAGGAAGAGGGATGAGAGGTTGGCGAAGGAGTGGGCAAACAAGGACAGGTACCACCCTACTCATGGTGTGCCTGAGCCTCGTATGCCACTACCTAGGGGAGAGACTGTGGTGAGATCTATACCAGCTTGAGGAAGTTAGAGAGTGGCTGATCGAGACCGTGTTGCTGGCAGGGGGAAACCAGTCAGACCAGTTAGGGAAACCGGTCAGACTGGTTCAGGCCAGAGAGGTGCTGGTGTTGAGTTTCGAGGTCGTGGAGTTGGTTCAGTTGGTCGTGGTACTAGTGGTAGACTGTTTGAGTCTGGTCGTGAGTTCTTTGTTGGACGTTCTCCATCTCATGGTCGATATGAGGATGGGAGAGGTCATCGCAGCTTTGAGTCTCAGAGGAGGTACGAGCCATGCTCTTCCTTTCGTGGTGATCGTGCTCCTCCAGCGAGACGTGAGGTGGTTCAGTTTGGTAGGGGTCGTAGCTTTGGTGGATATGGTAGAATGGATGTCGCTAACCCCTCTTTTGATCAAATGGCTCGACACTGGTTTGATTCCTTTTGCACTAACCCTAGTGTTGAGTCGTCTGCTCACTTTCGTCCCCGTTTTTGATGTGCAGGTGGGAGGCTTGAGGAACATTTGGCTGTTGGACTCCGGTTGTTCACAACACATGATCGGAGACAGGGGGTGGTTCACAAGCCTCAACCCAGTGAGTACCAGGGAGTACATCACATTTGTGGATAATGGTAAGGGACGAGTTCTTGGTGAAGGTAAGTAGGAAGGTGTCTCTGAGGCGTGTTGCTCTTGTCAAGTCACTGGGGTTCAATTTGTTTTCTGTGTCTCACCTACTTGATGAGGGGTTTGAGGTTCGGTTTAAGTTGTGTGCGTCTGAGGTGCTTGATTCTCGAGGTGACCGTGTTTGTATGGTTATCCCCGAGGGTCAGATCTTTCGAGCTGATTTCTCTCAGTCTGATGGTCCCGCACGGTGTTTAGTGGCTGGTTCTCCAGATTTGTTGAAGTGGCATAGGCGGTTGGGACACTTGAGCTTTGATCTGCTTTCCCGCTTGAGTGGTCTCGATTTGGTTCGAGGATTGCCAAGGTTGAGGATTGAGAAGGAGTTGGTTTGTGCGCCTTGTAGGCATGGTAAGATGGTCGCTGCTTCTCATCCACCCCTGACTGCAGTCATGACAGAGCGTCCGACAGAGCTGTTGCATATGGACCTTGTTGGGCCTGCTCGAGTTCGCTGGTGGGTGGGAAGTGGTATGTTCTGGTTGTGGTGGACGACTACTCTCGCTATGCCTAGGTGTTTTTCTTGGAGGATAAGAGTGAGACTTTCGGTTTTGTTCAAGACTTGACCGTGAGGCCGAAAAATGAGAGGCATGGGAACACCATTCGAGAAATCCGTAGTGATAATGGCTCTGAGTTCAGAAACTCTCGTTTTAATGCCTTTTGCTGTGATCTTGGTCTTGTGCATCAGTACTCGACTCCTTATGTGCCCCCTCAAAATGGAGTTGTGGAAAGGAAGAACCGTACGTTGTGTGAGATGGCTAGGACGATGCTCGATGAGCACAGGACTCCTAGGAGGCATTGGGCTGAGGCGGTGAGCACCGCGTGCTATGTGTCGAACAGGATCTTTCTCCGAGCATTCAAGAAAAAGACGTGCTATGAGCTTATGCATGGTAGAGCTCCTAAGGTGAGTCACTTCCGAGTCTTTGATTGCAAGTGTTCTATTCTCAAGAAGGGAAAGCTTGATAAGTTTGAGGCTAGATCTAGTGATGGTATTTGCTTTGGATATGCAAACCATTCTGGAGCTTATAGGGTGCTTAATCTTGAGACTAACAAAATCATGGAGACTTGCGAGGTGACCTTCGACGAGACAGTGCCATGTAGCTCTCTTGGCTTTGATTGTGCAGGTGACAAGGAGATGGTCGAGACGCTCTTTGAGGAGGAAGAAGAAGATGGTGATGGTGATGGCGAGGACCGTGTACCTGCTGCGGATCGTGTACATACTACTTCCACGACGATGACTACAGTTGATGGCGGGCCTTCTACTTCGACTACGATGCATCAACATGTACCGCAAGCAAGGGTGGAAGCAGCTGTGGAGGGGGAGGTAGTCTCCAGGCGAGAGGCTCCTAGGCGTGTACAAGTGGATCACCCTCCTTCGAAGATCATTGGAGACATGAACGAGAGAACTACACGGTCGAGGTCACGAAATACTTCTCACTTCGCTCACTCTGCTTTTGTTGCCTCTTTCGAGCCCAAAGATATTGGACACGCTCTTTCTGATGCAAACTGGGTGAATTCCATGCATGAGGAGTTGGAGAACTTCGAGAGAAACCAAGTCTGGGTGTTAGTCGATCCACCGCCAAATTGTCATCCCATAGGTACCAAGTGGGTGTTGAAAAACAAAGAAGGTGGGAATGGGATGGTTGTGAGAAACAAGTCGAGGTTGGTGGCTCAGGGGTTTAACCAGAAAGAGGGTATAGATTATGAGGAGACATTTGCTCCGGTGGCCCGTCTGGAGGCGATTCGAATCCTTCTAGCCTTTGCCGTGGCTAAAGGGTTCAAGTTGTTCCAGATGGATGTGAAGAGTGCATTCTTGAATGGGGTGATAGAGGAAGAAGTGTATGTGAAGCAGCCACCGGGGTTTGAGAGTGAGAGATACCCACACCGTGTGTATAAACTCCAGAGGGCGCTCTATGGGTTGAAACAGGCGTCGAGGGCTTGGTATGGCAGGTTGAGAGGGTTCTTGCTAAGTAAGGGGTTTGTGATGGGTACAGTTGATAAGACCCTATTTCTCCTTAAGCATGGGAATGACCTTTTGATTGTACAGATATACGTGGATGATATAATCTTTGGTGGCTCCTCTCACGATCTTGTTGCCAAGTTTGCAGATGACATGAGCATGGAATTTGACATGTCTATGATGGGCGAGCTGCAGTTTTTCTTGGGGCTACAGATCAAGCAGGTCAAGGACGTCACCTTCGTGCACCAGAGCAAGTACACCAAGGACATGCTGAGGAAGTTCAACATGAACGATGCGAAGCCCATGTCAACACCGATGAGTACGACAACAACTTTGGATGCGGACGAGGATGGTGAACCAGTGGACCAGAAGGAGTACCGGAGCATGATCGACTCCCTCCTCTACTTGACGGCAACGAGGCCAGACATACAGTTTAGTGTGTGTCTGTGCGCTCGTTTTCAGGCTTCCCCGAGGACTTCACATCGGCAGGCCGTCAAGAGGATTTTCAGGTATTTGCAGTATGCTCCTAAGTTTGGTCTTTGGTATTCTGCCTCCTCGACACTCACACTTCACGGATTCTCCAATGCTGACTTTGCTGGGTGTCGTGTGGAGCGCAAGTCTACCTCTAGTTCTTGTCAATTTCTTGGTTCCTCTTTGGTCTCTTGGTCTTCCCGTAAACAGTCGAGTGTAGCTCAGTCTACCACAGAAGCCGAGTATGTTGCAGCCGCTAGTTGTTGTTCCCAGCTGCTTTGGATTTCCTATACCATGAGAGACTTTGGTGAGGAGTGCACTCAGATCCCACTTCTTTGTGATAGCACCAGTGCCATAAGCGTTGCCAAAAACCCAGTGCTCCATTCCAGAACAAAACACATAGAAGTGAGGTACCACTTCCTAAGGGATAATGTTGAGAAGGGCACCATAGTGTTGAGCCACGTACCTACCCAAGACCAAAAAGCCGACATATTCACAAAACCACTTGACCAAGCTACCTTTGCTCGTTTACGGGGAGAGCTTGGTGTGTGTTGTCCTTTTTGAGTTGGTCTTTGGGAGCTCACTTTGTAGCATATGTATCATACATGTTTACTTTGATGTATAGCATGCATGTTTAATTTCATAGAATAACCATCTTTGTATCTTGATGTATAGCTTTGCATCTTTGTAAGATAAGCTTGTTGCATTTGTATCATATGCATTTGGTTAGGAATGGCTTCTCCTATGTACATTGATCCGTATGATATGCTATGTTTGAGCCTGTGGATATGCTTGATTGGTATTTGGGATGATAAGCTATGCTCTTGATAGTTTGGTTGTATATCCATAATGAGATAGCTTACTTTTATCAAAATGCTAGATAGGCTCTCTCTTGTGAGTGTAAGGCTTTGCATGATCTTAGTGTGCTTTGGTGGTTTATATCATGCTCAATTCATGGATGGATATCATGTGCTTTTCACTTGGGGTCAAAGACCCATGTGTCATTATTAATGTTTAGCCCATGTGTTACCTTGTGGGGGAGCATAAGCTTCTTTTTGCTGCAAAGGCACTTCATGTACCATTTTGTGCTTAAATATGAAAAATGAAATTGGTATGAAATGCTTGTGCTTGGAGTTATGCTCTCACATGTTCCATGTCATAAAT
This sequence comes from Cenchrus fungigraminus, assembly GCA_036936925.1. Taxonomy (NCBI): domain Eukaryota; kingdom Viridiplantae; phylum Streptophyta; class Magnoliopsida; order Poales; family Poaceae; genus Cenchrus; species Cenchrus fungigraminus. The sequence continues at coordinate 27,962,294 of CM072775.1, forward strand.
GCTTTAAATTTGATTTTAATATGGGTGCTAAACCGTAGCATGTTGTCTACCATGAGAAGTCTCATTTTAAGAACTAGACACATGGCTCGGTGGCTTTAACATGACATGAGATGCTTATGGGTGTTTGTAATGAACTTGTGTCAAGGATATGTGACCTAGCATGGAGTTTGTGTGATTTAGATTCACTTTGGCATGTTTTGCTCATGTTTAGGTCTTTGCTCATGAGAGGGAAATTTTTCGCAAAAATGCTAAATTTTACCATGGCTTGAGCTTGTGTGTATGCAACTGAACATTCTTGATGGGTGTGCTATTTCGGACCTTTGTCAACTCTAAGTAGTCCATTTGCTTGCTTCTAGCACATTTTATGGCTCTATGTCCATTTGAGAAGCCTTTAGTTGAAATTTTTGTAGAAATGCCTTGATTCATGCATTGTCAACAAGGGGGAGAAGTTTGGGCATGGAAAATTTTTCTGGAAACATTTCATGCATTTTCGGGCTGCATTGGAGCATTTTTTCTGAGAGGAAAACCGGTCTGGAAACCGGTCGGACCAGTTTGGAGACCGGTTTGGAAGTTGGTCAGAAACCGTTTTGACCTGTTTGGTTGCTGATGCTGGGTAAGATTGCACGCATTGGTTCAGGGGGAGTTGCATTTGCTCAGGGGGAGCTCCTTGTGTCGTTTGAGTTCTTGCTTTGGTTGGTTGGCTCCATGTGAGCTTTGCTTTGCTATTTGAGAGCTTTGATGGTGTTTGTCTCGGTTGTGTTGAGCCGTTGCCCTTGCCTTAGGGGACCGAGACTTGGATTGCAAGTGATCAGGATTTGTGTTGTTTATTTTGTGGATCACTTGTTTGGAGGTTTTTGTTTGTCTTTCGTTCTTACTTTTCTTTTTTATTATGATTATGTGGTGTGTTGTCAATGCACTCATCAAGGGGGAGATTGAGGACCAGAGTGTCCGACGGCTAGTGGTTGGCCACCTTCTAGTGATGAGTGATTGACAACGTTATGTGGACTGACGCTGTGCTCTATCTTGTGGATGTAGGCTGCGGCTTGATGTGCGTTGGTGCAGGTGAAGAACAAGCGCGAAAGGTCTTAGCCTTGCGGGGTCTCCGAAGGGCTGGAGGGACAAGTAGGTTTGGTTCGATGGACCCGGTGGCCAGACGAGATCAAGTGCGAGTCACATGGTGCGAGAAGAGCATGTCGAAGTCGGATAGCGGGTTCATTGGTTGATCCGAAAGCCAACATGGAGCGGGAGCGGATGTGGCGGCCAAGTCGAGGAGCTCAGTGGGAGGCTGCACCAAGCTCGCGGGGTTTGCAGCAGTTCGCCAAAAGATCGCTGGGTTCGTCGGTTGCTCCAGAAAGCCGACCTGAGGTTCCGGTGCGGCCAAGGCACCAGAACTGGTCTGACCGGTTTGGTCGTGGCGTGGCCGGAAGTTGTCGAAGCGGAGCACACGCGTCGGGATCGCATGCTTGGCGTCGAGGCTACGCGAGGTGTGATTGCTGGGCGTCCGTCCGATGGAAAGGCTGTCAAATTTCCAAATATGCCCTTCGAGGGGTTGTAGCGCCTAGAGGGCATTCTAGTCATTTACCCCCACCGGAGGACCTCATATAGAAGCCGAGTGGAAGGGTTGTGGCAGCCATATCTTGGGCTTTAGGGTTTTCATTTGCTCTAGACAATTTCTCTTTTTAGCTTCCTATTTTCTCCTTAGGCTAGCATGAGAGCTTCATGGTGAGATCTTGTGAGAGGGATGGATGTACGGGCGGATGCTAGACCTTGTATGAAGCTTTCATGGTATGTATAGAAGATTCGGTGTGGTTCCTCAAGTGTTCTTCGTGTCCATCCCGTTTCTCTTTTTCGGTGATTTTCGGAGCCTTTTCTTTGGATTTTCGTGGACTGGATTTGAGGGTGTTTCCTTTGGGATTTGTTTGTGGGGATCATGTAAGAGTACCTTGGGTACCTTTGCTTGGTGATCTTTACCCCACAAACTCCCCAGAATCCCATGGATTTGGTGATTTTTGGATGAACTCGGGAAAAGGTGTTCTTGGTGGTTGACTTTTGATTCCTCTTGATTTAGTGGATCTTTGGGGACGATCTCTTAGGCATGGCTTGTCCATGTGGTGTTACACCTATCCCCAAAGTTTTGCTTGAATCCGTGGAGCAAATCGGGAGATCGATTGAGGTGAAGTTCGAGTTCTTCTCGCGGGTGGAGTTTTCCTCGACTGCCCAGGCGAACCCGGTGGCACCGAGTTTGGAAACCCGGTGGCACCGGTTTGGTCAACGGTGGTATTTTGAGGAGATTTTTGGTGGACATGTTTGTTATTACCAGGAGAACCTATGGTTAAAATCTCATCAAGTTTCGAGGTTGTTTGAGCCACGTTTGGATTTTTCCCGTTTCATTCAGAGAAACTCGGTGGCTCCGAGTTTGGAAACCTGGTGGCACCGGGTTTGGGATTTTGTCTCTGCCGAGTTGAACTCGGTGGCACCGGTTTCTGAAACCCAGTGGCACCGGGTTGTGTCTGGACAGAGAGCGAGTGGTTTTGCCTTCCGCTGAGTTTTTGTGAGTTTGTTCTCTCGCTTTCGTGGAGTTGTTCCAGACTTGTTCCTAGGGTCAGTAGGTCCGCTGTGACTACGTGATCTTGGCAAGTGTTGTGTTGGGGATCTCGGAGTTGATTTTGGGAGTATAGGCCGAGTTCTTCATCGGAAGAATTTTTTTATCGGCTCCCATTCACTCCCCCCCCCCTCTCTGGACGCCATTCTGGTCCTTCAAAGGTCTATGTCCGTGTGACCTCCCAGGAGTGGAGAGACAAGTAGGCTTCGTTCGAGGTACCTGGTGGCCGACGAGATCAAGTGTGGGCCCCACGCTGGCAAGAAAAACAAGATGACGTCGAGAGGATGGAGCCGATGCAAGGTAGCAGCTAACAACTGAAGCTCACACATGGGTTTTGTAGTAGTTGGGCCACAAAACCACTGGGTTACTTGGCTGAGCAACAAAGCCAAGACCGAAGACTCGACGGGACGAGCCGGCCTACCAAGGCCGGTCTAATTGCCTGGCTAGGGCGGTCTCATCGCCTGGTCAGGGTGATGTGACCGGGGGCAGTCTGACTGCCCAGGAGGGGGGATATGACCGCGTGCGTCGTGGTTCATCGAGAAGCTCTGAAGCGGAGGACACGCGACGTGATTGCAAGGCTTGCATGGAGTTGAAGCAGCTTGTGGTCGACGAGTGTCCGTCCGATGGAGAAATCGACCAAGTTCCCCAAGTTCACTTGGTGGGCGTGTATCTTAATTTTAAGTTGTAAGGGTAGTTTGGTCATTCGGCGCCCTCCATATAAACTCACTTGAGGGGAGATGGCAGCCAACTGTTTGAACCCAAGTTCATTTGCTCTTCCTCTTTAGTTTTCCCTAGGCTAGCTTGAGAGCTTCATGGGTCATCTTGAGAAAGGGATGGATGTTTGGGCGGCTTGCTAGACCTTGTATGAACCATTCATGGCATGTATAGAAGATTCGACGTGGTTCATCTTGTGTTCCTTTGACTCCTGGTGTTTTCCCTTTTGGTGATTTTTGGAGCTATTTCTTGGGATTTTTGTGGTGGTTTGTTGCAGGCGTTTCTTGGTAGGATTCTTGTTGAGTATCACACATGAGGTCTTTGTGCCTTTCTTCTTGGTGATTTTGCCCCAGCAAACCCTCAGGAAATCCTTCGATTTTTGGTGGTTTTCGTGGTTCCTTGAGTTCATGACATAGAGCCCTTAGAATCGCGATTCCCTTTGATTGAGAGTGTTTTGGTGGATATCCTTTGGTGGAGAGGTCGTCCAAGAGGTGAGCCAGCTATCCTCGAAGTTTCGTTGCAATCCGTGGCATGCATCGGGAGATCAGGTGATGGGAAGTTGAGGGTTGACCCACGGCCATGTTCTGGGAGCCAAGCGGTCTAACCGCGTAGGGCAGACGGTTTGACCGCATTAGCAGGAAGTTCCCCCTGTGTGGTTTTCCGTTGTGGTGTGTGAGTGTTTGAGTTGGTAGGAAGTGTGGTTTGCTCTTAGGATCAGTAGCACTCCAGTGGCTACGTGATCTTGGAAAACGAGGGGATTGAGTGGCGGAAGTGATTTCGGGATCTAGGCTGTGTTCATCTCGGTAGAGGAGTCATCTCTCTCGAGAAGAATTTTTATCGGCTCCCATTCATTCCCCTCCCCCTATCTGGTCACCCAATCCGGTCTGTCAATTGGTATCAGAGCCAGTTACAAATCTTCTTGATTCTAACCAATCTAAGATCCAAAGATGGGTGACCATGGAAAGGGGTCGTGTCCTCCGCACTTTGATTGGAAGAACTATCAGTTGTGGGAGAGGTGCATGGGCATGTTTCTTCATGGAAAGGGACAATTGCTTTGGGATGTGACACATAATCCAAATTATGTCCTTCCCATAAACTTCCTTGGCCCAGGTTCTTGGGACATGTTTGACGCCAACAGCAAGGCGGTTGATTACTTGTTTTGTGCTCTTTGTGCCACAAAGTTCGATCGTGTGTACGGAGAGGATGTGGCTGGAAAGATTTGAGAGAAGCTTAAGGTTGCACATGTTGGGAACAATCAGGTGCAAGCTCTCTTGTTTGCCACTCACCGGAGAGAATACGAGAATTTCACTCATCTCCCCCGTGAGTCGATTGATGTGATGTTCAAGCGTTTCACCTATATTGTGAACAACATGAGGGCCAATGTGACCATACTCCCATACACAGATCATGATAGAGCTATCAAGCTCTTGCACTCACTTGACAGATGTGTGTGGAGTGCCTAGGTCGAGGCCATCTTGGAGTCAGATGTGTATGAGATGTTGACTGTGCATGAGCTGTTCTCTAAGCTCATGTCGTCTGAGGTGGATCGTGGCCTGAGAGGTGTGGTTGAGAGCCCGACTGAGTCACATAGTCTCGCCCTCGTCTCTGGATTTGGTGGAAGGACTAACATTAACTCCTCTTCAGGGATGTTTTCCTTGTCTTCCTTTGTGTCCTTGCCAGATGAGGAGTTTGATGAGCTTGGAGAGGACGAGCTGGCCCTGTTGACTAGGAAGTTTGAGAGGCTACACGAGAACCGTGTGAACATGAGGAGGACCATGTGTACGTGCTACAAATGCAGCAAGCAGGTACACTTCATCGCCTAGTGCCACAGGAGAAGCACCTGTCGAAGTTTCTTAACCTCAATGCTAGGCGCCGTAATAGCGTGAGCATGTAAGAAACTCCCAGGGTACACTGATGAGTGCGAACGAATCCGCAAGCGCACGGATAGACTGTTGTAGCACTTCTCCCTCGGAGAACGAGTATTCCCGTCGGGTTTCGTTCCTAGGACGGAGAGTAACTAGAGAGGGTCTATCCAACACCAGCTACTGCTGGGATAGGTAGGGATATGAGAAGCACTTTCTTAAGGGACTTAACTCTCAAGATGGATCTGTCCGCTATTAGTCCTCCCCGTGGGGTTCCAGCCCATCCTGACTTTTTAGGGAGAGGCCAATGTACTGGCAACTGGGCCCAACTCGGTACGCAGGAGCGGAGGGTTCCAAAGGGTCCAACAGGCTGTCACCACTGCGGCCTACCTCTATCGTTACGCGAGCACACGTGGTCTTCGCGGGATAACCAGAGCCCAAACACCATGTCTGCACTCCAGATAACTACTATAGCACGGTTACGTCTGTCGACCCGCTAACAACACTATAGCAACCCGTATAAATATGGAACCACGAACTAGAGAGAGAAATTATCAAATCATACTAGTCATCGAGCTACGGAGTAGAAAGAAAGCTATGGATGCAAACAGACAAGATACAGCAAACTTAGTCAGCTAAACAGGATCAGAGCATGCAAACAAATATTTGAACTAAGGAACTAGCTCTAAAGGATCGAAGCCTTGTGTCACGAAGAACACAAGCCTCTAACTTATGAACGAGCTAAGAACACAAGAACAAATTAATCATGCATGATGTCCACTATAGTCTAAATAAGAAATGCTGAAATACTCACTTTGGTCTAAATGAAGAACGAGTATCCACGAGGACATCAACTCACTCCTCACTCCTACTCTATCTCTCAACTAATCCTAGTCTAGATCTCTTCTCAACCCCATTCTACAACGTAGAGGTGAGAATCACCTCTCATGGGCAGAATTAGAGAGAGAGAGAGAGAGCTAAAAAAGATAGAAGTGGAACTTGAGAGCGTCGAGGTGTGTGTGAAATTAGACCCCTCCCCCTCTATTTATAGGCAAGGGAGTGCCTTGCTCCGGGGCTCCAAATGCTCCAAAACACCCCGGGATGCATCCAGGAGCCAATGGGAGAGCAACACATGGAGGGCCAGGACGAACCAACCCTAGGTCGGTTCGGCCGAACCTAGGGTCGGCTGGCCCCCTCGGGTGGGCTCTGGGCTTGTGCTTCCACTGGCTCACTTCCATGTGGGCCCTGATGCCCCTCCTCCGTGCATGGCACATTTCCTGGCGGTTTGGTTAGCAAAGTGGGCCCATGGATCCATGTGATGCTGACGTGGCAGCGTACGATTCGTCGAGGGCTCTTCACATGCATTGGTGACATCATGGATCCAGGAGAATCCATGTGGCAGCCCCTCATTGGCCAGCACTTGAGTGCCTTGGATTGGAGTGGAGTGAATGTGCATGGATTCCTCTCATTTCTTATGCTAAATACCTGCATTCGAATAGACTTCGACGCTGGTGGAAAGTATTAGTTTAAGCTCCTATTCTAGTGTGGATGTGCAATTCATGCTTCAATTTGCAGGAGTTGACGGCCATAAAAATGGCACTTAACAGCCGTCAACAACACCCCCACACTTGACCTTTGCTCATCCCGAGCGAAGGGGAAACAAAGCCAAGTGGGTCATGAATACCAAAGAGTAAGACAAACATAAGAGATATTCCAAGTCATACCTTGCTCCTGTGAACCTCTGTGGAGTGGCTATCATGTCTCCTTGGGTAATTGAAAGTAGAACAGCTATGAATCAAGTCACCTATGCACCTGATGAAAAACACCTTGGGGTTTTGCAAGTTTTTCATAAACAAAGCTCTTGGTTGCTTTGTCATTTGATTCTCTCAAATCGCTCAAAGTGTATATGTCCTCATCAAGGCATTATTGCCTTTCTTCATCCTACTTCTAAAGATGGCTATATGTGGAGCTCAGGGTACGATAAAAGAAAAAGCATACTTGCATCACATATATTGGAAAGTCAAAAACTGGATCCACAGAGAAAATCAAATCACACCATCAGATCAAGATGTGCACCGGTATGGCTATGGCGAGTATGGTAAGGTGGATACTAGGCCCGGAATGGGTGCTAGATATTACCATACATATAGGATGAGAACTATGGGTTGATGGTAAGGTGGACACTAGCCCCGGAATGGACACTAGTTATTACCATCAGGATTATGGAACTCCTTTTTGCATGACCACCTCTCTCCTTTTTCTCCTTTTATTTTGGACATGGGCTATCCTTTCTCTCTTTTTTATTCATCATCATGCTTTGAGCATGTGTCTTCATTTTTTTTTCATAGCCCATGTCTCCTTTTGAGGGATACTTTTAGAGTGAGAGGTCACACCACATATGGAGCTTTTATTTCAAAATGGTTGAATGATACAATGCTAACTTCCAGTATAGAAGCATAGCATGGGGAAATAGGTTGGGTGCACATGAATCTTGATCATGAAAGTAATGAAAAGAATTCTCACAAGGGTCACAGAATTTGACAAAGCTCAATGCAATAACAAGCAGCATGAGTGTAGGGATTTCAATTATAAACATCATATGGCTCTGGTAGGACGGTGGCATATCAAAGAGGAGCCTTTCCAAGAGGTTTTATATTTTTCAAAATAAATAACCCAAGAGAGTTAGTCATCAGAGCAACAGATCATATCATCCAGCCATATCATACTCGTCAATTACTTAGGTGAACATGCTTGTCCTTAAGACGGTTATGGTTCACAAGCATCAGGTAGATAACAAGGAATAAAACATATGTGAGTCTACTCAGGCATCAAGCAAGCTGGGTGATCTTTAGCATCAGCATTCGAGTTTTAATTTATAGAGATAGACAAATATAGCTTATAAAACTCACGAATAAAAGAGTGAGTTGTCCAGATGCAAAGCGGCGCTATGCATGGGAGTTGAACCGTGAGAGGCTCTCCACAGGAGCGAGCTCGTGAGGGTCCCGTTCAGATTCTCTGTAGATGATCGATCGGCTAGCGCGTAGTGCTCACAGTGGGTACGTGCGAAAACGTCGTGCCTGCATTGGGAGAGTCGTGGCTCTCCTCCACACTGTCTCGAACCTAGATGTCGTCTAAATCAAAAGACCAAAGTAATGACACAAGGGTGGCTAGACCGGGTTACATGACCGGCGAGCCACTTTATTCAAACTTCAAATGTTCTAGAAATAAAATGATTAGGCGCTTACACACATGAAAGGAAATAAATGAAATGAAGGAAAATAAATAAAGGGAAATAAACCTAGACCTAGACTAGCGCCTAATGAACTAAAGTTGGGGCTAATCCCACTACTCGGCATCATACAGAGGTGCATGCCCTGTAGCCGAGAAAAGCCTCCTCATCTTCGCACAGAGGTCACGGCGAAGGTCACGCATATCGTCTCTCAGCTCGGCCAGGTCCAACTTCTGTTCTGAGAAAGCAGCCCTAAGCTTCTCGTTGCTGGTTTCCAAATCCTTCATTAGTGGAGTCAGCTTGGCCACTGAGGAGAGCTTAGGGAGTTGCTTGGTTGCCCGAGTCCTCTCCCTGGACCTCCTAGTGTAGGGTGGCGGTGGCAGTCCGTCGTCCAAGCCAAGGTCTTCATCCTCTTCAGATAGGACTGGAGCTGGGCATGCTTCAGGAGCCTTCTCCTTGGGCAGTGCCGGCCTTATGGTAACCGGCGGCTACGGCGAAGGAGAGGACTGTGCTGAGCTCATCTGCCCCCCAGCTAGTGACGATCCAGGTGCGCTAGGTGGAGCAAACGACAAACCCTTGGGGCGAAGCTGAGCCGTGGTTGGCTTGCCGTAGGGGCTAGCTGCCCGTCTCATGTGCCACTTCCCAGGTGAGGCGGAGCACCTCGACGGTGGCATGCCCAGAATCCTTCCTCCCGGCGGGATGATGGCCAGCGGAGGGACCTCTAGAACTTCGGCCACCATAGCAAGGCCCGCTGCTGGGGTGGTAGCGATGGTGGGGTTGCCTCCTGCCCCGGGACCAGTGGACGAGGTGGAGTCGTCGAAGGGAACGACACTCCTTCCGGCCATAGGTGCGGCAATGAGCTGAGGATGGTGAGGTGGAGGAGATGGATTCTGCACGACGCAAAACTCGTCGGGTGGTAGGGAGAAGGTTTCTGGAGGAAACAGAGATGCACACGCGAAAGAAGAAGGGAGGCGACGTCACCAGGGCTTCGGTCGAACCAGGGTTCGACCAACCCTAGGTGGGCCCCTCTGGCCTTCCCCCTTCTCATGTGGGCTCAAGCAGGCCTCAGGACCAAAGGCCCAGGTGGATTCCCCAGGATGGAAAGATTAGCTTAGGCTAAAGCTAGGATAAGGTTGGGGTTGAATAATCAACCTCTACTATATAATAACTTTGGCCAAGCCATAATATAACCATAGATAATCTGGGGGAACTTACCTTGACAACATACCTAGTCAATCAAAAGTGTAGAAACCTCTGATGGGGATCATGAAGCGTCCACCGTGTCACCACGATGGTGTTGCCTTCCTGTGGTCTGTTGCCTTACTCCTTTTTATCTCGAAAATTTCTTTCTCCTGCATAGTTAGTGTTCACAAGATACACGAAGGATAATTCTTCTTAGGTAAACTAAATGAGTCCCAAGAATACTCAGAGTGTGGGTGTCTTGTGATCTCCTGTCTCAACTCATGGCCATGTCCCTTGCAGATGATGAGATGTGATGATAAGCTCTGATCTGCAAGGTTAGTGCATATACGAACACGAGCCCAAAGGATATAACAAGGTTAAACGCAAGCATGATCATCCCAGAGAGCCGAGGCAGCCCTGGGGTGGTCACTGGACTCGAGAGCTATAGCACTAGGGTCGCAGAACTCGGAGATGAAAAGATCGAGCACTGAGGCCAGTGCTCCCACAACAGGAACCGATCTCCGAGTGAACTCAAGCTCAGAAAGACACTCGGCCTCCAAAGGTGATAGAGCATAGACTCAGAAAGGCCGGTGTACGGTCAAGAACTAGAGTTCTGGTGAAGAACGAGATTTAACTCGCTCTTGCCTTAGGCAGAGGGTCCGATGTTCTCATCAGAATGATGGAAACATCCCCAGGTCTGGCCTAAGCTTCCAATGGGAGGCTATGGATAAGCTGGAAAGTGCAACTCCCATTGGGCATCGATCAAGTAGGCATAAGGCGTGAAGTTTAAGCTTCTCCTAACTGATCGGCATCGATCAATAGGCTTAAGATAAGAAGTTAATGCACTCCATTCGATCGGTAAATGATCGTGCTCCTTCGGTCTGACGAATGAATCCAACGGATTATAAAGCAGATACCGATGTCTTGGTTTATACGAAACTTCAGTGCAAGGCACGTCAGCTCAAACCTCCACGTAGGAACACGATAAACCTCTCATACCTTCCTTAGGAGATAGTAGTTAGGATCGAACAAGTCATCCTGGTCGGGAATGATCGTTCTTTCCAAACCATTCTCTCCATCCTCCCGCGAGACAAAGTCTCGGGGAGAAGGTCTAAGAAGATGCACAAGAGGGGAACCCAAGGGTAGATCTCGCGCCACAAAATATTTCCCTTAGATTCCTGCTATTCAGGAATGACACCTTCTGCCAGAGCTCAGAAAGAGTAGATATGAAATCTTGGGCTCGGCTGACGATAGATCTAGGTGGCTCAACATTTCCTCTGGTGGGTGCCTCATTGACTGGGATGCAAGGGGTGCTGAAGTCCCGAAGATTTTCCACGATCTCTTTTCCCTCGACAGCATCCAAGAGCACAAAGGATCCTCCAGAGAGAGCATTAAGCCTCATCGCATCATCCTTCTGCAATCCAATCCAGAAGTGCTGGAGCAGCATCCAATCGGGAATGTAGAGGACTAGGCAATCTTCCACCGCAGAGGCGAAATTATTCCATGCCATTCCTAGTGATTCCTCCTCACATTGCTTGAAACTGAGAATCTTGGTTCTTAGCGAGATGACACGTCGTATCGGGAAGAATTGGGAGCAGAAAGGTGCTCTCAAACTTTCCCAAGTAAGGTAGTCTCTACCAAAACAACGGTGCCAATCCCGCGCTTTCCCAGAGAGGGATAGCGGGAAGAACTCTCTTTTCCGCGCATCCGGTGATTCTCTGATTTTACCCCGAGTTTCAATCAGACACTCGTAGTCTCTCACATGATCAAAGGGGTTCTTATGACTTAACCCCGAGAAGAATAGGTCATGAATTAGCTTCATGAGAGAGGGGTGAAGCCGACAACCATATGTAAGCATGAGTCTTGACAAAGATGGCTCTGAGGGTTCACTCCTCCAAGGCGGAAGGTGTTTACAAGGATAACCTTCCATGGGTAGCGGGGGTAGAGGTAGAAGTAAAGAAAACAAAAAGGATATCTCAAAGGGTAACTAGGGTGAAGGTAGAAGAAAAAAAGAAAAAGATAAATACGACGATAGACGGGCTCGAAGGTTAACAACAGCCGTCCCCGGCAACGATGCTAGAAATGCTTGCTGGCGTTTCTTAACCTCAACGCTAGGTGTCGTAATAGTGTGAGCGTGTAAGAGACTCCTGGGTACACTGACGAGTGCGAACGAATCCGCAAGTGCACAGATAGACCGTTGCAGTACTTCTCCCTCGGAGAATGAGTATTCCTGTCGGGTTTCGTTCCTAGGACGGAGAGTAACCAGAGAGGGTATATCCAAGGACACCAGCTACTGCTGGGATAGGTAGGGATATGTGAAGCACTTTCTTAAGGGACTTAACTCTCAAGATGGATCTGTCCGCTATTAGTCCTCCCCGTGGGGCGCCAGCCCATCCTAACTTTTTAGGGAGAGGCCAATGTACTGGCAACGGGGCCCAACTCGGTACGCAGGCGCGGAGGGTTCCAAAGGGTCCAACAGGCTGTCACCACTGCAGCATACCTCTATTGTTACGCGAGCGCACGTGGTCTTCGCGGGATAACCAGAGCCCAGACACCACGTCTGCACTCTAGATAACTACTATATTGCGGTTATGTCTGTCGACCCGCTAACAACACTATAGCAACCATATAAATATGGAACCATGAACTAGAGAGAGAATGGATCAAATCATATTAGCCATCGAGCTACGGACCAGAAAGAAAGCTATGGATGCAAACAGACAAGATACAGCAAACTTACTCAGCTAAACAGGATCCGAGCATGCAAACAGATATTTGAACTAAAGAACTAGCTCTAAAGGATCGAAGCCTTGTGTCACGAAGAACACCAGCCTCTAACTTATGAACGAGCTAAGAACACAAGAACAAATCAATCAGGCATGATGTCCACTATAGTCTAAATAAGAAATGCTGAAATACTCACTTTGGTCTAAATGAAGAACGAGCATCCACAAGGACATCAACTCACTCCTCACTCCTACTCTATCTCTCAACTAGTCCTAGTCTAGATCTATTCTCAACCCCATTCTACCACATAGAGGTGAGAATCTCCTCTCACGGGAAGAATTAGAGAGAGGGAGAGAGAGCTACACAAGAGAGAAGTGGAACATGAGAGCTTGGAGGTGTGTGTGAAATGAGACCCCTCCTCCTCTATTTATTGGCAAGGGAGTGGCTCGCTCCAGGGCTCCAAATGCTCCAAAACACCCCAAGATGCAGCTAGGAGCCAATGGGAGAGCAACACGTGGAGGGCCAGGATGAACCGACCCTAGGTCGGTTTGGCCGAACCTAGGGTCGGTCAGCCCCCTCGGGTGGCCTCCTGGCTTGTGCTTTCTCTGGCTCACTTCCATGTGGGCCCTGATGCCCCTCCTCCGTGCATGGCACGTTTCCTAGCAGTTTGGTTAGCAAAGTGGGCCCATGGATCCATGTGATGGTGATGTGGCAGCGTATGATTTGCCGAGAGCTCTTCACATGGATTGGTGACATCATGGATCTAGGAGAATCCATGTGGCAACCCCTCATTAGCCAGCAGTTGAGTGCCTTGGATTGGAGTGGAGTGAATGTGCATGGATTCCTCTCATTTCTTATGCTAAATACCTGCATTCGAATAGACATCGACACTGGAGGAAAGTATTAGTTTAAGCTCCTATTATAGTGTGGATGTGCAATTCATGCTTCAATTTGCAGGAGTTGACGGCCATAAAAATGGCACTTAACAGCCGTCAACAGCACCACCCAAGGATCGAGAACAAGCACCGTTCGAGGCGTGAGCACAAGCACAAGTACAAGTACAAGGACGAACGGAGGTCGAGGAAGGGCGGTGGCTACGACAAGAAGAAGAAGGCTCAAGCGATGGTGGGTGCAAGCTATAGCGACTCTAGTTCCTACTACACCTCGTCGAGTTCCAGCGAGTGCGATGACGACAGCAAGCGCAAGAGCAAGAAGCACGGGTTCAAGAACCTCAGCGGCCTGAGTTGCTTTGCACGAGAGGACGGATTTTGCGGCATGGCCCACAGCTCCGGGAGCAACAAGATCCAGAAGGATGACTTGGACTCAGATTCCGAGGATGACGTATGTGATGAGATCTCTTCCTTGCACCAGGAGAATGAGGAGTTGGTTGCCTTGCTTGACAACCGTGATTGCATACTTAGAGAGGCCAAGAAGCTTAGAAAAGAATTTAGGGCCTCGCTAGAAGAAGCTAGGGAGAAGGTAGCTCTCCTAGAGTCTAAGAATCATGATGCTAGACTTGAAAAAGAATCTCTTAAGACTACTCTTGTAGTAGCTGAGGCTGTTGATTGTGATGACTGCAATGCTTTCTTGGCTAATTTGACTGTGCTTAAGGAGAAACATGCCTCTAAGTTGGAGGATCTAGATTTGCTTAGGGTTGAGCTTGATGAGATGAAGTTTAGGTCTGCTTTACTTGGTGCTAGCACTTCTTGTCCTGTGTTGCATGCAAAACTAGATGAATCTCATGATAGGAATGTTTCTCTTAAGGCTGCTTTGAAAGTTCCCAGTCCTACATCCTATTCTACTTGTGAGATGCATGCTATGAAAAATATGGAGCTTGCACATTATGTTGATCGTTTGCAGAATAAGAATGATGAGTTGAAAAAGATGATGAGTTGGTTGTCGGGTCATGAGCCTCAGTTGAGTGTGACGATGGCCGCGTTTAAGCGCTTGGATGGCCAGGCTTTGGGGTCGGAGAACATTGGTGAGTGTAGTGGTGAGAGTGAGGAGAAGATTGGAGATATCCCAGTGCCACCACAAAATACACCCACAAACAAGTTTGCACCCAAGCCCAACCACCTAACTTGACACCGTTCCAGATCTACTCATGTTTCCCCACAAAACAGACAACTTCCAAAAACTAGTGAGATCTGTGAGCAACCTTGGGAATGTTTTTGTGGGAAAGCCATGAGAGAAACCGAGTGAGACTCCACAACCAAAGCCAAAACCAGACCGCTTCCATTATGAGTATTGTGGGAAGGATGGTCACATTGGTGAGTTTTGCTACAAGAAGAAGGGGAATGAGAGGATGGCTAAGGAGTGGCCAAACAAGGACAGGTACCACCCTTCTCATTGTGTGCCTAAGCCTCCTTTGCCACTGCCCAGAGGTTAGGCGGAGGTGCATACAGTTCTGAGTTGGGGAACGAGAGGAGTTCCCGCACGAGGTGGTGGTTCGCGTGCTGCTGCCCAGGGAGGGTGGTTAGACCGGCTTGAGTAGGCGGTCAGATTGCATCCCACCAGGGAGCAGGTCATTTTGGTTCTCGTGGTCAGGTTGTTGATCATTTTGGCTTCTATGGTCGTGGTACAAGTGGGGGGTCTGAGTCTGGTAGTGGTGTGTTTGCTGGATGTTCTCCACCTCGTGATCGATATGAGGATTGGAGAGGCCGCCACAGCTTTGGGTCTCAGAGGGGCTATGGGCCACGCTTTCCTTTTCATGGTGATCGTTCTCCTCCAGTGAGACATGAGGTGGTACAGCGTGGTGGTCGTAGCTTTGGATGTGATAGGATGCTTGTTGCTAACCCCACTTTTGAGCAAATGGCTCGACAATGGTTTAACTTTTTTTGTGCTAACCCCAGTGTTCAGTCGCTTGCTCATTCTCATTCTCATTTTTGATTTGCAGGTGGAAGGCATGGAGAAAGTTTGGTTGATCAACTCAGGATGTTCTCGAAACATGACTAGAGATCGGGGGTGGTTCTCCAGCCTCACCCCGGTGGTGTCAAAGGTGTACATCACTTTCGAGGATAATGGACAAGGACGTGTGCTTTCAGAAGATGAGGTTGAGGTGAGTAGAATGGTGACCTTAAAGCGTGTGGCTCTGGTCAAGTCACTTGGGTATAACCTGTTGTCAGTATCTCAGTTGCTGGACGAGGGTTATGACGTTCGGTTTAAGTTGGGGGTTTCTCGGATTCTTGACTCTCGAGGCGATCTTGTGTGTACGATCATGCCCGAGGGACAGATCTTTCTCACTATTTTTTTTAGTCTTTTCGTCCGCTGAGGTGTTTGGCTGCTAGTCCTTCTTCTGAGTTGTGGAGGTGGCATTAGAGGTTGGGGCACTTGAGCTTTGAGTAGCTTTCCTCCTTGAGTGCACTCGATCTTGTCCGAGGATTGCCCAGGTTGCGTTTTGAGAAGGATTTGGTTTGTGCGCCTTGTGGGCTTGGCAAGATGGTAGCCACTCCGCATCCGCCCCAGATTGCTGTCATGACTGAGCGTCTGACAGAGCTGTAGCATATGGACCTTGTTGGGCCAGCTTGAGTTCGCTCGGTGGGTGGGAAGTGGTATGTCCTTGTGGTTGTAGACGATTACTCTCGCTGTGCTTGGGTATTTTTCTTGGAGGATAACGGTGAGACGTTTGGTTTTGTTCAAGACTTGATCTTGAGGTTGAAGAACGAGAGACATAGAGAAGCCATTAGAGTTATATGCAGTGACAATGGCACGGAATTCAAGAACTCTCATTTTGAGACCTTTTGTAGTGATCTTGGTCTTGTGCATCAGGTTTCGACTCCGTACACTCCTCCTCATAAAGGTGTTGTGGAAAGGAAGAATCGGACCCTGTGTGAGATGGCTAGGACGATGCTCGATGAGCACAGGACTCCTAGGAGGTATTGGGCTGAGGCAGTGAATACTGCATGCTATGTGTCAAATAGGATCCTCCTCCGGGCTTTCAAGAAGAGAACATGTTATGAGCTGATGCATGGTCGAGTTCCAAAAATAAGCCACTTTCACGTCTTTGGCTGCAAGTGTCTCATTCTTAAGAAGGGCTGAAAGTTGGATAAGTTTGTGGCTATTTCTGTTGATGGTATTTTCTTTGGTTATGCTACTCATTCTCGAGCATTTCGTATTATTAATCTGGAAACTAACCAAATCGTGGAGACTTGTGAGGTTACCTTCGACAAGTCATAGTCGCGTAGCTCTTTGGTCTTTGAGTATGCATGTGATGATGAATTTGGCGAGGAGATCTTTGAGGAGGAGGTGAAAGAAGATAGAGATGAAGATGATGGTGGTAGTTGTCCCGCAGTTGGCAGTGTAGCTACTACTTCCACTACGATGACGACAATCGAGGATGGCCCATCCCCTACACATACGACGACTAAGGCTATTCGAGTGGAAGTTGCTGCTGAGGGGGAGGTGGTCTCCAGACGTGAGGCTCCCCGGTGTGACAGGTGGATCACCCACCTTCGACGATCATAGGTGACATTCATGAACGCACTACACGGTCCAAGTCACAGAGGCATTATCATTTCGCTCATTTTGCATTTGTCGCTTCTTTCGAGCCCAAAGATGTTGGACTCGCATTTACCGATCCAGATTGGGTGAACGCTATGCATGACGAGCTTGAGAATTTTGAGAGAAATTAGGTGTGGGAGTTGGTTGAGCCTCCACCAAATTTCAAACCGATTGGGACAAAACAGGTGTCGAAGAACAAAGAGGGAGAAAATAGGGAGATTATGAGAAACAAGGCAAGGTTCGTATCTCAGGGGTTTAGCCAAAAAGAGGGGATAGCCTTTTAGGAGACATTTGCTCTAGTGGCCTGTTTAGAGGCAATTAGGATCCTTCTAGCATTTTTAGTTGCTAAAGGGTTCAAGTTGCACCAAATGGATGTGAAGAGTGCCTTCCAAAATAGGGTGTTAGAGGAAGAAGTGTATGTGAGGCAACCTCCGGGCTTTGAGAGTGAGAGATTCCACCACCGTGTCTACAAACTTAGAAAAGCACTATATGGCCTAAAACAAGCACCCAGAGCGTGGTATGGCAAGTTGAGAGGGTTCTTGTTTAGTTAGGGGTTTGTGATGGGGAGGGTAGATCAGACTCTCTTTCTCCTCAGGCAGGGTGATGACATTCTGATCGTGCTGGTGCACGTGAATGACATAATCTTTGGTGGCCCTTCTCACATTTTGGTTGCCAAGTTTGCAGAGGACATAAGCAGGGAATTTGAGATGTCTATGATGGGAGAGTTGCAATTCTTTCTCAGGCTCCAGATCATGTAGTGCAAGGACGGGATGTTTGTGCATCAAGCAAGGTACACCAAGGACATCATCAAGAAGTTCAAGATGGATGACTCGAAGCTGATGGCTACACTAATGAGTGCAACTACGGCTTTGGGTGCAACTGAAGATGGTGAACCCGTGGATCAGAAGGAGTAAAAGAGCATGATCGACTCCCTCCTCTACTTGACGACGACAAGGCCAGACATACAGTTCAGCATGTGTCTGTGCGCTCGTTTTCAGGCTTCTCCAAGGACTTCACATCCACAGGCCGTCAAGAGGATTTTCAGGTATTCGAACTACACTCCTGAGTTTGGTCTTTGGTACTCTGTGTCCTCGACACTCAACCTTCATGGGTTTGTGGACGCTGACTTCGCTGGGTGTCATTTGGATCGTAAGTCTACCTCTGGTGGGTGTCAGTTTCTTGGTTCTTCTTTGGTGTCTTGGTCATCCCGCAAGTAATCTAGTGTAGCCCAGTCCACTACCGAGGCCGAGTATGTTGATGTACCTAGTTGTTGTTCCTAGCTCCAATGGATTACCCACACTAAGAGCGACTTTGGTGAGGAGTGTTCCCATGTCCCACTCTTTTGTGATAGAACTAGTGCCATGAGTGTAGCCAAGAACCCAGTTCTCCACTCCAAAACCAAGCATGTAGAGGTGAGGTACCATTTTCTGAAAGACAATGTGGAGAAGGGAAACATTACTTTGATCCATGTGCCCACCCAAAACCAACAAGCCGATATCTTTACCAAACAACTTGACCAAGCCACTTGACCGAGCTCGGTGTGTGTTTGCTTCTTGAATTGGTGGTGGGAGCTCTTTTGTAGCATATGTATCATATTTATTTTGAGCATGGCATTGCATTTTTATCATGATGTATAGTCATCTTTGTATCTTAAGTTGTTTGCTTTTGTATCATATGCATTTTGGTAGGATGAGCTTCTCCTATATACATTAATTGGTATGATATGCTAGTTGTGAGCCTTTGAGCATGTTTGATATGACTTGATGATGGATAGATATGCTCTTGATAGTTTTGCTCTCTCTTGTGAGTATAAGGCTTTGCATGATCTTAGTGTGCTTTGGTGGTCTATATCATGCTTAATTCATGTTTGGATGTCATGTGCCTTTCACTTGGGGTCAAAGACCCATTTGCCATTATGAATGTTTAGCACATTGGATACCTTGTGGGGGAGCATAAGCTTCTTTTCGCCACAAAGGCATTTCATGGACCATTTTGTGCTTAATTCTGAAAAAGGAAATTGGTATGAAATGCTTATTCTTGAAGTTATGCTCTCATTTGTTCCATTTCATAGATGCTTTAAAATTGCAATAATTTGGGTGCTAAACCGTTCAGTGATGTCTACCATGAGAAGTCTCATTTTAAGAAGTAGACACATGGCTCGAAGGCTTTAACATGACATGAGATGTTTATGGGTGTTGGCAATGATCTTGTGTTGAGGATATGTGACCTAGCATGAAGTTTGGGTGAACTAGATTCACTTTTGCATATTTTGCTCATGTGTAGGTCTTGTGTTCACGAGAGGGAAATTTTCCGCAGAATTGCTTAATTTGATCATGGCTTTCTCATATACTCATATAGCTTTACTATCTTGATGGCTATGCTTATACGCAACTTTGGAATGTCTTGCTTCCTCATTTGCTCACATGTAACATTTTGTGGTGCTCATTTTCTATTTGAGAAGCTCTAGGTTGAAACTTTCGTAGAAATGGCTTCATTCATGCATTGTCAACAAGGGGGAGAAGTTTGTGCATGAAAAATGGATCTGAGCATGTTTAGAAGGTTTTCAGCTGGTTTCAAACTTTTTCGGACCATGCTTGCTGGTGGCGGTGACATAGGGCGGTCTGACCACCCTGTCTGTAATGTGACTGGCCTGGGTAGGTGGTCTGACTAGCCTTGGTTAGTGCAGAGCACATTTTGCTCTTTGTCATGCATTTGCAGTAGTTCTTTGCATGCATGTGTTCAAGGGGAGTGCATTTGATCAGCGGGAGCCTGCATGTGTTCAGCAGGAGCTCCTTGTGTCGCCTGAGTTCTTGCTTTGGTGGTTTGCTCCATGTGAGCTTTGGTTGTTGTCTCGGTTGTGTTCAGTTGTTGCCCTTGCCTTAGGGGACCGAGACTTTGGCTTTTAGCTGATCAGGTGTTTTTATTGGTTTGGCTTTTGGATCACTTGATTGGGTTGTTGTTAGTTCCTTTTCTTTTCATTCTTTCTTCCTTGTGATGGTTACTATGTGTGTGTTGTCAATGCACTCAACAAGGGGGAGATTGAGAACCTGTGTGGTCCGAGGACCGGTGGATGGTCGCTCCTTAGTGATGAGTGATTAACAACGTTGTGTGGACTGACTCTTGGCCTAGTATAGCAGGTGCAGGTTGCGGCTTGATTTGAGTGGTACAGGTGAAGAGCAAGCGCGAAAGGTCTATCTCTGTGTGACCTCCCAAGAGCAGAGAGACAAGTAGGCTTCGTCCGAGGTACTCGGTGGCTGACGGGATCAAGTGCGGGTCGCACGCTAGCAAGAAGAGCAAGACGACGTCGAGAGGATGGAGCCGGTGCAAGGTAGCAGCTAACAACTGAAGCTTGCATGTGGGTTTTGAAGTGGTTTGGCCACAAAACCACTAGGTTACTTGGCTAAGCCACAAAGCCAAGACCGAAGACTCGACGGGACAAGCCAGCCTGCCAAGGCCGGTCTAACCGCCTGGCCAGGGCTGTCTAACCGCCTGGTCAGGGTGGTGTGACCGGGGGGTGTCTAACCGCCCAGAGGGGTGGTCTAACCGCGTGCGCCGTGGTTTGTCGAGAAGCTTCAAAGCGGAGGACACGCGGCGTGATCACAAGGCTTGCATGGATTTGAAGCGGCTTGCGGTCGTCGAGCGTCCATCCAATGGAGAAATCGAGCAAGTTCCCAAAGTGCCCTTAGCGGGCGTGTATCTTAAGTTTATGTTGTAGGGGTAGTTTGGTCATTCGAAGCCCTCCATATAAACTTACTTGAGGGGAGATGGCAGCCAACTCTTGGAACCCTAGTTCATTTGCTCTTCCTCTTTAGTTTTCCCTAGGCTAGCTTGAGAGCTTCATGAGTCATCTTGAGAGAGGGATGGATGTTCGGGCATCTTGCTAGACCTTGTATGAAAAATTCATGGCATGTATAGAAGATTCGGCGTGGTTCATCTTGTGTTCCTTTGTCTCCTGGCGTTTTCCCTTTTGGTGATTTTCGGAGCTATTTCTTGGGATTTTTGTGGTGGTTTGTTGGAGGCGTTTCTTGGTAGGATTCTTGTTGGGTATCACACTTTAGGTCTTTGTGCCTTTCTTCTTGGTGATTTTGGCCCAGCAAACCCTCAGGAAATCCTTCGATTTTTGGTGGTTTTCGTGGTTCCTTGAGTTCATGACATAGAGCCCTTCGATTCGTGATTCCCTTTGATTGAGAGTGTTTTGGTGGATATCCTTTAGTGGAGAGGTCGTCCAAGAGGTGAGCAGCTATCCTCGAAGTTTCGTTGCAATCCGTGGCATGCATCAGTTGATCAGGTGATGGGAAGTTGAGGGTTGACCCACGGCCATGTTCTGGGAAAGTTTGGTTTTTCGGGGGATCTCTCTGATAGCTTGTTTGCCTTGTTCAGAGGAGTCTCCAAGAGAAACCTTGGGTCGGTCCTAGGTCGTGAGCTTCGTTTGGTGGTTGAGGGAAAGTCCCAAGCCTAGGCGGTCTGACCCCTCCCTCCATGCGGTCTGACCGCCCCTGGCAAGAAGTTACCCTTGTGTGGTTTCCACTGTGGTGTGTATGTCTTTAAGTTGTTAGGAAGTGTGGTTTGCTCTTAGGATCAGTAGCACTCCAGTGACTACGTGTTCTTGGCAAACGAGGGGATTGAGTGGCGGAAGTGATTTCGGGATCCAGGTCGTGTTCATCTCGCTAGAGGAGTCATCTTTTTCAAGAACAATTTTTATCAGCTCCCATTCACTCCCCCCCTCTCTGGTGGCCCAATCCGGTTCTTCAGACCTGCTGTAGCCTTGACTCTGTTCTTCCACTTGGGCTGTGACATCCCAGATGTGAGCAAGACTCGACGCATTGGTTGAGTATCTGGTAGTAGACCAATTTGTGCCCGTGCGGCGCCCAAATTGGCTTGACGAGAGTTGAAGACCTCGTGGCCAGCTTCCTCGAAGTCCCTCTCGAGATTCCAAGCACGCAGCCGACGTCGTGTTGGTAGGTCGTCTTGGCGCTGCTGCTGAGCTGCGACCTGACCCACAGGGGGTGGTATGTTGTTGTTCACTTGGGCATTATCCTCAACTGCCTCACTGCCCTGAGCCGCAGCGCCGGCTTGAGCCGCCGTGTTGGCTTGATCTATTTCTGCTTGGCGGTGTTGAGCTCGAGCATTGTTGTGAGCTTCACGTTGCAGACGCTAAGCGTCAGTCTTGCCGGCTTGAGCTGGTATGTTCGCGTAGACCACGAGGGTTTTGCGATCTGGAAAGCCGCGACGTGCCCAGACCTTATCGCTGTAAGTGTTAGGCGTGAGGATGACACAGGCGACCTGGAACTCGCCGCAGACCGGAGACTGTGCGGCACGATGGATCTGGCGACCTTGAGTCGCTGTCGAAGGAGTAGATCGTTCAGAATTCTTCAAAGCACGACACTGACGGATAGTGTGCCTGGCTTTCTTGTGGATGGGGCAAGGACCATCGGGGAGGTCCATGCAATGTCCACAGGTTGGGGCCTGTGTGTTGGTTGAGTTTGACCCAGATTGTGTCTGGATCTACTTCCTCGCATAGTCGGAGACCACACAGACTGTGTTCTGTAGGCCGAAGGGCATGCAGATTGGAAACACCTTGGGTTTGCTAGAGCGCGTGACACTTTCGTAGATCTTTATTGTGTCCGCAAGCATGGTTGTGACACGATCGAACCCCACGATGAGATCACAAAGTGTGGGTGGGTGGGTTTCCTTTAACGAGTGGGATTCCACCTGCTGAACGGGGGTGGCCATGGCGTTGTCGAGGACGACTAGGCCGGTGGCTGGAGTGGCGGAACCCGACAGCATAGAGCCGAAGTTGATGTTGACGGCATTGGTGAGGAAGTCCGCCATGCTGGCAGGGAAGACGACACTGTTGATCGAAGCCATCGAAGTCGCACGGTGAACTCTGGATCTTCCCCTACCTGGTGCACCAACTGTCAGAGGTTTAGTTCTGCATAGCCCACAAGGGGTCAACCCCGGTGCTTTATTTGTTCGGTGGGGGGAGATTTAGAGCTAAGGACTCGATGGTTATGCTAGAGCACACGGACACGACGAGTTTATACTAGTTCAAGCGTCCGGAGAGTAAAACCCTTCGTCCAGTTGTTTGTGTAGATTGATTTGATTGCTCGTACATCAGGGGATGCCCTGCCCGCCTTATATTGGCCAGCAGACAAGGTCGGTCACCCAGAGTCCTGGTCGGTTACGACTAGGAGACCTATCTCTAGTTGATTACAACTGTTCCCCGCAATCTTCGGAAAGCCTGTCGGATCACGCCGCCGTCTTGTCGTGTACTCCAAGTCTTGTAGTCATTCCAGATAAGGTCTTCGAGCAGTCGTGTGGGCCACAGATCAGGTCTGTTGGGCCCACTACCAGGTCGATAGGTCTTCTGATGGGCCGGACCCACTTATCGGGGACGGCCATGAGCCTTGTCGGTAGGGACCAAGGTGTACCCATGTCCCACAATCTCTCACATAGTTTCCTAGAATGTTACATCAACATTGAAGTTTTCCAAACTTAACAACATGTTCGAACTCATATGCATTTGAAATTTTTACATAACCTTGTGTTCACCTTAAGATGACGAAATACAAATTTCCATTAGTAATGGTTGTGGAAAACAAATACTATTTCTATGTTGTACTTATAAGGAACAAGATAAGGCGTATAAACAACATCTAGAAAGTTATATTATATAAAAAAATGTCATAAATGAATAGATGGTGATTTTAGAAAAAATCAGAAAAAATCATCAAATTTGGATCACGAATGACAGAGAAATACGTGATACAAAATTTGATTGCAGATTAAAAGAGGAAAAGCGAACTATTCTTCATTCGAGTAGAACTGGCCCCACCCACTTATCGGAGACGCGTGTTAGCTAATCCGCGTCTCCTTTGTTGGTCTTCCATAAATTCACCTAGATGACAGGAGCAACATAGATTTAATTTGCAGATACAAAAGCAAAAGCAAAAGCAAAACATAGATTTAGTTCCCTATTCCAATACTCCATTCGAACTTTACCAATTCGTAGCGGAGCATACAAACTTCACTGTAAAATAGAGCAATTTCATGCCATCCTTTATCCACGCCATAGCCGTTGCTTGCACATGGCTGATCACCGCGCAACTGTGCTGCTGGCGCCGGCGGTAGCAGCAGTTCACCCTAAATGCACCAAGTCGGGGAATGGAGCGCACGCGCGGCCTTCTCGCGCAAAGGCAGACACCCCTGGTTGCTCGACCACCTCGTAGTCCCGCCGACGCCCGCAACCTGCCTCATGTACCGCATCATGGTGTTGTCGGTGGCAGCACCGCCATTGTCCCTGTAGATCAAGATGACATACAAATAGACCGCCGCATCGTGCCCACCATCGGCGGCACGCCGGAGATCATCACTTTTCCTATTTTCCATGAACACGACATTGATCTCGGAGTAGAACCAAGCCCCCGCATTGTCGATATCGGTCAGCATAGCGAGGAAGGCTCTGTAGGCGGTGGGGTCCCACACCCATGAAATGTCATGTCTTATCCCCTCTATCGACAAACGTCGACCGACGTCGTGGCGGCCACACATGCGGAGCATGGTCGAGCAGGTACCTCGTAGGCTACAGAAGTCAGCCAAGGGCCGCTACGAGGTCGCACCGACGCGCACCACAATCTTAATACGAATCTCTTGAGGCAGGTCTAGCAGTGATGGCTAGTGCAGCCTGCTTCTTGCTGGCATGCTAGGCATCTTCGGGAATGGCGACCACCGTCTTCTCGTCCCTCTCCTACTCCTACGCAGAGAGGGAATGCATCGAGGAATGAGGACAAGGAGGAGTGTAGCCAGTTGTGGTTTTTCCGCGAGTAGACGAAGGGGCTGTGGTGGTTGTAGCGAACATGGCCTAATATGCCATTTGTTCAAGTTTGATTTTGGTGATTAATGACAACATGATCAATGGGACTAACCATATTGTTGAGCATGTCTTTGTAGACATTTCTAGGTCCCATGGATGCAAAAATACTATATGCCAAAATGAGAAGATAGTATATATTTTGAGGCAAAACCGACAAGAAGAAAGAGAAGAGAAAAGACACCATCGGATGAACCGACAGTACCCAAGAAGCTAGCGTCGGTGCATGCGCCGGAGTACTTGGTACTCAAGTCAACTGGCACCGTCGGATAAACCGACGGTCTATTTCTTACATGTATCGGATGAACACTACAGGAGGAGCATCGTCAGCTCGCAGAAGACAGTAGCACCGGATGAACCGATGGGTAAGCAATGGTTCATCCGGTAGTGTAAAAACGGCCAACAGAGAGCTACTAGTTGCGAGGCCTTCAGCACCGGATGAACCGACGGTCTAAAGGAGTCAAGCAACGGTTCATTCGACGGCGTCGAATCAGCTAACAGAGAGGTTTTTGTCGCCAGTCCTTCAGCACCGGATGAACCGACGGCATGAGAGATGAGCCATCGGTGCAAGCGTCGGATGAAATGTGTCAGTAGGGAAGCAACGGTCATGTAACGTGGAGGGCATCGGATGAACTGACGCCTGGGAAATGTATAGCGGTGGTTCATCCGATGGTACCAATTTCAGCAGCTTTTGACCAACGGCTCTTTGGATGCCTTGGGCTATTTATAACCCCTCCACTCGCCCATTTGGCACTGCTGGAGTGTGTGGAACTGCAGAGGAGTTCAAGACTCATATAAGATCTTATCCAAGCCAGAGAAGTGCTAAATTGCTCATCCATAGACTTGCACATGCTTTGTGTGTGTGCTTAGTGCTAGGCTTAGCTTAGGGCTGAGTGAGTGCAAGGTGTGCCTACCTTGTGAGGTGATGGATCAAGTTGTACGAGGTGCGCCGGAAGCCTTGGAGCCTAGGTGGCTCTCTGGCAAACGTCTTCGACCCTCCGGCTTGGTGTGGAGCGGCGAGGACACTTTGTGCGGGGGACGTGGAGACCCCCTTCCCTTGGTGGAGAAGCTCCTTAGTGGAGGTGGCATCAAGGTGACCAAGGGAGCTTGGCAAGTGCCTTCGTGGTGAGCCTTTGTGGCAAGTCAAGTGGTGCTCTTGGGAGAGACTTGGTGACCGGGAAGCAATACTCTTGTGTAGAGTGCTTCAACAACGTGGACTAGGGGTGGCGTAGTGCCTACCGATACCATGGGATAAATCGCGTGTCAAGAGTTTGCTTCCTCTCATCCCCTTTACGTTTCCGCATTACATTCTTGCAATCCTTGTTTGCCTTTACTTTCCTAGAGTAGTATCTTGCTAGGATTGGCTATAGGTTGCAAAACTTGTTTTGGGATGGGAGTTTCACACTAGAACAACCTTAGTTGCACATCTAGATAGTATGTTCTAGTTTATGTTTCATGCAAATAGTGATAAGCCATTGGTTAAGGTTTTAAGTTGCCTAATTCACCCCCTCGCCCTCTTAGGCTACGAGCATCCGATTCCTTACAGTGGTTTTGCAGGTAGATGAAGGGGTCGGGGCAATAATTATTTATTTTGGATACAAGATACAGGAGACACGTTTTACAAACATGTATCACCGATGAGTGGATACTACTAATTGCACATCTCGCTTATCGAGGAGTCAAACTCTTTGAAGTTTGACCAAATATAGACAAAATAATATCAATATTTGTATCTCCAAATAAGTTTATTATGAAAATATGTTCCACAACTAATCTAATGATACTTATTACACGTCATAAACCTTTGTACTTTTTAATATATACTTGGTCAAATTTATTCGGCCATGGGCATTTCCGACAATGGAGAGTTATTGGCGACGCAGGTTAGTGAACCCGCGTCTTCTTTGTCGGGTGGGCAGGCAACAGTTATCTTTATTTATATAGGCTGCTCACGCTGACGCATGGGCCCGACACTATTTTTTTGAAATGAAAGTTTCTTCTCTCAAACATTAAATCCCATAAAACAACACCAAAAATGCATAAAAATACGAACAATTCATAGTTGGTCATGTAGTATTCGAATAAAATATCAACAACCACACTTATGTTACCAAAGTTCTTAAATTAGATTTTTTATCTCATGTTTATGATATAATAATTCTAATAATGTCTTAGTGTGATGCAAAAATTATACAAATTGACTTGGCAACATAATTTGGGTCCCTAAATTTGTCATAAAAATTTCAAATGGTTTGTATAAAGGAAGAATATACTTGTGTACAAATGTCTACACCTCTCACATATTATCCTAGAATGTTACTTCAGCACTGAAGTTTTCCACACTTAACCACATGTTCGAACTCATATGCATTTGAAATTTTAAAATAACCTTGTGTTCACGATAAGATTACGAAATAGAAAGTTTCATTAGTAATGGTTGTGTAAATGAAATATTATTTCTATGTTGTACTTATAAGAAACAAGATAAGGTGTATAAACAACATTCAGGAAATGGAATTTTATACGAAACAATGTCATAAATAAAAAGATGTTGATTTTAGAAAAATTTAGAAACAAATATCATCAAATTTGGATTATGAATGATGGAGAAATACATGATACAAAATTTGATTGGAGATTAAAAGGGGAATGAGGACCTGTGTTGTCCGAGGACCGGTGGATGCTCGCTCCTCAATGATGAGTGATTGACAATGTGGTGTGCACTGACTCTTGGCCTAGTATTTCAGGTGCAAGTTGCGACTTGATTCATGTGGTGCAGGTGAAGTACAAGCACGAAAGGTGTATGTTTATGTGACCTTTGAGGAGAGAAGTGACAAGTAGGCTCCGTTTGAGGGACCCGGTGGCCGACGGGATCAAGTGCGCACCGTATGCTGGCAAGAAGAGCAAGACGACATCGGAAGATGGAGCTGGTGCAAGGTAGCAGCTAACAACTGAAGCTTACACACAAGGTTTGCAGTGATTTGGCCACAAAACCACTAGGTTACTTGGCTGAGCCACAAAGCCAAGGCCGAAGACACGACGGGACTTGGACAGCCAGCCCAGGGCGGTCTGACCACCTTAGAGGGGCGATCAGACTGCGAGCACCGCGGTTCGTCGAGAAGCTTCGAAGCAGAGGACATGCGGCGTGATCGCAAGGCTTGCGTGGAGTTGGGGCGGGCTTGCCGTCGACGAGCATCCATCCGATGGAGATTCGACCAAGTTTTCCCAAAGTGTCTTTGGTGGGTGTGTATCTTAATATTAAGTAGTAGGGGTAGTTTGGTCTTTTGATGCCCTCCATATATAGTCACTTGAGTGAGAGACGGCTGCTAACTCTTGGAACCCTAGCTCATTTGCTCTTTGCCTTTTTCCATTAGTTTTCCATAGGCTAGCTTGAGATCTTCATGATTCATCTTGAGAGATGGAAGGATGTTTGGGTGGCTTGCTAGACCTTGTATGAACTTTTCATGGCATGTATAGAAGATTCGATGTGGTTCATCTTGTGTCCCTTTGTCTCCTGGCGTTCTTCTTTTTGGTGATTTTTGGAGCTTTTCCTTTGGATTTTCGTGGTGCTTTGTTGGAGGTGTTTCTTTGTGGAATTCTTGTTGGGTATGACGTATGAGGACCTTGTGCTTCTTTTCTTGGTGATGTTGCCCCAGCAAACCTTTGGGAAAGCCTTTGATTTTGGTGGTTTTCACGGTTCCTTGAGTTCATTACATAGAGCCCTTTGATTCGCGATTCCCTTTGATTGAGAGAGTTTCGGTGGATAACCTTTGGTGGAGAGGTCACCCAGGAGGTGACCCAACTATCCCTGATGATTTGATGCAATCAGTAGTGACGATTCAGGAGATCGGTTGATGGGAAATTGAGGGTGGACCCGCGGCCAGGTTTCTGGGGGCAGGCGGTCTAACCGCTGGGGTAGGGCGGTCAGACCGCCCCTGGGGTTTTGCCGAGGAAAGTTTGGTTTTCTGAGGGTTTTTTCTGAGAGCTTGTTCGCCTCTATCAGAGGATTCTCCAAATGAAATCTTGGGCCGTTTAAGGGTCGTGAGCTTCGTTTGGTGGTCGAGGAGATCTGCCTTGTGTTGTTTTCGTTGTGGTTTGCGCGTAGTTGTGTTGGTTGGAAGTGTGGTTTGTTGCTAGGATCAGTAGCACTGTAGTGGCTACATGATCTTGGCAAACTTAAGGATTGTGTGGAGGAAGTGTTTTTGGGATTTCGGCCATGTTCATCTCGCTAAAGGAAGTCATCTCTTTCAACAAAAAATTTTATCAGCTCCCATTCACTCCCGCCTCTCTGGTCGCCCAATCTGGTCCTTTAATTAGTATTAGAGCCGGTTACAGATCTTCTTGATTCTAACCAATCTAAGATCCAAAGATGGGTGACTACAGAAAGGGATCGGGTCCTCCGCACTTCGATGGGAAGAACTACCAGATGTGGGAGAGGCGCATGGGCATGTTTCTTCATGGCAAGGGGCAGTTGCTTTGGAATGTGACCCAGGATGTCAATTATGTCCATCCCGCAAACTTCCTTGTCCCAGGTTCTCGAGACGTGTTTGAGGCCGACAACAAGTCCGTTGAGTACTTGTTTCGTGCTTTTTGTGCCACAGAGTTTGATCATGTGTACAGAGAGGATTTGGCAAGTCAAATTTTGGAAAAGCTTAATATCGCATATGTTGAGAATAGTCAGGTGCAGGCTCGCTTGTTTGCCACTCATCGGAGAGAGTACGAGAACTTCACTCATCTCCCCGGTGAGTCGATTGACATGATGTTCCTGCGTTTCACCTATATTGTGAACAACATGAGAGCCAATGTGGCCGTGCTCCCATACACAGATCATGATAGAGCTATCAAGCTCTCGCACTCACTTGACATATCTGTGTGGAGTGCCAAGATCGAGGCTATCTTGGAGTCGGGTGTGTATGAGACTTTGACTGTGGATGAGCTATTCTCTAAGCTTAAGATGTCTGAGGTTGATCGTGGCCTGAGAGCCGAGGCTGAGAGCCCGACTGAGTCGCATAGTCTCGCTCTTGTCTCTGGATCTGGTGCAAGGACTAACGCTAACCCATCCTCCAGTATGTTTTCCTTGTCTTCTCTTATGTCCTTGCCAGATGAGGAGTTCGACAACTCGGAGAGGATGAGCTGGCCCTGCTGACCAGGAGGTTTGACAGGTTGAAGGAGAACCACGTGAACATGAGGAGGACCACACAGATGTGCTAAAGATGTGGCAACCAAAAGGTCGAGCCCAAGAACGAGTACAAGCACTACCCGAGGATCGAGAACAAGCACTGTTCAAGGCGTAAGCACAAGCACAAGTACAAGGACAAGGACGAGTGAATATCAAGGAATAGCGGCGGCTACGACAAGAAGAAGAAGGCTTGAGCAGTGGTGGGTGCGAGCGACGTCGACTCTAGCTCCAGCTACACCTGGTCAAGTTCCAGCGGTAGCGACGATGATAGCAAGCGCAAGAGCAAGAAGCACGGGTCCAAGAACCTCAGCGGCCTGAGCCGCTTTGCACGAGAGGATGGTTTCTGCGGCATAGCTCATAGCTCCGGGAGCAAGAAGAGTGAGAAGGATGAGTCAAGCTCAGATTCCAAGGATGAGATATGCGATGAGCTCCCTTCCTTGCGTCAAGAGAATGAGGAGTTGGTTGCTTTGTTTGACAACCACGATTACATGCTTAGAGAGGCTAAGAAGCTTAGGAAAGATCTTAGGGCCTCACTAGAAGAAGCTAGAGAGAAGGTGGCTAAGCTAGAAACTAAGAATCTTGATGCTAGGCTTGAAATTGATTCCCTTAAAAATGCTCCTGTTGTAGCTGAGGCTGTTTATTGTGATGATTGCAATGCTTTCTTGGCTAATTTGACTGTGGTTAAGGAGAAGCATGCCTCTAAGTTGGGGGAACTAGATGTGCTTAGGGTTGAGCTTGATCAGATGAAGTCTAGATCTGCTTTGCTTGGTGCTTGCACTTCTTGCCTTGTGTTGCATGCAAAACTAGATGATTCTCATGCTAGGATTGTTTCCCTTGAGGCTGCTTTGAAAGCTCCTATTGCTATTACCTTCTCTACTTGTGAAATGCATGCTGTGAAGAACATGGAGCTTTCCCATTATGTTGATCGCTTACAGGATGAGAATAATGAGTTGAGGAAAATGATGATTTGGTTGTCGGTTCATGAGCCACAGTTGAGTGTGATGATGGCCGCATTTAAGCGCTTTGATTGCCAGGCTTTGGGGTCGAAGAAGATTGGTGAGTGCAGTGGTGAAAGTGGAGAGAAATTTGGGGATATTCCAGTGCCACCACAAACTACACCCACAAACAAGTTTGCACCCATGCCCAACCACCTCCTAAAAAAGATCGACACTGTTCTAGATCCACTAGTGTTCCCCCACAAAACAGATAACTTCTAGAAACTGGTGAGATTTGTGAGCAACATTGGGAATGTGTTTGGGTGGGAGCGAGAAAAGAAACCGGGAGAGAAACCTAGTGAGGAACCACAGCCAAATCCAAAACCAGCCCGCTTCCATTATGAGTATTGTGGGAGGGATGGTCACATGAGTGAGTTTTGCTACAAGAAGAAGAGGGATGAGAGGATGGCTAAGGAGTGGGAGAAAAAGGACAAGTACCACTCCTCTCATGTTGTATGCCATTGCCTAGAGGAAAGTATGACGTGCATACAGTTCCGAGTTGGGGAACGAAAGGTGTTCCTACTCGAGGTGGCGGTTCGCGTGCCAGCTTGGAGCATGAGGTTTTGGATTTCGTGATCAGGGTGTTGATCGGTTCGGTTCCTATGGTCGTGATACATGTCGTAGGCGTGTTGAGTCTGGTCGTGGTGTATTTGCTAGACGTTCTCCACCTCGTGGTAGATATGAGGATGGGAGAGATCGTCGCAGTTTTGAGTCTCAGAGGTGCTACGGGCCACGCTTTCCCTTTCGTGGTGATCGTTCTCCTCTAGTGATACGTGAGGTGGTTCAGCATGGTGGTCATAGCTTTGGATGTGCTAGGATGAATGTTGCTAACCCCACTTTTGAGCAAATGGCTCGACACTGGTTTGACTCTTTTTGTGCTAACCCTAGTGTTGAGTCGCTTGCTCATTCTCATTCTAGTTTTTTATTTGTAGCATGGAGGCATGGAGAACATTTGGTTGATCGACTTCGGTTGTTCGCGACACATGACCGGAGATCTGGGGTGGTTCTCCAGCCTCACCTCAGTGGTGTCAAAGGTGTACATCATTTTTGGGGATAATGGACGAGGACATGTGCTTTCAGAATGTGAGGTTAAGGTGAGTAGCAAGTTGACCTTGAAGTGTGTGGCTCTGGTCAAGTCACTTGGGTATAACTTGTTGTCTGTTTCTTACTAGATGAGGGTTATGAGGTTCGGTTTAAGTTGGGGCTTCTCAGATTCTTGACTCTCGAGGTGATCTTGTTTGTACGATCGTGCTCGAGGGACAAATCTTTCGTGCTGATTTTTCACAGTCTTTTGGTCCCCCGAGGTGTTTGGTTGCTGGTCCTTCTAGTGAGTTGTGGAGATGGCATGGGAGTTTGGGACACTTGAGCTTTGAGTTGCTTTCATGCTCGAGTGGTCTCAATCTTGTCTGAGGATTGCCCAGGTTACGCTTTGAGAAGGATTGGGTTAGTGCGCCTTGTAGGCAAAGAAAGATGGTAGCCACTACCCATCCACCCTTGACTACTATCATGACTAAGCACCTTGGGGAGTTGTTGTATATGGATTTGGTTGGTCCAGCTCGTGTTCGCTCGGTGGGTGGTAAGTGGTACGTCCTTGTGGTTGTGGACGATTACTCTCGCTATGCCTGGGTCTTTTTCTTGGAGGATAAGGGTGAGGCGTTTGGTTTTGTTGGAGACCTGATCTTGAGGTCGAAGAACAAGAGACATGGTGATGCCATTAGAGCTATACGCAGTGACAATGGCACAGAATTCAAGAACATTTGTTTTGAGACTTCTTGTGGTGATCTTGGTCTTGAGCACTAGTTTTTTACTCCGTACACCCATCCTCTGAAGGACCGAATAGGAGACCAGAGGGGGAGTGAATGGGAGCCGATAAAAATTCTTCTCCAAGAACTCGGCCTATATCCCGATTGCCACTCCGAGGGTTACGCACAAATGAGTGGAAGCAAAATAAAATCTCTCTTAACACCCTAGAAACAAAGCTACAAAGGCTTAAGACCCTTAGCGGAAGCAAGAAGCAAAGAATGGAAACAAACCGGGCCAAACTGTGGTAGGGCGGGTCACCCTGACACAGGGGGCGGGTCACCCGCCACCCAACAGAGGCAAAACGGGTCACCCTAGCACAAGGGGCGGGTCACCCGCCGGCCGGGTCACCCTGACATAGAGGGCGGGTCACCCTGCGCGCCCAGAAAATCAGCAAGCTGACGATCGAATAAAAATTTGAAACCCAATCAAATGACCTCCTAAAATCACGAAAATTTAACCAAGGCTTTGCAGCAACACTAAGAAGTTTCTCCCAAAAAATCTCCTCAAAAAGATCAAGGAAACTCTATAGATCAAAATCGGAAGACGAAGAACTCGAAAGTCAACGCCACCTAGGGTCACCCGGCCATAGGGGGCGGGTCACCCGGGGTAGCCCAGAAAATCACCCTCGAACTCGAACTCAACTTCCAATCCTCGGATCTCCCGAACCACTTGACCTCTTGAGACAAGATTTGGGGGAGATGAGAAGCGTCACTAGATGAAGCTATGACCCCAAAATCTCGACCTCTAACTCACTAAATCACCGGGAATCACGGATCACAAGAACCACCTCCAAGAACTCGGGCTCCATTCAAAACTCGCGAATCGAAGGGATTTCCCAGCGTTTGAGGGGTCAAGATCACACATAAAGATGCGCAAGGCATCCACCCATGATCCCCTCAAAGAAATCCGAGAGAAAACGCCCTCAAATCAACGAATCGAGCGAAGAACGAAACACCCCAAAAATAGCCCCAAAAATGACACGAAACTCACAAAGAGCTATGAGAGGGAAATCATCACAACGCCGAATGCTTCCATACATCCAGAGGTCAGAGTCTATACAGGAATCTAGCCTAAGGAAAGCAGAGGAAAAAGAAGCAGTCCAGAGCGATCTACCGGGGGAGGAAGCCCTAGAGTCCAAGAGAGAGAGATGCCATCCACCTCTCCGCTATTTATACGAATTCCATCGGAGGGAGGTAAATGACCACGCTACCCCTACAACTCAAATAGAAGTTACAACCCCTCAGGGGCATTTTGGTCAAGACTTCATTAGACGAACACGCTTCCACCGCGGCTTCACTTCAACTCGACGCAAACCCCGCGATCACGCCACGTGCCCTCCGCCTCGAATCTTCCCGAAGCTCCTGGATCACCGTCTCTGTCGCCTCGGG
The DNA here is from genome assembly GCA_036936925.1 of Cenchrus fungigraminus. Lineage (NCBI taxonomy): Eukaryota > Viridiplantae > Streptophyta > Magnoliopsida > Poales > Poaceae > Cenchrus > Cenchrus fungigraminus. Next base: position 27,996,345 of record CM072775.1, read on the forward strand.
CCTCCGGGCTTGGTTTCGAGGCCCAAACCAAGAAACCGTCCACCTGATGGTTTTGTGGGCAAACCACTAAACCCCGTGTGCAAGCTTCATGCTCCATCCGCTACCTTGCACCGGCCCATGTTCACGACTTCAGCCCGCTAGTCTTGCACCGCACGGCTCGCACTTGACCCCATCGGCCACCGGGTCCATCGAACCAAGCCTACTTACCTCTCCATCTCCCGGAGGCCGCCACGGCTAAGGCCTTTCACGCTTGTTCTTCACCTGCACCGACAGGAGTCAAGCCGCAACCTGTACCTGCACACCTAGCCAAGCATCAGTCCACACAACGTTGTCAATCACTCATCACTAAGGAGCGACCCTCCACTGGTCCTCGGACACACCTGGTCCTCAATCTACCCCTTGATGAGTGCATTGACAACACCCATAGAAATCACACAGAGAAAAAGAAAAGAAAAACAACCACGAACGCCAACCTCCAAAGCAAGTGATCCAAAGCCAAAGAACAAGTGAAAACAAGATCACCCGCCAAACCAAGTCTCGGCCCCCTAAGACAAGGGCAACGGCTTGACACAGCCGAGACAAAACAAAGCTCACAAGGAGCACATCACAAAGCACAAAACTCTGGAAAATCAAAGGAGCGTCCCCTGCACATATGCAAACTCCCCTGAGCAAATGCAACCTCTTCTTCTCAATTTTTATCCTCACATGCAACATCTCACAAATGCATACCAATTTTCCACAAAATCTCCCAATGCATGAAATTTCTCCCCAAATGTGCATAACTTCTCCCAAACTCTGCCCCTTGGTGACAATGCATGAATCAAGGTATATGAAACTCTTCCCCTTGTTTTCATGAAAAATGCATGTCAAAGCACATATACAATCTACCAAGCTTCTCAAATATACAAAAAGCACAACAAAATGCTACAAATGAGATATAGAGCAAGCAAAGTAGACATGGTGTATCTAGCACATTGCCATCAAGAAGGTAGAGACATATAAGCATGTGACATGACCAAAAGCAATTTTAAGCAATTTTCACAAAGAAACATTCATCTCATGAGCAAGACTCTCTCTATACCAAATTGAACATGAATACACTAGATCATCCAAAGTTTATGCAAGATCACAAATTCTCATCACAAGATCAGCATAAACGCCCACAAGCTACTCAAGTCATGTTAAAGCCACCGAGCCATGTGTCTACTTCTTAAAATGAGACTTCTCATGATAGACAACATGCTACAGTTTAGCACCCAAGATATGAATTTCAAAGCATAAAAACATGATTAGGAGCTCATTTTTCAAGCATAAGGCAATTCACACACCAATTTCATTTTCAAGTTAAGGCATGGTACATGAAGTGCCTTTGCGGCAAAAAGAAGCTTATGCTCCTCCCCAAGTAAGCAAAAGGGCTAAACATTTACAATGACAAAAAGGTCTTTGACCCCAAGCAAAGGGAACATGATTCTCAAGCACAAACTAAACATGATATAGGCATTTAAGCACAAATTGAGCATAGACAAGCATCTACTCATGAGAGACATCAATTTAGCATTTTCATAAAAAGAAAGCTATCTCAACATAAGTATATGGCAAAACCATCAAGAGCATAGCATTTACATCCACAATTTACCAAACATGCACATATCACACATATAGCACATCAGTGATCAATGTATATAAGAGAAGCTCATTCCTAGCTCAAGTGATCCAAAGATGGCTATCCTACCAGGTTTTGTACAGAAAGTAAAATGCATGAATGCATTGCAACAAAATGAACATATGACACATATATACATGAGAAGCTCCAAGACTCAGCTAGAAAGGAAAGCAAACACCAAGTTCACCCCGCAAGCGAGTGAAAGTGACTTGATCAAGCGGTTTAGTGAAAATGTCGGCTAGCTGGTCTTGGGTAGGGACATAGGACAAAGATATGTTTCCCTTCTCAACATTGTCCCTTAGAAAGTGGTACCTCACTTCTAAGTGTTTCATTTTGGAGTGGAGGACAGGATTTTTGGCTACGCTTATGGCACTGGTGCTATCACAGAAAAGTGGAACCTGGGAGCACTCCTCTCCAAAATCACTCATGGTGTAGGTCATCCAAAGCAGCTGGGAACAACAACTAGCAGCAGCTACATACTCGGCCTCTGTAGTGGACTGGGCTACACTGGATTGCTTGCGAGATGACCAAGAGACCAAAGAAGAACCTAGGAACTGACAACACCCAGAGGTAGACTTGCGATCCAATCGACAGCCAGCAAAATCAGCATCGGAGTACCCGTGAAGTCTGAGTGTCGAGGATCCAATCGACCAAACGCAGGAGTGTAGTTCAAGTACCTGAAAATCCGCTTGACGGCCTGCCGATGTGAAGTCCTCGGTGAAGCCTGAAAACGAGCGCACAGACACACACTGAACTGTATGTCTGGCCTCATCGCCGTCAAGTAGAGGAGGGAGCCGATCATGCTCCGGTACTCCTTCTGGTCCACGGGTTCGCCGTACTCGTCCGCGTCCAAAGCCGTAGTGGTACTCATCGGTGTAGTCAGCGGCTTGGAGTCGTTCATGCCAAACTTCTTCACCATGTCCCTGGTGTACTTCGCCTGATGTACAAACGTCCCGTCCTTGCACTACTTGATCTGGAGGCCCAAGAAAAACTGTAGCTCACCCATCATGGACATCTCAAATTCCCTGCTCATGTTATCTGCAAATCTGGCAACAAGATCATGAGAAGAGCCACCAAAGATTATGCCATCCACGTATATCTGAACAATCAAAAGGTCATTCCCATGCTTAAGGAGAAACAGGGTCTTATCAACTGTGCCCATCACAAACCCCTTACTCAGCAAAAACCCTCTCAACCTACCATACCAAGCACTAGGTGCCAGTTTCAACCCATAGAGCGCTCTCTGGAGTTTGTATACATGGTGTGGGTATTTCTCGCTCTCAAACCCCGGGGGTTGCCTCACATACACTTCTTCCTCTATAACCCTATTCAAGAAAGCACTCTTGACATCCATTTGGTACAACTTGAAACCTTTAGCCACGGCAAAGGCTAGAAGGATCCTAATTGCCTCCAAACGGGCCACAGGAGCAAAAGTCTCCTCATAGTCTATCCCCTCCTTCTGGTTGAATCCCTGAGCCACCAACCTCGACTTGTTTCTCACAACCATCCCATTCTCACCCTCTTTCTTCTTCCATAACCACTTGGTACCTTTGGGACAGCAATTTGGTGGTGGATCGACTAACACCCAGACTTGGTTTCTCTCAAAATTCTCCAACTCCTCATGCATGGAATTCACCCAATTCTTGTCAGACAAAGCGTGTCAAATATCTTTGGGCTCGAAAGAAGCGACAAAAGCAGAGTGAGCGAAATGAGAAGCGTTCCTTGACCTCGACCGTGTAGTGCGTTCATGAAGGTAACCTATGATCGTCGTCGGTGGGTGATCGATCTGTACACACCGGGGAGCCTCTAGCCTAGACACAATCTCCCCCTCAGCAGCAGCCTCCACTCGAACAGCCTCAGTCGTAGTGGGTGTAGGGGATGGTCCATCCTCAATCGTCATCGTAGTAGTGGAAGTAGCGTGTACACGATCTGCCACAGGAGCACCACCATCATCATCATCGTCGTCTCCATCTCCATCCTTCTCATCCTCAAAGATCCTCGCTCCAATCTCCTCATCACCTGCACACTCAAAAGCAGAAGAGCTACATGGCTGTGTCTCGTCGAAGGTAACCTCGCAAGTCTCCATGATTCGGTTAGTGTCAAGGTTGAGCACACGATATGCTCTAGAGTGAATCGCATAACCGAGAAAAATACCATCCGAACATCTAGACTCGAACTTATCCAACTTGCCCTTCTTTAGAATGAAACACTTGCAACCAAATGCTCTAAAGTGACTCACCTTGGGTTGTCGGCCATGCATCAACTCATAAGAGGTCTTCTTCTTAAAGGCACGAAGGAAGATGCGATTTGAGACATAGCAAGCATTATTGACCGCCTCAGCCCAGAAACGCCTTGGAGTCCTATGCTCCTCAAGCATCGTCCTGGCCATCTCACAAAGGGTCCAGTTCTTCCTCTCAACTACACCATTCTGGCAAGCGATGTATGGAGAAGAATACTGATGATCAAGACCAAGATCAATGCAAAAGGCATCAAAATGAGAGTTTTTAAACTCCGTGCCATTGTCACTGCGTATAGCTCGAATGGCATCACCATGTCTCTCATTCTTCAACCTCAAGATCAAGTCTCGAACAAAGCCAAATGTCTCACTCTTATCCTCCAAAAAGAAAACCCAAGAGTACCTCGAAAAATCATCAACAACCAAAAGAACATACCACTTCCCACCCACAGAGCGAACACGAGCTGGCCCAACCAAATCCATGTGCAACAACTCACAATGTCGCTCGGTCATGACAGCAGTCAGAGGGGCATGAGAAGCAGTAACCATCTTTCCATGCCGACAAGAAGCACAAACCAAATCCTTCTCGAATTTCAACTTAGGCAATCCTCGGACAAGATCAAGACCACTAAAGCGGGAAAGCAACTCAAAGCTCAAGTGTCCCAACCTCCTATGCCATTTCCAAAGCTCGGCCGAAACGCGAGCAACAAAGCATCGAGGATGACCAACAGAATGGGAAAAATGGGCACGAAAGATTTGACCCTCGGGGACGATCGTACGGACAAGATCACCTTGAGAATCAAGCACACGAGAAGCACCCGACTTAAAACGAACCTCAAAACCTTCATCCAGTAACAGAGATACTGACAACAGGTTAAAACCAAGTGACTTGACCAGAGCCATAGTTCTTAAGGTCACCTTGCTACTTACCTTCACCATACCTTCAGCAAGCACTCGTCCTCTCCCGTTATCCCCGAAAGTGATGTACTCCCTCGTACTCACCGGGGTGAGGCTGGAGAACCACCCACGATCTCCGGCCATGTGTCTTGAGCAACCGGAGTCGATCAACCAAAAGTTCTCCAAGCCTCCCACTTGTAATAAAAAATGAGGACAAGAATGAGCAAGCGACTCAACACTTGGGTTAGTACCAAAAGAGTCAAACTAGTGTCGAGCCATTTGCTCAAAAGAAGGGTTAGCAAAATCCATCCTACCAAAACCTCTTGGTGGAGTCCTCTCACGCCTACCACCAAAGGACCTGTCACATCTCACTGGAGGAGTACGCGCACCACGAGGAGGGAAACGTGGCCCGTAGTCCATCTGAGACCCAAAGCTCCGATCGTGCCTCCCAAACTCGTAACGGTCACGAGAAGGAGCACGTCGAGCCAACTCACCACGCCCAAACCCAACACGCCTATCTCTCTGAGGGAACACACCTCCACCTCCACCTCCACGAGTGGGAACTGTACACACATACACCTCACCCCTAGGTAGAGGCCCTCTACAAGGCTCAGGCACACCACGAGCAAGGTGGTACCTGTCCTTGTTTGCCATCTCCCTAGCAAACCTCTCGTCCCTCTTCCTCCGGAAACAGAACTCATCCTTATGCCCATCCCTCCCACAATACTCACAATGGAAGCGGATTGGCACTGGCTTAGGCAGTGGCTTTTCTGTGGGCTTCTCAACCGCTTTCTCTCCTGACTTCCCCTCAAAGACATTACCCAGGTTGCTCACAAACTTGATGGGTTTCTGGTAATTCTCTGTTTTCTGGGGGAACACTGGTGGGTCTGGAGTTGTATCAAGCTTGTTTCTCAGGTGGTTTGGCTTGGGTGCATATTTGTTCATGGGTATGGTGTGTGGTGGTGTAGGGATCTCTCCAACTTTCTCTTCTCCCTCACAACTCTTCTCACCACTCTTCTCACCACACTTCTCAGCCCCCAACGCCTGACCATCAAACCTCTTGAACTGAGTCAACATCAAACTCAATTGTGGCTCATGCCCAGACAACCAACTCATCAATTTCCTAAGCTCATCATTTTCATCCTGCAGACGGTCAACATAGTGTGCAAGTTCCATGTTTTTCAAAGCATGCATTTCACAGGTTGAACATGATGTAGGAAGAGGATCTTTCAATGCCGCCTCAAGAGAAACGATTCTAGTGTGAGATTCATCTAGCCTAGCATGCAAAATAGGACATGAGGTACAAGCTCCTAACAAAGCTGGCCTAGACTTCGATTCATCACACTCAATCCTAACCACATCTAGTTCCTCAAGAGTTGAGGCATGTTTCTCCTTGAGAGCAGTCAAATCAGCAAGAAAAACTGAGCAATCACCACAGTCAATCTCATCAGACACCACAGGAGCAGATTTCAAAGTGCCTATCTCATTTCTAGCATCCACAAGCAAGGATTCAAGCTCGGCTATCTTATCCTTAGCATCACCCAACAAAGACCTAAATTCCCTCTTCTCCTTGTTGGTCTTTCTAAGCACATCATCACGGTTATCAAGCAACTCATTGAGCCTAGCATTCTCCTCTAGCAAGAAGTTGGGATCCTGTCGTACCTCTTCTTCGGAATCGGAGTTCGAATCCGAGCTATGCCTCCCACCCTTCTTGTAGTGCGCCATGCCGCAAAATCCACCTTGTGCGACGAAGCTCAGACCGGTGAAGTTCTTGCCCGTGTGCCGCTTGTCCTTGCGCCTTTCTTGCTCCTCCTCGCTGCTTGAGTCAGAGGAAGCATCGCTTGATGTCGAGTCGATGTCACTCGCTCCGGCCACCATCGCTCGAGCGGTCTTCTTCTTGTGGCCGCCACTCTTCTTGTGCCTTCTCTCGCCCTTGTCCTTGTGCTTGTCCTTGTAGTCATTCCGGGAGCGGTGCTTGTTGTAGTCGTGCTTGGGCTTGCCCTTGTAGTCGTTCTTGATCTCCATGGCTTCAGGGCATTCGGCGATGAAGTGCCCGTGCTTCCCGCACCGATAGCACATCCCCGAGCTCCGCCTTGCATTCTTGCGGTTCTCGTACATCCGCCCAAACCTCTTGCTCAACAAAGCGAGATCGTCCTCGCTCAGCACCTCAAAGTCCTCATCTGGCAAAGACACAAGACAAGACAAAGAGAAACCACCAGAGTTAGCGTTAGACCTTGATCCTGAGACAAGAGCCAAACTATGAGAATCAGTGGGGCTCTCGCTCCTGGCTCTCAAGCCACGATCAACCTCTGAAGACCTGAGCTTGGAAAACAGCTCATCAAGCGTAAGCGTATCATACACGCTTGACTCCTCAATGGCCTCGACCTTGGCACTCCACACAGACCTATCCAGGGCATGCAAAAGCTTGATAGCTTGATCATGATCCGTGTATGGGAGCACTGTCACATTGGCCCTCATGTTGTTGACTATGCTAGTGAAACGCTGGAACATAGCATCGGTCGACTCACCGGGGAGATGAGTGAAGTTCTCGTACTCTCTCCGGTAAGTGGAAAACAAACGGGCTTGCACTTGGGCATTGCCAACATGAGCATTTCTCAACTTGAGCCAAATCTTTCCGGCCACATTCTCTCCGTACACTCACTCGAACTCCGAGGCACAGAGAGCACGGAACAAGTAATCAACGGCCTTGCTGTTGGCCTCACACATGTCCCGCGAACCTGGAAGCAGAAAACTGTTTGGGATGACATAATGAGGATTCTGAGTGACCTCCCAGATCAGAGTTCCCTTCCCTCGCAAAAACGCGCCCATGCGCCTCTCCCACATCGGGTAATTCTTGCCATCAAAGTGCGGAGGACCCGACCCCTTGCCATAGTCGCCCATCTTTGGATCTTATACTGGTTAGAATCATGAAGATCCGTAACCAGCTCTGATACCAATTGAAGGACCGAATAGGCGACCAGAGAGGGGGGAGTGAATGGGAGCCGATAAAAATTCTTCTCCAAGAACTCGGCATATACCCCGATTGCCACTCCGAGAGTCACGCACAAATGAGTGGAAGCAAAATCAAATCTCTCTTAACACCCTAGAAACAAAGTTACAAAGGCTTAAGACCCTTAGCGGAAGCAAGAAGCAAAGAATGGAAACAAACCGGGCCAAACTGTGGCAGGGCGGGTCACCCTGACATAGGGGTGGGTCACCCACCACCCAACAGAGGCAAAACGGGTCACCCTAGCACAAGGGGCGGGTCACCCGCCGGCCGGGTCACCCTGACATAGAGGGCGGGTCACCCTGCGCGCCCAGAAAATCAGCAAGCTGACGATCGAATAAAAATTTGAAACCCAATCAAATGACCTAAAATCACGAAAATTTAACCAAGGCATTGCAGCAACACTAAGAAGTTTCTCCCAAAAAATCTCCTCAAAAAGATCAAGGAAACTCTACAGATCAAAATCGGAAGATGAAGAACTCGAAAGTCAACGCCACCTAGGGTCACCCGGCCATAGGGGGCGGGTCACTCGGGGTAGCCCAGAAAATCACCCTCGAACTCGAACTCAACATCCGATCCTCGGATCTCCCGAACCACTTGACCTCTTGAGACAAGATTTGGGGGAGATGAGAAGCGTCACTAGATGAAGCTATGCCCCAAAAATCTCGACCTCTAACTCACTAAATCACCGGGAATCACGGATCACAAGAACCACCTCCAAGAACTCGGGCTCCAACCAAAACTCGCGAATCGAAGGGATTTCCCGGTGTTTGAGGGGTCAAGATCACACACAAAGATGCGCAAGGCATCCACCCATGATCCCCTCAAAGAAATCCGAGAGAAAACGCCCTCAAATCAACGAATCGAGCGAAGAACAAAACACCCCAAAAATGGCCCCAAAAATGACACGAAAATCACAAAGAGCTAGGAGAGGTAAATCATCACAACGCCAAATGCTTCCATACATCTAGAGGTCAGAGTCTATACAAGAATCCAGCCTAAGGAAAGCAGAGGAAAAAGAAGCAGTCCAGAGCGATCTACCGGGGGAGGAAGTCCTAGAGTCCAAGAGAGAGAGATGCCATCCACCTCTCCGCTACTTATACGAAGTCCATCGGAGGGAGGTAAATGACCACACTACCCCTACAACTCAAATAGAAGATACAACCCCTCAGGGGCATTTTGGTCAAGACTTCATCGGACGAACATGCTTCCACCACGGCTTCGCTTCACCTCGACGCAAACCCCGCGATCACGCCACGTGCCCTCCGCCTTGAAGCTTCCCGAAGCTCCCGGATCACCGTCTCCATCGCCTCGGGCCTCCGGGCTTGGTTTTCAGGCCCAAACCAAGAAACCGTCCACCTGATGGTTTTGTGGGCAAACCACCAAACCCCGCGTGCAAGCTTCGTGCTCCATCCGCTACCATGCACAGGCCCACGTTCACGACTTCAGCCTGCTAGTGTTTCACCGCACGGCTCGCACTTGACCCCATCGGCGACCGGGTCCATCGAACCAAGCCTACTTGCCTCTCCATCACCCGGAGGCCGCCACGGATAATGCTTTTCGCGCTTGTTCTTCACCTGCACTGACACGAGTCAAGCCGCAACCTGTACCTGCACGCTTAGCCAAGCATCAGTCCACACAACGTTTTCAATCACTCATCACTAAGGAGCGACCCTCCACTGGTCCTCGGACACACGTGGTCCTCATCCTCAGAATGGTGTTATGGAAAGGAAGAATCATACCTTGTGTGAGATGGCTAGGACAATGCTCGATGAGCACAAAACTCCAAGGAGGTATTGGGCTGAGGCGGTGAATACCGCATGCTATGTGTCCAACAGGATCTTCCTTAGGGCTTTTAAGAATAAAACGTGCTATGAGTTGATGCGTGGTCGAGCACCTAAGGTAAGCCACTTTCATGTCTTTGGCTTCAAGTGTTTTATTCTTAAGAAGGTTTGACAGTTGGATAAGTTTGAGGCTAGCTCTGTTGATGGTATTTTCTTTGGTTATGCTACTCATTCTTGAGCATATCGTGTGCTCAATCTTGAAACTAACCAAATCTTGCAGACATGCAAAGTTACCTTCAACGAGACACAGCCGCATAGTTCATTGGTCTTTGAGTGTGCAGGTGATGATGAATCTGGCGACGATATCTTTGAGGAGGAAGTGCAAAAATATTGAGATGATGATGGTGGTGGTGGTGCTCCTGCAGCTGACCGTGTACCTACTACTTCCACAACGACGACGATCGAGGATGGAACATCCCCTACTCCTACGACGGCTGATGGTGTTCGAGTGGAAGCTGCTGCTGAGGGGGAGGTTGTCTCCGGACGAGAGGCTCCCCGGCGTGTACTGGTGAATCATCCACCTTCGAGGATCATAGGTGACCTTCATGAATACACTACACGGTCCAGGTCACATAAGTACTCTCATTTCGCTCATTCTGCATTTGTCGGGTCTTTCGAGCCCAAGGATATTGGACACGCACTTTCTGATCTAGATTGGGTGAACGCTATACAGGAGGAGCTTGGGAACTTCGAGAGGTATCAGGTGTGGGAGTTGGTTGAGCCTCCACCAAATTGCAAACCTATTGGGACAAAATGGGTGTGGAAAAACAAAGAGGGAGAAAATGGGGAGATTATGAGAAACAAGTCGAGGTTGGTTGCCTAGGGGAATAGTCGGAAGGAGGGAATAGACAATGAGGACACCTTTGCTTTGGTGGCCCGTTTGGAGGCAATTCAGATCTTTCTAGCATTTGTCGTTCGAAGAGGGTTCAAGTTGTACTAAATGGATGTGAAGAGTGCCTTCTTGAATGGGGTTTTAGATAAAGTGTTGGGTATTTTAGCGACACACGAAATAAATCTTCAAGCGCACGGATTCTGTTGTAGCTTTCACCTCAGAGTATTCCAAGGGTATCGAATCCAAGGGAACAGTGTGCACTAACTTTGTACTAGTCGGTCCAAGGACACACCCAGATAAGAGCCAAGGATAGAGAGGATTCCTAAAGATAGAACTATAGATGAGATTAAAGGTCGATCTCTAGTTAGAACTTGGCTTAGGGTACCGCTAGCCCTGACTTAACAGGCGACTCCGGTACGCGGATCTATGTGGAACGGAGCTCTGACTATATCCAGCTACGAAGGATCAACGAGGGCCAGACGGGCTGTCACCACCACCTGGACTGCCTCTACCTAACCTTGGGATAAGCCGAATGAATGATAACCGGTAGCGTGACACAACGTCTACGCTGTGGTTACTGCCGTAGCCAACGGACTACGCCACTCTGTACTTATAGAACTACGACCATGGAAGAGAACTGATCTCACTCACTATAGGTACTACTAGCTTATGCTAGAGGCTTGCAAGAGAGCACTCAACCCCGTACTATGCTTCCAACATACACGAACGACTTGCAACAGACGACTGCATAAACCCAGGATCTATGCACTAGTAGTGGAAAAAGTCTATTCATGCAACATAGCATAAACTATTAGAAAGGAATCACAACACACTTTATTCTAATCAGAGCATGCAAGCATTTCCACTTTATTCTAATAGACAAGTCATGCAAACAGGATACAAACTTGTGCACCTAATCAACTAGATCGAGGGGGCGTGTTCGTGAAGAACACGCGCCTCTAAATGATGAACAGGCGAAGAACACAAGAACATATCACTCACACTTTAGTCTAAATAGAAAATGCAGAAATACTTACTTTACCCTAATTGAAGAACGAAGCATCCATGGAGATACAAATCACTCTCTCACTCTCCTACTCTCTATCTACCAAGGAGAGGCCTCTCCTTTGAAGAGAAGCTCTCATCCTTGGGTGAAGTGGTGTGTCCATTTCCTACCCCCTCCCATTCTATTTATAGGCAAGGGGGTGGCTTGCTCGGAGTGCCAAACGACTCCAAAACACCCCTGGATGCCTTGAGGAACCAATGGAGAGCTGCCACGCGTCGGCTGGGGACGAGGGAAGCTCTGAAGGTTTCGGCCGAACACCAGGTCGGTTCGTTTCCACCGCCTTTCATCCAGGTGACTGCCAGGTGGGTCCTCAGGCGTGTATGGGTGTGTATGCGGTGTTTTTAGCTCATTTCCGTGGGGATGTGGGCCCTTGAATCTGCGTACTGGCTCCTGATTGGTCGAAGGTGTGTTTCCTTGGATTGGTGATGTGTCGTGGACACAGGGCATCCAACGTGGCAACACGTCGCCACGTGGTCTGGTGTGGCTCCCACCGGGCCCACATATCAAGATGGTGATCTTGTCTTGTGCATATCTCTTTCATCCGAACTCAGAAGTAGACATATGATATATCCATTTCGACGTCTCGACGAGCCCGTCACAATGGTGCAATCCAAATTGGCATTTGAGGTTGTTATGGATGACGTCCTATATAAGCCATTGGATCACTTGCTCTCAATTGTATCATTTATCACGTACTCCGGTGCATCCTGCAACAAAAGCTAGAAACACCAACACTTGTGGAACTTGTCAGTATAAAGCCCTATTCTAGTGTTGATGATCATTTTTCATTCATTTTATGCAGGAGTTGACGGCATAAAAGTAGCACTTAACAGCCGTCAACAACACCCCCACACTTGACCTTTGCTCGTCCTCGAGTGAAGGAGAAAGGATCAAGGTGAGACATGATATCCAAAGGTATGAAGCGAGCATAAGAGATATTCCAAACCATATCTTGTACTTGTGAACTTTGTGGAGTGTCTATCATGCCATCTTGGGTAGTTGAGGAATGGAACAGTAGTGAATCAAATCACTTCTACTCATCATGTCAAGTAACTTGGGGTTTTGCAATAATTTTTCAAAAACAAACCTTGCTTAGCTCCTCATTTTATTCTCTCAGATCACTCAATGTGTATATGTCCTCACCAAGGCATTAGATTTGCCTTTCTTTCATCCTACTTCTAATGATGGCTATATGTGGAGCTCAGGGTAGGATAAAAGATAAAGCATGCTTGCATCACATCTATTGCAAAGTCAAAAACCGGATCCATGGAGAAAATCAAGTCATACAATCGGATCAAGATGTGCACATGTATGGATGTGATAGATATGGTAAGGTGGATACTAGGCCCGGAATGGGTGCTAGATGTTACAATATATATGATGAATGTTGTGGTGATGGTAAGATGGACACTAGGCCCAGAATGGGTGCTAGTTATTACCATCAAATTTATTGGAACTCCATTTTGCATGATTCCATCTCTCTCCTTTTTCTTCTTTCTTTTGGACATGGGCTATCTCTTTTTTTCACTTTTTTTCATGCTTTGAGCATTTTTTTGACTCATGCCTTCAGCATGGTTTTTTTTCTCCTTTTTTTTGCATAGCCCATGTCTCTTTTTCAAGAATACTTTTGGAGAGAGAGGTCACACCACACACGGAGCTTTATTTTTATGAAATGTGATACAATGCTAACTTCTAGTGTAGAAGCATAGCAAGGGGATATGGAGTGCACATGGATCTTGATCATGAAAGTATGAAAAGAATTCTCACAAGGGTCAGAACAATTGGACAAAGCTCAATGCAATAACAAGCAGCATATGAGTCTAAGGTTTTTAAGATAACTCATCATATGGCTTTGGTAGGACTTTGGCATATCAAAGAGGAGCTTTGCAAAGGGTTTTCAAGTTTTCAAATAAAAAAACCCAAGCACTCAAACATTCAGAGAGAAGATCAATCATCAAACCATATCACAAACATCAACTACTTAGATGAGCATGAGTTCCCTAATGATATTTGTTCACACGCATCAATATAATAAGTATGGAATAAAACATATGCAAGCCAACCACAGGAAACATGTAGAGCAAGCAGAGCATGATTCCATGAGTTTGATTTAGCATATAAGAATTGAAACTCATTCAAACTCATGAATCAGGGAGAGTGAGATAATGTTGCACATACCATCGCTCTTGAAGGATATAGGGATTAAGGAGAACCAGTGGTGATTCAGCTGACCCATAGGGGCAGCCAGCTCACTCTAGTTTACCTTGTCCCTTGTCATGAAAGCGCAGTCGATGTTATGCAACGCCTGTGTGGGAGATCTCAAGTGTGTATGTCGATGATAAGCTTGGGAGATCTCCCCCACACTTGTTCATGTACCTGATGCTGTCTTCAAACAAAGGAAAAAACAAAAGATGGACACTTCTGGTTTGAGAACCAGCGAGCCTTTATTCAAATTCAAATTTTTTTTGTTTTTTTTATATTCACCATTAGATACCTCAAACAAGGCTGAGATGCCTTGGCTTACCTTCCCATTTGAATCAAGCTCGATGACTTACCCCATTTGAATTCAAAATTCCTGCAAGGTTTAGTCTGCATATACAACCAATATCCATGCATGCATTAACTATAAGGTTCATCAATCAAACTCGACACCATGTCTTGTTTGATTGAAGAAGATGGTTTTAACCTAAGCACCATGCTTAATTTAAAACAACCTATGAATGCACATAGCTAAACATGCACTCAAACCAAAGCATCACAAACATAGATAAAGGAAGCATGAAAGCAAGATCAAGCTATTTCCAAAGGGATATAAACATGAGCATAAGATGGTGAACATCGGGCAACCTCCCGAAAGGGCTTTGTTTAAAGTCAAAAGCAGGACGTACCTAGCTAGTTGGGCAAGATGCAAGAGCTAACATCATCTCCAAACCAGGATAAGATTTTGTGTCAGGGGAACTTTACTCAGGACACTCACATACCTCCCCCACACTTGAAGTTTGCATTGCTAGGCAACAAAACTCAAGTGTCTAGAGATCAAGCTTCCTTTTGTAATGTTCCATCACCAAAAACTTACCAAAGTGTTGAGGTGATGCAGCTCACATGTTCTTAGGTGCTACCTGTCCGTCATTCTTTATAATCTTCACCTTAAAGGGTTAGGACCAAAAATACTCGAAGGACAACCTATACTAAAAACATGCTCTTGCTTTTTATTTGAAAAGGGAAATAAAACAAATCTAATCCAGGCTATCTCCAGGTAGTGCTTTGTTTATGGTCATAAGCTCAACCCTGGGAACTTCTTCTTGCAGCTTTCATTGGTGATGTCATTCCCGTCTCACCACCAATTATTGATGTGTCCCTAAAGCTTTTGCTGCAAGGTTAGTGCCACATAACATACATGAAATCTACAATGCTTATGGTAAACATATGCATCTACAACCATCCTTCTAAACATCATGCAAAAGAGGACCTTAAGGTGGTTGTAGTCTTCATGCGTACTCCGTGCACAGAGCATGGCTGACTCTGGAGAGGCATGATGCAAGCATGATTCCTGAAGTATATAAAGAGTGAAGCTACCATGCTTGTCAATGGAATCCTTTCCTCCGGACTCCGGAGTCGGCGCCTCATAGATTTCCATGGCCCAAGAATTCTCCATCTCCAGAGATGCATCATGGAGCCACGATGTTGATTCTCAATCAAGGTTCAGAACAACATAATGTGGGCCAGTGGGAAGAGGCTCAAACTCGGTCGAGGGTGATGATGATCGTTCGTCTTCACAAAGGTGAAGAGGGTCTTCCAAGTCGTACTCCCGAGGAGTAGAGAATTCTACACCCTCAACGAGAACGGGCTTGGACGATGCGAACGGAGATACATGCATCGTGTCCTCGAGCGAGTCTTGCTTGGGAAGAGGCTTTGCCATAGAACTTTCTGAAAACAAGGGAGTGGTGGCAGAAGAAGCTTCCCTAAGCTTTTCATCTAGGCTCCCTCGGGATGTATCGAGAAGTTTTTCTACATGGGAGCCTAGGAGGAGATCAAGATCGAGGACATCAAAGATGTAAAAGTCTAGATTAACCTTGATCTTGTATACTAAGAGCGGCACGACACATGCAACCCCCCGACACTCAAGAATGTGTCCAGAGGGACAACTACTGAGGAGCTTGTCGGATGGTCTTAGCATAACATTGCCCAAAAGAATGTACGCTAGGTGCCATGGTATGACATTAACCTCCGTAGTGGGGTTAAGATGGGCTTCTACGATAATCCCTTTTATGGAACAAGAAATGATCGTAGAGGGTGAACTAATCCAAAGTGCTTCGAAAAAGTGTTCCACTCCATTCAACCACTTCTTCTCCATGGCCTCCATGATAGATGTCTCGTTTGGAGGATCGGGAGGCAAAGGAGGTACCGTAGGCCTAGGGGAAGGTTCTGTCAAAAGATTTCTAGCTTGAAAGATATGGACAGAAACGACTTCCTCCCCTAATTGGGCATTAGAGAGATTCAAGGTGTTTTTGTGATTCCTAGAAGGGTCATCCTCGAATCGGAATGCGAACTCCAAAGGTTGAATTTCTTCTTCCTCCAGTGTTCTTGGTTCAGGAGAGAGCTCAATAGACGAATCTTGGGATGTGGAAATCATTGCTTCTGGTTCGACTGTTGAGAGACTCTCATGGCTCGACACGAACTCTTTGTGGAGGGGTTCAGACTCAGCTATGAAAGAGGCATTTTCAGAAATTCTCTCTAAGATTTCTATAGCTTCATCTGAAGTCCTTTCAACAAAGGATCCCCCAGAGGTGATGTCGAGATATTGGGTGGAGTCCTGATCGAGACCTATGTAAAAGTGCTGAAGTAGCACAACATCGGGTATCGATAGGACAGGGCCTAGTTTCACCAAGAGTGAAAATCTAGCCCAGGCCGCACCTAAAGATTCCTTCTCATTCTATTGGAAGGATACGATAGCCCTTCGTAGAGCATACATCTGGGTCATGGAGAAGAACTTAAGACAGAATTTGTCTATAAGGTCATCCCAACTCCTGTTCATTCTACCCATGGTTTTCGTGTACCATTGTTTAGCCCCTTTTACAAGAGAGAAGGGAAACAACTTCCACTTAAGGGTATCGTGTGACATGCCTGCAATGGCGATGCATGAACACACTTGCTCAAACTCCCGCAGATGGTGGTATGGGTTATCACTACTTAACCCAGAGAAGGAAAGTTCCTGAACCTTAGAGATATAATTGGAAGGGATTTCATAGCCAGATGTGAGAATCGGGTGCTCAGAAGATGGTGGCTCTAAGAATTTCCCTTTCGGAGTGGAGAAGCTTAAAATGGTGGGCTGCTCCATGATAACGGGGGTGAAGGTAGAAATAAAGAAAGATAAAAAGATACGAGGACCACTGGGTACGAAGATAGATACAGCAACCGTTCCCCGGCAACGGCGCCAGAAAGCTTGTTGGGTATTTTAGCGACACACGAAATAAATCCGCAAGCGCACGGATACTGTTGTAGATTTCACCTTAGAGTATTCCAAGGGTATCGAATCCAAGGGAACAGTGTGCACTAACTTTGTACTAGTCGGTCCAAGGACACACCCAGATAATAGGCAAGGATAGAGAGGATTCCTAAAGATAGCACTATAGATGAGATTAAAGGTCGATCTCTAGTTAGAACTTGGCTTAGGGTACCGCTAGCCCTGACTTAACAGGCGACTCCGGTATGCGGATCTATGTGGAACAGAGCTCTGATTATATCCAGCTATGGAGGATCAACGAGGGCCAGACGGGCTGTCACCACCACCTGGACTGCCTATACCTAACCTTGGGATAAGCCGAACGAATGATAACCGGTAGCGTGACACAACGTCTACACTGTGGTTACTGCCGTAGCCAACGTACTACGGCACTCTGTACTTATAGAACTACGACCACGGAAGAGAACTGATCTCACTCACTATAGGTACTACTAGCTTATGCTAGAGGCATGCAAGAGAGCACTCAACCCAGGATCTATGCACTAGTAGAGGAAAAAGTCTATTCATGCAACCTAGCATAAACTATTAGAAAGGAATCACAACACACTTTATTCTAATCAGAGCATGCAAGCATTTCCACTTTATTCTAATAGACAAGTCATGCAAACAGGATACAAACTCGTGCACCTAATCAACTAGATTGAGGGGGCATGTTCGTGAATAACAAGCGCCTCTAAATGATGAACATGCGAAGAACACAAGAACATATCACTCACACTTTAGTCTAAATAGAAAATGCAGAAATACTTACTTTACTCTAATTGAAGAACGAAGCATCCATGGAGATACAAATCACTCTCTCACTCTCCTACTCTCTAATCTACCAAGAAGAGGCCTCTCCTTTGAAGAGAAGCTCTCATCCTTGGGTGAAGTGGTATGTCCATTTCCTACCCCCTCTCCTTCTATTTATAGGCAAGGGGGTGGCTTGCTCGGAGTGCCAAATGACTCCAAAACACCCCTGGATGCCTTGAGGAACCAATGGAGAGCTGCCACGCATCGGCTGGGGACAAGAGAAGCTCTGAAGGTTTCGGCCGAACTGGGGTTCGACCGAACACCAGGTCGGTTCGTTTCTACCACCTTTCGTCCAGGTGACTG
The DNA here is from genome assembly GCA_036936925.1 of Cenchrus fungigraminus. Lineage (NCBI taxonomy): Eukaryota > Viridiplantae > Streptophyta > Magnoliopsida > Poales > Poaceae > Cenchrus > Cenchrus fungigraminus. Next base: position 28,014,509 of record CM072775.1, read on the forward strand.
CCAGGTGGGTCCTCAGGCGTGGATGGGTGTGTATGTGGTGTTTTCAACTCGTTTCCGTGGGGATGTGGGCCCTTGAATCCGCATACTGGCTCCTGATTGGTCGAAGGTGTGTTTCCTTGGATTGGTGATGTGTCGTGGACACATGGCATCCAACGTGGCAACACGTCGCCACGTGGTCTGGTGTGGGTCCCACCGGGCCCACATATCAAGATGCTGATCTTGTCTTGTGCATATCTCTTTCATCCGGACTCAGAAGTAGACAAATAATATATCCATTTCGATCGTCTCGACGAGCCCATCGCAATGGTGCAATCCAAATTGGCGTTTAAGGTTGTTATGGATGACATCCTATATAAGCCATTGGATCACTTGCTCTCAATTGTATCATTTATCACGTATTTCGGTGCATCCAGCAACAAAAGTTAGAAACACCAACACTTGTGGAACTTGTCAGTATAAAGCCCTATTCTAGTGTTGATGATCATTTTTCATTCATTTTATGCAGGAGTTGACGGCATAAAAGTCGAACTTAATAGCCGTCAACATAAAGAAGTGTATGTGAGGTGACCCGAGTGAGAGATATCCCCACCAAGTGTACAAACTCATAAAAGCTCTCTATGGCCTAAAACAAGCACCCAGGCTGTGGTATGAGAGGTTGAGAAAGTTCCTTTTTAGCAAGGGGTTAGTGATGGGGGTAGTAGATCAGACTCTTTTTCTCCTCCGTCAGGGCGATCACATTCTGATCGTGCTGGTGTATGTGGATGAGATTATCTTTGGCGACTCATCTCAGTTCTTTGGTTGCTAGGTTTGCAGAGGATATGAGCAGGGAATTTGAGATGTTGATGATGGGAGAGTTGCAGTTCTTTCTCGGGCTCCAGATCAAGCAATGCAAGGATGGGACGTTTGTGCATCAAGCGAAGTACACCAAGGACATTCTGAAGAAGTTCAAGATGGATGACTCCAAGCCGATGGCAACACCGATGAGTACGACTACGACTTTGGGTGCGGATGAAGACTGTGAACCCGTGGACTTGAAGGAGTACAGGAGCATGATCAGCACCCTCCTCTACTTGACAGTGACGAGGCCAGACATTCAGTTCAGCATGTGTCTATGCGCTCATTTTCAGGCTTCACCGAGGACTCTGCATCTGCAGACCGTCAAGAGGATTTTCAAGTATTTGAACTACACTCCAGAGTTTGGTCTTTGCTATTCTGTGTCCTCGACACTCAACCTTCACAGGTTTGCGGATACTGACTTCATTAGGTGTCGTTTGGATCATAAGTCTACCTCGGGTTCCTGTCAGTTTCTTGGATCTTCTTTGGTGTCTTGGTCATCTCGCAAGCAATCCAGTGTAGCCCAGTCCACTACTGAGGCCGAGTATGTAGCTGCAGCCAGTTGTTGTTCCCAGCACATATGGATCACCTACATTATGAGCAACTTTGGTGAGGAGTATTCCCATGTCCCACTCTTTTGTAATAGCACCAGTGCCATAAGTTTAGCCAGGACCCCAGTTCTCCACTCCAAAACCAAGCATATTGATGTGAGGTACCACTTCCTGAGAGACAATGTGGATAAGGGAAAGATTACTTTGATCCATGTACCCACCCAAAACCAACGAGCCGATATCTTTACCAAACCACTTGACCAAGCCACTTTTACCCGCTTGCGGGGTGAGCTCGGTGTGTGTTTGCTTTCTTGTGTTGGTGGTGGGAGCTCTTTTGTAGCATATGTATCGTATTTACTTTTTGCATGGCATTGCATTTGTATCATGATGTATAGGCATCTTTGTATCTTAGGTTGTTTGCATTTGTATCATATGCATTGTGGTAGGATGAGCTTCTCCTATATACATTGATGACCATGATATGTTATTTGTGAGCTTTTGAGCATGTTTGATATGATTTGGTGATGGATATCTATGCTCTTAATAGTTTTGCTATATTTGCATGATGTGATGGCTTGTTTTTGGAAAATGCTAGGATAGGCTCTCTCTTGTGAGTTTAAGGCCTTGCATGATCTTAGTGTGCTTTGGTGGTCTATATCATGCTTAATTTGTCTATATCATTGCTAAATTTGATCATGGCTTGCTCATATGCTCATATAGCTTTATTATCTTGATGGCTATGCTTATACACAACTTTGGAATGTCATGCTTGCTCGTTTGCTCACTTGTAGCATTTTGTGTTGCTCATTGTCTATTTGAGAAGCTCTAGGTTGAATTTTTCTGAAATATGCCTTGATTCATGCATTGTCAACAAGGGGGAGAAGTTTGTGCATGAAAAATGCATCTGAGCATGTTTAGAAGGTTTTCAGGTAGTTTCAGAATTTTTTCGAAGCAGTTTTGACAGGGTCATCACTTAGGCCGGTCCGACCGCCCCTGCCTGTGATGTGACCACGCCAGGGCGGTCTGGCCGACCTGGGTAGGCGGTCTGATCGGCCCTAGTCAGTGAAGAGTGTGTTTTGCTCTTTCTCATGCATTTGCAGTAGTTCTTTGCATGCATGTGTTCAGGGTGAGTTGCATTTGCTTAGGGAGAGCTGCATGTGTTCAGGGGGAGCTCCTTGTGTCGTCTGAGTTCTTGCTTTGGTGGTTTGCCTTGTGAGAGCTTTGGATGTTTTCTCGGTTGTGTTGAGTCGTTGCCCTTGCCTTAGGGGACCGAGACTTTAGCTTTCAGGTGATCAGGTTTTCGTGTTTGTTTGGCATTTGGATCAATTGATTGGGTTGTTGTTCACTTCATTTTTTTCATCATGGGTTACTATGTGTGTTATCAATGCACTCATCAAGGGGGAGATTGAGGACCTGTGTGGTCCGAGGACCGGTGGATGGTCGCTCCTTAGTGATGAATGATTGACATCGTGGTGTGGACTGACTCTTGGCCTAGTATTGCAGGTGCAGATTGCGACTTGATTCGCGTGGTGCAGATGAAGAACAAGCGCGAAAGGTCTATGTCTGTGTGACCTCTGAGGACAGGAGTGACAAGAAGGTTTCGTTCGAGGGACCCGGTGGCTGACAGGATCAAGTGCGGACCGCATGCTGGCAAGAAGAGCAAGGCGACGTAGGGATGATGGAGCCGGTGCAAGGTAGTAGCTAACAACTGAAGGTTGCACGTGGGGTTTGTAGTGGTTTGGCTACAAAACCACTGGGTTACTTGGCTTAGCCACGAAGCCAAGGCCGAAGACGCGACAGGACTTGGACGGCCAGCCAAGGCCAGCCTAATCGCCCGGTCAGGGTGGTCTGACTGCGAGCGCCGCGGTTCGTCGGGAAGCTTCGACGTGGAGGACACGCGGTGTGATCGCAAGGCTTGCATGGAGTTCTAGCGGGCTTGCGGTCGACGAGCATCCATCCGATGGAGATTCGACCAAGTTTTCCCAAAGTGCACTTGGTGGTCGTGTATCTTAATATTAAGTAGTAGGGGTAGTTTGGTCTTTCAGCGCCCGCCTTATATACTCACTTGAGTGGGATATGGATGCTAACTCTTAGAACCCTAGTTCATTTGCTCTTTGCCTTTTTCCCTCAGTTTTTTATAGTCTAGCTTGAGAGCATCATGATTCGTCTTGAGAGAGGGAAGGATGTTTGGGTGGCTTGCTAGACCTTGTTTGAACCTTTCATGGCATGTATCGAAGATTCGACGTGGTTCATCTTGTGTCCCTTTGTCTCCCAGCGCTATTCTTTTTGGTGATTTTCGGAGCTTTGTCTTGCAATTTTCGGAGCTTTTTCTTGGAATTCTTCTTGGGTATCATGCATAAGGACCTTGTACCTCTTTTCTTGGTGTTTTTTCCCCAGCAAACCCTTGGGAAAGCCTTCGATTTCGGTGGTTTTCGTGGTTCCTCGAGTTCATGACATAGAGCCTTTTGATTTGCGATTCCCTTTTATTGATAGCGTTTCGGTGGATATCCTTTGGTGGAGAGGTCATCCAGGAGGTGACCCAGCTATCCCCGAAGTTTCGATGCAATCCGTGGGGTGAATCAGGAGATCGGTTGATGGGAAGTTGAGGGTTGACCCGCTGCTAGGTTTCTACGGGCAGGTGGTCTAACTGCAGGGGTAGGGCGGTCTGACCGCCCATGGGGTTTCACCGAGGAAAGTTTGGTTTTCCGGGGTTTTCTTTTGAGAGCTTGTTCGCCTTGATGAGAGGATTCTCCAGGTGAAATATTGGGTCATTTTGGGGTCTTGAGCTTCGTTTGGTGGTCGAGGAGATTTCCCAGGCATAGGCGGTGTAACCGCCTCCTCTATGCGGTCTGACTGCCCCTGCCAGCCAGATCTGCCTCGTGTTGTTTTCGCTGTGGTTTGCGCGTAGTTCTGTTGGTTGGAAGTGTGGTTTGTTCCTAGGATGAGTAGCACTCTAGTGGCTACATGATCTTTGTAAACTTGAGGATTGTGTGCAGGAAGTGTTTTTGGTATTTCGGCCGTGTTACTCTCGCTAGAGAAAGTCATCTTTTTCGAGAAGAATTTTTATCGACTCCCATTCACTCCCCTCTCTCTGGTCAGCTAATCCAGTCCTTCAAGGAAAATCGAACTGTTCTTCCCGCCCCCTCATTGTAGACGCGTTTTCCTAACACGCGTATCCGATGAGTCAAAAAATTGGGGCTTTCAGTTTTAAGGCCCCACACACGCCCACTTGTGCTAGGGTTAGTAGGGAAAGATGCCTCCCTCGTGCAGTCGCCTCCTCACTCTCCCCTCATGCTGTCGGCTTTCTCCCCATCGCACTGCCGCCGCTCCCCCCACCCCCTCGCCGCTGCTTCCTCACCCTCGCCTTCCTCTCCTTCAGCCCCTCCCCCCCCCCTCCGCGATGTAGGCTACACCCCTTCGCTGAGATGTGTGCCACACAACCCCTCACCTTCCAACGATGACGAAGATGACTAGGAGGAGGAGGGATCCAGCCACGAGGTCGACACGAGGACGAGGACGTGGCGACTAGAGATCCCTCCGCTCTGATAGTGATAAAGTGAATTGCATGCTAGAAATCCCTCCTACATCAGTAAGATACATTATTCACTATGCTCAGTTAGAGTTTCGAGTTTCAAAACATATACTTGGCCTAATGACTGGTTGAACCGTGTAAGCATAACCAAGTACTTTGTATAAGTGCATGTGGACATACTTAACTATTGATGGTATACATACTTAGCATTTCCCTTTAGATTCACTCTTATATTTCATTTTGCTCTTGTTCCATATGTACATTTGGACATTCTCTCCAAGTTGAATAAGTACCTCATCAGCAAAAGAGGAAGCGAGCATCTTCCTCTTTAAAATGGTAAGGTCACATTGCCCGAACTAATTTTTTGGTTTCTGAATTTTGCATTTATGTTAATGGTTTACCATAGAACAAATGAGATTATAGTGGGCTAAACTAGTTACTATAATTGTTTCTTATTTTTATGGTCTTGTACACAGTTCTATGGATGTTGATTAGAAAAATGCTTAACTGTTATGCATAGTTAACTAAGAATGTGCCTTACTTGTCTCTCCGGTTGTAGCATATCTCCTGAGAGAGCTAGCAGTATGGTCTGCTTTTGGTGCTATTCTTGGACACTGAGCTGACCTTTCTCATAATACCTTGACTATTAATTCACAAGATAAATCTGTCGAGGACTATATGAAGGACCGGATTGGGCGACCAGAGAGGGGGGGAGTGAATGGGAGCCGATAAAAATTATTTCTCGTGGGAGATAGCTCCTCCAATGAGATGAACACGGCCTCGATCCTGAAATCACTTTCTCCACTCTATCTGCACGTTTGCCAAGACCACATAGCCACTGGAGTGCTACTGATCCTAGGAGCAAACCTCACCAGCGAGCAACGAAACTATGCACACACAATAGCGGAAACAACACACGGGAAATTTCATGCCAAGGGCGGTCAGACCGCATGGACAGGGCGGTCAGACCGCCTAGGCCTGGATATTCCCCAAAACCACAACTCGAAGCTCACGACTCTAAATCGACCCATGATTTCGCCTGGAAACTCCTCTGATCAACGCAAACAAGCTCTCAGAGAAAATCCCTGGAAAACCAACAATTTCTTCGCGAAACCCCCAGGGCGGTCAGACCGCATACCCTGGGCGGTCAGACTGCCTCCCTTCCAGAATCTGGCCGCGGGTCAACCCTGAACTTCCTTTCACCCGATCTCCCAATTCACTCCACGGATTGCAGCGAAACATCGGGGATAGCTGGGTCACCTCATGAATGACCTCTCCACCAAAGGATATCCACCGAAACCCATCCAATCAAGAGGAATCGCGAATCGAAGGTCTCTAGGTCATGAACTCCAAGAACTCCGAAATCCACCCAAATTGAAGGATTTCCCAAGAAATTTCTGGGGCAAAATCACCACGAAAAGAGGCACGGAGACCTCATGTGTGATACCCAACAAGAATCCCTCCAAGAAACCCCTGAAACAAGCCACCATGAAAATTCCCAAAAAGAGCTCCGAAAATCACAAAAAGGGAAAATGCCGGGAGACAAAGAGAGACTAGATGAACCACGCCGAAGCTTCTATACATGCCATGAAAGGTTCATACAAGGTCTAGCAAGCCGCCCGAACATTCAACCCTCTCACAAGATCTCTCATGAAGCTCTCAAGCTAGGTCTAAGGAAAACAAAAGAGGAAAGCAAATGAACTAGGGTTCAAAGAGATGGCTGCCATCTCTTCTCAACTGAGTTTATATGGAGGGCAACCAATGACCAAACTACCCCTACTTACTTAAGATACAAGCCCACAGAGGGCATTTTGGAAACTTCGTTTGTTTTCTCCATCAGACGGACGCCTGCTGGCCGCAATCCACTTCATCTCCACGCTAGCCTCACAATCGCACCACGCATCCTCCGCTTCGAAGCTTCTCGACGTGCTGCAAGCCAGGCGGTCAGACCGCCCCCCCTGGGCGGTCAGACCGGCCTCCCCCGGTCACTCCGGGACGGGCGGTCAAACCGCCCCTCCTGGGCGGTCAGACCGACCTGAGCAGGCTGGTCGACCCGTCAAGCCTTCGGCCTTGGCTTTGTGGCTCAGCCAAGTAGCCCAGTGGTTTTGTGGCCAAACCACTACAAACCCCGCGTGCAACCTTCAGTTGTTAGCTGCTACCTTGCACCGGCTCCATCCCTCTCGACGTCGTCCTTCTCTTGTTGCCAGCGTACGGTCCGCACTTGATCGCGTTGGCCACCGGGTACCTCGATCGAAGCCTGCTTGTCTCTCCACTCCTGGGAGGTCACATAGACATAGACCTTTCGCACTTGATCTTCACCTGCACCACGCGAATCAAGCCACAACCTGTACCTGCAATACTAGGCCAAGAGTCAGTCCACAAAAACGTTGTGAATCACTCATCACTAAGGAGCAACCATCCACTGGTCCTCGGACCACACAGGTCCTCAATGTACCCCTTGATGAGTTCATTGACAACACCCACACACATAGTAACCAACACAGGGAAAAGAAAAAGAAAGAAACTAACAACAACCCATCAAGTGATCCAAAAGCCAAACAACACAAACCCTGATCACTTGAAGCCAAAGTCTCAGTCCCCTAAGGTAAGGGCAATGGCTCAACACAACCGAGACAAAAATCAAAGGTCACAAAGAGCAAACCACCAAAGCAAGAACTCAGGCGACACAAGGAGCTCCCCCTGAACACATGCAGGCTCCCCTTGAGCAAATGCACTCCCTGCGGACACATACAAGCAAAGAACTACAACAAAAGCATGACAATGAGCAAAACCTGCTCTCACTGACCCAGGCCGGTCAGACCTCCCTATGTGACCGCCCCCAGAAACACCTGTTCTGAATCACTGACCTAGGCCGCCCTATGCTCTCACTGACCCAGGCTGGTCAGACCGCATGGGCCGGTCACATTACAGACAGGGCGGTCAGACCGCCCTTTGTGACCAACCCTAGAAACACATGTTCCGAATCAGTTTGAAACCGGCCAAAAACCTTCTTAACATGCTCAGATCCATTTTCCATGCACACACTTCTCCCCCTTGTTGACAATGCATGAATCAAGGCATTTCTATGAAAATTACAACCTAGAGCTTCTCAAATAGACAATGAGCACCACAAAATGCTACAAGTGAGCAAATGAGCAAGCAAGACATTCCAAAGATTCGTATGAGCATTGCCATCATGATAGTAAAGCTATATGAGCAAATGAGCAAGCCATGATCAAAATACACAATTTTGTGAAAAAATTCCCTCTCATGAGCTTAAGGCCAAGACATGAGCAAAGTTTACCAAAGTGAATTTAAATCACACAAACTTCATGCTAGGTCACATATTCTTAACACAAGATCATTACAAACACCCATAAGCATCTCATGTCATGTTAAAGCCACCGAGCCATGTGTCTACTCCTTAAAATGAGACTTCTCATGGTAGACAACATGAAACGATTTAGCACTCATATAAATTCAGATTTAAATCATTTATGACATGGATCAATTGAGAGCACAATTTTGAGCAAGGCCTTTCATACCAATTTAATTTTTCACATTTAAGCATAAAATGGTACATGAAGTGCCTTTGCGGCAAAAAGAAGCTTATGCTCCCCCACAAGGTAACACATGGGCAAAACATTCATAATGACAAATGGGTCTTTGACCCCAAATGAGAAGCACATGATATCCATCCATGAATTAAGCATGACATAAATCACCAAAGCACACTAAGATCATGCCAAGCCTTAAACTCACAAGAGAGAGCCTATCTAACATTTTCCAAAAATTAGCCACTTCATCATGGAAATATAGCAAAACTATCAAGAGCATAACTATCCAGGGGGAGTCATATCAAACATGCTCACAAGCTCACAACTAGCATATGATAGCAATCAATGTATATAGGAGAAGCTCATCCTACCATATGATGTAAAACCAAAAACAACCTAAGATACACAGATGACTATACATCATGTTACAAATGCAATGCCATGCATAAAATAAATATGATACAAATGCTACACAGGAGCTCCCACAACCAACTCAGGAAAGCAAACACACACCGAGCTCACCCCGCAAGCGAGTGAAAGTAGCTTGGTCAAGTGGTTTGGTAAAGATATCGGCTAGTTGGTTCTGGGTGGGTACATGGATCAAAGCAATCTTTCCCTTCTCCACATTGTCTCTCAGGAAGTGGTACCTCACCTCTATATGCTTGCTTTTGGAGTGGAGAACTGGGTTCTTGGCTACACTTATGGCACTGGTGCTGTCACAAAAGAGTGGGACATGGGAACACTCCTCACCAAAGTCGCTCATAGTGTAGGAAATGCATAGGAGCTGGGAACAAAAACTAGCTGCAGCAACATACTCGGCCTCTATAGTGGACTGAGCTACACTCGACTGCTTGCGGGATGACCAAGAAACCAAAGAAGACCTAAGAAACTAACACCCACCAGAAGTAGACTTACGATCCAAATGACACCCAACAAAGTCAGCATCCGTAAACTTGTGAAGGTTGAGTGTCGAGGCCGCAGAATACCAAAGACCAAACTCAGGGGTGTAGTTCAAGTACCTGAAAATCCTCTTGACGGCCTGCCGATGTGAAGTCCTCGGTGAAGCCTAAAAACGAGCGCACAGATACACATTGAACTGTATGTTCGGCCTCGTCACCGTCAAGTAGACGAGGGAGCCGATCATGCTCCGGTACTCCTTCTGGTCCACGGGCTCGCCATCAACATCGGCATCCAAAGCTGTAGTCATACTCATCGGTGTAGCCATTAGCTTCGAGTCATCCATCTTGAATTTCTTCACTATGTCCTTGGTGTACTTGGCTTGATGCACAAACGTCCCATCCTTGCACTGCTTGATCTGAAGCCCGAGAAAGAACTGCAACTCACCCATCATGGACATCTCGAATTCCCTGCACATGTCATCTGCAAACCTGGCAACCAAAGTGTGAGAAGAGCCACCAAAGATTATATCATCCACGTATATTTGCACGATCAGAATGTCAACACCCTGCCTGAGGACAAAGAGAGCCTGATCCACCTTCCCCATCACAAACCCCTTACTAAACAAGAACCCTCTCAACCTAGCATACCTGATGGGGAAAACTCTCACTCTCAAAGCCCGGGGGTTGCCTCACATACACTTCTTCGTCTAAAACCCATTTAGGAATCTACTCTTCACATCCATTTGGTACAATATGAACCCTTTAGAAACTGAAAATGCTAGAAGGATCCTAATTGCCTCCAAATGGGCAACAGGAGCAAATGTCTCCTCATAGTCTATCCCCTCTTTCTGGCTATACCCCTGAGCAACCAACCTCGCCTTGTTCCTCACAATCTCCCCATTTTCTCCCTCATTATTTTTCCACACCCATTTTGTTTCGATAGGTTTGCAATTTGGTGGAGGCTCAACCAACTCCCACACCTGATTCCTCTCAAAATTCTCAAGCTCCTCATGCATAGCGTTCACCCAATCTGGTTCGGAAAGTGCGTGTCTAATATCTTTGGGCTCAAAAGAAGCGACAAATGCAGAATGAGTGAAATGAGAATGTATTTGTGACTTGGACCGTGTAGTACGTTCATGATCATCACCTATGATCAACGAAGGTGGGTGATCCACCTGAAGACGCCGGGGAGCCTCACGTCTGGAGACCACCTCCCCCTCAGCAGCAGCAACCTCTCGAACAACCTTAATCATCATCGGTGTAGGTGAAGAACCATCCTCGATCATCGTCACAGTCGTGGAAGTAGTAGGTACACAGCTTGCTGCGGGAGCACCACCACCACCATCTTCTTCACCTTCTTCCTGCACCTCCTCCTCAAATATCTCCTCGCCGAACACCTCATCACCTGCACAATCAAAGACCAAAGAGCTATGCGGCTGTGTCTCGTCGAAGGTAACCTTGCAAGTCTCCACGATTTGGTTAGTTTCCAAGTTGAGCACACGAAATGCTCTAGAGTGAGTAGCATAACCAAAGAAAATACCATCGATCGACCTAGCCTCAAACTTGTCCAACTTTTTGCCCTTCTTAAGAATGAAACACTTGCAACCAAAGACATGAAAGTGACTCACCTTGGGTACTCGCCCATGCATCAGCTCATAGTAGGTACTCGCCGCCTCAGCCCAATACCTCCTAGGAGTCATGTGCTCATCAAGCATCATCCTAGCCATCTCACACAGGGTCCGATTCTTCCTTTCCACAACACCATTCTGAGGAGGGGTGTACGGAGTCGAAACCTGATGCTCAAGACCAAGATCACGACAAAAAGTCTCAAAACTAGAGTTCTTGAACTCCGTGCCATTGTCACTGCGTATAGCTTTAATGGCATCCCCATGTGAGAGACATGGGTACCCCTGGGTCCCCACCGGCAAGTGTCCCAAAGGTTCCTGACAAGTGGACCCAACCTTCCAGAAGCCCCGCCGACTTGCAAGTGGGCCCAACGACCTTATCCACAACTCAGATGACTCTGGTAGACCTTATCAAGATCCCGGAAGACCTGCAGTACTTGGCGTGCAAGTCAAGGCTCTAGGACGCGACGCGCCGCCGCCTGTAGGTCCGAGTATCACGGGATACTCCATGTAATCTGGAAGGATAGCTTCCCAGATTGTAACCGACCCAGACATGGGTCCACCGACATTGAATGGAATCCCTAGTCCGTCCTCCCCATATAAGGTGGCCTAGGGCTCCATTCAAGGGGACATCTTGATCTTTCTCGCAGAATCCACCACCACAACTGGACGTAGGGTTTTACTCTCCGGACGCCTGAACCAGTCTAAATCCTTGTGCCTTTGTCTTCTTCGCCATACTCGCCCCATTTCGAGTTCACCACATGGACTACCACCTACGCTCTTAGTTTCCGATCCTTTCCTTAACCTGCAAACTGCTTGGGTAGCCCCCTAGCGGATCGGTCCAGGTCTCACCCCTTGATAGTTGGCGCGCCAGGTAGGGGCGATTGAGGACTCGCTGGGCAGCATGGTGGCCCGATCTGGTGTTGTCTTCCCGGCGAGCATGGCGGCCATCCTCGCCAACCCTGCGAAGATCTGCTTTGGATCCTTCACGACGACCTCTCCTATTCCGGTGGCCGCGGCTCCTCCAGTGACCGCGGAGCAGGTCGCGACGGCGCCCGTCGCCACCCCCATTTCCGATCTAGTATCGGAGACCCACCCGCCCAGACCCTATGACCTTGTTCAGGGTGGAGCACGTCATCGACATGACAAGGGAGACCTTGGAGATCTGCGAGCAAGCTCAACGCTCGGCGCAGGTGGCCTTATGCCATGATACCTTCCCCTTCGGCTTGCTGTCTTCGCCTGGCCTTCGCCTCAGCCTACTGTCCACACCGTCCCAGATCCAATCTGGTCGGAGGCCATACGGCGACCTGAGGCCTGTACATCGTGCCCGGCGCGACCATCTCGATGTGCCTTGCACCTATCACAAGGGTGCGAAGCACACTCTCCGCGGATGCCACCTGCGGAAGAAGATCGACCAAGAGCACTCCCGCCGTGCTACACGACCTACCTAGTCCCCGGACTGTGGTGAATTCTAGAAGGTCCGGGTCCCAGTCTCCCCCAACGTCTCGGACATCGTCATCCACAAGGTGCTCGTGGTCTCCGAGAACGAGCGACCTCGTCATGGCACGACGAACTCCGAGGAGGCAGCGCGCATCCAAGGCAATGCCCTGCGTGCCCAGCGACGTGCTGAAGAATAGCACCGCGCGGTCTTCCCCTGTGCTCGAGAACTACGCATGGAGTTCGAAGAAGCCGGGATCGTGACGTTTAACAGCCCCCAGGCCAACCTGGGCGCTGCCATCACGCGACTCCAGCAAGCTCAGCTGATGCCCGAAGCTGAGGAGGCTATCGCGTACCTCCGGGTCACCAACGCCTTGGTAGATGAAAAGAGCGCGGCCTCCAAGTCCGCCACGTCTTCATCAACGCACCCGTGATGTTCGTGGCTATGTTGACAAGTGCCACCGTGAGCGCGAGGAGCGGGAGCTACGACATCGCGCGGAGTACAATCACGAGTACGGCCCCCCTGGCGCCGTCCATCGCATCATGGAGCGTGAGTAGCGCGACTGCCAAGACATCGAGAATCGGTGACGTACCGCGTACGACGCCGAGCACGGCAACCCGGAGGTCACCCAGGGCAACCGAGATCGGCAACCGCGCTCTCAGGTCATCATCCCGGAGCGCTCCAACCCCAACATCTGGCTGTCGACCTACTACGTCGCCGTCAAGGCGGGTGGAGGCAACTTCGACCACATGGCGGCCTACTTCCCGCTGGTGATGGGCGAGGCCTCCTCCCTATGGCTCAACAGCCTCGAGGCGGGCAGCATTAAGTCCTGGGCCGACCTGTCCCAGGCCTTCACCTCCAACTTCCAGGCGACCTATGATCGTCCTGAGAACACCTTCAACCTCGGGAGGGTCGTCATGAAGCCCAAGGAGCGGCTCCGTGACTACAACAACCAGTTCTTCGAGAACCGCAACAAGTGTGTCAGTGTTAGAGATGACCAAATCGTCGAAAGCTACAAGAAGGGCATCAAAGATCGCAAGCTCTTTGAGAAGATCCACAAATCTGGTGCCACCACCGTCAAGGGCCTCATAGACGTCGTCAACAAACTCATGGACATGGAAGAGGCGATGGTGAACCAGTTCAATGCCAACGCTGTCAGCACATCTGGTGCAGCAGTGGACTCCGGGTCCAAGCTGCGCAAGCGACCTTATGTGGTCCTGGCGGCTGAAGGGTGTCAACCTTCGACGTTCAACCAGGAAGAGTTCGACGCGATGCTCGACAGCCTTTACGTGTTCCACGAGGGATCTACTCACACTCTTCGTGAGTTCTCGCAATTCAAGAAGGCCTTCAGCACCCCTGTGGACCCCAAGCGCTCCAGGAACGACGGCGGTCACCGCGACAACCGCCCCTACAATAGCAACTATCGCCGCGACGACCAGCGGGACCGACGCGATGACCGGGACAATAGGGGTCCCCGTGATGACCGATGTGATGATCACCGCGACAACCGCCGCAGCGACCCACCTGTAGAAGCTCGCCGCGATGAGGGCAACCTACTGCCTCCATCTCCGACAGGCAACCCCAACGGGCCCTTCCAGGCTGCGGCCTGCACGATCAACATGATCGTTGGGGGCCTTAAGTCCCACGTCAGCAGGAGGCGCTACCGCAAGGACAAGCGCGAGGTCCACCTCGTCCACACCCAGCTAACTGCGCCTCTGTGTTGGTCTGAGCAGGCGATCCCCTGCTCTCCCAGACTCTCATTGATGGGTGGAGCGGCCTTAACATCATCTTCGTTGAGACCCTCAAGAAGATGAACTTCGACTTCAACAAACTCACGACGTGCGACGAACCCTTCTACGGCATCGTCCCAGGGAAGGCGGTCTCCCCCCTGGGTCGGGTCTTCCTCCCCGTCACCTTCGATACCGAGGACAACTTCCGCACGGAGTACCTCAACTTTGAGGTCGCCAACTTCAAGTCCTCCTACCACGTGATCCTAGGTCACCTGATGTTGGCTAGATTCATGGCCATCCTGCATTACACCTACTTGGTGTTAAAGATGCCTGCTCCAAACGGGGTCCTCTCCGTCTTCAGGGACCTCATCGTCTCTTCAAGTGCGACTCTGAGGCCCTCGACATCGCCGCGACCTCCGCTTGCGTCGACGCCTCCGCAGTCTTGGTCACTGAGGCCAAGAAGGTCGCTCCGAGCGACCTAGCCATCCCGGAGCAGAAGCGCACCGACACCGCCCTGGATGCCGCGCCCTCCACGAAGAAAGTCTGCCTTGGCCTTGCTGACACAGAGAAGACGGTGGTGATCGGCGACGGCCTCGACAAGAAATAGGAACTCGCGCTCACCAGTTTCCTCCGGGATAACGCGGATATATTCGCATGGAGTCCATCGGATATGCCGGGTGTCCCAGGGAGCTGGCTGAGCACTCCTTGGATGTAAGCAAGACGGCCAAGCCTGTCAAGTAGAAGCGTCGCCGCTTTGCGAAAGATCGCAATGACGTCATTAGGGTAGAAATAATAAAGCTCCTAGCTGCCGGATTTATCTGGTTTGGCTCGCCAACCCGGTGCTTATACCTAAGAAAACCGGTCAATGGAGAATGTGTATCGACTACACCGACCTCAACAGGCACTGCCCTAAAGACCCCTTCCCTCTTCCGCGTATCGACTAGGTCGTGGACTCCACGGCCGGAAGCGTCCTCCTATGCTTTCTTGACTGCTACTCAGGGTATCATCAGATAGCCCTGAAGGTCTCCGACCAATATAAGACGGCATTCATAACGCCGCACGACATCTACTGCTACACGACCATGACCTTTGGTCTCAAGAACGCCGGGGCGACCTACCAAAAAGCCATCTAGAAGTGTCTGGAGCGCCAAATTGGCAAAAATGTAGAATCCTACGTCGACGACGTGGTCATCAAGACCACCCAAGAGGATAAGCTCATAGCTGACCTCGCAGAGACCTTCGCCGACCTCCACCGCTATCGCTGGAAGCTTAATCCAGAAAAGTGTGTTTTCGGTGTCCAGTCCGGCAAGCTCCTGGGCTTCATGGTCAGCAACCGGGGCATCGAGGCGAACCCCACCAAGGTGGATGCCATCCGAAAGATGAAGCGACCTACTGGGAAAAAAGACGTCATGAAGCTCACCAACCTGATGGCGGCCCTAGGTCGATTCATCAGCAAACTTGGAGAGAAAGGCCTACCCTTCTTCAAGCTGCTGAAGAAGGCGGCCAAGTTTGTCTGGACAGAGAAGGCCGACCAGGCCTTGGACCAACTCAAGACCTTCCTTACATCACCCCCGGTGATGGTGCCCCTGGCACCAAAGGAAATACTACTACTCTACATCTCCGCGACCACCCTGGTGGTCAGCTCGGTCCTGGTGGCAAAGCGACCTGAAGAGGGTAGACCCTACCCTGTCCAGTGACCCGTCTACTACGTCAGCGAGGTCTTGTCCGATAGCAAGACCAGATACACCCAGCCATAGAAGATGCTCTACGCCCTCCTCGTCACCTCGCGCAAGCTCTGAAATTACTTCCAATCGCACAAAATCAAGGTCGTCTCGACGTTCCCCCTTGGCGAGATCCTGCGCAGCCGCGACACCACTGGACGCATCGTCAAGTGGTCCATCGAGCTAGGCAAGTTCGACCTAGAGTTCTGCCCACTACAGGCCATCAAGTCCCAGGTCATCGCTGACTTCGTCTCGGAGTGGACAGAGATCCAGCAGCCCCCACCATCGGAGCAACCTGAGCAATGGGGCAGGCGTGCTATTTATCTCCCCTCAAGGCGATCACCTGAAGTACGTCCTACAGATCCACTACAAAGCGTCCAACAACGGTGCCGAGTATGAAGCCCTCATCCACGGGCTACGTATCGCCATCTCCCTAGGGATCAAGCGCCTCATAGCGTACGGCAACTCCAAGGTCGTCATCGACCAAGTCAGCAAGGACTCCAAGGCTAAGAAGGATACGATGGATGCCTACTGCGCCGAGGTGCGCAAACTCGAGGGTCACTTTGAGGGATTCGAGTTCCATCACGTCTGTCGCAACAACAACATTGCGGCCGACGTCCTCTCCAAGCTAGGCTCCAAGCGCGCGCTTGTCCCAGCCGGCGTATTTGTCCAAGACCTACGCAAGCCTACCATCAAGCTTCTCTCCGACCTAGAGTCACCAGCTGATGACGCGACCCCGCCTGGAGGTCGCGATTTCCTCGTGACCGAAACTGAAGATGACTGGCATCTTGACATCCTCGCCTTCATCCTCGAGCACCGAGTCCCTGAGGAGAAGGCGGAGCACGAGAAGATCACAAGGCGTAGTGCCAACTACGTCGTCGTTGGCACAGAGATCTACCGGATGTCTGCCTCCAACGGAGTCCTGACGAAATGCATCCTGCGATCTGAGGGCCTCAGGCTCCTAAACGAAATCCACGGTGGCGAGTGCGACAACCATGCTACTTCTGCTAACCTAGAAGGAAAAGCCTTCAGATCTGGCTTCTACTGGCCTACTGCCATGGCTGACGCCTAGGACCTTTTCTGGTGATGCAAGGGGTGCCCATTCTTCGCTAAGCAACAGCACGTGCCGGCTCAGGCCCTGCGGACCATCCCTTCATCCTGGCCGTTCGTAATGTAGGGCCTTGATTTCGTGGGACCTTTCAAGACCGCCCCTGGTGGGTACAAGCACATCATCGTGGTGGTGGATAAGTTCACCAAATGGATCGGGGTCAGGCCCGTATCCAGCATCATATCAAAAGAGGCGGCTAAGTTTATCAAGGAGATCACCCACCGCTTCGGGGTCCCCAACAGGATTGTCACCGACCTTGGCACAGCCTTCACAGGGGGTGACTTCTGGGACTTCTGCCAAGACAACCTGATCGATGTATACTACTCCTCGGTGGCGCACCCATGGTGCAACGGCCAGGTCGAGCGGGCCAATGGCATGGTACTGCAGGCCGTCAAGGACCGCGTCTTCGATGACTCATCGCCTTATGCAACTAGGTGGCTAGCGGAGCTACCTCATGTTATCAGGTGTCTCCGGACTCAGGTCAGCTCGGCCACAGGGTACTCATCCTTCTTCCTAGTCTACGGGTCAGAGGCCATCCTCCTCACCGACATCGCCTTCAGGGCTCCTCGCATCCAGCACTTCAACGAGGGATAAGCGGAGCAAACACATAGGGTAGAACTCGACAGCCTCGAAGAGCATCGTGTGGTTGCGCTCATGCACCACACCCGCCACGAGCAGTAGCTACGTCGCTACCACACCCGCAACGTGCGGGAACGTTCCTTCAACGTTGGCGACCTAGTCCTGCGGCGGATTCAGAACACCAAGGACATGCACAAGCTCTCGGCACCTTGGGAAGGCCCCTTCATAGTCAAGGAGGTCATTGGACCGGCGACCTCTCAGAATAAAAGGCTATGTACTCTATCCTTTTGTAATTCATAGTCAATAAATATAAAGATTCCCTTTCGGCAGCCTTTCTGTCGACCTACTGGTCTCTCTTTACTTTCTGTTCATCCCTCCCCGTCGACACGCTCGGGGGCTTGGCCTTTAGCAGGACCCGATGCGCTCGGGGGCTTAGTCTAAAGTCAGGCCCGATACGCTCGGGGGCTTGGCTTTGCCAATCTAATGGTCGTATGACCTGGTGGGTTTTACCTTATGCAAAAACATTTTCTCTTGCTACAGCTCTTATGCTTTTTATGCGTATTTCTTAAGTCGTGAGGTTGGAAGGTATTGGGTTCAAGGCCCCCCTTCGCGCGCCAGCTGCACTTAAGCCTCCACGCTGAGCTATGCAGTCGGTAAGTCGTTCCTCCACCGAGTTGGGTTAGCGGAGGAAACAGGTCTTGCAGCCCCATTACTTTTGAGGTCTCATAATGAGTGTTTTTGCCAAACAAGGGATCACATTCTTTAATTAAAGTGACCTTTTCGTTCATACAAGTTTATTTACATCATCAAAAGGGTCCACAACCTATTTACATTTACAGTCTGATACATTCTAAGTTACAATTTAAGAGCTCCAGCTTCTTGACGACCTCCTCCGCGGCGGCCTGGACATCTTCAGAGCTGACCAGCGGTGCTAGGTTCATTTCTTCCACGACCTTCCATAGGTTGAATGCTGGCTCGTGGTGCTTCACCGTGGCTAGTGCTGCTGCCGCGACGAGCTTGCCGGTGTCCAGCAGCAAGGTCTTCATCCGACCCTCCGCTTCCTCTAGGTGAGCAACGAGCTCCTAGGGTCCTCCTTCAACCTTAGGGACATAGACGTCCATAAGGTACTCAGCGGCCTCCATGAGGTCGCCCAGCTCCTTCTGAAGATCTGCAGTCATCTCTTGATGGTCAATAAGAGTTTGGATCACTCGGGAGAGGTCGATCTCCACGTCCCGGCGTACACCATACTCATAAGCAGCCTTCCGAGTAAAGTAATACTCACTGTCCTGGGCAGCCTTAGCCTTCTCCTTGAGGGTCTTCACCTGCTCCAAATGAACCGGGTTTCCGAAGACGGGAACCCGATCCCTGCACCTCGGTGATAGTCCCAGGAGACTATCACGTGCAAATCCCTGTCTCAGAAAGTAAAGCAAAGTACCGTACAACAAGAATAAATACATGAGGGTCCATAATATAATATAATAATTAAGCATCTAAGTACATCATTTCGGCACATGCCAGGTACAAGTCCAACAGGACTGAATCAAACAGAGTAAACATCTACGCAGCGGCTCTCATGTAGCGAAGTAGACACCATATCCGCAGGCAACTCGAGTATAGGGCGAGCCTCAGTCCTCCCATCCGTCGTCCTCAAAGTCGTAGTCCGGCTCCTGGTCTGAAATCCCGTCATCTACTCGATAAGCGAGTAGGTCATGTCAGCTTCCCAACAAAGAGCATAAGCGAAAGAGAAATGATTCTAATATGCATGAGTAATCCTATTTATGGCTGTAGAAGGTTGAGCAAGCAGCGGTAGCAACATCAAGGTAAGTAGAATAGCCGAGAGGTATCCATCTCCGAAGAGATCCACACCTCCGAGGACAAAGCCTCCGGGGTCAATGCCCCAACAAGGAAAGAAGCACCAAATACTGGATCTCAACCAAGATACAGCATCCCACACTCATCTGCGACGTAGGGTCACCAACTCCTATCCCCACGTCTCAACGGCTCGAAGCCGGGCTCACAACACACAGGGGAGAGAAAGCAGCACAAGAAGAGACTAGCCAGAGTAACAGACCCATGGGCTGTCCAAACCAGTGGACACGGACTATAGCTATAGGTTTAACACTCTGCAGAGGTTGTACAACTGGACCCGCCGGATAGGGCAGAATCGGATGCCTCCGATCCACATCCCTACCTAACGACCGGAGACCTAGCAGTGGACGGCACTCTCCTGCCTCTCCGAGCCTGACTCGTCCTGACTGGGGCGCGGAACTTGCCAGTAGGGCCTCGAAGCTGTGAAACCATCCCCGGAGGAGCCGGGGCGACGTCTACTCGGGGGGTATAACCCGTCCCCCTCACACGACCACACCGGTCCGCCTACAGGCTGGATGCCATCCACCTACTAGTTCTCGGACCGAACCCCGCCCATAACAAGGCGAGCGGTTTGTACGAAAATAGCCCAAAGATCATGGTTAAACTGTCGATCGGTCCTTAATTGCAGGAGCAAGCACTCACCAACTCCAACCGTCTGACACGCCGCTAGGGCAAGAGGCCAGGTCGCATCTCCCCTAGACAGGCGTTCACAAGTAACCAAGTCGGCTCGCTCCCGTGGTAACACGTCAAGGATACACACTCACCCAAAACACACGCAAGAGTTCCGAAGTATCCCAACCTCGGTCCAAACCTGAGATCCATCCATAACTAAGGGTAAAATATATGGATGAAATAGTGCCGGGAACTAGCTAGGGGTCTGTAGCTAGTTCCAAAAGTAGGTATTCCAAGGACAGGATGAACAATTCCAAGGCATGGCTAATCAATTGTCTATGCAATTCAAAATCATGCATCAAAAGTAATTAAGCACTAGCAACTAAAGCATGCATAGGATCTATATTGTTGGGAGTAACATGACACCTGGCTGGCGTTCGAAGTCCTGGTCTGGGTTGTAGTCGGGGTCGTAGGCCTCCTCCTGGTTGTAGCTCGGGTCTGTGCAGCACGAGATACGAGACATTAAGATACCGACAAACAACTATGCAATAAATCCAAAGAAATCCAATTTTAGAAGATCCAAATAGAACCATACTACCTACAAACACCACGTCTATACCACTGACTACTACTATAGCCGGACACCATCTGACATCCTGATAGCCCGACTATAGCACTCCGTATAAATATGGAACTACGAATACGCGAGGGAGATACTGGCACTAGCTCAAGGTATACTCTATCACTTATGCAAGATCATGAATGCACTTTGATCTAACTAGAGATATGCAGGAGCATCAACTTTACTCTAATAGACAAGATGGCAAACTAGATGCAAACTTATGATCCATGTCTACTAGATCGAAAGGGTTGTGTTCGAAGAACACAAGCCTCTAAATCAAGAACAAACGAAGAACACAAGAACAAAGCAACCAATCATGCATACGACTTTAGTCTAAATACAAAATGTCGAAATACTCACTTTAGTCTAAATGAAGAACAAAGGCATCGCTGAGGATCGTTCTTGAGGAAGATGTCATGAACATGACATGTCCCCAAGACTCCCACCTCACTTCCTAGCACTAATCCTATACAAAGAGCTCTCCTCTCCTAAAGAGAGAGGCTCCAAGCCAAAATGAAGAGGAGGAGGAGAAGTGTGTGTTCCAAATGAGAGCCCCTCCCCTCCTATTTATAGAGGAGGGGGTGGCTTGCCTTTGTGCTCCAAGTGCTCCATCTTGTGCAGCTCTCTTGGGTGCAACCTATAATGTGGTGACACGTGGCAGGAAGAACCGGGCGAAACCGTGCCAGAACCAGCAAGAATCGGAGCATCCTATGTGTTCTGCAGTGAAAACCGGTCCTAAACAGGCTGAACCGGGCCTGAACCGGCCAGCGGACCGAGCAAACCACGGGCCAGCTGCGCGATCTCCTCCCGCACCCCACTCCTGCGACGACACGTGCCCTGGCGCTGTCTTCCGCTGCACGGAGCCGGGCCACCGCCTTGCGCCAGCGAACCAGGGAGCGCCACGCGTCCGGGCGGGGGGCCGAACCACGCGCAGGCACCGCACGCGCGCGCGATCCGCGTGAGTGCCCCCCCGGCCAATCATTTTCCACCACGTCACCCTGCTGATCCGCGTGCGCACTAACGTCAGCGATCCTTGGAGTGTGGTGGACGCCAGTAGAAGGCCGCCATGTGGCTGGCCTCTGCGCAGTGCATGCGCGCCTGCGGGGGAATCCTGGGAGGAGCCGAAACCCAACCAGACTCCGCCACGTGTCGCACATGTGTACGAGGATCCAACGGCTGTGGGCCCCAGTTGACGTCATCTCTTTTGTCCTTTCCATATCTTGCGCACACGAACTCTGATATAGGCATATAATATGTCCATTTCGATCGTCTCTACGAGCCCGTTGCAATGGTGCAGTCCAAATTGGCATTTGAGGTTGTTTATGATGACGTCCTATATAGGCCATTGGACCACTTGCTCTCAATTGTACTATTTAGCACGTATTTCGGTGCATCTTGCAACAAAAGCTAGAAACACCAACACTTGTGGAAATCATCAGTATCAAGCCCTATTCTAGTGTTGATGATCCTTTTACCATTATATTATGCAGGTATTGATGGTGTAAAAGTAGCACTTAACAGCCGTCAACAACACACCCACACTTGACCTTTGCTCTTCCCAAGTAAAGGGAGTCAGGTCAAGGTGTGACATGATATCGAAAGGCATGAAACGAGCATAAGAGATATTCCAAACCATACCTTGTACTTGTGAACTCTGAAGTGTGTATTTTGCTATCTTGGGTAGTTGAAGAATGGAACGGTCATGAATCAAATCACTAACTACAAGGTTTTCCCCCTATTGCAACACAACTCTTAGGCAACACCACAAATTCGGTTGCCATAGGGGGGTACTATGGCACCGAAACAGTGATTTGGTTGTAATATGCGTGTCTATTGCTACACAAAATTTGAGTAGCAATATTTATTTTTTGTGTTGCAACAGGTTGACGCTAATGCACCCATTATGAGGATTTGTGTTGCATTTGGTTGGAAATACTGCTACCCCATTTCTGTGTTGCATTAGCATTTTGTGCGTTGCAATAGAAAGTTGCTATGGCCACCATAGTAGGGTTGGTTGCATTTGAACGGCTATATCGCAACGTCTTATTGGGGTTGCAAATATATCTTTGCGTTGTTGCAATACATAGAGGGCTATTGCTTCATTTGTAGCCTCAAGATGCAATATCGTGTACGTATTGCCACGAAATGTAGTCATTGCACTATTTTTCGTGGTCGTTGCAACTTTATTAGAATTATTACAATGAGGTATTCCATGGTTGCACTGTAATTTGTCTATCGCGACGCTTATGTAGGAGATCAAAACGACGATCAGATAGGGACTCATCGGGACCATTCCAAAATTCCAAGTCTTCGACGACGTCGGTCTCCATCAAGATCTCCACGACGACGTCTAGGTCTCCATCTAGACCGATCGCCAAGGCGATCAATCAACATCTGTGCGGTGCCACGGCCGGTACTGTTGTCTTGATCTCGTATATATCTTCGTTCCCTGTATATATATGCATATTGCTATATCATGATCTAGGTCGTTTGAAACATGAATGCAGATTAATGGCATCACACGAAGATCGGAGTTGGATGCGCTTGCCTCGACACTCAGTGGATTGGCAGAACAATTTCCGAACTGTTTTTCAAACCTTTACCGCCGCATCAGCGCGAGGCCGATCTATTGCGTGCCCATGTACTATGTGTCAATGCATGATCAGACATGACACCGTGTTTCCCATTCAAATTCATTTAGTGACTAGAGGGTTTGCTGATTGTTTCATCGATGATGGTATCATTCAAGGCCAAACTAATACTTCATCAGCTAAGGGTCGTGTGAATCATGATGTCACTCCTGATCTCAATAATCATGATGCACAACCTACAGCTGATGATACAACACCTTATTTTGGATAAGACGAAGAAGAAGACAGTTGTGATGATAACCCTGCTGCCACTAATACTCTGATTAGAAACATTATCAATGGCACTATGCATCATGGACAAACCAGAGATGTTGAGGAGGCAGATAAGCAAGCAGAGATTTTTTTGAAACTATTAGACCAGGCAAAGAAGGAATTGTATCCAGGATGCAAAAATGCAACTAAGGTCTCTTTTATCGTAGAGCTTTTTCAGATAAAGCGCATGTATGGCTTAAGTAACGCGGCATTGGAGGCCATACTTAAGCTCTTTGGAAAGGTTCTCCCTGAAGGGTATTGTATTCCTGATTCCTTGGATAAAGTGCAAAGGGTGGTTCGAGACCTGGGCTTGGACTATGTCAAGATACACGCATGTGAAAATGATTGTGTGTTATTTTTTGAGCAATACGCAAATCTGGAGACATGTCCCATTTGTAAGCAGTCAAGGTGGAAAGTTGTAGAAAAAACCAGTGGTAATAATGACAGTGCAATTGCTGCTACTACTGTTAAGAAGCGGTTAACAGTTAAGATCCTACGCTACTTTCCTCTTATTCTTCGGCTGCAAAGAATGTATATGTCAAAGTAAATGTCAGAGGATATGCAGTGGCACAAGAAAGAATTGGTGAAAGATGGGAAAATGCATCACCCTACGGACTCAAAGGCATCGAAGCACGTGGATTCAGAGTTTAAATGGTTTTCAGAAAAAGGAGGTTGTAATGTTAGGCTGGGTCTTGCTTCTAATGGGTTCAATCCCTCTGGCATGCAAAGTCTTACATACTCAATTTGGCCTGTCATCCTGATACCTTACAATTTGCCTCCATGGTTGTGTCAGAAACAATCTAACTGGATCTTGTCAATGTTGATACCTGGTCCAAAATCTCCTGGAATGGATATTGATGTATATTTGAGGCCCCTTACACTAGAGCTCAAGGAGCTTTGTAATAATGGTGTTAAAACAAGAGATGCAGGGACTAAGAAGAATTTTACATTGCGCGCTATCCTTCTTTGGACAATTAATGACTTCCCAGCTTATGCTATGCTGCCTGGTTGGAGCACTAAAGGAAAGTTTGCGTGTCCATACTGCCACAAACATACTGACTATTTGTGGTTGAAACATGGGAAGAAGCACTGCTACATGGCACATCAACGTTTCTTGCCCCCCGACCATCCATGGCGCAATAACGCGGTTAGTTTCAACAACAAGGTCGAAACCAGGGAGGCACCAGAACCACTATCTGGTGCACAGGTACTTGAGCAGTATGATACTTTTGAACAAGTACAATTTGGAAAGACCTTGTTATCAAAAAAAGGAAGCATGACGAAGACAATAGATGGCGCAACTGGAGGAAGAAGAGTATTTTTTTGAGCTCCCTTACTGGTCTTCTTTGCTCATCAGGCATAATTTGGACGTCATTGTTGGTATTTCTTAACGTCACCACTAGTGCGCACCTAGCGTGAGCGTAAGATCCACCCGGGTATACCGACGGGTGCGAAAGAATCCGCAAGCACCCGGAAATACTGTTGTAGCACTTCCCCAAAGGAGTATTCCAAAGGGTATCGAATCCAAGGAACGATGCGTACTACCTTCTATCCCAGACTGATGATCCAAGGACACAACTCTATAGGATGAGATGAAGATGGAAAGGATCTTGCTGGTAGCGCGAGAGTTGAGAACAGTCTCTCGATTAGGAACTTCTCGTTTCGGACACCGGCCCCTCCTGACTATAACAGTTGGTTCACGGCAAATGGTTGCCTACACGCTATATCCGGACGTGGGGGATTTCAGAGGTTCCAACGGCTGTCACTACCGCGGCCTACCCCAAGACAAACCGTGGGATACAGGGCAAATGAAGGATAACCCGAAGTCTAGACACCACGTCTACACCACTGATTACTACTATAGCATAGTTACGTTTGTCGACCCATAACAACACTATAGCACTCCGTACGAAGATGGAGCGACGAACCCACGAGAGAGAGACCCGAACTCACTCAGATATATGCTAACCTATGCAAGGAATCACGGATGAAGTTGGTCTAGATTAGGATAAAGAAGCATCCACTAACTCTGATTAG
Source organism: Cenchrus fungigraminus (assembly GCA_036936925.1). NCBI lineage: Eukaryota > Viridiplantae > Streptophyta > Magnoliopsida > Poales > Poaceae > Cenchrus > Cenchrus fungigraminus. The sequence continues at coordinate 28,040,126 of CM072775.1, forward strand.
ACTAGCAGGCATACAAACAGGTTACAAACTTATATGTTTATAACAGAAGATCAAGGGTCGTGTTCGTGAAGAACACGAGCCTCTAACTTATGAACAAACATAGAAGTATGAGAAACTCGATCGTCAACTAGATCGAGGAAGCGTGTTCGTGAAGAACATGAGCCTCTAAATGATGAACGAACGAAGAACACAAGAACACAGTATGAATGCCACTTTAGTCTAACTGAGAATGTCGAAATACTCACTTTATTCTAAATGAAGAACAGAAGCATCCGTAGAGGATCATTCTTGAGGAAATGTGCCAAACACCATGGCACAACCCGAAGACACCACCCCACCTTCCTTCTAATCTCTAAAGCACTAGCAAGCCAGCACTAATCCTATGCAAGAGCTCTCCTCTCCTAATGAGAGAAGCCAAAAGGCAAAAGTGAAAAGGAGGAGAAAGAAGTGTGTGTCCTATTCTCTACCCCATCTCCTTCTATTTATAGGCCTGAGCACCGGCGTGGAAGCACCCCAAACACCCCGGGAATGAAGTGAGGAGCCAACCAGGAACCACCACGTGGAAGGCCAGGATTGGGCTCCCCAAGGTCGGTTCGGCCGACCCGTTGTGGGCCCCACTTGCCTTCTGCTTTCTCCTGGTGACTGATGTGTGGGTCCTTATGGCGGTTCCAGGTGTCCACATGTTTTGGAGGCAGTTTAGGCGCTCTGGTGGGCCATGGGATCCATGTGATATACGCATGGCGACTTCTGATTCGCCGAGGCTTTCTCCCTTGGATTGATGACATCAAGGATCCAGGGGGCGCTCGCATGGCAGCCCCTTATTGGCTGAGCCTGGATTGCTTGGATTGGTGAGGTGGATGGATAAGGTGTGCTTTTGCTCTCTTTCTTGTGCTTATTACCTGCAATTGAATATACACCGCAACTTGTGGAAATTGTCAGTATAAGACCCTATTCTATGGTGGATGTATATTTCTTATGTCAAAATGCAGGCGTTGACGGCCACAAATATGGCACTTAACAGCCGTCAACAACTCCCCCACACTTGACCTTTGCTCGTCCCTGAGTGAAGGTGAGAGGTTCAAGGTGGAAAAACTACTCAAGGTATAGGACGAACAAGAGATCATTCCAAACTTTTTCCTTTGACTTGTGAGCTTGTGGAGTGTCTATCATGCTATCTTGGGTAGTTGAGGAATGGAACAGACATGAATAAAAATCATTCCTGCTCATCCTGTCAAGCAACTTGGGGTTTTACGATAAATTTTCAGAATAAACGTTGCTTAGCTCCTCATTTGATTCTCTCAGATCGCACAAAGTGTAAATGTCCTCACCAAGGCTTTAGATTGCCTTCCTTCATCCTACTTCTAATGATGGCTTATGTGGAGCTCAGGGTAGGTATGAATGATAAGGCATACTTGCATCACATATATTGCAGAGTCAAAGACTAGATCCTCAGAGAAAATGAAATCATACAATCAGATCAAGATGTGCACATGTATGGGTATGGTGAGCATGGTAAGGTGGATACTAGGCCCGGAATGGGTGCTAGATATTATCATCTAAATTATGGAACTCCTTTTTGCATGATTCTCCCTCTTGTATAAAAAATCTTTTGAGAACATGGCTATAAATATATATATTTTTTCTTGTGGACCTTCATGTGTCCAACTCTCTTTTTTTCAATACCTGGACCTTCATGTGTCCATATTTTTTTTATATATAGCCATGTCTCTTGTGTAACAAAAACTAGGAGGGAGATATCACACATATGGAGCTTTATTTTTACGGGATGGATGAATGATACAATGCTAACTTCCAGAGTAGAAGCATAGCAAGGGGAAAAATGGTGGTGTGCACATGAATCTTGATCATGAGAGTAATGAAAAGAATTCTCACAAGGGTCACAGAATTTGACAAAGCTCAATGGAATAACAAGCAGCATATGAGTATAAGGTTTTTCAACTATGAACATCATATGGCTTTGGTATGACATTGGTATATCAAAGAGGAGCCTTGCAAACGGGGTTTTATGGTTTTCAAATAGAGTACCCAAGCACTCGAACATTTAGAGCGGAGATCATTTTATCAGGCCATAACACAAACACCAACCACTTAGATAGGCATGAGTTCCCTAATGATTTTTGCTCATAAGCACCAGGATAAAAAGTAAGGAATGAGCTTAGTTGCCCACTATCCTTGAGGGTTATGTGGCAAGGAGAATAAAAATTCAGATGCATGGCTTTTATTCAGTTTAAAGTGCGGGTGGTGTACCTTTGTGTGCGGGTTTCCCCCACACTGGTTTCTTACCTGATATTTTGGAAGGCCATGGTCAGGAGCTTATAGCCCCTTTGCGAGCTTGATGATCTCATACTCCTTATCATCTGGCTCCAGTAAGATCTTCAAACGATCATTTTGTATGGTAATTGCGTCATGTGGTGCAACTTCAATGACAGAGAATGGTCCTTCCCACTTGCTTCGCAGTTTACCATGTCCAAAGAGTTTCACCCTTGAATTATAGAGTAGGACTTTATCTCCAATGGTGAATTCCTTTCTTATGATCTTCTTGTCATGCCACCTCTTGGTCCTTTCCTTATAGATCCTGGAGTTATGATATGCTTTGTCTCTCCATTCTTCCAACTCCGAAATCTGCTGCTGCCTTTGCCTAGCTGCCTTGGGAAAATTTAGGTTAAACCTCTTAATGGCCCAATGGGCTTTGTGTTCAATCTCCACTTGCAGATGGCATGTTTTTCCATAGACCAGTTGATAGGGTGACATTCTGATCGGCGTCTTGAAAGCATTCCTATATGCCCATAATGCATCCGGTAGATGTCTCTTCCAACAATTCCCTGCTTCCTTTACTGTCTTCTGCAAGATATTTTTGATTTGCTTGTTCGAAGTTTCAACCTAACCGTTGGTTTGAGGATGATATGTTGTGGCAACATTGTGATGTATCCCAATTCTGCTAGGAATTTTCTGAACTTTTTATCGATAAAGTGTGAACCTCCATCACTGATCACCAACCTGGGTGTGCCGAATCGGGGTAGGATAATGTCATGGAACATCTTTTTGGATTGCTTGCAGTCTGCCGAAGGACAAGCTATTGCTTCTACCCATTTCGACACATAGTCGACTGCCACTAAGATGTACTCACAGCCTTCTGATTTCGGGAATGGTCCCATAAAATCAACTCCCTAAACATCGAAAAGTTCCACTTGCAGGTTGTCGTGTAGGGGCATGGCATCTCTGGTAGTGATCCCCCCATGTTTTTGGCATCTGCGGCATCTTCGAATAAATTCCTTGGTATCATCATACATGATCGGCCAGAAGAAACCGCTTTGCCAGATTTTTGCATGTGTGCGGAAAACCCCATGATGCCCTCCATACGGCCCTGCATGGCATTTCTCAATGATTTGCAGTCCTTCTGGAGAGGGTACACATCTTCGTAACAACCCGTCATTACAAACTCTATATAGGTATGGATCGTCCCACATATGCTTCCTACTGTCATGTATCAACTTTTTCCTGTCCGCCCCTGGTGGTATATATCCTGTAACCATGTAATTAACAATATTCGCATACCAGGGGGTGCAGTCGGTGACCTTTAGCAGCATATCATCCAGGAGGTAATCGTTTATTGGCAGGTCCTGCGAGTTAGTAGCATGCATACGCGACAAATGATCTGCTACAGAATTTTCTATTCCCTTCCTATCTTTGATTTCAATATCAAATTCTTGGAGTAGCAAAATCCATCTAATCAGTCGGGGTTTTGCATCTTTCTTAACAAGCAGGTATTTTAATGCAGCATGATCAGTGTAGATGATTATCTTATACCCTACCAAGTAAGATCTGAATTTATCTAGCGCAAAGACTACTGCCAGGAGCTCCTTCTCAGTTGTGGCATAATTTAACTGAGCTCCGGTCATAGTCTTACTAGCATAAGCAATCGCATGATGCTTCTTATCCTTGGTCTGGCCTAGCACGGCTCCTACGGCGTAATCACTGGCATCACACATGATCTCAAAAGGAAGCGTACAATCTGGGGGCTGAATGATTGGGGCTGAGATGAGAGCTTCCTTAAGAGTGAGGAAAGCTTTCATGCAGTCTTCGGTGAACTCGAAAGGAGTGTCTTTGGCCAGAAGGTGCGTGAGGGGTCTAGCTATTTGGGAAAAGTCTTTGATAAAATGGCGGTAGAACCCTACATGGCCTAAGAAACTGTGGATTCCCTTTACACTGGTGGGGGCTTCCATGCTTTCTATAACTTCGATTTTGGCTCGGTCCACCTCTATCCCACGCTCAGAAACTGAGTGACCCAAGACGATTCCTTCGCGGACCATGAAATGACATTTCTCCCAGTTTAGAACTAGGTCCTTATCCTGGCATTGCTGCAAGACTTTATCTAGGTTCTCTAGGCAGTCATCGAACGTCTTCCCATAGATAGAGAAGTCGTCCATGAAGACCTCCATGATCTGCTCAATCATGTCTGAGAAGATAGACATCATACACCGTTGGAACGATGCGGGTGCATTACACAACCCGAACGACATTCTTTGATAAGCATAGGTTCCATAGGGGCATGTGAAAGTAGCCTTGCTTTGGTCATCTAGATGGATGGGGATTTGATGGTATCCGGAATACCCATCAAGGAAACAGAAGAAGCAGTGGTTAGCTAGTCGTTCCAACATCTCATCAATGAAGGGTAGTGGGAAATGGTCCTTCTTTGTGGCCTTATTGAGTTTCCTACAATCTATGCACATCCTCCATCTGTCGGGGAGACGTTGAGCGATCTCCTCACCTTGATCGTTGGTGGTCTTTGACATCCCTCCTTTCTTTGGCACGACCTGGACAGGGCTAACCCATTCACTATATGGCACGGGGTAGATGATCCCGGCGTGCAAAAGTTTTAGCACCTCCTTTTTAACTACCTCCCTCATAAGGTTATTCAACCTTCTCTAAGGCTCTCGAGAGGGTGGAATTTCTGAATCTACGGGGATGCGATGGGTACAGAGAGAGGGACTTATCCCTTTCAGGTCTTGGAGAGAATATCCGAAGACAGCATAGTGTTTTTCTAAGACGGCCATAAGTCTTCTAGTTTCCTCTCCTGTGAGTTTATCGCTAATGATCACAGGTGTTTTGGTATCCCCGTGCCGGAAGACATACCGAAGCCCGTCTGGCAAAGGTTTTAGCTCGATAGGAGGCTTAGGAGGAGCTTCGCACTCCGAAATATCTATGGGTGCAGCGGGTTCTGCTTCTTCCTCTATGAATTTCCCAGCGTTTTCATCGAGGAAAGCTTCCGGGAATTGTCCAGGGATGATGGCTTTCACTTCCTCAATCACTCCGGGATCAGGAGGAGGATCTGTTGCGGCGTATTTAGCTCCGGCAATCTTTACGGACAAGACTTCCTCTCCCAGTCAGACACCAACTTTCCCTTGCTCTGGGGCCTCTTTGAGAAATTTCTCAAGGGGGAGTCCTATCATAAGATCAAAATCCTCGATGTCGAAGACATGAAAATCTTGGACAGAATGGACCCCGTCGCAGATGACGGGTATCTGGTTGAGGATTCCAATCCCTTCCATGGTTTGCCCGTGGGAGTCCATGGCAGAAACGCTGGATGGAACTAAGGGTTCATCCCCCAAAACTTCTATCGCGTAATCACTTGAGATGATGTTAGCTCCAACCAGAGGGTTGTAGAGGGCGTTTATCTGTCTCCCGCGCATGTTACATGGGAGGGTCGAATGAGATTGGCCAATCTGGAGGGCCTTGGATGAGTTCTCTAGCTCCTCCGACCACTCCCGAGTCATGATAGCGGTTAACTCTCGAACAGTGTCCTTGAAATAAGCTATCTCGTCAGGGTTTGGAGGAATGTTCGGGACCGGCGGTTTCCCTCTACATTGATAGTTTGAGGTGTTTCCATAATCTTCAAAAAGGTCATCCTCAAACATCAATTGCGGCACTAAAGATTGAGAAGTTTCCTCTTCTGATGCCGATGGTTTGGGGGGATCGTCTGCGGCTGGATTTACAGATGTGGGCAGTGTGGTGCTAGTCTCAGCTGCTAAGGCATCCCCTACTTCGGGTACACTTTCTTCCGGAGGAGGTTTAGATTCAGTTAAAAAGGGGAGATCATGTAGGGTTTTCTCTAGGATATTCTTCCCTTTACTTATGAGTGTTTGCATAAACGATCCTCCAGAAGATGCATCCAGCTGTGAAGCTGAACTCCTGTTCAGGACTATGTAAAAGTGTTCGAGCAATATGTGCTCTGGTAGGTGTAGGACTGGACCTGAGTTCACCAGATGTGAGAATCTCTCCCAGGCTGCCCCTAGGGTCTCCTCTTCTCTTTGGCTAAAGTTGAAAATATCCCTACGCAGGGCGGCAACACGAGAGGCGGGGAAATATTTCTCACAAAACATTTTCACCAGGGCATCCCAACTGCACTTGGCTTTACCTACTTCACGTGTGTACCATTGCTTCGCGTCTCCCACTAGGGTGAAGGAAAACAATTTCCACTTGAGGGTGTCATGCTTCATGCCATCAATGGCGTGACATGAACAAATTCTGCCAAATTCTTGTAGGCATTCATAAGGATTCTCGCTAGCTATCCCAGAAAAGGAACAAGTCCTCCAAACCAAGTCAATCAAGATAGAGTCGAACCTATAGCTTGTCGTATGAATTTGATGCTCAGAGGGTGGCGGCTCAAACGATTCAGCTCTAGGGGCGGAAAGATCTTGAATAGACCGATCCTCAATGGTAAAGGTAGAAGAAAAACGAAAAGGATATTGACGGATAACGGGGGTGAAGGTAGAACAAAAAGGAAAAACAAAAGATACGAGGACCACTAGGTTCGAAGATAGATACAGCAACCGTTCCCCGGCAACGGCGCCAGAAATGCTTGTTGGTATTTCTTAACGTCACCACTAGTGCACACCTAGCGTGAGCATAAGATCCACCTGGGTATACCGACGGGTGCGAAAGAATCCGCAAGCGCACGGAAATACCACTGTAGCACTTCCCCAAAGGAGTATTCCAAAGGGTATCGAATCCAAGGAACGATGTGTACTACCTTCTATCCCAGACTGATGATCCAAGGACACAACTCTATAGGATGAGATAAAGATGGAAAGGATCTTGCTGGTAGCGCGAGAGTTGAGAACAGTCTCTCGGTTAGGAACTTCTCGTTTCGGACACCGGCCCCTCCTGACTATAACAGTTGGTTCACGGCAAATGGTTGCTTACACGCTGTATCCGGACGTGAGGGATTTCAGAGGGTCCAACAGCTGTCACTACCGCGGCTACCCCAAGACAAACCGTGGGATACAGGGCAAACGAACGATAACCCAAAGTCTAGACACCACGTCTACACCACTAATTACTACTATAGCACGGTTACGTTTGTCGACCCGTAACAACACTATAGCACTTCGTACGAAGACGGAGCGAGAACCCACGAGAGAGAGACCCGAACTCACTCAGATATATGCTAACCTATGCAAGGAATCACGGATGAACTTGGTCTAGATTAGGATAAAGAGGCATCCACTAACTCTGATTAGACTAGCAGGCATACAAGCAGGTTACAAACTTATATGTTTATAACAGAAGATCAAGGGTCGTGTTCGTGAAGAACACGAGCCTCTAACTTATGAACAAACACAGAAGTATGAGAAACTCGATCGTCAACTAGATCGAGGAAGCGTGTTCGTGAAGAACACGAGCCTCTAAATGATGAACGAACGAAGAACACAAGAACACAGTATGAATGCCACTTTAGTCTAACTGCGAATGTCGAAATACTCACTTTATTCTAAATGAAGAACAGAAGCATCCGTTGAGGATCGTTCTTGAGGAAATGTGCCAAACACCATGGCACAACCCCAAGACACCACCCCACCTTCCTTCTAATCTCTAAAGCACTAGCAAGCCAGCACTAATCCTATGCAAGAGCTCTCCTCTCCTAATGAGAGAAGCCAAAAGGCAAAAGTGAAAAGGAGAAAGAAGTGTGTGTCCTATTCTCTACCCCATCTCCTTCTATTTATAGGCCTGAGCACCGGCGTGGAAGCACCCCAAACACCCCGGGAATGAAGTGTGGAGCCAACCAGGAACCACCACGTGGAAGGCCAGGATTGGGCGCCCCAAGGTCGGTTCGGCCGACCTGTGGGGTCGGCCGACCCCTTGTGGGCCCCACTTGCCTTCTACTTTCTCCTGGTGACTGATGTGTGGGTCCTTATGGCGGTTCCAGGTGTCCACGTGTTTTGAAGGCGGTTTAGGCGCTCTGGTGGGCCATGGGATCCATGTGATATACGCTTAGCGACTTCTGATTCGCCGAGGCTTTCTCCCTTGGATTGATGACATCATGGATCCAGGGGGTGCTCGCATGGCAGCCCCTTATTGGCTGAGCCTGGATTGCTTGGATTGGTGAGGTGGATGGATATGGTGTGCTTTTGCTCTCTTTCTTGTGCTTATTACCTGCAATTGAATATACATCATAACTTGTGGAAATTGTGAGTATAAGACCCTATTCTATGGTGGATGTATATTTCTTATGTCAAAATGCAGGCATTGACGGCCACAAATATGGCACTTAACAGCCGTCAACAGCCGTCCTGTGCCGCCGCCATCAGGAAGCCCAATCCTCCACAAGAAACTATGAGTGTCACTGCAGAAACTCCGACCGGATGGACTGCTTGGTGGCGACAAGTAATCCAACACCTTCTCTATATGAATAATGACCGGATACTTCAACAGCTTAGCCGCAACGAACCTCAGCACAGCCGCCGACATACCTGACTCGACCGCCATGAACTCTTGTTGGAACTGCTCCGGCAATGTTACCGACTCCGCCACCTCCAAAGTGGCACAGTGCATCTCATCAATGAAAACATTGTTCTTGAACAGCGAGACAAGAGAGGCGGCCTGCCTCACATGCCCCGGAATCCCCTCAATGCAAAGATGGGCGCGAAAATGATACTTAGCAATGGCATTATCCGCACCAACCTGCCGAGACCATGGCAGAAGCTTCAAACCTGTGTGACCAACGCGAAGGACCTTGTGCAGGCCCTCGTTCCTATGATGCTGCTCATCGAAGTTCAGCAGGAATGACGCCTCTGTCAGCCGCACAACTCCCAGTCGAGCAGACGGGATGCGCAGCTGCCGCGAAACCTCCGCATGAACCAGCTCCATTGGCAACCTTACTCGGCCATCCATCTGGACAGCGAGCAAGGAAAAGATCTCCAACAACCTTTCCTCCTCCCGGACGTCTTCAGTCCGTGCCACCGACGCGGTGACATGGTCAGGGCGATGACCCGGCGCCCCCAGAACCCAGTGGAAGGCGACGTTGTATGGGTCCTCACCAACAGCAATCCTCTTCGCCGACGACGCCATAGCCCCACCAGGCACAGCCGCAGAGACCACTAGCACTGCCACCGTAGCAGAGACCGGCATGGCAGCACCAGCACCAGCCGCAGGCACCACCGCAGCAGCAGCGGTGGACACCGGAGAAGCGGATGAAGCAGTCACGGCAGCAGTAGTGGCACCAGCTGAAGAAGAAGCGGACCCAGCACCAGAAGAGAGCTGAGGTGAATGGCGAGGGGCGGAGCAATGCGCAGGGCAGAACCTGGCCTTGTGCCCAAAACGCGAGGAGCACAAACACCTCGGGGGGTCCCTGCAGGAGTCAATGCGATGCCCGATGGCTAAGCAGTTGAAGCACCTTCTGGCTCCGGCCTTGGCACAAAGCTGCTGCAGCCACACACTGCCCACTCGCTCGCCACCATTAAAGGCGGCCACCTGTCCACCGAGCCGGTCATGAATGGCACCGTTGCGCTGCAGCCTGGACCATACGGAGAAGCGACTGGGGCCACGCATGGACCTCTCGTCATACCAGTCATGATGATGTTTGGTCGGGAATCTTAGCTTGAAAGTCCTAGGCCGCAGTAGCGCCTCCCTGTACGATGCATGCACACCGCCAGGGGCACTCTTCTCATCCTTCGACGAAGCGACAAGCTTACCTTTGACAATGGCGTCCAGCTGCTGAGTCGTGACATCAACCCCCACAGCTGCAGCCTTGGAAGCAGTGCAAGGACCGGCGGACATGGCCAAGCCCCGGTCCTGCCCCGCCACCGAACTCACCTCCTCCAGGCTTCCAGTGTAGTTGAGATCAACTGCCTCCTCGCTCCCCTCATGAGGAGAGGATGGCCTCTTGGCCGTGGTGGGGCTAGCAGAAGGGTAGGGAAAGGCCGCCGACGAGGCGTCGGGCGGCACGGAACTCTCTCTCTCTCGACCCTCATCCCCAGTTTTTCATTCTTCTCATCCTTTCCTCGTTCATTTGACTAGGTGTGAGCTTATCATCCAAAGCTTCTAGCAGGATACCCTCCCGGTGAAGACGTCACACCCACTTGGTGATGTGGCCATATCAGCTGGAACTTCCATGTTCTTCTTGCCTGTAACAATCTCAACGATGACAACCCCAAACACAAAGATGTCAGTCTGGTGCGTGGCCTTGTAGTTGACTACGTACTCTAGACCCATGTAGCCAATGGTACCGGCAACACCAGTGACGGAGCTCCTCTCCGCACCGACTGTGCAGGAGATGCCAAAGTCACCGAGACGTGCACAGAAGGTGGAGTCGAGCATTATATTGCTTGCCTTGATGTCGCGATGCAGCACCATCGGCTCGTGCTCATGATGCAAGTACTGCAATCCCATAGCTATATGAGTGAATTCCCTCAATGCCACAAAAATTTACATAGGTTCCCTGAGTGCCACAAAAATTTTCGGAATGTCTTGAGTGCCATAGAAATTTTAACTTATGCCTTATATGCCACTTCCATCCATCTGCCGTTATGTTGCAATTAAGTAGGTGCGAAAAAGACTCATTTGCCCCTCCAAATGAATGAAGTGTAATTCCACCATTTCCCTCATATGCCATTTCATATTTATTTTGTTCATAGAGACATCACATATATATATCAACACATATCAGGGAAGGTTCAATGTCATCAGAAACAACACCACCAGAATCAATGAACGTGGCAATGCTGAGAAATAAACACGATTGGTATTCTGAACATTCATTCATTGATTCATTCATAAACCGATTGCAGCTACACAATAGACTCACTCCAGCTAATCCACTCATACTCAGCCTACACATGAGTATATGACCCAATCCTAATCTCCCGACATCTCAGTGTTAACAGATCAGATCGATGAAAGACTGCATGGGTGCGAGAGATGAACAGAATGTCGGGGAATGAAATCTCTGCAGCCCAAAACGAACCAATCCAATCCGATGCAGCATCACCAACCAATCAATCGATCAATTCTCCTCCTCCTCCTCCTTGGCGTCCTTGTCCTCGAGGAGCTTGAGCTTCTCCTTCTCGGCCTTGAGGTCCTCTGCCTCTTTGACCCAAAGGTCTGCAAACTTGCAGTCCCTGTATCGCTCGAATCACGGCCCGTCGTAAGTGTAGTGTATGGCCCTGGGTTGCGTGGCTGGGTCGGTGGGGTCGACCCTGTTGTGGCTGATGAGGAAGTTCCAGACGAAGGGCACCTGCACCTCCCTGATCTCGTCGTCGTCCAGCTAGGCAAAGCGGTGGAGGAAGGCGTCTGGGTGCTGACGACATCAGGCGTGAGTGCGGCAACGTTCTTGGGGTGGGCGCAGTTGCAGAGCACCATGGAGGACCAGTTCTTGTGTGGGTACGTCGTCTGGATGGCGTCGTCCATCTTGGTGGCCTCGGCGGGCTCGTAGACGTGCTTGTTGTAGGCGACAGCGAGGCGGTCGGCGTCGGCGCCGGGCTGGAGCCTCACCACGGCTGGCCGGTGTGGGGGGGCGCCGCGGTCTGGCCGCAGGGGCCGGTGCACACACGGGCGCCCAGACGGCCGCGCGAGGGGCGGTGGCCGAATCGCGAGGAACCGGCGGCGAATCGCGAGGGGGCGGGGCGGCGCTGGCCTGCACGCACAGGGAGAAAGATGGGGATGGGGAGAGCCCCGGGCAGATAGAGACCGAATGGATAAGGTAAGGGCACAAATGACCTTTCATATGATACATAAGCGTCTCCAACCCTAGTTCCGTCAAAAATAAACAGTAGATTGATGGAAGTGGCATACAAGACATAAGTTAAAATTTCTATGGCACTTAAGGCACTTTGAAAATTTTTGTGGCACTCAGGGAACTCATGTAAATTTTTGTGGCACTGAAGGAATTCACTCTAGCTATATCCCTAGCAATGCCATAGCGGGTAACCCATTGCCCTAATGGCTGTATCTTGTTGCTTCCTTCCATGACCAAAGCCACCACTCTGGAAGAGATGTTGGTCCAAGCTACCATTCTTCATATACTCGTATACGAGTAGTGGCTCTCCTTTGTCGTAAGACCAACCTGTTTTAGGCACCATTTGCATGAGAATAAGAATGGAATAATAATTTCTTACTACTCGCTCCATTTCAAATTATATGTTGTTATACATTTGTTTTAAGTCAAATTTGTCTAACTTTACCAAATTAACAAAAATGTGTCGGATATCAAATACATTTCATAGTCTATCAAGTGAAACTAGTTTTATGTTGTAGCTATTTATGCATTTCTCTACAAATGTGGTTAAAGTTAAATAACCTTGACTTGGGACAATGTTTGAAACGAGTTATAATTTAGAACTGAGGGAGTAGATAGGAAGACAAATAATGCACATAAACAAGACCTCTCTTTGTTTTTGTTTCCTTTTTAAATTACACAGTTTATTAGGAATATATAATTGCTGATGTTATAATACTATTTGTAAATAAGATACATGTGTTCTCATCATATAAAGGATATCAGATCATTCTTTTGGTTCTTCATAAGAATTGGATAATCAGTTATAACATCAGGCACTTACTCCCTTGAATTAAAAATATGAATTGTCTAAATTGTTTCATTGATTCAACCCACACTATACTATGTCGTACTAGCTCTAGACTTCCAAGGAAAATTTCCATTGTTTTTTCTTATCTTGTTAGGTAATTGCTGTTAATTATGAACTGAACATTTTCAGTTTTGCTGCCATCTTCATTAAGAGCTGAAGGCCCTTAAATAACTGATGAGTACCATGGTTAATTTTTTATTTTTAGAAAGTCACCTTTACTTGTCCTTCATAGGAGGCCTGCGGGTGCCAGGGGGTTTCAACACCCTGCCGGATAGGGGCACCGTACCAACCCTAGTGCTTTTTGCCAACTAATCTTATACCGGGCTCCCGGTACCATTGCTACTCACACACTGAGTAAGTTTGCAAGTCTCCATTTCACAATACAAAGCCATATATGTCCAACTATTAGAACAATCTTTGTCAAGTTATTGATTGTTCTCATTTACTAAGCCTACCTTAAGGTGGAGCGTGGCAATACGGAGCCATATATAGTGCCACTTTATTAATTTGTGCAAGATAGATTCACAGATGATCCTGAAGTAATTAAGCCACAGTATTAAAGTACACATAGGTAAGCTTAACTTTGAAAATGTAGGAGCACGTACCGACAAGTGGGACAACGTTCTTGTGCCAGAGGCGGTTGATGATGCTGACTTCAGCGAGGATGTACCGACAAGTGGGACAACGTTCAAGTGGGACAGCTGCTTGTTACATTGGCTGAATCACTCTTTCACCCACTCCGGCCCGCTAAGCCTGATGTTGGGCCTCCGAGCTCGTTTCGCCAGCTTCTCCATTATGGGCTTCATTCCTTCAGGATCGCCTTCCTCGAGCTTCCCCATCTTGCTGTTTGTGACATCCCCCTGTTTTTGAATAACAGCTTGTCCACAAGCCATTGCAACCTTCAGTCGAGGTAGGATGGAGTCCTCTTCTTCCCAGGTGGTCCACTCTGCCGGCCAACCTTGCCACTTCACCAATACTTGACAGATAGCCCTCTCGCCGACATTCTTGAGACACCTGTCGAGCACCAGCTCGGGTACCTGCATTTCCACATCATCTGGAGGAAAAGGTGAACTCATTAGTATCTGATTACCTTTGACAGCCTTCAGTAGTGAGACACGGAACACCGGGTGTATCTTGCTTCCGGCAGGAAGAGCTAATTTATAAGCAACTGCTCCTATCTTCTCTTGTATCAAGTAAGGTTCAAAGTATTTGAAAGAGAGTTTGTGGTTAGCTCTGGAAGCAACAAAGGATTGGACATAGGGTTGTCACTTCAGCCACACTTTATCTCCCACTGATAAGGATCTCTCAGTCCTATGCTTATCAGCTTGCACCTTCATTCTCTGCTGCACCCTCAGTAGTTGTCGCTTCAACAGCTCTATCATGGTCTGCCTTTCCTTGAGCCAGACTTCCAAATTGGGCACAGCACAGTGTTCAACCTCATTGATCCCAAAATGGTTAGGAGCATGTCCATACAGCACCGCGAAAGGAGACTTTCCCAGAGCTGAATGATAATTGGTGTTATACCAAAACTCTGCTAAAGCGAGCCACTGGGACCACTGAGAGGGATTATATTGAGTAAAGCAATGTAGATAAGCCTCAACACTTTGGTTTACCCTTTTTGTTTGCCCATCACTCTGAGGATGGTAAGCCGAGCTCATCCTAAGGTCAGATCCTGATAACTTGAAAAGCTCCTTCCAAAGTTTCCTGGTAAAGATCCTGTCTCTATCTGAGACCATAGCTCGAGGCATTCCATGTAACTTATACACCTCATTCATATATACCTTGGCCACTTCTAGAGCAGAGAAAGGATGTCTCGATCTTATGAAATGAGCATACTTGGAGAACTTATCTACCACTACTAATATGCAGTTGTAGTTGGAAGAAGTAGGCAGCCCTTCAACAAAGTTTAGAGTCACCACTTGCCAAGCCCCTTCAGGCACTTCTAAGGGCTATAACAATCCAGGGTATGGAATTCTTTCAACTTTAGCTTGCTGACACACAGAGCAAGCAAAAACCCAGTCCTGAATGTGGCTCTTCATCTGAGGCCAACAAAAGAACCTCTTAACCCAGATATAGGTAACTAGAATACTAGAATGACCTCCCATAGGACTAGCATGAAGTGCCTGTATTACTTGTTGTTGCATTTTATCAGAATGCCCTAGCCACACTCTCCCTTTGTATTTTATAATGCCTTGCACCAGTTTGAATTTTTCTTTTTCTAGATTTAAAATCAACTGAGCCAAAAGCTTTTGGGCTTGCTCACTCTCACTGTAGCTATTCTGCAGGTTATTCAGCCACACAAGGTTAGAAGTAGACAAGGCAAGCACTTCAGAGTTTTCTTCATGCATCTTCCTGGATAGAGCATCTGCTGCATTGTTAGTGGAGCCTTTCTTATAACATATCTTGTACTATAGTCCAAGTAACTTGGTCATTGCTTTTTTCTGTCAATAAGAGTTGAGCCTCTGATCATCAAGGTGTATCAGACTCTTTTGATCTATTTGGATTATGAATTCAGCTAGTTGTATATAGGTCCTCCAGTGATCTGTAGCCATCAATATTGTCAAACTCTCTTTTTCATAAGTAGAAAGACCCTGATTCTTAAGCCCCAAAGCCCTGCTCACATAAGCTATAGGATGCCCTTCTTGTTGGAGAACAACACCTATTCCCTTGTCTGATGCATCTGTTTCAACTACAAATGTTTTGTTGAAATCAGGTAAGGCTAGCACTGGAGCTGAAACCAATGCATTCTTGAGAGCTTGGAAAGCCTGTTCTGCAGCAGAAGTCCAGACAAACATATTTCCCTTCTTCAAAAGCTCAGTCAGAGGCTTTGCAATAATGCCAAAGCTTTTAACAAACCTTCTATAGTAACCAGTCAGACCCAGAAATCCCCTAACTTCCCTAACAGAGGTAGGCACTGGCCAATTCTGAACATCTTTCACCTTTTCTAGATCAGTTCCCACACCATCAGCACTGATAATATGGCCAAGATACTTCAGTTGCTGCTGAGCAAAACTACACTTTGACAGCCTCACCTTGAACTGGTGTTCCTTCAGCAAATCAAACACCTGTGTTACATTTTGCACATGCTCCTCATAGGTCTTACTATATATAAGGATGTCATCTATAAACACCACTACACATTTCCTGAGTAAAGGAGCCAAAATGTGATTCATAATGGCTTGAAAGGTGGCTGGTGCTCCTGTTAGTCCATAGGGCATAACCTTGTACTCAAAATGGCCAAAGTGTGTCTGAAATGCAGTCTTGTGTTGATCTTCTTTGCTCACTAAGATTTGATGGAATCCAGATCTCAGATCTAATGTGGTGAACCATTTTGCTCCTAATAATTCCTCAAATAGTTCCTCATTGATAGGTAGTGGAAACTTGTTCTTAATGGTATAGGCATTCAACCTTCTGAAGTCAACCCACAGTCTCCACTCTCCATTCTTCTTTTTCACCGATTGAACTGGAGATGCAAAGGGGCTGGTACTGATTTGGATCAGATGATCTTGAAGAAGTTTAGCCACTTGCTTTTCTATTTCGTCCTTCTGAGCTGGGGTGTATCTATAGGGTCTCAACCTGAAGGGCTGAGCTCCTTGAAGTAATGGAATGGTATGAGTCATATTTTTGTTGGGGGGCACACCCTTTGGCTCTTCAAAAAGTATTTCATACTACCTGATCATCTTCTGAATCTCAGAATGTAGACAATTCCCTTTCCTTGTATCTCCAGCTTCCAATGAGTAGATGACCACTGCACGCCAAATTTCATCCTTCTTCTGTGTAGTAGTGTACTGATCACCAGTAATGCTGATGATTGGCCCTTGGTTTCTTATACCTTGGATCTTAATGTTTTTCTTCTGGTACATGAAAGAAAACCATTTCTGAGCCCAGTGCACCTTCATAGGACTCCATGACTCAAGCCAGTCTATGCCCAGTATAGCATCATAACATTTAATTGGCAGTATTTTGAAGGTTGTCTTGAACTGATGCCCTTGTACCAGCCAAATCACTTCCACCTCATGGGCAGATCTATCTTCTTCTTGAAATCATACACCAAATTATTCAATTCAGTGACCCTGTTCTCCAGCTGCGGCTTCCACACCTTCACCTCATCTTGCTCTAGCTTGACGCCATCAATTGACGCTTGCATCTCTTCCATCTTGTGATTCATGTCATCGACCTTGGAATTGGTGGTGTCGACCTTGGAACTTGTGACATCTAGCTTCTTGTTCATCTCCTCCAACTTTGCCAACAACGTAGCGATCGAATCTGTCAGAGGCGCCATTGCTCCGACCTTGACTTGAAACCGAGTGAGATGAGTATGCACGGGATCCAGAATCAACAGGCTCTGAGTACCAAATGTAACACACTACTAGATATGTATCACACGCACACAGTACTTATGGCAATTTTGAGTGTCACGATACAGTGGAGAAGGATCTCGCCGGAGAAGACTCGAGCAATCGCTCGCCGCCGCCACCTACGCCACCACCAATGAGATCCAAGTCAAGTTCCCTTCTTCTCCCCTCCTTCTATTTAACCTTACAAGCGGCACGGAAGCGGCCTGTTACATGGGCTGAATCACTCTTTCACCCACTCTGGCCCGCTAAGCCTGATGTTGGGCCTCCGAGCTCGTTTTGCCAGCTTCTCCATTATGGGCTTCATTCCTTCAGGATCGCCTTCCTCGAGCTTCACCATCTTGCTGTTTGTGACACGGAGCCTCTGGGTTCCGTGCAGCCTCGCCAACACTGACTGACAATCGTTTGCCCAGTGGGTCGTAAGCAATAAAAGATTCTACAGAATTCATCTATAGGAATTTGTACGCAGCCAGTTCTTACACCATAAACAGACCAAGAATCCATCTGGAACCAGATGTGTTTTGGCTCACGGAGTCGAGTTCTATACCCATAGGTTTGTTCGGAGGAGAACTGATATCAAAATTGTAAGCTGGCAAGATGGCCAATACCAGGCTGCTATATACTGGCGTCTGGTTGTTCGGCTCGTAGTAGACACTCATGTTGAAGCTAAGTCTGAAGGTACCCCCTTACCAGATAGATCCCCATGGAAGGTACAACCCAGGAAACTTTGAAAAACTACTATTTTTGTACGATCTAACTGTACGCCTATCTTCTAGAGGAGTAGAGATTTGTGTGTCAAACAGTAAAGTACCTGAATCCGTGCGGAATAGAGATTTCGAATTGTTCTCATAAACACTATGATGTCGAGAGAGGTGATGCAGGGGCGACCGACCCCCTCCCTCAACCCTGCCCCCGCCTCGCCCAGAGGATTGCCAGAACTAGCCGGAGATCTGGAGATGCTCGAGTCCGCGGAGGGTAGAGGAATCTCCTCCTCGCACCTGCCCGAGAGATTCGGCGCGGAATGGGATTTCGACCTCGTCCAGGTGGGAGCGGGGTGGAGGGGGACAACTGGCGAGAGGGCATTCGAGGAGGTTGCGGGTGCGGGATGAGCAGCGGGTGAACCAGAAGCCCCGCAACCCGGATCTACCCGATGAGGATGGGGCAATCCTAGAATTTTTTTCCAGCTTTGGCTCATCCCTGATGCGAAGCCGCCACAGATCGAGAGGAAAGCTAGGGTTCGACCAAGAGAGACAGAGAGTGCCATCCTGCTTTGGATCTCGAAGGAGAAGTGGGAGAGGGTAGATTTCTCAATAGAAGACTGCTATCCAATTGGTGAGAGGGATGTGTGGGTGAAGGAACCAGTGAGTGTCATCTTCGCAGAGAGGATTTGGGGGAAGGGGGAGGCAAAGCTTCAAGCAAATCACCTCCATGGCAGGGCACGGGAGAGGAGGGAGAGGGCAGAGGCTGAGGACCCAGGAAGGAGACTGGGAGGGTTGGGGCGAGGGTTACCAGTACCCGCCGCCGTACCCGCCGATGCATCCATCTTTCTTCCAGCTGCCGCCGCCACCGTACGGCTTCTTCCCCAATCCGCTACACCATCCGGTGATGCAGCAACAACTACCCCAGCCTCCCCCCGATCAATTCCACTAGCAGCAAGGATCTCGTCCAAGAAGGCAGTTCTAGGGTGGAAGAGGCAGGCCGCAGCAGAACCAGCAAGCAGGAAGACAGCAATTTCAACCCAAAGAAGGAGAGTGAACTGAGGTTAATAACAACTTGTAGATCAGGGAGGAAGGGGGTGTTGGGAAGGAGAGAGCTGAAGAGGACAACAGCAAGGAGAACATTAGTGGTGAAGGAAAAGCTAGGGATAGATTCCCACAGGTGATCTGCTTCAAATGTGGTGAAGCTGGCCACTACAGCAGTGCTTGCAACAAACCAAAAGTGTGTTTCATATGCTATGGCAGAGACCATGTAGCAGATGCTTGTCAAGAGTGGAAGAAACCAAGACATGATGCTCAATATTTTGGTAGTGCCAACAAAGGCTTGGGCTTCTACCACATAGATGTTGCCCCAAGAGTTGGAAGATTCAAGCACTGGGCTGGGTTTGATAATTTTGGAGTCTTTTTTAGTTGAGGAAGGAGAGCTGACTGAGGAGGAAATTATTCAAACAGTAAGAGCCCAAATTGATAAGGGATGGCAGTGGAATCTGATGAGAATGGATGACTATAGGTACCTGGTAAAGTTTCCTCCACATATCAAAGTATAGAGCAAAGTCCAGGGCAAGGCTACCTACTTCTACCTGAAGAATGATGATGTCATGTCTTCTCTGAGAGTGTGGAATGGAGACATTGAGCCACTGGGTCAACTAGAAGAAACTTGGGTGCAGATCAGAGGGGTCCCTCCCAAGTGGAGTGATTAGATAACAATTAATGAAATAGCTTCAAGCCTGGGTAAGCTGAATGAGGTTGACTGGCACACTCTCTTCTCTACCTTATTCATTGTCATCATAGTCAGGCTTAGTTGTTCATGGAGATGGAGGACCGACTGTTCATGGTTCAGTTCAAGGTGGAGGGTGTAGAAGAGGATAAGGAACCTAAAAATCCTTGTAGAGGAGAGGGGAAGGGGGATGATGCTGATTCAGAGGATGAGAATGACAAGTTGGGTAATGTCTCAGGGGGAAACAAGGAACCAGAAGATGGAGAGGAACAAGCTGGACAAAATAAAGACAAAAGTAATTCTGAGAGCAGTTGCAGTAGGAAAAAACAACTCATTGAAGAGAGCATTATTTCTGTTTGAGGAAAAATCTAGGTTGGGTTTGCTAGAAGGGCTAGGAGAACAGTCTAGCTATGTAAACCTGCTCTAGGCTATGGAACTTGTGGAACCAGAAGAAAACAGTCTAGTAGATGCACAGGAGGATGATGAGATGATGAACCTACCTGAAGAATGGACCTACACCACCAGAACCCATGAAGCAAGTGAACCTGGGTTAAATGACAGTACAGAAGGGTTGGGAGAGGAAAATGAGAAAAACAAGAAGGGAGAGAAGAAAAAAGAAGATCAACCGAAGCCTGTGGTTTGGGTCCTATGATAGTGGAAAGAAGGAGCAAAAGGCACAGTGAAGATGGGAAGATAGCTCTAGAGAAAGCATAAGAGGTCAAGAGCAAATAGGATGCTGAAGCTTACAAAGGTACAACCCACCAAAAAACTAAACATGCTTCTTTTGATGACTTGAGAAATTCTCCTTCTGTTATGTGCCTAGTAGACAAGGATGGACATCCTATTAGTTCTAGTGTCATCAATGAAGTAGTTGCTTTAGAGAAGCAAAGACACAACTCTTTTAGTGATCAGTGTGATCACCTTTGTTGTGAAGAGCAGGGCACTGCTACCAATGATGGGGTGGATAACCCTGATTTCAATCCTATTAAAGATAGAGTAGAAGCAAATTTGATTAGGGGTAGGGTTGGTACTAGAACCAGGAAATAAGCTAGATGATAGGTCTTTTGTCGAACATTAGAGGGCTTGGAAAACTTGGTAGAGTTCCTGCAGTAGTGAATAGGATTAGAAACCATCATGCTGATTTTGTAGGCCTGGTAGAAACTAAGAAGGAAAACTTTTCCCTTGGTTTTCTTAGATCTTTAACTAATAATATCCCTTTTACTTGGTTCCACGAACTGGCCAGGGGCACAGCAGGAGGCATTCTGGTGGGTGCCAACTCACATTTATTTGTGGCTACGTTAACTCAGATCTTAGATTTCTCTGTTAGCATTATGCTCCTAGATAAAAAAAAGTGGTTGTAACTGGAAGCTTATTGTGGTTTATGGGTCTCCATATGAGGAGGGCAAACAAAAATTCATTGATGTGTTGCATAGTGTTATGAGCCAATGACAGGGCCCTACTATCATAGGTGGAGATTTCAATTTAATCAGATTCTCCTCTGATAAGAATAATGGGGTTATCAATCATAAGTAGGCAGATGCCTTTAATGACTGGATCAGTACTTGGGGAGTCCTAGAGCTAAAATAAACCAATAAGAAATTTACCTGGACAAATAATCAGGAGAATCTAGTATGGCTAAAATAGATAGAGTGTTCATAACAACTGACTGGGATGTTGCCTTCCCTTTAGCTTTGGTTAAAGCTTTAGAAAGGCCTCCAAGTGACCACAAACCTATTTTAGTGGATACTGGTGACAACTCTTACTTTGGTAAAAAAAGGTTCAGGTTTGAGAAATGGTGGTTAGAAAATAATAATTTTAGGGAAGTAGTAAGTAAAGCTTGGAGGGAACCTTGCAGGGAAACTGACCCTCTAGATAGATGGCAATTTAAGATTAGGACCCTTAGAAGAGTGGTTAAAGGTTGGGCTGCCAATGAAGTAGCTGCTATGAATAAGGCTAAAGTTGACTTAGCTGAGGAATATAATAGATTAGATGAAGAAGCTGAGAAAGTAGGTTTGTCCTCTCAGGACCTTTAGAGGATGAAGGATGTAGCAGATGAGTTGGGTAAGATTTGGGCTTTAAAGGAGATTAAAGCTAGACAAAGGTCTAGGGAGAGAGACATCCTGGAGGGTGACAGAAACACAACTTATTTCCAGCAACCAGAGGAGTAGAAAGAAGAGAGTTTGTAGTCTTATGGGTCCTAATGGACTAGTAGAGGACCAGGCAAGGATGATTAAATTAGTTGTAGATTTCTACAAAGATCTCTTTGCCCCAGAACAGAGGGGGGATGTTACTCTGGGACAGAGCTTCTGGGATATAGAGGATTTAGTAACTCAAGAAGAGAATGATATGCTTGAGGCACCTTTCTCTGAAGAGGAGATTAAAGAAGCAATCTTTAGTAGCTACAGAAAAGGGGAGCGGGCTTGATGGTCTACCCTTTCTGTTCTACCAGAAATTCTAGGACATCCTAAAAGAGGATCTAGTCTTGCTCTTTGAAGAATTCCATAAAGGAAAACTAGATCTATATAGGCTTAATTGTGCTATGATGACTTTTATAAACTAGAAGAAGCTAGGGAAATGAAACAGTTCAGACCCATTAGCCTGATCAATTGCAGCTTCAAGATTTTTTCTAAGGTCCTGACTAGTAGATTAGGTAAAATAGCTCAACGACTTATCTCTTATAACTAGAGTGCCTTCATCAAAGGGAGGTACATCCTGGAGAGCATTGTAGTGGCCCATGAGTTAGTCCATAGTTTGCATAAGAGTCCAGAACCAGGGCTGATCTTGAAGTTAGACTATGAGAAGGTGTATGATAGGGTAAATTGGGATTTCCTGTTTGAAGTCCTTAGTTCAAGAGGCTTTTCACTACAATGTTTTGGACGTAATGCAACGCCTCAAAACTGTCGCAATATGTGCATTTTCGTTGCAACATCGACTTATAGCGACAATTTGAGTTTGTTGCCTGGTGTTGCAATTAGGTTCGTTGCAATAGGTTGTTGCAATGCTCCTAAAATGGCGTCGCTATAAAGATGACTTGTTGTGATGGCACGTGGTGTGGCAATTGGCTGAAGTAGCGACGACCAGTGGCGATGTAATATCGGTAATTACAACGAGCGATGTTGTTTCTATAGTGGCAATTGCAACCACGTTGGTGTGTTGCAAACTAGCACTATTGCAATGCAAGCAATGTGTCGTAATATGACCCCTGTGCTGTTTCAATAGCAATGGAGGATATCACAATGAAGTTGTAGCCGTCGCAATATGCCTAAAGACTATTCCAACTATGCCTAAAGACTATTCCAACTAAATGTGCAATGTTGCTATACGGTTAAAGGATATCGCAACACAATTTGAATCATTGCTATTATCGTAAAGGTTATTGCAACACAAAAAAGTCATTGCTATTTTCCTATAGGATATCGCAATGTGATGTCTATCGTTGTAATATCCACATGTAGCATCGCTTAAGCATTGTTTCAATACTAAATTCACACTATACTAGAGATGTTGATTATATGATTACTGCATCAATGTTGATTCTTTAATGCAACAAAAATTTCAAAAAACATAAATTGATGCAAATATGTATATACATATACATATACATATATATCTATATATATATACATTATTAATGACACCAATCCAACATTTACACCCAGCATTCATGATACAAACGATGATACATAATATTGAACATATGAAAGTACTTGTCCTTTCATCCATCTGTAACAATAAACAATACTAAAGTATCTAGAAAATCTATATATTATTTGTACCCATCTAAAAACTTGATCACTCCCATCATCCATGATCTCGTCTATCTTCCCCTTGTTGCTACCTAAGATGTTGTCCTTAACCATTCTATGCTTGCACCTTCCTGCAATCATGCAAACTTAACCTGAAAAGCACAAGTCATAAAATATTATCAGTAGGTATTGAAACACAATATATTTGGTAATTGTAATTATCCAACAAAGAATTCTTATAAACAATTGTAATGCAACCTGTAGAAAAAAATCTTACAACATTCTTATTTATCCATATGTATCGAACTATAAGATGTTGTTGACACCGTTTTTCGACACATGTTAATAAAAGGCAAAGAGGAACCAAAAGGGTTACAAAGCCGATGAAAGAGAGAGAAGAAGGAGCAACCAGCCGATTCGAAATCGGCCGATTAAGAAGAAGTCAACGAGACCAGCTGACGAACAAAGAAAGAGATCGGCTGATATAAAGAAACGAAAGCGGCAAAAGAAGGATACGCCAAGGAAGGAAAGAAAGCTCAGGCGGGTCAACGTCGGTTGACAACGGGTCAGAGATAGTTAGAGAGTCCGACTCTTGCTTGAGTCATTTATTTTTAGTAGTTGTAGTTTCTTTTAGCCAAGTAAGCTTTGTCGTAATTGACTAGGAGTAAAACTGTCCTCATGGCATAAATAGTGACCCTACCTGGTCGGAGAAAATGGTACACAGCAACAAACAAAAAACCTTTACTTTTCCTGCAATTTACCTTTCAAGTCAGCGACTTCGCCAAAAGTTTTTTTCTTCTTGTTTTCTTGTTTCTTCAAGCATCGTCCTTCGAGTTCGCCGGGCTGCATCGATCGACCTCCGACAGGCTTGTGAGTACCACTTTACCAAGTGATTTCTAGGCATTAACCTCTGGGCGCGTCGTTGTGGTTTCGTCTAGATTTATTCACAATTTATTGATATCAGCTAGATCTGCAAGTTTTGTACCAATTCTTTTTTATTTAGCTTTTATCACCAATTTATCTCGTTCAAGGCTCGATCGTGTTGGCTACTACTCGTTGTGTCATCGACATACCGATCCCACAGCCGATTCAGATCCGTCTCGCTGCTGACGTCACCAGATCGGCTGATCTAGCCGTTCTGAACATACTTGCACTTCAGCTAATCGGCCAATCTCGCTGCTCTCGTATCGGCCAATTCTGCTATTACTCTGTGCCCATGTGGAAGACTCTCATCGGTTCTCTAGCCGATTAACCCGTATTTAACCTTCTACTCTCTTCTGTGCCGATCAATAGGTCAAGTTGGCTGGCAGCGTTGTTACATCCCGGGGATCCGTTACGTGTTGCTGTGAAGAACTTTATTCCATTTTTTGCGTCAACACGTCTTGGCACGCCTGGTGGGACCCGAAGAATCACGAACGATGACTAAGGAGCTCAAGAAGCCTGAAGTTGTCCATGTGGACAACATAAAGCCAATCACTATGGATCAACTCAAAGAAGCTGACAAAGTCTAGTACGAGAATTGCATGGTAGAATATTGTCGGCTTTTGATGGGCAGCTTCGGCCTCACCAGGGAAGGCCGGTAAGGAAGGTTCTGTTGACACCGTTTTTTGACACACGTCAGAGGAAAGATGAAGAGATATTAGAAAGACCTCAGGGCTGATAGAGAAAGGGAAAGAAGCAACCAGCCGATCGGAATCGGCTGATTGGTGAAGAAGAAACGTGGCGGAAGAAGAATACGCCAAAAAGAAGGACGATGGAGGCAGGTCAACAATCATGTTGACGTCGGGTCAAAGTCAATTTGAAGAGTTCGATTCCTATAGGAATCGTTAAGTTTTTGGTAGTTATTCCTTTAGATTCAAGTAGGCATTGTCGTCATCGACTAGGAGTCAAGTTGTCCTCAGGACATAAATAGCGACCCTGCGTGGTCAGAGAAAGATTGTACACACCAAATAAACAAAACCTTTACTTATTCAAGTCGGCGACTTCGCCACCCCTTTTTTTACTTCTTCTTGTTTCTTGTTTCTTCAAACGTCGTTCTTCTAACTCGTCGGGCTGCATCGGTCTACCTCCGGCAAGCTTGTAAGTACCGTTTTATCGAATAACAACTGGGCTTTAACCTCCGGGCGTATCGCTGTGGTTTCGTCTAAGTTTTATTCACAACTTATCAATATCAGCTAGGTTTGCAAGTCTTTTCTTGTTTATTTAGCTTTTATCAACAATTTATCCAGCTCGTAATCTTATCGTATCGGCTAAATCTCACTCCTGCGTCATTCATTACGATGTAGCCGATTCAGATTAGGTTTCGAGTGTTGTTCTGTAGTGCTTAGTTCGCTCTGCTTTTGCTCGCGCTTTGCCTACGTCATCAAATCAGCTGATCTGGCCGGTTTGGTTATACTGGCACTTCGGCTGCTTCAGTTAGCCGATTCGCTCTATAGTGGTATCAGCCGATCGGGCTGTTACCTGTTGAAGACCCACATCGGTTATCTAGCCGATCTGACCCGCATCTAACGTTTCATATTCTTTCTGTGCCGATCAACAGGTCAGGTCGGCTTGCACGCCTTGTTACAACCCGGGGATCCGTTACGTGTTGCTGTTGAAGAACTTAATTCCACTTTTTTGCGTCAACACATCTTGGCACACCTAGTGGGACACGAAGAACTATTCCATGATGTCAATTCCTCAACAGCCTAAAGGTGTTGATCAATCCAACATCCAACCGATCGCTTTAGATCAACTGCGTAAGGGAGATAGAGATGAATATGAAGAACACATGGAAGAATATCAACAGCTTTTATTAGGAAGTTTCGGCTTGGGTAAGGAAGGAGCATTCAAAATGAGTCCTCTTCCGAGGCTCAACCAATTGATAATACAGGCCGAACTAGAGAAGCTTCAAGACATGATGATGGAAGTTTACGGCAAACACTGGTGGACCAAGCCCCTGTTCTCAACAATACTGTTCACAATAGTATAAAGGAAGTTGTCAGAGAATAGCTTGCAATGACCATGGAAATACCTGGTCAATCAGAATCAGATGCACCAGTGTATCCAGCGATAAGGGATGCAGGTGGAAAATTGATTGGATTTGACTTGCCGAAAGATTCTACAGAGAAATCAAAACAGAAGTCGAAGGAATTTCCTCTTCCTTATTTAGCAGTCTTCAATAATTTGAGGGGATTGGCTAGTGAGCATGACAATGGAATTTCATTCACATACTTTGATCCTGAAGCTCAAATATCTCAACGTGTTGAAGTAGCATCTATACATGCTCATCTTGTCAAACCAATACAAGAAGATTCTTATGAAATCCCTACAGCATTTCAGCTTTCAACGTTTGAGACAACATCGGATGAAAACCTGATTTCCAATTGGCAGTTTGTACTAGAACATATGAGTCCAGCTAATAAAGCATATGCACTAAGGGCTTATGCTACAAAGATTCAAGAAGATTATAACAAAGTAATGCATCAAGCTGCGCTGCTCGATCGGATCACTCAACCAACTTCAGTTTCTCAATACCCAAGACAGCCGAGAAACACGAGTGAACAACCCATACATCAAGAAACTCCAAATAGAGTACTTCATTCAGTTTGATTTCCTAGCTATACAGCTACACATACTCCTTTGGCTTCTCAGTCAATTACGTATGAACAGTCAGGAACAATTGGAACTATGCAAAATCAGCTAAATCCTTTGACATATAGTCAGCCGATTGATCAGAGTAAGAGATTTATAGCTGAGATTACGAATTTGGTACAAAAACAGTTTGGATTGAAACCAAAACAACAAACTGATGTGTACCGAACTCCTTATCCTGCCTATTTTGATCAAGTTCCATTTCCTTAAAAGTACAACGTACCTGATTTCACCAAGTTCACTGGCCAAGACGACACCTCCACTATTGAGCATATCAGCCGATTTATCATCTAGTGTGGAGATGCCAGGACAAATGAAGTATTGAGGGTGCGTCTATTCTCATCTTCGCTATCAGGGCCAGCCTTTGCCTGGTTTATATCATTACCAATTGATTCTATTCAGAGTTGGGAGGATCTCGAAAGGATGTTTCACGGATATTTCTTCTCTGGGATACATGAGATGAAAATTACTGATTTGACCAGTCTGAAACAGAGGAGCGATGAATCAGTGTCAAAGTTCATCCAAAGGTTTAAAGAGATGAAGAACAAATGTTATAGCTTATCTCTGACTGACAAGCAATTCGCAGAATTAGCTTTTCAAGGACTCTTACTTTCGATCAAAGAAAAATATGCTTCATAAGAGTTCGAAAGCATCAGCTAATTAGTGCATCGGTTGAGTCAAGAGAGTGCTCGACCCTATGAACATAAGAAGAATTATCTGAAGAAGATATCTTATGTTGAAGATTCTGATTCAGAAGGAGATGTCAAAACTAATCCTGCTGAAGTAACTAGACTGACAAAAACTGGTCAACATTCTTTTTCAACCAATATTGTTGAAATGACCAAAGATTCAATCTCACAAGAGGGAAATTTGACATATGAATTGGCCAAGAACATAGGAGTTGACAAACCTCAAGATCAGTCAACCGCAGAAGAGTGGATTAATCCAAGTGGCCAGTTTCAAAATTATAGTTTAATGGATCAGTTTATAAAAGATGAAGGAAAGCTTAGACACGGGTTTACATCGGCCGATGAGTTAGAAAAAATAGATCTTGGCGACAAAAGCAAACCAAGGCCGATGTTTATCAGTGCCAGACTAGAAGCAAATTATAAAATGAAGCTGATTTCATTATTGCAGGAGTTTAAGGATTGCTTTGAATGGGAGTATTATGAGATGCCTGGTTTAGACTGATCAATTATAGAACATCAGCTGCCGATCAAGCCAGGATATCGGCAGTTTAAGCAAAGGCCAAGACCATGCAATGACAAAATTCTTCCAGATATAAAAGCCGAGATAACTAAGTTACTCGAAGCTGTTTTCATTTGGCAATGTCGATACGCCGAGTGGATTTCAAATGTAGTCCCTATCTACAAGAAGAATGGCAAACTTCGCGTATGCATTGATTTCAGAGATCTGAATAAAGCGGCGCCGATGGATGGATACCCGATGCCGATAGCTGACGCACTGGTGAACACTGCTGCTAGACATAAAATCATCAGCTTCATAGACGGTAATGCTGGTTATAATCAAAAATTTATGGCTATTGAAGATATTGCGAAAACAGCCTTTAGATGTCCTGGTCATGTCGGTTTATATGAGTGGGTAGTCATGACATTCGGGTTAAAAAATGTGGGTGCTACATATCAGAGGGCAATGAACTATATTTTCCACAACCTTATTGGTAAGTCAGTGGAAATATACATTGATGATGTAGTCGTAAAATCTAAAGATCATACAGAACATCTGGCCGATCTACGAAAGACCCTAGAAAGTACAAGAAAGCATGGTTTGAATATGAATCCTCACAAGTGTGCTTTTGTTGTATCAGCTGGTCAATTTCTGGGCTTCATGATTCATGAGCGGGGTATTGAAGTTGGAGAAAAGTTGATTACGGCAATTGATAAGGTAGTTCCTCCAACCAATACGAAGGAATTGCAGTCACTTATTGGCAATATCAACTTTATCAGAAGGTTCATATTCAACTTGTCGGAAAGAATTCGATCATTCACCCCTTTGCTGAAATTGGAGCCAGATCAAGAGTTTATATGGGGGCCAGAACAACAAGGAGTGTTGGACGATATCAAGAAATACTTAAAGTCTCCTCCTGTGTTGGTTCCTCCTCAGCATGGCAAAGCATTTAAACTGTATTTATCAACTGCTGATGATGCTATTGGTTCAGCCTTAGTTCAAGAATTTGAAGGAGTGGAAAGGGTAATCTACTTTTTAAGCATAAGGCTTTTAGATGCAGAAACTCGATATCCACCAGTTGAGAAGCTATGCTTATGCCTATATTTCTCCTGCACGAAGTTAAGACATTACCTTCTATCGGCTGAGTGTACAGTAATATGCAAAGTTGATGTGATCAAATATATGTTATCTCTGTCGATATTAAAAGGACGCATTGGCAAGTGGGTGTTAGCATTATCAGAATTTGATCTCAGATATAAATTAGCACGAGCAATCAAAGGACAAATAATGGCTGATTTTGTCACACAACATTTGGGATCAAATGAAGTTGAAGTTGCTCCTTGGACATTATTCTTTGATGGGTCATCATGTGGTGCTGGAGCCGGAATTGTTAGTGTTTTGATTTCTCCTATAGAACTTTCATATGAGCTTTCTGTGCCGATTGAGAAGACTTCTACCAATAATCAAGCAGAGTACATAGCTTTGTTGAAAGGGCTCACATTGCTTCGAGAAGAAGGGATTGAAGTAGTTGAAATTTTTGGTGATTCTTTGTTAGTTATTAAACAACTAACTGGAGAATATGAATGCAAAGATGATGTCCTAAGGATTTATCATGAAGCTTATTTAGATTTGCTCAAAGAATTTAGGACATCAACATTGTGGCATATTTCGAAAGCGCAAAACGAAGATGCTAATCGGTTGGCCCAAAATGCTTCTGGGTATCAGCCGATTCTAATCACAGAGTATGATACTAATGACTGGAGAAAAGAGCTGGCCAATTATCTTTTGGGTCCTTCAAAAAAGGTGGACCGTCGTATTAAGCTCGAAGCTCTCAAATATGTCCTGTTAAATGATCAAATATATTATCAGACGCTTGATGGAGTTTTACTCAAATGCTTGAGCGAAGAAGAAGCGAAGATATTAATGGGTGAGATTCATGAAGGAGTATGTGAATCTCATCCATCAGCTTTTAAGATGAAATGGATGATCAAGAACAATGGATATTTCTGGCCAACCATATTGGAAGATTGCTTTAAATATTACAAAGGATGTTAAGATTGCCAGAAATTCGGAAGTGTGCAAAGGGCACCAGCATCAGCAATGAACCATATAATCAAACCTTGGCCGTTCAGAGGTTGGGAAATTGACCTTACCAGACAAATTTTTCCCTCGTCCAGTAAGGGACATAAGTTCGTACTCGTGGCTACCGATTATTTCACCAAGTGGGTGGAGGCAATTCCTCTCAAGAATGTGACGTCGGATAATATGAATGATTTTGTGAAGGAACACATCCTCTATCGATTTGGAATACCTCAAACCATTACAATAGATCAAGGAAGCCAATTTACATCAGGAGAATTCGATGAATTTGCTGCCTATATGGGAATCAAAATATTGAATTCTTCTCCTTATTATGCTCAAGCCAATGGACAAACTGAAGCTTCTAACAAAAGTATTATCAAATTGATCAAGAGGAAGATTGATGAAAGCCCAAGGTGATGGCATACTATACTTAACGAAGCATTATGGGCTTACATGATGGCTTGTCATGGAGCCACTAAAGTTTCCACTTATCAATTGGTTTATGGGCATGATGTTGTTTTACCTTGGGAGATGAGAACAGGATCCAGACGCCTGTGATTACAAGATGAGCTATCAGTCGATGATTATTCAAAATTATTGAAAGAGGAGTTACAAGATCTAGCCGGCTGTTGGCTCAGAGCTTTGATCAATATCGAAGAAAATAAGAAAAGGATATCCAAGTGGTATGATAAAAAGGTTAATATCAAAGAATTCTCTGAGGGGGATTTAGTATGGAAACTTATATTGCCGATTGGAACCAGAGATCCTAAATTCGGCAAATGGTCACCCAATTGGACAGGACCGTTTTGTATCAATCAAAGCGTTCCAGGCAATGCATATATCTTTGAAACTCTGGAAGGAGAAAAGTTTTCAAGTGCCTTGAATGGGAAATATTTGAAGAGATATTACCAAAGTATTTGGGTTGATGCTTAAACCAATTCTGGCTCCTAGCCGATTTGGTTGAGGATATTTTAATCGGTCTACCCTCGGTTGTTAACAGATTGTTACTTCTAATTTTTAAGCCGATCGGAATTTCGGATGGTCAGCTGATTTCTTAGCGATCGTCCTTAAGACGGATAGCCGATACTCAGTTATCGCCTTTAGCAAAAAAAAAGGGGTGAAATATTTTTCATAGCCGATAAGAGATTCGGATCATGGCCGATGTAACAATCGCCCTTATAACAAAAAATGAGAATATATATATTTCTCTCTCTTATATTTCAACACATGGTGATTACATCTGAACGAAGACACTACAGATTACATATAGGGCTCGTCATCTCCAAAATGATGAGTATTTGGAATCGACGAGTGCCAGAGAGGAAGAATTGGTGGGAAATCTTCTCTAGATTCTGCGACCTTCCTCCAGAACTCGCCGGGATGATAATCAGGATGGTTTGCCTTCCCTTGGGCTACTCTCCACCGATAATGTGTAATTGACACTCTCTCTTGCTACTGCCTAACAGCCATTGACCCCAAGCTGTTCACAAGGGTTCTTCTAGTTGTTGCACCTCCTGACTTCACAAAAGATGCCAGCGAGAGAAACATGCCATTACACTACTTCACAAGAATTCTTCTAACTGCAAAGGAGATGAAGAAGAAGAAGGCAAACAGGCGAAAAGGAGAAGCCTACGTCCTATCAGATCTACTTGTTGCGCCATGGATAAAGTTGTGAAGAAGTCGATGGTTTCGGAAGCTATTTATAGTCAAACACAGGGTGCAATGAAACGAAAGGATAGGAAGGAATCTCAGGAGACGCCAAATATAGTAAAAAACGGAGCAGTTTTCCTGTGAAAAGCTCTACCTCCAATAGTTCATAATGAGGTCAGTGATACATTTCCCCAGGAAAAAAGGAAAAGGATTCGAAAACCGCTACAGGAGGAAATGTACTATGAAATCCGGAAGAGGAAGATCACAGAGGATACTTAAGGATTAAAGCACGAATTTCAGAGCAAAAGAAATTTACTCTGAAACTGGGGGGCATGTGTTGACACCATTTTTTGACACACGTCAGAGGAAAGATGAAGAGACATTAGAAAGACCTCAGGGCCGATAGAGAAAGGGAAAGAAGCAACCAGCCGATGGGTGAAGAAGAAACGTGGCGGAAGAAGAATACGCCAAAAAAAGGAAGATGGAGGTGGGTCAACAATCAAGTTGACGTCGGGTCAAAGTCAATTTGAAGAGTCTGATTCCAATATGAATCGTTAAGTTTTTGGTAGTTATACCTTTAGATTCAAGTAGGCATTGTCGTCATCGACTAGGAGTCAAGTTGTCCTCAGGACATAAATAGAGAAAGATTGTACACACCAAATCAACAAAACCTTTACTTATTTAAGTTGGCGACTTCGCCACCCCTTTTTTACTTCTTCTTGTTTTCTTGTTTCTTCAAACGCCGTTCTTCTAGCTCGTCGGGCAACATCGGTCGACCTCTGGGAAGCTTGTAAGTACCGTTTTATCGAATAACAACTGGGCTTTAACCTCCGGGCGCATCGCTGTGGTTGCCTCTAAGTTTTATTCACAACTTATCGATATCAGCTAGGTTTGCAAGTCTTTTCTTGTTTATTTAGCTTTTATCACCAATTTATCCAGCTTGTAATCTCGTCGTATCGGCTAAATCTCGCTCCTGCGTTGTTCATTACGATACAGCCGATTCAGATCAGGTTTCGAGTGTTGTTCCATAGTGCTTAGTTCGCTCTGCTCTTGCTCGCGCTTTGCCTACGCCATCAAATTGGCTGATCTGGCCGATTTGGTTATACTTGCACTTCGGCTGCTCTAGTTAGCCGATTCGCTCTATAGTGGTATCGGCTGATCGGGTTGTACCTGTTGAAGACCCACTTCGGTTCTCTAGCCGATCTGACCCGCATCTAACGTTTCATATTCTTTCCGTGCCGATCAATAGGTCAGGTCGGCTGGCACTCCTTGTCACATCTCGGGGATCCGTTACGTGTTGCCGTTGAAGAACTTAATTCCATTTTTTTTGTGTCAACAGGTTCGTCTTTCGAGGCCCACACAAATCATAGTGTAGGTCGAACCTGGGAAATTACAAGACATGATGACAAAAGCTATGCATCACACTTTGATCGATCAAACTTCTGTCTTTAACAATTCAGTGCAGAATTTTGTGAAAGAGGTTCTTAGGGAAGAAGTCATGAACTCATTCAATGGACCAGCATATTATCAACCTGACATGAATTTCCCGTTTATTGCCAACAAGAGGTTGTTGATGGTTCAAAACCGTGTTGAAGTTCACCGCAAGCACACGGGTGACTTGGTGCCTTTTTCTCCAAGGGGGGATCCCCAAGGTTCTTGTCAATCCAAGGAGCAAGGGATATACTAGCGTCTAACCAAGAACTAATCTAGTTGATGCAAACCTTTGGATGAGAAATTAACTATAAACTAAGGACTATCTAATCTATGAACTAAGACAAGGGAAAACCAATCCAATCTAGGTTAAACGAGAGACGCGAGATACACAAGTTATGGAGAACATTTGCCCATGGAGTCTATGGGTACTTGAAGATGCAATCGCCAAACATGATAAAACCGATCTAATCTATCTAAGCATGTGAACAAGGTTTAGCCTTTTCCCTTCCCTCGTACTGTCACTACGCGAAGGTAAAATCGATTCTAAGCCTTAAAGAACACAAAACATTGATTCAATCTACGGGAGCGACCCGAAAAGCATGGTGGCCAAACCTTAAGCATTAAAGCATAACCAACGAGGAAGCGATAGATTAAACTCCAAACAATAGTCGGCGATTACACACCAAGATCCATTACAACTCCATGGACAAATGATGAATCTACTCCATCAAGATCCTAAGCAAGGTACTGTTGAATATGGTAGATGCCTCCGATGAAGATTGATCCTCGCCGTCCTCCAACTCCGGTGGTGCCGCGGCAAGGCCTCGGCGTCCTCCTCCTTGTGGTGATCTCCTTGGGGCTTTGGACTTAGCAAATTATCGGCTCTCCGGTGGCTCTCATCCACCGCGTGACGGCTCTCTTCCAACCCCGTCTTGTGGTCGACCTCGGAGGCATTTATTGGCGTCTCTGGCGAATGGTGGCTTCGGCAGGCAATTAGGGTTGCACCATCTTCACACTCAAGAAACGAGGGGCCGAACCGACGTCGAAACAGGCCAAGCCGGCCGGCTTGGGCCGACCGGCCTGGGCCCAATCCGGCCCGGTTCGGTCGCCCCTTCCTCCGTGTGGCTCATCTTGACATTTTGCACTTTTGCCCCATTATTTGTGTCTTTTTGGCGTCATCGACCCCGCGATAAATATAGGGTGTCTCCTCGTACGAAACCCGATCTTTATGTCTTGGTCCTCGGGTATGTTTCGCCGTAGCACCTTGGTGGTTGCCACCCTTGGGAGTAATTTCAACTTGCACTTGAGCACGAATGGAACACCTTGATTACCCTTTTGAACTTGATGTGAATCCGTCCTTTAAGCTCTCGTTTTCCTACAAACACAATATACTTCAAAATGCACACAGGAAGACGTACTTCTTACATCATTAGTATGCCTAGTGGCGGGTTAGTTCCAAAACAAAGCTCAAACCGTAGTGAAACAAGTGCACTAGGTTGACGGAAATCGACCGCAAACATCCGCCCATGCTTAGATCTTGCTCGTCCTCGAGCAAGTTGCTCACAAAAATTATTCATCCAAGGAGTTGAAACGTGCTTCGTCAAATCTTTCCTTACAAGTTAGCCAATCATTCATCTTTAATATAAGAAACATGAGACAAAGTTCACAATGTAAACATGGGCATTTAGAAGTTTACCAATTCAAGACATACCCCACAACTCATACCTTTCACTAGAGATTCTCAACTTCAACCATACTTACTTTCTTACTTCCATTGGAGGGTTTTCATGGGTTTTCAAAATAAAATTCCTGCATTAAGTATTAGACAAAATCCTTCTCCAAGTTCTCACATGTCGCTCATTTAAAGTGGCTATCCTAGATAGTTCATAAACTCTCACCTCCCACCAGTCTCTCATTTATAATGTAAGGTGGAGCTATGAGTATGGCTAGTGAAGTTAACACAAGTATCATCAAGCTAAGAAAATCCTCTAATGGTTGTTCACCTTCCGAGCCAATGATCATGAGAATTAAACCATAATGTAAGGGTATCAAGGAAGTGAAGATTTAGAATGGTGGACATGTGCAAAGGGAAAAGGAATAATGATTTCAAGGCACTAATGATGTCCTCGATGTCGGATTGCACATGGTTGGAATAAAGAAGATTCGTTCTCAACATCGCATCCTCCCTTGCACTTCTCTTGATCTTCACTTGATTCAACACCCCTCTTTATATCTTCCTTGATTTGCCTTGAATTTTACTCCTTTTCCTTCTTTTCTCTTTTTCTCTCTTTCTCTTCTTCTTTTTTCTTTCTTCTTGTGTGCGCGCCCACACATATACACATACACACAAACATATATATATATATATATATTTCTTTCCACATCTTTATCTTCTTCTCTGAAGCCTTTCGCCCATCTTTTTAACATGAATACCAATCTGAATTTTAAATAAAACTTTACCTAAAAACGGAACGAATCTTCGGACATGGGTTGTGTTCAAGGAATAAGATGATGAAAAGATGTTTATGGTTTTGGGTATGGAATCCAACGATGTACGGGCCATTCAATGTGAAATTCCCGTTACCGAATGAATGACGAGGCTAGCCAGAAAAGATATACATCAAGGACATGATCATTGCTCAAAATTAGAACTCCCAAGAGAGTAAAGTCCTAACCCAATTCATCATGCTAAACAACACTTATGGTGGAGTATATATATATATATATATATATATACACATACATATATATATATATGCACATAGCTCATGCTCAAATAATAAAGATAAAACAAAACTAACAAGTAAAAACAAGAAAATAACTTGCACGAGCTAGCTCCCCCCATGCTTGGATCATACAACGTCCTCGTCGTAATCTAAAAAAAGGTACAAGATGGTAGAAGCTACCACTACACCGAGGTGAACACATGGTCGTGATTATTTTATTAAAAATAAAAATAAATCTAGGTTGTCCTCCTAGTAGACATGTTATTATTAAAAGAGAAAAACAAAAATTGCACCAAGTTGAGGTTGAAGGCATACTTACAAGCATTTATGTTTGGAAAAGAGAAGGTTCATGGATGTGTTACCATCTTTTGTAGTTCTTCTTGGTCTTCTCCCGACATCTCCATGTATTGAATGTAACTTTGCTTTGTCTTGATTTTCCAATGCTCCTAAACTTCTGAATTCGATCATGTATGCTTCGTGGAACCAATTGTCGCCCTTCTCTTCGATGTTGTCATTGCCATCTCCTCTTTCTTATTCTCATCATCTTCTTGCTGTCTCTTCTTCAAGGATTTTCTCCTCTGTTGAGAATAGAACATATATCGAAATATAGATTTATTGAAAATTTTATGAAATTATCTTTCCATCATGTGGTCATTCATTGAAAACGGAGTTCAGACACGGGAGTTATGTCCGTTTTACTTCAGCGCTGCGTGCTGTTCAGAACTGATTTCAGGACGTGCGACATTCGATGATTTGGGCATAGCCGCTTGTAGGAACCTCCGATTTCCTTGATTCTTGATTAGTTGGAATCATAACTTCATGAGGCTTCCAAATATCCAAAAATATTTTGTGTTTTCCTTCTGAGACCGTGCAGAATTTTGATGAGATCATTAGCTTCTTGCGCATTGATCCGTAGATGTTGATGATCTTGATCTTCCTATCTTCTAGAGCATCATGTTGTACTTCCATGTTGAATGTTTAGGGCCTCCCCCATGCTTAGCATTTTGCTAGGCATGGAAGAAGACAAAGCATTATCTTAGTCGTCTTTCAATTTCCTTGTCGTGAGAGTTTTTACTTTGCCTGCAAAATATTTTAAGCGCACAAATTCTACCCCCAAGGTGACGGTTGGGAGTAGTTAAAATTGCCAACAATCCAACAATATTTCCTAAGATTCTTAACTTGTGGCATAATTAGTCTAGTGTGAATAAAACAAAAACCTAAAGGGTGTACGTGGGCGCAAAGTGTGTATGCACATGAGAGGAAGGCATATAAAAAAAGACAATGGTTATACCTAGTTCTAAACATCATGTTTACAACTAGGTTGCCGAATTTCTCCATAGCCATAAAGATTTATTTATCTAGGATTAAAACACCATGTATATCCTTAGATAAACAATTCCTTATAGCACAAGAAAAATAAAGCGCAATGCAATGTTTATAAACCAACCAATGCGACATGAAAACATATGAAAAGCTAGCAAGATATATTGGACTTAACGATGATGGTCCGCAATCATGTTTAAACACCACGTTAACACAAGATTGCAAAAGGGAAATACTCATATTGCCACATGAAGCATTAACATAGAAAATGAAGCATTCATTATTAAGCCTTACAAAACAACCGAGCCAACTATATGCAAAACATGTATATGCAAGGGAACAAACATCAAGTTGATGCAATGTGTGCAAATAAATAAATATGATCATGAACATGATAGTGGTTCTAAAAAGAAAATTAAACTTAGATCAATTAGACACATGTTGATCATCATAGGATGGTGTCATTTATTCTCTCTAAGAAAGAAATAAAACACAATGAAACGGGTTGCCTCCCGAAAAGCACTTCATTTAAGGTCTTAGAGCTCGACTTTCTCACATACCTTCTTATTGTCGCGAAGCCATGGTCCTTCATGCAAGAAGTAAAGGTATCTATGCAGCTTTAATCCACTTCCCATGTCGTGCATGATCACTTTTGTTCAATGGATGACTTGCCCAATTTATCTCACATCATCGCTTTCTCCTTCTTTGTCGCCCTTCGGTGCTGCCTCCACTCCACGAAATTTTTTCTTTAGTTTCCAGAACAGGAAGTGTACCAAAACTTTAATCTATTGCACAGTGCACAAAATATCCTTTCCAACAAGTCTTTATTTGCCCAAATTGGACTCCGGACAAGAAAGTTATGCCCATTTTCCTCCGGCGATGCAATCTGTCCCGAGCTGTTTTCAGCATGCGCACCGCTCGATGTTTTCACCATAACTCCTTGCACGGCTCTTCAAACTCGTTGATTCTTGATGCATTGGAAAGAAAACTTAATGGAGCTTCTAAACATATCATTTTATTCATTTGTACACTTCTGAACATATGCACAAAATCTATGAAAACAGCAGCGTCCATTCCGAGATTTTGGAGACGTGTTGATGATTTGTCTTGAAACTCTTTGGGCAAGACTTCTCCTTACATCATTCAAGTCTTGTGTCCCTGCATGGTTAGTAAAATTCGGGCCTTCTCCCGACATGTGCTCTTTTAAGGTCACTAGCTTGACCAAGCGCAAAGCAAGATCGAGATTTACAAAACTTATTGTAAACATAAGCATCCATAATTACAACCACAAGCAAATTGTAGCAACAAGTAAGTGTGTAATTGAAGGAAGCATACATTTCATGCAAAGCACTTAGCTCATCATTAGGCAAAGGTTCTTTAGGCATAGAATTAATTTGTTCAAACAAAGTCATTGCCTCATTATGATCTCAAGAAACTCTAGCTTATCAACATGGTCATCATTGGAGCAAGGCATAGAATTTAAATTATTATTGGTCGAATTCAAGTATTTGAATTTATCATCATCAATACCAATAATATCTTGAGATTTTATTGTATACATTGGCCTTAGATCTTTTTCAACAAGAGTGGTCCTTGGTTCATCTAGCGGTGTTGAAGGCAAATCAATATCAGCGAGTGGAGGTGTCTCTTTGTTACCTTCTTGCATCCCCTCCATCTCATCATGTGGAACTTTTAATTCATCGACTATATTTTCATTTGGCTCTTCTTTGAAGTCTTTATTATCACCCAAATCCTCATCTTCAAAGTCTTGTATGTTACTTTCATTATCTTCCATGTACCGTATGTCGTCGAGATCGCTAGTCACGGGCTCACTCTTTTCTTTATCCTTGAGCACTTCTATGTCTTGATTTGCTAGTGTGTAAGCTTCAATAGCACACAAGCTATAATCTTTTGGAGAGGGACCTTCTTGGAGTGCTTGCTTTATATCATCTTCTTCCCACTCATGTTCTAGCTTGTGTCCTATTTTCTTCCATTCATCCTTTGAATCACTAGCACTTCTCTTTATTTTCTTTATCTCCTTAGCAATAAACTCTTCTTCTCGAATTGGTGCACATATTGTTGTGGAAACGAGAGTTTTTGGCTCATCATGGTAGTGCTCTTCTCTTCCTTCATCATAAATCTTGGAGTTGTCAAATTGGTCGATCCATTCTTCATCTTCTTCTTCAAATATGTTTTGGATTGACTCTCCACTCATCTCTTGATCAAAGATGTCTTCAATTCTTTTGGCGACACGTCGGTGTTCCTCCTTCCTTCAGTGGTTGATTAGGGGGCAAAATCAACTTGAATCCAATCGGATTGATTGAATTCCGCCAATGGTCTAGCATTCCTCATACTTCGGCCTATATTCATGTTAGTTTCAACATTTTTATTGACCGAAATGATATCTCTTACCTTAGGAAGTGGTTCTTTGATTTCTTGTATGGTCGGTTCATCTTTCTTGACCTCCGGTTCGTCTTTTTTTTCAGAAATTTCAGCAAGTGTTTCCGACTTGGTTTTGTCACTTTGCTCCTCCCTACATCGTCTTTGCCAATCTTTAATCAAGGCCGTCCTATCGCTGATTTTTTGTAGGAGTTGGGTGGCTTCCGTGAGTGTTTTCTCCATGAGATCCCCTCCTGCACACATTTGAACATATTCCATGCAACTAGGGATTAGGGAAAATAAAAATGTATGCAAAAGTACATCACCAGGGAATCCGAGTCTTGGTCCTTGTTCAACTAGCTCATTGAAACGATTCCACGCTTGATCTACCCCTTCTTCTTCTCCTTGCTTAAAAGTAATCACTTGCCTCCTTATATGTTGGATCTTGCTTATAGGGAAGAACTTGGCACAAAATTTTTCATCAATTGATTCCATTTTCCCTCGACTTTGAATGACACAAATGAATACCACTTCGTTGCTTCATCGGCAAGTGAGTAGGGGAAGAGATTCCATTTAAACCAAGCATCGGGGAATCCCTCTTGTCGTACCATATTGCATAATGTCGTGAAGTGCTGGATATGTCTATATGGGTTGTTCGTCTCCACCCCTCGGAATGGATTAGTTGCCGCCATCTCGATGATTCGAGCCTTGATCTCATACCTTGTCGCTTCGAGCCTCGAATCCAACTTTTGTACCTTGATGTCCTCACATCATGGGCTGGCATAATCCCTTAATGATTTCTCCAGTTCCTCCAAAGGATGTTCGACGAACGCCATCTAGACAACAAAAACAAAAACAAAACAAAACAAAACAAAAGTTTTCCTAGAAAACTAGGGTTAGATGTTAGTAATCAACAAAGTTAATGCAAGATTAAACGTAGCAAACTAGCTTGCTCCTCGGCAACAGCGCCAGAAAAAGGGTTTGTTGACGGTTCAAAACCATGTTGAAGTTCACCGCAAGCACACGGGTGACTTGGTGACTTTTTCACCAAGGGGGAGATCCCCAAGGTTCTTGTCAATCCATGGAGCAAGGGATATACTAGCGTCTAACCAAGTACTAATCTAGTTGATGCAAAATTTTGGATGAGAGATTAACTATAAGCTAAGGACTATCTAATCTATGAACAAAGACAAGGCAAAACCAATCCAATCTAGGTTAAACGAGAGACGCGAGATACACAAGTTATGGAGAACATTTGCCCATGGAGTCTTTGGGTACTTGAAGATGCAATCGCCAAACATGATAAAACCGATCTAATCTATCTAAGCATGTGAACAAGGTTTAGCCTTTTCCCTTCCCTCATACTGTGACTACACGAAGGTAAAATCGATTCTAAGCCTTAAAGAACACAAAACGTTGATTCAATCTACAGGAGTGACCCGAAAAGCATGGTGGCCAAACCTTAAGCATTAAAGCATAACCAACGTGGAAGCGATAGATTAAACTCCAAACAATAGTCGGCGATTACACACCAAGATCCATTACAACTCCATGGACAAACGATGAATCTACTCCATCAAGATGCTAAGCATGGTACCGTTGAATGTGGTAGATGCCTCCGATGAAGATTGATCCTAGCCGTCCTCCAACTCCTCATTGTGGTGATCTCCTTGGGGCTTTGGACTTAGCGAATTATCGGCTCTCCGGCGGCTCTCATCCACCGTGTGACGGCTCTCTTCCAACCCCGTCTTGTGGTCGACCTCAGAGGCATTTATTAGCAGGCAGTTAGGGTTGCACCATCTGCACGCTCAAGAAACAGGGGGCCGAACCGACGTCGGAATAGGCCAGGTCGGCCGGCCTGGGCCGACCGGCCTGGGCCCAATCCGGCCCGGTTCGGTTGCCCCTTCCTCCGTGTGGCTCATCTTGACATTTTGCACTTTTGCCCCATTATTTGTGTCTTTTTGGCATCATCAACCCCACGATAAATATAGGGTGTCTTCTCGTACGAAACCCGATCTTTATGTCTTGGTCCTCGGGGATGTTGCGTCGTAGCACCTTGGTCCTTGCCACCCTTGGGAGTAATTTCAACTTGCACTTGAGCGCGAACGGAACACCTTGATTACCCTTTTGAACTTGATGTGAATCCGTCCTTTAAGCTCTTGTTTTCCTACAAACAGAATATACTTCAAAATACACATAGAAAGACGAACTTATAACATCATTAGTATGCCTAGTGGCGGGTTAGATCCAAATCAAAGCTCAAACCATAGTGTAACAAGTGCTTTAGGTTGACGGAAATCGACCGCCAACAGAGGTTCAATGAGGTGTTGCCGG
Organism: Cenchrus fungigraminus; assembly: GCA_036936925.1. NCBI lineage: Eukaryota > Viridiplantae > Streptophyta > Magnoliopsida > Poales > Poaceae > Cenchrus > Cenchrus fungigraminus. Next base: position 28,082,293 of record CM072775.1, read on the forward strand.
TTTCTCAGCCGATTCCAACTTGTACTCCCAGCATCGTCACTACAACCCCTCCTTCTACCATGCCGCCACCAACAACTATAGGGGAGTTTAGTCAGCCAGCATCTCAAGGCTTCGTATCAGCTACTCCTAAGTGTCAGGGGTTGAGACCTGGACAGTCCGCAAGGGGGCTACCCAAGCGGTTTGCAGGTTGATGGGAGGATCGGGAACTAACAACGTAGGTGGTAGTTCATGTGATGAACTCGGAACATGGCAAGTATGGCGAAGAACACGGGGATACAAGGGTTTAGACTGGTTCAGGCCTCCGGAGAGTAAAACCCTACGTCCAGTTGTGGTGTATTGCGTGGAGCATGAATGGATGAAGATGTCCCCTCGAATGGAGTCCTAGGCCGCCTTATATGGGCAGCGGGATAGGGTTTCCATTCGAGGTCGGTGGACACGTATCTGGGTCGGTTACAAGGAGTATCCCGTGATACTCGGACTAACCAGCGGCGCCACGCCGCGTGCTGTTGCTTGACATGCACTCCAAGTACCGCGGATCCTCCGGGATCCGGATAAGGTCACCCGGGGTTGTCGGGTCTATGGATAAGGTCTTTGGGCCCACTTGCAGGTCGGCGGGGCTTCTGGCAGGTCGGGTCCACTTGGCAGGGACCTCTGGGACACTGGTCGGTGGGGACCCATGGGTACCCATGTCTCTCAAGCCCCTGATCGACGTTTAGGCGTAGCGGCCGAGACGGGGTCATGTTGAAACTTGGCGAAGACATGGCGCCTTCAAGGTCGTGTAGGGTGCACGGGGATCCAAAAAAGAAAAACCCCTCCCATGCGTGCACGAAGTCGAACATCGAGCTCCTAGAATATGAATCAAGAAGGTCGAAGTGAAGGCGAGTCGGCGACCTTGAAGAACCGCCGACCTGACCTAGAACAGGTAACACAAAGTAGCTCTCGCGACCTTAAGAAAGACCGTAATGCCAACCGTAGGTAGGTCGAGCAGAGAAGTAATGGAAGTAAGCTTCCAATAAGTCGATGTGACGTAGAAGAAGAGGGCGTCTCAAGACGCACTCGTAGAGTAGCCCCCGAGCAGTAAAGCGACCAGAATGGCCGGTTTGATGCTCCAAAAAAGAGAAAGAAAAGGAGAATCTACGACCTTCTGTTGTATTAGCGCGATGCTCTAACCAACTGAGCCAATAGGCCAAAACACCTGGAATCTTGAGGAAGACGCCAAACGCCGAAAGCTTTCATGACCTGAGTCACAAGCGCTGTACTGCCACGGGCCTGCTCCCACGTTGTTGACACCGGATTTCGAAGCATGAATCCTTCATATTCCGAAACTAGGAGGCTTGTGTTGACACCGGATTTTCGTAAATCCTAAGTAACATTGTTGTTAGCGTTCAAGGTCAAATTCCATGTCATGCTGATGCAAGGCTGACAACGTCAAGATCGGCGAGACGGAAAATACATACAGGACACCACATGGATATCAAGGAGATAAAACAAAGGGAGCCCATTTATTTAATAAGCATGCGCACATGCATGGAGTACTTAGCAGGAATGCATGCATAGCAATCGGCAAGAGCAACAATCGGCAAGAAGGAGCAAATATGAATCGGCTAGAGCAAAGGAGAAATAATAAGGATATCATCCACGTGAGGACAATAGCTGATATGCAAGGGAATTAATAAAATAAAGAAGGCAAGAGACAACATTAGGAGGACAAAGTAGAATAAAGAAACAAGGAATTATGGCATGGCTATTAGTGTGCGTGGGCAATAAATAATACGTGAGAAGCTAACATGCATGTGCAAGCTGGCACTTCCAACAGTTCCTTTGGCCGAATCATATACGAGGAAGAGGAAAGAAAGAGTCCAGGTTAGCGTGAGTTAAATATGAGATGAATACGTGGCTGGCCGGAATAAAGAAGACCAAAATTGATCACGTATCCAGACGGATCGTTCGCTAGCAGGACGGAGACGCTTCACGGGAAGGATTCTGCAGATCGGAGGACATAGTCCGTGTATCTTAGTATTTCTCAGATAATGCAGTCAAGTTGTAATTTAGTTAAGAGTTTGTGTCGCTAGTTTCCGTGGCGAGTCAGGAGTCTTTAATTAGGAAGTTGTGCCCATCTAGCCGTATGAGTCTAGAGAAGCTCTGGGTATAAATATAAGCCCATGCCATTGTAATAGTTTTTTATCACACGATCAATATACAAACCCTTTACTTTTCAACAAGTCGGCGACTTCGCCACCCTTTTTTATTCTTCTTGTTTTCTTGTTTCTTCAAGCGCCATCCTTCGAGTTTGTCGGGCTGCATCAATCGACCTCCGGCAGACTTGTGAGTACCGCTTTACCGAGTAATTTCTAGGTTTTAACCTCCGGACGCATCGTTGTGGTTTCGTCTAGATTTACTCACAATTTACCGATATCAGCTAGATTAGCAAGTCTTATCATAATTCTTGTTGCTCTAGCTTTTATCACCAATTATCCAGCTTGAGACTGCATCCTGTTGGCTTTTATTATTTTATTATATTTTAATCATCATACATAGCCGATTAGATCTGTTTCAGGTGTTACCTACGTAGCTTTTGCCTACGTCGTCATATCAGCCGATCTGGCCGATTTGTTCCCTGTATCGGCTGCCTAGCTGATACAATTTTAGCAGAAGACACATCGACTCTGTAGCCGATTCACCCGCTATTTAACGTTTCCAATCTCTTCCGTGCCGATCAATAGGTCAGGTCGGCTGGCACGCCTTGCTACATCCCGGGGATCCGTTACATGTTGCCGTGAAAGACTTTATTCCGTTTTTTGTGTCAACACATCTTGGCACGCCCGGTGGGACACGAAGATAATATTCTACCATAAACAGCCCAACGATGTCCATCACGTACGGTCAAGCACTGGCGAATCTTTTACGCTATGGAGATGCGTTCTCATATGGTCTAGCTCAACAGCAAAGTTATCTGAGATCGTATCATCAGCAGCCGATTACATCGGCTAATCCTGCATTTTCCTACAATCCGGTTCAGCAGCAAGGCTATGAGAAACCAGCCTACGTATATCCTCGGTTATCAAGTACTGCAACATCAAGCGGGGATTTATTCAGCATCCTTGGATACACGTTGCTACCAACGAAACAGGGAGATTTGTTCGACGTTCTTGGATATACGCCTACAGACAATGTTCAGATTCAAGAGTTAACATGCATTCAATGTGTTGCCCAAGGATTGCAATTTATTCCCCACAGTTCACAACAGATTGCTTCATGTGCTCAACCGTCTTGGCCCGGGGGGCTACAGTCTGCTCAGCCATCGGTTCAGTCACGGCAGGCAGAAGACTATCAGTTATCAGTGTCGACTATACGGCTGATGGCATATCAACCGCAAGTAGCGGTTCAGCAACCAATAGCTTATGTATCACAAGCAGAACATCAACAACCTTTGTCTAGGGGGCTGCAATATTCCCAGATGCCAGCCCAACCACCGAAAAATGATTGGTCGCAAGAATTGGCTTCACAGGAGGAAGCATATCACCCTGAAGCATTGAGCTCACAGCCGGTAGCCTATCAAATGCCTCCTGAATCATTGTCATTTATATCGGCACAACTGCAGCTAGAAAAGGACCAATCAGAATTTGTGCAGCAGGTGAAAATTGATGAAGATCAAAGGAGCTGTCGACTGGATGATGGGAATATTCTGTTGCAGTTCACCCATCAGGGATCACCATCGACGACTCATCAGTCTGTTGAAGCACCATCACAGATGTTCTCGGTTGAGTTTCAGAGTGAAAGCCAGCAGTATGGGGAAGAGCACAAATCTAAAGAAATCCAGGAAGACGAGGTCCCAGCCAATTACAAAGATGGAGAAAGACAAGCTGTTAAGATCAGGAATAGTGCTACCTATGAACCAAGTCATAATACATGCAAAATCTACAAAACATTTGGATCAATGGAGTTAGCCATGCTAGATGGTTGTGTAACCAATATTTTATTCCATCCATTGAGGAAAGAAGAAGTGGCCGATAGGTGGATACAAATTGCAGAGGCTGAGCCATGGGCAATTTCTCAAATTATCTATGGACCACTGCACAAAAATATTGCTCAGGAATATCGGCTGCTCGGAGTTTATTTTCCATGGGAGCCGGGTGATCAGGGACACATATATTGCTCTAAAGTGTCGACTATTTATTGCCCGGAAGCATCAGTTACATGGAGATTATTTTCCGTGGGATACAGGTGGGCACCGGCACTATGGACATATCCAGGGTGGTTTGATCGGCTATTTGTTCTTCCAAATATAAAACAGCCGATTGAACTGTACAATAGCTGATATACACTTATCGGCTCTTAGCTCTCGGGTTAGTATAATTAAAAATATACGGCACCAGTGATCTCACCATCGACTTCATCAATGACTACTTCGACGACGTCGACTACATCAACGTCGTTAGCAACAGATCTACGCCGGCTCATCATCAAGTACACATATCTCCGACAATGCCTAATGCCCTATGCGGTATGTATCTACTGATAACTCCCCTACGCGGCAAGTAGAGTAGATCAACTGGCACCAAAACAAATGTAAGTACGTGCGTTGGATGGAGAATTGTTATTGGCTTGTCCTTTTTCTTTGGGATAAAATTTAGTCGATGAAGGAAATGATTTGTCAATATAATCGTCAAAACAAGCTTCACCTCAACTGACACATCATCGGAAAGGCCATATGCATGCCGTATATACTTGGTGACACATACGGAATATTCGACTGCTTGATCCAAATGATAGCCGATGGAGTAACAGAAGAAGAGTCCATGAAATTAACAAGCAAGAGATAATTTCTCAGATTATTTATTGCCCGCTGACCAAAAATATTGTCCAGAGATGTCAGCTAATTGGATTTCGTGTTACATGGGAACTGGGTGACAAGAACAAAAAATTTGTCTCCCTGAAGTATCAGCTACCCATAAGTTATTTTCCATGGGACCTAGTTGAGAGCTATGAGCATATTTATTAAGATTGACATCCTAGAAGAATGCTTATGGTGGAACCCAATCATTAATTCAATAGACGAACAAAACACCACTATGACGGCCATATGCTATTTGTTCAAGCGACTATACATGGGCTATATGTTTTTCAAATATGATTATTTGGCTAAGCTGATGCAAGATGCTGATAGTGGATGGAGGTGGCAGAAGCTGGTCAAGAGCTGATAAGTCAAACTTCAGTCACGGACAGAAGATGTATGCATCAGCCAATGGATGGAAACTGCTACAGTGCCTATTCACATATTTAAGCTAAGCCGATAAAGCTTACCAATTTACAGTATCACATTGAAAGCCGATGGCATCGGCTACATACTATTCAGAATGGTCAATTGGTCTTGAATATGTAAATAAGGATTAGCTAAGTGTTTTGTTTTTTTGAGAACTGGATTAGCTAAGTGTTCTGATTGTGCCATCATATGACGGCACGAAATATACCAAGTATGGCCACCGGCGACGCAACCTCGAGGAGCATTACCAGTATCTGAACTTTGGTCAATGGAAGGTTTCAGACCGGCTACAGAACAATTGCGACATGAGACAGAACCAATTAGATTCATGAAGCTTATGGCTGTTTCTTTAAAGTAACCAATCCAGGTACTATGCTATTATGCATAATAGCCGATAGTTTTCTCGGCTAGTGCATTGTACTTGGAGTCAACACCGCACAACCTCGATCAGTCAAATGATCAAAGTATTTAATGTCATTCAGTCGGAGAAAATAAATTGTCCAGTATTATCGGGCAGTTAATGATGTTGGCCGACGCAAGCTGAAAGTACTGATTACACTCGGCCGATAGGATACTGCACTCGGTAAGATGAAGCTTTTAATGGACACACGAGCAGTGCATCAGTTGATGGTTTGCAACCAAATTAGTCACAGAAGGAGCAGGCTACAGTTATTGGAAGAGGTGGAAAAACAGGAAAGGTGACTGACTTCAAAATCACAACTAGTTCTGACAGAACGTGAGAAGCAACCAATAGAATGATAATCGGCTAAATGCAAATACAGTCGATTTAAATAATGTGTCAGCTATGGAACTACCAAAGATGCGAGATGGATAAGAAGCTGAGGAAGATATGGCCGACAATGGAACATACAAGCTAGAGGCTGATGCTATGCCACACGACAGCGCATCATGTTCAATATTTGTCTATTTTCAAAGACAACCAGAGAAGGATGCAGAGCACCATAAATCGGCTGAGTCATTTTACTACTCACTACATTATCAGATAAACCAAACTCGTGACAAACACTCAAGGGGCCTCAGCAAGAATTGTAGACTACCTACAGCTAAGAAGATGCTATCACGAGACACCAGGGCATGCTGCGAAATGTTTGGCTGAAGATGCCAACACTGAAAGATTGCAGCTAAATAGCAAAATGCATGATTGGAGCACCAGCCTGAGAATTACTGTCAGCAAAGGGATGAGCCCGCAATGAAGAATTTCCAATCGATGGTTCACCGGCCTCAAAAACAGTCAGACTCGAACACATGAGAGAAGCTTGTCAGTTGCTTCTTTAAGATAGCCGATGTTAGTAGGAGGTTTTATGCTAAAAAAGGCTGCTGATGGAGTTACTAGTAAGAGTTAAAAGGTCACCAACGGAATCACTCAATCACCACATCTCAGGAGATTGTCCCTCAGCAAGTACACATCAGTACCGGTGCACCACAGCTACTGAAGCATAATGCTGTCTGGTCGACTCAAAGAAATCATGTTCCAGAGTGGTCCACTGATACAGTTCAATGATCCGCAAAAGTTGGTAATTAAAGAGAATACTGCATGCCTCTGCTACTCATTTAAGTAATTGGCTCGCTAACCAATTATGGAAATTACCAAAACTACATGATAAAAGCAAAAGGGTCATGTAGTGCTATCTCCCGGATGATGTTCATTTATACTTATTGGACAAGAATAAAGCTTATGGCTGATTGTTTTCTTCGGCCAGCCTTGACAATCTGTTGGATTATGTGTTGGACGAAGGCCTGTCGCCCGGCCGAGATTGCTCACGTGATACACATTGATCCGTTTGAGGTGTACATTGGCTATCGATAGCTGATGACGGACCGGCTTGCTCATAGCCGATGGTTTTCGGATTAGAGTCTGCTACTGCCGGCACATCCACAACAAGAGGATCACCAGAAAAGTGCTAGGCTCAACCAAGACTTTTGAAAAGAGCCACGAAGAAGTCAATAAAGATGCAACATCTATGCACTGTTGGAATCCCAAAACATCTTGGCAATAAGCTATATATGGTTAAAAGGGCTGATGCATATTTAAAGCAGAAGGTCAATAGATGATTGGAAACTATGCAACAAAGATAGCTGATATTTTCTAGTTTCGGCTTAAGCATATTTTGCCTCAGGACTTCTGGGGAATCGAAGATGAAAGGTGTTGATTCAGGATTAGGCTAATAGCAGGAATTTCTTGGACCGTACAGCTTCCTGTTTTACGTGCAACTTGGAGCCAAAAAATCAGGAGATCTAAATATTATCTCTTCTATCCACGGAGACTGTGTTATTGGTCATGGAAGAGAAACACATATGTCTGTGGGCTACTTATATTACGGTTTTCACATCCCATTGAAGGAGGGTCCAGGACATATAATTCTCCATTGATGATGATGCAGAGATGACATCGAGCTTAGCAGAGAGAGATGGTAGTAAAGCTAAGCTAATTTGGCATGGTTCCAAAAAATCCAGAATCAAGTAGGCTAACAAGAACTACCAGACCGATGTTGTGTTCTCGGCAGATCATGCAAAGCTACCGATGCTGAAGACAACACATAGATTAATGCTGCTAAGATGACGAAGCCGCACAATTGACGGAGTCAGAAACAAGGTGAAAGTTAAGGGTTGACCCGTATAAAGATCATCCATCAGGAGACTACCATCCAGATTGGCTGCACTCTTCACGGCCGTCATCGTCGAGTCAACAGTGACATCGTGCTAATCGGCCAAGCAGTACAATGCAGACCTACATGATACTTATATTGCCGATGTATGCCAAGCTCGACCAAGAGTCAGGTAACCATGAAGAGATCACCGATATGGTTACTATTGCTGCCGATGCCGCGGCAGAACAAAGTAATGGAGAAATTTGATGAAAGCTGCATAACATAAGACGAAATGATCAAAACAGAGTGACAGAGAGAAGTGCAGTACCAAGAAAATTGAGGTGTTGAATCCATGGAGCAGCTTGCATCGGTCAGATGGAAGAGGTGTCAGATTTACAGAATTTCGAAGCATGAATCTTTCATACTCCGAAACTAGAGAGCTTGTGTTGACACCGGATTTTGGTAAATCCTATGTCCTGTTAAGTAACATGGTTGATAGCGTTCAGGGTCAAATTCCATGTCATGCTGATGCAAGGCTGACAACGTCAAGATCGGCGAGACGGAAAATACATACAGGACACCACATGGATATCAAGGAGATAAAACAAAGGGAGTCCATTTATTTAATAAGCATGCGCACATGCATGGAGTAATTAGCAGGAATGCATGCATAGCAATCGGCAAGAGCAACAATCGGCAAGAAGGAGCAAATATGAATCAGCTAGAGCAAAGGAGAAATAATAAGGAAATCATCCACGTGAGGACAATAGCTGATATGCAAGGGAATTAAAATAAAGAAGGCAAGAGACAATGTTAGGAGGACAAAGTAGAATAAAGAAAGAAGGAATTATGGCATGGCTATTAGTGTGCGTGGGCAATAAATAATACGTGAGAAGCTAACATGCATGTGCAAGCTGGCACTTCCAACAGTTGCTTTGGCCGAATCATATACGAGGAAGAGGAAAGAAAGAGTCTAGGTCAGCGTGAGTTAAATATGAGATGAATACGTGGCTGGCCGGAATAAAGAAGACCAAAATTGATCACGTATCCGGATGGATCGTTCGCTAGCAGGACGGAGACGCTTCACGGGAAGGATTGTGCAGATCGGAAGACATAGTCCGTGTATCTTAGTATTTTTTAGATACGGCGGTCAAGTTGTAATTTAGCTAAGAGTTTGTGTCGCTAGTTGCCATGGCGAGTCAGGAGTCTTTAATTAGGAAGTTGAGCCCTTCTAACCATAGGAGTATACGGAAGCTTAGAGTATAAATATAAGCCGAGGTCATTGTAATAGTTTTTTATCACACGATCAATATAGAAACCCTTTACTTTTCAACAAGTCGGCGACTTCGCCACCCCTTTTTTATTCTTCTTGTTTTCTTGTTTCTTCAAGCGTCGTCCTTCGAGTTCGCTGGGCTGCATCAATCGACATCCGGCAGGCTTGTGGGTACCGCTTTACCGAGTAATTTCTATGCTTTAACCTCCGGGCACATCGCTGTGGGTTCGTCTAGATTTATTCACAATTTACCAATATCAGCTAGATTAGCAAGTCTTATCATAATTCTTGTTGCTTTAGCTTTTATCACCAATTATCCAGCCTGAGACTGCATCCTGTCGGCTTTTATTGTTTTAATATATTTTAATCATCATACATAGCTGATTGTATCTGTTTCAGGTGTTACTTGCGTAGCTTTTGCCTACATCGTCATATCGGCCGATCTGGCCGATTTGTTCCTTGTATCGGCTGCCTAGCTGATACAATTTTATCAGAAGACACATCGGCTCTCTAGCCGATTCACCCGCTATTTAACGTTTCCAATCTCTTCCGTGTCGATCAACAGGTCAGGGCGGCTGGCACGCTTTGTTACATCCCGGGGATCCGTTACGTGTTGCCGTGAAAGACTTTATTCCGGTTTTTGCGTCAACACACGTAAGGCACAAGCCGATGTCCACTTACAAGGGACAAAAGCACCAGGATGTAGTCAGGTAGGGGAAAGGTGCGCCAACACCTCCCACGAATGAACAGTGACCTCGTGCTCCACGTGGGAACAATGACCTTGAGGATAAGGACGCCGTGCAAGCTGGGTTGCGGATAAGATCGGAGGCCGAGTTGCTACGGGTATAAATAGGTGCCCACGCAATTGGGCAAAGAACCGAAGCTGCCTGTAAAAGCCAGGGCAATGCTGTGTACTAATTTCTCCACTCCTTGGACTTTCGTCTGTCCACCAGAGCATAGAGCTAGTGCCGTTCATCCTTGGAGCTAGAAGAATGCTTGTGAAGCCGGAAGAACTTGATCAGCCTCTTCTCCTGCGCCCACCGAGGAATCCAGGTGCTGCATGGGGCAGTACTAGCGTCGGCGAGCCTTACATGCAGAAACTTGACATTATGCTGGAGGCCACCATGCTCCACCAGGGGAGGCCCGAGGTGATGCTGTGCACCACAGGAAACCTGTTGGAGCGCGAGTAGAGGTGGCTGTGTGGCAGCTACCTCTACAACGGCGGTAGAGGTCTTCAACCAGGTCCTGAAGCTAGAAGAAAACTTGCGATGCACCTTATTAGTGTAGACTACATCACAAACATTATATAGGGTAGCTCAGGGCCATTAATGTCTTTGTATCTTGTAATTGGCCAAGGGCCAAAGTCCTTGCAGCTTATGAAGCTTTATGTATGCATTTGTATGACAAATGGTATTTTCCAAGTAGTTGTAGAGGCGCCCAGGCAGCAATGTTATGGCTACCATGGTCCCAGCAGGGCTATGTTAGCACGCCAACCTTCGGGAGGTCTTAAGAAGCGACAAATAGCCAGTGTCGACCTGAATTGACACGGCCGTTGTGCAGTGACACAACGCAGGGCGTCAACCTGAGAATTTTAGGTCTAGGCGACCTAGAAGGCAGCAGGGCCTTAGCAACCTCAAGAAGGAGCTGTAGTTATGACCAGGAGGTCGCCAACGGGCAGTGGACCCTTTAAGCACGGAGCCGTCGGTGTAAACCCGCCGTTGTAGGCCGAGGCGACCTAGAAGGCAACAGGGCCTAGGAGTCGTTGGTGTAAACCCGCCGTTGTAGGCCGAGGCGACCTAGAAGGCAACAGGGCCTAGGAGCCATTGTTGTAAACCCGCCGTTGTAGGCCGAGGCGACCTAGAGGCAGGAGGGCGCCATCAACCTCACGGAGGTGATGTAATAGACCCGAAGGTTGTCCATCGGTCAGGAGACCTTGAAACAGAAATCATTGGTAGTATAGTAGGGGTCTTAACGTAGGGCATGACGGGTCCATTAACGATGGGTCATTGACCACGGAACCAACGGGCATAGACTCCCGCATGGCGCGAGCCGTTGCTGCCTGTGACCGTTACGCCGAAAGAGCCGTTTGGACAGAGATCCGTGGGATCGTTGTTGACATTTCTTAACGCAATCACCTAAGAACAGGTTTGAAACCCATCCTGGTAATAGCGCTAGAAATGCTAGTTGGTAAATCTTAACGTTTATAGAGATCCGCAAGCGCACGGAAGTACCATTGTAGCATTTCCCCAAAGGAGTATTCCAAAGGGTATCGAATCCAAGGAAGGCATTGGCGGAATGACAAGATCAACTCTATTGCAATGAGTATAGATCATAGACGGAAACAAACCAGACACTCAAGTGCAGGGGTAAAGATATGATAATAGGGTAGTGTGATCACACACACACTCATGCATACTAACACAACTTTATATGAAATAGATAAATAACTGAAGTAGATCAAAGTCATACAAATGAAATAAGACACAAGATAACTCATACCTAGATCCCAAAGTAGATTTGGAACCTGAATTAGAACTACTCTAGCCTACCTCCTAGCCTTGAGACTAAAAGTGAGAGAGGTGTTGCAAGTGTGGATATCCCATAAGTGAGCCCCCTCACCTTCTATTTATAGGCCTGTGCACCAGCGAAGAATGGAGGCAAACACCCCGGGGAAGGCGCCTAGGACCAATGGAGAGCCACCACGTGCAAGCCCCTGAGTGGCGGCCTCAAGGTCGGTTCGGCCGACCCCTGGGGTCGGTCGACCCCCTGTGGGCCCCTCTCGGGGTGTGCTTCCTCCTGGAGGCTGCCCTGTGGGTCCTTAGGTCAGTTCCCGGTGTCCACCCTATTTTGGCGCGGTTTGCATGCCTTTGTGGGCCCATGGATCTATGTGATGTCCACGTGTCACACTCTGATTCGTCAGGGGTTGCTTCACTTGGATTGCTTGCATGGCATGCATGCATGGCTCCCTAGTTGGCAGGTTTGCATGCATGGCATCCTTGTTGGCAGCCCACCTAGGATGAGGTGATGTGGCATGGACCCTAGAAGGTGAGTTTGGCACTCTTTTCTTGCTTATTTTCCTGCAATCAAATAATCTCCAAGGACAAGTGGAACTACATTATTCTTAACTAAATACGTGTAAGAAATGCCTTATGCTCCTTTCTTCATGAGTATATTGATGGCTAAAGTAGGTACTTAACAGCCGTCAACAACTCCCCCAAGCTAGCCTCTTGCTCATCCCGAGCAAGAGATCAAGAACTTAGGTTGGTTGATCAGGTGTTGCTACGATGTTGTATTCCTAATGTATAACAAGGTACAACTAGGTACTCTATCAAGTGTTGAAAAAGTTGGCATTGATCTTACCTTACACTCGATTGATATGGGGCATGTAGCTTCACTTGCCTTGGGCGGTTGAAAGATAGAATGGTTGTATAAAGATTACTAATCACATGTACCTTGATCAGTTATCAATCCGGAGGTTTTGCAGGTTTTCAAAAGAAATCAAAGTTCCTCAAATGATACTCTCGGATCGCTCAATGTGTATGATTCCTCACCAAGGCTTTGGTTTGCCTTCTTTCACTACCTACTCCTAATAAGCTGATATGTGGATCTGTAGGTAGGGAAAACATGTGGCATACCTGTTTCTCATATATTGTTGAGTCGAAAACCGGATCCTTGGAAGAACAAGTCATACACCCTGATCAAGATGTGCAAAAGTGTGTGTATGGTGGATGGATAATGAACTCCTCTTTGCATGATTTTTACTCTCCTCCTTTTTGAAATTTTTGAGACTTGGGCTATGTCTCTTTATTCTTTTCCTCTTTTTTTTTATGCATGCCCTTGAGCATGTTTCTTTTCTCTCTTTTTTTTAACATAGCTCATAGTCCTTACTGAATATTTTTGGAGGTAGAGTAATCATGAAACATGCGCGGAGCTTTATTTTGTGGAATGGATGGGAAATGGATGAAATGATGGTTGCTAACTTCCAGTGTAGAAGTTTCGCATATGGTGTTGTGTACGTGATCTTGATCATAGGAGTATGACAAGTTACTTGCCGAGGGTCACAACAATTCGACAAAACTCAATGAAGAAATCAAGTAGCATATGTGGAGATTAACAGAAGCTAAGATCTACATATGGCCTTGGATAGGAATTTCTTATCATTGAGGAACTTATCATTTTAACATTTCTCAAAAGAAAACTCCGGATATCAAACATCACTCAGTACTAGCTCATAGCAACTCTATTATGCCATATCATACCTCGCAACAACTCAGGCAAAGATCATGCTTTTTGCTACCCACAAATTTCAAGCTCAGGTTCGATCATATTTCAAGCTCAGGTTCGATCATACTAGCCAACAAACTCAAAACTTGGATAGGATACTAAGTTGTAAACAAGGCATACAAGAGAAATAAACAGAGCAACTATTCATCATTTCAACCATGGAGAATAAGAACACTCTTACCGCGCATATGAAAACAAACTAATTTAAGAAAGCAAATAAATATTTTTGGTCTTTTTAACTTTTTCAAATTTTTATGTGTTTTTAGCGTATGGGGTTCTGAAAACAATAAAAGATACAAGTCATAGCGTATGGACCCCCATTCTAGCTTCAGGCTCACTGCTGTGGAGGGTGGTATCCCAACCACGCGTAGTAAGCCCTCTGCTCCTCCAGCTGTCGCAGCTGTCTCTGCTCCATGGTGTGAATCCTCTCGCCCGTCATACGCTGCCAGTCCCGAGTGGACTCAGCCTACTGGTGCATCGTCTCCTCCATAGTACGGACGCGGATGTTGAGCTCGCTCATCTGCTGAGTGAGGGTGGCCCCATGAGATGACGAGCGCAACCCGGACGATGAGGACGAGTCCCCGTAGGTAGCACCGGCGGGCCGAACCCACTCGCCACTCCCTGCATTAGCCCAGGTCGAGCTACTCGCACCCGGCTGACTCATGGGTTGGTCCCAACCGGGGGCATATCTGGGTGTAACTCTGGACATGTACCCGGCCGAGGCCCATGCGCCATATAGCGGTGGTGTAGGCTGAGGCTGTGGCTGAGGTGACGGTTGTGGTGATGGCTGTGGCGGCGGATGTTGTGGCGGTTGCTGTGCTGTCGCTGCCCTCCTCGCTGCACTCCTAGTGACCCTGTCTCCAGAAACACTAGAACGACGAGGTTCCTCAAGAGGAACGGTCAGTGGCCCTTGGCCGTACAAACGGAAATCCGGGTTAGGTAACCGAATCTGGTTTGCGTGGCCAGGGTAAAAGAAAACCAAGGAATCATCCGGGCCCTTTTTAAGAGTATGTCCTTCAATCAAATACGCCTCATCTATCATGGCCCGGGGAGAATCAATGTAGGGAATGTTAGCCCCCTAGTGAAATCCCAAGACCCGAAATGATACGTGTGATCAGGGACGTACACTCAATAGAACCTGTCATCCTAAAATTTGTTAACCACTGCCGAATCATAGCTTGCACTGGGGTGATTTTGATTCGTCTGACCGCGGTGTATAATATCCTCATCTCGTCTGTGCGCACGGTTCGAACATCATCCCTCGGAAAGAAAGTAATGGTGAGCCACTTGTGCCACAGTTGGAGAGTCAGATGCAATATATCATTGCACCGAGGTGCTAACTTGCCACGGACAGGCCGACCAGAAATCTCTTCCCAAAAACTATCTCGAATAAAATCACTGCAAGCTTGATCGAGAGAAATAGCACAACGACGATGAAAGCCGAGAGCACAACTAAGATCATGCCATGAGACTCGATACGACGTTCCATGGAAATGAAACGTAATACCGGCCTCATCCTCCCGAAGAGTACAGAGAAACTGAATGGTGAGAGGCCTAGAACCGATCTCCCACACCGGAACAAAGTTCTCCCAACCAAGAGCATGCCAAATGGAATCAAACTCGGAGTCCATACCTGTTTTCTCGAGAAGGGCCGAGTCGAACTCCTTGGTGTTGGCGAAGACTCGATCCTTGATGAGAGCATAGGCCAGTCTCTCCCGGTCGTCCCTCAAGTCGATGAAGGCGGCATCGGTGTTGATCACCCCTTCGGCTCGTGGCGTAGGTAGCTCATCCTCTTCCTCTTCTTCACGGTCGGTTGACATTGGACTTGGTGTAGCTCCGGAGTGGTGAGACGAGCCCTCTCCGTCTCTAGAACGGCGTGAGCGGGTCACCTTCCGGTACGCACCGGCAATCCAATTCATCTTGCACAACAATGGGACAACACGAGCAACTCGGTGATGGGTTAGTGAAATCGAAATGAAATCCTTACCGAGCTTGCTCCACCAATATTCAATATTCAGCGACAAATTGGAGAGAGTGCTTGACACTTCCACTTGAGCAAGAAATCCAAGAAAACCAAAGAGCAAGAGCAAAGAGGGAGAGAGGGTGATGGAAATGAGTGAATGGGTGAAGAAACCCCTCAAACCCCCTTCTATTTATAGGCAACCGAGCCAGGCACCGGGGTAGAGGACAAGGGCAACGGCTAGGAGCCGTTGGAAGAGGCGGGGCCCACATGACCGTTGGCCAAGGTCGGCCGACCCCTGGGGTCGGTCGATCCCCTGCCGGGCCCGCCTGCTCCCAACTTTTTGCCACAACTCTCTAACGGCTACCTGATGTCCTGCCCAGATGTCTAGGTCCAGATTCGCCCAAAATGTTGCTCGAAAAATTATTCTTTCATTTTCCACTCAAGAAATTATTTTCAGAATTTTATTTGAAAAGGAAAATTGGCTAGAAAAATCTAGCATGCAGATGCAAGGATAAATCAAATATGCATTTGGAAAAAATTAAATAAAACTTTGGAAGGGAAATATGAGATAAATGCCAATTTTACCTTTTGGCAAAAAGGACTCATCTTTTTAAGTCTGAAAGCGAGACTTTTCTCGGTGATTAATTCCACTCGTCACCCCATTCCCGAGAAATTGATGGAGATGACTTCTGTATTTCCCACCACACCCTTCTTGTTTTCTTAGGCTTTGTTGGAGTGGTGGGAAGTCGCGGGGGCTGTAGCTCCATCCATGCCCCTGATTGCTCATTTTGGCCCTGCAGTGTATAGCATTTCTCTTTTGGTGTTTGAAATCGGAAGATCAAGTTCCTCTTCCCAATGCGGAATTGGATCGTTCCGACTGCCACATTGATCCTTGCGTTGGCGTCACTCAGGAACGGTCTCCCAAGAATGAGCGGCATTCCCTCATCATCTTGCATATCAAGGACCACGAAATCTGCAAAGACGCATGAACCTTGGACGAATACCAATAAATTCTCTACGATCCCCTCTGGATATCGGATCAATGCATCAGCAAGTTGGACGGCTGTCGCAGTTGGAGTTGGAGCTGGATACCCCAATTGCTCAAACATGACTTTGGACATAAGGTTAACACTTGCACCAAGGTCATAGAGAGCATGCTTAATCTTCTGGTAGTATATCTTGCAGGTGATAGTCGGATAACCAGGATCTTTCTTGTGTGAGATTGTTGAAGATTCCCATGGGTCAAGTATTTGCTGTATAGGCTTCCCTGCATAGTCAGTGGCTTGTGTCCGCCCAGAATGCTTACCCCATCTGGTGGACACTACACAAACATTTTCACAGGAGGACACGGGTTGCCCCGGAATCTTCCCGTCTTCAGCAGAAGCAGCTAACTGGGCCAACTGGGTTTCTATCATCATATTAAAGCTCAACTGGTTCTTTAGAGCAGACGAAAGGCTATCAATTTTAACATTAAGGCTCTCAAAGGCCTTACCATAGGCAGCTGTTTTCTTATTAAAACCTTCATTAATCTTAGCTTGCCCAAAGACTAGATCTTTCAAGGAAGGTTGGTTTGGGTTGAAAGAATTACCTTGATTACCTCCTTGATAATAAGGGCGCGATTGATTCCACGTTTGACCTCCTTGTGGATGATAACCGTTGTAATTGCCGTTCATGTACATCACATCCTCCAGAGTAGTAGGGCAGTAATTCCCTGAATGCCCAGTATTACCACAGACTTCGCAAGTCATGCGAGCATCCATAGCTTGAGTAGTGGTGGCCATGGCAGCCTTCTCATTGGCTAGATCATCCATTCTCTTCATCATTAGGTCCATCTTGGTGTGCAACATATCCGCTTCCTTGACGGTATGTGTACCCCTTTGACGTGGCTGGAGTCAATCATCACTCCACCCTTGATTGGTAACCATCTTCTCAATCAATGTAGTAGCTTCAGTGATAGTAAGAGAGTAGAAAGCCCCTCCAGCTGCAGCATCAATATGGCCTCGGGCTGTCGGAGTCAGCCCATTATAGAAACTCTGAAGAATAAGCCAGTTGTCCATCCCATGATGAGGACAAGTCAGGATGTACTCCTGGAGTCTCTCCCAAGCTTCGGGGATAGTCTCATTTGCCGCTTGCTGGAAACTTGAAATTCGCCGCCGAAGGACATTGGTTTTGCCCAACGAAAAGAACTTTGCGAGGAATGCTGCGGAGCACTTTGCCCAGGTGTTAATCTCTACACGGTGAGCATAAAACCACTGCTTTGCCTTTCCCAAGAGGGAGAAGGGAAACAGTCGCAGACGAATAGCATCTTCCTCCACTCCTCGTATAGTGAAGGTACTGCATAGTTCCAGGAACTGCTGCAGGTGGGCGCTCGCGTCTTCATTAGGCTTGCCACAGAATGGGCTAGCCCGTACCATCGTAATTAAGCCGGTCTTGATCTCGAAGTTTCCATTCCCAGTGTTGATCACGGGGCCTGTCGGCACATGGTCAGCAGAGGGAGTGGAATACTCACGAAGAGTCTTCTCGATAGGGTTGGCCATGGAAGTTGATGCGGATGGTACAAAGGAAGCTGGATCAACTTCCGAATGTTCACGAGAAGGAGAGCCGAAATGATTTTGTGCCTTCCTTACGAGTGACTCAGGATCTTCAGTAAAATTCGATGGCAAGTCGAAACCAGTCATGCACTACCTGTCTTCATCATCAATAGACAAAGAAGACAATCCAAGTTAGCCTGCATTGAGAACTGTTTTATTCCTGTCATGATTATAAACATATGCAAACTGTTGATATGTCATCCTTAAGCCTTCCCCGGCAATGGCACCAGAAATGCTTGTTGACATTTCTTAACGCAATCACCTAAGAACAGGTTTGAAACCCATCCTGGTAATAGCACCAGAAATGCTGGTTGGTAAATCTTAACATTTACAGAGATCCGCAAGCGCACAGAAGTACCATTGTAGCATTTCCCCAAAGGAGTATTCCAAAGGGTATGGAATCCAAGGAAGGCATTGGCGGAATGACAAGATCAACTCTATTGCAATGAGTATAGATCATAGACGGAAACAAACCAGACACTCAAGTGCAAGGGTAAAGATATGATAATGGGGTAGTGTGATCACACACACACTCACTCTCTCTCTAAAGGGTCCTAGGCATAGGAGGCGACACACGAGTTAGTTCTAGGTTCTAATGTACTATACACATAAAGCTGGAAGGAACGAGTTAGATACACTAGCGTTGAAGAACATTGACTTGAGCACCCAGGTACCACGGGGAGATAACCTCCCGCGTTGCTTCTGCACAACTCCGGTTGTTATATTTTAGACTCCTACAGCTTATCCGAACGTGGGGGATTTCAGAGGACCAACGGCTGTCACTACCGCGGCCTACCCCAAGACAAACCGTGGGATAAACTCATAAGTAAGGTAGCTACGCAACCCAAGCACCATGCTTACATTGTTAGCCGGACTTGACCGGCCCGGGCTATTGTGACCCAGGTCAAGCCACCAGATAAACCAGCCAATTACACCGAGTACCGTAGCTCAAGCACAGACTTCATACAACACAATCATGCAATCTTATTAGATCAAACGAGGTTATGTACACAAACGGATTTGTGTTTTCCTATGTCTGTTCAACTGGATCAAAGGGTCGTGTTCGCGAAGAACACGAGCCTCTAACTTATGAACAAACACCAGAAACATGTAAAAGTCACCCATCAAGTGGATCGAAAGGCCTTGTTCATCAAGAAGAGGAGCCTCTAAATGATGAACAGGTGAAGAACACATGAACAAATCACTCATGCATAGTAACACAACTTTATATGAAATAGATAAATAACTGAAGTAGATCAAAGTCATACAAATGAAATAAGACACAAGATAACTCATACCTAGATCCCAAAGTAGACTTGGAACCTGAATTAGAACTACTCTAGCCTACCTCCTAGCCTTGAGACTAAAAGTGAGAGATGTGTTGCAAGTGTGGATATCCCATAAGTGAGCCCCCTCTCCTTCTATTTATAGGCCTGTGCACCGGCGAAGAATGGAGGCAAACACCCCAGGGAAGGCACCTAGGACCAATGGAGAGCCACCACGTGGAAGCCCCTGAGTGGTGGCCTCAAGGTCGGTTCGGCAGACCCCCTGTGGGCCCCACTCGAGGTGTGCTTCCTCCTGGAGGCTGCCCTGTCGGTCCTTAGGTCGGTTCCCGGTGTCCACCCTGTTTTGGCGTGGTTTGCATGCCTTTGTGGGCCCATCGATCCATGTGATGTCCACGTGTCGCACTCTGATTCGTCGGGGGTTGCTTCACTTGGATTGCTTGCATGGCATGCATGCATGGCTCCCTAGTTGGCACGTTTGCATGCATGGCATCCTTGTTGGCAGCCCACCTAGGATGAGGTGATGTGGCATGGACCCTAGAAGGTGAGTTTGGCACTCTTTTCTTGCTTATTTTCCTGCAATCAAATAATCTCCAAGGACAAGTGGAACTACATTATTCTTAACTAAATACGTGTAAGAAATGCCTTATGCTCCTTTATTCATGAGTATATTGATGGCTAAAGTAGGTACTTAATAGCTGTCAACAGTCGTCGAGAATCTCGCAGAAACAAAGAGACGTTGGGCACGGCTGCCCGCAGCGCTACTGTGGCCCATCTATAAAAGGTTGAGTGAAGGGCCAGAGACCTCACTCGGTTGCATTTCCACCCCGATTTAGGATTCCACTTTCACCGCAAGAGCAGTCCACGCAAGTCCACCGGCACCGCCGCGCTTAGATCTGCCTCGCCGTGCGCCGCCGCATGCACGTGAAGTCCCTCGCAGTGCATGGGGCTAGATCCACCGGCATACAAGAAGAAGAGAAGGCTCCCGATCTTGCACCACAGCCGGAGAGTATCTGGGAGCCCTCGACGGTGACGGAGGAGCAGCTCCAAGGTCTGGTGGCCCGCGGGCTGCTGAAGCCCAAGGAGGAGGTGGGCTGGAGGCCGGCGACCGGTGAGGCCTTCCCCACTGAGGGGACCGGCGAGACCATCGCCTTCGTCTCGCACATCAAGCGCGGATTCGGAGTCCCCACAGGCGACTTCTTCCACGGGCCTCTCCACTACTACCGGATTGACCTGGTACACCTCATCCCCAACGCTATTACCACCATTTCGTCCTTCATCCACCCGTGTGAGGCATACTTGGGGATACTGCAACATTTCCACCTGTGGTGGTACTTCTTTGAGTTGAAGAAGACGGGGCAGTCCGAGGTCGTGGGGAGCGTTGGCTTCATGCTCCGCCGCTACATGAATTCGGTCTACATCAACATGGTGTTGCCGGACAACACCACAGGCTAGAGGTAGGGTTGGTTCTACATCGATAACCCGAAGCCGGCGCTACCAACAAGGTTGGGGTACACGCCGGTCCCGGTGCCAGAGTGAGTCAACCAACTGACGTCGCGGGAGAACGATGCCATCAAACCGCTGCTGGAGGACCTGGCGGGGCTGAAGGCGGAGGGGCTGACAAGGGGTGCGGTGACGATCAGCTTCAGCCGGCGGCTCCTGCAGCCGATCCAAGATCGGGTGCACCCAGCGTACGAATACTGGGGCCAGGTCGACCCCACCCGGGTGGCGCAGCGCAAGGTCTCCAAGGAGGAGATGGTGAACCGGGTGAAGGACCTGTTCGTCGGGCGGATTTGCAACTAGTCGTGCCCCAAGGCGCACAGCTTGAAGCGCCCCACGAAGTCGTAAGTCGCCTTCTACCCGGTCGACGTTAGTCATTGTTCATGTAATTTGGAAGTTCGACGATTGTGACGAAGGTCGTCTGATGCAGGGTCGTGAGGGTGTGTACTGGTGCCCGGCTCCGCTGCCTAATGAGGACGAGTGGAGCTTCAAGGTCAGGGCTACAGAGGACGTCGAAGCGCCTCCACAGTATCCCATCAACAACTACCTCTCTGACTCGACGGTGGAGAGTAGTGACGACGAAGATCCCGCCGTGGGGAAGGCGATGGAAACTGTCGCGTCGTCGATGCGGCACAAGTGGCAGGTCGCTGGCAAGATGTCAGCATCCAAGGCTGCCGTAGTGATCTCCTCCACCCATATAGTGGAGAAGAAGAAGAGGAAGAGAAAGGATGCCACCGCGTCGGCGGAGACGACAACGACCAGCGCCGAGGCCGAGACGGACGCCAGAAATGATGACGACGCAGGGTCGCCTAGCACACCGACTGAGGAGGTACTCCCGAAGCCAGGCGCTGGGGGGGACCGAGCGACGCAGGGTCACTGAAGAGGGCGAAGAAGGCTCCACCCAAACCGATAAAGCTCAGTTTGATACTTGGTATCAAGTAAGTCGACAAACTTGACCCAGTCATGTTGAGCTCTGCACATCTTGCATGCGTTGTTGTTGACGGACTTTGCTTCTTGGCAGGTCGACCTCTGCTACCTCGCAGAGCGGCAAGAATGCCGCAGGCCAGAAGGCCTTTGGGCACAAAGGGACGAAGACGCCGGTGAAGCAGTCACTGGCGGGGTCGGTGGGGGACGTCTCAAGATAGGCTCCTGGGGTTGTGAAGACAACAACGTCGGCGGCGACGGAGGTCGCATCCAGTGGTACTCAATAGGTTGAAGGGCCTCCGCAAGATCCGCCCGTGTCTGACCCACCGCCGACACGGGAGGTGCAGATTGGAGAAGGGAGCAGACCTGGCAAAGAGAACGAGGACGACATGTGCCTCTATGCCGGGACCCCATGGGAGAACGACATCATCGCTGACCGCCGCGACCTGGAGGACTTCAAGGCGGTGCAGCAAACGATTGCACGGACACTGTCGGTAAGACCTTTCTTCTGAGGGAGCCTCTACTTTGGTCGTTCTAGTATTGTTTGGAGCTGACCGTGTTCAATGCAGTCTTTTGCTAAACGAGCACAGGCCCGGGCGCACCTGGCGAAGGAAGGTGCCATGGCCCATATGGAGGCAACTGAGGCTCGGGAGCCCGTGCTGCAGGCCAAGATCGAGACCGCGGTGGAGATCCAACACGTCAAGGACGCCATGTCCAAGCAGGCGGAGAAGGAGATGGCCGCCCTTAAGAAGGAGCTGGCAACTGCCCAGAAGAAGGCGGAAGATGCCGAGGAGGACCTCAAGGTCATCGTAGATGGTATGCCTTACCTTACACCCGACCTTGATTTCTGGAGGTTGCAGCATTTGCTGACCTTGATTTTGATCTTTCCAGCTGCCAAGAAGAAGGAGGATGCCTTGAAGAAGCAACACAAGGAGTCCAAGGACCAAGTGAAGAGCCTCAAGGAGAAGACCATGCAGCCCAGGATAGTGAGTATTATTTTCCCGAAAAGCTGCATATGAGCATGGTGTACGTCGGGACCTGGAGATCGATCTCTCTCGATCCATACAGAGCATCATTGATCAACAAGCGGTGGTTGCAGATCCTGAGAAGCAATTGGGTGACCTCAAGGTGGCCTCTGAGTACCTGATGGACACTTGTGTCCCTCAGGAGGAGGGGGCAGAGCCCAAGGAGCTAGTTGCCCGTCTGGACGAGGCGGAAGGCCGAATGAAGACGCTGGTGCTGGATACCAGCAAGCTCGTCGTGGCTGCAGCATTGGCTTCGGTGAAGTTCCACGAGCCCAAGTTTGACCTGCGGAAGGTCACTAAGGATGTCGACCTGTCGGAGCTAGTGGGGGCAGAGGACGTCCAGGCCGCCACGGAGGAGGTCATCAAAAAGGTCGACCTCTAAAATTGTAGTTCAGAGATGTATCAAACTGTCAATGTAGACGAGGGTGTGAACCCTTTTGACGATGTACATAAACTGGCATGAATGGAAAAGGTCCCTTTTAATTAAAGAGCATAACCCCTTATTTGGCAAAAACACCTGTTATGATAACTCATGGGCAATGTAGTTGCAAAACGTATCCCCTCCGCTGACCCAACTCAGTGGAGGAATGGCTTACCGACTGCACGGCTCAGCGTGGAGGCTTAGGTACAGCAGCGCGCGGAGGGGGGCCTTGCACCCAAGGTCTCGCAACCACACGGCTTAAGAATGCACATAATAAGCATAAGAGTCGTGGTAAGGGAAAACGCTTTAAGAAAGAAAAGGTAAAACCCCTCAGGTCGTAAGACCCTTAGATTGGCAAAGCCAAGCCCCCGAGCGGGTCGGGCCCGGCCTTAGACCAAGCCCCCGAGCGTATCAAAGGGGGAGGGATGAACAGAAAGTACAAAGAGACCCAAATGTAGGTCGACAGGAAGCCTGCCGAAACGGAATCTGATTTTTATTGATTATAAACTACAAGAGGATAGAGTACATAGCTTTTTATTTTGATACAAGGCTCCTATGGGTAGAACCGACGTAAGTGCTCGATGTTCCAGGGGTTCGAGACGCCCTGGCCATCAGCCCATTGGAGGCTATAGGTCGCTGGTCCAATGACCTCCTTGACTATGAAGGGGCCTTCCCAAGGCGTCGAAAGCTTGTGCATGTCCTTGGTGTTCTGAATCCGCCACAGGACCAGGTCCCCGATGTTGAAGGAACGTTCCCGCACGTTGCGGTCATGGTAGCGATGTAGCTGCTGTTCATGGTGGGTGTGGCACATGAGCGCAGCCACACGATGCTCTTCAAGGTTGTCGAGGTCGACCTTGCGTGTTTGCTCCGCTTCGCCCTCGTCGTAATGCTGGATGCGAGGAGCCCCGAAGGCAATGTCAGTGGGGAGGATGGCCTCTAATCCATAGACCAGGAAGAATGAAGAGTATCCTGTGGCTGTGTTGACCTAAGTTCGGAGACCCCAGATGACATGAGGAAGCTCTGCTAGCCACCTAGTGGCGTATGGCGATGCGTCGTCAAAGATGCGATCTTTAATGGCCTGTAGTACCATGCTGTTGGCACGTTCGACCTGGCCATTGCACCGTGGGTGCACCACCGAAGATTAGTAGACGTCGATGAGGCTGTCTTGGCATAAATCCCAGAAGTCGGCCCCTGTGAAGGCTGTGCCAAGGTCGGTGACAATTCTGTTGCGGACCCCGAAACGATGCGTGATCTCCTCGATGAACTTGGCCGCCTCCTTCGACGTAACAATGGATACAGGCCTAACCTCGATCCATTTGGTGAACTTGTCCATCGCCACGATGATGTGCTTGTAGCCGTCAGGAGCGGTCTTGAAAGGTCCCATCGAGTCGAGGCCCCACACTACGAAGGGCCAGGATGGAGGGATGGTCTGCAGGGCCTGAGCCGACATGTGCTACTGCTTGGCGAAGAACTGGCACACCTTACATCGCCGGACAAGGTCCTGAGCGTCAGCCATAGCGGTGGGCCAGTAGAAGCCTGACCTGAAGGCTTCTCCCACCAGGTTGGCGGAAGCGGCATGGTTGCCGCACTCGCCGCCGAGGATTTCCTCTAAGAGTCTGAGGCCCTCTGATCGTAAGATGCACTTCATTAGCACACTGTTGGAGGTGGACCTCCGGTAGAGTTCTGTGCTAATGACGACGTAGTTGGCGCTACGCCTTATGACCTTCTCGCATTCAGCCTTCTCCTCAGGAACCCGATGCTCGAGGATAAAGGCGAGGATGTCAAGACGCCAATCATCTTCGGCCTCAGCCATGAGGACATCACTGCCAACTGGTGGGGTCGTGTTGTCGGCTGGTGGCTTTGGGTTGGAGAAGAGTTTGATGGTAGGCTTGCGTAGGTCTTGGACGAACACACCAGCCGGAACCAACACGCGCTTAGAGCCTAGCTTGGAGAGGATGTCAGCCGCTACATTATTGTCGCGACAGACTTGATGGAACTCAATCACCTCGAAGTGACCCTCAAGCATGCGCACCTTAGCGCAGTAGGTGTCCATTGTGTCCTTCTTGATGTCGTAAGCCTTGTTGACCTGGTCGATGATGACCTTGGAGTCATCGTATGCTATGAGGCATCCCTAGGGAGACATCGATGCGTAGCCCGTGGATGAGGGCTTCGTACTCGGTGCTGTTGTTGGATGCTTTGTAGTGGATCTGCAGGACGTACTTCAGGTGATCGCCCTGGGTTGAGATGAAGAGCATGCCTGCCCCCACTCCTTCGAGGTTCAGGGAACCATCTAAGTACATCTTCCAATGTTCTGGCTTCTCCAACGATGGAGGTTGCTGGATCTTTGTCCACTCCGAGACGAAGCCAGCGATGACCTGGGACTTGATGGCCTGCCTTGGGCAGAACTCGAGGTTGAACTCGCCTAGCTTGATGGACCACTTGACGATGCGTCCAGTGGTGTCGTGGCTGCGTAGAATCTCACCGAGGGGGAAGGGCGAGACGACCTTGATCTTGTGTGCCTGGAAGTAATGCCGGAGCTTGCGCGAGGTGACGAGGAGGGCATAGAGCATCTTCTGCGGTTGCGAGTATCTAGTCTTGCTATCTGACAAGACCTCACTGACGTAGTAGACAGATTGCTGGACCGGGTAAGGCTTTCCTTCTTCGGGTTGCTCTGCCACCAGAACCAAACTGACCACCTTTGTGGTCGCGGAGATGTAGAGTAGCAACATTTCCTTCGGAGGTGACGTAAGGAAGGTCTTGAGCTTTTCCAGGGCCTGGTCGGCCTATTCTGTCCAGACGAACTTATCCGCCTTCTTCAGCAGCTTGAAGAAGGGCATGCCTTTCTCCCCAAGATTGCTGATGAATCGACCTAGGGCCGCCATCATGCTGGTGAGCTTCATGACGTCTTTCTTCCTGGTAGGTCACTTCATCCTGAGGATGGCATCTACCTTGGTGGGATTCGGCTCGATGCCCTGGTGGCTGACCATGAAGCCCAAGAGGTTGCCGGACAGGACACCGAAGATGCACTTCTCTGCATTAAGTTTCCAGCGATAGTGGCGGAGGTTGGCGAAGGTCTGGGTGAGGTCAGCTATGAGGTTGTCCTCCATGGTGGTCTTGACGACCACATCGTTGACGTAGGCTTCCACGTTGTCGCCGATCAGGGACCCCAGACACTTCTAGATGGCCTTCTGGCAGGTCGCACCAGCATTTTTGAGACCGAAAGTCATGGTCGTGTAGCAGTAGATGTCGTGTGGTGTTATGAATGCTGTCTTGACCTGGTCAGAGACCTTCAGGGCTATCTAGTGATACCCTGAGTAGCAGTCACAGAAGCATAACAGGACGCTTCCGGTCGTGGAGTCCACGACTTGGTCGATTCGAGGAAGGGGAAAGGGGTCTTTAGGGCAGTGCCTGTTGAGATCGGTGTAGTCGATACACATTCTCCATTGACTGGATTTCTTGGGTACAAGTACCGGGTTGGCGAGCCAAACTGGGTTTTTACATTCACGGATGAATCCGGCAGCTAGGAGCTTTAATATCTCTACCCTAATGACCTCCTTGCGATCTTTCGCAAAGCGACGCAGCTTCTGCTTGACAGGCTTGGCCGTCTTGCTTACATCCAAGGAGTGCTCAGCCAGCTCCCTAGGGACACCCAGCATATCCGATGGACTCCATGCGGATATATCCGCGTTATCCTAGAGGAAACTGGTGAGCACGAGTTCCTATTTCTCCCCGAGATCGTCGCCGATGACCACCATCTTCTCCGCGTTGGGCAGGCCAAGGCAGACCCTCTTCATCGATGGCATGGCGTCCAATGCAGTGTCCATGCGCTGCTGCTCCGGGATGGTCAGGTCGCTCGGAGCGACCTTCTTGGCCTCGGCGACCAAGACTGCAGAGGCATCAACGCAGGCAGAGGTGATGGTGATGTCGAGGGCCTCAGAGTCGCACTTGAAGGAGACCATGAGGTCACCGTAGATGGAGAGTACCCCGCTTGGGGCAGGCATCTTCAACACCACATAGGTGTAATGCGGGATGGCCATGAATCTGGCCAGCATCGGGCGACCTAGGATCGCATGGTAGGAGGACTTGAAGTCGGCGACCTCGAAGTTGAGGTACTCCGTGTGGAAGTTGTCCTCTGTGCCGAAGCTGACGGGGAGCGAGACCTGACCCAGGGGGTAGGCCGCTTTCCCCGGGATGATTTAATAGAAAGGCTCGTCGCACGCCGTGAGCTTGTTGAAGTCGAACTTCATCTTCTTCAGCATCTCGATGAAGATAATGTTGAGCCCGCTCCCCCCATCGATGAGGGTATGGGAGAGCAGGGCCCCTCCATCGTAGGCTCGACGCCGAGCGGGTAGGACCCCAGGTCTGGGATGTGGACCCAGTGATCTACCCTGAGAACGTGATCAGTTGCTCGGACCAACGCAGAGGCTGCATCGGTTGGGTGTGGATGAGGTGGACCTTGCGCTTGTCCGTGCGGTAG
The DNA here is from genome assembly GCA_036936925.1 of Cenchrus fungigraminus. NCBI lineage: Eukaryota > Viridiplantae > Streptophyta > Magnoliopsida > Poales > Poaceae > Cenchrus > Cenchrus fungigraminus. Next base: position 28,109,906 of record CM072775.1, read on the forward strand.
CGCCTTCTGCTCACGTGGGATTTGAGACCTCCGACGATCATGTTGAGCGTTCGGGTAGGTGGCTGGAAGGGCCCGTTGGGGTTGCCTGTCAGAGGTGGAGGTGGCAGGTCACGCTCGTCACGGCGAGCTTCGGGGTACGGGTCGTCGCGACAGTTGTCGCGGTGATCATCGCGGTGGTCATCGCGACAGTCTCTGTCGTCACGATCACCGCACCGGTCCTGCCGGTCGTCGCAACGGTAGTTGTTGTAGCGGCACAAAGAAGATCAGTCACCGTCTTTCTTTGGTCGCTTGGGGTCCTCAGGGGTGCTGAAGGCCTTCTTGAACTGCGAGCACTCACGAAGGGTATGACTGGCCCCCTCGTGAAACCCGCAGATGCTGTCGAGCACTACGTCAAACTCTTCCTGGTTGAACGTGGAAGGTCGACGCCCCTCAGCCGCGAGCACCTCGAAAGGTCTCATGTGCAGTTTGGAACCGGAGTCTGCTGCAGTGCGGGATGTGCCAGCATCGCGCCCAGTATCGATGTCGAACTGGTTCAACATCACCTTGTCAGTGTCGATGAGCTTGTTGACGACCTCCATGAGCGCAGCGATGGTGGTGGCGCCAGACTCGTGGATCTTCTCAAAGATCTTGCGATCCTTGATGCCCTTCTTGTAGCTTTCGATAATCTGGTCGTCTCTGACGCCAACGCAGGTGTTACGGTTCTCAAAGAACCGGTTGGTGTAGTCACGAAGCCACTCCTTAGGCTTCATGATGATCCTCCTGAGGTTGAAGGCGGTTCCAGGGTGATTGTAGGTCGCCTAGAAGTTGGAGGTGATGGCCTGGGATAGGTCGGCCCAGGAGTTGATGCTGCCAGCCGGGAGGTTGTTGAGCCAGAGCGACGGGCCGTCGCCCATCACCAGCGGGAAGTAGGCCGCCATGTGGTCGAAGTTGCCACCAGCCGCCTTGACGGCAACGTAGTAGGTCGACAGCCAGATGTTGGGGTCGGAACGCCCGTCTTATTTCTAGATGTTCGGCTTGAAATTGTCGGGGTAGGATACCGATCTAAGTCGAGGTGCCAGCACGGGGAAGGCGGTGATGGCTATGTCGTCGACGTTGCCTCCAGCTTGAGCAGCGCCCCTGGGGGTGGAGTGAATGCTACCCGTAGGGAAAACGACATGGGAACGTGGTTGGCGATCCCGATTAGCGGGGGCGATCTCCGGGTTGCCGTACTGCTCTTCATACACAGCACGTCGCCGGTTCTCGACGTCATGGCGGTCGCGCTGCTCGCGCTCCATGATGCGATGTACGGGCGCCAGGGGGACCGTACTCCGCGTGATGACGCAGCTCCCGCTCCTCGTGCTCGCGGTGGCGTTGGTCGATGTAGCTGCGGGCGTCGCGGGCGCGCCTGTTGTTGTCGAGGTTGACGCGGAGGTCGCCACCGTTGGCACTGTTAGCCTGCTGGTTAGGCTACTCGCGGTTGTGCTGATCGACCTCCTCCTGGATGGGTGGAAGGTTGCTGCACTGAGGTCAATGGGATCAACTGCGCGACTGATGCGTCGACAAAGATGTGGCAGCCTTGGAGGCCGTCCTCTTTTCTTCCACCAAGGTCGTGGCGACCTGAAGGTAGGTGATGGCCACCTCAGCCTCAGGTGTTAGCTGAGCTTGCTGGAGACATGCCATGGCAGCACCCAGGTTGGACTGGGGGCTGTTGAACGTTGGGAGCCCTGCCTCCTCGAACTCGAGGCGAAGGTCTCGAGTGCAAGGGGGACTGCACGACTCTATTCTTCTGCACATCACTGGGCACGCAGGGTGATTCCTTGGATTCGCGCTGCCTCCTCGACGTCCATCACGCCGTGACGTGGTGGATCATTTTCTCAGACTACGAGCACCTGATGGAAGACGATGTCCGAATCGTTGGGGGAGACACGGACCTGGACCTTCTGGAACTCTCCACAATCCGTGGACTGGGAGTTCTTGTAGCGCAGCGGGGGCAACCTTGGTCGATTCTTTTCCGTAGGCGACATCTGCGAAGAGTATGTCTCGCACCCTTATGGTGGGTGCAAGGCAAGTTGAGAGGGTCATGCCGGGCACCAGAGGCCGGCTTTAGGTCACTGGTGGCGGTCGATTTTCGTCAACCTAGCCGCATGTTTACCTTCTATGTTGGTATTAATTTGTTATTCAAACTAACAATCCTAACCCTGATTATATGTCAAGTTCGCACACGCATATGGTTTTTGGAGTTTATTGTTTACACAGGAATCAAGAGCTTAAATGAGGACTTCCGGGTAAAGTTCATCAAGGGTTTTACAAGGTGATCACGGACCCCGGGACAAGTCAAGATACAAGATGAACATGACTCCAAATGAACCAAGGACTAAAGCGTGAAGCTGAGAAGTGCTGAGGACCTAGGCGGAAAATGCAGGAGTTCATACGCCAAGCACCCCTGTCTAAACCGTGAGGAAAATGACGTCAAGGACCCACATGCAACTCGGCAAAAAGTCAGGAAGTCGCGAGAAGCAACACGGAGGAAGCCGGGGCCGAACTGGGCCGAATTGGGCCCAGGCCGGCCGACCCAGCCCACTTCAGGCCCGGTTTGGCACCCCCTTTGACCTAGCTGTTCCTCGGGTTATTTATAGCCCCCGTGCCTCGAGCCACGCATCAAGCAATTCGTCATCCGCTGCTGAGGAGCAGAGAAGAGAGGGACACCCTTCCGAAGAGGAGAGGGTCGAGATGGTTGACTAGGGTTTCCCTAGCCGACGTGGGAACCTTGCATGGAAGACCACGTCGGAGTTCTAGAAGCTAGGATCAAGATAAAGGTAGGATCCCGGTGGTGATCTTGTCCATGTACTATACTTCATGTTGAATTTGCAAGATTGAATCCGATTTCTTGCAATCAAGTGCTTTGTTTACGACTTTGTCTTCGTTTGGATTTTCTTATTCTCTAATCTATTCTGGATAGATTGCATAGGATGTTCTTGTAGCCATGGTGGCTAGAGGCCCATACCCGACCTACCGAGTGTTTTCAACACGTTCCTCGTGAACGTGCTCTTAGGTTCACCTACACAATAAGCAGGACATCGTGACAGGATGTTGACCACGTGTACGGTAGGTGCCTATGAGGGTTGGAACAGAAGCCACAATTTAAAGAGGCTTTTAATGAGATCCGTTTGCTTTATTCTTCTTGATTTTGGAACTTCAACAAAAGACCCGATTCAATCTCTAGATCGGTTTTACCTCCTCTTTTTCTTGCTACCTCCGGTGTTTGGTAGATTAGATGTGTTTTCATGGTTCTTCCTTAGATTAGATGCAAAAACCCCTTTTCAAGATCAAAGTGTTTTCCGCTTATTAGATTGGATCTTGCATTACACATTGTTCCACCGATTTGATACCTTAGGTTCACCACTCAAGGGAAGAAGGGTCCCTTGACTACGACGGAGGATTTGTCCGCTTGCAAGTCCAAACGAACTTTGCAACGATAATCAAACGTCAACAAGCCCCTTTTTCTGGCGTCGTTGCCGGGGAACAAGTAATCAAGATTCAATCTAGTATTGCGTTTGTGAATATTTTCAGTTTTTCTCTTTAATTTTCTTTTGCATCTATTAATTTTGATCATCCTCAATAAAAAAATCAATCTACGGTTTTGCTAAGCCCTAGTTTTCTTTTAGTTTTTGTATATATTTGGCTTACCCTAATGGGAGGTGGACGGCTACATCTCCAACAAAAAGAAAACATATATTTTGTGGATGGTCTAGAAAAATTTTGCAGGCAAAGGTGACGTGCAACACGAAGATCTAAAAGCGGAGGCCGGACATCGTCGGAATCTCCAAGACAAACTCCACCTCCAAGATCAAAAGGAGATCAACCTCATCCGCCACTCATCCTAGGGAGATCGTTCCTCAAGACCATCGGAGCAACAATCGACGTCGACCAGGGGGAGATCAAGTGATGGCGAAAGGAGTGCATTCAAGTTAACCACGATTCAAGGTATGTAACGTGGTCAATATAAATACATTCTACCTCATCATTACATCGGAAGAGAGGAGCCAAAGGAGAATGAAGTGGAGACACAAAAGTTGTTGCATCCATCAAGACCAAGAATCAACGCCCGCCTATGAAGACCAAAAAGATGACTAAACCGAAGAATAAACCTACACCAAGGCCAAGGATGGTGTAGAAGTGGGGTCCCCAAGATTGCAACACTCACAAAGAGCGTTGATCCGAAGAGACGAAGAGAAGAAGTCTAGCTATAGACTATAAACAAAGCGCTTTGTGGGAGGCAACCCGTTCGTCGAGTAAAGAATAAGCTACCGGGAGGACAACCCGGAAGATTTCCGAATTTCAAGTAAGTGAGTCTTAGAATTTGCTACGCAAAACATTTTATTAACTCTTAAGTGGTTGAACAAGTTTCGGAGAACCTTTTATTTGCTCGGTCGTTTTATTTGGATTTTTCGATCATAAACCAATGACATGAGCCATCCTATGTTTTATTTGCCTCTTTTTGAGAAACTCGTACCAAAAATTCAGATTCTATCCAAGCGTTTCATCCTCTCCATGATGTTAAGGTTGGCTAGTTTTACATGTTAAAAACACACGAGTAAAGCCTTGCTATGTTCCTTAATGGTTTTTAATCTTTGATGCATGGCCGGACTTGTGTGAACCTTGATTTTTGGTTTCTTTCAACTTGACATCCATCGGTTTCTCTAGATTTAGAATTTTTCTAAGCCCCATTGAATTTATTTTTATTCAAAATCTCTCTCTATCTCTCATGTAAATCTCTCTCTCTCTCATGTTTGGCCAAAATTAGAACCTAAACCTATGCTCCCACGATTAAGTCGGAGGAGCTTGCTATCAATTAATGAAAGCAATCGATCCCGGTGCAACCAAAATAAATTTTACAACTGTTTCGGATGCCAAAAATCTCCTCTAATGATATATTTGGACTCATCGCTAGCGCTGAGTTAATTTTTAAAATTTTCAAAATTAGAGGAGTAATTAGCATCTAAACATGATTAAGAGAAGGTTTTTGAGCTTGATTAACATATAGTGCTGCATGATGCATCTTGGGAAAGCATCAATCATTTGGCATCTTGGGCATTTACAAAGGACAAGCATGGGGGAAGCAAGGGCTTTGTTTTGCAGGAAAATAATGGAAGCACATGAGGCAAGGGAGCAAAGAAGTGACACAAAGTAGAATAATGAAGGTGGAGTCCTAAATCACGCAAGCAAAGGAGGGGTTGTGAACGTTTGGGTGATGGAATCTCATGGGTCATGCGGTAAGTATTTTATCCATTTTTTTAATTCGTGTTCTTGAGTTCATAGCTCATATGTTCCAGAAACAACCTAGAAAATTTTCTTTTGAGTTCCGTAGAGTTGTAGGATCTTGTCATGTAATCGGCAATCCTTTTGCTTTCAATCTATTGTTCATGTTGATGATGCTTTGATAATTAAGGTTAGCTACCTTGCTTTTGGGGTTGCTCCCATAGATCACGTCAACATGTCTTGTCACAATAGATTGGCATCACCATGATAGGCGGTTGCATGTTCAAGTATTCATAAACCCTTTGGGCAAACATCACTCCTATCTTGTGCACCTCACACTTCACCCTAACGATAAACTCCGCCATCCATATTCTTTCTTTGTGTGTTTTTCCACCGGCAAGAAACCCCCGGGGAAGTTGTTTGTGACTTTGTGCAGAGAGATCATGAACATCATCCTCGGAAGGAAGACACGACCATCATCGTTGGAGTCATCATCAAGCTCTTTGAGGAGGCACTTGGTCTCCGAGTCTCCCCGAAGCATGGAGGAAGACGTGGCACCACTGAGGAGTAGCACGGTGCCCCTTGGTGGCATAAGGAGTACACGAAGCTCGTCCATGCGGTACACCAAACCGCAAGGACACACGGAGGAGCCACTCGTTCCACCACGACGCTCAACTCATTCATCCACTCCACCACCATACACTCTAAGGCATTCTAATGGATTCATCCTGAAGACGGAGGAGGAGAGGCTTGTTCGTCTTGAGAGGAGGCTTGTGCCAAATGTTGACTTCAATGATGCCCTCCAAGTGTAGGATTCTACTCGGATATCATATCTTGAGCAACCTTGGATGGGTGCAATTCTTTAAAGGAGTTGGTGTGACTACTCACAAGGAGCTTGCCTCGGAAATTCTTATACATTGGCACTAGTCATTAATGAAAGGGTGTCATGCCTCTCATCCCGCCTTGAAGATAAAGAGCAACTAGTTCCTTATGGATATATTGGAGAACTACTCGGTTACAAGAAGGAAGCCCCAGAGCAAGTTGATGTCCAAGAAAATATGTTTGAAGGATTTTTGGGAAATAATTTCGGGAGAAGATAACAAGGAACCCAAAATTTCTCCTTGTCAGGATTTCTTTGGGATCGAGTACATGAAGCAAGGAAAATTTATTAATGGAGATGAGAGGAGAAGGTACAAGTTGACAAAGATTAGTGTTCCTCTTCCCAACATGAGGTAGAGATTGAATGAAGACAAAATTGGTTAGAGGAAGGATTTCTTGTACTGGCAAAGAAGATTAAGAACAAGGTAAGTCAACGTGTCAATTAAAATTTTAAAACTAATGTTTTGTGGAGATTTGTTTGTTCAAGCAATATGTATTGGAAGCAATCACGATGCCCCCGAAATCACAAGATCAAGCTCTTCAACATCTTCGAAGTCTGTTCGCATCAAGTTTTGCTACAGCTTCATGGGAAGAACAATAGGATATCTTTGGATATCTAGAAGCCCCACAAAGTTACGCTTCGAATGAGTCAAGAATCGAATCGATCGGAGGTTCCTACAAGTGGATATGGCCGAATCACCGATGATTGCACGTCCTGAAAATTTCTGGACAGCAAGCAAAGCTAAAGTGAAACAGCGATAACTCCCTCATTTGGACTCCGATTAAGATGGATGAGTACCCGTTGGAAAGGTAATTTTATAAATTTTTCAATATAATCATATTTTGCTATATGTTCTGTAATGTATACAGGGGGAAATCCAAAGAAGAGGCAGCTGCAATACGATGAGAACAAGATGGCGAAGGTGAGGACGACAACAACGTAGATGAGCTTAGGGAATGCTTCCATTAGACCACTCATGAAGAAATTCGGAGGATTGGAACAAAACAAAGACCCCTGGAGCGTTGGCGGATGAAGACACGAGTTGGCGGCATCCGACGCAAGGAGATGTTTGAAGAAGACCACAATGGACTACATACATAAGACAACATCCAAGGGCGCGGATATTTTTGGGCTCTCACATGAAGGATCATGGAACTACATGAAGACATTTAAGACATGTGTGAAGCCCCACAAATAAAGGAAAAATTGTGGGAGAGGGATCATCCTCCGCGGCCCAAGACGAAGGAGAGGCTCCACATCATGATAATGAACAACCACGTGGAGGGATTCCGATGCCACCACCATGGAGGAAGTATGCCAATGCAAGCATGGGGGAGTGGGGCAGCCACGCCACCACATCCTCCACCATACATGGTGCCTAACAAAGTTTTCATGGCGTCCCATCCAAACCAATGCAAGTCAAATGGAAGAAGGGACCACAAACATTGCCTATCAAATTGGTCACCTTCACATATCACCGCCGGAATAATTTCGAGGAGGACCGGCGCAACCATGCTACAAGCAAGATCATCAATATCAACCACCGTAAGATGAAGAATGAAGAAGGAGGAGGAAAAAGAAATATTAATGCTTTCCCTCTTTCCTTTTCTTTATTTTCAGCTTTTATGCAAATTTGTGTGTAGCATTTTTCTGTTTTTATTTATTTTCAGCATGTGTGTTAGTAGTAGTGTTTGCTTTAAATCAACATGAATAAAGTTTGCCACCATGATTATCACCTTTAGTGAAGATAATAAGTTAATGCCATGTTGATATATGATGAAAGTTGCTGCTTTGCTCATCTTTTTGCTTGTTTTATGCATGTTTAAGCTAGTGCTCTCTTTTAATATGAATCTGAAATTTAATTAAAATGCTAGCCTAATATTGTGTGGAGGTTATGATAACTCAAGTCACATGGTTCTTTTTCGTTGCTCTCAATTTTGAATGAATCAAAGAACCTTTTTATTCTCAAACAGTTATGCTAACCTTGCCATGAGTACCGCTTGCATTTTGCTCTACCCATCCAAAGCCCAAACTTACTTGAGTGCAAAACATTAGTATATACAAGATTTGTTTTCGGGTGCATTAATTCAAGGCCTGATTTCTCTGGCCCGAGACAAAGAAGCTGGTCATTCCGTTTTTGCATATTGTTCTTTATGCTAGCCTCTTCTATCCGTGCATTGTGAGTTTCCACATTGGGAATTTCGCAAACCTCGCCGGATATCCATCCACAAAACCCAAACATATCTTTTTTGTGTTCACCTCCTTGACCACAACCCAATATATGAGTATGGATGAATATTTTGAGGAAGATTACAAGCAAGGTGCTTCAAGTGAGTAAGGGAGACTTCCGAAAGGATCCCTAGAAGATTTTTCGAATGTCTCTCTCTAAGAAAAAATGAGAGCTTCAATTTCCACCTTGGCATATTTATCACCTCTTTTGCACAAGAACGAGCAAATGTCTAAGCATGGGCGGGTTGCCAAGGAAGTGCTAGGATAGTCTAGAGTTCAAGGGGAGCAAATAAAAAAAAGAAAAGAAAAAAAAGAGAGAAAAAGTATGATGAAAGAAAAAAAATGATGATAAAGAAGAAAAAGTATGATGAGAAAAAGAAAGAAAGAAAAAAAATAATAATAAAGCTCCCCGGTTCTCTAGCTATGTTTAGCGCTTTTTGAGTTTTCAAGAGGATTCAAGATCAAAACCCATACTCATCTTTCCAACCATGTGCAATCCGATAACGAGGACTTCGTTTGTGCCTTGGGATCACTCTTTGCCATTTGCACATGTCCACCTATCTAAAAAATGTGTGTATTTTTCTCTCCCCCCTCCTTGAGAACATAATTTTTCCAATGACCTTTTTGACGAGTCTCGGTAAGACCATGAGAAGCTAGTCTTGTTTTAATAATATCTCAACTATAATATCTTGGTATGACTAAAATTTCCTATAGCTCCATATAAAGCTTTCCACCATATACTTTGAGAGAGGAAAGGAGTAGAACAAGTAGGCTTGAGAGACTTGATGAGATGAGTGTACATGAGCAAATTGCAAGATGGTTATTTTTGATCTTGGTAAAGCAATTTTTCTCATTATCTCATTCTTTATTTGTCAAAATCTCTGAGATTTGTTTAAAATTTTGAGAGCATGATCTAGTACTTGTCGAAAGAGCTTGAATGATATCTACCCTCCATAAAGATAAAAGTTAGTACATTATGGAACTTTAATGAATATAAAACTAGAGAGCATTATGTTTCCTCATCTATGATCAAGTGCAGGGTATGAACATTGAAGGGCAACACTGATATCCATTGAAGGCTTACTTGAGGACGAGCAAGGTTTAAGCATGGGGGGATGTTGGCAGTCGATTTCTGTCAACCTAGCCACATGTTTACCTTCTATGTTGGTATTAATTTGTTATTCACACTAACGATCCTAACCCTGATTATATGTCAAGTTCACACTCGCATATGGTTTTTGGAGTTTATTGTTTACACAGGAATCAAGAGCATAAATGAGGACTTCCGGGTAAAGTTCATCAAGGGTTTTACAAGGTGATCATGAACCCCGGGACAAGTCAAGATACAAGATGAACATGACTCCAAATGAACCAAGGACTAAAGCGTGAAGCCGAGAAGTGCTGAGGACCTAAGCGGAAGATGCAGGAGTTCATACGCCTAGCACCCTTGTCTGAACCGCGAGGAAAATGGCATCAAGGACCCACATGCAACTCGACAAAAAGTCAGGAAGTCGCGAGAAGCAACACGGTGGAAGCCAGGGCCAAACTGGGCTGAATTGGGCTCAGGCCGGCCGGCCCAGCCCACTTCGGCCCCGGTTCGGCGCCCCCTTTGACCTAGTTGTTCCTCGGGTTATTTATAGCCCCCGTGCCTCGAGCCACGCATCAAGCAACACGTCATCCGCCGCCGAGGAGCAGAGAAGAGAGGGACACCCTTCCGGAGAGGAGAGGGTCGAGATGGTTGACTAGGGTTTCCATGGCCGACGTGCGAACCTTGCATGGAAGACCACGTCGGAGTTCTAGAAGCTAGGATCAAGATCAAGGTAGGATCCCGGTGGTGATCTTGTCCATGTACTATACTTCATGTTGAATTTGCAAGATTGAATCCGATTTCTAGCGATCAAGTGCTTTCTTTACGACTTTGTCTTTGTTTGGGTTTTCTTATTCTCCAATCTATTCCGGATAGATTGCATAGGATGTTCTTGTAGCCATGGTGGCTAGAGGCGCATACCTGACCTACCGAGAGTTTTCAACACGTTCCTCGTGAACGTGCTCTTAGGTTCACCTACACAATAAGCGGGACATCGTGACAGGATGTTGACCACGTGTACGGTAGGTGCCTATGAGGGTTGGAACGGAAGCCACAATTTAAAGAGGCTTTTAATGAGATTCGTTTGCTTTATTCTTCTTGGTTTTGGAACTTCAACAAAAGACCCGATCCAATCTCTAGATCGGTTTTACCTCCTCTTTCTCTTGCTACCTCCGGTGTTTGGTAGATTAGATGTGTTTTCATGGTTCTTCCTTAGATTAGATGCAAAACCCCCTTTTCAAGATCAAAGTGTTTTCCGCTTATTAGATTGGATCTTGCGTTACACATTGTTCCACGGATTCGATACCTTGGGTTCACCACTCAAGGGAAGAAGGGTCCCTTGACTACGATGGAGGATTTGTCCGCTTGCAAGTCCAAACGGACTTTGCAACGATAATCAAACGTCAACAGTCGCCAGAGGGTCGCCACCCAGATTGGATCTGGGAGGGCTTGAGCCTTGAGCCGAGTTGGGCACTGGCCGAAGATCGTAGGCCGAAGGGGAAGGTATCTTGGCACAGCACCAGCTGTGCCGAGTGTTGAGCTCGCTCGCAGCTCTCGAGGGTTTCCTCCGTCATGCTGATGACGCGCTCCATCCCCTGAACAAGGTCGTAGGGTTTAGGTGGGTGGGTCTCAGACGCTAGATCGAAAACGAGGGTGGTGACAGGCACCGCCGCAACCTGCTCCGCGGCCGCTAGAGAAGCTGCGGCCACCAGAACAGGGGAGGTCGTCATGAAGGAGCTGAAGCAGATCTCCACGGGGTTGCCGAGGATGGCCGCCATGCTTGCCGGGAAAACGACACCAGATCCGGCCACCATGCTGCACAGCGAGCTCCCGATCGCCCCTACCTGGCACGGCAACTGTCAGGGGTTGAGACCTGGACAGATCCGCAAGGGGGCTACCCAAGCGGTTTGCAGGTTAATGGGAGGATCGGGAACTAAGAGCGTAGGTGGTAGTTCATGGCAAGTATGCCGAAGAACACGGGGACACAAGGGTTTAGACTGGTTCAGGTCTCCGGACAGTTGTGGTGTATTGCGTGGAGCGTGAATAGATGAAGATGTCCCCTCGAATGCAGTCCTAAGCAGCCTTATATGGGCAGTGGGCTAGGGTTTTCATTCGAGGTCGGTGGACCCGTATCTAGGTCGGTTACAAGATGGAAGGCTATCTTCACGGATTACAAGGATTATCCTGTGATACTCGGACTAACCGGGAGCGCCACGTCGCGTGTTGTTGCTTGACTTGCACTACAAGTACCGTGGATCCTCTGGCATTCGGATAAGGTTGCCTGGGGTCGTCGGGTCTGTGGATAAGGTCTTTGGGCCCACTTGCAGGTCGGCGGGGCTTCTGGCAGGTTGGGTCCACTTGGCAGGGACCTCTGGGACACTTGTCGGTGGGGACCCATGGGTACCCATGTCTCTCACTGAGCACTAAGATTTCCACCAGAAAGAAATGCAGATGGGAAGCTGATAACATTCGGGATGCCTGCGAATTCCGCACCAGAGTCAAGCCAGAGACAAGAGAATACAACAATGCCCAAACCTACTGGCCCTTAGGCAGCGAAGTTCAATAACTTGGTCGGTACTGCTCTTTAGCATGACAAAGGGATTACGTTAACATTCTACGATCACAAAACCCAGAGTCAACAGAGTTATGAAGTATCACCCCTACACGCTTATATGGTCAAACCACTACCTGCTCCTCAGAGAATTCAGAAAACTCAAGAGATGACACCTCAGCAAAATGCATCAGGTGGATTTTCGGCATATCAACCGATCGTGAGTCGCCAGATGGCACAGGGGCAGATGGGTCCAGCCATGAAATCGTCTACAGTAAGAATTTATGCTGCTAAACTCCAAGAAGAATATAATGAAGCCATGTTCAAGCTGCACTCTTGGAAACAATGACAGATCCTCCTTTGTTCTCGACACCTCAATATCAAGAGAAATCCATCCAGGATCTATCAAACATTTAGTACATACAGTAACCGATTGCTCCATAAACAAGCCAGTCAAATCAGGATTTCTCAACTGGACAACCAGTTCAAGGAACGTCACATATTGTTGAGATCCCAAGGCAATACTGGTCTCCTCCTAATGCTTTGGTTATTCAGCCGATCATTCAGGAACAACCGAGAACAATTGGAGCAACTTCAGGACAGCAATATCCTTCGGCAGGTTCTCAGCCGATTGATCAGAAAAACCTGATGGCTGAAGTGACAAATATGTTGCAAAATCAATTCGGGTTAAAGCCAAAGCAGCAAACGCACATGTACCGGACACCCTACCCTGCATCCTTTGATCAAATCTCGTTTCCTTAGAGGTTCAAGGTGCCCGACTTCACCAAGTTCACTGGCTAAGATGATACCTCCACCATTGAACATGTCACTCGCTTCATCATTCAATGTGGGGAGGCAAGGACAAATGAGTCATTGAGAGTACGATTATTCTCATCCTCAGTGTCAGGACTAGCCTTTGCCTGGTTTACATCACTCCCAGCCAATTCAATTCAGAGTTGGGAAGATTTGGAAAGACAATTTCATGGGTACTTCTTCTCTGGGATTCATGAGATGAAACTGACTGATCTTACCATATTATGGCAAAGGAACGATGAGTCAGTACCCAATTTCGTTCAGATGTTCAGGGAGATGAGGAACAAATGCCACAGCTTATCTCTGACCGATAAACAGTTGGCAGGTTTGGCCTTTCAGGGACTCTTATCATCTGTCAAAGAGAAATATGCATCACAAGAGTTCGAGAACATCAGTCAGCTTCTCCATCGGCTGAGTCATGAGAGCACTCGATCATATAAACCCAGGAGGAACTTTCAGAAATGAGTGTCCTATGTAGATTGCTTTGATGATGAAGAGGAAGCTGAAGTTGATTTGGCTGAGTGGGTACCGAACAGGAAGCCGATTGCATGTCCCTGTGGCAAAAAGGAACCTGAGAAATTCAGCTTCGACACAACCAAAGCTAACAAGATATTTGATCTTCTCCTCCAGCAAGGGCAAATCAGGCTTTCGCAAAATCATACCATACCAAGTGCGGAAGAGTTGAAGAAGATCAAGTACTACAAGTGGCATAATGCCACATCTCACAACACTGATGAGTGCAAGGTGTTTCATCAATAGATTTAAAATGCAATAGATCAAGGAAAGATGAAGTTTAAAATACCTTCCAAATCAGGAAAGCTGATGAAGAACGATGAGCACCCTTTTCCTACCAACACGGTTGAGATGACCAAAGCAAAGGTGTTGACGTCTGAATCTGCTAAAAATAAAGGAACCATTGATCCCGAAACTCAGATGACAACAGAAGAAGCCAAAGGGAAGGGATTGCTTGAAGAAGGAATCAACTCAAAAGGTTCAAAGCAGCATATTACATTGCAGGTTCTTCTAAGCAAATTTCAACGCCAACAAAGGCAGATCAAGGAAAAAGAAGAACAGACGAGGCACAATGCAGGACACTAGAGATGTCCGTTCTTCAGATATTGCTGGGAAGAAGGGATCAAACTTCTGACGTCTAACAACTGTCCAGAGTGTGAAGGCTTTTATTTAGATGGGTGGTCATCGAAGATGTTTCGTTCTGATGATAGGGACAAGAAACCCATTAACCAAGATCGGCAAGAGCACCACATCCAACGCATCTCAGTATATGATTAGCTAGGGAGCAAGGCAAGCGTATACGATTGACTAGGGGGTAAGCGTCAAAATAGTCGACCCAATCGATTGAAAGATATGGCCTATAGCAGAGTTCCTGATGACAACGTGTTGGCTCGAGCTCCAGAATGGCATCACGGTACATATGAAGACAAGAGTCAACACGAACCTCGCCAACCTAGGTGGTGCCTGGAAGGGTGGACCAAATCTCAGAAGAGAATGATCTAGCGCGTGCGACAATTGGAACAACAAGAAGAAATTTAGAAGCAATCACTTGATAAGAAGAAGGTCTGATTTCAAATTTGGCGACCCAAACAAAGAGCCGATAATAAGAAAGACGGTCAACCGATGGCAAGCATCAATGAGGACTAGGAGCATTCGAAGACTAGTGGTGGGTCGCTCCTTAGTGATGAGTGATTGACAACGTTGTGTGGACTGATGCTTGGCTCAGTATTGCAGGTGCAGGTTGGGGCTTGACTCGTGTTGGTGCAGGTGAAGAACAATCGTGAAAGGCCTATGTAGTGGAGGCCTCCGGGTGATGGAGAGGCAAGTAGGCTTGGTTCGATGGACCTGGTGGCCGATGGGGTCAAGTGCGAGTCGTGCGTTGTGAGAAGAGCAAGTTGAAGTCATGGACATGGGCCAGTGCAAGGTAGCGGTTCGAGCCCAAAGCTTGCATGCGGGGTTTGGTGGTTTGCCCACAAAACCATCAGTGGACGGTTTCTTGGTTTGGGCCTCAAAACCAAGACCGAAGGCCCAACGTGATGGAGATGGTGATCCAGGAGCGTCGGGAAGCTTTGAGGCGGGGGGCACGTGGTTTGATCATGGGGCTTGCGTCGAGGCTAAGCGAGTCCGCGGTGGAAGCCTATCTGCTCGACGAGAATATGCTTGAATTGGACCAAAATGCCCCTGACGGGTGTCAATCTTACATTTATGCACTAGGGGTAGTAGGGTCATTTGCCACCTCCAAGAGACTAAGTATAAATAGAAGGTAGAGGAGGATGTGTTGGGTTATTCGCTCTGGACTTCTTCTTTTCCCATTATTTCCTTAGCCTAGATTCTTGTATAGACTTTGACCTCTGGATGTATGGAAGCATTCGACGTTGTGATTCCTTCCCTCTCTTAGCTCTTTGTGATTTTCGTGTCATTTTCAGAGCTATTTTTGGGTGCTTTTTTATTCACTTAATTCGTCGATTGGAGGGTGTTTTTCCTCGGATTTCTTTGAGGGGATCATGGGTGGATGTCTTGTGCATCTTTGGGTATGATCTTGACCCCTCAAACGTCAGGAAAACCCTTCGATTTGCGAGTTCTTGGTGGAACTCGATTTCATGGGAGGTGTTTTCGTAGGGATAGCATCTCCTAGAGACGCTTCATCTTCTCCTATGTTTTGGTCGCAATCCATTGGTTGATTCGGGAGATCGGGTGAAGGGAGGAGGAGTTGACTTTCGGCGGCTCGAGCTCGGGCAGCTCTGTCCGTGCCTGGCGGACAGTCCGCGCGAGCCTGGCAGACAGTCTTCGTGTGGCTTGCAGCATGGCTGTTCTTCGTGTTCTTCGCAAGTTCTTGTGTGCCCGTGTTTCGATCCGTTGGTTCAAGAGGTTTTGGTGGCAAGAAGTTTGCAGACGGTCCGTACTTGAGTGTCGGACGGTCTATGACGAGCCGGACAGTCCGCAGGTCCTTCACCGATAGTCTGATTTTTCGGGGTGCGTCTCTGGAGGTTCTGTCCGCAATTTAGGACAGTTTGCCGTGTCCGTGTGGATAGTCCGCCCTGGTCCTCCAGACAGTCTGCTCGTACCATCCGGACTGTCCGCCTGGACTTTTGCATACTTTCTCCAGTCCTTTGATTCTTGTCTTGTGCTTCTGCTTCTTGATTCATGGTTTGTCTCTAGGACTTGTAGGCTTGTGTGTGCCTAGTCTAGAGTTTCTTTGGTGTGTGCGAGTGATCGGAGTGGCAATCGGGGTATAGGCCGAGTTCATCCTTTGGGAAGAATTTTTATCGGCTCCCATTCACTCCCGCCCTCTCTGGTCGCCTATTCAGTCCTTCAATTGATATCACAGTTGGTTACGAATCTTCATGATTCTAACCAGTCTAAGATCCAAAGTTGGGCGACTACGGAAAAGGGTCGGGTCCTCTGCACTTCGATGGCAAGAATTACAAGATGTGGGAGAGGCGCATGGATGTGTTTTTACGTGGGAAAGGACAATTGATCTGAGAAGTGACGCAAAATGCAAACTATGTCATTCCATACAATTTCATCCTTCTAGGTGCTCGAGACATGTTTGAGGCCAACAGCAAGGTCGTGGATTACTTGTTCCATGCTCTCTATGCCTTGGAGTTTGATCGAGTGTACGGAGAGGATGTGGCCAGAAAGATTTGGTTGAAGCTCAGGAATGCTCATGTTAGGAACGCTCAGGTGCAGGCTTGTTTGTTTGCCACTCACCGGAGAGAGTACGGGAATTTCACTCACCTCCCCGATGAGTCGATTGATGTGATGTTCTAGTGCTTCACCTGTTTTGTGAACAACATGAGGGCCAATGTGATGGTTCTCCCATACACGGATCATGATAGATCTATCAAGCTCTTACACTGAATTGACAGATCCATGTGGAGTGCCCAGGTCGAGGCCATCTTGGAGTCAGGTGTGTATGAGACCCTGTCGGTGGATGAGTTGTTTTCTAAGCTCAAGTTTTTGGAGGTTGATCATGGTCTTAGAGCTAAGAGCGAGAGCACCACTGATCCACATAGTTTGGCTCTTGTCTCAGGATCGAGAACTAATGCTAACCTTGCTGCTATGCAGTTTTCCTTGTCTTGTCTTGTGTCCCTGGAAGATGAGGACTTTGAGGTGCTGAGCGAGGAGGATCTCACGTTGTGGAGCAAGAGGTTTGGGCGGATGTACGAGAACCACAAGAATGCGAGGAGGAGCTCGAGAATGTGCTGTCAATGCGGGAAGAATAGGCATTTCATCATCGAGTGTCCGAAAGCCATGGAGATCAAGAACGACTACAAGGGCAAGCCAAGCACGACTACAACAACAAGCACCGCTCCCAAAATGACTACAAGGACAAGCGCAAGGACAAGGGTGAGAAAAGGCCAAGGAAGAGCAGCAGGTACAAGAAGAAGACGACTCGAGTGATGGTTGCCAGAGCAAGCGACATCGACTCCACTTCGAGTGACTCCTCATCCGGTTCGAGCAGGGAGGAAGAGCAAGATTTGTGCAAGGCCAAGAGGCACATGGGCAAGAACTTCACCGGCCTCAGCTTCGTCACACAAGGTGGTTTCTGCGGCATGGCGCACAACTCCAACAACAAGAAGGGCGGGAAGGATAGCTCGGACTCGAAATCCGACTACGAGGATGAGGTACGTCGTGACCCCGACTTCTTGCTAGAGGAGAATGCTAGGCTGAATGAGTTGCTTGATAACCGTGATGATGTGCTTAGAAAGACCAACAAGGAGAAGAGATAATTCCGGTCTTTGCTAGGTGATGCTAAGGACAAGATAGTTGAGCTTGAGTCTTTACTTGTTGATGCTATAACTGAAATAGACTCTTTGAAAGCTACTCCTGTTGTTTCTGATGAGGTTGATTGTGGTGATTGTAATGTTTTCCTGGCTGACTTGACTGCTCTCAAGGAGAAGCATGCCTCAAAGATTAAGGAACTAGAAATTCTTAGGATTGAGCTTGATGAGATAAAATCTAGACCTGCTTTGTTAGGAGCTTGCGCTTCTTGTCCTGTGTTGCATGCTAGGCTAGATGAATCTCATGATAGGATAGTTTAATTTCTCTTGAGGCTGCTTTGAAAGCTCCTATTCCTACATCATGCTCTACTTGTGAAATGCATGCGCTGAAAAATATGAACTAGCAAATTATGTTGATCGTTTGCAGGATGAGAATGATGAGTTGAGGAAATTGATGAGTTGGTTGTCTGGGCATGAACCTCAGTTGAGTTTGATGTTGGCTGAGTTTAAGAGGTTTGATGGTTAAGCTTTAGGGTCTGGGAATAGTGGTGAGAACAGTGGTGAGGCAGGAAAGAAAATTGGGGACATTCCTATTCCACCACACACTACACCATGAACAAATTTCCACCCAAGCCAAACCACCTCAGAAACAAACTAGACAAAACCACAGATCCACCAGTGTTCCCCCACAAGACAGAAAACGACCAGAAACTAGTGAAGTTTGTGAGCAACCTTGGGAATGTGTTTGGGGGAAGCCAGGAGAGAAAGGTGTTGAGAAGGCCATTGAGAAACCACAGCCTAAGCCAAAACCAGTCCGCTTCCATTGTGAGTATTGTGGGAGGGATGGTCATAAGGAGGAGTTTTGCTTCAGGAGGAGAAGGGATGAGAGGTTTGCTATGGAGATGGCAAGCAAGGACAGGTACCACCCTTCTCATGGTGTGGCTGAGGCTCGGATAGTGCCTCTACCTTGGGGTAAGGGGTTTGTGCATACAGTTCCTACTCGGGGTGGTGGTGGTTTTCCTCAGAGAGATAGGCATGTTGGTTTTGGGCGTGGTGAGTTTGCTGGACGTGCTCATGCTCGTGACCATTACAAGTTTGGGAGGCACGATCGTAGTTGTGGTTCTCAGAGGGACTATGGGCCATGTTTTCCCCCTCATGGTACGCGTTCCCCTCTAGTGAGACGTGATAGGTTCTTTGGTGGTAGGCGTGAGAGGGCTCCGCCTAGAGGTTTTGATAGGATGGATTTTGCTAACCCTTCGTTTGAGCAAATGGCTCGACACTAGTTTGACTCTTTCTGTACTAACCCCTGTGTTGAGTCGCTTGGTCATTCTCATCCTCGTTTTTGCTTTGCAGGTGGGAGGCATGGAGAACTTTTGGTTGATTGAGTCCGGTTGTTCGTGTCACATGACCGGAGATCGTGGGTGGTTCTCCAGCCTCACCCCGGTGAGTACGAGGGAGTACATCACTTTCGGGGACAATGGGAGGGGACGAGTGCTTGCTGAAGGTATGGTTAAGGTGAGTAGCAAGGTGACTTTGAAGAGTGTGGCTTTGCACAAGTCACTTGGTTTTAACCTGTTGTCAGTATCCTAGTTGCTTCACGAGGGTTTTGAGGTTCGTTTTAAGTTGGGTGCTTCTCGTGTGCTTGATTCTAAGGCGATCTTGTCTGTATGATCGTCCCCGAGGGTCAAATCTTTCGTGCCGATTTTTCCCAATCTGTTGGTCTTGCTCGATGCTTTGTTGCTGGTTTTTCGGTTGAGCTTTGGAAGTGGCATAGGAGGCTAGGACACTTGAGTTTTGAGTTGCTTTCCCGTTTGAGTGGCCTAAATCTTGTATGAGGATTGCCAAAGTTGAAATTCGAGAAGGATTTGGTTTGTGCTCCGTGTCGGCATGGAAAGATGGTTGCTACTGCTCACGCCCCTTTCACTACGGTCATGATCGAGCGACCTTGTGAGCTGTTGCACATGGATTTGGTTGGGTCAGCTCTTGTTCGCTCTGTGGGTGTGAAGTGGAATGTCTTGGTTGTGGTTAATGATTTCTCGCGGTACTCTTGGGTTTTCTTTTTGGAGGATAAGAGCGAGACATTTGGCTTTGTTCGGGACTTGATCTTGAGGTTGAAGAATGAGAGACAAGTTTGAGGCTAGGTGTCCGGATGGTATTTTTCTCGGTTATGCGACTCACTCTAGAGCATATCGTGTGCTCAACCTTGACACTAACCGAATCATGGAGACTTGCGAGGTAACCTTCGATGAGACACAACCATGTAGCTCTTCTGTCTTTGAGTGTGCAGGTAACGATGAAGTTGGTGAGAAGATCTTTGAAGATGAGAAGGATGGAGATGGAAAAGAAGATGATGATGGCGGTGATGCTCCCGCGACTGATCGTGTACATGCTACTTCCACTACAATGACCACGATCGAGGATGGTCCATCCCCTATGCCTACGACGACCGAGGCTGTTCGAGTGGAGGCTGCTGCTGAGGGGGAGGTTGTGTCCAGGCGAGAGGCTCCCCAGCGTGTACAGGTGGATCACCCACCATCAATGATCATAGGTGACATTCATGAGCGCAATACGTGGTCGAGGTCACGAAATACTTCTCACTTTGCTCACTTTGCAGTTGTTGCCTCGTTTGAGTCCAAAGATATTCGACACGTACTTTCTGATGCAAACTAGGTGAATTCAAAGCATGAGGAGTTGGTGAATTTTGAGAGAAACATAGTATGGGTGTTAGTTGATCCACTGCTAAATTGTCGTCCTATAGGTACCAAGTGGGTGTGGAAGAATAAGGAAGGTGAGAATGGGATGGTTGTGAGGAACTAGTCGAGGTTGGTGGCTCAGGGGTTCAATCAGAAAGAGGGTATAGATTATGAGGAGACATTTGCTCTTGTGGCCCGACTAGAGGCAATTAGGATCCTTCTAGCCTTTTCCATGGCTAAAGGGTTCAAGTTGTTCCAGATGGATGTGAAGAGTGCTTTCTTGAATGGGGCGATAGAGGAAGAAGTGTATGTGAGGCAACCCCTGGGGTTTGAGAACGAGAGATACCCACACTATCTATACAAACTCTAGAGAGCGCTATATGGGTTGAAACAGGCACCGAGGGCTTGGTATGGTAGGTTGAGAGGCTTTTTGCTGAGTAAGGGGTTTGTGATGGGTACACTTGATAAGACCCTGTTTCTCCTTAAGCATGGAAATGACCTGTTGATTGTTCAGATTTATGTGGATGACATAATCTTTGGTGGCTCCTCTCATGACCTTGTTGCCAGATATGAGATGACATGAGCAGGGAATTTGCGATGTCTATGATGGGAGAGCTGCAGTTTTTCCTAGGGCTCCAGATCAAGCAAGTCAAGGACGGGACCTTTGTACATCAGGCGAAGTACACCAAGGACATAGTGAAGAAATTTGGCATGAATGACTCCAAGCCGCTGACTACACCGATGGTTACTACTACGGCTTTGGATGCGGATGAAGATGGCGAACCCGTGGACCAGAAGGAGTATAGGAGCATGATCGGCTCCATCTTCTACTTGACGGCGACAAGGCCGGAGATACAGTTCAGTGTGTGTCTGTGCGCTCGTTTTCAGGCTTCACCGAGGACGTCACATCGGCAGGCCGTCAAGAGGATTTTTAGGTACTTGAACTATACTCCTGGGTTTGGTCTTTGGTATTCTACCTTCTCGACACTCACACTTCATGGATATTCCAATGCAAATTTTGTTGGGTGTCGTTTGGATCGCAAGTCTACCTCGGGTTGTTGCCCTTTTCTTGGTTCTTCTTTGATCTCTTAGTCGTCTCGCAAGCAATCCAGTATGGCCCAGTCCACTACAGAGGCCAAGTATGTTGCTGCAGCCAGTTGTTGTTCCCAGCTCCTATGGATGACCTACACTATGAGCGATTTTGGTGAGGTGTGCTCCCAGGTTCCACTCTTTTGTGACAGCACTAGTGCCATAAGTGTATGCTTTGGGAATGGTGATGTGAATGCTATGCTCTATATTGTATTTTCATATGTTCAAGATGAGATAGCTTCTTTTTGTCAAAATGCTAAAAATGCTTCACTCATGAGTAGATACTCTTTCATGCTCTCTTTGTGCTCAAATGACTATATCATGCTTAGCTTGTGCTTGAGTATCATGCTCCTTTCACTTGGTGTCAAAGGCTCATTTGTCATTGTGAATGTTTAGCCCATATGTTCACTTGTGGAGAAGCATAAGCTTCTTTTTGCCGCAAAGGCATTTCATGCACCATGCTTAAATTTGAAAATTAATTTGGTCTATGAAATGTCTATGCTTTTAAATATGTGCTCATAATCATGTCTTTATGCTTTTATGTATATGTCTTTGAGGACCAGAGTGTCCGATGGCTAGTTGTTGGCCACTCCTTAGTGATGAGTGATTGACAACGTTGTGTGGACTGACGTTGTGCTCTATCTTGTGGATGTAGGCTGCGACTTGATTTGCGTTGGTGCAGGTGAAGAACAAGCATGAAAGGTCTTAGCCTTGCAGGGCCTCCGAGGAGTGGAGGGACAAGTAGGCTTGGTTCGAGGGAACCGGTGGCCAGACAGGATCAAGTGCGAGTCATATGGTGCGAGAAGTGCAAGTCGAAGTCGAATAGCGGGTTCGTTGGTTTATCTGAAAGCCAACATCGAGCCGGAGTGGACGTGGCAGTCAAGTCGAGAAGCTCGGCGTGGAGGCTGCACCAAGCTCGTGGGGTTTGCAACGGTTCACCACAGAACTGTTGGGTTCGTCAGTTGCTCCAGAAAGCCGACCCACGGTTCCGGTGCAGCCAAGGCACCAGTACCTGTCTGACCGGTTTGGGAAACCGGTCTGACCGGTTTGGTCGTGGTGCGGCCGGAAGTTGTTGAAGCAGAGGACACGCGTCGGGATCGCAAGCTTGGCGTCGAGGCTACGCGATATGCAGTTGCTGGGTGTCCGTCCGATGGAAAGGTTGTCAAGTTTCCAAATTTGCCCTTCGAGGGGTTGTATCGCCTAGAGGGCATTCTAGTCATTTACCCCCACCAGAAGACATCATATATAAACTTGGTGGAGGGGTTGTGGCAGCCATCTCTTGGGCTTTAGGTTTTTCATTTGCTCTAGGCAATTTCTCTTTTTAGTTTCCTATTTTCTCTAGGACTACCTTGAGAGCTTCGTGAGAGATCTTGAGAGAGGGATGGATACTAGGGAGGCAGGCTAGACCTTGTATGGATCTTATTTGATGTATAGAATGTTCGGCGTGATTCCTCTAGCTCTTGTGGTGGTGATTCCTATTTTCCTTTTTGTGGATTTTCGGAGCCTTTTCTTGGTGATTTTCTTGTGGTTGATTTGAGGCCTCCCCTTTGTAGATTTGATGTGGGATGTATACATGAGCCCCTTGTAGTTCTTTTCATTGTGATCACCCCTCTAAATCGATGGGTTTGGGTGCTCGATTTTGGAGTTTTTCGGTTAAGAGAAAATGTGTTCTTGGTGTTCATCCTTCGATTCCTCTTGATTTAGTGGATCTTTGGGGAAGATCTCTTAGGCATGGCTTGTCCATGAGGTGATACACCTATCCCGAAAGTTTTACTTCAATCCATGGAGTGAATCGGGAGATCGAGGCATCAGAAGGAGGGTGTTGACCCGCGGGTGGAGTTCTTCTCGAGTGCCCAGGCCGAAACCGGTCTGACCGGTTTCCCAAACCGGTATGACCGGTTTTGCTCACAGTAGGTTTTTGTGGAGATTTTTGGCTGGCAAGTTTGTTTCCACCCAAAGGTTCCCTGGTCCAAGTGTCGTCCAGTTTCGAGTTCGGTTGCTTAGGTTTTTTCCTTGAGAGTCTTGTGGAGTTTTCCTGGCAAAAGCAGTCTGACTGGTTTGCCAAACCGGTCTGACCGGTTTGCCCTGTGCTGCGACAGGCTAAGTCCGAGTAGACCGGTCTGACCGGTTTGAGTTTCTGGTCTGACCGGTTTGGGTCTGGAGTTTTGCTCGAGTTGTTTTCCGTTGCGTTCTCTAGTGTTTTTGGTGGTGTGCTAGTTCCTAGGTCCAGTAGCACTCTAGTGGCTGCGTGGTTTTGGCTAGCGGGGTGTCGAGGATCTTGGATTTGTGTTTGGGACCATAGGCCGAGTTCTACTCTTTGGAGAAGAATTTTTATCGGCTCCCATTCACTCCCTCCTCTCTGGTCGCCATTCTGGTCCTTCAATTGGTATCAGAGCTGGATACAGATAATTGAGACCTTGACCGGTTGAGATCCAAAGATGGCGGACTATGGGAAGGGTTCTGGTACTCCCCACTTCGATGGGAAGAACTACTAGATGTGGGAAGCCCAGATGGGCGCGTTCAAGCGTGGAAAGGGTCAGTTGATTTGGGATGTCACGGTTGATGAGAACTATGTCATACCAGTGTCATTCCTTTTGCTCGGGAGTAGGGATATGTTCGATGCCAACAAGAAGGTCGTGGACTATCTCTATCGTGCTCTCTGTGCATCCTAGTTCAGTAGGGTGTATGGAGAGAAGTTGGCAAATCGGATATGGACCTAGCTGAGAATGCCCATGGAGGAAACAGTCAGGTGAAGGAGCATCGATTTATGACCTACCGGAGAGAGTATTAGAACTTCACTCATCTCCCCGAAGATTCTGTGGATGCCATGTTTGAGCGCTTCACGCTGATTGTGAACAACATGAGAACCAACATCACCGAGCTTCCATACGATGATCATGATAGAGCTATCAAGCTCTTACACGCGCTAGATCTTGATGTATTGGGACCGAAGGTTGAGGCTATTCAGGAGTCTAGTGTGTATGAGACCCTGACGGTGGACGAGCTGTTCTCTAAGCTCAAGTCGTCCGAGGTGGACCGTTACCTGAGAGCCAAGAAGGGCAAGGGTCCTGTTGATGATAGCCTTGCGCTTGTGTCTGGACCGATAACTAACTCTAATCACTCTTCTAGAATGTTCTCTCTGTCTGCTCTTGTTTCTTTGCCAGATGAGGAGTTCGAGGCGTTGGATGATGAGGATCTTGGTTTGCTGACCAAGCGGTTCGGACGCCTGAATGAGAACAGGAAGAACTTCAGGAGGAACTCGGGGACGTGCTACAAGTGTGGGAAGCACGAACACTTCTTCGCCAGAGTGTCCCGAGGGAGATGAGAACAAGATCGAGTACAAGAAGCCCGAGCACAAGCAAGAGTACAAGCACCGTCCGAAGAACGAGTACAAGCAGACCGAGCACAAGCATCGATCCCGGAACCACTACTCCAAACACAAGAGTCGGGATGAGTACAAGGGCAATAAGAAGGGCGACTACAACAAGAAGAAGTCGAGAGGGACATGGACACCTCTTCCTCTTGCTACACCACGTCAAGCTCGAGTAGTGAAGATGAAGACTGTGGGAGACACACGAGCAAGAAGCACTCGAGCCAGAACTTCAACAGGTTGAGCTTCATGGCGGCGAGCGGCTTCTGCGGCATGGCACACAACTCGGGTAGCAAGAAGAGCAGCAAAGAGGACTCGGGCTCCAACTCCGAAGATGAGGTATCACCACCCACCATTGACTCTTTGCTTGAGGAGAATGCTACTCTGAATGAATTGCTAGATAATGGTGATAGTGTGCTTAGAGATGCTAAGAAGATGAGAAAAGAGCTTAGGGGCCCTCTTGAGGAAGCTAGGGAAAAAGTGGCTGAGTTAGAGGCTAGGCATCTTGATGACATGCTTGCTATTGATGCTTTGAAATCTGCTCCTGTTGTTACCAATGAAGTTGATTGCAGTGATTGCTCTGTTTTCCTGTCTGATTTGACTGCTCTGAAAGAGAAGCATGCCCTCACAGTTGAGAAACTAGATGTGGCTAGGGTGTAGTTGGTTGAGTTGAAAGCTAGATCTAGTTTGCTTGGTGCGTGCAAATTTTATCCTATGTTGCATGCTAAATTTGATGATTCACATGCTAGGATTGTTTCCCTAGAGGCTAAATTGAAAGCTCCCATTCCTACTACTTGTTCTACATGTGAATTGCATGCTTTGAAAAATATGGAACTTGCGCATTATGTTGATCGCTTGCAGGATGAAAATGATGAGCTGAGAAAGTTAATGAGTTGGTTGTCTGGGCATGAGCCACAGTTGAGTTTAATGATGGCTGAGTTTAAGATGTTTGATGGTCAGGCGTTGGGCTCTGACAAGATTGGTAAGAGCGGTGGTGAGGGAGGAGAGAAAATTGGAGAGGTTCCTATTCCACCACAAACTACACCTAGAAACAAATATTCCCCCAAGCCTAACCACTTGAGAAACAAGCTTGACACCACTCCCGATCCACCCTTGTTCCCCCACAAAACCAACAACTTCCAAAAACCCGTGAAATTTGTGAGCAACATGGGAAATGTGTTTGAGGGGAAGGGTGAGAAGAAAGAGGAAGAGAAACCCATTGAGAACCCACAACCAAATCCAAAACAGGTCTGATTCCGTTGTGAGTATTGTGGGAGAGAAGGTCATGTTGGCAAGTTTTACTACAAGAGGAAGAGGGATGAGAGGTTGGCTAAGGAGTGGGCAAAAAAGGACAGGTACCACTCTTCTCACGGTGTGCTTGAGCCTCGTATGCCACTACCTAGGGGAGAGGCTGTGGTGAGATCTATACCTACTTGGGATGGTAGGATAGTTGCTGATCAAAACTGAGGTGATGCCAGGGGGAAGCCGGTCAGACCGGTTAGGGAAACCGGTCAGACCGGTTCACCCCAAAGAGGTGCTGGTTTTGAGTTTCGAGGCCGTGGAGTTGGTTCTGGTGATCGTGATGCAGGTGGTAGACAGTTTGAGTCTGGTCATGGGTTGTTTGGTGGACATTCTCCATCTCATGGTCGCTATGAGGATGGGAGAGGTCGTCACAGCTTTGAGTCTCAGAGGAGGTACGGGCCACGCTCTTCCTTTGTGGTGATCG
Source organism: Cenchrus fungigraminus (assembly GCA_036936925.1). Classification (NCBI taxonomy): domain Eukaryota; kingdom Viridiplantae; phylum Streptophyta; class Magnoliopsida; order Poales; family Poaceae; genus Cenchrus; species Cenchrus fungigraminus. The sequence continues at coordinate 28,136,318 of CM072775.1, forward strand.
TACTCCTACAGCGAGACGTGAGATGGTTCAGTTTGGTAGGGGTCGTAGCTTTGGTGGATATGGTAGGATGGATGTTGCTAACCCCTCTTTTGAGCAAATGGCTCGACACTGGTTTGACTCCTTTTCTACTAACCCTAGTGTTGAGTCGCTTGCTCACTTTCGTCCCTGTTTTTGATTTGCAGGTGGGAGGCTTGAGGAACGTTTGGCTGTTGGACTTCGATTGTTCACGACACATGACCGGAGACAGGGGGTGGTTCACAAGCCTCACCCCAGTGAGTACCAGGGAGTACATCACTTTTGGGGATAATGGTAAGGGACGAGTTCTTGGTGAAGGAATGGTAAAGGTAAGCAGGAAGGTGTCTCTGAGACATGTTGCTCGTGTCAAATCGCTGGGGTTCAATTTGCTTTCTGTGTCTCAGCTGCTTGATTTGGGGTTTGAGGTTCGGTTTAAGTTGGGTGCATCTGAGGTGCTTGATTCTCGAGGTGACCGTGTTTGTATGATGTCCCCAAGGGTCAGATCTTTCGAGCTGATTTCTCTCAGTCCGATGGTCCTGCACGGTGTTTGGTGGCTGGTTCTCCTAATTTGTGGAAGTGGCATAGGCGGTTGGGACACTTGAGCTTTGATTTGTTTTCCCGCTTGGGTGGCCTCGATTTGGTCCGAGGATTGCCGAGGTTGAGGTTTGAGAAGGAGTTGGTTTGTGCGCCTTGTAGGCATGGTAAGATGGTCACTGCTACTCATCCACATCTGACTGCTGTCATGACAGAGCGTCTGACAGAGGTGTTGCATATGGACCTTGTTGGGTCAGCTCGAGTTTGCTCGGTGGGTGGGAAGTGATATGTCCTGGTTGTGGTGGACGACTATTCTCGCTATGCCTGTGTGTTTTTCTTAGAGGATAAGAGTGAGACTTTCGGTTTTGTTTGAGACTTGATCGCGAGGTTGAAAAATGAGAGGCATGGGAACACTATTTGAGCAATCCGTAATGATAATGACTTTGAGTTCAGGAACTCTCGTTTTGATGCCTTTTGTTGTGATCTTGGTCTTGAGCATCAGTACTCGACTCCTTATGTGCCCCCTCAGAATGGAGTTGTGGAAAGGAAGAATCGGACGTTGTGTGAGATGGCTAAGACGATGCTCGATGAGCACATGACTCCTAGGATGTATTGGGCTGAGGCGGTGAGCACCGCGTGCACTGCTATGTGACGAACAGGATCTTCCTTCGAGCGTTCAAGAAGAAGACGTGCTATGAGCTTATGCATGGTATAGCTCCTAAGGTGAGTCAGTTCCGAGTCTTTGGTTGCAAGTGTTTTATTCTCAAGAAGGAAAAGCTTGATAAGTTTGAGGCTAGATCTAGTGATGGTATTTTCTTTGGATATGCGAACCATTCTAGAGCTTATAGGGTGCTTAATCTTGAGACTAACAAAATCATGGAGACTTGTGAGGTGACCTTCAACGAGACAGTGCCATGTAACTCTCTTTGCTTTGATTGTGCAGGTGATGAGGAGATGGCCGAGACGCTCTTTGAGGAGGAAGAAAAAGATGGTGATTGTTATGGCGATGATCGTGTACCTGCTGCGGATCGTGTACCTACTACTTCCATGATGGCGACTACAGTTGATGGCGGGCCTTCTACTTCGACTACGACGCATCAACATGTACCAGAAGCAAGGGTGGAAGCTGCTGTGGAGGGGGAGGTAGTCTCCAGGCGAGAGGCTCCTAGACGTGTAAAAGTGGATCACCCTCCTTCGAAGATCATTGGTGACATGAACGAGAGAACTACATGGTCGAGGTCACGAAATACTTCTCACTTTGCTCACTCCGCATTCGTTGCCTCTTTCGAGCCCAAGGATATTGGACACGCACTTTCTGATGCAAACTGGGTGAATTCCATGCATGAGGAGTTGGAGAAATTTGAGAGAAACCAAGTCTGGATAATAGTTGATCCACCGCCAAATTGTCGTCCTATAGGTACCAAGTGGGTGTGGAAGAACAAGAAAGATGAGAATGGGATGGTTGTGATAAACAAATCGAGGTTGGTGGCTCAGGGGTTTAACCAAAAAGAGGGTATAGATTATGAGGAGACATTTGCTCCTGTGATCCCTCTAGAGGCGATTAGGATCCTTCTAGCCTTTGTTGTGGCTAAAGGGTTCAAGTTGTTCCAAATGGATGTGAAGAGTGCTTTCTTCAATGGAGTGATAGAGGAAGAAGTGTATGTGAAGCAACCAATGGGGTTTGAGAGTGAGAGATACCCACACCGTGTGTATAAACATCAGAGGGCGCTCTATGGGTTGAAACACGCTGAGGGTTTTTGTTGAGTAAGGGGTTTGTGATGGGCACAGTTGATAAGACCCTGATTCTCCTTAAGCATGGAAATGACGTGTTGATTGTACAGGTTTACGTGGATGACATAATCTTTGGTGGCTCTTCTCACGATCTTGTTACTAAGTTTGCAGATGACATGAGCAGGGAATTTGAGATGTCATGATGGGCGAACTGCAGTTTTTCCTAGGGCTCCAGATCAAGCAGGTCAAGGACGGGACCTTCATGCACCAGAGCAAGTACACCAAGGACATGCTGAGGAAGTTCAACATGAATGATGCGAAGCCCATGTCAACACCGATGAGTACGACTACAGCTTTGGTTGCGGACAAGGACAGTGAACCAGTGGACCAGAAGGTGTACCGGAGCATGATCGGCTCGCTCCTCTACTTGACGGCGACGAGACTGGACATACAATTCAGTATGTGTCTGTGCGCTCATTTTCAGACTTCCCCGAGGACTTCACATCGACATGCCGTCAAGAGGATTTTCAGGTATTTAAAGTACGCTCCTGCGTTTGGTCTTTGGTATTCTGCCTCCTCGACACTCACAATTCACAGATTTTCCGATGCTGACTTTGCTGGGTGTCGTGTGGAGCGCAAGTCTACCTCTGGTTCTTGCCAGTTTCTTGGTTCCTCTTTGGTCACTTGGTCTTCCCGTAAACAGTCGAGTGTAGCTCAGTCTACCACAGAAGCCGAGTTTGTTGCAGCCGCTGGTTGTTGGTCCCAGCTGCTTTGGATTTCCTATACCATGAGACACTTCGGTGAGGAGTGCACTCGGATCCCACTTCTTTGTGATAGCACTAGTGCGTAAGTGTTGCCAAAAACCCAGTGCTCCATTCCAGAACAAAACACATCGAAGTGAGGTACCACTTTCTAAGGGATAATGTTGAGAAGGGAACCATAGTGTTGAGCTATGTACCTACCCAAGACCAAAAAGCCGATATTATCACAAAACCACTTGACCAAGCTACCTTTGCTCGTTTACAGGGAGAGCTTGGTGTGTGTTGTCCTTTTTGAGTTGGTCTTTGGGAGCTCACTTTGTAGCTTATGTAGCATACATGTTTACTTTGATGTATAGCATGCATGTTTAATTTCATAGGGTAGCCATCTTTGTATCTTGATGTATAGTTTTGCATCTTTGTAAGATATGCTTTGCATTGCATTTGTATCACATGCATTGGCTAGGAATGGCTTCTCCTATGTACATTGATCCCTATGATATGCTATGTTTGAGCTTGTGGATATACTTGATTGATATTTGGGATGATAAGCTATGCTCTTGATAGTTTGGTTGTTTATTCACGATGAGATAGCTTACTTTTGTCAAAAATGCTAGATAGGCTCTCTCTTGTGACTTTAAGGCTTTGCATGATCTTAGTGTGCTTTGGTGGTTTATATCATGCTTAATTCATGTTTGGATATCATGTGCTTTTCACTTGGTGTCAAAGACCAATTTGTCATTATGAATGTTTAGCCCATGTGTTACCTTGTGGGGGAGCATAAGCTTCTTTTTGCTGCAAAGGCTCTTCATGTACCATTTTGTGCTTAAATGTTAAAAATGGAATTGGTTGAAATGCTTGTGCTTGAAGTTATGCTCTCATTAATTCCATGTCATAAATGCTTTAAATCTGAATTAATATGGGTGCTAAACCGTTGCATGATGTCTACCATGAGAAGTCTCATTTTAAGAAGTAGACACATGGCTCGGTGGCTTTAACATGACATGAGATGCTTATGGGTGTTTGTAATGATCTTGTGATGAGGATATGTGACCTAGCATGAAGTTTGTCTATATCATGCTTAGCTTGTGCTTGAGTGTCATGCTCGTTTCACTTGGGGTCAAAGACTCATTTGTCATTGTGAATGTTTAGCCCATATGTTCACTTGTGGAGGAGCATAAGCTTCTTTTTTCCACAAAGGCATTTCATGCACCATGCTTAAATTTGAAAATGAATTTGGTATATGAAATGTCTATACTTTGAAATATGTGCTCATAATCATGTCTTTATGCTTTTATGTATATATCTTTGAGGACCAGAGTGTCCGATGGCTAGTGGTTGGCCACTCCTTAGTGATGAGTGATTGACAACGTTGTATGGACTGACGTGGTGCTCTATCTTGTGGATGTAGGCTGCGGCCTGATTTGCGTTGGTGTAGGCGAAGAACAAGCGCCAAAGGTCTTAGCCTTGCGGGGCCTCCAAGGAGTGGAGGGACAAGTAGGCTTGGTTCGAGGGACCCGGTGGACAGACGGGATCATGTGCGAGTCACATGGTGCGAGAAGAGCAAGTCGAAGTCGGATAGCAGGGACGATCTCTTAGGCATGGCTTGTCCATGAGGTGATACACCTATCCCCAAAGTTTTACTAGAATCGGTGGAGCAAATTGGGAGATCGAGGCATCAGCAGGAGGGTGTTGACCCGTGGGTGGAGTTCTTCTCGAGTGCCCAGGACAAAACCGGCCTGACCGGTTTCCCAAACCGGTCTGACCGATTTTGCTCACAGTGGGTTTTAGTGGAGATTTTTGGCTGGCAAGTTTGTCTCCACCTGAAGGTTGCTTGGTCCATGTTTCGTCCAGTTTCGAGTTCGGTTGCTTAGATTTTGGCCTTGAGAGTCTTGTGGAGTTTTCTTGGCAAAAGCGGTCTGACCGGTTTGCCCTGTGCTGCGAGAGGCTAAGTCTGAGTAGACCGGTCTGACCGGTTTGAGTTTCCGGTCTGACCGGTTTGGGTCTGGAGTTTTGCTCGAGTTGTTTTCCGCTGCGTTCTCGAGTGTTCTCGGTGGTGTGCTAGTTCCTAGGTCCAGTAGCACTCTAGTTTTGGCTAGCGGGATGTCGATGACCTTGGAGTTGTGTTTGGGACCATAGGACGAGTTCTACTCTTTGGAGAAGAATTTTTATCGGCTCCCATTCACCCCCCTCTCTGGTCACCATTCTGGTCCTTCAATCTTGGGTGCTAAACCGTTGCATGATGTCTACCATGAGAAGTCTCAATTAGAAGTAGACACATGGCTTGGTGGCTTTGACATGACATGTAGTAGCTTATGGATGTTTCCTATGATCTTGTGATGAGAACTTGTGATCTTGTATGAGTATTGTGTGATCTAGTTCATTTTTACTCAAATTGACAATGAATAGGGCTTTGCTCATGAGTTGAATTCTTTTTTTGTGAAAATTTCTTAAAAAATGCTTTTGGCCATGTCACATGTATCTATATCTCTACTTTCTTGATGGCAATGCGCTAACTACACCATGTCTACTTTGCTTGCTCTATGTCTCATTTGTAGCATTTTGTTGTGCTCTTTGTATATTTGAGAAGCTTGGTAGCGTGTATATGCTTTGACATGCATTTGTGCACATTCATGGTAGCTTGATTCACGCATTGTCAACAAGGGGGAGAGTTTGTGGAGAAAAATGGTGTTTTGCATGTTCGGGAGAAATTTGTGGAAAGAATTGCGTGCCCGTGGGGAGTTTGCATATGTGCAGGGAAGCTCCTTTGGTTTGCCTAAGTTTTGTGCTTTGTGGTGTGCTCTTTGTGGAGAGCTTTGTTTGTCTCGGCTGTGTTGAGTCATTGCCCTTGCCTTAGGGGGCCGAGACTTGGTCTGGCGAATGATCTTGTTTTTCGCTTGTTCTTTGGTTTTGGATCACATGTTGGAGGGTTGTGTTCGTGGTTGTTTTCTTTTCCTTTTTCTCTGAGTTGGTTACTATGGGTGTTGTCAATGCACTCAAGGTGGAGATTGAGGACCAGGAGTGTCCGAAGACCAGTGGTGGGTAGCTCCTCAGTGATTAGTGATTGACAATGTTGTGTGGACTGATGCTTGGCTCAGTATTGCAGGTGCAGGTTGCGGCTTGACTCGTGTTGGTGCAGGTGAAGAACAAGCACGAAAGGCCTATGTTGTGGAGGCCTCTGGGTGATGGAGAGGCAAGTAGGCTTGGTTTGATGGACCCGGTGGCCGATAGGGTCAAGTGCGAGCCGTGCGGTGCGAGAAGAGCAAGTTGAAGTCATGGACATGGGCCAGTGCAAGGTAGCGGTTCGAGGGTGAGCACATGCCGTACTCAGCAAGTGTGGAGAAAGTATGAATGCAAGAGGCTTATCAAAGAAAGGCTAACAGGTTGACTGCATTAAGCACTTTTAGTTGGTCAAATTTTATTAGCACCTGATTACTAATAAAGTATAAGTATATACCAACCCACAATTAACATAAAGAGGTACGCCATAAGAATATGGCTAACATAACCATAATCACAATTTAAGTCCATCTTCAAGTTCAATTATCATGTGAGGGTCTAGGCTGCTCTTGACCATGAGCACAACTAATTGATTAGTTTTATACTCTGCAGAGGTTGTACACTTTCACCACAAGTCGCGTAAAAGTTCTAGGAACTTTAAACCCAACCACGCGATGTTGATCAGGCATCATACCACACTACCGAGGTGTGATTGCATAGGGACGCTACGAGGCCTTTACAAAGTTTCCCCAGTGCGAAGCAACCCGCGAAGGTTCCGAGCCGTCGCAAGGTATAAAGTCCCCTAGTAGGTACCGTGTCTTAGCCAAGTGTAACTCCCTACTAGAGTGAGTCTATACCCCAACTAAACGCTCCCCCTTGCCCTTTCGGTAAGGTCACCCCAACACTAGAGTCCCTAATTAATTAGCCAAGCCAGAGCCATATAGCCTTGTGGTTGCACTGTTGTCCTGGGTGGTCGCTCCATGTTCTGATTAAGCATGGTGATCTTGTATTAACCAGAGATATATAGCATAAAAGTGAAGCAAATTCATCATTGTTGTTGTTCATTAAAACCACCATAACCCAACGTAGAGCAACTAAGCATAGGTACACAACAGAAAGGTAAATCCCAGGTTGACAAGGAATAAAGGTAATAAAGACTAGGATAAACCTTAATAGGACCCATCAATATTAATGCAAGCATATGCAATGGTGATTAAACACAGTTATTGGCACAAAAGAATAAGGACACACTTGCCTTCAACCAGAGTAGTGATGTTGCTCAGAATGTCTTCACCTCATGCTCTTCAAATCTCTCGAACCACGTTCATTCTACTCGCATTAATCATCGGGCACAAGCATACAAAGCAAACAAACAAACTAAGAACAATGCAACAATCAAAATAAAAGCTTTAAAAGAACACACTAAAGGATAGGCTCGATTCGTTGGATCACTGAAGCACAAAACCGTGCTTAGAAGGGAAAGGTCTGATGAAACTGCTGGATCAGGGCTAGAACTGAAAAGATCTAGAAAGAGGCACATTAAGACAGAGCTTGACAGAGAGCGTCTAACGAAAGATTTGCATATATGAAAGAACAAGACTATGAGCTAGGTTTATTTTAATTAACAAAAGATATATAAAGGATATTCCATAAAGAAAATACCCTAAGTTGAAATTAATGCAGCATTATATTTTTATTTGCAAAAACCGAAGTAAAGAACTAGTCAATTTTATTTATAAAGATTCATATATAAAGTATACCAATTAAACATTTATCTTAGAAAAGGTAAACTATATGAATCATCTAAACGTAACTTTGTGATTCGAGTATATCACATTATTATTAAAAACATCATGGTATAGGTATTAATCACATTAAAATTTATTTATAAAACTGGTGTAAAAACCTAAGCACTTTTAATTAGCAAAGTTAATTAAATATTAAGCAAATTAACATTTGGTTTACGAAAAGCTGAGGTAAAGATCTAATTAGATTTTATTTACAAAAGCATGTGAAATAATCATTAATCAAATTAAAATTGATTAGAAAAAACGGTGTGTAACTCTATATGGCTTTTATTTAGAAAAGGCATATTTAACTAAGCATTAATCAAAATTAATATCAAATTAATTTTCAGAAAACAAACATGATGAAAACTCACCACTAACGTGTGCTTTACATTATTATGAACCTAACACAACTTGAACGGATTAAAACGGAGCTAAAACATGGATTCTATGGAGAAAACAAGGTGTAGGGACCTAGTTGAGATAACTATAGATTCCAGGGGCTTTCAAAGAAGATTCGCAAGACATATGAAACAGTGCTCGCGATTAGATCCAAGAGCAAGGTTAAAACTAAAAACGAGTTTGGGTGGGCCTTATGTGCAAAGGTGGGATGTTTCTAGGGGGTTATCCACAAAAGATACAAGACACATATTCTTTGGTGGGGATTTCTTTTTCTCCAGGGATCTAAACGCAAAACCAGCAGGGGCTTTCTTCTTCCTCCGTTCGTGACGGACAGAGACCTACAGGCGGCGGACTGGTCTCTCGGCGATTTGAAATCACCGGCCGTCTGGGCAGCTAGGGGCTTGAGCGAGCCTCGGAACGGAGAGAGGAGGTGAAGGGGATCTCGTGGGCGTGCTCACCGGGGTTGGAGACGGACGGACGTGGCCGGATTTTGGAGAGGGGCAGCAGGCGATAGAGTACAGGGGCGGCCGGATTTTGTGGTGGCGGCGGCGCTCCGGTGTTGCTCTGGCGACAGAGAGGGGTCGAACGGGTGCAGCTCGTCGTCGTGGTTCCCGTGGTGGTGGCGGCTTGCTCCGGAAGAGCTCCTCGCCGGCGAAACGAACGGCGGCGGCCGGCGGCTCGGCGCGCAGCGGTGCTGCACAAGCGCTGCGCGGCGGACGGCGAGGTAGCGCGGCGTGGCGCAAGGAGCAGGGCACGTGAAGCACAAGGCGGCGGCTTAAAAAGGGGCGCAGGCCTGCTCTTCCCTTGGTGCGCACGTCGAGGACAAAGCGGCGTTGCCCCGGACTCCGGCGTGTCCAGTCTGAGCACGAGAGCTCAGATGGGCGGGAGCGGGCCCGCGGCTGGGACGGGTGGAGATGGGTCAGGCCTACGGGCTCGGCCCAAAACTGATAGGATAGGTTTTTTTTCCTTTTTTTTCTTTTTCGGAATTAATTTTTTCAGTGCACAACAAATTCAGAAAACTCTAGAAAATGTCTTTGAAGCACGAAAAATACTCTGAAAATTCCAAAAATTCTATGAAAATTACCAGAGACAGATTAAGACACGGACAATCCAAATAAAATATTTGGAGCTCATGAAAAAGATTTTAGAGCCTTCTAATAAATAGAATAAGCTCAGAGAAAATGAGAATAAACTCCAGAAAATTCTCGGAAGGTTTTGGTCAGCACCTAAGTGCATTTTTAAAAGCTTTTGCAATCATGAAACACCAGATGCATCGGCATGAATGCGACACACTAATAATCATTTTATTTAATTTAGAAAACAAACAAAAGCCTTTTTCCTATTCTATATTTCCTGTAAAGAAAATAAATGTTGGAAAATTTTAAAATTATGAGAAATTGTTATTTAGTTATTCTTTCTATTCACATCCTGAAATCGAAATTTCAGGGTGTGACACCAGGTGCTGCAAGGCGCTGAGGTAGCAATGGGGACTGAAAATTTTGAGATCAAGACGGGTCTAATGACGATGGTACAAGCTGGCCCATTTTGTGGCAAGCCAAATGAGGATGCTAATGCCCATCTGCAGCAATTCCTAGAGCTATGCAGCACTTTCATCATCAGGGGTGCAAATATGGATGCTGTTCGTCTCCGACTGTTTCCTTTTTCTCTCCTGGGGAAAGCCAAGCAATGATTCTATGCGAATCGTGATGCCATTAATACTTGGGATAAGTGTTCAGAGGCATTCCTCAAGAAGTTCTTCTCATTGGGTAAAACCAATGCTCTTCGTGGAAGGATTTCTAGTTTTCAGCAAGCAGCAAGTGAATCCATTCTAGAGGCTTGGGAAAGGCTTCAGGAGTACATCCTAGCCTGTCCTCACCATGGGATGGAGGATTAGCTTATTCTTCAAAGCTTTTATAATAGGCTGACTCCGACAGCCCGAAGCCATATTGATGCTGCTGCTTAGGGAGCATTCTTCTCACTCACTATTGATAATGCTAAATTACTCATTGAGAAGATGGTATCCAACCAAGGGTGGAGTGATGAAAGACTCCAACCACATCCGAGGGGTACTCATACTGTCAAGGAAGCAGATATGATTACTGCCAAGCTAGACCTTCTTATGAAGAGATTGGATGATTACACCACCGAGAAGGCTACCATGGCCACCACTACTCTGCCTATGGATTCTCATATGACTCGTGAAGTTTGTGGCAACACTGGGCATTCGGGAAATTATTGTCCTGAGACTCAGGAGGAAGTGATGTACATGAATGGCAATAACAATGGTTATCATCCACATCAACAAGGAGGCCAAACATGGAATCAACAACGCCCTTACTATCAAGAAGGTAATCAAGGTAACACGTACAATCCTAACCAGCCCTCCTTGAGAGATCTTGTTTTCGGGCAGGCTAAAATCAATGAAGGTGTTAATAAAAAGCTAGCTGCCCTTGACAAAACCTTGGAAAGTCTCAACGTTAAGCTTGAAAGTTTTTCTTTTGCTCAGAAGAGCCAGCTAAGTTTTAAAAAAATGTTAGAAACTCAGTTAGCTTAGTTAGCTGCTTTGGTTCTGTCTGCTGATAATGGGAGGATCCCGGGGCAACCCGTGTCCTCTTGTGAAAATGTTAGTGTAGTGTCTACTAGGTGGGGTAAGCCATCTAGGAAGAAGTATGCTCCTAACTATGCAGGGAAGCCCATACAACAAATTCTAGATCCATGGGAGGAATTGACAGTTGTGCACAAGAAAGACCCTGGCTATCCAACTATCACGTGCACCATTTATTATAAGACGATCAAGCATGCCCTTTGTGACCTTGGTGCAAGTGTCAATCTCATGTCCAAGGCCATGTTCGAACAATTGGGATATCCAGCTCTCTCTCCAACAGCACAGACTATCCAACTCGCCGATTCAACGATACGATATCCAGAAGGAAATGTTGAGAGTCTATTGGTCAAGGTCAAGAACTCTTATGTCTTCGCGGATTTCGTGGTCCTTGATATGGACGATGAGGGAGGAATGCCGCTCATCCTTGGGCGACCATTTCTTAGTGATGTCCGAGCTAGAATCAATGTGGGGGCCGGAGTAATCTGTTTCCACATTGGGAAGAGAAACTTGGTGTTCAGGTTTCAAGATAAAGAAGAGCAATGCTATTTGGTGCAAGATAGTGTTGAGCAGCTTCGGGGAAGGACGGAGCCTTCAACCTCATAGAAGAAATCTCCATCAAAATTGAAGCAAAAGAAAATTCGAAAAGAATGGCAGATGGTTGAAAAGGCATCACCCTCTACTTCACAGGAGTGGGGTGCCGAGTGGAATTAACTGCTGGGAAGAGTCCAACTCGTCGGACAAAAAATGATGAGTCCTTTCTACCAAAAAGGTTAAAGATGCTATTTATCTCATATTTCCCTTTCCAAAATTTTATTTAATTTCCAACCTACGTATTTGATATTTTCCAAACCTTGCATCTGCATGCTAGATTTATCTAGCCCTTTTCCCCTTTTCAAAAAAAAATTCTGAAAATAATTTCTGAGTTTGAAAATTCTAGAAAAATTCTTTGAAACATATTTTGGGCGATTGTGGGCCGAGGCACTCAGGCTGGCCCCCAGCTAGCCGTTGGGAAGCCACTGGCCAAGGTAGAGGGCAGGTGGGCCCGACCTGGGGTCGGCCGACCCTAGGTTCGGCCGAAGCAGCCCAACGCCTGCTGGGCCCCACCTTGCTCCAATGGCTCCTAGCCGTTGCCCAACGGCTATGTCTGGATGCCCGACGCATTTGCCTATAAATAGCATGGGGAGAGGGGGTGTTCTTCACCCATTCAACTCACACCCCCCTCTCTACTCCTTGCTCTCTCGGTTTTCTTGGATTTCTTGCTCAAGTTTGATTCATCAAGTACTCTCTCTATTGTGTTGCTGCAAGTATTGCCATTGGTGGAGCAAGCTCGGTAAAAATTTCATTCGATTTCACTAATCCATAACCAAGTTGCTCTTGTTGTCCAGTTGTGTGCTAGCATGAGTTGGGCAGCGAACGCTCTCCGGAGGGTGACACGCTCCCGTTCACAAGCAAGCGCAAGTTCATCCGTCCCCGCCGAGCCGACGCCGAGCCCATCAGTGATGGACTATGAGGAAGAGCAAGAAGAGCAAGCCGAACCACAAGCAGTGGAGGAGGTCGTCGACGACACCCCCTACCTCGGCTTGCGGGGTGCTCGAGAGGAGCAAGGCTACGCTCTCCTGAAGGACCGAGTCTTCGCCCACACCTGGGACTTCGACCTCGCACTTATGGAGAAAACAGGTATGAACCTTGAGTTCACTTCCATTTGGTATGCTCTTGGTTGGGAGGAGTTTGCGCTGGTTACAGAGCTTGGCTCTCGGCCCCTCACCATCCTGTTTCTTTGCTCTCTCACCTAGGTGGCCGATGGTATTGAGTTTCGTCTTTTCGGGACCGATTACCGAGTTTCATGGAAAGATCTTAGTCGTCTCCTTCGTTTTAATCATCATTGTGCTCTTTCTTTAAAGAAGGCTTGTGAGGGTTTTCTTCGAGACTCTTTCTGGGGAGACATTTCCAGTCTAGTTTATAGTGGTAAATTTGTACCTCGATGCAATGATATTGCGCATCCCACTCTCCGTTTGTGGCACAAGTGGCTCGCCATTACTCTCTTTCCACGAGAGGATGTTCGGACCGTGCACAATGATGAGTTGATGCTTTTATGTGCCGCTACTAAACAGATCAAAGTATCCCCCGTTAAAGCTATGACTCGACAGTGGTTGTCGAATTTTAAGATGATAGGCCCTATTGAGTGTACATCTTTGGTGACTCGTATTGCTCTCAGACTCGCGGTTCTTAGCGGGAATCTCGTACCCTTCATTGGGACGCTCCGAGTTCTCATTGATGAGGCATACTTGATCCAAGGGCATACACTTAAGAGAGGCCCAAATGATTCTTTGACTTTGTTCTTCCCGAGTTATGCAAATCAAATCCCATTACCTAACCCGGGGTTTCGATTGTATAGCTCAGAGTCATTAACCATTCCCCTTGTTACACAAGAGGAAAGCCGTCATGCTAGTGTTTCAGGCAAGTCCACCAGAAGCGCGGCAAAGAGAGCACACATGCAGCAGCAGCAGCAGTCACAGCCACCACCACAGCCACAGCCACAACCTACTACACCACCGGTGACAGGAGGGGCCCCTGCGGGGTACATGTTCGGGGTTACCCCCGGATATGCACCTGGTTGGGACCAGCCCACCTAGTAGCCAAGTGCGAGTGGCACGGCTTGGGCGAGTGCGAGCATGGACCAGAGGGCTACACCCGCTAGTTCTAGCTCAGCTGGTCCACCTCCGTCTTCGTCCTTCCGACGACACTATTCGGCATCTGCACGAGACGCTCAGCTCGCACAGCAGCTCGGAGAGCTCACCTTCCAGGTCACGGGATTGGAGGAGACGCTGAACACACACGTCGAGTCTACCTCAACGTGGCAGCGTCAGGCTGGCGAGAGGATTGACGCCATGCAGCAGGCGCAGCAGCGACACATGGAGGAGCAGAGGGCTTATTTTGCGAGTCAGGTTTTCTTCTACCCTCCTCCGTAGTGAGCCTGAAGCTAGCTTGGGGGAGGACCCCCATCCTAAGGTAACTTGTATCTTTCTTTGTTTTCAGAATATCTTATAATGAAAACCCATAAAAATCTGCAAAAATAAAAAGACCAAAAAGATTTATTTGCTTTTCATCGTAAATTTGCTTTACTTTGCTTTGATATGCATAGTAAGAATGCTTTGCCTCTATGGTTGAAATGATGAATAGTTGCTCTGTTTATTCTTCTCATATGTCTTGCTTACAACTTTCTATCCTACCTAAGTTTTGAGTTTGTTGGCTTGTATGTTCGAACCTTAGCTTGAAAACTGTGGGTAGCAAAACGCATGATCATCGCCTAAGTTGTTGTGAGACATGATATGGTATAATAGAGTGTTATGATCTTGTACCTAGTGATGCTTGACATCCAGAGTTTTCCTTTTTGAAAAAAATCTAAACATGATGAGTTCCTCAATGATGATCATTTCCTATCCAAGGCCATATGTAGATTCTAACTCTTGTTAGCCTCCACATATGCAGCTTGTTCTGTCATTGAGCTTTGTCAAATTGTTGTGACCCTTGTTAGAACTCATACTCCCCTGATCAAGATGATGTACACGTTCATGCTAAAACTTCTACGCTGGAAGTTAGCATTCATCATTTGTTCCATTTACTTTCGCATTCTTCCACAAATAAAACTCTATGCATCTTTGTATCATTCAACCCTCTCCGAATATCTCCAAAAGAGACAAAGGGCTAGCTGAAAAAAAGAGAGAGAAAAGAAAGAACAAAGAAAAGCATGCCCAAAAGCAAGGCAAAAATAAAATAAAGAGAGCTAGCCCAAGTCTCGAAAAATTCCAAAAGGAGAAAAAGGGATCGATATGTGCAAGAAAAAGAGTTCCACCATATAGATGGTAATAACTAGTACCAACTCCGGGGCTAGTGTCCACCTTACTATCAATCCCTCATTTTTCATATAAAGTGTGGTAATATCTAGCACCCATTTCCGGGCCTAGTATGCACCTTACCATGCTCATTATCATCACACACTTATGCACATCTTGATCAGGATGTATGTTTGTTTCTTCCAAGGATCCAGTTTTTGACTTAGCAAAATATGAGAGACAAGTATGCCACATTTCTTCCCTACCTACAGCTCCACATAAGCCTATTAGGAGTAGGATGTGAACAAAGGCAACCTAATGCCTTGGTGACGAACCATACACTTCGAGTGATCCGAGAGTATCATTTGAGGAACTCTGATTTTCTTTAAAAAATTTGCAAAACCTCCGGATTAACAGCTGATCAATGTATGAGTGATTATGCATTTGCTATATAACCATTCTGTCTCTCAACCGCCTAAGGCAGCTGAAGCTATATGCCCCATGTCATGAAGTGAATGGTAAGACATTGTTAACTTGTCCAAACTCTTGGTAGAGTACTTTGCTGCATGTTCGCCATAAGTTAAGAATACGACATCACAGCAACTCCTGATCAACCAACCTAAGTCCTTAATGTCTTGCTTCGAGACGAGCAAGAGGTTAGCTTGGGGGAGTTTGTTGACGGCTGTTAAGTACTACTTTCAACCATCAATATTCTCACATAAATGGAGGCATATGCATTATTTACTTGCATTTTGGTTTGAATAATGTAGTTCCACTTTTCCTTGTAGATTATTTGTATGTAGGTGAAATAAGCATGAAAAGAGATGGAAACCCACCTTCTATGGAAGATCCATGCCAACTCAGCTGAGGAGGTGGCTGCTACCAAGGAAACACGTGACAATCCACGTCACTGATCCGAGGAAGGCACTCACCGACGAATCAGAGAGCGACACATGGACTTCACATGGATCCATGAGCCCACCTAGGATTCCAAAATGAGGCATGTACGGGGGAGTGATCAAAGGGCCCACAGGACAACCACCCAGAGGAAGGACACCCCGAGAAGAGGGTGGGGCCGGCCGATCCTAGGATCGGTGTTGACGGTGGAAATTCACCATTTCCAACCCTCAATATTCTCACATAAATGGAAGCATATGCATTATTTACTAGCATTTAGGTTTGAATAATGTAGTTCCACTTGCCCATGGCGATTATTTGTATGTAGGTGATTTACCCCTTAAAAGAGAAGGAAACTCCACTTCTATGAAGAAACCATGCCAACTCAGCTGAGGAGGTGGCTGCCACCAAGGGAGACATGACAAGACACGTCATCGATCCAGGGGAGGCACTCACCGACGAATCAGAGGACGCCACATGGACTTCACATGGATCAAATGGCCCACCTCGGATACCAAATCAAGCCATGCACCGGGGATGGATCATAGGGCCCACAGGGCAGCCACTCAGAGGAAGCACATCAGGTGGGGCCACCCTAAGGGGTCGGCCGATCCTAGGATCGGCCGAAACGCCTAAGTGGCGCCCCATCTGGTCCTTACACGTGGTGGTTGCTCATTGGTCACTTGCTTCACTCCCGGGTGTTTAGGGGCCATTTGGGCGTCCGAGCAAGCCTTGTCCTCCTCTATAAATAGGAGGGGAGAGGCTCCCATTTCACACACACCACTCTCTAATTCTCCTCTTACTTTTAGTTTCGAAGGCTAGGGGGTAGGCTAGAGTAGCTCTTCTTCAGGTTCCAAGTCCTCTTGGAAGTTTAGGTATGAGTTCTCTTTTATCTTTATTTCTTTGTATGACTTTGATCTACTTCAGTTATTCAGCTATTTCATATAAAGTCATGGTAGATCATATTCTTGATATGTTCTTGAGTTCATCCTCTGTTCATCATTTAGAGGCTCATGTTCTTTGTGAACACTACCTTTTGATCGACTTGAAGGGTGATAAACTCCTTCCTTATGTGTTTGTTCATAAGTTAGAGGCTCGTGTTCTTCACGAACACGACCCTTTGATCTTGTTGATTAGACATAAGAGAGTTCATATATGTTCGTATGTCTAGCCTTAGTTGATCTTGTTAGATAGCATGAGAGTGTTGCATGGGGTCTGTGTTCAAGCTACGATACTCGGTCTAGTTGACCAGTCTTCTGGTGGCTCTCACCCTGGGTCACAATAGCCCGGGCCGGGTGAGGTCTAGCAGCAATGTAGGCATGGTGCCTGGGTTGTCTAGCTATGATAGTTATGAGCGTACCCCCCGTAACGAGAGGTCGGTCCTCAGGTGGTGACAGCCCTGTTGGATCCTAGTGCAACCTCCGCGTTGGGGTACCTGCTGTAGGAGTCTAAAGTCTAGTTTCGCAGAGTGCTGGTCATCGCGGGCTAGCTCCCCTTTTGTACCTGGGTGCTGAACCATGTTTCCCTCATGCAATACTCATGCCTATCTCTTGTATCTTCTAGCTTTATATGTTTAGTACATTAGAACCTAGAGCTAACTCGTATGTTCCCCCTATGCCGTAGTGTTCTAGAGTAGAGGTAGATTTGAGGTGTGTGTGTCACACTACCCCTTTATATCATTTATCTTACCCCTGCCTTTGAGTGTGTTGTTTTCCCTATATCTATCTCTTGGTTTACATTCAGAGCAAAAGCATAAGTCTAAGATATCCGCCATTACCTTCCTTGGATTCGATACCCTTGGAATACTCTCCTTCCTTGGGGAAATGTTGCAATGGTTTATCTGTGCGCTTGCGGATTCGTTCATGATCGTTTAGATAAAACCTATGGCAACTCTCAATGTTCACGCTAACCTGCGCCAATTAGTTGTGACATTGGGAAGTGCCAACAGACACTTCTAGCGTTGACGCTAAGGACGGATTCCAAATCTGTTCTTAAGTGGTCGACATTCAGAAGTGTCAACAAGCATTTCTGGCACCGTTGCCGGAGAAGGCACAGGATTATCTTGACTATGCTCTGTATCTGTTTATAAACTCTGAGTAGGTTAGGACAACCCTCAATGTAGGCTAACCTTGATTGTCTTCTTTTATCTTTGGGTGATGAAGACAGGTAGTGTATGACTAGTTTCGACCTACCGGGGAATTTTACTGAAGATCCCGAGTCACTTGTGAGGAAAGCTCGAATTCATTTCGGCTCACCTCGTCGTACTCGTCCGGAGGGCGAACCAGCTTCCTTTGTACCATCCATATCCAACGCTATGGCCCAGAAGACACTTTGTGAGTACTCAGCTCCTTCTGCTGACCAGGTGCTGCAAGGCCCTGAGGTGGCAATGGGGATTGAAAACTTTGAGATCAAGACGGGTCTAATCACAATGGTACAGGCTAGCCCATTCTGTGGCAAGCCAAATGAGGATGCCAATGCTCATCTGCAGCAATTCCTAGAGCTGTGCAGCACTTTCGTCATCAGGGGTGCAAATATGGATGATGTTCGTCTACGGCTATTTCCATTCTTCCTCTTGGAAAAGGCTAAGCAATGGTTCTACGCGAACCGGGAATCTATTGACACTTGGAGCAAGTGTTCACAGGCATTTCTCAAGAAGTTCTTCCCATTGGGTAAAACCAATGCTCTTCGTGGAAGGATTTCTGGTTTTCATCAAGCAGTAAGTGAATCTATTCCAGAGGCTTGGGAGAGGCTTCAGGAGTATGTCCTAGCCTGTCCTCATTATGGGATGGAAGATTGGCTTATTCTTCAAAGTTTCTATAATGGGTTGACTCCGACAGCCCGAGGCCATATTGATACTGCTGCTCAAGGAGCATTCTTCTCACTCACTGTTGACAATGCTAAATTGCTCATGGAGAAGATGGTCTCCAACCAAGGGTGGAGTGATGAAAGACTCCAACCACGACCGGGGGGTACTCATACTGTCAAGGAAGCAGACATGATTACTGCCAAGATGGATCTTCTTATGAAGAGATTGGATGACTACACCAGCGAGAAGGCTGCCATGGCCACTACTTCTTTGCCAATGGACTCTCACATGACTTGTGAAGTCTGTGGCAACACTGGGCACTCAGGCAACTATTGTCCGGAGACCCAGGAGGAAGTGATGTACATGAATGACAATAACAATGGTTATCGTCCATCTCAACAAGGAGGCCAATCGTGGAATCAACAACGCCCTTACTATCAAGGAGGTAACCAAGGTTACTCTTACAATCCTGACCAACCTTCCTTGAGAGATCTTGTCTTTGGGCAAGCTAAGATTAATGAAGGTATTAAAAAGAAGCTAGCTGCCCTTGATAAAACTATGGAAAGCCTCAATGTTAAGCTTGATAGTTTTTCTTCTACCCAGAAGAGTCAGCTGAGTTTCAACAAGATATTAGAAACCCAGTTGGCTCAGCTGGCTGCTTTGGTTCCTTCTCCTGATACTGGGAGGATCCCGGGGCAACCCGTATCCTCCTGTGAAAATGTTAGTGTAGTGTCGACCAGGTGGGGTAAGCCACCTAGGAAGACACGTGCCTCTGACTATGCAGGAAAGCCCATTCAACAAATTCTTGATCCATGGGAGGAATCAGCAGTGGTGCACAAGAAAGATCCAGGCTACCCGACTATCATGTGCACAATCTATTACAAGAAGATCAGGCATGCTCTTTGTGACCTTGGTGCAAGTGTTAATCTCATGTCTAAGGCCATGTTTGAGCAACTGGGATATCCAGCTCTCTCTCCAACAGCACGGACTATCCAACTCGCCGATTCAACGATCCGATATCCAGAAGGAATTGCCGAGAGTTTATTGGTTAAGGTCAAGAGCTCTTATGTCTTCGCGGATTTCGTGGTCCTCGATATGGTTGACGAGGGAGGGATGCCGCTCATCCTTGGGCGACCATTTCTCAGTGATGTCCGAGCTAGAATCAATGTGGGATCCGGTATCATCCGTTTCCGCATTGGGGAGAGGAACTTGAAGTTCAAGTTTTAGGATAAAGAAGAGCAATGCTATTTGGTGCAAGATAGTGTTGAGCAGCTTGGGGGAAGGACGGAGCCTTCACCCCTAAGGAAGAAATCTCCGTCAAAGAGGTTAAAGAAAATTCGGAAAGAATGGCGGAAGATTGAGATGGCACCAACCTCTACTTCTCAGGAGTGGGGTGCTGAATGGAATTGATTGCTGAGAAGAGTCCAACTCGTCGGACTAAAAATGATGGGTCCTTTCTACCAAAAAGGTTAAAGCTGGTATTTATCTCATATTTCCCTTTCCAAAATTGCATGTTTGATTTTCCAAAACTCTGCATTTGCATGCTAGATTTATCTAGCCCTTTTCCCTTTCAAAATAAAAATTCTGAAAATCATTTCTGAGTTTGAAAACCATAGAAAATTTATTTGGGCAATTTCTGGAGTAAACTTTGGCCAGTGCACCTTGGCATATTTTCATATAGCCGTTGGTGTCACACCAGCCAAAGGGGGCCAGCACCGGGCCCACCACTGGGCCAGCCGAACCAGGGTTCGGCCGAACCCTGGTAACGGCCATGTGGGCCCAGCCTTGGCCAACGGCTCCTAGCCGTTGCCCAGCGGCTATCCCGCGGTGTGCTGCCCCTTTGCTCTATAAATTGGACCCGAGAGGGGGTGTTATTCACCCATTCAACTCATTTCATTTCACACTCCCCTCTCTACTCCTTGCTCTCTTGGTTTTCTTGGATTTCTTGCTCAAGATTGGATCATCAAGTGGTCTCTCTATTGTGTTGCTGAAATTATTGCTATTGGTGGAGCAAGCTCGGTAAGAACTTCATTTGATTTCACTAACCCATCACCGAGTTGCTCTTGTTGTTTTCCTAGCATGAATTGGGTGACGAACACTCTCCGGAGGGTGACACGCTCACGCTCCCGTTCGCGGGCAAGCACGAGTGCATCCACCCCCGCCAAGCCGACGCCGAGCCCATCAACGATGGATTATGAAGAAGAGCAAGAGGAGCAAGCCGAGCCACAAGCCGCGGTGGAGGTCGTCGATGACACCCCCTACCTCAGCTTGCGGGGCGATCGAGAGTAGCAAGCCTATGCTCTCCTGAAGGACCGAGTCTTCGCCCACACCAGGGACTTCGAGCCGGCTCTCATGGAGAAAATAGGTATGAATCTCGAGTTCGTTTCTATTTGGAATGCTCTTGGTTGGGAGGAGTTTGCGCCGGTCACAGAGCTTGGCTCTCGGCCCCTCACCATCCAGTTTCTTTGCTCTCTTGCCGAGACCCCGGATGGTGTTGAGTTTCGTCTTTTCGGGGCCGATTATCGTCTTTCTTGGAAGGATCTTAGTCGTCTTCTTGGTTTTAGTCCTCGTTGTGTTGTCTCTTTGAAGCGAGCTTGTGAGGGTTATGTTCGGGAATCTTTCTGGGCAGATATCTCTGGTCTTGTTTACAGTGGCAAGTTTGTACCTCGGTGCAACGATATCGTGCATCCCACTCTCCGCCTGTGGCACAAGTGGCTCGCCATCACTCCCTTTCCGCGAGAGGATGTTCGGCCCGTGCGCAGCGATGAGATGATGCTATTATACGCCGCTGTCAACCAGATCAAGGTCGCTCCCGTTAAAGCAATGATTCGGCAGTGAATGACGAATTTCAAGATGATAGGTCCTATTGAGTGTACATCTTTGGTGACTCGTATTGCTCTCAGACTCGGGGTTCTTAGCGGGAATCCCGTACCCTTCATCGGGACGCCCTGAGTTCTTATTGATGAGGCATACTTGATCCAGGGGCATATACTCAAGAGGAGCCCAAATGATTCTTTGACTTTCTTCTTTCCGGGCTATGCAAATCAAATCCTATTACCTAACCCGGGGTTTGGATTGTATAACTCGGAGTCACTCACCATTCCCCTTGTCACACAAGAGGAAAGCCGTCATTCTAGTGTTTCAGGCAGGTCCACCAGGAGCACGGCGAAGAGAGCACACATGCAGCAGCAGCAGCCACAGCCGACACCACCACCATAGCCTCAGCCACAGTGTGTTACACCACCGGTGGCAGGAGGGGCCCCTGCGGGGTACATGTCCGGGGTTACCCCTGGATATGCACCTGGTTGGGAACAGCCCACCTACCAGCCGAGTGCGAGTGGCACGACTTGGGCGAGCGCGAGCAGAGCTCAGTGGGCCACACCCGCTAGTTCCAGCTCTGGTGGTCCACCTCCGTCTTCATCCTTCCGGCGACACTCTTCATCCTTTGCACGCGATGCTCAGCTCGCACAGCAGTTGGGAGAGCTCACCGTTCAGGTCACGGGATTAGAGGAGACGCTGAACACCCATGTCGAGTCTACCTCAGCGTGGCAGCGTCAGGCTGGTAAGAGGATAGCAGCCATGCAGCAAGATCAGCGGCAGTACATGGATGCGTAGAGGGCTTACTATGCGAGTCAGGGTTTCTTCTACCCTCCTCCGCAGTGAGCCTGAAGCAAGCTTGGGAGAGGACCCCCATCCTGAGGTAACTTGTATCTTCCTTCATTTTCAGAATATCTTATAAATGAAAATCCAAAAAAAATCTGCAAAATAAAAAAACCAAAAATATTTATTTGCTTTCATCATCATCATTTGCTTAGTTTGGTTTGATATGCTTAGTAAGAATGCTTTGCCTCTATGGTTCAAATGATGAATAGTTGCTCTGTTTATTCTCCTCATATGTCTTGCCTACAACTTTGTATCCTACCTAAGTTTTGAGTTTGTTGGCTTGTATGTTCAAACCTTAGCTTGAAAACTGTGGGTAGCAAAAAGCATGATCCTTGCCTAAGTTGTTGTGAGACATGATATGGTAGAATAGAGTGCTATGATCTTGTGCTTAGTGATGCTTGACATCCGGAGTTTTCCTTTTTGAAAAAAATCAAAACATGATGAGTTCCTCAATGATGAGAATTTCCCATCCAAGGTCATATGTAGATTCTAGTTCTTAGCCTCCACATATGCAACTTGTTCTCTCATTGAGCTTTGTCAAATTGTTGTGACCCTTGTTAGAACTCATACTCCCTGATCAAGATCACGTACACGTTCATGCTAACCTTCTACACTGGAAGTTAAGCATTCATCATTCACTCCATACTGCTTATGCATTCTTCCATAAATAAAACTCTATGTATCTTTGCATTATTCATCCCTCTCCAAATATCTCCAAGAGAGACAGAGGGCTAGCTTAAAAAAAAGAAAAGCATGCTCAAAAGCATGGCAAAAATAAATAAAGAGAGCTAGCCCAAGTCTCGAAAAAAATTCAAAGGAGGGAAAGGGATTGATATGTGCAAGAGAAAGAGTTCCACCATATCGATGGTAATAACTAGTTGTCGGTGCAATGAACCGGTAGTCCACCACGGGGTAGGCTATGGTGGTAGATTGTTTGGTGGGGATTGCCGAGACTGGAGCTAGATGGTGAACAAAGGACACAGGGTTTATCCAGGTTCAGGCCGCCGGGAGGCGTAATACCCTATGTCCTGTGCTCGGTGTGTTGTATTGATGGTTCCGCGATTGGGAATCCGATGGACCTGTTTTTGAGGGGGGTCCCTGCCACCCTTATATAGCCTGGGGGGCCGGGTTTACAGATCTCAGAGAATCTATAGCTAACCGATTACAAGATTGGCCTTCCGGCTCAAGCAATATCTTTCCTAACTAACCGATCTTTGTTAATGGGACGATATCTCCTCGGACGCCGCCTCATCCTGATCCGTACGCCGTACCGTATCCCCACTCAGGTGGGCCCATACGTATATGAATACACGTCATGAAGCCCCTCCGTGTGGTACCCAGGGGGTATATCCCCCACAGCAGTCCCCGAGCGCTTCTTAACCAGACTGCAACTTCGATCTTCAGCTCTATGCGTCTTCTCGTGTACTTTCGCCATTTAGCCGAGTGCTTAATGCCCTTCGTCCGAGTGCTTTGGACATCGTCTGGTCTGACCTTCGGTGCAGCCGAGTGGTCTTGAAGCTGAAACTCGTGGTTGCCGAGTGGTTGAGGAGAGCTCTTCACCATGTTTATGATTTATTTAGATCATCCGGGATTGGAGATTGTACACTTTCGTCGAAGACGAAGTGTACACACTTAGTCCCCGAGCCTAGATAAAGATTGAAGAGGTTTATCTACGGTCAAAAGAGAATCAAAGCGACCGCTCCCTGATGTCTTCTGTAATGGGTGCCCCTTCGGAAAAAAGGGTACCTCTGATCGCCTACCGTATCCCCGCCCCTGACTTTAGTCAATGAGACTTTGTCTTGGCATGATCCCGGGTGATCGCGGTAGCGGGTTTTAGCCGCTGAATGGGCGCATCTCTAGATGCGCCCATTAGGGCAGTCCCCGAGGTTCGGAATAGTTAAAGTAACTATTTCGAAGCTCTAAAAAGGGTTTAGTTCGGTATTACCATCATCCCATTTGGGAGAGTACCACTCGGATCATCTGACTAGGTACGGTGTTTGGTTAGAGCTCCGGCCCTATGCCAAATTTGCCGTATGGCTCACCGTGTTCTCACGTAGCACTCGCGCGAGGTCACCTGCCCTAGTCATCATAATCGTGACTTCTGAACAGCTTTGGCCTGTGTATGGCATGCCTCCGGGAGAACACTCATGAGCTAGCAGATTTTTGAAACTCTCTTAGGAGTTAAAACCGAATTTTCGAGGGCGGGTTATCTGATAACCTGGCAGTACGTGACTCTGGGTCACGGCCTCTGAGTGGTTTGAGCCAACCAATGAGTTTTGGAAGGACATTTTCAATTTTAAGGGTGTCTTCCCGCATAAGGGAAGGTTTTAACCCCTCGGCCCAATTAGAGCCACGACCTGTTAAGGCCCAGTAGCCGGAATCGGAAGCGTCGCGGATAAGGCTTGAGCTGACACGCCGTACGCGAGTCGTACTCGCGAGTTTCTCGCGAGGAGAAATCTCCCGCGCCGCGGCGACGCGACCGCACGGGTGGTGGGGCCCGCCACGACCATCGTTCCCTCTGCCGCATTTAAGGCAATCCAGAGGCGTGGCTCGCCACGCACTCCTGCAGTCACGTCGCTTCGCTTCCCATAGGAAACCACGCAGCCGCCCTTCTCTCTTCCTTCTCCGGTCGCTCCACCTCCGATCCGCCAGATCCGTCGCCGCATTAGCTCGATCCACACCGGATTTAGCTCCGGCGAGGCCGCAGATCTCGATCCGCTGTCGCGCGGCCTCGATCCGCTGTCGCGCCGCATCTAAGCCGCAGCTCCCGGGGAGTCCCCGAGCGTAGCGAAGGGTGTAGACCGCTCCCTGCCCAAGTCCCCGAGCGCAGTGAGGATGACATCCGGTGGATCTCGCCGGCATTCCAAGAAGTCAAGGCGCGGCGCTTCCGAGGCGAGGCGCTCGCCATCTCCGTCGTCGTCGTCCCCGCTTCCGTCGCCGATGCGGAGTGAGGAGTGGGTGCACTTCGTCTCCACGACGGAGCGCCTCACCGCCCTGGTGTTGGGGGGCGTGCTGCTCGAGTCCGCCGTCGAGGGATGGCGGCCTGCTGCGGGGGAGGAGTTCCCCACGCTGTCGACCGACGACGCTGTCGTCTTCGAGTCGGCCTACCTCCGTGGGTTCGGTCTCCCTGCGCATCCCTTCTTCCTCGGTCTGCTCTACTACTACGGTTTGGAGCTGTGCCATCTCAACCCCAACTCTATTTTGCACATATCCATCTTTGTGCATTTGTGTGAGGCGTTTCTTGGAATCGCCCTGCATTTCGATCTTTTTTGCTATTTCTTCTTGGTGAAGCCCCACCCGAACGCCAAGAAGCCCCGAGTGGTGGGCGGCGCCAGATTCCAACTCAAGCAGAGGCACTCTGCCGAGTACATTCTGGTGCCGCTCGTCAGCTCCAACAAGGGCTGGCACTCGGAGTGGTTCTACACCACCAACCATGCTCCGACGGTGCCCTGCAACATCGACGCGTGGCCGACTCCTCTCCCATGCTGGGATGAAGAGCTTGACCAGGCGGAGATGGGGCAGGTGTCCGTGCTGCTGGAGCATATCCGGAAGCTGAAGGAGGCCAGGCTCACTGGCGTCGCGGTGATGGCGAGCTTCGCCGTCCGGTGCACGCAGCCGCTCCGGGACAGGGTGCGCCCGGCGTACGAGTATGCCGGCGACGACCACGACACGGCGCGGTGAGCGACAGAGCCGGGGAGAGTGATGGAGCTGAAGGAGCGCGTCTGTTAGTGCTTCGTTCCTGGCACCGTCATCTCCAACCGCGGCGCGCCGAAGCCGTTCAACCTGGCGAACTATCCGCCTGAGGTAACGGTTTTTTCTTTTATGGGGTGCCCATTAGGGTATGAACATGTGCCCACCAGATGTTTGATGAAATGGTTCTGTTTGTTTGTCTATGAAATTGTTGGATCGCAGGGCTTTTGTCTCTGTGGTGC
Source organism: Cenchrus fungigraminus (assembly GCA_036936925.1). Classification (NCBI taxonomy): domain Eukaryota; kingdom Viridiplantae; phylum Streptophyta; class Magnoliopsida; order Poales; family Poaceae; genus Cenchrus; species Cenchrus fungigraminus. The sequence goes on from CM072775.1 coordinate 28,162,281, forward strand.
CTGTGCCTGGCTCATTGGCCGGGCAGGGTCCTTTGGCCGGTCGCCTTGGCGAGCTGCAGCGGATGGAGCGCGCCAGGGCTCACGTCTCCGGTGGCGGTGAGGCGATCCAGCCTGAGCCCTGTCGGCCCGCAGCGCCTGCTCCGAAGGAGAAGCGTGCCGCACCGGCCGGCAAGGGCAAGGAGCGCAAGGGTAGCCGGAATCCTGAGTCACGGCGTGCGCCCCCTGGGTCGCTCAAGATCGACGAACCAGAGGTGCGCCGGTGCAAGTTTGTGCCGTCGGAGGACGAGGAGGAGGAGGTCCCCCTCTCCTTTGACATCGGCGAAGCCCCCTCGGTGACGACGGCTCAAGCGGCGCTGGTGCCTACCGGTCACTTCACTTCTTCTCTTCCTTCTCAGCCATCGGGCCTAGTGCCACCAGTGGCGGACGCTGCGCACCCCACCCCTCAGACTACACAGGCTGCCGCTGCAACACCGTTACCAACACCTATGGCGGATGTCAGTGGGGTGAAGCGATCCGCCTCCTCTGGCAGCAGTTTTCTGTGTCGTACCCGTGTCCGTGTGTCCTCCGAGTAAGTTTTCTTGAAATCGTCCATCTTTGCTTTTTGTTCATTAGGTTGGAAAGCGATTTTTATGTCTTGTTTGTACGAACAGAGGTCCCTGCGACCTCCCTTCCGAAGTCGCCGAATCGTCCCTGCCACCTGCCGCCCCGGTGTCGCCATGCCCGAGTGCTTCTGATGGGCACCCGGCTGTTGTGTCGGGGCTTCCTGATGCTGCGGCTGTCGTTGCTGATGCTGCTGTTCGTGACTCCAGTCCCCAGCGTGGGGCTGGACACGTTGCAGCTCCCGACGCTGCTGCGGCTGAAGCCTCTGATATCGAGGAGATCTAGCGGGAGCTCCCTCGGCCACGTCTCAGCCCGCCACGCCATGGACGCGTCGCCCAGGTGTGTGGTACTCGTGTGGTTGAAGTGCTTGGGGATCCGGCGATCGACGCCGAGAACCGCGCGGAGCTCGTCGTCATTGCGTGGAGGACCCTCCAGCTTGCTGAGGTAATTCTTTCTCCCTCTTGTTGTTGTGAATGCTTGATAACTGTAGTTGGTTGATCTCTTGCTGTATCTTGACAGACCGTGGCCTCGGAGTCTGCACGCAAGAGCGCTGTGCTCGAGCGCGTCGGCACCGCTGCTGATCTGAATGCCACTCTGCGCACCCGGTTGGAGCGTCTCGAGCAGCAAGCAGTCGCTCAGTGAGACAGCAGCAACCGGGAGGTGGAGAGGCTGCGTCAGGAGAAGGCGGCTGTCGAGGCAAGCGAGGCAACACTCCGGGCGGCGGCGGAGGAAAACCAGCAAGGTATGTTGATTATGTTTTGCTTTTGTTTCACCGTTGCCCAAGTCTTCGTGTTGATTATCTCTTGGTGGCAGCTCGGGCCAAGGCGGAGGAGGAGCTCAAATCCCTTTGGGGCCGCATGAAGAACCTCCAGCAAGACGGCCAGGAGGCATGTAGGCAGGCGGCTGTGGTGAGAAAAGAGCTGTCAGGTTGGTTACCTTGCACTCCCGTGTTATCCCTGAATGTTCGTCAATAGGTGCTCCTGACGTTGAGCAGATTTCCGGCAAAAACAATTTGCCTAATATGCCGATCTCGAGGCCCGCATCTCATCGGAGAGGGCTCAATTCAAAGCTCTCGGTGAAGCGCTGCGCCCCATGCTGGACGAGCTTGCGCCCCTTGCCGATTCCTCCTCCGTGCGACAGTTCGGTGATCTAGTGGTGCGCCCGCCAACCCTTCTGGAGCGTGCCCAGGTGGCGGTGGCGTGCTTCCCCGACTGTCTTCGCGAGGTCGGCGTGGCTAGTGCCAGCCACTACCTCGCTGTCTTCCGCTCCTTCTACCCCTCGATCAGCGTGGATCGCTTCCGTGGTGGCTTTGCTTGTGTAACGTCACCACAGCAGGCTGAGCGACTGCTGGAGGAGGTTAAGGACACGGCGGAGCAGCTTGCCGACGACGTCATGGCGGCGGCTGATGAAGAAGCTGTTGGTGATGCCCTCCTGTCCCAGCCATAAAAACTTTAAAAGTTAAAAGTTGTAATGTTCTGTGGTGCTGTGGGTGCACCAGTACTTTGGTTCGTTGACATTCGGTAGTTTTAAGTAGGCGCTTTACTTTGACGGTATCTTTGTACTGTTAATTTCTCCGGTAGTTAGTCTATTACGGGAAATCGTAGGCTCGTTGGCATTAGTTTCCTAGTGCAGAGGGCGTACTCTCATACACGCATAGTACCTTAGCTTGGCGAAAACCTCGACCCACGATTTAAGACGTATGCTACCGAGTACTTTATGAGTCGTAAGATCTGTGTTAGATGAGCATTTATTTAGTTTTAACATGGAAAACTTTGCTGTATGTAAAGCAGTCCCCAGGTTTCAGAATTGAAACTTGGGTGAGAGAGGGCATGTGAGCAGATGCAAGAGCGAAGTAGAAAAAACTTCATGAGACATGAAACTGAATTCATTACCACAGACTGCTAACATGGATAATGTACAAAAGACTTTGAACAGAAAGTGATACATAGCTTTATTATGGGTAGAAGCGGCATAGGTGCTCGATGTTCCATGAGTTGGGCACATCCGAGCCGTCCTCCCGCGTCAGCCGATAAGCACCCGGCCTACTGATTTCCTTCACTATGAATGGCCCCTCCCATGGGGCTGCTAACTTGTGCATGTCCTTCTTGCTTTGGATCCTGCATAGGACTAGATCTCCGACGCAGAAAGCTCTTTCCTGCACATTTTTATCATGGTAACACCGCAAGGCTTGGGCGTACCGAGCTGCCTGAATCGTTGCCGCGAGCCGTCCTTCCTCGATGCTGTCGATATCCTCAATCCGCGCCTTCTCAGCCTCGTTTTTGTTGTATACTTCAACTCTCGGTGCATTGAACATGAGGTCAGTGGGGAGCACCGCCTCAGATCCAGATACCAAGAAGAAAGGAGTCTGAACAGTAGCACGACTCGGCTGTGTCCGCAGTCCCCAGAGTACTGCAGGGAGTTCGCGTAACTAGCGGGTCGCGTACTTTTTCAGGCGATCGAAGATGCGTTTCTTGAGTGCTTCGAGCACCGCTCCGTTAGCTCGCTCAACTTGACCATTGGCGCGTGGGTGCGCAACTGAGGCGCGTGCCACCTTGATGAGGAGTTCATCGCAATATTCCTGAAACTCCCTTCCTGTGAAGTTAGTACCCAGGTCGGTTATTATCCTGTTAGGGACACCGAATCTATGCACGATTTCTCCTATGAACTCGGCTGCCTTGGCAGCTGTGAGCACCTTGATTGGCTTGACCTCTATCCATTTGGTGAACTTGTCAACTGCTACCAGGATATGGTCGTACCCTTCGGATGCTTTCTTGAAAGGCCCGATCATGTCGAGTCCCCAGCACACGAAGGGCCATGAAACGTGTATCGTCTGCAGAGTCTGGGCTGGAATGTGTATTTGTTTTGCGAAGAATTGGCATCCCTCGCAATGTTTCACCAACATCTCAGCGTCTGCGACGGCCGTGGGCCAGTGGAAGCCAGACCGGAAAGCTTTTCCAACAATGGTTCTTGCTCCGGTGTGGTTGCCACACATGCCACCACGAATCTCCGCTAGGAGTTGTCGTCCTTCTTCCTCCGGTATGCACTTCTGGAGTACTCGGGACTGTCCGCCTCGGCGATACAGGTTGTCGCCGATCAGGACATAGTTCTTGCTCCTGCGACTGATCTGCTCGTGCAACGCTCGTGTCTCCCTTTCCTGACCTGGTAAAGGGTTCGGGAGCGTTCCGTCCTTGATGTACTCGACCATCTCTGAGATCCACTCGGGTTGTGGCTCAATCATTAGGACTTCGCCGAGTCCTTCTGATGGATCGACTTGCGCATCAGGGTTCTTGATGGAAGGCTTGATCAGGTCTTGAACAAAGACACCCGGTGGTACCTGGGCTCTCGTGGATCCCATATTTGCCAGCTCATCGGCCGCCTTGTTATCTTCACGAAGTACGTGCTGAAACTCTAGGCTGTAGAACTTGCCTTCGAGTTTGCGGATCTCCGCGTAATATACGTCCATCTTCTCACTGGTCCGGTTCCACTTCTTGTTAACTTGGTTCACCACGAAGGCAGAGTCACCCTTGACCATCAAGTATTTTATCCCGAGCGATACGGCGATACGGAGCCTGTGGAGGGCCGCCTCGTACTCAGCCGCGTTGTTCGAAACCTTGAACATGACCTGTAGCACGTATCGCAGTTTCTCTCCTGAGTGATCCATCAAAGTACATGGTCCAGTACTCAGGTTCAGCGGCAGTGGATGGCGTCTGGATCTCCGTGTATTCCGCCACGAAGTCAGCGAGTACCTGCGACTTGATCGTGCTGCGCGGTACGAAAGTTATGTCATGTGCGGCCAGCTCGATGGACCACTTCACGATCCTTCCCATGGCATCTCTGTTGTGCAGGATGTCGCCTAAGGGGTAGTCGGAAACTAGGATGATTTTATGAGCTTGGAAGTAGTGCTTCAACTTGCGTGCGGTGATCAACAGTGCGTATAGCAGTTTCTGTGCCTGATTGTACCGCACCTTAGAGTCGGTCAGTACTTCACTTATAAAGTAGACCGGCCTCTGGACGGTGTACGCTTGTCCCTCCTCTGTGCGCTCTACAACTAATACCGTGCTGACCACGTGCGTGGCAGCCGAGATGTAGAGGTAGAGAGTTTCCCCCTGTTCTGGTGCTGTGAGGATGGGGGCCTTTTGCAGATAGCTCCTGAGTTCCAGGAAAGACTTCTGGGCCTCCTCATCCCACTTGAAATCATCGTTTTGATGCTTGAGGAGCTTGAAGAAGGGTAGTCCGCGTACACCGAGTCGAGAGATGAACCGGCTGAGTGCTGCCATGCACCCGGCCAGCTTTTGTACATCCTTCTGGCATCTAGGGGCTTGTAGAGCTAAGCAGGATCGTGTCGTCAGATCCACGGGAGGGAGAGCTTCCGTCCAGGCCGAGAGCCGCCTCGAGGGACGCAAAGGACCCATCCGAAACGTACTCGGGGCCGGATCGCCCAGCAGATCGGTCTGAGCGGCGCTCATCTTTTGACTCATCCGTGGTCCAGTCGCAGAGTTGACCGTCCTCTTCCTCTTCCAGTATGGGGAGGAGGGACGCGTCGCGATTGGCCTCTCGTATGGGGGAGAGAACCACGTTCACGAAGCGCGGCGAATCGTCATCCGAGGAGTACTCAACTGGTTTGGGCGCATGATTCACCGCTAGGTTCCGCTTTACCTCCATGATTACGGAGGCGGCAGTGCTCTTCAACCCGAAGGGAAAGCACTCTGACTGCGGGGTACCCAGGGTTGCCTCGCAGATGGCGATGGTGTCAGCCATGTGACCAATGACCCGGTCGAAAGACTCAACCAGATCATTCGCGGGAGGTTTCGATGACCCTTCAACCGTTAGATCTTGAACCAGGATGGTTGGCCTCCGGGCTTGCTGCGGCGTGCCGAAAAGCACTCAGCAGGCTTTGGGCTTGTCCAGATTAGATCTGGTAGCCGGTCTTCCCCTCGCGGGCGGTGTGGAAACCGCTCCGGAAGGCTTTTCCGTGGTGATCACGGTGTCAGAGAGAACGCATGGGATCTCTCCGATGATGATGTGACCCTGAGGAGGAGTCACGTAGCCGGCCGCCTACTCGTCGACGGCGGAGACAGGATTGAGGCTCCCGAAAGGGATTCCCGCTCCCAACGCGGCGAGGGCAAGGCAACTAGCAGGGATCTTGACTACGGCCATCAAGCTTGCCAACTATCGCGGCGAACCCCTACCTGGCGCGCCAAGTGTCGGTGCAATGAACCGGCAGTCCACCACAGGGTAGGCTATGGTGGTAGATTGTTTGGTGGGGATCGTCGAGACTGGAGCTAGATGGTGAACAAAGGACACAGTGTTTATCCAGGTTCAGGCCGCCAGGAGGCGTAATACCCTACGTCCTGAGCTCGGTGTGTTGTATTGATGGTTCTGTGATTGGGAATCCGATGGACCTGTTTTTGAGGGGGGTCCCTGCCGCCCTTATATAGCCTGGGGGGCAGGGCTTACAGATCTCAGAGAATCTATAGCTAACCGATTACAAGATTGGCCTTCCGGCTCAAGCAATATCTTTCCTAACTAATCGATCTTTGTTCACGGGAGGATATCTCCTCGGACGTCGTCTCATCCTGATCCGTACACCGTACCGTATCCCCACTCGGGTGGGCCCATACGTATACGAATACATGTCATGAAGCCCCTCCGTGTGGGACCCGGGGGGTATATCCCACACACTAGTACCTACTCCAGGGCTAGTGTCCACCTTACCATCAATCCCTCATTTCCTCGTATAAAACGTGGCAATTTCTAGCACCCATTTTCGGGCCTAGTATCCACCTTGCCATGTTCATATCCATCACACACATATGCACATCTTGATCAGGATGTATGTTTGTTTCTTCCAAGGATCCGGTTTTTGACTTAGCAATATATGAGAGACAAGTATGCCACATCTTCCCTACCTACAGCTCCACATAAAGCCTATTAGGAGTAGGATGTGAGGAAAGGCAGCATTGATGCCTTGGTGAGGAAACATACACCTTTGAGCGAACCAAGAGTATCATTTGAGGAACTCTGATTTTCTTTTGAAAAATTTGCAAAACCTCCGAATTGCTAAGCTGATCAAGGTATGAGTGATTATGCATTTTCTATATAACCATTCTGTCTCTCAACCGCCCAAGGCAGGTGAAGCTATATGCCCCACATATTAGGTGAAAGGTAAGAACATTGCCAACTTGTTCAACTCTTGGTAGAGTACTTTGTTGTATGTTTGCCATAAGTTGAGAATAGAACATTGTAGCAACTCCTGATCAACCAACCTAAGTCTCTAATGTCTTGCTTCGAGACGAACAAGAGGTTAGCTTGGGGGAGTTTGTTGACGGTGGAAATTCACCATTTCCAACCCTCAATATTCTCACATAAATGGAGGCATATGCATTATTTACTAGCATTTAGGTTTGAATAATGTATTTCCACTTGCCCTTGGAGGTTATTTGTATGTAGGTGATTTACCCCTTAAAAGAGAAGGAAACTCCACTTCTATGAAGAAACCATGCCAACTCAGCTGAGGAGGTGGCTGCCACCAAGGGAGACATGACAAGACACGTCATCGATCCAGGAGAGGCACTCACCGACAAATTAGAGGACGCCACATGGACTTCACATGGATCAAAGGGCCCACCTCGGATACCAAATCAAGCCATGCACCGGGAATGGATCATAGGGCCCACAGGGTAGCCACTCAGAGGAAGCACACCAGGTGGGGCCACTCTAAGGGGTCGGCCGATCCTAGGATCGGCCGAACTGCCTTAGTGGCGCCCCATCTGGTCCTTACACGTGGTGGTTGCTCATTGGTCACTTGCTTCACTCCCGGGTGTTTAGGGGCCATTTGGGCGTCCGAGCAAGCCTTGTCCTCCTCTATAAATAGGACGGGAGGGGCTCCCATTTCACACACACCACTCTCTCATTCTCCTCTTACTTTTAGTTTCCAAGGCTAGGGGGTAGGCTAGAGTAGCTCTTCTTCAGGTTCCAAGTCCTCTTGGAAGTTTAGGTATGAGTTCTCTTTTATCTTTATTTCTTTGTATGACTTTGATCTACTTCAGTTATTCAGCTATTTCATATAAAGTTATGGTAGATCATATTCTTGATATGTTCTTGAGTTCATCCTCTGTTCATCATTTAGAGGCTCGTGTTCTTCATGAACACTACCTTTTGATCCACTTGAAGGGTGATAAACTCCTTCCTTATGTGTTTGTTCATAAGTTAGAGGCTCGTGTTCTTCACGAACACGACCCTTTGATCTTGTTGATTAGACATAAGAGAGTTCATATCTATTCGTATGTCTAGCCTTAGTTGATCTTGTTAGATAGCATGAGAGTGTTGCATAGGGTCTGTGTTCAAGCTACGGTACTCGGTCTAGTTGACCAGTCTTCTAGTGGCTCTCACCCTGGGTCACAATAGCCCGGGCTGGGTGAGGTCTAGTAGCAACGTAGGCATGGTGCCTGGGTTGTCTAGCTACGATAGTTATGAGCATACCCCCCGTAACGAGAGGTCGGTCCTCAGGTGGTGACAACCCTGTTGGATCCTAGGGCAACCTCCGCATTGGGGTACCTGCTGTAGGAGTCTAAAGTCTAGTTTCGCAGAGTGCTGGTCGTCACGGGCTAGCTCCCCGTTTGTACCTGGGTGCTGAACCATGTTTCCCTCATGCAATACTCATGCCTATCTCTTGTATCTTCTAGCTTTGTATGTTTAGTACATTAGAACCTAGAGCTAACTCGTATGTTCCCTCTATGCCGTAGTGTGCTAGAGTAGAGGTAGATTTGAGGTGTGTGTGTCACACTACCCCTTTATATCATTTATCTTACCCCTGCCTTTGAGTGTGTTGTTTTCCCTATATCTATCTCTTGGTTTACATTCAGAGCAAAAGCATAAGTCTAAGATATCCGCCATTGCCTTCCTTGGATTCGATACCCTTGGAATACTCTCCTTCCTTGGGGAAATGCTACAATGTTTTATCTGTGCGCTTGCGGAGTCGTTCATGATCGTTTAGATAAAACCTATGGCAACTCTCAATGTTCACGCTAGCCTACGCCAATTAGTTGTGACATTGGGAAGTGCCAACAGACACTTCTAGCGCTGACGCTAAGGACGGATTCCAAATCTGTTCTTAAGTGGTCGACGTTCAGAAGTGTCAACAATCGGCCGAACCGACCTAGTGCCCTTCCATCTCGTCCCTCCATGTGTTGCTTCCTCATTGGTCCATTGCAGCATCCCCGGGTGATTTGAGGCACTTTGAGCCCCGAAGCAAGCCTCCTCCTTGCCTATAAATAGAAGGGGAGGGGCTCCATTTCTCACACGCCACTCTCTCTATTCTCCTCTCACTTTTAGTTTTCAAGGCTAGGGGGTAGGCTAGAGTAGCTCTTATTCAGGTTCCAAGTCCACTTTGGACTCTAGGTATGAGTCCTCTTGTATCTTTATTTCTTTGTATGACTTTGATCTACTTCAGTTATTCAGCTTCCAAGGCTAGGGTGTAGGCTAGAGTAGCTCTTATTCAGGTTCCAAGTCCACTTTGGTGTCTAGGTATGAGTCCTCTTGTATCTTTATTTCTTTGTATGACTTTGATCTACTTCAGTTATTCAGCTATTTCATATAAAGTACTGGTAGATCATATGATTGATATGTTCTTGAGTTCATCTCTTGTTCATCATTTAGAGGCTTGTGTTCTTCGTGAACACTACCTTTTGATCCACTTGAAGTATGATTTACTCATTCCATCAGTTAGAGGCTCGTGTTCTTCACGAACACGACTGTCGGTGTTTTAACCCGGCAACCTACCAAGGGGAGTACCCGAGGTAGACGTTTGTGGCCTTGCCGAGATTGGGAACTCGAAGGAGAGACACACGGCACACAATTTAGATAGGTTCGGGCCGCTAGGTGTGTAATACCCTACGTCCTGTATGCTGCGTAGCTCTGGATTGATTGGGTGTGTTTACAAGATGATGCGGATGAAGAGATAGGGGTCCCTGCCTCGCCTTATATAGTCCGGGAGGCAAGGCTACAAGTCAGTTTGCCAGAGGAGTACTAGTCGTGTACGGCTAGGAGTACTCTAAATGGATCCGGACATGTCTAGCTTCCTAACCGAGTACTAATCCTCTGTAAGCCTTGCGCTCCATGCCAGCAGGTGCCGTGTAGCCCAAGTCGGGTACTCCCAGGGGCCCACGGAGTAGTCGGTCCCAGTACCCACCTATGTAGTGGGCCCAGGGATGTCCGTACGACAACGACCCTTTGATCTTGTTGACTAGGCATAAGGGAGTTTGTATCCGTTCGTATGTCTAGCCCTAGTTTGATCTTGTTAGATAGCATGTTTGTGTTGCATGAAGTTTGTGTTCAAGCTACAGTACTCGATCTAAGTTGACCAGTCTTCTGGTGGCTCTCACCCTAGATCACAATAGCCCGGCCCGGGTGAAGTCTAGCAGCAACACAGGCATGGTGCCTGGGTTGTGTGGCTACGTTAGTAATGAGCATGCCCCGAAAACGATCGAGGTAGGCCGTAGTGGTGACAGTTGTTGGACCCTTTGAAACCCTCCGCGTTGGGGTATTGTTGAAGGAGTCTAATGGATAGTTTCGTAGAGTGCTGGTCGCTGCGGGCTATCTCCCCATTTGTACCTGGGTGCTGAACCTTACCCTTTCATGCAATACTTTTTGCTTATCTCTTGTATCTTCTATCTTTGTATGTTTAGTACGTTAGAACCTAGAGCTAGCTCGTATGTCCCCCCTAAGCCGTGGTGTACTAGAGTAGAGGTAGATCTGAGTGTGTGTCACACTACCCTATCATATCATTATCTTACCCCTGTCTTTGAGCTGTTGTCTTCTATATCTATCTCTTGGTTTAAATTCAGTGCAAAAGCATAAGTCTTGATATCCGCCATTGCCTTCCACAGATACGATACCCTTGGAATATTCTCCTTCCTTGGGGAAATGCTACAATGGTTTATCTGTGCGCATGGGGATTCGTTCACGATCGTTTGTGTTGACACCGTTTTAAACACGTGTCAAGGATTAACTGAAGAAACGTCAGGAATACCTCGAAACTGACGAAGAAAGGAAAGAAGCAACCAAGCTGATCCAGGATCGACCGATTGGTGAAAGAGAGATGTGGCAAAAGAAAAATGCGACAGAGGAAAGAAGACAGAGGCGGGTCAACAATCAAATTCACATCGGGTCAAAATCAGTTCAGAGGGTCCGATTCCTATAGGAATCGTTAAGTTGTTTAGTAGTTTTATTTCTTTAGATTCAAGTAAACGTTGTCGTCATCGACTAGGAGTCAAGTTGTCCTCAGGATATAAATAGCGACCCTGCGTGGTCAGAAAGATTGTACACACCAATATCAACAAAACCTTTACTTATTCAAGTTAGCGACTTCGCCACCCTTTTTTACTTCTTCTTATTTTCTTGTTTTTTCAAACGCCGTTCTTCTAGCTCGTCGGGCTGCATCAATCGACCTCCGGCAAGCTTGTAAGTACCGTTTTATCGAATAACAACTGGGCTTTAACCTCTGGGCGCATCGTTCTGGTTTCGTCTAAGTTTTATTCACAATTTATCGATATCAGCTAGGTTTGCAAGTTTTTCTTGTTTATTTAGCTTTTATCACCAATTTATCTAGCTCATGATCTCGTAGTATCGGCTAAATCTCACTCTTGCGTTGTTTCGCTACGATACAACCGATTTAGATCAGGTTTCGAGTGTTGTCCCATAGTGCTTAGTTTGCTCTGCTTTTGCTTGCGCTCTGCCTACGTCACCGAATCGGCTGATCTAGCCAGTTTGGTTATACTCGCACTTCGGCTGCTTCAGTTAGCCGATCTGCTCTACAGTGGTATCGGCCGATCGGGTTGTTACATGTTGAAGACCCACATCGGTTCTCTAGCCGATCTAACCCGCATCTAACGATTCCTATCTTTCCATGCCGATCAACAGGTCAGGTCGGCTGGCATGCCTTGTTACATCCCGGGGATCTGTTACGTGTTGCTGTTGAAGAACTTTATTCTGTTTTTTGCATCAACACATCTTGGCATGCCTGGTGGGACACAAAGAATCAGTCATGTCAGGACCAAAACCTACTAAAGATGCTGGTGCAGACAAGACCTAAGCTATCACGTTGGATCAACTTCGTGAAGAAGATAAGCTAAGTTCGATGAGCGCATGGCAGAATATGGTCAACTATTAATGGGCAGTTTCGGATTAACAAAGCAAGGGGCTATCAAGAAAATTCCTATTCCAAGACCTCATGAGTTAATAATACAAGCCGATCCTGTGAAGCTGTAAGATATGATGACAAAGGCTATGCATGGATCTCTAATTGATCAATCATCTATCTTCAACAGGACAGTACAGAATTCTGTGAGAGAAGTGCTCAGAGATGACCCACCTATGGCAAGAGGTACCTCTGCAGGGTACATGGCCGGGGTAACCACTGGGTATGCACCCGTCTGGGATCAGTCCATCTACCATCAGGGTGTGAGTAGTACGGCTTGGGCTAGTGTGAGCAATGACCGGTGGGTCGCCCCCACTAGTTCCAGCTCTAGTGGTTTGCCTCCGTCTTTGTCCTACAGACGGCACTCTTCGGCCTCTGCACGAGAGGCTCAAGTCGCGCAGCAGCTAGGAGAGATCACCATCCAGGTCACAGGAGTGGAGGAGACGCTTAACACCCACATTAAGTCCAACTCAGCGTGGTAGTGACAGGCTGGCGAGAGGACTGACGCCATGCAATGGGCGAAGTAGCAACAGATAGAGGAGAAGTGGGCTTACTTTGCGAGTCAGGGGTTCTTCTACCCTCCACCGCAGTGAGCCTGAAGCTAGCTTGGGGGAGGACCCCCCATCCTATGGTAACTTGTATCTCCTTTCATTTTCCGAATCTCTTATAATGAAGATCCATAAAAATCTGCAAAAATAAAAAGACCAAAAATATTTATTTGCTTTCGTCATTTAGTTTGTCTTGGTATGTGTAGTAAGAATGCTTTGCCTCTATGGTTGAAATGATGAATAGTTGCTCTGTTTATTCTTCTCATATGTCTTGCTTACTGCTTAGTAAACTACCTAAGTTTTGAGTTTGTTGGCTTGCATGTTCAAACCGTAGCTTAAGATTTGTGGGTAACAAAAAGCACGATACTTACCTATGTTGTTGTGACACATGATATGGTATAATAGAGTGCTATGATCTTATACCAAGTGATGCTTGATATCCGGAGTTTTTCCTTTTTGAAAATCTAAACATGATGAGTTCCTCAATGATGAGCATTTCCTATCCAAGGCCATATGTAGATTCTAGCTCTTGTTAGCCTCCAGATATGCAGCTTGTTCTCTCATTGAGCTTTGTCAAATTGTTGTGACCCTTGTTTAGAACTCATACTCCCCTGATCAAGATCACATACACGCTCATGCTAAACTTCTACACTAGAAGTTGGCATTCATCATTTGTTCCATTCATCTTAGCATTCTTCCACAAATAAAAACTCTATGCATCTTTTGTATCATTTATCCCTCTCCAATTATCTCCAGAAGAGACAAAGGGCTAGCTGAAAAAAAAAGAAAGAAAAGTATGCTCAAAAGCATGGCAAAAATAAAGAAAGCTAGCCCAAGTCTTAGAAAATTTCAAAAGGAGAAAGGGGTAGAATTGAGCAAAGAAGAGAAAGAGTTCCATCATATAGATGGTAATAACTAGTACCTACTCTGGGGCTAGTATCCACCTTACCATCAACCCCTTTAATTTTCATATAAAGTGTGGTAATATCTAGCACCAATTTCCGGGCCTAGTATACACCTTACCATACTCACTATCATCACAAATTTATGCACATCTTGATCAGGATGTATGCTTGTTTCTTCCAAGGATCCAGACTTTGACTTAGCAAAATATGAGAGACAAGTATGCCACATTTCTTCACTACCTACAGCTCCACATAAGCCTATTAGGAGTAGGATGTGAAGAAAGGCAACATAATGCCTTGGTGAGGAACCATACACTTTGAGCGATCTGAGAGTATCATTTGAGGAACTCTGATTTTCTTTTGAAAAATTATCAAAACCTCTGGATTTACAGCTAATCAAGGTATGAGTGATTATTGTCAGAGGTTTAGATCCGCACAGTCCAGAGGGGTCAGCCCTGGTGGTTTAGATTTGGATGGGGGCGATCCAGAGCTAAGCGCTTGATGGTTATGCGAAAGCACACGGAACACGGCGAGTTTATACTGGTTCAGGCCTCCGCAGAGTAAAACCCTATGTCCAATTGTTGGCGTAGATTGCTTGAGGATTGCGTGGTTACAAGGGGGTCGCCCTGCCCGCCTTATGTTGGCCAGCAGACAAGGTCGGCGCCCGGAGTCCTGGTCGGTTAAGACTAGGAGACCTGAGTCTAGTTGATTACAACTATTTCCATATTCCCCGGACTGCCTGTCGGTTCCGCCGCCTTCCTGTCTTGTACTCCAAGTCTTGTAGTCGTTCCGGATAAGGTCTTCATGAGGTCGTGTGGGCCACAGATCGGGTCTGTTGGGCCCACAACTAGGTCGGTTGGTCTTCTGGTGGGCCGGACCCACTTGTCGGGGACGACCGTGAGACTGGTCGGTGGGGACCCAGGGGTACCAATGTCCCACAAGCCCCGAGTGATGTGTAGGTGTGTCTAACTGGATGGAATCATCACGAAGTTGTGGAGCTATCAAGAGGTCGATAAGCGTGCACGTCGGTCCAAAAAAGAAAGAATCTTTAATAGCCGACCAGTTTGTAGAATCCTGAACGTAGCGAGGTCGAGTGATGACCTAAAGGAAGCAGACTTCCAATAGCTTGAAGCGACGATGAAAAAATAGAGGGTGTTTGAAAACACACTCGTATAGTAGTCCCCGAGCATTGAAGTAGGTAGCAAGACTGCTTTGATGATCCAAAAAAGAAGAAGAAATCAGCTCAAGAGCCCACTTGATGAGAATCAAAGTTTCTCAGAAGGTCGAAGCAATGAGGAAAACTAGATGGCGTTTGAAAAACACTCTCGTATAGTAGTCCCCGAGCATTGAACTAGGCAGCAAGACTGCTTTGATGGTCAAAAAAGAAGAAGTAATCCTAGTCGTGGTCGTGAAGAAGCGATTGTAGTTGTGGAGAATCAGTTGTAGAGACACCCAGATATCTTGCATGGCTGCAAATTGTCTGGCAGAGCCACTCGAGGCATGCCGACCTCATGAATGTGAGGACCAGGTGTGTCCGAAGACCAGTGGAGGGTCGCTCATTAGTGATGAGTGATCGACAATGTTGTGTGGGCTGATGCTTGGCTAAGTGTGCAGGTACAGGTTGCGGTTTAACTCATGTCGGTGCAGGTGAAGAATAAGCGCGAAAGTCCTTAGCCGTGGTGGCCTCCGGGTGATGGAGAGGCAGGTAGGCTTGGTTCGATGGACCCGGTGGCTGATGGGGTCAAGTGCGTGCCATGCGGTGCAATACTAGCGGGCTGAAGTCGTGAACATGGGCCGGTGCAAGGTAGCAGATCAAGACCGAAGCTTGCATGCATGGTTTGTTGGTTTGCCCACAAAACCATCGATGGACGGTTTCTTGATTTGGGCCGCAAAACCAAGCCCGGAGGCCCGATGCGACGGAGATGGTGATCCGGGAGCTTCGGGAAGCTTTGAGGTGGGGGGCATGTGGCGTGATCGCGGGGTTTACATCGATGCGAAGCAAAGCCATGGTGGAAGCGTGTCCGCTCAATGAAGACTAGACCATATTGCCCCTAAAGGATGTGTATCTTCTATTTGAGTTATAGGGGTAGCTTGGTAATTTGCCTCCTCCGGTGGACCCCGTATCAATAGCGCAGAGGTGGATGGCATCTCTCTCTCTCTTGGACTCTAGGGTTTCCTCCCCCGGTAGATCGCTGTGGACGGCTTCTTTTTCTCTGCTTTTCTTAGGCTAGATTCTTGTATACACTCTGACCTCTGGATGTATGGAAGCATTCGATGTTGCGGTGATCTCCTAGCTCTTTGTGATTTTCGTGTCATTTTTGGGGCTATTTTTGGGGAGTTCCGTTCTTCGCTCGATTCGTGGATTTGAGGGCATTTTCTCTCGGATTTCTTTGAGGGGATCATGGGTGTATGCCTTGCGCATCTTTGTGTGTGATCTTGACCCCTCAAACGCTGGGAAACACCTTCGATTCGTGAGTTTTTGGTCGGAGCCCGAGTTCTTGGTGGTGGTTCGTGTGATCCACGATTCCCGGTGATTTAGTGAGTTAGAGGTCAAGATTTTTGGGGCATAGCTTCATCTTGTGACGCTTCACATCTCCCCCAAATCTTGTCTCAAGAGCTCTAGATGTTTGGGAGATCCGGTGATGGATTTGTGGTGTTGACCCCCGTGGGTCGAGCAGTTTCTGCTCTGTTCGCAACATGCCGACAGTCCGCGAGCTGCTGAACAGTGCTCGTGTTCTTCGTGTTCTTTGCAAGTTATTCCGTGTTTGTGTTTTGATCCGGTGCCACAAGTGGTTTTCATTACACGGAGTTTGCGGACGGTCCGAACTTAAGTGGTGGACAGTCTGTGAAGGTGCGGACAGTCCGCGGGTCTCTCGCAGACAATCCAATTTTTCGGGTTGTGTCTCTGGTGGTTCGGGTGGCTTTTTCGGATAGTCCGAGTAGGCCATGCAGACAGTCTGCAGTACCCTTGCGGACGGTCCGCCCGTACTGCACGGACAGTCCGCGCCTAGTTTTTCAGAATTGACTAGGTGCTTCGATTCTTGTCATGTGTTTCCGCGCTTTGTTTCAAGGCTTGTCTCTAGGACTTGTAGGCTTGTGTGTGCCTAGTCTAGAGCTTCTCTGGTGTGTGCGAGTACTCGAAGTGGCAATCGGGGTATAGGCCGAGTTCGACCTTCGGGAAGAATTTTTATTGGCTCCCATTCACTCCCCCCTCTCTGGTCGCCTATTCGGTCCTTCAGAAGGTCTCACACTAAAAGCGCCCAAGCACCCAGAGGTATTTGGCAGGGCCAGTTTGGCGCGAACCCCACAGGGAGGCCTTCATTCCTTGAAGCAATCATTCCAATGGTGTCCAAAGCAGGCTGGCAGGGCTAGAAACACACACCAACCTGCAGGAGGTCACGCATCCAGGGCACCCAACTAGGTTGGCAGGGACAAAATAGCACCAAGGTATTGAAAGACCTAGGAACTATGGCACGCCGACCTCCGGAAAGGCCATTTTGGTGCCCAGACAATCAACATAGCTTCCAATTATCCAGCGGAGCCATGTTCCCGTTGTATTGTCGACCAGGGTAACAGGCACACTGACCTTCAAGAGGCCCGTCGAATATCGTAGAATATTGTAGATGTGGTTGATGTGGACACCAGGCGCCCAGACGAATCTGGCAGAGCAGCAAGGCACGCCTACCCCGGAAGGTCTTCAATCGATCCTACGACCATTCTGCTCGGGAGACAGAAATATAAGCTGATTGGTACGAGGTCCGTTTACATGCAGAGTCGTAGCGGGTGCACCAGGACGCAGAGCCACAGAGGGTGCAAATAAGACGCAGAGCCGTAGCAGGTGCGAATGTCGTCGGATGAGGTCGTAGCAGGTCGTAGAACTATAGAACTAGCAGGTACAAGACCATGTGGTAGCTGGGTCGTCTGACGCAGAGTCAGGCTAGTTGGAGGGGTGAAATGTAGGTTCACAAGGGCAATAGTGTAATGTAGCATGAGGTCGACAGCCGTCTAGCTCAGCACAACGTTACAAAAAATCGCATCTGACAAAGGTATTTGTCTGAGCGCAACAGACAAAGTCCGGCATAGGCACATACTGTGCAGGTCACAGGTGGTAATATTTGCAGGAAATCACATGCAAACAGTGCACTTTGCGTCAGGTGCAGGACACCCAGTAGCAGTAGAAGATGCTAAGAACACCATGTGAGTCTGACGGACAGGTCCGCCGACTTAAAGCAGGCGGCAACGAGGATGCCGAAAGGTTCATAGCGATGAGGATGTCGGGAGGTCTAGCGACCAAATGAAGGTGACACTAGAGCTATAAGGAGGTCTAGCGACCTGACGAAGACGATGACGGAGCCGCAGGGAGGTCTAGCGACCGAATGAAGACAACGACGGAGGTGTCGGGAGGTGTAGAGACCTGACGAAGGCGACACCGGAGCGGCAGGGAGGTCTAGTGACCTGATGAAGACGATGATGGAGCCATAGGGAGGTCTAGAGACCCGACGAAGGCGACACCGGAGCGGCAGGGAGGTCGAGCGACCTGACGAATACGACGATGGAGCCGCAGGGACGTCTAGAGACATGACGAAGGTGACACCGGAGCGGAAGGGAGGTCTAGTGACCTGACGAAGATGATGATGGAGCCGCATGGAGGTCTAGAGACCTAACGAAGGCGACACCAGAGCGGCAGGGAGGTCTAGCGACTTGATGATGGCGACAACATAGTTGCCGAAAGGTCTAGAGACTTGAAGAAGGAGACGATGGGGCTGCAGGGAGGTCTAGAGACCTGATGAAAGCGACGATGGAGCTGCAGGGAGGTCTAGCGACCTGACGAAGGCATCGATGGAGCTGCAGGGAGGTCTAGAGACCTGATGAAGGCGACGATGGAGCTGCAGGAAGGTCTAGCGACCTGACGAAGGTGTCGATGGAGCCGCAGGGTGGTCTAGAGACCTGACGAAGGCGACGACGGAGCCGCAGGGAGGTCTAGCGACCTAACCAAAACGATGACAGAGTTGCCGAAAGGTCTTGAAACCTGACGAAGGCGAAGATGGAGCTGTTGGGAGGTCTAGTGACCTGATGACGCTGCAGGGAGGTCTAGCGACCTGATGAAGACGCCGATCAAGGGGCTGGACTTGTTAGATAAAATAGATGCCATGTCGATGTATCAATCTGTAAATATTTGATGAAGATCTAGCCTGAGCTAAGATATGTCCATGCTGATGTGTAATGCTAGCCAGAGCTAAACATTCTTGTGCTATGTTTCGTTTGAAAAAACATTCCCCTTTATCATGCAACACACACAATACACGGACTCAAAAGCTCTGAACCTGCAAAGTGTTTCACCCCACTACAATGCTCAGCTCGGAGACTTAGATGTAGCCAACGCACGAGGTGGGGCCTAGGACCCAGGTTTTGCAACCACACAATAATGAATACTCATAACGAGAGTGAGACATTTAAAGGAAGAACACAAAGAGGAGGGGTAGGACCCCTCAGGTCTAGCGACCCTAAGATTGGCAAGGCCAAGACCCCGAGCATGTCGAGGGGAGGGAAAAACATAGCACAGGAGAAGAAAAATTGAACCCTCAGGTCTGGCGACCTACGTGTTGGCTAGGCCAAGCCCCCGAGCATGTCGAGGGGGAAGGGTCAGAAGAGCAGACAAAAGCACGTAGAGCAGATCTACGAAACAAATTGAAGCCGTAAAATTTTTAATTGAAAATAACACTTAGCTTGCCGAGTCGACGTAGTCGCCGTGATATTGAGGTGTGGTCCATCATCCATCGAGCTCTCGAGGTCGTAGTTGTATTTGTGAAACAAGTACGGAAGATGTAGTGTTAGTTAACTATTGATGGTTAATAGCGAATCAGGATAGGAAACAAAATAGAATAGTAGATGGAAAGAAAAGAAGAAAAATACTTCCCTTTTCACGTATGGATTCCGTAGATGGACTCGTGGCTTGATGTCGACTGTTTTGCATCTCAGCGTCTGGTGCTATCCCTACATGCATGCACGGGTGCGTGGCTGGAGCCCAGCACAGACATGCACACCTACTGTCGTCATGCGCCTGGGAGCACGTGCTCGGGAAAACCATATTACTCATGTGTGGAGGCCGGCTGAAGCCCAACATGACATGTCGAAGACGTCAAATTGCATCTAGGTACCATACCCATAGGTCGGCTCCTAATGGATCGCATCTCGCCGTCTTCTTGTGTCACGCGTAACATTGAGTGACGCGAGATCATGATTAGATTAGAGGGCACAGGCGGGTGGGTCATCGGGAGAGGAAGACGATCGCCAGACTGTGTCGTCGCCGAAGATAATCGCTGGAGCGAACTACCATCACACTGCACGAAGAGCTCCCGATCACCCCTACCTGCCGCACCAATTGTCGGAGGATTAGTTCCGCATAGTCCACAGGGGGGTCAACCCCGGTGGTTTAGATTCGGATGGGGGCGATCTAGAGCTAAGTGCTTGATGGTTATGCGAAAGCACAGGAACAAGGTGAGTTTATACTGGTTCAGACCTCCGGAGAGTAAAACCCTACGTCCAGTTGCTGGTGTAGATTGCTTGAGGATTGCGTGGTTACAAGGGGGTCACCCTACCCGCCTTATATTGGCTAGTGGACAAGGTCCGCGCCCAGAGTCCTGGTCGGTTAAGACCAGGAGACTTGAGTCTAGTTGATTACAACTACTTCCATATTCCCCGGACTGCCTGTCGGATCCGCCGCCTTCCTATCTTGCACTACATGTCTTGTAGTCATTGCGAATAAGGTCTTCAGGAGGCTGTGTGGGCCACAGGTCAGGTCTGTTGGGCCCACAACCACGTCGGTTGGTCTTCTGGTGGGCCGGACCCACTTGTCAGGGACGGCCATGAGACTGGTCGGTGGGGACCCAGGGGTACCCATGTCCCACAGGTGCTAAACCTTCCAATCATGCAATGCTTTGTGCCTCTCTTTCTTGTATCATCTAACTCATGTATGTATAGTTCTTTAGAACCTATAGCTAACACGTATGTCCCCCCCTATGCCATAGTGTGCTTGTGTGGAGATAGATCTGAGTGTGTGTCGCACTACCCTTAACATATCATTTACCTTACCCCTGTATTTGAGCTAAGTCTTGACGCTCGCTCTAACTCGGTGTCATTAGTAGTGACGTTGAGAGATGCCTACAGACATTTCTTACGCTATTGCTAAGGATGGATTCTAAACCCGTTCTTAAGCTGTGGTGTTAAGAAATGCCAACAAAGAACGACCCCCAGAATCTGCTCCTGGAGTACGATGGTGATTGGATCGACCGAGCACCGGAGAAGTGGAGGTACGGGCAGGAGCAAGCTGAGTGGGAGAGGCTGCTCCGAGGTGGTTGCAGTGCCCCTGAGGTGCTCCACTCCTGCATAGTGCATTTTGTGGCTGTCATTGGCAGCTACCACGCAAGGGGGATCGTCCCGCTCCAACGGCGGGCCCTCTACATCTACCAGATGACTCCCGACAAGGCTCCCTTTGAGGGGATGGTGACGACCGACCCTCTGCCCTCGGAGGATGAGATCTAGCACCGGGTGGGGCAGGTAGTCGGGAATGCACAGGTCGCCTGGCCACCATCCCAGCTATTGCCAATGCTCCCCGACGGGGGCACCGTGTCCCTAGTGAGTTTCTTTTATTCCTTCCAATCTGCTCAGGCCTTTCGCCGGCTTCTGATTTCGTGTTTGTTAGATGTCGGCCATGCGCGTCCTCCTCACACGGGCTCCCCTCCCCGAGGACACGGAGTGGAACCGTATGTTTGCCGAGACAGCGAAGAGGCGGGCGGTTTGTCGGGCGGAGTGGAAGCAGTCAGAGATCGACAAGCGATCTCGGAACAACCTCCGTGGGAAGCACCGGAAGGCTCAAGATGAGGATGCCTCCTCTGACGAGGATCCCACACCGTCCCTCGCGCACACCGGGGATGAGGATTCTGAGGTGGACTGGAGCGATGTGGAGTCATCTCCCAGGGTGCCATCATCCACCGTGGCGGAGCCTCAACCTCCACCGAAGGCCGCAGAGGCCAGCTCGAGCCAGTAGACGTTGCAGTCTGGATGGGAACAATGCGGGGGCTCCGGGGCACGTTCGTCGCACCAATCTCCTCGGAGGAGCCAGTACGAAATTTGTGCTATCTCGCCCTTAAGCGACCGTCACGCCTCCGAGGAGAGGAGGGACCCCCCCGGCGCAGCAACCTTCATCGTCAGTCATCGGGCCGCGACTCCTCGCCCCACCCTTCCTTTGGCGACCCGTCGCACCGGAGGTCACGCTCCTCGAGGAGGCACTCATCGTGGGAGCAGAGCGCTGCACTGAGGGCTTCTTCCCTGCTCAGGGCACAAGGAGGGGGATGGGACGTCCCTCCGCGCTGTCACCGGTCGGAGATTGTCAAGGACAGCGGCTCATCTGCCGCCAAGGTTCCCATCCCGCCCACGAGGGGCAAGAGGCCGGCTCCTTCCCAAAGCTCAGCCCCCATGGCCTCGAAGCGAGCCCGCGTTGTCTCGTTGAGGTAAGTTCCGTCTTTCTAGTCCCTGATTAGTTGCCGCGCCGCCCGGGCCGTTCCGTACTTTCTGTATTCTTGTTTAACTTATTTCGGCTTTTTTGTTTCAGCCGCGCACCGACCGACACACTTACTCCGGTGCCCGAGAAGTCGTTGCACCGGGATGCACAGGTGGTCCTCAGTGCACCCCTGTCGACGGCCTCGCCGCCGGCTCCCTCGTTCGGACAAGTCAGCGGGGAGGCAGTCGGGAAGGCCGCGACCCCGGAGGCGATGACTCCCCCAAGAGGCGCTGCGAGCTTGGGAAATAGCGGCTTCTCGCTGGGTCACATGGGTGCGGGGGCCGACCCCTCGGAAGAGGAGGTCTCCACTCATCAGGCCGAGCTGGAGAAGTGCTTGTCGTGGTCCGAGGCACCGGCTCCCGAGGTGATTGCCCCGACCGTCGTCGTCATTGTGAAGAGAAGGAGGACGACGATGCTTCCGGAGAGATTCTGGTCGCGACACCTATAGTCGTGGTCGAGGGGGCCGACGGTGCCCCCAAGGGGTGCGTGGTTAAGGCTGCTGCCCCTTCGAGGGTCGTTCCTGTCGCGGCGGCGGACCCGCCAGTCGGATCGCCCATGGCCGGCGCCGCTTCCCCCGCTAGGGCCATGGAGACCATTCTTATCGAGGAGTCTCCTCCTCACGCCACGCAAGACACCGTGACTCCTTCAGTGGCGGTAGACTATTCGCTACCAGCTATCGCTCGGGAGGCCGATGAGTACTCAAAAGGGCCAAGTTCGGTCATGTCTGAGTCCCTGGGGGGCCTTCCGTCGCCTGCCCGTGACTTGCTGGAGACGACGGCGGAGGAGCCTCGTCACCTCTCACTCGTGCCAGTCTTGCAGGAAGAGGCCCATGCCAACTTTGGCATCAACGAGGGCGCGGAGTCCTCGGCTCGCAGGCTCCTTGAGAAGGGCCTGTGACAAACCGAGCGAGCATACAAATAGATGATCCTTCCCACCACGAGGGTAAGTCTTCGATCTCCTACCCCTTCTTCCACTAGTTCTTCGATCTCGTTGCCATTGCTGAGCGTGGAGTCTTACGTGGCGTAGTAGCTTGTGGGACGTAGCGCCAAGAAGTCGCGCACCATTGAGATGCTTCGGGCCGAGAAGATGCAGCTGGAGGTGCAGCTGGCCACGACCCGCCTCGTCGCTGCGGTGGTCGAGGCCAGCGAGGTGACGGAGAGGGCCACCCTTGAGGCGAGGGTGAAGTTCGCAGACAACCATGCTGCTATGGTGCAATCGGCCACTAAGGCCACCGCGTCAGAGAAATCTGCCCTGGAGATGAGGTTGGCCGAGGCGAAGAGGACGGCAGCGGAGCTGCAATTGGCCGTCGAGGCCGCCACCCGAACTGCCAACCAGGAGAAAGCGGCGCTCGAGGCAAAGGTGGTGGATCTACCGGGAGGCCTAGGCCGTGCTGAGTCTGACCTCGAGGTGGCCCGCGAGAAGGTGACTGCCTTGAAAACTCAAGTCAGCAACACCGCCACCAAGGGTGCCAGGCTCCGCGAGGTCACCGAAAAGCGGGAGCAGGAGGTTCTCAGTGAGTGATTCGGAGTTCATGCTTTCACAGCTGTCTCTTCCAGTGTAGCGTGCAGTCTTGTAACGTGGTTGCCTCGGTTTTTGTGGAGGACAGGCCTCTGCATGGCCCGCGACAACTTGACGAAGCAGGTCATGGACAAGAAGAGTCTTCTGACTGAGAACTTCGTCAAGAACCAGGAACTGGTGAAGGTCACTAACGAGCTCTCCGACAAGATGAAGAGTACGGGCCGCACCGTTACTTCTCTGTTGCCCTTTCCAGACGAAGATTTTGGCTGAGTTTGTTCTTTTCCTTTTCCTCGGACTCATCAGAGATATTGAGCAGTGTAACACCCGATTTTATAAACACAATCAGGTGCCACTTTATGTATGCCAGGATCATATTTCATACATAAAGTACAACTTCATCAATGGTACTTTCCATATCATGTTTAAATATTACAAAATGACCCATGGGTCTAAAAGAAAAGTACAGCTAAAGCTTAATATCTTGTGCGGAAGCAGGCTCCATGACCACAGGCAATCAACCGGGGGATACGCACTCCTAGGTCTTTGTGGCCTCCACAACCTGAACAACAATTATGGGGAAGAGAGAGAGACAGCAGGGGGTTGAAGGGGAAACGGTGAGTACGTCGAAATGTACTCTGCAAGTGTAGGAGGTAGAGCTATGAGGGCTTAGAACAAGAAAAGCTGACACAACTGGCTGCAAGCATTGATTTTAGTTGGTCATATTTTATTAAACAACCTATTTACTATGGTGAGAGTCTTCCCAACCCAAACCCACCTTAAAGGTAAACATGTGAGGGTCCAGGTCCACCTTAAACAACCTATTATCTATCATCTAAGGCCAACATCCGATCCAAACCAACCATTCCACCAACTAAACATGTGAGGGTCCAGGTCGCTCTTGACCATGAGCACGGCTATCATGATAGTTTTACACTCTGCAGAGGTTGTACAACTTTACCCACGAGTCGCGTAAACGTTCAAGCGAACGTTAAACCCAACCATGCTGTGTTTGCAGGGCACATTCACACTTGAGGCCTTTACAAAGGATCTCCCAGTCACAGGATCGCCATGCTACAGGTTTCATCCCAAGGAAAAACCCCTGAGAACCCCTCTTGCCCATGCAGTACCTTCTCCCACTCAACCAGAGGCTCCTACTGACTGGGAGTGCTCCTAATTAATGAACCAAGACTAGAGCCATATGGTTCTCATGGTTGTACGATAAGTCCTGGGTGGTCACTGCACGCATCAACCTTAAGGTGGCTCGAGCAAGACAAGCATCAACCCAAAAACTCCGTCCACCGGACAAGCATTTGCTTGAGCCCCTAGAATTCCATGTTTCTAAAAGATCAACCACCCATGTGATTAAATAGTTCATTAGTCAAAATTAATAATTAAACCCAGCCCATGTGTTCAGCAACTAAGCATTTAACTACCCATAACCAAACTCTCTAAAAGGCTTCAAGGAATGTCATAACAAAATCTAGTAGACCCTATATAGGATTCCCATCATATTGACTCGAAGGATGCATAAAGCGTAAAGTAAAGTGTGATATTAATGTAAATGCATGGGAAACAAGGGGGTATGCATCAAGGACACTTGCCTTCTTCACTCTCTTGCTTGATCTTCACGTACACTTGATTCTTGATCACGAACTGCTACTCGAAGCAACTACCGGAAACAAACATACATACAAAGTATAAGAAACAGTACACCAAACAGAGTCAAAACAGTATGAAAAGCATTTTAAAAGATCGGGCTCGTCGCTACGATCGCGTGAGCGCAAGAATCACCTAAAACGGAGCTACGAGCAAAAAGTATTGATCGTTTTACTAAACTAGGGACTAAACTGTAAATCTAATATTTCTGGAATTATTTTAATACTGGAAAAGATCAATTATGACGTCATCAGAGGCATTTATGATGTCAGCAAGGAATTATGGAAAATCAAAATATATAAATTGAAATTTTTGTGAATATCTCTGGTGATGACGTCAGCATGACGTCATCAGGGGCCAAGATGTAAATACAAGATTCAACAGGGGCTGGTTTGATAAATCTGCAAGACACAGAGAATAAGTGGCTAAATTACAGGGTTTTACAGGGGCTAGATTGTAAAAGCGACACTGACTGGGCGGGGCTGCTGACTGAGAGACGCGTGGCGCGACGCCAATGGCCATGGCGGCTGGCGTGGCACTGATGTGGTCCATGGACCGGCGGTGGACCGCGGTCCATGGGTCCACCGTGGACCGATTTTACTCCCCGAAGGGGTACGCGATCTGGAGCGTTCGCGTGCGATCGGACGGTCACGGGTGCATCGCCGGTTTGAGGTCGCCGGCGCCGCTGGAAATAGGGGCTCCCGTGGCGGCGTCTCGCCGGAGTTGGACAGCGGCGGCACTGTGGTGCACCAGGGACGACGGGGAGTGGACGAGAAGGGAGAGGGGGAGACGGCGAGCTCACCAGATGGTAAAGCATGGGCGGGGGCACAGCGCAGGCGGCGCGCGACGGTGAGGGGCGGAGGTAATCGCGGCCGTGTGCGGAGAAGGGTGTCGCGGGCGCGCCTAGGAGCGTCTGGCGCCGGGGTGTCGTCTGTGTGCTCCTGTGGAAAGGGAAAGAAGGTGAGGGAGGGTGAGATGAGGTCGGGAGAGGGGATCACAGCGGCGGGTGAGCTTACCCGCGGTGGAGAGGGGGGGTGCTCTGGTGAGCGACAGCGGAGCTCCGGTGGAGGGTGTGGTGGCGCGGAGTGGAAAACGGGAGTGTGGGGGAAACTCTGGAGAGTATTTGTAGGAGCGGAGGCGCTCGGGACGGAGAGAAACAGGAGGCGGGGATCGCGGCCATGGCCGGCCGCTAATGGCCATCACCTGCCATAGCGGGAGTGGGAGAAATGGGAAAGGGCAGAGAGGTCGCGGGATGGGTGCTGTGATCTCAGAGGTGGGGCCGGGCGGACGCGGCAACGAGCGGGGCGGAGGGGATTTGAATCCCATGCGGGTTCCCCGGTGCCGCGCGATGGGGAGAAAAAGGAAAGAAGGGGGAGGTTGAAGATAGAGCTGACGGGCGGGGCCCGCGTGGCGGTGAGAGAGGGAGAGGGGAGGGGCGATGGGCCGTGGTGGGCTGGCTCGAGAGGGAGGTGGCGCGGGATGAGGAGGTGGGCTGGACTAGGCCTGGTTGGCCGGTTGGGCCTAGAAGGAGTTGGGGGAGGGAGAGGAGACTTCTGGTGTGGGCTTTAAGGAGGAAAAAAAAGAGATTCGGCCCAATTGGAAAGGAAGGGAGTTTAGTATTTAAACAATTCCAGATTCAAACCCTATTTAAAAATTGAAAATACAAATTCATTTTTCATACAAGGAAAATTATGCAGGGCAGCATGTATGCATTACAAACGAAAATATATCATAGGGTTCATTTAGTTTCTTTTAGAAATTAATTCTTGCTTACCAACATTAGAGATTACAAGCCAACTAATTCTAGCAAATTTTAAACTATTGCCAAAAAATAGATTTAGGGTGTTGCAAGCAGGCCAGGAAATCTGGCGAGGAGGATCAGCGGGCTCTCGAGATGGAGAGCAGGGTTCGCATCTACATGGCATGAGCCCTCGAGAAGGTGCTATCGGAGCTTCAGGTCGGCCCTACCCCCACATTGGTGCAGCGGCTTGACATCGCTGTTGGTATGTCTCCGGAGCAGGCATTGGCCATGGCCCGCAATGCGGTGCGCAAGGTGCTCGCCATGTTCTTGTCACACTACCTGCAGATGGACCATGGCTCATTGAGCGCCGGATGGGCACCCACCTATGAGGACCGGGAGTATGATGATATCGAAGCGGGCTTCGTCGACTTCACCGACACCGTGACCGCCTGCGCTTTGAGGGACCTCGGCCTGTAGAGAGAGAGAGAAAAACAACCTTGCAGTGGCCTTTAGTTTTATTTCCGTATGCTTGTAAAGAACTAGAAACACTACGGGGGCGTCCTGCGATTAGAGCTCTTAACTTGTTCATTGTTTTGTCGCTCACCGTTCTTTTCCCGAGTACTTAGGAACTTGCGAGTCCAAGCAGTACGACTTAAGACCTAGCCGGCAGCATTTTGTTCCGTAACCGCCGGGGTGTGGGAACTCGAGAGCTGGGCCGAGCTCAGTCATATAGTAGTACTACTCGGATGGGTAGTCCCCAGTTAGCTTCGAAGAAAGGGCGAGCTTGCGCGTTTTTTGTAAACAAAAACTGCTCGAGGTGGTTGCCTAGGCGATTGCCTAGCTGCTTTTGAGAGAGGGAGGAAAACAACCCGAGGGCCTAGGTTACGCTTGTAGGTCCTCGCACTGTAGCCGCGGGGGCGTAAGTACTCGGAGACCGGACGAGCACGGCCCCGGAGCCGCACAAGCTGACATCCTTCTCCCTTGTAAGCGCAGGTGTACCGTGCTGACCATTCGGGAGTGCGATCAATCACAGATGATTTTTCGGAAGAAACTTCTGAAAACCGAAAAGGGGGAGGGGCATCGTGCCCCAGTTTGTCTACTGAGGACCAGGTGTGTCCGAGGACCAGTGGAGGGTCGCTCCTTAGTCATGAGTCATTGACAACGTTGTGTGAACTGATGCTTGGATCAGTGTGCAGGTACAGGTTGCGGTTTGACTCATGTTGGTGCAGGTGAAGAACAAGCGCGAAAGGCCTTAGCCGTGGTGGCCTCCGGGTGATATAGAGGCAAGTAGGCTTGGTTCGATGGACCTGGTGGCCGATGGGGTCAAGTGCGAGCCGTGTGGTGCAAGACGAGCAAGTTGAAGTCATGGACATGGGCCGGTGCAAGGTGGCAGTTCGAGGCCGAAGTTTGCACGTGGGGTTTGGTGGTTTGCCCACAAAACCATCGGTGGAGGGTTTCTTGGTTTGGGGCCTCAAAACTATGGCCGGAGGCCCAACGCGGCGGAGATGGTGATCTGGGAGCGTCAGGAAGCTTCGAGGTGGGGGCAAGTGGCATGATCGCGGGGCATGCGTCGAGGCTAAGCAAGTCCACGGTGGAAACGTGTCCGCTCGATGGGAATATACGAAGACTTGACCAAAATGCCCCTAAGGGGTGTGTATCTTAAGTTTAAGTTGTAGGGGTAGCGTGGTCATTTTCCCTCCTGCGGTGAACTTCATATATATAGCGGAGAGGTGGATGACATCTCTCTCTCTCTGGCTCTGGACTCGCTCTGGACTGCTTCTTTTCCTAGTATTTCCTTAGGGTAGATTCTTGTATAGACTCTGACCTCTGGATGTATGCATGCTCTCGGCGTTGTGGTTCGATCTCTCTCTTAGCCCCTTGTGATTTTTGTGTCATTTTCGGAGCTATTTTTGGGGGTTTTCGTTCTTCGCACCATTCATTGATTTGAGGTTGTTTTTCCTCTGATTTATCTGAGGGGATCATGGGTGGATGCCTTGTGCATCTTTGGGTGTGATCTTGACCCCTCAAACGCCGAGAAATCCCTTCGATTTGCGAGTTCTTGGAGCAACCCGACTTCTTGGAGGTTGTTCATGTGATCCGCGATTCCGAGTCATTTAGTGAGTTAGAGGTCGAGATTTGTAGGGTATAACTTCACCAAGTGACGCTTCTCATCTCCCCCAAATCTTGTCTCAAGAGCTCAAGTGATTTGGGAGATCCAGTGATGGCTTGGAGGAGTTGACTTCGCGAGTGGGCGTTTTCTGCTTCTGTCCGCAACGTGCGGATAGTCCGCGTGCCCTTGGCGGACAGTCCGCGAGGTGCTAGACAACGTAGCTATTCTTCATGTACTTCGCGTGTTCTTGTGTGCCCGTGTTTTGTTCCGTTGCCTCAAGAGTTTTTGGTTCCATGGAGTTTGCGGACGGTCAGTACTCGAGTGCCGGATTGTCTGTGAAGGGTCGGACAGTCCGATTTTTTGGGGTGTGCTACTAGAGGTTCTGCTGCTATTTTCGAACAGTCCGCGACATCTGTGCGGACGGTCCACCCCTGCCTGGCGGATAGTCCACCCGTACACCACGGACGGTCCGCACCTAGCCTCGCAGATTTGGCTAAGTGCTTTGATTCTTGTCTAGTGCTTCCGCTCTTTGATTCGTGGCTTGTCTCTAGGACTTGTAGGCTTGTGTGTGCCTAGTCTAGAGCTTCTTTGGTGTGTGTGAGTGATCGGAGTGGCAATCGGGGTATAGGCCGAGTTCATTCTTTATCGACTCCCATTCACTCCCCCCTCTCTGGTCGCCTATTCGGTCCTTCATCTGCCACTCAGCCTTAAAACGTCTAGCCAGGCAAAACGTAAGCCAAAAGGGATAGCAAACTTATGAAACATGAACATAGCTCGAAGCTTCTATTTTATCATAAGATAGAACGAAGAACTTTGCTAAGGGTAAAAATGACGTCGTTGTTCTATGTTCCATGCATTGGAGATGACTCTGTCGTCTTCGTGCTTGAGCTTGTGTCGGCCCTATTTGCTTTGAACTCGTCGAAGTACCAGGCCACCAACTTGAAACTCCGGGCTGCGTATGTTGCGCTTGTGGTAGCATCACAAGGCTTGCTGGTATGTCGCTGAATGAAGGAGGGCGACGTCGCATGCTTCGTCCAGCTGGTCGATGGCGTCTTCGAGGGAGACCTGGTTCCCTTCTTCAGTGTATGCTCGAATGCTTGGGCTACCGTAGTCGATGTCCGTCGGGAGAACCGCCTTCGACATTTGTACCATGAAGAAGGGTGTGTAGCCAGTAGCCCGGCTTGGCATGGTGCGCAGGCTCCACAGGACGAACGGGAGTTCCGCCACCCATTTTGCCCGAAATTTCTCGAGGCGCTTGAAGATTCGCTGCTTCAGGCCTTGTAAGATCATGTCATTCGCCCTCTCCACTTGTCTATTGGTCTTTGGGTGGCTGACGGCGGCCCAGTCTGCGCGGATGTTGTTTTCGTCGCAGAATCTAAGGATCTTTTTACCGGTGAACTAGGTGCCGTTGTCGGTGATGATGGTGTTCGGGATCCGGAAGCGGTAGATGATGTCGATGAAAAATGCAACAGCTTCCTCGTAGCGGACCCTTTTTTGGCCTGGCCTCGATCCACATGGAGAACTTGTTGACAGCCACGAGTAGGTATGTGAAGCCCCCGGGTGCTTTCTTGAGTGGTCCGACCAGATCCAGTCCCCATACAGCAAAGGGCCAAGTGATAGGGATGGTCTGGAGCACTTGTGCCGGGAGGTGAGTTTATCATGCGTAGAACTGGCACCCTTCGCAACTTCGCACAATGTCCTTGGAGTCGACGACAACGCTCGACCAGTAAAAGCCTTGTCGTATTGCCTTTCCGACAAGAGTTCTCGGGGCTGCATGGTGTTCGCATGTTCCGGCGTGGATCTTGTGCAGCAACTCCTTTCCTTGGTCAATCGGGATGCAGCACATCAGTATGCCCGTTGCGCCTCACTTGTGGAGCTCTCTATTGATGAGGACGAAAGACTTGGCTCGTCGTGCAATGCGGCAGGCTTCTTCCTTGTCGGGTGGCAGCTTGGCCTGCACAATCCACTCAAGGATTGGGAATCACCAGTCTAGATCTTTCAAGTTGGGCTCTGGCTCTTGATCGACCTGCATGACCTCTTGTGCTCCAAGTTCTTTGGGCTGTCCTTCGTCGAAGCGGACGGAAGGGACGTGCTTGTCACTCGCGAAGACCCCGTTCGGTACGGGCTTCCAGTTGGAGGGTGCTTTTGTGAGGGTGTCGGCCGCCTCGTTGTACCGGCGCAACACGTGGTTGAGCTTGAGCCCGTGGAACTTGTCCTCCAATTCATGCACTGCACGACAGTAGGCCGCCATCTTCGGACTTAAGCACTTTTTCTCCTTCATCACTTGGTCATCGACGAGCTCATAATCTCCTCGGACCTCGAGGTGGCGAATGCCGAATTTGAGGGCAATCCGGAGCCCATTGAGGAGAGCCTCGTACTCTGCGATGTTGTTGGAGGCCGGGAAGTTTAGTCGGACCATGTACTCCATGCACATGCCTAGAGGTGAGATGAAGACAAGTCCCACGCCGGCTCCTTCCTTCATGACCGAGCCATCAAAGTACATGACCCACGTCTCGTGCTCGACCGGTGCCGAAGGGCTTTGGATGTTTGTCCACTCGGTGACGAAATCGGCCAACACCTGCGACGTGATGGCACTACGTGGTGCATATGCGATGTTCTGCCCCATCAGCTCGACGGCCCACTTGGCTATTCTTCCTTCGGCCTCGGGGGTCTGTATCACCTCGCCAAGCGGGTATTTTGACACCATCGTGATGGGGTGTGTGTCGAAGTAACGCCAGAGCTTCGGCTAGGTGATGCGAATAGCGTACACCAGCTTCTGAATATGCGAGTAACGCGTCTTTGTATCGGAGGGGACTGAAGGACCGAATCGAGGGACCAGAGAGGGGGGAGTGAATGGGAGCCGATAAAAATTCTTCCCAAGGGTCGAATTCGGCCTATGCCCCAATTGCCACTCCAAGTACTCGCGCACACAAAGGAAGCTCCAAACACGGCACACACAGGGTAAGAAGATCAACCAACAAGCCTAGGAGCAAAGAGCGGAAGCACCAAAGCAAGAACCAAAGAGCTTAGGCACTGCTGCGTAGTCCCTGGCGGACTGTCCGGGAAGACCAGGCGGACTGTCTGCGAGGAAGGCGCGGACCGTCCGCGGTGGCTCGGCGGACTGTCTGAAAATACCACCAGAACCTCCAGGGGCGCACCGAGAAAAACGGACCGTCCGTGATGGACTCGCGGACCGTCCGCCTCGTCACGGACCGTCCGGCACTTGAGTACGGACCGTCCGTGAACTTCACGCACCAAAAACCAACCGGTTCAACGGATCAAATGAAAGACGCTCAAGAACACGCGAAGAACACGAAGAACAGCCGTCCTGTCAGGCACCTCGCGGACCGTCCGCATGGAGGCCGCGGACTGTCCGCCAGGTGCGGACAGAGCAGAAAAACGCCCGACCTCGGGAGTCAACTCCACCTTTCCATGACCGGATCTCCCAAACGGTTGAAGCTCTTGAGACAAGATTTTAGGGAGATGAAAAGCGTCACACAAGAATGCTATGCCCCAAAAAACTCGACTCCTAAGCCACTAAATCACCGGGAATCGCCGATCAACCGAACCACCACCATGAACTCGGGCACCAACCAAAAACACACGAATCGAAGGCTCTCCACGGCATTTGAGGGGTCAAGATCACACACAAAGATGCGCAAGGCATCCACCCATGATCCCCTCAAAGAAATCCGTGAAGAAACGCCTCCAAAATCACGAATCGAGCGAAGAACGAAACACCCCAAAAATAGTCCCAAAAATGACACGAAAATCACAGTAGACTAGGAGATCACCGGGACGCCGAATGCTTCAATACATCCAGAGGTCAGATTCTGTACAAGAGTCTAGCCTAAGGAATCCAGAGGGAAAAGAAGCAGTTCAGAGAAATCTATCGGGGAAGAAAGCCCTAGAGTCCAAGAGAGAGAGATGCCATCCACCTGTCCGCTATTTATACGAAGTCCATCGGAGGGAGGTAAATGACCACACTACCCCTACTGCTTAAAATGAAGATACAACCCCTCAGGGGCATTTTGGTCAAGTCTTCATCGGACCGACACGCTTCCACCGCGGCTTCGCTTCGCATCGACGCAAACCCCGCGATCACGCCACGTGCCCTCCGCCTCGAAGCTTCCCGAAGCTCCCGGATCACCGTCTCCGTCGCCTCGGGCCTCCGGGCTTGGTTTTGCGGCCCAAACTAAGAAACCGTCCACTAGATGGTTTTGTGGGCAAACCACCAAACCCCGCGTGCAGGCTTCGAGCTTCATCCGCTACCTTGCACCGGCCCATGTTCACGACTTCAGCCTGCCAGTCTTGCACCGCACGGCTCACACTTGACCCCATCGGCCACCGGGTCCATCGAACCAAGCCTACTTGACACTCCATCACCCGGAGGCCGCCACGGCTAAGGCATTTCGCGCTTGTTCTTCACCTGCACCAACACGAGTCAAGCTGCAACCTGTACCTGCACACTTAGCCAAGCATCAGTCCACACAACGTTGTCAATCACTCATCATTAAGGAGCGACCCTCCACTGGTCCTCGGACACACCTGGTCCTCAATCTCCCCCTTGATGATTGCATTGACAACACCCATAGTAACCATGATAGAGAAAAAGAAAAGAAAACAACCACGAACACAAACCTCCAAAGCAAGTGATCCAAAGCTAAAGAACAAGCGAAAACAAGATCACTCGCCATCCAAGTCTCGGCCCCCTAAGACAAGGGCAACAGCTCGACACAGCCGAGACAAAACAGAGCTCACAAGGAGCACACCACAAAGCTCAAAACTCAGGCAAACCAAAGGAGCTCCCCCTACACAAATGTAAACTCCCCCTGAGCAAATGCAACCTCCTCTTCTCAATTTTTCTCCTGACATGCAACATCTCACAAATGCATACCAATTTTGCATAAAAACTCCCAATGCATGAAAAAACTCTCCAAATGCATGTATATCTCCCAAAATTCTCCCCCTTGTTGACAATGCAAGAATCAAGGTATATGATGCTCTTCCCCTTGTTTTCATGAAAAATGCATGTTAAAGCATATAAACAGTCTACCAAGCTTCTGTAATATACAAAGAGCACAACAAAATACTACAAATGAGACATAGAGCAAGCGAAGTAGACATGGTGTAGTTAGCACATTGCCATCAAGAAGGTAGAGACATATAAGCATGTGACATGGCCAAAAGCAATTTTTAAGCAATTTTTCACAAAGAAACATTCATCTCATGAGCAAGACCCTATCCATAGTAATTTGAGCACAAATACACTAGATCATTCAAAATTTATGCAAGATCACAAATTCTCATTACAAGATCATTATAAATGCCCACAAGCTACTCAAGTCATGTTAAAGCCACCGAGCCATGTGTCTACTTCTTAAATTGAGACTTCTCATGGTAGAGCACATGGTATGGTTTAGCACCCAAGATATGAATATCAACACATAAACATGATTAGGAGCTCATTTTTCAAGCATAAGGCAATTCATACACCAATTTTATTTTCAAGATTAAACAAGGTACATGAAGTGCCTTTGCGGCAAAAAGAAGCTTATGCTCCTCCCCAAGCAAGCAAAAGGGCTAAACATTTACAATGACAAAGGGTCTTTGACCCCAAGCAAAGAGAATATGATCCTCAAGCACAAACTGAGCATGATATAAGCATGTGAGCACAAATTTAGCAAAGACAAGCATCTACTCATGAGAGAGGCAATTTTATCATTATCTCATCCATAGCACATCAGTGATCAATGTATATAAGAGAAGCTCAATCCTAGCTCAAGTGATCCAAAGATGGCTATCCTACTGGGTTTAGTACAGAAAGTAAAATGCATGAAGGAAATGCAACAAAATGAACATATGACACATATATACATGAGAAGCTCCGAGACCCAAGCTAGAAAGGAAAGCACACCCCAAGCTCACCCCGCAAGCAAGTGAAAGTGGCTTGGTCAAGTGGTTTAGTGAAAATGTCAGCTAGCTGGTCTTGGGTAGGAACATAGGACAAAGAAATATTTCCCTTTTCCACATTGTCTCTCAGGAAGTGGTACCTCACTTCTATGTGTTTCGTTTTGGAGTGGAGGACAGGATTTTTGGCTATGCTTGTGGCAATGGTGCTATCACAGAAAAGTGGAACCTAAGAGCACTCCTCACCAAAGTCACTCATGGTATAGGTCATCCAAAGCAGCTGGGAACAACAACTAGCAGCAGCTACATACTCAGCCTCGGTGGTGGACTGGGCTACACTCGATTGCTTGCGAGATGACCAAGAGACCAAAGAAGAACCAAGGAACTGACAACACCCAGAAGTGGACTTGCAATCCAATCGACACCCAGCGAAATCCGCTTGACGACTTGCCGATGTGAAGTTCTCGGTGAAGCCTGAAAATGAGTGCACAGACACACGCTGAACTGTATGTCTGGCCTCGTCGCCGTCAAGTAGAGGAGGGAGCCGATCATGCTCCGGTACTCCTTCTGGTCCACGGGTTCGCCGTCCTTGTCCGCATCCAAAGCCGTAGTCGTACTCATCGGTGTAGTCAGCGGCTTGGAGTCGTTCATGCCAAACTTCTTCACCATGTCCCTGGTGTACTTCGCCTGATGTACAAAGGTCCCGTCCTTGCACTGCTTCATCTGGAGACCCAAGAAAAACTGCAGCTCGCCCATCATGGACATCTCAAATTCCCTGCTCATGTCATCTGCAAATCTGGAAACAAGATCATGAGAAGAGCCACCAAAGATTATGTCATCCACGTATATCTGAACAATCAAAAGGTCATTCCCATGCTTAAGAAGAAACAGGGTCTTATCAACTGTGCCCATCACAAACCCCTTACTCAGCAAAAAGCCTCTCAACCTGCCACACCAAGCTCTAGGTGCCTGTTTCAACCCATAGAGCGTTCTCTGGAGTTTGTATACATGGTGTGGGTATTTTTCACTCTCAAACCCCGGGGGTTGCCTCACATACACTTCTTCCTCTATCACCCCATTCAAGAAAGCACTCTTGACATCCATTTGGTACAACTTGAACCCTTTAGCCACGGCAAAGGCTAGAAGGATCCTAATTGCCTCCAAACGGGCCACGGGAGCAAATGTCTCCTCATAGTCTATCCCCTCCTTCTGGTTGAACCCCTGCGCCACCAACCTCGACTTATTTCTCACAACCATCCCATTCTCACCCTCTTTGTTCATCCACACCCACTTGGTACCTATGGGACGGCAATTTGGCGGTGGAGCGACTAACACCCAGACTTGGTTTCCCTCAAAGTTTTCCAACTCCTCATGGATGGAATTCACCCAATTCTCGTCAGACAAAGCGTGTCGAATATCTTTGGGCTCAAAATAAGCGACAAAAGCAGATTGAGCGAAATGAGACGTATTCCTTGACCTCGACCGTGTAGTGCATTCATGAAGGTCACCAATGATGGTCGTCGGTGGGTGATCCACTTGTACTCGCCGGGGAGCCTCTCGCCTGGACACAACCTCCCCCTCAGCAGCAGCATCCACTCGAATAGCCTCAGTCGTAGTGAGTGTAGGGGATGGTCCATCCTCGATCGTCGTCGTAGTCGTGGAAGTAGCATGTACACAATCAGCCGCTGCAGCATCACCACCATCATCGTCGTCGTCTCCATCTCCGTCCTTCTCATCCTCAAAGATCCTCGCTCCAATCTCCTCGTCACCTGCACACTCAAAAGTAGAAGAGCTACATGGCTGTGTCTCGTTGAAGGTTACCTTGCAAGTCTCCATGATTCGGTTAGTGTCATGGTTGAGCACACGATATGCTCTAGAATGAATCACATAACCAAGGAAAATCCCATCCGAACATCGAGACTCAAACTTATCCAACTTGCCCTTCTTCAGAATGAAACACTTGCAACCAAAAGCTCTAAAGTGATTCACCTTGGGTTGTCGGCCATGCATCAGCTCATAAGAGGTATTCTTCTTAAAGACACGAAGGAAGATGCGATTTGAGACATATCAAGCGGTATTGACCGCCTCGGCCCAGAAACGCCTAGGAGTCCTATGCTCATCGAGCATCGTCCTGGCCATCTCGCAAAGGGTCCGGTTCTTCCTCTCCACTATGCCATTCTGGCAAGCGACGTATGGAGAAGAGTACTGATGATCAAGACCAAGATCACTGCAAAAGGCATCAAAATGAGAGTTCTTAAATTTCGTGCCATTGTCACTACGTATAGCTCGAATGGCATCACCATGTCTCTCATTCTTCAACCTCAAGATCAAGTCCCGAAAAAAGCCAAATGTCTCACTCTTATCCTCCAGAAAGAAAATCCAAGAGTACCTCGAAAAATCATCAACAACCACAAGAACATACCACTTCCGACCGGCAGAGCGAACACGAGCTGGCCCAACCAAATCCATGTGCAACAGCTCACAAGGTCGCTCGGTCATGACAGAAGTCAGAGGGGCGTGAGAAGCGGCAACCATCTTTCCATGCCGACAAGAAGCACAAACCAAATCCTTCTCGAATTTCAACTTAGGCAATCCTCGGACAAGATCAAGACCACTCAAGCGGGAAAGCAACTCAAAGCTCAAGTGTCCCAATCTCCTATGCCATTTCCAAAGCTCAGCCGAAACGCCAGCAACAAAGCATCGAGGAGGACCAACAGACTGGGAAAAATCAGCACGAAAGATTTGACCCTCGGGGACAATCGTATAGACAAGATCGCCTCTAGAATCAAGCACACGAGAAGCACCCGACTTGAAACGAACCTCAAAACCTTCGTCAAGTAATGGAGATACTGACAACAGGTTGAAACCAAGTGACTTGACCAGGGCCACACTTCTTAAGGTCACCTTACTACTCACCTTCACCATACCTTCAGCAAGCACTCGTCCTCTTCCATTGTCCCCGAAAGTGATGTACTCCCTCGTACTCACTGGGGTGAGGCTGGATAACCACCCACGATCTCCGGTCATATGTCTTGAGCAACCGGAGTTGATCAGTCAAAAGTTCTCCAAGCCTCCCACCTGCAATCAAAAACGAGGACGAGAATGAGCAAGCGACTCAACACTGGGGTTAGTACCAAAAGAGTTAAACTAGCAAAATCCATCCTCCCAAAACCTCTAGGCGGAGCCCTCACACGCCTACCACCAAAGGACCTGTCACGTCTCACTGGAGGAGTATGCGCACCACGAGGGGGAAAATGTGGCCCGTAGTCCATCTGAGACCCAAAGCTCCGATCGTGCCTCCCAAACTCGTAACAGTCACGAGAAGAAGCACGTCGAGCCAACTCACCATGCCCAAACCCAACACGCCTGTCTCTCTGAGGGAACACACCTCCACCTCCACCTCCACGAGTTGGAACTGTACGCACATACACCTCACCCCTAGGTAGAAGCCCTCTACGAGGCTCAGGCACACCACGAGAAAGGTGGTACCTGTCCTTGTTTGACATCTCCCTAGCAAACTGCTCATCCCTCTTCCTCCGGAAACAGAACTCATCCTTATGCCCATCCCTCCCACAATACTCACAATGGAAGCGGATTGGCACTGGCTTAGGCGGTGGCTTCTCTGTGGGCTTCTCAACACCTTTCTCTCCTGACTTCCCTTCAAAGACATTACCCAGGTTGCTCACAAACTTGATGGGTTTCTGGTAATTCTCTGTTTTCTGGGGGAACACTGGTGGGTCTGGAGTTGTGTCAAGCTTGTTTCTCAAGTGGTTTGGCTTGGGTGCATATTTGTTCATGGGTATGGTGTGTGGTTGAGTAGGGATCTCTCCAATTTTCTCTTCTCCCTCACCACTCTTCTCACCACACTTCTCAGCCCCCAACGCCTGACCATCAAACCTGTTGAACTGAGCCAACATCAAACTCAATTATGGCTCATGCCCAGACAACCAACTCATCAATTTCCTAAGCTCATCATTTTCATCCTGCATACGATCAACATAGTGTGCAAGTTCTATGTTCTTCAAAGCATGCATTTCACAGGTTGAACATGATGTAGGAAGAGGAGCTTTCAATGCCGCCTCAAGAGAAACAATCCTAGTGTGAGATTCATCTAGCCTAGCATGCAAGATAGGACATGAAGTACAAGCTCCTAACAAAGCTGGCCTAGACTTCAATTCATCACACTCAATCCTAACCACATCTAGTTCCTCCAAAGTAGAGGCATGCTTCTCCTTGAGAGCAGTCAAATCAGCAAGAAAAACTGAGCAGTCACCACAATCAATCTCATCAGACACCACAGGAGCAGATTTCAAAGCAGCTATCTTATTTCGAGCATCCACAAGCAAGGATTCAAGTACAGCTATCTTGTCCTTAGCATCACCCAACAAAGACCTAAATTCCCTCTTCTCCTTGTTGGTCTTTCTAAGCACATCATCACGGTTGTCAAGCAACTCATTCAGCCTAGCATTCTCCTCTAGCAAGAAGTTGGGATCTTGTCGTACCTCTTCATTGGAGTTGGAGTTCGAATCCGAGCTGTGCTTCCCACCCTTCTTGGAGTGCGCCATGCCGCAAAAGCCTCCTTGCGCGACGAAGCTCAGGCCAGTGAAGTTCTTGCCCGTGTGCCGCTTGTCCTTGCACCTTTCTTGCTCTTCCTCGCTGCTCGAATCGGAAGAAGCATCG
The DNA here is from genome assembly GCA_036936925.1 of Cenchrus fungigraminus. NCBI lineage: Eukaryota > Viridiplantae > Streptophyta > Magnoliopsida > Poales > Poaceae > Cenchrus > Cenchrus fungigraminus. The sequence goes on from CM072775.1 coordinate 28,201,706, forward strand.
CTTGATGTCGAGTTGATGTCGCTCGTTCCGGCCACCATTGCTCGAGCGGTCTTCTTCTTGTGGCCGCCACTCTTCTTGTGCCTTCTCTCGCCCTTGTCCTTGTGCTTGTCCTTGTAGTCGTTCCGGGAGCGGTGCTTGTTGTAGTCATGCTTGGGCTTGCCCTTGTAGTCGTTCTTGATCTCCATGGCTTCAGGGCATTCGGTGATGAAGTGCCCGTGCTTCCCGCACCGATAGCACATCCCCGAGCTCCGCCTTGCATTCTTGTGGTTCTCGTACATCCGCCCAAACCTCTTGCTCAACAAGGCGAGATCATCCTCGCTCAGCACCTCAAAGTCCTCATCTGGCAAGGACACAAGACAAGATAAATAAAAGCCCACAAAGTTAGCGTTAGTCCTCGATCCTGAGACGAGAGCCAAACTATGAGGATCAGTGGGGCTCTCGCTCTTGGCTCTCAAGGCATGATCGACCTCTGAAGACATGAGCTTGGAGAACAGCTCATCCAGCGACAGCGTGTCATACGCGCTCGACTCCACAATGGCCTCGATCTTGGCTTCCCACACAGACCTATCCAGGGCATGCAAAAGCTTGATAGCTTGATCATGATCCGTGTATGGGAGCACTGTCACATTGGCCCTCATGTTGTTGACTATGCAAGTGAAGCGCTGAAACATAGCATCGGTCGACTCACCGGGGAGATGAGTGAAGTTCTCGTACTCTCTCCAGTAAGTGGTAAACATACGGGCTTGCACTTGGGCATTGCCAACATGAGCGTTCTTCAACTTGAGCCAAATCTTTCCGGCCACATCCTCTCCGTACACTCGATCAAACTCCGAGGCACATAGAGCACGGAACAAGTAATCAACGGCCTTGCTGTTGGCCTCAAACATGTCCTGTGATTCTGGAAGCAGAAAACTCTCTGGGATGACATAATGAGGATTCTGAGTAACCTCCCAGATGAGAGTTCCCTTCCCTCGCAAAAACGCGCCCATGCGCCTCTCCCACATCGGGTAATTCTTGCCATCAAAGTGCGGAGGACCCGACCCCTTGTCATAATCGCCCACTTTGGATCTTAGACTGGTTAGAATCAAGAAGATCTGTAACCGGCTCTGATACCAATTGAAGGACCGAATCGGGCGACCAGAGAGGGGGGAGTGAATGGGAGCCGATAGAAATTCTTCCCAAGGGTCTAATTAAGCCTATGCCCCAATTGCCACTCCAAGTACTCACGCACACAAAGGAAGCTCCAAAGACGGCACACACAGGCTAAGAAGATCAACCAACAAGCCTAGGAGCAAAGAGCGGAAGCACCAAAGCAAGAACCAAAGAACTTAGACACTGCTGCGTAGTCCCTGGTGGACTGTCGGGGAAGACCAGGCGGACTGTCCGCGAGGAGGGCACGGACCGTCCGCGATGGCTCGGCGGACTGTCCGAAAATACCACCAGAACCTCCAGGGGCGCACCGAGAAAAACGGACCGTCTGTGATGGACCCGCGGACCGTCCGCCTCGTCACGGACCGTCCGGCACTTGAGTACGGACCGTCCATGAACTTCGCGCACCAAAAACCAACCGGTTCAACGAATCAAATGAAAGACGGTCAAGAACACGCGAAGAACACGAAGAACAGCCGACCTGTCAGGCACCTCGCGGACCGTCCGCACAGAGGCCGCAGACTGTCCGCCAGGTGCGGACAGAGCAGAAAAACGCCCGACCTCGGGAGTCAACTCCACCTTTCCATCACCGGATCTCCCAAATGGTTGAAGCTCTTGAGACAAGATTTTAGGGAGATGAAAAGCGTCACACAAGGATGCTATGCCCCAAAAATCTCGACTCCTAAGCCACTAAATCACCAGGAATCGCGGATCAACCGAACCATCACCATGAACTCGGGCACCAACAAAAAATGCACGAATCGAAGGCTCTCCACGGCGTTTGAGGGGTCAAGATCACACACAAAGATGCGCAAGGCATCCACCCATGATCCCCTCAAAGAAATGCCTCCAAAATCACAAATCGAGCGAAGAACGAAACTCCCCAAAAATGACACGAAAATCACAGAGGACTAGGAGATCACCGGGACGCCGAATGCTTCCATACATCAGAGGTCAGATTCTGTACAAGTGTCTAGCCTAAGGAATCCAGAGGGAAAAGAAGCAGTTCAGAGAAATCTACCGGGGGAGAAAGCCCTAGAGTCCAAGAGAGAGAGATGCCATCCACCTCTCCGCTATTTGTACGAAGTCCATCGGAGGGAGGTAAATGACCACGCTACCCCTACTGCTTAAAATGAAGATACAACCCCTCAGGGGCATTTTGGTCAAGTCTTCATCGGACGGACACGCTTCCACCGCGGCTTCGCTTCACATCAACGCAAACCCCGTGATCACGCCACGTGCCCTCCGCCTCGAAGCTTCCCGAAGCTCCCGGATCACCGTCTCCGTCGCCTCGGGCCTCCGGGATTGGTTTTGCGGCCCAAACCGAGAAACCGTCTACCAGATGGTTTTGTGGGCAAACCACCAAACCCCGTGTGCAAGCTTCGGGCTTCATCTGCTACCTTGCACTGGCCCATGTTCACGACTTCAGCCTGCCAGTCTTGCACCGTACGGCTCGCACTTGACCCCATCGGCCACCGGGTCCATCGAACCAAGCCTACTTGCCACTCCATCACCCGGAGGCCGCCATGGCTAAGGCCTTTCTCGCTTGTTCTTCATCTGCACCGACACGAGTCAAGCCGCAACCTGTACCTGCACACTTAGCCAAGCATCAGTCCACACAACGTTGTCAATCACTCATCACTAAGGAGCGACCCTCCACTGGTCCTCGGACACACCTAGTCCTCAAGGACTTTGCTAATGAAGTACACCGAGCGTTGCACCTTTTGTGTCCTTCCGGGTTCTTATCGCTCGACAACCAGCGCCGCGCTCATGACCTGGGTCGTTGCTGCAATGTACAGGAGCATGGGCTCTTCTTCTGCCGTCATAGTGAGCACCGGTAGGCTTTTGAGCAGGTTTTTGAGCGAGTCAAGTGCTTCTTGGGCTTCAGGAGTCCAGACAAAATTGTCTAACTTCTTCATTAATCGGTACAGCAGCAGGCTGTGTTCACTGAGTCGAGTGATGAAACGGCTGAGCGCAGTGAGCCATCCCGTGACGTGTTGTACCCCTTTCAGGTTCTGGATCGGCCCCATGTTTCTGATAGCTGAGATCTTCTCATGATTTGCTTCAATGCCACAAGGTTGTCTTCGCGTCGAGGCTTGTCCTTCATTTTCTTGTCGAGCCATGATGAGGGTCCCGCACCAGCGTCCAATACCTTCTTGCCCTTGTTCTGGGGGAGGTTCAATGTCGCGGCCATATCCTCCTCCCGGTCGGCGTGGTTAGTGGTGATGTCGAGTTCCCGGGTGGTCCGGGGTCTCCTCCGCCCTAACCTATGGATGAGTGTTGGGGAGCTTGGTGCAGCGCTTGGAGAAGCAGTGGATGTAGTCGTGGAGAATCTCGCCTGCCTGTTGCTTGCAGTTCCATAGCTCCCACTGCTTGCCCGGTCGAGTATAGGTTCCCTGGAAGTTGTCGATGAAGGCGTCACAGAGTTGTACCCAGCTGTCTATCTTTCCACGAACAAGGTGCTCAAGCCAGGTGCATGCTGAGTTGGCGAGGTGGAGCGGGAGATTCTTTATGATGAAGAGGTCATCCTGCGCCGCCCTCGGCGTGGCAGGCTAGCCAGTAGTCCTCCAACCATACGTTGGGGTTGGTTTCCCCGTGTTACTTTGGAACTGTTGTTGGGGCTCGAAATCGTGAGGGAAACCAAGCGGCATGCACCTTCAGGCCAAAGACACATGGTCCTCGAGGGTCAAGCGTCACGCTCCGGCCCCAGTCCTCCTCATTGTCGTAGCGACCTCCCCTCCTCCGGCTGTACTCCTGATGCGATCGGTGATCACCATTGGAGTCCGCGTCCCTTGCCGACATGCGGCGCGCCCGAAGGGTATCACGAGCATCAAGGTGGGGGCCGAGGCACAGCTTGACGGTCACCTCAGTTGGTCCCTCGGTGTGGTCTCGGTGCCGTGACGGGGCTGCTGCCTCGCGTTGCCCGGACCGTTCGCGTGTTGGTTCGTGTGCCGTTCGCTGGCACGAAGCGAAGCTCTCCGCCTGTTGGACCGTCATAGCCTCCAGGAGGGTCTTCAGCTGCTGACACACCCTTTTGTCTTCGGGGTGGCAGGCTCGGGGCACCCGCGCAAGAGGACTGCGGCTGCCATGAGTTTTTGGGATGCACGTTTAAAGATCAGCGTGCCATCGCGGACGTCATTGATGATGCACTGGTGCACGTCTTGTGCGTGTGCACGGGCATGTGTCGGCTGCTTATCTTGGCCGAGCTCCTGATGGAGCTGCGTGAGCTTGTCATCGAGCTGATCTTTGGTTTCGTTGATCTCTTCCAGGCAAGAGCGACGCTGGGCGTTAGTGGGCTGAGGACGGGGCGGCTCGTTGTTGTTGTCTCCCGTCGAGCTGCTCGTGGTGTTTTCACCACATTCCCAGAGCTCGCATACGAAACACTAGCGTGAGTGGTCAGGCACAGCCACTGTCTTCCTGCCCGGGGGTGGGCTGACGTGCTGTCTAGTAGGCACGTCGCTGGGGATGGCCTGGGGCCTCCGTAAGGCTACCACGAAGGCGGCCACAAGATCGTGCGGTAGACCTGGTTGGCCGTCCGGGTCCTCGGCTTTGTATCTGGTGGTGAACTCGCCATAGGTAAGCGGCTCTTCTCCGCTGGCCTGGAAAGTGAGGGCGGAGATGGAGTAGACGACGAGGTGGAAATGCTCTAGTGTTGGGTTCGGCCCCAACATGGCCATCAGGTGGTCACTCGGCATGCTGCGGGTGAATGCCCCAGATCGTCGTGAGGGCGTCGAGACATGCAATGTGCCCCTACATGGCGTGCCAACTATCAGGGTTTGTTACCACCGGCAAATAAATTTCTATGATCGCGTGTGGGGATCCGGATGGTTGGCATGAGAGACACACGAATTATACAGGTTCGGGTCCGCGAGACCCTACATGTAGTTTGAAAGATTGGTGTTGTTATGCCGAATGTTTGTAGTAGGGGTTACAAACTAGTTGGGAGAGGGTTTCAGAGCCCAAGTCCCTGGCGTGAGGGTGAGGTGGTTCTTGTAGCCGGAAGGTGTACGTGTGGTGTTGCTTGTTGTGCTCGCTTGCATTCTACTGACCCCTTCCCTCCCTTTTATAGTCACAAAGGGGATGGGAAAGAGGGGTAAAAAGGTATGAAAGTTTATGTTACAGTGTTGAATGTCCTTCCCTATGTCGGGCGGCCGTGCAGACGTGGTGAGCAGCCGTGGACTGTAGCAAAGTTGTTGTTGACCGTATGGGCTTCCGGGAATAGTTGGTTCCGAGTAGTAGGCGCCGGTGACTCCCCGGGTACTTCTCCGGGTACTTCAACACTGTGGGATGCCAACTCCGTGCTCCTGTTCCCGGCAACATCACAGGAACTGTGGAGCTCTTGTGAGGATGAGATGGCGCGCGCTGTGCTGTTTGTGTTGTCAGGAGGAAATGGGTGCCCACCGCTCCGGACACCAGGCGTTCCCTGCCAGTACGATTCAGCATGGGAAAAAGGCCTTACATGGCGTTGCGGGAGCGGGCGTGCACAGAGGACATGTCACATTGGAGGTGGGCCCCACCTGAGGCTTGCTTCCGCGTGAAGACTGGTCTAGTTGGGGGCAGAGACTATTCGTGCGAATCGAGTTGGTGCGGTCGGGAGGCGGAAACTTGTCATGCGAGTGGGTAGTCGTGGCGGAGGTCTGAAAACGGAGTAGTCGTGTGAATTGCTTAGTACTCGGAGATTGAGGGACTTGTCGTATGGGCCGCCATGTACTTGGAACACAGACTGTACTCCCCTTCTTGGTAGTTGTCGCGTGGTGGGTCCCAACTTAGGCCCTCGTCAGTATCAATGTACCCCCTGACTCAGCAGTTGTCTCAGTGTACCCCTTCAGGCATAAAAATTATTCCAATGTGTCCTTTCCAATATCCCAAAAAATCAATCATGAATATCACAAAGGAAAACCAATGGCTTTTGAGTATTATATTTAGTAGCATTGCTGACCTTGCTTATCCTATGACTTCTCCCTCCTCAAGTCACAGTCATCCCACTCTACCCACAAGTTCTACGCTTTCCAAAATATTTTTCTACTATCTGGTGTTTGGTTCTGAGTTGTACTATTGTATTGTTTCAGCTGTTTGTTCGTGTTGAGGAAACATCTCTAAGCAGTGGAGCATTGGGAAACGGGCAAGTGTTCTTGACATCTTGCTATGTTTATACCTTTACCTTTTATACACCATAATCACTATTTTATTTATGCTTTCCTGCATTAGACCTATTAAGGACTGTTTACTAGACCTCCATGACACTCCTTGCTTACCCTTAGAGGTTACCTTTGATGGATAGATATTTGCTTAACTTTGCTCAACTTGGGATGGTTGGTTCTTAATTAATTTTGATTAATTGAAATATGAAACATGGGATGTAATCTTTTTAGAAACCTGGAATCCTAGGCGGCTCAAGCAATTAGGAAAGATGTTTCGTTTTTGATGAATGTTGTGATAGCGGTGTTTGAGCCGAGCTTAAGGTTTGATCTGTGGAGTGACCACCCAGGACTTACAGTACAACTACGAGAACCGAATGGGCAACGGTCTTGGCCAATTATGTAGGGTAAATCGGGAAATCCAACGGCCTGCGTTAAGCTGTTGGTTGCGGTGAGGGTGGCTTTGACCCCAATAGTCCTGCTGGCACGACGAGGTGTATCCGAACACTGAGTGGGTTAATGTGCTGCTGGTAAACCTATGTAAAGGCCTCATAGCGTCCCTATGTTATCACACCTAAGGAAGTGTGAAAGTCCTTAGCCGGCACAACATGGTTGGGTTTAAAGTTCCTTTGAACTTTTACGCGGTGTGGGTAAAGATGTACAACCTCTGTAGAGTGTTAAAAACTGTTATAACAGCCATGCTCACAGTCAGGAGCGGTCTGGACCCTTACATGGTTAGTTGGTTTTGGTGAATCAAAGAGCGGTATCTGTGGTTTGGGATAGCTACAAGTGGGTTAACCTTAAGTTGGTTTGCTTGGGAAGCCTTACTTAATTAATATCTCTAGGTGCTTAATTAAAACTTGACAAACTAAAACTTGAGCTTGCAGTCCACCAAATAAAGTCTTCCTTGCTCTAAGCCTGCATGTTATGCATTTATTTCCCTCCACTTGCAGAGTACACGCCTCCGGGTGTACTCACTGTTTTCCCTTTCAACCCCTGCTGTTCTCTCCCCACTGCTGCTCAGATAGTTAGAACTAAATGAAGAAGAAGTTAGATCATGAATACCTTGAAGGTCTGGAGTTCTAGGTTGGCTTGCCCCCAGTTGACGTTCCTGTGGAAGATCGAGCCCTCCACTGCGACTAGTTTACGACTTTTGTAATCTTTTGTTTTCTGAACCTCTGGTCATTTTTTTAATAGTTATACACTTGTAATGTTGTGATATTCACTTATGATGTCACTTTTTGCATGAAGTTGATCCTGGACATGCATAAAGGGTGCATTCGGTTTGTCCTTTAAAAGCCGGGTGTTTATAGATGTGATATCAGAGCTATATCGACTATAGGATGCAAATCTAGATAGATATGGTCGACGTTAAGGTTATATTGCTATCTATTTTCAAAACATTTCGTCTCCTTGACTTTCTGTCTCCCGATTTGCACTCTGATCTTTCATATTCTCTTCTATTGTGAAAACAAGCTATATCTCTCTCCTCCTTGTATAATCTGTAGTCACTAATTTCCCATATCATCAAGATTGAGGCTTCTGAAGGTACTCAAGTAAACCCTTCTTCAACAAGCCGTCGCTCGAAGAATTTCAAGATCGAAGATGAAGAGTCTCCATCAAGCTCAAAGCATCATGTTGCATTGAAGATCTCAAGACTACTAACTTAAAGCCATCAGTAGTTTTAGTCTTACGAGTTATAAGAAGCCTACCAAAGTTTTGTTTTACAATAGACAATGATGCTAAGGTGTCATTTGCTAGTGTGCTCTAATAATGACATGTGCCATGTTAGTGTGCCCTTACTTGTTGTTGTATGTTTGTTGTTATTCGATGCTAGATTTGGTTCTTTGTAATGATTGTTGATGTGTTGTTGGACCTTTTCCGCGATGACATCAGTTAAGTATTTATGTATAGATCGTAGGTTGGGTCTCCCTTTCGTTTGCTCCCTCTATAATCTTGAGTTCTCCCTCCTCAACTATTGCTCCCTCTCTATCTGAGCAGACATGGAATCAAGAAGAATCTTGATAAGAGGGGTAGCTCAACCATGCTTCTCCTCATGACGTACAAAGTGAACAAGAAGGAAGAAATCACCACCAAGCAAGCCAGAGATTGAGAAATTTCAGCAAACTTTTGTCACAACAAGATTTTACATGGGCCACTCACACGAAGACACCCCGACAGTGGTAATGAAGTTAGCAACAAGAAGACCACATGGAGAAGGTGCATGGTGATCGTTGCTCAAAAAAATCATCATAAAGCACTCACCAAAAATCTCCATGATGGACCACCAACAGAAGTTGAAGGAACCCCAATGAGTGACATGAAGACTGAAGAACAAGACAAGATGATATAAACGCAAGGCAACCTTGTCTCTTCTTGTTGCTAAGCTTTTTGCAGAATCTAAGTACGAGATTCTTGTTATGCGGTGTAGTATTTGTAACACCCTAGTTTGCAATTTGGCTAGGATTTAAAATTTATTAAAATTTTGTTAGAATTAAATAGAGAGTGTGTACAATCATTTCAAAACAAATATTATCTTCTAAACATAATCTAATGAACATAGGTCATAAAACATGTCTGATGCATCCATGTTGCTTTCATTGTGCTACGACGACGACGATAGCAAGCGCAACAGAAAGAAGCAAATGTCCAAGAACTTCAATGGCCTGAGCTGCTTCGCGCAAGAGGATGGTTTCTGTTGCATGGCTCATAGCTCCGGCAGCAAGAAGAGCAACAAGGATGACTCAGACTTAGATTCCGAGGATGAGGTATGTGATGAGCTCGCTTCCTTGCATCAGGAGTATGAGGAGCTAGTTGCCTTGCTTGACAACCGTGACTGAATGCTTAGAGAGGCTAAGAAGCTTAGGAAAGAGTTAGGGCATGACTTGAAGAAGCTAGAGAGAATGTGGCTGAGCTAGAAACTATGAATCTTGATGCTAGGCTTGAAATTGATGCTCTTAAGTCTGCTCTTGTTGTGTCTGATAGTGTTGATTGCAATGCTTTCTTGGCTGATTGGAGTGCACCTAAAAAAGAAGCATGTCTCTAAGCTTGAGGAACTAGATGTGCTTAGGGTTGAGCTTGATGAGATGAAATCTGGACATGCTTTGCTAGGAGCTTGCACTTCTTGTCCTGTGTTGCATGCTAAGCTAGATGATTCTCATGCTAGGATTGTTTCTCTTGAGGCTACTTTGAAAGCACCTATTGCCACGGCTTGTTCTACTTGTGAATTGCATGCTGTGAAGAACATGGAACTTGCCAATTATGTTGATCATCTGCAGGATGAGAATGATGAGTTGAGGAAAATGATGGGTTGGTTGTCGGGTCATGAACCACAGTTGAGTGTCATGATGGCCATGTTTAAGCGCTTTGATGGCTAGGCTTTGGGGTCGGAAAAGATTAGTGAGTGCAATGGCGAGAATGGAGAAAAAATTGGGGATATTCTAGTGCCACCACAAAATACTGCCACAAACAAATTTGCACCCAAGACAAATCACATATTGAACAAACTTGATAAAACCCCAGATCCACCAGTGTTCCCCCACAAGACAAATAACTTCCAGAAACCGGTGAGCTTTGTGAGCATCCTTGAGAATGTGCTTTGAGGGAAACTGGGAGAGAAACCAAGTGAGAAACCACAGCCCAAGCCAAAACCAGTCTGCTTCCATTGTGAGTATTGTTGGAGGGATGGTCACAAGGGTGAGTTTTGCTACAAGAAGAAGAGAGATGAGAGGATGGCTAAGGAGTGGGCAAACAAGGATAGCTACCACCCTTCTCATGTTGTACTTGCACCTCGTATGCCACTGCCTAGAGGAGAGGCTGTGGTGCGTACAGTTCTGAGTTGTGGAGCGAGAGATGTTCCTACTCGAGGAGGTGGTTCACATGGTGCTGACAAGGGGGGGGGGTAGTCAGACCGGCCTGGGGGGCGGTCAGACCGCGTCCCAACAAGGAGCTGGAGGTTTTGGTTTCCGTGATCGTGGTGTTGATCGGTTTGGTTCCTTTGGTCTTGGTACAAGTGGTAGGTGTGCTGAGTTTGGTCGTGATGTGTTTGCTGGACGTTCTCCACCTCGTGGTCGGTATGAGGATGAGAGAGACTGTCGCAGCTTTGAGACTTAGAGGGGTTACGGGCCACGCTTTCCCTTTCATGGTGATGGTTGTTGACGACTGTTAAGTGCTACTTTCAGCCATCAATATTCTCACATAAATGGAGGCATATGCATTTATTACTTGCATTTTGGTTTGAATAATGTAGTTCCACTTGTCCTTGGAGATTATGTGTATGCAGGTGAAATAAGCATAAAAAGAGAAGGAAACCCACCTTTCTATCAGTGGTTTATGCCACCTCAGCTGAAGAGATGGTTGCCACCTAGGAAATATGTGGCATCCATGTCACTAATCCAAGGGGGGCACTCACCGACGAATCAGAGAGTGACACATGGACATCACAAGGATCCACGGGCCCACCAGAGCTCCATCTTATCAGGAAACGTGGCATGCACGGAGGAGTGATCAACGGACCCACATGTCAGCCACCCTGAGAAAGCACAAGGCTGAAGGCCTCTCGAGGGGGCCGGCTGACCCTAGGATCGGCCAAACCTACCTAGGGTCGGTTGATCCTGGCCTTCCACGTGCTTTCTCCCTATTGGTCACTTGCTGCATCTCCGGGTGTTTTGAGGCCATTTGGTGCTCCGAGCAAGCCTGGTCCTTGCCTATAAATAGAAGGGGAGGGGCTCCCATTTCTCACACACATCTCTCTTAACTCTCCTCTCACTTTTAGTTTCTAAGGCTAGGGGGTAGGCTAGAGTAGCTCTTATTCAGGTTCCAAGTCTACTTTGGAGTCTAGGTATGAGTTCTCTTGTATCTTTATTTCTATGTATGACTTTGATCTACTTCAGTTATTCAACTATTTCATATAAAGTTATGGTAGATCACATGATTGATATGTTCTTGAGTTCATCGATTGTTCATCATTTAGAGGCTCGTGTTCTTCGTGAACACTACCTTTCGATCCAGTCGAAGGATGATTTACTCATTCCTTATGTGTTTGTTCATAAGTTAGAGGCTCGTGTTCTTCACGAACACGACCCTTTGATCTTGTTGACTAGACAAAAGAGAGTTCATATCTGTTCGTATGACTAGCCCTAGTTTGATCTTGTTTGATAGCATTGTTGTGTTGCATGAAGTTTGTGTATAAGCTACGGTACTCGGTCTAAGTTGACCAGTCTTCTGGTGGCTTCATCCTATGTCACAATAGCCCGGGCTGGGTGAAGTCTAGCAGCAATGCGGGCATGGTGCCTGGGTTGTGTGGCTACGTTAGTTATGAGCTTGCCCCCCGTAACAATTGAAGTAGGCCACAGTGGTGACAGCTATTGGACCCTTTGAAATCCTCCGTGCTGGGGTATTGTTGTAGGAGTCTAAAGGATAGTTTCGTAGAGTGCTGGTCGTCGCGGGCTATCTCCCCGTTTGTACCTGGGTGCAGAACCCTCCTCTCATGCAATGCTTTATGCTTATCTCTTGTATCATGTAACTCTGTATGCTTAGTACCATAGAACCTAGAGCTAGCTTCGTATGTCCCCCCTAAGCCGTAGTGTGCTAGTGTAGAGATAGATCAAAGTGTTAGACGCACTACCCTTATCATTTCATTTATCTTACCCCTATCTTTGAGCTGTTGTCTTCTATATCTATCTCTTGGTTTACATTTAGTGCAAAAGCATAAGTCTTGATATCCGCCATTGCCTTCCACGGATTTGATACCATTGGAACACTCACTTCCCTGGAGAAATGCTACAATGGTTTATCTGTGTGCTTGCGTATTCATTAATAATCGTTAGGTTTACCTTTGGCAAGTCTTGATGTTCACTCTAACTCAGTGTCGTTAGTAGTAACGTTAAGAAACGCTAACAAGCATTTCTGGTGCCATTGCCGGGGAAGGAACAGGATTATCATGACTATGCTTTGCATCTGTTTATAAATCATGAGTAGGTTAGAGCAACTCTCAATGCAGGCTAACCTTGATTGTCTTCTTTTATCTTCGGATGATGAAGATAGGTAGTGTATGTCTGGTTTCGACTTATCATAGAATTTCACAGAAGATCCCGAGTCATTAGTGAGGATAGCTCGAGTTCATTTTAAATCACCTCATCGTACTCATCCGGAAGGCGATCCAGCTTCCTTTGTACCATCCACGTCAAATGTTATGGCCCAGAAGATGCTTCATGAGTACTCAGCTCCTTCTGCCGACCAGGTGCTACAAGGCCCTGAGGTGGCAGTGGGGACTGAAAACTTTGAGATCAAGACGGGTTTAATCACGATGGTACAGGCTAGTCCATTTTGTGGAAAGGCAAATGAGGATGCTAATGCCCATCTGCAGCAGTTCCTAGAGCTATGCAGCACTTTCATCATCAGGGGTGCAAATATGGACACTGTTCGTCTTCGACAGTTTCCTTTTTCTCTCCTGGGGAAAGCCAAGCAATGGTTCTATGCGAATTGTGATGCTGTCAATACTTGGCACAAGTGTTCGGAAGCATTCCTCAAGAAGTTCTTTCCATTGGGCAAAACCAATGCTCTTCATGGAAGGATTTCTAGCTTCCAGCAAGCAGCAAGTGAATCTATTTGTTGGCGGTCGATTTCTAAGAGACATGGGTACCCATGGGTCCCCACTGGCCAGGTTCCCAGAGGTCCCTGACAAGTGGACCCGACCTTCTAGAAGCCCTGGCGACCTGCAAAGTGGGCCCAGCGACCTTATCCGCGACTCTGACGACTCCGGGCGACCTTATCAAGAATCCATTAAGATCCGCAGAACTTGGCGTGCAAGTCAAGACACTAGTACACGGCGCACCACCGCATGGCACCAGTATCAAGAATCACGGGATACTCCTTGTAATCGGGAAGATAGATTCCCACAATTGTAACCGACCCGGATACGGGTCCATCGGCCTTGAATGGAAACCCTAGCCCGTCCTCCCCATATAAGGCGGCCTAGGGCTCCATTCAAGGGACATCTTCATCCTCTCGCATAATCCACCACCACAACTGGACGTAGGGTTTTACTCTCCGGAGGCCTGAACCAGTCTAAACCCCTTGTCTCCCTGTGTTCATCGCCATACTCGCCTAGTTCTGAGTTCACCACGTGGACTACCAACTACGCTCTTAGGTCCCGATCCTCTCCATTAACCTACAAATCTCTAGGGTAACCCCCTAGAGGATCTGTCTAGGTCTCACCCCCTGATAGTTGGCGCGCAACGTAGGGGCGATCGGGAACTCGCTGTGCAGCATGGTGGCTCGATCTGGTGTCGTGCGAGCATGGCGGCCATCCTCGCCAACCCCGTGGAGATCTGCTTTGGATGCTTCACGACGACCTCTCCTGCTCCGGCAGCCGCAGCTTCTCCAGTGACCACAGAGCAAGTCGTGACGACACCCGTCGCCACCCCCGTTTTCGATCTAGTATCGGAGACCCACCCGCCCGGACCCTATGACCTTGTTCACGGTATGGAAAATGTCATCGGCACGATGAAGGAAACCTTGGAGATCTGCGAGCGAGCTCAACGCTCGGCGCAGACGGCACTGCGCCACGATACATTCCCCTTCGGCTTAAAGTTCGCGCCTGGACTTCGATTCAGTCAGCTCTCCACGCCCTCCCAGATCCAATCTGGTCGGAGGCCATCTGGCGACCTAAGGCCTGCACCTCGCACTCGGCGCGACCCTCTCAACGTGCCTTGCACCTACCGCAAGGGTGCGAAGCACACACTCTGCGGGTGTCGCCTGTGGAAGAAGATCGATCAAGAGCTCCCCCTTCATGCCAAACGACCTACCCAGTCTCCGAACTACGGAGAGTTCCAGAAGGTCCGTGTCCGCGTCTCCCCAACGACTCGGACATCGTCTTCCGTCAAGTGCTCATGGTCTCCGAGAACGAGCCACCCCGTGTGGGCGCGACCAACTCCGAGGAAGCAGCCCGCATCCAAGGCAACGCCCTGCGTGCCTAGTGACGTGCGGATGAACAGCACCGTGTGGCCCTCCCCTGCGCTCGGGACCTACGCGTGGAGTTCGAGGAAGCTGGGATCCCCACGTTCAATAGCCCCCAGGCCAACCTGGGCGCGGACATCACCCGACTCCAGCAAGCTCCGCTGATGCCTGAAGCTGAGCAGGCCATCGCGTACCTCCGGGTTGCTAACGCCTTGGTGGAGGAAAAGAGTGCGGCCTCTAAGGCCGCTACGTCTTCATCGATGCGCCACTCACGCAGTCGATCCCATCGACCTCAGTGCTCCCACCTCTCCACCATTCAGGAGGAGGTCGCCCAGCACAACACCGAGCAACCTACCCAGCAGCCTGCTGCTACCAACATCGGCGACCTCCGCATCAACCTCGATGCCAACACGTGCGCTCGCGACGTGCGCAGCTACGTCGACCAGCGCCACCGCGAGCGTGAGGAGCGTGAACTTTGCCATCACGCGGAGTACGATCGCGAGTACGACCAACCTGGTGCCGTCCACCGCAACATGGAATGCGAGCAACGCGACCACCACGACATCGAGAACCGGCGACGTGCTCTCTACGACGCCGAGCACGGCGACCCAGGGGTTGCCCGGGGCAACCGGGATCGGCAACCACGCTCTCAGGTCGTCATCCCGGAGCGCAGCATCCACTCTGCGCCCAGAGAAGTCGCTCCAGCCAGAGCAACCAGTGATGACCTAGCTATCAGCGCCTTCCCGGCGCTGGCTCCCCATCTCAAGATTGTGATCTACCCCGAGAACTTCAAGTCCAACATCAAGGAGTACAATGGGCGCTCGGACCCCAACATCTGGCTGTCGACCTACTACGTCACCGTCAAGGCGGCCGGCGGGAGCTTCGACCACATGGCAGCTTACTTCCCGCTGGTCATGGCCAAGGCCCCCTCGCTATGGCTCAACAGCCTCGAGCCGGGCAGCATCAAGACCTGGGCCGATTTGTCCCAGGCCCTCACCTCCAACTTCCAGGCGACCTACGATCATCCTGGAAACACCTTCAACCTCAGGAGGGTTGTCATGAAGCCCAAGGAGCGGCTCCACGACTACAACAACCGGTTCTTCGAGAACTGCAACGAGTGCGTTGGTGTCAGGGACGACCAGATCGTCGAAAGCTACAAGAAGGGCATCAAAGATCGCAAGCTCCGCAAGCTAATGGACACAGAAGAGGCGCTGCAGAACCAGTTCGACGCCGATGCCACCACCGTCAAGGAGCTGATGAACGTCGTCAACAAGCTGATGGACACAGAAGAGGCGCTACAGAACCAGTTCGACACCGATGCCCCTGGCACATCCGACGCCACAGCGGACCCCGCGTCCAAGCTCCTCAAGCGATCTTTCGAGGTCCTAGCTACCGATGGACATCGAGCTTCGACCTTCAACCAAGAGGAGTTCGACGCGGCACTCGATAGCCTCTGCAAGTTCCACGAGGGATCTACCCATAGTCTCCGTGAGTGCTCCCAGTTCAAGAGGGCCTTTAGCACCACCGTGGACCCCAAGCGTCCCAGAAATGACGGTGGTCGCCATGACAACCGCCGCTACAACAACAACTACCGCCGTGACGACCAGCGGGACCGGCGCGACGACCGCGACAACCAGGACCCCCGCGACAACCGATGTGACGATCGCCGCGACAACTCTCGCAGCGACCCACCTCCAGCGCCCCTCACGATGAGGGCAACCTACCACCTCCACCTCCGACAGGCAACCCCAACGGGCCTTTCCGGGCTGCGACCCGCACGATCAACATGATCGTTGGGGGCCTCAAGTCTAACGTCAGCAAGAGCGCTACCGCAAGGACAAGCGCGAGCTCCACCTCATCCACACTCAGCCAATTGCGCCTCTGCGTTGGTCTGAGCAGGCGATCACGTTCTCCAGAGCTGATCACTGGGTCCATATCCAGACCCTGGGTCCTACCCAATTCTCGTTGAGCCCACGGTGGATGGGGCCTTGCTTTCCCAGACCCTGCTCGATGGGGGGAGCGGGCTCAACATCATCTTCGTTGAGACCCTCAAGAAGATGAACTTCGACTTCGACAAGCTCACAGAGTGCGACAAGCCCTTCTACGGCATCATCCCCGGGAAGGACGCCTACCCCCTGGGTCGAGTCTCCCTCCTCGTGACCTTCGGTACGGAGGCCATCTTCCACACGGAATACCTCAACTTTGAGGTCGCCAACTTCAAGTCCTCCTACCATGCGATCCTAGGTCGCCCGATGCTGGCCAGGTTCATGACCATCCCACACTACACCTACTTGGTGTTGAAGATGCCTGCTCCAAACGGGGTCCTCTCCGTCTCGGGAGACCTCATCATCTCCTTCAAGTGCAACTCGGAGGCCCTCGACCTTGCCGCGACCTCCGCCTGTGTCGACGCATCCGCAGTCTTGGTTGCCGAGGCCAAGAAGGTCGACCCGAGCGACCTCACTATCCCGGAGCAGAAGCGCACCGACACCGCCCTGGACGTCGTGCCCGCCACGAAGAAGGTCTGCCTCGGCCTTGCCGATGCAGAGAAGACGGTGGTGATTGGCGACGGCCTCGACGAGAAATAGGAACTCGTGCTCACCAGTTTCCTCCTGGATAACGCGGATATATTGGCATGGAGTCCATCGGATATGCCGGGTGTCCCCAGGGAGCTGGCTGAGCACTCCTTGGATGTAAGCAAGATGGCCAAGCCTGTCGAGCAAAAGCTTCGCCACTTTGCGAAAGATCGCAAGGACGTCATTATGGTAGAAATAATAAAGCTCCTAGCTGCCGGATTTATCCGAGAGTGTAAAAATCTGGTTTGGCTTGGCTCGCCAACCCGGTGCTTGTACCCAAGAAAACCAGTCAATGGAGAATGTGTATCGACTACACCGACCTCAACAGGCACTGCCCTAAGGACCCCTTCCCTCTTCCGTGCATCGACTAGGTCGTGGACTCCACAGCCGGAAGGGTCCTCCTCTGCTTTCTCGACTGCTATTCAGGGTATCACCAGATAGCCCTGAAGGTCTCTGACTAAGATAAAATAGTGTTCATAACACCGCATGGCATCTACTACTACACGGCCATGACCTTTGGCCTCAAGAACGCTGGAGCGACCTACTAGAAGGCCATCCATAAGTGTCTGGAGCGCCAGATTAGCAAAAACATAGAAGCCTACGTCGACGATGTGGTCGTTGAGACCACCGAAGAGGATAAGCTCATAGCTGAACTCGCAGAGACCTTCGCCAACCTCCGACGCTATCGCTGGAAGCTTAATCCAGAGAAGTGTGTCTTGGGTGTCCCATCCGGCAAGCTCCTGGGCTTCATGGTTAGCAATCGGGGCATCGAGGCGAACCCCACCAAGGTGGATGCCATCCGCAGGATGGAGCAACCTACTGGGAAGAAGGACGTCATGAAGCTCACCGGCATGATAGCGGCCCTAGGTCGATTCATTAGCAAACTTGGAGAGAAAGGCCTGCCCTTCTTCAAGCTGCTAAAGAAGGCGGACAAGTTCGTCTGGACCGAAGAGGCAGATCAAGCCCTGGAGCAATTCAAGGCCTTCCCTACGTCACGTCTGGTGATGGTGCCCCCGGCACCTAAGGAAACACTACTGCTCTATATCTCCGCGACCACCCTGGTGGTTAGCTCGGTTCAGGTGGTTGAGCGACCTGAAGAGGGTAGACCCTACCCTGTCCAGCGACCTATCTACTACGTCAGTGAGGTCCTGTCAGACAGCAAGACCAGGTACACCTAACCTCAGAAGATGCTCTACGCCCTACTCGTCACCTCCCGCAAACTTCAGCACTATTTCCAATCGCACAAGATCAAGGTCGTCTCGGCCTTCCCCCTTGGCGAGATCTTGCACAGCCGTGACACCACTAGACGCATCGTCAAGTGGTCCATCGAGCTAGGCGAGTTCGACCTAGAGTTCTGCCCCAGGTAGGCCATCAAATCCCAGGTCATCGCGGACTTTGTTTCGGAGTGCACAGAGATCCAGCAACCCCCACCTACGGAACGACCTGAGCATTGGAAGATGTACTTCAATGGTTCCCTAAACCTAGAAGGAGCCGGCGCAAGTGTACTATTCATCTCCCCTCAGGGCGACTACCTGAAGTACGTCCTGCAGATCCACTACAAGGCGTCCAACAACGGTGCCGAGTACGAGGCCCTCATTCACGGGCTATGCATCGCCATCTCCCTGGGGATTAAGCGCCTAATGGTGTACGGCGATTCCAAGGTCGTCATCGACCAAGTCCGCAAGGACTCCGAAGCCAGGAAGGATACAATGGATGCCTACTGCGCAGAGGTGCGCAAGCTCGAGCGTCACATCGAGGGACTCGAGTTCCACCATGTATGTCACAACAAGGAAATGGCGGCTGACGTCCTCTCCAAGCTCGGCTCCAAGCGCACGCTGGTGCCACCTGGCGTATTCGTCCAGGACCTACGCAAGCTGACTATCAAGCTTCTCCCCAACCCAGAGTCACCAGATGACGAATCAACCCCACCGGGAGGTCGTGATGTCCTCATGACTGAGGCAGAGGACGACTGTCGCCTCGACTTTCTCGCTTTCCTCCTTGAACATCGAGTACCTGAGGAGAACGCGGAGCATGAAAAGATCACGAGGCATAGTGCCAAATACGTCATCGTCGGCACAGAGCTCTACCGGAGGTCCGCCTCCACCGGGGTTTTGATGAAGTGCATCCTGCGATCTGAGGGCCTCAGGCTCCTAGATGAAATCCATGGCGGCGAGTGCGGCAACCACGCCGCCTTGGCCAACCCTGTGGGCAAGGTCTTCAGGTCCGGCTTCTATTGGCCTACGGCCATGGCTGATGCGTAGGAACTTGTACGTCGATGCAAGGGGTGCCAATTCTTCGCCAAGCAGCAGCATGTCCCGGCTCAGGCCCTAAGGACCATCCCTCCATCTTGGCCCTTCGCAGTGTGGGGCCTTGACTCTGTGGGTCCTTTCAAAACCACCCCCGGTGGGTACAAGCACTTCATCATGACGGTGGACAAATTCACCAAGTGGATGGAGGTCCGTCCCATATCCAGTGTCATGTCGAAAGAGGCGGCCAAATTCATCGAGGAGATCACCCACCGCTTCGGGGTCCCCAATAGGATTGTCACCGACCTTGGCACAGCTTTCACAGAAGCTGATTTCTGGGACTTTTGCCAAGACAACCTGATCGACGTATACTACTCCTCGGTGGTGCACCCACGGTGCAACGGCTAGGTCGAACGGGCGAATGGCATGGTACTGCAGGCGATCAAGGACCGCAACTTCGATGGCTCATCGCCTTACGCAACCAGGTGGCTCGCAGAGCTCCCTCACGTCATCTGGGGTCTCCGGACTCAGGTCAGCTCGGCTATAGGGTACTCCCCCTTCTTCTTGGTCTACAGGTCAGAGGCCATCCTCCCCACTGACGTTGCCTTCGGAGCTCCTTGCATCTAGCACTTCGACGAAGGAGAAGTGGAGCAAACACGTAGGCTCGACCTTGACAGCGTTGAAGAACATCATGTGGCCGCGCTCATGTGCCACACCCGCCATGAGCAGCAGCTACGTCGCTACCACGACCACAATGTATGGGAACGTTCCTTCAACATTGGCGACCTAGTCCTGCGGCAGATCCAGAACACCAAGGACATGCACAAGCTCTCTACACCTTGGGAAGGCCGTTTCATAGTTAAGGAGGTCATTGGGCCGGTGACCTATCGCCTCCAATAGGCCGATGGCCAGGGTGTCCCGAACCCCTAGAACATCGAGCACTTACGTCGCTTCTATCCTCAGGAGCCTTGTATCGCAATAAAAGCTATGTACTCTATCCCCTGTAATTCATCAGCAATATATATATAAAGATTCCCTTTCGGCAGTTTTTCTATCGACCTACTTTTTCGGGTTTCTATTTACATTCTGTTCACCCCTCCCCCTCGACACGCTCGGGGGCTTGGTTTAAAGCCAGACCCGACGCACTCGGGGGGTTGGTGTTAAGCCAGGCCCGTCACGCTCGGGGGCTTGGCTTTGCCAACCTAAGGGTCATTCGACCTGGGGGGTTTTACCTTTCTTTTTACAAATGTTTTCCCTCACCGCAACTTTTATACCCTTTATAAGCATTCTTAAGTCATGTGATTGCGCGACCTTGGGTCCAAGGCCCCCCTCCGCGCGCCGGCTGCATGTAAGCCTCCACGCCGAGCCGTGTAGTCGGTAAGCCGTTCCTCCACTGAGTTGGGTCAGCGGGGGGAAAAGGTTTTCGCAATTTCATTAGTTTTGCATTCTTATAATAAGTATCCAAGCCAAATAAGGGATCACAGTTGTTAATTAAACATATGCCTTTTCATTCATGCAAAGTTTATCTTACATCAAAAGGGTCCATGACCCATCTGCACTAACAGTCTGTTTCATGCTAAGATACATTTCAGAGATCTAATTTCTTCACAATCTCCTCCGCGGCGACCTGGATGTCTTCAGCGCCCACCAGTAGAGCCAAGTCGATCTCCTCCGCGACCTTCTGTAGGTCGAACACTGCCTCGTGGTGCTTCACTATGGCTAGTGCTGCAGCCGCGGCGAGCTTGCCGCTGTCCATCAGCAGGGTCTTCATTTGACCTTTTGCCTCCTCCAGCTGCGTGACGAGCTCTTGCGGTCCGCCTTCGACCTTGGGGACATAGACATCCACAAGGTACTCAGCAGCCTCCATGATGTCGTCCAGCTCCTTCTGAAGATCTACAGTCATCTCTTGATGATAAATAAGGGTTTGGATCGCCCGGGAAAGGTCGATTTCCTGGTCCCTGCGTACACCAAATTCATATGCAGCCTTCCGGGTGTAGTAATACTCACTGGCTTCGACCTCCTTGGCCTTCTCTTTGAGGGTCTTGACCTGGTCCTTGGACTCCTTGAGCTCCTTCTTCAAGGCGGCCTCCCTCTTCTTGGCCTCTGCAATCAACAAGGTCAGGAACAGCATACAACAACGTAAACTTCAAACATCAAGGTCGAGATACTCCCAGACATACCCGAAGCAGCAATCTTGAGCTCATCATCAGCCTCCTTCGCCTTCTCCTTGGCGGCGTCAAGCTCCTCCTTCAGAGTGGCCATTGCCTTGTCCTTCAAGGCCATCTCGTCCTTGAGGCACCGGATTTCTCCCGCGGCCTCGATCTTGGCCTGCAGAACGGCCTCCCGGGCCGCTGTCGCCTCTGCATGCAGCTTGGTGCCCTCCTTCAGCAGGTCTGCCCTCCCCTGTGCCCGCGCGGCGAGCGATTGTGTCAACATAATACCAAAGGTTGTCAGACCCACCGATCAGAGCAAATTGAAGACCAAATGCCAAGGCGAAACTAAAACTTACGATGAGCATCCTCCCGATGGTCTTCGAGGCCTCCCGGAACTCGTCAAGGTCCTGGCTGTCAGCAAGGATGTCCTCTTCCCATGGGGTGCCGGAGTAGAGTGTTGGCGTCTCTTAACGTCACCACTAGTTGCGCACCTAGAGGGAGCGTATGAGAACAACCGGGTATACCGCAAGCACACGGAAATACCGCTGTAGCACTTCACCAAGGAAGGAGAGTATTCCAAGGGTATCGAATCCAAGGAACAGCGTGCACTATCTCCTACTCTAGTATAGATGATCCAAGGACACAACACTGAGTGAAAGGATAGGTAGAAAGGATCTGCCTTGACCGAGCGCAGAGTCTAGTTACGGTCTCTCAGGTATAGCACTCACTTTGGGCACCAAGCACAAGGCCAATGTGCTGGCGACGAGCCCAACTCGGTACGCGACGTAGAGGGTTGACAAAGGGTCCAACAGGCTGTCACCACTGCGGCCTACCTCTACGCTACGATCGTACGTGGTCTTCGAAGGATAGCTTATGGTCCAGACACCACGTCTACACCACTTACTATTACTACGAATCCGCGAGGGAGATACTGGCACTAGCTCAATGTATGCTCTATCACTCATGCAAGATCACGAATGCACTTTGATCTAACTAGAAACATGCAGGAGCTTCACTTTACTCTAATAGACAAGATGGCAAACTAGATGCAAACTTATGATCTAAGTCTACTAGATCGAAAGGGTTGTGTTCGAAGAACACAAGCCTCTAAACCAAGAACAAACGAAGAACAGAAGAACAAAGCAACTGAGCATGCATACGACTTTAGTCTAAATAGGAAATGTCGAAATACTCACTTTAGTCTAGTTGAAGAATAAAGGCACCGCTGAGGATCGTTCTTGAGGAAGATGTCATGAAAAACATGACATGTCCTCAAGCCTCCCACCTCACTTCCTATCACTAATCCTATACAAAGTGCTCTCCTCTCCTAAAGAGAGAGGCTCCAAGCCAAAATGAAGAGGAGGAGGAGAAGTGTGTGTCTCAAATGGGAGCCCCTCCCCTCTTATTTATAGAGGAGGCAGTGGCTTGCTCGGAGGCTCAAAGTGCCCCAAAACGCCCGGGATCGTAGCAAGTGACCACTTAGGCAGCAGCACATGGAAGGTGGGGATCAACCGGCCCTAGGTCGGTTCGGCCGATCCTAGGGTCGGCCGAAACCCCCGGGAGGCCTTCTGTGTTGTGCTTCCTCAGGGTGGCTACCATGTGGGCCCTGATGCTTGTCCTCCGTGCATGCCAAGTTTCCTGGCGGTTTGGGTACTGAGTGGGCCCTTGGATCCATGTGATGTCCACACGGTAATTCGTGATTCGTCGGGCTTGCCTCTCTTGGATTGATGACGTTTGTGATCCAGGGAAATCCTATGTGGCATCCCCTCATTGGCTGAGCTTGAAGTACTTGGATCAAAGACTTGTGCTTTTACTCCTCTTTCTAGTGCTAATCACCTGTCTTTGCATAATCACCAACACTTGTGGAAATGATTAGTTTAAGCCCTATTCTAGTGTTGATAATCATTTTCCATGCCAAAAGGTACATGTTTGACGGGTAAAAAGTGGGTGGAAAACAGCCGTCAACAAATACCCCCACACTAGACCTTTGCTCGTCCCGAGTGAAGGGAAGAACAAGATCAAAGTGAGACATGATATCCATAGGTATGAAGTAAGCATAAGAGATATTCCAAACCATACCTTGCACTTGTGAACTCTGTTAAGTGTCTATCATGCTATCTTGGGTAGTTGAAGTATGGAACGATCATGAATCAAATCACTCCTGCTCATCATGTCAAGTAACTTGGGTTTTGCAATAAATTTTCAAAACAAAGCTTGCTTAGGTCCTCATTTGGTTCTCTTGGATTCGTCAATGTGTATATGTCCTCACCAAGGCATTAGATTGTCTTTCTTCATCCTACTTCTAATAATGGCTATATGTGGAGCTCAGGGTAGGATAAAGGATAAGGCATACTTGTATCACACATATTGCAAAGTCAAAGACTGGATCCACAGAGAAAATCAAATCATACAATCAGATCAAGATGTGCACGTGTATGGATATGGTGAGTATAGTAAGGTGGATACTAGGCCCGGAATGGGTGCTAGATATTACCATAGATGTATGATGAGAGTTGGTAGATGGTAAGGTGGACACTAGCCCCGGAATGGACACTAGTTATTACCATCTATATTATGGGACTCCTTTTTGCATGATCTCATCTCTCTCCTATTTCTCCTTTATTTTGGACATGGGCTATTCTTTCTTCTTCTTTTTTTTCATCATGCTTTGAGCATGTGTCTCTCTTTTTTTTCTTCTTTCTTTTCTTTTTTTTCATAGCCCATGTCTCTTTTTGAAGGACACTTTTGGAGAGAGATGTCACACCACATATGGAGCTTTATTTTTATGAAATGGATGAATGATACAATGCTAACTTCCAGTGTAGAAGCATAGCAAGGGGAAATAGGTGGTGTGCACATAAATCATGATCATGAAAGTAATGAAAAGAATTCTCGCAAGGGTCACAGAATTTGATAAAGCTCAATGCAATAACAAGCAGCATATGAGTAGAAGGTTTTCAACTATATCATATGGCTCTAGTAGGACGGTGGCATATCAAAGAGGAGCTTTGCAAAGGGTTTTCATGATTTTCAAATAAAATTCCCAAGCACTCAAACACTTAGAGCGAAGATCACATCATCAAACCATATCACAAATGTCAACTACTTAGATAAGCATGAGTTCCCTAATGATATTTGTTCACAAGCATCAAGATGATAAGTAAGGAATAAAACATATGCAAGCCAACCACAGGAATCATGTAGAGCAAGCATAGCACGAATTGCTGAGTTTGATTTCAATAGATAGGTATTGGAATTCAAACAAACTCATGGATAAGGTAGAGTGAGATAGAGGGTGCACATACCATCGCTTATGAAGGATAAGAGATCAAGGAAGACTAGTGGTGATTCGGCTGACCATAAGGCAGCCGGCTCACTCTAGTTTACCTTGCTCTTGTCATGACGGTGTAGTCGATGTTGTGCAGCGCTTGTGTGGGAGGTCTCGAGTGGATATGTCTATGATGAGCTTGAGAGAACTCCCCCACACTAGTGCTTGAACCTGGTGCTTGTTCTTCAAACAAAAAGTGAAAACAAAAGAGGGACTCTACTGGTTCAAGAACCATAGAGCCTTTATTCCAAATTCAAATATTTTTGGGTTTTTTTTATTGTCACCATGTCATTTACTCAAGAATGGGTTAGATCAAGATTGCATTTCATAAACAAAGGGGAATATACTCACCTTGGACCTTTGAGAGGTCATATGTACCACCTTTGCATGATGTGCAACATGAATCTGACACCTCAACTTACCTTCCCGTTTGAATTTTAGCTCAATGACTTACCCATTCAAATTTGACAATCTTCTGCAGGGGTTAGTCAACATATATGCAACCAAGATCTATGAGAATATAACTCTAAGGTTCATCAATCAAAACATGACACCATGTCTTGTTTTCACTGAAGAAGACAGTCTTAACCTAAGCACCATGCTTAATTTAAAATAGTCTATGAATGCATGTGTACTCAAACATTTAAACCAGAGCATATGAGCATAAATGAAGGAAGCATGAAAGCATGATCAAGCTATCATCGACAAGGGACATAAACATGAGCATAAAATGGTGAACCTCGGGCAACCTCCCGGAAGGGCTTTGTTTAATGTCAAAAGCAGGACTTACCTAGCTAGTGGGCAAGATGCAAGAGCTGACATCATTGCCACACTAGGATAAGATTTGGCAGAGGAGGAACTTTACTCAGGATTCTCACATACCTCCCCCACACTTGAAGTTTGCATTGCTAGGCAGCAAAACTCAAGGGTGTGGAGATCAAGCTTCCTTTTGTAAATGTTCCCTCACCAGAGCTTACCTTAGGTATTACATTTGATGCAGCTCACATGTTTGTAGGCATCACCTATCCATTCTTCTTTTCAATCTCCACCTGAAAGGTTAGTGACCAAAAATACCTGAAGGACAACTCATCCTAAAAACATGTTCTTGCTTTTATTCGAAAAGGGAAATAAAACCTATGCTAATCCAGGCTATCTCCTGGTAGTTCTTTGTTTATTTAAGGTCATAAGCTCGACCATAGGAACCTCATCTTGCAGCTATAGTTGGTGGTGTCATTCCCGTCTCACCACCAATCCTTGATGTATCGGTGAAGCTTCAGCTGCAAGGTTAGTGCCACAGTGCACACACGAAATCTGATATGCTTATGATAGACATATACATCTACAACCAACCTTTTGAACTTTCTACAAAAGAGGACCATAAGGTGATTGCAGCCCTTATGTGTGCTTAATGCACTAAGCATGTCTGACTCTAGAGGGACATGATGGGAGCATGGTCTGTATGGTGAGTCAAGAATGAAACTACCATGCTCGTGCGTGGAATCCTTTCCTCCGGACTCCAGAGTCCGTGCCTTGAAAGGTTCCATGGCCCATGAATTCTCCATCTTAAGAGAGTCATCGTGGAAGCTCAATGTTGACTCTCGATCATGATCGAAAGCAACATGATACGGGCCAGCGGGAAGAGGCTGAAACTCGGTCGAGAGTGGTGACGACCGTTCGCCTTCACAAAGGCGAAGAGAGTCTCTCGAGTCATCCTCATGAGGGGTAGAACATTCTATGACCTTAATGAGATCAGACTCAGATGACGCGAACGGAGATATATGCATCATCTTCTCGAGCGGGTTTTGCTGAGGACGAGGCTTTGCCATAGGATGTCCTGGACAAGGGGTAGTAGTGGTAGAAGCGACTCCCCTAAACTTATCATCTAGGCTCCCTAAAGATGTATCGAAGAGCTGCTCTAGAGGGGAGCCTAGGAGAAGATCCAGATCAAGGACATCGAAGATGTGAAAGTCTAAACTAGCCTCGATCCCGTCTATGATAAGCGGCACGGCACTTGCAATCCCTCGACATTCAAGAACACGTCCAAACGGACAGGTCTTGAGGAGCATGTCAAATGGTGCTAGCGGAACTTTGCCCAAAAGAGTCTCCGCTAAGTGCCATGGCATGATGTTAACCTCCATGATGGGGTTACAATGGGCCTCTACGATAGTGCCTCTAATAGAGCAAGGGACAACCAGAGAAGGTGAACTATTCCAAATTGCTTCGGAAAATCGTGTCACTCCCTTTGACCATTCCTCTCTCGTGGCCTCCTCAGGATATGCTTTGTCAGGAGGATCAGGAGGCAAAGGAGATACCGTAAGCCTAAGGGAAGGTTCCGTCGAAAGATCTCTAGAATGATTGGTGTGGACAGAGTAAGGTTCCTTCCCTGATTGGGCATCAACAGAATTCGAGGTGTCTGAAGGATTTCAAGATGGGTCATCGTCGAATTTGCAAGTGTACACCGAAGGTTGAATTTCTTCTTCCTTTGGTGTTCGGGGTTCATGAGAGGGCTCAATAGACAAGTCTTGGGATTCGGATGATGATGACTCGGACTTGGATGTTGAGGGACCCTCATCGCTCGACTCAGATTCTTGGTTGGGTTCGTTGTGATCAATAGGGACCGAAGAGTTTTCTAAGAGGGAATCTAGGATCTTTGTTCCTTCCATTGGAGTTTTTTCCACAAACAAACCTCCAGCAATAACGTCTAGATAGAGGGTAGAATCCATGTCTAGACCCACACAAAAGATGTATAATGACACATCGATGGGTAAAGACGGACCAGGTGTCGACACCAAAAGGTGTAGGAACCTAGCCCATGCCACTCCTAGGGACTCCTCCTCTAATTTCTTGAAATCGAGGATACTTATTGGAAGAGAAGCTACACGAGTGTACCATTGCTCCGTCCTTTCCATGAGAGAGAACGAGTGGCAATAGTTATCTCGGAGTTCTCCCCAATCACCGTTCACACTTTCTATAGTGCGGGCGTACCATTGTTCCGCCTCTCCTATGAGGGAGAAAGGAAACAACTTCCACCTCACGGTGTCCAGTGTCATGCCTGGCATAGCTAGACTAGAACACAGTTCCTCAAATTCCTCCAAGTGGAGGTAGGGGTCTTCATTGATTGCTCCAAAGAATGGTCGATCTTGAACCATGGCTAAAAAGCCAGGGGGGAGTTCATATCCAAATGATGAAGATGATGATGGCTCTTCGAACTCACCCCTTGAGGTAGAGAAGCTTTGACAGGAAGGCATCTCAAAGGGTAGCGGGGGTAAAGGTAGAAGAAAAGAAACAAAAAGGATAACTGATGGGTAACGAGGGTGAAGGTAGAAGAAAATGAAAAAGGTAACTACGAGGACCACTAGGTTCGACGATAGATACAGCAACCGTTCCCCGGCAACAGCGCCAAAAATGTTTGTTGGCGTTTCTTAACATCACCACTAGTTGCGCACCTAGAGGGAGCGTATAAGAACAACCGGGTGTACCGCAAGCGCACGAAAATACCGTTGTAGCACTTCCCAAGGGAAGGAGAGTATTCCAAGGGTATCGAATCCAAGGAACGGCGTGCACTATCTCCTACTCTAGTATAAATGATCCAAGGACACAACACTGATTGAAAGGATAGGTAGAAAGGATCTGCCTCAACCGAGCGCAGAGTCTAGTTACGGTCTCTCAGGTATAGCACTCACTTCGGACACCAAGCACAAGGCCAATGTGCTGGCGACGAGCCCAATTCAGTACGCGACGTAGAGGGTTGACAAAGGGTCCAACAGGCTGTCACCACTATGGCCTACCTCTATGCTACGATCGTATGTGGTCTTCGAAGGATAGCTTATGGTCCAGACACCACGTCTACACCACTTACAATTACTACGAATCCGCGAGGGAGATACTGGCACTAGCTCAAGGTATGCTCCATCACTCATGCAAGATCATGAATGCACTTTGATCTAACTAGAAACATGCAGGAGCTTCACTTTAATCTAATAGACAAGCTGGCAAACTAGATGCAAACTTATGATCTAAGTCTACTAGATCGAAAGGGTTGTGTTCGAAAAACACAAGCCTCTAAACCAAGAACAAACGAAGAACACAAGAACAAAGCAACTGAGCATGCATACAACTTTAATCTAAATAGGAAATGTCGAAATACTCACTTTAGCCTAGTTGAAGAACAAAGGCACCGCTGAGGATCGTTCTTGAGGAAGATGTCATGAAAAACATGACATGTCCTCAAGCCTCCCACCTCACTTCCAAGCACTAATCCTATACAAAGAGCTCTCCTCTCCTAAAGAGAGAGGCTCCAAGCCAAAATGAAGAGGAGGAGGAGAAGTGTGTGTCTCAAATGGGAGCCCCTCCCCTCTTATTTATAGAGGAGGGGGTGGCTTGCTCGGAGGCTCAAAGTGCCCCAAAACACCCGGGATCGCAGCAAGTGACCAATCAGGCAGCAGCACGTGGAAGGTGGGGATCAACCGACCCTAGGTCGGTTCGGCCGATCCTAGGGTCGACCGAAACCCCCGAGAGGCCTTCTGCATTGTGCTTTCTCAGGGTGGCTGCCATGTGGGCCCTGATGCTTGTCCTCCGTGCATGCCAAGTTTCCTAGCGGTTTGGGTACTGAGTGGGCCCTTGGATCCATGTGATGTCCACGTGGCGATTCGTGATTCGTCGGGCTTGCCTCTCTTGGATTGATGACGTCAGTGATCCAGGGGAATCCTATGTGGCATCCCCTCATTGGCTGAGCTTGAAGTACTTGGATCAAAGACTTGTGCTTTTACTCCTCTTTCTAGTGCTAATCACCTGTATTTGCATAATCACCAACACTTGTGGAAATGATTAGTTTAAGCCCTATTCTAGTGTTGATAATCATTTTCCATGCCAAAAGGTACATGTTTGACGGGTAAAAAGTGGGTGGAAAACAGCCATCAACATAGAGGCACCTGTCCCTGTCGCTAGGTCCGCTCCCTCCTTCGGCCTCTGCTTCTTGCGTCTGCGGTGGGTCCAACTCAGGTTGGTCCTCCTGTCGAAGGCCTTCCCTCTGTTGAGTGCTATCAGCAGCGCCCTCTGTCGCCGCCAATGACGCTGCCCCCACGGTCTCAGGGACCTGGCTCGTAACGTCTCTGCCCGATGCAGCCGGCGACTGGCCCACCGGTGCCTTCTCCAGCTTGTGCCCAAAGGCCTCGTGGCTTGAGGCGTTCTTGCTGTTGTCTGATGCAGTAGGGGTCCCCCTGTTCAAGGAGCGAGCATTTGTCAGAAACACACAGAAAGCCTCAAGGTCGAGCAAACAAGGATAAAGATTGGCGATGTACCTACCCCCGAATTTCAACTCAAGCTTTATAGGCTTGGGCGGCACCCGCCTTTGCTTCTTCTGTGACCCTTGGTCGCTAACACCCTCAGCACTTGGCTTCGGGCGTTGTTCCTCCAAAACCATGAGGGGGCCTCGTCTTCCTGCACTGCCGGCCTGTCGCCTGAGCCTGCGTCGGCATCACGCGACCCCGCATCGTCATCCTGGCCAGTGCTGGTGATGACCTCGACGCTGACCATCGCCGTCTCCGTCCCTCCCTTTTCTCTTCTTCTTCTCCGCCTCGATGGTGGCGGCTACGACTTTGGCAGCCTTATTCGCCGGCATCTTCCTGGCGACCTGCCGCGCGCGCCGAGCCATTGGCGCAGAACTTCCTACAGGGGGGGTCTTCATCATCACTACCTCCCACCGACGAATCGGATAGGTAGTCGTCGATGTACGACTGCGGAGGTACCTCGATACCCTCCGCAGCCCGGACCTTGAAGCTTCGCTCACCCTCGTCAAGGAGGGGAGCCGGGCTCCACTACACGCCCTCGCGACCCAGCATTAGGCGACCTTCATCATATACCAGCAAACAGAAGCTAAAGAATCAAGGTCGATGGGAAATGAGCGACTTACAGCCTCGGTGGGGTGCTTCAGGAAAAACGCCTTGGGGCACATCCGGTTCCGGATCACCCCACTGAACTGCTCCTTCACCCGCACCACCATCTCCTCCTTGGAGACCTTGCGTTGTGCCACGCGGGTCAGGTCCGCCTGGCCCCAGTACTCGTAGGCCGGATGCACCCGATCTTGAATCGGTTGCAGCAGCCTCCGGCTGAAACTGATGGCTACCACGCCGCCAGTCAGCCCCCCTGCCTTCAGCGCTGCCAGGTCGTCCAACAGTGGCTTGATGGCGTCGGCCTCCCGCGACATCAACTGGTTGTTCCACTCCGGCACCGGGACCGGCGCGAGCCCCAACCTGGTCGCTAGTGCCGGCTTCGGGTTGTCGATGTAGAACCACCCTCACCTCCAGAACTGGGTGTTGTTCGGCAACACCATCTCGATGTATACCGACTTCATGAGGTGATGTAGCATGAAGCCGACACACCCGACGACCTCCTTCTTCCTGTTTTCTTCAGCTCGAAGAAGTACCACCACAGGTTGAAGTGTGGCAGTATCCCGAGGTATGCCTCGCACAGGCGGATGAAGGAAGTAATCGTGGTGACGGTGTTGGGGACGAGGTGTACCAGGTCGATCCTGTAGTAGTGGAGGAGCCCGCAGAAGAAGTCACCCGCCGGAACTCCGAATCCGCACCCCACGTGCGCGACGAAGGCCACCGTCTCTCCGGTCCCCTCGGAGGGGAAGGACTCGCCCCGGCTGGCCTCCACCCTACTTGTTCCTTCGGCTTTGTGACGCCCCAGGTTTTTAATTAGCCTCATTAGTGCTAATGACCGAACCAGCCGAGTCAAACCCTGTTGACTTTGGTCAAATCATGATCAACCTGGGTCATCACTTCGAAAACCTCGAAAATCTCGTCAACAATCCCTAATGACCCTCTTGATCAAGTCAACACACACTTGTGGTCAACCTTGGTCAAAGGCACGGTCAAACCCCACTTAAACCCTGATGTCTTTGAACGTCCTCCGGAACTTTTGCCGCGTTCTCCAAAATTCACCAAAACACTTCAAAATCTTCCAATATAAAAGTTGTCCAGTTTTTTGAGGGACACAACTTTTCTTTTGGGTGGCATTTCAAATTTTGAGTGGGAAAGGGTGAAAAACTTGGTCAACTGCAGCTTTTACTATTCATTGGCGCCATGAAAACCAGCAACTTTGCCTGCAGTTCATGCTCAAACGGCTGATCGAAACACCTGTCGGCCTTTGTAAAAGTTGTAGAGTGATCTTTGATCTACAACTTTGCTATTTACCACTTAGTGCACTTCAGTTCGAAATTTGGGAGAAAAACGCGGTCAACTCGGGCTAAACCGAATTGAACAGACGCGTGTCGCGCCGCGACGTCATGGCCACGCTCCAGAGCGCGCCCGCGCGCACCGCGCCACATCGGCCGCCACCGTATGCCGCCGTACGCGCATGCCGAGGCGGGCCCGCGACCGCCGGTCCGTGCGCCGCACCTCTCGTGACGTATCCCCTGCCACGCGGAGCTCCCTCACGCGCCGGCCGGACCGCACCGCCGTTTGTCCGCCGGACCACCCGCGATCTCCCTGCCATGCGCGCCTGCTGAGGTTGACCGCCGTACCCGCGGCATTAATGCCGGGGATCCTTCGCGACGAAGGTAGGACTCCCCTCCCACTCCCCGGGCTATAAAACCCGCTCGCCGTGCCTCCTCGCGCGTGCATACCACCGCCGCCTACGCCATTGCCGCCGGCGCCTCGAGCTCCCACCTCCAGCCATTCCCGACGTCATCCAGCTCCACCAGGACCTACCCTAGCCCCTACTGGAGCCGACCGCGCCGCCCCTTTCCTTGCCCCGGCCGAGACCTCGCCGGAGCAGGAGCTCCAGCGGCCGGCGCCGCCCGTCGCCGCCGAGTCAGCACGCCGGAGCCGCCCCTTCCCCAGTTCTGGTCACCAGCAGGACCAATGTGAGCCCTTAGCCCTCTCCCACCTCTTCCCCGGCCTCGCGCCCCGCCGGAGCCGCCGGAATTCCGGCGAGGCCGCCGCCGTGCACCTCCGGGGACCCAATTGCTTAGCCTTCTTTCTTTTCAAGGGTTCAACTGCAAAGCGAGGGCCTATCTGTAATAGAAAGAAAAGTTCCAGGGACGTCCTTGCAAAAAGATTCTCCCTCCATATGTGTGTTTTGACCAGATCTTTGAAAATTCATATGAAATTGTAGAAAAATCAGAAAAATGAAAACCCAATTTTGTTGGACTCCTTATGAAAAACACTACAACTTTTGTAAAGCATGAGCATAGTTTTTCCAGATAATTTTTGCATGAAACATAGAAATATGAAAAACCTAGATCTGTTGTATCTCAAAATCTACATGTTCTCTGTAGCTAATTTTTGGATATGTTGTGTGTTATGCCATGCCTAGATTCTGTACCAAAAATGGCACAAAGTTACTGAGTAACTCTTTTATATGAATTGTTTTCTATTTATGCAGAATCTGTCTAAATGATTTTTGTAGCTAAAAATAAATAGATTTTTGAGGTCAACTTCTGCATGTGACCTTTTTATGCCTAAATGCACCTCTGGTGAATTAATCACAATTTTATAATTGTCAGAAATATTTATTCTTGAAATATGCTTGATTTTCTTTGTAAATGCATAACCCAAGATCTATAGTAGTTCTAGGTGTATATGCTGCATTCCTAGCTTAGTTTTGGACATGAGGCCATGTGTGAGAAAGTTGGAATACTTTTGAAGTGTATTTATTTTTGTATGCATTTCTCTTGTGGTGGTAGCTAAACTTTGTTATTTTCGGTTTAATTAATTTTGTAGCTCCCCTAAGTGTGCATGAGTCTTCAGTGGCCTTGTATAGGTGTTTAGTGCTTAATAAACCCTTCCACTGAATTTTATTAATTAATTTTATGGATAAAAGCTATGAAAGCAATTCAAAGCTTAATGTTAAGTAAATGAGAAATCACCAACCCCACCCCTCATAACCATATGTGTGTAATGTAAATCAGTTTAAAAAGGTAAAGGCCAACCCCTTTGCTGTTTGTCGAATTGAAATTAATTTATTTACATAAATGTGTACACATCCACTATTAAAGAGATTAAATAATAAAGAATTGCATATTATTCCTTATTGGAAGAGTATGCTGAATGTATTCTTATCTAGGTGATTGTGGTCAATCATGCACCCCATGGTTGTCTTTTTGTTGTTTGTAATTGATTAAATTAAAAATTGTCAATTAAATCTTGCATTTGCATCCTCGTGTAGATCTTCCCGACGGTAGTTATACGCTCGTGCCGGAAGGAGGAGAAGGAGGAGCTGACGGTGAGCTACAGTACGTGGACATAGCTCAAGACCTGAACCAAGGTCCAGAAGGGCCCAAGGCCAACCTTGCCAGCGAAGGCAAGCCCCGGTGCATTAACCAAGTGTTTTTGAAATCTTATGCAACTATCTATGGATGATTGTGCATTTACGTTCAGGAATTGAAATGAAAACCCTAGATGCATGATCCCTAGGTACCTATGTCTTTACTAGTATGATAGGTCGATAGCTGCTATGCTATAGGTCCGTTACAAGTCGAGTGATGCTTGTCACTCGCGAGAATAGGTTCTTATGTTGGAATCATAAGATCTCCTTAAATGGATTGCTCATGTGGTAATAGCATGGGATGTGGGCTCCGGTCCAATGGCTTTCGTGGGTTAAGTGTTTGAACGTACTAAACACTTGTCGGAAATGGGTACGGTAAGCCTAGTACCTAAATGAGGCGGTGCGGGAACTTTGCGCTACTAATCTTAGGGTTGCGGCCCCGGGCTCGCCACCTGAGTACATGTGTGAAGCTAGGTGACCTTGGTGGCATAGCCTAGCAAGCCTTGTACTTAAGACTGTAACATCTGATCCCAATCTGAAGATTTTTGGGAACCGCCTGGTGGTTGTCCTCGCGGGGGGCACCCTACCGTGTGTTTAGGTCCACCTTGCAAGGTTTAAATCAATCGATTGTCGGCCTCTCACTGTTATCTGAGACTACTTACTCCACTGGCCATGAGATCCCTAATGATGGAAGTTGATGAATATTATGCTTGATTAATTGTCTTGCACAACTTATGCTTGCAATAGTTGGCTAAATTAGAAAAGAATATTCAACTAGAACTTGTGCTAAAATCTTGAAAGTAAGGACATACTCTTTGTTGCTTTTCAGCAAAAGAAACCCTGTTGGCCAAAAAGCCTTTCATGTCTAGAGTTGGTGATGTAGTTGTCACCGACGGGTAAGTCTTGCTGAGTATTAGTATACTCAGCCTTGCTATAATCTGTTGCTTCAGATAATGCCTTTGCTGATGTGTGGCCTGGAGAGATCCCGCCTGGCTGGGAGCTGGAGTGGGTTGAAGACGATGAATGAAGGCATCATGGCAGGCCTCCCGTGATGTTTCCTCGTGCCGTTTAGTTTAATTCCGCTGTTGTCAAAACTCTAAACTTCGTTATCATGTCAAAAACTCCAGTTTGTAATAATCAAGCCCTTCGGGGTAAATTTGGATGTTAATCATATGTTGTTCTCTGGACTCGCCTTCGCGTGAGTTTTAATGCATATATGTCGATCCTTGTTGCTTTGTAAGTGATTTACCGGGCGTTAACCCGGCAACTAACGAAAGGATGATACTTTATTATTGCTTAATGACCAAAGTGGATTGGTTTAGGTGATAGTACGGTATTTTCCTGGGCGGGTTGTCACAGCTGGCATCAGAGCAATTATATGCACCAGAGATTAATTAATAACCTTAATCACTGGTTTTTGAATAAAATTTGCCAAGATTGTTTGGATTTGCAAAACACGTTGGTCCGTTAAGGATAAACTAGACCGAGAGGCCCTAGACAGAATTTTGGGTTCTTTCAGGTGGCTTATTAATCTATGGTTTATTTTGCTAACTCCCAGCACATTTATTTCTTGTTAGAACTTACTTCCTGTACAACCATACTAGTTCATCACGTTTTGCTATACGTGGTGGTACCGCATGGAAGTCATGCGAGGGATGGATGGGACCTATTCCAAAGGGAACCCACCGTCGCGTCTGTGTCTCGCCACGTTTTGCCATACGTGGACGTTCCGCATTTTGTATATGCGAGGCAAGGATCCGCTTCATTCCAAAAGGAGCGTATCTGAGGTTGGACGCTGTCCATGCAGCGGCTTGACGCATGGATACCGTTTCTATAGTGAACGGTAATGTATGTGGACGCTTTCATGAGTGCTGGCATGAAAGGTTCGTTGTGTTCTGTGATCTTCTGCAGGTACACTAACCACGTTTCGTAAGTCGCTAAGTGAGCATCAAGTGGTTCTCGACTAGTTATTATAGGGAGAAACGTGTATATGCCTTGCCACCGGCACTAAATTCGATTTTCGGCTTAATCGCCGAGTGAGGACGAATAGGCCGTCTTGCATCATGTTAAAAATCGAGAAAAACCTAAAACTGAACCCCTGTTTGTTTTATGTGCTCTCTAAGGTAAAATTTTGCTAGTATGCTTTATCTTTGCCTAAGCCTCTCGTGGGTAGATGTGTTGCTGTCCAAAAATCTGTTATGGTTGTTTGCTTGATCTTTACACCCTGTTCAAGAATCAGTTTGACCAGAGGATCTCTACCAAAGTTGCTCCATATCTAATCTAGTTTCTGCTCGCAAAAGTTCGCGGTCATAGCTTCTGTCTACCTCAAGTTGTGCTCAAATTAGTGAACCCCTGTCTTGCTATTTTTTCCGGAAACCAAATCTGAAACCTGAATTAGTTGAGCACCTTCCTAACCTTCTAGCTCGACCCTTGCATACCCAAGGTGTGTACCATAATCTTGCTGACTTGCTGCACAAATTGGAGAAATTGTGGGGCTCTGGTTTTAAGTTATGAATGTTTGTTCACAACTGCCAGAACTTTATGTCCTTCTGTATGTCTGTTCGTTTCGAGTTTTCACGTACAATTGTACCTTTGTACACAGGATTACCCCATTTCTCAACCCCGAGTTCTTTGTCATTGACCGAATTTATCCTTGTACACTCACTTCCATCTGATTCCCACATTTGTCGTTATGACCAGATGGACAACATTGGATCTGCGTCGGCTGATGTGGAAGCATGGACTCTCGTGAACTACCTCGAGGAGGGTGGATTTCCTGCACTCTTGTGGGACACCCTGAAAGACCTTGGGTACACCGCTTACCCAGAGTACTCGACACGTGAGGTCATGACCACCGGCCAGCTCCTTCGTTGTGAAGTGAAGGTGAAGATTCCCGTGTGCTCGACCAATCCTGCTTGGGAAGAGTGGGAGTGTAAGGCACAAGGAAGGAACCTGGCTGACACTGTTCAGAAGGCTGCTCTGGAAGCGCTCACAACTTTTTGTGGGAAGCACCCTGACGTGGTAGCCGGCACTGCAGCCAGAGTGATTCCTGTACCTGAGCGACACGTTGGACCATGGGTCGAACGCGAAGCTTTTCTTTCAGCGCAGGGCAACTCTCAATATAGTCCTGATGTTGTCACCTCAGTTCGTTTTTCAGAAGCCATGTACGACACCTATCGACGGATGGTGGGAGAAAGTGTATTCTATAGACACCAAATCTATAGGTACCGAGTTAAAGAAATGGAGAACACCGCTCAAGCATTGAAGGAAGCCCGAGCAATGATAGCTACTCTCAAGAAGGGAAGACGCAAGGATAAGGCAAAGATACGAGAATTGAGTGAAGTCATCCATGAGCAGAACTTCCTGTTGCAGCATAATGACCAGTATATGTTTGAACTAGAGAATCAACTGGAAGCTATAGCAGCTCCACCTCCGGAACCTGTCATTCCCGGACCAGAAGAAGAAGATGTTGAGGACATTCAAGGAGAATCTGGAGTAGAGTCTGGACCTGAGTCGCCATAGTTCTTCGGCATGGAAGATTCAACCCTAGGAAGTTGGTATGTTTGTAATAAAGTTCTGAGTCGTACGAGTGTAATAGTTGTAAGGAACCCTAGTGTGTGCAGCCGCGTTTGGTTAGTTGTTGTGGTTGGCTGAACTAGGAGCTTCTTTTGTGCAGCTAGTCTGCATTGTAATCCCAAGTGTTGTTGTGGTGATCCCGAAACCTGTCATCGATGTAATGCTGTGGTTGAACATCTTTCAGCAGTGATCTTCGTAAGGCATTATTTATGCTGGTTGTGATCAGATCAGAGTTCTGTGATGAGTATCAAACTCGTCCAAAAATTTCATGCCAATCTGGATCATTACGACCCCTCAATCCGAACTTGTTTTCCTTGGTCTTGCTCACCACCTTTGGAGTTAAAAACACATGTCACTTTTGAGCATGCATTGCATAGCATGTGCATTTGGGAACCTTGGGTGAACTAACGTGCATCCGTATGGAAGATTTCAATATTTCCTACTCTATCCTTCTTATGTTGGTGATGTTGTTGTCCCCTAACCGAAGGTGCCGCGACGGAACCTAGGGCATCATGTGTGCTGCAGCCATGTGATTGCCACTAGGGGCGCGCTAGGTATCTTGGTTGTGACAACGCGACTCACCACGCATACTCCTTTTCAACTCATCGATTGCCCTCGCAATCACTAACTCATTCTGTGGGTAGCCGAGCCATGCTAACATGCATCATGAGCACCATACCGCATCAGCATGTGCATCATGTCTTCATAAGCATGTGCATGGCACCAACTTTTAAAATCATCGCACTGTAATGTAATGAGTCAATAACACCCAAAGTCACAAGTTAAATAACAGTTGAGCAAGATTGTTTTGCAATTCCCATACTAATTTTGTCTTCCATACATTTCCTACCTTTTATTCGGAAGCCGTTCCTTGAGAATGCCTTTACGAATTCACCTTCCTAGACTGTTCTTATGAACCACGCAACCGAGTATGGGGAACTTTTGACCCATAAATCACATCTGTGCTTCTTCCAAAAGAAAATTTTGGAAATCTTTTATTAGCTTTCCTTCTCTTAATAGAAATCGGCTTTGATGATCACGTTTCAACTGGGTCTTTTTCTGTCCACTCTCACTATTCTCTTAGCCGCAAATCAAATCAACCAGCTAGGTTGAAGCAGTGGAAGTAGAGTTTTTTTTTTGAGCAATCAAGGTTCTCGAAAAGTCAATGTTTGAGAGTCCCCATCGCTCATCCGCCCACGATCCGTGATCATACCCTCCAAATCCTCGGAATCGAGAAAGGGGCAAACAAAGGATTGGTTGAAACTCTTGCTAAATTCTATTCGTTACGCTCTCGAGCCTAGAGGGCGGATACCGGAGCTCTTCTCGTGATTCTCACCATCACGGTCAGTTCTTCAGACCGTTGGACTCCATCCTTTTCAGTGCCACGACTGCACGACTCCGTGACGTTGCTCTGCCATCTCTTTTTCCGCGGCCACGATCACGTCACCGAGACCTCACAGGCCGACCATTGTTGAGCCCCGTGTTGCCACCACCGGATTGCTCCACCAGCTCTACCTCGGGTGGTTTTGGCTGACCGTTGCAGCCCCGCGGCGACAATAAAAAGGGAGCCCTCCGTCAATACCGTCGGTACCAAGCCTCGCATCCTTTCGAGCTCGACATCACCAACGCTCTTGTTCTCCTCCGGCTAATTTTTGGCCAACCTGCCACTAGCCATCTCTTCCGTCCGCTCCGTTCCTCGCCGAGCAAGCTGTTCCTCCGTCTTCGTTGACGACATCGAGAAGAAGCTCGGAAGTAGGTCGGAAGACGGACTCGAGCCACACTGCTACCCATGTCTCAGTTCTTGGAGGTGTTCGAGATGCTTCGCTGGACGCTGGTGGGAGTGTACCTCTGCATCGCCGGCGGAATCTGTCTGCTCTTAGCTTTTCATGTGCACATTCATCGCCCGCTTCCTCATGAACAGCGTTGAGGAAGCGAGGGATGCACCATGTATCTTTGTCCTATCCGAATTCTCGGTGTCGAGAACTGTAGGCGGATGTGCCTTTCTCCCTTTGTAACCCTTGTCATGTTGGAAGGGATCGCTCTAATCTTGTTGTCGAATCTCGGGACGAGATTCTTTTTAAGGGGGGTAGGCTGTGACGCCCCAGGTTTTTAATTAGCCTCATTAGTGCTAATGACCGAACCAGCCGAGTCAAACCCTGTTGACTTTGGTCAAATCATGATCAACCTGGGTCATCACTTCGAAAACCTCGAAAATCTCGTCAACAATCCCTAATGACCCTCTTGATCAAGTCAACACACACTTGTGGTCAACCTTGATCAAAGGCACGGTCAAACCCCACTTAAACCCTGATGTCTTTGAACGTCCTCCGGAACTTTTGCCGCGTTCTCCAAAATTCACCTAAACACTTCAAAATCTTCCAATATAAAAGTTTTCCAGTTTTTCGAGGGACACAACTTTTCTTTTGGGTGGCATTTCAAATTTTGAGTGGAAAAGGGTGAAAAACTTGGTCAACTGCAGCTTTTACTATTCATTAGCGCCATGAAAACTAGCAACTTTGCCTGCAGTTCATGCTCAAACGGCTGATCGAAACACCTGTCGGCCTTTGTAAAAGTTGTAGAGTGATCTTTGATCTACAACTTTGCTATTTACTACTTAGTGCACTTCAGTTCGAAATTTGGGAGAAAAACACGGTCAACTCGGGCTAAACCGAATTGAACAGACGCGTGTCGCGCCGCGACGTCGTGGCCGCGCTCCAGAGCGCGCCCGCGCGCGGCGCGCCACGTCGGCCGCCACCGTACGCCGCCGTACGCGCATGCCGAGGCGGGCCCGCGACCGCCGGTCCATGCGCCGCACCTCTCGTGACGTATCCCCTACCACGCGGAGCTCCCTCACGCGCCGGCCGGACCGCACCGCCGTTTGTCCGCCGGACCGCCCGCGATCTCCCTGCCATGCGCGCCTGCCGAGGCCGGCCGCCGTACCCGCGGCATTAACGCCGGGGATCCTTCGCGACGAAGGCAGGACTCCCCAACCACTCCCCGGGCTATAAAACCCGCTCGCCGTGCCTCCTCGCGCGTGCATACCGCCGCCGCCTACGCCATTGCCGCCGGCGCCTCGAGCTCCCACCTCCAGCCATTCCCGACGTCATCCAGCTCCACCAGGACCTACCCTAGCCCCTACTAGAGCTGACCGCGCCGCCCCTTTCCTTGCCCCGGCCGAGAGCTCGCCGGAGCAGGAGCTCCAGCGGCCGGCGCCGCCCGTCGCCGCCGAGCCAGCACGCCGGAGCCGCCCCTTCCCCAGTTCCGGTCACCAGCAGGACCAATGTGAGCCCTTAGCCCTCTCCCACCTCTTCCCCGGCCTCGCGCCCCGCCGGAGCCGCCGGAATTCCGGCGAGGCCGCCGCCGTGCACCTCCGGGGACCCAATTGCTTAGCCTTCTTTCTTTTCAAGGGTTCAACTGCAAAGCGAGGGCCTATCTGTAATAGAAAGAAAAGTTCCAGGGACGTCCTTGCAAAAAGATTCTCCCTCCATATGTGTGTTTTGACCAGATCTTTGAAAATTCATATAAAATTGTTGAAAAATCAGAAAAATGAAAACCCAATTTTGTTGGACTCCTTGTGAAAAACACTACAACTTTTGTAAAGCATGACCATAGTTGTTCCTGATAATTTTTGCATGAAAAATAGAAATATGAAAAACCTAGATCTGTTGTATCACAAAATCTACATGTTCTCTGTAGCTAATTTTTGGATATGTTGTGTGTTATTCCATGCCTAGATTCTATACCAAAAATGGCACAAAGTTACTGAGTAACTCTTTTTATATGAATTGTTTTCTATTTATGAAGAATCTGTCTAAATGATTTTTGTAGCTAAAAATAAATAGATTTTTTGCTCAACGTCTGCATGTGACCTTTTTATGCCTAAATGCACCTCTAGTGAATTAATCACAATTTTATAATTGTCAAAAATATTTATTCTTGAAATATGCTTGATTTTCTTTGTAAATGCATAACCCAAGATCTATAGTAGCTCTAGGTGTATATGCTGCATTCCTAGCTTAGTTTTGGACCAGAGGCCATGTGTGAGAAAGTTGGAATCCTTTTGATGTGTATTTATTTTTGTATGCATTTCTCTTGTGGTGGTAGCTAAACTTTGTTATTTTCGGTTTAATTAATTTTGTAGCTCCCCTAAGTGTGCATGAGTGTTCAGTGGCCTTGTATAGGTGTTTAGTGCTTAATAAACCCTTCCACTATGTTTTATTAATTAATTTTATGGATAAAAGCTATGAAAGCAATTCAAAGCTTAATGTTAAGTAAATGAGAAATCACCAACCCCACCCCTCATAACCATATGTGTGTAATGTAAATCAGTTTAAAAAGGTAAAGGCCAACCCCTTTGCTGTTTGTGGAATTTAAATTAATTTATTTACATAAATGTGTACACAGCCACTATTAAAGAGATTAAATAATAAAGAATTGCATATTATTCCTTATTGGAAGAGTATGCTGAATGTATTCTTATCTAGGTGATTGTGGTCAATCATGCACCCCATGGTTGTCTTTTTGTTGTTTGTAATTGATTAAATTAAAAATCGTCAATTAAATCTTGCATTTGCATCCTCGTGTAGATCTTCCCGACGGTAGTTATACGCTCGTGCCGGAAGGAGGAGAAGGAGGAGCTGATGGTGAGCTGCAGTACGCGGACGTAGCTCAAGGCCTGAACCAAGGTCCAGAAGGGCCCAAGGCCAACCTTGCCAGCGAAGGCAAGCCCCGGTGCATTAACCAAGTGTTTTTGAAATCTTATGCAACTATCTATGGATGATTGTGCATTTACGTTCAGGAATTGAAATGAAACCCTAGATGCATGATCCCTAGGTACCTATGTCTTTACTAGTATGATAGGTCGATAGCTGCTATGCTATAGGTCCGTTACAAGTCGAGTGATGCTTGTC
This sequence comes from Cenchrus fungigraminus, assembly GCA_036936925.1. Lineage (NCBI taxonomy): Eukaryota > Viridiplantae > Streptophyta > Magnoliopsida > Poales > Poaceae > Cenchrus > Cenchrus fungigraminus. Next base: position 28,244,011 of record CM072775.1, read on the forward strand.
ACTCGCGAGAATAGGTTCTTATGTTGGAATCATAAGATCTCCTTAAATGGATTGCTCATGTGGTAAGAGCATGGGATGTGGGCTCCGGTCCAATGGCTTTCGTGGGTTAAGTGTTTGAACGTACTAAACACTTGTCGGAAATGGGTACGGTAAGCCTAGTACCTAAATGAGGCGGTGCGGGAACTTTGCGCTACTAATCTTAGGGTTGCGGCCCCGGGCTTGCCACCTGAGTACATGTGTGAAGCTGGGTGACCTTGGTGGTGTAGCCTAGCAAGCCTTGTACTTAAGACTATAACATCTGTTCCCAATCCGAAGATTTTTGGGAACCGCCTGGTGGTTGTCCTCGCGGGGGGCACCCTACCATGTGTTTAGGTCCACCTTGCAAGGTTTAAATCAATCGATTGTCGGCCTCTCACCGTTATCTGAGACTACTTACTCCACTAGCCATGAGATCCCTAATGATGGAAGTCGATGAATATTATGCTTGATTAATTGTCTTGCACAACTTATGCTTGCAATAGTTGGCTAAATTAGAAAAGAATATTCAACTAGAACTTGTGCTAAAATCTTGAAAGTAAGGACATACTCTTTGTTGCTTTTCAGCAAAAGAAACCCCGTTGGCCAAAAAGCCTTTCATGTCTAGAGTTGGTGATGTAGTTGTCACCGACGGGTAAGTCTTGCTGAGTATTAGTATACTCAGCCTTGCTATAATCTGTTGCTTCAGGTAATGCCTTTGCTGATGTGTGGCCTGGAGAGATCCCGCCTGGCTGGGAGCTGGAGTGGGTTGAAGACGATGAATGAAGGCATCATGGTAGGCCTCCCGTGATGTTTCCTCGTGCCGTTTAGTTTAATTCCGCTGTTGTCAAAACTCTAAACTTCGTTATCATGTCAAAAACTCTGGTTTGTAATAATCAAGCCCTTCGGGGTAAATTTGGATGTTAATCATATGTTGTTCTCTGGACTCGCCTTCGCGTGAGTTTTAATGCATATATGTCGATCCTTGTTGCTTTGTAAGTGATTTACCGGGCGTTAACCCGGCAACTAACGACAGGATGATACTTTATTATTGCTTAATGACCAAAGTGGATTGGTTTAGGTGATAGTACGGTATTTTCCTGGGCGGGTTGTCACAGGCTTCAGCAGCCCCCACTCCACGAGACCTTGGAGCTGCTCCTCGATCACCGTTGAGGGCTCCCAGATGCTCTCGGGCACGGGCGCAATCTTTGGGGCCATTTCCTCTTCTTCAAAGCCGGTGGATCTAGCTCTAAAGGTCACTAAGGACTTCGTGTGCATACGGTGGCGCGCGGCGTAGCGGATCTGAGTGCGGCGACACCGACGATTTTGCATGGAGGATTCTAAGCAGAGGCGGTGAAACCCTAAAGCCTGCGCAGAAATGGAAGCGAGTGGGGACCTCAGCCCTTCACTCGGCCCTTTTATAACTGGGCCGCAACAGCGATATGGGCCGCGCCGTCCCAACGTCTCTAAGGGTTCGGCGACATTCTCGGTAACCCAATGAATTTATCATCCAACGGCTCTTTCGGCCTAACGGTCAGGCAGTAACAGCTCGTGCTGTGCGGGAATCTATGCCCGTTGGCTCTCTGCTCAACGGCCTGGCATCCATAGAATCGCTATGCCCTACCTCAAGCCCCCATACCCTGCTTCAGCTAACATTTTCTTCAAGGTCTATTGACCTCTAGACGACCTTCGGGTCCATCACATTCTCTTTGCAAGGTTGACAAAGCACCACTGGTTGATAAGTCGCCTCAGCCTGCAACGGCGGGTTCACACCCCGGCTCCTAGGTCCTGCTACCTACTGGATTGGCTTAGCCTTTATGGCTGGTTGATACCGACGGCTCCATGCTTAATGGCTCCACTGCCCGTTGGTGGCCTCCTGGTCATGCTCACCGCTCCTTCTTGAGGTCGCTAAGGATCTATTGCCTTCTAGGTCGCCTAGACCTCTGATTCTCAAGCTGACGACCTGCGTTGTGTCACTGCACAACAGCCGTGTCGATCCAGGTCGACACGAGCTTTCTGTCTCTACTTAAGGCCTCTTGAAGGCCGGCGTGCTGTTACAGCCCCGCTGGGACCTTGGTAGCCATACCATTGCCGCCCGGGCGCCCTTGCAACTACTTGAAAAATGACATTTGTCACGTAACTGTGTATTTACAGGCTTCGTAAGCTACAAGGAGTTTGGCCCTTGGCCAAATTACAAGATACAAAGACATTTGTGGCCCTGAGTTATCCTACATAGTGCCTGCGACATAGTCTACACTAATAAGGTGTGTCGTAAGCTTTCTCCTAGCTTCAGGACCTATCTGAAGACCTCTACAGCCACTACAGAGGCAGCTGCCACACAGCCACCTCTACTCGAGCTCCAGCAGGTTTCCTGTGGTACCCAGCATCAAGTCTGAGCTTAGCCACAAGATTTCAAATGGAGCAAGCTTCAACACCAGCCTCGCCTGGTGGAGCGTCGTGTTCAACAGCATCACATCAGGCCTTAGCGTGTAAGGCCCAGTGATGCATGTACTGGTCCATGCTCCACCTGGGTTCCTCGGTGGGCCCGGGAGAAGAGGCTGATCGATTTCTTCGAGCTTTGCAAGCATGCTTCTAGCTTCAAGCATGAACTACACCGACTCTATGCTCTGGTGGACGGACATAAGTCCTTGGCATGGAAATATTACTACACAGCTTCGCCATGGTTCTCCTTTGAAGTCTGGGTGCTTTGCTTCAAGGTATGGGTACCTATTTATACCCCCAGCACCTGCCCTTTGATCTTATCCGCAAGCCAACTTGCGTGGCGTCCTTATCCCTAAGACCACTGTACCCTCGTGGAGCACGAGGACACTATTCGCCCGTGGGAGGCATTGGCGCGCCTTTCCCCTACCTGACCACCTCTGGAGCATTTTTTGTCTCTTGCGAGTGATAGCGACTTGTGCTTCGCCTGGGAGCCGGCCCGTGACCGTACAGTGCGCCCATGACTCAGGTCATGTCAGCCCTAGCGTCTGATGACTTCTGCAAGATTCCGGAGTGTTTGTCCTATTGGATTGGTTTCACAGAGCATAGTCATGTTCCCTGAGCAGAAGGCTGTAGGTTCGGTCATTTCTTTCTTCTTCTTCGGAGCTTGAAACCGGCCATACTGGTCACTTTACTGCTCGGGGGCTACTACACTAGTGCGTCTTGTGACGCCCTATTTTCCCCAGGTCGCCTTGACCTAATGGAAGCTTGCTTCCACTACTTCTCTACTCGACCTACCTGCGGTGGGCATGGCGACCTTTCTAAAGGTCGCGGCAATTACTTCGTTACATCTGACCCAGGTCAGGTCGGCGGTTCATCAAAGGTCGATACCTTGTCTTCACTTCAACCTTCTGGCCCTTCGTCCCAAGGGCTCGATGTTCAACTTCATGCGCGCATCAGAGGGGTTTTTCTTTTTTGGATCCCCACCCTTCACGACCTCGACGGTGCTGCGCTTTCGCTACTCTTCGACACAACTTCGCCTCGGCCACTACACCTACATGTCGATCGGGGGCTTGAGAGACATGGGTACCCTTGGGTCCCCACCGACCAGGGTCCCAGAGGTCCCTAACAAGTGGACCCAACCTTCTAGAAGCCCCGCCGACCTGCAAAGTGGGCCCAGCGACCTTATCCGTGACTCCGAGACTCCGGGCGACCTTATCAAGAATCCCGGAAGATTCGCAGAACTTGGCGTGCAAGTGAAACACTAGTACGCGGCGCGCTGCTGCAAGTAGGTCCGAGTATCATGGGATACTCCTTGTAATCCGGAAGATAGCTTCCCGTAATTGTAATCGACCCGGATACGGGTCCACCGACCTTGAATGGAAACCCTAGCCTGTCCTCCCCATATAAGGCGGCCTAGGGCTCCATTCAAGGGACATCTTCAACCTCTCGCATAATCCACCACCACAACTGGATGTAGGGTTTTACTCTCCGGAGGCCTGAACCAGTCTAAACCCCTTGTCTCCCCGTGTTCATCGCCATACTCGCCTAGTTCCGAGTTCACCACGTGGACTACCACCTACGCTCTTAGGTCTCGATCCTCTCCATTAACCTGCAAACCTCTAGGGTAACCCTCTAGCGGATCTGTCCAGGTCTGACCCCCTGACAATTTCCGTCAACCAAGAACACTTGTTATGTTATGGTTTGAACTTCATTTTGGAACTAACCCGCCACTAGGCATACTAATGACATAACAAGTTCACCGTTGGATATGTGTTTTGGAGTATAATGTTTACGCAGGAATTCATGCACTAAATGAGAAAATATGCACTCGGTTCAGAGGACGATTTACATGATAATCAAAGGGCTCTGACCGTGCGTGAACTTGACTCCAAAGGTGGCAAGGACCAATGTGCTTCAATGAAGAATCACGGGGATAACGACGTCGAAAGCCAACATCCGAAGGAGAAAAAACCCCAAAGTGCAAAAGAAGACACGTGGGAAAAGACAGGGGCGAACCGGGCCGGGGATGGCCCAGGCCGGCCGGCCTAACCCCATTCAGGGTCGGTTCGCCGCCGCCTTTCTTCGGTGATAAGTTCATGCAACCCTAATTGCTGGGGAGAAGGAGCCATTCACGAAGGATGAATAGAGAAGCCTCGGGAGATCAACCACAAGGAAGAGGGATGATCGAGGGAGTGAGCATTCAAGAGAATCATCACCGAGGTCAAAGGAGGCCACCACGAGGAAGGAGGACACCAAGGCCTTGCCACGGCGCCGCTGGAGTTGAAGGACACCGAGAAACGAACTCCATTGGAGGCATCCACCATGTTCAACTGTGCCATGCCTAGCGTCTTGATAGGGTAAAGTTATCGTTTGTCCATGGAGTTGTAATGGATCTTGATATGTAGTCACCTACTCTTGTTTGGATCTTATGTCTATCATACCTTTTGTTGATGATGCTTAATGTTTAAGGTTAGCTACCATACTTTCAGGGTTGCTCCCGTAGATCACGTCAACATACCATGTTCATTAGGGTTAGTATCGATTACCTTCGCGTAGTGACATGTAGGAGGGAAGGGAAACGTCTAGTTGTTTGTTCACGTGCTTAGATAGATTGGATCGGGGTTTTCTCATGGTTTGGGTGATTGCATTTTCAAGTGCCTAGACTCCATGGGCATACGTTCTTCAAACTTGTGAACCTCTTATTTCTCTTTAACATAATCTAGGGTTAGATTGCCTTTACTTTATAGATTAATCTTTACATCATAAAGTCGTTAATCAACCAAGTTAGTGTTAGGTTAAACGCTAGTAATCCCCTTGCTCTGTGGATTGACAAGAACCTTGGGGGTCCCCTCCCTTGGTGAAAAAGGCACCAAGTCACTCTGTGTACTTGCGGTGAACTTGAACGCGGTTTTGAAGGATGAATCGTGAGGATGATAAAGAGCCAATTGAAGATAAGATGAGAGACGATCACCTTTATCATATCCTTGACAAAGATACCTGGATGATCAACATTATTCGAGCCATACGAAGGATGCCACTTGATCATTTAGATAGGAACGCTCAAAGGAGAGTGATCGCCGAAAGCCGAAAATATTATTGGGATGCACCTTACCTCTTTAGACTTGGAGCGGATGGAGTCTTACGAAGGTGTATACCAAGAGATGAAAGAGGTGAAATATTGAGGAAGTGTCACTCGGGCGAATATGGAGGCCACTATGGACATTTCAGGACTCAAGCAAAAGTATGGGCTAGTGGATTCTATTAGCCGGAAATGCATGAAGACTCAAAAAGGTATGCTGCTTCTTGAACGGAATGTCAAAGAGCGGGGAATATAAATCAAAGGAATGCTAAGCCTTTAAATTATAACTTGCAAATTGATCTATTCGACGTATGGGGAATTGATTTCATGGGGCCCTACACTAATTCAAATGGATACGAGCATATTTTTGTTATGGTTGATTATGTATCCAAATGGGTGGAGGCTATCCCTTGTCGAAGAGCTTCAACGGAGGAATCCATATCAATGATCAAAAATGTTATATTCCCATGCTATGGAGTCTCGCGAGTCTTGATAAGTGATGGAGGAACACACTTTACAGGAAATAGTTTCAGAAAATGCTTGTCCAAGTTGGGGATCGAGCATAGAGTGGCCACGGCTTACCACCCACAAACCAACGGTCAAGCGGAAACTTCAAATAGGCTACTCAAGATTATTCTTAACAAGACCGTTGAAAAGGGAGGTAAAGATTGGTCGAAAAAGTTGGACGGAGGATTATGGGCATATCGGACGACACACAAGACACCAATAGGTATGACACCATATCAATTTGTTTATGGTAAATCATGTCATTTGCCTTTGGAGTTAGAACATAAAGCATATTGGGCGATCAAGGAGATGAATCTCGATTTCGATGCCGCGGGAATCAAACGGAGAATTCAAATAAGTGAATTGGAAGAGATGAGGCTCAAAGCTTACGGAAGTGCAACCATCTACAAGGAAAGAATGAAGAGATGGTATGATAAAAGGCTTTGAGTAAAGGAATTCAAAGAAGGTGACAAGGTTCTCCTCTATAACTCAATGTTCAAGATATTCGGAAAAGGGAAGTTAAAGAGCAAATGGGATGGACTGTATGTCGTTCAGTCGGTCTCATCAAACGAAGCAGTAACAATCATGGATGTGAAAGGAGATCAATATGTGGTTAATGGTCAATGATTGAAGGTTTTTCTTGAACAAGACATCGTGCCCATCGACTACATTGATATATATCACATGGAGGACGAGCCTGAGCGTCAAGCCTAAGACGTAAAACAAGGTAATTTTTCTGTAAATAAGTTTTTATTTTTCTTTTCGTATTTTTGTCGAGTCTTTTTCGTGATTTTTAGATAGATCTTTTCACTACCTAGGCTAGTATACACGAAACACAGAGGCCGGCAGAAGATGAACCACGGGGGCTCGAAACAGAGGACAGGCCGGTCGGCCTAGGCCGACCGGCCCAGGACCCCCTATCTCGGTTTCCGCCCGTTTTTCTATGGGACGTGCTTCGGGGTATTTCCTTTTCTTGACTACCTTTTTAGGAGCTACAAAATTAGGCAAGGAAGGGTTTCGACCGAATCTTCCAGGGATATTTAAGGACGCATGGGGAGCTCGAGAATTGCATCTCATTTGCAATCTCTCACCTCCACGAAAACACCAAAGGCACCCATGGTGATCCCGAGTGGCACTAAGGGGAAGGAAGTGGTGAAAGAGATAATGGAAGAAGAACGCCTCCCCTCTCCAACACCGGCAACCGAAGAGCTTCATTGGTGTGCTATGGTGCCCAAGCTCATGGAGGAAGTGAAGAGGACCGCACGGATTCATTGCGGAGGGTGTGTTGCAACAAGGCAAATGGCTAGCCGAAATCCGTGGGTTGAAGAGAAGAAGGAGAAGCCTGCTACTCCTGTACGCCGTTCAAAGAGGCTCTTAGGGATGAAGAGAAAGAATTACAAAGAGAAGACCCCTGAGCCAGCGGAGATATATGGGGATAGCGACTACTCCGATGACCGAAGCCCTAGCTCATGGGCAGCCAGTGGTAGAGACGATAATGACCTCTATGTGTGGGAGGAGGTGCCCAAGGAGGAGCCAGAAAACAACCACGAGCAAGGCGAAGGAGGCAACCCAGACGGTGGCGACGATCCGGACGACGGAGACGACGGAAGCAACAACGATCCGGCGGAAGAGCACCATATGTGTTGTGCGGCTTGCCGCAATGCTATAGCGGAGCTTTTCACTTCCCTTGATGAGTGCTTCCACACCGTCAATGCCATGTAGCAAAGGATCAAGGATTTAGAGTGTGTGGTGGAAGATGATTTTAGGTTCCTTAATCGGAATATAAGGAAGCTTTTCGGGATGAACAAGAACTTCAAGAAGGAGTGGTGCACCTCGCGGAAAGTTTCACTAGGTGTTGTAGTTAGCGTGTTTCCCCCTTTATACTTTTTGTAAAGATATGACGAGGACGTCGTAATATCTAAGCATGGGGGGACCTAGCTAGCTACCTTTTTAAAAATTTTTTGCTTAAAGTGGTGTTAGGTCAAGTCTTTAAATTGAGTCTAGTTTGAGTCAAGTGTGAGTTTTGCTTTATCTTTTTAGCTCGAAAGTGTCTTAATTTAGTGTTGAGTCAAGAAAAAAAGAAATAAAAAGTGTCTTATGCAAGCCTCTTGTTTCTTTTCTTGGTATGTCTTTACTTTATCTTTGTTATTCGAGCATGAGCTTGGTGATTAATCGTTTACCATGGTGCTTAGTGGAGATTTACTTTTGTAAAGCACCCATATTCAAACTTTGATCTAGGACTTCGCTTCATCTATGCTTTTAGTAATGCTAACATTGGAGGCTTTAATTTCTGAAAATTAAGAAAAACACCTCGCTATGAAGGTTAGCGATCTCTTTCTCCAAGTTGAGAGATAAAATCTATCCTATACAAAGCCTATGTATATATATACTCCACCATAAGTGTTGTTTAGCATGATGAATTGTGTTAGGATTTTACTCTCTTGGGAGGTCTAATTTCAAGCAATGATCATGTCCTTGATGTATATCTTTTATTGCTAGCCTCGTCATACATTCGGTAACAGGAATTTCACATTGAATGCCCCATACATCGCCAGATTCCATACCCAAACTCATAAACATCTTTTATCATCTTATTCCTTGAATACAACCCATGTCCAAAGATTCATTCATTTTTAGGCAAGATTTTATTTTAAATTCAGATTGGTATTCATGTTCAAAAGTTGAGCGAAAAGCTTCGGAGAAGAAGATAAAGATGTGGAAAGAAGAAAAAAAAGGTATATGTATGTGTATATGTGTGGCGCGCACATAAGAAAGGAAAAAGAAAAAGAGAAAGAGAAAAAGAAAATAAAAGAAGGAAAAGGAGAAAAATCTAAGGCAAAGCAAGAGAGGTATAGTGAGGGATGATAAGTCAAATGAAGATCAAAAGAAGTGCAAGGAAGGATGTGACGATGTTGAGAACGAATCTTTGATATTCCATACCATGTGCAATCCGACATCGAGGACATCATTAGTGCCTTGAAGTCATTATTGTTTTTCCCTTTGCACATGTCCACCATTCTAAATATTCTCATCCTTGATACCCTTACATTATGGTTTAATTCTCATGATCATTGGCTTAGAAGGTGAACAACCACTAGAGGATTTTCCTAGCTTGATGATACTTGTGCTAGCTTCACTAGCCACACCTATAGCTCCACCTTAAATTATAAATGAGAGACTTGTGGGAGATGAGAGTTTATGAAATTATCTAGGATAGCCACTTTAAATGAGTGACATGTGAGAACTTGGAGAAGAACATTGTCTAATGCTTTGTGCAGGAATTTTATTTCTAAAAGTTTGTAAAAACCTTCCGATGGAATTAAGAAAGCGAGTATGGATGAAGTCGAGGATCTCTAGTGAAAAGGTATGAGTTGTGGGGTAAGTCTTCAATTGGTAATTTCTAAATGCCCATGTTTACGTTATGATCTTTGTTTCATGTCTCTTATATTAAAGATGAATGATTGACTAACTTGAAAGGAAAGAATTGACGAAGCATGTTTCAACTCCTTGGATAAACAATTTGTGAGCAACTTGCTCGAGAACGAGCGAGATCTAAGCGTGAGCAGATGTTGGCGGTCGATTTCCGTCAACCAAGAACACTTGTTATGTTATGGTTTGAACTTCATTTTGGAACTAACCCGCCACCAGGCATTCTAATGATATAACAAGTTCACCGTTGTATGTGTGTTTTGGAGTATAATGTTTACGCAGGAATTCATGCACTAAATGAGAAGAGATGCACTCGGTTCAGAGGACGATTTACATGATGATCAAAGGGCTCCGACCGTGTGTGAACTTGACTCCAAAGGTGGCAAGGACCAATGTGCTTCAATGAAGAATCTCTGAGGACCAAGATGAAAAGACTGGAAGATCATGCGTAAAGACCCCTTAACTTGGTCGCGGGGATAACGACGTCCAAAGCCCACATCCGAAAGAGGAAAAACTCCAAAGTGCAAAAGAAGACATGTGGCAAAAGATGGGGGCAACCAGGCCGGGGATGGCCCAGGCCGATCGGCCTACACCCATTCGGGGTCGGTTCGTCGCCGCCTTTCTTCGGTGATAAGTTCATGCAACCCTAATTGTTGGGGAGAAGGAGCCATTCGCGAAGGACGAACATAGAAGCCTCGGGAGATCAACCACAAGGAAGAGGGTTGATCGAGGGAGTGAGCATTCAAGAGGATCATCGCCGAGGTCAAAGGAGGCCACCACGAGGAAGCAGGACGCCGAGGCCTTGCCACCGCGCCACCGGAGTTGAAGGACACCAAGAAACGAACTCCATCGGAGGCATCCACCATGTTCAATGGTGCCATGCCTAGCGTCTTGATGGGGTAAAGTTATCGTTTGTCCATGTAGTTATAATGGATCTTGATATGTAGTCACCCACTCTTGTTTGGATCTTATGTCTATCATACCTTTTGTTGATGATGATTAATGTTTAAGGTTAGCTACCATGCTTTTGGGGTTGCTCCCGTAGATCATGTCAACATACCATTTTCATTAGGGTTAGTATCAATTACCTTCGCGTGGTGACATGTACGAGGGAAGGGAAACGTCTAGTTCTTTGTTCACATGCTTAGATAGATTGGATCGGGGTTTTATCATGTTTTGGGTGATTGCATCTTCAAGTGCCTAGACTCCATGGGCATATGTTCTTTATACTTGTGAACCTCTTATTTCTCTTTAACATAATCTAGGGTTAGATTGTCTTTACTTTAGAGATTAATCTTTACATCATAAAGTCCTTAATCAACCAAGTTAGTGTTAGGTTAAATGCTAGTAATCCCCTTCCTCCGTGGATTGACAAGAACCTTGGGGGTCCCCTCCCTTGGTGAAAAAGGCACCAAGTCACTCTGTGTACTTGCGGTGAACTTGAACACGATTTTGAACCATCAACACTATTCTAGAGGCTTAGGAAAGGCTTCAGGAGTACGTCCTGGCCCATCCTCACCATGGGATGGAGGATTGGCTAATTCTTCAAAGCTTCTATAATGGGCTGACTCCGACAACTTGAGGCCATATTGATGCTGCTACTCGGGGAGTATTCTTCTCACTCACTGTTGATAATGCCAAATCACTTATTGAGAAGATGGTATCCCACCAAGGGTGGAGCGATGAAAGACACCAGCCATGTCAGAGGGGGTACTCATACTGTCAAGGAAGCAGATATGATTACTTCCAAGCTGGACCTTCTTATGAAAATATTGGATGACTACACCAGTGAGAAGGCTGCCATGGCCACCACTACTCTGCCTATGGATTCTCATATGACTTGTGAGGTCTGTGGCAACACTGGGCATTTGGGAAATTATTGTCCTGAAACTCAGGAGGAAGTGATGTACATGAATGGCAATAACAATGGTTATCATCCCCAACAACAAGGAGGCCAAACATGGAATCAACAACGCCCTTATTATGAAGGAGGTAACCAAGGTAATACTTACAATTCTAACCAGCCCTCCTTGAGAGATCTTGTCTTCGGGCAGGCTAAAATTAATGAAGGTGTTACTAAAAAGTTAGCTGCCCTTGATAAATCCTTTGAAAGTCTCAACATTAAGCTTGAAAGTTTTTTTTCTACTCAGAAGAGCCAGCTAAGTTTTAATAAAATTTTAGAAACTCAGTTAGCTCAGTTAGCTGCTTTGGTCCCGTCTGCTGATAACGGGAGGATCCCGGGGCAACCCGTATCCTCTTGTGAAAATGTTAGTGTAGTGTCGACTAGGTGGGGTAAGACACCTAGGAAGACGTGTGCTCCTAACTATGCAGGAAAACCCATACATCAAATCCAAGATCCATGGGAAGAATCAGCAGTTTTGCACAGAAGAGGTCCTAGCTATCAACCTATCACATGCACAGTTTATTATAAGACGATCAAGCTTACCCTTTGTGACCTTGGTGCAAGTATCAATCTCATGTCCAAGGCCATGTTCGAGCAACTAATATATCCAGCTCTCTCTCCAACAACACTAACTATCCAACTCGCCGATTCATCGATACGATATCCAGAAGGAATTATTGAGAGTATATTGGTCAAGGTCAAGAACTCTTATGTCTTCGCGGATTTCGTGGTCCATGATATGGATGACGAGGGAGGAATGCCGCTCATCCTTGGGCGACCATTTCTCAGTGATGTTAGGGCTCTAATCAATGTGGGAGCCCGAGTGATCCGTTTCCACATTGGAAAGAGGAACTTGATGTTCAGGTTTCAAGATAAAGAACTACAATGCTGTTTGGTGCAAACTAGTGTTGAGCAGCTTGGGGGAAGGACGGTGCCTACACCCCCAACGAAGAAATCTCCGTCAACATTGAAGCAAAAGAAAATTTGTAAAGAGTGGCGGAAGGTTGAGAAGGCATTACCCTCTACTTCTCAGGAGTGGGATGCCGAGTGGTATTAACCGCTGAGAAGAGTCCTACTCGTCGGACTAAAAATGATGAGTCCCTTCTACCAAAAACGTTAAATATGGTATTTATCTCATATTTCCCTTTCCAAAATTTTATTTGATTTTCCAAATTTCATATTTGATTTTTCCAAACCTTGCATCTGCATGTTAGATTTATCTAGCCCATTTTCATTTTTGAATAAAATTTCTGAACATAATTTCTGAGTTTGAAAATTCTAGAAAAATCAATTGAAAAATATTTTGGGGAAAGTTGCGCCGAGACACTCAGGCAGGCCCCCAGCTAGCCGTTGGGGAGCCACTGGCCAGAGCAGAGGGCAGGTGGGCCCGACCAGGGATCGGACGATCCCTGGGTCGGCCGAAGCAGCCCATGGTTGCTGGGCCCCACCTTGCTCCAACGGTTCCTAGCCGTTGCCCAACGGCCATGTCTGGATGCTCGGTGCATTTGCCTATAAATAGAAGGGGGAGAGGGGGTGTTCTTCACCAATTCAACTCTTTTCACTTACACTCCCCAATCTACTCCTTGCTCTATTGGGTTTCTTGGATTTCTTGCTCAAGTTTGGAATCATCAAGTACTCTCTTTATTGTGTTGCTGCAAGTATTGCTATTGGTGGAGCAAGCTCGGTAAGAATTTCTTTCGATTTTACTAATCCATCACCGAGTTGTTTTTGTTGTCCCTTTGTTGTGCTAGCTTGAGTTGGCCGGCGAACACTTACCGGAGGATGACATGCTCCCGTTCACGGGCAAGCGCAAGCTCATCCGTCCCCCACCGAGCTGACGCTGAGCCCATCAATGATGGACTATGAAGAAGAGCAAGAAAAACAAGCCGAACCACAAGCAACGGAGGAGGTCATCGATGACACCCCCTTCCTCAACTTGTGAGGTGCTTGAGAGAAGCAAGCCTACACTCTCCTAAAGGACCGAGTCTTCGCCCACACCCGGGACTTCAACCCCGCACTTATGGAGAAAATAGGTATGCACCTCGAGTTCGCTTCTATTTGGCATGCTCTCGATTGGGAGGATTTTGCGCCGGTTACAGAGCTTGGCTCTCAGCTCCTCACCATCCAGTTTCTTTGCTCTCTTACTGAGGAAGCGAACGGTGTTCAGTTTCATCTTTTCCGGACTGATTACCGACTTTCATAGAAAGAACTTAGTCATCTCCTTGGTTTTGATTATCGTTGTGCTATTTCTTTGAAAAAGGCTTGTGAGGGTTTTGTTCGAGATTCTTTCTGGGAAGACATCTCAGGTCTAGTTTATAGCGTTAAATTTGTACCTCGGTGCAATGATATTGTGCATCCCACTCTTCGATTGTCACACAAGTGGCTCGCCATTACTCTCTTTCCACAAGTGGATGATCGACCCATGTGCAACGATGAGTCGATGCTTCTATATGCCGCTACTAAACAGATTAAGGTCTCCCCCGTTAAATCTATGATTCGGCAATTGTTGATGAATTTTAAGATGATAGGTCCTATTGAGTGTACATCTTTGGTGACTCATATTGCTCTCAGACTTGGGGTTCTAAGCGAGAATCCGTCCCCTTCATTGGGACGCCCCGAGTTCTCATTGATGAGGCGTACTTGATCCATGGGCATATACTTAAGAGAGGCCCAAATGAGTCTTTGACTTTCTTCTTCCCCGGTTATACAAATCAGATCCCGTTACCTAACCCGGGGTTTCAATTGAATAACTTGGAGTCATTAACCATTCCCCTTGTTACACAAGAGAAAGGCCATCGTACTAGTGTTTCAGGCAGGTCCACCAGAAGCGTGGCGAAGAGAGCACACATGCAGCAGCAGCAGTCGCAGCCACCACAGCCACAGCCTACTGCGCCACCTATGGCAGGAGGGTTCTCTGTGGGGTACATGGCCAGGGTAACCCCTGGGTATGCACTCGGTTGGGACCAGCCCACCTACCATTAGGGTGTGAGTAGTACAGCTTAGGCTGACGTGAGCAGAGACCGGTGGGCTACACCCACTAGTTCCAGCTCCGGTAGTCCACCTTTGTCTTCATACTTCAGACGGCACTCTTCGGCCTCTGCACGAGAGGCTCAGCTCACGCAGCAGCTGGGAGAGCTCACCGTCCAGGTCACAGGAGTGGAGGAGACACTGAACACACACGTTGAGGCTAACTTAGCGTGGCAGCGTCAGACTGGCGAGAGGATCGACGCCATGCAGCAGGCATAGCAGCGACAGATAGAGGAGCAGAGGGCTTTCTTTGAGAGTTAGGGTTTCTTCTACCCTCCACCGCAGTGAGCCTGAAGCTAGCTTGGGGGAGGACCCCCATCCTGAGGTAACTTGTATCTTCCTATGTTTTCAAAATATCTTATATTGAAAACCCATAAAAATCTGCAAGAAATAAAAAGACCAAAAAGATTTATTTGCTTTCATCATCAAATTTGCTTTAGTTTGCTTTGATGTGCATAGTAAGAATGCATTGCCTCTATGGTTGAAATGATGAATAGTTGCTCTGTTTATTCTTCTCATATGTCTTACACATAGCTTTGTATTATACCTAAGTTTTGAGTTTGTTGGCATGCATGTTCAATCCTTAGCTTAAAAACTATGGGTAGCAAAAAGCATGATCCATGGCTAAGTTGTTGTGAGACATGATATGGTATAATAGAGTGCTATGATCTTGTACCTAGTGATGCTTGACATCTGGAGTTTTCCTTTTTGAAAAAAAATCTAAACATGATGAGTTCCTCAATGATGAGCATTTCCTATCCAAGGCCATATGTAGACTCTAGCTCTCGTTAGCCTCCACATATGCAGCTTGCTCTCTCATTGAGCTTTGTCAAATTGTTGTGACCCATGTTAGAACTCATACTCCCCTGCTCAAGATCACGTACACGTTCATGCTAAAACTTCTACACTGGAAGTTAGCATTCATCATTTGTACCATTTGCTTACGCATTCTTCCACAAATAAAACTCTAGGCATCTTTGTATCATTCATCCCTCTCCGAATATCTCCAAAAGAGACAAGGGGCTAGTTAAAAAAAAGAAAAAAAGGGGAAGCATGCTCCAAAGCATGGCAAAATAAAATAAAGAGAACTAGCCCAAGTCTCAAAAAATTCCAAAAGGAGAAAAGGGGTTGATATGTGCAAAAAAAAGAGTTCCACCATGTAGATGGTAATAACTATTACCTACTCTAGGGCAAGTGTCCACCTTACCATCAACCCCTCATTTTTAATATAAAGTATGATAATATCTACCATCCATTTCCGGGCCTAGTATACACCTTACCGTGCTCATTATCATCACACACATATGCACATCTTGATCAGGATGTATGTTTGTTTATTTCAAGAATCTGATTTTAGACTTAGAAAAATATGAGAGACAAGTATGCCACATTTCTTCCTTACCTATAGCTCCACATAAGCCTATTAGGAGTAGGATGTGAAGAAAGGCAACTTAATGCCTTGGTGAGGAACCATACACTTTGAGTGATCCGAGAGTATCATTTGAGGAACTCTGATTTTCTTTTGAAACATTTGCAAAACCTCCAGATTAATAGCTGATCAAGGTATGAGTGATTATGCATTTACTATATCACCATTTTGTCTCTCAACCGCCCAAGGCAGGTGAAGCTACACACCCCACATCATTAAGTGAATGGTAAGAACATTGCCAACTTGTTCAACTCTTGGTAGAGTACATTGATGTATGTTTGCCATAAGTTAAGGATACAACATCGTAGCAACTCCTGATCAACCAAGCTAAGTCCTTAATGTCTTGCTTCAAGACGAGCAAGAGGTTAGCTTGGGGGAGTTTGTTCACAGCTGTTAAGTGCTACTTTCAGCCATCAATATTCTCACATAATGGAGGCATATGCATTTATTACTTGCATTTTGGTTTAATAATGTAGTTCCACTTGTCCTTGGTGATTATTTGTATGTAGGTGAAATAAGCATAAAAAGAGAAGGAAACCCACCTTTCTATGAGTGGTCCATGCCACCTCAGTTGAGGAGATGGCTGCCACCTAAGGAAATGTGCCATCCATGTCACTAATCCAAGGGGGCACTCACTGACGAATCAGAGAGCGACACATGGACTTCACAATGATCCACGGGCCTACCAGAGCTCCATCTTATCAGGAAACTTGGCATGCACGGAGGAATGATCAAAGGACCCACATGTCAGCCACCCTGAGAAAGCACAAGGCAGGAGGCCTCCCGAGGGGGCCGGCCGACCCTTAGGATCGGCCGAACCGACCTAGGGTCTGTTGATCCTGGCCTTCCACGTGCTTGCTCCCTATTGGTCACTTGCTGCATCCCCGGGTGTTTTGAGGCCATTTGGTGCTCCGAACAAGCCTGGTCCTTGCCTATAAATAGAAGGGGAGGGGCTCCCATTTCTCAGACACATGTCTCTTGACTCTCCTCTCACTTTTAGTTTCCAAGGCTAGGGGGTAGGCTAGAGTAGCTCTTATTTAGGTTCCAAGTCTACTTTGGAGTCTAGGTATGAGTTCGCTTGTATCTTTATTTCTATGTATGACTTTGATATACTTCAGTTAATCAGCTATTTCTTATAAAGTTATGGTAGATCATGTGATTGATATGTTCTTGAGTTCATCCATCGTTCATCATTTAGAGGCACGTGTTCCTCGTGAACACTACCTTTCGATCCAGTTGAAGGATAATTTACTCAGTCCTTATGTGTTTGTTCATAAGTTAGAGGCTCGTGTTCTTCACGAACACAACCCTTTGATCTTGTTGACTGCACATAAGAGAGTTCGTATCCGTTCGTATGACTAGCCCTAGTTTGATCTTGTTTGATAGCATTGTTGTGTTGCATGAAGTTTGTGTTTAAGCTACAGTACTCGGTCTAAGTTGTCCAGTCTCCTGGTGGTTTCATCGTGGGTCACAATAGCCCGGGCCGGGTGAAGTCTAGCAGCAATGCAGGCATGGTGCCTGGGTTGTGTGGCTACGTTAGTTATGAGCTTGCCCCCCGTAACGATTGAGGTAGGCCGCAGTGCTGATAGCTGTTGGACCCTTTGAAACCCTCTGCACTGGGGTATTGCTGTTGGAGTCTAAAGGATAGTTTCGTAGAGTGCTGGTCGTCACGGGCTATCTCCCCGTTTGTACCTAGGTGCTGAACCCTCCTCTGATGCAATGCTTTATGCTTATCTCTTGTATCATCTAACTCTGTATGTTTAGTACCATAGAACCTAGAGCTAGCTTCGTATGTCCCCCCTAAGCCGTAGTGTGCTAGTGTAAAGATAGATCAGAGTGTGTGTCGCACTACCCTTATCATATCATTTATCTTACCCATGTCTTTGAGCTGTTGTCTTCTATATCTATATCTTGGTTTACATTCAGTGCAAAAGCATAAGTCTTGATATCCGCCATTGCCTTCCATGGATTTGATACCCTTGGAACACTCACTTCCCTGGGGAAATGCTACAATGGTTTATCTGTGTGCTTGCGGATTCATTCATGATCTTTAGGTTTACCTTTGGCAAGTCTTGATGTTCACTCTAACTCGGCTTCGTTTAGTAGTGACATTAAGAAATGCCAACAATGGTATTTCTCCAACGAGACATGAGGTAGTTCAGCATGGTGGTCGTAGCTTTGGACGTGCTAGGATGGATGTTGCTAACCCCACTTTTGAGCAGATGGCTCGACACTGGTTTGACTCTTTTTGTGCTAACCCTAGTGTTGACTCGTTTGCTCATTCTCATTCTCGTTTTTGATTTGCAGGCGGGAGGCATGGAGAACATTTGGTTGATCGACTCCAATTGTTCACGACACATGACTGGACATTAGGGGTGGTTCTCCTGCCTCACCCTAGTGGTGTCAAAGGTGCACATCACTTTCGGGGATAATGGATAAGGACGTGTGCTTTTTGAAGCTGAGGTTAAGGTGAGTAGCAAGGTGACCTTGAAGCGTGTGGCTCTAGTCGAGTTACTTGATTTTAACCAGTTGCCAGTATCTCAGTTACTAGATGAGGGTTATGAGGTTTGCTTTAAGTTGGGTGCTTCTCGAATTTTTTACTCTTGTGGCGATCTTGTTTGTACGATCGTGCCGGAGGTGTTTGGTTACTGGTCCCTCTAGAGAGTTGTGGGGATTGCATAGGCGGTTGGGACACTTGAGCTTTGATTTTCTTTCCCGCTTGAGTGGTCGCAATCTTGTCCGAGGATTGCCCAGGTTGCGCTTTGAGAAGGATTTGGTGTTGTGGAAAGGAAGAATCGGACAGTGTGTGAGATGGCTTGGACGATGCTCGATGAGCACAGGACTCATAGGAAGTATTGGGCTGAGGCGGTTAACACTGCATGCTATGTGTCCAATCAGATTCTCCTCAGGGCTTTCAAGAAGAAAACATGCTATGAGCTGATGCATGGTCGCACTACTAAGGTAAGTCACTTTCATGTCTTTGGCTACAAGTGTTTCATTCTTAAGAAGGACAGGAAGTTGGATAAGTTTGAGGCTATGTTTGTTGATGATATTTTATTTTGTTATGCAACTTATTCTCGAGCATATCGTGTGCTCAGTATTGAAACTAACTAAATCATGGAGACATGCGAAGTTACCTTCGACGAGACACATCCACGTAGCTCTTTGGTATTTGAATGTGCAGGAAATGTTGAATTTGGTGAGGAAATTTTTGAAGAGGAGGTGCAAGAAGATGGAAATGATGAAGATGGTGGTGTTGTTCCCATAGCTGACTGTGTACCTATTACTTCCACTACGACGACGACGATTGAGGATGGCCCATCCCCTACTCCTACGATTACTGGTGGAGTTCGAGTGGAAGCTGCTGTTGAGGGGGAGGTTGTCCCTAGGCGCGAGGCACCCCAGCGTGTAGGGATGGATCATCCACCCTCCAAGATCATAGGTGATATCCATGAATGCACTACACAGTCCAGGTCACAGAAGTACTCTCATTTCGCTCATTCTACATTTGTTGCATCTTTCGAGCCCAAGGATATGGGACACCACTTTCTGATCCTAACTGGGTGAACGCTATGCATGAGGAGCTTGAGAACTTTGAGAGGAACCAGGTGTGGGAGTTAGTTGAGCCTCCACCAAATTGCAAACCTATAGTGACAAGATGGTTGTGGAAATACAAAGAGGGAGAAAATGGGGAGATTGTGGGAAACAAGTCGAGGTTGGTTCCCAAGGGTATAGTCAGGAGGAGGGGATAGATTATGAGGAAACCTTTGCTCCGGTGACCTGTTTGGAGGCAATTCAGATTCTTCTAGCATTTGCCATCACTAAAGGATTCAAATTGTACCAAATGGATGTGAAGAGTGCCTTCTTGAACGGGGTGTTAAAGGAAGAAGTGTATGTGAGGCAACCCCTAGGTTTTGAGAGTGAGCAGTATCCCCACCGGGTGTACAAACTCAGAAAAACTCTTTATGGCCTAAAACGAGCACCCAGGGCGTGGTATGGGACGTTGAGAAAGTTCCTTTTCAGCAAGGAGTTTGTGATGGGAGTAGTAGATTAGACTCTCTTTCTCCTAATGCAGGGTGATGACATCCTGATCGTGCAGGTGTATGTGGATGATATTATCTTTGGCGGCACGTCTAACTCTTTAGTTGCTAGGTTTGTAGAGGATATGAGTAGGGAGTTCAAGATGTTGATGATGGGAGAGTTGCAGTTCTTCCTCGGGTTTCAGATCAAGCAATGCAAGGACGAGATGTTTGTGCACTAGGTGAAGTACACCAAGGACATCGTCAAGAAGTTCAAGATGAATGACTCCAAGTCGATGGCGATGCCGATGAGTACCATTGCGGCTTTGGACGTGGATGAGGATGGTGAACCCGTGGACTAGAAGGAGTACAGGAGCATGATCGGCTCCCTCCTCTACTTGATGGTGACGAGGCCAGACATATAGTTCAGCGTGTGTCTGTGCGCTTGTTTTCAGGCTTCACCGAGGACTTCGCATCGATAGGCCGTCAAGAGGATTTTCAGGTATTTGAACTACACTCCTTAGTTTGGTCTTTGGTATTCTGCATCCTCGATAATCAACCTTCACGGGTTTGCGGACGCTGACTTCACTGGGTGTCGATTGGATCGTAAGTCTACCTCAGGTACTTGTTAGTTTCTTGTATCTTCTTTGGTGTCTTGGTCATCCCGCAAGCAATCCATTGTAGCCCAGTCCACTACAGAAGCCAAGTATGTAGCTACAGGCAGTTGTTGTTCCCCGCTTTTATGGATCACCTACATTATGAACGACTTTGGTGAGGAGTGAAACCATGTACCACTCTTTGTGATAGCACCCGTGCCATAAGTGTAGCCAAAAATCCCGTTATCCACTTCAAAACTAAACATATTGAGGTGAGTATTGACACTCAAATTTTGCACACAGCCTAAACCCTAAATACTTCACCATCCAATCGATCAAAACATTTATCTTTTATTGTCTCATATTTACTTTTATCTCTTCCCAAGCTTTTCCAATCTACTACTTGATGTTCTTCCTTCGTCTCCACGACGTCTGAAGGCGTTCTAGGTGGCCTTGCCGAGCCTAGAAAAACCCTACGTGCATCGCCCCGACGGGATCCTGCCTGGGTGACGTTTGGAGGTCTACCGCCGGGATTCACCGGCAACAGGTCTGACCGGTCCACCACACCGGTCTGACAGGTGTCGATGTAGAGGCGTTGCAATAGCTGCCTTTGCGTGCTTGTTGCCCCTTGGAACGGTGCCAACAAATTGGTGACTCCGCTGGGGAAGAAGATCTGGCTATTTTAACCGATATATCTAACTCCAGTGCAATGGGCTCAAGAACTGATCTTGATTATAATAACGTCATTGTTGGTGTTTCTTAACGTCACTACTAACGACGCTGAGTTAGCGTGACCATCAAGACTTGCCAAAGGTAAATCTAATGATTATGAACGAATCCGCAAGTGCACAGATAAACTATTGTAGCATTTCCCCAGAGAAGTGAGTGTTCCAATGGTATCGTATCCGTGGAAGGCAATGGCGGATATCAAGACTTATGCTTTTGCAATGAATGTAAACCAACAAATAGATATAGAAGACAACAGCCCAAAGACAGGGGTAAGATAAATGATATGATAGGGGTAGTGTGACACACACTCTGATCTATCTCTACACTAGCACACTACAGCTTAGGGGGGGACATACGAAGCTAGCTCTAGGTTCTATGGTACTAAACATACAAAGTTAGATGGTACAAGAGATAAGCATAAAGCATTGCATGAAAGGTAAGGTTCAGCACCCAGGTTCAAACGGGGAGATAGCCCGCGACGACCAGCACTCTGCGAAACTATCCTTTAGTCTCCTACATCAATACCCTAGCGCGGAGGGTTTCAAAGGGTCCAACAGCTATCACTGCTACGACCTACCACAATCGTTACGAGGGGCAAGCTCATTACTAACGTAGCGACACAACCCAGGCACCATGCCTGCGTTGCTACTAGACTCCACCCGGCCCGGGCTGTTGTGACCCAGGGTGAGAGCCACCAGAAGACTGGTCAACTTAGACCGAGTACCGTAGCATAAACACAAACTTCATGCAACACAATCAGGCTATCAAACATGATCAAGATAGGGCTAGTCATACGAATGAATACGAACTCTATTATGTCTAGTCAACAAGAACAAAGGGTCGTGTTCGTGAAGAACACGAGCCTCTAACTTATGAACAAACACATAAGGAATGAATAAATCATCCTTCAACTAGATCGAAAGGTAGTGTTCACGAAGAACACGAACCTCTAAATGATGAACAATGGATGAACTCAAGAACATATCAATCGTATGATCTACCACAACTTTATGTGAAATAGCTGAATAACTGAAGTAGATCAAAGTCATACATAGAAATAAAGATACAAGAGAACTCATACCTAGACTCCAAAGTAGGCTTGGAACTTGAATAAGAGCTACTCTAGCTTACCCCCTAGCCTTGGAAACTAAAAGTGAGAAGAGAATGGAGAGAGTGGTGTGTGAGAAATGGGAGCCCCTCCCCTTCTATTTATAGGCAAGGACCAGGCTTGCTCGGAGCACCAAATGGCCTCAAAACACCCGGGGATGCAGCAAGTGACCAATGAGGAGCAAACACGTGGAGGACCAGGATCAAACGGCCCTAGGTCAGTTCGGCAGATCCTAGGGTCGGTCAGCGCCCTCGGGTCACCTCCTGGCCTGTGTTTCCTCAAGGTGGCTGACATGTGGGCCCTTTGATCACTCCCCTGTGCATGCCAAGTTGCCTGATAAGTTGGAGCTCTGGTGGGCCCTTGGATCCTTGTGAAGTCCATGTGTTGCTCTCTGATTCGTCGGTGAGTGCCTCCCCTGGATCGGTGACGTGGATTGCCACACGATTCCTAGGTGGAAGCCATCTCCTCAGCTGAGTTGGCATGGATCATTCCATAGAATGTGGGTTTCCATCTCTTTTTATGTTTATTTCACCTACATACAAAGAATCTCCAAGGACAAGTGGAACTACATTATTCAAACCATAATGCAAGTAATAAATGCATATGCATCCATTTATGTGCGAATATTGATGGTTGAAAGTGGTACTTAACAGCCGTCAACAAACTCCCCCAAGCTAACCTCTTGCTCCTCTCGAAGCAAGACATTAGAGACTTAGGTTGGTTGATCAGGAGTTGCTACGATGTTGTATCCTTAACTTTTGGCAAACATACAACAAAGTACTCTACCAAGAGTTGAACAAGTTGGCAATGTTCTTACCATTCGCTTGATGATGTGGGGCGTATAGCTTCACCCGCCTTGGGCGGTTGAGAGACAGAATGGTTATGTAGTAAATGCATAATCACTCATACCTTGATCAACTATTAATACAGAGGTTTTGCAAACTTTTCAATAAGAATATCAGAGTTCCTCAAATGATACTCTCGGATCGCTCAAAGTGTATGTTTCCTCACCAAGGCATTAAGTTGCCTTTCTTCACAACCTACTCCTAATAGGCTTATGTGGAGCTGTAGGTAGGGAAGAAATGTGGCATACTTGTCTCTCATATTTTGCTAAGTCAAAAATCGGATCCTTGGAAGAAACAAACATACATCCTGATCAAGATGTGCATATGTGTGTGATGATAATGAGCATGGTAAGGTGTATACTAGGCCCGGAAATGGGTGCTAGATATTACCATACTTTATATGAAAAATGAGGGGTTGATGGTAAGGTGGACACTAGCCCCGGAGTAGGTACTAGTTATTACCATCTACATGATGGAACTCTTTTTTTTGCACATATCAATCCCCTTTTCTCCTTTTGGAATTCTTCGAGACTTGGGCTAGCTCTCTTTATTTTGCTGTGCTTTGAGCATGCTTCTTCTCTTTTTTTTACTAGCCCTTCGTCTCTTTTTCGAGATATTCGGAGAGTGATGAATAATACAAAGATGCATATAGTTTTATTTGTGGAAGAATGTGTAAGCAAATGGAACAAATGATGAATACTAACTTCCAGTGTAGAAGAGTAAACACATCAACTATTCATCATTTCAACCAAAGAGGCAAAGCATTCTTACTATGCATATCAAAGCAAACTAAGCAAACTTAATGATGAAAGCAAATAAATCTTTTTGGTCTTTTTATTTTTGCAGATTTTTATGGGTTTTCATTATAAGGCATTCTGAAAACAAAGGAAGATACAAGTTACCTCGGGATGGGGGTCCTCCCCAAAGCTAGTGTTGACATTTCATAGCGCAATCACCTAAGAACGGATTTAGAATCCATCCCCGGCAACAGCGCAAGAAATGCTTGTTGGCATTTCTTAACGTCACTACTAACGACGCCGAGTTAGCGTGAGCATCAAGACTTGCCATATGTAAATCTAACGATCATGAACGAATCCGCAAGCGCACAGATAAACCATTGTAGCATTTCCCCAGGGAAGTGGGTATTCCAAGGGTATCGTATCCGTGGAAGGCAATGGAGGATATCAAGACTTATGCTTTTGCACTGAATGTAAACCAATATATAGATATAGAAGACAACAGCTCAAAGACAGGGGTAAGATAAATGATATGATAAGGGTAGTGTGACACACACTCAGATCTACCTCTACTCTAGTACACTACGGCTTAGGGGGGACATACGAAGTTAGCTCTAGGTTCTGTGGTACTAAACATACAAAGTTAGATGATACAAGACATAAGATTCAGCACCCGGGTACAAACGGGGAGATAGCCCGCGACGACCAGCACTCTGTGAAACTATCCTTTAGACTCCTACGGCAATAACCCAGCACGGAGGGTTTCAAAGGGGCCAACAGTTGTCACCACTGCGGCCTACCTCAATCGTTACGGGGGGCAAGCTCATAACTAACGTAGCCACACAACCCAAGCACCATGTCTGCGTTGCTGCTAGACTTCACCCGGCTCGGGCTATTGTGACCCGGGGTGAGAGCCACCAGAAGACTGGTCAACTTAGACCAAGTACCGTAGCTTGAACACAAACTTCATGCAACACTGACATGCTATCTAACAAGATCAAACTAGGGCTAGTCATATGAACAGATACGAACTCTCTTATGTCTAGTCAACAAGATCAAAGGGTCGTGTTCGTGAAGAACACGAGCCTCTAACTTATGAACAAACACATAAGGAATGAGTAAATCATCCTTCAACTGGATCGAAAGGTAGTGTTCATGAAGAACACGAGCCTCTAAATGATGAACAATGGATGAACTCAAGAACATATCAATCAAATGATCTACCACAACTTTATATGAAATAGCTGAATAACTGAAGTAGATCAAAGTCATACATAGCAATAAAGATATAAGAGAACTCATACCTAGACTCCAAAGTAGACTAGGAACCTGAATAAGATCTACTCTAGCCTACACCCTAGCCTTGGAAACTAAAAGTGAGAGGAGAATGAAGAGAGTGGTGTGTGCGAAATGGAGCCCCTCCCCTTCTATTTATAGGCAAGGACAAGGCTTGCTTCGGGAACCAAATGCCTCCAATTCACACGGGGATGCAGCAAGGGACCAATGAGGAGCAACCACGTGGAAGTACACGATGAAAGGGGGCAAAGTCGGTTCGGCCAATCCTAGGATCAGCCGGCCCCCTCGGCCCTCCTTTCGAGGTGTGTTTCTTCTGGGTGGCTTCCAGTGGGCCCTCTGGTCACTCCCCCGTGCATGCCAAGTTTTGGAATCCTAGGTGGGCCCGTGGATCCTTGTGAAGTCCATGTGGCGCTCTCTGATTCGTCGGTGAGTGCCTCCCTTGGATCGGTGACGTGGATTGCCACATGTTTCCTTGGTGGCAGCCACCTCCTCAGCTGAGTTGGCATGGATCATTCCATAGAAGGTGGGTTTCCATCTCTTTTCATTCTTATTTCACCTAAATGCAAATAATCTCTAAGGACAAGTGGAACTACATTATCCAAACCAAAATGCAAGTAAATAATGCATATACCTCCTTTTATGTGAGAATATTGATGGCTGAAAGTAGTACTTAACAGCCGTCAATAAACTCCCCCAAGCTAACCTCTTGCTCGTCTCGAAGCAAGACATTAGGAACTTAGGTTGGTTGATCAGGAGTTGCTACAATGTCGTATCCTTAACTTATGGCAAACATACAGCAAAGTACTATAACAAGAGTGATGAGGACACCACGAGTACATCTACACCCGCAGCTGCATCTCCAGACGCTCAGGCGCCATCTCCAGAAGCTCAGGCGCCACACCAAGATGTTCCACTACGTCAGGCGTCACTAGTTGGCCCAATTACTTGGGCTCGTGCGAGGGAATTAAACTACGTCTTGCTGTTGAAGAATGAAGGCCCAAGATGCATAGAAGACGGCCCAACAGGACGGCCCAGGAGGGGCTCCTAGGGTTGGGCGCCAAGAGAGGGAGCCGCGCGTCCTCCCCCTCGCGAGACGCCGCGCGCCCTTCCCCCGAGGGTGCTAGGGGCTGCGCCCCCTTCTCCCCTCTATTTAGATAGACCCCTCTTTTACTTTCAGACTTGAGTTTTGTTTTACATCTAGCTTTAGCTACACCAGAACACGCACAAATACGTGTTGTCCTCTGTGATTCAGAACTCCACCTTCGAGTGATATTAAGATTGCTCGCCTCGGATTCTTGTTCGTTTTCGATTGCG
Organism: Cenchrus fungigraminus; assembly: GCA_036936925.1. Lineage (NCBI taxonomy): Eukaryota > Viridiplantae > Streptophyta > Magnoliopsida > Poales > Poaceae > Cenchrus > Cenchrus fungigraminus. The sequence continues at coordinate 28,270,486 of CM072775.1, forward strand.
TACAAGAATTGATCTTCGTGATTAGGCTGATCTTGCGCCAGCAAGGTCGGTAACCATCGGGAGTTGGTTCAGCAATTGCATTGGCGCTTCGAGTCTCGCTCGTCGTAGTCGGATCGTGAGGGTCGCCTCCCACCAGATCAAAGTTATCTCCACTCACCGAAAGATCGGGCACTTCGCCTCTATCAAGTGGTATCAGCTTTCCAGGTTGATCGGTGAGTTTTATCTAGTGTTTTTCCCTTCCTACAGTCCAAAAAAAACCAAACAAAAATTTACTTTCAGGTTAGATCTTTGCCCCAGCAACCGTTTAGCCTTGCACATTCTTTCAATAAGTGTCTTTGTTGAATTTGTGTGCTTACGCGTTCAATTGTTGCTGGTTACTTGTGTTTTCTACCTTTTGTTCCTTCTTTTCTTCTAACCCTAGTTCGTTGCCGTCTCTCTCCGCTGCTCATCCATCCACCACCTCGCCGCACTCCTCCTCGCGCGCACACCCGTCGCGCAGCCGCCTCTCGGTCGCCCCGTCCCTGTTCCATGGTGCGGTAGGTCAAAACAAAAAAAGGAAAGAAAAAAAAGGAAAAAAAGGAAAGCAATCAAAAAAAAAGGAAAAAAAAGAATCCAAAAAAAAGAGAGACCGCCGCACAGTCCAAGTGGGAAACGGGAACCGATTCGTCTCGGTGAAGGAGTTTTGCGCCACAGTTTCCCCTGGCTTGCAAGCCTCCTTGGCTGCACCGTGCATGCCCTGGTAGCTATCTCTCCCTGATCGTGCTGCGTACCCCCACACCGAGCCATCTCTTCTCTCTTTTCCAGTACCATATTCTGAGTTTGTCCTTACTCTAGAGAGAGAGAGAGAGAGTGGAATACCCTTGTACTTTCGGAAAAAGTGTGTGTGGTAATTTGCTGTTGGAGATCCTCTGTGTTCATATTATCAGTTTTGAGGACTCCTGCCAAAAAAAAACAGAAGCAAAAAAAACAGCAATTTGCTACACCCTCTCCACCTTACTTGTTGTCTTTTTGATTTCACTTGTTGCCAGCAGCGTTTGTTTCGTGTTTAGCACTATAATTCAACTTTGCATTATTGTTTGAGTGTGCTAATCCTTGACTTGAGTGCAGCCTACCCAGAACACCACATATTTCTACGACGAGCAGATTTTGTTTCTCCAGGCAATCGCTCCTCCAATCTTTCGCGAGTTCCACCGGTTGGTTGCAGGTCGCCCCTGTGTGCGTGGTAAGAACAGATAAGAATTTGATAACAGCATTAGTTTGAGCGCCTTTGTGAGCTGTTCCACCCCTGTGTTGGCATTCGTTTTGTTTCGTGTTTGCGCTAACCATGGCAGGCGACGACGACAAGAAACAGCTGCAGGACATGCGGGCTGAGATTGATGGCCATGTCACAGACATCAAGACGATCCACGAGCGGATGGATTCCACGGTTACTATGGCCAACGGGCAGTTCGACCAGCTTGATCTCGCGCAGACAGCCACCAAGACGACGCTCGACACCATCGTGTCACGACTCGATGCATTGAACACGGTGGTCACTGATTTGGTGGCCCAAGGATGTGTGGGTGACGATGAGCAGGAGGATGCTGACCGCCGAGGCAAAGCCCGCCGTGTACCACGCCGCCCCGCTGGGAACGATTCCTTCTCTAAAATCAAATTTAAAATTCCACCCTTTAATGGCAAATATGATCCTACTGCATATCTTGATTGGGAGTTAGAAGTTGAACAAAAATTTTCATGTCATGATATTGCTGCTAGCTCTCAAGTTAAGGCTGCCATTAGTGAATTTACTGATTTTGCTTTAATTTGGTGGCGTGAGAATAAAAATAAAAATCCTACTATTGTTCCGACCACTTGGGAGCAATTAAAAACTGCTATGCGACATCGCTTTGTGCCATCATATTATGCTCGTGATTTGCTTAACAAAATGCAGCAATTTCAGCAAGGTTCTCAGTCTGTCGAGGACTACTACCAGGAGTTGCAAAAAGCTATGATTCATTGTGGTATATTGGAGGAACCCGACACTGCAATGGCACGCTTTCGTGGTGGTTTGAACCACGAAATTCAGGACATCCTTGATTATAAAGAATATGCTGACATGACCCAATTATTTGAGTTTGCTTGCAAAGCTGAACAAGAAGTGCAGGGACACCGCTCGAGGACATATTCTAACACTTTTGCAGGTAGAAACTCATCGTCCAGTTCAGCACCTGCTCTCCCTGCGCCATCCACACCTACACCGCGTGAGAGGACAGCTACGCCGGCAGGAGCCGCCCCAGCCACAGGCACCACTCCATCCACAGGCGCAGCATCCACCACAGGTCGTACACGGGATATCACGTGTTTTCGTTGCAGCGGACGTGGCCACGTGGCTCGGGACTGTCCGAACAAGTGCACATTACTCATTCGTGACAATGGTGAGTACTCTTCAGCTAGTGATTCAGAAGAACTTGAACATACTTTGCTTGCCACAGACAATGCAGCTAAGACGGACATACATGTCAATCCGGGGGACGCCGATAGGTACGAGAGTCTTGTTGTGCAGCGTGTTCTTAGTACACAGGTCGCCCCAGCCGAGAAGAATCAGCGACACACTCCATTCCATACGAAGGGTGTTGTGCAGGAGCGGTCGATTCGCATCATCATCGACAGCGGTAGCTGCAACAATTTGGCGAGTACTATGCTGATCGAGAAGTTGTCATTACCCAGTCGTAAGCATTCAAACCCATATCACATTCAATGGCTTAATGATGGTGGCAAAATTAGAGTATCACGATCGGTGCGTGTTCCTTTTTCTATAGGTGCTTACTCTGATTATGTTGATTGTGATGTTGTTCCTATGGAAGCATGCTCTTTGTTACTTGGTAGACCTTGGCAATATGATACTGATAGCTTGCATCATGGTCGTTCAAATCATTATTCTCTCATGTTTAAGGGTCAGAAAATAATTATACATCCTTTGACACCTGAACAAATTGTTAAAGATGATCTTGCTAGAGCTGTTAAAATTGGTAAAGAACAGGAACCATCACCATCCACTTCTGATAAATCTGAAATTCAGTTGAATGCTCCTGTTTTACTTGCTACACGTGCTGATTTCAATGATATTCGAGATGCTCCTTTGCCATGCTATGCACTTGTATGCTCTAGTGTGCTTGTTTCCCTTGATGATGCACCATCTTTGGATATTCCGCCTACGGTTGCTAACCTTTTGCAGGAGTATGCTGATGTCTTTCCCAAAGACTTGCCACCGGGTCTCCCACCGCTTCGTGGCATTGAGCACCAAATCGACCTCATTCCCGGCGCCCAGCTTCCAAACCGCGCCCCGTACCGTACAAACCCGGATGAGACAAAAGAGATTCAGCGCCAAGTGCAGGTGTTACTTGATAAGGGTTACATTCGTGAGTCTCTTAGCCCTTGCTCAGTTCCTGTGTTACTTGTTCCTAAGAAAGATGGTTCATGGCGTATGTGTGTAGACTGTCGTGCTATTAATAACATAACCATTCGTTATCGATACCCTATACCACGCCTTGATGATATGCTAGATGAGCTTAGTGGTGCCATTCTTTTTACTAAGATTGATTTACGTAGTGGTTACCACCAGATTAGAATGAAATTGGGAGATGACTGGAAAACGGCTTTTAAAACAAAATTTGGCTTATATGAATGGTTGGTTATGCCGTTTGGTTTGACTAATGCTCCCAGCACTTTTGTGCGCTTGATGAATGAAGTTCTGAGGCCCTTCATAGGATTGTTTGTCGTTGTCTATTTTGATGATATCTTGATTTACAGCAAGTCTATGGCAGAGCATTTAGAACATTTGTGTGCTGTTTTTGACGCGTTGAGGGCTGCCCATTTATTTGCTAACATTGAAAAATGCATCTTCTGCACACAACGTGTCTCGTTTCTTGGTTATGTTGTTACCCCACAGGGTATTGAGGTGGACAGCAGCAAGATTGATGCCATTCGGGAGTGGCCTACACCGACGACGGTTACACAGATTCGGAGTTTCCTTAGTCTTGCAGGTTTCTACCGCCGTTTTGTCCGTGAGTTTAGCACCATTGCAGCACCTCTACATGAGCTTACAAAGAAAGATGTACCTTTTGCTTGGAGTGATGCACAGGAGGTAGCTTTCAACACATTGAAAGATAAGTTAACCCACACTCCTCTCTTGCAGTTGCCTGATTTTACTAAAGTGTTTGAGCTTGAATGCGATGCTAGTGGTATTGGGCTAGGTGCTGTTTTGTTACAAGAAGGTAAACCGGTTGCTTACTTTAGCGAGAAATTAAGTGGTGCTAGCTTGAAATACTCAACTTATGATAAGGAACTTCATGCTTTAGTGCGAACATTGCAAACATGGCAGCACTATCTGTGGCATCGCGAGTTTATAATTCATTCTGATCATGAGGCTTTGAACAAACTCAACAAAACATTGCTGCTGCTAATGCTAAGTATCAAGTTGCTGGTAGTAAAGGCAGAAAACTTGTTACTTTTGAACCTGGTGATATGGTTTGGTTGCATTTACGAAAGGATCGTTTTCCTGCTTTGCGCCGTTCTAAATTGATGCCTCGTGCTGCTGGTCCTTTTAAAGTGCTAACCAAAATTAATGATAATGCTTATGTTCTTGACCTGCCTGCGGAGTTTGGTGTTTCCACTAGTTTTAATGTTGTAGATTTGAAACCATACGCGGGAGAAGATGAGGAGTTGCCGTCGAGGACGACTTCAGTTCAAGAAGGGGAGGATGATGAGGACACCACGAGTACATCTACACCCGCAGTTGCGTCTCCAGACGCTCAGGCACCATCTCCAGAAGCTCAGGCGCCACACCAAGATGTTCCACTACGTCAGGCGTCACCAGTTGGCCCAATTACTCGGGCTCGTGCGACGGAATTAAACTACGTCTTGCTGTTGAAGAACGAAGGCCCAAGATGCATAGAAGACGACCCAACAGGACGGCCCAGGAGGGGCTCCTAGGGTTGGGCGCCAAGAGAGGGAGCCGCGCGCCCTCCCCCTCGCGAGGCTCCGCGCGCCCTTCCCCCGAGGGTGCTAGGGGCTGCGCCCCCTTCTCCCCTCTATTTAGATAGACCCCTCTTTTACTTTCAGACTTGAGTTTTGTTTTACATCTAGCTTTAGCTACACCAGAACATGCACAAATACGTGCTGTCCTCTGTGATTCAGAACTCCACCTTCGAGTGATATTAAGATTGCTCGCCTCAGATTCTTGTTCGTTTTTCGATTGCGTACAGGAATTGATCTTCGTGATCAGGCTGATCTTGCGCCAGCAAGGTCGGTAACCATCGGGAGTTGGTTCAGCGATTGCATTGGCACTTCGAGTCTCGCTCGTCGTAGTCGGATCGTGAGGGTCGCCTCCCACCAGATCGAAGTTATCTCCACTCACCGAAAGATCGGGCACTTCACCTCTATCAAAGAGTTGAACAAGTTGGCAATGTTCTTACCATTCGCTTCATGACATAGGGCATATAGCTTCACCTGCCTTAGGCGGTTGAGAGACAGAATGGTTATATAGTAAATGCATAATCACTCATACCTTGATCAGCTATTAATCTGGAGGTTTGCAAAATTTTTCAAAAGAAAATCAGAGTTCCTCAAATGATACTCTCGGATCTCTCAAAGTGTATGGTTCCTCACCAAGGCATTAAGTTGCCTTTCTTCACATCCTACTCCTAATAGGCTTATGTAGAGCTGTAGGTAGGGAAGAAATGTGGCATACTTGTCTCTCATATTTTGCTAAGTCTAAAACCGGATCCTTAGAAGAAACAAACATACATCCTGATCAAGATGTGCATGTGTGTGATGAATATGAGCATGGTAAGGTGTATACTAGGCCCAGAAATGGGTGCTAGATATTACCATACTTTATATGAAATGAGGGATTGATGGTAAGATGGACACTAGCCCCGGAGTAGGTACTAGTTATTACCATCTACATGGTGGAACTCTTTTCTTGCACATATCAATCCCTTTTTCTCCTATTGAAAATTTTCGAGACTTGGGCTAGCTCTCTTTATTTTATTTTCCCATGCTATTGAGCATGCTCTCTCTTTTTTTACTAGCCCTTCGTCTCTTTTGGAGATATTCAGAGAGGGATGAACGATGCAAAGATGCATAGAGTTTTATTTGTGGAAGAATGTGTAAGCAAATGGAACAAATGATGAATACTAACTTCCAGTGTAGAAGTTTTAGCATGAATGTGTACGTGATCTTGATCAGGGGAGTATGAGTTCTAACAAGGGTCACAACAATTTAACAAAGCTCAATAAGAGAACAAGCTGCATATGTGGAGGCTAACAAGAGCTAGAATCTACATACGGCCTTGGATAGGAGCAAAGCTTAGTTTGAACTTGATTTCAATTTTCACTCAGAACTTGAACTTTTGCCAATATAAAAGTGGTCACCAAGATTTGGGAACCTAATCTTGTAGTTTGATACTTTTGAAATTCAGGATGGACAAAGGAGTTAAGCCCTATCTCACTTGATCAACCTCCCTAAAGACCGTTCTGAGTCCCTTTGATGGCTTGGCCTTAATCTCCAAATTTCATATGGCAACTCCAAAATCGGCCAATGTAAAAGTTGTTGGGTATCTCAATATAAACATTTCCTCTTTTAAGTGGAAGTTGAGATCTTGAGTGGAAGGTCCTCAAAACTTTGAGTCAAACCCTTCTAATGTGGTCAAACCCCTATGTTCATATGCCTTTCTCTAGAACTTTGGCCATATCTCCAAAATTTCCCTAAAAACTAAAAATTCGGCCAATACAAAAGTTGTGCAGTTTTTCTGGGACACATTTTTCCCAATTGGCGGCATTTCAAATTCGGAGTGGAAAAGGCTCAAAAATTGGGTCAACGCTGTTATGAACAGTAATCCAAGCCGAGAAAATCCCAAACTTTGCTGATAATTTCTGGCTGATCTATCCAAAATTCCACTAGTCAACCTTTGTGAAAGTTGTAGAGGGTTGTGTCATCTACCACTTTGGTATTGACCAAATTTTGAGTTAGTTTGGGTTTTGATTTGTTCTAGCCGGTCAAAGTGGCCTAGGCCGAAACTGTTGCTGAGCTGGCCACCCGTGCACGCGCCCTGGCCGCGACGTCGCGCCGCGACGCCGTCCCGGCGCCCGCGTGTCGCGCGCCGTCCCACCGCTTGCCACCTAGCACGAACACCGAGATGGGCCCGCCGTCCTTTGCCTCATGTTGCCCGTGCCACGTTGCCTTCCAGCTGTCGCGCCCGGCGTCTGTCCTCGCCACCCGTCGCATCGCAGCTGCCCCACAGCCACACAACGAGCAGAGCAGCGCCGCGCCGCCCTTGCACGCCACCGCGACGGCTAGCCGGCAGCGGCCTTGGCCAGCTGGCTGGGCCCGACATTGAGGCTAAGGCACTGTGTGCGCCGCTTATAAAAGGGGCTCAGCCCCGAGCTCGTCGCCCCACACCGTACAACACCGGCAGGCTGCCGCTGTCCGCCGCCGGAGTGCCACCGACGAACGCCCTCGTCCGAGCCACACTGTCCCCGCCTGAGCTCGCTGGAAGCACTACACTGCCCCGCTGAAGCTCCCAGGGGCGCACAATGTCGTGCTCTGTCCCCCAGCTCACCGGAGAGGTCATCCCCACGGCCGGAGATCCAGAGCTCCGCCGAGCTCGCCCACTGGACGCTCCTCCGCCCTGACCGAGCACCGGAACCGACCCAAGGTGACCCCCTTGCCCTTTCCCCCACCCTACCTCACCGCCGTTTAGCCGGAATCCGGCCATCATTACCGGCGGCCATGGCCAGGGACCTCTCTACAAGGATTTCGATCTTCCTAGGTTCAATCTGTAAAAGCAGGGACCTGTGTGTAAGATCGAGGGCATACTTCTGAAACAAAAGTTAACCCGAGGACCTGGACGAAAATAGATTCTTTAACCCTAGTTTTAAATCACTTAGATCTTGTAAAATTCGTAATAAATCAAAGAACAATCGAGAAAATGCAAACTCAAATGTTCTGTAATCCTCATGAACAAATGCAACTTTTCTAGAAAGGAAGTTTGTAAATTTCTTCCTAGATTTTAAATTATTTTGAATTGATCAGTTTGAATAGATTTGCAATAATTTGAAATCTATAACTGATCTGCATGTTAAATTTAAATATGTTGTTAGTATGGACATGCTTGTTCTTGTGTAGAAAAATGGCACATAAATCTGTTATATATATTTAGTTATAATTTAATTTTTATATAAGGCAGTACTTATGTTCCTGTTTAGTTTTAAATATTTGACTAAGCAATTAAGGTTGATCTTTTTGCAGTAGCCTACATATGTCTAGATGCAGCCATGGTAAATTTATGAGTAGCTTTTGACATGTTTATCTAGCTCGAATTAATTTAGATTCTAAATATGAGCTTTTTCCTATCAAGCATGTTGTAAGAAGTTTCTGGCCATAATAATTTATGAGTAGTCTTGTTTTACCTTGATATGGCTGTAGTAAAAATTTCAGACCCAATGCATGCTTGTAAATTGCAATGTGATTTATTTATCTTTTCAGCACTGTTAAAGTGTTGTATTTTTCATGCTAGATCTGTAGCTTACTTTAATCTGAATTTTTGTCAGTAGCTCATTTATGCCATGTTTATGCCTTGTGTAAATTATTAATGCTAGAACATGTGTATATCTCTCTGTATAAATAAATCATGTTTATGTCAACTTGTTCTTGCTAGATTTTTCATGTGCAGTATATAGCTTAGTTTAAGGCAAGTTTTGGGCAGTAGCTTTGTTACCATAATATGTGCTTGTATAAATTTTTATCTCTATTTGTTTGTGTGTGGAATATCCAGAATTAATGTTCGAAGTAAATCAAGCGTAATAAGTGGAATAAAAGGAAAATCAAAATCACCTTTAATATGACTTATATTTGAATAACAATGCTTCACCAAAATACACTCTAAACAGCACACTTTACCTTGGTGAAGTCAAATAATTTAATTAGTTTAAATGTGCACACAATCACCATCAAATAAGAAAGATAAATGACACACATACATTTCCTTGTAAAGGAAGAGTATGCTGGATATATTTTGTCTAGGTGAATGTGACCAACAATACTCCCCATGTTTACCCTTTAAATCTTAACCAAGTTCTCCCTTCTTAAATATGAACACTTAAAGTTTATGCATATGCATGTCGTGTAGAACTGCCGGACGAGAGCTATGAGTTGGTGCCAGAAGCTGAAGGAGAGCTAGTTGCAGGAGAAGGTGAACGTGGTGGAATTTCAGCAAGACCCGAACCAAGTTCGGAGGATCTCCAGACTAACTTTACTAGGTGAAGGCAAGCCACGGAGCATAACTCATGTTTTCAACTTATACAAATATCTTTGTTATTTTTGCGCATTTAAGTTTCAGGAGTTGAATTGAAACCCTAGAGGCATGATCTTAGGTTCTTATGCTCAAATACTAGTATGATAAGTCGCTAGTTGCCATGCTCTACGGACACGGTAAAAGTCGAGTTATGTTCGTCACTCGCGTGCTATAGGTTTCTTATGTTGGAATCATAAGATTTTGATAAATTGATATGCTCATGTGGTAAGAGCTTGGGATGGACTCCGGTCAGTAGTTGTCCCTTGGTAAGCATTTGAACGTACTAAACATTTGTCGGGAATGGGACCGGTAAGCCTAGTTCCTTTTTGACTCAGCAAGGGAACTAACTACCACTAATCTTGTGAGCGAGTCTCCCCACGGCTACAGCCAAATGTGTGGTGCAAGGGGGAGGCCGGCCGGAGAGAGAGTCCGTCACCAGATCACCTTGTACCTAAGACTGTGGACATTGATCCCGAACTGAGGATGATTGGGAACCGTCTGGTTGGTGCATACCCCGCCCCCTATTGGTATCTAGTTGGCTATTTTTGAGGTGTGCATTCTCCCGTGTGTTTAGGTTTCCCTTGCAAGGTTATTAATCGATCGATCGTCGGCCTCTCACCATTATCCGAGATTGCTTATCCATACAGGCTATGTCCCTTAATGATGGAATTGAGAAGTAATACTGTTGTATGCTTAATTGTTTGCACAACTTATGCTTGCAATAGTTGCTTACTTAGTAATGGTTAATCAACTAGAATTTTGAGCTAAAACTTGAATGTAAGGACCTACACTTTGTTGCTTTTCAGCAAAAGAAACCCACTAGCCAAAAAGCTTGCATGTCTAGAGAGTTGGTGATTTCTCATCACCCGACGGTTAAGTCTTGCTGAGTATTAGTATACTCAGCCTTGCTTTGTTGATAATTTTTGCAGGTGTCGATGTGTTGATGGTTTTCCGTGGACTGGTTCTCTCCCACCCTTTTTGGGAAGTCGAGTGGGAGGATGACAGTGCTTAGTGATATCATGGATGGCCTCCCGTGATGTTGCTTATGACGTTTAGTATTTTATTTCCGCTGTGTTTTCAAACTCTGAACTTTTTACTTTCCTGTGTGGAACTTGGTTTGTAATAGTGAACCTTTGATGAATATGATGTAATAAATGGTAACTTATTATTCTCTGGACTCGCCGTCGTGTGAGTTTTATTGTACAATCTTTGATCCTTTGTTGTAAGTGATTTACCGGGTTTGACCTGGTAGATATCGACAAGTTAACTCCTCTTTAACGCATAGTAACCAAGTGGGTGGTTTATGTGTTAAATGGGAATTAATTTGGACAGTTCTGTCACAGCACTGCTCGCATCAGCCCAAGGCGTACTACTCGCACTCTGATGGTAGGTGGGCTGGTCCCAACCAGGTGCATATCCAGGGGTAAACCCGAACATGTACCCCGCATTGGCCCCTCCTGCCACTAGTGGTGTAGTAGGTGTGGCTGTAGTGCTGTGGGAGGTTAGTACCATGGTACAAACTAAAGAAGTGTCCGGATGGGCATCACCCTTGAGCCTGCCTTAGCAAGAATGCAGAAGACATAGAGCGAAAGTAGCTTGTTTTTCTAAGATCAGAATTTTATTGGAATGGAAACTAAGGATAATTTACCGAATTTACCTGTCAGCGCAGAGCTCACTATTTTGAGTCCTTAGAGCTAGACTTGGTTCCAAATTTCTTACCTTGGCACTGAGGCAGCCATCCCTTTTGGAAGAGAAGTCGGCTTCCTATTCACCTTCCTCCACACCTTCTGAGTGTCCTGTGGGTTGTGGTGTGTAGGGGTTGATTTCTTGGACTGGGACTGAGATTTCCAATATTGCTTCTGTCCCGCACTCATACGTTGTTCCTTCCAAAAATTCTTCATGAACATAATGAGGTTGTCCATTTCCTGCTGTGGTGTTCCAACCTCTCGTGCTGGAGTGTTGGGAGTTGGTGAATCCTTAATCATTGAGCATTGCTCCTTTCTTGGACGGAATTCAAACTTCTCCTCCTTGCCATTGATGTAGAGACGGATCAAACCAGCACCCACATAAATTTGTGCATCAGCTGTGCTCAGAAATGGTCGCCCATGTATGAGCGGCACTTCCTTGGCAATCTCCATGTCTAGTACCACAAAGTCAACGGGGATAAAGCAATCTCGAACTTTCACTGGAGTGTCCTCGGCTATTCCCGCTGGGTATCTGTGACAGAACCGCGCAAATTAATTCCATATTATTGCCTAAACCATTCCATTTGGTCATTAAGCAATAATACCGAAGTAACTTGTCACCTCTACCGGGTCAAGCCCGATAAATCCCTTTAACAAGGATCGAACACTTGTACCTCAAAACTCACTCGAAGGTGAGTCCAGAGACATAAATTTCACAAATTAATACATCAAGCTCCAAGGTTTAATATTACAAACCAGGTCTTTTGCATAAGAGTAAATAGTTTAGAGTTTGAAACACAGCGGAAATAAAATACTAAACATCATAATTAACATCATAAGAGGCCATCCATGGTGTCACTAAGCACTGTCATCCTCCCACTCAACTTCCCAACCGGGTGGGAGAGAACCAGGCCATGGGAACCCATCATCATTCACATCACCTGAAAAAAAACAACAAAAGCAAGGCTGAGTATACTAATACTCAGCAAGACTTAACCGTCGGGTGATGGGAGATCACCAACTCTCTAGACATGCGAGGCTTTGTGGCTAGTGGGTTGTTTTGCTGAAAAGCAACAACAAGTATGTCCTTACTTTCAAGTTTTAGCTCAAAATTCTAGTTGATTATCCATACTAAGTAAGCAACTATTGCAAGCAAAAGTTGTGCAAACAATTAAGCATATATCCATATTACTTCTCAATTTCATCATTAGAGGGACATATAGTGTATGGTTAAGCAATCTCGGGTAACGGTGAGAGGCCGACGATCGATCGATTAATAACCTTGCAAGGGAAACCTAAACACACGGGAGAATACACACCCCAAAAATAGACAACTAGAAACCAACAGGGGGTGGGGTATGCACCAACCAGGCAGCTCCCAACCATCCTCGACTCAGGATCCATTTCTACTGTCTTTGGTACAAGGTGGTTGGTTACGGCCTCGCCTCCCCAACCCCAGACATGCACCACTTTGTTGCAAGCAGAGGGGAGTCTTCCAACGATTAGTGGTCATTGATCCATTACCAGATCAAGAAGGTACTAGGCTTACTGGTCCCATTCCCAGTAAATGTTTAGTACGTTCAAATGCTTAACCACAGACCTACTGGCCGGAGCCCATCCCATGCTCTTACCACATGAGCATATCATTTTAACAAAATCTTGTGATTCCAACATAAGAAACCTATAGCTCGCGAGTGATGATCATCACTCGACTTTTACCGTGTCCTTAGAGCATGGCAACTAGCGACCTATCATGCTAGTATTTCAGCATAGGAACCTATGATCATGCATCTATGGTTTCAATTCAACTCCTGAAACTTAAATGCACAAACATTGCATGATATAATTGTAAAAGTTAGAAAATTGGGTTATGCTCCGGGGCTTGCCTTCACTAGCACAGTCAGTGATGAAGTCCTTCGAAACTTGATTCGGGTCTTGCTGCACCTCCACCACGTTCACTTCTCCTTCAGCTAGCTCTCCCTCGAATTCCGGCACCAACTCGTAGTTTCCGTCCGGAAGTTCAACACGACATGCATATGCATTAACTTCATGTATTTATAAATGAGGAGTGAGAATGTAGTTTAGAATTGAAGGGTAAACATGGGGTGCATGGGTGACCACATTCACCTAGACAAGGATATATTCAGCATAGTCTTCCTACCAAAGTAAGGGTGTGTGTGGTTTTACTTTTCTTATTTGAGGGTGATTGTGTGCACATATAAATTGATTCATTAATTTCTCTTCACCAAATTAAGGGTGATGCTCATGAGTTGATTTGGTGAAGCCCAAACAAATGATTTAAATTTGCACACAAAGGTGATCTTTTGTTTTCCTTTTAATTTCTCAATTTGAGCTTGATTTACTTCAAAAATTAGTTATGGAAGAAATACAAACAATGTGACCACGAAACTTTGCAGACGGGAACATCATACTATACATGAGATACTACCAAAAATTCAGATTAAACCAAGCCACAGATTTGGCATGAAATATACAACTAGATTCATCCATTAAAAACATAAATAAATCATACAGAAATATATATACCACATCTTGAGCTAGAAATCCATGTAGAAGTGTAATACATATAACCATACAAAGATATGCACTTACTCAGCAAAGAATATTTAAATTACTTTTAAATTCATGAAGGAAGGTTAAACTTGTGCAAAAATTACTTGACCCTTTTAATCATGATGAAAACATTTCTACCATTTATCGTGAGTGCAAAACCATCAAACAGGATCATAGAAAAAAAATTGGATCCAAAAGACAAGTAGATTAATTTACAAAAATCATAGACACCAGAAGACATTTCTGAAAATCAACTTTAATTTATATTTAAAGATCTACTTAATAACTATGTGCCAAATTTGCACCAGAAGACCACCACGACATATAAAACAACATATCCAAAATTAAGCTTCAGATCATGCATAGAATTTAAATTATTTTAAATCTAGCCAAACTGGTAATTTCAAAATTATTCAAAAACTATGCAGTAAAAGCATACACAACCTTTCTAGAATAGCTAGTATTCATCACAAGGATTCCAGAACAGTTAAGTTTGCATTTTTCTGAGTTTTCTGTTATTTGTTCTCGATGTTACAAGTTTCAGGAATTTGAAACTAAAAACGAAGAAACTATTTTGCTGAACGGTCCCTGGACAGAACTTTCTATTCACAACAATGCCCTCGGTCTTACATATAGGCCCTCGGTTTCACGTTTAAGCCCCTGGGTAAAACTTGGGTCTTGCAATTGGTTCCTCGGCCATGGACGGCGGCGCAGGTGGGCTCGCCGGTGGTGAGGTGGGGCCGGACCTGGCCGGTCGAGTGGTGGGGGTCGACTAGGTGCTCACCTAGGCTTGATTCGTGGTCTTGGCCAGCACGGAGGGAGCTCCGGCAATCGCCGGCGGCGAGACAGGGGCAGAGCAGCCGCGGCGGTACGACAAACTGGGTGGTGATGGTGGACAACAAACAATAGGGGAAGCTTCAGGGGATTCTAGCGGCGGCTCAGGCCTGCTCAAGCGAGTGCGAGCTGGCGCGAAAGGTGGAGCTCAGCGGTGGCGCAGCAATGGCGGCCGGCGAAGCAGTGGGGGACGCGGTGCAGCGGACGGGCTTCGGCTCTTTATAGGTGACGGTGAGGCGGGAAAACAGCGCGATGGGGTCTTGGCCTCCAGCGCGCGCGCAGGTGGCCACACCGGGCAGGCGCAAGTGGCACGCTGGATGCGGGCACCTGGTGCGGCTCAACCGGGCGGCATCACCTCGGGGAGGCGCATCTGGTCACAACACAGGTGTTGGCATAGGTGGGACCCACGGGGGACGGTGCGAGTGGCACGGACGCCCAGGCGGGAAACAATTGGAACGGCGCAGCGCAAGAGCGCGAGGCCAGAGCGCCGGGCTCAAAAACGTTTCGAGGTAGCCCTGTTTGAGTGCAGGTAACTTAAAAAATTTTAACTGCGTAGCAAAATCTCCAAATACAAAAGTTGTGGATGGCACATCCCTCTCAAACTTTTGTAATGGTCGACCTATGGAAAAAGCCACATATTTGGAATGAATTTGGCTCAAAATTTTGGTTTTTCTCGGTTTGGTCAAAATGACAACCAGAGCTTTGACCAAGTTTTTGAGGAGTTTCCACTTCGAATTTCAAATGCCGCCAATTGAATGAAATGTGTCCCATGCAAAAATGAGCAACTTTCATATTGGTAGATTTTGAAGTTGTTATATGAAATTTGGAGTTTGAGCTGAGCCATCAAAAGAGGTCAAATAGGAGCTTTAGGGGGTGATTAAGATAGCTAGGGTTTTTCTCCCACTTACAAGCCAAAACTCGAAAGTGCCTATGGACAAAGTTGTGTCCCATGAAATTCTTGACAACTTTTATTTTGGCATAATTTTAAGTGTTTAGCGAAAATTTGGAAAACGAGCTAGATCATCAAAGAAAGGCATAGTGTTCTAGGGGTTTGACTTGGGTTTGGAGAGGTTTGACTTAGGGTTAGGAGTTGGACCAAGTCAACAATGCTAGGTACCATGTTTAGCCTTACTAATGATGGTGATCACTGTTGCATAAACATTTGGGATGTTACAGTATCGGACTGAAGAATCAGCTAGCTGCAGTTGCAAAGTGGTTGGGGACAAATTCGTGTAATTGAGTCGATCAAAGACTACCTTAGGCATGACGCTGACGCTGGCCCCTAAGTCACAGAGAGCATGGTCGAAACGTTGTGTGCCAATCATAAAAGTGATTGTGGGAGACCCTGGATCTTTCTTCTTCTCGGGAAAGCGGTTGAGTATAGTGGCACTGCACTCCTCAGTGAGCCGTACCATTTCCGTCATAGGAAGGGCTCGCTTTCGGTTAAGATGTCCTTGAGATAACGCGCGTATGTGGGTATGTGTATTGCCTCGAGTAATGGGACATTGATATACACCTTCTGAATCATGTCCACGAAGTGATTGAACTATTCATCTATTGTCGCCTTCCTGTTCCTTTGAGGGAATGACATCACATTGGCTTCTACAAATTCCGGATGTGCTGTCACTCATTCAGGTGCCTTCACTTTCGAGGGTACCTTCCTTACCTGGGGGAGTTCTTCCGAGTCGGATGAACCTTCTTGGATGTTCTCAACCTCTTGTGTGTGTTTTTCTTGTCTGTTCCTATAGGGTTAGGATATGGTAGATCTCGAGTGGACTTACCTCCCCTCGTAGTCACCGCATTTGCATTTTCAACAGGAGGAACAGAAGTAGCTAACTAAGCTAACCGAGTTTCTAACATTTTATTAAAACTTAGCTGGCTCTTCTGAGCAGAAGAAAAACTTACAAACTTAACGTTGAGACTTTCCAAGGATTTATCAAGAGCAGCTAACTTTTTATTGACACCTTCATTAATTTTAGCATGCCCGAAGATAAGATCTCTCAAGGAGGGCTAGTTTGAATTGTAAGTATTGCCTTGGTTACCTCCTTGATAATAAGGGTGTGGTTGATTCCATGTTTGGCCTCCTTCTTGTTGGTGACGATAACCATTGTTATTGCCATTCATGCACATCACATCCTCCTGAGTTTCAGGACAGTAATTTCCCGAATGCCTAGTGTTGTCACAGACTTCACGAGTCATATGAGAATCCATAGGCAGAGTAGTGGTGGCCATGGCAGCCTTCTCGCTGGTGTAGTCATCCAATCTTTTCATAAGAAGGTCTAGCTTGGCAGTAATCATATCTGCTTCCTTGACAGTATAAGTACCCCTCTGACGTGGCTGGAGTCGTTCATTGCTCCACCCTTGGTTGGATACCATCTTCTCAATAAGTGATTTTGCATTATCAACAGTGAGTGAGAAGAATGCTCCCTGAGCAGCAGCGTCAATATTGCCTCGGGATGTCGGAGTCAGCCCATTCTAGAAGATTTGTAAAATTAGCCAATCCTCCATCCCATGGTGAGGACAGGCCAGGACATACTCCTAAAGACTTCCCCAAGCCTCTGGAATAGATTCACTTGCTACATGCTGAAAGCTAGAAATCCTTCCACGAAGAGCATTGGTTTTGCCCAACGGGAAGAACTTCTTGAGGAATGCTTCTGAACACTTGTCCCAAGTATTGATAGCATCATGATTCGCATAGAACCATTGCTTGGCTTTCCCTAGGAGAGAAAAAGGAAACAGTCGAAGACGAACAACGTCCATATTTGCACCCCTGATGATGAAAGTGATGCATAGCTCTAGGAACTGTTGCAGATGGGCATTAGCATCCTCATTTGGATAGCCACAAAACGGACTAGCTTGTACCATCGTGATTAAACTCGTCTTGATCTCAAACTTTTCAGTCCCCATTGCCACCTCAGGGCCCTGCAGCACCTGGTCGGCAGAAGGAGCTGAGTACTCACGAAGCGTCTTCTGGGCCATAGCATTTGACGTGGATGGTACAAAGGAATATGGATCGCCTTCCGGACGAGTACGACGAGGTGAGTCGAAATGAATTCGTGCTTTCCTCACTAATGACTCGGGATCTTCTGTGAAATTCTCTGGTAAGTCGAAACCAGTCATACACTACCTGTCTTCATCATCCAAAGATAAAAGAAGACAATCAAAGTTAGCCTGCATTGAGAGTTGCTCTAACCTACTCATGATTTATAAATAGTGCAAAGCATAGTCATGATAATCCTTTCATTCCGTGGTAACGGCGCTAGAAATGCTTGTTGGCGTTTCTTAACATCACTATTAACGACGCCGAGTTAGCGTGAGCATCAAGACTTGCCAAAGCTAAATCTAACGATTATGAACGAATCCACAAGCGCACAAATAAACCATTGTAGTATTTCCTCAGGGAAGTGAGTGTTCCAAGGGTATCGTATCCGTCGAAGGCAATGGCGGATATAAAGACTTATGCTTTTGCACTGAATGTAAACCGAGAGATAGATATAGATGACAACAGCTCAAAGGCAGGGGTCAGATAAATAATATGATAGGGGTAGTGTGACACACACTCTGATCTATCTCTACACTAGCACACTACGGCTTAGGGGGGACATACGAAGCTAGTTCTAGGTTCTATGGTAGTAAACATACAGAGTTAGATGATACAAGAGATAAGCATAAAGCATTGCATGAAAGGTAAGGTTCAGCACCCAGGTACAAACGGGGAGATAGCCCACGACGACCAACACTCTGCGAAACTATCCTTTAGACTCCTATAGCAATACCCCAGTGCGGAGGGTTTCAAAGGGTCCAACAGCTGTCACCACTGCGGCCTACCTCAATCGTTATGGGGGGCAAGCTCATAACTAACGTAGCCACACAACCCAGGCACCATGCCTGCGTTGCTGCTAGACTCCACCCGGCCCGGGCTGTTGTGACCCAGGGTGAGAGCCACTAGAAGACTAGTCAACTTAGACCGAGTATTGTAGCTTAAACACAAACTTCATGCAACACAATCATGCTATCAAACAAGATCAAACTAGGCTAGTCATACAGACGGATACAAACTCTCTTATGTCTTGTCAACAAGATCAAAGGGTCGTGTTCGTGAAGAATACGAGCCTTTAACTTATGAACAAACACATAAGGAATGAGTAAATCATCCTTCAACTGGATCGAAAGGTAGTGTTCACGAAGAACACAAGCCTCTAAATGATGAACAATGGATGAACTCAAGAACATATCAATCATATGATCTTCCACAACTTTATATGAAATAGTTGAATAACTGTAGTAGATCAAAGTCATACATAGAAATAAAGATACAAGAGAACTCATACCTAGACTCCAAAGTAGACTTGGAACCTGAATAAGAGCTACTCTAGCCTACCCCCTAGCCTTGGAAACTAAAAGTGAGAGGAGAATGAAGAGAGTGGTGTGTGAGAAATGGAGCCCCTCCCTTCTATTTATAGGCAAGGACAAAGCTTGCTTCGGGCACCAAATGCCTCCAATTCACCCGGGGATGCAGGAAGGTCAGTTCAGCCGATCCTAGGGTCTGCCAGCCCCCTCGAGTCGCCTCCTGGCTTGTGTTTCCTCAGGGTGGCTGACATGTGGGCCCTTTGATCACTCCCCCGTGCATGCTAAGTTTCGTGATAAGTTGGAGCTCTGGTGAGCCCATGGATCCTTGTGAAGTCCATGTGTCGCTCTCTGATTCGTCGGTGAGTGCCTCCCCTGGATCAGTGATGTGGATTGCCACATGTTTCGTAGGTGGCAGCCATCTCCTCAGCTGAGTTGGCATGGATCATTCCATAGAAGGTGGGTTTCCATCTCTTTTTATGCTTATTTCACCTACATACCAATAATCTCCAAGGACAAGTGGAACTACATTATTCAAACCAAAATGCAAGTAATAAATGCACATGCCTCCATTTATGTGAGAATATTGATGGCTGAAAGTGGTACTTAACAACTGTCAATAGTCATCAACGTTGATGATTCGGAGCTCTCGCCTGAAGATCGCCAAGCTATGGAGGACTTAATGAAGAAACAAGCTAAACAACATCATCTAGTTATAGAAGATCTCATGAAGGACTATGCTGAGCGAGATCGGTTTCACTACATGTCGCATTTCAAGAAGAATCGTGAAGGTAAGGTTAAGAAGATCAATGAAATCACCGACACTCCACTATCTGAGGTACAATCAATGTGAGCACATCATCACCTTCATCCTATTTTGTTACCATCAATGATCTTATTACCGTGATGGATAATTTTTGTTTAGCAATGATTGACAATATGCAAACCATGGTAGATAAGAGTCTTGGTAAATGTGTAGAGGAAGGTAGTGATGTTGCATCTAAAACTATGTCACCTCAGATCCCATCTGCTAGTGCATTGGCTGCACCCATGTTTAGTCCTCAATATGACATGCTGTTGAACTATTTCGCGGGACAAACAACACCACCACCGTCTGGTCTGAACAGGCCGGTCAGACCGATGGGTCCGACCGGTCAAACCAGTGTTGGCGCCGTGGAGCCATACCATTCATCTCCAGAGCATTTAGCTTCTATGCCTCCCTTTATGGCTGTGTCTAGCCGATCTGGTGATACTATAGTTGGTCAAGGTATTCTGATCGTGGTTCCTTTTGGAACCTGCACTAGGTATGGTTTTGTACCTAATACACAACCTAATAGCCATTTGCAACACAATTCCCCAAACCAATCTACACAATCCAATGTGTTGCAATCGAACGCTTCAACTACACCAATGCCAACTACTATTCAGGAAGTCATCGACAGGTTTAATGATAATCTTGCTAAACAAATGAGGCATGACTATGGGATAGAAGTAAAGTATAAAAATTCTTCATATCAAAAGCCGTATCCTTCTACTTTTGATTCGGTTTCCTATCCTATTGGTTGGCGTTGTCCTGAATTTGTGAAGTTTAATGGGGATGATAGCAAAAGTACTTGGGAGCATATTAGTCAATATCTTGCTCAATTAGGAGAAGTTAGTGCAATAGAAGAAATAAAAATGCGTTTATTTTCTTTATCTTTAACTGGCAATGCTTTTTCATGGTTTGCTTCATTACCCATTAACTCTATTCATACTTGGGAATAATTAGAGCAGAAATTTCATGACCACTTTTATAGTGGAGATAATGAGTTAAGGTCGAGTCATTAAACATCAGTTAGACAATAACATGATGAGCTTGTTACTATTATATTAGAAGGTTTAGAGAAATGAAGAACTGTTGTTATAGGCTTGTTATCTCCGAGAGGGATCTTGCTGAATTAGCTTTTAATGGTTTACGATCCCATATTATAGAAAAACTAGATGGTCATGAATTTGCCAATGTTGCCCAAGTTTTAACTAGAGCTTTAGCTCAAGAAAGCCGAAGCAAAGATACTTGGCTCAAATCTGATTGTCCTAATATGCATATGCTAGATTATGAGTCCTCGGACGATGAGAGTAAAGAAGTGTGTGCTGCTGAATTTACATGTTGGCCTAATGATAAAGCAAACACTTGTGCTTCTCTAAAGCCGTCAAATAAGAGTTGGGAGGAGATGAGGTTTACTTTTGATGTGGCTAAGTGTGATATAATATTTGATAAATTACTTAAATCAGGTAAATTTAAAATAACTCACACTATA
Organism: Cenchrus fungigraminus; assembly: GCA_036936925.1. Lineage (NCBI taxonomy): Eukaryota > Viridiplantae > Streptophyta > Magnoliopsida > Poales > Poaceae > Cenchrus > Cenchrus fungigraminus. The sequence goes on from CM072775.1 coordinate 28,291,557, forward strand.
CCACCTCTTGATCAATTAAAAAGATGTGCATATTGTAAATTTTATCATTCTTTTTCTCATGCTACCAATGATTGTAATACTTTTCATCAGCAAATACAATCGGCCAATAATAAAGGTTGTTTAAAGTTCCATGAGATGCAAGTTGACGAAAATCCTTTCCCTACTAATGCCTTTGTGAATAGTCTTGAGTTGTCAAATCCTAAGGTGCTCATTCGTCGAGATCAAGCTGAAAAGGCTAAGGCAAAGAATGTGATCATTGGAGAGCAAAGGCCTGACGAGAAGGTGCTACTAGAGGAGATCCCCACGGTTTCAACAAAGATTTCAACGGTTGGGGGCAAGATAAGATAGGGAAGACCGGTAGTGTGTTGACCGGTCTGACCAGTGCCAAGGTCAGTCTGATTGGTGCTCCGACCGGTGTCTCATACAGGTCTGACCGGTGCCTCCAGAAAGGTTCGAAATGCTCCAAGCATAAAAAAGAGCAAGGCCAAGTTTTGAAGAACTCTTGGCCATGTAAAAGAGGAAGGGAGCTGTTAGGAATCAAAGTAATCAGCCAAATGGTGCAAAGGGCGTAAAAGCACCACCAAGGCATGAAGGTATACACCATCAACTAGGTAATCCTGCACCTGCACTATATCCTTTTGTTGGATCAGTTATGCCAAGCTCTTAGTAATATCTTTGTTATTATTCACCTGTGGATTATAGTAGTATGTACATGAACTCATATATGATTCAATATCCTATTACATACTCAAGTTATGGTGCATTACAAAGGTCGGTTGTTTGCAATAGCAATCAGGTCAAAAATAATTTGCACACTACTATTAAGCAAGGTGAGAATAGCGTCAAGAAAAATTCTAAGGGTATACAGCCGAGGTGGTGTCCCTCAGGCTTGTCCCATACTCAAAGGAGGAGATTGAAAAGACTGCACAAGCGAGGAGCGTTGGAGCAACAAATTGAAGAGAAGCCAGCCAAGTCAACACGGACCCGAAAGGAGTGGAGGCCGAAGCAGGTGTCAACCTCGACTTAAGCAAACATGTATACGGCTAATGTTTTGTTAGACATCGTCCTAAGTGTTTTTTAGTTTAGAAGAGTGTTTTTTAGCACGTGTCCTTTGCCAAAAAATAGGGGGCATATGTTGACACTCAAAATAGGCACACGGCCGACCAGGCTAGACAGACCTGTCCGAACGGTGCCCAAAGGCGGTCTGGCCGGTCCTGGCCACTGTAGCTGGTCCAGCAAGCCACACTGGCCTGACTGGTGACTATATTGGTCTGACCAGTGCCCCCGTGTCTGAACCAAATCAAGCAGTCCTGATAGGGTTAGACTTGTAAAAGGATTTCCTTGCAGGGCAAGTCCTCCCATCCTAATAAATATGAAGGGTCACGGCCGATTGAGTTCATCATCCAATCGGTAAAAACATTTATCTTTTATTATCTCGTATTTACTTTTATCTCTTCCCAACCTTTTCCAATCTACTAATTGTTGTTCTTCCTTCACCTCTGCAACGTCTGAAGGCATTCTAGGTGGCCTTGCCGACCCTAGAAAAACCCTACATGCGCCGCCCTGACGGGATCCTGCCCGGGCGACGTTTGGAGGTCTACCACCGGGATTCACCAGCGACCGGTCTGACCGGTCCGCCACACTAGTCTGACCGGTGTCGAAGCAGAGGTGCTGTGACAACTGCCTTTGCGTGCTTGTTGGCCTTTAGAAAGGTGCCAACAGTGAGGAATAATGTACTGAGAGACAATGTGGAGAAGAGAAAGATTGCTTTGATCCATGTGCCCACCCAAAACCAACTAGCCGATATATTTACCAAACCACTTGACCAAGCCACTTTCACCCGCTTGCGGGGTGACTTGGTGTTTGTCTGTTTTCTTGAGTTGGTGGTGGGAGCTCCTTTGTAGCATAGTACCATATTTACTTTATGCATGACATTGCATTTGTATCATGATGTATAGGCATCTTTGCATCTTAGGTTGTTTGCATTTGTATCATATGCATTGTGGTAGGATGAGCTTCTCCTATATACATTGATGACCTCGATTTGCTATGTGTGAGCTTTTGAGCATGTTTGATATGATTTTGTGATGGATAACTATGCTCTTGAATTTGCTATATATACATGTTGAGATGGCTATTTTTGGAAAATGCTACGATAGGCCCTCTCTTTTGAGTTTAAGCCTTTCATGATCTTATTGTGCTTTGGTGGTCTTCATCATGCTTAATTTGTGCTTGGATAGCTTATTCTTTTCACTTGGGGTCAAAGACCTATTTGTCATTGTGAATGTTTAACCCATGTGATACCTTCTGGGGGAGCATAAGCTTCTTTTTGCCACAAAGGCACTTCATGTACCATTTTGTGCTTAAATTTGAAAAATGAAATTGGTATTTATGAAATGCCTATGCTTGAAGTTATGCTCTCATTTGATTCAGGTCATAAATGCTTTAAATGATTTTATTTGGGTGCTAAACCATTGCATGTTGTCTACCATGAGAAGTCTCATTTTAAGAAGTAGACACATGGCTCGGTGGCTTTAACATGACATGAGATGATTGTGGGTGTTTGCAATGATCTTGTGATGAGAATGTGTGACCTAGCATGATGTTTGTATGATCTAGATTCACTTTAGCATGTTTTGCTCATGTTTAGGTCTTTGCTCATGTTAGGGAAATTTTTCGCAAAAATGCTTAATTTGATCATGCTTTTGTCATATGCCTATATAGCTTTACTATCTTGATGGTTGTGCTTTTACAGAACTGTGGAATGTCTTGCTTGCTAATTTGCTCACTTGTAGCATTTTGTGGTTCTCATTGTCTATTTTGAGAAGCTCTAGGTTGAATCTTTTCGAAATATGCCTTGATTCATGCATTGTGAACAAGGGGGAGAAGTTTGTGCATTAAAAATGCATCTGGGCATGTCTAGAAGGTTTTCAGGTTGTTTCGGCAAATTTGGGAGCATATTTTGATAGGACGGTCACATAGGGTAGTCTGACCGTCCCTGCCTGTAATGTGACCAGCCAGGCGGTGTGACCGGCTTGGCCAGTGCAGAGCGAGTTTTGCTCTCTGTCATGCATTTGCAAGTGGTTCTTTGCATACATGTGTTCAGGGGGGTTGCATTTGCTCAGGGGGAGTGTGCATGTGTTGAAGAGGAGCTACTTGTGTCATTTGAGTTTATGCTTTGGTGGTTTCCTACTTCTGAGCTTTGGATTTTGTCTCAGTTGTGTTGAGCCATTGCCCTTGCCTTAGGGGACTCAGACTTTGTCTTTCAGGTGATCCGGTTTTTGCTTCTGTTTGGCTTTTTGATCACTTGATTGAGTTTTGTTTGTTTCTTTTCTTTTATTTCTTTTTCATTATGGGTTACTATGTGTGTTGTCAATGCACTCATCAAGGTGGAGATTGAGGACATGTGTGGTCCGAGGACCAAAGAGATGGTCGCTTCTTAGTGATGAGTGATTGACAATGTGGTGTGTAGTGACTCTTATCCTAGTGTTGCAGGTGTCGGTTGCGGCTTGATTCACGTGGTGCAGGTGAAGAACAAGCGTGAAAGGTCTATGCCTGTGTGGCCTCCGAGGAGTGGAGAGACAAGTAGGCTTTTTCCGAGGCACCCGGTGGCCGACGGGATCAAGTGCGGGCCGCATGCGGGCAAGAAGAGCAAGAGGAGGTCGGGAACATGGAGCCGGTGCAAGGTAGCAGCTAACAACTGAAGATTGCACACAGGATTTGTTGGTTTGGCCACAAAACCGACACTGCGTCGGGATGACCGTGGCAGCTAAGTCATGAGTGGGATTGGTGTGTAGGCTGCACCAAGTCCGCGGGGTTTGCAATGGTTTGGCCACAAAACCACTAGGTTACTTGGCTGAGCCACAAAGCCAAGATCGAAGATGCGACGGAACTTGGACGGCCAACCCAAGCCGGTCTGACCGCCCAAAAGGGGCGGTCTGACCGCGAGTGCCATGGTTCGTTGGGAAGCTTCGAAGGGGAGGACATGCAGCATGATCGCAAGGCTTGCGCGGAGTTGAAGCGAGCTGTGGTTGATGCGCATCTATCCGATGGAGAAAGGATGAGGATTCACTAGTTTCCCTTGGTGGCATGTAACTTAGTGTTATGTAACTAGGGGCAGTTTGTTCATTCGGCGCCACTCATATAAACTCTTTGAGGTGCGAGATGCGACCAACTCTTGGAACCCTAGCTCATTTGCCCCTTTGGTTTTCCTTCTCTTTGTTTCCATAGGCTAGCTAGAGCTCATTACAAATCTAGAAGAGGGTAGGATAAAGGGAGGTTGCTAGCCTCTTTGTGTAGAATCTTTCCTCGGTATGTATGGAAGATTTGGAGATCATCCTTGTGCCTCTATGTGATTTGCTTCTGATTCCCTGGCTTTTCTTTATGTGATTTTCGGAGGCCTTTTCTTGGGAATTTGGTGGTGAATTGTTGCAGGCATTTCTTTGCGGGATTCTTGGTGGGTGTCACGCATGAGGACCCTGTGCCTCTTTTCTTAGTAATCATGCCCCTCCAAACCCGTGGGAAAGCCTTCGATTTTGGTAGTTTTCGTGGTTCCTCGAGTTCGTGACCAAGAGGCCTAAGATTCGCTATTCTGTTTGATTGAGAGCGTTTCGGTGGATATCCTTTGGTGTAGAGGTCTCCAAGATGTGACCCAGCTATCCCTGAAGTTTCGCTACAATCTGTGGGGTGAACTAGGAGATCGATCGATGGGAAGTTGGGAGTTGACCCGCGCTTGAGTTTCTTGAGGGTGGCGGTCTAACCACATAGGGGAGGCGGTCTGACCGCCCTTGGCCTCGTCAAGGTGGAGTTTGGTTTTTCCTATGTTTTCCTCTGGGAGCAAGTTTGCCTTGATCAGAGGAGTCTTCACATAAAATCTTGGAGTGTTTCGAGTTTGTTTGCTTTGTTGTAGAGTTGCCTTGTGCTAGGTGATGCGGACACCACGAGTACATCTACACCAACAGCACCTTAGGCGCCTCCAGATGATCCACCACTTCAGGCGCCACCAGTTGGGCCAATTACTCGGGCACGTGTGAGAGAATTAAACTACATCATGCTGTCAAAGAACGAAGGTCCAGAAGCACAGAGGAAGGCCCAAGAGAGGTCCACGATGGGGCACCTAGGGTTGGACACCGCCCCCCTCTCCTGCCGCGCGCCCCCTCTCCTCCCTTCCTTGTTTGGGGCTGCATCCCCTTTATTTAGTCATAGTCCCTTTTGTTTACAACTCGAGTTTTGTTTCACATGTAGCTTTAGCTACACCAGAACACGCACAAATACGTGTTGTCCTCTGTGATTCACAACTCCACCTTCGAGTGATATTAAGATTGCTCGCCTCAGATTCTTGTTCGTTCTTCGATTGCGTACAGGAATTGATCTTCGTGATCAGGCTGATCTTACGCCAGCAAGGTTGGTAACCATCGGGAGTTGGTTCAGCGATTGCATTGGCGCTTCGAGTCTCGCTCGTCGTAGTCGGATCGTGAGGGTCGCCTCCCACCAGATCGAAGTTATCTCCATTCACCGAAAATCAGGCATTCCGCCTCTATCAAGTGGTATCAGTTTTCCAGGTTGATCGGTGAGTTTATCGAGTGTTTTTACCTTCCTACAGTCCACAAAAAACCAAACAAAAATTTATTTTCAGGTTAGATCCTTATCCCAGCAACCTTTTTAGCCTCACACATTCTTTCAATACTTTGTGTTGTTGAATTTGTGTGCTTTACACTTCAATTGTTGTTGATTACTTGTGATTCTATCCTTTGTTTCTTGTTTTTCTTCTAACCCTAGTTCGCTGCCGTTTCTCTCCGCTGCTCGTCCAACCACCACCCCGCAGCACTCCCCCTCGTGTGAACACGCGTTGACCCTACCATGGTCCCTGGTAGCGCACGCTGGCTCCCTCCCATGGTTTTCCCCCTTCCTGCCTTTGCGTTTCGGCAAGTTATCAAAAAAAGGAAAAGAAAAAAAGGAAAGAAAAAAAAGGGAAGAAAAAAAGGCAATAAAAAAAACAAAAAGTCCAAATAGGAAGGGAGACGGACACCGATCCCACGCGTGCCCTGCACCCCTAGGTCGCGCCCTTCCTGGGCGACGTTGAGTCCACCTGCCCAGGTCACCTTTCGAGCCCTTCCCCACGCACGCCCCCCTCTTGCCCCATGTCGTGCCATCTTCTTTTTACTGGAATACCACTGTACTTTCGAAAAAAGTGTGTGTCACAACTTGCTGTTTGAGATCCTCTATGTTCATATTATTAGTTTTGAGGACTCCTAAAAAACAGAAGAAAAAAAAAGAAAAAGAAATCAGCAATTTGTTGCACCCTCTCCATTGTTGCCACCTTCCTTGCTGTCCTTTAGGTTTCACCTGTTTCCAGTAGCTTTTGTACATGATTTAGCACTATAATTCAACTTTGCATCTATTGTATGATTGTGTTAATCCATGCTCTGAGTGCAGCCTACCCAGAACTCCACATATTTCTACGACGACCAGATTTTGTTTCTCCAGGCAATCGTTGCTCCAATCTTTCGCGAGTTCCACCAGTTGGTTGGGGCTGCACGATGGGGTGCCTATGGTTGGCCGCCGTCCCCCCTCTCCTGCCGCGTGCCCCTCCTCCTCCATTCGTTGTTTGGGGCTGCGTCCCCTTTATTTAGTCATTGTCCCTTTTGTTTGCAACTCGAGTTTTGTTTTACATATAGCTTTAGCTACACCAAAACACACACAAATACGTGCTGTCCTCTGTGATTCACAACTCCACCTTTGAGTTATATTAAGATTGCTCGCCTCAGATTCTTGTTCGTTCTTCGATTGCGTTCAGGAATTGATCTGCCTGATCAGGCTGATCTTGCGCCAGCAAGGTTGGTAACCATCGGGAGTTGGTTCAGCGATTGCATTGGCGCTTCGAGTCTCGCTCGTCGTAGTCGGATCGTGAGGGTCGCCTCCCACCAAATCGAAGTTATCTCCACTCACCGAAAGATCGGGCATTCCGCGTCTATCAAGTGGTATCAGTTGATTGTTGAGTTTATCGAGTGTTTTTACCTTCCTAAAGTCCACAAAAAACCAAACAAAAATTTATTTTCAGGTTAGATCCTTATCCCAGCAACCTTTTTAGCCTCGCACATTCTTTCAATACTTTGCGTTGTTGAATTTGTGTGCTTTACACTTCAATTGTTGCTGGTTACTTGTGATTCTATCCTTTGTTTCTTGTTTTTCTTCTAACCCTAGTTCGCTGACGTTTCTCTCCGCTGCTCGTCCAACCACCACCCCACAGCACTCCCCCTCGCGTGAACATGCACCGACCCTACCACGGTCCCTGGTAGCGCACGCTGGCTCCCTCCCATGGTTTTCCCCCTTCCTGCCTTTGTGTTTTGGCAAGTCATCAAAAAAAAGGAAAGAAAAAAAAGGCAATAAAAAAGCAAAAAGTCCAAACAGGAAGGGAGACGGACACCGATCCCACGCGTGCCCTGCCCCCTAGGTCGCGCCCTTCCTGGGCGACGCAGAGGCCACCTGACTTGGTCACCTTCCGAGCCCCTTCCCCACGCACGCCCCCCTCTTCCCCCACGCCGTGCCATCTTCTTTTTACCGGAATACCCCTGTACTTTTAGAAAAAGTGTGTGTCGCAACTTGCTGTTTGAGATCCTCTATGTTCATATTATCAGTTTTGAGTACTCCTAAAACAACAGAATAAAAAAAGAAAAAGAAATCAGCAATTTATTGCACCCTCTCCATTGTTGCCACCTTCCTTGCTGTCCTTTAGGTTTCACCTATTTCCAGCAGCTTTTGTACGTGATTTTGCAATATAATTCAACTTTGCATCTATTGTTTGATTGTGCTAATCCTTGCTTTGAGTGCAGCCTACCCAGAACTCCACATATTTCTACGACGACCAGATTTTGTTTCTCCAGGCAATCGTTGCTCTAATCTTTCGCGAGTTCCACCGGTTGGTTGGGACTGCACGATGGGGCACCTAGGGTTGGCCGCCGCCCCCCCTCTCCTGCTGCGTGCCCCCTCTCCTCCATTCGTAGTTTGGGGCTGCGTCCCCTTTATTTAGTCTTTGTCCCTTTTATTTACAACTCGAGTTTTGTTTTACATATAGCTTTAGCTACACCAGAACATGCACAAATACGTGTTGTCCTCTCTGATTCACAACTCCACCTTCGAGTGATATTAAGATTGCTCGCCTCAGATTCTTGTTCGTTCTTCGATTGCGTACAGGAATTGATCTGCCTGATCAGGCTGATCTTGCGCTAGCAAGGTTGGTAACCATCGGGAGTTGGTTCAGTGATTGCATTGGCGCTTCGAGTCTCGCTCGTCGTAATCGGATCGTGAGGGTCGCCTCCCACCAGATCGAAGTTATCTCCACTCACCGAAAGATCGGGCATTCCGCCTATATCAAGTGGTATCAGTTGATCGGTGAGTTTATCAAGTGTTTTTACCTTCCTACAGTCCACAAAAAACCAAACAAAAATTTATTTTCAGGTTAGATCCTTTTCCCAACAACCTTTTTAGCCTTGCACATTCTTTCAATACTTTGCGTTGTTGAATTTGTGTGCTTTACACTTCAATTGTTGCTGGTTACTTGTGATTCTATCCTTTGTTTCTTGTTTTTCTTCTAACCCTAGTTCGCTGCCGTTTCTCTCCGCTGCTCGTCCAACCACCACCCTGCAGCACTCCCCCTCGCGTGAACACACGCCGACCCTACCACGGTCCCTGGTAGCGCACGCTGGCTCCCTCCCACGGTTTTCCCCCTTCCTGCCATTGTGTTTTGGCAAGTTATCAAAAAAAGGAAAAGAAAAAAAGGAAAGAAAAAAACAAAAAGTCCAAACAGGAAGGGAGACGAACACCGATACCACGCGTGCCATGCCCCCCTAGGTTGCGCCCTTCCTGGGCGACGCTGAGGCCACCTGCCCAGGTTGAAGGACCGAATAGGCGACAAGACAGGGGGGGAGTGAATGGGAGCCGATAAAAATTATTCCCGAAGGTCAAACTCAGCCTATACCCTTATTGCCACTCCGAGTTCTCGCACACACCAAAGAATCTCAAAACAAGGCACAAAAAAGCCCACAAGATCAAGAGACACCCCTAGAAGCAAACCGCGGAAGCACAAGACAAGAAACAAAGCACATGGCAAATTCTGGAAACGCCAGGCGCGGACTGTCCGGCTGGCACGAGCGGACTGTCCGCTTGTGTACGACGGACTGTTCGCCAGTCATCCCCGGACTGTCCGAAATAAGCAGCAGAACCACCAGAGATGCACCCCGAAATTCAGACTGTCCGCCTAGGCCACGCGGACTGTCCGCCAGTGTCGCGGACTGTCCGTGAAGGCAACGCGGACCGTCCGTCCACCTCGCTGGAAACCCCAGACAAATCTCAAGCCACCTTAGACAAAAACTCGGCCATGCGGACTGTCTGTGAAGGACTCGCGGACTGTCCGCCAAACCTCTTGCAACAAAACCCTAGGGCCGAAACGGATCGAAACGCGAACGTGTAAGAACACAAAGAACACGAGCACTATTCAGCAGCGCGCGGACTGTCTGCCAAGATACCGCGGACTGTCCTCGTGTTGCGAACAGAGCTAAAAACTGCTCGACCCGCGGGGTCAACTCCACAACTCCATCACCGGATCTCCCGAACGCAAAAGCTCTTGAGACAAGATTTTGGGGAGATGGTAAGCAACACAAGAGGAAGCTATGCCCCAAAAAATCTCGACCTCTAAGCCACTAAATCGCCGAGAATCGCTGATCACACAAACCACCACCAAGAACTTGAACTCCGGCCAAAAACTCACGAATCAAAGGCCTTTGAGGGGTCAAGATCACACACAAAGATGCGCAAGGCATCCACCCATGGTCCCCTCAAAGAAATCCGAAGGAAAATGCCCTCAAATCTCCGAAACGAGCGAAGAACGAAACTCCTGAAAAATAGCACCGAAAATGACACAAAAATCACAGATGACTAGGAGATCACCGCAACGCCGAATACCTCCATACATCCAGAGGTCAGAGTCTATACAGGAATCTAGCCTAAGGAATACAGAGGGAAAAGAAGCAGTTCAGAGAAATCTACCGGGGGAGGAAGCCCTAGAGTCCAAGAAGGGGAGATGCCATCCACCTCTCCGCTATTTATACGAAGTCCATCGGAGGGAGGTAAATGACCACGCTACCCCTGCAACTTGAAATGAAGATACAACCCCTCAGGGGTATTTTGGTCAAGTCTTCATCAGACGGACACGCTTCCACCGCGGCTTCGCTTCACATCGACGCAAACCCCGCGATCACACCACGTGCCCCCAGCCTCAAAGCTTCCCGAAGCTCCCGGATCACCGTCTCCGTCGCCTCGGGCCTCCGGGCTTGGTTTTGAGGCCCAAACCAAGAAACCGTCCACCGATGGTTTTGTGGGCAAACCAACAAACCCCGCGTGCAAGCTTTAGGCTCCATCCGCTACCTTGCACCGGCCCATGTTCATGGCTTCAGCACGCCAGTCCTGCACCACACAGCTCACACTTGACCCCATTGGCCACCAGTGATGCGGACATCACCGACGACACGAGTATATCTCCTCCAGCAGTACCCCAGGCGCCACCTGCACAGACTCGGGCGCAATTGTCGCCTCCACTTCAGGTCCAGGCGCCACTCCCGCCAACTGGGCCAATTACTCGGGCTCGTGCGAAGGAATTGAATTACATCATGCTGTTAAAGAATGAAGGCCCAGAAGAATAAAGCTGACCCAACAGGAGGTCCAAGTGCGGGTGCACTAGGGCTGTGAATAGTACCGCGGTACTGTAGCGCGGAACTGTTCACGCCCCCCCTCCTGCCGCCAGGGGCTGCGTCCCCTCTATTTAGATAGACCCCTCTTTTGTTTTCAGACTTGAGTTTTGTTTTACATCTAGCTTTAGCTACACCAGACCACGCACAAATACGTGCTGATCTCTGTGATTCAGAACTCCACCTTCGAGTGATAGTAAGATTGCTCGCCTCTTTTTCTTGTTCGTTCTTCGATTGCGTGCAGGAAACGATCTTCGTGATCAGGCTCACTTTGCACCGGCAAGGTTGGTAACCATCGGGAGTTGGTTCAGCGATTGCATTGGCGCTTCGGGCTTGCTCGTCGTAGTCGGATCGTGAGGGTCAACAACCACCAAATCAGATTTATCTCCACTCACCGAAAGATCGGGCACTCCCCCTCTATCAACCGGGTCCACCGAACCAAGCCTACTTGCCTCTCCATCACCCGGAGGCCACCACGGCTAAGGCCTTTCGTGCTTGTTCTTCACCTGCACCAACACGAGTCAAGCCGCAACATGTACCTGCACTGTTAGCCAAGCATCAGTCCACACAACGTTGACAATCACTCATCACTAAGGAGCGACCCTCCACTAGTCCTCGGACACACCTGGTCCTCAATCTCCCCCTTGATGAGTGCATTGACAACACCCATAGAAATCACATAGAGAAAAAGAAAAGAAAACAACCACGAACACAAACCTCCAACAAGCGATCCAATGCCAAAGAACAAGCGAAAAACAAGATCACTCGCCAGACCAAGTCTCGGCCCCCCTAAGACAAGGGCAACGGCTCGACACAGCCGAGACAAACCAAAACTCTCGAAGAGGACATCACAAAGCACAAAACTCACGCAAATCTAAAGGAGCTCCCCCTGCACATATGCAAACTCCCCCTGAGCAAATGCAACCTCTTCTTCTCAATTTTTCTTCTCACATGCAACATCTCACAAATGCATACCAATTTTTCCACAAAACTCTCCCCTTATCATACACATTCTCCCCCTTGTTGACAATGCATGAACCAAGGTATATGAAGATCTTCCCCTTGTTTTCATGAAAAATGTATGTCAAAGCATATAAACAATCTACCAAGCTTCTCAAATATAAAGAGCACAACAAAATGCTACATATGAGAAATAGAGCAAGTAAAGTAGATATGGTGTAGTTAGCACATTGCCATCAAGAAGGTAGAGACATATAAGCATGTGACATGGCCAAAAACAATTTTAAGCAAATTTTTACAAAAAAACATTCATCTCATAAGCAAGACCCTATCCATACCAATTTGAGCACAAATACACTAGATCATCCAAAGTTTATGCAAGATCACAAATTCTCATCACAAGATCATTATAAACGCCCACAAGCTACTCAAGTCATGTTAAAGCCACCGAGCCATGTGTCTACTTCTTAAAATGAGACTTCTCATGGTAGACAACATGCTACAGTTTAGCACCCAAGATATGAATATCAAAAGCATAAAATCATAATTAGGAGCTCATTTTTCAAGCACAAGGCAATTCATACACCCATTTCATTTTGAAGTTTAAACATGGTACATGAAGTGACTTTGCGGCAAAAAGAAGCTTATGCTCCTCCCCAAGCAAGCAAAAGGGCTAAACATTTATAATGACAAACAGGTCTTTGACCCCAAGCAAAGAGAACATGATTCTCAAGCACAAACTAAACATGATATAGGCATTTAAGCACAAATTGAGCATAGACCAGCATCTACTCGTGAGAGACATCAATTTAGCATTTTCATAAAAGAAGGCTATCTCAACACAAATATATGACAAAACCATCAAGAGCATAGCATTCACATCCACAGTTTACCAAACATGCACAAATCTCACATATAGCACATCGGTGATCAAAGTATATAAGAGAAGCTTTTCCTAGCACAAGTGATCCAAAGATGGCTATGCTACCAGGTTTTGTACATAAAGTAAAATGCAGGAATGAAATGCAACAAAGTGAAACATATGACACATATATACATAAGAAGCTCCAAGACTCAGCTAGAAAGGAAAGCACACCCCAAGTTCACCCCGCAAGCGAGTGAAAGTGACTTGGTCAAGTGGTTTGGTGAAAATGTCGGCTAGCTGATCTTGGGTAGGGACATAGGACAAAGATATGTTTCCCTTCTCAACACTGTCCCTCCGAAAGTGGTACCTCACTTCTATGTGTTTCGTTTTGGAGTGGAGGACAGGGTTTTTGGCTACACTTATGGCACTGGTGCTATCACAGAAAAGTGGAACCTGGGAGCACTCCTCACCAAAATCACTCATGGTGTAGGTCATCCAAAGCAGATGTGAACAACAACTAGCAGCAGCTACATACTCGGCCTCTGTAGTGGCCTGGGCTACACTGGATTTCTTGCGAGATGACCAAGAGACCAAAGAAGAACCGAGAAACTGGCAACACCTAGAGGTAGACTTGCGGTCCAATCGACACGCTGCAAAATCAGCATCGGAGTACCCGTGAAGTCTGAGTGTCGAGGAGGCAGAATACCAAAGACCAAACTCAGGAGTGTAGTTCAAGTACCTGAAAATCCGCTTGACGGCCTGCCGATGTGAAGTTCTCGGAGAAGCCTGAAAACGAGCGCACAGACACACACTGAACTGTATGTCCGGCCTCGTCACCGTCAAGTAGAGGAGGGAGCCGATCATGCTCCGGTACTCCTTCTGGTCCACGGGTTCGCTGTCCTCGTCCGCATCCAAAGTTGTAGTGGTACTCATCGGTGTAGTCAGCGGCTTGGAGTCGTTCATGCCAAACTTCTTCACCATGTCCCTGGTGTACTTCGCCTGATGTACAAATGTCCCGTCCTTGCACTGCTTGTTCTGGAGGCCTAAGAAAAACTGTAGCTCGCCCATCATGGATATCTCAAATTCCCTGCTCATGTCATTTGCAAATCTGGCAACAAGATCATGAGAAGAGCCACCAAAGATTATGTCATCCACGTATATCTGAACAATCAAAAGGTCATTCCCATGCTTAAGGAGAAACAGGGTCTTATCAACTGTGCCCATCACAAACCCCTTACTCGGCAAAAAGCCTCTCAACCTGCCATACCAAGCTCTAGGTGCCTGTTTCAACCCATAGAGCGCTCTCTGGAGTTTGTATACATGGTGTGGGTATTTCTCGCTCTCAAACCCCGGGGGTTGCCTCACATGCACTTCTTCCTCTATCACCCCATTCAAGAAAGCACTCTTGACATCCATTTGGTACAACTTGAACCCTTTAGCCACGGCAAAGGCTAGATGGATCCTAATTGCCTCCAAACGGGCCACAGGAGCAAATGTCTCCTCATAATCTATCCCCTCCTTCTGGTTGAACCCCTGCGCCACCAACCTCGACTTGTTTCTCACAACCATCCCATTCTCACCCTCTTTGTTCTTCCACACCCACTTGGTACCTATGGGACGACAATTTGGTGGTGGATCGACTAACACCCAGACTTGGTTTCTCTCAAAATTCTCCAACTCCTCATGCATGGAATTCACCCAATTCTTGTCAGACAAAGCGTGTCGAATATCTTTGGGCTCAAAAGAAGCGACAAAAGCAGAGTGAGCAAAATGAGAAGTGTTCCTTGACCTCGACCGTGTAGTGCGTTCATGAAGGTCACCTATGATCGTCGTCGGTGGGTGATCGATCTGTACACGCCGGGGAACCTCTCGCCTGGACACAATCTCCCCCTCAGCAGCAGCCTCCACTCGAACAGCCTCAGTCGTAGTGGGTGTAGGGGATGGTCCATCCTCGATCGTCGTCGTAGTAGTGGAAGTAGCGTGTACACGATCTGCCACAGGAGCACCACCATCATCATCATCGTCATCTCCATCTCCATCCTTCTCATCCTCAAAGATCCTCGCTCCAATCTCCTCATCACCTGCACACTCAAAAGCAGAAGAGCTACATGGTTGTGTCTCGTCGAAGGTTACCTCGCAAGTCTCCATGATTCGGTTAGTGTCAAGGTTGAGCACACAATATGCTCTAGAGTGAATTGCATAACCAAGGAAAATACCATCGAACATCTAGACTCGAACTTATCCAACTTGCCCTTCTTCAGAATGAAACACTTGCATCCAAAAGCTCAAAAGTGACTCACCATGGGTTGTCGTCCATGCATCAGCTCATAAGAGGTCTTCTTCTTGAAAGCACGAAGGAAAATGCGATTTGAGACATAGCAAGCGGTATTGACCGCCTCGGCCCAGAAACGCCTAGGAGTCCTATGCTCATCGAGCATCATCCTGGCCATCTCACAAAGGGTCCGGTTCTTCCTCTCCACTACGCCATTCTGGCAAGCGACGTATGGAGAAGAGTACTGATGATCGAGACCAAGATCTCTCAAAAGGCATCGAAATGAGAGTATTTAAACTCCGTGCCATTGTCACTGCGTATAGATCGAATGGCATCACCATGTCTCTCATTATTCAACCTCAAGATCAAGTCCCGAACAAAGCCAAATGTCTCGCTCTTATCCTCCAAAAAGAAAACCCAAGAGTACCTCGAAAAATCATCAACAACCACAAGAACATATCACTTCCCACCCGCAGAGCGAACACGAGCTGGCCCAACCAAATCCATGTGCAACAGCTCACAAGGTCGCTCAGTCATGACCGCAGTCAGAGGGGCATGAGAAGCAGCAACCATCTTTCCATGCCGACAAGAAGCACAAACCAAATCCTTCTCGAATTTCAACTTAGGCAATCCTCGGACAAGATCAAGACCACTCAAGCGAGAAAGCAACTCAAAGCTCAAGTGTCCCAACCTCCTATGCCATTTCCAAAGCTCGGCTGAAACGCCAGCAACAAAGCATCGAGGAGGACCAACAGACTGGGAAAAATCGGCACGGAAAATTTGACCCTCGGGGACGATCGTACAGACAAGATCGCCTCGAGAATCAAGCACACGAGAAACACCCGACTTAAAACGAACCTCAAAACCTTTGTCGAGTAATTGAGATACTGACAACAGGTTAAAACCTAGTGACTTGACCAGAACCACACTTCTTAAGGTCACCTTGCTACTCACCTTCACCATACCTTCAGCAAGCACTCGTCCTCTCCCATTATCCCCGAAAGTGATGTACTCCCTCATACTCACCGGGGTGAGGCTGGAGAACCACCCACGATCTCCGGTCATGTGTTGTGAGCAACCGGAGTCGATCAACCAAAAGTTCTCCAAGCCTCCCACCTGCAATCAAAAAACGAGAATGAGAATGAGCAAGCGACTCAACACTGGGGTTAGTACCAAGAGAGTCAAACCAGTGTCGAGCCATTTGCTCAAAAGAAGGATTAGCAAAATCCATCCTACCAAAACCTCTAGGCGGAGTCCTCTCACGCCTACCACCAAAGGACCTGTCATGTCTCACTGGAGGAGTACGCACACCACGAGGGGGAAAATGTGGCCCGTAGTCTATCTGAGACCCAAAGCTCCGATCGTGCCTCCCAAACTCGTAACGGTCCCGAGAAGGAGCATGTCGAGCCAACTCACCACACCCAAACCCAACACGCCTATCTTTCTGAGGGAAACCACCTCCACCTCCACGAGTGGGAACAGTACGCACATACACCTCACCCCTAGGTAGAGACCCTCCACGAGGCTCAGGCACACCACGAGAAAGGTGGTACCTGTCCTTGTTTGCCATCTCCCTAGCAAACCTCTCATCTCTCTTCCTCCGGAAACAAAACTCATCCTTATGCCCATCCCTCCCACAATACTCACAATGGAAGCGGATCGGCACTGGCTTAGGCTGTGGCTTCTCTACAAGGTTCTCCCCAGCTTTCTCTCCTGACTTCCCACCAAAGACACTCCCCTGGGTGCTCACAAACTTGATGGGTTTTTGGTAGTTTTCAGATTTGTGGGGGAACACTGGTGGATCTGGTGTTGTGTCTAGCTTGTTTCTGAGGTGGTTTGGTTTGGGTGCAAATTTGTTCATCGGTGTGGTATGTGGTGGAATGGGAATCTCCCCAGCTTTCTCTTCTCCCTCACCACTCTTCTCACCACACTTGTCAGCCCCCAATGCCTGACCATCAAACCTCTTGAACTGAGCTAACATCAAACTCAATTGTGGCTCATGCCCAGACAACCACCCCATTATTTTTCTCAATTCATCATTTTCATCCTGCAGACGATCAACATAGTGTGCCAGTTCCATGTTTTTTAAAGCATGCATTTCACAGGTTGAACATGATGTAGGAAGAGGAACTTTCAATGCCGCCTCAAGAGAAACAATTCTGGTGTGAGATTCGTCTAGCCTAGCATGCAAAATAGGACATGAGGTACAAGCTCCTAACAAAACTGGCCTAGACTTCAATTCATCACACTCAATCCTAACCACATCTAGTTCCTCAAGAGTAGAGGCATGTTTCTCCTTGAGAGCAGTCAAATCAGCAAGAAAAACTGACCAATCACCACAGTCAATCTCATAAGACACCACATGAGCAGATTTCAAAGACCCTATCTCATTTCTAGCATCCATAAGCAAGGATTCAAGCTCAGCTATCTTATCCTTAACATCACCCAACAAAGACCTAAATTCCCTCTTCTCCTTGTTGGTCTTTCTAAGCACATCATCACGGTTATCAAGCAACTCATTCAGCCTAGCATTCTCCTCTAGCAAGAAGTTGGGATCTTGTCGTACCTCTTCCTCAGAATTGGAGTTCGAATCCGAGATGTACCTCCCACCCTTCTTGAAGTGCGCCATGCCGCAAAAGCCTCCTTGTGCGACGAAGCTTAGGCCGGTGAAGTTCTTGCCCGTGTGCCGCTTGTCCTTGCGCTTCTCTTGCTCTTCCTCGCTGCTCGAGTCGGAAGAAGCATCGCTTGATGTCGAGTCGATGTCGCTTGCTCCGGCCACCATCGCTCGAGCGGTCTTCTTCTTGTACCCGCTACTCTTCTTGTGCCTTCTCTCGCCCTTGTCCTTGTGCTTGTCCTTGTAGTCGTTCCGGGAGCGGTGCTTGTTGTAGTCGTGCTTGGGCTTGTTATTGTAGTCATTCTTGATCTCCATGGCTTCAGGGCATTCGGCGATGAAGTGCCCGTGCTTCCCGCACCGATAGCACATCCCCGAGCTCCGCCTTGCATTCTTGCGGTTCTCGTACATCCGCCCAAACCTCTTGCTCCACAAAGCGAGATCGTCCTCGCTCAGCACCTCAAAGTCCTCATCTGGCAAAGACACAAGACAAGACAAAGAGAAACCACCAGAGTTAGCGTTAGACCTTGATCCTGAGACAAGAGCCAAACTATGAGGATCAGTGGGGCTCTCGCTCTTGGCTCTCAAGCCACGATCAACCTCTGAAGACCTGAGCTTGGAGAACAGCTCATCCAGCGTCAGCGTATCATACACGCTCGACTCCTCAATGGCCTCGACCTTGGCACTCCACACAGACCTATCCAGGGCATGCAAAAGCTTGATAGCTTGATCATGATCCGTGTATGGGAGCACTGTCACATTGGCCCTCATGTTGTTGACTATGCTAGTGAAGCGCTGAAACATAGCATCGGTCGACTCACTAGGGAGATGAGTGAAGTTCGCGTACTCTCTCCGGTAAGTGGAAAACAAACAGTCTTGCACTTGGGCATTGCCAACATGAGCATTTCTCAACTTGAGCCAAATCTTTCCGGCCACATTCTCTCCGTACACTCGCTCGAACTCCGAGGCACAGAGAGCACGGAACAAGTAATCAATGGCCTTGTTGTTGGCCTCACACATGTCCTGCGATCCTGGAAGCAGAAAACTATCTGGGATGACATAATGAGGATTCCGAGTGACCTTCCAGATCAGAGTTCCCTTCCCTTGCAAAAACACGCCCATGCGCCTCTCCCACATCGGGTAATTCTTGCCACCAAAGTGCGGAGGACCCGACCCCTTGCCATAATCGCCCATCTTTGGATCTTAGATTGGTTAGAATCAAGAAGATCCGTAATCGGCTCTGATACCAATTGAAGGACTGAATAGGCGACCAGACAGGGGGGGTGAATGGGAACCGATAAAAATTCTTCCCGAAGGTCGAACTCAACCTATACCCCTATTGCCACTCTGAGTTCTCGCACACACCAAAGAATCTCAAAACAAGGCACAAAAAAGCCCACAAGATCAAGAGACACCCCTAGAAGCAAACCGCGGAAGCACAAGACAAGAAACAAAGCACTTGGCAAATTCTGGAAACGCCAGGCGCGGACTATCCGGCTGGTACGAGCGGACTGTCCGGTCGTGTACGACGGACTGTCCACTAGTCATCCCCTGTAACACCCTAGGTGTTTATCTCTTTTTAATCAAGGTATTGACCTAAGCTAATGGTATTGAAGGAAAAAAATCAATGCAAGTTTGGTGAAGACACCACTTGAGCAAAGTTTAGTTTGGACCTGAGATCAATTTTCACTCAGAGCTTAAAACTTTTTCCAGTATGGAAGTTGTCACCAAGATTAAAGAACATGAAATTGAAGTTTGTCACCCTTGGAAATTAAGGATAAAGGAAGGAGTTTTACCCTAGCACACTTGGTCAACTTCTATAAAGGAATTTCTAAGCACATTGGATGAATTGACCAGTATTTCAAATTTTTTGCTTAGCAACTCAAAAATCTACCAATATGAGAGTTGATGGTTTCCTCAAGCCTAACATTTCATCTTTTGGATGGGAGTAATGATCTTGAGTGAAAAGTCCTGAAATATTGAAGTCAAACCCCTTTACCAAGGTCAAACCCCTATGTTCATGAACATGCCTCTAGAACTTTGGCCATATCTTCAAATTTTCCCAAAGCACTGAAAAATCGGCCACTACAAAAGTTGTGCAGATTTTCATGGGACACATTTTCTCTAATTGCCGACATTTCAAATTCGGAGTGGAATATGCTCAAAATCTTGGTCAACTCTGTTTTAAACTGTAAATCGAGTGCTGCATCCTGCCATTTTCAATCGACGTTCCCGGCCAAACTAGAGCTCAAAACATATGCCACCCTTTGCAAAAGTTGTTGCTAGTACTTCAGTCTACAATTTCTCTTTTTGGCGATTTTTGAGTTCAATTCAAAATTCTGAAGTTATCGCTTGTCAAACGTGGCTTGACCACGAGCTGTGGCGCTCTGGCGCCCAGGATCCCGCGGCCGCGAGCGTGCGCTCGTGCCCAGCGCTGCGCCGAGATGCGCCCCAGCGCCTGTGCGTCGCACGCGCCCCCGTGGCCCCCACCCTTGACAACAGGCCGAACGTCGAGGTGGGCCCACAGACCATCGCCCGAGGATGCCCGTGACCCTGTGCCCTCCCACGCGTCGCGCCCCTGCCGTGTGACTTCGCCACGCGCCGTGTCATGCGCCGCCATGCGCGCGCCAGGCTGTGCCTGCTCGACACCGCGACGGCCAACCGGCAGCGGCCAAGGCCAGCTGGCCAGGCCAGGCGTCGAGATGAAGGCAGCGCTGCACACAACCTACCTAAGCTCACCTGCACCATCCCACAGCCCTACTCCGGCTTCCAGTGCTGCTCATTGCCTTGCCCGAGCCACCCCCTCGCCGGAGCACAACTCTCGGCGGTCGCCCCCTGCTACAACCAGCCACCGGAGCGCTGTCGGTGAGCCCTTACTCCCAAGCCACTCCGTCCCCGTCCGAGCATGCGTACAGCACCACAAGCCCACGCAGAAGCTCCCGGGACCACGTGTGGACGAGCATCGCCGGCCAGCTCGCCGGAGAAGTGTCTGCAGCGGCCGGAGATCTACGCCGCCGCCGAACTCCACCGCCGGCCGTCTCTCCGCCCCGTCCAAGCCCAGGATCAAGCCCAAGGTGATCACTGTGCCCTCCTCCGCCCTTTTCCCAACCCATGTTCGCCGCCGGTGAGCCGGAAGCCAGCCATCCCCGCCGCCGACCGCAACCGAGCCCGGATTTGTGAAGATGTAGATCTTCCCGGGGTGAAATCTGTAAATGCAGGGACCTATGTGAAAAGAGAAGGGCATGGGTGTGAACAAGTTTTCTGATAAAGGAGCTGCACGAAAATAGATTCTATAGATTTTGTTTTAAATCTCTGAGATCTTGTAAAATGCATAGAAAATCAAATAAAAATCGGAAAAATGCAAATCCAAATGTTCTGTGATCTACATGAACAGATGCAACTTTTCTAGAAAGGAATTTTGTAAATTTCTTTCTAGATTTTAAATAATTTTGAATTGATCAGTTTGAATAGATTTGCAATTATTTGAGATCTATACCTGATCTGCCTATGAAATTTTAATATGTTGTTAGTCTTGATATGATTGCTTTTGTGTAAAAATATTGCACATAGATCTGTTATATATATTTAATTATGATTTAATTTTGATATATGACAGTTTAAATGTTCCTGTTTTGTATGTAATTTCTGTTTCAGAAGTTAGGGTTGATCTTTTTGCAGTAGCATGAGTATGACTAGATGTATCCATGATAAATAGATGAATATCTGTTGACTTGTTTAAATAGTTCAAATTAATTTATGTCTTAGATAGAAGTTATTGTGATCAAGCACGTTAGGCTATGTTTCTAGCCCTAATAAATTTTGAGTAACTCAAATATGTCATGTTATGGCTCTGTGTGAAGTCTTGACCATAGGTTGTATATGTATCTGTCTGTGCAAAAATGTTATGTTTATGCTAGCTAATGCTTTATAGAGTTTTCATGCCTGATCTATAGCTTAGTTTAATCTGAAATTTTGTGAGTAGCTCAGTAATGCCATGTTCATGCTCTTTGTAATTTCTTGAGGCTAGAACATGTATAGATCTTTCTGTAGAATTTAATCATGTTTAAGTCAGCTAGTTCTTTCTAGATTTTTCATGTGCAGCATAAAGCTTAGTTTGATCTAAATTGTGGGCAGTAGCTTTGTTGCCATGTAATGTGCTTGTGTTAATTTTCTCTCTGTCTGTTTGTGTGTGGAACATCCAGATTTAATTTTCGAAGTAATTCAAGCTTAATAAGTGGAATAAAAGAGAAATCAGAAATCACCTTTAATGTGCCTTGAATTTAAATCACCAAGCTTCACCAAAACACTCCCTAAACAGCACCTTTTCTTTTGGTGAAGTTAAATAAGTTAATTAATTTAAATGTGCACACAATCCCCATCAGATAAGAAAGATAAATAACAAACGTACAATTCCTTAATTAAGGAAGAGTATGCTGGATATATTCTTATCCAGGTGAATGTGCCCAACAATACACCTCATGTTTATCCTTTAAATATGAACCGAGTTCTCCCTTCTTAAAAACGAACACTTAAAGTTATGCATGTGCATGTCGTGTAGAACATCCGGTCCAGAGCTACGTGTTGGTGCCGGAAGCAGAAGGAGAGCTAGTTGAAGGAGAAGGTGAACATGTGGTTTTACAACAAGACCCGAACCAAGTTCGGAGGATCTCCAACTAACTTTGCTAGTAAAGGCAAGACCCGGAGCATAACCTATGTTTTCAACTTATGCAACTTATCTTTGCTATGTTTGTGCATTTAAGTTTCAGGAGTTGTATTGAAACCCTAGATGCATGATCTTAGGTTCCTATGTTCCAATACTAGTTGGTAAGTCGTTAGTTGCCATGCTCTAAGGACCCGGTAGAAGTCGAGTGATGTTCGTCACTCGCGAGCTATAGGTGTCTTATGTTGGAATCATAAGATTGTTGAACCTACCCGCTCATGTGGTAAGAACATGGGACCGGCTCCGGCCAAGTAGGTCTGTGGTTAAGTGTTTGAACGTACTAAACATTTGTCGGGAATGGGACCGGTAAGCCTAGTACCTTTTTGATCCAGCGAGGGAACTCTCTACCACTAATCTTGGGATTTGTTCCCCCGGCTTGCAACCGGTGGTGCATGTGTGAGACTGGAAGGATGTTGGGCCTTATGCCAGTGATCCTTGTACCAATGACTGTGGACATTGTTCCTAAACCGAGGATGATTGGGAACCGCCTGGTTGGTGTGTACCCCGCCCTGTAGGGGCTGTGGTCGTTGTGATGGGGTATGCATTCTCCCGTGTGTTTAGGTCTACCTTGCAAGGTTATTAATCGATCGATCGTCGGCCTCTCACCGTTATCCGAGATTGCTTATCCATACACTCTATGTGCCTTAATGATGGAATTGAGAAGAATATTGTTGTATGCTTAATTGTTTGCACAACTTTGCTTGTGTAGTTGCTTACCTAGTAATGGATAATTAACTAGAATTTTGAGCTAAAACTCGAAAGTAAGGACATACTCTTTGTTGCTTTTCAGCAAAAGAAACCCACTAGCCAAAAAGCTTGCATGTCTAGAGAGTTGGTGATTTTCCATCACCCGACGGTTAAGTCTTGCTGAGTATTAGTATACTCAGCCTTGCTTTGTTGATACCTTTTGCAGGTGTTGATGTGTTGATGGTATTCGTGGGCTGGTTCTCTCCCACCCTTTGGGAAGTGAGTGGGAAGATGACGGTGCTTAGTGATATCATGGATGGTCTCCCGTGATGTCGCTTATGACGTTTAGTATTTTATTTCCGCTGTGTTTTCAAACTCTGAACAGTTTACTTCCCTGTATGGAACTGGTTTTGTAATAATGAATAATTGATGAATATGATGTGTTAAGGTTGTTTTAATTATCTCTGAACTCACCGTCGTGTGAGTCTTAGTGTACAATCTTCGATCCTTTGTTATAAGTGATTTACCGGGTTTGACCCAGCAGATATCGACAAGTTAACTCCTCTTTAACGCATAATGACCGAGAGGATAGGTTATGTGTGTTAAATCGGAATTAATTTGGACAGTTCTGTCACAGCTGGTATCAGAGCTTGGTTGTACACCAGAGATAGTAAAACCACCGTAATAACATGTTTTTGGAATAAAACTTGCAACATTAAGGTGTGTTTGCAAAATGCGCTAGGAACGCTAAGGATTAACTAGTTCGAGAGGCCATAAAGGGATTTTTGGGTTCTTTCAGGTGGCTAGTACTCTATGGTTTATCTAAACTAACTCCCAGCACATTTTATTATCTGTCAAAACTTACTTTCTCGCACAACCATACTAGTTCATCACGTTTTGCTATACGTGGTGGTGCCACATGGAAGTCATGTGAGGGATGGATGGGACCTAGTCCAAAGGGAACCCACTGTCGCGTCTGTGTCTCGCCACGTTTTGACATACGTGAGCATGATTCCGCATTACGAACATGTGAAGGGGGACGCCCTCCATTCAAAAGGAGCGTGTCTCAGGTTGGACGCTGTCCATGCAGCGTTAAACGCATGGGTGCCGTTTCTATAGTAAACGATAATGTTTGTGGACGCTTTCGTGAGTGCTGGTACGAAAGGTTCGAGATGTTCTGTGATTTTCTGTAGGTACACTGACCTCAATTCATAAGTGCTAAGATCGAGTAGAATTCGACTAGCTATTATAGGGAGAGTCGTATATTGTGCCATGCCACCGGCGCTAACTTCGATCTTGACAAGGAATTGTCTGTGAGGACGAATAGGTTTTTGCATGCATCATGTTAAAATCATTAAAACTGAATATCAAAGATAATAAGTACAACTTGAAATCTCTTTCATCCAAGTTTTTGTCAAGTAGCTTAAGGTCTTTCTAGTATTTGCTGAAAGATCTGCTGGTCTAAAATTTTTCGGGCTAGCAAGAGAAGTTTTCTCCAGAGGTCTTTTACTCAAAAGTTGTCTCCCATTTTACAGCGAAGATGTTGTAACATTTTCATGAGCTTTCAAACTATGAACCTATCTGTCTGAAATATTTCGACCCCCAAGATAGAGTTTGCTGAGGAAAAGTTAGATAGGAAAGTTGTTCCACATCTTGTCAAGCATCTGCTGTAAAAATTTCAGGAATTTTGGTCGAAGGAATTTTGAATTATGACCAAAATAGTGCAGCTCTGTTTGCTGATTTTCCTGAGGGACAGCCACTGGAATTTTACTTCTTTTGGCTATCTTCCTCTAGCTTTTAGCTCTACCCTTGAATACCAATTTGGTACTTCATAACCTTACCGAGTACCTGGTAAAATTTCAGAATTTTTTGCTAAGCAAAATTTCAGTTACACTAATTTGAGTAACTGCCTGTCTGCTGAAAATTTCTGACCAACAGCAAACTGAAGTTTGATTCAATCACCCCTTTTTCCCAACATTTGTAGCCCAACGGTGGACTACCAAAGTTGTTTGGAACTTCAAGTTTGGTGTGCTCGTAAAAGTTGAGTATCGTTGCACTCTTATGCTGAGAGTTATGAACTTTTTAGTAACCCTCTGCATGCTGTCCCTCAGCCAAGAAGAAGCATCGGTCTCTAAAAGTTTTTCGAGCACTTTACCCTGAGTGTCTGCCCAATTGAGCAATGCAAAGCTTGCTTCTACCTTTATAAGGATCTGGTGGAAATCAAGAACACCTAGTTCATGGTTTTTCAAATATAATAAATTTTGTATGGCTACTGAAATCTATCTTTTGTGCCAATGCATCCATCTGGTTTCTTACTTATGTTAATCTCTTTAGATGGCTAATTCTGGATCTAAAATGGTTGATGAAGAAGGATGGACCCATGTTGATTACCCCCAGGAGAGTGGTTTTCCCCTGATTTTGTGGACCACGTTGAAGGACTTTGGATATACTACTCAACCACAGTATATGTATCGTGAGTACATGAACGAAGGACAAATCTCTAGTTGCGAAGTGAAAGTGAAGATTTCAGCTTGCCCTGCAAATCCAAGCTGGGAAGCATGGGAGAGTAAGGCACAAGGCTTAGAGTGGGCTGATACCTTGCAAAAGGCTGCTCTCGAAGCACTCACCACTTTTTGTGGGAAGCATTCTGCATTGGTAGCTCACACTACAGCCAAGGTAATTCCCCTGCATGAGCATTACCATGGACAATGGACTGAGCAGGAGTCTCTCATCTCTGTTCAGGAAAACTCACATTACAACCCTAATCTGATCACCTCAGTTCGTTTCTCCAAAGCAATGTATGATACATACCAACTGTTGGTCAGAGAAAATGCAATCTATAGGAATCAAGTTAGAGAAATGGAAAGTGCCACACATGAGTTGAAGGAAGCTCAAGCCATGATAAAAGCTCTTAAGAAAGGAAGACGCAAGGATAAAGCAAAAATATTGGAACTGCGTCAAGAAATTCAGGACCAAGACTACTTGCTACATCAAGCCAACCTACACATGCTAGACCTGGAGAATCAATTAGAAGCAGTAGCAGCTCCACCACCAGGACCTGTTATTCCTCCACCTGAAGATGGTGAGAATCACCACGAGATTCAAGGAGAATCTGGAGTAGAGTCTGGATCTGCATCACTCTGAGCATTTATTTTCAACTTGAGGAAAATAAAAGGTTAACCTAGGACTAGCTAGTGCATCTAGTTTGGATGTTGTCACGAGTGTAATAAAATAAGGAGATGTACAAGTGCTATGTATGAACCACAATAGTGCGTTGCTAATGACTTGATCTTCAGAGCTTCCTCTTATTTGTTATCTTATCCTGGCAATGCAAGCATGATATCTCAGAAGACTTGTATCATTACCCTTATGTGTGTTTGTATGCTGAAGCACTCAGCTTGTCAGTAATATTGATATCCTTGAGTGGATCACTTTTAGATCTCTCAACTTCAAATTCTATCTTTCTTAACCCTGCTCACACAAATTTGAGTAAATAAGAACAATGACCCAAGTGGCAGAAATCTTTTGGTATACATGTTGACCCTCATCTTTTCCTGAAGTTTTGTCTTTTGTCAATTGAAAGTTGATACTGCCAAGCACATACCCTGAGTAAACATCTTGTTGTTTTCCTAGCACAACTTCAGAAATTCCAATAAACAAATGTAACAGATGTTTGTTTACTAGCCTTCCCTTTCTTCATAAAATCTCTATGAAACCATTCAATCTGGTCTCCTCCCATCTCAATCTCAAAGTTACCTGGTATCAAAATCAACCAAGTTATTTTGAAAGAGCATGAGCAGTCAAGGTTATCTAAAAGTCAAATACGAGGAGTTTTATACCAATCAATGATCTGTGATCCTCTCTCAGCTTCGACCAAATCCACAGACTTAGTGAAATGGAAAAGAAATAATGGACAAAAGCCTTTGACAGTTTCCCCGACAAAAATGAGTTTTAGTTTGAACTGTGGATACCCAGGATCTTCTCGTGTTTCCCAAATTCATAGTCAATTTTCTCTCGAGAATCAATTTGACCCCTCCGTATCTGTGCTCCGTCTGCCCTGTTCTGTGCTTTCGCTCTGCCACCTTTGTACCGCAGCAGCTAATTGCCGCCTATGCACACCCTACGACAGTCGTCTTGTCCCCATGGCATCCCGTGCCGACCACCACTGTGCCACATGCCACTACCACCGCACCTCCATGCCTCCATACCCCCGGCCCCTACACAAGTGGCGCGAGCACCACCGCCACTACACCATGGTGAGCATCCATAAATGGACCACCTTCCATTGGCTTCCACCCCCCTTTTTCCTTTGCATCCACTGGAGCCATCACCTCCCGTCGCCCTCCCTGCTCTCCTACTCTTTTCTTTGAGCACACACCGGGCATTTTCATCGCCTCGAGCATTTCCTCCATCTTCTCCAACAAGGTGAAGAAGCATCAAGCCTCTTCAGAAGTTGAAGCCCGTGCAAGCATTTCTTCGAAGCTCATCGACCGAAGTTTTCGTGCCTGCATCAAGAAGAAGAAGCTCAAGAAGAAGGTCGCAAGAAGAAGCCAATCCAACGTCACCAGCTATGGATCGATATCTCGAGATTTGTGATTCAGATTGTTGGGACGCCTTGATGGTGTTGATTTGTTTCACACCTCTGCTATGTTTGTTTGTAGCTTTTCATGTGTACATTCAGCGCCTGCTTCCTCATGAATTAAATGGAAGTTTAAAATGAAACTCGTGTATCTTCTATCATCTTTGAGTTCTAGATCTTAGAGAGTTTAGCCTTGCTCTGTTAGTTTCTCTATGTAATCTCTACCTTCCCCTGAAAAGTCTATCAGGCTTGCTTTCGAATCTCGGGACGAGATTCTGTTTAAGGGGGGTAGGTTGTAACACCCCAGGTGTTTATCTCTTTTAATCAAGGTATTGACCTAAGCTAATGGTATTGAAGGAAAAAAATCAATGCAAGTTTGGTGAAGACACCATTAGGAGCAAAGTTTAGTTTGGACCTGAGATCAATTTTCACTCAGAGCTTAAAACTTTTTCCAGTATGGAAGTTGTCACCAAGATTCAAGAACATGAAATTGAAGTTTGTCACCTTTGGAAATTAAGGATAAAGGAAGGAGTTTAACCCTAGCACACTTGGTCAACTTCTATAAAGGAATTTCTAAGCACATTGGATGAATTGACCAGTATTTCAAATTTTTTGCTTAGCAACTCAAAAATCTACCAATATGAGAGTTGATGGTTTCCTCAAGCCTAACATTTCATCTTTTGGATGGTAGTAATGATCTTGAGTGAAAAGTCCTGAAATATTGAAGTCAAACCCCTTTACCAAGGTCAAACCCCTATGTTCATTTACATGCCTCTAGAACTTTAGCCATGTCTTCAAATTTTCCCAAAGCACTGAAAAATCGGCCAATACAAAAGTTGTGCAGATTTTCATGGGACACTTTTTCTCTAATTGGCGGCATTTCAAATTCGGAGTGGAATATGCTCAAAATCTTGGTCAACTCTGTTTTAAACAGTAAACCGAGTGCTGCATCCTGCCATTTTCAACCGACGTTCCCGGCCAAACCAGAGCTCAAAACATATGCCACCCTTTGCAAAAGTTGTTGCTGGTACTTCAGTCTACAATTTCTCTTTTTGGCGATTTTTGAGTTCAATTCAAAATTTTGAAGTTATCGCCGGTCAAACGTGGCTTGACCACGAGCTGTGGCGCTCTGGCGCCCAGGCTCCCGCACCCGCGCGCGTGCGCTCGCGCCCAGCGCCGCGCCGAGATGCGCCCTGGTGCTCGTGCATCGCACGTGCCCCCGCGGCCCCCGCCCTTGACAACAGGCCGAACGTCGAGGTGGGCCCGCAGACTATCGCCCGACGATGCCCGTGACCCTGAGCCCTCCCACGCGTCACGCCCCTGCCGTGTGACTTCGCCACGCGCCGTGTCGTGCGCCGCCATGCGCACGCCAGGCCGTGCCCACGCGACACCGCGACGGCCAGCCGGCAGCGGCCAAGGCCAGCTGGCCAGGCCAGGCGTTGAGATGAAGGCAGCGCTGCACACAGCCTACCAAAGGAGCCGCCGCTTTTCGTTGCTGTTTTCCGCTCCGCCGGAACGCGCGCCAGCTCTGCTCCGCCGCCATGGCCGCCGTTCGCGTCGAGCTCAACCATCTGGTCGAAACCGTGCCTGCCTAAGCTTGCTTGGACCACCCCACAGCCCTACTCCAGCTTCCAGTGCTGCTCATTGCCTTGCCCGAGCCACCCCCTCGCCGGAGCACAACTCCCGGCGGCTGCCCTCTGCAACAACCCGCCACCGGAGCACCGCCGGTGAGCCCTTACTCCCGAGCCACTCTGTCCCCGTCCGAGCACACGTACAGCACCACGAGCCCACGCAGAAGCTCCCGGGGCCACGTGTGGACGAGCATCGCCGGCCAGCTCGCCGGAGAAGCGTTTGCAGCGGCCGGAGATCTACGCCGCCACCGAACACCACCGCCGGCCGTCTCTCCGCCCCGTCCAAGCCCATGATCAGGCTCAAGGTGATCACCGTGCCCTCCTCCGCCCTTTTCCCTGCCCATGTTCACCGCCGGTGAGCCGGAAGCCGGCCATCCCCGCCACCGGCCGCAACCGAGCCCGGATTTGTGAAGATGTAGATCTTCCCGGGGTGAAATCTGTAAATGCAGGGACCTATGTGAAAAGAGAAGGGCATGGGTGTGAACAAGTTTTCTGATAAAGGACCTGCACGAAAATAGATTCTATAGATTTTGTTTTAAATCTCTGAGATCTTGTAAAATGCATAGAAAATCAAATAAAAATCGGAAAAATGCAAATCCAAATGTTCTGTGATCTACATGAACAGATGCAACTTTTCTAGAAATGAATTTTGTAAATTTCTTTCTAGATTTTAAATAATTTTGAATTGATCAGTTTGAATAGATTTGCAATTATTTGAGATCTATAGCTGATCTGCCTGTGAAATTTTAATATGTTGTTAGTCTCGATATGATTGCTTTTGTGTAAAAATATTGCACATAGATCTATTATATATATTTAGTTATGATTTAATTTTGATATATGGCAGTTTAAATGTTCCTGTTTTGTATGTAATTTCTGT
This sequence comes from Cenchrus fungigraminus, assembly GCA_036936925.1. Classification (NCBI taxonomy): domain Eukaryota; kingdom Viridiplantae; phylum Streptophyta; class Magnoliopsida; order Poales; family Poaceae; genus Cenchrus; species Cenchrus fungigraminus. The sequence continues at coordinate 28,321,504 of CM072775.1, forward strand.
TTCAGAAGTTAGGGTTGATCTTTTTGCAGTAGCATGAGTATGACTAGATGTATCCATGATAAATAGATGAATATCTGTTGACTTGTTTAAATAGTTCAAATTAATTTATGTCTTAGATAGAAGTTATTTTGATCAAGCACGTTAGGCTATGTTTCTGGCCCTAATAAATTTTGAGTAACTCAGATATGTCATGTTATGGCTCTGTGTGAAGTCTTGACCATAGATTGTATATGTATCTGTCTGTGCAAAAATGTTAAGTTTATGCTAGCTAATGCTTTATAGAGTTTTCATGCCTGATCTATAGCTTAGTTTAATCTGAAATTTTGTGAGTAGCTCAGTAATGTCATGTTCATGCTCTGTGTAATTTCTTGAGGCTAGAACATGTATAGATCTTTCTGTAGAATTTAATCATGTTTAAGTCAGCTAGTTCTTTCTAGATTTTTCATGTGCAGCATAAAGCTTAGTTTGATCTAAATTTTGGGCAGTAGCTTTGTTGCCATGTAATGTGCTTGTGTTAATTTTCTCTCTGTCTGTTTGTGTGTGGAACATCCAGATTTAATTTTCGAAGTAATTCAAGCTTAATAAGTGGAATAAAAGAGAAATCAGAAATCACCTTTAATGTGCATTGAATTTAAATCACCAAGCTTCACCAAAACACTCCCTAAACAGCACCTTTTCTTTTGGTGAAGTTAAATAAGTTAATTAATTTAAATGTGCACACAATCCCCATCAGATAAGAAAGATAAATAACAAACGTACAATTCCTTAATTAAGGAAGAGTATGCTGGATATATTCTTATCCAGGTGAATGTACCCAACAATACACCTCATGTTTATCCTTTAAATATGAACCGAGTTCTCCCTTCTTAAAAACGAACACTTAAAGTTATGCATGTGCATGTCGTGTAGAACATCCGGTCCAGAGCTACGTGTTGGTGCCAGAAGCTGAAGGAGAGCTAGTTGAAGGAGAAGGTGAACATGTGGTTTTACAACCAGACCCGAACCAAGTTTGGAGGATCTCCAACTAACTTTGCTAGTAAAGGCAAGCCCCGGAGCATAACCTATGTTTTCAACTTATGCAACTTATCTTTGCTATGTTTGTGCATTTAAGTTTTAGGAGTTGTATTGAAACCCTAGATGCATGATCTTAGGTTCCTATGTTCCAATACTAGTTGGTAAGTCGTTAGTTGCCATGCTCTAAGGACCCGGTAGAAGTCGAGTGATGTTCGTCACTCGCGAGCTATAGGTGTCTTATGTTGGAATCATAAGATTGTTGAACCTACCCGCTCATGTGGTAAGAGCATGGGACCGGCTCCGGCCAAGTAGGTCTGTGCTTAAGTGTTTGAACGTACTAAACATTTGTCGGGAATGGGACCGGTAAGCCTAGTACCTTTTTGATCCAGCGAGGGAACTCTCTACCACTAATCTTGGGATTTGTTCCCCCGGCTTGCAACCGGTGGTGCATGTGTGAGACTGGAAGGATGTTGGGCCTTATGCCAGTGATCCTTGTACCAATGACTGTGGACATTATTCCTAAACCGAGGATGATTGGGAACCGCCTGGTTGGTGTGTACCCCGCCCTGTAGGGGCTGTGATCGTTGTGATGGGGTATGCATTCTCCTGTGTGTTTAGGTCCACCTTGCAAGGTTATTAATCGATCGATCGTCGGCCTCTCACCGTTATCCGAGATTGCTTATCCATACACTCTATGTGCCTTAATGATGGAATTGAGAAGAATATTGTTGTATGCTTAATTGTTTGCACAACTTTGCTTGTGTAGTTGCTTACCTAGTAATGGATAATTAACTAGAATTTTGTGCTAAAACTCAAAAGTAAGGACATACTCTTTGTTGCTTTTCAGCAAAAGAAACCCACTAGCCAAAAAGCTTGCATGTCTAGAGAGTTGGTGATTTTCCATCACCCGACGGTTAAGTCTTGCTGAGTATTAGTATACTCAGCCTTGCTTTGTTGATACCTTTTGCAGGTGTTGATGTGTTGATGGTATTCGTGGGCTGGTTCTCTCCCACCCTTTGGGAAGTGAGTGGGTAGATGATGGTGCTTAGTGATATCATGGATGGTCTCCCGTGATGTCACTTATGACGTTAAGTATTTTATTTCCGCTGTGTTTTCAAACTCTGAACAGTTTAGTTCCCTGTATGGAACTGGTTTTGTAATAATGAATAATTGATGAATATGATGTGTTAAGGTTGTTTTAATTATCTCTGAACTCGCCGCCGTGTGAATCTTAGTGTACAATCTTCGATCCTTTGTTATAAGTGATTTACCGGGCTTGACCCGGCAGATATCGACAAGTTAACTCCTCTTTAACGCACAATGACCGAGTGGATAGGTTATGTGTGTTAAATCAGAATTAATTTGGACAGTTCTGTCACATCCCCGGACTGTTCGAAATAAGCAGCACAACCACCAGAGATGCACCCCGAAATTCGGACTGTCCGCCCAGGCGACGCGGACTGTCCGCCAGTGTTGCGGACTGTCCGTGAAGGCAACGCGGACCGTCCGTCCACCTCGCTGGAAACCCCAGACAAATCTCGAGCCACCCGAGACAAAAACTCGGCCACGCGGACTGTCCGTGAAGGACTCGCGGACTGTCCGCCAAACCTCTCGCAACAAAACCCTAGGGCCGAAACGAATTGAAACGCGGACGCGCAAGAACACGAAGATCATGAGCACTTTTCAGCAGCACGCGGACTGTCCACCAAGATACCGCGGACTGTCCGCGTGTTGCGATCAGAGCTAAAAACTGCTCGACCCGCGGGGTCAACTCCACAACTCCATCACCGGATCTCCCGAACGGCAAAAGCTCTTGAGACAAGATTTGGGGGAGATGGTAAGCAACACAAGAGGAAGCTATGCCCCAAAAATCTCGACCTCTAAGCCACTAAATCACCGGGATTCGCTGATCACACGAACCACCACCAAGAACTTGAACTCTGGCCAAAAACTCATGAATCAAAGGCCTTCCCCGGTGTTTGAGGGGTCAAGATCACACACAAAGATGCGCAAGGCATCCACCCATGATCCCCTCAAAGAAATCCGAAGGAAAACGCCCTCAAATCTCTGAATCAAGCGAAGAACAAAACTCCCCAAAAATAGCCCCGAAAATGACATGAAAATCACAGAGGACTAGGAGATCACCACAACGCCGAATGCATCCATACTTCCAGAGGTCAGAGTCTATACAAGAATCTAGCCTAAGGAATACAGGGGGAAAAGAAGCAGTTCAAAGCAATCTACCGGGGGAGGAAGCCCTAGAGTCCAAGAAGGGGAGATGCCATCCACCTCTCCACTATTTATACGAAGTCTATCGGAGGGAGGTAAATGACCACGCTACCCCTACAACTTGAAATGAAGATACAACCCCTCAGGGGCATTTTGGTCAAGTCTTCATCAGACGGACACGCTTCCACCGCGGCTTCACTTCACATCGACGCAAACCCCGTGATCACGCCACGTGCCCCCAGCCTTGAAGCTTCCCAAAGCTCCCGGATCACCGTCTCCGTCGTCTCGGGCCTCCGGGCTTGGTTTTGAGGCCCAAACCAAGAAATCGTCCACCGATGGTTTTGTGGGCAAACCAACAAACCCCGCGTGCAAGCTTCGGGCTCCATCTGCTACCTTGCACCGGCCCATGTTCATGACTTCAGCCCGCCAGTCTTGCACCGCACGGCTCGCACTTGACCCCATCAGCCACTGGGTCCATCGAACCAAGCCTACTTGCCTCTCCATCACCCGGAGGCCACCACGGCTAAGGCCTTTCGAGCTTGTTCTTCACCTGCACCAACACGAGTCAAGCCGCAACCTGTACCTGCACACTTAGCCAAGCATGAGTCCACACAACATTGTCAATCACTCAACACAAAGGAGCGACCCTCCACTGGTCCACGGACACACCTGGTCCTCACAGGTCACCTTCCGAGCTCCTTCCCCACGCACGCCCCCCTCTTCCCCCACGCCGTGCCATCTTCTTTTTACCGGAATACCCCTGTACTTTCAGAAAAAGTGTGTGTCGCAACTTGCTATTTGAGATCCTCTATGTTCATATTATCAGTTTTGAGGACTCCTAAAAAAACAGAAGAAAAACAAGAAAAAGAAATCAGCAATTAGTTGCACCCTCTCCATTGTTGCCACCTTCCTTGCTGTCCTTTAGGTTTCACATGTTTCCAGCAGCTTTTGTACGTGATTTAGCACTATAATTCAACTTTACATCTATTGTTTGATTGTGCTAATCCTTGCTTTGAGTGCAGCCTACCCAGAACTCCACATATTTCTACGACGACAAGATTTTGTTTCTCCAGGCAATCGCTGCTCCAATCTTTCGCGAGTTCCACCGGTTGGATGGGGCTGCACGATGGGGCTGTCGTACAGACATCCCTGGGCCCACTACTCAGGTGGGTACTGGGACCAGCTACTCTGTGGGCCCCTGGGACTACTCGACTTGAGCTGCACGGTACCTGTTGGCGTGGAGCGCAAGGCAAACGGAGGATTAGTACTCGGTTAGGAAGCTAGACATGTCCGGATCCATGTAGAGTACTCCTAACCGCACACGACTAGTACTCCTCTGGCAAACCGACTTGTAACCCTACCTCTCGGACTATATAAGGCGAGGCAGGGACCCCTATCTCATCATCCGCATCATCTTGTAAACACACCCAATCAATCCAGAGCTACGCAGCATACAGGACGTAGGGTATTACGCACCTCGCGGCCCGAACCTGTCTAAATTGTGTGCCGCGTGTCTCTCCTTCGAGTTACCGATCTCGGCGAGGCCACATTCATCTACCTCGGGTACTCCCCCTGGTAGGTTGCCGGTCTAAAACACCGACAGCTGGCGCGCCAGGTAGGGGATCTCGTCGAAGATCACATGGCGAACTCGACGGTTTCAATCGTCATCAAGCCAACCGCCGCTTTCAATCGCGGCGACACCTTCGTCTTCGGCTCCTGGGACTGCACCGCTGACGGCGCTGGATCGTTCCAGCGCTACCTCACCATGACTCCGGATCCGGAGACCGGGCTCATGATGCTTCCCGAAGCCGTCACGGGTCAACTCGTCGAAAAATTCGACGAATTTTCGCTCTGCCAACAAGTCACCGACTTCGAGCTTGGATCCACCTCCAACTCGAACTCGACGTCGCCCTGGATCGTTTCATGCGAGCCGGCTCCTGAGCCATCATGTGAGACAGTCCCCCTCCACGAGCACTTCCCATACGGTCTCTGCAACGCCAACAGGGTCCATGCAGAATATCTCGCTGCACGCCGGGCCGGCAAGGAGATCGCCTCCGAGTACTCCTCGGACTCCAACACCGCAGCCGGCTACTACTCGAACTCTTCCTACGAGTTCGACTTCAGATCGGACCCAATCGAGCCCGAGTCCGAGCTCAACATGGCTGAGGAACCGCTGTCAGGTCCTGCGACTGGCCTGGTCATTACATCTACTTCCGCCGGCAGATTCGTCTACTGGCCCGACCGCAAACCCGCAGACCTGACGGACGACAACTCACGCTGCGTCGCCTACCTCGATTCACTCCCCTTCCAGGAGGGGTCCCCGCTGGCTCCAGACGACGAGCACACCCCCACCGAGGTGGCGACCACTGACTCCAGTCTTTGCACTCCCGACCGTGAAGTCTTCATGACGACCGGAGATGCTGGGACCTCGGAAAATCGACCTGACCGGTACCTTGACGACATCTCAGAGGATGATTTGTCCGCCAACGCACCTCCGAACGAGACACCCAAAGACAAGAACGCCCGGCGTGACCGCAACAGGAAGCGGAACGATCGACGCAGACGTCTCCGGGAGACTCTCCCCATCCGGAACCTCAATGAGGCTCTGGAGCAAGTTGCCAACTGGGTACACACCACTCCTGAGCAATGCCTCATGTCCATCACCACGATAGCACGACAAGCCCAAGGGATCCATGCAGGCGAAGTCATCGCTAAGCTCGCTGAAGATGCCTACTTCATGCGAGTCGACAATAGGGTCACCCAAGTACCCCCCGCCGGAAACCACGAAGCCACTAGTCGCAGCACGGCAGATGCCGGACGCAACCGTGTCCGTGGCAAACACCAGCCAAATCCCAATCGCTCTAGGGCCTCGGCTGGAGGACCCTCACAGGGCAGCATCAGCCAGGGTGGCATCGGAGGTAGTCGCGGCGGTGGCGGTGGTGGTGGCAGCAGCGGCGGAAGTTCATCCCATGGCGCCGGCAGAAGAGCTGGTGGCGGTGGCGATCGCGGAGGCCGAGGCCACGCAAACAGCCACACCACTGGGAACGCACGTGGCGGCTATGACGCACGTCACAGGATCAACGAGATCCGCCGCAAGAAGGCTACTGAAGCAAGCGACAGCGACGGCTTCCCCGCCTACTCTGCATGACTTCGCAATCTGCTCCTCCCTGAGAAATTCAAAGCCCTCGGGATCACCAAGTATGACGCGAAGCAAGACCCAGTTCAGTGGCTCAGGTGCTACGCCTTGGCCATCGAAAACGCTGGTGGCAACAACGACGCAAAGTGCCTCTTCTTCCCTTTCTGCCTGGATCAAGCCCCACTCACGTGGCTCGAGTCACTCGAAAAGAACTCGATCGACGAGTGCGACCAGCGGAAAGCGCAGTTCACCAGCAACTTCGCGGGCGCCATGGGGCGCTCGGGTACCCGCATGGATCTGGCAATGGTCAAGCAAGAACAAGGCGAGACACTCCGCCAGTACATGCAGCGCTTCTTCGACAAGCGCGCGACCGTAGTCGACATCACCGACAAAGAAGTCATCGACCTCTTCCAAGACGGGCTCTATCACCGTCGCACCTTCGAAGACTTCGGTCGCCGCCGCCCGAGTTCCATCACCAAGCTCAAGGACATGATCACGTCATGAGCCGACGAAGAGGACAAGGCGAACGCCAAGTACGACTCCATTCGCGACAAGAACAAGAGCAACACGGGCGGCAACAACAACAACAACAAAGATCAAGGGGGTCTCCATAACAACAACTACTCGAGCTCCAACCGCAAGCGCAAGCCAGACAATACAGTCGTGGCTATACAGCGCCCTGCGAAGGACAACTCGAAAAAGACCTCAGGCGGCTTCAGAGACTTGCTCAAAGAGAAGTGCCCGTGGCATCTGGATGGCAATCACACCACCGAGCTGTGCTACCAGCTCCGGCGAGCACTCAAGGATACTCCCGACCCACAGCCTCCTCACGACAAGAAGGGCAAGAAAAAAGTCGATGAAGGAAACGGCGACTTCCAGGAACCCGATAAGACAGTGAATGTCCTGTTCGGCGGACTACCCACCAGACGGTCTCAGAAGGCCACCCGACGGGAAGTCTTGAACATTGAACCAGTGGTACCGACACCTTTAAGGTGGTCGGAGGTACCCATTACCTTCTCCCGCGCGGACCAATGGACAAGCTTCTCCGAGCCAGGACGTTTTCCACTCGTCCTGAAACCTGTAGTCGCGGGCTCCAGACTCAACAAGGTACTCATCGACGGCGGGAGCGAACTCAATGTCCTCTTCACCAAGACCTTGAAGAAAATGAAGCTCGACATCACCGACATGCTCACCAAGAGCGCGTCACCCTTCTACGGCATTGTCCCCGGTAACGCGGCTATTCCACTAGGCTCAGTAGTCCTGCCAGTTACCTTCGGGGAGACAAGGGAGAACTACCGCACCGAGTACATCATGTTCGAGGTTGCGGACTTCGAAACCTCCTACCATGCCATCCTCGGTAGACCAGCTATCGCCAAGTTCATGGCGGTACCCCACTACACCTACTTGGTACTAAAGATGCCAAGTCCTGCCGGAGTACTCACACTACAAGGGGACTTGAAGGTCTCTTTCGACTGCGACACCGAAGCCATGGAACTCGCAGCGACCAACCAAGTACCCAATGCAATGATGGAGATCTTCGCTGCGTCCAAGAGGATCGCCCCAACCGAACTCGAGATACCCGAGAAGACCGACACCGCGAACAAGCCTCAACCGTCGGAGGAAGTGCAGGTGAGGGCCATCGACCTCGGGACGGGCAACAGCAGCAAGACTACCATGATCGGCGCAGGGCTCGACCTGAAATAGGAAGACGCGCTCGTCAGCTTCCTTCGGGCTAACCGAGACATCTTCGCGTGGAAGCCAGCGGACATGCCAGGGGTGCCCAGGAGGCTGATAGAGCACTCACTCAACGTCGACCCTAAAGCAACTCCCAAACGACAACACCTTCACCGTTTCGCCGACGACCGATGGGATGCCAACAAGAAGGAACTCGCCAAACTACTCGCGGCGGGCTTCATCTGTGAAGTCTTCCGTCCTGAGTGGCTCACCAAACCCGTCCTCGTCCGCAAGAAGAACACGAACGAGTGGAGGATGTGTGTCGACTACACCGATCTCAACAAGCATTGCCCCAAGGACCCCTTCGGGTTGCCGCGGATCGACCAAGTCATCGATTCCACGGCAGGCTGCGACCTGCTCTGCTTCCTCGACTGCTACTCCGGGTACCACCAGATCGCTATCAAGGAAGAAGACCAGGAGAAAACCGCGTTCATCACCCCGTTCGGCGCTTACTGCTATACGATAATGTCGTTCGGGTTGAAGAACGCCGACGCTACATACCATCGAGCTATCCAGGCCTGCTTCAAGAAGCAGCTCAACAAGAATGTCGAAGCCTATGTGGATGATGTGGTCGTCAAGACCAGAAATTCTGATACGCTCATCGCCGATCTTGAAGAGACTTTCGCATCTCTGCGTGAGTACCAATGCAAGCTCAACCCCAACAAGTGCGTCTTCGGCGTACCATCTGGGAAACTACTCGGCTTCATCATTAGCCATCGCGGCATTGAAGCCAACCCCGAGAAGATCTCCGCCATCACCAATATGAAAGCTCCAACCTGCATCAAGGATGTCCAGAAGCTGACCGGGTGCATGGCGTCCCTGAACAGATTTATCTCGAAGCTTGGAGAATGGGGACTACCCTTCTTCAAACTACTCAAGCACCAAGAGAAGTTCGTATGGACCGCGGAGGCTGATCAGGCTCTGGCGCAGCTCAAAGACTTCCTGTCAAAGCCACCGGTCCTCACGGCTCCTCGCAAAAAGGAGCAGCTACTGCTCTACCTCGCTGTGACTACTCATGTGGTCAGTACTGCCATCGTCGTCGAGCGGCAGGAAGAAGGCCACGCCTACCCAGTCCAGCGACCAGTCTACTTCATCAGTGAGGTTCTGTCAGAGTCCAAGGCACGGTACCAACCGGTCCAGAAGCTACTCTATGCAGTGCTCATCACCTCGCGGAAGCTACGACACTACTTCCAGGAGTACTCGATTGTCGTCATCACCGACTACCCGCTCGGTGACATACTCCGCAATCAGGATGCTACTGGAAGAATCTCCAAATGGGCAGTCGAACTCGGCGCCCTCAACGTCGACTTCAAGCCACGTACCGCTATCAAGTCTCAGGCACTAGTCGACTTCATGGCAGAGTGGCGGGAGAATCAGCTACCAACTCCAACCGAGCGGCCAGAACACTGGGTGATGTACTTCGACGGTTCACTCAAGCTTGAAGGCGCAGGTGCAGGAGTACTCCTGATCTCTCTAAAGGGTGACCAACTCAAGTACGTCCTGCAGATCTTCTGGAAGGTCTCAAACAACGAAGCGGAGTACGAAGCCCTACTCCATGGGCTCCGCCTCGCAATCTCATTGGGCATCAAGTGGCTACTAGTCTACGGCGATTCCGCAGTGGTCATCAACCAAGTCAACAAGTCTTGGGATCGCAACAAGGAGAACATGGACGCCTACTGTCTGGAAGTCCGCAAGCTCGAGAACAAGTTCTACGGTCTCGAGTTCCACCACGTCGTCCGTGACAACAATGTTGCGGCGGACGTCCTGTCGAAGCTTGGTTCTACTCGCGCGCAAGTACCTGTCGGAGTCTTCGTCCACGAGCTTCACGCGCCATCCATCCCGGAGTCGGCGCCAACGACCACTGACCCTGTGCCACCACAGTCCGGTCAGGAGGTCATGATGATCGACGTGGACTGGAGACAACCCTTCATCGACAACATCCGCGAGCAGAAGGTTCCTTCTGACAAGAACATGGCCGAACAACTAGTCCGTCGAGCCAAGACCTACGTACTAGTCAGAGACAAGCTCTACAGGCGGGGTGCCACTTCTGGAGTACTCATGAAGTGCATATCTCGGGATGAAGGCAAGGACATCTTGGAGGAGATCCACAAGGGCGTCTGTGGCAACCACGCGTCTTCTCGCACGCTGGTGAGCAAGGCTTTCCGACGAGCTTTCTACTGGCCCACAGCTTTGGCCGATGCTGAAGAACTTGTCAGAAAGTGCCAAGGATGTCAATTCTTCGCCAAGCAGCAACACGTCCCGGCCTACAAGCTAGTTACCATACCACCAACCTGGCCCTTTGCCTGCTGGGGGCTCGACATGATTGGACCTCTGCCAACTGCGCCAGGAGGATTCAACAGAGTCTTGGTGGCCATCGACAAGTTCACCAAGTGGATCGAAGTCAAGCCGGTCACCTGCCCAAAGGCCGACAGAGTACTCGACTTCTTGGACGAGCTAGTGCATCGCTATGGGCTGCCCCACCGCATCATCACAGACTTGGGTTCCAATTTCAACAACCACCAGTTCTGGGAATACTGTGAGAACAGCAGGATTGATGTCCGATACGTCTCAGTCGCCCACCCCCACGCCAACGGTCAAGTTGAGCGTGCCAACAGGATGGTACTCGACGCCCTCAAGAAGCGATTGCACGACGCAGCTAACACCAAAGGAGGCAAGTGGATCAAGGAACTACCTAATGCACTCTGGGGGCTTCGTACTCAACCTACCAAGCCGACTGGGCAGTCGCCCTACTTCCTGGTCTATGGCTCCGAAGCTATTTTACCTGCCGACGTGATGTGGGTATCCCCGGCAGTAGAACAATACAACGAAGGCATCTCAGAAGACAGCAGACGGGTTGACATCGACAGCCTCGAAGAAGCCCGCTGCGCTGCCCTCGTCCAATCAGCAAGGTACCTAGAGGGTATCCGACGCTACAATGATCGCAACGTCAAGGAACGATCCTTCAACGTCGGCGACCTAGTCCTCCGTCGCATCCAGAACACGGACAGACTACACAAGCTCAGCTCACCGTGGGAAGGTCCCTTCTCAGTCTCCAAGGTGACCGGACCAGGCTCCTACCGCCTCCAAACACTTGAAGGCGACAACATCAGCAACTCGTGGAACGTCGACCAGCTATGTCGCTTCTATGCGTAGTCGCTCGACTACTCATCTACGAGTCCAGTCTATACGGCTACTCACGGACTCTTCGCTGTAAGCGGTCTCTCGGTCCTAGCACTAGTCTCCGGACTACTCTTCTCCAAGATCCAGCGACAACGGCTACTAACAGATCTTGGGCTGCTCATAGCATTCAGGAATCTAGCGGCGGTCTACAAGACCATGTACTCTAGATCCAGCCTATACGGCTACTAACAGATCTTCAGCTATAAGCGGCTCAAGGGCCCTAGCAACCACTTAGCCGTAAGCGGCCTACGGGTCCTGGCGACTACACTTGTAAACGGCTCTGGCCATCCAGGTGTACTCCTTCATCAGGAATAAAGATTGATTCTATTCAAACTTCTTTACTGTGCCTTTCAGTCAGGCAGACTCTACCGAGTACTACTCACAACTTCTCCACGGTTTGGTACTCCGCGCACTTCGCTACAAGTGGCGGCCACGAGTACTCATGTAACATACAAAACGTGGACAACTTTCATTGATAATTCAAACAAGTCACTGACTACTTTGTTTGCTTTACAACTACTACTCTAGCTACCTCTACAGGTACATCTACTGGAGATTAAGCTTCTCCGCTACCTGCTCAGCGATGGGCGCCATCTCCTTAAGAAGGGTCTTGTACTGATCATCGCTACAGTTAGCCGCAAGACCACCGGCTACCACATCCACCGGTGCCTTCGGGAAGTATGACTTCATGTACGCCAGCACTTGGTTTGGGATAGACTTCGCCAGATGCTTGACATACGTCGCCAACCATCTGGGGGCTTCCTTCGAACGGTCCACCAGTGGAGCTATCTTGGGTCCGCCCGGATGCGGCACCAGCAATCTTGCGATGGGCAGTGCGGCTTCCTCAAGCTCTTTCAGCTGGCCTCGAAGCTTCTCGCAGTCTTCATTCAATTTCTGCAGAGATTTATAGCAATTTACAAGATCACAATCTGAGGGTTCACGGAGCTCCATGTGCGTGATGCACTCATGGCGCAGCTGGGCGTAGTTGTACTCAAGTACCTCTCTTTTGTCGGTCTCACGGTATACGATATTCTTGAGGTCCGTCTCCGATGCCTTCAGCTGGTCAACTCTTGCCTCAAGCTCTGCAGACAACTCAATTCAAGGGCAGACTATTCACATGTGCTACAATAAGTACTCAAAGGCTTCGGTGGAAGACATACCCTTGTTCTTCTGGCGTAGCGACTTGTTCTTCCAGATCAAGTCGTCCCTCTTCGCTTGCATCTCCTGCACCTCGTTATGCTTCTTCGACTTGTCTAGCTCCTTCTCTAGGCCTTCAGCGTGAAGAACTGTGTCACCATACCCCTTAAGAAGATCAGACTTCTGTCGGGACCGCTCCACCACATCCTGCGCAAGACAGAATCAGTCCATGAGTACTTAGTACTCAACAAAGCAAGATTATTCAGGGTACCCGCAACGTACCTTGACCCATTGCTGGGTGCGGCACCAGGACTCCATGCTCAGAGCGACAACGGCTGGGTCGATAAGGTTGTCTTCCAATAGCTGAAGACCCCCACGGCTTGATGATGCCACCTCTGGCATAGGCGCCGAGCGAAGCGGCGCAGCCTCTTCTATGATCGGCTCGCGGACGACTACTTTCGTACTTGTCTCGAGGAGCGGATTGACCTGCGCTTCCGCACTCAACTCGGGGGCTACCGTAGTCCCCAGCCCGGGGGCTGCTGCTGCTGTTGCCTAAACAACTGGTTCTGTGGGTTCCGTCTCCACAGTAGCCGTCTTCATCGCCACGGCTTCAGGGATCGCGGCTTCCTCAGCTTGTGCTCCTGCCAAGATGAGTACAAGAAGTCGATTTCAATGACTATGACTACTACACATGATGACTATCAGTGATGACAGGACACATACCTTCGACCAAGGTGGCTTTTTCAGTGTTGACTCCACTGTGGCTTCAGCCTGTGGTGGTGGTGTCGGTTCGCGCTCCTCCGCCGAGCGGTCCTCTCCATCGGTCGGAGCGCCGGCATCCCCACCATCCCACGACAAGTCCGTGGATTTCCTGTTTCACGAAGTATCCAGTCAGCAATGCAAGATTAACGACTACTTCCTACTCGAGAGTTCAGGGAACTCATAGGGTTGACCGCACCACGGTCACGGTCGGAGCGCCAAGTATACTGGCAATGTCAACTATGCCAGCTTCGCTGCTAGTTCCAGCTTCAGCATGAGCCTCCTCTGGTTGCTGTTCCGCTGCAGCTGGGAAGGGGCCCTGTCCTTCTTCGACCGACGCCCGTGAGTCTACAGCGCCGGTCTCTTGTTGTGCCGCTACTTGTACGGCTTCTTCAGTGGTTGGAGCCGGGCTGACACTCTTCTCAGCTCCCGCCCCCACCGTCTCCCCGACGTCCTCGTCGCCTTGATCAATGGGGTCCGAGGAGGGGATGTCCTGCAACAGTTCAAATAAGCTTGTCAGCTCCAGACTACTCATTGGCTTTACTCGACTACACTAGTCGTGCTACTCACCTCTGGCCTGGTGGCCTCTGACAGCTTCAGTTTCTTCATGGCGTGTTTTCGCGCCACATTGTGCGGCTTCCTAGGCGGCACCGGCAAGCTAGCCTCCAGGCTAGATGGCTTCTCGATGACCGGGCTGTTCGGCATCCCAGCTCAGCTGAACCTTGAGCGGAGTTGGAACCGCTGCTGCAACGTCTCTTCATCCTCATCATCAGAGCTGTCCTCGATGATGACGGCATCACTACCTTCACCGACTTCGCGGCACTCTTTCCCCTTGGGCTCCACTTTCCCCTGCGCCTGTCCTTCAAGTCGCGGAGGGGAGGGCGAGACGGAGATGTACTTCTCCACATCATCCTACAACATCAAGCAAGCACGAGTACGACTACGTCAAGCAAATCAGTACTCGGGGGCTTATGTCACGACTACTGACCTGTTTTGGCGGCTGTGCAGCAGAGTACTCTAGCACTGGGCATGGTGTGTACGGGGGCATATCCTTGAAGATTTTGCCCAGCCTCTCAACAAGGACGTCGTCCTCGACTTCGAAGCCAGGCATCCGGGACGTATCCTCGTCGCCGGTGTACTGGTACCCGAGGGTGTCTCGCGCCATCAGTGGCTGCACCCTCCTCTTCATAAAACTGAAGGCCACGTGCTCGGCCCTCAGTCCGGCCTCCCGCAGGGCCTTGATCTTCTTCAGCAGCGGGGGTAGTTGGATACCTTCCTGCATGGTGGGCTCTGTGTTCCACCACGGCGCATGCTTCGGTTGACGACCGCTCGGCTTCGGCAGCTCCGGATGGTGGTTACAGATATAGAACCACTTTGCCTTCCAGTCCTGGTTGGAATCTATCAACTTGTACGGCAGGTACTGGTCGGCGGCATCCTCTCGCATCTGAATCCCGGCGCCTCCGACTACTCGCGGGTCATTGCTGCTCGGTTGCGGTTTCAACCGGAAGAATTTCCGAAACAAGATCCAGTGGGGCTTGATCCCCACAAAGTCTTCGCAGAAGTGTACAAAGATGGAGACGTGGAAGATACCATTGGGGTTGAGGTTGAGGTACTCGATTCTATAGTACCTAAGGAGCCCCTTGAAGAAATCGCTGGCCAGCAGCGCAAGTCCACGCTCCACGAACCGGGCGAACATCGGGATCTCATCCGGATTCTTCTCCATTGGGTATGGGTCCCCAGTGGCGGTGCGCCATAGATCCCTCTCCTTCTCGCGGAGGAATCCGCTGTTGACCAAGGGAAGAAGGTCCTCGGTTTTCAACTTTGCCTTCTTCCATTCCTTCGTCGGATTAGGGCGAGGGGAGGAGGGCGGTGACGACGACTGGCCGGCATCTCCGGCTTCATCACAGCTCCTCTTCTTTGACGCGCCGGTCTTCTAGCCCTTTGCTGGAGACGCCTTCATCCTCTAAGTCACCGGAGTCTTCACTCGCATTTGCTCGGGGGCTAAGGAAGGGGCGGACTGCGACGGCAGGCGCAAGTAGATCCAATCTACTTTGTGGCGGCAGCGACAGCAGAGGAGCAGAGAGGACGGTCTCTCAGATCTAATCTGGGGGAATGCTACTGCTGGGAGTGAAAAAACCTTAAGGGGTTCACTGGTTATTTATAACTGGCCAGCGCGGCTCAGTTCTGAATGGACGGATAAGCGCCAAGCGGGTGATTCAACAACAGCTACCTGACTCTTCATATTCCAGTACTCGACGCTCTCAGTCTCGGGGGCTCGACTACATCTGGCGGATTTAGTGGGCTACATCAAATCAAGATCCCACTCCGGACACATTCTACTGTCAAGATGATCCTTCAATTCGAGAGAGAGTACTCGACTCAAGGCTCGGGGGCTCCGTGTCACGTGTCCTTCGGTTTTTTCTCTGGATTTTTCGGGATAAGATTGGCAAAACTTCAGATTGACCCTCAGCTTGAATCTGCGATTCGACCTAAGGCTCGGGGGCTACATTCCATATGGAATGCGATTCTCCGAATCGCATTTTCCTTATGGTTTCTTCTTCAAGACAACACGAGTACTATTGAAGACCTTCGAGAGAAGCACTCGGGGACGCTTGGGGACTACTCGAGAAGACTTCAAGACTACTCAAAGATCAGCTGGAGTACCTTCCAGCCTCGGGATGATTCCAGCATTCTTGAGGACTTTCGGCTTGTGGAACTCGGGGACGCTCAAGGACTACTCGCCAAGGCCATCAAGACTACTCGAAGACATCCTGCTCGACAACAAATTACTCGGGGGCTTGTCGTACAGACATCCCTGGGCCCACTACTCAGGTGGGTACTGGGACTGGCTACTCCGTGGGCCCCTGGGACTACTCGACTTGAGCTGCACGGTACCTGTTGGCGTGGAGCGCAAGGCAAACGGAGGATTAGTACTCGGTTAGGAAGCTAGACATGTCCGGATCCATGTAGAGTACTCCTAACCGCACACGACTAGTACTCCTCTGGCAAACCGACTTGTAACCCTGCCTCCCGGACTATATAAGGCGAGGCAGGGACCCCTATCTCATCATCCGCATCATCTTGTAAACACACCCAATCAATCCAGAGCTACACAGCATACAGGACGTAGGGTATTACGCACCTCGCGGCCCGAACCTGTCTAAATTGTGTGCCGCGTGTCTCTCCTTCGAGTTACCGATCTCGGCGAGGCCACATTCATCTACCTCAGGTACTCCCCTTGGTAGGTTGCCGGTCTAAAACACCAACAGGGGCACCTAGGGTTGTCCGCCGCCCCCCTCTCTTGCCGCACGCCCCCTCTCCTCCATTAGTTGTTTGGGGCTGCGTCCCCTTTATTTAGTCATAGTCCCTTTTGTTTACAACTCGAGTTTTGTTTTACATATAGCTTTAGCTACACTAGAACACGCACAAATACGTGCTATCCTCTGTGATTCACAACTCCACCTTCGAGTGATATTAAGATTGCTCGCCTCAGATTCTTGTTTGTTCTTCGATTACGTACAGGAATTGATCTTCATGATCAGGCTCATCTTGCGCCAGCAAAGTTGGTAACCATCGGGAGTTGGTTCAGCGATTGCATTAGCGCTTCGAGTCTCGCTCGTCATAGTCGGATCGTGAGGGTCGCCTCCCACCAGATCGAAGTTATCTCCACTCACCGAAAGATCGAGCATTCTGCCTCTATCAAGTGGTATAAGTTTTCCAGGTTCATCGGTGAGTTTATCGAGCGTTTTTACCTTATTGCAGTCCACAAAAAACCAAACAAAAATTTATTTTCAGGTTAGATCCTTATCCCAGCAACCTTTTATCCTCGCACATTCTTTCAATACTTTGCGTTGTTGAATTTGTGTGCTTTACAATTCAATTATTGCTGGTTACTTGTGATTCTATCCTTTGTTTCTTGTTTTTCTTCTAACCATAGTTCGCTGCCGTTTCTCTCCGCTGCTCGTCCAACCACCACCCCGCAACACTCCCCCTCACGTGAACATGAGCCGACCCTACCACGATGCCTGGTAGCGCGCGCTTGCTTCCTCCCACGGTTTTCCCCCTTCCTGCCTTTGTGTTTTGTCAAGTTATCAAAAAAAAGGAAAAGAAAAAAAGGAAAGAAAAAAGGAAAGAAAAAAAAGGCAATCAAAAAAACAAAAAGTCCAAACAGGAAGGGAGACGGACACCGATCCCACGCGTGCCATGCCCCCCTAGGCCGCGCCCTTCCTGGGCGACGCTGAGGCCACCTGCCCAGGTCACCTTCCAAGCCCCTTCCCCACGCACGCCTCCCTCTTCCCCCACGCCGTGCCATCTTCTTTTTACCGGAATACCCCTGTACTTTCGGAAAAAGTGTGTGTCGCAACTTACTGTTTGAGATCCTCTATGTTCATATTATCAGTTTTGAGGACTCCTAAAAAAATAGAAGAAAAAAAAGAAAAAGAAATCAGCAATTTGTTGCACCCTCTCCATTGTTCGCACCTTCCTTGCTGTCCTTTAGGTTTCACCTGTTTCCAGCTGCTTTTGTACATGATGTAGCACTATAATTCAACTTTGCATCTATTATTTGATTGTGCTAATCCTTGCTTTGAGTCCAGCCTACCCAGAACTCCACATATTTCTATGACGACCAGATTTTGTTTCTCCAGGCAATTGCTGCTCCAGTCTTTCGCGAGTTCCACCGGTTGGTTGGGGCTGCACGATGGGGTGCCTATGGTTGGCCGCCGCCCCCCTCTCCTGCCGCACGCCCCCTCTCCTCCATTCGTAGTTTGGGGCTGCGTCCCTTTATTTAGTCATAGTCCCTTTTGTTTACAACTCGAGTTTTGTTTTACATTTAGCTTTAGCTACACCAGAACACGCACAAATACGTGATGTCCTCTGTGATTCACAACTCCACCTTCGAGTGATATTAAGATTGCTCGCCTTAGATTCTTGTTTGTTCTTCGATTGCGTACAACAATTGATCTTCGTGATCAGGCTGATCTTGCGCCAGCAAAGTTGGTAACCATCGGGAGTTGGTTCAGCGATTGCATTGGCGCTTCGAGTATCGCTCGTCGTAATCGGATCGTGAGGGTCGCCTCCCAACAGATCGAAGTTATCCCACTCACCGAAAGATCGAGTATTCCGCCTCTATCAAGTGGTATCAGTTTTCCAGGTTGATCGGTGAGTTTATCGAGTGGTTTTACCTTATTACAGTCCACAAAAAACCAAACAAAAATTTATTTTCAGGTCAGATCCTTATCCCAGCAACCTTTTTATCCTCGCACATTCTTTCAATACTTTGCGTTGTTGAATTTGTGTGCTTTACACTTCAATTGTTGCTGGTTACTTGTGATTCTTTCCTTTGTTTCTTGTTTTTCTTCTAACCCTTGTTCGTTGTCGTTTCTATCTGCTGCTCGTCCAACCACCACCCCACAGCACTCCCCCTCGTGTGAACACGTGCCGACCCTACCACAATACCTGGTAGCACGCACTGGCTTCCTCCCATGGTTTTCCCCCTTCCTGCCTTTGTGTTTTGTCAAGTTATCAAAAAAAAGGAAAAGAAAAAAAGGAAAGAAAAAAAGGAAAGAAAGAAAAAGGCAATCAAAAAACAAAAAGTCCAAACAGGAAGGCAGACGGACACCGATCCCATGCGTGCCATGCCCCCGTAGGTCGCGCCCTTCCAGGGCGACGCTGAGGCCACCTGCCCAGGTCACCTTCCGAGCCCCTTCCCCACGCACGCCCCCCTCTTCCCCCACATCGTACCATCTTCTTTTTACCGGAATACCCCTGTACTTTCGGTAAAAGTGTGTGTCGCAACTTGCTGTTTGAGATCCTCTATGTTCGTATTATCAGTTTTGAGGACTCCTAAAAAAACAGAAGAAAAAAAAAGAAATCAGCAATTTGTTGCACCCTCTCCATTGTTGCCACCTTCCTTGCTGTCCTTTAGGTTTCACCTGATTCCAGCAGCTTTTGTGCGTGATTTAGCACTATAATTCAACTTTGAATCTATTGTTTCATTGTGCTAATCCTTGCTTTGAGTGCAGCCTACCCAGAACTCCACATATTTCTATGACGACCAGATTTTGTTTCTCCAAGCAATCGCTGCTCCAATCTTTTGCGAGTTCCACCGGTTGGTTGGGGCTGCACGATGGGGTGCCTAGGGTTGGCCGCCGCCCCCTCTCTCCTGCCGCGAGCCCCCTCTTCTCCATTCATAGTTTGGGGCTGCGTCCCCTTTATTTAGTCATAGTCCCTTTTGTTTACAACTCGAGTTTTGTTTTACATATAGCTTTAGCTACACCAGAACACGCACAAATACGTGCTGTCCTCTGTGATTCACAACTCCACCTTTGAGTGATATTAAGATTGCTCGCCTCGGATTCTTGTTTGTTCTTCGATTGCGTACAGGAATTGATCTTCGCGATCAGGCTGATCTTGCGCCAGCAAAGTTGGTAACCATCGGGAGTTGGTTAGCGATTGCATTGGCGCTTCGAGTCTCGCTCGTCATAGTCAAATCGTGAGGGTCGCCTCCCACCAGATCGAAGTTATCTCCACTCACCGAAAGATCGAGCATTCCGCCTCTATCAAGTGGTATCAGTTTTCCAGGTTGATCGGTGAGTTTATCGAGTGTTTTTACCTTATTACAGTCCACAAAAAACCAAACAAAAATTTATTTTCGGGTTAGATCCTTATCCCAGCAACCTTTTTATCGTCGCACATTCTTTCAATACTTTGCGTTTTTGAATTTGTGTGCTTTACACTTCAATTGTTGCTGGTTACTTGTGACTCTATGCTTTGTTTCTTGTTTTTCTTCTAACCCTTGTTCGCTGTCGTTTCTCTCCGCTGCTCGTCCAACCACCACCCCGCAGCACTCCCCCTCACGTGAACACGTGCTGACCCCACCACAATACCTGGTAGTGCGCGCTGGCTTCCTCCCATGGTTTTCCCCCTTCCTGCCTTTGTGTTTTGTCAAGTTATCAAAAAAAGGAAAGAAAAAAAGGTAATCAAAAAAATAAAAAGTCCAAACAGGAAGGGAGACGGACACCGATCCCACGCGTGCCATGCCCCCTAGGTCGCGCCCTTCCTGGGCGACGCTGAGGCCACCTGCCCAGGTCACCTTCCGAGCCCCTTCCCGACGCACGCCTCCCTCTTCCCCCACGCCGTGCCATCTTGTTTTTACCGGAATACCTCTGCACTTTCGGAAAAAGTGTGTGTCGCAACTTGCTGTTTGAGATCCTCTATGTTCGTATTATCAGTTTTGAGGACTCCTAAAAAATTAGAAGAAAAAAAAGAAAAAGAAATCAGCAATTTGTTGCACCCACTCCATTGTTGCCACCTTCCTTGCTGTCCTTTAGGTTTCACCTGTTTCCAGCAGCTTTTGTACATGATGTAGCACTATAATTCAATTTTGCATCTATTGTTTGATTGTGCTAATCCTTGCTTTGAGTGCAGCCTACCCAGAACTCCACATATTTCTACAATGACCAGATTTTGTTTCTCCAGGCAATTGCTGCTCCAATCTTTCGCGAGTTCCACCGGTTGGTTGGGGCTGCACGATGGGGCGCCTATGGTTGGCCGCCGCCCCCCCCTCTCCTACCGAACGCCCCCTCTCCTCCATTCGTAGTTTGGGGTAGCGTCCTTTTATTTAGTCATAGTCCCTTTTGTTTACAACTCGAGTTTTGTTTTACATTTAGCTTTAGCTACACCAGAACACGCACAAATACGTGATGTCCTCTGTGATTCACAACTCCACCTTCGAGTGATATTAAGATTGCTCGCCTCAAATTCTTGTTTGTTCTTCGATTGCGTACAGGAATTGATCTTCGTGATCAGGCTGATCTTGCGCCAGCAAAGTTGGTAACCATCGGGAGTTCGTTCAGCGATTGCATTGGCGCTTCGAGTATCGCTCGTCGTAATCGGATCCTGAGGGTCGCCTCCCAACAGATCGAAGTTATCTCCACTCACCGAAAGATCGAGCATTCCGCCTCTATCAAGTGGTATCAGTTTTCCAGGTTGATCGGTGAGTTTATCGAGTGTTTTTACCTTATTACAGTCCACAAAAAATCAAACAAAAATTTATTTTCAGGTTAGATCCTTATCCCAGCAACCTTTTTATCGTCGCACATTCTTTCAATACTTTGCGTTGTTGAATTTGTGTGCTTTACACTTCAATTGTTGCTGGTTGCTTGTGATACTATCCTTTGTTTCTTGTTTTTCTTCAAACCCTTATTCGTTGTCGTTTCTATCTGCTGCTCGTCCAACCACCACCCCGCAGCACTCCCCCTCGTGTGAACACGTGCCGACCCTACCACGATACCTGGTAGCACGCACTGGCTTCCTCCCATGATTTTCCCCCTTCCTGCCTTTGTGTTTTGTCAAGTTATCAAAAAAAGGAAAGGAAAAAAAGGAAAGAAAAAAAGGAAAGAAAGAAAAAGGCAATCAAAAAACAAAAAGTCCAAACAGGAAGGCAGACGGACACCGATCCCACGCATGCCATGCCCCCGTAGGTCGCGCCCTTCCTGGGCGACGCTGAGGCCACCTGCCCAGGTCACCTTCCGAGCCCCTTCCCCACGCACGCCCCCCTCTACCCCCACATCGTGCCATCTTCTTTTTATCAGAATACCCCTGTACTTTCGGAAAAAATGTGTGTCACAACTTGCTGTTTGAGATCCTCTATGTTCGTATTATCAGTTTTGAGGACTCCTAAAAAATAGAAGAAAAAAAGAAAAAGAAATCAGCAATTTGTTGCACCCTCTCCATTGTTGCCACCTTCCTTGCTGTCCTTTAGGTTTCTCCTGTTTCCAGCAGCTTTTGTGCGTGATTTAGCACTATAATTCAACTTTGAATCTATTGTTTCATTGTGCTAATCCTTGCTTTGAGTGCAGCCTACCCAGAACTCCACATATTTCTATGACGACCAGATTTTGTTTCTCCAGGCAATCGCTGCTCCAATCTTTTGCGAGTTCCACCGGTTGGTTGGGGCTGCACGATGGGGCGCCTAGGGTTGGCCGCCGCCCCCTCTCTCCTACCGCGAGCCCCCTCTTCTCCATTCGTAGTTTGGGGCTGCGTCCCCTTTATTTAGTCATAGTCCCTTTTGTTTACAACTCGAGTTTTGTTTTACAAATAGCTTTAGCTACACCAGAACACGCACAAATACGTGCTGTCCTCTGTGATTCACAACTCCACCTTCGAGTGATATTAAGATTGCTCGCCTTGCATTCTTGTTTGTTCTTCGATTGTGTACAGGAATTGATCTTCGTGATCAGGCTAATCTTGCGCCATCAAAGTTGGTAACCATCGGGAGTTGGTTAGCGATTGCATTGGCGCTTCGAGTCTCGCTCGTCGTAGTTAGATCGTGAGGGTCGCCTCCCACCAGATCGAAGTTATCTTCACTCACCGAAAGATCGAGCATTCCGCTTCTATCAAGTGGTATCAGTTTTCCAGGTTGATCGGTGAGTTTATCGAGTGTTTTTACCTTATTACAGTCCACAAAAAACCAAACAAAAATTTATTTTCAGGTTAGATCCTTATCCCAGCAACCTTTTTATCCTCGCACATTCTTTCAATACATTGCCTTGTTGAATTTGTGTGCTTTACACTTCAATTGTTGCTGGTTACTTGTGACTCTATCCTTTGTTTCTTGTTTTTCTTCTAACCCTTGTTCGCTGTCGTTTGTCTCCGCTGCTCGTCCAACCACCACCCCGCAGCACTCCCCCTCGCGTGAACACGTGCCGACCCTACCACGATACCTGGTAGTGCGCGCTGGCTTCCTCCCATGGTTTTCCTCCTTCCTGCCTTTGTGTTTTGTCAAGTTATCAAAAAAAGGAAAAGAAAAAAAAATGAAAGAAAAAAAGGAAAGAAAAAAAGGTAATAAAAAAAACAAAAAGTCCAAACAGGAAGGGAGACGGACACCGATCCCACGCGTGCCATGCCCCCTAGGTCGCGCCCTTCCTGGGCGACGCTGAGGCCACCTGCCAAGGTCACCTTCCGAGCCCCTTCCCCACGCACGCCCCCCTCTTCCCCCACGCCGTGCCATCTTCTTTTTACTGGAATACCCCTATACTTTCAGAAAAAGTGTGTCGCAACTTGCTATTTGAGATCCTCTATGTTCATATTATCAGTTTTGAGGACTCCTGAAAAAAAACAGAAGCAAAAAAACAGCAATTTGCTGCACCCTCTCCACCTTCCTTGCTGTCTTTTCAGGTTTTCACTTGTTGCCAGCAGATTTTGTTTCGTGTTTAGCACTATAATTCAACTTTGCATTATTGTTTGAGTGTGCTAATCCTTGACTTGAGTGCAGCCTACCCAGAACTCCACATATTTCTACGACGAGCAGATTTTGTTTCTCCAGGAATCGCTCCTCCAATCTTTCGCAAGTTCCACCGCTTGGTTGCAGGTCGCCCCTTAGTGCGTGGTAAGACCAGATAAGAATTTGATAACAACACTAGTGTGAGCGCCTTTGTGAGCTGTCCCACCCTATTTTTGTCGTCGTTTTGTTTTTGTGTTTGCGCTTACCATGGCAGATGAAGGCGTCGGGGATGATCCGCTGCAAGATATGCGAGCACAAGTTGAAGGACTAGCCGCAGACATTCGAACGATACATGAACGGCTGGACTCAACGATTACTACGTCGACCGACCGTTTTGAACAGCTCGACCTCGCCCAAACGGCCACCAAGACCACACTCGACGCTCTCGTGGCCCGACTCGATGCCATGCACACCACGATCACAGAGTTGCAGAAGGACTATGGTGGTGATTCGGAGCAGGAGATCGGAGACAGTCGCGGTCGTGCCTGCCGTGTGCCACACCGCCCCGGTAATGATTCTTTTTCTAAGATTAAATTTAAAATCCCACCTTTTAATGGCAAATATGGTCATGCTGCATATCTTGATTGGGAGTTAGAGGTTGAACAAAAATTTTCATGCCATGATATTGCTGCAAATTCTGATATTAAAGCTGCTATTAGTGAATTTACTGATTTTGCTTTAATTTGGTGGCGTGAGTATAAAATTAAACATCCCGCTGCCATTCCGACCACTTGGATCAATTAAAAACTGCTATGCGCCATAGATTTATGCCTTCGTATTATGCTCGTGATTTGCTTAATAAGATGCAGCGTTTTCAGCAAGGTTCTCAATCTCTTGAGGACTATTACCAAGAGTCTCACCAAGAGTTACAAAAAGGTATGATTCGTTGTGGGATATTGGAGACCAACGACGCTGCTATGTCACGTTTTCGTGGTGGCTTAAACTGCGAAATCAGGACGTACTTGATTATAAGGAATATCATGATATGACTCAATTATTTGAATATGCTTGCAAAGCTGAACGTGAAGTGCAGGGACGCCACTCGAAGACTTTTTCTAACCCTTTTTGCAGGTCGTAGCTCGACATCCAGCCCCGCGGCCGCTTCTCCTGCACCATCTGCGGCCACGCCTACAACCTGTGATAGGGCGGCCAAACCTGTAGGTGCCGCTCCATCCACAGGCGCGACCCCTACCACAGGTCGTACGCGGGATATCACGTGTTTTCGTTGGAGCGAACGTGGCCACGTGGCTCGGGATTGCCCGAACACGCGCACTTTGCTCATGCGTGACGATGGTGAGTACTCTTCCGCTAGTGATTCTGAGGATATTCAACATACCATGCTGGCCACTGACCATGCACCAAAGACGGATGTACATGTCAACCCGGATGACGCCGATAGGTATCAAACTCTTGTTGTGCAGTGTGTTCTTAGTACATAGGTCGCCCCGCCGGAGAAGAATCAGCGACACACCCTTTTCCACACAAAGGGCGTTGTGAAGGAACGGTCGATTCGCATCATCATCGACAGCGGCAGCTGCAACAATTTGACGAGTACCGCGCTGGTTGAGAAACTATCCTTACCCA
The DNA here is from genome assembly GCA_036936925.1 of Cenchrus fungigraminus. Lineage (NCBI taxonomy): Eukaryota > Viridiplantae > Streptophyta > Magnoliopsida > Poales > Poaceae > Cenchrus > Cenchrus fungigraminus. The sequence goes on from CM072775.1 coordinate 28,346,562, forward strand.
CTCGTAAGCATCTGCATCCATATCACATTCAATGGCTTAATGATCGTGGGAAAATGAGAATAACACAAACAGTGCGTGTTCATTTCTCCATGGGTGCTTATTCTGATTTTGCTGATTGTGATGTTGTTCCCACGGAAGCATGTTCCTTGTTACTTGATCGGCCTTGGCAATATGATACTGATAGCTTGCATCATGGTCGTTCGAATCATTATTCTTTCATGTTTAAGGGACAGAAAATAATTATACATCCTATGACACCTGAACAAATTGTTAAAGATGATGTTGCTAGAGCTGCTAAAACTGCTAAGAAACTTGAACCATCACCATCGGTTAATTCTGAAATCAAGTTGCATGCTCCTGTTCTACTTGCTACACGTGCTGATTTTGATGATTTATGTGATGCTCAATTGCCTTGCTACGCACTAGTATGCTCTAGTCTGCTCGTTTCTCTTGATGATGCACCATCTTTGGATGTTCCCCCTGTGGTTGCTAACCTTTTGCAGGAGTACGCTGATGTCTTTCCCAAAGACTTGCCACTAGGTCTCCCACCACTTCGTGGCATTGAGCACTAGATCGACCTCATTCCAGGCGCACAGCTTCCGAACCGCGCCCTGTACCATACAAATCCGGATGAGACAAAGGAGATCCAGCGCCAGGTACAGGCATTGCTTGACAAGGGTTACATTCATGAGTCTCTCAGCCCTTGCTCAGTTCCTGTGTTACTTGTTCCAAAGAAAGATGGATCCTGGCGTATGTGTGTAGATTGTCGTGCTATTAATAACATCGCCATTCGTTATCGATATCCCATACCACGACTTGATGATATGCTAGATGAGCTTAGTGGTGCCATTATTTTCACAAAGATTGATTTGTGTAGTGGTTACCATCAGGTTAGAATGAAACTAGGTGATGAATGGAAAATGGCTATTAAAACGAAATTTGGCTTATATGAATGGTTGGTTATGCCGTTTGGTTTGACTAATGCTCCCAGCACATTTATGCGCTTAATGAATGAAGTTCTAAGGCCTTTCATTGGATTGTTCATTGTTGTCTATTTTGATGATATTCTGATTTACAGCAAGTCCATAGAAGCACACTTACAACATTTACGTGCTGTTTTTGATACGTTGCGTGCTGCTAACTTGTTTGGTAACATGGATAAATGCATCTTTTGCACACAATGTGTCTCGTTTCTTGGCTATGCTGTTACTCCACAGGGAATTGAGGTGGATAGCAGCAAGATCGACGCTATTCGAGAGTGGCCTACACCGACGACGGTCACACAGATTCGGAGTTTTCTTGGACTTGCAGGTTTCCATCGCAGGTTCATCTGTGATTTCAGCTCCATTGCAGCGCCTCTCCACGAGCTTACAAAGAATTTGATTGGAGTGATTCGCAAGAGGTAGCGTTCAGCACTTTAAAAGATAAGTTAACCCATGCTCCTCTCTTACAATAAAGTGTTTGAGCTTGAATATGATGCTAGTGGTATTGGCTTAGGTGCTATTTTGTTACAAGAAGGAAAACTCGTTGCTTATTTTAGTGAAAAATTAAGCGGTGCTAGCTTGCCATATTCTACTTATGATAAGGAAATTTATACTTTAGTGCGCACTTTGCAAACATGGCAACACTATCTTTGGCATCACGCGTTCATTATTCATTCTGATCATGAGGCTTTAAAACATATTTGTACCCAAACCAATCTGAACCGTCGTCATGCTAATTGGGTAGAATTCATTGAGTCCTTTCCGTACATCATTAAACATAAGAACGGGAAGGAAAATGTCATTGCTGATGCATTGTCTCGTTGATATACTATGTTGTCCCAGTTAGATTTTAAAATCTTTGGCTTGCAGACCATAAGAGATGTCGACGATGCTGATTTTAAAGATGCTTTTGCTTATTGTATGAATGGGAAACCATGGGGCAAATTCCACATGCAGGATGGGTTCTTGTTTCGCGCTAACAAGCTGTGTGTTCCAGCAAGCTCGGTTCGTCTTTTGTTGTTACAGGAAGCACATGGCGGTGGTCTCATGGGACATTTTGGCATTTACAAGACACATGAGGTGTTGGCTGCTCACTTCTTTTGGCCCCGGATGCATCCTGATGTTGAGCGCCTTGTTGCACGTTGCACTACTTGTCAGAAAGCTAAGTCATGCCTGAACAACCATGGTTTGTATATGCCATTGCCTGTCCCTACTTCTCCCTGGCTCGATATTTCTATGAACTTTGTTTTGGGATTGCCTAGAACTAAGAAGGGGAGGGACAACATTTTTGTGGTTGTTGATCGATTCTCTAAAATGGCTCATTTTATACCTTGTCATAAGACTGATGATGCTAGCAATATTGCTGAATTGTTCTTTAGAGAGATTATTCGCTTGCATGGTATTCCAAGTACAATAGTCTCTGATCGTGATGCTAAGTTTCTCAGTCATTTTTGGAGGTCACTTTGGAAAAAAATGGGCACTAAATTGCTGTTTAGCACAACTTGTCACCCTCAGACTGATGGGCAAACTGAGGTGGTTAATCGAATTTTGTCAACCATGCCTAGGGTTGTTTTAGACAAAAATTTGAAACGTTGGGAGGATTGCTTGCCTCATGTTGAGTTTGCTTATAAAAATGTCACGCATTCTTCTACAAAGATGTGCCCCTTTCAGGTTGTTTAAGGTTATATTCATCGAGCGCCTATTGATTTGTTTGCGACGTCCCACTCATAGATGCTGCTACACATGTTGATCAAATGATTAGCTTGCATGAACAAACTCAACAAAACATTGCTACTGCTAATGCTAAGTATCAGGTTGCAGGTAGTAAAGGGAGAAAACATGTTACTTTTGAATCTGGTGATTTGGTTTGGTTGCATTTGAGAAAGGATCGGTTTCTTACTTTACGACGTTCTAAATTGATGCTTCGTGCTGCTGGTCCTTTTAAGATACTAACCAAAATTAATGATAATGCTTATGTTCTTGACCTGCCTGCGGAGTTTGGTGTTTCCACTAGTTTTAATGTTGCAGATTTGAAGTCGTATGCGGGAGAGGATGAGGAGTTGCCGTCGAGGACGACTTCAGTTCAAGAAAGGGAGGATGATGAGGACATCACCACCGACACGAGTACATCTACACCAATAGCACCATTCTAGGCATCACCGTCCGTACGAGCTGCATCTACACCTGTGCAAGAGGCTCCTACACCTGCACCTTCTGGGCCAATCACACGGGCCGTGCGAGGGAGTTGAACTACATAATGCTGCTGAAGAACGAAGGCCCACAAGGGTAGTTGCTGGCCCAACAGGGAAGCCCAGGTGGGGCGCCTAGGGTTGGAAGCGCCCAGGCTCGCGCCCCACCTCCTGGCCACGCCCCCCCCTCGTGGCCGCGTTGACTCTAGGGGTATAGATAGAGTCCTTCTCATTTTACAGCTTGAGTTTGTTTTACAAGTTAGCTTTAGCTACAACCGAACAGCCGCATAGCGCTGCCTTCGTGTATTGCAGACTCCACCTTCGAGTGATAGTAAGATTGCTCGCCTCTTTTTCTTGTTCGTTCTTCGATTGCGTGCAGGAAACGATCTTCGTGATCAGGCTGACTTTGCACCGGCAAGGTTGGTAACCATCGGGAGTTGGTTCAGCGATTGCATTCGCGCTTCGAGCTCGCTTGTCATAGTCGGGTCGTGAGGGTCGACAACCACCTAATCGAATTTATCTCCACTCACCGAAAGATCGGGCACTCCCCCTCTATCAGGAATTGATCTTTGTGATCAGGCTGATCTTGCGCCAGCAAGGTTGGTAACCATCGGGAGTTGGTTCAGCGATTGCATTGGCGCTTCGAGTCTCGCTTGTCGTAGTCGGATCGTGAGGGTCGCCTCCCACCAAATCGAAGTTATCTCCACTCACCGAAAGATCGGGCATTCCGCCTCTATCAAGTGGTATCCGTTTTCCAGGTTGATCGGTGAGTTTATCGAGTGTTTTTACCTTCCTACAGTCCAAAAAAACCAAACAAAAATTTATTTTCAGGTTAGATCCTTATCCCAGCAACCTTTTTAGCCTCGCACATTCTTTCAATACTTTGCGTTGTTGAATTTGTGTGCTTTACACTTCAATTGTTGCTGGTTACTTGTGATTCTATCCTTTGTATCTTGTTTTTCTTCTAACCCTAGTTCGCTGCCGTTTCTCTCTGCTGCTCGTCCAACCACCACCCCGCAGCACTCCCCCTCGAGTGAACACACGCTGACCCTACCACGATCCCTGGTAGCGCGTGCTGGCTCCCTCCCACGGTTTTCCCTCTTCCTGCCTGTAACATCCCTGATGTTTAGGCAACAGTGATCACCTCCATCAACGAGGCTAAGCATGTTAATTAACTGGTTTGACTTGGTCAAAACCCCTAACCCTAGTCAAACCCCTCAAAACTAAGGTCAACACCCTAGACTTCTATACCTTTCATCCATAACTGTGATTGTCTCGACGAGCCCATCGCAGTAGTGCAGACCAATTTGGCATTTGTGATTGTTTATGATGATGCCATATCTATGCCATTGGTGCACTTGCTCTCAACTGTGTCATTTAACACGTATTTCGGTGCGTCCTGCAACAAAAGCCAGAAACACCAACACTTGTGGAAATTGTTAGTATCAAGCCCTATTCTAGTGTTGATGATCCTTTTACATTTATTTTATGCAGGTATTGATGGTGTAAAAGTAGCACTTAACAGCCGTCAACAACTCCCCCACACTTGACCTTTGCTCGTCTCGAGTGAAGGGAGTCCGGTCAAGGTGAGACATGATATCCAAAGGTATGAAGCGAGCATAAGAGATATTCCAAACCATACCTTGTACTCATGAACTTATCAAGTGTCTATCATGCTATCTTGGGTAATTGAAGAATGGAATGGTTAGGAATCAAATCACTCATGCTCATCATGTCAAGTAACTTGGGGATTTACAATAAGTTTTCAAAAACAAACCTTGCTTTGCTCCTCATTTGATTCTCTCGGATCGCTCAATGTGTATATGTCCTCACCAAGGCATTAAACTGCCTTCATTCATCCTACTTCTAATGATAACTTATGTGGAGCTCAGGGTAGGTATTAATAATAAGGCATACTTGCATCACATATATTGCAAGTCAAAGACTGGATCCAAGAGAAAAGCAATTCATACAATCAGATCAAGATGTGCACGTGTACGGATATGATGGGTACGGTAAGGTGTATACTAGGCCCGGAATGGGTTCTAGATATTACCATACTATGATAAAATGTTGTGGTGATGGTAAAGTGGACACTAGCCCCGGAATAGGTACTAGTTATTACCATCTAAGTTATGGAACTCCTTTTTGCATGATTTTCTCCGCTCTCCTTTTTGAAATTTCCGAGATATGGGCTATCTCTCTTTTCTCTTTTTTTTCTCTTTTTTAGATCATGCTTTTTGAGCATGTCTTTCTCTCTCTCTCTCTCTCTCTCTCTCTCTTTTTATATAGCCCAATCTCTTTTAGAGATATTTGGAGAGGGATAAATCATGGAACAGTGCATGGAGCTTTATTTTGTGGAATGGATGAATGAGACAATGCTAACTTCTAGTGTAGAAGCATAGCAAGGGGAAAATGGTGGAGTGCACATGAATCTTGATCTTGGAAGCATAAAAAGACTTCTCGCAAGGGTAACAGAATTTGACAAAGCTCGATGCAATGACAAGCAGCATATGAGTATAAGGTTTTCAACTGGTAGCATCATATCGCTTTGGTAGGACTGTGGCATATCAAAGAGGAGCTTTGCAAAGGGTTTTTAAGTTTTTTTTTCTTTAATAAATTCCCAAGCACTCAAACATTTAGAGCGAAAATCATATCATCAAACCATATCACAAACATCAACTACTTAGATAAGCATGAGTTCCCTAATGATATTTGTTCACAAGCATCAAGATAATAAGTAAGGAATAAAACATATGCAAGCCAACCACAAGAATCATGGGGAGCAAACAAAACACTGATATTTGAGTTTGATTTGTTGGATAAGAATTGAGGATCATTCGAACTCAAAGGTAGAGAGTGAGGTGAAGGGTGCACAAACCATCGCTTCTGAAGGATAAGGGATCAAGGAAGACCAGTGGTGATTCGGTTGACCTGTGGGGTAGCCAGCTCACTCTAGTTTACCTTGTCCTTGTCATGAAGGCATAGTCGATGCCATGCAGCCTTTGTGTGGAAGTTCTCGAGTGGATATGTCGATGATGCGATCGAGAGGACTCCCCCACACTAGTACTTGTACTGGTGTTGTTCTTCAAGCAAAAGTGGAAACAAAAGATGGACTCTACTGGTTCGAGAACCATAGAGCCTTTATTCAAACGCAAATATTTTTGTGGTTTTTTTATTTATTGTCACCTTGTCATTTACTCGAGAGGGTTAGACCAATATTACACTTCATACACAAGGGAGGTATATACTTACCTTGGACCTTTGAGAGGTCACATGTACCACCTTTGCATGCTGTGCAACATGAATCTGACACCTCAACTTACCTTCCCATTTGAATTTAGCTCAATGACTTACCCATTCAAATTTGACAATCTTTTGTAGGGGTGAGTCGGCATATATGCAACCAAGATCTATGAAAATATAACTCTAAGGTTCATCAATCAAACTTGACACCATGTCTAGCTTGGTTGAAGAAGGCATTTTAACCTAAGCATCATGCTTAATTTAAAAAGGCCTATGAATGTACATTTGTGAAACACACATTCAAACCAGAGCATATAAACAAGGATAAAGGAAGCATGAAAGCATGATCAAGCTATCATCAACAAGGGACATAAGCATCAGCATAAGACGGTGAACCTCGGGAACCTCCCGGAAGGGCTTTGTTTAATGTCAAAAGCAGGACTTACCTAGCTAGTGGGCAAGATGCAAGAGTTGACATCATCACACCAGGATAAGATTTGGTAGAGGAGGAACTTTACTCAGGATGCTCACATACCTCCCCCATACTTGAAGTTTGCATTGCTAGGCAACAAAACTCAAGTGTGTGGTGATCAAGCTTCCTTTTGTAAATATTCCCTCACCAAAGCGCATCTAGGTGTTGCTGCTGATGTGGCTCACATGTTCGTCGGCATCACCAGTCCATCTTTCTTTTCAATCTCCACCTGAAAGGTTAGTGACCAAAAATACCCGAAGGACTACTTATCCTAAAAATATGTTCTTGCTTTTATTCGAAAAGGGAAACAAAACCTAAGCTAATCCAGGCTATCTCCTGGTAGTGCTTTGTTTATTTAAGGTCATAGGCTCGACTATGGGAACTTCATCTTGCAGCTATCGTTGGTGGTGCCATTCCCGTCTCACCACCAATCTTGATGTATCGGTGAAGCTTTAGCTGCAAGGTCAGTGCCACAATGCACACATGAAATCTGATATGCTTATGATAGACATATGCATCCACAATCAACCTTCTAAACATTTTGCAAAAGGGGACTAGAAGGTGGTTGCAGCCCTCATATGTGGAAAGTGCACTCAGCATGGCCGGCTCTGGATAGGCATGACGTAGGCATGGTTCATGCGGTGTATCAAGAATGAAACTATCATGCTCGTCTGTGGAACCTTTGCCTATGAATTCCAGAGTCGACGCCTCACAAGGTTCCATGGCCCATGAGTTCTCTATCTCAAAAGATGCATCGTGGAGGTAAGATGTTGACTCTCGATCATAAACGAAAGCAACATAATACGGGCCAGCGGGAAGAGGTTAAAACTCGGTCGAGATAGATGATGATCGTCCGCCTCCACAGAGGTGAAGAGAATCTCCCGAGTCATTCCCTTGAGGAGTAGAGAAGTCTACAACCTCAATCGGAACAGGCTCGGATGATGTCAACGGAGATATGTGTATTATCTTCTCGAACGGGTTTTGCTCGGGAAGAGGCTCTACCATGGAATGTTCATGACAAGAGATGGATGTGGTAGAAGCGGCTTCCCTAAGCTTTACATCTAGGCTTCCATGAGATTTATCAAGAAGTTCATCCAATGGGAAGCCCAGAAGAAGATCGAAATCCGTGATGTCATAGATGTGAAAATCTTAGTGCACCTTGATCTTGTCTATAATGATTGGCACGTCCATAGCAATCCCTCGACATGGGAAAATGTATTCTTTATACCTAGGACTTCGGAAATATCTATCAGTCGGGGTGAGGGGCATGTCACCCACCAGAGTGTCCAAAAGGTACTCTGATATGATGCAAACTCTAGCAGCAGGGTCATGAACAGCATTTACGGCGTTTCCCCTCATGGAGCAATGGATGGTCGTGGAAGTCGAGCTGACCCAAATTACTTCGGAAACAGGCTTTGATTTCCAAGGTGACCAATACACTATTGCCCCATGATTCCAAACTTCATCGAGAACCTTATCAAAGTCCAACGATGCCGTAGGCTTCTCGTGCCAAGAACGATCTGAGGTATTTATGATGTTCCGAGAAGGATCACCCTGAAATCGAGAAGAGAACTCCGAAGGTCGAATTTCTTCTCCCTTTGGTGTTCGTGGTTCGGGAGAAGGCTCTCTAGACGAATCATTGGATGTGCAAGGTGAAAGCTCAAATTCGTCTATTAAGAGATTCTCTTGGATCGACTCTGATTCTTGGTGGGGTTCGTTGTGACTGGTTTGGGAAGAAGAGTCTTCTAAGAAGAATTCTAGGATCTCTCTTCTTTCCATTGGAGATTGATGTTCAAACAAACCTCCAACTAGATGGTCGAGCACAAATGCAGCCCCCATGTCTAAACTCTCGTAAAAGATGCACAATGATACATCATCGGGTATAGACAAGTCTGAGTTAATCTCCAACAGGCGTGAGAACCTAGCCCAAGATGCACCTATAGACTCACCCTCTAATTGGCCAAACTCCCGGAATTCACACGGTAGCGAATCCAAGTGCTCAAAAGGGGAGAACGAGTAACAAAAGTCATCTCGTAGTTCTTCCCAATTGTCTACACTCTCTACCGTGCGGATGTACCACTATTCCGCTCTGTCTACAAGAGAAAAAGGGAACAACTTCCACCTCAAAGTTTCCTGTGTCATACCTAGGATTACCAAGCATGAACACAGTTCTTCAAACTCCTTTAGATGATCATGGGGATCATCACTGAGGGCACCAGAGAAAGGTCGATTCCGAACCATGGCTATAAAGCCGGGACGAAGCTCGCAGCTAGATGTAGAAGTTGATGGTTTCTCTAAGACGAACTCGCCCCTAGGGGTAGAGATGCTATTGCAGGAAAGCTTCTCCATGGGTAACGGGGGTAAAGATAGAACAAAAAGGAAAAACAAAAGATACGAGGACCACTAGGTTCGAAGATAGATACAACAACCGTTCCCCGGCAACGGTGCCAGAAATGCTTGTTGGTATTTCTTAACGTCACCACTATGGCGCCGGGATAGCGTGAGCGTGTAAGAATCACCTGGGTAGATGGGTGCGAACGAATCCGCAGCGCACGGATACACTGTTGTAGCACTTTGCTTCAGGAGTATTCCAAAGGGTATCGAATCCAAGGAACGATGTGCACTACCTTCTATCCTAGACGAACGGTCCAAGGACACCAGACTCCTGCTAAGGTTGAGAGATGATGAGGCGCTCCCTATGAATACTGATCCCAGAGGAGAAGAGCAGGCAATTATACTCGCTTCGGACACCGGCCCCTCCAGGCTATAACAGTTGGTTCACGACAAATGGTTGCCTACACGCTGTATCCGAATGTGGGGGATTTCAGAGGGTCCAACGGCTGTCACTACCGCGGCCTACCCCAAGACAAAATGTGGGATATAGGGCATTCGAAGGATAACCTGTAGTCTAGACACCACGTCTACTCCACCAATTACTACTATAGCACGGCTACGTCTGGCACCCCGTAGAAACACTATAGCACTCCGTATAAATACGAAGCGACGAACCCGCGAGCTTTGAGCTAATCTCACTTACCACAGGATCACACAGATGATAGGAAGAACGAATGCCAGCGTATTAATGTACTCCAACAAGATCTAACGAGATAAATCACACAAACGGAATGCAAACTTATGCACTTATAACAAAAGATCAAGGGTCATGTTCGTGAAGAACACGAGCCTTTAACTTATGAACAAACGCAAAAGCGTGAGTAACTTGTTCGTCAACTAGATCGAGGAAGCGCGTTCATGAAGAACACGAGCCTCTAAATGATGAACGAACGAAGAACTCAAGAACATATCACTCATGCATGAATACCACTTTAGTCTAATTGGAAAATACATGAATACTCACTTTGCTCTAATTGAAGAACATGACACCCTCACCAACACCACACTCTACCTAGCACCTACTCTCACCTACATGGATCAACTCATTTGATCCATGAGAGATCACATGAGAGAGGAAACAAGTGTTTCTAAAGAGGAGGAGAATGGGATGTGTCTCTATTCTAGCCCCCTCCCCTCATATTTATAGGCCAAGGGGGTAGGAGGAGCTCCCTTGGCTACCTTGGGTGCCACCAATAGGGTGGTGACATGTGGCAAAGAGGAGTGAGGGCCAAGTTGATGTATCTTCCTTGAGAAGGAGCTGCAGGATCCCGGGAGAATATTCGGGCAAACACCTGGCACCGCCTATGGTTCGTCACGACAAGCCGACACGTGGAAGGGCAACACGAGGGGCCGAAAAATGGGGTCGGGTGACCTGGGGGGTCAGCCGACCCTCGGGTAGCTCCCCTCGCACCGCCTTTCATCCAGGTACTGCCAGGTGGGTCCCAAGGTGGGTATGGGGGTGCATGCGGTATTTTTAGCCATTTATCTCGTGGTTGTGGGCCCTTGGATCCGCGTACTGGCTCCTGATTGGTCGAGAGTGTGTTTCTTTGGATTGATGATGTGTCATGGACACGTGGACTCCTGTGTGACAGCACGTCGCCATGTGGCTTGGTGTGGGTCCCACCGGGCCCACATGTTATCTTGTGCATATCTCTTTCATTCGAACTCCAAAGTAGGCAAATGATATATCCATTTCGATCATCTCAACGAGCCCATCGCAATGGTGCAGACCAATTTGGCATTTGTGATTGTTTATGATGATGTCATATCTATGCCATTGGTGCACTTGCTCTCAACTGTGTCATTTAACATGTATTTCAGTGCATCCTGCAACAAAAGCCAGAAACACCAACACTTGTTGAAATTGTTAGTATCAAGCCCTATTCTAGTGTTGATGATCCTTTTACAATTATTTTTTGTAGGTATTGATGGTGTAAAAGTAGCACTTAACAGCCGTCAACAGTGGTCCGAGGACCGGTGGATGGTCGCTCCTTGGTGATGAGTGATTGACAACATTGTGTGGACTAACTCTTTACCTAGTATTGCAGGTGCAGGTTGTGGCTTGATTCGTGTGGTGCAGGTGAAGAACAAGCGCGAAAGATCTATGTCTGTGTGAGCTCCTAGGAGTGGAGAGACAAGTAGGCTTCGTTTGAGGTACTCGGTGGCCGACGGGATCAATTGCGGACCATACGCTGGCAAGAAGAGCAAGTCGACGTCGAGAGGGATGGAGCTGGTGCAAGGTAGCAGCTAACAACTAAAGCTTGCACATGGGGTTTGCAGTGGTTTGGCCACAAAACCACTGGGCTACTTGGCTGAGCCACAAAGCCAAGGCCGAAGACTCGACGGGGCGAGCCGGCTTGCCTGGGCTGGTCTGACCGCCTGGTTAGAGCGGTCTGACCGCCTAGCCATGGTGTGTCCGGGGGCAGGGCGGTCTGACCACCCAAGAGGAGCGGTCTGACCGCGTGGGCCGCAACGTGTCAAGAAGCTACAAAGCGGAGGACACGTTGCAGGATCGCAAGGCTTGCGTGGAGTTGAAGCGGCTTGTGGTATGCGGACGTCCATCCGATGGAGAAATTGACCAAAGTTCCCAATGTGCCCTTGGTCGGCGTGTATCTTAAGTTAAGTAAGTAGGGGTAGTTTGGTCATTCGTGAAGGAGCTCCTTGTTGGCGTTTCTTAACGTCACCACTGGGCGCTGTGGCAGCGTGAGCGTGTAAGAAACTCCCGAGTACACTGACGAGTGCGAACGAATCCGTAAGCGCACGGATACACCGTTGTAGCACTTCTCCCTAGGAGAATGAGTATTCCCGTCGGGTTTCGTTCCCTAAGGACGGTGTGTAACCAGAGATGGTCTATCCAAGGACACCAGCTTTCGCTCGAATAGGTCGGGATACAAGAAGCACTTCCTTAAGGGACTTAGCTCTCAAGATGTATTCTGTCAGGTCTCAGTCATCCCCGCGGGGCGACAACACTCCAAGGTGCTGGCAAGCGAGCCCAGCTAGGTACGCGACGTAGAGGGTTGACAAAGGGTCGAACAGGCTGTCACCACTGCAGCCTACCTTTATGCTACGATCGTATGTGGTCTTCACAGGAAAATCAGGGCCCAGACACCACGTCTGCACCCCAGATAAAATACTATAGTGCGGTTATGTCTGTCGACCCGCTAACTACACTATAGCAACCGTATAGATACGGTCCCACGAACAAGGGAAAGATCGGAATCAGATCTAGTCATTGAGCTACGGAGCAGAAAGGAAGCTATGGATGCAGATAAACGAGATACAGCGGACTTACTTAGCTAAACAGGATCAGAGCATGCAAACAAGTAAATGAACTACTGCTCTGGCTCTAAAGGATCGAAGCCTTGTGTCATGAAGAACACAAGCCTCTAACTTATGAATGAGCCACGAACACAAGAACAAATCAATCATGCATGATGTCCACTATAGTCTAAATAAGAAATGCTGAAATACTCACTTTGGTCTAAATGAAGAACAAGCATCCACGAGGACATCAACTCACTCCTCACCCATACTCTACCTCTCAACTAATCCTAGTCTAGATCTCTCCTCATCACCATTCTACCACATAGAGGTGAGAATCACCTCACATGGGCAGAATTAGAAAGAGGGAGAGAGAGCTACACAAGAGAGAAGTGGAACTTGAGAGCTTGGTGGTGTGTGAGAAATGGAGCCCATCCCCTACTATTTATAGACAAGGAGGAGGCTTGCTCCGGGGCTCAAAGTGCCCCTAAACACCCAGGAATGCAGCCAAGGACCAATAGAGAGCAAACACGTGGAGGGCCAGGATCAACCGACCCTAGGTCGGTTCGGCCGATCCTAGGGTCGGCCGAAACCCCAGGCCGGTCTTCTGGCTTGTGCTTCGTCTGGCTCGCTTCCATGTGGGCCCTAATGCCTCTCCTCCGTGCATGGCACGTTTCCTGGCAGTTTAGTTGGCAAAGTGGGCCCATGGATCCATGTGATGCTGACGTGGCAGCGTATGATTCGTCGAGAGTCCCTCACATGGATTGGTGACATCATGGATCCAGGAGAATCCATGTGGCAGCCCCTGATTGGCCAGCATTTGAGTGCCTTGGATTGGAGTGGAGTGAAAGTGCATTGATTCCTCCCATTTCTTAAGCTAAATACCTGCATTCGAATAGACATCGACACTGGTGGAAAGTATGAGTTTAAGCACCTATTCTAGTGTGGATGTGCAATTCATGCTCAAATTTGCAGGAGTTGACGGTCATAAAAATGGCAAATATCGACCGTCAACACTCCCCCTGAACACATGCAACTCCCCCTGAACCAAACCATGCAACTTACCTGGAGCAAACGAGCTCACAGCTCACACCGGTCAGACCAGTCAGGGCACCGGTCAGACCGATAACCATATCCACAGTGCACCTGGTACAACCGGTCAGGCCGATGACCACATGGGAAAAAAACAACTGCCCATTTTTCGTCCGAAACTCCACCAAAACTCTCTAAATGTATGCAGCAAGCCATTTCATGCCCAAACTTCTCCCCCTTGTTGACAATGCATGAATCAAGGCATTTCTATGAAAAATTCAACTAAAGGCTTCTCAAATGAACCTAAAGCCATAAAATGTGCTAGGAGCAAGCAAATGGACTACTTAGAGTTAACAAATGTTCAAAATAGCACATCCATCAAGAATCTTCAGTTGCATACACACAAGTTCAAGCTATGGTAAAAATTAGCATTTTTGTGAAAAATTTCCCTCTCATGAGCAAAGACCCAAACATGAGCAAAACATTCCAAAGTGAATCTATATCACACAAACTTCATGCTAGGTCACGTATCCTTGACACAAGATCATTACAAACACCCATAAGCATCTCATGTCATGTTAAAGCCACCGAGCCATGTGTCTACTTCTTAAAATGAGACTTCTCATGGTAGACAACATGCAACGGTTTAGCACCCATATTAAATTCAGATTTAAAGCATTTATGACATGGAACAAGTGAGAGCATAACTTCAAGCACAAGCATTTCATACCAATTTCATTTTTCATATTTAAGCACAAAATGGTACATGAAGTGCCTTTGCAGCAAAAAGAAGCTTATGCTCCCCCATAAGGTAACACATGGGCTAAACATTCATAATGACAAATAGGTCTTTGACCCCAAATGAAAAGCACATGATATCCAACCATGAATTAAGCATGATATAAACCACCAAAGCACACTAAGATCATGCAAAGCCTTAAACTCACAAGAGAGAGCCTAGTTAGCATTTTTGGCAAAAGTAAGCTATCTCATCATGGATATACAACCAAACTATCAAGAGCATACCTTATCATCCCAAATACCAATCAAGCACATCCACAAGCTCAAACATAGCATATCCAAGGGATCAATGTACATAGGAGAAGCCATTCCTAGCCAATGCATATGATACAAATGCAATGCAAAGCATATCTTACAAAGATGCAAAACTATACATCAAGATACAAAGATGGCTACCCTATGAAATTAAACATGCATGCTATACATCAAAGTAAACATGTATGATACATATGCTACAAAGTGAGCTCCAAAAAACCAACTCAAAAAGGACAACACACACCAAGCTCTGCCCGTAAGCGAGCAAAGGTAGCTTTGTCAAGTGGTTTTGTGAATATATTGGCTTTTTTGGTCTTGGGTAGGTACATGGCTCAACACTATGGCTCCCTTCTCAACATTATCCCTCAGAAAGTGGTAGCTCACTTCGATGTGTTTTGTTCTGGAATGGAGCACTGGATTTTTGGCAATGCTTCTGCCACTGGTGCTATCACAAAGAAGTGGGATCTGAGTGCACTCCTCACCAAAGTCTCTCATGGTATAGGAAATCCAAAGCAGCTAGGAACAACAACTAGCGGCTGCAACATACTCGGCTTCTGTGGTAGACTGAGCTACACTCAATTGTTTACGGGAAGACCAAGAAACCAAAGAGGAACCAAGGAACTGACAAGAACCAAAGGTAGACTTGCACTCCACACGACACCAAGCAAAGTCAGCATCGGAGAATCCGTGAAGTGTGAGTGTCGAGGAGGTAGAATACCAAAGACCAAACTCAAGAGCGTATTGCAAATACCTGAAAATCCTCTTGACAGCCTGCTGATGTGAAGTCCTCGGGGAAGCCTGAAAACGAGCACACAGACACACACTAAATTGTATGTCCGGCCTCGTCGCCGTCAAGTAGAGGAGGGAGCCGATCATGCTCCGGTACTCCATCTGGTCCACTGGTTCACCTTCCTCGTCCGCATCCAAAGCTGTAGTCGTACTTATCAGTGTTGACATGGGCTTCGCATCATTCATCTTGAACTTCCTCAGCATGTCCTTGGTGTACTTGCTCTGGTGCACGAAGGTCCCATCCTTGACCTGCTTGATCTGGAGCCCTAAGAAAAACTGCAGCTCTCCCATCATAGACATCTCAAATTCCTTGGTCATATCATCTGCAGACTTGGCAACAAGATCGTGAGAAGAGCTACCAAAGATTATGTCATCCACGTAAATCTGTACAATCAATAGGCCATGTCCATGCTTAAGGAGAAATAGGGTCTTATCAACTGTGCCCATCACAAACCCCTTACTCAGCAAGAACTCTCTCAACCTGCCATACCAAGACCTCGGCGTCTGTTTCAACCCATAGAGCGCCCTTTGGAGTTTATACACACAGTGTGGGTATCTCTCACTCTCAAACCCTCGTGGTTGCTTCACATACACTTCTTACTCTATCACCCCATTCAAGAACGCACTCTTCACATCCATCTGGAACAACTTGAACCCTTTAGCCATGGCAAAGGCTAGAAGGATCCGAATTGCCTCTAGACGGGCCACCGGAGAAAATGTCTCCTCATAATCTATACCCTCTTTCTGGTTAAACCCCTAAGCAACCAACCTCGATTTGTTTCTCACAACCATCCCATTCTCACCTTCTTTATTTTTCCACACCCACTTGGTACCTATAGTACGGCAATTTGGCGGTGGATCGACTAACACCCAGACTTGGTTTCTCTCAAAGTTCTCCAACTCCTCATGCATGGAATTCACCCAGTTTGCATCAGAAAGAGTGTGTCCAATATCTTTGGGCTCGAAAGAGGCGACAAATGCAGAGTGAGCAAAGTGAGAAGTATTTCGTGACCTCGACCGTGTAGTTCTCTCGTGCATGTCTCCAATGATCTTCGAAGGAGGGTGATCCACTTGTACACGCCTAGGAGCCTCTCGCCTGGAGACTACCTCCCCCCTGCAACTGCTTCCACCCTTGCTTGTGGTACATGTTGATGCGTCGTAGTCGAAGTAGAAGGCCTGCCATCAACTGTAGTCGTCATCGTGGAAGTAGTATGTACACAATCCGCAGCAGGTACACGATCCTCGCCATCACCATCACCATCTTCTTCTTCCTCCACAAAGAGCGTCTCAGGCATCTCCTCGTCACCTGCACAATCAAAGCCAAGAGAGCTACATGGCACTGTCTCATCGAAGGTCACCTCGCAAGTCTCCATGATTTTGTTACTCTCAAGATTAAGCACCCTATAAGCTCTAGAATGGTTAGCATATCCAAAGAAAATACCATCACAAGATCTAGCCTCAAACTTATCAAGCTTTCCCTTCTTGAGAATAAAACACTTGCAACCAAAGACTCGGAAGTGACTCACCTTAGGAGCTCTACCATGCATGAGCTCATAGCACGTCTTCTTCTTGAACGCTCGAAGGAAGATCCTGTTCGACACATAGCACGCGGTGCTCACCGCCTCAGCCCAAAACCTCCTAGGAGTCCTGTGCTCATAGAGCATCGTCCTAGCCATCTCACACAACGTCTGGTTCTTGCTTTCCATGACTCCATTCTGAGGGGGCACATAAGGAGATGAGTACTGATGCTCAAGACCAAGATCACAGCAAAAAGTGTCAAAATGAGAGTTTCTGAACTCAGAGCCATTATCACTACGGATTGCTCGAATAGTATTCCCATGCCTCTCATTTTTTAACCTCACGATCAAGTCTCGAACAAAACCGAAAGTCTCACTCTTATCCTCCAAGAAAAACACGCAGGCATAGCGAGAATAGTCGTCCACCACAACCAGGACATACCACTTCCCACCCACCGTGCGAACTCGAGCTGGCCCAACAAGGTCCATATGCAATAGCTCTGTCGGACGCTCTGTCATGACAGCAGTCAGGGGTGGATGAGAAGCAGCGACCATCTTACCATGCCTGCAAGGCGCACAAACCAACTCCTTCTCAAACCTCAACCTCGGCAATCCTCGGACCAAATCGAGACCACTCAAGCGGGAAAGCAGATGAAAGCTCTTGTGTCCCAACCGCCTATGCCACTTCCACAAATCAGGAGAACCAGCCACCAAACACCGTGCAGGACCATCAGACTAAGAGAAATCAGCTTGAAAGATCT
Source organism: Cenchrus fungigraminus (assembly GCA_036936925.1). Lineage (NCBI taxonomy): Eukaryota > Viridiplantae > Streptophyta > Magnoliopsida > Poales > Poaceae > Cenchrus > Cenchrus fungigraminus. The sequence continues at coordinate 28,364,262 of CM072775.1, forward strand.
GACCCTCGGGGACAACCATACAAACACGGTCACCTCGAGAATCAAGCACCTCGGACGCACCCAACTTAAATCGAACCTCAAACCCCTCATCAAGTAGCTGAGAAACAGACAGCAAAATGAACCCTAGCGACTTGACAAGAGCAACACGCCTCAGAGACACCTTCCTGCTTACCTTCACCATTCCTTCACCAAGAACTCGTCCCTTAACATTATCCCCCAAAAGTGATGTACCCCCTGGTACTCACTGGGGTGAAGCTTGTGAACCATCCCCTATCTCCGGTCATGTGTCGTGAGCAACCGGAGTCCAACAGCAAAACATTCCTTAAGCCTCTCACCCGTGCATCAAAAACAGGGATGAAAGTGAGCAGACGACTCAACACTAGGGTTAGTACAAAAAGAGTCAAACCAGTGTCGAGCCATTTGCTCAAAAGAGGGGTTAGCAACATCCATCCTATCATATCCATCAAAGCTACGACCCCTACCAAACTGAACCACCTCACATCTCGCTGGAGGAGCACGATCACCATGAAAGGAAGAGCGTGGCCCGTACCTCCTTTGAGACGCAAAGCTGCGACGACCTCTCTCATCCTCATATCGTCCAGCAAACAACCCCCGACAGACTCAAACTATCTACCACCTATACCACGAGCTCCAGAACCAACTCCACGGCCACGAAACCCAAACATCTCACCTCTCCGGGGTGCACCGGTCTGACCAGTGCCCCTGACCGGTCTGACCGGTGGCCCCCTGGCAGCAACCCGGTCCCGATCAGCAACTCTATGACTTCCCCAAGCTGGTATATTCCTTACCACAGCCACTCCCCTAGGTAGTGGCATACGAGGCTCAAGCACACCATGAGTGTTGGGTATTTTAGCGACACACGAATAAATCCGCAAGCGCACGGATACCGTTGTAGCTTTCACCTTAGAGTATTCCAAGGGTATCGAATCCAAGGGAACGTGTGTGCACTAACTTCGTACTAGTCGATCCAAGGACACACCCAGATAAGAGGCAAGGATAGAGAGGATTCCTAAAGATGGCACTATAGATGAGATTAAAGGTCGATCTCTAGATAGAACTTGGCTTAGGGTACCGATAGCCCTGACTTAACAGCCGACTCCGGTACGCGGATCTATGTGGAACAGAGCATTGACTGTATCTAGCTGCGGAGGATCAACAAGGGCCAGACGGGCTGTCACCACCACCTGGACTGCCTCTACCTAACCTTGGGATAAGCCGAACGAATGATAACCAGTAGCGTGACACCACGTCTATGCTGTGGTTACTGTCGTAGCCAACGGACTACGGCACTCTGTACTTATAGAACTACGACCACGAAAGAGAACTAATCTCACTCACTATACATACTACTAACTTATACTAAAGGCATATAAGAGAGCACTCGACCCCGTACTATGCTTCCAACGTATACGAACAACTTGCAGCAGACGAACGCATAAACCCAGGATCTACGCACTAGCAGAGGAAAAAGTCTACTCAAGCAACCTAGCATAAACTATTAGAAAGGAATCACAACACACTTTATTCTAATCAGAGCATGCAAGCATTTCCACTTTATTCTAATAGACAAGTCATACAAACGGGATACAAACTTGTGCACCTAATCAACTATATCGAGGGGGCGTGTTCATGAAGAACACGCGCCTCTAAATGATGAACAGGCGAAGAACACAAGAACATATCACACAAGTATGAAAAACACTTTAGTCTAAATAGAAAATGCGGAAATGCTCACTTTAGTCTAATTGAAGCACGACGCATCCATAGAGATACAAATCCCTCTCTCACTCTCCTATTATCTAATCTACCAAGGAGAGGCCTCTCCTTTGAAGGGAAGCTCTCATCCTTGGGTGAAGTGGTGTGTCTCAAATGGGAGCCCCTCCCCTCCTATTTATAGAGGAGGGGGTGGCTTGCCAAGAGGCCAAATGTTCTCCAAGATGTGCAGCCATCCTTGGGCGCCACCAATAGGAGAGCGACACATGGCGAGGAGTCTTGCAATGCACTCTTCTCTAGCTTCCAGGGGAAGGAACCAAACCGACCTTCTACCGGCCAATCAACAGGCGCCATGTCACCAATCCACCCCGGAACGTTGCAAGGGATCAACCAGGAAGCAACACGTTGAAGCAGATGGCGAATGGAGACCAAAAGGGTTCAGCCGACCCTGGCCCTCCTCCTTCCAGCTTGTTCTTTCTCTGGGTGACTGATATGTGGGCCCTTATGATGGTTCTAGGTGCATGCCGAGTTTGGAGGTGGTTTGGGTCCCTTGTGGGCCCTTGGATCCTTGTGCTGCACACGTGGCGGTGTCTGATTCGTCGGGAGTTGCTTCACATGGATTGATGAGGTGTCATGGACACATGGCATCCAATGTGACACACGTCGCCACGTGGCCTGGTGTGGGTCCCACCGGCTCACAAGATATCGGGAGTATGATCTTGTCTTGTGCATATCTTTCCCATCCGGACTCCGAAGTAGACAAATGATATATCCATTTTGATCGTCTCAACGAGCCTGTCGTAATGGTGCAGTCCAATTTGGCATTTGAGGTTGTTTATGATGATGTCCTTTAATAGCCATTGGACTACTTGCTCTCAACTGTACCATTTGGCACGTATTTCAGTGCATCCTGCAACAAAAGCTAGAAACACCAACACTTGTGGAAATCATTAGTATCAAGCCCTATTCTAGTGTTGATGACCCTTTTACCATTATATTATGCAGGTATTGACGGTGTAAAAGTAACACTTAACAGCCGTCAACAACACCCCCACACTTGACCTTTGCTCGTGCCGAGTAAAGGGAGTCAGATCAAGGTGAGACATGATATCCAATGGTATGAAGCGAGCATAAGAGATATTCCAAACCATACCTTGTACTTGTGAACTCTGAAGTGTCTATCATGCTATCTTGGGTAGTTGAGGAATGGAACGATCATGAATCAAATCACTCCTGCTCATCATGTTAAGTAACTTGGGGTTTTGCAATAAATTTTCAAAACAAACCTTGCTTAGCTCCTCATTTGATTCTCTCAGATCGCTCAATGTGTATATGTCCTCACCAAGGCATTAGATTGCCTTTCTTCATCCTACTTCTAATGATGGCTATATGTGGAGCTCAGGGTAGGATCAAAGATAAAGCATACTTGTATCACATATATTACAAAGTCAAAAACCGGATCCAAAGAGAAAAACAAGTCATGCAATCAGATCAGGATGTGCACATGTATGGATGTGATGGATATGGTAAGGTGGATACTAGACCCGGAATGGGTGCTAGATATTACCATATATATGATGAATGTTGTGTTGATGGTAAGGTGGACACTAGGCCCGGAGTGGGTGCTAGTTATTACCATCAAATTCATTTGAACTCCTTTTTGCATGTTCCATCTCTCTCCTTTTTCTTCTTTCTTTTGGACATGGGCTATCTCTCTTTTTTTTCTCTCGTGCTTTGAGCATGATTTTTTTTCTTTCTTTTCTTTTTCTTTTTTTTTGCATAGCCCATGTCTCTTTTTTTCAAGAATACTTTTGGAGAGAGATGTCACACCACATATGGAGCTTTATTTTTGTAGAATGGATAGATGATACAATGCTAACTTCTAGTATAGAAGCATAGCAAGGGGGACATGGAGTGCACATGAATCTTGATCATGAAAGCATGAAAAGAATTCTCACAAGGGTCACAACAATTTGACAAAGCTCAATGCAATAACAAGCAGCATATGAGTAGAAGGTTTTCGAGATAACTCATCATATGGCTTTGGTAGGACTTTGGCATATCAAAGAGGAGCTTTGCAAAGGGTTTTCAAGTTTTCAAATAAAATTCCCAAGCACTCAAACATTCAGAGAGAAGATCATATCATCAAACCATATCACAAACACCAACTACTTAGATGAGCATGAGTTCCCTAATGATATTTGTTCACAAGCATCAAGATAATAAGTATGGAATAAAATATATGCAAGCCAACCATAGGAAACATGTAGAGCAAGTTGAGCACGATTCCATGAGTTGATTTAGCAGATAAGAATTGAAAACTCATTCAAACTCATAATCAAGAAGAGTGAGATAAAGGGTGCACATACCATCGCTCCTGAAGAATATAAGAAACAAGGAAGACCAGTGGGGGTTCAGATCACCCATGGGGTAGCCGGATCACTCTAGTTTACCTTGTCCCTTGTCATGAAAGCGCGGTCGATGTTGTGCAACGCCTGTGTGGGAGATCTCCCCCACACTAGTTCTTGTACCTGGTGCTGTCTTCAAACAAAAAGGAAAACCAAAAGATGGACTCTGCTGGTTGAAGAACCAGTGAGTCTTTATTTAAAAACAAACATACATTTTTTTGGGTTTTTTTTAATTCACCATGAGTCCTAGCTCAACAAGACTGACATGTCTTGGCTTACCTTCCCTTTTGAATCAAGCTTGATGACTTACCCCATTTGGATTCGAAAATTCCTGCAAGGGTTAGTCCGCATATACAACCAATATCCATGAACGCATTGACTATAAGGTTCATCAATCAAACTCGACACCATGTCTTGCTTGATTGAAGAAGATCGTTTCAACCTAAGCACCATGCTTAATTGAAAACAACCTATGAATGCACGTAGCTAAACATGCACTCAAACCATAGCATTGCAAACATAGATAAAGGAAGCATAAAAGCATGATCAAGCTATTTCCAAAAGGGACATAAACATGAGCATAAGATGGTGAACATCGGGTGACCTCCCGGAAGGGCTTTGTTTAAAATCAAAAGCAGGACGTACCTAACTGGGCAAGATGCAAGAGCTAACATCATCTCCAAACCAGGATAAGATTTTGTGTGAGGGGAACCTTACTCGGGATACTCACATACTTCTCCCACACTTGAAGTTTGCATTGCTAGGCAACAAAACTCAAGTGTGTGGAGATTAAGCTTCCTTTTGTAAATGTTCCCTCACCAAAAACTTACCAAAGTGTTGAGGTGATGCAGCTCACTTGTTCTTAGGTGCTACATGTCCATCGTTCCTTATAATCTTCACCTGAAAGGGTTAGGACCAAAAATATCCAAAGGACAACCTATACTAAAAACATGCTCTTGCTTTTTATTTGAATAGGGAAATAAAACAAACTTAATCCAGGCTATCTCCTGGTAGTGCTTTGTTTATGGTCATAAGCTCGACCCTGGGAACTTCTTCTTGGAGCTATCATTGGTGATGTCATTCCCACCTCACCACCAATTTTTAATGTATCGTGGAAGCTTCAGCTGCAAGGTTAGTGTCACAGTGCATACACGAAATCTACAATGCTTATGGTAAACATATGCATCTACAACCAACCTTCTAAACATTGTACAAAAGAGGACCATAAGGTGGTTGTAGTCCTCGTGCGTGCTCTGTGCACTAAGCATGGCTGACTCTGGAGAGGAATGATGCAAGCATGGTTCCTGAGGTATATCAAGAGTGAAGCTACCATGCTTGTCAATGGAATCCTTTCCTTTGGACCCCAGAGTCGGTGCCTCATAGATTTCCATGGCCCATGAATTCTCCAGCTCAAGAGACTCATCATGGAAGCCCAGTGTTGATTCTCGATCAAGGTCGAGAGCAACATAGTATGGGCCAGTGGGACGAGGCTCAAACTCGGTCGAGAGTGATGATGATCGTTCACCTTCACAAAGGTGAAGAGGGTCTTCCGAGTCGTACTCCTGATGAGTAGAGAATTCTAGACCCTCAATGAGAACAGGCTCAGACGATGCGAACGGAGATATATGCATCGTCTCCTCGAGCGAGTTTTGCTTGGGAAGAGGCTTCGCCATAGAACATTCTAAGAACAAGGGAATGGTGGTAGAAGCGATTTCCCTAAGCTTTTCATCTAGGCTCCCTCGAGATGCATCGAGAAATTTCTCCGTAGGGGAGCCTAGGAGGAGATCAAGATCGAGGACATCAAAGATGTGGAAGTCTATATTAACCTTGATCTTGTCTACTAGGAGTGGCACAGCACATGCAACCCCCCCGACACTCAAGAATGTGTCCAGAGGGACAACTCTTGAGGAGCTTGTCGGATGGTCTTAGCGTAACATTGCCCAACAAAGTGTACGCTAGGTGCCATGGCATGACATTAACCTCCATAGTGGGGTTAAGATGGGCTTCAACCATAATCCCTTTTATGGAACAAGAAATGATTGTAGAGGGTGAACTAATCCAAAGTTCTTCGGAAAAGTTTCCCACTCCAGTCGACCACTTCTTCTCCATAGCCTCCATGATAGATGTTTTGTTTGGAGGATCGGGAGGCAAAGGAGGTATCGTAGGCCTAGGGGAAGGTTCTGTCAAAAGATTTCTAGCTGGATGGATTTGGACAGAATAGGGTTCCTTCCCTTGTTGGGCATCTAGGCAATTCGAGGTGTTTCTAAAATTTTCAAAAGGGTCATCCTCGAATTGATAGAGGAACTCTGAAGACTGAATTTCTTCTTCCTCCATTATTCCTAGTTCAGGTGAGGGTTCTATGGCTGAATAAGAGGATGTGGAAGGTGATGGATCGGATTCAGCCACTAGATGATCCTCATGACTCGACTCAGATTGGCGGGGTCCACTATGATTGGTGGGGAAGAAAGAGCTCACCATGAGGGAATCTTGGATTTCTCTTACTTCCGCTGGAGTTTTGTGAACAAGCGAACCTCCAGTGGTTTCATCGAGATCTAAGGCAGCATCCATGTCTAGACCCATGCAAAAGATGTATAATGATACATCATCAGGAAGAGACCATAGGTCTAGGTCCGAAGCCAAAAGCCGTAAGAACCTAGCCCATGCTGCACCTGTAGACTCCTTCTCTAATTGCTCGAACTCGAGAATGTCCATTGGGAGAGAAGCTATGTGATTGTACCATTGCTCTGTCCTCTTTATGAGAGAGAATGAGTAACAAAAGACATCGTGAAGTTCTTCCCAATTACTGTGCACACTCCCTAGAGTGTGAATGTACCATTGTTCCGCTCTTCCCATGAGAGAGAAAGGAAACAACTTCCACCTCACGGTTTTCTGTGTCATGCCTGGGATAACCAAGCGTGAACACAGATCCTCGAATTCTTTCAAATGAATGTAGGGATCTTCATTGATAGCTCCAAAGAAGGGTCTATCCTGAACCATATCCATAAGGTCGGGGTTGAGTTCATGGTTGGATGAAGATGTTGATGGATCATTGAACTCGTAAGTTGAGGTGGAGAGGTCGTGAAAGGATGACCTCTCCATGGGTAACAGGGGTAAAGGTAGAACAAAGAAAAATGAAAGGATACGAGGACCACTGGGTACGAAGAAAGATACAGCAACCGTTCCCCGGCAACAGCGCCAGAAAGCTTGTTGGGTATTTTAGAAACACACGAATAAATCCGCAAGCGCACGGATACCGTTGTAGCTTTCACCTCAGAGTATTCCAAGGGTATCGAATCCAAGGGAACGTGTGTGCACTAACTTCGTACTAGTCGATCCAAGGACACACCCAGATAAGAGGCAAGGATAGAGAGGATTCCTAAAGATAGCACTATAGATGAGATTAAAGGTCGATCTCTAGATAGAACTTGGCTTAGGGTACCGATAGCCCTGACTTAACAGGCGACTCCGGTACGCGGATCTATGTGGAACGGAGCACTGACTGTATCCAGCTGCGGAGGATCAACAAGGGCCAGACGGGCTGTCACTACCACCTGGACCGCCTCTACCTAACCTTGGGATAAGCCGAACGAATGATAACCGGTAGCGTGACACCAAGTCTATGCTGTGGTTACTGCCGTAGCCAACGGACTATGGCACTCTGTACCTATAGAACTACGACCACGGAAGAGAACTGATCTCACTCACTATACGTACTACTAGCTTATACTAAAGGCATATAAGAGAGCACTCGACCCCGTACTATGCTTCCAACGTATACGAATGACTTGCAGCAGACGAACGCATAAACCCAGGATCTACGCACTAGCAGAGGAAAAAGTCTACTCATGCAACCTAGCATAAACTATTAGAAAGGAATCACAACACACTTTATTCTAATCAGAGCATGCAAGCATTTCCACTTTATTCTAATAGACAAGTCATACAAACGGGATACAAACTTGTGCACCTAATCAACTAGATTGAGGGGGCGTGTTCGTGAAGAACACGCACCTCTAAATGATGCACAGGCGAAGAACACAAGAACATATCACACAAGTATGAATAACACTTTAGTCTAAATAGAAAATGCGGAAATACTCACTTTAGTCTAATTGAAGAACGAAGCATCCATAGAGATACAAATCCCTCTCTCACTCTCCTATTATCTAATCTACCAAGGAGAGGCCTCTCCTTTGAAGGGAAGCTCTCATCCTTGGGTGAAGTGGTGTGTCTCCAATGGGAGCCCCTCCCCTCCTATTTATAGAGGAGGGGGTGGCTTGCCAAGAGGCCAAATGTTCTCCAAGATGTGCAGCCATCCTTGGCCGCCACCAATAGGAGAGCGACACGTGGCGAGGAGTCTTGCAATGCACTCTTCTCTAGCTTCCAGGGGAAGGAACCAAACCGACCTTGTACCAGCCAATCAACGGGCGCCATATCACCAATCCACCCTGGAATGTTGCAAGGGATCAACCAGGAAGCATCACGTGGAAGCAGATGGCGAATGGTGACCAAAAGGGTTCGACCGAACCTGGGTTCGGCCGACCCTGGCCCTCCTCCTTCCGGCTTGTTCTTTCTCTGGGTGACTGATATGTGGGCCCTTATGACGGTTCTAGGTGCATGCTGAGTTTGGAGGTGGTTTGGGTCCCTGGTGGGCCCTTGGATCCTTGTGCTGCACACGTGGCGGTGTCTGATTCATCGGGAGTTGCTTCACATGGATTGATGAGGTGTCATGGACACATGGCATCCAATGTGACACACGTCGCCACGTGGCCTGGTGTGGGTCCCACCGGCCCACAAGATATCGGGAGTACGATCTTGTCTTGTGCATATCTTTCCCATCCGGACTGCGAAGTAGACAAATGATATATCCATTTTGATCGTCTCGACGAGCCCGTCGCAATGGTGCAGTCCAATTTGGCATTTGAGGTTGTTTATGATGATGTCCTTTAATAGCCATTGGACTACTTGCTCTCAACTGTACCATTTGGCACGTATTTCAGTGCATCCTGCAACAAAAGCTAGAAACACCAACACTTGTGGAAATCATTAGTATCAAGCCATATTCTAGTGTTGATGATCCTTTTACCATTATATTATGCATGTATTGACGGTGTAAAAGTAACACTTAACAGCCGTCAACAATGAGCAGGGTGGTACCTGTCCTTGTTAGCCCACTCCTTCGTCAATCTTTCATCCCTCTTCCTCTTGTAACAAAACTCACCAACATGACCTTCTTTCCCACAATACTCACAACGGAATCGGATCTGTTTTGGCTTTGGCTGTGGGTTCTCAACGGGTTTGTCTTCCTCTTTCTTCTCACCCTTCCCCTCAAACACATTTCCCATGTTGCTCACAAACTTTATGGGTTTTTGGTAGTTTTCTGTTTTGTGGGGGAACACGGGTGGATCGAGAGTGGTGTCAAGCTTGTTTCTCAGGTGGTTAGGCTTGGGAGCATATTTGTTCATGGGTGTAGTTTGTGGTGGAATAGGGATCTCTCCAATTTTCTCTCCTTTCTCACAACTGCTCTCACCAACCTTATCAGAGCCCAACGCCTGACCATCAAACCTCTTAAACTCAACCATCATTAAGCTCAATTGTGGCTCATGTCCAGACAACTAACTCATTAGCTTTCTTAGCTCATCATTTTCATCCTGCAAGCGATCAACATAGTGCGCAAGTTCCATATTTTCAAAGAATGCATTTCACATGTAGTCATGTAGAACAAGAAGTAGGAACAAGAGTTTTCAACTCAGCCTCTAAGGAAACAATCCTAACATGTGAATCATCCAATTTAGCATGCAACACGAGACAAGATTTGCACGCACCAAGCAAACTTGATCTAGCTTTCAACTCAACCAATTCAACCCTAGCCACATCTAATTCCTCAACATTGAGGGCATGCTTTTCTTTCAGAGTAGTCAAGTCAGACAAGAACACTGAACAATCACTGCAATCAACTTCATCGGTAACAACAAGAGCAGATTTGAAAGCATCAATAGCAAGCATGTCATCAAGATGCCTAGCCTCTAACTCAGCCACTTTCACCCTAGCTTCCTCAAGCGAGGCCCTAAGCTCTTTTCTCATTTTCTTGGCATCTCTAAGCACACTATCCCGATTATCAAGCAATTCATTCAGAGTAGCAATTCATTCAATGGTAGGTGGTGATACCTCATCCTCGGAGTCAGTGTCCAAGTCCTCTTTACCGCTGTTATTGATCCCTGAACTATGTGCCATGCCGCAGAATCCGCTTGTCGCCATGAAGCTCAACCCGGTGAAGTTCTTGCTTGAATGCTTCTTGTCCTTGTGTCTCCCACGACCTTCATCTTCACTACTCGAGCTTAACATGGTGTAGCAAGAGGAAGAGGTGTCCACATCACTCGCACCGGCTACCATCGCTCTCGACTTCTTCTTGTGGTAGCCGCCCTTCTTCTTGCCCTTGTACTCGTCCCGACTCTTGTGCTTGGAGTAGTGGTTCCGGGATCAATGCTTGTGCTCGGCCTGCTTGTACTCGTTCCTCGGGCGATGCTTGTACTCGGGCTTCTTGTGCTTGATCTTGTTCTCGTCTCCCTCGGGACACTCGGCGAAGAAGTGTCCATGCTTCCCGCACTTGTAGCACGTCCTCGAGTTCCTCCTAAAGTTCTTCTTGTTCTAGTTCAGGCGACCGAACCGCTTGGTCAGCAAAGCAAGATCCTCATCATCTAATACCTCGAACTCCTCATTTGGCAAAGAAACAAGAGCAGACAGAGAGAACATCCTAGGGGATTGATTAGAGTTAGTTCTGAAAGACCGAATAGGCGACCAGAGAGGGGGGAGTGAATGGGAGCCGATAAAAATTCTTCCCAAAGGTCGAACTCAACCTATACCCTGATTGCCACTCCGAGTACTCGCACACACCAGAGAAGCTCTAGAGTAGGCACACACAAGCTCACAAGTCCTAAAGACAAGCCTTGAATCAAAGCGCGAAAGCACAAGACAAGAATCAAAGCACCTAGTCAATTCCGGAGAAACCAGGCGCGGACTGTCCGTGTAGTACGGGCGGACCGTCCGCAAGGGTACGGCGGACTGTCCGCACGGCCTGCTCGGACTGTCCGAAAAAACCAACCGAACCACCATAGATGCACCCCGAAAAATCAGACTGTCTGCGAGGGACCTGCGGACTGTCTGCACCTTCACGGACCGTCCGCCACTTCAGTTCGGACCGTCTGCAAACTCCACGCAACCAAAACCACTTGTGGCACCAGATCAAAACACGAATGCAGAAGAACTCGCGAAGAACACGAAGAACACCTGCAATGTTCCCCAGCCCGTGGACTGTCTGCCAAGGCACCGCGGACTGTCCGCGAGTTGCGAACAGAGCAGAAACAGCTCGACTCGCGGGGGTCAACTCCACCTTTCCATCACCGGATCTCCCAAACGGCTAGAGCTCTTGAGACAAGATTTTGGGGAGATGAGAAGCGTCACTAGATGAAGCAATGCCCCAAAAATCTCGACCTCTGTTTCCCTAAATCACCGGGAATCGCAGATCACACGAACCACCACCAAGAACTCGGGCTCTCTCCAAAAACTCACGAATCAAAGGTGTTTCCCGGCGTTTGAGGGGTCAAGATCACACACAAACATGCCCAAGGCATCCACCCATGATCCCCTCAAAGAAATCCGAGAGAAAACCCCTTCAAATCCCCAAATCGAGCGAAGAACGAAACTCCCCAAAAATAACCTCAAAAACGACACGAAAACCCCAAAGAGCTAGGAGATCACCGCAACACCGAATGCTTCCATACATCCAGAGGTCAGAGTCCATACAAGAATCTAGCCTAAGAAAAGTAGAGGAAAAAGAAGCAATCTAGAGCCATCTGCCGGGGGAGGAAACCCTATAGTCCGAGAGAGAGAGATGCCATCCACCTCTCCGCTATTTATACGAAGTCCATCGGAGGGAGGTAAATGACCACGCTACCCCTATAACTCAAACAGAAAATACAACCCCTCAGGGGCATTTTGGTCAAGTCTTCATCGAGCGGACATGCTTCCACCGCAACCTTGCTTAGCATCGACGCAAGCCCCACGATCACGGCACGTGCCCCCCGCCTCGAAGCTTCCCGAAGCTCCCGGATCACCGTCTTCGTCGCATCGGGCCTCCGAACTTGGTTTTGTGGCCCAAACCAAGAAACCGTCCACCGATGGTTTTGTGGGCAAACCAACAAACCCCGCGTGCAAGCTTCGGCCTTGATCCGCTACCTTGCACCGGCCCATGTTCACGACTTCAGCCCGCTAGTCTTGCACCGCACGGCTCACACTTGACCCCATCGGCCACCGGGTCCATCGAACCAAACCTACTTGCCTCTCCATCACCCGGAGGCCACCACGGCTAAGGCCTTTCGCACTTCTTCTTCACTTGCACCAACACAAGTCAAGCTGCAACCTGTACTTGCACTCTTAGCCAAGCATCAGTCCACACAACGTTGTCAATCACTCATCACTAAGGAGCGACCCTCCACTGGTCCTCGGACACACCTGGTCCTCAATCTTCCCCTTGATGAGTGCATTGACAACACCCATAGTAACCATCATAGAGAAAAAGAAAAGAAAACAACCACGAACACAAACTTCCAAGCAAGTGATCCAAAGCCAAAGAACAAGCGAAAAACACGATCACTCGCCAAACTAAGTCTCGACCCCCTAAGGCAAGGGCAGCGGCTCAACACAGCCGAGACAAAAACAAAGCTCACAAAGAGCACACCACAAAGCACAAAACTCAGGCCAATCAAAGGAGCTCCCCCTGCACATATGCAAACTCCCCTTGAGCAAATACAACCTCTTTCTTCTCAATTTTTCTCCTCACATGCAACATCTCACAAATGCAAACCAATTTTCCACAAAATCTCCCAAAGTATGAAAATTCTCCCCATTGCATGTATGTTTCCAAAACTCTCCCCCTATCAACATAAATCCCCAAAAATCTCCCCCTTTTTGACAATGCATGAATCAAGGTATATGAAACTCTTCCCCTTGTTTTCATGAAAAATGCATGTCAAAGCATATATACAATCTACCAAGCTTCTCAGGTATACAAAGAGCTCAACAAAATGCTACAAATGAGACATAGAGCAAGCAAAGTAGATATGGTGTAGTTAGCACATTGCCATCAAGAAGATAGAGACATATAAGCATGTGACAAGGCCAAAAGCAATTTTAAGCAATTTTCACAAAGAACCATTTATCTCATGAGCAAGACCCTATCCACGGCAATTTGAGCACAAATACACTAGATCATCCAAAGTTTATACAAGATCACAAATTCTCATCACAAGATCATTATAAACGCCCACAAGCTACTCAAGTCATGTTAAGGCCACCGAGCCATGTGTCTACTTCTTAAAATGAGACTTCTCATGGTAGACAACATGCTACGGTTTAGCACCCAAGATAAGAATATCAAAACATAAGAACATGATTAAGAGCTCATTTTTCAAGCATAAGGCAATTCATACACCAATTTCATTTTCAAGTTTAAACATGGTACATGAAATGCCTTTGCGGTAAAAAGAAGCTTATGCTCCTCCACAAGAAAACAAACGGGCTAAACATTTACCATGACAAAAAGGTCTTTGACCCCAAGCAAAGAGAACATGATACTCAAGCACAAACTAAACATGATCGAGACATTTGAGCACAAATTGAGCATAGACAAGTATCTACTCATGAGAGAGGAAATTTTATCATTTTCACAAACATAAAGCTATCTCATCATGCATATATGGCAAAACCATCAAGAGCATAGCATTCACATCACCATTTACCAAACATGCACATATCTCATACATAGCACATCTGTGATCAAAGTATATAAGAGAAGCTTTTCCTAGCACAAGTGATCCAAAGATGGCAATCCTACTAGGTTTTGTACAGAAAGTAAAATGCATGCATGGAATGCAAAAAAATGAAACATATATCACATATATACAGGAGAAGCTCCAAGACCCAGCTAGAAAGGAAAGCACACTCCAAGTTCACCCCGCAAGCGAGTGAAAGTGACTTGGTCAAGTATATAAGAGAAGCTTTTCCTAGCACAAGTGATCCAAAGATGGCTATCCTACCAGGTTTTGTACAGAAATTAAAATGCATGCATGGAATGCAACAAAATGAACATATGACACATATATACATGAGAAGCTCCAAGACTCGGCTAGAAAGGAAAGCACACCCCAAGTTCACCCCGCAAGCGAGTGAAAGTGACTTGGTCAAGTGGTTTGGTGAAAATGTCGGCTAGCTGATCTTGGGTAGGGACATAGGACAAAGATATGTTTCCCTTCTCAACATTGTCCCTCAGAAAGTGGTACCTCACATCTATGTGTTTCGTTTTGGAGTGGAGGACAGGATTTTTGGCTACGCTTATGGCACTGGTGCTGTCACAGAAAAGTGGAACCTGGGAGCACTCCTCACCAAAGTCACTCATGGTGTAGGTCATCCAAAGCAGCTGGGAACAACAACTAGCAGCAGCTACATACTCGGCCTCTATAGTGGACTGGGCTACACTGGATTGCTTGCGAGATGACCAAGAGACCAAAGAAGAACCAAGGAACGGACAACACCCAGAGGTAGACTTGCGGTCCAATCGACACCCAGCAAAATTAGCATCGGAGTACCCATGAAGTCTGAGTGTCGAGGAGGCAGAATACGAAAGACCAAACTCAGGAGTGTAGTTCAAATACCTGAAAATCCGCTTGACGGCCTGCCGATGTGAAGTCCTCGGTGAAGCCTAAAAATGAGCGCACAGACACACACTGAACTGTATATCCGGCCTCGTCGCCGTCAAGTAGAGGAGGGAGCCGATCATGCTCCTGTAGTCCTTCTGGTCCACGGGTTCGCCATCCTCATCTGCGTCTAAAGCCATAGTGGTACCCATCGGAGTAGTCAGCGGCTTGGAGTCGTTCATGCCAAACTTCTTCACCATGTCCCTGGTGTACTTCGCCTGATGTACAAACGTCCCGTCCTTGCACTGCTTGATCTGGAGTCCTAAGAAAAACTGCAGCTCACCCATCATGGACATCTCAAATTCCCTGCTCATGTCATCTGCAAATCTGGCAACAAGATCATGAGACGAGCCACCAAAGATTATGCCATCCACGTAAATCTAGACAATCAAAAAGGTCTTTCCCATGCTTAAGGAGAAACAGGGTCTTATCAACTGTGCCCATCACAAACCCCTTACTCAGCAAAAACTCTCTCAACCTGCCATACCAAGCTCTCGGTGCCTGTTTCAACCCATAGAGCGCTCTCTGGAGTTTGTATACACGGTGTGGGTATCTCTCACTGTGAAACCCCGGGGGTTGCCTCACATGCACTTCTTACTCTATCACCCCATTCAAGAAAGCACTCTTCACGTCCATTTGGTACAACTTGAACCCTTTAGCCACGGCAAAGGCAAGATGGATCCTAATTGCCTCCAAACGGGCCACAGGAGCAAATGTCTCCTCATAATCTATGCCCTCTTTCTGGTTGAACCCCTGAGCCACCAACCTTGACTTGTTTCTCACAACCATCCCATTCTCACCCTCTTTGTTCTTCCACACCCATTTGGTACCTATGGGACGGCAATTTGGCGGTGGATCGACTAACACCCAGACTTCGTTTCTCTCAAAATTCTCCAACTCCTCATGCATGAATTCACCCAATTCTCGTCAGACAAAGCATGTCGAATATCTTTGGGCTCAAAAGAAGCGACAAAAGCAGAGTGAGCGAAATGAGAATTGTTCCTTGACCTTGACCGTGTAGTGCGTTCATGAAGGTCACCTATGATCGTCGTCGGTGGGTGATCCACCTGTACTCACCGGGGAGCCTCTCGCCTGGACACAATCTCCCCCTCAACAGCAGCCTCCACTCGAACAGCCTCAGTCGTAGTAGGTGTAGGGGATGGACCATCCTCGATCGTCGTCGTAGTAGTGGAAGTAGCACGTACACGATCAGCCACGGGACAATCGCCTCCATCATCGTCTTCATCTCCATCTCTATCTTGCTCATCCTCAAAGATCCTCGCTCCAATCTCCTCGTCACCTGCACACTCAAAAGTAGAAGAGATACATGGTTGTCTCTCGTCGAAGGTTACCTCGCAAGTCTCCATGATTCTGTTAGTGTCAAGGTTGAGCACACGATATGCTCTAGAATGAATCGCATAACCAAGGAAAATACCATCCGAACATCTAGACTCAAACTTATCCAACTTGCCCTTCTTCAGAATGAAACACTTGCACCCAAAAGCTCTAAAGTGACTCACCTTGGGTCGTCTCCCATGCATCAGCTCATAAGAGGTCTTCTTCTTAAAGGCACAAAGGCAGATGTGATTTGAGACATAGCAAGCGGTATTGACCACCTTGGCCCAGAAACGCCTAGGAGTCCTATGCTCATCGAGCATCGTCCTAGCCATCTCACAAAGGGTCTGGTTCTTCCTCTCCACTACGCCATTCTGACAAGCGACGTATGGAGAAGAGTACTGATGGTTGAGACCAAGATCACTGCAAAAGGTATCGAAATGAGAGTTTTTAAACTCCATGCCATTGTCACTGCGTATAGCTCGAATGGCATCACCATGTCTCTCATTCTTCAACCTCAAGATCAAGTCCCGAACAAAGCCAAATGTCTCGCTCTTATCCTCCAAAAAGAAAACCCAAGACTACCTCGAAAAATCATCAACCACAACAAGAACATACCACTTCCCACCCGCAGAGCGAACACGAGCTGGCCCAACCAAATCCATGTGCAACAGCTCACAAGGTCGCTCGGTCATGACCACAGTCAGAGGGGCGTGAGAAGCAGCAACCATCTTTCCATGCGGACAAAAAGCACAAACCAAATCCTTCTCGAATTTCAACTTAGGCAATCCTCGGACAAGATCAAGACCACTCAAGCGGGAACGCAACTCAAAGCTCAAGTGTCCCAACCTCCTATGCCATTTCCAAAGCTCGGCCGAAACACCAGCAAAAAAGCATCGAGGAGGACCAACAGACTGGGACAAATCGGCACGGAAGATTTGACCCTCGGGAATGATCGTACAGACAAGATCGCCTCGAGAATCAAGCACACAAGAAGCGCCCGACTTAAAACGAACCTCAAACCTTCGTCAAGTAACTGAGATACTAACAACAGGTTAAAACCAAGTGACTTGACCAGAGCCACACTTCTTAAGGTCACCTTGCTACTCACCTTCACCATACCTTCAGCAAGCACTCGTCCTCTCCCATAGTCCCCGAAAGTGATGTACTCCCTCGTACTCACTGGGGTGAGGCTCGAGAACCACCCACGATCTCCGGTCATGTGTCGTGAGCAACCGAAGTCGATCAACCAAAAGTCCTCCAAGCCTCCGACCTGCAATCAAAAACGAGAACGAGAATGAGCCAGCGACTCAACACTGGGGTTAGTACCAAAGGAGTCGAACCAGTGTCGAGCCATTTGCTCAAAAGAAGGGTTAGCAAAGTCCATCATACCAAAACCCCTAGGCGGAGCCCTCTCACGCCTACCACCAAAGGACCTGTCACGTCTCACTGGAGGAGCACGCGCACCACGAGGAGGAAAACATGGCCCGTAGTCCATCTGAGACCCAAAGCTCCGATCGTGTCTCCCAAACTTGTAACGGTCACGAGAAGGAGCACGTCAAGCCAACTCACCACGCCCAAACCCAACACGCCTATCTCTTTGACGAAACACACCTCCACCTCCACGAGTGGGAACTGTACGCACATACACCTCACCCCTAGGTAGAGGCCCTCTACTAGGCTCAGGCACACCACGAGAATGGTGGTACCTGTCCTTGTTTGCCATCTCCCTAGCAAACCTCTCATCTCTCTTCCTCCTGAAACAGATCTCATCCTTGTGCCCATCCCTCCCACAATACTCACAATGGAAGCGGACCGACTGTGGCTTAGGCGGTGGGTTTCTGTGGACTTCTCAACAGCTTTCTCTCCTAACATCCCCTCAAAGACATTCCCCTGGGTGCTCACAAACTTGATGGGTTTTTGGTAGTTTTCTGTTTTGTGGGGGGACACTGGTGGGTCTGGAGTTGTATCAAGCTTGTTTCTGAGGTGGTTTGGCTTGGGTGCATATTTGTTGATGGGTATAGTGTGTGGTGGAGTAGGGATCTCTCCAACTTTCTTTCTCCCTCACCACTCTTCTCACCACTCTTGTCAGCCCCCAACGCCTGACCATCAAACCTCTTGAACTCAGCCAACATCAAACTCAACTGTGGCTCATGCCTAGACAACCAACTCATCAATATCCTAAGCTCATCATTCTCATCCTGCAAACGGTCAACATAGTGTGCAAGTTCCATGTTTTCAAAGCATGCATTTCACAGGTAGAACATGATGTAGGAATGGGAGCTTTCAAAGCAGCCTCAAGAGAAACTATCCTGGTGTGAGACTCATCTAGCCTAGCATGCAACACAGGACATGAAGTGCAAGCACCTAACAAAGCTGGCCTAGATTTCAGTTCATCACACTCAACCCTAATCACATCTAATTCCTCAAGAGTAGAGGCATGCTTCTCCTTGAGAACAGTCAAATCAGTAAGAAAAACTGTGCAATCACTACAATCAATCTCATCAGACACAACAAGAGCAGATTTCAAAGATCCTATCTCATTTCTAGCATCAACAAGCAAGGACTCGAGCTCAGCTATCTTGTCCTTAGCATCACCCAACAAAGACCTAAATTCCCTCTTCTCCTTGTTGGTCTTTCTAAGCACATCATCTCGGTTATCAAGCAACTCATTTAACCTAGCATTCTCCTCAAGTAAGAAGTTGGGATCATGTCGTACCTCTTCCTAGGAGTCGGAGTTCGAATCCGAGCTGTGCTTCCCACCCTTCTTGGAGTGCGCCATGCCGCAAAATCTACCTTGTGCGACAAAGCTCAGGCCGGTGAAGTTCTTGCCTGTGTGCCGCTTGTCCTTGCGCCGTTCTTGCTCTTCCTCGCTACTCGAGTCGGAAGAAGCATCGCTTGATGTGGAGTCGATGTCGCTCCCTTCGGCAACCATCGCTCGAGCCATCTTCTTCTTGTACCCGCTACTCTTCTTGTGCCTTCTCTGAAGGACCGAATAGGGCGACCAGAGAGGGGGGGAGTGAATGGGAGCTGATAAAATTTCTGCCCGAAGGTTGAACTCGGCCTATACCACGATTACCACTCCGAGTTCTCGCACACACCAAAGAATCTCAAGACAAGGCACAAACAAGCCCACAAGATCAAGAGACACCCCTAGAAGCAAACCGCGGAAGCACAAGACAAGAATCAAAGCACTTGCAAATTTTGGAAACGCCAGGCGCGGACTGTCCGGCTGGTACGGGCGGACTGTCCGCTAGTGTACGGCGGATTGTCCACCAGTCATCCCCGGACTGTCCGAAATAAGCAGCAGAACCACTAGAGATGCACCCCGAAATTCGGACTGTCTGCCTAGCTCACGCGGACTGTCCGCCAGTGTCGCGGACTGTTCGTGAAGGCAGCGCAGACCGTCCATCCACCTCGCTGGAAACCCCAGACAAACCTCGAGCCACCCCAGACAAAAACTCGGCCACGCGGACTGTCCATGATGGACTCACGGACTGTCCGCCAAACCTCTCGCAACAAAACCCTAGGGCCGAAACGGATCGAAACGCGGACGCGCAAGAACACGAAGAACACGAGCACTGTTTAGCAGCGCGCGGACTGTCCGCCAAGGTACCGTGGACTGTCCGCGTGTTGCGAACAGAGCTGAAAACAGCTCGACCCGCGGGGTCAACTCCACAAATCCATCACCGGATCTCCCAAACGCCAAAAGCTCTAGAGACAAGATTTAGGGGAGATGGTAAGCAACACAAGAGGAAGCTATGCCCAAAAAATCTCGACCTCTAAGCCACCAAATCGCCGGGAATCGTGGATCACACGAACTACCACCAAGAGCTTGAACTCCGGCCAAAAACTCACGAATCGAAGGCCTTCCCCGGTGTTTGAGGGGTCAAGATCACACACAAAGATGCGCAAGGCATCCACCCATGATCCCCTCAAAGAAATCCGAAGGAAAACGCCCTCAAATCCCTGAATTGAGCGAAGAACGAAACTCCCCAAAAATATCCCCGAAAATGACACGAAAATCACAGAGGACTAGGAGATCACCGCAACACCGAATGCTTCCATACATCCAGAGGTTAGAGTCTATACAAGAATCTAGCCTAAGGAATACAGAGGGAAAAGAAGCGGTTCAGAGCAATCTACCGGGGGAGGAAAACCTAGAGTCCAAGAGAGAGAGACGCCATCCACCTCTCCGCTATTTATACGAAGTCCATCGGAGGGAGGTAAATGACCACGCTACCTCTACAACTTGAAATGAAGATACAACCCCTCAGGGGCATTTTGGTCAAGTCTTCATCGGACGGACACGCTTCCACCGCGGCTTCGCTTCACATTGACGCAAACCCCGCGATCACGCCACGTGCCCTCCGCCTCGAAGCTTCCCGAAGCTCCCGGATCACCGTCTCCGTCGCCTCGGGCCTATGGGCTTGGTTTTGAGGCCCAAACCAAGAAACCGTCTACCGATGGTTTTGTGGGCAAACCAATAAACCCCGCGTGCAAACTTCGGGCTCCATCCACTACCTTGCACCAGCCCATGTTCATGACTTCAGCCCGCCAGTCTTGCATTGCACGGCTCGCACTTGACCCCATCGGCCACCGGGTCCATCGAACCAAGCCTACTTGCCGCTCCATCACCCGGAGGCCGCCACAGCTAAGGCCTTTCGTGCTTGTTCTTCACCTGCACCGACACGAGTCAAGCCGCAACCTGTACCTGCACACTTAGCCAAGCATCAGTCCACACAACATTGTCAATCACTCATCACTAAGGAGCGACCCTCCACTAGTCCTCGGACACACCTGGTCCTCAATCTCCCCCTTGATGAGTGCATTGACAACACCCATAGTAACCAAGATAGAGAAAAAGAAAAGAAAACAACCATGAACACAAATCTCCAAAGCAAGCGATCCAAAGCCAAAGAACAAGCGAAAACACGATCACTCGCCAGACCAAGTCTCGGCCCCCTAAGACAAGGGCAACGACTCGACACAGCCGAGACAAAACAAAGCTCACAAGGAGCACACCACAAAGCACACAACTCAGGAAAAACAAAGGAGCTCCCCCTGCACATGTGCAAACTCCCCCTGAGCAAATGCAACCTCTTCTTCTCAATTTTTCTCCTCACATGCAACATCTCACAAATGCATACCAATTTTCCACAAAATTTCACAATGCATGAAAATTCTCCCCCTTGCATGTATAGCCCAAAGTCCTCCCCCTTGTTGACAATGCATGAATCAAGGTAAATGAACCTCTTCCTCTTGTTTTCATGAAAAATGCATGTCAAGGCATATATACAACCTACCAAGTATCTCAAATATACAAAGAGCACAACAAAATGCTACAACTGAGACATAGAGCAAGCAAGGTATATATGGTGTAGTTAGCACATTGCCATCAAGAAGGTAGAGACATATAAGCATGTGACATGGCCAAAAGCAATTTTAAGCAATTTTCACAAAGAAACATTCATCTCATGAGCAAGACCCTATCCATAGCCATTTGAGCACAAATACACTAGATCATCCAAAGTTTATGCAAGATCACATATTCTCATCACAAGATCATTATAAACGCCCACAAGCTACTCAAGTCATGTTAAAGCCACCGAGCCATGTGTCTACTTCTTAAAATGAGACGTCTCATGGTAGACAACATGCTACGGTTTAGCACCCAAGATATGAATATTAAAATCATAAAAACATGATTAGGAGCTCATTTTTCAAGCACAAGGCAATTCATACACCAATTTTATTTTCAATATTAAACAAGGTACATGAAGTGCCTTTGCGGCAAAAAGAAGCTTATGCTCCTCCCCAAGCAAGCAAAAGGGCTAAACATTTACAAAGACAAAAGGTCTTTGACCCCAAGCAAAGAGAACATGATTCTCAAGCACAAACTAAACATGATATAGGCATTTAAGCACAAATTGAGCATAGACAAGCATCTACTCATGAGAGACATCAATTTAGCATTTTCATAAAAAGAAAACTATCTCAACACAAATATATGGCAAAACCATCAAGAGCATAGCATTCACATCCATAATTTACCAAACATGCACGAGTCTCACAAATAGCACATCAGTGATCAATGTATATAAGAGAAGCTTTTCCTAGCACAAGTGATCCAAAGATGGCTATCCTACCAGGTTTTGTACAGAAATTAAAATGCATGCATGGAATGCAACAAAATGAACATATGACACATATATACATGAGAAGCTCCAAGACTCAGCTAGAAAGGAAAGCACACCCCAAGTTCACCCCGCAAGCGAGTGAAAGTGACTTGGTCAAGTGGTTTGGTGAAAATGTCGGCTAGCTGGTCTTGGGTAGGGACATAGGACAAAGATATGTTTCCCTTCTCAACATTGTCCCTCAGAAAGTGGTACCTCACTTATATGTGTTTCGTTTTGGAGTGGAGGACAGGATTTTTGGCTACACTTATGGCACTGGTGCTGTCACAGAAAAGTGGAACCTGGGAGCACTCCTCACCAAAGTCACTCATGGTGTAGGTCATCCAAAGCAGCTGGGAACAACAACTAGCAGCAGCTACATACTCGGCCTCTATAGTGGACTGGGCTACACTGGATTGCTTGCGAGATGACCGAGAGACCAAAGAAGAACCAAGGAACTGACAACACCCAGAGGTAGACTTGCGGTCAAATTGACACCCAGCAAAATCAGCATCGGAGTACCCGTGAAGTCTGAGTGTCGAGGAGGCAGAATACCAAAGACCAAACTCAGGAGTGTAGTTCAAGTACCTGAAAATCCGCTTGACGGCCTGCCGATGTGAAGTCCTCGGTGAAGCCTGAAAACGAGTGCACAGACACACACTGAACTGTATGTCCGGCCTCGTCGCGGTCAAGTAGAGGAGGGAGCCGATCATGCTCTGGTACTCCTTCTGGTCCACGGGTTCGCTGTCCTCGTCCGCATCCAAAGCCGTAGTGGTACTCATCGGTGTAGTCAGCGGCTTGGAGTCATTCATGCCAAACTTCTTCACCATGTCCCTGGTGTACTTCGCCTGATGTACAAACGTCCCGTCCTTGCACTGCTTGATTTGGAGTCCTAAGAAAAACTACAGCTCGCCCATCATGGACATCTCAAATTCCCTGCTCATGTCATCTGCAAATCTGGCAACAAGATCATGAGACGAGCAACCAAAGATTATGCCATCCACGTAAATCTAGACAATCAAAAAGGTCTTTCCCATGCTTAAGGAGAAACAGGGTCTTATCAACTGTGCCTATCACAAACCCCTTACTCAGCAAAAACTCTCTCAACCTGCCATACCAAGCTCTCGGTGCCTGTTTCAACCCATAGAGCGCTCTCTGGAGTTTGTATACACGATGTGGGTATCTCTCACTGTCAAACCTCGGGGGTTGCCTCACATACACTTCTTCCTCTATCACCCCATTCAAGAAAGCACTCTTCATGTCCATTTGGTACAACTTGAACCCTTTTGCCACGGCAAAGGCGAGAAGGATCCTAATTGCCTCCAAACGGGCAACAGGAGCAAATGTCTCCTCATAATCTATGCCCTCTTTCTGGTTGAACCCCTGAGCCACCAACCTCGACTTGTTTCTCACAACCATCCCATTCTCACCCTCTTTGTTGTTCCACACCCATTTGGTACCTATGGGACGGCAATTTGGCGGTGGATCGACTAACACCCAGACTTCGTTTCTCTCAAAATTTTCCAACTCCTCATGCATGAATTCACCCAATTCTCGTCAGACAAAGCATGTCGAATATCTTTGGGCTCAAAAGAAGCGACAAAAGCAGAGTGAGCGAAATGAGAATTGTTCCTTGACCTTGACTGTGTAGTGCGTTCATGAAGGTCTCCTATGATCGTCGTCGGTGGGTAATCCACCTGTACTCACCGGGGAGCCTCTCGCCTAGACACAATCTCCCCCTCAGCAGCAGCCTCCACTCGAACAACCTCAGTCGTAGTGGGTGTAGGGGATGGTCCATCCTCGATCGTCGTCCTAGTAGTGGAAGTAGCTTGTACACGATCAGCCACGAGAGCATCACCACCATCATCGTCATCGTCCCCATCTCCATCCTTCTCATCCTCAAAGATCCTCGCTCCAATCTCCTCGTCACCTGCACACTCAAAAGCAGAAGACCTACATGGCTGTGTCTCGTCGAAGGTTACCTCACAAGTCTCCATGATTCGGTTAGTGTCAAGGTTGAGCACACGATATGCTCTAGAGTGAATCGCATAACCAAGGAAAATACCATCTGAACATCTAGACTCGAACTTATCCTACTTGCCCTTCTTCAGAATGAAACACTTGCAACCAAAAGCTCTAAAGTGACTCACCTTGGGTTGTTGGCCATGCATCAGCTCATAAGAGGTCTTCTTCTTAAAGGCACGAAGGAAGATGCGATTTGAGACATAGCAAGCGATATTGACCGCCTCGGCCCAGAAATGCCTAGGAGTCCTATGCTCATCGAGCATCGTCTTAGCCATCTCACAAAGGGTTCGGTTCTTCCTCTCCACAACGCCATTCTGGCAAGCGACGTATGGAGAAGAGTACTTATGATCAAGACCAAGATCACTGCAAAAGGCATCAAAATGAGAGTTCTTAAACTTTGTGCCATTGTCACTGCGTATAGATCGAATTGCATCACCATGTCTCTCATTCTTCAACCTCAAGATCAAGTCCCGAACAAAGCCAAATGTCTCGCTCTTATCCTCCAAAAAGAAAACCCAAGAGTACCTCGAAAAATCATCAACAACCACAAGAACATACCACTTCCCACCCGCAGAGCGAACACGAGCTGGCCCAACGAAATCCATGTGCAACAGCTCACAAGGTCGCTCAGTCATGACCGCAGTCAGAGGGGCGTGAGAAGCAGCAACCATCTTTCCATGCCGACAAGAAGCACAAAGCAAATCCTTCTCGAATTTCAACTTAGGCAATCCTCGGACAAGATCAAGACCACTCAAGCGGGAAAGCAACTCAAAGCTCAAGTGTCCCAACCTCCTATTCCATTTCCAAAGCTCGGTCGAAATGCCAGCAACAAAGCATCGAGGAGGACCAACAGACTGGGAAAAATCGGCACGGAAGATTTGACCCTCGGGGACGATCGTACAGACAAGATCGCCTCGAGAATCAAGCACATGAGAAGCGCCCGACTTAAAACGAACCTCAAAACCTTCGTCGAGTAATTGAGATACTGACAACAAGTTAAAACCAAGTATCTTGACCAGGGTCACACTTCTTAAGGTCACATTGCTACTCACCTTCACCATACCTTCAGCAAGCACTCATCCTCTCCCATTGTCCACGAAAGTGATGTACTCCCTCGTACTCACCGGGGTGAGGCTGGAGAACCACCGATGATCTACGGTCATGTGTCATGAGCAACCGGAGTCGATCAACCAAAAGTTCTCCAAGCCTCCCACCTGCAATCTAAAATGAGAACGAGAATGAGCAAGCGACTCAACACTGGGGTTAGTACCAAAAGTGTCAAACCAGTGTCGAGCCATTTGCTCAAAAGACGGGTTAGCAAAATCCATCCTATCAAATCCTCTAGGCGGTGCCCTCTCACGCCTACCACCAAAGGACTTCTCACATCTCGCTGGAGGAGTACGCGCACCACGAGGGGGAAAACGTGGCCCGTAGTCCATCTGAGACCCAAAGCTCTTATTGTACCTCCCACACTCGTAACGGTCACGAGAAGGAGCACGTCGAGCCAACTCACCACGCCCAAACCCAACGCGCCTATCTCTCTGAGGAAACACACCTCCACCTCCATGAGTGGGAACTGTACGCACATACACCTCACCCCTAGGCAGAGGCCCTCTGCGAGGCTCAGGCACACCACGAGCAAGGTGGTACCTGTCCTTGTTTGCCATCTCCCTAGCAAACCTCTCATCTCTCTTCCTCTGGAAACAGAACTCATCCTTATGCCCATCCCTCCCACAATACTCACATTGGAAGCGGATCGACTGTGGCTTAGGTGGTGGCTTTTCTGTGGGCTTCTCAACCGCTTTCTCTCCTGACTTCCCCTAAAAGACATTACCCAGGTTGCTCACAAACTTGATGGGTTTCTGGTAATTCTCTGTTTTCTGGGAGAACACTGGTGGGTCTGGAGTTGTATCTAGCTTGTTTCTCAAGTGGTTTGGCTTGGGTGCATATTTGTTCATGGGTATGGTGTGTGGTGGTGTAGGGATCTCTCCAACTTTCTCTTCTCACCACTCTTCTCACCACTCTTGTCAGCCCCCAACGCCTGACAATCAAACCTCTTGAACTGAGCCAACATCAAACTCAATTGTGGCTCATGCCCAGACAACCAACTCATCAATTTCCTAAGATCATCATTTTCATCCTACAAACGGTCAACATAGTGTGCAAGTTACATGTTTTTCAAAGCATGCATTTCACAGGTTGAACATGATGTTGGAAGAGGAGCTTTCAATGCTGCCTCAAGAGAAACAATTCTAGTGTGAGATTCATCTAGCCTAGCATGCAAAATAGGACATGAGGTACACGCTCCTAACAAAGCTGGCCTCGACTTCAATTCATCACACTCAATCCTAACTACATCTAGTTCCTCAAGAGTAGAGGCATGTTTCTCCTTGAGAGCAGTCAAATCAGCAAGAAAAACTGAGCAATCACCACAGTAAATTTCATGAGACACCACAGGAGCAAATTTCAAACCACCTATCTCATTTCTAGCATCCACGAGCAAGGATTCAAGCTCAGCTATCTTGTCCTTAGCATCACCCAACAAAGACCTAAATTCCCTCTTCTCCTTGTTGATCTTTCTAAGCACATCATCATGGTTATCAAGCAACTCATTGAGCCTAGCATTCTCCTCTAGCAAGAAGTTGGGATCCTATCGTACCTCTTCTTCGGAATCGGAGTTCGAATCTGAGCTGTGCCTCCCACGCTTCTTAGAATGCGCCATGCCGCAAAAGCCTCCTTGTGCAACGAAGTTCAGGCCGGTGAAGTTCTTGCCCGTGTGCCGCTTGTCCTTGCACCTTTCTGGCTCTTCCTCGCTGCTCGAGTCGGAAGAAGCATCACTTGATGTCGAGTCGATATCGCTCGCTCCGGCCACCATTGCTCGAGCGGTATTCTTCTTGTGGCCGCCACTCTTCTTGTGCCTTCTCTCGCCCTTGTCCTTGTGCTTGTCCTTGTAGTCGTTCTGGGAGCGATGCTTGTTGTAGTCGTGCTTGGGCTTGCCCTTTTAGTCGTTTTTGATCTCCATGGCTTCAGGGCATTCGGCGATGAAGTGCCCGTGCTTCCCACACCGATAGCACATCCCCAAGCTCTGCCTTGCATTCTTGCAGTTCTCGTACATCCGCCCAAACCTCTTGCTCAACAAAGCGAGACCGTCCTCGCTTAGCACCTCAAAGTCCTCATCTGGCAAAGACACAAGACAAGACAAAGAGAGACCACCAAAGTTAGCGTTAGTCCTTCATCTTGAGACAAGAGCCAAACTATGAGGATCAGTGGGGCTCTGGCTCTTGGCTCTCAAGCCACGATCAACCTCTGAAGACCTGAGCTTGGAAAATAGCTCATCCAGCATCAGCGTATCATACACGCTCGACTCCTCAATGGCCTCGACCTTGGCACTCCACACAGACCTATCCAGGGCATGCAAAAGCTTGATAGCTTGATCATGACCCGTGTATGGGAGCACTGTCACATTGGCCCTCATGTTGTTGACTATGCTAGTGAAGCGCTGGAACATAGCATCGGTCGACTCACCGGGGAGATGAGTGAAGTTCTCGTACTCTCTCCTGTAAGTGGAGAACAAACGGGCTTGCACTTGGGCATTGCCAACATGAGCATTTCTCAACTTGAGCCAAATCTTTCCGGCCACATTCTCTCCGTACACTCGCTCGAACTCCGAGGCACAGAGAGCACGGAACAAGTAATCAACGGCCTTACTGTTGGCCTCACACATGTCCCGTGATCCTGGAAGCAGAAAACTGTCTGGGATGACATAATGAGGATTCTGAGTGAACTCCCAGATCAAAGTTCCCTTCCCTCGCAAAAACACGCCCATGCGCCTCTCCCACATCGGGTAATTCTTGCCATCAATGTGCGGAGGACCCGACCCCTTACCATAATCGCCCATCTTTTGATCTTAGACTGGTTAGAATCAAGAAGATCTGTAACCGGCTCTGATTACAATTGAAGGACCGAATAGGGCGACCAGAGAGGGGGGGAGTGAATGGGAGCCGATAAAATTTCTTCCCGAAGGTTGAACTCGGCCTATACCCCGATTGCCACTCCGAGTTCTCACACACACCAAAGAATCTCAAGACAAGGCACAAACAAGCCCACAAGATCAAGAGACACCCCTAGAAGCAAACCGCGGAAGCACAAGACAAGAATCAAAGCACTTGGCAAATTCTGGAAACGCCAGGTGCTGACTGTCCGGCTGGTACGGGCGGACTGTCCCCTAGTGTACGGTGGACTGTCCGCTAGTCGTCCCCGGACTATCCGAAATAAGCAGCAGAACCACCAAAGATGCACCCCAAAATTCGGACTGTCAGCCTAGCTCACGCGAACTGTCCGCCAGTGTCGCGGACTGTCCGTGAAGGCAGCGCGGACCGTCCGTCCACCTCGCTGGAAACCCTAGACAAACCTCGAGCCACCCCAGACAAAAACTCGGCCACGCGGACTATCTGTGAAGGACTCACAGACTGTCCGCCAAACCTCTCGCAACAAAACCCTAGGGCCGAAACGGATCGAAACACGGACGTGCAAGCACACGAAGAACACGAGCACTGTTCAACAGCGCGTGGATTGTCCGCCAAGGTACCGCGGACTGTCCGCGTGTTGCGAACAGAGCTGAAAACTGCTCGACCCGCGGGGTCAACTCCACAAATCCATCACCGGATCTCCCAAACGCCAAAAGCTCTAGAGACAAGATTTAGGGGAGATGGTAAGCAACACAAGAGGAAGCTATGCCCCAAAAATCTCGACCTCTAAGCCACCAAATCGCCGGGAATCGCGGATCACATGAACTACCACCAAGAACTTGAACTCCGACCAAAAACTCACGAATCGAAGGCCTTCCCTGGCGTTTGAGGGGTCAAGATCACACACAAAGATGCGCAAGGCATCCACCCATGATCCCCTCAAAGAAATCCGAAGGAAAACGCCCTCAAATCCCCGAATCGAGCGAAGAACGAAACTCCCCATAAATAGCCCCGAAAATGACACGAAAATCACAGAGGACTAGGAGATCACCGCAACGCCGAATGCTTCCAGAGGTCAGAGTCTATACAAGAATCTAGCCTAAGGAATACAGAGGGAAAAGAAGCAGTTCAGAGCAATCTACCGGGGGAGGAAAACCTAGAGTCCAAGAGAGAGAGACTCCATCCACCTCTCCGCTATTTATACGAAGTCCATCGGAGGGAGGTAAATGACCACGCTACCGCTACAACTTGAAATGAAGATACAACCCCTCAAGGGCATTTTGGTCAAGTCTTCATTGGACGGACACGCTTCCACCGCGGCTTCGCTTCACATTGATGCAAACCCCGCGATCACGCCACGTGCCCTCCGCCTCGAAGCTTCCCGAAGCTCCCGGATCACCGTCTCCATCGCCTCGGGCCTCCGGGCTTGGTTTTGAGGCCCAAACCAAGAAACTGTCCACCGATGGTTTTGTGGGCAAACCAACAAACCCCGCGTGCAAGCTTCGGGCTCCATCCGCTACCTTGCACCGGCCCATGTTCATGACTTCAGCCCGCCAGTCTTGCATTGCACGGCTCGCACTTGGCCCCATCGGCCACCGGGTCCATCGAACCAAGCCTACTTGCCACTCCATCACCCGGAGGCCGCCACGGCTAAGGCATTTCGCGCTTGTTCTTCACCTGCACCGACACGAGTCAAGCCACAACCTGTACCTGCACACTTAGCCAAGCATCAGTCCACACAACGTTGTCAATCACTCATCACTTAGGAGCGACCCTCCACTGGTACTCGGACACACCTAGTCCTCATTCTCTCGCTCTTGTCCTTGCGCTTGTCCTTGTAGTCGTTCCGGGAGTGGTGCTTGTTGTAGTCGTGCTTGGGCTTGCCCTTGTAGTCGTTCTTGATCTCCATGGCTTCAGGGCATTCGGCGATGAAATGCCCGTGCTTGCCGCACCGGTAGCACATCCCCGAGCTCCGCCTTGCATTTTTGCGGTTCTCGCACATCTGCCCATACCTCTTGCTCAACAAAGTGAGATCGTCCTCGCTCAGCACCTCAAAGTCCTCATCTGTCAAGGACACAAGACAAGACAAAGAGAAACCAATAGAGTTAGTGTTAGACCTTGATCCTGAGACAAGATCCAAACTATGAGGATCAGTGGGGCTCTCGCTCTTGGCTCTCAAGCCACGATCAACCTCTGAAGACCTGAGCTTGGAAAACAGCTCATCAAGCGTTAGCGTATCATACACGCTTGACTCCTCAATGGCCTCGACCTTGGCACTCCACATAGACCTATCCAGGATATGCAATTGCTTGATAGCTTGATCATGATTCGGGTATGGGAGCACTGTCACATTGCCCATCATGTTGTTGACTATGCTAGTGAAGTGCTAAAACATAGCATCGGTCGACTCACCGGGGAGATGAGTAAAGTTCTCGTACTCTCTCCAGTAAGTGGAAAACAAACGGGCTTGCACTTGGGCATTGCCAACATGAGCATTTCTCAACTTGAGCCAAATCCTTCCGGCCACATTCCCTCCGTACACTCGCTCAAACTCCGAGGCACAGAGAGCACAGAACAAGTAATCAACGGCCTTGCTGTTGGCCTCACACATGTCCCGTGATCCTGGAAGCAGAAAACTGTCTGGGATGACATAATGAGGATTCTGAGTGACCTCCCAGATCAGAGTTCCCTTCAAACGCAAAAACACGCCCATGCGCCTCTCCCACATCAGGTAATTCTTGCCATCAAAGTGCGGAGGACCCGACCCCTTGCCATAATCGCCCATCTTTGGATGTTAGACTGGTTAGAATCAAGAAGATCCACAACCGGCTCTGATACCAATTGAAGGACTGAATAGGCGACCAGAGAGGGGGGGAGTGAATGGGAGCCGATAAAAATTCTTCCCAAAGGTTGAAGTCAGCCTATACCCCGATTGCCACTCCGAGTACTCGCACACACCAAAGAAGCTCTAGACTAGGCACATACAAGCTCACAAGTCCTAATGACAAGCCTTGAATCAAAGCGCGAAAGCACAAGACAAGAATCGAAGCACCTAGTCAATTCTTGAAGAACCAGGCGCGGACTGTCCGTGTAGTACGGGCGGACCGTCCGCAAGGGTACGGCGGACTGTCCTCACAGCCTGCTCGGACTTCCCGAAAAAAACCAACCGAACCACCAGAGATGTACCCCGAAAAATCGGACCGTCCGCGAGGGACCCGCGGACTGTCCGCACCTTCACGGACTGTCCGCCACTTCAGTTCGGACCGTACGCAAACTCTGTGCAACCAAAACCACTTGTGGCACCGGATCAAAACACGAATGCGGAAGAACTCGCGAAGAACACGAAGAACACCTGCATTGTTCCCCAGCCCGCGGACTGTCTGCCAAGGCACCACGGACTGTCCGCGAGTTGCGAACAGAGCAGAAACTGCTCGACCCGCGGGGGTCAACTCCACCTTTCCATCACCGGATCTCCCAAATGGTTAGAGCTCTTGAGACAAGATTTTGGGGAGATGAGAAGTGTCACTAGATGAAGCTATGCCCCAAAAATCTCGACCTCTGACTCCCTAAATCACCGGGAATCGCGGATCACACAAACCACCAGCAAGAACTCGGTCTCTCTCCAAAAACTCACGAATCGAAGGTGTTTCCCGGCGTTCGAGGGGTCAAGATCACACACAAAGATGCCCATGGCATCCACCCATGATCCCCACAAAGAAATCCGAGAGAAAACCCCTTCAAATCCCCGAATCGAGCGAAGAACGAAACTCCCCAAAAATAACCCCAAAAATGACACGAAAATCACAAAGAGCTAGGAGATCACCGCAACGCCGAATGCTTCCATACATCCATAGGTCATAGTCCATACAAGAATATAGCCTAAGAAAAGCAGAGCAAAAAGAAGCAGTCTAGAGCAATCTACCGGGGGAGGAAACCCTAGAGTCCGAGAGAGAGAGAGATGCCATCCACCTCTCCGCTATTTATACGAAGTCCATCGGAGGGAGGTAAATGACCACGCTACCCCTACAACTCAAATAGAAGATACAACCCCTCAGGGGCATTTTGGTCAAGTCTTCATCGAGTGGACACGCTTCGACCGCGGCCTTGCTTAGCATCGACGCAAGCCCCGTGATCACGCCACGTGTCCCCCGCCTCGAAGCTTCCCGAAGCTCCCAGATCACCGTCTCCGTCGCATCGGGCCTCCGGACTTGGTTTTGTGGCCCAAACCAAGAAACCGTCTACCGATGGTTTTGTGGGCAAACCAACAAACCCCGTGTGCAAGCTTCAGCCTCGATCCGCTACCTTGCACCGGCCCATGTTCACGACTTCAGCCCGCTAGTCTTGCACCGCACGGCTCGCACTTGACCCCATCGGCCACCGGGTCCATCGAACCAAGCCTACTTGCCTCTCCATCACCCAGAAGCCACCACGGCTAAGGCCTTTCGCGCTTGTTCTTCACCTGCACCAACACAAGTCAAACCGCAACCTGTACCTGCACACTTAGCCAAGCATCAGTCCACACAACGTTGTCAATCACTCATCACTAAGGAGCGACCCTCCACTGGTCCTCGAACACACCTGGTCCTCAAGTTCTCAGTCTGGTCACAAGCGCAAGGCTATAATCAGCAGGACCCTTACCCTTCTTGGCTCTCATGTCTTAGACCACCTCGGACGACTTGAGCTTAGAGAACAGCTCGTCCACCGTCAGGGTCTCATACACACTGGACTCCTGAATAGCCTCAACCTTCACTCCCCATACATCAAGATCCAATGTGTGTAATAGCTTGATAGCTCTATCATGATCATCGTATGGAAGCTCGGTGATGTTGGCTCTCATGTTGTTCACAGTCAGCGTGAAGCGCTCGAACATGGCATCCACAGACTCTCCGGGGAGATGAGTGAAGTTCTCATACTCTCTCCGGTAGGTCATAAAGCGATGCACCTTCACCTGATTATTTCCTCCATGGGCATTTCTCAGCTGGGTCCATATCCGATTTGCCAACTTCTCTCCATACACCCTACTGAACTCGGATGCACAGAGAGCACGATAGAGATAGTCCACGGCCTTGTTGTTGGCATCGAACATATCCCTACTCCCGGGCAACAAGAATGACTCCTGTATGACATAGTTCTCGTCAACCGTGACATCCCAAATCAGTTGAGCCTTTCCACGCATGAACGCGCCCATCCGGGCTTCCCAGATCTGGTAGTTCTTCCCATCGAAGTGGGGAGGACCTGAATGCTTCCCATAGTCTGCCATCTTTGGATCTCAACCGGTCAAGGTATCAATGATCTGTATCCGGCTTTGATACCAATTTAAGGACCAGAATGGTGACCAGAGAGGGGGGGAGTGAATAGGAGCCGATAAAAATTCTTCTCCGAAGAGACGAACTCAGCCTCTGGTCCCAAACGCAACTCCGCGGGGCTCGACACCTCGCTAGCGAAGTCCACGGAGCCACTGAAGTGCTACTGGACCTAGGAGCTAGCCACATACCCAAGCTACTTGAACACGTAGTGGAAAACACCTCGCGCAGCAAACTGCCTACACCGGTCAAACTGGGCACTCGCACCGGTCAGACCGGTCAAGAGCAACCTGCTCAGAATCCTCACAAATTTGTCCAGCAAACCTAGATGGCAATTCCAGGATGTGGAGCAACAAAGAGAAATCCTGAAGTCTACCAGGCAAGCGAAAACACTCCAAAACTCGAGCACACCGAAAACTCCCCACAGCCAAACTTGCTCTAGAAGCACTCTGCAAACAAGCAGCACAACCAACAACAGCAAAGGAGATTTTCCCACTGGAAGCTTCGCACCGGTCTGACCGATGCACCCTAGGGCCAAAAACTACACGAAATTGAAACAACAGCAAGCCAAGATCACAACCAACACTCCGAAGAAGGACTCCCCGAGAATCAGCCACAGCAGGCCGCACATGTCTGATCGGTGGAGGACACCGGTCTAATCGGTCAAGCCTGGGCTGCTCAGGATGAACACAACCCATGAGTCAACTCCCACCTTCTGATGCCTCGATCTCCCGATTCGCTCCACGGATTCAAGTAAAACATTGGAGATAGGTGTATCACCTCATGAATGAGCCGTGCCTAAGAGATCGGCCCCAAAGATCCACTAAATCAAGAGGAATCGGAGGATGAACACCAAGAACAACTTTTACCAGAATACAAAGAAAACCCCAAATTTGAGCACCCAAACCCACAGATGTTGAGGAAGGATCACAAGGAAAAGAACCACAAGGGGCTCATGTATACCAACTACATCAAATCCGCAAAGGGGGGGCCTAAAATCCACCAAAAGAAAATCACCAAGAAAAAGCTCCGAAAAACCACAAAACGGAAAATAGGAATCACCACCACAAGAGCTAGAGGAACCACACCGAACCTTCTATACATCAAAGGAAAGATTCATACAAGGTCTAGCTTGCCTCCCTAGCATCCATCCCTCTCTCAAGATCTCTCATGAAGCTCTCAAGCTAGTCCTAGAGAAAATAGCAAACTAAAAAGAGAAAATGCCTGGAGCAAATGAAAACCCTAAAGCCCAAGAGATGGCTGCCACAACCCTTCCACCTAAGTTTTTATATAAGGTCCTCCGGTGGGGTGAATGACTAGAATGCCCTCTAGGTGGTACAACCCCATGAAGGGCATATTTGGAAACTTGACAGCCTTTCCATCGGACGGACGCCCAGCAATCACACCTCGCGTAGCCCTGATGCTAAGCCTGTGATCCCGACGCGTGTCCTCCGCTTCGACGACTTCCGGCCGCACCACGACCAGACTAGTCAAATCGATTTCCCAAACTGGTCAGACCGGTTCTAGTGCCTTGACCGCACCGGAACCTCGGGTCGGCTTTCTGGAGCAACCGACGAACCCAGCGATCTTTTGGTGAACCGCTACAAACCCCGCGAGCTTGATGCAGCCTCCACGCCGAGCTCCTCGACTTGGCCGCCACGTCCACTCCGGCTCCATGTTGGCTTTCGGATCAACCAACGAACTCGCTATCATCCGACTTCGACTTGCTCTTGTTGCACCATGCGACTCGCACTTCCCCTCTGGCCACCGGGTCCATCGAACCAAGCCTACTTGTCCCTCCAGTCCTTTGGAGGCCCCGCAAGGCTAAGACCTTTCGCACTTGTTCTTCACCTGCACCAATGCACATCAGGCCACAGCCTACATCCACAAGATAGAGCACAGCGTCAGTCCACACAACGTTGTCAAACACTCATCACTAGAGAGTGGCCAACCACTAGCCATCGGACACTCTGGTCCTCAATTCAGCACGCTCCATATAAACTCACTTGAGGGGAGATGGCTACCAACTCTTGGAACCCTAGTTCATTTGCTCTTTCTCTTTAGTTTTCCCTAGGCTAGCTTGAGAGCTTCATGAGTCATCTTGAGAGAGAGATGGATGTTCGAGCGGCTTGCTAGACCTTGTATGAACCTTTCATGGCATGTATAGAAGCTTCGGCATGGTTCATCTTGTCTCTCTTTCTCTCCCGGTGTTTTCCATTTTGGTGATTTTCGGAGCTATTTTTGGGGATTTGCGTGGTGGCTTGTTTGAGGGGTTTCTTGGTGGGATTCTTGTTGGGTGTCACACATGAGGTCTTTGTGCCTCTTTTCTTAGTAATTTTGCCCCAGCAATCCCTTGAAAAAACCTTCAATTTGGATGGCTTTCGGAGTTCCTCGAGTTCATGACGTAGAGCCCTTCGATTCACGATTTCTCTTGATTTATTGCATTTAGGTGGATATCCTTTGGTAGAGAGGTCGTCCAGGAGGTGACACAGCTATCCCCAAAGTTTTGCTGCAATCTGTAGGGTGAATCGGGAGATCAGGTGATGGGAAGTTGAGGGTTGACCCACGGCTGGTTTCTGGAGCCCAGGTGATCTAACCGTAGGTCCAGGCGGTCTGACCGCCCTGGTGGGTTTCGCGAGGAAAGTTTGGTTTTCCGAGGGATTTCTCTGAATGTGTGTTTTCCTTGATTAGAGGAGTCTCTAGGCGAAATCTTGGGTCGATTCGGGGTCGTGAGC
Source organism: Cenchrus fungigraminus (assembly GCA_036936925.1). Taxonomy (NCBI): domain Eukaryota; kingdom Viridiplantae; phylum Streptophyta; class Magnoliopsida; order Poales; family Poaceae; genus Cenchrus; species Cenchrus fungigraminus. The sequence goes on from CM072775.1 coordinate 28,400,697, forward strand.
TTCGTTTGGAGGTTGAGGGAATTTCCAAGGCCTAGGCGGTCTGACCGACCTGTTCATGCGGTCTGACCGCCCCTGGCAGGAAATTTCCCATGTGGTGTTTCCTCTATGGTGTGTGTGTGGTTGAGATGTTCGGAGATGAGGTTTGCTCCTAGGATCAGTAGCACTCTAGTGGCTACGTGATCTTGGCAAACGTGCAGATAGAGTGGAGAAAGTGATTTCGGTATCGAGTCCGTGTTCATCTCGTTAGAGGAGTTATCTCTCTGGAGAAGCATTTTTATCAGCTCCCATTCACTTCCCCCTCTCTGGTCGCCCAATCCGATCCTTCAGTTCTCCTCCTGATTCGAGGACAATTCATTTGGAAACCCTTCAAACACCTCGAATTGCTTAGATGCCCAACTAAAGAAGGAGCCTTCTTCTGTCCAGATCCAACCTTTGAGAAATCCCTTGACAAAACCTTCTCTTAGGCCTACAGTACCTCCTTTGCCTCCCGATCCTCCTAACTAAGAAATTGTTAAGGAGGCCATGGAGGAAGAGTGGTCAAACGAAGTGACACAATTTTCCGAAGCAATTTGGACTAGTTCACCCTCTTTGATCGTTCCTTGCTCTATAAAGGGAATCACCGTAGAAGCTCACTTTAACCCCGTCATGGAGGTTAATGTCTTGCCATGGCACTTAGCAGAAACTCTTTTAGGCGATATTCCGCTAGGATCATCCGACATGCTTCTCAAGAGTTGTCCCTTTGGGCACATTCTTCAATGTTGGGGGGTTGTGTGTGCCATGCTGCTCATGATAGACAAAATCGAGATCACCCTAGACTTCCATATCTTTGATATCCTCGATCTTGATCTACTCCTAGGCTCCTTGCTACAAAACTTTCTTGATATATCTCTAGGGAGCCTAGATGAAAATCTTATGGAATCCGCTTCTGCCACTTCTACCTCTTGTCTAGGATATTCTATGGCGAAGCCTCTTCCCAAGCAAGACACGCTTGAGGAGATGATGCATGTATCTCTATTCACACCATCCGAGCCTATTCTCTTTGAGGTTGTAGAGTTTTCTACTGCTGAGGGATATGACTCGAAAGACCCTCTTCACCTTTGGGAAGATGAACGATCATCATCAGCCTCGATCGAGTTTGAGCCTCTTCCCGCTGGCTTGTATTTTGTTGTTCTCGACCTTGATCGGGAATCAACATCGAGCTTACACGATGCATCTTTTGAGATGGAGAATTCATGGGCCATGGATCTTTTTGAGGCACTGACTCTAGAGTCTGGAGGAAAGGATATGTTAACGAGCATGGCAGTTTCATTCTTGATACACCATATGAACCACGCTCGTATCATGCCTCTCCAGAGTTAGCCATGCTTAGTGCTCTGAGCACACACGAGGACTACCATCACATTATGGTTCTCTCTTGCATAATGTTTAGAAGGTTGGTGTTGGCGTTTCTTAACGTCACTACTAACGACACCGAGTTAAAGTGAGCATCAAGACTTGCCAAAGGTGAACCTAACGATCATGAACGAATCCACAAGCGCACAGATAAACCATTGTAGCATTTCCCCAGGGAAGTGAGTGTTCCAAGGGTATTGAATCCGTGGAAGGCAATGGCGGATATCAAGACTTATGCTTTTGCACTGAATGTAAACCAAGAGATAAATATAGAAGACAACAGCTCAAAGACAGGGGTAAGATAAATGATATGATAAGGGTAGTGCGACACACACTCTGATCTATCTCTACACTAGCACACTACGGCTTAGGGAGGACATACGAAGCTAGCTCTAGGTTCTATGGTAGTAAACATACAGAGTTAGATGATACAAGAGATAAGCATAAAGCATTGCATGAGAGGAAGGTTCAGCACCCAGGTACAAACGTGGAGATAGCCCGCGACGACCAGCACTCTGCGAAACTATCTTGACTCCAACAGCAATACCCCAGCGCGGAGGGTTTCAAATGGTCCAACAGCTGTCACCACTGCGGCCTACCTCAATCGTTACGGGGGGCAAGCTCATAACTAACATAGCCACACAACCCAGGCACCATGCCTGCATTGTTGCTAGACTTCACCCGGCCCGGGCTATTGTGACCCAGGATGAAGGCACCAGAAGACTGGTCAACTTAGACCGAGTACCGTAGCTGAAACATAAACTTCATGCAACACAACAATGCTATCAAACAAGATCAAACTAGGGCTAGTCATACGAACAGATATGAACTCTTTTATGTCCAATCAATAAGATCAAAGGGTCGTGTTCGTGAAGAACACGAGCCTCTAACTTATCAACAAACACATAAGGAATGAGTAAATCATCCTTCAACTGGGTCGAAAGGTAGTGTTCACGAAGAACACGAGCCTCTAAATGATGAACAATGAATGAACTCAAGAACATATCAATTACAAGAGCTACCACAACCTGATATAAAATAGTTGAATAACTGAAGTAGATCAAAGTCATACAATAAAATAAATATACAAGAGAACTCATACCTAGATCCCAAAGTAGATTTGGAACCTGAATAAGAGCTACTCTAGCCTACCCCCTAGCCTTGGAAACTAAAAGTGAGAGGAGAGTCAAGAGAGATGTGTGTGAGAAATGGGAGCCCCTTCCCTTCTATTTATAGGCAAGGACCAGGCTTGCTTCGGGCACCAAATGTCACCAAAACACCCCGGGATGGAGCGAGTGACCAATGAGCAACCACCAAGTGGAAGGTCATGATGGGGCACCACTAGGTCGGTTCGGCCGATCCTAGGATCGGCTGACCATCTAGAGCGGTCCCACCTGGTGTGCTTCCTCGTGGTGGCTTGCAGGTGGGCTCTCTAAGCTTTCCCTGATGCATGGCTTGTTTGGAATCCTAGGTGGGCCCATGGATCCATGTGATGTCCATGTGTCGCTCTCTGATTCGTCGGTGAGTGCTTTCCTTGGATTAGTGACGTGGATGCCACCAAGAATTAGTGTGGCAGCCACCTCCTTAGCTGAGTTGGCAAGGATCATTCCATAAAAGGTGGGTTTCCATCTCTTTTCATGCTCATTTCACCTATTTTCAATTAAACTCCAAGGACAAGTGGAACTACATTATTCATACCAAAATGCGAGTAATAAGTGCATGTGCCTCGATATATGTGAGAATATTGACGGCTAAAAGTGGTACTTAACAGCCGTCAACAAACTCCCCCAAGCTAACCTCTTGCTCATCTCGAAGCAAGACATTAGGGACTTAGGTTGGTTGATCAGGAGTTGCTACGATGTTGTATCCTTAACTTATGGCAAACATACAACAAAGTACTCTACCAAGAGTTGAACAAGTTGGCAATGTTCTTACCATTCGCTCAGTGATGTGGGGCATGTAGCTTCACTTGCCATGGGCGGTTGAGAGACATAATGGTTATATAGAGAATACAAAAATCACTCATACCTTGATCAGCTGTAAATCCGGAGGTTTAGCAATTTTTTTCAAAAGAAAATCATACTTCCTCAAATGATACCCTTCTATCACTCAAAGTGTATGATTCCTCCCTAAGGCATTAGGTTGCCTTTCTTCACATCCTACTCCTAATAGGCTTATGTGGAGTTGTATGTAGGGAAGAAATGTAGCATACTTGTCTCTCATATCTTCCTAAGTCAAAAACTGGATCCTTGGAAGAAACAAACATACATCCTGATCAAGATGTGCATAAGTGTGTGATGATAACAAGTATGGTAAGGTGTATACTAGGCCCGGAAGTGGGTGCTAGATATTACCATACTATATATGAAGATTTGAGGGGTTGATGGTGAGGTGGACATTAGCCCCGGAGTAGGTACTAGTTATTACCATCTATATGGTGGAACTCTTTTTCTTTGCACATTTCAACCCCTTTCTTCTTTTGAAATTTTCCTAGACTTGGGCTAGCTTTCTTTATTTTATTTTGCCATGCTTTTGATCACGCTCTCTTTTTTTTCTCTTTTTTTCAGCTAGCCCTTTGTCTCTTTTGGAGATACTCGAAGAGGGATGAATGATACAAAAGATGCATAGAGTTTTTATTTGTGGAAGAATGCTAGGATGAATGGAACAAATGATGAATGCCAACATCCAGTGTAGAAGTTTTAGCATGATTCATGTATGTGATCTTGATCAGGGGAGTATGAGTTCAAAACAAGTGTCACAACAATTTAATAAAGCTCAATGAGAGAACAAGCTGTATATGTGGACGCTAACACGAGCTAGAATCTACAAATGGCCTTGGATTGGAAATGCTCATCATTGAGGAACTCATCATGTTTAGATTTTCAAAAAGGAAAACTCTAGATATCAAGCATCACTTGGTACAGGATCATACCACTCTATTTTACCATATCATGTCTCACAAAAACTTAGGCATGGATCACGCTTTTTGCTACCCACGAATCTTAAGCTAAGGTTTGAACATGCAAGCCAACAAACTCAAAACTTAGGTAGGATACAAAGCTGTAAGCAAGATATATGAGAAGAATAAACAGATCAACTATTCATCATTTCAACCATAGAGGCAAAGCACTCTTACTAGCATATCAAAGCAAACTAAAGCAAACTTGGTAAACCAAGGAGACTTCGTCAAAGAGAGAGCACAACGATGAATAAAACCAAAGAGATGACTAAGATCTTTCCATGAAACTTGGTAATTGGTCCTGAAAAGACGAAACAGAATACCATTCAGAACCTCTATAAGAGAGAAAGAAACTGGATGGTGAGGGGCCGAGAGCCTAGTTTTGTGATCGGTGCAAACTCCTCCCAACCAAGAGCATGCCAAATGGAAGCGAACTCAGAGTTCATACCAATTTTCTCTAGGAGGTCCAGGTCGAAGTCCCGGGTGTGGGCGAAGACTCAGTCCTTCAGGAGAGCGTAGGGTTGCTCCTCTCGAGCACCTCGCAACCTGAGGTAGGGGGCGTCGACGACGACCTACTCTGTTGCTTGCGGTTCAGCTTGTTCTTCTTGCTCTTCTTCATAGGCTCGCACTAGCCCGCAAATGGCAACATGTCACCCTCCGGAAAGTGTTCGCCACCCAACTCATGGTTGCACAACAATGGGACAACAAGAGCAACTTGGTGATGGATTAGTGAAATTAAATGAGATTCTTACTGGGCTTGCTCCACCAATAACAATACTTGCAGCAACACAATGGAGAGAGTACTTGATGATTCCAATCTTGAGCAAGAAATCCAAGAAAACCAAGAGAGTAAGGAGTAGAGAGGGGAGTGTGAGTGAAATGAGTTGAATGGGTGAAGATCACCCCCTCTCGGGTCCAATTTATAGAGCAAAGAGGCAACACACCGCGGGGTAGCCATTGCTCAACGGTTAGGAGCCGTTGGCCGAAGCATGGCCCACTTGACCGCTGCCTGGGTTCGGCCGACCACGTTGTGGGCCCGGTGCTGCCCCCCTTTAGCAGTTGTGTTACCAATGGCTATGTGATGATATACCTTGGTACACCGGCCAAAATTTGCTCTACAAATTTCTCAAATGATTTTTCTAACATTTTCAAACTCAGATATTATTTTTAGAAATTTTTATTTGGATGGGAAAATTGGCTAGATAAATCTAGCATGCAGATCCATGGTTTGGAAAATGCAAATATGCATTTTGGAAATCAAATAAAAATTTTGGAAAGGGAAATATGAGACAAATACCATCTTTAACATTTTTGGTAAAAAGGACTCATCATTTTTAGTCTGACGAGCATGACTCTTCTCAGCGATTAATACCACTCGGCATCCCACTCCTGAGAAATAGAGGGTGATGCCTTCTCAACCTTGAGGACCAGGTGTGTTCGAGGACCAGCGGAGGGTCGCTCCTTAGTGATGAGTGATTGACAATGTTGTGTGGCCTGATGCTTGGCTAAGTGTGCAGGTACAGGTTGCGGCTTGACTCGTGTCGGTGCAGGTGAAGAACAAGCGCGAAAGGCCTTAGCCGTGACGGCCTCCGGGTGATGGTGTGGCAAGTAGGCTTGATTCGATGGACCCGGTGGCCGATGGGGTCAAGTGCGAGCCGTGCGGTGCAAGACTGGCGATCTGAAGTCGTGAACATGGGCCGGTGCAAGGTAGCGGATGGAGCCCGAAGCTTGCACGCGGGGTTTGTTGGTTTGCCCACAAAACCATCGGTGGACGGTTTCTTGGTTTGGGCCTCAAAACCAAGCCCAGAGGCCCGAGGCGACGGAGACAGTGATCCAGGAGCTTCAGGAAGCTTCGAGACGGAGGGCACGTAGCATGATCGCGGGGTTTGCGTCGATGTGAAGCGAAGCCACGGTGGAAGCGTGTCCGTCCGATGAAGACTTGACCAAAATGCCCCTGAGGGGTTGTATCTTCATTTCAAGTTGTAGGGGTAACGTGGTCATTTACCTCCCTCTGATGGACTTCGTATAAATAGCGGAGAGGTGGATGACATCTCTCTCTCTTGGACTCTATGGTTTTCTCCCCCGGTAGATTGCTCTGAACTGCTTCTTTTCCCTCTGTATTCCTTAGGTTAGATTCTTGTATAGACTCTGACCTCTGGATGTATGGAAGCATTCGGCGTTGCGGTGATCTCTTAGTCCTCTGTGATTTTCGTGTCATTTTCGGGGCTATTTTTGGGGAGTTTCGTTCTTCGCTCGATTCGGGGATTTGAGGGTGTTTTCCTCCGGATTTCTTTGAGGGGATCATGGGTGGATGCCTTGTGCATCTTTGTGTGTGATCTTGACCCCTCAAACGCCGTGGAAGGCCTTCGATTCATGAGTTTTCGGCCGGAGTTCGAGTTCTTGGTGGAGGTTCGTGTGATCCGCGATTCCCGGCGATTTAGTGGCTTAGAGGTTGAGATTTTTGGGGCATAGCTTCCTCTTATGTTGCTTATCATCTCCCCCAAATCTTGTCTCAAGAGCTTTTGGTGTTTGGGAGATCCGGTGATGGATTTGGAGAGTTGACTTCGCGAGCTCGAGCTCGAGCTGCTCTGTCCGGGGCTAGCGGACAGTCCGCAAGGACCCCGCGGACAGTTCGCACACCTAGGGTTCGTTGTGTGTTTGTCGTCTATTCTTACAAACTCGCATTTTGATCCATCGTGGCGCTAGGGTTTTGTTGCAAGGCATTTGCGGACAGTCCGCGTGTCACTCACGGACAGTCCGCGTGGTGGAGATTTCGTCTGGGGTGGAGCTTAGTTTTGTCTGGGGTTTCCAGCGAGGTTGGCGGACAGTCCGCCCAGGCCTCAAGGACGGTCCGCGTCACTGGCGGACAGTCCGCTTGGTCCTGTCGGACAGTCCGTATTTTCCAGGGAGTCTCTGGTGGTTCTGTTGCATTTTTCGGACAGTCCGCGAGGAAGGTCCGGACAGTCCGCCTGTGCGTCGCGGACAGTCCGGCCGTACCACAGACAGTCCGCACTGGTCGTTTCCGAAATTGACCAAGTGCTTTGATTCTTGTCTAGTTGCTTCTGCGCTTTGTTTCTAGGGGTGTCTCTTGACCTTGTGGGCTTGTTTGTGCCTTGTCTTGAGATTCTTTGTTGTGTGTGAGAACTCGGAGTGGCAATCGGGGTATAGGCTGAGTTCGACCTTTGGGAAGAATTTTTATCGGCTCCCATTCACTCCCCCCTCTCTGGTCGCCCTATCCGGTCCTTCAAACCTTCCGCCATTCTTGCTGAATTCTCTTTTACTTTAATGTGGGCGGAGGTTTCTTTGATGAGTTTGAAGGCTCCGTCCTTCCCCAAAGCTGCTCAACACTATCCTGCACTAGGTAGCATTGCTCCTCTTTATCTTGAAACCTGAACGTCAAGTACCTCTTCCCAATGCGGAACCAGATCACTCCAGATCCTGCATTGATTCTAGCTCTGACATCACTGAGGAATAATCACCCAAGGATGAGCGGCATTCCACCCTCATCATCCATATCAAGGACCACAAAATCTGCAAAGACATAAGAGTTCTTGACCTTGACCAACAAGCTCTCAACAATTCCTTCTGGATATCGTATCGATGAATCAGCAAGTCAGACAGTCAGTGCTGATGGAGAAAGAGCTGGATATCTCGGTTGCTCGAACATGGCCTTGGAGATGAGATTAATACTTGCACCAAGGTCACAAATGGCATGCTTGATCGTCTTGTAATAAATAGTGCACATGATAGTTGGGTAGTCAGGATCTCTTCTGTGCAACACTACTGATTCCTCCCATGGATCTTGAATTTGACATATGGGCTTCCCTACATAGTTAGGAGCATGTGTCTGCCTAGGTGGCTTACCCCACCTAGTCGATACTACACTAACATTTTCATAAGAGGTCACGGGTTGCCTCGGGATCCTCCCGTTATCAGCAAATGGAACCAAAGTAGCTAACTGAGCTAACTGAGTTTCTGACATTTTGTTAAAACTTACCTGGCTCTTCTGAGCAGAAGAAAAACTTTCAAGCTTGACGTTGAGACTTTCCAAAGATTTATCCAGGGCAGCTAGCTTCTTAGTAACACCTTCATTAATCTTAGCCTGCCCAAAAACAAGATCTCTCAATGAGGACTGGTTAGAATTGTAAGAGTTACCTTGGTTGTCACCATGATAATAAGGGCGTTGTTGATTCCACGCTTGGCCTCCTTGTGGACGATAACCATTATTATTGCCATTCATATACACCACTTCCTCCTGAGTTTCAGGACAGTAGTTTCCTGAATGCCCAGTGTTACCACAGACCTCACAGGTCATATTAGAATCCATAGGTAGAGTAGTGGTGGCCACGGAAGTCTTCTCGCTAGTATAGTCGTCTAATCTCTTCATAAGAAGGTCCATCTTGGCGGTAAGCATATCTGCTTCCTGGACAGTATGAGTACCCCCTCTGACGTGGTTGGAGTCTTTCATCACTCCACCCTTGGTTGGAGACCATCTTCTCAATAAGTGATTTAGCATTGTCAACAGTGAGTCAGAAAAAGGCTCCTTGAGCAGCAGCATCAACATGGCCACGGCCTGTCGGAGCCAGCTCATTATAGAAGCTTTGAAGAATAAGCCATTCCTCCATCCCATGGTCAGGACAGGCCAGGACGTTCTCCAGAAGCCTTTCCCAAACTTCTGAAATAGATTCATTTGATGCTTGCTGAAAGCTAGAAATCCTCCCACGAAGGGTATTGGTTTTACCCAACAGAAAGAACATCTTGAGGAATGCTTCCGAACATTTGCTCCATGTAGCAACAACATCACGATTCGCATAGAACTATTGCTTGGCTTTCCCCAGGAGAGAAAAAGGGAACAGTCGAAGACGAACAACATCCACATTTGCACCCCTAATGATGAAAGTACTGCATAGCTCTAGGAACTGCTGTAGATGGGAATTAGCATCCTCATTTGGCTTGCCACAGAACGGGCTAGCATGTACCATCGTGATTAAACCCGTCTTGATCTTGAAGTTTTCAGTCCCTACTGTCACCTCGGGGCCTTGTAGCACCTGGTCGGCAGAAGGAGATGAGTACTCACGAAGCATCTTTTGGGCCATAGCTTTCGATGTCGATGGTACAAAGGAAGCTAGATCGTCTTCTAGACGAGTACGATGAGGAGAGTCAAAATGAATTCTACCTTTCCTCACTAATGACTCGGGATCTTCTCCGAAATTGTCTGGTAAGTCGAAACCAGTCATACACTACCTGTTTTCATCATCCAAAGATAGAAGAAGACAATCAAGGTTAGCCTGCATTGAGAGTTGCTCTAACCTAATCATGTTTTATAAACAGAGGCAAAGCATAGTCATGATAATCCTATGCCTTCCCCGGCGACGGCGCCAGAAATGTTTGTTGGCATTTCTTAACGTCACCACTAAAGATGCTGAGTTAGAGCGAGCGTCAAGACTTGCCATAGGTGAATCTAACGATCGTGAACGAACCTGCAAGCGCACATATAAACCATTGTAGCATTTCCCCAGGGAAGTGAGTATTCCAAGGGTATCGTATCCGTGGAAGGCAATGGCGGATATCAAGACTTATGCTTTTGCATAGAATGTAAACCATGAGATAGAGATAGAAGACAACAACTCAAATACAGGGGTAAGATAAATGATAGGATAAGGGTAGTGCGACACACACTCTGATCTATTTCTACACAAGCACACAACGATGTAGGAGGGACCATACGGAGCTAGATCTAGGTTCTAAGGTACTATACAAACAAGAGTTAGATGATACAAGAGAGATACATAATGCATTGCATGATTGGAGGTTTAGCACCCAGGTAGAAATGGGGAGATATCCCACGACGACCAACACTCTGCGAAACTATCCTTTTGACTCCTACAACAATACCCCAGCGCAGAGTGTTTCAAAGGGTCCAACAGCTGTCACCACTGCGTCCTACCTCTATCGTTACGGGGGGCAAGCTCATAACTAATGAAGCTACACAACCTAGGCACCATGCCTGCATTGCTGCTAGACTTCACCCGCCCCGGGCTGTTGTGACCCAGGGTGAAGCCACTAGATAACTGGCCAACTTAGACCGAGTACCGTAGCTTAAACACAAGCTCATGCAACACAACGATGCTGTCAATCTAGATCAAACAAGGGCTAGTCATACGAATGGATATGAACTATCTTATGTTTAATCAAGAAGATCAAAGGGTCATGTTCGTGAAGAACACGAGCCTCTAACTTACGAACAAACACATAAGGAATGAGAAAATCATCCTTCAACTAGATCGAGAGGTAGTGTTTATGAAGAACACAAGCCTCTAAATGATGAACAATGGATGAACTCAAGAACATATCAATCACATGAGCTATCATAACTTTATATGAAATAGTTAAATAACTGATGTAGATCCCAAAATAGACTTGGAACCTGAATAAGAGCTACTCTAGCCTACCCCCTAGCCTTGGAAACTAAAAGTTAGACGAGAGTCAAGAGAGATGTGTGTGAGAAATGGGAGCCCATCCCCTTCTATTTATAGGCAAGGACCAGGCTTGCTACGGGCACCAAATGTCACTAAAACACCCCAGGATGCAGCGAGTGACCAATAAGCAACCACCACGTGGAAGGCCACGATGGGGCGCCACTTGGTCAGTTCGGCCGATCCTAGGATCGGCTGACCATCTAGGGCGGCCCCACCTGGTGTGCTTCCTCATGGTGGCTTGCAGGTGGGCCCTCTGAGCTTTCCTCGGTGCATGGCTTGTTTGGAATCCTAGGTGGGCCCATGGATCCATGTGTCGCTCTCTGATTCGTCGGTGAGTGCGTTCCTTGGATCAGTGACGTGGATGCCACCTAGAATTAGTGTGGCAGCCACCTCATCAGCTGAGTTGGCATGGATCATTCCATAGATGGTGGGTTTGCATCTCTTTTCATGCTCATTTCACCTATATTCAAATAATCTCCAAGGACAAGTGGAGCTACATTATTCATACCAAAATGCGAGTAATAAGTGCATGTGCCTCTATTTATGTGAGAATATTGACAGCTAAAAGTGATACTTAACAGCCAACAACATTGAGTGAGATCAGTTCTCCTCCTTGCGGGTTTGTCACTCTATATTTAATATAGAGTGTCGTAGGTTGCTACGCAACGTGGGATAGCTAGTCAGGCTACGGTAGTAATCAGTAGCATAGACGTAGTGTCTAGGCTAAGGGTTATCCTTCGTTTGCCCTATATCGCACGGATTGGTAGAGGTAGATCGCAGGTGGTGACAGCCCTGTTGATCCTTTGAAATCCTCCACATTCGGATATAGTGCAGGGTGAGGTTCATCTTAGAACTGTAGGCTGGAGTCGCCTCATAGATCAGGGGTAAGCCAGTGCCCGAAGCAACTTCTTGAGAAATCGACCTTTAGTCTAATTTGTAGAGCTATCCATAGGAATCCTCTCCTTGAGTACTTAATATCGTGGTGTGTCCTTGGACAATTAGAATAGAAGTTAGCACACACATGTTCCCTTGGATTTGATACCCTTGGAATACACTGAGGTGAAAGCTACAACATTATCTGCGCGCTTGCGGATTTATTCGTGTGTCGCTAAAATACCCTTGGAACCCATTCCAGGTCTTGTATCCACCTTACCATATACATCACATCCATACATATGCACATCTTGAGCTGATTGTATGACTTGATTTTCTCCTTAGATCTGATTTTTGACTTTGCAATATATGTGATACAAGTATGCCTTATGATTCCTTCCCTACCTTGAGCTCCACATAAGCCATTATTAGAAGTAGGATTGTTGGGGAGAAACCTGTCCCCAAAGTGGGGCCAACAAATGAGAATAATACTCTCACTGTGACACTCAGAGAAAACCTCCTTGCGACTTCGGTCAAGCTAGGGTTAGCTTCACCTTCATTGTAACCGACCCCTTTTCCATTCCTCTCGTGTCCCTTAAATAGGCCCGTAATATTTACACTTTACACACATGCCCTTGATTTTTTACATTGTGCGAAGGATCTTTGAGGGTATTACAGTATTTTCACCCTAACCTCTCTAGTTTCTACATTACAACTCATCACTTTATAGCATGGTGTCCACCACATGGGTTTCACTCCCCCTGCACGTCTTCGGCCGAAGCAGCACCGTCCTGAAGGCTCCGCCTGGCGCTCGAAAGGCTGAGCGTGCATAACTCCTCCTGCTTCGCTTCGCCTCCGCCTTCATCCCTTCACGCCATCGATCCGCCCGCTCTGCGCAGCTGAAGGTAAGTAGGCGATCTCTCTTCGCTTGGTTTCGTCCCCGAAGGTCAGCCACACCTTCGAGTTCCCGAAGCCTGCTGGTTCTCTGCTTCGCCGAAGCCTCGTGGATCTCCACTCCGCCGAAGCCCCGAAGTCGTTTCTCCTGTGCAACTACCAAAAACACAAAAGGAAAAACCTCCTGGCCTGAAGCTCAATACGAAATGGGACCTGGGGTTAGGTACGAAATAAATTTTGCCAACATTAGCCCCTCGCTAGCGAAGGTTTGCCCCTTGACGAGCCGAACTAGCGAAACAAAAAATGGGAAGAAAATTGTTCGTACCGAAGTGCCTCCCCATTTCGGCTCGTCGAGCCCTATGTTCTTACACATGTCCCTAATTCGTATCTGTTTTGATCCCCTATTTTTTCGCGATATGATCATCTTCTGACGCCGTGATCTGGTTCTTGATTTTTCGCCACGATTCTCCTGATTTTTCGCGATATGCTCACTGTAACACCGCTCCACGTATCCCTATATTCTCATGCCACATCTTCCTAGATTACCGCACCACTAAGGCTATAAAAACTAGCCCCTGCCCCGCCGTCAAACCCTAATTGTCACCGTGCTTGCCCTCCAACTCCGTCGCCTTCTCTGCTTGGTGAGTGTCTCTAAGTTTTGCTCTCCCTCTTCGCTTCGTATCTTTTTGTGCGCCTCTTCTCTTGCTGTGCATTTAGCTTTTTATTTCATTTTGTAGCTTGCACTTCACTTCACTCGTTTATTTGCGCTGCTTCAATGGCTCCTAAAGCTACTGCTCCGAAGCCCCCGAAGGCTGCCACTAAGGTTTTTGGTCGAAGCCATGTGACCCCGAGGCTTATTGCCGATTACGAGAAGCTTGATTACTTCGAGAGTGGTCAGGCCCGAGCTCCTGGAAACAAGGTTATCCCTACTCCAAGAGATGATGAGGTCATCGTTTATCGTGACCTCTTCGCTGCTGGGCTTCGTTTTCCCCTCGACCCTATCGTCGTTGCCATTCTTCGCAACTTTGATATGTACATTCATCACCTCACTCCCAACTCAATTCTTCGGCTCAATCTGTACATGTGGGCGTGCAAGACCATGGGTGTTAGCCCGACGGTAGCGAACTTTGTTTGCGCTCACACCATTCATCACCAACCTCTCTACATGGAACGTGGCGAAGGTGACACTTACATCAAGGAAGAAGCGTAGTTTGCTTCGCTGAACTTTAGGTAGAGACCTGATGTGGAAGCCCCATTATCTGCTACAAAAACAAATGGGAAAACGACTGGAACACGTTTTGGTTTTACCACAAGGTGGATGACAGCTCCACTTCGCTTGTTTGCAAAGAACTGCAAGACTTGCCAAAAGGTGTTGGCACTGGGTTTGATGACTTTGATCAGTCCCGGCTGTTTCTGGTAGCTTTTCGGGAGATTGCGAAGGTCACAGGTACTCGTGATCTTGTCGAAGAGTACTGTTGTTGCAAGGTTTTTCCTATGAGATCTGATTGGTCTGTCACTGTGTGGAGCGATTTTACGAGCCCCATCAAGATTCCTGACTTCACAAAAAGCTTCGGTATCAAACTCGAAGGTTTGTACTTTGTGTCTCGTAAACTTTGTATTTGCTATACTGGCTTTTCCGTTCGATTTTTTCCTTACCCCTCTCCGTATTTTTTCAGATATTGATGTTCTTCTGATTGAGGAGGCTGCCAATGAAATACTTGTCCCTGTGAGCCTTAAAGAAGATAATGACATTAACAATTGCATTGGTGGTCGTCGTGACAATCGCGTTTTCTAGTTCTTTGCCATTGCTGCCGGCGAGCGTCAAGTTACTCTTCTTCACCACGAAGCTGCTGCCAAAAGTGCTGCGAAGAAGGGTTCTAGTGCCAATGTAGAACCTTCGGCTGCTGCTGCTCCCCAATCCGGAAAAAAGGCGTGGCAAAGCTACGAGTCATCGCCAACCTAAGCACTACCGCAAACAGAGATCTGCGTCTCCCGAAACTGTGTCCTCCAGCCCGGACGGCAGTGACGAAAACAAAAGTGATGGCAACAAGAGTGATGGGGACGTTGGCGACCAGGCATTGTCTAGGTGAAGCACACGAGCATCTGACCCTGGAAACACAGATGAACAGGTTGATGTTACTTCGCTGTCCCCCCCCCCCCACTGAGATCCAACTGTTGGAACCATCGCTCGCCCTTTCGACATTGATATCAGTGATCACGAGCCTGAAAGTGATGAAGAATTGGCCCCCTTGTCAGACCTCCAAGTGGCAAAGCCCCCGTTTCTACTGAAGGTATCACTGTGGCTCACCCTTCTGCTGGCCAACTTGCACCCTCTTCTTCGCGCAAGGTTGTCGCTGCTGCTGGGGAGAGCGACAACAATTCTGAAACTAAATCGGACAGGGGTCGCCGAAGTGTTGGTGTGTTTGTGAGCATTGATTCTCCCTCCGTTGCCGCACACCGTCTTGGGATTCCTCAGAGTTCCCGGTTTTTTGGTGATCGCAAGTGGAAACTTCTTCAGTTCTGCAGCGACGACAGTGAACGTGCCTTGCTTCAAGGGGCCGGCCAGGCCTTCAGCTTTCCTATCATGGAGGAATATTTGGGCCGCGAAGGTGCCGATGAAGTTCTGACTCAAGCTCAAGACCTTGGAATGAAAACCTTCGTTGCTTGCAGAGTTGCCCAGCATCGCTACCGCGAAGATGTGCGCCAGTTTGACCATCGCAGTCAGGCTACTTCTGCCGCTTTGGAGAAGGAGATTAACATGGTCAAAAAGCTACAAAAAGAGATGGAAAACGTTGCAGCTGCCTTAGAGGAAGAGAAAAAGAAAAACCTTGCACTCTCTTTGGAAATAACTTCTCTTTCTGAGAAGAATTCTATGCTTGAAAGTGATGTCTCGAAGCTTAAGGAGGCTATTGAGAGTGAGAAAAAAAAGAGCGAAAGTGTTAAAGGCTTGTACCAAGAAAAGCGCAAAGAGCTGGATGAACTCAAAACTAGTCACGCTGCTCTTGTTAAGGAACATGACGAGTACTGTGATGAGGTCCAGAAGTATATTGTTCCTGTTTGCAAAAAGGTTCACGATCTTCTTGTGGACTTCCGTACCGCTCCTGGTCCTTACAGCGTCAAGGACCAGTTCATCAGTGATATTTTCAAATGGATCTTGTCTGATGGCGTCTCTCCTCTGGCTTCGGCCGGTCGCTCATTTGGTGAACTAAGTGCTGGGGTTGCCGCTCATACCATCTGTCACTTTGTGTACTCTCTACTGAATAATCCTTCTAATGGATCTGAGCCGGCTGTCTCTAAATCAGCTCTTCGCCAAATGCACGATAGCTCCTTCGCGTGGCCTCAGGAGACTAACATTGACAGGATCCCTGTGTTTCCGAAGAACATTGCGAAGAACTTTGTCATGAAGTTTTAACGCAAGGTTGGATTTGCCTATGCGGTGGCTGAGGCCCGCCGAGTGCTTCGCAAGGTTTGCGTCTTTATTCTTCACTTGTTTACTTTTGTTTGTATTGTTGCTTTTTATTTCTGTTTCTTTACCTTCGACAGTGCTTTGTTGGTTTGTCAGACGAGCCCCAGCCCAGTCGCTTCGGATCAAGTCTTGGGCACTTCCGGTGCTGTTGCAACTCCCTCTTCTTCTACTCCTTCGTCGACTGTTGGTGCTTCCGTTCCTGGTGGTCAAGCTATTGCTGCTGCTACTGATCCCACTTCCTTGGCCACTGGAACACAAGGCGCTACCGCTACCGATGTACAGCCTTCTTCGGCCGTTCCCCCGCGAGCGAAGAGGTGTGAGGTGTGAGGCTTCGGTGATTAGTGCTAGGCGAAGTGATACAATACATTTTGCTTTTGTAACTAAAATATTTTGCGAATCTGCGCAAGTGCCGGAGTTGTGCCCTGCGCAGATAGTCAAAGATGTTTGTCCTATTGTTATAAATCATGGTGATTACTTCATGTCGGGTTCCATATGGTGAAAATTTCATTCGAAGTTCCCTCAAGTGTCCTTTGACGATTTTTGGTCCTACAAAATCAAGCGATACGATGATCGCAACATTGCGTCTAAGGATTTTTTTGAACAGCACACTAGAAACCGTCTGATGCATGGTTCCACTTCGCAACGACATCTTCGTGGAGGAGATTCTTTTGTTCCTGCGCAACTCTTACCAAGTTCTTCGGTTGGCAGTGATGCTTCCCTTGTAATGCCTAAGGTCTAAATTGTCGACCTTACCGAAGATGATGTGCACGAATATATTTATAAGCATTCTTGTTGATTGAAATATCTTTTTGCCTAAGTGGCTTCGGGTGCCCTGGCTATAATTGTTGTATCCTTTTGTATTTGTGTAACTTTACTATTACTTTTGCGCACGCTTTGATGTAATGAACTATCTCACTTTCTCCAACTTCTTGCTTTGGAACCTAGGAAAAGGGAACTCAAACTGCAAAGCGCCTCCCCCTAGTTTCCTTTTCCGCGTTTCAATACCAATTTTCTCATGCTTACTTACACGTTACGCGTTTCTTGTTATGACGCGAAGACGACATTTTGTACTTGTTTGTGCTACCTTCGCGTGATTTCTCATTTACACTTCTCATTTTGAGACGCGCTTTGTCGTTGTGATACGAAATGATGTTTGCATGTACATCACGACTCCATGTTTTCCTTTCGTGCTAATAATAAACTTTTGTCCTCGAGATGGCTCGTCAGCCATGCCTCGTATTTTGCTCCGTGCATACATTGCCGAAGGCTTCTTTCCTTGCTTGAAAAGGAAGGAGATGATTTGCGACCACACCGTTTAACGAGTCGACTTGTCCCTGCGGTTTTTTCCCGAGGGGCTTTGCGCATTGACCGCCGAAGGCTTTCGTTTGTTTTTCAGCTGAGACGCACTCTGAGTGTTTTAAGTGAACCAATTATGTTTTGCATTCGTTGTCAAAGCTAAACGTAATTGTTCACTTATATAATATTTTTGTGTTTGCGATTCCTATGGCGAAAGTGACAACTCATTTCTTTTGAGTTGTGTCACTTCGGACTTTCCGATGCACACTGATGATATTTTTTGCGGAGTCCTTGTTATAATTTCCAAGGAGATATTACACAAGAAGACCGCATCGTTACAAACCTCGAATCCCTATTGCGCCGATGAATACACAACTAGGGACTCTCCCCGCGAGGAAAAGAGTATGGCGTCGGGAATTCAAACGATAATGTAAATTACACAAATGTTAAACAAAGAGAAACTATGAAAATAAGCTAAGATACACTGATGATGGTTCCCATTTGCCGTGATTCATTTCACAGCCAGTATTTTTGCAGCATGTCTTCGTTCCAAGAGTTTGGGTCGTCTAGCCCCTCTAGAGTTCTGATCCTGAAAGCCCATGGTCTTGTTTCTAATGCTATGAACGGACCGTCCCATTTTTCCTGGAACTTCCCGACTCCTCTTGTTTTTTCCTCAAGACCATGTCTCCTGTCTTTATGTTCCTCCTTCGAATCTTCCTGTCTTTCCATCTTCTTGTCTCTTCTTGATACGACTCAATGTTTTGCAACACTTGCAACCTTGCCTCTTCGCATGTATCTAGTGCTGGTGTCATGTCATCATTTTTTGGTGCTTCTTCGGTGCGGATTGACCCTAGTTTTATTTCTTCGGGTACCATCGCCTCTTCACCATACAATAACTTGAAAGGTGTGAACTTCGTGGCTCTTGACTCTGTGGTGTTATGAGACCATATTACCCTTGGTAACTCTTCTGCCCACTTGCCTCTTGGCATGCCAGTTATGTTTCTTTTTATCCCTATGAAAATTATTGCATTGTCCATTTCTACTGCTCCATTGGACTGTGGGTGATACACCAAAGCAAAACACAACTTTGTGCCTAGATGGAAACATAATTTGCGGAAGTCTGTCGAGTCAAATTACTTCCCGTTGTCAACTGTTAACTCGTATGGGACTCCAAATCTGCAGACCACATTCTGCCAGAAGAATTTCTGTATTACCCCCGATGTTATTGTCTGTACTGCCTTCGCCTCAATCCATTTTGAGAAATACTCTACAGCCAATATTGCATATTTGTAATCTCCCGGTGATGTTGGCAGAGGCCCAACGATGTCTACTTCCCATCTTGCGAATGGCCAGACTGAAAGTAGGAGCTGAATTTCATATGGTGAAAACTTGGAATAATTTATGTGTTTCTGGCAGTTGTCGCATTTTCTTACTATCTCTTCGGCGTCTCTTACTATCGTTGGCCAATAGAATGCTTCGCGAAATGCCTTTGCTACCAGCTTTCTTGTTCCTATGTGTGATGAACACATTCCTGCGTGTATTTCTCTGAGCAACTTCTTTCCCTCTTCGCGCTAAACGTACTTGACTAATGGTGCGCACACACCTGCCTTGTACAAATTTTCCTTTCTCAAGACAAACGACCTTGCTCTTGCTGACATTCGTTTCCTGTCAGCCTCGTTTTCTGGCTCGTAATGCCTTTTCAAGTAAGTTACTATCTATGTCCTCCAATCTTCACTGGCAATTGAACTAATGAGCTTCGGTAGCGTTTCTACCAACTGTGTGGTCATTTTTCTCAATGTCTCACAAAACACATCTACTGGTAATGGTTGCTTCGTAGCTCCCGCTTTTGCTAAAGCGTCTGCTTCTTTGTTCTGCTCTCTTGGGATTTTCTTAACTGTGAACCCAAAGAAATGCTTCTCCATTGTTCTAACTGTCTTCAGATACGAGGACATTTCGTCCTTCTTTGCTTTGTATGCTTTGCCTATTTGGTTCGTGATGAGCTCTGAATTTGTGTTCAACACCAACCTTCGTGCCCCACTGCCCTTGCCTTTCGAAGCCCCAATAACAACCCATCATACTCTGCGATGTTATTTGTGTACCCGTCAAATTCTAGCCTTGCCACATATCTCATTTTGATGCCCGAAGGTGATTTGAGGATCGCCGAAGCTGCCTTTGAGATCTCTCTTGCTCCACGCGAAGACATCTTGGTTGTCTCTTAAGCAATTGAGCAACTCTACCTCTTCTTCGCTCAGGTCCTTAGCGATTATGACTGTTTTTTCATCTGTACTATCATTCAACTTTACTCTCTTCATATGTTGCATAGGTTTTATTCTGCTTTCTTCCACTTTTCTCTTCTGTTTCAAGATCTGTGACTCTTGTAAATCATCTTCGTCTTCTTGCTTGCCTTCATTTAACCTCACCAAGTGCACTGGCTTGCGATCTGTGCCTGTGTTGTACTCCCTGTCCCATGCATCTTCCTGATCCCCATAGATAGATAACACTCCGTTGTTTGTTGGGATCTTCATACACAAAAAGGGCATGTGAATTACTGCTGCGAACTTGTTTATCACCCCCCTTCCGAAGATGGCCTTGTAAGAGTAAGGGATGTGTACAACGTCAAAGTTGACCATTTCTGTTCTCATTAGGGCCCTTTCGCCCAATGTCACATTCATTTCGATTGTTCCCAGAGCTTCGACCTTCTTGTTACCGAAGCCATACAATGGCTTCGTGGATGTTTACAGCTGATCATTCCTGAATTCCATTTTCTTGAATAAATCATAAGTGAGAACATCCGCGGAACTGTCATTGTCTACTAGAATTCACCCCACATCATTGCCCAAAATGTACTTGGTGTTCTTTCCCAATACTGCTCTGATAACCAGCGGATCCTCATGAGGATATTTTTTCAATTTTAAATCAACCTCTGTGCAAGTTATTGGGATGTGTGACCACCTCGTGCGGAATATTTTTCCCGAAGACACATGACTGACTTCTCTTCGATCATCCTTCCTTTGCCTCTTCGATGGAAACTTGGGGAAGCAGCATCCCCCTGTTATTACATTTATGATGTTCACCCTTTGATACCCATCATCTCAGTCGTTGTTTATGATGTTGACTCTTTGGTATCTGTCGTCTGGTTGTGCCCTTCGGGCATTTTGCTGCTGAGATTGTGGTGTGCTTGCTTTTGGTTGATACAGTGCACCTGGTGCTTGCGCTTGCGTTTGTGGGTAGCTTGGGTGGAATTGAGGTGGATATGGCAAGGGCTGAAAATATTGTGGTGGGCACGGTGGTGGTTGGTACATCGAGTGCCAGTTTGACGCTGAGCTGTTTGCCACCGAAGGTGCTGCCGACGAAGCTCTATTAAGAAAACCCACTTGGTTTTGCGCAGCTCTTTTCTTCTCCTCTTCCTCCTTTCGCTTGATTGCCACCCTTCATTCATATGTCCAATGACCCTTGTTTCTGCCATGTATGGAACAAACTATCAATGGAGGCGGCATTGAATATTTTGCGGAGCCTTGCGGATTGGATTGCGAAGGTACTTGGTTGTTTGCGGTTCCTTTAGATGAAACATTATTCACGCTCCCCCCTGTTGTACCCTGGGTTGTTTGTTCTGTTTCTGTTGTTTGTATTTGGTCTTCTGTTCCATTCATCCTTGGCTTTCGCCGCATTTTTCCTGGCGTGGTAATCCTCTGTTCTTCTTTGCTTTCCCCTATCCGAGAAGCAATATGATTGCAAGACTTCGAACAGGCGCTTTTCCGAAGCTGGCCTACGCCTGTCCAACTACTCTCCATAGGGTCCTACCTTGAGCCCGCCTATTACAGCGTCAATTACACTTGACTCTTCGACACGTGGTGCCTTGGCTCTGGCCTTGGTGAACCTCTTTATGTATTCTTGCAGTGGCTCCTTTTTCTCTTGTTTTATCTGGTGAAGGTCATTCGCCGTGAGTTCTTGGGGTTGAAACCCTTGAAAATTGCTTTCAATATTTTCCCGAAGCTGATTCCATGAACTTATGCTAACCTTGGGCAACGAAGCATACCACTGCTGAGCAGAGCCTTTCAATGCCATAATCATTGCCTTTGCCTTCGCGCTATCATCACCCCCTCCCAAAAAGATTGCTACGCTGTACCGATGGATGAACTGTCGCGGGTCTAACTCACCATCGTATTCTGGCAGCGAAGACGGCAACTTGAATTTCGGTGGCCAATCCGCCTGCTCGAGCTCAATTGTGAGCGGTGTCAATGGCTTAACTTTAGAAGATTGTGAGCTCTTGTGCTTGTAGCGTGGTCTACGTTCCACGAATGCCTCTTCATCAGAGTCGAATGCCCATGATTCCTCAGACTCGTACGAAGACTCATCCACGACAATCGTCCTGCTTCGCTTCTTCCCCTGATGCGGTGGTGTCTTTTGATGATGTTCTTGTCGTGATTCAGACCTTACTGATTGCTCCTGCAAAGAATTCAGTTGTGCTTGCAAAATTGCCATTTGTTCTTGAAGCTGGGTTGTCTTTTGCCTGACTGCTTGTTGTTCTTTCTCTTTGCGAAGTTGCTCCAAAAGCGATCTCTTTTTCTGGGTGTCTTTCAACATTTGTTGATACTTTAGCTTGTCGTGCGATGGATCACCTGTCTGTGGCCCTTTGGCCTTGAGAAATGCCGCCTCTGCTTGGGCCCTTGTCTGGATGTTGGACGAACTTGGCATCTCACTGAGTCTTGCTGCTATAGTTGCCTCTACCCTTCTTAATGAAATGATGTCCTCATCCAGGATTCCCGCATCTAGAAGGTCCACTTCAAAGTTGCCGTCTGCTATATCCTCGAGGGCTCCATCTTGACCAGCTGGTGCATGACTTAGCACCAGACCTCTGTCTGTGTTTGTGTTTGCCTCTTCGTTGGTTGGGTCTTCAGACTCTGCTCCCGACGGATTATCAGTAGCTCTTTGTGGATTGGTGTTAGTATTCCTTGGTGCACTCTTCGGTGCCATTGAGCTGTGGTGGGACGAAACACGGTGGGCGCCAGAAATGTTGGGGAGAAACCCGTCCCCGAAGTGGGGCCAACAAATGCGAATAATACTCTCACTGTGACACTCAGAGAAAACCTTCTTGCGACTTCGGTCAAGCTAGGGTTAGCTTCACCTCCATCGTAACCGACCCCTTTTCCATTCCTCTCGGGTCCCTTAAATAGGCCCGTATAAATTTACACTTTACACACTTGCCCTTGCTTTTTTACATTGTGCGAATGATCTTTGAGGGTATTACAGTATTTTCACCCTGACCTCTCTAGTTTCTGCATTACAACTCATCACTTTACAGCATGGCGTCTGCCACGTGGGTTTCACTTCCCCTGCACGTCTTCGGCCAAAGTAGCACCATCCCGAAGGCTCCGCCTGGCGCTTGAAAGGCTGAGCGCGCATAACACCTCCTGCTTCGCTTCGCCTCCGCCTTCGGCCCTTCACGCCATCGATCCGCCCGCTCTGCGCAGCCGAAGGTAGGCAGGCGATCTCGCTTCGCTTGGTGTCATCCCTGAAGGTCAGCCACACCTTCAAGTTCCTGAAGCCTACCAGTTCTCTGCTACGCCGAAGCGTCGTGGATCTCCACTCCGTCGAAGCCCCGAAGTCGTTTCACCTGTGCAGCTACCAAAAACACAAAAGGAAAAACCTCCTGGCCCGAAGCTCAAGCCGAAATGGGACCTGGGGTTAGGTACAAAATAAATTTCCCCAACAAGGATGAAGAAAGGCAATTCTAATGCCTTGGTGAGGACATATACACATTGAGTGATCTGAGAGAATCAAATGAGGAGCTAAGCAAGGTTTGTTTTTAAAAATTATTTGCAAAACCCCAAGTTACTTGACATGAAGAGCGGGAGTGATTTGATTCATGACCGTTCCATTCCTCAACTACCCAAGATGGCATGATAGACACTCCACATAGTTCACAGGTACAAGGTATGGTTTGGAATATCTCTAATGCTCGCTTCATACCTTTGGATATTTTGTCTTACCTTGATCCTTTCTCCTTCACTCGAGGACGAGCAAAGGTCAAGTGTGGGGGTTATGTTGACGGCTATTAAGTACTACATTTATATTGTCAACTCCTGCATAAAATGAATGGAAAGTGATCATCAAAACTAGAATAGGGCTTTATACTGACGAGTTCCACAAGTGTTTGTGTTTCTAACTTTTGTTACAGGACACAACAAAATGCATGTGAAATGATATTGTTGAGAGCAAGTGAACCAATGGCATGAATATGGCATCATCATAAATTGTCTCAAATGCAAAATTGGATCACACCATTGCGACAGGCTCGTTGATACAATCGAAATGGATATATCATTTGTCTACTTCGGAGTCCAGATGGAAGAGATATGCATAAGACAAGATCACACTCCCGATATCATGTGGGCCCTGTGGGACCCACACCAGGCCACGTGGCGATGTGCTGCCACATTGGATGCCATGTGTCCATGACACATCATCAATCCATGTGAAGCAACTCTCAACAAATCAGACACCGCCACGTGTGCGGCACAAGGATCCAAGGGCCCACCAGGGATCCAAACCAACTCCAAACTCTACATGCACCTGGGATAGATCATGGGACCCACAGACCAGACTCTCAGGGAAAGCACACCACAAAATGTGGAGCTAGATGGTCGGACGATCCTAGGATCGGCCGAACTGACCTTGGCTTAGTTTGCCATCTGCTTCCACGTGGTGCTTCCCTATTGGTCCCTTGCAGCGTTCCAGGGTGTTTTGGTGACATTTGGCATCCGAAACAACCCTGTCCCTTGCCTATAAATAGAAGGGGAGGGGCCTCATTCTTGGACACACTTCACCACCCCATCCAAGGCTCCTCTCCTAGACAGTGCTTAGAGTAGAGAGGTAGAGAGAGGCATGTGCCTCTACTATGTCGTTGTTCTTCATTTAGACTAAAGTGAGTGTATTTGTATTTTCTAATTAGACTAAAGTGTGTTCATACTTCTATGATATGTTCTTGTGTTCTTCATGTGTTCTAGATTTAGAGGCTTGCGTTCTTCGTGAACACAACCTTTTGATCTTGTTGCATAGGTTCATAACCTCTCATATTCGTTTGTAGCCTGCTCGTCAATTAGAACAAAGTGGATATTCCTGCATGTTCTATTTAGACCATAGCGACATTTGTGATTCCTTCTAGCTTTATTCTTGGTTGCATGACTAGTCTTTTTCGTTTGCCAGTGCGTAGATCTTCTGTTTATATGTCCATATGTTGTATAATGTTCGTATATGTTGCCAGCATAGCACAGGACCGGTTGCTCTCTTGCATGCCTTTAGTATAAGCTAGTTCTTCGATAGTTGAGTGAGATCAGTTCTCCTCCTTGTGGGTTCATCGCTCTATATTTTATATAGAGTGCCGTAGGTTGCTACGCACCACGGGTTAGCATAGTCAGGCTATAGTCGTAATCACTAGCATAGACGTAGTGTCTAAGCTAAGGGTTATCCTTCGTTTGCCCTATATCCCACGGATTGGTAGAGGTAGATCGCAGGTGGTGATAGCCATGTTGATCCTTTGAAATCCTCCACGTTCAGATATAGTGTAGGCTGAGGTTCTTCTTAGAATCGTAGGCCGGAGTCGCCTGACAGATCAGGGGTAAGCCGGTGCCCGAAGCAAGTTCTTGAGAGATCGACCTTTAATCTCATCTATAGAGCTATCCATAGGAATCCTCTCCTCCTGTGCTAAATATCGTGGTGTGTCCTTGGACCATTAGAACCGAAGTTAGTACACACATATTCCCTTGGATTCGATACCCTTGGAATACTCTGAGGTGAAAGCTACAATAGTATCCGTTCGCTTGCGGATTTATTTTGTGTGTTGCTAAAATACCCAACAGCCACTTCCCATCTGTTGGTACAATGGTGCCGGCAGTACACCACGGGGTAGACTATGTTGGTAGATTGTGTGGAGGGAATTGCCGAGACTGAAGCTAGATGGTGAACGAATGACACAAGGGTTTATCTAGGTTCAGGCCACAAGAATGCGTAATACCCTATGTCCTGCGTTCGGTGGTTGTATTGAGTGTTCCGCGATTAGGAAATAACTTGGACTTGTTTTCGAGGGCGTCCCTGCTGCCCTTATATAGGCTTGGGGGCAGGGTTACAGATCACGTGGGATCTATCCTAGTTGGTTATAAATGATCTTCCTTTGATTACAAGCAATATCTTTCCTAACCAACTAGTCTTTATCTATGGGAGTCTATCTCCTCGGGCGCCGCCTCATTCCGGATCTGTACGCCCGAGCTGAGTGCCCCACATGTGGGCCCGTGTCGTCCTCGTAGATACACCGTGGGGCCCTTCCCTGTGGCACCCCAGGGGTATATCCCCCACAGCAATACCCGAGCGCTTCTTGACCAAACTGCAACCTCGATCGTGAGCTTTGAACGTCGTCCGAGTGCTAGTCATCTTCAGCCGAGTGCTTGTTGTCTTCAGCCGAGTGATTTAGTTTCTGTTCCACTCGCATCTTGATGCAGTCGAGTGGCTCCGAAGCTGGACTTGTGGTTGCCAGGTGGTTGAGGAGAGCTCTTCTCCATTTTTTACTTGGTCAGATCACCAGGCCAGAAAATGTAGACTCTCGTCGAAGACGAAGTGTACACACTTAGCCCTCGAGCCTTGATAAAGATTGAAGAGGTTTATCAATGGTTAAAAAAGAATCTAGGTGACTGATCCTCGATGTCTTTGACTGGGCATCCCTTTAGAGGAAATGACCCTGTGTCTCCCAGACCTCCGATTTCTGGCCATAATTAAACGCTCAGCCGAGGGCCTTGCTTCTAGCTTCGGATGATAATGGTGACACTGTTCGTGCTCACTAAATGGGTGCATCTCTAGATGCGACCATTAGGGTAGTCCCCGAGGTTCGGAGCAGTTAAAGTAACTATTTCGAAGCTCTAAAAAGACTTTCAATGGGATTACCTTCATCCCTTTTGGGAGAGTACCTCTCAGATCATCTCATCTGGTGCGGTGCCTAGGGAGAGCTCCGGCTTTGACCTAGATTTGTCATATGGCCCACCGTGTTCTCATGGAGAACTTGCGCGAGGTCACCCACTCTAGCCATCGTTTTCGTGGCTTCTGAACAGCTCTGGACTATGTATGGTGTGCCTCCAGAAGAACCCTCATGAGCTAGAAGATAGAACCTGCTTTGAGATTCGTGTCGTAAGGTTTCGAGGGTGGGTTATCTGATAACCTGGCTACCTGTGACTCTGGGTCACGGCCTCTGAGTGGCTTGTGTACCAAAATATTTGGAAAGCCCTTTTCATAATTCAGGGTGTGATTTCCCTAATGGGAGACCTCTACTCCTTGGCCCGTTGACAAACGCGGCACATCTAGTCCCTAGAGTCCCAAATTTTGGACGCCATAGGTAACGGCGCAGACGCCGTGTTGGAGGCGAACCGACCCGCGAGTGTCATGCGAGTCAAACTCGCGCTGATGTGGCGAAACGACGGGACGAAGCGGGGCCCGCCACGACTCCCTTTTCGGCTGCCCGCATTTAAGGCAAGCCAGGGGCGGTGCATGCCCTCACACTCCATCACTCATGTCACCTCGCGTTCCTTAGGAAACCACGCTCTTGCCGCTCCACCTTCTCCTCCGGCAGCTCAACCGCCGCATCTGCTCAATCCGCCGCCGAATTAGCTCGAAACGACGGATCTAGAGCCAGGGGAACCCTAGATCCAGATCTGCCGCTTGATTTGCCCCCATCTCCCTCACCTTCGGCAGTCCCCGAGCGTAGCGAGGACCATGACTTTGAAATCTCGCCAAAGCAAGAAGAGCTCGAGGGAGGACGCGACAGGCGTGAGGAGGTCTCCCTCGCCGTCTTCACTTCCGCCACCTCCCCGCTGTGACGAGGAGTGGGTTCGCTCGGGGTCGACGCTGGAGCGGATCGTCGCCCTGATGTGGGACGGCGTCCTGCTCGACACGGCCACCAAGGAGTGGCGCGCAGCGGTGAGGGAGGACTTCCCCACGCCGGAGACACACGAGGTGGTGGTGTTCGAATTGTGGTACCTCCGCAGATTCGGGCTACCTGCGCACCCCTTCTACAGTGGCCTATTGTACTGCTACGGGTTTGAGCTCTGCAAACTCAACCCTAACTCCATGCTGCACAACGCCATCTTCATCCACCTATGGGAGGTGTACCTTGGTATTGCCCCGCACTTCAATCTCTTCCGGTACTTCTTCTAGGTGAAGCCCCACAAGAGTGCCAAGAAGCCGAAGGTGGTGGGAGGTGCCAGATTTCAGCTCAAGCATAAGACTTCTGCTGAGTACATCTCTGTGCCACTCATCAGCTCCAACAAG
The DNA here is from genome assembly GCA_036936925.1 of Cenchrus fungigraminus. Classification (NCBI taxonomy): domain Eukaryota; kingdom Viridiplantae; phylum Streptophyta; class Magnoliopsida; order Poales; family Poaceae; genus Cenchrus; species Cenchrus fungigraminus. Next base: position 28,428,367 of record CM072775.1, read on the forward strand.
GGCTGGCACAAGGAGTGGTTCTACACCACCAACCACGCCACGCAAGTGTCGTGCGACGTCGACGTGCAGCCGACCCAGCTCCATTGCTGGGACGAAGAGCTGGACGACACCGAGATGGAGTAGGTGTCGGAGCTGCTGAAGCTGATCCGAGACCTGAAGGTGGCCAGGCTCACCGGCGTGGTGGTGATGGCAAACTTCGCCACCTGACGGCTTCAACCACTGAGGGAGAAGGCTCACCCGGCATACGAGTATGCCGGGGAGGACTTCGACCCGACGCGGCACGTGCCGGAGCCGGGGAAGCCGGAAGAGCTGGTGGAGCGCATCCGCGAGTGCTTCACCCCCGGCACTATCATCACGATACGCGGCGGGTCACGTCCTCTCAGCCTGGGAAATCCTCCGCCTGCAGTAAATATAGTTTTCTCCTCTTTGCCATCTGCCCATTAGGGCATGAACATATGCTCGGCAGAAGTTTGGTGAAGTGTTTGATCGACTGTTGTCTTTGTAGGGCCGTGAGGCCTTTGTCTCCACATCGCCGCTGCTAGGAACGCTTGCTGGAGTTGCATCTATGCCAGGTAGGCTTCGCGAGCTGCAGACTGGTGGTGGTGGTGAGGTTGCGCCGGAAACGAGTCAGCGTGCGGCCGCTCCAGAGCCGATCCGGCGCACGGCCGCGCCCCCTTCAGATAAGCCGCGTGCCACCCTGGCAGATAAGGGGAAGGCGCGCAAGGGCTGCCGGCAACCGAAGGTACGGTGTACACCACCTGGCTCACTCAAGATCGACGAGCCAGCGTCGCGCTGATGGTGGCTGGTGCTGCCGTGCGACTCAGACGATGAGAAGGTGGCCCCTCATTGGTTCGAGGCCGACGACGTCCCGCTGGAGGTGACCGGTGCGACGCCGAGTGTACGGCTGCTCCTCCTTCTCCTCCACCTTCTCTTCATTCTTCTCCTCCACCTTCTCTTCCACGAACAGAAAGTTCTCCTCGGGACGTGAGCTTTTCACGCCCCTCGCCGCAAACTGCTTCGCCCCCCCTGTGACGGCACAGGGTGCGCCCAAGCCGGGTGCTGAGGCGACGGTCGGGGCGAAACGGCTTGCGCCCTCTAGCTCTGGATTCCGCAAGCGTGCCCGTGTGCACGTGTCGATTGAGTAAGTTATTCTGTGGATGGTTGTTTATTCTGGTATGTTCTGAGGAATATTGTTGAGTTGAAGAAAGATGTGGTGTTGAATTTGTTGTTTGCAGGGAACCTCGGGACATCCCTGTTGGTGGGTGTGAGGTGCCCGCGCCACCCATCAACCCGGTGGCTGGGGGTGCCGAGTGCAGCGGCACTGGACACTAGTGTGACTCCACGGGTGGCTAGTCCCCAGTGTGAAGACTCTAGTTCCATGGATTTGGGTTCTGAGGCAAACCCTGAGGTTGAGGAGATCCACCGGGAGCTCCCTGCGCTCCACACTAGCCCGCCGCGCCCAGGCAGGATTGCACAGGCGCGCGGTGGCCGGGTGCACGAGGTGCTTGGCGATCCGGCTACGAGCACAACTGGCAAGAGCTCGTCACCACCGCCCAGAGGATTGCTCACCTGGCTGGGGAGAGTGCATGTTCAGATCTTCCTCTTTTCGTCATATTCACTTTTTTGTTTACTTGATCAGTTGGTTTTATAGGTCGTGGCCGCTACATCTGCTCGCAAGAGTGAGGTGCTGGAGGACGTTGGGTCCAACGTCGCCACGTTGCGCGCCCGGGTGCGGCGCCTCGAGGAATAGCCTGCTGCTCATCGAGATGGCAGCAGCAGGGCGCTCGAGCAGCTACGCCGAGAGAAGGCCGTCACGGACCCCACCGCCGAGTAGCTGTGCTAGGAGAAGGCCGCCGCGTATGCTGCTGTCGCGTCATTGCATGAAGCAGCGGAGGAGCACCAGAAAGGTTTGTTGGATCCACTTGTTTTTATGCATGCTTCCGAGTGCTTGTTGTTGACCTTGTTCTTGAAACAGCTCGGGCCCAGGCTGAACCGGACCTCGAGGCCGTCTGGAATCGAGCGAAGGCCTCAAGGAAAGCGTTGGAGGAGGCGACTAGGAACGAGCCGTGGCTAGAAAGGAGTTCGCCGGTTAGTTTCCTGCTACCATCGCCTTTCATCTCTTATTGATTCGTTTATCTAGTCCTTCTGACGTTTGAGCAGATTTCCGGCAGAAACAATTCGCCCAATATGCAGACCTTGAGGCTCGCGTGGAGTCGAAGAGGAGCCAGTTTCGGGCGCTAGGTGAGGCTCTACGCCCCCTGCTGGACGAGCTGGTTCCACTCGCCGAGTCCTCCTCCATGCGCGAGTTTGGCGAACCCGTTGTCCGCCCACCGACCCTGCTGGAGCGAGTCTAGGTGGCGTCTTCACACTTCTAGGGGTACCTCCACGAGGATAGCCTGGCAAGCACCAGCCACTGTCTCGCCGTCTTCCGCTCCTTCATCCCGCGCGATGACATGAGCTTGTTCCGCGGCGGGTTCGTTCGTGGGACGCCGTCCGCTCGAGTCAACGAGCTGCTAGAGGAGGTGAAGGACACGGCGCAGAAGCTCTCTGATGACGTCGTTGTTGGCATTTCTTAATGCAGCCACTTAAGAACGGGTTTAAAATCCATCATTAGCAATAGCGCAGGAAATGTTTGTAGGCATCTCTCCATGTCACTACTAACGACGCTGAGTTAGAGCGAGCGTCAAGACTTGCCAAAGGTCAACCTAACGATCATGAACGAATCCTCAAGTGCACACATAAATCATTGTAGCATTTCCCTAGGGAAGTGAGTGTTCCAAGGGTATCGTATCCGTGGAAGGCAATGGCGGATATCAAGACTTATGCTTTTGCAATGAGTGTAACCATGAGATAGAAATAGAAGACAACAACTCAAATACAGGGCTAAGATAAATGATACGGTAAGGGTAATGTGACACACACTCAGATCTATCTCTACACAAGCACACTACGCCATAGGGGGAAACATACGAGTTAGCTCTAGGTTCTAAGGAACTATACATACAAGAGTTAGATGATAAAAGAAAGAGAGGCACAAAGCATTGCATGATTGGAAGGTTTAGCACCCAGGTACAAACGGGGACATAGCCCACGACGACCAGCACTCTTGCGAAACTATCCTTTAGACTCCTACAGCAACACCATAGCGCCGACGGTTTCAAAGGGTCCAATAGCTGTGACCACTGCGGCCTACCTCTATCGTTACGGGGGGCAAGCTCATAACTAATGAAGCCACACAACCCAGGCACCATGCATGCGTTGCTGCTAGACTTCACGCAGCCCAGGCTACTGTGACCCAGGGTGAAGGCACCAGATAACTGGCCAACATAGACCGAGTACCGTAGCTTAAACACAAACCTCATGCAACTCAACGATGCCATCCATCTAGATCAAACTAGGTGAAGGACCGAATAGGCGACCAGAGAGGGGGGGAGTGAATGGGAGCCGATAAAAATTCTTCCCAAAGGAGGAACTCGGCCTATACCCCCATTGCCACTCCGAGTACTCGCACACACCAGAGAAGCTCTAGACTAGGCACACATAAGCCTACAAGTCCTAGAGACAAGCCTTGAATCAAAGCGCGGAAGCACAAGACAAGAATCAAAGCGCTTGGCCAATTCTGGAAAAGCCAGCGCAAACTATCCGTGCAGTACGGGCGGACTGTCCGGACCGACCGTGCGGACTGTCCAAAAACTCCAACAGAACCTCCAGGGACGCACCGAGAAATTCGGACTGTCTGGCTGAGCCACACGGACCGTCCGCCAGTGTCACGGACTATCCGAGTAGGCCCTGCGGACCGTCCGGCAAACTCGCGGAAAACCCCAGACAAAACGCAGCCCAACCCCAGACAAAATCTCGACCACGCGGACCGTCTGTGAGCCGCACGCGGACTGTCCACAAAACCTCCTACAACAAAACCCTAGGGGCGAAACGGATCGAAACACGAACACGCACGAACTCCAACAAACAGGAGCCACACGGACTGTCCGCGTGTACCAGGTGGACTGTCCGCCACGCACGAACAGAACCGAAAACTGCTCGAGCTCGGGAGTCAACTCCACCTTTCCATCACCGGATCTCCCAAACAACTAGAGCTCTTGAGACAAGATTTGGGGAAGATGAGAAGCGTCACTAGGTGAAGCTATGCCCCAAAAATCTCAGCCTCTAACTCCCTAAATCACCGGGAATCACGGATCACACGAACCACCACCAAGAGCTCAGGCTCCAAACAAAACTCGCGAATCGAAGGTGTTTCCCGGTGTTTGAGGGGTTAAGATCACACACAAAGATGCGCAAGGCATCCACCCATGATCCCCTCAAAGAAATTCGAGAGAAAACGCCCTCAAACCAACAAATCGAGTGAAGAGCAAAACTCCCCAAAAATAGCCCCGAAAATCACACGAAATCACAAAGAGCTAGGAGATCACCGCAACGCTGAATGCTTCCATACATCCAGAGGTCAGAGTCTATACAAGAATCTAGCCTAAGTAATACAGAGGAAAAGAAGCAGTTCATAACCATCTACCGGGGGAGGAAACCCTAGAGTCCGAGAGAGAGATGCCATCCACCTCTCCGCTATTTATACGAGGTCCACCGGAGGAGGCAAATGACCACGCTACCCCTACAACTTAAATTGAAGATACACACCCTTCAGGGGCAATATGGTCAAGTCTTCATCGAGCGGACACACTTCCACCGCGGACTTGCTTAGCCTCGACGCAAGCCCCGTGATCACACCACGTGCCCCCCGCCTCGAAGCTTCCTGACGCTCCCGGATCACCGTTTCCGTCGCATCGGGCCTCCGAACTTGGTTTTGCGGCCCAAACCAAGACACCGTCCACCAATGGTTTTGTGGGCAAACCACCAAACCCCACGTGCAAGCTTCGGGCTCGATCCACTACATTGCACCGGACCATGTTCACGACTTCAGCCTGCTAGTCTTGCACTGCACGGCTCGCACTTGACCCCATCGGCAACCGGGTCCTTCGAACCAAACCTACTTGCCTCTCCATCACCCGGAGGCCGCCACGGCTAAGGCCTTTAGCGCTTGTTCTTCACCTGCACCAATACGAGTCAAGCTGCAACCTGTACCTGCATACTTAGCCAAGCATCAGTCCACGCAACGTTGTCAATCACTCATCACTAAGGAGCGACCCTCCACTGCTCTTCGGACACACCTGGTCCTCAATCTCCCCCTTGATGAGTGCATTGACAACACCCATAGTAACCATCATAGAGAAAAAGAAAAGAGAGCAACCACGAACACAAACCTGCAAGCAAGTGATCCAAAGCCAAAGAACATGCGAAAAACACGATCACTCGCCAAACCAAGTCTCGGCCCCCATGGCAAGGGCAATGGCTCAACACAGCCGAGACAAAACAAAGCTCACAAAGAGCACACCACAAAGCACAAAACTCAGGCAAACCAAAGGAGCTCCCCCCTGCACATATGCAAATTCCCCCTGAGCAAATGCAACCTCTCCTTCTCAAAATTTTCTCCTCACATGCAAAAACCCACAAATGCATACCAATTCTCCACAAATTCTCCCCCTATCATACATATTCTCCCCCTTGTTAACAATGCATGAATCAAGGTATATGAAACTCTTGCCCTTGTTTTCATGAAAAATGCATGTCAAAGCATATATACAATCTACCAAGCTTCTCAAATATATAAAGAGCACAACAAAATGCTACAAATGAGACATAGAGCAAGCAAAGTAGACATGGTGTAGTTAGCGTATTGCCATCAAGAAAGTAGAGACATATAAGCATGTGACATGGCCAAAAGCAATTTGAAGCAATTTTCAGAAAGAAACATTCATCTCATGAGCAAAGCCCTATCCATGGCAATTCGAACAAAAATACACTATATCATCCAAAGCTCATACAAGATCACAAGTTCTCATTACAAGATCATGGTAAACGCCCACAAGCCACTCAATGTCATGTTAAAGCCACCGAGCCATGTGTCTACTTCTTAAAATGAGACTTCTCATGGTAGACAACATGCAACGGTTTAGCACCCAAGGTATGAATATCAAAACATAAAGACATGATTAAGAGCTCATTTTTCAAGCATAAGGCAATTCATACACCAATTTCATTTTCAAGTTTAAACATGGTACATGAAATGCCTTTGCGGCAAAAAGAAGCTTAGGCTACTCCACAAGTGAACAAATGGGCTAAACATTTACAATGACAGATGGGTCTTTGACCCCAAGCAAAGAGAACATGATACTCAAGCACAAACTAAGCATGATATAGGCATTTGAGCACAAATTGAACATAGACAAGTATCTACTCCTGAGTGAAGCATTTTCTGCGTTCTCAGAAAAAGGAAGCTATCTCATCATGAATATATGAAAATACAATCAAGAGCATAGCATATTACCATTCACCAAACATGCACATATCTCACATATAGCACATCAGTGATCAAAGTATATAGGAGAAGCTCATTCCTAGCACAAAGGATCCAAAGATGGCTATCCTACCAGGTTTTGTACAGAAAGTAAAATACATGCATGGAATGCAACAAAATGAACCATATATCACATATATACATGAGAAGCTCCAAGACCCAGCTAGAAAGGAAAGCACACTCCAAGTTCACCTCGCAAGCGTGTGAAGGTGACTTGGTCAAGTGGTTTGGTGAATATGTCGGCTAGCTGATCTTGGGTAGGTACATAGGACAAGGATATGTTCCCTTTATCAACATTGTCCCTCAGAAAGTGGTATCTCACTTCTATGTGTTTTGTTTTGGAGTGAAGGACTGGGTTTTTGGCTACACTTATGGCACTGGTGCTGTGACAAAAGAGTGGAACCTGGGAGCACTCCTCACCAAAATCGCTCATAGTGTAGGTCATCCATAAAAGCTGGGAACAACAACTAGCGGCAGCTACATACTCGGCCTCTGTAGTGGACTAGGCTACACTGGATTGCTTGCGAGATGACCAAGAGACCAAAGAAGAACCAAGAAACTGGCAACACCCAGAGGTAGACTTGCGGTCCAATCGACACCCAGCAAAATCAGCATCGGAGTACCCATGAAGTCTGAGTGTCGAGGAGACAGAATACCAAAGACCAAACTCAGTAGTGTAGTTCAAGTACCTGAAAATCTGCTTGACGGCCTGCCAATGTGAAGTCCTCGGTAAAGCCTGAAAATGAGTGCACAGACACACACTGAACTGTATGTCCGGCCTCGTCGTCGTCAAGTAGAAGAGGGAGCCGATCATGCTCCGGTACTACTTCTGGTCCACGGGTTCGCCATCTTCATCCGCGTCCAAAGCCGTAGTGGTACCCATCGGTGCAGTTAGCAGCTTGGAGTCGTTCATTCCAAACTTCTTCACCATGTCCCTGGTGTACTTCGCCTGATGTACTAACGTCCTGTCCTTGCACTGCTTAATCTGGAGTCCTAAGAAAAACTGCAGCTCGCCCATCATGGAGATCTCAAATTACCTGCTCATGTCATCTGCAAATTTGGCAACAAGATCATGAGAAGAGCAAGCAAAGATTATGTCATCCACGTAAATCTGAACAATCAAAAGGTCATTTCCATACTTAAGGAGAAACAGGGTCTTATGAACTGTGCCCATCACAAACCCCTTACTCAGCAAAAAGCCTCTCAACCTACCATACCAAGCTCTCGGTGCCTGTTTCAACCCATAAAGCGCTCTCTGGAGTTTGTATACACGGTGTGGGTATCTCTCACTCTCAAACCTCGGGGGTTGCCTCACATACACTTCTTCCTCTATCACCCCATTCAAGAAAGCACTCTTCACGTCTATTTGGTACAACTTGAACCCTTTAGCCACGGCAAAGGCTAGAAGGATCCTAATTGCCTCCAAACGGGCCACAGGAGCAAATGTATCCTCATAATCTATACCCTCTTTCTGGTTGAACCCCTGAGCCACCAAGCTCGACTTGTTTCTCACAACCATCCCATTCTCACCTTCCTTGTTCTTCCACACCCACTTGGTACCTATGGGACGACTATTTGGCGGTGGATCGACTAACACCCAGACTTGGTTTCTCTCAAAATTCTCCAACTCCTCATGCATGGAATTCACCCAATTCTCATCAGACGAAGCGTGTCGAATATCTTTGGGCTCAAACGAAGCAACAAAAGCAGAGTGAGCGAAATGGGAAGTGTTCCTTGACCTCGACCGTGTAGTGCGTTCATGAAGGTCACCTATGATCGTTGTTGGTGGGTGATCCACCTGTACACGCCGAGGAGCCTCTCGGCTGGACACAATCTCCCATTCAGCAGCAGCCTCCACTCGAACAGCCTCAGTCGTAGTGGGTGTGGGGGATGGACCATCCTCGATCGTCGTCGTAGTAGTGGAAGTAGCATGTACTCGATCAGCCATTGGAGCATCATCACCATCATCGTCTTCATCTCCATCTCCATCCTTCTCATCCTCAAAGATCCTCGCTCCAATCTCCTCGTCACCTGCACACTCAAAAGCAGAAGAGCTACATGGTTGTGTCTCGTCGAAGGTTACCTCGCAAGTCTCCATGATTTGGTTAGTCTCAAGGTTGAGCACACAATATGCTCTAGAGTGAATCGCATAACCGAGGAAAATACCATCTGAACATCTAGATTCAAATTTATCCAACTTGCCCTTCTTCAGAATCAAACACTTGCAACCAAAAGCTCTAAAGTGACTCACCTTGGGTTGTCGCCCATGCATCAGCTCATAAGAGGTCCTCTTCTTGAAAGCACGAAGGAAGATGCGATTTCAGACATAGCAAGCGGTATTGACCGCCTCGGCCTAGAAACACCTCGGAGTCCTATGGTCATTCGAGCATCGTCCTGGCCATCTCACAAAGGGTCCGGTTCTTCCTCTCCACTATGGCATTCTGGCAAGCGACGTATGGAGAAGAGTACTGATGATCAAGACCAAGATCACTTGCAGAAGGCATCAAAATGAGAGTTCTTGAATTCCGTGCCATTATCAGTGTGTATAGCTCGAATGGCATCACCATGTCTATCATTCTTCAACCTCAAGATCAAGTCTCGAACAAAGCCAAATGTCTCGCTCTTATCCTCCAAAATGAAAACCCAAGAGTACCTCGAAAAATCATCAACCACAACTAAGACATACCACTTCCCACCCGCAGAGCGAACACGAGCTGGCCCAACCAAATCCATGTGCAACAGCTCACAAGGTCGCTCGGTCATGACTGCAGTCAGAGGGGCGTGAGAAGCAGTAACCATCTTTCCATGCTGACAAGAAGCACAAACCAAATCTTTCTCGAATTTCAACTTAGGCAATCCTCGGACAAGGTCAAATGTCTCGCTCTTATCCTCCAAAATGAAAACCCAAGAGTACCTCGAAAAATCATCAACCACAACTAAGACATACCACTTCCCACCCGCAGAGCGAACACGAGCTGGCCCAACCAAATCCATGTGCAACAGCTCACAAGGTCGCTCGGTCATGACTGCAGTCAGAGGGGCGTGAGAAGCAGTAACCATCTTTCCATGCTGACAAGAAGCACAAACCAAATCTTTCTCGAATTTCAACTTAGGCAATCCTCGGACAAGGTCAAGACCACTCAAGCGGGAAAGCAGCTCAAAGCTCAAGTGTCCTAACCTCCTATGCCATTTCCAAAGCTCGGCTGAAACGCCAGCAACAAAACATCGAGGAGGACCAACAGACTGGGAAAAATTGGCATGAAAGATTTGACCCTCGGGGACAATCGTACATACAAGATCGCCTCGAGAATCAAGCACACGAGAAGCGCCCATCTTAAAACGAACCTCGAAACCTTCGTCAAGCTACCGGGATACTAACAACAGGTTAAAACCAAGTGACTTAACCGAAGCCACACTCTTCAGGGTCACCTTGCTACTCACCTTCACCATGCCTTCAGCAAGCACTCGTCCTCTCCCATTGTCCCCTAAAGTGATGTACTCCTTCGTACTCACCGGGGTGAGGCTGGACAACCACCCACGATCTCCAGTCATGTGACATGAACAACCGGAGTCGATCAACCAAAAGTCCTCCAAGCCTCCCACCTGCAATCAGAAATGAGGACGAGAATGAGCAAGCGACTCAACACTGGGTTAGTACCAAAAGAGTCAAACCAGTGTCGAGCCATTTGCTCAAAAGAAGGGTTAGCAAAATCCATCCTACCAAAACTTCTAGGCAGAGTCCTCTCACGCCTACCACCGAAGAACCTGTCACGTCTCACTGGAGGAGTACGCGCACCACGAGGGGAAAAACGTGGCCCGTAGTCCATCTGAGACCCAAAGCTCTGATCGTGCCTGCCAAACTCGTAACGGTCACGAACAGGAGCACGTCCAGCCAACTCACCACGCCCAAACCCAACACGCCTATCCCTCTTAGGAAAACCACCTCCACTTCCACGAGTGGGAACTGTACGTACAAACACCTCGCCTCTAGGTAGAGGCCCTCTACGAGGCTCAGGCACACCATGAGGAAGGTGGTACCTATCCTTGTTTGCCATCTCCCTAGCAAACCTCTCATCCCTCTTCCTCTTGAAACAAAACTCATCCTTATGCCCATCCCTCCCACAATACGCACAATGGAAGCGGATTGGATGTGGCTTAGGCTGTGGCTTCTCTATGGGCTTCTCAACAGCTGTCTCTCCTGACTTCCCACCAAAAACACTCCCCTGGGTGCTCACAAACTTGATGGGTTTCTGGTAGTTTTCTGACTTGCGGGGGAACACAGGTGGATCTAGAGTTCTACCTAGCTTGTTTCTGAGGTGGTTTGGCTTGGGTGCAAATTTGTTGATGGGTGTAGTGTGTGATGGGATAGGAATTTCTCTAGCTTTCTCTTCTCCCTCACCACTCTTCTCACCACTCTTGCCAGCCCCCAACGCCTGACCATCAAACCTCTTAAACTGAGCCAACATCAAGCTCAATTGTGGCTCATGCCCAGACAACCACCCCATCATTTTTCTCAATTCATCATTCTCATCCTGCAAACGGTCAACATAGTGTGCATGTTCCATGTTTTTCAAAGCATGCATTTCACAGGTAGAGCATGATGTAGGAAGAGGAGCTTTCAATGCCACCTCAAGAGAAACTATCTTGGTGTGAGATTCATCTAGCATAGCATGCAACACAGGAAAAGAAGTGCAAGCACCTAACAAAGCAGGTCTAGATTTCAATTCATCACACTCAATCCTAAGCACATCTAGTTCCTCAAGAGTTGAGGCATGCTTCTGCTTGAGAGCAATCAAGTCAGCCAGAAAAACATTACAATCACTACAATCAACCTCATCAGACACAACAAGAGCAGCTTTCAAAGAACCTATCTCATTCCTAGCATCAACAAGCAAGGACTCAAGCTCAACTATATTGTCCTTAGCATCACCCAACAAAGACCTAAATTCCCTCTTCTCCTTGTTGGTCTTTCTAAGCACATCATCACGGTTATCAAGCAACTCATTGAGCCTAGCATTCTCCTATAGCAAGAAGTTGGGATCATGTCGTACCTCTTCCTCGGAGTCGGAGTTCGAATCCGAGCTGTGCTTCCCGCCCTCTTGGAGAGCTCCATGTCGCAAAATCCACCTTGTGCGACGAAGCTGAGGCCGGTGAAGTTCTTGCTCGTGTGCCGCTTGTCCTTGTGCCCATCTTGCTCTTCATCGCTGCTTGAGTCGGAAGAAGCATCGCTTGATGTGGAGTCAATGTCGCTCGCTCCGGCAACCATCGCTCGAGCCGTCTTCTTCTTGTACTCGCTGCTCTTCTTCGGCCTTCTCTCGCCCTTGTCCTTGCGCTTGTCCTTGTAGTCGTTCCGGGAGCGGTGCTTGTTGTAGTCGTGCTTGGGCTTGCCCTTGTAGTCGTTCTTGATCTCCATGGTTTCAGGGCATTCGGTGATGAAGTGCCCGTGCTTCCCGCATCGATAGCACATCCCCGAGCTCCGCGTTGCATTCTTGTGGTTCTTGTACATCCGCCCAAACCTCTTGCTCAATAGGGCGAGATCATCCTCGCTCAGCACCTCAAAGTCCTCATCTGGCAAGAACACAAGACAAGATAAAGAAAAACCAACAGATTTAGCATTAGTCCTCGATCCTGAGACAAGAGCCAAACTATGAGGATCAGTGGGGCTCTCGCTCTTGGCTCTCAAGCCACGATCAACCTCCGAAGACTTGAGCTTGGAAAACAGCTCATCAAGCGATAGCGTATCATACACGCTTGACTCCTCAATGGCCTCGACCTTGGGACTCCACACGGACCTATCCAGGGCATGCAAAAGCTTGATAGCTTGATCATGATCCGTATATGGGAGCACTGTTATATTGTCCCTCATGTTGTTGACTATGCTGGTGAAGCGCTAAAACATAGCATCGGTCGACTCACCGGGAGATGAGTGAAGTTCTCGTACTCTCTCCGGTAAGTGGAAAACAACCGGGCTTGCACCTAGGCATTGCCAACATGTGCATTTCTAAGCTTAAGCCAAATCTTTCCGGCCACATTCTCTCCGTACACTCACTCAAACTCCGAGGCACAGAGAGCACAGAATAAGTAATCAACAGCCTTGCTGTTGGCCTCACACATGTCCCGCGATCTAGGAAGCAGAAAACTGTCTGGAATGACATAATGAGGATTTTGAGTGACATCCCAGATCAGAGTCCCCTTCCCACGCAAAAACGCGCCCATGCGCCTCTCCCACATTAGGTAATTCTTGCCATCGAAGTGCGGAGGACCCGACCCCTTGCCATAGTCACCCATCTTTGGATCTTAGACTGGTTAGAATCACGAAGATCCGTAACCGGCTCTGATACCAATTGAAGGACCGAATAGGCGACCAGAGAGGGGGGGGAGTGAATGGGAGCCGATAAAAATTCTTCCCAAAGGAGGAACTCGGCCTATTGAAGGACCGAATAGGCGACCAGAGAGGAGGGGAGTGAATGGGAGCCGATAAAAAATCTTCCCGAAGGTCAAACTCAGCCTATACCTCGATTGCCACTCCGAGTACTCACACACACCAAAGAAGCTCTAGACAAGGCACAAACAAGCCCTCAAGATCAAGAGACAAGCCTAGAAGCAAAGAGCGGAAGCACAAGACAAGAACCAAAGGACTGTCCGCAAGGGTACGGCGGACAGTCTGTGTCACTCGCGGACAGTCCGTGTGGACACGGTGGACAGTCCGCAATAGCACACTGAACCTCCAGTAGCGCACCGAGGAAATTCGGACAGTCCGGGAAAGCACCACGGACGGTCCGGCACCTCGCGGACAGTCCGGCCGCCCCTGGCGGACAGTCCGGCCAAACTCGCTGGACACCCCAGACAAACTTCGAGCCAGCCCAGACAAAAACCAAGCCACACGGACAGTCCGCACTCCTCACGCGGACAGTCCGCAAACCTCCTGCAACAAAACCCTAGCTGCGCCACGTATCAAAACACGAGTTCGCAAAAACAGGCGACGAACACGCGAAGAACCCTAGACGCGTGGACTGTCCGTGGCCACCGCGCGGTTTGTCCGCGAGCCACGAACAGAACCAAAAACGCCCGACCCGCGGGGTCAACTGCTCAAACTCGTCACCGGATCTCCCAAACGGCTGAAGCTCTTGAGACAAGATTTTGGGGAGATGAGAAGCGTCACTAGATGAAGCTATGCCCCAAAAATCTTGACCTCTAACTCCCTAAATCACCGGGAATCGTGGATCACACAAACCACCACCAAGAACTCGAACTCCGGCCAAAAACTCACGAATCGGAGGCTGTCCCCGGCGTTTGAGGGGTCAAGATCACACACAAAGATGCGCAAGGCATCCACCCATGATCCCCTCAAAGAAATCCGAAGGAAAACGTCGTCAAATCCCCGAATCAAGCGAAGATCAAAACTCCCCAAAAATAGCCCCGAAAATGACATGAAAATCACAGAGGACTAGGAGATCACTACAACGTCGAATGCTTCCATACATCCAGAGGTCAGAGTCTATACAAGAATCTAGCCTAAGTAAAGCAGAGGAAAAAGAAGCAGTTCAGAGCAATCTACCGGGGGAGGAAACCCTAGAGTCCAAGAGAGAGAGATGTCATCCACCTCTCCGCTATTTATACGAAGTCCATCGGAGAGAGGTAAATGACCACGCTACCCCTACAACTTGAAATGAAGATACAACCTCTCAGGGGCATTTTGGTCAAGTCTTCATCGAGCGGACACGCTTCCACCGCAACCTTGCTTAGCATCGACGCAAGCCCCGCGATCACGCCACGTGCCCCCCGCCTCGAAGCTTCTCAAAGCTCCCGGATCACCATCTCCGTCGCCTCTGGCCTTCGGACTTGGTTTTGCAGCCCAAACCAAGAAACCGTCCACCGATGGTTTTGTGGGTAAACCAACAAACCCCACGTGCAAACTTCGGGCTCCATCCGCTACCTTGCACCGGCCCATGTTCACGACTTCAGCCCGCCAGTGTTACACCGCACGGCTCGCACTCAACCCCATCGGCCACCGGGTCCATCGAACCAAGCCTACTTGCCTCTCCATCACCCGGAGGCCACCACGACTAAGGCCTTTCATGCTTGTTCTTCACCTGCACTGACACGAGTCAAGCCGCAACCTGTACCTGCACACTTAGCCAAGCATCAGTCCACACAACGTTGTCAATCACTCATCACTAAGGAGCGACCCTCCACTGGTCCTCGGACACACCCGGTCCTCAATCTCCCCCTTGATGAGTGCATTGACAACACCCATAGTAACCATGATAGAGAAAAAGAAAAGAAAACCACCACAAACACAAACCTCCAAAGCAAGTGATCCAAAGCCAAAGAACAAGCGACAACAAGATCACTCGCCAAACCAAGTCTCGGCCCCCTAAGACAAGGGCAACGGCTCGACACAGCCGAGACAAAACAAGGCCCACAAAGAGCACACCACAAAGCACAAAACTCAGGCAAACCAAAGGAGCTCCCCCTGCACATATGCAAACTCCCCTTGAGCAAATGCAACCTCTTCTTCTCAATTTTTCTCCTCACATGCAACATCTCGCAAACACAAATTTTCCACAAAATCTCCCCCTATCATACATAAATCTCCCCAAAAGTGCATAACTTCTCCCCCTTGTTGACAATGCATGAATCAAGGTATATGAAACTCTTCTCCTTGTTTTCATGAAAAATGCATGTCAAAGCATATAAACAATCTACCAAGCTTCTCAAATATACAAAGAGCACAACAAAATGCTACACATGAGACATACAGCAAGCAAAGTAGATATGGTGTAGTTAGCACATTGCCATCAAGAAGGTAGAGACATATAAGCATGTGACATGGCCAAAAGCAATTTTAAGCAAAATTTTTACAAAGAAACATTCATCTCATGAGCAAGACCCTATCCATACCAATTAGAGCACAAATATACTAGATCATCCAAAGTTTATGCAAGATCACAAATTCTCATCACAAGATCATTATAAATGCCCACAAGCTACTCAAGTCATGTTAAAGCCACCGAGCCATGTGTCTACTTCTTAAAATGAGACTTCTCATGGTAGACAACATACTACGGTTTAGCACCCAAGATATGAATATCAAAAGCATAAAAACATGATTAGGAGCTCATTTTTCAAGCATAAGGCAATTCATACACTAATTTCATTTTCAAGTTTAAACATGGTACATGAAGTGCCTTTGCGGCAAGAAGAAGCTTATGCTCCTCCCCAAGTAAGCAAATGGGCTAAATATTTACAATGACAAAAGGTCTTTGACCCCAAGCAAAGAGAACATGATACTCAAGCACAAACTAAACATGATATAGGCATTTAAGCACAAATTAAGCATAGACAAGCATCTACTCATGAGAGAGGTATTTTTATCATTTTCACAAACATGAAGCTATCTCAACATAAGTATATGGCAAAACCATCAAGAGCATAACATTCACGTCACCATTTACCAAACATGCACATATCTCATACATAGCACATCAGTGATCAAGGTATTTAAGAGAAGCTTTTCCTAGCACAAGTGATCCAAAGATGGCCATCCTACCAGGTTTTGTACAGAAAGTAAAATGTACGAATGGAATGCAACAAAATGGAACATATGACACATATATACATGAGAAGCTCCAAGACCCAGCTAGAAAGGAAAGCACACCCCAAGTTCACCCCGCAAGCGAGTGAAAGTGACTTGGTCAAGTGGTTTGGTGAATATGTCGGCTAGCAGCCAACTCTGGATTCACATATGGATTTTCATCCCTTGCCTTCTTTACTTGAATGTCGCTGCCATCATAGTTGGTATGCCCAATGTTGATTGAATTGTCATACTTGGTGGGAGGAATTCTCTTGGGGACATGCCTGTTGTATCTCTGATATGAAGTGTCGACTTCCCCAAGGGCATTGTCCTCATCTAACTCTATGGGGATGGTCTTGCCCTTAGTGCCCCCGTTGTCCTCTACATGAGTTGCTGCTCCTGAACCTCTGCCACTTGACAAGTTGCCTGCCCCTCTGCCCCTTCTGGGTGTAGCCTTGCCACTACTTCCACTGCCTCCACCTGCCTCTCTCATAGCGATCATGTAGGCCTTCTCACCAGCAGGTGAGTTAAACTTCCTTGGCCTCTTCTCCCCTCTCTTCGAGGATTCACCAGACATCTGACAGATAGAAAGATTAGGCAGATGATAAGGATCAAAGCACAAGACTAGGAATCAATTGGATGAGGTTCAGTGGAACTTTGAATCAAAAACATAGTTCTCTCAGCACAGACTCCGGAACCTCCGGGAAAATTCTCGGAAGTGACAGAAAACTAGCATTTGATTCAACTTTCAACTGAAACTACACCCAAACAACCAATCTTAATGCAAAAGGGAGGCTACAATAGCATGACTGAGGTAGTAATATCTCGGTTGAGGCTTAGTTGAGTTTTAAATCAAAGTCAACTTGCATGATGCTGCAGAGCCCGGAACCTTCGAGGATTCCTTTGGAACCTCTGGACTGACAGCAAGATAGTGCACTTTGCACATTGATTCAACCTTCAACTAAATTCAATGCAAATGTACTACTGTTGACATTTCTTAACGCAATCACCTAAGAATAGGTTTGAAACTCATCCTGGTAATAGCGCTAGAAATGCTGGTTGGTAAATCTTAACGTTACAGAGATCCGCAAGCGCACGGAAGTACCATTGTAGCATTTTCCCAAAGGAGTATTCCAAATGGTATCGAATCCAAGGAAGGCATTGGCGGAATGACAAGATCAACTCTATTGCAATGAGTATAGATCATAGACGGAAACAAACCAGACACTCAAGTGCAGGGGTAAAGATATGATAATGGGGTAGTGTGATCACACACACACACTCACTCTCTCTCTCTAAAGGGTCCTAGGCATAGGAGGCGACACACGAGTTAGTTCTAGGTTCTAATGTACTATACACATAAAGCTGGAAGGAACGAGTTAGATACACTAGCGTTGAAGAACATTGACTTGAGCACCCAGGTACCGCGGGGAGATAACCTCCCGCGTTGCTTCTGCACAACTCCGGTTGTTATATTTTAGACTCCTACAGCTTATCCGAACGTGGGGGATTTCAGAGGACCAACGGTTGTCACTACCGCGGCCTACCCCAAGACAAACTGTGGGATAAACTCATATGTAAGGTAGCTACGCAACCCAAGCACCATGCTTACGTTGTTAGCCGGACTTGACCGGCCCGGGCTATTGTGACCCAGGTCAAGCCACCAGATAAACCAGCCAATTACACCGAGTATCGTAGCTCAAGCACAGACTTCATACAACACAATCATGTCATCTAATTAGATCAAACCAGGTTATGTACACAAACGGATTTGTGTTTTCCTATGTCTGTTCAACTAGATCAAAGGGCTGTGTTCGCGAAGAACACGACCCTCTAACTTATGAACAAACACTAGAAACATGTAAAAGTCACCCGTCAAGTGGATCGAAAGGCCTTGTTCATCAAGAATAGGAGCCTCTAAATGATGAACAGGTGAAGAACACATGAACAAATCACTCATGTATACTAACACAACTTTATATGAAATAGATAAATAACTGAAGTAGATCAAAGTCATACAAATGAAATAAGACACAAGATAACTCATACCTAGATCCCAAAGTAGACTTGGAACCTGAATTAGAACTACTCTAGCCTACCTCCTAGCCTTGAGACTAAAAGTGAGAGAGGTGTTGCAAGTGTGGATGTCTCATAAGTGAGCCCCCTCTCCTTCTATTTATAGGCCCGTGCACCGGCGAAGAATGGAGGCAAACACCCCGGGGAAGGCGCCTAGGACCAATGGAGAGCCACCACGTGGAAGCCCCTGAGTGGCGGCCTCAAGGTCGGTTCGGCCGACCCCTGGGGTCGGCCGACCCCCTGTGGGCCCCACTCGGGGTGTGCTTCCTCCTGGAGGCTGCCCTGTGGGTCCTTAGGTCGGTTCCCGGTGTCCACCCTGTTTTGGCGCGGTTTGCATGCCTTTGTGGGCCCATGGATCCATGTGATGTCCACGTGTCACACTCTGATTCGTCGGGGGTTGCTTCACTTGGATTGCTTGCATGGCATGCATGCATGGCTCCCTAGTTGGCAGGTTTGCATGCATGGCATCCTTGTTGGCAACCCACCAAGGATGAGGTGATGTTGCATGGACCCTAGAAGGTGAGTTTGGCACTCTTTTGTTGCTTATTTTCTTGCAATCAAATAATCTCCAAGGACAAGTGGAACTACATTATTTTTAACTAAATACGTGTAAGAAATGCCTTATGCCCCTTTATTCATGAGTATATTGACGGCTAAAGTAGGTACTTAACAGCCGTCAACAATTCCCCCAAGCTAGCCTCTTGCTCGTCCCGAGCAAGAGATTAAGGACTTAGGTTGGTTGATCAGGAGTTACTACGATGTTGTATTCCTAATGTATAACAAGATACAGCTAGGTACTCTATCAAGAGTTGAAGAAGTTGGCATTAATCTTACCTTTCACTTGATTGATATGGGGCATGTAGCTTCACCTGCCTTGGGCTGTTGAAAGATAGAATGGTTGTATAAAGATTACTAATCACATGTACCTTGATCAGTTATCCATCCGGAGGTTTTGCAGGTTTTTCAAAAGAAATCAAAGTTCCTAAAATGATACTCTCGGATCGCTCAACGTGTATGATTCCTCACCAAGGCTTTGGTTCGCCTTCTTTCACTACCTACTCCTAATAAGCTGATATGTGGAGCTGTAGGTAGGGAAAACATGTGGCATACCTGTTTCTCATATATTGTCGAGTCGAAAACCAGATCCTTGGAAGAACAAGTCATACACCCTGATCAAGATGTGCAAAAGTGTGTGTATGGTGGATGGATAATGAACTCCTCTTTTCATGATTTTACTCTCCTCCTTTTTGAAATTTTTGAGACTTGGGCTATGTCTCTTTATTCTTTCTTTTTCTTTTTTTTTATGCATGCCCTTGAGCATGTTTCTTTTCCCTCTTTTTTTTAACATAGCCCATAGTCCTTGCTGAACATTTTTGGAGGGAGAGTAATCATGGAACATGCGCGGGGCTTTATTTTGTGGAATGGATGGGGAATGGATGAAATGATGGTTGCTAACTTCCAGTGTAGAAGTTTCGCATATGGTGGTGTGTACGTGATCTTGATCATAGGAGTATGACAAGTTACTCGCCAAGGGACACAACAATTCGACAAAACTCAATGAAGAAATCAAGTAGCATATGTGGAGGTTAACAGAAGCTAAGATCTACATATGGCCTTGGATAGGAATTTCTTATCATTGAGGAACTTATCATTTTAACATTTTTCAAAAGAAAACTCCGGATATCAAACATCACTTTGTACTAGCTCATAGCAACTCTATTATACCATATCATACCTCGCAACAACTTAGGCAAAGATCATGCTTTTTGCTACCCACTAATTTCAAGCTCAGGTTCAATCATACTAGCCAACAAACTAAAAACTTGGATAGGATACTAAGTTGTAAACAAGGCAGACAAGAGGAATAAACAGAGCAACTATTCATCATTTCAACCATGGAGAATAAGAACACTCTTACCACGCATATGAAAACAAACTAATTTAAGAAAGCAAATAAATATTATTGGTCTTTTTAACTTTTTTAGATTTTTATGTGTTTTTAGCATATGGGGTTCTGAAAACAATAAAAGATACAAGTTACCTCAGAGTGGGGGTCCTCCCCCAAGCTAGCTTCAGGCTCACTACTGTGGAGGGTGGTATCCCAACCACGCGTAGTAAGCCCTCTGCTCCTCCAGCTGTCGCAGCTGTCTCTGCTCCATGGTGTGAATCCTCTCGCCCGTCATACGCTGCCAGTCCCGAGTGGACTCAGCCTGCTGGTGCATCGTCTCCTCCATAGTACCGACACGGATGTTGAGCTCACTCATCTGCTGAGTGAGGGTGGCCCCACGAGATGACGAGCGCAACCCGGACGATGAGGACGAGTCCCCGTAGGTAGCACCGGCGGGCCGAACCCACTCGCCACTCCCTGCACTAGCCCAGGTCGAGCTACTCGCACCCGGCTGACTCATGGGTTGGTCCCAACCGGGGGCATATCTGGGTGTAACTCCAGACATGTACCCGGCCGAGGCCCATGCGCCAGACAGCGGTGGTGTAGGCTGAGGCTGTGGCTGAGGTGACGGCTGCGGTGATGGCTGTGGCGGCGGATGTTGTGGCGGTTGCTGTGCTGTCGCTGCCCTCCTCGCTGCACTCCTAGTGACCCTGTGTCTAGAAACACTAGAACGACGAGGTTCCTCAAAAGGAACGGTCAGTGGCCCTTGGCCATACAAATGGAAATCCGGGTAAGGTAACCAAATCTGGTTTGCGTGGCCAGGGTAAAAGAAAACCAAGGAATCATCCGGGCCCTTTTTAAGAGTATGTCCTTGAATCAAATACGCCTCATCTATCATGGCCCGGGGAGAATCAATGTAGGGAACGTTAGCCCCTAGTGAAATCCCAAGACTCGAAATGATACGTGTGATCAGGGACGTACACTCAATAGAACCTGTCATCCTAAAATTTGTTAACCACTGCCGAATCATAGCTTGCACTGGGGCAATTTTGATTCGTCTGATCGCGGCGTATAATATCCTCATCTCGTCTGTGCGCACGGTTCGAACATCATCCCTCGGAAAGAGAGTAATGGCGAGCCACTTGTGCCACAGTCGGAGAGTCGGATGCAATATATCATTGCACCGAGGTGCTAACTTGCCACGGACAGGCCGACCAGAAATCTCTTCCCAAAAACTATCTTGAATAAAATCACTGCAAGCTTGATCGAGAGAAATAGCACAACGACGATGAAAACCGAGAGCACAACTAAGATCATGCCATGAGACTCGATACGACGTTCCATGGAAACGAAACATAATACCGGCCTCATCCTCCCGAAGAGTACAGAGAAACTGAATGGTGAGAGGCCTAGAACCGATCTCCCACACCGGAACAAAGTTCTCCCAACCAAGAGCATGCCAAATGGAATCGAACTCGGAGTCCATACTTGTTTTCTCGAGAAGGGCCGAGTCAAACTCCTTGGTGTTGGCGAAGACTCGATCCTTGATGAGAGCATAGGCCTGTCTCTCCCGGTCATCCCTCAAGTCGATGAAGGCGGCATCGATGTTGATCACCCCTTCGGCTCGTGGCGTAGGTAGCTCTTCCTCTTCCTCTTCTTCACGGTCGGTTGACATTGGACTTGGTGTAGCTCCGGAGTGGTGAGACGAGCCCTCTCCGTCTCTAGAACGGTGTGAGCGGGTCACCTTCCGGTACGCATCGGCAATCCAACTCATCTTGCACAACAATGGGACAACACGAGCAACTCGGTGATGGGTTAGTGAAATCAAAATGAAATCCTTACCGAGCTTGCTCCACCAATATTCAATATTCAGCGACAAATTGGAGAGAGTGCTTGACACTTCCTCTTGAGCAAGAAATCCAAGAAAACCAAAGAGCAAGAGCAAAGAGGGAGAGAGGGTGATGGAAATGAATGAATGGGTGAAGAAACCCCTCAAACCCCCTTCTATTTATAGGCAACCGAGCCAGGCACCGGGGTAGAGGACAAGGGCAACGGCTAGGAGCCGTTGGAAGAGGGGGGCCCACATGACCGTTGGCCAGGGTCGGCCGACCCCTGGGGTCATCGACCCCCTGCCGGGCCCGCCTGCTTCCAACTTTTTGCAACGACTCTCTAACGGCCACCTGATGTCCTGCCCAGATGTCTAGGTCCAGATTCACCCAAAATGTTGCTCGAAAAATTATTCTTTGATTTTCCACTCAAGAAGTTATTTTCAGAATTTTATTTGAAAAGGGAAATTGGCTAGAAAAATCTAGCATGCAGATGCAAGGTTGGAAAATTCAAATATGCATTTGGAAAAATCAAATAAAATTTTGGAAGGGAAATATGAGATAAATACCAATTTTACCTTTTGGCAAAAAGGACTCATCTTTTTAAGTCTGAGAGCGAGACTTTTCTCGGCGATCAATTCCACTCGTCACCCCATTCTCGAGAAATTGATGGAGATGACTTCTGTATTTCCCGTCACACCCATCTTGTTTTCTTAGGCTTTGTTGGAGTGGTGGGAAGTCACGGGGGCTGTAGCTCCGTCCTTGCCCCTGATTGCTCACTTTGGCCCTGCAGTGTATAGCATTTCTCTTTTGGTGTTTTAAATCAGAACATCAAGTTCCTCTTCCCAATGCGGAATCGGATCGTTCCGGCTCCCACATTGATCCTTGCGTTGGTGTCACTCAGGAACGGTCTCCCAAGAATGAGAGGCATTCCCTCATCATCTTGCATATCAAGGACCATGAAATCCGCAAAGATGCATGAACCTTGGACGAATACCAATGAATTCTCTACGATCCCCTCTGGATATCGGATCGATGAATCAGCAAGTTGGACGGCTGTCGCAGTTGGAGTTAGAGCTGGATACCCCAATTGTTCAAACATGGCCTTGGACATAAGGTTAACACTTGCACCAAGGCCACAAAGAGCATGCTTAATCTTTTGGTAGTATATCTTGCAGGTGATAGCCGGATAACCAGGATCTTTCTTGTGTGTGATTGTTGAAGATTCCCATGGGTCAAGTACCTGTTGTATAGGCTTCCCTGCATAGTCAGTGGTTTGTGCCCGCCCAGATGGCTTACCCCATCTGGTGGACACTACACAAACATTTTCACAGGAGGACACGGGTTGCCCCAGAATCTTCCCGTCTTTAGCAGAGGGAACCAAGGCAGCTAACTGAGCCAACTGGGTTTCTATCATCTTATTAAAGCTCAACTGGTTCTTAAGAGCAGACGAAAGGCTATCAATTTTAACATTTAGGGTCTCAAAGGCCTTATCATAGGCAGCTGTTTTCTTATTAAAACCTTCATTAATCTTAGCTTGCCCAAAGACTAGATCTTTCAAGGAAGGTTGGTTTGGGTTGAAAGAATTACCTTGATTACCTCCTTGATAATAAGGGTGCGATTGATTCCACGTTTGACCTCCTTGTGGATGATAACCGTTGTTATTGTCGTTCATGTACATCACATCCTCCTGAGTAGTAGGGCAGTAATTCCCTGAATGCCCAGTATTACCACAGACTTCTCAAGTCATGCGAGCATCCATAGCTTGAGTAGTGGTGGCCATGGCAGCCTTCTCATTGGCTAGATCATCCATTCTCTTCATCATTAGGTCCATCTTGGCGTGCAACATATCCGCTTCCTTGACGGTATGTGTACCCCTTTGACGTGGCTGGAGTCGATCATCACTCCACACTTGATTGGTAACCATCTTCTCAATCAATGTAATAGCTTCAGCGATAGTAAGAGAGAAGAAAGCCCCTCCAGCTGCAGCATCAATATGGCCTCGGGCTGTCGGAGTCAGCCCATTATAGAAACTCTGAAGAATAAGCCAGTTTTCCATCCCATGATGAGGACAAGCCAGGATGTACTCCTGGAGTCTCTCCCAAGCTTCGAGGGTAGTCTCATTTGCTGTCTGCTGGAAACTTGAAATTCGCCCCCGAAGGACATTGGTTTTGCCCAACGGAAAGAATTTCGCGAGGAATGTTGCGGAGCACTTTGCCCAGGTATTAATCTCTGCACGGTTAGCATAAAACCACTGCTTTGCCTTTCCCAAGACGGAGAAGGGAAACAGTCGCAGACGAATAGCATCTTCCTCCACTCCTCGTATAGTGAAGGTACTGCATAGTTCAATGAACTGCTGCAGGTGGGCGCTCGCATCTTCATTAGGCTTGCCACAGAATGGGCTAGCCTGTACCATCGTAATTAAGCCAGTCTTGATCTCGAAGTTTCCATTCTCGGTGTTGATCACGGGGCCTGTCGGCACCTGGTCAGCAGAGGGAGCGGAATACTCACGAAGAGTCTTCTCGACAGGGTTGGCCATGGAAGTTGATGCGGATGGCACAAAGGAAGCTGGATCGACTTCCGAATGTTCACGAGAAGGAGAGCCGAGATGATTTCGTACCTTCCTTACGAGTGACTCAGGATCTTCAGTAAAATTCGATGGCAAGTCGAAACCAGTCATGCACTACCTATCTTCATCATCAATAGACAAAGAAGACAATCCAAGTTAGCCTGCATTGAGAACTGTTTTATTCCTGTCATGGTTATAAACATATGCAAAGTGTTGATATGTCATCCTTAAGCCTTCCCCGGCAACGGCGCCAGAAATGTTTATTGACATTTCTTAAAGCAATCACCTAAGAACAGGTTTGAAACCCATCCTGGTAATAGCGCCAGAAATGCTGGTTGGTAAATCTTAACATTTACAAAGATCCGGAAGCGCACGGAAGTACCATTGTAGCATTTCCCCAAAGGAGTATTCCAAAGGGTATCGAATCCAAGGAAGGCATTGGCGGAATGACAAGATCAACTCTATTGCAATGAGTATAGATCATAGACAGAAACAAACCAGACACTCAAGTGCAGGGGTAAACATATGATAATGGGGTAGTGTGATCACACACACACTCACTCTCTTTCTAAAGGGTCCTAGGCATAGGAGGCGACACACGAGTTAGTTCTAGGTTCTAATGTACTATACACATAAAGCTGGAAGGAACGAGTTAGATACACTAGCGTTGAAGAACATTGACTTGAGCACCCAGGTACCACGGGGAGATAACCTCCCTCGTTGCTTCTGCACAACTCCGGTTGTTATATTTTAGACTCCTACAGCTTATCCGAACGTGGGGGATTTCAGAGGACCAACGGCTGTCACTACCGCGGCCTACCCCAAGATAAACCATGGGATAAACTCATAAGTAAGGTAGCTACCCAACCCAAGCACCATGCTTACGTTGTTAGCCGGACTTGACCGGCCCGGGCTATTGTGACCCAGGTCAAGCCACCAGATAAACCAGCCAATTACACCGAGTACCGTAGCTCAAGCACAGACTTCATACAACGCAATCATGTCATCTAATTAGATCAAATCAGGTTGTGTACACAAACGGATTTGTGTATTCCTATGTCTGTTCAACTGGATCAAAGGGTCGTGTTCGCGAAGAACACGAGCCTCTAACTTATGAACAAACACTAGAAACATGTAAAAGTCACCCGTCAAGTGGATCGAAAGGCCTTGTTCATCAAGAACACGAGCCTCTAAATGATGAACAGGTGAAGAACACATGAACAAATCACTCATGTATACTAACACAACTTTATATGAAATAGATAAATAACTGAAGTAGATCAAAGTCATACAAATGAAATAAGACACAAGATAACTCATACCTAGATCCCAAAGTAGACTTGGAACCTAAATTAGAACTACTCTAGCCTACCTCCTAGCCTTGAGACTAAAAGTGAGAGAGGTGTTGCAAGTGTGGATGTCTCATAAGTGAGCCCCCTCTCCTTCTATTTATAGGCCCATGCAGCAGCGAAGAATGGAGGCAAACACCCCGGGGAAGGTGCCTAGGACCAATGGAGAGCCACCACGTGGAAGCCCTTGAGTGGCGGCCTCAAGGTCGGTTCGGCCGACCCCTGGGGTCGGCCGACCCCCTGTGGGCCCCACTCCGGGTGTGCTTCCTCCTGGAGGCTGCCCTGTTTTGGCGCGGTTTGCATGCCTTTGTGGGCCCATGGATCCATGTGATGTCCACGTGTCACACTCTGATTCGTCGGGGGTTGCTTCACTTGGATTGCTTGCATGGCATGCATGTATGGCTCCCTAGTTGGCAGGTTTGCATGCATGGCATCCTTATTGGTAGCCCACCTAGGATGAGGTGATGTGGCATGGACCCTAGAAGGTGAGTTTGGCACTCTTTTCTTGCTTATTTTCCTGCAATCAAATAATATCCAAGGACAAGTAGAACTACATTATTCTTAACTAAATACGTGTAAGAAATGCCTTGTGCCCCTTTATTCATGAGTATATTAATGGCTAAAGTAGGTACTTAACAGCCGTCAACAACTACTACATTCACACTAGGAAGAAACTAGAAGCATATTTAAGCCTAAAGCAAGGACAAGAACCGAGGTAATCAACAGATTTGGAGATTAGGGTTCGGTTTACCTTGGATCAGAGGGAAGGAGAGGTGCTTGTGAAGCTTTTAACGCCGAGGACGTAGCCCAGAGGCCCTCCTAGATCACAGGGTGATCTAGTGGCACTGGAGAAACCAACCGGGGAGATCCGGCAATGCAATGATTTCTCCTGCTTCACAAGATGGGATTTGCTCGAGGGGAGAGAGGTGCGGTTGAGATGTTGAGGACGTTGTACTTGAGCTCCTTCTCGAGTTCCTCCTGGCTTGAGGACGCCGGAGGTTGCCGACGGAGTGGATCTAGGTCAACATGGCACGGGCAGCTCCCCCTCCATATCCATCTTCCGCAGTCCGGGACGAACGGCACACCACCTTCGTGACTTGAGGCTTGGCCGGCGACGAGTCACGGCGGCAGGGACGGCGGCGGCACATGACAGTGGATGAGGGTGCGGATGCGAGAGAGGGAGAGAGATGTGCGAGGCGGCACGGTGAGAAGAAAATGACAGCAGATGTGGCTCACAGTACATTTGGAAGTTACCCTAACAGGGTAAAGATGAGGTGCTAAGAATATTCCAAGATTCCATTCACAATAGACCTTTGACTGTCTGAGCTGCTAAGTGATAAAGACCGGAACCTCTGAAGATTTCTCCGGAGCTTCCGAAACTTGAATTCCAAAGACACTGAACTTTTCACTCCACTTGAGATTTTGGTACTTTTCAACTTGAATTCTTTAGGTCATGAACTCCTTGACTCAATGGCTAGAAAACAAGCAATCACCACAAAACTATAGGCATTTGAGACAAGTTAGGGATATGAAAATAAGTTTTGAAACACAATATGGAAAAAAATATTTTGTAAAGCATGTTTAAAGGAATTTTCATGATGAAGCACCCAATCAAGGCATGCTAGAGACCAAGCCACGCAACGAGAATTAAGAATATTTTGCTCATTCCTCAAACTACAAAACCTTGACTCATCGAGAGGTTTGGTGAAGATATCGACTAGTTGTTTTTCGATGCTCACATGACTTAGAGCGATATCTCCTTTGGCTTCATGGTCTCTCAAGAAATGATGACGGATGTCTATATGTTTTGTACGAGAATGATTTACAGGGTTATTTGCAAGCTTTATGGCACTTTCATTGTCACACAAAAGTGGGATATGGGTAAAGTGACATCCGTAATCCTTTAAGGTTTGCTTCATCCAAAGTAGTTGAGCACAACAAGGGCCGACTGCAACATACTCGGCCTCGGCGGTGGAAAGGGCTACTGAGTTTTGCTTTTTAGAAGTCCAAGACACTAGAGACCTACCAAGGAATTGGCATGTCCCTGACGTACACTTTCTATCTACCTTGCAACCGGCATAATCAGAATTTGAATAGCCAAGTAGATCGAAAGTGGAGCCCTTAGGATACCACAAGCCAAGGTTAGGGGTATGCACCAGATATGTCAAGATTCTCTTTACGGCCATAAGATGACACTCTTTCGGGTTAGCTTGATATCTAGCACACATGCACACACTAAGCATAATATCTAGCCTAGATGCACATAAATAAAGAAGAGAGCCAATCATGGAGCGATATAACTTTTGATCCACGGATTTCCCTTCTTCATTGAGATCCAAGTGTCCATTGGTAGGCATTGGAGTCTTGATGGGTTTTGCCTTGTTCATGTCAAACTTCTTGAGCATGTCTCTTGTATACTTGGTTTGACTAATGAACGTTCCTTCCTTCAATTGCTTGATTTGAAAACCGAGAAAGAGCTTTAGCTCACCCATCATGGACACCTCAAATCTCTTCGCCATAATCCTACTAAACTCTTCACAAAAAGCTTCATTAGTACTACCAAATATTATGTCATCAACATATATTTGGCACATAATGATATGACCAACAACTTTATGAGTGAAGAGAGTAGCATCGGCTTTGCCTATTTCAAAGCCTTGCTTGAGAAAAAATCTTTAAGGCATTCATACCATGCTCTTGGTGCGTGCTTAAGCCCATAGAGCGCCTTATGGAGTTTGTACACGTGATTAGGACGCTTGGGATCTTCAAAACCCGGTGGTTGCTCCACATAGACTAGCTCGGAGAGTGGTCCATTGAGAAAAGGCACTCTTGACATCCATTTGATATAGCTTGAATTCATGATGAACAACAAAGGCAAGAAGAATCCGAATGGCTTCAAGTCTTACTACCGGTGCAAATATTTCTTCAAAGTCTAGTCCTTCAACTTGAGTTTAATTTGAGCAACCAATCTTGCTTTGTTCCTAATCACATACCAAACTCATCTTGCTTGTTCCGGAAGACCCACTTGGTGCCAATCACATTTATGTTGGGTCTTTCCACGAACTCCACACTTGGTTTCTCTAAAATTGTTCCACTCTTCTTGCATAGCCACCACCCAATCCAGATCCTTGAGAGCTTGTTCTACCTTGACAGATTCAAGAGAGGAAACAAACGAGTAAAATGCACAAAACTTTTTAAGATGAGATCGTGTTGTTACCCCTCTCCTTATGCTCCCTAGAATGTTGTCAACGGGGTGATCTCGTTGAGTGGATTGATGCACACGAGGATGTGATGGTCCAAGAGGTTGGTGTAGGGGTTGTTCTTGCTCATTTTCATCAGCTTGAGATTCTTGAGAAGCTTCATGATCATTCTCATGCTGATGTTGATCCTGGTTTGCAGAGACTTCAAGTGTTGTATCCCCAGACTCCGGAACCTCCGGGGAATTTCTCAGAAGTTCCGTTCTAGCAATAGTGCTCGAAACCTCCGGGTCTGCACCTCTTTAGAACTAGTGAGGTCAGGCCCTTCGAGTGGTGTGGAAGCTTGATGTTGTAGCTCATCATCCTCTTGTTCTTCAACTGGTCTAACATCACCAATGGCCAATCGCTTGATTGCTTCACAAGGTGGCTTCTCCTTTCCTACAACATTCATATCAACTTTCTCCACTTGAGAGCCATTAGATTCATCAAAGGTCACATCTACCGTGACGTCAATCCTCCTTGTGGTTAGATTGAAAACCCAGTAGGCGTGTTCATTTGGACCATAACCAAGAAGAAATCCTCCATCAACCTTTGGTGCAAACTTAGAGCTTCGGGGCTTCTTGTTTAGAATGAAACACTTGCACCCAATACTCTAAAGTAAGACACCTTAGGCTTTTTACCCGTGATGAGCTCATAAGAAGTCTTCTTGTGAAACTTGTGAAGATAGAGGCGGTTGATGGCATGGCAAGTCATGTTGATAGCTTCGGCCCAAAAGATATCTTGTGTCTTGTACTCGTCCAATATGGTTCTTGCCATTTCAATAAGTGTCTGATTCTTCCTCTCAAACACCCCATTTTATTGACGGTTGTTAAGTGTTCTTGAAAATTCATGCTTGATGCCCTTGTTGACGGTTGTTAAGTGCTACTTTACACCGTCAATACCTACATAAAATAAATGTAAAAGGATCATCAACACTAGAATAGGAGCTTAAACTAATACTTTCCACAAGTGTCGATGTCTATTCGAATGCAGGTATTTAGCACAAGAAATGGAGAGAAAGTATGCACATTTGATCCAAGCTGTTCAGGACCTCATGGTCCCCTAAACCAAAGGCATGAATATGGCATCATTATAAACAATCTCAAATGCCAAATTGGATTGCATCATTGCGATGGGCTCGTCGAGATAATCGAAATGGATATATCATTTGTGCACTTCGGAGTCTGGATGAAAGAGATATGCACAAGACAAGATCGCACTCTCGATATCATGTGGGCCCGGTGGGACCCACACCAAAGCACGTGGCGATGTGTGCCACATTGGATGCCATGTGTCCATGACACCTCATCAATCCAAGTGAAGCAATCACCAACGAATCAGACACCGCCATGTGTGCAGCAGAAGGATCCAAGGGCCCACCAGGCACCCAAACCACCTCAAAACTCTGCATGCACCTAGAACCGTCATAAGGGCCCACATACCAGTCACCTAGAGAAAGCACAAGCCAAGACGAGGTGGGCCAGGGTCGGCCGAACCTGGGTTCGGCCGAAACCCTTTTGTCTACTTTCACCATCTCCTTCCACGTGGTGCTTCCTTGTTGATCCTTTGCAGCGTTCCGAGGTGGATTAGTGACATGGCGCCCGTTGATTGGCCGGTAGAAGGTCGGTTTGGCTCCTTCCCCTGGAAGCTAGAGAAGAGTGCAACGCAAGATTCCTCACCATGTGTCGCTCTGCTATTGGTAGCGCCCAAGGGAGGCTGCACACTTTGGAGAGGATTTGGCCTCTTGACAAGCCACCCCCTCCTCTATAAATAGGAGGGGAGGGGCTCCCTTTTGGAGCACATCCCAATCTCCCTCTCCTCTCATTCCTCATGTAGGGTGTGTGTGTTTGAGTGCTAGGTAGAGAGGGAAGTGAAGGTGAGATGAAGGTGTTCTTCTTTGTTCTTCATTTAGACCAAAGTAAGTATTTCGACATATCCCAATTAGACTAAAGTGTGTTCGTGCATGATTGATGTGTTCTTGTGTTCTTCATGTGTTCTTGAACTAGAGGCTTGTGTTCATGAACACAACCCTTCGATCTAGTTGAATACATATGCAAGTGCATTTATCTGTTTGTCTATGGATCACTCTTTTGATCTAGTTGAGGCTCATAAATATGTCAGTAATTATTCTTCCTAACCTATCCTGATCTGATAAGGTACGATCTAGTCCACACTTGCACGTTCGTCGCTCCGTATTTATACGAGTGCTATAGTAGGGCTACGGCCTAGGAGACGTATCCCGCTATAGTAGTAATCAGTGGTGTAGACGTGGTGTCTAGACTACGGTTATCCTTCGAATACCACGTACTCGGCACGTGACAGGTAGGCCGCAGTGGTGACAGCCTGTCGGTCCCTTTGTAATCCTCCACACCTGGGTACCGAGTAGGGCCCCGTTGCCAGAACATTGTCCTAGCCCTAAAAAGTTAGGATGGGCTGGCGCCTCGTAGTAAGTTCCATATACTGTGAGACGATACGACCTTGATCGATACATTTAGGAAGCCCTTCACCTTCTCCCCTACCATAGCTGAGTTTGGTGTCCTTGGACCGTCTATATTAGAATAGAAAATAGTGCACATCGTTCCTTGGAACGAAACCCTTTGGGAATACTCATTCTCCGAGGGAGAAGTGCTATAACAGTGTATCCGTGTGCTTGCGGATTCGTTCGCACTCGTCAATGTACCTGAGAGTTCCTTACACGCTCACGCTATCACGGCGCCTAGTGGTGATGTAAAGAAACACCAATAAGCATTTCGGGCGCCGTTGCCGGGGAACGGTTGCTGTATCTATCTTCGAACCTAGTGGTCCTCGTATTTATCTTTTTTTCGTTTTCTTCTACCTTCACCCCCGTTACCCTTTGAGATACCTTTTTCGTTTTCTTTACTTCTACCTTTACCCCCATTATCCATGCAAGGTTATCCTTGTAAACACCTTCCACCTTCGAGGAGTGAACCCTTAGAGACACCTTTGTCAGAACCCATTCTTTCATCTGGCTATCGGATTCGCCCCTCTCTCATGAAGCTAATTCAGGATCTTTCCTTCTCGGGGTCATTCATGAGAACCTCTTTGATCATTTGAGAGACTACGAGTGTCTGGTTGAAACTCTGGGTAAAATCAAAGAATCACCGGATGCTCGGAAAAGGGAAATTTTCCCGCTATCCCTCTCTGCGAAAGCACGGGCCTGGCACCGTTGTTTTGGTAGAGACTACCTCACTTGGGAAAGTTTGAGAGCAGCTTTCTGCTCCAGATTCTTCCAGATACGACGTGTCATCTCGTTAAGGATAAGATTCTCAGTCTCAAGCAAGGTGAGGAGGAATCCCTAGGAATGGCATGGACTTGTTTCGCCTCCTCGGCGGAAGATTGCCCAGTCCTCCACGTCCCCGATTGGAAGCTGCTTTAGCACTCCTGGTATGCGTTACTAAAGGACGAGCCATGCGGCTTAATGCTCTCTCTGGAGGCTCCTTTGTGTACTTGGATGCTATTGAGGGAAAAGAGATCGTGGAAAACTTTCGGGATTTCAGCTCCCCTTGCATCCCGGTTGATGAGGTGCCCGTCAGAAGAAATGTTGAGCCACCTAGATTCATCATCAGCCGAGCTGAGGCTTTAAGCTCCGGCTGAAGATATCATTCTTGAATAGCAGGAATCTAAGGGAAAAATTGCTTAGCGCAGAGTCTACCCTTGGGTTCCCCTCTCGTAAATCTTCTTAGACCCTCTCCCCGAGACCTTGTCTCGTGGGAGGATGGAGAGAGTAATTAGGAAATGACGAATCATTCTCGGCCAGGATGGCTTGTCTAATCCTAGTCATGATCTCCTAAGGAGAGTACGATAGGCTTATCATGTTCCTACGTCTCAGTTTGAGCTGAGGTGCCTAGCACCAAGGTTACGTATGGACTGAGGCATCGGTCTTTGCTTTATAATCCATGAGGATTCATCTATCTGACTGAAGGGGCATGATCGCTTACCGATTGAGTCGAGTGTAATTGCATATCATGGTAAGCTCATCGATCGATGCCGATCAGTCAAGAGAAATGTTACTTCTTATCTTATGCTTGGCTTGATCGATGCCCAATGGGAGCTGATCTTCCCAGCTTATCCATAACCTCCCATTGGAAGCTTAGGCTAGACTTCGAGATGTTTCATCTCTTTGACGAGAACATCGGTCCCTCTACCAAAGGGAAGGATAAGCTTAACCTCACCCTTCACCCGAACTCTAGCTCTTGAATGTACGCCGCCCGCTCGAGTTTCTACTCTATCCTCTTTTTGAGATTGTGTGTTTTCAGAGCCGAGTTCGCTCGGAGATCAGTTGTGAGAGCACTAGCCTCAGTGCTCAATCTTTTCATCTCCGAGGTTCACCACCCTAGTGCTATAGCTTCTCAAGTCCCGTGATCGCCCCAGGAGCTGTCTCAGCCTCCCTGGAATGATCATGTCTGCTTTTAGCTTTGTCATCTTTTGGACTCGTGCTCGTATATATGGCACTAACCTTGCAGCTAGAGCTTCACTGATTCATCAATGATTGGCGGTGAGATGGGAAGGACACCACCAATGATGGCTGCAAGAGAAATCTCCCATGGTCGAGCTTATGACCGTAATAAACAAAGCACTACCAAGAGATAGCCAGGATTAGGTTAGGTTTTATTTCCCTTTTCGAATAAAAGCAGGAACATGTTTTTAGGATAAGTTGTCCTTCAGGTATTTTTGGTCACTAACCTTTCAGGTGGAGATTGAAAAGAAAGATGGACAGGCGATGCCTACGAACATGTGAGTTACATCAACTGCAACACCTAGAGAAGCTCTGGTGAGGGAACATTTATAAAAAGAAGCTTGATCTCCACACACTTGAGTTTTGTTGCCTAGCAATGCAAACTTCAAGTGTGGGGGAGGTATGTGAGCATCCTGAGTAAAGTTCCTCCTCTACCAAATCTTAGCCTGATGTGAAGATGATGTAGGCTCTTGCATCTTGCCCACTAGCTAGGTAAGTCCTGCTTTTGACATTAAACAAAGCCCTTCCGGAAGGTTGCCCGAGGTTCACCGTTATATGTTCATGCTTATGTCCCTTTTCGAAAAATAGCTTGATCATGTTTACATGCTTCCTATATTTTTGTTCATATGCTCTGGTTTGAATGAATGAATGCATCATACATTCATAGACTGTTTTAAATTAAGCATGGTGCTTAGGTTAAAATTGTCTTCTTCAGTCAAAACAAGGCATGGTGTCGAGTTTTGATTGATGAACCTCAGAGTCATATTTTTCATAGATTTTGGCTGCTTGTATGTGAACTAACCCCTGCAGGAAAATTATCATTTCTAAACAGGTAAGTTATTGAGCTAAATTCAAATGGGAAGGTAAGTTGAGGTGTCACATTCATGTTGCACAACATGCAAAGGTGGTATATATGACCTCTCAAAGGTCCAAGGTAAGTATATTCCTCTTTGTGTATGAAGTGTAATCTTGATCTAACCTTGTTCGAGCAAATGACATGGTGACAATAAAATAAAATAAAACACAAAAAAATATATTTGAATTTGAATAAAGGCTCTATGGTTCTCGAACCAGTAGAGTCCATCTTTTGTTTCCATTTGTTGTATGAAGAACAACACCAGATTCAACCACCAGTGTGGTGGAGTTCTCTCGAGCTCATCATCGACATATCCACTCGAGAACTCCCACATAGGCGCTGCACAACATCGACTACGCCTTCATGACAAGAGCAAGGTAAACTAGAGTGAGCCGACTGCCTTATGGTCAGCTGAATCACCACTGGTCTTCCTTGATCTCTTATCCTTTAGAAGCGATGGTATGTGCACCCTTCACCTCACTCTCCCTTGTCCATGAGTTTGATTGAATTTCAATTCCTATCCTTTGAAATCAAACTCCGAGCTTCATGCTCTGCTTGCTCTACATATTTCCTGTGGTTGGCTTGCATATGTTTTATTCCTTACCTATCATCTTGATGCTTGTGAACAAATATCATTAGGGAACTCATGCTTATCTAAGTAGTTGGCAGTTGTGATAAGGTTTGATGATATGATCTTCGCCCTTTATGTTTGAGAGCTTGGGAATTTTATTTGAAAATCATAAAACCCTTTGCAAAGCTCCTCTTTGATATGCCACCATCCTACCAAAGTCATATGATGTTCACAGTTGAAAACCTTATACTCATATGCTGCTTGCTATTGCATTGAGCTTTGTCGAATTTTGTGACCCTTGTGAGAATTCTTTTCATTACTTTCATGATCAAGATTCATGTGCACACCACCTTTTTTCCCTTGCTATGCTTCTACACTGGAAGTTAGCATTGTATCATTCATCCATTCCACGAAATAAAGCTCCATATGTGTTGATCTTTCCTTCCTAGTTTTTGTTACACAAGAGACATGGCTATCGAAAAAAAATGGACACATGAAGGTCCGCAAAGAAAAAAAAGAGAGATAGCCATGTTCTCAAAAAATTTTATACAAGAGGGAGAATCAAGCAAAAAGGAGTCTCATGATTTAGATGGTAATAACTAGTATCCATTCCGGAGCTAGTATCCACCTTACTATACTCACCACACCCATACACGTGCACATCTTGATCAGATTGTGTGATTTGATTTTCTCTCTGGATCCAGTCTTTGACTTTGCAATATATGTGATGCAAGTATGCGTTATCCTTTATCTTGCCTTGAGCCCCACATATAGCCATCATTAGAAGTAGGATGCAGAAAGGCAATCTAATGCCTTGGTGAGGACATATACACATTGAGTGATCTGAGAGAATCAAATGAGGAGCTAAGCAAGGTTTGTTTTGAAAATTTATTGCAAAACCCCAAGTTACTTGACATGATGAGCAGGAGTGATTTGATTCATGACCGTTCTATTCCTCAACTACCCAAGATAGCATGATAGACACTTTACAAAGTTCACAGGTACAAGGTATAGCTTGGAATATCTCTTATGCTCGCTTCATACCTTTGGATATCATGTCTCACCTTGATCTACTCCCTTTACTCGGGACGAGCAAAGGTCAAGTGTGGGGGTGTTGTTGACGGCTGTTAAGTGCTACTTTTACACTGTCAATACCTACATAAAATGAATGTAAAAGTATC
The DNA here is from genome assembly GCA_036936925.1 of Cenchrus fungigraminus. Lineage (NCBI taxonomy): Eukaryota > Viridiplantae > Streptophyta > Magnoliopsida > Poales > Poaceae > Cenchrus > Cenchrus fungigraminus. The sequence goes on from CM072775.1 coordinate 28,464,397, forward strand.
ACCAACACTAGAATAGGAGCTTAAACTAATACTTTCCACAAGTGTCGATGTCTATTCGAATGCAGGTATTTAGCACAAGAAATGGAGAGAAAGCATGCACATTTGATCCAAGCTGTTCAGGACCTCATGGTCCCCTGAACCAAAGGCATGAATATGGCATCATTATAAACAATCTCAAATGTCAAATTGGGTTGCATCATTGCAATGGGCTCGTTGAGATGATCAAAATGGATATATCATTTGTGCACTTCGGAGTCCGGATCAAAGAGATATGCGCAAGACAAGATCACACTCTCGATATCTTGTGGGCCCGGTGGGACCCACACCAGACCACGTGGCAACGTGTGCCACATTGGATGCCATGTGTCCATGACACCTCATCAATCCAAGTGAAGCAATCACCGACGAATCAGACACCGCCACGTGTGCAGCACAAGGATCCAAGGGCCCACCAGGGACCCAAACCACCTCAAAACTCTGCATGCACCTAGAACCGTCATAAGGGCCCACATACCAGTCACCCAGAGAAAGCACAAGCCAAGAGGAGGTGGGCCAGGGTCGGCCAAACCTGGGTTCGGCGAAACCCTTTTGTCTCCGTTCGCCATCTGCTTCCATGTGGTGCTTCCTTGTTGATCCCTTGCAGCGTTCCGGGGTGGATTGGTGACATGGCGCCCGTTGATTGGCCAGTAGAAGGTCGGTTTGGCTCCTTCCCCTGGAAGCTAGAGAAGAGTGCAATGCAAGATTCCTCGCCATGTGTCACTCTGCTATTGGTGGCGCCCAAGGGAGGCTGCACACTTTGGAGAGGATTTGGCCTCTTGACAAGCCACGCCCTCCTCTATAAAAAGGAGGGGAGGGGCTCCCTTTTGGAGCACATCCCAAGCTCCCTCTCCTCTCATTCCTCATGTAGGGTGTGTGTGTTAGAGTGCTAGGTAGAGAGGGAAGTGAAGCTAAGATGAAGGTGTTCTTCTTTGTTCTTCATTTAGACCAAAGTAAGTATTTCGACATATCCCAATTAGACTAAAGTGTGTTCATGCATGATTGATGTGTTCTTGTGTTCTTCATGTGTTCTTGAACTAGAGGCTTATGTTCTTCATGAACACAACCCTTCGATCTAGTTGAATACATATGCAAGTGCATTTATCTGTTTGTCTGTGGATCAAGTTGAAAGAAACCAGAAATCAAGGTTCACACAAGTCCGGCCATGCGTCAAAGATTAAAGACCATTAAGGAACATAGCAAGGCTCTACTCGTGTGTTTTTAACATAAAAAACTAGCCAACCTTAACATCATGGAGAGGATGAAAGGCTTGGATAGAATCTAAATTTTTGGTACGAGTTTCTCGAAAAGAAGCAAATAAAACATAGGATGGCTCATGTCATTGGTTTAAGATCGAAAAATCCAAATAAAACGACTGGGCAAACAAAAGGTTCTCCGAAACTTGTTCAACCACTTAAGAGTTAATAAAATGTTTTGTGTAGCAAATTCTAAGACTCACTTACTTGAAATTCGGAAATCTTCAACGGGTTGTCCTCCCGGTAGCTTATTCTTGACTCGACGAACGGGTTGCCTCCCACAAAGCGCTTCATTTATAGTCTATAGCTAGACTTCTTCTCTTCTTCACTTCGGATCAACACTCTTTGTGGGCATTGCAACCTTGGGGACCCCACTTCTACACCGTCCTTGGCCTTGGTGTAGGTTTATTCTTCGGCTTAGCCATCTTTTTGATCTTCACAGGCGGGCGTTGATTCTTGGTATTGACGGATGCAACAATTTTTGTGTCTCCACTTCATTCTCCTTTGGCTCCTCTCTTCTGATGCGATGATGAGGTAGAATGTATTTTATATTGACCATGTTACATACCTCGAATCATGGTTAACTTGAATGCACTCCTCTCGCCATCACATGATCTCCCCCTTGCCGACGTCAATCGTTGCTCCGACGGTCTTGTGGAACGATCTCCCTAGGATGAGTGGAGGATGAGGTTGATCTCCTTTTGATCTTGGAGGTGGAGTTTCTCTTGGAGATTCCGACGATGTCCGGCCTCCGCTTTTAGATCTTCGTGTTGCACGTCACCTTTGCCTGCAAAATTTTTCTAGACCATCCACAAAATATATGTTTTTTTTGTTGGAGATGTAGCCGTCCATCTCTCGTTAAGGTTAGCAAAATATATACAAAAACTAAAAGGAAACTAGGGTTTAGCAAAACCCTAGATTGATTTTTGTTAATTGAGGATGATCAAAATTAAGAGATGCAAAAGAAAAATCAAAAGAAAAACTGAAAATATTCACAAACGTAATACTAGATTGAATCTTGATTACTTGTTCCCCGGCAACAGCGCCAGAAAAAGGGGCTTGTTGACGTTTGATTATCGTTGCAAAGTTCGTTTGGACTTGCAAGCGGACAAATCCTCCGTCGTAGTCAAGGGACCCTTCTTCCCTTGAGTGGTGAACCCAAGGTATCGAATCCGTGGAACAATGTGTAACGCAAGATCCAATCTAATAAGCGGAAAACACTTTGATCTTGAGAAGGGTTTTTGCATCTAATCTATGGAAGAACCATGAAAACCAATCTAATCTACTTAGCACCGGAGGTAGCAAGAGAAAGAGGAGGTAAAACTAATCTAGAGATTGGATCGGGTCTTTAGTTGAAGTTCCAAAACCAAGAAGAATAAAGCAAACGAATCTCATTAAAAGCCTCTTTAAATCTTGGCTTTCGTTCCAACCCTCAAAGGCACCTACCGTACACGTGGTCAACATCATGTCACGATGTCCCGCTTATTGTGTAGGTGAACCTAAGAGCACGTTCACGAGGAACGTGTTGAAAACGCTCGGTAGGTCAGGTATGCACCTCTAGCCACCATGGCTACATGAACATCCTAAGCAATCTATCCGGAATAGATTGGAGAATAAGAAAACTCAAGCGAAGACAAAGTCGAAGTGAAAGCACTTGATTGCTAGAAATCGGATTCAATCTTGCAAATTCAACATGAAGTATAGTACATGGACAAGATCACCACCGGGATCCTACCTTGATCTTGATCCTAGCTTCTAGAACTCCGACGTGGTCTTCCATGCAAGGTTCCCACGTCGGCTAGGGAAACCCTAGTCAACCATCTCGACCCTCTCCTCTCCGGAAGGGTGTCCCTCTCTTCTCTGCTCCTCGGCGGCGGATGACGAATTGCTTGATGCATGGCTCGAGGCACGGGGGCTATAAATAACCCGAGGAACAGCTAGGTCAAAAGGGCACCGAACCGGGCCTGAAGTGGGCTGGGCCGGCCGGCCTGGGCCCAATTCGGCCCTGTTCGGCCCCGTCTTCCTTCCAGACGCTTCTCGCGACTTCCTGACTTTTTGCCGAGTTGCATGTGGGTCCTTGACGTCATTTTCCTCGCGGTTTAGATGAGAGGGCTTTGCGAATGAACTCCCACATCTTCTGTCTAGGTCCTCCGCACTTCTCGGCTTCACGCTTTAGTCCTTGGTTCATTTGGAGTCATGTTCATCTTGTATCTTGACTTGTCCCGGGGTCCGTGATCACCTTGTAAAACCCTTGATGAACTTTACCCGGAAGTCCTCATTTAAGCTCTTGATTCTTGTGTAAACAATTAACTCCAAAAATCACATGCGAGTGCGAACTTGACATATAATCAGGGTTAGGGTTGTTAGTGTGAATAACAAATTAATACCAACATAGAAGGTAAACATGTGGCTAGGTTGACGGAAATCGACCGCCAACATCCCCCATGCTTAAACCTTGCTCGTCCTCGAGTAAGCCTTCTATGGATATCAGCGTTGCCCTTCGATGTTCATACCCTACACTTGATCATACATGAGAAAACATAATGCTCTCTAAATTTATATTCATTAAATTCTATAATGTACTAACTTTTATCTTTATGGAGGGTAGATATCATTCAAGCTCTTTCCACAAGTACTTGATCATGCTCTCAAACTTTTAAATAAATCTCAGAGATTTTGAAAAATAAAGAATGAGATAAAGAGAAAAATTGCTTTACCAAGATCAAAAATAACCATCTTGCACTTTGCTCATGTACTCTCATCTCACTTGTCTCTCAAGCCTACTTGTTCTACTCCTTTCCTCTCTCAAAGTATATGGTGGAAAGCTTTATATGGGGCTATAGGAAAGTTTAGTCCTACCAAGATATTATAGTTGAGATATTATTAAAACAAGACTAGTTTCTCATGGTCTTACCGAGACTCGTCAAAAAGGTCATTGGAAAAATAATGTTCACAAGGAGGGGGGAGAGAAAAATACACACATTTTTAGATAGGTGGACATGTGCAAATGGCAAAGAGTGATCCCGAGGCACAAACGAAGTCCTCATTATTGGATTGCACATGGTTGGAAAGATGAGTATGGGTCTTGATCTTGAATCTTCTTGAAAACTCAAAAAGCACTAAACATAGCTAGAGAACAGGGGAGCTTTATTATTTTTTTTTCTTTCTTTCTTTCTTTTTCTCATCATACTTTTTCTTCTTTATCATTTTTTTCATTTTTTTCTTTCATCATACTTTTTCTCTCTTCTTTTTTTTATTTTGCTCCCCTTGAACTCTAGACTATACTAGCACTTCCTTGGCAACCCCCCCCAATGCTTAGACGTTTCCTCATCCTCGGGCAAAAGAGGTGATAAATGTGCCAAGGTGGAATTGAAGCTCTCATATTTTCTTAGAGAGAGACACTCGAAAAATCTTCTAGGGATCCTTTTGGAAGTCTCCCTTTCTCACTTGAAGCACCTTCCTTGTAATCTTCCTCAAAATATTCATCCATACTCATATATTAGGTTGTGGTCAAGGAGGTGAACACAAAAAAGATATATTTGGGTTTTGTGGTTGGATATCCGGCGAGGTTTGTGAAATTCCCAATGTGGAAACTCACAATGCACGGATAGAGGAGGCTAGCATAAAGAACGATACGTAAAAACGGAATGACCAGCTTCTTAGTCTCGGGCCAGAGAAATCAGACCTTGAATTAATGCACCCAAAAATAAATCTTGTATATACTAATGTTTTGCACTCAAGTAAGTTTGGGCTTTGGATGGGTAGAGCAAAATGCAAGCGGTACTCGTGACAAGGTTAGCATAACTTTTTGAGAATAAAAAGGTTCTTAGATTCATTCAAAGTTGAGAGCAATGAAAAAGAACTATGGGACTTGAGTTATCATAACCTCCACACAAGATTAGGCTAGCATTTAATTAAATTTCAGATTTATATTTAAAGAGAGCACTAGCTTAAACATGCATAAAACAAGTACAAAGATGAGCAAAGCGGCAACTTTCATCATATATCAACATGGCATCAACTTATTATTCTTACTAAAGGTGATAAACTTGGTGGCAAACTTTATTCATGTTGATTTAAAGCAAACACTACTACTAACACACATGCTGAAAATAAATAAAAACAGAAAATGCTACGCATATACAAATTTGCATAAAAGCTGAAAATAAAGAAAAGGAAAGAGGGAAAGTCAAACCGAAGTTGAAAGCATTATTCCTTCTTCCTCCTTCTTCATTCTTCATCTTACAGTGGTTAATATTGATGATCTTGCTTGTAGCATGGTTGCGCCGGTCCTCCTCGAAATTATTCCGGCGGTGATATGTGAAGGCGACCAATTTGATAGGCAATGTTTGCGGTCCCTTGTTCCATTTGACTTGCATTGGTTTGAATGGGACGCCATGAAAACTTGGTTAGGAACCATGTATGGTGAAGGATGTGGTGGCGTGGATGCCCCACTCCCCCATGCTTGCATTGGCATACTTCCTCCATATGGTGGTGGCATCGGAATCCCTCCATGCGGTTGTTCATTATCTTGATGTGTAGCTTCTCCTTTGTCTTGGGCCGCGGAGAATGATCCCACTCACAATTTTTCCTTTATTTGCGGGGCTTCACACATGTCTTAAATGTCTTCATGTAGTTCCATGATCCTTCATGTGGGAGCCCAAAAATATCCGCGCCCTTGGATGTTGTCTTATGTGTGTAGTCCATTGTGGTCTTCTTCAAACATCTCCTTGCGTCGGATGCCGCCAACTTGTGTCTTCATTTGCCAATGCTCTAGGGGTATTTGTTTTGTTCTAAGCCTCTGAATTTCTTCATGAGTGGTCTAATGGAAGCTTTCCCTAAGCTCCTCTTCGTTGTTGTCGTCCTCACCTTCGCCATCTTGTTCTCATCATATTGTATCTGCCTCTTCCTTGGATTTCCCACTGTATATGTAACAGAACATATACCAAAATATGATTCTATTGAAAAATTTATAAAATTACCTTTCCAACGGGTACTCATCCATCTTAATCGGAGTCCAAATGAGGGAGTTATGGCTGTTTCACTTCAGCTTTGCTTGCTGTCCAGAAATTTTCAGGACGTGCAATCATCGGTGATTCGGCCATATCCGCTTGTAGGAACCTCCGATCGATTTGATTCTTAACTCATTGGAAGTGTAACTTCGTGGGGCTTCTAAATATCCAAAGATATCCTGTTGTTCTTCCCATGAGGCTATGCAAAACTTGATGCAAACAGACTTCAAAGATGTTGAAGAGCTTGAACTTGTGATTTCGGGGGCATCGTGATTGCTTCCAATACCTATTGCTTGAACAAACAAATCTCCACAAAACATTGGTCTTAAAATTTTAATTGACACGTTGACTTACCTTGTTCTTAATCTTCTTTGCCGGTACAAGAAATCCTTCCTCTAACCAATTTTGTCTTCATTCAATCTCAACCTCATGTTGGGAAGAGGAACATCTTTGTCAACTTGTACCTTCTCCTCCCATCTCCACTAATGAATTTTCCTTGCTTCATGTACTCAATCCCAAAGAAATCCCGACAAGGAGAAATTTTGGGTTTCTTGTTATCTTCTCCGAAATAATTCCCCAAAAATTCTTCTAACATATTTTCTTGGACATCCACTTGCTCCCGGGCTTCCTTCTTGTAACCGAGTAGTTCTCCAATATCTCCATAAGGAACCAGTTGCTCTTTATCTTCAAGGCGGAATGAGAGGCATGACACCCCTTCATTAATGACCGGCGCCAATGTATGAGAATTTCCAAGGCAAGCTCCTTGTGAGCAGTCACACCAACTCCATCAAGAATTGCACCCATCCATGGTTGCTCAAGATTTGATATCCGAGTAGAATCCTACACTTGGAGGGCGTCATTGAAGTCAACATTTGGCACAAGCCTCCTCTCAAGATGAACAAGCCTCTCCTCCTCCTCCTCCATCTTCATGATGAATCCATTGGAATGCTTCGGAGTGTATGGTGGTGGAGTGGATGAACAAGTTGAGCGTCGTGGTGGAACGAGTGGCTCCTCCGTGTGTCCTTGCGGTTTGGTGTACCGCATGGACGAGCTTCGTGTACTCCTTATGCCACCAAGGGGCACCGTGCCACTCCTTGGTGGTGCCACGTCTTCCTCCATGCTTCGGGGAGACTCGGAGACCGAGTGCCTCCTCGAAGAGCTTGATGATGACCTTCGATGATGATGATCGTTTCTTCCTTCCGAGGATGATGTTCATGATCTCTCTGCACAAAGTCACAAACAACTCCCCTAGGGGTTTCTTGCTGGTGGGAAAAACACACAAAGAAAGTATATGGAGGGTGGAGTGTGAGGTGCACAAGTAGGTTGTTTCTCGAACAATTGGGCTATGAACTCAAGAACACGAATTAACAAATGGATAAAATAATTACCGCGTGACCCATGAGATTCCATCGCCCAAACGTTCACAACCACTCCTTTGCTTGCGTGATTTAGAGTTCCACCTCCATTATTTTGCTTTCACTACGTGAAAAATAGATATTGGTAACGGGCGTGGATGGCTATTGGTAACGAGCAAAACGCCCGTTACCTATCAAGCGTTACAAATAAGCCAACAAAGGTAACGGGCCGATGCCCGTTACTGATGACACGTAATTGTAACGGGCGTCGAACAAAGACCGTTACCACAACTACTTACTGGTCACCTGAAATGGCTGTTTCTCCGGGCCCATCGGAGCCTTTGGTAACGGGCGCAGACACTGAACCCGTTACTCATAACACGTATTAGTAACGGGTGTCTAACCAAGACCGTTACCGAAACTAGTTACCGGTCACCTGAAATGTCTATTTCTCTGGGCCCACATGGACCTCTGGTAACGGGTACAGAAACCGAGCCCGTTACATGAACTCAATATCAAAGACGTTTGTTGTGGACACGCGTCTCCACGAAAGGAGACGCATTTTTTGTACGCATGTCTCCTCTGTCTGGACGAAAGGAGATGCGTGCTCTGGACGCGCGTCTCCTCTGTATCGACGAAAGCATCAACTTCTAGGGCCCACCGGTCAGTATTAGTAACGGGCCTTTATGCGACCCGTTACAGTTTTGTCATACTTTTAACAGGTGTTCCAAGTGAAGCCCGTTACTCACGGATCATTTTTTGTAACGTGCCTTACTTAACGCCCGTGACCGATACGTAGGGCACCTACAGTAACCTGTCCGTTTTCTGGCTGCATCCCGGAACCAGGCAGGATTTGGCAGCCACCAGATCAGAGGCTGCATCCTGGAAACAGCCAGGATTTGGCAGCCACCACAGCAATACAAGGAGACATCACAAACAAATTCTCATCACATATATACACAAGCAAGATCACATATATATACACAATGCGAGATCACGTCAAGTTCCTCATCAGATCGCCATGCATGCTAAAGTTTCAAGTTCGTCATCGGTGCTTTGTTTGGATGGAGTCCTGAGAAAACTGCCTAAACCAGGCAACATCTAACCCCAGCCAAGCAGGTTTCTCAGGCAGTACTAAACTAGCCTGAATGCAGCAAGTTTCAAGTTTGTTAGGCAGTACAATGAACTCACGGTGCACCATTATAGAGGTTGCCGTTTCGGTCGAGGATCTCCTTAACAATGTACTCGCACAGCATCTCCCGGACCGGCTTTAGATCTTCTGTAGAAACATTTAGGGCAGGTTTGAAATCCTGCAAAATAAAATAATTATGAGAATACAAGTACAAATCAGTTTCTAAAATCAATTGGAAAATATGAGCAGAGATAAGGGTGAGAGCATTATCTACTTACAGCAGCCTTCTTGATGTGAGGTATGTCTTCGAGTAGTTTGAACATATTGAATGCCACATGGAATCCATGCAAACAGGACCCTGATGGCTGCTGAGCACACTGCGCATCGAGGTACCAAAATGACAAGTTAATGCAGTACCAAATTGGTATGAAGGGACCATAAAAAAACCTCAGTCTTACAGTGGTATTTGGCTTGTGCTTGAATGTTTGATTGGATTTTAGCTTTTTCTTCTTTCCTTTCATCACTTCGTCCTTTGGGCATATATTTTCAGAGGACCTGCATGATCAGCAATACCGATTAGAAACACTAAGAGATTGAATTTTGTGAACAAAACCTACAAGGTACGGACCAAGTCACAAGCGCTCGGAGGTCTTCGAACTTTTGTGTGGGATGATGTTTTGCAGAATCTAGATACCAAACCTCTTTGAACTTCATACAGATGATCAGTGTTACACAGTGGCCACCGGTGCAGAAGGCACCCACCACGTAGTCATTCGTCATTGCATTTCTCAATGCTTGTATTACAAAGTTAGACTCCTTATCAATCTTTGTGGTCGTGAGAACTAGTGGATCCAAAAACCTAACACTGATCTTCATCTCTGCTGCCTTGTCCATCATTTTCCTACAAAAAATCCAAATGTTAGCATACATGAACTTTGTGGTCAAAATTAAAGAAATATCTATTTTGGTTTTAAGGCACTTACAATGCCCACAACCTCAAGGTCTCATCCAGAGCAACCAGGGTTATAAGGTCATACACGTGACTGAATGCAATGTTTAACATTAAATCACCAGCACCATGACAGGAGTCTTCAGGCAACTTTGCTGGAAAACTAAGTTTATCCTTACTGTGTTCCATGGCATAAGCATGCAACCTGGCACAATTCGGTCCAGCAGCCTGTAAGTCCGCTTCTGACAACATAGGCACAGCAGGCTTGTATTTTGGATCCCGTTTTGTCCAAAAACAGTTAAGAAGCTCATCTCTAGGCAGAAGTTTCCTGGCCCCCTTCTTCTGAGGTGGCTACTGCTCAGGCGGAGATTGCCTGTCCTCCGCCTGTCACTGCTGCTGCTTAGGCGGAGATTGCTTGTCCTCCTCCTGTTGCAGAGGCTGCTATTGCTGCTGCTTAGGTGGAGATTGCCTGGGTTCCTCCTGCTGTTGTCGATGCTCCTGCTGCGTAGTTTTGCTGATCTGCTGCTGCTTCTTAGGCGGAGATTGCCTGTCCTCCTCCTGCTCTTGTCGATGCTCCTGCTGCATAGTTTTGCTGATCTGCTGCTGCTGAGCTTTCTCTTGCTGACGCTGAGCTGCAGTACCTCCATCTGATGTTGTACCCCTGCTACCTGATGTGGGAGCAGGGTTGGTATTTCTCGTAATGGGTGGTACATGGATCCTGTTCTTTGACTATTGGATCCTTAGACAGAGAGCCTCAGCTAGGGTTGTTACTTCATCCCCCCCAATTGGTACAGGCTGAGGGTAGTGACCCGTATTGCCCCACACATAACTAGGTTGCACCACAGCATACCCATCCTGCACTGGTACTGTATGGACAGTCTTTTGCAAAGGAAAGACAATGGCTAGTGCGAGCTCCACTTTATTCCCGGAGCCATCCAAAAGGCTGCACTTGGTTGGCTCTGTCAGCTTATCTATTGTGTCCAGCATAGGTGATCGACTATCAATGTGCTGTTGACTACCTTCGTCCTCGCTGACATGTCAATGGTCTTCCTCTCTGCCACGTGCTTCTTCTTCCTCACTGCCATGCACATCTTCTTCCTCGAGGCCATGCACATCTTCTTCCTCACTGCTACTGACAGGTGGTGATTGGGGAGGATGAAGTACATTTTTCGGTATATCAAAGCCTGATTCTGCTAGAATGGAGACAATTCTGGTGACTGCTTCACCAACTAGGTCTTCCATCTGCGGTCCAGCCTTCTTGTTCCTCTTCTTCCTGTACATTCCAGCAAACTCTTCACCAAACCCTTTACCCCAGCCAAGTGAACTAGACACGCCTCGGACACGACCTCGATGCTCTAGAGTCTCAAGTGTTGTGGTGAGGATATCATTCTCCCTAACCCTGAAAGAACCATCGCTAGCCTGAGCTGCAAGTGTTTTCACCCTAGTTGCTACCCCCACCACCGCAGGGTTATTGAATGTTATGTCCCCGCTTCCTTCACTAGTGGTCTTCCTCTTCCCTACCCTTGCCTGCAGACAAGGCCTCTAACATCCAAGAAATTGGTCCCAAGGGTTCTGTTTTCCTTCTTCAACTAGCTTTGCATCCTCCTCCTCCCACTCTTTCCTTTTATGAACATAACCTTTTCTGCCCGTCCTGTGTGGCTTATCATGCAATGCTCTCTTTTCTTTCATCCCCTGGCTCAATCGCTGAAATCTAGGAGAATTGGTTTCTTGCACAAACATGGTCCAGTCTTCTGGCTGCAAAAAGGCATGCTTCACAAAGGGAGTCTCCTCTTGGCTCACATATTTTTTTCTTAAATGGGTCTTGAACAGCCGTTGCAAGGTTTTAATCTCTGACATAGCTGCCTTAACTGCCTTCTTGCGAACAGATTCAGCCAGATTGGCTGGGTAATCTAGCTTTTCCTCTAAAACTGTGAACAGCTCTTCCTTCTCAATTGGTGAGAGATCTTCAACTGCCCTGTTGATTGACACCCTCTCTCGAGCAATGAGGCCACAGACCAAAACAAATCTATCCCTCGCAGCATCTGGGGTAGGCCAATAATTGTTATCAAGTCCAATTACGGTCAACTTGTCTTCTGGCCATTTGGTTTGTGTCCTTGACCCGCGGGATCGAGTACTACTCGCAGCAGTATGTGCTGAGCGACCCTGTGAAGAAGGATCACCGTCGATAGGCTGTGGACAAGGTTCACCGTCGATGGGCTGTGATAGTGCACTGGAGGTAGAGGAGTTTGGTGTTGTGGGAGACTGCATAGATGATATGTCAGGTCGTCATTAGAGCAACATAAGCTAGACTGAAAACCTAAACAAAATAAGATAAATTCTTATTCTCTGACAGGCAAAATAGTTGATATTAGCATACAAGTTGGGGATAGGTGCTAACCATTTTGACAGGTTGAAGCAATATGCTAATATATCAAAGCAGAGACTAAATTCCTTCAACTGCTACCTTGTCCAACTTCAGCAGCAATGAATTGTGTGTTCCATGTGTACATGCAACAAGAGGACAAAGCAATTAGAATTAAAGTATGCTAACAGGTCCAAAGCATAACTGTCGATCTGGTACATTCGAAGCATAACAGAATTTCAACAGTTCATATAAGTTCATCTGTTAGCAACAATTTATTCAAACAGACTTGGAGCAACAAAATTCATCCGTCAAATCCATAGCCAATCAATTAAAAATGAACTATTAAGGCATGTTGTACTAATGCAGGCAATTCCAGGAGAATAATCATATGTGAACAACCGTAAAGTAGCATGTCTCCCTAATCCACCTTGACAGGAATAGCAGATTGGGTAGCCGAGCAGAGAGAGGGTGTTGGGGGTTCAAGCAGCACTAACCTCTGTCACGAATGAAGTAGTTGTTCTCGTGGTGGTTGGAGAGGCCCGATCCGCGTCGCCTCGTTGCCTGAGGTGGCCAGCTCGTCGTCGTGGCTGGGGATGCCGGATCCGCGTCACCGTCTCTAGGTTGGCCGGGACGCCGTCCGCACGCCAGTAACCGCATCCTCATCACCATCGTCACGGCTGGAGCCGCTTCGCCGACGTCACGCCGGGAACGGTGGGGCTGGAGAAGAGCAGGGCTGCGGCGGGGAGAGCGGCGTCGGACAAGGGTTGAAGGAGGAGCAGGGCGGCGGCGGGGAGAGTGCGGGCGTGGTGGATCTGTCTGAATTAGACTCCCGAAGTATATGTCCCCTGCGCGCACGTTACTATGTTCACGAAAATTACTAGCGTGCCCTTGAACGGCTCTCTTGTGGAATTGGAATTCCATGGGCATTATAGTCAATATAGGTGGGAATTTTTGAACAGCGCACGCAAGGTTTGCCTGCTGACGCTGACAATGGATAGTCATCGCCGACGCTGGTTAGTAAACCCGCGTCGCCTTCGTCGGCAGGTATCTTCTTTATATAGGCTGCTGACACTGACGCGTGGGCCCGACACTATTTTTTAGAAATGAAACTCGCATCCATCAAATATTAAAACCGGTAAAACAGCACCTAAAAATTCATTAAAAATAACATCAATTCATATTTGGACATTTAGTATTTGAATAAAATATCAACAGTCACACTTGTGTACCCAACATTCTTATAATTCGAATATACATCTTATGCTTGTGATATAATAATTCTAATAACATCTTAGTTTGCTCCAAAAATTCTACAAATTGGCGTGGCAACATAAATTGGGTACCTAAACTTGTCATAAAAAATTCAAATGGTTTCGATAAAGGAAGAATATACTTGTATACAAATGGCTACATCTCTCACATAGTTTCTTAGAATGTTGCTTGAACATTGAAGTTTTCCACACTTTGCAACATATTCGATCTCGTACGCATTTGAAATTTTTACACAAGCTTGTGTTCACCTTAAGATTATGAAATGCAATGTTTCATTACTAATGGTTGTGGAAAACAAATATTATTTCTATGTTGTACTTACAAAGAACAAGATAAAGACATATAAACATTATTCACGAAATGGAATATAGACTAAATAATGAAATTAATGAAAAGATGGGGATTTTAGGGAAAAAATAGGAAAAAAATCATCAAATTTGGACTAAGTACGATGGAGAAATACATGTTACAAAATTTGACTGCAGATTAAAAGGAGAAATGAGAACTGTTCTTCATTCCAATAGAACAGAGGGGGTGGTTAACCCGCGTCTCATTTGCCCCTCCAATCCTCGTCTCCTACGCCCACCCAATAGAACAGAGGAGGAAACAGACTAGCAGAGGCCACCGCTGCTGCCGCCGTGCCCGCTTTGACATCCAAGAGGGCACCCGAGGCCTCTAATGCGGCAAATCAGACCACCGCAACATTTGATTTGACTCAGAAACGTGACAAATGAAATCTTGTGGATGCGACACAGAATATGTAATAATTTACATTCAAGATACATAATTTTTATTGATGCTTCCGCCTACATCCCGATGTTCATCCTACTGACGGCGTACTCCACTGCGACGCTGAATCCACGCGTCCAGAGGTCGAACTCATGACGGATGCGACACTCGGCGCTGTAGTAGTGGATGATTCCTGGGGTCTCCGGCCCGTAGCGCCTACATCCCGCTGCCCAAATGCAGACGTGGGGGTTCTGGATGGGCAGCAACGGAATGTCATCGTCGCCGTCACGAAGCCAGTACCACCACGTAATGTTCTGGAGATCCCGGCGGACGAGGTAGCACAGCCGGTGCAGGTTGTGGTTCTTCCAGCGCCCGTCAGGGGGCGATGGCCCGCCGCTGATTTCGTGGAGCAGTGCCATCGCTTCGTGGTCCGCAAGGTTGCGACGGTACTTCAGCATCGCTAAGAAGTACTTCGCACCGGCGTCTTTGGCAGCGGCCTTTCCGACGAGCTCCAGACCCTCATCGGGATTCCGCCGCCTCATCAACCTCTCCATCCCCTCGAAGCATAATGCCTCCGGATGTTTGGCGAGATGGAAGCGCTCCTCCAACAAGGACCTGACGTAGCGATTCTTGCACTCTTGACGAAGCTCACACAACGACACCTGTAGGAGTACCTCATCCGAGTCGCAGATGCGTCGGAAGGTGCCGCAGACCCGATTATGAAGGATCAGGAAACGAATGATGGGCTAACCCTTGATGCAGTGGAGGATGATCTGGGTGACCAGTTCATTTGGCAGCAGCTCCATGAAGCACACCGCGGCCATGAAGTTGAAGGGGAAGGAAATGGAAAGGCGACAGGGTTTGGAAATTGAAATGCGACGCGGCCATTTATAAAAACCCGTTACTAATAATATGGAACTTGAAATGCGATGCGGTTTGGCTGCTAATGCGTGGGCCCGACAACTGCCCTGCCCGTCCACCTTCCCGCGAAATTGAAATGCTACGCGTGTTTTTGGACGGTGTTGCTCCCAAAAAATAGTTCCCGAGGCGTAGGGGGACGTGGGGCGTGGGGAGGAAGGCGCCCCAACGGTTCACGTCTTGTCATCATAAATCCCCGACTGTTGGTTGCTCCGTAATCATATCATTTCTTTCGCTTCATCTTCTTCCCACTCGCCATCAAAAAACCACAAACTCCGGTCAACGAGAGATCACACCAACAAGGAGCGAGAAGAGCATGGCGTCGAGTGACCCGTCGGAGAAGCGGGGACGAAGAGAGGATGATGACGACGAAAGCCGCCGTCGGAGGAAGTTGACCATCAAGGAGAAGGGGAAGGAGCCGGTGGCGCCCAAGGAGAAGGAGAAGAATGAGGTCACCGACATCAGCTTCGCCGTCGAACTGCTCCAGGGCGCGTTCGTGAGCTCCGAGATGTTGGCGAAGCGTTCAAGATCGAGGCGCCTGACCATAACAAGGATGGCAGTGTCAAGGGTCTCGCCTTCAGGATCCACGTGTTGGCTGAAAAGCTTGAGAAGCTCCCCGTGGTCCAGCGGTCTCTTCTCGGCGACGACGGCGGCGATGACGGCTCCAACGGCAAGACTCCGACAGCGGCGACCGACTAATTGATCCACTCCTGTACCATTAATAATGTGTTTGTGATTATTGTGTGTTCGTCAGTTTGTTCGTCAGGTTGTTGGACTGCTTAGTTTGTCGATCATGAACTGCTTAGTTTGTTTGTCGATCATGAACTGGTTAGTTTGGTTGTTGGATTTTGTATATATGTCATGAACTCGATCTAAAAGATGGGGGCAGATCCATCCGCGTCGCCTACAATATCTGTTCCTCCTGTGATGAACTCGATCTTGGAGACAATGGATAGTCATCACCGACGCTGGTTAGAAAAATCACGTCGCCTTCGTTGGCAGGTAGGTCCAGGTGGTTATCTTCTTTATATAGGCTGCTGACACTGACGCGTGGGCCCGACACTATTTTTTAGAACCAAAACTCGCATCCGTCAAATATTAGAGCCGGTAAAACAACGCCTAAAAATTCAATAAAAATAATATCAATTCATATTTGGACATTTAGTATTTTAATAAAATATCAACAGTCACACTTGTATACCTAACATTCTTATAATTCGAATATACATCTCATGCTTGTGATATAATAATTCTAATAACATCTTAGTTTGCTCCAAAAATTCTACAAATTTACGTGGAAACATAATTTGGGTACCTAAACTTGTCATAAAAAATTTAAATGGTTTCGATAAAGGAAGAATATACTTGTGTACAAATGGCTACATCTCTCACATAGTTTCCTAGAATGTTGCTTGAACATTGAAGTTTTCCACACTTTGCAACATGTTCGATCTCGTACGCATTTGAAATTTTAACACAAGCATGTGTTCACCTTAAGATCACGAAATGCAAAGTTTCATTACTAATGGTTGTGGAAAACAAATATTATTTCTATGTTGTACTTACAAAGAACAAGATAAGGCATATAAACATTATTCACGAAACAGAATATACACTAAACAATGAAATTAATGAAAAGATGGGGATTTTAGAAAAAAAACTAGGAAAAAATCATCAAATTTGGACTAAGCACGACGGAGAAATACATGTTACAAAATTTGACTACAGATTAAAAGGAGAAATGAGAACTGTTCTTCATTCCAATAGAACTGGGCCCCACCCCAATTAGAGACGCGAGATGGTTAATCCTCGTCTCATTTTCCCACACAAACTGTTCTTCATTCCAATAGAACAGAGGAGGAAGCAGAGGGCACCGCAACCTTGGATTTGACTCAGAAATGTGAGAAATCAAATCTAGTCTATCAATAACCGATTGGACGATAATTTACACGATAGAAGAAGACATTACATTCGTAACGAAGCCTACATTCATCACTACAGAAATACATGCAAAACCCCCTCCGGCTCGGCACCGTACCGCAGAATGCTTTGCCTGCGCAATGTTGAATGTTGCCTCGCGCCACCGCCGTTGGCAACATCGGCCGGCGGAGGCCACGGCGGAGGGCGACACTCATAATTTGCCAAGCCAGATTGACCCCACGATGCCGGAAATCTAGGGATTGCACATTGCTGATCAAACGCGGATGCCACTGCCCTTGCTCCTCGCTCTCAACTTGTTTCATGTACGCAATTGCAGTGGCGTCGGCGTCGGCCCCGCTGTTAGCTCTGTAGAGGAAGACGGCAGCCACATAGGTCGCCGCTCTATGCCCGTCTTTGGCAGCGCGGTGGAGTTTCGCAAGGTCCTCCATAGGCCGATTCGATGTCGCACCGACTCGGCCAACGATGATCGCCAGCACCTCCGCCGGGAGTTTCGCGAGCGACCGCGGGTGCTCCCTCGATGCCATGAGTGCGGCGGAGGGCACGACGAGGAGTGTAGGCAGTTGTGGTTTTCTCGAGGGTAGATGAAGGAGCTATGGTGGTTTTGCGGGTAGAAGAAGGGGTTGGGGCAACAGTTATTTATTTTGGAGAGAAGATACAGGAGACGCGTCTCCGATGAGCGAGTGGATACTACTAATTGCACATCTCGTTTATCGAGGAGTCAAACTCTTTGAAGTTTGACAAAATCTAGACAAAATAATATCAATACTCTCCGATGAGTGGTACTACTAATTGCACATCTCGCTTATAGGCATCTTAGGCAGTATCTTAGGCAGAATATATAGGCATCATATATTACAGAAAGGAGATTCAAATTCCACCAATACACATCCTATATATATTAAAAAAGGATTCCATTTCCAGCAATAGACATCCCTGCATTTTACAAAAAGGATCGGATTCAGCAGAAATCAATCTTCCTTCTTTTTCTTCTTTGATTTTTGTATATGGATCTTTTCACGATGGTCACTTCGCAAGTATGGTGTTTTGTCAGCTCCCAAGACTTGGGGCATGTATGAAGTGTGAAAGGATGGACTTTTGTCAAACTGGTTGTATTCCTCCTCCTCAACAACATTTTCAACCCCAACAATCCTTTTTTTCCCAGGCAAACCACACTCCAGTTATTCTTTGCAAAATCAGGTACATAGAACACTTGCTCAACATCATTGACGAAGACATACGGTTCGGTTTTGTAACCAAAGACCCGGAGATCAACACTAACATAACCAAATTTGTCCTTGATCATAGCTCTCTTTGCATTGGTAACCCATCTACACCGAAACAAGGCTACCTTGAATCCTACATAATCAAGCTCCCAAATTTCCTCTATTTGACCATAATATGTGGCTGTGTTCTTCTTATTGTCGACGGCCCATACACGCACACCACTATTTTGATAGACGCTCTTGGCATCCTGGGCCATGGTGTAGAACGTGTATCCATTGATATCCATTGCTTGATATGTTGTAACAGTGAATAATGGCCCTGCTGCTAGTTTTCTTAGATCGTCAGTTATAGCAGCACTGCCACTCTGCTGGACATAATCTCGGAGCCACCTGTTGAAGCATTGCATGTGCCTCTTTGCAACCCAATCCTCAGTACAGCCAGGGTTTTGTTCACGTAGTTGTTGCTTGTGCTCATTGCCAAATGGTGTAACCTCTACGCTCTGTTCTATCATGGTGAAATGAGCATTCCTGAAGTCCTCTGGGTGCAGAGTGATTGAATTTTTCCCCAGGGTCCCAACACCTGAAAGCGTACCTTCATGCCGTGAATGAGGCACACCAATAGGGTTTTGGGGTCCATATAACCCATGGCCCACTCCACTGCTTCGATGGTCTCATAGCCACGAACAATGGCTCCCTCCGGAAATGACCTGTTATGTACCAATGATTTGAGGAATCCAAAGTACCTCTCATATGGAAACATCTGATGAAGGTAAGATGGGCCAAGGTACTAGATCTCCCTCGCGAGGTGTGTTGTTAGATGCAGCATGAGATCAAAGAATGATGGTGGGAAGGTAGCTTCAAGCAGGCATAGGGTCTCGAAATGCCTCCTCTCTAAGTCCAATAGTTTTTCCTCATCAATCACCTTCTGTTCTATTTCATTGAAGAATAAACACAAGCTCGTGACCGCGTCGCGAACCAGTTCTGTCTTGATACCTCTTAGTGCAATAGGAAGAATAGATGTCATCAACACATGGCAATCATGAGATTTCATCAAGTTGAAATTCATTTTCATGTCCTTCACTGACACTAGCCTCTTGAAGTTCGATGAGTAGCCTGAAGGTACTTTCAAATCATGCAAAAACTCACAGAATTCTTCTCTCTACCTTTGACAAGGTGGTTGCAGCAACGGGAAGGTCCATCCCCGTGTCTGTTTCCTCTGCATAGAGCTCCGGACTAATGCCCATTTCTTTAAGATCCTCCCTTGCATTTTTATGATCTTTTCCTTTCGACTTCTGTTGTAGCAATGTTCCCAAAGTAGCTTCACACACATTCTTCTTGACGTGCATGTTGTCAATCGAATGACGCACATCCAAAAGCGGCCAATACTTTAGCTCCCATAGAATTGATTTCTTGTTCCACATTCCTCGCCCATCTTCTTCTTCTTCTTCACCATCTCGCTTCTTTCTTTTGCAAAGTTTCTTTTCAGACAATTTGGGTAACTCCTCGATAGTTTCGACATCCTTGACTTGCAAGTGGAGCAGATCTCCAGTCACATGCATTGGCGCCTGTCGATTCTCCTTTTCCCCATTAAACTGACAATCCATGTCCCGGTAGGCATGTTTCTTGCTGAGGAAACGACGGTGCCCCATAAATTAGAATTTATTTGAATTTCTTAGCCACACTGCACAAGTTTCTTCCAAGCAGTGTGGGCAAGCTGCACCTTTCCTTTTACTCCGGCCAGAAAGGTTGCGATGAGCCGGGTTGTCATTGATGGTGGTGAACAACATGGCGTGCAATGTGAACTCCTCACGACCGAACTCATCCCAAACCTCCTTCACACCAGGCTTCCAAAGTATCTTCAAGTCATCAACTAGTGGCCTCAAGTAGACATCAATACGGTCGCCAGGTTGCTTTGGCCCAGAGACCAATATTGTCAGCATCATGTATTTCTGTTTCTTGCATAGCCAGGGTGGAAGGTTGTACATTGACAACACGACAGGCCAGGTGCTATGCGTTGAGCTCTGGTTACTGAATGGGTTCACACCATCTGTGCTCATAGCGAACTAAATGTTCCTGCTTTCACCGGCAAATTCCTCAAAGTGGGAATCAATGTTTTGCCATTGTTGGCCATCTGCGGGGTGCTTAATCTTGCCAACTTCCTTCGTTCGT
The DNA here is from genome assembly GCA_036936925.1 of Cenchrus fungigraminus. Lineage (NCBI taxonomy): Eukaryota > Viridiplantae > Streptophyta > Magnoliopsida > Poales > Poaceae > Cenchrus > Cenchrus fungigraminus. The sequence continues at coordinate 28,484,754 of CM072775.1, forward strand.
GTCTTATGCCAACGCAAGAGTTGGGCCTCCTTTCGTGTGGTGAACCATCTTCTCAACCGAGGAATGATGCAAAAATACCATGCTACCCTCGCAGGAGCCCCTTTAACCTTCTTCTTCTTCTTCTTCTTGCCTGTGATCTCCACGGGATCGTTCTCGTCATCATCGGCATTGTTATCATCACCACCATCTTTTTTCCTCTTGTACCGATCGAACCCACACTTGGGGCACTTGTCAAGGTCTGCATAATCTCCATGGAACAATACACAACTGTTCTTGCAAGCATGAATTTTTTTCAACCTCTATTCCCAGAGGACAAATTATCTTCTTTGCCTCATAGACAGACTCGGCTATTTGGTTTCCCTCGGGTAGCATGTTCGTAAGGAGATCCAATAGTTGTCTGAAACTTTTGTTGCTCCAACCATGATCTGCCTTAAGCTGCAGAAGTTTTAGATCACCAGAAAGGCGAGAGTACTTATTGCAACCAGGATAGAGGGGTTTCTTTGAATCTTCAACGAACTGCTTCATCCTCACTAATTCAGAAGCTGTATACACTCGTTGAAACTCAACATCCCGCAACATTTGATCAACATTGTGCACACATTGCAACAACTCACCATCATTGAAGCCCGTAACTTCTTGATCAGTGATATCCTCAGGCCTCATCACAATTGGTGGGAATGGTTCATTTTCCTCATCAAAAACTCCACCTTCATCAAGCTCTTCATCATGGCATAGCGCTGCCCCTTCATTATTAAGGCCCGTAGCATGGTGTCGCGCTTCACCTTCATTTAGGCATCCTCCTTCAACTTCATTAAGCCCTTCCTCACCATGTTTATTCCAACACGTGTAATTTTCTTTGAAACCATGTGTGATCAAATGATGAAAAATGTTATCCCGTTGTCCGAACTTCTTCTGGTTGAGACAATCTATGCAGGGGCAAAGCATTGCCTGAACACCACGATTTCTCATATCCGCCTCTGCTTGATCTAAAAAACCATTGACCCCCCTTAAGAAACTGGCCCAATCTCGGGACTTACTACTGTACATCCAAGCCCGAGCAGCAACAGCCATCTGCAATTTTCATACATCAAATGAGCATAATGCATCACCAAAACCGATGAGTAAGAAGATTAGGACAGTGAAGTTCAATAAAAGGGGGCAATTTCCACCTTGACGAGGACTTTCTACGAGGTGAGCGCTTCTGAGGAGGAGGACGAGGCGTCGCGGCCGTGGCGACGGTGTGGAGGACGGCGACGTCGCGGAGGACGGCACCGAGCCCGAGGATGAGGATAAGCTGCTGCTTTGGAGGACGCACGACGACGTACGGCGCGGAGGGACCCCGCGCCGCGGTCGACGTCCGCCGGCACCTTACGCAGTCGCGCATGCGTCCGGCCGGCCTGCTGCAGCGCTGGCTTTCTGAGGAGAGAGCGCGCACAACGAGTGAGGCCTTCAGAGAGCGCGCACGCAGTGAGTGAGGCCTTCAGAGAGTGCGTGAAAATGCTGCTGCAGCAACAGCGGGGAGAGAGCGAGTGGGGCCCTCAGAGGAGAAAGAGCGAGTGTAGTTGTCGGAGATAGCAGAGTGGTCGGAACGCAAAGACAACAACGCGTAATAACAACACGCATCTCTATTGTGAGAAAACAAAGGAGATGCTAGGTCCAAACAAGCGTCGCCAATTGGGTCGTCATAAAATGAGATGCATCCTAAAAACCACGCGTCTCCAATAAGAAAGTCATCGGTAACGGACGCATGCTAACGTCCGTTACAAAGAAAACATGTAACGGACGTTTAAGAAGTCTGTTACCAGAAGTCCTCATTGGTAACGGTCGTTGTGGTGGCGAGGTCAGGGCGAGGTCGGGGTCGATCCTGCCGCGCTTATGCGTAATGGGCACCAAACAACAACCGTTACAGATGGGGTCCATGTAACGGGTGTTAAGGGCCCATTACAAATGCTACGTGACCTATTTGAGGTTTTCACGTAGTGTTTGTGTCACTTCTTTGCTCCCTTGCCTCATGTGCTTCCAATAATTTTCTGCAAAACAAAGCCCTTGCTACCCCCATGCTTGTCCTTTGCATGCATACCCAAGATGCATCATGGAGCACTATATGTTAATCAAGCTCAAAAACCACTTAATCATGTTTAGATGCTAATCACTCTTCTAATTTTGAAAATTTAAAAATTAACTCAGCGCTAGCGATGAGTCTAAATATATCATTAGAGGAGATTTTAGGCATCCGAAACAATTGTAAAATTTATTTTGGTTGCACCGGGATCGATTGCTTTCACTAATTGATAGCAAGCTCCTCCGACTTGACCGTGGGGGTATAGGTTTAGATTCTAATTTTGGCCAAACATGAGAGAGAGAGAGAGATTTTGAATAAAAATAAATTCAATGGGGCTTAGAAAAATTCTAATTCTAGAGAAACCGATGGATGTCAAGTTGAAAGAAACCAAAAATCAAGGTTCACACAAGTCCGGCTATGCGTCAAAGATTAAAGACCATTAAGGAACATAGCAAGGCTCTACTCGTGTGTTTTTAACATGAAAAACTAGCCAACCTTAACATCATGGAGAGGATGAAAGGCTTGGATAGAATCTGAATTTTTGGTACGAGTTTCTCGAAAAGAACCAAATAAAACATAGGATGGCTCATGTCATTGGTTTAAGATCGAAAAATCTAAATAAAACGACTGAGCAAACAAAAGGTTCTCTGAAACTTGTTCAACCACTTAAGAGTTAATAAAATGTTTTGTGTAGCAAATTCTAAGACTCACTTACTTGAAATTAGGAAATCTTCAACAGGTTGTCCTCCCGGTAGCTTATTCTTGACTCGACGAACGGGTTGCCTCCCGCAAAGCGCTTCGTTTATAGTCTATAGCTAGACTTCATCTCTTCTTCACTTCGGATCAACGCTCTTTGTGGGTGTTGCAATCTTGGGGACCCCACTTCTACACCATCCTTGGCCTTGGTGTAGGTTTATTCTTCGGCTTAGTCATCTTTTTGATCTTCACAGGCGGGCGTTGATTCTTGGTCTTGACGGATGCAACAATTTTTGTGTCTCCACTTCATTCTCCTTCGGCTCCTCTCTTCCGATGCGATGATGAGGTAGAATGTATTTTATATTGACCATGTTAGATACCTCGAATCATGGTTAACTTGAATGCACTCCTCTCGCCATCACATGATCTCCCCCTTGCCGACGTCAATCGTTGCTCTGACGGTCTTGAGGAACGATCTCCCTAGGATGAGTGGAGGATGAGGTTGATCTCCTTTTCATCTTGGAGGTGGAGTTTCTCTTGGAGATTCCGACGATGTCCGGCCTCCGCTTTTAGATCTTCGTGTTGCACGTCACCTTTGCCTGCAAAATTTTTCTAGGCCATCCACAAAATATATGTTTTTTTTTGTTGGAGATGTAGCCGTCCATCTCTCGTTAAGGTTAGCAAAATATATACAAAAACTAAAAGGAAACTAGGGTTTATCAAAACCCTAGATTGATTTTTTTAATTGAGTATGATCAAAATTAAGAGATGCAAAAGAAAAATCAAAAGAAAAACTAAAAATATTCACAAACGCAATACTAGATTGAATCTTGATTACTTATTCCCGGCAATGTCCCCAGAAAAAGGGGCTTGTTGACGTTTGATTATCGTTGCAAAGTTCGTTTGGACTTGCAAGCAGACAAATCCTCCGTCGTAGTCAAGGGACCCTTCTTCCCTTGAGTGGTGAGCCCAAGGTATCGAATCCGTGGAACAATGTGTAACGCAAGATCCAATCTAATAAGCGGAAAACACTTTGATCTTGAGAAGGGTTTTTGCATCTAATCTATGGAAGAACCATGAAAACCAATCTAATCTACTTAACACCGGAGGTAGCAAGAGAAAGAGGTGGTAAAACCAATCTAGAGATTGGATCAGGTCTTTAGTTGAAGTTCCAAAACCAAGAAGAATAAAGCAAACGAATCTCATTAAAAGCCTCTTTAAATCTTGGCTTTCGTTCCAACCCTCAAAGGCACCTACCGTACACGTGGTCAACATCCTGTCACGATGTGCCACTTATTGTGTAGGTGAACCTAAGAGCACGTTCACGAGGAACGTGTTGAAAATGCTCGGTAGGTCAGGTATGCACCTCTAGCCACCATGGCTACAAGAACATCCTAAGTAATCTATCCAGAATAGATTGGAGAATAAGAAAACCCAAGCGAAGACAAAGTCGAAGTGAAAGCACTTGATTGCTAGAAATCGGATTCAATCTTGCAAATTCAACATGAAGTATAGTACATGGACAAGATCACCGCCGAGATCCTACCTTGATCTTGATCCTAGCTTTTAGAACTCCGACGTGGTCTTCCATGCAAGGTTCCCACGTCGGCTAGGTAAACCCTAGTCAACCATCTCGACCCTCTCCTCTCCAGAAAGGTGTCCCTCTCTTCTCTGCTCCTCGGCGGCGGATGACGAATCGCTTGATGCGTGACTCGAGGCACGAGGTCTATAAACAACCCGAGGAACAGCTAGGTCAAAGGGGGCGCTGAACCGGGCCAGCCTGGGCCCAATTCGGCCCAGTTCGGCCCCGTTTTCCTTCCAGACGCTTCCTGCGACTTCCTGACTTTTTGTCGAGTTGCATGTGGGTCCTTGACGTCATTTTCCTCACGGTTTTGATGAGGGGGCTTTGCGAATGAACTCCCGCATCTTTCGTCTAGGTCCTCCGCACTTCTCGGCTTCACGCTTTAGTCCTTGGTTCATTTGGAGTCATGTTCATCTTGTATCTTGACTTGTCCCGGGGTCCATGATCACCTTGTAAAACCCTTGATGAACTTTACCCGGAAGTCCTCATTTAAGCTCTTGATTCCTGTGTAAACAATAAACTCCAAAAACCACATGCGAGTGCGAACTTGACATATAATCAGGGTTAGGATCGTTAGTGTGAATAACAAATTAATACCAACATAGAAGGTAAACATGTGGCTAGGTTGACAGAAAATCGACCGCCAACAGAAGCCCTTCACCTTCTCCCCTACCATAGCTGAGCTTGGTGTCCTTCTACCATCAATATTAAAATAGAAGATAGTGCACATCATTCCTTGGAACAAAACCCTTTGGGAATACTCATTCTCCGAGGGAGAAGTGCTACAACGGTGTATCCGTGCGCTTGCAGATTCTTTCGTACTCGTCAGTGTACCCGGGAGTTCCTTACACGCTCACGCTATCACGGCGCCTAGTGGTGATGTTAAGAAATGCCAACAGCCCTCTTCATCAAGAAACTCTTCAATGTTGGTGTTGTGAAATTCGGAGCCATTGTCACTTCTTACTTTCTTGCTGGTAATCTAAATTCTCTTTGTGCTCTCCTTATGAAGGTCTTCACTTTCTCTTGAACTTCACCTTTGTCAAACATAAAGAACACCCACGTGAAGCGAGAAAAATCATCAACAATAATCAAGCTATATTTGTTACGACCAATGCTTATGTAGGCCACCGGTCCAAATAGATCCATGTGAATGAGCTCTAATGGGCTTGTGTAGTGAGGATGCTATTTGGTGGGTGAGGTGCACCTACTTGTTCCCAGCTTGGCATACTTGGCATATCCTATCTTTCTCAAAATGAACATTAGTTAGTCCAAGGATGTGCTCATCTTTCAAGAGTTTGACCAAGTTCCTCATCCCACATGGGTTAGTCGGTGATGCCATAGCCAACCCATGCTAGATTTTGCCACTAAACAAGTCTTAGGAGAGGCTTGACTTTTGTTGAGATCAAGTAGGTAAAGCCTACCCTTCAAGCGACCCGTAAGGACAATAGAGGAATCCTCTCTCTTTATGATAAACACACCCATATCCGAGAAGTGATAATCAAATCCAAACTCACTAAGTCGTGAAACGGATAATAGTTTGTAACCCAAAGGATCAACATGAAGCACATTAGTAATTGAAAATTTAGAAGAGATAGGAATATCACCGATGCCAATGACTTCTCCACTAGCGTCACCTCCATAAGCAATTCTTTCTCTTGGTCGTTCTAGATGGGGGTAGGTAGAGAACATACTCTTTTCTCCGGTCATATGATGTGTACATCTACTATCAAGCACCCAACTTGATCCACCGGAGGAGTATGCCTACAAAACAAGTTTAGTTCCTTCTTTTAGGTCCCCAACTAGCATTGGGGCCTTCCACGTTAGCAACCAAGACTTTAGGAACCCACAATGATCTTTTCACATATATGTTGAATTGGGTTCCAACATACGTGGCAACAACTTGACCAAGGTTGTTGCGTCTCAATACATAGCTAGGAGAGTTTTCAATTGAAGCTTGAGCCCTATTCTTGTGGGTATACTTGTTTCTTCTAGGCAAGATGGGATTGTGCTTGACTTCCTTGTGAGTACATGATGCCTTAGAAGTAAGAGTCTTAAGGACAGGTTGAGGATTGATTCCTCTCTTCTTTAGTGCCCTGTTCAGCCACCCTCTAGAACTTCCGCTCTTGTTCTTCGGAACTTCTGAAGTCTGATGTTTCTTCGGAGCCTCTGAAGATTTCTTCAGAACTTCTGAGGTCTGCTTTGCTTGCGCAGTTGGCTTCCAGACTCCGAAACCTCCGGCGGTAGAGGCCGGAACCTCCAGTGTCTGAGAAAACAGAACACCCTTGCTGTCAAACTTGATACACTCCTTGTTCTTGATGATCTTTCTTTCATTGATTTTCCCACCTTCAACATATCCAAAACCATTCCTCTTGGTGGGTGCATATTTTCCCTTTGTAGCCTTTCCATTCTTGTTTTTGTTCTAATCACTTGAATGCCCCATAGCTATGATTTAGGTAAGCCTAGCAATTTCTTTCTTCATAGCTTCCATATTGGCAAGGTTAGTAGCATAGGATCAATATCAAAATTATAACATCTTTCACAGCCCTTGCTAGTAGAAGCGCTAGAGTCACCCTTTGCTTTCGGAGGATTTGAAGTGCTACTCCAAAGAAGGCTATATTGCTCCTTGAGCTCTTCATTCCTCGTCTTGAGAGAATTACATTGAGCTTGGAAGGTATCTAATTCCTTCTTGAGAGTAGCATTGATGCTCTCCGCTTGGTCAACTTCCAAGCGCAAAGCCTCAACCTCACTTCTATCCGACAAAAGAGAATCTTTGGCTTTCTCTAGTTCCTCTATCATTTTGGCTATGAAGACTCTAGATTTTTTTATCCATTTTATCAACAAGGTTATCAATTTCATCACTACTAGATTCATCACTAGAGTCTATTTCCGACTCTTCACTAGGTGGAGGAGGATTTAGATTTTACCTTCTCACCCTTGGCCATAAGGCAATGAATGGTTGACCCTTCCTCATCATCGGTCAAGTTGTTGAAGGGCCTTGATGTAGAGGTTGGTTTCTTGATAGCAACGGTGGCAACCTTCTTTTCCTCTTCGTCACTTGAGCTTTCATCACAAGAGTTCTACTCATGACCAATGTTAGCTTCTCCACCATAGTTCTTCTTCTTGTGAAAGGTCTTTTGATTTCTCTTGTAGTTGCCTTTCTTGTCATTCTTGTTGCCTTTCTTCTCATTGGGGCAATCCGCAATGAAATGCTTCGTGCTTCCACAATTGTAGCACGTTCTCTTCTTCTTGTCGGGAAACTTTCTCTTGGAGAACTTATAGCCTTGCTTCTTTAGGCCTTTCCTATATCTTCTCATGAGCAATGCCACATCTCCAATCTCAACCGAAGAGTCTTCATCTTCATCATCACTTGACTCACTTGATGAGCTTTCTACTTCAACTTTTTTTGATTTTGACTTGGATAGCTTTGATGAAGTAGAGGGCTTGGATGAAGTGGATGGCTTGCTTGACTTGTTTGCCTTGAGAGCAACATCCTTGATCTTCACATTGTTAATCTTGGCTTCTAGCTCTCCAAATTTCTTCCTATGTTGGATTTCCTTATCCATAAGATCATGTGTGAGAATTCTCCCAAGAACATCATTGGGGGAGAACTCCTCAAACCTCTTCTTTTCTCTAATCAATGTGACTAGAGTGGGGTTCCTTGGTACAAATGCTTCCAACATCACTTTCACTATATAGTGATCATCCAATTCATCACCACCCAAGCCTCTAATCTTGCCGACGATCACCATCAATCTATCAAACATCTCTTGGGGGCCTTCACCATCAAAGATTGTGAACTCATTGAGCTCGGCCATCAATATGTTGATCTTGAACTTCTTCACTTTGTCAACACCCTCATGAGCAATGAGGAGGGTGTCCCATATGTCTTTGGCAATCTCTAACTCATTCACCCTATTGTACTCTTGAGCATTCAAGGCACTAAGAAGAATGCTTGTAGATTGGGCATTCCTCTTTATGTTGCGGCAATCAAGAGGTGTGAGGTTCAATTCATCTTCAGGGTCTTCAAGGCACTAAGAAGAATGCTTGTAGATTGGGCATTCCTCTTTATGTTGCGGCAATCAAGAGGTGTGAGGTTCAATTCATCTTCAGGGTCTTCAAAACCTACACACACAATATTCCACAACTCTAAGCTTAGACCAGTTAGATATGCCTTCATCAAGTGCTTCCACTTAGCGAAGTTAGTCCCATCGAATTGGGGAAACTTGCCAACGGACATGATGACATGGTCCTTAGAAGAAGTATGCAATGAATCATAATTAAAGGATATGTTCTTGAAAGTCTTTTTTCGCTCGGACTTGGGCTTGAGAGTTCTCTTGAGAATCCTTGTGCCATAGTACTCATCATCATCATCTTCATTCTCACTAGAGGAGGACGAAGATGATGAGGAGGATGATGGTGGAGGTGATGGAGATGGTGTTCTCTTCCTTCTACTCTTCTCATCTTTCTTCTTCTTCTTTTCCTTGCCTTCCTTCTTTTGTTCTTTCTTCTTCTCTTCCTTCTTCTTCTCTTTTTCTTCTTTCTTTTTCTTGTCCGTCTTGCTTTGCTTACTATCATCTTTTGATGAGTCCTTCATAGCCTTTTTGAGCTTCTCAAGCTCTTGATCTTCAGCTTGTTCCTCTTTTACCTCGAATGATTCAACTCCATCATCCCTAGGTAGTTCCTCAAAGCTTTCTTCCTCTTCCTCATCGGGCCTTTCATCTTAACTTTCCATATCCTCACACGGTTAAGTACAAACAAGGATAACCAGCTCTGATAACAATTGAAAGGATCAAGGCAAGTGGCCTAGAGGGGGGGTGAATAGGCCTGCAAAACAAATTTAAACTTTTATTGCCAAGTTACTGTCAGACCCCGAAACTTTCAAGAATATTCCCGGAACTCCCAAAATTGGAACCTCTGAGAATATTTCTGGAACTTTCGGGAACTGGAGCGAAAAGCAGAGCCAGTTGACTGTAGCTTGTACGGTCGGAACCTTCGAGGAAAACTTCAGAACTTCTGGAAACTGAAAGAACAACACAGCAACCATCAGCAATAGGAGTTCTTCTTCGATGTTTGGAATAGGATTTGAGAAAGATGTTCTATGAGCAATTGAATCCACCCAACTCGCTATTAGTATCCCTCTTGATAGTACGGCTTGTCCTATACTCAATTTCGAAACATAAAATGAATTAAAAACCTCTTCAAGCATGGAAAGCCATCTTCATTTGAATGAGGGGTCTCCTTTTCTTCTTTTGCACCTGTGAACAAGTCTTATACTGCAATGCATACTCAAAAGCTCATTTGCTCTTTAATTGTGTGGTCAACATCACCAAAACCCTCTTAGGGCTTGATTACACTTACACAGGTCCTGGATCAGCTTCAACAGCTCCCGCACCTGTCCCATCTCGGCGTCACTAAGTTCCTCGTCCCAGCACGAGCGCGGAACCAGCCGCACATCGATGTCACACGGCACTTGCGGGGCATGGTTGGTGGTGTAAAACCACTCCTTCTGCCGACCCTTGTTGGATCTAATCAACGGCACCGAGATCTACTCAACTGAATGTTTCTGCTTGAGCTGGAATCCGGCGTCACCGACCACATTTTGTTTCTTGGTACTCTTATGGGGTTTCACCAAAAAGAAGTACTGAAAGAGATTGAAGTGCAGGGCAATACCAAGGTACGCCTCCCATAGATGGATGAAGATGCGATGTGTAAAATGGAGTTAGGGTTGAGATGGCATAGCTCTAACCCGTAGTAGTAGAGCAAGCCGCGGAAGAAGGGATGCGCTGGCAGCCCGAATCCGCAGAGGTATGCCTACTCGAACACGACGACCCTCGTGCGTTTCTGGTGTGGGAAACTCCTCCCCCACTGCTGCGCGCCATCCCTCGGTGGCCGCATCAAGCAGGGCGCCGTCCCACACGAGGGCGACGAGCCGCTCCAGCATCGACACCGAGGGGGCCCACTCTTCATCGCACCTGACAGGCGGCGGTGGCTGAGATGGCGAGGGAGACCTCCTCGCACCTACCGCGCTCGGCCTTGAGCTCCTCCCGCTCCGGCTAGACTTCGACGGCATCTTCCTCACTATGCTCGGGAACTGCCGGGGGGCAAGGATGCAGGGAGAAATCAGCCGGCAGATCTGGATCTAGGGTTCTGTCGGGGCTGAATCTGGTGGGGCTTGGGCTAATGCGGTGGAGGATCGAGCGAGTGCGGTGGCGGAGCAACCAGAGGAGAAGGCGGAGCAGCAGCAGTGTGGTTTCCTAAGGGATGCGAGGCGACGGGAGTGATGGAGTGTGAGGTATGCGTTGACCCTGGGTTGCCTTAAATGTGGGCAGCCAAAAAGGGAGTCGTGGCGGGCCCCTCCCTCCGTCTGGTCACCTTGCCACATCCGCACGAGTCCGACTCGCGAGACCGTCTCGCTTTCGATGCGGCTCGCACGCCGTTATGCCCGGCGTTCCAAATTCTGACCACATGGGCCAAGCTGGGCCACGGCTCTAAATAGGCTAGGGAGTGGAAAATTCCCGTTGGGAGAATCACCCCCAAATTCCAAAAAGGGTTTTCTAAATACATTTGGCACAAGTCACTTAGAGGCTGTGACTCTGAGTCACGGGAAGCCACGTTATCAGATAACCCACCCTCAAAATCTTTCGGCACGAATCTCAAAGCAGGTTCAATCTTCTAGCTCATGAGAGTTCTCCTGTAAACACACCATACACAGGCCAGAGCTGCTCAGAAGTCACGAATACGATGCCTAGGGCATGTGACCTTGCGCAGGTTCTCCTTGAGAACATGGCAGGCCATACGGCAAATCTGGTTCAGAGCTGGAGCTCTTTCCAGGCACCGTACCAGATCAGATGATCTGGGAGGTACTCTCCCAAATGGGATGATGGTAATTCCATTAAAGTCTTTCTTAGAGCTTCGAAATAGTTATTTTAACTATTCCGAACCTCGGGGACTGCCCTAATGGGCGCATCTGAAAATGCACCCATTCAGTGGACACAGAAAAGCCACCATGATCATCTGGAGCCAGATGCAAAGCCCTTGGTCGAGCACTCGAACTCCGGCCAAGAAACGGAGGTCTGGGCGGCGTAAGGGTTATTTGTTCAAAAAGACACCCAACTGATGACATCGAGGGGTAGTCGCTTAGATTCTTTTTTGACCCTTGGTAAACCTCTTCAATCTTTATCAAGGCTTGGGGACTAGTGTGTACACTTCGTCTTCGACGAGAGTGTACATTTTCTGGCTCGGTGATCAGACGAAATCAAAATGGAGAAGAGCTCTCCTCAACCACCTAGCAACCACGAGTCAAGCTTCGGAACCACTCGGTCGCATCAAGATGCCTGCGGGGCAGAGATCAAAACACAAAGTCAGATAGATAAAGCACTCAGCTAGAGACAACAAGCACTCAGATAATGCCCAAGCTGATGATCGAAGTTGCAGTCTCGTTGAGAAGCGCTCGGGGACTGCTGTGGGGGATATACCCCCCGGGTGCCACACGGATGGGCCCCACGGTGTATCTATAGGAACGACAAAGGCCCACATGTGGGCACACGTGCGCGGGGGTGCGGATCAGGAATGAGATGGCGCCCGAAGAGATAGGCTTCCATATATAAAGACTAGTTGGTTAGGAAAGATATTACTTGTATTCAAAGAAAGATCTTGTAAAACTGACTAGGATAGATCCCACATGATTTGTAACCCTGCCCCCCGAGCCTATATAAGGGCGGCAGGGACCCCTCCAAAACAAGTACAATCTAATTCCCAATCACGGAACACGTAATACAACCATCGAACACAGGATGTAGGGTATTACGCATTTCTGCGGCCTGAACCTGGATAAACCCCTGTGTGCTTTGTTCACCATCTAGCTCCAGTCTCGGCAATCCCCTCCACATAATCTACCATCATAGCCTACCCCGTGGTGGACTGCCGGCACCATTGTACCGACAGAAGTGACTCAGAGAAAACACACCCTAGTACTTGGGCACAATTTCGTTGTGGGCCATTCGATCATTGGGAGGGAAACACAACATTGACTCAGAGGAAACACGTCTGACCCTAGTGACGAATGCAGTTCGATTAAAGTTCTTAAGGATACAAACCGACTCTAGTTGACGATGACATGAAATTATTTGATACAGTCCGACTCCACAACTAATACTCTAGGTCTACTGAGTACAACAAGGGTATTTCCCCTTCCTAATGGCATTCGGCCCAGCTTCCTTGGCCCGGCGAGCCCTCTCCCTCTTCCTCTCTCTATGTGCTTCACAGTCCTGGGCCGCTTCACGTTCTCTCATTTCCGAGGAATGCGAATTTCCTTCTGCTCCTCCTTCTATTTTCCTCTCTTTTTTCCGCCTCAACCATGCGGAACCACCTCTCCCTTGGATCACGGCCCGCCTCCTTGACGTAGCGCTTGTCGAAGTCAGACTGCTCGGTATCTAGCCACTACATGAAATCACAAAAAGGAGGTGGAGTCTTTTTGCAAAGACATGTCAGCACATAATAAAATAAAATGACAAATGAATAATCGAGAAATGTAGTAAGTCCTTACTTTGGCTCTAACATTGCGGTCGAATGGCTTGATCGGGTCGTGTGTATAGTTGGCACACATGAAGAATCTCATCACGTAGGCGTACCTAAGAACCTTGCACTTGACAAGCTTGCAGTTGTCATTGCAGAAGCACATATGAGTGTGGATCCCCTTTGGCAGCGCAACATTGTCCTTCCTCGTGGTGAGAAACTCCAAGTCCAACTTAGGACCTGAGGAAGCCATTGCAAACCTGCAAAAGAAGATGTGAATTAACATTTCAGTTCAATTTAAATGTTACAACAATACGTAAGGAAAAGATAATAAATCTGCAGACAAGAACATAACAACAAACAACGAAATAGTGGTTTATTTATTACAACACGATAACATCATCAGTTCGACCACAACAACATTACAATACCGTGATTAAAAAGAAATAGCAGTTCTAATATTACAACACGATAGCAGGAATAAATGGTCCATTATTACAAACGACTACGAGAACTAAGATCAATGTATTCCTTCCTTATAGTGACGGCTACGACGTCCACGTCCATGTCTACTAGCACTTGCCGAAGGTCATGCAACATCACCCACGTTGGACGAAATCTGTGTGTTGCAGTGCATCACTTGTAGGTGTGTCCTGATTTGTTGCACTTAGAGCAGAGCTGCACTGAAGGACCAGCTTCAGCTTCATCCATTTTTTTTCTTAATCCTCTTCTTCTTCCGTCGACCAAAGCCTTGCACATTTCTAGATTTTGATCAGATATGTATGTTGCATTTTCTTTGGGGTCTTGAATGAAAGAACCAATGAAGAGATAGCCCTCAAGAGTGTGGTTCCAAGTGTCAAGAATAAGGTGTACGGAAAGCTCGAAACTCGTTAGCTCGCTCGAACTCGCTCGTTAGTGGCTTGGCTCGGCTCGGCTCGTTAGTAAATTTGTAACGAGCCGAGCTCAGGTTTTAGCTCGCTACGATAACGAGCCTAATTCGAGTTGGCTCGCGAGCCCTAACGAGCCAGGGTTGCATCTGCCAGCAAACAACGCAATAGGTCCAACTCCAGATCACAACCCAGTAAGGCCGCGTTTAGTTGGTGGAAAGGGGGTGAAAGTTTTTGCATTGGACCGCGTGCGCAGAGAGAAGAAATGAACTGACACGGTCCTCTAGGTGAGAATTTTGGTGAAACTTTGGAGAACTAAATAGGGCCTAACTTGGAGTACTAGATTACTGGTTGACTACTTGGAGTACTATAATACTTACCTATTAATTATGATTTTTTGAATTTATAATAGTTGACAAGCTGGCTCGCGAGCTTAACGAGCAAGCTCGAGCTTCTTAACGAGCCGAGCCGAGCTAAGTTTCTAGCTCGTTAGCCGAGCTCTAACAAGCCGAGCTATAACAAACCAAGCCTTAACGAGCCGAGCCAGGCTCGATATCAAGAATGGTTTGCTTGAAGTAGTATTTAGGCACATACCGACCCTAGTGCCAACCTTTGTTTGCGAAACATACATCGATGACATGTGTGTAGGGCTTGTGGCAAGAGCATTTGCACGTCTCGTTCCCAAGAACGATAATTTGCCTCCTTCTTTCATTCCTTCCTTTTTGCGCTTTGGTCTTGCACTGGACATCATACTTCCACTAAGTTTCCGAGCCAGCAAGACAATGTAGAGGTTGAGGTTCGACTCGGTGAAGAAGAGCCTTCCTTTGTGCTTTCTCCAAGTACTTGGTCATTTTAGTTGAGGTGCTGCATTAGCACGATCATAGAAGTACTTCATTGTGTGGTACAGAAAGAACTCAATGATGCCAACTAGAGGATGAGATCTGGAACCACGCAACACCGCGTTGTAAATCTCAGCAAAATTAGTGGTCTTTATCTTATGCCTTACACCTTCATTATCGTGCATGAGACACCATTTCTCATTCAGCTCATTCTCAATCCACTTTCTACTTCTGCATGAGAGTTCAGATTTGAATATTACATGATATGAGAGATCCGGCAGAGCTTCGCTAGTCAACCACCTCCTCCACCTTACTGTCTTCCTCCTCCTCTCCTTTTTTTCTGATTTGAGGCCTCTTCCCCCTTTCTCGGGCAGGCCTCTGGCTTTATAGGAATCTAGGACTGAACTGCTATTGGGAACGGTAGTTGCATGCGCCAACCACTGTTTGCAACGGCGGTAAGACTAGCCGCCTTTTCAAGCGGCGGTAGGTGCCTGTCCCAGCAGCTACAGTGGTCAACCACCGTTGCAAACGATGAAGGACCGAATAGGCGACCAGAGAGGGAGGGAGTGAATGGGAGCCGATAAAAATTCTTCCCGAAGGATGATCTCAGCCAATACCCCGATTACCACTCGGATCACTCGCACACACCAAAGAAGCTCTAGACTAGGCACACACAAGCCTACAAGTCCTAGAGACAAGCCACGAACCAAAGAGCGGAAGCACTAAACAAGAATCAAGCACTTAGCCAAAACTGGATAGGTTAAGCCCGGACCGTCCGTGCAGTACGGGCAGACTGTCTGCCAGGCTGGGGCGAACTATCCGCACGGCTGCCGCAGATTGTTCGAAATTAGCACCAGAACCTCCAGTAGGACACCGGAAAAATTCGGACTATCCGACGGTTCACTACGGACCGTCCGACCGTCACAGACCATCCGGACCTCACACGCGGACTGTCCGCAAAACCCCATGCAACCGAAACAAACCAACTCGATGGATCGAAACACGAGCTCGCAAGAACACGAACGAACTGGCGAAGAACATAGCCACGCGGACTGTCCGCGTAGTCCTGGCGGACTGTCCGCTCCACGCGGACAGAGCTGCTTGAGCTCGCGAACGCAAAGGTCAATCCACCAAGTCATTACCTAATCTCCCAAACCATTAGAGCTCTTGAGACAAGATTTGGGGGAGATGAGAAGCATCACTAGGTGAATCTATGCCCCAAAAATATCGACCTGTAACTCACTAAATCACCGAGAATCACGGATCACATGAACAACCTCGAAGAACTCGGGTTCCTCCAAAAACTCGCGAATCGAAGGGATTTCCTGGCGTTTGAGGGGTCAAGATCACACACAAAGATGCGCAAGGTATCCACCCATGATCCCCTCAAAGAAATCCGAGAGAAAACACCCTCAAATCAACGAATCGAGCGAAGAACAAAAGCACCCAAAAATAGCTCTGAAAATGACACGAAAATCACAAAGAGCTAAGAGAAGGAAGAAATCACAACGCCGAATTCTTTCATACATCCAGAGGTCAGAGTCTATACAAGATTCTAGCCTAAGGAAAAATACTGCGAAAAATCCGTCCAAAGCGATTAACCCTAGCCATCCTCCTCTACCTTCTATTTATACTTAAGTCTCCTGTAGGTGGCAAATGACCCAACTACCCTAGTGCATAAATGTAAGATACACATCCCTCAGGGCATTTTGGTCTAAGTCAAGCATATTCCTATCGAGCGGACACGCTTCCACCACGGACTTGCTTAGCCTCGATGCAAGCCCCGCGATCACGCCACGTGCCCCCCACCTCGAAGCTTCCCGACGCTCCCGGATCACCGTCTCCGTCGCGTTGGGCCTTCGGCCTTGGTTTTGAGGCCCAAACCAAGAAACCTCCTCTGATGGTTTTGTGGGCAAACAACCAAACCCCGCGTGCAAGTTTTGGCCTCGAACCGCTACCTTGCACCGGCCCATGTCTATGACTTCAACTTGCTCATCTTGCACCGCACGGCTCGCACTTGACCCCATCGGCCACCGGGTCCATCGAACCAAGCCTACTTGCCTCTCCATCACCCGGAGGCCGCCACGGCTAAGGCCTTTCACGCTTGTTTCTTCACCTACACCAACACAAGTGAAGCTGCAACCTGTACCCGCACACTAAGCGAAGCATCAGTCCACACAACATTGTCAATCACTCATCACTAAGGAGCGACCCTGATGAGGACATCACTGGCTCTGATACCAATTGATGTGAACCCGCTAGGGTTTGTGGTCGATCTTTCGATGAGAGGCATGGAGGATAACTTCGATTGGAGGAAACGACATTCACGGCCCGACTACAACCTTCCAAGGATGTGCCTTAGCAACCGATACACCATCTCCTATGGCTGTCACAATCTTGTGGAGCGCGTCAACCGCCACTAGGGCACCCGTTCCTGCAAGCAATCGAAGAACAAGTATAACAAGCAACTCAATTGCGAATAGGGAGATGGAAACCAATCTGATATCACAAAGTTGGGGTTCCGAATCAGGTAGAACGGGTGGTCTAGCCGACACACGCGTCTACAAGGAAGTAGCAATGGCTAAACTTACAACGAAACAAAACCCAATTGTTCTCGACTGTGGCTAAGGAGTATATGACAGGGGGAGGATGACCACAGGGGTGCTGGGGTCGTGCTCCAACCCTAGGACACGTCCCTAATGGATCCAACTTGATACACAGCCCATTGGGCCAAAATATGGTGGCGCAACACTCTGGACAGAAAAACCTCTGATCAATGTTTTGTCGATTGCGGACGCTTCAGGATAGATATGGACATGAGTCCGGATCCATATGAAAGTTGACTTCCTCCCGGTTCCAGGAAGTACTTGAACTCCGAAATCCGACTCCGTATGTGTCGGTGGCGTCCGTTGGAACTTGGCCCAATCATGCAATTCGAATCCAGCGCCCAAACCGTGTTGGCATTGATCTCTTTCCTTCTTTGGGCCAAAAGTGACGTGGTGGCCTGGTGGAGGACGTGAGGAATACTTGTACTTGGCCCCCAATCAACTTCTTTGGTCCTCCATGTTTGCCATGTATGATTAACACTCTTTTTTATCCACGCCAGTATTTCTGAAAATGACAAGCAACATACATCATGGTGCAGCAACAATTCATCCAATATACCAAATACAATGATGATAAAGAATTGGTTCACCTTAGAATCAAAACTTGCTATTATAGTCGTATCCGAGCCGGTGATGTCCTCATCATGTGAACCCGCTTGGGTTTGCGGTCGATCTTTTGATGAGAGGCGTGGAGAATAACTTCGATTGGAGGAAATGACGTTCACGGCCCGACTACAACCTTCCAAGGATGCGCCTTAGCAACCGATACACCGTCTCCTATGGCTGTCACGATCTTGTGGAGCGCGTCAACCGCCACTAGGGCACCCGTTCCTGCAAGCAATCGAAGAACAAGCAACTCAATTGCGAATAGGGAGATGGAAACCAATCTGATATCATAAAGTTGGGGTTCCGAATCAGGTAGAACGGGTGGTCTAGCCGACACAGGCGTCTACAAGGAAGTAGCAATGGCTAAACTTACAACGAAACAAAACCTAATTGTTCTCGACTGTGGCTAAGGAGTATATGACAGGGGGAGGATGACCACAGGGGCGCTGGGGTCGTGCTCCAACCCTAGGACACGTCCCTAATGGATCCAACTTGATACACAGCCCATTGGGCCAAAATAAGGTGGCGCAACACTCTGGACAGAAAAAACCTCCGGTCAATGTTTTGTCGATTGCGGACGCCTCAGGATAGATATGGACATGAGTCCGGATCTATATGAAAGTTGACTTCCTCCCGATTCTAGGAAGTACTTGAACTCCCAAATCCAACTCCGTATGTGTCGGTGGCGTACGTTGGAAGTTGGCCCAATCATGCAGTCTGAATCCAGCGCCCAAAACGTGTTGGCATTGATCTCTTTCCTTCTTTGAGCCAAAAGTGACGTGGTGGCCTGGTGGAGGACGTGAGGAATACTTGTACTAGGCCCCCAATCAACTGCTTTGGTCCTCCATGCTTGCCATGTACGATTAACACTCTTTTTTATCCACGTCAGTATTTCTGAAAATGACAAGCATGTCAAATTGGTTTGCCTGTGATGTTGTTTATCCAAGTTGTTCACAAGGCTGGGTCTAGTAGTCAAGTGCATGAGGAGGGCAGTGGTGCTCACCAGGGTGAGGCTGAACTAGAAGCAAGAGATGGTCATGCAACTGAGGCAGAAGAAGGAGATGGTGCTGCCACTGAGGCAGAAGTAGGAGATTGTGCTACACCCTTTGAGGCCCGTGGTGAAATTGATGAGGGGGAAGTTAATGAAGAAGTACTACGGCAGTACGAAATGGAGGCCGGTGACAATGAACGTGGGTTGCAAGAGGACTCCTCAGATGATGAGGATGACCCGCTAGTGCCAAGGGACTGGGACAGCTACAATTTCTCACAGCTATCTGTCAATCCTGGTGAGAATGTGTCCTGGGAGTATAGACAGAATCAGGTTTCTGTTGGCGCCATGTATAAGAGTGCAGTCGAGGTTAAAGATGCAGTGAAGAGGTGGGCCACCCTTACTCAGCAGAGAGAGTTCAGGGTAGTGAAGAGTTCTCCACACATATATGATGTAGAATGTGTGAAGCCCAACTGTCCTTTTCGAGTGTATGCTTCCAAGGGCAAGTGGAAAAATTACTGGGAGGTCAGGTCTGTTGTGGATCACACTTGTGTACTTGACCAGCTAGATGCAAGTCATCGTAATTTGTCGGTCGGTTTTGTGGCCAGCCAGATGTTTGCTAAGATTGTGGAAAATCCTGCTTATGAGCCCAAGTCCATTATCTTGGCAATTGAGGAGAAATTTAGGTACCTGATAAGTTATGGCAAGGCATACATGGCAAAGAAGAAGGTAATGGAGTTGAGGTGGGGTACTTACGAAGCATCCTATGACAATCTGCCTCGATTGCTGAACACAATTGCCACGCTAAATCCTGGTAGTTATTATGATATCAAGACTTATAATCTTGTATCAAGGCTAGGGAAGCAAGTCTTGCAGCGGGCATTCTTAGCATTGGGTCCAACTATTGCTGCATTCAAATAGTGTCGACCAGTCATTTGCATAGATGGCACATTCCTAACAGGAAAATACAAGGGCACAATCCTTACAGCTGTGGTTGCAGATGGCAACAATCAGTTGTTGCCATTGGCAATTGCTTTTGCAGAGGGAGAGAATGGTGACAGTTGGTATTGGTTTCTGGAGAGATTGAAGCAGATGGTGGTGGGAGATGTGTCAAACGTGTGTGTGATACACGATAGACACAAAGGTATCTTGCAGGCGATTAATGACATCAAAGAAGGTAGTCAAGAACGTCACAGAGTAGCACAATGGCCAGATGTGCATAGCAGATGGTGCATGAGGCATATGGGAGCAAACTTTCATAGCCAGTTCAAGAACAAAGAACTTACACAATTGTTCAAGCGGTTATGTTCGACGAATCAAGAGAAAAAGTTCAACGAGCTCTGGCAAAAATTAGATGATCTGACGAAGAAAGCATCAGAAGAGATAGCTAAGAAGCCAATAAGTACTGAGCCCGGGGAAGAGCCAGTTTCTCTGGAGGACGTGGGGCTAGATGCTTCAAATGTCAGAAGGAGAAGGGGACGTGCTGTGAAGACCTTTAGCCAGTGGATTCAGAATGAACCTAAGGAGAAATGGTGTCTCCTGTTTGATAAGGGAGGTGTGAGGCATGGGATAATGACAACAAATTTTGCTGAGGTCTACAACGCGGTTTTGCGTGGTGCCAGAGCTCTCACTCTTGTTGGTATCATTGAGTTCTTGTACCGCACAATGAAGTACTTTCTTGAACGTGCTACTGCAGCACATGCAGCTATGCAGGACTGTCAAAAGATATATTCAACATGGATGACTGAGTACTTGGACAAAAAACAGAAGGCTGCTCTTGCTCACAGAGCTTACCCACAACCTCTACGTCGTGATCCTGGCGAGGAAGTTCAGTGGAAGTATCAGATAAGTTGCCAGTCCAAATCACAAAAAGCGAATGGTGAAATCACAATACAACAAACAGTTATTGGGAATCAGACATGCTCATGCTCTTGCCAGAAGCCACTGCTGCTACACTACCCCTGCTCACATGTGATCGCTGCATGCCTTGCAACAAAGAATATCCATTGGGGTCGGTACGTGCCTAAATACTTTTTCAAGCAAACCATTCTAGACACTTGGAACCACACTGTTGAGGGCTACCTCCATCTTGGTACTTTCACTCAAGACTCCAAAGACAATGCGTTGTACATACCAAATCCAGATCGAACCATGTGCCAAGGTGTTGGTCGACGCAAGAAGAAGAGGATTAGGAACAACATGGACGAGGCTGAAGCTGGTCCTCCGGTGCAGATATGCTCTAAGTGCAACAATCCAGGACACTCCTACAAGAAATGCACCGAAGCATCTTACTTTTCCACTGCCACTTCTCCAGCACCTTCAGCTAGTGGACGTGGATGTCGTTCTCGTCGCTACACCGAAGGAATGCAGTGATCGTACTTGTTTGTGCTACGGTGTTGTAATATTTGAAATACTTATACATGTTATCGTCTTGTAATATTTGAATCATTTAATTTGGCAAGGTCTTGTAATATTTGAACCATTTAATTTGGCAAGCTCTTGTAATATTTGAACAATTTAATTTGCAACACCGTCTGAACTTATGCATGTTATCGTGTTGTAATAATTGAACTACCTTTTCATTTGCTTGTTGTTTTCTTCTTGCCTTCAAATTTATTATCATATCCTGTTATGTATTGTTCTCTAATTTCAAATGGAACATGTAATGAATTATCATATTTCTCATCTTTTTTGTAGGCTTGCAATGGCTTCCTCGGGTCCTGAGTTGAATTTGGAGTTGCTCACCAATAGGAAGGACAAGGTTGCGGTGCCAAAAGGGATCCACACTTCTATGTGCTACTGTGGTGACAGCTGCAAGCTTGTCAAGTGCAACGTTCTCGGCTACGTCTACGGGATGAGGTTCTTCATGTGCGTGAACTACGAGCATGACCCCCTCCCACCATGTCACAATGTTAGACCAAAAGTAAGAACAAACTGCATTACTAAATAAATAATATGTCATTGCTATTTTATTATGTGCTAACTTGTCTTTGAAAAAAGACTCCACCTCCTCTCTGTGATTTTATGCAGTGGCTAGATTGTGAGCAGTCCGAACAAGACAAGCGTTATGTCGAGGCGATGGGTCGTTCAGCACGTGAGAGGTGGCAAAGGATGGTTGAGGCAGAAAAACAAGAAGAAAAACGTAAGGAGCAGCAGGAGGAAATTCGCATTCGCCGGGAGATGAAAGAACGTGAAGCGACCGCGGCCCGTGAAGCAGATAGAGAGAGGAAGTGGGAGAGAGCTCGCCGGGCTAAGGAGTTGAGCCGGATGCCATGAGGAAGGGGAAATACCCCCGTTGTACCCAGTAGACGTAGAGTACTAGACGTCGAGTGCTACTGTATCTCTAAAAAATTATGATTTCATTTCATCATCCTCTAGAGTCGGCTTGCATCATTAAGAACTTGATTTCAGATGCATTAGAGCATGTTTCCTCAAATAGTAAAACTAGTACTAGGGTGTGTTTCCTGTGAGTCACTACGTCAAACAGTGAACACATAGGGTGTGTTTTCTGTGAGTCACTGCACCAAACAGTGAACCTAGTACTAGGGTGTGTTTCCTCCGAGTCACTACACCAAATAGTGAACCTAGTACTAGGGTGTGTTTTCTCCGAGTCACTACCCATTTTTCTTGCCCCGGATCGAATGGCCCATCGTCCAGTCTGCTTCATTGCCTACATATATGTGAGCACTCTTCTCCAGTGCCACTTCTCAACACAAGAAGCACCAATGAGTTCCTGGACTGGGGATGATGATGGCTCCCTCGGTCCAGCACTGTGGAGCCAGTAAGATCCAGAGTTCAATAACAATTTTCCAGTCTTAGATAAGAGAGATTTCAAATCCATGCGTGATGTTAGAAAGTACGCACCAAATCAAACGGTGAACTGACCAAGGTGTGCACACGGTGAGTTCTGTGTGATGCAAGTTTACCAGGGATGGAACAACTCTGGTCGACGCTTCTGGCATTGCTCACGAGCATGGGTAAGCAAAACTACGTGACCTTTGTCCTTCATCATTTTATGGTTTACAATGTAATCTCGGTTTCTGCAGTACTCCGACCAACCAGATAACTGCGGTTTCGTGCAATGGGTGGATCCCCTAGCTATTCACCCGTATCAACAGTACATCGGCTACCTCGAGGATGTTGTCATCTTCAACCTGAGGCAAGAGCTCGCGTCGGCATTGGCTTCTCCAAATCCGACATCTACCAACGGCGACGACGGACCGGTGACCGGACCAATGGTGGTGAAGATGAACACCGGCTATGAGGACAAGTTCTGCTGCTGTCCATGCCACGAGAAGAAGGACAACACTCCACCAGCAACTCCACCCCGCCACCATCTGATCCAACTCCACCCCCGCCGGGGTACGGGTACTACATGACTTCCCAGCACTCCGGTAGGTCTATGATGTCCGGGTTCTCTGGGTACTATTCGTACAACTAGACTACAAATGTTGTAATTGTCGGGGACAGCCATAGGGGTCCCCTAACTATGGGGGAGATTACCCTTCCTAAAAAATTGACACAAAACCACAAAAACACTCCCCAAACCGGCCACAGCCCAAATGCGAATAAAGCCCACGGCCCAACAACCTCCATGGCCCATCAAACCGCCATCCCCAGCCGCCCTCGAGCGAACCTCCGCCTCGCTCGAGGGTCGGACGCCGTGCGGCAAGACCTCGCCTCGCTCGAGGGCACGGCGCCCCTTGAGTGGATCTCCGCCTCGCTCGAGGGCTCTGGCCCATCGAGCGAACCTCCGCCTCGCTCGAGGGATCCAGCCCCTCGAGCGAGTCTCCGCCTCGCTCGAGGCCTCCCCTCGACCCGTGGCGCCTCACCTGCTCCCCCCGACCGGAGCATTAAATGCCCTGACACGCCGCAGGCGCCCGGGTCAAAAGGCGAATCCCCGCCACGCCGATCTCCTGACACCGCCTGGGAATCTGACCCCGGCGCTGTTCGAGCAACCCACCACTGTGCGGCCATCCCCGGCGCTGTACAGGTGCTGTGCGGGATGGCTGGTGTCATTCTTCGACACTATACCACCCGCTCCCGTCCTTCCTCCCCGCCATACCCCTCGAAAAGGGATGGCAACACCCTCGAGGGGCGTACGGCCACCGCCCTGACGCGCGCCCATGACGGTGCCGTGGCGCAGGGTAGGCAGAGCATGTTCCCTCCGTCACCTCCGGCACTGTGCGGCCATCCCCAGCCCTGTGCCACCATCCCGGGCACTGTGGAACCATCCCCGGTGCTGTGGAGCCCTGTTCCAATGGGACACCGCCACGCCGGCCCCTGTGTGGCATGGGCGCTCACGCCATCGAGGCCCTCGAAAGGGCATGGGGGCACTCTCGAAAGGTGTACGGACGGCGAGCAGGCGCGCACACTGACCGGCACCGCCGTACGAGCGGCGTGCGCCGCGTCCCCTCTACCGACTCCGGCGCCGCCCGGCCATCCCGGGCGCTGTGCAACTGACCCGGGGGCTGTGCGGCCATCACCAGCACTGTGCCGCCATCCCCACCGCTGTGCGATGGCACACACGACACTGTACGAACATGCCGATGACGCACCGCCGTCCCGCGCCACCAACTCCGGCCCTTCCTCCGGCGGACAGGACCTCGATCCAACGGGGCCGCCCCTCGAAGTCAAAGCAGGATGGGTCACGACGACCGACACGACGCCCGCGGAAGCCGGACGACGCCACCAACTCGCACCAGGAACCATGACGCGCGGGACAAGATCGCCGGCGCCATGCTTATTAATACATAACCAATGTATCGGCTGCTGTGCAGCATCCTGTAACTGCCCTCCCTTGGCCTATAAAAGGGAGAGGCAGAGCCCCCTGCGCGGGGGGACGACGATCGGCATCACTTCTCACCCACATTCACCCGCTCACTCATTTCCTTGATATTGGCACTCTGCCTCAATCATCTAGCAGGGACTTGGAGGCCTTTCCTCCTCTCCCGCCTAGCTTGTAGCCCCCCTCTACAGGCACCACGGTGCATTGCAATACAGCGCTCAAGCGCAACCTGCTGGACGTACGGCCCCACGGCTGGAACCAGGATAAATCCGTGTCCCCGCATTGCTTAGCACCGGCCATCGAGAGACCGATCACAGCGCATTTCACTAGTTAGTGTCGGGACCAATCTCAACACCGACAGTTGGCGCGCCAGGTAGGGGGATCGCGCTGTGATCGACCCCTCACCAGAAGTCTCGATGGTGATTCGCACCGAGATGACGTCCCAGAGGTACGCCATGGGCAGCTCGGACCCTTTCCCTGCTGGATTCGAAATCCGGTTCGGGAGCCTGAACTTTCAGGCTACGGGGAACGGCTACCACATGCGCCTTACCAATCGGGATGAACTCCACCCGTGGCGGTCAACCGGGCCGGGCCCGATCCCCGCCACGCTGATGATCGACGCCCTGGCGCCGGAACCCATGACGGCGGCTGCCTCGACGTCTCGACGCCGCAAACGCTCGGGTCAGCGCTCGCGCCAGGCGCGCACGGAGCGGCGCCGGGCAGCACGCGACGCGGCCCGGAGGGACGCACCACCGCCGAGCGACACGACGGTGCACCCTGAAGGGGAGCACGCGGCCGCGGGGCCGTAGTTCCCCCACGGGATGCGCAACTCCGCCGCAACGTACGCCTCATCCGTCAGCACCGACATGGCCGCATACGAGGATCTCCCGGGCCATCACCTGCTGTCAATCCGGAACCTCATTGCCACCACCAACGACGAGTCGTACCACGGCTCGGCTAGCGAACTGCTGCCCACGACCTCGCACGGCTACGCGGAGTGGGACTTCTCCGGCGTACCGGACCCCGTGGTGTTCCGGCGGTTCCTTGACGCCGCGGACTACTGGTTCGGTTGCTCCGATGACTCCAACGAAGGGAGCTACGATCCCTCACGCGAGTGCTTCGTTGTCGCCATCAACGAAAACGCTGACGACGCAAACGGAGAAGGCGACGGGGATGCGGCCCAGCATCCAGAGCCAAACCCGCCACCGGCCCCACCAGCGGGCAATGCGGATATTACTGCGCAGCTGGCCCAGGCACGCGAGCTCGAGGCGAAGCTCGCAGAGGAGTACCGGTAGGTGCGGCTCATGCGTGCAACCATCGCGGGGGAGGCCTCGGCGCGTGACGAACGCGCCCGAGAAGCCGGGAGGCAAGCCCGCGAGCGCATCAACGCCGACTTCAACGTCGATGACCCGCACACGCCACCACGAGCCAGCCAAAAGCTCGTCGCGGCAGCGACACTGCTTCGGGCCATGCCCGAGCCGTCGACGCCCGAGGCGCGCAACCTACACCACGAGGCGCAGGCCCTCATCAAGCAGGCGGCCGTGCAGCAAGCTGAGAGCTCCGCATCCCGCATGCGCAACCAGTCCAGTGCGCGAGGCGGCAGCAGCGCACAGGATCAAGAAGCATCCGTCCATGCGGGCGGCGCGGCAGGACAGCCAGCGAACCGGGGCAGGACGCCTGTCAAGGAGCGGATCCTCGACACGCGCGGCCAGGACCGAGATGGTGATGCTCACAACGTCCTGAACGCCAAGAGAAGGGGCGACGCGGAGGCAAGAACGGCAGCAGGCTACCACCCTCGACGTGGTGGTCGCTACGACAGCCGGGAGGACTGCTCACTGACGCCGGAACCCCGGGGGACCCGTGTGTTCAGCCGGGAGATCCGCACGGCGAACATCCCCCAGCGCTTCCGCCAGCCCACCACCATCACCAAGTACACGGGGGAGACGGACCCTCAAGTCTGGCTCAACGACTACCGCCTGGCTTGCCAGCCGGGCGGCGCCACCAGCGATGCGGTGATCATCCGCAACCTACCGCTACACCTTGCGGATTCAGCCAGGACATGGCTCGAATACCTGCCGGCCAGTCAGATCCACGGTTGGGACGACCTGGTCCGCACTTTCGTGGGGAACTTCCAGGGCACGTACGTGCGCCCCGGGAACTCCTGGGACCTGCGGGGGAGCACCCAGAAACCCGGCGAGTCACTCCGGGACTTCATATGGCACTTTTCCAAGCGCTGTACCGAGCTCCCGAGTGTCGCCCAGTCCGAAATCGTGCTTGCCTTCCTCGAAGGCACGACCTGCCGCGACCTTGTGCGCGAACTCGGGAGGAGCCCCCCGGTAGACTCCAACGAGCTGTTCGAGATCGCCACCAGCTTCGCTTCTGGAGAAGAGGCAGTGGGGGCGATTTTCGACAGCAAGAAAGGCAAGTGCGTGGACGACACGCCCGCGGAGGGCAGCAAGTCCAAGGAACCCGCGAAGAAGCAGAAGCGGGGCAAAAAGGGCAAGAAGCCCCATCGTGACGCACGCGCGCAGGGGCGCGGTAAGGATGACGACGAAGCCCTCGCAGTCGACCCTGCACGAAAGGGTCCTTGAGGCCCCCCTCGAGGCCCCGGCGTGTTTGATGACATGCTGAAGAAGCCCTGCCCGTACCACAAGACCCCGGTCAACCACACCCTCGAGCAATGTGACATGCTCAAGAAGTACTATAGCCGCGTCGCCGCGAAGGAGGACGAGGCCAAGAAGGATGGGGGTGACGGAGGCGCCGACGGTTTCCCCACAGTGGAGAACGTCTTCCTCATCTTTGGGGGGCCGACGGTGGACATGTCCACCAGCCAACGCAAGCACGAGCGGCATGAAGTTCTCGCCGCCGAGAAGGCCCCTCCCTCCTTCCTCGACTGGTCGGAGGAGGCCATCACCTTTAGCCGCAAGGACCACCCGAACCGCATCCCCAACCCGGGCTAGTACCCGTTGGTCGTCGACCCCATCATCGGCAATTCACGATTCTCCAAGGTGCAGATGGACGGCGGCAGCAGCCTCAACATCCTCTACGCACATACCCTGCGATTGATGGGGATCGGTCTGGATCGGCTGCGGCCTAGCACAACGCCGTTCCATGGCGTCGCGCCGGGCAAGTGCGTCCAGCCCCTCGGACAGATCGACCTACCGGTCTGGTTCGGCATGCCGGACAATTTCCGCAAGGAGACCCTCACCTACGAGGTGGTGGGGTTTCGGGGCGCGTACCACGCCATCCTCGGGCGTCCGTGCTACGCCAAATTCATGGCGGTCCCAAACTACACCTACCTCAAGATGAAGATGCCGGGGCCAAAAGGCATCATCACGGTGGGCTCGTCGATCGAGCACGCATTCGACTGCGACGTCGAGTGCGTCGAGCACGCCGAGGCGCTCGCACTGGACGAGTCGCTCGTCGCGGACATAGAGAAGCTGGCCAACGAGGGTCCGACTTCCCCGCCAAGCACGCGGGCAGTTTCGAGGCTGCCGAGCAAACCAAGGAGGTACCCCTCGACGCCGCTGCCCCCGAGGGCAAGGTGTTGAGGGTCAGTTCCATTCTCGACCCGATATAGGAAGTGGTGCTTGTCGACTTTCTCCGCGCCAACACAGACATCTTCGCGTGGAGCCCCTCGGACATGCCGGGCATTCTGAGGGAGGTCGCCGAGCACTCCCTTGACATCCTACCTCACTCCAGAGCTGTGCAACAGCGCCTGCGACGCTTTGACGAAGAAAGGCGCCGGGCGATTGGAGTGGAGCTGCGAAGGCTCTTGGAGGTCGGATTCATCAAGGAGGTGTTCCACCCCGAGTGGCTTGCTAATCCCGTATTAGTTAAGAAAAAGAATGGGAAGTGGCGGATGTGTGTAGATTACACCGGGCTAAATAAAGCATGTCCTAAAGTTCCTTTTCCTTTACCACGAATCGATCAAATTGTGGATTCCACTGCGGGATGCGAGCTCTTGTATTTCCTTGATGCCTATTCGGGTTACCACCAAATAAAGATGAAGGAGTCCGACCAACTCGCGACTTCTTTCATCACGCCGTTCGACATGTTTTGCTACGTGACGATGCCATTTGGTCTTCGAAACGCTGGGGCTACATACCAGCGATGTATGCAACACATTTTCGGGGATCACATCGGGCGGACCGTTGAGGCGTACGTAGATGACATTGTCATCAAAACTAAGAAGGCGGACGACCTGGTTAACGATTTGCGTGTTACGTTCGATTGCTTGCGAGCCAACGGGGTCAAGTTAAACCCCGAAAAATGCGTCTTTGGGGTGCCGCGCGGCATGCTGCTGGGTTTCATTGTCTCCCAGCGGGGCATCGAGCCCAACCCCGAGAAGGTCTCGACCCTTGACCGGATGGGGCCGATTCGGGACCTGAAGGGGGTGCAGAAGGTGTTGGGTTGTCTGGCCGCTTTAAGCCGCTTCATTTCACGACTCGGCGAAAAGGGCTTGCCCCTCTACCGACTCCTAAAGAAGCACGAACGCTTTTCCTGGACCGTCGAGGCCCAGGAAGCCCTCGACAAGCTAAAAGTGACGCTTGCACACGCGCCGATCCTCACGCCGCCTCAAGACGGCGAACCTCTGTATCTTTACATTGCGGCAACCACCCAGGTGGTCAGCGCGGTCATCGTGGTGGAGAGAACAGAGGAGGGCCACGCCCTACCAGTCCAAAGGCCGGTATACTACATCAGCGAGGTGCTATCCGAGACCAAAGCGCGGTACCCTCAAATCCAGAAGCTGCTTTACACGGTGGTACTCGCACGGCACAAGCTGTGGCACTACTTCGAGGCCCACCTGGTCACTGTGGTCTCATCGTTCCCGCTAGGGGAGATAATCCGCAACCCGGATGCCTCAGGTAGAATCGCGAAGTGGTCCGTGGAACTAATGGGTGAAACTCTCACCTACGCGCCGCGCAAGGCGATCAAATCCCAAATCCTTACGGACTTCGTCGCTGAATGGACAGACACTCAATTGCCCCCATTACAGATCCAAGCCGAGTGTTGGACCCTCTACTTCGACGGGTCGGTGATGAAAACCGGAGCGGGCGCGGGCCTGCTTTTCATTTCGCCCCTCGGAGAGCATATGAGGTACGTGGTGCGCTTGCACTTCCCCGCGTCGAACAACATGGCGGAGTACGAGGCGCTCCTTTGTGGCCTCCGAATCGCCATCGAGACCGGTATCAAACACCTCGACGTCAGGGGAGATTCACAGCTTGTGATCGATCAAGTTATGAAGAACGCGAGCTACCACGATGCGAAGATGGAAGCGTACTGCAACGCCGTGCGTGCACTTGAGGACAAGTTCTACGGCGTCGAGCTCAACCACGTCCCCCGCAAGTACAACGGGGAGGCGGACGAGCTGGCGAAGATTGCCTCGGGGCGAATCACCGTTCCTCCGAACGTCTTTTCGCGAGACCTTGCCAAACCCTCCGTCGATCTTAGCAAGACCTCCTCGAGTCCGGAAGAACCCTCGGGGGCTCCCTCGAATCCAGCGGTCGCGGAACCCATCGACGAGGACCCCTCGAATGAGGAATTCGTACTCTCTTTACTCGAGGGGTACGGGGCTGACGAAGCCGAGGCCATGGAAATCGATACGGCCCTCCCCGCGGAAGACTGGCGAAGCAAGTACCTCACCTGGATCGATCGAGGGGAGCTACCCTTGGATCGGACCGAAGCGAGACGCATCGCCAGAAAGGCCAAGTCATTCATCGTGATTGGCGGCGAACTGTACAAGCGTGCCGCGTCTGGAATCCTGCAGCGATGCGTCCCCATCCCCGAGGGCCGCGAGTTGATCCGAGACATCCACGCGGGCGTATGTGGCCATCACGCAGCGCCGCGCACCCTCGTGGGCAACGCATTCCGCCAGGGCTTCTACTGGCCCACGGCGGTCGCCGACGCCAACGAAGTCATGCGCACCTGTGAAGGATGCCAGTTCTACACCCGCAAGACCCACCTTCCGGCTCACGCCCTTCAGACCATACCCATCACATGGCCGTTCGCCGTATGGGGATTAGACATCGTCGGGCCCCTGCGGAAGGCGCCCGGGGGCTACACGCATCTGTTGGTCGCAATCGACAAATTCTCGAAGTGGGTCGAGGCACGCCCCATTACCAACCTCAGATCCGAACAAGTCGTGTCATTCTTCACCGACATCGTCCACAGATTCGGGATGCCGAACTCCGTCATTACCGACAATGGCACCCAATTCACCGGCAGGAAATTCCTGGAGTTCTGCGACAACTACCACATCCGCGTGGACTGGGCGGCCGTCGCGCACCCGCAGACCAACGGCCAAGTGGAGCGCGCCAACGGCATGATTCTACAAGGCCTCAAGCCTAGGATCTTCGACAGACTGAGCAAGTTTGGTCGAAATTGGATTCAAGAGCTACCGTCGGTCATTTGGAGCCTCAGGACCACCCCGAGCAGAGCCACGGGATTCACGCCGTTCTTCCTCGTCTACGGCGCAGAGGCCGTCCTCCCCACAGACCTGGAATACGGATCGCCCAGGCTCAGGGCCTATCAAGAAAACTCGAACCAGCGGGCTCGCGAAGACTCGTTGGACCAAGTAGACGAAGCCCGCGATGTGGCGATGATGCACTCGGCGAGATACCAGCAAGCACTCCGGCGATACCAAGCCCAGAAAATCCGACGCCGTGACTTCAACGAGGGCGACCTAGTGTTGAGGCTACGACAGGACAATCGAGGCCGACACAAGCTATCGCCGCCATGGGAAGGGCCCTACGTCGTCGTCGAGCTGCTCAAGCCCGGCACATACAAGCTTGCAAATGAGCAGGGCAAAGTCTTCACCAACACTTGGAACATCCAACAGCTACGTCGCTTTTACCCTTAAAAAGTTCCAAGTCGATTTGTGCATGTCCGACGCCCCAGTCGGTTGTATATACGTTAAGATTGTGAATAAAGTCAAGGGTGACTCGGCTTTCCTCCGAAAACCAAGTCCTCCTCGGGGGCTACTACGGGGGGCACCCCCCCTAAACGGTCACATTTTTTCGCAAAAATCTTTTTTCCAAAAATGCAAAGTATGTCCCAACCCGGGAGCCTGGACAGAAAGAAGCAGGGCGCGAGCAGCCAAAAGGTAAAGACGGGTGAGTTAAGGACGGCCCACGCCTCCAGCAGGATATGGCTTCTCCTCCTCACCACTTTACCTTCAGGCTGCTCGCGAAAACGATCGATCCCAGCTGAAATTTGCCTAGGCGACGGGAAAGGACATAACGACATAAACAAAACGAGTCGCACTTAACTTACAAACGTCAAAAGTGAACTGTCTTATTACAAAAGCCACCTGGCTCAAATTCTGACCACAACCTAAGGGCCTCAGCGCCCGACTACTTTCAGGGCTCGAGGGGACCCGCGGGAGGAGCGTTCGGGAAGAGATCCTCCTCAAAGGCATCGGCGAGGTCCGCAGCAGCGTTCGTGGCAGCAGGTCGAGGCGGTTCACGTCGGCCTGCGCCCCGTCATCATCAAGATCGTCCGCGACAATGTAGCCCATGGCCAGCGCCGTAAGGTCAACGACGTAGTGCGACGTCACCACGCCGAGGGTCTTCTAGATGCCGAGACGGAGGGCGCCTTTCATGCGCTCGGCAACGCGACCGCCCAGAGCCCGAAGGCGGCTCGCCACCGAGCTCCCCGACGGACCGGCACCCTCGTCAATGTTGTGGCACGCTTCGAGAGCCGCCTGCTCCAGAAGTCCCAAATCCTGCTGGGATGAGTCATAGGCCGCCTGAAGCACTCCCACCTACGTCGCTGACTCCCCCAGGGCTTTCCGCAAACCTGAGAGAAAAAAGGGTAAGTCGAGAGCGGATCTCGGCAAACCTGATCAGCAAACAAAGGGCCGGGGGCGGCAACTCACCCTCGACCTGCTTCCTCTCCTTCTCGAGATCCGTACGCACGGCTTCGGCTTCCTGCTACAGCTGCAGGACCGAAGCGTCCCTCTCCGCGCTGGCAGTCCTCAAGGCCTCGACGGCGACGCCCCCCTGGACCAGCTCCCCGGTGAGCCGCTCGATCTCCGCCTCTCGGAGTTGAAGCGCAGCCCTGGCCTCTGTCAGCGCGATACACTCCTGGTGGAGCTGGGACTGCGCCTCCTCCCGCGCCGAGCGTTCGCGCTAGGTAGCGGACCGAGCATCCTCGAGCGCGGCTCGCCCTTGCTGGAGCTGAGTCTCCACCTGCGCACGCGCGCTGCGCTCCTGTCGGAGTTGGTCCTCCACCTCAGCGAGCGCCGTGACATTCTCCTGCAGGGCAGCACCCAGCTTCTCGACCTCTTGGGCCTTCTGCTCAGCCTGGGTCTGCCAGGACCGCGCCCCCTCGAGGGTCGTGCGGTCCTGCAGGAGTTGGGCCTGCGCCTCGGCAAGGGCTGTCTCCTTCTGCGCCAGTGAGGTCTGCGCCTCGACCAGGGCGTCGCGTGCCCTCTGCAGCTCGCCACTTGCCGTCGACAATGCCTCCTCCTTCTCCTGGAGCGTGGCCTTCACCTCCTCAACCTCCCTGGCTTTTTCCGCCGCCAAGGTACGCTGGTCGGTGTAGGCGTCCTCCACGCCCATGAGCTTGTACTCCAGCCAACCGTTGTCTTCCCGCAAGGCCTCCACCATGGCATCCAGGGACTCGTACTGTTCCCGGTACCAATCGAGGTCAGAGCTCAGCTCGGCGATGCGGTTGAACCTCTCGCCCGCCTGGCCCTGCAGCTCCTGCGGGTAGTAATGGGAAGGCAAGGAAGGGGATCAAGTCAGAAACGCTCAAACGAGAAAAGCGGGGGAGCAAGTGACGGTCAGACGGAGGTTCTTACCTGAAAGAGTTGGAGCGACCTGCCTCCGTGGAGCCGGAGCGCCTCGGTCAGAGCAGTGTTAAGAGAGGCGCCGTGAGCACGGAATTCCTGCCACAGTGCCTTCTCAGCCCTCGCCTCCTCGATCAGACTCCACGGCACCCCGGGGCGACGGAGCCTTCGCTCCCACTGCGGCACGTCAGCATCAGGCGCCGGGACCGCGGCACCGGACGTCGACGCCCCGGCACCAGGCGCCGGCTGCTGCGGTGTCACGCAGCCGTCGGACCGCACCACCAGTACCCCCGGCGCGGGCCCGGGGGCTGATCCGACCGCTACCCCCGTCCGGCCCCCTCTGGGGGTGGAACCACCATCAGCATGGGCCTCGGCCGCCCCGCGGCCCCCGACCCCCTGGCTCGCCGCGCGAGCCCGCTCTCGCCCTTGCTGAGCACCACGGGTCACCGTCGCTTCCTCCACCGCAGCTTCCTCCCGCTGCCGTGGCCTCGCGGCCGCGGCCGTGGCACGCGACGCCTCGCCTGTCGCCGCCACCCGTGGCATCCTCTTCGAGCGGGGCCTCGTCACTCGCGGCGTCCCCAGCTTGAGCGCCTTAACAGGCGCGAGGCTGGGGGTAGTGGGCGACGTCCTAATAACGGGAGGGAAGAAAGGTGGGTGACCGGATCATGATATCAAGAACACGGAGGATGGAACACAACGCGCCTTAAGTTGGAGAAACCCCGTTTGCGCTTCCTCGAGGGCTCTGGGGGCACCTCCCCAGAGCCTGCCGACGTCCTCGGCGGTGATCCTCCGACGGGCGGCACTGCGCCCGCCTCAGGGGTAGGCTCCGTGGCGACCCCCTCGACCCCTGGTGACGGGGGCGGCGCGAGTTCCCACCTATCAGAGGTGGTCCGCTCCCCCTTGCTCTCCTCCTCGTCCGAAGACGAGTTCACCGGCTCTGGCGGAGGGGAGAGGCCCTGCTGCTCCCGCAGCCGGTAGTCCTCTTTGTACCTACCGAGGCGCTCCTGCCTCCTGATCCTCTTCTCCTTCGCCCGGGCTGCTCGGTCCTGCTCCCTCTGTTGCCTGGCGCGGTTGTCGGTCTGCGACCGAGGCATCAGCGGATCTGACGTGGGGACATTGACGCCCACCCTCTGTCGCCAGCAGCCACCGTTAGGCCAAACACGGAGGTAATGAAAGCAAAAGGTGAAGGGACGGTACTCACCTGGCCAGCGTCAGGGAGCATCGCAAACGACCACAGGTCGTCGTCGCTGTTCCGCACCGCCTTGGGGTTCACTGCGCGCCTCGCCCCGCGTGGCCACGTACCCCCGGGCGAGCGGCTCCTCCAGCAACTGTGAACGCGCTAAGGACACGGGGTTGGCCGCCTCACTCATCTCAAAGATGAGGAGTTCCCTCTCCATGAGGGGAATGATCCGCTGGTGATGGAAGTTGGCGATGACGGATGCCACCGTCAGCCCGGTGTTCGCCAACTGGCTTATGGCATTGGTGAGAGGCTCGAGCCTCCTCTGCCTCGTCGGGGGTGACACCCCGTACGACCACGGGGTTGGCCTCTCCTTCAGCACCTTCCCGGTGTACGACGGAAGGCCGGCGCCGTCGTTGCGGAGGTAGAACCACCCCTTCTCCCAATCGGAGTTGTTCGACGTCATCGTGCACGGCAGGTACAACTCCCTCCGGGAGTCGCGCACCGAGAGCGTGAGGTCGCCGGCGTGGACCGCTCGGCGTGTCTTCCTCTCCCCTGTGACGAGTGTGTGGAGCTCGCCGAGGAAGAGGTGGACCCACAGGTCCCAGTGCGCAGGGATTCCCAAGAACCACTCACAGACGGCGACGAAGGAGGCCGCTTGTGAGATGACGTTGGGGGCGAAGTTGTGGAGCTCCACCCCGTAGTGGTAGCACAGCCGCAGCATGAACTTGCTCGCAGGGGTGTTGAAGCCACGCTCGTGCAGCCGCAGGAAGCTGACGATGTAACCCGGTGGAGGGTTCGGTTCCTGGTCCGACGACGGCGGGATCATCCACGCCGGGTTCGGGCCGTCGCCGGCCGTCGCCGGCCGGCGCCAGCTGACCGCCGAGCACCAGCCCCTCCAGTGACCGCCGATCCGCCGTTGACCGGGGCCACGGGAACGCGTCCAGCACTCGAATCGAAGACATGGCGGGGAAGGCGGAGGAGCGCGGGCGGCTACGGGAACGGAAGGGCGCGGACGGATCCGGGGCGGCGAGACGCACGGCGCAGAGGAAGATGAAGTGTGGGGAATGCGTGTGAATGGCAGAGGTAAGGAGTTCCTCCCCTGTTCTCCCCGCATTTTATAGAATCGGAAGGGGCGGAGTCCCCGGGAACACCGCGCGCGGCGGCAGTTAATGCGGCCGACACCCCACGTCGCTGACGCCCGGGCCCCACCGTGCCGAAACGACCGCGCACACGCGCACGCGCCATGATTACCGCGCAGTAACCCAGGGGACGCAGCGCCCCGTCTCATCGCCTCCCCACGTTGCCCACGTCGCACCGCCTAAAAAGGAGCGCCCACTCCGCACGACCCGCGCCACGTCGATCGTTTGTCAACGACAGGGGTTCCTTCTCGTGTAAGGATGGCCCTCTGTGAAACTCGAGCCGAGAACTCGAGGGCCGACCCCTCGACGGGACACGACGACGCCCCGATCCAAAGCAGGTTGTGGCCGCAAGGCCACGGCCTGTCGATAGGCCCTCGAAGAACGAACTCGATGATCCCCGGGGCTCAGGCCCGTATAGCTCTACTGATCAGCGGCTCGAGGCCCAGCCTGCTGAGGGTACGATGGGCGCCGCAGATGCCCCTCGAACTAGGGATTTACTGATTAGCGGCTCGAGACCCAGCCCGCTGAGGGTACGATGGGCGCCGCAGATGCACCTCGATCTGGGGATTTACTGATCAGTGACTCGAAGCTGAACTCGATGACAGTTCGGTAAGTGCCACAGATCGACCAAGACGGGGGCACCCGGTGCCACCCCGCAAAGGCCCTACTAATCAGAGGTACGGAGCCTGACCCCCGACGGGTTCGAACAGGCGCCTCAGATTAACAGAGTCAGGGACGACCAGGGCGCGTGCGATCGAGCCAGTCCTCGAACTCAAAGGTTCGAGGGCGCCCCATAGTTCGTGTTCAAGGCCGAACGAGGGCAGCTAGTCGAGGGATCCCATCGAGGGAGAGCTTTCGCGCCCTCGGTCCTAATCGAACGGGACCGAGCCCTGCCTAGCATACCCACGTAAAGTGCTCTCATGGACGTGTCTCCGGACCACGAGCCGACCCTTATCGAACGGGGCACGGACGTCCACTTGAATTACCCGTCAACAGCTCAACGAGGGATGGCAACACCCTCGAGGGGCGTACGGCCACTGCCCTGACGCGCGCCCATGATGGTGCCGTGGCGCAGGGTAGGCAGAGCACGTTCCCTCCGTCCCTCCGGCACTGTGCGGCCATCCCCAGCCCTGTGCCACCATCCCGGGCACTGTGGAACCATCCCCGGTGCTGTGGAGCCCTGTTCCGATGGGACACCGC
This sequence comes from Cenchrus fungigraminus, assembly GCA_036936925.1. Taxonomy (NCBI): domain Eukaryota; kingdom Viridiplantae; phylum Streptophyta; class Magnoliopsida; order Poales; family Poaceae; genus Cenchrus; species Cenchrus fungigraminus. Next base: position 28,521,635 of record CM072775.1, read on the forward strand.
CACGCCGGCCCCTGTGTGGCATGGGCGCTCACGCCATCGAGGCCCTCGAAAGGGCATGGGGGCACTCTCGAAAGGTGTACGGACGGCGAGCAGGCACGCACACTGACCGGCACCGCCGTACGAGCGGCGTGCGCCGCGTCCCCTCCACCGACTCCGGCGCCGCCCGGCCATCCCGGGCGCTGTGCAACTGACCCGGGGGCTGTGCGGCCAGCACCAGCACTGTGCCGCCATCCCCACCGCTGTGCGACGGCACACACGACACTGTGCGAACATGCCGATGACGCACCGCCGTCCCGCGCCACCAACTCCGGCCCTTCCTCCGGCGGACAGGACCTCAATCCAACGGGGCCGCCCCTCGAAGTCAAAGCAGGATGGGTCACGACGACCGACACGACGCCCGCGGAAGCCGGACGACGCCACCAACTCGCACCAGGAACCATGACGCGCGGGACAAGACCGCCGGCGCCATGCTTATTAATACATAACCACTGTATCGGCTGCTGTGCAGCATCCTGTAACTGCCCTCCCTTAGCCTATAAAAGGGAGAGGCAGAGCCCCCTGCGCGGGGGGACGACGATCGGCATCACTTCTCACCCACATTCACCCGCTCACTCATTTCCTTGATATTGGCACTCTGCCTCAATCATCTAGCAGGGACTTAGAGGCCTTTCCTCCTCTCCCGCCTAGCTTGTAGCCCCCCTCTACAGGCACCACGGTGCATTGCAATACAGCGCTCAAGCGCAACCTGCTGGACGTACGGCCCCACGGCCGGAACCAGGATAAATCCGTGTCCCCGCATTGCTTAGCACCGGCCATCGAGAGACCGATCACAGCGCATTTCACTAGTTAGTGTCGGGACTAATCTCAACACCGATAGTAATCGTTTATCTAAATTCCCTAAGGCACGTTAGGACTAGCAGCGGCACAAAGTAGTATTTGTGTCGTACGTGCCATTGTTTGTTTATGTGATTCGTCGTTAAGTATCAATAGTTTGTCGTTAAGTATCAATGGTTCAAAATAATGAAACTTACCAGAAAAAAACTACCGCCGTAGGGCACGGTGGCCTACGGTGATTGCTGGAGGCCATGCTGCCGCCTGGCGGTTAGTCCTACCACCGCCGTGTGGCACCTCTAGCGCCGTGTGCTACGGCGGTAGGTGCCCTTGCCAGTGGGCCACGGCAACTGCCGTCGTGCCGCACGGCGGTAGGAACCGGGGTACGGCGGCAGTAGTATAGATCTGCTAAATTTTTGGCGGACCATTTATTTTTGCAAAATAAAGAAAAAAAATATAAAAAAAATTCCCCGTTCCCTCTCTCTCCCTCTATAGTTTCTCTCTCCTCCGCCACTCCCGAGTCTTCGCCAATAGCAGTAGCAGCCAGCACACTACGCTTCCCTCTCCCACTCTCGTTCTCGCCAATCCATCCTCCTCGCCGTGCGCGCGCGGGAGCGCTAGGAGTCTGGAGATCTCTCGCCGCGCTCCCGAGATCCGGACCGATCCACACCTGCCGCCGCGCATCCTCGCCCGGCGGTTGGGCGCGCCGCCGCCGCCGGTCCGCTCCCTCCCGCGGCGAATCGGGGGAAGCGGTTAGTGAGCGGGTAGCCCTGTGCCCTGCTCGCCTCCCGCGCTAGCCGAGTCGAGCAATGACCCACCGGCGGCGGCGATGATGAGGCGCGTCGCGTGGTGGGCGACCCTGCTCGTGGCCGCCGCCGCCTTGTTTGGCGCCCAAGGGGACAGCGTCCTCCCCGCGCTCGCGTTGACGCCCGAGCCACGTCACGACGACCGGTTCGCGCTGGTTCCTGTTGAGGTCGGTGGCGGCGTCGATGGCGGCGGGGCCGCGGCGGGGCTGCGCGGGGAGCTTCCGTGCCAGACGCACTCGGCGAACTCGAGGACCTGCGAGGAGCTGAACGGCTCCGGGTCGTTCAACACCACTTGCGTCATCAGCTCCAGCTCTTCGCTGGACGGTGATCTGTGTGTGTACGGCGACGGGCGCGTGGAGATTCGGCCCAATGTAAAGATCATCTGCCCCGTCAGGGGATGCTTAATCACCGTCAATGTCTCCGGGAGCATCAGGATCGGTGAGCATGTCGAGGTGATTGCGGGCTCAGTTAGCCTTGACGCGGCCAATCTGTCCTTGGACCACCACTCTACCATCAACACCACTGCCCTTGCTGGGGAGCCTCCTCCCCAGACGAGTGGGACGCCGCACAGTCTGGAGGCAGCTGGCGGGGGACATGGCGGGAGGGGTGCGTCCTGTAAGGTGTCCAATGACACCAACTGGGGAGGTGATGTGTATGCATGGTCGACGTTGGCATGGCCCTGGAGCTACGGCAGCATGGGTGGTAGCATGTCGGCTGGTCAGCAATTCGGAGGGTATGGTGGAGGCCGTGTCATGCTTAGGACGAGGACCTTCATGAATATTGATGCGCATGTGCTTGCTGAGGGTGGTGTTGGCAGTCTCAAAGGAGGGGGTGGGTCTGGCGGAAGCATTATAATACATGCTTTCAAGCTGTAAGATCTACATAACTCAAACTTATGCCTGTTTTACTATTTACCATGGCAATCTAAATTTTCTGGCGTATCCGAAACTTTGTCCTCTTTAGTATTGGTATATATACTTGGACGACTGGTTCTGCAGTTATCACCAGCGAGAAAAAGCCACTGCAACCATTATGCGTTTAACAAGGTCATTCCGAACTTTTGCGGATTCTCCAATATGCCAGTCACCATGATGTCTACCTTTAGGACCAATGTGGACTTATTGTTTTTTCTTTTTCTTGACCTCTCTCAGCTGTTCTCCATAATCATGAAATCTTTGTAGTTGCGACCACCTTGGCCTATTCTGTGCGGCATGCTGCCTTTTATGACTTTTTTTTTGCGAGGAAAAAAAGCAATTAACTTGGAGAAAGTTTAGCTGACCACAGAAGGAACACGTGATACACAGCGATGAACTTGTTCTTTGCTTTATGAGAGGAACTATAGGCAGTCAACTTTGATCTAGTCCTTCTCTCTCCGTACATTGATCAGGTGATCGTGCCAATAGGTTGGGTCAGATAAAGATTCACAGCGAGCAATGCTAAACCACAAGACTGAAATTTAAGTGATGAACCATGCAGTGTGACCAAGAAAAAAAGGAATGGATTAGAGGCGGGAACTGTTGCACAGAAAACGCCTCTGGGAGATATATGCACTTGAAGGTCCCACTAGGGATGAAGAGGAAGAACGGAAGGGTCTTTTTGTCCAATGTCACAAACTTCAGTGGTGGATGTCATGGTATTTTGTAGAGTCTCAAGGGTTTGTAATGGCAGTTTTCAAAGCCTTATGGTTGCTGTGGCTTTTCTCAAACTGGTTGATGATTGCGGTGACATTACCCATTTTTTCCATATTTATTTTATTATATAATTTCCTGTCAGTTCCAATGGTATTTGTCAGCAGGGGGGGGGGGGGGGGGTAATACCTGGTGAATTGCTTTTGGAAATCATATCATACTAGTCAAAGGCTTAGCTCATTTAGCGAAATAGTCCTATATTCTGCCTGAGTTTTCTCATTAACCTAGTTTTTCCCCTTGCAAACCTTTTGATGTGATGCACACTAAGAAATTTACAGCTTTGGTACGAACCGCAATATCTATTTTTAGCATAGGATGGATCTGCATGCTCATGCTGCACGATTTGGTTGGAACTTGGAAGTACACACTTTTTTAGAAAGGATGTCTCTATTTAAAGAAATGGAAGTGGAAAAGATATGAAGTTCTTGCAACTTGTAGCTAGGGTTCATGGTCAATCCAGTAATTGTTTCTATAATTGTTAGTGTAAGTACAAACTTGACCCTGTCAATATATTTGATATTCATAAACATTCCCCTCTTCTTAGATACGGAAATGGTACAATAAGTGCTGCTGGTGGTAATGGATGGGGTGGTGGTGGTGGTGGGAGGATATCCATGGATTGTTACAGCATTCAACAAGATCTGGAAATTACAGTTCATGGTTAGTATTTTGTGACCTTAGTTTTTTATGCAAAGTGTTGTGTAGAAAAGAGTATTTGTGTTATGACCTTGAACGTCGGCAATACGGCGACGCGCGCCCACGCCTAGAGCAGTTATCGTTTTCATTCAGCAGTTGTTGTTTCGTTTAGTTTGTAATCGTAGCAGTTTGTGTGTGGAACTTATATGTACTGAACTATTCGTAATGCAAGGCATGCTTGGAGATCAATTAGATCTCCTGGCGTCTGTGTGCAACTGCCCTCTCTCTGCTTCTCGTGCCTTCACGCCCGACGCCGGCCGCCAGGACGGCGTCGCGTGGCCGCCGCCGCCGGGAGCCGAGTCCCCGACCCCCAACCAGCCACGAATACAACCTGAGAAACTCCAGTTCCAACAATCTGGTATCAGACGCCTTTGAGATGTCTGGGACTTCCGCCGCCGCCAATTCGTCTGTCCCGTTCGTCGCCACCACCTCTGCTCCCTTCATCGCCCCCACCACCGCGCCAGCGCTGCCCGTTTCCACCTCGCCACTGCCTTCCGCTCCGCCTGCCACCACCGTGGTGCCTGTCGCCGCGATTGATTCCCTCACCACCGCCATCTACAACTTGCAGCAGCAGATCGGCCACTTCGCATCACGCCTCACGGCGGTTGAAGTCCAGTCGCCATCGACGTCCGCCCATCTTCGCGCGCCGTGGCTGCCCTACATGGCCGCCGCGAACGAGGTCTCCGCAGCGCTGCCTTCTCCTGCACCAGGTACCACCGTGGAACCGCTCACCCTGGCCGCTGCCTCCGTTTTCTCATCTGCACCGCCAGCCTCCACTGCAGCAGCCACGATATGGCCGTTCGGCATGCCCGGCTACGGCGGCATTCCGCCGGCGTCGTCGGTCATCATCCACACCGCGCCGCCCAACCAATCGCCGCATTCCCTGCGCCAAATCAGCGCTTCTCAGCCACTCCCAATCCACCAAATCCCCTTCCCCCACTCCCCGTCTGTCATTCCAATCCTCCAAGAACCACCAACTGGTTACCTTGACCATGCTCGGGCACTAGCTTACCCAGCCACAACCCCCAAGTATCAGAAGTGGTCCTTTCCCACCTACGATGGCACTGAAGATCCCCTTGGTTGGCTCAATCGATGTGAACATTTCTTCCGCGCTCAACACACGACTGAAGGGGACAAAGTGGAGATAGCATCATTTCATCTGACAGGAGTTGCACAACACTGGTTTTACATGCTTGACCGTGACACTGGTGGCCAAAACTCTATTAGCTGGACTCTCTTTCGCACTCTCTGTCAACAGCGATTTGGTCCTCCTCTAAGCACCAATAATTTGGCTGATTTAGCAAGACTTCAGTTCCAAGGTTCTGTGGCAGAGTATCAGGAAGTTTTTCAGGGTAAAATGGCTCATGTTGGATATTTAACACCTGAACAGCAGGTGCAATTGTTCACTGGTGGTCTTCCGGATCCTATCCGCACTGACGTTGAACTCCAAGCCCCTACCGATCTTCAGCATGCTATGTATCTGGCTCGCGCATATGAGCGTCGTACTGTTCCGTCTTCGACAATGGTGGCAGCAAGAGACCGCTTTGCTTCAAGATCTCAGCCGTCACCACAAGTCTCCATGTCAGTGGCCTCTACTACAGCATTGATCACAACCACAACATCAGTACCATCGGCACCACAGGCAGCAGGGCCTCAGAGGCCGTGTCGGCGCCTCACCCCAACTGAAATGGCTGAACGACGACGGCAAGGATTATGTTACAACTGTGATGAACAATATGTGCGAGGACATAAGTGCCCACGTCTATTTTACTTGGAAGTTTCAGACTATGATGCCTCCAATATCCTACTGCCGGACACTGATCAGGACAAGGATGATCAGCCCCCATTAATCTCCTTCAGTGCCATCACAGGTATTCATCATGAAGAAACTATGAAGCTTCACGTTACCATTGGCAATCACAAGTTGACAGTCCTTCTTGACTCGGGGTCAACACACAACTTCATTAGTGGTTCAGCAGCACAACATCTTGGCCTACACTTACAGAGCAGCCTAGGAGCTACTGTCATTGTTGCCAATGGAGCTCGGGTTTCCTGCCAAGGATTGGTACGAGATCTTGCCTTTTGCATTGGGCAGGAATGTTTTTCTCTGGATGCTTACACAATTCCCCTAGATTACTATGACATGGTTCTGGGTATCCCCTTCTTGAAAAATCTGGGTCCTATCTTATGGGATTTTGATGACTTGTGCATGGCCTTTTGGCATCATGGCCGTCGAGTGTTTTGGAAAGGCATTGGTTCTGATCGATGGGATATACCATCCACCCGCAGGGTTCATTCACTCACTCAGTTGGGCACCACACTACTGACCAGTTTTCCCTTTGCATTATCGCCTGCCTCAACAACCTTCCAAATTCTGTCCCATTCAGTGTGGCGAGATCTCTTTACATCAGCAACTGCAGTACCACCATACAATTTCTGTACACTGCAACAAACTGAACTAGCATCACAATACTCCATTCTGTCAGCACAAGGCCTCACAGCACAACCTACATCTCCATGCTCAGCACCTATAATTCTCAACAAGCAACAAGTAACATGGGAAATTTGTGTTGACTACTCTGCACTCAGTGACCAGACTGTCCAGGCCACATTTCCCACTCATATTGTTGACGACTTATTGGATGAGTTTGTCATGCCCTTTGGACTCTCTCATGCACCAGCAAAATTCCAAAGTTTAATCACTCAAGTGCTTCAACGCTTCCTGCACACTACAACAATGGAGAGCTTGCCGAACAACAAGGATGTGTTTCAGGTGGGCGTGCTTCAACCTTTTCATGGTGAACAACTTGCTACGCAACCAGAATCAGCTCCACATCACCATGGACGCCTCCTGCATGCACCAGAACGTGTCCTCCGCTCTCAACTCCGACGCGGCGTTTGGCAAATGGACAACCATGCCTGAAGCTGCAGCAACATGGGAACCCGTCGACGCATTTCGTGCAGCTCATCCCACGTTCCAGCTCGAGGACGAGCTGTTTGTCGAGGGAGGGAGAGATGTTATGACCGGCAATGTGTACGAGAGAAGACGCCGTGGCTGAACGTCGGCAATACGGCGACGCGCGCCCACGCCTAGAGCAGTTATCGTTTTCATTCAGCAGTTGTTGTTTCGTTTAGTTTGTAATCGTAGCAGTTTGTGTGTGGAACTTATATGTACTGAACTATTCGTAATGCAAGGCATGCTTGGAGATCAATTAGATCTCCTGGCGTCTGTGTGCAACTGCCCTCTCTCTGCTTCTCGTGCCTTCACGCCCGACGCCGGCCGCCAGGACGGCGTCGTGTGGCCGCCGCCGCCGGGAGCCGAGTCCCCGACCCCCAACCAGCCACGAATACAACCTGAGAAACTCCAGTTCCAACAATTTGTCATGAATGAATGGATACAAGTAACATTTTGTGCGGTGTATTTGTTGATTGTAACACTAACAACAAATTTTACTCCGGGAATTGGGGATGTAGCATGCTGGTATGCCATTTGCAGAAATAGCTCTGCTGAGACATTCTGTTGAATTGATTACAACAAAAACAACATATCCTTTCAGTCCCAAGCAAGTTGGGGTAGGCTAGAGTTGAAACCCAACTAGAGCCACATAAATAGCTGTTGTCCAAGCACTCCTATCCAGGGCTAAATCTTTGGGTATATTACATCCCTTCAAATCTCCTTCTGTCGCCTCTTCCCATGTCAATTTTGGTCTTCCTCTTCATCTCACATTATTGTCCCGCCTTAGGGTTCCACTAGGCACCGGTGCCTCGGGAGGCCTCCGTTGAACATGTCCAAACCATCTCAGTTGGTGTTGGATAAGCTTTTCTTCAGTTGGTGCTACCCCTAACCTCTTACGCATATCCTCATTCCGGACAATTCTGCCGAATTGATTACAATAAAAAATATTTTTGTTGCTCACAATTAGGTGCTGCGCAGTTATAATATAAGGCTGTGGTCAGAGTAAATTTCATATTAATTGTTAGGAGGGTCAACTTATGCTCACTTAGTTCAGAACTGTTTTGCATATCAATAATTGCCACACTACTACGTAAAAGTAGCATTCTCGCATGCATACATGTAGGATTGAGTGTCAGAGCCTCAGCGGTATACACTTTCAATGTACAATGTAAGCTTTATGTGCCTATTATCAGTTTAGAGGAAAGTCTCACATCATCTTTTGCAAGCAGACGTATTGAGATAAGGGAAAACTAGTCTCATGGCATCCAAAGATCGCGATATCTGGAAAATACCATCAAACTTTCGCTGCTCCGTAAAATACTATCCAAAGAATACAATGTTACCTAGATATAGCATTCCATCACGATTCCAGCAGACGTCGTCGCCTCCCTCCGTCAAGCTCTTCTCCTTCTTCCTCATTTGAACGTGGCCGCTGCCTCTGCTTCATTCTGGTGGGACCCGTCGCTCGTCCAGCCAAACCCGCCCCGGCCCTGCCAAATCCGCCGCTGCCGCCGAGCCGCACGGTTCTAGGCTGCTATCGCCCCGCCCCCTCCCGGACGACCTGCTGCTGCCGCGCTGCTCGGCCATGGCGCTATGGTGGGCGAGGAGTGGAGGATGGGAGCGCAAGACGGGCAGCACGCCAGCACAGGACAAGGACGGACCAGAGACTCCGAGCTGCGGGAACTGTGGGCCGCCACTCGTAGATGGAGGACCTCCAGCGAGCTCGATCTCCGCCCCACGACTGTGCCTAGCCGCCGCCTGAGCTCCCCCACCCCGGCAGCATCACGCGGAGGAGGAGGAGAAGCTTCGCATGGCCCCGTCGTCGCCTATATGCGCGATGCCTCAGGCCCACAACTAGCCTAGGACTAGGGGCCAGCACGGCCCTGCCTGGCTGCCTCATCCTCGCCTGCCCCTAGCATCTGCGTCACGCTGCCGTGCTCAATCTTGCTCCTGGAGTTGCCTGGCGGCGGGACAGAGAACGATAGAAGGGAACCGATAGCTTAGCTTGACGGAGGCGACGGCGTGTGCTGCAATCGCGACGGAATGCTATATCTAGGTAACGTTGCATTGTTTGGATGGTATTTTACGGAGCAGCGAAAGTTTGATGGTATGTTCCGGATATCGCGATCTTTCAATGGTATGAGACCAATTTTCCCTTGAGATAATGTCTGCTTTTTGTCTTGGTTAGTTGAACTTCGGAATTATAGGAACTTAGGATATATGTGGAACCCTAATTGTTCTGCTTAAACTACTTCCACAGGCACCTTATGGACTGAGTAAGTCCATGCGCCACTCATCTGTCTTTTTTTGGCACAAATGTTGTTAGTTTCTTGATCTCTGTATTTTCCTTTTTCTCTCATTCTTTTATTTCTTCCTTTCTACTACCCATCTAGGAATTGTATGAGGACAGTTATTTCTTTCTCATATAATACAATATTGTGCATCACTCCTGCTTATTCAAGGAAAGAAAAATATGTCCACGTTGCCTTTTTTTTGTTGTTGTTGCTTATTCAAGGAAATGAAGGGGAGGTATAAAGGGTGATTTGGGTCACACCTAGGGCCGTGGCTGTAGTGGCTCTAGGGTCAAATCCGCCCCTGGGTTAGGTAAAAGAAGGTAGATTGGGAATGGGATGTAAAGGCCACATTTCTTACTCATTCTAAACCATGGCATGAGGTGGGATATGTTTGTGATAAAGATGAAAAATATAGGAAATTACATATTTGCCCTTTATTATATTGCTCATTGGTAGTTCTTTGAATTGAAAGGGTATTGTCATCATTTGTATTATTTTTCCCTATCCCTATCCCATAACAAACTGTTATGATTTCTCGTTATCCATTCAAAACCTGGTATGAGGTCGGGTATGTTTGGGATAAAGATGAGAACAATACATATTTGCCCTTTATTATATTGCTCCTTATTGTTTTTTTTTCAATTGAAAGGGTATTCTCATCATTTCTCCTTTTCCCTATCCCTATCCCATAACAAACTGTTATGATTTCTCATTTATCCATTCTCAGTGTTAAATCATTTCCCCCTACTGATCCAAGTGATAAACAACAACAAAAAAAGCCCCTAGATATTACTGTTATTATTTCTCGTTGTTCATGCTCAGTGTTCGATAAATGTTTGTTAATACAATGTGTGCATTTTCCTTTCCTAACCTTCTCGTTTGTAATTCCTCTTTTTGTCACTCTGTCCTTCATTGATATCATTCTTTTCAAAATACATCAGGTGGCCAGAGTTTCGGGTGTGCTCAGAATGCTGGTGGAGCAGGTACAATATATGATAGATCATTACAGACTCTGAAGGTGAGCAATGGAAATTTCACCACACACACCGAAACTCCATTGCTTGGTTTTCCAATGACTAGACTCTGGTCCAATGTGCTTGTGGAGTGCAACGCACGAGTGCTGGTTCCTTTGTTGTGGTCCAGAGTACAGGTTTGTTCAAGAGCCAATTAACATCTTATTAACAATTTTCTGTTATGTCTATGCGTATGTAGATCTCTGAGATTCTTGGTTGCATTTATGCCACACCAATTTCCAAATTTTTTAATGGGTATTTCCACTTTAATAAGAGGTCAAAGTCAAACTTTATGACATGCAACCTAAAATTTAACATATCAAATTTAAAATGCCCTTTGCAACAAGCTAATGGCTTGTAAAGTGGTGCTAGAACTTGGGCTTTGAAACATATATCATCTTGATCCAAATTATTTAATTAAAGTACTAGTCTTATTGTGTTTTTTTCTCGAAAGACGCAGGAGAACTACGCTTCATTATATTAAGAAGAAAAAGGGAAAAATTCCCTAAGTACAAGAGACAAAACCCAACGCAATGCAACACACACCACACACACAGGCACCGCAGGCTCCACACGAGAGCGGCGTGGTACTTAGGGAAAAAACAACGCCTCCGGTGAAAAATTCCCTAGGTCTACCGCAGGCTCCACATGAGAGCGGCGTGGTGGAGGTGGTGACGACTCCGGTGGAGGTGGCGAAGGTGGTGGCGACAGCTCCGGTGGAGGTGGCGGAGCCGTCGAGCGGCGCGCAAAGACGCGCACAGGGTCCACATAGCGTGCAGGAGCCTCCGGGACCGGAGCCGGAGGAGGCTGGTTCGGTGCCGGCACCGAACGACGCCAATACACTTGCATCGGCTCGGCGTAGCGTGCAGGGGCGCCGGGGCCGCGCGTGGCGCAGCAGGAGGTACCGGGTCCGCGCAGGACGTGGTAGGGGGCACCGGGGCCGCGCGTGACGCGGCAGAGGGCACCGGAGATGATGGTGCACCGCGGAAACCTGCTGGAAAGGAAAAAATAGAAATGGGTGGCTGAACCACCCAGGTCAGAAAACAGAGACGCCAACTCAGGGTCAGGAGAAGGTGTAGAGGAGGTGGAGTAGGGGAAATCCGACTCGTCGAACACGTGTCGGGAGATAAGGACTCGGTGAGAGGTGACGTCGAAGCAACTTACCCCCTTGTGGTCAGGAGAGTAACCAAGGAACACACAACGTGTCGAGCGGGGCACCAGTTTGTGAGGAGCAGTGGCGGTGATGTTAGGGTAACAAGCACAGCTGAAGACACGAAGGTGATCGTAGCTAGGACGGGTACCATAGAGAGCATGGTGAGGGGCGGGAGCAGGGGAGGCAGTAGAAGGAAGACAATTGAGCAAGTAGGTGGCGGTGTGAAGACTCTCCGCCCAGAAGCGCGGGGGCAAAGAGGCCTGGATCAGAAGGGTGCGCATGACATCGTTCGTGGTACGAATCATCTGCTCAGCCTTGCCGTTCTGGGGAGAAGTGTACGGACAAGACATGCGCAGCTGAACACACCGAGAGAGGAAGAAGGAGCGGGAGGTGTGGTTATCAAACTCGTGCCTATTGTCACACTGGACGGCCTTAACGGTGAGGCCGAACTGAGTGGACACCCAGGCAAAGAAGTGGAGGAGGAGGGTGGGGAAAGTCTCAGACTTGGCACGCAGCGGAAAAGTCCAAGAGTAATGGGAGAAATCATCAACCACCACGAGATAGTATTTATAACCAGAAATGCTTGGTACAGGAGATGTTAAGAGATCATAGTGAATAAAATCAACAGCATGCATCGCATGCGAAGAAGAAGAAAAAGGTAGTCTAACATGACGACCTAGCTGGCACGCATGACAGAGATGCTCAGTAGGAGTCCTAGTACAGGAGACATCTGCACTACGACTGAGCTGAGCCAAAACATCTCTGTCGGGGTGACCAAGACGGCGATGCCAGGTGGTGGAAGACGGAGTCGCGGTAAGAGCAGCTGACGAAGAAGACGATGGTGAAGATGAAGCAGCGGAAGACGGAAGGCGAAGAGTGTAAAGGGGCCCCGAGCTGTCACATCGGAGGAGCGGACGCCGGGAAGCCAAATCCTTCACAGACCAGAAGTGTCAAATTCAACAGAACAAGAATTGTCAGTTGTGAATTGGCGAATGGAAAGAAGATTGTGGACCATCTGAGGAGCAACAAGAACATTGGAAAGACGAAAAGGACCAGGAGCAGAACCCACGGAGGTGACAGGAAGACAAGACCCATCACCAACCACGATAGAAGGACAAGAGGGAAGTGGGGGTCGGATAGAAGAGAGAATACCATCATCTGGGGGTGGTATGGTAGGAGGCACCCGAGTCTGCGATCCACTCAGTGCTGACCGCGGTGTCAACCTCACGGTGATAAGGACTGCGCCAGAGCAGCTTGATCCCACCCCCAGGCCAAGTCGGAGGCTGGCTGGGCTGAGTGGGTGGAGTCCAGGACGATGCGAAAGGAGCAGCACCAGTGAACATGGCGGCCGACTGGAGCTGAGGACGAGAGCCCCCTTCCTGACCCTGAAAGGGCCACATCGAGATGCGCCCTGACCACGGGTTGTTGAAGGATGGCCAGGGTGTACCTCCAGGAGCAAGGGCGGGGGCAAGGGTCGGAGCTTGAGCAGGCGTGGTCCGACGGCCCACACCAGCCCCACCACCACCACGTCTCCCCCGGCAGCCTCGGCGACCACCACGCCCCCCTCACCCCCGCTCGGCCCGGGGGGAGGAGCACCAAGGAGAGAGTCGGAAGACGTCGGTGGACGTCGGTGTAGCCATGAGTGCCTTGGAGGAGGTGGAGGACGAGGACGAGTCGGGCACGTGGATGCCTCTGGTGAGCTCCTCCAGGGCGAGGTCATCCCGGACCTGCATGAAGGTGGGAAAGAGCTTCTGGCAGGTGATCCATGTCCGCAGGTGGTCATAGTTGCTGTTGAGACCCCGCAAGACATTGAGCACCAAGACCCGGTCAGCCACCGGGTACCCGAGGTCACGAAGAGCATCAGCCTTACTCTTCATCTTCCTGCAGAACTCGCCCACGGAAAGATCGCTCTGCTCGAAGGAGCGTTGCCGAGGAACTGGCCCTCAAGCGCCAGCCAGGCCTGGTGCGCGGTGCCGTTGTGAGCCATGATGACGTCCTGCAGATCTAGGGAGATGGTCCCAAAGATGGCCCGGCCTACGCGGTGGCGGGTCCACGGGAGAGGGAGGCGCGGTCGTGGCCATGAGCGCCTGGGCAGGAGAACCGTGGGTCACGACGGCGTAGGAAGGGAGAAGGGGGGAGGAAGAGAGGGGAAGCGGCGGCGCCGGCGCCGGCGGCCAGCCTGCCATGGACGGCGGCTGCGGCTGCTAGAGGAGGAGAGAAAACCTAGCTGATACCATGTAGGAGGAAATGATTCGGTGTATTCCTCCAAACCCTAGAAGGGTAGGCAATATAGTAGCTGTACATCTGCCTCTAGATGGGCCTTATACACAGGCCATATGGGCCATACTCATATACACTAACATGCACCATTGTCAACTTTCCGTTGGTTCAGGGAAACACTTGTGCTATTACATATACTGAAAATTTCACTATATTCTTTCAGATTGATCTAGCAAAGAGTACGAGACATTATCAGATTTGTTTACTATGCAATTTCCAGAATTGTATTTATGTCCATTGATTCCCTTTAGCTGATCATTTTATTTCTTCCTATATTCCTATACTACCACTCTGTTGCATACAAGCATTTCTATTGGTATATTTGCTCACTCGTCACTATTTTCTTACTGTCACACCAATTTGCTTTGGGTTGTCAGGTGACAGGTCAAATTAGGCTACTTACTAAGGGCAGCATCTGCTTTGGGTTATCAGAAAATCCAATATCGGAATTTGAGCTGGTTGCTGAAGAGCTTTTAATGAGCGACTCTGTTATAAAGGTAAAATGCTCATTGCCTTAAGATTTTTTTCTTTCCTTTCATGGGTCTCCTAAGTAAATAGGCAAAATAGTCATCTTGGTCTCTGAACCTTGCACTGAGTGTCAAGTTCGGTCCTCAACTTCCATATTGGTCAATCTAGTCCCTCTACCGAGTTGCATGCCCGACCAGTTCAACCCAAAAGCTTAGGATGTGTTTTGAAGGACTAAATTGATCAATCTGAAAGTTGAAGGACGAACATGACCCTTGGTGCAAAGTTCAAGGACCATGTAGAAGGATAGAATTGGTATAACTGATGGATGTATTGCATTGAGACCTCAGCTGATATATATGAGAGTACAAGGTTTGGGGTGCAAGGCAACCCCGGATACATATGGCAGTCTACGATACATATATCTAACCTTGCAAATATACTCTAACACCCCCCTACAGTCACAGCGGGAGCACCGCAGACGGTAAGACTGGAGAAGAAGCCAAAGGCGAGGGCCGACAGACTGACATCCCCCCGCAGTTGGAACGTCGGTGCGGTGCAGGCGCTGCGTCTGGAGAGAAAACCGGCGAGTAACTGATGCGGATGGTAACCCTTTGTGCTGATGTTGATGAAGCCGAACTGGAGGGTGAATAGCCGTGGTCGATGATGCCGTGCGTAGGGTAGCTGTGGTCGACGTGGAGCTGTCGAGATTGCTGAGGGTAAGGAGCCGCACAGGAAGCCGCGGGCGCTCGAGGAGGCGTCGTGATGACAGTGACGCGAAGGGGAAGCCACCAAGGACGAAGACGGCGACGCGTCGAGGCCTTCGAAGAGGGGGTCGATGCCCAAGTCGATGCAGTCAAGAGCCGATGGGCGAGACATTCTTGGGTTTGCCAGGCTCGAAAACACCTCGGGGGCGATGGCACGCACCGGTGTTGTCAATACCGGACGTGCAAGGGAGGGTGCACCACTAGGCGCGAACGTCTGAGGGATCAGTAGAGAAGGCCTCCACAACGGTCGTAGGTGCACAATGGCGGGGTAGAAAATGCCAATGCAGCCCACAGTTGTCGGAGTAGACGAAGGGGTAGAACAAGACGGCGACGGTGGCGACGAGGTGGTGCTAGACGAAGCGAAGAGGTGAACCCGGACGATCTAGCGCAAGGCTTGATGATCCGGATGACGCGACGGCGGAGCTCGAAGGAGACGACGAAGAACTTGAACAACTTGATGAAGACCATGCGCGCAAGACACGTACTGACGTAGTCGTAGACGAAGTCGAGGACGTAGTCGACAGCGATGAAGATGCAGCCGCAATCCTCGTGTCGGTGAAGGTGCACGCGTACTGAATACACCTGTCCTAGATCCGTACGTGTCGCGATCGTATGCCGGTCGGCTGATCAGACCGAGGGCGCATGTACGAGATGACGGTCGACGATGCCGCGCAGATCGGAGTCATGGCGGAGAAGTCGGGGACGACCAGCATGGAGACCGTGTTGCGGAAGGTCCTGGCGGCGCTGCGGGAGGGGCCCCTACGCACACCGCACACCAGTCCGGGTGACACGGGTGTTGACGAAGAACAACCGGTGATGTCGAAGAAGAGGCATGCGATCGACGAGCGGTGGGCGACTCAATCTCGATCAATGATCGAGTAAAAATCAAAGAAATTACCAAATAGAAATCAACAACAGCATCTCGTGTAGACCTCGGGGTACACCTAGCACATGCACTTCATCTTTATCTCTTTCCTTTCCTCCCACGGTCAACACGCAATAGAGCCCGTGCTACCGGCCGTGTGAGAAAGAGAACAGAGGAGAGAGACGGCCCCATCGGGCCAACGGAGCAGAGCCGCACCGGGCTGGTCGTGGTGAGGGGGTCCTCGCCAGCGGAACCGCATCAGGACGTGTGACACATCTCGTCGTCCTGCTTGCGAGAGGCAAAGGGCGAGGCGGAGCCGCATGGCTGGGTGCGGAGCGAGGCGACGCGATCGGCGATGGAGGGCCCTGCGCGACGCGGGATCCGGGCGGGGAGGTCGAGCTGGCGAAGGACGCGATGGACGCGCCGCGCGAAGACCCCTGTTGCCACCACGACAGCACGGGCAGGGCACGAGCGTCAGATGTTGACCGCGGCTGCCACCACGGCACCGCAGGTCGGGATCGTCGGTGATGGATTCCATGGCGGATGATGAGGTACACCACGATCTATTGTTGTTGGACACTCTAGGGCGACGGACTAGCGCGGTCCGCCGCGAAGATCGACGAGGGTGCTGCCCCCGGTGGAGATCGGCATGGGTGATCTCCCCGGGGGCTCGCTAGGAGGCCAGCGAGGGGGCGCCCCTGACGGGAGCCATGGAGGACAGCCGGTGACGCACGGGAGGCAGGGGTGCACGGCCAGCGGCAGCGGAAGATTAACCTAGGATCTTAAACCCTAATCTCGTGATACCATGTAGAAGGATAGAATTGGTATAACTGTTGGATGCATTGCATTGAGACATCAGCCGGTATATATGAGAGTACAAGGTTCGGGGTGCAAGGCAACCCCGGATACATATGGCAGTCTACGATACATATATCTAAACTAGCAAATATACTAACAGACCACGGTGCCTATTTTGCCAAGTAAATAAGTAATTTTGATGAGTAAAGTGCATTGCCCATCCTTGAACTTGTCCTGCGGTGTGACTTATAGTTATGGGTCCCTATACTCCCGAATTGCAGATCTTGTTACCTAAACTTATCCATTGGTGTCATTTAGGTCCCTATACTCTTATGCAGGTCTGAGCTCCTAAACTTAGCTTCGGGTGTCATCTAGGTCCCTGTACCCTTAAAATGCATTGTCATCCAACCAATAAAGCATAATAAGATCACACATTGTGCTTTTAAGCATGCCGTTATTTTTATTGCCCCTTTTTCTAACTCATTTTGTTGCCCCTTCAGTTTCTTCCCATATTTTATTAAGCAATTCATGGCGATCATAAGCCCCTAATTCTAGTTTGGCAATTACTGGTACAAGTTATTTAAGTTTGAACAATATTCTAAGAATAGAGCACGACTGTATGCACACCTGGCAAGCTTAGATATTGCCACCAAAGTGAAACATCACCAAAGCTTCTTGGGTTCATGCTCATTAATAGTATGTACATTAAGCTATACCTATAAAATGTTTTAAACAATTTAATTGGGATGATAATTTCTTTTGAGACTATAGGGACCTAGGTGACACACGAAGCCAAGTGGATAGATCTGCATTTTGACTGTATGCGGACCTAAGTGACACATGAGGATAAGTTTAGGGAGCTAGATCTACAATTTCGGAGTATGGAGATTGGGGACCTAAGTGACTAGCTTAAGGCTGAGTCCAACAACAATATGCAAACGCATATATGCCTCCCGCGCGGCACTGTGCATCACCGAAGAGAGCTCCAACAGAAGAGGCAAAGCAGCAGGCAGTTTGCATTGCGAGGAGAGAGGTGAGCTAAAAATGAATCACCTCTCTCCTGCTATGCATTTGCGAGCGGCGCCTCCGAGCGGAGAGAGGAAGGAGGGAGGGGATAGGGAGCAGGGGAGCACTGGAGGCCGAATCCGCCTCGCCTCGCGCTCGGAGGCTCTCCTTCGTCTTGCGCCTCCTCGCCGGGGAGGAAGAGGGAGGCAGGAGCTCGCGCCGCCGGAGAGGAGGAAGGACGGCACGGATCCGGCAGAGAGGACGGGAGGGCGGACCATGAGCGTCGTCGAGGCGGCGAGCTCCACCCACGCGCAGGAGGAGGGAGAGGCGGTCGAATCCGCGCTCCTCCACCGCGCCCGGCGTGCGCGCGAGCAGGGGAGGGAGGAGGAGCGCGCGACGAGGAAGGAGCGGCGGCGGAGCTCCCCACGCTCTGCTCCGGCGGGCCACTCGCTTCATGCGCCGGCGCCTTCCCTCTCCTCCAGGCTCCAGCGGCCGCGCCCTCCATCTCCCCGCGCCAGCCATCCTCCTCGTGCCCGGCCTCCTCCCCGGCTGGCGGCGGTTGGACTCACCCGCGGTGGCCCTCTGCTCATCCTCTCATCCTCCCCTGCTCCTCCCCGGCAGCCTCTCCACTCCCCGGCGGCGCCGCGGCCCTGTGCCCCCGGCGGATCAATCCACGACATCCTGCCTCCATGAGCTCGTCCTCGCCGCCTGGGGTGGTGAGCTGAGCGGCGACGGTGACCACGGCGTTCAGCAGAGGCGTGGAGGAGCAGGGGCGGCGTCCAGCGCAGAGGAGGACGCAAATCGAGCCGCTCCACTCCGGCGTGGCGACGGCGAGGTCGGGTGCGGCGGTGGGCGTCGGCGATCTCGGGCGCGGTGGTGGGCGAGGGGAGGTAGGGCCGGTGCGCGCATTCATTTTGCAGCGACGGCGACAAGGCGAGCTGCTCCGGCACTTTTGCCGTTTGCCTTTCGTCTGTTGGAGACGCCACGTTTTGCCTTCTCTCGAGTTTACTGTGCACATGATGCAAACATGGTTTTGCCTCTCAGAATTGCAACGCCTTGTTGGACTTAGCCTAAGGACAGGCCATGCACTCTGCTCGTTTCATATGCATACATCAGGCGAGCGACAGTTGAATGTAATTAATTTACTAAATATGGACTTGGAGACACAACAATATCTTTGTAAAAATTCATCAATGCAGCATATATCATATGCTATATATCATAGCTGTCCCTTTTTCATATGTTGGATCGTACGTGACATGCTAGATGCGTAAAGTTGTCCAATGCTAGCATCTTACCCACTGAATTTATGCGGCATTGATGCTTGTAAAAGAATATGTGCTGTATCGGGTACCCTTGATGCATTCTATGGTTACTTAATTAAAATATAATTTATTACCTTTTTTGTATTCCTTATTTCTCTTATGGAAGGTCTACGGAGCTTTCAGACTGTATGTCAAAGTGCTCTTGATGTGGGATTCAAAGATTCAGATTGATGGTGGGACTAAGGATGTTGTTCTTGCATCTATGCTTGAGGCAAGAAACCTTGTAGTCCTCAGGGTATGTTGTTTGAAGCCCTTACTGAATCTTTATTTTAGTAATTAGCACTTGTGTTCACTTTTCTTTTCATTACTGTGGCAGCATGGTTCAGTGATATCTTCCAATGCTGATTTGATGGTCTATGGGCAAGGACTTCTTAACTTGAGCGGCCCTGGCGATGGAATCAAAGCTAGGCGACTATTTCTCTCTCTATTTTACAACATCGAAGTAAGATTGTAGTATATGCACCACCTACATTGTTTTCATAGTGGCATGTTACTATGCTGTATGCTGAATGCCTATAAAGTTTTTCTCTGTTGACTATTCCTTCTCTGAAGCGCAAATGATATGATATATACATCATCATGCTAAGGAATTTGATGTGCTTTAGCTATACTCTCAAATCTGTTTTTTGGTCTCCTTAATGTAGTATAACGAATTTTGAACTAAGTTGAATCCAGAAGTTAGCAACAGATGAAGCATCCAATATTTTAGTCATAATATATCTGTTTATGCAAAAGATGAAAATTCTAATATTTATAAAAGGAAGAAGTTCATTTTTGACCATCCAACTATTGCCCAAGTTTGGTTTTGACCATCGAACAGCAAAACCAGAAATGTTTGGCCATTCAACTCTTAAATCCATTCATATTTTGCCATCCGGTGGTTTTGGTGGGTGGTTTTGCTTATGTGGACGCCACATGACAGTGGGCCCCACTCGTCAACATTTTCTCTCTCCTCACTGTTTCTTCTCTTTGCTCCTCTCTCCACAGCCGACCATCCTCCTCGCGCTGCCAGCCGACCCCCACTCCGGCCGTCCCCGTGCCTCGGCGCCTCCCCTATGCCAGCCTCCCTCCCCGCTCCAGTCGTCGAGCCTCCATCTTCGGGCATCGGGAGCAGCTCCCGCGTCCGCATCGTGAAGCTCCCCTGCGACCTCGCGACCTCTATGCCCTTCGACCATCGGAGCAAGGCACCACCACCATTTGACCATCTCGATTCGGTGGTGCCCGATGCCAGAGGAGCACAAGAGCATCACTACAACCTCTGCGCGCGTCGGAAGCCCGCCATGGGAGAGGAAGAGTGCCGGGGAAGGTGAGAGAGCCGCCCGTGCTCTACTGGGGAAGCCGCCGAAGCCGTCCTGAGGACCCTGCACCATCGCTCTGCGCTCCCAGGCCGCCCGCGCCCATGGAAGAGGAGCTCCGCTCGCTCCTTTGCCGCGCCCCCCGCCGAAATCCGCTACCCGCGCCGTCGGTTAATGCCTCGTGCCGCCCACTCAGCTGCCCACACGCGCATCGCTTGGAATCCGCCGCGCCGCCGCCACTAGCAGATTCGATGACGGGAAGGGGAGAGGAGGCCGCCTAGCTGCCGGATCTGGGCCGGGATTGAGCGCTGCCGCCGCTGCTATCATGGGGATGGCCGGCGGCTATCGGTAGAGAAGAGAGGAGAAAGAAAGAAGAAAGAGAGAGGAGAAAAGAAAAGAAAGAGAGAGGAGGGAGAAGGGCTGACAGGTGGGTCCTACTGCCATGTGGCGTCCACATCAGCAAAACCACCCACCAAAAGCACTAGATGGCCAAATATGAACGGTTTTAATAGTTGAATGGCCAAACATTTCTGGTTTTGCGGTTCGATGGCCAAAACCAAACTTGGACAATAGTTGGATGGTCAAATGGACTTCTTCCTTTATAAAACCTCATATAATATGCTTAGGCCTGTTTATTAATGTGACTGAGCTTCCTTCTCATTTAATATTTATAATTTTGGGCCACTTGAGAACATGGTTAGTTCAACTACGGAATCTACTTTCTAGGTCTTCCATTCTAGAAGCCGTATAAGCTTATTTTCTAAAAAAGCTTAATCTAGGAAACATAACCACATAGGCCTACAAACTAATGCTGGCATTTTAGTGCTGATTTTCATGACAGACAATAAAAGATTCAGTGCTCTGAATTCCAATAACTTAAGCAAAATGAAGTGTGTATCAGTTTTCGTGGTAACAGAAATATTTTAGCTGCTTGTTGACATTGTTTATCTGTTTGTAGCTAGCGAGTCAGGTATATTCAACTTAGATGTGTGCCAGTTAACATATAACATATGCTAGATTGTGAGAACCTATAGTTGCTTCTTATGCCATGCAATTTATTTTTCTTATAAATGGCATTATGCAGGACTTATAAGTAGTAGTAAATTTTTTTCATTGCGCTGTGTAATATTACCATGCCACAATGATGTATAACACCCTTGGTATACTGGCAACCTAACTTCTTATTCTGGTATTTTATTAACCAGCTGAATTAAAGTATTATGGATTTTGTTGAGGCACTGTTTGTAAAATATTCTCATCTACTGCTCTACATGTTTCAACTGGCATCAAGTATGCCTTATTTAGTTCTAACCCCTATTTCTAATACTCCCTCTGGCTGACATTAGAAGCGTGATTCCCCTAAAAAACAAATTATAGGGTGTGAATGTATTACAAGTTTCAAGTTGGCGGAATAGCCAATTCAGTCCCCGAACTATCACTCAGCTCAATTTCGTCCCTGAACTACGAAAACGGTTGTTTTTGTTTGGGAAATAATTTCTTGTGTATTCTTCCAACCCTAGAAGGGTGGGTATATAGAGTTAGCTATACATGGGCCTCTATGGGCTACACAGGCCATATGGGCCACTCACACATATATACACTAACATCCCCCCGCAGTCTGGACTACCGGCGCAGCGGTGTACAAGACTGGCCAACAAAGAAAGAAACTCACACACAAGGCCCCCCGCAGCCACAACTAGCCACTGGCTACGTTGAGGCTGGACCGGAACTCCGAGAAGGTCGAGGAAGGAAGACCCTTGGTGAAGATGTCAGCGAACTGGGAGGTGGTCGGTACATGGAGAACCCGAACATCTCCGATAGCCACCCGGTCACGAACGAAGTGCAAGTCAATCTCCACATGCTTCGTCCGCTGATGCTGAACCGGGTTGGTGGAGAGGTACACGGCGCTGACGTTGTCGCAGTAGACGAGCGTGCTCTTGGCGAGCGGGCTGTGAAGCTCAGCCAAGAGTTGTCGGAGCCAGGACGCCTCAGCCACGCCGTTAGCAACAGCCCGGTACTCCGCCTCAGCACTCGAGCGAGAGACAACCGGCTGTCGCTTGGACGACCAGGAGATCAGGTTGCCGCCGAGGAAGACGGCATAACCTGAGGTAGAGCGGCGCGTGTCCGGGCAGCCCGCCCAGTCAGCGTCAGTGTAGACGACCAGCTCAGCAGACGGAGACCGGTGGAGGACCAAGCCAAAGTCAACAGTGCCTCGGACGTAGCGAAGAAGGCGCTTCAGCGCAGCAAGGTGTGACTCCCGTGGATCATGCATATGGAGGCAGATCTGCTGGACAGCGTAGGTGAGATCCGTCCTGGTGAAAGTGAGGTACTGTAAGGCTCCAGCAAGACTCCGATAAGTAGTAGGATCAGCCACAGGATCACCCAGAGTAGCAGACAGCTTTGCCTGAGTGTCAACAGGAGTGGAGCAAGGCTTGCAATCAGTCATCCCGGCATGCTCCAGGATATCCAGGGCGTACTGGCGCTGGTGAAGAAGACCAGTCTGACGGGGCTCAACCGTCACGCCCAAGAAGTGGTGAAGCTGACCCAGATCCTTCATGGCAAACTCCTGCTGAAGTGAGGTGATAATCCGCTGAAGCAGCTGTGGAGTGGAGGCAGTCAGAACAATGTCATCAATGTAGAGGAGGTAGGCAACCCCATCAGCATGGTGATATATGAACAGCGAAGTATCTGACTTGGCCTCAACAAACCCCAGTGTCAGCAAGAAGGTGGCAAACCGAGAGTACCATGCCCGAGGGGCCTGCTTCAAACCATAGAGAGACTTGTTCAACCGGCAGACCAAATCCGGACAACTGGAGTCCACAAACCCCGCTGGCTGGCTGCAGTAGACTGTCTCGGTCAGAGTGCCATGAAGAAATGCATTCTTGACATTGAGTTGGTGCACGGGCCAAGACCGAGAGAGAGCCAAAGAGAGAATAGTGCGCACTGTAGCAGGCTTCACCACTGGACTGAAAGTCTCGTCATAGTCCACACCGGGACGCTGAGTGAACCCCCGAAGGACCCAACGCGCCTTGTAGCGCTCCAGAGTACCATCAGCACGGCGCTTGATTGTCCAAATCCACTTGCCGGTCACCACATTGCAACCCGAAGGACGTGGCTCAAGGTCCCAAGTCTGGTTGGCAAGTAGAGCTCCGTACTCCTCTTCCATCGCACGACGCCAGTTCGGATCGGCCAGAGCCGCACGAACCGACGTCGGGATCGGAGAAAGCCGCGGCTCCCCCTCGGTGGCGGAGAGAGCCCGCGGTCGAAGAACCCCGGCCGCCTGCCGGGTCACCATGGGATGGGTGTGGCGAGGATCCCGATGGATGACCGGCGGGTGGTACACGGCCGACTCCACCCGAGAGCGACGTGGTGGCGGCGGCGGAGGCGGCGTGGGCGTCGGTGGAGGAGGCGGAGACGGCTCTGGTGACAGTGGTGGAGGAGGCGGAGCCGTGGAGCGACGCCCATAGACATGGCGCACAGGAGGCACATAGTCTACGGGCATCGCTGGTGGAGTCGGAGAAGGTAGCGGCGGTGGAGGCACCGGACGGCGCTGGTACACCTGCACGGGCTTGGTGTAGCGTGCAGGTGGTGGCGGGGCCGCGCGTGGCGCGGGAGGAGGCGCCGGAGCTGCGTGTGGTGCGGCGAGGGGCGCCGGGGGCACCGGGGCCGCGTGTGGCGCGGCGAGGGGCGCCGGGGGCACCGGGGCCGCGCGTGGCGCGACCGAAGGCACCAAGCCCACGTCAGGTGCGACGAATGGCACCGGAACCGCGGGTGGTGCAAGAGGAGGCTCAGGTGCCGCCGAAGGAGCCAGAGCCGGTGGTGTACCAGAAGGACCTGCTGGAAAAGGAAAAACAGAAACAGGCGGCTGCACCACCGGGTCAGAAAACATGGACTCAATGTCAGGATCCGGAGTGGGTGTGGAGGAGGAAAAGGGGAAGTCCGACTCGTCAAATACAACATGTCGGGAGATAAGAACCCGACGAGAGGCGAGATCGTAGCAGCGGTACCCCTTATGGTCAGGGGAGTAACCAAGGAACACAACGTGTCGAGCGAGGGGCGAGCTTATGAGGAGCAGTGGCAGCAAGATTCAGGTAGCAAGCGCACCCGAAGACACGAAGGTGAGTGTAAGTGGGAGGGGTACCGAAAAGAGCGTGGTGAGGAGTCGGAGCGGGAGAAGCGGTGGAAGGAAGACGGTTGAGAAGGTAGGTGGCGGTGTGAAGGCTCTCTGCCCAGAAGCGCGGGGGCAGGGAGGCCTGGATCAGAAGAGTGCGCATGACATCGTTCGTGGTCTGAATCATGCGCTCGGCCTTGCCGTTCTGTGGTGAAGTATATGGACAAGACATACGTAACTGAACACCTCGGGTGAGAAAGGAGCGAGAGGTGGAGTTATCGAACTCACGACTGTTGTCGCACTGGACGGCCTTAACTAGACCTGAGCATTTCACGGGCCGGGCCGGGTTCGGGCCGGGCCGAAAAAAAACCCAGGTTTTTCGGGCCGAGAAAATCTTGCCCATGACCGTCCCATGGGACGTGTCGGGCCTCAGTTTTCGGGCCGGGCTCGGGCCGGGCCCGGGCTTGGGCGGGCCGCCCGCGCATTTTATAGTGTAAAGTAACTAAAAACAGCATTTCGGGCCGGGCTCGGGCCAAAAAAAATTTTCGCGGGCTTCAAGATCTCTGCCCACGTCCGTCCAGTAAGGTCCGTGGGCGGGCCTGGCGCGGGCCGGGCCCGCGGGCCGGGTCGGGCCGGGCCAAAAATGCTCAGGTATAGCCTTAACGGTGAGGCCGAACTGAGTGGACACCCAGGCAAAGAAGTGAAGAAGGGTGGGGAAGGTGTCACGACTTGGCACGCGAAGGGAAGGTCCAGGAGTAGTGAGAGAAGTCATCAATGATCACTAGATAATACTTATAACCAGAAATACTGAGTACAGGAGAAGTCCACACATCACAGTGGATAAGATCAAAAGCATGCGAAGCATGCGAAGAAGAAGAAGAAAAAGGAAGCCGAACATGACGACCAAGCTGGCATGCCTGACAGAGGTGCTCAGCAGTAGTCCTAGTACAAGGGATATCTCCACTACGACTAATCTGAGCCAAAACATCTCGGCCGGGATGACCGAGGCGGCGGTGCCAGGTGGTGGAAGACGGTGTCACGGCGAGAGCAGCTGACGAGGAAGACGAAGGTGAAGTAGAGGCAGCGGAGACAGGAAGCCGAAGGGTGTAAAGGGGCTCGGTGCTGTCACATCGGAGGAGTGGACGCCCGGTAGCCAAATCCTTCACAGAAAGACCAGAAGTGTCAAACTCCACAGAACAAGAATTGTCAGCTGTAAATTGACGAATAGAAAGAAGATTGTGAACCATCTGAGGGGCAACAAGGACATCAGAGAGACGAAAAGGACCATGAGCAAAACCCACAGAAGTGACCGGAAGACAAGAGCCATCACCGACCATGATGGAAGAAGGACACGAGGGGTGAGGAGGTAGGACAGAAGAAAGGATACCCGCATCTGGAGTGGTGTGGTAAGAGGCACCCGAGTTGGCGATCCACTCGGTGCCAACAGGCGGGGTCAGCCCCACAGTGCTGAAGGACTGCGCCAAGGCAGCCTGATCCCACCCCCCCGACCACGACGAGCTGGGTGGAGGAGGTGAGGCGTAGGAGGCAGCACTCGTGACCATGGCCGCCGGCTGGTGCGGGTGACGAGGCCCCCTTCCCTGACCCTGGTGGGGCCACATGGAGATACGCCCTGACCACGGGTTGGAGAAGGTCGGCCAGGGCGCACCTCCGGGAAGAGGAGCGAGAGGAGGGGTCGGAGCCTGGGTGGGCGTCCCACGACCCCCACCACCGCGTCCTCGGCGGCCCCCACGGCCCCCCCCCCCGCTCGGCCCGGGGGGAGGGGCACCAAGGAGAGAGGCGGGCAGCGAGACGGAGGACGGTGGTGGGGCAGCGACGAGTGCGCGAGAGGTGGAGGACGAAGACGTCGTCGAGGCAGGTGTGTGGAGGCCCCGGGTGAGCTCCTCCAGGGTGAGGGCATCACGGACCTCCAGGAAGGTGGGCGGCGGCCGCTGGTGCGTGAGCAGCGTCCGCATGGCCTCGTAGCTGCTGGGAAGGCCCCGCAGAACGTTGAGGACCAAGACGTGCTCCGGGACCGTGTACTCGAGGTCGCGAAGTCCATCCGCCGTGCTCTTCATCTTCCGGCAGTAGTCTCCCACGGACAGGTCACCCTGCTCGAGCGTGCGAAGCTCGGCGTCGAGCTGGAGGGCGCGTGTCTGAGCATTCCCGAGAAACTGAGTCTCGAGGGAAAGCCACATCACGCGCGCGGTAGGATCCGGAGTCCGCACGATGTCCTGGAGATCCAGGGAGATGGTCCCAGAGATCCAGGACATGGCGATGCTGTCGCGGCGTCTCCACGCCGGGTCGCGAGCACGGGCAGGAGTGTCGGAGAGGACGTGGCCGTCGAGAGCGTAGCGGCGGAGAACGAGAAGAATCTGGTCCCTCCATCGAGCGTAGGAAGTGGAGGTGGAGTCGAGGAGGACGGTGACCAGGTTCTTGATGTGCGGGACCCCGGCGGCCTGAAGGTGGAGGTAGGCGACCATGGGGTCGTCCGTGCCACTCGGGGGTCCAGCACTCAGCGTGGGCAGCGCAGTAGGCGAGAGCTGCGGAGAAGAGGCGACGCGCTCCCCTGCAGAGGCGTGAAGGAAACGCTCCGCCTCGGCAACCTGGCGAGCAAGAGCGTCAGCTGTGGCACGCTCGTGCTCCCAGGCGAGGGCAGCCACACGCACGCGCTCCGCGGCGGCGGCAGCTGCGGTCTTGGCGTTCTCCAGGGCCGCAGCAAGGGCGCTGTCGGCGGCGGCGACAGAGGTGGGGCGCGGCGACATGCCCCGGAGGAAGGCGGCGGCGGAGAACGGAGCAGCTGCAGGAGGCATGCCCAACCCACCGAGAGGAGAGAGACCCGGGAAGAGGGTGAGGTCGGTGCTGCCGGAAGAAGCTCCACCAGTGGAGGCAGAGACGTCCGCAGCATGGGTCTCCAGCACTCCAGTGGCCACGGGCTGGCTAGCAGGGCCAACCGGGGCACCACCAGGGCTCGCGGCCTGGCCAGCAGGACCCGCCGTGGCGTCTGCGGTGCGCACGGCCGTCCCCAAGACGCGGATGGCGGCAGCCACAGCAGCAGGGCCGTGGGCGTTGATTGCGGCCACAGTGGCCGGGGAGAGGCCATGGATGGCCGCCAGGGCGTCGAGGGCGGCGGCCGCACCCACAACAGCGTCGTCTGCGAGCTGCTGCGGCGCGAGGAAGGCGCCGGCGCCCCAGCAGTCCCGTCCGCGGCCTGCTGGGTCACGCCCAGGACCCCCGCGTCCACATCGGGCCCGGTCGCGGACGGCTGTAGCGCACGGAGGGCGGCAGCGGCCGCATCGGCGTCCGTGGCGCCCGCGGTCAGGCGCGCCGCATGGAGGGCAGCGGCGGCGGCGCCCGGATCGACGACGGGGAGGCCATCTGGCAGCGGATCGACGGGGAGGCCATCTCGCAGCGGATCGAGAGCAGGGGGCGGGAGTCCGCACGCCGGAGCATCGGTGCTGGTGCCAGAGATGAGCACGCCGGCGGAGAAGAGAGGAGGGAAGGAGGAGAGGGGAGGAGGCGGCTGCCGGTCGTCCATGGTGGCGGCGGCGCACAGGGGGCAAGGAGGAAGAGGGTGAGAGGAAACGCTAGTCTGATACCATGTTTGGGAAATAATTTCCTGTGTATTCTTCCAACCCTAGAAGGGTGGGTATATAGAGTTAGCTATACATGAGCCTATATGGGCTACACAGGCCATATGGGCCACTCACACATATATACACTAACAGTTTTAGTCCTCAAACTTTCGCATCCGTCTCAATTTCGTCCCTGAATTACGAAAATGGTCATTTTGATCCTCAAACTTTCACATCCGGCTCAAATTCATCCCTAGTCGACAGGCAAATACCCTTTTTACCCTTCTATCACTACGTATCGCTCGCTGCTGGCGAATCAGAGCTGTAGGTCGTCCTCCCCTGAGATGGAGCAGGGGCCTCGCGCCTCCTTCGCCGAGCGCGCCCACGCCCCATCCATGGCCTGCCTCCGCCGCGGCCGTGCCCAAGATCCGTGCTCGCCGGCGTGGTGGATTTGGCTGGGCAGCAGGCCGCCAGACTGGAGGGGCCGGCCTTCGTGGAGACGGCGGCGACAACGAGGAGCAGAGGGAGGCGGTGGCCTTCCTCGTAGTGCCGGTCCGCCCCCAATAAGGAACTCGAAGCATCACGGGGATGGCGGAGCAACATGGAGACGACGGAGCAGCGCGAACAGGGGCCCTTTCCAGACGTGACGGCAGGAGGAGCAGGGACATGGTGCTGGCATGGAGCAGGGGCGTGGAACCGGCATGGACTTCCTCCGCTGGCGAGTAGGGCTTCGGCGCCCCTCCCTCTCCTCCGCCCGTCCCCGCCCTGTGTATCCTTTCCCAGGTCGATGCGGCGGCAGGCGGCCAGCACCCCAGTGGTCCAGGCCGGCGCGCCCGCGGCCAGCAGCCAGGCCGACGGAGGGAGCAAGATCGCGGATGCAGAGATCGAGGAGTTGGTGGTCCACGACCTGGCAGTCGGGGTCGGGCTGAGCTGCGGCAATGGCGGTAGAAGAGGAGGCGGCAGTGGCTGGTGGCGGTGGTGCGCTGCGGACGAGTGCGAGTTCTCCGGCTCGGCGTTGGAGAACTGCAGCAGCGAGGACCCAGTGGCTCGCAGCACGCGCAGGTAGAGCACGTGCACGCCACCCCCATGTCCGGGTCGCCTTGGTCCTCTTTCTGCGGCTCGCCCTCTCCTGCTTGTGGTGGCCGATGGTAGTAGGAGCAGAAGCAGCGGCGAGTTCGCCAGCAGCTAGCAGCGAGCAACACGTAGGGGTAGGAGAAGGGTAAAAAGGGTATTTGGCTATCGGCCAGCGACGAATTTGTGTCGGATGCGAAAGTTTGAGGACCAAAACGACCGTTTTCGTAGTTCAGGGACGAAACTGAGCCGGATGCGAAAGTTTGAGGACCAAAACGATCGTTTTCGTAGTTCATGGACGAAATTGAGCTTTGAGTGATAGTTCGGGGACTGAATTGGCTATTCTGCCTTTCAAGTTTATAGCGTTATCATCAATTAGACGAAGTATGTATGGGTTTAGTGGCACAATAATTATATCTTAATTTACATGCCTATGTTTTAGTAACTAGATGTTTCAAGAGAAATTTGTGGTGAAAAGTTCAATTTAAATACCATGCAAGGGGAGGAAGTACCATTTGGGCAGATTAATGGGCACCTTGACGATTTAACATTTAATTCACTTTCATGGTCATTCTTAACACGTTTTCATTTTGGTGTGCTTATTAGCTAGCTAGATTAAGTTATCATATCAAAGTGACATGTGATATTGTTATGGACACTTTCTTTGGCAAGCAATTCCAGCGCAAGGGCAAGAAGGCCCAGCCGGCTACAAGCACTACTTAGTTAGGATTCTTTTGTTAGAGATAAATTGGTTTGTTAGTTGGATAGATATCAGGTAGTAGTCTTAAGACTATATAACTCTGCCTCTCGGCAGGGATTAGAGATTAGGCAGTAGTTTATCCCTAAGACTCAAAGCCTCTCAATTAGAGGGCGAGTAGGATTGTAAACTACCTGCCAATTATCAGATTGATAAATATAGACCATATCATCTGGTATTCAGAGATTCAGCTTCCTTCCTACGCCTGAACACCACCTGTTCCCCTGCTTCGGATTCCCATCGGCTTCCCTGCGCCCTGTTCCACCAACCACAACCCCCTCCCTCGTCGCGGCCGCTAAACCCACCGCAAACCCTCTGCCATGGGCGACAAGGTCGTCACCGAGGACCTCCTCAAGGACGCCATGAACGCCTGGTGTCCAAGGAGAAGTTCCAGTCCGACATCGATCAGACGATCGCCTTCGTCACCGACGTCAACAAGACGGTGGAGACCCTGTCCACCATGCTCGACGAACACATGAGGAAGACAGAGCCGCCTCAACACGAAGATAGACAACGTCCAGACCCAGGTCCTGGAGAAGCAGGGCCGCTTCGACGGCAAGTCCTCTTCGTCCGGGGGTGGCGATCCCTACGGGCCGCCGCCGCCGCCGTCGGTGCACAAGCTGCGCTTCCCCAAGTACGACGACACCGAAGACCCCTTGGGCTGGCTCCACAAGTGCGAGCAGTTTTTTTGCTCCCAGGGTACGCCGCCGGCACAACAAGTCTGGACGGCTGCGTTCTACCTTGAAGGCGTCGCGAGCCAGTGGTAGTTTCGCCTCGAGAAGAATCAGGGAGAGCCGTCCTGGCCGGACTTCGTCGACGGCGTCAACAAGCACTTCGGCCCCGCAACGCAGAGCAACCCCCTCGGCGAGCTTATGCATCTACGCTGCTCCGACACCGTCGATGAATTCCAGGAGAACGTGACATTGCTCGCGCGCTGCGACGACATCAACGAGAAGCAGCAGATCGCGATTTTCTCCGCCGGGCTGCCCCCCCAGATGGGAATTGACGTCGATCTCCAGAAGCCCGCTACCCTTGATGACGCGATGGCCTTGGCAAGGGCTTTCGAGCATCGCCTGGCGCTGGCCGACGACACATCTCGTGTCGCGCCGCGCGGCACACGCGCGTCGCCGCGCACAGCAGGGACCACTTCGCTGGCCGCCAAATCTCCAGCGACACCACCCATCATGGGCTCTACGGCAGCAACACCCGGCGCCCCAGTCAAGCCGCCAGCATCGGGCGCACGCTTCACTCGCCTCTCGCCGGAGCAGATGGCACAGCGCCGCAGCGCCGCCTCGACGGCCTTTGCAACAATTGCTCGGAGAAATTCTCCAGGGGACACATCAAGCAATGCACGATGAAAGGCATCTACTTCCTGGATATTGCTGACCGGGAGGATTTGGTGGACGAGCCGCAGGTTGACGACATGACAATCTCCGTCTGCGCCCTCACCGGCAGCCGCTCCTCGTCGACGCTGCAGCTCGCCACGGTGGTCCATGGAGTACTGCTCGAGGCCCTTGTTGACTCTGGCTCCACGCATTCATTCGTGGATGCGACGACGGCCACCCGCCTAGGCCTGCGCATTGAGGAACGCCCAGGCGCGTTCCGACACTGGGCGTCTGCCGGGACATCTCCATCCGCATCGACGTCGAGGACTTCACTGTCGACCTGTACGTCATCCGTCTTGGTGGCTACGAGCTCGTCCTCGGCTGTGAGTGGCTTCGTACGCTGGGGCCCATCCTTTGGGATCTCAGCCGCCTCACCATGACGTTCTGGCGCCATGACCACAAGGTGCATTGGCGCGGCATTTCTGCACGCTTCCAGCCGCGCCTCTCCGCCGCCGAGCTTGGCAACCCGCTGGCGCTTCTACTGGAGGAGTTCGCAGATGTCTTCGTCGCGCCCACCGACCTTCCACCACCGCGCGCATGTGACCATCGCATCCACCTACTACCTGACACCGAACCGGTGGCCGTGCGCCCATACTGGTACCCGCAGCTCCTCAAGGATGAGATCGAGACGCAATGCCAGGCAATGTTGGAGCAGGGCATCATCCGGCAGCACAGCGGCGTTCTCCTCCCCGGTCCTGCTCGTCCGCAAGCGCGACGACTCATGGCGTTTCTGTGTTGATTATCGCGCCCTCAACATGAAGACCATCCGGGATAAATTCCCAATTCCAGTGGTGGACGAGCTCTTGGACGAGCTCAAGGGCGCCTTTTTCTTCTCCAAGCTCGACCTACGCAGTGGCTACCATCAAGTGCGGATGCACCCCGACAATGTCCACAAGACGGCGTTCCGCACCCACCATGGCCACTTCGAGTTTTTGGTGATGCCGTTCGGCCTCACCAACGCGTCGTCCACGTTCCAGGTGCTCATGAACGCGGTGCTCCAGCCGTTCTTTCGTCGCTATGTGCTTGTCTTCTTCGACGATATACTGATCTACAACAGGTCACGGTCCGAGCACCTGCAGCACATCCGGGCGGTCTTCTCCGTTCTGCGCGAGCACAGCCTGGTACTCAAGCAATCCAAGTGCTCCTTCGGCGAACGGCGTGTGCAGTACCTAGGCCACATCATTGACGACGCCGCCGTCGCCATGGACAGCGACAAGATTGAGGCAGTCCAAGCTTGGCCGCTGCCCAGATCCATCAAGGCCTTGCACGGCTTCTTGGGCTAACCGGCTACTATAGGCGTTTCATCGCCAACTACGGCGCCATTGCTGCGCCGCTCACCGCGCTCCTGAAGGAGGCGTTCCAGTGGACTCCAGACGCGACGACCGCCTTCGACACCATGAAGCTCGCCCTCACCACCGGCCCTGTCCTGCAGCTCCCTAACTTCGACGAGCCCTTCATCGTCGATTGTGACGCCTCAGGCTCAGGATTTGGTGCTGTTCTGCACTAGGGGCAGGGCCCGATCGCGTTCTTCAGCAAGCAGTGCGCCCCGCAGCACGCCAAGCTCGCAGCCTACGAACGGGAGCTCATCGGACTTGTACAAGCGGTGCGCCATTGGCGACCCTACCTCTGGGTGCGGCCGTTCATCATCCGCACCGACTATTGCAGCCTCAACACCTCCTGGATCAGCGATTGTCCACGATTCCTTAGCACACGTGGGTGAGTAAGTTGTTTGGCTACAGCTTTCAGGTGCAGTACAAGCCGGGAACGCAGAACGCCGCGGCGGACGCCCTGTCCCGCCGTGACGAGCAGGAGGTGCACGCCCGCGCTCACGCCATCTCGCTGCCGGAATTCGAGCTCTTTGACGCCTTCCGCAAGGATGCCGCCCACCTTCCGGAGATCATCGCCAAGCGCCAGGAGATCGAGGAGGGCACAGCTGGCGCAGCATGGTCCTTGGTGGACGGCTTCGTTCTCCACCAGGGGCGCATCTTCGTTCCGGCGTCTTCAGCACTTTGGCCGCAGGTTATGGCGACGGCGCACGGCGCTGGGCATGAGGGTGCCCAGAAAACTCTGCATCGACTACGCGCCTCGTTCTACAACCCCAACGCCAACAAGCTCGTCCGGGAGTTCGTCAAGGGGTGCTCTGTGTGCCAACGCAACAAATCTGAGCACCTCCATCCTGCCGGGCTGCTGCAACCACTCGACGTTCCCTCGACCATTTGGAGTGACATCGCCATGGATTTTGTGGAGGGATTTCCCAAGGTCGGGGGCCGTTCAGTAGTGCTCACGGTGGTCGACTGCTTTCCAAAGATGGCGCACTTCATCCCACTCAGCCATCCGTATACGGCCATGACAGTTGCCCAGGCGTTCTTCGACAATGTGGTCAAGCTCCATGGTCTCCCTTGTTCTATTGTGAGCGATCGGGACCCAGTCTTCACAAGCGCCCTCTGGACTGAGCTCTTTGCGCTCTCTGGAGTTCAGCTACGTCTCAGCTCCGCGTTCCGGCCACAGACCGATGGGCAGTCAGAGGTGACCAACAGAGTGTTGGGCGTGTACCTGCGCTGTCTTGCCGGCGATCGACCGCGCAGTTGGCTTCGCTGGCTTCCCTGGGCTGAGTATTGCTACAACACCTCCTATCAGTCAGCCCTGCAGACTTCTCCTTTCAAGGTGGTCTTTGGCCGCGATCCGCCGACCTTGGCCTCGTACCAGCCAGGTGTGGCGTGCGTTGCGGCTTTGGACAAGCAGCTGTTGCACTGTGATGAGTTCTTGGGGAGATCCGGGAGCGCCTGCTGCAAGCTCAAGACTTTATGAAGCAATCCTATGACAATTGCCATCGAGATGTCACTTTCGAAGTGGGAGATTGGGTATGGCTCCGGCTGCATCAGCGCTCGGCTGTGGCGATCAAGGACAAGGCTGCAGCAAAGCTTGCTCCACGGTTTTATGGACCATATGAAGTGCTGGAACGTATTGGGTCCCTTGCCTACCGTCTGCGCCTGCCGGCCAAGGCCAGAATCCATGACGTGTTCCATGTCGCTTATCTGAAGAAGTTTGAAGGGACTGCTGCTCCAACTGTGATATCTCCCCTGCCACCGCTTGTTCATGGCCGTGTTGTTCCAGTACCTGCAGAGGTGGTTCGTGCTCGTCCAACACCAGACTCCTGGGACATCCTGGTTCGCTGGGTTGGCCGGGATCATGCTGATGCCACTTGGGAGGAGCTCCAGCAGTTCAAGGACACATACCCAGATTTCAAGCTCGAGGACGAGCTTTTCTGTCAGAAGGGTGGAAGTGTTATGGACACTTTCTTTGGCAAGCAATTCCAGCACAAGGGCAAGAAGGCCCAGCCGGCTGCAAGCACTAGTTAGTTAGGATTCTTTTGTTAGAGATAAATTGGTTTGTTAGTTGGATAGATATCAGGTAGTAGTCTTAAGACTATATAACTCTGCCTCTCGGCAGGGATTAGAGATTAGGCAGTAGTTTATCCCTAAGACTCAGAGCCTCTGAAGGAGAGGGCGAGTAGGATTGTAAACTACCTGCCAATTATCAGATTGATAAATATAGACCATATCAGATATTTTGAGTTTGGTTCTTAAATATTCACTATTGCGGAGTTAACCATGTGCCTTGGCATGTGAGCAGGTTGGTCCTGGTTCCCTTGTTCAGGCTCCACATGATGAGACTGTTCAAAGTAGCTTGTAAGTTATGTTACTCCACTGTAAATTCATAATCTTTACTTCTAAACAGTGAATATGATCAAGATATTTGTGTTAACCAGGGATGCACTTTCACGCTGTGAAAGTAAAACATGTCCTGGTGAGCTTATTACCCCACCTGATGATTGCCATGTTAATCGCTCCTTGTCGTTTACACTGCAAGTAAGTATAATTTATTCTGATGCTCTTTTCCTTCACATGATTTTTTACAATATAATGAACAAGTTTGCTATGATTCTACCATGTTTTCTTTTCTAAGTATATTGCCACCTTTCCTGAATGCTTAAGCTTTTGGGTGAAATGCTCATGAGGTCCTTATTGCGATGCCCAAAAAGCTCCCGCAAGGTGGGGTCTAGGGGAAAGAAATTTGTTAGCAAACTTACCCTCTCTTATTTCGCTATGAGGCTGATTCAAACCTAGGGCCTCTACATACAAGTGGAGAGCGCCAAGCTCACCCCTTTTCAGTAATGCAATTTTAAGGGGGGAAATCTGTTATCTAGCTGAATACTATGTTGCAGGATTGATGTTACCTTAATGTGGGGTGTGTCGGAGTACATTGGCCACCTTTTCTTTCAATATCTTAAACTAGTCGGTTCATGAAATAAATTTCTTGGGACTAGATAATTTGTATCACAGTCACCCTATTTGTGTTTATTATTTCATGCTACACCTCACCAAGGTTCTTTTGGGGTGAAATACCTCTTTCCATCACGAAATCTTAATGTGGTTTAGTTCACTAATCGGACCATTTTAGTATTGTTAGAGTATATGTGTGTGTGGCCCATATGGCCTTGTATAGGCCATATAGAGGCCTATGTATCACTGTCTATATACCCACCCTTCTAGGGTTGGAGGAATACTATCATTATTCCCTAACATGGTATCAGCTGGGGTTTCCTTCCTCTCCACCCTCCTCTAGCCACCGCCACCGCCGCCGCCTGCCATGGCTGGCCGACCGTCGCCGCCGCCCCTCTCCTCCCCTCCTCTTCCCTCCTCCTACGCTGCCGCCGTTCGTGGCCTCACCCCTGCCGGCGCCTCCTCCAGCGTGGCGGCCATGCGTGCGGCGGCCCAGGCCTTCCTGGCCGGGCCTCCGCCGGCGGGAGGGGCTCCACCGGTCTTCGGCGGCCTGTTCCCCTTCGGCCAGCCGCTGCTGGGCCTCCTCCCCCACCTGACCGCCGCGGCCGCCCCGCATCTCCCCGACCCGGCCGGCGCCGTCGCGGCCGCCCCGCATCTCCTCGACTCGGCGGCCGCCGCCGCGGCCAGGCGGGCCCTCAACATCACCTCCTTTGCCCCAACGACCGAGATGCCGCCGGTCTCCGCGCCGCCGCCACCACTGTCGGTCTTCTCTGCTCCGCGCCCCGTCCTTAGTTCCTCTCCTTCCTCTGCCGATGCGGCACCCCTGGGCTCGGATTCCACCGTCACGGACGCGACCCGCACGGGGGATGCGGCCACAGGGCAGAGGGGAGCGCGGACGCAGCCGATGCGGCTGCCGGCGACGAGGACGATACTGCCGGCGATGGGGAGGGCCGCCCCACGGCACTCTCACCATGGGAGGCTTCTCCAGCGGGCCTGCTGCCTTCTCGCAGGGCCTCGTTGCTTTCCAGGGCGGCGGCATCCTCCCCCTCTACCCCGGCTTTAGGATGCCTCCCCTCGACGCGCCGTTCTCCGCCGCCGTCTTCCTTCGGGGTCAGACGCCACCACTTGCCTCCGTCCGAGCCGCGGACAGTGCCTTGGCAGCGGCCCTTGCCGCTGTTCGCACCCAGGCGGCCGCGGCTTAGGAGCGTGTCCGTGTGGCGGCCCTCGCCTGGGAGCACGAGCGCACCGCAGCTGACGCTCTTGCTCGCCGGGTCGCCGAGGCCGAGCACTTCCTCCATGCCTCCGAGGTGGAGCACGTCGCCTCCTCCCACCAGCCGTCGCCCACTGCTCCTGTCCGGCACCGTGCTGGACTCCCGCTTGGCCAGGCCGACCCCATGGTCGCCTACCTCCACCTTCAGGCCACCGGGGTCCCGCACATCAAGAACCTGGTCACCGTCGTCCTCGACTCCACCTCCACCTTCTACGCTCGCTGGAGGGACCAGGTTCTCCTCGCGCTCCGTCGCTACACCCTCGACGCCCACGTCCTCTCTGACACTCCGGTCGGGGCACGCGACCTGGCGTGGCTGCGCCTCGACAGCATCGCCATGTCCTGGATCTTTGGGACCATCTCCCTCGATCTCCAGGACATCGTGCGGACTCCCGGCGGCACCGCGCGCGAGGCTTGGCAGGCGCTCGAGACCCAGTTCCTCGGCAACACCCAGACGCGTGCCCTCCAGCTCGATGCTGAGCTCCGCACCCTCGAGCAGGGCGACATGTCCGTGGGTGAGTTCTGCAGGAAGATGAAGAGCATGACCGATGCTCTTCGGGACCTTTTGGGTACCCGGTTCCGGAGCACGTCCTGGTGCTCAACGTAGTGCGGGGCCTCCCAAGCAGCTACGAGGCCCTGCAGACCTGGCTCACCCACCAGAGGCCGACTCCTACCTTCCTCCAGGTTCGCGATGCTCTCACCTTGCAGGAGCTCACCCGAGGCCTCCACACATCTGCCTCGACTACGTCTTCGCCCTCCACCACCTCCCGCGCACTCGTCGCTGCCCCGCTACCGTCCTCCGCCTTGCCGCCCGCCTCTCTCCTTGGTGCTCCTCCCCCCGGGCTGAGCGGGGGTGGGAGGGGGGGGGGGCGTGGGGGCCACCAAGGCCGCCAAGGATGCGGTGGTGGGGGCCGTGGGGGTCGTGGGATGCCCACCCAGGCTCCGACCCTTGCTCTCGCTCCTCTTCCCGGGGGTGCGCCCTGGCCAACCTTCACCAACCCGTGGTCAGGGCGTATCTCCATGTGGCCTTTCCAGGGACAGGGAGGGGGGCCTCGTCCTCCGAACCAGCCAGCGGACATGGTCACGGGTGCAGCCTCTTACGTGCCGTCCTGGACTCCACCTCCTCAAGCCCAGCTCGACGTGGCGGGGGGAGGGGGGGTGGGGGGTGGGATCATGCTGCTCTGGCGCAGTCCTTCAGCACCGTGGGCCTGACACCGCCCGTCGGCACCGAGTGGATCGCCGACTCGGGTGCCTCCTACCACACCACTCCTGACGCGGGTATCCTCCTCTGTCCGACCTCCTCACCCCTCGTGTCCTTCCTCCATCATGGTCGGTGATGGTTCGTCTTCCTGTCACCTCTGTGGGCTCTGCTCCTGGTCCTTTCCGTCTCTCTGATGTCCTTGTTGCCCCTCAGATGGTTCATAATCTTCTTTCCATTCGTCAATTTACAGCGTCGGGCGGCTGAACACCTCGGGAGAGAAAGGAGCGAGAGGTGTTGTTATCGAACTCACGACCATTGTCACAATGGACGGCCTTAACGGTGAGGCCGAAATGAGTGGACACCCAGGCAAAGAAGTGAAGGAGGGTAGGGAAAGTGTCAGACTTGGCACGCAAAGGAAAAGTCTAGGAGTAGTGAGAAAAATCATCAATGATCACAAGATAATACTTATAACCAGACATGCTGAGTACAGGAGATGTCCACAAATCACAATGGATAAGATCAAAAGCATGCGGCGCATGCGAAGAAGAAGAAAAAGGAAGCCGAACATGGCGACCAAGCTGGCACGCATGACAGAGGTGCTCAGTAGTAGTCCTAGTACAAGAGATATCTGCACTACGACTAATCTGAGCCAAAACATCTCGGCCAGGATGACCAAGACGGCGGTGCCAGGTGGTGCAAGACGGTGTCGCGGCAAGGGCAGCTGACGAAGAGGACGAAGGTGAAGGGGAAGCAGCAGAAGCTGGAAGACGAAGAGTGTAAAGGGGCCCGGCGCTATCACATCGGATGTGTGGACGCCCGGTAGCCAAATCCTTCAGAGAAAGAGTAGAAGTGTCAAACTCGATAGAACAGGAATTGTCAGCTGTAAATTGATGAATGAAAGAAGATTATGGACCATCTGAGGGGCAACAAGGACATCAAAGAGACGGAAAGGACCAGGAGCAGAGCCCACAGAGGTGACAGGAAGACAAGAACCATCACCGACCATGATGGAGGATGGACACGAGGGGTGAGGAGGAGGTGGAGTCCAGGATGGCGCGTAGGAAGCTGCACCCGTGACCATGGCAGCCGGCTGGTGCGGACGACGAGGCCCCACTCCCTAGCCCTAGAAGGGCCACATGGAGATACGCCCCTACCACTGTTGGCGAAGGTCGACCAGGGCGCACCCCAGGGAAGAGGAGCGAGAGCAGGGGTTGGAGCCTGGGTGGGCGTCCCACGACCTCCACCACCGTGTCCTCGGCGGCCCCCACGGCCGCCCCCACCCCCGCTCGGCCCGGGGGGAGGAGCACCAAGGAGAGAGGCGGGCGGCGAGGCAGAGGGCGGTGGTGGAGCAGCAACGAGTGCACAGGAGGTGGTGGAGGACAACGTAGTCGAGGCAGACGTGGTGAGGTCCTCCAAGGTGAGGGCATCGCGAACCTGTAGGAAGGTAGGAGTCGGCCTCTGGTGGGTGAGCCAGGTCCGCAGGGCCTTGTAGCTGCTCGTGAGGCCCTGCACGACGTTGAGCACCAGGACGTGCTTCGGGACCGGGTACCCATGGTCGCGAAGAGCATCAGCCGTGCTCTTCGTCTTCCGGCAGTACTCGCCCACAGACAGATCACCCTGCTCAAGAGTGCGGAGCTCAGCATCGAGCTGGAGAGCGCGTGTCTGGGCGTTGTCGAGGAACTGGCTCTCGAGGGCCAGCCAGGCCTCGCGTGCGGTGCCGCCGGGAGTCCTCACGATGTCCTGCAGATCGAGGGAGATGGTCCCAAAGATCCAGGACGTTGCGATGCTGTCGAGGCGCAGCCACGCCAGGTCGCGTGCCCCGATCGGCGTGTCGGCGAGGACGTGGTCGTCGAGAGCGTAGCGACGGAGCGTGAGGAGAACCTGGTCCCTCCAGCGAGCGTAGGAGGTGGAGTCGAGGAGGATGGAGACCAGGTTCTTGATGTGCGGGACCCCGGCGGCTTGGAGGTGGAGGTAGGCGACCATGGGGTCGACCTGGCCGAGCTGGGGTCCAGCACTCTGCCGAACGGGAGCAGTGGGCGACACCTGGTGGGAGGAGGAGGCGACGTGCTCCACCTCGGAGGCGTGGAGGAAGTGCTCCGGCTCGGCGACACGGCGGGTGAGGGCGTCGGCTGCGGTGCGCGCGTGCTCTCAGGCAAGAGCAGCCACGCGAACCCGCTCGTTAGCAGCGGCGGCCTCAAGGGCCGCTACGAGAGCCCCATCGGCGGCGGCAACGGAGTCGGGAGCCGGCGACTAGGCGCGGAGGAAAGCAGCGGCGGAGAACGACGCATCAGTGGGGGCATGCCCAGCCCGTGGAGGGGGGAAACGGGCAGAGTACCCGCACCCAGGCCTCCCACGGCCGGAAACAGGGGAGGCTGCTGTAGCCCCCCAGCGGACGGAAACAGGGGAAGCTGCTGCAGCCTCCCAGCGGCTATGTCCCGCACGGCCTGGTGCAGGGGAGGGGCGCCCGCCGGCTGGATCCGCGCGGCCTGGTGTAGGGGAGGTGCGCCCGCCGGCGGAATCGGGCCGGACTGGTGCAGAGGAGGTCCGCCCGTCGGCGGATGTGCAGGACGAGGACCGCCCGCTGGCGGAATCGGAGGAAGCGGCGGCAGCGGAGCAGGGGGCGGGCCGCCCGTGCTTGGAGGAGGCGGCGGCGGAGCAGGGGGCGGCCCTCGGGGCACCACGGGAGGAGTCCGCGGCGGCGTCCCGGCCACAGAGAGGAGGGAAAGAAGAGAGAGGGCGGCGCACCCGCCGGCGGCCGGTCGTCGGCCATGGAAGGCAGGACGGCGGCGGCTGGGAGTTAGGAGAAGAGGGAAACCCTAACTGCTGATACCATGTAGGAGGAAATGATTCCAATGTATTCTTCCAACCCTAGAAGGGTGGGTATATAGTTAGCTATACATGGGTCTCTATATGGGCTATACAGAGGCCATATGGGCCACACACGCATATACATAGCATATACACTAGCAGTTCCGGTTCCTTTTGTCGCACCCGACACGGGCTTGGTGCCTTCGGCCGCGCGACGCGCGGCCCTGGCGCCTTATGCCGTGCCCCTGAAGCCTTTCGCGTGGCGCGGCCCCGGTGCCCTCTGCCACGCCCCTGGAGTTGGCGCGGCCCCGGCGCCTTCTGCTGCCTCCTGCTGCGCCACGCGCGACCACGCCGCCACCTGCACGCTACGCCGAGCCGGTGCAGGTGTACCGACGCCGTCCGGTGCTTCCACAGCCGCAGGCTCCCCCGGCTCCGGTCCCGGAGGTGCCCGTAGACTATACGCCTCCTGTGCGCTATGTCCACGAGCGCCGCTCGACGGCTCCGCCTCCTCCACCACCGTCTCCGGAGCCGTCTCCGCCTCCTCCACCACCTCCACCGGAGTTGACACCTCCTCCGCCGCCACCGCCGCCTCCACCACGCCGTTCTCGGGTGGAGCCGGCCTTGTACCACCCTCCGGTCCTCCATCGGGATCCTCGTCACACCCATCCCATGGTGACTCGGCAGGCGGCCGGGGTTGTTCGGCCCGCGGCTCTCTCCACCACCGAGGGAGCGCCGCGGCTCTCTCCGATCCCGACGTCGGTTCGTGAGGCTCTGGCAGATCCGAACTGGCGTCGTGCGATGGAAGAGGAGTATGGAGCTCTTCTTGCCAACCAGACTTGGGACCTTGTGCCGCGTCCGTCTGGTTGCAATGTGGTGACTGGCAAGTGGATTTGGACGATCAAGCGTCGAGCTGATGGTACTCTGGAGCGCTGTAAGGTATGTTGGGTTCTTCGGGGGTTCACTGAGCGCCCTGGTGTGGATTATGATGAGACTTTCTGTCCAGTGGTGAAGCCTGCTACAGTGCGCACTGTCCTCTCTCAGGCTCTCTCTCGCTTATGGTCTGTGCATCAGCTCGATGTCAAGAATGCTTTTCTCTATGGCACTCTAACCGAGACAGTCTACTACCAGCCAGCAGGTTTTGTGGATTCCAGTCGTCTGGATTTGGTCTGCCGGCTGAACAAGTCTCTCTATGGTCTGAAGCAGGCTCCTCGGGCATCGTACTCGGTTTGCTACTATCTTGCTGACACTGGGTTTGTTGAGATCAAGTCAGACACTTCGTTGTTCATATATCACCATGCTGATGGGATTGCCTACCTCCTCCTTTACGTGGATGATGTTCTGACTGCCTCTAGTCCACAGTTGCTCCAGCGGATTATCTCCTCTCTTCAGCAGGATTTTGCTATGAAGGATCTGGGCAAGCTTCACCACTTCTTGGGCGTGACGGTTGAGCCCCGTCAGGCTGGTCTTCTCCTTCACCAGTGTCAGTAAGCCCTTGATATTCTAGATCGTGCTGGGATGACTGATTGCAAGCCCTGCTCCACTCCTGTTGACACTCAGGCGAAGCTGTCTGCTACTCTGGGTGATCCTGTCTGCTACTCTGGGTGATCCTGTGGCTGATCCTAC
Organism: Cenchrus fungigraminus; assembly: GCA_036936925.1. Classification (NCBI taxonomy): domain Eukaryota; kingdom Viridiplantae; phylum Streptophyta; class Magnoliopsida; order Poales; family Poaceae; genus Cenchrus; species Cenchrus fungigraminus. The sequence continues at coordinate 28,563,950 of CM072775.1, forward strand.
TGCCTATCGGAGTCTTGCTGGAGCCTTACAGTACCTCACTTTCACCAGGCCGGACCTCACCTACGCTGTCCAGCAGATCTGCCTCCATATGCATGATCCTCGGGAATCACATCTTGCTGCGCTGAAGCGCCTTCTTCGCTACGTCCGAGGCACGGTTGACTTCGGCTTGGTCCTCCACCGGTCTTCTCCTGCTGCGCTGGTTGTCTACACTGATGCTGACTGGGCGGGTTGTCCGGACACCGGCCACTCTACCTCAGGATATGCCGTCTTCCTCGGCGGCAACCTGATCTCCTGGTCGTCCAACCGACAGCCGGTTGTCTCCCGCTTGAGTGATGAGGCGGAGTACCGGGCTGTTGCTAACGGCGTGGCTGAGGCGTCCTGGCTCCGGCAGCTCTTGGTTGAGCTTCACAGCCCGCTCGCCAAGAGCACGCTCGTCTACGGCGACAACGTCAGCGCCGTGTACCTCTCCACCAACCCGGTTCAGCATCAGCGGACGAAGCTTGTGGAGATTGACTTGCACTTCGTTCGTGACCGGGTGGCTATCGGCGATGTTCGGGTTCTCCATGTACCGACCACCTCCCAGTGTGCTGACATCTTCACCAAGGGTCTTCCCTCGAACTTCACGGAGTTTCGGTCCAGCCTCAACGTAGCCAGTGGCTGCGGGGGGCCTTGTTTGTGAGTTTCTTTCTTTGGTGGCCAGTCTCGTACATCGCTGCGCCGGTAGTCCAGACTGCGGGGGGTGTTAGAGTATATGTGTGTGTGTGGCCCATATGTCCTTGTATAGCCCATATAGAGGCCCATGTATCACTGTCTATATACCCACTCTTCTAGGGTTGAAGGAATACTATTGGAATCATTATTCCCTAACAAGTATATATCTATTGAAATTTTGGGCTTTATTAACATCATTTTACAATAATATCTGTTCCCTGCTTATAAAAAATGAAACTAAGTTCACCTTTCATCATAATCACATGTTTGTAAAATGTCTCAAGCTAAATTGCACTGTAGCTATCTTCTTAAGTTTTTTTTCAACTCTTGTTTTTTTGGTGCAGATTTGTCGGGTTGAAGACATAACTGTCAGTGGCATTGTTAGAGGAAGTATAATCCATATTCATCGGGCTAGGACTGTGACCATTGCAAAGGATGGCACAATTAGTGCCTCAGAGTTAGGTGATTCTGTGTTTTTGTGTAATAATTAAGAAAGGGGTGGAATATGTCATGTCAGTGTCACGACTATGTTAACCAGCAATTTGAATTCTTTGACAGGTTGCAAGGAAGGCATTGGAAAAGGAACGTATCAGAAATATGGAGCTGGAGGTGGTGCTGGGCATGGAGGTCGAGGTGGCACAGGTTTTTACAATGGAATGAAAAGTGATGGAGGTCTAGAATATGGTAATGCTGATCTTCCATGTGAGCTTGGAAGTGGTAGTGGTGGCTCTGCTGTGTCAGCAGATAGCACTGCCGGTGGGGGATTAATTGGTTGGTACCATCTTGTCCTTCGAAACCCATGATCTGCATATTTGTAACCTGCATTTGCTTCTCGTTGTTTTTCCATTTTCCCATTCATGATGTTTGATAACATCCTCTGAGTTTGCTTTCAGCATAGTTTCTTTCACTATTCAGCATGTGACATGCATCATGCAGTGTACTGGCAACTATTTTTTTTCTAAAAGTAAGTGCATTTGGTATCAAACTTTTGAATAAATTCTCTGCTCTAATAGCTGATCTTTTTCACTATTCAGTCATTGGGTCCATGAAATGGCCACTTTCAAGGTTGCTAGTTTATGGGTCAATGAACTCTGATGGTGAAAGTCATAAAGGCACAACTGGAAACTCCAATGGGACTTTCAAAGGTGGAGTTGGTGGTGGTTCTGGAGGGTCAATTCTATTATTTCTTCAATGGCTTCTGCTAGAGAAAAACTCATCGTTATCCGTATCTGGTGGCAATGGAGGTCTATATGGTGGTGGAGGAGGTGGTGGTGGCAGAATACATTTCCATTGGTCGAATATTGCTACTGGAGATGAATATGTTCAGATAGCATCTGTCAATGGTACAGTAGCATCAAGGTATGCAATTCATTTGAAATGCCAAGTCGAGTGGTTTCTTGTTTGTCTTTGTCACTGCATGATCATTTCAAACTCTTTTTGCTTAGATGTATGAGCTGTTTTTTTTTCAGAAATGTCTTGTTGGTTTTTTTTTTCTCGAACACGCAGGAGAGCTGCGTATCAATATATTAAGAAGAAAAATTGGGTGAAAAAGCACCCAGAGTACACAGGTTTTGTTTTATTTGTAGGGCCAAAACAAAACCTGAAAAAGAAAGGGCCCAGCAAAAACACATTCTACATAACCCTTACACAAAATCAAGACCCGAGACCAAAAGCCCAAGACTGACTTATACTAAGCCATCGGTAGCTGGGCGAGGATGTGATTAACTCCTCGAGCCCCAGCAATACTCCACAAGTGCATCTCCTCCCTGATGGAAGACAAAACTCCATTCAGGTTAGGCAGGACGCCATCAAACACACACCGATTCCGGTGATTCCACAGCGACCAAGCCACCAGGATTATAATTGAGTTGAGTCCCTTTTTAATCAGCCCATCCACCCTGCTAGTCACCGTTTCCCACCAATCGTCGAAGGAGCTTTCATCCAAGTTTGGGGCTAGGACCTGCAGATGAAGTTCTTGCAGCACACTGAACCATACTTGTCGTGCAAAAACGCAATGCAGCAGCAGATGATTTATTGTTTCCTTTTCCTGATCACACAAGAGGCATTGTTCAGGATGAGGCAATCCCTTCCTGGCGAGTCGATCGGCAGTCCAGCATCTGTCATGTGCGACTAGCCACATGAAAAATTTACATTTGCCCGGGGCCCAGCTTTTCCAAATCCGCTCCCATGGTCTGAACTGCACAGCTCCAATGAACATTGCATCATAAGCTGATTTTGCAGAATATCGTCCTGAGGCCGAGAATTGCCAAATGTGGGTGTCTTCTGTATCTAGCTGTAAAACAACCTCCGAGAGTAGATCCCAAAGACCCAGGTACTCAGCCAGGACCTCCACAGTTAGAGCACCCCTTATGTCTGATACCCACCTCCTGTCAGCCATGGCTTCAAACACAGATCTTTTTCTTGCTCTGCTGGAAATTGTGGCAAAAAGGTGAGGCACCATCTTCTCCAGGCTCTGCCCATGCAGCCAACGGTCGGTCCAAAATAAGGTATTCCTGCCATTGCCCACCTGAGTTATGACAGCCACCTTAAAGAAGGATCTGACTGACTGATGAACCTGAATTGGGAGGAAGGTCCAAGGCTTGCTAGGTTCAGTCTTATGTAACCAAAGCCACCTCATTCTAAGGGCCCAGCCTAAGTGCTGTAAATTAGAGATGCCAAGTCCTCCCAGCTCCTCAGGGCGAGTAACCTTTGGCCAGGCAAGCAAACAATGCCCTCCTTTTACATCTTTCCTTCCTTTCCAAAGAAAACCTCTCCTAATCTTGTCAATAGCTTTAAGAGCCCAAGGAGGGAGGTCCAGTGCCATTGCCAAGTAAATGAGCATGGAGGTGAGCACGGCCTGAACCAAAATTTTCCTACCCGCCTTTGTTAGCAGGTCAGCTTTCCACCCAGGCAGCCGGTCAGCAACTTTGTCAATAATTGGCTGAATTTGGGCCTTGGACAATCTCTGCAGGGAGAGCGGCAAACCAAGATAGGTACAAGGGAATTCCAGAATTTGACAAGGGAGATGTGCCTGAATAACGGCTCTGTTTTCCTCATTGCACTGTATGGGCAGCACACTACTCTTGTGGATGTTTGTCACCAGACCCGAAGCGTTCCCAAACAACTGCAAGATCTCCAAGGTGATATCCATATCAGCAGCATCGGGCCTTAGAAAAATCACCACATCATCAGCATACAGAGAAATCCGATGTTGCAAGGCCCTCCTAGCAAGGGGTTGCAGCAAGCCCTCATCAGCAGCCTTTTTAATCATATAGCACAGAACATCCATTACTAGAATAAACAGCATTGGGGACAGTGGATCCCCCTGCCTCAAACCTCGCTGATAGGAGATTAATTCCCCGGGAGATCCATTAAGAAGCACCTGGGTGGAAGAAGAAGCGAGGAGACCGCTGATAATATCACACCAGATCTGCCCGAAGCCGAGATTTCTCAAAACTTCCAACAGGAAAGGCCAAGAAACCGAGTCAAAAGCCTTGGTTATATCAAGCTTCAGCAATAAGCGAGCTTCCTTCTGTTGGTGCAGGTATCGGGCTGTTTGCTGCACAAGCATGAAGTTATCCTGAATGAAGCGACCTTTTATAAATGCACTTTGGTTGGGGGAAACTAGCTGATCAAGTTTGCCAGCCAATCGATTAGCTAGTATCTTAGTAATAAGCTTAGCAAAAGAATGAACTAAACTGATCGGTCTGAAATCTTTGACATGGGAAGCATCTGCCTTCTTTGGGATAAGAGTGATGTATGCAGAATTCAGCAAATTGAAATTCCCAAATTTTCTGCTCCATATGGCTGAAACTGCTGCCATGACATCAACTTTAATTATAGACCAGCAGGCTTTGTAGAAGTTCCCAGTGAATCCATCAGGCCCAGGGGCTTTGTTGGATGGCAGCGAGCAAATAGTTTTCCATATTTCCTCCTCAGTGAAGGGAGCCTCCAAATCTGTCATATCAAGACGGGGAATGTCCAATTCTTCCAAGTTGACTGTAACATCACGGTCTAAGGATTCTCCAAGAAGGCGACTATAAAAATGATGGATGTTGCTTTCCTTTTCCTCATGGCCAGTAAGTATATGTCCCTCATCTGAAACCAATTTGCAAATAAAATTTTTCCTCTTGCGATGCTTGGCATGGAAGTGGAACAAAGCTGTGTTAGCGTCTCCTTCCGAGAGCCAATTGATACGGGATCGGCTTCTTGCAATTGTGCGCTGCAAAGATGAAAGAGCTAAGGAATGTTTTTTAAGTTGGTCTCTCAGCCACTTCTCCTGTCTAGACAGAACTCTTGCATCTTGGGCGATTTCAAGCTGATGTAGAATCTCTCTGGCAAGTCCCAATTGGGAGTTAACATGACCAACTCTTTTATGGCTCCAACTCTGGAGTCCCTTAACCGTAGCTTTAAACTTGTTAGCTAAAGTGACAAAGGGACAAACATCAGTCACAACCGAATTCCAAGCCGCCTCCACTGCATCATGGAAACCCTCCATCTTAGTCCAGAAGGCCTCAAAGTGAAATCTAGCCATACCAGGTTTAACAGCATTGAGGCTAAGCAAAAGCGGGCAGTGATCCGAGCCTTCCGTGGCCGCACTTTGCAACAAATTATTTGGGAAGAGACGTTCCCAATCGGAGGAGCAGAGAACTCTATCCAACCTGACCAGTGTTGGTGAATCTTGCTGGTTTGACCACGTAAATCTTCGGCCATGGAGAGACACCTCCAGCAATTCAAGATCATTAATCAAACGACGAAACCTGCCCATCATTGCCCTATTCAGATTACCATTATTCTTGTCCTCCGCATTCACAATCAGGTTGAAATCCCCCAAAGCTAACCAAGGGCCCTGACAAGCAGCCCTGACATTCCTCAGCTCTTCTAGGAAAAGCAGCTTATTATCATCTCCTTGTGGACCATACACACAAGTAAGCCACCACGATGGTCCTGCAGTGGGGCTGAACTTAACTGAAACACAATAATTATCCACTCGGGTCTCTTCCGCTGCACCAAGGTGGTTCCGCCAAGCGATTAACACCCCTCCACTGGCACCAACTGAAGGCAGCTCGACAAAGAAAGGGAAATCTGAGCCCAGCATGCTCAGTAAAGTGCCTCGAGACATACGATCTATTTTAGTTTCCTGAAGACACACAATGTCAATCCTTGAAGAATTAGCTAGGCTGCGTACAGAATCCTGACGCGCCCTTGAGTTGAGGCCACGCACATTCCAACACAAAATATTTGAGGGATTCATTATATCCATCCAAGATAAACACCGACCAAAGAAGAAGGACTCAACCAGCGTACTGCAAATCCAGTTCCTCCTCAGCAGGTACAGTCCAGCCAAATAGAGCGGCAAGAGCCTGTACGTGGGAAGGAACTAAGGAGGCAGACCCCGTGAACAAATTGCTGTATTCATCAAGTGCTTGCTGGCTGATGCCTTCATTTTCACCCAGAATATCCAGCGTCCTCATCACCTTCTTTTTGTTTCTGTTAGTGGAAACACCAATCTCAGGCTCTATACCAGCAATACGTCGGCTGCGTCGTGGAGGAGCTGCTGGGGTGCAGGCACGAACTCGAGACCTCATAGTGCACGGGGTAGGCAGGATCTTGACTGTCTTCTTGGAGAGCTTCGCCATGAAACTCGAGCGTTCTCCGGCTGGGGAGGTCGCAGCCGTGGTCTCCGGCTCCGCCGGAATTTTTGGTCGGCGCGAATATGTCTTCGGGTAGCTCGGAACCAAAGATGAGGGGGCGATCAGGAGGTCACTGCCCATGGGAACAACCATTGTAGTCGGCGGTGGGGCCATGATGATTGCAGAGTCCGAGGGGGCGCCGTCGACGGTGAACCCCGACACCGGAGGCGCACCCTTGCTGGTAAGGGCAGGCGGAGGTGAGGCCGCCGTGTGACTGACAGGCGCCGGAACCGTCTCAGCCACGTCTGCTGAGGATGAATCATCCGCCACAGGTGCCGCCAGGACGTCGACACCGCCCAGGGAGGGAGCCAGGGCAAGGGGAGTGCCGGGGACGGTGGACGCTGGAGGCGTATTCTCAGCGACCGATAACACCCGAGCCAGCGCCAAGGAGAGGAGAGTCTCGTCGGAGGGCGCCGCGTTCTGCGCGCGCATCGCAACAACATCAGCCTCGCCCGCAGAAGTCGCAGGGGCCGGAGTCGCAAGCGCCGCAGGCAGAGACGCGGACGTGAAGGGGGGATTCTCCACTGCTACATCCTCAGAAGTGCAGGCCTGGACAGCAAGGGAGGCCACATCATCACCCCGAAGCCCAGAAGGCCAGGGAAGAACCTCCGACGCCAGATGATTTTGTTCCAGGCCCATCCTGACCGGGTCCAACAAATTAACCGTTGCGTGGGGAGCTGGAAACGCAACGTCCACCGCCGCCGCCGGCAGTAATGGCACAGGGGCCGCGCCCGCACCAGGAACCCAGGCGACTTCCTCGTTGACCGAGCCGCCTGCCGCGCAGCTATCAATGCGCACGACATCCAGGGCGTCGCCTCGATCGGAGACCCAGCGCTCAACGGAACGCGGGCCCAGCCTGGAGCGGACTGGCCCGCGCTGATCTCCCGCCGGGGTGGGCCCACCATGCCCTGCCGGAGCCGAGGACGAGGACGCCGGAGGGAGGGCCCGTCGCCCATGCCGCCGATGAGCATCCTCCTCTGGAGGTGGAGGTGGAGGCGGAGGAGCATCACCCGGAGCAGACCCATCCAATGTCGTCACCTTGATCTTGATGGGGTAGCGGAGGCAGGGGCGCTCCCCTGCATCTCCTCCGGCAGCAACAGCCGGCTCCGGGATCTCAAGGTCCATCTCCGAAGGGATGCCGCCGGGGTTGGCGCACCAAGCTGCAACACAGAGGACCTCGCGCTGGGTGGCCGCATCAGGAAGGACACCAAAGGGGAGGCAGCCGTCGTTTAGAAGCTGCGCCGCCGTGTCCAGCTCCCAAGCATGTGCAGGAACACCTCTGAGCTCGACTTCCACAATAGACTTGAGAGCGCTGGCAGATGAGGTGTAGAATCGCGACCATCGAGTAACATGCAGACGACCGAGAGGCAGGCTGATCGGACGGCCGTCTCTGAAAATCCTTGTTGCTGTGGCCTCATCCGGTGAGATCAAGAGGAAGCTCGCAGGGCCCAAGCGGTGGATGGCTAGCAAGCTTTCCTCGATCTCGAACCGTGAGGCGAACGCCGGCAAGATGGAGCCCTCCAGAGCTCCGGGGCTGTCCGCGACCACCGTAACAACCAACGCTCTGCCAGCGAGATCCTCCTCCCGCTGAACGATGGCCGCCGAGCGCTGGATTACCCGACGCGGCCGCCCAGGGAGGCCGGCTGCGGCAGCCGGGCGGTCCTCCTCACTCGAAGACAGAGGAGGAGAATCGCCAGACCCCACAGAGGCCGGAGCCAGGGGGACGCGACGTCGTCGTCTCTTCCGCGACCGTCTCCGCCGCCGGGCAGGGGCATCTCCCGTAGCGGCCGCGCCAGGAGGCGCCACCGGTGGACTGTTGGATGCCTGGGGGTTCTGCGCTGCCGTCGGAGAGGAGCCAGCCACAGGACGCCACATCATCCTCCGGGGCACCGCAACGGGGAGTTGGCGGCGGCTCGGGCAGGTGTAGGAGCGGTGGCCCGTCTTCTGGCACCGGAAGCAGCGAGTGCTGGATTTGCAGACCGCCGCACGGTGATTCGGGGAGAAGCAATTAAAGCACTTCCCCCTGAGGTCAACCGGCACGGGGCGATGCGGGCGGCGTTCCCGTCGACGGAGCTCCTTGCGCTTGCGCCGGCTCACCCAAGTTTGCCAGCCGTCAGCAGCAGAGCACAACGGGGGAGCAGAGGTGCGGGGCTCGCGCGGGAGCGCCACCACCTGGGGAGAGGCGCGGCTAGTACGGGCAGAGGGGGCCGGGGAGGGAGTCGCCGGCTGCCTCGTCGTCTTGATGGCGGCCAGCAGAACCTCCTTGAAAGAAGGAGGGGAAGCGCCGCCTCCAGACTTCCCCGACGGCGGGGTGTCTTGGCTCCAGCGTCGGGACTTATCCCGTCCAGCCGGGGCTGCAGAGGAAGGGGATCCTGCCGCCGGAACGGGGGAGCAGGACGGGGAGGTGGCCGCCGGACTCGGGATGAGCGGCGGCGGGTGGCTGGTGGCAGGGGTAGGGGCGTCAGGGAGGGGAGGGGGAGACATCGCGTCTAATGGACGTGATCTCTAAATGTCTTGTTGGTTATTTCCATTGTTAGTCTTTCCAACATTATGAATTGCAATACCATACATTCTATAGATGAAGCACATATATTTATCACATCAAGACAGCTTCCTACATAGTAGAGTACTAGAGCTATTTTATAGAATATCTCTATAAAGTACAGTAGTCAAGTATAATATTGTAAATATTCTCAGAACATAGTATTGAGTTCATGCACTAACCAGTTCAACCCAAAAGCTTAAGCTGATAAGGAAAGGTGGACAATTCACTTATACTCCAACACAGTATCAAAAAACAATTAACAAAATTATATCTCAGAAATGACACTTGGGGATAGGGATGCAAGCAGGTTCATCCGTGACCCCTCAAATAGGTCATCTTTTAGTGGAATCAGCCACTCCAAAAAAAAAGACTTTGCCGGCTCGCGACAAACCTGCTTGCATCCGTACTTTACTTGGGGAGTAATCAAGGGAATTTCTTTGTGCTTTCTTGATCTGTAATGTGAAAGGTGGGAAAATACTGTAGAAGAATAGAATTAGGGAAACACCTCACCCTAATGAGGGGGGGGAGGGTTTGACCTTTCATTATATAGCCAATATGGCTTGGAATACAAGAATACAGTCAGGTGTATAAAGTAAACCTATCAGCTATACAAGGTAAGCTATAAACAGCCAGGATATCTAGAATATCTCTAATACCCGCCCGCAGTCACAGCGGGAGAATCACGGACGCAAAGACGGGATCTGAAGTCGGTGAAGAGCTGAACCGGCAGACCCTTTGTCATAATGTCCGCAAACTGATGAGAGGACGGGACGTGTAGGACCCGAACCTGCCCGAGAGCCACCTTCTCGCGGACGAAGTGAATGTCGATCTCGATGTGCTTCGTGCGCCAGTGGTGAACAGGGTTTGCTGTCATGTAGACAGCACTCACGTTGTCACAATAGACAATCGTGGCTGAGTCAAGGGAGACGTGAAGCTCCTGAAGAAGCTGCCGAAGCCAACAACACTCAGCAACAGCACTAGACCTGGACACCGTGTCTGGCGCTTGGAGGACCATGACACCAAGTTGTCGCCGAAGTAGACACAGAAGCCGGAGGTGGAACGTCGAGAGTCCGGGCAGCCAGCCCAATCTGCATCCCCAGTCTGCATCCGAATATGTAGTCAAGGACTGAACAGGACCAGCACCAATGTGAAGTCCGGAGGAGAGCGTGCCCTTGACGTAGCGAAGAATGCGCTTGACTAGTGCCAAGTGAGGCTCACGTGGGGCATGCATGAAGAGGCTTGCCTGCTGAACGGCATATTGGAGGTCGGGCCGGGTCAGAGTGAGGTACTGGAGGGCAACCACAAGACTTCGGTAGTCAGAACCATGAGTGCCAACAGGAGTCGCCGTAAAGTGACACTCAGCCATGTCGGTGCGCTGGAGGAGATCCACAACATACTGTCGCTGGGAGAGGAACAGGCCGTCGGTGGAACGAGTAACAACAATGCCGAGGAAGTGATGCAGGTCGACGAGGTCTGTCATGGCGAACTCAGAGTTGAGTTTGGCCATGATGTGCTGAAGAAGAGTCGAGGAAGACGCGGTGAGGATGATGTCGTCGACGTAGAGCAGCAAGTAGGCCATCTGTGTACCCTCTTTATGGACAAAGAGGGAGGTGTCAGTGGTGGAGGCGACGAAACCGAGTTGCTGAAGAAACGCAGCAAACCGCTAGTACCACGCTCGGGGAGCCTGCTTGAGCCCATACAAGGACTTCTGAAGCAGGGAGACGTGATCAGGAGTAGCAGGGTCGACGAAGTCTGAAGGCTGCTGGCAGTAGATCGTCTCCTCAAAATGACCGTGAAGGAAAGCATTCTTCACGTCCAGCTGGTGAAGAGGAAGAGGCCAGGCACGAGAGGCAACAAGACTCAACACAGTCCTGATCATCGCCGATTTGACAACCAGACTGAAAGTCTTGTCGTAATCGATGCCAGCCTGCTGATTGTTGCCGCGGACCACCCACCGAGCTTTGTGACGGGCAAAACTACCATCGGAATGATACTTACGTGTGTAGACCCACTTGCCCGACACAATGTTGGCGCCAGGAGGTCGAGGAACAAGACGCCATGTCCCGTTGTCGATGAGCGCCTGGTACTCGTTCGTCATGGCCGCACGCCAGTTAGCGTCGGCAAGGGCTCTGCGGTAGTTCGTCGGAATCGGCGATGGTGTCGGAGGAGAAGTGGTGGTGTTGAGGTTCCGCTACGACACTCGCGGTATGACGCCAGCCGCGGTGCGAGTCACAAGACATCGTGGCTCCGGTGGAGGAGCAGGCGTCGGTGCAGGAATCGGAGAGGCCGCTGGAGGTGGCCCAGGCGACGGCGGAGGCGTCACCATAGGAGGGGCTGGCGACTGCTGAGGAGCAGCCACCGAGCGACGACTATAGACGAGGTGGAAGTCACGGCGGAGGGGCGGGAGCAGGGCAGCCTGTCTACCCCTAGTGCCCGCCAAAGAAGCCGAAGGACCGCCCCCTAGAACGGTCAGGGGCGGCTGGAGCGGAGAGGCAGCGATGGTGCGGCCGGGCCCAAACCCGCCTGGTCTGGACAAAGGCACCGAGTGGAGGACAGGACCGCGCATAATGATGGCGGGGTCGTCCTCTGGGAGCTCCTGCAAAACAACTGGTGAAGGTCGCGGCTGCTCAACATCCGTGGATAGAGCAACTGAGGGCGAAGCTGTAGCGGAGCTAGAAGGAGAAGGCAACAAGAAGTCAAGCTGCGACAGTGATGTGGGCTGGGAAAAACGAAACGAAGACTCATCGAAGAGGACATGCCGAGAAATAATAACCCGGCGAGTGGACAAGTCTAGGCAACGATAGCCCTTGTGAGAAGAAGGATAGCCAAGAAACACACAAACTGTAGAACGAGGTGCGAGTTTGTGTGGAGCGGTGGCGGAGAGGTTAGGGTAGCAGAGGCACCCAAATACTCGTAGGTGGGTGTAATCAGGCGGCTTCCCATGAAGAAGCTGGAAGCGAACAGCATGCTGTATGGCAGAGCATGGTCTGCGGTTTAGCAGATATGTGTTATGAGGCGGCCATGTTGGAGTGGATGGGCAGGGTACGGGTGACATTGTTAAGGGTGCGAAGGACACATTCAGCTTTGTCGTTTTGAGAAGTGTACGGACAGGAGAGACGAAGGTGAGTGCCCTGAGCCGTCAAAAAAGATGTGAGAGTCTTATTGACAAACTCAGTGCCATTGTCGGCCTGTACGTTCTTAATCGGAAGGCTGAACTGTGTGCGAGCATAAGCAAAGAAACTAATAATGTGACCTGCAACCTCGGATTTATGCACCATGGAAAAAGTCCAGCAGAAGTGAGAGTAATCGTCTAGAATAACGAGGTAGTAGCGACAACCCGAAACGCTAGCTACAGGAGAAGTCCACACATCGCAGTGTATCAACTCAAAAGCACTAGTACTGTGCGAGCTGGAAGAAGAGAAAGGTAACCGAACATGTTTTCCCAACTGACATGAATGGCATAAAGTATGAGACCCTTTATTACACTCTATCGAAAAATTATTCCTAAGTGTATCTATGACAGTGGGTCCAGGATGACCGAGATGAAGATGCCACAGGCTGGAGGATGTGGCGAGGCTGGTATGGGGTACTGCTGCCACTGGCTGCTGGAGGGACGGTGTACAGATCACCAGAACTATCGCAGCGAAGAATCACGCGCCTGGTCGGGATATCCTTAACAAAAAAACGGAAAGCGTCAAACTCTATAGTGCAATGATTGTCCTTAGTAAACTGATGAACAGAAATCAGATTACGAATCAAGGAAGGAACAATAAGAACATCATTAAGCTGGAAAGAATTAGAGGCAGTAGGAAGAGTGGATGTGTCGCTGCAGGAGACAGGAAGAGTATGCCCATTGCCAATAGTAATGAAGGAGTGGGATTGAGGGAGGCGAGAAAGGAGAATACCATCATTAGACGCCATGTGACCAGAGGTGCCTGAGTCCATGACCCAACCCCCCTGCTGCATCTGGTTGAGGGCGGCCATCAGACCGCTCATGTCATCATCCTGGGACTGCTGGGAATCCGGAGACACCTGGACTGGCGCAAAGGCAGTGTGCGCCTGTGGAGGCACACCTAGAAGACCAGGAGCAGATGCCCCACGCCAAGAACCACCGCTGGGCTGCTGCTGCGAACCGACGCCTGGGCTGAAACAGAACCAGGGGCCGGTTGGGCGCGGCTGCCCACCCTGCTGGTAGCCCGAGAAAGAGGTCTGGTAGCCGCTAGGCTTACTGCCACTTCTTGCCGTTGTTGCCGTAGCCGCCACCACTACCGCTGTTGTTGCCATAGCCGCCGCCACCACTAGTGTTAGCAGCGGGCTTCTGCTGCTGTCCACCACCGCTGCTGGACTGAACAGAAGTAGACTTAGAGCGGCACCTGCCCGGGCTGGTGCACGACGAACTCGCACCGGCGAGGAGGGCGGTGCCGTTGGCGACCTTGGTCTCATTGGCGAGACGAAGCTCCTTCAAGGTCAGCATGTCACACGCTTAGGTGAAGGAGGGAAAGCTGCCTTTCTCGTTGGCGATGTCGTCGGCGGTGTTGGTGTAGCGAGAGTTGAGGCCGCGCAGCAGGTTGAGGACCAGCTGGGAGTCCTGGACAGGATGACCGACGTCACGGAGGGCGTCAACAAGGGACTTCATGCGCTGGCAGTAGTCGGCGATGGAGGAATCACCCTGGGTCATGGAGTGGAACTCATGGCTGATGAAGATCGCCCTGGACTGCTTGTTGGAGCGGAACTGCCGCTCGATGGCAAGCCAAAGCTCCCTGGCAGGAGGCTCCTCGCCGTCCATGGCGAACTCTAGGACAGAGTCGTCGACGGAGCCGAAGTCCAGGAGCGGACACAGCAATCAGCCTGATCCCAGTGAGGGTCGTCAAGGCGGGGCTCCATGGTTCCGTCGATGTGCGAGCGCATGCCGAACTTGCTACTCATGGACTTGAAGAAGGAGGCCCACTTGGTGTAGTTGGAGTTCTTCAGGGACAGGGTGATGGGGATGTACGCCTTGACGTTGATGGTGGCGTAGGCGCGGGAGAATGGCGGTGGCGCAGGGTAGAGGAGGAAGCTGCCATTGCCGAGGACGTCGGTGGGGGCACCCATGGTGGGCGCAGAGGGGGCGCCCATAGCCGGCGCAGAAGGGGCGCCCATGGCCGGTGCGGAGGGAGCGCCCAAGGCCGGCGCAGAGGTGGAGAAGGCTGCCGCGGATGTCCCAGACATTGCCGAGTCAGCGGTGGAGTCCTGTGACATGTACGGCACTTGTAGAGGAGGAGCCGCACCCGATAGGTGGCGCGGCAGGGAAGAGGGGCGCCGCGAGGGAGTCGCGGGCGCGGTGGGGTGCGGCGTCGCCAGGGAATCACGCGCCGGGGCTGGGAGGTAGGCAGCGGCGCGATTGGATCGCGAAACAGAGGAGGCGGCGCGAGGAAGCGTGCGGTTCGCAGAAAACAGAGGAGCAGCGGAAGGAAAGGAAGGGAACCGAGGAAAAATTGGCCCGGTCTCTTGATACCATGTAGAAGAATAGAATTAGGAAAACACCTCACACCCTAATCAGGGGGGGTGACCTTTCATTATATAGCCAATATGGCTTGGAATACAAGAATACAATCAGGTGTATAAAGTAAACCTATCAGCTATACAAGGTAAGCTATAAACAGCCTGGATATCTAGAATATCTACAATATCTAGAATATCTCTAATAAATACAACAGCCTTTTCTCACTCCTTATGCTGGCTACATAAAAGAACTCCGAACACATGGTGGCAACAAATTACAAGCAGTATGCATTCTTTAACAATGCAACCACTGCCGCGTTGTTGAGTTTTGACAGAGTGTCATGCTTAAAATATTACTGATATTGCAAGGGTCATCCAAGTATGCCTTTGTCATGAACTTCATCATGTGCACTACACTGAATTAATTGTTACTGAGCCAATAAATCTTTCTGACAATTCATATTACTTTTCTTTTTTACAGTGGAGGATCTGGTAACAATGATGGACATCTTGGAGAAGATGGAACCATAACAGGAAAGAAATGCCCCATGGGTCTATATGGAACATTTTGCACTGTATGGACACTAAACTTATATCTACTTGTTTGTCTATATGTATTCCAGTGACGTGTTGCAACAAGACAGGACTTAGCATACATAGTGCAGATCTTTGTTCATTATATTTAAGATTTCGACACTGAAATCAGTTGTGACCTGTTAGTTAAAGCTGAATATTTGACTTGGTTAACACACTGCAGTTTTGTGCTTGCTTTCCTTAAACAAGCTGATTTCTTTATTTATTCATTATTGCTGATCATAGTTCATTTCAGGAATGCCCAGTCGGTACATATAAAAATATTACTGGGTCCAATTCATCTCTGTGCAGTCCTTGTTCTGTGGTTAGTCTTCCAAGACGTGCTGACTTCATATATGTAAGAGGTAGGCCTTCATGGTTATGTATAATCAGTTTGATGTTACTTTCAACATCCTGATATTGAATGCACGAAACTAAACATTGATTGTATTTTGCTAGGTGGTGTTACCGAGCCACCCTGCCCGTATAACTGCATTTCTGATAAGTACAAGATGCCGAACTGTTACACACCACTTGAGGAACTTATGTATACTTTTGGTGGTCCATGGTCTTTTGCAATTATCCTTTCTTTTACAATTATTCTTTTGGCACTTATCTTGAGTGCTTTAAGAATTAAGATTGGTGAGAGTGATATCACCTACCGGGCAACAAATGCAATCCACAATGATGGATGCTCTTCTTTCCCTTTTTTGCTTTCTTTGGCTGAGGTATACTTCTCATTTCATTCAATACAATTTTTTACTACAATCTATTACGGAATAACTGAAACTTAAGCACTGAACAAATTACTCCTTGTATATAACTTTGATTACTATTAATTATTTATTCAGTAGTACTTGATCCTGTGACTACCTTCTCATGATCGTACAATATTTTAGAACTCTAAAGTTGATCCTGATTGGACAGAATGAATAAATCCATCATGAGAAAATATGCTCATATGTACCTCAAATATGCAGTTATGGAGAGTTACTCTGGGATTTCTATCCCATTCTATTTAAGCATTCTTACATATTGTGTTTGTATACTGATAAATAGTGTACCCCTCTTTTGTAGGTACCTGGGGCTAGCAGGGCAGAAGAAACACAGAGCCATGTTCACAGAATGTACTTCATGGGACCTAATACTTTCCGGGAGCCCTGGCATCTCCCCTACTCACCTCCCGATGCAATAATTGGAATTGTGTAAGATTTTCAGTCTTACAATTATAGAATAGCAGAATGCCATTTGTATTGCTTTTATTTACAGGAAAGTTATTCTCAAAAGGCCATACAGTTTGAATATCTTTACTTGTAGCTAGTGATCAGAAAAAAATATATTGTAGTTTTTTTATTCAACTCCATCTTTGCTGTCTCGGTGTTGTATGCTTGCCACCAGAAAAAACAAACAAACTGCTATTGCTTTCTTTTCAGTTATGAAGATGCTTTCAACCGATTTATTGATGAGATCAATTTGGTGGCTGCATATGAGTGGTGGGAAGGATCAATACACAGTATACTTTCTGTTCTGGCATATCCTTGTGCCTGGTCTTGGAAGCAATGGCGCAGAAGAAAAAAAATCCATCGTCTTCAAGAGTACGTTAAATCCGAATACGACCATTCATGTCTTCGTTCTTGCAGGTCACGGGCTCTCTATAAAGGTTTGAAGGTCAGTAATTAGGATGCATAAATGTTATTTGGCATTATCTAACAAAACTGATGTCATTTCGTATAAGAATCAGCAGCAATGTTCTTAATCTTTTGCTAAACTGAAATGTCTGGTCTGCTCTGCTGACATGCTATGGTCTTTCGTGATGTCAGAGGCCTTATGGGCCGGCTCGGCAGGCCCATTAGGGTTAGGTTTAGGGATAAAATCAAGTCCTTACTTAGAGGTCAAGGAATCCTCTCTATACAAGGAGAGGAGATGTATCAATCAAACCAAGCAAGAATTAGAAGGAACAACCTTCCTCTTGGCCAGCCGTGGGCAGCAGCCCCGCGGCCGGCGTTCTAGCGCCCCACAGCCCTAATTCCCCATAGATCAGCCCCCAATCCTCGCAATTCCCTTCCCCTCGCAGCAGCACCATAACACGTGAACTGATGAATAGCAGCGGCAGGAGCGCACACGCATGTAGCAGGAAGTTCCTGCCGTGACACAGAGTCCAGATAGATATGTAGGGGCCCACAAAGTTCTTAAAGGGCCTTAGTATTATTAGTATGCTTTATCTGGTATTAAAGTTTATATGGAATTAAACAAGTTATGTTACTCCCTCCGGTTTGGTAAATGAAGTCATTTAGGATAGCGACACGGTCTCCAAAATACAACTTTGACTTCTTATTTTTATAAAAATATTTATTAAAAACTAACATATGTATACTTTTATGAAAGTATTTTGCAAGACAAATCTATTCATGTAGTTTTCACATTTCCAAACTCAACGACTTAAAACTCAAACCTTGTCCAAAACGACTTCATTTATCAAACCGGAGGGAGTATTTACTAGATGGGATTGCTTGGCAAGTTAAAGAGTTAGTTTAGTTATATCGTGTGGGTCTTTTTTAGGATTTCTGAAGATGTGAAGTGCAAACATTAGTTCACCTTGGTCCAGTGGCGAATCTAGGATATTACCTTATTGGGGTCAAGTACTAAGTGACGGTGTCAAACATGAATTGATTTGCTATTTTAAGAGTGGTTTGCAGGTGGATGTGAGAATGTTTAGTGCTATTTTCAAGAAGTTATGGGGTCAGCTGACCCCAATAATAAGCTATAGATTCGCCCCTGCCTTGGTCAGGGTCATCTGGTAAGCCAGGGATCAAGCCCTTCAAATGACCTAAATGGTCTCACCATTAGATGAAGCAAAAGCATTGTTCAGAACTTGTTTTAATGGATATCTAACCAGAACTGGACAAATATCTGTGGACTTTCATTCTAATGAATTTTTAACTTCATTCTGAATTGCAAACCTCCACATTTCTGATGGGATAAAATAGTGTGTCCACTCTTTTGAACAATCTTGTAGTTAGCTTGTTAACATATGATCACTACTGTATTGGAATTGAGTTAAAACAACTTCCTTGCAGACTTGTTTTTGGTATTTATATCATAAAAGATATAGTGTACCACTGTACATGTAACTGTTTGAACTTGGCAGGTTGGTTCAACTCCTGATTTGATGGTTGCTTACATAGATTTCTTTCTCGGGGGTGATGAGAAACGACTTGATGTAGCATCCACCATTCAGAAGAGGTTTCCCATGTGTCTAATTTTTGGTGGTGATGGAAGCTACATGTCTCCATACTACCTGCATAGTGATACATTGCTATCAAACCTTCTTGGCCAGGTAAACATTTTGAATTTTTGCTGTTAATACCAGTCCTATTGTTTGTCGTGACTCGTGATTAGGGCTGGACGAAAAGCTCGAAGCTCGTAAGCTCGCTCGAACTCGCTCGTTAGTGGCTCGGCTCGGCTCGGCTCGTTAGTAAATTTGTAACGAGCTGAGCTCAGGTTTTAGCTCGCTACGGTAACGAGCCGAACTCGAGTTGGCTCGCGAGCCCTAACGAGCTAGGGTTGCAGCAGCCAGCAAACAACCTAATAGGTCCAACTTCAGATCACAGCTAATAACTTGGAGTACTAGATTGCTTGTTGACTACTTAGTTTCATTGTTAGTTGGCTTGTAAACATGTTGCATTTGTTGATTCCATACTTACCTATTAACTATATTTTTTTGAATTTATAACCGTTAACGAGCTGGCTCGCGAGCTTAACGAGCCAGCTCGAGCTTCTTAACGAGCCGAGTCGAGCTGGGTTCGTAGCTCGCTAAGATAACGAGCTAGAATGAGCCGAGCTCTAACGAGCCGAGCCATAACGAGCCGAGCCAGGCTCGATATCCAGCCCTACTCGTGATCAGGTTTGACACGCTGTTACTATTTCTATTCTACCTTGTATATACTTCAGTACACTGACCTCTTTGGTTTATGGTAATGATGATTTCAATATTTTCCCCAAAACATAACCTAGTACCCAAGCAAAACTAAACTACATCCTGAATTCCTGATGCATATATGTATGATCGTGATGTTTTTTGTTGGTCATCGAGATACCTTAGGTCTCCTAGTTTATTATACATGAGTATTCTACATCTTGTCATCTTTTAGGTGGAGAATGTGAATAATTGATCAGGATGAGATTTATTTGGTGCATAGGGACACGAACCAACAGTCGAGACATCGTGCAGCATTTATTAGAAAATTTAATCTTCTTGGATCTCATATTCCATATTTGTTGAGCTTTTATGTTGTTGATGTCAATATTGAACATGCTAAAAAAGTGCAGTTTGTGTTCAATCACCCTGGATAACATCGACTTTGTTTTTTTAGTATGTATCGACTGCGATCTGGAACAGATTAGTCGCTGGTTTGAATGCTCAATTGAGGACAGTAAGACAAGGAGGCATCCTCTCAACTTTGAGCCCTGTTGTTACTTGGATCAACAGTCATGGGAATCCCCAACTTGAGAGGCATGGTGTTCGAGTGGAGCTAGGGTGGTTCCAATCCACTGCTTCTGGATATTACCAGCTAGGTATTGTTGTAGCTGTGAATGAGAACTTCTACAAGAGTCTCCACCCCCACGAGCATGGCCCAGAATTCGGTGAACGCTCGAGGTTTGAAAAAATTGCAAGTCATAATGTCTTTTCTTTTAGAATGTTTTACTTGCTATTTAATGCTTATATAACTAGAATGCCTTAATCCTACAGGAAGAACATTGCAGTTCTACTTCAGGATTTCAATCAGGCAAATCAGGATCAGCCTTGCACAAGCTATACTGTCTCTAGGAAGCGGCTGACAGGTGGAGTGAATGGTGGAATTATAAATGAGGGAACACTCAAGGCACTAGATTATAAAAGAGACTATCTCTTCCCGTTTTCATTGTTATTGCAAAATTCCAGGCCTAAAGGCTATGCGGTAACTACTGGACCCATTTTTAAGTGCAAATTTCCCTCGTGCTGGGTGTGACGATCACCATGACTGAAACCATGCTATAATATTGCAGGAAACATTGCAGCTGCTCATTTGTATTTTACTTCTGGGTGATTTTTCCATCACCCTACTCATGCTTGTACAGTACTACTGGATATCGGTTGGAGCTTTTCTTGCTGTTCTTCTCATTCCCCCTCTTGCTTTGCTTTCACCTTTTCTTGCTGGTCTCAATGCACTTTTTAGTCGAGGACCTAAACGATCCTCTGTGACCCGTATTTTTGCACTTTGGAACATTACTTCAGTTATAAACATTGTAAGTCTTCTAACTTTTGTCTATGAACTATCTTGATTATTCACGTGTTACATATTTCTGTTATTCCATGTTGTGATCAGTCAGAATTATGTTGCATTATATAACAAAAATTATTACTGCATGCTTTAATCATGTGACTTGTGAGCATATAATATTCACCCATATGAGAACTGAAGATAGCTCACCAGTTAGTATTCTTGTGGTGGACTGCAGACCCAGGTTCTACATCACGTCGGTGCATTCCAATGTAAATTGCATGCTCGCTCTATATGAGATTAGAATTTTGTTAGACGTGTTTTAGGGCATGCCCACATGTGCCTGGATGTGCACGGGATGGGCATGAGTAGCTCCAACTTGGACTTTGAAAAAAAAGTGTATTAACTATTCCATTCTATTTGTTTGTAAATATGCATATGCATGCAACATTACAGAGACCATGGGAGTTTTAATCATATTAGTTTAATGCAGGTTGTATCAATCATATATGGTGCTTTGTATTTTTGGCTCTCTTCTTTTGCGGTGTCCTCAGTGCATCATGTATACAGCACAAAAAGGTATGGTTCCTCCTATTCCTGAATGGAGATATTGGAACATTGTTTCCTTGCGTTCCAAGTCTAAACTTCCTATCTATTTCCTGTATTTTTGTTCATTCCTCTGTTTGCCACTACATCCCTATCCCTACCAATAGGAACTGACACGATAATTCTAAGTTTCAATTTTCATAAAAGTTTTTATTCTCCAAGGATGTGTAATTGATATCTTTGTTCTACATAACCTGTTCAGCTTCAAGAGTAGGGAAGACAATGAATGGTGGATCCTACCTGCTATCCTTTTTCTTATCAAGTCAGTGCAAGCTGGACTCGTCAACTGGCACGTTGCGAATTTGGAGATCCAGGACTATACATTATTTAGCCCTGACCCTGATAGATTCTGGGCAATGTAGCCACCTGCTGCAAGCTGAGAGTGGCAGAAAGTATCAATTGGTTGATGCTGACAAGCAGCATTTTGTCTCTTGCATCATCATCAGCTAGATGCATATTGGAATCTGAATTGGTCTGACATGCTAGACCTGGAACTTCCTCCTATTTCTGGGAGCTCTCCAGCATATAGTGCAGAGATGTGGTAATTATTTTCTTTCTCAGTTTTGCATCTTGGTGTGTGTTTAGCATAGATCTGTTACCTGGCCCATGGGAGGTAGATTTCTACATTTTCTTTGGTTGAAATTATATCGGTGGAGTGTACAGCAAGAAGCCAGTGTGATTGTTGTTATAGTGGATGGTGTACATTCTTGTAAGTAATAGTGAGTTTAGTCGATTCAATTGTAGACAGTCCTTAGGGAAAATGTTTTTCGTTAGTTTTGTTTCTCCAAGTCACTGTTGTGTCGTGAATTGCGGTGGAAATCAATGGCTTAAGGGCCTCTTGGTTGGAAGCTCGGCAAGTGCTTGATGAAAATTGTGGCATCGTTGAGAACTCTGATGTTTCCTTTCTGACATTGTTCGTGGTAGTCTCAAATTTTTCTTGCAGATATTCTATTTTGTTCTCTTCAAGACAATGCTATCCTTATCCAAGTACGACGTGGTATCAGAGCATGAACCCTCGCTGCATGTGTGTGCGCGTGTGGTTAGCTTTGCAGCATGATCATGTACCGAGGTGTGGTCCTTTGAGTATGTTGCGAATGTGGTTAGCTGTCAAGGACATCAGTCCTTTAAGGTGAGGTGAATGTAACACCGCAATTCAATATACTATTGTAGTTGGCTTATGTGGTCCAATTGTGGTTGTGGTTGGAAGTTTGGGTTGAGGGTCAGCTTATAATCATTTTTGTTCCAAACATATCACATTCAGGTGATCTTTTACCAGAGTTGTTATGTGTATGCAGACTCGTTCGATGTGAAGAGCTAAGTAGATTTTAGATAGAGGTGTTTCAGAGCATGAACCCTCGTTGTGTGTTTGTGTGGTTAGTCTTGTAGCATGGTCTTGTACTGAGCTGTGGTCTGAGAGTTTGCTATGTATGTTGTGAGCTATTGAGGGTGTAGCCTTTTAAGGTGTAGTGAATGTAACACTTCAATCAAATATACTATTATAGTTGAAGTTGTTGACTAATGTGACCCAATTGTGATGGTAGTTGGTGTGTTTAATATCACCTTGGAAGTTTAGGGGAGTGAGAGCCAACTTATAATGCTTGTCGTTCCAAACATATCACAATCAGTTTAACCATTTTACACGAATCGAGGATGAAAGTGTAAGAGAGATGTTATGCGTATGCGGGCTTGTTCCACGTGAGGAGCTGGGACGTAAGAAAATTTTGGAACGGGGTGTCACACCTAAACATAATTTTGAAGAAATAAGCTTAAACTATTAGTTTGCATTCCCGAAAGATCGGAAAAAAGAAAGTCAAAGAATCATTTGGGTCTCTCTTAAGTATATGCCATTGGATCAAGTATGTCTCATCAATGAGAGCTTGGGGAGTCCCAATGAAGGGGACGGGGTTACTGCCTAAAATCTCGAGTCCGAGAGCAATATGAGTCACCAAAGACGTACACTCAACAGGACATATCATCTTAAAATTCGTCAACCACTGCCGAGTCATAGCTTTAATGGGGGAGACCTTAATCCTTTTGGTGGCGGCATATAAAAGCATCATCTCATCGACGCGCACGGACCGAACATCCTCTCGTGGAAAGAGAGTAATGGCGAGCCACTTGTGCCACAATCGAAGAGTAGGATGCACGATATCATTGCACATAGGTGCACTTCTACCGCCACCGACTCAGCCAGAAATTTCTCCCCAGAAAGAATCCCGAACATAACCTTCACAAGACTTCTTCAAAGAAAGAGCCCAACGATGACTAAAATCAATGAGACGATTAAGATCTTTCCATGAAACTTTGTAATCGGTTCCGAATAGACGAAACTGAATACCATTCGGCACCTCGGTAAGAGAGCAAAGAAACTGGATGATGAGGGGCCGAGAGCCTAGCTCTGTGACCGGCGCAAACTCCTCCCAACGAAGAGCATGCCAAATGGAAGCGAACTCGGAGTTCATACCTATTTTCTCCAGGAGGTCCGGGACGAAGTCCCGGGTGTGGGCGAAGACTCGGTCCTTCAGGAGAGCGTAGGCTTGCTCCTCTCGAGCACCTCGCAAGCTGAGGTAGGGGGTGTCGTCGACGACCTCCTCCGCTGCTTGCGGTTCGGCTTGTTCTTCTTGCTCTTCTTCATAGTCCATCGTCGATGGGCTCGACGTCGGCTCGGAGGGGATGGATGAGCTCGCACTAGCCCGCGAACGGGAGCGCGTCACCCTCTGAAAAGCGTTTGTCGCTCAACTCATGTTTGCACAACAAAGGGACAAAAAGAGCAACTTGGTGATGGATTAGTGAAATGAAATGAAATTCTTACCGAGCTTGCTCCACCAACAACAATACTTGCAGCAACACAATAGAGAGAATACTTGATGATTCCAATCTTGAGCAAGAAATCCAAGAAAACCAAGAGAGCAAGGAGTAGAGAGGGGAGTGTGAGTGAAATGAGTTGAATGAGTGAAGAGCACCCCCTCTCCCCCTGCTATTTATAGGCTAATGCACTGGGCATCCAGACATGGCCGTTGGGAAACGTCTAGGAGCCGTTGGAGCAAGGTGGGGCCCAACAGCTGTTGGGCTGCGTCAGCCGACCCAGGGATCTGCCGATCCCTGGTTGGGCCCACCTACCCCCTGCTTTGGCCAGTTGCCCCCCAACGGCTAGCTGGGGGCCTGCCTGAGTGTCTCGGCCCAAATTCGCCCAAAATATTTTTCAAATGATTTTTCAAGGATTTTCAAACTCAGAAATTATTTTCAGAAATTTTATTTGAAAGGGAAAATTGGCTAGATGAATCTAGCATGCGGATGCAAGGTTTGGAAAAAATCAAATATGCATTTTTTGGAAATCAAATAAAATTTTGGAAAGGGAAATATGAGATAAATACCATCTTTATCCTTTTTGGTAGAAAGGACTTATCATTTTTAGTCTGACGAGCAGGACTCTTCTCGGCGGTTAATACCACTCGGCATCCTACTCTTGAGAAGTAGATGGTGATGCCTTCTCAACCTTCCGCCATTCTTGCCAAATTTTCTTTTGCTTACGTGAGGGCGGAGGTTTCTTTGATGAGGATGAAGGCTCCGTCCTTCCCCCAAGCTGCTCAACACTATCCTGCACAAGGTAGCATTGCTCCTCCATGTCTTGAAACCTGAACATCAAGTTCCTCTTCCCAATGCGGAATCGGATCACTCCAGCTCCCACATTGATTCTGGCTCTGACATCACTAAGGAATGGTCGCCCTAGGATGAGCGGTATTCCACCCTCATCGTCCATATCAAGGACCATGAAATCCGCAAAGACATAAGATTTCTTGACCTTGACCAACAAACTCTCAACAATTCCTTTTGGATATCGTATCGATGAATCGGCAAGCTGGACAGTCAGTGTTGTTGGAGAGAGGGTTGGATATACCAGTTGCTCGAACATGGCCTTGGACATGAGATTAATACTCGCACCAAGATCACAAAGGGTATGCTTGATCGTCTTGTAATAAATAGTGCACGTGATAGTTGGATAGCCAGGATCCCTTTTGTGCAGTACTGCTGATTCCTCCCACGGGTCTTGAATTTGATGTATGGGCTTCCCTACATAGTTAGGAGCATGTGTCGGCATAGGTGTCTTAACCCACCTAGTCGACACTACACTAACATTTTCACAGGAGATCACGAGTTGCCCCGGGATCCTCCCGTTATCAGCAGACGGAACCAAAGTAGCTAACTGAGCTAACTGAGTTTCTAACATTTTGTTAAAACTTAGCTGGCTCTTCTGAGCAGAAGAAAAACTGTCAATCTTGACGTTGAGACTTTCCAAAGATTTGTCCAGGGCAGCTAGCTTCTTCGTAACACCTTCATTAATCTTAGCCTGCCTAAACACAAGATCTCTCAAGGAGGACTGGTTAGAATTGTAAAAATTACCTTGGTTGTCTCCTTGATAATAAGGACGTTGTTGATTCCACGTTTGGCCTCCATATGGACGATAATCATTGTTATTGCCATTCATGTACATCACTTCCTCCTGAGTTTCAGGACAGTAATTGCCTGAATGCACAGTGTTACCACAGACCTCACATATCATATGAGAATCCATTGGCAGAGTAGTGGTGGCTATGGTAGCCTTCTCGCTGGTATAGTCATCCAATCTCTTCATACGAAGGTCCATCTTGGCGGTAAGCATATCTACTTCCTTGACAGTATGAGTATCTCTCGGACGTGGTTGGAGTCTTTCATCACTCCACCCTTGGTTGGAGACCATCTTCTCAATAAGTGTTTTAGCATTGTCAATAGTGAGTGAGAAGAAATCTCCTTCAGCAGCAGCATCAACATGGCCACGGGCTGTCGGAGTCAGCCCATTATAGAAACTTCGAAAAATAAGCCATTCCTCCATACCATGGTGAGGACAGGCCAGGACATACTCCTGAAGCCTTTCCCAAGCCTCTAGAATTGATTCATTCGCAGCTTGCTGAAAGCTAGAAATCATCTCACGAAGGGCATTGGTTTTACCTAACAGAAAGAACTTCTTGAGGAATGCTTTCGAACACTTGCTCCATGTATCAACAGCATCACGATTCGCATAGAACCATTGCTTGGCTTTCCCCAGGAGAGAAAAAGGAAATAGTTGAAGATGAACAACATCCACATTTGCACCCCTAATGACGAAAGTACTGCATAGCTCAAGGAACTTCTGTAGATGAGCATTAGCATCCTCATTTGGCTTGCCACAGAACGGGCCATGTACCGTCGTGATTAGACCCGTCTTGATCTCAAAGTTTTCAGTCCCCACTGTCACCTCAGGGCCTTGCAGCACCTGGTCAGTAGAAGGAGCTGAGTACTCACGAAGCGTCTTCTGGGCCATAGCTTTCGATGTGGATGGTACAAAGGAAGCTGGATCGCCTTCCGGACGAGTACGGCGAGGAGAGTCGAAATGAATTCGAGCCTTCGTCACTAATGACTCGGGATCTTCTGTGAAATTATCCAGCAAGTCGAAACCAGTCATACACTACCTTTCTTCATCATCCAAAGATAAAAGAAGACAATCAAGGTTAGCCTGCATTGAGAGTTGCTCTAACCTACTCATGTTTTACAAACAGATGCAAAACATAGTCATGATAATCCTTTTGCCTTCCCCAGCAACGGTGCCAGGAATGCTTGTTGGCATTTCTTAATGCAACCACTTAAGAATGGGTTTAGAATCCATCCTTAGCGATAGCGCAAGAAATGTCTGTAGGCATCTCTCAACGTCACTACTAACGACGCCGAGTTAGAGCAAGCGTCAAGACTTGCCAAAGGTCAATCTAACGATCGTGAACGAATCTGCAAGTGCATAGATAAATCATTGTAGCATTTCCCCAGGGAAGTAAGTATTACAAGGGTATCATATCCGTGGAAGGTAGTGGCGGATATCAAGACTTATGCTTTTGCAATGAGTGTAACCATGAGATAGAAATAGAAGACAACAACTCAAATATAGGGGTAAGGTAAATGGTATGATAAGGGTAGTGTGACACACTCGGATCTATCTCTACACAAGCACACTACGGCGTAGGGGGGACATACGAGTTAGCTCTAGGTTCTAAAGAACTATACATACAAGAGTTAGATGATACAAGAAAGAGAGGCACAAAGCGTTGCATGATTGGAAGGTTTAGCACCTAGGTACAAACGGGGAGATAGCCCGCGACGACCAGCTTCTTGCGAAACTATCCTTTAGACTCCTACAGCAATACCCCAGCGCGGAGGGTTTCAAAGGGTCCAACAGCTGTCACCATTGCGACCTACCTCTATTGTTACGGAGGCAAGCTCATAACTAACGAAGCCACACAACCCAGGCACCATGCATGCGTTGTTGCTAGACTTCACCCGGCCCGGGCTATTGTGACCCAGGGTGAAGCCACCAGATAACTGGCCCACTTAGACCGAGTACCGTAGCTTAAACACAAACCTCATGCAACACAACGATGCCATCAATCTAGATCAAACTAGGGCTAGTCATACGAACGGATATGAACTCTCTTATGTCTAATCAACAAGATCAAATGGTCGTGTTCGTGAAGAACACGAGCCTCTAACTTATGAACAAACACATAAGGAATGAGAAAATCATCCTTCAACTGGATCGGAAGGTAGTGTTCATGAAGAACACTAGCCTCTAAATGATGAACAATGGATGAACTCAAGAACATATCAATCACATGATCTACCACAACTTTATATGAAATAGCTGAATAACTGAAGTAGATCAAAGTCATACAAAGAAATAAAGATACAAGAGAACTCATACCTAGATCCCAAAGTAGACTTGGAACCTGAATAAGAGCTACTCTAGCCTACCCCCTAGCCTTGGAAACTAAAAGTGAGAGGAGAGTCAAGAGAGTGGTGTGTGAGAAATGGAGCCCCTCCCCTTCTATTTATGGGCAAGGCCCAGGCTTGCTTCGGGCTCCAAATGCATCCAATTCACGCGGGATTGCAACAATTGACCAATGAGGAGCCAGCACGTGGAAGGCCAAGATGAACCGACCCTAGGTCGATTCGGTCGAACACACGGTCGACCGACCGTCTAGGGCGGCCTCCTGGCCTGTGTTTTCTCCAGGTGGCTGACTTGTGGGCCCTCTGAGCTTTCCTCGGTGCATGGCTGTTTTGGAATCCTAGGTGGGCCCATGGATCCTCGTGAAGTCTATGTGTCACTCTCTGATTCATCAGTGGAAGCCTTCCTTGGATCAGTGACGTGGATGCCATCTAGAATTGGTGTGGCAGCCACCTCGTCAGCTGAGTTGGCATGGATCATTCCATAGAAGGTGGGTTTTCATCTCTTTTTATGCTTAAATCACCTACATTCAAATAATCTCCAAGGACAAGGGGAACTATATTATTCATACCAAAATGCGAGTAATAAGTGCATATGCCTCTATTTATGTGAGAATATTGACGGCTAAAAGTGGTACTTAACAGCCGTCAACATAGTCTTCACACCCTAGTGTTAGCCAGTTATCCAAAAAATCTTGTAAACCCCACATAGATCTGTCCCACCCCAAAGCCTCACTTATCTCAGCCCAAGTTAGTTTAGCCAGAGGGCAATGAAAAAGATTATGGTCAGTTGTTTCCAACACCCCACATACTATGCAATTAGGATTCCCTTTCCATTTCAGCCTTTTCAATACAGCTCCAGCCTTTCCATGTAGAGGAGCCACATGAAGATTTTTAACTTCATTGGCAGCTTACTTATCCAAAGCCGGGTCATCCTCTTATTCACCACCCTCCTATGTAGCATATTCTTTTACATCGATTTTGGCGTATACACCCTTGATTTCTCGAGAGCCCATTGCACCTTATCTCTCGATTCATTTATTTGAACATCTTGTAACATTACTAGCATAGAGTCCCATTGTCGGGCTTCCTCCTAGGAGATTGGTCTTGAAAATTCCATGACCCATTCTCCCTTTCCCCAACAGTCCTTTTCTGTGCACTGCTTCTGCCCGCAATGCTCATACATGCTAGGAAAAACCAGCTTCAGTGGCACATCCCTTATCCACAAATGTTCTCTCCATTGTTCACATCAAAAGAAGCCCCCCACTTAAATTTTTCTTTGATTTTATTTATCCCCTGCCAAAATTGTGACCCCCCCCATCGTCTTGCAAGTTGACAGATTTCCTCCTTTCAAATATTTCCTTTGCAGAAACTCACAACATATATCATCCTTCTCAGCTTTTTAAAGTCTCCACACCCATTTAAGGAGCAGTGCCTCATCCAGGGTCCTCGTGTTAATTATCCCCCCCCCCAATTCTTTTGGAAGGCAAGTATTTTCCCATTTCACCATATTGTACCTAAACTGATCTCCATCACTCCCCTAAAAGAACTTGGACCTAATTGTGTCCATCTGATGGTGAGTTTCCTCATGAAGCAGATACATGCTCATCCAATATATAGGCATGCTACTCAGAGATGTATTAGTCAAAATTAGCCTTCTTCCCGAAGGCAGATGCTTCCCTTTCCATGGTTGCATTTTTAGTCTCATCTTTTCCACCACCCTCCTAAAGGCTTTCACACCCAATCTTTTGTTGCTAATATGGAAGCCCAAATATTTGATTGGTAACCCCCCACCATACAGTTTAGCATATTTGCAAATTTCTCCTCAGTTTCCTTGTCCACCCCAAAGGTCACCAATTCACTTTTGTGGTAATTGATCTTAAGCCCCGACATCCATTCAAAGCAATACAACAGGAATTTCATGTTTATTACGGACGCTTCGTCGGCTTCACACATCATGATGGTGCATACTGTAAGTGCGTAATACCCCCTCCTGTCACCAGGTGTGGAACCAACCCCTTAACATACCCCCGCACCTTCGCTTTGTCCATTATATGGGCTAGCGCATCTGTTGCTAGGTTGAAAAGTAGATGAGATAGTGGATCTCCTTGTCTTAGGCCTCCATGTGTCTTGAAGTACGGCCCATTACTGTCATTAATGTTGATACAGACTCCCCCCCCCCATAATTGTGCTCATAATCCATTTCTTCAGTTGTGGATCAAATTCTTTCCTACTGAACACTTCCTCCACAAAGTCCCATCTGATGCTATCATATGCCTTTTCAAAGTCAATCTTAAAGATCGCCCCCTTCATCTTTTTTGACCTGAGCTCATGCATTACTTCATGTAGAATTACTGCCCCATCCACAATATACCTCCCCTTGATGAAAGCCTTCTGGCTACTGCTAATTAGCTTGCTCGCATAATTAGCCAATCTCTCCATTATGAGCTTAGTGACGATCTTCAAACTGATGTTTAGGAGACATATGGGTCGGTATTGTTTTACATTGTTAGCCTCTTTCACTTTCGGGATCAGTGTTATCACCCTGTAGTTGAGTCTTGCAATGTCTAAATTACCCAGGTAGAAGTCATTTATCATTTCCATCAACTCCCCTTTGATGATTTCCCAAAAGCTCTTATAGAAGGTAACACTAAATCCATCTGGGCCCGGTGCGGTGTTTTCCTTCATCCCAAACACCGTATGTTTGACCTCTTCCTCCACGAAGGGTTTAGTTAACTTTATATTGTTCTCCATGGTTAACCTCCCTGAGTGAACCAAAGTCCCCCCCAACTGCACCATCCTGGCTGGTTGTTTTCCAAATAGGTTCTTATAGTATCCATAGATGACGTCCTGAATTTGTTTCTGGTCTGTTATATTCTCCCCCTCGTGCTCAATAGATTGTATTAGTTTTTTCCTCCGTCTCCCATTGGCAACCAAGTGAGCCTTCGAGTATCCATCCCCCCACGTTGTTGCCAATAGATTTCTTCTGCTTCCATGAGTTTTTCCAGCTCCTCCTCTAACTTGTCTCTCTTGTTGTGCATACCTTCCTCCTAAAACCCCCCACCAACCTCGCTGAGTAGGTCCAGCTGTTGAACTTGTTTCAGAAGCTCCTCTTTGTTTCTCTTGTATTCCCCCCTAATGTCCCCCAGCCCTTCAGAAAACTTCTCATACCAGCCAGACATCCATGTCATTTATCCAAGGAATAAGCATTTTCAGGGCATCTCTCTCTAACACTCCCCCACTTGCTGGTAATTGATTCTCTAAAGCACTCCATTTGACACCACTATTTTTCAAAGAAAATTTGGTTGTCTTTTCGCCCCCCAGTCTCCCCTCCTGTGTCTAGGAGGAGAGGACAGTGGTCTGACCCGATCCTCGTAAGAGTGGATAAGCTGCTTAAAGGAAATTTAACTTCCCACTCCATTGCTATCAGTACTCTATCTATGTTTCTCTGGATGGGCTGCTCTTGCTTGTTTGTCCACATGAATTTATGTACCCCCTATACATCTCTCTCAGCTCGTGTTTTTCGATGAAAGAGTTGAAAGCATTCATAAGAGCAGTATCCCCTACACCAGAACTCTTATCCATCGCGGCCCTGATTAGATTGAAATCTTCCCCAATAATCATTGGTAACACCATCGACTTGCATCTGTTGTCCAATTCTGCCAAGAATGCCGGACACCACTCATGATCAGCCGGCCCATACACCGTCAGAGTGTCCCATCTAATGTTTGTTACTTTATCCCAAGTTTCCACCTCAAGTCTGTCTGTTTTAACTCCCATCAGCATTCCCCCCGAGTGTCCGATGGATGGCACCCAGTTCCAAACAAAAGCGCCCCCATGATCAAAGCGGGCCAATTCTTGACTTGTGAAATTCTATTATATTGTTTCCTGCACCCCCACAATATCAACCTGCTCCTTTGTTATTATATCTTTCAGTTGTCTAATCCTCGCTTTCCCCCCCAAACCTCGGATATTCCATAGTAGAATCTTAACTTATTCTTCGCAGTTCTCTGCTTAATCTGCTCCCCCTAGAGTTCCTCCCTTTCTTGTTTGGAGGGCTGATCTCTGTAACACCCCAGGTGTTTAGTTAAGCTAAATACCCTAATTAGTCATGTTAATTAAGATTAATTAGTTCCTAAGCATGTTTTACATGATTGTGAACACTTTTGCACTTAAACCCTTGGTCAAACTCTCAAATCATGGTCCAACCCCTAGAGCTCCAAAAGGCTAATTTGGTTTTCTTGCGCGTTCTCCAAATTTCTCTATAGAAGTTCAAAATCGGCCAATATAAAAGTTTTTCCTTATCTCTGGGAACACATTTTTCATAATTGGCGGACATTCAAATTTTGAAGTGTAAGTTCGCTTAAATTTGAGTTGAACTCGCTGTGAACAGGAAATCGGGGCCGAGAAAAACAGAAAGTTCAACACGTTTTTCGCGTCAATCCTTTCACCAAAACATAGGTCACCCTTTGTGAAAGTTATAGTGCTTTAGCTCCTCTACAAATTTTATTTTTGGAGATTTTTGACTTAGTTGCCACTTTTGGGAGTTATACAATTTTGAAAGTGGGCTCTGGAAATAGAAGCTAATGTCGACGTCGCTGTCGCCACCCCCGGCGCACGTGCGTCTGCGGCCGTCGTGTCCAAGTGGCATCCGCAAGTCCCTCCGGCATACGGCTTGTCTCGACGACCTCGCTGTGGACCGTGGACCCACTGTGGACCCTCCGCCCTCGACCATCCCCGTGAGCCGCGCTCATTCAAGCGCGTCGCGCCGTCCAGGGCCACGTGCCCGTGCGCGCGTGCGCCAGGCGGCCGCGTGCATGCAGCTCGGCCAGCTGGTTGCCATCCTGTCACTGACGCGCCTCTATCCATCGTCCTGTCGCGTCGCGTCGTCTTCCAGGCGTCAAAAGGCTCAACGCCGCACTCCGTCACCTCCTCTGTCCCGGCCGCCGCACACCATAGGCGTCGTCGCAGCAAACTCATCCTCCGGCCCTCCTTGTGTCCTCTCTCCTCTTCCACGCGTCCGCCTGCTCCTCCTCAATGCCATGACCCCGCCAACCATCCATCCGGCCACGCCGGCGTCGGCCAGGCCGAGCCGCAGCGGACGCTCGAGGCCAGCTCCGCCGCTGGCGCCCGGCGACAACACCCCTGGCCCGGCTTCCATGACAAATCGTCCTGTGCAGGTGCGCAATGGCCTCTAGGCCTGCTCCCCGGCCGATTCCAGCAGCAAGCCGCCGCCGGCGAGCTGCTCCCCGCCGACGAGGACTACATTGCATTGATTTCATTCTTTCTAGGGTTGTTTCCGTGAACCAGGGACCTCTGCATAATTTCAAGAAAATACTTCGAGGGTCTGTCTGTAAAAGTAGTTCTAGGTCGGCTTCAACTTCGAAAAATAATTAAAAATCGTAGAAAAATCAGAAAAATGGAAATCCAGTTTTGTTGGTTTCCTTGTGACGAGATCTACCTTTTCTAGAAAGAATGTATAGGGGTTTTCGGGTTAGTTTGTAAATGAAAATTCAAACTCAGTTTTATGTACATTTATTGTAATTCAAAATGTACTCATGCAATGGATATGAAATTTGGATATGTTGTTCTATGGGCCATGTTCAGATCTATGACCAAATTTCACACATGTTTGTTGTGTGGATTTATAGTTATGAGTTTTGGAAGATTTATGTTAGATTAAGCTTGATGCTTTTTATAGTCCCGTCAAGAAATAATTTCTTTAAGCACCAATGCACCCTAGGCCTTTGTCATGATGTTAAGCATCTCTGGAAAAATATTGGTGATTTTAGAAGCTTGTTTGAATGGTGTTTTGGAATTACACTTGTGAAGGATGTTAAATGGATAACTTGAAACATATGATAGATCTACTTGTGTATCTTGGTCAGTAGCTTAGTTTTGTCATGAATGAACTGTAGGAAAAGTTTGAGGTCCAAAAGATTTGTAAGTCTTTTTGTATGAATTAATGAAGTTAATCTAGGCTGAATCTTGTCTTTTTCATTTAAATTAATTTATGTATGATCTGGAGCTGAAATTTGGTATTTAAGCTTGTTGTAGCCATATGTTGATGTGTGAAAATTTTCATACCAGTTGGAGTTATATTTTAATTAATATGAATTATGGATGAATGGCTAGCTAAGAATAGAATAAATAGATTTATATTTATTATTTAAATTCAAGGATGGTGTTTATGTTTAGTTTCTGTTTAGAATAATTTTTAAACACACCCCCTACTATTTGGTGAAGTTTGTTAATTTAATTTGCTTAAATATGCACACAATCACCATCAAAGTAATAATAAGTCCACCATCACTCACCCCCTACTGTTAATGAAGATTAGTAAGTTAAGTTGTTCAAATGTGCACACAAACCCCATCAAAATAGTAGTTAGTTCACCCTCATCACACCCCAATACTTTTTGTGAGTTTTCCTAGTTGTTTAGATGAATGTGGACAACAAGAGTTGGGTTTGGTGGTAATTCTCCCACCTTCATCATAATCTAATGCATGTGCATGAACGTGTAGATTTACCCGACGGGATGTACACGCTCACTCAGGAGGAGGAGGGATCAGCTAGTGGGGAGTTGAACCAGACCACTATGCATCAAGACCTGGACCAAAGTCCAGAAGAGCCCAAGGCTAGCTGTGAAGTAGAGGAAGGCAAGCACCGCAGTTGCATCTAACCCTTTTTCTAAACTCATACTTTATTTTCAGTATTTATGCTTTACTTGTGCATTTAAGTTTCAGGAGTTGTTTTGAAACCTAGATGCATGATCCTTAGGATTCCTATGCTCTTTTACTAGTATGTTAGGACGCTAGTGCCATGCTTTAAGGACACGGTACAAGTCGAGTAATGACTCATTGCTCACGAGATATAGGATGCTTATGTTGGAATCATAAGTTGGATAAATTGACTCGCTCATGTGGTAAGAGCAATGGGCTCGGTCTCGACCGAGTAGCATGGTGCTAGTTTATGCTATTGAACGTACCAAGTGCTTGTCGGGAATGGGACTAGTAAGCCTATTACCTAATGAACCAGTGCGGGGACTTTAGCACTACTACTCTTGAGATGTGTCTCCCGGTTTGATTCCGGTAGTGCAAGTGTGAGTCTGGACGTGCCGTGTGAGGGCGTTCCAGTAACCTTGTACTTAGGATTGTGGCATCTGTCCCTAATCTGGGGAATGACGGGAACCGCCTGGTCGGGGTAGACCCCGCATTTGTTTTTCTTTGGATTCTTTGGGGTCTACCTTCTTCCGTGTATCTTGGGTTTACCTTGCAAGGATATAAATCGATCGATC
The DNA here is from genome assembly GCA_036936925.1 of Cenchrus fungigraminus. Taxonomy (NCBI): domain Eukaryota; kingdom Viridiplantae; phylum Streptophyta; class Magnoliopsida; order Poales; family Poaceae; genus Cenchrus; species Cenchrus fungigraminus. The sequence goes on from CM072775.1 coordinate 28,598,903, forward strand.
GTCGGTCACTCGCCGTTATCTGAGTCGGCTTGACCACTGGCTACCCCATGTTTATTTATGGAATAGTTGGATTAATATTGTTGCCTGATTAATATTGTTTGCACAAACATGCTTGTTTAGTTAGGTGCTTACCTAGAATGGTTAACATACTAGAACTTGAGCTAAAAATAGAAAGTAAGGATCAACTCTTAGTCGCTTTTGGCAAAACAAACCCACCAGCCAAAAAGCCTTGCATGTCTAGTTGTATTTTTCTTTTGTCGGGTCAGTCTTGCTGAGGATTAGCATACTCAGCCTTGCTTAATTTGTGGTTTTCAGGTAACCCCATCTGGCCTGGTACTATTCCAGATGGTTGGGAGATTGAATGGGAGAATGACGATGAGGAATGATATGCTTAGATGGCCTCCCATATGTATCACACGCGTAGTTTTATTTTCCGCTGTTTAAACTCTGCCTCACTTTTACTTTTATGTATGAAAAAACCTGGTTTGTAATAATATGCACTTGTGGACCTTTATGTAATGTAAACTTGTACTCTGGTCCTGCCGTCGAGTGGGCTTAGCGCATATTCTCGATCCTGTGTAAGTGATTTACCGGGCATGACCCGGCAGAGGCGACAAAATACATCTGTGTTATCGCTTATGAGCCAAGTGGACTGGCTTAGGTGATAATATGGATTTATTTTGGGCGGTTCTGTAACAGTTGGTACCAGAGCGTGAATATGTACCAGTGTGTAGGACGTTAAGGTTTAATCTAGTCCGAGAGGCCGTAGAGAGATATTTTGGGTTCTTTCAGGTGGCTAGTACTCTATGGTATATTTAATCTGACTTCCAACATATTTTAATCCTGTCAAAACTTACTTTCGTGCACAACCATACTAGATCAGCACGTTTTGCCTTACGTGCTCGTACCACGGGAAAGTCCGTGAGGGATGGATGAGACCTATTCCAATGGGAACCCACATCGCGTTTGTGTCTAGCCATGTTTTACCATACATGTGCGATCCCACAATAGGCGGGAAGGATAACTCCATTCAAACGGAGGTGTCCGAGGTTGGACGCTGTCCATGCAGCGGCTTTACGCATGGATGCCATTTCTATAGTGAACGGTAATGAATGTGGACGCTTTTGTGAGTGCTGGCACAAAAGGTCATTGTTGGAAATTCGGGAATCTCCAGACAAAAGGTGTGAGCGAACCGACAAAAGTATCTGAACTCTCTCTGAAAAAGCTGATCCCTTTACACGGAGGCCGAGGGGCCCCTTTTATAGTGCCCGAGGGTCACTTTTACATTCCGAAACTACCCTTCGTAAAGTTATGTATACATGGAAATGTTGAGGGTACATAAGTCCGCGGTAATCACGGAGATCTTTTTCAATTTACAAGTGGGCCATTGCGTATTCTAGCTTCCTTCTTCCGTAGCCAACCTTCTTACGTCTCCTTGAATCTTCTTTGCTACGCCTTTGACTAGGCCAGCTTCGGTTCCCAAGAATCTTCATGTAATCTTCGGAAATCCTCTTTGAGCAGCTTCGGGATGGCACTCAATCTTCGGAAGTCCCCCTTGAGCAGCTTCGGACAAGCATTCCTCCGCTGCATCGTTCCTTTATTCTTTCCTTGATTCATCGCCGCAAGGAAGAAATCCCAGAACTCCTGTATTTCTAGAATTCATGAAGCATGGCAAAGAGAGAGGAACTATAACTTCTTAGGAACCCCGAAGGTTAGCAATATGTTCGTACACAAGATAATGTCTTATACATCCATTTTGTGCTTCGGAAAACTTTCTCAAATCATAAGAAAACAACCTTTTTTGGCTCATTCGTGGATCCAAAAAACTTAGGAACCTTCGGGAAATCCCTGAAACTGCCGACGCGTGTTTCCTTGGAAAACACCGAGGATGATATTTTTAATCCGATCCCCAACAGTAGCCCCTTGGGGAAGCGGGTTGACTTCGATGACTCGTTTCCACGAAAAAAGTTTCTAAGAATTGGATAAAAATGTCACCCTCGAGCGTCGGAGGAGACACGCGTCGGCTCTCTATAGGGTGATGGTTCGTTTATCGAGGCGTCTTCGTGATGCGTCCGCTCGTTCCTATAAATAGGGGGCCTGTGGTGACTTTCGCTTTCACCGTTTGGCTGCTTTTGAATCTTCTTGGATTTCTTCTTGAATTCTTTTGAAGGCTCTCTTGGCGGTTTACGTCCTGAATTCTGCTCTTCTTCTTCTCCGAAGGTAATTTTTTCGCTCTTCTTATTTTCGTAGTTCTGTTCTTTGGTTTTTGGAGAAAAATTTTATGTACCTTTCTGATATCTCTGGTCTTTAGGTGGCTCGTGTGAGGCATACTGCCAAGCTGATGACGGAGGAAGAAATTGCCCAGGCAGCCGCCCTGGGTTCCGAAGTTCCGCAATCTACTGAAGTTCCCGCTTCAAGCAGCGCTCCCTTGGTTCCGGGCCCTGGGGATACGACTCTTGAGGAAGGATAGGTGAACTCGGGCGAGGATTCCAGAACTGAAGAAGATATTTCTCAGGTTTAGGTTGAGATGGAAGAGTTGATGCCTCTGAAGGTGGCGTATCCTCCAACTTTTGTTTTTGGAAAATCTCTAGTGACCCCTGAGCTGATCAAGGATTTTGAGGATGCGAAATTTTTTCCTCCTGGTTGTGGTCGGCCGCCAACAAATGAAGAAATTCCTCAACCTCAAGCTGATGAGATAGTTGTTTTTAGAGACTTATTTACTGCTGGTCTCAGATTTCCATGCGATGAACGTCTTCCTGCGATCCTGAATCGATTTCAAGTGAAGATGCACCAGCTTACTCCTAACTCTTTTCTGGAGTTATCGAAATTTTTCTGGATCCAGAAAACTTTCGAAGGTCATATAAGTGCAGATGTTTTCGCTCGGCTTTTCGAGCTTCAGATTCAGCGGAAAATCATCAAACTCGATGATGGCAATTTGTACGAAGCTCACTATGGCTGCAGCACTTTCAACACTCGTCGAAAGAATGCTAGTTAGAAGATTGAGAGAATTCAGCTAGCTCCTTGTAGCAATGAGAAATGGGTAGATGATTGGCAGAAGTTTTGGTTTTATGTCAAGGTTGACATGTCGAAAGAAATGGGTCTTGTTGGCCCTTTGAACCCTTTCTTTACACCCATCGGACCCATGACGGCTGTTTCCACCGCTTCTTTCAACAGAAAATCTCAAGATTTTAAGAAGGGTGAAGACATGTTCTATTTTGCTTGTACTATCCTTGGAGGAAGAGACGTGATTGAGGAATATGTTGCTGCCAGTGTATGGCCATTGTCCTACGGGTGGCAACCCAAGAAGATTGTTTACCTTTCTGTGGATTGGGCGTCGTGCCCAGTTCCCTTTCTGAGATTTGATCTTCGCCTTTCTGAAGGTCAGACTTTGGATGATTTTATCTTCCTTGTTGAGGAACTGGTGGTCGATATGGTCGGAAAGTGCTATTTGAGTGAATATAAACAGTTCAAGAACATTGTGAAGCATAAACGCCGTGTGAATCGCGTTTTTTCGGAACTTGGTGCGGATCCGGCTCTTCGGCCAAGGCCTCCTGGCCCAAAAAGGTTGATGCAGGCACCTGGCGTTACTAGGTCGGTTACCATTGGAGCTCCTGTGAAGTCCCGAAAGAGGAAGAGCTCTAAAGTTTTGGTGATTTCTGAGAAATCTTCTGGAGTCAGCAAGACTTCCGAGAAGACAAAAACTCTAGAAACGTCTAAGAAAAGAAAAATGACTTCCGAGAGCCCGTCTTCGCCGCCTCGCAGTTCCGAGGCTGAGAAGACTGCCGCAGCTGCTTTGGCAGATTTGAAGAAGAAGAAAGGGAATAAAAAGGTTATTTCCTCCAGGCCTCGTGCTCGGGTTGCGCCTGCCTTGTCTGATGATGATGACGATGACGATGACGATAACCAGAAATCAGGTGATTCTTTGCTTTGTTGTGAGGTGGTTTCGGGCCGTGTGGTGTGCTCTCCTTCCTCAGAGAATACTTTTGTTGATATTGAATCTCTTACAGATGAAGAACCTGCGGTTGCTAAAAAACTTGAGGCGTCCAAAGTCTCTGAAGCTTCATCCTTAGAGAAGGGAATTGTTCACTTGGAAGACAAGACAAATGACGATGACACTTCTCTTAAATTCATGGCTGATCTTGAAAAAACCGTGCAGCGAGGTCCTCCTTCTCACTTTCCACTTCTTGTTCAAGGCCGTGAAGATATTCCTGAGGATGGTGGAGTTTCGGCCGAGACTTATGGATATAATCAAACCTTTGGAACGAACCTGAAGGGTAAGTTAATGTTCATTGGTGGTGCTGGGATTGGGAGGGATGATGATCCTTATGGCTCTGAAATGCTGTGGAATGCTCTAGGATCGCTTGTTACCTTCGCAAGCTCATCTGGAGGCGAAGCTTTAAAGAAGCCCTCTTTCTCCCTTCAAGACTTAGAGAAAATTCCGGAGTCTCGGATTGAGACGGTTCAAGATGATGCTCATGCGATTGTGACATCCGCGCATGAAGAAGTTGGTAACTACTTTGATCCTGCGGGTATGTTGGTTCTGACTTGCGCTTATTATTTCTTTGCTTTTCTTCGGTTTTGCTTATTTTGCCTTTTGTTGCTTGCAGTTTTTGAAGATGCTCTTCGAAAACTTCCTGCCAGAGACTTGTCAATGATCAGCACCACCCTCGGCCTAAAATCTGTGATTGCTGGCAAGATTTCTTCTGAGAAGACTCGTGCTGATCAGAACCATGCTCTTTTGCTGCAAGGCAAGATTCTTAATCTTGAACGAGATCTAGCCTCTTCAAAGAAACTTTCCGAGGAATTGGAGATTCATAACAAGACTTTGAAGGAGATGGTGGAACTTGCGAAAGAGGGAAGAAAACATGCTGATGATGCTTATAAAAGTTTGGAAATCAAACATGCGAAGCTTCAGAAATCGCGTGAAGATGACTTGAAAATCATTGAAGAGTTGCGGAACACAATTGAGCGTGATGCTAACCAGATTTCCGAGCTTAAGGTTAAACATGCCGAGTCTGTGAAGCAAAGTGCAGATCTCGCCAAAGCCAATAGTGAGAAAGATCTCAAGATTATTTCTTTGGAGAAGAATCTTGCTGAGCAGTTAAAAACCATGCGGGATGGGGAAAAGATCAAAAATAACTTTGAGTTTTTGTTTGAAAAGTATAGTGAAGCTCTTGGCGAGTATGGGGCTAGGCCAAACCCTTTCCCCGATGTTGAGGATCCAGTAGCAATTATCAACTGGCTTGTTGAGGATTTCGAAAGTCTTCCCGAACTCATTGGTTCTGCCAGTGATTTTGCTGCTACATTTTGCTCCCAGAGTCTTCTAAAACTTTTGGAGATAAAAGACTGTGCAGACCTTGGAAAATTTTGCTCTTCCGGTCTTGAATTTCCTTCGGCATCAAGTGTTTCCAGGATTTGTGCAAATGAGGACGTAAAAATTATTAAGAAAAATTTTGTTAAGAAGTTCTGGATGGTTGGCGGTAAAGAATTTGCCAAAGAAATTGCACGTGCGAAGCTTGCTAAGGTATCCTTCTTCCTCTTGATATTCTTGAAAACGGCTTGTCTTCTTTGTTTGCCCGAGCTATTGTTTATTTATAGATATTTTTCATTTGTCTTCCAGATTTTGGAGGACGAAGCCCAGGAAGAGCTTCAAGCGTCGTTGGAGGTGAATCCGGACAATGCTGCTGCTGCCGAAGCTGGTGACAAGAGTGCTGAGGGCGTGAATGCTGACGATCCTAACGCGGCTCCGGTTGAGATAGAGCAGGTTTAGGATATAGGAATCTTTCTAATTTAAAGACTTTGAGATGGTTGCTAAAAAGATTTGTAACATACTATTCCTGCGCAGGTCCTTGATGGGGGGCCTGCGCAGGACGTCATTCCTGTTCGTATATATTTTCAACGTGTGGTGGTCAGTGGTGCTTCCTAGCGTCTGTACAAAGAAGCTTTCCCTGAAAAGTCCTTCAGGGATTTCTGTATGTTTTGTTGCGAATACTTCTCGATGCATAGCTTTCCTCTGGGTTGATTTTTTACTTCTCGAGATGATTCTGCTGTTGCGACGGTTGAAGAAAATACATCATGCTTCGTGAAGACGGAACCCCTCAGCCCCTTAGCCGCGGATGATGATTTTGCTTATGTTTGTGAAATTGCTGAACAGCGAGGGTCGAAACCTGGCCATGTACTGGAACTCCCTTTGTCTTATGATTTTGAAATGTAAGAATTTGTTGTAACAAGACGCTGTCTCTTGTGATGCGAAAAAGCAATTTATGATATGTTTTTGCAAAAAATGTCGCCCCCCTACCTTGCGTTTCGTAGCACGAGAGCATGTGGTCCTTTTCCAGAAGGGTATTCGTTTTGGAGTTTACTTTGATAGCTTTTGAAAAGATTTTCTAAAGATAAGTCGATAAAACTTTGTAAATAGTTTTGTGGACTTAGAGTGGAAATCGTGTTGATATGACAACTCTTGGTTGTGTTCAACACGCCTTGCGGATTTTGTTTGTGATGAAGATAAGCTTGTGCGAATTTTGTTTGATCGGCACTATGCCTTTGCGCACCTTTGATTAGGTCTATTTTGGAATATAGCCGCAACCTTCCGTTGCCTCGGCTTTAGTGATTTTCTTTGATAATCACTTGGAATAAGGCTGCAACTTTTCCTGTTGCCTCGGCCCTCGTGATTTTCTTGGATAATCACGGTTTTTTGGAATAAGGCCGCAACTCTCCGTTGCCCTGGCCCTCGCGATTTTCTTGGATAATCACGGGTTTTTTGGAATAAGGCCGCAACTTTTCTGTTGCCTCGGCCCTCGTGATTTTCTTGGATAATCACGGGTTTTTTGGAATAAGGTTGCAACTTTTCTGTTGCCCCGGCCCTCGTGATTTTCTTGGATAATCATGGGTTTTTTGGAATAAGGCCGTAACTTTTCTGTTGCCTCGGCCCTCGTGATTTTCTTGGATAATCACGGGTTTTTAAATATGGCCCTCGGCCTTCAATTGTAATAATAAAGAAATGATATCAACATGAATGCAGGAAATTTATGGGAAAACTTCTTTCATTATGGATAGAAAGGAAATTTACACGAGACCCGCCTCATTAAAAACCTTGCCTCCATGGTGGAGTTCCCCTTGCAAGGAAAAGAGTACGGTCCCTTTAGGTAAAGTAAAATTGCGTAAAAGTAAATCTATTTTTCTCCCTCGGCCTGTTTATAGATCCACAAACTGAGGTTTTTTACATTTTTTCTTAATTTAAATGCGAGCTTCAAATAAAATTCTATCATTTCTTAAGGGTAATACCTTTTTAAGCTTTCTACGTTCCATGAATGTGGTAATTCCATTCCCAGTTCATTAGTTAGGCAGAAGGAACCGGGCCTGTTGCTTTCTTTCACTATGTATGGTCCTTCCCAAGTTTCTTGCAGCTTCCCCGGATTTTCCCAATTCTTTTTCTTTTTGATGACCAAGTCTCCGACTTTGATTTCCTTCCTTACAATTTTCTTGTCTTTCCATTTTCTGGTTTCTTCTAGTATTTCTCTAAGTTCTGGGCTGCTTCCAGGATGTCTAGTTCGATCATGTCCTTCTCTAATTTTTCTTTTTCTTGAGAATCTTCAGCTTTTCTGCTTGCTCTTATGCTTCCATTCTTGATTTCTTCTGGTGTCATGGCTTCGGTACCGTACTGTAGGCGAAAAGGTGTGAACCCCGTAGCTCTTGAAGTAGTTGTATTGTGAGACCAGATGACTCTAGGTAGCTCATCGACCCATTTGCCTTTCTTCTGATCGAATAAGCACTTCTTGACACCTGTGAATATGATTCCATTTGCTCTTTCCACTACTCCGTTTGATTGAGGGTGATAGACTGAGGAAAACTTGACATGCGTGCCTATGGTTCTTCAGAATTCTTTGAAGATGTAGCAATCGAATTGTTTTCCATTGTCCACTGTGAGTTCCCTTGGAACTCCAAATCTGCAGACTATGTTCTGCCAGAAGAACTTCTGGATAGTTGCAGCAGTGATGTTTGCTAAAGGCTTTGCCTCAATCCACTTTGTGAAATAATCAACAGCTACTGCTGCAAATCTGCAATTGCCTTGAGCTGTGGGTAGTGGTCCCACTAGGTCCATTCCCCATCTTTGCAATGGCCATGATGGTGAAATGAGCTGAATTGGTAGTGAAGATGCTTTTTCATGTCTTGCTGTTTTCTGGCATGCCTCGCATTCTTGAACTAGTTTTCTTGCATCAATAATCATGGATGGCCAAAAGAATCCCTGTTTTACTGCCTTCCCTGCAAGCGCTCTTGCACCAATATGAGCTCCGCAGAATCCGCTATGGATTTCTGCCAAAAGTTCCTTCCCTTTTTCTGAGGTTATGCACCTTAGCCAGGGCTCGGAAATTCCAGATTTGTACAACTCTCCATCTACTATGGCATAGCCCCTTGCCCTTTGCTTGAGTCTATTTAACTCATTTTCGTCCGTAGGTTCATAATGGTCTCTTAGAAATGCCATGATTTGAGCTCTCCAATCTGCGCTTTCTATGACATTCACCATTCTGTCTTCTTGCTCTTTTACCGATGGAGAAGTGATGATTTCAAAGAAAACATCTGGGGGAAGAGGTTGATTCTGGGTAGCTGCTTTCGCTAGCTTGTCCGCTTCACCATTTTCAGCCCTTGGGATATGTTGCACAGTATAGCCCTTGAAATATTTTTCCATTTCTCGAACTTTCTTCAGATACTTGATAAGTTCCGGATTTCTTGCCTCGCTTTCTTTCTCGACGTGTTCTTGAATCACTTTGGAGTCTGATTTGATGATGAAAGTTTGTTGGCCCAGGGCCTTCATCTTTCTTAGTGCTAGTAGCAGAGCTTCATATTCCGTGGTATTGTTGGTGGAGATTGCTTCATCTGGGAAATCTAGTCTTGCTACGTACCTTATTTTGATACCCGAAGGTGATGTTACTATTGCTGAAACTCCCACAACTTTTCCACACCAGACTCCGTCATAATAGATTACCCATGGCACTTGTTCGCAGCTATTGTTTTCTATGATTGGTGAAGTCTAGTCCACGACGAAGTCAGCCAAAACTTGGGATTTTATGGCGTTTCTTCTTTTGAAATCTACCACGTATCCAGACAATTCCGCAGCCCATTTTGCAATTCTTCCAGTTGCATCTTTGTTTGTGAAGAGGTCGTTTAGAGGCTGGTTCGTGATGACACGAATCTGGTGTCCTTCAAAATAATGTCTGAGTTTTCTTGCTGCCATGATAACTGCATAGGCGATCTTCTCTAGCTCTGAATAAAATAGTTTTGATCCTGATAGCGCTTCAGAAGCGAAGTAGACTGGTACTCACCTTAATTTCCCGTTTGCTTCTTTCTCTTGAACAAGGACTGCACTTACAGCTGAGTTGGAAGCTGCGAGGTATAGGAGGAGAGGTGACTTTGGCTCTGGTGGGCACAACTTTGTCATGTTTGTCAAATATTCTTTGAGTTCGTGGAATGCTTGGCTTTGGGCTTCGCTCCATTGGATGTTCTTGGAGCTTCGGAGAAGCTGGAAGAATGGTAAACTTCTTTCCGCTGCTCTGGGAATGAATCTGTTTAGCACCGCCACTCTCCCTGTTAACTTCTGTATATCCTTGACCGAGGCTGGTTCTTGCATTTCTACGATTGCTTTGATTTTGTCAGGATTGGCTTCAATGCCTTTTGTTGACACTAGGCATCCCAAAACCTTTCCCTTCTGAATGCCAAATACGCATTTTTCTGGGTTTAATTTAAGGTTCGCTGCCCTTAGATTTGCGAATGTTTCTGCCAAATCTCTGATGTGATCGCATCTTCTGATGCTTTTTACAATGATGTCGTCAACATATGCTAGAATGTTTCTTCGAAGCTGATAATGTAGCACAGTTGCTATCATTCTTGAGAATGTGGATCCTGCGTTCTTCAGCCCTTCTGGCATTCTCACGAAACAATATGTTCCGAATGGAGTTATGAAACTAGTTTTTTCCTCGTCTTCTTTTCTCGCCCTGACTTGGTGATAACCAAAGAACATGTCCAGAAGTGACAACATTTCGCTGTTTGCAGCATCGTCTACCACTCTGTCCACTCTTTCTAGTGGGAAATCATCTTTTTTGCAAGCCTTGTCTAAGTCCGTGAAATCCACACACATTCTCCATTTTCCGTTCTTTTTCTTGACCGGTATCGTATTGGCTAGCCATACTGGATAGATTACTTCTCGGATGACCTGAGCATCTTGTAATCTTTGGACTTCTGCTTCCACTGCCCTTGTTTTTTCTTCTGACATTTTCCTGAGTTTTTGCTTCTTCGGATGAATCTTTTCATCTGTGTCAAGCTTGTGTTCAATGATGTCTCGGTCAACACCCTGCAGATCCTTTGCTGACCATGCAAAGACATCCTTGTTTTGATTCAAAAAATAGATTAGTTCTTCTTCTTCTTGAGGGCTTAAGTCTGCCCCGATTGTTACTTCTCTGTCTGGCATGCCATCTAGGAATACTTTCTTTGTTTCTCCATCAGCACTTATCTCAATTTTCTCTTTATCTCTCTTTACTTCGGAGTATGGCTGTTGTTTTTCTTGATCATCTGCCAGATGATGGATGTTTTGTTGCCCAGGAGTGTTTCCTCATTCTATCCTTCTGGCTTCATTCTGGTCTCCGAAGATAGTGATTACTCCGTGCGGAGCTGGGATCTTCATACATAAGAAAAGTTGTCTGAATACGGCATCGAATCTGTTGATGAATCCTCTTCCGAAGATTGCATTGTAGGGGTAGTACATATCAACAACATCGAACATGATGTGTTATGTTCTTGCGTTGTCCAAATCTCCGAATGATACTGGTAGAGAGATTTTTCCTCTGGATCTGATTGGTTTTCCTCCGAAACCAACTAATGGCTTCTCTGGTGGTGCTAGCATGTGAGGGGCGAGGCCCATTCGCTGAAAGGTGCTGGTGAAGATAATATCTGCTGAACTTCCATTGTTTATCAAGACGTTTCCTATGACCCATCCAGCAACATTAACTTCGACGACCATTGCGTCATTATGAGAAACTGACTTTAGTCTGAAGTCTTCTTCAGTAAAGGCTATTGGAACCTTCGCCCATTCTGTCCTTGCTGCTGGACCATCATCAACGATTACATTGATCTGTCTGTAATAATCATTTCTTTGCTTCTTGGTGTCAAATTCCATGGATGATCCTTCGGTTATTGGCAAGATCATGCCGAAGGATGGCAATGCCCTTGAATTGTTCTGGGAATTGTTTTGCTCGGTCTTCGGGACTTGGGCTGGTGGTGGCGGCAATGTTTCTTTTGCTTGGATTGGCTGAGGTTGTTCAATGACTTGTATGGCTTGGGTTTGTGGAAAGGTTTGTTGTGGAGTTTGGTTTTGCGGAATTGAGGTTTGTTGGAAAAATTGTTGCGAAGGTTGTGGTTGTGAAAAGTGGGTTTGCGGGTAGAATTGTGGCGAAGGTTGTCAAACCGTTTGATGTGGTTGGATGAAAGGCTGGGTTTGAGGAAAGGATTGCTGTTGCCAGTAAGTGTGTTGGACTTGTTTGGGTTGTGTTGCTGTTATCTGGGCTACGCGTTATTGATCTTGGATTCTTTGGAAGTTCTTCTGAGTTTCTGGGCATGCTTCCGTGCTGTGCCCTCTACCATGATATATGCATTGAAAGTGTGGATCTCTGCTATCATGATTTTGGAGTCTTGAAGGTGTTCTTCCTCGACCTCTTCCTCTTCCTCTTCCGGAATGGCCACCCCGCTGAGAGCTCTGGCCGTGGTAATCTTGAGCTTGTGACGGATTGTTTGATGACCTGTCTTGCACATTCATGATAGGTTGATTCCCGTTCCAGTTGTTGCTTCTTTGGGATTGCCTTTGTTGGTACCTTTCCTCCACTCTTCTTCTGTGGTCTTCATCAGATTTACAATACTTTTCCAATTCTTCGAACAATTCATCCATTGATTTGGGGTTCAGTCTGTTGAAATGACCAGCTGTTTGTCCCGGAGTCAAACCACTTATGAGAGCTGAGATGGTTGCTTTGTCATCTGCTTCCGGAGTTTGAGATTTTAGCTGCATGAATCTTCTCACGAATTCTGCTAGCGGCTCTTTGTCTTTTTGCTTGCACTGATATAAATCTGCTGTTCTTGTAGTTGTATGGTGGAAAGCTTGGAAGACTTGTAGGAACTTGGATTTCAGATCGAGCCAACTGTATACCGAGTGTGGAGGTAAAAGTGAGTACCAATTAAGCACTGGGCCTTCGCATGCAATAATGAAGGATTTTGCTAAAGCGACATCATCTCCTCCTGCCGAAGCTACTGCGGCTTCATAACTCATCAGGAACTGTCTGGAATTGCCGAAGCCATTGAACTTTGGAAGCGAAACTGGCTTGTATTTGGATGGCCATGGAGCTGTTTGGAGGCCTACAGAAAGTGGAGAGTTGAGGTCGTTGAACTGGGCAATCCCATTGTTTATGTGCTTTGTGTTTTCTGGAGAAATGAGGCTCTGCTTGATTCGCTGGTTCTTGGTTGCAGACTCTGGGTCTGGTGTGAATTGCTTGTAGGAATTGTCCTCTCCCTCAGCCAAATCATCAATTTCTTTCTGAAGTTGCATTATTTCCCTCTTTGCCTGCTCTAGCCTTTGCAGCTTATCTGTGGCCTGTTTCTTGGCCTTGAGTTGTATGGCTATCTTGTCTTTCTGCCTTTTCAGAGTTTGGATTTGTTTTAGGGCCGCTTGTAACTCTTCATCAGGCATTTCGTGCTCATTGCGTTCATTGCTAGTTTCGAGGATTTCTTCCGGCTCCTTGCCTTTCTCCTTTTCGTTGTGTTGTGGATCCTAGACTTGTTCTGGATCTTGTGCGGTGTTGGTTTTGGGGTGAAGGACGAGGCCTTGTTCTGTGTTTTCTTGGTTGTCCTCGCTCTCAAAGTCTTGTGCTGCAGGCATCTTGGTTTTCTTCAGTGGAGCCATCGTGGGTTTCTAACGGCAAAGACCACGGTGGGCGCCAATGTTGGAAATTCGGGAATCTCCAGACAAAAGGTGTGAGCGAACCGACAAAAGTATCTGAACTCTCTCTGAAAAAGCTGATCCCTTTACACGGAGGTCGAGGGGCTCCTTTTATAGTGCCCGAGGGTCACTTTTACATTCCGAAACTACCCTTCGTAAAGTTACGTATACATGGAAATGTTGAGGGTACATAACTCCGCGGTAATCACGGAGATCCTTTTCAATTTACAAGTGGGCCATTGCGTGTTCTAGCTTCCTTCTTCTTCCGTAGCCAACCTTCTTACGTCTGCTTGAATCTTCTTTGCTACGCCTTTGACTAGGTCAGCTTCGGTTCCCAAGAATCTTCATGTAATCTTCGGAAATCCTCTTTGAGCAGCTTCGGGATGGCACTCAATCTTCGGAAGTCCCCCTTGAGCAGCTTCGGACAAGCATTCCTCCGCTGCACTGTTCCTTTATTCTTTCCTTGATTCATCGCCGCAAGGAAGAAATCCCAGAACTCCTGTATTTCTAGAATTCATGAAGCATGGCAAAGAGAGAGGAACTATAACTTCTTAGGAACCCCGAAGGTCAGCAATATGTTCGTACACAAGATAATGTCTTATACATCCATTTTGTTCTTCGGAAAACTTTCTCAAATCATAAGAAAACGACCTTTTTTGGCTCATTTGTGGATCCAAAAAAGTTAGGAACCTTCGGGAAATCCCTGAAACTACTGACGCGTGTTTCCTTGGAAAACACCGAGGACGATATTTTTAATCTGATCCCCAACAATCATGAATATCTGTGATTTTCTGCAGGTACACTAACCACGATTGTTAGGTACGGTAATTAAGAAACGAATAGTTTCCGACTAGCTATTATAGGGAGAGACGTATTTATATGCCTTGCCACCGGCACTAACTTCGATTTTGAGCTTAAATGCTTGGTGAGGATGTATAGCACACTTTTTGCATCATGTTAAAAGCTACCAAACTGAAAATGATCATACATGTTGTATGGTCTCTAATTGAATTATGTTTCTTAAGGACCATTCATGCTAGTTTGATGCTTTGATGTGGTGGTAAGCAAAGATGTAACTAGTTGCTGTCCAAATTTATCTAAGGATTATCTATAAAAATCCTGACTAGGTGTTCTTTAGGGAAATTTCTCATCAGCTAGTTAAGCTTGTTCCATGAATTTCTCATGATTTTAGGATGTTTAAAACTGAAGTTGTGATCAATTTGCTAAGCAAAGGTCATGCTGAAATCCTGTCAAAATCCTGAGTTAGTCTGAAAATTCGAATTTTTACCTGTAGTTCCTAAATGATTATGACCAGAGAATCTATAAAAAAAATGATCATTATCTAGCCTAGATTATGATGTAAAAATTTCATGGTAATTGGGTACTCAGTTTTTGAGTTATGATCTTTTTAGTGAAGCTCTGCCCTGCTGAAATTTTCTGGGCAACAGCACTCTGAAAATGTATCTTTTAGACCCTTTTCCAAATTGAATTAACTCAACCATTGAATACCAAAAATGTGAGTTAGAATGTTTTTGAGCTGCTCACAAAAATTGGGAATTTTTGGGTACTGGTTTGTCAGTTATGAATTTTTGTTCAGAACTGCCAGTTTTGCCATATAGCATGTTAAGCTCATTTTTGTGGGTTCTAACATGTGGTTGTAATCTTTTGTGCAGATGGCTGCCCCTAGTTTGATTGCGGTGAACGCCGATGGTACATTTGCTACCACAGGATTGCACTGGAAGGGTTTCGCCTGCATTGCGTGGGGTGCCCTTAGTGCCGTCGGCTACACCACTCCTCCCTTCTACGAGGGGGTGGAGTATGAGGAGCTAGGAGTACCGAGCTGCCATGTGAGAGTCACCGTGTTTCCTCACTCGGGCCATCCTGAGTGGGCTGACTTGAGCATTGAGCTCTTTTGCTACCACTCTTTGGAGGCGGTGGAGTCGGCAGCCTTGATGGTGCTTCACACTCTCAGCAGTCACCGTCCTCGGGAGATGATGGCTAATCCGTTGGGGTTGGTTCCTGCTATGGACCCCGACGATCCCATATGGCTAGGCCGTATGGCCAACATATCCACCCTGTTCGAGATCGAGACTCCATTCGACACCGTGCAGACACTAGCCAGATGCTTGGAGGCTTTGTACAACCTCCAGGCTCTTCGTCGAGCTCTCTCCGACGACTTAGCCAGCCGTCTTTCTAGAGCTACTTTGTACTCGCACTGGCTTGCAGGACTTTTCGTGGAGCAGCAGGAGATCTAGGGTGAGACTGAGGAGGTGCAGGATGTGCCCGAACTTGACTAGTTGATCTAGGCAACTCTACCTCCACATGCAGCCTTGGACTCTCAAGAAGATAGTAGGCTCCATAGGAACTAGACCTTAGATGATGTATTAGGGTTTAACATGTACTCTTTGTTAGCCTCCTTTGGTTGGTTTTTGTGCTAGGCTGACTTAATTTATTCTTTTGTGTAGCTAGATGCTACATAGTAACCCATATGTAATGGTGATCCACACATTTTGTAATCTTGTAAATATGGTGGAAAAACACCTTTCCGGCAGCAATCTGCCTAAGAAATGAAGAAAGGAATGGTCATATCTGAATTTTTGAATGAATACCAAAGTTGTTCAATATTTTATAATGGTCATTCTCACCAAAATTCAGCATTTTTGTATGTGTATATTGAGAAATATCGAATTTTTAGTAAGCTCTTGTTTGCTGTCAAAACTGCTAGACAGAGCTTTGGTAAATGAATTTTTCGACCCCTGTAAAAGTTGAACCTATCCTGGAGTTGAATACCAAAGTTGAAGCTTATGAAACTACACCTGCTGACCAAAATTTGGAAATTTTTGACCTTTGTACAGAAAGAAATGAATTTTATGCTCAGGGTTGTTATGCTGTCTAAATTCTGAATTTTCAATAGTTTGAAGTTTCGTATGCATATTCTACTTGTATTATGTTGAGCAAGCTTTGAATATGTATCTAAAGAAAGTTCAAATTTTCAGATGGCAGATAATGCACATAACACTCCTGGGGGTTCTGGAGTTCCTAGTGGTGGTGATCCTCCTCCACCCCCACACATGACTCCTACCGAAGCGTACCTGGCTACGCAGACAGAGGTGTTGAGGCAGATTCTCAACACCCAAAACCAAATTGCACAGAGGCTGCAGCAGCCCTTCAACCATCAAGGTCATAATCAAGATGGGCTAAATGCAGTCATGTCATATGAAAAATTCAGGACCATGAGGCCTCCTGAGTTCACTAGAGCAGAGGAGCCCCTAGAGGCTGATGCCTTCATCAGGGCCCTAAAGGCTATGTTCTCAATATTTGTACTGCCCTGCTCAGAGGAGTATAAGGCAGACTTTGCCGCCCAACAGCTTAGGGGCGAGGCGCTGATTTGGTGGGAGCATTTCAAGTCAATGCAACCACGGGGCCATCAGATCACTTGGGATGAGTTTAAAAAGGCTTTCAAAGAGCACCATATCCCTAGAGGGCTCATTGATAGAAAAATGAGGGAGTTGATGCATCTCAAACAAGGATCTGACTCCATCTATCAGTATGCTCAAAAGTTCAACAGTCTCTGCCAGTATAGGGACTATATCATGTGGATACTGATAAGGAGAAGATGGAGCGCTTCCGTGAGGGTCTTGATGGTGAACTTTATGAGAGGCTGAACCTAATCAAGATTGACAGCTATCCGGAGCTTATTAATTTGGCTATCTCACAGGAGGATGCCATGAAGAGGGCTAAATAGGATAGGAAGCGAAAATTTAATCAAGCCTCGGGCAGTGGGTAGGGGAAGAAGTTTAAGTTAGTGAAGAAGAATGTGCAGGGTTCCACCCAGCCATCTTCATCAGGACGCTGGGTGATGAAGCAATCTCAGAACAAGCCTTCTGGCAATTTCAGCTTTCACAATTCCCAGCAGCAAGCTCCCAAGCCCAATGCACCCCCACCTCCGCGCAACAATGATGATCGCCGTTGCTTTAATTGTGGACAGCTGGGGCATTATGCCAACAAGTGTACTCACCCTAGGCAACAGAATCAGCAGAATCAGGGTCAAGGTTCCAAATCTGGAAATCAGGACAAGAAGCAAACTGTTCGGGTGAAGCAGGGAAGACTGAACTTGACCACAGTGGTTGATCTTCCAGCTGGAGCACCAGTCCTGACGGGTATATTCTCTATCTGAGGTCACCCTATCACAATATTGCTTGATTCTGGTGTTACACATAGCTTTATAATTGTGAAAATTTTCCGGGTTTTCTTTAATCTAGACACCATAAGTTGCCACCCCTACCTTTTATCTTTTAATACCTAATATCGGGACGAGATTTCTTTTAAGGGGGGTAGACTATAACACCCCAGGTGTTTAGTTAAGCTAAATACCCTAATTAGTCATGTTAATCAAGATTAATTAGTTCCTAAGCATGTTTTACATGATTGTGAACACTTTTGCACTTAAACCCTTGGTCAAACTCTCAAATCATGGTCAAACCCCAAGAGCTCCAAAAGGCTGATTTGGTTTTCTTGCGCGTTCTCCAAATTTCTCTGTAGAAGTTCAAAATCGGCCAATATAAAAGTTTTTCCTTATCTCTGGGAACACATTTTTCATAATTGGCGGACATTCAAATTTTGAAGTGTAAGTTCGCTTAAATTTTAGTTCAACTCGCTGTGAACAGGAAATCGAGGCCGAGAAAAACTGAAAGTTCAACACGTTTTTCCCGTCAATCCTTTCACCAAAACATAGGTCGCCCTTTGTGAAAGTTGTAGTGTTTTAGCTCCTCAACAACTTTTATTTTTGGAGAGTTTTGACTTAGTTGCCACTTATGGGAGTTATGCAATTTTGAAAGTGGGCTCTGGAAATAGAAGCTGATGTCGACGTCGCCGTCGCCGCGCCCGGCGCGCACGCGTCTGCGGCCGTCGCGTCCCGTGGCATCCGCAAGTCCCTCCGGTGTACGGCTTGTCTCGACGACCTCACTGTGGACCGTGGACCCACTGTGGACCCTCCGCCCTCGACCATCCCCATGAGCCGCGCTCATTCAAGCGCGCCGCGCCATCCAGGGCCACACGCCTGTGCGCGCGTGCGCCAGGCGGCCGCGTGCATGCAGCTCGGCCAGCTGGTCACCCTCCTGTCACCGATGTGCCGCTATCCATCGCCTTGTCACGCCGCGTCGTCGTCCAGGTGTCAAAAGGCTCAACACTGCACTCCGTCACCTCCTCTGTCTCCGCCGCCGCACACCATAGGGGCCGCTGCAGCAAACTCATCCTCCGGCCCTCCTTGCGCCCCCTCTCCTCTTCCACGCGTCCGCCTACTCCTCCTCAACACCGGGATGCCGCCAACCGTCCATCTGGCCGCGCCGGCGTCGGCCAGGCCGAGCCGCAGCGGACGCTCGAGGCCAGCTCCGCCGCCGGCGCCCGGCGACACCACCCCTGGCCCGGCTTCCACGACAAATCGTCTTGTGCAGGTGCGCAATGGCCTCCAGGCCTGCTCCCCGACCGATTCCGGCAACAAGCCGTCGCCGGCGAGCTCCTCCTCGCCGGCGAGGACTACATTACATTGATTTCATTCTTTCTAGGGTTGTTTCCGTGAACCAGGGACCTCTGCGTAATTTCAAGAAAATACTTCGAGGGTTTGTCTGTAAAAGTAGTTTTAGGTTTCGGCTGCAACTTCAAAAAATCATTAAAAATCATAGAAAAATCAACAAAATCCAAATCTAGTTTTGTTGGTTTCCTTGTGATGAGGTCTACCTTTTCTAGAAAGAATGTATAGGGTTTTTCTGGTTAGTTTTTAAATGAAAATTCAAACTCATTTTGATGTACATTTATTGTAATTCAAAATGTACTCATGCAATGGATATGAAATTTGGATATGTTGTTCTGTGAGCCATGTTCAGATCTGTGACCAAGTTTCACACATGTTTGTTGTGTAGATTTATAGTTATGATTTTTGGAAGATTTATGTTAGATTAAGCTTGATGCTTTTTATAGTCCCCTCAAGAAATAATTTCATTAAGCACCAATGCACCCTTTGTCATGATGTTAAGCATCTCTGGAAAAATATTGGTGATTATAGGAGCTTGTTTGAATGGTGTTTTGGAATTACACTTGTGAAGGATGTTAAATGAATAACTTGAAACATATGACAGATCTACTTGTGTATGTTGGTCAGTAGCTTAGTTTTGTCATGAATGAACTGTAGGAAAAGTTTGAGGTCTTTTTGTATGAATTAATGAAGTTAATCTTGGATGAATCTTGTCTTTTTCATTTAAATTAATTTATGTATGATCTGGAGCTGAAATTTGGTATTTAAGCTTGTTGCAGTCATATGTTGATGTGTGAAAATGTTCATACCAGTTGGAGTTATATTTTAATTAATATGAATTATGGATGAATGGCTAGCTAAGAATTGAATAAATAGATTTATATTTATTATTTAAATTCAAGGAAGGTGTTTATGTTTAGTTTCTGTTTAGAATAATTTTTAAACACACCCCTACTGTTTGGTGAAGTTTGTTAATTTAATTTGCTTAAATATGCACACAATCACCATCAAAGTAATAATAAGTCCATCATCACTCACCCTCTACTGTTAATGAAGTTTAGTAAGTTAAGTTGTTCAAATGTGCACACATTCCCCATCAAAATAGTAGTTAGTTCACCCTCATCACACCCCCAATACTTTTTGTGAGTTTTCCTAAGTGTTTAGATGAATGTGGCCAACAAGAGTTGGGTTTGGTGGTAATTCTCCCACCTTCATCATAATCTAATGCATGTGCATGAACATGTAGATTTACCCGATGGGACGTACACGCTCACTCAGGAGGAGGGATCAGCTAGTGGGGAGTTGAACCAGACCACTGTGCATCAAGATCTGGACCAAAGTCCAGAAGAGCCCAAGGCTAGCTGTGAAGTAGAGGAAGGCAAGCACCGGAGTTGCATCTAACCCTTTTTCTAAACTCATAGTTTATTTTCAGTATTTATGCTGTACTTGTGCATTTAAGTTTCAGGAGTTGTTTTTAAACCTATATACATGATCCTTAGGATTCCAATGCTCTTTTACTAGTATGTTAGGACGCTAGTGCCATGCTTTAAGGACACGGAACAAGTCGAGTAATGACTCATTGCTCGCGAGATATAGGATGCTTATGTTGGAATCATAAGTTGGATAAATTGACTCGCTCTTGTGGTAAAAGCAATGGGTTCGGTCTCGACCGTTAGCATGGTGCTGGTTTAAGCTATTGAACGTACCAAGTGCTTGTCGGGAATGGGACTGGTAAGCCTAGTACCTAATGAACCACTGTGGGGACTTTATCGCTACTACTCTTGAGATGCGTCTCCCGGTTTGATTCCGGTAGTGCAAGTGTGAGTCTGGACGTGCCGTGTGAGGGCGTTCCAGTAACCTTGTACTTAGGACTGTGGCATCTGTCCCTAATCTGGGGAATGACGGGAACCGCCTGGTCAGGGTAGACCCTGCATTTGTTTTTCTTTGGATTCTTTGGGGTCTACCTTCTTCCGTGTATCTTGGGTTTACCTTGCAAGGATATAAATCAATCGATCGTCGGTCACTCACCGTTATCTGAGTCGGCTTGACCACTAGCTACCCCATGTTTATTTATGGAACAGTTGGATTAATATTGTTGCCTGATTAATATTGTTTGCACAAACATGCTTGTTTAGTTAGGTGATTACCTAGAATGGTTAACATACTACAACTTGAGCTAAAAATGGAAAGTAAGGATCAACTCTTAGTTGCTTTTGGCAAAACAAACCCACTAGCCAAAAAGCCTTGCATATCTAGTTGTATTTTTCTTTTGTCGGGTCTGTCTTGCTGAGTATTAGTATACTCAGCATTGCTTAATTTGTGGTTTTCAGGTAACCCCATCTGGCTTGGTACTATTCCAGGTGGTTGGGAGATTGAATGGGAGAATGACGATGAGGAATGATATGCTTGGATGGCCTCCCATGTGTATCACACGCGTAGTTTTATTTTCCGCTGTTTAAACTCTGCCTCACCTTTACTTTTATGTATGAAAAACCTGGTTTGTAATAATATGCACTTGCGGACCTTTATGTAATGTACACTTGTACTCTGGTCCCGCCTTCGAGTGGGCTTAGCGCATATTCTCGATCCTGTGTAAGTGATTTACCGAGCATGACCCGGCAGAGGCGACAAAATACATTTGTGTTATCTCTTATGAGCCAAGTGGACCAGCTTAGGTGATAATATGGATTTATTTTGGGAGGTTCTATCACAATCTCCTCCACACCCCTCAGGTTGTTATCTACACATTCCAAGGTCAAATTCTCCCCCTCAACTGCACGCTTTTCGGCCAAGATCTTTTCCTGCCTTTGGTTATATTTGACTTCAGCCAGGGCAGCTCTGGCGAGCTCTTCTAGCTTCATGGCACAAATGTTTTCATGTATTTTCTTAGACTCCCACCCAAATTGATATCACAATCATTGGCAACTAATTGTAAAACTTCATCTTCTATAGAATTCAATACAGAAAACATATTGTAAGCAGATATGTCCATACATCCTGCCTCCATCGGCTTGTGGGTCCTCGCGCTCTTCCTGGCAGCTACCACGGGGTAGAATCTCCTCTTGTTGTGGTACTTCTCTGCTCCCCTCTCCTCTTTGGTTTCCCCCTCCGCCATCTCCCAGACTTCCAGCATCCCCTCTTCTCTGGCTTTGTCAACTTCTCCAGCCCCCATCGATTCCTGCGAGGTTGTTACAATTTCCAGTTTGTTTGGCCCAGGGTCTACTTCCTCTGCAAGTGTAAGTTTTGGCCACTGATTTTTGGGCATATACTTATGTCCTCCCCCTCAGTATGGACCAGAAAGCAATCCTTTGGCCCTTGCGGGTCATCCAGATCCTCCTCTTCTTGTGTTGTAACAGCTCCTTCTTCTAACTCTGCAGCCATATTGTTTTCCTTCTCCACTTGCATCAACAGTTTTGTAGTAGGATTAAACATGGCCAGGGGCCTCACTGGATCCCCTTTGGTGCCCAAGTCATCCTGCTCCTCCCCTTCTCTAATCATCTCACTGCTCCCAAGTTTGTGTCGTTTACCCCCTGGCTGTGAGTTGTTGGGTTGAGTTGCAGGACTTGCATCCCTCCCTGATTCTTGCATTTTCTTTGTCGGGTCATCATCAAACTCATACAGATCATCCTCATCATCATCAGAAAAACCCCTGTCCTCAGGTTTGTTGTCCTGTCTAGGTGGGTCCTGTCTTTGGCCCTTTTTCTTTGGTAGCTCAGGTTCAAATTTCATGTCATATCCCTCTCCCTCTATGAAAATCTCAAGGTATCCTTTGATTTTGCTTATGTCCCTAGCTCTGATTTTGGCTCTCATAGGCCCCACTTTGATCAAGGATACCTCATCAACTATCACCACTTCCCCAGCACACTCAGCAATTGCAGTGACAGCTTCCACTCCCCTGGCTTCATCTGGT
Organism: Cenchrus fungigraminus; assembly: GCA_036936925.1. Lineage (NCBI taxonomy): Eukaryota > Viridiplantae > Streptophyta > Magnoliopsida > Poales > Poaceae > Cenchrus > Cenchrus fungigraminus. The sequence goes on from CM072775.1 coordinate 28,621,316, forward strand.
ATGTTGAACTTCTGCACCCACCCTTCTTGCAGTACCGAGGATACACCAGGGTTTATAGTGGTTAGTGTGATTGTGACAAAGATTTTGTATAATGGCAGATCAAAGCCATTTGGCCTAGAGAAGGTGTCTATAATCTGCCTGTTAGGGAAAGTCGCAACATACTCCTTACTAGCCACCTCTTTCACATTCCATTACTATTTATCATTGATTAGGTGTCTCAGCTCCTTTTCTATCCTCTCCAGATTGTCCACACCACTTTTAACTTTTATAAGTCCCAAATTCTGGGGCTTTCTCTACTGTTTACTGATTCAAAGTATCTTGAGATAGTTAAAACCTTGACCAGGAAAACCGTAGCCATACATGGTTATCGTCACTCTCCTAGATTTCGGACACTTCGCTGCTAGGTGCCCGGATTCCTTGCATCAGAAGCAGAACGGCGGATTGGTACAGTCTGCTTGGTGGTGTCCCTCCTCTCGACACCAGAAACAAACATTATCCTTCTTTTGCTTTCCCACTGATTCCCCAAGATCCGACCTTAATCCATCTGTCCTAGATCTATCTCTCCCCTTGTTCATGTTTGCTCTGCTGTCATCTCCCAGTCGATCTTGGATGGGTCTGTAGTAGTGACCTTGATTCTGCTCCACCCGATTTGTTGAGGTTCAAGGCGCATCCTATCATAGCCTTGCCCTCTTTGATCTGCACCTCTCCTCTGGTTGTACTCTTGTCCTCCTCTATTGAATCTGTTTCCCCCATACTGACCTCGGCCTCTGTCCCTTAATACACGATCTCGTAGCTGGGCTTGACGTCGAAGATCCACGCCAGAGTGCCTCCACCTTCGTCGTACCCGCGGTCGCCAGGCCTCTCATCGACGAATCTCCTCTTGGCTCCCCCTCCATCCTCGCCTCCTCTCGACATCACTCCAGCTCTCACTGTCTCAGCAAAGGATTGGACTAGGGTGGTGTTCTGGAGGGAACCCTAAAGACCTTTCTGGCACGCCCTCCGTATTTTCTTATCTCGTCCATACGGGCCGGGTGCTCTTGGGCCCCCGAACCATGGGCTTTCGGGCCCGGATCCATCACTCCCCCGGGATGTCCCACCATGAATGATTGAAAATGTCCCCAATTGTTCTTCCAAAAATCTCCCCCCTCCGGCTCGATGCTACGATCATCTTCATCCCCCCGATTTCACATTGGAAGGTTCTCTTCCATCCTCGTCATGATTGGATCAATGCCCTCGTCAAATTCCCCCTTCAATGCACCTTGTGGGATCCGATTGATCAACTCTTCCAATCTGCTATATGCACTGTCCAATCTCCAGAGGTTCTCTCCCCTCCATGATTATCTGCTACAGAATCAGGAGTAGTATCTGGAGTCGGCTGATGGTGAGAGGAGAACATGCTTCGCTTGATGTCCCACGCTACCCTTTCCTGTTGTTCTTCTCTCTCCCACCCCAAATTCCGCAGGCGCACCCCCTGGATTTCCTCCTTCTCAATCCTTCAGCTAATCTCAGCCTGACCCTTCTGGTTGATGTGGAGATCCCTGCGAATGGCGGCCGGGGCCGATCCATGCACATAGAGCCCTGTAGTATCAAGGCACTAGCGCACCTTTGGTAAGGGTGAGTTTCGGTGATAAATGACAACCGTATACTTGTGACTAACCTTTGTTTTGTAGCGGATTTAATCTTGGGTTATTGTCATGAGGCATAAATGAAATAATACCCCCCAATTTGAAATTATGGACAAATACTACAAGGCTAAGGACATTGTTAGTTCCAAGTGTCACAAGGAGATGAAGGACACTTGGATTTGCTAGTTTGTAGTGTTTGACTGTACTATTAAGAGGGGTTCACACACTAGTAGCTTGACCATGTCAAATGCTATGCTATATTCATGCACTATCAAGCTCCTTGGTTACTAAACAGCTCAAAGTACTCATGGAATTACATTAGAAGCAATAGAATTGAAGAAAAAACTCAAAGGCGATTGAATTGGATGAGTTGAACTGCAAAAGGACGCGTCAGATGAACCGACGCCACTTATTCCAATTGCACCAGATGATTTTTGTGGCAGTTTCAGAGAAACAGCACCGTCAGATGAACCGACGGTGCATCAGCGGTTCATCCGGTGACCTAGGGTCTGGTAACAGTAAGGATCAGAGTCAATTGCCTTCAGCACTAGATGAAACGACAGTCCAAGCATCGGTTCATCCGGCGCGTGCATTTAAATCATACAGAGACGCACCGAGAGGACTTGCTTCAGCACCGGATGAAACGACGCTACTCAAGTCAACCAGCGGTTCATCCGGTGCCTATGTTTAATTCATGCAGAGACACACTGAGTGAAATAGCTTCATCACCGGATAAACCGACGCAGCATCGGTGCATGAGTCGGATGAAGTGGTACAGCGGTTAGGTTCAACGGCTATATTTCGAGACACAGTCTGACCGGATGAACCGACGCTGTCGCAGGGGGAACCGTCAGTTCATCCGATGGTACTACTTTTCAGAGGAACTTTTCCAACGGCTAGCCTCCCTTGCTAGGCCTATAAATAGGACCCCCCAGCGTCTCTTGAGCTACCTTTGCCACTCTGAAGAACCACAACAGCCAAGGAGAGAAGGAGTTAGTGCTTTGATCATTTGGATTTCATCTTCTTAGCCAAGAGCGATTCTTTCTTGGTGATCAAGAGTTTCAAGGTGCTTTCTATGGCAAGCTGAGTGCATTGGTCAAGTGAAAGTGTGTGAGCTTGTTACTCTTGGAGTTTGACGACTCCTAGACGGTCTCGGTGATTGGAGGTTCTTGGTGAGCTCTTGGAGATTGTGGGAGCCCCGGGAAGTTCTTGGTGCAAATGGATTGAGACCCACCATTCCGGAGATGGAGAACAGGTACTCTTAGTGAGCACTCAAGTCTAAGTGGCTTCAGGGGGAGCAAAACTCTTTGTGAGTGCTCCAACGTGGACTAGGGAGAAGCGTCAACTTCTCGATACCATGGGAAAAAATTTGGTTGTCTCTTGTCCCCTTGCTCTACCTTCGTGTACTTAATTTCCGCATTTACTTTCAATTCTTAAGTTCCTTTGACCTAGTTTTTCTCTTGTGTGCTTTGCTTCTTGCATATCTTGACTAGGGTGCTTTTCTCATGTGAGTGTGAATATTGCTAAGGAACTTTGTTGCTAGTGTGCTTAGTTGGTAGAAAGAAACCTTTTTAGATGGGCAACACTAGAGATATAGGTTAAGGTTTGTTTATTGCTCTAGAAATTTGAAGAAGGCCCATATTCAACCCCCCCTTCTACAAGCCATCGATCCTACAAGTGGTATCAGAGCATTGGCTCTCTTTTTGGTGGCTTAACCGCCTAGAGAGATGTCCAAGGGCAGTGGTAATGGCCCTCCCAAGATGGCGGGGAAACAGTTCACTTTTTGGGCACATAGAATGGCTAGCAACCTTCAAGCACAACACCGTGATGCATGGATCACCACCATGTATCCTTTGCCAAATGAACCCACCGAAAGTGAAACAAAGTGGAACTATCGTGCTAGAAACTTTATCTTTGAGACTCTTGAGGAGGATTTGTTTGATAGGGTGTTTGCCTTGGAGACTGCTCATGAGATTTGGATGGAGCTCAAAAGAATCCATGTAGGCAACAAGAAAATCTGTGAGGAGAAGTATGAGTTGCTTAAGGTTGAGCTCAATGAGTTTAAGATGAAGGATGATGAGGGTGTAGAGGAAATGTATTCTAGGATGAGTGTTCTTATTCAAAATATCAATGCTCTCGATGTTTCTAACGTGTCCGGGTAGGAAATCATTCGGAAAATCCTTCAAACGCTTCCCAATCCCAAGTATAACATCGTCAAGGCACTCATCTTTGAGAAGGACTTCGAAACTCTCACTATTACCGAAGTTGTCAACAAGATTCGGTTTCATGAGATGTTCTTGATGGGCCAAATTGAATCATCTTCTTCCACATCAAGCTCCAAGAAGGATCTTGCACTCAAGGCTAGTGACAAGACCAAGCCCAAGCTAAAGTCAAAAGCAAAGCCTCCTCCTTCTTCAAGTGAAAGTGAAGACAAGAGTGACTCAAGTGATGATGATGAAGGTGAACTTGCTTTTCTCATGAGGAGGACTACCAAATTACTTTCCAAGATTGGCAAGAAAGGCTACAACTATGATCCTAAGAAGAACAAGTTTCGCTCAACAAGAAGAAGTGGTGAAGGTGGCAAGAGGAAGTGCTACAATTGCTCAAGATATGATCATCTATCATATGATTGCCCCAAGCTCGACAAGCGAGTGTCAAGCTCAAGCAAGAAGAACGACGATGATGATGATAATGAGAAAGATGACAAGCACTCCAAGAAGAACTCATACAAGAAGAAGTCTTCTAGCAAGCTCTACAACAAGAAGGGTGGTCATCGTTCTCTCTTGGCAAATGAGTGGATCACGGATGGTGAAACTTTAAGTGAATCAAGCGGTAGTGAAGATGAAAAGAACAAGAAGTTTGCCGGTCTTGTGATCATGGATGATGAAGAACCTCCTCTTCCTCCACCACCTATGTGCTTCATGGCTAAACACTCCAAGGTGAGCGATAGTGAAAATAGTGATTCCTCGGATAGTGATAATGAACTCTCACCTCATGCTCTTAAGGGACTTCTTGATCAATACACCGACATGATTAAGAAACAAAAGAGTAAGCTCAAGGCTCTTGAAGAGACCCATGACAAGCTTAAGCTATCTAATGATGAGTTGCTTGTGAAACACAATGACCTTAGCAAAGAACATGAAGCTTTGGTAGTGTCTAACAAGTCACTTAGAGATGACCACAACAAGTTGCTTGATAAGCACAATGAGCTAATCGTCAAACATGATGATATAACCGTGCTTAACAAGTCACTTGAGTCAAGTCAAAAGATGCTTAAGAAAGATCATGTGGTCTTAGAGATGAAGTATCAATAAATTAAGCTTGCATATGAGGCTATTTGTTCTAGTGGGCAAGAAATTGCTAGAGACATCACTAAAACAAATACCTCTACCTCATGTGATGATTTAATTGAAGAACCTAAGATCTTGCTAAATGATGAGAATATTGCCTCCTCTTCCAAGACTAACCATGCTAGAGTGAAAGCCCTTGAAGAGGAAGTAAGAAGCCTAAGATCATGTGTGAAGAATTTGGCCAAGGGTGAAGAATTGCATAAGGATATCCTTTATTACAATGCAAGAGATTATGGCTCTAAGGGACTTGGCTCCTTCCCTCAACCCATCAAAGAGACTCCCAAGTCAAAAGAACTTTATGGGTGCTTTGTGAAGGAAGTTGGGTCTTATTGCCAACATTGCAAGATCACCGGTCATCACACAAGGGAGTGCCCTATACCTACACGTCCTTTGCCTATCTTACCTTGCAACTATCGTTCCATGTTCAACAATAACCATTTATTGTTGTTGAAGAATAGCAAACGCAAGGTGGCGGCAAGGTTCATAGGGACCAAGGCTAAAGTGAAACATCCTAGGCAAATTTGGGTGCCTAAAGCTTTAGTAACTCATGTGATTGGACCCAAACTTGCTTGGGTTTCTAAATCTTCAACTTGATCTATTTGTGTGTAGGTGAACTACAAGGCCGGGGGAAGTCTTTGGGTCCTTGATAGTGGATGTACTCAACACATGACCGGCCAAGTTAAAATGTTCACCTCTCTAGTGGATGATGCAGGGAATCATGAACAAGTTACTTTTGGTGATAATTATAAAGGAAGGGTCTCCGGTTTGGGTGACATAACTATAGCAAAAGATCTCTCTCTTTCCAATGTATTATTTGTGGATTCTTGTAGTTATAACTTGCTTTCCATTGCTCAATTTTGTGATCTTAGTCTATCTTGCCTATTTGATGATGAGGGAGTGATCATTACTAACAAGAAATCTAATGAAGTTGTGTTCAAAGGTTTTTGCCATGGGAACATCTATCTTGTAGACTTCTCCTCTCATGAAGCGAACTTGACTACTTGTCTATTCACCAAGACATCCAAGGGTTGGCTATGGCATCGTCGTATTGCTCATATAGACATGAGTCAACTCAAGAAGGCTTTCAAAAGGGGTTTAGTTCTTGGTGTGAAGGATGTCACCTTCGAGAAGGACAAATTATGTGGAGCGTGTCAAGCCGGCAAGCAAGTAGCAAGTCACCATCCTATGAAGGCTTATGTTTCTACCTCAAGACCATTAGAAGTCATACATATGGACCTCTTCGGTCCTACTACCTACAAAAGTCTTGGTGGTAATCTCTATTGTCTTGTCATTATTGATGATTACTCACGCTACACTTGGACATTCTTTTTAGAGGACAAGAGCAAGACATTTGGCATCTTCAAGAACTTTGCTACAAGGGCTCAAAATGAATTTGAGTCAGCAATTGTGAAGATCTGAAGTGACAATGGATCGGAATTCCGGAACACTCAAGTGGAAGAATATTGTGATGAGCTAGGCATCAAGCATGAATTCTCTTCAACCTACACACCACAACAAAATGGTATGGTAGAAAGGAAGAACAAGACTCTCATCACCTTAGCTCGAGCCATGTTGGATGACTATGGTGTCTCTCAAAGGTTTTGGGCGGAAGCTATCAACTCGGCGTGTCATGCTTCAAATAGGGTATATCTCCACCGACTATTGATGAAGACACCCTATGAGCTTCTCATTGGGAGGAAGCCGAACATCTCCTACTTCCGAGAAATATATTCTCAAAGGCACTCACTTACCAAATTGGGTGTAATTGTTTCATTTACAAGAAGAGGAAGCACCTAGGGAAGTTTGAGAGTAGGGTAGATGATGGCATATTTGTTGGTTATGCATCCAACTCCAAGGCATATAGAGTATTCAACAACACTACACGTGCTGTTGAAGAAACATGTGACGTGGAGTTTGATGAATCTAATGGCTCCCAAGGAGATGACTATTTTTGTGATGATGTAGGAAAAGAACCTCTCCGAGAAGCAATGAAGAAGATGGCTATTGGGGACATCAAGCCTAAGGAGGAGGATGATACACCTTCTACTTCCCACAGCCATGAAGACTCATCCTCTTCTGATGATGATGATGATGATGATGACCATCAAAGGTGCATAAGACAAGAGAGCCCATCTTCCTGACATGGACCACCTCCTACATCACAAGACCCCCAAGATCAAGAAGAAGAATCGGAAGTAGTGCAACCTCAAGATGATCCAACTTCTACCACACTTGAAAGGCATACAAGGACTTCATCAAACCACCCCATCGATCTTGTCTTGGGTGATCACAAGGGTGGTACACGTACTCGCCGCAAACAATATGCTTCTTTTTGCAAACATCATGCCTTTGTTTCTTTTGTAGAACCCACTACTATAGAGGAAGCTCTCGAGGACCCAGATTGGATCTTGGCTATGCAAGAAGAGCTCAACAACTTCACAAGAAATGAAGTTTGGGTCCTAGTAGAGCGCCCCAAGAACAAGAACGTGATTGGCACCAAGTGGGTCTACCGAAACAAGCAAGATGAACATGGAGTTGTGGTGAAGAACAAGGCAAGACTTGTCGCCAAGGGTTACTCTCAAGTAGAAGGCTTGGACTATGGAGAGACCTTTGCTCCGGTTGCACGTCTTGAAGCAATCCGTATCCTTCTTACTTATGCTTCTTGTCACAAAATGAAATTATTTCAAATGGATGTCAAGAGTGCCTTCTTAAATGGCTTCATCAATGAAGAAGTCTATGTTGAGCAACCTCCCGGTTTTGAGGATCCCACACATACTAACCATGTCTATAGGTTGATCAAGGCTTTGTATGGACTCAAGCAAGCTCCAAGGGCATGGTATGAGAGGCTCCGGGACTTTCTCATCAAGGAAGGTTTCAAGATTAGGAGAGTGGACAATACTTTATTCACCAAGATCATCAACGGGGAGCTTTTCATTTGTCAAATCTATGTTGATGATATCATCTTTGGCTCTACCAATCTCAAAGTGTGCAAAGATTTTAGTGATCTTATGACTAGGGAATTCTAGATGTCTATGATTGGAGAGCTCAACTTCTTCCTTGGGTTTCAAATCAAGCAATTGAAGGAAGAGACTTTCATTCACCAAGAAAAGTACACTAATGATATTCTCAAGAAATTCAAGATGGATGATTGCAAGCCAATCAAGACACCAATGCCTACTAATGGACATCTCGACATAGATGAGGGAGGTAAACCGGTTGACCAAAAGCTTTACCGTTCTATGATCAGTTCCCTTCTTTATCTTACTGCATCTAGGCCCGATATCATGTTTAGTGTTTGCATGTGTGCTCGGTTTCAAGCCAACCCTAAAGAATCTCACCTAAGTGCTTTGAAAAGGATCCTTAGATACATAAAATACACACCTAGCATTGGCTTGTGGTACCCCCATGGTGCTTGTTTTGAGCTCTTGGGTTATTCGGATTCGGATTTTGCCGGATGTCGAGTAGACGGCAAGAGCACTTCGGGTGGGTGCCATTTGCTAGGTCGATCTTTGGTTGCTTGGTCCTCTAAGAAGCAAAACTCTGTGGCCTTATCCACTGCGGAGGCGGAATACATTTCCGCCAGGGCTTGTGTGCTCAAATCCTCTATATGAAGTAAAGCCTCTTGGATTATGGTGTGGTTCTAGATAGGGTTCCTCTCATTTGTGACAATGAAAGTGCCGTAAAAATTGCTAACAACCCGGTTCAACATTCGTGCACCAAGCACATTGATATCCACCATCACTTCTTGCGAGACCATGTTGCTAAAGGTGATATTCTCCTTTGTGGTGTTCGCTCCGAGGAGCAATTGGCGGATATATTCACTAAGCCTCTTGATGAAAACACCTTTTGTAGGCAAAGGAGTAAATTAAATGTGCTTGATGCGTCCAACATCATGTAATGCTTGTCATATAGTTTGCATTTGCACATGTACATGTTGTAGGGGCTTGTCTAACCTTGTTAAGATAGTGGTGAGTATGGGTCTTGCTTGAGCCGGTGGTTTCCAAGTTTCGCTCAAGGCATGTTGAAAGGCTCACCATGAGTAAGCTTAACAAGGGCTCAAACTTGGTAAGATAGTTTATCTTTCCGCTTTGCATCTTTGCTTGTCATATAGATTGCATTCATGTTTAATTTCATGCATTTGTTCTTACATTGCATTGCGTGAGAGGTGTCACAAAGGAAAATCACACTATGAGAAAGTTGCTTAGCGTTCAATGCAAATCAACAACTCCAAAGTGTGATGAGATAAATGATTGTGATTAATGCCTATTGAGTTATGTCCTAATGAGCTTAAAGTGTCTATCTCTAAGTTCAAAGGCAAATAACTCATACATTCCCTTTTTGGAGCTCTCTCTCCTCCTTTTGGATCTTATTTCACCTATTTTTCTAAAAATTTATAAGGTCTATCCCTTGTAGGTAATCTATGGTTTATATACTTGTATTTTGCAAAGGAGTGCTTGAGGGGTGAGGTTGTCACTCAGAATTGGTCCAAAAATGTGCTTGTGTTGGCTTGTGTGTGACATTTGTTGGATCAAAGATGAGCTCTAGATCAGCGTTCTATTTTTGTCACCGTCGGATGAACCGCTGCTATGCAGGTTCCAGGCATTGGTTCATCCGGTGGCCGGGTCAATTTGAATTTTGCTCAGCGCGCCACTGGTTCCTATCGTCGGATGAACCGACGCTCTCCTCTGTGGATGCAACGGTTCATCCGGTGCTACTGTGTTTGGAGGCTAATTCAGACCCGCGAAGAATTCATCCGATGAATCTAAAAATCTGGCCGTCGGTTCATCCGGTGATGCCTTTCCCTGACCAGCTCACATCATCCGGCGGTTCGACCGACGCCATGTGTTTTCTACCGTCGGTTCATCCGGTGCTTCACTGCGAAGCAGCCCCACATGTCATAATCTTCCTTGGCCATTTCTTCCCCAAATCAAAATCGTGTCGTTCATCCCGTCGCACCCGTACGCCGCCGCCGTCGCCGCCTCCGGCCACCTCCGCCCGAGCGCCGCCTCCCGTGACCTCCGCCGGCTTCTCCTCCACCTCAGCATGACTAGGTCCCTTTTTGGTGCTCGTTGCCAAAGGGGGAGATAGATAGGGGAGAGTAGAGATAGGGGGAGCTTGGGAGTGTGCTTTTGTAGCTTTTGTGCCCCTTGTTGTTTCTGTGGAGTTCATGATGAGACATGTATTTAGATCTTGTGTATGTTGATGGTTTACATGTCTACTCATGCTTGTGTGCTTGTTTAATTAATGCATGTGTGCTTGTTTATATCTTATCCTTGCATTAGTTGTAGAGTTTATGCTTTAATTTCAAATTCTTATTTATCTCTACTTATGTTGTCATCTATCACCAAAAAGGGGGAGATTATAAGCATCAAGGCCCTAGCGCACCTTTGGTAAGGGTGTGTTTCGGTGATAAATGACAACCGTATACTTGTGACTAACCTTTGTTTTGTAGCAGATTTAATCTTGGGTTATTGTCATGAGGTATAAATGAAATGATACCCCTCAATTTGAAATTATGGACAAATACTACAAGGCTAAGGATATTGTTAGTTCCAAGTGTTACAAGGAGATGAAGGACACTTGGATTTGCTAGTTTGTAGTGTTTGAGCGTACTATTAAGAGGGGTTCACACACTAGTAGCTTGACTATGCCAAATGCTATGCTATATTCATGCACTATCAAGCTCCTTGGTTACTAAACAGCTCAAAGTACTCATGGAATTACATTGGAAGCAAAAGAACTGAAGAAAAAACTCAAAGGCGATTGAATTGGATGAGTTGAACTGCAAAAGGACACGTCGGATGAACCGATGCCACTTATTCCAGTTGCACCGGATGATTTCTGTGGCAGTTTCAGAGAAACAGCACCGTCGGATGAACCGACGGTGCATCAGCGGTTCATCCGGTGACCTAGGGTTCGGTAACAGTAAGAATCGGAGTCAATTGCCTTCAGCACCGGATGAAACGACGGTCCAAGCATTGGTTCATCCGGCACGTACATTTAAATCATACAGAGACGCACCGAGAGGACTTGCTTTAGCACCGGATGAAATGATGCTACTCAAGTCAACCAGCGGTTCATCCGACACCTATGTTTAATTCATGCAGAGACGCACTGAGTGAAATAGCTTCATCACCGGATAAATCGACGCAGCATCGGTGCATGTGTCGGATGAAGTGGTACAATGGTTAGGTTCAACGACTATATTTCGAGACACAGTCTGACCAGATGAATCGACACTGTCACAAGGGGAACCATCGGTTCATCCGAAGGTACTACTTTTCAGAGGAACTTTTCCAACGGCTATCCCACCTTGCTAGGCCTATAAATAGGACCCCCAGCGTCTCTTGAGCTGCCTTTGCCACTCTGAAGAACCACAGCATCCAAGGAGAGAAGGAGTTAGTGCTTTGATCATTTGGATTTCATCTTCCTAGCCAAGAGGGATTCTTTCTTGGTGCTCAAGAGTTTCAAGGTGCTTTCTATGCCAAGCTGAGTGCATTGGTCAAGTGAAAGTGTGTGAGCTTGTTACTCTTGGAGTTTGACGACTCCTAGACTGTCTCGGTGATTGGAGGTTCTTGGTGAGCTCTCGGAGATTGTGGGAGCCCCGGGAAATTCTTGGTGCAAATGGATTGAGACCCACCATTCCGGAGATGGAGAACGGGTACTCTTAGTGAGCACTCAAGTCTAAGTGGCTTGAGGGGGAGCAAAACCCTTTGTGAGTGCTCCAACGTGGACTAGGGAGAAGCGTCAACTTCTCGATACCACGGGAAAAAATTTGGTTGTCTCTTGTCCACTTGCTCTACCTTCGTGCACTTAATTTCCGCATTTACTTTCAGTTCTTAAGTTCCTTTGTCCTAGTTTTTCTCTTGTGTGCTTTGCTTGTTGCAAATCTTGACTAGGGTGCTTTTCTCATGTGAGTGTGAATCTTGCTAAGGAACTTTGTTGCTAGTGTGCTTAGTTGGTAGAAAGAAACCTTTTTAGATGGGCAACACTAGAGATATAGGTTAAGGTTTGTTTATTGCTCTAGAAATTTGAAGAAGGCCCATATTCAACCCCCCTTCTATAGGCCATCGATCCTACAACCCCTTCGAGCTCGGATTGGCTGCTCCTTGGGTGACTCCCCCTGATGCCACACGGTTCCTTCCCCCGCTGCGTCCAGGGTGACGCGTTGGGAGAGGTCGTGATGCGCGGCTCTGAGCACACCCGTGTCTCCTGCGACTGAGACGGGGTGGGTCTCGCCGGCGGCGAGGGCGGATGGGGGTGGGGCTCACCACGGGCGCGCATTTCCCCGCTTCTACCTTCTTCCATTGTGTCTCATCTTGCTCTGAGACCAAATGAACAAAGGGAGTGAAGTTTCATATTTACGGCTAGCGACATTTTATTGTTTATGATGGTGGTTTGGGCTAGACGATGCACAATGTCTTCGACGAAAGATTTGTGGGAGCTTAAGGAAGAGGACAAAGTAATTTGATGTTTTTGGGATTTGTTTTGTAAAGGGTTTAAACTATGGTATCTATATTTCTAGTTCAATTACCCCTTTTGAGAAATTTTAGAGTGTTTGAAATTAGTGAGAGTCATTTATCTGACGAAATCTAACGGTGGAGGTATCACGAGTTACCAAGAAGCATCTAAATATAAGTACAAAGAAGTACAAAAATAGTGAAAAATTCCTATGATATCCTTTTAATTATGTGTAAAATATATTGATTTTTTTTGTAAGAATGGTAAGAAGGAATGTACTGCAAGTATGAGGACCAGGTGTGTCCGAGGACCAGTGGAGGGTCACTCCTTAGTGATGAGTGAGTGACAACGTTGTGTGGACTGATGCTTGCCTAAGTGTGCAGGTACAGGTTGCGGCTTGACTCGTGTCGGTGCAGGTGAAGAACAAGCGCAAAAGGCCTTAGCCGTGGTGGCCTCCGGGAGAAGGAGTGGCAAGTAGGCTTGGTTCGATGGACCCGGTGGCCGATGGGGTCAAGTGCGAGCCGTGCGGTGCAAGACTGGTGGGCTGAAGTCGTGAACATGGGTCGGTGCAAGGTAGCGGATGGAGCCCGAAGCTTGCACGCGGGGTTTGTTGGTTTGCCCACAAAACCTTCGGTGGACGGTTTCTTGGTTTGGGCCTCAAAACCAAGCCCGGAGGCCCGAGGCGACGGAGACGGTGATCCGGGAGCTTCGGGAAGCTTCGAGGCGGAGGGCACGTGGCGTGATCGCGGGGTTTGCGTCGAGGTGAAGCGAAGCCGCTGTGGAAGCGTGTCCGTCCGATGAAGACTTGACCAAAATGCCCCTGAGGGGTTGTATCTTCATTTCAAGCAGTAGGGGTAGCGTGGTCATTTACCTCCCTCCGATGGACTTCGTATAAATAGCGGAGAGGTGGATGGCATCTCTCTCTCTCTTGGACTCTAGGGCTTTCTCCCCCGGTAGATTTCTCTGAACTGCTTCTTTTCCCTCTGGATTCCTTAGGCTAGACTCTTGTACAGACTCTGACCTCTGGAAGTATGGAAGCATTCGGCGTTGCGGTGATCTCCTAGCTCTTTGTGATTTTCGTGTCATTTTCGAAGCTCTTTTTGGTTGGTTTCGTTCTTCGCTCGATTCGTTGATTTGAGGGCGTTTTCTCTCGGATTTCTTTGAGGGGATCATGGGTGGATGCCTTGCGCATCTTTGTGGATGATCTTGACCTCTCAAACGCTAGGAATTTGCCTTCGATTTGTGAGTTCTTGGTGGAACCCGAGTTCATGGTGATGGTTTCGTAGATTCTCGATTCTTCTCGTTTTAGTTGGTTTGAGGCCATAAATTCGTAGGGATAGCATCTCCTAGAGACGCTTCACCTTCCCCTGTGATTTGGTCGCAATCCATTGGTTGAATCGGGAGATCGAGTGAAGGGAAGTTGGGTTCGTTCCCGCGGGCGAATTTTTCTGGGCTCTACCGGATGATCCGGCACTTTACCGGATGATCCGGCCTAGTTGACTTTTCTGTGCTAAGTGCTTTTCTTGTTCTTGTCCTAAATCACAAAGTTTTTAGTGAAGTCTTGATCTTTTGAGAAAGATCTTTTGGACAAAGACCCATTAGGTTGTTATGACCCTATGGTTAAAATTTCGTGATTTTAGGAGGTCATTTGATTGAGTTTTGGATTTTTCTTTGTCCGTTCAGCAGGCTGTTTTTTGGCATTTCGGGTGACCCGGCATAACGCCGGATGATCCGGTAGGAAGACCCGGTGAATGTCCCGGAATTCTCTGTGAATGTCCTGGGTTAACCCAGGTGATCCGAGACTTTGCCGGATGACCCGGAAGATCCCAAAAAATTCCTGTTTTGGTCTCTCTCTTCCGTGTTAGCTTCCGTTTCGCTTTCGTGTGGTTTCTTAGCCTCTCTAGAATCGTTCCTAGGGTCAGTAGGCCCGCTGTGACCACGTGATCTTGGCGATTGGCTCGCGTTTTGTTCTCCCTCACGTGTGAGAGCCTTTTGGAGTTGATTTTGGAGCATAGTGGAGTTCATCTTCTTGAAGTGGATTTTTTTCGGCTCCCATTCACTCCCCCCTCTCTGGTCGCCCATTCGATCCTTCAAAGTACCATATGTACTTCAAAGTACCGCGGTATTTTACAAGTATTCTAACAAAACTCACTTGTTTTTATTTTGTAAGCACAATAATTCTCCTAACATTAGACAATAAAGTACCTGAGCAGATTCGCTGGGCTCCAATTGGTCCAAAGTAGAAAGAACTGATGGTGTCCATTCAGCATATGATATTTCTGGGATAGCATCTTAAATGGTTTATTGAAATACTTCCTTATTTTTATTGGCAAATAGCTTCAACATCTGGAGAGACATTCTTATAGCTTACATACATGAACGCCAGTCCATATTCAGCGAGGAATAATATACAGATTGTTACAACACACGTTCTTCATTTTTCAATTTATCAAGGAGCTCGTCGACAGATGTAAGAATTATCCCTGCTTTCCTTTTCGGTGGTTCATTGACCTCAATGACCTCCATATCTGATCTAATATCTACATTGAGCTCTTCAGGGGTAACTTTTTTAATAACTTTAGATTTTGCCTTCATTATGTTCGGCAAAGTTGCATATCTTGGCTGGTTCAGTCTCAAATCCGTGCTGGAACAAAGGAAAAAAAATCAACGGTTAATACAATTTCTCAAAGGTTGCCTGAAAATTGTGCAGAAGTGTTTCTTTATTACTTCTCCAACACAGAACAAATAAATGAAACAACTTATTGAAACATATTATGGGCCTTACGTGATCACTGCTGGCAAATCAAGGCAGATGGTTTGAATTCCACCATCAACCTCTCTCTCAAGAGTAGCTTTTTGTTTCTCTTTGTCCAATAAAACCTGCCAAATTAACACAGCACTTTTGAAAACAATTCTTTTATCATGCAAAACAAGGGCATAAAAAATCAGATAATGAACCAAAGATAGATCCAGTAGTTAACCACAATTAGATAGATGAGAATCAAGAATAGTCTTTAGAATTCTTTTTATAAGTAATTTTAAAAATTAGAATAGAATTTAAAAAGGTAACAGAGAGGTGATCACGTATTAGGCCAAAAAAGAAAACCAATGTTTCTAGGGATCAAATAAGGTTCAATAAGGAGTTGAAAATCGCAAGACCTAAAAGTTCTTCCTATAATCTAAGTTCAAGTTCACCAACTAGCAACTCACTAAATGAATAAAAAACAACAATACCTTTGAGGCAAAGGTTCCCTGTGGCCACTGAAGCAATCCAGCTAGCATTTGTCCTGTCTGGTTGCAGTCGTCATCAATTGCCTGTTTACAAAGAAAAGACTCAGTAACATGAGGCTATCAGCAGGTATACTAAAGGTAAATTTGGTGATTCTAGACAAATAAGGTACTAACTCATTTCTTTTCCTCATTTATTTCTGATAAGAAAAAAGATTCAGTTGTTTCCTACATAATACATTTTGGTCTGTGTTCTATTCGCAGAAGTTCCAACAGTGGAAACCAAGTTTTTTTTTAATGAAACTAAGTGTTGTTGTGCATAGCAGCATAAGTATATTGCATAAAGGGGCATCCACACATCTCAAAATCATATAACATGACGTGCTTGATCACAAATGCCCAATTAATCAAATAAAATCAGAACAGAGGCGTGAATACATCTTCAGCTTGAACCTATCATACCTTAGCAGTGAAAGATTCAAACTGGTGTCAAATGAGGAACCAAAGCAAGCAATCATGGATACCAAGTCAGGTTGGTGTCAAATGAGGAAGAGAGATTTACCAAACAAAGCAAGCAATCATGGATACCAAGTAAAAAGTGCTGTAATAACAAAAAAATTTCTGCAGATCCTCAATTTTAACAACCAAGCTAAATCCAAACTTTGTAGATGTAGTCAAGAACAGATCACGTATGCCTTTGAACCCCATAAATACCATTGTCAAATAATAGTTAGAAGAATCAATCCAAGTTCACAAAAGCTCAACCACCCTACAACCCAAAAATTCCACACGTAGCCTGACAAGCACATTGGTTCCAAGATGGAGAATAACTGCAAGAGACTATGCATCTGCAATGTCGTTCTCCTCCCACCTACCACTGCTAGCCATACCTTTCTCCAACTCACAGATTGAACATCCTAATCACCAGTCTTCAAATCAATTTGCAGTGTGAAAGTCAAGATAGCGCGAGCTGATACCTGCTTGCCGAGGATGACAAAGCCTGGCTTCTCCTGGAGCGCGATGGCACGGAGGATCTTGGCGACGGCGAGCGGGAGGAGCGGCCGCGCAGGGTCGGGGTCGTGGAGCACGTGGACGGCGTGGTCGGTGCCCATGGCGAGCGCGGTGCGGAGCATGTCGACCGACTGGGCGGGACCGACGGTGGCGGCGACGACCTCGGCGGCGGCGCCGGCCTCGCGGAGGCGGAGCGCCTCCTCCACGGCGATCTCGCAGAAGGGGTTCATGGACATCTTGACGTTGGCCGTCTCCACGCCCGTCCGGTCTGGCCTCACGCGCACCTTTACGGCATAGTCCACCACCCGCTTCACAGCGATCAGGATCTTCATGTCGGCAGCGGCGGCGGCGGCGAACCCTCTCTCTCTGGACTGGGAGAGTTGGAGCAGGCAGAGCAGGGGATGGGCACTGATGAGCTGCAGGCGAAGCAGTTGCTAGTTCGAGTCTCTCACTATTTCTGACTCAGCACGCAGCAGTCACCTCACGAAGTCACGAGTTTGTCTTTATAATAAAAAAAATTTTGAGGTGTGCCATTATAATTTTATTAAATTGGAGATACGAGTCATGTGAATCTCACATGTAAGTGAGATACTAATAGTCCATCTCCAACTTTGCAAAAATATTAGAAACATTTTAGGTGCATACTACTACCTGGTGTGAGTATGGAGTATAACCTTTTTTGCTATAGATAAAATTGTAATTAGCATTCGATATATTATTCAGAAATTGCCTTCGTACCCTCTAGGGCTCGATCTCGTGCACCCCCAATCTCTCCCTTCTAGCCTTTTCACAGTCCGTCGCCGTCGGCTCCTTCGCTCGTTCCTATTTGCCGTCAGCATCACTTCGTCCCTTGGCAATCCACTGGTGGCTCCTCCTCCATTTCTAGTTCCTTGTCGTCGCAGCCCTCCGCCCACTCCATTTCCAGGACACCGACCGCCACTGCCTCTTCCTCGTTTTCCCATCGGCTGGCGGCGTTGTCTCACTACAAGGAATGTGCCGACTAGTGACGTAAAAAAGATCGTTTCTCGTCATAAACCGCGATTAATGACGCGGTTGTTACGACAACCCTCCGTCATTAATCGAGCGTCATAAACCACGATTAATGACGAGATCTTATTTCGCGTTGTCATGAGTTTAATGACGCGTGCAAAATCGTCATTACAAAACGTCATAACTTCGTTCCTACAGCTTTGCCACGCTAGGCATAATATGATGTGACATGCCAATTGTGACGAACCGTTTGCGTCATAAAACGAATTTGGCCCGTTTAAAGCTGGGTTGAGCCCAACACTATTACTGTAGGCCAGCGTTGTGCAGATAGCCTAAAAAAGATTTTTTGGGCTCATTTGTTGTTTTTTCGATCACAATTTTGATTAGGTTGGACCCGTTTTTGTTGGGTCGAGTCCAACAATTACGCACATTATTTGCGGCCTTATATGTCATGTTAATTTGAATGAAATTGACTTTTATCCCAACAAATAGTGTTATGCCCACTGGAAGTGGGCTAAGCCCACTGAAGGTCAACATAAAATTAACTAATCGTGCATCAATATTAATTGATTTTATTTCAATTCTGATCTTTTTTTAAAATAAATCCGACCCGGTTGGCAAAATAGTAATCAACACATATTTGTTTATACAATAAAACAAACTGTTGTTTACTATCAAGCACGATCATATTGTTCATCAGATATCACAAACTATTATAAGATAACAGTTTCACAAGGAACATAGATTAACAAACCTAAAACCAGGTCATAATCACAAGAGATATTGGAGATTTGATCTAAGGATTTTAACCTCTTCATCTTTTACTACTAAGCAGTAGACGAAGGAGGTCTTCACTGTCTTCGTTTAGCTTTTGTAACCTCTTAATCTCAGTCGACTGCATTTTCAGAGTTAATTCTGATTCTTCGGTCTTCTTCTTCAAGTTACATAACTCTTTCTGGTGAGCAACAAACTGTTGTCGAAGTTGTACCCCGTCCTAATTGGGAGCGTCAACTCGCTCTTCAATAACACTACTACATAAGAATTTGGTACCCATTCTTGAGTACTCCTCTGTTTTAATTTGTTCGGGAAAAAGCATCATGGACGTGGTAGCTTCTATCTAGCAACAGTGGATCCCAAGTTAGATTAGGATCTTGTAATTGATTCGAACTAAGAAAACAAAAGTGTTAATTTTGTTACCTTTGAGCAGATCTGAACAGGAGCAACTACAGATATTGACCCTTTGGCCCGCTGAAACAAGTACAAGAACAACAGGTAAGGGTTGAGATCATTCGCAATCGGAAACAAAGAAGGTGTTAATTAAGTTTGTTACCTTGGAGCAGGTCTGAACAAGAGCAACTACAGATGTTGACCCTTTGGCCCGCTGAAACAAGTACAAGAAGAAGAGATAAGGGTTGAGATCATTGGCAATCGAAAGAAATTTCATCTATTAAGTTCAATGCGGTACCTGAACGATCACACCCAATCCATAATCACCCAAGCATGCAACAAAAATATGGAAAGCTAAAGAGCATGGGTAAGCAATATAATAATTTCATCCTTTAATTTCTACAAACCTCAAATAAGTTGACTTGGAACAATCTCTTGCAATAGAGAACAAAAGATCCACAATCACCCAAGCATGCATCAACAATATTCAAAGGTAAAGAGTATAGGGAAGCAGTCTAATAATTTCATCTACAAATTTCTACAAAGCTCAAATAAAATGACTTCGAACAAACTCTTGTGATAGGGTACAGTAGATCCACAATCACCCAAATATGAAAAAATATTATAGAATGTCAAAGAGCATGGGGAAGCAATCTAATTGAATCGATCAATACAGGGAGGAGCCCGCAGACCTGACGAATAGGAAGGGAAGAAGATGCTGAATGCCATCTCGATTTCGTAGCCTGAACTTGCACCTTGAACACGATGTTCTTCGCAACTGTTGCATATCTGCGGCTGCCAGGGTGAGCCTCGAGGGAGCTGACGGAGCAACGGGTTTGAACCATCTTGCAGCTTCAAGGACGTTGTCGAGGAAGGCCACCGCTCGTAGCAGAGGAAGGCCGCAGCTCATAGCAGAGGAAGCCGACCGCTCGTAGTAGAGGAAGGCATCATCGGTAGCTAGGTCGCCGTTGCTGCTTCCGCCGTAGATCTACTAGGTCTCTTCGGTGGTAGAGGAGAAGATCCCCTGATTTTGGAAAATTACCAAGAGAGAATTGGGAGGCTTGGTTTCCCTCTTTGTTTTAGGAGGAGCGGGGAATTCAAAATTTCAAGTCCCGCCTTTCTGCTCCAGAGCGTGAAACGAAAGACTTTGGATCATCGACCCAAACATCAGTGACCCAAACGAAATCCGCTTGGGTGTCGGACCCATACATCAGTGACCATACGTAGAGAGGCAAGTTTTTGACTGGGTTGTCTGTGCCACTATGGATCATGGAATTGACAAACACACAGAGGACTATACTCTACTTCATATTCACGTTCGACGGATGATCCGTTATTGCATTACAAATGTACTCACTGCAACAAATTAATGTACTGTTTCAACTGTTTATTACATGACTAAACACACTTAAATAAAACATTAAAACTACAGGGGACCCTGGTACAACCTTTCAGGTAATCTTCAACGGAGATCGTGCATAAATTCGGGATGATCAGTGCATACGACCGCCCAATCATATGTGAGTATTCTGTGAGGAAAAATTTGCTCTAAGAGAGACATGCACTTGTCCTGCAATTGTGTGCAGTTAGCCTAAATTGCTCATAGTAGAAATGAGGTCACAGTTTCCTCGCTTGCCATGTCCCACATCTTTGACGCATAGTGCAGTTTCAACCTTTCTACTTGGTACATGTCGGCGACCTAGAGTAAATAAGTCCAGGTGTTGGCAGGAGTGTCCCATAAATCAGCCTCCTCCGGGAGTGTCCTTCCCTAGCATATTTGATCAGGAGCGAGAAGCCATTAGGGTTTGTGTCTGTAATTGTAACAGTTTCAGAGCGTGACTCCACTCCTGGGCTGTAGAGCACTGCATCCATCACACAAGATACTTTTGCCACATCGGCACGTTTCGCTCGTATCACCTGGCATTCTGCACCTACATGGAAGACAACGTCCACAGGGGCTTGGGCTGCAACACTTTTGCATATGCTTGTTTGTACTGATGGAAGAGGAACTTCAATGCAGTCGTCCTCCAGTACTGTAACACCACACGATATGTGTATGCAAACACTTTTTTGTAGCTTGAACTCGAAATGTATCATCTTCATCGTTTGGGTCTAATGGCAACGCATGCAACAACACTCGCACCTACATTGAAGGAAGCAGTCACAGGCTTGATAACAATAATATAATGTGACTGTATCGCTATGTGTGAGTGTGTGTATTCATAGTAGCAACGAGCCACATACCATTTTAGATTTGTGCACAGAAATGAGGACGACGATAATGCCGTCTCGAACATCCATCCACTGATGATCATTCATACCTGTAGGATAGCAACGTAGCCTCCATTGATGGCTTCCCACCATGAACGTACCGGATTCCTTGTACTAGCCCGCGGTTCCTTCTGCTTTTGCTTCCTGGCTTGAGACTGAGAAGTTGACTTGCATGGAAGGAAACCATTTAGTGTCTAAAGCCATGAACACAAATGGCCTGCAATGATTGTCTCGTGCATAAACTGTCTCTTATTATAGTAGTGGGAGTGAATGTGTCATTTCGAAACGTTCATTCGTGGACAACAGTTACCACCCAGAATGGACGCGCCCCTTCAGTGCGGGTGTTGCCATGTTCGGGTTATGAACTTCCCGGTTCTAGTCCTTAAGTGTGATTCACAATGATCGACATGTCCATTCAGAGTGGGTGTGCACACAAGCTCGTTGGTTAACGCCTGGTGCCAGTCCTTAACTACAATTCTCAATGATCGACGCGTGGATCAACTTGTGAGAGCGTGTCATCCCCAAACACCCATTCGAGATGCCCTTCTGTGCTTATATGCATGTTAATATTACACACACACAAACAAACATATATTGCTTTTCCAATTCCCAGCTTATTCCGTTTTGGCCTTGTCGCATCAACAAGTTCATCATGTTTCTCAGTCTCCAAGGCCTGCGGGAATCATCAAGTGCGAATCCAGACCATTCGTAGACCTTTTCAGTCACGACTCACACAACATACTTGATCGAGGAGGACTTATCAAGTCATCCTGCACTGTGCGTGTTGCAATGCAAGGACCATCCGGTCGATCTGATTGCCTTGTGAAGCCTTACAACACCCAATCTGTTTCTCCAGATGCAATTTACGCCTAAGACTTTTCATAAATAAACGGTAGAGAGTTGTCTCGTAGTTGATGCGACATGAGCTGATGTAGTTGAGACGGCCATTAGATGCAGCTGATGCGGTGTGAGTTGTCCGCGGGACTTTCTTGTGCTCTAGACCAGAAAGTCCAGAAATGAACACATACCTAGACACATCGGGCTCATCCCGTGATACCCATCGTCTACATATGTAATCGATGTGCGCCACTGAAGATTCTGACCTACATATCATGCATAGGCCTGACTATATTCTGAGCATCTCACGTTCTCCATAGTAACTTTAGCAATGCTACACCGAGCTCACGTGCCTGCCGTAGTCCTTGTAAATAGGCGAGTGCGACACAACATTCTTGAAAGGCAAGGTCAACAATTATCGGTTCCCCGTCTTGCATTTCTCAAATTTAGTGGGATACAAGGGTGAGATCATTTTCTTGGCTAATCTTGTTTACTTTATGTATGCATGGTATTGAGACGGTCACATTGTTAGCTTATGTAGGGTTTGTTCTTCGTTTGTGTATGCAGTACGTGGAGAATGGTCGGGAAAGGAAGGGACGGAGCATGGAACTGGGAGGAGTCGGGGAAGCGGGAGCAGTCGGGCGTAATGGCACCTCACCAGCACCCGATTCAGCCGCTACCATCAGCACCGCAACAGCACCCGACCCCAATGGCACCTCCACTTCCACTGGCATCGGCACCGCAGCAGCACAAGGCCCCAATGGCACCTCCACTTCCGCTGCCATCGGCATCGCAGCAGCACCCGGCCCCAATGGTAGCTCAGGATCAGCTGAACGTCATGGCACCACCTTTTTGCCCATGGCCCAGGCCGCCACCTCTGTTGTTGCCCATTGAAATGCCACCTCAGTGCTCATTGAACAAGATGAATCGCATGACCTGAAATGGTCTATGTTCCTTTGGCTTCAGCAGGCCAGTCCCGCCCGTGTTTTTCACGAAGGTATGTGGGTGTGCCCTTTTTGCCAGAGGGGTAATAGACAATGGACCATTCGTGACCTGCTGTTACACGCGCATAGTGTAACATCCCAGAAATTTAGGAAAGTAAAAAATGTGAGAAAATTTGAACTTTTATTTATTTGATGATGTGTCACCTTAATTTAAACCCATTTATAGCCTTAACTAAAATTCTATAAAAATAAAACCCATTTATAAAAATATAAATTCAAATTATGGTTTAAATATGTGATTTGGATTTTATGGATTTTATTTGGATTTCATTTGAGTGTGTTTTGAATTTGAATTAATTCAAATTCAAATATAAGTTTACTCCTATATTCAAAACCCCTTTACTAACTCTTGGGCCACCTAACTCATCTCAAGTCTACCGGACCACCTCCATCTTTCAGCCCACACTCAACACCGCACCCCGGCTACTTTGCTTCACAGCCAAAGCCGGCCCAACTCGGCCCGTCTTCACTTTCCCGGCGCTTGACTCGCTGACGCGTGGGACCCTGCACCGGTCGTCGTCTCCGCTCACCCGGTCCACGCCCATGCGCACATGCCTCGCGCCGCGCCATCGCGACCGCGCTCGCGCACACTAGACCAGGGGACAAGGCCCCGACCGAGCCTGCGGCATGGACGTCGAAGCCGTGCACCCCCTGCGCACCGCCTGACCCTTTTCCCCTTCTGCCCTCGTCCCATGACGCGACCCTGTGCTCGCCAGCCACTGCCGTGCCGCCACATCACCACCGCGCCACCACAAGCCACTAGGAACCCCCGCCGTGACCCTTCTACCCTTGCCTCGACGTGCTCAAGCTTCTAAACCCCCGGGCGAGGCCCCTGTTGCAAGGCAACACGCAATTGGGGATTCTCCCCTTTGGTTCCCCTGTTCCGCCGCCGAGGAGAGAAGAGAGGGGAGGAGAAGGAGAAGGGGGAAGAAGAGAAGGAGGGGCGCGCCTCACCGTCGCGCCACCTCGCCGTCGCCGGAGCCACCGAAGCCGGAGCAGCTCGGACCAAGAAGAGAGCCGTCCGCGTCAAGCCGCCGCCGGAGCAGAGCAGGACCGCCGCCGAGGACTTCACTGCCGCTTCACCAACACGGACTCCACTGCTACGTCTTCACCTACGCCCCAACGTGAGCACCGCACCGGCCTGTTTCTTCCCTCCTCCCTTGGTCTTTCCTATGTTGCCGGGAGCGTGCCCCTGCGCCACGCCGTGCCGGCCGTCGTGCCGAGCGCCGTGCCACGAGCTCCTTGTTTAGCCCCTGTCCGACCTTCATGCTGTCGTTTTCCTACAGGATCTCCATCACCATGTCGCCGCCGTCCACCCCAGCGCGGGCAGGCAGGCCATTGGTCGCTAAACCGCCGCCGTCATTTTCACCGTGACATGCCGGAGCACCCCTGTGCTACGCGCGTGTTCGTGCGCATGAGCCGAACCTCGCCGCCGTGCTC
Source organism: Cenchrus fungigraminus (assembly GCA_036936925.1). Taxonomy (NCBI): domain Eukaryota; kingdom Viridiplantae; phylum Streptophyta; class Magnoliopsida; order Poales; family Poaceae; genus Cenchrus; species Cenchrus fungigraminus. The sequence continues at coordinate 28,645,700 of CM072775.1, forward strand.
GTGTGTGTGTGTACGCGCATGCCCGGGTCGCTCACCCCCATGAGCATGGACGTCGCAACGTGTGGGATTGTTGCCGCCGTCGCCGTTTGCGCCGCGCCGTGGCCTCGGTTCGCCGCAGGACCGCACGCCGGCTCGGCCGTGTCGCGGCCAGGCCTTGTCTGTGCTCGCGCGCGTGCCCAGGCAAGCACACCCATGTGCTAGCCGTGCCGTGCTGATGCGTCTGCTAACACGTGTGCCCGTTCTGCTACTGTGTATCGTCGCTGCTGCTCGCTCTGTCGACGCCGTCGCCGCTGCGCCGCGCCGAGAGTGCCGCTGCGCCGAGTCTCACACATGCCCAAGAGCTCCACCCCAGGGCTGCGGCTGCGCCGGAGAAACCGCTAGGACCTAGGGGTCGCCAACATCCGCTTGCACGACCTCCGGAGCCATCGCCGCCGCCATAAGCCGTTCGCCGTCGCCGCTGGGCACACACCGGGGCGCGCCGACACGCGCGTGGATGGCAAGAGGGCGCCCGTGCACCCCAGGTTACTCCAAGGACCTCCACCAGACTTCTCCGGTGTGAGTCCGTGGAGGTAATGGGCCAACCAGCCTGCTAAGGTCCATCTCGGCCCTTTTCCTTTTTCTCAGTGAACTCGGGATTTAATTTCAGGAAGGACTGATGGACTTTGCTTAGTTGGCCCACTTGGCTGAGTCCATTGGACCGTATCCAGCCCACTAACCCATTCGGCCCAATAACGGCCCACTAACCCAGTAGCTGACGTCATGATGACGTCATGCTGACATCAAGGTGACGTCATGTTGACGTCACCACCTATTTTCGAAACTAAAATCCTTTTGTGATTTATAAATGAATTTGGAAATTAATTTATAAATCCTTTAACCTTTGAAAATTCATAACTAATTATTTATAACTCCCAAAAATATGAAACCAGTTTCTATATTTTTCTAAAAATGAGACGGTGCTGATTGTAGGTAGTTTGGTTCAGTTTGGATCATTTAAAATTGGGTTTCTTTGGATTTATGCTTAGATGATTGCCGGTAATTTAGCGTCTCATATCTCGTGCTGCACAGGCCCGAGCTACGACCGGGAGGAGGCCTACGACCCTGACTTAAACCCAGACCAGGACTACGGACGCCAGCCAGGTGTCACGTCACTCCCAACCATTAGATCCTATGCATGCTTTAGTTGCTAGTGCTTAATTATTATTTATGCATGTTTTTGAATTGCATAGACAATTGTTAGACATGCCTTGGAATTGTTTTATCCTGTCCTTGAACTACCTACTTTTGGAACTAGCTACAGACCCCTAGCTAGTTCCCGGCTTTATTCATCCATATATTTTACCCTTAGTTATGGATGGATCTCAGGTTTGGACCGAGTTTCGGATATCTCGGTATTCTAGCGTGTGTTTTGGGTGAGTGTGTATCCTTGACGTGTTACCACGAGAGCGAGCCACTTTGGTTACTTATGAATGCCTGTCTAGGGGAGATGCGACCTGGCCTCCCGCCCTAGCGGTGTGTCGGACGGTGGGAGTTGGTGAGCGTTCGCTCTTGCAATTCAGGACCGATCGACTGTGTGACCTTGATCTTTGGGCTATTTTCGTACAAACCGTTCACTCACGTATGGGCGCGGTTCGGTCCGAGAACTAGTTGGTGGTTGGCACTCAGCTTGTAGGCGGACCGGTGTGGTTGGTGAGGGGGACGGGATATACCCCCCGAGTAGACGTCGCCCCGGCTGCTCCGGGGAAGGTTTCACAGCTCCGAGGCCCTGCTGGCAAGTTTCGCGCCCTAGTTCAGGACGAGTCATGCTCGGAGAGGCAAGAGAGTGCCACCCATTGCTAGGTCTTCAGCTGTTAGGTAGGGATGTGGATCGGAGGCATTCGTTTCTACCCTATCCGGCGGGTCCAGTTGTACAATCTCTGCAGAGTGTTAAACCTATAGCTATAGTCCGTGTCCACTGGTATGGACAGCCCTTTCGATCTCTCACCTGGCTAGTATTCTTTTGTGCTGCTTTCTCTCCCCTGTGTGTGTGAGCCCGCCTTCGTGCCGTTGAGAAGTGGGGATAGGAGTTAGTGCCCCCACGTCGCAGATGAGAGTGGGATGCTGTATCTTGGTTGAGATCCAGTGCTTGGTGTTTCTTTCCTTGTTGGGGCGTTGACCCCGGAGGCATTGTCCTCGGAGGTGTGGATCTCCTCGGAGATGGAGACCTCTCGGCATTTCTGCATTCCTTGATGTTGCTACCGCTGCTTGCATAACCTACTACAGCCCTAAATAGTATTATTCATGCATATTAGAATTATTCCCTTTTGCTTATGCTCTTTGTTGGGAAGCTGACATGACCTACTCACTTATCGAGTAGATGACGGGTTTTCAGACCAGGAGTCGGACTACGACTTTGAGCACGATGGATGGGAGGACTGAGGCTCTCCCTACACTCAAGCTTGCCTGCGGATATGGAGTCTACTTCGCTACATGGGAGCCGCTGCGTAGATGTTTACTCTGTTTGATTCAGTCCCGTTGGACTTGTACCCGGCATGTGCCGTAATGATGTACTCAGATGCTTAATTATTATATTATTATGTGGACATTCATATATTTCTTTCTGTTGTACGGTTTTCTTTACTTTCTGAGACAGGGATTTGCACGTGATAGCCTCCTAGGACTATCACCGAGGTGCAGGGATCGGGTTCCCTTCTTTGGAAACCCGGTTCGTTTCAGTTGGTATCAGAGCCGTACTTGACTGTAGGACGAGCCTAGGAATGGACGATAGTATAGGAAAGCCATATACCTTGTGCTTTATATACAATCCATGAAATTTTATATAAGTACCTTGATCTTTACTATAACTTCCTTGATTAACTTTACTAACTCTTACTAACTTCCCAAACAACGTGCAGATGGACCAGCTGACGTGGATCTCCCTCAAGACCGACGGCCAGTGGGCCGGAGGGTTCTGCAAGATCCTCAAGAACTGTTTGGAGACAGCTGGAGTGGAGACAAGTGAGGTGCTCTACGAGGGACGCACCACTGCAGCCGTGGATCAGTCACCGACAGAGCTGACCCTGAAGATACCAGCAGACCCCCGTGTGCTAGAGTTCTCAGAGGTCAAGGTCTCGTGTTTTGACAACTCAACCTTGGAGGCTCACCAGTGTTGTGCCAGGCTCGCACTGAAGAAAGTGTGCCAGCAGTTGGAACGGAGGCTGAAGGATACACCTTTTGGAGTCCTACCAACAGCAGTGTACGACCACAGCAGGTGGCACAAGGACGAGACAGCTTACACCATGGAGAACACAGAGGGCAAGGATGAGAAGGAGCAGATGGCCAGCAGGTTCATTCAAGCTCAAGACCAGGCACTCTACTGGGTAGATTCAGAGATAGTGTTTCTGAGGTAAAAGTGGGACGACACCTTGGGACAGAACGCTCAGCTGGAGAGGGAGAACAACCACTTGGAGTTCTTTCTCAACGAGGCACACAGGAGGAACATACAGATCACAGAGTGGGGACTCGCAGCTGCCAGAGCAAGTACAGAGAGGGATGCACTTGAGATCGCCACCTTGAAAGCAAGACTGGAGGAGACACAGACTGCTCTGAGAGAGTCGGAGGCAGCAGCCAGAGAGGAGAGGTTGAGACTGTGAGAGAAGGAGTACTTGGTTGAGTCACTGGGGGCAGCTTGCACAGACTACCAGTTGAGACTGTGGGGACACGAGGAGAGACTGACACAGAAGTACAATCACTTATGGCACTTGGGCGGCAGAGTGTACGAGGCACAAGACACAGCCAGCCGGATCAGCTCAGCGTGGAGAGACTCAGACCAGAGGCTTGTGACAGAGCTCAGAGAGGTTGCAGAGTTGGTACCACCACAAAAGAGGCCTAAGTTGAGGACTGAGACGTTCGAGCTACCACCTACTCAGCTTCCAGCACAGCCACCCTACCCGAGAGGCAGTACAGACACACCTGAGATGAACAGAGGTTTGGGAAGCTTGGCCAACTACTTCAACCTACCAGAGATTGAGATTCTAGACTACCCAGGAGTGAACAACCCACCGTTCTACTCGGTTCCACCCAGTCTGAAGACAGTGTCACCACCTTACTCACCAGCCACAGTTCAGAGGCAGGCACCTTGAGGGGATGATCTTGTAATCAGCTAGAGTAGAGTTCTTCATGTTGATCATGTTTAGTTGACCACCCTATATGTATCGCGTAGTAGTTCTCATGCTTCTGTGTAATCTCAAAGGTTGTTGAGTAGACCTCGAGAAACACACCTTTTGTATGGTGATCTTGCATGAGTGATTGGAGTTATTGATCTTTTGCCAGAGTTTATGCTTCTTATATGCTTGTGTGAAAATTGTTTGTTGTTAGCTAGATACTCCTTATATGTTTAAGTACCTTAAAGTTAATTTCCGACAACTTGTTTCTCATGATCTCAAATTCTTGGAACAGATGTCGGGGGTAAGGAGGTCGGGACGGCTCCTACGCCGTTTCGAGGAGGCTGCCAGAGAGGACGCCGAGCAGGAGGACGTCCCTCTCCCCGCTGGAGGTCGAGGTCGTGGCCGCCGTGGAGGCCGTGCCCCACGTGGCGGACGCCGTGGTGGACACCGCGGCGGGCGAGGAGGTCGAGGAGGCCGAGCACCAGTTGACCCAGAGGAGGAGGAGCCCGAGGAGGAGGTTGAGCCTGAGCTAGAGCAGGAACCAGAGCAGTCGGCACCACCGCCCAACCTAGCAGCAGTGATGGCACTTCAGACCCAGCAGATGCAGATGATCGGCAACATTGTGGTTCAGAACAACAACAACCGGAGGAACATCAGGAACCAGCCAGAGAGCTTGCAGAAGAGAGTGGAGGGTTTCTCCAAGCTGCACCCACCGACCTTTGACAACTCTCCAGACCCACTTGTGGCCGACAACTGGTTGAGGGAGATCGAGAAGAAGTTGGAGCTCACGGACCTTTCTGAGGAGGAGTGTGTGTCAGTTGCCGCGCACTAGCTGGTCGGCACCGCAGGAGCTTGGTGGGACAGCTACTGTGACTCGCAAGAGGACCCGACCCACATCACGTGGGCGGAGTTTGTGGAGGCTTTCAGGGAGTTCCACATCCCAGAGGCAGTGATGGATAGGAAGGCAGACGAGTTCAGGCACCTGAAGATGGGTCAGATGTCAGTGCAGGAGTACACCAACCGTATCCAGGAGCTGATGCGGTACGCCCCAGACGACTCCAACACTGAGAAGAAGAAGATGTACTGGTACCGCAAGGGACTCCACAGAGGGATGGCGCACCACCTAGCTGCTCACGACTGTGCTACACTTCACGCCCTGGTGGGCAAGGCTTTGGTTGTGGAGAAGTCGAGGCTGGACTACGTGGAGGTCCGAGGAGAGAAGAGGCAGCGTACAGACCGTGCAGGTTACTCGGGTTCACACCAGCGACAGAGGTTAGCTCCGCCACAGTACCCACCGCAGAGGCAGCGCCCGTACCCGCAGCAGCAGCAGGCTCAGGTAGAGGTCACGCTGGAGGCAGTGGAGGTTCGAGTCAGTGGAAGCCCAGGCCGCAGCAGCCGCCAGCCTACGACAGCTCACAGATCACCTGCTACTACTGCCGTCAGCTAGGCCACAAGTCCACCGTGTGCCCCCAGAAGCTTCAACAGGGAGGACAGAACAGGAACACTCAGTACCAGACACTAGCGAAGGCCCCAGCTCCAGGAGGAAAGCCCACGCAGAACCAGCAGAAGAGCGCTCCACCGCCCACTCGAGGCAGACTGAACCACTTGACCATAGAGGAGGCATCCACAGCACCAGACGTGGCTCTCGGTGAGTTTTTAGTCGATTCAGTTATGGCTACCATTCTGTTTGACACCGGTGCTTAGTTTTCGTACATTTCTACCAAGTTTGTAAAGGAAAGGTCATTACCAACTAAGCCCAGACCACGGCCTATAGTTACTAGTTCTCCGCTAGGTGAGAAGCGGAGTACGCTGGAGTGTAGAGGAGTGAACATGGTGTTCAAAAAGCAGTTGTTTGTGGCAGACCTGACAGTCCTGGAGTCGACCGGGATCGACGTGATACTTGGGATGGAGTGGTTAGCCCAGCACAAAGGATTGGTGAACTGCAACCTAGTGTACGTGCAATTGGAGCACCCCAATGGAGCCAGAGTGTTGATCAAGCCACAAGGTCAGAGGTCTACACCGATGTTGTGCAACATGAAAGGAATGAGCATGGAGGAAATTCCGGTGGTGAGGGAGTACCCCGACGTGTTTCCTTAGGAGTTGACCGAGCTACCGCCAGATAGGGACATTGAGTTTGTGATTGAGCTGATGCCAGGAGCTGGACCAGTGGCCAAGAGCCCGTACAGGATGTTCGCGGATGAACTCGATGAGCTGAAGAAGCAACTCAAGAAACTGCAAGAGCAAGGGTTTATTCGGCCGAGTGCCTCACCTTGGGGTTCACCAGTTCTGTTTGTGGACAAGAAGGATGGCACCAAGAGGATGTGTGTGGACTACCAGACTCTCAACTCGATGGCAATCAAAAACAAGTATCCTTTGCCCAGGATTGACGACTTGTTAGACAGGCTGCGGAAGGCAAAGTTCTTTTCCAAGATTGACTTGAGGTCAGGCTACTACCAGAAGAAGATTCGGGACTAGGATATCCCGAAGACAGCTTTCACAACTCGGTACGGCCTGTACGAGTTCGTAGTGGTTTCTTTCGAGTTGACCAACGCCCCGGCCTACTTCATGAACATGATGAACAAGGTCTTCATGGAAGAGTTGGACAAGTTTGTGGTGGTGTTCATCGATGACATACTGATCTTCTCAGAGACAGCAGAAGAGCACGAAGAGCACCTTCGGATTGTGATGGAGAGGCTGAGACAGCAGAAGTTGTACACTAAGTTCAGCAAGTGTGAGTTCTGGATGGAGGAAGTTGGGTCACGTGTTGTCAGCTGAGGGAGTTGCAGTCGACCCTTCGAAGGTGGAAGCAGTTACCAAGTGGGAGCAGCCACTCACTGTGACAGATATCCGGAGCTTTCTTGGGTTGGTAGGTTACTACAGGAGGTTCATAGAAAACTTCTCCAAGATAGCAAAGCCAATGACAGAGCTGCTGAAGAACGACAAGAAGTTTGTGTGGTCAGAGGCTTGTGAGAAGAGTTTCCAGGAGTTGAAGAAGAGCCTCACGACAGCTCCGATTCTTACCCTGCCAGATATCAAGAAGGATTTCTTGGTGTACTGTGATGCCTCGAAGCAAGGATTGGGATGTGTGCTGATGCAAGAGGGCAAAGTTGTTGTTTATGCGTCGAGGCAGCTCAAGAAGCACGAAGAGAACTACCCCACTCACGACTTGGAGCTAGCGGCAGTCATTCACACTCTGAAGATTTGGAGGCACTACTAGATCAGCAACAAGTGTGAGCTGTACACCGATCACAAGAGTCTGAAGTACTTCTTTACTCAGTCGGAGCTGAACATGAGGCAGAGGAGGTGGTTAGAGCTGATCAAGGACTACAATCTGGAAATTCACTACCACCCAGGCAAGGCAAACATTATGGTAGATGCACTGAGCAAAAAGTCCTATTGCAACAACTTGATGGTGAGGCAGGAGCAACCAGCACTTCACGACGAACTAGAGCAGTTCCAGCTTGAGATTGTCGAGTAGGGACAAATCAACGCACTGCAAGTGACCTACGACTTGGAGGACAGAATTCGGGAAGCACAGAAAGTTTGTTCCGAGATTTGGGAGCTCAAGGAGCTGATGGAGAAAGGAAGAGCTGAGGATTACCGTGTGGACGAGCAAGGCACGATATGGCTGAAGGATCGGATCTGTGTGCCGAAGAGCAAGGAGATACGGGGAGAGATTCTGAAGGAAGCCCATGAATCAAGGTACTCCATTCACCCAGGAAGCACAAAGATGTACCAAGACTTGAAGCAGAGATTCTGGTGGAAGGATATGAAGAAGGACATCGCTTACTACGTGGCTTGTTGTGACACTTGCAGCCGTGTGAAGATTGAACACCAGAGGCCGACAGGACTGTTGAAATCGTTGGAAATTCCTCAGTGGAAGTGGGATGACATTTCCATGGACTTTGTGGTGGGACTACCTCGGACACAGAAAGGCAACGATTCTGTTTGGGTCATAGTGGACTGGCTGACAAAGGTTGCTCACTTTGTACCAGTGAAGATTCGATACACGATAGACCAGTTGGCAGACTTGTACGTGGACCACATACTCAGGCTACACGGAGCACCGAGGAGCATAGTGTCTGTAACACCCTAGTTTGCACTTTGGCTAGGATTTCAAATTTTTATTAAAATTTGCTAAAATTAAATAGAGAGTGTGTGCAATCTTTTCAAAACAAATAATATTTTCTAGAACCAATAAATGAATCATAGGTTATAATTATTTGTTTGTTGCATTCATGCTGTGATGCATAGTTTTATTTGTGTGAAAAAATGAATTTGAGTTTAAAGCTCGAATAGGTTCGTCTACAGGTTAATCCTAGTATCTCTAAATCTCTCTCTCTTTCTTTCTCTCTCTCTACCCAAGCCCATATCTCTCTAAAAACCTGTCGAGCACTTATCTTTTTCTCTCTCTATCTCTAAGTTATTCCGAATCCAAAACACTGTTCAAAACCCAGCCTATCTCTAAATCCTATCGGGCTTAATCCTTCACTCTATTTCAACCCAAAACCTCCCTCCTTTCTCTCTCTCTCTCAGGCTGAAATTGGCCACGGCCCAAAACACCCCCACCGCCGGCCCACATCTCCCCCCTTCTCTTTATCAGGCTGTAGCCCACCTCCCCCTCTTTCCTTTCCCGCGCTTGGCCCATCCTAGCCCAACACCTCAAGGCCCAACCGCAGCCCACTTCCCTCTCCTCCCTCCTCTCACCGCCACCTGGGACCCACCCGTCATCCCCTCCACCACCTTCTTTCCTTTCTCCCTCCCCTGTCTCGCATGGCAGAGCACCCCGCCGCCGGCCGGGAATCCGGATGCCCGCGCCCTCCCCGCTTTTACCCCCGCCTCGGCCCCACCTGCGCCCCTACCGCGCCTCCCCCTTGCCCAGAACCCCGTCCCGGTGCGCCCGTGCCAAGAATGGCAGGCACCCCGGCCCGCCAGGGCCACGGCCGCAATGACCGCGCCCCAATCCCCGGTCCTCACTGCCCCTCCTCCCCTATAAATGGCCAGTATCGAGCCCTCCTTTTCCCCTTTGCCACCCCACCTGCTCCCTCTCGCTCCAATGCCGCCATTCGCCGTCAGTCACCGGCACCAACACCATGGTGAGGAGCTCCCCCTTGCCACTGTTTGCCGTCGACCGAGCCACCTCTCACCCTCCCTCCTTTTCCTTGGCCGTCGCAGGATCACCAGGAAGACGCCGCGACGCCTGGGAGCACGAAACCGAGGCCGAAGCACCCTCCTCCGCGAGCGCCCGTGACGCCGTCCGCCACCGGCTGCCGCACGCCATCTCCACCATGAGATCGACGCCCACGACACCCTGGTGAGCTCCGCGCCAACCTCCTCTTTCTCCCCGTCCAAACCCCTTGCGAAATGATGCCCTGTAGCCCTGGGGCGCTCAACTCCGGCGAGGCTCCGGCGAGCCACCGCCGTCCCCCTGTCTGCTCCGGCGACCCAACCCAGCCACACACCCTCAGCCGCCCGATCTGCATCCAAGCGTCCAGATCGCGTACCCCTTCACCCATATGTAACCGGTCCACCATAGACCAGTGGACCCGGTCCACGGCGCGGTCCACGGCTCCGTCACTGCCCTGTCAGCACCACTCACCCATGTGACCAATCAGAGCCTGCCGTGTGGCACTCAGTCAGCACAGCTGCCCAGTCAACCTCCCTTTCACACATAACCCCCTGTAGAATCGAGTAATCTGCCCCTTTTCTCTGAGTCTTGGCTATCTTTCGCATAAACCCCTGGTTTTATCCCACCTTTCACAGTTTGGTCCAACCGAGCCTCTTTTGCACCTAGGACCCTCTGTTTGACCATTTCGCGAGCACTATCCACTGTGCCTTGCATATCTTGCCAGTTAGCCCCTGAAAAATATGTTTAATCGCAGATAAGCCCCTACAATCTTCCGAAGCTCATATCTTTCACATCCTAGCTCCGTTTTAGCTCGTTCAAGTTGCGTTAGCTTCGTTTCGTCGTAGCGCACGTGTTAGCAGTGACCTTCACCATGTTTCATGTTTTTGGAAATTAAAGTTAATATTAATTTGATTAATGTCCAATTCAACCTCTTTTGAATAAAATCAAATATAGGTTCAACCTTCGCCTTTTCCTTAATAAAAGTTAATTTGATTAATTCGAACATAAACATGTTTTTTATAACTTGTTTAGCTCAACCCGACACATCTTTAAACTCGTTAGTTGCTCTCACATAAGGTTTCTTTTATAAAGATATAAATGCTAAATTGGTATAAATTCTAATAAACTTTTATAAATAAAATATGACTAGGTCTATACCGTGCATTCAAGTATAAATTTGATTAATTTCCAACATGTGGTATTTCTCTGAAATACTCATTAAACATATTTCTTTAAATAAAATAAATCAAGCATATAGTCTCTTCTTTCTTATAATACAATCTTTACCGATAGTTGTGCCCCTTTTCACCCGTAGCTCCGTTTAGTCGTCTCTTGCGCTCTAGAGTTTGTAGCTAGCTCACGTTAGCTAGTGGTGCACCTTTTTTATAAAATGATTTTATTACCTAGTGCTTTGTTCTTAGTCTAGGTTTGTGTTGTTTCAGTGATTGCTGTGCGTGAAGGAACGCTTCTGAGCAGTGGAGCATCGGGAAACGGGCAAGTGTCCTTGACATCTTGCTATTTTATACCTTTATGTTTTACTCACCATAATCACTGCTTTATTTATGCTTTCTTGCATTAGATGTCTAATTTTGATGGGAATCCTATTAAGGACTGTCTACTAGATTTTCATTATCATTCCTTTGTTACCCTTAGAGGTTACCTATATGGGTAGATATATGCTTAGTTTGCTCAACATGGGTTGGTTTAATCTTAAACTTGATTAATGACTATGCAACTTGTTAATGTGGGTTATGGTTAGCAACATGAACACCCTAGGCGACTCAGGCAAGTGGTTTGAATGGTGGTTTGTGATTGCTTGATGTTGGCCTTGCCTGAGTCAACTTTATAAGGACCGGTCTGTGGAGTGACCACCCGGGACATACAGTACAACCACGAGAACTAATGGGCTATGGTCTTAGCCAACTAAGTAGGGTAAACCAGCGGTCTGTGTTAAGTTGTCTGGGCTGGATGAGGGTGTAGTTCCCAAGAGTCCGGCAAGGAACCTCAGGTGTCGCTGACACTCCGTAACCCGGTTAATGCGCGCTGGTGAACCTATGTAAAGGCCTCGTAGCGTCCCTATGCTATCACACCTAAGGAAGTGTGAAAGTGCCTGATCCGCACAGCATGGTTGGGTTTAACGTTCTTTTGAACATTTACGCGACTCGTGGGTAAAGATGTACAACCTCTGCAGAGTGTTAAAACTGTTATAACAGACGTGCTCACGGTTAAGAGCGGCCTGGACCCTCACATGGTTAGTTGGTGGTTTGGGTGGATCACAGTGGTGGTAACTGTGGTTTGGGAGCTGGTTTTGGTTCTATGATGATTTAACCCTAGGATCAGGATAGGTTGGTGCCTGTGCCTCGAAGGGGATGGGAAGCCTTATACACAATAAATTCTAGGTGCTTAATTAAAACTTGACCAACTAAAACTTGAGCTTTGCAGTCCACCAAATAAAGCCTTCCTTGCTTTAAGCCAGCATGTTATGCATACTTTTCCTCCACTTGCAAAGTACACGCCTCTAGGTGTACTCACCGTTTTCCCTTCAACCCTTGCTATTCTCTCCCCATTGCTGCTCAGATAAACAGAAGCTAGAAGAAGGAGCTACATCGTGAAGACTGTCGTGAAGACCTGGAGTTCTAGGTTGGCGTGCCCCCAATCGACGTTCCTGTGGAAGATGGTGCCTACTCCGTTGCGATAGAATAACGATGTGTAATCTTTTGTTTTAGACCCTCCGGTCATTTTGTAATAGTTATACACTTGTAATGATATATGTTGTGATATTACACTGATGATGTTACTTTATGCATGAATTTTGATCCTAGGCATGCATAAAGTGTGCATTCGGTTTGTCCTATAAAACTGAGTGTTACAGTGTCTGACAGAGGATCCCAGTTCATAGCAAGGTTCTGGCAGAGCTTTCACGACAAGATGGGGGCCACACTCAGCTACATCACAGCTTTTCACCCTCAGACGGATGGGCAGACAGAGAGAGTAAACCAAGTGTTGGAGGATATGCTGAGAGCTTGCGCTTTGACCTACGACACTGATTGGGAGAGCAGTTTGGCCTATGCGGAGTTCTCTTACAACAACAGCTTTCAAGCAAGTCTCAAGATGGCACCTTTCGAGGCACTCTACGGGAGAAAGTGCAGGACACCGTTGATGTGGTCAGAGGTAGGAGAGAGAATGGTCTTTGGGGTAGATGCTATCTAGGAAGCTGAGGAGAAAGTGGAGAAGGTTCGAGACAACCTAAAGATTGCCCAGAGCAGACAGAAGAGCTACGCCGACCGACACAGGAGAGACTTGTCATTCGAGGTGGGAGACTTTGTCTACCTGAAAGTGTCCCCGATGAGAGGAACCAAGAGGTTTGCTGTGAAGGGAAAGCTTGCCCCGAGGTATGTGGGACCGTACCGGATCACTCAGAGAGTTGGAAAGCTCGCTTACAGGCTCGTACTACCAGAGGAGATGTCCGCTGTACACCTCGTGTTCCACGTGTCACAGTTGAAGAAGAGTGAGAAGGAAGTGGAAGCAAAGCAGGTCCCGGTAGAGATTCTCGACCTGCAGAACACCCTGGAGTATGCGGAGTACCCAGAGAAGATCTTGGACAGAGCAACGAAGGAAACCAGAAGGACCACCATTCCTTACTGCAAGGTGCTGTGGAGTCACCACACGGAGCGAGAAGCAACCTGGGAGAAAGAAGCCGACCTCAGGAGAGAGTTCCCTCGCTTGTTCGAGGGAGAGGATGGAGCTTAAATCTCGAGGATGAGATTCCCGGTGGTGTGGGAGAATGTAACATCCCAGAAATTTAGGAATGTAAAAATGTGAGAAAATTTGAACTTTATTTATTTGATGATGTGTCACCTTAATTTAAACCCATTTCTAGCCTTAACTAAAATTCTATAAAAATAAAACCCATTTATAGAAATATAAATTCAAATTATGGTTTAAATATGTGATTTGGATTTTATGGATTTTATTTGGATTTCATTTGAGTGTGTTTTGAATTTGAATTAATTCAAATTCAAATATAACTTTACTCCTATATTCAAATCTATATTCAAAACCCCTTTACTAACTCTTGGGCTAGCTAACTCATCTCAAGTCTACCGGACCACCTCCATCTTTCAGCCCACACTCAACACCGCACCCCGGCTACTTTGCTTCACAGCCAAAGCCGGCCCAACTCAGCCCGTCTTCACTTCCCCGGCGCTTGACTCGCTGACGCGTGGGACCCTACGCCGGTCGTCGTCTCCGCTCGCCCGGTCCATGCCCACGCGCACATGCCTCGCGCCGTGCCGCCATGACCGCGCGCGCGCGCACGCACCAGACCAGGGGACAAGGCCCCGACCGAGCCTGCGGCACGGACATCGAAGTTGTGCACCCCCTGCGCACCGCCCGGCCCTTTTCCCCTTCTGCCCTCGTCCCATGACGCGACCCCGCGCTCGCCAGCCACTACCGCGCCGCCACATCACCACTGCGCCACCACAAGCCACTAGGAACCCCCGCCGTGACCCGTCTACCCTTGCCTCGACGTGCCAAAGCTTCTAAACCCCCGGGCGAGGCCCCTGTTGCAAGGCAACACGCAATTGGGGATTCTCCCCTTTGGCTCCCCTGTTCCGCCGCCGAGGAGAGAAGAGATGGGAGGAGAAGGAGAAGGGGGAAGAAGAGAAGGAGGGTCGCGCCTCACCGCCGTGCCACCTCGCTGTCGCCGGAGCCGCCGAAGCCGGAGCTGCTCGGGCCAAGAAGAGAGCCATTCGCGTCAAGCTGCCGCCGGAGCAGAGCAGGACAGCCGCCGAGGACTTCACCGCCGCTTCACCAACGTGGACTCCACTGCTACGTCTTCACCTACGCCCCAACGTGAGCACTACACCGGCCTGTTTCTTCCCTCCTCCCTTGGTCTTTCCTGTGTTGCCGGGAGCGTGCCCCTGCGCCACGCCGCGCCGGTCGTCGTGCCGAGCGCCGAGCTCCTTGTTTAGCCCCTGTCCGGCCTTCATGCCATCGTTTTTCTGCAGGATCCCCATCACCATGTCACCACCGTGCACCCCAGCGCGGGCAGGCAGGCCATTGGCCGCTAAACCGCCGCTGTCGTTTTCGCCGCGATGCGCCGGAGCACCCCTGTGCTACGTGCGTGTTCGTGCGCGTGAGCCGAACCTCGCCGCCGCGCTCGTGTGTGTGTGTACGTGTGTGCCCGGGTCGCTCACCCCCATGAGCATGGCCACCGCACTGTGTGGGATTGTTGCCGCCGTCGCCGTTTGCGCCACGCCGCGGCCTCGGTTCGCCGCAGGACCGCACGCCGGCTCGGCTGTGTCACGGCCAGGCCTTGCCTGTGCTCGCGCACGTGCCCAGGCAAGCACACCCATGTGCTAGCCGTGCCGCGCTGATGCGTCCGCTAATGCGTGTGCCCATTCTACTGCTGTGTATCGCCGCTGCTGCTCGCTCTGTTGACGCCGTCGCCGCTGCGCCGCACCGAGAGCGCTGCTGCGCCGAGTCCCGCGCATGCCCAACAGCTCCACCCTAGGGCTGTGGCTGCGCCGGAGAAACTGCTAGCACCTAGGGGTCGCCAACATCCACTTGCACGACCTCCGGAGCCATCGCCGCCGCCATAAGCCATTTGCCGTCGCCGCCGGGCGCGCGCCGGGGCACGCCGACATGCGCGTGGATGGCAAGGGGGCGCCCGTGCACCCCAGGTTACTCCAAGGACCTCCACCAGACTTCTCCGGTGTGAGACCGCGGAGGTAATGGGCCAACCGGCCTGCTAAGGTCCATCTCGGCCCTTTTCCTTTTTCTTAGTGAACTCGGGATTTAATTTCAGGGAGGACTGATGGACTTTGCCTAGTTGGCCCACTGGGCTGAGTCCATTGGACCGTATCCAGCCCACTAACCCATTCGGCCCAATAACGGCCCACTAACCCAGTAGCTGACGTCATGATGACGTCATGCTGACATCAAGATGACATCATGCTGACGTCATCGCCTATTTTCAAAATTAAAATCCTTTTCTGATTTATTAATGAATTTGGAAATTAATTTATAAATCCTTTAACCTTTGAAAATTCATAACTAATTATTTATAACTCCGAAAAATATGAAACCAGTTTCTATATATTTTCTAACAATGAGACGGTGCTGATTGTAGGTAGTTTGGTTCTGTTTGGATCTTTTAAAATTGGGTTTCTTTGGACTTATGCTTAGATGATTACCGGTAATTTAGCGTGTCGTATCTCGTGCTGCACAGACCCGAGCTACGACCCGGAGGAGGCCTACGACCCCGACTTCAACCCAGACCAGGACTACGGACGCCAGCCAGGTGTCATGTCACTCCCAACCATATAGATCCTATGCATGCTTTAGTTGCTAGTGCTTAATTATTATTTATGCATATTTTTGAATTGCATAGACAATTGTTAGCCATGCCTTGGAATTGTTTTATCCTGTCCTTGAACTACCTACTTTTGGAACTAGCTACAGACCCCTAGCTAGTTCCCGGCTTTATTCATCCATATATTTTACCCTTAGTTATGGATGGATCTCAGGTTTGGACCGAGTTTGGGATATCTCGGTATTCTAGCGTGTGTTTTGGGTGAGTGTGTATCCTTGACGTGTTACCACAGGAGCGAGCCACTTTGGTTATTTATGAACGCCTGTCTAGGGGATGCGACCTGACCTCCCGCCCTAGCGGCGTGTCGAGCGGTGGGAGTTGGTGAGCGCTTGCTCTTGCAATTAAGGACCGATAGACTGTGTGACCTTGATCTTTGGGCTATTTTTGTACAAACCATTCACTCACGTATGGGCGGGGTTCGGTCCGAGAACTAGTTGGTGGTTGGCACTCAGCTTGTAGGCGGACCGGTGTGGTTGTGTGAGGGGGACGGGATATACCCGCCGAGTAGACGTCGCCCCAGCTCCTCCGGGGAAGGTTTCACAGCTCCGAGGCCCTGCTGGCAAGTTTCGCTCCCCAGTTCAGGACGAGTCAGGCTCGGAGAGGTAGGAGAGTGCCACCCACTTCTAGGTCTCCGACCGTTAGGTAGGGATGTGGATCAGAGGCATCCGTTTCTGCCCTATCCGGTGGGTCCAGTTGTACAACCTCTGCAGAGTGTTAAACCTATAGCTATAGTCCGTGTCCACTGGTATGGACAGCCCTTTCGATCTCTCACCTGGCTAGTATTCTTTTTTTCTGCTTTCTCTCCCCTGTGTGTGTGAGCCCGGCTTCGTGTCGTTAAGACGTGGGGATAGGAGTTGGTGCCCCCACGTCGCAGATGAGAGTGGGATGCTGTATCTTGGTTGAGATCCAGTGCTTGGTGTTTCTTTCCTTGTTGGGGCGTTGACCCCTGAGGTGTTGTCCTCGGAGGTGTGGATCTCCTCGGAGATGGAGACCTCTCGGCATTTCTGCATTCCTTGATGTTGCTACCGTTGCTTGCATAACCTACTACAACCCTAAATAGGATTATTCATGCATATTAGAATTATTTCCTTTTGCTTATGCTCTTTGTTGGGAAGCTGACATGACCTACTCGCTTATCGAGTAGATGATAGGTTTTTAGACCAAGAGCCGGACTACGACTTTGAGCACGATGGATGGGAGGACTGAGGCTGCCCTACACTCGAGCTTGCCTGCGGATATGGAGTCTACTTCGCTACATGAGAGCCGCTGCGTAGATGTTTACTCTGTTTGATTCAGTCCTGTTGGACTTGTACCCGGCATGTGCCGTAAGGATGTACTCAGATGCTTAATTATTATATTATTATGTGGACCTTCATATATTTCTTTCTGTTGTACGGTTTTCTTTACTTCCTGAGACACGGATTTGCACGTGATAGCCTCCTGGGACTATCACCGAGGTGCAGGGATCGGGTTCCCTTCTTTGGAAACCCATTTCGTTTCACATAGCATCACCATTTCACCTGTCTAGCTATGGGATACAAGGGCAAGGCATCGCTCTTTGGAAGAGTATCTGCTCCAGGATACACATTCTGCTGCACTACATGCAGCGGCAGGATTGCCATGAGGCCATGATGGTAGAAGTATAAGCTGTGATGGTAGATTACTAGTAGAATGTCTTTAACAGTATGTCGCTGTACTTCCAGTGATAGTGGATCGATCCATCCTCATGTGTAATCAATGCGTATGCATGCATTTGTGTCGTTTGTATTTGGATTATGTTGTTTCTAACAAAAAAATGGTAATGTGTGTCTACTCCCTCGGTATAAATTCAATGAAAACAGAAAGTCCATTCCCTTGATTTCTTAAATATGTGTTGGCGTTTCTTAACGTCACTACTAACGACGCCGAGTTAGAGCGAGCATCAAAACTTACCATAGGTGAATCTAATGATCGTGAACGAATCCGCAAGCGCACAGATAAATCATTGTAGCATTTCCCCAGGGAAGTGAGGGTTCCAAGGGTATCGAATCCATGGAAGGCAATGGCGGATATCAAGACTTATGCTTTTGCATTGAATGTAAACCATGAGATAGAAATAGGAGACAACAACTCAAATACATGGGTAAGATAAATGATAGGATAAGGGTAGTGTGACGCCCAGGTTCTCAATTAGGGTTAATTAACGCTAATGACTGGTCAACCAAGTCAAACACGTTGAGTTCGGTCAAACCTTGGTCAACCTGGGTCATCACCTCGGAAACCTCGCCAACCAACCCTAATGGTCAAGCTTGGTCAAGAATTGGTCAACCTTGGTCAAACCCCTTCTTAAACCCTAGTTAACCCTTTCACCCTAGACTCTTTCTAGAACTTTTGTCACGTTCTCCAAAATTCATCTAAACACTTCAAAATCGGCCAAAATAAAAGTTGTTCATCATTTCGAGGGACACAACTTTGCTTTTGGGCGGGATTACTAATTTTGAGTGGATGATGGTGAAAAACTTGGTCAAAGTCTGCACACACTGTTCCAAGGCGCCGAGAAAAACCCTATGTTGCACGGCCATTTGTGCAAGATCCTTTTATCAAAACACCTAACGACCTTTGTGAAAGTTGGAGAGGGATCCTTGATCTACAACTTTGCTTACTTCCTCAAGGTGCACTTTAGTGTCAAAATCTTGAGATCGACCCAGTCAAATAGCGGCACCTCGATTTGTTTTTGCGCCGGGAATGTGCTTCGCGCACGACGCCGTCGCGCCCCTCCACGTCGGCCGCCAAACGCGCGCATGCCGAGGCACTCATCCGCCCGCCGGTCCGTGCGCCGCGCTCTCCGCGTACGAGCGCTGGTCCCACACCATGCACCGACGTCCGCACCGAGTCCCCTGTCGCCATGTGCAGTGCGCCCGTTCGACCGTCACACCGACCATCGTCGTCCGACGAATCCTGTCGCCGCCGTACGCACGCGCCATGCCGCGACCGACCTGCCGTCCACTCGCATGCGTCGTCAAGACGTCGTCGCCCGTCTATAAGAAGCCACAACCGCCAATGCAAGCGCACGATGCCGAAGCTGCTCTGCACTCCGCTGCCGTGCCCGCCATTAGTGCTCCTCGACGAACTCCACCCTCCGAGCCTCACCACCACTGCCCGAGCTCCCCAAACCTTCCACGCAACCTCCCTCAACCTCCCCGAGCTGCTTTTGGATCAGCCAGAGCCGACCCTGTCGCCGGAGCAACGCTCCAGCGACCGCCGAGCCACTGCACCACCGTGCACGCTCGCCGGCGCCACTCCCACGTCCTCTCCGGCCACCAGCACGTCCAGGGTGAGCAGCTGGTCGCGCACTACCCTTGACCCGGCCCTCTCCGCAGCCGGCCCTGCCGGATTCCGGCCGGCCGCGCCGCCGTTGTTTCCCTTGGACCCAATTGCGAGACCTTGATTCTTGCTAAGGGCCAAGGTGTTAAATTCTGGACCCCGTGTAAATCTAAGGGCTTAGTTGTGAAACCAAAAATCTTGCCAGGGCTTCTTCTGTAAATAGATTCTTAACTCCTCTTTGAATAAACCTAGTGACTTGGAAAATCCGTAGAAAATCACAGAGAAATCGGAAAAATGTAAAACCAATTTTGGTGGTTTCCTTATGAGTAGATCTACATCTTTTAGAAAGGCTGTATATACTTTTGATGTTTAGTTTTTGAATGAAAATTCAAAGTCAGTTTGTATGTGTTTGTTCATAACTTGAGTTCTACTCATGATCTAGGCTTGATCTTTGGATATGTTGGTAGTCAGCACTAGAGTAGGCTATACCTAAGTTTTTGCACAAAGTTACTAATTGAATCTCTGAATATGATTTATTTTGCATTTATGCTAGATCTGTGTACATATTTTGTATAGCTCCATATGTATACTTTATGTGGCCAATCTTGTGGATATCTTCTTAATATGCTTAGATGTGCTCCTGGTAAATTTATCATGTATTTATGAACTGTTTAGATATCTGTTTCTGAATGATGCTTGTTATGAAGTAAAATCCATAGTTCAGTTTCTATTGCTCCAGTGATGTTTATCCTTGGAATAGGTGATGTGTATCTCATGTTTGTGCCTTGGTAGAAAGTTGAGCAGCAATTGAGTCATACATTTCTCTGTATAAATACTTTGTGAATAAATAGGCTGAAAATGGTTATTTTTGTGTAGCATGATTAAAATGAGCTCTGCTGCTAAATTTTGGTGTGTAAGCTAGTTTTATTCCCTAGAGGCTCTGTGTAAATTCTGAGCTCCAATGCATGAGTAGTTTTCTCTGTATTAAATATTCATGCTTTTGCTAGGAATAAATTGTCGTATTTTTCATGCTTAGAATATAGCTCTGATTGCTATGAAATTTTCATAGCATCTTTGATGTAGTTTTGTGTGTTTGTACAAAAAGTTTCACTATAAGTTACTGCATAGTTTTACCAGAATGATGTTTGGAATGAAACAAGTATATCTAGAAAGATAAATAAAGAAACCACCTCTTTTAAGGACTTATGAGTGTTCTATCTTTGAGAAATGCTACTGTGGACTTCTGAAATGTAACTTGAAAGTTTGAGTAGTATTTATAAAATGTTTACATAAATATGCACACAATCACCATCAAAATAATTAATTAATAAGCATTGCTTGATATATCTTTATGGAAGAGTATGCTGAATATATTCTATCTAGATGAATGTGGTTAACTTGGCACCTATGCTTGTCGTATGATACCTTGTAATTAAATACCACATCACCAAGTAACTCTTGCATATGCATTCTACGTGTAGAACCTTCCGACGTTAGCTGCGAGTTCGTCTCGGATCAAGGTGGCGTACCGTTCGAGGGAAGAGGTAAACTACGTGGAGGTGCAATGAGACCCGAACCAAGTTCGGATGAATTCCTACTAACTTGCTAGTGAAGGCAAGCCCCGGTTTAACATTCACCTATGTGTTTCCTTCTTTTTAAATTCTGAAATTATGCTTGACTACCTATGTGCATTTACGTTCAGGAGTTGAATGGAAACCCTAGATGCATGATCCATAAGTACCTATGATCTTTTACTAGTATGCTAGGCCGATAGTTGCTATGCACTAAGGACCCGGTACAAGCCGAGTGATGTACTTCACTCGCAAAAATAGGTTCTTAGGTTGGAATCATAAGATTGTTAAGTTGAATTCCTCACGTGGTAAGAGCGTGGGATTTTGGGATTCGGTCCAGTGGTTAAGAGATTGAGCATTTGAAAGTACTAAACATTTGTCGGACATGGGTACGGTAAACCTAGTACCTAAATGACACGGTGCAAGAACTTTAGGCTACTAATCTTGGGTTGTGGCCCCAGGCTAGCTACCTGTGGTGCATGTGTGACGCTGGATGCTAGTGTGAGGCATGCCAGCTAGCCTTGTACCTAGGACTGTGGCATCTGATCCTAATCCGAGGAATGACGGGAACTGATTGGTTGAATACACTCATTGTGAGTGTTTTCTTCCGTATGTTTAGGTTCACCTTGCAAGGTTATTAATCGATTGATCGTCGGCCTCTCACCGTTATCCGAGATTGCTTAACCCTCTATCCATGATAATCCCTCTATGATGAAATATTGTTAAACTTGATGTTGATTAATTGTTTCCACAATTATGTTTGCATTAGTTGCTTATCTAGTAATAATTCGATCTACTAGAACTTGAGCTAAAATATTGAAAGCAAGGATTAACTCCTTAGTCGCTTTTTGGCAAAACAAACCCACTAGCGAAAAGCCAAGCATGATTAGAAGGTTAAGTCTTCATTTTAGACGGGTAAGCCTTGCTGAGTATTAGTATACTCAGCCTTGCTATAAATTTTGCTTTCAGGTGATAATGTTTGGCCTGGTGAAATCCCACCCGGTTGGGAGCTGGAATGGGTGGATGACGAGGAGTAATGGCGTTATGGGTGGCCTCCCATGATGCCAAGTTATCGATTAGTTTAATTTCCGCTGTCTTCAAAACTCTGAACCATTTACCTTTGATGCAAGGACAATGTTTGTAATATTTAACCCTACGAGGAATTTGGATTAAATTGTAAGGTACTCTGGACTCTCCTTTGTGGGAGTTTTAATGTATGCGTTTCGATCCTCTGTGTGGTTTACAAGTGATTTACCGGGCTATGACCCGACAACACTCAACGGGATGATTCTTTATTATCGCTTAATGATCAAAAGGGATTGCCTTAAGTGATAGTATGAACTTAGCTTGGATGGGGTTGTCACAGGTAGTGAGAGTTAGATGATACAAGAGAGATGCACAATGCATTGCATGATTGGAGGTTTAGCACCCAGGTACAAACGGGGAGATAGTCCGTGACGACCAGCACTCTGCGAAACTATCCTTTAGACTCCTACAGCAATACCCCAGCGCGAAGGGTTTCAAAGGGTCCAACAACTGTCACCACTGCGGCCTACCTCTATTGTTATGGGGGGCAAGCTCATAACTAACGAAGCTACACAACCCAAGCACCATGCCTGCGTTGCTGCTAGACTTCACCCGGCCCGGGCTGTTGTGACCTAGGGTGAAACCACTAGATAACTGGCCAACTTAGACCGAGTACCATAGCTTAAACACAAACCTCATGCAACACAACGATGCTATCAATCTAGATCAAACAAGGGCTAGTCATACGAACGGATACAAACTCTCTTATGTCTAATCAACAAGATCAAAGGATCAAGTTCGTGAAGAACACGAGCCTCTAACTTATGAACAAACACATAAGGAATGAGAAAATCATCCTTCAACTGGATCGGAAGGTAGTGTTGATGAAGAACACAAGCCTCTAAATGATGAACAATGGATGAACTCAATAACATATCAATTACATGAGCTACCATAACTTTATATGAAATTGCTGAATAACTGAAGTAGATCAAAGCCATACAAAGAAATAAAGATACAAGAGAACTCATACCTAGATCCCAAAGTAGACTTGGAACCTGAATAAGAGCTACTCTAGCCTACCCCTTAGCCTTGGAAACTAAAAGTGAGAGGAGAGTCAAGAGAGATGTGTGTGAGAAATGGGAGCCGCTCCCCTTCTGAGAAGCCAAGTTGATATGTGCTTTGGTTTGTATATGATGAGCGATTGACCAGATGTTTTGAGGTTTTGTGTTGAGTGTGTTTCGTCGGGTTGTGTTGTCGATTATGTAACTTCATATGTTTATGTGATGTTGTCAATGCACTCGTGAGGAGTGGTTGACAATGTTGCGTGGACTGACTCTTGGCTTAGTATTGCAGGTGTTGGTTGCGGCTTGGTTTGCGTTGGTGCAGGTGAAGAACAAGCGCGAAAGGACTATGCCAAGGTGGCCTCCGGGGTGATGGAGAGACAAGTAGGCTTGGTTCAAGGGACCTGGTGGCCGACGGGATCAAGTGCGGGCCGCATGGTGCAAGAATAGCAAGACAAAGTCGTGGACATGAAGCCGGTGCAAGGTAGCGGCTAACTACCGAAGCTTGCACGTGGGGTTTGTTGGTTTGGCCACAAAACCAACACCATGCTGGTGCAAGGTAGCGGCTAACGACCGAAGCTTGTATGCGAGGTTTGGTGGTTTGGCCACAAAACCATTAGGAGGAGGGTTTCTCGGTTTTGGCCTCAAAACCAAGCCCGAGGGCCCGGTGTGATGGAGACGGTATCCGGGTGTGTCGGGAAGATTCGAAGCAGGCGCATGCGGCATGATCGAGGTGCTTGCATCGGGAGGACGCGAAGGCCCGATGTATGCGCCGCCGTCCGATAGAGAACTTCATGTGTTGACCAAAATGACCCTGTGAGGGCTTGTATTGTATCTCCTAGTGTAGGGGCACTTCCTTCTTTTCCGGAGGGCCTATATATAGGAGGAGTGGCTGAATTTTAGCCACTCTTTTGGCTAGAGGGTTGGGGTGCTCTTGGGAGAGAAGGTGAGAGGAGAGAGTGGCTCTTTGTTTGAGCTTTTTGCCATTCAAGATTTGCAATTCTTGGAGTGGCTTGTAATCCAACACGGCATGAATATTCAGAGTGAATTCGTCCATCAAATCCTATGTCAATTCCTTGAGCAAATTCTATCTCCTTCTAAATTCTCGAGTTGGTTTTTGTGCCTTTTTCAGAGCTTTTCGGTTTGATTTGTGTTTGTCGATTTCTAGGCTGTTTTCTCTTGGATTTCTTTGAGGAGATCATGGGTGAGTGCCTTGTGCCTCCTTGTGGATGATCTTGACTCCTCAAACGCCGGGAATCGGTCTCGATTTGAAGCTTTTCGGATGAACCCGAGTTCATGGTGTTCTTGAGCAAGATTTGCGATTTCGTGATATTGAGTAGGTTTGGGGAAATGAAATTTTAGGAATATCTTCTCTTAGAGACACTACTACTTGTCCTAAAATTTGGGTGCAATCCATTGGGTGAATCAGGAGATCCATCGATCGAAAGCTTGGAGTTGACCCGCGGGCGATTTTTCTGGGCTGTCCCGGAAGTTCCGGTGTTTGGGTCGGAAGTTTCGTTGACCTTTTTGAGGAGATTTTTTTGGAGAAGCTTCTCTTTGTTGTGTAGAAGTTGAGGTTAAATTTTTGTGATTTTTGGAGCCTGTTTGATCAAGTTTTAGATTTTTCTTTCTCCTCTAGTTGGCTGTTTTTCGTCCTGTCTCGGAAGTTCCGGGAGGGGCCGGAAGTTCCGACCCTGAGGCTGTATGTTCCGGTAGGGGGCCGAAAGTTCTGATAATATCTTCTGGTGAGGCTCTGTCTTGGTCCAGAAGTTCCGACCCCTTTGTTGTATGTTCTGGTAGGTTGCTGCAGGGCTCGATTTTGCTCCGTTTTGTCCACGGTTGCAACCGTCTTGCGTCCATGCCTTTCGATCTTTGTTCTAGGGTCTCTAGAGAGGTGTGTGTTTCCTTCCGCTTGTTTGTGTGTGACTCTTGGAGTTGCGATTGGGACATAGGCAGAGAAGAGAGGGACACCATCCTGGAGAGGAGAGGGTCGAGATGGTTGACTAGGGTTTCCCTAGCCGACGTGGGAACCTTGCATGGAAGACCACGTCGGAGTTCTAAGATCTAGGATCAAGATCAAGGTAGGATCTCGGTGGTGATCTTGTCCATGTATTATACTTCATGTTGAATTTGCAAGATTGAATCCGATTTCTAGCGATCAAGTGCTTTCTCTATGACTTAGTCTTCGTTTGGGTTTTCTTATTTTCCAATCTATTTCGCGGATATATTGCATAGGATGTTCTTGTAGCCATGGTGGCTAGAGGTGCATACCTGACCTACCGAGCGTTTTCAACACGTTCATCGTGAACGTGCTCTTAGGTTCACCTACACAATAAGCGGGACATCGTGACAAGATGTTGATCACGTGTACGGTAGGTGCCTTTGAGAGTTGGAACGGAAGCCATGATTTAAAGAGGCTTTTAATGAGATTCGTTTGCTTTATTCTTCTTGGTTTTGGAACTTCAACATAAGACCCGATCCAATCTCTAGATTGGTTTTACCTCCCCTCTCTTTCTCTTGCTACCTCTGGTGTTACGTAGATTAGATGTCTTTTCATGGTTCTTCCATAGATTAGATGCAAAAAACCCTTTTCAAGATCAAAGTGTTTTCCGCTTATTAGATTGGATCTTGCATTACATATTGTTCCACAGATTCGATACCTTGGGTTCACCACTCAAGGGATTTGTCCGATTGCAAGTGGAAACGAACTTTGATACGGCTATCAACCGTCAACATGTGCCCCTGCACACCGCCGCGCTCATCGTACTCCACCACCGCCACGCACCAGCACCTCGCTGAGCATAGCCACTGCTCCTCTCCTACACACCGGCACCCAGGCCCGACGCATGGCACGCCCTGCTCCACCATGGCACAACCGTGCCCTGCCCGCTGCACACAGTGCCACCCTGACGTCATCGCGCCGCCATGCCTACCCTGCAGCACGCAGCCGAGCGCCACCACCATCCGCATGTCAGCCGCCGTAGTCGCCACCGTGACATCGTCGCTGTCGCGCCACCAGCCCTGCACGAGAGCACACACGTGACACCACGGCCGTACCAATCCACCCGCGCCAAAATCTACCCCTTCCCCATTTTGCTGCCACAATTTTCGTTGTCGTTGCCCTACTCCCGTCCAAGAACAGGGCATCCGACCACTAATAATGGCCGGCTGGCCTAATCCCCAACACTAGCGCCCTTATCCCCTCTCTTCGAGCTCTCGTAGCCCCGAAGCAAACCCCCAGCTTCACCAACTCCCCTCTGCCGTACAGGACTTCCCTTCCTTCCTCATGCCACCGCCGCGCACCCCAAAAGCACCTCGCTTTTTCCCCTCGCCTGCAACCCCGCTGCGCTCTTTGACCTACATCCTTCCCCTCCCACTCGTACGGGCACGCCTCGCACCGCGCACGCGTACCCCGAGGACGCCAGCACCAATAATCACTGGCCGCCCTTATCCATGCCGCGCGACGTGGTGGCGCTGCCCAGTCTCTCCTCCCCGGCTATCCCCATCCGTTTTGACGACATGTCGAGCTCCTACTTCCTTCCTAGTCCTACAAATACGGCCTTGCCCCTCCCCGGAACTCCACACCACCACCACCTTCTCCTCCACCACCACAACTGCCACATGCCGTGGCCCTTCCTCCAACTAATCAATTGCCCCAAGCCAGCCCCTCCACCCCTCCTCCACCTCCTGACCCCCTCTGCTTAGTCTCTAGGCCGCCAGAGCCCAAGATCGAGAGCGCCGGTGCCGCCCCTGTCTCTCCCCATAGGGGGCAGACGTGGGGAAGAAGAATGTCGGGCGCAGTCTGGCCCCGACGCAGCCCCGTCTGGCCCTTCCCTCCTTCGTCCGCTAACGGGCTCCACTTGTAAGGTGACGGCGTCACCTTCCTTCCCATCATCCGGCGCATAGACGCGGTCCACTGGACCGATGCCCGATAGACCACCCAGATCACAGGACCAGGAAGCCGGCGCACGAAACAGTAGCGGCATCCTCCCTTCCCCTTATGGAAACCCGTAGGTAATTGCTACACACACCCCATGAGTGTACCTCATTTTCTAGTTAGAGCACTTAACCTTTTTCTAAAAATTCCAAGAAAATTCCTAAAAACATTAGGAATTATTCTACACCTACTCATGCCCTCCTTTTCCATAATTGACCCTTCCAATGTCCTTTTCCATTTTTGCTCTTCCCCAGGTAAATACAAGACCCTGTATGAATGTACCCGGGGTTCCGTTTGTCGCCCATTTCCCCTCCGGAAACCCTAGGAAAAATCCTAGAAATATCTTAGGAATATCTTAGACCTTTCAAGCCTTTTATCGACTTCTGCTCCTTCCTAAGCCCATAGGTTTTATTTTAAATTCCTGATCCTACCGTTTTGACCGGCTAACCTTAACCCCAGTTTTCAACAGCATTCGGATAATACGCTGGTTGTTTCCCCAAACCCTAGATATCGACTTGTTGTTGCCAATAGAGCACCAAACCCATCAACCCCAACTCAAGTAGAACCATTCTATCATTTTTTGATCCTTTTAATTAATTGATGTATTGCTGTTGATTGTTATTTTATGTTGCTTTAATCGATAGATGGCGAGACTCGGCTTCAAAGACAGAGAACCTAAAGGACGGGAAGCCGAAGCTCTCAATGCCAAGACGACGAGTAGAAGCGCTAGCCTAGCCAAACCCACAAGGATCCAGAAGACAACACAAGACCCTGGTCAACCTAGGAAAGCGTGAATGAAGGCAAGTCCCAGCACCCCCTCCTTGGTCAGACTTTTGCCACTGTTCTATAATTAGAATATAAAATATGCCAAGATAATAACTTGACTTGCATTTGCTTTAAGGACCAAATGATCCCGATCTCGACTAAGTCGATGATTGAGCATCGTCCTTAGATTTACTTTTCACAATTATTCATGAGAGGAATTCTGGTGATAGGGAGAGGTAGAAAGAGAGTAATAAAATGAACCTACTGAAGAGAGTTAGACCCCCTTAAGGACATACATGAGAGTATGGGGGCAGCCTCGGTGGAGGGTCCTGTCCATGCTTACTCCGGTTGTATAAGGATCATTTCACGGGAAAGTCTTTCCAGTGACTTAGTACGACCATACGTAGCCAAAAAGGCATAGCCTGTCGGGAATGCCTGTTCATGTGCAGCCTTGAATCACACCCCACCACTAAACCTAGTTCACCACCCCAAGGGGCCATGGTGGGCAATGGGTACGTTGGAGCAGGACCTTCGCATAGTCCAAGGTCCGGCCAGTACGAGTCATCAGGTTTGTTATGGTGCCTGGAATGGCGCGGTGGTATTGTATACCACGTTTTTACATGCAATTGCATCTTTCCCCGGGGAACTAGATCCGTGAGGCAGATGGTGGTGGTATGACCCCTACTTAGGCCCCAGTGTAGATGTGGATGGAACTTGGGAATATTGTCTAGGTGTGGATGAGAATGTAGTCCACATGTAGACGCCGGTGAGTATGGTTCTTGCGGCCAGTACCACCTTTCGTGAAGGTATGGGCTGGTCGGATGTATGGTTACATTGTATGCCTCTGCACAAAGTATAATATATTCGAATAGCCGTGGCTCTCAGTTATGAGCCCTTTTGGTAAAGCTCCCGTTGATTAGCACACTTGCTTTGTGAGGATAGATTTGGTGGGGAGATAGGGCGGTGGCCCCTAGAGAGAATGATACGGCGGATGCCAGCTCAGTGGCACCCCGGTGGTAGGGGAGGCTAAAACTTGGGGACTGGTAGGGGAGGCTATTTGTTCCCCCTCCAGGACCAACCTACATATATTAAACCTGCTTTACTTTTCAATTTCTCCAAAACTTACTTCACCTGCATATCTTATTTATTTTAATAATCAAGACCTGCCTCCTTTCCTTGGAACCTTGCATGTAGTGTATAGGATTGATTTCTTGTACGCTGGGATTTGCTGAGTACGTTGATGTGTACTCAGCCTTGCCTCTATTTTACTTTTTACAGGTAGACTACGTGGGTTCCAGGTGTTGTAAATCAGCTAGTTAGTGGATGGTGTTGGAGGTCGATTTCCGTCAACCAAGAACACTTGTTATGTTATAGTTTGGATATCATTTTGGAACTAACCCGCCACTAGGCATACTAATGATATAACAAGTTCACCATTGAACGTGCATTTTGGAGTATAGTGTTTATGCAGGAATTCATGTGCTAAATGAGAGGAGATGCACTTAGTTCGGAGGACGATTTACAAGTCAATCAAGGAGCTCCGACCGTGTGCGAACTTGCCTCCAAAGGTGGCAAGGACCAATATGCTTCAATCAAGAATCTTCGAGGACCAAGACGAAAAGATAGGAAGATCATGCGTAAAGATCCCTTAACTTGGTCGCGGGGATAACAATGTCTAAAGCCCACATCCGAAAGAGGAAAAACCCCAAAGTGCGAAAGATGACACGTGGCAAAAGACGGAGGCGAACCGAGCCGGGGATGGCCCAGGCTGGTCGGCCCAGGCCGGCCGGCCCACCCCCATTCGAGGTCGGTTCGCCGCTGCCTTTCTTCGGTGATAAGTACTTGCAACCCTAATTATTGGTAGAAGGTGGTCATTCGCGAAAGACGAATAGAGAAGCCTCGGGAGATCGACCACAAGGGAGAGGGTTGATCGAGGGAGTGAGCATTCAAGAGAATCATCACTGAGGTCAAGTGAGGCCACCACGAGGAAGGGGGACGCCGAGGCTCTACCACATCACCGCCGGAGCTGAAGGGCACCGAGAAACGAGCTCCATTGGAGGCATCCACCATGCTCAATGGTGCCATGCCTAGCGTCTTGATGGGGTAAAGTTATCATTTGTCCATGGAGTTGTAGTGGATCTTGATGTGTAATCACCCACTCTTGTTTGGATCATATGTCTATCATACCTTTGTTGATGATGCTTAATGTGTAAGGCTAGCTACCATGCTTTCGGGGTTGCTCCCGTAGATCACGTCAACATACCGTGTTCATTAGGGTTAGTACCGATTACCTTCGCGTAGTGACATGTACGAGGGAAGGGAAACATCTAGTTCTTTGTTCACATGCTTAGATAGATTGGATCGGGGTTTTATCATGTTTTGGGTGACTGCATCTTCAAGTACCTAGACTCCATGGGCGTACGTTCTTCATACTTGTGAACCTCTCATCTCTCTTTAACGTAATCTAGGGTTAGATTGTCTTTACTTTATAGATTAATCTTTACATCATAAAGTATTTAATCAACGAAGTTAGTGTTAGGTTAAACGCTAGTAATCCCCTTGCTCCTTGGGTTGACAAGAACCTTGGGACTCCCCTAGGTGAAAAAGGCTACAATTGGTCCGTGCGCTTGCGGTAAGCCTTGACGTGTTATTGAACCGTCAACAACCCCCTTTTTCTGGCGCTGTTGCCGGGGAGCAAGCCAGTTTACTTCGTTTAATCTCTCATTAATTTTGTTGATTACTAACACCTAACCTTTGTGTTTAGAAAAACACTTTTTTTGTTTTTTATTTTTGATTGTCTAGATGGCGTTTGTTGGAAATCCTTTGGAGGAACCGGAAAAATCGCTAAGAGACTATGCTAGCCCTCGATGTGAGGACATCAAGGTACAAGAGTCGGATTCGGTTCTCGAAGCGACAAGGTACGAAATCAAGGCTTGAATCATCAAGATCGCAGCAACTAATCCGTTCCGAGGGATGGAGACGGACAATCCATATAGACATATCCAGCGCTTCACGACACTATGCAATACGGTATGACAAGAGGGAGTACCCAATGCTTGGTTTAAATTGAATCTTTTTCCCTACTCACTTGCTGATGAAGCAACAAAGTGGTATTCATTTGCATCCTTCGAAGTCGAGGGAAATTGGAATCAATTGATAAAGAAATTTTGTGCCAATTTCTTCCCTATGAGCAAGATTCAACATATAAGGAGGCAAGTGATAACTTTCAAGCAAGGAGAAGAAGAAGGGATCGATCAAGCGTGGAATCATTTCAACGAGCTAGTTGAACAAGGACCAAGACTCGGATTTCCCGGTGACGTACTCTTGCATACATTTTTCTTTTTCCTAACCCCTAGTTGCATGGAGCACGTTCAAAGGTGCGCAGGAGGGTATCTCCTGGAGAAAACACTCACAGAAGCTGCCCAACTTCTACAAAAGATAAGCAAAGCGACGGCCATGCGAAGAGATTGGGAAACACGACTTTCGGGAAAGCCAGAATGTGACACAAGTATAGGACCACTTGCTGCAATTTTTCAGAAATACGGCCCCGGAAGAGAAGAAAGAGGAACCAATCCCAAAAAAGGTTGAAGAAGCCAAACATGAGGAAACTAGAACTATCCCGGAGAGTGATCACGCCAAGACAAGCAAAATAAGTGAAAGAACTATGTCGAGCGCGAAGCCACTAAGGGAGTTCGAGCAAATGGATTGGGTCCCAATTGATTTTGGAGAAATTTTTGACAAGAGAAGACCGTTCCCTAATCAAAAGAGGATGGCAAAAGCTTTGGAGATAGACTTCCTGTCGGAGAAACAAGTGGAACATCCATACAACCTAGAGACAACCGGGGAGGTCCTTCAAAAACTCTTTAGCGAAGAAGAAATTGATCCGGACCATATTGCCGAAGCTAAAAGAATTATGGGAATCAGGCCCGAGGCATCACCATTCGCTCGCCTCGCTGAAATTTTTGCCATAGGATCCGATGAAGAAGAAAAGACATCACCACATATAGATTGCAAGGTTAACAACATTAATTGGAAGGCGTTATGCGACATTGGAGCAGAAGTAAGTGTCTTATCTTCTATAATTTTTGATGAATTTCATGATCACACCGTCGACCTAGTTCTAACCTCTACTAATTTAATTATGGGAAATGGTAGAATTGTTAAACCTCTAGGAATTGCCCGTGACATAGAAGTTTTAATTTCCGAAAAATGCATTCCAACCGATTTCTTCATTGTTGATGTCTACTATGATAATAATGATCATGTAATCCTTGGTAGACCGTTTCTCAAGTTGGTTAATGCCGTTTTAGATGCTGGAAAAGGAAAAGTAACCATTAATCTTGATGGGGATAATCACACATACAATTTTCTTTCCGCTTCTAGAATTGCCTCACCCCTACCTCTTGATGACGAAGAGGTAGGGAGCCTTCGTTTTGTTGAAACTTTCAGTGATCCGCTACAAAGAGCAATGGAGAATGAATATAATGATGAGCTAGATGAAGAGTTAGCGGAAGCAAACAAAGGACTAGAACCGCAAGACGGAAGCTTAGAGGAAGATAAATTTGAAGACCTTGGAGAAATTGTACACGAGGAACCACAAGTACCGGAGGTGGACTTAAGTCATTGCCCAAAGGATTAAAATATGAATTTTTGGGGCCAGACAAGACTTATCCCGTGATTGTGAGTGACGAATTGAGTCCCGAGGAGAATGATATGTTGCTGAAATTATTGAAGAAACACAAAAAGGTGATGGGATATTCGATAAATGACCTTAAAGGACTTAGCCCAGCATTTTGCACTCACCGCATACCTATGGAGGATCAATGCAAACCCATAGTGGACCATCAAAGGAGGTTAACCCATGCCATGCGAGAGGTGGTGAAGAAGGAGGTTATCAAGTTGTTGCATGTCAGAATCATCTACCAGGTGCCGCATAGCGAATGGGTGAGCCTCGTACATTGTGTGCCTAAGACAGGAGGTTTAACCGTGGTGCAGAATGAGAAGAATGAATTAATACCGCAAAGAACCATGACCGGATGGAGGATGTGTATTGACTATCAAAAATTGAATAAAGCAACAAAGAAGGATCACTTCCCCCTACCGTTCATCGACGAAATGCTTGAGAGGTTAGCAAATCATGCATATTTTTGCTTTCTTGATGGATACACGGGGTTCATGCAAATACCTATTCACCTGGATGATCAACATAAGACAACATTCACTTGCCCTTATGGAATATTTGCGTATAGAAGAATGCCTTTTGGTTTATGTAATGCTCCAGCCTCTTTTCAACGATGTATGATGGCAGTATTTTCGGAGTTCATCGAGGAAATTATTGAGGTATTTATAGATGACTTCTCCGTCTATGGTAAAA
Source organism: Cenchrus fungigraminus (assembly GCA_036936925.1). Taxonomy (NCBI): domain Eukaryota; kingdom Viridiplantae; phylum Streptophyta; class Magnoliopsida; order Poales; family Poaceae; genus Cenchrus; species Cenchrus fungigraminus. The sequence goes on from CM072775.1 coordinate 28,678,389, forward strand.
CTTTTGCGGGTTGTTTGGCAAATTTGGATAAAGTTCTCACTAAGTGTGCGGAGGTTGATTTGGTGCTGAATTGGGAGAAGTGTCACTTCATGGTGAAACAAGGAATAGTGTTGGGACACGTGATATCCGAGAGAGGGATTGAGGTGGACAAGTCTAAGGTTGAAACAGTTGAAAAGCTTCCACCACCAACAGATGTCAAGTCTTTGAGGAGTTTCTTGGGCCATGCGGGATTCTATAGAAGATTTATCAAGGATTTCTCAAAGATCACCAAGCCATTGACCAATCTCCTCCAAAAAGATGCGCCATTCAATTTCAATGAAAAGTTCTTGGTGGCATTCCGGACACTAAAGAGAGCTCTCGTAACCGCACCTATTATTCAACCGCCCGATTGGAGTCAACCTTTTGAGATCATGTGCGACGCTAGCGAGTATGCCATTGGAGCCGTGTTGGGACAACAAAAAGAAGGCAAGGTACATGCTATTTATTATGCTAGCAAAACCCTTAATGGAGCTCAATTGAATAATGCAACAACGGAGAAGGAATTGCTTGCGGTAGTGTTTGCCTTTGAAAAATTCAAATCATATATCGTGAATTCTAAAGTAATTGTCTACACCGATCATGCGGCAATCAAGTATCTCTTGTCTAAAAAAGATGCCAAGCCAAGGTTGATTCGATGGATCCTTCTCTTGCAAGAATTTGATGTGAAGATTCGGGACAAAAAGTGGTCGGAAAATGTTGTGGCCGACCATCTATCAAGGATGAATCGTGAAGATGGTAAAGAGCCCATTGAAGATAAGATGAGAGATGATCACCTTTATCATATCCTTGACAAAGATACTTGGATGATCAACATTATTCGAGCCATACAAAGGATGCCACTTGATCATTTAGATAAGAACGCTCAAAGGAGAGTGATCACAGAGAGCCGAAAATATTATTGGGATGCACCTTACCTCTTTAGACTTGGAGCGGATGGAGTCTTACGGAGGTGTATACCAAGGGGCGAAAGAGGTGAAATATTGAGGAAGTGTCACTCGGGCGAATATGGAGGACACTATGGAAATTTTAGGACTCAAGCAAAAGTATGGCCTAGTGGATTCTATTGGTCGGAGATGCATGAAGACTCAAAAAGGTAAGTTGCTTCTTGTCCGGAATGTCAAAGAGTAGGGAATATAAATCAAAGATATGCTATGCCTTTAAATTATAACTTGCAAATTGATCTATTCGACGTGTGGGGAATTGACTTCATGAGGCCCTTCACTAATTCAAATCGATATGAGCATATTTTAGTCATGGTTGATTATGTATCCAAATGGGTAGAGGCCATCCCTTGTCGAAGAGCTTCAACGAAGGAATCCATATCAATGATCAAGAATGTTATATTCCCACGCTATGGAGTCCCGCGAGTCTTGATAAGTGATGGAGGAACACACTTTACGGGAAATAGTTTTAGAAAGTGCTTGCCCAAGTTGGGAATCGAGCATAGAGTGGCCACAGCTTACCACCCACAAACCAATGGTCAAGCGAAAACTTCAAATAGGCAACTCAAGAGTATTCTTAACAAGACCGTTGAAAAGGGAGGTAAAGATTGGTCGAAAAAGTTAGACGGAGCATTATGGGCATATCGGACGGCACACAAGACACCAATAGGTATGACACCATATCAATTTGTTTATGGTAAATCATGTCATTTGCCTTTGGAGTTGGAGCATAAAGCATATTGGGCAATCAAGGAGATGAATCTCGATTTTGATGTTGCAGGAATCAAACGGAGAATTCAAATAAGTGAATTGGAAGAGATGAGCCTCAAAGCTTATGAGAGTGCGACCATCTACAAGGAAAGAATGAAGAGATGGTATGATAAAAAGCTTCGAGCGAAGGAATTCAAAGAAGGTGACAAGGTTCTCCTCTATAACTCAAGGTTCAAGATATTCAGAAAATGGAAGTTAAAAAGCAAATGGGATGGACCGTATGTCGTTCACTCGGTCTCACCAAACGGAGTGGTAACAATCATGGATGTGAAAGGAGGTCAATAGGTGATTAATGGCCAACGATTGAATGTTTTTCTTGAACAAGACATCGTGCCCATCGACTACATCGATATATACCACATGGAGGACGAGCTCGAGCGTCAAACCTAAGACGAAAAACAAGGTAATTTTCCTGTAAATAAGTTTTTGTTTTTCTTTTCGTATTTCTGTCGAGTCCTTTTCGTGATTTTTAGCTGGACCTTTTCACCACCTAGGCTAGTATACACAAAACACAGAGGCCCGCAGAAGATGGGCCACGGGGGCTCGAAACAGGGGGCAGGCCGGCCGGCCCAGCACCCCCCTGCCTCGGTTTCCACCCGTTTTTCTCCGGGACGCGATTCGGGTTATTTCCTTTTCTTGCCTACCTTTTTAGGAGCTACAAAATTAGGCAGGGAAGGGTTTCGGCCGAATCTTCTCAGGATATTTAAGGACGCATGGGGAGCTCGATAATTGCATCTCATTTGCAATCTCTCACCTCCACAAAAACACCCAAAGCACCCATGGCGATCCCGAGCAGCACCAAGGGGAAGGAAGTGGTGAAGGCGACAATGGAAGAAGAAGCACGCCACCCCTCTCCAACGCCGGTAACCGAAGAGCTTCGTCGGTGTGCTATGGTGCCCAAGCTCAAGGAGGAAGTGAAGAGGACCGCACAGATTCATTGTGGAGGGCGTGTTCCAACAAGGCAAATTGCTAGCCGAAATCCGTGGGTTGAAGAGAAGAAGGAGAAGCCCGTTACTCCCGTACGCTGTTCGAAGAGGCTCTTAGGGATGAAGAGGAAGAACTACAAAGAGAAGACTCCCAAGCCGGCAGAGATGTACGGGGATAGCGACTACTCCGATGACCGGAACCCTAGGTCATGGGCGGCCGGCGGTAGGGACGACAATGACCTCTATGTTTGGGAGGAGGTGCCCAAGGAGGAGCCGGAAGACCGCCACGAGCAAGGCGAAGGAGGCAACCCCGACGGCGGCGACGATCCGGACGACAGGGATGACGGAAGCAACAACGATCCGGCGGAAGAGCACCATATGTGTTGTGCGGCTTGCCGCAATGCTATAGCGGATCTCTATACTTCCATTGATGAGTGCTTCCACACCATCAATGCTTTGCGACCAAGGATGGAGGATTTAGAGCACTTGGTGGAAGATGACTTCAAGTTCTTTAATCGGAACATAAGGAAGCTCTTCGGGATGAACAAGAACTTCAAGAAGAATGAGTGGTGCACCTCGTGTGGAAAGTTTCACTAGGTGTTGTAGTTAGCGTGTTTCCCGTTAGTACTTCTTGTAAAATTACGATGAGGACGTCGTAAAATCTAAGCGTGAGGGAGGGGGAGCTAGCTAGCTACTCTTTTTAAAATTTTTGCTTAAAGTGGTGTTAGGTCAAGTCTTTAAATCGAGTCTAGTTTGAGTGAAGTGTGAGTTTTGTTTTACCTTTTTAGCTCGAGAGTGCCTTATTTAGTGTTGAGTCAAAAAAAAAAAAAGAAATAAAAAGTGTCTTATGCAAGCCTCTTGTTTCTTTTCTTGTTATGTCTTTACTTTATCTTTGTTATTCGAGTATGAGCTTGGTGATTAATCGTTTGCCGTGGTGCTTAGTGAAAATTTACTTTTGTAAAGCACCCATATTCAAACTTTGATCTAGGACTTTGCTTCATCTATGCTTTTAGCAATTCTAACATTGGAGGTTTATTTCTAAAAATTAAGAAAAACACCTTGTAATGAAGGTTAGCGATCTCTTTGTCCAAGTTGAGAGGTAAAATCCATCCTATACAAAGCCTATATATATATATACTCCACCATAAGTGTTATTTAGCATGATGAACTGGGTTAGGACTTTACTCTCTTGGGAGGTCTAATTTCGAGCCATGATCATGTCCTCGATGTATATCTTTTATTGCTAGCCTCGTCATACATTCGGTAACAGCAATTTCACATTGAATGCCCCGTACATCGCCGGATTCCATACCCAAACCCATAAACATTTTTTTATCATTTATTCCTTGAACACAACCCATGTCCGAAGATTCGTTCAATTTCTAGGCAAGGTTTTATTTTAAATTCAGATTGGTATTCATGTTAAAAAGATGAGCGAAAAGCTTCGGAGAAGAAGATAAAGATGTGGAAAAAAATGAAAAAAATGTATATGTGTATATGTGTGGGCGCACACACAAGAAAAAAGAAAAAGGGAGAAGAAAGAAAAAGAAAAGAAAAGAAGGAAAAGGAGAAAAATCCAAGGCAAAGCAAGAGAGGTATAGTGAGGGATGATAAGTCAAGTGAAAATCAAAAAAAGTGCAAGGATGCGACGATGTTGAGAACGAATCTTTGTTATTCCATACCATGTGCAATTTGACATCGAGGACATCATTAGTGCCTTGAAGTCATTATTCTTTTTCCCTTTGCACATGTCCACCATTCTAAATCTTCTTATCCTTGATACCCTTACATTATGGTTTAATTCTCATGATCATTGGCTTGGAAGGTGAACAACCACTAGAGGATTTTCCTAGCTTGATAATACTTGTGCTAGCTTCACTAGCCACACCTATAGCTCCACCTTACATTATAAATGAGAGACTTGTGGGAGGTGAGAGTTTATGAAATTATCTAGGATAGCCACTTTAAATGAGTGACATGTGAGAACTTGGAGAAGGACTTTGTCTAATGCTTTGTGCAGGATTTTATTTCTAAAAGTTTATAAAAACCCTCCGATGGAAGTAAGAAAGTAAGTATGGATGAAGTCGAGGATCTCTAGTGAAAAGGTATGAGTTGTGAGGTAAGTCTTGAATTGGTAATTTCTAAACACCCATGTTTACATCATGATCTTTGTTTCATGTCTCTTATATTAAAGATGAATGATTGACTGACTTGAAAGGAAAGAATTGACGAAGCATGTTTCAACTCCTTGGATGAACAATTTGTGAGCAACTTGCTCGAGGACGAGCAAGATCTAAGCGTGGGGGGATGTTGGCGGTCGATTTTCTTCAACCAAGAACACTTGTTATGTTATAGTTTGGATATCATGGAACTAACCCGCCACTAGGCATACTAATGATATAACAAGTTCACCGTTGGATGTGCATTTTGGAGTATAGTGTTTATGCAAGAATTCATGTGCTAAATGAGAGGAGATGCACTTAGTTCGGAGGACGATTTGTAAGTCAATCAAGGAGCTCCGACCGTGTGCGAACTTGCCTCCAAAGGTGGCAAGGACCAATATGCTTCAATGAAGAATCTTCGGGCACCAAGATGAAAAGACCGGAAGATCATGCGTAAAGACCCCTTAACTTGGTCGCGGGGATAACGACGTCTAAAGCCCATATCCGAAGGAGGAAAAAACCCCAAAGTGCAAAAGATGACACGTGGCAAAAGACGGAGGCGAACCGGGCCGGGGATGGCCCAAACCGGTCGGCCCACCCCCATTCGGGGTCGGTTTGCAGCCGCCTTTCTTCAGTGATAAGTACATACAACCCTAATTATTGGTAGATGGCGGCCATTCGCGAAAGACGAACAGAGAAGCCTCGAGAGATCGACCACAAGGGAGAGGGTTGATCGAGGGAGTGAGCATTCATGAGAATCATCACCGAGGTCAAGGGAGGCCACCACGAGGAAGGAGGACGCCGAGGCCCTGCCACGGCGCCGCCGGAGTTGAAGGACACCGAGAAACGAGCTCAATCAGAGGCATCCACCATGCTCACTGATGCCATGCCTAGCGTCTTGATGGGGTAAAGTTATCGTTTATCCATGGAGTTGTAATGGATCTTGATGTGTAGTCACCCAGTCTTGTTTGGATCATATGTCTATCATACCTTTGTTGATGATGCTTAATGTTTTAGGCTAGCTACCATGCTTTCGGGGTTGCTCCTGTAGATCACGTCAACATACCGTGTTCATTAGGGTTAGTACCGATTACCTTCGCGTAGTGACATGTACGAGGGAAGGGAAACGTCTAGTTCTTTGTTCACATGCTTAGATAGATTGGATCAGGGTTTTATCATGTTTTGGGTGATTGCATCTTCAAGTACCTAGACTCCATGGGCATACGTTCTTCATACTTGTGAACCTCTCATCTCTCTTTAACGTAATCTAGGGTTAGATTGTCTTTACTTTATAGATTAATCTTTACATCATAAAGTCTTTAATCAACTAAGTTAGTGTTATGTTAAACGCTAGTAATCCCCTTGCTTCTTGGGTTGACAAGAACATTGGGACTCCCCTAGGTGAAAAAGGCTACAAGCGATCCGTGCGCTTGCGGTGAACCTTGACGCGTTATTGAACCGTCAACAGATGGGCACCTGCGCTTCCCTTCGTTGTGTTGAGGTATTTTCTTTGAATATGCGTTATTTATTGCCTCTATACTTAACTCTGATAAGAACTGTGCTAACCTACCGAGTCCAGGGATTAGCACAGGTACTTAGCGGGAATCCCGAAGGTGGGTCCCCACAATGTGGTATCAGAGCAATAAATAAATCTAGGACCCCCATATAAGGACTCGTCCCACGCTTTACGAAACTCGAGACCTTCTATTCTATTCCAGATTCCGAAATTTTCCGGAAGATTACTTCTTACCCCTTCTACCTTCCCTATTTTCTTCTTACCTTATGCTTAACGCCTTTCAAAATTCTTTGGTTAGTACGGATCATGAAAGCGAGTTCGAGTAATGATCCACCTAAGAATTTGAAGCTGAAACGCTGAAATTACCGGAGTACCAAAATAATGCCATGAAAACGATAGACAATTTAATTTGTGCATTAAGCCTATGACCCCTTAGCAACGTATTGTTGTTTTTGACTGAATAATGTTTGCTTAAACCCAAACACTGGACCCTTCCCATAGTCATAGTTTTGTCTGGTGATTCATTATAGAAGAATTGTGTGCATTAGATCCTCTCTCTTCTCGAAAACCTAAGAATCCTCTCTTGATCTTTACCCATCTAGACCTACCCATCAGAGTAGAAACTCGATAGGCAGACGATCACCTAAGTTACGCCATCGGTTTAGATCCCCTTTTAAGTGGGGTGGATTCCAAGGTAATAGAACTTTGGAATAGGACGAAACGAAGATGTAAACCTAGGTTGACCCGAAACCCTTGGATCCCAGTGATGATATAGATAGTCACTAGATAACAGCCGCGATAAGGTTCGAAACCGTAGAGCCTTAATAGATGGAATAAATACCCAAACTCTTAAAGCTGAGGAAACAAAGAAGGAAAGCAATATAGGAATACCCCTAAGAGACCTCCGACCCGTAAGCCCGAGACCCTCAAGACCCCTAAGTAAACCTCAGCACAAAAATAAACCATAAAAATAAACCAATAGGTTTGGATCAACCAATAAGGTACTACGATGCCCTAAGTAACTAGTAAATTATATATATATATATATATATATATATATATATATATAGGGAAAATCCATTCTACACGCGCGTGTAACTACTCCTACCTCCATATCTCATGATATACATTGAATCTGACCGAACGAAAAGTATGTACACGTAGTATGTGATGATACTAGACTATCTATGGTGGTATATAAGTTGAGTATGTGATCATACTTAGAGTATGTGAACATACTAATTTTTATATACTATCAGTAAGGTGTAATAGAAATATATTAAAAACTAGAGAGATTTTTGAAAATTTTTGTATATATCCATTTGGATTGTCCTAGAATTAGTATGTGAACATACTCAAAGTGATAAATAGGTATGTAGACATACCCAGGTGGTATTTTCATGATGAGAGTAGCTACACGCGCGTGTAGATAAAACTCGTCCTACATATATAGACACACACACACACACACACACACACACACACACACACACACACACACACACACACATATATATATGCATAGGATGAGTTTTATCTACACGTGCGTGTAGCTACTCTCATCATCAAAATACCACCTGGGTATGTCTACATACCTATTTATCACTTTGAGTATGTTCACATACTAATTCTTGGACAATCCAAATGGATATATACAAAAAAATTTTGAAAACCTCTGTAGTTTTTAATATATTTCTATTATACCTTACTGATAGTATATAAAAATTAGTATGTTCACATACTCAACTTATATACCACCATAGATAGTCTAGTATCATCACATACTATGTGTACATACTTTTCGTTGGGTCGGATTCAATGTATATCATGAGATATGGAGGTAGGAGTAGTTACACGCGCGTGTAGAATGAATTTTTCCTATATATATATATATATATATATAAAGGCCACAAGAAATAAAACTTGCTAGGCTATCCCTAGATTTGAGGTATTGCACCGGGACCAAATCACTGAGGTATATAACCTCAGTGAAAAGGTATTCCGCCGCTCCAACTCTAAGAGATGGAAATAAATAAAAGCTAGATAGCAACCGCACTAATAAGCCTGTCCAAGACACAGTAGAATCAAGAAAATATTAAAAAGCTATTAGAAATGGAAAGAAGATTGATGAGTTCCGAAGCTCCATTTTGAGTCATCGCCAAGGGATCTGTATGTCTTGGCAACTGGATATATCATCACCACCCTTTTCAAGCTTTCTTGGAAAGGATAGTATATGAAAGATGATACAGACTACACAATACAAGTATTCCTGACAAAGAGGAACAAATCTGCTTCGATCCAAACTCACCATAGGAGGCACAATGAGCACGGAATTGCGACCACCGCTGCGTATTTGCAGGAGTATCATAATCGCAGTACTCAGAAAAATCATCATATTAAAATGATGAGAAGTGGTCACCTAAAATTCCTAACCCTAGATATATACCACCTAGATCTAGAAGAAGGAATAGATAGAAACACACCACAAGTTAGTAGTAGATCTAGTAGAACATTTTAAGAATACATTAATATCATGAGACCACCCGATCGATGAAACCCGGAAGCCCATAAGAAGACCTTAGGACATTTTGGTAAACCCCATAAAGCATTAGGAAGAAACCCACCCAGACCCACCATCCGACATCGAACCCTTGTGAACAAGGAATCATTACTACCACTACCTTTTTGGTAAAAGCATTGATTTTCATTGCTCAGAAAAATCATCATACCAAGTTATGATGAAGAATAGTAACCCAAGTTCACAACCCTAGCTAGTCCGTAAGCCCTAGGATTGACCATAGCCCTATAAGGTCACTGTCAAGTATTCTTAACGAGAAATCACTACCCAAATTTTCCCATTGGAAAATGGTTGAAATAGGTTACCTATAAACTCCTAGGCAAATGGAACAAGTAAGGTGAGGCCCAGAAAAAGGAATCATGATCAATTACACTCCTTTGGAAAAAGCTTTGGATTTCCAAATGCTTGAAGGTATCATCATACAAAGGTTATGATGAAAAGTGATCATATAAGACCTAAACCACGAACCACCTAGTCACCTAAGGAAAGATGTTAGAACTTAGATAGAAGACCTCATAAGAAACTCGAGGCTATACCTATAAGGAAAAGAAGTAGTAAGAACCAACAAAACGATACCCTGCCCAACTAGATAGTCAAACAACCATGACCAGCTTTAAGGATGAAGACTATAGTCAAGGATCATAAGAAGTGCATGTGGATAGAAGGATGTAATCCTTATCTAGAGAAAACCTAGGACCCCTTGTTTCAACCATCCGAGATAAAGTTCCCATAAGGACCAGATAATTCGGAACCCTGTTTTCTTTAGTGACCCGCCATAACCCTAGACCCTGCCAACCCATCGAATAGGTGATAAGGGAATGAAGCTTGGTCCGAGATAAGGATGGAACATAGGTAGTATGCGTACCCTTAGAAACGTGTGTAACAGATAGAATCCATAGGAGAGAGAACCGTGATAGTAGTAGTATGAGGAAAACCTACAACCCGTAGATTAGTTTTCGCGTAGAAAGGCGAAGTGACCATAAGGATAAGATAGTTTGGAAACCTATTAGGAACCCGAGTAGACGACCTAGAACCAAGACCATGAGGACTGAAGAAACTTCATGATAGTCGGAATCGTAGGAAGATAGGGTGGAAGAAACACCCACAAACAAACCAGCAAAGCCTAAGAAAGTACCAATGATAGGCCTGGCATTGGAAGAAACCTTAGGACATGGTGGAAGAATCACCACACAAAATTTTGAAAGAGATGAACGTAACCTCAACCGCACTCGAAGAACACCCCCTTAAGTTGAAACACCTTCAAGTGGGGTAGAGTTGCCAAAAGGAAACGGTAACTCGAAAATTAGTACCTTACCCTCCCAATGTTGCCCTCGTAGCTTAGATAGCACCCAGTCCTACCAACCTTAGGTAAGAGAGCCTGGGTTAAGGATGGTACATTTGGAACATACCACAAGGAAGTAGAAACACTAGAAGAAACCTAGGATCGCGCCTTAGAGCCATTGAAGTTTGAGAAATCCCAAGTTAAAGTCTCCTTAAGTGGGGTAGTAATCCAGGTGAAAAGAAGAGATTGAGGCTCAAGAACTTGAGGATTAAAACAAGAGAAAGAAAGTTTTCTTTCCCTTGAAAACCTTAGGTTAAGACAAGTACACGTAACGCTCGATAGAAAACCCTCGATACGTGGTATAGTTTAGAAACAGTATACGAATGCTATAGGGTAAACCCTTAAACCTCTCTTGCTAACCCTAAATCTCGGGGACGAGATTCCCCTTAAGTGGGGTAGCTCTGCAACATCCCACTTTTTTTAAGTCATTTTTAAAATTACCTCCTTATTAAAATTTTTCTTCAATTATAAAATTCCTCTCTTTCCCAAATAAATAAACCATGCATTAACATGAGCATTGTGATGCATTTTATTGTTGAAGTGATCCTCTAAGGACTATGGTTTGAAATCTCAATTCAAATCCACTTTTAAACCGCTAGAATAGTCTCTTCAACTTTGAAGTCTATCAGGCCTCCCCTAACTCCTCCCTATAGCCTATTCCCTCTACTTCTTCTTGCAAACAACCTAGTCCGGCCTGGCCTTCTTCCCACTTTCCCCTTACAACCCGCCGGCCCAGCTGGCCTTTCGGCCCACCCAAGCCCATGTATCCACACCCGCCGTCCCCACGTCAACCACCCACCTGCTGACGTCACCACCATCAATCCCCTCCGTGCCGCAGCCGTGTGCTGGGCCATCGGCGCCCTCATGCCGGAGCTCCGGCCTCCACCCCGCTGCCGGCAACCGCTCACCAGCGCTCCGACCGCCTCACCGACGCACCCCGCCTTCGCCGACATTCCGGCCGGCCACCTCATGCCACCACGATGCCGTGGCTGTCGAGCTGTGCTGCGCACACCGCTGCACCACGTCACCGCCACACTATCCTGTCACCGGCACCGACTTGCCGCCGATCCCTTGGTGACGCCACCGCGCCAGGGCTTCCCCGCACCGACGCCGGCTCGGCGCACCGCCACCGGCGCCGCCGCGTGCACTCCACACCTCGCCATCCCTCCACTGCTTCACCCCAGTGAGACCGCGTCGCCACCGCGGTACACCACCACCACGCAGCGCTACCGCGTATGACCCTGCTCAGCGCCATGAGCTCGGCCGCACTGCAGCACTACGCCACTGCCATGCTCCTCGCTCGCTGCCGCGCTCCGCACGCAACACGTGCCACTTCACCCAACACGTCGACGAGCTGAGTACCGCACCATCCTACAGCTCTGCGACGCTGCCACTACAGCTGCCCCCACCATACCCGCACCATGTGTGCCCCTGCACGCTGCCATGCTCATCGTACTCCACTACCGCCACACACCAGCACCTCGCTGTGCGCCGCCACGGCTCCTATCCTGCACACCGGCACCCAGACCCGGCGCATCGCACACCTTGCTCCACCATGGCACAGCCGTGCTGTTGCCCGTTGCGCACGGCGCCACCCTGACGTCATCACGCCGCCGTGCCTGCCCTCCACCACGCAGCCGAGCGCCACCACCATCCGCACGTCAGCCGTTGTAGTCGCCACCGTGTCGTCATTGCTGCCGCACCTCCAGCCCTGCACGAGAGCACACACGCGACGCCGCAGCCGTACCAATCCACCCGCACTGAAATCTACCCCTTCTCCTTTTTGCCGCCACAATTTTCGTCGTCGTTGCCCTACTCCCGGCCAAGAATAGGGCATTCAGCCACTAATAATGGTGGGTCGGCCTTATCCCCAACGCCGGCGGCCTTATCCCCTCTCTTCGAGCATGTGTAGCCCCGAAGCAAATCCCCAGCTTCACCAACTACCCTCCGCCGTACACGACCTCCCCTCCTTCCTAATGCCGCCACCGCGTACCCCAAAACCACCTCGCTTTTTCCTCTCGCCTGCAACCCCGCTGCACTCTTTGACCTCCATCCTTCCCCTCCCACTCGTACGGGCATGCCCCGGACCGCGCACGCGCATCCTGGGGACGCCGGTGCCAATAATCACCGGCCGCCCTTAACCATGCCCCACAACATGGCGGCCCCGCCCAACCTCTCCTCCCCGGCTATCCCCATCTGATTCGACGAAGTGTCGAGCTCCTTCTTCCTCCCCGGTCCTATAAATACGGCCTCACCCCTCCACAGAGCTCCACACCGCCACCACCTTCTCCTCCACCACCATAACCGTCCCCTTCTACTGCTGCATGTCGTGGCCCTTCCTCCACCCAATCAATTGCCCCAGGCCAGCCCCTCCACCCCTCCTTCACCTCCCCCTCTGCCTAGTCTCTAGGGGGCACGGGATCGAGAGCATTGGTGCTGCCCCTATCTCTCCCCATATGGGGCAGGCACGGGGAACAAGAAGGTCGGGCGCCGTCCGGCCCTGGCATAGCCCCGTCTGGCCCTTCCCTCCTTCGTTCGCCAACGGGCCCCACCTGTAAGGTGACGGCGTCACCTTCCTTCCCATCATTCGGCGCATAGACGCGGTCCACTGGACCGACGGCCCATAGATCGTCCAGTTCACAGGACCAGGAAGCAGGCACACGAAACAATAGCCGGCGTCCTCCCTTCCCCGCATGGAAACCCGTAGGTAATTGCTACACACACCCCATGAGTGTACCTCATTTTCTAATTAGAGCACTTAACCTTTTCTAAAAATTCCAAGAAAATTCCTAAAAACATTAGGAATTATTCTACACCTACTCATGCCCTCCTTTTGCATAATTGTCCCTTCCAATGTCCTACTCCATTTTTGCTCTTTCCCGGGTAAATACAAGACCTTGTATGAACGTACCCGGGGTTTCATTTGTCGCCCATTTCCCCTCCGGAAACTGTAGGCAAATTCCTAGAAATGTCTTAGGAATATCTTAGACCTTTCAAGCCTTTTTTCGACTTTTGCTCCTTCCTAAGCCCATAGGTTTTATTTTAAAATTCCTGATCCTACCGTTTTGACCGGCTAACCTTAACCCCAGTTTTCAACCCCATTTGGATAATACGCTAGTCGTTTCCCCACACCATAGATATCGTCTTGTTCTTGCCAATAGAGTACCAAAACCATCAACCCCACCTCAAATAGAACCATTGAATCATTTTTTGATCCTTTTAATTAATTTATGTATTGCTGTTGATTGTTATTTTATGTTGCTTTAATCGATAGATGGCGAGACTCGGCTTCAAAGACGGAGAACCTAAAGGACGGGAAGCCGAAGCTCTTAATGCCAAGACGACGAGTAGAAGCCCTAGCCTGGCCAGGCCCACAAGGATCCAGAAGATAACACATGACCCTGGTCAACCTAGAAAAGCGTGAATGAAGGCAAGTCCCAGCACCCCCTCCTTGGTCATACTTTTGCCACTCTTCTATAATTAGAATATAAAATATGCCAAGATAATAACTTGACTTGCATTTGCTTTAAGGACCAGATGATCCCGATCTCGACTAAGTAAATTATCGAGCATCATCCTTAGATTTACTTTCCACAATTATTCATGAGAGGAATTCTGGTGATAGGGAGAGGTAGAAAGAGAGTAATAAAATGAACTTACTTAAGAGAGTTAGACCCCCCTTAAGGATAGACATGGGAGTATGGGGGCAGCCTTGGTGGAGGGTCCTGTTCATGCTTACTCCGGTCGTATAAGGATCAGTTCACGGGAAAGTCTTTCCAGTGACTTAGTACGACCATACGTAGCCAAAAAGGCATATCCTGTCGGGAATGCCTGTTCATGTGCGGGCTTGAATCACACCCCGCCACTGAACCTAGTACACCACCCCAAGGGGCCATAGTGGGCAATGGATACGCTGGAGCAGGACCTTTGCAGACTCCCATGTCCGGCTGGTACTGGTCATCGGGTTTGTTATGGCGCCCGGAATGGTGCGGTGGTGTTGTATACCATGTGTTTTACATGCAATTGCTTCTTTCCCCGGGGAACTAGATCCACGAGGCGGATGGTGGTGGTATGACCCCTACTTAGGCACTAGCGTAGACGTGGATGGAACTAGGGAATGTTGTCTAGGTGTGGATGAGAATGTAGTCCACATGTAGACGCCGGTGAGTATGTTTCTTGCGGCCAATACCACCTTTCGCGAAGGTATGGGCTGTTCGGACGTATGGGTACAGTGTACGCCTCTGCGCAAGTATAATCTGTTCGAATAGCTGTGGCTCTCGATTATGAGCCCTTTTGGTAAAGCTCCCGTTGATTAGCACACATGCTTTGTGAGGATAGATTTGGTGGTGAGACAGGGCAGTAGCCCTTAGAGAGAGTGATACGGCGGATGCCGGCTCAGTGGGACCCCGGTGGTCGCTGAGTTCAATAAAACTTGGGGACTGGTAGGGGAGGCTATGTGTTCCCCCTCCAGGACCAACCTACATATATTATACCTGCCTTACTTTTCAATTTCTCTAAAACTTACTTCACCTGCATAGTTTAATTATTTTAATAATCAAGACCGTCCTCCTTTCCTTGGAACCAAATGTAGTCTATAGGATTGATTTCTTATACGCTGGGATTTGCTGAGTATGTTGATGTGTACTCAGCCTTGCGTCTATTATACTTTTTACAGGTAGACTACGCGGGTTCTAGGTGTTGTAAACCATCTAGTTAGTGGATGGGCACCTGCGCTTCCCTTCGCTGCATTGAGGTATTTTCTTTGAATATGCTTTCTTTATTACCTCTATACTTAACTCTGATAAGAACTATGCTAACCTACCCGGTCCAGGGATTAGCATAGGTATGTAATGGGAATCCTGAAGGTGGGTCCCCACAAACAGCATCTCGATTCCCATAGAACCATTGCTTGGCCTTCCCCAGGAGAGAAAAAGGAAATAGTCGAAGACGAACAACATCCACGTTTGCACCCCTGATGATGAAAGTACTGCATAGCTCTAGGAACTACAGTAGATGGGCATTAGCATCCTCATTTGGCTTGCCACAGAATGGGCTAGCCGGTACCATTGTGATTAAACCCGTCTTGATCTCGAAGTTTTTAGTCCCTACTGCCACCTCATGGCCTTGCAGCACTAGGTCAGCAGAAGGAGCTGAGTACTCATGAAGTGTCTCCTGGGCCATAGCTTTTGATGTGGATGGTACAAAGGAAGCTAGATCGTCTTCCGAATGAGTACAGTGAGGAGAGTCAAATGAATTCGAGCTTTCCTCACTAAGGACTCGGGATCTTCTGTGAAATTGTCCGGTAAGTCGAAACCAGTCATACACTACCTGTCTTCATGATCCAAAGATAAAAGTAGACAATCAAGGTTAGCCTGCATTGAGAGTTGCTCAAACCTACTAATGTTTTATAAATAGATGCAAAGCATAGTCACGATAATCCTGTGGCTTCCCCGGCAACGGCGCCAAAAATGCTTGTTGGCATTTCTTAACGTCACTACTAATGACGCCGAGTTAGAGTGAGCATCAAGACTTGCCATAGGTGAATCTAACAATCATGGAACAAATCCGCAAGTACACAGATAAGCCATTGTAGCATTTCCCTAGGGAAGTGAGTGTTCCAAGGGTATCGAATCCGTGGAAGCCAATGGTGGATATCAAGACTTATGCTTTTGCATTGAATGTAAACCATGAGATAGAGATAGGAGACAACAACTCAAATACAGGGGTAAGATAAATGATAGGATAAGGGTAGTGTGACACACACTCTGATCTATCTGTACACAAGCACACTACGACATAGGGGGACCATACGGAGCTAGCTCTAGGTTCTAAGGTACTATACATACAAGAGTTAGATGATACAAGAGAGATGCAGAATGCATTGCATGATTGGAGGTTTAGCACCCAGGTACAAATGGGGAGATAGACCGCGACGACCAGCACTCTATGAAACTATCCTTTAGACTCCTACAGCAGTACTCCAGCGCGGAGGGTTTCAAAGGGTCCAACAGCTATCACCATTGCGGCCTACCTCTATCGTTACGGGGGGCAAGCTCATAACTAACGAAGCTAGACAACCCAGGCACCATGCTTGGGTTGCTGCTAGACTTCACACGACCCGGGCTGTTGTGACCCAGGGTGAAGCCACCAGATAACTGGCCAACTTAGACTGAGTATCGTAGCTTAAACACAAACCTCATGCAACACAACGATGCTACCAATCTAGATCTAACAAGGGCTAGTCATGTGAACGGATACGAACTCTCTTATGTCTAATCAACAAGATCAAAAGATCGTGTTCGCGAAGAACACGAGCCTCTAACTTATGAACAAACACATAAGGAATGAGAAAATCATCCTTCCACTAGATCGAAAGGTAGTGTTCATGAAAAGCACAAACCTCTAAATGATGAACAATGGATGAACTCAAGAACATATTAATCACATGAGCTACCATAACTTTATATGAAATAGCTGAATAACTGAAGTAGATCAAAGTCATACAAAGAAATAAAGATACAAAAGAACTCATACCTAGATCCCAAAGTAGACTTGGATCTTGAATAAGAGCTACTCTAGCCTACCCCCTAGCCTTGGAAACTAAAAGTGAGAGGAGAGTCAAGAGATATGTGTGTTAGAAATGGGAGCCCCTTCCCTTCTATTTATAGGCAAGGGCCAGGCTTGCTCCGAGCACCAAATGTCACCAAAACACCTCGGAATGCAGCAAGTGACCAATGAGGAAGCACCACGTGGAAGGCCAGGATGTGGCGCCCCTAGGTCGGTTCGGCTGATCCTAGGATCGGCCGACCATCTAGGGTGGCCCCACCTGGTGTTCTTCCTCTTGGTGGCTGCCAGGTGGGCCCTCTAAGTTTTTCCCGGTGCATGGCTTGTTTGATGGTGGTTTGGAATCCTAGGTGGGCCCATGGATCCATGTGATGTCCATGTGTCACTCTTTGATTCGTCGGTGAGTGCCTCCCTTGGATCAGTGACGTGGATGCCACCTAGAATCAGTGTGGCAGCCACCTCATCAGCTGAGTTGGCATGGATCATTCCATAGAAGGTGGGTTTCCATCTCTTTTCATGCTCATTTCACCTATATTCAAATAATCTCCAAGGACAAGTGGAACTACATTATTCATACCAAAATGCGAGTAATAAGTGCATATGCCTCTATTTATGTGAGAATATTGATAGCTAAAAGTGGTACTTAACAGCCGTCAACAAGATGAACACAAGGCGAAAGTCCATTTTGTAGTTTTCAGTCAGACCTGTCACTGCTACGCAATGAAGAAACCAACATCTTACAAGGAAAAAATAGTAGTGGTAGTATTCAATCAGCCCAGATGAACAAAAGGTGAAAGTTCATTTTGTTTCTTCTACTACTCCTTCTACTAGTAACAGTTACCACTAATCCACTAATCAAGGCGCCTCTTCTTTGTCGATGGTGCACCTGACACCTTGTCGCAGCTGCTTGAATCAATTTGAATTCAGAATGGTGATTAGGAGTATGCTCGAATCAATTTGAAATAGATTAAAAAAATCAGCATAATAAGACGCCATCTCATAGCAACTCATCACCACCGAGTAGCAAACATCATAAGATGATCAGGTAGCAACAAGTTTCTCAACTCATCACAACAAAGTTCACACTACTAAGTAGCAAACATCAACATATCAGCAATTCTCTGTGCATATGATAAAACCCAACATCTTGAAAAAATAGTACTAAAATAAAAGATAAAATATAGCCGAACAGTAGTCGTTCTACGCAATGAGGCTGCATGAACACCAGGCAAAAGTTCATTGTGCAGTATTCTGTCAGACCGGATTAAAGTGTCAGTGGTACACAACATTTTATAAGGAAAACTCAACATCTTACAATCTAGTAGTACGCAATGATAAAACCCAACATCTTGAGGAAACAGTAGTAAAAGAAATGATAAAACAGAGCTACTGCTCTACTTCTTCTAATCCATCTACTAGTAGCAGTTACCACTAATTGTGGTGCTGCTTCTTGGTGGATGGTGCACCCAACACCTTGTTGCAGCTGCTCACGAACGAGGTAGTCGTTCTGTTGCCGCCGCCCATGTAAGATGGTGGCGGACCACCTCGGGCATCGACTACAGATGAGGTCGTCCCTCCATTAGCGCCTCCTGGGGATGATGGTGCCGCTCTATAGCGGTCGGTCGAGCATGGTGGATGATGGCCTCTGCTCAACGAGGATGGCAGAGATTGACTACCGCCGACCGATGAGGATGAGAGAGGATGATGGCGCTTGGAGAAGACAGTTCCCCTGACCCGTAGCACCTCTTGCTTACCTGCGAGGGGTGTGATGTTTCAGAGGCACCCCATCTTGGATTTCCATTTGTTCCACAAACTCTGAATCATCAGAGGATGTGTCCACCATCACTCGAATGAGGCTCTGCTCTACCTCCCATTCATCAGACCACTGGGGATCCTCCCTTTCATCAAAAGAAGAGGAGGATGTGGCTTGCGCCGCACCTCTAGGAGATAATGGCTCCATGGGGAGAGGAAGAGGGCGAGATGCAAGAATGGAGTTTGTTGTTGGTTGCAAGAGTGGGGAGAGGAAGGGAGAGGGTGCTGTGTGAGAATGTGGTTTTTTATTGGTTGCAAGAGTGGGATATTTATGGGGAGAGGAACCCATTCAGCCATTATTAACAAAACATCCCCTGGAAAGATTACTTTTTCTATAATGTGGGAAATATTTGCTGAGAAAGGGGAAGTCTGTTTGGCAGAATGTTAACGGATCGGAAGAAATATTGTACTCCCTCCGTCCCAAAATAATTGCATACTGTACTCTGTATCTCATTTTTCGAGGAGTCAAAATGTGCACTTATTGGTCCCAAATTAAGTGCATGTCTCAATTTTCAAGGAGTAAAAAATATGCACTTGTTTGACTTCGATTGTCATGGATTATTGGCATGAGCCAATCTTCTCTACTCGAAGGTCAAGACCAATTGTTCTTTGTTGTTTTAGAGGAGAAAGAAGCTGAGATGGTCGAATTAACTCTGCATTCATTCATCGGGGACATTTGGCAGCCTATTCCCTCGGACAGAGCTCCTGAGTTTCAGAATAAGATCATCTTGTTTGGTCCTGACAAGTGCATGGTTACACAAGAGCATGTCATTTCTAGCCTGCCTGACCTGAGGGCAAATCACTTTTACTTCCTACGAACTTATCAGCACGATGAAGAGGATCAGTATTGGATCTACGAGCAGGGAATAGGAAATGTTCCAGGCGTCAACACTACTCCTATGATCCGAATCAAGCAGGTTCCTAGGGATTGGATTTGGTTGTGAGGAACATGGCTGTTGCCTAGCTATGCATAATGTGGATCTTTGATTATGTAACAATATGTAACACATTTCTATATATAGCATACAAATATCTATATTATTAGTCTTCCTCAATTATGGAGTGCATTAGTTTTAAATGGTAAGTATGATGGAACAAGTTGCTACCACAATAAATTCGCAATTGCAGTAGAATACAAGTAGCTACGCATTAGTTTCCCAGGAAGGTTCTTCCATCAAAACATTAACACATCGGGCCTTCTCCTTGTGGGACCTTGCTCTTTTTTACAGATTGGAATAGGCGACACTTAGAAACAAGCAATTACGCATTTGTTACTCAGGAAGGTCCTCCCTGCAAAATATCAACAGACGTAGCTTCCTTGTCCATATCTTCCTCATCCATAAAATCCGTTCTGTAGTATTCAGTCGGACAGGATTAAACTGTCACTGCTACGCAATGAGAAAACCCAACATCTTACAATGAAAAAATAGTAGTAGTAGTAGTAGCAACAAGTTTTTGCTATCCTATGTGTTAGCTTATTCAGAATCAATGTTTTTTCTTTTTATTTTCCTCCCTTTTCATCACACTAAATTTTGGCCTTGTGAAATCCTATTTTTTCCGGACTGGGACATTTCTAAGTTTTAGGATGCATCTCATAGTAACTCATGACCACAAAGTTCACAACACCGAGTAGCAAACATCGTAAGAGCTCAAGATTAACCATTCAACCAAATGACCCATATAGCGACCAATTTGAGGCATCGCGAATGGTCCAAAATGTTGTAGTGGAGGTTGCGTGTTTGATTCTTGGTTGGCCCTCTTGGCTATAGTTTTGTTTTTCTTTTTTCAGTTTTAGTTAAAAACCACATGTCGTTCCATTGCAAGTACTTAGTTTTGTACAATATTCTATTTGTGTAAAAGAATTATTTTAGCATCTTTTTTCAGGTAGCTACAAGTTTCTCAACTCATGACCATAAAGTTCACAACACCAAGTAGCAAACATCATAGGATGATCATCATTATAATTTTCACAATAATCATAACTACCCATTTGTAATCATAACGATAAGAACTAATCGTCAATTTCCATTTGTAGACGTTGATTCTCCTTCCACAGCTCCATCCTATAGATGTCCCTCCACCTTCTGCAGCTCAGTTGCAGTACCAAAACTTCATGTTATCTTCTGAGGGTCCTTCCCATTGCCGATCCATTTCTCGCTTTGCGTGACCTAAAGTAAACATCAGCAACAACAAGTTTCATAACACTGTGTGTCATGGCAATTTCAAACAAGCATGATACAAGTTTCACAATAGTCATAACTACCCATTCATAACCATAACAATAGCTGGAACTTCTCATCACATATTTGGCCTCCTGCAGCTGTTCCTTCACCTGTTGTATCTCCTACTGTGAATTTTTGGTCTTGTAGGCCTCTCTTGCATTTCTTAATGTTGTTTCGGAAGAGCTGGATGTCTCATCCCAGGGCGAGGACTCTTCTACGATCTGCAGGGAGATTGAAAACTTAAGATCTCAGTTAGCTATGAATGAGAGAGAGCTTCAATACTTACCTAAGAACAAGAAAACTAAGGTCAGAGCTAGCTCTGAAGGTCTTCCTGCAGATCGTGAAGAATCCTACCCCGGGACGAAACATCCAGATCTTTTAAAAGACCATTAAGATGTTCTTATACCATCTAGATCTTGGATGTTCTTATACCATCCACAGCAACATCAACAACATGCTCCTCAGTATGTTCTGCGCTTGCAATTTTTCAGTCTGTTGCTTCGTCCTTGGAGAAAACTCATCTCAATCTGAAAAATAAACTCATCTCAGTCTATAAAAAAACTTGAATCCCTGGAACCCAATTGTATGAGTACAGTAAAACAAGTCCACCAAACGCCATAAAACCTGGTTGTTTGCTACCTACATAAACTCAGCGAGGGCATGGTTGTCCTAGCATACCATTCGGCATTAGGAGGCCCCGATCTGCCGTTAACAGTACCTTCAAGCACCTCTAGAAGCTAGTAAAATACAAGAACCTATCGATCCATCAAACGATGCAAATTGGAAACTAACTGAATCTAACACGATCTATACATCATTCAATCTCTTCAATCTATCAATCCATGAAACGATGCAAATTGAAAATATAAGGACCTATCAATCCTATCAATTGTGCACCTCCAGAAAAATCCCTAAAATGAGTGGCTTGAAGAATATCCAAAAGCTACTAAAATACAAGAACCTATCGTAAGACGAAGCAAATTGAAAATTAACTGAATCTAACACATATGAATTGTCTATAGCCTATCAACTTCTAACACCAACGGAAGTGCAAATCTAAGGGTACGATGAAATCTGAATCTAACATATATATAGGATCATCA
Source organism: Cenchrus fungigraminus (assembly GCA_036936925.1). Taxonomy (NCBI): domain Eukaryota; kingdom Viridiplantae; phylum Streptophyta; class Magnoliopsida; order Poales; family Poaceae; genus Cenchrus; species Cenchrus fungigraminus. The sequence continues at coordinate 28,700,365 of CM072775.1, forward strand.
ATCCTCCAGATCCCTAAATCTCGATATCCCCAACCCTAGGAAGATACAGGAACATATAGCGGCTCAAACTAGAGGACTGACCTCGTCATGCTGTTTCATCCTCTCGTTGCTTGGATGTGGCGGCACAACCATCTTCCTGTTGCCGCTAGGATCTAGCATTCATGCCACGAGCTGTTGCTGATTTGCGTAGCAAAAGTGGAGAGTCTTTGCGAGGGTAGTGAAGCGTTTTACCTTCGAATTACTGATGCATATTAAAGACTCCCTGAAATTTACAAGTGGGACCTGTTCAATGTAAAAAATTCTCCTTCGAGTGGTAACAAGTTTGATCCAAGGGAGGAGCACATTTTCTCCTTGTTTTACCGCCACATTTATCTATTTTAACTTACATAGGGTATGCAAAATAATATAAACACAAATAAACTAATATAAAAATCTTCTTAGCTCAAATAACACAAACTGCATCATGTCTCAGTAGTAGTGCTGCCTTCCCCTTCAAAATCAAAGGTCGCGAGTTCGACCCCTGCTATTGACATTGTATCCTTTTAATTTTCCTCCCTTTTTTTATCAGACTGACTTGTGGGACCCTATTAAATTTTATGACGAGTTGGAATGCTCTATTTTTAAAAAAATGCTTACATGTGGGACCCTGCAAAATTTTATGATGATTTGAAATATTCTATTTTTGAAAGAATGCTTACATGTGGGACCCTTCCGAATTTATAATGACTTGGAACACTCTATTTTTAAAATAATACTTACATGTGGGAACAAAGTTGGTTTATGACGCTATTGCGGAGCTTATGGCGTCATAAAACAATCATGGATTAGGGATTGCTCGGCTACAGTAGCAACCGTTATGATAAAAGTTAATTTTGTCACTAAATTTGCTCGGAAGTGAAATTGAATGACGAGATCAGCCAGGAACATCATAAATCAATGACGACAAAACTAGGTTGCGTCACTAGTTAGTCATTTTCTTGTAGTGTCTCCTAATCTGTGATGTGGGCATGGCGGTCCGCCACTCCTTTTGCAGGGCTACCCCATTTAACAACGGTCGCCACACTCTGGTGGTCGGCCCATAGCAGCCATGTTCCCGGAACATTGGGAACATGGGATGAGAACGGGAACGGGTACGTGGCATGTGGAACCCCACTTTGAGAAACTATGGAATGAAAGAGGTATACCTTTTCTGTATGTTCCCAACCGAGATGGAACATGTTCCATGTATGATTGGAATGATGTTCTCGAAACATGGAATGTGTTTTGGATTATTTGAGTTGATATCACTAAAGTAAAAAAGAAATATCACCTGTTATCATATTTAACTAGATGGCAGTCTAAAATTGTTGGTATGGTTACCAAATTACTAGCATAAGAAGTCTTTTGAGACTTGGACATAGATCTTTGATTCGTTAGACCGTAACATGCTGTCGTAGTATCCTTTCCATCTTTTCTTGCCGTTTATGTTCCAGTTGCAACGGAACACATTCCACAAGATTTTGGGACGATGCTCCTGATCGTTCTCGTTCCTCATTTAAGAACGAGGTTCCCAGAACATGGAACGTGGCCTGCTGGTAAGGGTCGGCCGCTGGCCACCGGACACCTTGTGCTACTTCTAGTTGCCACCGATAAATTGATGGTCACACTCTGTTTCCTGGATAGATATTTTTCTAATTTAAAAGAGATTTGGTTGGTTAGAGCTCTAATTGACATCGAGGGATTTGGTTCATTACAACCATGACACGTTTTTTAGAAAAAGGATAATAATTTAGTCTCTACAACCACATACAACCAAGTTCTAACAATATTTTCAGCTCATAGGATGATTACAATAATTTGATGTGAAACACAAACGGTAGGAAGAAATCAAAAGCAAAGTCTATTATTGCTTCTCCATCCATGTTTGGCAAAAATATCCAAATGACGACCTCCAACGCTTTTCTCGCCAAACGTACATTCTCCCTTGTGTCCTCACACTATAATAGTGACCAAAATCGCAGCCAGTAAGCTCTCCTGAAAACAACCTGCGTAAAAGAGGTCAACCATTTGTTCTCAAAAAGCAAACCATTATGTGTACACCAGATAGCCCACATAAGAGCTGCAACTCCAACATAAATCAAATTTTTATCCTTCTTGTTTATGTTCGCTAACCAATTTCCAAGCATATGGGCTATTGACTTCGGTGGAGTTAACCCAGTAGCTATATTGACCACTCTCCAAATTATCTTAGCATGTTGGCACTTAAAAAAGAGATGTTTAATTGTTTCATTTTGATCACAGAAGCAACAATTTACTTCCAGATCAATCTCTCTTTGATACCTTATCCTTTGTTAAGATAACACCTTGTTGAAGGAACCACAAGAAAATTTTTATTTTTAGAGGGATCTTCAGCTTCCAAATACCTTTCGGTGCCGGATCTACCTTCTTGGGACCCGGATCTCCCGGGTTGGAGTTGTCCCTGCCACGGTGGTGAGGATCTTCAGCTGTGCGTTGCGGCTCGCTGGCATTGGTCCCAGCAAAGGCATCTCCCTCCTTCTCTCGGCGCCCTCTGGCGTGGGAGGGCCACGGTTGGAGCTGTCAGGGCCTGGTGCGATAGCTTTTGCGCAAGTACCGCCACCTTCCCTCTTTCCATTGCCGGCGCTCGCAAGGGGCTGATTCGATCGGGAACTTCAAAGGCTTATCCTTTCGGTCGTTTCATCACCGGTGGAGGTTGGTGGGTCGCTGGTCATTGTCATTGGATTCCGTAGGGGGCTCACGCCGCCTGTGCCATCTGCCCTGGGCTTGGAGGACGATTGTCATCTTGCTCTCATGAAGCTCGGGCGAAAGCTGGGCCAAGAACGATAGCGCATGCGGGTGTCGTTTCCCTTCCCAGAGGTGTTGTTGTCAGGTCTGAGGAGACGTCGCCTTTCTTCCTCGCCATTGCATCGCATCGTTCATCGAGGGCTCCCTGGTGTCCTCGTCGTCTCCACTTGACTACCTTGTCGTCGCTGAGCTGGCTGTTAGATCTTGGTTGTCACTCGGGAGATCTTGCCCCTCCAGTTGTCTTCTTCGCTGACAGATTGGGAGGATGAGTCTTCGTCCTTCCCCTGATCCTTCAGGTTGTCACTCATCTTCATAAAATCGGTGCATTGGGTGGCGTTGGGTTGGCCAGTCGCGTGGAGTGGGGATGAGGAAGAGCTTTGGATCTTTCCGTCTCCTGGTAGTTGTGGTCGCTCTTGACCGCCTTTCCTACTTGCAGAAGCTTACCATCGTCCCCGTCAAGAGTTGCTTGTTGTCTTTCCATCGATTGGGCCCTCCTACATTTTGGCGGTCGACTGCATGAAGTTGGTTCTGGAGGCTTGCGAAAACATGGTCTGGTTTCATCAGGCCGACAACAGGTGCATTTTTGTAATGTATCTCACCTTGCTTGAAGCGTTGTTTTGACCTCCGATCATTTGTCTTTGCAGGTGAAAACATGGTCTGCTCCTTCGTGGGTAGATGGATGATGGCGGCGTTGGTGTCGTTTCCCTCCTTGGAGGCATCATTTTGCATGTCCTTTTTGCTCCTCTTCCGTTGGCGTCTAGTTGTGAGTCTGTGCTCGTGCTCTTGATGTAATATTTTGTGTAGGTTTTAGGTGTTGCCGTTGGTAGTTTGTTTTCTTGTGTTGGTGTTCCACTGTCCGTGTTGGTCATCGTTGTCGTTAACCTTTGGTAGTTGTGGTTCTTCCTTGTAACTTCACGCCTTAGAGGTTCTTCTAAAGTTGTTTAACTACAATTCTCCTCTTCTTAATGAAAAATGTGTTATGCATGTGTTGAAAAAAGGCCGCACGCGTAGATGCCGAGAGGTCGGCCGGCCACCGCTGAGCGGCCGACGGGCTCCACGACGTCCCGTGCTGATCAAGGACCTCATTGCGATACTTGACCGGCTGAACACGATGGCTGGGTAGCCGTGCTGCTCGGGTCCGTGGTAGGCGCTGCCCGCGTCGTGGCCCGGTTGCGGCGCGCCGACACCGTCGTGCTCGGCAAGACCAACCACCCCAAGTGGGAAAACATCTACAATGCTCGCAGGACGGGTGGTCTCCGAAGTTGGAGCGTGCGCGGCGGTCAATCCCGGGTAGGGTCACCGAGACGCCGACGACCAATCTCGTCCTGCTAATAGCTTGCTTCTTGCAAACATTCTTCTAAATTGATGTGACCATGCGGCCCCACGTGCAGAATCTGTACATGCTCTCGGCTAATCTTTGCGGGTCCAGCACAGGTTCATTGATAGCGGCGACAGCAATATGGAGGTAGTGACATTGGGGACGGGAACCATGAATTCTATACTCTGCTCAGCGAGGTGGCGATCAAGCCCACGGTTGGGTTGACAAGCCGGTCCGACGTCATCCCCTTCTCTTCTAGCTAGGCAAGATGGCAACATATCATATGGAAACCAGCACCCTTTTGGAAACTATGGAAACTCTCATCACAACCATAGGATCTAAATCCAAAGGCCAGAGAGAGAGGTAGAGACATTTTAGCACTTAAACCCTCCCACCAATACCTTGCTAATCACATTTTATAGAGGACCCCCTACCCTAATCGGATTTGGCGCCCAACGTAGTGGGTCGGGGTAGTCGAGTCGTTTTTCCCTCGACGCCGACGCCGCTGTGACGTATCGTTCGCGATTCGTTTTTCCTCTTGACGCCGCCGCGACGTTGGGCCGTCGTCGCTTCCGGGGACGGCCGCCTGGAGGTCCACGTACTGCTCCTGCGTGCACACTAGGGCTGGATATCGAGCCTGGCTCGGCTCGTTAAGGCTCGGCTCGTTATGGCTCGGCTCGTTAGAGCTCGGCTCATTCTAGCTCATTATCTAAGCGAGCTACGAACCCAGCTCGACTCGGCTCGTTAAGAAGCTCGAGCTGGCTCATTAAGCTCGCGACCTAGCTCGTTAACGATTATAAATTTTAAAAATTATAGTTAATAGGTAAGTATGGAATCAACAAATGCAACATGTTTACAAGCCAACTAACAATGAAGCTAAGTAGTCAACAAGCAATCTAGTACTCTAAGTTATTAGCTGTGATATGAAGTTGGACCTATTAGGTTGTTTGCTGGCTGCTGCAACCCTGGCTCGTTAGGGCTCGCGAGCCAACTCGAGTTCGGCTCGTTACCGTAGCGAGCTAAAACCTGAGCTCAGCTCGTTACAAATTTACTAACGAGCCGAGCCGAGCCACTAACGAGCGAGTTCGAGCGAGCTTACGAGCTTCGAGCTTTTCGTCCAGCCCTAGTGCACACACACACGTACGCTCTTACTAGGTACTGCCCCTCCCGTTACCCCCGCATCCATCGGCTGCTACAAAACTTTCGTTCGTTTTGATTGCTTTTCAATCGATGAATCAAATGTGTGTGTGTGTGCAGAGGTTGTTCCTGGCAGAGTTCGACCTGGACGGGCGTCGTGGACGTGGACCTACTCAAGTCCCTCTTCTCCGGCAAGGCCGCCGTCCGCACGTGGACTCCGCCGCCGGTGCAGACATGAATTCACAGCATGGGACTGCATGTATGGCTACATTCGTACGTCCGAGAAATCATGCATGTCTCTACAAACATCTGCTCGGGTGATTAATCTCTTCATACAATGGTCAACAAACATCCAGGTGCAGCCTTGAACTCCGCCGTCGGCGCCGCCATGGAGATTGACATCACCACCGCCATGGAGATAAATGTTGATTTTGTCTCCATTGCGGCAATCGACGCTAGAGTTGGAGCCTGCCTTGAGCATACAAGCACACTACACCCAACATCTTCTCCTAGTATAGCAGTAAGTTGTAAAGAACATATGAACATCTTATGTCTGTTTGTTGATCATATAATTTTTACACAACATGTCTTTTTACACTTCTATAGCCAACAAGTGACACAGGCAACACAAATTCCAAAGAACATTTGAAGCTAGTGATTGGAATGATCTTTGATACTCTCACAGATGTGGAGAAATTCTAAAAGTTGTATGCACATGATGCTGGTTTCTCTGTTCGTATTGGTCAGCACAAGAAGGAAAATGATCAAATATTATTCAAGAGGTATTATTGTTCAAGAGAAGGGTTTAGTCAGGAGAAGGAACTTGATGCTAGTGATAAATCCGAGAAAAAATTAAGACATCAAAAGTGATGGAAACCAGATGTGGTTGTTTGGCACATATTGTTGTCAAGCTTGGCAGGGACAAGAAGTATCACTTAGCTTCAATGGTTGAGGAGCACAGCCATGGTTTTGTGTCCCTAGATAAGATGCATTTGCTAAGATCCAACCGTAGAGTCAGTGAGAGGGCTAAGAGTACTTTGTTCAATTGTCATAAGGCTAGCATTGGCACCTCACAGGCATATCGACTTCTCCATGTCAGTGAGGGTGGGTTTGAGAATGTTGGGTGCACAAAGAGGGATTTGCAAAACTATTACCGTGACCTCAGAACCAAAATCAAGGATGCTAAGGCCTTTCGTGCTTATTCTTCACTTGCACCGACACGAGTCAAACCGCAACGTGTACCTGTACACTTAGCCAAGCATGAGTCCACACAACGTTGTCAATCACTCATCACTAAGGAGCGACCCTCCACTGGTCCTCGGACACACCTGGTCCTCAATCTCCCCCTTGATGAGTGCATTGACAACACCCATAGTAACCATGATAGAGAAAAAGGAAAGAAAACAGTCACGAACTCAAACCTCCCAAGCAAGAGATCCAAAGCCAAAGAACAAGCAAAAACGAGATCACCCGCCAATCCAAGTCTCGGCCCCCTAAGACAAGGGCAACGGCTCGACATAGCCGAGACAAAACAAAGCTCTCAAAGAGCACATCACAAAGCACAAAACTCAGGAAAATCAAAGGAGCTCCCCCTGCACATGTGCAAACTCCCCCTGAGCAAATGCAACCTCTTCTTCTCAAATTTTTCTCCTCACATGCCACATCTCACACATGCATACCAATTTTGCATAAAAACTCCCAATGCATGAAAATTCTCCCCAAATGCATAACTCTCCCCATAAAGCATGTGTATTCTCCCCCTTATCATACAAACCTCTCCCCCTTGTTGACAATGCATGAATCAAGGTATATGAAACTCTTCCCCTTGTTTTCATGAAAAATGCATGTCAAAGCACATATACAGTCTACCAAGCTTCTCAAATATACAAGGACCACAACAAAATGCTACAAATGGGACGTAGAGCAAGCAAAGTAGACATGGTGTAGTTAGCACATTGCCATCAAGAAGGTAGAGACATATAAGCATGTGACATGGCTAAAAGCAATTTTAAGCAATTTTCACAAAGAAACATGGATCTCATGAGCAAGATCCTATCCATACCAATTTGAACATAAAGGCACTAGATCATTCAAAGTTTATGCAAGATCACAAATTCTAATCACAAGATCATTATAAACGCCCACAAGCTACTCAAGTCATGTTAAAGCCACCGAGCCATGTGTCTACTTCTTAAAATGAGACTTCTCACGGTAGACAAGCATGCTACGGTTTAGCACCCAAGATATGAATATCAACCATAAAAACATGATTAGGAGCTCATTTTTCAAGCATAAGGCAATTCATACACCAATTTCATTTTCAAGATTAAACATGGTACATGAAGTGCCTTTGCGGCAAAAAGAAGCTTATGCTCCTCCCCAAGTAAGCAAAAGGGCTAAACATTTACAATGACAAAGAGTCTTTGACCCCAAGCAAAAAGAATATGATCCTCAAGCACAAACTGAGCATGATATAAGCATTTAAGCACAAATTGAGCATAGACAAGCATCTACTCATGAGAGAGGCAGTTTTATCATTTTCACAACCAAAATGCTATCTCATCATACACATATGGCAAAACCAACAAGAGCATAGCATTCACATCCACGAGCTACCAATCATGCACATATCTCATCCATAGCACATCAGTGATCAATGTATATAAGAGAAGCTCATTCCTAGCTCAAGTGATCCAAAGATGGCTATCCTACCAGGTTTTGTATAGAAAGTAAAATGCATGAAGGAAATGCTACAAAATGAACATATGACACATATATACATGAGAAGCTCCAAGACCCAAGCTAGAAAGGAAAACAAACCCCAAGCTCACCCCGCAAGCGAGTGAAAGTGGCTTGGTCAAGTGGTTTGGTGAAAATGTCAGCTAGCTGGTCTTGGGTAGGAACGTAGGACAAAGATATGTTTCCCTTCTCCACATTGTCTCTCAGGAAGTGGTACCCCACTTCTATGTGTTTTGTTTTGGAGTGGAGGACAGGATTTTTGGCTACGCTTATGGCACTGGTGCTGTCACAGAAAAGTGGAACCTGGGAGCACTCCTCACCAAAGTCACTCATGGTGTAGGTCATCCAAAGCAGCTGGGAACAACAACTAGCAGCAGCTACATACTCAGCCTCGGTGGTGGACTGGGCTACACTCGATTGCTTGCGAGATGACCAAGAGACCAAAGAAGAACCCAGGAACTGACAACACCCAGAAGTGGACTTGCGATCCAATTGACACCCAGCAAAATCTGCATCAGAAAAACCATGAAGCCTGAGTGTCGAGGAGGCAGAGTACCACAGGCCAAACTCAGGAGTGTAGTTTAAATACTTGAAAATCCGCTTGACGGCCTGCCGATGTGAAGTCCTCGGTGAAGCCTGGAAACGAGCGCACAGACACACGCTGAACTGTATGTCTGGCCTCGTCGCCGTCAAGTAGAGGAGGGAGCCGATCATGCTCTGGTACTCCTTCTGGTCCACGGGTTCGCCGTCCTCGTCCGCATCCAAAGCCGTAGTCGTACTCATCAGTGTAGTCAACAGCTTGGAGTCGTTCATACCAAACTTCTTCACCATGTCCCTGGTGTACTTCGCCTGATGCACAAAGGTTCCGTCCTTGCACTGCTTAATCTGGAGACACAAGAAAAACTGCAGCTCGCCCATCATGGACATCTCAAATTCCTTGCTCATGTCATCTGCAAATCTGGCAACAAGATCATGAGAAGAGCCACCAAAGATTATGTCATACACGTATATCTGAACAATCAAAAGGTTATTCCCATGCTTAAGGAGGAACAGGGTCTTATCAACTGTGCCCATCACAAACCCCTTACTCAGCAAAAAGCCTCTCAACCTGCCATACCAAGCTCTAGGTGCCTGTTTCAACCCATAGAGCACTCTTTGGAGTTTGTATACACGGTGTGGGTATTTTTCACTCTCAAACCCCGGGGGTTGCCTCACATACACTTCTTCCTCTATCACCCCATTCAAGAAAGCACTCTTGACATCCATTTGGTACAACTTGAACCCTTTAGCCACGGCAAAGGCTAGAAGGATCCTAATTGCCTCCAAACAGGCCACAGGAGCAAATGTCTCCTCATAGTCTATGCCCTCTTTCTGGTTGTACCCCTACGCCACCAACCTCGACTTGTTCCTCACAACCATCCCATTCTCACCCTCTTTGTTCTTCCACACCCACTTGGTTCCTATGGGACGGCAATTTGGCGGTGGATCGACTAACACCCAGACTTGGTTTCTCTCAAAGTTTTCCAACTCCGCATGCATGGAATTCACCCAATTCTCGTCAGACAAAGCGTGTTGAATATCTTTGGGCTCGAAAGAAGCAACAAATGCAGAATGAGCGAAATGAGAAGTATTCCTTGACCTCGACCGTGTAGTGCGTTCATGAAGGTCACCAATGATGGTCGTCGGTGGGTGATCAACTTGTACTCGTCGGGGAGCCTCTCGCCTGGACACAATCTCCCCCTCAGCAGCAGCCTCCACTCGAACAGCCTAAGCCATAGTGGGTGTAGGGGATGGTCCGTCCTCGATCGTCGTCGTAGTAGTGGAAGTAGTACGTACACAATCAGCCGCTGGAGCATCACCACCATCATCGTCGTCGTCTCCATCTCCGTCCTTCTCATCCTCGAAGATCCTCGCTCCAATATCCTCGTCACCTACACACTCAAAAGCAGAAGAGCTACATGGCTGTGTCTCGTCGAAGGTTACCTCGCAAGTCTTCATGGTTCGGTTAGTGTCAAGGTTGAGCACACGATATGCTCTAGAATGAATCGCATAACCAAGGAAAATCCCATCCGAACATCGAGACTCAAACTTATCAAACTTGCCCTTCTTCAGAATGAAACACTTGCAACCAAAAGCTCTAAAGTGACTCACCTTGGGTTGTCGTCCATGCATCAGCTCATAAGAGGTCTTCTTCTTAAAGGCACGAAGGAAGATGCGATTTGAGACATAGCAAGCGGTATTGACCGCCTCGGCCCAGAAACGCCTAGGAGTCCTATGCTCATCAAGCATCATCCTGGCCATCTCACAAAGGGTCCGGTTCTTCCTCTCCACTACGCCATTCTGGCAAGCGACGTATGGAGAAGAGTACCGATGATCAAGACCAAGATCACTGCAAAAGGCATCAAAATGAGAGTTCTTAAATTCCGTGCCATTGTCACTGCGTATAACTCGAATGGCATCACCATGTCTCTCATTCTTCAACCTCAAGATCAAGTCTCGAACAAAGCCAAATGTCTCACTTTTGTCCTCCAAAAAGAAAACCCAAGAGTACCTCAAAAAATCATCAACAACCACAAGAACATACCACTTACTACCAGTAGAGCGAACACGAGCTGGTCCAACCAAATCCATGTGCAACAGCTCACAAGGTCGCTCGGTCATGACAGAAGTCAGAGGGGCGTGAGTAGCGGCAACCATTTTTCCATGCCGACAAGAAGCACAAACCAAATCCTTCTCGAATTTCAACTTAGGCAATCCTCGGACAAGATCAAGACCACTCAAGCGGGAAAGCAACTCAAAGCTCAAGTGTCCCAATCTCCTATGCCATTTCCAAAGCTCAGCCGAAACGCCAGCAACAAAGCATCGTGGAGGACCAATAGACTGGGAAAAATCGGCACGAAAGATTTGACCCTCGGGGACGATCGTACAGACAAGATCGCCTCGAGAATCAAGCACACGAGAAGCACCCGACTTGAAACGAACCTCAAAACCTTCATCAAGTAATTGAGATACTGACAACAGGTTGAAACCAAGTGACTTGACCAGGGCCACACTTCTTAAGGTCACCTTGCTACTCACCTTCACCATACCTTCCGCAAGCACTCGTCCTCTCCCATTGTCCCCAAAAGTGATGTACTCCCTCGTACTCACCGGGGTGAGGCTGGAGAACCACCCATGATCTCCGGTCATGTGTCTTGAGCAACCGGATTCGATCAACCAAAAGTCCTCCAAGCCTCCCACCTACAATCAAAAACAAGGACGAGAATGAGCAAGCGACTCAACACTGGGGTTAGTACCAAAAGAGTTAAATCAGTGCTGAGCCATTTGCTCAAAAGAAGGGTTAGCAAAATCCATCCTCCCAAAACCTCTAGGCGGAGCCCTCTCACGCCTACCACCAAAGAACCTGTCACGTCTCACTGAAGGAGTACGCGCACCACGAGGGGGAAAACGTGGCCCGTAGTCTATCTGAGACCCAAAGCTCCGATCGTGCCTCCCAAACTCGTAACGGTCACGAGAAGGAGCACGCCGAGCCAACTCACCACGCCCAAACCCAACACACCTGTCTCTCTGAGGGAACACACCTCCACCTCCACCTCCACGAGTGGGAACTGTCCCCACAAACACATCACCCCTAGGTAGAGGCCCTCTACGAGGCTCAGGCACACCACGAGCAAGGTGGTACCTGTCCTTGTTTGCCATCTCCCTAGCAAACCTCTCATCCCTCTTCCTCCAGAAATAGAACTCATCCTTGTGCCCATCCCTCCCACAATACTCACAATGGAAGCGGATTGGCACTGGCTTAGGCTGTGGCTTCTCTACAAGCTTCTCTCCAGCCTTCTCTCCTGTCTTCCCATCAAAGAGACTCCCCTGGGTGCTCACAAACTTGATGGGTTTTTGGTAGTTTTCAGCTTTGTGGGGGAACACTGGAGGATCTGGGGTTGTGTCTACCTTGTTTCTGAGATGGTTTGGCTTGGGTGCAAATTTGTTCATTGGTGTGGTATGTGGTGGAATGGGGATCTCTCCGGCTTTCTCTTCTCCCTCACAACTCTTCTCACCACACTTGTCAGCCCCCAACGCTTGACCATCAAACCTCTTGAACTGAGCCAACATCATACTCAATTGTGGCTCATGCCCAAACAACCACCCCATCATTTTTCTCAATTCATCATTTTCATCCTGCAGACGATCAACATAGTTTGCAAGTTCCATGTTTTTCAAGGCATGCATTTCACAGGTTGAACATGATGTAGGAAGAGGAGCTTTCAATGCTGCCTCAAGAGAAACAATCCTAGTGTGAGATTCATCTAGCCTAGCATGCAAAATAGGACATGAAGTACAAGCTCCTAACAAAGCTGGCCTAGACTTCAATTCATCACACTCAATCCTAACAACATCTAGTTCCTCCAAAGTAGAGGCATGCTTCTCCTTGAGAGCAGTCAAATCAGCAACAAAAACTGAGCAATCACCACAATCAATCTCATCAGACACCACAGGAGCAGACTTCAAAGCAAGTATCTCATTTCTAGCATCCACAAGCAAGGATTCAAGCTCGGCTACTTTGTCCTTAGCATCACCCAACAGAGACCTAAATTCCCTCTTCTCCTTGTTGGTCTTTCTAAGCACATCATCACGGTTATCAAGCAACTCATTGAGCCTAGCATTCTCCTCTAGCAAGAAGTTGGGATCTTGTCGTACCTCTTCATCGGAGTCGGAGTTCGAATCTGAGCTGTGCTTCCCACCCTTCTTGGAGTGCGCCATGCCGCAAAAGCCTCCTTGCGTGACGAAGCTCAGGCCGGTGATGTTCTTACCTGTGTGCCACTTGTCCTTGCGCTTTTCTTGTTCTTCCTCGCTGCTCGAGTCGGAGGAAGCATCGCTTGATGTCGAGTCGATGTCGCTCGCTCCGGCCACCATCGCTCGAGCGGTCTTCTTGTTGTGGCCGCCACTCTTCTTGTGCCTTCTCTCGCCCTTGTCCTTGTGCTTGTCCTTGTAGTCGTTCCGGGAGCGGTGCTTGTTGTAGTCATGCTTGGGCTTGCCCTTGTAGTCGTTCTTAATCTCCATGGCTCCAGGGCATTCGGCGATGAAGTGCCCGTGCTTCCCGCACCGATAGTACATCCCCGAGCTCCGCCTTGCATTCTTGCGGTTCTCGTACATCCGCCCAAACCTCTTGCACAACAAGGCGAGATCATCCTCGCTCAGCACATCAAAGTCCTCATCTGGCAAGGACACAAGACAAGACAAAGAGAAACCACCAGAGTTAGCGTTAGTCCTCGATCCTGAGACGATAGCCAATCTATGAGGATCAGTGGGGCTCTCGCTCTTGGCTCTCAAGCCACGATCGACCTCTGAAGACCTGAGCTTAGAGAACAGCTCATCAAGCGAAAGCGTATCATACGCGCTCGACTCCTCAATGGCCTCGATCTTGGCTTCCCACACGGACCTATCCAGGGCATGCAAAAGCTTGATAGCTTGATCATGATCCGTGTATGGGAGCACTATCACATTGGCCCTCATGTTGTTGACTATGCAAGTGAAGCGCTGAAACATAGCATCGATCGACTCACCGAGGAGATGAGTGAAGTTCTCGTACTCTCTCCGGTAAGTGGTAAACATCCGGGCTTGCACTTGGGCATTACCAACATGAGCATTCTTCAACTTGAGCCAAATCTTTCCGACCACATCCTCTCCGTACACTCGATCAAACTCCGAGGCACAGAGAGCACGGAACAAGTAATCAACGGCCTTGCTGTTGGCCTCAAACACGTCCCGCGATCCTGGAAGCAGAAAACTATCTGGGATGACATAATGGGGATTCTGAGTGACATCCCAGATAAGAGTTCCCTTCCCACGCAAAAACGCGCCCATGCGCCTCTCCCACATCGGGTAATTCTTGCCATCAAAGTGCGGAGGACCCGACCCCTTGCCGTAATCGCCCATCTTTGGATCTTAGACTGGTTAAAATCAAGAAGATCCGTAACCGGCTCTGATACCAATTGAAGGACCGAATCGGGTGACCAGAGAGGGGGGGGAGTGAATGGGAGCCGATAAAAATTCTTCCCTAAGGTCGAACTCAGCCTATACCCCGATTGCCACTCCACGAATCCGTGCACACAGAGGAAGCTCCAAACAAGGCACACACAAGCCTAGAAGATCAACCAAGAAGCCTAGGAGCAAAGAGCAGAAGCACCAAAGCAAGAACGAAAGGACTCAGGCACTGCTGCGAAGTCCCTAGCGGACTGTCCGGGGTGTCCAGGTGGGCCATCCGCGTGGGGGTGGTGGACCGTCCGGATGGTCACGGCGGACTGTCCTTAAAAGAGCCTGGAACCACCAGTAGCGCACCCCCGAAATTCGGACTGTCCGTGGTGAGCACGCGGACCGTCCGCCAGAAAACCGGCCACGCGGACCGTCCGTGAGACCACCGCAGATTGTCCGCCAAACGCTTTCCAGCCAAACCCTGGGATCCAACCGGATCGAAACGAAAGCGCTCAAGAGCACGCGACGAACACGAATCGAGCGAAGAACGAAAACTCCCAAAAGTAGTCCCAAAAATGACACGAAAATCACAGAGGACTAGGAGATCACCGGGACGCCGAATGCTTCCATACATCCAGAGGTCAGATTCTGCACAAGAGTCTAGCCTAAGGAATCCAGAGGGAAAAGAAGCAGTTCAGAGAAAATCTACCGGGGGAGAAAGCCCTAGAGTCCAAGAGAGAGAAATGCCATCCACCTCTTCGCTATTTATACGAAGTCCATCGGAGGGAGGTAAATGACCACGCTACCCCTACTGCTTGAAATGAAGATACAACCCCTCAGGGGCATTTTGGTCAAGTCTTCATCGAGCGGACACGCTTCCACCGCGGCCTTGCTTAGCTTCGACGCAAGCCTCGCGATCACGCCACGTGCCCCTCGCCTCGAAGCTTCCTGAAGCTCCCGAATCACCGTCTCCGTCACCTTGGGCCTCCGGACTTGGTTTTGCGGCCCAAACCAAGAAACCGTCCACCTGATGGTTTTGTGGGCAAACCACCAAACCCCGCATGCAAGCTTCGGGCTTCAACCGCTACCTTGCACCAGCCCATGTTCACGACTTCAGCCCGCCAGTCTTGCACCGCACGGCTCGCACTTGACCCCATCGGCCACCGGGTCCATCGAACCAAGCCTACTTGCCACTCCATCACCCGGAGGCCGCCACGGCTAAGGCCTTTCGCGCTTGTTCTTCACTTGCACCGACACGAGTCAAACCGTAACCTGTACCTGCACACTTAGCCAAGCATCAGTCCACACAACGTTGTCAATCACTCATGACTAAGGAGTGACCCTCCACTGGTCCTTGGACACACCTGGTCCTCAATGAGCCGACAGCGGTGGCTTTTGTCGTCGTCGTCCTCCTCCATTCCCCACTTCGTGGATGTCTTGCTCGACAACAATGCCATGCGCGCACTTGAGAAAGAAGAAGTTCTTGGTGATCTTCTTGGTCATCGGAGACGGTGGTGCTAGGGTTTTCTTGGTGGCGCGCTTGAGGAAAGTTTATGGACGAAGCTCTTGGTCGGCCGGGGATTTATAATGACAAGATGGGGAATCATCAGGCGGCTGGTCTTCCCACTACGACACGCCACTAGACCTCAGAACACGTGTACGCTGTGGAGACGTGTTCACTAACCAAAGTCGCCAATGACTCACCATTGTTTTGGGCAAAAGACTATTACATATATAACGCACACACAGATGGATTGATTATTATGTATCTTAAATAAATGGATTTATTTGCTTTCGTGTTGCGGCACAAAATCAAAGTTAATAAGGAAGTTACGATCTGCGTCGAAGTGGTGCATGCGTGGATAAAAAAACCGCTATTCGCTGGAAACCGATCACAAAGGAAACGATTCTCATTTCTTCTTTTAATCTGCAATCAAATTTTGTGCCACATCTTTCTCGGTCATACGCAGTCCAAATTTGATAATTTTTTTCTAAAGTGTATATTTCATTAATTTCTCGGTCACGTATTTCTCGGTCATACGTAATCCAAAATCGCCATCTTTTCATTAATTTCATTGTTTAGTGTATATTTCTGTTTCGTGAGTAATGTTTTTATGCCTTATCTTGTACTTTAGAAGTACAACATAGAAATAATATTCGTTTTACACAACCATTACTAATGAAACTTTGTATTTCGTAATCTTAAGGTGAAGACAAGGTTGTGTTAAAATTTCAAATGTATATGAGTTCGAACATGTTGTAAAGTGTGGAAAACTTCAATGTTGAAGTAACATTCTAGGAAACTATGTGAGAGATGTACACATTTTTACACAAGTATGATCTTCCTTTATCAAAACCATTTGAAATTTTTATGACAAGTTTAGGGGCCCAAATTATGTTGTCAAGTCAATTTGTAGAATTTTTGGACCAACCTAAGACGTTATTAGAATTATTATATCACAAACATGAGATAAAAATTCGATTTTTAATAATTTTGGTTACACAAGTGTGGCTGTTGATACTTTCTTCAAATACTAAATGCCAAACTATGAATTGTTCGTAATTTTTATGAATTTTTAGGAGCTATTTTATGAGCTCTAATATTTCAGGGAAGCAAGTTTCATTTCAAAAAAATAGTGTCTGGCCCACGTGTCAGCGTCAGCAGCCTATATAACAAAGATAACCGTTGCCTGCCCGCCCGGACCCACCTGACAACAAAGGAGACGCGGGTTCTCTAACCCGCGTCGGCAATGACTCTCCATTTTGCAAAATGAATATCCATCTGCCCCGGCTCACACTGAATGGATAAGCGCAGCACACACGACACTTTCCTCATTTCTCGCTAGGGTTAGCGGAGGTGAGCGGAGGCGGCGCCGGCGAGTGTTGACGGCTGATTTTCACTCACTTCTTACCCAACAAACATGTACCTTTTGGCATGGAAAATGATCATCAACACTAGAATAGGGCTTAAACTAATCATTTCCACAAGTGTTGGTGATTATGAAAATACAGGTAAATAGCACTAGAAAGAGGAGTAAAAGCATAAGTCTTTGATCCAAGCATTTCAAGTCCAGCCAATGAAGGGATGCCACCTAGGATTCCCCTGCATCACTGACGTCATCAATCCAAGAGAAGTGAGCCCGACGAATCACGAAGCGCCACATGGACATCACATGGATTCAAGGGCCCACTTATCCGCCTAAACTGTCGGGAAACTTGGCATGCACGGAGGACAGGCATCAGGGCCCACCAGTCAGCAACCACAAGGAAGCCCAGGGTGCCACGTGGCCCCTAGGGTTCGGCCGAACCCTAGATCGGCCGAACCGACCTTGGTTCGGCTGATCTAGGCCCTCCATGTGTCACCTCCGGATTGGCTCCTGGTTGTAGCTCCGGACATTTAGGGGCACTTGGAGCCCCGAAGCAAGCATCTTCCCCCTCTATAAATAGGAGGGTAGGGGCTCCATTTTGGAACACACTCTTCTCCTCCTCTTCATTTTGGCTTGGAGCCTCTCTCTTTAGGAGAGGAGAGCTCTTTATATAGGATTAGTGCTAGGAAGTGAGGTGGGAGGCTTGAGGCCATGTCATGATCCATGACATCTTTCTCAAGAACGATCCTCAGCGGTGCCTTTGTTCTTCAACTAGACTAAAGTGAGTATTTCGATATTTCCTATTTAGACTAAAGTCATATGCATGCTTAGAATGCTGTGTTCTTGTGTTCTTTGTTTGTTCTCGGTTTAGAGGCTTGTGTTCTTCGAACACAACCCTTTCGATCCAGTAGACTTAGATCATAAGTTTGCATCTATTTTTCCTGCCTGTCTAATTAGAGTAAAGTGAAGCTCCTGCATGTCTCTAGTTAGATCAAAGTGCATTCGTGATCTTGCATTAGTGATAGAGCATACCTTGAGCTAGTGCCAGTATCTCCCTCGCGGATTCGTAGGAATAGTGAGTGGTGTAGACGAGGTGTCTGGACCATAAGCTACCCTTCGAAGGCCACGTACGATCGTAGCGTAGAGGTAGGCCACAGTGGTGAAAGCCTGTTGGACCCTTTGTCAACCCTCTTACGTTGCGTACCGAGTTGGGCTCGAGCCAGCACAAAGGCCGTGTGCCTGGTGCCCGAAGTGAGTGTTATACCTGAGAGAACGTAACTAGACTCTGCGCTCGGTCCGAGCAGATCGTTTCTACCTATCCTATCAATCAGTGCTGTGTCCTTGGATCATCTATACTAGAGTAGGAGATAGAGCACACCGTTCCTTGGATTCGATACCCGATGGGAATACTCATTCTCCTAGGGAGAAGTGCTACAACAGTGTATCCGTGTGCTTGCGGATTCGTTCGCACTCGTTAGTGTACCTGGGAGTTTCTTACACACTCACGCCAGTGCACCAGTGGTGGTGACGTTAAGAAACGCCAACAAGCATTTCTGGCGCCGTTGCCGGGCAACGGTTGCTGTATCTATCTTCGAACCTAGTGGTCCTCGTATTTATCTTTTTCGTTTTCTTCTACCTTTACCTCTGTTACCCATTAGATATCCTTTTTATTCCTTTTCTTCTACCTTTACCCCCGCTACCCATGGTGAAGCTTTCCTGTAAAAGCATCACTACCCCCAGGGATGAGCCCCCAGAGCCACCACCTTTGGTGCACCTTTTTCTCACATCTGGCTGTGAGCCTCTCCCTGCAACTATCGATCTTGTTCGATGGACTATCTTCTCTGGTCTATCGAGCGAAAACCCATATTACCATCTTCGTGACTTCGAGAATTTGTGTTCTCTTATCTACACTATGGATATGACGTTGGATACCTTCAAGTGGAAGTTGTTTTCGTACTCCCTTGTAGGGAAGGCAGAACAATGGTACACATACACCGTAGGTAGCGTGAACGATAGTTGGGGGGAGCTTAGAGACAAGTTTTGTCTTGAGTTCTTCCCTCCATCTCGTGTTGCTGCTCTACGGGAAGATATCCGTTGTTTTCGATAGAAAGAGAAGGAAATGATAGACACGGCCTGGGCTAGATTTACATGCTTAGTGTATTGTGGACCGCCCTTGTCGATACCTGATTCTCAGTTGCTTCGCAATTTTTATGATGGTCTCGACAAAAGGTCTGTCTGTCGTCTCGACCACGGAAAACCATTTCTTGAAAGGGGACCAGCTGAAGGTATGGAGTTCCTGAACTCCTACTTCGAAGTTGATCCCAGATCCTACCGAGAGGAATCCGAGTCGAGCCATGAGAGTCCCTCAACATCCAAGTCTGAGCCTTCATCTTCCGAATCCCAAGACTTGTCTTTCGAGCCCTCTCATGAACCCCGAACACCAAAGGAAGAAGAAATTCAACCTTCGGTGTTCACTTGCAAATTCGAGGATCCCTATTCTGTCCATACCGATCATTCTAGAAATCTTTCGACAGAACCTTCCCTTAGGCCTGCGGTGCCACCTCTACCTCCTGATCCTCCTGACGAAGCATATCCTGAGGAGGCCATGAGGGAGGAATGTTCAGAGGGAGTGACACATTTTTCCGAAGCAATTTCGAATAGTTCACCTTCTCTGGTTATCCCTTGCTCTATCAGAGGCACGGCCGTAGAGGCCCATTATAACCCCCTCATGGAGGTTAACATTTTGCCATGGCACTTAGCGGAAACTCTTTTGGGCAGAGTCCCGCTAGCACCATCCGACATGCTCCTCAAGACTTGTCCCTTTGGACACGTTCTTGAATGTCGGGGGATTGCAAGTGCCGTGCCGCTTATCAGAGACGGGATCGAGGCTACCTTAGACTTTCACATCTTCGATGTCCTTGATCTTGATCTTCTCCTAGGCTCCCCTCTGGAGCAGCTCTTCGATACATCTTTAGGGAGCCTAGATGATAAGCTTAGGGGAGTCGCTTCTGCCACTGCTACCCCTTGTCAGGGACATCCTGTGGCAAAGCCTTTTCCTCAGCGAAACCCGCTCAAGAAGACGACGCATACATCTCCGTTCGCATCATCTGAGCCCGTTCTCATTAAGGTTGTAGAATGTTCTACCCCTCATGAGGATGACTCGGGAGACTCTCTTTACTCTTGTGAAGGCGAACGATCATCACCACTCATGACCGAGTTTCAGCCTCTTCCCGCTGGCCTGCGTCATGTTGCTTTCGATCTTGATCGAGAGTCAACATCGAGCTTCCACGATGACTCTCTTGAGATGGAGAATTCATGGGCCATAGAACCTGTCGAGGCACTGACTCTGGAGTCCGGAGGAAAGGATTCCACACACGAGCATGGTGGCTTCACTCTTGATGCACCATACAGACCATGCTCGCATTATGTTCCTCCAGAGTCAGACATGCTTAGTGCGCTGAGCACGCATGAGGGCTGCAATCACCTTATGGTCCTCTTTTGTAGAAAGTTCAGAAGGTTGGTTGTAGATGTATATGTCTATCATAAGCATATCAGATTTCGTGTGTGCACTGTGGCACTAACCTTGCAGCTAAAGCTTCACTGATACATCAAGGATTGGTGGTGAGACAGGAATGACACCACCAACGATAGCTGCAAAATGAAGTTCCCAAGGTCGAGCTTATGACCTTAAATAAACAAAGCACTCCCAGGAGATAGCCTGGATTATGTTAGGTTTTATTTCCCTTTTCGAATAAAAGTAAGAACATGTTTTTAGGATAAGTTGTCCTTCGGGTATTTTTGGTCACTAACCTTTTAGGTGGAGATTGAGAAGAAAGATGGACAGGTAATGCCTACGAACATGTGGGCCACATCATTTGCAACACCTAGATACGCTTTAGTGAGGGAACGTTTACAAAAGGAAGCTTGATCACCACACACTTGAGTTTTTTTTGCCTAGCAATGAAAACTTCAAGTGTGGGGGAGGTATGTGAGCATCCTGAGTAAAGTTCCTCCTCTACCAAATCTTATCCTGGTGTGAAGATGATGTCAGTTCTTGCATCTTGCCCACTAGCTAGGTAAGTCCTGCTTTTGACATTAAACAAAGCCCTTCCGGGAGGCTCCCGAGGTTCACCGTCTTATGCTCATGCTTATGTCCCTTGTTGATGATAGCTTGATCATGCTTTCATGACTCCTTTATCTTTGTTCATATGCTTTGGTTTGAATGTTTGAGTATACACGCATTCATAGATTGTTTTAAATTAAGCATGGTGCTTAGGTTAAAATTGTCTTCTTCAATCAAAACAAGACATGGTGTCGAGTTTTGATTGATGAACCTTAGAGTTATATTTTCATAGATCTTGGTTGCATATATGCTGACTAACCCCTGTAGAAAATTGTCAAATTTGAATGGGTAAGTCATTGAGCTAAATCCAAATGGGAAGGTAAGATGAGGTGTCAGATTCATGTTGCACATCATGCAAAGGTGGTACATATGACCTCTCAAAGGTCCAAGGTAAGTATATTCCCCTTTGTGTATGAAATGTAATGTTGATCTAACCCTTTCGAGCAAATGACATGGTGACAATAAAAATAAAACAAAAACAACAAAAATATTTGAATTTGAATAAAGGCTCTATGGTTCTTGAACCAGTAGAGTCCCTCTTTTGTTTTCACTTTTTGTTTAAAGAACAAGCACCAGGTTCAAGCACTAGTGTGGGGGAGTTCTCTAGAACTCATCATCGACATATCCACTCGAGAACTCCCACACAGGCGCTGCACAACATCGACTGCGCCTTCATGACAAGAGCAAGGTAAACTAGAGTGAGTCGGCTGCCTTATGGTCAGCCGAATCACCACTAGTCTCCCTTGATCTCTTAGCCTTCATAAGCGATGGTATGTGCACCCTCTATCTCACTCTATCCTTATACATGAGTTTGTTTGAATTTCAATTCATATCCTTTATATCAAACTCAATGGTTGGTGCTATGCTTGCTCTACATGGTTCCTGTGGTTGGCTTGCATATGTTTTACTCCTTACTCATCATCTTATGCTTGTGAACAAATATCATTAGGGAACTCATGCTTATCTAAGTAGTTGGTGTTTGTGATATGGTTTGATGATATGATCTTCGCTCTTTATGTTTGAGTGCTTGGGAGTTTTATTTGAAAAAAATCATAAAAACCCTTTGCAAAGCTCCTCTTTGATATGCCACCGTCCCACTAGAGCCATATGATATTCATAGTTGAAAACCTTCTACTCATATGCTGCTTGTTATTGCATTGAGCTTTGTCAAATTCTGTGATCCTTGTGAGAATTCTTTTCATGACTTTCATGATCAAGATTCATGTGCACACCCTCATATCCCCCTTGCTATGCTTCTACACTGGAAGTTAGCATTGTATCACTCATCCGTTTCATAAAAATAAAGCTCCCAATGTGGTGTGACATCTCTCTCCAAAAGTACCCTTCAAAAGAGGCATGGGCTATGAAAAAAAAGAGACACATGCTCAAAGCATGATGAAAAAAAAAGAAAAAAAAGTGGAAAGAAAGAATAGCCCATGTCCAAAAAAAAGAAAAAGAAAAAAAGAAGGGAGAAATAGGAGAGAGATGAGATCATGCAAAAAGGAGTTCCATAACTAGATGGTAATAACTAGTATCCATTCCGGAGCTAGTGTCCACCTTACCATCTACCAACATTCATCATATACGTATGGTAATATCTAGCACCTATTCCGGGCCTAGTATCCACCTTACCAAACTCACCATACCCATACACATGCACATCTTGATCTGATTGTACGATTTGATTTTCTCTGTGGATCTAGTCTTTGACTTTGCAATACATGTGATGCAAGTATGCCTTATCCTCTATCCTACCCTAAGCTCCACATATAGCCATCATTAGAAATAGGGTGAAGATAGGCAATCTAATGCTTTGGTGAGGACATATACCCATTGAGTGATCTGAGAGAATCAATGAGGAGCTAAGCAAGGTTTGTTTTCGAAAATTTATTGCAAAACCCCAAGTTACTTAACATGATGAGCAGGAGTGACTTGATTCATGACCGTTCCATCCCTCAACTGCCCAAGATAGCATGATAGACACATCAGAGTTCACAAGTATGAGGTGTGGTTTGGAATATCTTTTATGCTCGTTTCATACCTTTGGATATCATGTCTCACTTTGATCTTGTTCTTCCCTTCACTCGGGACAAGCGAAGGTCGAGTGTGAGGGTATTTGTTGACGGCTGATTTTCACTCACTTCTTACCCGACAAACATGTACCTTTTGGCATGGAAAATGATCATCAACACTAGAATAGGGCTTAAACTAATCATTTCCACAAGTGTTGGTGATTATGCAAATACAGGTAAATAGCACTAGAAAGAGGAGTAAAAGCATAAGTCTTTGATCCAAGCATTTCAAGTCCAGCCAATGAAGGGATGCCACCTAGGATTCCCTGGATCACTGACGTCATCAATCCAAGAGAAGTGAGCCCGACGAATCATGAAGTGCCACATGGATTCAAGGGCCCACATATCCCCCTAAACTGTCAGGAAACTTGGCATGCACAGAGGACAGGCATCAGGGCCCACCAGTCAGCCACCACGAGGAAGCCCAGGGTGCCACGTGGCCCCTAGGGTTCGGTCAAACCCTAGATCGGCCGAACCGACCTTGGTTCGGCTGATCTAGGCCCTCCACGTGTCACCTCCGGATTGGCTCCTGGTTGCAGCTCCGGACATTTAGGGGCACTTGGAGCCCCGAAGCAAGCATCTTCCCCCTCTATAAATAGGAGGGTAGGGGCTCCATTTTGGAACACACTGTTCTCCTCCTCCTCTTCATTTTGGCTTGGAGCCTCTCTCTTTAGGAGAGGAGAGCTCTTTGTATAGGATTAGTGCTAGGAAGTGAGGTGGGAGGCTTGAGGCCATGTCATGATCCATGACATCTTCCTCAAGAACGATCCTCAGCAGTGCCTTTGTTCTTCAACTAGACTAAAGTGAGTATTTCGATATTTCCTATTTAGACTAAAGTTGTTTGCATGCTTAGAATGCTGTGTTCTTGTGTTCTTCGTTTGTTCTCGGTTTAGAGGCTTGTGTTCTTCGAACACAACCCTTTCGATCCAGTAGACTTAGATCATAAGTTTGCATCTAGTTTGCCTGCCTGTCTAATTAGAGTAAAGTGAAGCTCCTACATGTCTCTAGTTAGATCAAAGTGCATTCGTGATCTTGCAAGAGTGATAGAGCATACCTTGAGCTAGTGCTAGTATCTCCCTCACAGATTCGTAGGAATAGTGAGTGGTGTAGACGAGGTGTCTGGACCATACGCTACCCTTCGAAGGCCATGTACGATCGTAGCGTAGAGGTAGGCCACAGTGGTGACAGCCTGTTGGACCCTTTGTCAACCCTCTTACGTCGCGTACCGAGTTGGGCTCGAGCCAGCACAAAGGTCGTGAACCTGGTGCCCGAAGTGAGTGTTATACCTGAGAGAATGTAACTAGACTCTGCGCTCGGTCCGAGCAGATCCTTTCTACCTATCCTATCAATCAGTGTTGTGTCCTTGGATCATCTATACTAGAGTAGGAGATAGAGCACACCGTTCCTTGGATTCGATACTCGACGGGAATACTCATTCTCCTAGGGAGAAGTGCTACAACGGTGTATCCGTGCGCTTGCAGATTCGTTCGCACTTGTCAGTGTACCTGGGAGTTTCTTACAGGCTCACGCTAGTGCACCAGTGGTGGTGACGTTAAGAAACGCCAACAGCGAGGTGAGCGGAGGCGGGGAGACGACGATGAGCGCCGGTGAGGGGCCAAGCAGCGGACGACCTTGCACATCATGGATGGAGGAGGAGAAGCCAAACATGATGCGGTGCCGCAACTGGATCCGCGCGTGTGCCGGCGAGATGGCAGCAAAGACGAAGACGAAGATGAGCCTCGGAGAGGGGCCAAGCGGTGGTGGAGCGAACTCAAAGCCGGAGATGAGCGTCCTCGACTGGATCCTCTCAGGTTCCGACGAGGGGCCAAGCAATGGCATGGAGGAGCGTGCCAGCGAGGGGGCAGCGAAGATGGCGAGGCACCTGCCTCACGTCTGCAACCACAAATGTCTTGCAACGACGAAGAGACGTCGAGGGAGCGGCAAAGGTGTAGAGGACCTCATATCCGACTTTGGCAATGACCACGGCGACAACGAGGCAAGTTTCTCTGAATCACAGTGCCTTTTACTTGTTCTATAGATGGAGCAACTTGAGCTTGAGCTTGATCAAGTTAGTGCCTATGATGATTACTTTGCTTATGATTATGACTATGATTTGGTCTTACATGCTTGTCATGATCTTATACTATGTTCTGAGGCAAATCAGTTCTGAACTAAGTTCTTCTTGTACTTGTCACCCTGCTAGGATAATTTTTCAAGTTCTTATACTTTGCCTATGATGATTACTATGCCTAATACTGCTCGTTATGATCTTATACTACTCCAAGTTCTGAGGCAATTTAGATGTGAACTAAGTTCAGCTTATACTTTGCAAGTTCTGAGGAAAATTAGTTCTGAACTATGTTATGCTTATACCATGTTTAACCTTATTTTAGCAAACACTCTTCTACCCGTGAGCAGAACTTGAGACACTACTAAACCTTCAAATCTGGGAATATGTGAAAGCTGAGGTTGATAATATGACGAAGAAATGCACATCCTCCTCAAAAAGGCTACATTCATGAGGAGGTACATGTTTGTGGCTGAACAAAATCTGGAGCCCATGGAAGATGCGCTCGTAGTGTTTCAAGATACCTTGGTTGCATTTGAAGAGGCTGCAAAAAAGCAAACCTTAGTTGAAGACACCATGCTTTTGTTGATGTTCAAGGTGGCATGCTTTTGTTGATGTGCATGGTCAGATAGCATGACCATTGTAAAAATGTGATGGGCAAGTTAAGGCCTAGCTAGATGAACAAGTTAACTATTTTAATAATTATGTATATCTATGTGGATCTATGTGGACAAGTTATGATGTCTGTTTTGTCTCAAAAGATATGTGTTGATTATGCCTGTATGTCGAAATGGGAGCCCTGAGAGATCGAGCTGACATGTCAATTAAGACAAACACAAAGGAGACTACACAGGATGGTTAATCTGCATCGCCTTTGCCCCTCCAAACCGACGAGGAGGAGTCGGCCCCACGCGCCGCCCCCTACATTGGAGGCACGGTTTGGCTAATCCACGTATCATTTGTTCCCAATGTTTGACCAACGCTACTCTCCCCTGCCACTCTGCCATTCTGCCTTCCTTCTCAAACCTTCTACCTTCCTCGTCTCTGCCGCCTTCTCTCCCCTTCTCCTTCCTCGTCTCCGTTGCAGAGATGACCGGCACAAAGCAGTCATTCTGCTGCGACTCAAGAGGGAGGTTCTACAGCGAGGAGGAGAAGGCCCAGCCTGCCGCCCCCACCCCTGCTAAGAGAGTGAGGTTCTGCAGTGAAGAGGAGTCGCCCCTATGCGCCACCCCCGTGCGGCTTTCTCGATACTCCAAGGGAGAGGTCGGTACTTCGTCGGCTGGGAGGAGGAGGCCGTACACGCGCGCAAGCGCCAAGGGGGTGCACTCCTACGACGCCCGGAGGCAGAGGCCGAGCCTTCCTCGGGCCGGAGGAAGAAGCCGTGCACACTCGGCAAGGGGGTGGATCAGGCCGAAGACGTCGAGGTCGTACACCTCGTGTCCAGCGAGGACGACTACCCCGACGCCGGCGAAGACTCCGGCCACCCCCTTCCAGTCGACGAGGCAGACGATTCTAAAAGCCATGAGGCAAGTTCGAGTTTGGTAGTTTCTATTTTGTTCTAGGTTTCGAGTAGAAATTTTGTTAACTGCAGAGGCTATAGGTTTATGCTTGAAGTTAGGTTTATGCTTGAAATTGAATTCCTGGTACTCATCATATGCTCCTCACAAAAATGTTGAAATCATTCTATATACTGCTTCAATTTCTAAATCTTCATGCTCAGCGACTTTTATTAACTGGAAATCTAGTGCCTTCATTGATCAATGGTTCTAGTGCATCAACTTTCAAATGTTTTAGGAAGTTGTTGTACCAGCTGTAGCGAACATGGCCTCATATGCCATTTGTTCAAGTTGATTTTGGTGATTCATGATAACACAAGCAATAGGACTAACCATATTGTCTAGCATGTCATTGTAGACATTTCTAGGTCCCATGGATGCAAAAATACCACATGTCAAAATGAGAAAATAGTATATATTTTGAGGCTACAAACCGTAGAAGAAGAAGAAAAGAAATGACACTGTCAGATGAACCGACGGTACCTTGGAAGACAGCGTCGGTGCAATGGCCGGATGAACTGGTACCCTACATGAAGAAGGCTCAGTTTACACAGACCGTCGGATGAACTGATGGTATGCTTTTTAGTTGCATCGGATGAAGTCCTGGAGAAGAAGCAGCTAGGTCAGTAGCACCGGATGAACCGACGGTCCATTTGTAGGAGCCGTCAGTCTAACTGATGATCAGTTTGATTAAGATAAAGACAGCCGAAGTCAGAGCTCTTCAACACCGGATGAACCGACGGTGCGTCGGTCAATGCGCAGGATGATTTGTGTCAACGTTCAAGTGAGGTGGAAGGCCAAGGGCTAGTAGACCCGGATGAACCGACACCCAAGAAAAGCATAGCGTCAGATCATCCGATGGTACATTTCTCGGCAGCTTTTGGCCAATGGCTAGTTTGTTGGCTTAGGCTATTTATACCCCTTCCACCCTGTCATTTGAGCTTGCTAGGGTGTGTGGAAGTGTAGAGGAGTCCAAGACACATTGAAGATCATATCCAAGCCATCCAAGTGCTAAATTGCTCATCCAAAGACTTGCACATGCTTTGTGTGTGTGCTTAGTGCTAGGCTTAGCTTAGAGCTGAGTGAGTGCAAGGTGTGCCTACCTTGTGAGGTGATTCTTGAGTGGATCAAGCTGTACAAGGTGTGCTGGAAGCCTTGGAGCCTAAGTGGCTCTTCGGTAATCATCTTTGACCCTCCGGCTTGGTGTGGAACGGCGAGGACACTTTGTGCGGGGGACGTGGAGACCCCCTTCCTTGGTGGAGAAGCTCCTTAGTGGAGACGGCATCAAGGTGACCAAGAGATCTTGGCGAGTGCCTTTATGGTGGATCCTAAGTGTTGCTCTTGGGAGAGACTTGGTGATCGGGAAGCAATACTCTTCTGTGGAGTGCTTCAACAACGTGGACTAGGGGTGGCTTAGTGCCTACCGATACCACATGATAAATCGCGTATCAAGAGTTTGCTTCCTCTCATCCCTCTTTACATTTCCACATTACATTCTTGTAATCCTTGCTTGCCTTTACTTTCCTAGAGTAGTATCTTGCTAGGTTTGGCTACTGGTTGCAAAACTTGTTTTGGGATGGGAGTTTCACACTAGAACAACCGTAATTGCACATCTAGGTAGTATGTTCTAGTTTATGTTTTGAGCAAATAGTGATAACCCTAGGCTTAAGGTTTTAAGTTGCCTAATTCACCCCCTCCCCCTCTTAGGCTACAAGCATACGATTACCTTCCAATTGGTATCAGAGTCATGACTCACTTCCTTCACAAGGATTTGCCAATTCGATTGGCAATTTGTGAAAATCGGCTCATTCGATCGGTTAGGCTTCACCGCCTAGTGAGTTTTTCTTTAGAGGATGAAAGGGGTGGATACCTTAGGTTTGGCTCCATGTTTCGATGCCACGGGTATCCTCATTGGAAGGTCCTCATGGAAGCTTTATTTACAAGCTAAGGATCTTGATGTTTGGAGGGTGCTAAAAAATGATACAAAAAAGGAAAAACAATTTGATGTTATTGCAAAGAGTATCATTTTAACCCCTCTAGATGTAGGTGTTTTCAATAGAGTTTTTACTAGTAAAAATACTCATGTGCTATGGAATACCATCAAGGAACAAAATGATGGTTCAAAAGAAGTAGCTAATGAACGCTACGGTTGTCTCCTTGAGGAATTCAATAGCTTTAAGCAACTTGGGAATAAAAATTCCAAATGTATGTACTCACGCCTAAATGTTCTTGTCAATGAGATTAATTCTTTAGGTGTGAAGGACATCACGGACTTGAACATGAACTGCAAGATCCTTCAAAGTCTCAGGAAGCCCGAATATGACATGGTGAAAGCTATCATCTATGAGAAGAAGCTTGAAGAGTAGAAGCTATCTCAAATCTTAAGCAAGATCATGGCACATGAATTACAAATCTTGCCCAAGTCCAAGATAGCTTCCAAGGATGGGCTCAAGACAAAAGAAGAACCAAACGTTGAGCTCAAGACAACACCCCAAGAACCATCTTCTCCAACCGCAAGCCATGCTCTTTCAAGCCGACAAGAGAAGAAGATGAGAAGGATGTTAATTCATGGAAGTTCAAGTGAAGATGGTGATGGTGATGACGAAGAAGGATCATCAAGTGATGAAGAGGTCGAGTCGATGGTTTCCATGTACGTGAAGAAGATCTTCAAGTATGTGAAGAAAATCAACATGTACGGCTACAACGTCCACTTGAGAGAAGGACGTCATCATCAACACATCAAGTTCTCCAAGATCAAGTGCAAGAAGAAGGTGGTCAAGGAGAGGAAGCCAAAGCAAGAAGCATACACCACCATTTGTGAGTGGAGAAGTGGTGGAGAATCAAGTTCTTGTAGCTCAAGTGATGAATCAAGCAAGAGCTTCACCACCCGCTTCATGCAAGGTCCCCTATCATCATCACACATGTGCCTTATGGCCCAAGGTATGGAAAGCAATGTTAGTGATGATGAATCCGATGCCACTTCCATTGATGATCTTGTTGAGCTAGTCCATGAGCAAAAACGAATCCTAGAGAAACAAGCTAATGAAATCAAAGAACTCAATGCTCTCAATGATCTTAATGCTACCCTTGCTACAAATTATGAACATTTGTTGTGAAAATTCAAATTGCTTAGCAAGGAGCATTATGAGTTAAAATCTAAGCTTGAGAGTATTGAGATTAAAACAAATGATTCCTTTGAGCTTGATGAATCATCTATCCCTTGTGCAATTCCTATATCCAAGATAGGTGCTTCAACTTCTTGCATTGATTTAATTGATGAATCTTGCTCACCACCTTGCTATGAGAGTGTTGTTGTAGAAACATGTGATGATCCCATAGGCAAGGAGAATGATGTGCTCAAGTAAGAAGTGAAATGGCTCCAAGAAAAGTTGGCAAGGCTAAAGGGCAAGGCCAAAGAGGAACAAGTGGAAGTCTCTCAAGACATGAAGAGCAACGTCCAACATTCTCAAGATAACCGTGATCACATGGTGAAGAAGCTTAAGAAGGGCTCAACCGTGACTTGCTAAAAGTGTCATGGAGAAGGGCACAAGTTCTACAAATATCCTCAATATGTCAAGAAGATGGACAAGGGTGAGAAGAAAAAGATAAACACCACCATCAAGAGCTCCCTCATCTACACCAAGCCCAACCGCAAGAACAAGATCAAGAGCAACTCCTGTGTCATCAAGAAGAAGGCTAATGGCAAGGTGGCGCACACAAGGTTGGGAAGATGAAGGAGTGGAGTTGGAACCAACCCATTTGGGTGCCCAAGGAAGTCATCACCAACTTGAAGGGGCCTCAAATGGTTTGGGTTCCTAAGGCCACGTGAAGGCCATGAGTTCGGGGACTTGGGAGGCTTGACACAAAGAAGATGAGAAGATTCAAGTCTAGAAGCCAAGCTTGCAAGATTGGACATGTGTTGCCCAAGCTCCCCGGTTGAGGTAATGGAAACTATAACTCATCTTATGTATCATTGTATCTCCATTGCCTTGTCTAGGTTGCATTTGTTGCTATGCCTAGTTGTTTACATATGGTAGGTTGCTTATGTCATGTGCTAACTCATGAGCAACCTACATGGTTTGATGAGTGTGTAGGAAATCCACACTTGTTTCTTTCATGATGCATGTTTTCATATATATCTCTTTGCATCATGAGCAAGCTATAGGGTTAGCTTCCCTCCTTGTTATCATAAACAATGTGCATACATTTGGTTGGTGATTCAAACAATAAATGCACACATTTAGGGGGAGCTCATCCTATGGTTTGTTTGTGGGACTAACATTGTTTCAAGCTTATTGTGTGTAGTCCCTTGTTGGCATGCTCCGGTGCGGTGTCTCATTCTAAAAGAATGCTATTTCACTCTAAATATGATCTAACATCTCTAAGAGAGTGCATATAGCAATATGAGCTTCATGCTATTGAGTCATGACCTTGGGAGCTTATGTCTCATATAAGTTTAAAGGCAATGAACTCATACATTCATAATCCTTGTGGTACCCTAAGTGTCTACTTTGCAAGCTTCTTCCAAGTGGTGTCATCTCTAAATGATATCATTTCCAAGTGGCTTATCTCAATGTGGTGCCAACAAGGTAGAGAGGAACTACCCCCGGAGGTATGCAATGCTCAAAATCTACAAGTGGTAATGTTACAAGAACTCTCTTGTCTTATCTCTTGTCTTTTAAGCTACCTCCTTGCATGATATGCTCTAAGCTTCCTTGTCTTACAAGTGCTTTTAGTCGTCCAATTGTTTTTCACACTATTATATTGTGCACACACTTAGGGGAAGCTTAGTTTGTATCATGCTAGTCTCATGACCTTGTGATCCACCTTAGTTATTTGCACATGTGGTATCTTCATTGATATCATACATATGGATCATGGTTCATGCGGCTTTCTCTCATGCATTTAACATTTCTCTTTAAGCTATGATTGCTAGGACTTGCTAAATTTCTCCCTGCTTTTGTTTTGGACACTTTTTGGAGATTTTATTCCAAAGGGGGAGAATTTGAAGCCAAAGCAAGCTATGTGTTTCCAAAGGGGGAAGAAGCAAGCTATGTGTGAACATATAATTGTATCAAGAGCGTTGAGATCAAGGAAGTTGTATTTGTCATTGTATCTTGTGCCAAATCTCTATCTTTATGATACTTTAAAAAAAGTTATGAGGGGTTGAAGAAGTCTTTACCCATGAGTTCTTCTTTTCACAGCTAAAAAATAATGATTTGCAGGAGCGGGTGACAAAGAGGTGTGGATCGCTTACATGGTAAGAAATGTTTCATACATGAACAATTTTTGGAACACTAAACGATCTTAAATAAAAACCTATCAACTACAAAGTTGTAGATTTTGCCAAGACCTAAATTTTGAAGTAAATTTTATGTTCGTCCAAAATTATATAAATTTTGAAGTAAATTTTATACTCATGCATTCACATATACATCTACACATATACTCCTATATTCAAATATATACATATATACTCATATACATGTCGTATACTGATACACATACTCATATGTTCATACGTATTATAGACTAACACACATAATAAATAGCGCATCTTAGGTGAAAATTTTATGCACTAAAAATTTATAGATCTCATACATATTATAGAGATTCTCTCTCCTTAAAATTATTTGGAAAATATAAAAAATTATCAATTTCAAAACTAGAGAACTTATATTGATTTTTGGGGTATTAAACGATCTCATGTGTAAAAGTTATCAACTATAAAGTTTTAGATCTTGTTGAGATATGTAATTTTGACACAAAGTTTTTCGGAAGCCTTGGAGCCTAAGTGGTTCTCCGGTAATCGTCTTCGACCCTCTGGCTTAGTGTGGAGCGGCGAGGACACTTTGTGCGGGGGACGTGGAGACCCCCTTCCTTGGTGGAGAAGCTCCTTAGCGGAGACGACATCAAGGTGACCAAGAGAGCTTGGTGAGTGCCTTTGTGGCGGAGCCTAAGTGGTGCTCTTGGGAGATACTTGGTGACTAGGAAGCAATACTCTTGTGTGGAGTGCTTCAGCAACGTGGACTAGGGGTGGCTTAGTGCCTACCGATACCACATGATAAATCGCGTGTCAAGAGTTTGCTTCCTCTCATCCCTCTTTATGTTTTCGCATTACATTCTTGCAATCCTTGCTTGCCATTACTTTCCTAGAGTAGTATCTTGCTAGGTTTGGCTATAGGTTGCAAAACTTGTTTTGGGATGGGAGTTTCACACTAGAACAACCGTAATTGCACATCTAGGTAGTATGTTCTAGTTTATGTTTTGAGCAAATAGTGATAACCCTAGGCTTAAGGTTTTAAGTTGCCTAATTCACCCCCTCCCCCTCTTAGGCTATAAGCATACGATTACGTTCCAATTGGTATCAGAGTCGGGACTCACTTCCTTCACAAGGATTCACCAAATCGATTGGCAATTTGTGAAAACCGGCTCATTTGATCGGTTAGGCTTCACCGCCTAGTGAGTTTCTCTTTAGAGGATGAAAGGGGTGGATACCTTAGGTTTGGCTCCACGTTTCGATGGCACGAGTTATCCTCGTTGGAAGGTCCTCATGGAAGCTTTTATTTACAATCTAAGGATCATGATGTTTGGAGGGTGTTAAAAATGATACCAAAAAGGAAAAACAATTTGATGTTATTGCAAAGAGTATCATTTTAACCCCTCTAGACGTAGGCGTTTTCAATAGAGTTTTTACTAGTAAAAATGCTCATGTGCTATGGAATACCATCAAGGAACAAAATGATGGTTCAGAAGAAGTAGCTAATGAACGCTATGGTTGTCTCCTTGAGGAATTCAATAGCTTTAAGCAACTTGAGAATGAAAATTCCAAATCTATGTACTCACGCCTAAATGTTCTTGTCAATGAGATTAATGCTTTAGGTGTCGAGGACATCACGGATTTGAACATGAACCGCAAGATCCTTCAAAGTCTCAGGAAGCCCAAATATGACTTGGTGAAAGCTATCATCTATGAGAAGAAGCTTCAAGAGTTGAAGCTATCCCAAATCTTGAGCAAGATCATGGCACATGAATTACAAATCTTGCCCAAGTCCAAGATAGCTTCCAATGATGGGCTCAAGACAAAGGAAGAATGAAAAGTTGAGCTCAAGACAACACCCCAAGAACCATCTTCTCCAACCGCAAGCCATGCTCTTTCAAGCCGACAAGAGAAGAAAATGAGAAGGATGTTAATTCATGAAAGCTCAAGTGAAGATGGTGATGGTGATGACGAAGAAGGATCCTCAAGTGATGAAGAGGTCGAGTCGATGGTTTCCATCTACGTGAGAAGATCTTCAAGTATGTGAAGAAAATCAACATGTACGGCTACAACGTCCACTTGAGAGAAGGACGTCATCATCAACACATCAAGTTCTCCAAGATCAAGTGCAAGAAGAAGGTGGTCAAGGAGAGGAAGCCAAAGCAAGAAGCATACACCGCCATTTGTGAGTGGACAAGTGGTGGAGAATCAAGTTCTTGTAGCTCTGTAGCGAACATGGCCTCATATGCCATTTGTTCAAAGCTTAATTTTGGTGATTAATGACAACATGATCAATGGGACTAACCATATTGTTGAGCATGTCTTTGTAGACACTTCTAGGTCCCAATGATGCAAAAATACCACATGCCAAAATGAGAAGACCAAGCCTGCAGGAATCAGTAGCACCGGATGAACCGATGGTACCCTTGGAAGCGGTGTCGGTGCAATCACCGGATGAAGCGGTACACTGCGTGAAGACTGGAGTTTACTTGAAGTGCACCGGATTAACCGACGCCCCTCATTTTAGTTGCACCAGATGAATTCAAGTGAACAAGCAACATTCAGCTCACAGAAATTAGTAGCACTGGATGAACCGATGGTGTAGCAGCGGTTCATCCGATGGCCATGTGTTTTCTAACAGTAAGGTTCTAGCCGCGAAGTCATCAGCACCGGATGAACCGATGGACACAAGGGATTGAGCAACGGTTCATCCAATGGCAGCAAAAAAGCTACCAGTAAGGTTTTTGGGAAGAAATCCTTAAGCACCAGATGAACCGACGGCATGTGAGAAAGACCGTCGGTGTATGCGTCGGATGAAATGTGTCAGCAGGGAAGCAACGGTCATGTGACATGGAGGGCACCGGAGGAATCGACGCCTGGGAAAAGTATAGCGGTGGTTCATCCGACGGTACTAATTTCAGCAGCTTTTTGCCAACGGCTCTTTGGACGCCTTGGGCTATTTATACCCCCTCCACTCACCCATTTGGAGTTGCTGGATTGTGAGGAAGTGCAGAGGAGTTCAAGACACATTGAAAATCATATCCAATCCATCCAAGTGCTAGATTGCTCATCCATAGACTTGTACATGCATTGTGTGTGTGCTTAGTGCTAGGTTTAGCTTAGAGCTAAGTGAGTGCAAGGTGTGCCTACCTTGTGAGGTGATTCTCGAGTGGATCAAGTTGTACGAGGTGCGCCGGAAGCCTTGGAGCCTAGGTGGCTCTCTGGCAAACGTCTTCGACCCTCCGGCTTGGTGTGGAGCGGCGAGGACACTTTGTGCGGGGGACGTGGAGACCCCCTTCTCTTGGTGGAGAAGCTCCTAAGTGGAGGCGGCATTAAGGTGACCAAGGGAGCTTGGCGAGTGCCTTCGTGGCGAGCCTTAGTGGCAAGTCAAGTGGTGCTCTTGGGAGAGACTTGGTGACCGGGAAGCAATACTCTTGTGTAGAGTGCTTCAACAACTTGGGAGAGCTTTTGTGGGTTGTCTCGGTTGTGTTGAGCTGTTGCCCTTGCCTTAGGGGACCGAGACTTTAGATTGCAAGTGATCAAGGGTTTGTGTTGTTTGGTTTTTGGATTACTTGTTTGGTTTGTTGTGTTTATCTTTTATTTTTCCTTTTCTTTATGTATTGGTTACGTGGTGTGTTGTCAATGCACTCATCAAGGGGGAGATTGAGGACCAGAGTGTCTGACGGCCGATGGATGGTCACTCCGTTGTGATGAGTGATTGACAATGTTTTGTGGACTGACGATGTGCTTTGTCTTATGGATGTAGGCTGTGGCTTGGTTTGCGTTGGTGAAGGTGAAAAACAAGTGCGAAAGGTCTTAGCCTTGCGGGGCCTCCGAAGGATTGGAGGGACAAGTAGGCTTGGTTCCATGGACCCGGTGGCCAGACGGCAAGTCGAAGTTGGATAGCGGGTTCGTTGGTTGATCCGAAAGCCAACATGGAGCCGGGGAAAATGTGGCACCCAAGTCGAGGAGCTCGGCGTGGAGGCTGCATGATGAGGACACCACGAGTACATCTACACCAACAACACCTTCTCCTACTCCAGCGCTGGCAACACCTTCTTCAGCGCCACCTTCTGGGCAAATTACTCGGTCCCATGCAAGAGAGTTGAACTTCGTCATGATGCTGAAGAATGAAGGCCCAGAAGACTAAAGGTTGGCCCAACAGGAGGCCTTGTGCGTGGGCGCCTAGGGCTGCGCCCCCACACCCTCGAAGCCAGGGGCGGCGCCCCCTTGCTAGTCGCGCCTCCCCTAGGGGCTGTGCCCCCTTTTCCCTTTTTTAGTCAGAGTCCTGTTTCATTCAGAACTTGAGTTTTGTTTTACATCTAGCTTTAGCTACCCCGGAACATACACAAATACGTGTTGTCCTCTGTGATTTGGAACTCCAGCTCGAGTGATATTAAGATTGCTTGCCTCAGATTCTTGTTTGTTCTTCGATTGTGTACAGGAATTGATCTTCGTGATCAGGCTGATCTTGCGCCGGTAAGGTTGCTAACCATCAGGAGT
Organism: Cenchrus fungigraminus; assembly: GCA_036936925.1. NCBI lineage: Eukaryota > Viridiplantae > Streptophyta > Magnoliopsida > Poales > Poaceae > Cenchrus > Cenchrus fungigraminus. Next base: position 28,736,780 of record CM072775.1, read on the forward strand.
TGGTTCAGCGATTGCATTGGCGCTTCGAGTCTCGCTTGTCGTAGTCAGATCGTGAGGGTCTACTTCCACCAGATCGAAGTTATCTCCACTCACCGAAAGATCGGGTACTCCGCCTCTATCATGTGGTATCAGCTTTCCAGGTTGATCGGTGAGTTTATCAAGTGTTTTCCCCTTCCTACAGTCCACAAAAACTAAAACAAAAATTTATTTTCAGGTTAGATATTGTCCCAGCAACCTTTTCAGCCTCGCACATTCTTTCAATACTTTGCGTTGTTGAATTTGTGTGCTTTACACTTCAATTGTTGCATGTTACTTGTGATTCTATCATTTATTTCTTATTTTTTCTGCTAACCCTAGTTTCGCTGCTGTCTTTCCGCTAATCCTACCACACCGAACCATCCTGCCGCACCACCCCATCGTGCTGTTTTTCCCTGGTCGCACCTGTGGTAGCGCCGCGCCTTCCCCACCTCGCGATCGCCCCTTCCCTGTTTCGTCCCTGTGTTGGAAAGTCAAAAAAGAAAGAAAGAAAGCAAGCAATAAAAAAGGAAAGTAAAAAAAGGAATAAAAAAAGAAGCAAAGTCAAACAGGGAGACAGACGGCGACCTGGTTCGGTTCGGACTCCACCGAGTCCTTCTGCGCGCCGCTATACCCTGGCTCGCGACTGCCCTAGACCCGCACCCACCGCGAACACCACACCCCTCCCCCACGTCGTGCCAGTTTTTCATATCCATATCTCTCTTTCTTGGTACCATATTCTGAGGTTCGCCTTACTCTGAGGTACCATCTTCTTTTTACTAGAATGACCATGTACTTTGGGAAAAAGTGTGTGCCGTAACTTGCTGTTTGAAATCCTCTGTGTTCATATTATCGGTTTTGAGGACTCCTGAAAAAAAGAGAAGCAAGAAAAACAACAATCTGTTGCGCCTTCTCCACCTTTGCCACCTTCCTTGCATCTGTCCTTTCGGTTTCGCTCGTTTCCAGCAGCTTTTGTACGTCTTTTAGCACTATTATTCAACTTGGCATCTATTATTTGATTGTGCTAATCCTTGCTTTCAGTGTAGCCTACCTAGAACTCCACATATTTCTACGACGAGAAGATTTTGTTTCTCTAGGCAATCGCTCCTCCAGTCTTTCGCGAGTTCCACCGGTTGGCTGCAGGTCGCCCTGTGTGTGTTGTAAGAATGGATAAGAATTTGATAACAACACTAGTGTGAGCGCCTTGTGAGCTGTCCCACCTCTGTTGTCGTCATTTTGTTTTTGTGTTTGCACTAACCATGGCAGATGATGGCGCTGTAGGGGATGATCCGCTGCAAGACATGCGAGCACAAGTTGAAGGACTAGCCGCAGACATTCGGACGATTCATGAACAGCTGGACTCATCGATCACTTCGTCGACCGACCGTTTCGATCAGTTCGACCTCGCCCAGACGACCACCAAGACCACACTCGACGCTCTCGTGGCCCGACTCGATGTGATGTAGACAACGATCACAGATTTGTAGAAGAATTATGGTGGTGATTCGGAGCAGGACGCCGGAAACAGCCGCGGTCGTGCCTGCCGTGTGCCACGCCACCCGGGTAATGATTCTTTTTCTAAGATTAAATTTAAAATCCCACCTTTTAATGGCAAATAAGATCCTGCTGCATATCTTGATTTGGAATTAGAGGTTGAACAAAAATTTTCAAGCCGTGATATTGCTGCTAATTCTCAAGTTAAAGCTGCTATTAGTGTATTTACTGATTTTGCTTTAATTTGGTGGCGGGAGGGAGTATAAAATTAAACATCCCACTGCCATTCCGACCACTTGGGATCAATTGAAAGCTGTTATGCGCCATAGATTTGTGCCTTCGTATTATGCTCGTGATTTTCTTATTAAGATACAGCGTTTTCAGCAAGATTCTCAATCTGTTGAGGACTATTACCAGGAGTTACAAAAAGGTATGATTCGTTGTGGGTTATTGGAGGACAACGACGCTGCTATGGCACGTTTTCGTGGTGGCTTAAACCGCGAAATCCAGGACATACATGATTATAAGGAATATCATGATATGACTACTTTATTTGAATATGCTTGCAAAGCTGAACATGAAGTGTAGGGACGACACTCGAGGACATATTCTAACCCTTTTGCAGCAAGAAGCTCGACATCCACATCAGCACCCGTCTCCCCTGCGCCATCCACGTCCACCACTACACCACGCGAGAAGACGGCCAAACCTACAGGCGCTGCCCCATCCCCAGGCGCGGCTCCTCCCACCACAGGCCGTAGACGCGATATTCAGCGTCTTCGTTGTAGAGGATTTGGCCACATGTTTCGGGACTGTTCGAACAAGCGCACTTTGCTCATTCGTGACGATGGTGAGCACTCTTCCGCTAGTGATTCTGAAGAACTTGATCATGCATTGCTTGCCACTGACCATGCAGCTACGGCAGAGGTACATGTCACCCCGGGCGACTCCGATAGGTATGAAAGTCTTGTTGTGCAGCGTGTTCTTAGTACACAGGTCGCTTCACCTGAGAAGAATCAGTGACACCACTCTGTTCCATACAAGGGGTGTTGTGCAGGAGCAGTCTATTCACATCATCATCGATAGCTGCAGCTACAACAATCTGGTGAGTACCAAGCTGGTAGAAAAATTGTCATTACCCACTCGTAAGCATCCGAACTAATATTACATTAAATGGCTTAATGATGGTGGTAAAATAAAAATCACACATTCCGTGCGTGTTCCTTTCTCCATGGGTGTCTATTTTGATTTTGTCGATTGTGATGTTGTTCCCATGGAAGCATGCTCTTTATTACTTGGTCGACCTTGGCAATATGATATTGATAGCTTACATCATGGTCGTTCAAATAATTTTTCTTTCATGTTCAAGGGTCAGAAAATTATCATACATCCGATGACACCTGAACAAATTGTTAAAGATGATCTTGCTCGAGCTGCTAAAACTGCTAAACAACTTGATCCATCACCCTCTGTTAATTCTGAAATCAAGTTGAATGCTCCTGTTTTATTTGCTACACGTGCCGATTTTGCTGATCTACGCGCTGCTCATTTGCCATGCTATGCACTTGTATGCTCTAGTGTGCTCGTTTCACTTGATGATGCACCAACATTGGATATTCCCCCTGCGGTTGCTAACATTTTGCAGGAGTACGCTGATGTCTTTCCAAAAGACATGCCACCGAGTCTTCCACCGCTTCGTGGCATTGAGCACCAGATCGACCTCATTCCAGGTGCACAACTTCCAAACCGCGCACCGTACCGTACCAATTCGGATGAGACGAAGGAGATTCAGCACAAGGTACAGGAATTGCTTGATAAGGGTTACATTCTTGAGTCTCTTAGCCCTTGCTCAATTCCCGTCTTACTTGCTCCAAAGAAAGATGGGTCATGGCGTATGTGTGTAGATTGTCGTGCTATTAATAACATCACCATTCGTTATCGATATCCTATACCACACCTTGATGATATGATAGATGAGCTTAGTGGTGCCATTATTTTCACTAAAATTGATTTGCGTAGTGGCTACCATCAGGTTCGAATGAAATTGGTTGATGAATGGAAAATGGCTTTTAAAATGACATTTGGTTTATATGAATGGTTGGTTATGCCGTTTGGTTTGACTAATGCTCCCAACACTTTTATGCGATTGATGAATGAAGTTCTGAGGCCCCTCATAAGATTGTTTGTGGTTGTCTATTTTGATGATATCCTTATTTACAGCAAACCTATGGAAACTGTGAAATATCAATATGTAGACGCTGCTAATTTTAAAGATGCTTTCGCCCATTGTATTAATGGCAAACCATGGGGCAAATTTCACATACAGGACGTGTTCCTATTTTGCGATAACAAGTTGTGTGTTCCAGCTAGCTCGGTTCGTCTTTTGTTGTTACAGGAAGCACATGGAGGCGGTCTCATGGGGCACTTTGGCGTCTACAAGACACATGAGGTGATGGCCGCCCATTTCTTTTGACCCCAGATGCGCTGATGTTGAGCGCCTTGTTGCACAAGTCACGGTTGAACAACCATGGTTTGTATATGCCTTTGCTTGTTCCTGCTTCCCCTTGGCTTGATATTTCTATGGAGTTTGTTTTGGGATTGCCTAGAACTAAGAAGGGGAGGGATAGCATTTTGTGGTTGTTGATCGATTCTCCAAAATGGCTCATTTCATACCTTGTCATAGGACTGATGATGCTAGCAATGTTGCTGAATTGTTCTTTAGAGAGATTATTCATTTGCATGGTATTCCAAATACAATAGTCTTTGATCATGATGCTAAGTTTCTCAGTCATTGTTGGAGATCTCTGTCGAATAAATTGGGAACTAAATTGCTATTTAGCACAACTTGTCACCCTCAGACTGATGGACAGACTGAGGTGGTTAATAGATCTTTGTCAACCATGCTTAGGGCTGTTTTAGATCAAAATTTGAGACGTTGGGAGGATTGCTTGCCTCATGTTGAGTTTGCTTATAATCATGCAACGCATTCTTCTACAAAGATGTGCCCTTTTTAGATTGTGCATGGTTACATCCCTCGGGCGCCTATTGATTTGTTTTCACTAGATACTGAAGACGTCCCACACTTCGATGCTGTTGCACATGTTGAACAAATGATTAACCTACATGAACAAACTCAACACAACATTGCTGCTGCTAGTGCTAAGTATCAGGTTGCTGGTAGTAAAGGTCATAAACTTGTTTCTTTTGAACCTAGTGATATGGTTTGGTTGCATTTGAGGAAGGATCATTTTTCTAATTTGCACCGTTCTAAATTGATGTCTCGTGTTGGTGGTCCTTTTAAAGTGCTAACCAAGATTAATGATAATGCTTATATCCTTGACCTGCCTCCGGAGTTTGGTGTTTCCACTAGTTTTAATGTTGCAGATTTGAAACCGTATGCGGGCGAAGATGAGGAGTTGCTGTCGAGGACGACTTCAGTTCAAGAAGGGGAGGATGATGAGGACACCACGAGTACATCTACACCAACAGCACCTTCTCCTACTGCAGCGTTAGCATCACCTTCTTCAGCGCCACCTTCTGGGCCTTTACTTGGGCCCGGGCAAGAGAGTTGAACTTCGTCATGATGCTGAAGAATGAAGGCCCAGAAGATTGAAGGCTGGCCCAACAGGAGGCCTTGTGTGTGGGCGTCTAGGACTGGCCCAACAGAGGGCACCTAGGGCTGCGCCCCCGCACCCTCGACGCCAGGGGTGGCGACCCCTTGCTGGCCGCACGTCCCCTAGGGGCTGCGCCCCCTTTTGTTTTTATTAGTCAGAGTCCTATTTCATTTAGCTCTTGAGTTTTGTTTTACATCTAGCTTTAGCTACCCTAGAACACCCACAAATATGTGTTGTCCTCTGTGATTTAGAACTCAACCTCGAGTGATATTAAGATTGCTCGCTTCAGATTCTTGTTCGTTCTTTGATTGCGTACAGGAATTGATCTTCGTTATCAGGCTGATCTTGCGCCGGCAAGGTTGTAACCATCGGGAGTTGGTTCAGCGATTGCATTAGCACTTCGAATCTCGCTCGTCGTAGTCGGTTCATGAGGGTCTACTTCCACTAGATCGAAGTTATCTCCACTCACCGAAAGATCGAGCACTCCGCCTCTATCACTGCACCAAGCTTGCGCGCTTTGCAGCGGTTCACCAGAAAATCTGTTGGGTTCATCAGTTGCTCCAGAAAGCCGACCCGAGGTTCCGGTGCGGCCATGCCACCAGAACTGATCTGACCGGTTTGGGAAACCGGTCTTACCAGTTTGGTCGTGGTGCGGCCGAAAGTCGTCGAAGCGGAGGACACACGTCAGGATCGCTGGCTTGGTGTCAATGCTACGCAGGGTGCAGTCGCCGGGCATCCGTCCGATGTAAAAACCTGTCAAAATTCTGACTTTGCCCTTAAGGGGTATGTGTCACCTAAGCGCATTGTAGTCATTTTCCACCACCATGGGACCCAATATATAAACATGGTTGGTGGGAGTTGGCAGCCATATCTTGGGCTTTAGGGTTTTCATTTGCTCTTAGCATTTTCTCTTTTTAGCTCCTATTTTCTCTAGGACTAGCTTGAGAGCTTCATGGTGAGATCTTTAGAGATGGTTGGATGCTAGGGAGGCAAGCTATACCTTGTATGAATCTTTCCTTTGATATATAGAAGGTTCGGCGTGATTCCTCTTGTGTTGTTGGTTGTTTCCCATTTTCCTTTTTGGTGATTTTCAGAGCCTTTTCTTGGCGATTTTCTTGTGGTGGTTTTGAGGCCTTTCCTTTGTGGATTTGTTGCGGGATTCAGACATGAGCCCCTTGTGGTTCTTTTCTTGGTGATCCCCCTTCCAAATCCGTGGGAAAAGGTGCTCGATTTGGGGTTTTTTGGAGTTCTATGGAGAGGTGTTCTTGGTGTTCATCCTTCGATTCCTCTTCATTTAGTGGATCTTTGGGGATGATCTCTTAGGCATGGCTTGTCCATGAGGTGTTACATCTATCTCCAAAGTTTTGCTTGAATCTGTGGATCGAATCGGGAGATCGATTGAGGTGAATTTCGAGTTCTTTCCGCGGGTGGAGTTCTTCCCGAGTGCCCAGGCCAAAACCGGCCTGACCGGTTTCCCAAACCGGTCTCACCGAATTTGTCCACAGTGGGTTTTCGTGAATAGTTTTGGCAGGCAAGTTGTTTTCCTTCAGAGGGTTCCCTAGTCCAAGTTTCGTCAAGCTTCAAGTTCGTTTGCTTAGTTTTTGGCATTGAGGATCTTGTCGGGTTTTCCTGGCAAAAGCTTTCTGACTAGTTTGCCAAACCGGTCAGACCGGTTTCCCCTTTGCTGTGAGAGGCTCTGAGCAGACCAGTCTGACCAGTTTGAGTTTCCGGTCTGACCGGTTTGGGTCTGGAGTTTTTCTCGAGTCATTTTCCGCTGTGTTCTCGAGTAGTTTGGGTGTGTTGCTAGTTCTTAGGTCACTCTAGTGGTTGCATGGATTTGGCTAGCGGGGTGTCGAGGATCTTAGAGTTGCGTTTGGGACCATAGGTCGAGTTCGACTCTTCGAAGAAGAATTTTTATCGGCTCCCATTGACTCCCCCCCTCTCTGGTCGCCATTCTGGTCCTTCAACTGGAGTAGAGGAGTGGCTGAACACGCACATCCAGTTCACTCAGGATTGGCAGTGACAGACTAGCGAGAGGAAGAACACCATTTAGCAAATGCAGCAGTGACAGATAGAGGAGCAGAGGGCTTACTACGTGAGCCAGGGGTTTTTCTACCAGCCACTGCAGTGAGCCTGAAGCTAGCTTGGGGGAGGACCCCCATCCATCTTTATTTGTTTCCAGAATCTCTTATGATAAAAACCCATAAAAATCTGCAAAATTAAAAAGACCAAAAACATTTATTTGCTTTCATAATCAGGTTTGCTTTAGTTTGCTTTCATATGCGCGGTAATAATGCTTTGCCTCCATGGTTGAAATGATGAATAGTTTCTCTGTTTATTCTTCTCATATGTCTCGCTTACAACTTAGTATCCTACCTAAGTTTTGAGTTTGTTGGCATGCATGCTCAAAACTTAGCTTGAAACTTGTGGGTAGCAAAAAGCATGATCCATGCCTAGGTTGTTGTGAGAAATGATATGGTAGAATAGAGTGCTTTGATCTTGTGTCAAGTGATGCTTGATTTCCGGAGTTTTCCTTTTCAAAAAAATTTTCAAACATGATGAGTTCCTCAATGATGAGCATTTCCTATCCAAGGACATATGTAGATTTTAGCTCTTGTTAGCCTCCACATATGTTGCTTGTTCTCTCATTGAGCTTTGTTAAATTGTTGTGACCCTTAGTTAGAAACTCGCCATGCTCCCATGATCATGGTCACGTACATGATCATGCTAAACTTCTACACCAGAAGATAGCATTCATCATTCCATCCACCATTGCATTCTTTCATCAAATAAAGCTCCACGCATCATTGTATCATTTCATGCCTCTCCAAATATCTCCAAAAGATACAAGGGGGCTAGCTTAAAAAAGAAAAAAAGCATGCTCAAAAGCATGACAAAAAGAAAAATAAAGAGAGAAAGTGAAGCCCAAGTCTCGAAAATTTCAAAAGGAGAAAGGGATTGAATTTTGCAAAAAGAAGTTCCACCATATAGATGGTAATAACTAGTACCTATTCCGGGGCTAGTGTCCTCCTTACCAACACCCCTATTTCATATAAAATATGGCAATATCTAGCACCCATTCCGGGCCTAGTATACACCTTGCCATACTTCCCATCATCATACATAGACATGCACATCTTGATCAGGTTGTATGACTTTTTTCTTCCAAGGATCCGGTCTTTGACTTAGCAACATATGTGAGACAATTGTGCCACATTTCTTCCCTACCTACAGCTCCACATAAGCCTATTAGGAGTTGGATGTGAAGAAAGGCAATTCAATGCCTTGGTGAGGAACCATACACATTGAGCAATCCGAGAGTATCATTTGAGGAACTCTGATTTTCTTTTGAAAAACTTGCAAAACCTCCGGATTGACTCCTCAACAAGGTATGAGTGATTAAGTAATCTCTATATAACCATTTTGTCTCTCAACCACCCAAGGCAGGTGAAGCTACATTCCCCACATCGTCAAGCGAATGGTATGATCATTACCAACTTGTTCAACTCTTGGTAGAGTACTTTGGTGTATGCTTGCTATAAGTTAAGAATACAACATTGTAGCAACTCCTGATCAACCAACCTAAGTCCCTAATGCCTTGCTTCGAGACGAGCAAGAGGTTAGTTTGGGGGAGTTTGTTGACGGCTGTTAAGTAACACTTTTTAGTCGTCAATATTCACTCATAATTGGAGGCATATGCATTTATTACACGCATTTTATTAGGAATAATGTAGTTCCACTTGTCCTTGGATATTATTTGAATGTAGGTGAATTAAGCACGAAAAGAGATGGAAACTAACCTTCTATGAAGTGATCCATGCCACCTCAGCTGAGGAGATGGCTGCCACATGGATCTTAGGTGGCAAACACGTCACTGATCCAAGTGAAGCACTCATCAACGAATCAGAGACCGGCACAGGGACATCACATGGATCCAAGGGCTCACCAGGGACTCTAACCGCAAAGAATCTTCCCATGCACAGAGGATGGATCATGGGCCCCACAAACCAGTCACTGGGAGAAAGCATTGGGGGACACATGGCACGGGAGGGCCGACCGATCCTAGGATCGGCCGAACCGACCTAGTGGCCGTGCATCCTGGCCTTCCACGCGCTGGTCTGTGATTGGTCACTTGCTGCATCCCGGGGTGTTTTGGTTACATTTGGTGCTTCCACACCATGGCCCTTGTAAATAGAAGGGGAGGGGTTCCTATTTCTCACACCCACACTTGACTCTCCTCTCTCACTTTTAGTTTTCAAGCCTAGGGAGTAGGCTAGAGTAGCTCTTATTCAGGTTCCAAGTCTACTTTGGGATCTAGGTATGAGTTCTCTTGTATCTTTATTTCTTTGCATGACATTGATCTACTTCAGTTATTCAGCTATTTCATATAAAGTTATGGTAGTTCATATGATTGATATGTTCTTGAGTTCTTCGTTTTTCATCATTCAGAGGCTTGTGTTCATCATGAACACTACCTTTCGATCCACTTGAAGGATGATTTACTCATACCTTTTGTGTTTGTTTATCGTTTAGAAGCTCATGTTCTTCACGAACATGACCCTTTTATCCTATTGATCAGACATAAGAGAGCTCGTATCCGTTTGTATGACTAGCCCTGTTTGATCTAGTTAGATTTCATTGTTATGTTGCATGAAGTTTGTGTTTATGCTACGATACTCGGTTTAAGTCGGCTAGTGTTCTGGTGACTTCACCCTGGGTCACAATAGCCCGGGCCAGGTGGAGTTCAGTAGCGATGTAGGCATGATGCCTGCGTTTTGTAGCTACGTTAGTAATGAGCTTGCTCCCCGTAACGATTGAGGTAGGCCGCCGTAGTGACGGCTGTTGGACCCTTCGTAACCCTCCGCGCTGGGGTATTGCTGTAGGAGGCTAAAGGATAGATTTCCGCTTGTATGCATAGCGTCACGGTGCTATCTCCATGTTTGTACCTGGGTGTTGAACCTTCGATCATGCAATGCTTTGTGCTTCTTTCTTGTATCATCTATCTCTTGTATGCTTAGCATATTAGAACCTAGAGCTAGCTCCGTATAGTCCTCCCTATGTTGTAGTGTTCTTTAGTAGGAGATGAATCAATGTGTGTGTCACACTACCCTTATCTTATCATTTATCTTACCCTTGTATTTGAGTTGTTGTGTCTTTCTCTATCTCATGGTTTATATTCAATGCAATAGCATAAGTCTTGATATCAGCCATTGCCTTCCACAGATTCAATACCCTTCGAATACTCTCTTCCCTAGGGAAATGCTATAATGGTATATCTGTGCACTTGCGGATTCGTTCATGATCGTTAGGATTACCTATGGCTATTCTTGACGCTTGCTCTAACTGAGTGCCGTTAGTGGTAATGTTAAGAAATGCCAACATTCGTGAGCTACGACACTAACCATAGCGTGGACGTTGTGACACGCTACCGGTTATCATTCGTTCGGCTTATCCCAAGGTCTGGTAGAGGCAGTCTAGTAGGTGATGACAGCCATTCTGGCCCTTGTTGATCCTCCACAGTGGATACAGCATAGACCTACATTCAACATAGATCCGCGTGCTGAAGTCGCCTGTTAAGTCAGGGATATAGGTACCCTATGCCAAGTTCTATCTAGAGATCAACCTTTAATCTCATCTATAGTGCTGTCTTTAGGAATCCTCTCTATCCTCGCCTCTAATCTGGGTGTGTCCTTCGACCATTAGAACCGAAGTTAGTGCACACACGTTCCCTTGGGTTCAATACCCTTGGAATACTCTGAGGTGAAAGCTACAACGGTATCCATGCACTTGCGGATTTATTTGTGTGATGCTAAAATACCTAACAACCACACAATGATGAATACTCATAACGATAGAAAGACATTTAAAGGGAGAACACACAGAACAGGGATAGGACCCCATAGGTCGGAGGACCCTTGGATTGGCATAGCCAAGCCTCCGAGCATGTCGAGGGGGTGGGGGAAATAATAGAAGAAAAGCATGTAGAGCGACAGGAGGTCTGTCGTGGGGAAATACCTTCATTCAATCACAAGTGACAAAAGAAAGGGCTACATAGCTTTTATTATCATCTCCTTGGGATAGAAGCGTCGTAGGTGTTCTATATTCCATGGGTTTGGGACGCCAGAGCCATCCCCCCTCTTCAGTTGGTAGGTAGCAGGTCTGATGTCCTCGGTCACAATGAAGGTGCCCCCCCATGGTGCAGACAACTTGTGCATGTCCTTGGTGTTCTGGATCTACCGGAGAACTAGGTCACCGATGTTGACAGAGCGCTCTTTGACGTTGCGATTGTGATAACAATGCAGCTGCTGCTCGTGGCGAGCATGCCGCATGAGGGCGGCCACCCTATGCTACTCCAAGCTTTCTAGGTTGACCCGCCGGGTCTTCTCTGCCTCTCCTTCATCAAAGTGTTGAATTCGTGGGGCGCCAAAGGTGACGTCAGTCGGGAGGATGGATTTCGACCTGTATGATGAGGACACCACGAGTACATCTACACCAGCAGCACCTTCTCCTACTCCAGTGCCGACAGCACCTTGTTGAGCACCACCTTCTGGGCTAATTACTCGGGCTCGTGCAAGAGAGTTGAACTTCATCATGATGCTGAAGAATGAAGGCCTAGAAGACTGAAGGCTGGCCCAACAGGAGGCCTTGTGTGTGGGCGCCTAGGACTGGCCCAACAGAGGGTGCCTAGGGCTGCGCCCCTTTTTCCCTTTATTAGTCAGAGTCCTGCTTCATTTAGAACTTGATTTTTGTTTTACATCTTGCTTTAGCTACCCCAGAACACGCACAAATATGTGTTGTCCTCTGTGATTCAGAACTCCACCTCAAGTGATTTAAGATTGCTCGCCTCAGATTCTTGTTCGTTCTTCGATTGTGTACAGGAATTTATCTTTGTGATCAAGCTGATCTTGCGCCGGCAAGGTTGGTAACCATCGGGAGTTGGTTCAGCGATTGCATTGGCGCTTCGAGTCTTGCTCATCGTAATCGTATCGTGAGGGTCTACTTCCACCAGATCGAAGTTATCTCCACTCACTCGCGATCGCCCCCTCCGTGTTCTGTCCCTGTGTTGGAAAGTCAAAAAAAAAGAAAGAAAGCAATCAACAAAAAGAAAAGTACAAAAAAAGGAAAGTGCAAAAAAGGAATAAAAAAAGAAGCAAAGTCCAACTGGGAGACAGACGGCGATCCGGTTCGGTTCAAACTCCACTGAGTCCTTCTACACGCCGCTATCCCCTGGCTCGCGACCGCCCTAGACCAGCACCCACTGTGAACACCTCCCCTCCCCCACGCCGTGCCAGTTTTTCGTATCCATATCTCTCTATCTTGGTACCATATTCTGAGGTTCGCCTTACTCTGAGGTACCATCTTCTTTTTACTGGAATACCTCTGTACTTTCAGAAAAAGTGTGTGTCGTAACTTGCTGTTTGAGATCCTCTTTGTTCATATTATCAGTTTTGAGGACTCCTGAAAAAAAGAGAAGAAAAAAAAAACAGCAATCTGTTGCGCCCTCTCCACCTTTGCCACCTTCCTTAAATCTGTCCTTTCGGTTTCGCTTGTTTCCAGCAGCTTTTGTATGTGTTTTAGCACTATTATTCAACTTTTTATCTATTGTTTGATTGTGCTAATCCTTTCTTTGAGTGCAACCTACCCAGAACTCCACATATTTCTATGACGAGCAGATTTTGTTTCTCCAGGCAATCGCTCCTCCAGTCTTTCACGAGTTCCACCGGTTGGCTGTAGGTCGCCCCTGTGTGCATGGTAAGAACGGATAAGAATTTGATAACAGCACCAGTGTAATCGCCTTGTGAGCCGTCCCACCCGTGTTTTTGTCATCGTTTTGTTTTTGTGTTTGCGCTAAGCATGGCAGATGACAGCGCTGCGGGGGATGATCCGCTGCAAGACATGCGGGCACAAGTTGAAGGACTGGCCGCAGACATTCGGACGATTCATGAACCGCTGGACTCATCGATCACTTTGTCGACCGACCGTTTCGATCAGCTCGACCTTGCCCAGATGACCACCAAGACCACACTCGACGATCTCGTGGCCCGACTCGATGCGATGCTCACAACGATCACAAATTTGTAGAAGGATTATGGCGGTGATTCGGAGCAGGATGCCAGAGACAGCCGCGGTCGTGCCCGCCGTGTGCCACGCTGCCCCGGTACTGATTCTTTTGCTAAGATTAAATTAAAAATCCCACCTTTTAATGACAAATATGATCCTGCTGCATATCTTGATTGGGAATTAGAGGTTGAACAAAAATTTTCATGCCATGATATTGCTACTAATTCTCAAGTTAAAGCTGCTATTAGTGAATTTATTGATTTTGCTTTAATTTGGTGGCGTGAGTATAAAATTAAACATCCAACTGCCATTCTGATTGGGATCAATTGAAAGCTGCTATGCGCCATAGATTTGTGCCTTCATATTATGCTCGTGGTTTGCTTAATAAGATGCAGCATTTTCAGCAAGGTTCTCAATCTGTTGAGGACTATTACCAGGAGTTACAAAAAGGTATGATTTGTTGTGGGTTATTGGAGGACAATGACACTGCTATGGCACGTTTTCGTGGTGGATTAAACCGTGAAATCCAGGACATACTTGATTTTAAGGAATATCATGATATGACTACTTTATTTGAATATGCTTGCAAAGCTGAACAAGTGCAGGGACGACGCTCGAGGACATATTCTAACCCTTTTGCAGGAAGAAGCTCAACATCCACATTAGCACCCGTCTCCCCTGCGCCATCCACGTCCACCACTACTCCACACGAGAAGACGGCCAAACCTACAAGCGCTGCCCATCCCCAGGCGCGGCTCCTCCCACCATAGGCCGTACACATGATATTCAGTGTCATCGTTGCAGAGGATTTGGCCACATATTTCGGGATTGTCCGAACAAGTGCACTTTGCTCATTCGTGACGATGGTGAGTACTTTTCTGCTAGTGATTCTGAAGAAATTGAACATGCATTTCTTGCCACGGACCATGCAGCTACAGCGGAGGTACATGTCACCTGGGTGACTCCGATAGGTATGAAATTGTTGTTGCACAGCGTGTTCTTAGTACACAGGTCGCTTCACCCGAGAAGAATCAGTGACACACTCTGTTCCATACAAAGGGTGTTGTGCAGGAGCGGTCGATTCACATCATCATCGATAGCAGCAGCTGCAACAATCTAGCGAGTACCATGCTGGTAGAAAATTTATCGTTACCCACTCATAAGCATCTAAACCCATATTACATTCAATGGCTTAATGAGGGTGGTAAAATGAAAATCACACGTTCCGTGCGTGTTCCTTTCTCCATGGGTGCCTATTCTAATTTTGTCGATTGTGATGTTGTTCGCATGGAAGCATGCTCTTTATTACTTGGTCGACCTTGGCAATATGATATTAATAGCTTACATCATGGTCGTTCAAATCATTATTCTTTCATGTTTAAGGGTCAGAAAATAATCATACATCCGATGACACCTGAACAAATTGTTAAAGATGATCTTGCTCGAGCTGCTAAAACTGCTAAACAACTTGATTTGTCACCCTCTATTAATTCTGAAATCAAGTTGAATGCTCCTATTTTATTTGCTACATGTGCTGATTTTGCTGATCTACGCGCTGCTCATTTGCCATGCTATGCACTTGCATGCTCTAGTGTGCTCGTTTCACTTGATGAAGCACCAACATTGGATATTCCCCCTGCGGTTGCTAACATTTTGCAGGAGTACACTGATGTCTTTCCAAAAGACTTGCCACCGGGTCTTCCACCACTTTGTGGCATTGAGCACTAGATCGACCTCATTCTAGGTGCACAGCTTCCAAACCGCGCACCATACCATACCAATCCGGATGAGACGAAGGAGATTCAGCGCCAGGTACAGGAATTGCTTGAAAAGGGTTACATTCCTGAGTCTCTTAGCCCTTGCTCAGTTCCTGTCTTATTTGTTCCAAAGAAAGATGGGTCATGGCGTATGTGTGTAGATTGTTTGTGCTATTAATAACATCACCATTCGTTATCGATATCCTATACCACGCCTTGATGATATGATAGATGAGCTTAGTGGTACCATTATTTTCACTAAAATTGATTTGCATAGTGGCTACCATCAGATTCGAATGAAATTGGGTGATGAATGGAAAATGACTTTTAAAATGAAATTTGGTTTATATGAATGGTTGGTTATGCCATTTGGATTGACTAATGCTCCCAACACTTTTATGTGATTGATGAATGAAGTTCTGAGGCCCTTCATAGGATTGTTTGTTGTTGTCTATTTTGATGATATCCTTATTTACAACAAATCTATGGAAGAACATTTGAAATATTTGAGTGCTGTTTTTGACGCGTTCCGTGCTGCCCACTTATTTGCTAACTTGGAAAAATGCATTTTTTGCACACAACTTGTCTCGTTTCTTGGTTATGTTGTTACTCCACAGGGCATTGAGGTGGATAGCAGCAAGATTGCTGCCATTAAGGAGTGGTCTACAGCGACAACGGTCACACAAACTCGGAGCTTTCTTGGACTTGTAGGTTTATACCGCAGGTTTGTTCGTGATTTTAGCACCATTGCAGCGCCTCTACATGAGCTTACAAAGAAAGATGTGCCGTTTGCATGGAGTGATTCGCATGAAGTAGCATTCAACACTTTGAAAGATAAGTTAACCCATGCTCCCCTCTTGCAATTGCCTGATTCTAATAAAGTGTTTGAGCTTGAATGCGATGCTAGCGGTGTTGGGCTAGGTGCTGTTTTGTTACAAGAAGGAAAACCAGTTGCTTATTTTTGGGAAAAATGAAGCGGTGCTGGTCTAAAATATTCTACTTATGATAAGGAGCTTTACGCTTTAGTGCACACTTTGCATACATGGCATCACTATCTTTGGCATCGCGAGTTCATAATTCATTCTGATCATGAGGCTTTGAAACATATTTGTACCCAAACAAATCTGAACCGTCGTCATGCTAAATGGGTAGAATTCATTGAGTCTTTTCCTTACATAATTAAACACAAGAACGGGAAGGACAATGTTATTGCTGATGCTTTGTCTCATCGCTATACCATGCTGTCACAGTTAGATTTTAAAATCTTTGGCTTGCAAACTGTGAAGATCAATATGTAGACGATGCTGATTTTAAAGGTGCTTTCACCCATTGTATTAATGGCAAACCATAGGGCAAATTGCACATACAGGACGGGTTCCAGTTTCGCGCTAACAAGCTGTGTGTTCCAAGTAGCTCAGTTCGTCTTTTGTTTTTACAGGAAGCGCATGGAGGCGGTATCATGGGTCACTTTGGCGTCTACAAGACACATGAGGTGATGGCCGCCCATTTCTTTTGGCCCCGAATGCGCGCTGATGTTGAGCACCTTGTTGCACGCTGTACTACTTGTCAGAAAGCTAAGTCATGGTTGAACAACCATGGTTTGTATATGCCTTTGCCTATTCCTACTTCCCCTTGGCTTGATATTTCTATGGACTTTGTTTTGGGATTGCCTAGAACTAAGAAGGGGAGGCAGATCATTTTTGTGGTTGTTGATCGATTCTCCAAAATGGCTCATTTCATACCTTGTCATAAGACTGATGATGCTAGCAATGTTGCTAAATTGTTCTTTAGAGAGATCATTCGTTTGCGTGGTGTTCCGAATACAATAGTCTCTGATCGTGATGTTAAGTTTCTAAGTCATTTTTGGAGATCTCTGTGGAATAAATTGGGAACTAAATTGCTATTTAGCACAACTTGTCACCGTCAGACTGATGGACAGATTGAGGTGGTTAATAGAACTTTGTCAACCATTCTTAGGGCTGTTTTAGATCAAAATTTGAGACGTTGGGAGGATTGCTTGCCTCATGTTGAGTTTGCTTATAATCATGCGACGCATTCTTCTACAAGATGTGCCCTTTTCAGATTGTGTATGGTTACATCCCTTGGGCACCTATTGATTTGTTTTCACTAGATGCTAAAGAGGCCCCACACTTCGATGTTGTTGCACATGTTGAACAAATGATTAACCTGCATGAACAAACTCAACACAACATTGTTGCTGCTAATGCTAAGTATCAGGTTGCTAGTAGTAAAGGCCGTAAACTTGTTACTTTTGAACCTGGTGATATGGTTTGGTTGCATTTGAGAAAGGATCGTTTACCTAATTTGCACTGTTCTAAATTGATGCCTCGTGCTGCTGGTCCTTTTAATGTGCTAACCAAGATTAATGATAATGCTTATATCCTTGACCTACCTACGGAGTTTGGTGTTTCCACTAGTTTTAATGTTGTAGATTTGAAACCATATGCGGGCAAAGATGAGGAGTTGCCGTCGAGGACGACTTTAGTTCAAGAAGGGGAGGACACGAGTACATTTACACCAGTAGCACCTTCTCCTACTCCAGCGCTGACAGCACCTTCTTCAGCGCCACCTTCTGGGCCAATTACTCGGGCCCGTGCAAGAGAGTTGAACTTCGTCATGATGCTGAAGAATGAAGGCCCAGAAGACTGAAGGCTAGCCCAACAAGAGGCCTTGTGTGTGGGTGCCTAGGACTGGCACAACAGAGGGCGCCTAGGGCTGCGCCCCCACACCCTCAACGCTAGGGGCGACACCCCCTTGCTGGCCGCGCCTCCCCTAGAGGCTGCGCCCCCTTTTCACTTTATTAGTCAGAGTCTTGTTTCATTTAGAACTTGAGTTCTGTTTTACGTCTAGCTTTAGCTACCCCAAAACACCCACAAATACGTGCTCTCCTTTGTGATCCAGAACTCCACCTCGAGTGATATTAACATTGCTCGCCTCAGATTCTTGTTCGTTCTTCGATTGTGTACAGGAATTGATCTTCGTGATCAGGCTGATCTTGCGCCAGCAAGGTTGGTAACCATCGGGAGTTGGTTTAGAGATTGCATTGGCGCTTCGAGTCCCACTCGTCGTAGTTGGATCGTGAGGGTCTACTTCCACCAGATCGAAGTTATCTCCACTCAGCGAAAGATCGGGCAGTCCGCCTCTATCACCATAGACCAAGAAGAAGGGAGAAAATCCCATCGCAGAGCTGACCTGAGTTCGGAGACCCCAGATCACATGAGGGAGCTTTGCTAGCAATCGCGTGGCGTATGGTGATGCGTTGTCGAAGATACAATCCTTGAGGGTCTGCAGGACCATGCCGTTAGCGTGTTCGACCTAGCCATTACACCGTGGGTGTGCTACTGACGAGTAGTAGACATCGATCAGATTGTCCTGGCAAAAATCCCAAAACTGGGAGCCCATGGAGGCTGAACCAAGGTCGGTGATGATTCTGTTGGGCATGCCTAAGCAATGCGTTATCTTATAGATGAATTTGGCCACCACGCTGGATGTAACGCTGGACACGGGCCTGACCTCTATCCGTTTGGTGAACTTGTCCACCGCGACCAAGATATGTTTGTAGCCGCCCGGGGCAGTTCGGAATGGAGCAACAGAGTCCAAACCCCATAATCCAAAGGGCCACAAAGGATGGATGGTTCGCAAGGCCTGAGCCGGCAAATGCTGCTGCTTGGAGAAGAACTGGCACCCCTTACATCGTTTGATGAGCTCCCGAGCATCGACCATAGCTGTAGGCCAGAGAAAACTAGATCTGTAGGCCTTGCACTTCTTTAGGACACCGGTTGAGGCAGACCTCCGATATAGCTCCTTTCTGATCACGACGTAGTTAGCACTACGTCAGACAATCTTTTCGCGCTCTACTTTTTCTTCAGGCACTCTCTGATTGATGATGAAGGCTATGAGGTCGGTTCGCCAATCATCTTCAGCGTCTACCATCATGACATCGCGGTCATTAGCTTGGCTTGGGGAGTCGCTTGGCTGGTCGGGGTCTGCTAGTATTTTGATGGATGGCTTGCGTAGATCCTGGACGAACACACCGACTGGCACTAGAGCGTGCTTGGAACCCAGCTTAGACAGGACGTCTGCCGCCATGTTATGGTCGCGAATCACATGGTGGATCTCGATAGCCTCAATGTGGCCTTCGAGCTTTTGTACTTCGGCACAATAGGCGCTCATCGTATCCTTCTTGGTATCATAAGTCTTGTTGACCTGCTTGACGACGACCTCGGAGTCCCCATATGCCACGGGGTGCTTGATACCGAGAGACACTGCTATACAGAGCCCATGAATGAGGGCTTCGTTCTCAGCTATGTTGTTGGAGGCCTTGTAATGGATCTGCATGACATACTTTAGTTGATCGCCCTGAGGAGATATGAACAGTATGCCTAGGCCAGCACCTTCAACGTTGAGGAAACCATCAAAGTACATCATTCAATGTTCTAGCTTCTCTAGGGAGGGTGGTTGATGTGTCTCCGTCCATTCAAAAATGAAGAGAGTGAGGAGCTGTGACTTAATTGCGTGTCTGGGGCAGAACTCGAGGTTGAACTTGCCCAACTCTATGGACCACTTGATGATGCAGCCGTTGGTGTCGCAGCTGTGGAGGATTTCCCCTAGAGGGAAGGTAGAGACCACACGAATCTTGTGGGCTTGGAAGTAATGTCGAAGCTTTCGCGACATGACTAGGAGTGCGTAGAGCATCTTCTAGGGCTACGTGTACCATGTCTTGGTGTCTGCTAGGACCCCACTAACGTAGTAGACGGGTCGCTATACCGAGTAGGGTTGACCTCCCTCGGCTCGCTCGGCTACAAGGACTGTGCTGAGCACATAAGTGGTTGCCGAGATGTACAATAATAGTGTTTCGTTAGGGGCTGGAGGCACCACCACCATAGGAGACAAGAGAAAGTGCTTCAGCTCGTTCAGGACCTGGTCGGCCTCATTGCTCCAAACGAACTTGTTTGCTGTCTTCAATAGCTTGAAAAAGGGAGGCCTTTTTCACCTAGCTTGCTGATGAAGCAACCAATGGCTGCCATCATGCCTGTGAGCTTCATGATGTCTTTCTTGCAAGTGGGTCGCCACATGTTGTGAATGGCCTCGACCTTGACTGGATTCACTTTGATGCCTCTATGGCTGACCATGAAGCCAGGAGAATGCCAGAGGGAACACCGAAGACACACTTGGTTGGGTTGAGCTTCCAGCGATAGCGCCGAAGGTTGGCGAAGGTCGCTGCCTGGTCGGCGATGAGGTTGTTCTCCTCTATGGTCTTGAGGACCACGTCATCAACGTAGGCTTCGACGTTCTTGTTGATCTGAGACTCCAAACACTTCTAGATTTCCTTCTGGTAGGTTGCTCCGGCGTTTTTGAGGCCGCACGTCATGATCGTATAGTAGTAGATGCCATGGGGCGTAATGAATGTCGTGTTATCTTGGTCGGAGGGTTTAAGGGCTATCTGGTGATACACTGAGTAGCAGTCGAGGAAGCATAACAGGACGCTCCCAGCCGTGGAGTCCATGACTTGATCGATGCGCGAAAGAGGGATCCTTAGGGCAGTGCTTGTTGAGATCGGTGTAGTCGATACACATTCTCCATTCACCGGTTTTTCTAGGTACAAGGACCAGATTGGCGAGCCAAATAGGGTTTTTACATTCACGGATGAATCCGACAGCTAAGAGCTTAACTACTTCTACCCTAATGACATCCTTGCGATCCTTCTGAAACGACGAAGCTTCTGCTTCACAGGCCTGGCCGTCTTGCTAACATCCAAGGAGTGCTCAACCAGCTGCTTGGGGACACTAGGCATATCTGATGGACTCAATGCGAATATGTCGTGTTTTCCCGGAGGAAGCTAGTGACCGTGAGTTCCTATTTCGAATCCAGGTCGGCTCCGGTGCTGACCTCCTTGCTTGAGTCGGGCAGACCGAGGCAAGCCTTCTTCGTTGCAGGGCTGGCATCGAGGGCGAAGGATGTGCACTTCTGCTCTGGGACGGTTAGTGTGCCTGCATTGAGCGTCTTGGCTTCGGCGACCAGGGCGGAGGCCGCGGCGGAGTAGGCAAGGTCGACTGCTTCAACGTCGCATTTGTACGAGAGACCATGAGGTCACCGTAGACGGAGAGGACCTCGTTAGGTGCCAGCATCTTGAGGATGAGGTACATGTAGTGCGGAATGGCCATGAACCTAGCCAACATGGGACGACATAGGATGGCGTGGTAGGAGGATTTGAACTTTGCCACCTCGAAGATTAGGTACTCAGTGCGGTAGTTCTTGATGGTGCCGAAGGTGACTGGCAGAGAGACCCAACCCAAAGGGTAGGAGGCCTTCCCTGGCACAATTCCTGTAGAAGGGCTCATCACAGGCCGTCATCTTGGAGAAGTCGAACTTCATCTGCTTCAAGGTCTCGGTGAATATGATATTCAAACCACTTCCTCCGTCAATGAGGGTCTTGGGCAGCAGCGCACCATCGACTGTGGGGTTCACGACCAGCAGGTAGGACCCGGGGTCTAGTATCTGAACCCAATGATCTTCCCTGGAGAAGGTTATGGGGAACTCCAACCACCGTAGGGGTTGGGTAGGATGGGTGTTGACAAGGCCGACCTCGGACTCCCGAAAGTGTTGTCTCCTCTTGCTCACCACGGCCTTGGGCCCTCCGAGGATGATGTTGAGGTCCCTATTGGTAGCCTGGAAAGCTCCATTAGGGTTTCCCCCTTCAGGTGGTGTGGAAAGTTGCACTCTTCGCGGTCGCCACTGTCATTGCGACGTCCGCCATCATCACGGCGACCTCCATCATTGCGATGGTGGTCGCGGTCATCGCGCCCGTCGCGATCTTTGTGGCACTCGCAACGGTCATCACGGTCATCGTGGCGGTCGTAGCGGCAACCACAATCATCATTGTGGTGATCGTTGTAGCATCCCTTGTAGCGGCGGTCGTTGTAGTCATTTCCTCGCGGCTACTTGGGCTCCTCTGGGACGCCCATCTCTTTCTTCAACATGGTGCAATCACAAAGTGAATGTTTCGCCTCGACGTGGAATGGGCATACATCCTCCGTTGTATCTGCGAACTCCTGTTCGAGGAAGGTCGAGGGCAGACGTCCGTCGGCGGCCAACACCTCTATCGGGCACTTGCGGAGCTTCGAACCGGAATTAGTGGCGGGTGGCGGAGCGACTTGTCCGGTGGTGTGCTGGGCATCACCGCTGAACTAGCTGACCACCGCCTCCTGAGTATTGACCAGCTTGTTCACCACCATCATGAGGTCGGCGATGGCAGTGGCGGGTGGCGGAGCGACTTGTCTGGCGGTGTGTTGGGCATCACCGCTGAACTAGTTGACCGCCGCCTCCTGAGTATCGACCAGCTTGTTCACCACCGTCATGAGGTTGGCGATGGTTGTGGCGCCCGCCTCATGTGTCTTCTCGAAGAGCCTGATATCATTGATGCCCTTCTTGTAGTATTCGATGACCTGATCATCTTTTACTATAGCCAGCTTGTTGCGGTTCTTGAAGAACCGATCGGTGTAGTCCCGGAGGGTCTCCTTGGGTCGCATGGTGACCCAGCCGAGGTGGTGAGTGTTGTCATGCCGGCTGTAAGTAGCCTAGAAGTTCGAGGTGAACGCCCGAGACAAAGTGATCCAGGAGTTTATACTTCCTGCGAGGAGGTTGTCCGGGGTCTTCGCCCATCACCAAGGGGAAGTAAGCCGCCATTTGGTCGTAGGTGCCACCAGCTGCCTGAGTAGCGATGGTATAGGTTCGTAACGAGATGCTTGGGTCGCAGTGACCGTCGTATTTGCCGATGGCTGGCTTGAAGTTCTCCAGGTATCAGATAGATCTGAGTCGCTCTGAGAATGCAGGGAAGTTGTTGATCGCCATGTCTTTCGGGTCGTCGTCATTGGCGGGTGGGCCCCTGGGAGCGACGTAGGCATTGTCTCGAATACCGTGTCACTACTCGTAGTCAACATGGTGCCGTAGTTCTACCTCATGACGCTGCCGATCTTCAAGCTTAAGGTTGTGCTCTATCCTGTGGACAGCACCTGAAGGGCCGAAGTCGCAGTCGTACTCCGCGCGTCTACAGAGTACAGCCTCTTCGCGCTCGCTGTGATGCCTGTTGAGGTCGGCACAAGTGTTGCGGTCACGCCTAGCATGCTCATGGTTGATGCGTAGGTCACGTCGATCGCGGTTGTGGTGGTTGTTGACATCGTTGTCAGTTGGAGCACCGATGTTGTTTTGTTCCATGACCTCTTCCACAACAGGTTGTGGTGGAGGTTGATGTACCCCATGAGGTCGCTGAGACCGACTCCGCAAATGGAGAGTAGAGGTCACCTTGGAGAGAGAGGAGCCTCTGCTTTTTTCCTCCACTTGAGCATTGGTGACGCAAAGATGAGCTAGCGCTCGTCAAATCACGGGCGAATCCTCCAGAGTGGCCAAGCCGGCCATAGCAGCTCCTAGGTTGGCTTGAGGGCTGTTCAAGACCTGGTGACCAACTTCTTCGAAGTCTCTCTAAAGATCCCTAGCACGGAGAGGCTGGCGCCTGTCGTGATTAGCGTCGCACTGATCTACTACCCCTAGATTCTCAGGAGGTGGAGGAGGTGCGTGGCCAGCTGGATGTGCACTGTTGCCACCATTAGCTCCGTGCTTCTTCTTGGCATCGACGAGCGTGTTCGGCATTGGCGTTGACTCGCTAGGCCTCCTGGGAGTCTGTCGCGCCATCTTGCGCTGGGACGTCGCTGGAGACCATGAAAGTTTTGTGATCTGGTGAAGGGTCGCCTCCTGTCTGGCCATAGGGGTTAGGAGGGAGAATGACAAGGACATTTTGGAATGCCCCACAGTCCAGGAACTGTGAGGTTCTTGCGATGTGGCGGAGCCGGTCTTCCTCGATCAGCTTGACAGTCTCCTTGAGCACGTAACACTCTCGGAGAGTGTGCATCACGTGCCTATGGAAGCGGCAGAGGCCATCAAGAGGGTCTTCATACGCGTCGCTGACCAGACGTTGGGGCGCGAAGATGCTCTGCCCAAATTGGATCTAGGACCTCCTGGTCATCTGGTCGGAGTGGATGTTGGGCGAATTTCTCAGGCCGAAAGGCATGCAAGACGGGCCCGGTGCCGGATCTGGCTTGGCCTAAGCCTTCTCGCACATCTCCAAAGTTTCCGCCATCATATTGATGACGTGATCTATCCCCGCGACTAGGTCGAAGGGTGTGGGTGGGTAGGTTTTGTCCAGCAGATCTGAAACGGGTGCAGCAGCTACCGGTGTGTTGTTGGCGGGAGTGCCCGGGGCTGCTGAGAAAGAGCCGAAGCTGATATTGATGGGGTTGGCGATGAAGTCCACCATGGTCGCTGTTGACGGTCGTTGAGTCCTATTTTCAACCCTCAATTTTGGATAAAAGTAACTCCATCAAAGTGTGCACCATAGCTATAGGGTTATAAACTAACATATTCCACGAGTTGTGAAGATTTGGATGCAGACACATATGAGCCATTATAGCACAAATATATCATCTTCATAAACAACCTCAAAAGCGAGTTTGATAGCACCATTGTGAAGCTCCCGTCGAGATGATTAAAATGGAGTTTTGGTTCACCCAATTCGGAGTCCGGATGCAAAAGTTATGCCTCCCGGAAGATTATAACATGAGACATGCCAGGAGGAGGTGCGGCCGGGCCTATGAACTTTGTCCAATCAGCACCAAACTTTGCCAAATGACTATATACTCAGTATAGTATCAAAGGGGACTAAGTCCATGTGCCATAAACCATAAATGATGGTGTGGCCGCACCTCTAGGCGTGGCCGCACCTACCAACTTCGTGCCCTTGGGTCCATGCCAAAACCAATCCCACAAACAAGTCACAAATGAACAAGAAGCATTGGTTTCATGTCGGTTTGATCAAAGGGCTAAGGATGGAAGCACTTGGATCCATGGGTCCACTGATCCATGCAACCCAACCACTGTAACTTCCACAACCGCCATCAAGGAGCAATCCTGGGCGTCCTCCAACATCGTCGCTGCATCACACGGCCATAGGGCAGGTGCGGCCTCACCAAAAAGTTTGGCTGCACCTACGACCGAGTGAATCTCGCACCAACGACCTGGAAACCGACTTGGAACTGACTGTGTAACGCTGATTAGGATCGTTCACGATGAGAGGCGGTGGCTCACAGGTACGCCCGCACCTATGACCAACCTCGACAGCACTTCACCGACCCTCCAATGCTATAAATAGCATGCCACAAGAGAAGAAATACCACCATGGAGTAGTTCTTCCACTCTCTCAAGATGTAGTTGTAGGCTAGTTTAGGTGGGAGTTAGAATCGGATAGAGCTTCGCCTCGGGTTCGGAAGTTGTCTTCGGAAGTTCAGGTATTTTTCCCTTTCCTTTAGTAAGACTTTGGGTATTAATATATTATCTTCCGCTCTCTATTTTAAGTTAATTACTTTCTGCATTTATTTCGAGGATAAGTGCTAAATGTCTAGTTAGACTAAAGTAGTTCCAGCTCGGCATAGTTATAATTCTTCTATGTTCCTCTTTATACTAGTTTCTTGCCTTGACCGTTCCTCGGTTGGGTTGCTTCTCCTGGATCCGGGAGTTAGTAACATGATATTTCTTTAAGCGTGGTGCTTAGAGTTATAGCTTGTCTTGAAATACGCCTAGCCCCACAAACTACTTGTGGTAGCCGGTGGGTAGTGACAACCCCGTCCAACATTTGTATTCCACCATGTGAGAGTGGCAAGTCCTGTAGGCATCGTAAGAGTGGTGTATGTGACGGCTCCCTTCCCATCCCTTTCTGCAGCCGAAGTGTACATCCCCCGACGTATCTAGAGATGACTTACATTAGTTCCTAACTAGAGTTGATTCAAAGTAACAGGAAGTATCTATGAACCTAATTTCATCTTTGTAGGATCTAGGATACCGACTAGAGGGGGGTGAATAGGCGGATTAAAATCTTAAATCACAACACTAGAGAAATTTAATTAGAACCACAAGGTGGATTAAATCTCTAGCTAAACTAAGCCTATGTTGAAGGTTTGCAACCTAGGATGACAAGAATACAATTCAATCTCTATGAAGATAATTGCTCAAAGTAAATGCTTGAAAGTAAATTGAGCAAGAGAATCAACAAACACAAGAGACAAAAGTTTATCCCGTGGTATCGATGACTTGCTGGTCACCCCTAATCCACGTTGAGATGGATTCAATGTTCAATCGCTCCTCTATCAAGTCTCCACTTGATCTTTGAGCCGGTTAGAACCAAAGAACCGCTCCAAATCTCTTTTCCACTAGAGTTGCTCTTCACCACTCCGGCGAGGTGAGCACAAGACCTCTCACACCAATAGATCCGGAGCCATGCACAATCTTCTTGCGAGCTTCCACAGATTCACCACCACCAAGCCGTCTAGGAGGCGGCAACCTCCAAGAGTAACAAATCAACCACTTGCTTGATGATTCCCTAGTGCCACAAAGATCAAAACCTTGATGCAATGCACTAGATGCTCTCAATCTCACCAAAGATGCAACCTCTAAGCAAAGTGAGTGAGAGAGAGGAGGGAGAGAGCTCAACAATGGAGTACAAGCCTTTCAAAGTGCCAAGAGAGCCTCTCCCATCCCGGGCATGGAGTACATATACTCCCTTCCCACGAAACTAGCCGTTATGTTCAAAACAGTTCAAAACACGTGCCTCGCGGACTGTCCGCGACCTCATCACGGACTGTCCGCGTTTGAATTTCAATAGTAAAAACGCGAAGTCAACGTGTGTCAGAACAGACAGTTGGACCGGCGGACTGTCCGCCAGGCCACCGAGGACTGTCCGCCAGGCGTCCCGCGCGGTCCACCCGAGCCAGCACTGTCTCTGTTAGAAAAACCACTTAAAACGGACTGTCCGCGAGACCCCTGCGGACTGTCCGCTCGAAGAGGATTTTTCTCGAAAAACTTTGTCCAAAAACTTGTAGATTTTCAATAAAGATTATAACCCACGGACTGTCCGCCCAAGGGGCTCGGACTGTCCGCCCGAACTGCAGAAAACTGATTTTCTCAAGATTTTCAACAAAGCTTCTTTCAACTTTTGAAAATGCCACTCATCTAAATGCAAACCATGCAAGTTCTTGACCAAAGTGGCACTATGGAAAGTCAAGCTAATGAAATTGATCCCTCTTGATAGTACGGCTATCTAGCCTATCAATCCGGTCATTTATCATCCTCTAATCACCTCATGACCGGTAAAATAGAAAACCCTATCTTTATACCTTTTGCCTTGAGCTCCTTTTCATCCAAAGCACACATGCCTTCCTCTTTGCATATTCCATGAGCTCAACGCTTCTCCGGACTAACCTATTCTTATATCTCAATAGAAATGTTAGTCCACGATGGTTGTCATTAATTACCAAAACACAAATTAGGGGCCTAGATGCCTTTAATCTCCCCCTTTTTGGTAATTGATGACAACCATTTCAAGAAGTGATATAAGAAAGGTTTTTGAAAACACTTACTCATCTCAATAATTTTGAATAATAAGATAGAGTGAATGCCTTCAAAAACAAATAAGTAGAGAAAAAACTCCCCCTACATATGTGCATAAGATTTTCATTTGAATTCCCACATATGCATAGATATCATAATTTTGACAGAGTTTCCCCTACAAAATAGAGATCAAGGCACCAAAACATATATATATATATCCAAAAAACTTTAAGCACGGAGTTAGCCTTAAATCTCAACAAGAACTAGAACCACTCATAGGATAGAAAAATTAAGCTCACAAACATAGTTCATCACATAAATAACCATAAGTTCTAGTTCTCAAACACACCACAAGCACAAAGATTCAAAAATTATTACAAGCACACCAAAGTTCCTGCATGACCGAAATTAAACGTGCAAATGCAAAAGTTCAAAGTTCCATATGCAAGCAATGAGCTCCCCCTCAAGAACATCACTCCACATGACTCTCCCCCTTTGGCATCAAGTACCAAAAGGTCTAGAAATCCTACTGATCATCATCTGCTGGAGGTGGTGGAGGAGGATAATACGGCGGATGAGGGAAGAACTCCTGGGGTGGCACTGGAGCTGGGAAGTAGCTATACATATGCTGACTGAAGCTGTTGAATGACTCATTGAATGAATTAAAGTTGTTCTGAAGGTTAGTTTGACAGTCACTTAGCTACTGATACTGCTCTGAAGTAGAAAGACCATCAAAGCGTGCACTCAAGGTGTTCATGTCATCATGAAAAGTCTGCTGTAACCCCTGAATCTGAGTCATCATAGGCTGATAAAACTGAGTGTTCATCTGCTGATTCATGGTATTGAAACGATCATCAAACTGAGTCTAAAAACCCTGCTGCATAGTCTGAAGACTCGTGGCCATCTGGGCACCAAGTGTCTCACCCATACTCTGAAAATAAGGGTTGAAATAACCCTCTGGAGGAGTCCAAAACTGCTGTGGCTGCATAGGAGGCACTGGAGGAGGAGGAGGAGGCATGGCCTAAGCATCATCACCTTCATTCACATTTTCCTCATCATTCACATTTTCTTCATTATTGTCATTTTCTGCTTCCTCATCATCTTGTTCTTCCTCAGGTGCCCCATATGGTGCCAAAGGTCTTGCAAAGAAAGCTGGAGCATTAATGAAAGGCCAAAAGATTGTATGCTTAGAATCACATGGACCATTGAACCCAGTCTTGATTTTGATCATTGACATGATATATGGAGCAAAATAGATGTTTTCACCCAAGACAGTTTTCTTCTCAATGATCTGCTCAAGTATCATCATGACAACATTAAACCGAGTTCCATTCATGACATGATTGATCACATTCCAATAATGCTCACGAATCTTGTCTCTATTCCCCCCCTTTAGGCATGAATGTTTTTCTGATAATATTATTGATTGTAGCAGGATGATGCCTAAGCCCTGTTGGCGTCCCATAAACAATTCTAACTCCCAAATCAGCAGGCGCATAAAATATCTGAGAATTTTCAAATGATAGCTCTAGATAGACATCACTGCTAACCTCTTCTTCAGTGAAATATTCATAGTTCAGCTTATTAACAGTAGCAAACTCTTCAAAAGTAGCTGAGTATTCTGCTTTTCCAGTCATCCACTGAATATTACCATTATCAAAGTCAATTTCCATAGTAGCATAGAATTGCCTAATGATGGTGTCATTCCAATCACATCTATGCTCAAGAAAAGGTTTAAGCTCTAGGTTCTCAAATTTTTCAGCCACACCAACTAAATGAGGTTTGGATTCAAGATATGCAAAATCAATAGCTTGATGAGGAAAAACTGTGCATTCAACCATATGACCAAAGAACACACTTTCCTGAACCCTTGTACGGAAGTAGAGATTTGGAGTGTCACGAGGTACAGTATAAGCATTTACCTCCCTTGCCTCAGCATATTCTCTCTGCTTCCAATGATGCTTAGGTACAGTGTATGAGAGTACATCAATGATTTGATCAAAACCACCTGCTCCCCCTAAGTTCATGGCCTCATCCTCATCAACCATATAATCTGGGAGCCTAACATTTGATTCTTGCTCAGTTGACAACTCATAATCACTATCCTTGGGGTCATCTGGCTCTTCCTCTGAGCTATCATTTTTCCGGTGTCGCTTGGAAGTTCCCACATCTTTATCCTTTTTCTTTGATGTACCTTTCTTTATTCGAGAAGCCAACTTGCGAAGACCGGATGACATGGTGGAGGAGCTCGCGGAGAGTCCGTGGATGTCCTCGGACGGTCCGGGGAGTGCCCCAAACCACATCCCCAAGGGAGGGGCCCTTCTTCCACCAAGAACAAGAGAGAGAGCGTTTGAGGGAGCCTTTTGCGAGTTTGGGACGAGAGGTAGGAGAACCACACATTAAGTCCCGGCGTCGGTGGGTCCCGCTGCGACTGGCGCACGCGGACTGTCCGCGGTCCACTGGCGGACTGTCCGCGGCCTCCTCACGGACGGTCCGCGGTGCTTCTGCGGACTGTCCGATATTAACTTAGAAACATACAGAGCCGTCCCAACAATTTTCGCCCCACGCGGACTATCCGCGCTGTCCATGCGGACTGTCCGCGCGCTCGTTGATTTTCAGCCCGAGATTCTTTCCTTTTATCTTCAATTTGATGCACTTTCTTGGGATCATTGCTCATGATGCATAGACAGAAAATTTTATATGATAAAATGCAAAATAAACTATGCAAGAAACAAACTAAACAAGGGTTAGAGAGCATAAACATAGATGAACAAAATAAATAACTTCTAGGATAAAAGTATGCAAAGAAACACATGTGCTAGGTCTCAAGCCACATTTGAGAAGTCAATGACATTTCGCTCATTTCTCAATTTTCAAAACCGAGATTCATCCAAAGGCTTGGTGAAGATATCCGCTAATGGATCATCCGTGCTCACACCATCAATCTTGATATCACCTTTGCTTACGTGATCTCTAAGAAAATGATGCCTAATATCAATATGTTCAGTTCTTGAATGTTGAACCGGATTGTTGGCAATCTTGATGGCACTTTCATTGTCACATAAGAGAGGAATTTCCTTGAATTTTACACCATAGTCAAGAAGTGTTTGCTTCATCCATAACAATTGAGCAGAACAACTTCCCGCCGAGATATATTCCGCTTCGGCGGTGGAAAGAGCCACTGAATTTTGCTTCTTAGAAGACCAAGATACAAGAGAACACCCAAGCAATTGACAACCACCGGAAGTGCTTTTTCTATCAACTTTGCATCCGGCATAATCGGAGTCCGAATATCCAACCAATTCAAATTGAGCACCCTTTGGAAACCAAAGACCAATGTTAGGAGTATATTTCAAGTATCTCATGATCCTCTTTACGGTGGTCAAATGACATTCTTTAGGGGCAGCTCGAAATCTAGCACACATGCACACACTAAACATGATATCGGGCCTAGATGCGGTAAGGTTAAGCAAACTACCAATCATAGATCTATAAAGCTTAAGATCAACCGGTTTACCTTCCTCATCAAGATCGAGATGCCCATTGGTGGCCATCAGAGTCTTGATGGGTTTTGCATCTTCCATACCAAATTTCTTCAAAATATCCCTCACATATTTAGATTGGCATATAAATGTGCCTTCCTTCAATTGTTTGATTTGAAGACCAAGGAAGAAACTTAATTCACCAATCATAGACATTTCAAATTCCTTGGACATCATTTTACCAAATTCCCCACAAAAGTCTTCATTTGTTGAGCCAAAGATAATATCATCAACAAAGATTTGACAAATGAAGATATCCTTTCCAATTCTTTTGGTAAACAAGGTTGTATCAACCTTTCCAAATTTGAAACCCTTGGAAATTAAAAAGTCCCTAAGTCTTTCATACCAAGCACGAGGTGCTTGCTTCAAACCATAAAGAGCCTTAGAGAGCTTGTATACATGATTTGGCTTCTTAGGATCTTCAAAACCGGGAGGTTGTTCAACATATACCAATTCATTGATTTTCCCATTCAAGAAAGGCACTTTTGACATCCATTTGATATAACTTGATATTGTGAGCACAAGCATAAGCAAGCAAGATTCTAATAGCCTCAAGTCTAGCTACGGGACCAAAGGTTTCATCAAAATCCAAACCTTCAACTTGAGTGTAACCTTGAGCAACCAATCTTGACTTGTTCTTCATAACTATACCATCTTCATTTTCCTTATTCTGGTAGACCCATTTAGTACCAATAACATTATGACCCTTAGGTCTTTCAACCAATTCCCAAACTTGCTTCCGAGTGAAGTTATCCAATTCTTCTTGCATGGAAATCACCCAATCCGGATCAAGTGATTCATCTACACGTTTAGGCTCAAGAAAGGATACAAAAGAATAATGTTGACAAAATGAAGCAACACGAGATCGAGTTTGAACACCCTTACTAATATCACCCATAATTTGGTCTATGGGGTGATCTTTGGCAATTTGAGTTGGAACTCTTGGTTGATCAATCGGTTCTTGTGAAGATGTAGAAGGTGGAGTAGTTGAGGCCAATTGATCTTCAACTTGAGGTATGTCATTGTTGCTTGTATTATCAACTTGTTGATCTTGATTATTTGATGAAGAAGAAGTATTCACTTGAATTGATATAGAAGGCCCTTCACCATCTTCTTCTTCTTCTCTAGGTCTTATATCACCAATAGCCATAGTCTTCATTGCCTTGCTCAACTCATCACCTCTCACATCATCCAAATTTTCTTTTTCACTATGAGAGCCCATAGTTTCATCAAATTGCACATCATAAACATTTTCAACAAACCCTTTGGACTTGTTGTACACTCTATAAGCTTTGCAATTAGATGAATAACCAAGAAGATATCTCTCATCACACTTGCTTAGGAATTTGGATAGATGAGAACCTTTCCTTAGGATATAGCATTTGCAACCAAAAACCCGAAAATAAGAAATGTTGGGCTTTCTTCCAATGAGAAGTTCATATGGTGTCTTGTTGAAGAATCTATGACAATATAGCCTATTTGATGCATGACAAGCGGTATTGATTGCTTCGGCCCAAAATGAATCCGAAACCTTATATTCATCTAGCATAGATCTTGCCATCTCAATCAAAGTTCTATTCTTCCTCTCAACTACACCATTTTGCTCTGGAGTGTATGTAGTTGAGAATTCATGCTTAATTCCCTTCTCATCACAAAATTCTTCAACACTTGTATTCTTGAACTCACTACCGTTGTCACTTCTTACTTTCTTCAATTTTTGCTCAAATTCATTTTGTGCCCTTTTGACAAAGCTCTTGAATATTTCACAAGTATGATATTTGTCATGTAGAAAGAATACCCATATGTATCTTGAATAATCGTCCACAATCACAAGACAATAACTATTTCCACCAATGCTTCTATAAGTAGTAGGACCAAATAAATCCATATGCAATAATTCCAATGGTCTTGTGGTTGACATAGTACTCTTGTTAGGATGAGAGTTGGCAACTTGCTTTCCGGCTTGACAAGCACTACACAATTTGTCCTTCTCAAATTTAACATCTTTCAAGCCAAGGACTAGATCATGCTTCACTAAGCGATTGAGTTGTTTCATACCAACATGACCTAGTCTTCTGTGCCACAACCAACCTATTGAGGCCTTTGAGAATAAGAAGGTAGTCAAACTAGCCTTCTTAGAAGAGAAATCCACAAGATATAAACTTTCATGACGAAACCCCTTAAAGATAGTATCTTTTCCATCAAGTGAAGTGACCTCAAATTCATTGCTAGTGAAAGTGCACTTATAACCATTATCACAAAGTTGAGCAATAGATAGCAAGTTAAAATTGAGAGAATCGACTAGCAAGACATTGGAGAGATTATAATCTTTAGAGATAGGTATTTCACCAATGCCTTTTACACCTCCCTTGCTATCATCCCCAAAGGTGATCATGTCAAAGTCGGAGATCTTCATCAAGATGAGAAAAGATTTTTCTTGCGCCGGTCATATGATTAGTGCAACCACTATCAATTACCCAATGTCTTCCTCTGGCTTTATAGTCCACCTACAAAAGAAATCACTTCCTCTTAGGTACCCAACTTTTCTTGGGTCCTTCAATGTTAGTGACCAAAACCTTAGGCACCCAAATAGATTTCTTTCTATCACTTCCGATAGAACGGCTAACAAATCTAGCACAAACAACACCCTTTGAATCTTTTTCAAGAACATAGGATGGATCAAAGGATACGGTCTTCTTGCTCTTGCATTTGTGATTTACATCAACTTTTGTCTTGCATACATGACACATCTTGAATTTTCCTTCATCTTCAAGAAATATCTTGGAAGCAATAAAAGTAGTCTTCTTGGGAATGAATGCCATTTTCCCTTTCTTCAGAACATAATCAATACCATTCTTGTTCAAGGTGAATTTTGATTTGTGCAATAATGATTAAACCGGACATGACTTCCAAAATACGTAGCAAGATCCTTGGACAAATACTCGACTTCCTTCTTCAAAGATTCATTTTCCAATATAAGAGATGAATCACAAGAATTATCCTCACTAATGCAAGAGCTAGTGCTTGTGCTACAAGATGGGTTAGTTGCACATAAAGAATCATTTGATATATCACATTCAACACTCATGCTTACTTTTCCTTTGGCTTCTTATGCAAGGAGAGAGTTGTGAGCTTCCTTAAGCTCCTCGTGCTTTTCCTTAAGGATCCCCCATGAAGTGTTTAGTTTGTCATGGGAGTCCTTAAGGTTGGCATGAGAAGTCTTTAGCTCCTCATAGGAATTTTGAAGTGAACAATTCTTCAACTCCAAATCCTTCAACTTTGACCTCTCCTTGCGCAATTTGTCATCGGACTTAATAAGCATTTCCACAAGAGCATCATAAGAGATAGCATCATCATCAACACCATCATCACTATCATCATCATTGGCATCCTCAACTATTACCTTGGTTTCACCTTTTGCCATTAGACAAAATGGCTTGGAGAAGAGTGATGGAGCTTCCTTGATTGCAATTCCGGCAAGACCTCTCGAAGGCTTGTCATCATCATCTTCTTCATCAGAGCTTGCATTGGAATCCCATTCAACAAAATAGGCTTGCCCATTTTTCTCCTTCTTGTAGTACTTATTCTTCTTGTTCTCATTCTTCTTGTACTCACTTTTCTTGCCCTTCTTCTTGCCATTCTTATCTTCTTTCTTATTTGGACAATTGATTGATATGTGTCCAACTTCACCACAAGAAAAACAATCTTTTCCTTCAAAAGGATTCTTCTTTGATGATTGCCCTTTCTTGGCAAATTTCTTCCTATTCATGATTCTTATAAGCCCTCTAACAACAAGAGCCAATTCTTCATCCGTGTCACTCTCTTGTTTTTCATCACCATCTTCTTCTTGAGAGGCTTTGGCCTTGAGAGCGATACTTTTCTTCTCCTCAACCTTAGCTTCACCATGCACTTCTTTTTGTGATTGCTTGAACATATCATGAGTGAGCACCTCACCAAGCACCTCTGTGGGGGGAAATTGTCTTCAAGTTTGATCTCACAAGCAAAGTCACAATTGTTTCATATTTCTCCGGGAGACATCTAAGGAACTTATGAGAGAAGTCTTGATCCGGGACATCAAAATCAAGGCACTTGAGTTCAGTCACAATATCATTCAATCGGTTGAACATGGTTGAAATGTCTTCATCTTTCTTCATAGTGAACTCATTGAATTTTCCCTTATACAAATAAAGTTTAGCTTCCTTGACGGTGGAAGTTCCTTCATAAATTTCCATAAGCTTCTCCCATATCCTATTAGCTTGCTTGAGACCCTTGACTCGGTTGAATTCACTAAGAGTAAGAGCATTGTAGAGCACACTCAATGCTTGATTGTTGTACTTTATGTTGTTCGTGTCTTGTGGAGTTGGATGATCCGAATCCAATACAACATAGCCCTCTTGTACAATCCTCCACACACCTCCTTCTAAGGCTTGAAAATGAACCTCCATTCTAGTCTTCTAATAGTCATAATTTGTTCCATCAAAGACCGGAGGTTTACCCACATGAAACTTTGTCTTCTCATCCCCCATTATCCTACTCTGGGATGGTTAAATCTTTCAAAAATGGAGTCCTCGGCTCTGATACCACTTGTAGGATCTAGGATACCGACTAGAGGGGGGGATTAAAATCTAAAATCACAACACTAGAGAAATTTAATTAGAACCACAAGGAGGATTAAATCTCTAGCTAAACTAAGCCTATGTTGAAGGTTTGCAACCTAGGATGACAAGAATACAATTCAATCTCTACGAAGATAATTGCTCAAAGTAAACGCTTGAAAGTAAATTGAGCAAGAGAATCAACAAACACAAGAGACGAAAGTTTATCCCGTGGTGTCAATGACTTGCCGATCACCCCTAATCCACGTTGAGATGGATTCAATGTTCAACCGCTCCTCTATCAAGTCTCCACTTGATCTTTGAGCCGGTTAGAACCAAAGAACTGCTCCAAATCTCTTTTCCACTAGAGTTGCTCTTCACCACTCCGGCAAGGTGAGCACAAGACCTCTCACACCAATAGATCCAGAGCCACGCACAATCTTCTTGCGAGCTTCCATAGATTCACCATCACCAAGCCGTCTAGGAGGCGGCAACCTCCAAGAGTAACAAATCAACAACTTTCTTGATGATTCCCTAGTGCCACAAAGATCAAAACCATGATGCAATGCACTAGATGCTCTCAATCTCACCAAAGATGCAACCTCTAAGCAAAGTGAGTGAGAGAGAGGAGGGAGAGAGCTCAACAATGGAGTACAAGCCTTTCAAAGTGCCAAGAGAGCCTCTCCCATCCCAGGCATGGAGTATATATACTCCCTTAACACAAAACTAGCTGTTATGTTCAAAACAGTTCAAAACGTGTGCCTCGCGGACTGTTCGCGACCTCATCACTGATTGTTTGCATTTGAATTTCAACGGTAAAAACGCGAAGTCAACGTGTGTCAGAACAGACCGTTGGACCGGCGGACTGTCCGCCAGGCCACCGCGGACTGTCCGCCAGGCGCCTGCGGACTGTCCGCTAGGAACTGGTAGACCGTCCGCGCGGTCCACCCGAGCCAGCACCGTCTCTGTTAGAAAAACCACTTAAAATGGACTGTCCGCAAGACCCCTCAGGACTGTCCGCTCGAAGAGGATTTTTCTCGAAAAACTTTGTCCAAAAACTCGTAGATTTTCAATAAAGATTATATCCCACGGACTGTCCACCCAGGGGGCCCGGACTGTCCGCCCGAACTGCAGAAAACTGATTTTCTCAAGATTTTCAACAAAGCTTCTTTCAACTTTTGAAAACGCCACTCATCTAAATGCAAACCATGCAAGTTCTTGACCAAAGTGGCACTATGGAAAGTCAAGCCAATGAAATTGATCCCTCTTGATAGTACGACTATCTAGCCTATCAATCCGGTCATTTATCATCCTCTAATCACCTCATGACCGGTAAAATAGAAAACCCTATCTTTATACCTTTGCCTTGAGCTCCTTTTCATCCAAAGCACACATGCCTTGCTCTTTGCATATTCCATGAGCTCAACGCTTCTCCGGACTAACCTATTCTTATATCTCAATAGAAATGTTAGTCCACGATGATTGTCATTAATTACCAAAACACAAATTAGGGGCCTAGATGCCTTCAATCTTGTTGTCCTCCCTCCTAGCTAGACCTTTCTTCTACCCTTCTTTTTGATTACCTCCTATGTGTGTGTCAATACTATCACTCCTATCACATCGTTTACCCCCACTTTGGTTTAGTCGGTATTTTATTTAGTAGGTTCATTCATGTTAGTTACCATGTGTTGTAACCATTGCTTCCCTGAGAATAAATACGATACTCTAGAATACTACCGGGTGAAATGCTACAACGGTATCTGTGCGCTTGTGGATGTATATCTATGGGATGTAAGCATACCACCAGGCATTTCTGGTGCTGTTGCAATTATAGCAACGACGCTAAGAGATGCCAACACTCGCCGGAAAGATGACACCGGGTCCATCCATCACGCTGCACGAAGAGCTCCCAATCACCCCTACCTGGCATGCCAACTGTTAGGGGTTGAGACCTAGACAGATCCACAAGGGCAGTTCCCAACTGGTTTGTAAGTATTGGGTGATCTAGAAACTAAGAGCGCGGATGGATATGCAATGAGCACACGGAAAATCAGGCGAGACACGGGGGGTTTAGACTGGTTCAGGCCTCTGGAGAGTAAAACCCTACGTTCAGTTGGTGGTGGTGTATTGCTTGGTGGCAAGATGAAAGCCGTGGAACATGGAAAAGATGAATGTAACTTGTCCCTCTGAAGGACACCCTAGGCCGCCTTATATAGTCTAGAAGACTAGGTGACAAGGTCGGTGGACCCAGAGTCCAGGTCGGTTACATCTTGGAAATCTATCCCTACGGATTACAATCAATATCCCGCAATATCCGGACTGATTGGAGGCGTGGCCGATGTCTTGAAGCGCATGCCACCTCTTGCATCATCTTTGGAGTTATCTTCAGGGTGCGGATAAGGTCTTCTAGGCCCACATGCAGGTCGGCTGGTTGTCAGACAAATCGGACCCACCTATGTGGGACAGCTGGGATCCTGGTCGGTGCGGTCCCACGGGTACCCATGTCTCTCAGCGGGAGAAAAAGCTTCCGCATCTGCCAAAAAATAGTTTTCCCGTAGCCTACTACCCATAAAGGGAAAAGGAGAACATAGAGGCGACCAGAATGAATCATTCCGGCAGATATTTGCGCCTTCCAACAATGGCACATCCTACTAGCTCTCAAATCTTATTCTCCCTGTAGTGGTGCGTCAATTGGGTAAGTAATTTGTGTTAAATCCGCCAAATTTCATTTCGTAGAAAGGTCTTTTCGATTAATTCTATGGTCAATAATCACTACAAGGAATGTGCCGACTAGTGATGCAAAAATGGGTGTTTCTCGTCATAAACCGCGATTAAAGACGCTGGTTGTTATGAAAATGCTCTGTCAATAATCGAGCGTCACAAACCATGATTAATGAAGAGACCTTATTTCGGTGTCATGAATTTAATGATGAGTATAAATTCGTAACACTTGTCGTCATAAACCTATTTCGGTGGTTGCGCCATGTCGGACCGAGATCCATCATGGCTCCGACGTGGCAGGGGGTTATGACGATTTCGGTTGGTCACAAATTGAGGCCCGGTCCATGTAAGAGCCTTTGTGAGCCTAATATTGTTGGGCCAATTTTAGCCCATTTTAGGTTTTTGTGTTATTTTTT
Organism: Cenchrus fungigraminus; assembly: GCA_036936925.1. Taxonomy (NCBI): domain Eukaryota; kingdom Viridiplantae; phylum Streptophyta; class Magnoliopsida; order Poales; family Poaceae; genus Cenchrus; species Cenchrus fungigraminus. The sequence goes on from CM072775.1 coordinate 28,775,448, forward strand.
GGCCACTCCCTAAATGTTTCTTGCACGCTATATTGGGCTATTTTATTTTGGGCCCTAGTCCATCTAATGAACTTGGCCCATATTGCATTATGCAGGGACATTTGATTTTGGGCAGTTATCTCCAAGGCCTTTCCTGGGCCTCGGCCCATATTGTATTTCGCAGGGCAGTGTATACTATCTGGCTACTAATCACCAGCACATAATGAGACAACAAAACAGAACATTTCCCACTGCCATATAATTCACACCACATTCAGGGAATAGTTCAACCTGAACAATTGTGCAACATACACCAAGTTAGCATCAAATCGAATTAACGTACAACAAGTCACCAGCAACACAAGTTCATCAGGACCACACTTCAGTTGAGAAGAGGATAAACCTGGCTGAAATTATCAAGCCTTGGATCAGATTATGCATGTCATTTGTGCTCTTCTTCAAAGCTTCAAGTGCTTCTGTTTGAGACTTCAATGTTGTCTCCTGTTGTTGAGCCTTCAATCTCAGTTCGCTCATCTCGACCTCCTGTTCAATAATCTTCTGCTGTAGTTGTGCCCCCCTTGCTTCTCATTGTCAAGTCCAGCTCGTATTTCCTGAACCTGAAGTGCAGTAGTAACCCTAGTCTTTTTCATGGAGGGCGGGCGAATGCCAGCAACCTCCTGAAAAGTCCTAGATTGGACAACTTCCGCCACTGCTTCAGCAGTAGTCTTTCCTGGTTGGTCGCCTTGAGGTTCAGCGACAATTTGTTCTATGTGAGCCTAAAAAAGAAAATAAAATGAAAGGTTTAAAATCAAATACTCACACATGTTTCTAGTATTGTTGCAAAGAAGAATGCAAAAGCAGATAGGTACTTACAATGGCTGCCTGTATTGAAGCGGTGAAGCCATTCTTGCTGCAGCAGAAGGACTTGAAATAATCAAGTGGACTTAGCTCTTGTCCTTTAGCAGTATACTTCTGCCTTAGGTTTCGAAAACATGCATAATTATTAAAGTGCTAGCATTGAAAAATGGTTCATGAAATGAACTATAGAGCAAAAACATGACTTGTTCATCTGCTTACCACAAGATTAGCTTGTACGACGTAGCTTCGAGATCTCGTGCGTTGATGGTACTTGACCTTTCCTCAATTACCGGTGTTTGTACTACACCTCGCCTTTACAATAATAAGAACTCATGTAAGAAATAAGAATAAGAACAATATATCAATACATAGAAATGTGGTAGTGGCACGTTTAAGTTCTATCATACCCTGTGCTCATGGGAAGACCACATGTTAACCAGTGCCTTCCACTAGGCGTCGGTCAGATTGGTCATAGGAGATTTAGTTGCGACTGCATTTGCTGGAATATCATTGAAGTACTTTTGCTTCAGGTGGTACCTCGCTTGTCTCTGTATCGACTTCAGCATGTCACTGCATGCAGCTCTTATAGGCTCACTGGTGGTGTCCATGTCGAATGGCCCCTAGCACAACACAATTATCAGAAAATTGGATGACAAGAATGGATGCAAAGAACTATGGTAGTAGATGAGTGGACATATGCACACCGCTAGTTTTCCCATGTAGTTCTTGAGATGGTCTTTAGTATTTTCACCATCTTGTTGGTTCTTCTTCGGCTTGTAGTCCTTGCAGCTAGTAAGGATCGGTATATGCCCACGCACTATGATCCCACCTTCTCATGCAAACTTTGCAGCTTGCATTGATGCCTCTGGGTGTTTGAGCCCTTCTTGAATGTGTATAGGAATCTTGCCATTTAAGCCTCGGCTAATCCGGTCTAGATCTCTGCCCAATCTTCTTGAATCCCATGGCCCCCATTGTGCTCTGGAAGGGCGTGCATCACCTAACAAGTTTGTTACAACCATACAAGTTAATAATTATTCAGTTGGTAATTAGGACATTCGAATATGAGATCAAATGACTTGCCTTCTGCAGTCGTCATGCCGATGATGTTCTCATCGTGGGTTGCTGTTGCTTGGCCTTTAGTGGGTAATTCTTGTGTATCAGGAGTTGTCCCACTCCCATCAGCTAAAGCCAATTCCCTTGCCTTGGTCCTAGTCAGTCTAGGAGGCATTCTGGTTGAGTCATCCGATGCCCGAATTCTCTTGGTCCCTCTTCCTCCACTGACAAGTATGCTATGAGTGACCTGATTACACAAAATTCAACAAAAAAAGAGAAGTTCTGAAGCAATCCTGCATAACAAATACAGGAAATGAGTTCATGTTAATATTACCTCTTGTTGACATGTCTCTTGGTCAGATTCATGTTCATCAGACGGGTTGTACTCTGGATCTGGATCTTGTATTCTTGTATCGTTGGTACCCTTTCAGCTTGGTCGGTCAGGTGGTAAAAGTGATTTAATTTTATCGAGGCCAAGCGTAGAGAAGAATGTGTGATTCATCAAGACATTAATATCCCTCCGCCGCTCGTAATCGCAGTGCACGTCTACTTCTATTAGGACAGGAGAGAAACATCTATAAGGTTGGCCTACCACTGTAAATAAAACTAGATCTAAAAACTTCTATAAGAACCAGAAGGATGTTCCTAACAGAAACAAGATCCTGAAAAGGATGTTCCTAGTCAAAATAAGATCCTGAGAAGAACTAGTGTAGACATGGGATCTGTCAGATCTAAAAACTTCTATAAGAACCGTAGGATGTTCCTAGCTGAATAAGATCCTGAAAGGATGTTCCTAGTCAAAACAAGATCCTAAGAAGACCTACTGTAAACAGGGGATGTACCTGATAAAAAAACTAGTGCACACTTGGGATCTGCTGCATGGGAAAACACATAAGTACGAATCCACCGGGGAAGCTGAACCGAGGAGGAAAACAATGTACCTTGTTCTAGATATTTCCTTCATACGACCTTCCCTCTTGGTGCCATTGTGTCGTCGTCGCTGGTTCAACAGAGGCAGATGGGTGAAGTTATGAGCGGTAGATTTGGGACAATGGAGGAGAGGAGGTGAAGATTTGGGCTGGTGACGAGGAGGGAAGGGGAAGTTGGGGCGGAAAGATTTGATATGGCGAGGAGTAGAAGGAAGGGAAGGGACGAGGGCGGGGGTAATTTATCCATTTCGGTGGAGGGCCCTGTCAGATTACCAATATACCCTTTCATTATGGTGGTGGTTGAAACGGGGTGCTACTGGGAAGGGGGAAGCAAAAAGGACATTTAACATCTACTTTGCCTGGGCATCCAAAATTCTGACTATTTGAATAGCGCGCCGGTTTGTTCTGGGGACTGGTCAGCGCTATATACTGGCAGCAAAGGATATTCCTTTGTTAGGAACCACTCATTTCGTTTATGTACTTCTCCGCTTAAATTCATGTCCGTTGTTAAGTAGTAAAGAACGGGAGGGCGTACTTTGGATGGATTGTCAGATCATGAGCACATTGCATACTACTCGATCATGCCCACATTGGAGATCAACATATTATTCCTTCCTTCCTCGATTTGATTAGCATACTACATGATCATGAGCACGTTGCATACTGCTCGATCATACCCACATTGGAGATCAACACATCCCTTCCTTCGTCGATTCGATTCTCATACTACTAGAAGATCATGAGCACGTTGCATACTACTCAATCACATTGGAGATCAACACATCCATTCCTTCGTCGATTCAATTCGCATACTACTAGAATATTATGAGCACGTTGCATACTACTCGATCATGCCCACAATGGAGATCAACACATCTCTTCCTTCCTCGATTCGATTCGCATACTACTACAACATCATGAGCACGTTGCTTACGACTCGATCATGCCCACATTGGAGAGGATAAGAAGAGGATTTGTCCATACGATCCCCAGTGGTAGCCTTAATCCATAATCATGCATTCTTGTGATTATATGGATATTATCTAATCTACCATTCACGTAGCCTATAATCGGAGGAGCCTTGTTAGCCTTTTCGTGCTTCTCCCCTTCATACACGACGACATTCCATTGATATATAATACAACCTACCGGATAAATCGGATAGTGTCAGAGGTTTAGATCTGAGCAGTCCATAGGGGGTCAACCCTGATGGTTTATTTGTTCGGTGGAGGGGATCGAGAACTAAGAACGCGATGGTTATGCTAGCGTAGCACAAAGAACACGACGAGACATGGGAGGCACTACGATTTATACTAGTTCAGGCCTCCGGAGAGTAAAACCCTACGTCCAGTTATCGGTGGAGATTGTATTGATTGTTGGTCTGGTCTGGTTGTCACCTGGGGGTCGCCCTTGGCCGGCTTATATTGGCTAACGGACAAGGTCGATGGACCGGAGTCCAAGTTGATTACAACAGGGAAACATGTCTCTAGATGGTTACAACATGGAAGGCTTATCCGAGCTGCCTTAATCCGTCTAGACTGCCTTGGCTTGCACGCCAAGCTATCTTCTCGTCTTTGGGCCCACATGTCAAGTCGGGCAGACCTACTGACAAGTCGGGGGGTCTTCTGGTGGGCCGGACCCACTTGTCGAGAATGCCTATGAGCTTGGCCGGTGGGGACCCAGGGGTACCCATGTCTCACTAGCCCCCGAGCGATGTGTTGGCACAACGATCTTGATGGAGTCATGACGCAGTCTTGAAGCCATGACAGGTCGAATAGCGTGCAGGTCGGTCCAAAAGAAAAAAATAGCTATCTTAGCAGCTGGCCTGTTTGTAGAATCCCGAAAGTAGCAAAGTTGAGTGCCGACCTATAGGAAGTAGACTTTCAGTAGGTCGAAGCGATAAAGAAAAATAGAGGGTGTTTGAAAAATGCACTCGTAGAGTAGTTCCCGAGCATTGAAGTAGGCTGCAGGACTACTTCGATGATCCAAACAAGAAGAAGAAAAAACAGAGGGCGTCCAAGACGCTCTCATAGGGTAGTCCCCGAGCATTGAAGCAGTCAGCATGGCCGGTTTGATGGTCCAAAGAACAAAGATTAAAATTGTAGAGACACCCAGATATCCAAGCATGGCTGCGAGGAGTCTAACAGAGCCACGGAGGCGTGCCGACCTCAAGAAGGTCTCAAGTCAACAGCGCCCTAGCACCTGGAGTTGCTTGGCAGGGCCATTAGGCGCGCACCTCGCAGAGAGGCCTTCATTCCTCAAAGCAAGCTTTCCGAAGGTGTCCAGATCAGGCTGGCAGGGCTTCAAGAGCACACCAACATCAAGGAGTTCACGCATCTAGGGCATCCAACTAGGTTGGTAGAGTCGAATCGGTACCAGGGTATTGAAGGACCAAGGTACTGAGGCACACCGACCTCAGGAAGGCCATTTGGTGCTCAGACGGCCAGCATAGCTGCCAAGCATCCAGCAAGGCCAAAGGGGAACCGAGGTATTGAAGGACTGAGATACCAAGGCACAACGACCTCCAGAAGGCCCATCAAATCGTAGACTTGATTGATCTGGACTCCAGGCACCCAGACGGATCTGGCATAGCAGCGAGGCACACCTACCTCAAGAAGGTCCTCAATCGAACCTACGACCATTCTGCTCAGAAAAAAGAAATATAGGCTGATTGGTTTACACTACAGAGCCATAGTGGGTGCAACCAGGATGCAGAGCCATAGTGGGTGCAATTAAGACTCAGATTTACTGCTGGTGCGAATATCAGCAAATTTAGACGTAGCAGGTCATAGAACTAGCAGGTACACGACCATATAGCAGCAGGGCAGTCTGGCACAGGGTCAGGCTAGTAGTAAAAGCAAACTGTGAAGTCACGGAGCAACAGTACAGAGTACTGTGAGATCACGAGCCAACTTGCCCACCGCAACAAGACAATGTGCAGTAGATAAGATCAGGTAGGGGAGCGCACCATGCAAGTCACGAGTGGCAAGAAGACAAGTAATCACATGCCAACAGTGTCATGAAGATAGGCCTCACTGTAGATGTCGGTAGCTGAAGCAGGCGGCGACAAGGATGCTGGAAGGTCCGCGGCGACGAGGATGCCGGGAGGTGTACTGACCTGACGAAGGCGACGATGGAGCTATAGGAAGGTCTAGAGACCTGATGAAGGCGACGACGGAGCTACCAGGAGGTCTAGCGAACTGAGGAAGGCGATGACGGAGCTGCCAGAAGGTCTAGAGACCTGATGAAGGCGACGACGGAGCTGTAGGGAGGTCTAGAGATCTGGCGAAGGCGATGACGGAGCTGTTGGGAGGTCTAGAGACTTGATGAAGGCAATGACGGAGCTGTAGGGAGGTATAGAGACCTGACGAAGGCGACGACGGAGCTGCTGGGAGGTCTAGAGACCTGACGAAGGTGATGACGGAGCTGTAGGGAGGTCTAAAGACCTGAAGAAGGTGATGACGGAGCTGCTGGGATGTCTAGAGACCTGACGAAGGCGACGACAGAGCTACCAGGAGGTCTAGCGACCTGACGAAGGTGACGACGGAGCTGTCGGGAGGTCTAGAGACCTGAAGCCGGCGACGACAGAGACGCTAGGAGGTTCGCCGACTTGAAGCAGGCAGCAGCGTCAGAAGAGTAGAAGAAGCGCTGAATCACATCCCGTTGTGAACTAGAAAGTTCTGCTGAGAGACACACCAAGTCATCGTAGAGCTGGGCCTGTAAAATAGAATAAACACCAGGTCTGTGTATCAATCTGTCGAATGTAAATATGAAAAAACTTAGCCTGAGCTAAACATGTTTAGTTTGTTTTTGCTTTTTGAGGAAAGCATTCCCTTATCGTGCCAGGCACGTATTATGCGAACTCAAAAGCTCTGAAGCCATTACAGCGATTGGTGTTGTTGGCGATGCCTCCAAGTGGTCGCTATATGGGGTTTTTGGTCGCGATATGTAGAGATTACGACAGATTCATTCCGTCACCAGGCGTCACAATTTTGTCTGTCGCAATATGTTGCTGCGACGGTTCCAAAACGGTGTTGCAATAAAAAGCAAGTGTTGTGACGGTGCCTGGCATCGCAATTAGGTGAAGTAGCGAGGACCAGTGGCGTTGCAACACAGGTTATTGCAACAAAAGGCGTCATTGCGATAGTGGTTTTTGCGAGCACTTTGCTCGGTTGCAAACAAGCGCTATTACAATGAAAGAATCGTGTCGCAATGCGATATGTGCCATTGCAATTTTTATGTAGGCTATCACAACGAAGTCATAATCCGTCGCCATATGCTTGAACCAAAATGCAACTAATTACCGTCGCTATACAGCACAAGGTTCACGCAACCAACTATGGGTCATCACATTATGCTTGAAGCAAATCACGACGCTAATTGCCGTCACCATACACAAAGAGGGTCACACAACAAATATGGTTCGTCACCATATGATCCAACGAAATTGCAACACTAAGTGTCATCGCCATACACGAAGGGATTCACGCAACCAACTATGCGTCGTCACCATAAGATTGAAACAATTCGCAATGATAATTACCGTTGTTATACACATAGATGGTGACGCAACCAACTATTGGTCGTCGTCATATGCTTGAACAAAATAGCAACACTAGTTATCATCTCTATACATGTTGCCGGTCATGCAACCGATGATGGGTCGTCGCCAGATGCTTGAACAAAATCACAACACTGATTTCCGTCGCTATACACGTAGATAGTCACGCAACCAGAGATTGGTCGTCACCATTTTCTTTAACCAAATCGCAGCGATGAGTACCGTTGCTATATGAGTAGGGGTATCGCAACGAAGCATGTGTCGACCCTATATGCCCTAGTGATAACGCATCAGATGAATTTTGGTCGCCATATGCATGTACTATATCACTACAAACTATGGTTCATCGCTATTGGCATAGAGGAAATCACAACAAAATATTGGTCGCCATAGGATACACGTTGGATGCCCACCATCCCCAATTTTAGATTATTTAATGCAACAAAAATATTCGAAACATAGATTGATGCAACCAATGTACATTCATGTCATTCAAGACCACAATTATTCATATAACAAAATAAAATTCACCACATTAAATTTTGCACTCTTGTCCATCACTCACATCAATAGTAACAAAGTTTGTAGAGAGCCTAGCATCACTCCCACCTAGTATTGTTGAAGATCTTCATCATTTCTGGAGCTGAGGTTTGCTTGGAGGCTTGAGCTTCTTGTTTGATGCCGAAGGGATTTTGTTGGCCGATCTTGAGTCTTTTCTCGGCTCTAGAACTTCTCTTTGCATGCCATTCTGAATGTAAAGAAATTAGAGAATTACATCATCTGAACCCAATTTGTCTTGGAATGAGAATATGCAGCATCATATGGATTGGAAGTAGAAAAATATAAATGGCATTAAGAAAGGTCAGTTCAGTTAGTACCTGATGTTGTGCTCTCTTCTTTCCTGATCGCGTCTTAGACTGATTCACCAGCGTGTTTGTAGTGATATATCTTGTAGGTGCAGAAGGTGGAGCATGATTATCATGTTTCTCGGCGAACAGTGTCTTGGTAATGTTGGCACTTGTATGATTGATGTTAGGTGGCACATTTTTTTTGTCTTTTGTCACGGTGCTTGATAGATGCATCTGGAATGTATAGTTTTATATCAGAACTATATTAGTTGTGATTAAAAGCACGACACCATGCATCATGATTGGAAAGCTTGTTCAGTGTCGTTACCTGGGTTGTTGTTACATGATCCTGCACTACTGGTGTTGCAGGAATGTTTTCCTCCGGCCTCGTATGCACAGCTTCATTAGAACTATTGTTCATGGTTTTAGAGGGAGTCTGCACATTGTGAAAGAGGGTAGGCGAGAGATAAGTAGCATAAATATGCATTTTCTCAATCACAACCAAGTATAGTTGTTAACATGTTCATTGTTTCTTGACTCTGCACTAATGTTCTTGCAGCAATGCCATCCTCATCGACCCTAGGGTCAACTTGACCTATACTGTTGTTGGATGGAGGTGTATTCTTCTTATTTGAAACGATGGAAGGTAAGATATTAGCTGCATTGGCCAAGTTATGAACACAATAGGTACAATCATCTAGTTACCTCTGAACATGGCAGCAAGTGTTTGATAGGCTCGATCATCTTTGCAAATTGTTCCTGCATTTGCTTTTCCATCATTTTCTTTAATTCTTCTTTCTCGCATTCCTTATCAGCTTCATGCATCTTGAGTATTTCTTCCAGATGATGTTCTCATGCTTCGACCTTATCGAGCTTCTCATGTAACGACCTCTCCTAATACACTTTGTTGCTTCTAGGAGTGGACATGTAACCATGGCCACGTGACACGAAGGATTTGACATGTGTTCTTTCCCTGTATGTTTCCTGGAAAAATTTCTCTTCCTCTTCATCTCGAGGAGTGGAACTTGTGTCTTCACCCCCCTCATCTGGATTTGCTAGTAGAGCTAATTTCCTGACTGTACAATGCTGTGGGCAAAAAAAATTTGTAAGATAGAAAACTGTGCCAATGGGTTGATTCAAAATTAAACAAGTGTTATTTGCACGCAAGGTTACAATCAAATTTCTACTCACATAAATAGTCTCAGCCACCTCATTTCTCCATTTTCCATCCCTAGAGTGAGTAACCTTCCAAAGTTCCAACTGGCGTGGCTCAGCACTAGTTTCGGGATCTCGCTACGATTGCATCATTACATGGCATCAATATATGATTTTCTTATGTAGATAGTGAAAGATGAGAATATTGTAACCAATCTTTACCTTTTCCCAACTCAACTGAGAGTAAGGTTTCAAACCCGCCGAATGGTTGCTAACCAGACGGCCGTGATTGTCAGAGTTCTTAGAGCTGTGATCCTGCAAGGAGTGAACCAGTGCTGTTAAGAGATGAAAGGTTGAACTCATATTCTATATAAGTCACAATATTGTTCTTTAATTTAGTAGAAAAAATTGTACCTTGAATGTTTTTGTTCCAAAGTAGTGGCACAAATAGTGCCACTCCACAATGTTTAGGTTAGCAGGATTGTGCCTCATTCTTTCCGGATAACTGTTGTACGCCTTGTATGTAGCACTCAAGTCGCCTCGCCAACCTTTGTAGCGTTCGTGGGCAATCTTCAATATCTTTTCCTCTGGATTTTGAATGCCCTCAAAATCCCATCCTTCCTGGTGGGATGGAACCTTGTCATTCATGCATGATTCAATCATAAAACTGGATACGAACAAAATAGAGGGAACGCATCTGCTGTATTAAATTAACAAGGTGCATGCGGTGGATAGTGACTTACCATTACAGCTTTTATGATCTCTTTCTTGACTACTGGAAGCACTTCACTCCAATATCGGACTCCAATTAGTGGAGCCCTCTGCCTAGTATGTACAACAATCTCATCAACAAAGGTACGTCTGTTTTCTCCACAGGGACCACCCAACTTTGTTGAAAATTTGATTTTCAACTTTTCACAGCCAGATCTTGATCTCTTGGCAACTGTAGATAACCCTTTCAGGGTTCCATGGCCAACATTATTTCCATCTACTTGCATTCACACCAGAGAAAATAACATTCACTACTAAACAATAACAGTTGCAGAAACCAATGAAAAATAAAGAGTGAAGTTATTCGAGGTGTAGAGCTTTACTAACCTTTTGTCTTCCTTGGTCTCCTAGCATGTGATGGAATTTGTGGAGGCGGCATCATTTCTGGTGGCGGCGTCGGGCTGCTGTCATTTCTACCATCTTGTTGGAGTATGACTACTTCTGTAGGTTTAGCTTGAACTTTATCATACGCCTCTGAAAAAATGGAAAACACATGCACTTAGAAGGTTCACATTTCTCATCACAAATAAGCTGCAGTCGACAAGGAAAAAGAATTTACTAATTTCTTTGAGAGATCTGACACTAGTTAACCATTTAGTGTACGCTTTAACTGTATCTTCCCTGAAGTCATCGTGAAGGTCTGCAAATTAATTAGAAACACTGGTATGAGTATAATGTGCAGGCAAGGCTACATGTGGCTAGTGTAAAACAAGCAACATACGTACCATAGTCCTCGTCTTGTTCTTCAAGCCAAATTTTGTATTCATCAACACCATAGTAGTCTTCATCATCAGAATCAGGGTCATCATCAAGATTAGGCGGCCGCCTCTGAAGTTTCAGGGGTGTAACACTAACCGCCCCTGCATCAACAATAGTTTTTGATAGTACCAACCTTAATTTCCTCTCATTGCTTGACTCCACATACTGAACCATTTGCAGTATATCTTTCTTAGATTTAATTTCAATATTACTCGCTGTACAGGTATAATCTTCATTTCTCTTCATGTAGTACATGTAGTCCTGCTGCTCAAATCCAAACATTTCTTTGATATTGAGGACCAGGTGTGTCCGAGGACCAGTGGAGGGTCGCTCCTTAGTGATGAGTGATTGACAACGTTCTGTGGACATATGCTAGGCTAAGTGTGGAGGTACAGGTTGCGGCTTGACTCGTGTCGGTGCAGGTGAAGAACAAGCGCGAAAGGCCTTAGCCGTGGCGGCCTTCGGGTGATGGAGTGGCAAGTAGGCTTGGTTCGATGGACCCGGTGGCCGATGGGGTCAAGTGCGAGCCGTGCGGTGCAAGACTGGCGGGCTGAAGTCGTGAACATGGGCCGGTGCAAGGTAGCGGATGGAGCCCGAAGCTTGCACGCGAGGTTTGTTGGTTTGCCCACAAAACCATCGGTGGACGGTTTCTTGGTTTGGGCCTCAAAGCCAAGCCCGGAGGCCTGAGGCGATGGAGACGGTGATCCAGGAGCTTCGGGAAGCTTCGAGGTGGAGGGTAGGTGGCGTGATTGCGGGGCTTGCGTCAAGGTGAAGCGAAGCCGTGGTGGAAGCGTGTCCATCCGATGAAGACTTGACCATAATGCCCTTGAGGGGTTGTATCTTCATTTGAGTTGTAGGGGTAGCATTGTCATTTACCTCCCTCCAATGGACTTCGTATAAATAGTGGAGTGGTGGATGGCATCTCTCTCTCTTGGACCCTAGGTTTTCCTCCCCCAGTACACTGCTCTGAACTGCTTCTTTTCCCTCTGTATTCCTTAGGATAGATTCTTGTATAGACTCTGACCTCTGGTTGTATGGAAGCATTTGGCGTTGCGGTGATCTCCTAGTCCTTTGTGATTTTCGTGTCATTTTCGGAGCTATTTTGGGGCGTTTTGTTCTTCGCTCGATTCGGGGATTAGAGGGTGTTTTCCTACGGATTTCTTTGAGGAGATCATGGGTGGATGCCTTGCGCATCTTTGTGTGTGATCTTGACTCCTCAAATGCTGTGGAGAGCCTTCGATTCGTGAGTTTTTGGCCGGAGTTCGTGTTCTTGGTGGAGTTCGTGTGATCTGCAATTCCCGGCGATTTAGTGGCTTAGAGGTCGAGTTTTTTGGGGCATAGCTTCATCTTGTGTTTCTTATCATCTCCCCCAAATCTTGTCTCAAGAGCTTTTGGCGTTTGGGAGATCCGGTGGTGGGTTTGGAGAGTAGACTTCACGAGCTCGGGCTCGAGCAGCTCTGTCCGGGGCTAGCGGACAGTCCGCGAGGACCCCGCGGACAGTCCGCGCGTCCAGAAGTTCGTCGTGTGTTCTTTGTGTTCTTGCGCATCTTCGTTTTGACCTGTTTCGGCATTAGGGTTTCGTTGCAAGAGGTTTGCGGACAGTCCGCGTGTCGATCACGGACGGTCCGCGTGGTGAAGTTTTGTCTGGGGTTTCCAGCGAGCTGGGCGGACGGTCCGCGCTGCCCTCACGGACAGTCCGCGACACTGGCGGACAGTCTGCAAGGCCTAGCCGGACAGTCCGTATTTCTGGGTTTGTCTCTGGTAGCTCTAGTGTTCATTTCGGACAGTCCGCGCAGCACCTGCGGACAGTCCGCCGTACCCTAGCGGACGGTCCGCCCGTACTGCATGGATAGTCCGCACCTGGTGTTTCCAGATTGTGCCAAGTGCTTTGATTCTTGTCTAGTTGCTTCCGCTCTTTGCTCCTAGGCGTGTCTCTTGATCTTGTAGGCTTGTGTGTGTCTTGTTTGGAGGTTTCTTTGTGTGCGTGAGCTTTTGGAGTGGCAATCGGGGCATAGGCCGAGTTCGACCTTCGGGAAGAATTTTTATCGGCTCCCATTCACTCCCCCCCTCTCTGGTCGCCGTACTCGGTCCTTCAATTGGTATCAGAGCCGGTTACAGATCTTCTTGATTCTAGCCAGTCTAAGATCTAAAGATGGGTGATTACGGCAAGGGGTCGGGTTCTCCGCACTTTGATGGCAAGAATTACCCGATGTGGGAGAGGCACATGGGCGCATTTTTGCGAGGGAAGGGAACTCTTATCTGGGAGGTCACTCAGAATCCTCACTATGTCATCGCAGATAGTTTTCTGCTTCCAGGATAACGGGACATGTGTGAGGCCAACAACAAGGCCGTTGATTACTTGTTTTGTGCTCTCTGTGCCTCGGAGTTCGAGCGAGTGTACGAAGAGAATGTGGCCGGAAAGATTTGGCTCAAGTTGAGAAATGCTCATGTTGGCAATGCCCAAGTGCAAGCCCATTTGTTTTCTACTTACCGGAGAGAGTACGAGAACTTCACTCATCTCCCCGGTGAGTCGACCGATGCTATGTTTCAGCGCTTCACTAGCATAGTCAACAACATGAGGGCCAATGTGACAGTGCTCCCATACACGGATCATGATCAAGCTATCAAGCTTTTGCATGCCCTGGATAGGTTCGTGTGGAGTGCCAAGGTCGAGGCCATTGAGGAGTCGAGCGTGTATGATACGCTGACGCTGGATGAGCTGTTTTCCAAGCTCAGGTCTTCAGAGGTTGATCGTGGCTTGAGAGCCAAAAGCGAGAGCCCCACTGATCCTCATAGTTTGGCTCTTGTCTCAGGATCGAGGTCTAACGCTAACTCTGGTGGTTTCTCTTTGTCTTGTTTTGTGTCTTTGCCATATGAGGACTTTGAGGTGCTGAGCGAGGTCGATCTCGCTTTGTTGAGCAAGAGGTATGGGCGGATGTACGAGAACCGCAAGAATACAAGGCAGAGCTCGGGGATGTGCTATCGGTGCGGGAAGCACGGGCACTTCATCGCCTAATGCCCTGAAGCCATGGAGATCAAGAACGACTACAAGGGCAAGCCCAAGCACGACTACAACAAGCACCGCTCCCGGAACGACTACAAGGACAAGCACAAGGACAAGGGCGAGAGAAGTCACAAGAAGAGTGGCGGCCACAAGAAGAAGACCGCTCGAGCAATGGTGGCCGGAGCGAGCGACATCGACTCGACATCAAGCGATGCTTCCTCCGACTCAAGCAGCGAGGAAGAGCAAGAAAGGCGCAAGGACAAGCGACACACGGGCAAGAACTTCACCGGCTTGAGCTTTGTCGCACAAGGTGGATTTTGCGGCATGGTGCACTCCAAGAAGGGTGGGAGGCACAGCTCGGATTCGAACTCGGATTCCGAAGAAGAGGTACGACAAGATCCCCACTTCTTGCTAGAGGAGAACACTAGGCTCAATGAGTTGCTTGATAACCGTGATGATGTGCTTAGAAAGACCAACAAGGAGAAGAGGGAATTTAGGTCTTTGTTGGGTGATGCTAAGGATTAGATAGCTGAGCTTGAATCCTTGCTTGTGGATGCTAGAAATGAGATAGGTGCTTTGAAATCTGCTCCTGTGGTGTCTGATGAGATTGACTGTGGTGATTGCTCAGTTTTTCTTGCTAATTTGACTGCTCTCAAGGAGAAACATGCTTCTACTCTTGAGGAACTAGATGTGGTTAGGATTGAATGTGATGAGTTGAAGTCTAGGCCAGCTTTGTTAGGAGCTTGTACATCATGTCCTATTTTGCATGCTAGGCTAGATGAATCTCACACTAGAATTGTTTCCCTTGAGGCGGCATTGAAAGCTCCTCTACCTACATCATGTTCAACCTGTGAAATGCATGCTTTGAAAAACATGGAACTTGCACACTATGTTGACCGTCTGCAGGATGAAAATGATGAGCTTAGGAAATTGATGAGTTGGTTGTCTGGGCATGAGCCACAATTGAGTTTGATGTTGGCTCAGTTCAAAAGGTTTGATGGTCAGGTGTTGGGGGCTGAGAAGAGTGGTGAGGGAGAAGAGAAAGTTGGAGAGATCCCTACTCAACCACACACCATACCCATGAACAAATATGCACCCAAGCCAAACCACCTGAGAAACAAGCTAGATACAACTCCAGACCCACCAGTGTTCCCCCAGAAACCCATCAAGTTTGTGAGCAACCTGGGTAATGTCTTTGAGGGGAAGTCAGGAGAGAAAGCAGTTGAGAAGCCCACAGAAAAGCCACCGCCTAAGCCAGTGCCAATCCGTTTCCATTGTGAGTATTGTGGGAGGGATGGGCATAAGGATGAGTTCTGTTTCCGGAGGAAGAGGGATGAGAGGTTTGCTAGGGAGATGGCAAACAAGGACAGGTACCACCTTGCTTGTGGTGTGCCTGAGCCTTGTAGAGAACCTCTACCTAGAGGTGAGGTGTATGTGCGTACAGTTCCCACTCGTGGAGGTGGAGGTGGAGGTGTGTTTCCTCAGAGAGATAGGCGCGTTGGGTTTGGGCGTGGTGAGTTGGCTCTGCGTGCTCCTTCTTGTGACCGTTACGAGTTTGGGAGGCACGATCAGACCTTTGAGTCTCAGATGGACTACGGGCCACGTTTCCCCCCTCTTGGTGCGCATACTCCTCCAGTGAGACGTGACAGGTCCTTTGGTGGTAGGCATGAGAGGACTCTGCCTAGAGGTTTCGGTAGGATGGATTTTGCTAACCCTTCTTTTGAGCAAATGGCTCGACACTGGTTTGACTCTTTTGGAACTAACCCCAGTGTTGAGTCGCTTGCTCATTCTCGTCCTAGTTTTTGATTGCAGGTGGGAGGCTTAGAGAACTTTTGGTTGATCGACTCCGGTTGCTCAAGACACATGACCGGAGATCGTGGGTGGTTCTCCAGCCTCACCCCGGTGAGTACGAGGGAGTACATCACTTTCAGGGATAACGGGAGAGGACGAGTGCTTGCTGAAGGTATGGTGAAGGTGAGTAGCAAGGTGACCTTAAGAAGTGTGGCCCTGGTCAAGTCACTTGGTTTTAACCTGTTGTCAGTATCTCAGTTACTGGACGAAGGTTTTGAGGTTCGTTTTAAGTCGGGTGCTTCTCGTGTGCTTGATTCTCGAGGCGATCTTGTCTGTACGATCGTCCCCGAGGGTCAAATCTTTCGTGCCAATTTTTCCCAGTCTGTTGGTCCTCCTCGATGCTTTGTTGCTGGCGTGTCGGCTGAGCTTTGGAAATGGCATAGGAGGTTGGGACACTTGAGCTTTGAGTTGCTTTCCCGCTTGAGTGGTCTTGATCTTGTCCGAGGATTGCCTAAGTTGAAATTCCAGAAGGATTTGGTTTGTGCTTCTTGTCGGCATGGAAAGATGGTTGCTGCTTCTCACGCCCCTCTGACTACTGTCATGACTGAGCGACCTTGTGAGCTGTTGCACATGGATTTGGTTGGGCCAGCTCGTGTTCGCTCTGCGGGTGGGAAGTGGTATGTTCTTGTGGTTCTTGATGATTTTTCGAGGTACTCTTGGGTTTTCTTTTTGTAGAATAAGAGTGAGACATTTGGCTTTGTTCGAGACTTGATCTTGAGGTTGAAGAATGAGAGACATGGTGATGCCATTCGAGCTATACGCAGTGACAATGGCACAGAGTTTAAGAACTCTCATTTCAATGCTTTTTGCAGTGATCTTGGTCTCGATCATCAGTACTCTTCTCCATACGTCGCTTGCCAGAATGGCGTAGTGGAGAGGAAGAACCGGACCCTTTGTGAGATGGCCAGGACGATGCTCGATGAGCATAGGACTCCTAGGCGTTTCTGGGCCGAGGCGGTCAATACCGCTTGCTATGTCTCAAATCGCATCTTCCTTCATACTTTTAAGAAGAAGACCTCTTATGAGTTGATGCATGGCCAACAACCGAAGGTGAGTCACTTTAGAGCTTTTGGATGCTAGTGCTTCATTCTGAAGAAGGGCAAGTTGGATAAGTTAGAGTCTAGATGTTCGGATGGTATTTTCCTTGGTTATGCGATTCATTCTAGAGCATATCGTGTGCTCAACCTTGACACTAACCGAATCATGGAGACTTGCGAGGTAACCTTCGACGAGACACAGCTATGTAGCTCTTCTGCTTTTGAGTGTGCAGGTGACGAGGAGATTGGAGCTCAGATTTTTGAGGATGAGCAAGATGGAGATGGAGATGAAGACGATGATGGAGGTGATGCTCCCGTGGCTGATCGTGTACGTGCTTCTTCCACTACTACGATGACAATCGAGGATGGTCCATCCCCTACACCCACTACGACTGAGGCTGTTCGAGTGGAGGCTGTTGCTGAGGGGGAGATCGTGTCCAGGCGAGAGGCTCCGCGGCGGGTACAAGTTGATCACCCACCGACGACGATCATTGGTGACCTTCATGAACGCACTACACGGTCGAGGTCAAGGAACACTTCTCATTTCGCTCACTCTGCTTTTGTCGCTTCTTTCGAGCCCAAAGATATTCGACACGCTTTGTCTGACGAGAATTGGGTGAATTCCATGCATGAGGAGTTGGAGAATTTTGAGAGAAACCAAGTCTGGGTGTTAGTCGATCCACCACCAAATTGCCGTCCCATATGTACCAAGTGGGTATGGAAGAACAAAGAGGGTGAGAATGGGATGGTTGTGAGAAAACAGTCGAGGTTGGTAGCGCAGGGGTTCAACTAGAAGGAGGGGATAGATTATGAGGAGACATTTGCTCCTGTGGCACGTTTGGAGGCAATTAGGATCATTCTAGCCTTTGCCGTGGCTAAAGGGTTCAAGTTGTACCAAATGGATGTCAAGAGTGCTTTCTTGAATGGGGTGATAGAGGAAGAAGTGTATGTGAGGCAACCCCCGGGGTTTGAGAGTGAAAAATACCCACACCGTGTATACAAACTCTAGAGAGCGCTCTATGGGTTGAAACAGGCACCTAGAGCTTGGTATGGTAGGTTGAGAGGCTTTTTGCTGAGTAAGGGGTTTGTGATGGGCACAGTTGATAAGACCCTGTTTCTACTTAAGCATGGGAATGACCTTTTGATTGTTCAGATATACGTGGATGACATAATCTTTGGTGGCTCTTCTCATGATCTTGTTGCCAGATTTGCAGATGACATGAGCAGGGAATTTGAGATGTCCATGATGGGCGAGCTGCAGTTTTTCTTAGGCCTCCAGATCAAGCAGTGCAAGGACGGGACGTTTGTACATCAGGCGAAGTACACTAGGGACATGGTGAAGAAGTTTGGCATGATCGACTCCAAGCCGCTGACTATACCGATGAGTACCACTACGGCTTTGGACGCGGACGAGGACGGCGAGCCCGTGGACCAGAAGGAGTACCGGAGCATGATCAGCTCCCTCCTCTACTTGACGGCGATGAGGCCGGACATACAGTTCAGTGTGTGTCTGTGCGCTCGTTTTCAGGCTTCACCGAGGACTTCACATCGGCAGGCCGTCAAGCGGATTTTCAGGTACTTGAACTACACTCCTGAGTTTGGTCTTTGGTATTCTGCCTCCTCGACACTCAGACTTCACGGGTACTCCGATGCTGATTTTGCTGGGTGTCGATTGGACCGTAAGTCTACCTCTGGGTGTAGTCAGTTCCATGGTTGTTCTTTGGTCTCTTGGTCATCTCGCAAGCAATCCAGTGTAGCCCAGTCCACTATAGAGGCCGAGTATGTAGCTGCTGCTAGTTGTTGTTCCCAGCTGCTTTGGATGACCTACACCATGAGTGATTTTGGTGAGGAGTGCTCCCAGGTTCCACTTTTCTATGATAGAACCAGTGCCATAAGCGTAGCCAAAAATCCTGTCATCCACTCCAAAACGAAACACATAGAAGTGAGGTACCACTTTCTGAGGGACAATGTTGAGAAGGGAAACATATCTTTGTCCTATGTCCCTACCCAATATCAGCTAGCCGACATTTTCACCAAACCACTTGACCAAGTCACTTTCACTCGCTTGTGGGGTGAACTTGGGGTGAGTTTTCCTTTCTAGCTGAGTCTTGGAGCTTCTCATATATATATGTGTCATATGTTCATTTTGGTGCATTTCATTCATGCATTTTACTTTCTGTACAAAACCTGGTAGGATAGCCATCTTTTGATCACTTGAGCTAGGATTGAGCTTCTCTTATATATATTGATCACTGATGTGCTACATGTGAGATTTGTGCATGTTTGGTAAATTGTGGATGTGAATGCTATGCTCTTGATGGTTTTGCCATATATTTGTGTTGAGATAGCTTTCTTTTTATGAAAATGCTAAATTGATGTCTCTCATGAGTAGATGCTTGTCTATGCTCAATTTGTGCTTAAATGCCTATATCATGTTTAGTTTGTGCTTGAGAATCATATTCTCTTTGCTTGGGGTTAAAGACCTTTTGTCATTGTAAATGTTTAGCCCTTTTGCTTGCTTGGGGAGGAGCATAAGCTTCTTTTTGCCGCAAAGGCACTTCATGTACCATGTTTAAACTTAAAAATGAAATTGGTGTGTGAATTGCCTTATGCTTGAAAAATGAGCTCCTAATCATGTTTTTATGCTTTGATATTCATATCTTGGGTGCTAAACCGTAGCATGTTGTCTACCATGAGAAGTCTCATTTTAAGAAGTAGACACATGGCTCGGTGGCTTTAACATGACTTGAGTAGCTTGTGGGCGTTTATAATGATCTTGTGATGAGAATCTGTGATCTTGCATAAACTTTGGATGATCTAGTGTATTTATGCTGAAATTGGTATAGAGAGAGTCTTGCTCATGAGATGACTATTTCTTTATGAAAATTGCTTAAAATTGCTTTTGGCCATGTCACATGCTTATATGTCTCTACCTTCTTGATGGCAATGTGCTAAATACACCATGTCTACTTTGCTTGCTCTATGTCTCATGTGTAGCATTTTATTGTGCTCTTTGTATATTTGAGAAGCTTGGTAGATTGTATATATGCTTTGACATCCATTTTTCATGAAAACAAGGGGAAGAGTTTCATATACCTTGATTCATGCATTGTCAACAAGGGGGAGAGTTTTGTATGATATGGGGAAAATTTTCATGCATTGAAAGTTTTTGCGAAAAATTGGTATGCACTTGTGAGATGTTGCATGTGAGGAGAAAAATTGAGAAGAAAAGGTTGCATTTGCTCAGGGGGAGTTTGCATATGTGCAGGGGGAGCTCCTTTGTTTTTCCTGAGTTTTGTGCTTTGTGGTGTGCTCTTTGTGAGCTTTGTTTTGTCTCGGCTGTGTCGAGCCGTTGCCCTTGTCTTAGGGGGTCGAGACTTGGATTGGCGAGTGATCGAGTTTTCGCTTGTTCTTTGGTTTTGGATCACTTACTTTGGAGGTTTGTGTTCGTGGTTGTTTTCTCTTTGTTTTCTCTATGTGATTTCTATGGGTGTTGTCAATGCACTCATCAAGGGGGAGATTGAGGACCAGGTGTGTCCGAGGACCAGTGGAGGGTCGCTCCTTAGTGATGAGTGATTGATAACGTTGTGTGGACTGATGCTTGGCTAAGTGTGCAGGTACAGGTTGCGGCTTGACTCGTGTTGGTGCAGGTGAAGAACAAGCACGAAAGGTCTTAGACGTGGCGGCGTTCGGGTGATGGAGTGACAAGTAGGCTTGGTTCGATGGACTCGGTGGCCGATGGGGTCAAGTGCGAGCCGTGCGGTGCAAGACTGGCGGGCTGAAGTCGTGAACATGGGCCGGTGCAAGGTAGCGGATGGAGCCCAAAGCTTGCACGCGGGGTTTGTTGGTTTGCCCACAAAACCATCGGTGGACGGTTTCTTGGTTTGGGCCTCAAAACCAAGCCCGGAGCCCCGAGGTGACGGAGACGGTGATCCGGGAGCATCGGGAAGCTTCGAGGCGGAGGGCACGTGGCGTGATCGCAGGGTTTGCATCGAGGTGAAGCGAAGCCGCGGTGGAAGCGTGCCCGTCTGATGAAGACTTGACCATAATGCCCCTGAGGGGTTGTATCTTCATTTGAGTTGTAGGGGTAGCATGGTCATTTACCTCCCTCCGATGGACTTCGTATAAATAGCGGAGAGGTGGATGGCATCTCTCTCTCTTGGACCCTAGGTTTTCCTCCCCCGGTAGATTGCTCTGAATTGCTTCTTTTCCCTTTGTATTACTTAGGATAGATTCTTGTATAGACTCTGACCTCTGGATGTATGGAAGCATTCGGCGTTGTGGTGATCTCCTAGTCCTCTGTGATTTTCGTGTCATTTTCGAGGCTATTTTTGGGGAGTTTCGTTCTTCGCTCGATTCGGGGATTTGAGGGCGTTTTCCTACGGATTTCTTTGAGGAGATCATGGGTGGATGCCTTGCGCATCTTTGTGTGTGATCTTGACTCTTGAAACGCTGTGGAGAGCCTTCGATTCGTGAGTTTTTGGCCGGAGTTCGTGTTCTTGGTGGAGTTCGTGTGATCCGCGATTCCCGGCGATTTAGTGGCTTAGAGGTCGAGATTTTTGGGGCATAGCTTCATCTTGTGTTGCTTATCATCTCCCCCAAATCTTGTCTCAAGAGCTTTTGGCATTTGGGAGATCCGGTGGTGGGTTTGGAGAGTTGACTTCACGAGCTCGGGCTCGAGCAGCTCTGTCCGGGGCTAGCGGACAGTCCGCGAGGACCCCGCGGACAGTCCGCACGTCCAGAAGTTCGTCATGTGTTCTTCGTGTTGTTGCGCATCTTCGTTTCGATCCGTTTCGGCCCTAGGGTTTCGGTACAAGAGGTTTGCGGACAGTCCGCGTGTCGATCACGGACGGTCCGCGTGGTGAAGTTTTGTCTGGGGTTTCCAGCGAGCTGGGCGGATGGTCCGCGCTGCCCTCACGGACAATCCGCGACATTGGCGGACAATCCGCAAGGCCTAGCCGGACAGTCCGTATTTCCGGGTTTGTCTCTGGTAGCTCTGGTGTTCATTTCGGACAGTCCGCGCAGCACCTGCGGACAGTCCGCCGTACCCTAGCGGACGATCCGACCGTACTGCATGGACAGTCCGCGCCTGGCGTTTCCAGATTGTGCCAAGTGCTTTGATTCTTGTCTAGTTGCTTCCGCTCTTTGCTCCTAGGCGTGTCTCTTGATCTTTTAGGCTTGTGTGTGTCTTGTTTGGAGCTTTCTTTGTGTGCGCGAACTTTTGGAGTGGCAATCGGGGCATAGGCCAAGTTCGACCTTCGGGAAGAATTTTTATCGGCTCCCATTCACTCCCCCCCTCTCTGGTCGCCCTACTCGGTCCTTCAAATATCTTTCAGGGCACTAAAGTATATAATACCCTTGTCCAATTTAGAAGAGACGTATCGTATATTTTCCCCACGGATTTCGACTAGTACAGTCCACACATCACCTGTCAAATCGGAGTCTCTACACGTGCACATAAATATTATTATGGCAACATGGAAAAAATTCAGATGTAGTACTAATAATGGTGTATGCATATATGTATAGATATACTCGTAGGAAGTATGTGGAAAACAAATATGTAGTGGTCAAACAGCACAATGCCTATTCAGCTCAGCGAGTTTCACAACAACAATTAGTTTCGGTTACAATTTTTTTAGATAGAGATAGACCTGCATGTGCACATAACTATGAACACGTATTTCTGATTAATGAAAAGACGAAACAATAGAAGGATGTTGAAAATAAAGAAATAAAATGATGCACACATGTATCCTCATAGGAATATAAATTTTAATGGATAAATCAAATGATATTGTGCCGTCATCAATGGGAGGTACATTGAGAAGTGAGAATCCTAGATGGGATTAGAGGTATATCAAATCGATTGCGTAGAGGTAACAACGTAACTACTGCAAACAATTTTATCCTGAAAGCCAGGAAACTCATCAAGAAGGTGTAGAGCGAGGCGGTCGATACGAACCTGAGACCGTTAATGTCAATATCGACTTCGATGACATCGTGCCCATTTCGTTGTGCCACGGGTTTTCCATTGCTGGCCATGGATGGCCTCGCAGCGCGCTAGGGTAGTGAGGAACCGTCCTGCCCCTCTGGCCACCCACATTCCCCTCGTCGTCGCTTTCCCGAGAAGACCAAATTCCGTAACTATGGTCGCCGCCGCCGCACGTGGTTTAGGGGGACGTGGGATGAGGATGCGATATTTAATCTGGGGGTACAGGCGGGATGTGAAAATTTTTTTGGCAGAAAACGTTCGGAGGCGATATTTAACTTGGGGGTTAATCAGGCGAGCTATGAATTTTTTTTTGGCAAAAAAATATGCTGAGTTTTCCCTCCTGCCACATGCAGTGGGTCCCACAAGCTCAATTGTTTTCATTTTCGAGAACTTGCCCTTTTAATGTCATTGTATTATATTTTGAACTAATTTGTTTTTGTCATGTGTTTGTTTCAAATTCCAGGTTGTCTACAGTAGCCTTGATTGAAATAACATATGAATGTGGGTGGGATGAGAGATTGTGAGTGCTGGACAATAATAGGAGGGGAGAGTATGCAACATAATTTGCCTTCTCCTGACGCATTTTCACTCAAGAACAATTGACACAAACAGATACTGACAAATATATGGCACTCAAGAACACAACCATTCAACAAAGAAAAGCAGTACTAAACACAAAGCTTGCACTCACAAAAGGGTACAAGCACAAAGATTGCACACAAAAGCAGTACTAATTAAACTCTGCATGCATATTAGATGTCTATCAGTTAGAAGCACCAGTCTTGGACACAAAATCATCACTAATTAATTAAACACCATACATTAGATGTCCATCAGGCACAAGCTTAAGGTTTCAACAAACAAAAGCATTAGAAAGCACAAGGCTTTCACACAAAAGTAGTACTACACTGATTACATGCATTAGTGTAGGCCTAATCTCACACCATCCGTGCACTCATGGAGCGAAATACGTCCGCTTCAGAAGGACGCGAATATTCTCGCCCTTTCGCTTGAGCTATTAGTTGACAGAGGGGCAAGAATTTAGCATATATATATATATATATATATATTCACCACGCTGCATTGTGAATATTATTCAGCACGCGCTGTTTGCTATGGAGGGAGTTCTGGTGGTTGCTGTTAACCACAAAATTACTTCTTTTTTGCTTCTGAGTAGTAAAAGAGATCTAGGTTGTTTTTCGCATCCGTTTTTGATTTTGGTTGATAAATCTCGACGAATTTGTAGGAATCATGCTGGGAGGATTCAACGAAGGCACAGGAAAACTGATTTTTATAGCGCCGGCCGCCGTCGAGTGTCGTTGTTGTCCATTGAAAGGAGCCACCGCCGTTGCAGCCGTACGTGGAGGAGGATGACGTTGGGCAGCCATTGTGGGAGAGACGACAACTAGGCATCTCTAGCATGGTCCAGTTGATCACCATAGTTGAGGGGATGCAGTATCCGGACGTATACGTATGCATTATTCATGTTTGTTGTATCACTACATGATAGCCGAATGTTAACATGCCGCGTAATTCTTGTTGACTTTTTTGCATTTGCATTGCATACATGCAGTATTGACTGATATTTAATATGAGAGATGAGGACCAGGTGTGTCCGAGGACCAGTGGAGGGTCGCTCCTTAGTGATGAGTGATTAACAACATTGTGTGGACTGATGCTTGGCTAAGTGTGCAGGTACAGGTTGCGGCTTGACTCGTGTCGGTGCAGGTGAAGAACAAGCGCAAAAGGCCTTAGCCGTGGTGGCCTCCGGGTGAAGGAGTGGCAAGTAGGCTTGGTTCGATGGACCCGGTGGCCGATGGGGTCAAGTACAAGCCGTGCGGTGCAAGACTGGCGGGCTGAAGTCGTGAACATGGGCCGGTGCAAGGTAGCGGATTGAGCCCGAAGCTTGCACGCGGGGTTTGTTGGTTTGCCCACAAAACCTTCGGTGGACGGTTTCTTGGTTTGGGCCTCAAAACCAAGCCCGGAGGCCTGAGGCTACGGAGACGGTGATCCGGGAGCTTCGGGAAGCTTCGAGGCGGAGGGAACGTGGCGTGATCGCGGGGTTTGCATCGAGGTGAAGCGAAGCCACGGTGGAAGCGTGTCCGTTCGATGAAGGCTTGACCAAAATGCCCCTGAGGGGTTGTATCTTCATTTCAAGCAGTAGGGGTAGCGTGGTCATTTACCTCCCTCTAATGGACTTCGTATAAATAGCGGAGAGGTGGATGTCATCTCTCTCTCTCTCTTGGACTCTAGGGCTTTCTCCCCCGGTAGATTTCTCTGAACTGCTTCTTTTCCCTTTGGATACCTTAGGCTAGACTCTTGTACAGACTCTGACCTCTAGATGTATGGAAGCATTCGGCGTTGTGGTGATCTCCTAGCTCTTTGTGATTTTCGTGTCATTTTCGGAGCTCTTTTTGGTTGGTTTCGTTCTTCGCTCGATTCATTGATTTGAGGGCGTTTTCTCTCGGATTTCTTTGAGGGGATCATGGGTGGATGCCTTGCGCATCTTTGTGGATGATCTTGACCTCTCAAACACAGGGAATTTGCCTTCGATTTGTGAGTTCTTGGTGGAACCTGAGTTCATGGTGATGGATTCGTAGATTCTCGATTCCTCTCGTTTTAGTTGGTTTGAGGCCATAAATTCGTAGGGATAGCATCTCCTAGAGACGCTTCACCTTCCCCTGTGATTTGGTCGCAATCCATTGGTTGAATCGGGAGATCGAGTGAAGGGAAGTTGGGTTCGTTCCCGCGGGCGAATTTTTCTGGGCTCTACCGGATGATCCGGCACTTTACCGGATGATCCGGCACTTTACCGGATGATCCGGCCTAGTTGACTTTTCTGTGCTAAGTGCTTTTCTTGTTCTTGTCCTAAATCACAACGTTTTTAGTGAAGTCTTGATCTTTTGAGAAAGATCTTTTGGACAAAGACCCATTAGGTTGTTATGACCCTATGGTTAAAATTTTGTGATTTTAGGAGGTCATTTGATTGAGTTTTGGATTTTTCTTTGTCCGTTCAGCAGGCTGTTTTTGGGCATTTCGGGTGACCCGGCATAACGCCGGATGATCCGGTAGGAAGACCCGGTGAATGTCCCGGAATTCTCTGTGAATGTCCTAGGTTAACCCAGGTGATCCGAAACTTTGCCGGATGACCCGGAAGATCCCAGAAAGTTCCTGTTTTGGTCTCTCTCTTCCGTGTTAGCTTCCGTTTCGCTTTCCTGTGGTTTCTTAGCCTCTCTAGAATCGTTCCTCGGGTCAGTAGGCCCGCTGTGACCACGTGATCTTGGTGATTGGCTCGCGCTTTGTTCTCCCTCACGTGTGAGAGCCTTTTGGAGTTGATTTTGGGGCATAGTCGAGTTCATCTTCTTGAATTGGATTTTTATCGGCTCCCATTCACTCCTCCCCTCTCTGGTCGCCCATTCGATCCTTCAATTGGTATCAGAGCCGGTTACGGATCTTCTTGATTCTAACCAGTCTAAGATCCAAAGATGGGCGATTACGGCAAGGGGTCGGGTCCTCCGCACTTTGATGGCAAGAGTTACCCGATGTGGGAGAGGCGCATGGGCGCGTTTTTGCGTGGGAAGGGAACTCTGATCTGGGAGGTTACTCAGAATCCTCATTATGTCATCCCAGACAGTTTTCTGCTTCCAGGATCGCGGGACATGTTTGAGGCCAACAGCAAGGCCGTTGATTACTTGTTCCGTGCTCTTTGTGCCTCGGAATTTGATCGAGTGTACGGAGGGGATGTGGCCGGAAAAATTTGGCTCAAGTTGAAGAATGCTCATGTTGGCAATGCTCAAGTGCAAGCCTGTATGTTTACCACTTACCGGAGAGAGTACGAGAACTTC
Organism: Cenchrus fungigraminus; assembly: GCA_036936925.1. NCBI lineage: Eukaryota > Viridiplantae > Streptophyta > Magnoliopsida > Poales > Poaceae > Cenchrus > Cenchrus fungigraminus. Next base: position 28,802,093 of record CM072775.1, read on the forward strand.
ACTCATCTCCCCGGTGAGTCGACCGATGCTATGTTTCTGCGCTTCACTTGCATAGTCAACAACATGAGGGCTAATGTGACAGTGCTCCCATACACGGATCATGATCAAGATATCAAGCTTTTGCATGCCCTGGATAGATCTGTGTGGGAAGCCAAGGTCGAGGCCATTGAGGAGTCGAGCGCGTATGATACGCTTTCGCTTGATGAGCTGTTCTCCAAGCTCAGGTCTTCAGAGGTTGATCGTGGCTTGAGAGCCAAGAGCGAGAGCCCCACTGATCCTCATAGTTTGGCTCTTGTCTCAAGATCAAGGACTAACGCTAACTCTGATGGTTTCTCTTTGTCTTGTCTTGTGTCCTTGCCAGATGAGGACTTTGATGTGCTGAGCGAGGACGATCTCGCCTTGTTGAGCAAGAGGTTTGGGCGGATGTATGAGAACCACAAGAATGCAAGGCGGAGCTCGGGGATGTGCTATCGGTGCGGGAAGCACGGGCACTTCAACACCGAATTCCCTGAAGCCATGGAGATTAGGAACGACTACAAGGGCAAGCCCAAGCACCGCTCCCGGAACGACTACAAGGACAAGCACAAGGACAAGAGCGAGAGAAGGCACAAGAAGAGTGGCGGCCACAAGAAGAAGACCGCTCGAGCGATGGTGGCCGGAGCGAGCGACATCGACTCGACATCAAGCGATGCCTCTTCCGGTTCGAGCAGCGAGGAAGAGCAAGAGAAGCGCAAGGACAAGCAGCACACGGGCAAGAACATCACCGGCCTGAGCTTCGTCGTGCAAGGAGGCTTTTGCGGCATGGCGCATTCCAAGAAGGGTGGGAAGCACAACTCGGATTCGAACTCCGACTCCGATGAAGAGGTACGACAAGATTCCAACTTCCTGCTAGAGGAGAATGCTAGGCAGAATGCGTTGCTTGACAACCGTGATGATGTGCTTAGAAAGACCAACAAGGAGAAGAGGGAATTTAGGTCATTGTTGGGTGATGCTAAGGACAAGGTAGCTGAACTTGAATCCTTGCTTGTGGATGCTAGAAATGAGATAGCCGCTTTGAAATCTGCTCCTATGGTGTCTGATGAGATTGATTGTGGTGACTGCTCAGTTTTTCTTGCTGATTTGACTGCTCTCAAGGAGAAGCATGCCTCTACTTTGGAGGAACTAGATGTGGTTAGGATTGAGTGTGATGAATTGAAGTCTAGGCCAGCTTTGTTAGGAGCTTGTACATCATGTCCTATTTTGCATGCTAGGCTAGATGAATCTCACACTAGGATGGTTTCTCTTGAGGCGGCATTGAAAGCTCCTCTTCCTACATCTTGTTCAACCTGTGAAATGCATGCTTTGAAAAACATGGAACTTGCACACTATGTTGATCGTCTGCAGGATGAAAATGATGAGCTTAGGAAATTGATGAGTTGGTTGTCTGGGCATGAGCCACAATTGAGTTTAATGTTGGCTCAGTTCAAGAGGTTTGATGGTCAGGCGTTGGGGGCTGACAAGTGTGGTGAGAAGAGTGGTGAGGGAGAAGAGAAAGCTGGAGAGACACCCACACCATCCCACACCATACCCATGAACAAATATGCACCCAAGCCGAACCACTTGAGAAACAAGCTTGACACAACTCCAGACCCACCAGTGTTCCCCCAGAAAACAGAGAATTACCAGAAACCCATCAAGTTTGTGAGCAACCTGGGTAATGTCTTTGAGGGGGAGTCAGGAGAGAAGGGAGTTGAGAAGCCCACAGAGAAGCCACAGCCTAAGCCAGTGCCAGTCCGTTTCCTTTGTGAGTATTGTGGGAGGGATGGGCACAAAGATGAGTTCTGTTTCCGGAGGAAGAGGGATGAGCGGTTTGCTAGGGAGATGGCAAACAAGGACAGGTACCACCTTGCTCGTGGTGTGCCTGAGCCTCGTAGAGGGCCTCTACCTAGGGGTGATGTGTTTGTGAGGACAGTTCCCACTCGTGGAGGTGGAGGTGGAGGTGTGTTCCCTCAGAGAGACAGGCGTGTTGGGTTTGGGCGTGGTGAGTTGGCTCGACGTGCTCCTTCTCGTGACCGTTACGAGTTTGGGAGGCACGATCGGAGCTTTGGGTCTCAGATGGACTACGGGCCACGTTTTCCTAATCGTGGTGCGTGTACTCCTCTAGTGAGACGTGACATGTCCTTTGGTGGTAGGCGTGAGAGGACTCCGCCTAGGGGTTATGGTAGGATGGACTTTGCTAACCCTTCTTTTGAGCAAATGGCTCGACACTGGTCTGACTCTTTTGGAACTAACCCCAGTGTTGAGTCACTTGCTCATTCTCGTTCTCGTTTTTAATTGCAGGCGGGAGGCTTGGAGAACTTATGGTTGATCGACTCTGGTTGCTCAAGACACATGACCGGAGATCGTGGGTGGTTCTCCAGCCTCACCCCGGTGAGTACGAGGGAGTACATCACTTTCGGGGATAACAGGAGAGGACGAGTGCTTGCTGAAGGTATGGTGAAGGTGAGTAGCAAGGTGACCTTAAGAACTGTGGCCCTGGTCCAGTCACTTGGTTTCAACCTATTGTCAGTATCTCAATTACTTGACGAAGGTTTTGAGGTTCGTTTTAAGGCTGGTGCTTCTCGTGTGCTTGATTCTCGAGGCGATCTTGTGTGTACGATCGTCCCCGAGGGTCAAATCTTTCATGCTGATTTTTCCTAGTCTGTTGGTCCTCCTTGATGCTTTGTTGCTGGCGTGTCGGCCGAGCTTTGGAAATGGCATAGGAGGTTGGGACACTTGAGCTTTGAGTTGCTTTCCCGCTTGAGTGGTCTTGATCTTGTCCGAGGATTGCCTAAGTTGAAATTCGAGAAGGATTTGGTTTGTGCTTCTTGTCGGCATGGAAAAATGGTTGCTGCTTCCCACGCTCCTCTGACGGTTGTCATGACCGAGCGACCTTGTGAATTGTTGCACATGGATTTGGTTGGGCCAGCTCGTGTTCGCTCTGCGGGTGGGAAGTGGTATGTTCTTGTGGTTGTTGATGATTTTTCGAGGTACTCTTGGGTTTTCTTTTTGGAGGATAAGAGTGAGACATTTGGCTTTGTTCGAGACTTGATCTTGAGGTTGAAGAATGAGAGACATGGTGATGCCATTCGAGCTATACGCAGTGACAATGGCACGGAGTTTAAGAATTCTCATTTTGATGCCTTTTGCAATGGTCTTGGTCTCGATCATCAGTACTCTTCTCCATACGTCGCTTGCCAGAATGGCGTTGTGGAGAGGAAGAACCGGACCCTTTGTGAGATGGCCAGGACGATGCTCGATGAGCATAGGACTCCTAGGCGTTTCTGGGCCGAGGCAGTCAATACCGCTTGCTATGTCTCAAATCGCATCTTCCTTCGTGCTTTTATGAAGAAGACTTCTTATGAGTTGATGCATGGCCGACAACCCAATGTGAGTCATTTTAGAGCTTTTGGCTGCAAGTGTTTCATTCTGAAGAAGGGCAAGTTGGATAAGTTCGAGTCTAGATGTTCGGATGGGATTTTCCTTGGTTATGCGATTCATTCTAGAGCATATCGTGTGCTCAACCTTGACACTAATCGAACCATGGAGACTTACGAGGTTACCTTCGACGAGACACAGCCATGTAGCTCTTCTGCTTTTGAGTGTGCAGGTGACGAGGAAATTGGTGCCAGGATCTTTGAGGATGAGAAGGATGGAGATGGAGACGAGGATGATGATGATGGTGGTGCTCCTGCGGCTGATCGTGTACATTCTACTTCCACGACTATGACGACGATCGAGGACGAACCATCCCCTACACCCACTATGACTGAGGCTGTTCGAGTGGAGGCTGCTGCTGAGGGGGAGGTGGTGTCCAGGCGTGAGGCTCCCCGGCGTGTACAGATCGACCACCCACCGATGATGATCATTGGTGACCTCCATGAACGCACTACACGGTCGAGGTCAAGGAATTCCTCTCATTTCGCTCATTCTGCTTTTGTCACGTCGTTTGAGCCCAAAGATATTCGACACGCTTTGTCTGACGAGAATTGAGTGAATTCCATGCATGAGGAGTTGGAAAACATTGAGAGAAACCAAGTCTGGGTGTTAGTCGATCCACCATCAAATTGCCGTCCCATAGGTACCAAGTGGGTGTGGAAGAACAAAGAGGGTGAGAATGGGATGGTTGTGAGAAACAAGTCGAGGTTGGTGGCGCAGGGGTACAACCAGAAAGAGGGCACATACTATGAGGAGACATTTGCTCCTGTGGCCCATTTGGAGGCAATTAGGATCCTTCTAGCCTTTGCCGTGGCTAAAGGGTTCAAGTTGTACCAAATGGATGTCAAGAGTGCTTTCTTGAATGGGGTGATAGAGAAAGAAGTGTATGTGAGGCAACCCCTGGGGTTTGAGAGTGAAAAATACCCACACCATGTATACAAACTCCAGAGAGCGCTCTATGGGTTGAAACAGGCACCTAGAGCTTGGTATGGCAGGTTGAGAGGCTTTTTGCTGAGTAAGGGGTTTGTGATGGGCACAGTTGATAAGACCCTGTTCCTCCTTAAGCATGGGAATGACCTTTTGATTGTTCAGATATACGTGGATGACATAATCTTTGGTGGCTCTTCTCATGATCTTGTTGCCAGATTTGCAGATGACATGAGCAGGGAATTTGAGATGTCCATGATGGGCGAGCTGCAGTTTTTCTTGGGTCTCCAGATCAAGCAGTGCAAGGACGGGACCTTTGTACATCAGGCGAAGTACACCAGGGACATGGTGAAGAAGTTTGGCATGAACGACTCCAAGCCGCTGACTACCCCGATGAGTACAACTACGACTTTGGACGCGGACGAGGACGGCGAACCCGTGGACCAGAAGGAGTACCGGAGCATGATCGGCTCCCTCCTCTACTTGACGGCGACGAGGCCAGACATACAGTTCAGTGTGTGTCTGTGCGCTCGTTTTCAGGCTTCACCGAGGACTTCACATCGGCAGGCCGTCAGGCGGATTTTCAGATACTTGAACTATACTCCTGAGTTTGGTCTGTGGTACTCTGCCTCCTCGACACTCAGGCTTCATGGCTTTTCTGATGCGGATTTCGCTGGGTGTCGTTTGGATCGCAAGTCCACTTCTGGGTGTTGTCAGTTCCTTGGTTCTTCTTTGGTCTCTTGGTCATCTCGCAAGCAATCAAGTGTAGCCAAGTCCACCACCGAGGCTGAGTATGTAGCTGCTGCTAGTTGTTGTTCCCAGCTGCTTTGGATGACCTATACCATGAGTGACTTTGGTGAGGAGTGCTCCCAGGTTCCACTTTTCTGTGACAGCACCAGTGCCATAAGTGTAGCCAAAAATCCTGTCCTCCACTCCAAAACGAAACACATAGAAGTGAGGTACCACTTTCTGAGGGACGATGTTGAGAAGGGAAACATATCTTTGTCCTATGTCCCTACCCAAGACCAGCTAGCTGACATTTTCACTAAACCGCTTGACCAAGTCACTTTCACTCGCTTACGAGGTGAGCTTGGGGTGTGCTTTCCTTTCTAGCTGGGTCTTGGACCTTCTCATGTATATATGTGTCATATGTTCATTTTGTTGCATTTCCTTCATGCATTTTACTTTCTGTACAAAACCTGGTAGGATAGCCATCTTTGGATCACTTGAGCTAGGAATGAGCTTCTCTTATATACATTGATCAATGATGTGCTATATGTGAGACTTGTGCATGTTTGGTAAATTGTGGATGTAAATGCTATGCTCTTGATGGTTTTGCTATAAATGTATGATGAGATAGCATTTTGGTTTTGAAAATGATAAAACTGCCTCTCTCATGAGTAGATGCTTGTCTATGCTCAATTTGTGCTTAAATGCTTGTATCATGCTCAGTTTGTGCTTAAGGATCATATTCTCTTTGCTTGGGGTCAAAGATCCTTTGTCATTGTAAATGTTTAGCCCTTTTGATTGCTTGGGGAGGAGCATAAGCTTCTTTTTGCCGCAAAGGCACTTCATGTACCATGTTTAAACTTGAAAATGAAATTGGTGTATGAATTGCCTTATGCTTGAAAAATGAGCTCCTAATCTTGTTTTTATGGTTTGATATTCATATCTTGGGTGCTAAACCGTAGCATGCTTGTCTACCATGAGAAGTCTCATTTTAAGAAGTAGACACATGGCTCGGTGGCTTTAACATGACTTGAGTAGCTTGTGGGCGTTTATAATGATCTTGTGATGAGAATTTGTGATCTTGCATAAACTTTGGATGATCTAGTGTATTTATGTTCAAATTGGTATAGAGAGAGCCTTGCTCATGAGATGAATGTTTCTTTGTGAAAATTGCTTAAAATTGCTTTTAGTCATGTCACATGCTTATATGTCTCTACCTTCTTGATGGCAATGTGCTAACTACAACATATCTACACCTTGTCCACTTTGCTTGCTCTATGTCTCATGTGTAGCATTTTGTTGTGCTCTTTGTATATTTGAGAAGCTTGGTAGATTGTATATATGCTTTGACATGCATTTTTCATGAAGACAAGGGGAAGAGTTTCACATACCTTGATTCATGCATTGTCAACAAGGGGGAGAGTTATGTATGTTTTGGGGAGAATTTTCATTCGTTGGGAGATTTTGTGGAAAAATGGTATGCATTTGTGAGATGTTGCATGTGAGGAGAAAAATTGAGAAGAAGAGGTTGCATTTGCTCAGGGGGAGTGTGCATATGTGTAGGGGGAGCTCCTTTCATTTCTGCCTGAGTTTTGTGCTTTGTGATGTGCTCTTTGAGAGCTTTGTTTTGTCTCGGCTGTGTCGAGCCGTTGCCCTTGTCTTAGGGGGCTGAGACATGGTCTGGCGAGTGATCCTGTTTTTGCTTGTTCTTTGGCTTTGGATCATTTGCTTTGGAGGGTTGTGTTCGTGGTTGTTTTCTTTTCTTTTTCTCTGTGATTTCTGTGGGTGTTGTCAATGCACTCATCAAGGGGGAGATTGAGAACCAGGTGTGTCCGAGGACCAGTGGAGTGTCACTCCTTAGTGATGAGTGATTAACAATGTTGTGTGGACTGATGCTTGGCTAAGTGTGCAAGTACAGGTTGCGGCTTGACTCGTGTTAGTGCAGGTGAAGAACAAGCGCAAAAGGCCTTAGCCGTGGTGGCCTCCGGGTGAAGGAGTGGCAAGTAGGCTTGGTTCGATGGACCCGGTGGCCGATGGGGTCAAGTGCGAGCCGTGCGGTGCAAGACTGGCGGGCTGAAGTCGTGAACATGGGCCGGTGCAAGGTAGCGGATGGAGCCCGAAGCTTGCACGCGGGGTTTGTTGGTTTGCCCACAAAACCTTCAGTGGACGGTTTCTTGGTTTGGGCCTCAAAACCAAGCCCGGAGGCCTGAGGCGACGGAGACGGTGATCCGGGAGCTTCGGGAAGCTTCGAGGCGGAAGGCACGTGGCGTGATCGCGGGGTTTGCGTCGAGGTGAAGCGAAGCCGCGGTGGAAGCGTGTCCGTCCGATGAAGACTTGACCAAAATGCCCCTGAGGGGTTGTATCTTCATTTCAAGCAGTAGGGGTAGCGTGGTCATTTACCTCCCTCCGATGGACTTCGTATAAATAGCGGAGAGGTGGATGGCATCTCTCTCTCTTGGACTCTAGGGCTTTCTCCCCCGGTAGATTTCTCTGAACTGCTTCTTTTCCCTCTGGATTCCTTAGGCTAGACTCTTTTACAGACTCTGACCTCTGGATGTATGGAAGCATTCGGCGTTGCGGTGATCTCCTAGCTCTTTGTGATTTTCGTGTCATTTTCGGAGCTCTTTTTGGTTGGTTTCGTTCTTCGCTCGATTCGTTGATTTGAGGGCGTTTTCTCTCGGATTTATTTGAGGGGATCATGGGTGGATGCCTTGCGCATCTTTGTGGATGATCTTGACCTCTCAAACGCTGGGAATTTGCCTTCGATTTGTGAGTTCTTGGTGAAACCCGAGTTCATGGTGATGGTTTCGTAGATTCTCGATTCCTCTCGTTTTATTTGGTTTGAGGCCATAAATTCGTAGGGATAGCATCTCCTAGAGACGCTTCACCTTCCCCTATGATTTGGTCGCAATCCATTGGTTGAATTGGGAGATCGAGTGAAGGGAAGTTGGGTTCGTTCCCGCAGGCGAATTTTTCTGGGATCTACCGGATGATCCGGCCTAGTTGACTTTTCTGTGCTAAGTGCTTTTCTTGTTCTTGTCCTAAATCACAAAGTTTTTAGTGAAGTCTTGATCTTTTAAGAAAGATCTTTTGGACAAAGACCCATTAGGTTGTTATGACCCTATGGTTAAAATTTCGTGATTTTAGGAGGTCATTTGATTGAGTTTTGGATTTTTCTTTGTCCGTTCAGCAGTCTGTTTTTGGGCATTTCGGGTGACCCGGCATAACGCCGGATGATCCGGTAGGAAGACCCGGTGAATGTCCCGGAATTCTCTGTGTATGTCCTGGGTTAACCCAGGTGATCCGAGACTTTGCCGGATGACCCGGAAGATCCCAGAAAGTTCCTGTTTTGGTCTCTCTCTTCCGTGTTAGCTTCCGTTTCACTTTCCTGTGGTTTCTTAGCCTCTCTAGAATCGTTCCTAGGGTCAGTAGGCCCGCTGTGACCACGTGATCTTGGCGATTGGCTCGCGCTTTGTTCTCCCTCACGTGTGAGAGCGTTTTGGAGTTGATTTTGGGGCATAGTCAAGTTCATCTTCTTGAAGTGGATTTTTATCGGCTCCCATTCACTCCCCCCCTCTCTGGTCGCCCATTCAATCCTTCAAGAGATTTTAGGGCTAATTAACATATGCATGTGCGTGTAGGAGAGATACAGCAAGACATATTTTAAGGAGCAACATGAATAATATTTAACGTAGCTTGGGCAAGGTATTGATTCACATATACTTACTACTTTTCACTCCGAGTAGTAAATTAATATCACGTGGTCGTTGCTGCGGGGAGGCTCCATAGCTTTGTGTTTTACTCCGTTTTCATAAGAAGAAATAAAAACCTTCTCTTGTTTGATTAAGCAACTCATTTATTTACTTCCACGGGAAGCTGAACCCTGATACAAGTCGGCAATACTTTTGGCGTGCTGACTCTCCAAGGCTCAATCACATACGTGTCCTCAGCTGCTTCGTCAAAGGCGGATGGCGCCACGGCTTGCATATACACCTAGATTTACTCCTTTGGCGCTCGAGTAGTAAAATATATGATCCACGGTAGTAAAATCTTGTATGTGGCCGGCGAATCCTATACACCTGTAAAATCCTTGCACGTACGGTTGCCGGCTACTAGCGTTGCGGAATTGCATGGAGATTTTCACTAGCAACATATACACACACATTCGTCAGTGGAGAGAGATAGCCTTTGCATGAATGAATCACACAAATTTGATTTTAGAGTGTAGTAATCTTTATATAGAACAAGGAATGTGTTTTTTAGGACTAGCTTTACATGGACAAGTGGAGAAAGTTGCTACATAAACAAGGAGTAACCATTTAAGATCAAAGGAGTAATTTTAAAAAGAACATATAATTAGGTTCTATATTGGAGTAATTATTTCTATATCGAAGTAGCAGTAGCAGTTTAAATTATTTTTTCATATAACCAGGAGTAATTACTTCTATATTGTATTAATGTAACTTCTCAAGAGTCACTTGTAGTAAATATCACTCAATTCTCAAAAAAGTAGTAAATATCACTCACAAAATTTTTCTTCTCAGTATTATTCCTTTGATCGAAATATTTTTCTATTGTCTTAATATTACTCTTTCATACATGTTGTAGTAAACATTTGATTGACGTCTTAGTATTAGTGGTCAATACCGGAGAAGTATTCTACGGATAATAGAGAAGTAATTTCCTAGCCACCAAAGGAGTAATATTCTTATATGTAGAACAAAGGGTGATCAAAGCATGTCTACCGCTGCCACCACATTTTCAGCATGCTGATTGCCGCTTGCACCGGAGCTGCCACCATGGCCTTGTTAGCACCATACGCATGCACGATCCTGTCGTCTAGGTCCGCGACGAGTGCATACCGCGACGATGAGTGACAGCAAGGGGTCTATGCGATGGTGCCCTGGTGGTGCGACTAGCTTGAAGAAAACCAAAGACTAGGCTGCAGAGAAATTGGGAATGACGGTGATCTACTACAAATGTTGCAGTGCTCAGTACCATCAGATGATGTTGGTCCCGCTAGACACAAGCAGCGTATGTAATACAGCTTGATTGCCGTGTAAACAATTAACAAGGGAGACACAAAGGGTGATATTCTTATATGTAGAACAAAAGGTGAACCAAGAGTGTCTACCTCTGCGACCACTTTTTCACCACACCGATTGCCGCCTACACCGGAGCAGCCACCACCGCCATGTTGCCACCACACGCACGCATGACCCTGTCGTCCAAGTCCGCAACGAGCGCATACCATGATAGTGAGTGCCACCATGAGTCAATGCATCGGTGCCCTGGCGGTGCGACTAGCTTGAAGAAAACCGAAGGCTAGGCTGCAGAGAAATCAGGAATAACGACAATCTACTACAGAGGCTCTAGTGCTCATGCGCATTACCAGCAGATGGATGGTGGTCTTGCTGGAGACAAGCAACATATGTAATCAAGGTTGATTAATGAGGAAACGGTCAAACAAAGGAGACCTGGACTACATTTTTACAGCAGCATTTCCCAACACATCTATGCATGCGTAATTATTACTTTAATTATGTCATTTAACATGGTCCCGATTCTTTTGTTGATATGTGCGCCTGCATGCATGCATAATTATTGTTCCATGCAATTAGTTTGTAGGGAGTAAATAGTGAAAGAATTTTACTAGCTAGGATCTGTAGCTGCCCTAACGGAACGAAAAACACACCGTGAGGGTGTTAAATATTAATCAACACCCTGGCCTATGCATAGCAGCTGCCTATATATATATATATATATATATATATATATATCATAATCGAAAATTAGCACGATTAAGCTAGGGGCGCCATATCTGACCTCCCTCCTCGACGGCTTTGGCCAATCTCCAGTCTCCTCATCACTGTCATGCGAGAATGTGCAATGAATTGAGACCTTGTCATTGAACACGAAGACATAGTCGTGGTCAGGAGTCTTCATTAACAAAAAATCAGAGGCAGTATTAGAATCTCAAACATGCATAAATGCAACAACTAAATTAACCTCAAACGATTCCAGTGCTAAATTTAGAAAAAAATTATGCTACGTATAGTTAATACTGAATTATTTTAACATGCATTAGTACTAAATTTTTCACTAATAATTCCAATCTTATGTACAAGAATTCTCATGCTATATATTTAGTAACATTCTCAATAGCTGCAGTAGAAAACTAAATACTCATGCTATATACTGAATTCTCATGCTATATACTCCTGGTTGCGATATACTTTTAGTAAGAATTCTCATTCTCAATAATCTTGTTTAGTAACTAAGAATTCTCATGCTATATACTAAATGCGATTGCTCAATTAAACATCGTAACATTCTAAACTACTTCTAGTAATCTGAGTTAACTACAAAAACCCTATTCCATAGCTGCAGTAGAAAATCCCAATTCCAAATCTATCCTCCCAGCAAGAAACTCCCAAATTGATACTAACCGGAGTGGCGGGAGGCAGAGCGATGCCCAATAGTTCGTCATCGGAATCCTTGATGACGACTGGCACTACCTCTTTAGCGTCCTCGTCGGCATCGAGGACGGTGACCAGCGTCGCCACTTCATCTTCCTCCTGGTTGCGCCTCGGGATACTCGTCCTTCTCGTCCTCCTCTGGAGCGCGTTCCTAGTGCGATCGCCCCTGACAAATCTTCCTCGCCCATCACACCTCTGTTTGGTGGAGTTGTGCTCCACTTCAGGCCGCACAACAATGGCGGCCGCAGGCGTGTCGGCGGGAATGGCGGCAGCGGCGCCCGGGATGGACTCGGTTGCGTAGCTGCAAGAGCAGGTGGAGCGAACCATCTCGCCGATGGAGGAAGAGCGGCGGCGACAGCAGGGCGGAGAGAGCGGCAGTTGATGGGACAGATTGGGAAGGAGGCCTCGCTTCGTTCATGCATGCGAAGGGACGCGTTCATGTCTTTAGTCACTAACTCGTGGCCCCAGCTTGATCAGTGTACCCACGTGTCAGAGAGCCAAATTGGGTTTGTTGTATGTAACCAGAAGAGGAAGGGGCAAACTCGTGGAAACCACTATGGTCAAACACATCTTCATTTTTTATTTTCTTTTAATGGTTGAAATGGAATTAAATTCTACGACATCAACAATGAATTCAAATGAGAAAGTTGGCAATTCAATAGTTTTAGAACTTATCGAGATCTACAACTTTTATTTTGGTGCGTTTCGCCAATCAAGTTACCTTCAACTATTTACATTACTAATTTCATTAGTTTAGAAAACCACAAATTTATTTGGGGCAATACATGATTTCGAATTAAAAAGTCGTGAATACGAAAGTTGTAGAACTCATCAACATCTACAAACTGTATTTAAGTCACAAATCCATTAACTTTGACAGTTTGAACAATCCAAATTTTGAATTTCAATATTTCTCAACTTCAAACAAGATTTTTCATACACTAAATGATGACAAATGGAATTGTGATGAATACCAAAGTTTCATAATTCATAAAAAGGTCTACAATCTTTGTTTAGGTCATGTTGTCCTTTTCGAAAGTTGTAGTATATACATTGGTCATTACTCCTAGATTGACTTAGATAGTTTAAGAAACTATCTTAGAGGCTTCTCAATTTCGTACTTCACGTTATTACTACTTTAGAAAATGACTGAAAGACCTAAATAAAGTTTGTAGATCCTGATGAGTTATGAAGCTTTGGTACTCATCACTTTTCCATTTGACATCATTTAGTGTATGACAATATCAATTGTAGTTGTCATTTTTTGAAACTCACTAACACGAGAAGTTTTTTTCAAACTAATAGCCTTAATAAATTACAAAACAATGATATAGCATGAATTTAGGAATATGTAGGAAGAAATGATCTATTTTGAAGTTCGTATGAGGGAGTAGTAACATGCAAAATTAAATAAACAAACAACTATGCTAGTTCTTTGGTTGTCACAACAGAACACGCAGCACATGGGATATTTAATTTTTTGCCACATTTACAGAGGTCGCTCCTTCAAAAGGGCATTTACAGTGGTTCTTACACTTTTGCCACTCTTAGGTTGGGCACCCAACAATTTCACCACTTTGTCCGACGTGGCAGTCCACCTCCTCCCTCCACGCTGGATCGAGCACGTGAAATGACCTCGCTGACCTCGCCTCTTGGCCGCTAGGGTTCCGTACGCAAGGAATGGCGCAGTTTGGTGGTTCGTCCGGTGCAAGGAGGCAGGTATCCGCTTCGTCCGCAGTTAGGAGGGCGCAACTGATGGCCCAGGTAGCAGATCCCTATCCCCTGTTCGGTGAGGAAACGGATTTACCGTTGATCCAATGCCCGTACTGCAATAGGGCACGACTGATTGAGCGGCACACGCAACAAGATTCCCCGACCAACTACAGTCGGATCTACATCAAGTGTCCAAGGAATGAAAATGGGTGAGTTTTGGGATTAGGGTTAGCATTTCGCTTTATTTTGATTTGCGAAGGATTTATCGTTTGCTGTTGATGTTCAGCTTCAAGAAAGGTGTGACTACTATAGATGGCAAAGGGCCTATTTCTTGGAGTTGATTGAGGCCGATGTGATCCAGATGTTTGAGGAAGGAAGAGGTGAAGAAGAAGAGGCTGAGTCTGCAGGAAGGGGAGGAGGAGCTAGGAACCTGCAGCAGCAGCAAAAGCATTCCATGGAGGCAAAAGGGGAGCAAATGATGAATGTCGTGATGGTTGTTGACATTTCTTAATGCAATCACCTAAGAACGGGTTTGGAACCCATCCTGGTAATAGCGCCAGAAATGCTGGTTGGTAATTCTTAACATTATAGGAGTCCGCAAGCGCACGGAAGTACCATTGTAGCATTTCCCCAAAGGAGTACTCCAAAGGGTATCGAATCCAAGGAAGGCATTGGTGGATTGACAAGCTCAACACTATTGCAATGAGTATAGATCATAGACGGAAATAAATCAGACACTCAAGTACAGGGGTAAGAAATGATAATAGGGGTAGTGTGATCACACACACACTCACTCTCTCTCTAAGGGGTCCTAGGCATAGGAGGCAACATACGAGTTAGTTCTAGGTTCTTATGTACTATACACATAAAGCTGGTAGGAACGAGTTAGATACACTAGCATTGAAGAACATTGACTTAAGCACCCAGGTACCACGGGGAGCTAACCTCCCGCGTTGCTTCCGCACAACTCCGGTTGTTAGATTTTAGACTCCTACAGTTTATCCGAACGTGGGGGATTTCAGAGGGACCAACAGCTGTCACTATCGCGGCCTACCCCAAGACAAACTGTGGGATAAGCTCATAAGTAAGGTAGCTATGCAACCCAAGCACCATGCTTACGTTGTTTGCTGGACTTGACCGGCCCGGGCTATTGTGACCCAGGTCAAGCCACCAGATAAACCAGCCAATTACACCGAGTACCGTAGCTTAAGCACAGACTTCATACAACGCAGTCATGTCATCTAATTAGATCAAACCAGGTTAGGTACACAAACGTATTTGTGTTTTCCTATGTCTGTTCAACTGGATCAAAGGGTTGTGTTCACGAAGAACACGAGCCTCTAACTTATGAACAAACACCAGAAACATGTAAAAGTCACCCGTCAAGTGGATCGAAAGGCCTTGTTCATCAAGAACAGGAGCCTCTAAATGATGAACAGGTGAAGAACACATGAACAAATCACCCATGTATTCTAACACAACTTTATATGAAATAGCTGAATAACTGAAATAGATCAAAGTCATACAAATGAAATAAGATACAAGAGAACTCATACCTAAATCCCAAAGTAGACTTGGTACCAGAATTAGAACTACTCTAGCCTACCTCCTAGCCTTGAGACTAAAAGTGAGAGAGGTGTTGCAAGTGTGGATGTCTCATAAGTGAGCCCCCTTTCCTTCTATTTATAGGCCCGGGCACCGACGAGGAATGGATGCAAACACCCCGGGAATGGCGCCTAGGACCAATAGGGAAGCACCACGTGGAAGGCCCTGAGTGGCGGCCTCAAGGTCGGTTCAGCCGACCTGTGGGGTCGGCCGACCCCCTGTGGGCCCCACTTCGGGTGTGCTTTCTCCTGGTGGCTGTCCTGTGGGTCCTTAGATCGGTTCCCAGTGTCCACCCTGTTTTGGCGCGGTTTGCATGCTTTTGTGGGCCCATGGATCCATGTGACGTCCATGTGTCACACTCTGATTCGTCGGGGGGGGTGCTTCACTTGGATTGCTTGCGTGGCATGCATGCATGACGCCCTGGTTGGCAGCTTTGCATGCATGGCATCCTTGTTGGCAGCCCACCTAGGATGAGGTGATGTGGCATTGATCATAGAAGGTGAGTTTGCCACTCTTTTCCAGCTTATTTTCCTGCAATCAAATAATCTCCAAGGACAAGTGGAACTACATTATTCTTAACTAAATACGTGTAAGAAATGCCTTATGCTCCTTTATTTATGAGTATATTGACGGCTAAAGTAGGCACTTAACAGCCGTCAACAACTCCCCCAAGCTAGCCTCTTGCTCGTCCCGAGCAAGAGATTAAGGAATTAGGTTGGTTGATCAGGAGTTGCTACGATGTTGTATTCCTAATGTATAACAAGATACAGCTAGGTACTCTATCAAGGGTTGAAGAAGTTGGCATTGATCTTACCTTACACTCGATAGATATGGGGCGTGTAGCTTCACCTGCCTTGGGCGGTTGAAAGATAGAATGGTTGTATAAAGATTACCAATCACATGTACCTTGATCAGTTATCAATCTGGAGGTTTTGCAGTTTTTTCAAAAAGAAATCAAAGTTCCTCAAATGATACTCTTGGATCGCTCAATGTGTATGATTCCTCGCCAAGGCATTGTTTTGCCTTCTTTCACCACCTACTTCTAATAAGCTGATATGAGCTGTAGGTAGGGAAAACATGTGGCATACCTATTTCTCATGTATTGTCGAGTCGAAAACCGGATCCTTGGGAGAACAAGTCATACACCCTGATCAAGATGTGCAAATGTGTGTGTATGGTGGATGGATGATGATCTCCTTTTTGCATGATTTTACTCTCCTCCTTTTTGAAATTTTTGAGACTTGGGCTATGTCTCTTTATTTTCTTTCTCTCTTTTTTTGAACATAGCCCATAGTCCTTGCTGAATATTTTTGGAGGGAGAGTAATCATGGAACAATGCGCGGAGCTTTATTTTGTGGAATGGATGGGGGGATGGATGAAATGATGGTTGCTAACTTCCAGTGTAGAAGTTTTGCATATGGTGGTGTGTACGTGATCTTGATCATGGGAGTAATGACAAGTTTACTCGCCGAGGGTCACAACAATTCGACAAGACTCAATGAAGAAATCAGGTAGCATATGTGGAGGTTAACAGAAGCTAAGATCTACATATGGCCGTGGATAGGAATTTCTTATCATTGAGGAACTTATCATTTTAATATTTTTCAAGAGAAAAACTCCAGATATCAAACATCACTTAGTACTAGCTCATAGCAACTCTATTATACCATATCATACCTCGCAACAACTTAGGCAAAGATCATGCTTTTGCTACCCACAAATTTCAAGCTCAGGTTAGATCATACTAGCCAACAAGCTCAAAACTTAAATAGGGTACTAAGCTGTAAACAAGGCATACAAGAGGAATAAATAGAGCAACTATTCATCATTTCAACCATGGAGAATAAGAACACTCTTACCGCACATATGAAAACAATTTAATTTAAGAAAGCAAATAAATATTTTTGGTCTTTTTAACTTTTCAGATTTTTATGTGTTTTTAGCATATGGAGTTCTGAAAACAATAGAAGATACAAGTTACCTCAGAATGGGGGTCCTCCCCCAAGCTAGCTTCAGGCTCACTGCTGTGGAGGGTGGTATCCCATCCACGCGTAGTAAGCCCTCTGCTCCTCCAGCTGTCGCTATTGTCTCTGCTCCATGGTGTGAAGTCTCTTGCCAGTCATACGCTGCCAGTCTTGAGTGGACTCAGCCTGCTGGTGCATTGTCTCCTCCATGGTACCGACACAGATGTTGAGCTCGCTCATCTGCTAAGTGAGGGTGGCCCCACGAGATGACGAGCGCAACCCGGACGATGAAGACGAGTCCCCATAGGTAGCACCGGCGGGCCTAACCCACTCGCCACTCCCTGCACTAGCCCAGGTCGAGCTACTTGCACCCGGCTGACACATGGGCTGGTCCCAACCGAGGGCATATCCGGGTGTAACTCCAGACATGTACCCGGCCGAGGCCCATGCACCAGACAGCGGTGTGGTATGCTGAGGCTGTGGCTGAGGCGACGGCTGTGGTGACGGCTGTGGCGGCAGATGTTGTGGCGGTTGCTGTGCTGTCGTTGCCCTCCTTGATGCACTCCTAGTGACCCTGTCTCCAGAAACACTAGAACGACAAGGTTCCTCTCGAGGAACGATCAGTGGCCCTTGGCCGTACAAACGGAAATCCGGGTTAGTTAACCGAATCTGGTTTGCATGGCCAGGGTAAAAGACAACCAAAGAATCATCCGGGCCCTTCTTAAGAATATGTCCTTGAATCAAATACGCCTCTTCTACCATGGCCCAGGGAGAATCAATGTAGGGAACGTTAGCCCCTTGTGTAATCCCGAGACTCGAAATGATACGTGTGATCAAAGACGTACACTCAATAGAACCCGTCATCCTAAAATTTGTCAACCACTGCCAAATCATAGCTTGCACTGGGGCGATTCTGATTCGTCTGATCGCGGCATATCATTGCACCGAGGTGCTAACTAGCCACGGACAGGCCGACCAGAAAGCTCTTCCCAAAGGCTATCTCGAATAAAACCGTTGCAAGCTTGATCGAGAGAAATAACACAATGACGATGAAAACCGAGAGCGCGACTAAGATCTGGCCATGAGACTCGATACGACGTTCCATGGAAACGAAACATAATACCGGTCTCATCCTCCCGAAGAGTACAGAGGAACTGGATGGTGAGAGGCCTAGAACCGATCTCCCACACCGGAACAAAGTTCTCCCAAACAAGAGCATGCCAAATGGAATCGAACTCGGAGTTCATACCTGTTTTCTCGAGAAGGGCCGAGTCGAACTCCTTGGTGTTGGCAAAGACTCGATCCTTGATGAGAGCGTAGGATTGTCTCTCCCGGTCGTCCCTCAAGTTGATGAAGGCGGTATCGTCGAACACTCCTTCGGCTTGTGGCGTGGATTGTTCCTCTTCTTCATGGTCGGTTGACATTGGACTCGGTGTAGCTCCGGAGTGGTGAGACGAGCCCTCCCCGTCTCTCGAATGGCGTGAGCGGGTCACCTTGCGGTATGCACCGGCGATCCAACTCATCTTGCACAACAATGGGACACACAAGCAACTCGGTGATGGGTTAGTGAAATCGAAATGAAATCCTTACCAAACTTACTCCACCAATATTCAATATTCAGCGACAAATTGGAGAGGGTGCTTGACACTTCAATTTGAGCAAGAAATCCAGAAAAACCAAAGAGCAAGAGCAAAGAGGGAGAGAGGGTGATGGAAATGAGTGAATGGGTGAAGAAACCCCTCAATCCCCCTTTTATTTATAGGCAACCGAGCCAGGCACCGGGGGAAGGGACAAGGGCAACGGCTAGGAGCCGTTGAAGGAGGCCGGGCCCACATGACCGTTGGCCTAGGTTGGCCGACCCCTAGGGTCGGCTGAGCCCCTGCCGGGCCCGCCTGCCTCCAACTTTTTGCCACGGTTCTCTAACGGCTACCTGATGTCCTGCCCAGATGTCTAGGTCTAGATTCGCCCAAAATTTTGCTCGAACAATTTTTCTAGGTTTTTCCAACTCAAAAATTTATTTTCAGAATTTTTATTTGAAAAGGGAAATTTGGCTAGAAAAATCTAGCATGGAGATGCAAGGTTGGAAAATTCAAATATGCATTTGGAAAAATCAAATAAAACTTTGAAAGGGAAATATGAGATAACTACCAATTTTACCTTTTGGCAAAAAGGACTCATCTTTTTAAGTTTGAGAGCGAGACTTTTCTCGGCGATCAATTCCACTCGTCACCCCATTCTCGAGAAATAGATGGAGATGACCTCTGTATTTCCCGCCACATTTTTCTTCTTTTCTTAGGCTTTGTTGGAGTGGTGGGAAGTCACTGGGGCAGTGGCTCCGTCCATGCCCCTGATTGCTAATTTTTGCCCTGCAGTGTATAGCATTTCTCTTTTGTTGCCTGAAATCGGAACATCAAGTTCCTCTTCCCAATGCGGAATCGGATCGTTCCGGCTCCGACAATGATCCTTGCGTTGGCGTCACTTAGGAATGGTCTCCCAAGAATGAGGGGCATTCCCTCATCATCTTGCATATCAAGGACCATGAAGTCCGCGAAGATGCATGAACCTTGGACGAACACCAATAAGTTCTCTACTATCCCCTCTGGATATCGGATCGATGCATCAGCAAGTTGGACGGTCGTCGCAGTTGGAGTTAGAGCTGGATATCCCAATTGTTCAAACATGGCCTTGGACATGAGATTAACACTTGCACCAAGGTCGCAGAGAGCATGCTTAATCTTCTGGTAATATATCTTATAGGTGATAGCCGGATAACCAGGATCTTTCTTATGTGCGATTGTTGAAGATTCCCATGAGCCAAGTAATTGTTGTATAGGCTTCCCTGCATAGTCAGTGGCTCGTGCCCGCCCAGATGGCTTACCCTGGTGGACACTACACAAACATTTTCACAGAAAGATACGGGTTGCCCCAGAATCTTCCCATCTTCAGCAGAGGGAACCAAAACAGCTAATTGAGCCAACTGGGTTTCTATCATCTTATTAAAGCTCAACTGGTTTTTAAGAGCAGATGAAAGGCTATCAACTTTAACACTATGGCTCTCAAAAGCCTTATCATAGGCAGCTGTTTTCTTATTAAAGCCTTCATCAATCTTAGCTTGCCCAAAGACTAGATCTTTCAAGGAAGGTTGGTTTGGGTTGAAAGAATTACCTTGATTACCTCCTTGATAATAAGGGTGCGATTGATTCCACGTTTGACCTCCTTGTGGACGATAACCGTTGTTGTTGCCGTTCATGTACATCACATCCTCCTGAGTAGCAGGGCAGTAATTCCCTGAATGCCCAGTATTACCACAGACTTCGCAAGTCATGCGAGCATCCATAGCTTGAGTAGTGGTGGCCATGGCGGCCTTCTCATTGGCTAGATCATCCATTCTCTTCATCATTAGGTCCATCTTGGCGTGCAACATATCCGCTTCCTTGACGGTATGTGTACCCCTTTGACGTGGTTGGAGTCGATCATCACTCCACCCTTGATTGGTAACCATCTTCTCAATCAGTGTAGTAGCTTCAGTAATAGTAAGAGAGAAGAAGGCTCCTCCAGCTGCAGCATCAATATGGCCTCGGGCTGTCGGAGTCGGCCCATTATAGAAACTCTGAAGAATAAGCCATTTGTCCATCCCATGATGAGGATAAACCAGGATGTACTCCTGGAGTCTCTCCCAAGCTTCCGGGATAGTCTCATTTGCTGCTTGCTGGAAACTTGAAATTCGCCCCCGAAGGACATTGGTTTTGCCCAACGAAAAGAACTTCGTGAGGAATGCTGCGGAGCACCTTGCCCAAGTGTTAATTTCTGCACGGTTTGCGTAGAACCACTGCTTCGCCTTTCCCAGGAGTGAGAAGGGAAACAGTCGCAGACGGATAGCATCTTCCTCCACTCCTCGTATAGTGAAGGTACTACACAGTTCCAGGAACTACTGCAGGTGGGCGCTCGCGTCTTCATTAGGCTTGCCACAGAATGGGCTAGCCTGTACCATCGTGATTAAGCCAGTCTTGATCTCGAAGTTTCCATTCCTGGTGTTGATCGCAGGGCCTGTTGGCACCTCGTTAGCAGAGGGAGCGGAGTACTCACGGAGAGTCTTCTCGGCAACAGCGTTGGCCATGGAAGATGATGCTGATGGCACAAAGGAAGCTAGATCGACTTCTGAACGTTCACGGAAAGGAGAGCCGAAATGAGTTTGTGCCTTCCTTACGAGTGACTCAGGATCTTCAGTAAAATTCGGCGGTAAGTCGAAACCAGTCATGCACTACCTGTCTTCATCACCAATAGACAAAGAAGACAATCCAAGTTGGCCTGCATTGAGAACTGTTTTATTCCTGTCATGATTATAAACATATGCAAAGTGTTGATATGTCATCCTTAAGCCTTCCCCGGCAACGGTGCCAGAAATGCTTGTTGACATTTCTTAACGCAATCACCTAAGAACGGGTTTGGAACCCATCCTGGTAATAGCACCTGAAATGCTGGTTGGTAATTCTTAACATTATAGGAGTTCGCAAGCGCACGGAAGTACCATTGTAGCATTTCCCCAAAGGAGTACTCCAAAGGGTATCGAATCCAAGGAAGGCATTGGTGGATTGACAAGCTCAACACTATTGCAATGAGTATAGATCATAGACGGAAATAAATCAGACACTCAAGTACAGGGGTAAGAAATGATAATAGGGGTAGTGTGATCACACACACACTCACTCTCTCTCTAAGGGGTCCTAGGCATAGGAGGCAACATACGAGTTAGTTCTAGGTTCTTATGTACTATACACATAAAGCTGGTAGAAACAAGTTAGATACACTAGCATTGAAGAACATTGACTTAAGCACCTAGGTACCACGGGGAGCTAACCTCCCGCGTTGCTTCCGCACAACTCCAGTTGTTAGATTTTAGACTCCTACAGTTTATCCGAACGTGGGGGATTTCAGAGGGACCAACAGCTGTCACTACCGCGGCCTACCCCAAGACAAACCGTGGGATAAGCTCATAAGTAAGGTAGCTACGCAACCCAAGCACCATGCTTACGTTGTTTGCCGGACTTGACCGGCCCGGGCTATTGTGACCCAGGTCAAGCCACCAGATAAACCAGCCAATTACACCGAGTACCGTAGCTTAAGCACAGACTTCATACAACACAGTCATGTCATCTAATTAGATCAAACCAGGTTAGGTACACAAACGTATTTGTGTTTTCCTATGTCTGTTCAACTGGATCAAAGGGTTGTGTTCACAAAGAACACGAGCCTCTAACTTATGAACAAACACCAGAAACATGTAAAAGTCACCCGTCAAGTGGATCGAAAGGCCTTGTTCATCAAGAACAGGAGCCTCTAAATGATGAACAGGTGAAGAACACATGAACAAATCACCCATGTATTCGAACACAACTTTATATGAAATAGCTGAATAACTGAAGTAGATCAAAGTCATATAAATGAAATAAGATACAAGAGAACTCATACCTAGATCCCAAAGTAGACTTGGAACCTGAATTAGAACTACTCTAGCCTACCTCCTAGGCTTGAGACTAAAAGTGAGAGAGGTGTTGCAAGTGTGGATGTCTCATAAGTGAGCCCCTCTCCTTCTATTTATAGGCCCGGGCACCGGCGAAGAATCGATGCAAACACCCCGGGAATGGCGCCTAGGACCAATAGGGAAGCACCACGTGGAAGGCCCTGAGTGGCGGCCTCAAGGTTGGTTCGGCCGACCTGTGGGGTCGGCCGACCCCCTGTGGGCCCCACTCGGGGTGTGCTTTCTCCTGGTGGCTGTCCTGTGGGTCCTTAGGTTGGTTCCCGGTGTCCACCCTGTTTTGGCGCGATTTGCATGCTTTTGTGGGCCCATGGATCCATGTGACGTCCATGTGTCACACTCTGATTCGTCGGGGGGTGCTTCACTTGGATTGCTTGCATGGCATGCATGCATGGTGCCCTGGTTGGCAGCTTTGCATGCATGGCATCGTTGTTGGCAGCCCACCTAGGATGAGGTGATGTGGCATGGATCATAGAAGGTGAGTTTGCCACTCTTTTCCTGCTTATTTTCCTGCAATCAAATAATCTCCAAGGACAAGTGGAACTACATTATTCTTAACTAAATACGTGTAAGAAATGCCTTATGCTCCTTTATTTATGAGTATATTGACGGCTAAAGTAGGCACTTAACAGCCATCAACAATGGTTTTGACTGCATTGGTCGTAGGATTTATGTGTGTTGGAGTAGGTTTCATGTTGAAGAAGTAGTAGTAATGGTAGATTCCCAGAATGGAGCAATGTATCTCCAGAATGTATCTTGGAGCAAGGTATCTCCATAATGTGATGAACAATGTATGTATCTGGGAGCAATGTATCTCCCCTATGTGTTGTGTTTTATGAACAATGTGTTGAATGTATCTCCCCTGTGTGTTGTGTTTCATGACCAATGTGCTGAATGTATGTGCTGAATGTATGTGCTGAATGTATGATTGAAATGGAACACACAAATAGATTGAAAACACTGATAGATATCATTGGTCATGACCAACACAGATACTTCATGACAAAAGCACAGATTGTTCATAAAATTGTTCAACACAGATACTTCATGACCAACACAGATACTTCATGACACAAATTGTTCAAGGCCAACACACAGACAAAAGCACTAGTGACAAAACAAGGTTCAAAGCCAACACACAGACAAATTAAGCTTTTTTTGGTGTGGCCTTCCTCACTTTGGTGGCCAGCTTCTTCCTTGGGGTTATTTTCATTGGTAGGGAGCCAGTGTGTACATTCTAGGACCATGGTTCGATTTGTTGTTGGTTGTTTTCCAATTGTTTTTTTTGTTTTCGTTAATTTTCTTTAATTTTTTCCCCTTTAGATTTCCTTTAGAGTTGTGTTAGGGACTCGGTGTACAAAGATATAGATACTTGTGTGCAGGACATGGTCCAGGCCCACAGGCCATCGAACAGGCCCACATAGTTTGGCTGAACCAGTGGTTCGGCCGACCCATCTGTGGGTCCGTTGGGCCTCCACTTTTGCCAGTGATTTAGAGTTGGGCTAAGGATATATTTCCTTGATGAGCCTCGGTTTTTGCAAGTACTAGAGTAGTACTCCCTCCATATTATAATATTGGATGTTGCTTAGTTCAATTTTGAACTACCAAATGTCAAAAAAAACAATAGGGACGTAGTAACACAGAAATAAAGTACTAAAAACTTGTTGCCATTTTGACCCTATGAAAGCACACGTAGCATCTAATACACATGTTCTTTTACATATAGATAACACCAACAGACTATCCAGCTATATATCCTTAATAAGTTGCTGCCGTTGTGGTGACATTCATCAACCTTTGGCATCAACACACATATGTCCGTGGACACTTCTTCTTAGACAAGTAGCTTAGTCATCTACTTCTGCAGTGAGGTACTCACCAACCTGCATCTTTCGTTTGATAGCTTTGCGAAGCTGCTTAGCCATGCACCGTATCTGACATTAACAACAGGGTGCATTAGCATCTGGTTAACGTAAAGTCCAAAAGCATCACACAAAAGAAGAATGGTGTAGCACGTCACCTGCCCACCAGACAGAACTGGATCATTGGTAACCTCATCATCGCTCTCAGCATTTATAGCCAAGTGACATGTTATCTTGTGGTACACAACTTCATACTTCTTTCCATCAAACTTTATTTAATATAAAACCATGATCACAATGATGATCAAAAAGTTACATGCCACATTTAAATCTAGTCTACTAACAGTACTTACCCAATTTGAAGTAAAAAAAAGACCACAATCTCTAATATTCATGACACTCACCAAAGCCAGTGATGCGGAAGCATTAATGTCTGGGAACTGAACATCAGTCTCTGGGGTAACAGGATCACAAGTACATATGTGGCGGGTTCGTTGCACCTATGAGGAGATAACAAATGTTAACATAGTGAAGCTATCGCTATATTATGTAATCCTTTGTTTTGGTGTTGCATTCCTATATTAAGGATGTGGTACGAAAAATGATGAATCCTTACAATGATTTTGTGGTGTTATCAATGAATGTATACAAAACAGAATAATTATGATATTCCATACAATGACCTTCTACATGTGGAATATTTTGGTGCATTGCAATTGTGAATGTAGCAAAACGAATCTAACAAATGTGAATCACAATCTACTGTTGCTGCGCTCATAATAGTGTGACTAGCATTAATTCAAGATAGCACAGCCTAACACAGCCTCACTTCTGACTGGCCCCAAATGACCAAATCCAATCTACAAAAGGAACAAAGGCAAAATCTGTACTCCCTAAATCCCACATCGTGTAGCTACACTAACCCTCGAGTACAATTATATACCAATCTATAAATGACTATGGAAATGATGGAAGGGGCTTGGTCACCTGGTTATTATTGATGCGTGATGATGGGGCGGCGGCAGCGGCGGCCCTTGCACCACTCGCTGCATCACCTTGGTTCTTGTGGGTGGCGGCGCTTGCTCCCACTTCATGTCATTTCTTACTGTCCGAAGACGTGGCAATTGCTCCAAATCCCATGGTTGATTTGGTGCCGCGGCGTCGTGACGACGGCCCAGAGGAGGACGTCACCGGACTTCGCGAGAACCAACCTCGTGTGTCGCGTAACTACCTCAGGGAATTGTGGTTCTTGCATCTCGACATCGTTGCACTCCAGGTGGACGAGAAGGATGCAACCGGTGGTGGGGAAGGCGATGCGTCCGGCGAGGGGATTGGCGAGAAAAACCCTGTGTTTTGGGGGAGGAGGGAAAAAGGATAGGAGGGCGGTTTTTGGCTTCTTTTGGAAAAATAGATACACCGTAGTTCTTTCCATCCTAAGGCACTGACATATGAGGCTAGGAAAGCTAGGGCCCACACTGCATATAATCTCCTATAATTTGGACTTTTTCCATCCTAAGTGCAGTTATTGCTGCACGAAAGGTTTAGCAGTTGCAAGGCGTGTGATTGATGGCTTAGATACCAACAAGTGCGCTATAATCAAGTGTATTGGTTTCAGAAGTATGTTGTTCTTGCCTGATTTCTCTGACAAACACATCAATTTCGGGAACTGGCTCCTATCAGTCACCGTGAGTATAGGAAGCGTGAAGGGATGCATGTACAACAGCTACCGTTCCACACGACTGTCTAAGATGTTGCGTTGTTTCTCGAAAGGGTAGTACTGATGATTCGCTCGGGCGTTCGCGGCAGTTTACAATCTACTGCACTCCAAGTTACACCCCTTCTTCTACCTTGCAGTCATCGTTCTTCTCTCCCTCCCTGGCGAATCGTGACATGGAGTCCGGTGGCTTTTCTTCGAGTCCAGCGAAAGAGATATGCGATGAGAAGGGCGACAACAATGACATCCTGCAGAGATCAGTGTGGGATGAGTTGACAGAGAAGGTCAACACCAAGCCGCTAGGTGAGTGGCCTGCCCGAAGCGAGTGGGAAGAGTGGCCTGTCATCACAGTGGAAGCACCGCTACATGATCCGTGGCCACCGACATGCAACTACGAGGTCAAATTCTTTGAAACGACTATCAACACGACAATCACATGTGATTCGGTGGTCGTCAAACAATTCCTCGACGATATTAGAAGTGATCAACCTCTAGGTGGTATGATAGTGGGACTGGACACCGAGTGGCATCGCGCCAGTGCAGGCGACTACGAGATTGCCCTGTTGCAACTCTGCGTGGGGTGCCGCTGCCTTGTCTTTCAGGTATATTAGTTTCGTATTCTTCTCATATGATCGTGTACTGCCTTAATGATGTGGCTTGTCTGTGATCCATCAATTACTACTTTTTTTGCAAAACAAGGTGTACCAGGCCGGCGGCAAACTTCCAGATGTCATGACGAAGTTCCTCACAGAGGAGGGGCACATTTTTACAGGGGCACATTTCATACATATATTGTCTTTTGAGTGTTGCTTTTGCTTTGTTTTTTCATGAGAATAATGGTGATATACAAATTAAGGCCATGAAGCTGTCATCATAAACATAAACATGAACGCACAGAAATACTATATAACAAGACTCAAGCCAATCTTGCATACAAAACTCCAATCTTCACCAAAATTTATTTATTGCACACAAACTTTGGACCTATTGCTTCAATAAAAGTAAACAAAGCAACCCCTAATTATTAAGAAAAACAGCTACCCCTAATTATTAAAAAAACCGTCGTCGTCTTGTCCATCTGAATTGGCTGGAGCAACCACTCCGTTGCTAGTGTAGGTGTCATCAGCATCGTCATCGTCTTCAGGTATGTCTACGTGATCCGGTTCAGGCATCGATTTAGCAAGATCAACAACAAAAGCATCAGCACTTGTCCCTTCCACATCTAGCCTCCTCCAAGTTGACACATCCTCTTGTCCACAACAGAATTTTTTTCAAAACCTATAACAACCTCATCCATATCAGTATCACCAACATTAATGTCAGTGTCTTCCTCTCCTTCAGGCATGGCAAACAGGTTCGTAGGTTTCATTCTGAGGACGCTGCACCACTTTTCTTTCTTCGAATTCCCGCTTTTCACAAAGCACACTTGCTCCGCTTATGTCGCCAGGACGTAAGTCTCAGCTGAATAGCGACGCTGAGAAGTATCAATATCGATAATCCCAAATTTATCTTTAATGTACCCTTTTGATCTGTTTGTTCCTGGTATAGGAACATCATACCAGTCACACTGGAACAATGTGACTTCCTGCCTTTCATGAAAATCAAGGATGTAGATTTTTTAAATCTGTCCAAACCATTCCATGCCATCTTCACTCTTGATGACAACACCACTATTCTGTGTTGTTAGATTTTTCTCCACATGCGATGCCCGAAAAAAGAAACCATTGATTGAGCACCTATTCTTCACAGTAGCTATATTTGTTTCAGGACCACGAGATAGAGAATAAATCATGGCATCTGCTTCCCCTCCCTATGTAGGTTCCTCATCTACACTCACATATGTTTTGACAATATGTTACGACCACATTAAAAATTGACGAGTTTAAATTTAACACAAATGTATATTACTCACCTTTCGCTCGAACCATGATACAAATTCCTCGGTGTGCCTCCTTTCAACATTCTTCGATCCAGCTTTCTCCAATTCGGCCTTATGCTCACTGCAACATTTTTTAAGAGAAAAATAATCACAGTGAGATATGTAGTGTGGACCATGTAACAAGATTCAAATAATTTACATGTGTTACTTACTTTATCCATGGAAGGGCCTCATCACAGTTTGATATTATGTAGTGCCTCATCGTCTGCAAAACTTCGGAACCTAGTACCTCCATATTATGCATAGAAGTAGTTCTCTTTCTGTTCATGTCCCTGCTCGCAAATACACTCAGACCAGCAGGTGGTTCATTAACAGCGCTTTTTTCTTGACGCTCTGGCCGATCAATCTTCGTACTAACACCTTCAAAGAACCGATTACAGAATGTAAGGCACTCCTCCGATATATATCCCTCTGCTATTGAACCCTCTGGGTACGCTTTGTTCCTCACATATCCTTTGACTGTACGTAGGTACCTCTCAACTGGATACATCCCCTATAGCAAGCAGGGCCTCCGCATTCAGCCTCCCAAGCAAAATGAACTGGTAAGTGCATCATAATATCAAAAAATGCTGCAGGGAAAATCATCTCAAGACGACAAAGGGTCTCTGCAATCGATTTGCTAAGTTCTTGCATCTCGGTCACGCCAATCTCCTTTGAACATACCGAGTTAAAAAACCTACTGAGCTGGATCAACAGGAGCGCTACTTGTTCAGGCAATATTTCACATACCACAAAAGGTAGGAGTTTTTGTAAGATAACATGGTAGTCATGACTTTTCAAGCCAGAAACCTTGCACCCATCGACATCAACACATCTCCTGATATTAGCGGCATAACCATCAGTCATCTTAACACCTTGTAGAAAGTTGCACAGGATTTTCTTTTGATCACGACTTAATGTGTACAGCGCTGGTGGCATTTCGTATTTATCTTTCTCATTGAGAACTGGATGTTGATCCTTCCTTATACCCAATTCTTGCAGATCAAGTCGAGCCTTCTCACTGTCCTTACTTTTACCAGATATGTCGAGCAAAGTCCAAAGCAAGATCTCACAAATATTCTTCTCAATATGCATCACATCTAGATTATGGCATATGAGCATTGAATCCCAATATGGAAGTTCAAAGAAAACACTCTTCTTCCTCCAGTTGTGCCATCTAGTATCTTCATCACGCTGCTTCCTCTTCTTAGAGGTAGTGGCTTCATAGATGACTTGCTCAAATGTAGCGTGCTGCTGCCGAACTTGTTCACCGCTGAGTGGCACTGGTGCCTCCCTCGTCTCAACCAAGTTATTGAAGCTGGCCTTGACCCTTCACAACTTGTGGTTTGTAGGCAAAAAACACCGATGCCCCATGTAGTAATGCTTCGAACTGAATTTTAATCACATGCACTCACTGATCATTTGGTGCTCCAGCCAGATAACATCGCGTAAGCAGGACAGTCGTTTATTGTCCAGAGTAACATGGCACGCATTTTAAAATTGTGCTTATCCTTCGCATCCCAAGTTTCAACTCCATCTTTACTCCAAAGTGTTTTGAGCTCATCGATCAGAGGCTGCAAATACACATCAATGTTAATCCTTGGAGATTTTGGACCAGGAATTAGCATGGACATGATCCAATACGATTGTTTCAAGCACAGCCAAGGAGGTAGGTTGTAAGGAATTAGGATAACTGGCCATGTAGAGTAAGCCAAGCTCAACATCCCGAATGGATTGAAGGCATCTGATGCAAGTCCCAGCCTGACATTACGTGGATCATCTGCAAAGTCCTCGTGTGTCTCATTCACGACCTTCCATGCCCTTGAGTTAGCTGGGTGTCTCAGTTTTTCATCATCAATCAATTCGTCCTTGTGCCAACACATATATGTCGTTGTTTCCTCGTTCATAAATAATCTTTGCAATCGAGGAATCATTGGAAAATACCTCAGTATTTTACGAGGTAACTGCTTCTTTTTTGCTGCATTAGTGATAACCAAGCCAGTCCCCTGTTCTGAATCTGTAAAATTCCACCTACTGGCATTGCAAGTTGGGCAGTTGTCCATGTCTGCGTACACTCCACGGAATAACACACAGTCATTAACACAAGCATCAATCTTTTGGTAGTCCAAGCCAAGGTCTCGAACCACCTTTCGAACTTTGTCCAGGGAATCCGGGAGACAATGCCCTTCAGGCAACACAAGACGGAATAATAACAGTATTTGCTCCATTGTGTAACACCCCAGGCGTTTATCTCTTTTAAATCAAGGAATTAACCTAAGCTCATGGTGTTTAAAGGAAAAATCAAGCAAGCAAAGTTGCTTTGAACCTAATTTCAAATTTTCACTCAGAACTTGAACTTTTGCTAAGATGAAAGTTGTCACCAAGTTTCGGGACCATAATCTTGGAGAATGGTACTTTTGAAATTAGGGATGGAAAAAGGAGTAAACCCTATCTCACTTGATCAATCTCCTAAAGACCCTTCTGAGTTCATTTGATGGCTTGGCCTTAATCTCCAAATTTCATATGGAAACTCCAAAATCGGCCAATGTAAAAGTTGTTGGATTTCTCAAGAATAACATTTCATCTTTTAGGTGGAAGTTGAGATCTTGAGCGAAAAGTCCTCAAAACTTGGAGTCAAACCCTTTTACTATGGTCAAACCCCTAAGTTCATAGACCTATCTCTAGAACTTTGGCCATATCTCCAAACTTTCCCTAAACACTGAAAATTCTGCCAATACAAAAGTTGCTCAAAATTTCTAGGGACACATTTCATCCAATTGGCGGCATTTCAAATTCTGAGTGGAAGAAGCTCAAAAACTTGGTCAACTCTATTTTAAATAGTAAACCGAGTTCTGCATCCTGCCATTTTCGACAGACGTTCCCGGGCAAACCATTGCTCAAAACATATGCCACCCTTTGTAAGTTGTAGCTGGTACTTCAATCTACAATTTCTGTTTTTGGAGATTTTCAAGTTCAATTCAAGTTTTTGGAGTTGTTGTCGGTCAAACATGGCTTGACCACGGGCTTTTGGCACTCTGGTGCCCAGGCTCCCGCACCCGTGCGCATCTGCTCGCGCCCAGCGCCGCGCTGAGTTGCCGCCCCGGTGTCCGTGCCACGCGCCGTCTAATACCACTGGGTCCCACGTGACGCCGTCATCTCAGTGACACGTGCGCCGCCATTCCGCCCCTGGTTTTGCTGCGCCCGTTCCGCCTCGCTGCCACGCGCCTCGCCACGCGCCACCGCCTGCGCTGCCGTCACCATGCGCTGCCACCACGTGCCGGCACTCGCCTGGCACAGACGTCGAGTTGGCTAGCTGGCTGTTGGCTTCGTGGCGAAGCTTCGCCCTTGCTCCTGCGTGTTTAAAGTGTACTGGCTTAGGTGATAATACAGATTTATTTTGGACGGTTCTGTCACACATTGCAGCGTTGCTAAGACCACACATGCACTTGATCTGATATAGCCTGACAATGAAAGAAACCTTTGAAGCCTCCTTGCAACCAGGGTACAACTCTATCTTAGCTTGTTCCAATAAATCGAAAAATTTGCGTGCTGACTCATTTGGCTCCTCTCCATTACCACATTTAATTCCACCATGTATGGCACCACTGATCAGCGAGGTAAACAATTTATTGGTGGCCCCCCAATCGTCATGATCGTCATGATCATCAAGATCGTCGTAATCATCCACACGGACGATAGCATCAGCAGCAAGATGACGATGTTTTTTTGCACTTTTATGAAATCCATGTCAAACCCTGATCTAACCAAGTGACCTTCGATATTGTCTCTGTTATGATATGCCATGCGACGACACTTACAACACGGACATTGCTAAGACTCTCCATCCTCTTCTACTTCAAACAGATCATCCATAAACTTCTCGAAGCCGCGTTGCCACGCATCATCTGTAGTCGGCAATACCATCCAACTGCAATCCTCTTCACTTGCCATTGCAAGAAAACCAACTACAGCAGATTTTAATCTCCTAGAACAGTGAGGACAAAGGGTGTGCTTGATCAGTATTACATATTATTGTATTAAAATTAGATGTATATACAAACTAATTAACAAGCAAATAAAATTCCATGCACATGGATCTCATAATCGATTATACCTTGGCGGATTGGATCCAAAGAACAGACTTTTCCCGTCGTGATGCAGGTGATCGCACTTGCGCTTGTGGTTCCAGATGATCGGAGCTTGCAGTGTCACCCCAGCGGATTGCGTGACGACAACAAGCAAGGATGTGTTGTTTGGGTATTTTTCTTTCCTCGTATTATAGGTCGATATATATTGTTGGGTTACGATGGGTGATACGACATAGAGTTGGGTTAGGACTCGGTGAAATGAATAGAGTTGGGTTAGGACTCGGTGTACAAAGATAGATTGTCGTGTGCAGGACATGGTCCAGGCCTACAGGCCATCGAACAGGCCCACGTGGTTCGGCCGAACCAGTGGTTCGGCCGACCCATCTGTGGGTCCGTTAGGCCTCCAATTTTGCCAGTGGTTTAGAGTTGAGCAAATGTCAATTTCATTGATGGGCCTCGGTTTTTTGCAAGGTTTACAAAATAGGTCTTGGGCTAGACACACACGAACGCATCAATTGCGACTAATAGTGCATTTGATCGCAACGGGGATATTTTTGTCGCAATAGCATCTTCTCTAGTGCGACGATTACGTGTTAGCGTCGCCATACCCCTGTCTAGTTTGCAACAATTTCGATGCACGTTGCAATATCAAATATTTCAGTCGCAACGAGTGCATTTTTGTCGCTAAAAGTAATACTCTTTTGCAACACATGGCACAACTAATAGCGACGTGTCATAGTCGTTGTGATATGGGCAACTACTGCAACCGTTACCAATAAGCGTCGCAATACCGACGCCGCAATTGCAACAGAGCCCCATGCATTGTCTCAATTGCCATTAAAATGCAATGCTACACAATTGGTCGCAACACACACCCTTATCACGACCAATATCGACTATTGTCACGTTATACCCGGTTTATAGCGACCAAAACCACCTGTCGCCATAAAAATCGGTCGCGAAATCCCCAAAACTACGTAGTAAGCTACAGTGTTTCACCCCTCTACACTACTCAGCGGGGAGACATAAGTGTAGCCGACGCACAGGGTGGGGCCTAGGACCAGGTTTTGCAACCACACAAAAATGAATACTCATAACGAGAGCAAGACATTTAAAGGAAGAACACACAGAGGACGGGTTGGACCCTCAGGCCTTGAGACCCTTAGATTGGTATGGCCAAGCCCCCGAGCGTGTCGAGTAGGAGGGGGAAAGAACAGAAAAAGCATGTAGAGCAGGTCGACTGTTGACGGTCGATTTCCGTCAACCAAGAGCACTTGTTACACTTTGGTTTGATCTTTGAATTACAACTAACCCGCCACTAGGCATACTAAGGATGTAACAAGTTCACACTTGCATGTGGTTTTGGAGTATGTTGTTTACGCAGGATTTAAGCGCCTAAATGATGACTTCTGGGTAGAGTTCATTGAGCACTTTATGAGAAGATCACGAAGCCCGGCACAAGTTAAGACACGAAGTGAACATGACTCCAAATGACCCGAGGACCGAAGCATGAAGTCGTGAAACTCCAAGGACCTAAACAGAAGATGCAGGAGTTCGTGCGCCAAGTACCCTTATCCCAACCGCGAGGAAAATGACGTCAAGGACCCACATGAAGTTCGGCAAATATTCAAGAAAGTGCAAGAAGCATCATGGAGGAAGATGGGCCCGAACCGGGCCGAAAAGGGCTTGGGCCGGCTGGCCCAAGCCGACCGGCCTAGCGTGTTTCGGGCCCGGTTCACGACACCCTTTGACCTACATGCTCCTCGGCTCATTTATATCCCGTGCCTCCGATGGCCGCCTCATCCATTCATCACAACACGGTGAAACTTAGAAGCAAGAACCAGAGGGAGATGATGGCGGCTGCGAGTCCTCGAGGTTGTCTAGGAGATGGCCTAGGCCGACCCTAGCCGCCATGGCCACCCTGCGTGGTTGTGCCATGGCGGAGTTCCGGAGCTACGCGTTCATCATCATAGGTATGGCCTCGGTGGTGATGGTGTAATGCATACTTTCATGTGAGTAATGATAATCTTGTCATCCGATCTATTAGTGATTCCATGTCTCCGTTTATGCTTTTTACTTATCATGAATGTGATTTGATCCCCAGTCTAATGCATTGGTTAGGCTATATAGCATGCTCTATGTAATCATGGCGATTAGGTTAAGCATGTCAACTCTTCATGGTTTGTAGACACGTTCATGTTTGAGCATGCCCCTAGATTCACAGCTTCATTAAGGGTGCATCGTGACAGGATGATTACCCCCGAAAGAGCGGATGTCTTCGGGAGGTAGGCCGGAGGTTTAAGGATGCTAGTAGATGAGATGTTCGATAAGTTGCTCGTTTGCCGGAGCTTCAACTAGAAGGCGCTAGGCCTAGTTACCCCTTCGGTGGAGCTTTACCTTAGCCGTTGTTCTTGGATGTGATCAACCTATATGCTATCACTCATATCTATTAGGTTTACCTCTTTTATGCAATCAATGCCTCATGTTAGGTTAGATTGACTAGATAAGGTAGAGAACCTTAGCAGTTTGCTCCCTTCATGACTCATAGACACGTTCATGTTTGAGCATGCCCCTAGATCTCCCGCTTCATTAAGGGAGCATCGTGACATGGTGATTTCCCCCGAAAGAGCAGATGTCTCCGGGAGGTAGGCCAGACATAGGAGTTTAAGGATGCTAGTAGATGAGATGTTCGATTCGTTGCTCGTTTGCCGGAGCTACAACTAGAAGACAATAGGCCAAGCTACCCCTTCGGTGGAGCTTTGCCCTAGCCGATGTTCATGGATATAATCAACCTTGTGCCATAACTCATATACATCAAGGTTATCCTTTGTATGCAATCAATGCTACATGTTAGGTTAGATTGACTAGATAAGGTAGAGATCCTTAGCGGTTTGCTTCCGATCCTTGGATTGACAAACCTTGGGGACCCTCCTTGGTGAAAAAGGCACCAAGTCACCTGTATGCTTGCGGTAAACTTCAACACGGTTTTGAACCATCAACAAGGCCTTTTTCTGGCGCCGTTGCCGGGGATCGGCAACTCGAACCCTAGGGTGATCTACCTTTCTTTTTGACTAACCCTAATTTTTATTATTGCATATACGCTTGTTTTCTTGTTTGTGTCCTTGAAAGCAGGTGAAAAGCTAGACACAAGATGTTCAAAGAGTTCTCTACACCCGCATTCCAACAAACTTGAAGATTCGCTCTTTAGTGGTAGGTGCTAACTTTTGTTAGTGGCCCATCATCCGCTATCGAGCCCACACCCTACACAAGAGCACGTGAACAAGGTAAGTCAATGTGTCAATTAAAATTTTAAGACTAATATTTTGTGGAGATTTGTTTGTTGAAACAATAGGTATTGGAAGCTATCACGATGCCCCCAAGACCACAAGATCAAGCTCGTCAACATCTTCGAAGTTTCTGTTCGCATCAAGTTTTGCACAGCCTCATGGGAAGAACAATAGAATATCCTTGGATATTTAGAAGCCCCACGAAGTTACGCTTCTAACTAGTCAAGAATCAAGTCAATCGGAGGTTCCTACAAGCGGATATTGCCGAATCACCGAATGTTGCACGTCCTGAAAATTTCTGGACAGCAAGCAAAGCTGAAGTGAAACAGTCATAACTCCCTTATATGGACTCCGATTAAGATGAATGAGTACTCGTTGGAAAGGTAATTTCATAAACCCTTCAATAGAAATATATTTTAGTATATGTTTTGTTATGTATACAGGGGAAAATCCAAGAGGAAGAGGCAGCAGCAATACGATGAGAACAAGATGGTGAAGATGAGGATGACAACAACGAAGAGGAGCTTGGGGAATGCTTCCATTAGACCACACATGAAGAAATTTAGAAGCTTGGAACAAAACAAAGACCCCTGGAGCATTGGCAAATGAAGGCACAAGTTGGCAACATCCAACGCAAGGAGATGTTTGAAGAAGACCACGAAGGATTACACACAAAGGACGACATCTGATGGCGTGAATACTTTGGGTTCTCACACGAAGGATCATGGAGCTACATGAAGACATTTAAGATATGTGTGAAGCCCCTCAAACAAGTGAAGAGGAGGGATCCTACACAAAGCAACCTTGATGACATGTGGCACGAAGGAAGGATTTGAGAAAAAGTCTAGACGAGCCACCTCCGATCATCAAGGATTGTTCGCTTTCAACTCCGGAGGACCACTCATGATGAAAAGCTCAAAGGCTAAGGTACACATTAACCTCTCAAGATACTTTTGGTTATGATAATATTCCTTTGATATTTTCATGTTCATATTCAACAGTATGTTTTGATTCTATGTCTTGCACCTTTGATGATCATGATAGGCTAGAATTTCTTGAGAATGATAAAGAGGCTATATTGTGCTTGAACACCTTTAATTTCCTTGGCTAATGAACCTATACCTAATGAGAGCCTTAGCAATGAGCAAGAATCTTATGCTTCCTTTAATCACAACATGCTTTGTTCATCCAATTTAAATTGTGGTTTTGGTTGCACATGTTTTCTATACAACTTGCAAAACATGGACTTGCTTTGTGCTCGGTCAAGCTAGTGACCTTAAAAGAGCAAATGTCAGGGGAAAACCCGAGTTTCACTAACCATGCAGGTCATTAAACCTTAATCAAGAGGAGGGAAGCTATGCCCCGAAAGAACTACAACTTGAACATCTCCATCACCGAAACTCAAAACAACATTGCTGTTTTCGTCAGTTTTGAGCACCCGATCAGATATGTAGGAGAAGACAAAAGTTGAAAATCAGAAGCTCCATCAAGTTCTGATTCAAACACCTCCAAGATCGATGAATTTGAAGATCCGTACAAGGAGATAGGGCAAAAACATTAGGCGCTGCGCAGTCTGAAATCAGATTTGGACAGATTGCAGTGTTGGAGTAAAACGGGCATAACTCACTCGATCGGAGTCCGTTGGGGGTGAATAAAGACTTGATGGAAAGACAACTTCGTGCACCACGCATTGGAGAAGTTGTTTGCTACATGATCTGATCTTGACAGAGAGGAAAATTCGTGTAAAAGAGAGGCAGCAACGAAGAGCAAAGGAGAAGGAGGGGATGATGATGCAAGAGATGATTGGGCAAGCCTCTCATCAAGTAAAATGATCGTGTCAAGCATGGAGAGTGGATCTAAGCTGCATGAACATCTTCAAATCTTACATGAAGAACCATGGCTTCGCGACCACGACGAGGTACGTAAGAAAGTCGAGCTCTATGACTTTAAATGAAGTGCTTTGCGGGAGGCAACCCGTTTTCTTTTGTTTATGTTTATATATAAATATTATGACCGTCTACATGGTGATCTTAAACTGAAAAATCAAGTAACATTGTACCATTGCTCTAATAAATACCACAACACCATGTTGTTTGATTTAATTGCTATTGAGGGAGCACTTTTGTTCTTGATCTTGGGAAACTTGTAGACCCTTTTGTGTGCCTTTTAGTGTTTAGAGTCTTTTTCTTTTGTGTATTTTTAGAGAGAAATATGGAGTTGGCACCATCCTTTAATTCTAACCTTATGGCTAGTTAATTTAGGCTAACTCTTGCATCTGTTTTAGACAACCACCATATCATGTCATTTTGTTCATCCATGTCATATTGCATTGCATGTTTTGTGTTGATCTAACCTTTTTGTCCAACCAACCTAAGCCTTCCCATAGCCCTCACCAAAAACCGTAGCCAACAAGGGTAGGGTTGACTTGTGGCCAAGCCCACCTCTATCGCTTGTTCTAACTAAAAACTTTGACTAGCCCTCCTATGAGGAAATCTTTCTCACCTTTAGCCTTCCCAAAACCATAGGTTTGGTTTTCATAAAAAGACTTTTAACACCACCTTAGATAGAATTTATATACTTGACTCCCTCTTTTCAAAATTCTTATTTGAGCCAAAAAAATATAGGATGCCC
Source organism: Cenchrus fungigraminus (assembly GCA_036936925.1). NCBI lineage: Eukaryota > Viridiplantae > Streptophyta > Magnoliopsida > Poales > Poaceae > Cenchrus > Cenchrus fungigraminus. The sequence goes on from CM072775.1 coordinate 28,840,002, forward strand.
ATAACCTACCCTTAAACCTTGTTAGTTTGGTTGATTGATTCTTTCTCGATGAGTGATTTTCTTGATGACAACACTTACTTCGTATGAAGTGAAGGCCAAGCTTTGTCCTTTGCTTATTATGAACCTTATCAGAAATCTTTCAAACCTTGCTAACGTTTGCTTGTTCTAACTCTTTGCATTTGCATTTTGTATCCCCTCATTGTCATCTTCCGCTTTATGTTAGCTTGGTCTTTTTGTGAAACTTTATGATGAATGTTTTTATATGTATGCTTCGCGGGCATTTTAATTTTGCAATCTTGTGTAAACAGGGTGTTTAGACATGATTGGAGACCCACATCATTCAGTTTTATATACCTTGCTATCATATTGCATTGGTTGGTCTGAAAACTTTGCAATGCGCCCTACTTTTCTTGCACTATAAGGAATTACTAATCTTGGGATAAGCATGGTGTTTTGACCCTGGTTAATAAATCTTTATGGCAAGGGAGAAGTTTGACAACCACTTTGTAAGCATGGAGCTTAGAATTTGGTGTAAACATTGTCTTTGTTTTTATACCATCCTTTCATTTGCATTATTCACGCTTGCACACACGTACACCCTTTAGGTTCTTAACTTTTCTTTCACTAGATTAACTATGCCACAAGTTAAGATCTTAGGGGATGTCTTTGGTTTGTCAGCATAGAGTGAGTGTTCCCGATCGTCACCTCGGGGATACTTTGTGCTTTAGAGTTATTTTGCAGGCATGGCGAATCACTCCCATGAGTTTATAATAAAAGATGAAGTTAAGATCGTCAACACCTCCAAAATCCTCAAAGATACACCGCTGTCTTTATCAAGATTAACCACATGTTCAGAGATGTACAAAAGAGTAAATTGGATATTTTAGGAGCTCCACTAAGTCTTCATTCCAACGCATCAAGATTTAACATTTTAGGAGACCCGTGCAAGGAGTTACAACCAAATCATTGGGCATCACACGTTCTGAAATCAGCCCGGGACAGTTTGCATTGATGGAGTAAAAAGGGCGTAGCTCTCTTGTTCGGAGTCCGATTGGGGTGAATGACCACTCATTAGAAAGATAACTTCAAGGACTTCTCAATGGAGTGATGTTTCAGTACATGTTCTGTTGTGGAAGTCAAAGAAAAAATCATAGAAGTTGAAGTAGCGATAAAGGACAACATGGAAGGAGGTGAAGACGAGTTGAGAAACGATTGGGATTAAGGCTTGTGACAAAGGGTGGACGTTGAAGGACAAGAAAGGCATGATGGTGATCTCCACACTTGGTGGTAGGACTTCAAGAATTATAAGATGGTTCATCATCTTCCATGCCTAGCAACATGCTAAGCATGGGGGAGGATTTGGTGGAGATGAGAAGACCGCATGGAGTACAAGGATCACGGTTGCCACGAGATGTCAATTTTCTTCTTCCATGTTAAGCACAATGCTTAAGCATGAGGGAGGCCGCACTACACATCAAGCATCAAAGGACGGTAACAATTCCTCAACACTCTTTTTGTCCTTGTCTTTCTATATGTCTGTACATATGTTTATGCTTTCCACAACCTTAGATGCAACCTTTGTATATCTCTCTATAGAATAACATGGCTAATAGGAGTACAACCTAGGTTTGTTTTTGTTTTCTATAATAATCACTATTACCTTGTGCTCAACATGATGATATCTCGTATGCTCTTGCTTATGGATATATGATGATCGTTGCCGCTTTGCTTATTCTTGTGCTTAGTTTATATATGATTAAGCTAGTGCTCTCTTTAAATATGATCTAAAAATTAAATTAATGCTTGCCAAATCTTTTGTGGAGGTTATGATAACTTGAGACCCATAGTATTTTTCGTTGCTCTCATTTTTGAATGAATCAAAGATCATTTATTTTTATTCTTAAATGATATGCTAACCTTGTCTTTAATACCACTTGCATTTTGCTCTACCTATCCAAAGCCTTATATTCAATTGAGTGCAAAAACCGTAGTATACAAGATTTATTTTTGGGTGCATTGATTCAAGGCTTGATTTCTCTGGCTAGAGACTAAGAAGCAGGTCATTCCGTTTTTGCGTATCTATCTTTATGCTAGCCTTTTCTATCCATGCATTGTGAGTTTCCACATTGGGAATTTTGCAAACCTCGCCGGATATCCACCCACAAACCCAAATACATCTTTTTTGTGTTCACCTCCTTGACCACAACCCAATATATGAGTATGGATGGATATTTCGAGGAAAATTACAAGGAAGGTGCCGTCAAGTGAGCAAGACTTTGGAGACTTCTAAAAGGATCCTTAGAAAATATTCGAGTATCTCTCTCTAAGAAAATATGGGAGCTTCAATTTCTACCTTGTCATATTTATCACCTCTTTTGCCTGAGGACGAGCAAATGTCTAAGCATGGGGGGGGGTTGCCAAGGAAGTGCTAGTATAGTCTAGAGTTCAAGGGGAGCAAATTAAAAAAAAGAGAAAAAGTATGATGAAAGAAAAAAATGATAAAGAAAAAGTATGATGAGAAAAAGAAAGAAAGAAGAAAGATAAAATAAATAAATAAAGCTCCCCGGTTCTCTAGCTATGTTTAGTGCTTTTTGAGTTTTCAAGAGGATTCAAGATCAAGACCCATACTCATCTTTCCAACCATGTGCAATCCGATAACGAGGACTTCGTTTGTGCCTCGGGATCACTCTTTGCCATTTGCACATGTCCACCTATCTAAAAGTGTGTGTTCATCTCTCCCCCCTCCTTGAGAACATTATTTTCCAATGGCCTTTTTGATGAGTCTCGGTAAGACCATGAGAAGCTCCATATAAAGCTTCCACTATATACTTTGAAAGAGGAAAGTAGTAGAACAAGTAGGCATGAGAGACAAGATGAGATGAGAGTACATGAGCAAGATGCAAGGAGGTTTATTATTGATCTTGATAAAGCACCTTTTCTTCATCCCGCTCTTTATTTTCAAAATTTCAGAGATTTGTTTCAAAATTTGAGGGCATGATTAATTACTTGTGGGAAGAGCTTAAGGCTTCATTTGGCACATGGGGGTGGCAACTCACAGGTGATAGGTTCTATGGGTGGATATGGTGATTCCACTTCCACCACCCAATCCACGCGTGGGTTCTATCCAAGGCCATGGGTAAACCCCTACTTTCGTTTGGTTTCACGGGGTTTGCTTGGGTTACTTCTACTAATTACTCATTAAGTTTGAATACAATTGAATAAAAAAATATGAGAAAATCAGAAAAAATGTAAAATATTTTTGTAAACTAGTGTAATGCCCGTGCTAACACTACGGACTATTTTTCATTCCCTATGGTCTCAACACATTAAAATTGAATAAGTTACAGACACCATCCTTTTTACATTTTCCCATCGAACAATAGACTACCAACAACTGCGCTACGATCTTGGCCTCCCTCCCACCGACGATAGGTGCAGCCCCTCTTCTGTAACCTAGAGAACCGCTGAATGGACGGCCGCCTTTGTTGAAGACACGGTCATCCCTTTGCTTCCTGATGAGCGAGGTGCCAAACATCACCAGAGAATTAAAATCCTCACGGCTTGCTGACAGTGACAAGTGGTAATTCAAATGAAACAACCAAACAACGACATATGCTTTCAATCTAAGGAAGATATAAAGGACAAATGACCAACCAGTTACGATCTTGTTAGAAACCATTGTCGATGAGCTCATATACTGCTGATGAGACTGCACCCTGCAATCTCCTTCAATGTTTTGAAACATCCTCTTGTTACAAAAACTAAAGAATCTGAAATTTGGACTCCAGAATGAAATGTTCTCGTTTGAAAAACAAATTGTTCAGAAAAGGAAAATATTTGTTGGCATGATTCTTATTTCTTTCTATATAAATAAAAAGCTATAAATCAATTTGAAACTAACCTCCATATCCTCCAATTTTGAATCCCAATACAACTTCCATCCTCACAATGTCTTGGCGATAACCCTCCATACGTTTCATGCTTGTCAACATTGTCCCTAATTCAAAGAGCAGTTATCAGTTTCTACAACCACCAAAAAAATGTCAGACCAAAGTGCAGTGAGAACTTACAGATACTTCTTGCATCAAATCAGCAGCCTCATCGATCTTTCCCTGCTCCTCTTTGATTTTTGCAAGCCCTTGTATCAACCTTGCTCTCTGAATCTCGACATATATCTACAGTGCACGTAACACATGAATACAATAAATCTTGGAATATAAAATTGTCAGGATGGAAAAATCCTTAATGCGTGTCCATGTCGCGGTGTCAAATCGATGTACTCCATTGCTGTCTGGACCATGGGCAGTAATGGCCTGCAAAAAATAAAATGACAGTGGGATAAGGGTAATGCGTGTACAACTCTGCCAATTGTGTGCCCAAGCAACTAAAGAATCCACTTAATACAAGGACACCAAGAAAGATCAAGATAACTGCTAGTAGATAAACAAGAGCATTGTGGTTGTTGACTAATGCAAAATACTCTTAACTGACCCTAGGAAAATAATGGTCCAAACTAGTTCAAGAGAATTGCATCAGCATACATCCAAACATAACTATGGCACTTAAGAAATGTACAGCAAAAAATCAGATGAGATCCCAAAATCTGCAGGTACCATGCATTTTGCAACAGCTCACATAGTCATGGTTCTGAAAGTGAGATTTTCAAAATAACTTCCTGATGTTCGTCAATGCGATATGCTTCTGGACAGAAAACACTCCTGATTCTCAAAAGAAACATGGTGTGGTGGTGGCCCTTGGAACAGAACAGAACATTGTTCAGTTAAAAGTAAATTTACCTAGCTACGATACTGGAATTGAAAACGAATGTGTGATCAATTGAAGGTGCTGGCATTAGTATAGATAAACTTTCAAGACTCATCTGATTTAAGCAAGAAGGGTGTGCTGTGTTGGGCATTCAACTGTGTTGCTGGTGAATCGATCCACAACATTGCTGACTTGTGCACCAGCCAAGATTCTAGATGATAAACTTTCCAAGTCCGAAGTAACAGATACTGACGAGTAAATAGCACAAGGTACAGTTGCAGATCAGGCCCCTGTTTTTTGTATCTGCCCCTAGCCAGGCTTATTTGATCCTAACACCATGACGGAACCCCAGTAGGAACATTCTTTTACTACGTTACTGACCATGTACAACTAGACAACGGATCTAGGAATTAGAAACTAGCAAGAAACCTTTGGCGGATCTAGGACAGGACATGACCATGAGTTTATAACCGTGTAAGAAAAGGAGAAGGAGGAGATGGGAGGGGAGGGGAGGAGGATATGCACCTGTAGGATCCGAATTGCCGCCGCCGCCACTGCCGAACCCTAGCAAGAAAAAACAGAGATGAGGTGGAGGAGGAGATGGAGGGAGGACAGGGGGAGGATGTGGCGGCACACCTTCCCGCTGTGGTCGGCTCACCAGCGGCGGCACGAGGAAGAGGTGGCGGTGACGACACCTATGGAGCACGACTGCACGAGGACCAGAGGACCGGAGGAGCGCGAGCGGACGTGTCTTCCAATCCCGGTGTGCGGTGAAGTTGCCGGATACCCACGTGGGTCGACGGGTATTGGGTTGGATCTGAGCCAACCCCGGTTGAGCCAAATGCACATTTGTACCATGTAGGGGAGGTCACCCCGGCGCGGACTCAGACCCCCGCCAGGTGGGGTTTGAGCTCCAATACCCGTCGATACACCCATTTCCAAACAAAGCCTAAATAATATCTACCCTCCATAGAGATGAAAGCTAGTTACATTATGGAACTTTAACAAATGTAAACTTGGAGAGCATTATGTTTTCTCATGTGTAATCAAGTGCAGGGTATGAACTTTGATAGGCAATACTGACATCCATTAAAGGCTTACTCAAGGACGAGCAAGGTTTAAGCATGGGGGTATGTTGACGGTCGATTTCCGTCAACCAAGAGCACTTGTTACACTTTGGTTTGATCTTTGAATTATAACTAATCCACTAGGCATACTAATGATGTAAAAAGTTCACACTTGCATGTGGTTTTTGGAGTATGTTGTTTACGCAGGATTTAAGCGCCTAAATGAGGACTTCCGGGTAGAGTTCATCGAGCACTTTATGAGAAGATAACGAAGCCCGACACAAGTCAAGACACGAAGTGAACATGACTCCAAATGACCCGAGGACCGAAGCATGAAGCCGTGAAACTCCAAGGACCTAAACAGAAGATGCGGGAGTTCGTGCGCCAAGTACCCTAATCCAAACTGCAGGGAAAATGACGTCAAGGACCCACATGAAGTTCGGCAAATGTTCAAGAAAGTGCAAGAAGCATCATGGAGGAAGATGGGCCTGAACCAGGCTGAAAAGGGCCTGGGCCGGCCGGCCCATGGCGACCGGCCTAGGGTGTTTCGGGCCCGGTTCGCGACGCCCTTTGACCTACACGCTCCTTGGCTCATTTATATCCCCTGCCTCTGACGGCCACCTCATCCATTCATCACAACTCGGCGAAACCTAGAAGCAAGCACCGGAGGGAGATGATGGCGGCCGTGAGTCCTCGAGGTTGTCTAGGAGATGGCCTAGGCCGACCCTAGCCACCATGGCCGACCTGCGTGGTTGTGCCATGACGAAGTTCCAGAGCTATGCATCCATCATCATAGGTATGGCCTCGGTGGTGATGGTGTAATGCATACTTTCATGTGAGTAATGATAATCTTGTCATCTGATCTATTAGCGAGTCCATGTCTCCGTTTATGCTTTTTACTTGTCATGAATGTGATTTGATCCCTAGTCTAATGCATTGGTTAGGCTATATAGCATGCTCTATGTAATCGTGGTGATTAGGTTTAGCATGTGCACTCTTCATGGTTTGTAGACACGTTCATGTTTGAGCGTGCCCCTAGATTCACCGCTTCATTAAGGGTGCATCGTGACAGGATGATTACCCCCGAAAGAGCGGATGTCTTCGGGAGGTAGGCCGGAGGTAGGAGTTTAAGGATGCTAGTAGATGAGATGTTCGATACATTGCTCGTTTGCCGGAGCTTCAACTAGAAGGCGCTAGGCCTAGTTACCCCTTCGGTGGAGCTTTACCTTAGCCGTTGTTCTTGGATGTGATCAACCTATATGCTATCACTCATATCTATTAGGTTTACCTCTTTTATGCAATCGATGCCTCATGTTAGGTTAGATTGACTAGATAAGGTAGAGAACCTTAGCGGTTTGCTTCCGATCCTTGGATTGACAAACCTTGGGGACCCTCCTTGGTGAAAAAGGCACCAAGTCGCCCGTATGCTTGCGGTGAACTTCAACATGGTTTTGAACCGTCAACATCGACGAAAGTCACGCAAGCCGTAAAAATATTTAACTGCAAAAATAACACTTAGCTTGTGCGTGAAGCCAGAGTTGTCGAGTAGAAGTTGTTGTAGTCGTCGTCGTGGCCAGAGCCATGCGGTGCTCGAGACGCCGAGGAGGTCGTTAAAGCACTATTAGAGATTGGCGGTGTTGCACGGAATCAGTACTGAACTGTCGAAACAACCGACGACGTGACTTGGAGTCATGCCGTGCTGAAATGGGCAACATGTCGAGGAAGACGCCGAGGTCGCTGGTGCGCCGTTGGAGGTCGGTGGTGCGGCATGTACGATCAGCAAACAGGTTGGCGTGGCTGGGTGCACGCATGCAACCATCACGTGCATGTCAACGTCGTGAGTGTCAGACCTCATCTTGCCGTCAACGGAAAGGACACGATTCCATCCAAGGGTGTGTTTAGAGCCCAAACGTTTGAGCAAAGTTTGGCAATTCTGGCCAAAATTGGTGCAAAATACACTGTAGCGTCAGATGAATAGTGAGAGGTGATGTGATTAGATGTGATAGATGATAGGATGTTTTTTGGAAAAATTTGGGCTTCTAAACACACCCCAAACATGCAACAGGAGTTTGCGTAAATCAATAGAGATAATTAGAACTGAGGTTGCAAATTGAAATAAGAAAAGGGGAAGAGGTGTTTCTCTGTTTCACGTGAACATCCTATAGATGGATTCTGCCTACACGTGCAGGTCATCGCGGAGTTGATGCCTACAGATGGTGCTCAGGTCTGGCTGCCGTAGATGGAATCTTGCATGTCGTCAACGTCACGCATCGCCAAGCAGATGTGCGCTGTTTCGCCGGTTCGACGTTGCCCGTAGGTGAGCAGATCACCTTTCGCCAATTTGCCGAATAGGCCGGTAAAGCGACAACGTAGAAGCAGGTGACGATGAATCCGCCGACAACAAAGCGATCGTAGGGCTTCGGTGGGTGGGCCACCACGAAAAATCTCCAGCACGCCCTTGAGGAAGATGATCGCTGGAGCGAGCTGCCATCACACTACACGAAGAGCTCCCAATCTCCCCTACCGAGCACACCAACTGTCAGAGGTTTAGATCTGAGCAGTCCATAGGGGGGTCAACCCTGTGGTTTATTTGTTTGGTGGAGAGGATCAGGAACTAAGAATGCGATGGTTATGCTAGGTAGCACACGGAACACGACGAGACAAGGGAGACACAATGATTTATACTGGTTCAGGCCTTCGGAGAATAAAATCATACGTCCAGTTGTCGATGGAGATTGTATTGATTGTTGGTCTAGTCTGGTTGTCCCCTGGGCGTCACCCTTGGCCGCCTTATATTGGCTGACGGACAAGGTCGGTGGACCGGAGTCCAAGTCAGTTACAACAGGGAAACCTATCTCTAGTCGGTGACAACATGGAAGGCTTATCCGAGCTGCCTTAATCTGTCTGGACTACCTTGGCTTGCACACCAAGCTGTCTTCTAGTGTTTGGGCCTACATGTCAAGTCAGACAGACCTACTGACAGGTCGGCGGGTCTTCTGGTGGGCCAGACCCACTTGTCGGGAACAACTATGAGCCTGGCCGGTGGGGACCCAGGGGTACCTATGTCTCATAGATAGTAGGCACCAATGGCAGGTTTAATATTCTGGAAAGTGCGACTTTAGCTACATATATATAAATCATATGGTCCACATACTTTCAGATCGGATCGACGTAAACATTGACTGATTTCACATCCTAGTCCTCGTCACTTTCATCAACAACATTTTCATCTTCATCGATGTATTGCTATAGAGTGTCCTCGTCCTCATCTTCAGAATTGAATTCATCCACATCAGACAGCTCCTGCTGGCGAATTGCATCAACTTCAGCGGCTGCAACCATAGTCTCCTCCTCTATTACCAAAAAAAGTTTCCTAATTTCGCAATAGCTGTGTATATCTCTTTATCCACTAAACCGGGAAGACAAGACGGCAAAACCCTTTGGAGTAGGATATGACAAACATGATTTTTTAGTCTTTGTAGTTTGCATCCATCAGCAGCAATACACCTTGATCAACACATCCCTTCCTTCCTCGATTCGATTCACTTATTACTACTAAAAGATTATGAGCACGTTGCATACTCCTCGATGATGCACACATTGGAGATCAACACATCCCTTCCTTCCTCGATTCGATTCGCATACTACTACAAGATCATGAGCATGTTGCATTCCTCTCATCAAACATTGGTACGGTGGCATGATTCAAGGATTACATAAAAAATTACAAAAAGAAGCATGCGTAGGGAGTGTTAGGTTCGTGTTATGCATAACACAAACTCATGCATTGCGCGATGTCGAGGCTGTAGAGCTCTCCATTTTGGGTGTAGGAATCCCACATTGATTCAAGCCATTAATCCAATCGGAGGATTCAATCGTATGGAAGTTGGAGTCGTCAACACCACGACACAAGTACGATGTTCTATTCTGAAAACGAAGTGCTCGTACCTCTATCTCATTCTGCAACCTGGTACATGAGTATTAGGAGTCTTCTGACTCTGGTACAATTTCATCTTAGTCAGTAATTGTGCAGACCTGAGCACAAAGCCCAGGCAAAATGATTATTTATGGTTGGTTCGCACACGTGAATAAAAATGTATTGTTCAACTCAAATACAACAATCAAATGGAATCAATGGCAATAAAAGGAATGTTTAACATTCTACCTCTTTTTCATCGGTGTTCGAAGGAGTCGATATAACAGGATTGTGAAGAGGGTCACCAGGAGCTGGAGCGGCAGCAGCAGGAGAGCCTTCTGAGGTAGCAGGAGCAAGAGCAGGAGCAGGAGAGTCTTCTGATGTAGCAGGAGCAGGAGCAGGAGCAGGAGCAGGAAAGCCTTCTAAGGTAGCTGCAGCAGGAGGAGGAGGAGGATTAGCTGCAGGAGAGCCTTCCGATGTAGCTGCAGCAGGAGCAGGATCAGCTGCAGGAGAGCCTTCTGATGTAGCTGTAGCAGGAGTAGGATTAGCTGCAGGAGAGCCTTCCGAGGTAGCTGGAGCAAGATCTTTCAGAACTTGCAAAGTAGAGTGACCAGGATGTTCTACACTACTACCGACAGAGATAGCACGACCATCCGGATTGTTTGCTGTTGCCGCTAAAGGATCTTCCTTATTCTATTCCCCTGTTGCAATATTAGATATAACCTTGAGTATTAATGCATTTGCTTCCTTTTCTTCTTTGGAATCCTTATCTGTCATCCATTGTGAACCAATTGCTGAACTGTGAGGCAGCTCAGAGACTTCAGATGATTTACCCAAGTTAGCAGGCGGTATGAGTTGTAAGGAGTCTGACCAATAGGTGCGAGTAGAGAGGGTGGTGGTGGTAAGCTGTTAACTTGGTGAAGGTGACTAAGTGAAGTATTCAAAAAATTCTCCATAGTGCGCTGCTACTGTGTTACCATTTGTACTATCTGCTCCAAGGGCATGCGGTTTAACTCCTCCTGCTGTGCATCCTCTTCTCCATCATTGACTGGAACTTGGTCTGCTCCCGCTGATTTTCAAGGATCGGTTTCAGAAAGAAGGAAGAGTCCATTGGCTCACTGGTTGTTGCTGGAGTGACTGGAACTATTTCTGTTTTTGTAGTGGGTAGCGACACACCATCATGTACTCGGAGATGTCTCACTGGAGATGCCTCATTGTCTTCGATGTCTGAGGAACAAATGTCATGAGGATATGGCTCAATTGTAGCCCTTAGGACATGACGTCAGTCTCCTAGTCTTGTAGGCCTGTATTCCTTGAAATGTGTCTTGGACTTCATGTACTCGAGACGCCAATCTTTGGGTTTGGTTTGCACCACTTCCCCGTCTTCATCGACTCTGGTAACACGATTCGGGATGAAGGAGATCAAGTGAGCATACTGCATATGTCGGGCCATGGTCAACCCATCAAGGATAATATCTTCAATCTCACATAGAATGAATTCCACGATTTTGAAGGGCTGGCAAGTCATGACGTGAAGGAGAAGCCACTGCTGAAGACTAGTGATGGACTCTGCATTGCCAATCCGTGGTAACAATGTCTTCTGTAGTGCTCGATGACCCACATTTGCCTCAGGAGTAAACATGTCAGGCGTGCGATATGCTCACCTACCTGTGAATGACTCAACAAAAAGTTCGGCCATCTCCTCGTCGGACGGGAACGACCCACCGAGCAAACTACGCCGAGGTGGTTCACGATCCCCGTAGACAATAGTATGTAGGGATGGCTTATCCTCGTACTTTCCTAATTCACAATCCATCAGTCCAAGAGTGGCAGTAATATGGTGTCAGAAAAGAGTATACTGGCGTCCCTGAAACATGAACATGATGTACTCCCTAGTCTCAGCAATGTACACAGTACCATAAAAAACTCTCACCCAATCCTCAACATACCGATGATGCAATGAGACCAAATCAGCCAATCTGGGATGATCATCGAAGTATACCTTAATATCCACTCCTGCGACCAAGTTAATATGAACCCAATTGATAACCCTGTGCTGATACAGTTTCATGGGCAGGTATTTGTAGTTGTAATATAAAGTTTGATGAACGACATTCATAAATCTTGGTGTGACCCATTTGTCCTTCGCTTTGTCCCACCAGTGTTTCTCAGGCGCCCATCTAAGACCTTTAATCATTTGGTAGGTGTGGTTGCGCAAATCAATCCTCCTAAGCTGCTCTTCTGGTGGAGGGTAAAGTTGTACCTCTTTCTGCTCCCTAGGATCTGGCGTAGGAAACTCAGAAGGGCGGGGCGACGGCTCGCGGTTGACCCACCCCGTATGCGGCAAGAAGGAACCGAGTTTGACACATCCTATGTGCGGTAGGAAGGCGCCGAGGTTAACCCACCCCGTGTGCGGTGTGAAGGGGCAGTGGAAGAATCCCGTGACACAAGCCTACCCCTTTGCCTCGTCTGAGGACCAGACGTGCCTGCAAAAGTCGGCTGTGACTTTCGTTGTCGCTTCGCCGGAGGAGGATCAAGCGCCTTTCCATCTCTCTGGCCACCATCTCAACTCATCTGCAATATATTTCTCGAATTATTGCCATTCCAAGAATTCGGTGGCGGATTGCGGTATCTGATGGAGCCTGGAGGCAGACGCATACCTCTGATTTCGGCGACAGATTGTGGTACCCGGTGGAGGCTGCTGCAGGCGGTAGCGACGGCGGCAGAACCCTACCAAGGGGTTGCGCTGCAAGTGAGGAGGCAATAAATGGGGGAATGGCGGGTCAGCATGAGAGACACACTGTTGGATAAAGTCATAAAGGTGTGTGTAGTGTGCTGTGTGCACCCTGTGGCCAGGAAATGGGAAGCGCCTTTCCTACCCGTAGTTTACAAGGAAGTTCCTCTGTTTCGATGTATACCACACCGGATCATCCTCCGGACGTATGGCGATGAGTTTGAAAGTCGTCACAGGATGGTCCTGTGCTACATAATACAAAGAACCGGACATTCCATCCGCATACTTAGTCAATCATGCCCACATTGGAGATCAACACATTGTTCCTTCCATCCTCGATTCGATTCGCATACTACATGATAATCAGCACGTTGCATACTGCTCAATCATGCCCACATTGGAGATCAACACATCCCTTCCTTCGTTGATTCGACTCGCATACTACTAGAAGATTATGAGCATGTTGCATACTCCTCGATCATGCCCACATTGGAGATCAACACATCCCTTCCTTCCTCGATTTGATTCGCATACTACTACTCGATCATGGCCACATTGGAGAGGATAAGAAGTGGATTTGTCCATATGCTCCCCAGTGGCAGCCTTAATCCATAATCCTGCATCTATAACAACTATATAGGTGAGACCCACTACAAGTCATGGATTATATGGATATTATATAATTTACCATTCACATAGCCCATAATCGGAGGAGCCTTGTTTCTTTGTACACTGGGCTATTTTCTACATTCTTGTTAGGCTTTCCTAGATTCTCCCCTTCATTCAGGACGTTGCGTTGTTATATAATACAACGTATCGAATAATCCACCAGCCCCACACGCGATCATATATTTTTTATAAGTTGCTACAGGAAGTTCTGATGCTACATAATACAGTGAACCGGAGATAGTAGGCACCGATGGAAGGTTTAATATTCAGGCAAGTGCGACTTCAACTACATATAATTTATATATAAATCATAAGGCCCGCATGATTTCAGATCAGATCGACTTAAACATTAACTGATTTCACATCCTAGTCCTTGTCACTTTCATTGGCATCATTTTCATCTTCATCGACGTATTGCCATAGAGTGTCGTCGTCCTCATCTTCAGAATTGAATCCATCCACATCAGATAGCTCCTGCTGGCGAATTGCGTCAATTTCAGCGGCTACAACCAAAGTCTCCTCCTCACCAGTAATAGGCACCGGAACCTCCGAACCATCACTGACACCATCATCACGTAACATCATGCAAGGTTTGGTCAATTTCATCATCTTGATATGCAAGTACCATGTCAGTGGGAGCTATGTCCTCCTTATTTTCATTATTGCTCCACAAATGCCTGTGCTCAAATTTTTGCACCACTCTCCATGGGTGTTGTAGCAGGGTGTCTGGCAAGTAAAAGACATTCGTTGCTTGTTTAGCAAGAATGTAGGGATCATCTTGGTATCAGTAATCTCCAGTATTGACGCTTGTGAAGTACCCATCATTTCTAATATTTGGTTCCTTCTTGGTCCCTTCCAGATCATACCAGTCAACGTGGAATAAAACAACAGTTCGATATCTAAGCCCCGTTGAGTTGTATCGCAGCTCAATAATGTCTCCTAGTGAACCATAAAACTCAATTTCTTCGTTGACTTTATGTGATCCTGTAGTCATAATTCCACTGTTCTGTGTTTTCCTATTTGCTTCTCAGGCCTTTGTGTGGTACCGGACACCGCCTTCAATACATGTTGTATATGTTTTTGCTCGCAAGTTTGGTTCAGCTGATAATGCATATAGGTTCTCATCGCTCGTTGGATTGTTTGAAATTTGTACAGAAGAGGCATAGTTTTTTAATATAGTCTTGCGTAAAGGTCCTCACCAGGTAATATAAACTAGTTACCAAACAAAAAAAGAAAACTAACATGTGATCTAAACTAGTGGCAAAATTTTCTAACAATTCAACGATCAATAGCCTCGTCTGACACACCTTTCACTTTTTATTCATTCTTGAACACTATGCAAAGCAGTACCGGTAGATATCAAGTTGAAAGAAACCAAAAATCGATTTTCCTAGGTTCACACGAGTCCTAGCATGCGTCAAAGATTAAAAATCATTAAGGAACAACACGGGGCTCTACTCGTGTGTTTTTATGATGTAAAACAAACCAACCTTGTCATCATGAAGAGGATGAAAGGTGTGGGTAGGTTCTGAATTTTTGGTGTAGGTTTCTCGATAAGAGGCAAATAAATCGTAGGATGGCTCATGTCAAAGGTTTATGTCAAATAAAATCCAAATGAAACATCTGAGCAAATTAAATGCCTCAAAAATAAGTTCAACCACTTAAGAGTTTATACCAAGTCTTGCGTAGCAAATTCTAAGACCAACTTACTTGAAAAATCGGAAATAATCCGGGTTGCCCTCCCGGTAGTTTTATTCTTCATCGGGTTGTCCTCCCGGTAGCTTATTATTGACTCGATGAACGGGTTGCCTCCCGCCTAGCGTTTCGTTTATAGTCCATGGCTAGACTTCTCGTCTTCTTCACTTTGGATCAACGCTCTTTTCGGGAGTTGCAATCTTGGGTACCCACTTCCGCGCCATCTTGGGCACGAGCTTATTCTCCGTCTTAGTCATCTTTTTGGTCTTCACAGGCAGCTTTTGTTTTTTGGTCTTGACGGATGCAACGACTTCTTTGATCACCTTCGCTTCCTTCTTCTTGGGCTCCTTCTTCTTTGGCTCTTCCTTGCTAAAACGATAATGAGGTGTAACATATTTAGCATTGATCATGTTGGATATCTCGAAACGTGGACGAAACTTGAATATGCTTCGTGTGCCATTGACGTCAAACTTAATCTCTCCCTTGCCAACATCGATCGTTGCCCTGACGGTCTTGAGGAAGGGCCTCCCTAGGATGAGGGGCGGCTTCTCCCTTTCTCCCATCTCAAGTACCACGAAGTCGACGGGGATGAAGTGATCTCCAACTTTCACGGGCACATCTTCAACGATTCCCACGGGATAGCGGATAGAGTTGTCACCCAACTCCAAACACATACCCATAGGCTCAAGTAGTAAGCGTAGCTTCTCAAACACATCTCTTGGCATGACACTCACGCTTGCTCCAAGGTCGCATAATGCCTTCTCGAACGTGAATGAGCCAATAGAACATGGGATAGTCGGACATCCAGGGTCTCTTTGCTTCTCGGGACCTTAATTTCCGATGGCGGCACTACATTGTTCGGACATCTTGACGTGATCCGCCCCAAGTGTTGCCATCTCATACTTGTTTGCAAGTATGTCTTTGAAGTAGCGAGAATATGTAGGAACTTGGAGAGCGTCCAATAGCGGCATGTTGATGCTTAACCTGCGCACCACTTCCACAAACTTTTCAAAATGATTATCAATTTTACCTTGAAAGTAGTGTGTCTTTAGAGTAGGCATCTTCGTGTCATCACTTGGCATTTTGAATTCCAGCTCTTCGGTAGCAATCTCCGGAATAGTAGTCACCTTCTCCTTAGTGTGATCTTCCGCTTCGACGGTTGGCTTGGGATTCCTTGCACCGGCTGGAAGTTCGGGATCCTCCGTCTCCTTTCCCGAGCGAGTTTGAATAGCCTTCGCCATCTCGGGACCTTGGGGCTGCCCCGACAATCTTCCTTCATTAGTGGTTAGGCGCCCGGCAAGTTGTCCCACTTGCATCTCGAATATCTTCATTATATTGAGCACTTGTTGGTTGGAGCTCCCGACCTCTGTCACCTTGCCATCGATGTTCTCCAATATTTTATCCATAGTCTTGAACTTAGTGAAGGTGTCCTTGTTGATCTTTGCTTCCTCGTCCATGAAGTTCTTCAATTGTATACGAAGAGGCACCATATTTTGAATAGACGAACTTGCATTAAATTGAGGTCTACCTTGCCCGTAGCGGAAGTTCGGCAAATTTCCTTTCCTCATGTAGTCGAGCACCTTTGCTTCCTCCGGACAATCTTTCTGGACATGGCCGTACTCCCCACACTCTTCACATGTGGATCTTGCTTCGGTGGCCTTCAAGTCTTGGGCGGCTTTCTTTTCTAGCTCCATCTTCTCCAACCTCCTCATGAGCGAGTCGATCTTTCCTTCTAGAAGTTCCTCCTTTTCAACCTGCAAAACACCTTTAACATTGCCTGTCGGTTGAACCAGAAGTAAGCATCCGGATGATGCCCATGTATCATTATCCGCAACCTTCTTGAAAAGAGTGAATGCCTCCGTCGGAGTTAGCTCAATAATAGATCCTCCCGCTGATGCGTCAATTACGGTCCTCGATGCTAGATTGAGACCTTGATAGAACTTTTGAACAAGGTCCTCCTTCGGGAACTTGTGATGTGGCACGACTCGAGTGTACTCATTGAAACACTCGAAAGCTTCCGCGATAGTCTCCGTAGGATATCGAGCAAATGTAGCAATCTTATTACGCAAGCTTTGAGTCTTACCCGGCGAATAGTACTGCTTCATGAAAGCTTTTATCAATGCTTCCCAATTTTGCACCGTCTCCACCGGTAGAGTATAGAACCATTGTAAGGATTTTCCGAGAAGTGAGAACGGAAAAAGTCTTGCCCTCAATTGATTTTGATCCAACCCTTCCATCGTGAATGTCTGACAAAGTTGAATGAACGCTTGGATGTGAAGGTTAGGATCCTCTTTACCGGTGAAAAGTATATGTTGCACCATGCAGATGGTTGAAGTCTTGATCTCAAACGGTCTTCCGATGTCGGCTAGGTTGAGGATGGGGAGATCAACAAGCTCCGGGATGCAAAGCTCCCCAATATTCCTCTCCGGTTGTGCCATTGGTGGCGGTTGAGGTTGATCTCTCCTTGGACTTGGAGGTGGTGATTCCTTCTTCGGACTTGTAGGTGGTGATTCCTTTGGAGATCCCGACGATCCTTCGGCTCCGTCTTTTGGATCTACAATCCCCAGCTTCCTAGATCGTGCTTCGCGTCTCCCTTGCCTGTAAAGTTTTTCTGGATCATCCACAAAATTTTTCGGTTTGTTCGAGAGGTGGCCGTCCATCTCCTGTTAGGGTTAGCGATAAACAAAATATACAAAAGATCTAAAAAAAGAAAAGAAAACTATGAAAAGGGTTAGTCAAAAACTAGATTAGATTGGTTTTTGAGTATGATCAAAGTTTAGTAGATGCAAAAGAAAAATAAAAAAGAAACTGAAAATACTTACAAACGAGATACTAGATTGGATCTTGATTACTTGTTCCCCGGCAACAGCGCCAGAAAAAGGGCTTGTTGACGGTTCAATAATGCGCCAAGGTTCACCGCAAGCTTACGGATCATGTAGTCCCTTTTTCCCTCGAGTATCAGCCAAGGTATCGAATCCGTGGAACAATGTGTAACGCAAGACTCAATCTAATAACTGAGAAACACTTGCTTCTTTAAGAGGTTTCGAATGCATCTAATCTACTAAGATTAAAAGAGGTAGCAAGAGAAAGCATTGAGGTACCGATCTAGAGGGATCTAGATTGTGTTTATGTCGTCGTTCCGAGCAAGAGAGAAGAGAGAGTGAAAAGAATCTCATTGAAAGCGTCTTTAAACCTTGACCTTCGGTCAAACCCCTAAGTCGCCCTGCCGTACTCGATGTCAACATCCTGTCACAATGTTCCCCTTTCTTCGCGGTCGAATCTTAGAGCACACTCATAAGGAGTGCATTGAACTACTTGGTAGATTTGGTATGCACCTCTAGCCACCGCGGCTACAGGAACATCCCAAGCAATCTATCTTGAGAATAGATTGAGGAAGAAAACAGCCAAGCAAGAACAAGAATTGGAAACAAAGGTACTTGATCGCTAGGAATCGGATCCATTAAAACTCCATCAAAAGTTTGTATACATGAATAAGATCCAACCGGGATCCTACCTTGATCTTGATTCACACCTCTGGAACTCCGACGTGGTCTTCCTTGCAAGGTTCGCACGCCGGCTAGGTAAACCCTAGACGACTAACACGACCCTCTTCTCCGGGGTGGTGTCCCTCAAGCTCCTCTGCTCCTCGGCGGCGAATGACGAATGGCTTGATAGTTGCAACTTCGCACAGGGGCTATAAATAGCCCGAACATCATCTAGGTCAAAGGGGGTGGCGAACCGACCTGGGGATGTTCATCTTGTATCTTGACTTGTCCCGGGGTCCGTGATCACCTTCTAAATCCCTTGATGAACTTTACCCGGAAGTCCTCATTTAAGCTCTTGATTCCTGTGTAAACAATAAACTCCAAAAACCATGCGCGACTGCGAACATAACATATAATGGGGGTTAGGATCGTTAGTGTTAATATCAAATTAATACCAACATAGAAGGTAAACAAATGGCTAGGTTGATGGAAATCGACCGCCAACATTGGTGTCTGCATCCTTCCATCTTGAGTCTGCTTCACAACATACTGGGCCACATCAAGTTTGACATACTTCTTCTTGCAAAACAATACACAATTATTTTTGCAAACATGGATTTTTTTCATAGCCGAGTCACATGGAACGTATGTACTTCATTGCCTCATCGAAAGATTTTGGAAGACACGCGTCTGGGAATCCTTTTTGTAACAACTTCATCATCGCATTGAATGCGATGTTGCTCATCTGACTGTAAGACTTTATATGAAGTAACTTCACAACAAATGTAAATTGTGCATATGTAGATGTCGGTGACACCTTGCGGTTCATATGTTCCTTTATAAATTAATACATTTTCTCACCGAGCACCTCACCCTTGCCCAAGTCAGCAATCAATTCAGAAACTCCATTGTCTACGGAGCCTTCATCCTCCTCCATACCCGATATGTATTCGTTTTCCTGGACCGTTTCCTGATCACCACCATCCCGTGGAGCTGCATTATCCACATCCCCCTCTGCATCTGGCAGAATTGCAATTTTCTCAACCCCATCATCCTGCAGAATTGCATTATCCTGAACATTTGCATCTTCGTCAACCATATCCTCCAAAGCTTCTCCATGATGGATCCACCTAGTGTAAGTGGTTGTCATCCCACTCACAAGTAAGTGAACTCCAATTTGCTCTATAGTCAAATTGAGGCATCGATGACACAGGCATAATATTTCTTCATTGTTCTCAGCATATCTTGTCCGATGAAATGCCAAGAAATCCTGGGCCCCTTTCTCATGATCAGTGGTAAAACCAGTACAATCGGTTATCCAGCGTCTATCCATCTGGAAAGTTTTTGATGAATCCAACTCAAAATTACTGACCACAGAACGAATCGAAAAGAGTACTGTCAGGGACGGTTATAAGGGGTCCCCTAACTAAGGGAATAATCACCCTCATTAAATGCAAATCACGTACAGACAAATCCCCCAGACCCAAAAGAGGAACAAGGCACACGTTGGGCCCACGGACTGCTACGGCCCAACAACAGCTCGGGGCTCCCCACCAAAGAGAGTTCGCCCGCGCGCCCCATTCTCCGCCTCGCTCGAGGGTCCCGACCCCCTCGAGTAGGTTTCCGTCTCGCTCAAGGGTCCCGACCCCCTCGAGCAGGTTTTCACCTTGCTCGAGGGTCACGACCTCCTTGAGCAGGTTTCTGCCTCGCTCGAGGGGCTCGCCCCCCTCGAGTGGGTATCTGGCTCCGCCTTGCTCGAGACTGTTCCTCGACTAACGGCGCACCGCCCCTCCAATCCGCCTAACAACGACATTTAATGCCCGGCTCCACGGCGGGATGCCAAAGTCAAAAGCATATCTTCCCCCACGTCACGCGGCTGACATGGTCTGAGCGCCTGACACCGTCACTGTGCGGCCTAACCCGCCACTGTGCGGCCATCCCCGGCTCTGTGCGGGCATTGCGCAGCACTATGCGGACAGGCCGGCGTCACTCCGTGGCACTGTGCCGCCTGCTCCCTTCCTTCCCGCACGACGGGACCCTCGAACGGGTATGGGGGCACCCTCGAAAGGTGTATAGGCGGCGAGCGGGCGCGCACACTGACCAGCGCCACCGTATGAGTGATGTGCGCAACGTCTCATCCGCCAACTCCGGCGCTGCGCCGCCATCCCCGGCACTGTGCGGCCATCCCCGGCACTGTGCAACCATCTCCGGCACTATACGGTGAAGTGTGCGGCCTTGTGCGGATAGGCCGGTGACATTCCACGGTCCTGTGCTGCCAACTCCTGTCCTCTCCCCCACGACTGGACCCTCGACGGGCAGGAACGCACCCTCAAAATCGTACTCGGACGAGCACAGGAGCCGCCACGCCGCCCGCGGAAGCCGGAGCTAGCTACCAACTCACACCAGGACCAAGGACCTGCAAGGACAAGATCCCTGGCGCCACGCCCGCCAATACCCGACCACTGTACATATCACTGTGCAACCCCACTATAACTGCCCTTCCTTGGTCTATAAAAGGGAGAGGCAGACGCCCCATTGCGGGGACGATGCTCAAAACAATCACACCCACATACACACTCATTCACACCACACTCCACCGTTCCTGCTATTGGCACTTTCCTCAATCATCTTAGCAGGGACTTGGAGGGCTCGCCTCCTCTCCCGCCTCGCTTGTAGCCCTCCTCTACGAGCACCACCGGTACAAGCTAATACAGTGCGCGGGCACACCTTTCTGGACGTACAGCCCTGTGGCCGGAACCAGGATAAACCCTTGTCCCCGTGTTAGCATTATCACCGACCATCAAGAGACAGATCACAGCGCGATTTACTAGTTAGTGCCGGAGCTAATCCGAACACTGACAGTTGGCGCACCAGGTAGGGGGCACGCGCTGTGTTCATCCACCAGTTCTCTCGATGGTGATCGTCACTGAGTTGACGTGGGAGAGGTATGCCTGGGGCAGCTCCGACCCGTTGCCAGCCGAATACGAGATCCAGTTAGGGAGAATCGAGTTCCAAGCGACCAGCAATGGTTACCTCATGCATATCCTCAACAGGGACGCAATCATGGTGGCTCCGACACCAGCTGCGATGCCAGCTATTGGCATTTCTTAACGTCACCACTAGTTGTACACCTAGAGGGAGCGTATAAGAACAACCGGGTATACCGCAAGCGCATGGAAATACTGCTGTAGCACTTCCCCAAGGAAGGAGAGTATTCCAAGGGTATCGAATCCAAGGAACGGCGTGTACTATCTCCTACTCTAGTATATATGATCCAAGGACACAACACTGATTGATAGGATAGGTAGAAAGGATCTGCCACGATCGAGCGCAGAGTCTAGTTACGGTCTCTCAGGTATAACACTCACTTCGGGCACCAGGCACATCCTAGGACAATGTGTTGGAGCGAGCCCAACGCGGTACGCGACGTAGAGGGTTGACAAAGGGTCCAACAGGCTGTCACCACTGCGGCCTACCTCTACGCTACGATCGTACGTGGCCTTCAAAGGATAGCTTATGGTCCAGACACCACGTCTACACCACTTACTATTACTACGAATCCGCGAGGGAGATACTGGCACTAGCTCAAGGTATGCTCTATCACTGATGCAAGATCACGAATGCACTTTGATCTAACTAGAAACATGCAGGAGCTTCACTTTACTCTAATAGACAAGCTGGCAAACTAGATGCAAACTTATGATCTAAGTCTACTAGATCGAAAGGGAACAAACGAAGAACACAAGAACAAAGCAACTAAGCATGCATACGACTTTAGTCTAAATAGGAAATGTCGAAATACTCACTTTAGTCTAGTTGAAGAACAAAGGCACCGCTGAGGATCATTCTTGAGGAAGATGTCATGAAGAACATGACATGTCCTCAAGCCTCCCACCTCACTTCCTAGCACTAATCCTATACAAAGAGCTCTCCTCTCCTAAAGAGAGAGACTCCAAGCAAAAATGAAGAGAAGGAGAAGTGTGTGTTCCAAAATGGAGCCCCTCCCCTCCTATTTATAGAGGAGGGAGAGGCTTGCTTCGGGGCTCCAAGTGCTCCAAAACGCCTGGGGCTGCAACCAAGGACCAATCAGGGGCTGCCATGTGGAAGGCCGGGATCAACC
The DNA here is from genome assembly GCA_036936925.1 of Cenchrus fungigraminus. Lineage (NCBI taxonomy): Eukaryota > Viridiplantae > Streptophyta > Magnoliopsida > Poales > Poaceae > Cenchrus > Cenchrus fungigraminus. Next base: position 28,862,452 of record CM072775.1, read on the forward strand.
GAACCAAAGGCGGTTCGGCCGATCCATGGTTCGGTCGAAACCACGGGGCCACGTGGCGCCCTGTGCTTCTTCGTGGTGGCTGACTGGTGGTCCCTGTAGTCACTCCCCCGTGCATGCCATGTTTCCCAACGGTTTTGGAGGATAAGTGGGCCCTTGAATCTATGTGATGTCCATGTGGCACTTCGTGACTCGTCGGGCATGCCTCTCTTGGATTGATCACGTCAGTGATCCAGGGGAATCCTAGGTGGCATCCCCTCATTGGCTGGTCTTGAAGTACTTGGATCAAAGACTTGTGCTTTTACTCATCTTTCTAGTGCTAATCACCTGTATTTGCATAATCACCAATACTTGTGGAAATGGTTAGTTTAAGCCCTATTCTAGTGTTGATGATCATTTTACCATTATATTATGCAGGTATTGACGGTGTAAAAGCAGCACTTTTCAACTATCAACAACACCCCCACACTTGACCTTTGCTCGTCCCGAGTAAAGGGAGTCAGGTCAAGATGATACATGATATCCAAAGGTATGAAACGAGCATAAGAGATATTCCAAACCATACCTTGTACTTGTGAACTTTGAAGTGTCTATCATGCTATCTTGGGTAGTTGAAGAATGGAACGGTCATGAATCAAGTCACTCCTGCTCATCATGTCGAGCAACTTGGGGTTTTGCAATAAATTTTCAAAACAAACCTTGCTTAGCTCCTCATTTGATTCTCTCAGATCGCTCAATGTGTATATGTCCTTACCAAGGCATTAGATTGCCTTTCTTCACCCTACTTCTAATGATGGCTATATGTGGAGCTCAAGCAGGGCCGTCCCTGGGTATTTGGAGGCCCTGTACAAAACTCTAAATAAAAGTATGAACTTCTAAATTTGCAAATCAGTTAAATCATATATCCTTTGTTTCTTTGTATGTTTTTCAAGATACAACCGTACATAGTTTGCCAAATCACAAATGATAAATTGGTGCACATGTACACGAAAAAGATGGAAACAACAAAATGCATGCATGGATGCATTTGTATACCAAACTAATTATTTTATGAAGAAAAATGATAATCTAAACTTCATTGGGCTTGATATTGGAGTGTTGTCTAGCTTATGGCTTGACGCACATTCACTCGAGAGAGTAATCACTGACGTCAAAGTCCTAATGGTGTGATGCTGCTTCACTAATTGTTGGTGGTGATGGACTACTTTATCGTTGGTAGATGTAGAGGGTAAGAGAGAAATCCGAAGCGATGCTACTTTTATTTCAAAAAAAAAGAAGCGATACTACGATTGGAAGTGGTAACTGAGCTCCTCAACGGTTAAAAAATAGCAAACATCAAAATATTTATGGAAAACTTAGATCATTTTGGAGGCCCTTCGCATGGGGAGGCCCTGTGCAGCCACACATGTCGCACTTGCCCAGGGACGGGCCTGAGCTCAGGGTAGGATAAAGGATAAGGCATACTTGTATCACATATATTGCAAAGTCAAAAACTGGATCCATAGAGAAAATCAAATCATACAATCAGATCAAGATGTGCACGTGTGTGGATATGGCGAGTATGGTAAGGTGGATACTAGGCCCAAAATGGGTGCTAGATATTACCATACATATATGATGAAAGCTAAGGTTGATGGTAAGGTGGACACTAGCCCCGGAATGGACACTAGTTATTACCATCTAAGTTATGGGACTCCTTTTTGCATGATCTCATCTCTCTCCTATTTCTCCTTTATTTTGGACATGGGCTATTCTTTCTTCTTCTTCTTTTTTTCTCTTTTTTTCATCATGCTTTGAGCATGTGTCTCTCTTTTTTTTTCTTTTTTTTCATAGCCCATGTCTCTTTTTGAAGGATACTTTTGGAGAGAGATGTCACACCACATATGGAGCTTTATTTTTATGAAATGGATAAATGATACAATGCTAACTTCCAGTGTAGAAGCATAGCAAGGGGAAATAGGTGGTGTGCACATGAATCTTGATCATGAAAGTAATGAAAAGAATTCTCACAAGGGTCACAGAATTTGACAAAGCTCAATGCAATAACAAGCAGCATATGAGTAAAAGGTTCTCAACTATGAATATCATATGGCTCTAGTAGGACGGTGGCATATCAAAGAGGAGCTTTGCAAAGGGTTTTCATGATTTTCAAATAAAATTCCCATGCACTCAAACATAAAGGGCGAAGATCATTTCATCAAACCATATCACAAACGCCAACTACTTAGATAAGCATGAGTTCCCTAATGATACTTGTTCACAAGCATCAAGATGATGAGTAAGGAATAAAACATATGCAAGCCAACCACAGGAACCATGTAGAGCAAGCATAACACGAATTGCTGAGTTTGATTTCAAACGATAGGAATTGAAATTCAAACAAACTCATGTATAAGGATAGAGTGAGATAGAGGGTGCACATACCATCGCTTATGAAGGATAAGAGATCAAGGGAGACTAGTGGTGATTCGGCTGACCATAAGGCAGCCGACTCACTCTAGTTTACCTTGCTCTTGTCATGAAGGCGTAGTCGATGTTGTGCGGTGCCTGTGTGGGAGTTCTTGAGTGGATATGTCGATGATGAGTTTGAGAGAACTCCCCCACACTAGTGCTTGAACCTGGTGCTTGTTCTTCAAATAAAAAGTGGAAACAAAAGAGGGACTCTACCGGTTCGAGAACCATAGAGCCTTTATTCAATTTCAAATATTTTTGTTGTTTTTTTATTGTCACCATGTCATTTGCTCGAAAGGGTTAGACCAAGATTACACTTCATATACAAAGGGGAATATACTTACTTTGGACCTTTAAGAGGTCATATGTACCACCTTTGCATGATGTGCAACATGAATCTGACACCTCATCTTACCTTCCCATTTGAATTTAGCTCAATGATTCACCCATTCAAATTTGACAATTCTCTGCAGGGGTTAGTCCACTCACATGCAACCAAAATCTATGGAAATATAACTCTGAGGTTCATCAATCAAAACTCGACACCATGTCTTGTTTTGATTGAAGGAGACAGTTTTAACCTAAGCACCATGCTTAATTTAAAACAATCTATGAACATTTGTCGACAAACATTCAAACCAGAGCATATGAACACAGATGAACGGAAACATGAAAGCATGATCAAGCTATCATCAACAAGGGACGTAAGCATGAGCATAAGACGGTGAACCTCGGGAGCCTCCCGGAAGGGCTTTGTTTGACGTCAAAATCAGGACTTACCTAGCTAGTGGGCAAGATGAAAGAGCTGACATCATTGCCACACCAGGATAAGATTTGGTAGAGGAGGAACTTTACTCAGGATGCTCACATACCTCCCCCACACTTGAAGTTTGCATTACAAGGCAACAAAACTCAAGTGTGTGGTGATCAAGCTTCCTTTTGTAAATGTTCCCTCACCCAAGCTTATCTAGGTGTTGCAGCTGATGTGGCTCACATGTTCGTAGGCATCACCTGTCCATCTTTCTTTTCAATCTCCACCAGAAAGGTTAGTGACCAAAAATACCTGAAGGACAACTTATCCTAAAAACATGTTCTTGCTTTTATTCGAAAAGGGAAATAAACCCTAACCTAATCCAGGCTATCTCCTGGGAGTGCTTTGTTTATTTAAGGTCATAAGCTCGACCATGGGAACTTCATCTTGCAGCTATCGTTGGTGGTGTCGTTCCCGTCTCACCACCAATCCTTGATGTATCAGTGAAGCTTTAGCTGCAAGGTTAGTGCCACAGTGCACACACGAAATCTGATATGCTTATGATAAACATATACATCTACAACCAACCTTCTGAACTTTCTGCAAAAGAGGACCATAAGGTGATTGCAGCCCTCATGTGTGCTCAGTGCACTAAGCATGTCTGACTCTAGAGGGACATGATGCGAGCATGGTCTGTATGGTGAATCAAGAATGAAGCCACCATGCTCGTGCGTGGAATCCTTTCCTCCGGACTCCAGAGTCAGTGCCTCGAAAGGTTCCATGGCCCAGGAATTCTCCATCTCAACAGAGTCATCGTGGAAGCTCGATGTTGACTCTCAATCATGATCGAAAGCAACATGATGCGGGCCAGCGGGAAGAGGCTGAAACTCGGTCGAGAGTGGTGACGGTCGTTCGCCTTCACAAAGGTGAAAAGAGTCTTCCGAGTCATACTCATGAGGAGTAGAACATTCTACAACCTTAATGAGAATAGGCTCGGATGATGCGAACGGAGATGTATGCGTCATCTCCACGAGCGGGTTTTGTTGGAGAAGAGGCTTCGCCATAGGATGTCCCAAACAAGGGGTAGCAGTGGCGGAACTGGTTTCCCCAAGATTACCATCTAGGCTCCCTATGGATTCCTCAAAGAATTTATCTAGCGGGGAGCCTAGGAGTAGATCAGGATCGAGGACATCGAAGATGTGAAAGTCTAAGCTAGCTTCGATCCTGCCTATGATGAGCGGCACAGCACTTGCGATCCCCCGACATTCAACAACGTGCCCAAAGGGACAAGTCTCGAGGAGCATGTCGGATGGTGCTAGCAGAACTTCTCCTAAAAGAGTTTTCGCTAAGTGCCATGGCATGATGTTAACCTCTATGATGGGGTCACAATGGGCCTCTACGGCAATCCCTCTTACAGAACAAGGAATAACCAGAGAGGGTGTACTATCCCAAAATGCTTCGGAAAAGCATATCACTCCATCTGGCCATTCCTTCTTCATGGCCTCCTCAGGAAATGCTTCGTCAGGAGGATCGAGAGGCGAAGGAGATACCGTAGGTCTAGAGAAAGGTTCTGTCAGAGGATGTCTAGATGGTTCAGCATGGACAGAAACGGTTTCCCTAAGATCTTCTTCTGGGTTTCCTTGAGATTTAGCAAGAAGTTTTTCTAAGGGAAACCTAGAAGGAGATCGAAATCCACGATGTCATAGATGTGGAAATCTAATCGCACTTCTACGTCATCAATGGTGATCAGCACGCCCCTAGCAATCCCTTGACATGGAAAAACACAGCGCCACCTGGGACTATGGAAAAGTCTATCAGTCGGGATCAAGGGCGTGTCACCCACCAGAGTATCCAAAAGGGTCTCTGGTATGATGCAAGCCCCAACAGTAGGGTCATGGACAGCATCTACGGTGTTTCCTCTCATGGAACAGTGGATGATCGTAGAAGTCGAGCTAACCTGAATTGCTTCGGATGTATGCTTCTGAGGTGACCAATCCACTATCGTCCCATGATTCCAAACTTCATCGAGGACCTCATAAAGGTCCAACAATGCTGTAGGCTTCTCGTGCCAAGAGTGATCTGAGGTATTTCTGATGTTTTGAGAAGGATCATCCTCAAATTGGGAAGAGAACTTCGAAGGTTGAAATTCTTCTTCCTTCGATGTTCGTGATTCGAGAGAGGGCTCAACAGAGGAATCAAGGAATTCAGAGAATGAAAGCTCAGATTCGACTATTGAGAGACTCTCATGGACCAACTCAGACTCCAGATGGGGTTCGTTGTAAACGATATGGGAAGAAGAGGTTTCTAAGAAGAATTCTAGGATCTCTCTTCTTTCCACTAGAGTTTGGTTTTCGAACGAACCTCCAGCTAAAAGGTTGAGCTCTTGTGCAGATTCCATGTCTATACGAGTATAAAAGGTGTACGTCGCTATATCATCGGGTATAGACATGTCTGGGCTAGATGTCATAAGACTTAGGAACCTAGCCCAAGCTGCTCCTATGGATTCACCCTCTAATTGCTCAAAGTCAAGGAGTTCACACGGCAAGAGCTCTATGCGTTCGTAAAGGGAGAACGAGTCACAAAAGTTTTCTCATAGTTCTCCCCAATTATGCACATGCTCTGCTGTGTGGGTGTACCATTGCTCCGCTCTATCTACGAGAGAGAAAGGGAACAATTTCCACCTCAAAGTTTCCTGTGTCATGCCTGGAATTACCAAGCACAAACACAAGTCCTCGAACTCCTCTAAATGAACATTAGGATCATCACTGATCGCGCCAGAGAAAGGTCAATTCCGAACCATGGCTATAAAGTCGGGACGAAGCTCGCAGCAAGATGAGGAAGTTGATGGTTGCTCTAAGACGAACTCACCCCTAGGAGTAGAGAGGCTTTGACAGGAAGGCATCTCAAAGGGTAATGGGGGTAAAGGTAGAACAAAAGAAACAAAAGGGATATCTCAATGGGTAACAGGGGTGAAGGTAGAAGAAAACGAAAAAGATAAATACGAGGACCGCTAGGTTCGAAGATAGATACAGCAACCGTTCCCCGGCAACGGCGCCAGAAATGCTTGTTGGTGTTTCTTAACGTCACCACTAGTTGTACACCTAGAGGGAGCGTATAAGAACAACTGGGTATACCGCAAGCGCACGGAAATACCACTGTAGCACTTCCCCAAGGAAGGAGAGTATTCCAAGGGTATCGAATCCAAGGAACGGCGTGTACTATCTCCTACTCTAGTATAGATGATCCAAGGACACAACACTGATTGACAGGATAGGTAGAAAGGATCTGCCTCGACCGAGCGCAGAGTCTAGTGATGGTCTCTCTGGTATAACACTCACTTCGGGCACCAGGCACATCCTAGGCCAATGTGCTGGAGCGAGCTCAACTCGGTACGCGACGTAGAGGGTTGACAAAGGGTCCAACAGGCTGTCACCACTGCAGCCTACCTCTACGCTACGATCGTACGTGGCCTTCGAAGGATAGCTTATGGTCTAGACACCACGTCTACACCACTTACTATTACTACGAATCGGCGAGGGAGATACTGGCACTAGCTCAAGGTATGCTCTATCACTCATGCAAGATCACGAATGCACTTTGATCTAACTAGAAACATGCAGGAGCTTCACTTTACTCTAATAGACAAGCTGGCAAACTAGATGCAAACTTATAATCTGAGTCTACTAGATCAAAAGGGTTGTGTTCGAAGAACACAAGCCTCTAAACCAAGAACAAACGAAGAACAAAGCAACTAAGCATGCATACGACTTTAATCTAAATAGGAAATGTTGAAATACTCACTTTAGTCTAGTTGAAGAACAAAGGCACTGTTGAGGATCGTTCTTGAGGAAGATGTCATGAAGAACATGACATGTCCTCAAGCCTCCCACCTCACTTCCTAGCACTAATCGTATACAAAGAGCTCTCCTCTCCAAAAGAGAGAGGCTCCAAGCCAAAATATGAAGAGGAGGAGGAGAAGTGTGTGTTCCAAAATGGAGCCTCTCCCCTCCTATTTATAGAGGAGGGAGAGGCTTGCTTGGGGGCTCCAAGTGCTCCAAAATGCCCGGGACTGCAACCAGGGACCAATCAGGGGCTGCCATGTGGAAGGCTTGGATCAACCGAACCAAAGGCGGTTCGGCCGATCCACGGTTCGGTCAAAACCACAGGGCCACGTGGCGCCCTGTGCTTCTTCGTGGTGGCTGACTGGTGGGACCTGTAGTCACTCCCCCGTGCATGCCAAGTTTCCCGACGGTTTTGGAGGATAAGTGGGCCCTTGAATCCATGTGATGTCCATGTGGCGCTTCGTGATTCGTCGGCCGTGCCTCTCTTGGATTGATGATGTCAGTGATCCAGGGGAATCCTAGGTGGCATCCCCTTATTGGCTGGTCTTGAAGTACTTGGATCAAAGACTTGTGCTTTTACTCCTCTTTCTTGTGCTAATCACCTGTATTTGCATAATCACCAATACTTGTGTAAATGGTTAGTTTAAGCCCTATTCTAGTGTTGATGATCATTTTACCATTATATTATGCAGGTATTGACGGTGTAAAAGCAACACTTTTCAACGGTCAACACCAGCCCCACTACCACCCCGACGTCGTAGGCATTTGGGCAAGCGCTCGCGACGAGCGCGCACAGAGCGACGCAGAGCGGCGTGTGCCGGCTCCCCTCAGTGGGTCGAAGCCGGCGAGCTCCCGCCTATTGTTGTAGCGGAAGGAGACGCACCTCCACCTCATCGCTACCTCGCCCAGCGAGTCCTACTGCGACTCCGACAGCGAGGAACGTGAGCGTGGGCACGAGGAGCCGGAGTGGGATTATTCTGGGCTCTGGGACCCCAATGCCCTTAGGCGGTTTTAGGCCGCGGCGGACTAATGCCTTACCTGCTCTGACAACTCCAACAAGGGGGATTACGATCCCATGCGTGAGTGCTTCATCGTCATCTGAGAAGACGAAGATGGAGGAGACCGAGCGGGCGACGCGGCAGCTCGCAACAACCCGGCAGCGAACCGGCGGGCAGGGACGCCGCTGGATAATGCAGCTCTCGCTATGCAGTTGGCCCATGTCCGTGAGCTGGAGGCAAAGCTCACAGCAGAGCGACAGCAGGTGCGGCAGCTGTAAACCACACTCGAGAGGGCCGGACCCTCATCGCACGACGTACGCACCAGAGACGCGGGATGTGTCACCCGTGAATGCATCAAAGCTGATGCCGACATGGACGGCCTGTCGAACCTGGCGAGAGCCAGCCAGAAGCTCATTGTTGCGGCGACCTTGATTCGGGCCATGCCTGAACCATGCATGCCTGAGGGACGCAATTTGCGCCGCGCGGCACAGGACCTCATCGAGCAAGCCGCGGTGCAACAAGCCGAGAGCTCCTTGTCCCGCATGTGCCACCAGTCCAGCATAAAGACTGGTGGAGGCGGCTGAGACCAGGGGCATCGGTCACCTACTGCCCACGAAGGCAACCAGAGAAAGCCCGCTAAGGAGCGGCTTCAGGACACGCGCGGCAAAGTCGATGATGGTGACGCCCGCAACGTCCTTAACAAGAAGAAGCAGGACGCCCTAGTACCACATGGCTACCACCCTCGACGTGGTGGTCGATATGACAACCGAGAGGATAGGAGCCCGACACCGGAGCCACCGGGCACCCGCGTGTTCGGCCGGGCGATCCGCATGGCACCGATCCCCCCGCGCTTCCGGCAACCCGCCACCGTGACCAAGTACTCGGGGGAGACGGACCCCCGGGTGTGGCTCAATGATTACCGCCTGGCCTGTCAGCTGGGCTGCGCCACCGACGATGTCATGATCATCCGCAACCTGCCTCTGCACCTTGCAGACTCCGCGCGGACATGGCTCGAGCATCTGTCCGCGAACCAGGTCCACGACTGGGATGACTTGGTCAGGACGTTCGTGGGCAACTTCCAGGGTACATACGTGCACCCTGGGAACTCCTGAGATCTTCGAGGCTGTTCCCAGAAGGCTGGCGTGTCCTTGAAGGATTTCATCTGCCGCTTCTCCAAGCGCTGCACCGAGCTCCCGAGCGTCAGTGAATCTGAGGTCATACACACCTTCCTAGAGGGCAGGACTTGCCGGGACCTAGTGCGCGAGTTGGGGCGGAACCCTCCCGCCAGCGTCAATGAGCTGTTCGACATCGCCACCAGCTTCGCCTTTGGAGAAGAGGCAGTGGGGGTGATCTTTGACGGCAAGAAGGGCAAGCGAGCAGAGGATGCGCCCGTGGAGGGTAGCAAGCCCAAGGACACCTCGAAGAAGCAGAAGCAGGGCAAGAAGGGCAAGAAGAACCAGGGCAAGAAGCCCCTGGAGCAAGGCGAGGGCTTCGACGAAGTCCACGCTGTTGATGCAACCAACAAGGGAGTTCGAGGCCCCCCTCGAGGCAGCGTGTTCGATGACATGCTGAAGAAGCCCTGCCCGTACCATAAGACCCCGGTCGCTCACACCCTCGAGCAGTGGGACATGCTCAAGAAGTACTACAACTGAGTCGCTGCGAAGGAGGACAACACCAAGGAGGATGCGGGCGACGAGGGCAAGGACGACTTCCCGGAGGTGGAGAACGTCTTCTTCATCTTCGGGGGGCCGACGGTGGATATGACATCCCGGCAGCGCAGGCGTGAACGTCGAGAGATTTACTCTGTTGACCCGGCCGTGCCGTCGTACCTCGACTGGTCAGAGGAGACCATCTCCTTTGGCTGTGAAGATCACCCGGATCACATCCCTAATCCGGGGCAGTACCCGCTTGTTGTCGATCCCATCATCGGCAACACACGGTTCTCTAAGGTGTTGATGGATGGGGGCAGCAGCCTCAACATAATGTAATCCTCCACCTTGGAGCTCATGGGGATCGACCTGGACAAGCTGCGGCCCAGCAAGTCGCCGTTTAACAGCGTTGCACCGGCAAGCGAGTCCAACCCCTCGGGCAGATCGACCTGCCTGTCTGCTTTGGCACGCCAAGCAACTTTCGCAAGGAAGTCCTCACCTTCGAGGTGGTCGGGTTTTGGGGAGCATACCACGCCATCCTCGGGCGCCCGTGCTATGCCAAGTTCATGGCGGTCCCGAACTACACCTACCTCAAGCTGAAGATGCTGGGGCCGAAAGGTGTCGTCACAGTGGGCCCATCGTTCGAGCACGCATTCGAGTGCGACGTCGAGTGCGTTGAGCGTGCCGAGGTGCTTGCGCATGACGAGGCCCTCGTGGCGGACTTGGAGAAGATGGCCAACGAGGTCCTCGACTCCCCCCAACAAGCACGCAGGCAATTTCGAGGCTGCAGAGCACACAAAGGATGTACCCCTCAACCCCAGTGCCCCCGAGGGTAAGGCGTTGAGGGTCAGCTCCACCCTCGACCCGAAATAGGAAGTGGTGCTCGTCGACTTTCTCCGCGCCAACACCGACATCTTTGCGTGGAGTCCCTCGGACATGCCGGGCATTCCGAGGGAGGTTGCCGAGCGCTCTCTTGATATCCAGCCCAATTCCAAGCCGGTGGCGCAACGTCTGCGACGATTCGACGAGGAGAAGCGCCGGGCGATCGGAGAGGAGCTGCGCAAGCTCTTAGAGGCTGGATTCTTCAACGAGGTATTCCATCCCGAGTGGCTAGCTCATCCTGTACTAGTTATGAAAAAGAGTGGGAAGTGGCGGATGTGTGTAGATTACACTGGTTTAAATAAAGCATGTCCCGAAGTTCTTTTTCCTTTGCCACGTATCGATCAAATAGTAGATTCTACTGCGGGGTGTGAATTGCTATGTTTCCTTGATGCTTATTCTGGTTATTACCAAATCAAGATGAAAGACTTCGACCAGCTTGTGACTTCTTTTATCACGCCGTTTGGTATGTTTTGTTACGTGACGATGCCGTTCGGTCTCTAAAACGCCGGGTGAGAGACATGGGTACCCATGGGTCCCCACCGACCAGGGTCTCAGCCGTCCCCGACAGGTGGGTCCGACCTACCAGACGACCCGCCGACCTGACATGCGGGCCCAAGGACGTAAATATACTTGGTGTACAAGACAAGACAAGTCCAGCTCGGATAAGATTTCCCTGTTGTAACCAACTAGGATAGATGGAAACCAACTTGTAGCCCAAGGTCGTCGGCCAATATAAGGCGGCCTGGGGTGCCCTCCTCGGGGGCAGATCTCTCTCGCATAATTCCACCACCAAACTGGACGTAGGGTTTTACTCTCCGGAGGCCCGAACCAGTATAAATCGCTGTGTTCCTCGTGTTTCGTTGAGATTTTTGTGTGCATCCCGTGCATAACCACCTACGCTCTTAGATCCCGATCCTCTCCATTAATCTGCAAACCTCTAGGCAGCCCCCTAGCGGATCTATCCAAGTCTCACCCCCTGACAGTTGGCGCGCCAGGTAGGGGCGATCGGGAGCTCGCTGTGCAGCATGGTGGCCCGACCCAGCGTCATCTTCGGCGACAGCACGAAGAACTTCCTCGACGGCGACCTTCTCACCGCCGCCCTCCGATCTAATTGCGAGGTCGACGTCTTCATTCTCCGGATGGTGCGCCAGAAATTTTTTGCAACCCACCCACCCACGATCCATCATGGGGGTCGAGCTCATGCACGTCCTCTGCCTTGACGACGTAGCTGGCGGCCTCAGTGACGTAGCAGGCGGCCTTGACAAGATAGCCGAGCAACTGCGTACCAGCTTCATCGACATGTCGCCGGTTACCTGCACGTGACCAAGGCAGATCAATCTGCAACACGTAACAGGGAAGATCTCCTGCGATCTGTATCCCGACCTGCATCGGCCACCACGACCGTCGGCGTCGTTGACGGACTTCGTGCCTGTCACGTCCCGCCAGCAAAATCAAATCCACCTATAATACATGAACAGGGAGTCATCATTGCTTTCTATTCGATTTAATCTATTCTATTCTAGTCTTGTTGGTGAAAGGATATTCTAATTATTTGTCTCTTTTAAGAGATTGTGCATGCATGGCTGTGTCACGATGCTTGGTCAACATGCAACAGGGCACGCGTGAGGCGTTCCTTGGTCAGCACATGACGGCCGCAACCACTCGGCCACCGGCGCCAGGGCTTGGCTCTAGCCAACTTCGATGACTCGGCAATGTCTCTCCGACCTATTGGCCGCGCGGACTACTGCATACGGCCACTGCTAGCACATGTTTGCTAGTCACACCCACAACATCACCGACCTCCAACAGCCCGGGTCTCAACCTGTGGACACCTCGTCAGCTTGTTTTGCAGCTACATAGGTCGGCACGAGTCCAGCTCGTACCACCTTGATGCCTCAATAGCTTGGCACGGCTCCGGATCGTGTTGCCAACCTCTTAGACACCTCGATAGCTCGGCGCAGCCTCGACCAAACAACTACACCATGCGTCGCTGCTCCTGCAGCCAGCTCCGTCGACCTGCTCGACGTGCCGTCAATCATCCCGTCCTCGACAGATCAGCACGACTTCAGGTCGTGTCGCCGGCTACTTCTTCGATAACTTTTTCAACTCGACTACTCCGACTCGGCCACGGCGACGCACAAGCTAAGTGTTATTTTAATTAAATATTTTACAGCTTCAATTTCTTTCACCAACCTGCTTTACATGCCTTTTTTTTCTTACTTTATTTTCCCTCCCCCTTCGACATGCTTGGGGGCTTGGTATAGCCGACCTCAATACTCTCGGGGGTTTGGCTTTGCCAATCTAAGGGTCGCCAGACCTGAGGGACTTAATTAATTTCTGTGTGTTCTCCCTTTAAATGTCTTTTACTTCTTATGCGCATTCTTAAGTCGTGTGGTTGCGAGACCTTGGGTCCAAGGCCCCCCTCCGCGCGCCGGCTGCACCTAAGCCTCCACGCTGAGCCGTGCAGTCGGTAAGCCGTTCCTCCACTGAGTTGGGTTAGCGGAGGGAACACGTTTTGCAGCTTCGTAGCTTTTGAGTTCGCATAATTTGTACCTGGCATGATAAGGGGAACGCTTTCTTAAACAAAACAACATGCAATCATGTCTTAAGCTCAGGCTGAATTTTCATTATATTTACAGATTGATACACCGACCTGGCATTTATCTTATTTCACAGGCCTAGCTCTACGACGACCTGGTATGTCTCCCAGCAATATTTGTGGCTCACGATGGGATGCGACTCAGCGATTCTGCGACTTGTCCGGCTTCCACGCTCGGGGGCTGGTCACCTTCTTCAAGGTCGCCAGACCTCCCGGCGGTTCTGCCGTCGTCTTCTTCAAGGTCGCCAGACCTCCCGGCGGCTCCGTCGTCGTCTTCTTCAAGGTCCTCGGCGACCCAATGGATTTATCACCCAACGACTCTCCCGGCGGTTCTGTCACAGGCAGTAACAGCTCGCGCCGTGCTGGAATTTATGCCCGTTGGCTCTCTGCTCAATGACCTGGCGTCCATAGACTCGTTATGCCCTACTTCAAGCCCCATACTACGAGGGATATCTGCTTCAAGGTCTCCTGACTGAGTAACGACCTCCTGGTCTATCGTATCGTCTCCATGAGGTCGATAAGGCCCAGCTGCCTCCTTGGTCGCAACGACCCACAGTGATAAAATATCACACCGACGGCTCCGTGCTTAATGGCTCCACTGCCCGTTGGCGGCCTCCGGGCCAAGTAGCTCCTCCTTGAGGTGGCTAAGGCCCCGCTGCCTCCTAGGTCGCAACGACCCACAGTGATAAAATATCACACCAACAGCCCCGTGCTTAATGGCTCTACTGCCCGTTGGCGACCTCCTGGTCATGTAGCCCCTCCCTGAGGTCGCTAAGGCCCTACTGCTTTCTAGGTCGCATGGACCTAGATTTTTCAGGCTGACTACCTGCGTTGTGCCATCGCACAATGGCCGTGACGATCCAGGTCGCCACGGACCATCTGTCGTTTCTTGAGGCCTCCATGAGGTCGTGCTATCATAGCCCTGCTGGGACCTTGGTAGCCATACCATTGCAGCCCGGGCGCATCTACAACTACTCGGACACACCATTTGTCATACAAATGTGTATATAAAAGGCTTCAATGGCTGTAAGGACCTTGGCCTTTGGCCGTCGTCGTCCTCCTTCAGGTCGCTAGACCTCCCGGCGTCGTCGTTGTCGTCCTCTTCAGGTCGCCTGACCTCTCGGCGTCTCCGTCGTCACCCACTTCGGGTCACTAGACCTCCCGGCGTCACCGTCGTCGCCCACTTCAGGTCGCTAGACCTCTCGGCGTCACCGTCGTCGCCCTCTTCAGGTCGCTTGACCTCCCGGTGTCGCCGTCGTCGTCCTCTTCAGGTCGCCAGACCACCCGGCGTCCCTGTCTTCGCCCACTTCAGGTCGCTTGACCTCCCGGTGTCGCCGTCGTCGCCTACTTCAGGTCGCCAGACCTCCCGGCGTCTCCGTCGTTGACTACTTCAGGTCACTGTTCGCTCGAGGGAGGCATCGGCGCGCCTGACCCCTACCTGACTGCACGATTCTGGAGTATTTTGTCCCATTGGGTTGGTTTCACAGAGCACAGTCCTGTTCCCTGAGCAGAAGGCTGTAGGTTCAGATATTTATTTCTTTTTCTTCTGAGCATCAAACCGGCCATTCTGGTCGCTTTATTGCTCAGGGGCTACTACACTAGTGCGTCTCGCGACGCCCTATTTTCTTCAGGTCGCCTCGACCTAACTGAAGCCTGCTTCCACTACTTCTCCGCTCGACCTACCTGCGGTGGGCATAGCGACCTTTCCGAAGGTCGCGGCAGCTACTACATGACACCTGACTCAGGTCAGGTCGGCGGTTCTACAACATCTACGCCTCGTCTTCACTTCGACCTCCTGGTCCTTCGACCCAGAAGCCCGACGATCAACTTCGTGCGCGCATCGGAGGGGTTTTTTTTCTGATCCCCGTGCACCCTTCACGACCTCGACGGTGCCGCGCCTTCGCCATTCTTCGACGCAACCTCGCCTCGGCCTCTATGCCTACACGTCGATCGAGGGCTTGAGAGACATGGGTACCCATGGGTCCCCACCGACCAGGGTCTCAGCCGTCCCCGACAGGTGTGTCTGACCTACCAGACGACCCGCTGACCTGACATGCGGGCCCAAGGACGTAAAGATACTTGGTGTACAAGACAAGACAAGTCCAGCTCGGATAAGATTTCCCTGTTGTAACCAACTAGGATAGATGGAAACCAACTTGTAGCCCAAGGTCGTCGGCCAATATAAGGCAGCCTGGGACGCCCTCCTCGGGGGCAGATCTCTCTCGCATAATTCCACCACCAAACTGGACGTAGGGTTTTACTCTCCGGAGGCCCGAACCAGTATAAATCGCCGTGTTCCTCGTGTCTCGCCGAGATTTCCGTGTGCATCCCGTGCATAACTATCTACGCTCTTAGATCCCGATCCTCTCGATTAACCTGCAAACCTCTAGGGCAGCCCCCTAGCGGATCTGTCCAGGTCTCACCCCCTGACACCGGGGCAACATACCAGTGATGTATGCTCCACGTTTTTGGGGATCACATCGGGTGGACTATTGAGGCATACGTCGACGATATAGTAGTAAAATCCAGGAAGGCGGACGACCTAGTGAACGACCTACGCACTACGTTCGATTGCCTCCGGGCAAACGGGGTGAAACTAAACCCCGAGAAGTGCGTCTTTGGGATGCTGCATGGCATGCTCTTGGGTTTCATCGTCTCCCTGCGAGGCATCAAGCCCAACCCAGAGAAAGTGTTGGCCCTCGAACGGTTGGGGCCAATCCGAGATATGGAGGGGGTGCAGAGGGTCCTAGGTTGCCTGGCTGCCCTGAGTCGCTTTATCTCACGCCTCGGTGAGAAAGGCTTACCCCTGTACCGGCTCCTGAAGAAGAATGAGCGCTTTACCTAGACCACCGAGGCCTAGGAAGCTCTTGACAAGCTAAAGGCGACGCTCTCCCACGCTCTGATACTGACACCACCTCAGGATGGCGAGCCCCTCTATCTCTATGTCGCTGCAACAACCCAAGTGTTTAGCATGGTCATTGTCGTTGAGAGAACGGAGGAGGGTCATGCCTTGCCTGTTCAGAGGCCGGTGTACTACGTCAGCGAGGTGTTCTCTGTGACCAAGATGCGATATCTGCAAATCCAGAAGCTGCTCTACGTGGTGGTGCTCGCGCTACTTCGAGGCCCATCCTTTCACCCTGGGTTTCATCTTTCCCCCTGGGAGAGATAGTTCACAATCAGGACGTCTCGGGTAGGATAGCTAAATGGTCAGTGGAGCTCATGGGTGAAGATCTCACCTACGCCGCTACGCGCCACGCAAGGTGATAAAATCGCAAGTCTTGGCGGATTTCGTGGCTGAGTGGACCGACACTCAGCTGCCCTCGCCCCAGATCTAGGCCGAATGCTGGACCATGTACTTCGATGGCTCGGTGATGAAAACAGGCACAGGCGCCGGCCTGCTCTTCGTTTCGCCCCTCGGAGAACACATGCGCTACGTGGTGCACCTGCATTTCCCTGCATCCAACAACATGGCGGAGTACGAGGCCCTCCTCAGCAGCCTCCGCATCGCCATCGAGCTTGGTATCAAGCGCCTTGATATTCGGAGAGATTCTCAGCTAGTCATAGACTAGGTGATGAAGGACACGAGCTGGCACAACTAGAAGATGGAGGCATACTGCAGCATGGTGCGCAAGCTCGATGACAAGTTTTTTGGCTTCGAGCTCAACCACATCGTGCGCAAGTACAACGAAGAGGCGGACTAGCTGGCTAAGATCGCATCGGGGCGAATCACCGTTCCCCCGAATGTCTTTGCCCGCGACCTCGCTGAGCCTTCCATTGACCTCAGCAAACCTGCCAAGGAATCTGGCAAGGCCTCGGGGGTTGGCCCCTCGAAGGCCACGGGCGTCGAGCCCATGGACGAGGACCCCACGAATGGGGAATTCGAGGCCTCGGACCATGAAGGGTCCCAGGCGGCCGAAGCCGAAGCAATGGAGATCGACGTGCTCCCGCCCCCTCCTCGGGACTGGCGGGACGAGTACCTCGCCTGGATCGACCGAGAGGAGCTACCCCTAGATCAAACCGGGGCAAGACGTATCGCCTGGAAGACTAAGTCCTTCGTCATCATCGTCAACGAACTATACAAGCGCAGCCCCTCAGGGTCATGCAGCGATGCATTTCCATCCCGAGGGACGTGAGTTGATTCGAGACGTCCACGCCGGCGAATGCGGCCACCACGCCGCGCTGCGCACCCTCGTGGGCAAGGCATTCCGTCAGCGCTTCTACTGGCTGACGACGGTCGCTGACGCCAATGAGGTCGTGCACACCTGTGAAGGATGCCAATACTACGCCCGCAAGACTCATCTCCCAGCTCACGCGCTCCAAACCATCCCCATCACATGGCCTTTCGCCGTGTGGGGACTGGATATGGTTGGGCCCTTGCGGAAGGCGACCGGGGGCTTCACCCACGTGTTGGTGGCCATCGACAAGTTCTCTAAGTGGATCGAGGTCCGCCGCATCAGCAGCCTCAGGTCCGAACAGGTCGTGCTGTTCTCCACGGACATCGTCCACCGGTTCGGGGTACCAAACTCCAACATAACCGACAATGACACCCAGTTCACCGACAAGAAATTTTTGGAGTTCTGTGATAGCTACCACATCCGCGTGGATTTGTCAGCCGTGGTACACCCACAGACGAACGATCAAGTAGAATGTGCCAATGACATGATTTTACAAGGCCTCAAACTAAGAATCTTCAACAATCTTAACCAGTTTGGCCAGAGATGGATCCAGGAGCTGCCCTCGGTTATCTGGAGCCGCAGGAACACCCGAAGCAGAGCCACGGGCTTCACCTCGTTCTTCCTTGTCTATGGCGCCGAGGCCGTTTGAAGGACCAGAATGGCGACCAGAGAGGGGGGCAGTGAATGGGAGCCGATAAAAATTCTTCTCCGAGGAGTAGAACTCGGCCTATGGTCCCAAACGCAACTCCAGAGTCCTCGACACCTCGCTAGCCAAATCCACACAGCCACTGAAGTGCTGCTGGACCTAGGAACTAGCACACCACCAAAAACACTCGAGAACGCAGCGGAAAACAACTCGAGCAAAACTCCAGACCCAAACCGGTCAGACCGGATACTCAAACCGGTCAAACTGGTTTTCCAACACTTAACCTCTCACACACAGGGTGAAACCGGTCAGACCGGTTTGGCAATCCGGTCAGACCGGTTTTGCCCAGAATTTCCCCAAAGATCAACGAGGCCAAAACCCAAGCAAACGAACTCCAAATGCGACGAAACTTGGACCAGAGGACTTCTTAGACAGAGGACAATGAGCCTGCCAAAAATCTTCCCAAACAGCCACTATGACCAAAACCGGTCAGACCGGTTTTGCCCAGGCAGACGGGAAAAACACAACCCGCGGAAACCACCTCTTCTTCCAACCAACCGATCTCCCGATTCACCCAACGGATTGCAACCAAACATCGGTGGAAGGTGGATTACCTCTTGGGCAACTTCTATCTCAAAGGATCCATCCCGAAATGCATCCAAAAGGGAGGAATCGAAAGTCAACCGCCAAGAACACATTTTCCCGAGTTCATCCAAAAACCACCAAATCCAAGGGATTCCGGGGAGTTTGTGGGGGAAAGGTCACCAAGCAAAGGTACCCAAGGTACTCATACGTGATCCCCACAAACAAAACCCAAAGGAAACACCCTCAAATCCTCTCCACAAAAACCCAAAGAAAAGGCTCCTAAAATCACCGAAAAAGAGAAACGGGATGAACACGAAGAAAACTTGTGAAACCACACCGAATCTTCTATACATACCATGAAAGGTTCATACAAGGTCTAGCATCCGTCCGTTCATCCATCCCTCTCACAAGATCTCACCATGAAGCTCTCATGCTGGCCTAAGGAGAAAATAGGAAGCTAAAAAGAGAAATTGTCTAGAGCAAATGAAAACCCTAAAGCCCAAGAGATAGCTGCCACAACCCTTCCACTCGGCTTATATATGAGGTCCTCCGGTGGGGGTAAATGACTAGAATGCCCTCTAGGCGATACAACCCCTCGAAGGGCATATTTGGAAACTTGACAGCCTTTCCATCGGACGGACGCCCAACAATCACACCTCGCGTAGCCTCGACGCCAAGCATGCGATCCCGACGCGTGTCCTCCGCTTCGACGACTTCCGGCCGCGCCACGACCAAACCGGTCATACCGGTTTCCCAAACTGGTCAGACCGGTTCTGGTGCCTTGGCCGCACCGGAACCTCGGGTCGGCTTTCTGGAGCAACCGACGTACCCAGCGATCTTTTGGCAAACTGCTGCAAACCCCGCGAGCTTGGTGCAGCCTCCACGCCGTGCTCCTCGACTTGGCCGCCATGTCCGCTCCGGCTCCATGTTGGCTTTCGGATCAACCAACGAACCCGCTATCCGACTTCGACTTGCTCTTCTCGCACCATGTGACTCGCACTTGATCTCGTCTGGCCACCGGGTCCATCGAACCAAGTCTACTTGTCCCTCCAGTCCTTCAGAGGCCCCGCAAGGCTAAGACCTTTCGCGCTTGTTCTTCACCTGCACCAACGCTCATCAAGCCGCAGCCTACATCCACAAGATAGAGCCAAACCGGTCAGACCGGTTTCTGACACTATCTTCCAAACCGGTCTCCAAACCGGTCTGACCGGTCTCCAAACCGGTCTGACCGGTCTCCAGATCGATTTTCCTCTCAGAAAAAAAATGTTCCAATGCAGCCCGAAAATGCATGAAAACCTTCTAAAGGCTTCCAGAAAACTTTTCCATGCCCAAACATCTCCCCCTTGTTGACAAAGCACGAATCAAGGCATTTCTATGAAAATTTCAACTAGAGGCTTCTCAAATGGACATAGAGCCATAGAATATGCTAGGAGCAAGCAAATGGACTACTTAGAGTTGACAAAGGTCCGAAATAGCACAGCCATCAAGAATGTTCAGTTGCATACACACAAGTTCAAGCCGTGGTAAAATTTAGCATTTTTGCGAAAAATCACCTGCACAATCAAAGCCAAGAGAGCTGCATGGCACTGTCTTGTCGAAGGTCACCTCGCAAGTCTCCATGATTTTGTTAGTCTCGAGATTAAGCACCCTATAAGCTCTAGAATGGTTTGCATATCCAAAGAAAATACCATCATTAGATCTAGCCTCAAACTTATCAAGCTTTCCCTTCTTGAGAATAAAACACTTGCAACCAAAGACTCGAAAGTGACTCACCTTAGGAGCTCTACCATGCGTAAGCTCGTAGCACGTCTTTTTCTTGAATGCTCGGAGAAAGATCCTGTTCGACACATAGCACGCGGTGCTCACCGCCTCAGCCCAATACCTCCTAGGAGTCCTGTGCTCATCGAGCATCGTCCTAGCCATCTCACACAACATCCGGTTCTTCCTTTCCACAACTCCATTTTGAGGGGGCACATAAGGAGTCGAGTACTGATGCTCAAGACCAAGATCACAGCAGAAGGCATCAAAACGAGAGTTCCTGAACTCAGAGCCATTATCACTACGGATTGCTCGAATGGTGTTCCCATGCCTCTCATTTTTCAACCTCACGATCAAGTCTCGAACAACACCGAAAGTCTCACTCTTATCCTCCAAGAAAAACACCCAGGCATAGCGAGAGTAGTCGTCCACCACAACCAGAACATACCACTTCCCACCCACCGAGCGAACTCGAGCTAGCCCAACAAGGTCCATATGCAACAGCTTTGTCGGACGCTCTTTCATGACAGCAGTCAGGGGTGGATGAGAAGCAGCGACCATCTTGCCATGCCTACAAGGCGCACAAACCAACTCCTTCTCAAACCTCAACCTCGGCAATCCTCGGACCAAATCGAGACCACTCAAGCGAAAAAGCAGATCAAAGCTCAAGTGTCCCAACCGCCTATGCCACGTCCACAAATCAGGAGAACCAGCCACTAAACACCGTGCGGGACCATCAGACTGAGAGAAATCAGCTCGAAAAATCTGACCCTCGGGGATAACCATACAAACACGGTCACCTCGAGAATCAAGCACCTCAGACGCACCCAACTTAAACCGAACCTCAAATCCCTCATCAAGTAGCTGAGACACAGAAACCAAATTGAATCCCAGCGACTTGACAAGAGCAACACGCCTCAGAGACACCTTCTTGCTTACCTTTACCATTCCTTCACCAAGAACTCGTCCCTTACCATTATCCCCAAAAGTGATGTACTCCCTGGTACTCACTGGGGTGAGGCTTGTGAACCACTCCCTGTCTCCGGTCATGTGTCGTGAACAGCCGGAGTCCAACAGCCAAACGTTCCTCAAGCCTCCCACCTGCACATCAAAAACGGGGACGAAAGTGAGCAGACGACTCAACACTGGGGTTAGTGCAAAAGGAATCAAACCAGTGTCGAGCCATTTGCTCAAAAGAGGGGTTAGCAACATCCATTCTACCATATCCACCAAAGCTACGACCCCTACCAAACTGAATCACTTCACGTCTCGCTGGAGGAGCACGATCACCAGGAAAGGAAGAGCGTGGCCCGTACCTCCTCTGAGACTCAAAGCTGCGACGACCTCTCCCATCATCATATCGACCATGAGATGGAGAACGTCCAGCAAACAACCCATGACCAGACTCAACCTATCTACCACCTGCACCACGACCAACTGAACCAACTCCACGGCCACGAAACTCAACACCAGCACCTCTCTAGGCAGAACCGGTCTGACCGGTTTCCCTAACCGGTCTAACCGGTTTCCCCCTGCCAGCAACACGGTCTCGATCTGCTACTCTCTGACTTCCCCAAGCTGGTATAGATCTCACCACAGCCTCTCCCCTGGGTAGTGGCATACGAGGCTCAAGCACACAATGAGTAGGGTGGTACCTGTCCTTGTTTGCCCACTCCTTCGCCAACCTCTCATCCCGCTTCCTCTTGTAGCAAAACTCACCAACATGACCTTCCTTGCAATAATAGTCACAATGGAATCTGACTTGCTTTGGCTTTGGCTGTGGGTTCTCAACAAGTTTCTCTTCCTCTTTCTTCTCACCCTTCCCCTCAAACACGTTTCCCTTGTCGCTCACAAACTTGATGGGTTTTTGATAGTTTTCCGTTTTGTGGGGGAAAATGGGTGGATCGGGAGTGGTGTCAAGCTTGTTTCTCAAGTGGTTAGGCTTGGGAGCGAATTTGTTCATGGGGGTAGTCTGTGGTGGAATAGGAATCTTTCCAACTTTCTCTCCCTTCTCACCACTACTCTCACCAACCTTGTCAGAGCCCGATGCCTGACCATCAAACCTCTTAAACTCAGCCATCATTAAGCTCAATTGTGGCTCATGCCCAGACAACCAACTCATTAGCTTTCTTAGTTCATCATTTTCATCCTGCAAGCGATCAACATAGTGTGCAAGTTCCATATTTTTCAAAGCATGCATTTCACATGTAGAACAAGAGGTAGGAATAGGAACTTTCAACTCTGCCTCTAAGGAAACAATCCTAGCATGTGCATCATCCAATTTACCATGCAACACAGGGCAAGATTTACACGCACCAAGCAAACTTGATCTAGCTTTCAACTCAATCAGTTCAACCCTAGCCACATCTAGTTCCTCAACAGTGAGGGCATGCTTCTCTTTCAGGGCAGTCAAGTCAGACAAGAAAATTGAACAATCATTGCAATCAACTTCATCGGTAACAACAGGAGCAGATTTCAAAGCATCCATAGCAAGCATGTCATCCAAATGCCTAGCCTCTAGCTCAGCTACTTTCTCCCTAGCTTCCTCAAGCAAGGCTCTAAGCTCTTTTCTCATTTTCTTAGCATCCCTAAGCACACTATCCCTATTATCAAGCAGTTTATTCAGAGTGGCATTTTCCTCGAGCAAGGAGTCAAGGGTAGGTGGTGATACCTCATCCTCGGAGTCGGAGTCCGAGTCCTCTTTGCCGCTCTTCTTGCTCCCTGAACTGTGTGCCATGCCGCAGAATCCGCTCGTCGCCATGAAGCTCAACCCGGCGAAGTTCTTGCTTGAATGCTTCTTGTTCTTGTGTCTTCCACGGTCTTCATCTTCACTACTCGAGCTTGATGTGGTGTAGCAGGAGGAAGAGGTGTCCACGTCGCTCGCACCGGCAACCATTGCTCTCGACTTCTTCTTGTGGTAGCCGCCCTTCTTCTTGCCCTTGTACTCGTCTCGACTCTTGTACTTGGAGTTGTAGTTCCGGGATCGATGCTTGTGCTCGGCCTACTTGTACTCGTTCCTCGGGCGATGCTTCTACTCTTGCTTGTACTCAGGTTTCTTGTGCTCGATCTTGTTCTCGTCTGCTTCTGAGCACTCGGCGAAGAAGTGTCCATGCTTCCCGCACTTGTAGCACGTCCCCGAGTTCCTCCCAAAGTTCTTCCTGTTCTCGTTCAGGCGCCCGAACTGCTTGGTCAGCAAAGCAAGATCCTCATCATCCAAAGCCTCAAACTTCTCATCTGGCAAAGACACAAGAGCAGACAGAGAGAACATCCTAGAGGATTGATTAGAGTTAGTTCTCGATCCAGTCACAAGTGCAAGGCTATCATCAGCAGGACCCTTGCCCTTCTTGGCTCTCAGGTCTCGGTCCACCTCGGACGACTTGAGCTTAGAGAACAGCTCGTCCACCGTCATGGTCTCATACACACTGGACTCCTGAATAGCCTCAACCTTCGCTCCCCATACATCAAGATCCAACGCGTGTAAGAGCTTGATAGCTCTATCATGATCATCGTATGGAAGCTTGGTGATGTTGGCTCTCATGTTGTTCACAATCAGCGTGAAGCGCTCGAACATGGCATCCACAGACTCTCCGGGGAGGTGAGTGAAGTTCTCATACTCTCTCCGGTAGGTCATAAAGCGACACGCCTTCACCTGATCATTACCACCATGTGCATTTCTCAGCTGAGTCCATATCCGATTTGCCAACTTCTCTCCATACACCCTACGGAACTCAGATGCACAAAGAGCACGATAGAGATAGTCCACTGCCTTGTTGTTGGCTTCGAACATGTCCCTACTCCCGGGCAGCAAGAACGTCTCCGGTATGACATAGTTCTCGTCCACCGTGACATCCCAAATCAGCTGAGCCTTTCCACGCAAGAACGCGCCCATCCGGGCTTCCCACATCTGGTAGTTCTTCCCATCGAAGTGGGGAGGACCCGAACCCTTCCCATAGTCCGCCATCTTTGGATCTCAACCGGTCAAGGTCTCAATGATCCGTATCCGGCTCTGATACTAATTGAAGGACCAGAATGGCGACCAGAGAGGGGGGGAGTGAATGGGAGCCGATAAAAATTCTTCTCCGAGGAGTAGAACTCGGCCTATGGTCCCAAACGCAACTCCAGAGTCCTCAACACCTCGCTAGCCAAATCCAGACAGCCACTGAAGTGCTGCTGGACCTAGGAACTAGCACACCACCAAAAACACTCGAGAACGCAGCGGAAAACAACTCGAGCAAAACTCCAGACCCAAACCGGTCAGACCGGATACTCAAACCGGTCAAACTGGTTTTCCAACACTTAACCTCTCACACACAGGGTGAAACCGGTCAGACCAGTTTGGCAATCCGGTCAGACCGGTTTTGCCCAGAATTTTCCCAAAGATCAACGAGGCCAAAACCCAAGCAAACAAACTCCAAATGCGACGAAACTTGGACCAGAGGACTTCTTAGATAGAGGACAACGCGCCTGCCAAAAATCTTCCCAAACGGCCACTATGACCAAAACCGGTCAGACCGGTTTCCCAAACCGGTCAGACCGGTTTTGCCCAGGCAGACGGGAAAAACGCAGCCCGCGGAAACCACCTCTTCTTCCAACCAACCGATCTCCCGATTCACCCAACGGATTGCAACCAAACTTCAGGGGAAGGTGGATTACCTCTTGGGCAACCTCTATCTCAAAGGATCCATCCCGAAACGCATCCAAAAGGGAGGAATCGAAAGTCAACCGCCAAGAACACCTTTTCCCGAGTTCATCCAAAAACCACCAAATCCAAGGGATTCCGGGGAGTTTGTGGGGCAAAGATCACCAAGCAAAGGTACCCAAGGTACTCATACGTTATCCCCACAAACAAAACCCAAAGGAAACACCCTCAAATCCTCTCCACAAAAACCCAAAGAAAAGGCTCCTAAAATCACCGAAAAAGAGAAACGGGATGAACACGAAGAACACTTGTGAAACCACACCGAATCTTCTATACATACCCTGAAAGGTTCATACAAGGTCTAGCATCCGCCCGTTCATCCATCCCTCTCACAAGATCTCACCATGAAGCTCTCATGCTGGCCTAAGGAGAAAATAGGAACCTAAAAAGAGAAATTGTCTAGAGCAAATGAAAACCCTAAAGCCCAAGAGATAGCTGCCACAACCCTTCCACTCGGTTTATATATGAGGTCCTCCGGTGGGGGTAAGTGACTAGAATGCCCTCTAGGCGATACAGCCCCTCGATGGGCATATTTGGAAACTTGACAGCCTTTCCATCGGACGCACGCCCAGCAATCACACCTCGCGTAGCCTCGACGCCAAGCATGCAATCCCGACGCATGTCCTCCGCTTTGACGACTTCTGGCCGCGCCACTACCAAACCGGTCAGACCAGTTTCCCAAACCAGTCAGACCGGTTCTAGTGCCTTGGCCGCACCGGAACCTCGGGTCGGCTTTCTGGAGCAACCGACAAACCCAGCGATCTTTTGGCGAACCGCTGCAAACCCCGCAAGCTTGGTGCGGCCTCCACGCCGAGCTCCTCAACTTGGCTGCCACGTCCGCTCCGGCTCCATGTTGGCTTTCGGATCAACCAACGAACCCGCTATCCGACTTCGACTTGCTCTTCTCGCACCATGTGACTCGCACTTGATCTCGTCTGGCCACCGGGTCCATCGAACCAAGTCTACTTGTCCCTCCAGTCCTTCGGAGGCCCCGCAAGGCTAAGACCTTTCGCGCTTGTTCTTCACCTGCACCAACGCTCAACAAGCCGCAGCCTACATCCACAAGATAGAGCACAGCGTCAGTCCACACAACGTTGTCAATCACTCATCACTAGAGAGTGGCCAACCACTAGCCACCAGACACTCTGGTCCTCACCGTCCTCCCCACGGACTTGGACTATGGGTCCCCGAGGGTCAAAGCCTACCAAGAGGAGCAGAACCAGCAAGCTCGTGAAGACTCGCTGGACTGCATTGACGAGGCTCGAGACATGGTGATCCTACATTCAGAAAAGTACCAGCAATCCCTCCAACGATACCAAGCACGAAAGGTCTGGCCTCAAGACCTTAACAAAGGAGATCTGGTGTTGAGGCTTCGGCAGAAAACGAAGGCCAGCACAAGCTCACGCCGCCGTGGGAAGGGCCGTACGTCATCGCCGAAGTCCTCAACCCGGCATGTACAAGCTCGCAAACGAGAAGGGCGAAGTCTTCACCAACGCTTGGAACATACAACATCTATGTCGCTTTTATCCTTGAGTTTCTAAGTCGTTTTGTACATATCTGATATCCCAATCAGTTGTAAATTAAACAAGGTCACGAATAAAGTCAGGGTGACTCGGCTTTCCTTTGAAAATCAAGTCCCCCTCGAGGGCTACAACGGGGGGCACCCCCCTAAATGGTCCCATTTTTTTGCAAAACCTTTTCTTCCAAAAATGCTAACGTGTTAGGCCTCGAACGCTTAGGAAAACAGAGGCAGGGTGTGAAATGACTAAGTCTAGGGCCGGCTGAGTCTGGGACTGCCTACGCCTCCGGCAGGATACGACATCCCTCTCACTACCCTACGCTTAAGTTGCTCACGAACACAACTTTCCCGGCTGAGATTTCTCTAAGATACAAGGAGAACACGATAGCATATAAACAAATTGTGCACAAGTTCATACACTTAGGAAACAATTTGTTCGATTACAAAAGCCAATTGGCTGAAATCCTAACTACAAGCTATGGGCTTCCGCACCCAGCCTCTTTCAGGGTGCACGAGGGCTCGTGGCGGAGGCGTCCCCGCCCTCAACAGTGTCAGCAGCGGCGGCGAGCTCAGCAGCAGGAGTAGCGGCGGTGGTGTCAGCTTGATCAATGGCGGCGTTCGTGCCGTCGTCGTCAAGGCCATAGCAACGATGTAGCCCAACGCCAATGCCTCGAAGTTGACGATGTAGTGCGTCGACACCACACCCAGGGTCTTCTGGACGCGTCGAAGAGCGCCCTTCATGCGCTCAACGACACGGCCGCCCAAAGCCCTCATGTGGCTCACCAGAGAGCTACCCGACGAACCCGCAACCCCCTCGATTTCTCGGCACATGTTGAGGGCCGCACCCTCCAGGGCCTCGACCTCCTCCTGAGCCCTAGTATAGGCGACCTGGAGAGCCTCTGCCTGCGTCGACGAGTCCGCCAGGGCCTTCCGCAGTCCTGAAACACAAAAAGCGCGTCAAGACGGATCTTGACAAACCCAAAACAATCAAGGCCCAGGGGCTACGACTTACCCTTGGTCCGCCCCTTCTCACTCTCGAGCTCTGCCTGCACGGCCCTGACCTCTTGCTGTAGCTATAGAATCTAGGCGTCCCTCTCCTCGACAGTGGCCCGCAGAGTCTCGACGGTGCTGCTCTCCCAAACCAGAGCTCGGGTGAGCAACTCAGCTGCCAGTTGCCAGACTTGGAGCTGGGTGTCCGCCGCTGCCACCTCTGCATCCCACTGTTGGAGCTTGGACCTGACCTCCTCCAGCGTCGTGCGCTCCTACTGGAGCTGGGTCTGTGCCTCCTCTCGCGCCGTACGCTCCTGCTGGAGCTGTGTTGACAGCTGTTAAGTACTACTTTCAGCTATCAATATTCTCACATAAATGGAGGCATGAGCATTATTTACTTGCATTTTTGTTTGAATAATGTAAATTCCACTTGTCCTTGGAGATTATTTTTATGTAGGTGAAATAAGCATTAAAAGAGATGGAAACCCACCTTCTATGGGAGAAACCATGCCAACTCAGCTAAGGAGGTGGCTGCCACCAAGGAAACACATGGCAATCCACATCACTGATCCAAGGGAGGCACTCACTGACGAATCAGAGAGCAACACATGGACTTCACATGGATCAAGGGGCCCACCTCGGATATTAAAACAAGCCATGCACCGGGGATGGATCAGAGGGCCCACAGGGCAGCCACCCAGAGGAAAAACACCCCGAGTGGGGGGCCTAGGGGGCTGGCCGATCTTAGGATCGGCCGAACCGATCTAGTGTCCCCCCATCTCGTCCCTACACGTAGCACTCGCTCATTGATCACTTTCTTCACTCCCGGGTGTTTTGAGGCCATTTGGTGCCCGAGGCAAGCCTCCTCCTTGCCTATAAATAGAAGGGGAGGTACTCCCATTTCTCACACACCACTCTCTCATGCTCCTCTCACTTTTAGTCTCCAAGTCTAGGGGGTAGGCTAGAGTAGCTCTTATTCAGGTTCCAAGTCTACTTTGGAGTCTAGGTATGAGTTCTCTTTTATCTTTATTTCATTGTATGACTTTGATCTACTGATCTACTTCAGTTATTCAGCTATTTCATATAAAGTCATGGTAGATCATATGCTTGATATGTTCCTGAGTTCATCTCTTGTTCATCATTTAGAGGCTTGTGTTCTTCGTGAACACTACCTTTTGATCCACTTGAATGATGATAAACTCATTCCTTATGTGTTTGTTCATAAGTTAGAGGCTCGTGTTCTTCACGAACACGACCCTTTTATCTTGTTGACTAGACATAAGAGAGTTCGTATACGTTCATATGTCTAGCCTTAGTTGATCTTGTTAGATGGCATGATAGTGTTGCATGAGGTTTGTGTTCAAGCTATGATACTCAGTCTAAGTTGACCAGTCTTCTGGTGGCTCTCACCCTGGGTCACAATAGCCCGGGGCGGGTGAAGTCTAGCAGCAATGCAGGCATGGTGCCTGGGTTGTGTGGCTACGTTAGTTATGAGCATACCCCCGTAACGATTGAGGTAGGCCGCAATGGTGACAGCTGTTGGACCCTTTGGAACCCTCCGCGCTGGGGTATTGCTGTAGGAGTCTTAAGTATAGTTTCACAGAGTGTTGGTCGTCGCGGGCTATCTCCCCGTTCGTACCTGGGTGCTGAACCTTACCCTCTCATGCAATGTTTCATGCTTACCTCCTGTATCTTCTAGCTTTGTATATTTAGTACATTAGAACCTAGAGCTAACTCGTATGTTCCCATATGCTGTAGAGTACTAGAGTAGAGGTAGATCTGAGTATGTGTCACACTACCCTATCATATCATTTCTCTTACTCCTGCCTTTGAGTTGTTGTTTTCTATATCTATCTCTTGGTTTACATTGAGTGCAAAAGCATAAGTCTATGATATTCGCCATTGCCTTCCACGGATACGATACCCTTGGAATATTCTCCTTCCTTGGGGAAATGCTACAATGGTTTATCTGTGCGCTTGCGGATTGGTTCATGATCATTCAGATTTAGCTTTGGCAAGTCTTGATGTTCACGCTAACTCGGCGTCGTTAGTGGTGACATTAAGAAATGCCAACATGCATTTCTAGCGCTGACGCTAAGGATGGATTCCAAATCTGTTCTTAAGTGATCAACGCTAAGAAATGCCAACAAGCTGGCTCTCGACCCCTGTGTGCGCCTCGCTCTTCTCCTGGGGAGCAGCGGCCAGCCGTTCGACCTCCTGGGTCTTCTTCTCAGCCTGGGCCTGCCAGGACTTCGCCACCTTGAGGGTTGCACGATCCCGTTGCAGTTGAGCCTGCGCCTCAGTAAGGGCCGAGTCCTTCAGCGCGAGCTGGGACTGGGCCTTGGTAAGTGCCGCACGCGCCTGCTGGAGCTCTTCCTTCACTGCCGCCAACGCCTCCTCTTTCCCCTGAAGCGCGACACGCCCAGCTGCTCGGCTTCCTTGGCCTTCCGCTCTGCCGCAGTCCGCTGAGCATCACGCTCTTGCTCCGCGCGGAGCAGATCGTAGGTGCACCAGCTAAGGTCCGCCTGCAGCGCCTCCACCTGAGACTTGAACCCGGTCGCCGCCGCGCCCAGGTCCTCGTTCGCCGCCCTGATCTCGTCAAGGTCGGTGTACAGATCGGTGATGTAGGAGACCTTCTCCCCCGCCTGCATCTGGAGTTCCTACCAAGAGGGGAGAGCGAGACCGGATGAGGCGCACACAGGAACGAAAGGAGAAGAACCAGATAACGTCAACACCAACGCACTTACCCGGAAGATTTGGAGCGCCCTGCCCATGTGGAGCTTGTAGGCTTGGTCAAGGGCGTGCTGCAGGGAAGCACCAATTTGGTTGGTCTCCTACCACATCCCACACTAGCTTGTCGGAGATCTCGGGGTGGTCGAGCCTCAGGTTCCACGGGTCGTAAACTTTGAGGGGCTCGGGCTGGCGCGACGTAGATGCGCTGGCCCCCTGCGCCGCTCCGGCGTCGGCAACACCACCTGGCCGTCAGGCCGCACCAGCAACGCCTCGGATGCGGGTCCGGGTGCTGGTACAACCACCACCATCGCCTGAACCCCAGTAGCGGTCGAATCACCACCAGCAGGAGCCGCATCACCCCTGCGGCCCACAGCTTCCCTGCCGGCGGCGCGAAACAGTTGCTTCGCCCGCTGGGAGCCTCGCTCCATCGCCGCACGAAGGGCCGCCGCGGCCGCCTCTTCTGATCGTGGCGTCCCCGTTGATGAGGACATCACCGGCTCGGATACAACTATAATAGCAAGTTTTGATTCTAAGGTGAACCAATTCTTTATCATCATTGTATTTGGTATATTGGATGAATTGTTGCTGCACCATGATGTATGTTGCTTGTCATTTTCAGAAATACTGATGTGGATAAAAAAGAGTGTTAATCGTACATGGCAAGCATGGAGGACCAAAGAAGTTGATTGGGGGCCAAGTACAAGTATTCCTCACGTCCTCCACCAGGCCACCACGTCACTTTTGGCCCAAAGAAGGAAAGAGATCAATGCCAACACATTTTGGGCGCTGGATTCGGACTGCATGATTGAGCCAACTTCCAACAGATGCCACGGACACATACGGAGTCGGATTTGGGCGTTCAAGTACTTCCTGGAACCAGGAGGAAGTCAACTTTCATATGGATCTGGACTCATGTCCATATCTATCCTGAGGCGTCCGCAATCGACAAAACATTGACCAGAGGTTTTTCTGTCCAGAGTGTTGCGCCACCTTATTTTGGCCCAATGGGCTGTGTATCAAGTTGGATCCATTAGGGACGTGTCCTAGGGTTGGAGCACGACCCCAGCACCCCTGTGGTCGTCCTCCCCCTGTCATATACTCCTTAGCCATAGTCGAGAACAATTGGGTTTTGTTTCGTTGTAAGTTTAGCCATTGCTACTTCCTTGTAGACGCGTGTGTCGGCTAGACCACCCGTTCTACCTGATTCGGAACCCCAACTTGGTGATATCAGATTGGTTTCCATCTCCACATTTTCAATTGAGTTGCTTGTTATACTTGTGCTTGCTTGTTCTTCGATTGCTTGCAGGAATGGGTGCCCTAGTGGCGGTTGACGCGCTCCACAAGATCGTGACAGCCATAGGAGACGGTGTATCGGTTGCTAAGGCGCATCCTTGGAAGGTTGTAGTCAGGCCGTGAACGTCGTTTCCTCCAATCAAAGTTATCCTCCACGCCTCTCATCGAAAGATCAGCCACAAACCCTAGCGGGTTCGCATCACCCGTGGCTGCCGCCTCCGATCGCGGCGCCCTCCTTGCCGCCGGTGGGACAGCCGTAGCCGCCACCGTCGACTGTGGTGCCCTTGCCGAGCGGGGCCTCGTCGCACGCGGTGCATCATGCGTCCCCGCCTTGAGCGCCTTGGTCGGCATGACCCGGGAGCGGCGGGCGGCTGGCTGACGAAAACAAAAGGGGAAAAATCAGCGAACTGATTGACAATGTCAAGAACATGAAAAGCAAAATACGACTTACCACAGGTCGGACACACACCGCTTGTGCTTCTTCGAGGGATTTGGGGCGGCACGTCCCCTGAATCAATCGGCACCCTCGACGACGCACCGTCATCGAGAGGTGCCATGTCCGCCGCGAAGGCGGTCGCGGCGCGGACACGCAACGACGAGGACACGGACTCTACAAGGGCCTCCTTGCCCTTCGACGTTGAGGCCGAGGTCTCCTCCTCCTCCCTATTCGAGATGGTCCGCTCCCCGTCGCCAGCTCCAGCGTCGGCGAGTGTTCTGGGGGCAGTGGGGAAGAGAGACCCTCCTCCTCCCGCCTCCAGTACTCTGGCTCGTACGCCTCCTGCTGCTCCTTCCTCCTCTGCTTCCTCACCTTCTCCGCGTTCGCCTTCGCCTTCTGCCTCTGCTGCTCAGCGCGCTTGGCGGTGCGGGATCTAGGTGTCGGGGGGTCCCATGAGGGGACCGAGCGGCTCACTCCCTGCCATCACAACCACGATTAAAACAAACACCGGATCAAATAAGACGGAGCAGTGGAGTGGATCTCACCAGTGAGCGATAGCCTGCCTCAGGGCGCATCGCGAACGACCACAGGTCGTCATCGCTACACCCCACCACCTGGTGTTCACTGCGCGCCTCGCCCTCGTGGCCGCGTACGCCTTGGGGAGCGGCTCCTCCAGCATTCGCGAGCCCGCCAGGGCCGCGGCGTCGGCGTCATCCCTCATCCTGTAGATGGGGAGCATCCTCTCCATGAGAGGGACCACCCACCACCGGTGGAAGTTAGCAATAACGGCCGCCGCGATCAGCCCGGCCCTCGCTAGTGAGTGCAGAGAGTTTGTGAGTGGCGCGAGCTTCTTTTGCCTCGTCGGAGGCGATACTCCATGTGCCCACGCGTCTGGCTTCTCTGTCAACACCTTCCCGGTGTACGGTGGGAGACCGGCACCGTCGTTGCGCAGGTAGAACCAACCTTTCTCCCAGTCGGCGTTGTTCGACGTCATGGTGCAGGGTGGATAGAGGTCCTTCCTTGACTCACGCACCATGAACGTGAGGCCGTCGGCGCAAATGGGCCTACGCATCCCCTTCTCCCCGTTGGTGACCGTATGGAGCTCACCTCGGAAGAGGTGGACCCACAGGTCCCAGTGCACCTGGATCACCGGGAATCCCTCGCAGACGGTGATGAAGGTCGCCGCCTGCGAGATGGTGTTCGGGGCGAAGTTGTGGAGCTCTACCCCGTAGTGGTAGCACAACCCCCACATAAACATGCTTCCGGGGGTGTTGAATCCGCGCTCATGAAGACGCATGAAGCTCACGACATAGCCCGGCGGCAGGGTCGGCTCCCGGTGTGCCGCCGGCGGAATGATCCACGCTGGGTTCGCCTGGTTGCCGACCGCCGCCAGCTGCCCGGCCTTGACAAGCCCCTGCATAGTCTGCTCGTCCACCAATAACGGGAACCACGGCATGGCATCTCCTATCTTAACCATGGCTGAGAAAGGAGGAGGGAGGAAGCTGGGGTGAAGCGGAGTGGACGTGCGCGTTCAGATCTGAGACGGCGGAGCTTACGGAAAAAGAAGGCGAAGTGGGAGCGGTGCTTGCGAATGGATAAGGTAAAGAATCCCCTTCCTACACTTCCTATTTTTATACAGTAGGGGGGACGGAATGCCCAAGGGCACGGCGAGCAACCGCAGTAAATGCGGTGGGTGCCGCCTGTCGTTGACAGCAGGGCCCCACCGCCCCAAAACCGACGCGCTCGTGCACAAGAGTAATTATCGCAACGCGGTAAAACAGAGGGTACTGCGGCACGTCGCTTCATAACTGTCCGCCGCCCATGCCACCTCACCTGAAAAGCCGCACCCACTCCGCCTGCTCCGCGCCACGTCAACCATGACCGCGTGAGCATGGCCACTAATCGATCCACGACCGAATACCAAACGTCAAGGGGTTCCTTCTCATATAAGGAACACCCCTTGAGCCCAACCAACCAAGGGTTCGAGGCCCGACCCTTCGAAAGGGTTCGACGGGCACCCCAGGACAAAGGAGTTAGGGACAGCAGGACGCGCTCGCTCGAGCGTACCCTCGAAGGCGGAATTCGAGAGGCGCCCTGCATTCCCCCTCCGAACTGTTACTGATTAGTGGATCGAGACCCGGCCCGCTAAGGGTACAACGGGCGCCACAGATGCACCTCAAAGCGAGGATCTACTGATCAGTGGTTCGAAGCTTGGCCCGGTGAGGGTTCAACAGGTGCCACAGATGCACAAAGACGGGGATGTGCGACGCTCCCCTCAAAGCCCTACTGATTAGGGGTACGAAGCCTGACCCGCTAAGGGTTCGAATAGGCGCTTCAGATCAACAGAGTCAGGAACGATCAGGGTGTGCGCGATCGAGCCTATCCCCGAATGCGAAGTTCGAGGGCGCCCCACATATTGTGTTCAAGGCCGGACAAAGGCAGCTAATTGAGGGATCCCATCGAGGCAGTGCTTCCGTGCCCTCGGCCCCTATCGAATGGGATCGAGCCCTGCTTAGCAAACCTTTGCGAGCGCTTACATGGACGTGTCTCCGGACCACGAGCCGACCCCAATCGAACGGGGCATGGACGCCCACTTGAACTATCTGTTAACAACTCGCCGAGACATCCATGACTCGCTGCCCGCTCGAGGGAAGCATGGATCGCCTCACCCCTCCTCCGTGCGAAAGGGCGACGAGGGTCGTATCACGAAGCCGAGGACTTTACCTGATCATCCCTGACCGGGCCAGGGCTCGGGGGCTCCTCGCACCACGACCATCCCCAAAGATCATCTCACTCAGTCATGAGAATTGTGGAGGGTTAACCCCCAAATGAACAAGCAAAACCACCCAAGGGCACCTTGGATGAGCTCGACGCCGCTCCACCCGCATGGATCACCGATGCCGGCTGAAATATCGCAGAGGCCGGCCAAAACAAACGCAAGATGGGCCCGTCACTCGATGCTTATAAACCTTGCACGAGTGCGTAAACTCTTGCAAGGCTTCAGGGGCTACACCCGTGGGTGCGCTAGTGCGACCCCCCACGGAAAATCATGCGTGATCGAAGGGAAAGTCCCCCACATAGCGCCTGAGGATCTAGCCTCGGGACCTGCAGCCTTTATCGGACTGGCTCCCATTCCCGCAAAGGCTTGGGGGCTACTGTCAGGGACGGTCATAAGGGGTCCCCTAACTAAGGGGATAATCACCCTTGTTAAACGCAAATCACATATGGACAAATCCTCGCAGACCCAAAAGAGGAACAAGGCACACGTTGGGTCCACGGCCTGCTACGGCCCAACAGCGGCTTTAGGCTCCCCACCAAGAGAGTTCGCCCGCGCGCCCCATTCTCCGCCTCGCTCGAGGGACCCGACCCCCTCGAGCAGGTGTCCGCCTCGCTCGAGGGTCCCGACCCCCTCGACCAAGTTTCTGCCTCACTCGAGGGTCCCGACCCCCTCAAGCAGGTGTCCCCCTCAGACGAGCACAGGAGCCGCCACGCCGCCCGCGGAAGCCGAAGCTCACCACCAACTTGCTCCAGGAGCAAGGACCTGCAAGGACAAGATCCCTGGTGCCACACCCACTAGTACCCGACCACTGTACATATCACTGTGCGACCCCACTATAACTACCCTTCTTTGGTCTATAAAAGGGAGAGGCAAACGCCCCATTGCGGGGACGACGCTCACAACATTCACACCCACATACGCACTCGTTCACACCACACTCCACCATTCCCGATATTGGCACTTGCCTCAATCATATTAGCAGGAACCTGGAGGGCTCGCCTCCTCTCTCGCCTCGCTTGTAGCCCCCCTCTACGAGCACCACCGGTGCAAGCTAATACAGTGCGCATGCACACCTTGCTAGACGTACGGCCCCATGGCCGGAACCAGGATAAACCCTTGTCCCCGTGTTAGCATTAGCACTGACCTTCGAGAGACAAATCGCAGCGCAATTTACTAGTTAGTGCTGGAGCTAATCCCAACACCGACAAGAACATGCTGCGAAATGAAATTTTCTGGATTTAACACAAAATTACTAACCAGATTGACACACTGCTGCAGGAAGTATCACCAAGGTTGCGTCTATAGGAGTGAGCAGCCGTTGGAAGGCGCAAATCACTGTCGAAATTATCTATTTTGGTAGCCTACTCACCTCTTTCTTCTCCTTTTTCCCCTTTCGGGGCAGTGGGCTGCGGGAAAACTATTTTTGGCTACAGCGCGGGCTTTTCTCCCGCCAGCTTACTAGAACCGCTTCGTGCTGTGGTTAGGGCTGACGTGTCCGGTGACATGGCATGGGCGGCCGGCCATGGGGCATAGGCCGCAGCTGGTGTGGTGGGGGCGGCCGGCCATGCGGTGGTCGCAGCCAGGTGACTTGGCGCGGGCGGCTCGGTGAGCTAGCGCGATACCGCGGGAAAATATCGGATATATGTATAAAGTTTCCAAAAAATATCACAGAACCATGAGGTGGTAACTGGGAAACAATGTTGTGTTGTTCCAGTAGGTCTTCAGTTTGATCCCTCGTGATGGCGAATTATTTTGTCAAACAAGTGCTGCGAAAGGTCTCGCTGCAATAGGCTGTAGCGACACTGGTCTTTTTATGGTTGCAAAGGTGTTTCTATTGCAACGCAATGCGGCGTTGCAACTAGCATCTTCGACCGCACTTGTGTTGGTTTCAAATTACCATATCGTGACGCATCTGGGGTTGCCATAGGTAATGTTGCATCATACACAACGTGTTGCAATTCCAAAAAAAACTTTCATTGCAAAGTATGGTATTGCTACGCTCTATTTCTGGTTGCTATAGGGGAAGCACCTCTATTGCCATGAAAGGGTTTTGTGGTGCAATACGTGCCAACCTCTATTACCACGATGTTGATTTTGGTTCCATAGGTGGTGTTGTATATTGCCTCAAACCACGTTTGGTTGCTATACGTGCTTCCCTCTATTGCGACAAAGTTGATTACGGTGCGAAAGTGGTGTCCTCTATTGCGACACACCGTGGATGGTTGTTATAGGTGTAACATTCTATTACAACCAAAATATATAGGTTGGAGGCAATAGGTTGGGCACTCTAATGCCACCTAGTTTGCTTGGTTGTAAGATGTGTCCTCTGTTGTTGCTTCGAAATGGTTTGGTTGCCAAAAGTTCATGTCTCTATTACCACCATGATACAGGGTTGCTACAAGTGGAACTTACTATTGCCACATTCCTTTTTGGCACCGAAACATACGGGTTGCGATAGGATGACTTCTCTTTTGCAACGACAAGTGTATTCTGCCACGCTCATTTATATAGCAGCAATAATTTAAACATTAAATTACATGACCAGGTATAATTATGCATTTATAATTCATGAAACAACATTCAACCATCCACTGATAAACTACATGACACATGAAGTACTGAAATACTAAAAAGTTTTGGACAGGACATTATTCCAACACATAGTAGGCTAATTTGATAGGAAATGAAGATCTTGGTCAGCAAATGGTCACTTCGAGAGGATCCCAACACTTGATCAGCAAAGGGTGACTTCAATGCAAGGACCTCCCATCACCAGTTTGCTCCATTCGACATGGCTTAGTCTCCTGAAAAGAATCAACAACATTTTTAAGCATCAAATAATCTGTAATATTGGAATTGGTGCAACAACAGCATGTAGCAAACCAAAGTTTCATTGCGATTCATAAAATTATCAGAATGACATCAAATAATTATCACAACCATAAACACAGTTTGACAACTGAAACATGAACAATCACAGCAGGAAGAGGAGTTACAAAATTTCACCTCATGTCTTTTTGGTGCTTTGTCGTCTCGTTAGGGCAGCTTGTCCCAGTAGTTGTTGAGGTGAAATTTTTTTAACAGGCAGGATGACGGATTGTGCTTCAGGATTGTTAACAACTTTATTACTTCTGGTTGTGTGACTGCCTTGTTTAGCATCGACTTCATATTCCTTCTCCTAGGAACCAATCATTTGCAAGGAAAAAATTAGGCGCCATTTTGATCAGTAACTGATGATATATAGAAGTAAAAAGTTGTAAATTCAAGAACAACCTGACTAGAAGAGAGCATATTCCTGGAGTCTGTCTGTACATTTCCAGTTGTCGTGATTGATGCAGCCGCCGCCACGTCTGCAGATTCAGTGACATTGTTGTTTGGCTGGGTGATTGATGCAACCGGCGCCACGTCTGCAGATTCAGTGACATTGTTGTTTGGCTGGGTGATTGATGCAGCCGCCGCCACGTTTGCAGATTTAGTGACATTGATGTTTGGCTGGACAGATGTTGGCAGGACAATCTATGAAAGGATACAGACATTCAGATGTACAACCTAAGGAAAGAAAGTCATTCATGCAACTAGCTTGACCAATACCTGTGGAAATTGTGCTTGTCCATTTGCTGTTTGTAGCATTGATAGGAACTTTTGCCTAAGCTGTTCCAGATCAGCCCCCCTTTTCTTGTTACTTTCTTCAATTTGTCGTCCATGTTCTCTCCTTTCAGCTTCCCTTTCAGCTTCCGATATTGACATTTGTTGTTGTAGCAGCCCAAATGATTCCATGAGCTCGACGTGTTCCTGATGCTGTTGCTCATCCCTACGAATTTGTTCCTAACGATCTGCATTGAGCAGCTGCCTTCTAGTTGGGTTTTTTGCCAGGTACCCATTACCATGCAACTTGGTTGATTTGCACTTTGTGACTTCCTTGTATGCCTTCTAGAACGTCTTATTTTTTCCTTTTGGGTAACGAAGTTGTTCTCTGCATTTGATTCCGCCTCAGCAATAACGCTGCTTGCTTTGTCCTAACATTTACAAGGCACAGATTGAGAAGTTAGTTGAACAAGAAATTGCATGCATTCTATAATTGCATGGACTATATATAGTAATGTATGTATACATTCATTGAGAACTCACATAGATATTTTTAGATTGTTCGTTTGTCCATTGCCCATCCTTACTATGAGTTAACCACCGAAGTTCCATATCATCAGGCTCTTCACCAGTTTCGGGGTCTCTCTGATAAGCCAAGAACATAACAAATTAGTAATTCATCCTGCAAGAAAGCTTGTAAATGTGCTTCTCTAGTTATTGATGAGGACATCTTCCTCCACTATTACCTGTTGGCAAAGACGCAACAAATGGGCCACCGGTGGCCCAAGTTGTAGTCGGGTGGCGACCGTGTGAGCCTCATTATCCCACCTTGCTTAGCTTGGGAGGACTAAGGCACCTTAAAAGGGAGAGCCACCCTTCCCCTATCGGACTAGTCTTTTGGGGCGATTGGGCCTTTCCCCGAGGGGTGCGCCGGAGGTCGGTGCTAAGGTTACGAGGCCAGATTGTACGTATATGAAGCTAGAATCTTCGGGGCCAGATCGTGCATATCTGTAGCTGGACTGGTGCGTCGTAATTTCAGTTGTCTTGGGCCGGACATGTATCATTTGGTATCAAAGCTGGGCCCTTGTTAAGAAGGGGAGAATGATGAGGACATCTTCCTCCACTATTACCCGTTGGCAAAGACGCAACAAATGGGCCACCGGTGGCCCAAGTTGTAGTCGGGCGATGACAGTGTGAGCCTCATTATCCCACCTTGCTTAGCTTGGGAGGACTAAGGCACCTTAAAAGGGAGAGCCACCCTTCCCCTATCGGACTAGTCTTTTGGGGCGATTGGGCCTTTCCCCGAGGGGTGCGCCGGAGTGCGGTGCTTAGGTTACGGGGCTAGATTGTACGTATCTGAAGCTGGAATCTTGGGGGCCAGGACGTGCGTACCTGAAGCCGGATTTGCGGGAGTGAATATTGGGGGCCGGATCGTGCCTACCTGAAGCCGAGATTTGCAGTCTTGGGGGCCAGATCGTGCCTACTTGAAGCCGAGATTTGCTTGGGCCAGATATGCACGATCTAGCCCCTGCAAATCTCGGCTTCAGGTAGGCACGATCTAGCCCCCAAGATTCGCTCCTGCAAATCCGGCTTCAGGTACGTACGACCTGGCCCCCAAGATTCCAGCTTCAGGTACGTACAATCTGGCCCCCGTAACCTTAGCACCGCACTCCGGTGCACCCCTCGGGGAAAGGCCCAATCGCCCCAAAAGACTAGTCCAACAGGGGAAGGGTGGCTCTCCCTTTTAAGGTGGCTTAATCCTCCTAAGCTAAGCAAGGTGGGATAATGAGGCTCACACGGTCACCGCCCGACTACAACTTGGGCCACCGGTGGCCCATTTGTTGCGTCTTTGCCAACGGGTAATAGTGGAGGAAGATGTTCTCATCATTCTCCCCTTATTAACAAGGGCCCAGCTCTGATACCAAATGATATATGTCCGGCCCAGGTCAACCGAAATTACGATGCACCAGTCCAGCTACAGATATGCACGATCTGGCCCCCAAGATTCGCTCCCGCAAATCCGGCTTCAGGTACGCACGACCTGGCCCCCAAGATTCTAGCTTCAGATACGTACAATCTGGCCCCCGTAACCTTAGCACCGCACTACGCGCACCCCTCGAGGAAAGGCCCAATCACCCCAAAAGACTAGTCCAATAGGGGAAGGGTGGCTCTCCCTTTTAAAGTGGCTTAATCCTCCCAAGCTAAGCAAGGTGGGATAATGAGGCTCACATGGTCACCGCTCGACTACAACTTGGGCCACCAGTGGCCCATTTGTTGCGTCTTTGCCAACGAGTAATAGTGGAGGAAGATGTCCTCATCTGTTATTACCTTCTCATTGCTACACTTAGAATAAGGCTTACAGCCTGACAAATGTTTTGTCATTTGTTGGCTTCGAATCACATAATTTTGTATGCTCCTTTCCTATAGAATGTCAAGATTTCAACAATAATCTTAAAGACTCAGACATAGCCATTTGTATGAAAAATGTATTGTTCATTAATAGTAATAATGTGGAACAAACCTGGAATTTAGCAGTACTAAAATACTTCAACAGATAGTGTCACTCAACAATATCTAATTCTTTAGGCTTATGTAACATTCTCTGGTGGTAGGTGTTGTATGTCCTGGCTGTAGCACTGAAAGTTGAACGCCATCCTTCACTACAAGAAAATCGTTGACTAGTGATGCAACCACATTTTAGCGTCTTTGATGTATGACGTTCCTGGCTGACCTCGTCATTACATTTCACTTCTGAGCAAATTTAGAGACAAAAAAAGTTTCATCATAACAGTCGTTACTATAGTCGAGCATTCCCTGTTCCAAGCTACTTTTGTGACGCCATAAGCTCCGCAACAGCGTCATAAACCAACTTTGGTCCCACATGTAAGCATTATTTTAAAAATAGAGTGTTCCAAGTCGTCATAATTTTCGGAAGGGTCCCACATCTAAGCATTCTTTCGAAAATAGAGTGTTCCAACTCGTCATAAAATTTTACAGGGTCCCACATATAAGCATTGGTTTAAAAATAGAGTGTTCCAACTCGTCATAAAATTTAATAGGGTCCACAAGTCAGTCTGGTAAAAAAGGGAGGAAAATTAAAAGGATACAATGTCAATAACAGGGGTCGAACCCGGGACCTTTGATTCGGAAGGGGAAGGCGGCACTACCACTGAGACATGATGCAATTTGTGTTATTTGAGCCAAGAAGATTTTTTATATTAGTTTATTTGTGCTTATATTATTTTGCATGCCCCATGTAAGTTGAAGCAGATAAATATAGTGGTAAAACAAGGAGAAAATATGCTCCTCCCGTGGGTCGAACCTATTACCACTCGAAGGGGAATTTTTTACATTGACGAAGTCCCACCTATAAATTTCAGGTGAGTCTTTAATATAAATCAGTAATTCGAAGGTGAAACGCTTCACTGCCTTCGCAAAGGCTCGACTTTTGCTACGCAGATCAACAACGGCTCGTGGCACGAATGGTGGATCCTAGCGGCGATGGGAAGATGGTTGCGCCGCCACATCCAAGCAACGAGAGGATGAAACAGCATGACGAGGTCAGTCCTCTGGTTTGAGCCGCTATATGTTCCCCTATCTTCCTAGGGTTGGGGATATCGAGATTTAGGGATCTGGAGGATTGATGATCCTATATGTTAGATTCAGATTTCATCGTACCCTTAGATTTGCACTTCGGTTGGTGTTAGAAGTTGATAGGCTATAGACAATTCATAGGTGTTAGATTCAGTTAGTTTTCAATTTGCATCATCTTACGATAGGTTCTTGTATTTTAGTAGCTTTTGGATGTGCTTCAAGACACTCGTTTTAGGGATTTTTCTGGAGGTGCACAATTGATAGGATTGATAGGTTCTTATATTTTCAATTTGCATCGTTGTATGGATTGATAGATTTAACAGATTGAATGATGTCCAGATCATGTTAAATTCAGTTAGTTTCCAATTTGCATCGTTTGATGGATCGATAGGTTCTTGTATTTTACTAGCTTCTGGAGGTGCTTCAAGGTTCTAGTAGCGGCAGATCGGGGCCTCCTGATGCTGAATGGTATGCTAGGACAACCATGCCCTTGCTGAGTTTATGTAGGTAGCAAACAACCAGGTTTTGTGGCGTTTGGTGGACTTATTTTACTGTACTCATACAATTTGGGTTCAAGGGATTGAGGTTTTTATTATAGACTGAGATGAGTTTATTTTCCAGATCGAGAAGAGCTTTCTCCAAGGACGAAGAAGCAGACTGAAAAAGTTGCAAGCGCAGAACATACTGAGGAGCATGTAGTTGATGTTGCTGTGGATGGTATAAGAACATCCAAGATCTGGATGGTATAAGAACATCCTAATGGTCTTTTAGAAGATCTGGATGGGGGAGTGTGACAGAACCGCCCAAATTAATTCCATATTATTGCCTAAACCAGTCCATTCGGTCATTAAGTAATAACACAGGAGTAACCTGTCGCCTCTGCCGGGTCAAGCCCGGTAAATCACTTTAACCAGGATCGAAGAATTGTACATTAAAACTCACACGACGGCGAGTCCAGAAATAAACATTTCACAAATTATTACATCAAGCTCCATCAGGTTTTAATATTACAAACCAAGTCCTTTGCATAAGGTAAATAGTTCAGAGTTCGAAACACAGCGGAAATAAAATACTAAACGACATTGGTAACGTCATAGGAGGCCATCCATGACGTCACTAAGCACTGTCATCCTCCCACTCAACTTCGCAACCGGGTGGGAGAGAACCAGGCCACGGAAACCAATCATCATGCACATCACCTGAAAACAACATCAAAAAGCAAGGCTGTCTATACTAATACTCAACAAGACATAACTGTCGGGTGATGGTAAATCACCAACTCTCTAGACATGCAGGGCTCTTTGGCCAGTGGGTTGTGTTGCTGAAAAGCAATAAAGAGTATGTCCTTACTTTCCAGTTTTAGCTCAAGATTCTAGTTGATTATCCATTACTAAGTGAGCAACTATTGCAAGCATAAGTTGTGCAAAGAATTAAGCATATAACCAAATTGAAACTCAATTCCATCATTAAGGGACATAGAGTGTATGGTTAAGCAATCTCGGGTAACAATGAGAGGCCGACGATCGATGGATTCATAACCTTGCAAGGGAAACCTAAACACACGGAAGAATGCACACCCCAAAAATAATCCAACTAGAAACCAATAGGGGGTAGGGTATGCACCAACCAGGCGGTTCCCAACCGTCCTCAACTCAGGATCCATTTCTACAGTCTTTGGTACAAGGCTTGCTGGCCACGGAGACACACGCCTTCCAGCTCCACACATGCACCACTCTGCTCCAGGCAGAGAGGACTCTTCCCAAGATTAGTGGTCATAGATCCCTAACCGGATCAAGAAGTTAATAGGCTTACTGGTCCCATTCCCGACAAATGTTTAGTACGTTCAAACGCTTAACCACAGACCTACTGGCCGGAGCCGGTCCTATGCTCTTACCACATGAGCATTTCCATTTATCAAAATCTTATGATTCCAACATAAGAGACCTATAGCTCGCGAGTGACGAATATCACTCGACTTTTACCGTGTCCTTAGAGCATGGCCACTAGCGACCTATTATGATAGTATTTGAACATAGGCACCTAGGATCATGCATCTAGTGTTTCAAATCAACTCCTGAAACGTAAATGCACAAACATCGCATAACATAAATGTACGTGTTAGAAAACTGGGTTATGCTCCGGGACTTGCCTTCAGTAGCAAAGTCAGTGACGAAGTCCTCCGAACTTTGGTTCGGTTCTTGCTGCACTTCCACCACGTTCACTTTTCCTCCAGCGAGATCTCCCTCGGATTCCGGCACCAACTCGTAGTTCCCGTCCGGAAGTTCTACACGATATGCATATGCATTAACTTCATGAATTTGTAACTGAGGAGTGAGAACGAAGCTTAGAATTGAAGGGTAAACGTGGGGGTGTATGGGTGACCACATTCACCTGGATAAGGATATATCCAGCATACTCTTCCTATCAAAGAAAGGGGTATGCATGCGTGGTTTAACTTCTTACTTGATGGTGATTGTGTGCACATCTAAATTAATTAATTTCTCTTCACCAAAATATGGGGTGTTGTTCATGGTGTGATTTGGTAAAGCTTAATCCAAAGATTTGAAATGTAAACAAGGATGATTTTTATTTTTCTTTTAATTCTTGGATTAAGCTTGATTTACTTTGAAAATTCATTCTGGAAGAAATATAAGCAAGAAGACCATGAAACTTTGCAGAGAGACACAACATACTACACATGAGCTACTGCCAAAAATTTAGATCAATCACAGCCATAGATCTAG
Source organism: Cenchrus fungigraminus (assembly GCA_036936925.1). Lineage (NCBI taxonomy): Eukaryota > Viridiplantae > Streptophyta > Magnoliopsida > Poales > Poaceae > Cenchrus > Cenchrus fungigraminus. The sequence goes on from CM072775.1 coordinate 28,907,157, forward strand.
CATGAAAATACAACTAGATTTATTTATTAAAAATAAGAATAAATCATACAAAAATAAATATACCACATATTGAGCAATAAATTCATGTAGACGTTCAAACCATCTAATCATGAAGAGATATGCACTTACTCAGCAAAGAAAATTTAAATTAATTTAAATTTATGAAGGAAGGTTAAACTTGTGCAAAAATTACTTGAACCTATAAAACATGATAAAAACATCTCTTCTATTTATCATGGGTGCAAAACCATAAAACAGGACCATAGCAAAAAGATGGGGTTTAAAAGACCATCAGATTAATTTACAAAAATCAATAACAGGAACAAAGCTGAAATTCAACTTTAATTCATAACTAAAGATCTACTCAATAACTTTGTGCCAAATTTTAACCAGAAGACCAACATGACATGGCAAACAACATATCCAAAATTGAGCTTCAGATCGTGCATAGAATTTGAATTAATTCAGATCTATCTAAAACGGTAAATTCAAAATTATTTAAAAATTACATAGAAATTTGAAATCTCCCTTTGTACAAAAGTTTGGTCTAGTCACAAGGATCACAACACAATTGAGTTTGCATTTTTATGATTTTTCTGTGAATTGTTATCGATTTTTTAAGATTCAGAGGATTTAAAAAAAAAGGAAGAATCTCTTTTGCCGCAAGGTCCCTGGACTGATTTTGTTTTCACAGATATGCCCTCGGTTTTACCCAGAAGCCCCTGCTTTTACGTTTTTAATCCTGGGAAGATCTGGGATCTCGCAATGTGGCCCTTAGCCATGGACGGCGGCGCGGCTGGGCTCGCCGGCGGCGAGGTGGGGTCGGGATGGCTTGGGTGAGCGGCGGGGGTCGACGAGGAGCTCACCTAGCACTGGTACGTGGCCGACGTTGGACGGGGGAGGGCTCCGGCGAGGGGGCTCGGCGGCGCAAGGGCACGACGGCCGCGGCGACACTGATTCCGGCGAGCTGGGCGGCCAAGGTCGACGAGATGCGGCACTAGAAGTTGCAGTGGGGCTGTGGGGTGGCTCTCGGCTGCTTGGGCGGGCACGAGGTGGCTCGGAGGGTGGAGCTCCTCGGCGCCGCCACTAGCGCGCGGAAGCGGCACGGCGGAGCGAGGAGCGGACGGCGCGGCGCGGTGTGGTGCTGCGACTTAAATAGGCGGCGGTGTGGCGGGAAGCAGCACGAGTACACGGCCTCCAGTCAGCGCGCGCATGGGCGGGAGGACGGCGCGCGCAAGCGGCGCCGAAGCGCGATGCAGCTCGCGCGGGCGCGGGGCGCAGTGCGCAGCGCGTGGCGCCTGGCGCGGTTCGACCGTACTGGCAGGGCCTCGGGGAGGTGCACCTGGTCGAGCTGACCCTAGCAGCGTAGGTGGGGCCCGGCGGATGACGGCGCTCGGACGGCAGGCACGAATGTCAGGGCTCGGCGCAGCTCGGCATGCTCGTGCATCGCACGGCCAGAGCGCGGCCAGAGCGTCGGCCAAATTTTGTTTGCTGGAGCCCTGTTTGACCGGCCAAAAGTCCAAAAATTTGATCTGTGCGGAAAATTCGCTAATAACAAGATATGTAGACCAGCTAACCAGCTTCAAATTTTGCAAAGGCCGTCCTATGAAATTCTTCATGGATTTAGAGATAAAAGGGTTTGAACTTTGGGATTTTCTCTGTTTGGTCAAACAGTGTCCTTGAGATTTGACCAACATTTTGAGGCTTTTCCACTTCGAATCTCAATTGCCGCCAATTGAATGAAATGTGTCCCATGTAAAGATGAACAACTTTCATATTGGCCGATTTTGAAGTTGTTATATGAAAAGTGGAGAACGCGCTAGATTAGCGATGAAGGGCATAGAACCCTAGGGTGTTGACCTTGATTTGGAGGGGTTTGACTAGGGTTAGGGATGTTGACCAAGTCAAACAAGTTAATCACCATGCTTAGCCTTGTTAATGAGGGTGATCACTGTTGCTTAAACATCAGGGATGTTATAGCCTACCCCCCTTACAAAGAATCTCGTCCCGAGATTCGGAAAACAAAAGACAAGGTAGGGGGAAACACTTACGATTGCGAGATTGTAGAAAACCCGGATACTTGGTGTTGAGATAATGTTCCGTCTCCAAAGTATCTTCTTCTTCAGTATGGTGGTTCCATTGGATTTTGTACATTGTCACCGAATGTCGTCGAGTCTTCCTCTCTTTTCGATCCAAAACTCTCAGAGGGTGCTCAACCACGGATAGGTTGGGTTCGATCCAAGCATTGGATTCGATGATAACTTTTATCTCCGGCTTATTCACACATCTCCTGAGTTGTGAAACATGAAACACATTGTGGACTGCTGAAAGCCGTTCAGGAAGCTGAACGCGATAGGCAACCAGTCCACAAATTTGAATGATTTCATAAGGGCCAATATAGCGTGGTGCTAATTTCCCTTTTACTCCAAATTTTTGGATTCCCTTTGTTGGTGAAACCTTAAGATAGACATATTCACCAACTTGATACGGCTTAGGTTTCCTTCCTTGATCATGGTAACGTTGTTGTCTCATTTGAGCTGTCTTTAGGTTTGCTTGTATTACTTTTACTTTTTCTTCCGCTTCTTCAACTAAAGCTGGACCGAAGAATTTCCTTTCCCCGGTCTGTGACTAGTTCAAAGGAATTCGGCATCTCCTTCCATAAAGAGCTTCAAATGGTGCCATTTTCAAACTAGCTTGGTAGCTATTATTGTACGAGAATTCAGCTAGGGACAAGCAATTGTCCCAATTCTTGTCAAAATGGATAATACAAGCTCTCAACATATCCTCTAGTACTTGATTGACTCTCTCAGTCTGACCGTCCGTTTGAGGGTGGTAAGCAGAACTGTGAAGTAGCTTGGTTCCCATTGAGGTATGTAGGTGTTCCCAGAAATGTGACATGAACTGAGGACCTCTATCGGAAACGATGGTTCTAGGAACTCTGTGTAAGCCCACGATACGTTCGAGATAAATCTCTGCATATTGCTTTGCTGGGTATGTGGTATGAACGGGAATAAAGTGTGCGGTCTTGGTGAGTCTGTCCACAATAACCTAGATAGAATCATGGTGCTTAGAGGTGAGAGGCAGTCCCACTATGAAATCCATACTTACATCATCCCATTTCCATGAAGGTATCGGCAATGGTTGAAGCATACCATCGGATATTAATTGACTGGCTTTAATTCTCTGACATGTGTCACACTCGGACACATATTTGGCAATTTCTACTTTCATATTTGACCACCAAAAGTTTTCCTTCATATCTTGGTACATTTTGCTACTCCCAGGATGAATTGCAAATTTGGACAAATGAGCTTCATCCAAAATTTCCTTCCTGAGACTAGTATCATTTGGGACAACAAGACGTTGCCCAAACCAAATTGTACCCTTTGCGTCTTGGTGAAAACACTTGTATTTAGGATCACCTTCTGACAACTTTTGCCTTATCCTCTTAACATCCTTGTCATTGGACTGAGCATTTAAAACTTTGTCGTACAAGGTTGTCTCCATGCCAATAGCATTTAACTCACCTTGACTAACAATTTCCAAATTGAGTTTGTTCATCTCGTGGCACAGTGTGTCACTATAGGTGTCCACGGATAAGCAATTGCAATGGGCTTTTCGGCTAAGAGCGTCGGCAACGACATTTGCCTTACCAGGGTGGTAGTGTACTTCCAAGTCATAATCTTTAATAAGTTCTAACCATCTTCTCTGACACATATTCAAATCGGCTTGAGTGAAGATATACTTGAGACTCTTGTGGTCAGTGAAGATATTGCAACAGGTTCCCATCAAATAATGCCTCCAAATTTTGAGAGCATGAACAACCGCTGCTAATTCAAGATCATGAGTGGGGTAATTTAATTCATGGGGTCGAAGTGCTTGAGAAGCATAAGCAATGACCCTATTTTCTTGCATGAGAACACAACCAAGACCAGTAACCGAGGCATCACAATAAACCTCATATGGCTTAGAGTTGTCTGGTTGAGCCAAGACAGGTGCTGAAGTCAATTATTGCTTTAGGGTGTGGAAAGATTTTTCACAATTCTCATCCCACACAAACTTGACTCCCTTCTTCAGAAGTTCAGTCATAGGTTTGGCAATTCTGGAAAAATCCGGAACGAAGCGACGATAATAGCCAGCTAATCCGAGAAAGCTTCGAATCTGATGAACGGACTTAGGTGGTTTCCAATCCATCACTTCTTGCACTTTACTTGGATCCACTGAAATACCATCACTAGAAATAGTGTGACCCAAGAATTTCACACTATCCAACCAGAATTCACATTTGGAGAATTTAGCGTAAAGCTTGTGATCTCTCAAACGCTGCAGAACAATGCGGAGATGTTCAACATGTTCTTCCTCATCTTTGGCATAAATTAAGATGTCATCGATGAATACCACCACGAACTTATCTAGTTCATTCATGAATTCCGAATTCATGAGGTACATGAATTAAGCAGGAGCATTAGTCGGCCCGAAGGACATGGCTAAAAATTCATATAGCCCATACCGTGTGGAAAAGGCAGTCTTAGGAATATCACAAGGCCAGATCTTTATCTGATGATATCCTGATCTAAGATCAATCTTGGAAAAGACCTTTGCTCCTGATAGTTGATCAAACAACACATCAATGCGGGGAAGGGGGTATTTATTTTTGATGGTCACCGCATTGAGGGGCCGGTAGTCCACACATAGTCGCAAACTACCGTCTTTCTTCTTAACGAAGAGAGCTGGACATCCCCAAGGTGAAGAACTCGGGCGAATGAAACCTTTATCCAATAGTTCCTGAAGCTGGATCTTCAACTCGGCCAGTTCCTTGGGTGGCATGCGGTAGGCTCTTTTTGAGATAGGTGCCGTATCGGGTTGAAGTTCGATAACGAATTCAATGTCTTGGTCCGGTGGCATACCCGGCAGATCATTAGGGAAGACATCCGGGTATTCACACACAACTGGAATTTCTTCTAATTGGGTGGCTATGGTCACATAGGCACATGAATCCACAGATACTTTGGAAGCTAAGTAGAGCGTTGATGCTCCTACTCTCGGGGAGTTGATTTCTATCCTTCGCTTAGAAATGTCCAAGATCACCCTGTGCATGGTCATCCAGTCCATTCCTAGAATAACATCTAATCCATCTAGACCCAAGGTTATAAGATTCGTCTGAAAGACCTTGCTACCTAACTCCAATGGCACTCCAATGTTTAGGGTATTGGAAGAAGTTTTTCCTCCCGGGGTAGCAATCTTATAGATTTCCTAGTATGCGTTTCCTTTAAACCCAACTTGATTTGTGTTTGCTTGTTCATAAAACTGTGTGTAGCGCCAGAATCAAACAAAATCTTAATAGGTTTGCCTTGGATAGAGAATGTACCCGTCATGACTGTTGTTCCCTCAGGAATTTCCACCATTGTGGTGAAGTTCAGGCGACCCTGCTTGACTTGCACGGTCTGCTTCTTTCCATTGTCCTTGTTGTCCTGAGTAGGTCCACGTCCTTGGTTCTGCTGGTTGCACTGGTTCTTCTGTTTGGGACGGGGGCACTCATTAGCATAGTGTCCCGTCTCACCACAGTTGTAGCATTTGCCATCCCTAGCATTCCGGTTAGGCTGTGAAGCATTGAACTTGTAATTCTGCTAGGAAGCAGAAGAACGATAGTCTCCTCGCTGCTGATTCTGAGACGGCTTAGCTACCCAGCGTCCAAACCTCTGGTTCCTTTGAGAATCTTGGAAAACCTTCTTCGCAAGGCGAAACTTCCGAATAGGCGCGTTGTTAGAGTTGAACGCAGCCTTCCTCTTCTTTGCATTCTGTGTCCTCTTCATAGCATCTTCTTGAGAAATAGCCAGATTCACTATCTCATGGCAGGTGTCAGTCTTGATGGGGTTCAGCCTTTCATAAAGCTCAGGATCAAGACCACGTCGGAAACGATCCATCTTCTTCGCATCATCATCCACATGATATCCCCCATACTGACAAAGATTGTTGAATTTCTGTGCATACTGATACACAGAGTCCGAACCTTGCCTTAATGCCAGTAATTCACTGATCTTCCAATCAACCATTCCCTGAGGAATGTGATGAGTCTTGAATGCAGTTTTGAACTCATCCCAAGTAACAACATGTCTAGAAGGTTGTGTCATCTTAAAATGTTCCCACCAAATCAGAACAGGACCACGAAGTTGCAATGCTGCAAAGGTAGCCTTGTGCTCCTCTGAGCATGGCAGAGTGAGAGCATCGAACCTGGCATCAATGGCACGAATCCAAGCATCAGCCTCCAGTGGTTCTTCTGCTTTGGTGAAAATTGGTGGCTTCATGGCCGTGAAGTGCTCATTCTTGGCCACTTGTGGCTGGTCATCACGCGGATTGCCGCGTTGCTGCTGCTGGTGCTGATTGTGCAGGATCTGGTGCATCATATCAGCTTGAGCCAACAGGAAGGTCTCCATGGGCGTCATGGGAGGTGGCGGTGGCAGTGGGTTGCTGCCACTGGCATCACCGAACCCATGGGGAGTATTGCGAGTGGGACCCACCATCTAAAAAATTATGGGAATAAAGATTAGTCACATATTCACAAGCTTGCTGATAGAATTATGCACAAGTAGAATATGTGAGACAAATCCATTCATTGCAGAATTTTTCAGGAGGGTCAGCCACAACGCTAAAATGAAAGATTCATATCTCCTAGCTCGATTCCTGGATGGTGCTCAAATTTGGTCAGAGGGTGCATCATTCCGTGTACTACGACTTTGGTATTCAGTTGATACACGGATTTTGATGTTATTATGCTTGAAAAATTCATTTACCAACTCTCTGTCCTGGCTGTTTTTCAGCCAGCCGAGGGTTACAAAAATATTCATAATTCTCAGCACAAAAGAGCAATAAGGGTGAAAATTTGTGAGCATGCACAAAATAAAATTTCCAACAACTTTCCTTCTTATTGCATAGGTAAAATTTGATCATAAAGGGGGTTCAAATTACAGATTACTAGGGCTGCTGTAGAAAGTCTTGCAACACAAGATCATATACTAGATTACAACACATAATTACAACTCATGCTAGGTCCTCCTTCATCTTACTAGTGGTTAACATGTAGCTTCCAGCCACACAAAAGAATACTCCAACTACGCTAGCCTATCCCATCCACGGACCAAAATTAGGCCATCGTAGGAGTACACATGCTGCACTAACTATTACCATCTAGAAGTCATCTAGATTGCCTACTGAGGAGGAGCTAGAAGCAGATGAAGCAATCTCCATCGGCTCTGCCTGTGATTCTTCCTTCTCACTGTCTATCATGGACTGAGTGTCATCCGGATCATCCTCCATAGCTTCCGGAACTGGTGGTGGTGACGGCTGCTGTAGTACAGCAATCATGCCATGGGCAGCACCCAGATCCTCGTCCATCAACTCTAGCTGCTCTTCCATTTGTGCTAGTGCTTGTATGTGCTATAAGCGCTCATTCCTCAACTGATCCATCTCAATCTGCATCTGATCTCGCTGCTCCTGGAGTCCTGTAACAGTCTGAAGGCGGTCAGCGAGCTGGTGTGCCCACTGAGCCATACAGGTCACCCAGTGAGCCTCTCTAGCCTGCAGTCCAACGATCTTCAGTTGTGCCTCAGCAAGGTCTCGCTCCAGTCCCACGTAGCCAAGGGAGATGGAGCGTAGGTGGTGATTCCGTACTCCCAACACTCCAGCAGTGTCAAGAGCAACGGTGGTCACGTCTGTGGTAGCCACACTGCGGAGAGCCTGAAGACGGTACAGTGCATTCACACACCATGATATCTCGTGCAGTACATCCAGTGGGGTCCTCTCAGTCAGAAGCGCTGCCATGTTCCCCATGCGGCTCCTCCACGCGGGATCCGCGGGGTCCACGGTCGGAAGGAGTCCCACCGGAGTCGAAGAAACCTCGAGAGGGTGCATGTCACCAAAAGCGTTCAGCACTCTCAAAGCAGCAACCTCAAGTGTCTCCAACATGCAGACGCCTGACACGTCCATGCTCAGGTCCTGCCACTCCGGGTGAGTAGGGTGAAGTGGCACGGTCACCCGAACATAGCAGCGAGGCACTCCGAGCTGCGTGGTCTCTAACGCCTCTTACGTCGGAGGAGTAGCGTATCCTGACGAGCGAAGAGTGTCCCACAAAATGCGGGCGAACCCCTCAAGGTGTAGCCCGTCGGTGCGGACCATCCCGTCAGGACGTACGTCCCAGAAGAGCGGTCCAGCCATCTGTATCAACAAAACTCCCACTGATTAGTGTGAGTTAAAAGATAACAGATTATGTCCAAAGCACAAAAATGCATATAGCTCATATTCTGGTAGGCCAAAAATTCTCAAAATTTTCCAGCTACTCAGTGAAGTTATTTGACCCAAAATTGTTATTCAAAAGTTGGGCTAAAAATAAAAGGAAGATACCCAAATAGAGCAAGGTTTAGTTCTTTATTTCCCAGGAAAAACAGCAAGTAGACAGGAACTAAACGGGGCATAACCCCAGATTCTCTTGCCCAAAAATTCTGAAATTTTTACAGCAGGATCTAGACAAGATTTGACACAACTTTTGTATCTAACTTTTCTCCAGAAAACTCTGTTCAAAGGGTCGAAAAATTCAGACCAACAGAGCATCCAAAAACTGAGAAACAAGGACAGCTATTAAGGTTGGGATGATGTGAAGGTCTTTTTGTGAGGTGCTTTAGGATAAATTTTAAGAGTGATTTATTTACTTCTTAACAACTTTTAGCATGATGCAAAAGTGTCCTAAACATCCTCACAAGGCAAATCCATGCCCAAAACTCGTGGTTAGTGCCGGTGGCAAGGCACAAGTATATGTCTCTCCCTATAATAGCTAGTCGGATACTAACTGTTCGAACTACCGGAACGTGGTTAGTGTACCTGAAAAGAAAGAACCTTCCGTGCCAGCACGTCACAGAAGCGTCCACAAACTGATACCAGCTGTGACAGAACCGCCCAAATTAAATCCATATTATTGCCTAAACCAGTCCATTCGGTCATTAAGCAATAACACAGGAGTAACTTGTCACCTCTGTCGGGTCAAGCCCGGTAAATCACTTTAACCAGGATCGAAGAATTGTACATTAAAACTCACACGACGGCGAGTCCAGAGATAAACATTTCATAAATTATTACATCAAGCTCCATAAGGTTTTAATATTACAAAACAAGTCCTTTGCATAAGGTAAATAGTTCAGAGTTCGAAACACAGTGGAAATAAAATACTAAACGTCATTGGTAACGTCATAGGAGGCCATCCATGACGTCACTAAGCACTGTCATCCTCCAACTCAACTTCCCAACCGGGTGGGAGAGAACCAGGCCACGGAAACCCATCATCATGCACATCACCTGAAAACAACATCAAAAAGTAAGGCTGAGTATTCTAATACTCAGCAAGACTTATCCGTCGGGTGTTGGTAAATCGCCAACTCTCTAGACATGTAGGGCTCTTTGGCAAGTGGGTTGTTTTGCTGAAAAGCAACAAAGAGTATGTCCTTACTTTCCAGTTTTAGCTCAAGATTCTAGTTGATTATCCATTACTAAGTAAGCAACTATTGCAAGCATAAGTTGTGCAAACAATTAAGCATATAACCAAATTGAATCTCAATTCCATCATTAAGGGACATAGAGTGTATGGTTAAGAAATCTCGGGTAACGGTGAGAGGTCGACGATCGATCGATTCATAACCTTGCAAGGGAAACCTAAACAAACGAAAGAATGCACACCCCAAAAATAATCCAACTAGAAACCAACAGGGGGTGGGGTATGCACCAACCAGGCGGTTCCCAACCGTCCTCGACTCAGGATCCATTTCTACAGTCTTTGGTACAAGGCTTGCTGGCCACGGAGATACACGCCGTCCAGCTCCACACATGCACCACTCTGCTGCAGGCAAAGGGGACTCTTTCCAAAATTAGTGGTCATAGATCCCTTACCGGATCAAGAAGGTACTAGGCTTACCGGTCCCATTCCCGACAAATGTTTAGTACGTTCAAACGCTTAACCACAGACCTACTGGCCGGAGCCGGTCCTATGCTCTTACCACATGAGCATTTCCATTTATCAAAATCTTATGATTCCAACATAAGAGACCAATAGCTCGCGAGTGACGAACATCACTCGACTTTTACCGTGTCCTTAGAGCATGGCCACTAGCGACCTATTATGCTAGTATTTGAACATAGGCACCTAGGATCATGCATCTAGGGTTTCAAATCAACTCCTGAAACATAAATGCACAAACATCGCATAACATAAATGTAAGAGTTAGAAAACTGGGTTATGCTCCGGGGGTTGCCTTCACTAGCAAAGTCAGTGACGAAGTGCTCCAAACTTTGGTTCAGTTCTTGCTGTACTTCCACCACGTTCACTTCTCCTCCAGCGAGATCTCCCTCGGATTCCGGCACCAACTCGTAGTTCCCGTCCGGAAGTTCTACACGATATGCATATGCATTAACTTCATGTATTTGTAACTGAGGACTGAGAACAAAGTTTAGAATTGAAGGGTAAACGTGGGGGTGTATGGGTGACCACATTCACCTGGATAAGGATATATCCAGCATACTCTTCCTATCAAAGAAAGGGGTATGCATGCGTGGTTCAACTTCTTACTGGATGGTGATTGTGTGCACATCTAAATTAATTAATTAATTTCTCTTCACCAAAATATGGGGTGCTGTTCATGGTGTGATTTGGTGAAGCTTAATCCAAATATTTGAAATGTAAACAAGGATGATTTTTATTTTTCTTTTAATTCTTGGATTAAACTTGATTTACTTTGAAAATTCATTCTGGAAAAAATATAAGCAAGAAGACTATGAAACTTTTTAGAGAGACACAACATACTACACATGAGCTACTGCCAAAAATTTAGATCAATCACAGCCATAGATCTAGCATGAAAAATACAACTAGATTTATTTATTAAAAACAAGAATAAATCATACAAAAATAAATATACCACATATTGAGCTAGAAATTCATTTAGAGGTTCAAAACATCTAATCATGAAGAGATATGCACTTACTCAGCAATGAAAATTTAAATTAATTTAAATTTATGAAGGAAGGTTAAACTTGTGCAAAAATTACTTGAACCTATAAAACCTGATAAAAACATCTCTTCTATTTACCATGGGTGCAAAACCATAAAACAGGACCATAGCAAAAAGATGGGGTTTAAAAGACCATCAGATTAATTTATAAAAATCAATAACAGGAACAAAGCTGAAATTCAACTTTAATTCATAACTAAAGATCTACTCAATAACTTTGTGCCAAATTTGAACCAGAAGACCAACATGACATGGCAAACAACATATCCAAAATTGAGCTTCAGATCGTGCATAGAATTTGAATTAATTCAGATCTATCTAAAAAGGTAAATTCAAAATTATTTAAAACTTACCCAGAAATTTGAAAACTACCTTTGTAGAAAGGTTTGGCCTAGTCACAAGGATCACAATACAATTGAGTTTGCATTTTTACAATTTTTTTGTGACTTGTTATCGATTTTACAAGATTCAGTGGATTTAAAACAAAAAGGAAGAATCTCTTTTGCCGCAAGGTCCCTGGACTTTTTTTGTTTTCACAGATATGCCCTCAGTTTTACCCAGAAGCCCCTGCTTTTATGTTTTTAACCCTGGGAAGATCTGGGATCTCGCAATGTGGCCCTTGGCCATGGACGGCGGCGCGGCTGGGCTTGCCGGCGGCGAGGTGGGGCCGGGATGTCTAGGGTGAGCGGCGGGGGTCGAGCAGGAGCTCACCTAGCACTGGTACGTGGCCGGTGTTGGACGGGGGAGGGCTCCGGCGAGGGGGCTCGGCGGCGTAAGGGCACGACGGCCGCGGCGACGCTGATTCCGGCGAGCTGGGCGGCCAAGGTCGACGAGATGCGGCACTGGAAGTTGCAGTAGGGTTGTGGGGTGGCGCTCGGCTGCTTGGACGGGCACGGGGTGGCTCGGAGGGTGGAGCTCCTCGGTGGCACCAATGGCGGGCGGAAGCGGCACGGCGGAGCGAGGGGCGGACGGCTCGGCGCGGTGCGGTGCTGCGACTTAAATAGGCGGCGGTGTGGCGGGAAGTAGCGCGAGTACATGACCTCCAGTCAGCGTACGCACGGGCCGGAGGACGGCATGCGCAAGCGGTGCAGAAGCGCGACGCAGCGCGCGCGGGCGCGGGGTGCAGTGCGTGGCGCGTGGCGCCTGGCGCGGTTCGACCGGGCTGGCGGGGCCTCGGGGAGGTGCACCTGGTCGAGCTGACCCAAGCAGCGCTGGTGGGGCCTGGCGGATGACGGCGCTCGGACGGTAGGCACAGACGTCAGGGCTCGGCGCGGCTCAGCACGCGCGCGCGTTGCACGGCCAGAGCGCCGGCCAAATTTTGTTTGCTGGAGCCCTGTTTGACCGGCCAAAAGTCCAAAAATTTGAACTATGCGGAAAATTCGCTAATAACAAGATATGTAGACCAGCTAACCAGCTTCAAATTTTGCAAAGGCCGTCCTATGAAATTCTTCATGGATTTAGAGATAAAAGGGTTTGAACTTTGGGATTTTCTCTGTTTGGTCAAACAGTGTCCTTGAGCTTTGACCAACATTTTGAGGCTTTTCCACTTCGAATCTCAATTGCCGCCAATTGAATGAAATGTGTCCCATGTAATGATGAACAACTTTCATATTGGCCGATTTTGAAGTTGTTATATGAAAAGTGGAGAACGCGCTTGATTAGCGATGAAGGGCATAGAACCCTAGGGTGTTGACCTTGATTTGGAGGGGTTTGACTAGGGTTAGGGATGTTGACCAAGTCAAACAAGTTAATCACCATGCTTAGCCTTGTTAATGAGGGTGATCACTGTTGCTTAAACATCAAGGATGTTACAGGGAGGATCCCCAGTCATCTGATGAAGTGGTGGTAGAGCAGAGGCCCATTCAAGTGCTGGTGGACACATCCTCTGATGATTCGGAGTTTGTGGAACAAATGGAATTCCAAGATGGGGTGCCTCTGAAACATCACACCCCTCGCAGGTCAGCAAGAGGTGCTAGGGGTGAGGGGTGTGGAAGCACTGCCACTAGCCGGCGAACTATCTTCTCCAAGCGCCATCATCCTATCTCATCCTCATTGGTCGGCGGCAGTCAATCTCTGCCATCCTCGTCGAGCAGAGGCCATCATCCACCATGCTCGACCGACCGTCATGGAGCGGCACCATCACCCCCAGGAGAGGCTCTACTAGAGGGACGACCTCATCTGCAGTCGATGCCTGGGGTGGTCCGCCACAATCTTCCATGGGCGGCGGCAACAGAACGACTACCTCGCCCGTGAGCAGCTACAACAAGGTGCCGGGTGCACCATCAACCAAGAAGCAGCGCCACAATTAGTGGTAACTGCTACTAGTAGATGGATTAGAAGAAGTAGAGCAGCGGCTCTGCTTTATCATTTCTTTTACTACTATTTTCTCAAATGTTGGGTTTTATCATTGCGTACTACTAAATTGTAAGATGTTGGGTTTTCCTTATAAAATGTTGCGTACTAGTGGCACTTTAATCCGGTCTGACTGAATACTGCACAACAAACTTTCGCCTGTTGTTCATGCAGTCTCATTACGTAGAACGACTACTGTTCGGCTCTATTTTATCTTTTCTTATACTACTATTTTTTCAAGATGTTGGGTTTTATCATATGCGGGGAGAATTGTCGATACGTTGATGTTTGCTACTTGGTGGTGTGAACTTTGTTTTTTTTAAATAAGGGCAGGAGCACTGTCATGTCATATAAGGAGAAGAAGAAATTGTACATCACGAGCCGAAGCTAATGCCACCACACACAAACAACACACACGAACAACGCACACAACAAAAGACCACACCACCACCGCGTGGGAGAAGAGTCAAAGAAGCCGCTATGACCCATGCTGTCGTCCCCAATGTTGTGCCGCAGCCAAAGCCACAACCCGCTGCAAGCCGAAAAGGCCACTAGAACTCCTCCACCATGGGCAGTCATCAACAAGCTGCACACACCTGGTCGTCGATCTCTCTGCTTCGTCGTTGCTTCGGCAGAAAACTCTCGTCGCAGCTCTAATGAAAACCACTGATCCTAGCCACTCTGCGTGGGGGCCTCGCCTCATCCTCTGCCTCACTCCTCTGCCAAAGACTCAGATACCTGAAACTGCTCAGAAAGCACCACCTCCGCCAGCCATCGCTGAGAACACCACTGCACTAAGCACGTCACCCTGCGACAACACCCCCACGGGCCCTCTGCACCATCCTTCCAACACGAACCAAGCGCCCCACCTCAACTGCAACGGACAAGGCAACACCACTAGCCGATCGCAACCACTGCTACCACCTGAGATGGTCTCTAGATGTGGCGCCTGCAAGAAGGGCACGACATCGTCGATGATGCCATCGCCGCACATCCACAGAGGACTAGGTTTTCACCCTGGAAACCCGTGCTACAAGGACGTGGTATTCCCCAATGGTGTCCTCAGCAGGGGGAGTGATGCCCCAAAGGCGCTGCCACCATTGCCACTGGCAGTGGAGACTTTCGCCTAGAAAACCACTCCTGCCGCACACTCTCCACCAGTGCTAGAGGCCAGCAACCCTTCTGCAACCAAGACACCTCCGCTGGGAGAGGCCCGACCCAGCCCGAGGCACCACCATGGCGCCGCCAGGAAGCACCTGACAACCCCCCGATCCCACCACCAGAGCGTTGTCGGACCAGCATCACTGTCGAGGAGGAGAGGAGGAGCACCACCAGCTGAAGACGTTCGTTGCCCGCACATAGGACACCCTAGACCCACCAGCATCCAACCGCAAGGCACGGAGTAGGCAGGGCCAGGGGCCCGGCCGCGGTCGCTAGTGCACGCACCAGCCAGAGCTGCCGGTAGCCACCACCCTGCGCCTTCCCACGCCGACCGTGGCCGTTGTCAAACACGCCGACCACAGCCGCCATGGGGACCCGCGTCATCCACGGCCGCCGCCCCCAGCAGAGCATCGGCCGCCGCCCCCGCCACCCACCGGTGTGCACCCTCGCCGCGTGACCTCCAAATCCGGTCGGGACAGCACCGGATCTGGAGGCCCAAGCCACCGCCGCCGCCCAGGATGCTCATGAGGCGCCGGCCGCTCCTAGCCCGAGCACCGTGCCGGAGCACAGCTGGAGCCGCCAAAGCCCCCGCCACCGAAGCCGCCGAGGCCCCAGCTGCTGGATCCACCGCACCACCGCCACCGCCGCCGCCGCAAAGCCCGGGACTGACGTTGATGCACCGCGTGCAGTCCTCACCACCCGCGCGAGAACTGTGAGCCGTCAGGGGCCTCGCTGACACCGTCCTTGGGGTCCGTGCAGGATCACGATGGACGCCCCTCTGGCGGCGGCGAGGTAGAGGAGGGAGGGAGGAGGGTTGGAGAGAGGCGGTGCTAGGGTTCCCCGAGTCGCCTGCAGGGGGGCGACACGGGGAAGAGTGTGTCGTTCCCTTTTTGTGGTGTGAACTTTGTTGTGATGAGTTGAGAAACTTGTAGCAACCTGATCATCTTATATGTTAGATTCAGATTTCATCGTACCCTTAGATTTGCACTTTGGTTGGTGTTAGAAGTTGATAGGCTATAGACAATTCATAGGTGTTAGTTTTCAATTTGCATCGTCTTATGATAGGTTCTTGTATTTTAGTAGCTTTTGGATGTTTGCTACAAAACGAACTTTCTCCTCGTGTTCATCTAGTATTTAAGAAATCAAGGGAACAGACTTTCCGTTTTCACTGAATTTATACCGAGGGAGTAGACATACATTACAATTTTTATTAGAAACAACACAATCCAAATACAAATGATATTACGAGACAAATGCATGCATACGCATTGATTACACATGAGGATGGATCGATCCAGTATCGGTGGAAGTAAAGTGATCCACTATCACGGCTCATACTACTACCATCAAGACATACTACTACCATCACGACATACTACTACCATCACGGCCTCATGGCAATCCCGACTGCTCCCGCTTCCCCGACTCCTCCAAGTTCCATGCTCCGTCCCTTCCTTGCCCGGCCATTCTCCACATACTGCATACACAAACCAAGAACAAACCCTACATTAGCTAACAATATAATGAGACCATCTCAATACCATGTATACATAATGTAAATAAGATTAGCCAAGAAAATTATCTCACCCTTGTATCCCACTGAAGTTGAGAAATGCAAGACGAATAGTGTGCCACACTCGCCTATTTATCGAGGACTACGGCAGGCACGTGAGCATGGTGTAGCATTGCTAAAGTTACTATGGACGTGAGATGCTCGGAATATAGTCAGGCCTACACCTGATACGAATCTATCTAGGTCAGAATCTTCAGTGGCGCACATCGATTACATGTGTGGACGATAGGTATCACGGGATGAGCCCGACATGTCTAAGTATGTGTTCATTTCCGGACTCTCCGGTCTAGACCACAAGAAAGTCCTGCGGACAACTCAAGCCGCATTAGCTGCATCTAATGGCCGTCTCAACTGCATCAGCTCATGCTGCATCAACTGCGAGACAACTCTCTACCATTTGTTTATGAAAAGTTTTAGGTGTCAATTGCATCTGGAGAAACAGATTGGGTGCTGTAAGGCTGCAGAACGCAATTAGATCGACCGGATGGTCCTGGCATTGAAACACGCACGGTGCAGGATTACTTGACAAGTCCTCCTTGATCAGGTATGCTGCATGAGTCGTGACTGATAATTCCCGGATGCCTTGGAGACTGAGAAACATGATGAACTTGTTGATGCAACAAGGCCAAAACGGAATGAGCTGGGAATTGGAAAAGCAATATATGTTTGTGTGTGTGTAATATTAACATGCATATAAGCACAGAAGGGCATCTTGAATGGGCATTTGGGGATGACACACTCTCACAAGTTGTTCCATGTGTTGATCATTGAGAATTGCAGTTAAGGACTGGCACCGAGCGTTAACCGACGAACTTGTGTGCACACTCGCTCTGAACGGACGTGTCGATCACTGTGAATCACACTTAAGGTGTAGAACTGTGAAGTTCATGACCCGAACGTAACGACACCCACACTGAAGGGACGCGTCCTTTCTGGGTGGTAACTAATGTCCACGAACAGACATTTCAGAACAACACATTCACTCCCACTACTATAATAAGGGACAGTTTATGCACGAGACGATCATTGCACATAGGCCATTTGCGTTCATGGCTTTAGACGCTAAAATGCTTCCTTCCATGCAAGTCGACTTCTTAGTCTCAAGCAAGGAAGCAAAAGCAGAAGGAACCATGTGCCAGTACAAGGAATCTAGTACGTTCATGCCGGGAGGCCGTCAATGGAGGCTACATTGCAATCGTATAGGTATGAATGATGCTCAGTGGATGGATGTTTGATACGGCATTGCCGTCATCCTTGTTCCTGTGCACAAATTCCAAATGGTACATGTCTTGTTGCTGCTGTGAATACACACACTCACACATGGTGATACAGTCGCATTATATTATTGTTGTGAAGCCTGTGACTGCTTCCTTTGACGTAGGTGCGAGTATTGTTGCATGCGATGGCTGGAGACCCAAACGATGAAGATGATAGGTTTCGAGTTCAAGCTACAAAAGAAGTGTTTTTCACTAATCGACATGTACAAGAAAGAGGCTTTGAATGCCTGGTGAAGCATCATGACATTGATCGCGTGACCTCCTATGATCATCGCATACACATATCATGTGGTGTTATAGTACTGGATGATGACTGCATTGAAGTTCCTCCTCCATTAGTACAAACAAGCATATGCGAAAGCGTTGCAGCCCAAGCCCTGTGGATGTTGTCTTCCACGTAGGTGCAGAATGCCGGGTGATACGAGTGATACGTGTTGATGTGGCGAAAGTATCTTGTGTGATGTAGGCAATGCTCTACGGCCAAGGAGTGGAGTCACGCTCTGAAACTGTTAGAATTACAGAAACAAACCCTGGTGGCTTCTCACTAATGATCAAATATGCTAGTAAAGGATCACTCCCGGAGGAGGCTGATTTACGGGACACTCCTGCCAACGCCTGGCCTTATGTACTCTGGGCCGACGACATGTACTAAGTTGAAAGGTTGAAGTTGCACTGTGCGTCAAAGATTTGGGACATGGCAAGCGAGGAAACTGTGACCTCATTTCTACGATGGGCAATTCAGGCTAACTGCACATAATTGCAGGACAAGTGCATGTCTCTCTTAGAGCAAAACTTTCCTCATGATTGGGCGGTCATATGCATTGATCATCCTGAATTTATGCATGATCTCCGTAGAAGATTACACGGGGGTGGTACCAGCAGAGTCCCTCTAATAGTCTGTAGTTTTAATGTTTTATTGAAGTGTGTTTAGTCATGTAATAAGCAGTTGAAATGGTATGTTAATTTGTTGCAGTGTGTACATTTGTAATGCAATAATCGGATCATCCGTCGAACGTGAATATGAAGTAGAGTATAGTCCTCTGTGTGTTTGTCAATTCCATGATCTATGGTGGCACTGACAACCCAGTCATCAACTTGCCTGTGAAAACCCCACCCGAGATAATTCTGTACTATCACCTAAACCACTCCATTTGGTCATTAAGCGATAATAAGGAACCATCACGTTGAGTGTTGCCGAGTCGAAGCCCGGTAAATCACTTGTATAACACACAGAGGATCGAAACATATACATTACAACTCACACGAAGGCGAGTCCAGAGTACCTTACAAATTAAATCCAAATCTTCGTCGTAGGGTCATTTATTACAAACCATGGTTCTTGACATTGAAGTAAATAGTTCAGAGTTCAAAAACAGCGGAGATTAAACTAAACGATAAAGTGGCATCATGGGAGGCCGCCCATGACGCCATCACTCGTCATCATCCACCCATTCCAGCTCCCAGCCAGGGGGTTTTCTCTAGGCCACACATTCTTACCTGAAAAGAACATATATAGCAAGGCTGAGTATACTAATACTCAGCAAGACTTACCCGTCTAAAATAAAAGACTTATCCTCTAAGCATGCAAGGCTTTTGGCTGGTGAGTTGGTTTTGCCAAAAAGCTACTAAGGAGTGAATCCTTACTTTCAACATTTTAGCTCAAGTTCCAGTGAATTAAATCATACTAAATAAGCAATTATTGCAAATATGATTTGTGCAATACAATTAATCAAACACCAAGTTTATCCATATTCCATAATAAAGGGAACACAATGGCCAGTTGATTAAGCAATATCCATATTCCATAATAAAGGGAACACAATGGCCTGTTGATTAAGCAATCTCGGATAATGGTGAGAGGCTGATGATCGATCGATTAATAACCTTGCGAGGTGGACCTAAACACACGGAAGAATGCATACCCCAAGAAGGTCAAATAAAAAGCGAAACGGGGTACACATCGACGAGGCGGTTCCCGTCAATCTTCAGTTCGGGATCGGAACCTACATTCCTTGGTACAAGGCTTACTGGATCGCTCCCACACGAACGTCCAGACTCACACGAGTACCACAGTATTGCAAGCAGGGGGACACAACACTGTGCCCTAGGTGTAGTAGGGAAAGGTTCCCTTGCTGCGTCAATCGGGTACTAGGCTTACCATACCCATTCCTGACAAGTGTTTAGTACGTTCAAACGCTTAACCTACCAACCATTGGACCAAAGCCCAAAATCCCATGCTCTTACCACGTGAGCAATCCAGTTTTTCAAGTCTTATGATTCCAACATAAGAACCTATTCTCACGAGTAACGAACATCACTCAACTTGAACCAGATCCTTAGTGCATAGCAACTAGCAACCTAGCATACTAGTAAGGAACATAGGCACCTGAGGATCATGCAACTAGGGTTTCAATTCAACTCCTGAACATAAATGCACATAGATAATCAATGATAAATTCAGAAGTTTAAAAAGAAACAAATAGGACTATGATGAACCAGGGCTTGCCTTCCTCAGCACAAGAAGTTGGACAACCTTCCGGACTTTGGTCCGGGTCTTGCTCTACGGACACGTAGTGCACCTCTCCTTCAGTTCGCTCGTCCTCGCCTGTCGACACGAGCGTATAGCTACCGTCGGGGATCTCTACACAGAGATGCACATGCAAGAATTAGTTGGTGAAATTAATTTAATTAATTAAAATAGCACATGACAAACATGGAGTGCATGGTTGGCCACATTCACCTAGATAAACATATATTCAGCATACTCTTCCTATAAAGAAAAAGGTAGGAAATAATTTATTAAACATTCTCTTTGATGGTGATTGTGTGCACATTTATTTAATTACATTTATTTTCTTCACAAGGAAAACAAGGTTGGTTAAAGATGAATTAAAAGGGTTTAACTTAGGGTTAAAGATCTATTTGGGATTAAATAGTTGATTTCTTTATTTCATTTCCACAACACTTACTTCTTTCAAAAATTAATTCTGTCTAAACCAGTCATGATTTCACAGTGAGAATTTTTATACAAGCACACAGTGGAAAAGCCGAACTATTGCCAAAATTTCACAGCAGACTGAGCTATATCCTAAGCATGAAATATAGCAAAAGAAAGATCTACTCATACAGGAAAAACTACACATGCACTGAAGCTCAAAATTTACACATAGCAACTCTGGACTATAAATAGGCTACACACCAAAAATTAGCTCCAGAAACTGTTTCTATCAAGCTACACAAAAATAACAACTTTCAGCCTAACATAACATAAATAAATTATACATAGAAATCTATAACAATGTTGCAGCCAAACTTTCTCCTACAGTTCAAACATGTCAAAAATATCATCTAGCCCACAGATGAACTCTTCTGGATCAGTAGAATTAGAACTACGAATTGAAATCTTTAAACAAGCATAACTCAGAAACATACATTTAAACAGTTCCTAAAAACGTGAAAATTCACCAGAGACATATCTAAACATAATAAGACAATAGCCACAAGTTGAGCCACAAAATCTACCAGCATGAAGCTACACAATTCATTAACACAGATCAAGAAAAAATACAAAATAAATCATAACTAAAGATTCCTTCAGTAACTTTGTCCAAAAACTTAGATCTAGCCTATACCAGTCATGACTAACATCATATCCAAAGATCAACTCCATAACTCTTCTAATTGTTGAACTATGACAAAGGTACTCAAACTGATTTTGTATTGTAGTTCAAAAACTACTCATAAAAAGTATAGTCGTGCTTTGCAAAAGATTTAGGACTGTTCATAACGAAGCCAGCAAAATTGGTTTCACATTTTTCTGACTTTTCGAGAATTTTCTAGGATTTTTCTAAGGTGCTGGACCTATAGGTGAAAAACTTAAGAATCTACTTCTAGCAAAGGCCCTGGAAAGAATCTTTTCCTTACGCACAGGTCCCTAGCTTTACACAAAGAACCCTACAAAGAAATTTCCTTCACAACCGTGCTCTCCGGCGGTGGGGCGAGCTCGCCGGCGGCGAAGGGTGGCCGAAGTAGGCAAACAAGTGCCACAAGTGCCCGATTTGACTCACCACGGATCGATTGGCGGTGGTGGCTAGGCCGGAGGTAGCTCCAGCGAGCGGCGGCAGCGAGGCGGCGGCGGCGGAGCTGCTACGGCTCGAACTCCGGTGAGAACAGGGACGGAGCTTGGCCATAAGCGAGTGTGTAGGCTCGAGTAGGTGCTAGAGAAGAGGTTCGGGGTGTGAGACAGCTGCGGGAGCGAGAGGAGGAGTGAGCTCGTCGGCAGCGGCGTCAATGGCGGACGGTGGCGGCTCTGCTTCCACGCGACAAAGGGGTGGGGGCTTATATAGGCGGCTCGACACGGACAGGAGGAAGTTTCCTAGGTGTTTGTCAACGGGGCAGGTCACGGCATGGGGTAGAGAGGTGGTGGCGATGTGCGGCGGTGGACGACCAATGGCGGAGTGGTGCACCGGCGTCGGTCGTGTGTGCGCTTGCCGCGTGGCACCGACCAACGTCTCCGCGTGCGTCATCACCTCGGCGTACAGTGCCCGCGGTCCTCGCCTCGGACCGGCGGTCGCAGGGACGCCTCGGCATGCGTGTACCCGGCGTACGGTGGGTGGCCGACGTGGCGCATGGCGACGCCGTGCGCGCGCGCGTTCCCGACGTAGCTGCAGTCCCGACGAAGTGCACCAAGGTGTATATACCAAAGTTGGAGATTTCATGACCCTCTACAACTTTTACAAAGGCTCATGGGTGTTTTGATCAACAGATTTTGCATAAATTGCATGCCAACTTGTGGATTTTCTCGGCACCGGCAAAAGGCAGTTTCTGCCGCTGACCAAGATTTTTTACCACTTTCCACTCAAAATTTGAAATGCCGCCAATTATGAAAATTGTGTCCCATGAAAAGATCACAACTTTCATATTGGCTGATTTTGAAATGTGTAAGTGAAATTTGGAGAACGTGGCAAAAGTTCCAGACAGTGTTTGGGTTTCAAAGGTTTAGCTATGGGTTTGACCAAGGCTTTGACTTGGGTTTGACCACTAATGATTGTGAACTTGTTTAAGATAGTAATTAGCACCACTTAGCACTAATTGAAAACACGGGGTGTTACAACCTCTCTTCGTATGGTCACTGACGTTTGGGTCTGACACCCAAGCGGTTTTCGTTTGGGTCACTGATGTTTGGGTCCATGATCCAAAGTTTTCATTTCCCACTATAGAGCAGAAAGGCGGGACTTGAAATTTTGAATTCCCCGCTCCTCCTCCCGATCCTCTCTATTTTATATAAAACAAAGAAAGAAACCAGGCCTCCTAATTCCCTCCTGCTAATTTTCCAAAATCAGGGGATCTTCTCCTCTACTGCCGAAGAGACCTAGTAGATCTGCGGCGGAAGCAGCAACGACGACCTAGCTACCGACGACACCTTCCTCTGCGGCTTCCTTTGCTACGAGCGGCGGCCTTCCTCTGCTATGAGCGGCGGCCTTCCTTGGCAACCTCCTTGAAGCTGCAAGATGGTTCAAACCCGTTGCTTCGTCGGCCACCCTGTGGCTGACCCTAGCGGTTGCAGATCTGCAACAGTTGTGAAGAACAACATGTTCAAGGCGCAAGTTCGGACTGCTAAATCGAGACAGCATTCGACACCTTCTTCCCTTCCTATTCGTCAGGTCTGCGGGCTCCTCCCTGTATTGATCGATTCAATTAGATTGCTTCTTCATGCTCTTTGGCATTCTATAATATTCTTTCATGTTTGGGTGATTGTGGATCTACTGTACTCTATCGCAAGAGTTTGTTGGAAGTCATTTTATTTGACGTTTGTAGAAATTTGTAGATGAAATTATGAGACTGCTTCCCCATGCTCTTTGCCTTTGAATATTATTGTTGCATGCTTAGGTGATTGTGGATCTTTTGTTCCCTATTGCAAGAGATTGATCGAAGTCGACTTATTTGAGGTTTGTAGAAATTAAAGGATAAAATTATTATATTGCTTACCCATGCTCTGTGGCTTTCCATATTTTTTTGCATGCTTGGGTGATTATGGATTGGGTGTGATCGTTCATGTACCGCATTGAACTTAATAGATGAAATTGCTTCTGATTGCCAATGATCTCAACCCTTATCTCTTGTTCTTGTACTTGTTTCAGCAGGCCAAAGGGTCAACATTGAAGGACCGATTAGGCGAACCAGAGAGGGGGGGAGTGAATGGGAGCCGATAAAAATTCTTCTCGAAGGAGATGAGAACTCCAACAAGACGAACACGGCTTCCAAATCACGTCTCCGACTCAACTACCCAAGTTGGCCAAGACCACGTAGCCACTGGAGTGCTACTGGTCCTAGGAAACAACAACCACCTTCACGGACTCGAGAACGCAGCGGAACACCAACTCGAGCACCACTGACCTACACCGGTCAGACCGGTGAGCAGCACCGGTCAGACCGGTCCCTGCTGGTAAAACCTGGGAACTTCCACAGAAGGCCCCTACACCGGTCAGGCCGATGTAGCTCACCGGTCAGACCGGTTCAAGCCAGGAAACCCCAAATCCACCAAACAGGCCTACCGAGCACCAAACTGACTCAAACTCGAAACAGCAGCAACACGGGACTACAACGAACTCACCAGAACGTTCACCCGAGGCAAAAACCCACAGAGCCTCTGCACCGGTCAGACCGGTGAGCAGCACCGGTCAGACCGGTCAGGCTGGGCCGCTCGGGGATGAACAACACCCGATCTCCCGAATCGCTCCACGGATTTGTGCAAGACTTTGGGGATAGTAGGAACACCTCATGGGCACTCCATAGCCAAGATTTCGTCCACCAAAACTTGCTAAATCAAGAGGAATCGAAGAAATCCCACCAAGAACGCCTCTAACCCTAGAGCCACGAAAACCCCAAAATCGAGCCTCTTTGCTCACGGATTTAGGAGGGGAATCAAAGGGAAAAGAACCACGAAGGGTTCATGCATACATCCCCCACCAAATCCCAAAGAGAAAGGCCTCGAAATCGCTCCAAGAAAATCGCCAAGAAAGGGATCCGAAAATCACCAAAAAGGAGAAACGGGAAAGACACATCCAAGCCTTGAGGAACCACGTCGAATCATCTATACATACCAAAGAGGTTCATACAATGTCTAGCTTGCCGCCTGATCATCCTTCCCTCTCACAAGATCTCACCATGAAGCTCTCAAACTAGTCCTAAGAAAATCCTAAGGAAAATAGGAAGAGAAAATAGGAAAGCAAATGAGCTAGGGTTCCAAGAGATGGCTGCCATCCTCTCACCACTTGGGTTATATGGAGGCAACCGAAAGACGAAAATACCCTTACTAGCTAACTAGGGATACATGCCCCTCAAGGGCGAATTCGGAAATCTTTGTCTTCGCTCCATCGGACGGATGCCCAGCGATCGCAAACTTGCTTAACCTCGACGCAAGCATTGCGATCCCGACGCGTGTCCTCCGCTTCGAAGATTCCGGACTGCGTCGTCGCACACCGGTCAGACCGGTGCTCCTCACCGGTCAGACCGGTACCCACCGGTCAGACCCACCGGTCAGACCGGTCTGGAGCTGCTGCACCTCCGTCTTCGGTTCTTCGGTCTTGGCTTTGTGGATCAACCAAGGAACCCAGTGGTTTTCTGGTGAACCACCGGAAACCCCGCGAACTCGGTGTAGCCTCCGCCAATCACCACTCATAACTCGGCTCCCACATAGTCCCGGCTCGACCTTGGTTTTGAGGCTCAACCAAGAAACCGTCCATGACTTCATCTTGCCGTTCTTGCCACCATGCGGCCCGCACTTGACCCCGCTGGCCACCGGGTCCCTCGAACCAAGCCTACTTGTCTTCTCCACACCTGGAGGCCTCACCGGCAACGACCTTTCGCGCTTGTTCTTCACCTGCACCAACACCAGTCAAGCCGCAACCTGCACCTGCAATACTTAGCCAAGAATCAGTCCACACCACGTTGTCAATCACTCATCACACCAGGAAGCGACCATCCACCGGTCTTCGAACCACACATGGCTCTCAATCTCCCCCTTGATGAGTGCATTGACAACACACACGTTTTGGTAACCAAGAGAAAAGGAAAAGAAAAGAAACGACTAAAAGAAACTCCAACAAGCGATCGAAAGCCAAAGAAAAGGCAAAGAGCAAGATCACTTGAAGAAGACAAGTCTCGGACCCCTTAGGCAAGGGCAACGGCTCGACACATCCGAGACAAAACCATGCTCAAGCAAAGAGCACAAGCCAACAATCCAAAGCTCGAAAACCACAAAGAGCTCCCCCTGCACACATGCAAGCTCCCCCTGAACCAATGCAACTCCCCCTGGACGAATGCATGCAAACCACCTCGCAAAACAGAGCAGCTGCTTCAGCTTTGCTCTGACCGGTCCGACCGGTCAACCACACCGGTCAGACCGGTGTGCTAGATCACCCAGCACCTGAACCTCACACCGGTCAGATCGGTGTACCTCACCGGTCAGGCCGATGACCACCTGGGAAAAACTGGGAACTGCACGAGCTCAAAACTAGCTCGAAACCACTTGGAAACCTTCTAAATGCATGCAGCAAGCCAAAACATGCTCAAACTTCTCCCCCTTGTTGACAATGCATGAATCAAGCTAAAAATGCAAAAAATGCAACCTAGAGCTTCTCAAATAGACAAAATTCAACAAAGGATGCTACACATGTCCAA
This sequence comes from Cenchrus fungigraminus, assembly GCA_036936925.1. Lineage (NCBI taxonomy): Eukaryota > Viridiplantae > Streptophyta > Magnoliopsida > Poales > Poaceae > Cenchrus > Cenchrus fungigraminus. The sequence goes on from CM072775.1 coordinate 28,933,250, forward strand.
ATGAGCAAGTTAGATACTCTATAGCTTCGTAATGACATCAACTTCATGATCACCAAGTTTCACAACCATTGGGCGAAGCTAAGATAGAATTGAGCAATTTTGCGAAAAAACACCCTCTCATGAGCAAAGTCCTAAACATGAGCAAAACATGTCAAAATGGCAAAGCCAGACAAACTTCATGCTAGGACAACCATTCTAAGCATGAGACCATCATAAACACCCACAAGCACCTCATGTCATGTCAAAGCCACCGAGCCATGTGCCTACTTCTAGATATGAGACTTCTCATCGGTAAGCATCATGCAACGGTTTAGCACCCAAAGCAAATTAAAATTAGCACATATGACATGGGAGCACATTTTCCAAGCAATTTACATTTCATTTTCAGATTTGAAATTGGTACATGAAATGTCTTTGCGACAAAAAGGAACTTATGCCCCTCCACAAGATCAAGCATGGGGGCTAAACATTCATGATGGCAAATGAGCCTTTGGCCCCATATGATCAAAATAAGCTATCCAACCACAAATTAAGCATAGCCAAGCCACAAAAACATGTCAAGATCATATAAAGGCATTTACTCACAAGAGAGCATACATATGAGATTTTTCAAAAACATAGCCATCAACCATGGATATAAACCAAGATTATCAAGAGCTAAGCCAAACTAACCATAGCTTACCAAACTAGCTCACAAAGACATATATATCATTCCATGGTGAACAATGTATATAGGAGAAGCCTTTCCTAAACAATGCATATGATACATAATGCATGCAACCTAAGATACAAAGATGCCTATACATCATGTTACATATGCCATGCCAAATGCAAGAAATGCACAAAGGAAAGCTATACATATGCTACAAAGGAGCTCCCACACGCCAACTCAAGAAATCAAACAAACACCAAGCTCCCCCCGCAAACGAGTGAAAGTTGCTTGATCTAGGGGTTTGGTGAAAATATCGGCTAGTTGGTCATGTGTGGGTACATGGATCAAAGCTATCTTCCCTTTCTCTACGTTGTCTCTCAAGAAATGATACCTCACTTCTATGTGCTTGGTTTTGGAATGGAGCACTAGGTTCTTTGCAACGCTTATGGCACTGGTGCTGTCACATTGAAGTGGGACATGGGTATACTCCTCACCAAAGTCACTCATGGTGTATGTGATCCAAAGGAGCTGAGAGCAACAACTAGCTGCAGCCACATACTCTGCCTCGATAGTGGATTGAGCAACACTCGACTGTTTGCGGGAAGACCAAGACACCAAAGACGAACCCAAGAACTGGCAAGTCCCAGAAGTAGACTTCCTATCCAACCGACACCTGGCAAAATCCGCGTCTGAAAAACCATGAAGCGCCAAAGAAGAAGACGCAGAGTACCAAAGGCCGAAGTCGGGAGTGTGTCGCAAATACCTGAAAATGCGCTTGACTGCTTGCCGATGCGAAGTCCTCGGAGACGCTTGAAAATGAGCGCACAGACATACCGAGAATTGGATGTCCGGCCTCGTCGCCGTCAAGTAGAGGAGTGACCCGATCATGCTCCGGTACTCCTTCTGGTCCACGTGTTCACCTTCCTCGTCCGCATCAAGAGCTGTAGTCGTACTCATAGGCGTTGCCATGGCCTTGGAGTCCTCCATCTTGAACTTCCTCACAATGTCCTTGGTGTACTTAGCTTGGTGCACAAATGTTCCTTCCTTTGATTGCTTGATTTGTAGCCCGAGGAAGAACTGCAACTCGCCCATCATGCTCATCTCAAATTCCCTGCTCATGTCTTCTGCAAACCTTGCAACAAGAGAGTTAGACGAGCCACCAAAGACAATATCATCCACGTATACCTGCACAATCAGGATATCTCTGCCCTGCCTGAGGAGGAACAAGGTCTGATCGACCTTTCCCATCTCAAACCCTCTCTCAAACAGGAACCCCCTCAACCTATCATACCAAGCTCTAGGCGCCTGCTTCAACCCATACAGCGCCTTCCTCAACTTCTACACCCGGTGGGGGTACTTCTCACTCTCAAACCCCAGTGGTTGCCTCACAAACACCTCTTCCTCCAACACACCGTTCAGGAAAGCACTCTTCACATCCATCTGGTACAACTTGAACCCTTTAGCCACGGAAAAGGCTAGAAGGATGCTGATCGCCTCCAAACGAGCTACAGGAGCGAAAGTCTCCTCGTAGTCGATCCCCTCTTTCTGACTATACCCCTGAGCAACAAGTCTCGACTTGTTCCTCACCACTTCTCCTTTCTCTCCCTCTTTATTTTTCCACACCCATTTTGTCCCAATCGGCTTACACCCTGGAGGAGGGTCAACCAACACCCAAACTTGGTTCCTCTCAAAATTCTCCAACTCCTCATGCATCGAATTAACCCAATTATGATCAGATAGCGCATGTCCAATGTCTTTGGGCTCAAAGGTGGCAACAAAAGCAGCATGTGCGAAATTAGAATTGTTCCGAACCCTCGACCGTGTAGTACGTTCATTCATGTCGCCGATGATTCTCGAAGTTGGGTGATCCACTTGCACTCGCTGGGGAGGTTCTCGCCTTGATGCTACCTCCCCCTCAACAGCAGCTTCACCTTGATCTGAGTTTGTCGTTGTAGGTGTGGGAGAGGGCCCGTTCACGATCGTCGTCGAAGTAGTAGGTACATGTTCAGCTGCGGGCACCACACCGCCATCTTCGTCATCTCCATGTTCATGCTCCTCCTCCTGAAAGATCTCCTCGCCAAGTTCGTCATCACCTGCACACTCAAAAACAAGCTGACTATGTGGCTGTGTCTCGTCGATGGTTACCTTGCAAGTCTCCACGATTTGGTTAGTTTCAAGGTTGAGCACACGAAATGCTCTAGAATGAGATGCATAACCAAAGAAAATGCCATCAACAGACCTAGCCTCGAACTTGTCCAACTTCTTCCCTTTCTTCAGAATGAAGCATTTACAACCAAAGACATGGAAGTGACTCACCTTGGGTGTGTGACCGTGCATCAACTCGTAACAGGTTTTCTTCTTATGAACCCTGAGGTAGATCCTGTTCGACACATAGCACGCGGTATTGACCGCCTCAGCCCAGAACCTTCTCGGAGTCCTATGCTCGTCGAGCATCATCCGAGCCATCTCGCACAAGGTCCTGTTTTTCCTTTCCACAACGCCATTCTGGGGAGGCGTATACGGACTCGAAAACTGGTGTTCAAGACCCAAGTCATGGCAAAAGGTTTCGAAGCGAGAGTTTTTGAATTCCGAGCCATTGTCACTGCGGATCGCTCGTATGGCATCTCCGTGCCTCTCGTTTCTTAACCTCAAGACAAGATCTCGAACAAAACCAAACGTCTCCCCTTTCTCCTCAAGAAAGAACACCCACGCATACCGAGAGTAGTCGTCCACCACAACAAGGACATACCACTTCCCACCCGCAGATCGCACACGAGCTGGGCCAACCAGGTCCATATGGAGCAGCTCGCATGGACGCTCAGTCATCACATCGGTGAGAGGCGGGTGAGAAGAGGCTACCATCTTGGCATGCCTACACGGCGCACAAACCAACTCTTTCTCAAACCTCAACCGTGGCAATCCTCGGACCAAATTGAGTTTACTCAAGCATGACAAAAGGTCAAAGCTCAGGTGACCCAACTTCCTATGCCACTTCCACAACTCACTCGAAGAACCAGCCAAAAAGCAACGCTCCACACCAGAAGACTGAGAGAAATCAGCTCGGAACACTTGACTCTCGGGAACGACCATGCAAACAAGGTCCCCTCGAGAATCTAAAATCCGAGAACCACCAGGCCGAAACAACACCTCAAAGCCCTCATCCAACAACTGGGACACAGAAAGCAAATTGAACCCCAGCAATTGAACAAGAGCAACACGCCTGAGAGTGACCTTGTCACTTACCTTGATCTCACCTTCTGATAGCACACGCCCTCGCCCATTGTCCCCAAAGGTGATGTATGTCTTGGACACCACCGGGACGAGACTTGAGAACCACCCCTTGTCCCCGGTCATATGCCTCGAGCAACCGGAGTCAATCAACCAAACATTCCTCAAGTCTCCCACCTGAAATTCAAAAGCGAGCACGTGAGTGAACAAACGACTCAGCACTGGGGTTAGTACCAAAAGAGTAAAACCAGTGCCGAGCCATTTGCTCCAAAGTGTGGTTAGCACAAACCAAATCATCACGCCTATCAAAGCTACCACCACGAACACCACCACGGTAACCACTACGAGGGAACCAACCCTCTCTAGCTGGAGGAGAACGAAAGCCACGAAAGGAAAACCGTGGACCGTTCCTCCTCTCCATCTCAAAGCTACGACTCCTCCCACCCCCGTATTGAGCACGAGGTGGAGAACGCCTAGCAAACTGACCACCTGCAAACTTTCCAGACCAACCACTAGAACCACGACCACCAGAACCAAACCGAGCATCCTCACGAGCACGAAACCCAACTCGCTGTCTGCCCAGACCTGCACCGGTCTGACCGGTGTAGCTCGGCCAGCAGCACCACGTGCCGCCTTCCGGTCTCCCCAAGCCAGAACCGTCCTCACAATTGCCTTGGCCCTGGGCATCTGCATACGAGGCTCAGGTACACCATTAGAGGGGTGGTACCTGTCCTTGTTAGCCCACTCTCTAGCCATTCTCTCCTCACGCTTCCTCTTGAAGCAAAACTCATCCTTGTGACCATCTCTCCCACAATAACCACAATGGAACTAAATGGGCTGTGGCTTAGGCTTTGGCTTGGGTTGGGGCTGCCCACTCGGTTTCTCACCCTTCTTCTCTCCTTCCTCACCTCCCTTTGGGCTCACAAACTTCACCGGTTTCTAGAAATCATTTGTTGGGTGAGGGAATATGGGTGGATCTGGAGTAGTGTCAAGTTTGTTTCTGAGATGGTTATGCTTGGGCTCAAACTTATTCTTGTATCTGTTTGGTGGTGGGATAGGAATCTCTCCAACTCTATCAACTCCCTCACCACTGTTCTCTCCAAGCTTGTCAGCCCCAAGTGCCTGACCATCATAGCGTTTGAAAGCCGCTATCATGATACCAAGCTGAGGCTCCTGACCCGACAACCAGCTCATACATTTCCTCAGCTCATCATTCTCATCCTGCAAGCGATCAACATAATGTGCAAGCTCCAAATTCTTAGCCGCATGCAATTCACAAGTAGAGCAAGAAGTGGGAATAGGCTCTTTCAACTTAGCCTCAAGCGAAATAGTGTAAGCATGCATCTCATCAATCTTTCCATGCAAAACAGGGCAAGAAGTGCAAGCACCTAGCAAAGCAGGTCTAGACTTAAGCTCAGCCACCTCAACCCTAAGCATATCTAGTTCATCACAAGTAGAAGCATGCTTATCCTTAAGAGCAGTAAGATCAGCTAGGTACACAGAGCAATCACAGCAATCAATCTCTTCAGAAACCACAGGAGAAGCCTTAAGCAAATCAATCTCAAGCTTAGCATCTAGGTTCTGGGTTTCTAGCTCAGCCACACGGTTCCTAGCATCTTCTAGTGAGGCCCTAAGCTCTTTCCTCATCTTCTTGGCCTCTCTAAGCATGTGATCGCGATTATCAAGCAAGTCAACCAACTCATCATTCTCCTTGCGCAAAGAGGAGACCTCATCACATACCTCGTCCTCGGAGTCGGAGTCCGAGTCACTCTGATGACTCTTCTTGCTGCCGGAGCTACGAGCCATGCCGCAGAAGCCATCTCCTGCGAAGCAGCTCAACCCGCTCAAGTTCCTGGATGACTTTTTGTTCTTGCGCCGATCACCTTCATCTTCACTGCTACTCGAGCTCGAGGAAGAGTAGGCGGAGCTGGAGTCGACGTCGCTCGCTCCTACCATCGCTCGACCCTTCCTGCCGCGGCCGTCTTTCTTCCTCGACCGTCGCTCGTCCTTGTGCTTGTTCTTGTGCTTGTGATCGCGCCTTGATCGGTACTTGCCATCCTTGCTCGACTGGTTCCTGTAGCCGTCCTTGTAGCCGTCCTTCTTCTCCATCTTCTCCGGGTAGTCGGCGACGAAGTGTCCTGGCTTGCCGCACTGAAACCACGTCCGTGCTGTCCTCCTCGTGTTCACCCGGTTCTCGTGCAGCCTCTCGAACCGCTTGGTCAGCAACGCCAGCTCGTCCTCTCCAAGCACGACGAACTCCTCGTCTGGCAAAGACATCAAAGAAGACAGAGAGTACATCCTGGAGGATGTGTTAGCGTTAGACTTAGCTCCTTTACCACCAACGAGAGCGAGACTATGAGAATCAGTCAGGCTCTCGATCTTGGCTGTCATACCACGGTCCAACTCAGCCGACTTGAGCTTCGAGAACAGCTCGTTCACCGTCAAGGTGTCATACTTCTCGGACTCAACAATAGCCTCAAACTTCCCGTCCCATACGGTACGATCCAACGAGTGCAAGAGCTTCACGGCTCTATCATGATCATCGTATGGGAGCACGGCCACATTGGCTCTCATGTTGTTCACAACGACCGTAAATCGCTGGAAAAGGGCATCGACGGACTTGCCGGGGAGATGAGTGAAGTTCTCGTACTCTCTCCGGTAAGTCGCGTACATCCGAGCCTGAACCTGAGCATTCCCAGCATGAGCATCCTTCAACTGCTCCCAAATCCTACAAGCTAAGTCCTCTGTCTGAACTCGATCGAATTCAGGCTGACACAGAGCACGAAACAAGTAGTCGACAGCCTTGTTGTTGGCTTCGAACATATCCCTCGATCCTGGAGCAAGGAAGTTCATCGGATGAACATAAGCTGTGTTCACCGTAACATCCCAAAGGATCTGACCCTTTCCGCGGAGGAACGCTGCCATCCGCCTCTGCCACATCTGGTAGTTCTTCCCATCGAAGTGCGGAGGACCCGAACCCCGTTCCTGGTACGCCATCTTTGGATCTTAGACTGGTAAGAGTCAATGAGGACCCAAACCGGCTCTGATACCAATTGAAGGACCGATTAGGCGAACCAGAGAGGGGGGAGTGAATGGGAGCCGATAAAAATTCTTCTCGAAGGAGATGAGAACTCCAACAAGACGAACACGGCTTCCAAATCACGTCTCCGACTCAACTACCCAAGTTGGCCAAGACCACGCAACCACTGGAGTGCTACTGGTCCTAGGAAACAACAACCACCTTCACGGACTCGAGAACGCAGCGGAACACCAACTCGAGCACCACTGACCTACACTAGTCAGGCCGGTGAGCAGCACCGGTCAGACCGGTCCCTGCTGGTAAAACCTGCGAACTTCCACAGAAGGCCCCTACACCGGTCAGGCCGATGTAGCTCACCGGTCAGACCGGTTCAAGCCAGGAAATCCCAAATCCACCAAACAGGCCTACCGAGCTCCAAACTGACCCAAATCCAACTCCCGATCTCCCGAATCGCTCCACGGATTTGTGCAAGACTTTGGGGATAGTAGGAACACCTCATGGGCACTCCATAGCCAAGATTTGGTCCACCAAAACTTGCTAAATCAAGAGGAATCGAAGAAATCCCACCAAGAACGCCTCTAATCCTAGAGCCACGAAAACCCCAAAATCGAGCCCCTTTGCTCACGGATTTAGGAGGGGAATCAAAGGGAAAAGAACCACGAAGGGTTCATGCATACATCCCCCACCAAATCCCAAAGAGAAAGGCCTCGAAATCGCTCCAAGAAAATCGCCAAGAAAGGGATCCGAAAATCACCAAAAAGGAGAAACGGGAAAGACACATCCAAGCCTTGAGGAACCACACCGAATCATCTATACATACCAAAGAGGTTCATACAAGGTCTAGCTTGCCGCCCGATCATCCTTCCCTCTCACAAGATCTCACCATGAAGCTCTCAAGCTAGTCCTAAGAAAATCCTAAGGAAAATAGGAACAGAAAATAGGAAAGCACATGAGCTAGGGTTCCAAGAGATGGCTGCCATCCTCTCACCACTTGGGTTATATGGAGGCAACCGAAAGACGAAAATACCCTTACTAGCTAACTAGGGATACATGCCCCTCAAGGGTGAATTCGGAAATCTTTGTCTTCGCTCCATCGGACGGATGCCCATCGACCGCAAACTTGCTTAGCCTCGACGCAAGCCTTGCGATCCCGACGCATGTCCTCCGCTTCGAAGATTCTGGACTGCGTCGTCGCACACCGGTCAGACCGGTGCTCCTCACCGGTCAGACCGGTACCCACCGGTCTGGAGCTGCTGCACCTCCGTCTTCGGTTCTTCGGTCTTGGCTTTGTGGATCAACCAAGGAACCCAGTGGTTTTCTGGTGAACCACCGGAAACCCCGCGAACTCGGTGTAGCCTCCGCCAATCACCACTCATGACTCGGCTCCCACGTAGTCCCGGCTCGACCTTAGTTTTGAGGCTCAACCAAGAAACCGTCCATGACTTCATCTAGCCGTTCTTGCCACCATGCGGCCCGCACTTGACCCCGCTGGCCACCGGGTCCCTCGAACCAAGCCTACTTGTCTTCTCCACACCTGGAGGCCTCACTGGCAATGACCTTTCGCGCTTGTTCTTTACCTGCATCAACACCAGTCAAGCCGCAACCTGCACCTGCAATACTTAGCCAAGAATCAGTCCACACCACGTTGTCAATCACTCATCACACCAGGAAGCGATCATCCACCGGTCCTCGAACCACACATGGCTCTCAAACATCTGTAGTCGCTCTTGTTTAGACCTGCTCCAAGGTAACAAACTTAATTAACACCTTGTTTGTTTCCTTAGTTTGAATCAATTGCAAGATCCTAATCTGACTTGGGATCCACTGTTGCTAGATGGAAGCTACCAAGTCAATGATGCTTCTCCCCGAACAAATTAAAACAGAGGAGTACTCAAGAATGGGTACCAAATCCTTATGTAGTAGTGTTGATGAAGAGCGAGTTGACACTCCCAATCAGGACAGGGTACAACTTCGACAACGGTTTGTTGCTCACCAGAAAGAGTTATGTAGCTTGAAGAAGAAGACCGAAGAATCAGAATCAACTCTGAAAATGCAGTAGGCTTAGATTAAGAGATTGCAGAAGCTTACCGAAGACAGTGAAGACCTCCTTCGTCTATTGCTTAACAGTAAAAGATGAAGAGGTTAAGATCTTTAGATCAAATCTCCAATATCTCTTGTGATTATGACCTGGATTTAGCTTTGTTAATCTATGTTCCTTGTGAGACTGTTATTTTGTAATAGTTTGTGATATGTGATGAACAATATGGTCATGCTTGATAGTAAACAACAGTTTGTTTTATTGTATAAAAAATATGTGATGATTACCATTTTGCCAACTAGATCGGAATTATTCTAAAAAAAGGATCAGAATCGAAATGAAATCAATTAATATTGATGCACAATTAGTTAATTTTCTGTTGGCCTTCAGTGGGCTTAGCCCACTATTTATTGGGCCAAAAGTCAATTTCATTGAAATTAACGTGACATATAAGGCCGCAAACAGTGTAAGCAATTGTTGGACTCAACCCAACAAAAACGGGCCCAACCTAATCAAAATTTTGGTCGACAAAATAACAAATGGGCCCAATAAAATCTTTTTGGGGCTATTTGCACAACGCCGGCTAACAGTAACAGTGTTGGGCTCAACCCATCTTTAAACGGGCTAAATTCGTTTTATGACGCAAATGGTTTGTCACAATTAGCATGCTACATCAGATTATGTCCAACGTGGCAAAGATGCAGGAACGAAGTTATGACATTTTGTAAGGACGATTTTATACGCGTCATTAAACTCATGATGCCGCGAAATAAGGTCTCGTCAATAATCGCGGTTTGTGACGCTCGATTAATGATGGAGGGTTTTCGTAACAACCGGTGTCATTAATCGCTGTTTATGACGAGAAACGCCCTTTTTTGCGTCACTAGTCGGCACATTCCTTGTACTACTTTGTAACGCTCCTTAGCAATGTCTCATATCTTGTTCCTTGAATCATCATTATCCTCCATGTCCCACCTTGCCTGTTATATAATCACAATAACATGCAAATACTATGTGAGTTGTTACGTTAGTTTAAAATTGAAATGTATACAAAAGCAAAGTTTATGATTACCAATATATTAGTTGCTATTACCTCTTTGACTTTTTCATGGACATGTTTGCACGATTTCACTCCAATGAGTGGCATCCTTTTCCTTGTAAACATGACTACTTCATCAGTGAATGAGCAGTAGTTATCACCTAATGGTCCTCCAAGTTTGGTGAATTCAATTTTCAACTTCTGATTGCCCGACTTGATTCTCTTGGAGATTACCTTCAAGCCTCTTACGGGACCGCGTCCTCTTTTCTTCACATTTTGTGAGCCTATTCCATGGGAATAAAATGTAATAATACCCACAAAAAAACATACTATGCATAGACAATTAATTCTTGAAAAACACAAGTTACCATCTCCTTGCCCCTGCTGTTTCCAACGTCGAGCATGAGATGGAGGCTACACTAGAGCTGTTGGGTTGCTGTCTTGTCTGGATTGCATATAAATGGTTGGGTCCACATACACTTCTGCAGACAATTTTGTGACATGATGAGCTAGCATTATCTGTAGTCTGATAAAGAATGGTAATTTGTTTGCCAATTAGGAGAGGGATATTACCGATGTCATCAAGTTTTCCTGCAACCATCAACCATTCTTGGTATGTCTTGATTGTGTCCTCCCTGTCTATGTCTTTTAAATCTGAAAAAGGATCCATAATATCAATCATGAGTGAACTGCAAAATCATGAGTATATATATACAAATATTGGGCTATACCATATCTTACCCATGACTTGCTTCTCTTTATGCATATGAGCTAGCCAATCTTTGTATTCATCATCGTGTGTGGAAACTCTTGGATTTCAATGGTGTTATGGCCATAGTTTGGTCTAGTATTGGATTTCTAGAAATAACTAATATGATTTCCATCTCCTCCTTGTGACTCTTTTTCATTTTTTCTATATCACAATCGTACTTGATCTCAGTTAGTGTTGCTTCCGCAAGAGATTAAGCAATTCTCATCTTGTAGTAAATCAAGTCCCTGTTCCGATACCCCCCATTTTAATTTCAATGTGTTTATGGCACCAAGCATGATTTGTCTCCCTAAAGGTCTAGTTGTATGTACAACATCTCCCTCCTCATCACTACCCTTGCAATGCCGGTTTACCTGTCCTGAGTCTAAGTATTTTGGACATTGTTTATGTGCTTGGTTTGTTGGGATTGCGGCTACCATTCAGGAGTTCTATAGTGTTGTCTCGACTGGTTTCTTTCAGCGACTCTCCTTCTGTGGTCTTCATCCGACTTGATGTATTTTTCTAGTTCGATTAACAATTGTTCCATGGTTTTGGGCTCCTCTCTTGATAGGTGGGAGGCTATGGGCCCCGGAGTCAGGCCACTGATTAGGGTTGAGATTACTGTTTCATCGTTTGCACCTGGTGTTTGTGATTTTTGCTGCATGAACCTTTTCACGTAACTTGCTAGTGGTTCCTTGTCTTTCTGTTTGCAGTGATAAAGATCAGACTTCTTTGCAGTTGTTTGGTGAAAAACTTGGAATGCTTGGAGAAAATTTGTCTTTAGATCTATCCAGCTGTAGATTGAATGAGGTGGCAGCAAGGAATACCAATTCAGCACGGGTCCCACACAAGCAATGATGAAAGATTTTGCTAGCGAGACATCATCTCCGCCTGCGGAGTTTACAGCAGCGTCATAAGTCATTAGGAATTGCTTGGAGTTCCCGAATCTGTTGTATTTTGGGAGAGACACTGGTTTGTATTTTGAGGGCCAAGGAGCTGTTTGCAGGCCCAGGGATAGTGGTGAATCAGGATATGCGAACTGTGAAACTCCATTGCCCACAAAAAAGTTACCTTTTTGGGGTTGTTCCATTCTTGCAAAAGTGTAGTTCTCTAATGCTGGTTGCTTTGGATTGGCTGAATCTTGCTGCGGGGTATCTTTCCAGATGGAACAACTTTCTTACTCTTTCAACTCTTCTATTTCTTTATGGATTTGGGACAGATGATCTTTTGCTTGCTTTAGCCTTTCAATTTTTTCTGTGACCTTTCTTTTTGCTTGCAGTTGCGTGGATAGTTTCTCTTTTTGTTTCTTTAGATTCTAGATTTGTTGTAGCACTAGCTCAAGATCTTTCTCAGCTATTCCCTCCACGTCATTTCTGGTGCTTGACTCTGTTAGGTCTGAGTGTAGATCAGTGTTTGCAAGTTGTGATTTCCGGAGAACTTCTTCTCTTTTGGTCTCGTTGTGGGTTGCGTTAGCCTCAGAGTGGATGATGAGAGTCGTATCATTGTTTTGCTCAGTGTCTTGGTTCTCAGAGTCCTGTGGATTGGTCTTCTTTCCCCTCTTCGGTGGTGCCATCGTGGGTTTTTTGCGTGCTCAGAACACGGTGGGCGCCCTGTTGGGTTTCTGGGAGAATTCCGGATACCCCAACAAAGGAAAGTGAAAAGCAAAAGCACAAGGTGACGCACAAAGTTGAACCAAAAGCTGCCTTCTTGCACAAAAGTTGTATCTCTTTACATGGAGGCTGGGGGGCTCCTTTTATAGTGCCCGGAGGTCTCGTTGTGATTTCCGGTAGGTCAGAAATCGACTCGCCTTCACCTGACTGTTTCCACCATGGGCATTCCTCAACTGGGTCCATATCCGGTGTGCCAACTTGTCCCCGTACACCCTACTGAACTCAGATGCACAGAGAGCACGATAGAGATAGTCCACGGCCTTGTTGTTGGCATCGAACATATCGCTAGTCCCAGGCAAGATGAACGACTCCAGTATGACATAGTTCTCGTCAACCGTGACATCCCAAATCAACTGACCCTTTCCTCACATGAACGGGCTTCCCACATCTGGTAGTCTTTCCCATTGAAGTGGGGAGGACCCAAACCCTTCCTATAGTCTGCCATCTTTGGATCTCAACTGGTCATCATCAATGAAAGAAGTTTTTCCCCCAACGATGTGTTCATAAGGAAGTCGAATGTTGTGAATGAGTCGAACGAGAACAACAATAAGTTGTAAGCGCAATATCGTGAAATTGCAAGAATCCCATCAGGAAGACAACAACAAGTTGTTAAATGATTCACCCAAAAACGGGCCTTGAGGCAACAAGTTGCGGCCATAATCCCAAAAGCTCTGATTTCGTGTGAGCAGGCAACAACAAGTTGCGAGAAAGACTAAGGAAAATCCAAAAAAGTGTAAAAAATCCCCAAAGATTCTGTGAATATTGAGTTCAAAGAAGAAGTTGTATCTTCTCACGAATATTTTCCACCAGAATACTCTATCCTTGATCAGTGTTAAAAACAAAACCATTAGGTTGAAGCAAGCGAGGGTTGCAGTATCAACCAAGGCAATAACGCCACAAAGGCATAAGTCCATAAAACTGTCGAACCGAGTTTTACCGACTTATACGCAACTTTAATTATCACAAGTAAGCGAATCGTTCAAGCACATTCCGAAAATTTATGAATTCAAAAACAAGTTTTATGATCTCTCTCTACGATATTCTCGTAATAGAATGCACATATGAGGAATTTTCTCAGCTTTCTTTCTCAAATTCATTGACAACAAGAGTTTCTTTTATAAGCATTTTGCATGAAAATGGCAAGGGGGGGAGGGTGATGTTTATTCAAAACATTACATTACCATTCTTTCATGCAAAATGATCAAGTGTTCAGAAATCAGTTCAGGAAAAGCTAACAATTTCAGGAATTACAAAGGAAGCTCAATTACAAGACCCGACCTATCTCCAGCTATATTTCCAACATAGGCAAAATCCATGTCATTAGCAATAGGGCTATGGGGCTCCAACTTCACGAAAGGAAAACTTTCAGAAATGTAGCCACTCAACGTGGAAGAGACGTCGCGAGCGGTGAAGAATCGTTCAAGACAAAAACTCTCGCTGTAGAAGTGCTGACAACATAAAGTCCAAAATTCATGAAAGCTACGGCAAGGATGCATATGTGCAGGGGGAGCTCCTTTGGTTTGCCTGAGTTTTGTGCTTTGTGGTGTGCTCATTGTGAGCTTTGTTTTGTCTCGGCTGTGTCGAGCCGTTGCACTTGTCTTAGGGGGCCGAGACTTAGTTTGGCGAGTGATCGTGTTTTCGCTTGTTCTTTGGCTTTGGATCACTTGCTTTGGAGGTTTGTGTTCGTGGTTTTTTTCTTTTCTTTTTCTCTATCATGGTTACTATGGGTGTTGTTAATGCACTCATCAAGGGGGAGATTGAGGACCAGGTGTGTCCGAGGACCAGTGGAGGGTCGCTCCTTAGTGATGAGTGATTGACAACGTTGTGTGGACTGATGCTTGGCTAAGTGTGCAGGTACAGGTTGCGGGTTGACTCGTGTCGGTGCAGGTGAAGAACAAGCGCAAAAGGCCTTAGCCGTAGCGGCCTCCGGGTGATGGAGTGGCAAGTAGGCTTGGTTCGATGGACCCGGTGGCCGATGGGGTCAAGTGCGAGCCGTGCGGTGTAGGACTGGCGGGCTGAAGTCGTGAACATGGGCCGATGCAAGGTAGCGGATGGAGCCCGAAGCTTGCACGCGGGGTTTGTTGGTTTGCCCACAAAACCATCGGTGGACGGTTTCTTGGTTTGGGCCTCAAAACCAAGTCCGGAGGCCCGAGGCGACGGAGACGGTGATCCGGGAGCTTCGAGAAGCTTCGAGGCGGGGGGGCACGTGGCGTGATCGCGGGGCTTGCGTCGATGCTAAGCAAGGCCGCGGTGGAAGCGTGTCCGCTCGATGAAGACTTGACCAAAATGCCCCTGAGGGGTTGTATCTTCATTTCAAGTTGTAGGGGTAGCATGGTCATTTACCTCCCTCCGATGGACTTCGTATAAATAGCGGAGAGGTGGATGGCATCTCTCTCTCTTGGACTCTAGGGTTTCCTCCCCCGGTAGATTGCTCTGAACTGCTTCTTTTCCCTCTGTATTCCTTAGGCTAGATTCTTGTATAGACTCTGACCTCTGGATGTATGGAAGCATTCGGCGTTGCGGTGATCTCCTAGTCCTCTGTGATTTTTGTATCATTTTCGGGGCTATTTTTGGGGAGTTTCGTTCTTCGCTCGATTCGGGGATTTGAGGGCGTTTTCCTTCGGATTTCTTTGTGGGGATCATGGGTGGATGCCTTGCGCATCTTTGTGTGTGATCTTGACTCCTCAAACGGCAAGGAAAGCCTTCGATTTGTGAGTTTTTGGCCGGAGTTCGAGTTCTTGGTGGTGGTTCGTGTGATCCGTGATTCCCGGGTTTTTAGTGGCTTAGACGTCGAGATTTTTGGGGCATAGCTTCCTCCTGTGTTGCTTATCATCTCCCCCAAATCTTGTCTCAAGAGCTTTTGCTGTTTGGGAGATCCGGTGATGGATTTGGAGGGTTGACTTCACAGGGTCGTGCTGTTCCTGCTCTGTTCGTGAGCCGCGGACTGTCCGCGGGGCTAGGGCGGACAGTCCGCAGGACATTTGTTCATCGCAGTTCGTCACATGTTCTTGCACGTCCGCGTTTCGATCCGTTTCTGGCCCGGAGTTTTGTTGCAAGCAGTTTGCGGACAGTCCGCGTGTCCCTCACGAACAGTCTGCATGGCCGAGTTTTTGTCTGGGGTCGCTCGAGGCTTGTCTGGGGTTTCCAGCGAGGTGGACGGATGGTCCGCGACACTGGCAGACAGTCCGCGACACTGGCAGACAGTCCGCGTGGCTCAGCTGACAGTCCAAATTTCTCGGTGCGTCTCTGGTGGTTCTGCTGCTTATTTCGGACAGTCCGGGTATGACTGGCGGACAGTCCGCCGTACACTAGCAGACAGTCCGCCCGTACCTGCCGGACAGTCCGCGCCTGGCGTTTCCAGAATTTGCCAAGTGCTTTGATTCTTGTCTTGTGCTTCCGTGGTTTGCTTCTAGGGGTGTCTCTTGATCTTGTGGGCTTGTTTGTGCCTCGTCTTGAGATTCTTTGGTGTGTGCGGGAACTCGAAGTGGCAATCGGTATAGGCTGAGTTCGACCTTCGGGAAGAATTTTTATCGGCTCTCATTCACTCCCCCCCTCTCTGGTCGCCTTTTCGGTCCTTCAATTGGTATCAGAGGCGGTTACAGATCTTCTTGATTCTAACCAGTCTAAGATCCAAAGATGGACGATTATGGCAAGGGGTCGGGTCCTCCGCACTTTGATGGCAAGAATTACCCGATGTGGGAGAGGCGCATGGGCGCGTTTTTGCGAGGGAAGGGAACTCTGATCTGGGAGGTCACCCAGAATCCTCGTTATGTCATCCCAGACAGTTTTCTGCTTCCAGGTTCGCAGGACATGTGTGAGGCCAACAGCAAGGCCGTTGATTACTTGTTCCATGCTCTCTGTGCCTCGGAGTTCGAGCGAGTGTACGAAGAGAATGTGGCCGGAAAGATTTGGCTCAAGTTGAGAAATGCTCATGTTGGCAATGCCCAAGTGCAAGCCCGTTTGTTTTCCACGTACCAGAGAGAGTACGAGAACTTCACTCATCTCCCCGGTGAGTCGACCGATGCTATGTTTTAGTGCTTCGCTAGCATAGTCAACAACATGAGGGCCAATGTGACAGTGCTCCCATACACGGACCATGATCAAGCTATCAAGCTTTTGCATGCCCTGGATCGGTCTGTGTGGAGTGCCAAGGTCGAGTCCATTGAGGAGTCGAGCATGTATGATACGCTTTCGCTTGATGAGCTATTTTCCAAGCTCAGGTCTTCGGAGGTTGATCGTGGCTTGAGAGCCAAGAGCGAGAGCCCCACTGATCCTCGTAGTTTGTGTCTTGTCTCAGGATCAAGGTCTAACGCTAACTCTGGTGGTTTCTCTTTGTCTTGTCTTGTGTCTTTGCCAGATGAGGACTTTGAGGTGCTGAGCGAGGACGATCTCACTTTGTTGAACAAGAGGTTTGGGCGGATGTACGAGAACTGCAAGAATGCAAGGCGGAGCTCGGGGATGTACTACCGGTGCGGGAAGCACAGGCACTTCATCGCCGAATGCCCTGAAGCCCTGGAGATCAAGAACGACTACAAGGGCAAGCCCAAGCACGACTACAACGAGCACCGCTCCCGGAACGACTACAAGGACAAGCACAAGGACAAAGGTGAGAGAAGGCATAAGAAGAGTGGCGGCCACAGGAAGAAGACGTCTCGAGCGATGGTGGCCGGAGCGAGCGACATCGACTCGACATCAAGCGATGCTTCTTCCGACTCGAGCAGCGAGGAAGAGCAAGAAAGGCGCAAGGACAAGCGGCACATGGGCAAGAACTTCACCGGCCTGAGCTTCATCGCACAAGAAGGATTTTGCGGCATGGCGCATTCCAAGAAGGATGGGAGGCACAGCTCGGATTCGAACACCGATTCTGAAGAAGAGGTACGACAGGATCCCAACTTCTTGCTAGAGGAGAATGCTAGGCTCAATGAGTTGCTTGATAGCCGTGATGATGTGCTTAGAAAGACCAACAAGGAGAAGAGGGAATTTAGGTCTTTGTTGGGTGATGCTAAGGATAAGATAGCTGAGCTTGAATCCTTGCTTGTGGATGCTAGAAATGAGATAGGATCTTTGAAATCTGCTCCTGTGGTGTCTGATGAGATTGACTGTGGTGATTGCTCAGTTTTTCTTGCTGATTTGACTGCTCTCAAGGAGAAACATGCCTCTACTCTTGAGGAACTAGATGTGGTTAGGATTGAGTGTGATGAATTGAAGTCTAGGCCAGCTTTGTTAGGAGCTTGTACCTCATGTCCTATTTTGCATGCTAGGCTAGATGAATCTCACACTAGAATTGTTTCTCTTGAGGTGGCATTGAAAGCTCCTCTTCCTATATCATGTTCAACCTATGAAATGCATGCTTTGAAAAACATGGAACTTGCACACTATGTAGACCGTCTGCAAGATGAAAATGATGAGCTTAGGAAATTGATGAGTTGGTTGTCTGGGCATGAGCCACAATTGAGTTTGATGTTGGCTCAGTTCAAGAGGTTTGATGGTCAGGCATTGGGGGCTGAGAAGAGTGGTGAGGGAGAAGAGAAAGCTGGAGAGACTCCTACTCCACCACACACCATACCCATGAACAAATATGCTCCCAAGCCAAACCACCTGAGAAACAAGCTTGATACAACTCCAGACCCACCAGTGTTCCCCCAGAAAACAGAGAATTACAAGAAATCCATCAAGTTTGTGAGCAACCTGGGTAATGTCTTTGAGGGGAAGTCAGGAGAGAAAGCGGTTGAGAAGCCCACAGAAAAGCCACCGCCTAAGCCACAGCCGATCCGCTTCCATTGTGAGTATTGTGGGAGGGATGGGCATAAGGATGAGTTCTATTTCAGGACGAAGAGAGATGATAGGTTTGCTAAGGAGATGGCAAACAAGGATAGGTACCACCTTTCTCGTGGTGTGCCTGAGCCTCGTAGAGGGCCTCTACCTAGGGGTGAGGTCTATGTGCGTACAGTTCCCACTCGTGGAGGTGGAGGTGTGTTTCCTTAGAGAGATAGGCGTGTTGGGTTTGGGCGTGGTGAGTTGGCCCGACGTGCTCCTTCTCGTGACCGTTACGAGTTTGGGAGGCACGATCGGAGTTTTGGGTCTCAGATGGACTACGAGCCACGTTTTCCCCCTCGTGGTTCGCGTACTCCTCCAGTGAGACGTGACAGGTCCTTTGGTGGTAGGCGTGAGAGGGCTCCGCCTAGAGGTTTTGGTAGGATGGATTTTGCTAACCCTTCTTTTGAGCAAATGGCTCGACCCTGGTTTGACTCTTTTGGTACTAACCCCAGTGTTGAGTCACTTGCTCATTCTCGTTCTCGTTTTTTATTGCAGGTGGGAGGCTTGGACGACTTTTGGTTGATCGACTCTGGTTGCTCACGACACATGACTGGAGATCGTGGGTGGTTCTCCAGCCTCACCCCGGTGAGTACGAGGGAGTACATCACTTTCGGGGACAATGGGAGAGGACGAGTGCTTGCTAAAGGTATGGTGAAGGTGAGTAGCAAGGTGACCTTAAGAAGTGTGGCCCTGAGCAAGTCACTTGGTTTTAACCTGTTGTCAGTATCCTAATTACTCGACGAAGGTTTTGAGGTTTGTTTTAAGTCGGGCGCTTCTCGTGTGCTTGATTCTCAAGGCGATCTTGTGTGTACGATCGTCCCCGAGGGTCAAATTTTCCGTGCCGATTTTTCCCAGTCGGTTGGTCCTCCTCGATGCTTTGTTGCTGGCGTTTCGACCTAGCTTTGGAAATGGCATAGGAGGTTGGGACACTTGAGTTTTGAGTTTCTTTCCCGCTTGAGTGGTCTTGATCTTGTCCGAGGATTGCCTAAGTTGAAATTCGAGAAGGATTTGGTTTGTGCTTCTTGTCGGCATGGAAAGATGGTTGCTGCTTCTCACGCCCCTCTGACTGCGGTCAAGACCGAGCGACCTTGTGAGCTGTTGCACATGGATTTGGTTGGGCCAGCTCGTGTTCGCTCTGCGGGTGGGAAGTGGTATGTTCTTGTGGTTGTTGATGATTTTTTGAGGTACTCTTGGGTTTTCTTTTTGGAGGATAAGAGCGAGACATTTGGCTTTGTTCGGGACTTGATCTTGAGGTTGAAGAATGAGAGACATGGTGATGCCATTCGAGCTATACGCAGTGACAATGGCACGGAATTTAAGAACTCTCATTTTGATGCCTTTTGTAGTGATCTTGGTCTCGATCATCAGTACTCTTCTCCATACGTCACTTGCCAGAATGGCGTAGTGGAGAGGAAGAACCGGACCGTTTGTGAGATGGCCAGGACGATGCTCGATGAGCATAGGACTCCTAGGTGTTTCTGGGCTGAGGCGGTCAATACCGCTTGCTATGTCTCAAATCGTATCTTCCTTCGTGCTTTTAAGAAGAAGACCTCGTATGAGCTGATGCATGGCCGACAACCCAAGGTGAGTCACTTTAGAGCCTTTGGTTGCAAGTGTTTCATTCTAAAGAAGGGCAAGTTGGATAAGTTTGAGTCTAGATGTTCAGATGTTATTTTCCTTGGTTATGCGATTCATTCTCGAGCATATCGTGTGCTCAACCTTGACACTAACCGAATCATGGAGACTTGTGAGGTAACCTTCGATGAGATACAGCCATGTAGCTCTTCTGCTTTTGGGTGTGCAGGTGACGAGGAGATTGGAGCGAGGATCTTTGAGGATGAGAAGGATGGAGATGGAGATGAAGACAATGAGGGTGGTGATGCTCCCGTGGCTGACCGTGTACACGCTACTTCCACTACTTCGACGACGATCGAGGATGGACCATCCCCTACACCCACTACGACTGAGGCTGTTCGAGTGGAGGCTGCTGCTGAGGGGGAGGTTGTGTCCAGGCGAGAGGCTCCCCGGTGTGTACAGATCGATCACCCACCTACGACGATCATAGGTGACCTTCATGAACGCACTACACGGTCGAGGTCAAGGAACACTTCTCATTTCGCTCACTCTGTGTTTGTTGCGTCGTTTGAGCCCAAAGATATTCGACACGCTTTGTCTGACGAGAATTGGGTGAATTCCATGCATGAGGAGTTGGAGAACTTTGAGAAAAACCAAGTCTGGGTGTTAGTCAATCCACCGCCAAATTGCCGTCCCACAGGTACCAAGTGGGTGTGGAAGAACAAAGAGGGTGAGAATGGGATGGTTGTGAGAAACAAGTCGAGGTTGGTGGCTCAGGGGTTCAACCAGAAAGAGGGCATAGATTATGAGGAGACATTTGCTCCTGTGGCCCGTTTGGAGGCAATTAGAATCCTTCTAGCCTTTGCCGTGGCTAAAGGGTTCAAATTGTACCAAATGGATGTCAAGAGTGCTTTCTTGAATGGGGTGATAGAGGAAGAAGTGTATGTGAGGCAACCCCCGGGGTTTGAGAGTGAAAAATACCCACACCGTGTATAAAACTCCAGAGAGCGCTCTATGGGTTGAAACAGGCACCTAGAGCTTGGTATGGCAGGTTGAGAGGCTTTTTGCTGAGTAAGGGGTTTGTGATGGGCACAGTTGATAAGACCTTGTTTCTCCTTAAGCATGGGAATGACCTTTTGATTGTTCAGATATATGTGGATGACATAATCTTTGGTGGCTCTTCTCATGATCTTGTTGCCAGATTTGCAGATGACATGAGCAGGGAATTTGAGATGTCCATGATGGGCGAGTTGCAGTTTTTCTTAGGCCTCCAGATCAAGCAGTGCAAGGACGGGACGTTTGTACATCAGGCGAAGTACACCAGGGACATGGTGAAGAAGTTTGGCATGAACGACTCCAAGCCGCTGACTACACCGATGAGTACCACTACGGCTTTGGACGTGGATTAGGATGGCGAACCCATGGACCAGAAGGAGTACCAGAGCATGATCGGCTCCCTCCTCTACTTGACGGCCACAAGGCTAGACATACAGTTCAGCGTGTGTCTGTGCGCTCGTTTTCAGGCTTCACCGAGGACTTCACATCGGTAGGCCGTCAAGCGGATTTTCTGGTACTTGAACTACACTCCCGAGTTTGGTCTTTGGTATTCTGCCTCCTCGACATTCAGACTTCACGGGTACTCCGATGCTGATTTTGCTGGGTGTCGATTGGACCGCAAGTCTACCTCTGGGTGTTGTCAGTTTCTTGGTTCTTCTTTGTTCTCTTGGTCATCTCGCAAGCAATCCAGTGTAGCCCAGTCCACTACAGAGGCCGAGTATGTAGCTGCTGCTAGTTGTTGTTCCCAGCAGCTTTGGATGACCTACACTATGAGAGATTTTGGGGAGGAGTGCTCCCAGGTTCCACTCTTTTGTGACAGCACTAGTGCCATAAGTGTAGCCAAAAACCCAGTCCTTCACTCCAAAATGAAACACATAGAAGTGAGGTACCACTTTCTGAGGGACAATGTTGAGAAGGGAAACATATCTTTGTCCTATGTCCCTACTGGAGACCAGCTAGCCGACATTTTCACCAAACCGCTTGACCAAGTCACATTTTCACTCGGTTGCGGGCTGAACTTGGGGTGTGCTTTCGTTTCTAGCTGGGTCTTGGAGCTTCTCATGTATATATGTGTCATATGTGTTATTTTGTTGCATTTCCTTCATGCATTTTACTTTCTGTACAAAACCTGGTAGGATAGCCATCTTTGGATCACTTGTGCTAGGAAAAGCTTCTCTTATATACATTGATCACTGATGTGCTATATGTGAGACTTGTGCATGTTTGGTAAATGGTGATGTGAATGCTATGCTCTTGATGGTTTTGCCATATACTTATGTTGAGATAGCTTTCTTTTTATGAAAGTGCTAAATTGATGTCTCTCATGAGTAGATACTTGTCTATGCTCAATTTATGCTTAAATGCCTATATCATGTTTAGTTTGTGCTTGAGAATCATATTCTCTTTGCTTGGGGTCAAAGACCTTTTTGTCATTGTAAATGTTTAGCCTATTTGCTTACTTGGGGAGGAGCATAAGCTTCTTTTTGCCGCAAAGGCACTTCATGTACCATGTTTAAACTTGAAAATGAAATTGGTGTATGAATTGCCTTATGCTTGAAAAATGAGCTCCTAATCATGTTTTTATGCTTTGATATTCATATCTTGGGTGCTAAACCGTAGCATGTTGTCTACCATAAGAAGTCTCATTTTAAGAAGTAGACACATGGCTCGGTGGCTTTAACATGACTTGAGTAGCTTGTGGGCGTTTATAATGATCTTGTCATGAGAATTTGTGATCTTGCATAAATTTTGGATGATCTAGTGTATTTGTGCTCAAATTGGTATGGATAGGGTCTTGCTCATGAGATGAATGTTTCTTTGTGAAAATTGCTTAAAATTGCTTTTAGCCATGTCACATGCTTATATGTCTCTACCTTCTTGATGGCAATGTGCTAACTACACCATGTCTACTTTGCTTGCTCTATGTCTCATGTGTAGCATTTTGTTGTGCTCTTTGTATATTTGAGAAGCTTGGTAGATTGTATATATGCTTTGACAAGCATTTTTCTTGAAAACAAGGGGAAGAGTTTCATATACCTTGATTGATGCATTGTCAACAAGGGGGAGAGTTATGTATGATAAGGGGAGAAGTTATGCACATTTGGGGAGATTTTTCATGCATTGGGAAATTTTGTGGAATTTTGGTATGCATTTGTGAGATGTTGCATGTGAGGAGAAAAATTGAGAAGAAGAGGTTGCATTTGCTCAGGGGTTGTTTGCATATGTGCAGGGGGAGCTCCTTTGGTTTGCCTGAGTTTTGTGCTTTGTGGTGTGCTCTTTGTGAGCTTTGTTTAGTCTCGGCTGTGTCGAGTCGTTGCCCTTGTCTTAGGGGGCCGAGACTTGGTTTGGCGAGTGATCTTGTTTTCGCTTGTTCTTTGGCTTTGGATCACTTGCTTTAGAGGTTTGTGTCCGTGGTTGTTTTCTTTTCTTTTTCTCTATCATGGTTACTATGGGTGTTGTCAACGCACTCATCAAGGGGGAGATTGAGGACCAGGTGTGTCCGAGGACCAGTGCAGGGTCGCTACTTAGTGATGAGTGATTGACAACGTTGTGTGGACTGATGCTTGGCTAAGTGTGTTGGTACAGGTTGCGGGTTGACTCGTGTCGTTGCAGGTGAAGAACAAGCGCGAAAGGCCTTAGCCGTGGCGGCCTCCGGGTGATGGAGTGGCAAGTAGGCTTGGTTCGATGGACCCGGTGGCCGATGGGGTCAAGTGCGAGCCGTGCGGTGCAGGACTGGCGGGCGGAAGTCGTGAACATGGGCCGGTGCAAGGTAGGGGATGGAGCCCGAAGCTTGCACGCGGGGTTTGTTGGTTTGCCCACAAAACCATCAGTGGACGATTTCTTGGTTTGGGCCTCAAAACCAAGTCCGGAGGCCCGAGGTGACGGAGACAGTGATCAGGGTGCTTCGGGAAGCTTCGACGAGGGGTGCACGTGGCGTGATCGCGGGGCTTGCGTCAATGCTAAGCAAGGCCGTGGTGGAAGCGTGTCCGCTCGATGAAGACTTGACCAAAATGCCCCTGAGGGGTTGTATCTTCATTTCAAGTTGTAGGGGTAGCGTGGTCATTTACCTCCCTCCGATGGACTTCGTATAAATAGCGGAGAGGTGGATGGCATCTCTCTCTCTTGGACTCTAGGGTTTCCTCCCCCGGTAGATTGCTCTGAACTGCTTCTTTTCCCTCTGTATTCCTTAGGCTAGATTCTTGTATAGACTCTGACCTCTGGATGTATGGAAGCATTTGGCGTTGCGGTGATCTCCTAGTCCTCTGTGATTTTTGTGCCATTTTTGGGGCTATTTTTGGGGAGTTTCGTTCTTCGTTCGATTCGAGGATTTGAGGGTGTTTTCCTTCGGATTTCTTTGAGGGGATCATGGGTGGATGCCTTGCGCATCTTTGTGTGTGATCTTGACTCCTCAAACGGCAAGGAAAGCTTTCGATTCGTGAGTTTTTGGCCGGAGTTCGAGTTCTTGGTGGTGGTTCGTGTGATCCGCGATTCCCGGCTTTTTAGTGGCTTAGAGGTCAAGATTTTTGGGGCATAGCTTCCTCCTGTGTTAATTATCATCTCCCCCAAATCTTGTCTCAAGAGCTTTTGCCGTTTGGGAGATCCGATGATGGATTTGGAGGGTTGACTTCGCGGGGTCGTGCTGTTCCTGCTCTGTTCGTGAGCCGCGGACAGTCCGCGGGGCTGAGGCGAACAGTCCGCAGGACATTTGTTCGTCGTAGTTTGTCACGTGTTCTTGCACGTCCGCGTTTCGATCTGTTTCTGGCCCGGAGTTTTGTTGCAAGCAGTTTGCAGACAGTCCGCGTGTCCCTCACGGACAGTCCGCGTGGCCGAGTTTTTGTCTGGGGTGGCTCGAGGTTTGTCTGGGGTTTCCAGCGAGGTGGACGAACGGTCCGCGCTGCCTTCACGGACAGTCCGCGACACTGGCGGACAGTCCGCGTGGCTCAGCCGGACAGTCCGAATTTCTCGGTGCGTCTCTGGTGGTTCTGCTGCTTATTTCGGACAGTCCAGGAATGACTGGCGGATAGTCCGCCGTACACTAGCAGACAGTCCGCCCGTACTAGCCGGACAGTCCGCGCCTGTCGTTTCCAGAATTTGCCAAGTGCTTTGATTCTTGTCTTGTGCTTCCGCGGTTTGCTTCTAGGGTTGTCTCTTGATCTTGTCGGCTTGTTTGTGCCTCGTCTTGAGATTCTTTGGTGTGTGCGAGAACTCGGAGTGGCAATCGGGGTATAGGTTGAGTTCGACCTTCGGGAAGAATTTTTATCGGCTCCCATTCACTCCCCCCCTCTCTGGTCACCTTTCCGGTCCTTCAAAGGATTAGCTTCTTTGTACAAACACCAAGCTTCGCCGCTAACAATGACACCTTGACGATGAATACGAACAAGAGTCACATCCTGCGCAGGCCTCGCCTTCAAGGACCTGCGCATGAATAATCTATCACATAAGTTTATCTTTTTACATCACAAACATTCAAACTATTCCAACATGTTACAATCCTAAGATTGCTCTTGGTCAACCTGCAGCGCATTCAGCTCAACAGCACCCTCGCCTCCAGCTTCTCCATCGCCAGTCTCCTCAACGTCATCCTTAGGTTCCATCTCCAATGCCGCTCTCAATTCTTCTTGCGCTTCCCTTCAAAAATCTAGAAAATAAAGGATTTCAGCAAACAGACACCACAGATATGAGAAAAAAACAAAATAAAATATGAGGTTGAGAGCTTCATGGTGAGATCTTTAGAGAGGGATGAGTGTTAGGGAGGCAAGCTGGACCTTGTATGAATCTTTTCTTTGATGTATAGAAGGTTCGGCGTGATTCCTCTATTGATTGTGGTTGTTCCTCCCGTTTCTCTTTTTGTGGATTTTCGGAGCCTTTTCTTGGCGATTTTCCTTTGGTGGTTTTGAGACCTCTCCTTCACAAATTTGTTAAGGGATGCAGACATGAGCCCCATGTGGTTCTTTTCTTGGTGATCTCCCTTCCAAATTTGCGGGAAAAGGTGCTTGATTTTGGGTTTTCTTGGTAGTTTCATAGAGAGGTGTTCTTGGTGTTCATCCTTCGATTCCTCTTGATTTAGTGGATCTTTGGGGACGATGTCTTAGGCATGGCTTATCCATGAGCTGTTCATATACCCAAAGTTTTACTCGAATCCGTGGAGCAAATCGTGAGATCGGGGCATCGGAACAAGGGAGTTGACTCGCGGGTGGAGTTCTTCCCGAGCCGCCCAGGCGTAACCGGTCTGACCGGTGCGGCCCTGTCGTGGCTTTGCTCGGGGATTTCTTCACCAGGGTGTTGGTTGTTCTCGTGGCTTGCTGCTATTTCAATCCCATGCAGTTTTGGCCTTTGGAGCGTTGAGTTATTGCAGTTGGGGTTTCCTGAGCCAGACCGGTCTGACCGGTGCAGGGCTTCCAGTGGGAAAACTCTTGTTTCTGCTGTTGGTTGTGGTGCTTGCTCGCAGAGTTCTTCTGGTGCATGTTTGGCCTTAGTGTGTTTTGGTGTGTTCGAGTTTTGGTGTGGTTTTCTCTAGCTTGGTTGGGTTCTGGCGTTCCCCCTGTTGCTCCACATCCTAGAATTGCCATCTAGGTTTGCTGGGCAAGTTTGAGAGAATTTAGACCTAGTTGCTCCGGACCGGTCTGACCGGTGCCAGGGACTGGTCTGACTGGTGGCTAGTTGTTGCTTCTCGAGTTGGTTTTTCCACTACGTGTTCGAGTAGTTTGGGTGTGTGGCGAGCTCCTAGGTCCAGTAGCACTCCAGTGGCTACGTGGATTTGGCTAGCGGGGTATCGTGGACTTTGGAGTTGCGTTTGGGATCATAGGCCGAGTTCGACTCTTCAGAGAAGAATTTTTATCGCCTCTCATTCACTCCCCCCTCTCTGGTCGTCATTCTGGTCCTTCAATTGGTATCAGAGCCGGATACAGATCATTGAGACCTTGACCGGTTGAGATCCGAAGACTGCGGACTATAGGAAGGGTTTGGGTCCTCCCCACTTCAATGGGAAAGACTACCAGATGTTGGAAGCCCAGATGGGCGCGTTCATGCGAGGAAAGGGTCAGTTGATTTGGGACGTCGCGGTTGACGAGAACTATGTCATACTTAAGTCGTTCATCTTGCCCGGGACTAGCGATATGTTCGATGCCAACAACAAGCCTGTGGACTATCTCTATTGTGCTCTCTGTGCATCCGAGTTCAGTAGGGTGTACGGGGACAAGTTGGCACACTGGATATGGACCCAGTTGAGGAATGCCCATGGTGGATACAGTCAGGTGAAGGCGAGTCACTTTATGACCTACCGGAGAGAGTACGAGAATTTCACTCATCTCCCCAGAGAGTCTGTAGATGCCATGTTTGAGCGCTTCACGCTGATTGTGAACAACATGAAAGCCAACATCACCCAGCTCCCATGTGATGATCATGATAGAGCTATCAAGCTCTTACACGCGCTAGATCTCGATGTATGGAGTGCAAAGGTTGAGGCTATTCAGGAGTCCAGTGTTTTTGAGACCCTGACGGTGGACGAGCTGTTCTCTAAGCTCAAGTCGTTCGAGGTGGACCGAGGCTTTAGAGCCAAGAAGGGCAAGGGCCCTACTGATGATAGTCTGGCTCTTGTTTCTGGACCGAGAACTAATGTTAATCATTCTTCTAGGATGTTTTCTCTGTCTGCTCTTGCTTCTTTGCCAGATGATGAGTTTGAGGTGCTGGATGATGAGGATCTTGCTTTGCTGACAAAGCGGTTCGGGCGCCTAAATGATAATAGGAAGAACTTCAGGAGGAACTCAGGGACATGCTACAATTGTGGAAAACACGGGCACTTCATCGCCGAGTGTCCCAAGGGAGATGAGCACAAGATTGAGTACAAGAAGCCTGAGTACAAGCAGGAGTACAAGCATCGCCCGAAGGCTGAGTACAAGCAGTCCGAGCACAAGCATCGATCCCGGAACAACCACTCCAAGCACAAGAGCCGGGACAAATACAAGGGCAAGAAGATGGGCGGCTACCACAAGAAGAAGTCCAGAGCTATGGTGGCCCGTGCCAGCGATGTCGACACTTCTTCTTCCTGCTACACCACGTCGAGCTCCAGCAGTGAAGATGAAGACTATGGAAGGCACTAGGGCAAGAGGCACACGAGCAAAAACTTCAACGGGCTGAGCTTCTTGGCAGCGATCGGCTTCTACGGCATGGCACACAGTTTGGGTAGCAAGAAGAGCAACAAGGACGACTCGGACTCCGACTCCGAGGATGAGGTACTTTCTCCCACCATTGACTCGTTGCTTGAGGAGAACGCTACATTGAATGAATTGCTAGACAATCATGATAGTGTGCTTAGAGATGCTAAGAAGATGAGGAAAGAGCTTAGGGCCTCTCTAGAGGAAGCTAGGGAAAAAGTGGCTGAGTTAGAGGCTAGGCATCTTGATGATATGCTTGCTTTGGATGCCATGAGTCTGCTCCTATTGTTAGTGATGTGGTTGATTGCAGTGGTTGCTCTGTTTTCGTGTCTGATTTGACTGTTATGAAAGAGAAGTATGCCTCCACAGTTGAGGAACTAGATGTGGCTAGGAGTGAGTTGGGTGAGCTGAAATCTAGATCTAGTTTTCTTCGTGCTTGCAAGTGTTGTCCTGTGTTGCATGCAAAACTAGATGATTCACATGCTAGGATTGTTTCCCTAGAGGCTGAGTTGAAAGCTCCTATTGCTACTAGTTTCTCTACATGTGAATTACATGTTGTCAAGAATATGGAGCTTGGACATTATGTTGATCGCTTGTAGGATGAGAATGATGAGTTGAGGAAAATGATGAGTTGGTTGTTGGGTCATGAGCCTCAGTTGAGTGTGATGATGGCCACTTTTAAGCGCTTTGAAGGCCAGGCTTTGGGGTCGGAGAAGATTGGTGAGTGTAGTGGTGAGAATGAGGCGAAGATTGGAGATATCCCAGTGCCACCACAAAATACACCCACAAACAAGTATGCATCCAAGCCAAATAACCTATGAAACAAACTTGACACCATTCCAGATCCACCTGTGTTTCCCCACAAAATAGATTATTTCCAGAAACCGGTGAGATTTATGAGTACCCTTGGGAATGTGTTTGAGGGGAAGTCAGAGAAGAAAGAGGTGGAGAAACCCAGTGAGAACCAACAGCCAAAGCCAAAACAAGTCTGCTTTCGTTGTGAGTGTTGTGGGAGAGATGGTCACGTTGATGTGTTTTGCTATAAGAGGAAGAGGGATGAGTGGATGGCTAAGGAGTGGGCAAACATGGACAGGTACCACCCTTTTCATGGTGTGCCTGAGCCTCGTATGCCACTACCTAGGGGAGAGGCTGTGGTGAGGTCTATACCAGCTTGGGGAGATATGAGAGTTGCTGATCGGGACTGTGGTGCTGGCAAGGAGGCACCAGTCAGACTGGCCAGGGGCACCAGTCAGACCGGTGCACCCAGAGAGGTGTGCAGTTCAGGTTTCGAGGTTGTGGTGTTGATAGATTTGGTTCTGGTGGTCATGGTACTAGTGGTAGGCAGTTTGAATCTGGTCGTGGGCTGTTTGCTGGACGTTCTCCATCTCATGGTCGATATGAGGATGGGAGAGGTCGTCCCAGCTTTGAGTCTCAGAGGGGTTATGGGCCACACTCTTCCTTTCGTGGTGATCGTACTCCTCCAGTGAGACGTGAGGTGGTTCAGTTTGGTGGTGGTCGTAGCTTTGGTGGTCATGATAGGATGGATATGGCTAACCCCACTTTTGAGCAAATGGCTCGACACTGGTTTGACTCTTTTTGTACTAACCCCAGTGTTGAGTCGCTTGCTCACTCTCGTCCTCATTTTTTATTTGTAGGTGGGAGGCTTGAGGAACGTTTGGCTGTCGGACTCCGGTTGTTCTCGACACATGACCAGAGACCGTGGATGGTTCACAAGCCTCACCCCAGTGAGTACATCACTTTTGAGGATAATGGTAAGGGACGAGTTCTAGGTGAAGGCATGGTAAAGGTAAGCAGGAAGGTTCCTCTGAGGCATGTTGCACTTGTCAAGTTGTTGGGGTTCAATGTGCTTTATGTGTCTCAGCTGCTTGATGAGGGGTTTGAGGTTCGGTTTAAGTTGGGTGTGTCTCAGGTGCTTGATTCTCGAGGCGACCTTGTTTGTACGGTCGTTCCTGAGGGTGAGATCTTTTGAGATGATTTCTCTTAGTCCGATGGTCCTGCACGGTGTTTGGTGGCTGGTTCTTCCGATTTGTGGAAGTGGCATAGGCGGTTGGGACACTTGAGCTTTCATTTGCTTTCCCTCTTGAGTGGTCTCGATTTGGTCCGAGGATTGCCGAGGTTGATGTTTGAGAAGGAGTTTGTTTGTGTGCCTTGTAGGCATGGTAAGATGGTCGCTGCTTCTCATCCACCCCTTAATGTTGTCAAGATAGAGCGTCCGACAGAGCTGTTTCATATGGACCTTATTGGGCCAGCTTGAGTTCGCTCGGTGGGTGGGAA
This sequence comes from Cenchrus fungigraminus, assembly GCA_036936925.1. Classification (NCBI taxonomy): domain Eukaryota; kingdom Viridiplantae; phylum Streptophyta; class Magnoliopsida; order Poales; family Poaceae; genus Cenchrus; species Cenchrus fungigraminus. The sequence goes on from CM072775.1 coordinate 28,963,562, forward strand.
GTGGTATGTCCTGGTTGTGGTGGACGACTATTCTCGCTATGCCTGGGTGTTTTTCTTGGAGGATAAGATTGAGACGTTTGATTTTGTTCAAGACTTGATCGTGAGGTTGAAAAATGAGAGGCATCGGAACACTATTCGAGCATTCCAGAGTGATAATGGCTTTGAGTTCAGGAACTCTCCTTTTGATGCCTTTTGCTGAGATCTTGGTCTTGAGCATTAGTACTCGACTCCTTATGTGCCCCCTCAGAATGGAGTTGTGGATAGAAAGAACCAGACGTTGTGTGAGATGGCTAGGACGATGCTCGATGAGCACAGGACTCCTGGGTGGTTTTGGGCTGAGGTGGTGAGTACCGCGTGCTATGTGTCAAAAAGGATCTTCCTTCGAGCGTTCAAGAAGAAAACAAGCTATGAGCTCATGCATGGTCGAACTCCTAAGGTGAGTCACTTCCGAGTCTTTGGTTGTAAATGTTTCATTCTCAAGAAGGGAAAGCTTGATAAGTTTGAGGCTAGATCTAGTGATGGTATTTTCTTTGGATATGCAAACCATTCTAGAGCTTATAGGGTGCTTAATCTTGAGACTAAAAAAATCATGGAGACTTGCAAGGTGACCTTCGACGAGACATTGCCATGTACCTCTCTTGGTTTTGATTGTGCAGGTGATGAGGAGATGGCTGAGACACTCTTTGAGGAGGAGGAAGAAGATGGTGATGGAGATGGCGAGGATTGTGTACCTACGGCGGATCGTGTACCCTCTACTTCCACGACGACGACGACAGTTGATGGCGGGCCTTCTACTTTGACTACTACGCATCAACATGTACCACAAGCAAGGGTGGAAGCTGCTATGGAGGGGGAGGTAGTCTCCAGGAGACAGGCTCCTAGGCGTGTACAAGTGGATCACCATCCTTCGAGGATCATAGGTGACATCAACGAGAGAACTACACGGTCGAGGTCACGAAATACTTCTCACATTGCTCACTCCGCATTTGTTGCCTCTTTAGCCCAAGGATATTGGACACACACTTTCTGATGCAAACTGGGTGAATTCCATGCACGAGGAGTTGGAGAATTTTGAGAGAAACCAAGTCTGAGTGTTAGTTGATGCACCGCCAAATTTCCATCCTATAGGTACCAAGTGGGTGTGGAAGAACAAGGAAGGTGAGAATGGGATGGTTGTGAGGAATAAGTTTAGGTTGGTGGCTCAGGGGTTCAACCAGAAAGAGGGGATCGATTATGAGAAGACATTTGCTCCTGTGGCCCGACTGGAGGCAATTCGGATCCTTCTAGCCTTTGTCGTGGCTAAAGGGTTCAAGTTGTTCCAGATGGATGTAAAGAGTGCTTTCTTAAATGGGGTGATAGAGGAAGAAGTGTATGTGAAGCAACCACCAGGGTTTGAGAGTGAGAGATACCCACACCATGTGTACAAACTCCAGAGAGTGCTATATGGGTTGAAGCAGGCACCGAGGGCTTGGTATTGGAGGTTGAGAGGGTTTTTGCTGAGTAAGGGGTTTGTGATGGGCACAATTAATAAGACCCTGTTTCTCCTTAAGCATGGAAATGACCTATTGATTGTACATATTTATGTGGATGACATAATCTTTGGTTGCTCTTCTCATGACCTTGTTGCCAAGTTTGCAGATGACATGAGCAGGGAATTCGAGATGTCTATGATGGGCGAGCTGCAGTTTTTCTTAGGGTTCCAGATCAAGCAAGTCAAGAACTGGACCTTCGTGCACCAGAGCAAGTACACCAAGGACATGCTGAGGAAGTTCAACATGAATGATGCGAAGCCCATGTCAACACCAATGAGTACGACTACAGCTCTGGATGCGAACGAGAATGGTGAACCAGCGGACCAAAAGGAGTACCGGAGGACGGACATACAGGTCAGTGTGTGTCTGTACACTCGTTTTCAGGCTTCCCTGAGGACTTGACATCGGCAGGCCATCAAGAGGATTGTTGGCGGTCGATTTCCGTCAACCTAGCCACTTGTTTACCTTCTATGTTGGCATTAATTTGATATTCACACTAACGATCCTAACCCTCATTATATGTCAAGTTCGCACTCCTGCATGGTTTTCGGAGTTTATTGTTTACACAGGAATCAAGAGCCTAAATAAGGACTTCCAGGTAAGGTTCATCAAGGGTTTTACGAGAAGATCATGGACCCCCGGACGAGTCAAGATACAAGATGAACATGACTCCAAATGAACCAAGGACTGAATCGTGAAGCCGAGAAGTACTGAGGACCTAGACGGAAGATGCGGGAGTTCATACGCCAAGCACCCTTATCTAAACTGCGAGGAAAATGGCATCAAGGACCCACATGCAACTCGGCAAAAGTTCTAGAAAACACGAGAAGCAACGGGAAGGAAGCCGGGGCCCAACTGGGCCGAATTGGGCCCAGGCCGGCCGGCCCAGCCTATTCCGGGCCCGGTTCGGCGCCCCCTTTGACCTAGACGACCCTTGGGCTATTTATAGCCCCCGTGCGAAGTTGCAACTATCAAGTCATTCGTCATCCGCCGCCGAGGAGCAGAGAAGTTTGAGGGACACCATCTCGGAGAGGAGGGTCATGACAGTCGTCTAGGGTTCACCTAACCGGCGTGGGAACCTTGCATGGAAGACCATGTCGGAGTTCCGGAGGCTTGAATCAAGATCAAGGTAGGATCCCGGTTGGATCTTATCATGTATACACTTATGATGGAATTTCAATGAATCCGATAACTAGCAATCGAGTGCTTCCTCTTTGGTTTTGTCTTCTCTTGGTTTTGCTTCTTCCTCGATCTATATTTAAGATAGACCGCTTAGGGTGCTCTTGTAGCCGTGGTGGCTAGAGGTGCATACCCGACCTACCAAGTGTTTTCAACACGTTCTTCATGAGCGTGCTCTTAGGTTCACCTACACAAGAAGCGGGGCATCGTGACAGGATGTCGATCACGTGTACGGTAGGTGCCTTCGAGGATCGGACCGGAAGCCACATGTTTTTTATGAGATTCTTATTGCTATCTTCATCTCTCGCTTGGAACTACGACAAAGGCACGATCTAGACTCTCTAGATCGGTTACCTCTTGCTTTCTCTCGCTACCTCTCATGTTTTAGTAGATTAGATGTGTTTGAAACCTCTCTTAAACAAACTACTTTCTCGCTTTATTGGATCAATCTTGCGTTGCACATTGTTCCACGGATTCGATACCTTGGGATCACCACTCAAGGGAAGAAGGTTCCCTTGACTACGACGAAGGATTTGTTCGCTTGCAAGTCCAAATGAACTTTGCAATGATAATCAAACGTCAACAAGCCCCTTTTTCTGGTGCCATTGCCGGGGAACAAGCAATCAAGATCCGATCTAGTATCACGTTTGTAAGTATTTTTCAGTTTTTCTTTTGGTTTTTGTTTTTGTTTTGCATCTACTAACTTTGATCATCCTCAAAGATCAATCTAATCTAGTTTTTCACTAACCCTAGTTCTTCTTTTTGATTTTTGTGTATCACTAACCCTAACCGGAGATGGACGGCTACCTCTCCAACAAACCATAGTTTTCTTTTGTGGATGATCTAGAAAAACTTTACTGGCAAAGGAGACGTGCAACACAAGCTAAGGAATTTGTAGATCCAAAAGCCGAGGCCGAAGGATCGTCGGAATCTCCAAAGGAAACATCACCACCAAGATCAAAAGGAGATCAACCTCAACCGCCATCCATGGAAGAATCACAGTCAGAGCGCACGATCAGGGAACTATGCATCCCGGATCTACCAATCCTATACTTTGAAGATGTCATAAGGCCGTTCGAGATATAGGTCTCAACTATATTCAAAGTGCAAGAATCACCTTTCACTGGTAAAGAGGATCCGAATCTTCACGTCCAAGCATTCGTTCAACTATGTCAAACTCAATTGAGGGCAAGGCTCTTTGGGTTCTCACTACTTGAAGGAGCTTTGAATCGGTTCCACTCTCTATCGACAAGGAAATTAAATTGGGATGCATTGATGAGGGCCTTCATAAAGAGATTTTGTTCGCCAGTCAAGATTCAGAGTTTGCGCAACAAGGTCAAAACATTTGTTCAATCTCCCACGGAGACAACTGAGGAAGCTTTGGAGCGCTTCGATGAATACAGGCGAGCCGAATTCCTTGTATGGCAAGTCGGTTCACTTATGGACAAGGTGGAGAAGATAGAGATAGAAAAGATAAAAGCTATGGAGGCCACCAAAACAAGATCCACATGTGAGAGGTGTGCGGAGTACAACCATGTCCAAGGAGGTTGTCCGGAGGAAGCAAAGGTGCTCAACCACATGAAGAAAGAAGAATCACCAAACTTCCGCTACAGGCAAGGTAAACCTCAATTTAATGCAAGCTCACCCATTCAAAATTCGATTCCTCTTCGTGTACAATTGAAGGACTTCATGGACGAGCAAGCTAGGATCAACAAGGACACCGTCACCAAGTTCAAGGTCATTGACAAAATATTGGAGAATATAGACGGAAGAGTGACGGAGGTCGAAAGTTCTAACCATCAAGTGCTCAACACAATGAAGATGCTAGAAGCGCAATTGAAACAACTTGTCGGGTGCCTAATGAGTAATAGAGGAAGAGTGGAGATGCCTTCATCAAAGCCACGCTATACCAACAAGTATGAAATGATGACACTTAGGAAGATCATATCTAGATGTCCAAGGAATGCAGTGCCATTATCACATATCAAGGACCCAAGAAACAAAGAGATCCCGGATGTTTGATCATCTCATGTTCCATTGGCTCATTCAAGTTCAAGATGATGTTATGCGACCTTGGAGCAAGAATGGGAGCCACGCCAAGAGACATGTTCAAGAGGCTATGCTTACCAAAGCTAGAGCCCACGGTCATGAGTCTAGAGTTGGGAGACAACTCTATTCGCTATCCCATGGGAATCACCGAAGATGTACCCTTAAAAGTTGAAGATCACTTCATCCCCATGGATTTCATGCTCAAGATGGGAGAAAGGGAGAAGCCGCAGCTCTTTGGGAGGTTGTTCCTTAATACCATCGAAGTGACAATCGACGTTGGCAAGAAGGAGATCAAGATTGACATCAACGGCGAGAGTGCATTCAAATTTCGACCATGTTTCGAGGTACGCAACATTATTAACGCTAAATATGTTCCACCTCACCGTCGCATTGGTATGGGAGCGAAGAATCAAGGGAGATGTTGCATCCATCAAGACCAAAAGAGAAAGCCAGCTTGTGAAGACCAAAAAATGACTAAGCCGAAGAAAAAGCCTGCACCCAAACCAAAGATAGTGCAGAAGTGGGTACCCAAGATTGCAACACCCACAAAGAGCGTTGATCGGAAGTGAAGAAGAGAAGAAGTCTAGCTATAGACTATAAATGAAGCGCTAGGCGGGAGGCAACCCGTTCGTCGAATCAAGAATAAGCTACCGGGAGGACAACCCGATCAAGAATAAAGGCTGCCGGGAGGGCAACCTAGAAGATTTTTGAATTTGAAGTAAGTGAGTCTTAGAATTTTCTACGCAAGACACTTTATTAACTCTTAAGTGGTTGAACAAGTTTTTGGAGAACATTTTATTTGCTCAGTCGTTTTATTTGGATTTTTCGATCTTAAACCAATGACATGAGCCATCCCATGATTTATTTGCCTCTTCTTGAGAAACTAGAACCAAAAATTCAGACCTATCCAAGCCTTTCATCCTCTCCATGATGTTAAGGTTGGCTTGTTTTACATGTTAGAAACACACGAGTAGAGCCCCGCGTTGTTCCTTAATAATTTTTAATCTTTGACGTATGGTAGGACTCGCGTGAACCTAGGAAATTCGATTTTTGGTTTCATTCAACTTAACATCCACCGGTTTCTCTAGATTTAGAATTCTTCTAAGCCCCTTTGTTCTTATTTGTTCAAAATTTCTCTCTCATGTTTGGCCAAAATTAGAACCTAAACACATATCCCCACGGTCAAGCCAGAGGACCTTGCTATCAAGTAATGAAAGCAAATGATCCCGGTGCAACCAAAATAAAGGTAGTCTGAAAGTTTTCAACATACAAATGTTTTTGATGCCTAAAAACTCCTCTAAGAATACATTTGGACTCATTGTTAGCTCTGAGTTAATTTTTGATTTAGAGGAGTGATTAACATCAAAGCATGATCAAGGGGAAGATTTTGAGTTTGCTTAATGCTTTGTGCCACATGATGCATCACGAGATGGTCTTATCATCAAAGCATTTTGGGCACATGTAAAGGACAAGCATGGGGGGGCAATAATTTTGTTTTGCAGGAAATAAATGAAGGCACATGAAACATGGAAGACAAGAAGTGACACAAAGTAAAGGAGGGAAGCGTTGATCCCATCATTCAAAATAAAGGCGTGGCCGAGAGTGTTTGGGTAATGGATCCTTGTGGAGCACGAGGACACATGACAACAAGGAAGAGAGCAGCAGCTCGGAGAAAACTGGAGCAAGGAAGAGGAGGAGGCCCCCTAGGCGGATCGGCCTAGGCCGGCCGGCCTGCCCGTTGCAGTCAGCCCCCGAGGCTCCCCTTCGTCTGGTAAGTGGTTCATCCATTAGCTAGTTCGTGTTCTTAAGTTCATATCCAGAAGTTCCAGAAACCACCCTTAAAAATTTGTGCCTCACTTCCTTCAATAAAAAAATTCCCGAATAATCATTGCAATCCTTGTCAATCCATATAACACTTTTCTTTGTGTGTATTTCCACCAGCGAGAAACCCCCGGGCAGGTTGTTTGTGAGTTTGTGCAGCAAGCGTCCTCGGAAGGAAGACACAATCATCATCATCGGAGGCGCTATCAAGCTCTTCACGGAGGCAGTCTATTTCCGAATCCTCGTGAAGCATGGAGGAGGACGTGGCACCATCGAGGAGCGACACACTGCTCCTTGAAGGCATGAAGAGTACACGAAGCTCGTCCATGCGGTACACCGAACCGCAAGGGCACACGGAGGAGCCACACGTTCGACCTCGACACCACCATACACTCCGAGGCACTCAAAGCTTGCTCTCATCATAAAGACAGAGGATCAACCGTTGGAGGAAGAGTGAAGGAAGGAAGAAGAAATAATGCTTTCAAGTTTGGTTTGATTTTTCCTTCTCCTTTCCTTTATTTTTCAGTTTGTGTGCGAATTTTTGCGTGCGTAGCATTTTCAGTTTTTATTTATTTTCAGTATGTGTGTGGTAGTAGTAGTTTTTGTTTTCCATCACCATGAATAAGTTTCACCATCGGTTTATCATCTTTAATGTGGATGGAAAATTGTGCCAAGTTGATATATGATGACCATTGCCACTTTGCTCAACTTTGTACTTGTTTTATGCATAATTAAGCTAGTGCTCTCTTTAATGCAAATCTGAAATTAATTTTAAATGCTAGCTTGATCCTTTGCGGAGGTTATGGTAAAGATGAGACCCATAGTTTTTCTCATGCTCTCAATTTTGGATGGGTTAAAGAAGATTTATTTTTGTTCTTAAAAGTAATGCTAACCTTGTCATTAGTACCTCTTGCATGTTGCTCTACCTATCCAAAGCCTTATATTTCATTGAGTCCAAAAACCTTAGTGTACAAGATTTATTTTTGGGTGCATTGATTCAAGGCTTGATTTCTCTGGCCTGAGACTAAGAAGTTGGTCATTTCGTTTTTGCGTATCTATCTTTCTGCTAGCCTTTTCTATCCGTGCATTGTAAGTTTCCACATTGGGAATTTTGCAAACCTCGCCGGATATCCACCCACAAACCCAAAACCTCTCTTTTGTGTTTACCTCCTTGACCACAACCCAATTCTTGAGTATGGATAAATATTTGGAGGAAGATCACAAGAATGAAGGTGCTGAAGATTGAAGTATGATTTTGGGAGACCTCCAAGATGACATAAAGGTTGCGTGAAGGATCCCTAGAAGTTCAAGTGTTTCTGACCAGGAAAATATAGGACTTTTATTACCTACCTTGGCACAAAAATTTCACCACCTTTTTGCCCGAGGACGTGCAATTGTCTAAGCATGAGGGGGAGTTACCAAGAAGGTAGGTACAATGTAATCTAGAGTTCAAGGGGAGTATATATATAAAAAAAGAAGAGAGAGAAAGAAGTATGAAAAGAAAAAAAAATATGTGTGTGTATATATATAAGAAAAAAAAGAGATAAAGAAAAAATAAAGCTCCCCGGCTCTCTAGATGCATTGGAAATTTCAAGTCAAGAGGATTCAAGATCAAGACCCATACTCATCTTTCCAACCATGTGCAATCCGATAACGAGGACTTCATTTGTGCCTCGGGATCTCTCTTTGCCATTTGCACATGTCCACCTATCTCAAAGTGTGTGTATTTTTCTCTTCCCCCTCCTTGAGAACATTATTTTTCCAATGACCTTTTTGACGAGTCTCGGTAAGACCATGAGAAGCTTGTCTTGTTTTGATAATATCTCAATTATAATATCTTGGTAGGACTAAACTTTCCCATAGCTCCATATAAAGCCTTCCATAGGGCTTGAGGGACTTGATGAGATGAGAGCTCATGAGCAAGATACAAGGAGGTTTAAATTTTTGAACTTGGTTTGGCACTTTTCTTCATCTTGCACTCCATTTCAAAATTTCTGAGATTCATTTAAAATTTTGGGAGCATGATTAACTTCTTGTGGGAAGAGCTTAATTGATATCCACCCTCCGTAGGGATGAAGGCTAGTTACATTATGGAACTTTAACAAATATAAATTTAGAGAACATTATGTTTTCTCATATATGATCATGTGCAGGGTATGAACATTGAAGGGCAATACTGATATCCATTGAAGGCTTACTCGAGGACGAGCAAGGTTTAAGCATGTGGGGATGTTGGCGGTCGATTTCCGTCAACCTAGCCACTTGTTGACCTTCTATGTTGGCATTAATTTGATATTCACACTAACGATCCTAACCCTCATTATATGTCAAGTTCGCACTCGTGCATAGTTTTTGGACTTTATTGTTTACACAGGAATCAAGAGCCTAAATAAGGACTTCCGGGTAAGATTCATCAAGGGTTTTACGAGAAGATCATGGACCTCGGGACGAGTCAAGATACAAGATGAACATGACTCCAAATGAACAAAGGACTAAAGCGTGAAGCCGAGAAGTACTGAGGACCTAGACGGAAGATGCGGTAGTTCATACGCCAAGCACCCTTATCTAAACCGTAAGGAAAATGATGTCAAGGACCCACATGCAACTTGGCAAAAGTTCTAGAAAACACGAGAAGTGACGGGAAGGAAGCCGGGGCCGAATTGGGCCCAGGCCGGCCGGCCCAGCCCATTCCGGGCCTGGTTCGGTGCCCCCTATGACCTAGACGACCCTCGGGCTATTTATAGCCCCCGTGCGAAGTTGCAGCTATCAAGTCATTCTTCATCTACCGCCGAGGAGCAGAGAAGCTTGAGGGACACCATCTCAGAGAGGAGGGTCGTGACAGTCGTCTAGGGTTCACCTAGCTGGCGTGGGAACCTTGCATGGAAGACCACGTCGGAGTTCCGGAGGCTTGAATCAAGATCAAGGTAGGATCCCGGTTGGATCTTATTCATGTATACACTTATGATGGAATTTCAATGAATCCGATAACTAGCAATCGAGTGCTTCCTCTTTGGTTTTGTCTTCTCTTGGTTTTGCTTCTTCCTCGATCTATACTTAAGATAGATCGCTTAGGGTGCTCTTGTAGCCGCGGTGGCTAGAGGTGCATACCCAACCTACCAAGTGTTTTCAACACGTTCTTCATGAGCGTGCTCTTAGGTTCACCTACACAAGAAGCGTGGCATCGTGACAGGATGTCGATCACGTGTACGGTAGGTGCCTTCGAGGATCGGACCGGAAGCCACATGTTTTTTATGAGATTCTTATTGCTATCTTCATCTCTCGCTTAGAACTACGACAAACCAACCAAAGCAAGAACTCAGACGACACAAGGAGCTCCCCCTGAACACATGCAGCTCCCCCTGAGCAAATGCATCTCCCCCCTGAACCAAACCATGCGTCTTACCTTGAAGACCGAGCTCTCAGCTCCACACCGGTCAGACCGGTCCAGGCACTGGTCAGACCGGTTGCAATACCTGCAGCAACTCGTCAGTCCGGTAACCCACACTGGTCAGACCAATGACCATCTGGAAAATGCACCTATACATTTTTCATCCGGAATACCACCAAAACTTTCTAAAAGTATGCAGCAAGCTATTCCATGCCCAAACTTCTCCCCCTAGTTGATAATGCATGAATCAAGGTATTTCTACAAAAATTTCAACTAAAGGCTTCTCAAATGGACATAGAGCCGTAGAATGTGCTAGGAACAAGCAAATGAACCACTTAGACTTGACAAAGGTTTAAAATAGCATAGCCATCAAGAATGTTCAGTTGCATACACACAAGTTCAAGCCATGGTTAAAATTAGCATTTTTAGACAAAATTTCCTCTGATGAGCAATGTCCTACACATGCACAAAATGAGCTCAAAATAAGCTAAATCACTCAAAGATCATGTAAGGACAACATATTTTAATTAAGAGATCATGGAGGACACCCATCAAGCCAATCAAGTCATGTCAAAGCCAAGGAGTCAAAGCTACCATTTAGCACCCATTTTATCAAAATGTAGCAAATAAGGCATAAAGACCTGATGGAGGACACTTTTCACTCCATATTCATTTTCTTTCATTTTCTTTCTTCTTTTTCCTCATATTAATTAGTTAATGGTACATGAAATGCCTTTGTGGCAAAAAGAAGCTTATGCTCCACCAAGATGTGCAAAAGGGCTAAACATCCAACATGACAAATGGTCTTTGACCCATCCAATCAAAACATGCATCCAAGCATAATCTAAGCATGACATAGCCATTCAAAGCACATAATGAGCATATACAAGCCTCTACTCATGAGAAAGATCAGATTAGCGTTTTTGACAAAAGTAAGCTATCCCATCATGGATATACAACCAAACTATCAAGAGCATAGTCTACCATCCCAAATATCAATCAAGCACATCCACAAGCTCAAACATAGGATATCATAGGGATCAATGTACACACAAGAAGCCATTCCTAACTAAATGCATTTGATACAAATGCAACATGCTTATCTTACAAAGATGCAAAACTATACATCAAGATACAAAGATGGCTATCCTATTAATTTAAACATGCATGTTATACATCAAAGTAGACATATATGATACATATGTTTCAAAGTGAGCTCCCAAAGACCAACTCAAAAAGGACAACACACGCCAAGCTCTCCCCGTAAACGAGCAAATATAGCTTGATCAAGTGGTTTTGTAAAGATATCAGCTTTTTCGTCTTGAGTAGGGACATGGCTCAACACTATGGTTCCCTTCTCAACATTGTCCCTCAGAAAGTGGTACCTCACTTCGATGTGCTTTGTTCTGGATTGGAGCACTAGGCTTTTGGCAACGCTTATGGCACTGGTGCTATCACAAAGAATTAGGATCTGAGTGCACTCCTCACCAAAGTCTCTCTTGGTATAGGAAATCCAAAGCAGCTAGGAACAACAACTAGCGGCTGCAACATACTCGGCTTCTGTGGTAGACTAAGCTACACTCGACTGTTTACGGGAAGACCAAGAGACTAAAGAGGTACCAAGAAACTCACAAGAACCAGAGGTAGATTTGCGCTCCACACGACACCCAGCAAAGTCAGCATCGTAAAATCTGTGAAGTGTGAGTGTCGAGGAGGCAGAATACCAAAGACCAAACTCAGGAGCATACTGTAAATACCTGAAAATCCTTGTTGACGTTTGATTATCGTTGTAAAGTTCGTTTGGACTTGCAAGCGGACAAATCCTCCGTCGTAGTCAAGGGACCCTTCTTCTCTTGAGTGGTGATCCCAAGGTATCGAATCTGTGGAACAATGTGCAATGCAAGATTGATCCAATAAAGTGAGAAAGCACTTTGTTTAAGATTGGTTTCAAACGCATCTAATCTACTAAAACATGAGAGGTAGAGAGAGAAAGCAAGAGGTAACCGATCTATAGAGTCGAGAGTCAGAATCTTGTTTCGACAAGGAACATCCTTTTCAGAATCTTGTTTGGGCTAGGAACATCTTATTTGTTCGTATACAAGTTTTTAGATCTGCCAGATCCCATGTGTATACTAGTTTTTTCTTGTACTACAGTTTGTTCCATTTACAGTGGTAGGGCAACCTTACAAAAGTTTCTCTCATTTCCTAATAGAAGTAGATGTGTGCACTAATTACGGACGGAAGAGAGACATGAATGCCATGCATGTCGATGCTTGGCCTGAATAAAATGAAATCATTTTTATAACCTAACCGACCAAGCAGAAAAGGTACCGATGAAAAAAGAACTCAAGATCTGAATCTGGAGTATGACCCATCTCATGAATAGCATGAATCTGACCTAGAGACATGTCAACAAGAGGTATCTGCTATTACCTACTAAATTTCATGTATCAGTTATGCAGGATTGCTTCTGATCTCTTTTCATATTTCTTTTGTCCAATTATGTTATTGATATCATACCTGCCAGTGGAGGAAGAGGGACCAAGAGAATTCGGGCACCAGATGCCTCTACTAGTATGCCTTCAAGATTGACTAGGACCAAGACAAGGGAATTGGCTTTAGCTGACGCTGGGCGTGCAGCGGATGGGAGTGGGACAACTAATGATACACAAGAATTGCCCTCTGAAGGCCAAGCAACAAAAAACCCACGATGAGGACATTATTGACATGACGACTACAGAAGGCAAGTCATTTGATCTCATTTTGGAATGTCCTAATTACTAATAGAATAATTATTAACTTTTATGACTGTAACAAACTTGTTAGGTGATGCACGTCCTTCCAGAGCACAACGTCAGCCGTGGGAGTCAAGAAGATTAGGTAGAGATCTAGACCGGATTAGCCGAGGCTTAAATGGCAAGATCCCGATACACATTCAAGAAGGGCTCAAAACAACCAGAGGCACCAATGCAAGCTGCAAAGTTTGCATTAGAAGGTGGGATCATAGTGCATGGGCACATACTAATCCTTACTTCCTGGATGGACTACAAGGTGAAGAAGAACCAACAAGATGGTGAAAATACTGAAGACCATCTCAAGAACTACATGGGCAAACTAGCGGTGTCCATATATCCCCTCAACTACTACCATAATTCTTTGCATCTATTCTTGTCATCGATTTTTCTAACTACATAATTGTGTTGTGCCAGGAGCAATTTGACGTTGACACCACCAGTAAATCTACCATAGTAGCACGTAGTGACATGCTGAAGTCGATATAGAGACATGCGAGGTATCGTCTGAAGCAAAAGTACTTCAATGATGTTCCAGCAAATGCAGTCCCAACCAAATCTCCTTTGACCAATGTGACTGACGCACAATGGAAGGCACTGGTTGACATGTGGTGTACCCCCTAAGCACAGGGTATGATAGAACTTCAACTTACCACTAGCACATCTCCGTGGACTGTTGAAGGACCGGATTGGCGACCAGAGAGGGGGGGAGGGAATAGGAGCCGATAAAATTTCTTCTCAAAGAGATGAACCCGACTATACCCCAAAATCAACGCCAAATCCAAGCACACGAGATGAAGAACAAAAGCTAGTGCAAATCGTCAAGATCGCATAGTCACAACAGACCTACCAATCCTAGGAATGATTCTTGGAACAATGATCGAAGAAGCGGAAGCTCGAACTAAGAAGAAGAGTACTTAGCCAAATCTGCGAGGCCAGGGACAGACCTTCCTACAGAGAGCCATGGACTGTCCGTCGAGCTCACAGATCGAACGACATGAGAATTCAGACCGTCCGAAATTACCTCCAGAACCACCAGAAACGAACCGGTCTATACGGACCGTCCGTCGTGCCTACATGGACTATCCGTTAGTGTCACAGACTGTCTGTCGGGCCTGTGCGGACTGTCCGAAAACCAAACCAGAAACCACTAGAAACTCCCCGTCGCAAACCAGAGCTCACGGACTGTCCATCATGGACACATGGACTGTCCATGGGAAAAAGACAAAATCTTATCTCCTCGACCTGAACCTTATCTATGTAGACCTCACCACACAGACTGTCTGTGAGTGCTAGACAGACTGTCTGTGAGTCCATGACGGACAGCCACGAACTCACAGGTCAACCCCCTCCAACTCGAATTTGGATCTCCCAAACAGCTCAGTGGATTGAAGCCAAATTTTAGGCAAAGGAGAAGCGTCCCAAGAGGAAGCTATCCCTAAAATTTTGTGGCCTCTAACCCACTTAATTGAGAGCAATTGCAAATCTCGGGGATGAATACCTAGAACATGAGTTCATCCGAAAATCATGAAATCCAAAGCGATTCTGGGGGTTTGAGGGTGCAAGATCACCAAAAGGAAAGAATCACAAGGTACTTATGTGTGATCCCCACAAAGAAATCCAAGAGGAAACGCCTCCAAATCCGATGAACAAAAAATCCACCAAAAATACCTCCGAAAAAGAAAAATGTAGGGAATAAAAGATATGGCACAAGATTAAGAGGAAGATTTCACTATGAATCACTTAGCCATATCCGATTACAAACCACTCACAAGAATCACAAATCTTAGATGGCAAAAAGCTCAAACAAAGAGACAACTCTCTCCTCTCTTCCTCTCACCTCAGAGCACCCCAAAATGAAAGAGCACTCCCACCACTAGCCAAAGAGATGGCTGCCCAAATCAGCCACTCCATCTATATATAGAGCCCTTCGGACATAAAGACCGTGCCCATACATTAGGAGTTACAACTCAAGCCCACGCAGGGGCATTTTGGTCAATACATGAACGCACAAATCAAGTGGACACGCATCCATTGGGCCTTGCTTACCATCGATGCAAGCTCCTCGATCACGTCGTGTGTCCCTCGCTTCGAAGCTTCCCGACGCACCCGGATACCGTCTCCATCACACCGAGTCTTCACACTTGGCTTTCAGACGCAACCAAGGAACCCCAATGGTTTTGTGGGTAAACCACTGAAAACCCCGCGAGCTATGCGCGACCTCCATGCCAAGCTTCAAGCCACAAGTCTTTCACTTCTGCCACACAGACCGCCTACTTGATCTTGCCTTGTTCCTTGACTTGGCCACCACAGTCGCCCTGGCTTCAGTTTTATGCATAAACCATCAAACCCCGCATACAAGCTTCGGTCATTAGCCGCTACCTTACACCGGCTCCACCGTGTGCAAGCTTCGGTCGTTAGCCGCTACCTTGCACCGGCTCGATTTTGGTTTTGTGGCCAAACCAACAAACCATCCAGGACCTCGTCTTGCTCTTCTTGCACCATGTGGCCCGTACTAGATCCCACTATCCATTGGGTCCCTCGAACCAAGCCTACTTGTCTCTCCATCACCTCGAAGGCTACTCTGGCTAAGACCTTTCGCGCCCGTTCTTCACCTGCAACAACGCAAACCAAGCTGCAACCAACACCTGCAATACTAGGCCAAGAGTCAGTCCACACAATGTTGTCAACCACTCACCACGAGTGCATTAACAACACACAACTTATACAATATGAGAAACATGACACGGACAACGAACACAACACAACACACAAAGCCTCAAATCATCCAATCAATCTCTCATCATATATAAACCAAGGCACATCTCAACTTGGTTTCTCAACTATGACTAATGCATTCCTTTTATTCATGTTTCTTACACGAATTCTTATTATTGTAAAGGCGAGGTGTACTACAAACACCGGTAATCGAGGAAAGGTTAAGTATCATTAGCGCACAGCATCTTGATGCTACGTTGTACAAGCTACTGTTGTGGTAAGTAGGTGAACAAGTCATGTTTTTGCTATGTAGTTCATATCATTAACCATTTTCAATGCTATCAATTTAATTATGCCTATTTTCCAAACATATTTATAGAGGCAAAAGCATGCTCAAGAAGAAGAGTTAACTCCACTTGATTATTTCTAGTCCTTCCACTGCAACAAGAGTAGCTTCACCGCTCCAGTACACGCAGCCATTGTAAGTACTTATCTGCTTTTGCATTCTTCCTTGCAACAACTCTAGAAACATTCGTGAGTATTTTTTGGAAAGTTTTCATTTTATTTCCTTTTTTAGGCTTGCATGGAACAAATTTTCGCCGAACCTCAAGGCGACCAACCAGCAAAGACTATTGTTGAAGTAGTGGTGGAAGTTGTCCAATATAGGACTTTTCGAGATATTGCTGGCACTCGCCCAACCTCCAAGAAAAGAACTAGGGTAGCTACTACACTTCAAGTTCAGGAAATACAAGCTGGACTTGACAATGAGAAGCAAGGGGGCACAACTACCACAGAAGCTTGTTGAGCAGGAGGCCGAGATGAGCGAACTAAGATTGAAGGTTGAAGAATGAGAGACAACATTGAAGTCTCAAATAGAAGAGCTTGAACCTTTGAAGAAGAGCACAAATGACATGCATACTCTGATCCAAAGCTTGATAAAATTCAACCAGTTTTATTCTCTTCTCAACTGAAGTGTGGTCCTATTGAACTTGTGTTGCTGATGACTTTTGTTGTACGTTGCATTGTTGATGCTAACTTGATGTACCCTGATTGTAGTGTGAATTATTATATGGAAGTGGGAAATGAACTATTTTTATGTCTGATTATGTCATGGCGATCAGCAGCCAGGATAGTATATATGGCCCTGCAAAATGCAATATGGGCCAAGGCCCGGGGGAAAATGGCCTAGAGTCCAGTGGCCTTACGAAATGCAATATGGGCCAAGTTCATTAGATGGAGTAGGGCTCATAATAAAATAGTCCAACATAGTGTGCAACAAATATTTAATGGTCCAAAAAACAACAAGGCCATTTGAGTCCACCTCTTGTATGAGTTGTTTATTGTTAACAGTTGTAGTTTCATTAGAGTCAAGTAAACCTTTGTCGTGATCGACTAGGAGTCAAGTTGTCCTCAGGGCATAAATAGTGACCCTGCGTGGTCGGAGAAAATTGTACACACCAACAAACACAAAACCTTTACTTTTTCCTGCAATTTACCTTTCAAGTCGACGACTTCGCCAAAAGTTTCTTTCTTCTTGTTTTCTTGTTTCTTCAAGCGTCGTCCTTCGAGCTCGTCGGGCTGCATCGACTGATCTTCGGCAGGCTTGTGAGTACCGCTTTACTGAGTAATTTCTAGGCTTTAACCTCCTGGCGCATCACTGTAGTTTCGTCTAGATTTATTCACAATTTATCGATATCAGCTAGATCTGCGAGTTTTTTGTACCGATTTATTGTTTATTTAGCTTTTATTACTAATTTATCCCGCTCGAGGCTAGATTGCATCGGGTACTTTTCGTTCCGTAATCGACGTACTGATCAAACAGATGATCCAAATCCGTCTCGCTGCTGACGTCACCAGATCGGCTGACATAGCCGTTCCGAACATATTTGCACTTCGGCTGCCTCATCGGCTGGTCGATTTCGCCTGCTCTCGTATCGGCCGATCAGGCTATTACGCTGTGCCTATGCGGAAGACTCTCATCGGTTCTCTAGCCGATTAACTTGTGTTTAACATTCTACTCTCTTTCTATGCCGATCAACAGGTCAGATCGGCTGGCACACCCTGTTACATCTTGGGGATCCGTTACGTGTTGCCGTGAAGAACTTTATTCCATTTTTTGCGTCAACAGTAGCGACAGCGGCAACTAGCGGAATAGGGCGCCTTAGCGGCACGAATCCCTTTGTGATGCTCCCTAGCACGGCAGCCGCGACGAATCGATTGGTGAAGCTTCATGGCGACGCTCGGCTCCAATTTGGTTCAGGCAATGACAGCTGCATGCCGGAAGTGTGGCAGTTATGAGGGCGGCTGCTATGGCACGAGGGATGCAGTACATGTCCTTTATAGGTGTCCAGGAGGAGGTCGGATCTATGGCGCACACATGTCAGGGAGTGTGTGTATGAGTTGCTTGGCCATGAATCCAGCACACAAAATAACCTTATTTGATTTAGAAAAGCAACCAAATATTTTCCTATATCAAATTTCCTATAAAGAAAATAAATGTTGGCAATTTTTTTAAATTATTGTAAAGTCATTGATTAATTGTTCTTCCTAATCTCATCATGAAATCCGAAAAACTTTGTATCAAAATTACATATCTCAACGAGATCTAAAACTTTATAGTTGATAACTTTTACACATGAGATCGTTTAATACCCCAAAAATCAATATAAGTTCTCTAGTTTTGAAATTGATAATTTTTTATATTTTCGAAATGATTTTAGCGAGAGAGAATCTCTATAATATGTATGAGATCTATAAATTTTTGGTGCATAAAATTTTCACCTAAGATGCGCTATTTATTATGTCTGTTAGTCTATAATACGTATGAACATATGAGTATGTGTATCAGTATACGACATGTATATGAGTATGTGTATCAGTATACGACATGTATATGAGTATATATGTATATATTTGAATATAGGAGTATATGTGTAGATGTATATGTGAATGCATGAGTATAAAATTTACTTCAGAATTTATATAATTTTGGATGAACATAAAATTTACTTCAAAATTTAGGTCTTGGCAAAATCTACAACTTTGTAGTTGATAGGTTTTTATTTAAGATCGTTTAGTGTTCCAAAAATTGTTCATGCATGAAACATTTCTTACCATGTAAGCGATCCACACCACTTTGTCCCCCGCTCCTGCAAATCATTATTTTTTAGCTGTGAAAAGAAGAACTCATGGGTAAAGACTTTTCAAGCCCTCATAACTTTTTTTAAAGTGTCGTAAAGATAGAGATTTGGCACAAGATACAATGACAAATACAACTTCCTTGATCCCAACACTATTGATACAATTATATGTTCACACATAGCTTGCTTCTTCCCCCTTTGGAAACACATAGCTTGCTTTGGCTCCAAATTCTCCCCCTTTGGAATAAAATCTCCAAAAAGTGTCCAAAACAAAAGTCGGGAGAAATTTAGCAAGTCCTAGCAATCATAGCTTAAAGAGAAATGTTAAATGCACGAGAGAAATCCGCATGAACCATGATCCATATGTATGATATCAATGAAGATACCACATGTGCAAGTAATTAAGGTGGATCACAAGCTCATGAGACTAGCATGATACAAACTAAGCTCCCCCTAAGTGTGTGCACAATATAATAGTGTGAAAAATAATTGCACGACTAAAAGCACTTGTAAGACAAGGAAGCTTAGATCATATCATGCACTACGTGAAAAACAGACATTGGTAACGGGCGCGGATGGCCATTGGTAACAGGCAAAATGCCCGTTACCGATCAAGCGTTACAAATAAGCCAACAAAGGTAACGGGACGATGCCCGTTACTGATGACACGTAATTATAACGGGCGTCGAACAAAGACCGTTACCACAACTACTTACCGGTCACCTGAAATGGCTGTTTCTCCGGGCCCACCGGAGCCTTTGGTAACGGGTGCAGACACTGAGCCCGTTACTCATAACACGTATTAGTAACGGGTGTCTAACAAAGACCGTTACCAAAACTAGTTACCGGTCACCTGAAATGTCTGTTTCTCTGGGCCCACATGGACCTTTGGTAACGGTCACAGAAACCGAGCCCGTTACATCAACTCAACATCGAAGACGCGGAAAATGATGCGTCTCCTCTGTCTTGACGAAAGGAGACGCGTTGTGTAAGTGCGCGTCTCCTCCGTCTGGACAAAAGGAGACGCGTCTCCTCAGTGCGCGTCTCCTCTGTCTAGACGAAAGGAGACGCGTCTTGTCAGTGCGCGTCTCCTATGTCTCGACGAAAGGAGACGCCTGCTGTGAACCTGCGTCTCTCTCTGTCTCGACCAAAGGAGACGCATCTTGTCATTACGTGTCTCCCTCTGTCTCGACCAAAGGAGACGCGTACTTTGTACGTGCGTCTCCTCTGTCTGGACCAAAGGAGATGCCTACTATGTACGTGCGTCTCCTCTAATCGACCAAAGGAGACGAGTACTATGAACTTGCGTCTCCTCTGTCTCGACTAAAGGAGACGCGTTGTCTACTTTCACAAAAATTAGGTCCAGCATCCACATTCACAAAACTCCACAAACTGAATAGAAATCCACAAGATTCACATGCATAATCTGTCAACATTCAGGCATTCAGTATCCTCTTCTAACAAGCTAAGTAAGGTTCATAACAATATCATCACTGGCCATGAGGATTGGTATCAGATACAATGCGAGCAATCATAGCATCATTAATGTGAAATTTTCCTGAGGATGCGATCACCTGGTCCATGAGGAATGAGGCAGTTCTTTCCCTAATGTGGAGCAGCGTGTCTCTGTGCAGCTGACAAGTAGGTATGTGAAATGCCTGAATATAACAATGTCAGCAGTCAGCACACAGGTGGTTACCAAACATGTGCAGTGCTAATAAGCAAGAACTGTGCTCAGTTGCAGGTGTTACAATTGCAGATCCCAAGAAAGTACCTCAGGGTCCTTCAATTTATTTTTCACTGTAAGCATGTGATAGGCACAATAGAAGCCGCAGACTCTGGAATTGTAAGGTTGTTGGTGGCACTACGATAAATATACATAGACAAACAGTGGTGAGAAGAAATAAACTCAAGCTTTAGTACTAGCTTCCACAGGCAGGAAATACTAAGTAATACGTACATCAAAAGCCTTCTCATGGTTCAAGGCGCAGCGGGGCAACTTGTTGTCATCGCAGTAACTATTCCAAGCACTACAACAAAATATGCAATAATGGTTTGGGCACCATTAATAAAGTCCGCAGAGTTTGTTGAGGAAGTTTGTAGGTTAAGAAAGAAAAAGAACTTACTCATCAATGGCAAGTACCAACTGAGAGAAATTAGTGTCTAGCATCCTATATGAATCAAGATACAAGACCGTCTTCTGCTCTGGAAAGATCGCCACTGCAATCCAGTGCTCCCCAGTGTTATAGCAGGAAATGATGACTCTGTTTTTAGCATATGACTGGTAGGCACGCTTCGTATAGGACACAAAAAAGTCCCTGTTATTTTGTATATTTAACTGGCTAAAGCATTCAGGATCAAGGAAGGCAACGGGTTCCTTCTTCTGCCGTACTTCTACAGCCATATTCCTAATATTAAGAAAAAACAAAGTGTAAGGAGGCAAAATACATAGTAAAG
The DNA here is from genome assembly GCA_036936925.1 of Cenchrus fungigraminus. Lineage (NCBI taxonomy): Eukaryota > Viridiplantae > Streptophyta > Magnoliopsida > Poales > Poaceae > Cenchrus > Cenchrus fungigraminus. The sequence goes on from CM072775.1 coordinate 28,984,638, forward strand.
ATGAACTGAGGCAGAAAGCACATTTAGATAGAAAATGATTAGTGAGAAGCAGATTAAATTTTCAAGCAACTTACAGGATGAAATAGCGGATAAGTCCCATATCCAAAGCATCCAAGTTGAAGAGATCGTACAAGTCGCTGATGATCACAGACAACAGCTCATATTTTTCATCTTCTCTCACAGGCCACCAGCCGTGCTTAGGCCATATTACGCCCTGAATCAGAGACTCATCATTGTCCTTACAACGTCCCATGTAGAAATTGTGGGGATTAGTGACAGAAGGAGCAGTATCCGGATGCTTGAGTTCAGCAGCACTGAGTCATAGCAACATTGGCCGCCTTCTTCTTAGCGTTTCTCTCAGATGGCTTTCTGGCAGGCTTCTTTTCCTCCTGCTTTGAGATGGCTGAAGAAGGCTTTGTGGTAGGCTTCTGAGACCTTTTATTTTCAGCAATTTTCTGCTGCTGCTGCTTTGAGATGGCTGAAGAAGGTTTCTCAGATCGCTTTCTGGTAGACCTTTTATTTTCAGTGAGTTTCTTTTCCTGCTGCTTTGAGATGGCTGAAGAAGGTTTCTCAGGTGGTGTCTAACCAGCAGCTATTGCAGAGATATTGGGCCCAGATGTACCTACAGCTTTCTTCGAACTGTCGTCGACAGATTTCTCGGCATCAGCCAACACATGACTCTGGGCTCCTGCTTTGGCATCATTGTTTTGAGCACTTTCTTTTGGGGATGGAGGTTTTGTTCTTTCATGAGGAGAAGGTGGGGATGTAATTTGCGTTTCTGGGTCTGGAGGAGGAGGAGGTGGGTTACCAGGTTGGGAATGAATTTGTTCTGTAATTTGCGTTTCTGGGTGTGGACGAGGAGAAGGAGGTGGGTTACCAGGTGGGGAATTTTGTTTTGTAATTTGCGTTTCTGGGTTTGGGTTTTGTCCTGTAGTCTGTGAACCAGAAGGAAACTGTACCATAGTGTGCGAACAAGATTTTGCAATTGGTGTTCCCTTGATGTGAATGTGACACCTCTTCCACTGTATCCTCTGGTGTAGAGGTTGTCCAAGTGTCGTCACCTCGTCATTAGGAGGGTGTTCCAGCGTGTGATCCCTAAAGACAGAATATACATGCAGCACTTCGACCACAGCACAGTCTTCATGAATCGGGACTGTGTGTAGCGTAGTCTGCTCTGGTTGAACCACACCAATTGCAGCTTCACATTCAACACCGTGAAATATGATCCATAGGCCACAGTCTGTGGGTTCAGTCAATGTGCCTATAAGGTCTTCCTATGTGGGGGAAGCAATGTGCACTACCTCTGTCGACAACTCTGTAGCACCGTTGATCAAACCTACATTATCTGCGGACGCACAGTTGCTCTTCAGTCCGGCGGGTGAAGGGCTTGTGCGATTGGACACTGGTCCAAACACCACCTGGTACCCTCATGCCATCATGTCAAGCATATCCTTCTCCATCTCAACCTTGAGTTCTTGCTTGATTTCTTCCTTCATCTGTTGCTTATCAACTGATGAGTCAGTACTGGCCCTCTTCCTCTTCCTGTACATGGAAGCGTGCTGAGGCCATGCAAACTTCCAGCCCTGGTAGCTGGAGACACCACGCACGCGACCTGGTTGTTCAGGGCGGCCCAAGCACTGACTTAGCACATCATTCTCCCTCAGCCATGAAGTCATTCTGAAGATTTTGCATGTGCATTATTTTCCATGATGTCTGGAGCCACACTTTCATTTGCTACTTTGTTGAACACTACCTCGGCAACACCGTCTTTCACCACTAGTTTACTCCTTGCTCGCATCCAATTCCTAGAATGATCATCAGTGATGGCATCATATGGGTTGGCGATCCCAGCCGCAGCTAATTTCCTGTCCTCTTCCTCCCACAGTGGTAGTTTTCCACAATAACCAGCTGGACCCATGTTGTGCTCGTTTGTGTTCAGGCTTCGAAGTGACTTGAACTTGCCACTAAGAGAATGAGGCTTCCTCGGTTTCCTGCTGTTTCACAAACTCTGTCCACTCTTTCGGCTTGATAAAGTCATGCTTTCCAAATGGCTCGAGTCCTTTTCTGACAAAATCTCGCCTAAGCTAAAATCTGAATTGTCTCCATGCCTTGGCTGCAATCTTCCCCAAAAGCTTGAATGCCTGCTCTTTCATGTCTTCCTGGAACTCCAAGTGTTTCTGCATATAGGTTTCAAACAAGTACCACTTTTGTTCATCGCTTAGTTTTTTTATTTCTGGCAAATCCAAAGGTATCTTTTGTCTAGCAATGAGCCCTGCAAGCGCCCTGAACCTGCGCTTTTGTGTCAATGGTACTGGCATCCCCCCTCTCTCAACCTCAGTGACTACCATTTTGTCTCTTGGCCACTTTGTCGCTGTCCTTGGCACTCTGGCTCGGCTCGTAGCCCCACCCACCTGCTCTTGTTCTTCACTAGCAGTGGCATATCTATCTTCTTCATTATATGGGTCTTCTTCAAATTGCCCAAGTCGGCAGTCCTCGACAGAGTTATCCTGTGAATTAATTGTCAAGGGATTATGAGAAAGGTCATCTCAGTGTCCAAGAATAGCACAAAAAGCAGACCATACTGCTAGCTCTCCCAGGAGACATGCTACAACAGGAGACAAGTAGAGCACATTTTTAGTTAACCATGCATAACAGCTAAGCATTTATCTAATCAACACCCATAGAACTGTGTACAAGACCATACAAATGAAAAAATAATTACAGTAACTAGTTTAGCCCACTATAATCTCATTAGTTCTATGGTAAACCATTAACATAAATGCAATATTCAGAAACCAAAAAATTAGTTCAGGCAATACGACCTTACCATTTTAAAGAGGAAGATGCCCGCTGCCTCTGTTGCTGATGAGGTACTTATTCAACTTGGAGAGAATGTCTAAATGTACATATGGAACAAGAGCAAAACCAAATATAAGAGTGAGTCGAAAGGAAAATGCTAAGTATACGTATTGAAACTCGAAACCCTAACAGAGCATCAGTGGCGGAGCCAGAAAAAAAATTAGCTAGGGCGACACCTAATGACGGACCAAACCAAAATGAAACACACCAATTCACACATCTATATGCTGCAGTTGCACAAATTTTAGCAAAAATTTTCAAAATGTAGTCTTAAATTTGAAGAACAAAGACACAAATTAGCAAGTACTAAGGTCCTATGAGTCATGGCGCCATCTAGAAATACTACCGAAGCTTAAAAATATCGTCAGAGAAGAAGGAACATAGTCGAGTTAGGGCACCCCAGCTGGCCCCAATGTGCCTACGCTACTGGTGAGCATAGTCAAGAATGTATCTTAATGTTGTAGGAAGGATTTCTAGCATGCAGTTCACCTTGTCACTGTCGGAGCGGAGGGATCTCTAGTCGCCACGTCCTCGCGTCGACCTCATGGTTGGATCCTTCCTCCTTCTCCTAATCGTCATCGCTGGAAGGTGAGGGGTGGTGTGGCGCGCGTCTCAGCGAAGGTGTGTAGCGTGCGTCGCGTCGCGGGGGGGAGGGGGTGAGGGGAGGAAGGCGAGGGTGAGGAAGCGGTGGTGGCGCGAGGGGGAGAAAGACGGGGAGAGTGAGGAGGCGACTGCGTGAGGGAGGCGTCTTTCCCTACAAACCCTAGCGCGAGTGGGCGTGTGTGGGCCTTAAAACTGAAAGGCCCAATATTATTAGGAAAACGCGTCAGGCCGGGGCTAGTTCTATTCGAATGAAGAACGGTTCGCTTCATTTTCCCCTTTTAATCTGCAATCAAAGATTTGAATCACGTATTTCTCCGTCATTCGTAATCCAAATTTGATGATATTTGTTTCTGATTTTTTCTAAAATAAACTTCTATTCATTTATGACATTGTTTCGTATATAACTCCATTTCCTAGATGTTGTTTATACGCCTTTATCTTGTTTCTTACAAGTAACATAGAAATAATATATGTTTTAGACAACCATTACTAATGAAACTTTGTATTTCGTAATGTTAAGGTGAACACAAGGTTGTGTTAAAATTTCAAATGTATATGAGTTCGAACATGTTGTGAAGTATGGAAAACTTTAGTGTTGAAGTACAACATTCTAGGAAACTATGTGAGAGATGTACACATTTGTACACAAGTATGATCTTCCTTTTGAGAAACCATTTGAAATTTTTATGACAAGTTTAGGGACCCAAATTATGTTGCCAACTCAATTTGTAGAATTTGTAGACGAACCTAATACGTTATTAGAATTATTATATCCCAAACACGAGATAAAAATTTGAATTTTGATAATTTTGGTTACACAAGTGTGCCTGCTGATATTTTATTCGAATACTAAATGACCAACTACTAATTGTTCATATTTTTAATGAATTTATAGGTGCTGTTTTATGGGCTCTAATATTTGAGGGAAGCAAGTTTCATTTCAAAAAAATAGTGTCGGGCCCACGTGTCAGCGTCAGTAGCCTATATAAAAAAGATAATCATTGCCTGCCCGCCCCCACGTGACAACTAATGTGACGTGGGTTCTCAAACCTGCGTCGGCAATGGCTCTCCATTTTGGAAAATGAATATAAGATCCCGAATGGATAAGCGCAGCACACACGACGCTTTCCTAATTTCTCACTAGGGATTAGCGGAGGTGAGCGGAGGCGGCGCCGGCGAGGTGAGCGGAGGCGGGGACACCATGATGAGCGTTGGCCAGGGGCCAAGCAGCGGACGACCCCGCGCATCGTGTATCGAGGAGGAGAAGCCGAACGCGATGCCGTGCCGCAACTGTATCCGCGCGCAAACCGGCGAGATTGAGGCGAAGACGGAGACGACGATGATCGTCGGAGAGGGGCCAAGCAGCGGTGCAGCGAACCCAAAGCCGGAGATGAGCGTCATCGACTGGATCCTCTCGGGTTCCGACGAGGGGCCAAGCAACGGCAGGGAGGAGCGTGCCGGCGAGGGGGCAGCGAAGAGGGCAAGGCGCCTGCATCACGTCTGCGACGGCAAATGTCTTGCAACGACGGCGAGGGGTCGACGGAGCGGCGAAGGTGTAGAGGACCTCATATCCGATGCTGGCAACTACCACGACGACGGTGAGGCAAGTTTCTCTGAATCACAGTGCCTTTTACTTATTCTATAAATGGAGCAGCTTGAGCTTGAGCTTGATCTACTTATTCCTATGAAATGGCTTGTTCCATAGAGATTTTGTAGGATTTCTAACATGATCAATGTAGCAACTTGTTCCTATGAAATGGCTAGCTTGTTTCTTTGTCTATCTCAATCTTCTCATTCCTATGGTTCATCCAAATGATCAATGTAGCAACTTTCCTATGTTTTTCATTCCATAGGAATCAAAATGGCATGACACTGTCTGGGAATATGTGAAACCTAGAGTTGATAATATTAACAAAGAAATGCACATCCTCCTCACAAAGGCTGCATTCATGAGGCGGTACAAGTTTGTGGCTGAACAAAATCTGCAGCCCATGGAAGATGCGCTCGATGTGTTTCAAGATACCTTGGTTGCATTTGAAGAGGCTGCAAAAAAAGCAAACCTTAGTTGAAGATACCATGCTTTTGTTGATGTTGAAGGGGGCATGCTTTTGTTGATGTGCATGGTCAGATAGCATGACCATTGTAAAAATGTGACGGGCAAGTTAAGGCCTAGCTAGATGGACAAGTTAACTGTTTGTAATAATTATGTATATCTGTGTGGATCTTTGTGGACAAGTAATCTTTATCTATATATGTGGACAAGTTATCTTTATCTATATTATGTCTGTTTTGTCTCAAAAGATTTTTTGTTGATTATGACTATATGTCGAAATGAGAGCCCTGAGAGATCGGGCTGACCTGTCAATCAAGACAGATACAAAGGAGACTACGCGGGATGGTTATTCCACGTCGCATTTGCCACTCCAAACCGACGAGGAGAAGCCGGCCCCACGCGCCGCCCCCGTGCATTGGAGACGAGATTTGGCTTATCCACGTATCCTTTGTTCCCAATGTTTGACCAAAAGCCACTCTCCCCTGCCACTCGATCTGCCATTCTGCCTTCCTTCTCAAACCTTCTGCCTTCCTCGTCTCCGTCGCCTTCTCTTTGATCCCCTTCTCCTTCCTCGTCTCCGTCGCAGAGATGGCCGGTAGAAAGCAGTCGTTCCCCCGCCGCGACTCAAGAGGGAGGTTCTGCAGCGAGGAGGAGAAGGCCCCGCCCGCCGCCCCCGCCAAGAGAGTGAGGTTCCGCAGCGAAGAGGTCGGTTCTTCGTCGGCCAGGGGGAGGAGGTCGTACACGTGCGCAAGCGCCAAGGGGGTGCACTCCGGCGACGAACGGCAGGCAGAGGCCGAGCCTTCCTCGAGTTTGGTATGCTTGAAGTTAGATTTATGCTTGAAATTGAATTCCTGGTACTCATCATATGTTGCTCACAAAAATGTTGAACTCATTCTGTATACTGCTTCAATTTCTGAATCTTCATGCTCAGTGACTTTTATTAACTGAACATCCAGTGCCTTCACTGATCAATGGTTCCAATGCATCAATTTTCCATTGTTTTAGGAAGTTGTTGTACCAGCACATGACATTGTCAGGATCTGGACAGAAATCGACAAGCTCAAGAAAACCTTAGACTACATCTGCACATTCCTAAACAGGATGGAAAGAATGAAGAAGGATGACATTGGTAAAGAGAAGCAGCAGGCAAGTTTTGAACCTAGTTACAGCTAAACAACTTTCTTGTTTGACCGGTTACAACTTTATGATATTAAACTTGGCAATCTAATTGTGAAGCTTGCTTCAATTTGCCTTTATTTTAGAAATGTGTTGTTACTCGGGAGGAAAATTATTAACCTTTCGAGTAGAAATTTTGTTATGCTTGAAATTTAATACATGGTACTCATCATATGCTGCTCACAAAATTGTTGAACTTATTCTATATACTACTTCAATTTCTGAATCTCCATGCTACATCGACTTTTATTAACTAAACATCCAGTGCCTTTGTTTTAGGGAGGTGCTGTAGCATGGGACGACATTGACATGATCTGGAAACAAATCCACAGGATCAACCAAGCTCTGAACCCAGTTACAGCTAAACAACTTTCTTGTTTGACCAGTTACATCTTTCATGATATTAAACTTGGCAATCTAATTATGAAACTTGCATCAATTTGCCTTTGTTGTAGAAATGTGTTGTTACTCGGGAGGATCTTCACTGCATCTGGAAAGTACTCGACAAGGTGGATAGAAGGATGGATGACAAGGCTGTGGACGACATAAGTCTCCTAGCAAATGGTCAGAAAATACTAGAATCTGAGGTGGAGAAGCTTAAAGGCGCACAGAAGATGAAGGATATTGAACTTGCCGAAGCTGCAAAGAAGAATGCTGAGCTGCATGAAAGACTTGTAAAACTAGAGGCAAAGATAGCTGAACTTGAGGCTGTAGCACAAAAGAAGCCATCTAACTAGTGCCCCTGCTGATGCACGTCAGATGTGATCATGTGAATTTGTTTGTTCTGAACATTATGCATGTCATATGTGAACATGTGATGCTAGCTATATATGCATCTTAAATATGTAGAATATGCTCTTATGACTACTATATATCTATGTGTACTTGTGGTTTTGCATCTTATTAAGAGACATGATTATATGTTTCTGTGATATCCAATATTTGCTATATATGATGACATAGTCAAATATTTGACGGCAGTAACAGTGCTAATGGACTTCAATTATTGAGCTCCGAGTCTAGTAATGGGCGTCAAATTGTCATCAGTAACGGACTTAAAAGCACGTTACCGATATGGCAGTGATCGGTAACAGACTTAAAGAGCCTGTTACCGATAGGTTTAACTTTCGTAACAGTTGCATTTTAACGTCCGTTACAAAGAATAACTGTAACGGGCGTTTAAGAAGCCCGTTACTGGAAGTCCTCATTGGTAACGGGCACTGTGTTGGCCATGTCGGGGTCGAGCCTGCCACGCTTATGCGTAACGGGCGCCAAACAACAACCGTTACAGATCGGGTCCATGTAACGGGTGTTAAGGGCCCGTTACAAATGTTGCGTGACCTATTTGAGGTTTTCACGTAGTGCATGCAAGGAGTTAGCTTAAAAGACAAGAGATAAGACAAGAGAGTTCTTGTAACATTACCACTTGTAGATTTTGAGCATTGCATACCTCCGGGGGTAGTTCCTCTCTACCTTGTTGGCACCACATTGAGATAAGCCACTTGGAAATGATATCATTTAGAGATGACACCACTTGGAAGAAGCTTGCAAAGTAGACACTTAGGGTACCACAAGGATTAGGAATGTATGAGTTCATTGCCTTTAAACTTATATAAAGACATAAGCTCCCAAGGTCATGACTCAATAGCATGAAGCTCATATTGCTATATGCACTCTCTTAGAGATGTTAGATCACATTTAGAGTGAAAAAGCATTCTTTTAGAATGAGACACCGCACCAGAACACGCCAACAAGGGACTACCCACAATAAGCTTGAAACAATGTTAGTCCCACAAACAAACCATAGGATGAGCTCCCCCTAAATGTGTGCATTTATTGTTTGAATCACCAACCAAATGTATGCACATTGTTTATGATAACAAGGAGGGAAGCTAACCCTATAGCTTGCTCATGATGCAAAGAGATATATATGAAAACATGCATCATGAAAGAAACAAGTGTAGATTTCCTACACACTCATCAAACCATGTAGGTTGCTCATGAGTTAGCACATGACATAAGCAACCTACCATATGTAAACAACTAGGCATAGCAACAAATGCAACCTAGACAAGGCAATGGAGCTATGATACATAAGATGAGTTATAGTTTCCATTACCTCAACCGGGGAGCTTGGGCAACACATGTCCAATCTTGCAAGCTTGGCTTCTAGACTTGAATCTTCTCATCTTCTTTGTGTCAAGCCTCCCAAGTCCCCGAACTCATGGCCTTCACATGACCATAGGAACCCAAACCATTTGAGGCCCCTTCAAGTTGGTGATGACTTCCTTGGGCACCCAAATGGGTTGGTTCCAACTCCACTCCTTCATCTTCCCAACCTTGTGTGCGCTACCTTGCCATTAGCCTTCTTCTTGATGACATAGGAGTTGCTCTTGATCTTGTTCTTGCGGTTGGGCTTAGTGTAGATGAGGGAGCTCTTGATGGTGGTGTTTATCTTTTTCTTCTCACCCTTGTCCATCTTCTTGACATATTGAGGATATTTGTAGAACTTGTGCCCTTCTCCATGACACTTTTAGCAAGTCACGGTTGAGCCCTTCTTAAGCTTCTTCACCATGTGATCACGGTTATCTTGAGAATGTTAGACGTTGCTCTTCATGTCTTGAGAGACTTCCACTTGTTCCTCTTTGTCCTTGCCCTTTAGCCTTGCCAACTTTTCTTGGAGCCATTTCACTTCTTACTTGAGCACATCATTCTCCTTGCCTATGGGATCATCACATGTTTCTACAACAACACTCTCATAGTAAGGTGGTGAGCAAGATTCATCAATTAAATCAATGCAAGAAGTTGAAGCACCTATCTTGGATATAGGAATTGCACAAGGGATAGATGATTCATCAAGCTCAAAGGAATCATTTGTTCTAATCTCAATACTCTCAAGCTTAGATTTTAACTCATAATGCTCCTTGCTAAGCAATTTGAATTTGCACAACAAATGTTCATAATTTGTAGCAAGGGTAGCATTAAGATCATTGAGAGCATTGAGTTCTTTGATTTCATTAGCTTGTTTCTCTAGGATTCATTTTTGCTCATGGACTAGCTCAACAAGATCATCAATGGAAGTGGCATCGGATTCATCATCACTTACATTGCTTTCCATACCTTGGGCCATAAGGCACATGTGTGATGATGATAGGGGACCTTGCATGAAGCGGGTGGTGAAGTTTTTGCTTGATTCATCACTTGAGCTTGTAAGGAATCGGATGCTCATAGCCTAAGAGGGGGAGGGGGTGAATTAGGCAACTTAAAAACTTATCCTATGGCTTATCACTATTTGCATCAAACATAAACTAGAACATACTATCTAGATGTGCAACTAGGGTTGTTCTAGTGTGAAACTCCCATCCCAAAACAAGTTTTGCAATCTATAGCCAATCCTAGCAAGATACTACTATAGGAAAGTAAAGGCAAGCAAAGATTACAAGAGAGTAATGCGGAAACGTAAAGGGGATGAGAGAAAGCAAACTCTTGACACACGATTTGTCCCGTGGTATCGGTAGGCACTAAGCCACCCCTAGTCCACGTTGTTGAAGCACTCTACACAAGAGTATTGCTTCCCGGTCACCAAGTCTCTCCCAAGAGCACCACTTGACTTGCCACTAAGGCTCGCCACGAAGGCACTCGCCAAGCTCCCTTGGTCACCTTGATGCCGCCTCCACTAAGGAGCTTCTCCACCAAGGGAAGGGGGCCTCCACGTCCCCCGCACAAAGTGTCCTCGCCGCTCCACACCAAGCCGGAGGGTCGAAGACGTTTGCTAGAGAGCCACCTAGGCTCCAAGGCTTCCGGCGCACCTCGTACAACTTGATCCACTCGAGAATCACCTCACAAGGTAGGCACACCTTGCACTCACTTAGCTCTAAGCTAAACCTAGCACTAAGCACACACACAATGCATGTACAAGTCTATGGATGAGCAATCTAGCACTTGGATGGATTGGATATGATCTTCAATGTGTCTTGAACTCCTCTGCACTTCCTCACAATCCAGCAACTCCAAATGGGTGAGTGGAGGGGGTATAAATAGCCCAAGGCGTCCAAAGAGCCATTAGCAAAAAGCTGCTGAAATTAGTACCGTCGGATGAACCGCCGCTATACTTTTCCCAGGCGTCGGTTCATCCGGTGCCCTCCACGTCACATGACCGTTGCTTCCCTGCTGACACATTTCATCCGACGCATACACCGACGGTCTTTCTCACATGCCGTCGGTTCATCCGGTGCTGAAGGATTTCTTCCCAAAAACCTTACTGGTAGCTTTTTTGCTGCCGTTGGATGAACCGCTGCTCAATCCCTTGTGTCCATCGGTTCATCCGGTGCTGATGACTTCGCGACCAGAACCTTACTGTTAGAAAACACATGGCCATCGGATGAACCACTGCTACACCGTCGGTTCATCCGGTGCTACTAATTTCTGTGAGCTGACTGTTGCTTGTTCACTTGAATTCATCCGGCGCAACTAAAATGAGGGGCGTCGGTTAATCCGGTGTACTTCAAGTAAACTCCAGTCTTCACGCAGTGTACCGCTTCATCCGGTGATTGCACCAACGCCGCTTCCAACGGTACCGTCGGTTCATCCGGTGCTACTGATTCCTGCAGGCTTGGTCTTTTTCTTCCGCGGTTTTGACCCTTGAAAAATATACTGCTCTTTTCGCAGTTGATCCCGTCTGGCCACCGGGTCCATGGAACCAAGCCTACTTGTCCCTCCAATCCTTCGGAGGCCCCGCAAGGCTAAGACCTTTCGCACTTGTTTTTCACCTTCACCAACGCAAACCAAGCCACAGCCTACATCCACAAGACAAAGCACATCGTCAGTCCACAAAACGTTGTCAATCACTCATCACAACAGAGTGACCATCCACCGGCCGTCGGACACTCTGGTCCTCAATCTCCCCCTTGATGAGTGCATTGACAACACACCACGTAACCAATACATAAAGAAAAGGAAAAATAAAAGATAAACACAACAAACCAAACAAGTAATCCAAAAACCAAACAACACAAACCCTTGATCACTTGCAATCTAAAGTCTCGGTCCCCTAAGGCAAGGGCAACGGCTCAACACAACTGAGACAACCCACAAAAGCTCTCAAAGAGCAAACCAAAACTCACACGGAGCAAACCAACCAAAGCAAGAACTCAGATGACACAAGGAGCTCCCCCTGAACACATGCAACTCCCCCTGAATTAATGCGTGCAAACTTACTGAGCAATCGAGCAGCAGCAACCAAACCGGTCAGGTCGGATTACCAAACCAGTCAGGCCGGTTCTGACACCATCTTCCAAACCGGTCACCAAACCGATCTGACCGATCTCCAGACCGGTTTTCCTGTCAGAAAAACAATGCACCAATGCAAACCGGAAAAGCATGAAAAACCTTCTAAAAACATCCAGAAAACTTTTCCATGCACAAACTTCTCCCCCTTGTTGTTAATGCATGAATCAAGGTATTTCTACAAAATTTGAACTATAGGCTTCTCAAATGGACATAGAGCCATAAAATTTGCTAGGTAAGAGCAAATGAACCACTTAGACTTGACAAAGGTTCAAAAAAGTGTAGCCCTCAAGAATGTTCAGTTGCATACACACAAGTTCAAGCCATGGTTAAAATTGGGATTTTTGAGAAAAAATTCCTCTCATGAGCAAAGTCCTACACATGCACAAAATGAGTTCAAAATAAACTAAATTACCCAAAGATCATGTGAGGACAACATATTTTCATTAAAAGATCATGGAGGACACCCATCAAGCCAATCAAGTCATGTCAAAGCCAGGGAGTCAAAGCTACCATTTAGCACCCATTGTAGCAAATAAGGCATAAAGATGTGATGGAGGACACTTTTCACTCCATATTCATTTTTCTTTCTTTTTCTTCTTTTTCCTCATATTAATTAAGTTAATGGTACATGAAATACCTTTGAGGCAAAAAGAAGCTTATGCTCCTCCAAGATGTGCAAAAGGGGCTAAACATCCATCATGACAAATGGTCTTTGACCCATCCAATCAAAACATGCATCCAAGCATAATCTAAGCATGATATAGCCATTTAAAGCACATAATGAGCATATACAAGCCTCTACTCATGAGAAAGAGCATATTAGCATTTTTGACAACAAAACAAGTTATATCATCATGAATATACAACCGAACTATCAATAGCATAGCCTATCATCCCAAGTATCAATAAAGCACATCCACTAGCTCTAACATAGCATATCATAGGGATCAATGTACATAGGAGAAGCCATTCCTACAAAATACATATGATACAAATGCAATGCAAAGCCATACATCAAGATACAAAGATGACTACCATGGTACATAAAAGAAACATGCATGCTATACATCAAGGTAAACATGTATGATACATATGCTATAAAGTGAGCTCCCAAGAACCAACTCAAAAAGGGCAACACACACCAAGCTCACCCCGTAAACGAGCAAAGGTAGCTTGGTCAAGTGGTTTTGTAAAGATATCCGCCTTTTGGTCTTGGGTAGGGACATGGCTCAACACTATGGTTCCCTTCTCAACATTGTCCCTCAGAAAGTTGTACCTCACTTCGATGTGGTTTGTTCTGGAATGGAGCACTAGGTTTTTGGCTACACTTATAGCACTAGTGCTATCACAAATAAGTGGGATCTGGGTGCACTCCTCACCAAAGTCTCTCATGGTATAGGAAATCCAAAGCAGCTAGGAACAACAACTAGCGGCTGCAACATACTCGACTTCGGTGGAAGATTGGGCTACACTTGACTATTTACGAGAAGACCAAGAGACCAAAGAGGAACCAAGAAACTGGCAAGAACCAGAGGTAGACTTACGCTCCACACGACACCTAGCAAAGTCAGCATTAGAAAATCTGTGAAGTGTGAGTGTCGAGGAGGCAGAATACCAAAGACCAAACTCAGGAGCGTACTACAAATACCTAAAAATCCTCTTGATGGCCTATCGATGTGAAGTCCACGGGGAAGCCTGAAAACGAGTGCACAGACACACACTGAACTGTATGTTCGGCCTCGTTGCCATCAAGTACAGAGGGAGCCGATCATGCTCTGGTACTCCTTCTGGTCCACTGGTTCACCATCCTCGTCCGCAACCAGAGCTATAGTTGTACTCATCGGTGCCGACATGGGCTTCGCATCATTCATGTTGAACTTCCTCAGCATGTCCTTGGTGTACTTGCTCTGGTACACGAAAGTCCCGTGCTTGACTTGCTTGATCTGGAGCCCTAGGAAAAACTGCAACTCGCCCATCATAGACATCTCGAATTCCCTGCTCATGTCATCTGCAAACTTGGCAACAAGGTCATGAGAGGAGCCACCAAAGATTATTTCATCCACGTAAATATGTACAATCAATAGGTCATATCAATTGTGCCCATCACAAGCCCCTTACTCAGCAAAAATCCTCTCAACCTGCCATACCAAGCCCTCGGTGCCTGTTTCAAACCATATAGCGCTCTCTAGAGTTTATACACACGGTGTGGGTATCTCTCACTCTCAAACCCCGGTGGTTGTTTCACATATACTTCTTCCTCTATCACTCTATTCAAGAAAGCACTCTTCACATCCATTTGGAACAACTTGAACCCTTTAGCCACAGCAAATGCTAGAAGGATTCGAATTGCCTCCAGTCTAGCCATAGGAGCAAATGTCTCCTCATAATCTATCCTCTCCTTCTAATTAAACCCCTGAGCAATAAGCGTTGACTTGTTTCTCACAACCATCCCATTCTCACCTTTCTTGTTCTTCCACACCCATTTGCTACCTATTGGATGGCAATTTGGAGGTGGATCGACAAACACCCAAACTTGGTTTCTTTCAAATTTCTCCAACTCCTCATGCATGGAATTCACCCAGTTGCATCATAAAGTGCGCGTCCAATATCTTTGGGCTCAAACGAGGCATCAAATGCAGAGTGAACAAAGTGAGAAGTATTTCGTGACTTCGACCGTGTAGTTCTCTCATTGATGTCACCAATGACCCTCGAAGGAGGGTGATCCACTTGTACATGCCTAGGTGCCTCTCGCCTCCACGACAGCTTACACCCTTGCTTGCGGTACATGTTGATGCGTAGTAGTCAAAGTAGAGGGCCCGACATCAACCGTAGTCGTCGTCGTGGAAGTAGAGGGTACACGATCCGTAGTAGGTACACGATCCTCACCATCTCCATCGCCATCTTCTTCTTCCTCCTCAAAAAGCATCTCAGCCATCTCCTCATCACCTGCACATTCAAAACCAAGAGAGGTACATGGCATTGTCTCGTCGAAGATGACCTCGCAAGTCTCTATGAATTTGTTAGTCTCAAGATTAAGCACCCTATAAGCTCTAGAATGGTTAGCATACCCAAAGAAGATACAATCACTAGATCTAGCCTCAAACTTATCAAGCTTTTCCTTCTTGAGAATAAAACACTTGCAACCAAAGACTCGGAAGTGACTCACCTTAGGAGCTCGGCTATGCATGAGCTCATAACTAGTTTTCTTCTAGAACGCTCGAAGGAAGATCATGTTTGACACATAGCACGTGTTACTCACCGCCTCAGCCCAAAACCTCCTAGGAGTCCTGTGCTCATCGAGAATCGTCCTAGCCATCTCACACAATGTCTGGTTCTTTCTTTCCACAACTCCATTCTAAGGGGGCACATAAGGAGTCAAGTACTGATGTTCAAGACCAAGATCACAGCAAAAGGTGTCAAAACGAGAGTTCCAGAACTCAGAGTCATTATCACTACAGATTGCTTGAATAGTGTTCCCATGCCTCTCATTCTTTAACCTCACGATCAGGTCTCGAACAAAACCAAACGTCTCACTTTTATCCGACAAGAGAAACACCCAGGCATAACGAGAGTAATCGTCCACCACAACCAGGACATACCACTTCCCACCCACCGAGCGAACTCGAGCTGACCCAACAAGGTCCATATGCAACAGCTCTGTCAGACGCTCTGTCATGACAGCAGTCAGAGGTGGATGAGAAGTGGCTACCATCTTGCCATGCCTACAAGGCGCACGAACTAACTACTTCTAAAATCTCAACCTTGGCAATCCTCGGACCAAATCGAGACCACTCAAGCAGGAAAGCAAATCAAAGCTCAAGGGTTCCAACCGCCTATGCCACTTTGACAAATCGGAAGAACCAAACACTAAACACCGTGCAGGACCATCAGACTGAGAGAAGTCAGCTCGAAAGATCTGACCCTCGGGAACGACTATAAACAAGGTCGCCTCGAGAATCAAGCACCTGGAACACACCCAACTTAAACCGAACCTCAAACCCCTCATCAAGCAGCTGAGATACAGAAAGCAAATTGAACCCCAGCGACTTGGCAAGACCAACACGCCTCAGAGAAACCTTCCTGCTCACCTTTACCATACCTTCACCTAGAACTCGTCCCTTACCATTATCCCCAAAAGTGATGTACTCCCTGGTACTCACTGGGGTGAGGCTTGTGAACCACCCCCTATCTCTGGTCATGTGTCGAGAACAACTAGAGTCCAACAGCGAAACGTTCCTTAAGCCTCCCACCTACAAATAAAAAGCAAGGACGAGAATGGGCAAACGACTCAACACTAGGTTAGTACAAAAGGAGTCGAATAAGTGTCGAGCCATTTGCTGAAATGTGGGGTTAGCAACATCCATCCTATCACTCCTACCAAACTTATGACCACCACCACGTTGAACCATCTCACGTCTTGTTAGAGGAGTACTATCACCACGAAAGGAAGAGCGTGGCCCGTACCTCCGCTGAGACTCAAAGATGCGACGATCTCTCCCATCCTTATATCGATCATGAGGTGGAGAGCGTCCAGCAAACAACCCACGACCAAACTCAAACTACCTACCACCTGTACCACGACCACCAGAACCAAATCGATCAACACCATGACCACGAAACCCAAACTGAACACCTCTCTGGGGTGCACCGGTCTGACCGGTGCCCCTGACTGGTCTGACTGGTGCCTCCCTGCCAGCAACATGATCCCGATCAGTGACTCTCCTATCTCCCCAAGCTGGTATAGACCTCACCACAGCCTATCCCCTAGGTAGTGGCATACGAGGCTCAGACACACCATGAGAAGGGTGGTACCTGTCCAAGTTTGCCCACTCCTTAGCCATCCTCTCATCTCTCTTCCTCTTGTAGCAAAACTCACCTACGTGACCATCTCTCCCACAATACTCACAATGGAAGCATACTTGTTTTGGCTTTGGCTGTGGGTTCTCACTGGGTTTCTCTTCCTCGTTCAACTCACCTACGTGACCATCTCTCCCACAATACTCACAATGGAAGCATACTTGTTTTGGCTTTGGCTGTGGGTCCTCACTGGGTTTCTCTTCGTCGTTCTTCTCAGACTTTCCCTCGAACACATTCTCAAGATTGCTCACAAATCTCACCGGTTATTGGAAATTGTCTGTTTTGTGAGGGAACACTGGTGGATCTGGAACAGTGTGAAGTTTGTTTCGTAGGTGATTTGGCTTGGGTGCATACTTGTTTGTGGGTGTAGTTTGTGGTGGCGCTGGGATATCTCCAATCTTCTCCTCACTCTCACCACTACACTCACCAATCTTCTCGGACCCCTAAGCCTGGCCATCAAAGCGCTTAAACGCGGCCATCATCACACTCAACTAAGGCTCATGACCTGACAACCAACTCATCATCTTTCTCAACTCATCATTCTCATCTTGCAAGCGATCAACATAATGTGCAAGTTCCATATTCTTAACAGCATGTAATTTACATTAGAGCAACTCGTAGCAATATGAGCTTTCAACTCAGCCTCTAGAAAAACAATCCTAGCATGTGATTCATCTAGTTTTGCATGCAACACAGGACAAGACTTGCAAGCATCAATCAAACTAGATCTAGACTTCATCTCATCCAACTCACTCCTAGCCAAATCTAGTTCCTCAACTGTGGAGGCATGCTTCTCTTTCAGAACAGTGAAATCAAACAAGAAAACAAAGCAATCACTTGAATCAACCTCATCACTAACCACAGGAGCAGACTTCATAGCATCCAAAGCAAGCATATCATCAAGATGCCTAACTTCTAACTCAGCCACTTTTTCCCTAGCTTCCTCTAGAGAGACCCTAAGCTCTTTGCTCATCTTCTTAGCATCTCTAAGCACACTATCACGATTATCTAGCAATTCATTTAATGTAGCATTCACCTCAAGCAACGAGTCAATGGTGGAGGGAAGTACCTCATCCTCAAAATCGGAGTCCTAGTCGTCCTTGTTGCTCTTCTTACTACCCGAACTGTGTGCCATGCCGTAGAAGCCACCCGCCACCATGAAGCTCAGCCCGTTGAAGTTCTTGCTCATGTGCCCCTTGTGCCTTCCATGGTCTTCATCTTTACTGCTAGAGCTCGACGTGGTGTAGCAGGAAGAAGAAGTGTCGACGTCGCTCGCACCAGCCACCATCGCTTGTTCAAGGTCGATGCTGCATTGAACAACTATTCCAAGAAAAGCGGGGTCAATGCATTTCCTTTGCGTTGTTTTCCTTTCTTTTTTTACTTTTAAGTTTCATGGTTGTTTAAATTAAATGTAAATATTATATTTATTCTTTCTACTGAATTGCTATATGCAGGGGCACTTTGAAGTTCATGTTATTTGCGATGTGAATCCTAATGTAAACAAAGGTGCACGGTCACATATCAACTTTTGGGCAACACCCAAGGGATCAGATATTGCTGGATCTACTCCTATACTGTTCTTTTGGACAAATTCACAAGTTTCATCGGGTAGCACTTTGATCTGTGGCATGTGGCTGAATGCAAGCAGTTTGAGTTCATGTTTTAGTTAACTATCGCATCAACTACAAAAGTGCTCAAGGCAAATACATTTCAGTTCTTGGGTTGTACATACAACACAAGCTTGGGTTGTACAGGAAGTAATGACAGATACAATTGATATATATCACATTCTAGAAAATAAACCAGCACAGGTGTCAGACCCACCAACAATTATGATGCAAATAATAGTGGAGCACATACAGCACTGCATTCAGACAGTTTCATGGACAAAGTTGAGTTTTTGACGATCGACTTAACAGAAGATAATTTCCTACACAGACAAACACTAATAACAGCACACTCCAATCATCATAAACATGCCCAACATCAGCCTAGATTCATAGTAAGAGTCCTTCACAATTCACTATCGTCAAACAGAGTACATTAGCAAGAAAGAAGCATTGCCATGAGGAAGATGAAGGATCCCCGCCGGCCGAATCAAACAAAGGTGGACACTATGCAGGAGGAAAAGGAAATCCTTCCATGGACGGTGACGAGCTGGGGACGCCACCTCCGAACCCATCAATGGTGAATGGTGTCACTGCCGGGAGGGTCGTCGCTGCCGCTCCACCACGTCCGCGTGAGGTAACCGAACGCCACAACCGAGAGAACGGGCCGTGGCTGAGCCGTCACCACGACCTGCCGCTGCCGCCGCCCCGAAACCGCGACCTAGGGTTTGGCTTGCCGCCGTTACCGCCGCACCCAAGGCCGGAGCTGTCGATCCGTCTTTCCTCTCCGTGTTGAGCCAGCCGTTGACATCAATCCGTCTTTCCTCTCCGTGCTGAGCCAGCCGTTGACATCACGCCGCACCCTACTCCGGCGAGAATAGTGCAGCGGCGAGAAGAGAGAGGCGACGAGGAGGGCAAAGCAGATGCGGCACAAGAAGATGCGAGCTTTTGGCGGGGAGGCTTGGCAGGGAAAGGAGCCACGCGGGAGGGAAAGAATTGGCGGGGAAGGAGGAGGCGGGCGGGATACGGCGTGCGTGGCGACGCCATCCTACAGTGCGTCGATGCGTGACGCGCGGGCCGTCAGTAGGAGCTAGCGGGGGGTTTTTCGCAAAGAACCACTTTACATACAAGACATATAGACGGGCTATACATGCCCTAAGATATGGAGCTTGAAGGGACGGATCTTCTAAGCTGCTGGATGATGAATGTCAGAATCTTCAGAATGCACTGTTTTGTGAATCGATGACTATATTTCGGTGATAATTTGTTTGAGAGAGTAAGGTTGATGCATCATGCATGATATGTGCTTTTGTTAATGATAGGTATGTACCGCTAGAATTCTGTTGACAAGTTTGCTGGGCATTGAAATGGATCAGTAGGCATCTTGGCATATCAGAAAATCATGCATTGCCTCCACAACTATCTAGTCAATTTAAAGAATTTTGTATACCACAACGATACCTTTAGTGCAAGATATTTGCGTCTGGTATTTCTTTATGCATTCTTTGGGAGATTAGCAAAAATAAAATCAAAATCTACAACACAATTTATCTCAACACAAAAACCAGAGGTAGAGAATGTACAGGCTTGTTATTCTGAAAAATTCACATAGTCTGAACTGAAATGAAATCATAGATGGTGATCCCAAACATTGACGAAAAGCTCCACAGATGCCACAACCATAGATGCCACAGATCCCAAACATATGTTAACGTCGTTGTATGTGGCTTTATGTACAAAACCCAAGTTGGCGACGCATAGTCCTATAAACGCATGCAGGCCTGTTTAGCAAGGCTCCAACTCCTACTAAAAGGCTACAACTCCTACTAAAATGGCTGACTGAGACAACACAATCATTTAAGGCCAGTAAACCGTGCACCCTCATTTTGTCAGAAAGAGCCTACCATTCCCTCGTTTGGACTCAGAAGCACTTTAAACAGCTGTGAGCGCGACTTCAAAGTTCAAACAAATGCTGTACCATCATTGAGTATTTGAGTTTCTTCCTACTGATTTTGGTACAGCAAAAATTGTTGCGGGTTCAGCCTTTTGATTGAAATTAGAAATGTAAATTTATAATTAATTCTTAACTCTACTTCCATAGAACATGAGACTAAGTTGCAACATTGGATGCTGCTGGCCTGCAGCATCCAAGCTGCACCGCAATACAGCTTTCTTCCCGATTGAAGTGCATCTACCCTTGTAGTATATCATTCAATGGAGAGGAAAATTCAACACATGCCTTAATACACGAAGTGACTCAAAAAGCTCCAACTAGAACAGTTTTTCTCGTGTTTCCTTCATGATTATGCAATCATCAACGAGAGAAAAACTACACAGACTAAGTATGCCACCTAGCGGTGAGAAGAAGCAAGTTGGGGTAGGCTAGAGTTGAAACCCAACAAGAACCACAACTCAGGGTTCAGACACATGAATAGCTGTTGTTTTCCAAGCACTCCTATCTAGGGCTAAAACAGAACACGAAACAGAAACATAATCATTTACCAAACCCACAAAACAGAGCACAAGGCTAATGTAATTAAGCTGAAAACCCAATCACCTGGCCATTTCAAAAGAGGTCGAGATGGAAATCCACTTTGAAACTCTTGTGCTTCAAATTGTACACTTTATTAAGAGGAACTGAACATATAGCAGGGAGCTCCATTCCCTTTTCATTATATATAAGTATTGATAAATCGATTTGTCAGTACCACATCAGAGTTGAAATGAAGCTACTAGTGGAACAAAGGCATTGAGCATAATTCAGTTAGTCAAAACTCAAAACTGCTACTGTGTTAATGTACTGTAAAGCACTAATGGTATGCTTTTAAATTGCAGAAATGTCACTGAGCCAATCCCTTGAGCATAAGCAAAAATTGAGCACTTATTTTAACAGAGTTAAGATATCAATTAGTAGAAATTTGTTAGCTTATAGTTACCTCAGCACCGTATGTGAATGCGCTACCCCAACTTGACGCCTAGTTGCAAAAATTATGCTGTTGCTAATATGTGAATGCGCTGCCTGTTGCTGATTCTGAAAACTAGGCAGCGCATTCACATATTAGCAACAGCATAATTTTTGCAAGGAACTCATTATTTTTCCCTTGTTAATTAATTGAAAAAAAGAAATCATTTGAACTCCAAACACTTGATCTATCACCCTAGCCGCCTCTAGTATTTCCCAATCGCAAGAAAACTAGTTAGAGTACAGGAACCACATACGCATATCCTCCGTCCTGCAGAAAACCTGACGCCGCCGTCATCAGCCGAAGAAGTCCTGGAGGCCATGGCCGGCGACCACTGCGGTCGGTGAGCTCAGCGAGGAGCGCATTGATGGTTTGCTTTTAAAATGCAGAAATGTCACTGAGCATAATAAAAATGGAGCACTTAGTTTAACAGAGTTAAGATATAAACTGCCAGTAATCTGTTAGCATGTAGTTACCTCACCACTGTATAGAGATTCAGACTAGTTTTCTGAATCAGCAACAAGGTTGTGCCCATTCACTGATTAGCAAGAGCACAATTCTCAACAAACTCATCATTTTTTCGTTGTTAATTAATTGATGAAAACATACATAATTTGAGACCAACACCTGATCATCTATCACCCTAGCAGCCTCTAGTATTTCCCAATCGCAAGAAAACAGTAGTTACAGAGTACACGAACTACATACGCCTTTGTTCTGAAGAAAACCTGACGCCGCCGTCGTCAGCCGAAGAAGTCCTGGAGTCCGCGGCCGGCGAAGACGCGGTCGGAGAGCTCGGCGAGGAGCGCGTTGACGGAGAGCAGCGCGACGGTGGAGCCCGCGATGACGCCGAGCACGACGCCGGTGGTGCCCACCACCTTCCCGGGCGCGGGCCCCTCGATATCCGACATCTCCTGCGCCACGCCGGCCCACCACCCGCCGCCGCCCTCGGCGGCCTCCGCCTCCTTCCGCGCCCGCATCACCTCCTTCAGCTCCGCCGCCACCTCCGGGCTCTTCTCCCCGGCCGACGCTCCCTCCGCCTCCGTGCTCTTCTCCGCTCTTCCATCCGCCGCCCCCACGGACGGTGCGGGCTCTTGCTCTTGCTCCTGCCCCTTGTTGCTGGTGGTATCCCTGGAAAAGGCGGCGAGGCGGTGGCGGTGGAGGCGGCGGCCGGGGAGGGAATAGGAGAGGGAGAGGGAGACGGAGGGAGTGCGGAGGGTAGAGAAGGAAGGGCGCGCGACGGGGTGCGGTGGGCCCGGGGCGAGGAGGCTGGTGAACGTGGTGGTCGGCGCGAGGAGGCTGGGGAACGTGGTGGTCGGCGTGGCCGCCATGGCTTTCCGGTTCTCTAGTTCAGCGGCTGGGCTCGACGGGGACCCTCGCGGCGTCGGCGGATAAGAGAAGGGGATGATTCGGATCGCTCGTCGGGCCGCAGGGCTAGAGCAGCTGTCCGATCAAGATCCGACGGTTGATATTGGTAATGCCCTGGGTTGAGAATAATCCAATGGTACATGCCCACTTAGCCGGGCCCCGTCAGAATGTGGCCAAGTAGCTATAGATTCATCAACAAACCAATTTCTACAATTTTTCTGATTGTCTTCATTTCAAATCAACAAACCAATTATTACTCTTTCTGTTCTTTAATATATGACATTTAGAATAAGCAAATTAGTTCATTTTTGAATTATGTTAGACGTCATCTCTCTATACTCTAAAAAGAGTGAAGTTATTCTTCACGTTTCGTACGTCAATTCGCTTGGTACGTCATTGTTCCGCTCCCTGCGTCCGCACGTCCGCACCTCCGCCTCCTCCCTATGGCCCACTGCACCCCTCCGATCCGTCTCACTGCCCGCCCTCCTCCTTACCCCGTGTCGCCGCTGCCCGCACCTCCTTTCCTTACCCCGCGTCCGCAATGTTGAGATTACACTCGACCACGAGTTGCGCTCGCTGCGGTCGGTCAAGCCACCGCTCAGTGCTCAGTAGCAACACATGGGTGGGGCCCGCTGCCTTTCCTCTACACTACACCCAGCCCCACCCGCATCCTTTTCTGTCACCGTCACAGTTATCTTCCCCTCTTCTCTTTCTCCTACTCTCTAGATCCAGCCGTGATGGGCGGAGGTGCGCGCGCCCGGCGGCCAACTCCCATGGGAAGCAGCGGCGCGCTCCCGGTGGTGAGCTCCCCAGGGTAGGAGCGGCCCGCTCCCGATGGCGAGCTCATCCCCGTGGGAGCAGCAGTCCACTCCCGGTGGCGAGCACCTCGGAGGGAGCAGCAGCACGCACGGCTAGCTCCCCTCGCGGAGATCCAGGCGGGGCGTCGCCGGGAAGCGGCGGCGACGGCGGATCCCCCTGGCCGCGGCGGCGAGCTCCCGGGGAGCGGGGAAAATCTTTTTTTTGTTTTTTATACTTTTTCCTTACAAATTTTCTTCAAAACTTTTTCGTTCTTTCCTTTTGAAGATTTTCAGAATTTTGTTTGGTTCTAAATTTTCTGCAAAATCGTTTCCACATAATTTTTTCTTAAGTTTTGCCAGAGATATTTCTGAAAAAAATTTCGACAAAGTTTCTGAAAATTTATTTGCCGTGTAAAACATCTTCAAAAAAATTTGTCTGGAATTTTGTTCTAGATTTCTTACAAATCTTTTTTCTGATATTTTTCTCTAAAATTTTGCTTCAGTTTTTGTCAAAAAAAATTGATGCAAAAGTTTCTCGGAAAAATATTTTCCAGAAGTTTTTATTTTCGAAAGTTTTCCTAAAATATTTGTCAAAAACTTGTTTATTTTTTGTCAAAATATTTATAACCAAACATTTGGTTTACTTTTTTTTTGGCTTGCGCTGGTGGGCCAATGGGCGTCGCCCACCGTGCTGGTAACATCCCACGCGCGCGACCGGTTGCGGGGACCACACACAGTGTCCCGGTCGGAAATTGACCGGACGGAGCAAAACTTACGGGCGCCCGTAAATTAGACTTGCCCCCCCGCGTCGTCGCCGTCCGCCCCTCCTCTCCTTTCCCCGCGACGCCGCCGTCTGCGGCCCTCCTCTCTCTCCCCGCGGCATTGCTGCCTGCCTCCTCCTCTCCCCGCGACGCCACCGATCCGTTTTTGCCGTCCCCTTTTTTCTGGTGAGATCCCATTGCCCATGCTACCCCTCCGGCCATCGTGCCACAAGGATGTGGCGGCCGGGGCGGTCGGGATCCGCCTCTCTGCAGCGAGGTTACGGAGCTGGGCTGTTGACGAGAAGGTGCGAGTGATTAATTGATGTGTATTTTCATTTCCCCATGCTATGTGCAGATCTAATGTCCATGAATTGGTTATGATCTATGGAAGTATTCGATTGATTATTCTGTTCCTTCCGCAGGTGGCGACGACGCTCACAGTACCTCAGCCCGTCGGCCTCTCCGGCCTCATCAGGCGACGCCGCCGCCGCCGCCCAAGTCCGTCAGGGCCTCTCTGTCCTCTGCAGGTTGCGAGCTGTGCCTCTGTCTTCGATTCTTCCTCTCCGATTTCATCAACTTGCCATTGCCAGCATTAACCGCCGGTCTCTCCGGCCTCAGCAGGCTGCGAGCTTGGCAAGGTACCAATCCGAAACATATCTACTTGCCTTCCTAACGTTGCACGTATATATTTCCTTTTTAGTTTTTTTATGTATCTTCAGTATCTGTTTTTTTTTTTTGGCCTTTCATGTTTATGTAAGTGACTGACTTGGTTCAGAGTACTTAGTATTTCTAATGTGCGTTTAGTTGTTAGAAATTAGGATACATGTCTTGAATTATATATTGGTCTCTTGCATGTATTCAAGTTTTATTTATGGATTTCTTTTTCTTCAATATTGATGTTTGTCACCAGGGTTACATGGTGAATGACTAACTCATAGATTATTATGGTGGAAAAGGATGGTGGTTGCATTCCATTCAAAGTTACACCTGTCAAATACTATCAATGAAGTATTGCCCGTGTTTGGATGGAAGGTAGAAAATTTTTCACCTAAGGAATCTTCCATGCATGAAGTAGTAAATGAAGTCTATTTGAAAAATCTTTTCACAAATGAGTGTAACTTTGCGCGACGAATCTAATAAGCATAATTAATTAGCAATTTGCTACAGTAATGCTACAGTAATCGTTCTCTAATCATGTGGTCAAATGCCTCATTAGGTTCGTCTCGCGATTTTGCTCGGAGTTGTGAAGATAGTTTTGAAACTGACTTTATTTAATACTCTTAATTAGTGGTCAAAGTTGCATTTAATAGGAGGTGAAAAAGTTTTCACCCCCTACCAAACACGGGCATTGAAAGCCATGTCCTGATTGGTCCAAAGCACCATTGTTGGGTATTGGACATGGGATCACCACTCCCTTCTATGGCGCGGCAAATGCTAAAGAGAGAGTAACATGTTGTAATAATGGAGATTAATTCTTCATGGTTTGGTACTGAATGAAAGGTACTCAGTAGCTTTCGGGGAATTGCCTTTGTGTTGGTGTGTTGTAGGATTGGTGCCTGCTATCATGTAGCAATGCAAATTGAAACATTAATATTTTAAGAATCCATTTAGGTAGTGTTGATGTCCTGTGCAACAAGTTTGATAACTTAACTGATGTGATGCAGGTCTAGACAATTTCTTCTGGGTTCTGTTTCATAATTTTTTCAGAGCATACGAATGTTACAGCAGTTCATTTTATGGCCAATAACCATTCTCTTCTAAGTGCCTCACTTGATGAGACCATCCAAGTGAACTGCAGGTAAGAGTGGGGAAGTAAATATGTGCTGGAACACACTTGATTCATTTGAGGTGTGTGTAAACCGCAACCTTTTTCTCCTCCACATCTTTCATGCATCTTATGCTTTACATCATCCCATTTCCTTAACAATCAAAACATTTTCATACATATATTTGTTTTGTCAATGAAAATGGGTCGATTGTTATATGTACTCTATGGCCATGAAGGACCACTATATGGTCTAATGTTTTCACCAATCAATGTAAAACATAATGCCTTGTTGTACTTTGTTTCATTTCTGCTTTCCAGAACTACAATTAGTTGGGGGGAAAGGCAATACTTCTGACTTCCATTTTTGTTACATTTTTCATGGAAATTAACTTGGCTTTGTTTAGTAGGCTATTATGGCTTCATCATCATGGGACAAAACTATTCACCTTTGCCATGTATTTGAGAGCAAGGGAGTAGTGGAAACTTTTCAGCACTCACAAGGTGTTCTAACTCTAGCTTATCGACCTGATGGAATGCATATAGCATGCAGTACTTTAGATGGCTTAAACCATTTTGGGACCCATCTGATGGTTTGTTGATGTATATTGCTGGGGACGCCTCATGACTGACCGGAGATCTTCTAATACAATAGGAAAGTACTTCACTGCATTGTGCTATTCTGCTGATGGATGTTATATTTTTTTTTTGAAGCGAATGAATGTTATATTTTAGCTGGAGGAAACACCAAATACATTTGGATGTATCGTTCCGCCATCTTTTCAGACTTTTTGTGAAGTTCCAGAACTGTAATTACATTTCATGTCACTGGAGCGGAAACTACGATGCCGAGGGGAGGTTCCATAGAAGTTCAGGATGAGTCTTGTCGGGGACTCGGGGTTTGTTACCGTCGGCAAGTAAATTTATAAGAACGTGTATTCGGATCCGCACGGTTGCACAGGAGACACTCGGGATTATACTGGTTCGGACCTCCGGAGAGTAATACCCTACGTCCAGTCTGAGAGGGAGTGTTCTTTATGCTCAGGAGTTTGTAGTAGGGGGTACAAACAAGTCGGGAGAGGGTTTCGAGCCCAAGTCCCTGGCGTGTAAGTGGTTCTTGTAGCATGATTCTGCGTACGTGAGTGTGTGAGCATCTGTGGAAATGCAAGAGATGAGATATCGATACTAAGTGCGTGTGGGGGTGGAAACGAACGTGTCCTTGCAAGTGCCCCATTCCTCCCCTTTTATAGTCACAAGGGAGAGGTTCAGGGGGGTTGTATCGAGGGTGTAAGCTGGTCTACAGCGTAGGACGTCCTCCTCCGCGTCGGGCTGTCAGGCGGAGCGGCAAAGAACTGTTACGATGCCTCAGGTGACGGAGTAGGTCTTCCTTGAGTCGTGCGTCCCAAGTAGTTGTTCCTAGGGCTTCCCGCACCCTTCTCCGAGTAGTTAGTCGGGTACGGGAAGTAGGATCTGTATCCTACTCCTGTCAGCGGATCAGGGATTTGTCTTTTCCGGGTACTGTGGAAATGGAGTGGTCTATTCCACGGCGTTCGAGGGATAGGGGGTGGCGTACACTGTGCCGTTCGTGGTACGACACGTGCTGCCTCGTTCGCGGAGCTGCAGACGGATCCGCCCTCTAACACCAGATCGACCTGGTCAGGGTGGACCGACGCGGAGGGGGCAGCACGTGGCGAGGAGAGGGTCGTCACGCCTGGATATTACGGGATCCGGACGGGGCCTGTGTACCCACAGCCTTGGCGATGAAGTCTGGAACTAGTCGGAGGCGATGAAACTACTCGTGCGAGTAGGTGGTCTATGCCACACCTTCCGATGCTTAGGACGTAGCGTGTACTATGCAGTTCGTGGCTCAGCACTTCTCACGTCGTTCGCAGTACGATAGCCACTGTGCCGTTCGTGGCAGGGTTTGACGGATCCACCTCCTGACACCGAATCCACCAGGCCCGGGCGCGACGCTGCGATGGAGCGGACGCGTGGCGCTGCGCTGCGCGGGGGGTCGTGCGCGGAGATCCCGGGATCTCGATCAGGAGGGGCCCACGCACCCTTTGCCTTCTGCGCGAAGCCCGTGCAGGTCGGCGACGAAAACTACTCGTGCGAACAAGTAGTCGGGCACGGGAAGCGGAGACTACTCGTACGAGTAAGTAGTCGGAGGCGGAGGTGAAACTTGTCGTATGGGCCACCAGGTACTCAGAGGATAAGGCGCTGGTGGCCGTGGGCCACCCGCCTTCCGGCCCATGACGGAAACAGGTCGTACGGACTCTCGGGTACTCGGGGGCTTCATACTCGTTGTATTAGCCGTCAAATTACATTGTACGTGGGTCCGTACTGCATTTTTTAAGGGTCCTGGTGGGCCCTGGTCCATGGCCTCGTCAGTAGCCCCCGAGCCTGGTGAGGGAGTCAAGGACTCGCTCCCAGGCTCAATTGCCACGGAGACGAGGAAGCCAGTCGTGTTTTCTCCGACGGGGACGCGTGAGCGGACCCGCGGGTAGTAGCCCCCAAGCCCAAGGACAAGTCGGAGACTTGTGCGTGGGGTTAAATGTTGAACTCTTGATTTTGGGGAAGTTTGTTGCTCGCTTCGCAGCGTGCGCCGCGGGATGAATGGCGGAGATCTCGCGCCGGTTGTGAGATTTGTGGGCCCTGCTCTGGATTACGTGGCGGCATAGTCGTGGGCGGTTGACAGTAGCAGGCACGCCTTTTGAGGGGCGACCCTTCGGTGAGTGGAGGACGTGGCCCGAGGCAGTCCGGGCATTAACTGCTAGGGGGGGGCAATAATTTCTCCCCTTTTTATAACGCGGCCGCCGGCTAAAATCCTTCCCTTTGCTCCTTCTTGTGCACTTCACCGCCATCGCTTCTGCCTTTGCTTCCACACCCGCCGCGCGCTAGCCACTGCGCCCTCCTCGCCTTCAATTGCGAACTAACTCCGCCAACCGCCGCCACCACGGCCGCCGCTATGTCGAACTAGGCGTCCTCAATGGCGACCTGGTCTAAGCTCGACCGTCTCGCCGCCGACGGCATGCTGCCGCCGCTGACCGAAGCGGAGGAGTGGAAAGTTCCCGGAGCTGCCCTCGGAGGATACGTGGTCTCGTTCGTGATCTTCCACGAGCGCGGCTTCTCCGTTCTGGCGGGGTGGTTCATCCGCGCCGTCCTCGAGGAGTACGGACTCGAGCTCCACAACTTTAACCCGAATGGCGTCCAGCAGATGGCGGCGTTCGAAGCCCTGTGCGAAGGGTATTTGGGACAGGGAGCCCACTAGGACCTGTTTCGATACTTCTACAAGTTTGTCTGCCTGAAGGATGATGGCACCGCGGCGGCGATTGGGTGCGCTGGGCTCCACGGGAAGCAGGGGAGGCTGGATGAGTACATTCCTACCTCCTTGACAAGCTCCAACAGTAGGTGGCACCGAGATTGGTTCTACCTCAAGAACGATCTCGAGAACCCGCTGCCCAGGTTCACCAACCGCTGGTACGACCGGACGCCGGCGAAGTAGAAGTACGGGCCGGAGAAGAAGGATCAACCCTGGTTCCTCAAGGGCGCCCTCGACGCCCTCAAGATACTCCGCGACAACGGGGTGGACTTCATCACCGTGATTGGTGGCTACCACGCAAGAGGGATCGTCCCGCTCCGTCGCCGCGCCCTGCGCCTTTCTCAGATGACAGACGACCAGGCTCCCTTCGTGGGGACGGTGCAGGCTGACCCCTGCCCTCGATGGACGAGGTCCAGCACCGGGTGACCTAGGCTACTGGGGTCACTCATTTGTTCTGGCCGCCGCCGAACGCGCTGCCGATGCTTCCTTCTCCGACCACCGCGGCCCTGGTACGCCTTTCTCGAATTCTTTTCGATTTGTTTTCTGTGACTGTGGGTGATGACTTTCTTGTGTCTGCCCAGATGGCGTCGGTGCGCATCCTCGCCTCGCGTCCTTCGCTGGAAGAGGATCGGGCGCTCACTCAGGAGATCGCCGCGCGGCAGCAGCGGCAGGGGGAGCGCAGGAGGGCCCATCAGCAAAAGGAGATTGACAAGCGTTCGAGGAACGACGGCCGGGCTTCGCGTCGGCGTGCCGGAGAGGCCAACGTATCCGAGAACGAGGACCCCTCGTCGCCGCCGCCGAACACGGACGAGGCCGAGTCCGAGTTCGAGTGGACCAACGACGAGGTGGTGGCGACGTCGCAGCCACGCGGCGGGTCAGTGCCTGCCTCGACCACGACTGGTGCCGGCTCGAGCTAGCAGGAGCCGGCTCGAGCCAGTAGGCGCCGCTCTCGTCTTCCCGAGCAGATCGGTCCGGGACGAACGGCCGCACCTCCCAGTTGGGCCACTGTGAACGGAGTAGGAGTTCTCCGCGGCGTAGAGATCCTACTCGCCACACATCGAGGCGCGACACCTCACACCACCACTCTTTGCACCGGAGGTCACATTCGCCCTCGGCGCGCTCGTCACGGGAGCGACGGAGTGCGCCGGGGGTTTCCTCTCCGCCCGCGGCCCAGAGCGGGGGGCTGGCCCCATCCCTGCGGCGTCTTCCGTCAATTGTCGTTGCCGGGGGCGGCGCGACACCCTCTCCGACCTCTGCTCCGTCTACAGGAGCAAAAGGGCAGCGTCTCCCCTCAACCTGACTTTTGGCTCCAAGCGGCCCCGCCATATCGCAGAGAGGTAAGCTCCGAGTTGCGATCTTTTGACCATCTCTCCATATTCATGGGAAGTGTGCCTATTGCTTGTCGTCGTTGTGACATTCTTCTCGTTTCAGGGTGCCCGACCGCAGTACCCTGAGGCCGGCACTTGTGAAGTCATTACGCCGCCCGGCTCAGGTGGTCGGGGATACGCCGCCGTCGGGCGGTCCGCCGCCCTCCCTCCAGTCGGGAGTGGCAGCTGAAGAGACAGGAGGGTCCGGAACCCAGGAGATGACAGTCGCACCGCGGGGAGCTGGGAGCCCATCTTGCAGCGACCTGTCGATGGGCATGATGGGTTTGGGGGGTGAGGCCCCCACGGAAGAAGCGCTCTCGGCACACACGGCCGAGTTAGCAAGGTGCCTGTCAGGCCTCCCGGAGCAAACTCCAGAAGACCCTGCTCCTGAGGCGCAGGTGGGCGGCGCTGAACAGTCGGCCCCCGAGTCGTTGATGGGGGCGGGGGACGACGCCGCAAATGTTGAACGGCCAGCCCCCGAGTCATTCGAGGGGACGGGCAGTGCCGCAGCGGGCCCCGAGACCCCAGCCCCCGAGTTGCTAACGGGAACGGGGAGCGCTACAGCGGAGGTGGAGACGGACACCCTTGACTCCGAGGAGGCCCCTGTTGCGGCGGTCATTATTGTGACCGAGGAGGCCGTCCCGATTTCGTCGGCCGCCGCATCGGACGCCACTCCCCGGCCGAGCCCTGCGGAAGTGGTTGTCATCCTGGAGTCACCCTCTCCGGTCGCCTCTCCCGTCGCGGTGTCGGACGAACAGATGCCACCTCCGACCTCGGAGGTCGGGGAGAGCTCGAGGGGACCGGGGCCGACTACATCGACGGTGGAGGAGGAGACGGAGGTTTCGCCGCTCTGGCTGGTGCCTGTCTCGCGAGTTCAGGCCTCCGTCGGCTTGCACGTTGACGGCGACGCGGAGCTCCTGGCCCATCGAAACTTGGAGCGAGGCCTGCGCCTGAGCGAACTGGCGCTGCGTCAATCGGAGCGGGTGATTAGGGAGCTGGTCCTACCCGCCTCGAGGGTCAGTCATAGCCCTCGTTTTCCACTTTTTTGATCTCCGTGCTTGTTTTCTCGTCTTCCTTGACCGTGAAGCTCATGTGTGGTCTAGGAGCTCGTCGGGCGCAATGACGACAAATCACGGGCCTTCGAGGCGCTCCGCGCGGAGAAGACCCAGCTGGAAGCGCAGCTGGCGACGACCTGTCTCGCGGTGGCGGCCAGGGAGGTTGACCGAACGGCTGAGCGCGCGACCCTCGAGGGGAGGGCGAAGGCTGTCGAGGACCGTGCGGCCGCGGTGCAGGCGGAGAAGGCCGCCCTGGAGGAGAAACTGGCCGCGGCAGAGCATGCAACGGCGGAGCTGCGTTCCAACGCCGAGACCGCTGCTCGCGCCGCCCGCCAAAAGAAGACGGAGCTCTAAGCCAGGGCGGGCCAGGCCGAGTCCGACCTCCAGATGGCCCGCGAGAGGGTGACCGTGCTTGAGGCCCAGATTGGCAACATCAGCACCGAGAAGGGCCGACTCGAAGAAGTCGCCCAGAAGCGTGAGGAGGAGATCGTTGGTGAGTACCTCACGACCTGTTGCCTTTGCATTTTGCTCGCATGTGGTTACTTGATTCGTGACGTTATCTCATTTATTGGAGTGGACAGCTCTCCGCGTGGCCCGCACCGACTTGGAGAAGAAGGTCGCGGATCAGGAGAGCGCCGCAGCCACCCGCCTCGTCGAGAACGAGAAGTTGGTGGAGCTTGCTCGTGAGGCTAATCAAAGACTCAACCGTAAGAGCCATGTCCCCTTCATGCTTTGCCTTCTTTGAATCAAGATGTCTTTTGCTAACATTGGTCCCTTTTTTCCTTCAGAGGTCATGGCAGAGCTCGAAGAAGAGCAGAGACAGCACGGGGCGACCCAGTCCAACCTCACGCAAGTGCAGACGATCCACGACAGGATGGCGATGGTAATCACCAAGGCTATGGACGAACATGGGGTTCCTTCCGACCTCAACATGAAGGAGCGTCTGGAACTGGCCGTCTCGACAGCTCGCCGGCAGTCAATGGATGTGGCTCGCGACATCGTCCGCAAGGTGGTGGCCATCTTCCTGTCGCATTATCCGGAAATGGACACGGAGCTGCTGGGCCAAGGATGGTGTCCGGGTTACGACAACGACAAGTACGACCGCATCGAGGAAGACGCCGTCGACTTCGCTCAAATTATGATGAAGCATGCCCTCCACGACCTGGGCCTGTGAGGATGGAAAAAACAGAGTCGCCTCGCTGAGGCTTTTGATTATGCTAGTGTTGACTTGTAATAAACATATGGATCGAGTACTTGTGGCAAACTCGTGGGTCAAATACCCATTTTTATTTCAAGTTAAGCATTTCGTTTGTTCGTTAACCTTCTCCCGAGTAGTTAGGGAATTTGTGAGCCCAAGCGGTGTAGCTTAAGACCTTGCTGGCGGTGTCTTGCTCCGTAGCCGCGGGGGCGTAGGAACCTGGCGACTCGACCGGGCTTGGTTTTGAAGCGGTACTACTTGGGCGGGCAGCCCCCGAGTACTTTTGAGAAGGATAGGTGTGTGCATATGTTTGCAAACAAGAAAACTCTTCGGAGTTCATAGCTTAGACGGTTACCCAGCAACCTTTCGAGGGGGCGAGTGAATCGACAACTTGAGGTCGCGAACTTTGCTCGTGGGTCTTTATACCGTAGCCGTGGGGGTGTAAGTACTCGGGGCCCGGACGAGTGCAGGTTTGTAACCGCTAGGGCCGTCGTTCATCTCCCTCTAAGGAGTACAGGCGTACCGTGACGATCATACGAGAAACCGTAGACGATTTTTGATCGAAAAAAGAGGTTTCGAAACGTGCGAGGGAGGGGTGTCGTGGCCCCGGGTAGCCCCCAAGCCCATGGACAAGTCGGAGACTTGCCCATGGGATGAGACAAGCATAAAAGACATTTTACTCGAGTAAAAGATGCAAGCTTGAGGAAGATATCATCTTACGAAAGAAAGGAAGTAGCTTAGAGCTCTTGCATTATCATAAGATAAAGTAAAGGAAATACTTAAGGGTAAAAACGGCGTAGCTGCTCTATGTTCCAGGCGTTGGAGATAACCCTGCCGTCCTCGTACTTGAGCTTGAAAGTTCCCAGACAGAGTACTTGGTCGACGATGAATGGACCCTCCCATGGTGGTGAGAGCTTGTGTCGCCCTTCGTTGCTTTGAACTCGTCAGAGGACAAGGTCGCCGACTTAGAACTCGCGTTCCCGTATATTTCGCTCGTGGTAGCGACGTAGAGCTTGTTGATATTGTGCCGAGTGGAGGAGAGTGACGCTGCGCACCTCGTCCAACTGGTCGATGGCGTTTTCGAGGGCGACCTGGTTGCCTTCTTCGGTGTAGGCTTGAACCCGTGGGCTGCCGTAGTCGATGTCCGTCGGGAGGATTGCCTCCGACCTGTGGACCAGGAAGAAAGGCGTGCAGCCAGTAACCCGACTAGGCATGGTGCGTAGGCTCCACAAGACGGACGAGAGCTCTGCGGCCCACGTTGCCCGAAACTTCTCGAGACGCTTGAATATCCGCGGCTTCAGACCTTGCAAGATCATGCCGTTGGCCCTCTCCACTTGCCCATTGGTCCTCGGATGACTGACAGCGGCCCAGTCCACGCGGATGTTGTTGTCATCGCAGAACGTGAGGAATCTCTTGTCGGTGAATTGGGTACTATTATCGGTAATGATAGAATTCAGAATCCCGAAGCGGTACATGATATCGGTGAAGAATGCAACGGCCTCCTCGGAGCGGACATTAGTTATGGGCTTGGCCTCGATCGACTTCGAAAACTTGTCGATGGCGACGAGCACGTGGGTGTAGGCCCCGGGTGCTTTTCTTAGAGGTCCGACCATGTCTAACCCCCAGACCGCGAAAGGCCAGGTGATAGGAATGATTTGTAGCGCTTGTGCCGGGAGATGAGTTTGTCGTGCGTAGAATTGACAACCTTCGCAGCTGCGCACGATCCGAGTCGCGTCGACGACTGCGGTTGGCCAGTAAAACCCTTGTCGGAAAGACTTCCTGACAATGGTCTTTGGGCCGGCGTGATGCCCGCACGTGCCTGCGTGAATTTCTTGTAGCAGCTCCTTGCCCTGATCGGCCAGGATGCAACGCATGAGTATGCCTTCAGCACCTTTTCATCGGAGCTCGCCGTCGACCAGTTTGTACGACTTGGCCATGCGAGCGATCCGTCGAGCCGTCTCCTTGTCGGGCGCCAATGTTCCTTCCACCATCCACTCGAGGATCGGGATCCTCCAGTCCGGGTCCTCGAGGTTGGGCTCTCGTACCTCGTCAATCTCTATGACCCCTTCTGTCGATGGCTCTAGCGACTTGTCCTCCTCGGAACAGACGGACGGCTCGTACTGGTCGCTGGCGAAGACCCCGTGTGGGACGGGTTTTCGATTTGATGCCGCCTTGGCGAGGGTATCTGCGGCCTTGTTGTAATCTCGCAGCACATGATTGAGCTCGAGCCCATGAAACTTGTCCTCCAACTCGCACACCGCCCGGCAGTACGCGGCCATTTTCGGGCTTAGACAATTCTTCTCCTTCATTACCTGTCCTACGACCAGGTCGGAGTCTCCCCTGATCTTGAGGCGTCGGATTCCTAACTCGAGGGCGATTCGGAGGCCGTTGATGAGCGCCTCGTACTCCGCGACGTTGTTGGAGGCCGCAAAATTCTGTCGGACCATGTACTCCATACGCACGCCCAGAGGCGAGATGAAGACAAGTCCGACCCCGGCTCCTTCCTTCACGAGGGACCCGTCGAAGTGCATGAGCCACGTCTCGTGCTCGATGGGAGCAGGAGGAGTTTGGATCTCCGTCCATTCGGTGACGAAGTCGGCCAATGCCTGCGACTTGATGGCGGTGCGGGGCGCGTACTCGATGTTCTGTCCCATCAACTCGAGGGCCCACTTAGCAATTCTCCCCTCTGCCTCTGAGCTCTGTATGACCTCACCAAGGAGGTATTTCGACACCACCGTGATGCGGTGCGAGTCAAAATAGTGCCGGAGCTTCCGCTTGGTGATGAGGATAGCATAGATCAACTTTTGATTTGTGGGTATCGCGTTTTTGAGTCAGAGAGGACTTCACTCACAAAATGACCGGGCGTTGTATTTTCTGTGTCTTCCCGGACTCATCTCGCTCGACCACCAGCGCGGCGCTCACGACCTGGGTCGTAGCGGCGATGTATAGGAGCATCGGCTGCCCCTCGGCCGGTGCGGTGAGCATTGGTGGGCTCTCGAGTAGTTTCTTGAGCGAATCGAGTGCTTCCTGCGCTTCTAGTGTCCATACGAAATGCTCCGTCTTCTTCATGAGCTTGTACAGCGGCAAGCTATGTTCACCTAGTCGAGCGATGAACCTGCTGAGAGCAGCGAGGCATCCGGTGACGCGTTGCACTCCCTTCAGATTTCTGATGGGCCCCATGCCCGTGATCGCGGAGATCTTCTCAGGATTGGCCTCGATGCCACGTTCCGATATGACGAAATCGTGTAACATGCCCCTAGGGACCCCTAAAACACACTTCTCGGGGTTTAACTTCACGCCGTGCTCCCTCAGCTTTTCGAAGACCGCGGTGAGGTCGGGGATCAGGTCACCCACCTTTTTTGACTTGACCACGATGTTATCTACGTAGGCCTCGATTAGCCGTCCAATGAGATCTCCGAAGACGCGTCGCATGCATCTCTGAAATGTAGCCCCTGCATTCTTCAGCTCGAACAACATATTAACGTAACAGTACGCGCCGAACGGGGTGATGAATGAGGTCGCGAGCTGGTCGATCAGACTCATCGTGATTTGGTGGTACCCGGAGTAAGCGTCAAGAAAACAGAGGGTTTCGCACCCGCCGTAGAATCAACTACTTGATCTATACGCAGTAAAGGAAATGGATCTTTTGGGCACGCCTTGTTCAGGCTCGTGTAATCAACGCACATCCTCCATTTTCCATTCTTCTTCTTAACGAGTAAAGGGTTTGCTAACCACTTGGGGTGGTACACTTCACGAATGAACCCTGCACTAAGGAGCTTCTTGATTTCGTCGCCAATGGCCTTGCACTTGTCGGAGTTGAAGCAGTGCAGACGCTGCTTGATCGGCTTCGAGCCGGGCTTAATGTTAAGCTTGTGCTCGGCAACCTCCCTTGGAATCCCTAGCATGTCAGAGGGTTTCCATGCGAAGACATCGAGATTCGCACGGAGGAAGTCGACGAGCGCGCTTTCCTAGTCGGAACCGAGCGCCGTCCCGACACGGATCATGCAGCCGTCTCGAAGACGGGCACTTCCTTGGCGTCCTTGGCGGGCTCGAAAGAGCATGCCGCTCGCTTGGACGACTCGGGCATTTCTTGGTCCTCGGAGGGGGGCTTTGCGGAGAGCTTCTCAGACCGGATCAGTGCCTCAGCGAACTGGAAGCACTCAGCATCGCATTCGTATACGAAACTGGAAAGTTGTACCTGCCGTGATGATGCCTTTTGGTCCGGGCATTTTCAGCTTGAGGTATGTGTAGTTGGGGACGGCCATGAACTTCACGTAAGCTGGCCTTCCGAGTATCGTGTGAAGGTCTCCTTTCGGAAATTGTTCGGAGTTCCGAACGTGACAGGCAGATCGATCTGCCCGAGGGGAACCGCCTCCATCCCGGGTACGACCCCGTGGAAGGGCGCCGTCGACGGCCGCAGTCGGGACCGCGAGATCCCCATGTCGTCGAGGGTCGACATGTAGATGATGTTGAGGCCGCTGCCACCGTCCATCAACACCTTGTGCACACGCTTGGTGCCGAACAAGGGTGACACGACTAGCGGGTAGTTGCCTGGTCGTGGGACGTGGTCGGGGTGATCGCGATGGTCGAACGTGACTGGCGTCTCCGACCACTTTAGGTACATCGGAGCTATGCGCTCGGTGTGGTAAACTTCTCGCCGGATCATCTTCTCCTGGCGTCTGGGTGGCCGCGCTTCTGACCCTCCGAAGATCAACATAACAGCTCCATCTTCACGGGGGTAGGCACCTTTGTCGTTGCCCTTGTCCTTCCCTCCATCACTAGTCGGAGCAGTGTTTCGCTTCTTCAGCATGCCGGAGAGGTAGGACTTCATCAAGTTGCAGTCCTTGAAGGCGTGCTTGACCGGGCCCTCGTGGTTGGGGCACGGGGCCTCAACAGCTTCTCGAAATGATCCTTCGGTGGGTCACCTCTGGGTCTTGCTGTCTTTCGGTCGACAGCAGCCACCAAGGTGTCATCGCGGTATCGCTTATCTTTACTCTTCTTTTCCTTGTTGGTTGGCGCAGATGGACCGTCGTCAACTCCGGCCGGCTGCTTCCCCCTGCTATTGCCAGGACTGAGTGTTGCGGCCACAGCTTCCTCCCCGTTGGCGTGGTCGGTCGTGATGTTGAGCAGCTCCCGAGTAGTTCGCGGCTTTCCTCGCCCGATCCGGTGCATCAACGTGGCACACGTGGTGCCATTCTGGAAGGCTGAGACGATGTCCGTGTCGGTGGTGCTGGGCAACGCGGTGCATCGCTTGGAGAAGCGTCGGATATAGTCGCGTAAGCTCTCACCCTTCATCTGCTTGCAGTTGCGCAAGTCCCAGGGGTTCCCTGGTCGGGCATACGTGCCCTGGAAGTTTCCGATGAAGGCATCGCGTAGCTACGACCAGCTATCGATCTTGCCTCGTGGCAAGTGCTCGAGCCACTTGCGAGCCGAGTCCGCGAGATGTAACTGGAGATTCTTGATGATGAACAGATCGTCCCGTGCTCCGCCAGTGTTACATGCCAGTCGGTAGTCTTCTAACCAAACACTGGGGTTGGTTTCACCATCGTACTTGGGTACGGAGGTCGGAGCTCTGAAACGCGAAGGGAAACGGGCATTGCGCACATTCTTCCCGAAAGCGCGACATCCTTGGGCGTCAGGTGAGTTGCTCCGGCTTCGATCTTCGTCGCTATCGTAACGGCCGCCGCGCCGCCGACTGTACTCCTTGCGAGGCTGTTGCTCGTTATCGTCGTCTTGGCCCACGTCCACCCTCCGCCGCGCCTTGATGGTGTCACGCGCGTCGCGGTGGGGACCCAAGCGGCTTTTGACCGGCACGTTGACCTCCTCAGACCGTCGCGGCTGTTGCGACGGCGTCGCAGGTTGTCGTGGCTCAGGGTGCCCGTGACCCTGCGAGCCCTGCTGACGAGAAGCGGAGCTCTCCGCCTGCTGTACGGCGGCAGTCTCGAGGAGTGTCTTGATTTGTTTGTGCATTTCTTTCTCCTGAGGGGTGGCATGCTCTGGTATCTTTCGGAGAAGAACTGCAGCTGCCGCCAGATTCTGCGACTCCCTCTTGAAGACAGTCGTGCCGTCGACGACGTCTCGATCATCGTTGACGATGCGTTGCTGGACATCTCTCGCACGTACGCAGGCGGGAGTTGGATTTGGGTCTTGCCCGAGTTGTTGGTGGAGTTGGGCCCGCTCGTCATCGAGCTGGCGCTGTGTGTCCTCCAGCTCATCTAGTCGGGCCCGTTGTGCGGCGTCATTGCGCGGGTACCGCGCCCCGGCCGCGCTATCCGCCATGGAGCTGTGGGCGGAGTGGACCGCCCCCTCCGGAGTGTGTGCTGGTGCTGGCGCTACCAGGGCGTTGCCAACGACGAAGCACTCGTGTGAGGGGTCGTAACCCCCGCCGTCGGAGTTGTCGGAGTAGCCGAAGCAGTAGTCTGCCGCCGTTCTGAAACGACAAAAAGCACTGGCATCCTGGAGGCCCGTGTAGTCCCACTCTGAGCCCAAGACTTCGTCTGTGCCGTCGGAGTCGAGGTATTGTTCGTCGGGCGAGGTCGCCGGAAGCCCCATGTTGCACCAGAGGCGGTGGCTGGGGTAGTGCTCATACGCAGCCAGGTCCGTGCCTGACGAGGAGGAGTACGCCGCCGTCGTGTAGTGCCTCCCTCGGGAGGGTGCCGGCATCGGTGCGCTTTCTCTGGCGATGCGCTCCGTCGAGTCCGACGGCAGGGAGTCTTCTGCCGCGTCAGTGGTCAGCGGTGCGCCAGCCTTGACCCGCGGAGGGGAGCTAGCACGTGCCGCCCTGCGTCGGTCTGCCTTGGCCTGTCGCGAGCGCTTGCCTGAGCGCCTCTTGCGTCGGGGCGAACGTGGCGTGGAGGTCGGAGCAGGAGGTGGTGCAGGTGCGTCGGTGGTCTCGTCGACGAGGCGCATGAGATAGCCGTCTCCAGTCGCCCGGAAGTTCAGGCTCTCGAAGCGAATCTCGAGCCCAGCCAGGAGCGAGTCGGTCAATCCCATGGGGGAGCTCATCAGTGACGTCTTGGCGATGGCTTCCGTCGAAGCAAACGATGGGAGGGCCATGAGGACCCTAAAAGGAACGTCGAAAACACGCGAAGGCCCCTACCTGGCGCGCCAACTGTCGGGGGTTGTTACCGCCGGCAAGTAAATTTATAAGAACGCGTGTTCGGATCCGCACGGTTGCACAAGAGACACTTGGGATTATACTGGTTCGGGCCTCCGGAGAGTAATACCCTACGTCCAGTCTGAGAGGGAGTGTTCTTTATGCTCAGGAGTTTGTAGTAGGGGGTACAAACAAGTCGGGAGAGGGTTTCGAGCCCAAGTCCCTGGCGTGTAAGTGGTTCTTGTAGCAGGACTCTGCGTACGTGAGTGTGTGAGCGTCTGTAGAGATGTATGAGATGAGATATCGATACTAAGTGTGTGTGGGGGTGGAAACGAACGTGTCCTTGCAAGTGCCCCATTCCTCCCCTTTTATAGTCACAAGGGAGAGGTTCAGGGGGGTTATATCGAGGGTGTGAGCTGGTCTACAGTGTAGGACGTCCTCCTCCGCGTCGGGCTGTCAGGCGGAGCTGCAAAGAACTGTTACGGTGCCTCAGGTGACGGAGTAGGTCTTCCTTGAGTCGTGCGTCCCATGTAGCTGTTCCTAGGGCTTCCCGCACCCTTCTCCGAGTAGTTAGTCGGGTACGGGAAGTAGGATCTATATCCTACTCCTGTCAGCGGATCAAGGATTTGTCTTTTCCGGGTACTGTGGAAATGGAGTGGTCTATGCCATGACGTTCGAGGGGTAGGAGGTGGCGTACACTGTGTCGTTCGTGGTACGACGCGTGCTGCCCCGTTCGCGGAGCTGCAGACGAATCCGCCCTCTGACACCAGATCGACCTGGTCAGGGTGGACCGACGCGGAGGGGGTAGCACGTGGCGAGGAGAGGGTCGTCACGCCCGGATATTACGGGACCCGGACGGGGCCTGTGTACCCGCAGCCTTGGCGATGAAGTCTTGAACTAGTCGGAGGCGGTGAAACTACTCGTGCGAGTAGGTGGTCTATGCCGCGCCTTCCGATGCTTAGGACGTAACGTGTACTGTGCCGTTCGTGGCTCAGCACTTCTCACGCCGTTCGCAGTATGATAGCCACTGTGTTGTTCGTGGCAGGGTTTAACGGATCCACCTCCTGACACCGAATCCACCAGGCCCGGGCGCGACGCTGCGGTGGAGCGGACGCGTGGCACTGCGCGAGGGGTCGTGCGCGGAGATCTCGGGATCTCGATCAGGAGGGGCCCACGCGTCCTTTGCCTTCTGCGCGAAGCCCGTGCAGGTCGGCGACGGAAACTACTCGTGCGAACGAGTAGTCGGGCACGGGAAACGGAGACTACTCGTACTAGTAAGTAGTCGAAGACGGAGGTGAAAACTTGTCGTATGGGCCGCCAGGTACTCAGAGGATAAGGCACTGGTGGCCGTGGGCCACCCGCCTTCCGGCCCATGACGGAAACAGGTCGTACAGACTCTTGGGTACTCGGGGGCTCAATACTCGTTGTATTAGCCGTCAAATTACACCGTATGTGTGTCCGTACTGCGTTTTTTAGAGGTCATGGTAGACCCTGGTGCATTACCTCGTCAAGTCTGGGGCCTTTGGGCATATGCTACAGCATATCCGATAGAGGGGGAAAAGAGGCTCTATAGCTTTAGTTACAGCTGCGGAAAAAAGAGTAAAATGCACCCCGGGTACTCAAACTATTGGTCTCCTCCCATCTAGGTACTCGAACTATCAAAACGATTATGTGGATACCTGAACTATTGCCCATGCACACCAAAGGTCTAAAACATGCCACATCAGGGACAATTTTTGCAAAAAGAACCCTATATGTTTTTTTCTTCTCGCAAACAGCTCCTTCCTCTCCCTCCGCTCTCCCTCCGCTCGGGCGCTGCGAGCGCGAGCCGCGGGGTTTTTTTGAAAAAATGTCCCTGACATGGCATGTTTTAGACCTTTGGTGTGCA
Source organism: Cenchrus fungigraminus (assembly GCA_036936925.1). NCBI lineage: Eukaryota > Viridiplantae > Streptophyta > Magnoliopsida > Poales > Poaceae > Cenchrus > Cenchrus fungigraminus. Next base: position 29,026,662 of record CM072775.1, read on the forward strand.
TCGGCAATAGTTCAGGTACCCAGATAGTCGTTTTGATAGTTCGAGTACCCAGATGGGAGGAGGCCAATAGTTTGAGTACCCTGTGTGCATTTTACTCCGGAAAAAACTACCTCATTTCATGAATGCTAGACAGCCCATTGACCCAAAAGGGCCCATTGACCCAAAAGGGCCCAGCCCACTTCGCCTGACACACACATAGGCTTGAGGTAGAACAAGACACGTGCGCGCGCGCGCACACACAGTTTCAATTTCTTAGGTGCTGTTGAACTGATGAGTCACAGCTGCTCTTCTACTCTTCATAGAATGCAAAGTAAAACTAAGGTACAAACTGGAATGAGAGCTTCTACCAATACCTATTACTATGTACAATACATGGCAGGGCATGCTTGCCCTTCTACTCATGGCACTGCTGCCATATGCAGCAGGCAGTAGCCAGTCACAGGTCAGGTGTTATACCAACTCCATTGACTTTGTAAAAGAAAGAGACTAGCTTAAGAGCTGAGAAATGAACTACAAGATGCCCCAGTTACCATAAAAATAATATCAAAGAGGACTGTGGTGACCAAGCTTCGCCAAAAAGACACTGGTATCTGAATTTGGTTTCGCTAGACTGAAGGGATGTTCAGAGCTTTACTGCAATACGGAATATTTTCCGAAAGTGCTTTCTTTACTAGAAAGTTTCATTAAACACTCCTCTCCAATTTCATTTCATTTTATGAGTTTGTCAACTTGCCAATCTAAAAAGGATAGCAAGATTAGATAACTGAAATGAACTTCACATATCCAAATATTCACTTTAATTCAATCAACATGGATATACTGACACCCAATTGCAGCCATTGTCAACCACTAATTATCCTACCTACTGGTTCTCCATAATTGTCCATGTTAATGGAACAGCATTAAAAACCTTACTGCTGGACTAAACCCAGCTGCATTCTGTAGGATTTGACATGGACGAAAACACCGAGTCCAACTGCATACATGCATGTTTTTTCCATAACTTGTTGGCTCAGACCTGTTATGGATTCAGTGTTTGGCAAGCAATATACGCGCCTCAGGAAGAAGGATCAGGCGCCGGCTAGTGGCTAGATTAGTTAAGATCTTTTGTAATCTCTTAGATAGATTGGCCACCCGCCAATAGCTTAGTTGGTTAGCTAGATTTGAGGAATTGGTTTGTTAGGAGTTTTGTTACTTAAGGGGCCCTTACGCCCAGCTTAGAGATTAAGCAGAAGAGAGTTCAGAGCCTCCAAGGGAGGGCGAACTGGGTGTTTATCTACCTGCCATTGTGTTCTAGCCCAAGAATTAATCCATATCATCTCTGGTATCAGACTAGGTCTGTTCCTCCGGCCGTTTTTGCATTTGCTACGCCACCTTCCATCGCCTCCCCTGTTTCTCCTTCCCGCCGCCGCTTTCAATCGCCACCTCTGCTTTCCCTGCACGCCGCCAGCCATGGTGGATCCCACCGAGCCCAAAGATGAGACGCCCGTTCCCCAGTGGGCGTTCACCGAAGCCCTCGACAAGCTCGTCATCATGGTCACCGACCTCGGCAAGAAGGTCGACGCCGAGGCCGTCGACCGCAAGACAGAGCAGGCCGTGCTGAACACGTCCATCAAGAACGTGCAGACGCAGCTGCTCGAAAAGCAGGGCCGCTTCGACACCAACAAATCCTCCGCCGATTCCGGCACCAGCGGCGCCGTGCAACCTACCCACAAGCTCCGTTTCCCCAAATTCGATGGCACTGGCAACCCGCTGGTGTGGCTGCACAGGGGGGGAGCAATTCTTCCGCGCCAACGACACCCTGCCGGCGCTGCCGGCGCTGAAGGTGTGGACGGCATCCGTCAACTTGGATGGAGCGGCCAGCCAGTGTACTACCGCTGGGAGAAGAACCTCGGCACCGCTCCGTCGTGGGAGGATTTCGCCGCCGGCGTCAATCGCCGCTTCGGCCCTCCCCTCCGCGCCAATCCACTCGGCGAGCTCTCCCACCTCCGTCGCACGGGCTCCGTCGACGAGTACCAGGAGGCCTTCCCTCAACCTCTTGGCGCGCTGCGCAGACATCACAGAGCAGCAACAGATTACTCTGTTCACGGCGGGCCTCCTTCCACCGCTTAGCGTCGATGTCGAGCTCCACAATCCGCCGAGTTTGGAGGAAGCCATGGCTTTGGCCCGGGCGTACGAACGTCGCACCATCCTCCCTGACGACGCGCTGCGCGGCCTGGCCCGCCCGGCGGCCGCGGCACGGTCTTCCGCTCGGCCGCCGCCGCCTCCATCAGGGCCCAAATCCCCGGCGACACCTGCTGCCTCCGCCGGCTCTGCAACGACCCCCCGCGCCCCGACGAAAGTCCCCCAACCGCCGGGCCGTTTTCACCGCCTGACGACCGAAGAGATGGCACGCCGTCGCATTGACAGCCTCTACTTCAACTGCCTGGAGAAGTTCTCCCGCGAGCATGCGAAGCAGTGCTCGATGCGGGGGATTTACTTCTTGGAGGTGCCGGACGCAGACGACGCCGGCGACACGACTGAGCACTCGGAGGAGGAGGACATGACGATCTCCATGCACGCTCTCTCCGGCGTCCGTTCCGCGTCCACCATCAGCCTCGCCACCACTGTCGGCACCGGCCAGCTCGCCGCCCTCATCGACTCGGGCTCCACGCACTGCTTCATTGCTGAGAGCTCTGCGCGTCGCCTGGGGCTGCCGTCCTCCACTCGCCCTGGCCTCACCGTTGGCGTAGCGAACGACGAGTGCATCCCACTGGCCGGCGTCTGCAAAAACGTCGTCATCTCCATCGGCGGTGAGGAATTCACCGTCGACCTGCACGTTATCGATCTGCACGGCTACGAATTGGTCCTAGGGTGCGACTGGCTCCTCACCCTCGGGCCCATCCTCTGGGATTTCGAGCGCCAATCTATGGCATTCTGGCGCGATGATCATCACGTCAAGTGGCATGGCAGCACCACCCCCTCCGCGCCGTGCCTCGCCGCAGCTGCCGTCCAGGACCTGCTCCATCTGCTCCTCGCGGAATTCGCGGACCCAGCAGGACTTCCACCGGCGCGCGCCTTCGACCACCGGATCCACCTCCAGCCGGACACCCCTCTTGTCGCCGTCCGACCATACCACTACCCGCAACTCTTGAAGGACGAGGTCGAAGCTCAGTGCACCGCGATGTTGGCGCAGGGACTGATCCGCGCTAGCACCTCCGCCTTTTCGGCGCCGGTGTTGCTGGTGCGCAAGCACGACGAGACCTGGCATTTCTGCGTTGATTACAGAGCGCTCAATTCCAAGACGGTGCGCGATCGTTTCCCCAGCCCCATCGTCGACGAGCTCAAGGGCGTCGCGTTCTTCACCAAGCTGGACCTCCGCAGCGGCTATCACCAAGTCCGGATGCATCCGGACGACGTACACAAGACGACGTTCCGCACCCACCACGGGCACTTCGAGTTCTTGGTCATGCCCTTCGGCTTGACCAACGCGTCGTCGACATTCCAAGCCTTGATGAACGAGGTGCTCCGGCTCTTCCTGCGGCGCTTCGTGCTCGTCTTCTTCGACGACATCCTCATCTTCAGCCGCACACACGCCGAGCACTTCCAGCATGTCCGCGCCGTATTCCTCCAGCTGCGCGCCCACGGCCTCTCCCTCAAGCGTTCCAAGTGCCTCTTCGTCGAGCGCAGCATCCACTACCTGGGGCATGTCATCGCCAACGACAGCGTCGCCATGGACACCGACAAGATCTCAGCCGTGCAAGCTTGGCCCCTGCCCAAGACCATCAAGGCGCTGCGGGGCTTCCTTGGCCTCACCGACTACTACAGGAAGTTCGTCCACGGCTATGGCCTTATCGCCGCGCCATTGACGGCCCTGATCAAGCGCGACGCCTTTCACTGGACAGCCGCCACCACGACGGCATTCGAGGCCCTCAAGACAGCACTTACCACGACGCCCGTGCTGCAGCTGCCGAACTTCGACGAGCCGTTCATCGTGGACTGCGACGCGTCCGGCTCTAGTTTTGGAGTCGTACTTCACCAGGATCGGGGGCCTATTGCTTTCTTCAGTCGCCAGGTCACCCCACAGCATGCCAAACTGGCGGCCTACGAACGCGAGCTCATCAGCCTCGTGAAATCGGTGCGCCATTGGCGGGCGTACCTCTGGACGCGGGACTTCGTCGTGCGCACGGACCACTTCAGCCTCAAACACCTGCTCGATCAGCGCCTCTCCACCATCCCGCAGCACACCTGGGTGAGCAAGCTCTTTGGTTACTCTTTCAGGGTGGGAGTACCGGCCGGGAAAGCTCAATGTGGCGGCCGACGCTCTGTCACAGCGCGACGAGGACGTCCTCCAGGCTCGCGTACACGCCATCTCCCGCCCGGAGTTCGCGCTCTTTGAAGAATTCAAGCTGGAAGCCGACTCCATGCCGGAGATCATGGACAAGCGATGGGAGATCGAAGAGGGCACCGCCGGCGCAGACTGGGCCCTACGTGATGTGTTCGTCATGCACCGGGGACGGATCTTCGTTCCCACGTCATCAACACTGTGGCCACAGCTGCTCGCCATGGCGCACGGCATGGGGCACGAGGGCACCCAGAAGACGTTGGTGCGCCTGCGTGCCTCGTTCTACAACCCGGCAGCGTCGCGAATGGTGCACGAATACGTCCTGGGATGCACGGTCTGCCAGCGCAACAAGTCCGACCACCTCCACCCCGCCGGTCTACTTCAGCCGCTCGACGTTTCGCACTCCGTCTGGAGCGACATCTCCATGGATTTCGTCGAGGGGTTCCCCAAGGTCGGCGGCAAGTCGGTCGTGCTCACCATTGTCGACCGCTTCTCGAAGATGGCGCACTTCATCCCCTTGAGCCACCCCTACACCACCCTCACGGTCGCCTAGGCTTTCTTCGACGGCATCGTCAGGCTCCACAGCTTCCCCTGCTCCATCGTCAGCGATCGGGATCCCGTCTTCACCAGTGCGCTCTGGAAGAAGCTCTTCGCCCTCGCCAGCGTTCAACTCCGTCTCAGTTCGGCGTTCCGGCCCCAGACTGGTGGACAATCGGAGGTCGCCAACCGGGTTCTCGGTGTGTACTTGTGCTGCCTCGCGGGGGATCGCCCGCGCAGCTAGCTCCGCTGGCTTCCCTGGGTGGAATTCTGCTACAACACGTCCTACCAAACGGCCCTGCAGACGACGTCGTTCTGTGTCGTCTATGGCCGCGAACCGCCGACCCTCATCTCCTACACGTCGGGCTGGCTTGGGTGGCCGCGCTCAACAAGCAGCTCCTGCAGCGCGACACGTTCTTGGCCGAGATACGCGAGCGCTTGTTGCAGGCGCAGGACCACATGAAGAACACCTACGACAAGCACCACCGTGACGTCCAGTTCGAGACCGGCGACTGGGTACTGCTACGCCTTCACCACTGCTCTGCCATTGGCATCACTGACCGTGCCAATGCCAAGCTTGCGCCCAAGTACTATGGGCCGTTCCAGGTGCGCGAACGCGTGGGTCCCCTGGCTTATCGTCTCCAGCTACCTCCTCGAGCCCGTATCCATGATGTGTTCCATGTGGTGTTCTTGAAGAAGTTTGAAGGGGCACCACCCACAACATTGCCCAGCTTGCCGCCTATTACTCACGGCCGTGCTCTGCCAGTTCCAGCAAAGGTGATTCGCGCCCGCCCGACAGCCTCTTCCTGGGATGTTTTGGTCAAATGGCAAGGCCTGGATGCTTTGGACGCTTCATGGGAGCCACTGGAGGAATTCAAAGAAAAGTACCCAGATTTCAAGCTTTTCAGTCAGGCGGGTGGAAGTGTTATGGATTCAGTGTTTGGCAAGCAATATAGGCGCCTCAGGAAGAAGGATCAGGCGCCGGCTAGTGGCTAGATTAGTTAAGATCTTTTGTAATCTCTTAGATAGATTGGCCACCCGCCAATAGCTTAGTTGGTTAGCTAGATTTGAGGAATTGGTTTGTTAGGAGTTTTGTTACTTAAGGGGCCCTTACGCCCAGCTTAGAGATTAAGAGCATCTCCAAGAGAATGTGAAAAAATCATCCCCAAAAACTATGTATTGGGAGTTTGCCAAAAATTAAGTTGCTCCAAAATTTTTTCTTCCCATAGCAGTTTCCCAATAATTATCTTCCCAAAAATTCAAATCATGCCATGTCATTGTAATGGGCATCACATTGGCCGGCCTCCTCTCCCCCTCACGCACATTGCCCGTCGCCTGACCTCCCTGCACCGCCGTCGAGGCCTTGTTGGCACCATTGGTCTCGGTCCAGCTCCAGCACCCTGAGGCCTTCCCGAACGCGTTTGTCGTGCCTAGCGGCTTACCGCGCCCATAAGCTGGCGCACCTCCCGTTCCGCCGAGGCCGCGAGCTGCGTCGTTCAGCACATTCTCGGTGCTCAAGTCCGACTTCGCCGCCTACTACCAGAGCCAACTCGATCGTTTGATTAGGATTAGCCTGGTCGAGTCTCCAGAGAAATCCTTCTTCCCCAGCCGTCAAATTTGCAAAGGAGCTATGTCCCATAGCTACTGCATTCAGCTGCAGAAGATGCATAAAAAGGTCGGCAGCTCTGCTCCTAGTGCATAAAAAGGTTAGTAGCTGCAGAAACTCAACCACACCTGCTTTCGCAACACGCACATCAGTCTGACGCCGCTGCGTTGCAGTGGCTCGACGCCTCGACAACAGCCGGCCGGCGGTGTTGGTGGTGACGTGGTGTACGTTGGCTTCGGTAGCACATGCGCGCCTCCGACCGGCCGTTCCTCTGTGTGACCCAGGCAGCCGGCGGGGAGGGCGGCGGTAGCATGGCCGAGGAGGAGCGCGCGTCCAGTCACGCACGGGATGATGATGGTAGCTGGACGGTGGGCCGCAACCAGAGGTCCTGGCCCACGGGGGCGATTGGGGGAAGGCATACCCCGCGCAAATATGCGGGGTGCGGACGGATGGATTAGCAGCTGTGTATTTTTTTCGGTGAATTTAGGGGAACCTTTGGAGGCTAGTTTTTTTCATTTTCTCCCAAAATCAGTTTTTGGGACTAATTTAAGGGAACTCTTGGAGTTGCTCTAAGCAGAAGATAATTCCCAAGAGTTCAGAGCCTCCAAGGGAGGGCGAACTGGGTGTTTGTCTACCTGCCATTGTGTTCTAGGCTTCTAGCCCAAGAATTAATCCATATCAGACCTTATAGGGCAGTGGTAAATGGCATGCATGTCTAGTACTGCAATCCTCAAATTGTGAACAGAAATGTGCAGAAATGCTACAAAATTTATAAGTAACTGTAATCTAGTATGTCAACCAGGTGAAACAGAAATATGGAAATGGTGCTAATTGGCTATGATTCAGATATAACTAACTGAAGTGAAAACTGCTATCGCATTACAATAAAATTCCACTGATGCTGCAGGTGATTGACCTAACATTGAGACAAGCACTATGCGGCCAAATCTCCTGTATCTATGAAGAATCTCATGTAACTTCTTTAGGATGTACATAGGAAACAAACAGAATGTTTAAGTCCTTCAAATATCTAGAACTGCTTATTATCAGATACATAACATTTATGTGATCTCTATAGAACGAGTACACTAAATCTGAAAGAGAGTATCATTTTATCAAAATTTCTTTTAGCTTCCACGCTGGTCAGGAGAATGCTTAGCTTCAAGCATCACACACCCAAAATGCAGGTGCCCTTATATTATAACCCTATACTGCCATACTGAAAAGTGGGAACAAAGGGCATTGTACTGTTATTAGCATATCAGAGTTCTATATGGTACCTGCCATATCACGGTACTTTGCTATTTGGCATTAGAGCAAGGTAGGTCACAAAAATGATCTAGAGAACAAAATCTCAACCCCTTTTTAAAGCATAAGTTGGCTCTAAAGTCCTCCCTTTCCACTTTCCATTTCACATACAGTGGAGACCCATCTACTCCACAGCTTCAATTTGGAATTGGCTACTTTCACTCGATAAAGAAACAGAGCACTGAACAAATCAACAGCACGCTCATCGTCTACCCATACCCAACTAAATCCACCTACTATGCTAGCAGCGCCCACCGAAACCTACTTTGCGCGATAACCTTCGCCCACCGCATCGCCCTGCACATGTCTGCCAGCAGCAGGCCCTGCGGCTCGCGCGCGGGGGGGGGGGGGGGGGGCGCGTACCTCGATGGTGTCGTCGGTGTAGCAGCCGAGGAAGCGGGGGAGCACGTCGGCGACGGCAGCGCGGAGGGCGGCGGCGGCCTGCGAGCGCCGATCCATTCGGAACGATCGGCCCTCGGCGGTGAAGAGCCGGCCGCAGCAGGAGCTGCTGCTGCTCGGCGTCGAGCTCCGTGGCCACCCGCCCCATCGCCGGTTGGGGGAGCGTTGGGCCGTGAGATTCTTCCAGAGTTCTAGTGCCGCCGGCAGTACTTTTCTCTAAAAAAAAACCACCTACCAGCAACCAGTCAAGCGAACAGGTCCGACTTACGCCTGTGTATCTTTGGTGAAAAAGACCCCTAGGCTATTCAACTGGATTTGTATATGAACTTTAGATTAGCGAACACTCTAAGAACAGTTTCAATACATATCTCCATTAAATAAGGTACCACAAAAGCAGAAAAAATAACATAGCAAATCAATAAATAAAGAAAAAAAACTAAATGCGAAGAAATTGTTTCTTCTTTGGGAAACGAAGTCTACCCTTAGCCCGAGGCAGCAAGAAACGATGAAAGTAGCATTGGGAAGAAACTGATTGTTTCCACAGCGCTCGCCGGCCTTCCGATCACCGGCTGCGCGCGCTCGCGCCACTCCTCCCAGTCTCCCACGTGCAGCTCCGCCCCCGCGCACTCATGTCTATCGCCGCGCTCGCCAGCTCTTCGCCCTGCTCTCCCTCTCCGGCCATGGCCTTCCTCCTCGCGCCGGCGAAGGACGACACCACGCGCGGCCGGTGGTGGACGCAGCTCCAGCCCCTTCCCCTGCACCTTCTCATCTTCCCCACACCCCACGCCTCGATTCGTCCCTAGTGCTGGCGGGATCTTCAGCGCGGCACCCACCCCACCTGTGCGACGGCAGAGGCGAGACGGGGGTGCGCGGTGAGGACGGCACGGCACAGCAAAATCGAAATGAAATAAATAAAGAATAAAGCCAAAAAATAACTCAAAAATAGAAGAGCCCAGATTCAAAATGAAGAAATGGGCGCCCGCTCCACCGTCCGCTCGTCCATCTGCGTTGCGCCGCCCGTCGCGGTGGTCTCCGTTGGTGCGCCGCCTAGATTCTGTAGTGGCTCGCTTCGCCGCCGCGCTCGCCTAGCGTCGTTGTGCCTGCCAGCCATGCCCACACTCGCCGGTCCGTCGCGCCTACCCTGTGCCGCTGTGCGTGCCTGCCACGCTCGCCGATGGCTATCGCGCCTCGGGCCGCCACGCTTGATGTAGCAGGCCATTGACCTCGGCAAGGAGCAAGCCGCCGCGTGCGCTCGTCGTTCATCGCAAGGACTTGTTGGCCACCACCGCGCTCGCCGGCGGCTATGCAACCAGAGAAGAGAGAGAATAAGTATGTATTTATTACTAGAACAAACTTCCATTGTGTAGGATGGTTTCTACATACAAAATCTTGCTTAGGTGGTTCTTTTGGACTTCACACATAGTTTCTAGCATAGGAATTGCCCTAAACCATTTCGAAAAGAAAAAATGTATTTAGTGCCCAATTGGAAGAAAACTTCAGAAGAAATTTTTTAGCTACTTTTTAAAGACTTGTTAGGATAATTAAACATAGATTATCGACAAGTTCAAGGAGTTGACTACAACAAGACTTTCTCGCCTGTAGTGATGCTTAAGTCTATTCGAATTATTCTAACTATTGCTGCATATTTCGATTATGAGATATGATAAATGGATGTCAAGACAGCTTTTCTTAATGGGAATCTGACTGAGGATGTGTATATGACACAACCCAAAGGTTTTGTCGATCCAACAAATGCTAGTAATGTATGCAAATTCAAAAATCCATTTATGGATTGAAGCAAGCAGTTCGGAGTTGGAATCTTCGCTTTGATGAAGTAGTCAAAGGGTTTGGTTTTATTCAAAGTGAAGAAGAGCCTTGTGTTTACAAGAAAGCTAGTGGGAGCTCTGTGGTTTTTCTAGTCTTATATACATTGACAAAGTGTTGAAACGATTCAACAGGGAAGAGGCGAAGAAAGGATTCTTGCCTATGTCCCATGGTGTACATCAAAGTAAGACTCAGTGTCCCTCGACTACTCATGAGCGTGAACACATGAGTAGAATTATGTATGCTTCGGCTATTGGATCTATCATGTATGCCATGATATGTACTCGCCTAGACATTGTGTATGCACACAATGTCAGATATCAATTTGATCCAGGTGAGGGTCACTGGACAGCAGTCAAGGATGTCTTTAAGTACTTGAGAAGAACTAAAGACATGTTCCTAGTCTATGGTGGTGAGGAAGAACTCGTTATAACTGGTTACACTGATGCAAGCTTCCAAACCGACTAGGACGATTCAAAATAACAATCTAGAAGAGTCCTGGTCGGTTTGGAAGCTTGCATCGGTGTAACCAGTTACAACGAGTTCTTCCTCACCACCATAGACTAGGAACATATCTTTAGTTCTTCTCAAGTACTTAAAGACATTTTTGACTATTGTCCAGTGACCCTCACCTGGATCAGATTGGTATCTACTTGTGACACTGTGTGCATACGCAATGTCTGGGCGAGTACATATCATGGCATACATGCTAGATCCAATAGCCGAAGCATACAGAATTCTACTCATGTGTTCTCGCTCATTAGTAGTCGAGGGACACTGAGTCTTGCTGAGATGTATACCATGTGACATAGGCAAGAACCCTTTCTTCGCCTCTTCCATGTTGAACAGTTTCAACACTTTGTCAATGTACGTGTCTTGACTTAATCCTATAAGCCTCTTTGATCTATCTCTATAGATCTTAATGCCCAAAATATATGCTGCCTCTCCTAAGTCCTTCATCAAAAAACTATTTTTCAAAGAAGTCTTAGTAGCCTCAAGCATAGGAATATCATTCCCGATCAACAATATGTCTTCCACATATAAGATCAGGAAAACCACAGAGCTCCAACTAGCCTTCTTGTAAACACAAGGCTCTTTTTCACTTTGAATCAAGCCAAACCCTTTGACTACTTCATCAAAGCGAAGATTTCAACTCCGAGATGCTTGCTTCAACCCATAAATGGATTTCTGAAGTTTGCATACCTTACTAGCATTTGTTGGATCGACAAAACCTTCAGGTTGTATCATATGCACATCCTTAGTCAGATTCCTATTAAGGAAAGTTGTCTTGACATCCATTTGCCATATCTCATAATCGAAATATGCAGCAATAGCTAGAATAATCTGAATAGACTTAAGGATCACTACGGGCGAGAAAGTCTAGTCGTAGTCAACTCCTTGAACTTGTCGATAACCTTTAGCAACAAGTCGAGCTTTATGTATGTGAACATTTCCATCCATATCTCTTTTCTTCTTATAGATCCATTTGCACTCTATAGGTTTTACCCCATCAGTCAGGTCAACCAAGTTCCAAACTTGATTATCTTCCATGGATTCTATTTCGGATTTCATGGCACTCTGCCATTTATCGGAATCTGCGTCCACCATCACTTATGAAAACATTGCGGGTTCGTCACTGTCCAACAATAACACATCCCCTTGCAATTCACGAATCCTTGCTGACCTTCGTGGCCGAGGTGGTGCTTGTATGGGCATCTCGGGTAGTTTTGCTACATTAGCACTACTCGGAGAGTCCTGTCCCATAGTCTCGGGTAGTTTTGCTACATTAGCACTACTCGAGGAGTCTTGAATTTCTTCAAGATACTGTTGACACCGTTTTTTGACATGTATCGAGACCGACGTCAGAAGGAGCGAGATTGGCGGTGATCGGCAAGATCGGCCAGTAGAGCATTCAGCAAGAGAATCGGCCGCCATAATCGGCAGGAGCTGCTTGTGAGCTATTAAGTACATGACGTAACTTCACTAGGAAGAATCAGCAAAGCAAGTGGCTGATTTAATTAAGAAGCATGCGTGTCTAAAGGAGCAAATTGGCAACAGCAATCGGCAGTAGGGATGGCAATTTTATCCGCGGACGCGGACATCCACGGATACCCGACCCGACAGGTAAGAGTACGGGCAAGGAATTTCACCCGCAGGCGCGGATACGGGCAGCAGCTCTCACCCGCGGGCAGGACACGGGCAAAATACTCCACCCGCGGATAATGCCCGTACCCGTTGAAATGTAAAAACCATCAAAAATATCAGCTACCTTTTCTTGTCAATAGTGGCCCAATACAGCCCAACATATATCTTTTCTCCTGTCTTCTTCCCAGTTCTCCTGTCTCTACTTCCTAGTACCTTGCCGCCGCCGCTACTAGCCATCCTGGGCAGGACCGCAGGAGCCACCCCGTGCAGGGTCCACGCCGCCGCCGGCTAGCCCTCCGCAGCCGCCGCCCCCCGTGACGCCGACCGACCTTCCAGCACCGTCGCGGCCTCCGCGTGCCGCCAGGCTCCTCGACCAAGCGCCGCCGCCACCGGCCGGCCCCTCCGCGGCCATCGACTGGCCTTCCCGCACCACCGCTGCCTCCCTGCTGCCACACCCCTCCCCGACTAGGCGCCGCCCGCGCTAGGATGCGGCGCTCCCGATCCGCCGCCTCGTGTGTGCCCTTCCATGCGTCGCTCCTGTTCTGCCGCCGCTGTGCGCTCCCTTCTCCGCACCAGCGAGCGCCTCCGGTGGTGCGTCTTCCCCGCGTCGTTCCAGGTCCGCCACCGCCGGAAGGGCGCATCAGCCCGCGCCCCTCCGTCTTGACCGTGCAAGCAGAAGCTGAGAAGCAACAACTGGTAACGGGTGACGGGTTTGCCCGATACCCACGGATATCCGTCGAGCGCAGATGCGGGCAGCGATTTTTACCCGCGGGCAAGTTGTCGAGCGGGCAAAGAGCGAGACCGCGGATATACTATCAGGCGGGTAAACATCTTACCCGCACTTACCCGACCCGCTACCATCCCTAATCGGCAGGCACTTGTGGCATTGGCCAAGGCATCACGTACGTGAAGGTAATGTTGAAGGTAATGTTGAGTAGAATAAAGAAAGAATAAAATATGGTAAGTGGACGGAGTTGAAAGTTGTAATAAAAAAAGGCTTCATCTAATTGGAAAATAAGTACGTGGATGCATACAAAGCTATTTAGAATAAAGAAAGGGGCCAAGCATGACACAAGACGAAGACAAGGATACGTGTGTTGATTTTCATTTTCCTGGCCAAGTTAATTACACATGCGGCTACAGATGGATCGGAGGAGGTCTAATTAGCAAGGACTCTATAAAGAAAGGGATTTAGAGTTCATGTATCTTAATATTTTCTTTAGTTTAGATATTGTGTACTAGGCAAGTCTTGTACGAGTCATAGTCCTAGCTGGATAGGAGTCTTTTAGCCCGAGATATAAATACATACCCCGACCATTGTAATAGTTTAATCTTAATCAATACAACTTGGCGCATATTGATAGATGTTGGGGATCGGATTAAAAATATCGTCCTTGGTGTTTTAGCCCGAGATATAAATACATACCCCGACCATTGATAGATGTTGGGGATCGGATTAAAAATATCGTCCTTGGTGTTTTCCAAGGAAACACGCGTCGGCAGTTTCAGGGATTTCCCGAAGGTTCCTAAGTTTTTCGGATCCATGAATGAGCCAAAAAAGGTCGTTTTCTTATGATTTGAGGAAGTTTCCCGAAGAACAAAATGGATGTATAAGACATTATCCTGTGTACGAACATATTGCTGACCTTCGGGGTTCCTAAGAAGTTATAGTTCCTCTCTCTTTGCCATGCTCCATGAATTCTAGAAATACAGGAGTTCTGGGATTTCTTTCTTGCGGCGATGAATCAAGGAAAGAATAAAGGAACGGTGCAGCGGAGGAATGCTTGTCCGAAGCTGCTCAAGGGGGACTTTCGAAGATTGAGTGCCATCCCGAAGCTGCTCAAAGAGGATTTCCGAAGATTACATGAAGATTCTTGGGAACCGAAGCTGACCTAGTCAAAGGCGTAGCAAAGAAGATTCAAGGAGACGTAAGAAGGTTGGCTACGGAAGAAGAAGGAAGCTAGAACACGCAATGGCCCACTTGTAAATTGAAAAGGATCTCCGTGATTACCGCGGACTTATGTACCCTCAACATTTCCATGTATACGTAACTTTACGAAGGGCAGTTTCGGAATGTAAAAGTGACCCTCGGGCACTATAAAAGGAGCCCCTCGGCCTCCGTGTAAAGGGATCAGCTTTTTCAGAGAGAGTTCAGATACTTTTGTCGGTTCGCTCACACCTTTTGTCTGGAGATTCCCAAATTTCCAACATTGGCGCCCACTGTGGTCTTAGCCGTTAGAAACCCACGATGGCTCGACCGAAGAAAACCAAGAAGCCTGCAGCACAAGACTTTGAGAGCGAGTACAATCAAGAAAACACAGAACAAGGCCTCGTCCTTCACCCCAAAACCAACACCGCACAAGATCCAGAACAAATCCAGGATCCACAACACAACGAAAAGGAGAAAGGCAAGGAGCCGGCAGAAATCCCCAAAACCAGCAATGAACGCAATGAGCACGAAATGCCCGATGAAGAGTTACAAGCGGCCCTAAAACAAATCCAAACTCTGAAAAGGCAGAAAGACAAGATAGCCATGCAACTCAATGCCAAAAAACAGGCCACAGATAAGCTGCAAAGGCTAGAGCAGGCAAAGAGGGAAATAATGCAACTTCAGAAAGAAATTGATGATTTGGCTGAGGGAGAGGAAAATTCCTACAAGCAATTCACACCAGACCCAGAGTCTACAACCAAGAACCAGCGAATCAAGCAGAGCCTCATTTCTCCAGAAAACACAGAGCACATAAACAACGGGATTGCCCAGTTCGACGACCTCAACTCTCCACTTTCTGTAGGCCTCCAAACAGCTCCATGGCCATCCAAATACAAGCCAGTTTCGCTTCCAAAGTTCAATGGCTTCGGCAATTCCAGACAGTTCCTGATGAGTTATGAAGCCGCAGTAGCTTCGGCAGGAGGAGATGATGTCGCTTTAGCAAAATCCTTCATTATTGCATGCGAAGGCCCAGTGCTTAATTGGTACTCACTTTACCTCCACACTCGGTATACAGTTGGCTCGATCTGAAATCCAAGTTCCTACAAGTCTTTCAAGCTTTCCACCATACAACTACAAGAACAGCAGATTTATATCAGTGCAAGCAAAAAGACAAAGAGCCGCTAGCAGAATTCGTGAGAAGATTCATGCAGCTAAAATCTCAAACTCCGGAAGCAGATGACAAAGCAACCATCTCAGCTCTCATAAGTGGTTTGACTCCGGGACAAACAACTGGTCATTTCAACAGACTGAACCCCAAATCAATGGATGAATTGTTCGAAGAATTGGAAAAGTATTGTAAATCTGATGAAGACCACAGAAGAAGAGTGGCGGAAAGGTACCAACAAAGGCAATCCCAGAGAAGCAACAACTAGAACGGGAATCAACCCATCATGAATGTGCAAGACAGTTCATCAAACAATCCGTCACAAGCTCAAGATTACCACGGCCAGAGCTCTCAGCGGGGTGGCCATTCCGGAAGAGGAAGAGGAAGAGGTCGAGGAAGAACACCTTCAAGACTCCAAAATCATGATAGTAGAGATCCACACTTTCAATGCATATATCATGGTAGAGGGTACAGCACGGAAGCATGCCCAGAAACTCAGAAGAACTTCCAAAGAATCCAAGATCAACAACGCGTAGCCCAGATAACAGCAGCACAACCCAAACAAGTCCAACACACTTACTGGCAACAGCAATCCTTTCCTCAAACCCAGCCTTTCATCCAACCACATCAAACGGTTTGG
Organism: Cenchrus fungigraminus; assembly: GCA_036936925.1. Lineage (NCBI taxonomy): Eukaryota > Viridiplantae > Streptophyta > Magnoliopsida > Poales > Poaceae > Cenchrus > Cenchrus fungigraminus. Next base: position 29,042,540 of record CM072775.1, read on the forward strand.
CAACCTTCACCACAATTCTACCCGCAAACCCACTTTTCACAACCACAACCTTCGCAACAATTTTTCCAACAAACCTCAATTCCGCAAAACCAAACTCCACAACAAACCTTTCCACAAACCCAAGCCATACAAGTCATTGAACAACCTCAGCCAATCCAAGCAAAAGAAACATTGCCGCCACCACCAGCCCAAGTCCCGAAGACCGAGCAAAACAATTCCCAGAACAATTCAAGGGCATTGGCATCCTTCGGCATGATCTTGCCAATAACCGGAGGATCATCCATGGAATTTGACACCAAGAAGCAAAGAAACGATTATTACAAACAGATCAATGTAATCGTTGATGATGGTCCAGCAGCAAGGCTAGAATGGGCGAAGGTTCCAATAACCTTTACTGAAGAAGACTTCAGACTAAAGTCAGTTTCTCATAATGACGCAATGGTCGTCGAAGTTAATGTTGCTGGATGGGTCATAGGAAACGTCTTGATAGACAATGGAAGTTCAACAGATATTATCTTCACCAGCACCTTTCAGCGAATGGGCCTCGTCCCTCACATGCTAGCACCACCAGAGAAGCCATTAGTTGGTTTCAGAGGAAAACCAATCAGATCCAGAGGAAAAATCTCTCTACCAGTATCATTCGGAGATTTGGACAACGCAAGAACAGAACACATCATGTTCGATGTTGTTGATATGTACTACCCCTACAATACAATCTTCGGAAGAGAATTCATTAACAGATTCGATGCCGTATTCAGACAACTTTTCTTATGTATGAAGATCCCAGCTCCGCACGGAGTAATCACTATCTTCGGAGACCAGAATGAAGCCAGAAGGATAGAACGAGGAAACACTCCTGGGCAACAAAACATCCATCATCTGGCAGATGATCAAGAAAAACAACAGCCATACTCCGAAGCAAAGAGAGATAAAGAGAAAATTGAGATAAGTGCTGATGGAGAAACAAAGAAAGTATTCCTAGATGGCACGCCAGACAGAGTAGTAACAATCGGGGCAGACTTAAGCCCTCAAGAAGAAGAAGAACTAATCTATTTTCTGAATCAAAACAAGGATGTCTTTGCATAGTTAGCAAAAGATCTGCAGGGTGTTGACCGAGACATCATTGAACACAAGCTTGACACAGATGAAAAGATTCATCCGAAGAAGCAAAAACTCAGGAAAATGTCAGAAGAAAAAGCAAGGGCAGTGGAAGCAGAAGTCCAAAGATTACAAGATGCTCAGGTCATCCGAGAAGTAATCTATCCAGTATGGCTAGCCAATACGGTACCGGTCAAGAAAAAGAACGAAAAATGGAGAATGTGTGTGGATTTCACGGACTTAAACATGGCTTGCAAAAAAGATGATTTCCCACTAGAAAGAGTGGACAGAGTGGTAGACGATGCTGCAAACAGCGAAATGTTGTCACTTCTGGACATGTTCTCTGGTTATCACCAAGTCAGGGTGAGAAAAGAAGACGAGGAAAACACTAGTTTCATAACTCCATTCGGAACATACTGTTTCGTGAGAATGCCAGAAGGGCTGAAGAACGCAGGATCCACATTCTCAAGAATGATAGCAACTGTGCTACATTATCAGCTTCGAAGAAACATTCTAGCATATGTTGACGACATCATTGTAAAAAGCATCAGAAGATGCGATCACATCAGATATTTGGCAGAAACATTCGCAAATCTAAGGGCAGCGAACCTTAAATTAAACCCAGAAAAATGCGTATTTGGCATTCAGAAGGGAAAGGTTTTGGGATGCCTAGTGTCAACAAAAGGCATTGAAGCCAATCCTGACAAAATCAAAGCAATCGTAGAAATGCAAGAACCAGCCTCGGTCAAGGATATACAGAAGTTAATAGGGTGAGTGGCGGCGCTAAACAGATTCATTCCCAGAGCAGCGGAAAGAAGTTTACCATTCTTCCAGCTTCTCCGAAGCTCCAAGAACTTCCAATGGAGCGAAGCCCAAAGCCAAGCATTCCACGAACTCAAAGAATATTTGACAAACATGATAAAGCTGTGCCCACCAGAGCCAAAGTCACCTCTCCTCCTATACCTCGCAACTTCCAACTCAGCCATAAGTGCAGTCCTTGTTCAAGAGAAAGAAGAAAACGGGAAATTAAGGCAAGTACCAGTCTACTTTGCTTCTGAAGCTCTATTAGGATCAAAACTATTTTATTCAGAGCTAGAGAAGATCGCCTATGCAGTTATCATGGCAGTAAGAAAACTCAGACATTATTTTGAAGGACACCAGATTCGTGTCATCACAAACCAGCCTCTAAACGACCTCTTCACAAACAAAGATGCAACTGGAAGAATTGCAAAATGGGCTGCGGAATTGTTTGGATACGTGGTAGATTTCGAAAGAAGAAACGCCATAAAATCCCAAGTTTTGGCTGACTTCGTCGTGGACTGGACTTCACCAATCATGGAAAACAATAGTTGCGAACAAGTGCCATGGGTAATCTATTGTGACGGAGCCTGGTGTGGAAAAGGTGTGGGAATTTCAGCAATAGTAACATCACCTTCGGGTATCAAAATAAGGTACGCAGCAAGACTAGATTTCCCAGATGAAGCAATCTCCACCAACAATACCACGGAATATGAAGCTCTGCTACTAGCACTAAGAAAGATGAAGGCCCTGTGCCAACAAACTTTCATCATCAAATCAGACTCCAAAGTGATTCAAGAACACGTCGAGGAAGAAAGCGAGGCAAGAAATCCGGAACTTATCAAGTATCTGAAGAAAGTTCAAGAAATGGAAAAATATTTCAAGGGCTATACTGTGCAACATATCCCAAGGGCTGAAAATGGTGAAGCGGACAAGCTAGCGAAAGCAGCTGCCAAGAATCAACCTCTTCCCCCAGATGTTTTCTTTGAAATCATCACTTCTCCATCGGTAAAAGAACAAGAAGACAGAATGGTGAATGTCATAGAAAGCGCAGATTGGAGAGCTCAAATCATGGCATTTCTAAGAGACCATTATGAACCTACAGACGAAAATGAGTTAAATAGACTCAAGCAAAGGGCAAGGGGCTATGCCATAGTAGATGGAGAGTTGTACAAATCTGGAATCTCCGAGCCCTGGCTAAGGTGCATAACCTCAGAAAAAGGGAAGGAACTTTTGGCAGAAATACATAGCGGATTCTGCGGAGCTCATATTGGTGCAAGAGCGCTTGCAGGGAAGGCAGTAAAACAGGGATTCTTTCGGCCATCCATGATTATTGATGCAAGAAAACTAGTTCAAGAATGCGAGGCATGCCAGAAAACAGCAAGACATCAAAAAGCATCTTCACTACCAATTCAGCTCATTTCACCATCATGGCCATTGCAAAGATGGGGAATGGATCTAGTGGGACCACTACCCACAGCTCAAGGCAATTGCAAATTTGCAGCAGTAGCTGTTGATTATTTCACAAAGTGGATTGAGGCAAAGCCTTTAGCAAACATCACTGCTGCAACTATCCAGAAGTTCTTCTGGCAGAACATAGTCTGCAGATTTGGAGTTCCAAGGGAACTCACAGTGGACAATGGAAAACAATTCGATTGCTACATCTTCAAAGAATTCTGCAGAACCATAGGCACGCATGTCAAGTTTTCCTCAGTCTATCACCCTCAATCAAACGGAGCAGTGGAAAGAGCAAATGGAATCATATTCACGGGTGTCAAGAAGTGCTTATTCGATCAGAAGAAAGGCAAATGGGTCGATGAGCTACTTAGAGTCATCTGGTCTCACAATACAACTACTTCAAGAGCTACGGGGTTCACACCTTTTCGCCTACTGTACGGTACCGAAGCCATGACACCAGAAGAAATCAAGAATGGAAGCATAAGAGCAAGCAGAAAAGCTGAAGATTCTCAAGAAAAAGAAAAATTAGAGAAGGACATGATCGAACTAGACATCCTGGAAGCAGCCCAGAACTTAGAGAAATACCAGCAAGAAACCACAAAATGGAAAGACAAGAAAATTGTAAGAAAGGAAATCAGAGTCGGAGACTTGGTCATCAAAAAGAAAAAGAATTGGGAAAATCTGGGGAAGCTGCAAGAAACTTGGGAAGGACCATACATAGTGAAAGAAAGCAACATGCCCGGTTCCTTCCGCCTAACTGATGAACTGGGAATGGAATTACCACATTCATGGAACGTAGAAAGCTTAAAAAGGTATTATCCTTAAGAAATGATAGAATTTTATTTAAAGCTCGCATTTAAATTAAGAAAAAATGTAAAAAACCTCGGTCTGTGGATCTATAAACAGGCAGAGGGAGAAAAATAGATTTACTTTTACGCAATTTTACTTTACCTAAAGGGGCCGTACTCTTTTCCTTGCAAGGGGAACTCCACCATAGAGGCAAGGTTTTTAATGAGGCGGGTCTCGTGTAAATTTCCTTTCTGTCCATAATGAAAGAAGTTTTCCCCTAAATTTCCTACATTCATGTTGATATCATTTCTTTATTATTACAATTGAAGGCCGAGGGCCATATTTAAAAACCCGTGATTATCCAAGAAAATCACGAGGGCCGAGGCAACAGAAAAGTTACGACCTTATTCCAAAAAACCCGTGATTATCCAAGAAAATCACGAGGGCCGGGGCAATAGAAAAGTTGCGGCCTTATTCCAAAAAACCCGTGATTATCCAAGAAAATCACGAGGGCCGAGGCAACAGAAAAGTTGCGGCCTTATTCCAAAAAACCTGTGATTATCCAAGAAAATCGCGAGGGCCGGGGCAACGGAGAGTTACGGCCTTATTCCAAAAAACCGTGATTATCCAAGAAAATCACGAGGGCCGAGGCAACAGGAAAAGTTGCAGCCTTATTCCAAGTGATTATCAAAGAAAATCACTAAAGCCGAGGCAACGGAAGGTTGCGGCTATATTCCAAAATACACCTAATCAAAGGTGCGCAAAGGCATAGTGCCGATCAAACAAAATTCGCACAAGCTTATCTTCATCACAAACAAAATCCGCAAGGCGTGTTGAACACAACCAAGAGTTGTCATATCAACACGATTTCCACTCTAAGTCCACAAAACTATTTACAAAGTTTTATCGACTTATCTTTAGAAAATCTTTTCAAAAGCTATCAAAGTAAACTCCAAAATGAATACCCTTCTGGAAAAGGACCACATGCTCTCGTGCTACAAAACGCAAGGTAGGGGGGGCGACGTTTTTTGCAAAAACATATCATAAATTGCTTTTTCGCATCACAAGAGACAGCGTCTTGTTACAACAAATTCTTACATTTCAAAATCATAAGACAAAGGGAGTTCCAGTACATGGCCAGGTTTCGACCCTCGCTGTTCAGAAATATCACAAACATAAGCAAAATCATCATCCGCGGCTAAGGGGCTGAGGGGCTCCGTCTTCACGAAGCATGATGTATTTTCTTCAACCGTCGCAACAGCAGAATCATCTCGAGAAGTAAAAAGCCAACCCAGAGGAAAGCTATGCATCGAGAAGTATTCGCAACAAAACATCCAGAAATCTCTGAAGGACTTTTCAGGGAAAGCTTCTTTGTACAGACGCCAGAAGCACCGCTGACCATCACACGTTGAAAATATATACGAACAGGAATGACGTCCTGCGCAGGCCCCCCATCAAGGACCTACGCAGGAATAGTATGTTACAAATCTTTTTAGCAACCATCTCAAAGTCTTTAAATTAGAAAGACTCATATATCCTAAACCTGCTCTATCTCAACCAGAGCTGTGTCAGGATCGGCAGCATTCACGCCCTCAGCACTCTTGTCACCAGCTTCGGCAGCAGCAGCATTGTCCGGATTCACCTCCAACGACGCTTGAAGCTCTTCCTGGGCTTCGTCCTCCAAAATCTGGAAGACAAATGAAAAATATCTATAAATAAACAATAGCTCGGGCAAACAAAGAAGACAAGCCGTTCTCAAGAATATCAAGAGGAAGAAGGATACCTTAGCAAGCTTCGCACGTGCAATTTCTTTGGCAAATTCTTTGCTGCCAACCATCCAGAACTTCTTAACAAAATTTTTCTTAATAATTTTTATGTCCTCATTTGCACGAATCCTGGAAATACTTGATGCCGAAGGAAATTCAAGACCGGAAGAGCAAAATTTCCCAAGGTCTGCACAGTCTTTTATCTCCAAAAGTTTTAGAAGACTCTCGGAGCAAAATGTAGCAGCAAAATCACTAGCAGAACCAATGAGTTCGGGAAGACTTTCGAATTCCTCAACAAGCCAGTTGATAATTGCTACTGGATCCTCAACATCGGGGAAAGGGTTTGGCCTAGCCCCATACTCGCCAAGAGCTTCACTATACTTTTCAAACAAAAACTCAAAGTTATTTTTGATCTTCTTTTCCCCATCCCGCATGGTTTTTAACTGCTCAACAAGATTCTTCTCCAAAGAAATAATCTTGAGATCTTTCTCACTATTGGCTTTGGCGAGATCTGCATTTTGCTTCACAGACTCGGCATGTTTAACCTTAAGCTCGGAAATCTGGTTAGCATCATGCTCAATTGTGTTCCGCAACTCTTCAATGATTTTCAAGTCATCTTCACACGATTTCTGAAGCTTCGCATGTTCGATTTCCAAACTTTTATAAGCATCATCAGCATATTTTCTTCCCTCTTTCGCAAGTTCCACCATCTCCTTCAAAGTCTTGTTATGAATCTCCAATTCCTCGGAAAGTTTCTTTGAAGAGGCTAGATCTCGTTCAAGATTAAGAATCTTGCCTTGCAGCAAAAGAGTATGGTTCTGATCAGCATGAGTCTTCTCAGAAGAAATCTTGCCAGCAATCACGGATTTTAGGCCGAGGGTGGTGCTGATCATTGACAAGTCTCTGGCAGGAAGTTTCCGAAGAGCATCTTCAAAAACTGCAAGCAACAAAAGGCAAAATAAGCAAAACCGAAGAAAAGCAAAGAAATAATAAGCGCAAGTCAGAACCAACATACCCGCAGGGTCAAAGTAGTTACCAACTTCTTCATGCGCAGATGTCACAATCGCATGAGCATCATCTTGAACCATCTCAATCCGAGACTTCGGAATTTTCTCTAAGTCTTGAGGGGAGAAAGAGGGCTTCTTTAAAGCTTCGCCTCCAGATGAGCTTGCGAAGGTAACAAGCGATCCTGGAGCATTCCACAGCATTTCAAAGCCATAAGGATCATCAACCCTCCCAATCCCAGCACCACCAACGAAGATTAACTTACCCTTCAGGTTTGTTCCAAAGGTTTGATTATATCCATAAGTCTCGGCCGAAACTCCACCATCCTCAGGAATATCTTCACGACCTTGAACAAGAAGTGGAAAGTGAGAAGAAGGACCTCGCTGCACGGTTTTTTCAAGATCAGCCATGAATTTAAGAGAAGCGTCACCGTCATTTGTCTTGTCTTCCAAGTGAACAATTCCCTTCTCTAAGGATGAAGCTTCGGACACTTTGGACGCCTCAAGTTTTTTAGCAACCGCAGGTTCTTCATCTGTAAGAGATTCAATATCAACAAAAGTATTCTCTGAGGAAGGAGAGCACACCACACGGCCCGAAACCACCTCACAACAAAGCAAAGAATCACCTGATTTCTGGTTATCGTCATCGTCATCATCATCAGACAAGGCAGGCGCAACCCGAGCACGAGGCCTGGAGGAAATAACCTTTTTATTCCCTTTCTTCTTCTTCAAATCTGCCAAAGCAGCTGCGGCAGTCTTCTCAGCCTCGGAACTGCGAGGCGGCGAAGACGGGCTCCCAGAAGTCATTTTTCTTTTCTTAGACGTTTCTAGAGTTTTTGTCTTCTCGGAAGTCTTGCTGACTCCAGAAGATTTCTCAGAAATCACCAAAACTTTAGAGCTCTTCCTCTTTCGGGACTTCACAGGAGCTCCAATGGTAACCGACCCAGTAACGCCAGGTGCCTGCATCAACCTTTTTGGGCCAGGAGGCCTTGGCCGAAGAGCCGGATCCGCACCAAGTTCCGAAAAAATGCGATTCACACGACGTTTATGCTTCACAATGTTCTGGAACTGTTTATATTCACTCAAATAGCACTTTCCGACCATATCGACCACCAGTTCCTCAACAAGAAAGATAAAATCATCCAAAGTCTGACCTTCGGAAAGGCGAAGATCAAATCTCAGAAAGGGAACTGGGCATGGTGCCCAATCCACAGAAAGGTAAACAATCTTCTTGGGTTGCCACCTGTAGGACAATGGCCATACACTGGCAGCAACATATTCCTCAATCACGTCTCTTCCTCCAAGGATAGTACAAGCAAAATAGAACATGTCTTCACCCTTCTTAAAATCTTGAGATTTTCTGTTGAAAGAAGCGGTGGAAACAGCCGTCATGGGTCCGATGGGCGTAAAGAAAGGGTTCAAAGGGCCAGCAAGACCCATTTCTTTCGACATGTCAACCTTGACATAAAACCAAAACTTCTGCCAATCATCTGCCCATTTCTCATTGCTACAAGGAGCTAGTTGAATTCTCTCAATCTTCTGACTAGCATTCTTTCGACAAGTGTTGAAAGTGCTGCAGCCATAGTGAGCTTCGTACAAATTGCCATCATCGAGTTTGATGATTTTCCGCTGAATGTGAAGCTTGAAAAGCTGAGTGAAAACATCTGCACTTATATGACCTTCGAAAGTTTTCTGGATCCAGAAAAATTTCGATAACTCTAGAAAAGAGTTAGGAGTAAGCTGGTGCATCTTCACTTGAAATCGATTCAGGATCGTAGGAAGACGTTCATCACATGGAAATCTGAGACCAGCAGTAAAGAAGTCTCTAAAAACAACTATCTCATTAGCTTGAGGTTGAGGAATTTCTTCATTTGTTGGCGGCCGACCACAACCAGGAGGAAAAAATTTCGCATCCTCAAAATCCTTGATCAGCTCAGGGGTCACTAGAGATTTTTCAAAAACAAAAGTTGGAGGATACGCCACCTTCGGAGGCATCAACTCTTCCATCTCAACTTCAACCTGAGAAATATCTTCTTCAGTTCCGGAATCCTCGCCCGAGTTCACCTCTCCTTCCTCAAGAGTCGTATCCCTAGGGCCCGGAACTAAGGGAGCGCTGCTTGAAGCGGGAGCTTCAATAGATTGCGGAACTTCGGAACCCATGGCGGCAGCCTGGGCAATTGCTTCCTCCGTCATCAGCTTGGCAGTATGCCTCACTCGAGCCACCTAAAGACCAGAGATATCAGAAAGGTACATAAAATTTTTCTCCAAAAACCAAAGAACAGAACTAAGCGAAAAAATTACCTTCGGAGAAGAAGAAGAGCAGAATTCAGGACGCAAACCGCCAAGAGAGCCTTCAAAAGAATTCAAGAAGAAATCCAAGAAGATTCAAAAGCAGCCAAACGGTGAAAGCGAAAGTCACCACAGGCCCCCTATTTATAGGAACGAGCGGATGCATCGAGAAGACGCCTCGATAAACGAACCATTACCCTATAGAGAGCCGACACGTGTCTCCTCCGACGCCCGAGGGCGACGTTTTTATCCAATTATTAGAAACTTTTTTCGTGGAAACGAGTCGTCGGAGTCAACCCGCTTCCCCGAGGGGCTACTGTTGGGGATCGGATTAAAAATATCGTCCTCGGTGTTTTCCAAGGAAACACGCGTCGGCAGTTTCAGGGATTTCCCGAAGGTTCCTAAGTTTTTCGGATCCACGAATGAGCCAAAAAAGGTCGTTTTCTTATGATTTGAGAAAGTTTTCCGAAGAACAAAATGGATGTATAAGACATTATCTTGTGTACGAACATATTGCTGACCTTCGGGGTTCCTAAGAAGTTATAGTTCCTCTCTCTTTGCCATGCTTCATGAATTCTAGAAATACAGGAGTTCTGGGATTTCTTCCTTACGGCGATGAGTCAAGGAAAGAATAAAGGAACGGTGCAGCGGAGGAATGCTTATCCGAAGCTGCTCAAGGGGGACTTCCGAAGATTGAGTGCCATCCCGAAGCTGCTCAAAGAGGATTTCCGAAGATTACATGAAGATTCTTGGGAACCGAAGCTGACCTAGTCAAAGGCGTAGCAAAGAAGATTCAAGGAGACGTAAGAAGGTTGGCTACGGAAGAAGAAGGAAGCTAGAACACGCAATGGCCCACTTGTAAATTGAAAAGGATCTCTGTGATTACCGCGGACTTATGTACCCTCAACATTTTCATGTATACGTAACTTTACGAAGGGTAGTTTCGGAATGTAAAAGTGACCCTCGGGCACTATAAAAGGAGCCTCTCGGCCTCCGTGTAAAGAGATCAGCTTTTTTAGAGAGAGTTCAGATACTTTTGTCGGTTCGCTCACACCTTTTGTCTGGAGATTCCCGAATTTCCAACAATAGACTTTATCGGCTTGCTTCGTACTTCACTACAAAGAGGCAACAGAAGCATATTGGCCAGTGGGCTGTTGAATCGAAGCTTGAAGACAATTTTAGTATACGACAGTGGGCTCTCAGAGAGTTGGTTGCTGTTATCGGCTAACAGAATATTACTTTATTGATTTGCAAATACAAATGGTCGGTAGGAGAGACAATTGCGAGGAATCAAGACGGTTCACCCGTGCTTTCGCATCACCAGAGCCGCATTGTATGCTGCATTCACGGCTAATAACTCAACAATCTCGGACTGGGGGGCTGGGACCATGACTGACAACTTTTGCCCAGAGGCTGCAATGCTTCCAGTTGGAGGTTATTTTCCGTGGAATCCAGGTGATCGAGAATCCAAAATTATTACACTGAAGCATCAGCTACCTGGAGATTATTTTTCATGAGACCCAGATGGACAAGATTTGCAGCGTGATCTTTAAAGCCGACATCCTTATTCTAATGGTGGTATACAATCATTAGTAATAAAACAAAAAGGGGTGATCTAAACACCACTACGTCGGCTATGTTTTGTTTATTCAAACAAAAATATGTCGACTATATGCTCTTCTTATGCTAAGTGATGTGAAAAAAAGTCAGGAGCAGCCGATGGAGGTTACACAAGTTAGCACAGCCGCTCTTCGTTAACCACGCCGAAGGATTAGCCATCAAGCTCGACGCCGGCAATCTCGCCGACAACTTCATCAACGACTACTTCGATGACGACGACTACAACAACGTCGTTGGCAAACGGATCTGCAGTGACTCGTCATCAAGCAGGCATGTCTACAACAATGCCTAACACCCTATGCGGTATGTATCTACTGATAACTGCCCTACGCGGCAAGTGGAGTAGATCAATTGGCACCAAAACAAATGTAAGTGCGTACATCAAATGGAGAATTATTATTGGCTTCACCTTGATTGACGCATCATCGGCAAGACCATACGCATGCCGCATATACTTGGTGACACATATGAAATATTCGGCTGCTTGATCCAAATAATAGCCGATGGAGTAACAGAAGAAGAGTCGATGGAATTATAGTGTTTCAATGAAAGACTCATCGGCTGCTCATGAGGAGCTAGCAACGAAGGTCTTTAGTAAAGATGATTAACTCACATTAGAGAAAATTCCACGGATAGAGGGGCAACTATTTTTCGGCTATTATTCTACAGCCGATGGAAGTATAAATTAGTTTGGCCAATGAAGCTACACGCGAATCTACCGATGGCTTTGTATTTAATTAATGAGCAATAGAAATGAGAAGTACCCTGTCATCATGAGGAGTAGAGGTGGAACAGAGATACTAGGATAATCGAGGGAGGAATTCTCGAGTCTGTCGGTTGGCTACCGGTCATTGCCAGAGTTAACACGCAATAATTAAAAGAGACATGAAGGCCAGAGACTTAACCTCAGATATGAAGGTCAATCGGCTAAAGACTATAAGGGCAGTCCCAACCCTCCACCTCAGCTGGTGTCCATAGTATTAAATATGGTGCCATGTAAGCAAAATACTGATGTGGCAGAAGAGTTATTGAGGAGAGAGAGGAGAAAAACGCAAGACCCGGTGTCGCATGCACGACCCGGTGTCGGCTCGTAATCCGATGAACAAACAGCTCTGAGGCGCGACCCCATCCCCCAGCTCGTCCCCATCCATGGCCGCTAGCTCCCAAGCGCTGCCCCTCCGCCCGCTCAATACCACCGCCGCCGTCTGCGTCAGCAGCAATCGCTAGCACACGCGCTTCAAGCAGCTGCCAGCAGGCGCTGCCGCCTATGACCTCGCCATATTGTTGATTGGCTTGCCGTCGCTCGCTGGCTCAACACACGCTCTGAAGGTGTTGATTCAGAAAGGATGGACGAGCTGGAATTTGCATCTCGAATAGAAAAATGCTTTGTCTTGCATATGCTTTCTCGATGATTTGATTTGGGGAAAGACAATAGCTGATGCTTCTGGGGTGGATTTAGCTCGGCCGCCCGGAGCTCGCCGACGTGCTCGGCCCCACGCCTAGCTAGCATCTTTGCAGCCACCGCACCGTGCCGTGCATGGCTGCCACCGCAGCCCGCCCAGCTCGGCGTTGCGGCCACCCGGGCGGACCCCTCCGTCGCTCGCTCCCCGGCTCTCAGACCTGCCATGCGCGCGGAGCCCATCAACTGCCGGCCTGCGGTGGCCCGTCGTGAGGATCTGAGAAATTGGTTGTGAGAGAAGATAGATGAAAGGGGATCATGGGAGGAAGGAGAGAGAAGAGCCTATAGAATTGATTGTTGGCCCGCCCGAGGAAATGAAGGGTTGGGAGGTACGACGTTCATGTGTGATGTCTTGCTGATTTAGCAACTTAGACATCAGGTGAAGACTTCATGGTTGGGACTGCCCTAACATATGGAGTATATGTATGCACATGATAGCCGATGCAAGTGTGATGTGACGTGGACAACCAATGGTTTAGGAAATTAAAAAAAAGGATGCATGTTCACATACGTCTACATGACTGTCGGCTGCTAGTACCAGAATTAAGCCAATAGGAGGACAGTCAGTATATGGGCTACTTGGTGCTCATCCAAGTCCTCGTACATTGTGGCAGCAAGCGAAGATACACGGCTCCAAGTAGTAGTCACAGTGGAGATGCGAACCATGCATACAAGGTCGTTGACAGATGGAGGTTATCAACTCTAGAAGAAATAATTCCCATACAGCAAGGAGCAGATAGTTCGAGCAGATATGCACTGGTACAAGCATTGCCCGTATCAACGACACCAAGTTGTATTTGCGGAATTATTTCGGCAACCTAGTTGACAACATCAGACTGAATAACAACGCTGAGAAAGCCGATATATATCTATCAAATCAAAGATTTGGAAAGGACTCATTCTAGGCTACCAAATATGAAGAGTTGGAGCCAAGGCAATGACAAGGTGACCTGTTGGCTGTAGTGGCATCATCTTCATTTTATTTGCTGCCGATTTGTTATAAATCGGCAGCAAATAAAATGAAGATGATGCCACTACAGCCAACAGTGGTAGTCCGGAGAAGCTTTAAGTGCCAGGGAGCCTGAGAATATCCAAGAATATTGATGATTCAGAGAGGTTGTGATCACAGGCAATCTACAAAGGAACTGATGATCAGCTTATGGGTCAGCATTGCAACAGATACAAGCTTTATTAGCAAGGGATGATATTTTAATAGCGATTGGTGATCAAGTTTCAGATAAATGCAATTGGCAAAGTTATCTGGACAGTATTCTTCATCAAAACATTAAATGATCAAGGCCGACGTCTGATTCACTTTTGGTTCAGTCGATATTCAGAGACCAATAAAGGGTTTGGTATTATTCGACTATTTATCTCTGGGAAAAGGAAAACAATCGGCTAAGGCAAGCCGAGTTTACCACACAGGAGCAAGTAATGGGCATCGCTTGAGGAGGCATACACACATAGTGGATACAAATGGACAACAATGGTGATAGAATACGCCTATACCCAGAATTCCCTCCTACAAGAAGACTTCCTCGATACTGAGCTGTACAACCAATCCCGTTCCGGAGCAATATTCAGCTACCCCATATATTTTATTCGGCTGTAGTAGCCGATAGGAGAAATAAATGAGCTGATATGAATACCGAAGTGGGATCTGATATCAATTGCCAAGTCTGGCGACAAGATGCACATCGCCTGCATCGATGGTACTGAATCATGTGGGTATGTCAACAAAGCCCAGTCGACGGCACGTCCACTAGCAACTTCGATAATTGGAGTACGAAGAGCAAGCCATACCGAGCGGTAATCCTAAGGACCGATACATAAAGTCTATCGGTTAAGGATCAGTCCAATCAAAATTTGAGAAGATCTTGCTCTAAGTTACCAAGCTGGAGAATCCGTACTGAGATCATGATAAAATTGCATAGTTAATGAAGTTGGTGAAATTGGCATCAAGACAATAAGATCAGGCAACCGACTGAGTGCCATTACTCGACTCAAGGGTAGCAGGACGACATTGTCAACAAGCGCGACACTATGAAAAACATCAATGGAGAGATAGCCGAACTACTTTTTGGTTTATTGATAAACCAATGACATATCGGCTATGAAGTGTTTAGAAGCCAATGGAGGTGTTACAAAAGTTGAGCAGAAACTTAGACCCCTCTGCTCCTGCAAAGTCTAGCGTGTCAGAAACACGAAGAAGGAAGCCGATAAGATTGGTGGGAAATAATCAATCGGCTCAACGCTTGTTGTTAGCAACTTAGGACGTGTTGCATGGATGATTTATCAAAAGAAAAATGGATATTCAATGATCGGCTAAAGACAAGATTGATACGACTTGATCTTTGTCACGAAGATACGAAAGGAGCAAAGATGGTGTAGTCAATAATGCAAAGCAGTAATAATTGAGGATTCGTGGCATGCAAGCATATTTGGTTAGTCAAATCGGCCACAATACCATATATTTAGGCCGCACGTCATACAGGTATTAGGAAACTAACCCTATGGCATATCAGTTGCTGATGATTGGAGATTTCAAGCCTAAAAGTGTGACAACCCCACCCGAGATAAGTCTGTACTATCACTTAAGTTAATCCCTTTTGGGTCATTAAGCGATAATAAAGAATCATCCTATTGAGTGTTGTCGGGTCATAGCCCGGTAAATCACTTGTAAACCACACAGAGGATCGAAACGCATACATTAAAACTCCCACGAAGGAGAGTCCAAAGTACCTTACAAATTAATCAAAATTCCCCGTAGGGTTAATTATTACAAATATTGTCCTTGCATCAAAGGTAAATGGTTCAGAGTTTTGAAGACAGCGGAAATTATACTAATCGATAACTTGGCATCGTGGGAGGCCACCCATAACGCCATTACTCCTCGTCATCCACCCATTCCAGCTCCCAGCCAGGTGGGATTTCACCAGGCCAAACATTATCACCTGAAAGTAACATTTATAGCAAGGCTGAGTATACTAATACTCAGCAAGGCTTACCCGTCTAAAATAAAAGACTGAACTTTCTAATCATGCATGGCTTTTGGCTAGTGGGTTTGTTTTGCCAAAAAGCGACTAAGGAGTTAATCCTTACTTTCAAAGTTTTAGCTCAAGTTCTAGTAGATTGAGTTATTACTAGATAAGCAACATATGTAAGCATAATTGTGCAAACAATTAATCAAACATCAAGTTTATCAGTATTTCATCATAGATGGATTATCATGGTTAGAGGGTTAAGCAATCTCAGATAACGGTGAGAGGCCGACGATCGATCGATTAATAACCTTGCAAGGTGAACCTAAACATACGAGAGAAAACACTCACAATGAGTGCATTCAACCAAACGGTTCCCGTCATTCTTCGGATTAGGAGCTGATGCCACAGTCCTAGGTACAAGGCTAGCTGGCATGCCTCACACTAGCATCCAGCGTCACACATGCACCACAGTTTGCAAGACTAGGGCCGCAACCCAAGACTAATAGCCTAAAGTTCCCGCACCGCGTCATTCAGGTACTAGGCTTACCCATTTCCGACAAATGTTTAGTACTTTCAAACGCTTAATCTCTTAATTATTGGACCGGAGCCCAAAATCCCATGCTCTTACCACGTGAGCAATCCAATTTTAACAAGTCTTATGATTCCAACATAAGAACCTATTCTCGTGAGCGAAGTATATACAACCTTTCTAAAAGATGTAGATCTACTCACAAGGAAACTCACAAAATTGGTTTTGCATTTGTAAGATTTTCTACGATTTACTACACATTTTACAAGTTACTGGACTTAAAGGAAAAAGAAGAAGAATCTTCTTCTGCAACAAACCCTAATAAGATTCAAAGTTTCACAGATAAGCCCTCAGCTTTTACCTATAGGACCCTACAAAGAAGTGTCCCTCACAACTATACCCTCGGCGGCGGGGGAGAGTTCACCGGCGGCGAACGGCGGCCGGAGTAGGCAAACAAATGGCCGGGATGGGTGATTGAGCTTACCAGAAACCTATGCATGGCGGCGGTGTGATCGGAGGAAGCTCCGGCGAGCGGCGGCGGTGAGACCGTGGTGGCGCGGCCGCCTCGGCTCGAATTCAGGCAAGGTGAGGGGTTGAGCTAGACAATGCGTGTGCGTGGAAGCTTGAGGGGGTTCTAGGGAAGAGCTTTGAGTGCTACGGCGACCACGGGAACGAGCAGTGGAGCGAGCTGTCAAGGTGGCGGCAATGGCGGTCGGCGGAGAGCTCTACCGTGTGTGTAGGATCGATGGCATATAGAAGGGGGTTGAATATGGGCCTTGTTTAAATTTCTAGAATAAGAAACAAACCTTAACCTATATCTCTAGTGTTGCCCATCTAAAAAGGTTTCTTTCTACCAACTAAGCACACTAGCAACAAAGTTCCTTAGCAAGATTCACACCAACATGAGAAAAAGCACCCTAGTCAAGATATGCAACAAGTAAAGCACACAAGAGGAAAACTAGGACAAAGGAACTTAAGCGCTGAAAGTAAATGCGGAAATAAGTGCAAGAAGGTAGAATGAGTGGACAAGAGACAATCAAATTTTTTCCCGTGGTATCGAGAAGTTGACGCTTCTCCCTAATCCACGTTGGAGCACTCACAAAGAGTTTTGCTCCCCCTCAAGCCACTTAGACTTGAGTGCTCACTAAGAGTACCCGTTCTCCATCTCCGAAATGGTGGGTCTCAATCCATTTACACTAAGAACTTCCCGGGGCTCCCACAATCTCCAAGAGCTCACCAAGAACCCCCAATCACCGAGACCGTCTAGGAGCCGTCAAACTCCAAGAGTAAAAAGCTCACACACTTTCACTTGACCAATGCACTCAGCTATGCCATTGAAAGCACCTTGAAACTCTTGATCACCAAGAAAGAATCCCTCTTGGCTAGGAAGATGAAATCCAAATGATCAAACCACTAACTCTCCTTCTCCTTGGCTGTTGTAGTTCTTTAGAGTGGCAAAGGCAGCTCAAGAGACGCAAGGGGGTCCAATTTATAGGCCTAGCAAGGGTGGCTAGCCGTTAGAAAAGTCCTCTGAAAAGTAGTACCGTCGGATGAACCAACGGTTCCCCTTGCGACAGCGTCGGATCATCCGGTCACTCTGTCTGAAGAAATATAGCCGTTGAACCCAAACGCTGTACCACTTGATCCGACGCATGCACCGATGCTGCGTCGGTTTATCCGGTGCTGAAGCAACTTTACTCAGTGCGTCTCTGTATGAAATAACCATAGGCGCCAGATGAACCGATGAGTGTCTTCATGAGCGTCGTTTCATCCGGTGCTGAAGCAAGTCCTCTCGGTGCATCTCTGTATGATTTATATGCATGCGCCGGATGAATCGATGCTTGGACCGTCGTTTCATCCGGTGCGGAAGGCACTTGACTCCAATCATCACTGTTACCAAACTCTAGGTCACCGGATGAATCGATGATGCACCGTCGGTTCATCCGGCGGTGCTGTTTTCTCTGAAACTCTCACATAGATCATTCGGTGCAACTAGAAATGATGCCGTCGGATCATCTGATGGGCCCTTTTTCATTTCAACTCATCCAATTCAATCGCCTTTGAGTTTTCCTTCAATTCTTTTGCTTCCAATGTGTTTCCATGAGTACTTTGAGCTGTTTAGTAACCAAGGAGCTTCATAGTGCATGAATATAGCATAGCATTTGGCATGGTCAAGCTCCTAAAGTGTGAACCCCTCTTAATAGTACTGTCAAACACTACAAACTAGCTAATCCAAGTGTCCTTCATCTCCTTGTGACACTTGGAACTAAGAATGTCCTTAGCCTTGTAGTCTTTGTCCATTGATCATCCATAATTTCAAATTGAGGGGTCTCATTTCACTTAACACTTACGACAATAACCCAAGAATAAATCCGCTACAAAACAAAGGTTAGTCACAAGTATATGGTTGTCATTTATCACCGAAACACACCCTTACCAAAGGTGCGGTGGGGCCTTGATGCTTACAATCTCCCCCTTTTTGGTGATAGATGACAACACAAGTAGAGATATACGAGAATTTGAAATTAAAGCGTAAACTCTACAACTAATGCATGAAAAAGATATAAAGAAGCACACATGCATTAATTAAACAAACACACAAGCATGAGTAGACATGTAAACCATCAACATACACAAGATCCAAATACATGTCTCATCATGAACTCCACAAAACAAACAAGGGCACATAAGCTCTCAAAGCACACTCCCAAGCTCCCCCTATCTGTACACTCCCCTATCTATCTCCCCCTTTGACAACGAGCACCAAAAAAGGGACCTAGTCCTGCGGAGGTGGAGGAGAAGTCGGCGGCGTCGAGGAAGTAACAATCACTGAAGGCGCGACATGGTACTCGGAGGTGTCACCGTCCTAGGACTCGAAACCCGACAGCTTTGAAGATCGCACTGGTGAAGAAGCTAGAGCGGTGTCGGTGCCTGTAGAAGTAGGAAGCGCCTGAGAGCTCGCCACTGCCATCTCTGACTCGATCTGCTGAGTGATCGTACGAAGTGTGGTATCCTCCTGATCGAGTCGCTCTGCCTGAGGAGTAGCCATAGTCGGCATAGGCGAGGTGAACCCCAAGGAAGGTCGTGCCGGTGTCTCAAAGATAAGAGGACCTGTCGGGAATGGAGACATCAGCTGGGTCGAAGGAGTCTGTGAGAACTGACCCGCCCTGAGCTGCTCAAGTAAGGTGGTCGTCTGTGGAGTCGAGAGCAGCTGAGTGGCAAACGTCCCTGACTGAAGGAGCGGTGAGATCGAGACGGTCGGGATGGGGAGGCTCACAACATAGGCTGGAGGGAGAGAGACTGCCGGCTCAGGCTGAAGTAGCTGCTGGGTAGGAAGTGTCAGAAGCTGAAGCCCCGTGTGCTGGAAAAGCTGACCCAAGCAGGTAGACATGAACGAGAACATCTGAGCGGTCATCATCTGTTGTTGCTGTATCTGCTGCCTCTGAGCCTCCTGCTGCTGGCGAATACTGTCACGTATAACTTGCTGAGCCTCCTGCTGCCGCTGGAACTGTGCCTGTATCTGGCGCTGTATCTCCATCGTGGCCTTGGACTGGTCAGCCAGGGACTGGATCACTGAAGTCAAGGAGTCGGGCTGAGTAACCTGAGAAGAAGAGATCAGAGGTATCGGTGACTCAGCCTCTCGCTGTCCTGGCAAACTGGAGCCGCCAGCCTCGTCGTCATGAGTACGACAGACACGGAAGACGGGCTGTGGCTCGGGCTCAAGGTCCTCGTCCTCGTTAGAGTCCTCTGTGTCGGTGGCAAGGTACGCAGGTAGAGGCCCCTCAGCTAGAGCCAGAAGCTCGTCCTGACGTGCGGCCTCGTCCATAGCTGCCTCAGTTGCAGCACGAGCCTGGAGGTCCTCAACTGCTCTCCTCCGTCCTCTGGGTCCCTGCCTCCTATCCCCTGGCATCGGTGGCTGATAAGTCTTGAACACGTACTTGGATCGCTCCAAGACAGAGATATAGCGCTGAGACTCTAGCCGAGAAAGCATCCAGCTGATCCAGTGAGCAAAGGGAAACTGTCGGGTCATCCCCATACCATCCATGATCGCGTCCTCGATCTCACTGAGCAGAATGTCCACAATGTCGAACGGCCGGTGAGTCATGATATAAAGAAGTAGCCACTGCTGAACTCCGGTGACGACTCGGCATTCCCCATCCTGAAGAGTAGGGACCTCCTGAGAGCAAAGTGGACCACGTTGGCCTCACGTGTCAAACGGTCAGGTGTCCGAGGGGTGCCGGGGAGGAACGGCTGCTGGAAGAGAAAGCTGATCTCCTCATCTGACGGAACTATAGGAGTGTGAGCACGACGAGGAGCCTCAACGTCGGGGTAAACCAGGTAGTGAATCGAAGTGTCGTCGACCGGCACCCCAAGCAACTCTGCTATCCCCTCTCTGGTGAGTCTGAACTGCTGCCCCATAAACATGAACCTGATAGATAGCCGGGCATCCTCAACGTACACAGTGGCGTAGAAGACTCGAACCCACTCAGGCACGTATCTCGGCCTCTCACTGACCAAAGCTGCAAGTCCCGGTAAAAAGTCGAAGTGTGGGAGAATAGGGACTCCAGCTGCTGCTGCTCTGAGTGCTGTCCACTGAAGCATCCTGTTCTGGCTCAGCTGTGACCCCTTCCTGACATAGGAGGCGTAGAAGCTCTCCTGAAGAATCGTCCAAAACCGGGGGTCACAGTCCTCTCTGCAACGAGGGAACCACTCCTCCTCCTCAACAAACCGTAGCTTCCGGATCTTCAGCCCAGGGAGGCTCCTCAGATCTCGGAGATAGACCCCAAAGGCCTCTGCTTGCTGTGCACCAATCCGAACCTCAGGGCCCTCATGTGACTGATTCTGCTGCTCCTGCTCAACCTGCTGCTCTGCTGCTATCCTCCTCTGCCTCGGAGTCAGCTGAGTGTGTCCACCACGAGTCCGAGGACCGGTACGTGGTGCAGAGGGAGGTGACTCTGTCTCTGTCGATCGTGTACTGGTATGGCCTGAACGCCGTAACAGCTGCTGCTCATGGGGCTGCTCCCCCTGACTCTGTGCACTACTCCCAATCCGAATGCCTCTCTGTGGCTATCCCTGGGTGTCAGGCACTCGAAGCACACGCTCCCACTCCTTATCCTGCTTGCTCTTCTTCTTCTTCGGCTCAAGGACGGCCTTGCCCTTCCTCTTGTCGCCTACCATCTGTCAAAAGAAATGGTGGAAGATTATAGAATGGCGAGCGGAGAATATAAATGAGATAAATAACTAAGGATAAGGGGTCCTTAAGCAAAGCAAAGAGATATGATTGAGCCTTAGCATGAATTTCTAGTAGATGAACATGCCACAAGATATGAAAGGTATGCTAGGAATGTCCTTATGTGCTGCATGGTGTGTGTGTGAGTGCTAAGCAGGGAAACAAGCTACTGTCAAGGATATGAACAGAACAGAGCATGAACAGTAGCCGCAGGGCTCAAATTCCATGAGATATAGCAAGTTTTGGAGGAAACTGAGCAAAATACTATGGAAAATGAGCAAAGCAGATGCAAACGATGAAGCCTAGCTCATAATCATAGGTATAATCCTCACAAACAACAATGTATCCCCAAAAATCATGAGAAGCCATGAACAGATAGGGGGGTGGAAGCTGATGCTCACCACTGCGAAGATTTGATCGTCGAGATGTGGCAGGGGAGCACGGAGGGGTCCTGCGCACGCCTTAGGACGACGCCTGAAGAGCTGCGGTGGCGCCGGCTAGCCGTATTTGAAGGCGGCAGCCGAAACCCTAACAGGGAGCTCCGCGAGCCGTGCACGCGAATCGTGCGGTCAGGGCAGCGGCTCGGTGGCGGAGTTGGCCGGCGGCGACTGCGGGATGCCGGTGGAGGAGCACGGGCGGTGGCGCTTGGATGGAGGTGGCCGGAGGCGGCAGAAATCGCGGTGGCGCATGGGTCAACGGTGAGGCGGTTCGATTTGGATTTGGGGGAAGAAAGGAGAACGAACCGTTATGACATGTGGGACCGACCTGCAGAGAAGCGCCGGATGAACCGACAACGGAAAAGAGCACAGCGTCGGTCGAACCGCCGGATGAAGTGAGCTGATCAGAGAAAAGCATCACCGGATGAACCGATGGCCTTGTTTTTAGATTCGTCGGATGAATGCGTCGCGGGTTTGAATTTGCCTCAAAACTCAGTAGCACAGGATGAACCGTTGCCTCCACAGAGGTGAGTGTCGGTTCATCTGACGATAGGAACCAGTGGCGCGCTGAGCAAAATTCAAACTGACCCGGCCACCGGATGAACCGCCGGCTGGAACCTACATGGCAGCGGTTCATCCGACGGTGACAAAAACAGAATGCTGATCTAAAGCTCATTTTTGATCCAACAAATGTCACACACAAGCCAACACAAGCACATTTTTGGACCAATCCTGAGTGACAACCTCACCCCTCAAGCACTCCTTTGCAAAATACAAGTATATACACCATAGATTCCCTACAAGGGATAGACCTTATAAATTTTTAGAAAAATAGGCGAAATAAGATCCAAAAAGGGAATGTATGAGTTATTGCCTTTGAACTTAGAGATAGAAACTTTAAGCTCATTAGGACACAACTCAATAGGCATTAAGCACAAACATTTGTCTCATCACACTTTGGAGTTGTTGATTTGCATTGAACGCTAAGCAACTTTCTCATAGTGTGATTTTCCTTTGTGACACCTCTCATGCGATGTAATGCAAGAACAAATGCATGAAATTAAACATGAATGCATTGTATATGACAAGCAAAGATGCAAAGCGGAAAGATAAACTATCTTGTCAAGTTTGAGCCCTTGTTAAGCTTACTCATGGTGAGCCTTTCAACATGCCTTGAGCGAAACTTGGAAACCACCGGCTCAAGCAAGACCCATACTCACCACTATCTTAACAAGGTTAGACAAGCCCCTACAACATGTACATATGCAAATGCAAACTATATGACAAGCATCACATGATGTTGGACGCATCAAGCACATTTAATTCACTCCTTAGCCTACAAAAGGTGTTTCATCAAGAGGCTTAGTGAATATATCCGCCAATTGCTCCTCGGAGCGAACACTACAAAGGAGAATATCACCTTTAGCCACATGGTCTCGCAAGAAGTGATGGCAGATATCAATGTGCTTGGTGCACAAATGTTGAACCGGGTTGTTAGCAATTTTTACGGCACTTTCATTGTCACAAAGGAGAGGAACCCTATCTAGAACCACACCATAATCCAAGAGGCTTTGCTTCATATAGAGGATTTGAGCACAACAAGCCCCGGCGGAAATGTATTCCGCCTCCGCGGTGGATAAGGCCACGGAGTTTTACTTCTTAGAGGACCAAGCAACCAAAGATCGCCCTAGCAAATGGCACCCACCCGAAGTGCTCTTGCGGTCTACTCGACATCCGGCAAAATCCGAATCCGAATAACCCAAGAGCTCAAAACAAGCACCATGGGGGTACCACAAGCCAATGCTAGGTGTGTATTTTAAGTATCTAAGGATCCTTTTCAAAGCACTTAGGTGAGATTCTTTAGGGTTGGCTTGAAACCGAGCACACATGCAAACACTAAACATGATATCAGGCCTAGATGCGGTAAGGTAAAGAAGAGAGCAGATCATAGAACGGTAAAGCTTTTGGTCAACCGGTTTACCTCCCTCATCTAAGTCGAGATGTCCATTGGTAGGCATTGGTGTCTTGATTGGCTTGCAATCATCCATCTTAAATTTCTTGAGAATATCATTAGTGTACTTTTCTTGATGGATGAAAGTCCCTTCCTTCAATTGCTTGATTTGAAACCCAAGGAAGAAGTTGAGTTCTCCAATCATAGACATCTCGAATTCCCTAGTCATGAGATCACTAAAGTCCTTGCACACTTTGAGATTGGTAGAGCCAAAGATGATATCATCAACATAGATTTGACAAATGAAGAGCTCTCCGTTGATGATCTTGGTGAATAGAGTATTGTCTACTCTCCCAATCTTGAAGCCTTCCTTGATGAGAAAGTCCCGGAGCCTCTCATACCATGCCCTTGGAGCTTGCTTGAGTCCATACAAAGCCTTGATCAACATATAGACATGGTTAGTATGTGTGGAATCCTCAAAACCGGGAGGTTTCTCAACATAGACTTCTTCATTGATGAAGCCATTTAAGAAGGCACTCTTGACATCCATTTGGAACAATTTCATTTTGTGACAAGAAGCATAAGCAAGAAGGATACGGATTGCTTCAAGACGTGCAACTGGAGCAAAGGTCTCTCCATAGTCCAAGCCTTCTACTTGAGAGTAACCCTTGGCGACAAGTCTTGCCTTGTTCTTCACCACAACTCCATGTTCATCTTGCTTGTTTCGGTAGACCCACTTGGTGCCAATCACGTTCTTGTTCTTGGGGCGCTCTACTAGGACCCAAACTTCATTTCTTGTGAAGTTGTTGAGCTCGTCTTGCATAGCCAAGATCCAATCCGGGTCCTCAAGAGCTTCCTCTATAGTAGTGGGTTCTACAAAAGAAACAAATGCATGATGTTTGCAAAAAGTGGCATATTGTTTGCGGTGAGTACGTGTACCACCCTTGGGATCACCCAAGACTAGATCGATGGGGTGGTTTGATGAAGTCCTTGTACGCCTTTCAAGTGTGATAGAGGTTGGATCATCTTGAGGTTGCACTACTTCCGATTCTTCTTCTTCTTGATCTTGGGTGTCTTGTGATGTAGGAGGTGGTCCATGTGAGGAAGATGGGCTTTCTTGTCTTGTGCGCCTTTGATGGTCATCATTATCATCATCGGAAGAGGATGAGTCTTCATGGTTGTGGGAAGTAGAAGGTGTATCATCATCCTCCTTGGGCTTGATGTCCCCAATAGCCATCTTCTTCATTGCTTCTCGGAGAGGTTCTTTTCCTACATCATCACAACAATAGCCATCTCCTTGGGAGCCATTAGATTCATCAAACTCCACGTCATATATTTCTTCAACGGCACGTGTAGTGTTGTTGAATACTCTACATGCCTTGGAGTTGGATGCATAACCAAGAAACATGCCCTAATCTACCCTACTCTCAAACTTCCCTAGGTGCTTCCTCTTCTTGTAAATGAAACACTTACACCCAAAGACTCGGAAGTAGGAGATGTTGGGCTTCCTCCTAATGAGAAGCTCATAGGGTGTCTTCATCAATAGTCAGTGGAGATATATACCCTATTTGAAGCATGGCACGCCGTGTTGATAGCTTCCGCCCAAAATCTTTGAGAGATACCATAATCATCCAACATTGCTCTAGCCAAAGTGATGAGAGTCTTGTTCTTCCTTTCTACCACACCATTTTGTTGTGGTGTGTAGGTTGAAGAGAATTCATGCTTGATGCCTAGCTCATCACAATACTCTTCCACTTGAGTGTTCCAGAATTCCGAACCATTATCACTCCGGATCTTCACAATAGATGACTCAAATTCATTTTGAGCCCTTTTAGCAAAGTTCTTGAAGATCCCAAACGTCTTGCTCTTGTCCTCCAAAAATAATGTCCAAGTGTAGCGTGAGTAATCATCAACAATGACAAGACAATAGAGATTACCACCAAGACTTTTGTATGTAGTAGGGCTGAAGAGGTCCATGTGTAAGATTTCCAATGGTCTTGAGGTAGAAACATAAGCCTTTATAGGATGGTGACTTGCTACTTGCTTGCTGGCTTGACACGCTCCACATAACTTGTCCTTCTCAAATCTGACATCCTTCACACCAAGAACTAAACCTCTTTTGAAAGCCTTCTTGAGTTGACTCATGCCTATATGTGCAATACGACGATGCCATAGCCAACCCTTGGATGTCTTGGTGAAAAGACAAGTAGTCAAGTTTGCTTCATGAGAGGAGAAGTCTACAAGATAGATGTTCCCATGGCGAAAACCTTTGAACACAACTTCATTAGATTTCTTGTTAGTAATGATAACTCCCTCATCATCAAATAAGCAAGATAAGCCAAGATCACAAAATTGAGCAATGGAAAGCAAGTTATAACTACAAGTGTCTACAAATGAAACATTGGAAAGAGAGAGATATTTTGCAATGGTTATGTCACCCAAACCGGAGACCCTTCCTTTAGAATTATCACCAAAGGTAACTTGCTCATGATTCCCCGCATCATCCACTAGAGAGGTGAACATTTTAACTTGGCCGGTCATGTGTTGAGTACATCCACTATCAAGGACCCAATGACTTCCCCCGGCCTTGTAGTTCACCTACACACAAAGAGATCAAGTTGAAGATTTAGGAACCCAAGCAAGTTTGGGTCCAATCACATGAGTTACTAAAGCTTTGGGATCCCAAATTTGCCTAGGATGATTCACTTTAGCCTTGGTCCCTATGAACCTTGCTGCCACCTTGCCCTTGCTATTCTTCAACAACAAGAAATGGTTATTGTTGAACATGGAACGATAGTTGCAAGGTAAGATAGGCAATGGACGTGAAGGTATAGGACACTCCCTTGTGTGATGACCGGTGATCTTGCAATGTTGGCAATAAGACCCAACTTCCTTCACAAAGCACCCATAAAGTTCCTTTGACTTGCGAGTCTCTTTGATGGGTTGAGGGAAGGAGCCAAGTCCCTTAGAGCCATAATCTCTTGCATTGTGATAGAGGATCTCCTTATGCAATTCTTCACCTTGGCCAAATTTTTCACACAAGATCTTAGGCTTCTTACTTCCTCTTCAAGTGCTTTCACCCTAGCATGGTTAGTCTTGGAAGAAGAGGCAATATTCTCATCATTTAGCAAGATATTAGGTTCTTCAAACAAATCATCACAAGAAGTAGAAGCATTTGTCTTAGTGATGTCTCTAGCAATTTCTTGCCCACTAGAACAAATAGCCTCATAAGCAAGCTCACTTTCTTGATACTTCATCTCTAAGACCACATGTTCTTTCTTAAGCATCTTTTGACTTGACTCAAGTGACTTGTTAAGCATGGTTATATCATTATGTTTGATGATTAGCTCATTGTACTTATCAAGTAACTTGTTGTGGTCATCTCTAAGTGACTTGTTAGACACTACCAAAGCTTCATGTTCTTTACTAAGGTCATTGTGTTTCACAAGCAACTCATCATTGGATAGCTTAAGCTTCTCATGGGTCTCTTCAAGAGCCTTGAGCTTACTCTTTTGTTTCTTGATCATGTTGGTGTATTGATCTAGAAGTCCCTTAAGAGCATGAGGTGAAAGTTCATTATCACTGTCCGAGGAGTCACTATCTTCACTATCGCTCACCTTGGAGTGTTTAGCCATGAAGCACATAGGTGACGGAGGAAGAGGAGGTTCTTCATCATCCATGATCACAAGACCGGCAAACTTCTTGTTCTTCTCTTCTACACTACCACTTGATTCACTTGAAGTTTCACCATCTGTGATCCACTGAAGGACCGAATAGGCGACCAAAGAGGGGGGGAGTGAATGGGAGTCGATAAAAATTCTTTCCGAAGGCTGAACTCAACCTATACCCCGATTGCCACTCCGAGTACTCACGCACACCGCAACAAAAGCAGAATGAGCGAAATGAGAAGTGTTCCTTGACCTCGATCGTGTAGTGCGTTCATGAAGGTCACCTATGATCGTTGTCGGTGGGTGATCCACTTGTACACGCCTGGGAGCCTCTCACCTGGACACAATCTCCCCCTCAGCAGCAGCCTCCACTCGAACAGCCTCAGTCATAGTGGGTATAGGGGATGGTCCATCCTCGATCGTTGTCGTAGTAGTGGAAGTAGCGTGTACACGATCAGCCACGGGAGCACCACCATCATCATCGTCGTCGTCTCCATCTTTCTCATCCTCAAAGATCCTAGCTCCAATGTCCTCGTCACCTGCACACTCAAAAGCAGAAGAGCTACATGGCTGTGTCTCATCGAAGGTTACCTCGCAAGTCTCCATGATTCGGTCAGTGTCAAGGTCGAGCACACGATATGCTTTAGAGTGAATCGCATAACCAAGGAAAATACCATCCGAACATCTAGACTCGAACTTATCCAACTTGCCCTTCTTCAGAATGAAACACTTGCATCCAAAAGCTCGAAAATGACTCACATTGGGTTGTCGTCCATGCATCAGCTCATAAGAGGTCTTCTTCTTAAAGGCACGAAGGAAGATGCGATTTGAGACATAGCAAGCGGTATTGACCGCCTCGGCCCAGAAATGCCTAGGAGTCCTATGCTCATCGAGTATCGTCCTGGCCATCTCACAAAGGGTCCGGTTCTTCCTCTCCACTATGCTATTCTGGCAAGCGACGTATGGAGAAGAGTACTGATGATCGAGACCAAGATCATTGCAAAAGGCATCGAAATGAGAGTTTTAAACTCCGTGCCATTGTCACCGCGTATAGCTCGAATGGCATCACCATGTCTCTTATTCTTCAACCTCAAGATCAAGTCCCGAACAAAGCCAAATGTCTCGCTCTTATCCTCCAAAAAGAAAACCCAAGAGTACCTCAAAAAATCATCAACAACCACAAGAACAAACCACTTCCCACCCGCAGAGCGAACACGAGGTGGCCCAACCAAATCCATGTGCAACAACTCACAGGGTCGCTCGGTCATGACCGCAGTCAGAGGGGCGTGAGAAGCAGCAACCATCTTTCCATGCCGACAAGAAGCACAAACCAAATCCTTCTCAAATTTCAACTTAGGCAATCCTCAGACAAGATCAAGACCACTCAAGCGGGAAAGCAACTCAAAGCTCAAGTGTCCCAATCTCCTATGCCATTTCCAAAGCTCAGCCGACACACCAGCAGCAAAGCATCGAGGAGGACCAATAGACTGGGAAAAATCGGCACGAAAGATTTGACCCTCGGGGATGATCGTACAGACAAGATCGCCTCGAGAATCAAGCACACGAGAAGCACCCGACTTAAAACGAACCTCAAAACCTTCGTCCAGTAATTGAGATACTGACAACAGGTTAAAACCAAGTGACTTGACCAGGGCCACACTTCTTAAGGTCACCTTGCTACTCACCTTCACCATACCTTCAGCAAGCACTCGTCCTCTCCCATTGTCCCCGAAAGTGATGTACTCCCTCGTACTCACCGGGGTGAGGCTGGAGAACCACCCACGATCTCCGGTCATGTGTCGTGAGCAAACGGAGTCGATCAACCAAAAGTTCTCCAAGCCTCCCACCTGCAATAAAAAACGAGAACGAGAATGAGCGAGCAACTCAACACTGGGGTTAGTACCAAAAGAGTCAAACCAGTGTCGAGCCATTTGCTCAAAAGAAGGGTTAGCAAAATCCATCCTACCAAAACCTCTAGGCAGAGCCCTCTCACGCCTACCACCAAAGGACCTGTCACGTCTCACTGGAGGAGTACACGCACCACGAGGGGGAAAACGTGGCCCGTAGTCCATCTGTGACCCAAAGCTTCGATTGTGCCTCCCAAACTCGTAACGGTCACAAGAAGGAGCACATCGAGCCAACTCACCACGCCCAAACCCAACACGCCTATCTCTCTGAGGGAAACCACCTCCACCTCCACGAGTGGGAACTGTACGCACATACACCTCACCCCTAGGTAGAGGCCCTCTACGAGGCTCAGGCACACCATGAGCAAGGTGGTACCTGTCCTTGTTTGCCATCTCCCTAGCAAACCTCTCATCTCTCTTCTTCCGGAAACAGAACTCATCCTTATGCCCATCCCTCCCACAGTACTCACAATGGAAGCAGATCGGCACTGGCTTAGGCTGTGGCTTCTCTCCAGCTTTCTCTCCTGACTTCCCACCAAAGACACTCCCCTGGGTGCTCACAAACTTGATGGGTTTTTGGTAGTTTTCAGATTTGTGGGGGAACATTGGTGGATCTGGTGTTGTGTCTAGCTTGTTTCTGAGGTGGTTCGACTTGGGTGCAAATTTGTTCATTGGTGTGGTATGTGGTGGGATAGGAATCTCTCCAGCTTTCTCTTCTCCCTCACCACTCTTCTCACCACACTTGTCAGCCCCCAACGCCTGACCATCAAACCTCTTAAACTGAGCCAACATCAAACTCAATTGTGGCTCATGCCCAGACAACCACCCCATCATTTTTCTCAATTCATCATTTTCATCCTGCAGACGATCAACATAGTGTGCAAGTTCCATGTTTTTCAAAGCATGCATTTCACAGGTTGAACATGATGTAGGAAGAGGAGCTTTCAATACCGCCTCAAGAGAAACAATTCTAGTGTGAGACTCATCTAGCCTAGAATGCAAAATAGGACATGAGGTGCAAGCGCCCAACAAAGCTGGCCTAGACTTCAATTCATCACACTCAATCCTAATCACATCTAGTTCCTCCAAAGTAGAGGCATGCTTCTCCTTGAGAGCAGTCAAATCAGCAAGAAAAACTGAACAATCACCACAGTCAATCTCATTAGACACCACAGGGGCAGATTTCACAGAACCTATCTCATTTCTAGCATCCACAAGCAAGGATTCAAGCTCGGCTATCTTATCCTTAGCATCACCCAACAGGGACCTAAATTCCCTCTTCTCCTTGTTGGTCTTTCTAAGCACATCATCACGGTTATCAAGTAACTCATTGAGCCTAGCATTCTCCTCTAGCAAGAAGTTGGGATCTTGTCGTACCTCTTCATCGGAGTCGGAGTTCGAATCTGAGCTGTGCTTCCCACCCTTCTTGGAGTGCGCCATGCCGCAAAAGCCTCCTTGTGCGACGAAGCTCAAGCCGGTGAAGTTCTTGCCTGTGTGCCGCTTGTCCCTGCGCCTTTCTTACTCTTCCTCGCTGCTCGAGTCGGAAGAAGCATCGCTTGATGTGGAGTCGATGTCGCTTGCTCCGGCAAACATCGCTCGAGCCGTATTCTTCTTGTGGCCGCCACTCTTCTTGTGCCTTCTCTCGCCCTTGTCCTTGTGCTTGTCCTTGTAGTCGTTCCGGGAGCGGTGCTTGTTGTAGTCGTGCTTGGGCTTGCCCTTGTAGTCGTTCTTGATCTCCATGGCTTCAGGGCATTCGGTGATGAAGTGCCAGTGCTTCCCGCACTGATAGCACATCCCCGAACTCCGCCTTGCATTCTTGCGGTTCTCGTACATCCGCCCAAACCTCTTGCTCAACAAAGCGAGATCGTCCTCGCTCAGCACCTCAAAGTCCTCATCTGGCAAAGACACAAGACAAGACAGAGAGAAACCACCAGAGTTAGCGTTAGACCTTGATCCGGAGACAAGAGCCAAACTATGAGGATCAGTGGGGCTCTCGCTCTTGGCTCTCAAGCCACGATCAACCTCAGAAGACCTGAGCTTGGAAAATAGCTCATCCAGTGTCAGTGTATCATACACGCTCGACTCCTCAATGGCCTCGACCTTGGCACTCCACACAGACCTATCCAGGGCATGCAAAAGCTTGATAGCTCGATCATGATCCATGTATGGGAGCACTGTCACATTGGCCCTCATGTTGTTGACTATGCTAGTGAAGCACTGGAACATAGCATCGGTCAACTCACTAGGGAGATGAGTGAAGTTCTCGTACTCTCTCCGGTAAGTGGAAAACAAATGGGCTTGCACTTGGGCATTGCCAACATGAGCATTTCTCAACTTGAGCCAAATCTTTCCGACCACATTCTTTCTGTACACTCACTCGAACTGCGAGGCACAGAGAGCACGGAACAAGTAATCAACGGCCTTGTTGTTGGTCTCACACATGTCCCGCGATCCTGGAAGCAGAAAACTATCTGGGATGACATAATGAGGATTCTGAGTGACCTCCCAGATAAGAGTTCCCTTCCCTCGCAAAAACGCGCCCATGCGCCTCTCCCACATCGGGTAATTCTTGCCATCAAAGTGCGGAG
Source organism: Cenchrus fungigraminus (assembly GCA_036936925.1). NCBI lineage: Eukaryota > Viridiplantae > Streptophyta > Magnoliopsida > Poales > Poaceae > Cenchrus > Cenchrus fungigraminus. The sequence continues at coordinate 29,074,115 of CM072775.1, forward strand.
GACCCGACCCCTTGCCGTAATCGCCCATCTTTGGATCTTGGACTGGTTAGAATCAAGAAGATCCGTAACCGGCTCTGATACCAATTGAAGGACCGAATAGGCAACCAGAGAGGAGGGTAGTGAATGGGAGTCGATAAAAATTCTTCCCGAAGGTCGAACTCAGCCTATACCCCGATTGCCACTCCGAGTACTCGCGCACACCAAAGAAGCTCTAGACAAGTCACAAACAAGCCCTCAAGAACAAGAGACAAGCCTAGAAGCAAAGAGCGGAAGCACAAAAGCAAGAACCAAAAGACTTAGCCAAATCTGCGAAGTCCAGGCCGGACAGTCCGGACGGGTACGGCGGACAATCCGCGAGTACGGCGGACAGTCCGTGAACCCCCGGCGGACAGTCCGAAAAAGGACCCCGAGCTAACAGTGCTGCACCGAGGAAATTCAGACAGTCCGGGCAAGCACCGCGGACGTTCCGGGGCCTCGCGGACAGTCCGGCCACCCCTGGCGGACAGTCCGGCAAAACTCGCTGGACACCCCAGACAAACCTCGAGCCACCCCAGACAAAATCAACACCACGTGGACAGTCCTGCTAGCTCCCACGGACAGTCCGCAAACCACTTGCAACAAAGCCCTAGCGACAGAACGGATCGAAATGCGAACGCATACGAACACAGATGAACACGCGACGAACTGAGGTCACGCGGACAGTCCACACGGCGCTCGTGGACAGTCCGCCAGGCGCGGACAGAGCAGAAAAAGCCCGACCCCGCGAGGTCAACTCTCCAAATCCATCACCGGATCTCCCAAACGGCAAAAGCTCTTGAGACAAGATTTGGGGGAGATGGTAAGCAACACAAGAGGAAGCTATGCCCCAAAAATCTCGACCTCTAAGCCACTAAATCACCGGGAATCGCGGATCACATGAACTACCACCAAGAACTTGAACTCCGGCCAAAAACTCACGAATCGAAGGCTTTCCCCGGCGTTTGAGGGGTCAAGATCACACACAAAGATGCGCAATGCATCCACCCATGATCCCCTCAAAGAAATCCGAAGGAAAACACCCGCAAATCCCCGAATCGAGCGAAGAACGAAACTCCCCAAAAATAGCCCCGAAAATGACACGAAAATCACAGAGGACTAGGAGATCACCGCAACGCCGAATGCTTCCATACATCCAGAGGTCAGAGTCTATACAAGAATCTAGCCTAAGGAATACAGAGGGAAAAGAAGCAGTTCAGAGCAATCTACCGGGGGAGGAAAACCTAGAGTCCAAGTGAGAGAGATGTCATCCACCTCTCCGCTATTTACACGAAGTCCATCGGAGGGAGGTAAATGACCACGCTATCCCTACAACTGGAAATGAAGATACAACCCCTTAGGGGCATTTTGGTAAGTCTTCATCGGACGGACACGCTTCCACCACGGCTTTGCTTCACCTCGACGCAAACCCTGTGATCACGCCACGTGCCCTCCGCCTCGAAGCTTCCCGAAGCTCCCGGATCGCCGTCTCCGTCGCCTCGGGCCTCCGGACTTGGTTTTGAGGCCCAAACCAAGAAACCGTCCACTGAAGGTTTTGTGGGCAAACCAACAAACCCCGTGTGCAAGCTTCGTGCTCCATCTGCTTCCTTGCACCGGCCCATGTTCACGACTTCAGCCCGCCAGTCTTGCACCACACGGCTCGCACTTGACCCCATCGGCCACCGGGTCCTTCGAACGAAGCCTACTTGCCACTCCATCACCCGGAGGCCGCCAAGGCTAAGGCCTTTCGCGCTTGTTCTTCACCTGCACCGACACAAGCCAAACCGCAACCTGTACCTGCACACTTAGCCAAGCATCAGTCCACACAACGTTGTCAATCACTCATCACTAAGGAGCAACCCTCCACTGGTCCTCGGACACACCTGGTCCTCATCCACTCATTTGCCAAGAGAGAACGATGACCACCCTTCTTCTTGTTGTAGGGCTTGCTAGAAGACTTCTTCTTGTATGAGTTCTTCTTGGAGTGCTTGTCATCTTTCTCATTATCATCATCGTTGTCGTTCTTCTTGCTTGAGCTTGACACTCGCTTGTCGGGCTTGGGGCAATCATATGATAGATGATCATAGCTTTGGCAATTGTAGCACTTTCTCTTGCCACCTTCACCACTTCTTCTTGATGAGCGAAACTTGTTCTTCTTAGGATCATAGTTGTAGCCTTTCTTGCCAATCTTGAAGAGCAATTTGGTAGTCCTCCTCATGAGGAAGGCAAGTTCACCATCATCTTCATCACTTGAGTCGCTCTTGTCTTCACTTTCACTTGAAGAGGGAGGAGGCTTTGCTTTTGACTTTGGCTTGGGCTTGGTCTTGTCACTAGCCTTGAGTGCAAGATCTTTCTTGGAGCTTGATGTGGAAGTAGGTGATTCAATTTGACCCATCAAGAACATCTCATGAGACCGAATCTTGTTCACAACTTCGATGATGGTGAGAGTTTCGAAGTCCTCAAAGATGAGTGCCTTGACGATGTTGTACTTGGGCTTGGGAAGCGTTTGAAGAATTTTCCGAATAATTTCCTGCTCAGACACGTTAGCAACATCGAGAGCATTGATACTTTGAATAAGAACACCCATCCTAGAGTACATTTCCTCTACGCCCTCATCATCCTTCATCTTAAACTCATTGAGCTCAACCTTAAGCAACTCATACTTCTCCTCACGGATTTTCTTGTTACCTACATGGATTCTTTTGAGCTCCATCCAAACCACATGAGCGGTCTCCAAAGCAAACACCCTATCAAACAAATCCTCCTCAAGAGTCTCAAAGATAAAGTTTCTAGCATGATAGTTCCACTTAGTTTCACTCTCGGTGGGAACATTTGGAAAAGGATACATGGGGGCGATCCATGCATCATGGTGTTGTGCTTGAAGAAAGCTAGCCATTCTATGTGCCCAAAAAGTGAACCGTTTCCCCGCCAACTTGGGAGGGCCATTACCGCTACCCTTGCCCATCTCTCTAGGCGGTTAAGCCACCAAAAAGAGAGCCTAGGCTCTGATACCACTTGTAGGATCGATGTCCTATAGAAGGGGGGTTGAATATGGGCCTTCTTTAAATTTCTAGAACAAGAAACAAACCTTAACATATATCTCTAGTGTTGCCCATCTAAAAAGGTTTCTTTCTACCATCTAAGCACACAAGCAACAAAGTTCCTTAGCAAGATTCACACTAACATGAGAAAAAGCACCCTAGTCAAGATATGCAACAAGTAAAGCACACAAGAGGAAAACTAGGACAAAGGAACTTAAGAGCTGAAAGTAAATGTGGAAATAAGTGCTAGAAGGTAGAATGAGTGGACAAGAGACAATCAAATTTTTTCCCGTGGTATCGAGAAGTTGACGCTTCTCCCTAATCCACGTTGGAGCACTCACAAAGAGTTTTGCTCCCCCTCAAGCCACTTCGACTTGAGTGCTCACTAACAGTACCCGTTCTCCATCTCCGGAATGGTGGGTCTCAATCCATTTACACCAAGAACTTCCCGGGGCTCCCACAATCTCCAAGAGCTCACCAAGAACCCCCAATCACCGAGACCGTCTAGGAGCTGTCAAACTCCAAGAGTAACAAGCTCACAAACTTTCACTTGACCAATGCACTCAGCTATGCCATTGAAAGCACCTTGAAACTCTTGATCACCAAGAAAGAATCCCTCTTGGCTAGGAAGATGAAATCCAAATGATCAAACCACTAACTCTCCTTCTTCTTGGCTACTGTAGTTCTTTAGAGTGGCAAAGGCAGCTCAAGAGACGCAAGGGTGTCCAATTTATAGGCCTAGCAAGGGTGGCTAGCCGTTAGAAAAGTCCTCTGAAAAGCAGTACCGTCAGATGAACCGACGGTTCCCCCTGCGATAGCGTCGGATCATTAGGTCACTCTGTCTGAAGAAACATAGCCGTTGAACCGAAACGCTGTACCACTTCATCCGATGCATGCACTGATGCTGCGTCAGTTAATCTGGTGCTGAAGCAACTTTACTCAGTGCGTCTCTGTATGAAATAACCATAGGCGCCGGATGAACCGATGAGTGTCTTCATGAGCGTCGTTTCATCCGGTGCTGAAGCAAGTCCTCTCGGTGCGTCTCTGTATGATTTATATGCATGCGCCGAATGAACCGATGCTTGAACCGTCGTTTCATCCGGTGTTGAAGGCACTTGACTCCAATCATCACTGTTACCAAACCCTACGTCACCGGATGAACCGATGATGCACCGTTGGTTCATTCGGTGGTGTGTTTTCTCTGAAACTATCACATAGATCATTCGGTGCAACTAGAAATGATGCCGTCGGATCATCCGACGGGCCCTTTTTCATTTCAACTCATCCAATTCAATCACCTTTGAGTTTTCCTTCAATTCTTTTGCTTCCAATGTGTTTCCATGAGTACTTTGAGCTGTTTAGTAACCAAGGAGCTTGATAGTGCATGAATATAGCATAGCATTTGGCATGATCAAGCTACTAAAGTGTGAACCCCTCTTAATAGTACGATCAAACACTACAAACTAGTAAATCCAAGTGTCCTTCATCTCCTTGTGACACTTGGAACTAAGAATGTCCTTAGCCTTGTAGTCTTTGTCCATTGATCATCCATAATTTCAAATTGAGGGGTCTCATTTCACTTAACACTTATGATAATAACCCAAGAATAAATCCGCTACAAAACAAAGGTTAGTCACAAGTATATGGTTATCATTTATCACCGAAACACACCCTTACCAAAGGTGCGGTGGGGCCTTGATGCTTACAGTGTGAAGGTGGAGCGGGGGCGTTTTATAGGCGGGTGTGGCGTGGAGAGGGGGTCAAGACGTAGCCACAGTCCCGCACAGGAGTCGTGGCATGGCCGTGGAGGAGGTTGCGACGTGCGCCGGCCGGGGATCCAATGGCGGACAGTGGCGGTGGTGCCGGCGCATGGGCGGTTGCTGCGTGGCACCGACTTAGGGCTGCTAGGCGCGTGAGCTTCCCCCCTGCGCACAGTAATCGCGGCGACCACCTCGGACTGCTGGTCACTCCGGTGCATCAGCGTGCGTTCCCGGGCGTACAGCGGCGATCCGATGTGGCGCGCGCGCGCACGACGGCGGCGTGCGAAGCGCGTTCCGGCACCAAATCAATTCGGAGTGCACCTGTTTGACCAACCAAAACTCCCGATTTTGCTATAGAAGTGCACCAAGTGCCAATTAGCAAAGTTGTAGATCAGCCATCCCTCTACAACTTTTACAAAGGCCGATGGGTGTTTTCTTCAAAGGATCGAGCATAAACAGTAGGCAAAGTTGCCGTTTTTCTCAGCGCTCATGAACAGGAACTACACATGTTGACCGAGGTTTTTCACACTTTTACACTTCGAATTTGATCTGCCACTCAACAGCAAAGTTGTTGTTCTTGAAAAACTGCACAACTTTGGTATTGGCCGATTTTGAAGTGTTTAGATGAATTTTGGAGAACGCGCCAAAAGTTCTAGCTAGGGTTTAAGGCTCAAGGGGTTTGACCTTAACTTTAATGAAGGGCTTCAGCAAAAATGATTAGGAAGTGATTAAGAGTGTGATTAGCATTCCTTGACACTTGATTAAAAACACGGGGTGTTACAGCCTACCCCCCTTAAAAGGAATCTCGTCCCGAGATTCGGATTTAAAAGATAGCTGGGAAAGGTTACGTACGATGTTGGTTTTGAAGAAAACCCGGATACTTGGTGTTGAGAAACTGTTCGGTCTCCCAGGTGGCTTCTTCTTCCGTGTGGTGACTCCACTGTATCTTGTACATCTTCACCGTTTGTATTCTGGTCTGTCTTTCTTTCTTTCTGATCTAGCACTCTCATAGGATATTCTGCAAGTGACAGGTTAGGTTCTACTTCTGCATTAGTCTCGTCGATTATCTTTGCTTCCGGTATTTGATCACACTTCTTCAATTGTGAGACGTGAAACACGTCGTGTACTACGGAGAGTCTGTCTGGGAGTTTGATACGATATTCAACCGTACCGAACTTCTTAGTGACTTCATACGAACTGATATAGCGTGGCGCTAACTTTCCTTTTACTCCGAACCTTTGTACACCTTTGGTTGGTGATACCTTCAAGTATACATAATCACCAACTTCAAACTCCCGAGGTGCCTTAGCCTTATCATGATAACTCTTCTGTCTCATTTGAGCGGCTCTCAAATTTTCTCTGATTACTTCCACTCTCTCTTCGGCTTCTTGTACTAGTTTAGGACCAAATAGTGTCCTTTCACCCGCTTGTGACCAATTCAAAGGGGTGCGACATCTTCATCCATACAAAGCTTCAAAGGGAGCCATCTTCAAGCTAGCTTGATAACTATTGTTGTAAGCAAACTCTGCCAAGGCTAAGCACTTGTCCCAAGTTTTGTCAAAATGAATGACACATGCTCTCAACATATCTTCCACTATCTGATTTACTCTTTCTGTCTGACCATCGGTCTGAGGGTGATAGCTAGAGCTATGGATCAACTTGGTACCCAAGGATTCATGCACTTGTGCCCAAAATCGAGCAAGAAACTGAGTGCCTCTGTCAGATAGGATAGTCTTTGGAACACCGTGCAATCGCACAATGAGATCAACATAAATCTCGGCATAACGTTCAGCTGAATAGGTAGTGTGGACAGTGATGAAGTGAGCGGTCTTGGTAAGTCGGTCCACGATAACCCAGATGGAATCATGTTTCTTGGGGTGAGGGGTAATCCTACGATGAAATCCATGCTGATGTCATCCCACTTCCATGCGGGTATAGACAAAGGTTGCATTTGGCCTGCGGTCTTTAGGTGACTAGCCTTGATCCTTTGACATGTATCACAACCGGACACATACTTGGCTATTTCACCTTTCATGTTTGACCACCAAAAATTTTCCCTAAGGTCTCTGTACATCTTGGTACTACTAGGGTGAACGGTGAATTTAGAGAGGTGAGCCTCATCTAAAATCTCCTTCCTTATTTTTGGATCCTGGGGAACGACTAATCTCTGGTTGAACCATATTACTCCCTTCTCATCCTTCCGGAAACAAGCGTACTTGGGGTGTCCTTCGGACAATTTCTGATTGATTAACTGGATGCCTTCATTAGTGAGCTGAGCTAAAGCAATTCTCTCATGGAGAGGGGATTCAATGGAGATGGCATTTAGATTTCCATGCTCGACCACCTCTAGGTTGAGCTTCCTCATCTCTTCACATAAAGTTTCATTATGTGGCTCTACCGTTGCGTAGTTGCAATACTTGCGACTAAGCGCATCTGCAACCATGTTGGCTTTGCCGAGGTGATATTGGACTTCTAGATCGTAATCCTTAATCAACTCCATCCACCGTCTTTGACTCATATTCAAATCCGATTGAGTGAAAATATACTTAAGGCTCTTGGGATCGGTAAAAATATTGCAGCGATTTCCCATCAGATAATGCCGCCAAATCTTTAAGGCATGCACAACCGCTGCCAACTCTAGGTCATGGGTAGGATAATTATTTTCATGTGGTCGAAGTGCTCATGATGCATAGGAAATAACCCTGTTGTCTTGCATAAGCACACAACCAAGGCCAGTGCCCGAAGCATCACAATACACATCGAACGGTTTCGTCATGTCTGGTTGTGCTAGTACTGGGGCTGATGTGAAATGTTCCCGTAAGGTGTGAAAGGCCTTGTTACAAGCTTCATCCCATACGTACTTGACACCTTTCTTCAACAGTTCGGTCATAGGTTTAGCTATTCTGGAGAAGTCCGGAATGAATCGACGATAATAGCCAGCTAGACCCAGAAAACTGTGAATCTGATGCACGGACTTGGGTGGCTTCCAATCCATGACCTCCTGCACTTTGCTAGGATCCACGGAGATACCATCCTTAGTAATAGTGCGACCCAAGAATTTCACACTATCCAGCCAGAATTCACATTTGGAGAATTTAGCATAAAGCTTATGATCTCTCAAACGTTGTAAAACAATCCGAAGATGTTTTTCATGTTCTCCTTCGCTCTTGGAATAAATGAGGATATCATCAATGAAGACCACCACGAACTTGTCCAACTCATTCATGAAGACAGAGTTCATAAGGTACATAAAATAGGCAAGTGCATTTGTGAGACCAAAGGACATCACCAGAAATTCATAAAGACCATATCTGGTGGAGAAGGCTGTTTTTGGAATGTCACTAGGTCGAATCTTAATTTGATGATAGCCCGATCGAAGATCGATCTTGGAAAAGACTTTGGCACCAACCAATTGATCGAAGAGAACATCAATGCGGGGCAAGGGGTATTTGTTCTTGATTGTCACCGCATTGAGAGGACGATAGTCCACGCACATCCGCAGACTACCATCTTTCTTCTTCACAAAAAGTGCGGGACTTCCCCAAGGAGATGAACTTAGGCGAATGTACCCTTTATCAAGAAATTCTTGTAGTTGGTCCTTCAACTCGGCTAACTCCTTAGGTGGCATGCGGTAAGGTCTTTTGGAGATAGGTGCAGTGCCCAGTTGAAGTTCTATCACAAACTCGATGTCTCTGTCTGGTGGCATGCCAGGCAAGTCATCGGGAAATACATTCGGATATTCACAAACTACCGGAATATCATCAAGTGAAGAAGTGATGGTTGCGAAAGCATAAGAATTTCCACTGCCATTGGGAGGTAAGTATAGAGTAGATGTGCCCACAGTAGGTGAATTGATTTCTATCATTCTGGTAGCAAGGTCCAAGATGACTTGATGGTGTGTCAACCAGTTCATGCCTAGGATCACATCGATGCCCTCTAGGTTCAAAACATTGAGATTGGTTGGGAAGACTTTGTGATGCGGACATCCCCAGCAATGAGCCGGTTACACTAGAGGAAGCTACACCAAGCAACGTAAACCAAGGACCGGTCACACGAAGTCGTGCCAAGAAACTACAACAAGAGGTGAACTCTCTCCTTGCTGAATATCAGTTACATACAAATGTGAATTGTTTACTACATAAGTGTTGTACTCTTGTTGTGTTAAGGTTTACACATGAAGACATGAACTACACTCAAGAAGAGAAGGAGTACATGCAGAAAGGAGAAGGTTACATAAAGCCAAGGACGAGTTACGTGAAGACCAACAAGGTTGCTGCCAGTTCGGACCACGAGTTCGGACCTGCATAAAGATTTAGACATAACTCTTTGTTCCCGATAGCTATGGAGCTCCATGAGTACTTGATGGAACGGGCATGAAGTCAACTTTCCAATGCAACAAACCTCATGTCCATTAGATTTTCTAATAAAGAGTTATGACCGATTTAGTGAAGACTGCTCAGAAGGCCAACAGCCACGCTAGGCTGTTCGGGATTTCAGTTCATGGTGACTTTTCACATAGTGTAACTCCAGGAACTCAAAGGTCCATTCACCCTAACAAGGAGGGTTGTTCCTTGTATAAATACACCTATGTATCTCTAAATAATCGAGACTTTGATAATGAAATAGAACCCCTTTGTTTAGCTGTGTGCTAACAAATTCAGAGAGTGATTCTCTACCCCTTTGCTCTTGTGATTTCCTCGTGAGATTACATCGGCGGCCGCTTCATCGGCACCCAATCTGTGCTCCTGCTACTTCGTGTTCAGATTGCATAGGTTGGTTCTTTGAGAGTGTGATTGGGCGAATCCTTGATTCAGGCTGCCGTATAGAGACGGTGGTTGGCTTCTTGTGCGTGTCGTCAGGTTGCACTACTATTCGGCTGCTCGCAGCTAGTTATCTTGGCTGAATTTTAGCTAGTTATCTTGTTCAAGATCCTACGTCGTGAAGATCGGGACAACATCCATATCATCTGGTATCAAGAGCTATTGTTGCCACAGTAGGATTTTTTTTACCCTTAGCTACATATATTTTTGTCTTCGTCCTATCCACCCAAAAGCCATAAAAAATTGTCATAGCCTTTTGTTACAATCTGTTTATCTAGTACGTTTGGTTAAGTTTTAGTCCATTAGAGTCTTTGTTTAGTTGCTGATCATAGCATCCTTTGCGTGTCCTTTTGTGCCTTTCCATATATCTGAAAATCCCCACAAAAAGTAAACCATTTCTATCCTTTGTGAAAACTTTTGTCCTATTAAGATAGCTGCTGGTTATATTTGGTTCTATCATCTTTAAGTTGTGCAAGTGTTATATCTGATCTTGTTTAGTATCGTGAAAAAAGTATCAAAAAAAAGAAGAAAGAACGCTGAAAAAAGTGTTAAAAGTTGAAAAAAAATTGTTGCAAAGAAAGGAGAAGGATCAGATTGTTGGTATGCACAAGTGTTGAACCTCATATCAGTTTTGTGTAACCAGTTTGCTATCATCTGTTGGTGCAATTTTGCTAGGTGATTCTCTTTAAATCAATCATCCCTAGCATAATCCTTGCTTGCATCAATTCTGAAATTTCTTTTTGTGCGTGAGTTGCTTTGGTTACATCATTCATATCTGTGATCAGCACTAGGCATTGATATCTAGTTTGGATTGTTACTTATCGTTACAACAACTAGAATTCGGATTGCTCCTTGTGTTTTATACCCTACCAAGCTCCACATAAAAGCCATCGTGTACAATTTTTCTGATCTTGTATTCGCTCAATTATCACTACTCTTTACCACCAACGGATTGCCTTAGTAACCTGTAGGGAAGCATAAGAGCTTTGGTTGGTAAGAGAAGGTGAGGTTGTGAGTTCCACATATTGTCCTATTCCACATATATGCTTGCTATTTTTTTAGACATTAACCATGGCAGGTCGAGTATAAACACGAATTCCTTTCTATGGAAGTGTTGATCCGGAAGAATTTCTTGATTGGCAAGAACAAATGGAGTATGAGCTTGAACTCCAAGATTTTCCAAAAGCAAAGAAAGTGTCAAGAGTTGTACTTGAGTTTGAAGATTATGCTCATGAATGGTGGAAGAAATATCCTCATAAGCACTTTGTCAAGTGTTGGGAAGACTTGAAGAAAGCCATGAGAAAAGAATTTGTTCCAGGTGAGTATGAGCTGATTTTACTTCATCGTTTGAAGCGCATTAAGCAAGGAAGTAAATCTGTTCGGACTTATCATGATGAGCTATCTTTTGCTAAGCGCTGAGCAAATATCGTTGATGACATAGATGCAAAAGAATATTTCAAGAGAGGTCTTAATCCGAATATTGCTGCTGCCATTGAGGGAAAATACGCAAGAAGTGCGCAAAATCTTTTGGTATATGCACTCAAAGAAGAGAGAAAAATTAAAGAGCTGCAGCAAGACAAGATTTCAAAGTGCATTAATTTGTGCAAAGACATTGCAACAAGATTACATGCTGATTTGAAGCCTAAGGTGCCATTTGTTGTTGGAAGTAAACAAGCATCAAGCCCTTGCAAGAAGAAAGGATTTTCTATCTCCAAGTGTGAACCAATTGATGCTTTTGCTAAGTGTGCTAAAAACAAGAACTTTGTTATGCAGCAAGAAGAGAAGTTTGTGTCACAAGTTGACATAGAAAGTGATATGGTGAATGATCTTTCTACCAATTCTAGTGGTACAACTTATCCTAGTGTTGTGGCTGTCCAGAATTTTAGTTTGGACTCTGAGCTTGAGAAGACTGAAGTCAATGAAGTTCTCTCCAATGATTGTTTGAAATCTGAGCATGAACCATTTGGAGATGTTGCTGCACATAGCGTGCAAGATGAGAATGGACAGTGCCACAATCATTTGCAAGCAAGAGAAATAACTGAAGGCAAGAAAGAGGTGGTTGTTGTTGATTTTCAAGGTGAAGGTGATCATTTGATTCAACAAAAACATGAAGAAACTTCTTCTCAGGTTCAGGTTTTAAGAGCTGATGTTCCTACAAGTTATATGCCTTTTTAAAGTGCCATTTGTGATGAAATTAAGTGCTGTAATATTAGTGATAGTTATGATATGCAGCAAGGTGGTGAATCAGTGTCACTACAAGATTTAGAGTGTGTTTCGACACCCATTTTTAGAGTTGCATATAATCTGAATGAAAAGAGAGACCAAATAATTGGTTTGAGAGAAGATTTGGAGAAGAAATATGTTGCTAGTGCATCACTAAGTGTGATTGATGAATCTGTCCAAAAGCAAATTGAACATGTTCCACGTGATCAATGGTTGCAAAATGATGTTGTTCCAAGCTTGGAAGGGATGTCAACACATACTACACCATCAACTGTAGTATGTGAGGAATTATTGGACAGAGATGCTGAAATTAAGAGTGCTAATATGCCTCATGAAGTTCAGATTGAAGGCATAGTTGATAATGATGGTTCCACTTAGAATGTTGGTGTCTCATTGCCATTGGAGATTAGCAAAGTTGGATGTTCCACTGTGATCTTTACTGGTCCGAATTCTTATGAGGAGATCATGAATGAAAGTGCTCATACACTTGATGCTCCAAATATTAAAGTACAAGTTGAGCAACAAAACCCATATGAGAATGAGAGCCACATAGTCAAATTGAGTGCAAGAGAAAATAAAAGCGAGTTGTGTGATTCCACAAAATGTGAGATTGAGAGCATCCACAATGAGAGTGAGATATATACACCACATAAAAAGAGAGAGCATGTTTGCAAAATGTGTGAGGTTGTTTATGAATCTAACCCACTCATCCATACTTCTAGTGTTCTATCGAAAAGTGTGCAGGTTTGCAAAGAAACTGAGATAGAGCCAATTGCTCATCACACAACAACACTTATTGAGAGAGGTGAGAATATTTTTGCTGTACAAAACCAATTTGTTGTTGCCATAAACATGAAGCATGAAGATGAAGGATGTAAAAATTCAGAAGTGCAACCCATTGTACATAGACAAACATCAAAATTGAAAGGCAATAAAAATAACTCAGATCTGAAATTGAAAGGTACATTGTTGAGTAATCATGATAAAACATCTACTGCAAATTTAATTGATCTTACTCAAAGGTTTCATGTTAATTCAATTCATTCAAAAGTTGATAGCCATTGTTCTAGAATGCATAACTCTTATTCTATTTTGATTGATAATTATGCTGCTTTACATGATAATAAATTTCACCATGTTCAATTGATTACTCATGCTGAATTTTTCAAAAGAATATTTCCTTCTAATTGTTTTAGTTACACTATACTTGATAAACCTGTTGAGATTAATGGAATGCTTCAGAATGTGTCTATGCTAACATCCATGACATCTTTGAATAATGTTCATAGCTGCAAGTTTACATTCAATTTGATTGTTGAACATGTTGTTGATAAGTTCTTTGTAAGTTCTATGTGCATAACATGTGACAAGCTTGCTGAATTTAAATTGAACATGCCGGACAACAGTCCTTGTGTGCCATATTTTTCTGATCCTAAAGTGAATAAATTGTTTAATGCTTGTGATATTGAGATAAAAATATTATTCTCATGCCCATATTGTTCATCAAAAGGAAGAGAGCATGTGCAAAGTACAACCAGCTCTTCACCTTAAAATTTTCTGTTCAGAACAAAGAGCAATGAAATGGCAAGGTATGCATCTAAACCTTCAGAAGAATTGTACAAAAATAATTGTGAGAATGACAAGAGATCAAAGTTTTCTTCAAATTTTGAAATGGTTAATGTTGCAATGATGAAATCAGAGATTTCAAATCAATTGTGTTGCTTGAAAGAAATTGTTGTTCTTTCATCTACTAAGTTGTTTATAGAATTAGAAACACCAAGGAAACATTTTCAATGTGAGTTTAGAAAAGTGAATTTGATGTTTCAAGCTCGTCCTAATAAAGTGCATAACTCATATATGTCATGTTATCATTGTGCACCTATGAATATGGATGAGAAAGGAAGTAATGAGGGATCTAACTTGATTGATCATGAAAAATGCTATATATATATCCACCCTCTACTTTTTATAGATTGGTTTCAGGTCAACAAAAGCTGAGGTCAGCTTTTCTTCAAGGGAGGGAGGATGATACAGCCAAGTCAAGGACATCAAAACATAATATCAAAATTGAACCTTCATGCAAGGTGAAAGCTATACTTGACCCCAAATCCAATTGTTTTCCTTTAGCAACACTGCTACTTGGCTTGTATGGTTACAGACTCAAACACATTGCTATATTAGAAGAGGTGGATGCAACACCAACAACTATCACTCGATTTGACTACAACAATGATCTTCCTCATGAATATGGTGTAAGCACAACATTCACTGTTGCCAACTTGGCACCATACTTTGGCGATGAAGAATCAGAGTCGCGGACGACTCCTTTTCAAGACGGGGAGGATGATGCGGACATCCCCAGCAAATGAGCCAGTTACACTAGAGGAAGCTACACCAAACAACGTAAACCAAGGACCGGTCACACGAAGTTGTGCCAAGAAACTACAACAAGAGGTGAACTCTCTCCTTGCTGAATATCAGTTACATACAAATGTGAATTGTTTACTACCTAAGTGTTGTACTCTTATTGTGTTAAGGTTTACACATGAAGACAAGAACTACACTCAAGAAGAGAAGGAGTACATGCAGAAAGGAGAAGGTTACATAAAGCCAAGGACGAGTTACGTGAAGACCAACAAGGTTGCTGCCAGTTCAGACCACCAGTTCAGACCTGCATAAAGATTTGGACATAACTCTTTGTCACCGATAGCTATGGAGCTCCATGAGTACTTGATGGAACGGGCTTGAAGTTATCTTTCCAATGCAAGAAACCTCACGTCCATTAGATTTTCCAATAAAGAGTTATGACCGATTTAGTGGAGATTGCTTAGAAGGCCAACAGCCACGCTAGGCTGTTCGGGATTTCAGTTCATGGTGACTTTTCACATAGTGTAACTCCAGGAACTCAAAGGTCCATTCACACCCAACAAGGAGGGTTGTTCCTTGTATAAATACACCTATGTATCTCTAAATAATCGAGACTTTGATAATGAAATAGAGCCCCTTTGTTCAGCTGTGTGCTAACAAATTCAGAAAGTGATTCTCTACCCCTTTGCTCTTGTGATTTCCCCGTGGGATTACATCGGCGGCCGCTTCATCGGCACCCAATCCTTACTCCTGCTACTTCATGTTCAGTTTGCGTAGGTTGGTTCTTTGAGAGTGTGATTGGGCGAATCCTTGATTCAGGCTGCTGTATAGAGACGGTGGTTGACTTCTTGTGTGTGTCGTCAGGTTGCACTACTATCCGGTTGTTCACAGCTAGTTATCTTGGCTGAATTTCAGCTAGTTATCTTGTTAAAGATCCTACGTCGTGAAGATCGGGACAACATCCGTATCACTTTGCTACCTAGTTCAATCGGCACTTTCCAGGATAGGTCTCTAGTAGAAACTCGGCCACCAGGTGTGGTTACCAAGAATGGTTGTTTTGTTTGACAACTTTTCACACCCAACTTGTTCAAAATTTTCCCATTTATAAAACTATGCGTTGCACCAAAATCAAACAGTACTTTAACTGCATAGCCTCGAATAGAAAATGTACCCGTCAGCACTGGTGCTCCTTCTGGCATCTCCATGAGAGAGGTGAAGTTCAGCTTGCCCTGCTTCACTTGCACGGTAGGCTTCTTGCCCTAGTTGCCCTGCTTGGTCCCTGACCCTTCACCTTGCTGGTTGGTCTTGATCTGCTTCGACTTGGGACACTCATTAGCATAGTGCCCTGGCTGCCCACAATTGTAGCAGCGATGGTCTTTGATAGCACTATTGTTGGCCGGGGGTGCATTAGGTTTGTAAGGCTGCTGATGTGCCTTACGGTACTGGAAATTTCCAGAGGGCTTGTTTTGAGGCTGGGTCACTCACCAGTGTCTAGGTGATGATGACTGAGAGTGCCCTTGGTTACTCTTCTTGACGAAGCGGAACTTCTTGCCTGACCCACCAGAAGTGGTGAATCCGGCCTGCCTCTTCTTGTCTTTCTGGGCCCTTCTCATGGCGTCTTCCTGGGAGATGGCCTTGTTCACAAGGTCTTGATAGTTGTTTGGCTCATAGAGATTAAGCCTCTCATAGAGCTCTCCATCCAGCCCATCACGGAAACGCTCTATCTTCTTAGCATCACTGTCCACGTGATGCCCACCATATTGGCACATGGAGTTAAATTTCTTGGCATACTCGTACACCGTGTCAGTACCTTGTTTCAGCGCCAGCAACTCCTTCATCTTGCGGTCCATGAGACCCTTCGAAATGTGGTGTTCCTTGAAGGCTCGTTTGAACTCGACCCATGTGACCTGATGTCCAGCTGGGACCATGGATTTGTAGTGCTCCCACCACATCAGTGCGGCACGACGGAGCTGCAAGGCGGCGAAGCTAGCCTTATGCTCTTTAGAGCACGGTAGGGTGAACACTGAGAACTTGGCCTCAATGGCCCTGATCCATGCTTCAGCAGCTAGAGGCTCCTTAGCCTCCTCGAATGTCGGGGGTTTCATGCCGTAGAAGTGCTTATACTTGGTGACCAAAGGTAGGCCATTCTGATTTCCCTCATGTGGAGCTTGTTGCAACTGCTGAGCAATTTGCTGCTGGGTCTGCAGTATCTGGTGCATCACCTCCGTTTGGGTGGCCATAAACTGCTCTTGAATCGTCATGTTGGGAGGAGGCGGCGGAGCCTAACTCCCACTTGCACCAAAACCATTAGGAGAGGTATGTGTCGGTCCCACCATATGAAATCCATGGAGTTTTGATTAGCCATATATTCGCAATCTTGCTTAGATCAATTCACAAGAAGAATATGTAAGATGAAAACTCGTAAACATTCATAATGTAAGAACCGGACAGCGTCGCTGTTTTTGGTGAAAAATTCATAACTCTCTGACCATACATGGAAAAATTCTTATTTTTGTCCAGCAAGTGTAGAATTTCGTAAGCTCCAACATTGGTATTCAACTCAGGGTCGAATTCTGATGTTATCATACCTGAAAAATTCCGTAACCGAGCTTCTGCCTAGCTGTTTTCACAGAAGGCCGAGCTGCGCAAAAATTGCTATAACTCTCAGTACGCTTATGCAAACATAATGAATTTTGGTGAGCATGATCTTGAGAACATTTCACACCACTTTGGTATTCAGAGCAAGATCCAAATTTGATCACGACAACCCGAATTAATTCATGAAACATACATCACAAGGTGTTCATCCAATAGCATTACATGATGCATAGTTTGTGGATCACCTAGAACAACACGAATTACACGGAAATGAAACACATCCCACATACTCTCTGGGCGGCCTAATCCCTCCACAAAATCTAGCTGAAAAGTCTAAACTAAGAGTACATGGTAGCTCCCTACCACAACATCTAGGCAATCTAGTTGCCCGCAACGGAGCCAGCGCTGGACTGAGGGGAAGCTGGGGGTGGTCCATCGACGCTATCCTCGTCCAAACCTGAGGCTCCCTGCAGCTCGTCTGGAGCGGCAGGTGCTGCTGGAGGAACAACCGGTGGCTGCTGCAGCTGGTGTGCCATCGCCTGCCACACCTCCACCTCTACCTCCATATCAATAACCTGGTTCTGCATCTCTGCCACATTTTGCACTAAAGTCAAACACTGAGTCTCGGCGTGGATGTAGTCTGCCCGTAGCCTGTCGTTCTCCTCACGCAACCAGTCAATGTCGTCGTCGCGGGAGTACAGCTGCTCAACGTACTGAGCACGCTCCTGGTCCCACTAAGCACGCTGGTCCTGGAAGAACACAACCTCCTGCTGCAAGTGAGCAGAAGTCTGGCGCTCCTGCTGCAAGTCGCGGTAGATGACGTTGGTCAGCGCGGACGTCTCGCGGATCACACCCGCAAGCATAGCCTCGGTGGCGAGATGGAAGACCTGCACGTTGTACAGCGCCTCGAGTAACCTCAGAAGCTGTTGTACAATGACCTCAGGAGGGTCGGCCGTGAGCAACACGCCAGTGAGCGACACGCGCTCACGCCAAGCCTCGTCCTGGGGGTCCAGTGCTGGGAACAACCCCAGAGCGGTGAGCATCACCTCCTCCGGGTGCTGCTCACAGAAAGTGTGGAGAACCCTGAAAGCTGCAAACTCGAGTGACTCGACACCACGGTGTCCATAGAACACCATGCTCAAGTTGTGCCACTCGGGGTGCTCAGGGTGCTGTGGACCGTCGCGACGCTACGCGCGTAGGGCACACCCCGGTCCCAGAAGTGGAGCACCTCGTACATCGGTGGGGCAGTGAAGCCCACCTCACGTAGGGTGTCCCACAGAACACGGGGAAAGCCCTCCCAGTGAAGACCGTTGGTACACAAAGTACCATCCGCTTCGATCTCGAAAAACTCCGGGTACTCCATCTGTACAAAAATGGGTACAACACGCTAAAATTCAAAAGGAGTATAACATGCATAGGGTACAAAAATCTGGTAGGTATGAACAAAATTCATAACGTGACAACCAGAGCCCCAAAAATTCTCAATTTTTACAGCAAATCAGTGATATAATTGTGCACATTTTTGGTATTCAAAGGTAGAATTGGATCAAATAGGAACATGCTCGAAAAAAACTACTCCCAGAGGAAGGTCAGCAGGAAAAACAGCAGAACAGAGGTTCACTAATTTGATCATAACTCTAGACTGAGGAATCCTAAAATTGTGAAAAATTCACAGTAGATGCTTGACTTGATGAGGAACAACTTTCGTAAAAGTTGCCTAGTCAGAAACATCTTAGAGATGGCTCTAAAAAAATCGTGAACAGACATCAACCAAACTTGATAGAAAACTACTAGGATCAAAAAGAGAGGAAAACCTTTCTACGATCAATCAACAATTTAAAGGCATAACACAAGTGCAGAACAGCAAGTTTTTAGGTTCAACCAATTTTTATGATGCATGCACACGTCTTAAACGACCTCACACTTATGGATCTAAAAAGACGAAGTTAATGCCGGTGGCAAGCTTTTTAAATGACTCTCCCTATAATAACTAGTCGGAGCTACACGTCGTTCAACGATCGCATTAACATGGCTAGTGTACCTGCAGAAAAGAACCTTCCATGCTAGCACGTCACGGAAGCGTCCATATACATTACCATTCACTATAGAAATGGTATCCATGCATTTTGCACCGCATGGACGGCGTCCAACCTGAGACACGCCCCTTTTGAATGGAGGGTGCCCCCTTCGCATGTTCGTAACGTGGAATCATGCACACGTATAGCAAAACGTGGCGACATCACAACCCATGACATGCTCATCTTGAATAGAACATAGCATCCTTCATATGGCTTGCATACGGTAGCACACGTATTAAAACACGTGCACATCCAACCGAGAAGATAGGATCCGTGGAATGGATTGCCCTATCAACCCTCGCATACTCGTGATGCGGTACCACCCACATATGAAACACGTGGCTTAAGAAGTGTTGGAAGTTAGCATAAATAAACCATAAATCCTAGATCCTAGGGAGAGAATGCTTATCTACTTTAATCTCTCTCTTGTTTCAACCCTTGCCATCTAGTTTAGTCTTAGATTAACATAGGTTAGATTGCTTTTACTTTAGATTAATATATCTTTCATAAGGCTTTGATCAACTAGATTAGTGCTAGATTAAACGCTTGTATATCCCTTGCTCCGTGGATTGATAAGAACCTTGGGGACCCCTCTTGGTGAAAAAGGCAGCAAGTCACCCGTGTGCTTGCGGTGAACTTCAACACGGTTTTGAACCGTCAACATGCCCTTTTTCTGGCGTCGTTGCCGGGGAGCAAACCAGTTTGCTACGTTTAATCTTGTATTAATTTTGTTGATTACTAACATCTAATCCTAATTTTCTAGGAAAACTTCTGTTTTGTTTTGTTTTGTTTTTGTTGTCTAGATGGCGTTCGTCAAACATCCTTTGGAGGAACCAGAGAAATCATTAAGGGATTATGCTAGCCCGCGATGTGAGGACATCAAGGTACGAAAGTCGGATTCGATACTCGAAGCGACGAAGTATGCGATCAAGGCTCGGATCATCGAGATAGAGGCAACAAATACTTTTTGAGGGGTGGAGACGGACAACCCGTATAGACACATCAAGCGCTTCACGACATTATGCAATACGGCATGACAAGAAGGAATCCCCGATGATTGGTTCAAGTGGAATCTCTTTCCCTACTCACTTGCCGGCAAAGCAAAGAAGTGTCATTCATTTGCGTCCTTCGAAGTTGGAGAAAATTGGAATCAATTGATGACAAAATTTTGTGAGAAATTTTTCCCCATAAGCAAGGTCCAACACATAAGGAGGCAAGTGATTACCTTTACGCAAGGAGAAGAAGGGATAGACCAAGCGTGGAATTGCTTCAATGAACTAGTTGAACAAGGGCCAAGACTCGGATTCTCCGGTGATGTACTATTGCATACATTTTTCTCTTCTCTAACCCCTAGTTGCTAGGGATGAAAACGGTCAGGAACAGTCGGGAAAACACCTTAACCATTCCCGTTCCTGAATTTTTTGACCGGGAACGGGAGCAGGAACGGAATGGTCGGACGGGAAAACGAATTCGATATTGCGGTACATCGGGAACGGAATATTTCGGTCGGGAATATGTCGATTACTGTTGGGAATATGTCGATTACGGTCGGGAACCGGTATTTTAAAACGGGAACACCAACACACGTAATCATTTTAAACATTCATCTCACTGTAATAGAAACTATCGTACATATTATGTAGGCAAACAATAGTATAATACCACAGTGGCAGTGGCAGCATGGCACAGTCTTTCCGTCGGGCATACATACACACAGCAGCAGCTCCTCTCATACACAAGCACCTTGCTAACGGCCCATGTGGCCCACGAGCGCACAACAGCGTCCGGCGTCCCTGCGAGCGAGCAAGCCAGCCAGGCGCATCTATTTTAGTACCACCTCGCGCATGCAAAGGATGAGGGGCAGCGGACAGGCTATATAAAAGACCCCAGGCCCCCTTGCTGCTAGCTGAGTGCGCTCTCCACT
This sequence comes from Cenchrus fungigraminus, assembly GCA_036936925.1. Classification (NCBI taxonomy): domain Eukaryota; kingdom Viridiplantae; phylum Streptophyta; class Magnoliopsida; order Poales; family Poaceae; genus Cenchrus; species Cenchrus fungigraminus. The sequence continues at coordinate 29,094,941 of CM072775.1, forward strand.
GAGTCTCAAAGCTCCAATCAAATACAAAATTTAATATCCAATTAATTACGGGAAAAAATACAGGAAGGAAACGGGAATTTCCCGATGAAATGCAGGAACTGCGAGTTCAGTAGGGAGAATACCCTAACTGATTCCATTCCTGCTCCCGTCGGAATTTCCTGAATTTTTTCCTGATTCCGTTTTTCCCGCAAATTCGGTATTCGATCAGGATAAGCGGGATACGGTGTCGGTCGGTATGGGAATTTCCTGCTCCCGTTTACATCCTTACTAGTTGCATGGAATATGTTCAAATGTGTGCAGGAGGGGATCTCATGGAGAAAACACTCACGGTGGCCGCCCAACTCCTACAAAAAAATCAGCAATGGGGCGGCCTTGATAAGAGATTGGCAAAGACGATGTCGGGAGGAGCAAAACGACAAAAGCAAGTCTGAAAAGCTTGCTGAAATTTTTGAAAAAGACGTACCGGAGGTCAAGGAAGATGAACCGACCATACAAGAAATCAAAGAATTACTTCCTAAGGTAAGAGATGTCATTTCGGATAATAAAAATGTTGGAACTAACATGAATATAGGCCGAAGTATGGCGAATACTAAACCATTGGCGGAATTCAATCAATCCGATTGGATTCAAGTTGATTTTCCCCCCTAATCAATCATCGAAGGATGGAGGAACACCAACGCGTCGCCGAATGAATTGAAGACATTTTTGATCAAGAGATGAGTGGAGAGTCGATCCAAAAGATATTTGAAGAAGAAGATGAAGGATGGATCGACCAACTTGACATCTCGGAGTTTTATGATGAAGGAAGAGAAGAGCACAACCATGATGAGCCAAAAAATCTCGTCTCCACAACATGTGCACCAAATCAAGACGAAGAGTTTATTGCTAAGGAGATGAGGAAAATAAAGAGAAGAGCTAGTAACTCAAAGGATGAATGGAAGAAAATAGGCCACAAGCTAGAAGATATGTGGGAGGAAGATGACATAAAGCAAACACTCTAAGAAGACCCCTCTCCGCAAGGTTATAGCTTGTGCGCTATTGAAGCTTACACGCTAGCAAATCAAGACATGGAAGTACTCAAGGATGAAGAAAAGAGTAAGTCCGCTACTAGCGATCTCGACGACATGTGGTACACGGAGGATAAAGAAAGCAACACACAAGACTTTGAAGATGAAGATTTGGATGATAATAAAGACTTCAAAGAAGAGCCAAATGCAAATGTAGTTGATGAATTACAAGTTCCACATGATGAGATGGAGGGGACACAAGAAGGTAACAAAGAGACACCTCCACTCGTTGAGATTGATTTGCCTTCAACACCGCTAGATGAACCAAGGACCACTCTTGTTGAAAAAGCTCTAAGGCCAAGGTACACGCTGAAATCTCAAGATATTAATGGTATTGATGACGATAAATTCAAATCCTTATGTTCAACCAATAGTATGAATGATAGTTTAAATTCTATGCTTGCTCCAATGATTATCATGTTGATAGGCTAGAATTTCTTGAGAATCATAATGAGGTAATGTTTATGTTTGAAAAAATTAATTCTATGCCTAAAGAACCTTTGCCTAACCAAGAGCTAAGTGCTTTGCAAGAAACATATGCTTTCTTTAATTACACCTTGACATGTTGCTACAATTTGCTTGTGGTTGTAATTATGGATGCTTATGTTTACAATAAGTTTTGTAAATCTCAATCTTGCTTTGCGCTTGGTCAAGCTAGTGACCTTAAAAGAGCACATGTCGGGAGAAGGCCCGAATTTCACTAACCATGCAGGGACACAAGGCTTGAATGATGTAAAGAGAAGTCATGCCCAAAGAGTTGCAAGATAAACCATCAACGTCTCCAAAATTCTCGCAACAGATGTCGCTGTCTTCATCTATTTTGTGCACTTGTTCAGAGGTGTACAAATGAAGAAAATTAGATTTTCAGAAGCTCCATTAAGTTTCCTTTCCAACACATCAAGAATCAATGAGTTTGAAGTCCCGTGCAAGGAGTTATGGTGAAAACATTGAGCGGTGCGCGTGCTGAAAACAGCTCGGGACAGATTGCATCACCGGAGTAAAATGGACGTAACTTTCTTGTTCGGAGTCCGATTTGGGCAAATAAAGACTTGTTGGAAAGGAAATTTTGTGCACTATGCAATGGAGTAAAGTTTTGGTACACTTTCTGTTCTGGACATTAAAAAAAATTCGTGAAGAGAAGGCAGCACTGAAGGCCGACAAAGAAGGAGAAAGCGATGATGATTTGCTAGCTTGGGCAAGTCTTCTATAAGTAATCAAGTACAACATGGGACGTGGATTAAAGCTTCATGGGAACCTTTATTTCTTACATGGAGGTCCATGGCTTCGCGACAATGAAAAGATATTGAGAAAGTCGAGCTCTATGACTTTAAATGAAGCGCTTTTCGGGAGGCAACCCGTTCCTTTGTGTTTTTATTTTTTTCCTTAGAGAGAATAAATGGCACCATCCTATGATGATTAACCTGTGGCTAATTAATCTAAGTTTCATTTTCTTTTTTTAAAATGACCATCATGTCCATGCTCATATTTACTTATTTGCATGCATTGCATTTTGTTATCACCATGATGTTTGTTTCTTTGCATATACTTGTTTTGCATATAGTTAGCTTGGTTGATATAAGGCTTAATGATGTATGCTTTCATATCCATGATAATGCTTCGAGGGCATTTTTCCTTTTGTGATCTTGTGTAAACGTGGTGTTTAAATATGATTGCGGACCATCATCATTAAGTCCAATATACCTTGCTAGTTTTCCTTATGTTTCCATGTTGCATTGGTTGGTTTATAAACATTGCATTGCGCTTTATTTTTCTTGTGCTATAAGGAGTTGTTTATCTAAGGATAGACATGGTGTTTTAACCCTAGATAAATAAATCTTTATGGCTATGGAGAAATTCGGCAACCTAGTTGTAAACATGGTGTTTAGAACTAGGTGTAACCATTGTCTTTGTTTATATGCCTTCCTCTCATGTGCATACACACTTTGCACCCACGTACACCGGTTAGATTTTTGTTTTATTCTTGTTAGACTAATTATGCCACAAGTTAGGAATCTTAGGAAATATTGTTGGATTGTTGGCAATTTTACCTACTCCCAACCGTCACCTTGGGGGTAGAATATGTGCTTAAAATGTTTTGCATGCAAGATAAAGACTCTCACGACAAGAAAATTGAAGGACGACTAAGATAATGCTTTGTCTTCTTCCATGCCTAGTGTTGACGCAAAAAAACAGAATAAAGTTCTTCAACGGCAACACGTAACGGATCCCCGGGATGTAACAAGGCGTGCCAGCCGACCTGACCTATTGATCGGCACAGAAGAGATTGGAAACGTTAGATGCGGGTTAGATCGGCTAGAGAACTGATGTGGGTCTTCAACAAGTAACGGCCCGATCAGCCGATACAACTGTAGAGCGAATCGGCTAGCCGGAACAGCTGAAGTGCAAGTAAAACCAAAACAGCTAGATGAGCTGATTTGATGACGTAGGCAAAGCGCAAGCAAAAACAGAGCAAACTAAGCGCTACGAGACAACACTCGAAGCCGATCTGAATCGGCTAGATCATAGTGAAACGATGTAGGAGCGACGATAGCCGATACGATATGATTACGAGCTGGATAAATTGGTGATAAAAGCTAAATAAATAAGAAAACTTGCAAACTTAGCTGATATCGATAAGTTGTGAATAAAACTTAGACGAAACCACAGTGATGCGCCCGGAGGTTAAAGCCCAGTTATTATTCGATAAACCAGTACTTACAAGCTTGCCGGAGGTCGATCGATGCAGCCCGACGATCTAGAAGAATGGCGTTTGAAGAAACAAGAAAATAAGAAGAAGTAAAAAAGGGTGGCGAAGTCACCGACTTGAATAAGTAAAGGTTTTGTTGATATTGGTGTGTACAATCTTTCCGGCCACGCAGGGTTGCTATTTATTCTCTGAGGACATCTTGACTCCTAGTCGATTACGACACTGTTTACTTGAATCTAAAGAAAATAAAACTGTTATATCTAGAAAGACTCGTACAGGACTCCCTAATCAATAAAAGGAAATACTAAGATACATGGACTCTATCTTTCCTTGTGTAGAATCCTCTTCGTGAAGCTCCTGTGTCCAATTTGACGTACACGTGAGGGCCCTTCCTTGCTAATCTTTCTTTCTTTAAATATTTCTTTCTTGCCGGCCAATCAGATTGAAGGACCGAATAGGCGACCAGAGAGGGGGGAGTGAATGGGAGCCGATAAAAATTCTTCCCGAAGGTTGGACTCGGCCTATACCCCGATTGCCACTCCTAGTACTCGCACACACCAAAGAAGCTCTAGACTAGGCACACACAAGCCTACAAGTCTTAGAGACAAGCCACGAATCAAAGAGCGGAAGCACCGGATAAGAATCAAAGCAAAGGAAGCAAGTCTGCAACAGACCTTGCGGACAGTCCGTGATGTACGACGGACTGTCCGTGGGGCCTGGGCGGACTGTCCGCAATGGCCTTGCGGACTGTCCGCTAAAGCAGACAGAACCTCCAGAGACACACCCTGAAAAATCAGACTGTCCGCGAGGGACCCGCGGACTGTCCGCACCTTCACGGACTGTCCTCCACTTCAGTTCAGATCGTCCGCCAACTCCATGCAACCAAAACCACTTGTGGCACCGGATCAAAACACGAACATGGAAGAACTCGCGAAGAACACGAAGAACACCTGTACTATTCTAGGTCTCGTGGACCGTCCGCACGACGCACGCGGACTGTCCGCGGGTTGCGAACAGAGCCAGAAACGCACGAACTGCGGGGGTCAAACCTCTAAATCCATCACCGGATCTCCCAAACGGCTAGAGCTCTTGAGACAAGATTTTGGGGAGATGAGAAGCGTCACACAAGGAAGCTATGCCCCAAAAATCTCGACCTCTAACTCCCTAAATCACTTGGAATCACGTACCACATGAACCACCACCAAGAACTCGGGCTCCGACCAAAAACTCACGAATCGAAGGTGTTTCCCGGCGATTGAGGGGTCAAGATCACACACAAACATGCGCAAGGCATCCACCCATGATCCCCTCAAAGAAATCCGAGAAGAAACGCCCTCAAATCCATGAATCGAGCGAAGAACGAAACTCCCCAAAAATAGCCCCGAAAATGACACAAAAATCACAAAGAGCTAGGAGATCACCGCAACGCCGAATGCTTCCATACATCCAGAGGTCAGAGTCTATACAAGAATCTAGTCTAAGGAAAGCAGAGGAAAAAGAAGCAGTCCAGAGCGATCTATCAGGGGAGGAAACCCTAGAGTCCAAGAGAGAGAGATGTCATCCACCTTTCCGCTATTTATACGAAGTCCACCGGAGGGAGGTAAATGGCCACGCTACCCCTACAACTTGAAATGAAGATACAACCCCTCAGGGGCATTATGGTCTAGTCTTCATCGAGCGGACATGCTTCCACCGTGGCTTTGCTTCGCATTGACGCAAACCCCGCGATCACGCCATGTGCCCCCCGCCTCGAAGCTTCCCGAAGCTCCCGGATCACCGTCTCCGTCGCCTCGGGCCTCCGGACTTGGTTTTGAGGCCCAAACCAAGAAACCGTCCACCGATGGTTTTGTGGGAAAACCACCAAACGCCGCGTGCAAGCTTCGGGCTCGATCCGCTACCTTGCACCGGCCCATGTTCACGACTTCAGCCCGCCAGTCTTGCACCGCACGGCTCGCACTTGACCCCATCGGCCACCGGGTCCATCGAACCAAGCCTACTTGCCTCTCCGTCCCCCGAAGGCCACCACGGCTAAGGCCTTTCGCGCTTGTTCTTCACCTGCAGCAACACGAGTCAAGCCGCACCCTGTACCTGCACACTTAGCCAAGCATCAGTCCACACAACGTTGTCAATCACTCATCACTAAGGAGCGACCCTCCACTGGTCCTCGGACACACCTGGTCCTCATTCTCCCCCTTGATGAGTGCATTGACAACACCAATAGTAACCATCATCGAGAAAAAGAAAAGAGAACAACCACGACCACAAACCTCCAAGCAAGTGATCCAAAGCCAAAGAACAAACGAAAACAAGATCATTCGCCAGACCAAGTCTCGGCCCCCTAAGGCAAGGGCAACGGCTCAACACAGCCGAGACAAAACAAAACTCACAAAGAGCACACCACAAAGCACAAAACTCAGGCAAGCCAAATGAGCTCCCCCTGCACATATGCAAACTCCCCCTGAGCAAATGCAACCTCTTCTTCTCAATTTTTCTCCTCACATGCAGCAACATCTCACAAATGCATACCAAATTTTCCACAAATTGCCCCCCTATCAAACATATGTCCCAAAACTCTCCCCCTTGTTGACAATGCATGAATCAAGGTATATGAAACTCTTCCCCTTGTTTTCATGAAAAATGCATGTCAAAGCATATATACAATCTACCAAGCTTCTCAAATATACAAAGAGCACAACAAAATGCTACAAATGAGACATAGAGCAAGCAAAGTAGACATGGTGTAGTCAGCACATTGCCATCAAGAAGGTAAAGACATATAAGCATGTGACATGGCCAAAAGCAATTTTAAGCAATTTTCACAAAGAAATATTCATCTCATGAGCAAAGCCCTATCCATGGCAATTTGAACACAAATACACTAGATCATCCAAAGTTTATACAAGATCACAAATTCTCATCACAAGATCATGGTAAACGCCCACAAGCCACTCAAGTCATGTTAAAGCCACCGAGCCATGTGTCTACTTCTTAAAATGAGACTTCTCATGGTAGACAACATGCAGCGGTTTAGCACCCAAGATATGACTATCAAAGACATAAAAACATGATTAGGAGCTCATTTTTCAAGCATAAGGCAATTCATACACCAATTTCATTTTTAAGTTTAAACATGGTACATGAAATGCCTTTGCGGCAAAAAGAAGCTTAGGCTCCTCCCCAAGTAAGCAAATGGGCTAAACATTTACAATGACAAAAAGGTCTTTGACCCCAAGCAAAGAGAACATGATACTCATGCACAAACTAAACATGATAGAGGCATTTGAGAAAAATTTAGCATAGACAAGTATCTACTCATGAGTGAAGCAATTTTATCATTTTCACAAACATAAAGCTATCTCATCATACATATATGGCAAAACCATCAAGAGCATAGCATTCACATCACCATTTACCAAACATGCACATATCTCACACATAGCACATCTGTGCTCAAAGTATATAAGAGAAGCTTTCCTAGCACAAGTGATCCAAAGATGGCTATCCTACCAGGTTTTGTATAGAAAGTAAAATGCATGCATGGAATGCAACAAAATGAAACATAAATCACATATATACTTGAGAAGCTCCAAGACCCAGCTAGAAAGGAAAACACACCCCAAGTTCACTGTGACAGAACCGCCCAAGTTAATTCCATATTATTGCCTAAACCACTCCATTAGGTCATTAAGCAATAATACAGAAGTAACTTGTTGCCTCTACCGGGTCAAGCCTGGTAAATCACTTTAACCAGGATCGAAGACTTGTACATTAAAACTCACACGACGGTGAGTCCAGAGACAAACATTTCACAAATTATTACATCAAGCTCCATAAGGTTTTAATATTACAAACCAAGTCTTTTTGCATAAGAGTAGATGGTTCAGAGTTCAAAACACAGCAGAAATAAAATACTAAACGTCATAAGTAACGTCATAGGAGGCCATCCATGACGTCACTAAGCACTGTCGTCCTCCCACTCCACTTCCCAACCGGGTGGGAGAGAACCAGGCCACGGGAACCCATCATCATTCATATCACCTGAAAATAACAACAAAAGCAAGGCTGAGTATACTAATACTCAGCAAGACTTAACCGTCGGGTGATGGAAAATCACCAACTCTCTAGACATGCAAGGCTCTTTGGCTAGTGGGTTGTTTTGCTGAAAAGCAACAAAGAGTATGTCCTTACTTTCAAATTTTAGCTCAAAGTTCTAGTTGATTATCCATTACTAAGTAAGCAACTATTGCAAGCATAAGTTGTGCAAACAATTAAGCATATATCCAAATTACTTCTCAATTCCATCATTAAGGGACATAGAGTGTATGGTTAAGCAATCTCAGATAACGGTGAGAGGCCGACGATCGATCGATTAATAACCTTGCAAGGTGGACCTAAACACACGGGAGGATGCACACCCCAAGAATAACAACTAGAAACCAAAGGGGGTGGGGTATGCACCAACCAGGCGGTTCCCGTCAATCCTCGGTTTGGGAACAGGGGCTACAGTCCTAGGTACAAGGTGGTTGGTTCGGCCTCGCCTCCCCAACCCCACACATGCACCACAATTAAGCTGCAGTAGGGGACGAACCCAGGAGTAGTAACACTAAAGTTCCCTTGCCGTGCCAATCGGGTACTAGGCTTACCGATCCCATTCCCGACAAATGTTTAGTACGTTCAAACGCTTAACCACAGACCTACTGGCTGGAGCCGGTCCCATGCTCTTACCACATGAGCATATCCATTTAACAAATCTTATGATTCCAACATAAGAGACCTATAGCTCGCGAGTGACGAACATCACTCGACTTTTACCGTGTTCTTAGAGCATGGCAACTAGCGACCTATCATGCTAGTATTTGAGCATAGGAACCTAGGATCATGCATCTAGGGTTTCAATTCAACTCCTGAAATGTAAATACACAAACATTGCATATCATAATTGTAAAAGTTATAACACTGGGTTATGCTCCGGGGCTTGCCTTCACTAGCAAAGTCAGTGATGAAGCCCTTCGAACTTTGGTTCGGGTCTTGCTGCACCTCCACCACGTTCACTTCTCCTTCGGCTAGTTCTCCTTCGGATTACGGCACCAACTCGTAGTTCCCGTGCGGAAGTTCTACACGACATGCATATGCATTAACCTCTTGTATTCACATATGAGGATTGAGAATGTAGTTTAGAATTGAAGGGTAAACGTGGGGGTGTATGGGTAACCACATTCACCTAGATAAGGATATATCCAGCATACTCTTCCTATCAAAGAAAGGGTGTGTGTGCGTGGTTTAACTCCTTATTTGATGGTGATTGTGTGCACATCTAAATTAATTAAATAATTTTTTCATCACCAAATTATGGGGTGCTGTTCATGGTGTGATTTGGTGAAGCTTAATCCAAAGATTTAAAATGAAAATCAAGGTGATTTTTATTTGCCTTTCATTTCTTGAATTAAGCTTGATTTACTTCAAAAATTCACTCTGGAAGAAATATAAACAAAGTGACCATGAAACTTTGCAGGGAGGCACATCATACTATACATGAGCTACTGCCAAAAAACTCAGATCAATCCAAGCCACAGATCTAGCATGAAAAATACAACTAGATGCATCCATTAAAAACACAAATAAATCATACAAAAATATATACACCTCATCTTGAGCTAGAAATTCATGTAGAGCTTCAACACATCTAACCATGAAGAGATATGCACTTACTCAGCAAAGAAAATTTAAATTACTTTAAATTTATGAAGAGAAGTTAAACTTGTGCAAAAAATATTTGATCATATTAAACATGACAAAAACATCTCTATCATTTAGCATGGGTGCAATACCATCGAACAGGATCATAGCAAAAAGATTGGATCCAAAAGATCAACAAATTAATTTACAAAAATAATAAACAGGAGCATTGCTGAAAATCAAATTTAATTCATAACTAAAGATCTACTTAATAACTTTGTGCCAAATTTGAACTAGAAGACCAACAGGACATATAGAACAACATATCCAAAAATGATCTTCAGATCACGCATACAATTTGAATTATTTCAGATCTATCCAAACTGGTAAATTCAAAATTATTTAAAATCTACACAGAAATTTGAAAACTTCCTTTGTAGAAAAGTTTGTTCGAGTCACAAGGATCACAACACAATTGAGTTTTCATTTTTATGATTTGTGTGAATTGTTATCGATTTTACAAGATTCAGGAGACTTAAAACAAAAGAGGAAGAATCTATTTGCCGATAGGTCCCTGGTCAAAGATTTTTATTCACAACGATGCCCTTGTCTTTACAGAAAGGCCCCAGGAAGATTTGGGGGCTTGCAATTGGGTCCTTGGGGTCGCACGGCGGCGCAGCCGGCCGGATTCCGACGAGCTCGCCGCCGGTGCTGGTCGGGGAAGTGGCCGGGGACGTTGGCGTGCTCACCTAGGGTCGGATGGCGGCCGGAGTTGGAATAGGGGGTGGTCCGGCGAGGTGCGGCGGCGGGAGCTGCGGGTCGGCTTCCGGTGAGGTACGGCATGGGGCTGAGCAATGTGCGGCTCGGGGAGCACCAGTGGTGGCGTGTGGTGGTGCTCGGCTGCTCAGGCGGTTGCAGGCTAGTGCGGGAGGGAGAGTTCAGCAGCGGTGCTTCAATGGCAGCCCGGCGGAGCGGTGGACACGTCGCGACGCAAGAGGCTCGGCCTTTTTATAGGCGGTGGCGGTGTGCGGGGCAGTGGTGCGCGACTGGCCGCCCTCCTTATTCCGTGGCGCACGCGCACAAGGCCGCCACAGTGCGCGCGTAAGACTGGCGGGAGCAGCGCACGGGCGGTGCGTGGGCGCGGCGCGCGGCGCGGTGGGGCTGGGTGCAGCTTCGCCCGGGTGCGGGCCACCTGGGCAAACGTCGCCTGGGGAGGTGGCACCCGGGCGCGACTCAACCCGTGGCGTGGTAGGGCCCAGCGGTCTGCGCGGCACGGACACCGGGGCACGGCGCGGCTCAACACGCGCGCGACTCGCGGGAGCGCGCGGCCAGAGTGCCGGCCCAAAACAGTGCGACGAAGCCCTGTTTGACCGCCTAAATCTCCCAAAACTTGAACTGCGTGGTAAAATCCCCAAAAACAAAACTTGTAGACCAGGTATCCAGCTCCAACTTTTGTAAAGGCCGTCCTATGCAAAACTCTATAGATTTGGAGATAGAGTGGTTTGAACTTTGGGTTTTTCTCTGTTTGGTCAAAACACTACCCTGGGCTTTGACCAAGTTTTTGAGTGTCTTCCACTTCGAATCTCAAAAACTGCCAATTGAATGAAATGTGTCTCATGTAAAAATGAGCAACTTCCATATTGGCCGATTTTGAAGTTGTTATATGAAAAGTGGTTTGGAGGGGTTTGACTAAAGGTTAGGGGTTTGACCAAGTCAACCATGTTAAGTACCATAGTTAACCTTACTAATGATGGTGATCACTGTTACCTAAACATCAGGGATGTTACATCCTACCCCCCTTACAAAGAATCTCATCCCGAGATTCGAAAAATAAAGATGAAGGTAGGGGAAAACACTTACGATTGCGAGATTGTAGAAAGCCCGGATACCTGGTGTTGAGATAGTGTTCTGTCTCCCAAGTAGCTTCTTCTTCAGTATGGTGACTCCATTGGATTTTATACATTTTTACTGAATGTCGTCGAGTCTTCCTCTCTTTTTGATCCAAAATTCTCAGAGGATGCTCAACCACAGATAGGTCGGGTTCGATCCATGCATTGGACTCGATGATAACTTTTATCTCGGGCTTGTTTGCACATCTCCTGAGTTGCGAAACATGAAACACATTATGGACCGTTGAAAGCCGTTTAGGAAGCTCAACGCGATAGGAAACCGGTCCACAAACTTGGATGATTTCATAAGGGCCAATATAGCGTGGTGCTAGTTTCCCTTTTACTCCAAACCTTTGAATTCCCTTTGTTGGTGAAACTTTGAGATAGACATACTCACCAACTTGATACGGCTTAGGTTTCTTTCCTTGATCATGGTAACGTTGTTGTCTCATTTGAGCTGTCTTTAGATTGGCTTCTATTACTTTTACTTTTTCTTCCGCTTCTTCAACTAACGTTGGACCAAAGAATTTTCTTTCCCCGGTTTGTGACCAGTTTAAAGGAGTTCGACATCTCCTTCCATAAAGAGCTTCGAATGGGGCCATTTTCAAACTTGCTTGGTAGCTATTGTTATACGAGAATTCAGCCAAGGACAAGCAATTGTCCCAATTCTTGTCGAAATGGATAATACAAGCCCTCAACATATCCTCTAGGACTTGATTGACTCTCTCAATCTGACCATCTGTTTGAGGGTGGTAAGCAGAACTGTGAAGTAGTTTGGTTCCCATTGAGGTATGTAGGTGTTCCCAAAAACGTGACATGAACTGAGAACCCCTATCGGAAATGATGGTTCTAGGAACTCCGTGTAAGCACACGATGCGTTCGAGATAAATCTCTGCATATTGCTTAGCTGAGTACGTGGTATGAACGGGAATAAAATGTGCGGTCTTGGTGAGTCTGTCCACAATAACCCAGATGGAATCATGGTGCTTAGATGTGAGAGGCAGTCCCACTATGAAATCCATACTTATATCATCCCATTTCCACGAAGGTATCAGCAATGGTTGAAGAACACCATCGACCTTTAAATGACTGGCTTTAATTCTTTGATATGTGTCACACTCGGACACATATTTGGCAATCTCGACTTTCATATTTGACCACCAAAAGTTTTCCTTTAAATCTTGGTACATTTTGCTACTCCCAGGATGAATTGAAAATTTGGACAAATGAGCTTCATCCAAAATTTCCTTCCTGAGAGTAGTATCATTTGGGACAACAAGACGTTGCCCAAACCAAATTGTACCCTTTGCGTCTTGGTTGAAACACTTGTATTTAGGATCACCTTCTGACAACTTTTGCCTTATCTTCTTAACGTCCTCATCGTTGGGCTGAGCCTTTAAGACTTTGTCGTACAAGGTTGTCTCCATGCCAATAGCATTTAACTCACCTTGACTGACAATTTCCAAATTGAGTTTGTTCATCTCGTGGCACAATGTGTCACTATAGGTGTCCACGGATAAGCAATTGCAATTTCGGCTAAGAGCATCGGCAACGACATTTGCCTTACCGGGGTGGTAATGTACCTCCAAGTCATAATCTTTAATGAGTTCTAACCACCTTCTCTGGCGCATATTCAAGTCAGCTTGAGTGAAGATATACTTGAGGCTTTTGTGGTCAGTGAAAATATTGCAACGGGTTCCCATCAAGTAATGCCTCCAAATTTTGAGAGCATGAACAACTGCTGCTAGTTCAAGATCATGAGTGGGGTAATTTATTTCTTGGGGTCGAAGTGCTCGAGAAGCATAAGCAATGACCCTATTTTCTTGCATGAGAACACAACCAAGACCAGTACCTGAGGCGTCACAATAGACCTCATATGGCTTAGAGTTGTCTGGTTGAGCCAAAACGGGTGCTGAAGTCAAATGTTGCTTTAGGGTGTGGAAACCTTTTTCACAATTCTCATCCCACACAAACTTGACTCCTTTCTTCAGAAGTTCAGTCATAGGTTTGGCAATTCTGGAGAAATCCGGAATGAAGCGACGATAATAACCAGCTAATCCAAGAAAGCTTTGAATCTGATGAACGGACTTAGGTGCTTTCCAATCCATCACTTCTTGTACTTTACTTGGATCCACTGAAATACCATCACTAGAAATAGTGTGGCCCAAGAATTTCACACTATCCCGCCAGAATTCACATTTGGAGAATTTAGCATAAAGCTTGTGATCTCTCAAACACTGCAGAACAATGTAGAGATGTTCGGCATGTTCTTCTTCATCTTTGGAATAAATTAAGATGTCGTCGATGAAGACCACCACGAACTTATCTAGTTCGTTCATGAATACAAAATTCATGAGGTACATGAAGTAAGTAGGAGCATTAGTCAGCCCGAAGGACATGACTAAAAATTCATATAGCCCATATCATGTGGTAAAGGCAGTTTTAGGAATATCACAAGGCCGAATCTTTATCTGATGATATCCTAATCTAAGATCAATCTTGGAAAAGACCTTTGCTCCTGATAGTTGATCAAACAACACATCAATGCAGGGAAGGGGGTATTTATTTTTGATAGTCACCGTATTGAGAGGTCGGTAGTCCACACACAGCCTCAAACTACCGTCTTTCTTCTTAACGAAGAGAGCAAGGCATCCCCAAGGAGAAGAACTTGGGCGAATGAAACCCTTATCCAACAATTCCTGAAGCTGGGTCTTCAACTCAGCCAGTTCCTTGGGTGGCATGTGGTAGGCTCTTTTTGATATAGTTGATGTACCAGGTTGAAGTTCAATAACGAATTCAATGTCCCGATCAGGCGGCATACCCGGTAGATCATCAGGAAAGACATCCGGATATTCACAAACCACTGGGACATCTTCTAATTGTGAAGTTATGGCCACAAAAGCACAAGGATTCACAGACTCTCTAGAGGGAAGGTAGAGTGTTGAGGCTCCGACATCTGGTGAATTGATTTCTATTATTCGCTCAGAGATATCCAGGACAACCTTTTGCTGAGTCATCCAGTTCATTCCCAAAATAACATCTATGCCTTCCAACCCTAGAATGATAAGGTTGGTTTTAATTGTCTTGCTACCTATTTCAAGAGGTACCCTCTGGGTGATTTTGTTGGAAGTAACTTTTCCTCCCGGGGTTGCGATCAAATAAGCCCCATTAGTGTGATGGGTGATCAACCCCAACTTGGCTAGTATTTTTCCATTCACAAAACTGTGGGTGGCGCCAGAATCAAACAAAATCTTAATAGGTTGGCCTCGGATAGAGAATTTACCCGTCATTATTAGTGCTCCCTCAGGAATTCCCACCATCGTGGTGAAGTTGAGACGACCCTGCTTGACTTGCACGGTCTGCTTCTTTCCCTTGTCCTTATTGTTCTAGTTAGGTCCACGTCCTTGGTTCTGCTGGTTGCACTGGTTCTGCTGCTTGGGACGGGGGCACTCATTAGCATAGTGTCCCGTCTCACCACAGTTGTAGCATTTGCCATCCCTAGCATTCCGGTTAGGCTGCAAAGCATTGGGCTTGTAATTCTGCTGCTGGGAAGCAGAAGAACGATAGTCTCCCCGCTGCTGATTCTGAGACGGCTTAGCTACCCAGGGTCCAGACCGCTGGTTCCTTTGAGAATCCTGGGAAACCTTCTTCACAAGGTGAAACTTCCGATTAGGTGTGTTGTTAGAGTTGAACGCAGCCTTCCTCTTCTTTGCATTCTGCGTCCTCTTCATAGCATCTTCTTGAGAAATGGCCAAATTCACTATCTTATGGTAGGTGTCAGTCTTGATGGGGTTTAGCCTTTCGTAAAGCTCGGGATCAAGACCACGTCGGAAATGATCCATCTTCTCATCATTATCCACATGATATCCCCCATACTGACAAAGGTTGTTGAATTTCTGGGCATACTGATACACAGAGTCAGAACCTTGCCTCAGTGCCAGTAATTCACTGATCTTCCAGTCAACCATTCCCTGAGGAATATGATGAGTCTTGAACGCTGTCTTGAACTCATCCCAAGTAATGGCATGTCCAGCCGGTTGTGTCATCTTAAAGTGTTCCCACCAGATCAGAGCAGGACCACGAAGTTGTAAGGCTGCAAAGCAGGCTTTGCGCTCCTCTGAGCATGGCAGAGTGAGAGCATCGAACCTGGCCTCAATGGCACGAATCCAAGCATCAGCCTCCAAAGGTTCTTCTACTTTGGTGAAAATTGGCGGCTTCAAAGCCGTGAAGTGTTCATTCTTGGCCACTTGTGGCTCATCACGCGGATTGCCACGTTGCTGCTGCTGATTATGCAAGATCTGGCGCATCATATCAGCTTGAGCCAATAGGAAGGTCTCCATGGGCGTCATGGGAGGTGGAGGTGGCGGTGGGTTGCTGCCACTGGCATCATCGAACCCATGGGGAGTATTGCGAGTGGGACCCACCATCTGAAAAATTATGGGACTAGAGATTAGTCACACATTCACAAGCTTGCAGATAGAATTATGCACAAGTAGAATATGTGAAACAATCCATTCATTGCAGAATTTTTCAGGAGGGTCAGCCATAACACTGAAATGAAAAATTCATATCTCCCGGCTTGATTAATGGATGGTGCTCAAATTTGGTCAGAAGGAGCATCATTTCGTGCACTACGTCTTTGGTAGGCAACCGATACACGGATTTTGACGTTATCATGCTTGAAAAAAAATTCATTTACCGACTCTGTGTCCTGGCTGTTTTTCAGCCAGCCGAGGGTTACAAAATTATTCATAACTCTCTGCATAAAAGGGTAAAAAGGGTGAAAATTTGTGAGCATGCACAAAATAAAATTCCCAACAACTTTTCTTTTCATTGCACAGCTCATATTTGATCATAAGGAGGTTCAAATTACAGATTACTAGAACTGCTGCAGAAAGCTTTGCAACACAGGCTCATACACTAGATTACATCACATGATTACAACACATGCTTGGTCCTCCTTCAACATACTAGTGGTTACATGCACCCTCTAACCACACAAAGGAATACTCCATCTACGCTAGTCTATCCTATCCACGAACCAAAATTAGGCCATCGTAGGAGTACACATGCTGCACTAACTACTACCATCTAGAAGTCATCTAGATTGCCTACTGAGGAGGCGCTAGAAGCAGATGAAGCAATCTCCATCGGCTCTACCTGTGGTTCTTCTTTCTCAGTGTCTATCATGGACTGAGTGTCATCCGGATTATCCTCCATAGCTTCCGGAACTGGTGGTGGTGGCGGCTGCTGTAACATAGCGATCATGCCATGGGCAGCACCCAGATCCTCGTCCATCAACTCTAGCTGCTCTTCCATTTGTGCTAGTGCTTGTATGTGTTGTAAGCGCTCATTCCTGAACTGATCCATCTCAACCTGCATCTGCTCTCGCTGCTCCTGGAGTCTTGTAACAGTCTGAAGGCGATCAACGAGCTGGTTTGCCCACTGAGCCATACAGGTCACCCAGTGAGCCTCTCTAGCCTACAGTCCAACAATCCTCAGGCGTGCCTCTGCAAGGTCTCACTCCAGCCCCATGTAACCAAAGGAGATGGAGCGTAGGTGGTGAGTCCGCACTCCCAACACTCCAGCAGTGTCCAGAGCAACGGTGGACACGTCTGTGGTAGCCACACTGCGGAGAGCCTGAAAACAATACAGTGCAATCATGCACCATGATATCTCATCCAGGACATCCAGTGGGGTCCTCTCAGTCAGAAGCAGTGCCATGTTCCCCATGCGGCTCCTCCACGCGTAATTCGCGGGGTCCACGGTCGGAAGTAATCCCACCGGAGTCGAAGAAATCTCGAGAGGGTGCTGGTCACCAAAGGTGTTCAACACTCTCAAAGCAGCAACCTCAAGTGTCTCCATCATGCGGACGCCTGAAACATCCATGCTCAGGTCCTGCCACTCCAGGTGAGTAGGGTGAAGTGGCACGGTCACCCGAACATAGCAGCGAGGTACTCCAAGCTGTGTGGTCTCCAATGCCTCGTACGTCGGAGGAGTGGTGTACCCTGATGAGCGAAGAGTGTCCCACAAAATGCGGGCAAACCCCTCAAGGTGTAGCCCGTCGGTGCGCACCATCTCGTCAGGATGTACCTCCCAGAACAGCGGTCTAGCCATCTGTATCAACAAAACTCCCACCGATTCGTGTGAGTTAAAAGATAACAGATTCTGTCCAAAGCACAAAAATGCATATAACTCATGTTCTGGTAGGCCAAAAATTTTCAAAATTTTCCAGCTACTTAGTGATGTTATTTGACCAAAATTGGTATTCACAAGTTGGGCTAAAAACAAAAGGAAGATACCCTAATAGACCAAGGTTTAGTTCTCTATCTCCCAGGAAAAACAGCAAGCAGACAGGAACTAAACTGAGCATAACTACAGATTTCCTTGCTCAAAAATTTTGAAATTTTTACAGCAGGATCTTGACAAGATTTGACACAACTTTTGTATCTAACTTTTCTCCAGAAAACTCTGTTAAAAGGGTCGAAAAAAATTTAGGCCAACAGAGCATCCAAAAATTGAGAAACAAGGACATCTATTAAGATTGGGATGATGTGAAAGTGTTTTGGTGAGGTGCCTTAGGATAGATTTTGAAGTGATTTGTTTACTTCTTAACAACTTTTAGCATGATGCAAAAAATCATCCTAAACATCCTCACAAGGCAAATCCATGCCCAGGAATCGTGGTTAGTGCCGGTGGCAAGGCACAATTTATATGTCTCTCCCTATAATAGCTAGTCGGATATTAACCGTTCGATCTACTGGAACGTGGTTAGTGTACCTGCAAAAGAAAGAACCTTCCATGCCAGCACGTCACGGAAGCGTCCCCAAACATTACCGTTCACTATAGAAACGGCACCCATCCGTTTAGCGCTGCATGGACAGCGTCCAACCTGAGACACGCCCCTCTTGAATGGAGGGTGTCCCCCTTCGCATGTTCGTAATGCGGAATCATGCACAAGTATGGCAAAACGTGGCGACATCACAACCCATGATATGTTCATGTGGAATAGAGCATATCATCCTTCGCATGCTTTGCATAAGGACAACGCACGTATAAAACACGTGGGCATCCAACCGAGAAGATAGGATCCGTGGAATAGATTGCCCTATCAACCCTCGCATACTCGTGATGCGGCACAGCACACGTATGAAACACGTGGCTTAAGAAGTGCTGGAAGTTAGTTTAAATACACCATAAAATTACTAGTCACCTTAAAGAACCCAAAATCCCTCTAGGGCCTCTCAGACTAGTTTATCCTTAGCGTTCGTAACGCATTTTACAAACACACCTTAATCTTGCAAGTTTTATTCCAAAAACATGTTATTAAGGGTGTATTAAGATCCCTGGTGTACAATTGAGCTCTGATACCAGCTGTGACAGAACCGCCCAAATTAATTCCATATTATTGCCTAAACCACTCCATTAGGTCATTAAGCAATAATACAGAAGTAACTTGTTGCCTCTGCCGGGTCAAGCCCGGTAAATCACTTTAACCAGGATCGAAGACTTGTACATTAAAACTCACACGACGGTGAGTCTAGAGACAAACATTTCACAAATTATTACATCAAGCTCCATAAGGTTTTAATATTACAAACCAAGTCTTTTTGCATAAGAGTAGATGGTTCAGAGTTCAAAACACAGCGGAAATAAAATACTAAACGTCATAAGTAACGTCATAGGAGGCCATCCATGACGTCACTAAGCACTGTTGTCCTCCCACTCCACTTCCCAACTGGGTGGGAGAGAACCAGGCCACGGGAACCCATCATCATTCATATCACCTGAAAACAACAACAAAAGCAAGGCTGAGTATACTAATACTTAGCAAGACTTAATCGTCGGGTGATGGAAAATCACCAACTCTCTAGACATGCAAGGCTCTTTGGCTAGTGGGTTGTTTTGCTGAAAAGTAACAAAGAGTATGTCCTTACTTTCAAATTTTAGCTCAAAGTTCTAGTTGATTATCCATTACTAAGTAAGCAACTATTGCAAGCATAAGTTATGCAAACAATTAAGCATATATCCAAATTACTTCTCAATTCCATCATTAAGGGACATAGAGTGTATGGTTAAGCAATCTCGGATAATGGTGAGAGGCCGACGATCGATCGATTAATAACCTTGCAAGGTGGACCTAAACACACGAGAGGATGCACAACCCAAGAATAACAACTAGAAACCAAAGGGGGTGGGGTATGCACCAACCAGGCGGTTCCCGTCAATCCCCGGTTTGGGAACAGGGACTACAGTCCTCGGTACAAGGTGGTTGGTTCGGCCTCGCCTCCCCAACCCCACACACACTACGTGAAAACCTCACATAGGTCACGCAGCATTTGTAACGGACCCTTAACACCTGTTACATGGACCCCATCTGTAACGGTTGTTGTTTGGCGCCCGTTACGCATAAGCGCGGCAGGCTCGACCACGACCTCGCCCTGACCTCGCCACCATAACGCCCATTACCAATGAGGACTTCTGGTAACAGACTTCTTAAACGCCTGTTACATGTCTTCTTTGTAACAGACGTTAACATGCGTCCGTTACGAAAGTAAAACCTATTGGTAACGGGCTCTTTAAGTCCATTACCGATGACTTTCCTATTGGAGACGCGTTGTTTTTAGGACGCGTATCATTTTATGACGACCCAATTGGCAACGCTTGTTTGGAGCTAGCATCTCCTTTGTTTTCTCACAATAGAGACGCGTGTTGTTATTACGTGTCGTGGTTTTTGCGTTCCTACCACTCTGCTATCTCGGACAACTACACTCGCTCTCTCTCCTCTGAGGGCCCCACTCGCTCTCTCCCCGCTGTTGCTGCAGCAGCATTTTTGCACTCTTTCTGAAGGCCCCACTCGCTGCGCGCGCGCTCTCTGAAGGCCCCACTTGCTGCGCGCATGCTCTCTCTCTCCTCAGAAAACCAGCGCTGCAGCAGGCTGGCCGGCTGCGTGCGCGACGGCGAAAGGTGCCTGCGGACGTCGACCACGGCGCGGCGTCCCTCCGCGCCGTACGTCATCCAAAGCAGCAGCTTATCCTCCTCCTCGGGCTCGGCGCCATCCTCCGCGCTGTCGCTGTCGCCGTCCTCCGCGCTGTCGCCGTCGCCATCGCTGCGGCCGCGACGCCTCGTCCTCCTCCTCGGAAGCGCTCGCCTCGTAGACAGTCCTCGTCAAGGTGGAAATTGCCCCCTTTAATTTTATTGAACTTTGCTGTCCTAATCCTCTTACTCATCAGTTTTGGTGATGCATTATGCTCATTTGATGTATGAAAATTGCAGATGGCTGCTGCTGCTCGGGCTTGGATGTACAGTAGTAAGTCCCGAGATTGGGCCAGTTTCTTAATGGGGGTCAATGGTTTTCTAGATCAAGCAGAGGCGGATATGAGAAACTGTGGTGTTCAGGCAATGCTTTGCCCCTGTAAAGATTGTCTCAATGAGAAGAAGTTCGGACAACGGGATAACATTTTTCATCATTTGATCACACGTGGTTTCAAAGAAAATTACACGTGTTGGAATAAACATGGTGAGGAAGGGCTTAATGAAGTCGAAACAGGATGCCTAAATGAAGGTGAAGCGCGACACCATGCTACAGGATGCCATGATGATGAAGAGCTTGAAGAAGGTGGAGTTTTTCCAATTGTGATGAGGCCTGAGGATATCACTGATCAAGAAGTTACGGGCTTCAATGATGGTGAGTTGTTGCAACGTGTGCGCAATGTTGAACAAATGTTGCGGGATGTTGAGTTTCAAGAAGTGTATACAGCTTCTGAATTAGCGAGGCTGAAGCAGTTCGTTGAAGATTCAAAGAAATCCCTCTATCCTGGTTGCAAGAAGTACTCTCACCTTTCTGGTGATCTAAAACTTCTGCAGCTTAAGGCAGATCATGGTTGGAGCAACAAAAGTCTCAAACAACTATTGGATCTCCTTAAGGACATGCTACCCGAGGGAAACCAAATAGCCGAGTTTGTCTATGAGGCAAAGAAGATAATTTGTCCTCTGGGAATAGAGGTTGAAAAAATTCATGCTTGCAAGAACAGTTGTGTATTGTTCCGTGGAGATTATGCAGGCCTTGACAAGTGCCCCAAGTGTGGGTTCGATCGGTACAAGAGGAAAAAAGATGGTGGTGATGATAACAATGCTGATGATGACGAGAACGAGCCCATGGAGATCACAGGCAAGAAGAAGAAGAAGGTTAAAGGGGCTCCTGTGAGGGTAGCATGGTATTTTTGCATCATTCCTCGGTTGAGAAGATGGTTCGCCACACGAAAGGAGGCCCAACTCTTGCGTTGGCATAAGACACGAATGAAGGAAGTTGGAAAGAATAAGCACCCCGCAGATGGCCAACAATGGCAAAACATTGATTCCCACTTTAAGGAATTTGCCGGTGAAAGCAGGAACATTCGGTTCGCTATGAGCACAGATGGCGTGAACCCATTCGGTAACCAGAGCTCAACACATAGCACCTGGCCTGTCGTGCTGTCAATGTACAACCTTCCACCCTGGCTATGCAAGAAACGGAAATACATGATGCTGACAATATTGGTCTCCGGGCCAAAGCAACCTGGCGACCGTATTGATGTCTACTTGAGGCCACTACTTGATGACTTGAAGATACTTTGGAAGCCTGGTGTGAAGGAGGTTTGGGATGAGTTCGGCCGTGAGGAGTTCACATTGCATGCCATGTTGTTCACCACCATCAACGACAACCCGGCTCATCGCAACCTTTCTGGCCAGAGTAAAAGGAAAGGTGCAGCTTGCCCACACTGCTAGGAAGAAACTTGTGTAGTGTGGCTAAGAAATTCAAAGAAATTCTCATTTATGGGGCACCGTCGTTTCCTCAGCAAGAAACATGCCTACCGGGACATGGATTGTCAGTTTAATGGGGAAAAGGAGAATCAACAGGCACCAATGCATGTGACTGGAGATCTGCTCCACTTGCAAGTCAAGGATGTCGAAACTATCGAGGAGTTACCCAAATTGTCTGAAAAGAAACTTCACAAAAGAAAGAAGCGAGATGGTGAAGAAGAAGAAGAAGATGGGCGAGGAATGTGGAACAAGAAATCAATTCTATGGGAGCTAGAGTATTGGCCTCTTTTGGATGTGCGTCCTTCGATTGACAACATACACGTCAAGAAGAATGTGTGTGAAGCTACTTTGGGAACATTGCTACAACAGAAGTCGAAAGGAAAAGATCATAAAAATGCAAGGGATGATCTTAAAGAAATGGGCATTAGGCCGGAGCTCTATGCAGAGGAAACAGACACGGGGATGGACCTTCCCGTTGCTGCAACCACCTTGTCAAAGGCAGAGAGAAAAGAATTCTGTGAGTTTTTGCATGGTTTGAAAGTACCTTCAGGCTACTCATCGAGCTTCAAGAGGCTAGTGTCAGTGAAGGACATGAAAATGAATTTCAACTTGATGAAATCTCATGATTGCCATGTGTTGATGACATCTATTCTTCTTGTTACACTAAGAGGTATCAAGACAGAACTGGTTCGCGACGCGGTCACGAGCTTGTGTTTATTCTTCAATGAAATAGAACAGAAGGTGATTGATGAGGAAAAACTATTAGCCTTAGAGAGGAGGCATTTCGAGACCCTATGCCTGCTTGAAGCTACCTTCCCACCATCATTCTTTGATCTCATGCTACATCTAACAACACACCTCGTGAGGGAGATCTGGTACCTTGGCCCATCTTACCTTCATCAGATGTTTCCATATGAGAGGTACTTTGGATTCCTCAAATCATTGGTACATAACAGGTCATTTCCGGAGGGAGCCATTGTTCGTGGCTATGAGACCATTGAAGCAGTGGAGTGGGCCATGGGTTATATGGACCCCCAAAACCCCATTGGTGTGCCTCGTTCACGGCATCAAGGTAGGCTTTCAGGTGTTGGGACCCTGGGGAAAAAGTCAATCACTCCGCACCCAGAGGACTTCAGGAAGGCTCATTTCACCGTGAACAGAGCGTAGAGGTTACACCATTTGGCAATGAGCACAAGCAACAACTATGTGAACAAAACCCTGGCTGTACTGAGGATTGGGTTGCAGAGAGGCACATGCAATGCTTCAACAGGTGGCTCTGAGATTATGTCCAGCAAAGTGGCAGCGCTGCTATAACCGACGATCTAAGAAAACTAGCAGCAGGGCCATTATTCACTGTTACAACATATCAAGCAATGGATATTAATGGATACATGTTCTACACCATGGCCCAGGATGCCAAGAGCGTCTATCAAAATAGTGGTGTGCGTGTACGGGCCATCGACAATAAGAAGAACACAGCCACATATTATGGTCAAATAGAGGAAATTTGGGAGCTTGATTATGTAGGATTCAAGGTAGCCTTATTTCGGTGTAGATGGGTCACCAATGCGAAGAGAGCTATGATCAAGGACAAATTTGGTTATGTTAGTGTTGATCTCTGGGTCCTTGGTTACAAAACCGAACCGTTTGTCTTCGCCAAGGATGTTGAGCAAGTGTTCTATGTACCTGACCTTGCAAAGAATAACTGGAGTGTGGTTTTGCCTGGAAAAAAAGGATTGTTGGAGTTGAAAATGTTGTTGAGGAGCAGGAACACAACCAGTTTGACGAAAGTCCATCCTTTCACACTTCATACATGCCCCGAGTCTTGGGAGCTGACAAAACACCATACTTGCGAAGCGACCATCGTGAAAAGATCCATATACAAAAATCAAAGAAGAAAAAGAAGCAAGATTGATTTCTGCTAAATCCGATCCTTTCTGTAAAATGCAGGGATGTCTATTGCTGGAAATGGAATCCTTTTTGTAATATATATAGGATGTGTATTGGTGGAATTTGAATGAATCTCCTTTCTGTAATATATGATGCCTAAGATACTGCCTAAGATGCCTATATATTCTGCCTAAGATAATGCCTAAGATGCCTAAGATACTGCCTAAGATGCCTATAAGCGAGATGTGCAATTAGTAGTACCACTCATCTGAGAGTATTGATATTATTTTGTCTACATTTCGTCAAACTTCAAAGAGTTTGACTCCTCGATAAGCGAGATGTGCAATTAGTAGTATCCACTCATCGGAGGCATTATGCTTCGAGGGGATGGAGAGGTTGATGAGGCGGCGGAATCCCGATGAGGGTCTGGAGCTCGTCGGAAAGGCCACTGCCAAAGACGTCGGTGCGAAGTACTTCTTAGCGATGCTGAAGTACCGTCGCAACCCTGCGGACCTCGAAGTGATGCCACTGCTCCACGAAATCAGCGGCGGGCCATCGCCCCCAGACGGGTGGTAGAAGAACCAGAACCTGCACCGGCTGCGCTACCTCATCCGCCGGAATCTCGAGAACATTGCGTGGTGGTACTGGCTTCGTGACGGCGACGATGACATTCTGTTGCTGCCCATCTAGAATCCCCACGTCTGCATTTGGGCAGCGGGATGTAGGCGCTACGGGCCGGAGACCCTAAGGATCATCCACTACTGCAGCGCCGAGTGTCGCATCCGTCATGAGTTCAACCTCTGGACGCGTGGATTCAGTGTCGCGGTGGAGTACGCCGTCAACAGGATGAACATCGGGATGTAGGCGGAAGCATCAATAAAAATTATGTATCTTAATGTAAATTATTACATATTCTGTTTCGCATCCACAAGATTTGATTTGTCATGTTTCTGAGTCAAATCGAAGGTTGTGGTGGTCTCATTTGCCGCATTAGGGCCTAGGGTGCCATCTTGGATGTCAAAGCGGGCACGGCGGCGGAGGCGGTGGCGGCGGCGGTGGCCTCTGCTAGTCTGCTTCCTCCTCTATTCTATTGGGTGGGCGTAGGAGACGAGGATTGGACGGGCAAATGAGACGCGGGTTAACCACCCCCTGTTCTATTGGAATGAAGAACAGTTCTCATTTCTGCTTTTAATCGGCAGTCAAATTTTGTAACATGTATTTCTCCGTCGTACTTAGTACAAATTTGATTATTTTTTTCCTATTTTTTTCTAAAATCCCCATATTTTCATTAATGCATTGTTTAGTGTATATTCCGTTTCGTGAATAATGTTTATATGCCTTTATCTTGTTCTTTGTAAGTACAACATAGAAATAATATTTGTTTTCCACAACCATTAGTAATGAAACTTTGTATTTCATAATCTTAAGGTGAACACAAGCTTGTGTAAAAATTTCAAATGCGTACGAGATCGAACGTGTTGCAAAGTGTGGAAAACTTCAATGTTCAAGCAACATTCCAAGAAACTATGTGAGAGATGTAGCCATTTGTACACAAGTATATTCTTCCTTTATCGAAACCATTTGAATTTTTATGACAAGTTTAGGTACCCAAATTTATGTTGCCACGTCAATTTGTAGAATTTTTGGAGCAAACTAAGATGTTATTAGAATTATTATATCACAAGCATGAGATGTATATTCGAATTATAAGAATGTTGGGTACACAAGTGTGACTGTTGATAGTTTATTAAAATACTAAATGTCCAAATATGAATTGATGTTATTTTTAATGAATTTTTAGGTGCTGTTTTACCGGCTCTAATATTTGATGGATGCGAGTTTCATTTCTAAAAAATAGTGTCGGGCCCACGCGTCAGTGTCAGCAGCCTATATAAAGAAGATCCCACGCGTCAGTGTCAGCAGCCTATATAAAGAAGATGCCTGCCGATGAAGCCGACGCGGGTTTACTAACCAGCGTCGGCGATGACTATCCATTGTCAGCGTCAGCAGGCAAACCTTGCGTGCGCTGTTCAAAAATTCCCACCTATATTGACTATAATGCCCATGGAATTCCAATTCCACCAGAGAGCCATTCAAGGGCACGCCAATAATTTTCATGAACATAGTAACACGCGCGCAGAGGACATATACTCGGGAGTCTAATTCAGACAGATCCACCACGCCCGCACTCTTCCCGCCGCCGTCCTGCTCATTCTCCAGCCCTAGCCCGCCGCCGCCGCTCTCCCCGCCGCAGCCCTGCTCTTCTCCAGCCCCACCGTTCCCGGCGTGACGTCGGCGAAGCGGCTCCAGCCGTGACGACGTTGACAAGGACGCGGTTACTGGCGTGCGGACGGCGTCCCGGCCAACCTAGAGACGGTGACGCGGATCCGGCATCCCCGACCACGACGATGAGCCGGCCACCTCAGGCAACGAGGCGACGCGGATCGGGCCTCTCCGACCACCACGAGAACAACTACTTAATTCGCGACAGAGGTTAGTGCTGCTTGAACCCCCAACGCCCTCTCTGTGCTCGGCCACCTAATCTGCTATTCCTGTCAAGGTGGATTAGGGAGACATGCTACTTAACGGTTGTTCACATAGGATTATTCTCCTGGAATTGCCTGCATTAGTACATCATGCCTTAATAGTTCATTTTTAATTGATTGGCTGTGGATTTGACGGATGAATTTTGTTGCTCCAAGTCTGTTTGAATAAATTGTTGCTAACAGATGAACTTATATGAACTGTTGAAATTCTGTTATGCTTCGAATGTACCAGATTGACAGTTATGCTTTGGACCTGTTAGCATACATTAATTCTAATTGCTTTGTCCTCTTGTTGCATGTACACATGGAACACACAATTCATTGCTGCTGAAGTTGGACAAGGAAGCAGTTGAAGGAATTTAGTCTCTGCTTTGATATATAAGCATATTGCTTCACCCTGTCAAAATGGTTAGCACCTATCCCCAACCTGTATGCTAATATCAACTATTTTGCCTGTCAGAGAATAAGAATTTATCTTATTTTGTTTAGGTTTTTAGTCTAGCTTATGTTGCTCTACTGATGACCTGACATATCATCTATGCAGTCTCCCACAACACCAAACTCCTCTACCTCCAGTGCACCATCACAGCCCATCGACGGTGAACCTTGTTCATAGCCTATCAACAGTGATCCTTCTTCACAAGGTCACTCAACACATACTGCTGCGAGTAGTACTCGATCCCGCAGGTCAAGGACACAAACCAAATGGCCAGAAGACAAGATGACCGCAACTAGACTTGATAACAATTATTGGCCTACCCCAGATGCTGCAAGGGATAGATTTGTATTGGTCTGTGGCCTCATTGTTTGAGAGAGGGTGTCAATCAATAGGGCAGTTGAAGATCTCTCACCAATTGAGAAGGAAGAGTTGTTCACAGTTTTAGAGGAAAAGCTAGATTACCCAGCGAATCTGGCTGAATCTGTTCGCAAGAAGGCAGTTAAGGCAGCTATGTCAGAGATTGGAACCTTGCAACGGCGGTTCAAGACCCATTTAAGAAAAAAATTTGTGAGCCAAGAGGAGACTCCCTTTGTGAAGCATGCCTTTTTGCAGCCAGAAGACTGGACCGTGTTTGTGCAGGAAACCAATTCTCCTAGATTTCAGTGATTGAGCTAGGGGATGAAAGAAAAGAGTGCATTGCATGATAAGCCACACAGGACGGGCAGAAAAGGTTATGTTTGTAAAAGGAAAGAGTGGGAGGAGGAGGATGCAAAGCTAGCTGAAGAAGGTAAACAGAACCCTTGGGACCAATTTCCTAGACGTTCGAGGCCATATCTGCGGGCAAGGGTAGGGAAGAGGAAGACCACTAGTGAAGGAAGCGGGGACATAACATTCAGTAACCCTACGGTGGTGGGGGTAGCAACTACGGTGAAAATACTTGCAGCTCAGGCTAGCGATGGTTCTTTCCATGGGGTTAGGGAGAATGATATCCTCACTGCAGCACTTGAGACTCCAGAGCATCGAGGTCGGGTCCGAGGCGAGTCTAGTTCACTTGGCTGGGGTAAAGGGTTTGGTGAAGAGTTTGCTGGAATGTACAGGAAGAAGAGGAACAAGAAGGCTGGACCGCAGATGGAAGACCTAGTTGTTGAAGCAGTCACCAGAATTGTCTCCATTCTAGCAGAATCAGGCTTTGATATAAGGAAAAATGTACTTCATCCTCCCCAATTACCACCTGTCAGTAGCAGCGAGGAAGAAGATGTGCATGGCCTCGAGGAAGAAGATGTGCATGGCAGTGAGAAAGAAGAAGCACGTGGCAGAGAGGAAGACCATTGGCATGTCAGCGAGGACGAAGGTAGTCAACAGCACATTGATAGTCGATCACCTATGCTGGACACAATAGATAAGCTGACAGAGCCAACCAAGTGCAGCCTTTTGGATGGCTCCGGGAATAAAGTGGAGCTCGCACTAGCTACTGTCTTTCCATTGCAAAAGACTCTCCATACAATACCGGTGCAGGATGGGTATGTTGTGGTGCAACCTAGTTATGTGTGGGGCAATACGGGTCACTACCCTCTGCCTGTACCAATTGGGGGGATGAAGTAACAACCCTAGCTGAGGCTCTGTAACATCCCAGATGTTTGTTTGTGCTAATGACATTACTTAGCTATGCTAATCAAGGTTATTTAGCTCCTAAGCATGTTTGACATGATTTGGCACATAATTGCACAAAAGCCCTTGGTCAAAGTCAAATTCTTGGTCAAACCCCTATAGATCCAAAAAGGCTGATTTGGTTTTCTTGCACGTTCTCCAAATTTTGCTATAGAAGTTCAAAATTGGCCAATATAAAAGTTGTTCCTTATTTCTAGGAACACATTTTTCATAATTGGCGGACATTCAAATTTTGAGTGCAAAGCCACTTAAATTTGAGACGAAGTTTCTGCGCACAGTGTAATGGGGCCGAGAATTCCTGTGTTTTCAAAGTGTTTTCCCCACAAATCCGTGGATCAAAACATAGGTTGCCCTTTGTGAAAAATGTAGGTCTATAGCTCCTCTACAACTTTTAGTTTTGGAGATTTTTCACTTAGTTGGCTCTTTTTGAAGTTATGCAATTTCGAACAGTGGCACTTGGAATTGGAAATGGCGTCGCCGTCGTGTGGCCAAGCCAGAGCGCGCGCACGCGCGCCAGCGCCGTCCTGCCATGCGTCGAGCCGCGCAAACTCCGGCGTACGGACTTGGAGGCCGTCGCTGTGGACCAGTCGCCAATCGTAGGAGCCTCCGCCTCGTCCATCTGCCGTGTGCCGCGCCCAGGACGTGTGCGCGGCCTGGCCGCGGGCCCAGCAGGGCCACGTGCCGGCGCACGCCGCAGCCGCGGTCTCCTCTCGCGCATGCAAGGCATCCACCTGGCCCGACCGCGTGCTAAAGCCCGCGAGGCCTTCCCCAAGTCAGCCGTCCTCACCCTCACGCCCCTGTCTCGTTTCGTGCGCACGCGCCAGGTCCCGCACGGGGGAGAGCAGAGCCGCCGCCGCCCTGCCCTCGCCACCCTGCTGGCCGAGCTCCTCCCTTGTAGCCGCGTCTTCCTTCTCCTTCCGTCCTTCGCCTTCCACTGGTCTTCCTCCACTCCTCCGCGCAACAACCAGGCCGCCAGACGCCGTCGCCGTCCGCTGCATCGAGCGCCGGCGGGAGCTGCGCGGCTGCTACACCGTGGGGGGTCGCCGGAGGTGCTTCGAGCCGAGCTCCACCTCCAAATAGCTAAGGTAGGCCACGCACACGCCCCGGGATCTGCTTGCCGGCCAACTCCGGCCAACAGTAGCCGCCGGCGAGGTTCAGACCCACCCAGGGACCCAATTGCAGTAATTGCAATTTTTCCAGGGTGATTTATGCAAAGGAAGGGCATATGTGTGATTTCTGAAAGTTAAGTCGAGGGTCTCTGTGTAAATGTATATTAGGGTTTCGGCTGTAACTTCAAAAATCCGTAAAAAAAGGTAGAAAAATCGGAAAAATGTAAATCCAACTGTTTTGAATCCTTGAGAGTAGATCTACAACTTTTACAAAAGTTGTATAGTGTTTTTCTGTTTAGTTTTTAAATGTAAATTCAAACTCAGTTTGAGGCATATTTGTTGTAGTTCAAAATGTACACATGCAAATGCAATAAAATTTGGATATGTGGTTGTGTTCTCCATGTTCAGTTTTGTGACCAATTTTCTCACATGTTTGTGATGTAGAACTCTAGTTATGATTTTCGGAAGATGCATGCTAGTTTAAGCTTGATGCTTTTTATAGTTCCCTCAAAATATAATTTCTTTCAGCACCAATGCACCCTAGGCCTTTGTTATGATGTTAAGCACTCTTGGAAAAATAATGATGATTTTAGGAATCTGTTTGAGCAGTGTTTGGTATTTATGCTTGTGATGGATGTAAAATTCATAACTTGAAAAATATGATGAAACCACTTGAATGTGTTGGGTTGGAACCTAGTTTTGGCATATTGAACCTGTAGAAAAAGTTTGGGATCAAAAGGGCTAGTAATTCTTTTTGTGTGAATTAATGAAGTTTACCTAGGCTGAGTCTTGTCTTTTTCATTTAAAATAATGTATAAATGATCTTGAGCTGAAAATTTGTTTTTAAATTTATTTTGGTGATATGCTTCTGTGGTAAAATTTTCATACCAGTTGGA
Source organism: Cenchrus fungigraminus (assembly GCA_036936925.1). Classification (NCBI taxonomy): domain Eukaryota; kingdom Viridiplantae; phylum Streptophyta; class Magnoliopsida; order Poales; family Poaceae; genus Cenchrus; species Cenchrus fungigraminus. The sequence continues at coordinate 29,125,631 of CM072775.1, forward strand.
GTCTTCTTTTAATTATTATGACTTATGGATGAATGGCTAGTTATAAAGGAATAAATGAATTTATTTTATCTTTTAATGTGGCTTAGAGGTATTTAAGTTCAGTTGCTGTTTAAAATGAATTTAAGCACACCCCCATGCTGATGGTGAAGTTTATGAGTTTAACTTTCTTAGATGTGCACGCAATCACCATCTAAGTAAGGGTTATTTCATCATCACTCACCCCTACCTTTAATGAAGTTTAGTAAGCTAAATTGTTTAAATGTGCACACAATCCCTATTTAAATAGCTGTTAGCTCACTCTCACAATCCCTATTTAAGTGGGCCACGATATTTGCTAGCCAGGTCGTGATCTCTTGAACTGAACAAGAGGAAATTTCTGGTAGCGGTAGTCCGTCTAATTTCCCTTTGATGCTTCGCTGACCACCGTATCAAATTAGCCGACTACCTTCCCGGTTCATACTGCTCAATCTCGCCACTTTCCTGCAACCTTGCTCCTCATTGTATTCATGTTATCTTTGAGAGGGAAGTGAAGTGAATATGATAACCTGAAACTAGCACTGATGTCAGATGTAATGTATGAATCTCTATGTCAGCTCAACTTTAGTATCAGTAGCCATTGTACTGCATACACCTTTGTATCAGCTCCAATTCATCAGCTGATGTATAAAAGCAAAGATCGCCCACGAACAGACTCGTCCATTGCCAATAAGAAATGTTGGAGTTTCCGTGGACGTCACTTTCTGCCCAGAATAAACATCTTTATCAGCTACTCTGTACGGCTGCAAATGACCTTGTTTCTGGTTGGTGGTCATATTGGCTGCTTCACAGTATTTGTGGTAGTATTTAGACAGTACTTAGGCATCCCCTCACGCACAGAACTTCCTTAGCCTCTTGGTCATCTCCAGATAACCAACATATGTACGTGTATGGTTTTGTAAGTTCCCTTGCTTGCCTGCATGCTGGAAGGTTTCAGACTTTTTCATTTACTCATTGAATCCTTCCGAATAGCAAGTAGCCAATCGATGGATATGTTTTATTGGCTTTCAACACTTAGTAGCCGATAAATAAAATAAATCAGCTATCTTTCTGTTGATCGTCCTGATCATCAACAAATGAGATTGCGACCATTTTCCCTGGAGAAATAAGATATTGGCCACTCTCGGCCGGACAGTCATTGGGCATCAGAATTAAACTTCAATTGGTCAGCTTTGCTATAGCTCCAGAGGTGACTTCGATCCTGTAGCCATACCAATCAGTATAATAAGGATGCACATTATCTGTAGGCTGCTTAGTTCAGCTCGTTGTTTTGGTGCCGATATCGTTGGCTCCGTCGACTATGTGGTCCTATCTTCGTCTTAGAGCCAATTGAGAGCGGGATATCTTCAGATGAGCTTCGCAACTCTGTAACGGCAGCCATGCGACAGTGGTGGCAGCACAATTTGTGATCCACGGTCCTCGCTACACAATGGTTGCAGGAAAATTTCTATTGGCTGACCATCTTCTGCTTCATGTTGTTCTCGTCGTCATTGGCTCTGTATCAGAAGAGTCTCCTCAAGTAAGATCATGTTCCCTTGTCCTGATAATCATTCAGTATATCAATTGTTTAAAAACTTCTATCGGCTGCCAATAACCGATTGAGAAATTCAACTGACAATCATCTTTGAGAGTGATTGGAGCTTTTGATGCCAAACATGGAGAGCTAATATCTACTATTGATATTTTCTCATGTCTTCAAAAATTTTCTATCAGCTAATATATAAAGAAACAACTGATAGAGAATTTCAAAGAGCCATTCTTTAATTTGTATCTGCATCGTCTCGCTCTTTGCTTTAGGGCAACTTGATGGTCTGTCAGCAGCATTATTGTCCTTATTTGCAGCACGTTGTCTCGCCTCTTGGAGCATCTTCACGATGATGAGCTTCAAATAGGCTATGCATATGATCCATGTCCTCATGTTGTATTGCCTCAGCTGTTTTGCTAGCCGAGTGACTTCATTGGTGGGGGAAGTGACTCCTATGTCCAAAGCGTAGAAATCCTTCAAGCATATTTATCTTCTGCCCTCCTATAGTCCTCACAGGTGAATACTTCTCTCGGCGTAATCGGCAGTATGGCGAGGTTTAATAGGCAGAGCTATGAATCTTGTAGCAGCTCGTCTGCCTCTTTGTTAGCCGTTTAGCCTCCTCAGTTTTGAATGGCTATCCATGTTCAACTCTTCAGGCATCCATGCATGACAACTGCGGCCTTAGTATCCAGTCAAGTACTCTTTAGCTCTGGCATTCCAGTTGTATCCACATGTACGTACGTAAAGCGCATGGCCTTTGTGAATTTCTTTTGCATGTTGAAGAGCACGAGTTTCTGGTTACGTAAACTCCTGGTTGTTGAGGTTATTCCATTATCAGCACTGTTGCCCCATTGGTTCTGGACTGCGCGGGCGAACAGGCAGCTCCATGCATTGGCAGCGGCCATGGTGCTCTATCTTTGACATGTACTCATCGAGTAGTAACCCATATTGGCTTTTCACGAATAAACCATTGCCTCAAGCTGAGTTGATTTCCTGGTATCTGTTCGTTTATGCCAATGCAAGCACCATGAGAACCACGCTTTGTGGCAACCAGTAACAAGAAAATTGTACATACTGCCATCAGTAGCTCCAAACAGCTGCGTCTTGCCTAGCAATATATAGGCTTATCTGCCGATCATCGGTCAAGAAAATTGCATCACCATATCCATCGGCTCTATTTAAAAGTATAAACATCGGCTGTATTGAAGAAATGAATATCTCCCATTAACTGATTACTTTTAATCTTTCTAGTGTGAGTGACAATGTCTCTCCCAGCTGATTAAATATTTTTTCTTGCTGGGAATCTCTTCCATCGTCATTATGTATTTATTCTTTTCCATAACCAGCTTCGACACTGAAAGTTACCTTTTCTTTCAGTTGTTTTTTTCCCTTCTGGCAAGCTCCTTGATAACCGATTTATCCGTAAGTAACTGATTTATCCATTCTCCTAGGCTATCCCTTGAACCAAGCAACTGACATATTCTGTATTTGCCAACATGTATATGTGGAATGCGTGTGGCCTTGTCGATGACACGTAAGCCAAGATAAAATTTGCTTGGCTAAGACCATATTGCCATATTTAAAATCTGACCTTGCATTTGTTTTTGGTGTCAATTGATCTACTCCACTTGCCGCGTAGGGCAGTTATCAGTAGATACATACCGCGTAGGGCGTTAGGCACTGTCGGAGACATGTCTGAGTCGGCGCAGATCCATTATCATAGTCGTCGTCGTCAGAGTAGTCGTTGATGAAGTTGATGGTGAGATCACTGGCGTCGTATATTTTTAATTATACTAACCCAGGAGCTAAGAGCCGATAAGTGTGTATCAGCAATTGTACAGTTCAATCGGCTGTTTTATATTTGGAAGAACAAGTAGCCGATCAAACCACCCAGGATATGTCCATTGCGCTGGCACCCACCTGGATCCCATGGAAAATAATCTCCATGTAACTGATGCTTCCGGGCAACAAATAGTCGACACTTTAGAGCAATATATATGTGTCCCTGATCACTTGGCTCCCATGGAAAATAAACTCCGAGCAGCCGATATTCCTGAGCAATATTTTTGTGCAGTGGACCATAGATAATTTGAGAAATTGCCCATGGCTCTGCCTCTGCAATTTGTATCCACCTATCGGCCACTTCTTCTTTCCTCAATGGCTAGAATAAAATATTGGTTACACAACCATGGAGCATGGCTAACTCCATTGGTCCAGATGTTTTGTAGATTTTGCATGTATCATGAGTTGGTTCATAGGCAGCACTGTTCCCAATCTTAACAGCTTGTTTTTCTCTATCTTTGTAATTGGCTGGGACCTCGTCTTCCTGGATTTCTTCAGATTTGTGCTCTTCCCCACACTCGCTTCCACTCTGAAACTCAAGCGAGACCATCTGTGATGGTGCTTCAGCAGATTGATCAGTCGTCGATGGTAATTCCTGATGGGTGAACTGCAACAGAATATTCCCATCATCCAGTTGACAGCTCCTTTGATCTTCATCAATTTCCACCTACTGCACAAATTCTGATTGGTCCTTTTCTAGCTGCAGTTGTGCCGATATAAATGACACTAATTCAGGAGGCATTTGGTAGGCAACCGGCTGTGAGCTCAATGCTTCAGGGTGATATGCTTCCTCCTGTGAAGCCGATTCTTGCGACCAATAATTTTCCGGTGGCTAAGCTGACATCTGGGAATACTGCAGCCCCCAGGCAAAGGTTGTTGATGTTCCGATTGTGATAAATAAGCTATCGGTTGCTAAACCGATACTTGCGGTTGATATGCCATCGGCCGTATAGCCGACACTGATAACTGATAGTCTTCTGCCTGCCGTGACTGAACCGATGGCTGAGCAGACTGTAGGCCCCCGGGCCAAGACGGTTGAGCACATCAAGCAATTTGTTGTGAACTGTGGGGAATAAATTGCAATCCTTGGGCAGCACTTTGAACGCATGTTAACTCTTGAATCTGAATATTGTCTGCAGGCGTATATCTAAGAACACCGAACAGATCTCCCTGTTTCGTTGGTAGCGGCGTGTATCCAAGGGTGTTGAATAAGTCCCTGCTTGATGTTGCAGTACTTGATAACCGAGGATATACGTATGCTGGTTTCTCATAGCCTTGCTGCTGAACTGGATTGTAGGAAAATGCAGGGTTAGCTGATGTAATCGGCTGCTGATGATACGGTCCCAGATAATGAGCTGGACCATGTGAGAACGCATCTTCATAGCGTATAAGATTCGCCAATGCTTGACCATACGTGATGGACATCATTAGGATGTTTATGGTAGAATATTATCTTCGTGTCCCACTGGGTGTGCCAAGATGTGTTGACACAAAAAATGGAATAAAGTTCTTCAACGGCAACATGTAACGGATCCCCGGGATGTAACAAGGCGTGCCAGCCGACCTGACCTGTTGATCGGCACAGAATAGATTGGAAACGTTAGATGCGGGTTAGATCGGCTGGAGAACTGATGTGGGTCTTCAACAAGTAACGGCCCGATCGGCCGATACAACTGTAGAGCGAATCCGCTAGCCGGAGCAGCCGAAGTGCAAGTAAAACCAAAACAGCTAGATCAGCCGATTTGATGACGTAGGCAAAGTGCAAGCAAAAGCAGAGCAAACTAAGCGCTACGAGACAACACTCGAATCCGATCTGAATCGGCTATATCGTAGTGAAACGATGCAGGAGCGACGATAGCCGATACGATATGATTACGAGCTGGATAAATTGGTGATAAAAACTAAATAAACAAGAAAAGACTTGCAAACTTAGCTGATATCGATAAGTTGTGAATAAAACTTAGATGAAACCACAGCGATGCGACTGGAGGTTAAAGCCCAGTTATTATTCGATAAAACGGTACTTACAAGCTTGCCGGAGGTTGATCGATGCAGCCCGACGAGCAAGAAGAAGGGTGTTTGAAGAAACAAGAAAATAAGAAGTAAAAAAGGGTGGCGAAGTCACCGACTTGAATAAGTAAAGGTTTTGTTGATATTGGTGTGTACTTCCGGCCACGCAGGGTCGCTATTTATGCTCTGAGGACATCTTGACTCCTAGTCGATTACGATACTATTTACTTGAATCTAAAGAAAATAAAACTGCTATATCTAGAAAGACTCGTACAGGACTCCCTAATCAATAAAAGGAAATACTAAGATACATGAACTCTATCTTTCCTTGTGTAGAATCCTCTTCGTGAAGCTCCTATGTCCAATTTGATGTACACGTGAGGGCCCTTCCTTGCTAATCTTTCTTTCTTTAAATATTTCTTTCTTGCCAGCCAATCGGATGAAGTCCACTTTCTCCAAAATAACTCCTATACGTACTTTTGGTTTTATCAATCAGCTGGCCTCGAAGAATCGGCTGATCACAATCGGCCACCAATCAATCGGCTTTACTTCATATCCATCGAGGACTGCACATACCCACAATCAGTTCAGCATCAGCCCTTTGCATTTCTATAGATCAACACCTTGCTGTAGCTGTCACATCCACAAGTTAGGTAGGTGAGCTATGCTGAACCTGTAGCAGTGCACATACACATCCCATATTCCATCAAGCTGATTTCTCCTTACTTAATTGCATTTGCATGCCAATCTACGATATTACCTGGCCAGACTAAGCCAAATAATCATTACACCATAAGTCGATCAAAATATGCACATGCAAGTGTAGGCTTCCACTGCTTGCCTCATCACCATAATCTCACCATGACGCTAATTACTCTTGTATCACCGGCTCATTGTATGTGATTTTTGTCGATTGTACCGGTGGCTGATTGAATTAATAATCAATTGTCCTCTGCCTCTCCTTTTGTCCCCAGCCTTGACTCGTGCCGAAAAATGGTGTCAACACCTAGCAAAGTGCTAAGCATGGGGGAGGCCCTGAACCTTCAACATAGAAATACAACATGATGCTCTAGAGGATAGCGAGATCAAGATCATCAACATCTACGAAGCCAATGATCTCATCAAAATTCTACATGGTCTCAGAAGGAAACCACATAATGTTTTTTGGATATTTGGAAGCCCCATGAAGTTACGATTCTAACGAATCAAGAATCAAGGAAATCGGAGGTTCCTACAAGCGGTTATGGTCAAATCATCGAACATCGTACGTCCTGAAATCAGTTCTGGACAGCACGCAGCGCTGAAGTAAAACGGACATAACTCCCTTGTTTGAACTCCGTTTTTGATGAATGATCACATGTTGGAAAGGTAATTTCATAAACTTTTCAATAAATCTATATTTCGATATATATTCTGTTCTGGACAGATGGAAAAATCCATGAAGAAGAGACAGTAAGAAGATAATGAGAACAAGAAAGAGGAGATGGGGATGACAACATTGAAGAGAAGGGCGACTATTGGTTCCATGAAGCACACATGATCAAATTCAGAAGTTTAGGAGCATTGGATCACAATACATAGAGATGTCGGGAGAAGACCACAAAGAGCTACAAAAGATGGTAACACCTTCATGAACCTTCTCTTTTCCAGACATAAATGCTTGTAAGTATGCCTTCAACCTCAACTCGGTGCAATTTTTGTTTTTCTCTATCAATAATAACATGTCTACTAGGAGGACAACCTAGATTTCTTTTTGTTTTTAATAAGAAGCATGACCATGTGTTCACCTCAGAGTAGTGGTTGATTTCCCCCACTTATACTTTTTGTAAAATTACGACGAGGACGTTATATGATCCAAGCATGGGGGGAGCTAGCTCGTGCAAGTTATTTTCTTGTTTTTACTTGTTAGTTTTTTCTTTTATCTTTACTATATGAGCTTGAGCATTGTGAATAATTGTTTACGTGGTGCTTAGTGGAAGTTTGCCTTTGGAAGTTTCCATACTCAACTTTGATCTAGGACCTCACTTTGACTATGCTATGATTAATACTAAAATTGGAGGAGTTTATTTTTGAAAAAAATTATGAAAAAACCCTCGCAATGAAGGTTATCAATTTCTTTTTCCAAGTTGAGAGATAAGTTTATCCTATACAAAGCCTTCATTATATATATCCTCCACCATAAGTGTTGTTAGCATGATGAATTGGGTTAGGACTTTTCTCTCTTGGGAGATCTAATTTCGAGCAATGATCATGTCCTTGATGTTATATCTTTTATTGCTAGCCTCGTCATACATTCGGTAACGGGAACTTCACATTGAATGCCCCGTATATCGCCGGATTCCATACCCAAACCATAGACATCTTTTTATTATCTTATTCCTTGAACACAACCTATGCCCGAGGATTCATTCCGTTTTTAGGCAAGGATTTATTTAAAATTCAGATTGTGATTCATGTCAAAGAGACGAGCGAAAGGCTTCGGAAAGAGATCAAGATGTCAAGAAAAGAGAACAGAAAAAAAAACATGCGTGTGTGCGCATAAAAAAAAGACAAGAAAGAAAATAAAAAAGGGAAGAAAGGAGAAAAAGGAGGAATTCAAGGCAAAGCAAGGAAGATATATTGAGGGATGATGAATCAAATGAAGATCAAGAGAAGTGCAAGGAAGGATGCGTCGATGTTGAGAATGAATCTTCAATATTCCAACCATGTGCAATCCGACATCGAGGACATCATTAGTGCCTTGAAGTCATTATTCTTTTTCCGTTTGCACATGTCCACCATTCTAAATCTTCTCATCCTTGATACCCTTACATTATGGTTTAATTCTCATGATCATTGGCGCAGAAGGTGAACGACCACTAGAGGATTTTCTTAGCTTGATAATACTTGTGCTAACTTCACTAGCCATACCTATAGCTCCACCTTATATTATGAATGAGAGACTTATGTGAGGTGAGAGTTTATGAATTATCTAGGATAGCCACTTTAAATGAGCGACATGTGAGAACTTGGAGAAGGACTTTGTCTAATACTTAATGCAGGAATTTTATTTTGAAAACCCTCCAATGGAAGTAAGAAAGTAAGTATGATTGAAGTTGAGGATCTCTAGTGAAAGGTATGAGTTGTGGGGTAAGTCTTGAATTGGTAAATTTCTAAACGCCCATGTTTTCATTGTGATCTTTGTCTCATGTTTCTTATATTAAAGATGAAGGATTGACTAACTTGTAAGGAAAGATTTGGCGAAGCACACTCCATGGATGAATAATTTTGTGAGCAACTTGCTCAAGGACGAGCAAGATCTAAGCATGGGGGGATGTTGGCGGTCGATTTTCGTCAACCTAGAGCACTTGTTACACTATGGTTTGAGCTTTGTTATGGAACTAACCCGCCACTAGCACACTAATGATATAACAAGTTCATCTTTGCATGTGCATTTTAAAGTATAATGTGTTTGTAGGAAAACATGGACTAAGGTCAAGGAGACATATCAAGTTCAAATGGACAAACAAGGAGTTCCGTTCGTGTTCAAGTGCAAGGTAAATTCACTCCCAAAGGTGGCTAGGACTTAGGTGCTACGATGAAACACTCCTAAGGACCAAGACGAAAAGACCGGAGTTCATACGATAAGACCCCCTATCTATTCACGAGGATAAAGACACCAAAAGGCCACACATCCTGAAGGGCAAAAAGTCAAAATTGCAAGAGAAGCTTGCCCGCGAAAGATGGGCCCGAACTGGGCCAAAAAGGCCCTAGGCCGACCGGCCTAGCCCTTTTTTGCGTCGGTTCGGGCTCCCCTTTGGACTAGGGTTTCCTCGGTGCATAAATAGTCTCTACCTCCGACGGTCGCTGCATCCAATCATTCTACCGACGCCCATTCACCAGAAAGCCGCTGTCGCAAGATGAGGAAAGAGTTAGATGAGTTCATCGCAAGAATTAACACCGACGGAGGGAAGGAAGCAGGAGGAGGACTCCAAGCCGTCGGCATAGGGGTGTTCCCAAGCCTCCTCACCACCATCTTCATCGACGATGTTCTCCGGAGTCTCCATCACCCCTATGTGCTTCAATCTATGTAAGGTGATGGGGTAATGCCTCCGTTCATCCCTAGGGTTTTATGGGTTCTTGCTATGTAATCGCTACTTGAACCTTATGCATATCAATGCTTCATGGTCTATGTCTTTGCAAATGCTTTATTTACATATGTATGTACAACATGTGATCTTAGTAGGGTTTGTGGTAATCGTGGTGGTTAGCCAAACCCTATGGATGCTTAGATATAGATGCGTTAGTGAAGTGATTGATTGCCTTCGCGTAGTGACAATGCGAGAGAAGGGAAAAGGCCTAGCAACCGCATAACCACCGTGAAGCTAGAGAAGGCAACACCTCTTTTCATGTAGTAGATGCATATCTATATGATCCTAGATCCTAGGGAGAGAATGCTTATCTACTTTAATCTCTCTCTTGTTTCAACCCTTGCCATCTAGTTTAGTCTTAGATTAACATATGTTAGATTGCTTTTACTTTAGATTAATATCTCTTTCATAAGGCTTTGGTCAACTAGATTAGTGCTAGATTAAACGCTAGTATATCCCTTGCTCTGTGGATTGATAAGAACCTTGGGGATCCCCCCTTGGTGAAAAAGGCACCAAGTCACCCGTGTGCTTGCGGTGAAGTTCAACACGGTTTTGAACCGTCAACAGACACACTGTTTCTCTGTGGCGTACCCAGTGGCGTAAGCTGTGGAACTATTCCACAACTCTTCAGATGACTGATAAGCTCATGGCTCAAGTACTCACCACCACGATCAGATCGTAAGGCTTTAATCTTCTTGCCACGCTGATTTTGACTTCATTCTGAAATTCTTTGAACTTTTCAAATGTTTCAGACTTGTGCTTCATCAAGTAGACATAATCATATCTACTCAAATCATCAGTGAATGTCATGAAGTACTGGTATCCACCTCTGGCAGTCGTAGTCATTAGTCCGCATACATCACTATATACAAGTTCCAACAAGTCGGATGCTATCTCAGGAGTACCCGAGAAAGGTGCTTTGGTCATCTTTCCTAGTAAACAAGCTTCACATGTCTCGTAAGATTCAAAATCTAACGAAGTTAAAGTCCATCATCATGGAGCTTCTTCATGTGCTTTTCACTTATATGACCCAAACAACAATGCCATAAGTAGGTAGAACTCAAATCATTTGGTCGAGGCCTTTTAGCATTTATGTTATAGATAGGCGAATCATCAAGATTTAAAACGAACAACCCATTCATAATGGATGCACAAGCCACAAACATTCCATTCTTTGAGATCACACAACCATTATTTTCACTCGCAAATGAATAACCTTCCTTCATCAAACATGAAGGAGATAAAATGTTTTGACTTAAACTAGGAACAAAATAGCAATTATTCAGCTTCATAATTGTTGGTATTTCTTAATGCAACCACTTAAGAACGGGTTTAGAATCCATCCTTAGCGATAGCGCAAGAAATGTATGTAGGCATCTCTCAACGTCACTACTAACGACGCAGAGTTAGAGCGAGCGTCAAGACTTGCCAAAGGTCAGTCTAACGACCGTGAACGAATCCGCAAGCGCATAGATAAACCATTGTAGCATTTCCCTAGGGAAGTGAGTATTCCAAGGGTATCATATCCGTGGAATGCAGTGGCAGATATCAAGACTGATGCTTTTGCAATGAGTGTAACCATGAGATAGAAATAGAAGACAACAACTAAAATACAGGGGTAAGGTAAATGATATGATAAGGGTAGTGTGATACACACTCAGATCTATCACTACACAAGCACACTGCGGCGTAGGAGGGACATACGAGTTAGCTCTAGGTTCTAAAGAACTATACATACATGAGTTAGATGATACAAGAAAAAGAGGCACAAAGCATTGCATGATTGGAAGGTTTAGCACCCAGGTACAAACAGAGAGATAGCCCGCAACGACCAGAATCTTGCGAAACTATCCTTTAGACTCCTACAGCAATACCCCAGCACGAAGGGTTTCAAAGGGTCCAACAGTTGTCACCACTGCGGCCAACCTCTATCGTTATGGGGGGGGGCAAGCTCATAACTAACGAAGCCACACAACCCAGGCTCCATGCTTGTGTTGCTGCTAGACTTCACCCGGCCCGGGCTATTGTGACCCAGGGTGAAGCCACCAGATAACTGGCCAACTTAGACCGAGTACTGTAGCTTAAACACAAACCTCATGCAACACAATGATGCCATCAATCTAGATCAAACTAGGACTAGTCATACGAACGGATATGAATTGTCTTATGTCTAATCAACAAGATCAAAGGGTCGTGTTTGTGAAGAACACGGGCCTCTAACTTATGAACAAACACATAAGGAATGAGAAAATCATCCTTCAACTAGATCGAAAGGTAGTGTTCATGAAGAACACTAGCCTCTAAATAATGAACAATGGATGAACTCAAGAACATATCAATCACATGATCTACCATAACTTTATATGAAATAGCTGAATAACTGAAGTAGATCAAAGTCATACAAACAAATAAAGATACAAGAGAACTCATACCTAGATTCCAAAGTAGACTTGGAACCTGAATAAGAGCTACTCTAGCCTACCCCCTAGCCATGGAAACTAAAAGTGAGAGGAGAGTCAAGAGAGTGGTGTGTGAGAAATGGAGCCCCTCCCCTTCTATTTATAGGCAAGGTCCAGGCTTGCTTCGGGCTCCAAATGCCTCCAATTCACCCGGGATTGCAACAATTGACCAATGAGGAGCCAGCACGTGGAAGGCCAGGATGAACCGACCCTAGGTCGGTTCGGCCGAACACATGGTTGGCCGACTGTCTAGGATGGCCTCCTGGCTTGTGTTTTCTCCAGGTGGCTGACTTGTGGGCCCTCTGAGCTTTCCCCAGTGCGTGGCTGTTTTGGAATCCTAGGTGGGCCCATGGATCCTTGTGAAGTCCATGTGTCACTCTCTGATTCGTCGGTGGATGCCTTCCTTGGATCAGTGACGTGGATGCCACCTATAATTGGTGTGGCAGCCACCTCCTCAACTGAGTTGGCATGGATCATTCCATAGAAGGTGGGTTTTCATCTCTTTTTATGCTTAAATCACCTGCATTCAAATAATCTCAAAGGACAAGTGGAACTACATTATTCATACCAAAATGCGAGTAATAAATGCATATGCCTCTATTTATGTGAGAATATTGACGGCTAAAAGTGGTACCTAACAGCCGTCAACAATAATAAATCCTGATGGGAGGTGAAGTCGCATTGTCCCAACAATCAACGCAGCAACTCTTGCATTGTTGCCCACGTGGAAGTCGACTTCTCCTCTTTTAATGATCCTACTTCTTATCAGTCCCTGCATCGAGTTGCAAATGTGAGCAACCGATCCGGATCAAATACCCAGGAATTAATAATTATATCAACAAGAAATATGTTATCTATAACATTAATCACAAGTGTACCTGAGGGTGATGTAGTCTTACTTCCTCCCTACTTCTTCCAAGCTAGGTATTTCTTGCAATTCCTTTTTCGGTGACCAATTTCTTTACAATGAAAGCACTCGACGTTAGCCTCTGGTCCAGCCTTGGGCTCTTGGCTTGGCTTACAGATCGTATCTGCAACCTTGCCTTGTTCTTCCAAGATTTGCCCTTCCTTTTAAAGGTCAGCTTGTTTTGGACTGCCATCACATGGCTACTGCTAACACCTTTCTTGATGTCACTCTCTGCTGTTTTAAGCATACCACACAATTCATTCAAACCCTTCTCTACCCCATGCATATGGTAGTTCGAGATGAAGTTCCCATAGCTAGGCAGAAGAGACGTGAGAATGAAATCAGTAGCCAACTCTTGGCCTAGTGGGAAGCCTAGCTTCTCCAACCTTTGAGTGTAACCAACCATCTTGATTACGTGCGGTCCTACTGCCTCCCCTTCGGGTAGTTTGCAATCCACAAACGCCTTAGAGACATTGAACCTTTTAGTTCTAGCTTGTGTCTGGAACATGTACTTCAATGCTACGACTAGTTCGTACACATGATAAGACTCAAACTGCATCTGCAGATCAGGTAAGCATAAGGCAGCTAACTTCAAGATTGGCATCCCATGACTCTCTGTAATCTTGCCATTCAACAGCTGGCGCATCTCCTGCTGGCTCATTTGGTAACGAGGTGTCTAGAATTTCCTCCTTTTTCCCAGCCCTGAGAACAATTCTCAGATTACGGATCCAAAACGTGTAGTTAGTTCCATTCAATTTGTCCTTCTCAAGGATCATACGCAGACTAAATAGTTTGGTTTCATTTACAACCATCTACAACAAAACAATAAAACAAAATACTTAGACAAAATATTCATGATAACCAAGTAGTTTAAAACCAGTAAAACTACTCCCACTAAAATCAATATCCCTAATTGATACTTAGTGATTCAGACTCTGCAAATCACAAGTCTACTAGTGAGATTTAGCATCACCACTAGCAAACAAGGTAGATCGGTAAACAACTCTTGTTAATCATATCACATACGACTTCTGTTGTTGGGTGACATCTCTATGTCTCAGCTCCCAACCTTTATGCCACAAAGTCCTTAACCGTTAAGATAACTTTGATAAGCAAACCGACACTTCCGCGTGTACGTCTCCGATACGTAATCGTCTAGTCAAGGAAAAATAGTGGCACCCTAATTTTATAGACCCACCACAACTTGTACAAGACTTGTGACGTTGCAAGTGTTGGGTAGGCATGTAAGCTTAAAATTTCAGAGGATAACACTAATTGTAAACAGTACTCGCAGTTTCTGGTTTTCTCTAGTCGGCAATCAGATCCAATCTACCATCAACAACCAAATTCCCGACGAAAATTCAGATATTCCGCAATGATTATGTATTCATGCTCACTTCAGTAGTCCCTTCCCCTCTCTCTTATGCTCGAGGAAGAGCATCATTCAAGCATGGGGGGGAGGAGTCATCACATCATCTCTAACAAATGCTGAGTAAGCATTATGTTGCAAAAGTTCTGAGGAGCAAAAAAAGGGAATAAAAAATGATGAGAAGAGAAGAAAAAGGAAAAAGAATAAAAAAGATGAAAAAAGGAGGAAAATAAAAAAGAAAAAGAGGAAATGAAAAAAAATATAAAGATGCTCCTCGGTTCTTTTTGCTTCATAAGTTCTCAAGTGCCTCGAAGACAAATCCATACTCAAATTTTCCAACCATGTGCAATCCGATAACGAGGACTTCACTTATGCCTTAGGATCATCCATTTGCCACTTGCACATGTCCACCTATCTAAATATGTGTGTTTCATCCCTCTCTCGTTCCAACATTTATTTTCCATGGCCTTTTTGACGAGTCTCGGTAATTCCAGTAGATCTCTCTCTTAATTTGATAATATTTCGGATGTATATTTTGCTAGGATTGTTTTGACCTACCAAGCTCCACATAAGCCTTCCACTATCACATATGAGTAGAATAGTTTGAAAATAATCTAGTATAGGTTTGAGTGACTTGATGAGATGAGTGTTCCCATGAGCTTTTGCAAGAGATTTTCACCTATGTTGGATACGTATCTTTTTGAAAATTCTTCGATGGAACAAGGTAATAGTTTGAAGTTCACTTAAGTTTGAGAGAATCGTATTTAATTGTGGCTTGTTCTTTATTGTTAGTCTATCTTCCATAATGAAAAAGAAGTCGGTCACAACTTGAACTTTAAAACTAAATTCTTAAGAGAGTGCAATTTGCCTCGTGATGAATGACTAAGTGTAGGGACAACATTGGAAGGCAATGCTGATTTCCCCTTTTAGCAAGGATTACTTACTCGAAGACGAGCAAGGTCTAAGCATGGGGGGATGTTGGCGGTCGATTTCCGTTAACCTAGAGCATTTGTTACACTTTGGTTTGAGCTTGATTATGGAACTAACCAGCCACTAGGCACACTAATGATATAACAAGTTCAACTTTGTGTTGGAAATTCAGGAATCTCCAGACAAAAGGTGAGAGCGAACTGACAAAAGCCTGTGATTTCACTCTGAAAAAGCTGATCCCTTTACACGGAAGCCGAGGGGCTCCTTTTATAGTGCCCGAGGGTCACTTTTACATTCCGAAAGTACCCTTTGTAAAGTTACGAATACACGGAAATATCGAGGGTACATAAGTCCGCGGCAATCACAGAAATCCTTTACAATTTTCACGTGTGCCATTTGCGTGTTCCAGCTTCCTTCTTCTTCCGTAGCCAAGCTTCTCACGTCTTCTTGAATCTTCTTCGTTACGCCTTTGACTTGGTCGCCTTCGGTTCTCAAGAATCTTCGGGTAGTCTTCGGAATTCCACATTGAGCTGCTTCGGAGCGGCACCCGATCTTCGGAAATCTTTCATATGCAGCCTCGGGCTAGCATTTCTCCGCTGCCTCATTCCCATATTCTTTCCCAGATTCTCCGCCTCGAGGAAGAAGTCCTGGAACATCCGGGCTCCTGAACATCACAAAATACAAGGAAAAAGGGTGGTTTCGTACTTTCTTCGGAACTCTGAAGGTCAGTAATAAATTCTCATATAAAATAACGTCTTATTCATCCATCTAGCTTTCCAGAAAACTTTCTTCAATCCTAAGAAAACAGCTCTCTCAGACCTGTTCACTGATCGAAAAACTCGTGAACTTCCGGTGGATTCCTGAAATAGCCGACGCGTGTTTCCTTGGAAAGCTCCGAGGGAGATGTTTTTTACCCCGATCCCCAACAGTAGCCCCTCGGGGAAGCGGGTTGACTCTGACGACTCGTTTCCACGAAAAGAGTTTCTCAAGATTGGTTAAAAATGTCGTCCTCGGGCGTCGGAGTTGACACGCGTCAGCTCTCTATAGGGTGGTGGTTCGTTTATCGAGGCGTCTTCTCGATGCATCTGTTCGTTCCTATAAATAGGAGGCCTGCGGTGACTTTTGATTTTCACCATTTGGCTGATTTTGAACCTTCTTGGATTTCTTCTCGAATTCTTCGGAAGGTTCTCTCGGCGGTTTGCATTCTGAGTTCTGCTCTTCTTCTTCTCCGAAGGTAATCTTCTGGATTCCTTATTTCTTTAGCTTTTGTCTTTTAACTTTTTAGGATAGATGTCTTTATACTTTTCCGTTATTTCTTGTTTTTAGGTGGCTCGAGTTAGGCATACTGCTAAGCTGATGACGGAGGAAGAAATTGCCCAAGCTGCCGCCCTGGGTTCCGAAGTTCCGCAAACTACTAAAACTCCCGCTTCAAGCAGCGCTCCTTTGGTTCCGGGTCTTGTAGATACGACTGTTGAGGAAGGAGAGGTGAACTCAGGCGAGGATTCAGGAAGTGAAGAAGACATTTCCCAAGTTGAAGTTGAGATGGAAGAGTTGATGCCTCCGAAGGTGGCATATCCTCCGACTTTTGTTTTTGGAAAATCTTCGGTGACCCCTGAGCTAATCAAGGATTTTGAGGATGCAAAATTCTTTCCTCCTGGTTGTGGCCGAGCGCCTACGAGTGAAGAAATTCCTAAACCTCAATCTGATGAGATAGTCGTTTTTAGAGACTTCTTTACCGCCGGCCTCAGATTTCCATGTGACGAACGTCTTCCTGTGATCCTGAATCGATTTCAGGTGAAGATGCATCAGCTTACCCCCAAATTATTTTCTGGAGTTATCCAAGTTTTTCTGGATCCAAAAAACTTTCGAAGGTCATATAAGTGCTGATGTTTTTGCTCAGCTTTTTGAGCTTCACATTCAGCGAAAGATTATAAAACTTGATGACGGCAACTTGTATGAAGCTCATTATGGCTGCAGCACTTTTAACACACGTCAGAAGAATGCTAGTCAGAAGATTGAGAGAATTCAACTAGCTCCTTGCAATAATGAGAAGTGGGCCAATGACTGGCAGAAGTTTTGGTTTTATGTCAAGGTTGACATGTCGAAAGAGATGGGGCTTGCTGGCCCTCTAAACCCTTTCTTCACGCCCATCGGACCAATGATCGCTGTTTCCACAGCTTCCTTCAGCAGGAAATCCAAAGGCTTTAAGAAGGGTGAAGACAAGTTCTACTTTGCCTGTACCATTCTTGGAGGAAGAGATGTGATTGAGGAATACGTTGCCGCCAGTGTATGGCCATTATCTTATGGGTGGCAACCCAAGAAGATTGTCTATCTTTCTGTGGATTGGGCCTCATGCCCTGTTCCTTTTACGAGATTCGATCTTCGCCTTTCCGAAGGTCAGACCTTGGATGATTTTATCTTTCTTGTTGAAGAATTGGTGGTCGACGTGGTCGGGAAATGCTACCTGAGTGAGTACAAGCAGTTCAAGAACATCGTGAAGCATAAACGTCGCGTGAATCGCGTTTTCTCGGAACTTGGCGCAGATCCAGCCCTTCGGCCAAGGCCTCCTAGCCCAAAGAGGTTGATGCAGGCACCCGGCGTCACTGGGTCAGTTACTATCGGGGCTCCTGCGAAGTCCCAGAAGAGAAAGAGTCCTAAAGTTTTGGCAATTTCTGAGAAACCATCTGCAGCTAGCAAGACTTCTGAAAAGACAAAAACTTTGGAAACTTCCAAGAAGAGAAAACTGGCCTCCGGGAGTGTATCTTCACCGCCTCATAGTTCCGAAGCTGAGAGAAATGCAGCAGCTGCTTTGGCTGATTTAAAGAAGAAAAAGGGGAATAAAAAGGTTATTTCCTTGAGGCCTCGTGCTCGTGTTGCTTCTGCCTTGTCTGATGATGATGATGATGATGATGACGATCAGAAAACAGGTGATTTTCTGCCTTGCTGTGAGGTGATTCCAGGCCGTGTGGTGTGCTCTTCTTCCTCCGAGAATACTTTTGTTGATATTGAATCTCTTTCAGATAAAGAACCCGTGGTTGCTGGAAAACCAGATGCGTCCAAAGTCTCTGAAGCTTCTTCCTTGGAAAAGGGAATTATTCTCTCGGAAGACAGGGCAAAAGACGGTGATGCTTCTCTTAAATTTATGGCTGATCTTGACAAAACCGTGCAGCGAGGTCCTCCTTCTCACTTTCCACTTCTTATTCAAGGTCGTCAAGATATTCCTTAGGATGGAGAAGTTTCGGCCGAAACCTATGGGTATAACCAAGCCTTTGGAACGAACCTGAAGGGTAAGTTAATGCTCGTTGGTGGTGTTGGGATTGGGAGAGACGATGATCCTTATAGCTTTGAAATGCAGTGGAATGCTCCAGGATCGCTTGTTTCCTTCGCTAATTCATCCGGAGGTGAAGCTTTGAAGAAGCCACCTTTCTCTCTTCAGGACTTAGAGAAACTTCCAGAGTCTCAGATTGAGACGGTTCAAGACGATGCCCACGCGATCGTGACATCCGCGCACGAAGAAGTGGGTAACTATTTTGACCCCGCAGGTATGTTGGTTTTGTCTTGTGTTCATTTTTTCTTTGTTCTATCTTAGTTTTGCTTACTTTGTCTTTTGCTGCTTGCAGTTTTTGAAGAAGCTCTTCGTAAACTTCCTGCCAAAGATTTATCAATGATCAGCACCACTCTCGGACTAAAATCCGTAATAGCTGGCAAAATTTCTTCTGAAAAGTCTCGTGCTGATCAGAACCATGCTCTTTCACATCAAGGTAAGATTCTTAATCTTGAAAGAGATTTGGCCTATTTGAAGAAACTTTCTGAAGAATTAGAGGTTCATAACAAGACTCTGAAGGAGATGGTGGAGCTTGCTAAAGAGAGTAGAAAACATGCTGATGATGCTTACAAAAGTTTGGAAATTGAACACGCGAAGCTTCAGAAGTCTCACGAAGATGACTTGAAGATTATTGAAGAATTACGGAAAACGATTGAGCGTGACGCTAATCAAATTTCAGAGCTTAAGAGTAAGAATGCCGAGGCTGTGAAGCAGAATGCAGATCTTGCCAAGGCCAATAGCGAAAAAGATCTTAGGATTATTTCCCTGGAGAAAGATTTTGCTGAGCAACTAAAAATTATGCGGGATGGAGAAAAGAAGATTAAGAATAACTTTGAGTTTTTGTTTGAGAAATACAGCGAGGCTCTCGGAGAATATGGTGCTAAGCCAAATCCTTTTCCTGATGTGGAAGGTCCAGTGGCAATCATTAACTAGCTTGTTGAAGAATTTGAAAGTCTTCCTGAGCTCATTGGTTCTGCCAGTGATTTTGCTGCTACGTTTTGCACCAAGAGTCTTCTAAAATTGTTGAAGATAAAGGACTGTGCAGATCTTGGGAAATTTTGCTCTTCTGGTCTTGAATTTCCTGAGGCGTCAAGTGTTTCTAGAATTCGTGCAAACGAGGATGTGAAGAACATTAAGAAGAATTTTGTCAAGAAGTTCTGGATGGCTAGCGGCAAAGAATTTGCCAAGGAAATTGCACGTGCGAAGCTTCCGAAGGTATTTTTCTTCTTCTTGATATTCTTTGAGTGTGACTTGGCTTCTTTGTCTGCTTGTGTCATTGTTTATCTATAGTTATCTTCTTGTTTTGCCTTTTAGATTTTGGAGGACGAGGCCCAAGAAGAGCTTCAAGCGGCGTTGGAGCAAAATCCCGGAGATGCTGCTGCTGAGACTGGTGAAAAAAGTGCTGAAGATGCAACCGTTGTTGATCCTGACACGGCTCCAACAGAATCAGAGCAGGTCTAGGATTTAGGACGTTCCTGATTTGAAACAACTTGTAAAAGATTTGTAACACATTATTCCTGCGCAGGTCCTTGAAGGAGGGCCTGCGCAGGACGTCATCCCCGTTCATATGTATTATCAATGTTTGATGGCCAGTGGCGCTTCCTGGCGCCTGTACAAAGAAGCTTTTCCTGAAAAATCCTTCAGAGATTTTTGGATGTTCTGTTGCGAGTACTTTTCAATGTATAGCTTTCCCCTTGGCTGGTTTTTTACTTCTCGGGATGATTTTGCTGTGGCGACGCTTGAAGGAAGTACGTCCGGCTTCGTGAAGACGGAGCCCCTCAGCCCCTTAGCCGTGGACGATGATTTTGCTTATGTTTGTGATATTGCTGAACAGCGAGGGTCGAAACCTGGCCATGTACTAGAACTCCCTTTATGCTCTGATCTTTTGCATTATGAGAGTTTATTGTAAAGAGACGCTATCCCTTGTGATGCGAAAAAGCAACTTTAATGAAAAGTTTTTGTAAAAAACGTCGCCCTCCCTACCTAGCGCTTCGTAGCACGAGGGATTGTCGTCCTTTTCCAAAAGGGTAAACATTTTGAAGCTTACTTGAACGTTTCTAGAAAAGATCTTCTATAAATAAGTCGATAAAACTTTGTATATAGTTTTATGGACTTAAGGTGGAAGAATGTGTTGATATGACAACTCTTGGTTGTGTTCAACACACCTTGCGAATTCTTTGGAACATGGCCGCATTCTTCTGCTGCCTTGACTTTGCGGATTTTTCTTGAACTTTCACATGGCTTCTTGGAATAAGGCCGCAACTTCTCTGATGTGTCGGCCCTCGTGATTTTCTTGGATAATCACAGGTTTTTGGAATAAGGCCGCAACTTCTCTGTTGCCTTGGCCCTCGTGATTTTCTTGGATAATCACGGGTTTTTTGGAATAAGGCCGCAACTTCTCTGTTGCCTCGGCCCTCGTGATTCTCTTGGATAATCACGGGTTTTTTGGAATAAGGCCGCAACTTCTCTGTTACCTCGGCCCTCGTGATTCTCTTGGATAATCACGGGTTTTTTTTAAATGTGGCTCTTGGCCTTTAAGTATTTGTATTTTGTAATAATAAAGAAATGATATCAACATGAATGCAGGAAATTTAGGGGGAAATTTCTTTCATTATGAATAGAAAGGAAATTTACACGAGACCCGCCTCATTAAAAACCTTGCCTCCATGGTGGAGTTCCCCTTGCAAGGAAAAGAGTATGGTCCCTTTAGGTAAAGTAAAATTGCGGAAAAGTAAACCTATTTTTTCTTCCTCGGCCTGTTTATAGATCCACAGACCAGGGGTTTTTACATTTTTTCTTAATTTAAACGCGAACTAGGTAGAATTCTACAATTTCTTAAGGATAGTACCTTTTCAAGCTTTCTGCGTTCCATGAATGTGGTAGTTCCATTCCCAGCTCATCCGTTAGACGGAAAGAATCGGGCCTGTTGCTTTCTTTCACTATGTATGGTCCTTCCCAAGTTTCTTGCAGCTTCCCTGGATTTTCCCAATTCTTTTTCTTTTTGATGACCAGGTCTCCGACTCTGATTTCCTTCCTTACAATTTTCTTGTCTTTCCACTTTCTGGTTTCCTGCTGGTATTTCTCTAAGTTTTGGGATGCTTCCAGGATGTCTAGCTCGATCATATCTTTCTCTAATTTCTCTTTTTCTTGAGAATCTTCAGCTTTTTTGCTTGCTCTAATACTTTCATTCTTTATTTCTTCTGGGGTCATGGCCTCGGTACCGTATAGCAGACGAAAAGGTGTGAACCCCGTAGCCCTTGATGTGATTGTGTTGTGAGACCAGATGACTCTAGGTAGCTCATCGACCCATTTGCCTTTCTTCTGATCGAATAAGCACTTCTTGACGCCCGTGAATATGATTCCATTTGCTCTTTCCACTGCTCCGTTGGATTGAGGATGATAGACTGAGGAAAACTTGACATCTGTACCTATGGTTCTGCAGAATTCCTTAAAAGTGTAGCAGTCAAATTGCTTTCCATTGTCCACTGTGAGTTCCCTTGGAACTCCAAATCTGCAAACTATGTTCTGCCAGAAGAACTTCTGAACAGTTGTAGCAATGATATTTGCTAGTGGTTTTGCCTCAATCCACTTTGTGAAATAGTCAACAGCTACTGCTGCGAATTTGCAATTGCCTTGAGCTGTGGGTAGTGGTCCCACTAAATCCATCCCCCATCTTTGTAGTGGCCATGATGGTGAAATGAGTTGAATTGGGAGCGAAGGTGCTTTTTGATGCCTTGCTGTTTTTTGGCATGCCTCACATTCTTGAACCAATTTTCTCGCATCAACAATCATAGACAGCCAAAAGAATCCTTGTTTCACTGCTTTCCCTGCGAGTGCTCTTGCACCGATATGAGCTCCGCAGAAACCGCTATGAATTTCTGCCAGAAGTTCCTTTCCTTTTTCTGAGGTTATGCATCTTAGCCAGGGTTCAGAAACTCCAGATTTGTACAACTCTCCATCTACTATTGCATAGCCCCTTGCCCTTTGCTTGAGTCTATTTAATTCATTTTCGTCCGAGGGTTCATAATGGTCTCTTAGAAATGCCATGATTTGAGCTCTCCAATTTGCGCCCTCTATGACATTCACCATTCTTTCCTCTTGCTCTTTTACCGACGGGGAAGTGATGATTTCAAAGAAAACATCTAGGGGTAGGGGTTGATTCTGGGCAGCTGCTTTCGCTAGCCTGTCTGCTTCGCCATTTTCAGCCCTTGGGATGTGTTGTACAGTGTAGCCTTTGAAATATTTTTCCATTTCTCGAACTTTCTTCAGATATTTGACAAGTTCCGGATTTCTTGCCTCGCTTTCTTTTTCCACATGTTCTTGAATCACTTTGGAGTCTGATTTAACAATGAAAGTTTGCTGACCCAGGGCCTTCATCTTTCTTAGTGCTAGTAGCAAAGCTTCATATTCCGTGGTGTTGTTGGTGGAGACTGCTTCGTCTGGGAAATCTAGTCTTGCTGCATACCTTATTTTGATACCCGAGGGTGATGTTACTATTGCTAAAATTCCCACACCTTTTCCACACCAGGCTCCGTCACAATATATTACCCATGGCACTTATTCGCAGCTGTTGTTTTCCATGACTGGTGAAGTCCAGTCTATGACGAAATCAGCCAATACTTGGGATTTTATGGTGCTTCTTCTTTCGAAGTCTATCACGTATCCAGACAGTTCCGCGGCCCATTTTGAAATTCTTCCAGTTGCATATTTGTTTGTGAATAGGTCGTTAAGAGGCTGATTCGTGATGACACGAATCTGATGGCCTTCGAAATAATGTCTAAGTTTTCTTGCTGCCATGATAACTGCGTAGGCGATCTTCTCTAGCTCTGAATAGAATAGTTTTGATCCTGATAGAGCTTCAGAAGCGAAGTAAACTGGCACTTGTCTTAATTTCCCGTTTTCCTCTTTCTCTTGAACGAGGACTGCGCTTACGGCTGAGTTGGAAGCTGCGAGGTATAGTAGGAGAGGTGACTTCGGCTCTGGTGGGCACAGCTTAGTCATGTTTGTCAAGTATTCTTTGAGTTCCCGGAATGCTTGGCTCTGGGTTTCATTCCACTGAAAGTTCTTGGAGCTTCGGAGGATATGGAAGAATGGTAAACTTCTTTCCGTTGCTCTGGGAATGAATCTGTTTAGCGCCGCCACTCTCCCTATTAACTTTTGCACATCCTTGACCAAGGCTGGTTCTTGCATTTCCACAATTGCTTTGATTTTATCAGGATTGGCTTCAATGCCTTTTGTTGATACTAGGCATCCTAAAACCTTTCCCTTTTGAATGCCAAACACGCATTTTTCTGGGTTGAGTTTGAGGTTGGCTGCTCTTAGATTTGCGAATGTTTCTGCCAAATCTCTGATGTGATCACTTCTTTTGATGCTCTTGACAATGATGTCGTCAACATATGCTAGAATGTTTCTTTGAAGCTGATAATGCAGCACAATTGCTATCATTCTGGAGAATGTGGATCCTGCGTTCTTTAGGCCTTCTGGCATTCTCACGAAACAGTATGTTCCGAATGGTGTTATAAAACTAGTTTTTTCCTCGTCTTCTTTTCTTACCCTGACTTGGTGATAGCCAGAGAACATGTCCAGAAGTGACAACATTTCGCTGTTCGCAGCATCGTCTACTACTCTGTCCACTCTTTCTAGAGGATAGTCATCTTTCTTGCAAGCCTTGTTTAAGTCTGTGAAATCCACACACATTCTCCATCTTCCGTTCTTTTTCTTGACCGGTACTGTATTGGCTAGCCATACTGGATAGATTACTTCTCGGATGACCTGAGCATCTTGTAATCTTTGGACTTCTACCTCTACTGCCTTTGCTTTTTCTTCTGACATTTTCCTTAGCTTTTGCTTCTTCGGATGAATCTTTTCATCTGTATCAAGCTTGTGTTCAATGATGTCTCTATCAACACCCTGTAGGTCCTTTGCTGACCAAGCGAAGACATCCTTATTTTGATTCAAGAAACAAATCAGCTCTTCTTCTTCTTGAGGACTTAAATCTGCCCCAATTGTTACTGCTCTGTCTGGCATGCCATCTAGGAATACTTTTTTTGTTTCTCCATCAGCACTTATCTCAATTTTCTCTTTATCTCTCTTTACTTCCGAGTATGGCTGTTGTCTCTCCTGATCATCTACCAGATGATGGATGTTTTGTTGTCCAGGAGTGTTTCCTTTTTCTATTCTTCTTGCTTCACCCTGATCTCCGAAGATAGTGATTACTCTGTGCGGAGCTGGGATTTTCATACATAAGAAAAGTTGCCTAAATGTGGCATCGAATCTGTTGATGAATCCTCTTCCGAAGATTGCAGGATAGTACATATCGACAACATCGAACATGATGTGTTCTGTTCTTGCGTTGTCCAAATCTCCAAATGATACTGGTAGAGATATTTTTCCTCTGGATCTGACAGGCTTCCCACCGAAACCAACTAATGGCTTCTCTAGTGGTGCTAGCATGTGGGGAGCGAGGCCCATGCGTTGGAAGGTATTGGTGAAGATGATATCTGCTGAACTTCCGTTATCTATCAAGACGTTTCCTATGACCCAGCCGGCAACATTGGCTTCGACGACCATTGCGTCATTGTGGGAAACCGATTTCAGCTTGAAATCTTCTTCAGTGAAGGTTATTGGAACCTTCACCCATTCTGGTCTTGCCGCTGGACCATCATCAATGATTACATTAATCTGTCTGTAATAATCATTTCTTTGCTTCTTGGTGTCAAATTCCATAGATGAGCCTCTGGTTATCGGCAAGATCATGCCAAAGGATGGCAATGCCCTTGAAGTGTTTTGGGAATTATTTTGCTCGGTCTTTGGGGCTTGGGCTGGTGGTGGTGGTAATGCTTCTTTTGCTTGAATCGGCTGTGGTTGTTCAATGACTTGTATGGCTTGGGTTTGAGGAAAAGTTTGTTGCGGGGTTTGGTTTTGTGGAATTGGAGTTTGTTGGAAAAATTGTTGCGAAGGTTGTGGTTGTGGGAAATGAGTTTGTGGGTAGAACTATGGCGAAGGTTGCCAAACCGTTTGATGTGGCTGGATAAAAGGCTGGGTTTGAGGGAAGGGTTGTTGTTGCCAGTAAGTGTGTTGGACTTGTTTGGGTTGTGCGGCAGTTATCTGGGCTGCGCGTTGTTGATCTTGGATTCTTTGGAAGTTCTTCTGAGTTTCCGGGCATGCTTCCGTGCTATGCCCCCTACAATGATATATGCATTGAAAGTGTGGATCTCTGCTATCATGATATTGGAGTCTTGAAGGTGCTCTTCCTCGACCCCTTCCTCTTCCTCTTCCGGAATGGCCACCTCGCTAAGAGCTCTGGCCGTGGTAATCTTGAGATTGTGGCGGATTGTTTGATGAACTGTCTTGCACATTCATGATGGGTTGATTCCTGTTCCAGTTGTTGCCTCTCTGGGATTGCCTTTGTTGGTACCTTTCCGCCACTCTTCTTCTGTGGTCTTCATCAGATTTGCAATACTTTTCCAATTCTTCAAATAATTCATCCATTGATTTGGGGTTCAGCCTGTTGAAGTGACCAACTGTTTGTCCCGGAATCAAGCCACTTATGAGAGCCGAGATGGTTGCTTTGTCATCTGCTTCTGGAGTTTGAGATTTTAGCTGCATGAATCTTCTTACGAATTCTGCTAGCGGCTCTTTGTCTTTCTGTTTGCACTGATATAAGTCTGTTGTTCTTGTAGTTGTATGGTGGAAAGCTTGGAAGACTTGTAGGAACTTAGTTTTCAGATCAAGCCAACTGTACACCGAGTGTGGGGGTAAAAGTGAGTACCAGTTAAGCACTGGGCCTTCGCATGCAATAATGGACTTTGCTAGAGCGACATCATCTCCTCCTGCCGAAGCTACTGCAGCTTCAAAACTCATCAGGAACTGTCTGGAATTGCTGAAGCCATTGAACTTTGGAAGCGAGACTGGTTTGTATTTGGATGGCCATGGAGCTGTTTGGAGGCCTACAGAAAGTGGAGAGTTGAGGTCGTTGAACTGGGCAATCCCGTTGTTCATGTGCTTTGTGTTTTCTGGAGAAATGAGGCTTTGCTTGATTCGTTGGTTCTTGCTTGCAGACTCTGGGTCTAGTGTGAATTGTTTGTAGGAATTATCGTCTTCCTCCGCCAACTCATCGATTTCTTTCTGAAGTTGCATTATTTCCTTTTTTGCTTGCTCTAGTCTTTGTAGCTTGTCTGTGGCCTGTTTCTTGGCTTTGAGTTGCATGGCTATTTTGTCCTTCTGTCTTTTCAGAGTTTGGATCTGTTTTATGGCCGCTTGTAGCTCTTCATCGGACGTTTCGTGCTCATTACGCTCATTGCTGGCTTCGGGGATTTCTTCTAGTTCCTTGCCTTTCTCTTTGTCGTTGTGTTGCGGATCCTGGACTTGTTCTGGATCTTCTGCGGTGTTGGTTTTGGGGTGAAGGACGAGGCCTTGTTCTGTGTTTTCTTGGTTATCCTCGCTCTCAAGGTCTTGCACTGTGGGCTTCTTGGTTTTCTTCGGTGGAGCCATCGTGGGTTTCTAACGGCTAAGACCACGGTGGGCGCCAATGTTGGAAATTCAGGAATCTCCAGACAAAAGGTGAGAGCGAACTGACAAAAGCCTGTGATTTCACTCTGAAAAAGCTGATCCCTTTACACGGAAGCCGAGGGGCTCCTTTTATAGTGCCCGAGGGTCACTTTTACATTCCGAAACTACCCTTTGTAAAGTTACGAATACACGGAAATATCGAGGGTACATAAGTCCGCGGCAATCACGGAAATCCTTTTCAATTTTCACGTGTGCCATTTGCGTGTTCCAGCTTCCTTCTTCTTCCGTAGCCAAGCTTCTCACGTCTTCTTAAATCTTCTTCGTTATGCCTTTGACTTGGTCGCCTTCGGTTCTCAAGAATCTTCGGGTAGTCTTCAGAATTCCACATTGAGCTGCTTCGGAGCGGCACCCGATCTTCGGAAATCTTTCTTATGCAGCCTCGGGCTAGCATTTCTTCGCTGCCTCATTCCCATATTCTTTCCCAGATTCTCCGCCTCGAGGAAGAAGTCCTGGAACATCCGGGCACCTGAACATCACAAAATACAGGGAAAAAGGCTGGTTTCGTACTTTCTTCAGAACTCCGAAGGTCAGTAATAAATTCTCATATAAAATAACGTCTTATTCATCCATATAGCTTTCCAGAAAACTTTCTTCAATCCTAAGAAAACAGCTCTCTCGGACCTGTTCACTGATCGAAAAACTCATGAACTTCCGGTGGATTCCCGAAACAGCCGACGTGTGTTTCCTTGGAAAGCTCCGAGGGAGATGTTTTTTACCCCGATCCCCAACACTTTGTATGTGCATTTGGAAGTGTTGTGTTTTTGCAGGAAAACATGGACAAAAGGGACGGAGTTACAACGAGTTCAAGAGAGCAAATGAGGAGTTCCGTTCATGTTGAAGTGCAAGGTGAAATCACTCCCAAAGGTGGCAAGGACCAAGGTGCTACGATGGATCATCCCCGAGGACTAAGACGTAAAGATCGAACTTCATGCGAGAAGACCCCCTATCTTGATCGCGGGGATGACGATGTCAAAAAGCCACATATGAAGGGGCAAAAAGTCAAAATAGCAAGAAACACCACGCCAACGAAGATGGGCCCGAACCGGGCCAGAAAAGGCCCAGGCCGGCCGGTCCATGCCGACCGGCCTAGCCTCTTTTTGCCCTGGTTCGTGGTCCCCTTTGACCTAGATGCTCCTCGGTGTATTTATATCCCATGTCTCCGACGGCCGCCGCGTCCAATCATTCCATCAATACCCATTCACCAGATAGCCACCGCCGCAAGATGAGGGATAGAGTTAGATGAGTTCGTCGCAAGGATCAACACCGGCGGAGGGAAGGAAGCAAGATGAGGACTCCAAGCCGTCGGCCTAGGGGTGTTCCTAAGCCTCCTCGCCGCCATCTTCATCGACGACATTCTCCGGAGTCTCCATCGCCTCTATGTGCTTCAATCTTTGTAAGATGATGGGGTAATGCCTCCGTTGATCCCTAGGGTTTTATGGGTCTTTGCTATGTAATCGCTACATGAACTTTATGCCTATCGATGCTTCACGGTCTATGTCTTTGCAAATGCTTGATTTACATATGTGTGTACAACATGTGATCTTAGTAGGGTTTGTGGTAATCGTGGTGATTAGCTTAACTCTATGGATGCTTAAATGTAGATGCGTTAGCGAAGTGATCAATTAGCTTCGTGTAGTGACATGTACGAGAGAAGGGAAAAGGCCTAGCGACCGCATAACCGTCGTGGAGCTAGAAAAGGCAACACCTCTTTCATGTAGTAGATGCATGTCTTTGTGATCCTAGACCCTAGGGAGGGAACACTTATCTACTTTAATCTCTCTCTTGTACCAACCTTTGCCATCTAGTTTAGTCTTAGTTTAAGATTGATTTTTCTTTAGATTAATATCTCTTTCAAAGGCTTTCCAATCAACTAGATTAGTACTTGGTTAAGTGCTAGCAATTCCCTTGCTCCTTGGGTTTGACAAGAACCTTGGGGATCACCCCATGGTGAAAAAGGCTATAGGTGGTCCGTACGCTTGCGGATCGAACTCCGTTACGAGTTTCAACCATCAACAAGCCCTTTTTCTGGCGCTGTTGCCGGGGAGCAAGCCAGTTTACTACGTTTAATCTCGTATTTATTTTGTTGATTACTAACATCTAACCCTTGTTTTCTAGAAAAAAATTCTTTTTTGTTTTTCTTTCTATTTTCTTGTGCCTAGATGGATTTGTTCATTTCACTATTGGAAGATGAAGAGATGTCGCTAAGGGAGCTGGCAGTGCCGTCAATGGAGGACATTGAGATGCAAAAATCAGATTTGATGCTTGCTGCAACCCACTACGAAGTGAAGCCTAGAATCATCAAGTTAGTGGCGACAAACCCCTTTAGAGGATTGGAGGATGACAACTCATATAGACACATTAAGCAATTCACGATGATATGCAACACGGTGCAACAAGAAGGAGTTCCGGCCGCTTGGTTCAAGTGGAATCTTTTTCCATTCTCTCTTGAAGATGAAGCGCGAAGATGGTACACACTTACGTCCGTTGAAGCAAAAGGAAATTGGGATGAGATAGTGAAGAAGTTTCTTTTGAAGTTCTTTCTCATAAGTAAGGTCCAATACTTAAGGAGGCAAGTGCTCACTTTGAAGCAAGGAGAGGATGAAGGAATTGATGAAGCATGGGACCGTTTTAATGAACTACTTGAGCAAGATCCGAACTTGAGATTTTGCGGTGACTTGGTGTTGCATACTTTTTATTAACCCCTAACTCTACTCGTTTTGTAAGTGTGTGTGCAGGTAGTGATTTGATGGATAAAACAATTAGTGAAGCCGCACAAATCTTACAAAGGATAAGTAATGGAAAAAGAATGCAACGAGATTGGCAAAGACGTTGTCGGGAGGAGCGAAACAACAAAAGCAAGCTCGGGATGCTTGCTGAAATTTCTGAAAAAGACGAACCGGAGGTCAAGGAAGATGAACTAATCATACAAGAAATTGAAGAACCACTTCCTAAGGTAAGAAAAGTCATTTCGAATATTAAAAATGTTGAAACTAATATGAATGTAGGCCGAAGTATGAGGAATGCTAGACCATTGGCGGAATTCAATCATTCCGATTAGATTCAAATTGATTTTGCCCCCCTAATCAACTACCGAAGGAAGGAGGAACACCGACGCGTTGCCAAAAGAATTGAAGATATATTTGATCAAGAAATGAGTGGAGAATCGATCCAAAATATATTTGAAGAAGAAAGAGATGAAGAAGATGAAGGATGGGTCGATCAATATGACAACTTGAAGATTCATGATGAAGGAGGAGAAGAGTACAACCATGATGAGCCTAAAAGTTCCCTCTTCACAACACCATGCGCACCAATTGAAGAAGAAGAAATTGATTGGTCGTGGTTGTTCAACTATGAGCAAGAATTCATTGCTAGGGAGACGAGGAAAATGAAAAGAAGAGCTAGTGACTCGAAGGAAAAATGGGAGAAAATAGGGCTCAAGCTAGAAGATGAATGGGAAGGAGATGATATAGAGCAAATACTCCAAGAAGGTCCCTCTCCACAAGGTTATAGCTTTTGTGCTATTGAAGCCTACACACTAGCAAATCAAGACATGGAAGTGCTCATGGATGAAGAAAAGAGTGAATCAACGATGAGCAATCTTGACGACATGTGGTACACGGAAGATAAAGAAAGCAACGTACAAGACTTTGAAGATGAAGATTGTGATGATAATGAAGACTTCAAAGAGGAGACGAATGCATACATTGCTGAAGGATTACATGTTCCACATGATGAGATTAAGGGGATGCCAAAAGGTAACAAAGAGACATCTCCACTCGTCGAGATTGATTTGCTTTCAACGCTACAAGACGAACCAAATATCACTCTTGTTGAGAAAGCTCCGAGGCTAAGATACATGCTGAAATCTCAAGATATTATTGGTATGGATGATGATATATTCAAATATTCATGTTGGACAAATAGTATGAATAATAGTTTAAATTCTATGCCTTGTTCCAATGATGATCATGTTGATAGGCTAGAATTTCTTGAGAATGATGATGAGGTAATGTATATGTTTGAACTAATTAATCTCACAACTAAAGGACCTTTGCCTAATAATGAGCTAAGTGCTTTGCATGAAACATATGCTTCTTTTAATTACACCTTGACTTGTTGCTACAATTTGCATGTGGTGTTGATTATGGACATGTATGTTTACAATAAGTTTTGTAAATCTCGATCATGCTTTGCGCTTGGTCAAGCTAATGACCTTAAAGAAGCATTTGTCAGGGGAAGGCCCGATTTTTACTAACCATGCAGGAATACAATGGCTTGAATGATGTAAAGAGAAGTCATGCCCAAAGAGTTGCAAGATAAATCATCAACCTCTCCAAATCCCGAGATAGATGCCACTGTCTTCATCAATTTGTGAGCTTGTTCAGATATATACAAATGAAGAAAATAAGATATTCAGAAGCTCCATCAAGTTTCCATTCCAACGCATCAAGGACCAACAAATTTGAAGACCCGTGCAAGGAGTTATGGAGAAAACATTGAGCGTTACGCGTTCTGAAAATTTCAGGACAGATTTCATCGCCAGAGTAAAACAGACGTAACTCTCTTGTTCGGAGTCCGATTTGGGCAAATAAAGACTTGTTGGAAAGGAAAATTTGTGCACTGTGCAATGGAGTAGAGTTTCGGTACACATTCTGTTCTTTACATTAAAGAAATATTCGTGGAGATGAGACAACACCGAAGGGCATTAAGGAAGAGATAGCGATGACGTGGAAAGTGATAGCTTGGGCAAGACTTCCTCTGAACAAAAGTGATCACGAGCAACATGGGAAGTGAATTAAAGCTGCATTGGCACCTTTTCTTCTTGCATGAAGGGCCATGGCTATGCGACGAAAAGAAGGTATGTGAGAAAGTCGAGCTCTGCGACTTTAAATGAAGCGCTTTTCGGGAGGCAACCCGTTTTCTTTGTGTTTTATTTCTTTCTTAGTGAAAATAAAGAATGCACCATCCTATGATGATTAACTTGTGGCTAATTAATCTAAGTTTAATTTTCTTTTTAGAACCACCATCATATTCATGATCATATTTATTTATTTGCATGCATTGCATTTTGTCATCGACGTGATGTTTGTTTCCTTTCTTATACATGTTTTGCATATAGTTGGCTCGGTTGATTTATAAGGCTTAATGATGAATGCTTCTTTTTTCTATGTTAATGCTTCATACGGCCATATGGGCATTTCCCTTTTGTGATCTTGAGTAAACGTGGTGTTTAAACATGATTGCGGACCATCATCGTTAAGTTTAATAAACCTTACTAGCTTTTCATATGTTTTCATGTTGCTTTGGTCGGTTTATAAACATTGAATTGCGCTTTATTCTTCTTGTGCTATAAGGAATTGTTTATCTAAGGATACACATGGTGTTTTAACCCTAGATAAATAAATCTTTATGGCTATAGAGAAATACGGCAACCTAGTTGTAAACATGGTGTTTAGAACTAGATGTAATCATTGTCTTTGTTTATATGCTTTCCTCTCATGTGCATACACACTTTGCACCACGTACACTCATTAGGTTTTAATTCCTCATTAGATTAATTATGCCACAAGTTAAGAGTCTTGGAAAAAATGTTTGGATTATTGGCAATTTATCTACTCCCAACCGTCACCTTGGGGGTAGAATGTGCGCTTAAAATGTTTTGCAGGCAAGATAAAGACTCTCACGACAAGAAAATTGAAGGATGGCTAAGATAAAAATGTTTTTTCGTCTTCTTCCATGCCTAGAAAAAATGCTAAGAATGGGGGAGGCCCTGAATCTTCAACACAGAAGTGCAACATGACGTTCTAGGAGATAGAATGATCAAGACCATCAGCGTCTCCGGATCGATGCACAAGAAGCTATTGATCTCATCAAAATTCTGCGTGGTCTCGAAGGGAAAACATTGAACACTTTTGGATATTTAGAAGCCCCATGAAGTTCCGATTCCAACGAATCAAGAATCAAGGAAATCGGAGGTTCCTACAAGCGGTTATGGTCGAATCACCGAGTGCAACACGTCCTGAAATCAGTTTTGGACAGCACGCAGCACTGAAGTAAAATGGACATAGCTCCCTTGTTTGAACTCTGTTTTCAATGAAAGACCACACATTGGAAAGGTAATTTCATAAACTTTTCAATATATCTATATTTCGATATATGTTTTGTTTTGTACAGAAGGGAAAATCCACGAAAAAGAGACAGCAAGGAGATGATGAGAACAAGAATGAGGAGATGGTGATGACAACAT
Source organism: Cenchrus fungigraminus (assembly GCA_036936925.1). Taxonomy (NCBI): domain Eukaryota; kingdom Viridiplantae; phylum Streptophyta; class Magnoliopsida; order Poales; family Poaceae; genus Cenchrus; species Cenchrus fungigraminus. The sequence continues at coordinate 29,158,985 of CM072775.1, forward strand.
TGAAGGGAAGGGCAACCATTGGCTCCATTAAGCATACATGATCAAATTCAGAAGTATAGGAGCATTGGAAAATCAAGACAAAAGTAAAACCACATTCGATACATGGAGATGTCGGGAGAAGATAACGAAGAACTACAAAAGATTGTAACACCTCCATGGACCTTCTCTTTTCCAAAAATAAATGCTTATAAGTATGCCTTCAACCCTAGGTGCAACTTTTTGTTTACTCTCTTTAACAATAACATGGCTACTAGGAGGACAACCTAGATTTCTTTTTATTTTCAATAAATAAGCATGACCATGTGTTCACCTTGATGTTTTATAATGCCTATGCTTATGGAAAAATGATGAAAGTTGCTGCTTTGTTTTACCTACATGAAGTTATACATGTCTTGGATAATTGCTCTCTATAACATGATTTGAAATTAATTTTAATACCGGCTCTTTTATTTGTGGAGGTGAAATGACTATACTCTAGACCCACATATATATCTTTGCTCTTTGATTTAAGTTTACGGATAGCCGGATAACTTGTTGGTTTTTATGAAAACTTAACTTTCATGCTATCTACATATTTGTGATGCTCTTGCAAAGTTCTACCTACCAAAGCCATATACATATATGTTCTATGATAACAAAACCTGTAGATTGCAAACATATGTTTTGATGAGTTGGATTAAGATTGATTTCTATGGTTCGAGACTAAGAAGCTGGTCATTCCTTTGTGTAACTTTTTCTTGCTAGCCTTTTTGTCCATGCATTATGGGTTTTCACATCAAAAATTTCACAAACCTCGCTGGGCATCCACCCTAAACCAAAAACATCTTTTTGTGATTACCTCCTTGTCCACAACCCAATTTTGAGTATGGAGTAAAACTCCTGACGAAGATTCAGATATTCCGCAATGATTATGTATTCATGCTTACTTCAGTAGTCCCTTCCCCTCTCTCTTATGCTCGAGGACGAGCATCATTCAAGCATGGGGGGAGGAGTCATCACATCATCTCTGACAAATGTTGAGTAAGTATTATGTTGCAAAAGTTCTGAGGAGCAAAAAAAGGGAATAAGAAATGATGAGAAGAGAAGAAAAAGAAAAAGAAAAAAGAATAAAAAAAGAGATGAAAAAAGGAGGAAAATAAAAAGAAAAAGAGGATATGAAAAAAATATATAAAGATGCTCCTCGGTTCTTTCTGCTTCATAAGTTCTCAAGTGCCTCGAAGACAAATCCATACTCAAATCTTCCAACCATGTGCAATCCGATAACGAGGACTTTACTTGTGCCTCAGGATCATCCATTTGCCACTTCACATGTCCACCTATCTAAATGTGTGTGTTTCATCCCTCTCTCGTTCCAACATTTATTTTCCATGGCCTTTTTGATGAGTCTCGGTAATTCCAATAGATCTCTCTCTTAATTTGATAATATTTCGGATGTATGTTTTTCTAGGATTGTTTTGACCTACCAAGCTCCACATAAGCCTTCCACTATCACATATGAGTAGAATAGGTTGAAAATAATCTAGTATAGGCTTAAGTGACTAGATGAGATGAGTGTTCCCACGAGCTTTTGCAAGAGATTTTCACCTATGTTGGATACGCATCTTTTTGAAAATTCTTCGATGGAACAAGGTAACAGTTTGAAGTTCACTTAAGTTTCAGAGCATCGTATTTATTAATTGTGGCTTGTTCTTTATTGTTAGTCTATCTTCCATAATGAAAAAGAAGCCGGTCACAACTTACACTTTAAAACTAAATTCTTAAGAGAGAGCAATTTGCCTCGTGATGAATGACTAAGTGCAGGGACAACATTGGAAGACAACGCTGATTTCCCCTTTAAGCAAGGATTACTTACTCGAGGACGAGCAAGCTCTAAGCATGGGGGGATGTTGGCAGTCGATTTCCGTCAATCTAGAGCATTCGTTACACTTTGGTTTGAGCTTGATTATGGAACTAACCCGCCACTAGGCACACTAATGATATAACAAGTTCAACTTTGTATGTGCATTTGGAAGTGTTGTGTTTTTGCAGGAAAACATGGACAAAAGGGACGGAGTTACAACGAGTTCAAAGGAGCAAATGAGGAGTTTCGTTCGTGTTCAAGTGCAAGGTGACATCACTCCCAAAGGTGGCAAGGACCAAGGTGCTACGATGGATCATCGCCGAGGACAAAGACGTAAAGATCAGACTTCATACGAGAGGTCCCCCTATCTTGATTGCGGGGATGACGATGCCAAAAAGCCACATATGAAGGGGGAAAAGGTCAAAATAGCAAGGAACGCCACGCCAACGAAGATGGGCCCGAACTGGGCCAGAAAAGGCCCAGGCCGGCCGGGCCGGCCCGATCGGCCTAGCCTTTTTTTGTCTTGGTTCGTGGTCCTCTTTGACCTAGATGCTCCTCGGTGTATTTATATCTCCTGTCTCCGACGATTGCCGCATCCAATCATTCCACCAACGCTCATTCACCTGATAGCCACCGCCACAAGATGAGGGATAGAGTTAGATGAGTTCGTCGCAAGGATCAACGTCGGTGGAGGGAAGGAAGCAAGATGAGGACTCCAAGCCGTCAGCCTAGGGGTGTTCCTAAGCCTCCTCGCCGCCATCTTCATCGACGACGTTCTCCGGAGTCTCCATCACCCCTATGTGCTTCAATCTTTGTAAGATGATGGGGTAACACCTCCGTTCATCCCTAGGGTTTTATTGGTCTTTGCTATGTAATCTCTACATGAACTTTATGGCTATCGATGCTTCACGGTCTATGTCTTTGCAAATGCTTGATTTACATATGTGTGTACAACATGTGATCTTAGTAGGGTTTGTGGTAATCGTGGTGATTAGCTTAACTATATGGATGCTTAGATGTAGATGTGTTAGCGAAGTGATCAATTACCTTCGCGTAGTGACATGTACGAGAGAAGGGAAAAGGCCTAGCGACCGCATAACCGCCGTGAAGCTAGAAAAGGCAACACCTCTTTCATGTAGTAGATGCATGTCTTTGTGATCCTAGACCCTAGGTTTGACAAGAACCTTGGGGATCACCCCGTGGTGAAAAAGGCTATAGGTGCTCCGTACGCTTGCGGATCGAAGTTCGTTACGAGTTTCAACCATCAACAGTTGTTATCATAGATCACGAGTTTACCTCTTGACGCGCAGTTGCGGCGGAATCGTCTCGATGTAGTCAAACACGTCGAAAGTAGTAATGCCGTGCAGTTGATCATGTCCTTCGTGTTCTGCTTGTGTGGCTCGTCCTTGTGCTATAGATGTAGTACCTCCAAGGTATCCACACGTACAGGGAGGAAACGTCGAACTCAAGACTACTAGGTCTTCGAGTACGACAATGGAGAAGGCGCAGGCGGCAAGGTTGATCAATCTAATTGATCCGATCAACTCTTGTGTTTTCTTCTCTTTTGACCGCGCCCCTGCCCTTCAATATGTAGTCATCTGTCATGAGCTTCCCTTCTGTAGCTCATCAAAACTTCTATATCCCGTCCAATTTGGATCGTATCGAAATCAAGCTGTGGTCCATTCTGAATCTTATTCGAATAGAGTTTCCATCCCCTTAAGTGTGCGACCCTATAGGTTCATATATACATAGACATGGTCCGAGTACTTGTCCGAGTACCATTACTCCGAACCCAAAACTCTCACCTGCACTTGAGTACTCCTACTCAGTGCTCGAGTACTTCTACTCAACACCCGAGTACTTCTACTCAGTGTTTGAGTACTTATTACTCGGTCCAATAGTTGATAGCGGTCTCTAGCAAGACATGTCAACTCTTATGCATAGATAAAGATCTCATGAGACGAACCATCACAACCCCGCGTACATGTTCTTCCCTTTGCCTCACGATATTTAGTCTAGCTCCAAGCCGACTACTCTTTCTTGATCTGTGATACGGAATCCCTGATCAGGTTAACTCTTAACCTTATTTAGCATGGCCATGCACTTCCGGATCCAATCACTCGAGGGGCCCAGAAATATCTCTCTCACTCGCAGAGAGGGGAAAATCCCATCTTGACTAACTAAGCCTCGCATCATGTTTCACGACAAACCCGAAAGCTATCTTTATAACTACCCAGTTACAGAGCAGCTGTTGATAACCCCTAAGCAAGTCCATTCACATCCCGAGTACATACGACAGTCTTAGGTCTAAGGACAAAACGTACTTGTCATGTAAAAGAGGCAATCCGAGTTCTTGTGTCTCAAGGTGGGCCAGTCCCAGTACAAGTCTCCACATGTGCCTGCATGATTAGTTTGACATCTCCATGTCCATGACTTGTGAAACGTAGTCATCAACTAATCCATGCGCTAGTCTATTATCCATGTGTGTCCTCACATGAACTCCGACTAGGGACTACTTTTAGAATATCCATACAAGTAAAGTATTTCACAAACAATTCACATAATTGCCAAAACAATACAAGTAGCCTTTAAAGGATATTCAGTGAACATAATTAAAAATCATGAATATACAGGAATATCATCATCTCTATGATAGGCTCTAGGGCATATTCTCTACAGGTGTTTGGATAATGAAGTTCCTTTCCGAACTTGGTGTAGTTTCAAGTGCGTCCTGCCCTTTGAATCTCTATTGTGACAACAATGGAGCAATTGTGCAAGCCAAGAAGCTGAGAAATCACCAAAAAAACAAACATGTACTACGGAAATTTCACCTGATACGAGAGATCGTTAAACGGGATGATATTAAAATTTGCAAAGTACCCACGGATTTGAACATATCAAATCTTTTGACAAAACCTCTCACACAACAAAAGCATGATGGGCACAGAAGAGCTATGGGTATTAGATATCTTCTACACAGACTCTAGTGCAAGTCGGAGACTATAGGGAATATGCCCTAGAGGCTATCATAGAGATGATGATGTTCCTGTATATTCATGATTTGTAATTATGTTCACTGAATATCCTTTAAAGGCTACTTGTATTGTTTTGGCAATTATGTGAATTGTTTGTGAAACACTTTACTTGTATGTATATTCTAAATGTTGTCCCTAGTCGGAGTTCATGTGAGGACACACATGAATAATAGACTAGCGCATGGATTAGTTGATGACTACATTTCACAAGTCATGGACATGGAGATATCAAACTAATCATGTGGGTATATGTGCAGACTTGTACTGGGACTGATCCACATTGAGATACAAGAACTCAGATTGTCTCTTTTACACGACAAGTACGTTTTGTCCTTAGACCTAAGACTACCATATGTACTCGGGATGTGAATCAACTTGCTTAGGGGTTATCAACCGCTGCTCCGTAACTGGGTAGTCATAAAGATAGCTTTTGGGTTTGTCGTGAAACATGTTGCGAGAAATAGTTAGTCAAGATGGGATTTGCCCCTCTCCGCGAGTGAGAGAGATATCTCTGGGCCCCTTGAGTGATCGGATCCGGAAGTGCATGTCCATGCTAAATAAGGTTAAGAGTTAACATGATCAAGGATTCTGTATCACAAATCGAGAAAGAGTAGTCAGCTTGGAGCTAGACTAAATATCGCGAGGCAAAGGGAAGAACAAGTACGCGAAGTTGTGATGGTTCGTCTGATGAGATCTTTATATATGCATAGGAGTTGATATGTCTTGCTAGAGACCACTATCAACTATTGGATTGAGTAATAAGTACTCGAACACCGAGTAATACTTGGGTGTTGAGTAGAAGTACTCAAGCACTGAGTAGGAGTACTCAAGTGCGGGTGAGAGTTCTCAGTTTCGGAGTAATGGTACTCAGACAAGTACTCAGACCATGTCTATATATATATATGAACCTATAGGGTCGCACACTTAAGGGGATGGAAATTCTATTGGAATAAGATACAGAATGGACTGGAGCTTGATTTGGACACGATCCAAATTGGACTAGATATAGGAGTTCTGATGAGCTACGGAAGGGAAGCTCATTACGGACGACTATATATTGAAGGGTAGGGCCGTGGTCAAATACACAGGAGTTGATAAGATCAATCAAATTGATCGACCTCGCCGCCTGCGCCTTCTCCATTGTCGTACTCGAATACGTAGCAGTCTTGAGTTCGACGTTTCCTCCCTGTATGTGTGGATACCTTGGAGGTGCTGCATCTGTAGCACAAGGACGAGCTGTAAAAGCAGAACGAGAAGGATGTGATCAACTGCACAGCACTGCTACTGTCGACACGTTCGTCTACATCGAGACGATTCCGCTGCAACTACGCGTCAAGAGGTAAACCCGTGATCTATGACAACAATAGTTCCTGGTTAATGGGGTAGAAAAAATTTGTTTTCCGCTAGAGTAGCGTTCCGGAATAATGTGGTGGGACACGTGCCAACTGAGGAAGGTCAACATTGATGATGGTTTGAAAACAGTGGTAAAAACAACAAAAACACTACTGGAGTTGGAAGGGAGCATGAGGAGAGAATATGGGGGTGGATGTGCGGACTGAAGGCGGTGTTGGGGAGATGTAGGATAGGTAGGTATAAATGAATAAAGGCATGGGGTGAGAGCCCTTTAGTTGCTTCTTGTGGTTGGGAAAGGTGATGACAAAAAAATTCTAATTGAAATCGATTGAAGAAGAGATAGATCTAATAATATTAGCCTTTTATATTTCAAATTAAAAAATATAAATGAAATTAATGATGAATCACAGAATTACAATCCCTCTTGAATGCAAAAGCTATATGTATATATCACATACATAATGCAATGTTACTAATACAACAAATGCAAAAACAAACCATGAGATAAACTATACAATTGCACATAGAAATGGTGTTAGGTTTTTTGTGTTTTTGATGATATGAGATGGCCAGAAAGCATGTTAATGAAGAAAACTACAGGTTTGTGAATTTAGTTCACACGTTTGTGTGTGTGCGGGGGGGGGGGGGGGTACACATGCTAATCTATAGCTGTATCGTAAAACATCTCTATATTATCTTCTAAATTTTTATCCAATTTTTATCTGCACCAGCTTGACAATATTTCAAAGTAGGCGTGGTAGTTCTTCCAGAATATTTGTACTATACTAAGTATGTGATACAATCTTGTTAAGCATTCCACGAATTCAAGTTTTCATATGTACATATATGTCATCTCATGAAATCTTATATGTGCATATATTAACAAAGGAAACAAACGAATAGTATAGTACTATCGTTGTTTCTTAGAGCTTCACAATTACTCACATCTCTTGAAGTAGTACACCAATCTTCTTCTATAAATAACTGCTCGAAAAAGTAATATACATAACCAAAAGTGTCCATATCTTAAAACCCAAATTAAACTCATTGCCAAAACACACAAATTAATTACAAATTTCAACAAGTTTTTTCTAGTTACTATAATTTTATAATTTGAATAGTTGTTAGCCATATTCAAATCTAGCTCAAATATAAACTACAAGTTATGCAAGCATCTTACATCCTTCCTATCAAGGTAATTTTCTAATAATAAGACTAGAAGAAAAATATTTTTCTTTTTCTCATTCATGGAACTTTGGTCTTTTCTCAAATCAATATATGAAATTTTTATTTCAAAAATCAGTTTTGTAAATTAATCAGTAGCTGATGCATATCAATAAATGTAGTATGAGTAGTGAAAGGGCCTCTAGCTAGTTGTTAGAGCACGTGAGTAGCACCCCTGCCGGCCCGAGGTTCAACTCCCCATGGACAAATTAAACAGGTGTGGAATAAAAAATTATAAAAAAATATTTAACTGTAGAGCAAAAATAATGTTAGCTGTCAATTGAACTATGAAGAAATTAGAAACAGGAAAGAGTAAAGTACATATTGACATCCTCGTCTCTTCCCGACTTCAAGATTTTCATTCCCCGTACATAGGAAGAAGGTTTGGTAGGCATATTCCCCCCTTTTTTCGGTTGTGCTTGTGCATATCGAGCCTAGTGGTGATAGGAACCTTATGCATGGTATAAGATGTTGCGTGGTGAATGTGAAAAATGCAGAACATGCATGGGACTAAATGACTATGCTCCAAGCACATGGTGGCAACTATTAGATTGGGTTGCAGAGGAGCACGGTGGTGGCCAATGGTGAAGCCAGCCCCAATAGTTAGAGGGCTCTCCCTCTTCTCTTCCTCTTCCTTCCTCTTCTTCTTCCTCCTTTCTCTTCAAAAATGGAGGATTCTTGACATTTTAGTTGTTGAATTAAGGTATTTGCAGCAACTGTTGTGATGTCTACAAAAGTATATTTTGGGATACTATAACAACTCATCTCAGATGTTGCATTTTTATTTAGTTTGTTTGCAATAACTTGGATATAAATATTCTTATATTGCATAGTTTGATTTTGCAATTGTTGTCAAAACACTGCATCTACGATTTCTAATGTTGTAGTATCACACTTTTAATTCTTTGCAACACTCTAGTCGTGGTAGATTAAAATTAAGATTATAGATGTTGGATGAATGAGTGTTTTGTCTTATAAGCGGTGCAATACCTCAACACATGTTTTGGAGGTTATAAGCATTATCATTACTTGCTGCATAATCTCTTTCCCCTAAATCACATAGTTATTTTTTTCTCATGTTGCAATAGTCAAAAATTTCCACGCGTAAGTCGGAAACAAAAATCACCAAAGTGATGTGTAGTCACGTTACCCTTTCTCTCTACCCACCTGCCTGATGATTGATTTTGCTTGTGCGGCGAAGAGCTAAAAAATAATGGGCCGGCTCATCATCCCCTCGACATCAAACCCACTTGTCTTCCTCCGCTCAGACACTGTCCCCACGGTTCCGTGTCCGTGAATTTTTTTTATATTTTTTCTTCGATTTTACGAAAATAAATAGTCGGATTGAACATTTGCACAAATAGCCTCGAACAGCCGTTTGGCACGGCGGTTGGGCTCCTACCGCCGTTTACGCGGTGGTAGGAACCTCCGTCGCGGACTAAGGCGGTAAGGACCTATCGCCGCAGCACAGGGCGGCAGGTTTGCAACAGTGGCGGCAGGCCGGGGTTGGGTGGCGGCTGGCTGGCTAGCAGCAGCCGCCACTTGAAACGGCGGCTGGGTGGAGCCAACCGCCGGTCCAACCGGCGGTTGGTTTTTTTGTTTTTCTTATTTTTTTTCTTATTTTCTTGTTTTTCATTTGATTTTCCCTGAAATTATAAATACGGTTTGTTTTTTTATGTTTTTTTATGTTTTTGTTTGTTTTTTCTTATTTTTTTGGTTTTTCATTTGGTTTTCCCTGAAATTATAAATGCGAAATAACACCGAAATAAATACGAAAATACATAAATGAATTATACAAAACAAAAATAGTTTACACGACAAGTGTCCAAAAAACAAATCTAAATACGACCGCGCTTCGTCGGTCGTGGCGGGCCCTGGTGCTCCCTCCTTGCCGCCGCCGCCGCCCTCTGTGCAGCCCTCGTGTGGTTAGTGGGGTACGTGAGGGGCTTCATGGATGGCGATCGCGTCCTCCGGCCGCCGGCTCGGGGGCGGTGTCGCTAAGAGAGCACCTGAGCCCGATGGGCTGGCCCCCCTCCGGTCGCTAAGGGAGTAGCCGATCCAGATGGTACGGTCCCCCTCCGGTCGCCCGCGCCTCCATCTCCACCGACTCTGCCGCCACCAACGCCGCTCCTGCACGCGCTGCCGTGTCGTGGAAGTCCTCCATCATCGTCGCGTGCTGCTCCTGCATCGGCTGGGTCCCGATGAGCGGGGCTCCTGCCAGCTGTAAAGCACCGATCACGTCCGCGTCGTGGTGGATCTCGTCGTCAGTGCAGAACAAAAAGTCATAGTAATGAACCTCAGGGCCCGAACCCTCTGGTGGTGTCTCGCCTCCGAAGTAGTCTGAAGGAGGGGACAGCTCGGGGACAGCCGAAGGAGGTGGACGAAACACCGGCTGTAGCGGAACCGGTGAACCTGCCCAAGACGAAGTCCCCGGTCCCGTAGTTACTGGTGGTCCCTGTATAAAAACAGAAGTCAGGCATGATACAAAAAACTTATCGTGCAAACTAGGATGAAAAAACTTGTACCTGCGGCGGCGGTGTAGAAAGGACTCGGCCGCGGCACGTACGGAGCGGACAGAGTGGGCACGAACGGTGGGCGTGCCGACAACGAGGGTGCCTGGTACGAAGCTGAGGTGGAGGCACAGCTGCTGGAGGACGAGGAGTTGCGTGGAAGGAGAAACCCCTCATCACCGTGGAAGTTCACCGCCTGCATCAACCGCCGGCTAAGGCCCACCATCTTCTGCATCTCCGTCCGGATCCCGTCCAACGTCATGTGGTCCATCGTCGTCCCCACGTGCTGGGCCAGCAGGTACATCTCCCGAGCTGTGTCGTACTGTCAAGATCGGACAGATTATTAGTACGAAACAACGTTAGCAAATGTGAATTAATTTGATGTAACGTAATTGAACTTACTAAGATGTTGTGGGTCTGATCCCGTCTGTAGGGGTACGCCGATGATGGCACGAGGTCGAGGCGAGGGTTCGGTGGGACATACGTCACGTGCGTCCAGGTCCTCGGCGTGTACCACTGCAGGTACGCTCTCCAGGCGTCATCGTCGTGTAAGCGCGGCTCGACGACGACGTGGTCCGGCGCGGCGGCGTTCGCCCACGCGTCCAGGTACGGCTGTAGCTTTGTCAAAAAAAGGGGCCGAAGTCTTCGACCCCTTCCTCGTCCACCTACAACAAAAACAGCGAATCGGTCAGCAAACTAAGTTCCGTCACTTGTCAACGGAAACTAATAAAGTTTTGAATGAACTTACTGGTGCACGCCCGGGTCGACGGTGTGTGCGATGGGCACAGGCGAAGCCTGGTAGAGGCCGAACTGCCTCATCACGTGCTCGACGTGGTACTCCTCGACGTAGTCGTGGACGAGCGGCGTCTTCGTCATCCAGAACTGATGGTCCCGAAAGCACAGGGTCGAGAGACCCTGCGGTGCACGCACGCGCGACCAAGGCGGTGGTGAACGGCCGCCAGATCACCTCAACGTCCGGGAGGGTGTCGATCTGCCCGACGAAGTTCAGGTACGACCTCCTGGTCTGCTCCGTCCAAGAGAGCTGCATACAAGAGAATAAGTTAGCTCGACGAATTACATTACTTTCTGACAGCTAATGAACGAAGTTAGCTCGAAGTACGAACCTGGCGGTGGCACCACATCGACCCCATGGTCGGCCTGTCTGCTAGGCCGTGCCCCTCCTCCAGCGCTCGGTACGCCGATCGGTCGACCATCGGCCGACCGACGGGAAGCCGCTCGTAGCTCTACAGGTGCAGCAGAAGCAGACATCCTAGGAGAATCGACTGGGTGCCCCTCTTGGTGCACCTAGAGCACAGGCCCCTATACGTCACGGTCAAAACTGCAGCGCCCCAGTTGATCAGGGGCATCTCCTCCACAGTGGCCTCGGCGATCCTCCGAGCGTGAGGGATCAGGAATCTCGACACCGCGTCCCCCTGGGACCCGCAGAACATCACGTAGCCGAACAACCACAACAGGTACGCCTCCAAGTGCCTGTTGCTCGTCGGCTCGTCGGCGTCTTCTCTCATGCACGAGGCCTGCAAACATTCAAATTTAAGTCAGTACTTGCGATACTATGAAAAAATGATACATAAATTGATCGAGTTACGTACGTTGTAGCCACGCAACCAAGCACTCGCGGGGCTGTGGGAGTTGGTGAAGTCTCCCACCTCTGGCGCGTCGGGACGGCGCACCACTCCGGCGAATCTCGCCAGGATATCTTGCGCCACCCGTCGGGGGGTCAACAGCCCCATGGGCTCCCCTGAGCACGGTAGCCTGAAGAGGAGGGCCACGTCATCCAAAGTCAGCGTCATCTCCCCCTAGGGGAAATGAAAGTTGTGCGTCTCGGGGCGCCACCGGTCCAGGAGCACGCAGATCAGCTGGTAGTTGAACCCAAAGCGCGATCTGCGATCCGCCGGGCGCATAGCGCCCCGCATCAAGCCCCCCTCGACCAAACGAGCAAGGGGAAGAAGCCCTGCTGCGCGTAGCGTGCACCACAAAATGAAAATAAATATTAATTTCTAAATTTAATGAGGAAATAAAAAGAAATCCAAGTATTGTATTACATACTTCGGACACCAACGGGGGTGAAGCGGCATGTAGTACCCCAGGCCTCTAGAACGTACGGTGCCCAGCTCTGCCCCGCAGATCGCGGAGTGGTAAGACCGGTGCGCTCTGTCAGTGGCCTCGTCGAAGAGCTCGGACAGCAGCACGTACGGCAACGGCTCCCGAGGAGGACGAACATTACCAAAGGCGGCTACGGCGGCGGCAGCCACGGCGGCGCCTGCTGCTGAGCCATACCTGCAAAACTAATTGAAATATAAAATGACAAGTATTTCTAGTAATTTAAAAAAAACTAGTATTTCTAAAGTATTTATAAAAATTCGAACAAAAACTACTATTTCTAAATTATTTCTAGTATTTCTAAAGTATTTCTAGAATATCTAAAGTATTTCTAGAATTTCTAAAGTATTTCTAGTATTTCTAAAGTATTTCTAGAATCTCTAAAGAATTTATAAAATATTTCTAGAATATCTAAAGTATTTCTAAAGTATTTCTACAAATTTCTAAAAAAGAAATAATATCTCCAAAGTATTTATAGGATTTCTATAGTATTTCTAGAATTTTCTAGAAAAAGAAATAATATCTCCAAAGTATTTCTAGAATTTCTAAAGTATTTCTATTCTAAAGTATTTCAAGGATTATCTAAAAAAGAAATAATATCTCCAAAGTATTTCTAGAATTTCTAAAGTATTTCTAGGATTTTCTAAAAAATAAATTATATCACCAAAGTATTTTCTAGAATTTCTAAAGTATTTCTAGTATTTCTAAAATATTTTCAGAATTTCTAAAGTATTTCTAGTATTTTTAAAGTATTTCTAAGATTTTCTAAAAAAGAAATAATATCTATAAAGTATTTATAGGATTTCTAACGTATTTCAAAAGTTTCTAAAGTATTTCTAGAAATTTCTAAACTATTTCTAATATTTCTAAACTTTTTTTAATATTTCTAAATAATTTCTAGGATTTCTAAAGATTTTCTAAAATTTCTAAACTATTTCTGGATTTTCTAAACTAAATATATAAGAAGTATTAGACACATACCTGATGTGGAGAATCTACGCCGATAAAGTAACAGAGAGCTATGTAGGGGAGGAGGAAAGGAATGGAGGAGAAGGAGGCAGCCGCCCGGTGGCAGGGCCGCAGCCCTTATATAGGCGGGATCTTACCGCCGTTTCAGCGGGCGGTAGGTCTCCAACGGTCGGTCAACCGCCGCTGGAGAAGGCGGTAGGTTCCCCCGGGCCACATGAAAGAAGTAACCGTCGTTGATGACGGCAGTAGGTACCAAACCGGCGTGTCACGTAGCGGATGAGCTAACTGTCGCTGCCAACGGCGGTTTCCAGTGGCCTACCGCCTTTTTCGGCGGCAGGGTTTCAACCGCCGTGCCAATCGGCGGTTCGATGCTATTTGTGCAAATATTCAATCCCACTATTTATTTTTGTAAAATCGAAGAAAAAATATATAAATAAAAATTCCGTGTCCGTGGTGCCTGCGACTGCGAGCCCACCACCGCTACGGCACGCAAAACCTATCTCCCCACTCCACCGCGCCTCCTCCCCTCCCCGATCTCGCCTCGCCGCGCGGCCGGCGGCATCCCCAGATCCGCTCGCCTCCTCCCGCCTCCCGCCGCCCCGCTGCCAGATCCGGCCCCGGCCCCCGCAAAACCCTGCGGCGCCGCGTCCGAGGCGGGGGGAGAGCGGAGGCGTAGGTCGCAGCAGCAGCAACAGCAGCCATGGCGGCCGCGGAGGAGAACACCTCGCTGTTCCTGATTTTTGTTCTCACCATGATCGCGCTGCCGCTCGTGCCCTACACCATCATGCGCCTCTGCCGCGCCGCCTCCGAGAAGGCCAAGACCATCCACTGCCGCTGCTCGGGGTGCCACCGCTCCGGGAAGTACCGCAAGTCGATCTACAAGAGGGTGCGGATGCCGCTGCTCTTCTGCTTTTTACGTTTTTTCAATTACTGTATTGTTTTCCTACTAGTGGATGGATTCTGGGTGTGGGGATTTGCTCTTCTGACTCTGTTCTGCTTGTCTTATTTCACAGATATCCAACTTCTCGACTTGCAGTAACCTGACCATCGTTCTGCTTTGGATTGTTATGATCTTCCTGGTTTACTACATCAAACATGTTAGCCGTGAGGTATGTGAACTTTTGCAGCTGACATATATTGGTCTTATTCATGTATGTTGGAATGAGCTCATTCAGTTCTCTAATGAGAAGCAGTTATTGATGTTTTGAGCTAGAATAATTCTTACTGGGGGTATGGATATGCTTAACCAAACACAACTCAATTCTTCTTGAGGCTGATGAACTATACTGTTATTGTAGCTAGCTGATCTGGTTTCTGGTCCTAGTTCCAAAATGCTTATTTCATCCCCTTACTTTTTGTGCTGCAAACTTATTTAGGTGTCCCTTGCATGTAAGTGGTCAAATAACCATCAGCTATTTGGGGTCCAATGCCAGACCAGATAGACTATTGTGTTTCTGTTACACGATGCTTTTACTACAGGGTTTTGCATGGTGATGGTGCTTTGTATTGATATAACAGTTTAGTGATCTAAAGATATGGTATATGCAATGTGAGCATTGAAGCCACCTTTTCTTCTATGTTAACCATGCTAAGATTCCAATATCCGTTGTTATATGATTTTGCTTTTGAATCTTTTAGGTTCAAGTTTTTGAGCCTTTCAGCATTCTTGGACTTGAATCTGGGGCATCTGAATCTGAAATCAAGAAATCATACAGGAGGCTTTCTATTCAATATCATCCTGATAAAAATCCTGATCCAGGTACTCCTTTGTAACCTGTGATGCTGCTCAGTGAAGAAAATATCTTACCTTAGAAATATTGTCTTATGCTTTTTCTCCACTTGTCCAGAGGCCCATAAGTACTTCGTTGAATATATATCCAAGGCATATCAGGCATTAACTGATCCTGTATCTCGTGAAAATTATGAGAAATATGGTCACCCTGATGGGCGGCAGGTAAACGAATAGCATAAACTATTTTTCCACATTATGTTTCAGAAATGTATGGAGCTAACAAGGAATGTATCTCATGGTTCAGGGTATGCAAATGGGGATTGCTTTGCCCAAGTTATTATTGAACATTGATGGTGCATCTGGTGGGATAATGCTTCTAGGAATAGTGGGATTTTGTATACTGCTTCCCTTGATGATAGCAGTTATTTATTTGTCAAGGTCGTCAAAATATACTGGAAATTATGTCATGCATCAGACGCTGTCCACTTACTACTACTTTATGAAGCCATCTCTTGCTCCAAGGTATTAACTTGCAAACACCTCATTTACAGTCTCAGCATCAGTAATTTGATATTTATGTTGTCTTAGGACATCATATTTAAGTGAAAGTGCATCATTTTTTCCGGGTTTCTAATGTCAGACTGGCACGAGATTAGTAGGCCCAGAAGCGTAGGATTTTTCTTAACATATGAAAGTGAAGATACAGTTTATTATTGGCTTATCACTGTTTTGGACTTGACTACTTGTATGGTCCACTAAGAGATTTTTTTTTTTGAAAAATAATTTACAAGTCTTTTACTGCGCACATCACATATGGTTGTAGAGCTTTTTTTTTTGCTTTATGTTATTAGTGATAGTTCGATAAAAAAAATATTTTGCGCATGCAGATCCACAGTGATTGATGTGTCATTGCCCAGTCTTGACCAAGATAGAGTTATCAGTTTTCAAAAACGTGCAAGGGTAATTATGGAACCTAGTGAGGTTTCCTTGAAGTTATCTTTTGTTGCTGTTGACCAAAATCCTTGGGTTTAACATATATATTTTAATCAGCTTTTGTATATCTAGTGGACAATTTTTTTCTTTTCCCATCTGCTGTGGGTTCTGCTAGCCTTAAATTTCTTGTCACCTTTTCGCAAACCTGATCAATTGGTGCTATGTCACAGCAAAGTTATGGATGTCTTCATCAAGGCTGCAGAATATATGGAGATGCCGGTACGGCGCAGTGATGATGAACCCCTGCAGAAATTGTTTGTTGCTGTTAGAAGTGAGTTAAATCTGGACTTAAAGAACATTAAGACAGAACAAGCAAAGTTCTGGAAGCAGCATCCATCACTAGTAAAGGTTGGTCTTATGTTGCCAGATGTTATGATACAAACTAATCTCTGCAATTTGAAAAGTCCTACAACCTTACAACCTCTTTATTCTACTTGGTAGATGGAACTCTTGATTCAGGCGCATCTCACTCGGGAGTCATTTGTCTTGACTCCAGCACTTCTAAAAGATTACAGGCACATGCTTGAACTTGCACCTCGTCTTCTAGAGGAACTGGTTAAGGTACTCGCATGAATGTCTAACTCTTTAAATTTTTGTCCTTAATGTTGTTTTGAGTGTATTTGTGTATGTTTTGGTTTTCTACAATTGTTTAAGCAAATTGGATGCTTTGCTCCTTATGTCCTTACTGTGCCATATGATATTGACATCATGTAACATTGTGGCAATTTGACCTGAATAATATGTCCATGAAACATCTGAAGCTACCAGACTTTATGGACTCAATTTTTTGTATAAGGTACACATAGTGGTAAAACTATCAGAAAAGTTAACACATGAGATTAAGCATAAAATTTGCTGATTAATAAACCCTATTTGATCATATTGAACCTAGGTGGATCTATTTTCAGCTAGCTGTTGCTATGCTGTGATGTGTTTTATATGTAAATAAACTGGGATTTCTGCACTGGTGATGCAATTAGTCAACAGTCTTCCAAACCTGAACCAGATTTAATTGGCAGATCTGTATTTCAGTTAGTTGCTATGCTGTGCTGTGTTGTATATGTAAATAAACTGGCATTCCTGCACTGGTGATGCAATTATTTGGTTAGTCAACACTCAACAGTCTTCCAAACCTGGACCAGATTTAATCTTGTGCAAGCGGGGAACGTTAGAAATGTCATGAACATTATTGTGACACACTAAACTCTATGCACTACTTCTTATCTTAGTATAAACCATATTAGTCCTAGAGTGAGTTACCATATGGACCATGCCTCATAACTGTTGAGTAATTGCTGAAGCTCCCCCTTGATTCCCTGCTTAGCAAAGGTCAATGGAGTTGGTAAAACTCCTCCAGTGTACTGCCCAGCCGTATATGGCAGCAGGCACTCATTGTATCAGGGCAAGTATGCCCCTGTAGTGTCATGTATATAGTCTAGTAGCTGTACAAGTAGGAGTACTAGTAGTTGGTAGAAGTAGTGAGTATTTTCTGTACCTAGAGTGGACTTTGGCCTCTACAAAAGTGTAGCAAGGCAGCAATGCAATTCAGTTCAGCAGAACACAAGTGCAGCAGCAGCTAAGAGTTGTGTGTGTGTGTTTGAACTCACCTGGTGAGCTGAGAGCTCGGCACTGGAGCCAGCAGGGCTGCTCCATTGCCAACAATAACTGTGCACATGGCACACACATTTTCCATTAGTAGTTTATGCAGTTACTCAGGCACTAACGAGATCATATGCTGACTTGACTGCCTACCAAGAAATCATGTCTTGAGATGATACGGTATATGAAATTTCCTGTTGGTCTGCTTTTCTGTAGTTGACGGTTACTTATTCCATGCTTACTTCTTCAAATGTGGTACTTTAATGGGAATGGGAATGGGAATGGGGTGCGCCTCATTTCGAAAAAAAAAGTGGTACTTTAAGCTACAAACGAAAGCCATCTTTCATAGTTAGTCCTTTTCCTTTTATATAGCTCATTGTTCTATAATTTCATGCTATATAATTTAAAATTACTCATTGAATTGCAGATTGCTGTTCTACCAAGGAACCCCCATGGTTTTGGATGGCTCAGGCCTGCAACTGGTGTTATTGAACTTTCTCAAAATATCATCCAGGTATTTATTTTTTTCTTACACCTGTTTTTTCTTCGGGCAACCTATGGTGAACCACTTCATGTTGATGTACTATGTGGTACTTGTTCAAAATAGATAAACTTATGTAGCCTAAGTTAGCTGAATCATTCAGGTGAAACTTTACTTCTTTATACACATCCCTAACCGATCTGTTCCAGCTGTCATTTCGTAGAATCATCTGCTGGTTAGTTCATCCTAAAATGTTGTCAAATCAATATTAGTATTTGTTAGAAATGTATTATGTTTGGCGGGATTGTAAACCAGTCATACGATATTCTATGATCCTAATTATAATGGTAATATAAAATTTAGCAAAGTGTCACGCATATGGAAGCAGTATTAATATATGAAAATCTGTAGATCGAACATTCACATTTCGAATACTATGTTATAGTGACCTAATTATAACTTTTTTCTCGTCGATTTCACTGTCATTACTTGCTGTTTTTAGGACTTAATAAACTTTCATTTTTTATGTTGGTCTGACGGCTTTTATGCAACACTGCTAGCCTCCTAGTGATGTGTTTGGTAATTTAATCAGAAAAGCTACTTATTCATTGTGACAATAATCTTGGTAGGAAAGAACATTGTGAATTGGATTACCATGATGTGACAGCGATATTTGACAATGGTTCCATTGTGCCCTACATACAGCACTGGTCATGCCTCTGTAGGTTCTTGAAACGTGCAGGGAGATTTTGTTAGATATTGCCTCAGAAAGTATTAGTAGTTATATTTTTTTGGATTGTGTTACTGCATTTGCTTCCAGTTTATCAGCTCATCCATCACCATTGATGTCAATCTAAATGTTTGGATGCTACATATTTAGGCTGTGCCACTAAGTGCACGAAAAGCTACTGGAGGTAACTCGGAAGGAATAGCACCTTTCTTGCAGCTGCCGCATTTCACAGAGGCAACTGTGAAAAAGATGGCTCGTAAGGTATTTCCTTACCGCTCTTCTAAATCCTTTTTTTTTTTAGATCCGCTCTTCTAAATCTTTTGATGATAGAAACTGAGTATAGGAATATACAAAATTGGTGGTCTTCTTTTTAAAGCAGTACTTTTAACTCTGGAAGTTAACAATGTCATTCTGTGTTTGACTACAGAAAATCCGTGCATTCCAAGAACTGTTTGACATGTCTGTGGAGGATCGTGCTGCATTGCTGACACAAGTTGCTGGGCTTTCTGAAGAACAAGCGCGTGATGTGGAGCTTGTACTGGAGATGGTTCCTTCTATTGAAGTTGATATTAAATGTGAGACTGAGGGTGAAGATGGCATTCAAGAGGGTGATGTCGTGACAATGTATGCATGGGTCTCGCTTCAGCGCCGCAATGGACTAACTGCTGCTCTTCCCCATTGTCCCAACTTCCCGTTCCACAAGGAAGAAAACTTCTGGCTGCTTCTAGCAGATGCCGCGTCAAATGATGTGTGGTTGTCCCAGAAGGTCAGCTTCATGGATGAGACCACTGCCATAACAGCAGCATCAAAAGCTATACAAGAAACCCAGGAGGCACTGGGTGCAAGTGCAAAAGAAATAGGGATTGCAGTCAGGGAGGCAGTTGACAGGGTGAAGAAAGGCAGTAGGCTGGTGATGGGCAAGTTCCAAGCTCCAGCAGAGGGCACTCACAACCTGACTTCCTTCTGTTTGTGTGACTCGTGGATAGGCTGCGACACCAAGACCAGCTTCAAGCTGAAGGTCCTGAAGCGCAGCCGTGCGGGAACCAGGGGCCACGTGCTTGAGGAAGGGCCGGTGGCAGCAGCAGAGGATGGCATTGAGGAGGAAGATGAGGAAGAGGAAGAGGAGTACGATGACTATGAGAGTGAGTACAGCGATGACGAGGAGGATGAGAAGGCCAAGGGGAAAGGAAAGGGAAATGTGGCAAACGGAGCAGCCCATCAAGGGGCTGACTCTGATATAGAGTCTGGCAGCGATGAGTGATACTATACAAGTGTTACAAGTGTTATGCTGAAACAACCATAGATGGCCGTTTTGACTGTTGTATTCCGTAGATTAAACACACCCACCCTATTTATAGATTGGCGGTAATAGTTACTCAATTTTGCTTATTATCGATCCTCGTAGTTAGATGGTTGAAGAATAATTAAGATGAGGCTGATTGTTAAGTGGACCGAATAAAACCATTTGACCGGCATGTCATTCTCCTAGTGTCTCAACTACGCACTACTTTATTACGCCCAGCACTGCGAAAATATTAATACATCGCCTAGGCTGCTAGGATCGATATATTCTTGATTTAAGTGGGTTTGTTCTCTTTTCTTTTGGCTCCAGGTCACGCAATAGAGTGCAGCGTTATCCGAGGGGAGAGGTGGAAACTGAACTTAGCTTGACCTTTGCGCCAGTCTTTTTATGCATTAGGGGCTGCAAATAGTGTTGGAATAGTACTTTATGCGAGATAAATGTGATGGTACTTTATGTGAGATAAAATGTGATGGATGTGATGGGTGAATACTAAATAATGCTTCTTTTGCATTTTTCCCCCCATCTAAACAGGGCTTAGTACCGATCGTCATGCATTGTGCCCCTGGAGCTCCCAGGCTCGCATGGAGACCGGGTGGGCAACATCTACACCAAGTCATTTATTACCGGGTTAGCTTCAACCGGTACTAGACGGTGTATCGTTGATAGATTCAATCGGTACTGAATATCACAATTTAGTATCGGCTAGTGCTACTAACTTATTAGTGATATCTAGTTCCTCCTACATACGTGCCCTCCTACTCCCTTCCTCTTAAGGATGGATATTCACGAGACATGGATTATTCTTGGGGGTCAAATTATTGAATTTCTATGAACTTGAGATCAAATTATCTTTGTGCTAGCTACCTGCAAGAACACCATAATCTTGTGACATCACTACATCAGATACACTCCTTTTTAAGAACTACTGGCAGCCTGCTTAGTTCGCAAAAATTTCTTCATCAATCTCCGGACACTAATTAGGAGAATTAAATATAGATTAAGGACAAAATCCATTCAAAACCTTTCTAATTTTTCGAGACGAGTCTGACGAGCCTAATTATGTTATGATTAGTTTTGTAATTAGTCTACGTTTAATACTCCTAATAGATATGCTGTGGGAGACGGGGACCATCTTTTCTTGAGTGTCCATTCGCCATGACTTGCTGGAACAAACTTCAGATTTCATGGGAGGCAAGTCTTGATGTTCACAGGAGGCTGATGGGGGCTTGGGAAATTTGGAAATTGAGGAATGCTATTATCTTTGATGTGGTGATTCCGTCACTCAACCGCTGGACTGTGAAGTTCAGGGAGCTAGTTCTTCTTCAGGTCATTAGGTTCAAAGAGGATCATCGTGATAGTTTGATTTCTTGGCTTGATTCAGTTGTATAATGGCCCTGCTATTCCATCCTCCCTCTCTTTTCTTGTTTCTGTTTCGTTCTGTTTTCTTTAGCTCACCTCTCTCTCTTCTATGTTTTGTCGTTGTAAGTGTTAGGTTGATCTCCTCCGAGTCAGACCCAACATCCTGTTCGGACCCTTGACCACGTCCTGATCGGGGACTCTAACCGATTCCTGGTCAGTGGGCCCCTGCCGTGCTGCACTATAGATAGGAGGTGGGGGCTACCGGGGCACACACGCCAAGAAGAAGTTTCGTGCCCACTCGCCCACCTGCCGAGTCTACCGGCCCGATCCCGGAGTGCAGAAGCGGCAGGATGCCCACTGGACTGCCGCCGCCGTCACTGCACAACGCTTCACCGACGGTCACCACTTGCACTGCACTGCCTCGCCGGACTTCTTCTACACCGACGAGTTCATCCTCTACATCCCTTCTCATGGTCAGTCTCCATCTAAACTCTCTGTCAACTCTCTCTCTCTCTCTCTCTCTCTCTCTCTAGTTCCTGTCGGTTACCACAAGAACCCCATGATTCAACACAGTTAAGAGTTCTATCCCCTGATGTACTCCTAGATGAACCCCTAAATCTATCAATGGTATCAGACGCCTACTCTAGCGAGTAGATCGAGTTGGGCAAAGAGAGATTCAGAGACGAATCGAAGGAAACATAAACACTCCTCTGTCGCCACGGCGAGGGGGGGGGGGGGGAATGGAGTAAAGATCACCGTACTGACGGGTCGACGCGCTGGCGCGAGATCCCGAGCACAGAAAAGGAGAAAGTAAAGCCGATCTCGAATCGCACAGAAAAAGAAAAGTCAAAAACGAAAAAAATGGCAAACCCTAACCCTAACCCTAGATCGAAAAGTCGACGGCGGAGAAGGGGTCCTCCTAGGGCCTTACCTCGCCACAGCAGTCACCACCGCCGGCATCCCTTGCACGCCACGCGGGATGGAGTACCCGAGCCACCGCAGGATCTTCTCTCGGACTTGGGTGCTAAGGGCACCGTCGCAAGGCCGCTCCACGGCGGCGCGCTCTCCCTCATGGGGAACACGCACGCCGACGAGGGGTCCAGCAGCGGCACAACCACCCTCCATCGTAGTTCTCTAGATCTTGCTGCTCGCGGTGCTAGAGAAAAAGGGAGGGGAAAGAATAGAGGACGAAGAGATAGTCGGCGGCCTCGGGCCGCGCCGGGTGGCGCTCGACCTCGCCGTTACCGGCAGCCTAGCAGGCCACGGGCGAACCACCCCGCCGTCGCCGTTGTTGACGGTTCAATAACGCGCCAAGGTTCACCGCAAGCTTACAGATCATGTAGTACCTTTTTCCCTCGAGTATCACCCAAGGTATCGAATCCGTGGAACAGTGTGTAACGCAAGACTCAATCCAATAACCGAGAAACACTTGCATCTTTAAGAATTTCGAATGCATCTAATCTACTAAGATCATGAGAGGTAGCAAGAGAAAGCATTGAGGTACCGATCTAGAGGGATCTAGATCGTGTTTATGTCGTAATTCCGAGCAAGATAGAAGAGAGAGTAAACGAATCTCATTGAAAGCGTCTTTAAACCTTGACCTTCAGTGAAACCCCCTAAGTCGCCCCGCCGTACTCGGTGTCAACATCCTGTCATGATGTTCCTCTTTCTTCACGGTTGAATCTTAGAGCACAATCGCAAGGAGTGCGTTGAACTACTTAGTTGATCGGGTATGCACCTCTAGCCACCGCGGCTACAAGAACATCCCATGCAATCTATCTCGAGAATAGATTGAGGAAGAAAACACCCAAGCAAGAACAAGAATTGCAAACAAAGGTACTCGATCGCTAGGAATCGGATCCATTAAAATTCCATCAAAAGTGTAGACATGAATAAGATCCAACCGGGATCCTACCTTGATCTTGATTCACGCCTCCGGAACTCCAACGTGGTCTTCCTTGCAAGGTTCCCACGCCGGCTATGCAAACCCTAGACGACTAACACGACCCTCCTCTCCGGGGTGGTGTCCCTCAAGCTCCTCTGCTCCTCGGCGGCGAATGACGAATGTCTTGATAGTTGCAACTTCGCACGAGGACTATAAATAGCCCAAGGAGAGGCCTTGTAGTGAATCTGAAGCACATACTTGAGCCGATCACCTTTAGGCGAGATGAACAACACACTGGCACCGGCGCCCTCAAGGTTGAGTGCACCGTCGAAGTACATGATCCAGTGTTCGGGTTGTTCCGCGAGCGGAGTGATCTGGATTTCTGTCCACTCTGACACGAAGTCAGCGAGGATTTGAGACTTGATAGACTACCTGGGGCAGAATTCAAGGTCGAACTCACCAAGCTCAACAGACCACTTGATGATGCGGTCGTTGGCGTCTCGGTTGCGAAGAATCTCCACTAGCGGAAAGGCTGATGGCACCTTGATGGAGTGAGCTTGGAAGTAGTGCCAGAGCTTTCTTGATTTGATCAAAAGCGCATAGAGCAACTTTTGAGGCTGGGAGTAGCGTGTTTTAGCGTCGGCCAGGACCTCGCTCACGTAGTAAACAGGTCGTTAGACAGGATAGGCCTACCCTTCTTCTGTTCGTTCTGCAACAAGGACGGTGCGAACCACATTAGTGGTCACAACGATGTAGGAGAAGCGTTTCCGTCGGCTTTGGCGGCGTCATTATCGGCGGTGAGGTGAGAGACTCCTTGAGCTTGTCAAAGGCTTGCTGAGCTTCATCGTCCCACATGAACTTATCAGCCTTCTTTAATAGCTTGAAGAAGGGTAGGCCATTTTCTCTGAGCTTGCTGATGAAACAACCTAGAGCCGCCATCATGCCGGTGAGCTTCATGACGTCCTTTTTGCATGATGGTCGGGCCATGTTGCGTATTGCGTCGATCTTCGCAGGGTTGGCTTCAATGCCTCAGTTCCCGACTATGAAGCCCAGGAGCAACCCGGAGGGGACACCGAAGACACACTTGGTTGGATTTAGCTTCCATTGGTAGGTGCGAAGGTTGGTGAAGGTGTTGACGGCTGTTATCCACTCATTTCATAAACGTCAACATGTATATTTTGGCATGAGAAATGTTCACCAACACTAGAATAGGGCTTAAACTAATCATTTCCACAAGTGTTGGTGATTATGCAAATACAGGCAATTAGCACTAAAAAGAGGAGCAAAAGCACATGTCTTTGATCCAAGTACTTAAAGCTCAGCTAATGAGGGGTTGCCACCTAGGACTCCCCTGGATCCATGATGTCACCAATCCATGTGAAGAGCTTTCAACGAATCATACGCTGCCACGTCAGCATCACATGGATCCATGGGCCCATGCTAACTAAATCACCAGGAAACTTGGCATGCACGGAGGATAAGCATCGGGGCCCACATAGAAGCCACTCTGAGGAAGCACAGGCCAGATGGCCTCCCGGGGGTTTCGGCCGACCCTAGGATCGGCCGAACCGACCTAGGGTCGGTTGATCCCGACCTTCCACGTGCAGCTCCCCGATTGGTCACTCACTGCATTCCGGGGTGTCTTGGAGCACTTTGAGCCATAGAGCAAGCCACTCCCTTGCCTATAAATAGAAGGCGAGGGGCCTCATTCTTGGACACACACTTCTCCTCCTCTTTATTTTGGCCTTGGAGCCTCTCTCTTTAGGAGAGGAGAGCTCTTTGTATAGGATTAGTGCTAGGAAGTGAGGGGGAATGCTTGGGGCCATGTCATGTTCATGACATCTTCCTCAAGAACGAACCTCAGCAGTGCCCTTGTTCTTCATTTAGACTAAAGTGAGTATTTCGACATTTTCTATTTAGACTAAAGTTGTATGCATGCATAGGTGAATTGTTCTTGTGTTCTTCGTTCGTTCTTGATTTAGAGGCTTGTGTTCTTCGAACACAACCCTTTCAATCTAGTAGAGCTGGATCATAAGTTTGCATTCTGTTTGTATGTTAGCTTGTCTATTAGAATAAAGTTGATTCTCTGCATATCTATAATTAGATCAAAGTGCATTCGTGATCTTGCATGAGTGATAGAGTATACCTTGAGCTAGTGCCAGTATCTCCCTCGCGGATTCATAGTTCTGTATTTATACGGAGTGCTATAGTAGGGCTACCGGGACGTCAGACGGTGTCAGGCTATAGTAGTAGTCAGTGGTGTAGACGTGGTGTCTGGACCATAGGTTATCCTTCGAATACCAAGTGCATTCGCGTAACGATAGAGGTAGGCCGTAGTGGTGACAGCATGTTGGACCCTTCGAAACCCTCTACGCCTGTGTACCGAGTAGGGCCCTGTTGCCAGAACATATTCCTAGTTCTAAACAGCTAGGGTGGGTTGGTGCCCAATGCGAGTGTTTATACCTGAGAGACCATGCTAGACTTTGCGCTCTGTCAAGCAGATCCTTTCTACCTATCCTATAATCCAGTGGTGTGTCCTTAGACCATCAGCTAGGTGAGAATCAGAGCCCCTCCGTCGTAGGATACGATACCCTTTGGGAATACTCATTCTCCGAGTGAGAAGTGCTACAACAGTGTATTCGTGCGCTTGCAGATTTGTTCGCACTCGTCAGTGTACCCGGGAGTTTCTTACACGCTCACGCTACCTCGGCGCCTAGTGGTGACGTTAAGAAATGCCAACAAGCATTTCTGGCACCGTTGCCTAGGACGATTGTTGTTTCTATCTTCGAGCCTAGTGGTCTTCGTATCTTTTTATCTTTTCTTTTGTTCTACCTTTGCCCCTGCTACCCTTTGAGATGTCTTCATGTCAAAGCCTCTCTACCCCTAGGGGCGAGTTCATCTTAGAGCAACCATCAACTTCTTCATCTTGCTGCAAACTCGGTCCTGGCTTTATAGCCATGGTTCGAAATTGACCCTTCTCTGGAGCGATTAGCAATGATCCTCATGTTCATGTGGAGGAGTTCGAAAGACTGTGTTCAGGCCTACTTGTGTTGGGCATGACACAAGAAACTTTGAGGTGGAAATTGTTCCCTTTCTCTCTTGTAGATAGGGCAGAACAATGGTACACTCTCATAGTGGGTAGTGTGAACAGTTGGGAAGAACTACGACATAACTTTTATTACTCGTTCTCCCATCCGGAACTTATAAACTCTCAACCGTTTGACCTCTTTGACTTTGAGCAATTGGAGATGGAGTCCATAGGTGCAGCCTGGGCTAGGTTCTCAAGTCTCTTGACATCTAGCTCAGACTTGTCTATATCCGACGATATTTCAACGGACATCTTTTACACGCATATAGACTTGGAATCTGCACAAGAGCTCGACCTCGTAGCTGGAGGATCGTTCGAAACCCAAACTCCAGAGGAAAGAAGAGAGATCCTAGAATTCTTCTTAGAAACCTCTTCTTCCCACGACTTTTATGACGAATCCTACCAAACATCCGAGTCGAGCTATGAGAGTCTCTCAACAGCCGAATCTGAGCTTTCATTCTCCGAATCCCTTGATTCCTCTATTGAATCCTCTCCCGAATCACGAACACTAAAGGAAGAATAAATTCAACCTTCGGAGTTCCCTTCCCAATTTGAGGATGATCCTTCTAGAAACATCAGAAATACCTCAGATCACTCTTGGCACAAGAAGCCTACGACATCGCTGGACTTTTATGAGGTCCTCGAGGAAGTTTGGAATCATGGGACGATAGTGGATTCGTCACCTCAGACATTAAAGCATACATCCGAAGCAATTCGGGTTAGCTCGACATCCACGATCATCCATTGTTCCATGAGAGGAAACACCGTAGATGCCACCCATGACCCTACTGTTGGGGCTTGCATCATACGAGAGATCCTTTTGGATACTCTGGTGGGTGACATGCCCTTGATCCCGACTGATAGACTTTTCCATAGTCCCAGGTGGCGCTGTGTTTTCTATGTCGGTGGATTGCTAGGGACGTGCCGATCACCATTGATGACATAGAGGTGCGATTAGATTTCCACATCTATGGCATCATGGATTTTGATCTTCTCCTAGGTTTCCCCTTAGAAAAACTTCTTGATAAATCTCAAGGAAACCCAGAAGAAGAGCTTAGGGAAATCGTTTATGTCCATGCTGCATCATCTAGACATCCTTTGACAGAACCTTTCCCTAGACCTATGGTATCTCCTTTGCCTCCCGATCCTCGTGACGATGCATATCTTGAGGAGGCCATGAAGGAGGAGTGGTCAGATGGTGCGACATATTCTTCCGAAGCACTTTGGAATAGTTTCCCTTCTCTGATCATTCCTTGTTCTATTAGAGGGATTACCGTAGAGGCCCACTGTAACCCCACCATGGAGGTTAACATTTTACCATGGCACTTAGCGAAAACTCTTTTGGGCAAAGTTCTGCTAGCACCATCCGACATGCTCCTCAAGACTTGTCCCTTTGGACATGTTCTTGGATGTCGGGGGATCGCAAGTGCCGTGCCGCTCATCATAGAGAGGATCAAAGCTAGCTTAGACTTTCACATCTTCGATGTCCTCGATCTTGATCTTCTCCTAGGCTCCCTATTAGAGCAACTCTTTGATACATCCTTAGGGAGCCTAGATGGTAAGTTTAGGGAAGCTGTTTTCGCCACTACTACCCCTTGTCTGGGATATCCTATGGCGAAGCCTCTTCTCCAGCAAAACCCACTCGAGAAAACGACACGTTCATCTCCGTTCACGTCATCCAATCCTGTTCTCATTGAGGGTGTAGAATTCTCTACCCCTCATGAGTACGACTCGGAAGACCCTCTTCACCTTTGTGAAAACGAACGACCGTCACCATTCTCGACCAAGTTTTAGCCTCTTCCCGCTGGCCCGTATCATGTTGCTTTCAATTAGGATCGAGAGTCAACATTGAACGTCCACAATGACTCTCTTGAGATGGAGAATTCATGGGCCGTGGAACCTTTCGAGGCACTGACTCTGGAGTCCGGAGGAAAGGGCTCCACATACGAGAATGGTAGTTTCATTCTTGATTTACTATACGGACCATGCTCGCATCATGGCCCTCTAGAGTCAAACATGCTTAGTGCACTGAGCACGCATGAGGGATGCAATCACCTTATGGTTCTCTTTTGCAGAAAGTTCAGAAGGTTGGTTGTAGATGTATATGTCTATCATAAGCATATCAGATTTCGTGTGTGCACTGTGGCACTAACCTTGCAGCTAAAGCTTCACTAATAGATCAAGGATTGGTG
Organism: Cenchrus fungigraminus; assembly: GCA_036936925.1. NCBI lineage: Eukaryota > Viridiplantae > Streptophyta > Magnoliopsida > Poales > Poaceae > Cenchrus > Cenchrus fungigraminus. Next base: position 29,187,399 of record CM072775.1, read on the forward strand.
GTGAAACGGGAATGACACCACCAACGATAGCTGCAAGATGAAGTTCCCATGGTCGAGTTTATGACCTTAGATAAACAAAGCACTACCAGGAGATAGCCTAGATTAACATAGGTTTTTATTTCCCTTTCGAATAAAAGCAAGAACATGTTTTTAGGATAAGTTGTCCTTCAGGTATTTTTGGTCGCTAACCTTTCAGGTGGAGATTGAAAAGAATGATAGATGGGTGACATCTAAGAACATGTGAGCTACATCAGCTACACCACCTCGGTAAGTTTTGGTGAGGGAACATTTACAAAAGGGAGCTTGATCTCCACACACTTGAGTTTTGTTGCCTAGCAATGCAAACTTCAAGTGTGGGGGAGGTATGTGAGAATCCGGAGTAAAGTTCCTCCTCTACCAAATCTTAGCCTGATGTGAAGATGATGTAAGCTCTTGCATCTTGCCCACTAGTTAGGTAAGTCCTGCTTTTGACATTAAACAAAACCCTTCCGGGAGGTTGCCCGAGGTTCACCGCCTTTTGCTCATGCTTATGTCCCTTTTTGATATTAGCTTGATCATGCTTTCATGCTTCCTTTATCTTTGTTCTTATGCTCTGGTTTGAATGTATGTTGCAACATACCTTCATAGGTTGTTTTAAATTAAGCATGGTGCTTAGGTTAAAATTGTCTTCTTCAGTCAAAACAAGGCATGGTGTCGAGTTTTGATTGATGAACCTCAGAGTTATATTTTTGAGGACTAGGTGTGTCCGAGGACCAGTGGAGGGTCGCTCCTTAGTGATGAGTGATTGACAACGTTGTGTGGACTGATGCTTTGCTAAGTGTACAGGTACAGGTTGCGGCTTGACTCGTGTTGGTGCAGGTGAAGAACAAGCGCGAAAAGCCTTAGCCGTGGCGGCCTCCGGGTGATGGAGTGGCAAGTAGGCTTGGTTCGATGGACCCGGTGGCCGATGGGGTCAAGTGCAAGCCGTGCGGTGCAAGACTGGCGGGCTGAAGTCGTGAACATGGGCCGGTGCAAGGTAGCGGATGGAGCCCAAAGGTTGCACGCGGGGTTTGTTGGTTTGCCCACAAAACCTTCAGGTGGACGGTTTCTTGGTTTGGGCCTCAAAACCAAGCCCGAAGGCCCGAGGCGACAGAGACGGTGATCCGGGAGCTTCGGGAAGCTTCGAGGCGGAGGGCACGTTGCGTGATCGCGGGGTTTGCGTCGAGGTGAAGCGAAGCCGCGGTGGAAGCGTGTCCGTCCGATGAAGACTTGACCAAAATGCCCCTGAGGGGTTGTATCTTCATTTCAAGTTGTAGGGGTAGCGTGGTCATTTACCTCCCTCCGATGGACTTCATATAAATAGCGGAGAGGTGGATGGCATCTCTCTCTCTTGGACTCTAGGTTTTCGTCTCCCGGTAGATTGCTCTGAACTGCTTCTTTTCCCTCTGTATTTCTTAGGCTAGATTCTTGTATAGACTCTGACCTCTGGATGTATGGAAGCATTCGGCGTTTGCGGTGATCTCCTAGTCCTCTGTGATTTTCGTGTCATTTTCGGGGCTATTTTTGGGGAGTTTCGTTCTTCACCCGATTCGGGGATTTGAGGGCGTTTTCCTTCGGATTTCTTTGAGGGGATCATGGGTGGATGCCTTGCTTATCTTTGTGTGTGATCTTGACCCCTCAAATGCCGGGGAAAGCCTTCGATTCGTGAGTTTTTGGCCGGAGTTCGAGTTCTTGGTGGTGGTTCGTGTGATCCGCGATTCCCGGCGATTCAGTGGCTTAGAGGTCGAGATTTTTGGGGCATAGCTTCCTCTTGTGTTGCTTATCATCTCCCCCAAATCTTGTCTCAAGAGCTTTTGGCGTTTGGGAGATCCGGTGATTGATTTAGAGAGTTGACTTCACGAGCTCGAGCACGAGTTGCTCTGTCTGGGGCTAGCGGACAGTCCGCAAGGACCCCGCGGACAGTCCGCGCGCCTAGGGTTCGTCGCATGTTCGTCGTCTATTCTTGCGAACTCGTGTTTTGATCCATCGTGGCGCTAGGGTTTTGTTGCAAGGTGTTTGCAGACAGTCCGCGTGTAACTCACAGACAGTCCACATGGTGGAGATTTGGTCTGGGGTGGAGCTAAGATTGTCTGGGGTTTCCAGCGAGCTTGGTGGACAGTTCGCACAGGCTTCACGGACGGTCCGCGACACTAGCAGACAGTCCGCTTGGCCTCTTCGGACAGTCCGAATTTCGGGGTGCATCTCTGGTGGTTCTGCTGCTTATTTCGGACAGTCCGAGCCGTACTTGCGGACAGTCCACCGTACCCTAGCGGATGGTCCGCTCGTACTGCACGGACAGTCCGCGCCTGGCGTTTCCAGAATTTGCCAAGTGCTTTGCTTCTTGTCTTGTGCTTCCGCGGTTTGCTTCTAGGGGTGTCTCTTGTTCTTTTGGGCTTGTTTGTGCATTGTCTTGAGATTCTTTGGTGTGTGCGAGAACTCGGAGTGGCTATCGGGGTATAGGCCGAGTTCAACCTTCGGGAAGAATTTTTATCGGCTCCCATTCACTCCCCCCCTCTCTGGTCACCCTATTCGGTCCTTCAATTGGTATCAGAGCCGGTTACGGATCTTCTTGATTCTAACCAGTCTAAGATCCAAAGATGGGCGATTATGGCAAGGGGTCGGGTCCTCCGCACTTTGATGGCAAGAATTACTCGATGTGGGAGAGGTGCATGGGCGCGTTTTTGCGAGGGAAGGGAACTCTGATCTGGGAGGTCACTCAGAATCCTCATTATGTCATCCCAGACAGTTTTCTACTTCCAGGATCGTGGGACATGTGTGAGGCCAATAGTAAGGCCGTTGATTACTTGTTCCGTGCTCTCTGTGCCTCGAAGTTCGAGCGAGTGTACGGAGAGAATGTGGCCTGAAAGATTTGGCTCAAGTTGAGAAATGCTCATGTTAGCAATGCCCAAGTGCAAGCTCGTTTGTTTTCCACTTACCGAAGAGAGTACGAGAACTTCACTCATCTCCCCGGTGAGTCGACCGATGCTATGTTTCAGCGCTTCACTAGCATAGTCAACAACATGAGGGCCAATGTGACAGTGCTCCCATACACAGATCATGATCAAGCTATCAAGTTTTTGCATGCCCTGGATAGGTCCGTGTGGAGTGCCAAGGTCGAGGCCATTGAGGAGTCGAGCATGTATGATATGCTGACACTGGATGAGCTGTTTTCCAAGCTCAGGTCTTCAGAGGTTGATCGTGGCCTGAGAGCCAAGAGTGAGAGCCCCACTGATCCACATAGTTTGGCTCTTGTCTCAGGATCAACGTCTAACGCTAACTCTGGTGGTTTCTCTTTGTCTTGTCTTGTGTCTTTGCCAGATGAGGACTTTGAGGTGCTGAGCGAGGAAGATCTCGCTTTGTTGAGCAAGAGGTTTGGGCGGATGTACGAGAATCGCTGCAAGGCGGAGCTCGGGGATGTGCTATCGGTGCGGGAAGCACGGGCACTTCATCGCCGAATGCCCTGAAGCCATGGAGATCAAGAACGACTACAAGGGCAAGCCCAAGCACGACTACAACAAGCATCGCTCTCGGAACGACAACAAGGACAAGCACAAGGACAAGGGCGAGAGAAGGTACAAGAAGAGTGGCGGCCACAAGAAGAAGTGATAGAGGCGGAGTGCCCGATCTTTCGGTGAGTGGAGATAACTTCGATCTGGTGGGAGGTGACCCTCACGATCCGACTACGACGAGCGAGACTCGAAGCGCTAATGCAATCGCTGAACCAACTCCCAATGGTTACCAACCTTGCCGGCGCAAGATCAACCTGATCACGAAGATCGTTTCCTGTACGCAATCGAAGAACGAACAAGAAAGTAATTCGAGCAATCACTATATCACTCGAAGGTGGAGTTCTGAATCACAGAGGACAACATGTATTTGTGTGTGTTTTGGTGTAGCTAAAGCTAGATGTAAAACAAAACTCGAGTTGTAAATGATACAGGACTCTGACTAATAAAGGGGGCGCAGCCCCTAGGGGAGGGGCGGCCAGCAAAGGGGCGCCGCCCCTAGCGTCGTGGGTGCGGGGGTGCAACCCTAGGTGCCCTCTTGGGCCAGTCCTAGGCGACCACGCACAAAGCCTCCTGTTGGGCCAGCCTTCAGTCTTCTGGGCCTTCATTCTTCAGCATCATGACGAAGTTAAACTCTCTTGCACGGGCCCGAGTAATTGGCCCAGAAGGTGGCGCTGAAGAAGGTGCTGTCGGCGATGGAGTAGGAGAAGGTGCTGCTGGTGTAGATGTACTCGTGGTGTCCTCATCATCCTCCCCTTCTTGAACTGAAGTCATCCTCGACGACAACTCCTCATCCTCACCCAGATATGGCTTCAAATCTGCAACATTAAAACTAGTGGAAACACCAAACTCCGCAGGCAGGTCATGGATATAAGCATTATCATTAATCTTGGTTAGCACTTTAAAAGGACCAGCAGCATGAGGCATTAATTTAGAACGGCGCAAAGTAGGAAAATGATCCTTTCTCAAATGCAACCAAACCATATCACCAGGTTCAAAAGTAACATGTTTTCTACCTTTACTACCAGCAACCTGATATTTAGCATTAGCAGCAGCAATGTTTTGGTGAGTTTGTTCATGCAGGTTAACCATTTGTTCAACATGTGCAACAACATCTAAGTGTGGGGCGTCTTCAGTATCAAAAGAAAACAAATCAATAGGAGCCCGAGGGATGTAACCATACACAATCTGAAAAGGGCACATTTTTGTAGAGGAATGCGTTGCATGATTATAAGCAAACTCAACATGGTGCAAGCAATCCTCCCAACATCTCAAATTTTGATCTAAAATAGCCCTAAGCATGGTTGACAAAGTTCTATTAACCACCTCAGTCTGCCCATCAGTCTGAGGGTGACAAGTTGTGCTAAACAGCAATTTAGTTCCCAATTTATTCCACAGAGATCTCCAAAAATGACTGAGAAACTTAACATCACGATCAGAGACTATTGTATTTGGGATACCATGCAAACGAATAATCTCTCTAAAGAACAAATCAACAATATTGCTAGCATCATCAGTCTTATGACAAGGTATGAAATGAGCCATTTTGGAGAATCGATCAACAACCACAAAAATGTTATCCCTCCCCTTCTTAGTTCTAGGCAATCCCAAAACAAAGTCCATAGAAATATCAAGCCAAGGGGAAGTAGGAACAGGCAAAGGCATATACAAACCATGGTTGTTCAACCGTGACTTAGCTTTCTGACAAGTAGTGCAGTGTGCAACTAGGCGCTCAACATCAGCACGCATCCGGGGCCAAAAGAAGTGGGCAGCCAACACCTCATGCGTCTTGTAGACGCCAAAGTGTCCCATGAGACCGTCTCCATGCGCTTCCTGTAACAGCAAAAGACGAACCGAGCTAGCTGGAATACACAGCTTGTTAGCGCAAAACAGGAACCCGTCCTGTATGTGAAATTTGCCCCATGGTTTGCCATTAATACAATGGGCAAAAGCATCTTTAAAATCAGCATCGTCGACATATTGATCTTTCACAGTTTGCAAGCCAAAGATTTTAAAATCTAACTGTGACAGCATGGTATAGCGACGAGACAAAGCATCAGCAATAACATTGTCCTTCCCGTTCTTGTGTTTAATTATGTAAGGAAAAGACTCAATGAATTCTACCCATTTAGCGTGATGACGGTTCAGATTTGTTTGGGTACGAATATGTTTCAAAGCCTCATGATCAGAATGAATTATGAACTTGCGATGCCAAAGATAGTGCTGCAAAGTATGCAAAGTGCGCACTAAAGCGTAAAGCTCCTTATCATAAGTAGAATATTTCAGACTAGCACCACTTAATTTCTCACTAAAATAAGCAACTGGTTTTCCTTCTTGTAACAAAACAGCACCTAGCCCAATACCGCTAGCATCGCATTCAAGCTCAAACACTTTATTAAAATCAGGCAATTGCAAAAGGGGAGCATGGGTTAACTTATCTTTCAAAGTGCGGAATGCTACCTCCTGCGAATCACTCCAAGCGAATGGCACATCTTTCTTTGTAAGCTCATGTAAAGGCGCTGCAATGGAGCTAAAATCACGAACAAACCTGCGGTAGAAACCTGCAAGTCCAAGAAAGCTCCGAATCTGTGTGACCGTCGTCGGTGTAGGCCACTCCTGAATGGCAGCAAATTTGCTGCTATCGACCTCAATGCCCTGTGGAGTAACAACATAACCAAGAAACGAGACACGTTGTGTGCAAAAGATGCATTTATCCATGTTAGCAAATAAGTGGGCAGCACGCAACGCATCAAAAACAGCACTCAAATGTTTCAAATGGTCTTCCATAGATTTGCTGTAAATAAGGATATCATCAAAATAGACAACCACAAATAATCCTATGAAAGGTCGCAGAACTTCATTCATCAATCGCATAAAAGTGCTGGGAGCATTAGTCAATCCAAACGGCATAACCAACCATTCATATAAGCCAAATTTCGTTTTAAAAGCCATTTTCCATTCATCACCTAGTTTCATTCTAATCTGATGGTAACCACTACGCAAATCAATCTTTGTGAAAATAATGGCACCACTAAGCTCATCTAGCATATCATCAAGTCGTGGTATGGGATATCGATAATGCATGGTGATGTTATTAATAGCACGACAATCTACACACATACGTCAGGATCCATCTTTGTTTGGAATAAGTAACACAGGAACGGAACAAGGGCTGAGAGACTCACGAATGTAACCCTTGTCAAGCAATGCCTGTACCTGGCGCTGGATCTCCTTTGTCTCATCTGGATTTGTATGATACGGGGCGCGATTTGGAAGCTGTGCGCCTGGAATGAGGTCGATCTGGTGCTTAATGCCACGGAGTGGTGGGAGACCCGGTGGCAAGTCTTTGGGAAAGACATTAGCGTACTCCTGCAAAAGGTTAGCAACCACAGGGGGGACATCCAAAGACGGTGCATCATCAAGTGAAACAAGCAGACTAGAGCATACTAGTGCGTAGCAAGGCAATTGAGTATCACATAAATCATCAAAATCAGCATGTGTAGCAAGTAGAATAGGAGCATGCAACTTGATTTCAGAATTAACCGACGGTGATGGTTCAAGTTTCTTAGCAATTTTAGCAGCTCTAGCAACATCATCTTTAACAATTTGTTCAGGTGTCATAGGATGTATAATTATTTTTTGTCCCTTAAACATGAAAGAATAATGATTCGAACGACCATGATGCAAGCTATCAGTATCATATTGCCAAGGTCGACCAAGTAACAAGGAACATGCTTCCATGGGAACAACATCACAATCAGCAAAATCAGAATAAGCACCCATGGAGAAATGAACACACATTGTTTGTGTTATTCTAATTTTCCCACCATCATTAAGCCATTGAATGTGATATGGATGCGGATGCTTACAAGTGGGTAAGGATAGTTTCTCAACCAACGTGGTACTCGCCAAATTGTTGCAGCTGCCGCTGTCGATGATGATGCGAATCGACCGTTCCTTCACAATGACCTTCGTGTGGAAAAGGGTGTGTCGCTGATTCTGCTCCGGTGGGGCGACCTGTGTACTGAGAACACGCTGCACAACATGAGTTTCATACCTATCGGCGTCATCCGGGTTGACATGTACATCCGTCTTTGCTGCATGGTCAGTGGCCAGCATGGTATGTTGAATATCCTCAGAATCACTAGCGGAAGAGTACTCACCATCGTCACGAATGAGCAAAGTGCGTGTGTTTGGGCAGTCCCGAGCCACGTGTCCACGTCCGCTGTAATGAAAACATGTGATATCCCGCGTACGGCCTGTGGTGGGGGTCGCGCCTGTGGATGGAGCGGTGCCTGCAGGTTTGGCCGCCCTATCACGGGATGTAGCCGTGGCTACAGATGGTGCAGGAGAAGCGGCTGCGGGGCTGGATGTCGAGGTACGACCTGCAAAAGGGTTAGAAAAAGTCTTCGAGCGGCGTCCCTGCACTTCACGTTTAGCTTTGCAAGCATATTCAAATAACTGAGTCATATCATGATATTCCTTATAATCAAGTATATCTTGGATTTCGCGGTTTAAGCCACCACGAAAACGTGCCATAGCAGCGTTGTTGGTCTCCAATATCCCACAACGAATCATACCTTTTTGTAACTCTTGGTAATAGTCCTCAACAGATTGAGAACCTTGCTGGAAACGCTGCATCTTATTAAGCAAATCACGAGCATAATATGAAGGCACAAATCTATGGCGCATAGCAGTTTTCAATTGATCCCATGTGGTCAGAATGGCAGTGGGATGTTTAATTTTATACTCACGCCACCAAATTAAAGCAAAATCAGTAAATTCACTGATAGCAGCTTTAACTTGAGAATTTGCAGCAATATCATGGCATGAAAATTTTTGTTCAACCTCTAACACCCAATCAAGATATGCAGTAGGATCATATTTACCATTAAAAGGTGGGATTTTAAATTGAATCTTAGAAAAAGAATCATTACCAGGGCGGCGTGGCACATGGCGGGCACGACCGCGACTGTCTCCGGCGTCCTGCTCCGAATCACCGCCATAGTCCTTCTGCAACACTGTGATCGTGGTGTGCATAGCATCGAGTCGGGCCACGAGAGCGTCGAGTGTGGTCTTGGTGGCCGTCTGGGCGAGGTCGAGCTGATCGAAACAGTCGGTCGACGTAGTGATCGTTTCGTCCAGCCGTTCATGTACCGTCCGAATGTCTACGGCTAGTCCTTCAACTTGTGCTCACAAGTCTTACAACGGATCAGCCGCGCCGCCTTCATCTGCCATGGTTAGCGCAAACACAAAAACAAAACGACGACAAAAACAGGGTGGGACAGCTCACAAAGGCGCTCACACTAGTGCTGTTATCAAATTCTTATCCGTTCTTACCACGCACACAGGGGCGACCTGCAACCAACCGGTGGAACTCGCGAAAGATTGGAGCAGCGATTGCCTGGAGAAACAAAAACTGCTCGTCGTAGAAATATGTGGAGTTCTGGGAAGGCTGCCCTCAAATGAAGGATTAGCACAATCAAACAATAATGCAAAGTTGAATAAGAGTGCTAAACACGATCAAACACTGCTAGCAACAAGTGAAATCAAAAGGACAGCAAGGAAGGTGGAGAGGGCGCAACAAATTGCTGTTGTTTTCTTTTTTTTGCTTCTGTTTTTTTTGCGGAGTCCTCAAAACCAAAAATATGAACACAGAGGATCTCAAATAGCAAGTTGCGACACACACTTTTTCCGAAAGTATAGGGGTATTCCGGTAAAAAAAAAGATGGCACCTAGAAAGAGAGGAAGAGACACACTCTCAAACAGCAAGTTGCGACACACTCTCTCTCTAGAGTAAGGCCAAACTCAGAATATGGCACCTAGAAAGAGAGGAAGAGAAGCTGGTAAGGCGTGGAGGAAGAGGGGGGGGGAAGCGTGCGTGGTGTACACGGTGGTGCCGCGGGGTTCGCGAGATCCAGAGGGGCACGGCGCGCGCAGGAACACCAAGACGAGTTCCTGCTTCTTCTCCCGTGTGGACTCTTTCTTTCTTTTTTTCCTTTTTTCTCTTTCCTTTTTTTGTCTTTCCTTTTTTTTGGACTTTCCAACACAGGGAGGGAGAAACGCGGAAGGGGAGCGAGAGGGGAGGAGTCCTGCGGCGACGCGTGGGGGGAAGTCCTGCGGCGGCGCATGGGGGGAAGTCCTGCGGCGGTGCGTGGGGGGCGTGTGGTGTGGTGGCAGGGCAGCGGAGAAGAACTAGGGTTAGAAACACAAGTAACCAGCAACGATTGAACGAACAAAGCACGCAAACTCAACAAAGCAAGTTATTGAATGAAAGTGCGAGGCTAAAAGGGTTGCTGGGACAAGGATCTAACCTAAAAATAATTTTTTGTTTGGTTTTTGTGGACTGTAGGAAATAAAAACACTCGATAAACTCACCGATCAACCTGGAAAACTGATACCACTTGATAGAGGCGGAGTGCCCGATCTTTCGGTGAGTGGAGATAACTTCGATCTGGTGGGAGGCGACCCTCACGATCCGACTACGACGAGCGAGACTCGAAGCGCTAATGCAATCGCTGAACCAACTCCCGATGGTTACCAACCTTGCCGGTGCAAGATCAGCCTAATCACGAAGATCGTTTCCTGTACGCAATCGAAGAACGAACAAGAAAGTAATGCGAGCAATCACTATATCACTCGAAGGTGGAGTTCTGAATCACAGAGGACAGCACGTATTTGTGCATGTTCTGGTGTAGCTAAAGCTAGATGTAAAACAAAACTCGAGTTGTAAATGATACAGGACTCTGACTAATAAAGGGGGCGCAGCCCCTAGGGGAGGGGCGGCCAGCAAAGGGGTGCTGCCCCTAGCGTCGTGGGTGCGGGGGTGCAACCCTAGGCGCCCTCTTGGGCCAGTCCTAGGCGACCACACACAAAGCCTCCTGTTGGGCCAGCCTTCAGTCTTCTGGGCCTTCATTCTTCAGCATCATGACGAAGTTATAGTCTCTTGCATGGGCCCGAGTAATTGGCCCAGAAGGTGGCGCTGAAGAAGGTGCTGCCGGCGCTGGAGTAGGAGAAGGTGCTGCTGGTGTAGATGTACTCGTGGTGTCTTCATCAAGAAGACCGCTCGAGCGATGGTGGCCGGAGCGAGCGACATCAGCTCGACATCAAGCGATGCGTCTTCCGACTCGAGCAGCGAGGAAGAGCAAGAGAAGCGCAAGGACAAGCGGCACATGGGCAAGAACTTCACCGGCCTAAGCTTCATCGCACAAGGAGGCTTTTGCGGTATGGCGCACTCCAAGAAGGGTGGGAAACACAGCTCGGATTCGAACTCCGACTCTGATGAAGAGGTACGACAAGATCCCAACTTCTTGCTAGAGGAGAATGCTAGGCTCAATGAGTTGCTTGATAACCGTGATGATGTGCTTAGAAAGACCAACAAGGAGAAGAGGGAATTTAGGTCTTTGTTGGGTGATGCTAAGGATAGGATAGCCGAGCTTGAATCCTTGCATGTGGATGCTAGTAATGAGATAGGATCTCTGAAATCTGCTCCTATTGTGTCTGATGAGATAGACTGTGGTGATTGTTCAGTTTTTCTTGCTGATTTGACTGTTCTCAAGGAGAAGCATGCCTCTACTTTGGAGGAACTAGATGTGATTAGGATTGACTGTGATGAATTGAAGTCTAGGCCAGCTTTACTAGGTGCTTGTACCTCATGTCCAGTCTTGCATGCTAGGCTAGATGAATCTCACACTAGAATAGTTTCTCTTGAGGCGGCACTGAAAGCTCCTCTTCCTACATCATGTTCAACCTGTGAAATGCATGCTTTGAAAAACATGGAACTTGCACACTATGTTGATCGTCTGCAGGATGAAAATGATGAATTGAGAAAAATGATGGGGTGGTTGTCTGGGCATGAGCCACAAATGAGTTTGATGTTGGCTCAGTTTAAGAGGTTTGATGGTCATGCGTTGGGGGCTAACAAGTGTGGTGAGAAGAGTGGTGAGGGAGAAGAAAAAGCTGGAGAGATTCCCATTCCACCACATACCACACCAATGAACAAATTTGCACCCAAGCCAAACCACCTCAGAAACAAGCTAGACACAACACCAGATCCACCAGTGTTCCCCCACAAAGCTGAGAACTACCAAAAACCCATCAAGTTTGTGAGCACCCAGGGGAGTGTCTTTGATGGGAAGTCAGGAGAGAAAGCTGGAGAGAAGCTAGTAGAAAAGCCACCGCCTAAGCCACAGCCAATCCGCTTCCATTGTGAGTATTATGGGAGGGATGGGCATTAGGATGGGTTTTGTTTCAGGAGGAAGAGAGATGAGAGGTTTGCTAGGGAGATGGCAAACAAGGACAGGTACCACCTTGCTCGTGGTGTGCCTGAGCCTCGTAGAGGACCTCTACCTAGGGGTGAGGTGTATGTGCGTATAGTTCCCACTTGTGAAGGTGGAGGTGGAGGTGTGTTTCCTCAGAGAGATAGGCATGTTGGGTTTGGGCGTGGTGAGTTGGCTTGACGTGCTCCTTCTCGTGACCGTTATGAGTTTGGGAGGCACGATCGGAGCTTTGGGTCTCAGATGGACTACGGGCCACGTTTTCCCCCTCATGGTGCGTGTACTCCTCTAGTGAGACGTGACAGGTCCTTTGGTGGTAGGCGTGAGAGGGCTCCGCCAAGGGGTTATGGTAGGATGGACTTTGCTAACCCTTCTTTTGAGCAAATGGCTCGACACTGGTTTGACTCTTTTGGTACTAACCCCAGTGTTGAGTCGCTTGCTCATGCTCGTTCTCATTTTTGATTGCAGGTGGGAGGCTTGGAGAACTTTTGGTTGATCGACTCCAGTTGTTCACGACACATGACCGGAGATCGTGGGTGGTTCTCGAGCCTCACCCCGGTGAGTACGAGGGAGTACATCACTTTCGGGGACAGTGGGAGAGGACGAGTGCTTGCTGAAGGTATGGTGAAGGTGAGTAGCAAGGTGACCTTAAGAAGTGTGGCCCTGGTCAAGTCACTTGGTTTCAACCTGTTGTTAGTATCTCAGTTACTGGACGAAGGTTTTGAGGTTCGTTTTAAGTCGGGCGCTTCTCGTCTGCTTGATTCTCGAGGCGATCTTGTTTGTACGATTGTCCCCGAGGGTCAAATCTTTCGTACCGATTTTTCCCAGTCTGTTGGTCCTCCTTGATGCTTTGTTGCTGGCGTGTCGGCCGAGCTTTGGAAATGGCATAGGAGGTTGGGACACTTGAGCTTTGAGTTACTTTCCCGCTTGAGTGGTCTTGATCTTGTCCGAGGATTGCCTAAGTTGAAATTCGAGAAGGATTTGGTTTGTGCTTCTTGTCGGCATGGAAAGATGGTTGCTGCTTCTCACGCCCCTCTGACTGCGGTCATGACCGAGCGACCTTGTGAGCTGTTGCACATGGATTTGGTTGGGCCAGCTCGTGTTCGCTCTGTGGGTGGGAAGTGGTATGTTCTTGTGGTTGTTGATGATTTTTCGAGGTACTCTTGGGTTTTCTTTTTGGAGGATAAGAGCGAGACATTTAGCTTTGTTCGGGACTTGATCTTGAGGTTGAAGAATGAGAGACATGGTGATGTCATTCGAGCTATACATAGTGACAATGGCACGGAGTTTAAAAACTCTCATTTCGATGCCTTTTGCAGTGATCTTGGTCTCGATCATCAATACTCTTCTCCATACGTCGCTTGCCAGAATGGCGTAGTGGAGAGGAAGAACCGGACCCTTTGTGAGATGGCCAGGACGATGCTCGATGAGCATAGGACTCCTAGGCATTTCTAGGCCGAGGCGGTCAATACCGCTTGCTATGTCTCAAATCGCATCTTCCTTCGTGCTTTCAAGAAGAAGACCTCTTATGAGCTGATGCATGGCCGACAACCCAAGGTGAGTCACTTCAGAGCTTTTGGATGCAAGTGTTTCATTCTGAAGGAGGGCAAGTTGGATAAGTTCGAGTTTAGATGTTTGGATTGTATTTTCCTTGGTTATGCGATTCACTCTAGAGCATATCGTGTGCTCAACCTTGACACTAACCGAATCATGGAGACTTGCAAGGTAACCTTCAATGAGACACAACCATGTAGCTCTTCTGCTTTTGAGTGTGCAGGTGACGAGGAGATTGGAGCTAGGATCTTTGAGGATGAGCAAGATGGAGATGGAGATGAAGACGATGATGGAGGTGATGCTCCCGCGAGTGATCGTGTACGTGCTACTTCCACTACTACGATGGCGATCGAGGATGGACCATCCCCTACACCCACTACGACTGAGGCTGTTCGAGTGGAGGCTACTGCTGAGGGGGAGATTGTGTCTAGGCGAGAGGCTCCCCGACGTATACAAGTGGATCACCCACCGACGACGATCATTGGTGACCTTCATGAACGCACTACATGGTCGAGGTTAAGGAATACTTCTCATTTCGCTCACTCTGCTTTTGTTGCGTCGTTTGAGCCCAAAGATATTCAACACGCTTTGTCTGACGAGAATTGGGTGAATTCCATGCATGAGGAGTTGGAGAATTTTGAGAGGAACCAAGTCTGGGTGTTAGTTGATCCACCACCAAATTGCCGTCCCATAGGTACCAAGTGGGTGTGGAAGAACAAAGAGGGTGAGAATGGGATGGTTATGAGAAACAAGTCGAGGTTGGTGGCTCAGGGGTTCAACCAGAAAGAGGGCATAGAATATGAGGAGACATTTGCTCCTGTGGCCTGTTTGGAGGCAATTAGGATCCTTCTAGCCTTTGCCATGGCTAAAGGATTCAAGTTGTACCAAATGGATGTCAAGAGTGCTTTCTTGAATGGGGTGATTGAGAAAGAAGTGTATGTGAGGCAACCCCCGGGGTTTGAGAGCGAGAAATGCCCACAACGTGTATACAAACTCCAGAGAGCGCTCTATGGGTTGAAACAGGCACCTAGAGCTTGGTATGGCAGGTTGAGAGGGTTTTTGCTGAGTAAGGGGTTTGTGATGGACACAGTTGATAAGACCCTGTTTCTCCTTAAGCATGGGAATGACCTTTTGATTGTTCAGATATACGTGGATGACATAATCTTTGGTGGCTCTTCTCATGATCTTGTTGCCAGATTTGCAGATGACATGAGCAGGGAATTTGAGATGTCCATGTTGGTCGAGGCCGGACATACAGTTCAGTGTGTGTCTGTGCGATCGTTTTCAGGCTTCACCGAGGACTTCACATCGGCAGACCGTCAAGCGGATTTTCAGGTACTTGAATTACACTCCTAAGTTTGGTCTTTGGTATTCTGCCTCCTCGACACTCAGACTTCACGAGTACTCCGATGCTGATTTTGCTGGGTGTCGATTGGACCGCAAGTCTACCTCTGGGTGTTGTCAGTTCCTTGGTTCTTCTTTGGTCTCTTTGTCATCTCGCAAGCAATCCAGTGTTGCCCAGTCCACTACAGAGGCCGAGTATGTAGCTGCTGCTAGTTGTTATTCCCAGCTGCTTTGGATGACCTACACCATGGGTGATTTTGGTGAGGAGTGTGAAATGAACCGGGTTTCCAAACGAAACTGGTTTCATATTTTTCGGAGTTATAAATAATTAGTTATGAATTTTCAAAGGTTATAGGATGTATAAATTAATTTCCAAATTCATTTATAAATCAGAAAAGGATTTTAATTTTGAAAATAGCTGATGATGTCAGCATGACATCATCGTGACATCAACGTCACAGGTTAGTGGGCCTTAGTGGGCCGAAAGTGTTTGTGGGCTGAATTAGGCCCATTAGACTCAGCCTAGTGGGCCCGAAGAAACACCCTGGATTAAATTCCGAGTTCAGCGGATAAAAGAAAAGGGGCCGGCCACATGGGCTGTAATGGGCTACGGCCCATGCGTGGCCACTTTTGCATACGGCCGGAAAGTCCAGCGGTTCCCCCTGGACTCTGCTGGGACGCAGCGACACCCCACGCCACGCGTGCGTGCCTGAGCGCGCCCCGGCGCGCGGCCGGCGGCGATGGC
The DNA here is from genome assembly GCA_036936925.1 of Cenchrus fungigraminus. Taxonomy (NCBI): domain Eukaryota; kingdom Viridiplantae; phylum Streptophyta; class Magnoliopsida; order Poales; family Poaceae; genus Cenchrus; species Cenchrus fungigraminus. The sequence continues at coordinate 29,202,842 of CM072775.1, forward strand.
GTGCGGCGTTAGGCGGCCACAGCCGCTCCGGCGTTGGAGCAAGCAGGGCTTGGAGAACCGTAGGTGCACGAGGTCTCCCCGGCGCAGCCATAGCTCTGGGGTGGAGCTTCTGGGCGCGCACGAGGTGCGACGCGGCGGCGCCCTCGGCTGGCGGCGGCGACAGAGCGGCGCGGCGGATGGCGCAGGCAGCGATAGCGAAAAGCAAAGCAAGTGTGCACACGCTTGAACGAGAGCGTCTGCGCGGCACGGCCAACACCTGGGTGTGCTTGGCGAGGCACGCATGCGAGCACAGGCATGGCCTAGCTGCAACACGGCCGGTCGACGTGCGCGAGTCCTGGCAAACCGAGTCCGTGGCGCGGCTCCTTAGCAACAGCGGCAATGAACCCACACGGCGCGGTGGTGATGCTCATGGGGGTGAGCGACTCGGCACACGCGCACACACATACACGAGCGCGGCAGTGGGGTTAGTGCACACGCACGTACACGCGTGAGGCGCGGAGGCGACCGGCGGTGACATGGCGCGGCGCAGCGCGGCGAGGTGAGTTAGTGGCCGAAGGCCTGCCTGCTCGCGCTGGGGTGCACGGCGGCGACATAGGTAGGGGATCCAGCAAAGAAGACAGCGGCGCGAAGGCCGGACAGGGGCTGACCCAACGAGCTCAGAGCTCGGCGCACGGCGCGGAGGCCGGCGCGGAATGGCGTAGGGGCACACTCCCATTCAAGGTGAAGGGAAGAAGCAAGGGCGGATCGCTGGCTCACCGCGTGGCGAAGATGTAGGTGTAGCAGTGGAGTCCGCGGTGGTGAAGATCACGGCGGCGCGGCGAGGTGAGGCGGCAGCACGGTGTTCTCCTCTGCTCCGGCTTCTGCTCGTACGCGGACGGCCTCCTCCGGACCACGGGCGGCTCCGGTGTTGAATGCTTCAGCTCCGGCGTGGCGGCGCGACGGCGACGCGCCTCCCTTCTTCCTCCTTCCCCTCCACTTCTCTTTCCTCTTCTCTTCCCTCCCGACGGCGGAACAGAGGACCAAAAGGGGAGGATCCCCGATTGCGTGTTCCCTTAAAACAGGGGTCTCGCCCGGGGGTTTAGAGGCTCGAGCACGTCGAGGCAAGGGTAGAAGCGTCACGGCTGGGTCCCCATTAGCTTGCAGCGGTGCGGACGTCGACGTGGCAGAGCATGTGTGGCTAGCGGGCGTGCAAGCGCGTCACGGCGTGGGGTAAAAGGGGAAATAGCCCGGGTGGTGCACGGGCGCGGTCGCCTGGCTCGGCGTCCGTGCCACGGGCGCGGTCAGGGGCTTGTCCCCTGGCCGGGTGTGCGCGTGCACGCGTGAGGGCGCGGCGGCGGTGCGGGGCAGGGCGCGGCCTTGACCGGCCGAGATGAAGGAGACGACCGGCAGCGGGCCCACGCGTCAGCGAGTCCAGCACGAGGAAAAGGTGAAGATGGGCCGAGCTGGGCCGGTTTTGGCTGGGAAGGAAAAGGCTGGGGTGTTAGATGTTCACGGGCTAGAAGATGGGGGAGGTCTGTTGGACTTCGAAGATAGTTAGTTGGCCCATGTTAGTATAGGGTTTTGAATATAGTTTTGAATTAGGTTTAGACCATAGATTTGAATTTGAATACATTCAAATTCATAACACACTCAAATAAAACCAAATAAAATCCATAAACTCCAAATCACATACTTTACCATAATTTGAAATTATATTTTTATATTTTTGGTTTTATTTAAATAGGATTAAGGGAAGAGGCTAGAAAGGGTTTAAATTTAGGTGTCACATCGTCAATAAATAAAAGTTCAAATTTCCTCACATTCTCATAATTTAAATTTCAGGGATGTTACATTCTCCCACACCACCGGGAATCTCATCCTCGAGATTTAAGCTCCATCCTCTCCCTCGAACAAGTGAGGGAACTCTCTCCTGAGGTCGGCTTCTTTCTCCCAAGTTGCTTCTCGCTCGGTGTGGTGACTCCACAGCACTTTGCAGTAAGGAATGGTGGTCCTCCTGGTTTCCTTTGTTGCTCAGTCCAAGATCTTATTGGGGTACTCTGCATACTCCAGGGTGTTCTGCAGGTCTAATATCTCAACTGGTACTTGCTTTGCTTCCACCTCCTTCTCACTCTTTTCAACTGTGACACGTGGATCACGGGGTGTACAGCGGACATCTCCTCTGGTAGTGCGAGCCTGTAAGCGAGCTTCCCAACTCTCTGAGTGATCCGGTACGGTCCCACGTACCTCGGGGCAAGCTTCCCCTTCACAGCAAACCTCTTGGTTCCTCTCATCGGGGACACCTTCAGGTAGACGAAGTCACCCACCTCGAACGACAAGTCTCTCCTGTGTCGGTTGGCGTAGCTCTTCTGTCTGCTCTAGGCAATCTTTAGGTTGTCTCGAACCTTCTCCACTTTCTCCTCAGCTTCCTGGATAGCATCTGCCCCAAAGACCATTCTTTCTCCTACCTCTGACCACATCAAGGGTGTCCTGCACTTCCTCCCGTAGAGTGCCTCGAAAGGTGCCATCTTGAGACTTGCTTGGAAGCTGTTGTTGTACGAGAACTCTGCATAGGCTAAACTGCTCTCCCAATCTATGCCGTAGGTCAAAGCGCAAGCTCTCAGCATATCCTCCAACACTTGGTTTACTCTCTCGGTTTGCCCGTCTGTCTGAGGGTGAAAAGCTGTGCTGTAGCTGAGTGTGGTCCCCATTCTATCGTGAAAACTCTGCCAGAACCTTGCTATGAACTGGGACCCTCTGTCAGACACTATGCTCCTCGGTGCTCCGTGTAGCCTGAGTATGTGGTCCACGTACAAGTCTGCCAACTGGTCTGTCGTGTAGCGGATCTTCACTGGTACAAAGTGAGCAACCTTTGTCAGCCGGTCCACTATGACCCAAACAGAATCGTTGCCTTTCTGTGTCCTGGGTAGTCCCACCACAAAGTCCATGGATGTGTCATCCCACTACCACTGAGGAATTTCCAAGGGCTTCAGCAGTCCTGCTGGTTTCTGGTGCTCAATCTTTACTCTGCTGCAGGTGTCACAACAAGCCACGTAGTAGGCTATGTCCTTCTTCATATCCTTCCACCAGAACCTCTGTTTCAAATCTTGGTACATCTTTGTGCTTCCTGGGTGAATAGAGTACCTCGAATCATGGGCTTCTCTCAGAATTTGTTCCCGTATCTCCTTGCTCTTCGGCACACAGATCTGATCCTTCAGCCACACCGTGCCTTGCTTGTCGACACGGTAATCCTCAGCTCTTCCTTTCTCCATCAGCTCCTTGAGCTCCCAAATCTCGGAACAACCTATTTGAGCTTCCCGAATCCTGCCTTCCAAGTCGTAGGTCACTTGCAGTGCGTTGAGTTGTCCCTGCTCCACAATCTCAACCTGAAGCTGCTCTAGCTCGTCGTGAAGTGCAGGCTGCTCCTGCCTTACCATCAGGTTGTTGTGATAGGACTTTCTGCTCAGTGCATCTGCCACAACGTTTGCCTTGCCAGGATGGTAGTGAATCTCCAGATTGTAGTCCTTGATCAGCTCTAACCACCTCCTTTGTCTCATGTTCAACTCCGACTGAGTAAAGAAGTACTTCAGACTCTTGTGATCGGTGTACAGCTCACACTTGTTACTGATCAGGTAGTGTCTCCAAATCTTCAGAGCGTGAACGATTGCTGCCAGCTCCAAGTCGTGAGTGGGGTAGTTCTCTTCATGCTTCTTGAGCTGCCTCGACGCGTAAGCAACAACTTTGCCCTCCTGCATCAGCACACATCCCAAACCTTGCTTCGAGGCATCACTGTACACCACGAAATCCTTCTTGATATCTGGCAGGGTAAGAATCAGAGCTGTCGTGAGCCTCTTCTTCAACTCCTGGAAACTCTTCTCACAGGCATCTGACCACACAAACTTCTTGTCGTTCTTCAATAGCTCTGTCATTGGCTTTGCTATCTTGGAGAAGTTTTCTATGAATCTCCTGTAGTAACCTGCCAACCCGAGAAAGCTCCGAATATCTGTCACTGTGAGCGGCTGCTCCCACTTGGTAACTGCTTCCACTTTCGAAGGGTCGACTACAACTCCTTCTGCTGACAACTCGTGACCCAAGAAAGCAACTTCCTCCATCCAGAACTCACACTTGCTGAACTTTGCGTACAACTACTGCTGTCTCAGCCTCTCCATCACAATCCAAAGGTGCTCTTCGTGATCTTCTGCTGTCTCTGAGAAGATTAGAATATCATCTATGAACACCACCACAAACTTGTCCAGCTCTTCCATGAAGACCTTGTTCATCATGTTCATGAAGTAGGCAGGTGCGTTGATCAGTCTGAAGGAAACCACTACAAACTCGTACAAGCCGTACCGAGTCGTGAAAGCTGTCTTCGGGATATCTTGGTCCCGAATCTTCATCTGGTAGTAGCCTGACCTCAAGTCAATCTTGGAAAAGAACTTTGCCTTCCGCAGCCTGTCTAGCAAGTCGTCAATCCTGGGCAAAGGATATCTGTTCTTGATTGTCATCGAGTTGAGGGTCCGGTAGTCTACACACATCCTCTTAGTGCCATCCTTCTTGTCCACAAACAGAAGTGGCGAACCCCAAGGTGAGGCACTCGGTCGAATAAACCCTTGCTCTTGCAGTTTCTTGAGTTGCTTCTTCAGCTCATCGAGTTCATCCGCGGACATCCTGTAGGGGCTCTTGGCCACTGGTCCAGCTCCTGGCATCAGCTCAATCACAAACTTAATATCCCGATCTGGCGGTAGCTCGGTCAACTCCTTAGGAAACACGTCGGGGTACTCCCTCACCACTGGAATTTCCTCCATACTCATTCCTTTCATGTTGCACAACATCGGCGTCGTTCTCTGGCCCTGTGGCTTGATCAACACTCTGGCTCCGCTGGGGTGCTCCAACTGCACGTACACTGGGTTGCAGTTCACCAACCCTTTGTGCTGGGCTAACCACTCCATCCTAAGTATCACGTCGATCCCGGTCGACTCCAGGACTGTCAAGTCTGCCACAAACAACTGCTTCTCGAACACCATGTTCACTCCTCTACACTCCAGCGTACTCCGCTTCTCACCTAGCGGAGAACTAGTAACTATAGGCCGTGGTTTGGCCTTAGTTGGTAATGACCTTTCCTTTACGAACTTGGTAGAAATGTACGAAAACTGAGCATCGATGTCAAACAGAACAGTAGCCATAACTGAATCGACTAAAAACTCACCGAGAGCCACGTCTGGTGCTGCGGCTGCCTCCTCTGCGGTCAGGTGGTTCAGTCTGCCTCGAGTGGGTGGTGGAGTGCTCTTCTGCTAGTTCTGCTGGGGCTGTCCTCCTGGAACTGGTGCCTTCGCCGGGGTCTGGTACTGAGTGTTCCTGTTCTGACCTCCCTATTGAAGCTTCTGGGGGCATACGTTGGACTTGTGGCCTAGCTGACGGTAGTGGCAGCAGGTGATCTATGAGCTGTCGTAGGCTGGTGGCTGCTGCGGCCTGGGCTTCCACTGACTCAAACCTCCACTACCTCCGGGGTGACCTCTGCCCTGCTGAGAGAACTGAGTCTGCTGCTGCTGCGGGTACGGGTGCTACCTCTGAGGTGAGTGCTGTGGCGGCGCTGACCTCTGTCGCTGGTGTGAACCTGAGTGCCCTGCACGGTCTGCACGCTGCCTCTTCTCTCCTCGGACCTCCACGTAGTCCAACCTCGACTTCTCCACTACCAAAGCCTTGCCCACCAGGGCGTGAAGAGTAGCACAGTCGTGAGCAGCCAGGTGGTGCGCCATCCCTCTATGGAGTCCCTTGCGGTACCAGTACATCTTCTTCTTCTCGGTGTTGGAGTCATCTGGGGCGTACCGCATCAGCTCCTGGAAGCGGTTGGTGTACTCCTGCACTGACATTTGTCCCATCTTCTGGTGCCTGAACTCGTCTGCCTTCCTATCCATCACTACCTCTGGGATGTGGAACTCCCTGAAAGCCTCCACAAACTCCTCCCACGTGATGTGGGTCGGGTCCGCGTGTGAGTCACAATAGCTATCCCACCAAGCTCTTGCGGTGCCGACCAGCTAGTGCGCGGCAACCGACACACACTCCTCCTCTGTAAGGTCTGTAAGCTCCAACTTCTTCTCGATCTCCCTCAACCAGTTGTCGGCCACAAGCGGGTCTGGTGAGTTGTCAAAGGTCGGTGGGCGCAGCTTGGAGAAACCCTCCACTCTCTTCTGCAAGCTCTCGGGCTGGTCCCTGAAGTTCCTCCGGTTGTTGTTGTTGTTCTGGGCCACTGCGTTGGCGATCGTCTGCATCAGCTGGGTCTGAAGTGCTATCACTGCTGCCAGGTTGGGCGGTGGTGCCGGCTGCTCTGGTGCCTGCTCTGGTTCGGGCTCAGCCTCCTCCTCGGGCTCCTCGACCTCCTCTGGGTCAACTGGTGCTCGGCCTCCTCGACCTCCTCGCCCTCCGCGGTGTCCACCACGGTGTCCGCCACGTGGGGCACGGCCTCCACGGCGGCCACGACCTCGACCTCCAGCGGGGAGAGGGACGTCCTCCCTGGCAGCCTTCTCGAAATGGCATAGGAGCCGTCCCGACCTCCTCACCCCTGACATCTGTTCCAAGAATTTGAGATCGTGAGAAACGAGTTGTCGGAAATTTAACTTTAAGGTACTTTAACATATAAGGAGTATCTAGCTAACAACAAGCAATTTCACACAAGCATATAAGAAGCATAAACTCTGGCAAAAAGATCGATAACTCCAATCACTCATGCAAGATCACCATACAAAAGGTGTGTATCTCGAGACCTACTCCACAACCTTCGAGATTACGCAGAAGCATGAGAACTACTACGAGATACATATAGGCTGGTCAACTAAACATGGACATCATGAAGAACTCCACTCTATCTGACTACAGGATCATCCCCTCAAGGTGCCTGCCTCTGAACTACAGCTGGTGAGTACGGTGGTGACACTGTCTTCGGACTGGGTGGAACTGAGTAGAACGGCGGGTCGTTCACTCCTGGGTAGTCCGGGATCTCGATCTCTGGTAGGTTGAAGTAGTCTGCCAAGCTCCTCAAAGCTCTGTTCATCTCCGGTGTGTCGGTACTGCCTCTCGGGTAGGGTGGCTGTGCTGGAAGCTGGGTAGGTGGTAGCTCGAACGTCTCCGTCCTCAACTTGGGCCTCTTCTGTGGTGGTACCAACTCTGCAACCTCTCTGAGCTCTGTCACACGCCTCAGGTTTGTGTCCCTCCACGCTGAGCTGGTCCGACTGTGTCCTGTGCCTCGTACACTCTGCCTCCTAAGTGCCACAGGTGGTTGTAGTTCTGTGTCAGCCTCTCCTCGTGTCCCCACAGTCTCAACTGGTAGTCAGTGCAAGCTGCCCCAAGTGACTCCACCAGGTACTCCTTCTCTCGCAGTCTCAACCTCTCCTCTCTGGCTGCTGTCTCCGACTCTCTCAGAGCAGTCTGTGTCTCCTCCAGTCTTGCTCTCAAGGTAGCGATCTCTAGGGCATCCCTCTCTATACTAGCTCTGGCAGCTGCGAGTCCCCACTCTGTGATCTGTATGTTCCTCCTGTGTGCCTCGTTGAGAAAGAACTCCAAGTGGTTGTTCTCTCTCTCCAGGTGGGCGTTCCGTCCCAAGGTGTCGTCCCACTTCTGCCTCAGAAACACTACCTCTGAATCGGCCCAGTAGAGTGCCTGGTCTTGAGCTTGAATGAACTTGCTGGCCAACTGCTCCTTCTCGTCCTTGCCCTCTGTGTTCTCCTTGGTGTAAGCTGTCTCGTCCTTGTGCCACCTGCTGTGGTCGTACACTACTGTCGATAGGACTCCAAAGGGTGTATCCTTCAACCTCTGCTCCAACTGTCGACACACTTTCTTCAGCGCGAGCCTAGCACAACACTGGTGAGCCTCCAGTGTGGAGTTGTCGAAACACGAGACCTTGACCTCTGAGAACTCTGGTACACGGGGGTCTGCAGGTATCTTCAGGGTCAGCTCTGTCGGTGACTGGTCCACGGCTGCAGTGGTGCGTCCCTCGTAGAACACCTCACTTGTCTCCACTCCAGCGGTCTCCAAACAGTTCTTGAGGATCTTGCAGAACCCTCCGGCCCACTGGCCGTCGGTCTTGAGGGGGATCCACGTCAGCTGGTCCATCTGCACGTTGTTAGGGAAGTAAGTAAGAGTTAGTAATGTTAATCAAGGTAATATATAGTAAAGATCAAGGTACTTACATAAAATTTCATGGATTGTATATAAAGCACAAGGTGTATGGCTTTCCTATACTATCATCTGTTCCTAGGCTCGTCCTACAGTCAAGTACGGCTCTGATACCAACTGAAACGAACCGGGTTTCCAAAGAATGGAACCCGATCCCTGCACCTCTGTGATAGTCCCAGGAGGCTATCACATGCAAATCCCTGTCTCAGAAAGTAAAGAATAACCGTACAATAGAAGGTAATACATGAAGGTCCACATAATAATATTATAATAATTAAGCATCTGTGTACATCATTTCGACACATGCCGGGTACAAGTCCAACGGGACTGAATCAAACAGAGTAAACATCGACGCAACGGCTCTCATGTAGCGAAGTAGACTCCATATCCGCAGGCAACTCGAGTGTAGGGCGAGCCTCAGTCCTCCCATCCATCGTGCTCAAAGTCGTAGTCCGGCTCCTGGTCTGAAAACCCGTCATCTAATCGATAAGCGAGTAGGTCATGTCAGCTTCCCAACAAAGAGCATAAGCAAAAGAGAATAATTCTAATATGCATGAGTAATCCTATTTATGGCTGTAGAAGGTTTGCAAGTAGCGGTAGCAACATCAAGGTAAGCAGAATAGCCGAGAGGTCGCCATCTCCGAGGAGATCCACCCCTCCGAGGACAACGCCTCCGGGGTCAACACCCCAACAAGGAAAGAACACCAAATACTGGATCTCAACCAAGATACAGCTTCCCACTCTCATCTGCGACGTGGGGTCACCAACTCCTATCCCCATGTCTCAACGGCACGAAGCCGGGCTCACACACACAGGGGAGAGAAAGCAGCACAAAGAATACTAGCCAGGCGAGAGATCGAAAGGGTTGTCCATACCAGTGGACACAGACTATAGCTATAGGTTTAACACTCTGGAGAGGTTGTACAACTGGACCCGCCGGATAGGGCAGAAACGGATGCCTCCGATCCACATCCCTACCTAACGGCCGGAGACCTAGCAGTGGGTGGCACTCTCCTGCCTCTCCAAGCTTGACTCATCCTAAACTGGAGCGCGAAACTTGCCAGCAGGGCCTCAGAGCTGTGAGACCATCCCCGAAGAAGCCAGGGCGACGTCTACTCGGGGGGTATAACCCGTCCCCCTCACACAACCACACCGGTCCGCCTACAAGCTGAGTGCCAACCACCAACTAGTTCTCGGACCGAACCCCGCCCATACGTGAGGGAACGGTTTGTACGAAAAATAGCCCAAAGATCAAGGTCACACAGTTGATCGGTCCTTAATTGCAAGAGCGAGCACTCACCAACTCTAACCGTCTGACATGCTGCTAGGGCAAGAGGCCAGGTCACATCTCCCCTAGACAGGCGTTCACAAGTAACCAAAGCGGCTTGCTCCCGCGGTAACACGTTAAGGATACACACTCACCCAAAACACATGCAAGAGTTCCGAGGTATCCCAACCTCGGTCCAAACCTGAGATCCATCCATAACTAAGGGTAAAATATATGGATGAATAAGCCGGGAACTAGCTAGGGGTCTGTAGCTAGTTCCAAAAGTAGGTATTCTAAGGACAGGATAAACAATTCCAAGGCATTGCTAATCAATTGTCTATGCAATTTAAAAACATGCATCAAAAGTAATTAAGCACTAGCATCTAAAGTATGCATAGGATCTAAATGGTTGGGAGTGATATGACACCTAGCTGGTGTCCTTAGTCCTGGTCTGGGTTGATGTCAGGGTCGTAGGCCTCCTCCGGGTCGTAGCTCGGGTCTGTGCAGCACGAGATACGAGACGCTAAATTACCGGTAATCAACTAAGCATAAATCCAAAGAAACCCAATTTTAAAAGATCCAAACAGAACCAAACTACCTACAAATAGCACCGTCTCATTTTTAGAAAAATATAGAAACTGGTTTCATATTTTTCAGAGTTATAAATAATTAGTTATGAATTTTCAAAGGTTATAGGATTTATAAATTAATTTCCAAATTCATTTATAAATCAGAAAAAGATTTTAATTTTGAAAATAGCTGATGACGTCAGCATGACGTCATCGTGACGTCAACGTCACAGGTTAGTGGGCCTTTGAAGGACCGGAACGGCGAACCAGAGAGGGGGGAGTGAATGGGAGCCGATAAAAATTCTACTCAAGAATTCGGCCTATGAACCCAAAATCACTCGGACACCTCCGCAAACTTCTCTTGCCAAATCCACGTAGCCACTAGAGTGCTACTGGACCTAGGAGCAAGATCCAACCAACAGCAACTCAAGACACAGCGGAAAACAACTCGAAACACCTGCTGGCAACCAAAACCGGTCAGGCCGGTTTCTGAAACCGGTCAGACCGACCTTCTGGGACTTAGCCTCTTACAGGCAGGGGAAACCGGTCAGGCCGGTTTGGCAAACCGGTCAGGTCGGTTTTGTCCAGGAAATCCCCAAAAGACCTTCGAGACCCAACCTGGCCAAAACACCTCAAGAACCCTTCAACCCTTGAACAAGAAAAGCCATAGCATGAACGAGACTCTCCTGTTCAGAAACTCCTCTCGACAGCCCACAGGGGCCAAACCGGTCAGACCGGTTTGGGAAACCGGTCAGACCGGTTTTGCCCAGGCAGTCGGGAAGAACTCAGCCCGCGGGAAAAACCCAAACTTCACCTCGATCGATCTCCCAATTCGTTCCACGGATTCAAGTGAGACTTTGGGGATAGCTGGGGTACCTCGTGGGCTACCTTTGGCTAGAAGCCCGGTCCCCAAAACCTACCCAAACAAGAGGAATCGGAAGTCAACCCTCAAGAACACCTTCCCAAGAACTCCACCGAAAACCACCAAATCGAAGCCGTTTCGGAGGGTTTGTTGGAGCAAGATCACCAAGCAAAGAGACACAAGGTCCTCATATGTGACATCCAACAAGAATCCCTCAAAGAAACGCTCCCAAATCTTCTCCACGGAAATTCCAAGAAAAGGCTCCGAAAATCACCAAAAAGGAAAAACGGGAAGAACACAAACAAGCTTTGAGGAACCACGCCGAATCATCTATACATACCAAAGAGGTTCATACAAGGTCTAGCTTGCCGCCCGATCATCCTTCCCTCTCACAAGATCTCACCATGAAGCTCTCAAGCTAGTCCTAAGAAAATCCTAAGGAAAATAGGAAGGGAAAATAGGAAAGCAAATGAGCTAGGGTTCCAAGAGATGGCTGCCATCCTCTCACCACTTGGGTTATATGGAGGCAACCGAAAGACGAAAATACCCCTAAAGCCTAAACTAGGATACACGCCCACCAAGGGCACTTTGGGAATTTGTCTTCGTAACACCATCGGACGGATGCCCGGCGACCGCACTTCGCTTAGCCTCGACGCAAGCCTTGCGATCCCGACGTGTGTCCTCCGCTTCCAAGCTTCCGGCGCCCTGCGACCCCAAACCGGTCAGACCGGTTTCCCAAACCGGTCAGACTGGTTTTGGCCTGACAGCCACGCCCGGTCTTCGGCCTCGGTTTTGTGGCTCAGCCGAGTAACCCGGTGGTTTTCTGGTGAACCACCGCAAACCCCGCGAACTTGATGTAGCCTCCGCCAATCACCACTTATGACTCGGCTCCCACGAAGTCCCGGCTCGACCTTGGTTTTGAGGCTCAACCAAGAAACCGTCCACGACTTCATCTTGCCGTTCTTGCCACCATGCGGCCCGCACTTGACCCCGCTGGCCACCGGGTCCCTCGAACCAAGCCTACTTGTCTTCTCCACACCTGGAGGCCTCACCGGCAACGACTCTTCGCGCTTGTTCATCACCTGCACCTGCACCAGTCAAGCCGCAACCTGCACCTGCAATACTTAGCCAAGAGTCAGTCCACACAACGTTGTCAATCACTCATCACACCAGGAAGCGACCATCCACCGGTCCTCGAACCACACATGATCCTCAATCTCCCCCTTGATGAGTGCATTGACAACACACACATTTGGTAACCAAGAGAAAAGGAAAAGAAAAGAAACGACTAAACGAAAACTCAAACAAGCGATCGAAAGCCAAACAAAGGCAAAGAGCAAGATCACTTGAAAGAGGAAAGACTCGGTCCCCTTAGGCAAGGGCAACGGCTCGACACAACCGAGTCAAAAACAAGCTCAATCAAAGAGCACAAACCACCAAAGCAACCACGAGCTCCCCCTGCACATATGCATACTCCCCCTGGACATGTGCCAACCCTAGGCACAAACCAGTCAGACCGGTTTCCCAAACCGGTCAGGCCGGTTCCACCAAACCGGTCAGGCCGGTTCCCAAAACCGGTCAGGCCGGTTTAACTCAGCAGAAACACCCCCCAAAAGCCAAAAATGCAAAAGAAATGCACAAGCTCCCCCTTGACCATTGGGATAGGTTCTATGGATGCAATGCAACTTTTCTCAGCCGTTCTTTCTCCCCCTTGTTGCCAATGCATGAATCAAGGCTCAAATTTTGAAAAGATGCAACTAGAGCTTCTCAAATAGACAAAATTCAACAAAGGATGCTACACATGTCCAAATGAGCAAGTTAGATACTCTATAGCTTCGTAATGACATCAACTTCATGATCACTAAGTTTCACAACCATTGGACGAAGCTAAGATAGAATTGAGCAATTTTGCGAAAAATCACGCTCTCATGAGCAAAGTCCTAAACATGAGCAAAACATGTCAAAATGGCAAAGCCACACAAACTTCATGCTAGGACAACCATTCTAAGCATAAGACCATCATAAACACCCACAAGCACCTCATGTCATGTCAAAGCATACCGAGCCATGTGCTTACTTCTATGTATGAGACTTCTCATTGGTAAGCAACATGCAACGGTTTAGCACCCAAAAGCAAGTAAATTAAGCACATATGACATGGGAGCACATTTTCCAAGCAATTTACATTTCATTTTCAGATTTATAATTGGTACATGAAATGTCTTTGCGACAAAAAGGAACTTATGCCCCTCCACAAGATCAAGCATGGGGGCTAAACATTCATGATGGCAAATGAGCCTTTGGCCCCATATGATCAAAATAAGCTATCCAACCACAAATTAAGCATAGCCAAGCCACAAAAACATGTCAAGATCATGTAAAGGCATTTACTCACAAGAGAGCATACATATGAAATTTTTCAAAAACATAGCCATCAACCATGGATACAAACCAAGATTATCAAGAGCTAAGCCAAACTAACCATAGCTTACCAAATTAGCTCACAAAGACATATATATCATTCCATGGTGAACAATGTATATAGGAGAAGCCTTTCCTAAACAATGCATATGATACAAAATGCATGCGACCTAAGATACAAAGATGCATATACATCATGTTACATATGCCATGCCAAATGCAAGAAATGCACAAAGGAAAGTTATACATATGTTACAAAGGAGCTCCCACACGCCAACTCAAGAAATTAAACAAACACCAAGCTCCCCCCGCAAACGAGTGAAAGTTGCTTGATCTAGGGGTTTGGTGAAAATATCGGCTAGTTGGTCATGTGTGGGTACATGGATCAAAGCTATCTTCCATTTCTCTACGTTGTCTCTCAAGAAATGATACCTCACTTCTATGTGCTTGGTTTTGGAATGGAGCACTGGGTTCTTTGCAACGCTTATGGCACTGGTGCTATCACATTGAAGTGGAACATGGGTATACTCCTCACCAAAGTCACTCATGGTGTATGTGATCCAAAGGAGCTGAGAGCAACAACTAGCTGCAGCCACATACTCTGCCTCGGTAGTGGATTGAGCAACACTCTACTGTTTGCGGGAAGACCAAGACACCAAAGAAGAACACAAGAACTGGCAAGTCCCAGAAGTGGACTTCCTATCCAACCGACACCCGGCAAAATCCGCGTCTGAAAATCCATGAAGCGCCAAAGAAGAAGACGCAGAGTACCAAAGGCCGAAGTCGGGAGTGTGTCGCAAATACCTGAAAATGCGCTTGACTGCTTGCCGATGCGAAGTCCTCGGAGACGCTTGAAAACGAGCGCACAGACATACCGAGAATTGGATGTCCGGCCTCGTCGCCGTCAAGTAGAGGAGCGACCCGATCATGCTCCGGTACTCCTTCTGGTCCACGTGTTCACCTTCCTCGTCCGCATCAAGAGTTGTAGTCGTACTCATAGGCATCGCCATGGCCTTGGAGTCCTCCATCTTGAACTTCCTCATAATGTCCCTGGTGTACTTAGCTTGGTGCACAAATGTTCCTTCCTTTGATTGCTTGATTTGTAGCCCGAGGAAGAACTGCAACTCGCCCATCATGCTCATCTCAAATTCCCTGCTCATGTCTTCTGCAAACCTTGCAACAAGAGAGTTAGACGAGCCACCAAAGACAATATCATCCACGTATACCTGCACAATCAGGATATCTCTGCCCTGCCTGAGGAGAAACAAGGTCTGGTCGACCTTCCCCATCTTAAACCCTCTCTCAAACAGGAACACCCTCAGCCTACCATACCAAGCTCTAGGCACCTGTTTCAACCCATACAGCGCCTTCCTCAACTTGTACACCCGGTGGGGGTACTTCTCACTCTCAAACCCCGGTGGTTGCCTCACAAACACCTCTTCCAACAACACACCGTTCAGGAAAGCACTCTTCACATCCATCTGGTACAACTTGAACCCTTTAGCCACGGAAAAGGCTAGAAGGATCCTGATCGCCTCCAAACGAGCTACAGGAGCAAAAGTCTCCTCGTAGTCGATCCCCTCTTTCTGACTATATCCCTGAGCAACAAGTCTCGACTTGTTCCTCACCACTTCTCCTTTCTCTACCTCTTTATTTTTCCACACCCATTTTGTCCCAATCGGCTTACACCTTGGGGGAGGATCAACCAACACCCAAACTTGGTTCCTCTCAAAATTCTCCAACTCCTCATGCATCGAATTAACCCAATTATGATCAGATAACGCGTGTCCAATGTCTTTGGGCTCAAAGGTGGCAACAAAAGCTGCATGAGCGAAATGAGAATTGTTCCGAACCCTCGACCGTGTAGTACGTTCATTCATGTCACCGATGATTCTCGAAGCTGGGTGATCCACTTGCACTCGCCGGGGAGGTTCTCGCCTTGATGCTACCTCCCCCTCAACAGTAGCTTCGCCTTGATCTGGGTTTGTCGTTGTAGGTGTGGGAGAGGGTACGTTCTCGATCGTCGTCGAAGTAGTAGGTACATGTTCAGCCGCGGGCACCACACCGCCATCTTCATCATCTCCATGTTCATGCTCCTCCTCCTAAAAGATCTCCTCGCCAAGTTCGTCATCACCTGCACACTCAGGGATTTTCGTGTCATTTTCGGAGCTATTTTTGGGGAGTTTCGTTCTTCGCTCCATTCAGGGATTTGAGGGCGTTTTCCTTCGGATTTCTTTGAGGGGATCATGGGTGGATGCCTTGCGCATCTTTGTGTGTGATCTTGACCCCTCAAATGCCGGGGAAAGCCTTCGATTCTTGAGTTTTTGGCTGGAGTTCGAGTTCTTGGTGGTGGTTCGTGTGATCCGCGATTCCCGGCGATTTAGTGGCTTAGAGGTCGAGATTTTTGGGGCATAGCTTCCTCTTTTGTTGCTTATCATCTCCCCCAAATCTTGTCTCAAGAGCTTTTGGCGTTTGGGAGATCCGGTGATCGATTTATAGAGTTGACTTCGCGAGCTCGAGCACGACTTGCTCTGTCCGGGGCTAGCGAACAGTCCGCAAGGACCCCGCGGACAGTCCGCGCGCCTAGGGTTCGTCGCGTGTTCGTTGTCTGTTCTTGTGAACTCGCGTTTTGATCTGTTGTGGCGCTAGGGTTTTATTGCAAGGTGTTTGCGGACAGTCCGCGTGTAACTCACAGACAGTCCGCGTGGTGGAGATTTGGTCTGGGGTGGAGCTGAGTTTGTTTGGGGTTTCCAGCGAGCTTGGCGGACAGTCCGCACAGGCTTCACGGACGGTCCGCGACACTGGCGAACAGTCCGCTTGCCCTCTTCGGACAGTCCGAATTTTGGGGTGCATCTCTGGTGGTTCTGCTGCTTATTTCGGACAGTCCGAGCCATACTTGCGGACAGTCCACCGTACCCTAGTGGACGGTCCGCCCGTACTGCATGGACAGTCCGCGCCTGGCGTTTCCAGAATTTGCCAAGTGCTTTGATTCTTGTCTTGTGCTTCCGCGGTTTGCTTCTAGGGGTGTCTCTTGTTCTTGTGGGCTTGTTTGTGCATTGTCTTGAGATTCTTTGGTGTGTGCAAGAACTCGGAGTAGCAATCGGGGTATAGGCCGAGTTCAACCTTCGGGAAGAATTTTTATCGGCTCCCATTCACTCCCCCCTCTCTGGTCGCCCTATTCGTTCCTTCAATTTTTCATAGATCTTGGTTGCATATATGCTGACTAACCCCTGCAGTAAAATTGTCAAATTTGAATGGGTAAGTCATTGAGCTAAATTCAAATGGGAAGGCAAGTTAAGGTGTCAGATTCATGTTGCACAACATACAAAGGTGGCACATATGACCTCTCAAGGGTCCAAGGTAAGTATATTCCCCTTTGTGTATGAAGTGTAACCTTGGTCTAACCCTTTCGAGCAAATGACATGGTGACAATAAAATAAAATAAAAACACCAAAAATATTTGAATTTGAATAAAGGCTCTATGGTTCTCAAACCAGTAGAGTCCACCTTTTGTTTCCATCTTTTGTTTGAAGAACAAGCACCAGGTTCAACCATCAGTGTGGGGGAGTTCTCTCAAGCTCATCATCACATCTCCACTAGAGAACTCCCACACAGGCGCTGCACAACATCGACTACGCCTTATGGTCAACCGAATCACCACTGGTCTTCCTTGAAAAGAACATGTTTTTAGGATAAGTTGTCCTTCGGGTATTTTTGGTCGTTAACCTTTCAGGTGGAGATTGAAAAGAACGATAATGGGTGACATCTAAGAACATGTGAGCTACATTAGCTACACCACCTCGGTAAGTTTTGGTGAGAGAACATTTACAAAAGGGAGCTTGATCTCCACACACTTGAGTTTTGTTGCCTAGCAATGCAAACTTCAAGTGTGGGGGAGGTATGTGAGAATCCTGAGTAAAGTTCCTCCTCTACCAAATCTTAGCCTGATGTGAAGATGATGTAATCTCTTGCATCTTGCCCACTAGCTAGGTAAGTCCTGCTTTTGACATTAAACAAAGCCCTTCCGGGAGGTTGCCCGTGGTTCACCGCCTTTTGCTCATGCTTATGTCCCTTTTTGATATTAGCTTGATCATGCTTTCATGCTTCCTTTATCTTTGTTCTTATGCTCTGGTTTGAATGTATGTTGCAACATACCTTCATAGGCTGTTTTAAATTAAGCATGGTTCTTAGGTTAAAATTGTCTTCTTCAGTCAAAACAAGGCATGGTGTCGAGTTTTGATTGATGAACCTCAGAGTTATATTTTTCATAGATCTTGGTTGCATATATGCTGACTAACCCCTGCAGTAAAATTGTCAAATTTGAATGGGTAAGTCATTGAGCTAAATTCAAATGGGAAGGCAAGTTAAGGTGTCAGATTCATGTTGCACAACATACAAAGGTGGCACATATGACCTCTCAAGGGTCCAAGGTAAGTATATTCCCCTTTGTGTATGAAGTGTAACCTTGGTCTAACCCTTTCGAGCAAATGACATGGTGACAATAAAATAAAATAAAAACACCAAAAATATTTGAATTTGAATAAAGGCTCTATGGTTCTCAAACCAGTAGAGTCCACCTTTTGTTTCCATCTTTTGTTTGAAGAACAAGCACCAGGTTCAACCACCAGTGTGGGGGAGTTCTCTCAAGCTCATCATCACATCTCCACTAGAGAACTCCCACACAGGCACTGCACAACATCGACTACGCCTTATGGTCAACCGAATCACCACAAGTCTTCCTTGACCTCTTATCCTTCAGAAGTAATGGTCTGTGCACCCTCTATCTCACTCTCCATTATCGATGAGGTTGATTGAATTTCAATTCCTATCCTTCATATCAAACTCAAAGTATTGTGCTTCTCTTGCTCTACATGATTCCTGTGGTTGGCTTGCATATGCTTTATTCCTTACTTATCATCTTGATGCTTGTGAACAAATATCGTTATAGGCTGGCTACTCATGCTCATCTAAGTAGTTGGCATTTGTGATATGGTTTGATGATATGATCTTCGCTCTAAATGATTGAGCGCTTGGGAATTTTATTTGAAATCATAAAAACCTTTTGCAAGGCTCCTCTTTGATATGCCACCGTCCTACCAAAGCCATATGATTTTTTTAGTTGAAAACCTTATACTCATATGCTGCTTGTCATTGCATTGAGCTTTGTCAAATTCTGTGACCCTTGTGAGAATTCTTTTCATTACTCTCATGATCAAGATTCATGTGCACACCACCATTTCCCCCTTGCTATGCTTCTACATTGGAAGTTAGCATTGTACCATTCGTCCATTCCACCAAATAAAGCTCCATACATTGTTCCATGATTTATCCCTCTCCAAATATCTCCAAAAGAGACTGGGCTATACAAAAAGAAAAAAAAGAGAAAAGACATGCTCAAAAAGCATGATGAAAAAAAAGAGAAAAAAAAGAAAGAGAGATAGCCCATGTCTCAGTAATTTCAAAAAGGAGAGAGGAGAAAATCATGCAAAAAGGAGTCCCAAAACTTAGATGGTAATAACTAGTACCTATTCCGGGGCTAGTGTCCACCTTACCATCACCCAGCTCTCATCATATATGGTAATATCTAGCACCCATTCCGGGCCTAGTATCCACCTTACCATACTCATCATATTCATACTCGTGCACATCTTGATATGATTGTGTGATTTGATTTTCTCTGTGGATCCAGTGTTTGACTTTGCAATACATGTGATGCAAGTATGCCTTATCATTCATATCCTACCTTGAGCTCCACAGAAGCCATCATTAGACGTAGGATGAATAAAGGCAATCTAATGCCTTGGTGAGGATACATACACATTGAGTAATACTAGAGAATCAAATGAGGAACTAAGCAAGGTTTGTTTTGAAAACTTATTGCAAAACCCCAAGTTGCTTGACATGATGAGCATGAGTGATTTGATTCATGATTGTTCCATTCCTCAACTACCCAAGATGGCATGATAGACACTTCACAGAGTTCACAGGTACAAGGTATGGTTTGGAATATCTCTTATGCTTGCTTCATACCTTTGGACATCATGTCTCACCTTGATCTTGTTCTTCCCTTCACTCGGGACGAGCAAAGGTCATGTGTGGGGGTATTTGTTGACGGCTGTTATCCACTCATTTCATAACCGTCAACATGTACATTTTGGCATGAGAAATGTTCACCAACACTAGAATAGGGCTTAAACTAATCATTTCCACAAGTGTTGGTGATTATGCAAATACAAGCAATTAGCACTAAAAAGAGGAGCAAAAGCACATGTCTTTGATCCATGTACTTCAAGCTCAGCCAATGAGGGGTTGCCACCTAGGACTCCCTTGAATCCATAATGTCACCAATCCATGTGAAGAGCTTTCAACGAATCATACGGTGCCACGTCAGCATCACATGGATCCATGGGCCCACTTGCTAACCAAATCACCAGGAAACTTGGCATGCACGGAGGATAAGCATCAGGGCCAACATAGTAGCCACTCTGAGGAAGCACAGGTCAGATGGCCTCCCGGGGGTTTCGACCGACCCTAGGATCGGTCGAACCGACCTAGGGTCGGTTGATCCCGGCCTTCCACGTGTAGCTCCCTTATTGGTCACTCGCTGCATTCCGGGGGTGTTTTGGAGCACTTTGAGCCTCGGAGCAAGCCACCCCCTTGCCTATAAATAGAAGGGGAGGGGCCTCATTCTTGAACACACACTTCTCCTCCTCCTCTTTATTTTGGCCTTGGAGCCTCTCTCTTTAGGAGAGGAGAGCTCTTTGTATAGGATTAGTGCTAGGAAGTGAGGGGGAATGCTTGGGACCATGTCATGTTCATGACATCTTCCTCAAGAATGAACCTCAGCAGTGCCCTTGTTCTTCATTTAGACTAAAGTGAGTATTTCGACATTTTCTATTTAGACTAAAGTCGTATGCATGCATAGGTGAATTGTTCTTGGGTTCTTCGTTCGTTCTTGATTTAGAGGCTTGTGTTCTTCGAACCCAACCATTTCGATGTAGTAGAGCTGGATCATAAGTTTGCATTCCGTTTGTATGTTAGCTTGTCTATTAGAATAAAGTTGGTGCTCTGCATATCTCTAATTAGATCAAAGTGCATTTGTGATCTTGCATGAGTGATAGAGTACACCTTGAGCTAGTGCTAGTATCTCCCTCGCGGATTCGTAGTTCTGTATTTATACAGAGTGCTATAGTAGGGCTACCGAGACGTCAGACGGTGTCAGGCTATAGTAGTAGTCAGTGGTGTAGACGTGGTGTCTGGACCATAGGTTATCCTTCGAATACCAAGTGCATTCGCGTAACGATAGAGGTAGGCCGCAGTGGTGACAGTCAGTTGGACCATTAGAAACTCTCCGAGCCTGTGTACCGAGTAGGGCCCCGTTGCCAGAATATATTCCTAGTCCTAAACAGCTAGGGTGGATTGGCGCCCAATGCGAGTGTTTATACCTGAGAGACCGTGCTAAACTCTGCGCTCTGTCAAGCAGATCCTTTCTACCTATCCTATCATCTAGTGTTGTGTCCTTAGACCATCAGCTAGGTGAGAAACCAGAGCCCTCCGTCCTAGGATACGATACCCTTTGGAAATACTCATTCTCCGAGGGAGAAGTGCTACAACGGTGTATCCATCTGCTTGCGGATTCGTTTGCACTCATCAGTGTACCCGGGAGTTTCTTACATGCTCATGCTACCTCGGCGCCTAGTGGTGACGTTAAGAAATGCCAACAGAAGGTCTGCTTGAGGTCAGCGATGAGGTTCTCCTCGATCTTGGTCTTGACGACCACGTCGCCGACGTACGCTTCCACGTTTTCATGAAGTTTAGATGCTAGGCAACTCTAGATTGCCTTCTGGTATGTGGGACCAGCGTTTTTCAGGCCAAAGGTCATGACCTTGGAGCAGTAGATACCATGGGGTGTTATGAACACTATTTTTTCTTGGTCGTCGGGATTCAAGGGTATCTGGTGATACCCCGAATAGCAGTCAAGGAAGCACAACAGGGTGCTGCTGGTCGTGGAGTCCACGACTTGGTCGATGAGCGGAAGAGGGAAGGGATCTTTAGGGTAGTGCTTGTTGAGGTCAGTGTAATCGATACACATCCTTTATCCACTAGTTTTCTTGGGTACAAGCACTGGATTCGCTAACGAAACTGGGTGTTTACATTCACGGATGAATCCTGCAGCTAAGAGCTTGCAGATTTCTACCCCTATGGCCTCCCTTCGATCCTTCGCGAAGCGTCGGAGCTCAGCCAGACTCCTCGGGACACCAGGCATATCGGATGGACTCCATGCCTGGTGTCCCGAGGAGTCTTGCTTACGTCGAGGGAGTGCTCAGCTAGACTCCTTGGGACACCAAGCATATCGGATGGACTCCATGCGAATATGTCAGTGTTGTCCCGGAGGAAGCTGGTGAGCGCGAGTTCCTATTTCTGGTCTAGGTTGGCCCCGATGGTGACTTCCTTGGTTGCGTCAGGCAGGCCCAGACAAACTTTCTTCACTGCTGGATTAGCATCCAAAGCAGTTGGGGTGCGCTTGTGATTAGGCACCGTGAGCATCGTGGCGTCAACCTTGGCGGCCTCAGCAACCATGATTGAAGCAGCAGCTACATAGGTGGATGTCGAGGCGAGGTCGATGGTCTCATCCTCGTATCTGTAGGAGACCATGATGTCCCCGTAGA
Organism: Cenchrus fungigraminus; assembly: GCA_036936925.1. Lineage (NCBI taxonomy): Eukaryota > Viridiplantae > Streptophyta > Magnoliopsida > Poales > Poaceae > Cenchrus > Cenchrus fungigraminus. The sequence goes on from CM072775.1 coordinate 29,224,775, forward strand.
TGGAGAGGATTCCGTTTGGTACCGGCATCTTCATGATGAGGTACGTGTGATGCGGGATGGCAATGAACCGAGCCAGCATCGGACGACCTAGGATAGCATGGTAGGAGGAGCGGAAGTCTGCAACCTCGACTGTTAGCCACTCTGTGCGGTAGTTGGCTTCTATCACGAAGGTAACTGGGAGGCAGACACGTCCCAAAGGATATGCCGCCTTGCTGGGCACGACCCCGTAGAAGGGTTCGTCACAAGCTGTCATCTTGTTGAAGTCGAACTTCATATTCTTCAGCATTTCGGTGAATATGACATTGAGGCTGCTGCCTCCGTCAATGAGTGTCTTGGGGAGCGCGACTCTGTCCACCGTAGGGTTGACGACCAACGGGTAGGTCCCGGGTTCTAGTATGTGCACCCAATGGTCTTCCCTGGAGAAGGTTATGGGGTACTCCGACCACCTCAGGGGTTTTGGAGCTTCTGTGTTGACGAGCCCGATCTCTCAAACTCTGGCGTGTTGCTGTCTTTGGGTTTGGGCAGTCATGCGACCTCCCACGATGAAGTTGATTTCCCTATTGGGTGCCGGATTGGCACCGTTAGGGCTGCCGCTCGAAGGTAGTGGTGGCGGTGTCCTCTCCTTGCGCCGGTCGTCGTCCTTGCGACAGTCGTTGTTGTTGTCGTTCCTACGGTCGTCGCGGCAATCATCACGACGATCGTCGCGACGATCATCACGGCGGTTGTCACGACGATCATCACGACGATCACTGTGGTGGTTGTCACGACAATCATCGCGGCAGTCTCTGTCATCACGACGATTGTCACGGCGATATGGTCGCCTGTCCTGGTCATCACGCCAATGAGGTCGGCGGTTCCAGTTGTCGTAGCGCCGGTTGTTGTTGTAGAGGTTGTCATTGCTGTTGGCCTTCTTCGCCAACTTAGGTTCTTCTGGCACGCCCAGAGTGCGCTTCAGCTCCATGCGATCACGCATGGCGTGCTTGGCTCCATGGTGAAACTGGCACACGTCGTCTAGAGTTGCCTGGAACTCAGGGCGCATGAAGCTGGAGTTGGCCATTAAGACCCCATTTGAGTGCTTGCACGGCTTCACGGCTTTCTAGCATCGTCAGAGGCCAAGGGCCCAGACATCTTGTTGGTTCTGATCCCCTTAAAGTCGTGGACCACCGCATCTTGAGTATCCACGAGCTTGTCGACGTACCCCATGAGGTCGGCGATGGTCTTGGCTCTGGCTTCGTGGATCTTCTCGAAGAGCTTGATGTTGGTCACGCCTTTCTTGTACGCAGTGATGACATCATCGTCCTTGACTCCAGCGAGCTCATTGCGGTTCTCGAAGAACCGGTTGGTGTAGTCCCGGAGGGTTTCACCAGTCTTCATGGTCACCCTTGCTAGGTGATGTGTGTAGCCAGGTCGATTGTAGGTCGCCTGGTAGTTCGTGGTGAACAACCGCGACAAACTTGCCCAGGATGAGATACACTCATCTGTTAAGTTGTTGATCCACAAGAATGGCGCTTTACCCAATGCCAAGGGAAAGTATCCCGCCATGTGGTCTTTGTTGCCACCCGCTGCCTGAGTAGCGATGGTATACATCTTCAGCCAGATACTCGGGTCTGAACGACCGTCGTACTTGTTGATATTGGGCTTGAAGTCCTTGGGATAATTCAACTTCTGGAGACGTCTAGAAAAAACCATGAAGTTGTTGACGTTCCCTGCAACTTGTACAGGTCCTAAGGGGGCGATGTACAGGTTGTCGGGCGTGCCATTGAGCTAGTCATAGTTGGCACGTTGCTAGAGCTCTACATCATGCATGACCCAGAGTTCGGTTGCTTGAAGCAGATTGTTAGCATCAAGAGGGTCTGGACGACCATTGATGCGATCGTAGTTTGCACGACGCTGGATCTCGTGCTCATCACGTTGTGGCTGCTGCGGGTTGGCTGAAGGAGCTTGCACGACCTGGATCAGCACGTTCCATGCAGCTTGAGGTCCTCCATCTTGAGGTCTTGGGTTGGGTTGGGTTGCTGTACCACTTCATTCTCACCGCCTCTCTCTGCAGTGGGCTGCTGAGGGGCTTGCCTGGCGTTGTTGTTATTCTGGTCTCGCACCGACCTACTTCTTGAATGCGAGGTGCACACCGACCTGCTGTAGCCTTGGCTTCTTTCCTCGAGCTGGGCCATGGCGACCTTGATCTTGGCCATAGCTCGCCGCATCTGTGGGGGTATCCCCCATTTGGTGAATCTTCGCTAGACTTTCCCCCAAGTTGGTTTGGGGGAGCCGTAGACCTCGTGGCCAGCTTCTTCGAAGTCCCTGCACAGGTCGCATGCGTGCATGCGACCTCGAGGAGGTGGCATCTGAACTTGCTCCTGTTGCTGGACCACACCTTGACCCCGTAGGGGTGTGGCTTGAGCATTATTCTGCGTGTTGTTCTGCGCATTGTTCTGCGCATTGTTTTGTGGCACTTGGCCACCACTAGCTGCTGCAGTTGCGGCAGCCTGAGTTGGTACATTGGCTTGGTCGGCCTCGGCCTGGCGGCAGAGGGTTCAATTGGCGTCGTCGGTTTCACGTTGTGCGCGCTGAGCGTCGGTTTCGCCAGGCTGGACTGGCACATCTGCTGAGACCACGAGGGCCTCGTTATTGGAGAGACCGCGACGTGCCAAGACCTCGTCGCCGTAGGTGTTGGGTGTGAGGATGACACGGGCGACCTGAAACTCGCCACAGTCCGGAGACTGCACGGGTGGATGGATTGGGCGACCTGGGGTCGCTGTAGGAGGTGTAGGTCGGTGGAGCTTCTTCAAAGCACGGCACTGGTGGGCAGTGTGCTTGGCTTTCTTGTGGAGAGGGAAGGGATCATCTGTGAGGTCCCTGTGATGCCCACAGACCGGAGCCTGGGGGGTAGTCAAATCCGACCCAGATTGGATCTGGATCTTCTTCCTCATGTGGTCGGAGGCCACACGGGCTGAGCTGCGTAGGCCAAGAGGCATACGAGTTGGAGTCAGAGTCGGACTGCTAGAGCGCTGGACGTTTTCGCATATCTTGAGCGTGTCCGCAAGCATGGTTGCGACACTATCGAGCACCGCGACGATGTCGCGAGGAGTGGGTGGGTGGGTTTCCATCAGCAAGCCGGATTCGATCTGCTGAACGGGGTTTGAGCGTGGTGTTGTCGAGGACGACTTGGCCAGCGGCTGGTGCGGTGGATCTCGACGGCATAGAGCCGAAGCTGATGTCCACAGGATTGGTGAGAAAGTCTGCCATACTGGCGGGGAAGATGACACTGTTGAATGAAGCCATCGAAGTCAACTGTCAGAGGTTCAGATCCGCACAGCCCACAGGGGGGTTAATCCCGGTGGTTTAGATTCGGATGGGGGCGATCGGAAGCTAAGGATTCGATGGTTATGCAAGAGCACACGAAACACAGCGAGTTTATACTGGTTCGGGCCTTCGGAGAGTAAAACCCTACGTCTAGTTGTCGGTGGCGATTGATTGATTGGGGGTGTTGTACATTGGGGGTCGCCCTGCCCACCTTATATTGGCCAGCGGACAAGGTCGGCGCCCAAACTCCTGGTCGGTTACGACCATGAGACCTAAGTCTAGTTGATTACAACTATTTCCATATATCCCGGACTGCCTGCCAGATCCACCGCTATCTTGTCTTGCACGTCAAGTCTTTTAATAATGTCTTCAGGAGGTCGTGGGGGCCACAGATCAGGTCTGTTGGGCCCACTGTCAGGTCGGTTGGTCTTCTGGTGGGCTGGACCCACTTGTCGGGGACGGCCGTGAGACTGGTCGGTGGGGACCCTAGGGTACCCATGTCCCACACTCATGGTCCGGAGACGTCGTGAGAAGGCCGCGAAGTTGTTAACGTTGCTAGAGCCTGGTTGGTCGGCAGTACGAGCTCCCTGGGGGACGACATACAAGTTATGAGACGCACCATTGATCTGGGCGTAATTAGCATGATGTTGTATCTCTGCATCATGCATCGCCCGGAGGTCGGTTGCTTGGATTGGGTTGTTGGCATTAAGAGGGTCCGGGGGACCATTAATGCGGTCGTAGTTTGCACAGCGCTGGATCTCGTGCTCGTCTCGTCGTGGCTGCTGTGGGTTGGCTGCAGGTGCCTGTGCGACCTGGGCGGCACATTCCCTACAGCTTGAGGTCCTGCTCCGGTGTTGGGTTGCTGCACCACCTCATTCTCGCCACCCCCCTCTTCAGTCGTGGGCTGCTGAGGAGCTTGGCCAGCATTGTTGTTGTTTCGATCACGTACCGACCTACTCCTTGAGTGCTGGGTGCGCGCCGACCTGCTGTAGCCTTGACTTCTTTCTTCGACCTGGGTCGTGGCAACCCTGATCTTGGCGATAGCTCGCCGTATCTGTGGAGTATCAGCCATGAGTTTGATCTCTACCAGAGCTGCCCCCAAGTTGGCTTGGGGGGAGTTGAAGACTTCATGGCTAGCTTCTTCAAAGTCCCTCCGAAGGTCACGTGCGCGCATGTGATGCCGAGGTGGTGGCATCTATAGTTGCTGCTCCTGCTGTTATTGCTGGGCTACACCTTGACCCGCAGGGGGTGGGCCATTGGCGTTGTTCTGCGTGTTGTCCTGAGGCACCGCGCCACCACCAGCTGCGGCAGCAGCCTGAGCTGCTGTGTTGGCTTGATCGATTTCGGCCTAGCGGCATAGAGCTCGATTAGCGTTGTCAGCTTCACGTTGTGCATGTTGAGCGTCGGTTTCACCAGCCTGAGCTGGCACATCCGCTAAGACCACGAGGACCTCGTGATTTGAAAGACCGCGACATGCCAAGACCTCGTCACCGTAAGTGTTAGGCGTGAGGATGACATCGGCGACCTGGAACTCGCTACAGTCCGGAGACTGCGCCGGAAGATGGATCTGGCGACCTGGGGTCGCTGCGAGAGTTGTAGGTCGTCAGAGCTTCTTCAAAGCACGGCACTGACAGGCAGTGTGCTTGGCTTTCTTGTGCAGAAGGGAAGGATCATCTGGGAGGTCCCTGCGGTGCCCGCAGACCGGAGCCTGGGGGTAGTTTAGTCCGACCCAGATTGGATTTGGATCTTCTTCCTCATGTGGTCGGAGATCACACGAGCTGTGTTGCGTAGGCCAAAAGGCAGGCGAGTTGGAGTCAGCTTCGAACTGCTAGAGCGTTGAACGCTTTCGCAGATCTTGATGGTGTCCACAAGCATGGTTGCGACACAATCAAGCCCCACCACGAGATCGCGAGGTGTGGGTGGGTGGGTTTCCGTCGGCGAGTCGGATCCGACCTGCTGAACGGACTTCACCGCGATGTTGTCGAGGACGACTTGGTCGGTGGCTGGAGCGGAGGATCTCGACGGCATAGAGCTGAAGCTGATGTTGACGAGGTTGGCGAGGAAGTCCGCCATGCTGGCGGGGAAGATGATGCTGTTGAACGAAGCCATCGAAGTCGCACGGAGAACTCTGGATCTTCCCCAACCTGGCGCACTAACTGTCGGAGGTTTAGATCTGCAAAGTCCACAGGGGGGTCAACCCCGGTGGTTTAGATTTGGAGAGGGGCGATCTAGAGCTAAGGGCTTGATGGTTATGCGAAAACACACGGAACACGGCGAGTTTATACTGGTTCAGGGCTCCGGAGAATAAAGGGAAAATTGGTCTCATAGCATCGAAAGTTCATCAAATCCGGAAAATACCATCAGAAGTTCGTCGTTCTGTAAAATAGCATCGAAAGTTTGTAACGTTAACTGAATATAGCATCCTGTCACATCTCGTTAAACCTGCCGTCAAACGCCGATGTCTCCTTTTCTGTTTTCCTTCTCCAAGCTGAACGTCGCCGCTCCTCCCTTCCCGCTCGGCTCCTCTTCCTCCTCCCGCTCGTTCTCCTCCTCGGCCTTCATCGCGCAGCTTCCGCGCTCCTGCTTCTCCCCGGCCCCATCCGGGACCCCGCCTCCTCCTCCTCCCCAGCCCCGTTCGGGACCCCGCCTCCGCCGACGGCTGCGTCAGTGCGTCACGCGCCTCGTGCTCGAGGGCCTCGGCCCCTCCGGCGCCGACGTGCTCCCGTCGCTCGCGCGCCTCGATGGTCTCCGCGTACTCAGCCTCAAGGTCGCATGTGCTGTGGTAGATCCAAGGGGCACTGGGTGCTCGTGTACCTCGGCGCCGGGTCGTCGGCGAGGCAGCCGATGGAACACGTGCCTGGCCTGCCGGCACCGTGGCGCAGGTGGAGATGGGCGTCAACACGTGCGAAGGGCTCCAGCGTCGCGGACCGGGACGGCGTGCGGCGGATTCCCGTCGGTGAGCTCACACGGTCACGCTCGGCGTCGAACAGTTCGGCGAGAACAGAAGCGTGGGAGGATTCATCAGAGGAAAATGTCAACAATTCGTGCCGTTTTGTGACGGAAGGGTATTTGATCTTGTTTGCGCCACGGTGCTTCTACCTCTGCAAAGATGGAATTGGAGTTCTGATTGCCTGAAAAGTTGGAGAAGGAAGCGGATTACTGAAAAATTTGCTGAATTGATTGAAAACAATTAAACTGGAAGGAACACTGGAGCGCACCCGAGAGGCGGCGGTACGCTCGCGTCCATGCCACTCGGTAAGGAGCTCGAGCGGCTCCGCACAGAGCTGGCCGCGACCAAGAGCCGCCTCGCCGTGACGGCGGCCAAGATATCGCTACTCAAGTCGTGGATCGAGTCCACGAACATCGTAGTCGCCGCGAGGCAGGCGGAGGCGGCCAAGAAGCCGTAGGCGAGCTCCAGTGGCACGTCGACAGCGCGCGCACCGAGCTCCGGCGGATGCTGGCGGAAATCGCCACGGCGAGGGGTGCGAAGGACGTGCTGGAGCAGCGGGTGCTCATCCGGCGCAACGTCGCACGCGCGCTGCAACTGGCCGAGCGCGCCGTTGCCACGGAGACCCACACGCTGGCGTGGGCCGCTGAATAGGCCGCGCGCGCGAGTGGCTGGGGCGGCGACGTCGAGGTCGACGATGCCCACCACGTCGCCGTGGCGCTGCCGACGCGGAAGCTCGAGGAACTGCACGGGTGCGTGGAGGCCGAGGAGCGGAAGGCCGCGCGCGGCGAACTGGCGAAGGCGAGCAGGACGACCGCCGTGGAGAGGCTGGATGCAGCGCGAGCAAAGAGGCGGGAGGCTGCCGAGGCGCCGAGCGTGAGGAAGGAGTGGCAGCCTGGCAGGGAAGGAAAATAGAAAACGGGAGGAGACATCGGCGTCGACGGCAGTTTTAACGGGACGTTACGAAATGCTAGTTTCAGGTATCGTTACAGCCTTTCAATGCTATTTTACGGAGTGGTGAACTTTTGATGGTATTTTCTAGATTTGGTGATCTTTCAATGCTATGAGGCCAATTTTACCGAGATTAAAACCCAACGTCCAGTTGTTGGTGTAGATTGCTTGAGGATTGCGTGATTACAATGGGGTCGCCCTGCCCGCCTTATATTGGCCAGCGGACAAGGTCGGTCGCCCAGAGTCCTGGTCGGTTAAGACCAGGAGACTTAAGTCTAGTTGATTACAACTATTTCCATATTCCCCAGACTGCCTGTCGGATCCGCCGCCATCTTGTCATGTATGCCAAGTCTTGTAGTCGTTTCTCGATAGGGTTTTCAGGAGATCGTGTAGGCTACATATCAGGTCTGTTGGGGCTATTACCAGGTCGGTAGGTCTTTTGGTGGGCCGGACCCACTTGTCGGGGATGGTCATGAGACTGGTCGGTGGGTACCCAGGGGTACCCATGTCCCACGAGCCCCCGAGCGATGCGTAGGCGCGTCGAACTGGATGGAATCATGACGAAGTCGTGGAGCTATCGATAGGTCGATAAGCATGCTTGTCGGTCCAAAAAATAAAGAATCTTTAATAGCCGACCAGTTTGTAGAAACCTGAGCGTAGCGACGTCAAGTGACGACCTAAAGGAAGCAGACTTCCAATAGGTTGAAGCGACGATGAAAAAATAGAGGACGTTTGAAAAACGCTCGTAGAGTAGTCCCCGATCATTGAAGTAGGCAGCAAGACTGCTTCGATGATCCAAAAAAGGAGGAGAAGAAGAAATTAGCTCAAGAGCTGACTTGATGAGAAACAAGGTTTCCAAGAAGGTCGAAGCGACAAGGTAAACAAGAGGGTGTTTGAAAAACACTCTCGTAGAGTAGTCCCCGAGCATTTAAGTAGGCAGCAAGACTGCTTTGATGGTCCTAAAAAGAAGAAGAAGCGATTTTCGTTGTGGTCGTAGAAAGTCAGTTGTAGAGACACCCAGATATCTTGCATAGCTGCAAAGAGTCTGGTAGAGCCACTCGAGGGATGCCGACCTCAAGAAGATCTCACGCTAAAAGCGCCCAAGCACCCAGAGATACTTGGTAGGGCCAGTTTGGCGCGCACCCCACAGAGAGGCCTTCATTCCTTGAAGCAATCCTTCCAATGCTATCCGGAACATGCTGACAGGTCTAGAAACGCACACCGACCTGCAGGAGGTCACGCATCCAGGGTGCCCAACTAGGTTGGCAGGGCCAAAACGGTGCCAAGGTATTGAAAGACCTAGGAACTACGGCACACCGACCTCCGAGAAGGCCATTTTGGTGCCCAGACAACCAGCATAGCTGCCAATTATCCAGCGGAGTCGTGGTACCGTGGTATTGTTGGCCAGGGTAATAGGCACACCGACCTTCTGGAGGCCTGTCAAAATCGTAAACTTGGTTGATCTTGACTCCAGGTGCCCAGACGAATCTGGCAGAGCAGCAAGGCACACCTACCTCAAGAAGATTTTCAATCGAACCTACAACCATTCTGCTCGGGAGACAGAAATATAGGCTGATTGGTACAAGGTCCATTTACGTGCAGAGCCGTAGCAGGTGCACCAGGACGCAGAGCCACAGAGGGTGCAAATAAGACGCAGAGCCGTAGCGGGTGCGAATGTCGTCAGATGAGGTCGTAGCAAGTCGTAGATGTGAAGAGGTTGTAGAACTAGCAGGTACAAGACCATATGGCAGTTGGGTCGTCTGACACGGAGTCAGGCTAGTTGGAGAGGTGAACTGTAGATTCATGGGAGCAGTAGTGCAGGGTAACATGAGGTCGCCAGCCCTCTCGCTCAGCACAACGTGACAAAAAATCACATGCGACAAAGGTAATTGTCCGAGCGTAACAGACAAAGTCTGGCAAAGGCACATACTATGCAGGTCACGGGAGGCGATATTGGGAGGAAATCACATGCAAATAGTGCACATTGCACCAGGTGCAGGACACCTAGCTTTGTCGTCGTGTGTCACGAGGAGACACCAAAGGAGGCCTCACATGTGCACAGTAACCAGGGTCACGTGTACACAGTGTGGAGGTCGACTGAGCGCAGGACTCAGCTATAAATAGAGCAAATGCCTAGAGACAAAGCCATCACCGTAGAGAAGATCATGAAGCCCCATTGTAGCCAAGATATCATGCCATGGGCATGCATCCATCCACCAGAGTGTAGAAGAAAGAATTTGTAGAAGCTTGGATCTAGAAGAATACTTGTGAAGTGTGGAGTAATCCACCAATCTCTGTGCCCGCGTCCACCGAGGAATCCAGAAGGAAACCGATGTGATACTCTAGGTTCTTGGAGAGTAATAGATACTCATTGAGGCCTGGTGGTGAGCTGAGTTGGTGGTGAGTGTGCTAGGTCCTAGAGTCTAATGCACACCCGAGGTGAACAACGCATCTGCATACAAAAGTCGGGGCCCCTAAACGACTTGCTAGAAGCAGCGTCGGGCCCCCGATCCCAGAGATGTCTCCATGAAGGTCTAGAAGCCAGAAGAAAACTTGCGATGTGCCCTGCTATAGTAGGAAGCATGGCAAGATTCGCTCTATGTAGATCAGATCTTCAATCATGCCCATTATGGGGATGAACTAGTTTGTATCTTGTAACTAGTCGATGACCAGATGGGGCTTATGACGACCATGTGCGTATAGGGTTTAGGTTCACATTCTTCTGTCAAATCATGTGTAATGTCGTGCGTAGAGGAATTGAATCCCCTACGACCTGTTGTGATGCCTTCAAAGGGTCCACCGACCTCAAGAAGGTCGGAGATGCTATCGGGGGGTCCACCAACCTCAAGGAGGTCAGGGACGCTATCAGGACGACCTGGTAGCAAGTAGTGTCCCACCGACTTCAAGAGAGGTCTTGACGACCTAGTAGGCCACCCATGTAGGATTCCGAATAAATTCAAAAAAAATACCAAACTCAGTTAGTCATTGAGCCATTGGCGCAACTATCTGTTGAGAAATAACCGTTGGAGAAGAAACGATCTGCTGGCACAGAGTTGTTGGGCTCAGCGACCCGTTGGCACAGAGCCGTTGGGCGTCCCGACCCAGAATCGATCAGATGGGCCGCGGGGGCCTATTTATAGGTGGTGGCTTGCGGGGGCAGACCCCACTCACACTCTCTCACATCCGCACTGCTAGGGTTTCACATTCCGTCGCCGCCGCTCGAATCCTTCGCACCACAGCAGCCAGAGCCAGAGCTCGCCGCCGCACGCCGCACCACTTCCGTCTCCGCCGCCGCATGCGTGCGAAGACCCTCTGCGTCTTTAGGACCAGATCACAAGGGTTCGCCGAGGAACAAGAGGAGATGTCACCGCGCCAGATCCCTGCGCCGAAGGAGCAGTGGTCCCCGTCGGAGATGACGTTGGCCAGGATCGAGGCACTGGTGGAGCGCGGGCTGCTGAGGCCCAAGGTGGAGGTGGAGTGGAAGGTGCCCACCGGCGACGACTTCCCCATAGAGGACGTCACCGAGCAGGTCGTCTTCGCCTCCTTCTTCGAGCGCGGCTTCAACATCCCCGTGGGGGATTTCTTCAGAGGTCTTCTTCACTACTACCGCCTGGAGCTGGTACATCTCGTTTCCAACTCCATTACGACGGTGTCTTCTTTCATTCACATGTGCGAGGCCTACTTAGGCATACCGCCACACTTCAACTTGTGGTGGTACTTTTTCTTGTAAAGCGGCCTGGGAAGTCGCTGGTCGTAGGTAGCGTAGGTTTCTCCCACAAACGGAATTTGAAAAGTTTTATGCTGGAATGTGAGAGACCTGAATTCTAATATGAAATGGGATTCTATTAGAGACAAGATAATTGAAAGTCAATGTGATGTGGTTTGTTTACAAGAGACAAAAAGAGAGCACTTCGATCAACAGTTTATTAGGCAATTCTGTCCACCATCTCTGGACGCTTTTGAATATCTCCCTTAAAATGGTGCTTCAGGTGGAATTATCATTATTTGGAATTCCACTCTTTTTGAAGGGAAATTAGCTTTTAGCAATGAATTTGAAGTTTATGTGAAATTCACCTCGAAACTCAACAGTGCTGTACAAATCATGTGTTTATATATGACTTTGTTAGACCACTAAACAATCATGGTTTCCAGAAGTAACGGAGAGGCCTTGTGTGTGGTCTGACCAATTCCTGATTCACTTTGTTTGGGTACAGTGATGGTCACTGAGCTTGATGTCTTCAGCAAGATCTTGCCGGACACCATTGTGTTTGATGATTTCGAGAGGTAATAGCCGTCCTTCTTATATTGCTCTTCTGTCTTGCCGCATTGGATTCAGGGCCGGTCGACCGAGGCTGGCACGTTGTGCTATTGCCGTTGTGAAAACTCACAGGTTTGCACAGCAACAGTGAGCTCCTCACTGCTGCTTGGAAAAACTGTCCATCCGATCCGGTTACCAATATCAAAGGTGAGGAGCTCAGCTATTGAAATCGAAATGTTCAGTTATTCAGTTCATCATTGCTGGCATGTTAACTTTTCTGGCTATTTGATTTTTATAGGCAATAGATACTGCAGCGGCAGATGGTGGTTCTGTTAACCCGAGGAGCTGAATTGAGAAGAAAATTTGGTAGTTCATGGCAAACATTGGCGCTGAACTTGCTCATCAAGTCCCTAATAGGTGTGTTTTGACTTAAATAGAGGCTTGGTTGGCATTATCTAGAGGGTTTGAGATTCGTAGAGAAACAGTTTCGTAAAAGGTACTTGAAGTGCTGCTCTTGCTCCGATAAAGTGCCGTGAAGGTTTAGTAGAGATAATTTCACCGAAGCTATAGTGCAAAAGTGAAGACTTACATCATATCGACAGTGTCTCTGGAGGAAGATATAATAGATTATTATCCGTGTTTACTCAGCTGCTTGATATGATTCATTGAGTGGTGTGCTTGACTAATGATAAGGTCTTCAAGCTGGCTGAAGCTTGCCTGTCTCCTTTGCTGTGTCTCCGAACATGTGAAGCTCATTCATTCGGTCCTCCCCTTAGAATGTCTCCAGTGTTGGGGAGAAACCCGTCCCCGAAGAGGGGCCAACAAATACAGTCAAAACACTCACTCAAACACACGGATAAAACCTCCTCACGTCTTCGGTCGAGCTAGGGTTAGCTCTCGCTCAGGCGCCATCGATCCCTTCTCCATTCCTCTTGGGTCCTTTAAATAGGCCCGTAACATTTACACTATACATGCTTGTCCTTACTTTTTACATCGTGCGAAGGATCTTTGAGGGCATTACAGTACTTTCACTCTGACCTCACTAGTTTCTGCGTTACAACTCATCACTTTACAGCGTGGCGCTTTCCACGTGACCCTCACTTGTTCTACTCGACTTCACCGAAACTACGCTGCTCCGAAGACTTCTCCTCCTGCTTCGCTCTGTCCTTGCCTTCGGCCCTTCACGCAGCTGATCCGCCTGCTTCGCTCAACCGAAGGCGAACAGATACTTTGTTCGATCCCGCCCGAAGGTCAGCCCCTCCTTCGGGCGCCCACAGCGTGCTTGCTCTCTGATTCTCCGGAAGGCTTCTGGCCCTCCGCCTCGCCGGAGCCCCGAAGGTGCCACACCTGCGCAGCCACCAAAAATACAAGAGAAAGGCTTCGCGGTCTGAAGGTCAAGCCGAAATGGGACCTGGGGTTAGGTACGAAATAAATTTCCCCAACATTAACCCCTCACTAGCGAAGGTTTGCCACTTGACGAGCCGAACTAGCGAAACAAAAGGCGGGTAGAATTTTGTTCGTACCGAAGCGCCTCCCCATTTCGGCTCGTCAAGTCATATGTTTTTACTCGTGTTCTTGATTTGTGTCTATTTTAATTTCCTATTTTTTCGCGATATGGTTGCCTCTGACGCCGTGATCTTTTTCCTGATTTTTCGGCACGATTCTCCTGCTTTTTCGCGATATGCTTGCCGTAACAACCGCTCTGCGTAGTCCTGTATTCTCACGTCACGTCTTCCTAGATTGCCGCGCCACTAAGGCTATAAAAGCCAGCCCCCGCCCCGCGGTCAAAACCCTAATTGTTACTGCTGCCTGTCTACCAGCTCGGTCGCCTTCTTCACTTGGTTAGTGTCTCTAAGTTTTGATTTCCCTCTTCGCTTCGTAACTTTCTCTGCGCCTCTTCTCTTGTTGCGCACTTAGATGATTTTTCCATTTTGTAGCTTGCACTTCGCTTCACTTGTTTCCTTGCTCTGCTTCGATGGCCCCTAAAGCTGCTGCGCTAAAGCCCCCGAAGGCTACCACTAAGGTTTTCGGTCGAAGTCGTGTGACCCCGAGGCTTATTGCCGAGTACGAGAAGCTTGAATACTTCGGGAGCGGCGAAGCTAGAGCTCCTGGGAACGAAGTGATCCCGACTCCGAGGGATGATGAGGTTGTCGTTTTTCGTGACCTCTTCGCTGCTGGAATTCAGTTTCCCCTTGATCCAATCGTCGTTGCCATTCTTTGCAACTTCGATATGTACGTTCATCACCTGACCCCCAACTCCATTCTTCGGCTTAGTCTATTCATGTGGGCGTGCAAGACCATGGGTGTTAGTCCGACCGTGGCAAACTTCGTTCGTGCTCACACCATCCATCACCAACCCCTCTACATGGAACGTGCCGAAGGTGATACCTATATCAAGGAAGAAGCGCAGTTTGCTTCGCTGAATTTTAGGTACAGACCTGATGTGGAGCCCCCTGTTGTTTGCTATAAGAACAAATGGGAAGACGACTGGAACACATTTTGGTTTTACCACAAGGTGGATAACAGTTCTACTTCGTTGGTTTGTAAGGAACTGCAAGACCTGCCAAAAGGTGTTGGCACTGGGCTTGATGATTCTGACCAGTCCCGGCTGATCCTGGTAGCTTTCCGGGAAATTGCGAAGTTCATGGGTACTCGCGATCTTGTCGAAGAGTACTGCTGCTGCAAAGTTTTTCCTGTGAAATCTGGGTGGTCTGTCGCTGCTTGGAGCGACTTTACAAGCCCCATAAAGATACCTGACTTCGCAAAGAGCTTTGGTCTCCAAGTCGAAGGTTTGTATTTTGTCTCATTAACTATGCACTTGTTATACTGGTTTTCTACATTCGACCGTTTCCTTATCCGTCTTCGTATTTTTCAGATATCGATGTTCTTTTGATTGAAGATGCTGCTAATGAAATACTTGGACCTGCTAGCCTCAAAGAAGATAATGACATTAGCAATCGCATTGGTGGTCGCCGCGACAATCGCGTTTTCCAATTCTTTGCCATTGCTACCGGCGAGCGCCAAGTCACTCTTCTTCGCCGCGAAGCTACTGCCAAGCGCGCTACGAAGAAGGGTTGTGGTACTAATGTGGAACCTTCAGCTGCTGCTGCTTCTTCTCGGCCTGGAAAAAGGCGTGGCAAGGCTGCAAGTCACCGCCAACCCAAGCGGCACCGCAAGCAGAGGTCTGCGTCTCCCGGAACTGTGTCCTCCAGCCCGGACGGCAGTGACGGAAAGAAAAGCGATGGCAATTAGAGTGATGGGAATGCTGGTGACCAGGCGCTATCTGAGCGAAGCACATGGGCGTCTGACCCTGGAAATGCGGATGAACAAGTTGATGTTACTTCGCTGTCCCCCCCCCCCCCCGAGATGCAGCTGTTGGGACCATCGCTCGCCCCTTTGATATTGATATCAATGATCGTGAGCCTGAAAGTGACGAACAATTGGTTCCTCCTGCCAGACCTCCTAGTGGCAAAGCTCCCGTTTCTGCCGAAGGTATTAATGTGGCTTCTCCTTCTGCTGGGCAACTTGCGCCCTCTTCTTCGCGCAAGGTTGTTGCTGGTGCTGATGCTGGTGAGAGCGATAGCAGCTCTGAGACTGAATCGGACAGCGGTCGCCGAAGTGCTGGTGTTTTTGTTAGTGTTGACTCTCCCTCCTTCGTTGCGCGCCATCTTTGGATTCCTCAAAGTTCCCTGTTTTTTGGTGACCGCAAGCGGAAACTTCTTCAGTTCTGCAGCGATGACCGTGAGCGTGCCTTGCTCCAAGAAGCCAGCCAATCCTTCAGCTTTCCTATCATGGAGGAGGATTTAGGCCGCAAAGGTGCTGATGAAGTTCTGACTCAAGTACAAGATCTTGCAATGAAAACCTTTGTTGCTTGCAGAGTTGGTCAGCACCGATGTCGTGCTGATGTGCATCAATTTGACCTTCGCAATCAGACTACTTCTGCCGCTTTGGAAAAGGAAATCACTATGGTTACGAAGCTTCAGAAAGAGAAAGAGACCATTGCGGCTGCCTTAGAAGAAGAGAGAAATAAAAACCTCACGCTCTCTTCGGAAACTCTCTTTCTGAGAAAAACACTTTGCTTGAAAACGATGTATCGAAGCTGAAGAGGCCATTGAGAACGAGAAAAAGAAAAGTGAAGGTGTTAAAGGCTTGTACGAAGGGAAGCAGAAAGAGCTAGATGAACTGAAAACTAGCCATGCTTCTCTTGTCAAGGAACATGGCGAGTACTGCGATGAAGTCCAGAAGCACATTGTTCTTGTCTGCAAAAAGGTTCACGATCTTCTTGTGGTCTTTGGTACTGCCCCTGGTCCTTACAGCATCAAGGATAAATTTATCCGTGACATTTTCAAGTGGCTGTCTGATGGTGTCTCTTCCCTAGCTTCGGCTAGTCGCTCATTTGGTGAATTGAGTGCTGGGGTTGCTGCTCGTACCATTTGCAATTTTGTGTACTCTCTCTTGAGCAACCCCTCTGACGGATCTAAGCCGGCTGTTTCTAAGTCAGCTCTTCGCCAAATGTGCGATAGTTCCTTTGCGTGGCCACAAGAGACTAACGTCGACAGGATCCCCGCGCTACCGAAGAATATTGCAAAGAACTTTGTTAAAGAGTTCTATCGCAAGGTTGGATTTGCCTATGCGGTTGCTGAGGCTCGCCGCGTGCTTCGCAAGGTTTTTGTCTTTACTCTTTGTTGGTTTACTTTTGCCTGCAATTTCGTTCACTATTTCTGTTCCTTACCTTCGATATTGCTTTGCTTTTTGTCAGACGAGCCCTAGCCCTGCTGCTTCGGATGAAGTCTTGGGCACTTCCGGTGCTATGGCAGCTCCCTCTTCTTCCACTCCTTCGTCAATTGTTGGTGCTTTCGGTCCTAGCGGTCAAGCTATTGCTGCTGCTGTTGATCCTTCCTCCTTGGCCACTAGAACACAAGGCGCTGCCACCACCGACGTGCAGCCTTCTTCGGCCGTTCCCCACGTGACCGAAGAGGTGTGAGGAGTGAGGCTTCGGTGATTAGTGCTAGGCGAAGCGATAGAATACATTTTGCCTGTGTAACTGAAATATTTTGCGAATCTGCGCAGGTGCTAGAGTTGTGCCCTGCGCAGATAGACGAAGATGTTTGTCCAATTGTTATAAATCGTGGTGATTACTTCATGTCGGGTTCCATATGGCAAAAATTTCACTCGAAATTTCCTCAAGTGTCCTTTGACGATTTTTGGTCCTACAAAATCAAGCAATACGACGATCGCAACATTGCGTCTAAGGATTTCTTTGAACAGCATACCAGAAACCGTCTGATTCATGGTTCGACTTCGCAACAACATCTTCGTGGAGGAGATTCTTCTGTCCTTGCGCAACCTTCAACAAGTCCTTCAGTTGCTGGTGGTTCCTCCCTTGCAATGCCGAATGTTGAGATTGTCGACCTTACCGAAGATGACGTGCATGAGTACATTTATAAGCGTTCTCATTAACAAGCTGCTTTGGGTGTCTTGGCTGTAACTGATGTATTCTGTTGTGTTTGTGTAACTTTGCTACTGCTTCTGTATTTGTTTACGATGTAACGAATTGTCTCGGTTTTCCCAATAAATTGGTTTTGGAACTCAGGAAAAAGGGAACTCAAACGGCGAAGTGCCTCCCCCTAGTTTCCTTTTCCGCGTTTCATAACCAACTTTGTCATGCTTACTTACATACTGCGCTTTTCTTATTACGAAGTGGGGACGATGTTTTTTTACTTTCCTATGATACCTTTGCACAATTTATACTTTTACATCTCTCGTTTCAATGCGCGCTTTGACGTCGTGGTGTGAAATGATGTTTGCGTGTAATACCGTGACGCACCGTTTCTATTTCGCGCCAGTAAGAAACTTTTTGTCCTCGAGATGGCTCGTCAGCCACGTCTCGCGTTTTGCTTCGCGCATACATTGTCTAAGGCTTCTTTCCTTGCTAACGAAGAAGGAGATGATTTGCAACTATGCTGTTTAACGAGTCGACTTATCCCTGCGGTTTTTCCCGAGGGGCTTCACGCATTGACCGCCGAAGGCTTTTTGTTTGTTTTTCAGCTCAGCTTCGCTGCGAGCACTTTAAGTGAACCAATTATGTTTTGCATTGTTTGCCGAAGCCAAACGTAATTGTTCACTTATGCAGTCTCCTGCGTTTGTGATTCCTGTGCCGAAAGTGACAACTCATTTCATTTGAGTTGCGTCACTTCAGACTTCCTAATGCACACCGATGATATTTTGGGGAGTCCTTGTTATAATTTCCAAGGAGATATTACACAAGAAGACCGCCTCATTAAAAACCTCGCATCCCTGTTGTGCCGACGAATACACAGCTAGGGACTCTCCCCGCGAGGAAAAGAGTACGGCTTCGGGAACTTAAACAAAAAATGTAAATTACACAAATGTTAACCGAAGAGAAACTATGAAAATAAGCTAAGATACACTGATAATTGTTCCTCCTTTGATTTGATACATTTCACAACCAGTATTTTTGCAGCCTGTCTTCGTTCCACGAGTATGGGTCATCCAACCCTTCTAGAGTTGTCAGCATGAAAGCCCCTGGTCTTGTTTCTGATGCTATGAATGGACCATCCCATGTTTCCTGCAACTTCCCCACTCCTCTTGTCTTTTTCCTTAAGACCATGTCTCATGTCTTTATGTTCCTCCTTCGGATTTTTCTATCTTTCCATCTTCTTGTCTCTTCTTGGTATGACTCAATGTTTTGCAATGCTTGTAACCTTGCCTCTTCGCATGTATCCAGTGCCGGTGCCATGTCATCATTTTCTGGTGCTTCTTCGGTGCGGATGGACCCTAGTTTTATTTCTTCGGGTACCATCGCCTCTTCGCCATATAATAACTTGAAAGGCGTGAACTTTGTGGCTCTCGACTCTGTGGTGTTGTGAGACCATATCACCCTTGGTAACTCTTCTGCCCATTTGCCTCTTGGCATTCCAGTGATGTTTCTCTTTATCCCTGTGAAAATTATCCCATTGGCCCTTTCCACGGCTCCATTGGATTGTGGGTGATATACTGAAGCAAAACACAACTTTGTGCCTAGATGGAAACAGAATTTGCGAAAGTCTGTCGAATCAAACTATTTCCTGTTGTCCATTATCAACTCATATGGGACTCCAAATCTGCAGACCACATTCTGCCAGAAGAATTTCTGTACTACCCCCGAAGTTATTGTCTATACTACCTTCGCCTCAATCCATTTTGATAAATATTCTACAGCCACTATTGTGTATTTGTAATTTCGCAGTACTGTTGGTAGAGGCCCAACAATGTCTATCCCCCATCTTGCAAATGGCCACACCGAAGGTAAGAGCTGGATTTCATATGGTGAGAACTTGAAATAATTTATGTGCTTCTGGCAATTGTCGCATTTTCTTACTATCTCTTCGGCGTCTCTTACTGCTGTTGGCCAATAGAATGCCTCGCGAAATGCCTTTGCTACCAGCTTTCTTGTCCCTATGTGTGATGAACACATCCCCGCGTGTATTTCTCTGAGCAACTCTTTCCCCTCTTCACGCGAAACGCACTTGAGTAACGGTGCGCACACGCCTGCCTTGTACAAATTTTCCCCTCTCAAGACAAATGATCTTGCTCTTGCTGCCATTCATTTCTTGTTAGCCTCGTTTTCTGGCTCGTAATGCCCTTTCAAGTAAGTGACTATCTGTGTCCTCCAATCTTCGCTGGCAATTGCGCTGACGAGCTTTGGTTGCATTTTTTGCGAACTGAGTGGTCATTTTTCTCAATGTCTCATAAAACACATATGGTGGTAACGGCTGCTTCGTGGCCCCTGCTTTTGCTAAGGCATCTGCTTCCTTGTTCTGCTCTCTTGGGATTTTCTTAACCGTGAACCTGAAGAAGTGCTTCTCCATTGTTCTAACTGCTTTTAGGTACAAAGACATTTCGTCCTTCTTTGCTCTGTATGCTTTGCCTATTTGGTTCGTGATGAGCTCTGAATCTGTGTTCAACACCAACCTTCGTGCCCCTACTGCTCTTGCCTTTCGGAGCCCTAGTAACAACCCTTCATACTCTGCGATGTTATTTGTGTACCTGTCAAATTCTAGCCTTGCCACATATCTCATTTTGATGCCCGAAGGTGATTTGAGGACCGCGGAAGCTGCTGCGCCATCATTGCAATACACGCCATCACAAAATATTTCCCATGATTTTTCCTTGTTTTCTGGCTTCGTTGTGTCTCCGTCTGCGTGAACCCATTCTGCCACGAAATCTGCCAACACTTGAGATTTTATTGCTGTTCTTGGCGCGAAGGCTATCTCATATTGTGACAGCTCTGCTGCCCACTTGCCAATCCTTCCCGAAGACTCTTTGTTCTCAAACATTTCGCAAAGCGGAAAATGGGTTGGAATGACCACTTTGTAGCTTTGGAAATAATGCTTCAGCTTCCTGGCTTCCATTACAACGGCATATGCCATTTTCTCCAACTCTGAGTAGAATTTCTTTGCTCTATTGAGCACTTCTGATACGAAGTATAATGACACTTGTTTCAAATTTCTACCATCTTGCTTTTCCTTAACCAAAGCTGCACTTACCGCGTGATTCGATGCAGCCACATATAGCAACAACTTCGCGTCGGGTCCTGGGCTTGCCATTACCGTCAATTTCTCCGAGTATGCTTTAAGTTCCTCGAAGGCCAACTGCTCATTCTCTCCCCATGTGATGTTTTTCTACCCTACTAGTTGCTTGAAAAATGGCAGACTTCGCTCTGCTCATTTAGAAATGAAATGACTCAGCGCTGCGAGTCTTCCTGTCAACTTCTGGACATCTTTTTTGGTTCTTGGTGGCCTCATGTTTCTTATTGCTTCTATCTTCTCTGGGTTTGCTTGTATTCCTGACTTTGACACCATGCAGCCCAACAACTTCCCCCTAGACACACCGAAGATGCACTTCTCCGGGTTTAGCATGAGACCATACTTTCTCATGTTCTGGAAAGTTTCTGAGAGATCTTCGATGTGATCCTCTTTATGTTTGTTGTGCACAACAACGTCATCGACGTATGCGGATACGTTTCTCTTTAATTGCGGGCCAAGAACTATTTGGACCATTCTGTTGAAAGTTGGACCTGCGTTGCGCAGTCCCTTAGGCATTCTTACGAAGTAGTGTACCCCAAATGGTGTTATGAAACTTGTCTTGTCCTCATCTTGTCTTCGCATCCACACCTGGTGATACCCCGAAAAGCAATCCAGAAGTGACATCCTTTCGGATCCGGCCGCCGCATCGACCAGTCCATGAATTCTTGGGAGTGGGTAATCATCCTTTGGGCAAGCTTTGTTGAGGGGTGTGAAATCTATGCACATTCTCTGATCTCCATTCTTCTTCGGGACCATTACAATGTTAGATAGCCAAGTGGTGAAATGTACTTCGCATATAACCCCTGCGTCAAGCAACTTCTGAACTTCGTGAAGTGCTGCTTTCTCCTTTTCTGGCGATATCACCCTTAAGTTTTGTCTTTTCGGTGGTACCTTCGGGTCTAAAATTAAGCTGTGCTCGATCACATCACGCGATATTCCTTTGAGGTCTCTTTTGCTCCACGCGAAGACATCTTGGTTGTCTCTTAAGCAATTGAGCAACTCTACCTCTTCTTCATCGCTCAGGTCCTTAGTGATTATGACTATTTTTTCACCCGTACTGTCATTCAGCTTTACTCTCTTTGTGTGCTGCATAGGTTTTATTCTGCTTTCTTCCTCTTTTCTTTTCTGCTTCAAGATCTGTGACTCTTGTAGATCATCTTCGACTTCTTGCTTGCCTTCGTCTAACCTTACCAAGTGCACTGGCTTGCGATCTGTGCCTGTGTTGTACTCTCTGTCCCATGCATCTTCCTGATCCCCATAGATAGATAACACTCCATTTTTTGTTGGGATCTTCATACATAAAAAGGGCATGTGAATTATTGTAGCGAACTTGTTTATCACTCCTCTTCCGAAGATGGCCTTATAAGAGTAAGGGATGTGTACAACGTCAAAGTTGATCATTTTCGTTCTCATTAGGACCCCCTCGCCCAATGTCACATTCATTTCGATAGTTCCCAGAGCTTCGACCTTCTTGTTACCGAAGCCATACAATGGCTTCGTGGATGTTTGCAGCTGATCATCCTTGAATTCCATTTTCCTGAGTAAGTCATAAGTGAGGACGTCTGCGGAACTACCATTATCTATCAGAATTCCCCCCACATCATTACCCAAATGTACTTGGTGTTCTTTCCCAATATTGCTCTGATAACTAGCGGATCCTCATGAGGATATTTCTTCAACTTTAAATCAGCTTTCGTGAAGGTTATTGGGATGTGTGACCACCTCGTGCGGAATATTTTTCCTGAAGACACGTGACTGACTTCTCTTCGATCATCTTTCCTTTGCCTCTTCGATGGAAACTCGGGGAAACAACACCCCCCCTTTTATTGCATTTATAACTTTCACCCTCTAATACCTATCGTCTGAGTCGTTGTTTATGACGTTGACTCTTTGGTATCTGTCGTCCGGCTCTGCACTTCGGGCATTTTGCTGCTAAGATTGTGGTGGGCTTGCTTTCAGTTGATATGGTGCACTTGGCACTGGTGCTTGCGTTTGTGGATAGCTTGGGTGGAATTGAGGTGGATATGGTAGAGGTTTAAAATATTGCGGTGGGAATGGTGGTGGTTGGTACATCGATTGCCAGTTTGACGCTGAGCTGTTTTCCACCGAAGGTGCTGCGGAAGAAGCTCTATTGAGAAAACCCACTTGGTTTTGCGCAACTCTTTTTTTCTCCTCTTCCTCCTTTCGCTTGATTGCTACCTGACATTCATATGTCCAATGACCTTTGTTTCTGCCATGTATGGAGCAAACTGTCAATGAAGGCTGCGTTGAGTATTTCGCGGAGCCCTACGGGTTGGATTGTGAAGCTGCTTGGTTGTTTGTGGTTCCTTTGGATGAAACATTATTCACACCCCCTCTTGTATCCTGGGCTACTTGTTCTATTTCTGTTGTTCGTGTTCGGCCTTCTGTTCCATTCATCCTTGGCCTTCGCCACATTTTTCCTGGCGTGGTAATCCTCTATCCTTCTTTGCTTGCCCCGATCCGACAAGCAATATGATTGCAAGACTTCGAATAGGCGCTTTTCCGAAGCTGGCCTGCGCCTGTCTAAGTATTCTCCACAGGGTCCTACCTTGAGCCCGCCTATTACAGCGTCAATTACACTTGACTCTTCGACATGTGGTGCTTTGGCCCTGGCTTTTGTGAATCTTTTTATGTATTCTTGCAGCAGCACTTTTTCCCCTTGTTTTATCTAATGAAGGTCGTTAGTCGTGAGCTCTTAGGGCTGGAACCCTTGAAAATTGCTTTTGATCTTTTCCTGAAGCTGGTTCCATGAGCTTATGCTTCTTTTGAGCAACGAAGCATACCATTGCTGAGCGGAGCCTTTCAATGCCATAATCATGGCCTTTGCCTTCGCGCTATCATCACCCCCTCCTGAAGAGATTGCCACACTATACCGAAGGATAAACTAACGCGGGTCTGACTCACCATCGTATTCTGGTAGCGAAGATGGCAGCTTGAATTTCGCTGGCCAATCCGCCTGCTCGAGCTCAAATGTAAGTGGCGTCGACGGCTTGTCTTTAGAAGATTGTGAGCTCTTGCGCTTGTAGCGTGGTCTACGTTCCACGAACGCCTCTTCCTCACAGTTAAATGCACATGACTCCTCGGACTCATATGAAGACTCATCCAAAACAACTGGCCTGCTTCGCTTCTTCCCCTGGTGTGGTGGTGTCTTTTGGCGCTGTTCTGGCCGTGATTCAGACCTTGCTGATTGCTCCTGCAAAGAATTCAGTTGTGCTTGCAAAATTGCCATTTGTTCCTGAAACTGGGTTGTCTTTTGCCTGACTGCTTGCTGTTCTTTCTCTTTGCGAAGTTGCTCTAAGAGTGATCTCTTTTGTTGTATGTCTTTCAGCATCTGCTGATACTTCATCTTGTCATGGGATGGATCACCTGTCTGTGGCCCCTTGGCCTTGAGAAATGCCGCCTCTGCTTGGGCTCTTGTCCGGATGTTGGATGAGCTTGGCATCTCACTGAGTCTTGCTGCTATAGTTGCTTCTACCCTTCGTAACGAAATGATGTCCTCATCCAGAATTCCTGCGTCTAGAAGGTCCACTTCGAAGTTGTCATCTGCTACGTCCTCTAGGGCTCCGTCTCGACCAGCTGGTGCATGACTTAGCACCAAACCTCTGTCTTCGTTTGCGTTCGCTTCTTCATTGACTGGGTCTTCGGACACTGCTCCCGACAGATTATCGGTAGCTCTTTGTGGATTGGTATTCCTTGGTGCCCTCTTCGGTGCCATTGAGCTGTGGTGGGACGAAACACGGTGGGCGCCAGAAATGTTGGGGAGAAACCCGTCCCCGAAGAGGAGCCAACAAATGCAGTCAAAACACTCACTCAAACACACGGATAAAACCTCCTCACGTCTTCGGTCGAGCTAGGGTTAGCTCTCCCTCAGGCGCCATCGATCCCTTCTCCATTCCTCTTGGGTCCTTTAAATAGGCTCGTAACATTTACACTTTACATGCTTGCCCTTGCTTTTTACATCATGCGAAGGATCTTTGAGGGCATTACAGTACTTTCACTCCGACCTCACTAGTTTCTGCATTACAACTCATCACTTTACAGCGTGGCGCTTTCCACATGACCCTCACTTCTTCTACTCGACTTCGCCGAAACTACGCTGCTCCGAAGACTTCTCCTCCTGCTTCGCTCTGTCCTTGCCTTCGGCCCTTCACGCAGCTGATCCTCCTGCTTTGCTCAACCGAAGGTGAACAGATAGTTCGCTCGATCCCACCCAAAGGTCAGCCCCTCCTTCGGGTGCCCACAGCGTGAGCGTGCTTGCTCTCTGCTTCTCCCGAAGGCTTCTGGCCATCCGCCTCGCCGGAGCCCCGAAGGTGCCACACCTGCGCAGCCACCAAAAACACAAGAGAAAGGCTCCACGGTCCGAAGGTCAAGCCGAAATGGGACCTGGGGTTAGGTACGAAATAAATTTCCCCAACATCCAGCATGAGCCGGATCCCCTCCTTCAACCTCAAAATGAGGAAGGCATACCCACTATTCCGGCTCCAGTAGTAACCGCAATAGGCGCTGCATAATACGGTCACGCCCCTCTGCACCCTCATTCTTGGGGAGAACTGTAAACTTTCCCCATCCCAACTACCACCACCACCGACGCCTCCTCCACCCCTACGCCTCTCTCCCTCCTCCCCCGACCCACTCCACCACCACCGACACCTCCTCCCCGACCCACTCCACCACCACCGGCGCCTCCTCCACCTCCGCGCCCGCCTCCTCCACAGCGGCGGAGGCAGCTCGAGCTCGGCGTCACAGATCTGGCGGAGGCGGCGGAGCTCGAGTCCATCACATCTGTCGCCTACGGAGCCGGCGCAGAGGCAGAGCAGGCACGGAGGCGGCACAGATCCGGAGGCGGAGAGCCGCGAGGAGGTCGACAGAGACGGCAGCGCTCCTCTCCCGAGGCCTCGCCTCCTCCACCCCGCGGTGCCGGAGACGAACCTCCCGCCCGCGCTGTCGGAGACGAACCGCCCGCTAGCGCTATCGACGCAGATCCGGCCGCCGGCGAGCTCCCACTCCCCTCGTCAAGCCCGGATCCGGCGAGCGGCGGCGGACCTCGAGTAGGCCTAGTGCAGCCGGCGGCGAAGCTCGAGTTGGATAGCAGTGCCTTCTCCTCCTGCTGCTGCAGCCACTGCCATGAAGACGGGGATGGCCGCCCTAGTATATGGATTGTGGCAAAGTTCCATTGCACAGCAAGAGCGTCAATTTGGGCAAAGCTCGACTTGGGCGGCGGGGGGCTATGTTGATGCGTAAAATATCGATTCTTGGATTTTGATTTGGGTGCCTGGAACAATGGAACTTCAATTCTTGCTTCGGGATCTTGATTTGGGACGCGAGCGCGATCGACCGTCAGAACCGGCTGCAGCTTTCTTCACCTCTCAATTGCCTCCCTCTCTTAGCGAACTGCAATGTGTTGAATGATGATACAAATTATGTTGTCAAGAGAGAAGGTCGTCTACTTCTGACGGAGCGGAGTGGAGGCCCGTCGCCAGAGGCTTGCCCCTTGTCACAGCCAGTTTTGGAAGCAAAACCAGGTAATAAATTTACATGTGTCCAGGATCATGTTTACACATGCAAATGACATAGTGAAGTACCAAAACGCAATGTCACAACGTACTTATTATTATAGACCGAAAGTCAAATATTCTATCACACCATACGAGTAGCTAAACAGCGGAAAAGTAAACGAGGTCGTCCACCACAAGCCATCGACTGGGGAATGCGCCTAGAACTCCTCAAAGTCTTCTGGAAAGTCTTCAAAACGTCTGTCTGAGCAGCAAATCGAGTAGTGTAGATGCAAGATAAAATCAACAAGCATGAGCACATGTCGTACTCAATAAGGGAAAATAACTAATACAACATGCAAGGCCTTTTCAGTGGATAGCTGACATGGTTAAAGCGGTAAGCACTTTTAGTTGATCAAGATTTATTAAGCAACTGATTACTAGCAAATGAAAGTATATACTGACCCAAATATTAACATATGCAGCAAGAATAAGATGTAATGCACAAATTTAAGTCCATCTTTCACAAGTTACTCATGTGAGGGTCCAGGCCGCTCGTAACCGTGAGCACGGCTAACCGGTTAGTTTTACACTCTGCAAAGGTGGCACATCTTTACCCACATGTCGCGTAAAAGTTCTAAGAATTTTGAACCCAACCATGTTGTGCAAAAGTAGGCACAATACCACACTACCTAGGTGTGGTTGCATAGGGACGCTACGAGGCCTTTACAAAGATTCCCTAGTATGAGCTGCTCGCTAGGTTTCATGACAGTGCAATGCATAACCCTCTCTCGAGACTGCGAAGCTACCACAGAGCAGATTAGCCTGAGGGCCGGGCTATACACTAACTACCAGCACCCCCTCGCCCTTATCAGGTAAAGCATACACATACTAAGGTTTCTAATTATTTGGTCAAGATAAAGCCATTTGTCTTGTGGTTGCACTGTTGTCCTGGGTCGTTCTCCATGTTCATGGCGTCATGTGAAGATCTACCAAGTTGCACCAACCATGTACCTTCGACATAATGATGGAGATGTACTCCTCAGGTAACTTATCTGGTGATATATCCGTTATTGAGAATTTTCATCTCAAATCTTTGATTAATAAAAAGGATAGCATAGATTCAATTCCCGTTGTTCAAAAGTCGGCTATTGAAAAGCCAGCTAATGATATTATTAATCCTTGCAAAACCTTGCCAATTTGTGATGTTGTTGGTCAAGAAACAAGTAGGCCGTCTCTAGCCGAAATTGTTGAACCAAAATTCTCTAGCAAGAGCATAGAGGCTACATCTAGTACTTCGACGCTTGGGGGGCAACAAAACAAAGGCAACGGTGCCGGTTGCAATGTGACCGGTGTGACCGGTGCCCACACCGGTCTAAACGCCTCATCTAGGGTTTCGCAAAATAAATCAAAATCAAAGATGGTTAAACCCAAAAAGCCTGAGATTGGTGTTTGGAAAACAATTGAATCTAAAGGCAGCAAGAATCAAAGAGAAAAGCCGAAGATCAATGAAAAACTTCTGGGTAAGTCTCAAAGACAAAATAATGTCAATGATGCTAGCCGGTCTAAAAATTCTAAACGCCCAAAATCTTCTCCTAGAGAGAAGTTCCATAATGAGAATCGGCAATGGAGTAACTCTCACAAATCAACGCCGTTTCCTCCATATGGATCATCTATGCCTATACCATGGGAAGATTATTGTAATATGCATTATTTTTGTCCTCCATGGTATTATAATTCATATATATCATCTGCTCCTAGTTACTTCTGATCTAATTGTATTAATTATAGAGAGACGATTATTGATGAGCCATCACCTATGCGTAGTGACTGTTTTGATCATAAGAATCGGTCAACACTAAAAAATAAGCGCAAGGTGATCAAACAAGTCTATCATGTCAAAAAAGATAGTAGATTAAATAAAAATTCAGATTTGACACTAGACATAGAAAAGCCGCATATTGAAAAATCATCAGCTAGTTCTACTGATCAAATTGCCCCCAATGATAAACATGTCTCAAAAAATATAGCTGAGCATCAATCAAGTTCGGCTGGGGGGCAAGCAGCTGG
This sequence comes from Cenchrus fungigraminus, assembly GCA_036936925.1. Lineage (NCBI taxonomy): Eukaryota > Viridiplantae > Streptophyta > Magnoliopsida > Poales > Poaceae > Cenchrus > Cenchrus fungigraminus. The sequence goes on from CM072775.1 coordinate 29,252,405, forward strand.
TTCTGAAGGAACCGGTCTAACCGGTGCCCAAGTCGGTCTAACCGGTCTTGCTAGAAAATCTGGTGGAGCTGCGAATTTCATACCAAAGAGCAAGGTGATGAGAAAGAAGTCATGTTTTGCTGAGTTGTTGCATAAATATCGGAGGATAGCCGAGCAAAAGGAAAACAATCGGTTAGGAGATCAATGGTGGAATTCTTCATCACCAAAAGCAAAGAAGCATCGACGGTCATCACATTGGTCTTCATCATTTATTCCATCGATGCATGCGCCATGGAATGCTTATTCAGGTATAAACAATTGCAATTCATGGTTTTGGTATAATCCTTGGTCTTCTTTTTACAACTATATATTATTCTTATGATGCACCAAGGAGCTATGGTTGGCCTCCATGGCCACATCAGGACTTAAATTGTTAGAGATGTTGTTCAGAAGTCGAAATTGTAGTTTCATGCATGTTGTACTTATTAAGTTTTAATTTCGGTTAGAATAGCATCCATATAGAGTTTACATATGGGCGATGAATTGTTTGATCATCGTCTTCAGCCAATTTTGATCTTTGTAAATGTTTTCTGGCACACAAGCTTTACCAGAAAACAGGGGGGCATATGTTCGCACCCAAAATTGGCAGGTCTAGTCTGACCGGTCTGACCTGTGGGTCCCACCGGTCAGACCGGTGTAGTCAAAGTTCACAAAATACAATTTGGACTTCACCATTGGATAGGAGTCGAGTAGATCAAGATTCATATGTGGAACGTTCAAATCGGATTCCGGATGAAAGAGATATGCCTTCAGGAAGATCTGCACGTCCGGTGAGCTACACAGGTCTGACCGGTGCCCCTGACCGGTCTGACCGGTGCTCCTGAGTCTGAGCCAAATTGAGGAGTCCCGATAGATTTAGACATGTAAAAGGATTTCCTTGCGGGGTAATTCCTCCCCACCCTAATAAATATGAAGGGTCGTGGCCGATTGAGAAAGAATCACAATCGAATCTATCAAATTTAACTTTTATCGTATTTACCTTTTCGTTCCTCTTTACCTTACTCTTCCAACCCTACCATGTTGTTCTTCCTTCATCTCTGTGATGTCTGAAGACGTCCTAGCTGGCCTGCCGAGCCTAGGACAACCCTGTGTACGCCGCCCCGACGGGATCCTACCCGGGCGACGTTTGTTGGTCTTTCACCGGATCTTCTCGACGACACCGGTTCAACCGGTGACCCACACCTAGATTTTGCTGTGACTAAATATATATATGAAGCTATTTTTGTTAAACATTTGAGAGTTTTCGGTGAAATTTTCTTTCATTTTTTTACATCTTTGTTCCTTTGCGATGGATAGGGCAGAGTATTAATGCCTTTAACCTGAGTCATTGGATATTTTTACAGATTTCCTCCACATCAAATGCTTGAGTTTTGTTGTTCTCTCGATCACTATTTTCTGGACCGCTAGATGTCCATCCAACGATCGATCCATATCTGCCTATCTTCTCACGCTCCTCTGTCTTTTCCGGGCCTGCCAGCAGCAGCGGACACGCGCCCGCAACCCGCGACCCGCAACCCGTTAGGGGTAGAAGGGTTACGTCAGTGACTCCCGCGAACCTTCTGTATGTTATCCTTTTCCCCATTCTCACTCCCTCGCGTCCAGGTGGGGCGGCGAGCAGGCGGTGGAGCGATTCCATCGTGGGCGTTGGTCACGGACGCCCTCGCGCTGGCTGCGTCTTTGACGACGCGCAACGACGTCCTCCAGGCATCTTTGGACCATCTGCACCCTACACATCTTCCTCTACGACCACGGTATGGTAAGGTTTCTCCATTTCCCTCCTTTCAAGCATCTCTCATCCCCAATTTTTTCGATCTAGATATAAAGATCAGATGCTCGGTGAAAGAAAAAAAAGATTAGATTAGTCTTAGTCGGGTCATGTCTAATTTGTGGCCATTATGTTCGATTAAGATATACAACGGTTCATTTTTTAATTCCTAATCAATCCGTTCTCCTCCCTACAATTTATGGTCAATTCATGTTCCAGCTTTGTCCAGATTATCATGTTTTGGGTAGGCAACTTGGAAGTTCAACAGAGAGGATCTTTTGCAGACATGTGAGCATTGCGTGGAGGTATGTGTTTGTGCATCATTTTTTCTTCTTTTCAGATCTATATAAATAAATAAATATGTTAATGCTAAGTTAGATATTTTTTGTTGTGATTTTTGTAGATCTTATTGCTTTGATTAAGTATAAACAGGTGAATCTAATTATATCCTTGTTGATTGCTTTTTTAAAAGATTTAGAGCTTTGTTGATTCAGATACCATTTTCTATGTGTTTTGTGTATGTTCACCACAAGGTTATCCCTTATACCTTGTTTCACCGAATTGGTTATCAAGTATTGGATTGATTCAATTTTATTTGGCATGTGTAAGTCAGTAGTTATATTTATTTACAAAAGTACATTTTGGTCAAGCAAATGAGCAATGAACTTGGTGGAAATGCATGTGTGTTATTAGTATGCACATAACTCAATCAGTAGCCAGCACCTCTAGCCTAGCTAGCATATGGCCTTAGGTGCGGATATATTGTAATTATACTACTGTAGCCACTCGCAATTTGACCACCTTCTTGCCATGAGACTCCTTTTGTTGTCACACAAATTGCAGATGTTTTCCACAAGTCCTTGGGACAAACTGACGATCGTCGTTGGAAGTTTTCCTTGGGACTTCTGATTTTTTCTGAAATTTCAGCACCAGTTTGTGTTTTCTCTCCATAGGGGCCTTGAGGATTTTTGTAGTTTGTATATATGATTTTGGTTTTGGCTGTGTTCATTTTACAATTTGAGGTCCACTTGTTTTTTTTATTATAGAATTTCATAGAACTACCAAAATTTCCTCCAATTTTGGTTGGTTCTTCAAAACAGTTTTTGTCTGAGCTGGTGGGATTATGGACTAGTTCGTTTTTGTTCTATTCATAGAACTGAAGTAGGGTTTTATGCAGGCCAAAGCAGCTGGTTGCCATCACCTGATAGCTTCGGGAATCTATAAGATCTCCATGACTAGTGCCATTGGATAAGGTGGCCGGCACGACAATGCCTACTCCTCCTGCGCATATCCATCTCCTCAAGTGCCATTCACATTGCCCAATGGTTATTTCCCCCCTAATTTCCATTGCAGATATATACAAGATAATTTTTCATACCAATTTTTTTCGGGATACCATTGAAATGTTGGACTGTACAAACACTAGAAAACGTGTGCTTCTTTTCACCAAGGCATGTATATTATGCAGTTGATATGCTTGATTTTAGGCTACAATTTGCAACTCCTAGTTCAGAACTTACTGCAGTCTCTGCAGCTTTGTGATTTGTTTAATGTTCTTATACAACAAAACATAACTATCGAAATGAACTGTGAAGATTTATCTGCTGACTTGGATGTTGCAATGCATGAAAGGGGCCTTTTTTAAGCAGAGGTTTCTATTATTATTGGTAGTTGTAAATCCATAGACTGAAGATTTTTTTACCCCACAATTTTCAGGGGAGCCCAAGGTCAGCTTGTCTGCACCAGGTGCCAGAATATTCTAATGTATCCAGCTCGTGTGATGTCCATTTGCTGTGCAGTTTGCAGCACCATCATCACCATGCCAGGTCCTGGTATGGGCATGAATCAACCCTTGTTCTTGGTTTAAGAATCTGTGAGTATAGCGGTATCTGAATATTGAGGTACATTTGTTTAAAAGTCTGTGTAATACCATTCTTTGTGCTCTTTTTTTTATCAGGATAGGAAGTGATGTGATATTCTTAAAATAAAGTGCGATACTTTTAAGATGCAAGTAATTGGAAATATAATGATCTTAATCACATCTTTAGTTCATATTAATTTATTACTCCATCGCCATGCGGACTGCCTTTCCATTTTATTGTTCATTACTAATTGCTTGCTACATCTCCTATGCTTTTTTTGCTGCTTCACTATTATTCAATTTACTTCTAAACAAATCTAAGGTAGTTGTTCGCACCCAAAATTGGCAGGTCTGATCTGACCGGTCTGACCTGTGGGTCCCACCGGTCAGACCGATGTGGTCAAAGTCAACAAAATGCAATTTTTACTTCACCATTGGATAGGTCTCATCGAGTAGATCAAGATTCATATGTGGAACGTCCAAATCGGAGTCCGGATGAAAGAGATATGCCTTCGGGAAGATCTGCACGTCCGGCGAGCCACACAGGTCTGACCGGTGCCCCTGACCGGTCTGACCGGTGCTCTTGAGTCCGAGCCAAATTGAGGAGTCCCGATAGATTTAGACTTGTAAAAGGATTTCCTTGCGGGGTAAGTCCTCCCCACCCTAATAAATATGAAGGGTCGTGGCCGATTGAGGAATATACATAATCGAATCTATCATATTTATCTTTTATCGTATTTACCTTTTCGTTCCTCTTTACCCTACTCTTCTGACCCTACCATGCTGTTCTTCTTTCATCTCCGCGATGTCTGAAGACGTCCTAGCGGGCCTGCTGAGCCTAGGACAACCCTGCGTGCGCCGCCTCGACGGGATCCTGCCCGGGCGACGTTCGGAGGTCTTTCGCCGGATTCTCCCAGCAACACCGGTTTGACCGGTGACCCGTACCGGTCTGACCGGTACGACGTGGAGGTGATGCAAGGAGCTCCTCTGTGTTGCTTGTTGGCCCCGAAAAGGTGCCAACAAATTGGCGACTCCGCTGGGGAACGAACCCAGAATCTCTGGTTATCATGGCTGATCTATCTGACCTTAGCGTCAAGTTATGTGAGGAATACATGAGAGAGAGTTGCTTGGCGGATAAAAGATTGTTCCTGTCCTGGTTTCGCAAGACGGAGCAAGGTGTCGTCCGAAGCAAGGAGTGGCAGCCACCATCCACCATCGACACGTTGAAAGAGATGCAATCCTCAGGTAACTTATCTGATGACCTATCCGAATTTGTGAATTATTATCTTAAATCTTTGATTGATAAAGAGGATAGTTCAGAGTCAATTATTGTTAATTTGGAGTCGGCTATTGAAAAGCCGGCTAATGATATTATTAATCCTTGCAAAGTTTTGCCGAATTGTGATGTTGTTGGTCAAGAAACAAATCGGCCGTCTCTAGCCGAAATTGTTGGACCAAAATCCCCTAGCAAGAGCATAGAGGTTACATCTAGTACTTCGACGCTCACGGGGCAACAAAACAAAGGCAACGGTGACGGTTGCGCTGTGACCGGTCTGACCGGTGCCCACACCGGTCTAACCTCCTCATCTAGGGTTTTGCAAAATAAATAAAAACCAAAGATGGTTATACCCAAAAAGTCTGAGATTGGTGTTTGGAAAATAATTGAATCTAAAGGCCGTAAGCATCAAAGAGAAAAGTCAAAGCTCAATGCAAAACTTCCGGTTAAGTCTCAAAGACAAAATAATGTCAATGATGCTAGTCGGTCTACAAATTCTAAATGCCCAAAATCTTCTCCTAGAGAGAAGTTCCATAACGAGAATCGACAATAGAGTAACTCTCACAAATCAATGCCGTTTCCTCCATATGGATCATCAATGCCTATGCCATGGGAATCTTACTTTAATATGCATTATTCTTATTCTCCTTGGTATTATAATTCGTATATGCCGTCTTCTCATAGTTACTTCTGTCCTAATTGTATTAATCATAGAAAGTCGGTAATTAATGAGTCATCACCTATGCATAATGGCCGTTTTGATCAAAAGAATTGGTCAACACAGAAAAATAAGCGAAAGGTGATCAAACAAGTCTATCGTGTCAAAAAAGATGGTAGATTAAATAAAAATTCAGATTTGACACTAGACATAGAAAAGACGATTAATGAAAAATCATCGGCTAGTTCTACTGATCAAATTGTCCCCAATGATAAACATGTCGCAAATATATAGCTGAACAACAATCATGTTCGGCTGGGGGGCAACATGATCTCAAAGTGGTCGGTCCTCAAGGCACCGGTCTAACCGGTGAACCAACCAGTCTGACCGGTCTCGCCAGAAATTCTGGTAGAGCCGAGAGTATCTCCCCAAACAGCAAGGTGATGAGAAACAAGCCAAGCTTTGATGAGTTGCTGCATAAGTATCAAAAGATAGCCGAGCAAAAACAAAATAATCGGTTAGGAGATCAAAGGTGGAACTCTTCATCACCAAAAGCAAAGAAGCATCGACGGGCATCACAATGGTCTTCATCATTTATTCCATCGATGCATACACCATGGAATGCTTATTCAGGTATAAACAATTGCAATTCATGGTTTTGGTATAATCCTTGGTCTTCTTTTTACAACTATCAATATTATGCTTATGATGCACCAAGGAGCTACGGTTGGCCTCCATGGCCACATCAGGACTTAAATTGTTAGAGATGTTGTTCAGAAGCCGAAATTGTAGTTTCATGCATGTTGTACTTATTAAGTTTTCATTTTGGTTAGAATATCATCCATATAGAGTTTACATATGGGCGATGCATTCTTGATCATCGTCTTCAGCCAATTTTGATCTTTGTGAATGTTTTATGACTCAGAAGCTTTACCAGAAAACAGGGGGGCATATGTTCGCACCCAAAATTGGCAGGTCTGATCTGACCAGTCTGACCTCTGGGTCCCACCGGTCAGACCGGTGTAGTCAAAGTTAACAAAATGCAATTTGGACTTCACCATTGGATAGGTCTCGTTGAGTAGATCAAGATTCATATGTGGAACGTCCAAATCGGAGTCCGGATGAAAGAGATATGCCTTCGGGAAGATCTGCACGTCCGGCGAGCCACACAGGTCTGACCGGTGCCCCTGAGTCCGAGCCAAATTGAGGAGTCCCGATAGATTTAGACTTGTAAAAGGATTTCCTTGCGGGGTAAGTCCTCCCCACCCTAATAAATATGAAGGGTCATGGCCGATTGAGGAATATACACAATCGAATCTGTCATATTTATCTTTTATCGTATTTACCTTTTCGTTCCTCTTTACCCTACTCTTCCAACCCTACCATGCTTTTCTTCTTTCATCTCCGCGATGTCTGAAGACGTCCTAGCTGGCCTGCCGAGCCTAGGACAACCCTGCGTGCGCCGCCCCGACGGGATCCTGCCCGGGCGACGTTCGGAGGTCTTTCGCCGGATTCTCCCAGCAACACCGGTCTGACCGGTGACCCGTACTGGTCTGACCGGTACGACGTGGAGGCGCTGCAAGGAGCTCCTCTGTGTTGCTTGTTGGCCCCCAAAAGGTGCCAACAGTAGTGGACTATTATGATCTTTAAGTTTATACATAATGGGTATCTGGAGATGGATTGTGGTAGATTAGTGCTGGTCATAGTTGCTAAATGAATGGAACATTTAAAAAAAAATTCAAACTACCACCAAGGTTATGATTCCACAGTTTCTTCTAAATAAAATTCAAAGGAAGTAATGTGTGGCTCATATCGCAAGAAGGAGATGGAGGCGGATTGATGGGGTTGACGTGCATTGATTAGATAGTTTCTCCCCTGAACCTTTAGCATACCCATGAAGGTTCTCCATAGGTTCCGATATGTGCTGCACTAGGGTTTCACGATGTTAAATTGACCCTGTTTGTGTCCAATGCGTGGGTTGATAGGGTTGATTTGCGGTTCCATTCATGCGCATGACATATGAATTTTGTCAGTTTGTTTCTGCTGATGGGAGGGCACCTTTTTCTCGAAGCAAATTGCTTCAGTCTTGTCTGTTTGTCTCATGTGCCTTGTGCAATTGAGCTGTAGACTGTAGTAGCTAGGTACTGCTACCTACGGCCAACGGGCAAAAGCCCAATCTTGTTTATTGCAATTATATTTGTGTTGAATGGAAATTACATATATGAAGTTTCTACGATTAAAAGAGTTGCTTTTTCAAAGTGGTCACAAATGACCCTTCCATCCTGGGTTTCTAAACTTGTGACGGTATTATGTCTATATCTCTATGTGGCTGCAGCATGGAAAAATTTTGTATTTTCATCCCCAAATTTTGTCCATCTGACAGTGTATCGTTTCTTCCAACATTCTTGCTTATATCTTAGAAGGGAAATAATGTGCTTCTTGAGGATGATTCCGAAATTTCTTTCCTAGACAAAAAGTTGCCTTTGTTCTTCCAGCGTGTCGAGGACAGAAAGAACCTCATTGCATTACAAGATTAAATTGTTGATTTTTTAAATCCCTTTGCTCCACTTTTTCAGAACTCTTCTCAGCAATTTGAACTTGGCTGTCACCTTGGTTACACTGTTGGTTGCTCTAACTTCTGAGTTCCAAGTGTTTTGCACAATCTCAAAGAAGTCTGGCTGTTCAACCCAAATTTTTTCAAACCGAAAATCATCTGCTTTAGGTATATCTGTGTCAATTTGTACCATGCAAGGGATATGGTCAAATGTTGGTTTGGACAAAGGGAGCCAGAGAGTGTTTGGGTAATTACTGATCCAGTTTGTAGAAGTGAAACACAAGTCAATCTGTTCTGTTCTAACAGTGGGTCTTCTTGCATATTGCTCCAAGTAAACTTTCTTCCTTTTAAGGCAAGTCACTAGCAGCATGGCCAAAGGTAACTAAACCAAAGGACAAAGGTGGTTTGGGAGTAGTTGATCTGAGATCTCAAAATGAAACTCTGTTGTTACAACACCTGGACAAGTTTTACAATAATAAAGATACACCTTGGGTAAACATGATTTGGCACTCACATTACTCACAAGGAAATATCCCACATGCTTCTGCAGACAAAGGCTCTTTCTGGTGGAAGCACCTTCTCCACCTTTGTGACAAATTTAGAGAGATTGCCAAATGCACAGTTGGCAATGGTACTACTAATCTATTTTGGTTGGACATCTGGAATGACCTTCTTCTCCCTGAGAAGCTTCCAAGATTATTCACATTTGCAAAAAATCAAAAGATCTCAGTGGCTGACTTTCTCTCAACAACAGATTTGGCTTCACACTTTCACCTACCACTATCAGAACAAGCATATGAAGAGTACCAAGAACTGCAGGAAATTGTTCAGAGCATTCAGATTGGACAGGAAGACAAAGATCAATGAAAATATATCTGGGGTCAAGAAAATACACATCCAACAATTACTACAAACATCTTCACAAAGGGATACAACCACCAAAACCTTTCTTATGGATTTGGAGCTCCAGATGCCGCAACAAATTGAGAGTTTTCTCATGGTTACTCCTAATGGACAGGCTCAACACTAGAATATGTTAAAAAGAAAAAGGTACAAACTTGAAGGCAACAACTACAATTGTGTCATGTGCCCAGCTCAAAGAGAAGAAACTGCCTTCCACTTATTCTTTAGCTGCCCTTTTGCTTCAGAATGTTGGAGGATGATTGGAATTCAGTGGCAGATGGGTGTTCCTTTCTTTCAGATGATGGAATCGGCTAAACATGACTTCAATCATTTTTTCTTCATGGAAGTTTTCATCATTGCAACTTGGCACATATGGAAACAGAGAAATAACCTGATCTTCGAAAATAATCAAGCATGCATAACCAGTTGGAAAAGAACTTTCAAAGCAGAATGTACACTTCAAGCCCAACGAATGAAAGCATCTCTGAAATCTCCCTTCTTAGTTTGGTCTGACAGCTCAGTTTGACAGCTCAGTTTATCTGTAAAGTTCATTTCTTTTTATTAGTAGTTCAGTTTCTTCTCCTTTGTGTTTGCTCAGTAAGTTCAGCTTCTCCAGCTGAGCTGTAAATTTTTGTTTTTGCTCCTTTGTAAATTTCTTTTCTTTTAATAAAATTTCAACAGCAGGGGTCTCCCTCACTGTTTTATGTTCAAAAAAAGGTTTCTAGGATTAGTCATTCATATATGAATGAAATTGCAGATACGAAACTATGCTGCAGTCTATAGCTAGGTTGAGAAAATGGTCCTTCTTGTACCAATTTATTAAATTATTGACTGAAGTTTGCACTGCAGCTGATTCTTTCAGTCTTTACCAGTGTCCTCACTCTTGTATTGTTTGACACTTTGATTTGTCTAATCAGTTGGTTTTTGTCTGATATGTGACTAATCAGGTTGAATGTGTGGTATGCTGCAAATTTTCATGGTGGTGCTTGTATATATATATTATTGATTTGCATATTTTAGTTTTTAGCACATTTTAGATTTTAAAGTACTAACATGTGTCATTTGGGGGGATCTTTAGTATGTTTCAGGGATTGATTTGGCGAATTTTTGACAATTTTCTGTTGTTCCATTTAGATGGGATGGAGGAACCTATGGAGGTGGTTGGTTGATTGTTCGTCTCATGTGTCAAATTTTTTAGCTTTTCATAGGTTCTTACCCATTGTCTTGTGCTTGCCAGAAAGTTTAGCTCTACACTTGCTTCAACAGTTTTTATTAAATTTGTGCTACTTTGGTTTTGAAAACTTGCATAGAATTCAGTGTGACAAATTTCTTTATAATCTGTTTTTGTACAAAGATTTTTTTATTCTTTGTTGTCCCTGCTTTAGAATATGTAGGCCTTGTCTAATATTTTAGAAACTACAACATAGTTATTAAATTAGTGAAGTATAAGACATGGGTTAATTTCAGCTACATGCAACGTTAAATTCAGAATTTGATCATCTTCTCTTTCCTTTTTCCCTTATACCTCTAGGCTCTAGATACCATGCTTTGTTAAGTTTGTTAAACCTACTCAAGTATGAACTAGATCATTTTTTACACAGGTTCTTCAAATGATCTTATTTGGCATGCCCTGTCAATTTTAAGATCAAAATGAGAGGGTGGGAAGAGAAAGAGAGAGGAAGTTTGGTGGCATGGTAGTAAAGAATAGTGCCAAGGTAAAGGTAAGAAAAATCTGGTATGCTTGATCAGATAAGGACATCCTTTATAGGTGTTTTCTTTTACGGTTTTACCAATAAGTTAGCCCTGGAATCTTTTTCATCTATCTCACCACCTACATATATAGACCCTGCATAAGCAGTGAATTTGCAATGCCTTGTGATTAGGTGATGATTTTGGCCTGTGCATAAGAAAGAAATAATGGTGTTTTAAAAAAACATTTTTAATTATGTCTGCTATTTTTATTCTGCCTGTGTATTTCTTTCTATTTGGTATTGTTGGATTCCTTTAGTACTAGACGGTAGCTATATACTAGTAGGATATTAAACTGAGTGTACGTGTGAAAGAAAGAGTACTTGGGTCGATTGTCCCAGCTACATTGTGTCTTGTCCTTTTGTTGCAAATTTTTTTACATAATCATGCACTCATGTTTGGGGGTCGTAAAATGTTTACACTAATAATTAGTACCTCTACCTTTTATTTCAGAATTGATGCAATGGTGGCCAAAAGTAGGTGTGACTGCAGACATTTCCCTATTGCAGGTTGGTTTCTGATTTTGCCTATTTTTCTTTTTTTGGCAGTTTATATTTTATTGATTCAGGGTTGCAAGAATATTTTTCTCCAATGCGATCTGAATGTATTTCTGTCTTTCACATATATTTTCTTCAATTGTTTTTAAATTTAGGCCCTTTTAGAAATCCTAGTGCTGGTAGGTTTCTTAGTATAAAGGTGTGTAACTTCTAGAGAGCTCAAATTGTAAATTATCGATTTCTTATTAGTTACTTTTTTGTGTCATCTTAATTACCTTTCTATTTTCAAAAATTTTCAATCGCACTAATATAGTGTAAATAACACCATTTTGTTCTGAAATTCTTGAAACCAAGTTTGGGCTCTATGAGCTTTGGTTTCCCAAGGGCAAGCATTATTGTGCTACTAATTTGATGTTGTTTGGTGCACGTGCTGTTCCATGGATACCACGCAAAATTCTCTGCTGAATCAGGCAGTAACTTAAATATTATCATTTTGTTTTGATTAGGCCATAATTGGAGGAAATTTTCCATTTGGAACAGTGGGACACACCCCAAGACTCAACAATGATTTTGGAAGGAAAATCAGGAGGCAGGGACAGGGATGGATCACACTTACGTGGCGAATCACCTGCACACCAACAAGATTTTGATCTTCCCAGGTTGCTTCTAGCCTTTTCCTACGCTGGCTTTTCTTGACCTCTTCATCCGTCTCTATCTGCCTCTTCCTCGATGTACCCTGAATTTTTCCTTTTCTTTCACCGCCCCTCCATTTTTTTGGAGGCATGGACTCATGTATATATAGGGTGCATGCCATGCATTTTTGGCGGGCTGCCCAAAACTGTTCCCGCTGAAAATTTTGCTTTGTCCGTTTTTTCGTTTTTAAAAGATCAAACGTCATGTATTTTTCTGGCCCAGTAAAACCAACCGGGCTGTAATTCAGAAAAAAAAGAAAAACCAAAGCGGGCAGAAAAAAAACTTTAACAGGCTCTTACTCTTAACGGGCTGGAGACAAACCCAAAAACGAAGTTGATATTTGTACCCTATTGGAAAAATAGTTAACACGGTGGGGACCCCAATTTGTACCCGTATTGGAAAAGTAGTTGACACACGGTGGGGACCCCAAAAGTGATTGATGAAAGACTTAAAATCAATCACTTTTTGTTTTAATACAGAAAAAAATACCCTTGGATCTGTCATCAACGGCTGCAAAAAAGTGATAGACAACTCTTATTTTCAAACGTTTGACAAGGATACATTTTTATATAGTTTTTCAATTTGTGTGTAGAATAAGCTCTCCGTTGGTCAAGTAAATCTCAGTATGTTGACAAAAAGAATACGCATGCATATTCAGGGTGCTAGGAGCCTAGGACAATACTCCATATATTTTCTAGATCATTGGGAGAAAAGTTAGGACGACAATATTATTAACAAAACATTATCCTAATTCTATGTATCAGCAACATTTTTCTTTAGTCATACCTTTGATTGAATCATTTAATTATGCCCTTAATGTCAAGCCATCTACATTCAGATTTTGATAATTATTTTCTAGACAACATATGGCAGCATCAAAATTATTTTCCATCGCACGGCGTGCCGCACGCGCATGCATATGCTACACGCGCGTTGGGATCTCAATTAGTAGCGTGCCGCACGCGCATGCGCATGCTAGTTTATTAAGTGATTCTTACTATGGCCTCGTCAGCATCCAAATCTTGCGTGTAGATGTCGCCCTATATTTCCTATATTAGAGTAAAGTGCGCTCTAAGTCCTTCAACTTAGCAGAGATGACATTCAGATCCTCGAATTCTAAAAATGCACATTGAAATATTTAGTCATCCATCCAGTAGTTGCAACTTGCAAGTCCACCACTACTGCACAGCCGAAAAAATCACCATGGATACATCAGCCTGAGCCAAGCCACGCAACCTGGGCGGCTCGCTGCCCGTCCCTACCGTGCAGGAGCTCGCCGCGCGCCCCGCCGACGAGCTCACGCCGGCTGTTCTCCACCGCTACCTCCGTGGCGCCGACCACGCATCGGCGCTCTCTGCCGCCACCGTCGACGCCGCAGCCTCGGTGCCCGTCGTGGACCTCGCTAGGCTGCTCGACCCGTCGTCCATGGATGTTGAGGCCGGCAAGCTGAGGGCGACCTGCGAGAACTAAGGCTTCCTCCAAGTCGTCAACCACGGCGTGCCCGACAACGCCATCCATGACGTCAAGGACGACCTCAAGGACTTCTTCCAGCTCCCGCTCTCGGAGAAGCAGGCCCTCGCGCAGGCGCCCGGCGGGATCGAGGGCTACGGGCAGGCCTTCGTCGTCTCCGAGGACCAGAAGCTGGACTGGGCCGACATACTCTTCTTGACCACGCTGCCGCCGGAGTACCGGTCCCTCAACTTCTGGCCTTCCCGCCCGGCGAGGTTCAGGGCCTTGCTCCAGCGCTACGCCACTGAGGTGCAGCAGGTGGCCGCCGGCCTGCTCGGACCCATGGCCAGGAACCTGAACCTGGGCGTGGCGGACGCGAAGAAGATAACGAGGGTCGCCGCCGCTCAGGCCATGCGGATCAACTACTACCCGCCGTGCCCGCCGGCGCACGACAAGGTGCTAGGCCTGTCGCGGCACTCCGACGCCGTGCTGTCGGGCTGACGCTACTGCTGCAGGTGAGCCCCGTGGCCGGCCTGCAGATCAGGCGGGAGGGCAAATGGATCGTCGCGTCGAGCCGCTGCCTGGCGCCTTGGTTGCCAACGTCGACGACGTCGTCGAGGTGCTCACTAACGGTAGGTACAAGAGCATCGAGCACAGGGCGGTGGTCAAACGCACGCCACGAGTGCGTATCCGTTGCCGCCTTCCACAAGGCCATGTTCGGCGACACGTACGGGCCGCTGGAGGACATCGTCATTGGAGGTGGGGAGGCGCCGCGCTACAGGACTGTCGGCGTCGAGGACAGTACCACGTCAAGCTCGTGCAGTCCAGCAAGCTCGAGGGAAAGATGATATTCCTCCAGAGGTGCAGGTTTTCATTCCAATGCATGATGGTGCCCCTTTGCAACTCATTCCAGATGATATTGAGGAGCATGACCTGATGGATTTTGAAGAGCAGGAGTTGCCAGTTAATCAACCTGTTAACAACAACCTGAATGTCGGCTTTGTGCAGCTTCTTCAGCCAGATTTGGATCCTGTTCTCCTTGACAGACAATTTGAGTTTCCTCAGCCGAAGTCTGACTTCTTCAAGCAGAACCCAGAAGCTATCAGACTCTGGGCCAGGTGTTTTGCTCCAGGGCCAGGGACTACACCCATCAACGTTCCTGCTAAATGGGTTGATTTCTTCACTCTTCTTCTTTCAAGTCCATTGGCCTTTCAGTGGACAAAGAAGTTCCTGAGCTCATCAGCTCTATCTTTCCTAGCCCAGGATGAAGCTTCAGCATCAGTTCCTTTCTGCTTGCTAGCAACCCTGCCCCAACTGAACCTTAGCCTCTGCACCAAAAATTTGCCTGCTCCTGTGATCTTTGAGGAACCTGTGCAGTTACAAGACCCAACTACTGATGTTCAAGAGGATACCTCCAATACTCATACTCAGATCAGGCACCTAATGACAGTACATCACATATCTGACCTGTCACTCCTCCTGAGCAATTGAAGGCCAGGATTGCTAAGACACCTGGACCATGGTCTGGGATTCGAAATGCTGAAAATTTCGGTCCAGACCGAAATGGGTGAATCTCGGATATTTCGGAAATTTCGGACCGGGATTCGATTGTTTGACCGGTCAACATATTCATTTTTATAGGAAATTTGGCTACAATTGGATGGAGATTTAGAAATTAAACACTCCTATATAAGATAGTGGGGGAGAACTAGAGAGATATGACGAATGAGTTAAGGAGAAAGATGGCGAAACATGTTGTTTCTGCGTTAGTTAGCCGTTGCAAGGTGAGAGAGGTAAAAGAGAGTTATATAACTAAAAATTTTCATATCTTTACAGCTAGGATGCTATATTGGTTGGTATAGACTTTAGTGATGGCAAAGAAAATCAAGTTTGGTGGAATTTTTTGACCATTTCGATTTCGTTTCGGTCCTTACCGAAATGGGTGAATTTCGGTGAAATTCGGTCGTCTCGGACCGAATCCCAGAACCCCTGGTCCACATCCCTCTTATCACTGTTATCAGAAACTTAGGTGCCACTTTCTGCAAAGTTGCTCCTGAAAAACTTTCTGTTGATGAGCTATCCAGAGCGAAAAAGGCTTCAACTCCTGGTGGGAAGAAGCAGACAAGGAAGCCCAGTAAGGAGGTTACCAATGATGATGTGGACAAGAAAACCAAGAAGAAGGCAAAAAAGTAGGCTCTGGGAGCTTTTTTACTCTGTGGTAGTTTATTTTGTTCAATGCAAAACTATCTGTTCTTTTGGGCTTGTAATCTTTTTATCCTATCAAACTGCTCTCTTCCAAAACTCTATTTATCTGAACCTCATGACTGTTACACAGTTCATGTATGCACCTCTGTTTCTCCTCTGGGTTATCAATGAATGCAACACATCAATTTAGACAATGGAAGGTCCTATGCTGGAATGTTAGGGGCTTACATGCCAAGGAAAAATGGGATGCTATTAGAGATAGAATTTCTGAAAGTGGTTGTGATGTAATTTGTCTCCAGGAGACTAAAAGGCAGAGCTTTGATTTGCAATTCATTAGGAAGTTCTGTCCACCTGCCTATGATGCTTTTGAATTTTTGCCATCTGTGGGTGCATCTGGGGGATTGATCATAATCTGGAAATCTGCTTTTTTCTCTGGCAACCTTGCTTTCAGTAATGATTTTGGAATTTCAATTGACTTTCAGTCCAATCATGACCAATCTGAATGGGTCCTGACTAATGTGTATGGGCCTTGTACATCTGAAGGGAAGATAAACTTTCTTAATTGGTTGAAAAACATTGAGATGGTGGATGAGGTAGATTGGTTAATTGTTGGAGACTTCAATTTGATTAGAAGCCCTGATAACAGAAATAAGCCGGGAGGGGATGTAAATGAAATGCTTATGTTTAATGAAATCATTAGTTCACAAGGCTGGGTTGAAATACCTCTATAGGGCAGAAAATACACCTGGACAAATAAACAATCCTCACCTCTGTTGCAGCGTCTAGACTGGTTCTTCACTTCAGCTTGCAGGACCCTAAGCTATCCAAATACTTCTGCAGTTGCTTTGAACATGGAACCTTCTGACCATGTTCCCTGTCTTATCAACATAAGCACTAGAATACCAAGATCAAACATCTTCAGATTTGAGAATTATTGGATGGAGCATGAACAATTTCTAGATGTGGTTTCTCATGGTTGGAATGTCCCAACTCAGCAACAAGATGCTGCAAAAACTTTGACACAAAAATTCAAGAATCTAAGAAGAGTTTTAAAAGCCTGGCAATCACAATTATCCAGTCTCAAGGCTATTATTGCTAATGTCAAGGTCATCCTCATCTTTCTGGGCATCTTGGAGGAATTTAGAGATTTAACTCTGGTGGAATGGAATTTCAGAAGTTTGCTCCACGAAAAATATAATTCTCTTCTGCACCAACAAAAGATTTACTGGAAACAACGAGGAACTGTAAAATGGGTAAAGTTTGGAGATGAGGGTTCTAAGTTTTTTCATGCGAATGCTACAATTAAACAAAGGAGAAACTTAATATCTTCTTTAAAGGATGATAGTGATATGCCACATTCTGAACACCACATCAAAGCTGACATCTTATGGAAGGCCTTTAAGGAAAGGCTAGGAACATCTGACAACCCTGACATGCTGTTTAATCTGGATGAGCTCTTAGAAAGAGCAAATGATCTTGACTGCCTAACTGAGCCATTCACACATGAAGAAATTGATGCAGTGGTAGCACATTTGCCTAGTGACAAATCTCCAGGGCCTGATGGCTTCAACACAGATTTCATAAAAAAATGTTGGCCAATCATAAAAGGTGATTTTTACAACTTATGTGATGCTTTTTTATTCTGGGTCAGTTTGTTTGGAGAGTATCAATGGGTCTCACATTACCCTAATTCCAAAGGTTGATGCTCCATCCAAAGTGTCAGACTTTCGGCCAATTTCACTGCTGAACAACTCTATCAAAATCATCACAAAGCTTATGGCAAACAGATTGCAACAGGTTATTATGGGCCTGATTCACCAAAACCAATATGGTTTCATCAAAACAAGAACTATATAGGATTGCCTAGCTTGGACTTTTGAGTATCTTCACCTTTGTCAAAAATCTGGGAAAGAACTCCTCATTCCGAAATTGGATTTCGAGAAGGCTTTTGACAGAATAGAGCACCCAACTATGATGCAAATCATGAAACATAAGGGTTTCAATCAGAAATGGCTGCTTTGGATGAACTTAATCTTCAACTCAGGAAAATCGGCAGTTCTTCTAAATGGTGTGCCAGGCAAAATTTTTCACTGCAAAAGAGGTGTTAGACAGGGAGATCCTTTCTCCATTGCTTTTTGTTCTAGCAGCTGACTTCCTCCAAACCTTGCTCAATAAAGCCAAAGACCTAAGCCTGCTGCAGTTACCAATTCCTCTGACCTACACTTCAGATTTCCCGATAATTCAATATGCTGATGACACACTAATCATAATGGAAGCATGTGCCAGGCAATTGGTTTTTCGTAAGAGTTTATTGCAGACATTTGCAGCTTCTACAGGTTTAAAGGTAAATTACTCAAAATCAATGATGGTGCCAATAAACATAGAAGATGATCAGATGCAGATCCTGGCAAACACCTTGGGATGCTCTTTAGGGTCCATGCCCTTCACTTGTTTGGGTCTACCCCTGGGAACAACAAAACCAAAAGTGGTTGACTTCCTGCCACTGATATGTAAATGTGAAAGAAGACTATCCAGCACATCAACTTTCTTATCACAGGCAGGAAAGCTGCAAATGACTAATGCTGTTTTCTCATCATTGCCTACTTTTCATCTATGCACTTTTAAGATGCATAAGACAGTCATTCAACAGATTGATAAATATAGAAAACATTGCTTATGGAGAATAGCAGATGTAAATGACAAAACTCCACCAAAGGCTGCATGGGAAATGGTGTGTTTACCAAAGAAAGAAGGAGGCTTGGGAGTTCTGAATTTAGAATTACATAATGAAGCCTTGCTTTTGAAAAACTTGCATAAATTCTTTAACAAGGACAATACTCCATGGGCTCAACTTATTTGGGACAAATATTACAGTAATGGGAAATTGCCTAATCATACTATGAGAGGTTCTTTTTGGTGGAGGGATATATTGAGACTCCTCCCAAAATACAAAGGATTGGTCTCCATCACAGTTCACAAAGAAGACACTTGCTACTTGTGGCATGATCTCTCGGGAGGATCTATACGAAGTCAAGGTTTTCCCCAGCTATATTCATTTGCAAAACTTAAGAACATTTCGATGTATAAAGCCATTGAAGCATCAGAAATTGGCCAATTATTTCACCTGCCAATCTCAGAAGAGGCTTTTCAACAATTGTTGACCTTAGCACAAGATCTAGAGGAAGTCTCTCTGTCTCGAGACCAAGAGGACGCCTGGTTATACTCTTGGGGCTCTGCTTTCTATGTGCCAAAGAAGGCTTACAAGCATCTAGTAGGAACAAGGCAAGTTCACCCATCCTTCAGCTGGCTTTGGAAATCATATGTTCAGAAGAAGCACAAAGTCTTTTTTTGGTTGTTACTAAAAGACCGCTTGAGTACTCGAAACATTTTAAGAAGAAAGAACAGGGTCCTTCCTTCTTATGTCTGTGTCCTCTGTCAGCAACAGTTGGAAGAAACACTTCAGCATCTATTTTTGACCTGTCCATTTGCAATTAGCTGCTGGAGCTTTTTAAATCTGATAATCACTACAGCAGATCCCTTTGGAGCACTACAATCCTTCAAGACTCACCTTAATCAAGACTTCTTCATGGATGTCATCATCATCATGTCATGGTCGATTTGGATGGCTCGAAATGATCTAATCTTTAGAGGTTTACAACTGACAACTCAGGCAGCACAAGAAAGGTTCAAAAAGGAGTTTGCTCTAGTTATCCTAAGAGCAAAACAGAGTTCAAAGCAACAAATGTCCATATGGTTACAATCAGTCATGCAGTTTACCTCATTTTTTTCCTTATCTTTTTTGTTTCATGATATAATGTACTAAACTTCTTTGTGCTTCACTTTTAATATATATAATCAGTAGGGGTTCTAACCCCTCCTGTTTCATCAAAAAAAAGAAGAACATTGACGCCATGAAGATGAATCATCCATGAAAAACAGCTATCATGCCCTTCGATCCTCTCTTTTTTTTTCCAGTTGTCATGCAGTCATGATAGCTCCATTTCCGAACCCATATTGGATGTTACGATTAAATATGAGTTGGACCTTGCAACAGAAGGAAAATACTGCGTTGGTAGAACTTTCAGGTGATGTTTCTCAAACAACTTGGATTGAGAGAGAAGGCCATAAAATTATTATCTTCGCATCATGTTGCTCCAAATTGTTTACACTACTGGAAATTGGCAGTTCACTGTGTGTCCTACATTTTGCCGTGTGTTTCTCTCGGTACACGACAAAATGCCACTTTGTTGTGTGCCACGATGAAAACACACGGCAAAATGCAGGGCACACAACAAACTAAGTCTTTGTAGTGTATTTTGGATCTGGCATACAACAAAGATTTATTCGGCTGTGTTTTTTTTTATTGGCGGACGACAAGTCTCTATTTTGCTGTGTGTTTTTTTGCGGACAACAAAACCCTATTCTGCCATGTGTTTTTTGACATGTGGCAAAGTAACAAGGCTTTTTTCTCTTCTCAACTCCAAATGTTTTCATAACTTTTTCGTACGACTTCGGATGAAGAAAACTCTATATAAATTCAAAACTAAATTCAAAAGCTAACTCTAACTTTGGGCCTGCTAACATTCGTTGAAGTCTACCAGTGCCCGTTCTTCTCCCGGCCTATGTTCAACCGTCGCCCTTCCTTTCTAGCCCAGCCCAACAGGCCGGCCTGCTTGCAGCCCACGTCGCGCCGCGCCGTCGCCGTCTCACTGACGCGTGGGACCCCCACGCCGTCTCCTTCCCCTTCCCCTGCTTTGACCTGGCACAGCCGCACCAGCCACACCGCGACGCGCGCAGCCGCGCGCGCGCCTGATGGGACGGCTGCTCCGCCGAGTTGGCACGCACGCCGAGGCTCGCCCGCACGCCCAGGAGGAACCTCGTGCACGCCGCCCCACTATTCACTTCTTTGCCCTCGCCCACCTTTTCCCGCGCGCCAAGCCGAACCCACCTTTTCCGTGCCGCGTCGCGCCTTCGCCGCCAAGGCAAGGAGGGGGCAGCCGCATCTCGCGCTGGTCCCCTGTCCCCTTGACACTGCGCGCCTATACCCCAGAGGCCAAACCCCAATTGGCCACCGCTCGCTCAATTGGGGAGTTCCCCCTTTCCCTTCCTCTGTTCCGCGCCATGAGAGGAGAGGAGGAGGAGGAAGTCGAGGCAGAGGAGGAGAGGAGAAGAAGAGGCGACTGTCGCCTCTACAAGTCGGAGCTGCTCGTGCCAAAGCCCCGAAGCCGACGCTGTTCGTGTTGAAGCCACGCAGCACCGGGACGCCGTCGCGGGAGGAGAAGCAAAGGAAGACGCCGCACCACGAACACCTCCGCTGCGCCGTCGTCTCCATCAACCCGACCACGACTCCACTGCCGACCCCATTGTGAGCCAAACCAGCCGCTTCTCTCTCTCATCTCCCCCTTAATCTTCTTGTGTTGTGGGAGCGCACCCCAATGTTGCACCGCCGGCCTTCGTATCGTGCACGTTCGCTAGTTTGCCGCCGTGGCGCACCCCAGCGCCGCGCCGAGCCTCGCCTTGCCATGTTCGCCGCGCTTCGCCGTGTCCTTGTGCTCCGGCCTTCGAGCCGTCTGTTTCTGTTGTTGGTGCTCGGTGTCGCATCGCCGTCGTCGTCGCGCCGCGCTGCGGCTCTTGGTCCCCAGACGCCCGCGCGCCGGCCGGCCGTGTCACGGCCAGGGGCTAGCCCTGTGCGTGCGCACGCTCGCCAGGCGAAGCGCACCCAAGCGCTGGACCGCAGTAGCCACACGCGCGCTCTCACTGTTTCGCCGCGCCCACGTCGCCATGCTTCATCACGCCCGTGCCGCGCCGACGCACGCCGGCCCTGCACCGCCGCACCGCGCTGCCGTCGCCGCGTCGAGCCAAGGCTGCCCTGGAGGTCCCGGTCCAGGACTTGGCCACGCCGTGAAGCTCACCGTACTAACCGCAAGCCGACGCGCCGCCATTTTCCTCGTATCAGCCGTCGTCGCTGCCGTCACGCCGCGCGCCGTGCTGGTCGAGCGCCGCGCCGCCGCCGCGCCACGGGTCAGCCGCACAGGCGAACCCTAGCATTGTTCTGGGAGTGCCAGTGCACTGGGCTGAGTTGTTCAGGGGTCTGCTTCAGACTTCTTCGCGTGTTAACACTCGCCGGGCCGATGTGTGGGCCTTAGCCCATTAAGGCCCAGAATAGCCCGTTTAACCGCCGCGCTCGAAATAGAGTTCATGAGGGTTTAAGGACTTAGTCCACTGGGCTCTGTTAGGCTTGGTCCATTAGGCCGATTTTGGCCCACTAACACTTTTGGCCCATTAACAGCCCACTAACCGGTGACGGTTGACGTCATGCTGATGTCATGATGACGTCATCGGCCTATTTTAAATAAAAATTCTTTTCAGTTTTCAAAAATGATTTTATAATTATTTTATAAATCCTTTAACTTTTGAAAATTCAGAACTAATTATTTATAACTACGAAAAATATGAAACCAGTTTCATTATTTTTCTAAAATCGAGCCGGTGCTGTTTGTAGATAGTTTGGGTCTTTTTGGATCTTTTTAAACTGGGTTTCTTCGGATTTATGCCTAGATGCTTGCTGGTAATTTAGCGTCTCGTATCTCGTGCTGAGCAGACCCGAGCTACGAGCCGGAGGAGGAGTTCGACCCCGACTACAACTAGGACCAGGACTACGGACGCCAACTAGGTGTCATGTCACTCCTCATCATATAGATCCCATGCATGCTTTTAGTTGCTAGTGTTTAATTATTATTTTGGATGATTTTGAAATTCATAGACAATCTTTTAGCCTTGCCTTGATTTGTATTATCCTCTACCTTGAACTTCCTACCTTTGGAACTAGCTACAGACTCCTAGCTAGTTCCCGACACTTACTATCCATATATTTTTCCCTTTGATATGGATGGACTTCTAGATTGGACTGAGATTGGGATATCTCAATATTATGGTGTGTGTTATGGGTGAGTGTGTATCCTTGACGTGTTACCGCGGGAGTGAGCCGCTTTGGTTACTTGTGAATGCCTGTCTAGGGGAGATGCGACCTGGCCTCCCGCCCTAGCGGCGTGTCGTACGGATGGAGTTGGTGAGTGCTCGCTCCTTGCAATTAAGGATCGATCGACTGTGTGACCTTGATCTTTGGGCTATTTTCGTACGAACCGTTCACTCATGTATGGGCGGGGTTCGGTCCGAGAACTAGTTTGTGGACAGCATTCAACTTGTAGGCGGATCGGTGTGATCGTGTGAGGGGGACGGGTTATGCCCCTCGAGTAGACGTCACCCCGGCTCCACTGGCTCGAGTAGACGTCTACACTCTGGCTCATGTACTTGCGGCTTCGAAGCAAGGTGGCGATCTCAATGGCATCCCTTTCCGAACTTGTTCTGGCAGCTGCGAGTCCCCACTCGGTGATCACACTGTTCCTTCTGTGAGCTTCGTTTAGGAAGAACTCCAGGTGGCTGTTCTCTATCTCCAACTGAGCGTTCCGTCCCAAGGTGTCGTCCCACTTACGCCTCAGAAACACTATCTCTAAATCTGCTGGCCAACTGCTCCTCATCCTTGCCCTCTGTGTTCTCCTCGGTGTACTCTGTCTGTCTTTGGTGTCATGCAACCCGGTGTACGTATAGTTGGAGCACCCCAGTGGAGCCATAGTGTTGATCAAGCCGCAGAGCCAGAAGACAACACCGATGTTGTGTAACATGAAAGGAAAGAGTATGGAAGAAATTTCGGTGGTGAGGGAGTACCCCGACGTGTTTCCAGAGGAGTTGACTGCATTACCACCAGATCGAGACGTAGAGTTTGTGATCGAGCTTATGCTAGGAGCAGGACTAGTGGCCAAGAGCCCGTACAGGATGTCCGTGAATGAATTGGATGAATTAAAAAAACAACTCAAGAAGTTACTGGAGCAAGGATTCATAAGGCCGAGTGCCTCACCTTGGGGTTCGCCAGTACTATTTGTGGACAAGAAGGACAGTACGAAGAGGATGTGTGTGGACTACAGGACTCTCAACTCCATGACGATCAAGAATAGGTATCCTTTGCCCAGGATTGATGACTTGCTAGACAGACTGAGGAAGGCCAAGTTCTTTTCAAAGATTGACTTGAGGTCCGAGTACTACCAGATGAAGATTCGAGAACAGGATGTTCCGAAGAAGGCTTTCACCACTCGGTACGGCTTGTATGAGTTTGTGGTGGTTTCTTTCGGGCTGACCAACGCCCCTGCCTACTTCATGAACATGATGAACAAAGTCATTATGGAAGAACTAGACAAGTTCGTGGTAGTGTTCATCGACGACATTCTGATCTTCTCTGAGACAGCTGAATTGCATGAAGAGCACCTTCGGATAGTGATGGAGAAGCTGAGGCAGCAGATGTTGTACACAAAGTTCAGCAAGTGCGAGTTCTGGATGGAAGAAGTTGCTTTCTTGGGTCAAGTGTTGTCAGCTGAGGGAGTCGCAGTGGACCCTTCGAAAGTAGAGGCAGTGACTAAGTGGGAGCAGCCGCTCACCGTGACAGATATCAGAAGTTTCCTTGGTTTGGCAGGCTACTATAGGAGGTTCATTGAAAACTTCTCCAAGATTGCTAAGCCAATGACAGAGCTGCTGAAGAACAACAAGAAGTTTGAGTGGTCAGAAGCTTGCGAGAGAAGCTTCCAGGAGCTGAAGAACAGACTCATGACAGCACCGGTGCTTACCTTGTCGGATATCAAGAAGGATTTTGTGGTTTACTGTGATGCTTCGAAGCAAGGTTTGGGATGTGTGCTGATGCAAGAAGGAAAGGTCGTTGCTTACGTGTCGAGGTAGCTCAAGAAACACAAAGAAAACTACCCTACACACGACTTGGAGCTAGCGGCAGTTGTTCACACCCTCAAGATTTGGATACACTACTTGATCAGCAACAAGTGTGAACTGTATACCGATCACAAGAGCCTGAAGTACTTCTTTACTCAGTCGGAGCTGAACATGAGGCAGAGGAGATGGTTAGAGCTGATTAAGGATTACAAGCTGATGCACTGAGCAAATGTTGTGGCAGATGCACTGAGCAGAAAGACCTATTGCAACAACTTGATGGTGAGACATGAGCAGCTAGCCCTTCACGAAGAACTAGAGTAGTTGTGGTTTGAGATTGTGGAGCAGGTACAACTCAATGAACTGCAAGTCACTTACAACCTGGAGGACAGGATTCGGAAAGAACAGGATGGGTGTCCCGAGATTTGGGAACTCAAGGAGCTGATGGAAAAATGAAGAGCTGAGGATTACCGGGTGGACGAGCAAGGAACCGTATGGTTGAAAAACTAGATCTGTGTCCCGCAAGACAAGGAACTCCGAGAGCAAATCTTAAGAGAAGCTCACGACTCGAGGTACTATATTCACCCAGGCAACACCAAGATGTACCAAGATTTGAAGAAGAGGTTATGGTGGAAAGCAATGAAGAAGGATGTAGCATACCACGTGGCTTGTTGTGACACCATTAGCAGAGTAAAGATAGAGCACCAGAGCCAGCAGGACTGCTTAAGCTGTTGGATATACTAGAGTGGAAGTGGGATGATATTTCCATGGACTTCATGGTGGGATTACCCCAGACACAGAAAGGCAACGACTCCGTTTGGGTCATAGTGGATCGAGTGACTAAAGTAGCTCACTTTGTACCAGTGAAGACCCAGTTCTCGACTGACCAATTGGCCGACCTGTACGTGGACCATATACTCAGATTGCATGGAGCACCGAAGAGCATAGTGTCTGACAGAGGACCAAAGTTCATAGCAAGGTTTTGGCAGAGCTTTCACGATAGGATGGGGACTACACTCAGCTACAGCACTGCGTTTCACCATCAGACGGATGGACAGACGGAGAGAGTAAACCAAGTCTTCGAGGATATTCTTAGAGCTTG
The DNA here is from genome assembly GCA_036936925.1 of Cenchrus fungigraminus. Classification (NCBI taxonomy): domain Eukaryota; kingdom Viridiplantae; phylum Streptophyta; class Magnoliopsida; order Poales; family Poaceae; genus Cenchrus; species Cenchrus fungigraminus. The sequence goes on from CM072775.1 coordinate 29,277,925, forward strand.
TGCCTTGACCTACGACACTGATTGGGAGAGAAGTTTGTCCTATGCAGAGTTCTCATAAACAACAGCTACCAGGCAAGTCTCCAAATGTCACCTTTCGAGGCACTTTACGGGAGAAAGTGCAGTACACCCCTGATGTGGTCAGAAGTTGGAGAAAGAATGCTTTTTGGACCAGATGATATAAAGGAAGCTGAGGAAAAGGTGGAGAAGGTCCGAGATAACTTGAAGATTGCCCAGAGCCGTCAGAAGAGCTATGCCGATCATCACAGGAGGGACTTGTCGTTTGAAGAGGGTCACTACATCTACTTGAAAGTGTCGCCAATGCGAGGAACCAAGAGATTTGTAGTAAAAGGAAAGCTGGCACTGAGGTACGTGGGACCTTACCAGATCACCGGACGAGTTGGGAAGCTTGCCTACCGACTAGCCCTGCCAGAAGAGTTGACAGTTGTGCACCTCGTGTTTCACGTGTCGCAACTGAAGAAGAGTGAGAAGGCAGTGGAGGCAAAGCAAGTTCCTGTCGAGATACTTGACCTGCAGAACACCCTGGAGTATGCAGAGTACCCTGAGAAGATCTTGGACCGAGTGATAAAAGAAACCAGTAGGACCACCATCCCCTACTGCAAAGTGTTGTGGAGCCACCATACAGAGCGAGAAGCAACATGGGAGAAAGAAGCCGAGCTCAGGAGAGAGTTCACTCACTTGTTCGAGGGAGAGGATGAAGCTTAATCTCGGGGACGAGATTCCCAGTGGTGTGGGAGAATGTAACATCCCGGATTTTTGAATGGTGTGAATTTCTGAAAAATTTTAAAACTTTTTATTTATTGATGAGTGCCACCCATTTTCAAAACCTATTCTAGTCTCTCTCTTAAATTCTATATAAATAAAACCCAAATATAAAAATATAAATTCAAATTATGGTATAAATATGTGATTTAAATTTTATGGATTTTATTTGGATTTAATTGGGTGTGTTTTGAATTTGAAATAGTTCAAATTCAACTAGTAATGTTTAAAACTAAATTCAAAAGCTAACTCTAACTTTGGGCCTGCTAACATTCGTTGAAGTCTACCGGTGCCCCTTCTTCTCCCGGCCCGTGTTCAACCGTCGCCCTTTGTTGACGGTTCAAAACCGTGTTGAAGTTCACCGCAAGACTACGGGTGACTTGGTGCCTTTTTCACCAAGGAGGGTCCCCCCCAAGGATTGTCAATCCAAGGATCGGAAGCAAACCACTAGAGATCTCTACCTTATCTAGCCAATCTAACCCAACATGAAACGTTGATTGCGTATAAGGTAACCTTTAAGTGATACGTGTATGATAGCTCAAGATTGATCACATACACGAACATAGGCGAGGTAAAGCGCCACCAAGGGGACGACTAACTCTATCGCCTTCTAGTTGTAGTTCTGGCAAACGAGCAACAACCAAGCATCTCATCTAAAAGCATCCTTAAATCCTACGTTTGGCCTACCTCCCGAGGACATCCGCTCGTTCGGGGGAAATCACCCTGTCACGATGCTCCCTTAATGAAGCGGGGGATCCACGGGCGTGCCCAAACATGGACAAGCCTACAAACCATGAAGGGTCGACATACTATATCTAATCACCATGATTACATAAAGCATGCTATGTAGTCTAACCTAGGATTAGACTAAGGATCAAACATATTCATGAAAGGTAGAAAGTAAAGACGGAGACATGGAATCGCTTAAAGATCGGAAAACAAGATTACAATTGCTCACATAATAGTAGATGTGTTTGGGTCACCACCACTGAGTACATACCATTGATGACCTCAACTAGCTCTAGAACTCCACCACGGCACAACCACGCACGGCGGCCATGGCGGCTAGGGTTGGCCTAGGCCATCCCCTAGACAACTTCGAGGACTCCGCCGCCGTCGTCTCCCTCCGGTGCTCACTTCTAGGTTTCGCCGAGTTCTGATGGATTGATGTGGCGACCGTCGGAGGCAGGGGTATAAATGAGCCGAGGAGCGTGTAGGTCAAAGGGGAGGCCGAATCGGACTCGGAACACCCTTGGCCGGTCGGCATGGACCGGCCGGCCCAGGCCTTTTTTGGCCCGGTTCGGGCCCATCTTCCTCCACGATGCTTCTCGTGCTTTCTTGAATATTTGCCAAAGTCCATGTGGGTCCTTGACGTCGTTTTCCCGGCGGTTTGGATAAGGGTACTTGGCGTACGAACTCCCGCATCTTCTGTTTAGGTCCTTGGACTTCCACAACTTCATGCTTCGGTCCTTGGGTCATTTGGAGTCATGTTCACTTCGTGTCTTGACTCGTGCCGGGCTTCGTGATCTTCTCACAAAGTGCTAGATGAACTACACCCGAAAGTCCTCATTTAGGTACCTAATTCCTGCGTAAACAACACACTCCAAAAACCACATGCAAGTGCGAACTTGTTACATCATTAGTGTGCCTAGTGGCGGCTTAGTTATAAATCAAAGCTCAAACCAAAGTGCAACAAGTGCTCTTGGTTGATGGAAATTGACCGTCAACACCCTTCCTTTCTAGCCCAGCCCAACAGGCCGGCCTACTTGCAACCCACATCGCGCCGCGCCGTCACCATCTCACTGACGTGTGGGACCCTCGTGTCGTCTCCTTTCCCTGCTTTAACCCGGCACAGCCGCACCAGCCACACCGCGCTGCGGCCGCGCGCGCGCCTGATAGGACGGCCACGCCGCCGAGCTGGGACGCACGCCGTGTAACATCCCGGATTTTTCCCGGAATGTTAATGATTGCAAAAATGTGGATTTCAAAATTTCGATTTGTGATTGAGTGCATAATTAAAATATAAGGTTGTCTTCTTTGATCCTTCCCTGAATTCCTAGATTTAATTTGAGCAAAATAATAAAATTTAGGAATTATAAATTGCTAGTATGCGAACTTTGGAGTTTAATGGATTTTATTTGAATCTTATTTTTGAGTGGTTCAAATTTGAATCTTAAATTCAAATTTGAATTGTGTTGCTATAAGGTTTAAGGAGAAATAGGAAACCATCTCTGTTTCTGTTGGGCCTCCACCAAACCTGCTAAAGTCCACTGGAGCACCCCCAGCTTTTCCAGCCGACCGGCCCACCTCATCTTTCGGCCTGCTCAAGCCCACCTACCACCTACCCCTTGCCTGGGTCGCTGACTAGGGGGTCCCGCAAGTAAGCCAACCGATTTTCCCCTGTTCTCTTTTCTTCTTCGTGATGACGCCCGTGAGCCGTGCGTGGGGACGCCGCGGCCTCGCGCCCAGACCCCGCCCATGGCGCCGCCCTGTCGAGCTGGCGCACGCGGATGGACTCCACGCGCCCTCGTGCCACATCTCCACCACCCGCCTGTGCCCGGAAACCCTAGGGCGCCGCCGTATAAATCCGTCCCCATCGGTCTCTCCCTGTTCAGCGCCGCCGTGGGGATTTTCCCCAATCCATCCGCCGCTGCCCCCTGTGTAGAAGCCCCCTTGGGGTTTTCTTCTTGCTGCCGCCGCAATCCAGAGGAGGAGGGGAAGAGGGAAGGAGTGGGAGAGAAGAAGAGAAGGGGGAGAGGGAGCCTGCACCGCTGCGCCGCCGATCCAAGAAGACCGGTGCCACCATCCTGAAGCCGGGGTCGCCGTGCAGCCGTTCCGGGGGTCGCCGCGCCCGTGCGAGGACCACAACACCGACGTCGCCGGGACATCAAGGAGCCAGAGCCGCGCAAGCCAAGGACCTCGACGCCGTCACTACTGCATCCCCCGCTCTGTGCCCCGACGCTGCGCCTTGCTGCGCACGAGAGGTGCTCGTGTCCTCACCGCCCAGGACCTCCATGCCGACACCACGGACCTGGAGCACCGGCCTTCGGACCCATCGACCGCGCCTTCACGCTCGCCATGGTGAGCACTGTCCTCCTCAGTCCCTCCTATCTTGTGCACGATGAAACGGTGGACCAAGCCATCACCTTGCTCCTGTCTCTGAAACCAGCCTTCGTGCCGAGTTCGATGCCTGCAGAGTTCAAGCCAGTGGCTTGGCCGTCGCCAAGCTGCAACCACCTATCCTTGACCAGGAGCACGCGCACACGGTGCTCGGAGGTATGGGCCAACCAAGCTGCTGTCTTCATCCACATCACCCTCGACGAGTTCGTCGAAATGCCTGAACCAGCAGCTGTCACCGGTCTGCTACCAGCACCACCGTCTCTGCTCTGCATCTTCACCGCCGTCCACCACCGCAACCAGAACCTCAAGGTGAGCACCGTCGTCCCCCTCGCTGCTGTGAAACCCGGCCTTCGAGCCGAGGGGAAAACTCGGGCCTTGCCCATGGTGTTGTGCTTTAATCTGGTTGAACCGCACCGCTGCCACCGCGCGACCGCCGACGCTTGTGTGCCGACCCTCGAGTCGAGCCTTACGCCTGCAGGTGCCACTGCCGACGATCCGCGCGCGTGCCCCGCTTGACCTTTATGTCCTTATCCCCGTCGAGCGCGCCGCCCTGCTTGTGTCGCCGTCGCGGTCAGACCGCCGGCTTGCACACGCGTGCACGCACGCGTAGGGAGGCGGAAGGTTTTGCCTTTAGCTCGCCATACCCAGCTCGCCGCCGAGGTCAAGTCGTTGGCTTGCACACTCGCACACGCTTGGAGGCAAGGCATCACCTTTAGGGGCTCTTAGCCACACCCGTGCACATCCTGGCGCGCTTATGCGCCGGTGCGAGCACGCCGACAACCTGAACGCAGCCCCGCCGCTCTGGTGTCTCGCCGTCGTGCGAGCTGCGCCCAGAGACCGACCAAGGCTCCACCTTTAACCGTGCTATCCTTTGTCGAGAGCGCGCAAGGTCGAGTTGTCGTCTTTTTCCATCCCGCCTGGAGCTCGCCGCCGCGGGTCTCCCTTTGGCATACACCCGCGAGTGCCAGCATGAACCTGTGCACACATTTGTCCGCACGCACGCACGCGAGCAAGCACGCCGGCGCTGACACCCCAGCCAGCGACGCCGTCCTGCTTTGCTTCACCGGCTGGAAACCAGTCGCCGCCGTTGAGCCGGATTCCGGCCAAAGGCCGAGCCTTTCTGTGCCAAGACCGAAACCTTAGGTGCATCCCTAAGCCACCTGGAGCTCTTTTAACCTCTCAGTCGGCCCTCTAATCTTTCTCAGCCAATCTCTTCAAAAGTGCTCTGGAAGTCCTTAAATGGATTATGAAATTATTTTCCGACTCTTCGAATTAATCATTTATTGATTTGATTTCGGGGAGCAAGCTATAATTCGTTGGATTAAACCTCCCACGAGCTCATTTGAATTATGACCATGTTTTCCGGCTTCTCGATTTAATACTTTGCTATTTGATTCGTCCCCGGAAAATAGTCTAATTCTTTTGTTCCAATTTCCTTAAATACCCTCATCTCCTCACTCGCATCTACCCTTCTCTCCTGCTTCTTATCCCAAGCCGCTGCCACACTCTGCTGTTCGTCTCTTCTTTCTTATGTCGCAAGAAGCCAATCAGAGCAGCAGCCGCACCATGAAGCTGCTCTCCCTCCACCGAGCAAGCAGTGTAGTTAGCACAGCTCTCCAATCATCTCCCCTTCTCTCCAGCCGTCGCCGCCGCCCATCTCTCTTTCTCAACTGCTGCGCATCCTGTTCTTTTCTTTGATCTTCTTCACGAAGAAGCAATGGAGCAGCAGCTTTGTCCTTTGATCCTTCCACCGCAAGAGCAAGAAGCTGTTGTTTCCTCTCTCCAAATCTGGCGAACCGCAATCTTCCCCTCTCCAAGCCAAATCAATCAGGGCCGCACGCCTTCTGCTCCTTGCCTTGCTTCTTTCTCTAATTGGAAGAACAGGCAGCAATCCCCCACAAGCAGTCGACCCTCTCTATTTTCTTTTCTTCTCCACCGCATCAAGTCTTGTGGTCTATTCTGCTAATCCCCCTCCAAATTCAGCAGCCGCAGCCTTCAATCCTTCTCCACATCGATCTGCAGTAGAGCATCCTGCCACTTCTTTTCTTCTCCTTCTCCAATCGAGCAAGCACAACAGCCCCCTGTTTTCTTCTGATCTCTTCCGTTAATCTACCAGCAAGAATCAACAGTCGCAGTCTCCAATCCTCCCTCTCCCTCTGCTCTTTATCCTTCACCAGAGGTGCAAGCCCACTAGCAATCCATCGCCTTCTCCATGATCTCTGTCCACCGGAAGCAAATCATCAGCCCAGTTCCTTTTCTCTCTTCTCAAATCGGCAGCTAGCAGCAGCCTGAACTTTTCCCTTCTCTTCCATGGCGAGCCTAACTAGATGGGAGTTCATCTTCCTCACGATGCCACCGCCAACAAAGCCCAGTAGTGTCTCTCCTCTCTCCTTTTCCAAAACGGCCGACAACGACCTCTCTCTCTAATTTCTCCAAATAAGATCTTCAGCAGCCCGCCTCTACTTTCCTTCTCTAACGAGCAAGAGCAACCACTAACCAGCAGCCCGAGTTGTCTCCGCCATGACCATAACCTCTGCATCAATCTGTCCATCAGCTTCGATCTTGACCATGCTGACATGTGGGTCTTCTGATCTAAAACAAGGAGCGTCAGCTCCAGCCAAGTTAACCATCCTCCTGGCATGTGTTTGGCCCGGTGCTAAACTGTAAGCAAGTCTCTAACCTTCTTGTGCATTGCTTGCTAGCAGCAACACTCGCCTTTTTTCCATCGAGCCTTGATCTTAGCACCACGTGCGCTATCTAAACCATCAGCCATGTCACACCTCTGTCGTGTCGCATCTTGAGCCAAGTACCTTCACCATCGCCACATCATTTCTATCTAATCCATCCTGCACAATCTCTCCAATCTAACCTACGGGGCCCACAGGGTGACTTGTGGGGTCCGGTTGACCTCTGACCTTTCTTTTTGACTTGGTCAACAAAGATCGTTGACTAGTCAACTTACCATGCAATTCGACCCAAAACCTAGCTTATGGTTTTCTAACTTGCTGACTTGTGTTTTCTGTGCCTTATCGCAATTGATTAAATTCATAAAATATTTCTTTATTTGAAAATTCATAATAAATGGTTTCTGCCTTAGAAAAATATGAAATCAGTTTCTTTATTCTTCTAAAATCATGAAGCACCCGTTAGACTAGCATTTGGAGTTTATTTGGTTCTTTATTGCTTCTCTTTGGAGTTATTTGCATCTAGACACCATGTTTATTTATATTTGCGATTCTAGGAATTTCCCGGAGCCGAGGAGTCAAGCCAGAAGATCGAGAACAGCTACGGAAACTTCGACGACTTCTTACACGCAGGTGTTCACGCCCGACCATTCTTTGAATGCCCATTAGGCATGGCTATTAGAATTGCTAGTGCTTTAATTACTGCATAGTGATGGATATGATGAACCCGTGCATAACCTCTTTTACATACTTGTCCTTGATTGACCAACTACTACTACTATACTATGTATCCGTGATGATACACTAAGCTTGCTATGCATGTGTGGGATTATTGTGGTAGTTTCTTGGTGTGTGTGGGGAAAACCGGCAGGAGAAGGTGTTTTGGGATATTTTGGCGGGGGTGAGCTCGAGACAACCCGATCTGGGATCGGGGGCCAGGGATCGTCTTCTCAGACGTTGCCCAATGAGGTTCCTATGGTGGCTACATTGTTTTAGGAGCACAGGTGTTGGGGATTTTGTGATGACTTGGAGGATATGAGCTCGCCCCGGTCTGAAACCGAGTGGGTCGCCTGTTACACGGGACTTTCGTACACACCACCTCTCCGAGAGTGGGGATAGGGCCGTTCGACCCTGGCAAGTGCGATACCATACCTGCTAGTAGGATAGAGGGTATCAGTGAGAGGGTTAGGGTGAAGTCCCTTCCCTTTGGGCGCTCCCCGTGTGGCCACACGGGGGCATTTTCACAGTTCTGGTGTGGACCTTTGCGAAGGACCGCATCGAGACCCAGATGCAGGATGGAATCGTAACTCCTAGGTGTTCGTTCGGTAGGATGGGCTCGGTCGACTTGCTACCGTCGGGTGCCATTCCGAGTTGGGTACTGGTGTACACGCTCTGCAGAGTTTAGATCTATACGTATAGCCGCGTCCTCGGTCATGGACATGCCTGTTGTTTCTCTGACTCTTACGTTTTGGGATTTCTACCTCGCCCTTATAGGATGAGTGTGATTGGTGAGCCGTGGTTGTATTCGGGGAGAGGAGAGTTGCTCCCTCTACCTCGCGGATCCGAGTGCAATCATTGAGGTGTGAGGAGTGGGAGTTCTCGCACCGACCCTAGATGGAGATAGGTGATGGTGACGGAGATCTGGGTGACCAGGTGTATCCGTTTGCGGATGAGAGATATGGTAAATGGGTGGGAATTGGAGATTCTATTCTTTATGAGATGTTGCTGCTGCTGCTGCTTAGGAAACCCCATCTCTTACCTCATACCTTTTTATACCATTAGAGGTAGGCCACTTAAAGCTTGCATACGGTTGGTGACGTGAACCTATCCCATTCCTTGGGGATAGTTTATGAGTGTGCAGGATTGGACTTGAAGCAAAAGTCCACTTTCGAAGAATCCATGGAGGAAGGGTTCGTTGCTACGCTCAAGGATGCCTGTGGTGAAGATCGAGGATGAAGCCCTGAAGCCTTAGCTACCGCTGCGGAGTTTCTTCTTGTCGTTTAGCCCAAGGGGCTTGTACTTAAAATCGTATACCGAGTGGTAATCGGTTGTAAATACTATGTTTTGTACTCTGATTTCGTTGTATGCCTGTGATATTTATCTGTGATGAATGCCTGTGCGTGATAGCGTCTGATCCAGGGACTATCACGTGACAAAATGCTGGGTTTTCTGTTTTTGAAAACCCAGGGCGTTACAGATGGTATCAGAGCCGTACTTGACCGTAGCACGCAACCATAGTTTGGACGATAGCTTAGGAACATTCTATACGCGCTATTTTATATATACCTCCTTGAATTATTTGAAATATACCTCCCCTGCTTTGAAAAACTCTATCTTTCCTTCGTTTATGCAATCTCTTACGTGGACTAGTTAGGATGAGACTGAAATAGCTTGGATGGTATGAGAATACCTTGAACCACTATGAATAGAGTCTACCTTGTTTGACTTGGCACGAAGTAATTAGACCGATTAGTGTGCGAGATCTCAACGGTTATGAGTCAGACTTGAGATAGCACTATCTATAATGTTTTGAATGTCTGAGTGCTTGATTCTTATGGATCTTGTTGGATCTTATGATTCTTGCTATTGAGTGTAGGGTTATATATTAGCGAATATTTTCATGTTTGTACTTGACTCCTAGAATAGGAAACCCGAGTGCTACCCTTCATAGGAAAGACCACCACAATGCAATGCTTTGGGGCCTGTTAGCCTATGGAATCCTGAGATAACCCAAAAGGAGGACAAGTCATCTCTATAAGCCAAGTATAAGGAGTATCGGAGTAATGCCTCCTTAACCGAAGACGAAAAGGAAAACAATGCCATATGAGGTCAAGATTTTGGATAAGCCACCTCATGCATTCTGGAATCAAGTTACTAACTTGGATTAGAGAGTACTCGATTTGGAACCATCCACTACCTCGAAGTTTCCTAAACTTGACGAATCATACAAGGAATCGAGAATCTACGAACCAGAGCCCCTCAAGTATACTCAAGCGAGGACATCAAGAATCACTATGCTATGGATCAAGAGATTGAGATCAAGATCAACTTTACTTCGGAACAATTTCCAAATTCCAGAGATTTTTGTGGAGAGCACACTAATGGCAATGACCATAAAACAACTACAATGAAGCTGAACATGCGCGAAGCTCGCACGCAACTTGAAGATGTTCAGTACCCCCATTGTACCCAGTGACGCTTCAATCTCGAGGACGAGATTCTTTTGAGGGGGGAGTTCTGTAACATCCCGGATTTTTCCCGGAATGTTAATGATTGCAAAAATGTGGATTTCAAAATTTCGATTTGTGATTGAGTGCATAATTAAAATATAAGGTTGTCTTCTTTGATCCTTCCCTGAATTCCTAGATTTAATTTGAGCAAAATAATAAAATTTAGGAATTATAAATTGCTAGTATGCGAACTTTGGAGTTTAATGGATTTTATTTGAATCTTATTTTTGAGTGGTTCAAATTTGAATCTTAAATTCAAATTTGAATTGTGTTGCTATAAGGTTTAAGGAGAAATAGGAAACCATCTCTATTTCTGTTGGGCCTCCACCAAACCTGCTAAAGTCCACTGGAGCACCCCCAGCTTTTCCAGCCGACCGGGCCACCTCATCTTTCGGCCTGCTCAAGCCCGCCTACCACCTACCCCTTGCCTGGGACGCTGACTAGGGGGTCCCGCAAGTAAGCCAGCCGATTTTCCCCTGTTCTCTTTTCTCCTTCGTGATGACGCCCGCGAGCCGTGCGTGGGGACGCCGCGGCCTCGCGCCCAGACCCCGCCCATGGCGCCGCCCTACCGAGCTGGCGCACGCGGATGGACTCCACGCGCCCTCGTGCCACATCTCCACCACCCGCCTATGCCCGAAAACCCTAGGGCGCCGCCCTATAAATCCGGCCCCATCGGTCTCTCCCTGTTCAGCGCCGCCGTGGGGATTTTCCCCAATCCATCCGCCGCTGCCCCCTGTGTAGAAGCCCCCTTGGGGTTTTCTTCTTGCTGCCGCCGCAATCCAGAGGAGGAGGGGAAGAGGGAAGGAGTGGGGGAGAAGAAGAGAAGGGGGAGAGGGAGCCTGCACCGCTGCGCCGCCGATCCAAGAAGACCGGTGCCACCATCCTGAAGCCGGGGTCGCCGTGCAGCCGTTCCGGGGGTCGCCGCGCCCGTGCGAGGACCACAACACCGACGTCACCGGGACATCAAGGAGCCGAAGCCGCGCAAGCCAAGGACCTCGACGCCGTCACTACTGCATCCCCCGCTCTGTGCCCCGACGCTGCGCCTTGCTGCGCACGAGAGGTGCTCGTGTCCTCACCGCCCAGGACCTCCATGCCGACGCCACGGACCTGGAGCACCAGCCTTCGGACCCGTCGACCGCGCCTTCACGCTCGCCATGGTGAGCACTGTCCTCCTCAGTCCCTCCTATCTTGTGCACGATGAAACGGTGGACCAAGCCATCACCTTGCTCCTGTCTCTGAAACCGGCCTTCGTGCCGAGTTCGATGCCTGCAGAGTTCAAGCCAGTGGCTTGGCCGTCGCCAAGCTGCAACCACCTATCCTTGACCAGGAGCACGCGCACACGGTGCTCGGTGGTATGGGCCAACCAAGCCGCTGTCTTCATCCACATCGCCCTCGACGAGTTCGTCGAAATGCCTGAACCAGCAGCTGTCACCGGTCTGCTACCAGCACCACCGTCTCTGCTCTGCATCTTCACCGCCGTCCACCACCGCAACCTGAACCTCAAGGTGAGCACCGTCGTCCCCCTCGCTGCTGTGAAACCCGGCCTTCGAGCCGAGGGGAAAACTCGGCCTTGCCCATGGTGTTGTGCTTTAATCTGGTTGAACCGCACCGCTGCCACCGCGCGACCGCCGATGCTTGTGTGCCGACCCTCGAGTCGTGCATTACGCCTGCAGGTGCCGCTGCTGACGATCCGCGCGTGCGCCCCGCTTGACCTTTATGTCCTTATCGCCGTCGAGCGCGCCGCCCTGCTTGTGTCGCCGTCGCGGTCAGACCGCCGACTTGCACACGCGTGCACGCACGCATAGGGAGGCGGAAGGTTTTGCCTTTAGCTCGCCATACCCAGCTCGCCGCCGAGGTCAAGTCGTTGGCTTGCACACGCGCACACGCTTGGAGGCAAGGCATCACCTTTAGGGGCTCTTAGCCACACCCGTGCACATCCTGGCGCGCTTATGCGCCGGTGCGAGCACGCCGGCAACCTGAACGCAGCCCCGCCGCTCTGGTGTCTCGCCGTCGTGCGAGCTGCGCCCAGAGACCGACCAAGGCTCCACCTTTAACCGTGCTATCCTTTGTCGAGAGCGCGCAAGGTCGAGTTGTCGCCTTTTTCCATCCCGCCTGGAGCTCGCCGCCGCGGGTCTCCCTTTGGCATACACCCACGAGTGCCAGCATGAACCTGTGCACACGTTTGTCTGCACGCACGCACGCGAGCAAGCACACCGGCGCTGACACCCCAGCCAGCGACGCCGTCCTGCTTTGCTTCGCCGGCTGGAAACCAGTCGCCGCCGTTGAGCCGGATTCCGGCCAAAGGCCGAGCCTTTTTGTGCCAAGACCGAAACCTTAGGTGCATCCCTAAGCCACCTGGAGCTCTTTTAACCTCTCAGTCGGCCCTCTAATCTTTCTCAGCCAATCTCTTCAAAAGTGCTCTGGAAGTCCTTAAATGGATTATGAAATTATTTTCCGACTCTTCGAATTAATCATTTATTGATTTGATTTCGGGGAGCAAGCTATAATTCGTTGGATTAAACCTCCCACGAGCTCATTTGAATTATGACGATGTTTTCCGGCTTCTCGATTTAATACTTTGCTATTTGATTCGTCCCCGGAAAATAGTTTAATTCTTTTGTTCCAATTTCCTTAAATACCCTCATCTCCTCACTCTCATCTACCCTTCTCTCCTGCTTCTTATCCCAAGCCGCCGCCACACTCTGCTGTTCCTCTCTTCTTTCTTCTGTCGCAAGAAGCCAATCAGAGCAGCAGCCGCACCATGAAGCTGCTCTCCCTCCACCGAGCAAGCAGTGTAGTTAGGACAGCTCTCCAATCATCTCCCCTTCTCTCCAGCCGCCGCCGCCGCCGCCCATCTCTCTTTCTCAACTGCTGCGCATCCTGTTCTTTTCTCTGATCTTCTTCACGAAGAAGCAATGGAGCAGCAGCTTTGTCCTTTGATCCTTCCACCGCAAGAGCAAGAAGCTGTTGTTTCCTCTCTCCAAATCTGGCGAACCGCAATCTTCCCCTCTCCAAGCCAAATCAATCAGGGCCGCACGCCTTCTGCTCCTTGCCTTGCTTCTTTCTCTAATTGGAAGAACAGGCAGCAATCCCCCACAAGCAGTCGCCCCTCTCTATTTTCTTTTCTTCTCCACCGCATCAAGTCTTGTGGTCTATTCTGCTAATCCCCCTCCAAATTCAGCAGCCGCAGCCTTCAATCCTTCTCCACATCGATCTGCAGTAGAGCATCCTGCCACTTCTTTTCTTCTCCTTCTCCAATCGAGCAAGCACAACAGCCCCCTGTTTTCTTCTGATCTCTTCCGTTAATCTACCAGCAAGAATCAACAGTCGCAGTCTCCAATCCTCCCTCCCCCTCTGCTCTTTATCCTTCACCAGAGGTGCAAGCCCACTAGCAATCCATCGCCTTCTCCATGATCTCTGTCCACCGGAAGCAAACCATCAGCCCAGTTCCTTTTCTCTCTTCTCAAATCGGCAGCTAGCAGCAGCCTGAACTTTTCCCTTCTCTTCCATGGCGAGCCTAACTAGATGGGAGTTCATCTTCCTCACGATGCCACCGCCAACAAAGCCCAGTAGTGTCTCTCCTCTCTCCTTTTCCAAAATGGCCGACAACGACCTCTCTCTCTAATTTCTCCAAATAAGATCTTCAGCAGCCCACCTCTACTTTCCTTCTCTAACGAGCAAGAGCAACCACTAACCAGCAGCCCGAGTTGTCTCCGCCATGACCATAAACTCTCCATCAATCTGTCCATCAGCTTCGATCTTGACCATGCTGACATGTGGGTCTTCTGATCTAAAACAAGGAGCGTCAGCTCTAGCCAAGTTAACCATCCTCCTGGCATGTGTTTGGCCCGGTGCTAAACTGTAAGCAAGTCTCTAACATGCTTGTTCGTTGCTTGCTAGCAGCAACACTCGCCTTTTTTCCGTCGAGCCTTGATCTTAGCACCACGTGCGCTATCTAAACCATCAGCCATGTCACACCTCTGTCGTGTCGCATCTTGAGCCAAGTACCTTCACCATCGCCACATCATTTCTATCTAATCCATCCTGCACAATCTCTCCAATCTAACCTACGGGGCCCACAGGGTGACTTGTGGGGTCCGGTTGACCTCTGACCTTTCTTTTTGACTTGGTCAACAAAGATCGTTGACTAGTCAACTTACCATGCAATTCGACCCAAAACCTAGCTTATGGTTTTCTAACTTGCTGACTTGTGTTTTCTGTGCCTTATCGCAATTGATTAAATTCATAAAATATTTCTTTATTTGAAAATTCATAATAAATGGTTTCTGCCTTAGAAAAATATGAAATCAGTTTCTTTATTCTTCTAAAATCATGAAGCACCCGTTAGACTAGCATTTGGAGTTTATTTGGTTCTTTATTGCTTCTCTTTGGAGTTATTTGCATCTAGACACCGTGTTTATTTATATTTGCGATTCTAGGAATTTCCCGGAGCCGAGGAGTCAAGCCAGAAGATCGAGAACAGCTACGGAAACTTCGACGACTTCTTACACGCAGGTGTTCACGCCCGACCATTCTTTGAATGCCCATTAGGCATGGCTATTAGAATTGCTAGTGCTTTAATTACTGCATAGTGATGGATATGATGAACCCGTGCATAGCCTCTTTTACATACTTGTCCTTGATTGACCTACTACTACTACTATACTATGTATGCGTGATGATACGCTGAGCTTGCTATGCATGTGTGGGATTATTGTGGTAGTTTCTTGGTGTGTGTGGGGAAAACTGGCAGGAGAAGGTGTTTTGGGATATTTTGGCGGGGGTGAGCTCGAGACAACCCGATCTGGGATCGGGGGCCAGGGATCGTCTTCTCGGACGTTGCCCAATGAGGTGCCTATGGCGGGTACATTGTTTTAGGAGCACAGGTGTTGGGGATTTTGTGATGACTTGGAGGATAAGAGCTCGCCCCGGTCTGAAACCGAGTGGGTCGCCTGTTACACGGGACTTTCGTACACACCACCTCGCCGAGAGTGTGGATAGGGCCGTTCGACCCTGGCAAGTGCGATACCATACCTGCTAGTAGGATAGAGGGTATCAGTGAGAGGGTTAGGGTGAAGTCCCTTCCCTTTGGGCGCTCCCCGTGTGGCCACACGGGGGCATTTTCACAGTTCTGGGGTGGACCTTTGCGAAGGACGGCATCGAGACCCAGATGCAGGATGGAATCGTAACTCCTAGGTGTTCGTTGGGTAGGATGGGCTCGGTCGACTTGCTACCGTCGGGTGCCATTCCGAGTTGGGTACTGGTGTACACGCTCTGCAGAGTTTAGATCTATACGTATAGCCGCGTCCTCGGTCATGGACATGCCCGTTGTTTCTCCGACTCTTACGTTTTGGGATTTCTACCTCCCCCTTATAGGATGAGTGTGATTGGTGAGCCGTGGTTGTATTCGGGGAGAGGAGAGTTGCTCCCTCTACCTCGTGGATCCGAGTGCAATCATTGAGGTGCGAGGAGTGGGAGTTCTCACACCGACCCTAGATGGAGATAGGTGATGGTGACGGAGATCTGGGTGACCAGGCGTATCCGTTTGT
Source organism: Cenchrus fungigraminus (assembly GCA_036936925.1). Taxonomy (NCBI): domain Eukaryota; kingdom Viridiplantae; phylum Streptophyta; class Magnoliopsida; order Poales; family Poaceae; genus Cenchrus; species Cenchrus fungigraminus. The sequence continues at coordinate 29,293,288 of CM072775.1, forward strand.
GGATGAGAGATATGGTAAATGGGTGGGAATTGGAGATTCTATTCTTTATGAGATGCTGCTGCTGCTTAGGAAACCCTAGCTCTTACCTCATACCTTTTTATACCATTAGAGGTAGGCCACTTAAAGCTTGCATACGGTTGGTGACGTGAACCTATCCCATTCCTTGGGGATAGTTTATGAGTGTGCAGGATTGGACCTGAAGCGAAAGTCCACTTTCGAAGAATCCATGGAGGAAGGGTTCGTTGCTACGCTCAAGGATGCCTGTGGTGAAGATCGAGGATGAAGCCCTGAAGCCTTAGCTACAGCTGCGGAGTTTCTTCTTGTCGTTTAGCCCAAGGGGCTTGTACTTAAAATCGTATACCGAGTGGTAATCGGTTGTAAATACTATGTTTTGTACTCTGATTTCATTGTATGCCTATGATATTTATCTGTGATGAATGCCTGTGCGTGATAGCGTCTGATCCAGGGACTATCACGAGACAGAATGCTGGGTTTTCTGTTTTTGAAAACCCAGGGCGTTACACGCCGGGGCCCGCATGCACGCCTAGGGGGCACGTTGTGCACACCGCCCTGCTATTCACTTCTTTGCCCTCGCCCACCTTTTCCCGTGTGCCCAGCCGAGCCCACCTTTTCCCCGCTGCGCCGCGCCTTCACCACCAAGGAAAGGAGGGGGCAGCCGCATCTCGTGCCGGTCCCCTGTCCCCTTGAATCTACGCGCCTATACCCAAGAGGCCAAACCCCATTTGGCCACCGCTCGCTCAATTGGGGAGTTCGCACTTTCCGTTCCTCTGTTCCGCGCCATGAGAGGAGAGGAGGAGGAGGAAGCCGAGGCGGAGGAGGAGAGGAGAAGAAGAGGCGGCCATCGCCGTCGCAAGCCGGAGCTGCTCGTGCCAAAACCCCGAAGCCGACACCATTCGTATTGAAGCCACGCCGCACTAGGACGCTGTCGTGGGAGGAGAAGCAGAGGAAGACGCCGCGCCACGAACACCTCCGCCGCGCCGCCGTCTCCGTCAACCCGGCCACGACTCCACCGCCGACCCATCGTGAGCCAACCCAACCGCTTCTCTCTCTCATCTCCCCCTTGATCTTCATGTGTTCTGGGAGCGCACCCCAGCATTGCGCTGCCGGCCTTCGTGTCATGCATGTTCGTGAGTTCGCCGTCGTGGCGTACCCCAGCACCGCGCCGATCCTCGCCTTGCCACATTCGCCGTGCTTCGCCGTGTCCTTGTGCTCCGGCCTTCGAGCCGTGTGTTTCTGTTACAGGTGCTCGCGGTCGTCGTCGTGCCGTGTTGCGACTCTGGGTCACCAGACACTCGTGCGCCGGCCGGCCGTGTCGCGGCTAGGGGCTAGCCCTGTGCGCGCGCACGCTCGCCAGGCCAAGCGCACCCAAGCACTGGGCCGTAGTAGCCGCACGCGCGCTCTCGCCGTTTCACCACACCCGCGTCGCCGTGCTTCATCTGCACTGCCGCACCGCACCTCCGCCGCCGCGTCGAGCCGAGCCGGCCCTAGAGGTCCTTGTCCAGGACTTGGCCGCGCCGTGAAGCTCACCGTGCTAACCGCAAGCCGACGCGTCGCCGTTTTCCTCGTATCCGCCGCCGCCGCTGCCTTTGCACCACGCGCCGTGCCGGCCGAGCGCCGTGCCGCCACCACGCCATGGGTCAGCCGTACGGGCGAACCCCAGTGTTGTTTTGGGAGTGCCAGTGCACTAGGGTGAGTTGTTCAGGGGTCTGCTTCGGACTTCTTTGTGTGTTAACACTCGCCGGGCCGATGTGTGGGCCTTTAACCCATTGAGGCCCAGAACGGCTCGTCTAATCGCCACGCTCGAAATAGAGTTTAGGGGGGTGATTAAGGACTTAGTCCACTAGGCCCAGTTGGGCTAGGCCCAGTTGGGCTAGGTCCATTGGGCCGATTCGGCCCACTAACACTTTTGGCCCATTAACGGCTCACTAACCGGTGACGGCTGACGTCATGCTGATGTCGTGATGATGTCATCCTCCTATTTTAAATAAAAATCCTTTTCTGTTCTCATAAATGATTTTATAATTATTTTATAAATCCTTTAACCTTTGAAAATTCATAACTAATTGCTTATAACTCCGAAAAATATGAAACCAGTTTCATTATTTTTCTAAAATCGAGCCGGTGCTGTTTGTAGATAGTTTGGGTCTTTTGGATCTTTTAAAATTGAGTTTCTTCGGATTTATGCCTAGATGTTTGCCGGTAATTTAGCATCTCGTATCTCGTGCTAAGCAGACCTGAGCTACGAGCCGGAGGAGGAGGAGGAGTTCAACCCCGACTACAACCAGGACCAGGACTACAGACGCCAACCAGGTGTCATGTCACTCCCGATCATATAGATCCCATGCATGCTTTTAGTTGCTAGTGCTTAATTATTATTTTGGATGATTTTGAAATGCATAGACAATCTTTTAGCCTTGCCTTGATTTGTATTATCTTGTACCTTGAACTTCCTTCCTTTGGAACTAGATACAGACCCCTAGCTAGTTCCCGACACTTACTGTCCATATATTTTACCCTTTGATATGGATGGACTTCTGGATTGGACTGAGATTGGGATATCTCGATATTCTGGCATGTGTTTTGGGTGAGTGTGTATCCTTGACGTGTTACCGCAGGAGCGAGCCGCTTTGGTTACTTGTGAACGCCTGTCTAGGGGAGATGCGACCTGGCCTCCCGCCCTAGCGGCGTGTCGTACGGATGGAGTTGGTGAGTGCTCGCTCCTTGCAATTAAAGACCGATCGACTGTGTGACCTTGATCTTTGGGCTATTTTCGTACAAACCGTTCTCTCATGTATGGGCGGGGTTCGGTCCGAGAACTAGTTTGTGGACAGCATTCAGCTTGTAGGCGGATCGGTGTGATCGTGTGAGGGGGACGGGTTATAACCCTCGAGTAGACGTCACCCTGGCTCCTCCGGGCATGGTTTCATAGCTTCGAGGCCCTACTGGCAAGTTTCGTACCCCCGTTCAGGACGAGTCAGGCTCGGAGAGGCAGGAGAGTGCTATCCACTGCTAGGTCTCCGACTGTTAGGTAGGGATGTGGATCGGAGGCATCCGATTCTTCCCTATCCGGCGAGTCCAGTTGTACAATCTCTACAGAGTGTTAAACCTATAGCTATAGTCCGTCTCCACTGGTATGGATAGCCCTTTCGATCTCTCACCTGGTTAGTATTTTCTGTGCTGCTTTCTATCCCCTGTGTGTGTGAGCCCGACTTTGTGCCGTTGAGATGTGGGGATAGGAGCTGGTGACCCCACATCGCAGATGAGAGTGGGATGCTGAGTCTTGGTTGAGATTCGGTGCTTTGGTGTACTTTCCTTGGTTGGGGTGTTGTCCCCAGAGGCGTTGGCCTTGGAGGTGTGGATCTCCTCGGAGATGGTGACCTCTATGCATTTCTGCTTACCTTGATGTTGCTACCGCTGCATGCATAACCTTCTAGAGCAATATATAGGCTTACCCATGCATACTAGAATTATTCCTATGCTTTCGCTCTTTGTTTGGAAGCTGACATGACCTACTCGCTTATCGAGTGGATGACGGACTTTTAGACCAAGAGCCCGACTACGACTTCGAGAACGACGGATGGGAGGACTAAGGCTTGTTCTACACTCGAGCTACCTATGGGAGATGGTGTCTACTTCGCTACATGAGCTCCGCTGCGTAGATGTTTACTCTGTTTGATTCAGTCCTGTTGGACTTGTACCCGGCATGTGCCGATGAAATGTACTCAGATGTTTATTTATAATAATAATTATTATGTGGATCTTTTATATCTCCTTCTGTGTTGTATGGATTTGTTACTATCTGAGACAGAGATTGCACGTGATAGCCTCCTAGGACTATCACTGAGGTGCAGGGGATCGGGTTTCCATTCTCAGAAATAAGGTTCGTTTCAGTATCATCAGCTGACCGGTCTCAAGCTGAGTGTGAAGCCGATGGAAACCCAATTTCATCAGCCGATCAGTCTGGAGGAATTTTGCTAGCGGTGGAACCAACAGTGGTAGCCGACGAGCCTCAACACGAACAACCTATTGTTAAACCAGTCTTCCCAGTATCGGCTGCTCAACCTGGTTTGGAGCATCTGAAGGAATTGACTAACACTATTTCCCTTGACGAAGAAGAACCAACCATGCCTGAACTAGGATTGCCGAACTCAACTGTAAGCATCTTGGACTTATTGAATTTGATTCTATATCCGCTTGAAAATAACTTTCTTGCCTCATCTTTCGCTCTTGATAGGTTCAAGATGATTTTCCAATCAGCAGCACCTCCCGGGTGTTATCTCTGGGTCCACTCTCTGATGACGTTCAGGTGCGGCTTCGTGACATGGTACCTCTTCTTGATCAAGATATTAGCCAATTAGTCTATGAAATTAGCCGATCAGAAATATTTATAAGCATATCAGAGGACATCTGCCAGCTGAGATCAAGAAGAAATCTACCTGCTGATTTGGACAAAAAGATTCAAACTTTGTCTAATTCCCGTCCTGAAATTGTTGCTGGCATTAATCGGATGAAGAGAAGGCGTGTAGAGCAGCTTGTAGAGCTGAGGCAACTTGAAACAGATCTCCCACTGGAGGAAAAGAAGCTTGCAGACCTCCCAGGCACGATCGGCGGCATGGAGCGCACGAAGAATACCATTGCTAAGAAAGCCCAAGCCATCAGTCGGGGAGAATGACCAATTCCAGGTTCAGCCGATGCCGATCGTAAAGTGGTAGATGAAGTCGATCAGCTCTGCGTGGATGCCATCAATGCCATCCATTCACTAGGCATAGTTTAAATATGTGTAATTCTAGAATTTGATCTTCTGTAGCTGGCTTTTAAATGTGCTAGCTAACTTCCAACGCTCTGCTTTTATTATTTTGACCGAATGCTCTTGATCAGCCTATAAATATGAATTTCCTTTTTGCTTTTCCTCACCCTTTTCTTTTGCAATGGTCTTCTCTTCTTCTTCTGTGAACCAAGTTGGTTTCCTGTTGTTCCCTTCTTCTCATTTTGAATTTCTCTTGGTAATGCTTTTACTTTGTTCTCCCTTTAGTTCCCCAATTGTAATGATGTAGAAAGAGTCTTGACAAGCATCAACGCCTTTGGCACGAATCTGCAGACGCACCCGTCAAGGCTAGAACAAGGACTTCACCTCGTAGTCTCCAACGATGAGAAGAAGCTTGAAGCTTTGGAAGTCAGGAGGAATCACCTTCTTCAAGAACTGAATCAAGTAGATGAGGAAATCCCTCTGGTCATGGTAGAATTAGATAGAGCAAAGAATATGCTGAAACCTGATGTACTGTATCATTGGCCGATGCAATCGACCTTTTACTTCTATGTAACTAGTAGTATCATTCCCCAATAAATAATCTGAGATCTTCTCATCAATTCTTCTGATTCCCTTTAAATGCATATGATCTTTTCTAACGCTGCTCCATATGATGATTCACCATGTGACTCTGATTCATCTTTTCTATCTTCTCTCTATTATGTAATGCACCTCTTTGTCCAAAGGTCTTTCCAGAGTCACAACAATTTTAACCGATGATTCGGATCGATTGTCTTAGGTCTTAGGAATGAGAGGCATTCACCCTCAATAGAGTTTCCAGGAAGAAATAGTCATTTATTCTAAATAGCAAGCTTTCTCTTGAAATGGTTTTGCTCCTTGATGATGCTATGAAGATTGCAGTCTCTCTGCAACTTTGAGGGAAAACCAATCTCGATGTATGCTCTGCAGTTCGTAGATGTGGAGAATTTCCAAATTTAATGTATTAGAGCCGGTCCCATTTTTTGGGAAGCGCATCCCTGAATCAATGTCAGCCTCTTGAAGGCCGAGTCATTCACGGGGCATCTGTTCCTCTTTTGATCGGATCTGGCGCTTCTGTTCTCATCTTTCCCATTCTCCTTCATCCTTATCTCTTCCTAGTGTTTGGGATATAAATAGAACCTGTACCCATCGGTGATAAACACATCTCTTAACCATGGCTCAGAATATAAGTTTGATAGGCTGCCAACTCCTTTTTTCACTTTTCTTCTCTTCTTCTGACCTCTTGACGACTGGAAGAATTCTTGTCAAATAGTATAGGGCATGCTCCTTGTTGACGGCTGTTAAGTGTCAATTTTATGGCCGTCAACTCCTGCAAATTGGAGCATGAATTGCACATCCACACTAGAATAGGAGTTTAAACTAATACTTTCCACTAGTGTCGATGTCTATTAGAATGCAGGTATTTAGCATAAGAAATGAGAGGAATCCATGCACAATTACTCCACTCCAATCCAAGGCACTCAAATGCTGGCCAATCAGGGGCTGCCACATGGATTCTCCTGGATCCATGATGTCACCAATCCATGTGAAGAACTCTCGATGAATTATATGCTGCCACGTCAGCATCACATGGATCCATGGGCCGACTTTGCCAACTAAACCGTCAGGAAACGTACCATGCGCGGAGGAGGGGCACTAGGGCCCACATGGAAGCGAGCCAGAGGAAGCACAGGCTAGATGGCCAGCCGGGAGCTTCGGCCGACCCTAGGATCGGCCGAACCGACCTAGGCTCGGTTGATCTCTCCCCTCCACGTGTTGCTCGCCCATTGGTCCTTGGCTGCATCCCGAGGTGTTTTGGAGCACTTGGAGCCCCGGAGCAAGCTTCTCCCTTGCCTATAAATAGAAGAGGAGGGGGCTCATTTCACACACACCACCAAGCTCTCAAGTTCCACTTCTCTCTTGTGTAGCTCTCTCTCCCTCTCTCTAATTCTGCCCATGTGAGGTGATTCTCACCTCTATGTGGTAGAATGGTGTTGAGAAGAGATCTAGACTTGGATTAGTTGAGAGGTAGAGTAGGGGTGAGGAGTGAGTTGATGTCCTCGTGGATGCTCGTTCTTCATTTAGATCAAAGTGAGTATTTCAACATTTCTCATTTAGACTATAGTGGACATCATGCATGCTTGATTTGTTCTTGTGTTCTTAGCTCGTTCATAAGTTAGAGGCTTGTGTTCTTCGTGACACAAGGCTTCGATCCTTTAGAGCTAGCCCAGTAATCCATATACCTGTTTGCATGCTCTGATCCTGTTTAGCTAAGTAAGTCTGCTGTATCTCATTTGTTTGCATCCATAGCTTCCTTTCTGCTCCGTAGCTTGATGAATAGTATGATTTGATTCTGTTCTCTCTCTAGTTCGTGGTTTCGTATTTATATGGGTTGCTATAGTGTTGTTAGCGGGTCGACAGACATAACCACACTATAGTAGTTATCTGGGGCACAGACGTGGTGTCTGGGCTCTGGTTATCCTGCGAAGACCACATGCGTTCGCGTAACGATAGAGCTAGGCCGCAGTGGTGACAACCTGTTGGACCCTTTGCAACCCTCCGCGCTTGCGTACCGAGTTGGGCCTTGTTGCCAGTACATTGCCCTCTCCCTAAAAATTAGGATGGGTTGGCGCCCCACGGGGAGGACTAATAGCGGACAGATCCGTCTCGAGAGCTAAGTCCCTTAAGGAAGTGCTTCTCATATCCCTGCCTACCCCAGCGGAAGCTGGTGTCCTTGGATAGACCCTCTCTGGTTACTCTCCGTCCTAGGAACGAAACCCGACGGGAATACTCTTTCTCCTAGGGTGAAGTGCTACAACAGTGTATCCCAGCGCTTGCGGATTCGTTCACACTCGTTAGTGTACCCGGGAGTTTCTTACACGCTCATGCTTCCACGGCGCCTAGTGTTGAGGTTAAGAAACGCCAACAAGCATTTCTGGCACCGTTGCCGGGGACGGTTGTTGTTAACCTTCGAGCCCGTCTATTCTCGTATTTATGTTTTTCCTGTTTTCTTCTACCTTCACCCCCGTTATCCTTTTTTTTGAGATATCCCTTTTGTTTTCTTTACTTCTACCTCTACCCCCGCTACCCATGGAAGGTTATCCTTGTAAACACCTTCCACCTTCGAGGAGTGAACCCTCGGAGCCATCTTCATCAAGACCCATTCTTACATCTGGCTGTCGGCTTCATCCTTCTCTCATGAAGCTAATTCAGGACCTATACTTCTTGGGGTTAAGTCATGAGAACCCCTTTGATCATGTGAGAGACTACGAGCGTCTGATTGAAACTCAGGGTAAAACCGGAGAATCACCGGATGCTCGGAAAAGAGAGTTTTCCCGCTATACCTCTCTGGGAAAGCACGGGATTGGCACCTTTGTTTTGGTAGGGACTACCTTACTTGGGAAAGGTTGAGAGCGGCTTTCTGCTCCCAATTCTTCCCGATATGATGTGTCATCTCGCTAAGGACCAAGATTCTCTGTTTCAAGCAATGTGAGGAGGAATCACTAGGGATGGCATGGAATCGTTTCGCCTCCGCGGTGGAAGATTGCCCAGTCCTCTACATTCCAGATTGGATGTTGCTCTAGCACTTCTGGTTTGGATTGCGGAAGGATGATGCCATGAGGCTTAATGCTCTCTCCGGAGGATCCTTTGTGCACCTAGATGCTGTTAGGGGAAAAGAGATCATGAAGAATCTCCGGGATTTCAGTTCCCCTTGCATCCCAGTCAATAAGGTACCCACCAGAGGAAATGTTGAGCCACCTAGATCCATCATCAGCCGAGTCCGAGACTTCATATCCACTCTTTCTGAGCTCTGGCTGAGGATGTCATTCCTGAAGAGCAGGAGTCTAAGGGAAAGATTTCGTGGCGCGAGATCTACCCTTGGGTTCCCCTCTCGTGCATCTTCTTAGACCTTCTCCCCGAGACTTTGTCTCGCGGGAGGACGGAGACAGTAGTTCGGAGAGAACGATCATTCCCGGCCAGGATGACTTGCTCGATCCTAACTACTATCTCCTAAGGAGGGTATGAGAGGCTTATCGTGTTTCTACGTTGAGGTTTGAGCTGAAGTGCCTAGCACTGAAGTTTCATAAAAACCAAGACATCGGTCTCTGCTTTATAATCCATTGGATTCATTCATCAGATCGAAGGAGCACGATCATTTACCGATCGATTGGTGTACAATAACTTCTTATCTTAAGCCCATCGATCGATGCCGATCAATCAGGAGAAGCTTAAACTTCGTATCTTATGCCTGACTTGATCGATGCCCGATGGGAGTTGCACTTTCCAGCTTATCCATAACCTCCCATTGGAAGCTTGGGCCAGACCTCGGGATTCTGCCATCGTTCTGATGAGAACACCGATCCCTCTGCCTAAGGTAAGAGCGAGTTAAATCTCGTTTTTCATCCGAACTCTAGTTTCTGATCGTACACCATCCTTTGGAAGTCCATGCTCTATCCTCTTTGAGGCCGAGTGTCTTTCTGAGCTTGAGTTCACTCGGAGATCGGTACCTATTGTTGGAGCACTAGCCTCAGTGCTCGATCTTTTCATCTCTGAGTTCCGAGACCCTGGTGCTATAGTGCTCGAGTCCTGTGACCACCTCAGGGATGCCTCGGCATCTCTGGGATGATCATGTCTGCTTTCAGCTTCGATATATCTTTTTGGGCTCGAGTTCATATATGTGCTAACCTTGCAGATCAGAGCTTATAATCACATCAACTTATCTGCAAGGGATATGGTCATGAGTTGAGACAGGAGATCACAAGACGCCCGCACCCTGAGTACTCTTGGGACTCATCTTGTTTCCCAAAGAAGAATTATCCTTCTGGTATCTTGTGGACATTGATTAGGCAGGAGAAAGAAATTACCAAGATAAAGGAGTAAGCAAAGGACCACAGGAAGGCAACACCATCGTGGCGACATGGTGAATGCTTCATGATCCCCATCAGAAGTTCCTACACTTTCGACGGACCAGGTATGTTGTCAAGGTGAGCTCCCCTAGATTTTCTATGGTTATATTATGGCTTGGCCAAGGTTGTTATATTGTAGAGGTTGATTATTCAACCTCAACCTTATCCTAGCCTTAAGCCTAAGCCAACCTTTCCATCTCGGAGAATCCACCTGAGCCTTTGGTCCTGAGACCTGCTTTAGCCCACACGAGAAGGGGGAAGGCCAGAGGGGCCCACCTAGGGTCGGCCGAACCCAGGTTCGGTCAAAACCCTGGTGACGCCGCCTCCCTTCTTCTTTCGTGTGTGCATCTCGTTCTCCTCCAGAAACCTTCTCCCTACCGCCCGACGAGTTTTCACGTCGCGAGAATCCATCTCCTCCACATCACCATCCTCAGCTCACCAGCGCATCCATGGCCAGCTACGGTTTTGCTCGGCTCCGTAGGGCGGGCTTCGCCCCATACTTCAGGGGGAGGGAGCTCCTCTCGTCTCGTCAACCTCGACGACCTGGATGAGGTGATGGGATCGCCGGGGGTCATGGCTCCCGAGAGAGGCAGGAGTGTAGAGAGCACTCGAAGGGTGCGCACCGACTCCTCGGTGCAGTCGTCCCGGCGAGGTTCCTCCTCCCCACCTTCCTTCCCGGTCAGGATAGCTACCATGGGAAACAAGACCACTGCGTGCAAGTGTGTCTTGTTCGATGATCCTCCTGGGCCACCTCTGAAGCCGGGAGATCGCTACATTGGCTCCGACTTCAACAGTTACGGAGAGGCCTTCTGCCACATGTATGAACAGGACGTGTGGGATGAGTTTCCACTCCCACAGACCCGGTGCAAGATCTTTGGAGTGAAGACACCCACTGGAGGCTATGGTACACCCTACCATAAGCCCCCTCAGTGGGAGCGAGACATCATCAAGATCCTCGCTGACATCCGGAGGAATGGCGCCAAGAAGACCCCTGCCTTAGCAAAGCTGGCAAACAAGTTAGCTGATCTGTTCGTAGAACATGAGAAGCTAGTTGAAGGGCTCAGCTAAGCAGAGGGACGAGTATCGTGAGCTCAAGCGTGAGTACCGCCAGCTGGAGGAGGACATGACCCAGAAGCTGCAGAGGTTGGTAGTTGCTGAGGGAAAGGAGCAGATCCTTTCCGAGTAGTGGGGATTAGCCCCAACTTTAGTTTATTAGGCGCTAGTCTAGGTCTAGGTTTATTTCCCTTTTATTTCCCTTTATTTCATTTATTTCTTTCCATGTGTGTAAGCGCCTAATCATTTTATTTCTAGAACATTTGGATTTGAATAAAGTGGCTCACCGGTCATGTAACCCGGTTTAGCCACCCTTGTGTCATTACTTTGGTCTTTTGATTTAGAGGACATTTAGGTTCGAGACAGTGTGGGGGAAGAGCCATAACTCTCCCAATGCTGGCACGATGTTTTCATACGTACCCACTGTGAGCACTCCGCGCTAGCCGATCGATCACCTACCGAGAACCTGAACGGTACCTGCACGAGTTCACTCCTGTGGAGAGCCTCTCACAGTTCAACTCCCATGCATAGCATCGGTTTGCATCTCGACAACTCACTCTCTTTCATTCCTGAGTTTTATAAGCTATATCTGTCTATCTCTAAACAAAAACTCGAATGAGGATGCTAGAAGATCACCCAGCTCGCTTGATGCCTGAGTAGACCCACATATGTTTTATTCCCTGTTATCTACCTGATGCTTGTGAACCATAACCTTCTTAAGGACAAGCATGTTCACCTAAGTAATTGACGAGTATGATATGGCTGGATGATATGATCTGTTGCTCTGATGACTAACTCTCTTGGGTTATTTATTTTGAAAACTCAAAATCTCTTGGAAAGGCTCCTCTTTGATATGCCTCTGTCCCATTAGAGCCATATGATCTTCATAGTTGAAAACCTTAGATTCATATGCTGCTTGTTATTGCATTGAGCTCTCTCAAATTCTGTGACCCTTGTGAGAATTCTTTTCATTACTTTCATGATCAAGATTCATGTGTACCCTACCTATTTCCCCCCTGCTATGCTTCTACACTAGAAGTTAGCATTGTATCATTCATCCATTCCATAAAAATAAAAGCTCCATATGTGGTGTGACCTCTCTCTCTAAAAGTATCCTTGAAAAAGAGATGTGGGCTATGAAAAAAAAGGAAGAAAAGAAAGTATAGCCCATGTCCAAAATAAAAGAAAAAAAATAAAAAATAAAAGAAAAAAAGAGAGAGATGGTCATGCAAAAAGGAGTTCCATAATCTTGATGGTGATAAGTAGTGTCCATTCCGGGGCTAGTGTCCACCTTACCATCAACCCATAGTTCTCATCATATATGTATGGTAATATCTAGCACCCATTCCGGGCCTAGTATCCACCTTACCATACCCACCATAGCCATACCGGTGCACATCTTGATCTGCTGGTATGATTTGATTTTGTCTGTGGATCCAGTTTTTGACTTTGCAATATATGTGATGCAAGTATGTTTTCTCTTTATCCTACCCTGAGCTCCACATATAGCCATCATTAGAAGTAGGATGAAGAAAGGCAATTGCCTTAGTGAGGACGTATACACATTGAGCGATCTGAGAGAATCCAATGAGGAAGCCACCAAGAGTTTTGTTTATGAAAAACTTGCAAAACCCCAAGGTGTTTATCATCAGGTGCATAAGTGACTTGATTCACAACTGTTCTACTTTTCAATCACCCAAGGAGACATGATAGCCACTCCACAGAGGTTCACAAGAGCAAGGTATGACTAGGAATATCTCTTATGTTTGTCTTACTCTTTGGTAATCATGACCCACATGGCTTTGTTTCCCCTTCACTCGGGACGAGCAACGGTCAAGTGTGGGGGTGTTGTTGACAGCTGTTAAGTGTCAATTTTATGGCCGTCAACTCCTGCAAATTGGAGCATGAATTGCACATCCACACTAGAATAGGAGCTTAAACTAATACTTTCCACCAGTGTCGATGTCTATTCGAATGTAGGTATTTAGCATAAGAAATGAGAGGAATCCATGCACATTTACTCCACTCCAATCCAAGGCACTCAAATGCTGGCCAATCGGGGGCTGCCACATGGATTCTCCTGGATCCATGATGTCACTGATCCATGTGAAGAACTCTCGACGAATCATACGCTGCCACATCAGCATCACATGGATCCATGGGCCCACTTTGCTAACTAAACTGCCAGGAAACATGCCATGCACGGAGGAGGGGCACTAGGGCCCACATGGATGCGAGCCAGAGGAAGGACAGGCCAGATGGCCAGCCGGGAGCTTCGGCCGACCCTAGGATCGGCCGCCTAGGGTCGGTTGATCTCCCCCCTCCACGTGTTGCTCGCCCATAGGTCCTTGGCTGCATCTCGGGGTGTTTTGGAGCACTTGGAGCCCCGGAGCAAGCGACTCCCTTGCCTATAAATAGAAGGGGAGGGGGCTCATTTCACACACACCACCAAGCTCTCAAGTTCCACTTCTCTCTTGTAGCTCTCTCTCCCTCTCTCTAATTCTGCCCATGTGAGGTGATTCTCACCTCTATGTCGTAGAATGGTGTTGAGAAGAGATCTAGACTAGGATTAGTTGAGAGGTAGAGTAGGGGTGAGGAGTGAGTTGATGTCCTCGTGAATGCTCATTCTTCAATTAGATCAAAGTGAGTATTTCAGCATTTCTCATTTAGACTATAGTGGACATCATGCATGCTTGATTTGTTCTTGTGTTCTTAGCTCGTTCATAAGTTGGAGGCTTGTATTCTTCGTGACACAAGGCTTCGATCCTTTAGAGCTAGCCCAGTAATCCATATACCTGTTTGCATGCTCTGATCCTGTTTAGCTAAGTAAGTCTGCTGTATCTCGTTTGTTTGCATCCATAGCTTCCTTTCTGCTCCGTAGCTCAATGAATAGTATGATTTGATTCTGTTCTCTCTCTAGTTCGTGGTTATGTATTTATACGGGTTGCTATAGTGTTGTTAGCGGGTCGACAGGCATAACCACACTCTAGTAGTTATCTGGGGCACAGACGTGGTGTCTGGGCTCTGGTTATCCTGCGAAGACCACGTGCGTTCGCGTAACAATAGAGGTAGGTCGCAATGGTGACAACCTGTTGGACCCTTTGCAACCCTTCGCGCCTGCGTACCGAGTTGGGCCCCGTTGCCAGTACATTGGCCTCTCCCTAAAAAGTTAGGATGGGCTGGCGCCCCACGGGGAGGACTAATAGCGGACAGATCCGTCTCGAGAGCTAAGTCCCTTAAGGAAGTGCTTCTCATATCCCTGCCTACCCCAGCGGAAGCTGGTGTCCTTGGATAGACCCTCTCTTGTTACTCTCCGTCCTAGGAACGAAACCCGACGGGAATACTCATTCTTCTAGGGAGAAGTGCTACAACGGTGTATCCGTGCGCTTGCGGATTTGTTCGCACTCGTTAGTGTACCCGGGAGTTTCTTACACGCTCACGCTACCACGACGCCTAGTGTTGAGGTTAAGAAACGCCAACACTCCTCTCCCTAGTTTCATTTTGTGAAGCCAGGAGGTCCAACAGCTAGAAGAATCCTTGTGATGCATCTCGGGTTCATCAGTTGGTGGAGGAGAGTTTGCATATAGCCCCTTTGGCATCAGGAAGAAGAACAAGCCTATGTCTTGTTCATCGGTGAGTTACGAGGGAAGGTCATAGAATGGTGATCCACCTTATTAAATTTGCACTTCCTTTTGCCTTTTAGTATCTACTTCCCTTGTATATCCCTCCTTTTGGCAACCATGGATTGCCTAGTGATGATAAACATAATCGGCTGTTTTTCCGATTTGTTTTCCTTATCAGACTTTGTAATATCACCATGTACTGAAATATGAGAGAATGAAATATATACTTATATTTTTTGTCCTAAGGGTGATTGTTACATCAGCCATTATCCGAATCATTGATCGGCTATAAGTGTTCAAAACCCTTCCAATTTTACAATTTTTCTCCTTAAGGCGATAACTTAGTATCGTCTATTTTACACTTGAGGCGATAACTATGTATCGGCTATCATCTGAAATCTAAATCGGCTAAAAGCCAGAAGTAGTAATCGGCTAAGGACTTAATCTAATGTTTCCAACTTTTCCTTGACTTTGTTGAGTATCGGCCTTGTCTTGTCACAGTCCAACCCTTCCGATCGGCCGATGTAGATCTACGCTTCATCTCTTCATATTTTTGGAACCGATCGCTTGGATCGGCTGAAGCTCAAAATCGGACATCTTGAGAAAATCTGTCTCTGAAACCTTTCCGGATATGCATATGACTTTCTCAAAGTTCCACTGTGTATCGGCCGCTGTAATGTGGAAAGAAGAATCAGCGTTGACTATTTCCATTGAATCTCCAATCCATTGAATCACACATTGATGCATGGTAGATGGGATACAACAGTTGGCGTGAATCCAATCTCGCCCTAGTAACAGATTGTAGGACCCTTTCCCTTGATGATGAAAAAGGTTGTTGGAAGAGTTTTATTGCCGATTGTCAGGTCCACGCAAATAACACCCATCGCAAGAGATGTGTTTCCTTCAAAATCAAGCAACATGATATCGGTCTTGGTCAAATCTTCCTCACTTTTCCCACATCTCCGGAGCATTGAATAGGTCATAAGATTGATCGATGCACCACCGTCTACCAAAAGCATTGTGACTGGCTTCCCCTTGACATGTCCTTTGAGAAATAGAGCCTTCAGATGCTGACGCTTTTCTTCTTCCGGTTTCTCAAAACTGGCCAACATTGGATCCAAAGCTAATTGAGCCGATCCTAGTTCTTCATCAAAAATTTCTTCATCTAAATCGAACTCTGGAGTCATGAATTCCTCGGGTAGCATGAAGACCATATTAACACTTGCCATTGGTTGGTCGTCTTTCTTATCATCGGCTCTTGGTTTGGGTCGCCAGATTTGGGATCAGACCTTCTTTTTATCAACTGCTTGCTTCTCAATTTCTTCTTTTTGTTCCAATTGTCGCAGGCACTAGATCCTTCTCTTTTGAGATTTTGTCAACCCATCTGGGCACCACCTAGGTTGGCAAGGTCTGTGTTGACTCTTGTCCTCATGTGTAGTGTGACGCCTTTCTGGATCCCGAGCCAATACATCTTCGCTGGGAACTCTGCTACCGGCCACGTCTTCTAGTCGGTCGGGCCGACTGTCCTATCGCCTGCCCCCCAGCCGATCATACACGCTTGCCTTGCCCCCCAACGGATTATATACTGAGATGTGACAGTTGTGGTGCTCTTGCCGATCTTGATTCATGGGCCTCTTGTCCCTGTCATCAGAACAAAGCCTTTTGGATGAATGTCCTTCTGAATAAAAGCCTTCACATTCTGGACAGTTGTCAGATGTCGGAAGTTTGATCCCTTCTTCCCAGTAGTATCTGAAAAACAAACATCTGCAGTGACCTACATTGCGTCTTGTCCATTCTTCCTTTTCTCTGATCTGCCTCTATTGGCGTTGGAAATTGCTCAGAAGTACGTGCGATGTAATATGTTCTTTTGAACCCTTTGAGTTAATTCCTTCTTCAAGCAATCCCTTCCCTTTGGCTTCTTCTGCTATCATCTGAGTTTCAGGATCAATGGTTCCTTTATTTTTAGCTGATTCAAACGTCAACACCTTTGCTTTAGTTATCTCGACCGTGTGGGTAGGAAAAGGGTGCTGATCAATCTTCATCGGCTTTCCAGATTTGAAAGGTGTTTCAAACTTCAGCTTTCCTTGATCTATTGCATTCTGGATCTGTTGACGAAACACCTTGCACTCATTAGTGTTATGAGACGTAGCATTGTGCCAATTGTAGTACTTGATCTTCTACAACTCCTCTACACTTGGTATGGTATGGTTTTGTGAAAGCTTAATCTACCCTTGCTGGAGTAGAAGATCGAGTATCTTGTCAGCTTTGGTTGTGTCTAAACTGAATCTCTCAAGTGCCCTTTTGTCGAAGGGACATGCAATTGGCTTCCTGTTTGGTACCCATTCAGCCAAGTCAACTTCAGCTTCCTCCTCCTCATCAGAGCAATCTACATAAGACACTCGTTTTTGAAAGTTCCTCCTGGGTTCATATGACTGAGTGCTCTACTGACTTAGCTGATGAAGAAGCTGATTGATGCTCTCAAACTCTCGTGATGCATATTTCTCCTTGATGGATGGCAAGAGTCCTTGAAAGGCCAATTCTGCCAGCTGTTTGTCGGTCAGAGCCAAGCTATAGCATTTATTCCTCATCTCCCTGAACCTCTGAACGAAGTTGGGTACTGACTCATCATTCCTTTGCCTCAAGCTGGTAAGATCAGTAATCTTCATCTCATGAATCCCTGAAAAGAAGAAGCCGTGAAACTGCCTTTCCAAATCTTCCCAACTTTGAATTGAGATGGGTGGAAGTGATGTAAACCAAGCGAAGGCTGGCCCTGATAGTGAGGATGAGAATAATCGTACTCTCAATGACTAACTTGTCCCTGCCTCTCCACATTAAATGATGAAGTGGGTAACCTGCTCAATGGTGGAGGTATTGTTGACGGTTGTTAAGTACCACTTTCAGCCATCAATATTCTCACATAAATAGAGGCATATGCATTTATTACTTGCATTTTGGTTTGAATAATGTAGTTCCACTTGTCCTTGGAGATTATTTATATGTAGGTGAAATAAGCATAAAAAAAGATGGACACCCACCTTCTATGGAATGATCCATGACAACTCAGCGGAGGAGATGGCTGCCACCTAAGAAACATATGGCATCCATGTCACTGATCCATGGGAGGCACTCACCGACGAATCAGAGAGCGACACATGGACTACACAAGGATCCATGGGCCCACCAGAGCTCCAACTTATCAGGAAACTTGGCATGCACGGGAGAGTGATCAAAGGTTCCACATGTCAGCCACCCTGAGGAAACACAGGCCAGGAGGCGACCCGAGGGGGCCGGCCGACCCTAGGATCGGCCGAACCGACCTAGGGTCGGTTGATCCTTGTCCTCCACGTGTTTGCTCCTCATTGGTCACTTGCTGCATCCCCGGGTGTTTTGAGGCCATTTGGTGCTCCGAGCAAGCCTTGTCCTTGCCTATAAATAGAAGGGGAGAGGCTCCCATTTCTCACACACCACTCTCTCCATTCTCCTCTCACTTTTAGTTTCCAAGGCTAGGGGTAGGCTAGAGTAGCTCTTATCCAGGTTCCAAGTCTACTTTGGAGTCTAGGTATGAGTTCTCTTGTATCTTTATTTCTATGTATGACTTTGATTTACTTCAGTTATTCAGCTATTTCATATAAAGTTGTGGTAGATCATATGATTGATATGTTCTTGAGTTCATCTATTGTTCATCATTTAGAGGCTCATGTTCTTCGTGAACACTACCTTTAGATCCAGTTGAAGGATTATATATTCATTCCTTATGTGTTTGTTCATAAGTTAGAGGCTCATGTTCTTCACGAACACGACGGTTGATCTTGTTGACTAGACATAAGAGAGTTCGTATCCGTTCGTACGACTAGCCCTAGTTTGATCTTGATTGATAGCATGATTGTGTTGCATGAAGTTTGTGTTTAAGCTACGGTACTCGACCTAAGTTGACCAGTCTTCTGGTGGATCTCACCCTGGGTCACAAGAGCCCGGGCCGGGTGGAGTCTTGCAGCAACACAGGCATGGTGCCTAGGTTGTGTGGCTACGTTAGTTACGAGCTTCCCCCCATAACGATTGAGGTTGGCCGCACTGGTGACAGCTGTTAGACCCTTTGAAACCCTCCACGCTGGGGTATAGCTGTAGGAGTCTAAAAGATAGTTTCGTAGAGTGCTGGTCGTCGCGGGCTATCTCCCTATTTGTACCTGGGTGTTGAACCTTACCTTTCATGCAATGCTTTATGCTTATCTGTTTTATCATCTAACTCTGTATGTTTAGTACCATTGAACCTAGAGCTAGCTTCGTATGTCCCCCCTAAGCCGTAGTGTGCTAAGTGTAGAGATAGATCAGAGTGTGTGTCACACTACCCTTATCATATCATTTATCTTACCCCTATCTTTGAGCTGTTGTCTTCTATATCTATCTCTTGGTTTACATTCAGTGCAAAAGCATAAATCTTGATATCCGCCATTGCCTTCCACAGATACGATACCCTTAGAAGACTCACTTCCCTGGGGAAATGCTACACTGGTTTATCTGTGCGCTTGCGAATTCGTTCATAATCGTTAGATTTACCTTTGGCAAGTCTTGATGCTCACGCTAACACGGCGTCGTTAGTAGTGACGTAAAGAAACGCCAACAAGTATTTTTTGGCGCCGTTGCCGGGGAAGGCACAGGATTATCATGACTACGCTTTGCATTTGTTTATAAACCATGAGTATGTTAGAGCAACTCTCAATACAGGCTAACCTTGATTGTCTTCTTTTATCTTTGGATGATGAAGACATGTAGTGTATTACTGGTTTTGACTTAGCAGAGAATTTCACAGAACATCCCGAGTCATTAGTGAGGAAAGCTCGAATTCATTTCGACTCACCTCGTCGTACTCGTCCGGAAGGTGATCCAGCTTCCTTTGTATCATCCACATCAAATGTTATGGCCCAGAAGACGCTTCTTGAATACTCAGCTCCTTCTGCCGACCAGGTGCTGCAAGGCCCTGTGGTGGCAATGGGGACTGAAACTTTGAGATCAAGACAGGTTTAATCATGATGGTACAGGCTAGTCCGTTTTGTGGCAAGCCAAATGAGGATGCTAATGCCCATCTACAACAATTCTTAGAGCTATGCAGCACTTTCATCATCAGGGGTGCAAAATGGATGCTGTTCGTCTTCGACTGTTTCCTTTTTCTCTCCTGGGGAAAGCCAAGTAATGGTTCTATGCGAATCGTGATGCTATCAATAGTTGGGACAAGTATTCATAAGCATTCCTCAAGAAGTTCTTTCTGTTGGGCAAAACCAATGCTCTTCGTGGAAGAATTTCTAGTTTTTAGCAAGCAGCAAGTGAATCTATTCTAGAGGCTTGGGAAAGGCTTCAGGAGTATGTCCTAGCCAATCCTCACAGTGGGATGGAGGATTGGCTAATTCTTCAAAGCTTCTATAATGGGCTGACTCCGACAGCCCGAGGTCATATTGATGCTGCTGCTCAGGGAGCATTCTTCTCACTCACTGTTGATAATGCCAAATCACTTATTGAGAAGATGGTATCCAACCAAGGGTGGAGCGATGAACAACTCTAGCCACGTCAGAGGGGTATTCATATTATCAAGGAAGCAGATATGATTACTGCCAAGCTGGACCTTCTTATGAAAAGATTGGATGACTACACCAGCGAGAAGGCTGCCATGGCCACCACTACTCTGCCTATGGATTCTCATATGACTTGTGAAGTCTGTGGAAACACTAGGCATTCGGGAAATTACTGTCCTGAAACTCAGGAGGAAGTGATGTACATGAATGGCAATAACAATGGTTATCGTCACCAACAACAAGGAGGCCAAATGTGGAACCAACAACGCCCTTATTATCAAGGAAGTAACCAAGGTAATACTTACAATTCTAACCATCCCTCCTTGAGAGATCTTGTTTTTGGGCAGGCTAAAATTAATGAAGGTGTTAATAAAAATTTAGCTGCCCTTGATAAATCCTTGGAAAGTCTCAACGTTAAGCTTGAAAGTTTTTCTTCTGCTCAGAAGAGCCAGCTAAGTTTCAATAAAATGTTAGAAACTCAGTTGGCTTAGTTAGCTGCTTTGGTTCCGTCTGCTGATAACGGGAGGATCCCGGGGCAACCCGTATCCTCTTGTGAAAATGTTAGTGTAGTGTCGACTAGGTGGGATAAGCCACCTAGGAAGACGTGTGCTCCTAACTATGTAGGAAAGCCCATACAGAAAATCCAAGATCCATGGGAGGAATCAACAGTTTTGCAGAGAAGAGATCCTGGCTATACAGCTATCGCATGCACAATTTATTACAAATCGATCAAGCATGCCCTTTGTGACCTTGGTGCAAGTGTCAATCTCATGTCCAAGGCCATGTTCGAGCAACTAGGATATCCAGCTCTCTCTCCAACAACACGGGCTATCCAACTCGCCGATTCAATGATACGATATCCAGGAGTTGTTGAGAGTCTATTGGTCAAGGTCAAGAACTCTTATGTCTTCGCGGATTTCATGGTCCTTGATGTGGACAATGAGGGAGGAATGCCGCTCATCCTTGGGCGACCATTTCTCAGTGATGTTAGAGCTATAATCAATGTGGGAGCCGGAGTGATCTGTTTTCGCATTGGGAAGAGGAACCTGATGTTCCAATTTCAAGATAAAGAAGAAAAATGCTATTTGGTGCAAGATAGTGTTGAGCAACTTGGGGGAAGGACGGAGCCTTTACCCCTAATGAAGAAATCTCCGTCAACATTGAAGCAAAAGAAAATTCGTAAAGAGTGGCGGAAGGTTGAGAAGGCATTACCCTCTACTTCTCAAAAGTGGGATGCCGAGTGGTATTAACCGCTGAGAAGAGTCCAACTCGTCAGACTGAAAATGATGAGTCCTTTCTACCAAAAAGGTTAAAGATGGTATTTATCTCATATTTCCCTTTCCAAAATTTTATTTGATTCTCCAAACTGCATATTTGATTTTTCCATACCTTGCATGTGCATGCTAGATTTATCTAGCCCATTTTCCCTTTTGAATAAAATTTTTGAAAATAATTCCTGAGTTTAAAAATTCTAGAAAAATCATTTGAAAATTATTTTGGGGAAAGTTGGGCCGAGGCACTCAGGCAGGCCCCCAGCTAGCCGTTGCGGAGCCACTGGCCAAAGCAGGGGATAGGTGGGCCCGACCAGGGATTGGCTGAAGCAGCCCAATAGCTGCTGGGCCCCACCTTGCTCCAACGGCTCCTAGCTGTTGCCCAATGGCCATGTCTGGATGCCCGGTGCTTTTGCTTATAAATAGCAGGGGGAAGGGGGTGTTCTTCACCCATTCAACTCTTTTTACTCACACTCCCCTCTCTACTCCTTGCTCTGTTGGTTTTCTTGCTCAAGTTTGGAATCATCAAGTACTCTCTTTATTGTGTTGCTGCAAGTATTGCTATTGGTGGAGCAAGCTCGATAAGAATTTCATTCGATTTCACTAATCCATCACCTAGTTGCTCTTGTTGTCAATTTGTTGTGCTAGCATGAGTTGGGCGGTGAACGCTCTCCGAAGGGTAACACGCTCCCGTTCACGGGCAAGCGCGAGTTCATCCATCCCCGCCGAGCCGACACCGAGCCCATCAACGATGGACTATGAAGAACAGCAAGAAGAACAAACCGAACCACAAGCAACGGAGGAGGTCGTCGATGACACCCCCTACCTCAGCTTGCGAGGTGCTCGAGAGGAGCAAGCCTACGCTCTCCTGAAGGACTGAGTCTTCACCCACACCTGGGACTTCGACCCTGCTCTTATGAAGAAAACTGGTATGCACCTCGAGTTCGCTACTATTTGGCATGCTCTCGGTTGGGAGGAGTTTGTGTCGGTTACAGAGCTTGGCTCTTGGCCCCTCACCATCCAGTTTCTTTGCTCTTTTACTAAGGAAGCGAACGGTGTTCAGTTTCGTCTTTTCGGGACCGATTGCCGACTTTCATTGAAAGATCTTAGTCGTCTCCTTGGTTTTGGTGATCATTGTGCTATTTCTTTGAAAAAGGCTTGTGAGGGTTTTGTTCGAGATTCTTTCTGGGAAGAGATTTCTGGTCTAGTTTATAGCGGTAATTTGTACCTCGGTACAATGATATCGTGCATCCCACTCTTCGATGTGGCACAAGTGGCTCGCCATTACTCTCTTTCCACGAGAGGATGTTCGGTCCGCGCGCAACGATGAGTTGATGCTTCTATATGCCGCTACTAAACGGATCAAGGTCTCCCCCGTTAAAGCTATGATTCGGCAGTGGTTGATGAATTTTAAGATGATAGGTCCTATTGAGTGTACATCTTTGGTGACTCGTATTGCTCTCAGACTCGGGGTTCTAAGCGGGAATCCCGTCCCCTTCATTGGGACGCCCTGAGTTCTCATTGATGAGGCGTACTTGATCCAAGGGCATACACTTAAGAGAGGCCCAAATGATTCTTTGACTTTCTTCTTCACGGGTTATACAAATCAGATCCCGTTACCTAACCCGGGGTTTCAATTGTATAACTCGGAGTCATTAACCATTCCCCTTGTTACACAAGAGGAAGGCCGTCGTGCTAGTGTTTCAGGCAGGTCCACCAGAAGCGCGGCGAAGAGAGCACACATGCAACAGCAGCAACAGTCGCAGCCACCACCACAGCCACAGCCTACTACACCACTGGTTGTATGAGGGGCCTCTGTGGGGTACATGTTCGGGGTTACCCCCAGATATGCACCTGGTTGGGACCAGCCCGCCTACCAGCCGAGTGCGAGTGGCACAACTTGGGCAAGTGCGAGCAATGCTCAGTGGGCTGCACCCACTAGTTCTAGCTCCGATGGTCCACCTCTATCTTCGTCCTTCAGACGGCAGTCTTCGACCTCTGCACGAGAGGCTCAGCTCGCGCAGCAGCTAGGAGAGCTCACCGTCCAGGTCACGGGAGTGGAGGAGACACTGAACACACGTTGAGGCTAACTCAGCGTGGCAGCGTCAGACTGGCGAGAGGATTGACGCCATGCAGCAGGCGCAGCAGCGACAGACAGAGGAGCAGAGGACTTTCTATGCGAGTTAGGGTTCCTTCTACCCTCCACTGCAGTGAGCCTGAAGCTAGCTTGGGGGAGGACCCCCATTGTGAGGTAACTTGTGTCTTCCTTTGTTTTCAGAATGCCTTATAATGAAAACCCATAAAAATCTGTAAAAATAAAAAGACCAAAAAGATTTATTTGCTTTCATCATTAAGTTTGCTTAGTTTGCTTTGATATGCGTAGTAAGAATGCTTTGCCTCTATGGTTGAAATGATGAATAGTTACTCTGTTTATTCTTCTCATATGTTTCGCTTATAGCTTTGTATCCTACCTAAGTTTTGAGTTTGTTGGCTTTCATGTTCAAACCTTAGCTTGAAAACTGTGGGTAGCAAAAAGCATGATCCATACCTAAGTTGTTGTGAGACATGATATGGTATAATAGAGTGCTATGATCTTGTACCTAGTTATGCTTGACATCCGGAGTTTTTCTTTTTGAAAAAAAAAATCTAAACATGATGAGTTCCTCAATGATGAGCATTTCCTATCCAAGGCCATATGTAGATTCTAGCTCTTGTTAGGCTCTACATATGCAGCTTGTTCTCTCATTGAGCTTTGTCAAATTGTTGTGACCCTTGTTAGAACTCATACTCCCCTGATCAGGATCACATACACGTTCATGCTAAAACTTCTACACTGGAAGTTAGCATTCATCATTTGTTCCATTTGCTTACGTATTCTTCCACAAATAAAACTCTATGCATCTTTGTATCATTCATCCCTCTCCCAATATCTCCAAAAAGAGACGAAGGGCTAGTAAAAAAAAAGAAGAAGCATGCTCAAAGCATGGCAAAATAAAATAAAGAGAGCTAGCCCATGTCTCGAAGAATTCCAAAAGGAGAAAAGGGGATTGATATGTGCAAGAAAAAGAGTTCCACCATATAGATGGTAATAACTAGTACCTACTCCGGGGCTAGTGCCCACCTTACCATCAATCCTCATTTTTCATATAATGTGTGGTAATATCTAGCACCCATTTCTGGGCCTAGTATACACCTTACCATGCTCATTATCATCACACACGTATGCACATCTTGATCAGGATGTATGTTTGTTTCTTCCAAGGATCCGCTCTTTGAATTAGCAAAATATGAGAGACAAGTATGTCACATTTCTTCCCTACCTACAGCTCCACACAAGCCTATTAGGAGTTGGATGTGAAGAAAGGCAACTTAATGCCTTGGTGAGGAACCATACACTTTGAACGATCCGAGAGTATCATTTGAGGAACTCTAATTTTCTTTTGAAAAATTTGCAAAACCTCCGGATTAATAGCTGATCAAGGTATGAG
This sequence comes from Cenchrus fungigraminus, assembly GCA_036936925.1. Lineage (NCBI taxonomy): Eukaryota > Viridiplantae > Streptophyta > Magnoliopsida > Poales > Poaceae > Cenchrus > Cenchrus fungigraminus. Next base: position 29,318,001 of record CM072775.1, read on the forward strand.
TGATTATGCATTTACTATGTAACCATTCTGTCTCTCAACTGCCCAAGGCAGGTGAAACTACACACCCCACATCATCAAGCGAATGGTAAGAATATTGCCAACTTGTTCAGCTCTTGGTAGAGTACTTTGATGTATGTTTGCCATAAGTTAAGGATACAACATCGTAGTAACTCCTGATCAACCAACCTAAGTCTCTAATGTCTTTCTCCGAGACGAGCAAGAGGTTAGCTTGGGGGAATTTGTTGACGGCTGTTAAGTACCACTTTCAGCCATCAATATTCTCACATAAATAGAGGCATATACATTTATTACTTGCATTTTGGTTTGAATAATGTAGTTCCACTTGTCCTTGGAGATTATTTGTATGTAGGTGAAATAAGCATAAAAAGAGATGGAAACCCACCTTCTATGGAATGATCCATGCCAACTCAGCTGAGGAGATGGCTACCACCTAGGAAACATGTGGCATCCACATCACTGATCCAAGGGAGGCACTCACCGACGAATTAGAGAACGACACATGGCCTTCACAAGGATCCATGGGCCCACCAGAGCTCCAACTTATCAGGAAACTTGGCATGCACGGGGGAGTGATCAAAGGGCCCACATGTCAGCCACCCTGAGGAAACACAGGCCAGGAGGCGACCCGAGGGGGCCGATCGACCCTAGGATCGGCCGAACCAACCTAGGGTCGGTTGATCTTGGTCCTCCACGTGTTTGCTCCTCATTGGTCACTTGCTGCATCCCCGGGTGTTTTGGCCATTTGGTGCTCCGAGCAAGCCTGGTCCTTGCCTATAAATAGATGGGGAGGGGCTCCCATTTCTTGCACACCACTCTCTCCATTCTCCTCTCACTTTTAGTTTCCAAGGCTCGGGGGTAGGCTAGAGTAGCTCTTATTCAGGTTCCAAGTCTACTTTGGAATCTAGGTATGAGTTCTCTTGTATCTTTATTTCTATGTATGACTTTGATCTACTTCAGTTATTCAGCTATTTCATATAAAGTTGTGGTAGATCATATGATTGATATGTTCTTGAGTTCATCCATTGTTCATCATTTAGAGGCTCGTGTTCTTCGTGAACACTACCTTTCGATCCAGTTGAAGGATGATTTACTCATTCCTTATGTGTTTGTTCATAAGTTAGAGGCTCATGTTCTTCATGAACACGACCCTTTGATCTTGTTGACTAGACATAAGAGAGTTCGTATCCGTTCGTATGACTAGCCCTAGTTTGATCTTGATTGATAGCATGATTGTGTTGCATAAAGTTTGTGTTTAAGCTACGATACTCGGTCTAAGTTGACCAGTCTTCTAGTGGCTCTCACCCTGGGTCACAACAGCCTGGGCCGGGTGGAGTCTAGCAGCAATGCAGGCATGGTGCCTGGGTTGTGTGGCTACGTTAGTTATGAGTTTGCCCTCGTAACGATTGAGGGAGGCCGCAGTGGTGACGACTGTTGGACCCTTTGAAACCCTCCGCACTGGGGTATTGCTGTAGGAGTCTAAAGGATAGTTTCGGAAAGTGCTGGTCGTCGCGGGCTATCTCCCCATTTGTACCTGGGTGTTGAACCTTACCTTTCATGCAATGCTTTATGCTTATCTCTTGTATCATCTAACTCTGTATGTTTAGTACCATAGAACCTAGAGCTAGCTTCGTATGTCCCCCCTAAGCCGTAGTGTGATAAGTGTAGAGATAGATCAGAGTGTGTGTCACACTACCCTTATCATATCATTTATCTTACCCCTGTCTTTGAGCTGTTGTCTTCTATATCTATCTCTTGGTTTACATTCAGTGCAAAAGCATAAGTCTTGATATCCGCCATTGCCTTCCACGGATACGATACCCTTGGAACACTCACTTCCCTGGGGAAATACTACAATGGTTTATCTGTGTGCTTGCGGATTCGTTCATAATCGTTAGATTTACCTTTGGCAAGTCTTGATGCTCACGCTAACTCGGCGTCGTTAGTAGTGACGTTAAGAAACATGAACATGTATCATCTTGGCTAGTGAACTTGGTAAAGTCAGGCACCTTGAACCTATGAGGAAATGGGATTTGATCAATGGTTGCCGGGTAGGGTGTCCGGTACTTGTGTGTTTGCTGCTTTGGCTTTAACCCGAATTGATTCTGCAACATATTTGTAACTTTAGCAATCAGGCTTTTCTGATCGGTCGGTTGAGAACCTGCCGAAGGATATTGATGTCCTGAAGTTGCTCCAATTGTTCTTGGCTGCTCCTGAACCATCGACTGGTAACCTGCCGATTTATATTACTGTCATGAGATTACTCCAACTGTTCTTGGCTGCTCTTGAACAATCGGTTGGATATCCAAAGGACTAGGAGGAGACCAATACTGCTTTGGAATCTCAACAATATGTGATGTTCCTTGAACTGGCTCCAGTTGAAGCACCCTGGTTAGACTGGTTTGGTTGTGGAACAATCAGCTGCTGCACATACTGAATATTTGAGAGATCCTGGATAGGTTGCTCTTGAATTGAGGTGTCGAGAACAAAGGAGGATCAGTCATTGTTTCTAAGAGTGCAGCTTGATACATGGCTTCATTGTATTCCTCTTGGAGTTTAGCAGCATAACTCCTTACTATAGATGCTTTCATGGCCACAGTCATCTTATCATGTGCCATCTGGTGACTTACGATCGACTGACTAGCCGAAAATCCACCTTATGCATTTGGGTGAGGTGTCATCTCCTGAGTTCTCTGAACTCTCTGAGGAGCAGGTAGTGGCTTCACCATATAAGTGTGTAGGGGTGATATCTCATAACTCTGCTGACTCTGGGTTTTGTGAACGTAGAATGTGGACATGATCCCTTTGTCATGCTGAAGAGTAGTGCCGACCAAGTTATTGAGCTTCACTGCATTACGGCCAGTAGGTTTGGGCACTATTGTATTCTCTTGTCTCTAGCTCGACTCTGGTGCAGAACTCGCAGGCATACCGAATCCTATCAGCTTTCCATCTGCATTTCTTTCTGGTGGAAATTTCGGTGCCATAGAAGTAACAGATACGAAGCCTTGAGATCCTAGGTGCCTAAACTCCCCCATGGTTGTTGATGGTGGCATGGTAGAAAGAGGAGTTGTCGTGACGATGCTGGGAGCAGTAGTTGGAATCGGCTGAGAAACCAGCAATACTTCATTAAACTTGTTGTTGGAAGTAAACAGAAAAAGTCATGCCAGGTTGATAATACGCTTGTCCCTTGTATGAGCTCATGATCTCTTCTCTGAGAACTTCCTTCACGCTGTTTTGCTCTGAATTGTTGAAGACAGAAGACTGATTGATGAAAGCATTATGCATAGCTTCTGTCATCATGTCTTGTAATTTTCCAGGTTCGACCTGTACTATGATCCGTGTGGGTCTTGGATGAAGAACCTTCCTTACTGGTCCTTCTCTAGTGAGGCTGAAGCTGCCCATCAAAAGATGACCATATTCTGCTATGCAATTCTCATACTCGGCTTCGTCATCTTCTTTGAGTTGATCCACAATAATATGTCGTATGTTGTCAACATGGACCTCTTCAGGCTTCAAGATCTCCTTAGTCATTGTTTGTGATTCTTTGTGTCCCACCGGGCATGCCAAGATGTGTTGACACAAAAATGGAATAAAGTTGTTCACGGCAACACGTAATGGATCCTTGAGATGTACCTAGGTGTGCCAGGCGACCTAACCTATTGATCGGCACAGAAAGAGAGTAGATAGTCAAATTCGGGTTAATCAGCTAGAGAACCGATGAGAGTCTTCCACGTGGGCACAGCATAACAGCCGGATCGGCCGATACGGGAGTAGGCGAAATCGGCCAGGCGATGAGGCAGCTGAAGTGCAAGTATGTTCAGAGCGACTATGTCAGCCAATCTGGTGACGTCAGCAGCGAGACGGATCTGGATCAGCTGTGGGATCGGTACGTCGGAGACGTAATGAGAAGTAGCCATTATGATCGAGCCTCAAGTGGGATAAATTGGTGATAAAAGCTAAATAAAAAAGAAATTGGTACAGAAAACTTGCAGATCTAGCTGGTATTGGTAAATTGTGAATAAATCTAGAAGAAACCACAGCAATGCGCCCGGAGGATAAAGCCTAGAAATTACTTGGTAAAACGGTACTTACAAGCATGTCGGAGATCAGTCGATGGAGCCCGACGAGCTTGAAGGACGGTGTTTGAAGAAACAAGAAAACAAGAAGAAGGAAACTTTTGGCGAAGTCGCCGACTTGAAAGGTAAATTGCAGGAAAAAGTAAAGGTTTTGTGTTTGTTGGTGTGTACAATTTTCTCCAACCACGCGGGGTTGCTACTTATGCCCTGAGGACAACTTGACTCCTAGTCGATGATGACAAAGCTTACTTGACTCTAAAGAAACTACAACTACTAAAAATAAATGACTCGTACAAGAGTCAGACTCTTTGACTACTTTTGACCCGTTGCCAACTGACGTTGACCCGCCTTAACTTCCTTGTCTTCCTTGGCGTATTCCTCCTTTGCTGCTTTCTTTTCCTTAATCGACCGACCCCCTTCTTTGTCTGTCGGCTGGTCTCATTGACTTCTTCTGAATCGGCCGATTTCGAATCGGCTGGTTGCTCCTTCTTTTTTCTCTTTTATCTGCTCTATAACCTTTCTTGTGCTTCTTCGCCTCTTACTGACGCGTGTCAAAAATCGGTGTCAACAATAAGAAATGGGCTACAATAGAATGCATGAGATCCAATATATTTTATATGAATTTTTAAAATAATATTTAAGGTACACATAGTTCATCATAGAATTTTTTATAAACACTATAAATTCAATTAAAGGATAAAAAACACCAAATCTCTTAAAAACGATTGACACTGCTGAACAACTTCTAGTATTGAATCTATTGTATATAAAAATATATTGGCATATATAAGTAATTATTTGTATATATTACTTCACAATTGTAAATAAAAGGAAAAAATGTTAATTATACCTAGCAATTTCAACACAAATGGCCTAATAAATCATGGTCCTAATCCCATCTCGTTCGTATAAAAGGACCCTCCCCTCCCGTCAAAACCCTAATCCTACTCCCCCTTCCCTCTCATGCCCCGCCGCCCACCTCTTCTCCCCCCTCCCTTCTGCCTCATCCTCCTCATCCTACTGTCGAAGATGACGCTGCCGGTGAGGTCCCCCGCTGCCTCATCTACCTCCCCTCTCCTCCCTTCTCAGCTCGCCCCTCACAGGTAGTGAGGAGCAGCGGTGGGGCAAGGTGCAGCGGCGGCACATAGAGGAGCTGTCCTACGTGGCCGTTGCCGGCCCCCTCCGTCTTTGGCCGGATCCGGGCCCTCCCCTCCATCTCCGGACAGCGCCAACCCCTCTCTTTCATCTCCGGTTGGATCTGCGCCATCCCCTCCATCTCCGACCCCCATATATGTGGAGCACCAGCAGAGGCCCCAACAGAGCGAGCGTGTGTAGGCTGCACTACCAGCCTCCTCTCTCCACACTGTGAGACAAGGTAGGCATGCAGAATATAGGGCAGCAACGACCTCCTCTCCACACCGTGAGATGAGGCAGCATGCCAAATCCGAGGCACCACCAGCCTCATCTCCACGTCGTGAGGAGGCACGCCACGGAGGAGCTCTACGGCTGAAGCTTCTTGCGCCCCTCCCTTCCTCACCTGACCCTTCCCTCCCTGATAGGACATTTCACTTTCTTTCGCAATGTTTCTGATCATGACTCAACCACTAGGAAAGGGGATTGCTTACTCTCAGCCACTTTCATTTATACTCTAAGTGTGATTGCTATAATATATACTTCCTTGACCCCAGCTCCATGGTGGTGGCTATGGGTGTGGTGGTGGTGGTAGTGGTGGCGGCAGCGTGCTGGTGGCGGTGGCGGGGAGCCCAGCCCGGATTTTTTTTTTCAAAAATGTTTGTCGAGTGTCGGTTTACACTACAAGGAATGTGCTGACTAGTGATGCAAAAAAAGAGCATTTCTCATCATTAGATGCGATTAATGACGCCGGTTGTTACGAAAACGCTCTGTCATTAATCGAGTGTCATAAACCGCGATTAATGATGAGACCTTATTTCATGGCATCATAAGTTTAATGACGCGTATAAATTCGTAACACTAAGGCGTCATAAGCTACATGCCACGTCGGACAAAAATCTGATTTGGCACGGTGATTTGTAACTGTTTCGTCATTAAGTGAATTCAGCCCATATTTTGTTGGGCCAAGCCCCAAAAACCTTGTCGTCATAGATTGAATTTGGTCCACTTAATGTTACACTGAGCCCAATAGTTTCAGTCATCATAAATCGGTTTTCAGCCTTATCAAGGTTGGAATGAGCCCATTAAATGTAGTCATCATAGATTGTATTAAACCTTATTAAGGTTGGATGAAGCCCAATATTGTTGTCGTCATAGATTGGTTTAGGCCTTATTCCGGTTGGATGGAGCCCGATAATTGTGGACGTCATAAATACTTTTAGGCCTAATTCTGGTTAGACTAACCCAATAATTGCAGTCGTCATAGAAAGTTTTAGGCCCGATTTTGGTTGGACCGAGCCCAATAATTGCAATCGTCATTAATTTGTTTTAGGCCCACTACTGGTTGGATCGAGTCCAATATTCGATGAAATCATAAATTGATTTAGACTCAAATGATGTTGGACCGAGCCCACTAATCGCTGACGTCGTTTTGGATTCGGCCCAGTTCATTCTGGATTGTTTTTCGAATTCATAAAAAATAATGGGCCGAGGGGGCAAGCCCACATATTTTTTTGCCCTATTATTTTGGGCTGCAATCCACGTAGCGCTTAATTAAATATAATTCAATCTCATATTACATGCTCATCAATTCTGTAATTGACATCACAAATATTATTTTCATACCACTGATATGAATAAATGTTTCAGATCACACATGACACATTTTTATCAATGAACACAGAACAACCACAAGTAGATTATCAGTAGGAGCTCACAAACCAATACACATGATATCTCCCTGCTCACAAATAAAGCTGGTATTGAAATAGAACCCACTAAGATAACAAAGCTTAGTACTCACAAACCAGCACAACTAGCTGGGAGGACACAAGCAGAAGACTAAGAAACATAGTGCCCTTACCCAAGGCGCGAGCTTAGCAGTTGACAAAGGAGGGTTTCCGTAGTTTCTAGTTGTTTATTCAACCTCTCAGTCTGTTGACTGTTGATTGTTGTATCAAAGTTCATTTGGACTTGCAAGCGGACAAATCCCCCATCGTAGTCAAGGGACCCTTCTTCCCTTGAGTGGTGAACCCAAGGTATCGAATCCGTGGAACAATGTGTAATCCAAGATCCAATCTAATAAACGGAAAACACTTTGATCTTGACAAGGGTTTTTGCATCTAATCTATGGAAGAAGCATGAAAACACATCTAATCTACTTAACACCGGAGGTAGCAAGAGAAAGAGAGGGGAGGTAAAACCAATCTAGAGATTGGATCGAGTCCTTTGTTGAAGTTCCAAAACCAAGAAGAATAAAGCAAACGAATCTTATTAAAAGCCTCTTTAAATCGTGGCTTCCGTTCCAACCCTCAAAGGCACCTACCATACACGTGATCAACATCCTGTCACGATGTCCCGCTTATTGTGTAGGTGAACCTAAGAGCACATTCACGAGGAATGTGTTGAAAACGCTCGGTAGGTCAGGTATGCACCTCTAGCCACCATGGCTACAAGAACATCCTATGCAATCTATCCGCGGAATAGATTGGAAAATAAGAAAACCCAAGCGAAGACAAAATCGTAGTGAAAGCACTTGATCGCTAGAAATCGGATTCAATCTTGCAAATTCAACATGAAGTATAGTACATGGACAAGATCACCACCGGGATCCTACCTTGATCTTGATCCTAGCTTCTAGAACTCCGACGTGGTCTTCCATGCAAGGTTCCCACATCGGCTAGGGAAACCCTACTCAACCATCTCGACCCTCTCCTCTCCGGGATGGTGTCCCTCTCTTCTCTGCTCGTCGGCAGCGGATGACGAATGGCTTGATGCGTGGCTCGAAGCATGGGGACTATAAATAGCTCGAAGGTCGTCTAGGTCAAAGGGGGCACCGAACCAGGGCCGGAATGGGCTAGGCCGGCCGGCCTGGGCCCATTTCGGCCCCGGCTTCCTTCCTGTCACTTCTCATGTCTTCTAGAACTTTTGCCGAGTTGCATGTGGGTCCTTGACGTCATTTTCCTCGTGGTTTAGGTAAGGGTGCTTTGCGTATGAATTCCCACATCTTCCATCTAGGTCCTCGACACTTCTCTACTTCACGCTTTAGTCCTTGATTCATTTGGAGTCATGTTCATCTTGTATCTTGACTTGTCCCGGGGTCCATGCTATTCTCGTAAAACCCTTGATGAACTTTACCCGGAAGTCCTCATTTAGGCTCTTGATTCCTGTGTAAACAATAAACTCCAAATACCATGCACGAGTGCGAACTTGACATATAATGAGGGTTAGGATCGTTAGTGCGAATAACAAGTTAATACCAACATAGAAGGTAAACATGTGGCTAGGTTGACGGAAATCGACCGCCAACATCCCCCCATGCTTAAACCTTGCTCGTCCTCGAGTAAGCCTTCAATGGATATCAATGTTGCCTTTCAATGTTCATACCCTGCACTTGATCATACATGAGAAAACATAATGCTCTCTAGATTTATATTCATTAAAGTTCATAATGTACTAACTTTTATCTTTATGGAGGGTAGATATCATTCAAGCTCTTTCCACAAGTACTTGATCATTCTCTCAAACTTTTAAACAAATCTCAGAAATTTTGAAAAGTAAAGAATGAGATAAAGAGAAAAATTACTTTACCAAGATAAAAAATAACCATCTTGCACTTTGCTCATGTATTCTCATCTCATCTTGTCTCTCAAGCCTACTTGTTCTACTCCTTTCCTCTCTCAATGTATATGGTGGAAAGCTTTATATGGAGCTATAGGAAAGTTTAGTCCTACCAAGATATTATAGTTGAGATATTATTAAAACAAGACTAGCTTCTCATGGTCTTACCGAGACTCGTCAAAAAGGTCATTGGAAAAATAATGTTATCAAGGAGGGGGCAGAGATGAACACACACTTTTAGATAAGTGGACATGTGCAAATGGCAAAGAGTGATCTCGAGGCACAAACGAAGTCCTCGTTATCGGATTGCACGTGGTAGGAAAGATGAGTATGGGTCTTGATCTTGAATCCTCTTGAAAACTCAAAAAGCACTAAACATAGCTAGAGAACCGGGGAGCTTTATTATTTATATTTTTTTTCTTTCTTCTTTCTTTCTTTTTCTCATCATACTTTTTCTTTTTTATCATTTTTTACATCATTTTTTCTTTCATCATACTTTTTCTCTCTTTTTTTCTTTCTCTTTTTTTTATTTGCTACCCTTGAACTCTATACTATACTAGCACTTCCTTGGCAACCCCCCATGCTTAGACGTTTGCTCGTCCTCGGGCAAAAGAGGTGATAAATATGACAAGGTGGAAGTTGAAACTCTCATATTTTCTTAGAGAGAGATACTCGAAAAATCTTCTAGGGGTCCTTTTGGAAGTCTCCCTTACTCACTTGAAGCACCTTCCTTGTAATCTTCCTCAAAATATTCATCCATACTCATATATTGGGTTGTGGTCAAGGAGGTGAACACAAAAAAAAAGATATATTTGGGTTTTGGTTGGATATCCGGCGAGGTTTGCGAAATTCCCAATGTGGAAACTCACAATGCACAGATAGAAGAGGCTAGCATAAAGAACGATACGCAAAAACGGAATGACCAGCTTCTTAGTCTCGGGCCAGAGAAATCAGGCCTTTAATCAATGCACCCAAAAATAAATCTTATATATACTAATATTTTGCACTCAAGTAAGTTTAGGCTTTGGATGGGTAGAGCAAAATGCAAGCGGTACTTGTGACAAGGTTAGCATAACTTTTTTGAGAATAAAAAGGTTCTTTGATTCATTCAAAGTTGAGAGCAACGAAAAAGAACTATGGGACTTGAGTTATCATAACCTCCACACAAGATTAAGCTAGCATTTAATTAAATTTCAGATTCATATTAAAAGAGAGCACTAGCTTAAACATGCATAAAACAAGTACAAAGTTAAGCGAAGCGGCAACTTTCATCATATATCAACATGGCATCAACTTTTTATCTTCACTAAAGGTGATAAACTTGGTGGCAAACTTTATTCATGTTACTTTAAAGCAAACACTACTACTAACACACATGCTGAAAATAAATAAAAATAGAAAATGCTACGCATATATAAACTTGCATAAAAGCTGAAAATAAAGAAAACGAAAGAGGGAAAATCGAACCGAAGTTGAAGGCATTATTATTTTTCTTCTTCCTCCTTCTCCATTCTTCATCTTACGGTGGTTGATATTGATGATCTTGCTTGTAGCATGGTTGCGCCAGTCCTCCTCGAAATTATTCCGGCGGTGATATGTGAAGGCGACCAATTTGATAGGCAATGTTTGTGGTCCCTTCTTCCATTTGACTTGCATTGGTTTACTTCCTCCATATGGTGGTGGCATCGGAATCCCTCCATGTGGTTGTTCATTATCTTGATGTGCAGCCTCTCCTTCATCTTGGGCCGCGGAGGATGATCCCTCTCTCAATTTTCCTTTTTAATCTTCTTTGCCGGTACAAGAAATCCTTCCTCTAACCAGTTTTGTCTTCATTCAATATCAACCTCATGTTGGGAAGAGGAACATTATTCTTTGTCAACTTGTACTTTCTCCTCTCATCTCCACTAATAAATTTTCCTTGCTTCGTGTACTCGATCCCAAAGAAATCCCAACAAGGAGAAATTTTGGGTTCCTTGTTATCTTCTCCCAAAATCATTCCCCAAAAATCCTTCTAACATATTTTCTTGGACATCAACTTGCTTCGGGGCTTCCTTCTTGTAACCGAGTAGTTCTCCAATATATCCATAAGGAACTAGTTGCTCTTTATCTTCAAGGCAGAATGAGAGGCATGACACCCCTTCATTAATGACCGGTGCCAATGTATAAGAATTTCCAAGGCAAGCTCCTTGTGAGTAGTCACACCAACTCCATTAAAGAATCGCACCCATCCAAGGTTGCTCAAGATTTGATATCCGAGTAGAATCCTACACTTGGAGGGCGTCATCGAAGTCAATATTTGGCATAAGCCTCCTCTCAAGACGAACAATCCACTCCTCCTCCGTCTTCATGATGAATCCATTGGAATGCCTCGGAGTGTATGGTGGTGGAGTGGATGAACGAGTTGAGCGTCGTGGTGGAATGAGTGGCTCCTCCGTGTGTCCTTGTGGTTTGGTGTACCGCATGGACGAGCTTCATGTACTCCTTATGCCACCAAGGGGCACCGTGCCACTCCTCGGTGGTGCCATGTCTTCCTCCATGCTTCAGGGAGACTCGGAGACCGAGTGCCTCCTCGAAGAGCTTGATGATGACCTTCGATGATGATGATCATGTCTTCCTTCCGAGGATGATGTTCATGGTCTCTCTCATCATGCCTTGTTGCACAAAATCACAATCAACTCCCCCAGGGGTTTCTTGCTGGTGGAAATACACACAAAGGAAGAATATGGAGGGTGGAGTGTGAGGTGCACAAGTAGGTTGTTTCTGGAACATATGGGCTATGAACTCAAGAACCCGAATTAACAAATGGATAAAATACTTACCAGGCGAAGGGGAGCACCAGGGGTCATCAATGGAGTCTAGGCCGGCCGGCCTAGGCCGATCGTCCTAGGGGCCCTCTTGCTCCATTTGCTCTGATCTTTCTCCGAGATGCTCCTTGCTCCCTTGTTGCCTTGTGTCCGCGTGATCCACGAGATTCCATCACCCAAACATTCACAACCACTTCTTTGCTTGTGTGATTTAGGGTTCCACCTCCATTATTTTGCTTTGTGTCACTTCTTTGCTCCCTTGCCTCATGTGCTTCCACTAATTTCCTGCAAAACAAAGCCCTTGCTTCCCCCATGCTTGTCCTTTGCATGTGCCCAAGATGCCAAATGATGGATGCTTTCCCAAGATGCATCATGGGGCACTATTTGTTAATCAAGCTCAAAAACCTCCTCTTAATCATGTTTAGATGCTAATCGCTCCTCTAATTTTGAAAATTTAAAAAAATTAACTCAGTGCTAGCGATGAGTCCAAATATATCATTAGAGGAGATTTTAGGCATCCGAAACAATTGTAAAACTTATTTTGGTTGCACCGGGATCGATTGCTTTCATTAATTGATAGCAAACTCCTCCGACTTGACCATGGGGGCATAGGTTTAGGTTCTAATTTTGGCCAAACATGAGAGAGAGATTTTGAATAAAAATAAATTCAATGGGGCTTAGAGAAATTCTAATTCTAGAGAAACCGGTAGATGTCAAGTTGAAAGAAACCAAAAATCAAGTTTCTTAAGTTCACGCGAGTCCGAGCATGCATCAAAGATTAAAAAACATTAAGGAACATGGCAAGGCTCTACTCGTGTGTTCTTATCATGTAAAACTACCCACACTTAACATCATGGAGAGGATGAAAGGCTTGGATAGGATCTGAATTTTTGGTTCTAGTTTCTCGAAAAGAGGCAAATAAATCATGGGATGGCTCATGTCATTGGTTTAAGATAAAAAAATCCAAATAAAACAACCGAGCAAATAAAAAGGTTCTCCGAAACTTGTTCAGCCACTTAAGAGTTAATAAAATGTTTTGCATAGCAAATTCTAAGACTTGCTTACTTGAAATTCGGAAATCTTCCGGGTTGCCCTCCCGGTAGCTTTGTTCTTGATCAGGTTGTCCTCCCGGTAGCTTATTCTTGACTCGACGAACGGGTTGCCTCCCGTAAAGCGCTTCGTTTATAGTCTGTAGCTAGACTTCTTCTCTTCTTCACTTCGGATCAACACTCTTTGCGGGCATTGCAATCTTGGGGACCCCACTTCTACACCATCCTTGGCTTTGGTGTAGGTTTATTCTTCAGCTTAGTCATCTTTTTGGTCTTCACAGGCGGGCGTTGATTCTTAGTCCTGACGGATGCAACAACTTTTGTGTCTCCGCTTCATTCTCCTGTGGCTCGTCTCTTCCGATGTAACGATGAGGTAGAAGTATTTTATATTGACCACATTACATACCTTGAATCGTGGTTAACTTGAATGCACTCCTATCGCCATCACTTGATCTCCCCCTTGCCGACGTCGATTGTTGCTCTGACGGTCTTGAGGAACAATCTCCCGGGATGAGTGGCGGATGAGGTTGATCTCCTTTTGATCTCGGAGGTGGAGTTTCTCTTGGAGATTCCAACGATGTCCGGCCTCTGCTTTTAGATCTTCGTGTTGCACGTCACCTTTGCCTGCAAAATTTTTTCTAGACCATCCACAAAATATATGTTTTTTTGTTGGAGATGTAGCCATCCACCTCCCATTAGGGTTAGCAAAGTATATACACAAACTAAAAGAAAACTAGGGTTTAGCAAAACCCTAGATTAGATTGATTTTTTTATTGGGGATGATCAAAATTAAGAGATGCAAAAGAAAAATCAAGAGAAAAACTGAAAATATTCACAACCGCAATACTAGATTGAATCTTGATTACTTGTTCCCCAGCAACAGTGCCAGAAAAAGGGGCTTGTTGACGGTTGATTGTTGTATCAAAGTTCGTTTGGACTTGCAAGCGGACAAATCCCCCGTCGTAGTCAAGGGACCCTTCTTCCCTTGTGAGGACCAGGTGTGTCCGAGGACCAGTGGAGGGTTGCTCCTTAGTGATGAGTGATTGACAACGTTGTGTGGACTGATGCTTGGCTAAGTGTGCAGGTACAGGTTGCAGTTTGACTCATGTCGGTGCAGGTGAAGAACAAACGCGAAAGGCCTTAGCCGTGGCGGCCTCCAGGTGATGGAGAGGCAAGTAGGCTTGGTTCAATGGACCCGGTGGCCGATGGGATCAAGTGCGAGCTGTGCGTTGCAAGACTAGTGGGCTGAAGTCGTGAACATGGGCTGGTGCAAGGTAGTGGTTCGAGCCCGAAGCTTGCACGCAGGGTTTGTTGGTTTGCCCACAAAACCATCGGTTGACACTTTCTTGGTTTGGGCCACAAAACCAAGTCGGAGGCCCGATGCGACGGAGACGGTGATCCGGGAGCGTCGGGAAGCTTCGAGGCGGGGGGCACATGGCGTGATCGCAGGGCTTGCGTCAAGGCTAAGCAAGTCCGCGGTGGAAGCGTGTCCGCTTGATGAAGACTTGACCATATTGCCCTGAGGGGTGTGTATCTTCTATTTAAGTTGTAGGGGTAGCTTGGTCATTTACCTCCTCTGGTGAACCTCGTATAAATAGCGGAGAGGTGGATGACATCTCTGTCTTGGACTCTAGGGTTTCCTCCCCCGGTAGATCGCTCTGGACTGCTTCTTTTCCTCTGCTTTCCTTAGGCTAGATTCTTGTATAGACTCTGACCTCTGGATGTATGGAAGCATTCGGCGTTGTGGTGATCTCCTAGCTCTTTGTGATTTTCGTGTGTTTTTCGAAGCTATTTTTGGGGAGTTTCATTCTTCGCTCGATTCGGGGATTTGAATGGGTTTTCTCTCGAATTTCTTTGAGGGGATCATGGATGGATGCCTTGTGCATCTTTGTGTGTGATCTTGACCCCTCAAACAGCGGGAAACACCTTCGATTCATGAGTTTTTGGTCGGAGGCTGAGTTCTTGGTGGTAGTTCATGTGATCCGCGATTCCCGGTGATTTGGTGAGTTAGTGGTCAAGATTTTTGGGGCATAGCTTCCTCTTGTGATGCTTCTTACCTCCCCTAAACCTTGTCTCAAGAGCTCTAACCGTTTGGGAGATACGGTGATGGATTTGGAGAGTTGACCTCACGGGGTCGGGCTTTTTCTGCTCTGTCCGCGCCTGGCGGACTGTCCGCGGAACGTGTGTGGACTGTCCGTGCGACTGCAGTTCGTCGCTTGTTCATCCATGTTCGTGCGCGTTCGCATTTCGATCTGTTGGTTTTGAGATTTGGTGTTGCAGGCGGTTTGCGGACTGTCCGCGTGTTGCATGCGGACTGTCCGCGTGGCTCAGAGTTTTGTGTGGGGCGTGGCTTCCTTTTGTCTGGGGTGTTCTGCGAGTTTGGCGCACCGTTCGCGAAGCCCGGTCGGACTGTCGGCGTGGGGTGGTTTTTCCCCCAAAGTTTTTGTTAGCTCCTGTGTCTATTCCGGACCGTCCGCGCCTACCCAACGGATTGTCCGCCCCTCTCTGGCGGACTGTCCGCGGCAGCCTGGCGGACTATCCGACCTGGACACAAGAACTAGCCTGGTTTGATCTGTTCCTTTGATTCCTTTTTTGTGCTTTCGCGTGTGCTTCAAGGAATCGTTCCTAAGACTTGTGGTTGGTCCATAACCTTGTTGTCTTGGCGATTGGTGTTTGATTCGATCCATCCTCAGTGTGTGAATCAGTTTTGAGTGGGGTATTGGCCGAGTTCTTTTCGAAGAATTTTTATCAGCTCCCATTCACTTCGCCCTCTCTGGTCGGCTATTCGGTCCTTCAATTGGTATCAGAGCCAGTTACGGATCTTCTTGATTCTAACCAGTCTAAGATCCAAAGATGGGCGATTATGGCAAGGGGTCGGGTCCTCCGCACTTTGATGGCAAGAATTACCTGATGTGGGAGAGGCGCATGGGCGTGTTTTTGCGTGGGAAGGGAACTCTGATCTGGGAGGTCACTCAAAATCCTCATTATGTCATACGAGACAGTTTTCTGCTTCCAGGATCGCGGGACATGTGTGAGGCCAACAGGAAGGCCGTTGACTACTTGTTTCGTGCTCTCTGTGCCTCGGAGTTTGAGCGAGTGTACGGAGAGAATGTGACCAGAAAGATTTGGCTTAAGTTGAGAAATGCTCATGTTAGCAATGCCCAAGTGCAAGCCCATTTGTTTTTCACTTACCGGAGAGAGTACGAGAACTTCACTCATCTCCCCGGTGAGTCGACCGATGCTATGTTTCAGCGCTTCACTAGCATAGTCAACAACATGAGGGCCAATGTGAGAGTGCTCCCATACACGGATCATGATCAAGCTATCAAGCTTTTGCAGGCCCTAGATAGGTCTATGTGGAGTACCAAGGTAGAGGCCATTGAGGAGTCGAGCGTGTATGACACATTGTCGCTTGATGAGCTGTTTTCCATGCTCAGGTCGTCAGAGTTTGATCATGGCTTGAGAGCCAAGAGCGAGAGCCCCACTGATCCTCATAGTTTGGCTCTTGTCTCAGGATCGAGGACTAATGCTAACTCTGTTGGTTTCTCTTTGTCTTGTCTTGTGTCCTTGCCAGATGAGGACTTTGAGGTGCTGAGCGAGGATGATCTCGCCTTGTTGAGCAAGAGATTTGGGCGGATGTACGAGAACCGCAAGAATGCAAGGTGGAGCTCGAGGATGTGCTATCGGTGCGGGAAGCACAGGCACTTCATCACCAAATGCCCCGAAGCCATGGAGATAAAAAAATGACTACAAGGGCAAGCCCAAGCACGACTACAGCAAGTACCGCTCCCGGAACGACTACAAGGACAAGCCCTAGGACAAGGGCGAGAGAAGGCCCAAGAAGAGTAGAGGGTACAAGAAGAAGACGGATCGAGTGATGGTTGCCAGAGCGAGCGACATCGACTCCACATCAAGCGATGCTTCTTCCGACTCGAGCAGCGAGGAAGAGCAAGAACGGCGCAAGGACAAGCGGCACACGAGCAAGAACTTCACCGGCCAGAGCTTCGTCGCACAAGGTGGATTTTGCGGCATGGCGCACTCCAAGAAGGGTGGGAAGCATAGCTCGGATTTGAACTCTGACTCCGAGGAAGAGGTACGACACGATCCCAACTTCTTGCTAGAGGAGAATGCTAGGCTGAATGAGTTGCTTGATAACCGTGATGATGTGCTTAGGAAGACCAACAAGGAGAAGAGGGAATTTAGGTCTTTGTTGGGTGATGCTAAGGAAAAGATAGCTGAACTTGAGTCCTTACTTGTGGATGCTAGAAATGAGATAGGCTCTTTGAAATCTGCTCCTGTTGTGTCTGATGAGATTGACTGTGGTGATTGCACTGTTTTCTTGGCTGACTTAACTGCTCTCAAGGAGAAGCATGCCTCTACTCTTGAGGAACTAGATATGCTTAGGGTTGAGTGTGATGAATTGAAATCTAGACCTTCCTTGTTAGGTGCTTGCACTTCATGTCCTGTGTTGCATGCTAGGCTAGATGAGTCTCACACCAGGATAGTTTCTCTTGAGGCTGCGTTGAAAGCTCCCATTCCTACATCATGTTCTACCATTGAAATGCATGCTTTGAAAAACATGGAACTTGCACACTATGTTGACCGTTTGCAGGATGAAAATGATGAGCTTAGGAAAGTGATGAGTTGGTTGTCTGGGCATGAGCCACAATCGAGTTTGATGTTGGCTAAGTTCAAGAGGTTTGATGGTCAGGCGTTGGGGGCTGGCAAGAGTGGTGAGAAGAGTGGTGAGGGAGAAGAGAAAGTTGGAGAGATCCCTACTCCACCACACACCATACCCATGAACAAATATGCACCCAAGCCAAACCACCTCAGAAACAAGCTTGATACAACTCCAGACCCACCAGTGTTCCCCCAGAAAACAGAAAATTACCAGAAACCCATCAAGTTTGTGAGCACCCAGGGGAATGTCTTTGAGGGGAAGTCAAGAGAGAAAGCTGTTGAGAAGCCCACGGAAAAACCACAGCCGATCCGCTTCCATTGTGAGTATTGTGGGAGGGATGGGCATAAGGATGAGTTCTGTTTCAGGAGGAAGAGAGATGAGAGGTTTGCTAGGGAGATGGCAAACAAGGACAGGTACCACCTTTCTCGTGGTGTGCATGAGCCTCGTAGAGGGCCTCTACCTAGGGGTGAGGTGTTTGTGCGTACAGTTCCCACTCGTGGAGGTGGAGGTAGTTTTCCTTAGAGAGATAGGCGTGTTGGGTTTGGGCGTGGTGAGTTGGCTCGACGTGCTCCTTCTCGTGACCGTTACGAGTTTGGGAGGCACGATCAGAGCTTTGGGTCTCAGATGGACTACGGGCCATGTTTTCCCCCTCGTGGTGCACGTACTCCTCCAGTGAGATGTGACATGTTCTTCGGTGGTAGGCTTGAGAGGGCTCCACCTAGGGGTTTTGGTAGGATGGACTTTGCTAACCCTTCTTTTGAGCAAATGGCTCGACACTGGTTTGACTCTTTTGGTACTAACCCCAGTGTTGAGTCGCTTGCTCATTCTCGTCCTTGTTTTTGATTGTAGGTGGGAGGCTTGGAGGACTTTTGGTTGATCGACTCCGGTTGCTCACGACACATGACCGGAGATTGTGGGTGGTTCTCCAGCCTCACCCCGGTCAGTACGAGGGAGGACATCACTTTCGGGGACAATGGGAGAGGACGAGTGCTTGCTGAAGGTATGGTGAAGGTGAGTAGCAAGGTGACCTTAAGAAGTGTGGCTTTGGTCAAGTCACTTGGTTTTAACCTGTTGTCAGTATCTTAGTTACTTGACAAAGGTTTTGAGGTTCGTTTTAAGTCAGGTGCTTCTCGTGTGCTTGATTCTCGAGGCGATCTTGTCTGTACGATCGTCCCCGAGGGTCAAATTTTTCGTGCCGATTTTTCCTAGTCTGTTGGTCCTCCTCGATGCTTTGTTGCTGGTGTTTCGGCCGAGCTTTGGAAATGGCATAGGAGGTTGGGACACTTGAGCTTTGAGTTGCTTTCCCGCTTGAGTGGTCTTGATCTTGTCCGAGGATTGCCTAAGTTGAAATTCGAGAAGGATTTGGTTTGTGCTTCTTGTCGGCATGGAAAGATGGTTGCTGCTTCTCACGTCCCTCTGACTGCGGTCATGACCGAGCGATCTTGTGAGCTGTTGCACATGGATTTGGTTGGGCCAGCTCGTGTTCGCTCTGCGGGTGGGAAGTGGTATGTTCTTGTTGTGGTTGATGATTTTTCGAGGTACTCTTGGGTTTTCTTTTTGGAGGATAAGAGCGAGACATTTGGCTTTGTTCGGAACTTGATCTTGAGGTTGAAGAATGAGAGACATGGTGATGCCATTGTTGGCGTTTCTTAATGTCACCACTAGTTGTACACCTAGAGGGAGCGTATAAGAACAACCGAGTATACCGCAAGCGCACGGAAATACCGCTGTAGCACTTCCCCAAGGAAGGAGAGTATTCCAAGGGTATCGAATCCAAGGAACGATGTGCACTATCTTCTACTTCTAGTATAGATGATCCAAGGACACAACACTGATTAATAGGATAGGTAGAAAGGATCTGCCTTGACCGAGCGCAGAGTCTAGTTATGGTCTCTCAGGTATAGCACTCACTTCGGGCACCAAGCACAAGGCCAATGTGTTGGCTCAAGCCCAACTCGGTACGCGACGTAGAGGGTTGACAAAGGGTCCAACAGGCTGTCACCACTGCGGCCTAACTCTACGCTACGATCGTACGTGGTCTTCGAAGGGTAGCTTATGGTCCAGACACCTCGTCTATACCACTTACTATTCCTACGAATCCGCGAGGGAGATACTGGCACTAGCTCAAGGTATGCTCTATCACTCATGCAAGATCATGAATGCACTTTGATCTAACTAGAGACATGCAAGAGCTTCACTTTACTCTAATAGACAAGCTGGCAAACTAGATGCAAACTTATGATCTAAGTCTACTGGATCGAAAGGGTTGTGTTCGAAGAACACAAGCCTCTAAACCAAGAACAAACGAAGAACACAAGAACAAAGCAAGTAAGCATGCATACGACTTTAGTCTAAATAGGAAATATTGAAATACTCACTTTAGTCTAGTTGAAGAACAAAGGCACCGCTGAGGATCGTTCTTGAGGAAGATGTCATGAATCATGACATGGCCTCAAGCCTCCCACCTCACTTCCTAGCACAAATCCTATACAAAGAGCTCTCCTCTCCTAAAGAGAGAGGCTCCAAGCCAAAATGAAGAGGAGGAGGAGAAGTGTGTGTTCCAAAATGGAGCCCCTCCCCTCCTATTTATAGAGGAGGGAGTGGCTTGCTCCGGGGCTCCAAGTGCTCCAAAACGCCCGGGATCGCGACAAGGGACCAATCAGGGGCCACCACATGGAAGGCCACGATGAACGGGCACTAAGGCGGTTCGGCCGATCCAACGATCGGCCGACCCCCTAGCAGCGCCTTTCGCGGTGTGCTTTCTCCCAGTGACTGATATGTGGGTCCCATGATCTATCCTCCGTGCATGGCAAGTTTCGTGGTGGTTTGGGTCCCCGGTGGGCCCTTGGATCCTTGTGCTGCACACGTGGCGGTGTCTCATTCGTCGGGAGTTGCTTCACATGGATTGGTGAGGTGTCATGGACACATGGCATCTAATGTGGCACACGTCGCCACGTGGTCTGGTGTGGGTCCGACCGGGCCCACATGATATCAAGAGGGTGATCTTGTCTTGAGCATATCTTTTTCATCTGGACTCAAAAGTAGACAAATGATATATCCATTTCGATCGTCTCGACGAGCCCGTCGCAATGGTGCAGTCCAAATTGGCATTTGAGGATGTTTATGATGATGTCCTTCAATAGCCATTGGACTACCTGCTCTCAACTGTACCATTTGGCACGTATTTCGGTGCATTCTGCAACAAAAGCTAGAAACACCAACACTTGTGGAAATCATCAGTATCAAGCCCTATTCTAGTGTTGATGATCCTTTTACACTTATTTTATGCAGGTATTGACGGTGTAAAAGTAGCACTTTTTGACCGTCAACAACACCCCCACACTTGACCTTTGCTTGTCCCGTGTAAAGGGAGTCAGGTCAATGTGAGACATGATATCCAAAGATATGAAACGAGCATAAGAGATATTCCAAACCATACCTTGTACTTGTGAACTTTGAAGTGTCTATCATGCTATCTTGGGTAGTTGAGGAATGGAACAGTCATGAATCAAGTCACTCCTGCTCATCATGCCAAGTAACTTGGGGTTTTACAATAAATTTTCAAAACAAACCTTGCTTAGCTCCTCATTTGATTCTCTTAGATCGCTCAATGTGTATATGTCCTCACCAAGGCATTAGATTGCCTTTCTTCATCCTACTTCTAATGATGGCTATATGTGGAGCTCAAGGTAGGATAAAGGATAAGGCATACTTGCATCACATATATTGCAAAGTCAAAAACCAGATCCACAGAGAAAATTAAATCATACAATCAGATCAAGATGTGCACGTGTATGGCTATGGGAGTATGGTAAGGTGGATACTAGGCCCGGAATGGGTGCTACATATTACCACACATATATGGGGAATGTTGGTTGATGGTAAGGTGGACACTAGCCCCGGAATGGACACTAGTTATTACCATCTAAGTTATGGAACTCCTTTTGCATGACCATCTCTCTCCTCTTTCTCCTTTATTTTGGACATGGGCTATTCTTTCTTTCTTTTTTTTCTGTTTTTCATCATGCCTTGAGCATGTGTCTCTTTTTTTTCTCTTTTTTTCATAGCCCATGTCTCTTGAAGGATACTTTTGGAGAGAGAGTCACACCACTTATGGAGCTTTATTTTTATGGAATGGATGAATGATACAATGCTAACTTCCAGTGTAGAAGCATAGCAAGGGGAATATGGTGGTGTGCACATGAATCTTGATCATGAAAGTAATGAAAAGACTTCTCACAAGGGTCACAGGATTTGACAAAGCTCAATGTAATAACAAGCAGCATATGAGTAGAAGGTTTTCAACTATATCATATGGCTCTAGTAGGACGGTGGCATATCAAAGAGGAGCTTTGCAAAGGGTTTTCATGATTTTCAAGTAAAATTACCAAGCACTCAAACATAAAGAGCGAAGATCATATCATCAAACCATATCACAAACACCAACTACTTAGATAAGCATGAGTTCCCTAATGGTATTTGTTCACAAGCATAAGATGATGAGTAAGGAATAAAACATATGCAAGCCAACCATAGGAACCATGTAGAGCAAGCATAGCACCAACCACTGAGTTTGATATAAAGGATATAAATTGAAATTCAAACAAACTCATGGATAAGGTAGAGTGAGGTAGAGGTTGCACATACCATCGCTTCTGAAGGATAAGAGAGCAAGGAAGACCAGTGGTGATTCGGCTAACCATAAGGCAGCCGGCTCACTCTAGTTTACCTTGCTCTTGTCATGAAGGCATAGTCGATGTTGTGCAGCGCCTATGTGGGGGTTCTCTAGTGGAAATGTCGATGATGAGGTCGAGAGAACTCCCCCACACTAGTGGTTGACCCTGGTGCTGTTCTTCAAACGACAAATGAAAATAAAGGATGGACTCTACTGGTTCGAGAACCAGCCTTTATTCAAATTCAAATATTTTTGTTGTTTTTCTTTTATTTATTGTCACCATGTCATTTACTCAAGAAGGGTTAGATCACGATTGCATTTCATACACAAAGGGGAATATACTTACCTTGGACCTTTGAGAGGTCATATGTACCACCTTTGCATGTTGTGCAACATGAATCTGACACCTTAACTTACCTTCCCAGTTGAATTTAGCTCAATGACTTACCCACTCAAATTGAACAATTTTCTGTAGGGGTTAGTCAGCATATATGCAACCAAGATCTATGAAAATATAACTCTAAGGTTCATCAATCAAAACTCGACACCATGTCTGGTTTTGACTGAAGAAGGCAGTTTTAACCTAAGCACCATGCTTAATTTAAAACAACCTATGAATGTGTGGATTCCTAAACATTCAAACCAGAGCATATGAACAAAGATAAAGGAGGCATGAAAGCATGATCAAGCTATTTATCAAAAGGGACATAAGCATGAGCATAAGACGGTGAACCTCGGGAACCTCCCGGAAGGGCTTTGTTTAATGTCAAAAGCAGGACTTACCTAGCTAGTGGGCAAGATGCAAGAGCTAACATCATCGCCACACCAGGATAAGATTTGGTAGAGGAGGAACTTTACTCAAGATGCTTACATCCTTCCCCCACACTTGAAGTTTGCATTGCTAGGCAACAAAACTCAAGTGTGTGGTGATCAAGCTTCCTTTTGTAAATGTTCCCTCACCAAAGCTTATCTAGGTGTTGCAGCTGATATGGCTCACATGTTCATAGGCATCACCAGTCCATCTTTCTTTTCAATCTCCACATGAAAGGTTAGTGACCAAAAATACCCGAAGGACAACTTATCCTAAAAACATGCTCTTGCTTTTATTCGAAAAGGGAAATAAAACCTATGCTAATCCAGGCTATCTCCTAGTAGTGCTTTGTTTATTTAAGGTCATAAGCTCGACCATGGGAACTTCATCTTGCAGCTATCGTTGGTGGTGTCATTCCCGTCTCACCACCAATACTTGATGTATCAGTGAAGCTTCAGCTGCAAGGTTAGTGCCACATTGCACACACGAAATCTGCAATGCTTATGGTAAACATATGCATCTACAATCAACCTTCCAAATGTTTTGCAAAAGAGGACCAGAAGGTGGTTGTAGCCCTCGTATGTGCTCAGCGCACTAAGCATGGCTGACTCTAGAGAGGCATGATGCGAGCATGGTTTATGCGGTAGATCAAGGATGAAACTACCATTCTCGTATGTGGAATCCTTTCCTCCAGAGTCAGTGCCTCGAAAGGTTCCATGGCCCATGAATTCTCCATCTCAAGAGAGTCATCGTGGACGATCAATGTTGACTCTCGATCATAATCGAAAGCAACATGATACGGGCCATCGGGAAGAGGCTGAAACTCGGTCGAGAATGGTGACGATCGTTCGCCTTCACAAAGGTGAAGAGAGTCTTCTGAGTCGTACTCATGAGGAGTAGAAAGTTCTACGCCCTCAATGAGAACATGCTCAGATGACATGAATGGAGGTATACACGTCGTCTTCTCGAGTGGGTTTTGCTGGGGAAGAGGCTTCACCATAGGGTGTCTGAAACAAGGGGTGGCAGTGGCGGAAATGACTTCCCCAAGATTACCATCTAGGCTCCCTATGGATTCCTCAAAGAATTTCTCAAGCGGGGAGCCTAGGAGTAGATCAGGATCGAGGACATCGAAGATGTGAAAGTCTAAGCCAGCCTCAATCCCGTCTATGATGAGTGGCACGACACTTGCAATCCCCCGACATTCAAGAACATGCCCAAAGGGGCAAGTCTCGTGGAGCATGTCGGATGGTGCTAAGGGAACTTTGCCTAAAAGAGTTTCCGCTAAGTGTCATGGCATGATGTTAACCTCCATGATGGGGTCACAAAGGGCCTCTACGGCAATCCCTCTCACAGAACAAGGAATAATCAGAGAGGATGTACTATCCCAAAATGCTTCGGAAAAGCATATCGTTCCATCTGGCCATTCCTTCTTCATGGCCTCCTTAGGAAATGCTTCGTCAGGAGGATCGAGAGGCGAAGGAGATACCGTAGGTCTAGGGAAAGGTTCTGTCAGAGGATGTCTAGATGGTTCAGCATGGACAGAAACGGTTTCCCTAAGCTCTTCTTCCGGGTTTCCTTGGGATTTATCAAGAAGTTTTTCTAAGGGGAAACCTAGGAGAAGATCAAAATCCATGATGTCATAGATGTGGAAATCTAACCGCACCTCTATGTCATCAATGGTGATCGACACATCCCTAGCAATCCCTTTACATGGAAAAACACAGTGCCACCTAGGGCTATGGAAAACTCCATCAGTCGAGATCAAGGGTGTGTCACCCACCAGAGTATCCAAAAGGGCCTCTAGTATGATGCAAGCCCCAGCAGTAGGGTCATGGACAACATCTACGGTGTTTCCTCTCATGGAACAATGGATGATCGTGGAAGTCGAGCCAACCCGAATTGCTTCGGATGTACGCTTCTGAGGTGACCAATCCACTATCGTCCCATGATTCCAAACTTCATCGAGGACCTCATAAAGGTCCAACGATGTCGTAGGCTTCTCGTGCCAAGAGTGATCTAAGGTATTTCTGATGTTTTGAGAAGGGTCATCCTCAAATCGGGAAGAGAACTTCGAAGGTTGAATTTCTTCTTCCTTTGATGTTCGTGGTTTGGGAGAGGGCTCAACAGAGGATTCAAGGAATTCAGAGAATGAAAGCTCATATTCGACTATTGAGAGACTCCAATGGACCAACTCAGACTCTAGATGGGGTTCGTTGTAAACAATATGGGAAGAAGAGGTTTCTAAGAAGAATTCTAGGATCTCTCTTCTTTCCACTAGAGTTTGGTCTTCGAACGAACCTCCAGCTAAAAGGTTGAGCTCTTGTGCAGATTCCATGTCTATACGAGTATAAAAGGTATACGTCGCTATATCATCGGGTATAGACATGTCTGGGCTGGATGTCATAAGTCGTAGGAACCTAGCCCAAGCTGCACCTATGGACTCACCCTCTAATTGCTCAAAGTCAAGGAGTTCACACGGCAAGAGCTCCATGCATTCATAAAGGGAGAACGAGTCACAAAAGTTTACTCGTAGTTCTCCCCAATTATTCACATGCTCTGTTGTGTGGGTGTACCATTGCTCCGCTCTATCTACGAGAGAGAACGGGAACAATTTCCACCTCAAAGTTTCTTGTGTCATGCCTGGAATTACCAAGCACGAACACAAGTCCTCGAACTCCTTTAAATGAACATTAGGATCATCACTGATTGCTCCAGAGAAAGGTTGATTCCGAACCATGGCTATAAAGCCGGGACGAAGCTCGCAGCAAGATGAGGAAGTTGATGGTTGCTCTAAGACGAACTCGCCCCTAGGGGTAGAGAGGCTTTGACAGGAAGGCATCTCAACAGGTAACGGGGGTGAAGGTAGAACAAAAGAAACAAAAAGGATATCTCGATGGGTGACGGGGGTGAAGGTAGAAGAGAACCAAAAAAGGTAAATACGAGGACCACTAGGCTCGAAGGTAGATACATCAACCGTTCCCTGGCAATGGCGCCAAAAATGCTTGTTGGCGTTTCTTAACGTCACCACTAGTTGTACACCTAGAGGGAGCGTATAAGAACAACCGGGTATACCGCAACCGCACGAAAATACCATTGTAGCACTTCCCCAAGGAAGGAGAGTATTCCAAGGGTATCGAATCCAAGGAACGATGTGCACTATCTTCTACTTCTAGTATAGATGATCCAAGGACACAACACTGATTGATAGGATAGGTAGAAAGGATCTGCCTCGACCGAGCGCAGAGTCTAGTTATGGTCTCTCAGGTATAGCACTCACTTCGGGCACCAAGCACAAGGCCAATGTGTTGGCTCGAGCCCAACTCGGTACGCGACGTAGAGGGTTGACAAAGTGTCCAATAGGCTGTCACCACTGCAGCCTACCTCTACGCTACGATCGTACATGGTCTTCGAAGGGTAGCTTATGGTCCAGACACCTCGTCTATACCACTTACTATTCCTACGAATCCGCGAGGGAGATACTGGCACTAGCTCAAGGTATGCTCTATCACTCATGCAAGATCACGAATGCACTTTGATCTAAATAGAGACATGCAGGAGCTTCACTTTACTCTAATAGACAAGCTGGCAAACTAGATGCAAACTTATGATCTAAGTCTACTGGATCGAAAGGGTTGTGTTCGAAGAACACAAGCCTCTAAACCAAGAACAAACGAAGAACACAAGAACAAAGCAACTAAGCATGCATACGACTTTAGTCTAAATAGGAAATATCGAAATACTCACTTTAGTCTAGTTGAAGAACAAAGGCACCGCTAAGGATCATTCTTGAGGAAGATGTCATGAATCATGACATGGCCTCAAGCCTCCCACCTCACTTCCTGGCACTAATCCTTTACAAAGAGCTCTCCTCTCCTAAAGAGAGAGGCTCCAAGCCAAAATGAAGAGGAGGAGGAGAAGTGTGTGTTCCAAAATGGAGCCCCTCCCCTCCTATTTATAGAGGAGGGAGTGGCCTGCTCCGGGGCTCCAAGTGCTCCAAAACGCTCGGGATCGCGACAAGGGACCAATCAGGGCCACCACGTGGAAGGCCACGATGAACGGGCACTAAGGCGGTTCGGCCGATCCAAGGATCGGCCGACCCCCTAGCGGTGCCTTTCGCGGAGTGCTTTCTCCCAGTGACTGATATGTGGGTCCCATGATCTATCCTCCGTGCATGGCAAGTTTCGTGGTGGTTTGGGTCCCCGGTGGGCCCTTGGATCCTTGTGCTGCACACGTGGCGGTGTCTCATTCGTCGGGAGTTGCTTCACATGGATTGGTGAGGTGTCATGGACACATTGCATCCAATGTGGCACACGTCGCCACGTGGTCTGGTGTGGGTCCCACCGGGCCCACATGATATCAAGAGGGTGATCTTGTCTTGAGCATATCTTTTTCATCCGGACTCCAAAGTAGACAAATGATATATCCATTTCGATCATCTCGATGAGCCCATCGCAATGGTGCAGTCCAAATTGGCATTTGAGGATGTTTATGATGATGTCCTTTGATAGCCATTGGACTACTTGCTCTCAACTGTACCATTTGGCACGTATTTCAGTGCATTCTGCAACAAAAGCTAGAAACACCAATACTTGTGGAAATCATCAGTATCAAGCCCTATTCTAGTGTTGATGATCCTTTTACACTTATTTTATGCAGGTATTGACGGTGTAAAGGCAGCACTTTTCGACCGTCAACAGCCATTCGAGCTATACGTAGTGACAATTGCACGGAGTTTAAAAACTCTCATTTTGATACCTTTTGCAGTGATCTTGGTCTCGATCATCAGTACTCTTTTCCATACGTCGCTTGCCAGAATGGCGTAGTGGAGAGGAAGAACCAGACCCTTTGTGAGATGGCCAGGACGATACTCGATGAGCATAGTACTCCTAAGCGTTTCTGGGCCGAGGCGGTCAATACCGCTTGCTATGTCTCTAATCGCATCTTCCTTCGTGCCTTTAAGAAGAAGACCTCTTATGAGCTGATGCATGGGTGACAACGCAAGGTGAGTCGCTTTAGAGCTTTTGGTTGCAAGTGTTTCATTCTGAAGAAGGGCAAGTTGGATAAGTTTGAGTCTAGATGTTCGGATGGTATTTTCCTTGGTTATGCGATTCATTCTAGAGCATATCATGTGCTCAACCTTGACACTAACCAAATCATGGAGACTTGCGAGGTAACCTTCGACGAGACACAGCCATGTAGCTCTTCTGCTTTTGAGTGTGCAGGTGACGAGGAGATTGGAGTGAGGATCTTTGAAGATGAGAAGGATGGAGATGGAGATGACGATGATGATGGTGGTGATGCCCCCGTGGCTGATCCTATACACGCTACTTCCACTACTACGATGACGATCGAGGATGGACCATCCCCTACACCTACTACGACTGAGGCTATTCGAGTGGAGGCTGCTGCTGAGGGGGAGATTGTGTCCAGGCGTGAGGCTCCCCGGCGTGTACAGGTGGATCACCCACCATCTACGATCATAGGTTACCTTCATGAACGCACTACACGGTCGAGGTCAAGGAACACTTCACATTTCGCTCATTCTGCTTTTGTCGCTTCTTTTGAGCCCAAAGATATTCGACACGCTTTGTCTGACGAGAATTGGGTGAATTTCATGCATGAGGAGTTGGAGAATTTTGAGAGGAACCAAGTCTGGGTGTTAGTCGATCCACCACCAAATTGTCGTCCCATAGGTACCAAGTGGGTGTGGAAGAACAAAGAGGGTGAGTATGGGATGGTTGTGAGAAACAAGTCGAGGTTGGTGGCTCAGGGGTTCAACCAGAAAGAGGGTATAGATTATGAGGAGACATTTGCTCATGTGGCCCGTTTGGAGGCAATTAGGATCCTTCTAGCCTTTGCCGTGGCTAAAGGGTTCAAGTTGTACCAAATGGACGTGAAGAGTGCTTTCTTGAATGGGGTCATAGAGGAAGAAGTGTATGTGAGGCAACCCCCGGGGTTTGAGAGCGGGAAATACCCACACCGTGTATACAAACTCCAGAGAGCGCTTCATTGGTTGAAACAGGCACCGAGAGCTTGGTATGGCAGGTTGAGAGGCTTTTTGCTGAGTAAGGGGTTTGTGATGGGCACAGTTGATAAGACCCTGTTTCTCCTTAAGCATGGGAATGACCTTTTGATTGTTCAGATTTATGTGGATGACATAATCTTTGGTGGCTCTTCTCATGATCTTGTTGCGAGATTTGCAGATGAGATGAGCAGGGAATTTGAGATGTCCATGATGGGCGAGCTGCAGTTTTTCCGAGGACTCCAGATCAAGTAGTGCAAGGATGGGACGTTTGTACATCAGGCGAAGTACACTAGGGACATGGTGAAGAAGTTTGGTATGAACGACTCCAAGCCGCTAACTACACCGACGGGTACCACTACGGCTTTGGATGCGGATAATGATGGCGAACCCGTGGACTAGAAGGAGTACCAGAGCATGATCGGCTCCCTCCTCTACTTGACGGCGACGAGGCCGAAGAAACAGTTAAGTGTGTGTCTGTGCGCTCGTTTTCAGGCTTCACCGAGGACTTCACATCAGCAGGCCGTCAAGCGGATTTTCAGGTACTTGAACTACACTCCCGAGTTTGATCTTTGGTATTCTGCCTCCTCGACACTCAAACTTCACGGGTACTCCGATGCTGATTTTGCTGGGTGTCGATTGGACCGCAAGTCTACCTCTGGGTGTTGTCAGTTCCTTGGTTCTTCTTTGGTTTCTTGGTCATCTCGCAAGCAATCCAGTGTAGCCCAGTCCACTACAGAGGCCAAGTATGTAGCTACTGCTAGTTGTTGTTCCCAGCTTTTATGGATGACCTACACTATGAGCGACTTTGGTGACGAGTGCTCCCAGGTTCCACTCTTTTGTGACAGCACCAGTGCCATAAGTGTAGCCAAAAACCCAGTCCTTCACTCCAAAATGAAACACATAGAAGTGAGATACCACTTTCTGATGGACAATGTTGAGAAGGGAAACATATCCTTGTCCTATGTACCTACCCAAGATCAGCTGGCCGACATTTTCACCAAACCACTTGACCAAGTCACCTTCACTCGCTTGCGGGGTGAACTTGGAGTGTGCTTTCCTTTCTAGTTGAGTCTTGGAGCTTCTCATGTTTATATGTGATATATGTTTTTTTTGTTGCATTCCATGCATGCATTTTACTTTCTGTACAAAACCTGGTAGGATAGCCATCTTTGGATCACTTGTGCTAGGAAAAGCTTCTCTTATATACTTTGATCATAGATGTGCTATGTGTGAGATATGTGCATGTTTGGTAAATGGTGATGTGAATGCTATGCTCTTGATGGTTTTGCCATATATGTATGATGATATAGCTTTATGTTTGTGAAAATAATAAAATTGCCTCACTCATGAGTAGATACCTATCTATGCTCAATTTGTGCTCAAATGCCTCTATCATGTTTAGTTTGTGATTGAGTATCATGTTCTCTTTGCTTGGGGTCAAAGACCTTTTTGTCATTGTAAATGTTTAGCCCATTTGTTTACTTGTGGAGGAGCCTAAGCTTCTTTTTGCCGCAAAGGCATTTCATGTACCATGTTTAAACTTGAAAATGAAATTGGTGTATTAATTGCCTTATGCTTGAAAAATGAGCTCCTAATCATGTTTTTATGTTCTTGATATTCATATCTTGGGTGCTAAACCGCTGCATGTTGTCTACCATGAGAAGTCTCATTTTAAGTAGACACATGGCTCGGTGGCTTTAACATGACTTGAGTAGCTTGTGGGCGTTTACAATGATCTTGTGATGAGAATTTGTGATCTTGTATAAACTTTGGATGATCCAGTGGATTTGTGCTCAAATTGCCATGGATAGGGTTTTGCTCATGAGATGAATGTTTCTTTGTAAAAATCTGCTTAAAATTGCCTTTGGCCATGTCACATGCTTATATGTCTCTACCTTCTTGATGGTAATGTGCTAACTACACCATGTCTACTTTGCTTGCTCTATGTCTCATTTGAAGCATTTTGTTGTGCTCTTTGTATATTTGAGAAGCTTGGTAGATTGTATATATGCTTTGACATGCATTTTTCATGAAAACAAGGGGAAGAGTTTCATATACCTTGATTCATGCATTGTCAAGAAGGGGGAGAATTTTGGGGTATATGTATGATAGGGGGAGATTTTGTGGAAAATTGGTATGCATTTGTGAGATGTTGCATGTGAGGAGAAAAATCGAGAAGAAGAGGTTGCATTTGCTCAGAATTGGTATGCAATTGTGAGATGATGCATGTGAGGAGAAAAATCGAGAAGAAGAGGTTGCATTTGCTCAGGAGGAGTTTGCATATGTGCAGGGGGAGCTCCTTTGGTTTGCCTGAGTTTTGTGCTTTGTGGTGTGCTCTTTGTGAGCTTTGCTTTGTCTCGACTGTGTTGAGCTGTTGCTCTTGCCTTAGGGGGGCGAGACTTGGTATGGCGAGTGATCGTGTTTTTCGCTTGTTCTTTGGCTTTGGATCACTTGCTTGGAGGTTTGTGTTAGTGGTTGTTTTCTTTTCTTTTTCTCTATGATGGTTACTATGGGTGTTGTCAATGCATTCATCAAGGAGAGATTGAGGAACAGCTGTGTCCGAGGACCAGTGGAGGGTCGCTCCTTAGTGATGAGTGATTGACAACGTTGTGTGGACTGATGCTTGGATAAGTGTGCAGGTACAGGTTACGGTTTGACTCGTGTCGGTGCTGGTGAAGAACAAGCGTGAAAGGCCTTAGCCGTGGCGGCCTCCGGGTGATGGAGAGGCAAGTAGGCTTGGTTCGATGGACCCGGTGGCCGATGGGGTCAAGTGCGAGCCGTGCGGTGCAAGAATAGCGGGCTGAAGTCGTGAACATGGGCCGGTGCAAGGTAGCGGATCGAGCCCGAAGCTTGCACGCAGGGTTTGTTGGATTGCCCACAAAACCATCGGTGGACAGTTTCTTGGTTTGGGCCACAAAACCAAGTCGGAGGCCCGATGCGATGGTGACGGTGATCCGGGAGCGTCGGGAAGCTTCGAGGCGGGGGGCACGTGGCGTGATCGCGGGGTTTGCGTCAAGGCTAAGCAAGTCCGCTCGATGAAGACTTGACCATATTGCCCCTCAGGGGTGTGTATCTTCTATTTAAGTTGTAGGGGTAGCTTGGTCATTTACCTCCTCCGGTGAACCTCGTATAAATAGCGGAGAGGTGGATGGCATCTCTCTCTCTTGGACTCTAGGGTTTCCTCGCCCGGTAGATCGCTCTGGACTTCTTCTTTTCCTCTGCTTTCCTTAGGCTAGATTCTTGTATAGACTCTGACCTCTGGATGTATGGAAGCATTCGGCGTTGTGGTGATCTCCTAGCTCTTTGTGATTTTCGTGTGTTTTTCGGAGCTATTTTTGGGGAGTTTCGTTCTTCGCTCGATTCGGGGATTTGAAGTGGTTTTCTCTCGGATTTCTTTGAGGGGATCATGGGTGGATGCCTTGTGCATCTTTGTGTGTGATCTTGACACCTCAAACGTCGGGAAACACCTTCGATTCGTGAGTTTTTGGTCGGAGGCCAAGTTCTTGGTGGTAGTTCATGTGATTCGCGATTCCTGGTGATTTAGTGAGTTAGAGGTCGAGATTTTTGGGGCATAGCTTCCTCTTGTGACGCTTCTTACCTCCCATAAACCTTGTCTCAAGAGCTCTAGCCGTTTGGAAGATCCGGTGATGGATTTGGAGAGTTGACCTCGTGGGGTCGGGCTTTTTCTGCTTTGTCCGCGCCTAGCGGACTATCCGCGGGACACGTGCGGACTGTCTGCACGACTGCAGTTCATCGCGTGTTCATCCGTGTTCGTGCGCGTTCGTGTTTTGATCTGTTGGTTTTGAGTTTTGGTGTTGCAGGTGGTGTGCAGACTGTCCGCGTGTTGCATGCGGACTGTCCGCGTGGCTCTGAGTTTTGTCTGGGGCGTGGCTTCCTTTTGTCTGGGGTGTTCCGCGAGTTTGGTGGACCGTCCGCAGAGCCCGGTCGGACTGTCTGCGTGGTTTTTTCCCCAAAGTTTCTGTTAGCACCTGTGTCTATTCTAGACCGTCCGCGCCTACCCAACGGACTGTCCGCCCCTCTCTGGCGGATTGTCCGCGGCAGCCTGGCGGACTGTCCGACCTCGACGCAGGAACTAGCCCGGTTTGATCAGTTCCTTTGATTCCTTTTTTGTGCTTCCGCGTGTGCTTCAAGGAATCGTTCCTAAGACTTGTGGTTGGTCCATAACCTTGTTGTCTTGGCGATTGGTGTTTGATTCGATCCATCCTCAGTGTGTGAATCGGTTTTGAGTGGGGTATTGGCCGAGTTCTTTTCGAAGAATTTTTATCGGCTCCCATTCACTCCTCCCCCTCTGGTCGCCTATTCGGTCCTTCACCTTGAGTGGTGAACCCAAGGTATCGAATCCGTGGAACAATGTGTAATGCAAGATCCAATCTAATAAGCGGAAAACACTTTGATCTTGACAAGGGTTTTTGCATCTAATCTATGGAAGAACCATGAAAACACATCTAATCTACTTAACACCGGAGGTAGCAAGAGAAAGAGAGGGGAGGTAAAACCAATCTAGAGATTGGATCGGGTCTTTGTTGAAGTTCCAAAACCAAGAAGAATAAAGCAAACGAATCTCATTAAAAGCCTCTTTAAATCGTGGCTTCCGTTCCAACACTCAAAGGCATCTACCGTACACGTGATCAACATCCTGTCACGATGTCCTGCTTATTGTGTAGGTGAACCTAAGAGCATGTTCACGAGGAACATGTTGAGAACGCTTGGTAGGTCAGGTATGCACCTCTAGCCACCATGGCTACAAGAACATCCAATGCAATCTATCCGTGGAATAGATTGGAGAATAATAAAACCCAAGCGAAGACAAAATCGTAGTGAAAGCACTTGATCACTAGAAATCGGATTCAATCTTGCAAATTCAACATGAAGTATAGTACATGGACAAGATCACCACCGGGATCCTACCTTGATCTTGATCCTAGCTTCTAGAACTCCGACGTGGTCTTCCATGCAAGGTTCCCACGTCAGCTAGGGAAACCCTAGTCAACCATCTCGACCCTCTCTTCTCCGGGATGGTGTCCCTCTCTTCTCTGCTCCTCGGGGGCGGATGACGAATGGCTTGATGCGTGGATCGAGGCACGAGGACTATAAATAGCTCGAAGGTTCTCTAGGTCAAAGGGGGTGCCGAACCGGGCCCGGAAAGGGCTGGGCCCCATTTCGGCCACGACTTCCTTCCCGTCGCTTCTCGTGTCTTCTAGAACTTTTGCCGAGTTGCATGTGGGTCCTTGACGTCATTTTCCTCGCGGTTTAGATAAGGGTGCTTTACCCGGAAGTCCTCATTTAGGCTCTTGATTCTTGTGTAAACAATAAACTCCAAATACCATGCACGAGTGCGAACTTGACATATAATGAGGGTTAGGATCGTTAGTGCGAATAACAAGTTAATACCAACATAGAAGGTAAACATGTGGCTAGGTTGACGGAAATCGACCGCCAACACAGTCTCATCAGTCTGCACTTTTATTGCTACATCTGAAGCTTATGCCTTGATCTTCAAGTTTGTCAAACCTTGGTCCTGTTCAACAAAGATTTCACCAAGGTCATCAGCTTCATCTAGCCCTCCCAAAGAAACTTCAGGTCTTGAGCATGTAACGACAACTGGATTATCTCAAGGCATGTAATCAATGAATGGATTTGACTTCACATTGGAGGGACAGGAATTTGATATTTGAACCGCAAGGATTGTCCTTAATATTTCAGCCTAAAAATGAAAGGAGAAGTCAAACTTGAACCTTAAACAAAGCAAGCAAATAAACTTAAGAATAATCCTAAGAATAAAGTAGTAGGATAATCATGTGTTCTGTTACATACCACGACATGCACTACAAGGTTATGACCAATTGTGGATCGTTGCATTATTTATGGCGTTGGTCCCTATATGTAAGGGTCTATGGCGACGCATGTGCGTGTGTTGCAATTGTGGCTACGGTTTTGCCATAGTTTTTCCTACGTGTTGCAATTGTTGCCCCTTTTGCAACGACTATGACACGTTGCTATTGGTGGTGTGTTGCGTTGCAAAAGCGTCTTACCTATAGCAATGATTGGTGTTGTGTGTTGCAAAAGAGTCTTTCGTGTAGCAACGAAAATACAATCGTTGTCACTGAATTCGGTGATATAGCATCGTGCATCGATAATGTTGCAAATGGCTCATAGGTATGGCGATGCTAACACGAATCGTGGCACTAGAGCACATGCTATTGCAACCATATATCATCGTTGCAATGGAAGGCACTAATAGTTGTAATTGAGGTGTTTGTGGGTGCCACCAGGATATTGTGGGCCTGTACAATATGGCCTTGGGCCTAGATGATGTCCTACGCCCATACGACACAATCTTCTTTCACGATCTGATCCAAGAAGATGACAACATTGACACATTGTTGACACACGACCAGGGTGGTTAGACCGGCCTCGCAGGGCGATTAGACCATGTTAGCCTATAGAATCCGTGCAGAAGTTGTATTTCGACACGGTTTTGTAAGAGTTTCGACTCGCAATGCATCAAGACCTCCCCTACCTATAAATATAAAGTTCCACGACCGATCAAAAACTCTTTCAATCATCTTTTTGTGCTAGATTTTCCAATCTGCTACTTGCGATGTTCCTCGCTATTCGTCTCTACATCGGTTGAGGGGCGTGCTATAGGTGCTACTCCTCCAAGATCTCTCGACCCGGGTCCCATCAACCAAGGTATAATCAATTTTGAGATCAATGTGCATGGTATTTTATTAGTTTTTGTTATATGTAATACTGATCTAGCACCCTTTAATTTGTACACATGGTTTCATTAGGAGTTGTGAATCATCTATAGTTGGTTCTTTTTTGCAATGGCAAGTGAAGGGTATTATAGTTGGATGGAACTGCCTATTAATTATGAAGCGTGGCAACTTGGATTGGACAAGTTTGTGAATGACACCTTTGAAAACATAGATGATGGAGAGTATGTGGAATATCCTTGTGCTAAATGTCGTTGCATGGTATTCCGTGGTAAAGAAGAAGTTGAACATCACTTGGTTAGAAAAGGGTTTGACAAGAATTTCATCATAAAAAAGCAACAAGAAAGTTATGATCGTGATGTTGAACCTATTGGTGTGGATGACGACGATGAAGGTGAAGGTGATCATGATGAACGGGAGGCCACCACTAATTTGTTTTCCTCTCTGATTAGTGCTGCCATACATGGTTAAATCAGAGATGGTAACAATGATGAGGAGAAGCCAAACGAGGCAGCACACAAATTTTTCAAATTAATGGAAGAAGCAAGGATAGTGTTGTACACTAGTTGCAAGGAGGCTTCTAAGGTTTCTTTCATTGTCAGGCTATATCAAATCAAGTGCATGTGTGGTTTAAGCAACGCTACACTGGAGCAAATACTATTCTTATTCTCTCTTGTGCTTCATAAAGGGCATTGTCTCCCGGATACCGTGGATAAAGTCTGTAAGATGGTTTGAGACCTTCGCTTGGACTACCAGAAGATTCATGCTTGTGCCAATGATTGTGTGTTATTCTGTGGAGTGTATGCAAGCACGGACATATGTCCAACATGTAAGAAGAGTAGGTGGAAAACTACAGATTCACAGGGGATTGTCATTGTTGCAGCAAAGAAGTTTCCTGTAAAATACTGAGATATTTTCCACTGACTCCTTGACTACAAAAATTGTATATGAACGAGACCACATCGACGGATATGCATTGGCACGAGGACGAATTGGTTGAAGATGGGAAGATGCGACACCCAGCTAACTCAAGGGCATGGAAGCACGTCAGTGACACATTTCGTAAAGAATTTGCATATGAGCCACGTAATGTCAGGCTGGGACTTGCATCAGATGGCTTCAATCCATTCGGACAGTTGAACGTGACTTACACTACATGGCTAGTTATCCTGATTCCTTACAACTTGCCACCTTGGTTGTGCTTGAAACAATCGTTTTGGATCATGTCCATACTGATTCCTGGATCCAAATCTCCAAGAATTATCATTGATGTGTATTTGTAGCCTCTAATCGATGAGCTCAAAACGCTTTGGCTTAATGGAGTTGACACTTGGGATGCTAGGGAGAAGCGCAATTTTAAACTACGTGCCATGTTACTTTGGACAATAAATGACTTTCCTGCTTACACGATGTTATCTGGATGGAGCACCAAAGGGAGGTTTGCTTGTCCTTATTGTCACAAGGACACTAAAAGCATGTGGTTAAAATTCGGTTCAAAGCATTGCTACCTGGGGCATTGTCGTTTTTGGCCAAGAAACCACAAGTGGCGAAGGCTCAAGGCCAACTTTGACAACCGAACTAAAACGAGGGACCCTCCAGAGCCACTCAGCGGTGAACAAGTTCGAGAGCAACACAACACTTTTGAGCAAGTCATTTCTGGAGCCACTACTTCAAAGAAGAGGAAGCAGCATGATGAAGCGAATAGATGGCACAACTGGAGGAAGAAGAGTATTTTCTTTGATCTTCCATATTGGGATTCATTGCTTATACGCCATAATCTAGATGTGATGCATATTGAGAAGAATATTTGTGAGACCTTGATTTGGACTTTGCTGCATTTACCAGGCAAAAGTAAGGACAGTGAGAAGGCTCGACTCGATTTGAAAGAATTGGATATAAGGAAGGATCAACACCTAGTTCTTAAACCGAGTGGAAAATATGATCTGCCACCAGCAATGTACACATTAGGTGATTCAAACCGAAATCATGTGCAACTTCCTACAAGGTGTTAAGATGCCGGATGTTTTTGCCGCTAATATCAGGAGATGTGTTGATGTCGACGCGCGTAAGGTTTCTAGACTGAAAAGTCATGATTACCGTATTATAATACAAAAACTCCTACCCTTGGTGGTACGTAATATATTGCCAGATAAAGTAGTGATCCCATTTATCCAGCTCCGTAGGTTCTTTGACGCGGTATGTTCAAAGGAGATTGACGTGACCGAGATGCAAGAACTTAGCAAATCTATTGCAGAGACCCTTTGTCGGTTTGAGATGATTCTCCCTCTAGCATTTTTTGATATCATGATGCACTTACTAGTTCATATTGCATGGGAGGCTGAACTTGGAGGCCCTGCTTCGTATAGGTGAATGTATCTAGTTGAAAGGTACCTACATACCCACAAAGGATACGTGAGGAACCAAGCGTTCCCAAAGGGTTCTATAGAAGAGGGATATATCTCAGAGGAGTGCCTTACTTTCTGTTCTCGGTTCTTTGAAGGTGTTAGTACGAAGCTTAGTCGGCCAGAGCGTCAAGAAAAGAGCACTTTTACTGAACCACCTGCTGGTCTGAGTGTATTTGCAAGCAAGAACAGTAGGCAAAATAAATCTGTTTCTAAGCATAATGTGGAGGTACTAGATGAGTTTGTCTTGTTGATGATGAGGCACTACATACTATCAAACTGTGATGAGGCCATTCCATTTGCAAAGTAAGCAACACACCAAAGTTTCTTGAATTTTGTTAATTGTCTACACTATATATCTAACTGTGATTATATATATTTTAAATGTTGTAGTGAGCATAAGGCTGAATTGACGAAAGCCAGCTCAGAGGATGTTGAAAGCAGGCACAAGGAACACTTTGTACCATGGTTCGAGCGAAGAGTGAGTCATATGCATTTCTGTTAAATTTAAATCATCAAATTTGAATGTGCTCTAAACATATTATCTTTACATCGTTGAGTGTAGATGAGGAATCTACATTTTAAGGGGAAAGCAAATGAGATGCTGCATCCTCTATCCTGTGGTCCTGATAGAATTGCTAATGTGAAGAATAAGTTCTCAATCATGGTTTCTACTTTCAGGCATCACCTATAAGGAATAATCGAACAACACAGAACATTGGTGTTGTCGTCATATGTATGGAGTGATTAAAAAGATCATCGTACTTGATTTTCCTAAATCAAAGCAAGTCACGTTGTTCCAGTGTGACTGGTTTGATGTTTCGGAACAAGGACAAAGTAGATCAAAAGGGTACATTAAAGATAAATATGGGATTATCGATGTTGATACCTCTATGCTTCGCTGTTCACGTGATGATCCATACATCCTGGCGACACAAGTATAGCAAGTGTGCTATGTGAAAAGCAGGAAGCAGAAGGACAAATGGTGCAGTTTCCTCATAATGAAACCTAGGGCCCTGTTTGCCATGCCTGAAGGAGATGAAGACATTGATAGTAACATTGACATGAACGTTGGTGATCTGAAATGGACATGGTTGTTTTAGGTGTTGCAAATATTATTGTTCACGACCACATTGAGGATTTGACAACTTGGACGAGGGAAGGTATGGAAGGGATAAGTGTTGAGGCTTATGTTATTACTCGTGCTACACCCATGCCTGAACCCGATCACGCATACATACCTGAAGACGATGACAATGGTGATGAGACCTACATTGGTGACAGAGTGGTTGCTCGAAGATATTCAGATAACCCAGACGACGACGGTTCTTTCTCATAATTAGGTGGTTGCATTGGTTACTTGTATATTGAACTAGTATGTCCAAAATTTGTGTGCAATAAATAATTTTAGGTGGAGATTTAAGTTTTATGGTAGAATGGCTTTATTCAGATAAATTTCTGTACAATCATGTTTATGGTTATCATGTCAGCTTCATTGGGCTTAGTTTGTATATCACAAAATTATTGTCATGAAAAAACCAAAGGAAAAGCAACACACAAAAGACAAGCAAAGATAATAAACTCCATGTAGCATATATATAAGGTAGCATAATTCAGCAGACTATAGACACATCTGCTTATTTTTAAGGTAGCATCGTACTGCCAACATATGTGTGCAACACAAAAGCAGAAGCAACAGACAAAAGACAAAGAACAAGATATCCTATCTACTTGTTCAGTTCATATCGCTTCATCATCTGCTTCAGTCCTGATCAGATTCCTGAGTGTAGAACTCACCCCTCACAAGATTCCGCTTGACTGCGACGCGAAGTTCTTCCGCCATTTTCAAAATCTGACATTTTACAAGGGGGCATAGTTAGCATTTACAAAAGGCCATAAACTGCATTCATGCCAGTTGGAAAATTGTGTTTTCAGAAAATCTCATACTCATGCTTAACTTAAAGGGTAGGAACATCACCTCACGTAGAGACTTAGTAGGTCCATTGTCTTCATCATCTTCATTGCTATCTACCATCATCTTGAATTTAATCTTTCAGAAACACAACTCATACTTCTTTCCTTTTTCCTCAATTACATGCAAATCTGGGTCAGAACATAATGCACTAACAACAATTATAAAGAAAATTCACTCCATGTCAACCAAACTGGTAAAAACGTCGATGCCCATGTCCGCGTCCGATTCAGTTCTGGGCCAAGCATTGGTGTATAAGTGGCGGCTCTTTTGCTACATCAAAGCAATATTTACAATTTATCATCGACAAAATATATGTTCGAATGCCAAAATTATAGCCACAATATAATATTGCAAACTTTCATACACTGATCCTGAACCCAAAATATGATAAATGGCGTTATACCCGCAAAGCATAGCATGCACTGAACCTCTTCTGTATTTAGCATCTCATTATTGCAACAGAAATTTAAAAGAGATGCGTCTACCGTACCAAATGTGTATCTAGCAAAATTGAAGCTATCAGTTGGGAATCTAGTGAAATGGAATCTATGAAATGTGAACCTTTATATTATCAATGCAACACCTTGACAGTCAACATGCTAGAAAAAGGGTTCTGGCTCACCTTTCTCTTTCTACACGACGACGAGGATTCAGCGATTACTATTCTTCTTCCTATCTTCCTGGGGGTGTTGATGACATCAGTTGTTCGGAAACCCGTTGGGACGAAGGGGACTTCGACACTCACAGTGTGGTCCAAGTCGGTGGCGACCCGCACCTCCACGGCATGCGAGCGACTCCTTTATGGTCGTGGGGTGGACGAGGGGTGGACGAGGGGCTGCGGCGGCTCGATGGAGTCACCAATGCGGATGACAGAGTTCGCGAGAAGCGACCAGATGCGTCGCGCGGCTAACTGCGAGAGGTGTGCATGCGTCGGGCCATCCTCACAATGCAGGTGGGTGAGATGGTGGTGGCGGAGATGTGAAGGGTGGAAGTTATAGGCGGCGAAGGAGGAAGAAAGCGCGTGACTATTTTGTGATGTGAAATGGCAAGGCGGCAAAAATGCAACTTGGGGGCGAGACGGTTGGGCGCATTTGGGACAAATGGGCCACACTGCACGGCTTGATTGGCATGGCTACATCTCAATTTTTTGTTTAGCCACTCAAAAATCGTTCGATACGAAAGTTATTTGTTATCTCCAGGAACACATTTCTCTTAATTGGTGGCATTCCAAATTTTGAGTTGAAGATGCCCAAAATCTTGGTCAGATCCAGTTGGAACAGTTTCACCGGGACGTGAATTCTGCCGTTTTGTGGATGCGTTCCCGGCCAAACCATCATTCAAACCCTATGTCGCCCTTTGCAAAATTGTAGTCCTTCAATCCACCGACAACTTTTATTTTGCGTAGTTATTGGCAAAATAATGTATACATTTATAGATTGCTAAATTGTTCTCAAAATCTCGATGGTATTTCTTCAATCACATTGGAAAATTTTCAGGTATCTTATGGAAACCATAAACTTGTGTTCCTCAACAATTTTTTCATATTGTCATATAAAAACATCGTAGCATTCCTTACACTAATTTGCACATATACTTGCACAACATAAAGTAGTAGCAAAGTACTTGACTACATCACTGCATT
The DNA here is from genome assembly GCA_036936925.1 of Cenchrus fungigraminus. Taxonomy (NCBI): domain Eukaryota; kingdom Viridiplantae; phylum Streptophyta; class Magnoliopsida; order Poales; family Poaceae; genus Cenchrus; species Cenchrus fungigraminus. Next base: position 29,359,651 of record CM072775.1, read on the forward strand.
GCATACAAACATTGTTCTAGGTAGCACATTACTAAACATAGTTTAAGAAGTCAAAGTACTCTACATCACTGCATTTCATTGTTCCTAAGCTAGCACAAATTATTTAAAGCAGAGGCAGGGGCTCTTCACCATGTTCCGTTTGATAGCTCTGCGAAACTGCTCCGCTAGGCTTCGTACGTGACATTTTAGGATGGGGTTAGTAACTAAAAAGGAAATGATAAAGTCGAAAAAGCATCAAATAATCTTATCGTATTATCTGATTGCCAAAAACAGAATCAAGATCGAAAGGGACAGTGATGTAAAACATGAAGGTTAGGATCATCACCTCAGTAGCAGATGGAATTGGATCAGTGGTCTCCTCATCATCACTCTCACTAGTTATCACCATCCTACAGAACATCTTGTCGAACTCAACTGCATACTTGTGTTCGGGGGCCTTAATTCCAAACGAAACACAACATTCAAAATAACGACCAAAATTACTAACTAGCAAATCCAAACTAGAGCCTGGATCATCGAACCACATGTCATACGAAACCCCCACTAGAACTAGCACAATAACAAAAAAAACCCAAATCCCTATAGCAAACTTACCACATATGCAAATGGATCCTTCCATTTTGGATTGCTTGGATCAGTGAACCACATGCCATACTTGACAAAGATTTTCCTCTCATCCGCCTATCATGAGATCACAAAGTTTAACAAAACTTCACCCAATCAAGAAATTAAGTATGTGTTAACCACTTTGAAATCAGGAACAAGGGCCCTCAGCTCTAAATGATAGTTAAATACTCTAATTATAACAATCTACCATAAATGTTCTCACAAATGCATATATTGAGATTGTAACATGCTTGAAAAAACAAAGTTATCTAGCATATGTGAATGTACATACCAAAAGTGGATCTATATCTAGCATCAGAGAACCTAGCAAAAGTGAATCTTTGTCTACCTTCAGTGAATAATATATACACCTACCAAAAGTGAATCTTTATCTAGCATCAGAGAAGCTAGCAACAGTGAATCTAGCAAAAGTGATTCATTTTCTAGAATGTATTTAATCTTAATGACACAATGTCACTGGATACTATCCTAGTAGGGAAGCATTCTTCCGAACAATGCAATTGAGACTATCATCGACCAAAGCAGTGCTGTGTTCAAAGCAATTAGGAGTTTTGTTTGCCTAAATTCATTTAATCATCTTAGATCAAAGTAGATTAGACCCACATGATACAAATCCCACTAGAGGTAGCACAATAAAAAATCCATAATTTCCTGTACAAACTTACCACATCTGCTTCTGCTTCCTTCCCTTTCCCCTTGCTTGGGCCTATGGTGAATCTGTCATTGCTTGGTGGCAAAGGGGGATCCTCGTGCTTCACATCCTCATCGACCACCATGCGGGGCAGTGAGTAGCTGTGCGAGAAACAGCCTTGCCCGTGGCGGCCTGTAGATGCGCCTAGGGTGGTAGAGAGGTGGCGGGTTGAAAACTGTCCTGGGTTGGTTGAGGTTCCACAGCTTGCTGATGGCCCCGCTGTGGACGAGGGGTGGCAGATTGGAGAAGGAAACAGCGCCTCTGGCCCGCATGTGGACGGAGGCACCGAGGTCAGTAGAGACCGCGAGAAGCGCCTAGCAGCGTCGCGCGCTTGCCTCGTGGAGATGTAGTTGCTCCCCTGACACCCAGCCATCGTCGTTGATTTGCTTCTGATCCTCAAGCAAGCTGTGGCAAGTGCTGGGTCGATGGTGGGGGCGGGCGACCTTGCGCGTGATGATTGGGGGAGAAGAACAGAGCGGAAGGAATTCCTCTATTTGCCTACCTCTGCAGTTGAGTGAATGACATGTGGGCCTAATGTGTCAGCGACTCAACTGCAGATGACAGGGCACGACCGCAGTAGGGGAGGCAACAAATTTATGTTGTCATGTCACGCCCACTGACTAGTCAACGCAATCCGTAACCCAGTTGTAATATAAACTTGTAAATCAAAAATTTAACAAAGTGTTCCGATTTTTCCTTGCACAATTTTCTTTATTTTATTCCGATTCTTGTAAACATAAAAAGGGCCACGCAGATGGATAATTCGAGATTAATAGAAGGTTGCATATATTTTTTCAAACTAACTAAGGTTGCATAATCCGAAATTATAATACATGTAGCAAAAGGACACTCAACCTAATTCTGGTCAGGTCACAAACTGAAGTACTGATCATACAGAAAGCCCCAGCTAACCAAGCTTTTCCGGTGCACATCAGGATTTGAGAAAGTAGACAAGATCGGACAGGGAAGGCACAACCGGGATGTCTTAGTTATTTCTCAGGTGCGACTCCAAGCAGTTGATGAGCAGGAGCCACAACTGAATTCCATTACATATAACACTAAGGTTCACACCACCAAACTAAGTCATACACACTAAATTCCATTGTTTCTAGCTAGCACATTACTAAATGGAGCATAACAAGCAGAGTACTTGACCACATCATTTCATACATACTGAATTCCAGTGTTCTTTATCTAGCATCAGAGAACCTAGGAAAAGGGAATCTTGGTCTAATAGGAGTGCATCTAGCAAAATTGATTATTGGTCTACCATCAGTGAAAGGAGACAATGATTCGCCCCCCGCCCGCGTATCATGAGGTCACAAAGTATAACATTCATTGAATCAAATCAAGATGTTAAGTATGTCGTAACTAATCTGAATTCAGGAACAAGGTGGCCTCAGCACTAAATTATTACTGACTACTCTGATTATAAGAATCTCCCATATATTTTTCCAAACTAAGGTTGCATAATCTGAGATTATAATACTTGTAGCAAAAGGACACTCAACCTAATTCAGGTGAGGTCACAAACCGAGGTACTGATCCTACCAACAGCCCCATCTAACAAAGCTATTACTTGTTTCATCATACAAACTACACAAAAGTAAGAAACAAACTAAACAAAAGCGCTCCAGCTTCCACTTTAGTCCTCGTCAGAGTCCGAGGAATCTGTTTCCTCGCCAGAGTCCAAAAAGTAGTGCTCACCCTTCCAGATCTTCTGCTTGACCTCTGTGCGGATCATAGATGCCATGGCTCCAAGCTGACATTTTAGAAGGGACTCAGTTACATCAAAATCTGAATTCTCATGATCTTGCATTTACAAATATCAAACGAATGCTAAACTTAACATGGTTAGGACATCACCTTGTCGTTATACATAGTTGGTCCATCGTGGTCGTCGTCATCACTCCACAAGTCTATCATCATCGTGACTGAACACTTTTTTGACAGAACTATTTCATACGTTTTGCCTTCAGACTGCATTACAAACAAAACAGGGTCAGAATCAATGGGTTAAGGGCCTGACTGGTTTGGCACCAAAATTGTGGCATGCCAAATTTTTACATTCAAACATGAATTAAAAACAATGAATTAGTTAATGTAGTTGTACAAACAATCTCGATTTGAAAAATTATATACAAGGACTATTCACATGAATAGAATTACTATCCAAAGGTCAAAGCATTTTGAGGTACAGGAAGATCTAAACACGAAACAGGTTTAAAATTCATACCACAGCAAGGACATGTCATTTTTTGCTTACTGTAACGAATTCAAGTTAACTAGATGAATAAATTTATCTACAAACAAGGAACATATCTCATCCAAGGTCGCTGGAAACTCTCTGCAATCTACAAATAACATCCCATCTTCATCTCTATACTTGCCCTCGGTAAAGATGTGGCGTACCTTTTTCTAGAACAAAGCAGTATTTAGAACATGCATCGAGTTATTGAAAAACAAAGAGTGAACAGGAGGGAGGCACGTGTTGGGCTGGAATGTCAGCCTACAGTTTGCTGCTGGGTCAAGAGCCCATTTGATCTCTACTCAAATCAAACCAATGTGACAAAATTGTTTAAAGAGTATGAGAATAAGAAATGTATCTAAAAGTAAAGTTTTGTATCTACAAACTCTCTTTCCTAGAACAAAGCCATATTTAGAAGATGCATTTTAACCACAAATATGAAATCCAATCCAAGAAAACCTGGTGGAATAACCAAAATTCCTACCATTGATCTGACATGGCAACTTCATATATTGATTTCTCTACTAACAAGCTACAATACATCGAAACATTCCTTTCAGAGTTTTTCATATGCATTTAAACTGTAACTATGAAATCCAATCCAAGAAATACCCCTCAATTAATCAGTACAACCCTCATTACACTTTATCTAGTTGCATGTAATCAGTATAGCCCTCATTAATTTAATCCAAAAAAACCCCAAACAAATCCACAAACCTGGAGGAATCAACAAATCCTAAATTTTATCTCACATCTCAGAATCTAAGCTTAAAGAAATAGGGGTCTTGCTCACCTAGTTCCTGCGGCGCGGTGCCGCTCCAGCGACTGCGTCGGCGTGCATTCCTTCCACGACCACCGCTGGGACAGGGTTGAAGTTGAGGGTGGCACCGCCGGGGTCCACTGCTTCCTGGGCCACCACCACGGCAGGGTTGCCGTTGATGTCGGTGCCACCGGGATGCACTACTTCCTGGGCCACCACTGGGATAGGGTCAACGTTGATGTCGGCACCACCCTGTTGGATTGCTTCCTGTGCCACTGCCGTGGCAGGGTTCACGTCGATGTCTGCGTGCGCCTGCTTCTGGGGGGTGATCTTCGTGTGCGGCATCGGGGAAATGCAGTTGGGCGACAAGGATGCAATCGACGATGGGCGGTGAGAAACCTAGGTGGCGGCGATGCGTCCGAAGCTAGAGGGAGGAAGAAAACCACAGCGATTGATGGGACAGTTCCGACGGAGTAGGTGCATAGGTAGTAGTAGGCGGCGAGACTATTTAACTTCTATAGTTTATTCAAGAAAAGTAGGGACACATCAGTTGTTTCCACCTGACAGCAGTTGTCAAATGGAGCCCACCACGAAGGGCCCACACAAAAACCCCACACCAAAGGGACGTGACCCACGAGCGTGTTGCCGATCGACCTCGCGTGTGCTTTTTCGTCTTTGTGTTTGACTTGTGGGTCCCACCTGTTGGCATGTGACAAATTTATTTTTGTATTTTTATTCATAATCAAAACATGAAACATGTTTATATTTCACATATGATGTCCAAATCAGGTTGTTTTTTCCTACATTCTTAGAAAATAATAATGTATCTCAAAGAGTCCAGTGCATTCCATTTCGTGTACTTTGAATAATCCAAAGTTCAAAATTCCAAAATTGATATCTAGAAGCAATAATTTTAAACACTAAACGATGTCAAATGGAAAAGTGATGAATACCAAAGTTTCATAACTCATCAATATGTACAATCTCTATTTAAGTCACATTGTCATTTTCAAAAGTGGTAATAACATGTAGTACAAAATTGACATGTCTCTAACATAGTTTCTTAAACTATGTGAGTGAATCTAGGATGAATGCACAATGTGTACTACCACTTTCTCAAATGAAGAAACGACTTAAATAAAGTTTGTAGATCTTGATGAGTTATGAAAGTTTGGTATTCACCAATTTTTCATTAGAAATCATTTAGTGTTAAAAAATCTTGCTTGTAGTAGTCAATTTTTGAAATCCAAAATTTGGATTATTCAAACTTTGTCACGTGGATGGGGAAATTTCAACTTTTTATCTTTCAATCTAACTCAGATGGGTAAATTAATACATTTCAACTTCTGTGTAGGAGAATATAGGCAAAAAAAGTAGTTCCAATTGGGATTCGAATCTGGAAAACATAGCTTAGGGACAAACACAACTACTATTAGTCTACTACACACTGTTTGGTTTAACTCCTCCATGTTTTTTATACCATGATTTCACGCCTTAATGGGGCACGACCGAACTTGGCACATCAGTCTGCGGCCTGGTCAGCCGTGCATGCCACAATGTCTTGTTGGGTCCCACCTGTCGACGCAGAGATTCATATGTGATCTTGAGTTCTTGATGGACCTCGTAACCTTGTTTCTCTCCTTCATTATCAAAACTTAAAACATGTTTATATTTCACATATGATGTCCAAATCAGGTTGTTTTTTCCTACATTCTTAGAAAATAATAATCTATCTCATGGACTCCAGTGCATCATGTTATGGAGTCTGTTTGAACAATAAAAATTTTCAACTAAAAAATTGACAAGTCCAAGCAAGATTTTTGAACAATAAATGATGTCAAATGGAAACGTGATGAATACTAAAGCTTCATATCTCATCATGATCTACAATATTTATGTAGGTCATTTTTCCATTTTAGAAATTGTGTTACACATATAGTATAATTTTGACAAGTCTCTAACATAGTTTCTTAAACTATTTGAGTGAACGTAGGATTAATGCACAATGTGTATCACCACTATCTCAAATGGAAAGACACCTTAAATAAAGTTCGTAGATCTTGATGGGTTCTACAACTTTGCAGAATTATAGGACCCACAAGTGTTTGCAAAATGTGTATTTTTAATAGCACATTAAATTTAAAAAAATAAAAAACATGGTGGAGACAGGGTTCGAACCTATATCTCTAAAATGAAAATGGTGGGTCGATGGTGGGGGCGGGTGACCTTGCGCGTGATGATTTGAGGGAGAAGAACAGGGCGGAAGGAATTCCTCTATATGTCTACCTCTGCAGCTGAGTGAATGACATGTAGGCCTCATGCGTCAATGACTCAACTGCAGAGGATAGGGCAGGGCCGCAGTAGGGGAGGCAACTTTTTGTTTCCATGTGACGCCCGCTGACCAATCTATATTCCGCAATATTTGTCGAACTTCGGTGGTATGCATAAAAAAGAACATGTTTTTAAAACATAAGTTGCCTTCTGCTAGCTCATGTGCACATGTGGGACCCATCATGAGTAAGTGACACAATTGAAATTCACAAATGGGCAACAATACTGGACCACTCTAGTAGAATTCCATTTTCACTCAAAAATGACGATAGAATTATGACAGTCAATAGCACATGCATTCACTAGCAACTTCACAAGGGTCATTACACAAAAGGATTTGGCAATTCATCAAATGTACATGGTCATTAGTTCATTATACTCAAAACCATGGTTCCTACTTGGTGATTACACAAAAGCTAAAACATGGCTCCTAGCTACTTGTTGAAGGTGACTCCTATCCTACGGGCAGAAATAAGTCTAGTGCTAGATCGCCACGCGAAGGTCCTCCACCATAGCCTTGATCCGAAAGTTCAGCTCATACTTCACCTCCGGTGCACCTCCCTGAATTGGATAATCCAGACATGAATTACTACTAAATTTTATAATAATTGAAATGAATGAACAACAGGGATAGATATTAGCAGCAAATGTAATGTATAGACATATATGGATGCTACAAACTTTCCAAAAACAGATATATTATAGTTTGCATTCTAGCTAGCACTGAGTGCCTAACATTGAATATGAAATTTATAGTAAATGTAGTTGTCCGGCGGCGACATTTGCATGATTGTTGACGGTTAAACACGTGTCGCGTTTCGATCTGCAAGCGTACGGATCACGTGTTGCCTTCTTCACTCGGGGATGACCCAAGATATCGAACTGTGGATTAGAAGCAAACTACTTAGGGTTTACCATCTAATCTAATGAACTAACCTACATGAAGCGTTGATCACGTAATGATTTAACATACAATCATGAAAGGGTGTATGGATCGCATTCACTAGTCATAAACATACACGTCCCAAGGTAACCCTAGCCTATCGTCTTCTAGTCGTAGCTCCGGCCAAGAAGAGAAACCAATCTAATCTCATGCTAAGATAAGGAGTAAACCCTTACACGTTTGCTTGGCGCTTTCCCTTCCCTCGTACTGTCACTACGCGAAGGTATACACCACCGAACGACTATACGTCCGTGCACCACTATGATGTATCCGCAAGATATAGAGTAACTACCAAGATTACATCTATCCTACTAAGGGCATATGCTAGCTAAAACATATGAATAAGCATGCATCGAAGTAGATCAAAGTAAGGGAAAGATATGATATATATCACCATCGAATGTTGAATGTACAATTGCCTTGATGAATTCAAGGCATGGCTCCAGAACTCCACCATGGCTTCACCATGCAGGGCAAACTATGGCGGCTAGGGCATAGCCTAGGCCATCTCCTAGGCGACTCGAGGACTTGCGGCGGCCGTCGGCTCCCTTTGGCGCGCCTCCTTTGATTTGGCGGCTCTCTGATGAATGGATGAATGGATTTGACGGCCGTCAGAGGCAGGGGATATAAATACACCGAGGAGCATCTAGGTTAAAGGGGGGCACGAATCGGCACAAAAAGGTGGTGGGTCGGCCGGCCTAAGCCCCGTTTTGCTCCCCGACGTTTCTCGTGTGTTCTTGAATATTTTCTGAACTTCATGTCGGTCCTTGACGTCATTTTCCCCGCGGTGTGGATAAGGGTACTTGGCGCGCGAACTCCTACATCTTCTGTCTAGGTCCTCGGAGTTTCACAGCTTCATGCTTCGGTCCTCGGGTCATTTGGAGTCATGTTCACTTCGTGTCTTGACTTGTGCTGGGCTTCGTGATCTTCTCATAAAGTGCTCGATGAACTTTACACGGAACTCCTCATTTAGGCGCTGAAATCCTATGTAAACATCATACTCCGAAAACCACATGCGAGTGCAAACTTGTTATATCAAGGGGGTTAGTACCATTAGATAGGACATCAAATCAGTGCCAATGTTGACGGTAAACTCATAGCTAGGTGTACCAAATTTGACCGTCAACATACCCCCATGCTTAAACCTTGCTCGTCCTCGAGCAAGCCCAAGATCTTTGCTTAACTTGGAAATTAGCATTACCCTTCAACGTCTTCCCTGCACTTAGTTATACACAACAAGACATATTGCTCTCTCAAGTATTTAGCATTAAGGTTCAAGTTTTGACCGACCACATCATCATGGAAGATAGACTAGCATTAAAGAACATGCCACAATCGAACAAATATAGTGCTCTCAAACTTAAGGAAACTTCAAACCTTTATCTTGTTGCATCGTGAAGAGTTTTCAAAAAGGTGCATATCTAACATAGCGAGATCCTCTTGCAAAAGCTCATGCAAACACTCATCTCATCAAGTCACTCAAACCTATACTAGATTATTCTCAACCTATTCTACTCATATATGAATGTGGAAAGCTTATGTGGAGCTTGGTAGGTAAAAACAAACCTAGCAAAACATTATACTTGAAATATTATCGAACTAGGAGAGAGATCTATTAGAATTACCGAGACTAGTCAAAAAGGCCATGGAAAAATAATGTTGAAGAGGGAGAGGGATGGAACACACACATTTTGATAAGTGGACATGTGCAAGTGGCAAGTGGATGATCCCAAGACACAAATGAAGTCCTTGTTATCGGATTGCACATGGTTGGAAACTTGAGTACGGAACTTGATCTTGAAGCACCTCTAGAAAATTCAAATGAAGCTAGAGAACCGGGGAGCTTTATTATCATTATTTTTGTCACACTCTTCTTTTTTTCTCTTTTTTTTCTATTTTCTTTTTCTTTCTTTCTTTCTTTCTTTCTTCTTTTTTTCATTCACTTTTTTACTCCCCTAAACTCTAGACAACTGTTGGTATTTCTTAACGTCACCACTATGGCGCCGAGTTAGCATGAGCATGTAAGAATCACCCGGGTATACTGACGGGTGCGAACGAATCCGCAAGTGCACGGATACACCGTTGTAGCACTTCACCTCAGGAGTATTCCCAAGGGTATCGAATCCAAGGAACAGTATGGGGGACTCTACGAGTGACTATCCAAGGGCACACAATCCCTGCTGAGGTAGGTAAGTGATATGAAGTCTCCTGTAGGTTCTCGACTCTAGAGAGGAACAAGCTCGGATAAGAATCTCGCTTCGGACACCGGCCCCTCCTGGCTATAATAGTTGGTTCACGGCAAATGGTTGCCTACACGCTGTATCCGAACGTGGGGGATTTCAGAGGGTCCAACGGCTGTCACTACCGCGGCCTACCCCAAGACAAACCGTGGGATACAGGGCATTCGAAGGATAACTAGCAGTCTAGACACCACGTCTACACCGCCGACTACTACTATAGCACGGCTATGTCTGACGTCCCGTAGAAACACTATAGCACTCCGTATAAATACGAAGTGACGAACCCGCGAGGTTGAGCTAGACCGTACTCGTCATTGAATCGATTCACGCAAGGAGATATGATTGATACTTGATCTAAATCAGATATGCATGAGCTTCAATATATATTCTAATAGACGGGCAACCACACAAATGGAATGCAAACTTATGCGCTTATAACAAAAGATCAAGGGTCGTGTTCATGAAGAACACGAGCCTCTAACTTATGAACGAACGCAAAAGTATGAATAACTCGCTCGTCAACTAGATCGAGGAAGCACGTTCATGAAGAACGCGAGCCTCTAAATGATGAACGAATGAAGAACTCAAGAACAATTCACTCATGCATGAGAGCCACTTTAATTGGAAAATACTGAAATACTCACTTTAGTCTGGATGAAGAACAGCATCGCACACGAGGTACAAGGGGACGATGGATGATGAACGGATCATCACCACCTCACCTCTACTCAACCACACACTCCTCTCTACCTAGCACCACCTAGTCTAGATCCTCCACACACACACACTCATGGTGGGATGAGGTTTCACCTCCACCAAGAGAGAATGAGAGAGGGAGAAAGAGGCAAAGGTGAGAAATTGCTTCAAGTGTGTTCATCCTCTTCTTACCCCCCTTCTCTCCTATTTATAGGCTTGAGCAATCGGCGTGGGAGCACCCAAACACCCCGGGGATAGCTTCTAGGACCAATGACCGAGCACCACGTGGAAGCACCTGAGTGGGCGCCTCAAGGTCGGTTCGGCCGACCCCACAGGTCGGCCGACCCCCTGTGGTCCCCACTCAGGGTGTGCTTTCTCCTGGTGGCTGTCTTGTGGGTCCTGAGGTCGGTTCCCGGTGTCCACGTGATTTGGAGGCGGTTTAGGCGCTCTGGTGGGCAATGGGATCCATGTGATGCCTGCATGGCGGCTTCTGATTCGCCGAGGCTTCCTCCCTTGGATTAGTGATGTCATGGATCCAGGGGATGCTTGCTTGCAACCCCTCATTGGCTGAGCCTGACTTGCTAGGATCATGAGGGTGTCTTTTCTCTCTATTTCTTATGCTAAACACCTGCATTCAACTTAGCATGGCCACTTGTGGAAATTGTTTGTTTGAACTCCTATTCTAATGTGGATGCATAGTTCTTATGATAAAATGCAGGGTTTGACAGCCTTAAATTAGGTACTTAACAGCTGTCAACAACTCCCCCACACTTGCCCTTTGCTCGTCCTGAGCGAAGGGGAAGATCATATGGATTTAAACCAAAGGTATAAGACAAGCATAGGAGTTATTCCAAGTCATACGTTGCTCTTGTGAACTCTATGGCTTGGCTACAATGCCATCTTGGGTAGTTGATAAGGGGAATGACCATGAATCCAGTTTCTTAAGCACCCGTTGGTCAGCACTTGGGGTTTTCTTAATAATTTTTAAAAGAAAATTCTGCTCTGCCCTCCTTCTTTGATTCTCTCGGATCGCTCAATGTGTATATGTCCTCACCAAGGCATTAGATTGCCTTTCTTCACCCTACTTCTAATGATGGATATATTTGGAGCTCAGGGTAGGATAAAGGTAAAGCATACTTGTATCACATGTATTGCAAAGTCAAAAACTAGATCCACAGAGAAAATCAAATCATACAATCAGATCAAGATGTGCACGCGTATGGGTATGGTGAGTATGGTAAGGTGGATACTAGGCCCGAAGTGGGTGCTAGATATTACCATACATATATGATGAATGTTGGTAAATGGTAAGGTGGACACTAGCCCCGGAATGGACACTAGTTATTACCATCTAAGTTAAGGAACTCCTTTTTGCATAATTCTCCCTCTTGTATAAAAAAATCTTTTGAGAACATGGCTATCTCTATATATTATTGTAACATCCCTGATGTTTATGTGCATAATCACATGTTCAAGTTGCTAATCATGATCACAAGTTGCTAACTATAGTTACAAGTTGCTAATTGTGGTCAACTCTTAAAGCTAAACCCTAAGCACCATGGTCAAACCTAGTCAAAGGGGTCAAAACCCTATGCTCTTATGACCTTGTTTTGGTGTGTCAAATAGATCTCAAAATTTTTCTTAAGTACTCAAAAATCTACCAAACTAAAAGTTGCTCAGAATATGATGGGACACATTTCATCTAATTAGTGGCATTTCAAATTTTGAGTGGAAATGCTTCAAAAACTGGTTTGAAGTGCAGATGGCACTGTTGCCGGCGCTGAGAAAAACCCTGAGTTCAAGCAAGTTTTCTGCCAAATCCTTTGATCCAATCACCGGTCAACCTTTGCAAAAGTTCTAGAGCTATACCTCATCTACAACTCTTACATTGGTCGATTTTGAACTTGTATTCAAAATTCAATTGTTTGAGCTGGTCAAACCTACCTAAACTGAATTGGATTTGGACCCCGAGCGCCAGAGCGTGCGTCCTCGCGTCACACCGCGCCCCGGCGTCTGCGCCCTCATGTGCGCGCCCGCCCATACACTGGTGCCAGTGGGCCCCACCTGAACCCCGTGAATGTTTAGTCCGACGTGGCGTCGTAGGGACAGCTGGCAAGTCCCCGAGGCACCCGCGCCGTCGTCTCGCCGTGAAGGCCGTCGACACGCGCCGCCGCCAGCGCCGCCGCGCAGACACGCCCCGCCTGTGCAGCTGGCCGTCCAAGTCACGTTGCCGTACTTTTGTCCTCTTCCTCCTATCGCAGAACCTTGCTTGCTCAAGCACTCGAGCGCCCTACGCCGGCTAGCCGCGCACGCGCCGCTCCGCCGTGCTGCCATGGCGCCGCGCCCGTGATGCCCTGGCCAGCTGGCCCGCGAGGTGGCGTCCATGCAGCTCGAGCAGCACAGCACACCCCCTTGCCTCCGCCTGTGTATAAATTGAAGGCCCAGGCGTGCTCACGCGGGAATCCCTACTCTGCCGATCCGCCATTGTTGTCCCCACGACGAGCTCCACCCCTGCCCCTTCCCGTCCACCACACATGGCCCCTGCATATCACCTGTGACCCAGTGAAGCTCCTTGAGCACGCGCATTGGCCGGAAAAGCTGCACGTTCGCCGGCATTGCGGCCGCTGCGGCTGCTCTGCCCCGACCTCGCCGCCGGCCATCACCGGAGCCTTCCCCGACCGAGCCGCCGCCTCCAATCAGCTCAGGGTGAGTACACACGCACACCCCGCCGCTCACACGGCCAGGTCCGGTAGCCCCTCGCTGCCGGCGAGAGCCCCTGCGCCGCCGAGGGCCGATCTGTGAAGATCGAGTTCTTGCTAGGGTCTTTTGTGCAAAAGTCTAGGGGGTTAAGTGTAAAAAGATTCTTCAGTTTTTGTTTAAATATCTTGTGGCTTAGAAAATTCATAGCAAATCGAATAAAAATCAGAAAAATACAAACTCAACTGTTCTGTGATCTTTGTGAACAGAAGCAACTATTCTAGAAAGGAAGTTTGTAAATTTCTTTGTAGATTTTGAATAAATTTGAAATGATCAGTTTGGCTAGATTTGAAATAATTTAAAATCTATAGCTGATTTGCATGTGAATTTTGGATATGTTGCTAGTATGGCCATTCTTGATCCTGTGTAGAAAAATGGCATATAGATCTATTATAGTTTTGCAGATATGAATTTCTTTTGATACATGGCAGTATATATGTTCCTGTTTAGTATTTAAATTCTGTTTCATAAACAAGGGTTGATATTTTTGCAGTAGCATTAGTATGACTAGATGTACCCATGATAAATAGATGGATAGCTTTTGACGTGTTTAAATAGTTCAAATTAATTTATGACAGATATGAATGAGCTTCAATATATTCTAATAGACATGCAACCACACAAACGGAATGCAAACTTATGCGCTTATAACAGAAGATCAAGGGTCGTGTTCGTGAAGAACACGAGCCTCTAACTTATGAACGAACGCAAAAGTATGAATAACTCGCTCATCAACTAGATCGAGGAAGCACATTCATGAAGAACGCGAGCCTCTAAATGATGAACGAACGAAGAACTCAAGAACAATTCACTCATGCATGAGAGCCACTTTAGTCTAATTGGAAAATACTGAAATACTCACTTTAGTCTAGATGAAGAACAACATCACTCACGAGGTACAAGGGGACGATGGATGATGAACGGATCATCACCACCTCACCTCTACTCATCCACACACTCCCCTCTACCTAGCACCACCTAGTCTAGATCCTCCACACACACACACTCATGGTGGGATGAGGTTTCACCTCCACCAAGAGAGAATGAGAGAGGGAGAAAGAGGTAAAGGTGAGAAATTGCTTCAAGTGTGTTCATCCTCTTCTTACCCCCCCTCCTCTCCTATTTATAGGCTTGAGCAACCGGCGTGGGAGCACCCAAACACCCCGGGGATAGCTTCTAGGACCAATGACCGAGCACCACGTGGAAGCACCTGAGTGGGCGCCTCAAGGTCGGTTCGGCCAACCCCACAGGTCGGCCGACCCCTTGTGGGCCCCACTTGGGGTGTGCTTTCTCCTGGTGGCTGTCCTATGGGTCCTGAGGTCGGTTCCCGGTGTCCACGTGATTTGGAGGCGGTTTAGGCGCTCTGGTGGGCCATGGGATCCATGTGTTGCCTGCATGGCGGCTTCTGATTCGCCGAGGCTTCCTCCCTTGGATTAGTGACGTCATGGATCCAGGGGATGCTTGCATGCAACCCCTCATTGGCTGAGCCTGACTTGCTAGGATCATGAGGGTGTCTTTTCTCTCTATTTCTTATGCTAAACACCTGCATTCAACTTAGCATGGCCACTTGTGGAATTTGTTAGTTTAAACTCCTATTCTAATGTGGATGCATCGTTCTTATGATAAAATGCAGGGTTTGACGGCCTTAAATTAGGTACTTAACAGCCATCAACAACAACATGGTACCTTCTTAGCGGCTCCCCCAATGCTTGGACACTTGCTCGTCCTCGAGAAAACGGGGGGTTATATATACTTTTTCTTGCTAAGATAGGTACAAAAAATTTCATATCTCATCTGGAAAATACTTGAAATCTTCTAGGACTTCTCCACGCAAAATCTGAAATTTTTTTCTTGCGTCATCTTGGAGGTCTCCAAAAATAAATCCAATTTGTAGTGCTTTGACTCCTTCAGATTTTCCTCAAAATAACAATCCATACTCAAGTATTGGGTTGTGGACAAGGAGTTTATCACAAAAAGATGTTTTGCATTTAGGGTGGATGCCCAGCAAGGTTTGTGAAATTCCCAGTGTAGAAAGTCACAATGCATGGACAAGAATGGCTAGCATGAAAAAGATACACAAAGGAATGACCAGCTTCTTAGTCTCGTACCACATAAATCAATCCTAATCAAACTCATCAACATATAGGTTAGCAAACTAAGGGTTACATCATGAAAGTACTTGTATGTGTATAGGCTTTGGTAGGTAGAACTTTGCAACAGGTTTACATATGTAGATAGCATACGAATTTTAAATAAAACAAGTGCACAGCATAGGTCATCGGTAAATTTAAATCAAAGAACAAGATAGAGCATGTGGGTCTAAAAATTAGTCATTTAACCTCCACAAATGGAAGAGCCAGTATTTAATCAAATTATGTTCCTTTGGGAGAGAGCAAATAGTCATGTCATATTAAACATTGTGTAGGTAAAACAAAGCGGCAACTTCTATCACTTTTCCATAAGCAAAACCATAAAAGATATCATCGTGGTGAGCTCAAATTAACAGTGATCATGATTTATTGAAAAATAAAACTAAAAACCTAGGTTGTCCTCCTAGTAGCCATGTTATTGATTGAGAGGTAAATACAAAGGTTGTTTATGGTTGAAAGCATATATGTGCAAGCATTTAGAAGGAGATGAACAAAGATGAAGTTAAGGGTGAGTTACCATCCTTTTTGATGCTCGTAGTGAAGTGCAGCGTGGCCTCCCCCATGATTAACCATTGTGCTTAGCATGGAAAAAGAAAGATCAGCATCTTGTGGTGAAGGTGATCCTTGTACTCTAGGCGGCCTTTCCCATTTCGTCCCTCAAATCCTCCCCCATGCTTAGCATGTTGCTAAGTGTGGAAGAACTTGAATCGCTAGTAATTCTTGAAGTCCTATTGCCATGTGTTTGAAAATCATCTTCACACTTCTTTGCCTTTGTTGCTCAGTTGTCCTTCAACTTCTTCTTATTATCATCAAGCCATGGATCCAATCCTTCATCATACCATCATCACCTACTTCCTAGTCGTTCTTGTCGCTGCCTCATCTTCCACAGATTTTCTTCTACTTCCAGGACAGAAAATGTACTGAAACACCCCCTCCAAATTGAAGTTCATGAAATTATCTTTCCAACAAGCCATCATTTGCTTGAAACGGGTTCCGAACAAGAGAGTTGTGCCCTTTTTACTCCGGCGATGGATGTGTCCGCAATTTTCAGAATGCGCAGCACCCAATGTTTATGTTATATCTTCTTGTGTGGGTCTCAAAATTGAGGATCCTTGATGCATTGGAAAGAGGGTTTGAAGGAGCTTCTGAATATTAACTTTCTTCCATTGTACATCTCTGAACACGTGCTCAAACCTTGATGGAAACAACGACTTCCCTCTCAAGCCTTGTAGATGACTAACGATCTTGATTGCAATTGGTCAACGACTCATGGGAATACTTCGCCATGCCTGCAAAACAATTCAAATGCACATTCTACCCCCGGGTGATGGTCGGGAGTAGAAACAATTACCAACAAACCAAAGACATCCCCAAGATCTCAACTTGTGGCATAGATAGCCTAGTGAAAGAAAAATTAAAAGCCTAATGGGTGTGCATGTGTGCAAGTGTGCATGCAAATGAGAGGATGGCATATGTACAAAGACAATGTTTACACCTAGTTCTAAGCACCATGCTTACAACTAAGTTGCTGAACTTTTCATACCTAAGGTCTTATAAACCAAGGTTAAAACACCATGTCTATCCCAAGATCGAAAATTCCATATAGCATACGAAAAACTAAAAGCGCATTGCAAAGCTTATAGACCAACTGATGCAACATGTTAGCAAGGTTTACAAAACTGAATGATGGTGGTCTCCAATCATCTCTAAACACCATGTTAACACAAGATTGCAAAGGAAAACACTGTACCAAGCATTTAACATAAACATAAAAGCATTCATCATAAAGTTACACGAAAAGACTTAGCTAACAAAAGGTGGATGATGACAATGAGATGGATGTAACATGCAAGGGGTTAGCAAACAAGAAGTTGGTAAGGTTTGAAAATGACTTTCGATGTGGTCTACAAAAAGCAAAGGAAAATGCTTGGCCTCCATATACGAAGTAAGCTTTGTCAACAAGAAAATCACCCATCGAAAAGAGTCACTCAACCAAACTAATAAGCTTTAAGGGTAGGTTATCATATGCTATATTTTTGGCTCAAATAAAAATTTTGAAGAGAAAGAGACAAGTTTAGAAATTCTATCAAAGGTATGCAAGAGTCTTTTTATGAAAAACAAACCTATGGTTTTAGGATGACTAAAGGTGTGAAAGGTTTTCCTACGGATTTTGTAGAGAGGCTAGTCAAATTTTTTAGTTAGAACAAGGGATAGGAGTAGACTTGGCCACAAGTTGACCCCTACCTTGTTGGCTATGGCTTTTTGTAGGGGTTATAGGAAGACTTAGGTTGGTTGGACAAAATGTTAGATCAAAACAAAACATGCAATGCAATGCAACATGGATGAACAAAATGACATGACATGATATGGTGGTGATCTAAACCGAAATGAAAGTTAGTCCAAGATAAGTAGCCACAAGTTTAGAATCAAAGAGGTTGTGTCATCCTTCATATTTCTCTCTAAAAAGACAAAAAGAAAAGGACCCTTAAACACTAATAGGCACAAAAAAGGGTCTATAGGTTTGCCAAAATCAAGTAGCAAAGTGCTCCCTCAATATCTATTAAAGCATACAACATGTGGTTGTGATATTTATTAGAGCAATGGTACAATGTTACTTGAAGTTTTGAAATAAAGAGCACAATATAGACCGTCATCTTAATATATATAAAGGAAAAGATCGGGTTGCCTCCTGCAAAGCACTTCATTTAAAGTCACAGAGCTCGACTTTCTCACGTACCTTTTTATTGTTGTGAAGCCATGGTTCTTTGTGCGAGAATCCAAAGTATCCATGCGGCTTGATGTTGCCCTTTGGAAATCCGTCGTGGTTCGCTTCCAACATCATCATTTGTTGAGTGGTTCCCCTTATTTCTTCATTTATCCATGCTCTGGAGGATTTTGTTTGTATCCTTAGCTCCTGAATTTGATCATGTATGCGTCGTGGAACCGTTTCCCCACCTTCTATTTATTTTCATCATGTCCATCTCCTCTATCTTGTTGTCATCGCCTTAGTGCTGCCTCTTCTTCGTGGATTTACCCCTGCATCCAGAAAAGAACATAAACCAAAATATAGTTTTATTGAAAAAATAAAATTACCTTTCCAACGAGTACTCATTCATCTTAATCGGAGTCCAAATGAGGGAGCTATGGCCATTTTATTTCTGCTCTTGCATGCTGTCCAGAAAATTCCAGAACGTGCAACCTTCGATGATTCGGCCATATCCGCTTGTAGGAACCGCCGATTACCTTACCGCTTGATTCATTGCAATGTAGACTTCAAGGATCTTCTGAAAATCCAAATATATCTAATGTTTTCTGCTGAGGTTCTTGCAAAACTTGATGACATCATCGTCTTCTTGTCGATCGATCCGGAGATGTTCGAGTGATCTTTATCTTGTGGTCTTTTAGGGCACCATGCCACGCATCCTTTGGCTTCAAAACTCATTACCATCGCTGCATGAGCATGATGGCAATGGGATCCTTCTCTATTGTGCTTGACATGGTCATTTTATAAACCTATAGCTTGGACACACAAAACTCCAAAAGACATTAGTCTTAAAAACTTAATTGACACATAGGCATACCTTGTTCGTCTTCATTTGTTTTGGGTGCAGGGCTCGATAGCGGATGTTGGGCCACTAACATAAGTTAGCACCTACCACTAAAGAGCAAATCTTTGCGTAGCCATCAACTTGGTTGAGCGAGGTTGGCCTTGTCGAACTCCGAATGTTGAAAACTTCTCGATCGCTTTGTGTCTAGGGTTTTACTTGCATTCAAGGACACAAACAAGAAACACAGGATATATGTGATAACGAAATTAGGGTTAGTCAAATAGATAGATAGATTGCCCTAGGGTTCGAGTTCCAATCCCCGGCAACGGTGCCAGAAAAAGGGCTTGTTGACAGTTGAAACACGTGTCGTGTTTCAATCCGCAAGCGTACGGATCACGTGTTGCCTTCTTCACTCTTGGATGACCCAAGATATTGAACTGTGCATCAGAAGCTAACTACCTAGGGTTTACCATCTAATTATTGAACTAACCTACATGAAACATTGGTCGCGTAAAGATTTAACATACAAACTTTGAAAGGGTGTATGGATCGCATTCACTAGCCATAAAGATACACGACCCAAGGTAACCCTAGCCTACCGTCTTCTAGTTGCAGCTCCGACCAAGATGAGAAACCAATCTAATCTCATGCTAAGATAAGGAGTAAACCCTTACACGTTTGGTCGGTGCTTTCCCTTCCCTCATACTGTCACTACGCGAAGGTATACACCACCGAACGACTATACGTTCGTGCACCACTATGATGTATTCGCAAGATATAGAGTAACCAGCAAGATTACGTCTAATCCTACTAAAGCCATATGCTAGCTAAAACATATGAATAAGCATGCATTGAAGTAGATCAAAGTAAGGAAAAGATATGATTTATATCACCATCGAATGTTGAATGTACAATTGCCTTGATGAATTCAAGGCAAGGCTCCAGAACTCCACCATGGCTTCACCATGCAGGGCCAACAATGGTGGCTAAGGCATGACCTAGGCCATCTCCTAGGCGACTCAAGGACTTGCGGTGGCCGTCGGCTCCCTTCGGTGTGTCTCATTCGACTTGGCGGCTCTCTGTTGAATGGATGAATGGATGTGGCGGCGGCGGAGGCAGGGGATATAAATACACTGAGGAGCATCTAGGTCAAAGGGGGGCACGAATCGACATGAAAAGGGGGTGGGCCGGCTGGCCTGGGCTGGCCAGCCTAGGCCTAATTCGGCCCCGTTTTGCTCCCCGACACTTCTCGTGTCTTCTCGAATATTTGTCGAACTTCATGTGGGTCCTTGACGTCGTTTTCCTCACGGTTTGGATAAGGTACTTGGCGCGCGAACTCCCGTATCTTCTGCCTAGGTCCTCGGAGTTTCACAGCTTCATGCTTCGATCCTTGGGTCGTTTGGAGTTATGTTCACTTCGTGTCTTGACTTGTGCCGGGCTTCATGATCTTCTCATAAAGTGCTCGATGAACTTTACCCGGAAGTCCTCATTTAGGCGCTTAAATGCTGCGTGAACAACATACTCCAAAAACCACATGCGGTTGCAAACTTGTTATATCAAGGGGGTTAGTACCATTAGTTAGTATATCAAATCAGTGCCAATGTTGACAGTAAACTCATCGCTAGGTGTACCAAATTTGACTGTCAACAATGATATGGAGCTAAACTGTGATCTCAATTTATGCTACATAGTTCCACACTGAACACATGCAGAGAAAGAAATCAAACATGTCTTTTCTCGTCCATCTTGTCTGCAAGAAATTCATCGTAAATATATTACCAATCACACAGTTTTTACCTCACAAAGGTGTTTTTGTCCAACGCTTCCCTGACCTCGTAGAAGAACTAGTGACACTCGTAGTGGATCCTACACTCCTCGCTACAGAACCTAAGCCACAAGTTCCAAGCATGCCATCCTGTGTGCTCACCACACCTGCGATCTACACACTGATGATCGTCGTGGCGAGGCACGGGCGTCGGCACACAAACCGCCAACAGTGTCAAGTCCCACAGCGCCGACATGATCTGTGAGCGGTGTTTCGTACAAGTATTATTGTTACAAGGAAGCGCCGGCGCCCCTGCTTCGGGTCCCTCGACCAAGCGCAGGAGTTGTCGGGCCTCGTCACCGACCCCATCACCGCTGTTGGGCCCATAGAGCAAGAGGCCGTGGACGTAAATCGCAACATTGTGCCCCGCCTCCGCAGCGCGCCTTAGCGGGTCGAGGCACAACATGATTGCGCCGTGCTGATTCTCGAAGACGAGGCACATCCCACTATGGAAGACCGCCTCCGGGTTGCCGATGGTGGCCAGTCCGGTGATGAGCATCACGTGATATTCCGGGCTGAAGTAGAATCGATGGCGCAGGACACGACGCAGGGGTAGGCGTCGGCCGACCTCAGCGGTGCTGCACACCTTGCACAATGCCTTGGGGGATGTGAAATTTTTTTGGACGAAAACGTGTTGAGTTTTCCCTCCTGCGTGCTGCCACATATTTTGTTGGCCGAGATTCAACTATTTAGATTTCAAATTTCAATAGTTGAGAAATTGACATATTTATTTGGCGTAATAAATGATGTCAAACGAAAGAGTCAGGAATAATAAAATTATTTATTGCACACAAATTTTGGACGTACTAGTTCAATATACATGTAACGAATGGAAGCCCTAATTATGAGACAAACTGTCGTCGTCATGCTCGTCTGAAATGGCTGGAGCAACCACTACTCCATCACCAATGTAGGTTTCATCACCATCGTCATCGTCTTCAGGTATGTCTGTGTGATCTGGTTCAGGCATGGGCGTAGCACGAGCAAGAACAGAAGCATCAACACTTGTCCCTTCCACACGTTCCCTCCTCCAAGTTGACAAATCCTCATGGTGGTCCTCCTCCGAAATATATCCCTCTGCCATTGAACCCTCTGGGCATGCCTTGTTAATCACATATCATTTGAGGGATCGTAGGTACCTCTAAGACTAGTCCTTGTGACAATAAGGACAAGCAAAGCTCCATTTGGTGCTCCAGCCAGATGACATCGCGTAAGCAGGAAAGTCGATTATTGCCCAAAGTCGTTCATTGTCCAAGCCAAGTTCTCAGACCACCTTTCGAACTTTATCCAGGGTATCCGGGAGACAATGCCCTTTAGGCAACGGAAGAGAGATTAAGAACAGTATTTGCTCATGTGCAGCATTGCTTAAACCACACATGCACTTGATCTGATATAGACAGACAATGAAAGAAACCTTTGAACAATCCTTGCAACTAGGGTACAACTCTATCCTTGCTTCTTCGATGAATTTGAAAATTTTGCTAGCTGCCTAATTTGGCTCCTCCTCATCATTGTTACCATCTCTAATTCGATCATGTATGGCACCACTAATCAGAGAGGAAAAAAATAGTGGTGACCTCCCGATCGTCATGATCAGCACCACCTTCATCTTCATCGAGATCATCCACAACATTAGGTTCAGCAGCACGATTAGGATGTTCTTGTTGCTTTTTCATGATGAAATTCTTGTCAAACCCTTTCGTAACCAAGTGATGTTCAACTTCTTCTTTACCACGATATCTCATGCAATGACATTTATCACATGGACATTCCCCAAACTCTCCTTCAATTGTGTTCTCAAAGGTTTTTTTCCTCCATAAACTTGTCGAATCCGTGTTGCCACGCATCATCATCAGTAGGCAATCCCATCCAACTACAATGCCCTTCACTTGCCATTGCAAAAAGAACCAACTATAGCAGAGTCACAACTCCTAATAAAACCATGGGTACAAAGGGTGGTCGATTAGTATTAGATATAACGAAAACTAATAAAATATGTACCATGCACATTGATCTAAAAATTGATTATACCTCGGCAGATGGGATCCGGGTTGAGAGATCTTTGAGGAGTAGCACCTAGCACGCCCCTCAACCAAGGTAGAGACGAATAACGATGAACAACGCAAGTAGTAGATTGGAAAAGCTAGCACAAAAAGATGTTTGAAAGTGTTTTTGATTGGACGTGGCCCTTTATATTTATAGGGAGGGGAGGTCTTGCTCTGTTACGTGTCGAAACTCTTTCAAAAATGTGTCAAAATACAACTTATTCATGGATTCTACAGGCTTACGTGGTCTGACCACCCTACAAGGCCAGTCTAACCGCCCGGGTCGGGTGTCATCAATGTGTTTTGGGTTTTTCTCCTCCTTGGATTGGATCGTGAAAGAAAGTCATTTGTCAAACTTTACTTTAGTCATTTTGTCACTTCCAAAAGGGGAAGTATACATTGGTCATCAATTAGTCCTAGATTCCCTTTGATACTTTAAGAAACTATGTTATAGATTACTCCAGGACCAAGGTGTTAGTCTCTCTTGGTTTTTTTGTTTGTTTCAGTTATTTCACATGGTATGCATCAGTAAGATTGTGAAAGATACAACCTCCCACAAAGTACTAGATTAACACATAAAGTACAAACACGTTGTGGCCGCTGTGACCATAAGAAAGCACACGCAGCATCCAATACTGATTCCACTACATATGGATAACACCAAGAGACAAGCATCTAGCTATGTATAATAATAAGTTGTTGCCCTTGCATTGCGACAATGAACATCCTTTGGCATACAACATTCATATGCCCCATGACACATTGTATAAGACAAGCAGCTCAGTCATCTACATCTTCAGTGTGGTACTTACCAACCTGCATCCTTTGTTTGACAGCTCTGTGAAACTTTTCCGCCAGCCATTGTATCTGACATTTTACAAAGGGTGCATTAGCAGCAGGAATATGATGAAGAATTATGCCACACATTATTTGAATGACAAAAAATATATGATGATTACTTGAGTTTGGGAAATATGTTTTCAGAATATATACCATAACAAGTCACCACTAAGTTATTATGAGGCTTTGTATTTGTGTTTGCCAAATCAGAAATGAATTGTCATATGAGCCAATAAATACTCACAGTCGGTGCAATTCGACAAACTGAGTTAGTAGCATCACATGCGCACCAGACAAAACTGGATCGTTGGTAACCTCGTCATCGCTCTCATCATTTATCGCAAAGTGACAGGTTATTTTGTGGTACACAATTTCATAGTTCTTTCCACCGGCCTTCATTTAAAAAACAAACAGGATCACAATGATGTGTGATCAAAAAGTTCCATAGAACATTTACATTGGGTATACTACCAGTACTTACCTCAATTGAACTAGCACAACAAAATAGCAATATCCAAGTTGCCTAATCAAGGCACTCACCAAAGCAATTGCAGGGCAAGCAGGCAAGTGTGGGAAGTCGTACTGAAAAGCAGGGGACTCTAGGGTAACAGGATCACACATGTAGATGCGGTGGGTTCGCTAGACCTATATATATGGAGATAACAAATTTTAACTTCTAAAAGTTATTCCTAGGTTATGTAATGCTTTGCTTGGTAGTTGCATTCCCTATAATCCACCGATTGTAGTGAACCAATCTAATTTGATGATATATGTGGAGTATTTTATATAATGACCTTATGTATGTGGTATATTTTGGTGCATTGCAAATATGAATGCACCAAAATGAATGTAACAAATGTGAATCACAATCTACTGTTGCTGCACACATAATAGTGTGAATAGCATTAAATCAAGATATCACAGTAGTCATCAGCCTCACTTCATACTAGCACGCCAAGACACCAGATCCAATCTAGAAAATTACAAAGACAGAATCTCTACCACCTAAACCCCACATCTTGTAGCTACACTAATCCTCGAGTACATTTGTAAACTAATCTATATATGACTGTGGAAATGCTAGTAGGCACTGGGTCACCTAGTTAATGATGCGTGATGGGGCGACGGCGGTGGTGCTTGCACCACCCGCTGCATCACCTTGGTTCGTGGGGGTGGCGTCGCTTGCTCCCACTTCATGTCCTTTCTTCCTAGCTGCCGCCACTGTGATTTCCCAAACTCCCATGGTGGATTCGGTGCCGCGGCTCCTTGTCGTCGGCCTAGAGTTCACTGGACTTCGTGTGAAGCGACCTCGTGCGTCGCGCAGCTACCTCCGGGTAATGGACTTGCTGCGCCTCGCCATCGTCGCGGTGCAGGTGGACGAGAAGGATGCGGCTAGCCATGGGAAGGGAGGAAAGCATTGCCTCCGGCGAGAGGGGTGCCGCGACGTGGTTTGCTGGATTGTTTTGGGGGAGGAGGAAAAAAGGAAAGAGGTCGGCAGTTGTGCTTTTCAGAAAAGCTAGATACACCGCAATTATTTCCATCCTAAAGGCAATGACATGTGAGCCCGGGGAAGCAAGGGCCCACACTACTTATGGTCACGTACGACTTATATTCTTCTTTTTTTTTTATTTTCATTCTTAGATAACAATGTAAACATGTATAGATTAATCAATTTTTGTCCAAATCTCCATTGATTTGTGGTTCTCAAGATTTTTTCTACAGCCATAAAAAACATCATAGAATTCATTACACTCATTTGATAACAGAGTTGCACATCAAAAAGTAGCAGAGTTCTTGACTACATCACTGCGTACATATACATACATACATACATACATACATACAAACACACATACATACACACATACATACACACATACATACACACATACATACATACACACATACATACATATGTTGGGGGGGAAACCCGTCCCCGAAGAGGGGCCAACAAATGCAGTTAACTTGTATGCACAAACACTCAAGTAAACCGAGGCATATCTTCGGGCGAGCTAGGAAAGCCTTCCCTTAGATCCCCCTCCTCCCCTTTTTCATTCCATTCGGGCCCATTAAATAGGCCAGTATCATTTACACTTTACACACCTACCCTTGCTTTTTACATTGTGCGAAGGATCTTTAGGGGTATTACAGTATTTTCACACCAATGCGACAAACTACCCTTGTTACAACTCGACACTTTACACCGTGGCGCTTTTCATGGGGGCCCGGATTCCCTTGCTCTCCTTCTGCGAGATGTCATTGCCTTGAGGACTCGCTCCACTTCGCACCGTGGTCGACGTCGCAACCTTCGCATACCCAAGGCCTTCCTACGTCCTCCTGGTGCTTGCGCGTATCTTCTCGGATCACTTCGGTCGTCCTCCCGAAGGTTCCCTCTGTTCTTCAGCGACCAAACCCTTCGGTCTTTTGGCCTCCCATCGCTCCTTAGAGCGCCACCCCTTCGGGCGCCTGAGGCTTCCAGCTCCTCGCTTCACCGTTCCAAAGGTGCCAAACCTGCTCAACCATCAAAAACAAGGAACATCTGCTTTTTCCTTGACCCGAAGGTCCACAGTCAAAATGGGCAATAAAGGGGGTTAGGTACGAAATGTTTTTTCCCAACATTAGCCCCTCGCTAGCGAAGGTTTGTCTTCTTGACGAGCCGAAGTAGCGAAACGTAAACGGGTAGAAACATGTTCGTGCCGAAGCGCCTCCCCATTTCGGCTCGTCCAGACTCCCATCTTTTTACACGTGTGGGGTTGTTTTGAATCTCCTGTTTTTTCGCGATATGATTTTCCTTCCTGATTTTCCGGTGTTATATCCCTATTTTATCGGGATATACTTCCATAACTGTTGGTTTGCTTCCTCCTATATTCCCGCGCCACGTACTTCCTAGATTGCCGCGCCGCCCATGTTATAAAAGGCCGCCGCCTCCTCTCGGTGCCAAACCCCGCCTGCTGTCACCGTCTACCTGCCTTGTGCGTTCCATTATATTGGTAACTTCTTGTCAACTTTGCTCTAGATCTTCGCGTTGTTTTTGTCTTTTGTTTCTTTTTGTTGCTTCGCTGAACTAGGTTGTATTTTTTTTCAATTTTCCTTTAGGTATTTGTTTGCGTTGCTTCTTTCCCTCCGTTTCTGTGATGGCTCCGAAGGCTGCTGCGCCGAAGCCCCGAAGGCCACCACGAAGGTTTTTGGACGAAGCCGAGTGACCCCGCGACTTCTTGCTGAGTATGAAAAACTGGAGTATTTTGAAAGCAGTCAAGCCAGGGCTCCCGGAAACGAAGTGATTCCGACTCCAAAAGATGATGAGGTTGTGGTTTTCCGCGACCTTTTTGCTGCTGGTCTTCGGTTTCCTCTTGATCCCATTGTCGTTGCGATTCTTCGCAACTTCGATATGTATGTGCACCACCTTACTCCCAACTCCATACTTCGATTGAGTTTGTTCATGTGGGCTTGCAAAACCATGTGTGTCAATCCTACTGTGGCCAACTTTGTTCGTGCTCACAACTATCCATCATCAGCCGTTGTATATGGAACGCACCAAAGGTGATACATATATCAAGGAGGAGGCCCAATTTGCTTCGCTGAACTTTAGATATAGATCTGATGTGGATGTCCCTGTTGTTTGCTACAAGAATAAGTGGGAGGATGACTGGAACACTTTCTGGTTCTATCATAAGGTGGATGACACTGTTGCGTTGTTGGTTAGCAAGGAGATGCAAGATCTTTCGAACGGTGTTGGCTTAACTCCCGATGATTTTGATCAGTCTCGGCTGTTCCTGGTTGTTTTTCGGGAGACTGCAAAAATCATGGGCACTCACGATCTCGTTGAGGAGTATTGTTGCTACAAGGTTTTTCCGGTGAAGTCCGGCTGGTCTGTTGTTGCGTGGAGCGACTTTACAAGCCCTATCAAGGTTCCGAATTTTACCAAAAGCTTCGGATTGAAACTCGAAGGTTTGTGGCTTTTGTTTTTGTCATGCATATTTTCGCGTTCGTGCACTGTGCTTTTCTATGTTGCTTTTCGTTGCTTATTTTTGCATTCTTTTTTAGATATTGATGTTTTGCTGATCGAAGACGCTGCCAATGAAATTCTTGGCCCTGCCAGCCTTAAAGAGGACCACGATATTATCAACCGAATTGGTGGACGTTGCGACAATCGTGTCTTCCAGTTCTTTGGCATTTCTGCCTGTGATCGTCAAGTCACCATCACTCGGCGCGAAGCTGCCGCCAAACGTGCTGTGAAGAAATGTTCTGGCAGCGTCGTAGAGCCTTCGGCTATTGCCATGTCTTCTCGTCCTGGGAAAAGACGTGCGAAGGCTGCGAGCAACCGTCAGCCTAAGCGTCACCGTAGGCAAAGATCCGCCTCGCCTGAAACTGTATCATCTAGCCCCGATGGTAGTGATGGTAACCGTAGCAAAGGTAACAAGAGTAATGAGAACGCAGCTGATCCTGTGTTGTCCGGGCGAAGCACCCGAGCGTCTGACTTGGAGCATACAGAAGAACAAGTTGACGTGACTTCATTGTTGCCGCCTCAAGATGCCGCTGCTGGTACCATTGCTCAACCTTTTGATATCGATATTAGCGACCATGAGCCAGAAAGTGATGTGGAACTTGCTGCCCCTCCTAAGTCAAGTGGTAAAGTGCCTACTACCGCCGAAGATGCACCTAAAGGTCCCGCTCCTTCTAGAGGTCTGGTTCCTTCTTCCTCGCGCAAAGTTATTGCTGCCTTTGCTACTGGTGCCGGCGACAGTGACAGTAGTTCTGACACTGAGTCTGACATTAGCCGACGAAGCGGTGCTATTTTTGTCAGTGCTGATTCTCCCTCTGTTGTTGCGTGCCGTCTCGGAATTCCTCAAAACTCTCGTTTTTTGGTGATCGCAAGAGGAAATTGCTTCAGTTCTGTAGCGACGACCGCGAACGTGCTTTGCTTCAGGAGGCTGGCCAATCTTTCAGCTTCCCTATCATGGAAGAAGATCTGGGCCGCGAAGGTGCTGATGAAGTTTTAATGCAGGCTCAAGATCTTGCCATGAAAACCTTCGTTGCTTGCCGAGTTGCTCAGCGTCGGTTCCTTGAAGACATCTGCCAGTTCGACCTTCGTAACCAGACTACCTCTTCTGCTCTTGAGAAGGAAATTGTTACTGTCAAAAACCTTCAGAAAGATAAGGATAGCCTTGTTGCTGCTTTGGAGGATGAGAAGAAGAAAAATGTGGCTTTGTCTTCATAAATAACCTCTCTTTCAGAGAAGAATAATTCTCTTCAAGACGAAGTTGCCAAACTGACAGAAGCTGTTGATAGTGAAAAGAAGAAAAGCGAAGGTGTGAAGGGTCTGTACGAAGGTAAGCGTAAAGAGCTTGATGAACTGAAAACTACCCATGCTGCTCTTACGAAGGAACATGAGGAATAGTGTGACGAAGTGCAAAAGCATATTGTTCCAGTGTGCAGGAAGATTCATGATGTTCTAGTAGACTTCGGCACTGCACCTGGCCCATACAGCACCAAAGATCAATACATCAGTGACATTTTTAAGTGGCTGTCAGATGGTGTTTCCTCTCTAGCTTCGACTGGCCGTTCTTTTGGTGAACTGAGCACTGGAGTTGTTGCCCAAACCATTTGCAACTCTGTGTATTCTCTCTTGAGCACTCCTACTGATGGATCCGAGCCTGCTATCTCCAAGACTGCTCTTTGACAGATGCGTGCTGGTTCCTTTGCATGGCCTCAAGAAACCAATGTTGATCAGATACCCGCCCTTCTGAAGAATATTGCGAAAAACTTTGTGAAAGAATTTTATCGCAAGTTTGCCTTTGGTTATGCGGTTGCTGAAGCCCGACGTGTTCTGCGCAAGGTTATCTTTTTTGTTTTTTTGCGAAGTTAATGTTTATTTTTGTAATGTTCCTGTCTTCCGCTTTCGTTCGCTTTAACATACAACTTTCCTTTTTCCAGACGAGCCCCAGCCCCGCTGCTTCTGACCAAGTTGGCGCTATCCCTGGTGCTGCTACGGCTCCGCTGTCTTCTACTCCTTCGGCTACTGCTGTTGCTTCTGGCACTGATGATCAAGTTGCTGCTTCTGCTGCTCCTTCCTCTTTGGCTGGCGTAACGTAACGCGCCACTTCTTCTGCCGCGCAGATTACTTCAGCCGCTCCTCATACAACCGAAGAGGTGTGAAGATTGGGGCTGCGGTGACTAGTGTTAGGCGGGGAGTGTTAGGACATATTTTGCATGTGTAACTGAACCATTTTGCGAATCTGCGCAGGTGTCGGAGTTGTGCCCTGCGCAGATAGACGAAGATGCCTTCCCAACTGTTATAAATCATGGTGATTATTTTATGTCTAGTTCCATATGGCGAAAATTTCACTTGAAATTTCCCCATGTGTCCTTCGACGAGTTTTGGTCTTATAAAATCAACCGCTACGATGAACGCAATAACGTGTCTAAAAACTTCTTCGAGCAATACACCCGGAACCGTCTGATTCATGACTCAACTTCGCGACGACTCCTCCGTGAAAGTGATTCTTCGCTTGCTGTACAACCTTCGAGTAGTTTTTTGACTGGTGACGGCTCTTCTGTTTCTATTCCGAAGGTTGAGATTGTTGATCTTACCGAAGACGACATGCACGAATATATCTACAAGCGTTCTAACTGATGAGTTAGCGGATTGCCTTGTGTGTGTTTTGCTGTAACCGAGTCATGCTGTTGTGTCTGTAACTCCGGTACTGCTTATACATTTGCTTGTTGTAATAAAGTATCATTTCCGCGAAGTCCTCGGTTTTGGAACTTCGGAAAAAGAGAACTCAACCTGCGAAGGGCCTCCCCCTAGTTTCCTTTTCCGTGTTTCACAACCAGCCTTGGCATGTTTGAGAGTATTTTCAAGTATTTTTCTCTTATCTAGGGAACAATATTATTTTTCTGTCACGTGCTGCATCCGCGCAGTTCTGCGTTATGTAATGCTATAACGCGACATTTTTGGTTGTGTTATGAAGGAATGTTTTTATCCTCGAGATGACTCGTCAGTCAGATCTCGCATTTTGCTTCGCGCATACCGAAGGCTTCTTTCCTTGCCAGAGAAGGAGATCATTTGCGAGTACGCCGCTTAACGAGTCGACTTATCCCTGTAGTTTTTTTCCCAGGGGCTTCGCGCATTGACCGCCGAAGACTTTTTGTTATTTTTGTGCTTGACTTCGATGCGAGCACCCTAAGTGAACCAATTACGTTTTGTGTTTTCAACTTCAAACGTAATTGTTCACTTACGCGATGTGTA
Source organism: Cenchrus fungigraminus (assembly GCA_036936925.1). Taxonomy (NCBI): domain Eukaryota; kingdom Viridiplantae; phylum Streptophyta; class Magnoliopsida; order Poales; family Poaceae; genus Cenchrus; species Cenchrus fungigraminus. The sequence continues at coordinate 29,390,601 of CM072775.1, forward strand.
TTTTTGCGACCAGTGCCGAAAGTGACAACTCATTTCATTTGAGTTGCGTCACTTAGGACTTTCTGATGCACGCCGATGATATTTTGGGGAGTCCTTGTTATAATTTCCAAGGAGATATTACACATGAAGACTGCCTCGTTAAAAACCTCGCATCCTGTTGTGCTGATGATTACACAACTAGGGACTCTCCCCGCGAGGAAAAGAGTATGGCTTCGAGAATTGAAATTGAAATGTTTGTTACAAAAATGCGAAATGAAGAGAAACTATGAAAAAAAACTAAGATACAACGAAGTTTGTTGCTCCTTTCACAGTCGATACTTTTGCAGCATATCTTCGTTCCACGAGTATGGGTCCTCCGACCCTTCTAGGTTGGTCAATCTGAAAGCCCCTGGTCTTATTTCTGTCGCTATGAATGGACCATCCGATTTTTCTTGTAACTTTCCCACCCCTCTTGTTTTCTTTCTTAAGACCATATCCCCTGTTTTTATGTTCCTCCTTCGCACCTTCTTGTCCTTCCATCTTCTGGTTTCTTCCTAGTAATGCTCAATGTTTTGCAATGCTTGAAGCCTAATTTCTTCGCATGTATCCAGTGCTGGTGCCATATCTTCATTTTCAGGTGTGTCTTCGGTGCGAATGGACCCTAGCTTTATCTCTTCTGGCACCATTGCCTCTTCGCCATATAGCAACTTGAATGTTGTGAATTTGGTAGCCCTTGATTCTGTTGTGTTGTGAGACCATATGACTCTTGGTAACTCGTCTGCCCACTTGCCTCTTGGCATGCCCGTGATGTTTCTTTTTATCCCTGTGAAAATTATTCCATTGGCCCTTTCCACGGCTCCGTTAGATTGCGGGTGATATACCGAAGCAAAACACAACTTCGTGCCTAGGTGGAAACAAAACTTACGGAAGTCTGTTGAGTCAAATTGCTTGCCATTGTCCACTATTAACTCGTGCGGCACTCCGAATCTTTAGACCACATTTTGCCATAAGAATTTCTGTATTACCCCCGAAGTTATAGTCTGTACTGCATTCGCCTCAATCCACTTTGAGAAGTACTCTACAACCACTATTGCATATTTGTAATTTCCTGGAGCCGTTGGCAGTGGCCCCATGATGTCACTCCCCCATCTTGCAAACGGCCATACCGAAGGAAGGAGTTGTATTTCATATGGTGAAAACTTGGAGTAATTTATGTGCTTTTGGCAATTGTCACATGTCCTCACGATCTCTTCGGCGTCTCTTACTGCTGTTGGCCAATAAAATGCTTCGCGAAATGCCTTTGCTACTAGTTTTCTTGTTCCTATGTGAGAAGAACACATGCCCGCGTGGATTTCTCTGAGTAACTCTTTGCCTTCTTCGTGCGATACACACTTGAGTAACGGCGCGCAAACGCCTGCCTTGTACAAGTTTTCACCCCTCAACACAAATGACCTTGCTCTCGCTGCCATCCTTTTCCTGTCAGCTTCGCTTTCTAGCTCGTAATGCCCCTTCAGATATGCAACTATTTGTGTCCTCCAATCTTCGCTGGTAATTGCACTGACAAGCTTCGGTTCTGATTCTGTGAAGTGTGCAGTCATTTTTCTCAATGTCTCATAGAACACATCTGGTGGTAGCGGCTGCTTTGTGGCACCTGCTTTTGCCAAAGCATCTGCCTCTTTGTTCTGCTCCCTTGGTATTTTCTTAACTGTGAACCCTAGGAAGTGTTTCTCCATTGTTCTTACTGCTTTCAAATACAAAGACATTTCTTCTTTCTTTGCTCTGTATGCTTTGCCTATCTGGTTTGTAATGAGTTCTGAATCTGTGTTCAGTATCAACCTTCGCGCCCCTACAGCTTTTGCCTTTCGGAGGCCCAACAACAATCCTTCGTACTCTGCGACATTGTTTGTGTACCCATCAAACTCTAGTCTTACCACGTATCTCATTTTTATTCCCGAAGGAGATGTGAGGATTGCCAAAGCTGCTGCTCCATCATTACAGTACGCCCCATCACAACATATTTCCCATGATTTTCTTCATTTGGCGGCTTTGATTTGTCTTCGTCTGATTGTGCCCATTCTGCGACGAAGTCTGCCAGCACTTGAGATTTTATCGCTGTTCTTTACGTGAATGTTATGTCGTATTGAGACAGCTCCGCTGCCCACTTGCCAATCCTTCCTGAGGACTCCTTGTTCTCAAACATTTCGCGAAGCGGAAAACTAGTTGGTACCACCACTTTGAAACTTTGGAAATAATGCTTCAACTTTCTTGCTGCCATCACCACTGCGTATGCCATTTTTTCTAACTCTGAGTAAAATTTCTTTGGTCCATTGAGCACTTCGGAGACGAAGTATACTGGCATTTGTTTCAAATTGCTGCCGTTCTGCTTCTCCTCAACCAATGTTGCACTGACCGCATGAATTGTTGCTGTCACGTATAACAACAGCTTCACCTCGGGCCCTGGGCTTGCCATTACCGTCAGCTTTTCCGGATATGCTTTTAGGTCTTCGAAGGCTTCCTGTTCCTTTTCTCCCCATATTATGCTTTTCTGCCCCACCAATTGCTTGAAAACGGCAAGCTTCGCTCTTCTGATTTGGAGATGAAACGACTTAGTGCTGCGAGTCTGCCGGTGAGTTTCTGGACTTCTTTCTTCGTTCTTGGCGGTCTCATGTTTCTTATTGCCTCTATTTTTTCTGGGTTCGATTGTATTCCTTACTTTGACACCATACATCCCAATAACTTCCCCCTACTGACACCGAAGATGCACTCTTCTGGATTCAGCATGAGCCCATACTTCCTCATATTCTAAAAAGTTTCCACCAAGTCTTCGATGTGACTCTCTTTATGCTTGCTGTGCACTACCACGTCGTCGACGTACGCGGACACATTTCTTTTCAACTGTGGCCCAAGAACTGTCTGTACCATTCTGTTGAAGGTTGGGCCTGCGTTGTGTAGACCTTCGGGCATTCTCACGAAGCAGTAGACCCCAAACGGTGTTATGAAACTTGTTTTGTCTTCGTCTTCTTTTCGCATCCACACCTAGTGATATCCCGAAAAGCAATCAAGAAGTGACATCCTTTCAGATCCTGCTACAGCGTCTACCAAAACATGAATTCTTGGGAGCGGGTAGTCATCTTTTGGGCAAGCCTTATTGAGAGATGTGAAATCTATGCACATTCTTTGATCTCCATTCTTCTTGGGAACCATGACTATGTTGGACAGCCAAGTAGTGAAGTGTACTTCGCGTATGACGCCTGCGTCTAACAACTTCTGTACTTCACGAAGTGCTACTTTCTCTTTTTCTGGCGATATCACTCTTAACTTTTGTCTTCTTGGCGGGACCTTCAGATCTAAGTTTAGGCTATGCTCAATAACATCACGCGGTATGCCCTTGAGATCTCTCTTTCTCCACGTGAAGACATCCTGGTTTTCGCTCAAGCAGTTAAGCAAGTCTGCCTCTTCTTCTTCACTTAGGTCCTTTGCAATTATGACTATTTTGTCATCGGTACTACCGTTCAATTTCATTCTTTTCGTGTGCTGCATGGGCTTGATTCTATTTTCTTCTTCTTTCCTCTTCTGCTATATTATCTGTGACTCTTGTATGTCATCTTCGGTTTCCTGGTTACCTTCGTTTATTCTCACTAGGTGTACTGGCTTGCGGTCTGTGCCTGTATTGTACTCCCTGTCCCATGCATCTTTCTGGTCACCATAGACTGATAATACCCGGTTGCTCGTTGGAATTTTCATACATAAAAAGGGCATGTGAATTACTGCTGCGAATTTGTTTATAACTCCTCTTCCGAAGATTGCCTTGTAAGAATAAGGGATGTCCACTACGTCAAAATTGACCATTTCTGTCCTCATTAGAACCCTGTCGCCCATCGTAACGTTCATTTCGATGGTTCCCAAAGCTTCAACTCGCTTGTTGCCGAAGCCATATAACGGTTTCGTAGACATTTGCAATTGATCATCCCTGAATTCCATTTTCCTGAACAAGTCGTAAGTGAGAACATCTGCGGAACTGCCGTTGTCTACCAGAATTCCTCCTACATCATTTCCCAGGATGTACTTTGTGTTCTTTCCCAATATTGCTCTGATCACCAACGGATCTTCGTGTGGGTATCTCTTTAATTTCAAATCAGCTTCCGTGAATGTGATTGGGATATGCGACCACCTTGTGCGAAACACCTTACCCGAAGATACATGACTGACCTCCCTCCTGTCGTCCTTCCTTTGCCTCTTCGATGGGAACTCGGGGAAACAACACCCCCCTATTATTGCATTTATGACATTCACCCGCTGGTATCTGTGATCTGGATCATTGTTAATGATGTTGACTCTTTGGTATTTGCCATCTTGTTCTGACCTTCGGGCGTTTTGCTGCTGGGATTGCGATGGGTTTTCTTTTGGCTGATATGGAGCGCTTGGCGCTGGGCCTTGCGCTGATGTGTATGCTTGGTGAAACTGTGGTGGATATGGGAGGGGCTGGAAATATTGTGGTGGTGGTTGATACATGGGTTGCCAGTTTGACGCTGAGCTGTTTGCTACCGAAGGTATGGCAGGTGTCGCTGTGTTGAGGAAACCAACTTGGTTTTGTGCAGCTTTCTTCCTGTCTTCTTCCTCCTTTCTCTTGATTGCCACCCTGCATTCATATGTCCAATGACCTTTGTTCCTTCCATGTATGGAGCAAACTGTTAGCGGAGGTGGTGTTGAGTATTTGGCGGACCCATGCTGACTTGACTACGAAGGTGCCTGGTTACTGGTTGTCCCCTTGGATGATACGTTGTTCACACCTCCCCTGCTATAATTTGGATTGTTTGTTGTGTTTCTGTTGTTCGTGTTTGGCCTTCTGTTCCACTCTTCCTTAGCCTTCACTGCGTTTTTTCTGGCATGATAATCCTCTATTCTCCTTTGCTTTCCTCGATCGGACAAGCAATATGATTGCAAGACTTCGAACAATCTTTTTTCTGACGCTGGCCTTCGCCTATCTAGGTATTCTACGCAAGGCCCCACCTTAAGCCCGCCTATAACGGCGTCAATTACACTTGACTCTTCGACATGTGGTGCCTTTGCTTTGGCCTTTGTGAATCTCTTTATGTATTCTTGTAATGGCTCTTTTTCTCCCTGTTTGATCTGGTGAAGGTCATTGGTTGTAAGTTCCTGGGGCTGAAACTCTTGAAAGTTACTTTCAATCTTCTCCCGAAGCTGGTTCCATGAACTTATGCTTCCCTTTGCAACGACGCATACCATTGTTGAGCAGAGCCTTTTAATGCCATGATCATAGCCTTCGCCTTCGCCGTATCATCACCCCCTCCTGAAGAAATTGCTACACTGTACCGAAGGATGAACTGCCGCGGATCTGACTCACCATCATACTCTGGTAGCAAAGACGGCAGTTTGAATTTCGACGGCCAATCTGCCAGCTCAAGCTTGTCCGGACATTGGACGAACTTGGCATTTGACTCAATCTTGCCGCTATGGTCGCCTCTACCCTTCTTAATGACGCGATGTCTTCGTCGAGGATCCCCGCATCCAAGAGGTCGACTTCGAAGTTTCCGTCTGTGATGTCTTCCAGTGCCCCATCGCGACCGCCTGGTGCATGACTGAGCACTATGTCTCTATCTGCATTTACATCCACCCCTTCATTGACTGGGCCTTCGGACTGTGCTGCCGACGGGTCATCGGTAGCTCTTTGTGGATTGGTATTGGTGTTCCTTGGTGCTCTCTTCGGTGCTATTGAGTTGTGGTGGGACGAAACACGGTGGGCGCCAGAAATGTTGGGGGAAACCCATCCCCGAAGAGGGGCCAACAAATGCAGTTAACTAGTATGCACAAACACTCAAGTAAACCGAGGCATATCTTCGGGCGAGCTAGGAAAGCCTTCTCTTAGATCCCCCTCCTCCCCTTTTTCATTCCATTCGGGCCCGTATCATTTACACTTTACACACCTACCCTTGCTTTTTACATCGTGCGAAGGATCTCTGGGGGTATTACAGTATTTTCACACCAATGCGACCAACTACCCTTGTTACAACTCGACACTTTACACCGTGGCGCTTTTCATGGGGTCCCGGATTCCCTTGCTCTCCTTCGGCGAGATGTCATTGCCTTGAGGACTCGCTCCACTTCGCGTCGTGGTCGACGTTGCAACCTTCGCGTACCCAAGGCCCCCCTACGTCCTCCTGGTGCTTGCGCGTATCTTCTCGGATCACTTCAGTCGTCCTCCCGAAGGTTCCCTCCGTTCTTCAGCGACCAAACCCTTCGGTCTTTTGGCCTCCCTTCGCTCCTTAGAGCGCCACCCCTTCGGGCGCCTGAGGCTTCCAGCTCCTCGCTTCGCCGTTCCGAAGGTGCCAAACCTACTCAACCATCAAAAACAAGGAACATCTGCTTTTTCCTTGACCCGAAGGTCTGCAGTCGAAATGGGAAATAAAGGGGTTAGGTACGAAATGGATTTTCCCAACAACATACATACATACATACATACATACATACATACATACATACATACATACATACATACATACATACATACATACATACATACATACATACATACATACACACATACATACACACACACTGATTTGTTTTTAAGCTAGCACATTACTACACAATACTAAATATTTGTTTACATAAATTGGTAACCATGCTTGAGCACAAGTTGTTTTGCAATCTCAAACGACAAAAATGCATCCTTGGTGGCGTAAGTAACTTACCAGGACTCCAAGTACCTCAAACCACAGAGTGTGTGATCGAAACCATAATCCTTCTAGAGAGGTAGGTTAAGTAAACTTTTCTAGTGCTGCCCTCTTACCATTTCTACCAAGAATGCTATACTCATCTACTTGAGGTACAATTAATTGAAGGTCTTTCGGATTACTAATCGTGATGCCGCAGTCCTCCTCTAAGCGTGCAACATCATTGAATATATGAGCTCCGACAAAGATGTTGTCTTCCTCTGTGAGAAACTTGCTCAGGACATCAGGGAGCTTGTAGCCGGCATGGAGCACCTGGAATAGAAGGCAACATGGCCCCATGCACAATTGCAACAATGCGGTCTTGTAGCCACCGCCCTTGTGAAATTTAATCCACTCTGTGTCCAACCCGACGAGAAACCGTTTTGTAGGGGAGCTATCTCGAATTTCTTGGATGAATTGCTCAACCACAACCGCGTCGCAAGTGATCATCGTATGAATGATGGGATACAACTCCTTGAAGAAGAGCATGTCATGGTTCGAAGTTGCCGGTTGTAGCAGCTCCAAAGTAGAAACAGAAGATCTTTCACAAACAGCGGGGTGCCATGGATCCCAGCCACGGTTGCTTCCTCCAATGTCCACTGAATCGACATTGCAATCCCAGGCATTGCTGCCTTTTGCCGCATCAGATGCACAATCATCGGCATCCAACTCCACGCGGCGGCGCTTGCTACGCTACAGTACTAAATCAATAAACAGAGTTCGCAATCTTAAACTAGTCCATTACTATACATATACGGAGATGCTAGCCGGGATCGGCTCACCTGGTAACTAATGCGCCCTAGTGATGTTGCAGGGCTTGCGCCTAGTGCATCTCCTTGGTTCGTGTTGTGGGGAGTGGCGGTGCTTGCCACTAGTGCCTCCCATTTGTTGTTGTATGCGGTGGTACTGCCTCCGGCTACATCGCCTTGGGGCAATGCGGCTGGGATTCTTGCTTCAGAGCAATGTGGCATGTACATGGCAGCCGAAGAATGGATGATTCGGGTCGGTCCGCCCCATCCCCCAGGAGATGGGGCGCCACGGCTCGACGATGCCCCCGAGGTCGCCGAACGTCGCGAGAAGAGACCTCTTGCATCAAGAAACTGGCGCACCATCGTCGCACTCTGGTGGGAGAGGAGGGAAAAATCCAGCACTCCGGCGATGGGAAGGGAAGAAGGGAGGTCGCCGGAGAAGGGGGAAATCAAGAAAACTCCAGTTGTGATGGGACGGATTCAGCGGAGAGGCAGAAAGGCAATATTCTATGTTGTCGGTTCTGTGTCATGAAGAAGTGAAGGAACGAATAGGGCGACCAGAGAGGGGGGGAGGAATGGGAGCCGATAAAAATTTTTCCCAATGGTCGAACTCGGCCTATACCCCGATTGCCACTCCAAGCACTCACGCACACAAAGGAAGCTCCAAACACGGCACACACAAGCTCGCAAGAACCAGAGACAAGCCTAGGAGCAAAGAGCGAAAGCACCAAAGCAAGAATCAAAGGAACCGATCAAACTTGGCAAGTTCCCGCGTCCAAGCCGGACAGTCCGCCTGGCTGCCACGGACAGTCCGCCAGTGTATCGCGGACGGTCCGTGAGACAGGCGCGGACTATCCAAAAATGACTCAGGAGCTAACAGAGCCTCCGGGCGAAAAACCTCTGCACGCGGACTGTCCGACCAGGGTACGCGGACGGTCCGCCAAACTCTCGGAACACCCCAAACAAACAAGAAGGCACCCAGACAAAATTCCGGGCCACACAGACGGTCCGCCAGGACCACGCGGACGGTCCGCGAACAGCCTGCAAAACAAAAGCACTGAGCCAACAGATCGAAAAGCACCACACGAAGAACAAACGAAGAACACGAATAACAGCTACGCTGCCTACACCTCGCGAACAGTTCGCACGGGACACGCGGACGGTCCGCCGGGCTCGAACAGAGCAGAAAAACGCCCGACCTCGGGAGTCAACTCCAAGAACTCATCACCGGATCTCCCAAACAGTAGAAGCTCTTGAGACAAGACTTTGGGGAGATGATATGCGTCACACAAGGATGCTATGCCCCCAAAATCTCGACCTCTAACTCCCTAAATCACCGAGAATCGCGGATCACACAAGCAACCACCATGAACTCGGGCTCCAACCAAAAATGCACGAATCGAAGGCTCTCCACAGCATTTGAGGGGTCAAGATCACACACAATCATGTGCAAGGCATCCACCCATGATCCCCTCAAAGAAATCCGTGAAGAAACGCCTCCAAAATCACGAATCGAGCGAAGAACAAAACTCCACAAAAATAGTCCTAAAAATGACACGAAAATCACAGAGGACTAGGAGATCACCGGGACGCCGAATGCTTCCATACATCCAGAGGTCAGATTCTATACAAGAGTCTAGCCTAAGGAATCCAGAGGGAAAAGAAGCAGTTCAGAAAAATCTACTGGGGGAGAAAGCCCTAGAGTCCAAGAGAGAGAGATGCCATCCACCTCTCCGCTATTTATACGAAGTCCATCGGAGGGAGGTAAATGACCACGCTACCCCTACTCCTTGAAATGAAGATACAACCCCTCAGGGGCATTTTGGTCAAGTCTTCATCGAGCGGACACGCTTCCACCGCGGCCTTGCTTAGCTTCAACGCAAGCCCCGCGATCACACCACGTGCCCCCCGCCTTGAAGCTTCCCGAAGCTCCCGGATCACCGTCTCCGTCGCCTCGGACCACCGGGCTTGGTTTTGCGGCCCAAACCAAGAAACCGTCCACCTGATGGTTTTGTGGGCAAACCACCAAACACCGCGTGCAAGCTTCGGGCTTCAACCGCTACCTTGCACCGGCCCATGTTCACGACTTCAGCCTGCCAGTCTTGCACTGCACGGCTCGCACTTGACCCCATCGGCCACCGGGTCCAACGTACCAAGCCTACTTGCCACTCCATCACCCGGAGGCCGCCACGGCTAAGGCCTTTCGCGCTTGTTCTTGACCTGCACCGACACGAGTCAAGTCGCAACCTGTACCTGCACACTTAGCCAAGCATCAGTCCACACAACGTTGTCAATCACTCATCACTAAGGAGCGACCCTCCACTGGTCTTCGGACACACCTGGTCCTCAATCTCCCCCTTGATGAGTGCATTGACAACACCCATAGTAACCATGATAGAGAAAGAGAAAAGAAAACAACCACAAACATAAACCTCCAAAGCAAGTGATCCAAAGCCAAAGAACAAGCGAAAACCCGATCACTCGCCATACCAAGTCTCAGCCCCTTAAGACAAGGGCAACGGCTCGACACAGCCGAGACACAACAAAGCTCACAAGGAGCACACGACAAAGCGCACAACTCAGGAAAAACAAAGGAGCTCCCCCTGCACATATGCAAGCTCCCCCTGAGCAAATGCAACCTCTTCTTCTCAAATTTTTCTCCTCACATGCAACATCTCACAAATGCATACCAATTTTGCATAAAAACTCCCAATGCATGAAAATTCTCCCCAAATGTGCATAACTCTCCCCACAAAGCATGTGTATTCTCCCCCTTGTTGACAATACAAGAATCAAGGTATAAGAAACTCTTCCCCTTGTTTTCATGAAAGATGCATGTCAAAGCATATATACAATCTATCAAGCTTCTCAAATATACAAAGAGCACAAGAAAATGCTACAAATGAGACATAGAGCAAGCAAAGTAGACATGGTGTATCTAGCACATTGCCATCACAAAGGTAGAGACATATAAGCATGTGACATGGCTAAAAGCAATTTCAAGCAATTTTCACAAAGAAATAGTCAACTCATGAGCAAGACTCTCTCTATACCAATTTGAACATAAATACACTAGATCATCCAAAGTTTATGCAAGATCACAAATTCTCATCACAAGATCATTATAAACGCCCACAAGCTACTCAAGTCATGTTAAAGCCACCGAGCCATGTGTCTACTTCTTAAAATGAGACTTCTCATGGTAGACAAGCATGCTACGGTTTAGCACACAAGATATGAATATCAAACCATAAAAACATGATTAGGAGCTCATTTTTCAAGCATAAGGTAATTCATACACCAAATTCATTTTCAAGATTAAACATGGTACATGAAATGCCTTTGCGGCAAAAAGAAGCTTATGCTCCTCCCCAAGCAAGCAAAAGGGCTAAACATTTTCAATGACAAAAAGGTCTTTGACCCCAAGCAAAGAGAATATGATCCTCAAGCACAAACTGAGCATGATATAAGCATTTAAGCACAAATTGAGCATAGACAAGCATCTACTCATGAGAGAGGCAGTTTTATCATTTTCACAACCAAAATGCTATCTCATCATACATACATGACAAAACCATCAAGAGCATAGCATTTACATCCACAATTTACCAAACATGCACAAGTCTCACAAATAGCACATCAGTGATCCATGTATATAAGAGAAGCTCATTTCTAGCTCAAGTGATCCAAAGATGGCTATCCTACCGGGTTTTGTACAGAAAGTAAAGTGCATGAAGGAAATGCAACAAAATGAACATATGACACAAATATACATGAGAAGCTCCAAGACCCAAGCTAGGAAGGAAAGCATACCCCAAGCTCACCCCACAAGCGAGTGAAAGTGGCTTGGTCAAGCGGTTTGGTGAAAATGTCAGCTAGCTGGTCTTGGGTAGGAACATAGGACAAAGATATGTTTCCCTTTTCCACACTGTCTCTCAGGAAGTGGTACCTCACTTCTATGTGTTTTGTTTTGGAGTGGAGGACAGGATTTTTGGCTACGCTTATGGCACTGGTGCTGTCACAGAAAAGTGGAACCTGGGAGCACTCCTCTCCAAAATCACTCATGGTATAGGTCATCCAAAGCAGCTGGGAACAACAACTAGCAGCAGCCACATACTAAACCTCGGTGGTGGACTGGGCTACACTCGATTGCTTGTGAGATGACCAAGAGACCAAAGAAGAACCCAGGAACTGACAACCCCCAGAAGTGGACTTCCGATCCAATCGACACCCACCGAAATCCGCATCAGAAAAACCATGAAGCCTGAGTGTCGAGGAGGCAGAGTACCAAAGACCAAACTCAGGAGTGTAGTTCAAGTACATGAAGATCCGCTTGATAGCCTGCCGATGTGAAGTTCTTGGTGAAGCCTGAAAACGAGCACACAGACACACGCTGAACTGTATGTCTGGCCTCGTCGCCGTCAAGTAGAGGAGGGAGCCGATCATGCTCTGGTACTCCTTCTAGTCCACGGGTTCGCCGTCCTCGTCCGCATCCAAAGCCGTAGTCGTACTCATCGGTGTAGTCAGCGGCTTGGAGTCGTTCATGCCAAACTTCTTCACCATGTCCCTGGTGTACTTTGCCTGATGTACAAAGGTCTCGTCCTTGCACTGCTTGATCTGGAGACCCAAGAAAAACTGTAGCTCGCCCATCATGGACATCTCAAATTCCCTGCTCATGTCATCTGCAAATCTGGCAACAAGATCATGAGAAAAGCCACCAAAGATTATGTCATCCACGTATATCTGAACAATCAAAAGGTCATTCCCATGCTTAAGGAGAAACAGGGTCTTATCAACTGTGCCCATCACAAACCCCTTACTCAGCAAAAACCCTCTCAACCTGCCATACCAAGCTCTAGGTGTCTGTTTCAACCCATAGAGCGCTCTCTGGAGTTTGTATACACGGTGTGGGTATTTTTCACACTCAAACCCCGGGGGTAGCCTCACATACACTTCTTCCTCTATCACCCCATTCAAGAAAGCACTCTTGATATCCATTTGGTACAACTTGAACCCTTTAGCCACGGCAAAGGCTAGAAGGATCCTAATTGCCTCCAAACGGGCCACAGGAGCAAATGTCTCTTCATAGTCGATCCCCTCCTTCTGGTTGAACCCTTGCGCCACCAACCTCGACTTGTTTCTCACACCATCCCATTCTCACCCTCTTTGTTCTTCCACACCCACTTGGTACCTATGGGACGGCAATTTGGCGGTGGATCAACTAACACCCAGACTTGGTTTCTCTCAAAGTTTTCCAACTCCTCATGCATGGAATTCACCTAATTCTCGTCAGACAAAGCGTGTCGAATATCTTTGGGATCAAAAGAAGCGACAAAGGTAGAGTGACCGAAACGAGAAGTATTCCTTAACCTCGACCGTGTAGTGCGTTCATGAAAGTCACCAATGATGGTCGTCGGTGGGTGATCCACTTGTACTCGCCGGGGAGCCTCTCGCCTGGACACAACCTCACCCTCAGCAGCAGCCTCCACTCGAACAGCCTCAGTCATAGTGGGTGTAGGGGATGGTCCGTCCTTGATCATCGTCGTGGTAGTGGAAGTAGCACGTACACGATCAGCCGCTGGAGCATCACCACCATCATCGTCGTCGTCTGCATCTCCGTCCTTCTCATCCTCAAAGATCCTCACTCCAATCTCCTCGTCACTTGCACACTCAAAAGCAGAAGAGCTACATGGCTGTGTCTCGTCGAAGGTAATCTCGCAAGTCTCCATGATTCGGTTAGTGTCAAGGTTGAGCACACGATATGTTCTAGAATGAATCGCATAACCAAGGAAAATCCCATCCGAACATCAAGACTCAAACTTATCCAACTTGCCCTTCTTTAGAATGAAACACTTGCAACCAAAGGCTCTAAAGTGACTCACCTTGGGTTGTCGGCCATGCATCAGCTCATAAGAGGTCTTCTTCTTAAAGGTACGAAGGAAGATGCGATTTGAGACATAGCAAGTGGTATTGACCGCCTCGGCCCAGAAACGCCTAGGAGTCCTATGCTCATCGATCATCGTCCTGGCCATCTCACAAAGGGTCCAGTTCTTCCACTCCACTACGCCATTATGGCAAGCGACGTATAGAGAAGAGTACTAATGATCGAGACCAAGATCACTGCAAAAGGCATCAAAATGAGAGTTCTTGAACTCTGTGCCATTGTCACTGCGTATAGCTCGAATGGCATCACCATGTCTCTCATTCTTCAACCTCAAGATCAAGTCTCGAACAAAGCCAAATGTCTCACTCTTATCCTCCAAAAAGAAAACCCAAGAGTACCTCGAAAAGTCATCGACAATCATAAGAACATACCACTTCCCACCAGCAGAGCGAACACGAGCTGGCCCAACCAAATCCATGTGCAACAGCTCACAAGGTCGCTCAGTCATGACAGAAGTCAGAGGGGCATGAGAAGCAGCAACCATTTTTCCATGCCGACAAGAAGCACAAACCAAATCCTTCTCGAACTTCAACTTAGGCAATCCTCAGACAAGATCAAGACCACTCAAGCGGGAAAGCAACTCAAAGCTGAAGTGTCCCAACCTCCTATGCCATTTCTAAAGCTCGGCCGAGACGCCAGCAACAAAGCATCGAGGAGGACCAACAGACTGGGAAAAATCGGCACAAAAGATTTGACCCTCGGGGATGATCGTACAGACAAGATCGCCTCGAGAATCAAGCACACGAGAAACACTCGACTTGAAACGAATCTCAAAACCTTCATCAAGTAATTGAGATACTGACAACAGGTTAAAACCAAGTGACTTGACCAGGGCCACACTTCTTAAGGTCACCTTGCTACTCACCTTCACCATACCTTCAGCAAGCACTCGTCCTCTCCCATTGTCCCCGAAATTGATGTACTCCCTCGTACTCACCGGGGTGAGGCTGGAGAACCACCCACGATCTCCGGTCATGTGTCTTGAGCAACCGGAGTCGATCAACCAAAAGTTCTCCAAGCCTCCCACTTGCAATCAAAAACGAGGACGAGAATGAGCAAGCGACTCAACACTGGGGTTAGTACCAAAAGAGTCAAACCAGTGCTGAGCCATTTGCTCAAAAGAAGGGTTAGCAAAATCCATCCTCCTAAAACCTCTAGGCGGAGCCCTCTCACGCCTACCACCAAAGGACCTGTCACGTCTCACTGGAGGAGTACGCGCACCACGAGGAAGAAAACATGGCCCGTAGTCCATTTGAGACCCAAAGCTCCAATCGTGCCTCCCAAACTCGTAACGGTCACGAGAAGGAGCACGTCGAGCCATCTCACCACGCCCAAACCCAACACGCCTATCTCTCTGAGGGAACACACCTCCACCTCCACCTCCATGAGTGGGAACTATACGCACATACACCTCACCCCTAGGTAGAGGCCCTCTACGAGGCTCAAGCACACCACGAGCAGGGTGGTACCTGTCCTTGTTTGCCATCTCCCTAGCAAACCGCTCATCCCTCTTCCTCCGGAAACAGAACTCATCCTTGTGCCCATCCCTCCCACAATACTCACAATGGAAGCGGATTGGCACTGGCTTAGGCGGTGGCTTCTCTGTGGGCTTCTCAACACCTTTCTCTCCTGACTTCCCTTCAAAGACATTACCCAGGTTGCTCACAAACTTGATGGGTTTCTGGTAATTCTCTATTTTTTGGGGAACACTGGTGGGTCTGGAGTTGTGCCAAGCTTGTTTCTCAAGTGGTTTGGCTTGGGTGCATATTTGTTCATGGGTATGGTGTGTGGTTGAGTAGGGATCTCTCCACTTTTCTCTTCTCCCTCACCACTCTTCTCACCACACTTCTCAGCCCCCAACGCCTGACCATCAAACCTCTTGAACTGAGCCAACATCAAACTCAATTGTGGCTCATGCCCAGACAACCAACTCATCAATTTCCTAAGCTCATCATTTTCATCCTGCAGACGATCAACATAGTGTGCAAGTTCCATGTTCTTCAAAGCATGCATTTCATAGGTTGAACATGATGTAGGAAGAGGAGCTTTCAATGCCGCCTCAAGAGAAACAATCCTAGTGTGAGATTCATCTAGCCTAGCATGCAAGATAGGACATGAAGTACAAGCTCCTAACAAAGCTGGCCTAGACTTCAATTCATCACACTCAATCCTATCCACATCTAGTTCCTCCAAAGTAGAGGCATGCTTCTCCTTGAGAGCAGTCAAATCAGCAAGAAAAACTGAGCAATCACCACAATCAATCTCATTAGACACCACAGGAGCAGATTTCAAAGCAGCTATCTCATTTTGAGCATCCACAAGCAAGTATTCAAGTTCAGCTACCTTGTCCTTAGCATCACCCAACAAAGACCTAAATTCCCTCTTCTCCTTGTTGGTCTTTCTAAGCACATCATCACGGTTGTCAAGCAACTCATTCAGCCAAGCAATCTCCTCTAGCAAGAAGTTGGCATCTTGTCGTACCTCTTCATCGGAGTCGGAGTTCTAATCCGAGCTGTGCTTCCCACCCTTCTTGGAGTGCGCCATGCCACAAACGCCTCCTTGCACGACGAAGCTCAGGCCGGTGATGTTCTTGCCCGTGTGCCGCTTGTCCTTGCACCTTTCTTGCTCTTCCTCGCTGCTTGAATCGGAAGAAGCATCGCTTGATGTCGAGTCGATGTCGCTTGCTCCGGCCACCATTGCTCGAGCGGTCTTCTTCTTGTGGCCGCCACTCTTCTTGTGCCTTCTCTTGCCCTTGTCCTTGTGCTTGTCCTTGTAATCGTTTCGCGAGCGGTGCTTGTTGTAGTCGTGCTTGGGCTTGCCCTTGTAGTCGTTCTTGATCTCCATGGCTTCAGGGCATTCGGCAATGAAGTGCCCGTGCTTCCCGCACCGATAGCACATCCCCGAGCTCCGCTTTGCATTCTTGCGGTTCTCGTACATCCGCCCAAACCTCTTGCTCAACAAGGCGAGATCATCCTCGCTCAGCACCTCAAAGTCCTCATCTGGCAAGGACACAAGACAAGACAAAGAAAAGCCAACAGAGTTAGCATTATCCTCGATCCTGAGACGAGAGCCAAACTATGAGAATCAGTGGGGCTCTCGCTCTTGGCTCTCAAGCCACAATCGACCTCTGAAGACCTAAGCTTGGAGAACAGCTCATCCAGTGACAGCGTGTCATACGCGCTCGACTCCTCAATGGCCTCGATCTTGGCTTCCCACACAGACCTATCCAGGGCATGCAAAAGCTTGATAGCTTGATCATGATCCGTGTATGGGTGCATTGTCACATTGGCCCTCATGTTGTTGACTATGCAAGTGAAGCGCTGGAACATAGCATCGGTCGACTCACCGGGGAGATGAGTGAAGTTCTCGTACTATCTCCGGTAAGTGGTAAACATACGGGCTTGCACTTGGGCATTGCCAACATGAGCATTCTTCAACTTGAGCCAAATCTTTCCGGCCACATCCTCTCCGTACACTCGATCAAACTCTGAGGCACAGAGAGCACGGAACAAGTAATCAACGGCCTTGCTGTTGGCCTCAAACATGTCCCGCGATCCTGGAAGCAGAAAACTATCTGGGGTGACATAATGAGGATTCTGAGTGACCTCCCAGATGAGAGTTTCCTTCCCACGCAAAAACACACCCATGTGCCTCTCCCACATCGGGTAATTCTTGCCATCAAAGTGCGGAGGACCCGACCCCTTGCCGTAATCGCCCATCTTTGGATCTTAGACTGGTTAGAATCAAGAAGATCCATAACCGGCTCTGATACCAATTGAAGGACCGAATAGGGCGACCAGAGAGGGGGGGGGAGTGAATGGGAGCCGATAAAAATTCTTCCCAAAGGTCGAACTCAGCCTATACCCCGATTGCCACTCCAAGCACTCACGCACACAAAGGAAGCTCCAAACACGGCACACACAAGCTCGCAAGAACCAGAGACAATCCTAGGAGCAAAGAGCGAAAGCAGTAAAGCAAGAATCAAAGGAACCGATCAAACTTGGCAAGTTCCCGCGTCCAAGCCGGACAGTCCGCCTGGCTGCGGCGGACAGTCCGCCAGTGTATCGCGGACGGTCCGTGAGACATGCGCGGACTGTCCGAAAATGACTCAGGAGCTAACAGAGCCTCCGAGCGAAAAACCTCTCCACGCGGACAGTCCGACCAGGGTACACAGACGGTCCGCCCAACTCTCGGAACACCCCAGACAAACAAGAAGGCACCCTAGACAAAATTCCGGGCCACGCGGACGGTCCGCTAGGACCACGCGGACGGTCCGCGAACAGCCTGCAAAACAGAAGCACTGAGCTAACGGATCGAAAAGCACCACGCGAAGAACAAACGAAGAACATGAAGAACAGCTGCGCTGGCTACACCTCGCGGACAGTCCGCACGGGATACGCGGATGGTCCGCCGGGCTCGAACAGAGCAAAAAAACGCCCGACCTCGGGAGTCAACTCCAAGAACTCATCACCGGATCTCCCAAACGGTAGAAGCTCTTGAGACAAGACTTTGGGGAGATGATATGCGTCACACAAGGATGCTATGCCCCAAAAATCTCGACCTCTAACTCCCTAAATCACCGGGAATCGCGGATCACACAAGCAACCACCATGAACTCGGGCTCCAACCAAAAATGCACGAATCGAAGGCTCTCCATAGCGTTTGAGGGGTCAAGATCACACACCATCATGCGCAAGGCATCCACCCATGATCCCCTCAAAGAAATCCGTGAAGAAACGCCTCCAAAATGACGAATCGAGCGAAGAACGAAACTCCCCAAAAATAGTCCTAAAAATGACACGAAAATCACAGAGGACTAGGAGATCACCGGGACGCCGAATGCTTCCATACATCCAGAGGTCAGATTCTGTACAAGAGTCTAGCCTAAGGAATCTAGAGGGAAAAGAAGCAGTTCAGAAAAATCTACCGGGGGAGAAAGCCCTAGAGTCCAAGAGAGAGAGATGCCATCCACCTCTCCGCTATTTATACGAAGTCCATCGGAGGGAGGTAAATGACCACGCTACCCCTACTACTTGAAATGAAGATGCAACCCCTCAGGGGCATTATGGTCAAGTCTTCATCAAGCGGACACGCTTCCACCGCGGCCTTGCTTAGCTTCGACGCAAGCCCCGCGATCACACCACGTGCCCCCCGCCTCGAAGCTTCCCGAAGCTCCCGGATCACCATCTCCGTCGCCTCGGGCCTCCGGGCTTGGTTTTGCGACCCAAACCAAGAAACCGTCCACCTGATGGTTTTGTGGGCAAACCACCAAACCCCGCGTGCAAGCTTCGGGCTTCAACCGCTACCTTGCACGACTTCAGCCCGCCAGTCTTGCACTACACGGCTCGCACTTGACCCCATCGGCCACCGGGTCCATCGAACCAAGCCTACTTGCCACTCCATCACCCGGAGGCCGCCACGGCTAAGGCCTTTCGCGCTTGTTCTTGACCTGCACCGACACGAGTCAAGTCGCAACCTGTACCTGCACACTTAGCCAAGCATCAGTCCACACAACGTTGTCAATCACTCATCACTAAGGAGCGACCCTCCATTGGTCTTCGGACACACCTGGTCCTCAAGAAGGAAAGGTAGTGGGGACACCGTTCCCATGAAGAAGCCGTTGACAAGTGGGACCCATCGAGACGATAGCCAACTCGTCGCGTTTATTATTATTATTAGTCAGTCAAGTGTGGTCCTCACCATTGTTGGACCCACACGTCATAGAGGTCAGGTCAACCGTGTGGGTACCACATGCGCTCAGGAACAACTTTGGGCCAAGCTGAATCACGGCCCAACACACAATAATATACCCAACTATTCTACATATTTTATTTTCTTTTAATGGTAGAAATGTATTACATTCTAAGATAACAAAAACAAATTCAAAATAGAAAGGTGTCAATACAAAAGTTTTAAAACTAATTGAGATATGAAACTTTTATTTTGGTCATTTCCCCATACAAGTTAGATTCAACTAATTAAATTTCAAATTTCAATAGTTGAGAAATTCACATATTTATTTGGGGTAAGAAATGATTTCAAATGAAAAAGTCATTAATACCAAAGTTGTTGAACTCATCAAGATGTACAAACTTTATTTAATTCATTAATCCATTTGATAAAGTTCGAATAATCCAAATTTTGAATTTCAAAAATTGACAACTGCAAGCAATATTTTTGAACACTACATGATTTCAAATGGAAAAGTGACCAATACCAAAGTTTCACAACTCATCAAGATGCAAAAACTATTTAAGTCATTTTGTCATTTTCAAAAGGTGAAGTACACATTGGTCATCAATCCTAGATTCACTTAGATAATTTAAGAAACTATGTTAGAGAATAGCCAAAGTTGCACTACATGTTATTAACATTTTTGAAAACGACAATATGGCCCGAATAAAGTTTATAGATGTTGGTGAGTTATGAAACTTTGGTATTCATCACTTTTCCATTTGACATCATTTTGTGCATAAAAATATTGATTGTAGTTGTCATATTATTAATTTGTTTAAACAAACTAACACGAGAAGATTTATAAAATAATAGCCTTAATGAGTTTCATCACTTGATACAACATGATTTTAGGAATTTTATAGGGAAAAAAGATTTAATTTGAAGTTCATATCAGGGAGAAAGACTAGGTACAAGGTTAATTTAGAGATTAAAAAAAATTGTGCTTGTTCTTCCAGAACTCAAGAACGCATCCAAATCTGGGCGTCGACAGGTGGGACCCACTGAGGCGATGTGGCGAGGCGAGCACGGACGACAGGGTCGCAAACGATGTGATGTGGCAACTTAAATCTCAAACTTATTGTAAAATGAATTATGGAGGATTTAAACAAACAAAACAATAGTACAGTAATGGTTAGTTGTGTTTGTCCCCAACCTCTGTTGGCAAGGTTAGAATCCTAGGAACAACACCCTAATTTTTTTGCAATCAGTACCATACTTGTAGAACTAGTCAGGATCTACAATCATTAATCCATGTGACAAAGTTTGAATAATCTATTTTTCAAAATTCAAAAATTGTTATCTAACTTTACCATTAGAAACTTTACGTTGTTTTTTATATGAGAAAGTGGTAGTACACATTGGTCATCAATCCTAGATTCACTTGCACAGTTTAAGAAACTATGTTAGAGACATGTCAATTTTGTACTACATGTTCTTACCACTTTATCAAATTAAAAAATGATCTAAATAAAGATTGTATATCTTGTTTAGTTATGAAACTTTGGTATTCGTCAGTTTTCCATTTGACGTCGTTTAGTGTTTTAAAATATTGCTTTTAGACATCAATTTTCCAATTTCGAATTTAGGATTATTTAAACTTTGTCACATGGAATGCACTGGAATGCATCATATAGATTATTGTTTTCTAAGAATTTAGGGGAAAAAACCACCTGATTTGGACATCATATGTGAAATGTAAACATGTTTTATGTTTTGATTATGAATCAAAATACAGAAATAAGTTCATCACATGCCTACAGGTGGGACCCGCAAGTCAAACGAAAAGATGAAAAGTGCACGCGAGGAAGTCGCATTCAAGATCCTCTGCGCGCTCGTTGGTCATTTCCCTTCGTGTGGCGTTTCGTGTGGGCCCTTCATGGTGGGCTCCATTTGTCAACCGCTTGGGGATTGGAACAACTGAAGTGTCCCTACTTTCCTTTTATTCTAGTACTAGACTATGTTGACGGTTCAAAACTGTGTTGAAGTTCAGCGCAAGCGTACAGGTGACTTGGTGCCTTTTTCACCAAGGAGGGTCCCCCAAGGATTGTCAATCCAAGGATCAGAAGCAAATCGCTAAGGTTCTCTACCTTGTCTAGCCAAACTATCCTAGCATGAAGCATTGATTGAATACAAAGGATAACCTTGATGTATATGAGAGATAGCACAAGGTTGATCACATCCATGAACAACGACTAAGGTAAAGCTCCACCGAAGGGGTAGCTAGGCATAGCGCCTTCTAGTTGAAGCTCCGGCAAACAAGCAACGAATCGAGTATCTCATCTACTAGCATCCTTAAACTCCTAACTCCGGCCTACCTCCGGAAGACATCCGCTCTTTCGGGGTAAATCACCCTATCACGATGCTCCCTTAATGAAGAGGGGGATCTAGGGGGCACGTCCCAACATGAACGTGTCTACAAACCATGAAGGGTTGACATGCCAAACCTAATCGCCACGATTACATAGAGCATGCTATACAGTCTAAACATGTATTAGACTAAGGATTAAATCACATTCACGATAGGTAAAAGGTAAAAATGGAGACATGGAATCGCTAATAGATCGGATGTCAAGATTATCATTACTCACATGAAAGTATGTGTTACACCATCACCATCGAGATCATACCTAAGATGATGAACACGTAGCTCCGGAACTCCGCCATGGCACAACCACGCAGGGCGGCCATGGCGGCTTGGGTTGGCCCAGGCCATCCCCTATACAACTTTGAGGACTCCGCTGCCGTCGTCTCCCTCTGGTGCTCACTTCTAGGTTTTGCCGAGTACTGGTGATTGGATGTGGCGGCCGTTGGAGACAGGTGATATAAATAAGCCGAAGAGCATCTAGGTCAAAGGGGGCCACGAACCGGCACAGAAAAGGGGTGGGCCGGCCAGCCGGCCTGGGCCCTTTTCGGCCCGATTTGGGCCCGGTTCGCTCCCCGACGCTTCTCGTGTCTCCATGAATATTTGCCGAACTTCATGTGGGTCCTTGACATCGTTTTTCCAGCGGTTTGGATAAGGGTACTTGGCGTATGGACTCCCGCATCTTCTGTTTAGGTCCTTGGACTTTCACAGCTTCAAGCTTCGGTCCTCGGGTCATTTGGAGTCATGTTCACTTCATGTCTTGACTTGTGCCGGGCTTCGTGATCTTCTCATAAAGTGCCCGATGAACTCTACCCAGAAGTCCTCATTTAGGCGCTTAAATCCTGCGTAAACAACATACTCCAAACACCACATGCAAGTGTGAACTTGTTACATCATTAGTATGCCTAGTGGCGGGTTAGTTATAAATCAAAGCTCAAACCAAAGTGTAACAAGTGCTCTTGGTTGACGGAAATCGACCGTCAACATACCCCATGCCTTTAATGGATGTCAGTATTGCCTTTCAATGTTCATACCTTGCACTTGTTCATACATGAGAAAACATAATGCTCTCCAAGTTTATATTCGTTAAAGTTTCATAATGTAACTAGTTTTCATCTCTATGGAGGGTAGATATTACTTATGCTCTTCCCACAAGTAATTAATCATGTTCTCAAATTTTAAACAAATCTCAGAAATTTTTAAAATAAAGAGTAGGATGAAGAAAAAAATTGCTTTACCAAGATCAATAATAAACCTCCTTGCATCTTGCTCATGAACTCTCATCTCATCTTGTGTCTCAAGCCTACTTGTTCTACTCCTTTCCTCTCTCAAATATTTGGTGGAAGGCTTTATATGGAGCTATGGGAAAGTTTTGTGCTACCAAGATATTATAGTCGAGATATTATCAAAACAAGACAAGCTTCTCATGGACTTACTGAGACTCGTCAAAAAGGTCATTGGAAAAATAATGTTACAAGGAGGGGGATGAGAAAAATACACACACTTTGAGATAGGTGGACATGTGCAAATGGCAAAGGGTGATCCCGAGGCACAGACGAAGTCCTCATTATCGGATTGCACATGGTTGGAAAGATGAGTATGGATCTTGATCTTGAATCCTCTTGAAAACTCGAAAAGCACTAAACATAGCTAGAGAACCGGGGAGCTTTATTATTATTTTTTCTTTCTTTTTCTCATCATACTTTTTCTTCTTTATCATTTTTTCATTTTTTTCTTTCATCATACTTTTTCTCTTTTTTTATTTGTTCCCCTTGAACTCTAGACTATACTAGCACTTCCTTGGCAACCCCCCCATGCTTTGACGTTTGCTCGTCCTCGGGCAAAAGAGGTGATAAATATGCCAAGGTAGAAATTGAAGTTCTCATATTTTCTTGGAGAGAGATACTCGAAAATCTTCTAGGGATCCTTTTGGAAGTCTCCCAAAGTCTTGCTCACTTGACGGCACCTTCATTGTAATGTTCCTCGAAATATTCATCCATACTCATATATTGGGTTGCGGTCAAGGAGGTGAACAAAAAAAAAGATGTATTTGGGTTTGTGGGTGGATATCCGACGAGGTTCGCAAAATTCCCAATGTGGAAACTCACAATGCATGGATAGAAAAGGCTAGCATAAAGATAGATATGCAAAAACGGAATGACCAGCTTCTTAGTCTCGAGCCAGAGAAATCAAGCCTTGAATCAATGCACCCAAAAATAAACCTTGTAAACTAAGGTTTTTGCACTCAATCAATATAAGGCTTTGGATAGGTTGAGCAAAATGCAAGTGGTATTAAAGACAAGGTTAGCATATCTTTTAAGAACAAAAATAAATGACTTTGATTCATTCAAAAATGAGAGCACCGAAAACTACTATGGGTCTCAAGTTATCATAACCTCCACAAAATATTAGTCTAGCATTTATTAAATTTTCAGATCATGTTTAAAGAGAGCACTAGCTTAATCATATACAAACCAAGCACAAGAATGAGCAAGGTGGCAACGATCATGATATATCCATAAGCGAGAGCATACAAGATATCATCGTGGTGAGCACAAGGTAACGGTGATTATTACTTGTTGAAAACAAAAACAAATATAGGTTGTACTCCTAGCAGCCATGTTATTATGTAGAGAGATATACAAAGGTTGCATCTAAGGTTGTGGAAAGCATATACATATGTGCAGACATATAAAAAGACAAGAACAAAAAGAGGGTTGAGCAATTGTTACCGTCCTTTGATGCTTGAAGTGCAGCACAGCCTCCCCCATGCTTAAGCATTGTGCTTAACACGGAAGAAGAAAATCAGCATCGTGTGGCAATTGTGATCTTGAACTCCATGTGGTCTTGTCATGTCCGCCAAGTCCTCCCCCATGCTTAGCATGTTGCCAGGCATGAAAGATGATGAACCATCTTGTAATTCTTGAAGTCCTACCGCCATGTGTGGAGATCATCATCATACTCTTCACCTTTGTTGCCTTGATTGTTCTCCAACACTCACCCTTTGTCACAAGCCTTTGTCCCAATTAATTCCATCTTCACCTCCTTCCATGTTGTCCCTCATTGCTGGTTCATCTTCCACGAATTTTTCTTATACTTCCAGAATAGAACATGTACTGAACCATTGCTCCATTGCAAAGTGCTTGAAATTATCTTTCCAACGAGTGGTCATTCATCCTAATCGGACTTCGGACAAAGGAGTTATGCCCTTTTTACTCCGTGAGTGCAAGCTGTCCCGGGCTGATTTCAGAACGTGCGACACCCAAAGATTTGGTTGTAACTCCTTGCACGGGTCTCCTAAAATGTTGAATCTTGATGCGTTGGAAAGAAGACTTAATGGAGCTTTTGAATATTCAATTTTCCTCTTTTGTATACTTCTGAATGTGCGCTTAATCTTGATGAAAACATTCAGCGCTTCTTTCGAGATTTTGGAGGTGTTGATGATCTTGATTTCAGTTCTTTATCACGAACTTATGGGAGTGATTCACAATGCATGCAAAACAATTCTAAAGCACAAAGTACTCCCGAAGTGACGGTTAGGAATACTCACTCTATACCGACAAACCAAAGACATCCCCTAAGATCTTAACTTGTGGCATAGTTAATCTAGCGAAAGAAAAGTTAAAACCTAGTGGGTATACGTGTGTGTGCAAGTGTGTATGCAAATGAAAGGATGGTATAAAAACAAAACAATGTTTACACCAAATTCTAAGCACCATGCTTAAAAGTGGTTGCCAAACTTTTCCCTTGTCATAAAGATTTATTAACCGAGGTCAAAACACCATGCTTATCCCAAGATTAATAATTCCTTATAGTGTAAGATAAGTAGGGCGCATTGCGAAGTTTTCAAACCAACCAATGCAAAACGAAAGCAAGGTATATAAAACTGAATGATGGTGGTCCATTCATCACAAAGTTTCACAAAGACCTAGCTCTCATAAAGATGATGAAAATGAGGTGGATGCTCAAAAGCTCACAAATATCATATCATAGTCATCAATGTATATAGGAGAAGCTCATCCTACCAAAATGCATATGATACAAATGCAAACAACCTAAGATACAAAGATGTCTATCCTACCATGATATGATACATGTATACATATTCAATGCAAAATGCATGGGGAGTCGAGGAACTCGGCTCAACAACAAGAAAGGTCAAGGGAACACATAAGCAAGAAAAGCTCCGAGCAAAGGAAGAACCTCCAAAGATCCCAATTGAGTACCATAGGAAAGATACCAATTGCAAGACCGCCAAAAATCCCAATTGAGTACCATAGAAAAGATACCAATCAAAGGATCACAAATGACTACCAAGAGCCAAAGCACGCCCTCGAAACCAAATTCCCTTCGAAAGAACCCGAGCTCCCACTCAACCAAAGACACCTAGCAACGCAAAGGCTAGGAAAACAAAGATCAAGAGAAAAGCTCTAAAACCAAAAATAAAAGGAGAAAACCAAAGAAGGAACAAAATACAACCCGAAGACAAGGCAAGCCCAAAACCCAAAGCAAGCTCAAAACATGCTATACAATGCAATGACAATACCAATTAACATAAATAAAGCATTGTAACAAGATATCACATATATGGATAAAAGCATGGGCTAGCAAGCATATATTACAAAGCTAGCATTGTAACAAGATATCACATATATGGATAAAGGCATGATACAAGTTCATATGGATCATCCACCAACATATATTACAAAGCTAGCATGACAGGATATACATGGGGGAACAAACATGCTAACAAGAAAGGATACCATAGAGCTATACAAAAATGATATGGATGAACAACATGACATAACCACCATAGAGCAACCATAAAGCATGACATGATGTTCATATATATCATCTACCACAATATCATAGAAATATAGCAAGATAGATATACATGATCACAAAGCTATCATGAACAAGGTGGCTAGGCTACCGTGGTTTACACACAAGCATGACACAAGATCAAAGCATGCAACAAGTATATACAAGTGAGCACAAGGGGAAAACAAAACTCACTATACATGTGTACAAAGGCTTTCAAGAGCCATTCAAAGCGGTGTTGAGAACCATCTTGTCTTGATCACCTCATGGGCAAAGATCAAGCACCCACCAACCCATGTTCTCCAACCCCGTCTCCATACCTACACACAAGGAGACGAAAAAGACCGAGCCTTGGATCCCAAAGGATTAGCAAGCTCAAAGCGCGCAAATCAAAGCCGCGAGCAAAATCAACCTTTTCTCTGTCGCCCTATGGATCTTAGACTTGTTAGAGTCACACGAATCCGCAACTGGCTCTGATACCAATTGAAGGACCGATTAGGCGACTAGATAGGGGGGAGTGAATGGGAGCCGATAAAAATTCTTCTCCAAGAACTCGGCTATGTCCCAAAATCAAACTCACGAATCCTACACTCGCTCAAGACAATCGTCAAGGTTATGTAGTTATAAAAGAACTACTAGCCTAAGGAACGATCCTGGGTTCACCTAGCGAAAGCGCAAATCAAGGAACAAAAGCAAACCGGGCAACACTGAACCAAGACGGGCCACCCTGACATAGGGGCGGGTCACCTGCCAGCCAACAGAGCCAAACCGGGTCACCCTAACATAAGGGGCGGGTCACCCGCCGGCTGGGTCACCCTGAAATAGAGGGCAGGTCACCCTGGGTGCCCAGAAAATCCGCAAGCTGACGATCGAATAAAAAATCAAAACCTAATCAAATGACCTCCTAGAATCACTAGATTTTACACAAGGCTCTGCAACAACACGAAGAACATTCTCCCAAAAGATCTCCTCAAAAAGATGAAGGAAACTCTACAGATCTAAATCGGAAGAAGAGGAACTCGAAAGTCAACGCCACCTAGGGTCACCCGGCCATAGAGGGCGGGTCACCCGGGGTAGCCCAGAAAATCACCTGTGGACTTTAACTCAACTTCCGATCCACGGATCTCCCGAATCAACCACTGGATTGCGACCAAAACATAGGGGAAGATGAAGCCTCTCTAGGAGATGCTATCCCTACGAAATCTTGGCCTCAAACCAACTAAAATGAGAGGAATCGAGATCCTACGAAAACATCTCCACAAACTCGAGTTCATCCAATCCTCACCAAATCGAGCCTGATTCCCAGCGTTTGAGGGGTCCAGATCATCACCAAAGATGCGCAAGACATCAACCTATGATCCCCTCACAGAAATCTAGAGAGAAACGCCCTGAAATCTGACTTACAAAATCCCTCCAAAAAGGCTCTGAAAATAGGTCTGAAAAAGACAAACGCAGGGAATAAAAGATATGGCACAAAATGAAGAGGAAGTAATCACTATGATTCACTTAGCCATATCTGGATACAAGCCACTCACAAGAATCACAAATCTTGGATGGCAAAAAGCTCAAACAAGGTGCCAACTCTCTCTTGTATCATTCTCTCCCAAGAGCACTCCAAAATCAAAGAGCACTCCCCCCACGAGCCCAAGAGCTAGCTGCCCAAATCAGCCACTCCTCCTATATATAGGCCCTCCGGAAAATGACCGAAGTGCCCGTACACTAGGAGTTACAACACAAGCCCTCATAGGGGCATTTTGGTCAACACATTTATAGACCCATCGAGCGGACATGCATCCACCGGGCCTTGCGTCCTCCCAACGCAAGCACCACGATCACACCGTGTGTCCCCCGCTTCGAAGCTTCACGACACACCCGGATACCGTCTCTGTCACTTCGGCCCTCGGGCTCAGGTTTAAGGCCCAAACTGAGAAACCCTCCTCCTGATGGTTTTGTGGCCAAACCACCAAACCCCGCGTACAAGCTTCGGTCGTTAGCCGCTACCTTGCACCGGCTCGGTGTTGGTTTTTGGGCCAAACCAACAAACGCCGCGCGCAGACTTCGGTTGTTAGTCGCTACCCTACGCCAGCTCCTTGTACACGACTTTGCCTTGCTCTTCTTGCCACCATGAGGCCCGCACTTGATCCCGTCAGCTACCGGGTCCCTGGAACCAAGCCTACTGGTCTCTCCACTCCTTAGAGGCCACACAGGCATAGACCTTTCGCGCTTATTCTTCACCTACACTAACGCAAACCAAGTCACAACCAACACCGGCAATACTAGGCCAAGAGTCTGTCCACACAAGGTTTTCAACCACTCCTCACGAGTGCATTGACAACACACCACTAAATCAACATGGTAAACGCACATAACACAACACTACACACAAAGCCTCAAATCATCTGGTCAATCACTCATCACATACAAACCAAGGCACATCTCAACATGGTTCCTCAATGTCCCCCTTGATGACTGCATTGACAAAAGATGGTTTGAAAGCAAAGGAAAAACCCATTCAAGTGCCCAGAAGCCAAGAAAAAGCAAACACAAGGCAACTTGAAAAGAGAAGAGCTCCAACCAAAGACTCTCGGAACCAAAGGAAGCACAAAGGCCAAACACCACCAAAGAGTCAAGCAATCCACAAGAGCTACAAGCAATCTCGAAAGCCATCAAACCAATTTCAGCTGTTAGCAAAGCACTCGTCAACCGCTCATCACCATCAAATCAAGGTTCATATCAACTTAATTTTCCAAATTTTCTCCCCCTTGATGAGTGTGTTGACAACATATGAGTACAAAAAAATGGTTTGAGAGGGCAAAGGCCGAAAATCTCATCCAAGTGAACGAAAACCACACAAGGGCAAAGAACAAAGTCACTTGGCATGAGACAAACCACAAAGGCCATAACAATATCTCGGTCCCCAAAGACATGGGTAACGGTTCGACACAACCGAGACAAGAACACATGATCCCTCAAGAAGAGGCACAAAGGGCTCAACACCGTCATGGACAAACGAAGGCACATGATCCCTCAAGAAGAGGCACAAAGGGCTCAACACCATTCATGTGACGATCGAAAACTCAAATCAACCGCCGGCTCCTCAAGAAGAGGCAAAGGGACTCAACACCACCGGCAAAAGAGCACAAAACTCACAAGCTCGCCGTATACACATGCACTAGGGCCAAAGAGCATACAAAGCTCACCCTAAGCACATGTTATAGAGCAAAGAGCACACCAAGCTTACAAGCTCCCCCCTAAACACATGCACTAGGGCCAAAGAGCATACAAAGCTCACCCTAAGCACATGTGATAAAGCTAAGAGGAAACCACCAAAGCACAACTCAAGCAAACAAAGGAAACTCACCAAAGCTCCCCCTACACAAACGCATATTTCCCTTGAACATGTGCTTGCAAACTCAAGTTCTCCCCCTGAACTGATTATCCCTCTGGATGCAACAAATGCATGAAAACTGACACATTTTCTCATGTAACTTTTCCTCCTTGTTGACAATGCTTGAATCAAGGCAATTTTGCAAAAGATTCAACTATTAGCTTCTCAAATATACAAAGAGCACTATAAAATGCTACAAGTGTCCCCCGCTTCGAAGCTTCCCGATGCACCTAGATACCGTCTCCGTCACGTCGGACCCTCGGTCTCGGTTTTGAGGCCCAAATCGAGAAACCCTCCTCCTAATGGTTTTGTGGCCAAACCACCAAACCCCGCATACAAGCTTCGGTCGTTAGCCGCTACCTTGCACCAGCTCAATGTTGGTTTTGTGGCCAAACCAACAAACCCCGTGTGTAGACATTGATTGTTAGTCACTCCTTGTACACGACTTTGTCTTGCTCTTCTTGCCACCATGCGGCCCGCAATTGATCCCATCGGCCACCAGGTCCCTTGAACCAAGCTTACTTGTCTCTCCACTCGTCGGAGGCCACACAGGCATAGATTTTTCACGCTTGTTCTTCACCTGCACCAACGCAAACCAAGTCACAACCGACACCTACAATACTAGGCCTAGAGTCAGTCCACACAACATTGTCAACCACTCCTCACGAGTGCATTGACAACACACCACTAAATCAACATGGTAAACACACATAACACAACACTACACACAAAGCCTCAAATCATCTGGTCAATCACTCATCACATACAAACCAAGGCACATCTCAACTTGGTTCCTCAACTGTGCTAGTGCTAGTGGGGTTTCTATCAATTTCTGTTCATAGGAAGACACTAAGAAAACTCCTAATTGGTTTGGATAACTGCTTTGTTTGGTGGTAGTATAAATTGCATCGTTGGACTGAATGCTTCCCTGGTAGGATAGTATCCAGTGACATTATGTTATTAAGTAAAAGATTCACTTTTGCTAGATTGCTTGTTGCTGGGATCTATGATGATAGATAAAGATTCACTTACGGTAGGTATATTAACTCAGGGTAGACCAAGATTCACTTTTGCATATGTGACTACATTCATGGTTGATTATTATAATCAGACTAGTTAATAATAATTTATGGCTGAGGCCTCCTTGTTCTTGGAATAAAATTAGTTAGTACTTAATTTCTTGATTCGCTGAAATAATGTCATACTTTGTGATCTCATGATAGGTGAACGAGAGCCCCGTTCTCGTCTCGCATCATGCGTTGTTGGACGATCCAAGCAAACCACGGAAGGATCCATTTTCAGATGTGGTAAGTTTGCTACAGGGATTTGGTGTTTTTTTGTTACTGTGATAGTTCTAGTGGGGTTTTTGGATATGCTACTTAGCTATTGTTTTCATTATTGTGATCTCTGTGTTTCTTTTGGAATTAAGGACCCCCAATACAAGTTTGCAGTTGAGCTTGACAAGCTATTCTGTACGATGGTGATATGTTCTGATAGCGAGGATGAGGAGACCACTGATCCAGTTTCGTCTGCTAGGGAGGTGAAGTTCCTAACCTTCTTGTGTAACATCACTGTGCCCCTTCCTATCTTGATTATGTTTTTAGGCATTCAGATAATATGCTAAAATTATATCTGGTCTTTCTCTTTTCCATTTTGGTCACTGACGCAATCATAAAATGACAGATACGACTACTGGGGAAGCAGTTTCACAGAGCTATCAAATAGAACTTATTGGAGAAGGACATCAGCCTCCGCATTTTATGATATGTTGAGTTATGTGTTAGCTACAGAACAATGGAATTCAGTTTGTATGCAGTGATGTTCTCAAGTACTCTACTTCAATTCTTATGCTATGTTTAGTACTTAATGTGGTAGCTAGAACTAATGGAACTCAGTGTGTATGCAATGCAGGGAAAATTGGTAAAGTGATGAATACCAAACTTTCGTGCTTGGAGTTATCAATGTTATTAATTTAAAAATTTATTGTTCGAACACAATCCATAACAATATGCACTAGACACCATGAGATAGATTATTGTTTTCTAAGAATGTAGGAAAAAAAGGGACTTAATTTGGACATCATACGTCAAATATACACAAGTTTGTAGTTTTTATAATGAATCAAAGAAACAAGTTTAGGAGGTCCATCAAGAACTATAGATGTCTCTGCGCCAACAGGTGGGACCGAATGAGACGATGTGGCGTGCGCGACTGACCCAAGTCCGACCGTGCCCCATAAAGGTGCAAAATTATGTTATAAAAAACATGGAGGAGTTCAACCAAACAGTATTTAGTAGATTAATGGTAGTGTTGTTTGTCCTTAAGCTATTATTTGCAGGTTCGAATCCCAAGTGCAACTTCTTTTTTTCCTATTTTCTCCGACACAGAAGGTGAAATATTCACAATTTTTTTAGGATCATAATGTTGTCAAATGAAAAAGTCATGAACACCAAAGTTGTTGAACTCGTCAAGATCTACAATCTTTATTTATGTCATTAATCCATGGGACAAAGTTTGAATGATCCATATTTCGAAATTCAAAATTTTGGTCTCTAAAGGAAATATTACTTAACACTAAACGATGTCAAATGGAAAAGTGATGAATACCAAAGTTTCATAACTCATCAAGATCTACGAACTTTATTAATGCCATACTTTCATTTGACAAAGTGGTAGGACACATTGTTCATTAATCCTAGATTCACTCACATATAGGTTAATAAATTTTGTTAGAGACGTGTCAATTTTGTACAACATGTTATTACCACTTTATCATATTAAAAAATGACCTAAATAATGTTTGTACATCTTCACAAGTTATGAAACTTTGGTATTCATCATTTTACTATTTGACATCGTTTAGTGTTATGAAATATTGCTTCTAGATATCAAATATTTGATTTTCTTAATTAGGATTATTCAAACCTTGTCACATGGAATGAACTGGACTCCATGAGATAGATTATTGTTTTCCTAACACATTCATGGAAAATATCTAGTGCAGTTACCCACGTGCAACCATTTCTCCCATTTTTTACTCCATCAGTTTCGCCATCTGCTTATATAACCTCCCACCCCTTCACATTCTTTCCCTCTGTTGACACATTTTATCTACAAATATTTTCCCTCACATTTACTAGAAAAGGGACTAAAATATAATTAGATCACCTTATTAGGGTTTACACTGACAATTTCCACGAGTTTTGGTGAATTTATAAAATTACAGGGACTATCTAGAAAAACAAGAAAAGAAACAAGTCTAGAAGGCTCCAGAACACTCCCGAACTCAACGTGACTTGGCTTGCAAGAAAGAAGCATCTGGAAGGGGCAAGGACCTTCCTGGCCAAGGCAGACCCCGAGGGGGGCCCACACCAGGCCGATCGGCCTGGTGGTGGGGCCGACCGCCCCCCCTGGCGCCACATTAGCTCTCCTTCTGTAATGTTCTTCCACCGCCTATGAGAAGCAATCTAAACTGTATATTAGGTCGGTTTGATCCTACGGCGGCAAGGCACCTTCTCAGGACTATATAAATAGGCCCCCTGACCCCAGGGTGGACACTAATTCATTCAATCAGATCATCAATGCCTACCTGAGATAGAAGCTCTAGATTAGAATTAGAGTTGGAGAGTTAGTATCAAGTTGAGAGATTACGGCCACGATCTATTCAGATTTAGCTAATCTTGTTCGAGAGAATTGGAGCGCGGTAGAGGCAGAGTTGAAGGAAGGCCCGGACCTATCGGTGTCTCCTCTTCATCTTCTTCCTTTGGGATCGACTCCATTAGAGCCTGATCTTGAGACCTTGTGGAGAGATCAACTTCTTATTCAAGTGAGTAACATTGTTATTATTGTTGTTACGGTTCATAACTCTTTTATGAGTACTTTAATTCCTGTCGCTCTTGAGTCAAAGTTGCATGTTCAGTTTAAGCGTGGTGCTTAGACTAGCTAGCTTGTGAATACCTTCTATATTCCGGATCGTGTGGTAGAAGCGGGAAGTGACCTCGTTCCCATCTGTCCTTTGCAGTCCACCTCCCGTCTATAGAAACCGTAGGACTCCCTCCATAGATTGTCGGGAGATTCCCTTTCCTAAGTGTGTCTTCAGACAATCCCCCATAAGAACAATATAAACATAGCTTGTGCGAGTAAGAACTAGACATCCTTAAGATTTCCTTATCTCTCTTTCTATCAAGTCCTTGATAACTGCTCAGGGATTAGTTATATATCTCAGACCACTCTCTCTACCTTTCTCCCTATGGATTCGATATTTAAAACCCTCTTCCCAGGTGAAGTGCTCACCGGTATCCGTGCGCTTGCGGATTATCCATCATAATATTTCTGTAGGCTTACCAAATACCAACAAGCATTTCTGGCGCTGTTGCCGGGGAGAACGGTTAAGAGAGAACTCGTGAGTATAACTATATCTTGTACGTATACTTTTATCTTTTCCTTTTTAGTTTTAGATTTTATCTTTTCTACTGTCCTTATGGATACTAGCCTCATTAAAGACATTTCCGCACCCCTAGAGCTCAGCCTTAGGCCCATACCATCATCGAAGCCAATCCTATCTGATGCCTATGAGCTGCGCCCACGGTTAATAGAGATGGTCCAAACCAACACTTTCTTAGGAATAGAAGACGAAGACCCTTATCATCATCTCCAACAGTTCGAACAAACTTGTGACTGCCTTCATATAGAGGGTATGTCTGACGAGACCATCTGTTGGAAGCTTTTTCCATTCACATTGAAAGGAAAAGCTCGCCAATGGTATGACAGAACCAAAGAGAAGAAGAAAGGCAATTGGGGAACTCTCCGTGCGGATTTCTGCATGGATTTCTACCCTTTATCTAGAGTAGTCAACCTCAGAACCAAGATCATATCCTTCAAACAGGGGGATAGTGAGTCTATGAGTTCA
Organism: Cenchrus fungigraminus; assembly: GCA_036936925.1. Lineage (NCBI taxonomy): Eukaryota > Viridiplantae > Streptophyta > Magnoliopsida > Poales > Poaceae > Cenchrus > Cenchrus fungigraminus. The sequence continues at coordinate 29,425,223 of CM072775.1, forward strand.
TCCTGGGAACATTTTGAACTCTTTACAAATCCGGACCAGATCTAGGCCTTCAAGATCATATTCTCCTTCAACATTTCTATATTGGTCTTAATAAGGAATCTAGAGCCTACTTAAATACCTCCTCGCATGGATCATTCATACACCTTACATCCAGTGAAGCTAGAACTATCCTAGATAACATTCTAGCCAGCACCAATGATGATCTATTAGAAGAGAAAACTTTAGAAGAAGAGATTCCAGAGATAGCTACACCAGAACCTATGCCAGAATTATCTCAACCTATAGCTATCCAACCAATAGAATCAGCACAGGAAGAAATTCCTCTACCTGACTTTATTAATGATATCGAGGATGATTTATTTTCCGATTATGGAAACACCTCGAATTATCATAAAGAGAAGAGGCCTCAAAAGTACAAAAAATCTTCACATGAAGAGATAGACCCTTTTGAGTAAACATTCTCAAGAGAACACACTGTGGAGCTTGCATCCATCATGAGTGGGGAATGGTTAGAAGAGTCAGAGCTTTCCTCTGATGTGGTTCATGTGGATTCACCTTCTACACCAATTCAATGCATAATCAATGGAACCCCCTTTGATGCCCTTCATAATCCAGTTGTGGGAATCAATATAATGGCCTTATCCTTTTTCTATCAGTTTATTAAAAACAAGCCATTATCTCCCACAACGAAATTATTAAAGTGCTCCTCAGGACAAATTATTCAAAGTTCAGGAATTCTTTATGTCATACCCGTTTCGGTAAACGACATGCCAATTCACCTGAGCTTCCACATTTTTGATATTAAGGAGTTTGACCTTTTAATAGGCCATCCTTTGCAAAGACTCCTTAAAGAAGGACACACAGGGAAACTTGATATTTGCCTAGGCAAAACTATTAAAGTTCCCTTACACTTCGCACATTCGATCCATACTAAGACTGATCCTAGTCCAGAACCAGTCCCAATGGAACAGGTGAATGAAGCATCTCTAGAACATTTTGTAGAATCCAATCAAGAAGATGTCACTGAATTCTTCATCGAGGAGGAAGAAGAAAATCCTACAGAATCTGAACCCCTCGATGAATTCGAGGAAACCTCGAGACCTCCCATTGAACTTAAACCATTACCACCTGGTCTTAGATATGCCTTTTTGCACAAGGATCCTAAGTCTCCTGTGATCATTAATGACAAACTCACTCAGGAAGAGACTCATAGACTGATAACTATCTTAGAACAACATCGTTCAGCCTTTGGCTACTCACTCCAAGACCTTAATGGCATCAGTCTTGCCCTTTGCACACATCGCATTCCTACAGACCCTGATGCTCTACCATCTAGAGAACCCCGACAAAGACTCAACAATGCGATGAGACAGGTAGTGAAGAAAGAAGTTTTGAAACTTTTACACGCTAGGATTATATATCCTGTGCCACATAGTGAGTGGGTGAGCCCTGTGCAAGTCGTGCCTAAAAAGGGAGGCATGATAGTTGTGAAAAATGAGAGGAACGAATTAATTCCTCAGAGAACTGTCACTGTTTGGCGTATGTGCATAGATTATAGGAAACTCAATAAAGCCACAAGGAAAGATCACTTTCCACTGCCCTTCATTCATGAAATGCTAGAGCAGTTGGCAAATCACTCTTTCTTTTGCTTCCTTGATGGATATTCTGGGTATCACCAAATCCCGATCCATCCAAGTGACCAGAGCAAAACCACTTTTACATGTCCTTATGGAACTTATGCTTATCGTAGAATGTCTTTTGGACTATGTAATGCTCCAGCTTCTTTTCAAAGATGCATGATGTCTATATTCTCTGATATGACTGAAGAGATCATGGAAGTTTTCATGGATGATTTTTCTATATATGGAAAAACTTTTGATGATTGTCTAGAAAACTTAGATAAGGTTTTGCAAAGATGTGAAGAAAAGCACTTAGTCCTTAATTGGGAAAAATGTCATTTCATGGTTAGAGAAGGAATAGTGCTAGGCCATCTAGTTTCTGAAAGAGGAATTGAGGTAGATAAAGCTAAGATAGAAGTAATTGAACAACTACCTCCACCTGTTAATGTCAAAGGAATCAGAAGTTTTCTTGGCCATGCTGGTTTTTATAGAAGGTTTATAAAGAATTTTTCTCATATTGCTAGACCTCTTACAAACCTGCCTGCCAAAGATGTTCCCTTTGACTTTGATGGTGCTTGTCTTAAATCTTTTGAAACTCTGAAAAATGCTCTTATTTCTGCACCTATTATTCAACCCCCTGATTGGTCTTTACCTTTTGAAATTATGTGTGATGCAAGTGATTATGCTCTGGGGCTGTTTTGGGGAAAACAAAAGACAAGAAACATCATGCCATTGCTTATGCTAGTAAAACTTTGACAGGACCTCAACTTAATTATGCCACAACTAAAAAAGAACTGCTAGCTATTGTTTATGCCATTGACAAGTTTAGATCTTACTTAGTAGGAGCAAAAGTTATTGTTTACACTGATCATGCTGCTTTAAAATATTTGCTCACTAAGAAAGATGCTAAACCTATATTAATAAGATGGATTTTGCTGCTCCAAGAGTTTGACTTAGAAATAAAAGATAAGAAGGGAGTAGAAATTCTGTTGCTGATCATTTGTCTAGAATGTATTTTGAGAAACCGCAAGAAGTAGCAACCCTTGCAGAAACTTGCAAGGAGATCCATCGCGTAAATAGCTCCCTCACCAAAACCGTCCTCCATCTGCTAAAAACAAGGAAGCGTAGGGACAAAGAGGGAGACGCTTGCCGCGACCCGGAGAAGGGCAAGGGCCCTTTGTAAGCACCATAGTTATAGAGCACATTAGTCTTAGTTAGTTCGATTTAGTTAGTTTGCTTTAATAGTAGGAGTCGTGTAAAAAAGTGCTCTCTCTCTTATCAATGAAGTGATCCACAAGTTGAGTCATATTTTCTATCTATATTTTCTAGATATGTTTTTGTCTCCACCATGCTGTGTATGCAAGATAACAGAAAACAAGTGTGGGGGAGAAAAATCGACGACCAAACGGCATCTTCCACGACCAAAATAAAGAAAAAAACGGAAAAAGAATGGAACCATCGACTCGCACGACGAAACGCACCCCGAACCACGGCAGGGGGAGGCCGATCGGCCTCCTCCCTAGGCCGGTCGGCCTGCTATGGGGCCCACTTCGGCCACGTTTCGTCCACCACTCGGTTTGCTTCCTGAACTTTTTAAATTTTTGCAAATTGCTTTCCATTTCGAATTAAAACAAAGATGCCCTGTTATGATATGCTTTCCAAAAGATGTCTTGTTAACCTAAAGGATAAAGTTTGACATATTTATTCTCCTAGAAATATGTGTTGCTTTTGGGATGCTTAGAATAAGGTTAGAGTAATGAGAACCATCTTTCTTTTATCTTGTCTCTGGAGAGTTCTTTATTTCAAAAAGATTAAAATCATTAGCTATGCTTCTCCTTTGTGATCAATAATATGTCCCGGTAGAGCCTTAGCAATCATTGAAAATAAATTTAATTTAATTGCTGCTTACTTATATTGAGCTTTGTCAAATCTACGACCCATGTTGAAGTTTTGTCTAAGTCTAAGATCAAGATCACATACACTGCTTTCACTAAAGTATCCATGCTCTAAATTTTTGATCTCTATCTCCCATAAATTTTATCGTGAAAAAGGTACAGCTATAAAAAAGCCAAAGATCAAAAAAAAATTCAGAGTGGAGAGAAAAGTGAGAGAGAGGAGAAAATGGACAAGTGTTCTACGGGTCAGAAAAACCCCCCTCTCTGAAAAAAGGCATAAATAAGAGAAGAAAAATGGACATGTGTCCGAGGGTGAGTAGGGCCCACTTCTCTAATAAAAGTGAGAGAGTAATAATGGACACGTGTCCGAGGGTGAGTAGAACCCACCTCTCCACAAAATAGCTGAATACCTTGTCATAAAAAAATGGGAAAAAGATAGAGGATTCTAAAAAGTCAGAGCAGTGGTTTTAAAGTTGACACACGCACATATCTTGATCTATGACTCATGACATACCTCTCCATGGATCCGGTTTTGACTCGGCAATATATGCAAGGTAAGTTTGCCACATCTTTACATTCTAAAAACTCCACATATACTTCGAAATAAAAGCTCTAGTGAGGATATGATATATTTTGAGAGATTTGAGAGTATCACAAAGGAGTAAGTAAGGCTATATTTTCTTTTCAAAACTTATTCAAAAGCTCTGCATTGACTTGATTTGAGAAATAAAGGTAATCTGTTTCTAACTGTTTCATGCTCAGATATTCCATAAGTGCAGGTATGACTAAGGAGTATGATTATGTTTGTCTCTACGGTTGTTAGACCATCCTTTTATCGAGGGTGAGTAAAAGCCTAAGTGTGGGGGAGTTTGTTGACACATTTTATCTATAAATATTTCCCCTCACATTTACTGGAAAAAGGACTAAAATATAATTGATCACCTTATTAGGGTTTACACTGACAATTTCCACAAGTTTTGGTGAATTTATAAAATTACATGGACTATCCAGAAAAACAAGAAAAGAAACAAGTCTAGAAGGCTCCAGAACACTCCCGAACTCAACGTGACTTGCCTTGCAAGAAAGAAGCATCTGCAAGGGGCAAGGACCTTCCTGGCCAAGGCAGACCCCGAGGGGGCCCACACCAGGCCGATCGGCCTGGTGGTGGGGCCGACCGGCCCTCCCTGGCGCCACATTAGCTCCCCTTCTGGTATGTTCTTCCACCGCCTATGAGAAGCAATCTAAACCGTATATTAGGTTAGTTTGATCCTACGGCGGCAATGCACCTCCTCAGGACTATATAAACAGGCCCCCTGAATAAAATTCTATCAGATCATCAATGCCTACCTGAGATAGGAGCTCTAGATTAGAATTAGAGTTGGAGAGTTAGTATCAAGTTGAGAGATTACACCCATGATCTATTCAGATCTAGCTAATCTTGTTCGAGAGAATTAGAGCGCGGTAGAGGCAGAGTTGAAGGAAGGCCCGGACCTGTCGGTGTCTCCTCTTCATCTTCTTCCTCTGGGATCGACTCCATTGGAGCCTGATCTTGAGACCTTGTGGAGAGATCAACTTCTTATTCAAGTGAGTAACATTGTTATTATTGTTCTTACGGTTCATAACTCTTTTATGAGTACTTTAATTCCTGTCGCTCTTGAGTTAAAGTTGCATGTTCAGTTTTAGCGTGGTGCTTAGACTAGCTAACTTGTGAATACCTTCTATATTCCGGATCGTGTGGTAGAAGCGGGAAGTGACCTCGTTCCCGTCTGTCCTTTGCAGTCCACCTCCCGTCTATAGAAACCATAGGACTCCCTCCATAGATTGTCGGGAGATTCCCTTTCCTAAGTGTGTCTTCAGACAATCCCGCATAAGAACAATATAAACATAGCTTGTGCGAGTAAGAGCTAGACATCCTTAAGTTTTCCTTATCTCTCTTTCTATCAAGTCCTTGATAACTGCTCAGGGATTAGTTATATATCTCAGACCACTCTCTCTACCTTTCTCCCTGTGGATTCGATATTTAAAACCCTCTTCCCGGGTGAAGTGCTCACTGGTATCCGTGCACTTGTGGATTATCCATCATAATATTTCTGTAGGCTTAACAAATACCAACACCCTCCCACTATCTCCCATTCCATTTCTGACGAGTGCTCTCCCTGGTGCTTTCTTCTGACAAGTCGCAAAGTTGTTCTTCTTGTTCCAGTTACCAATCTTTTCTTCAATCTGCAGTTAAGATTTTCGCATTTGCACTTTCTTTTGTTGGTTATTTTAATATCTTTTCGTCATCTTCCCTCTATGATCTTCCTCATCCCCTTCATCCATATTATCATAAACTATTAGATCTGAATCCCTATATCCTTTTTTCTTATGCAGATTGCACAGTGCATTTTTTCAAGAAACACATCTGAGCAGAACTCAAGGTACCCCCCTCCCATTACATCCCTTGACATTAATTGATTCCTAATGCTCTTGATTTGTTTACTACTTCAATAAAATAATTTTCATTCATGGTAATCTTTTCCTTTTGTTTTCTTACAATTTTTGTTTGCTTTTTTTCTGATAAGCTACAACTATTTAGGAATGTCGTTTGTTGCGCCTAAGTAAATCTTCTTTTCCAAATCACTTGGTTATCAAAATATATGCATTTAATATTTTTTGATTGCTTAGAGTGCCTGCAATAGAATAGGTAAAAAAGACGAGCAAAATCTTGTTTTTTATCTGCTATCTAAAATTAAATGCCTCATAAAGCATCAGACGCAATTCAACATACTCTATCAAATTTTTAATCTCTTCTCCTAAATAGCTTTTTGAAGTTCAAGTAAGTGAGATGGAACAGCTATGGGGGTCATTTCTTAGCCTGTGGGGGGGGTCAGTTTGATTTTCATTGCAGAGTGTCATAGACAATATTAAGCAAACATTTATTGTTTTTTTTGACATTGTGAAAATCTCTAATTCTTACACCATGACTTAAATCTGTCAATTTAATTATCATTCTAACCGTATATATTTAATATTTTAACTTATAATTATATGTTTCCTATTTTTTCTTAGGAAAGTGCTGCACCTCTCAGAGAGGCTTGATGGCGACAATGTCATCCCCACCAGAGCTCTATGCTTTTACCTGGCCCTGGTAAATGGTCCAACTGACAGTCTTGTATTTGCTTCTTTTGGGCGAAGGTCAGGCGAAGCAATGCTGATCAAGGCAATAGAGGTTGTTTTTAGTATACTTAAAACAGGCAACTTCAAGGTTGGACAACTCCACGCTACTGGGGAATACCTGGTGAAATGCTCATACGCAGAGGATGCCATCAAGCTTCACCATCAAGTGAAAGCTTGCGGCGTTCATGTAATTGGCTTCACGTTCATGTAATTGGCTTCGCGAACATGGTGTTCCTGAGACTTCTCCTCTCGCCCAAGCAAAAATCTGTGATGCAACACTAGATGAGTACATTCTCCCAATTGAACCTGAAGTCGCCCCCCCAAGATGCCCCTGAAGCTGGCGATGCCCAAGACATTGAAGCTAGTGGCTCCCAAGCCGCGCCTGAATCTAGCAGCTCTAAGGATGGTGCTAAAGCTTCTGGCTCCAAGAAGCGGAAGCTTTGAGCTTCTTTCGGTTAATAAACTATGTTAGAGACATGTCAATTTTGTACTACAAGTTATTACAACTTTTGAATATTTGATATTCATCACTTTTCCAGTTTACATTGTTTAGTGTTAACAAATATTCTTCTAGATATCAATTTTTTGAATTTCGAAATTAGGATTATTCAAACCTTGTCACATGGAATGAACTGGACTCCATGGGATAGATTATTGTTTTCTAAGAATTTAGGGGAAAAACCACCTGAGCCATTAGGATGTACTCATTCTTCCTAACACATTCATGGAAAATATGGACTCAACAATTGTTTAAACTTGTATAAGCTTGGATTTGTTAAGGAACATGATGCAAACAACATAAATAATTTATAACTACACTTGTTCAAAATTAAAGCAGTGGAAAACATTTGAAATTGATAATAATGGCTGCTTTAGAGCAACTCCAACAATTTGTTGTCTTAGCTTGGCATCCATCCAATTTTGGCAAAACATGAAAAATTAGCCTCCAACTGTTTGACAAAACAACTTGGCATCAATAACAACTTGGAAGCGTATATATACGCGCTAGTATCCACAGCGCTTTCGTTCGTAACAGAAGAGGTGGAAGGACCTAAAAATAATTTTGTTTCTATCTCAGGATTCCTGATGTAAGTTTTCAAGAGGTGGAAGAGCATAACATGATTTTGTTTCTCTCTCAGGGTTCCTGATGTAAATTAGATCTGGATTTGGCAAGTGAATTATACCAAACTATTGGAGATGATCTATTTTTTTAGTTGGCATATCTTTTTAGAAGTTGGCAAAACACAAGATTTGCCAAGTAAAATTTGGCAAACTCTTGGAGATGCTCTACATGTTCTCAATATGGAAGAATATTTTTGTTTCCATCATGTACATGCGGGACCCAAAACTGTGTGATTACGTGGCCACCCAGTAAAAGCGCAATCTACTTAAACCCAACACCCTGCGCTACGACCCCCATAATATGCTACATGATCTGGCGGCGGCGGTTCTTCTCCATCTCCCCTGGGTTCTCGCCTTTACCGCCTCGCATATCCACGACGCCTGCGTGCCTGATGAACTGCAATCACGCCATGGAGAAGGTCGCCGCGACACGCGATGAGGCGTCGAGGCTGCTGCAACTGCCGATGGAGCTTACGATTGAGATCGTCTCCCGCGTCGCTGCGGCAGTCCGAGGACGCCATGGCAGATCTCAGTAATCTGCACGCAACCTACAAGGCATTGTGTGAGGTGTGCGGCAGCACCGAGGGTGGCCGACGCCTACCCCTGCATCGTGTCCTGCGGCGTCGATTCTACTTCAGCCCGGAATATTGCACGACGCTCATCACCAGACTTGCCACCGCCACCAACCCGAAGGCGGTCTTCTTCAGTGGGATGTGCCTCGTCTTCGGGAATCAGCGTGGCCCAATCATGCCCTGCCTTGACCCTCTAAGGTGCGCCACGGAGACGGGGCACTATTGGCGGTCAAATATGACATCCCTAAGGAACTTGTTACACTTTGGTTTCGGCTTTGATTTGGAACTAACCCGCCACTAGGCATACTAATGATGTAACAAGTTCGACACAAGAATGTGTTTTTAGAGTTGTATGTTTATGCAGGAAATCACGAGCTTAATGGATAAGTTTGCATCAAGTTCGAAAGGTGTTAAGCAAGAGGATCAAGGAGCTCCGTTCGTGTCTGAATACAAGATGAACTTACTTGCAAAGGTGGCAAGGACCAAGATGCAACCGCAAGATATTCCAGAGGACCAAGACAAAAGACCAGAGTTCATGTGACAAGACCCTCTATCTTGATCGTGGGGATAACGACGTCCAAAGCACACATGCGAAGGAGCAGAAGGTTCAAGGGCCCATAGAAGCCTGCACGAGCAAGATGGAGCCGAGCTATGGCAAAATGGGCTTGGGTCGGCCGGCCCATGCCGACCGGCCTAGGGTGTTTTTGTTGCGGTTCGGGCTCCCCTTTCTTGTGCGTGATGTTGATCGAACCCTAAGTCTATGCCTCCACCGCCAGTCGCCAGAGAGACGGATAAAAGCCCCCGCGGTCAACGACGTGAAGGCATTCAACATTCAGAGATTCAACCAAGGGAGAGAGCCACATAGAGGAGAGAGGAGGACGCCCGGAAGCCCCAGCAAGGTCCCTCCAGCGCCGCCACAAGATCAAGAGCAAAGAGGAGATTGGATCTTCAAGGGAGAAAGCAAGGCAGAGAGCATCTTCCTCGTCGATCTTCATCTACTTCGGAGGATTCTACACCATGTCCCGTGCTACAATGTGTAACATTATGGGGTAAAGTCCTTGTTTGTCCTTGGGGTTGAAGGGAGAGCTTGAGTTGTAATCACCGAATCAATATTTTGGATCTTTTTGCTATCATATTCATGTTGATGGTGCTTTAATCTTAATGGTCGGCTGGCTTGGTTAGGGGATGCTTTGCTCGTAGCCTCTTGTATCGTGTTCCTTTTGTTCTTTATTTGATTACCATCATGTAGTGATAGTACGCGGGAGGGAAAGTATATTGAACTAGGTTCACGCCCTTAGTCTTGCATCACTAGTTTACATCAATTTCTTGTGCACCTATCGTTCGATCATGAATTACCCTCATGTAGTGACTAGTACGCGAGAGGGAAAGGATTGAACTCAGTGCACTTGTACCTTTGATAGTTTAGATTGGTTGTTCTTGCTCGGTGGTGACATCTCTAAGTGATCCTAGATCCCTTGGACAAGCATTCTTAATATCTTGTGCTCTCTTTACAATTATTCTTTACGTTGCTTTCTTTAACTTAGTTTAGACTAGTTCTTTACTCATACACACTTCAATTGATAAAGAGTTTTGAATCAACGAGATTAGTGCTTAGTAGACCGTATCAATCCACTTGTTCCACGGATTGATAAACCTTGGGGGATACTCTAAGGGAAAGCTACAACCGACCCGTGCGCTTGCAGTTCGTAAATTGGCGTGTTATCTACCGTCAACAAGATTTTCTAGCGTCGTTGTCGGGGAACAAGCTAGTTCACTACGTTTAACTTTGTATTAGTTTGGTTGATCACTAACACTAACTTTTTGTCTAGAAAAACCTTTGTTTTTGTTTTTTTGTTGTCTACATGGCTTTTGTCAACCACCCCATGGAGGAAGAAGAAAAACCACTAAGGGAGTATGCTAGCCCGCGATTGGAGGATATTGAAGTGCAGAAATCAGATTTGGTGCCCGAGGCTATCGAGTACAAGATCAATCCTCGAATGATCAAGATGGCAGCATCAAACCCATTTAGAGGGGCGGAGACAGACAATCCATATAGGCGCATTGAGCGTTTCACGATGCTATGCAACATGGTACAACAAGAAGGAGTTCCCACCGATTGGTACGAATGGAATCTTTTCCCATACTCAGTTGCAGATGAAGCGAAAAAGATGGCACTCACTTGCATCCTTCGAGGTGGAAGGAAATTGGATTCGATTGGTGAAGAAATTTTGTCAAAGGTTCTTTCCGATAAGCAAAGTTCAAAACGTGAGGAGCCAAGTGATAAATTTTGCGCAAGGAAAAGAGGAAGGAATAGATCAAGCTTGGAAAAGATTCAATGGACTAATCAAACAAAGACCAAAGCTTGGGTTCTCCGATGATGTACTCTTGCATACTTTCTATTTTTCCCTAACCCCCGAATGCATGCGGTATGTTCAAATGTGTGCAGGCGGAAATATCATGGAGAAAACACTCACGGAAGCCACCCAACTACTAGAAAGAATAAGCGAAGGGGTGGCCATGCAAAGAGATTGGGAAGAGCATATTTCGGCAAGTGTTGAGCAAGAAACTTGTGTGAAGGTACTTGCGGGAATTTCTAGAAAAGAAACCCCGGAAGTGAAGAAAGAAGAAGCAAAGCAAGAAAAGATTGAAGGAGCAACCCACAATGCAGGAGGACCAATCCAAGGCAACAAAATTTGCAAGCTACAAGAGGAAAAAGGAAGAAGTTTGGCGAATGTAAAGCCGCTAAAGGAGTTCGAACAAATGGATTGGATCCCGATTGACTTCGAAAAAATATTCAACAAGAGGAGATCATACCCGAACCAAAAAGAATCTACGAGAGCCGTAGAGTTGGACTTTCCCAAGGAGAGACACTCGGGGTACGAGCTAGACAAAGAATCGGCTGGAGAAATTATTCAAAGACTTTTCAATGAGGAAGAAGAGGTAGATCCGGATCACATTGCCGAAGTAAAGAAGATTATGGGAGTAAAGCCGGAGGCCTCACCATATGCACACCTAGCCGAGGTGTACGCGATAGGAGCCGATCATGTCGAAGGTACATCTCTACCAACACCTCACATAAGTTGCACCATTAATGGGGAGAAGTTTTGCAAGGCCTTATGTGACATCAGAGCCCATGTAAGTGTCATGTCTTCCAAGATTTATCATGAGCTTTTTAGTAAAACTTTTAATCTTGCTCCAACACAAATAAGATTGATCATGGGAGATGGTAGAACAACAAGACTTTTGGGTGTGCTTAGAGATTTAGATGTTGCTATCTCAGGTAAAATTATTCCAACCGACTTTTTTGTAATTGATACTTGCCATGATGAACATGATGATATAATTCTTGGTAGGCCTTTTCTTAAATTGGTCAATGCCGTTCTTGATGCCGGAAAGGGTAGAGTTACTATTGATCTAGATGGAACTAAACTCACATATGATTTTCTACCCGCTTCTCGTATTGCTTTACCTCTACCTCTTGATAACGAAGAGGTAGAGGACCTTCATTTTGTTGATACTTTCAGGGACCCTCTCCAACGAGCAATGGAGAATGATGATATTTATGATGATCAAGACAAGGAACTAGCGGAAGCAACCAAGGAACTGAAGGCAGAAGATGGAAGCTTGGAGGAAGAATGTTTTAAAGATATTGGAAACTTGCAACAACAAGAACCCGAAGCACCTGATATTGAGTTAAAGCCACTTCCCAAGGGATTAAAGTATGAATTTTTGGGAGCTAATAAGACGTACCGGTCATTGTGAGTGATGAATTAAGTCCGGAAGAGATGGACAAGTTGCTGAATTTATTGAGAAGACATAAGAAGGTGATTGGGTATGCAATAAGTGACTTGAAGGGTATTAGTCCAGCCTTGTGGACCCACTGCATACCACTTGAAGAACATTGCAAGCTCGTTGTTGAGAATCAAAGAAGGTTGAGCCATGCCATGCGTGAGGTGGTGAAGAAGGATTTGATTAAATTGTTGGATGCCGGAATAATATACCCCGTGCCACATAGTGAATGGGTGAGCCCGGTGCATTGTGTACCAAAGAAGGGAGGAATAATAGTTGTGAAGAATGAGAAGGAAGAATTGATACCGTAACGGATCGTGACCGGATGGAGAATGTGCATCGACTATGGGAAGTTGAACAAGGCAACAAGGAAATATCACTTTCCGCTACCATTTATCGATGAGATGCTTGAAAGGTTAGCCAAACATTCCTACTTTTGCTTCCTTGATGGATACTCGGGGTTCATGCAAATTCCCATCCATCCGGATGATCAACATAAGACAACCTTCACATGTCCGTATGGAACTTTCGCATATAGAAGGATGCCATTTGGTTTATGTAATGCGCTAGCTACGTTTCAAAGATGCATGACGACTATATTCTTAGATTTTGTTGAAGAAATTATGGAGGTATTCATGGATGACTTCTCAGTGCATGGTACGTGTTTTGAAAGTTGCTTGGAAAATTTGGAAAAAGTCCTTAAAAGGTGTTGAGAAATTGACTTGGTGCTTAATTGGTAGAAGTGTCACTTTATGGTGAAACAAGGGATAGTCTTGGGACATGTCATCTCCGACAGAGGAATAGAGGTGGACAAGGCTAAGATTGAAACGGTTGAAAAGTTACCACCCCCGACAAATATCAAATTGTTAAGAAGCTTTCTCGGGCATGCCAGATTTTATAGGACATTAATAAAGGATTTCTCGAAGATCAGCAAGCTATTGACACAACTTCTCCAAAAAGATGTGGAATATGACTTTGATGAAGAATGCTTGCAGGCCTTTCAGACGTTGAAGCAATCTCTCATAAGCGCACCAATTATGCAACCACCCGATTGGAATCTACCATTTGAGATAATGCGCGACGCAAGTGATTATGCCGTTGGAGCCGTTCTTGGACAAAGGAAGGAAGGGAAGGTACACGCAATTTATTATGCAAGCAAAACTCTAAATGAAGCTCAAGTGAATTATGCAATTACGGAGAAGGAATTGCTTGCCGTGGTGTTCACATTTGAAAAATTCAGATCCTATATTGTGAACTCAAAGGTGATCGTGTATACCGACCATGCTCCAATCAAGTACCTTTTGTCCAAGAATGATGCCAAGCCACGTTTGATTAGATGGATGCTACTATTACAAGAGTTCGATATGGAAATTAGAGACAAGAAAGGATCATATAATGTTGTAGCCAACCACCTATCAACGATGCATCATAGAGATGATGGGATGGAGCTAGTTGAAGATAGAATGAGAGATGACCATCTATATCGGGTACTTAATAGGAGAGGATGGATGAATGATATTATAAGGTGCTTACGGAAGATGCCATTAGATCACTTGGATAAAAATGCTAAAAGAGGGGTAATTGCCGAGAGCAGGAAATTTTATTGGGATTCACCATATCTATATAGATTGGGAGATGATGGAGTGCTAAGAAGATGCGTACCGCAGGAAGAAAGAGGAGAAATTCTAAGAAAATGCCACTCATCGGAATATGGAGGACACTATGGACACTTTAGAACGCAAGCAAAGGTATGGGCCAGCGGATTCTATTGGCCTGAGATGCACGAGGATGCTAAAAGTTACAACTTGCCCGGAATGCCAAAAGAGTGGAAATATATCACAAAGGAATGCAATGCTGCTGAATTATAATTTGCAAATTGATCTATTTGATGTTTTGGGCATCGACTTTATGGGACCTTTCGTGAACTCGCATGGATATGAACACATCTTGGTCATAGTTGATTATGTATCAAAATGGGTTGAAGCGATTCCATGTCGGAAAGCATCGACTGAAGAAGCTATACAAATGATCAAGATGGTGATATTCCCTCGATATGGTGTTCCTAGAATTTTAATAAGTGATGGTGGATCACACTTTATTGGCAAGGATTTCAAAAGATGCTTGGCAAAGTTGGGATTCGAGCATAGGGTGTCCACGGCCTATCATCCACAAACAAATGGCCAAGCAGAAACATCAAACAAGCAACTCAAAGACATCCTCAAGAAGACGGTGACTAAAGGAGGAAAAGATTGGTCAAAGAAGCTAGACGGAGCATTGTGGGCATACCGAACTACACATAAAACACTGAATAGGTATGACCCCTTATCAATTCGTCTATGGGAAAACATGTCATTTGCAGGTAGAACTAGAGCACAAATCTTATTGGGCAATAAAGGAGATGAATCTTGATATTGATGCGGCACGAATAAAGAGGAGAATTCAAATAAGTGAAATTGAAGAGCTAAGATCAAAGGCATATCACAGCACTAGCATCTATAAAGAAAGGATGAAGAGATGGTATGACAAAAGATTGCTACGAAGGAATTCAAGGAAGGAGACAAAGTCCTACTATACAATTCTCGATACAAGGTCTTCGGCAAAGGAAAATGGCAAAGCAAATGGGATGGACCATCGTCGTACACTCGGTGTCACCATTGTGAGCGGTAACAGTCATGGACGTCAAGGGAGATCAATATGTTGTGAATGAACAGTGACTCAAGGTATTCCTAGAGCCTGACGTTGTACCCATTAAATACATTGACGTCTACACCTTGGATGGTGACTCGGATCGTCAAGAGTAGAGACGAAAACAAGGTAAGTTTGTAAATAATTTTTATTTTTTTAGGAGCATCACACCTTTGCCCTTAAATTTATTTTATGATGAGGACGTCGTATGTCTTAAGTGTGGGGGACGGTGTGATCTCTTGTTTCTTAGTTGAGTCGTTTCTTTTTAAAAATTTTAGCTCAATGGTGTGATTTAAATTAGTGAGGAGTCAATAAAAACAATATTCTTGTGCAAGTTTTTCCTTTCCTCTACTTGTTGGTTTGTTCTTTATCTTTATTATTCGAGCATGAGCAATGAGCATTAATGTTTACCGTGGTGCTTAGTGGAAGTTTGCCTATAAAGTACCCATACTCTACTTTAATCTAGAACCTCACTTTGACTTTGCTATGATTAAGACTAAAATTGGAGGCTTTTATTTCTGAAAATTTATGAAAAACCCTTGCAATAAAGGTTAGCAACTTCTTTTTCCAAGTCGACAGAGAAGCATATCCTATACAAGGCCTATATTATATATACTCCACCATAAGTGTTGTTAGCATGATGAATTGGGTTAGGACTTTTCTCTCTTGGAAGTTCTAATATCTAGCAATGATCATGTCCTTGTATTACATCTTTTATTGCTAGCCTCATCATATATTCGGTAACGAGACTTTCACATCGAAAGTACCGTGTATCGCCGGATTCCATACCCAACCAATAATATCTCTTTTATTCATCTCATTCCTTGAACACAACCTATGCTCGAAGATTCGTTCTGTTTCTAGCAAGGATTTTAGTTAAAATTCAGATTGTGTGTATGGTGAAGGAAACAAGTGAAGAGCTTCGGAGAAGAGTTAAAGATGTCAAGAAAAGAGGAAGAAAAGAAAAAAATGTGTATAAAAGAAAAAAGAGGGAGAAAGAAAAAGAGAAGTTTGAGGAAAAGCAAGGAAGGTATAAAAGGGATGGTAAATCAAGTGAAGATCAAGAAAGTGCAAGGAAGGATGTTGCGTTGTTGAGAATGAATCTTTGATTTTCCAACCATGTGCAATCCAACAACGAGGACATCATTAGTGCCTTGAAGTCATATTTTCTTTTTGCTTTGCACATGTCCACCATTCTAAATCTTCTCATCCTTGATACCCTCACATTATCGTTTCATTCTCATGGTCATTGGCTCAGGTGGTGAACAACTATTAGGGAACTTTCCTAGCTTGATATACCTATAGCTCCACCATGAATTATAAATGAGAGACTTATGGGAGGTGAGAGTTTATGAATTATTTAGGATAGCCACTTCAAATGAGCGACATGTGAGGACTTGGAGAAAGACTTTGTCTAATACTTGTTGCAGGAATTTTATTTTAAACTTGTGGAAAACCCTCCGATGGAAGTAAGATAGTATGTATGGTTGGATTTGAGGATCTCTAGTGAAAGGAATGAGTTGTGGGGTAAGTCTTGAATTGACAATATTTCTAAATGCCCATGTTTATGTCATGATCATTGTTCTCATGTTTCTTATACTAAAGACGAAGGTTTAACTAACTTGTAAGGAAAGATGAGACAAAGCGCGTTTCAACTGCATGGATGAATGATTTTTGCAAGCAACTTGCTCGAGGACGAGCAAGAGCTAAGCATGGGGGAGTTGTTGGCGGTCAAATATGACACCCCTAAGGAACTTGTTACACTTTGGTTTCAGCTTTGATTTGGAACTAACCCGCCACTAGGCATACTAATGATGTAACAAGTTCGACACAAGCATGTGTTTTTGGAGTTGTATGTTTATGTAGGATATCATGAGCTTAATGGATAAGTTCGCATCAAGTTTGGAAGGTGTTAAGCAAGAGGATCAAGGAGCTCTGTTCGTGTGCGAATACAAGATGAACTTACTTCCAAAGGTGGCAAGGACCAAGATGCAACCGCAAGATATTCCCGAGGACCAAGACAAAAGACCGGAGTTCATGTGACAAGACCCTCTATCTTGATCGCGGGGATAACGATGTCCAAAGCCCACATGTGAAGCAGCAGAAGGTTTAAGGGCCGAGAGAAGCCTGCACGAGCAAGACGGAGCCGAGCTATGCCAAAATGGGCTTGGGCCGGATGGCCCATGCTGACCGGCCTAGGGTGTTTTTGTGGCGGTTCGGGCTCCCCTTTCTTGTGCGTGATGTTGATCGAACCCTAAGTCTATGCCTCCGCCGCCATTCACCAGAGAGACAGATAAAAGCCCCCGAGGTCGACGACGTGAAGGCATTCAACATTCAAAGATTCAACCAAGGGAGAGAGCCACATAGAGGAGAGAGGAGGACGCTCGAAAGCCCTAGCAAGGTCCCTCTGGCGCTGCCACAAGATCAAGAGCAAGGAGGAGATTGGATCTTCAAGGGAGAAAGCAAGGCAGAGAGCATCTTCCTCGGCGATCTTCATCTAATTCATGGGATTCTACACCATGTCCCGTGCTACAATTTTTAACACTATGGGGTAAAGTCGTTGTTTGTTCTTAGGTTTGAAGGGAGAGCTTGAGTTGTAATCACCGAATCAATATTTTGGATCTTTTTGCTATCATATTCATGTTGATGGTGCTTTAATCTTAATGGTCGGCTGGCTTGCTTAGGGGATGCATCGCTCGTAGCCTCATGTATCGTGTTCCTTTTGTTCTTTATTTGGTTACCATCGTGTAGTGATAGTACGAGGGATGGAAAGTATGTTGAACTAGGTTCACTCCCTTAGTCTTGCATCCCTAGTTTACATCAACTTCTTGTGCACCTATCGTCCGATCACGGATTACCCTCGTGTAGTGACTAGTACGCGAGAGGGAAAGGATTGAACTCAGTGCACCCTTACCTTTGATAGTTTAGATCGGTTCTTTTTGCTCGGTGGTTACATCTCTAAGTGATCCTAGATCCCTTGGACAAGCATTCTTAATATCTTGTGCTCTCTTTACAATTGCTCTTTACATTGATTTCTTTAACTTAGTTTAGACTAGTTCTTTACTCATACACACTTCACTCGATAAAGAGCTTTGAATCAACAAGATTAGTGCTTAGTTGAGCGTAGCAATCCACTTGTTCCACAGATTGATAAACCTTGGGGGATACTCTGAGGAAAAAGCTACAACCGACCTGTGCGCTTGCGGTTCGTAATTAGCGCGTCATCTAGCGTCAACAGGCACAAGGTTGCGCTTTACGTCCTCGCCCTCTTGCTCTACATGCCCAACTACAGTGATGGGGATGACGACGAGGCCCAGCTCGTCCTGTGCTTGGTCGAGGGACCCGAAGCTGGGCCGCTGACGCTTCCTTGTAACAACAAGACTTGTACGAAATGCCGCACGCATATCATGTCAGCGCTATGGGACTTGGCACCGTCAGCGGTTTGTGTGCCGACGCCCATGCCTCACCAGGACAATCATCAATGTGTAGATCGTGGGTGTAGTGAGCACGCAAGATGGCATGCTTGGTACTCGTGGCTAAGGTTCTACAGCGAGGAGTGTTGGATCCGCTACGAGTGTCATTGAATCTTTTACGAGGCAGGGAAGCATTGGATGAAAACACCTTTGCGAGGTAAAAACTTTGTGATTGGTGATATATTTATGATGAATTTCTTGCGGACAAGATGCACGAGAAAAGACATGTTTGATTTCTTTCTCTACATTTGTTCAGTGTGGAACTTTGTAGCATAAATTGAGATCACAGTTTAAGTTCATATCATGCAAATGTCGCCACCAGACAACTAAATTTACTATGAATTTCATATTCAATGTTAGGCACTCAGTGCTAGCTAGAATGCAAACTATAATATATCTGTATTTTGGAAAGTTTGTAGCATCCATATATGTCTGTTACATTACATTTGCTGCCAATATCTATTCCTGTTGTTCATTCATTTCAATTATTACAAAATTTAGTAGTACTTCATGTTTGGATTTCCCAATTCAGGGAGGTGCGCCGAAGGTGACGTATGAGCTGAACTTTCAGATCGAGGCTATGGTGGAGGGCCTTCGTGTGGCGATCTTGCATTGGACTTATTTCTGCCCGTAGGATAGGAGTCACCTTCAAGAAGTATCTAGGAGCCATGTTTTAGATTTTGTGTAATCACCAAGTAGGAATCATGGCTTTGAGTACAATGAACTAATGACCAAGTATGTTTGATGAATTGCCAAATCCTTTTCTATAATGACCCTTGTGAAGTTGTTGGTGAATGCATGTGTTATTGACTGTCATAATTCTATCATCATTTTCGAGTGAAAATGGAATTCTATGAGAGTGGTCCAGTATTGTTGTCCATTTGTGAATTTCAATTGTGTCACTTACTGATGATGGGTCCCACATGTCCACATGAGCCAGTAGAAGGCAACTCATGTTCTAAAAACTTGTTCTTTTTTTTGCATACCACCGGAGTTCGACAAAAATTGCGGAATATAGACTGGTCAGCGGCGTGACATGGAAACAAAAGGTTGCTTCCCCAACTGCGGCCCTGCCTTGTCCTCTGCAGTTGAGTCACTGACGCATGAGGCCCACATGTCATTCACTCAACTGCAGAGGTAGACAAACAGAGGAATTCCTTCCACCATGTTCTTCTCCCCCAAATCATCATGCACAAGGTCACCCGCCCCCACCATCGACCCAACATTTTCGTTTTCGAGATATAGGTTTGAACCCTGCCTCCACCATGTTTTTTAGTTTTTTTAAAATTTACTGTGCTATTGAAAATACACATTCTGCAAACACTTGTGGGTCCTATAATTCTGCAAACTTGTAGAACTCATCAAGATCTAAGAACTTTATTTAAGGCATCTTTCCATTTGAGATAGTGGTGATACACATTATGCATTAATCCTACGTTCACTCAAATAGTTTAAAAAACTATGTTAGAGACTTGTCAAAATTGTACTATATGTGTAACACCACTTTCTATAATGGAAAAATGGAAAAATGACCTACATAAATATTGTAGATCACGATGAGATATGAAACTTTAATATTCATCACATTTCCATTTGACATCATTTATTGTTCAAAAATCTTGCTTGGAGTTGTCAATTTTTATATTTAAAATTTTGATTGTTCGAACAGACTCCATAACACGATGCACTGGAGTCCATGAGATAGATTATTATTTTCTAAGAATGTAGGAAAAAACAACCTGATTTGGACATCATATGTGAAATATAAACATGTTTTTAGTTTTGATAATAAATGAGAGAAACAAGGTTACGAGGTCCATCAAGAACTCAAGATCACATCTGAATCTCTGTGTCGACAGGTGGGACCCAACGAGACATTGTGGCGTGCGCGGCTGACCAGGCTGCAGACTGATGTGCCAAGTTCGGCCGTGCCCCATTAAGGCGCGAAATAATGGTATAAAAAACATGGAGGAGTTAAACCAAATAGTGTGTAGTAGACTAATAGTAGTTGTGTTTGTCCCTAAGCTATGTTTTCCAGATTCGAATCCCAATTGGAACTACTTTTTTTTGCCTATATTCTCCTACACAGAAGTTGAAATGTATTAATTTACCCATCTGAGTTAGATTGAAAGATAAAAAGTTGAATTTTCTCCATCCACGTGACAAAGTTTGAATAATCCAAATCTTGGATTTCAAAAATTGACAACTACAAGCAAGATTTTTCAACACTAAATGATTTCTAATGAAAAAGTGGTGAATACCAAAGTTTCGTAACTCATCAAGATCTACAAACTTTATTTAAGTCTTTTCTTCATTTGAGAAAGTGGTAGTACACATTGTGCATTCATCCTAGATTCACTCACATAGTTTAAGAAACTATGTTAGAGACATGTCAATTTTGTACTACATGTTATTACCACTTTTGAAAATGACAATGTGACTTAAATAGAGATTGTACATATTGATGAGTTATGAAACTTTGGTATTCATCACTTTTCCATTTGACATCTTTTAGTGTTTAAAATTATTGCTTCTAGATATCAATTTTGGAATTTTGAAATTTGGATTATTCAAAGTACACGAAATGGAATGCACTGGACTCTATGAGATAGATTATTATTTTCTAAGAATGTAGGAAAAAACAACCTGATTTGGACATCATATGTGAAATATAAACATGTTTCAAGTTTTGATTATTAATAAAAATACAAAAATAAGTTTGTCACATGCCAACAGGTGGGACCCACAAGTCAAACACAAAGATGAAAAAGTGCACGCGAGGTCGATCGGCAACACGCTCGTGGGTCACGTCCCTTTGGTGTGGGGTTTTTGTGTGGGCCCTTCGTGGTGGGCTCCATTTGACAACCGTTGTCAGGTGGAAACAACTGATGTGTCCCTACTTTTCTTGAATAAACTATAGAAGGCAAACAGTCTCACCGCCTACTACTACCTATTCGCCTACTCCGCCGGAACTGTCCCATAAATCGCTATGGTTTTCTTCCTCCCTCTAGCTTCGGACGCATCGCCGCCGCCTAGGTTCCTCACCGCCCATCACCGATTGCATCCTTGTCGCCCAACTGCATTCCCCAATGCCGCACACGAAGATCACCCCCAAAATTGGGCGCACGTGGACATCGATGTGAACCCTGCCACGGCGGTGGCGCAGGAAGCAATCCAACAGGGCGGTGCCGACATCAACGTCAACCCTGTCCCGGTGGTGGCCCAGGAAGCAGTGCACCCCGGCGGCACCGACATCAACGGCAACCCTGCTGCAGTGGTGGCCCAGGAAGCAGTGGACCCCGGCGGCGCCGCCCTCAACTTCAACCATGTCCCGACGGTGGCCGTGGAAGGAATGCACCCCGACGCAGTCACTGGAGCGGCGCTGCGCCGTAGGAACTAGGTGAGCAAGACCCCTATTTCTTTAACCTTAGATTCTGAGATGTGAGATAAAACGTAGGATTTGTTGATTCCTCCAGGTTTGTGGATTTGTTTAGGGTTTTTTGGGATTAAATTAATGAGGGCTATATTGATTACATGCAACTAGATAAAGTGTAATGAGGATTGTACTGATTAATTGAGGGGGATTTCTTGGATTGGATTTCATAGTTACAGTTTAAATGCATATGAAAAACTCTGAAAGGAATGTTTCGATGTATTGTAGCCTGTGAGTAGAGAAATCAATATATGAAGTTGCCATGTCGGATCAATGGTAGGAATTTTGGTTATTCCACAAGGTTTTCTTGGATTGTATTTCATATTTGTGGTTAAAATGCATCTTCTAAATATGGCTTTGTTCTAGGAAAGAGAGTTTGTAGATACAAAACTTTACTTTTAGATACATTTCTTATTCTCATACTCTAAACAATTTTATCACATTGGTTTGATTTGAGTAGAGTTCAAATGGGCTCTTGGCCCAGCAGCGAACTGCAGGCTGACATTCCAGCCCAACACGTGCCTCCCTCCTGTTCACTCTTTGTTTTTCAATTACTCGATGCATGTTCTAAATACTGCTTTCTTCTAGAAAAAGGCACACCACATCTTCACCGAGGGCAAGTATAGAGATGAAGATGGGAAGTTATTTGTAGATTGCAGAGAGTTTCCAGCGACCTTGGATGAGGTATGTTCCTTGTTTGTAGATAAATCTATTCATCTAGTTCACTTGAATTCGTTACAGTAAGCAAAAAATGACATGTCCTTGCTGTGGTATGAATTTTAAACCTGTTTCATGTTTAGATCTTCCTGTACCTTAAAATGCTTTGACCTTTGGATTGTAATTCTGTTCATGGGAATAGTCCTTGTATATAATTTTTCAAATCGAGATTGTTTGTACAACTACATTAACTAATTCATTGTTTTAAATTCATGTTTGAATGTAAAAATTTGGCATGCCACAATTTTGGTGCCAAACCAGTCAGGCCCTTAACCCATTGATTCTGACCCTATTTTGTTTGTAATGCAGTCTAAAGGCAAAACGTATGAAATAGTTCTGTCAAAAAAGTGTTTAGTCACGATGATGATAGACTTAAGGAGTGATGACGACGACCACGATAGACCAACTATGTCTAACGCGGAGGTGATGTCCTAACCATTTTAAGTTTAGCATTAGTTTGATATTTGTAAATGCAAGATCATAAGAATTCAGATTTTGATGTAACTGAGTCCCATCTAAAATGTCAGCTTCGAGCCATGGCATTGATGTTCCCCACAGAGGTCAAGCGGAAGATCTGGAAGGGTGAGCACTACATTTTGGACTCTGATGAGGAAACATATTCCTCAGACTCTAACGAGGACTGAAGTGGTAGCTGAAGCGCTTTTGTGTAGTTTGTCTGTTGCTTTTGTGCAGTTTGTATGATGAAACAAGTAATAGCTTTGTTAGATGGGGCTTTTGGTAGGATCAGTACCTCGGTTTGTGACCTCAGCTGAATTAGGTTGAGTGTCCTTTTGATACAAGTTTGATAATCTCAGATTATGCAACCTTAGTTTAGAAAATATATGGGAGATTCTTATAATTAGAGTAGTCAGTAATAATTTAGTGTTGAGGCCACCTTGTTCCTAAATTCAGATTAGTTGCCACATGCTTAACATCTTGATTCGATTCAATGAATGTTATACTTTGTGACCTCATGATAGGCGGGCGGGGGGCGAATCATTGCCTCCATTCACTGATGGTAGACCAATAATCAATTTTGTTAGATGCGTTCCTAGTAGACCAGGATTCACTTTTCCAAGGTTCTCTGATGCTAGATAAAGAACACTAGAATTCAGTATGTATGCAGCGATGTGATCAAGTACTCTGCTTGTTATGCTCTGTTTAGTTATGTGCTAGCTAGAAACAATGGAATTTCGTGTGTATGACTTAGTTTGGTGGTGTGAACCTTAGTGTTTTATGTAATGGAATTCAGTTGTGGCTCATGCTCATCGACTGCTTGGAGTCGCACCTGAGAAATAACTGAGACATCCCCAGTTGTGCCTTCCCTGTCTGATATTGTCCAATTTCTCAAATCCTGATGTCCATTGGAAAAGCTTGGTTAGCTCGAGCTTTCTGTATGATCAATACTTCGGTTTGTGACCTCTCCAGAATCAGGTTGAGTGTCCTTTTGCTACATGTATTATAATCTCAGATTATGCAACCTTAGTTCGAAAAAATATGCAACCTTCTATTAATCTCATGTTAGCTTATGTTGTGATCAATTTGCTATGATCAAGCAACAGATTCAGCATCTACGTGGCCCTTTTTTTTCTGTTTACACGAATTCGAATAAAATAAAGAAACTTGTGCAAGGAAAATTGGAACACTTTGTTAAATTTTTGATTTACAAGTTCATATTACAACTAGGTTACGGATTGCGTTGACTAGTCAGTGGGTGTGACATGGAAACATAAATTTGTTGCCTCCCCTACTACGGCCCTACCCTATCCTCTGCAGTTGAGTCACTGACACATGAGGCCCACATGTCATTCTCTCTACTCCAGAGGTAGACAAACAGAGGAAATCCTTCCGCCCTATTCTTGTCCCCCCAATCATCATGCGCACCATCGACCCATCACTTGCCACAGCTTGCCTGAGGATTAGAGGCAGAGCAATGATAATGGCTAGGCGTAAGGTTAGTGACCACATCTCCAGGAGGCAAGCACGCGACGTTGCTGGGCGCTTCTCGCGGTCTTCGGCGACCTCGTTGCCTCCGTCCACATGCATAGCCAATCCTCAGGCAATTAAAGATGGAACCTCGTCCACGGCGGGGCCATCAGCAAGCTGCAGAACCTCAACCAACCCAGGGCAGTCTTCAACCTGCTGCCTCTCTACCACCCTAGGCGCATCTACAAGCCGCCGCGGCCAAGGTCGTTTCTCGCACAGCCACTCGCTGCCCCACATGGTGGTCGATGAGGACGTGAAGCACCAGGATCCCCCTGTGCCACCAAGTAATGACAAAATCACCCCAGACCCCAGTAAGGGGAAAGGGATGGAAGTAGAAGGAGAAGCAGAAGTGGTAAGTTTGCTACAGGAAATTGTGGATTTTTATTGTGCTACTTCTAGTGGGGTTTGTATCATGTGGGTAGAGTCTACTTTGATCTAATATGATTAAATGAATTTCTTTTCATTTGAAGACGCAAACAAAACTCCTAATTGCTTTGAATTGATGGTCTAAATTGCTTCTATGAAAATGAATCACTACTTTGGTCAATGATAGTCTCAATTGCATTTTTCCTAAAAATGCTTCCCTACCAGGATAGTATCCAGTGACATTGTGTCATTAAGATTAAATACATTCTAGAAAATGAATCACTTTTGCTAGATTCACTGTTGCTAGCTTCTCTGATGCTACATACAGATTCACTTTTGGTAGGTGTATATATTATTCACTGATGGTAGACAAAGATCCACTTTTGGTATGTACATTCACAAATGCTAGATAACTTTGTTTTTTCAAGGACGTAACAATCTCAATATATGCATTTGTGAGAACATTTACGGTAGATTGTTATATCAGAGTAGTTAACTATAATTTAGGGCTAAGGGCCCTTGTTCCTGATTTCAGAGTGGTTACCACATACTTAATTTCTTGATTGGGTGAAATTCTGTTAAACTTTGTAATCTCATAATAGGCGGACGAGAGGAAAATCTTTGTCGAGTATGACATGTGGTTCACTGATCCAAGCAATCCAAAACGGAAGGATCCATTTGCAGATGTGGTAAGTTTGCTATAGGGATTTGGGGGTTTTTTTGTTACTGTGCTATTTCTAGTTGGGGTTTCGTATGACATGTGGTTCGATGATCCAGGCTCTAGTTTGGATATGCTAGTTAGTAATTTTGGTGGTTATTTTGATCGTTGTGTTTTGTTTGGAATTAAGGCCCCTGAACACAAGTATGCAGTTGAGTTCGACAAGATGTTCTGTAGGATGGTGATAACTGGTGAGAGTGATGACGAGGAGACCACTGATCCAATTCTGTCTGCTACTGAGGTGATGTTCCTAACCTTCAAGTTTTACATCACTGTGCATTTCGATCTTGATTCTTTTTTTGACAATCAGATAATACACTAAGATTATTTGATGCTTTTTCGACTTTATCATTTCCTTTTTAGTAACTGACCCCATCCTAAAATGTCAGGAAGCGAACCAGCTTTGCAGAGCTATCAAACGGAACATGGTGAAGAGCCCCTGCCTCTGCTTTAAATAATTTGTGCTAGCTTAGGAACAATGAAATGCAGCGATGTAGTCAAGTATTTTGACTTCTTAAACTATGTTTAGTAATGTGCTACCTAGAACAATGTTCGTATGCAATGCAGTGATGTAGTCAAGTACTCTGCTACTACTTTATGTTATGCAAGGTATATGTGCAAATTAGTGTAGGAATGCTGCGATGTTTTTGTATGACAATATGAAAAAATTGTTGAGAAACACAAATTTATGGTTTCCATAAGATAGCTGAACATTTTCCAATGTGTTTGAAGAAACACCCCCGAGATTTTGAGAATAATTGAACAATCTATACATGTATACATTGTTTTGCGAATAACTTCTAAAAATAAAAGGTGTAGGTGGATTGAAGGACTACAACTTTTGCAAAGAGCGACATAGGGTTTGAGTGATGGTTTGGCCGGGAATGCGTCCACAAAACGGCGGATTTCTCGGCCCGGTGAAACTGCTCCAACTCGATCTCACCAAGATTTTGGGCATCATCCACTCAAAATTTGGAATGCAACCAATTAAGAGAAATGTGTTCCCAAATATAACAAAAAACTTTCGTATTGACTGATTTTTGAGTTGCTAAACAAAAATTTGAGATGTAGCCATGCCAATCAAGTTGGTCGGTGTGGCCCATTTGTCCCAAATGCGTCCAACCATCTCGCCCCCAAGTTGCATTTTTGCCGCCTTGCTATTTCACATCACAAAATAGTCGCGCGCTTTCTTCCTTCTTTACCGCCTATAACTTCCACCCCTCCCATCTCTGCCACCACCATCTCACCCACCTGCATTGTGACGATGGCCCGATGCACCCACACCTCACGTAGTCAGCCATGCGATGCATCAGGTCACTTCTCGCGAACTCCGTCATCCACATCGGTGACTCCGTCAATCCGTCGCCGCCCCTCGTCCACCCCTCGACCACGAAGGAGCCGCCTGCATGCCGTGGAGGCACGGGTCGCCACCGACTTGGACCACACCGTGAGTGTCGAAGTCCCCTTCGTCCCCACGGGCTTCCGAACAACTGATGCCATCAACGCCCCGAGGAAGATAGGAAGAAGAATAGTAATCGTCGAAACCTCGTCGTCGCGCAGAAAGAGAAAGGTGAGCCAAAACCCTTTTTCTAGCATGTTGACGATCTGTAAGAAATTGGATGCTCGTAGCCTAAGAGGGGGAGGGGGTGAATTAGGCAACTTAAAACCTTAAACCTAGGGTTATCACTAATTGCATAAAACATAAACTAGAACATGCTACCTAGATGTGCAACTATGGTTGTTCTAGTGTGAAACTCCCATCCCAAAAGAAGTTTTGCAACCTATAGCCAATCCTAGCAAGATACTACTCTAGGAAAGTAAAGAAAAACAAGGATTGCAAGAAAGTAATGCAGAAATGTAAAGGGGATGAGAGGAAGCAAACTCTTGACATGCGAAATCCCGTGGTATCGGTAGGCACTAAGCCACCCCTAGTCCACGTTGTTGAAGCACTCCACACAAGAGTATTGCTTCCCGGTCACCAAGTCTCTCCCAAGAGCACCACTTGACTTGCCACAAAGGCTCGCCCACAAAGGCACTCGCCAAGCTCTCTTGGTCACCTTGATGTCGTCTCCACTAAGGAGCTTCTCCACCAAGGAAGGGGGTCTCCACGTCCCCCGCACAAAGTGTCCTCGCCGCTCCACACCAAGCCGGAGGGTCGAAGACATTTACCGGAGAGCCCCTTAGGCTCCAAGGCTTCCGGTGCACCTTGTACAGCTTGATCCACTCAAGAATCACCTCACAAGGTAAGCACACCTTGCACTCACTCAGCTCTAAGCTAACCTAGCACTAAGAACACACACCAAGCATATGCAAAGCCTTTGGATGTTCACTTAAGCACTAGCATGGCATGGATATGATCTCCAATGGGTCTTGGACTCCTCTGCACTTCCACATGCTCCAGCTCCTTCAAATGGGTGAGTGGAGGGGGTATAAATAACCCAAGCCAACAAGTTAGCCGTTGGCTAACGTCTACTGAAAACCATACCATCGGATGAACCGGTGGTCTCTTTTCCATAAGCGTCGGTTCATCTGGTGCCCTCCACATCATCAAGCCGTTGCGTTCCCAGTGACATATATCCTCCGACGCTTGCACCGACGGTCTCCTCACTTAACCGTCGGTTCATCCGGTGCTGATGGGTCGCGGCGAAAAACCTCTCTGTTAGCAAATACGAGGCCGTCGGATGAACCGTTGCTGACCCACTGGTTCATTCGGTGCTACTGCTATTCCAACCTACTGCTCTCTGTCTTGATTTCTCTGATCATCGGATAGACCGACGGTGCCAGTCAACAGATCGTCGGTTCATCCGGCGCTCCTGTCTCAGCTGCTTCTTCACTGGCAATCATCCGGTGCAACTAGAAAACCCACCGTCGGTTCATCTGACGCTCTTCAAGTTAACTCGAGTCTTCATGCAGTGTACTGCTTCATCCGGCCATTGCACCGATGCTTGCTTTCAAGGTACCATCGGTTCATCCGACAGTGTCATTTCTCTCCTTCTTCTTCCACGGTTTAGACCCTCAAAATATATACTATCTTCTCATTTTGGCACGTGGTATTTTTGCATCTTTGGGACCTAGAAATGTCTACAAGGACATGCTAAACAATATGGTTAGTCCCATTGATCATGTTGTCATTAATCACCAAAATCAAACTTGAACAAATGGCATATGAGGCCATGTTCGCTACACGATCAAGGTGTTGCATTGATAAAATAGAGGTTCACATTTAATAGATTCCATTTATCATATTTTAGGTTCTTGATCAGTGTATGACAGTTTGCAATATTACATTATGGCTATAATTTTGGCATTCGAACATATATTCTGTCGACGATAAATTGTAAATATTGCTTTGATTTAGCAAAAGAGTCGCCACTTATACACCAATGCCAGGCCCAGAACTGAATCAGACGCGGACATGGGCATCGACGATTTTGGCATACCAGGATGCTTGTACGAGGTGAGGGCAAAACTACTAGTTTGGTTGACATGGAGTGAATTGTCTTCGTAATTATTGTTAGTGCATTATGTTCTGACCCAGATTTGCATGTAATTCAGGAAAAAGGAATGAAGTATGAGCCATGTTTCCCAAAGATTAAATTCAAGATGATGTAGATAGTGATGAAGATGATGAAGACAATGGACCTACTATGTCTCTACGTGAGGTGATGTTCCTACCCTTTAAGTTAAGCATGAGTATGAGATATGCTGAAAACATAATTTTCCAACTGGCATGAATGCAGTTGATGGCCTTCTGTAAATGCTTACTGTGCCCCCTTGTAAAATGTCATATTTTTAAAATGGCGGTAAAACTTCGCGTCACAGTCAAGTGGAAGCATGCGAGTGGTGAGTTCTACACTCAGGAATCTGATCAGGACTGAAGCGGATGATGAAGCAATATGAACTGAACAAGTAGATAGGATATCTTCTTCTTTGTCTGTTGTTTGTTGCTTCTACTTCTGTGTTGCACACAGATATTGGCAATACGATGCTACCTTAAAAATAAGCAGATGTGCCTATAGTCTGCTGAATTACGCTACCTTATATATATGCTAGATGGTGTACATTATCTTTGCTTGTCTTTTGTGCTTTGCATTTCCTTTGTTTTTTCATGACAATAATTTTGTGATATACAAATTAAGCTTAATGAAGCTGACATCGTAACCATAAACATGACTGTACATAAATTTATCTGAATCAAGCCAATCTACCATAAAACTTAAATCTCCACCTAGAATTATTTATTGCACACAAATTTTGGACGTACTAGTTCAATATACAAGTAACCAATGCAACCACCTAATTATGAGAAAAAATCGTCGTCATCTTGGTTATCTGAATATCCTAGAGCAACCACTCTGTCGCCAATGTAGGTCTCATCACAATTGTCATCGTCTTCAGGTATGTTTGCATGATCAGGTTCAGGCATAGGTGTAGCACGAGTAATAACAGAAGCATCAACACTTGTCCCTTCCACACCTTCCCTCGTCCAAGTTGTCAAATCCTCAAGGTGGTCGTCAACAGTAATATTTACAACACCTAAAACCACCAAGTCCATTTCAGTATCACCAACATTCATGTCAATGTTACTATCAATGTCATTGTCTCCTTCAGGCATGGTATACAGGGCCCTAGGTTTCATTCTATGGACGCTGCACCAATTGTCCTTCTGCTTCCCGCTTTTCACATAGCACACTTGCTCTACTTGTGTCACCAGGATGTATGGATCATCACGTGAAGAGCGAAGCATAGAGGTATCAACATCGATAATCCCATATTTATCTTTAGTGTACCCTTTTGATGTGCTTTGCCCTTGTTTCAGAACATCAAACCAGTCACACTGGAACAACATGACTTGCTTTGATTTAGGAAAATCAAGTGCGATGATCTTTCTAATCACTCCATATCATTCCACGCCCGGTACAGTACCCTTGACGACAACACCACTGTTCTGTGTTGTTCGATTATCCTCTATATGTGATGCCCGAAAGTAGAAACCATTGGTTGAGCATTTATTCTTCACATTATCAATTCTATCAAGACCACGGGATAGAGAATGCAGCATCCCATTTGCTATCCCCAGAAAATGTAGATTCCTCATCTACACTCACAGATGTAAAGATAATATGTTCAGAGCGCATTGAAATTTGACGATTTAAATTTAACAGAAATGTATATGACTCACTTTTCGCTCAAACCATGGTACAAAGTGTTCCTTGTGCATGCTTTCAACATCCTCCGAGCTGATTTTCGTCAATTCGGCCTTATGCTCACTGCAACATTTAAAAAAATATAATCACAGTTAGATATATAGTGTAGACAATTAACAAAATTCAAGAAATTTTTGATGTGTTGCTTACTCTGCAAATGGAATGGCCTCATCACAATTTGATAGTATGTAGTGCCTCATCGTCAACAAGACATCCTCATCTAGTACCTTCACATTATGCTTAGAAACAAATTTATTTTGCCCACTGCCCTTGCTCGCAAATACACTCAGACCAGCAAGTGGTTCAGTAACAGAGCTCTTTTCTTGACGCTCTGGCCGATTAGGCTTCGTACTAACACCTTCAAAGCACCGAGAACAGAAAGTAAGGCACTCCTCCGAGATATATCCCTCTGCTATTGAACCCTCTGGGAACGCCTGGTTCCTCACGTATCCTTTGAGGGTACGTAGGTACCTTTCAACTGGATACATCCACCTATACGAAGCAGGGCCTCCAAGTTCAGCCTCCGAAGCAATATGAACTGGTAAGTGCATCATAATATCAAAAAATGTTGGAGGGAAAATCACCTCAAACCGACAAAGGGTCTCTGCGATAGATTTCCTAAGTTCTTGCATATCGGTCATGTCTATCTCCTTTGAACATACCGTGTTAAAGAACCTGCTGAGCTGGATCAATGGGAATGCTACTTTCTTCAGCAATATATTGCGTACCACCAAGGGTAGGAGTTTTTGTATTATAATATGGTAATCATGACTTTTTAGTCCAGAAACCTTGCACGCATCAACATCAACACATCTCCTGATATTAGCGGCAAAACCATTAGGCATTTAACACCTTGTAGAAAGTTGCACATGATGTCCTTTTGAGAATCACCTAACATGTACATTGCTGGTGGCAGATCATATTTTCCACTCGGTTGAAGAACTAGGTGTTGATCCTTATATCCAATTCTTTCAGATCCAGTCGAGCCTTTTCATTGTCCTTACTTTTGCCTGGTAAATGCAGCAAAGTCCCAATCAACGTCTCATAAATATTCTTCTCAATATGCATCACATCTAGATTATGGCATATAAGCAATGAATCCCAATATGGAAGATCAAAGAAAATACTCTTCTTCCTCCAGGTATGCCATCTATTCGCTTCATCACGCTGCTTCCTCCTCTTTGAAGTAGTGGCTCTAAAAATGACTTGCTCAAAACTATTGTGCTGCTCCTGGACTTGTTCACCGCTGAGTGGCTCTGGAGGGTCCCTCGTTTCAGTCTGGTTGTCAAAGCTGGACTTGACCCTTCACCACTTGTTGTTTCTTGGCAGAAAAACGATGATGCCCCAAGTAGCAATGCTTTCAACCAAATTTTAACCACATGCTTTCAGTGTCCATGTGACAATAAGGACAAGCAAACCTCCCTTTGGTGCTCCAGCCAGATGACATTGCGTAAGCAGGAAAGTCATTTATTGTCCAAAGTAACATGGCACACGTGTAAAATTGCGCTTCTCCCTGGCATCCCAAGTATCAACTCCTTTAAACCAAAGCGTTTTGAGCTCATCGATCAGAGGCTGCAAATACACATCAATGCTAATTCCTAGAGATTCGGAGCTAGGAAGCAGCATGGACATGATCCAAAATGATTATTTCAAGCACATACAAGGTGGTAGGTTGTAAGGAATCAGGATAACTGGCCATGTAGTGTAAGTCACGTTCAACTGCCTGAATGGATTGAAACCATCTGATACAAGTCCCAGCCTGACATTACGTGGCTCATATGCAAATTCTTTATGAAGCGTGTCACTGATGTGCTTCCATGCCCTTGAGTTAGTTGGGTGTCGCATTCTCCCATCTTTAATTAATTCATCCTCATGCCAATGAACATCCGTCGATGTGGTCTCGTTCATGTACAATCTTTGTAGTCGAGGAGTCAGTGGAAAATATCTCAATATTTTATGAGGAAACTTCTTCTTTGCTGCAGTAGTGCCAATCCCTCTGAATCTGTAGTTTTCCACCAACTCTCCTTAAATGTTGGACAAATGTCCATGTCTGCATACACTCCACGGAATAACACATAGTCATTGGCACAAGCATGAATCTTCTGGTAGTCCAAGCCAAGGTCTCGAACCACCTTACGAACTTTATCCAGGGTATCCGGGAGACAATGCCCTTTAGGAAGCACAAGAGAGAATAAGAACAGTATTTGATCCAGTGCAGTGTTGTTTAAACCACACATGCACTTGATCTGATATAGTCTGACCATGAAAGAAACCTTTGAAGCCTCCTTGCAACCAGGGTACAACTCTATCCTTGCTTCTTCCATTAATTTGAAAATTTTGCGTGCTGCCTCGTTTGGCTCCTCCTCATCATTGTTACCATCTCTGATTTGACCATGTATGGCAGCACTAATCAGAGAGGAAAACAAATTAGTGGTGGCCTCTTGATCATCATGATCACCTTCACCTTCGTTGTCGTCACCCACACCAATAGGTTCAACTGCATGATCATGACTTTCTTGCTGCTTTTTTATGATGAAATTCTTGTCAAACCCTTTCGTAACCAGGTGATGCTCAACTTCTTCTTTACCACGGTATACCATGCAACGACATTTAGCACAAGGACATTCCACATACTCTCCGTCATCTGTGTTTTCAAAGGTGTCATTCATAAACTTGTCAATTCCATCCAAAATTCCATCCAACTATAATCCCCTTCACTTGCGATTGCAAAAAAGAACCAACTATAGTAGATTCACAACTCCTAATAAAACCATGTGTACAAATTAAAGGGTGCATCAGTAATACATATAACAAAAACTATTAAAATACCATGCACATTGATCTCAAAATTGATTATACCTTGGCTGGTGGGATTCGGGTCGAGAGATCTTGGAGGAGTAGCTCCTATAGCACGCCCCTAAACCAACGTAGAGACGAATAACGAGGAACAACACAAGTAGTAGATTGGAAAAGCTAGTGCAATAAGATGATTGAAAGAGTTTTTGATCGGTCGTGGTAAATATTTTTATAGGGAGGGGAGGTCTTGCTGCATTACGAGTCAAAACTCTTACAAAACTGTGTCGAAATACAACTTCTGCACGGATTCTATAGGCTAACGCGGTCTAACTGCCCTACGAGGCCAGTCTAACCGCCCTAGTCGTGTGTCAACAATGTGTCAATGTTGTCATCTTATTGGATCGGATCGTGAAAGAAGATGGTGTCGTATGGGCGCAGGACATTATCTAGGCCCAAGGCCATATTGTACAGGCCCACGATATTCTGGTGGCACCGACAAACACCTCAATTACAACTAGTAGTGCCTTCCATTGCAACGGTGATATATGGTTGCAATAGCATCTGCTCTAGTTCCACAATTCCTGTTAGCGTCGTCATACCTATGAGGCATTTGCAACATTATCGATCCATGATGCTATATCACCGAATTCAGTCGCAACGATTGCATTTTTGTTGCTACACGAAAGACTCTTTTGCAACACACAGTGCTAGTTGTTGCTATAGGTAAGATGCTTCTGCAACACACGACACCACGAATAGCAATGTGTCATAGTCGTTGCGAAAGGGGCAACAATTGCAACACGTAGGAAAAATCATGGCAACACCTTAGTGACTATTGCAACACACGCACATACGTCGCCATAGACCCTTACGTATAGCGACCAACGCCTTAAATAATGCAACAATCCACAATTGGTCGCAACATAACCCCCTATCACGACCATTATGGACTAGTATCACAGCAGAAATGTCGTATAGCGACCAAAACGTGATGTTGCCATAGAAAATTGGTCGCAGCAGGGCCAAAATCTTGTAGTGTCAAGGGATCACAACTAGGATACCATGGCAATCAATGTATATAGGAGAAGCTCATCCTACTATATGATACAAATGCAAAACAACCAAAGATACAAAGATGACTATACATCATGATACAAATGCAATGCCATGCAACAAAGTAAATATGATACATATGCTACAAAGGAACTCCCACCACCAACTTGAGAAAGCAAACACACACCGAGCTCACCCCGCAAGCGGGTGAAAGTGGCTTGGTCAAGTGGTTTGGTAAAGGTATCAGCTAGTTGGTTTTGGGTGGGTATATGGTTCAAAGCAATCTTTCCCTTCTCCACATTGTCTCTCAGGAAGTGGTACCTCACCTCTATATGCTTGGTTTTGGAGTGGAGAATGGGGTTCTTGGCTACACTTATGGCACTAGTGCTATCACAAAAGAGTGGGACATGGGAACACTCCTCACCAAAGTCACTCATAGTGTAGGTAATCCATAGGAGCTGGGAACAACAACTAGCTGCGGCAACATACTCAGCCTCGGTAGTGGACTAGGCTACACTGGACTGTTTGGGGGATGACCAGGACACCAAAGAAGAATGAAGAAACTGACACCCACCAGAGGTAGACTTACGATCCAAACGACACCCAGCGAAGTCAGCATCCGCAAACCCGTGAAGGTTAAGTGTCGAGGACGCAGAATACCAAATACCAAACTCAGGAGTGTAGTTCAAATACCTGAAAATCCTCTTGATGGCATGCCGATGTGAAGTCCTCAGTGAAGCCTGAAAATGAGCACATAGACACACGCTGAACTGTATGTCTGGCCTCGTCGCCGTCAAGTAGAGGAGGGAGCCGATCATGCTCCTATACTCCTTGTAGTCCAATGGCTCACAATCTTCATCCGCATCCAAAGCCATAGTCGTACCATCGGTGTAGCCATCAGCTTCGAGTCATCCATCTTGAACTTCTTGACGATGTCCTTAGTGTAAATTGCTTGATGCGCAAACATCCCGTCCTTGCACTGCTTGATCTGGAGCCCGAGAAAGAATTGCAACTCACCCATCATGTACATCTCAAATTCTCTGCTCATGTCATCTGCAAACCTGGCAACCAAAGTGTGAGAAGAGCCACCAAAGATTATGTCATCCACGTACGCCTGCACGATCAGAATGTCAACACCCTACCGGAGGAGAAAGAGAGTCTGATCTACTACCCCCATCACAAACCCCTTACTGAAAAGAAACTTTCTCAACCTCCCATACCACGCCCTGGGTGCTTGTTTTAGGCCATATAGTGCTTTTCTGAGTTTGCACACACAGTGAGGGAAACTCTCACTCTCAAAGCACGGGGGTTGCCTCACATACACTTCTTCCTCTAACACCCCATTAAGGAAGGCGCTCTTCACATCCATTCGGTACAACTTGGACCCTTTAGCAACTGAAAAAGCTAGAAGGATCCTAATTACCTCCAAACAGGCCACTAGAGGAAATGTCTCCACATGGTCTATCTCTTCTTTCTGGCTAAACCCCTGAGCTACCAACCTTGTCTTGTTTCTCAAAATCTCCCCATTTTCTCCCTCTTTGTTCTTCCAAACCCATTTTGTCCCAATAGGTTTGCAATTTGGTACAGGCTCAACCAACTCCCACACCTGATTCCTCTCAAAATTCTCAAGCTCCTCATGCATAGCGGTTACCTAATTTGGATCGAAAAGTGTGTGTCCAATATCTTTGGGCTCGAAAGAAGCGACAAATGCAGAATGAGCAAAATGAGAATGCCTCTGTGACCTAGACTGTGTAGTGAGTTCATGAATGTCACCTATGATCGTTGAAGGTGGGTGATCCACCTGTACATGCCGGGGGGCCTCACGTATGGATACCACCTCCCCCTCAGCAGCAGCTTCCACATGAACAGCCTCAATCGTCATCAGTGTAGGGGATGGACCATCCTCAATCGTCATCATCGTAGTGGAAGTAGTAGGTACACGGCCAGCTACGGGAGCACCACCTCCATCATCTTCATCTCCATCTTCCTGCACCTCCTCCTCAAAGATCTCCTCGCCGAATTCATCATCACCTGCACACTCAAGGACCAAAGAGCAACGTGGCTATGTCTCGTTGAAGGTAACCTCGCAAGTCTTCACGATTTGGTTAGTTTCCAAATTGAGCACACGAAATGCTCGAGAATGAGTAGCTAACCAAAGAAAATACCATCAATGGACCTAGCCTCAAACTTATCAAACTTTCTACCCTTCTGAAGAATGAAACACTTGCAACCAAAGACATGAAAGTGGGTTACCTTAGGTACTTGTTGACGGCTGTTAAGTACCACTTTTATGCCGTCAACTCCTGCATGAAATGAATGAAATATGATCATCAACACTAGAATAGGGGTTATTACTAACAAGTTCCACAAGTCTTAGTGTTTCTAGCTTTTGTTGCAGGATGCACCGGAATACGTGATAAATGATATATTTGAAGGTAAGTGATCCAATGGCATATAGAGGGCGCCATCATGAACATTCTCAAATGTCAATTTGGATTACACCATTGTGACGGGCTCGTCGAAACAATCGAAATGGATATATCATTTGTCTATTTTGGAGCTACGGTGCAAAAGATATTAAATACCTGATATACAGTAGGATGCTGACATCATCACGACACGAGTGCTGCCGGCGCGAGTCACCACTTCACCATGCAGAGCTACACCAGGTGGCCCCCACCTGCATGGACTCTGCGACCAGGCATGTGCTGCCGGCGTGAGTCAACGCGCGGCAGGGGCGCCCCCAGGCCAACACGGGCAGCAGGCCAGCAGCAGCTGACGGTCTGCCTGCTACCATGTGCTACGCGTACAGCAGGGGCCTGTTTGGTTGGTGCGGCTAAACTTTAGTCAGTCCAAATTAACATGTTTGACCACTAATTAGAGGTATTAAATAAAGTTATTTTACAAAACTGCCTCCACAACCCCCGGGCTAAATCGCGAGACGAGTCTAATTAGGCCTTTGACCGCATGATTAGAGGATAATTACTGTAGCATTACAGTAGCAAATCATGGATTAATTAGGCTCATTAGATTCGTCATGCAAAGTTGCACTCATCTGTGAAAAGATTTTGTAAATAAATTTCATTTGGTACTTCATGCACGCAAGATTCCTCGAGACTAAAATTTAGTCTCTAACAAACAAACACGGCCCAGCTGGCCATGCACCGGGGGCACAGCAGGCCCACACCTGTGGCGCAGCAGCACACACGGTAGACAGGCGCAGGGACCACCCTGGGACGTGGCGAGCGGTCACGGGCCTGCTGCCGATCGATCTCTCGGATTCCCCCCTGCGGGTGTGCAGGTGGAGCCAAGCACCAGGACACATGGCGGACTGCGGTTGGTCAGCTGACTCTCCCACGGATCGCTGCCTGATGGGACGCATGGGGCGCGCACGAGCCGTCCTTGCTGGGCTAGGTGGCGCGCTGCGGTAGGCCAGCGGCCTTGTCGTCCGCAGGAAGGCGCGAGGCGTGCGGAGCCGGGGTGCCGTGGCCCCTGCGTCACCTCCTGCGACGTGGCGCGCTGTGGTTGGTTGCGCCCAGTAGGTTGAAGCACAAATACCTTGAAGTCTCCATCCACCCTTGCCTATAAATACTAGGGGAGGGGGGTCATTTTGAGACACACCATCTCACTCAAGGATGAGAGCTTCCCTTCAAAGGAGGGGCCTCTCCTTGGTAGATCGAGAGTAGGAGAGTGCGAGAGTGATTTGTATCTCTATGGATGGTTCGTTCTTCAATTAGAGTAAAGTAAGTATTTCTGCATTTTCTATTTAGACTAAAGTGTTATTCATACTTGAGTGATATGTTCTTGTGTTCTTCGCCTGTTCATCATTTAGAGGCGCGTGTTCTTCACGAACACGCCCCCTCGATCTAGTTGATTAGGTGCACAAGTTTGTATCCCATTTGTATGACTAGTCTACTAGAATAAAGTGGATGCTTGCATGCTCTGATTAGAATAAAGTGTGTTCGTGATTCCTTTCTAATAGTTTATGCTAGGTTGCATGAGTATACTTTTTCCTCTGCTACTGCCTAGATCCTGGATTTGTGCGTTCGTCTGCTGCAAGTCATTCGTATACGTTGGAAGCATAGTACGGGGTCGAGAGCTCTCTTGTATGCCTTTAGTATAAGCTAGTAGTTCCTATAGTGAGTGAGATCAGTTCTATAAGTACAGAGTGATGTAGTCCGTCAGCTACGGCAGTAACCACAGCGTAGACGTTGTGTCACGCTACCGGTTAACATTCGTTCGGCTTATCCCAAGGTTAGGTAGAGGCAGTCCAGGTGGTGGTGACAGCCCGTCTGACCCTCTTTGATCCTCTGCAGCTGGATATAGTCAGAGCTCCGTTCCACATAGATCCGCGTGTCGGAGTCGCCTGTTAAGTTAGGGCTATCGGTACCCTAAGCCAAGGTCTATCTAGAGATCGACCTTTAATCTCATCTATAATGCTATCTTTAGGAATCCTCTCTATCCTCGCCTCTTATCTGGGTGTGTTCTTGGACCAACTATACGAAGTTAGTGCACATACGTTCCCTTGGATTCGATACCCTTGGAATACTCTGAGGTGAAAGCTACAATGGTATCCGTGCGCTTGCGGATTTATTCGTGTGACGCAAAAATACCCAACAAGCTTTCTGGCGCCGTTGCTGGGGAACGGTTGCTGTATCTATCTTCGTACCCAGTGGTCCTCATATCTTTTCATTTTTCTTTATTTCTACCCTCACCCCCATTATCATGGAGCGGCCCACCATTTTAAGCTTCTCCAGTCCGAAAGGGAAATTCTAAGAGCCACCACCTTCTGAGCACCCGATTCTCACATCTGGTTATGAAATCCCTTCTGATTATATCACTAAGGTTCAGGAACTTTCCTTCTCTGGGTTAAGTAGTGATAACCCATACCACCATCTGCGGGAGTTTGAGCAAGTGTGTACATGCATCGCCATTGCAGGCATGTCACACGATACCCTTAAGTGGAAGCACTACTAGATTT
This sequence comes from Cenchrus fungigraminus, assembly GCA_036936925.1. Lineage (NCBI taxonomy): Eukaryota > Viridiplantae > Streptophyta > Magnoliopsida > Poales > Poaceae > Cenchrus > Cenchrus fungigraminus. The sequence continues at coordinate 29,464,794 of CM072775.1, forward strand.
TCTCCCTAATGCAACACACGAAATGTGTTGCAATATGCCATATTTGATTGCAATAGCCGCAATTGCAACCAATTTTTTTCGTCAACCATGTGATGCGAAAGGCCGCGTTGCATTAGCCTGTAGCAACCGTGGTCTTTTTGTGGTTGCAAAAGTTTTTCTACTGCAACGCAATGCGGCATTGCAACTAGCATTTTAGACCATGCTCATGTTGTTTGCAAATTATTCTATTGCGACGCATCTGGTGTTGCCATAGGTGCAATTACATCCTACACACCGTGTTGCAATTTCTAAAATCTTTCGTTGCAAAGTATTATATTGCTACACTCTGTTTCTGATTGCTATAGGTGGAACCACCTCTATTACCACGAAAGTTATTTTGGTGCAATATGTGATTTCCTGTATTACCACAAAATTTTGATTTCGATGCAATAGGTAGTCTTGTCTGATGCCACAAAATTGGTTACGTTGCTATAGGTGGTATCCTCTATTGCCACGCAGCATGTGGATGGTTGTTATAGGTGTAACATTCTATTACAACCAGTATATATAGGATGGAGGTAATAGGTTTGGCACTCTATTGCCACATAGTTTGCTTGGTTGTAAGATGTGTCCTCTATTATTGCTTCGAAAATGGTTTGGTTGCCAAAAGTTCAAGTCTCTATTACCACCATGATACAGGGTTGCTACAAGTTGAACTTACTATTGCCACAATTCTTTTTGGCAACGAAAAATAAGGGTTGTAAAAGGATGACTTATCATTTGCAACGTCGAAAATGGTTTGGTTGCCAAAAGTTCATGTCTCTGTTACCACCATGATACAGGGTTGCTACAAGTGCACCTTACTATTGCCACGTTCCTTTTTGGCAACGAAAAACACGGGTTGTGATAGGATGATTTATCCTTTGCAACGAAAGGTGTATTCTGCCATGCTCATTTATATAGCAGCAATAATTTGAAACATTAAATAACATCATCAGGTATATATAATTATGCATTTATAGTTCATGAAACAACATTCAACCATCCACTGAGTTATTACATGACACACGAAGTACTGAAATACTGAAAAGTTTCGGACGGGACATTGTTTCAACACATAGTAGGCTAATTTGATAGGAAATGAAGATGTTGGTCAGCAAATGGTGACTTCGAGAGGATCCCAACACTTGATCAGCAAAGGGTGACTTCAATGCAAGGAGCCCGTATCACCTGTTTGCTCCATTCTACATGGCTTAGTCTTCTGAAAAGAATCAACAACATTTTTAAGCTAGCATCAAATAATCTCTAATATTGGAATTTGTGCAACAACAGCATGTAGCAAACCAAAGTTTGATTGCGATTCATAAAATTATCAGAATGACATCAAATTATTATCACAACCATAAACACACTTTGACAGTTGAAACATGAATTACATTCACAGCAGGAAGAGGAGTTGAAAAAATTTCACCTCGTGTCTTTTTGGTGCTTTGTCTTCTCCTTTGTGCAGCTTGTACCAGTAGCTGTTGAGATGAAATTTGTTTAACGGGGGGGGGATGGCGGATTGTGCTTCAGGATTGTTAACAGCTTTAGTACTTCTGGTTTTGCGTAAGACTTGTTTAGCAACGACTTCAGATTCCTTCTCCTATGAACCAATCATTTGGAAGGAAAAGATTAGGCGTCATTTTATCAGTAACTGATGATATGTAGTAGTAAAAAGTTGTGAATTCAAGAACAACCTGAGTAGAAGAGAGCACATTCCTGGAGTCTGTTTGTATATTTCCAGTTGTAGTGATTGATGGAGCCGCCGCCACGTCTGCAGATTTAGTGACATTGTTGTTTTGCTAGGTGATTGATGCAGCCGCTGCCACGTCGGTAGATTCAGTGACATTGTTGTTTGGTTGGACAGATGTTTGCAGGACAATCTATGAAAGGATACAGACATTCAAATATAGAACCTAAGGAAAGAAAGTCATTCATGCAACTAGCTTGACCAGTACCTGTGGAAATTGTGCATGTCCATTTGCTGCTTGCAGCATTGATAGGAACTCTTGCCTAAGCTGTTGCAGATCAGCCTCCCTTTTCTTGTTACTTTCTTCAAGTTGTCGTGCATGTTCTCTCCTTTCTGCTTCCCTTTCATCTTCCCATGTTGACATTTTTTCTTGTAGCAGCCCAAATGCGTCCATGAGCTCGACGTGTTCCTGATGCTGTAGCTCTTCCCTACGAATCTGTTCCTGGCGCTCCGCATTGAGCAGCTGCCTTCTAGTTGGGTTTTTTGCCAGGTACCCATTACCATGCAACTTGGTTGATTTGCACTTTGTGACTTCCTTGTATGCCTTCTGGAACATGTCATTTTTTTCCTTTTGGGAAACGAAGTTGTTCTCTGCATTTGATTTCGCCTCAGCAATAACGCTGCTTGCTTTGTCCTAACATTTACAAGGCACAGATGGAGGAGTTAGTTGAACAAGAAATTGCTTGCATTCTATAATTGCATGGACTATGTATAGTAATGTATGTACACATTAATTGAGAACTCACATAGACATTTTTAGATTGTTCGTCTGTCCATTCCCCATGCTTAGTGTGAGTTAACCACCAAAGTTGCATATCATCGGGCTCTTCACCAGTTTCTGGGTCTCTATGTTAAGCCAAGAACATAACAAATTAGTTATTCATCCTGCAAGACAGATTGGAGATGTGCTTCTCCAATTATTACCTTCTCATAGTTGCGCTGAGAATAAGGCTTACAGCCTGACAAATGTCTTGTCATTTGTTGGCCTCGAATCACATAATTTTGTGCGCTCCTTTCCTATAGAATGTCAAGTTATGAACAATAATCTTAAAGACTCAGACATTGCCATTTGTATGAAAAATGTATTACTCAGTAATAGTAACATTGTGGAACAAACCTTGAATTTAGCAGTACTGAAATACTTCAACAGATAGTGCCATTCAACAATATCTAATTCTTTAGGCTTATGTAACATTCTCTGGTGGTAGCTGTCATATGTCCTGGCCGTAGCACTGAAAGTTGAACGCTATCCTTTGTAACGCTCCTTAGCAATGTCCCATATCTTCTCCCTTGAATTAGCATTATCCTCCATGTCCCACTTTGCCTGTTATATAATCACAATAGCATGCAAATACTATGTGAGTTGTTGTGTTAGTTTATATTTGAATTGCATTCAAAAGCAAAGTTTATTATTACCAATACATCAGTTGCTATTGCGTCTTTGACTTCTTTCTTGACATGTTTCCACAATTTCACTCCAATGACTGGCGTCCTTTTCCTTGTATACATGACTACTTCATCAACGAATGAGCGGTAGTTATTACCTACCGGTCCTCCATGTTTGGAGAATTGAATGTCCAACTGATGTTTGCCCACCTTGATTCTCTTGGCGATTACCTTCAAGGCTCTTACGGGACCGCGTCCTCTTTTCTTCACATTTTGTGAGCCTATTCCATGTGAAAAAATGTAATAATACCCACAAAAAACATACTATGCATAGACAGGTAATTTCTATTAAACACAAGTTACCATCTCCTTGCTCCTGCTGTTTCCAACGCCAAGCATGAGATGGAGGCTGCACTGGAGGTGTTGGGTTCATGTCATGCCTGTGTTGCAAAATAAAGGTGGGGTCCGCATACCGTTCTGCAGACAATTTTGTGGCATGATGAGCTAGCATAATTTGTAGTCTGACAAAGAATGGTAATTTGCTTGCCAATTAGGAGAGGGATATTACCGATGTCATCAAGTAGTCCTGCAACATTCAGGTATTCTTGGTATGTGTCCATTGTGTCCTCCTTGAATATGTCTTTTAATTCTGAAAAAGGATCCATAATTAATTTCAATCATCTGAGTGAACTGCAAAATCATGAGTATATATATATAAAAATATTGGGCTGTACCATATCTTACCCAAGGCTTTCTTCTCTTTATGCAGTGCAGCTAGCCAAACTTTGTATTCATCTAATTCAAATTCTTCGACTTCATCATCATCATCATCATGTGTGGAAACACTTTTGGATTTCAATGGTGTTATGAGTATGGTATGGTTTTTAGGTATTGGCTCTCTGGATACAACTAAGCTGATCACCATCTCCTCCTCGTGAATCTTTTTCATTTTTGCTACATCGACATCGTAGTCGATCTCAGTGAGTGTTGCTTCCGCAGGAGATTCAGGAATTCTAGTCTTGTAGTAAACCAAGTCCCTGCTCTAATACCCCAATTTTTGTTTCATCTTGTTTATGTTTTCAAGGGTGATTTGTTTCCCAAGAGGTTTACATGTATTTTTTTTATCTGCCTCCCCATCTCTACCCTTTTCAATCATATACACGGTCAAAATCTCCTCATCTTTTGATCTGCACATTCATCGATGGCATTTCAATAATTTGAAGATATTTGGTGTGCAAATCGCGTGAACAAATGCATGAAATCTAGGGTACTAGTGCGTGCACAAATGCATGAAATATAGGTGGCAGTACGAGGGGAAAGATCGAACGCGGAAACAGCGTACCTGGCCTCGGTCATCTCGTCTTGAGACGAAGGTACCACATCTTGGTCTGCATCTAGGCCGTCAACGATTGCTTCTGTGTCGCCCGAACCTTGTGATGCTCTTTGGGACGAAGGTGATGACCCAAAGAGCGCAGTCATCGCCCTAGCCCTGGTGGACATGCTGCTGGTAGGTTCAGCAGTCGCCGTACCAGAGGTTGGTGTGAACATTGGAGGTAGCATCGCCGACGAAGGTGTGCGCAGCGCTTCAGACGACGAAGGGGTCACCCTTACTGCCTCGCTGGACGTCGGCATCCTCGTGTAAGGCGAGAAGCAGCTTGGCGGTGGTGCCGATCATCGTCGACTACCCGGCCCCTAACTGACCGAGATGTAGATTGGTTTTGCGAGGGGATTAGGGAGGGAAACTAAAGACACACGACTTACTACTCTAATAACCCGGTGTTTGTCGCAACAACGTGGTGGCCCTAGTCATGGTAGCACGGTAGTTTGGGTGTTTGTTAAATATTTCGGATGGAAAAACTGGCGCCACATTCCAAATCGTTGGCTACCAATTTTTCTGAACGCATGGCGTATTTGAGGGGTGCGTTTTCATGTGTCCCGCTGATGAGCGGGTCCCACTCAGTTTTATATATATTTGTAAAGACGATGCGTTGAACATAATCAAGTTTTATATAAGTTATACTAGTTTACTTCTTGTTTACTATGTAACTGCACAAGATGACACATGTTATTGTATATTGCTTATAGAAAAGTTTTTGTGGTCAAAGTAAATTTTGAATATCGTCTTTCCACCAACTTTAGTAGAATAACATTCCTCACATCAATTTCGTACCAGAGTAACATGCATCACACAAATTAAGTAACCAACATAAAGATCAGCAGCTAGTGCGTACGATATATGAGGACTGAGTTTACACATAGGCTTCCCGAGCCACGATGGCAGCACAACAACTAAGGATCATCAAAAACATGCTCCACATCGACACAAGTTGAGAGACACATTGACCAAAGACACAACTTCAGAGACATACTTCGAGTTTATTTGCTGGATTTCTTCAAAGTTCTGCCTAAAATGACGCCAAAGCCTCTCCGCAAGGTCCTTCCTCAGTGCCAGATAAATTTTCTGAAAAAAAGAAAGCATTCACCGAACTGTCAGAACAATTGAATTCCTGATAACTGAAATCTTGTGAACTGAAAGAATTTTTAGCAGTCAGCTGAAGTTTCAGAATATAAGAATTCTAGATGTAAAGTGAATTCCTGATGAGTAGCAGACAAGAAATAAAGCAAACATGTAAACTGAAATCCTGAATGTCTTTTATGGTGCATCATGTCTGGAACAAATTAATCAAAACATATCAGCAATCACAAACTTTTTACCTTGTATCAGATCACATTTAACGCTTCCTTGAGTGTGAAGAAGAACCAATCACACTCGTTCCGGATCCTACACTCCTTGCTGCAGAACCTACGCCACGAGTACCAAGCATGCCATCCTGCGTGGTTGCCACACCTGCGACCTGCACACTGAAAATCGTCCTGGCGAGGTACGAGCGGCGGCACCGGCGACACGGCAACTGCCGCCGACGGCCGTAAGTCCCACGTCGCCGAAATGATCCTGGAGCGGTGTTTTGTACAAGTCAAGTTTTTCTAAGGAAGCGCCGTCGCCCCCTATTCGGGTCCCTCGACCAAGCGCAGGAGCCGCCGGGCCTCGTCGTCGTCGGCCTCATCGCTGTTGGGCCTGTAGAGGAAGAGGGCGAGGGCGTACATCGATACCTTGTGGCCCGCCTCCACGCCGCACCTTAGCTAGTCGAGGCACGGCATGATTATGCCGCGTTTGTTCCCCAATAATGCGAGGCACAACCCGCTGTGGAACAAGGCCTCCGGGTTGCTGACGGTGGCCAGTGTGGTGATGAGCGTCGCGCGGAAATCCGGGCCGAGGTTGAATCGACGACGCAGGACACGTTCAGGTGTAGGCGTCGTCCGACCGTGGCGGCGCTGCACACCATGCACATTGCCTTGCATGTTGCAGGCAGGTTGCAGAGATCCTCCATGGCGTCCTCTGACTGAGCAGCGACTCGGGAGACGATCTCAATCGTCAACTCCGTCGGCAGTTCCACCAGCCTCGACGCCTCGTAGCGTGCCGCGGCGACCTTTTCCATGGAGTGATTGCAGTTCGTCACGCGTGTGGGCTGATTGGATGTGCGAGGCTGTGCTCCCCGGCGAGGATGACGTAGAAGATGAAGGCGAGATGTGAGGGGAGATGGAAAAGAACCGCCGCCGCCAGATCAGGTTGCTAATTGAATTAGGGGGGTCCCAGGCTATATTGGGTTTAAGAAAATTGCGCTATCATAGGGAGGACACATAATCACAGAGTTGTGGGTCCCACCTGTCGGCGCCCAGATTGTGATGTGTTCTTGAGTTGTTCATGGACCTAATTAACTTGATTCTTTAATTCGTATAATCATAGCTACAAACTTGTTTAGATTTCACAAATGACGTCCAAATCAGGAAATTTTTTTCCTACATACTTAGAAAACAATAATCAAGCTCATGGTGTACACTGCATCTCATGTGAGTATGTTTCAGCAATCATAATTAAGAAATAGAACAATTCAAAACTAGAATAAAGATTTTCAAATAGTAGATGATGTCAAATGGAAAAGAGATGAATACCAAAGTTTCATAGCTCGTCGAGATGAACAATCTTTATTTTGGTCGGATTTTCATTTGACGAAGTGGTACTACACATTGTTCATTAATCCTAGGTTCACTCAGATAGTTTAAGAAACTTGGTTGGAGACATGTCAATTTTGTACTGCATGATAGTACCAATTCGTCAAATGAAAAACTGACCAAAATAAAGATTGTTCATCTCGAGGAGCAATGAAACTTTGGTATTCATCACTTTTCCATTTGACATCATCTACTGTTTGAAAATCTTGATTCTAGTTTTGAATTGTTTTATTTCTTAATTATGATTGTTGAAACATACTAACATGAGATGCAGTGGACACCATGAGCTAGATTATTGTTTTATAAGAATGTAGGAAAAAAATTTCCTGATTTGGACGTCATTTGTGAAATCTAAACAAGTTTGTAGTTGTGATTACGAATCAAAGAATCAAGTTAATTAGGTCCATGAACAACTCAAGAACACATCACAATCTGGGTGCCGACAGGTGGGACCCACAACTTTGTCGAATGGGGAAATCTCTCGCGGGTTTAGGCCAATAGGTTGGACCCACAACCCTGCCGACAGGTGGGACCCACAACTCTGCCGACAGGTGGGACCCACAACTCGGTCGAATGGGGATAACTGTCGCCCCTTTCCTCATGATTTCTCCCCAATCTCTGTTCTAGGGTTACAACTATTTCGCAATCTCCGCCTCGCTCTCGCGCGCCGGCTGCCTCGCTCTCGCCGCCAGTTCCTCCAACACCGGTGATGGTTGGCTCCACCCCGGGTGCAGTGGGCCGGAGCATGCAGAGTCGCACCCGCATTGCCGCCTCCCCTCCAGCGGCCGCCATTGTTGCGGGGCCCCGAGTGGAGTACCACAACACCAACCAAGGGCGCGACTCTCGAGGAAGATTCACGAGGAGCGGACGCACCAGGAACCCGATGCCCCTCCTCCTCAGTCCGCCCCCCCCCGGTTAGTACCGATCCTCTGGTAGAATCGACTTGGAATTGGGGTTTCCTACTGTAGACATGGATTTGTGGTAAACCTAGATGAATGGGATCAGTCTTAACTATAATGACTAGACATGGATTTGTGGTAAATCTAGTCTTAACTAGTCATGGATTTGGGGTTTTCTATTTTAGACATGGATTAGTTGTCCTCCTGGTGGACCAAGATTCACTTTTCCTAGGTTCTCTGATGCTAGATAAAGAACCAATTTCATTTACTTCTGCTAGATGCACTCATGGATGACTAGGTCTGTTAGGGAGGTGATGTTCCTAACAAAAATGTTGAACTCATTCCATATATTGCTTCAAATGTCCAGCATCTCTGTATGAATTGATCAAATGTCCTTGTATCTTCACTGATCCATGGTTCTAATGCATCAGTTTGCCTTTGTTTTAGGTAGTTGGTGTAACTCCACATGACATTGACTCAGTGTGGGATGCAATCCACATGTGGAATGCAAGGATGGAAGGCCTTGGGACAATGCTTTGTGCCGTAGCACAAAGTCATGAAAGACTAGAATCATTTTTGGTGGATCAGCTTGCCGAAGCTGGAAAAAAGAATGCTATGCTGGCAGAAAGAGTGGCAAAACTAGAGGCAAAGGTTGCTGAACTTGAGGCAGCAACAAAATAGAAGCTTGTTTAGTAATGTGCTTGCTATAAACAATGGAATGTAGTGTGTATGACTTAGTTTGGTGGTCAGCTTGTGATGTTGGCGTGCACTTGTTTAGTTATTACTTTTGTTAAGAAGCCTTGAGCTTGTTGAGGTAGATGGACTTATGGAGTCTGGATGAACTGATGTATGATGCTTCTGTGCGCAAGTCTTGCTTGTGCCTGATGGACAACTAATAAATGGCTGTGTTCATGCTTGCTTATGTACATCTCTGCATGAATGGCTATGTTCATGAGATGATTTCCTTTTTTCGTCCATGAGATGTTCTTGTCCTGCTTGTACTTTTTTTGTTTCTATGCTTTATAATTATTTTGCTCGACACAAGTCAATCAAAAATACACATAAAACGTTCATGAACACATCAATAATAAGAGCAAATTTCTTGCGAGCAAATTTTTCGAATCGAGGGCTTTCCCCTATTTCCATTCCAAAGAAACGGAAAAGCACACCACTGTTTTGTGTCACGAGGGTTTTCTCAATGTTAACGGTTCGAAACAGCCAATTATTGATATGACATCTATTCAATGTACGAGGTTGGGGATCCGGTCCTTGAGCAAGTGCAAACAACTCTGAACTTACTTCCCCTCTCGCATGTAGACCTCTGATCTTGCCTTCAAACCATCTTACGAGTTGATCCTCATGTCGCTGATCATGATTTCTAGTTCCATATTCCTTCAGTTCTACCAAATGCGCACTGCATACAAATGAAAATTACCGTTAGTTTGAAATTTAAAATTACAAGCAATAAATGATGTTGAGTAGTGTATCTTACTCGACATATGGTCTAGCTTCATCACAATTGCAAATTATGTAGTGCCTCATCTTCCGAAACTCATCTGGTGGAATTTCGTCGACCGTCTGTCCTCTCCTCTTGTAATCCATTTTAGAAAAAATGCTCAAACCAGATGGGTACACGATTAACACGATTGTCTTTGGTGTCCACATCCAAGAATCTTGAGCAGAATGTAAGGCACTCCTCAAGTTTGTATCCCTCAGCAATTGAACCTTCAGGGTGAGCCTTGTTCCTCACATATCCTTTCACAGTGCGTAGGTACTGCTCCACTGGGTACATCCATCTGTAACACACTGGCCCCCCAAGTTTAGCTTCTTCAGCTAGATGAATAGGCAAATGGATCATGATATCAAAAAATGTAGGTGGGAATATCATCTCAAGTCGACAAACAGCCTCCCTAATTGAACAGCTAAGCCTGTCCAATTCTACTTCCACCAGCTCCTTTGAACATAGTGCATCGAAGAAATTACTAAGCTGAATCAATCTGATGACAATAGCTTCTGGCAAAATCCTACGCACCACTAAGGGTAAAAGTTTCTGTAGAATTAGATGGTAATCATGAGTTTTCAAGCCAGACACCTTACGTGACTTTACGTCAACACATCTTCTTATATTTGTGGTAACCCCATCAGGCATCTTCACTCCATATAAAAATTTACACAAACTTTCCCTGGCATCCTTATCTAACTCGTACAAGGCTGATGGCAAGGTATACTTATCATCTTTAATCACAGGGTGCTGATCTGGTCGTATCCGTAGATGCTCCATGTCAAGCCGGGCATTCTCCCCGTCCTTACATTTGCCGTCCCATTTAAGCAGAGTGCCTAGTATGCTCTCGCATATATTTTTCTCAATGTGCATGACGTCCAAATTATGCCTAATGAGCAAAGAAGACTAGTAAGGGAGCTCAAAAAATACTCTTCTTCCTCCAGTTGTGCCATCTGTTGTCTTCGTCACGCTTCCTTTTTCTGATAACAAGGTCTTTCCAAATTGTACTTGTTCAAAAGTATTATACTGCTCAAGTACCTGTGCACTAGATAGTGGTTCTGGTGCCTCCCTGGTTTCGACCTTGTTGTTGAAGCGGACCGTGTTGTTGCGCCATGGATGGTCGGGGGGCAAGAAACGTCGATGTGCCATGTAGAAGTGCTTCTTCCCATGTTTCAACCACAAATAGTCAGTATGTTTGTGGCAGTATGGACATGCAAACTTTCCTTTAGTGCTCCAACCAGACAGCATAGCATAAGCTGGGAAGTCATTAATTGTCCAAAGAAGGATAGCGCGCAATGTAAAATTCTTCTTAGTCCCTGCATCTCTTGTTTTAACACCAATATTCCAAAGCTCCTTAAGCTCCAGTATAAGGGGCCTCAAATATACATCAATATCCATTACAGGAGATTTTGGACCAGGTATCAACATTGACAAGATCGAGTTAGATTGTTTCTGACTCAACCATGGAGGCAAATTGTTAGGTATCAGGATGACAGGCCATATGGAGTATGTAAGACTTTGCATGCAAAGGGATTGAACCCATCAGAAGCAAGACCCAGCCTAACATTACGACCTCCTTTTTCTGAAAACCATTTAAACTCTGAATCCACGTGCTTCCATGCCTTTGAATCAGCAGGGTGACGCATTTTCCCATCGTTCACCAATTCTTTCTTGTGCCACTACATATCCTCTAACATTTTCTTTGACATATACATTCTTTGCAGCCAAGGAATAAGTGGAAAGTAGCATAGGATCTTAACTGGTAACCGCTTCTTAATGTAGTAGCAGCAACTGCACTGTCATTATTACCACAGGTTTTTTCTACAACTTTCCACCTTGACTGCTTACAAATGGGACATGTCTCCAGATTTGCGTATTCCTCAAAAAATAACACACAATCATTTTCACATGCGTGTATCTTGACATAATCCAAGCCCAGGTCTCGAACCACCCTTTGCACTTTATCCAAGGAGTCAGAAATACAATGCCCTTCAGGGAGAACCTTTCCAAAGAGCTTAAGTATGGCCTCCAATGCCGCGTTACTTAAGCCATACATGCACTTTATCTGAAAAAGCTCCACGATAAAAGAGACCTTAGTTGCATTTTTGCATCTTGGATACAATTCCTTCTTTGCCTGGTCTAATAGTTTCAAAAAAATCTCTGCCTGCTTATCTGCCTCCTCATCATCTCTGGTTTGTCCATGATGTATAGTGCCACTGATAATGTTTCTAATCAGAGTATTAGTGGCAGCAGGGTTATCATCACAATCGTCTTCTCCAAAATAAGGTGTTGTATCATCAGCTATAGGTTGTGCATCATGATTATTGAGATCAGCAGTGACATCATGATTCACACGACCCTCAGCTGATGAAGTATTAGTTTGGCCTTGAATGATACCATCATCGATGAAACAATCAGGAAACCCTCTAGTCACTAAATGAATTTGAATGGGAAACACGGTGTCATGTCTGATCATGCATTGACACATAGTACATGGGCACGCAATAGATCGACCTCGCGCTGATGCGGCGGTAAAGGTTTGAAAAAAGATCGGAAATTGTTCTGCTAATCTGCTGAGTGTCGAGGCAAGCGCATCCAACTCCGATCTTCGTGTGATGCCATTAATCTGCATTCATGTTTCAAACGACCTAGATCATGATATAGCAATATGCATATATATGCAGGGAACAAAGATATATACGAGATCAAGACAACAGTATCGGCCGTGGCACCGCACAAATGTTGATTGATCGCCATGGAGATCGATCTAGATGGAGACCTAGACGCCGTCGTGGAGATCTTAATGGAGACCGACGTCGTCGAAGACTTGGAATTTTGGAATGGTCCCGATGAGTCCCTATCTGATCGTCGTTTTGATCTCCTGCATAAGCGTCGTGATAGACAAATTACAGTGCAACCAAGGAATACCTCATTGCAATAATTCTGATAAAGTTGTAACGACCACGAAAAATAGTGCAACGACTAAATTTCGTGGCAATACGTACACGATATTGCATCTTGAGGCTACAAACGAAGCAAGCCCTCCATGTATTGCAACAACGCAAAGATATATTTGCAACAAAAATAAGACGTTGTGATATAGCCGTTCAAACGCAACCAACCCTAGTATGGTGGCCATAGCAACTTTCTATTGCAACGCACAAAATGCTAATGCAACGCAGAAATTGGGTAGCAGTATTTCCAACCAAATGCAATACAAATCCTCATAATGGGTGCATTAGCGTCAACCTGTTGCAACACAAAAAATAAATATTGCAACTCAAATTTTGTGTAGCAATAGACACGCATATTACAACCAAATCACTATTTCGGTGCCATAGTACCCCCCTATGGCAACCAAATTTCTGGTGTTGCCTAAGAGTTGTGTTGCAATAGGGGGAAAACCTTGTAGTGAAGTTGTTTCCCTTCTCTCTTGTAAAAGGGGCTAAACAATGGTACACGAAAACCGTGGGTAGCATGAACAGGAGTTGGGATGTCCTTATAAACAAATTATGTCTTGAGTTCTTCTCCATGACCCAGATGTATGCTCTATGAAGGGCTATCGTATCCTTCCAACAGAATGAGAAGGAATCTTTAGGTGCGTCCTGGGCTAGATTTTCACTCTTGGTGAAACTAGGCCCTGTCCTATCGATACCTGATGCTGTGCTACTTCAGCACTTTTACATAGGTCTCGATCAGGACTCCACCCAATATCTCGACATCACCTCTAGGGGATCCTTTTTTGAAAGGATTTCAGATGAAGCTATAGAAATCTTGGAGAGAATTTCTGAAAATGCCTCTTTCATAGCTGAGTCTGAACCCCTCCACAAAGAGTTCGTGTCAAGCCATGAGAGTCTCTCAACAGTTGAACCAGAACTAATGATTTCCACATCCCAAGATTCGTTTGTTGAGCTCTCTCCTGAACCAAGAACACTGGAGGAAGAAGCAATTCAACCTTCGGAGTTTGCATTCCGATTCGAGGATGACTCTTCAAGAAACCACAAAAACACCTCGAATCTCTCTAATGCCCAATTAGGGGAGGAAGTCTTTTCTGTCCATATCTTTCAAGCTAGAAATCTTTTGACAGAACCTTCCATTAGGCCTACGGTACCTCCTTTGCCTCCTGATCCTCCAAACGAGACATCTATCATGGAGGCCATGGAGAAGAAGTGGTTGAATGGAGTAGGACACTTTTCCGAAGCACTTTGGATTAGTTCACCCTCTACGATCATTTCTTGTTCCATAAACGGGATTATCGTAGAAGCCCATCTTAACCCCACTATGGAGGTTAATGTCATGCCATGGCACCTAGCGTACACTCTTTTGGGCAATGTTACGCTAAGACCATCCGACAAGCTCCTCAAGAGTTGTCCCACTAGACACATTCTTGAGTGTCAGGGGGTTGCATGTGCTGTGCTGCTCCTAGTAGACAAGATCAAGGTTAATCTAGATTTCTACATCTTCGATGTCCTCGATCTTGATCTCCTCCTAGGCTCCGCTGTAGAAAAACTTCTCGATACATCTCGAGGGAGCCTAGATGAAAAGCTCAGGGACGCTGCTTCTGCCACCACTCCGTTATGTTCAGAAAGTTTTATGGCGAAGCCCCTTCCCAAGCAAAACTCACTCGAGGATATGATGCATGTATCTCCGTTCGCATCGTCCAAGCCCATTCTCGTTCAGGGTGTAGAATTTTCTACTCCTCAAGAGTATGACTCGGAAGACCCTCTTCACCTTTGTGAAGGTGAATGATCATCATCACTCTCGACCAAGTTTGAGCCTCTTCCCACTGGCCCATACTATGTTGCTCTCGACCTTGATCGAGAATCAACATCGAGCTTCCACGATGAATCTCTTGAGGTGGAGAATTCATGGGCCATGGAAATCTATGAGGCACCAACTCTGGGGTCCGAAGGAAAGGATTCCATGGACAAGCATGGCAGCTTCACTGTTGATATACTTCAGGAACCATGCTTGCATCATGCCTCTCCAGAGTTAGCCATGCTCAGTGCACAGAGCTCACACGAGCACTACAACCTCCTTATGGTCCTCTTTTGCAAAAAGTTTAGAAGGATGGTTGTAGATGCATATGTTTACCATAAGTATTGTAGATTTCGTGTATGCACTATGGCACTAACCTTGCAGCTAAAGCTTCCATTATACATTAAAAATTGGGGGTGAGATGGGAATGACATCACCAATGATAGCTGCAAGAAGAAGTTCCCAGGGTCGAGCTTATGACCGTAAACAAAGCACTACCAGGAGATAGCCTGGATTAGCATAGGTTTGTTTTATTTCCCTTTTCAAATAAAAATCAAGAGCATGTTTTTAGGATAAGATTGTTCCTCGGGTATTTTTGGCCACTAACCTTTCAGGTGGAGATTGAGAAGAACGGTGGGTAGCTGATGCCTAAGAACATGTGAGCTACATCAACTACAACGCTTTGGTAAGTTTTTGGTGAGAGAGCATTTACTAAAGGAAGCTTGATCTCTGCACACTTGAGTTTTGTTGCCTAGCAATGCAAACTTCAAGTGTGGGGGAGGTATGTGAGTATCCTGACTAAAGTTCCCCTCACACAAAATCTTATCCTGGTTTGGAGATGATGTTAGCTCCTGTGTCTTGCCCAGTTAGGTACGTCCTGCTTTTGACATTAAACAAAGCCCTTCTGGGAGGTTGCGCGATGTTCACCTTTTTATGCTCATGTTTACGCCCCCTTTGGAAATAGCTTGATCATGCTTTTATGCTTCCATTATCTATGTTTGCAATGCTATGGTTTGAGTGCATATTTAGCTATGTGCATTCACAGGTTTTTTTAAAATTAAGCATGGTGCTTAGGTTAAAACCATCTTCTTCAATCAAACAAGACATGGTGTCGAGTTTGATTGATGAACCTTATTGTTAATGCATGCATGGATATTAGTTGTATATGCGGACTAACCCTTGCAGGAATTTTCGAATCCAAACGAGGTAAGTCATCAAGCTTGATTCAAATGGGAAGGTAAGCCAAGACCTGTCAGTCTTGTTGAGCTAGGTCCGTGATGAATAAAAAAACAAAAACAAAAAATATGTTTGCTTTCAAATAAAGATTCCCTAGTTCTCAAACCGGTGGAGTCCCTCTTTTGTTTTTCCTCTTTTGGTTTGAAGACAGCACCATGTACATGAACTAGTGTGGGGGAGATCTCCAACTTATCATCGACATACACACTTGAGATCTCCTACACAGGCGTTGCACAACATTGACCGCGCTTTCTTGACAAGGGACAAGGTAAACTAGATTGATCCGGCTGCCCCATGGGTCAGCTGAACCAACACTGGTCTTCCTTGTTTCTTATATTCTTCCGGAGTGATGGTATGTGCACCCTTTATCTCACTCCCCCTGATTCATGAGTTTGAATGAGTTTCAATTCCTATCTGCTAAATCAACTCATGGAATCATGCTCTACCTGCCTACATGTTTCCTATGGTTGGCTTGCATATGTTTTATTCCATACTTATTATCTTGATGCTTGTGAACAAATATCATTAGGGAACTCATTCTCATCTAAGTAATTGGCGCTTGAGATATGGTTTGACGATATGATCTTCTCTCTAAGTGTTCGATATGCCAAAGTCCTACCAAAGCCATATGATATTTCAATTGAAAACCCTATACTCATATGCTGCTTGTTATTACATTGAGCTTTGTCAAATTGTTGTGACCCTTGTGAGAATTCTTTTCATGCTTTCATGATCAAGATCCATGTGCACTCCATATCCCCTTGCTATGCTTCTACACTGGAAGTTAGCATTGTATCATCCATCCATTTCATAAAAATAAAGCTCCATGTATGGTGTGACCTCTCTCTCCAAAAGTATCTTCGAAAAAAAGGATATGGGCTATGCAAAAAGAAGAAAAAGAAAAAAACCATGCTCAGGGCATGAGTCAAAAATATGCTCAAGGCATGAAAAAAAGAAGAAGAAAAAAGAGAGATAGCCCATGTCCAAAAGGAGTTCCAATAAATTTGATGGTAATAACTAGCACCCACTCCGGGCCTAGTGTCCAACTTACCATCACCACAACATTCATCATATATATGGTAATATCTAGCACCAATTCCGGGCCTAGTATCCACCTTACCATATCCATCACGTCCATACGTGTGCACATCTTGATCTGATTGCATGACTTGACTTTCTCCTTGGATCCGTTTTTTGACTTTGCAATATATGTGATACAAGTATGCTTTATCTTTTATCCTACCCTGAGCTCCACATATAACCATCATTAGAAGTAGGATGAAAGAAAGGCAAACCTAATGCCTTGGTGAGGACATATACACATTGAGCGATCCAAGGGAATCAAATGAGGAGCTAAGCAAGGTTTGTTTTTGAAAACTTATTGCAAAACCCCAAGTTTCTTAACATGAAAAGGAGGAGTGATTTGATTCATGACCGTTTCGTTCCTCAACTACCCAAGATGGTATGATAGACACTCCACAGAATTCACAAGTACAAGGTATGGTTTGGAATATCTGTTATGCTCGCTTAAACCTTTGGATATCATGTCTCACCTTGATCCTTTCTCCTTTACACGAGGACGACCAAAGGTCAAGTGTGGGGGTGTTGTTGACGGCTGTTAAGTACCACTTTTATGCCGTCAACTCCTGCATGAAATGAATGAAATATGATCATCAACACTAGAATAGGGGTTATTTCTGACAAATTCCACAAGTGTTGGTGTTTCTAGCTTTTGTTGCAGGATGCACCGGAATACATGATAAATGATATATTTGAAGGAAAATGATCCAATGGCATATAGAGGGCGTCATCATGAACATTCTCAAATGTCAATTTGGATTACACCATTGCGACGAGCTCGTCGAAACAATCGAAATGGACATATCATTTGTCTATTTTGGAGCTACGGTGCAAAAGATATTAAATACCCGATATAATGTAGGATGCTGACGTCATCACGACGTCAGCACCCCACTTCACCGTGCAGAGCTACACCAGGTGGCCCCCACCTGCACGAACTCTGCGGCTAGGCATGTGCTGCCAGCGTGAGTCAACGCGCGGCAGACACGGGCGCAGGCCAGCAACAGCTAACGGCCTGCCTGCTACCATGTGCTACGCGTACAACAGTTGGCCATGCACCGGGGGCACAACGGGCCCACACCTGCAGTGCAGCAGCACGCATGGGAGACGCAGGCGCG
This sequence comes from Cenchrus fungigraminus, assembly GCA_036936925.1. Classification (NCBI taxonomy): domain Eukaryota; kingdom Viridiplantae; phylum Streptophyta; class Magnoliopsida; order Poales; family Poaceae; genus Cenchrus; species Cenchrus fungigraminus. The sequence goes on from CM072775.1 coordinate 29,482,614, forward strand.
GTACCCACCCTGGGACGTGGCGAGCGGCCACGAGCCTGCTGCCGATCGATCTCTCGGATCCCCCCTGCGAGTGTGCAGGTGGAGCCAAGCACCACGACACGGGCGGACTGCGGTTGGTCAGCTGACTCTCCCATGGATCACTTCCTGCTGGGATGCGCGCACGAGCCATCCTGGCCGGGCCAGGTGGCGCGCTGCGGTAGGCCAGTGGCGTAGCCGTCCGCAGGAAGGCGCGAGGTGTGCGGAGCCGGGGTGTCGTGGCCCCTCCGTCACCTCCCGCCACGTGGCGCGCTGTGGTTGGTTGCGCCCAGCAGGTTGAAGCACAAATACCTTCAAGTCTCCATCCACCCTTGCCTATAAATACTAGGGGAGGGGGTCATTTTGAGACACACCGTCTAACCCAAGGATGCGAGCTTCCCTTCAAAGGAGAGGCCTCTCCTTTGTAGATTAGAGAGTAGGAGAGTGAGAGAGTGATTTGTATCTCTATGGATGCTTCGTTCTTCAATTAGAGTAAAGTAAGTATTTCTGCATTTTCTATTTAGACTAAAGTGTTATTCATACTTGAGTGATATGTTCTTTTGTTCTTCACCTGTTCATCATTTAGAGGCGTGTGGTCTTCACGAACACGCCCCCTCGATATAGTTGATTAGGTGCACAAGTTTGAATCCTGTTTGTATGACTAGTCTATTAGAATAAAGTGGATGCTTGCATACTCTGATTAGAATAAAGTGTGTTCGTGATTCCTTTCTAATAGTTTATGCTAGGTTGCATGAGTAGACTTTTTCCTCTGCTAGTGCGTAGATCCTGGGTTTATGCGTTCGTCTGCTGCAAGTCGTTCGTATACGTTGGAGCATAGTACGGGGTCGAATGCTGTCTCGTATGCCTTTAGTATAAGCTAGTAGTGCCTATAGTGAGTGAGATCAGTTCTCTTCCGTGGTCGTAGTTGTATAAGTACAGAGTGCCGTAGTCTGTTGGCTACGGTAGTAACCACAGCGTAGACGTTGTGTCACGCTACCGGTTATCATTCGTTCGGCTTATCCCAAGGTTAGGTAGAGGTAGTCCAGGTGATGGTGACAGCCCGTCTGGCCCACGTTGATCCTCCGCAGTTGGATATAGTCAGAGCTCTGTTCCACATAGATCCGCGTACCGGAGTCACCTGTTAAGTCAGGGCTATCGGTACCCTAAACCAAGTTCTATCTTGAGATCGACCTTTAATCTCATCTATAGTGCTATCTTTAGGAATCCTCTCTATCCTCACCTCTTATCTGGGTGTGTCCTTGGACCAACTATACGAAGTTAGTGCACACACACTCCCTTGGATTCGATACCCTTGGAATACTATGAGGTGAAAGCTACAACAGTATCCGTGCGCTTGCGGATTTATTCGTGTGACGCTAAAATACCCAACAGTACTCAACCATGTATCAGCTCATAGCATGTTTTCTTATTGAAAGCTCGGAGGAGGATCCTGTTTGACACATAGCATGCGGTATTCACCGCCTCAGCCCAATACCTCCTATGAGTCCTGTGCTCATTGAGCATCGTCCTAGCCATCTCACACAGGGTTTGATTCTTCCTTTCCACAACACCATTCTGATGAGGCGTGTACGGAGTCAAAACCTGATGCTCAAGACCAAGATCACTGCAAAAGGTCTCAAAACGAGAGTTCCAGAATTTCGTACCATTGTCACTGCGTATAGCTCTAATGACATCCCCATGTCTGTCATTCTTCAACCTCAAGATCAGGTCTCGAACAAAACCAAATGTCTCACCCTTATCCTCCAAGAAAAACACCCAGGCATAGCGAGAGTAATCATCCACAACCACAAGGGCATACCACTTCCCACCCATTGAGCGAACTGGAGCTGGCCCAACAAGGTCCATATGCAATAGCTCTGTCGTACACTTTGTCATTACAGCAATGAGGGGTGGATGGGGAGTGGCTACCATCTTGCCATGCCTACAAGGAGTCCAAACCAAATCCTTCTCAAAACGCAACCTGGCCAATCCTCGGACAAGATCAAGCGCACTCGAGAGGGAAAGCAACTCAAAGCTCAAGTGCCCCAATCTCCTATGCCACCTCCACAACTCAGAAGAAGGTCCAGCAACCAAACAACTCGGGGGACCAAAAGACTGAGAAAAATCAGCACGAAAGATCTGTCCCTCGGGCACGATCGTACAAACAAGATCACCTCGAGAGTCAAGAATCTGAGAAGCCCCCAACTTAATCTGAACCTCATAACCGTCGTCCAGTAACTGAGACACTGACAACAGGTTATACCCAAGTCACTTGACTAGAGCCACAACTTTAAGGTCACCATGCTACTCAACTTAACCTCACCTGCTGAAAGCACCCGTCCTCGTCCATTATCCCCGAAAGTGATGTACACCTTTGACACCACCGGGGTGAGGCTGGAGAACCACCCCTATCTCCGGTCATCTGTCGCGAACAACCGGAGTCAATCAACCAAATGTTCTCCATGCATCTCACCTGCAAATTAAAAACAAGAATGAGAATGAGCAAGCGACTCAACACTGGGGTTAGCATAAAAAGAGTCAAACCAGTGTCCAGCCAATTTGCTCAAAAGTGGGGTTAGCAACATCCATCCTATCACGTCCAAAGCTACGACCACCACGCTGCACCACCTCACGTCTCGCTGGAGGAGAACGACCACCACGAAAAGGAAAGCGTGGCACGTAGCCCCTCTGAGACTCAAAGCTACAACGGCCTCTCCCATCCTCATATCGATCATGAGGTGGAGAACGTCCAGCAAAGACACCACCACCAGACTCAAACCTCCTATAATGAGGACATCACAACCATACATAACCCGGATGCCTTGGTTACACCAGACGCATTGCATGTTACACCAAGCCCACCTCTGGTTACACATCAAGAATCAAGTGCACAACCGGTTACACAAGAAAAAGCATTCGATACACGGAAGTGATTGATGGACCGGTTACGCGCAGCCGTGCAAAGAAACTTCAACAAGAGATGCATGCTTTCCTCTCTGAGTTACATTGTAATATTGATGAGAATCATATACTACCTAAGTCTTGTACTTTACTCCTACTCAGGTTTACACAAGAAGCTTCTCCGTTGGGTTACGTGAAGTACACATAAGGTTATGTGGAGGAAACCAAGGCTACTGTCCAAGTTGAAAAAGGTTACGCACACAAGACTCAGGGCTACGCCGTAGAAGCATCAACTTCACGTCCAAGTGTGTACCATCTCGGGAAGATACGGGGGCCAAGTCATACATCACTAGAAGCAGCTTGAAGTCAAGATTCCAACCCAACAAACGGTGCATCATTTTGACTTCCAAGCTAGGAGTAATGGACAAATCACTGAAGGCTGCGCAGAAACTGAAAAGATGCGCGTGAACTGGAGACCACTTCGTGAATGCTTCAACCAGTTGGCCTTCCACCTCCCAGCATGGTTGCTGCAGTTCACACCTATCCCATACCCATCTAGGAGGGTTGTTCCTAGTATAAATAACCCAATGTACCGCAAAGAACTCAGTTTTGATTATTGAGAATAGACAACCACAAATGGTTTTCTTGCAGCCGAGCCGCTGAGTGCCTTGCACACCCCTGTTCTTCCTTGTTCTTCTTGGACTTGTGAAGAGATCCCTCTAGGTTCCACTACTTCGTGGTCTACAGATTCCAGCTTTGCTGCGTCATATTGTGTGGATTAGTTCCGGCTTGTGGTTCTGCTGTCGTTTGGAGATCGAGTCGAAGTCTTCATGGTTTCGGTGACTTTCTCTGCAACGCTTGGTCACATCCAACCTTTGTCAGGTATAAAGCTAGTTATCCCCGCTGTTCTACAGCAATTTATCCTTTGTTCTTGAACCTACTGTCATGAAGATCGGGCGATCCCTTTGCTGATCCAAATCGGCACCTATCATGTGGTAATCAGAACTATCGTTGTCACGGTAGGTTTTTGTTATGACCCACCCTCCCACCCTTTATCCTATGTTATATCATTTTGTTCATGTCTTACAGTCCACTAAAAAGCCACACAAAAAAATCACATAGCCTTTTTGTGGTATTGTTGCATTGTGTGTTGCGTTCATCGTGTTCTTAATCACCATCTTTGTTCTGGTAGTGCTGTATTTTTTTCCTGCACCCCTCCTATGTTCGCTTGTGTTTGTTGTTAGTAAAAAAATGTGAAAAAAGGAAAAAAAGAAGTTGAAAGGGTTGTGTTATGGATTGTGTAAACAAAAGTTTGATATCTGTAAGCTCAAGTTGGTGGTGGTTCTGGACAACAAGTTTTTGAACAGGTTACACACTTTGATTCAGTACAATAGCCTCCCTTGATCAACCACCTATAGCTCCACAAAAATCTGAAACCAGACCTCTCGTCTTGTATCCTTTCAACCGCTTAATAACAGGTTTGGTTACGCCACACTAGCACACTCACGGTCCTTAAGAACGGGTAAGAACTTGGAAAAGCAAGAGGTGAGGTTGTGTGTTTCCACATATTTTTTCCTATTCCACTATCTCTTGCAAACCCTAACATAGCAGGATCTAATTCAAGTGTTCGTGGTGGCAACCACGGAGGTGAGGAGCCCCCTGTCTCATAGGTTGAGATGCGCAATATGGCCAACTCACTTGTGGAGGCAATGGAGAGGATGCTCGATGACCGTCTTCCTGCTGCGAGACGAAGAGCTCCACATCACCATGATGAATCCGGTTATGAAAATTCTGGTTTTGGGCGTGGTTTTTGTGACCACTTTGAAGGTGGTCGTGGTGGTGGAAGGCGTGCTGGTCATGAGGATCGGTGTGCAGGAGGTGGTCGTGATCATGGTCATCATGTTCGCTTTGATGATGAAGTTGAATCTCAGGGCAGCCATGAGGAGGAAGATGATTATGAGAATCCTTTTGGAAATGGTGGTCAGTTTGCACGTCATCGAGATCACCGTCATGGTGCTGGTCATGATGGTGAATGCCATCATGGTCACCATAGAGATGATCCAGACAGCATTGCCTGTGTTAAACTCAGTGTTCCAAAATTTTCAGGAAAGGAAGATGGTGATGCATATCTTGATTAGGAAGAGTAGTGTGATCAAATTTTCAGAGTGCATAATCTCTCTGATCGGAGACGTGTTAATCTTGCTTCTGTTAAATTCTCTGGATATGCTCTCACTTGGTGGAATCACATACAAGAAAATCAGCTTGTGTTGGGGCGTGATCATATCAACACGTGGGCTGAAATGAAGCGTGTGATGCATAGGCGCTTTGTTCCATCAAACTATCACCGTGACCTTCGTAATAGGTTAAAAACATTGAAACAAGGTTCCAAATCAGTTGATGAATATTTCAAAGAGATGGAATTGCTCTTGATTCGCTCTGACATTAGGGAAGATGAAGAATTAAAAATGGCAAGATTTTTGCATGGTCTCAATGATGACATTTCAGGTTTTGTGGAGATGTTTCCATACCATAATTTGCAAGATCTTGTTGATCAAGCTATGAGCACCGAGCGGAAAATTCAGCAAGAAGGATGTGGTCATTCCTATGGGAGTTGATCTAGCTCTACTCCATGGCGCCGGCAGCCGCCCGGTACCTCTATTGGTGGTGTTCGATCTCAAGGTGCTGCAACTAGGTCTTTTCCATCTATTGGTGCCGCAAAGACAACATTCTCTAGTGCTTCTTCACCTGCAAATCAACAAGAAAATCGTCGTCCTGCTACAAGTGTAGCAGCCCCTTCAGTTGCATCAGCCGCTACATCATCTTCACATAGCCGAGGCATTGTTTGTCACAACTGCCAAGGTCGTGGACACATTGCTGCTGAATGTCCCAGTAAAAGGACCATGATTGTGAATGAGCAAGGTGAATGAGAATCTGAAAGTGATGAAGAACGTGCTCCAATATATAATGCAGAAAATGGGAATGATAGAGATGAGATCCAACCTTATGATGGTGATAATAATTGTTTCATTTCTCAATAGGTGCTTAGTGTCACTGCTGTGAAAGAAGAAAATAATCAGTGGCACAATCTTTTTCACAGTCGAGGCATGATCAAGGACAAGCTCTGTCGGATCATTGTTGATAATGGCAGCTGTAATAATATAGAAAGTCAGGAATCGGTAGAGAAATTGGGGTTAAAACAGCGGCGTCATCCTTCTCCATACAAGATTCAATGGTTGGACGAGTGTGGTACGCTACGTGTGAGCAACATTGTTAATGTCCCTTTCTCTATTGGCCGATATAGTGATCATGTGGAGTGTGATGTGGTGCTAATGCAAGCATGCCAATTGCTGTTGGGAAGACCATGGTTATATGATCGTGATGTTCAGATTTGTGGTGGTGCGAACAAGGTTGCTCTCATGTACAAAGGAGAGCGCCTCACTTTGCTTCCTTTGTCACCGGAGGAAATTTTGAAAGATGATCTGAAAAGAAAACAGCGAGAGAGCGAGAACCACTTACGAGTGAGCCACATACATAGTGGGGGAGTGTTTCCATAGCCAAATAAAACTCCACAGCTGCAAAGAACCGAGCCAAAGGGAAAAGTGGAATTAGTTATGATGGCTAGGAAAAGGAATTAAAAGAATTGAGTGAACCCAATGCCATGTTCCTTGTACTCCTGTGCAAGGGCAATTTTCATTCCACTAACGACTTACCCTCTACTTTGCCTAGTATTGTTTTTGATGTGTTGCAGGACTATGAAGATCTTGTTGACACTCAAAATTGGCAAAAGCCGGATCAGGCTGGGCCAGGCAGTCAGACCGGGTCACCCAGGCGGTCTGACCGCGTGCCCTGTAGCCGGTCCGGCACAAAGGCCGCCAAGCAGTTTGACCGCCTCCCCCAGGTGGTCTGACTGGGTTTCCCCGAGTCCGACTCGAATTAGGGATTTTTAGCTATTCCCGAGTTGTAAAGAGTTCCTTGCCAGGCAAGACCTCCCCCCTATAAATATAAAGGGGCGTGGCCGATTGAGACATATAATCCAATTGAATTATCAATTTACACTTTATTTTCTCCAAACCCAAGCTTTTCCAACACCCTTGCTCTCCTCCTTTGTCTCCATGGCGGTTGAGGAAGTTCTGAGTGGCCTTGCCGACCTCAGGACAACCCTAGGCGCGTTTCTCAAGACGGGGTCCCTCCCGGAGCGACGAACTTAGGTTTTCGGCGATGTGCCTGTCCAAGGCGGTCTGACCGCGTCCCCCAGGCGGTCTGACCGGCCCGTGCCAGGTGCTTCGACGAGTTGATTTCCGACGTCCGCGCGAACTAGCACACTCATGTGTTCGACCAGAAAAAGCGTCAACACACTTTTGGCGACTCCGTTGGGGACAGATATGGTTTTTACAACTGTTTTGTCAGTCGTTGTATGGGAGCACGTTGTGAACTCGATCCCAAGAACCTCATCATGGTGAACATCGAAGAACTCAGCGAAGAGGACTAGAGGAAGTACACGGAGCTTCAAGAGTACATCAAGAAGCAGTTTCTCTCTGGCGCCAAGAAAGATCGTGCAAGCGAGGTGACCTTAGCTCAAGACTTTGAGATGCCTGCATTCAAGCTAAACAACAACAAGGTTGAGGTAATACCCACTGTAAGCCAAACTCCACCTGGTCTAGTTAGGCAATTATCTTCTATATCTGAAAAGTTTGATCATGCATTTAGTGATCAGAATAATCTAGTGGCTAGTGTTATTACTCGCCTTGAGAAAGTAGAGGGTAAACGTGTTAGTTCTGATATTACTGATGATTCAATCCCTCAAGTTGATACACATGGGGTTTTGCACTAGACCATGTCGGCAGCACCTAATTCTTCAGGTGATACATTCATGGACGGTATGCCGGCAGGGTTTTATCCTGAGCAAACACCATTCACCCAGCCGACCCTGGTCAGACCACCCCCCATAGGCGGTCTAACAGCCCAGTCCGGCCAGATGGTGTTGCAGCCAGAACAGCCGATGCCTTTGTCGGTTGCGCCTAATACTCAGATTCTTGGGCGTAATAATGTTGGTATTGCACCTTATGCATTCAGTACTATTGCTCACACATCACCACCTATACCCAATGTTGCTTCATCTTATGGTGTGCCTAATGATGTGTTTTCTGACATGCATCGTGTTCAAAATCCTAATCAACCCCATGTGAGTAGATTTAATATGTCAGCTCCAATGCAATCTCAATTAGCTGCTAGGAATGAATTTGCTCAATTTAAAGAGGAAGTAGCTGATATGATGAAAAATAAACTCGACATTGACTTTGGTAATTCTAAGTTTTATCAAAAACCCTATAGAGCCGAGTTTGATTATGTAAATTTTCCTCCTGGTTGGCGTATGCATGATTTTGTTAAATTTAGTGGTGATGATAACCGCACAACCTGGGAACACATTAGTCAATATACTGCTCAACTAGGTGAAGCTGGTACCTATAATTCTTTGAAAGTACGCTTGTTTTCCTTATCATTAACTGGTACGGCTTTTGCTTGGTTTTCTTCGTTAGCTCCTAATTCTATTGATTCATGGGATCAATTAGAACAAAAGTTTCATGATCACTTCTTTAGTGGGAGCTATCAATTAAAGTTAACAGATTTAACATCCGTTAGACAAGGCAAAGATGAGTCAGTTTCTGATTATCTTAAGCGCTTTAAAGAAGTTAAAAACCATTGTTTTAATCTTGCACTTTCTGATTCTGACCTTGCTGACCTTGCTGCTAAAGGTTTAAGATCTGCTCTTACAGAAAGGTTAGAAGTTGTAGAATTTTATTCTCTTGCTACTGTTCTTGTAAGAGGTGTGGCACAAGAATTAAAACTGAATAAAGAAAAAGAAAACTATAAACCTCATCGGTCTAACATGCATTTGGTTGAATATGATTCTGATAGCTCGAACGACGAGGGCGAGGTTTATGTTGCTGAATTTGTGTGGTCTTCTAAGGCTAAACCTAGTTCTTGTGCATCACTTAAGCCGGCTACTAAAGGTCGGCAAGAAGAATTGAAATTTACCTTTGATGTTTCTAAGTGTGATCGTATTTTTGATGAATTACTTAAGCTTGGAAACATTAAAATTTCTCATACCATGCCTCCACTTGGTGAAATTAAACGACGTGCATATTGCAAATTTCATAACTCTTATTCTCATGCTACTAACGATTGTAATGTGTTTCATCGTCAGATTCAATCGGCCATAAATGAAGGTCGTTTGATGCTTCATGAGATGCAAGTGGACAAGCAGCCTTTTCCTATCAATACCATGGATCTGTAGCAACCTAAGGTGTTGATTCGGCCACACCAAGTCGAAGCAACTAAAGGCAAGAATGTGGTAGTAGAGGAAGCTAAGCCCGACTTGAGGGGAAAAGAGTTCGTAAGAGAAGTTTCATGTGAAAAGACCCCTAATGGCAGGGAGACATTCAAGATCACTATCAAAGCTTCTGGACATGGGGGGCAAGGATCGTCCACGTCGTCTGGTCAACAAACAACCGAGCCTGGTCAGCCCAGGGCGGTTAGACCGGCACCCCTGGGCGGTCAGACCGCCCCTCCCCATGGTGGGCAAAAAATGCTTATTCCAAAGCGGCCGAAGATTGGAAACTAGAAGCTTAATATTGCCAAGAATCAGGGGAGTATTTCAAAGTCAAAGGTCACATTTGATATGCTATTTGACAAGTACTCTAAGCAAAAGGCCGTTACAGGTGATCAGCCATTAAAAAAAAGGATGAGATCACCTCTACATCAAGAGAGGTCGTCGTCGCTTCCAAGAGCAGCTACAAGATTCAGAGGTGAATCATCACAGCAGGGGCAACACTTTACTCCACAATGGGCGCCTTCAAATCAACCTCGCCTGGTTTATGATCACAATGGAGTGATGTGGGTGCCTTATCAGCAGTCTTTCCATCCTGGATGGGGAGGACCAAGAAGACTAGCACTAGATCGGATTTCATGACCTACACAAGATCGTTGGGCTTCATGTTGGTCGGGGCAGCGTCAGCAGGCCAACGTGGTCATACCGCCCCCTACACGCGGTCAGACCGCCCAGTAGGCCAACACGGTCAGACCACCCTACCCAGAAAAAATATTCAATCTCCTCCACGACAAGTTTACAAGCTCAAGATCAGAGAGGAGGAGGTTCAGAAGATGGATATTGATCCAGAGAGGACTACTGGCCAAGACATCATATAGATTGGGACAATGGATGTTCCTATTGAGAAAAGTGGCAAAAGACCGATTGTGCTAAACAATCAGGTTGTGACACCTACTCAGAAAGGATGTGCTACTAATGATCATGAGGCCAGTGGGAGTGGTTCCAACTCCAATAACTTCTTGCCAAGGTGGTGTCCCCCCGGATTGACTCATACTCAAAGGAGGAGGCTTCAAAGACTGAGGTTCCGGGAGAAGAAGGAAAAGGAGATGGAGGCAAAGAGAGATGAGATGTTCAACAACTATAGACCCATGGTGCCACAAGGGAAAGAGTGGAGAGCTAAAACTACGACACAGGCCGAGGCGGTCAAACCGCCAGAGGATGCGGTCAGACCGCATGTGGAGGCTCAACCGCCAGCACAGGCGGTCAGACCGGCCCTCGCGGTCAGACTGGCCCTGGAGGCGGTCAGACCGAGTTCTCCAGAGACGCCGCCCGGTTTCACTTCTTCGGTTGCCATGGTTTGCAATGATGGGTTGTCGTCGGTACCTGCATCAGAAGACGACAAGCAACTCGTTGATTACAGTTCTTCTCCAGAGCGCATGAACCTTGACATTAATGTGGTTCATTTATTTGTGGATGGCTCTGCAACTTCGGAGGAGGACTTCGCTCATCTTGATTTTGGGCCAAAGAATGCTGTGTTCCAGAAGCCTAAAGACACTGATAATCATCTGCAGGCTTTGTACATGAGAGGTCACATCAATGGGAAGCCTATCTCTCGGATGCTGGTGGATGGAGGTGCGATTGTCAGCCTGATGCCGTATTCTCTGTTCAAGAAGCTTGGAGGTTCAGATGATGAATTGATCAAGACCAACATGACCGTCAGCGGTGTGGGAGGAGACGAGCCGATACGTGCCAAAGGCGTTATCTCCATGGAGCTCACCATTGGAAGCAAGACGCTAGCTACGGCCTTCTTCGTCGCTGAGACACAAGGTAACTTCAGCTTAATGCTTGGTTGTGATTGGATTCATGCAAATAGATGTGTGCCTTCTACCTTGCATCAGTTTTTAATACAATGGGTAAGCGATGAGGTAGAAGTTGTGCATAGAGATAATTCTGCTTGTGTAGCTGTAGCTGATAGTCATTCTATAAATATGCATGATGATGTAAAATGTCTATCTTGCTTAGATTTAACTGATTATGAGTTTGTAAGCCGTTCCAAGGATGGATTCAACCCTGATGTCATAATGTCGATCGAAAATCGGCTAAACCACTTCATGTGAATCAATGAGTTCAACTAAGGAGTGGTTGCAGCAAAGGATTGATCACTATCGGGTGCATAAGAACGATACGTGTGAAGCCATCGATGACTTGGATGATTTGGGAAAGTTAGGACAAGGGTTTACGTCGGCCGATCCTCTTGAGGAGGTAGACATTGGTGATGGCACTATACCTAGGCCGACATTTGTAAACAAGAATCTTGATTCTAACTTTAAATCAGAATTAATAAAGTTGTTAAAGGAGTATGTGAGAGCCAGGTGTGGTTCGAGGACCGGTGGATGGTCGCTTCCTGGTGTGATGAGTGATTGACAACGTGGTGTGGACTGATTCTTGGCTCAGTATTGCAGATGCAGGTTGCGGCTTGACTGGTGCAGGTGCAGGTGAAGAACAAGCGTGAAAGGTCGTTGCCGGTGAGGCCTCCAGGTGTGGAGAAGACAAGTAGGCTTGGTTCGAGGGACCCAGTGGCCAGCGGGGTCAAGTGCGGGCCGCATAGTGGCAAGAACGGCAAGATGAAGTCATGGACGGTTTCTTGGTTGAGCCTCAAAACCAAGGTCGAGCCGGGACTACGTGGGAGCCGAGTCATGAGTGGTGATTAGCGGAGGCTACACCGAGTTCGCAGGGTTTCCGGTGGTTCACCAGAAAATCACTGGGTTCCTTGGTTGATCCACAAAGCCAAGACCGAAGAACCGAAGACGGAGGTGCAGCAGCTCCAGACCGGTCTGACCGGTGGGTCTGACCGGTCTGACTGGTGGGTACCGGTCTGACCGGTGAGGAGCACCGGTCTGACCGGTGTGCGACGACGCAGTCCATAATCTTCGAAGCGGAGGACACGTGTCGGGATCGCAAGGCTTGCGTCGAGGCTAAGCAAGTTTGCGGTCGCTGGGCATCCGTCCGATGGTGCGAAGACAAAGACTTCCAATTTCGCCCTCGAGGGGCATGTATCCCTAGTTAGCTAGTAAGGGTATTTTCGTCTTTCGGTTGCCTCCATATAACCCAAGTGGTGAGAGGATGGCAGCCATCTCTTGAAACCCTAGCTCAATTGGTTTTCCTATTTTCCTTCCTATTTTCTTAGGATTTTCGTAGGACTAGCTTGAGAGCTTCATGGTGAGATCTTGTGAGAGGGAAGGATGATCGGGCGGCAAGCTAGACCTTGTATGAACCTCTTTGGTATGTATAGATGATTCGGCATGGTTCCTCAAGGCTTGGATGTGTCTTTCCCGTTTCTCCTTTTTGGTGATTTCCGGAGCCCTTTCTTGGCGATTTTCTTGGAGCGATTTCGAGGCCTTTCTCTTTGGGATTTGGTGGGGGATGTATGCATGAACCCTTCGTGGTTCTTTTCCCTTTGATTCCCCTTCCAAATCCATGAGCAAAGGGGCTCGATTTTAGGGTTTTCGTGGCTCTAGGGTTAGAGGTGTTCTTGGTGGGATTTCTTCGATTCCTCTTGATTTGACAAGTTTTGGTGGACCAAATCTTGGCTATGGAGTACCCATGAGGTGTTCCTACTATCCCCAAAGTCTTGTGCAAAACCGTGGAGCGAATCGGGAGATCGGGAGTAGGATTTGGAGGAGTTGACTCGCGGGCGCTGTTCATCCCGAGCTGCCCAGGCACGACCGGTCTGACCGGTGCTATTGACCGGTCTGACGGGTGCTAGCCCTTGGTGGGTTTTTGTCTCGGGGAATAGCCTTGTCCGTGTGGTTTTGTCCCGTGGTCCTGCTGATCAGTTCTTGGCGTGTTTGGAGTTGTTTTGCTAGGTTTTGTGAGGGGTTCTTCTTCTTCACAGGTTGTGTTTCGTGGTGGTTTTTGTTCCAGGGCCTAGAGGAGTCACTGAGGCTTCCTGGAACGTTTGCTATGCGGCTGCTGTAGCCACCGGCCTGACCGGCTCCGTCCACCGGTCTGACCGGCACAGGCCATCGGTCTGACCGGTGTAGCACAGGCAGCAAGCCGTGCAAGTTTCCGCTGTGTGGTTTGGTGAATTTTGGCTCGGAAGGTTGAGTGTTGGTTCCTAGGACCAGTAGCACTCCAGTGGCTGCGTGGTCTTGGCCAACTTGGGTAGTTGGGTCGGAGACGTGAGTTGGAAGCCGTGTTCGTCTTGTTGGAGTTCTCATCTCCTTCGAGAAGAATTTTTATCGGCTCCCATTCACTCCCCCCCTCTCTGGTTCGCCTAATCGGTCCTTCAGTATGTCGACTGCTTTGCATGGAATTACACTGAAATGCCTGGTTTAAGTCGTGATTTAGTTGAGCATAATTTTCCTATTAAACCTGGTTTTAAGGCTTATAAGCAACCTCGTAGGAATTTTAATCCTGATATATATGACCGAGTGAAAGAAGAAATCAATCGGTTGCTTGTTGCTAATTTTATAAGGCCTTGTCGATATGCTGATTGGATCTCTAATATTGTGTCTGTTGAGAAAAAAGGAACTAAAAAGCTTTGTGTTTGCATAGACTTTAGAGATCTTAATAAAGCTACTCCAAAAGATGAATATCCTATGCCTATAGCCGACTTTCTTGTTAATTCTGCATCTGGACATAAGATTCTTAGTTTTCTTGATGGTAATGCTAGATATAATCAAATCTTTATGGCCGAAGAGGATATCTCCAAAACGGCTTTCATATGTCCAGGATTTGTAGGCTTTTTTGAGTAGGTAGTCATGACTTTTGGTTTGAAAAATGCTGGTGCTACTTATCAAAGGGCTATGAATGTGATTTTTCATGACTTGCTTGGTATAATAGTAGAAGTCTATATCGATGATATTGTTGTCAAGTCGGCTGGCTTAAATTCCTATTTAGCCGATTTAAGACTAGCATTTGAAAAATGCGTTGATATAACTTAAAGATGAATCCACTCAAATGTGCCTTTGATGTGTTGGCTGGCAAGTTTTTGGGCTTAATTGTGCATGACAAGGGTGTGGAGATTGATCCCAAAAAGATTGAGTCAATTAAAAAGGTTCAAGCTCCTACTTGTAAGAAGGATTTGCAAAAGTTCTTGGGCAAGGTAAATTATTTGAGGCGGTTCATTTGTAACTTGTCTGGGAAGGTGAATGCTTTTACTCCTTTACTTCGGTTAAAAGCTGGATCATAATTTACTTGGGGGGCAAAACAGCAAGAGGCTTTTGATGAGATCAAGGATTATTTGACTACGGCGCCTGTCCTTCAAGCACCCAAGAGTGGTGTTCCTTTCAGACTATATGTGGCGGCTGAGGAGAGTGTTATTGGGGCTGTTTTGACTCAAGAGACCGATGGCAAGGAGTATGTTGTTGCTTATGAAAGCAGGAGACTATTGGACGCCGAGACGAGGTACACTTTTATTGAAAAGTTATGTTTATCTTTATATTATGCTTGTACCAAGTTAAGGCATTATTTATTATCAAGCACTTGCTATGTGGCTTGTCAAACCGACATAATTAAATATATGTTGCAAAAACCAATTCTAAGTGGTAGAGTCAGCAAATGGGCTTATGCTCTTGTTGAATATGATTTACATTGTGAACCAATCAAATCAATAAGAGGTCAGATTGTGGCCGACTTTATTGTAGAACATAGAATTAGTGAGCAACATAATTTAGATGTCGGTTATTTAACTTTTACTCCATGGAAGTTGCATTTTGATGGATCGGTATGTAGAAGTGGTTGTGGTGTTGGAGTTATTATTATTTCACCCAATGGAGCTGTTTTTGAAGCTCTTAACCAATTAGATCAAGATTGCACTAACAATCAAACCGAATATGAGGCTCTCTTATTTGGTTTGCAAATTTTACATGATATGGGAGTAAAACATGTGGAAGCATATGGTGATTCCTTGTTAGTGGTACAACAAGTATCTAAGGTATGTCAATGTTTAAATGGTGCTTTGAATGCTTATCTCGATAAATGTTTAGACATCATATCTTGTATGGATGAGTTTCTGATTAATCATGTGCCACGGGAAGAGAATCCGAGGGCAAATGCTCTAGCTCAGCAAGCATCTGGTTATAATGTTCAGAAAAGAAATTTTCAAGAACGAAAACCGATGTTTAGCAAAGCCGAGGGTTATGCCCTGGAGGAGGCAGTCAGACCGCATCCTCCACCCGGTCAGACCGCCCTACCCGGTCTGACCGCCCTGCTAGGCCGGTCTGACCGCCCTGCAGAGGAAAAAATTACTTCGGCCATTGTTTCTTCCAAAACTATTGAGGACGAAGTGGATGATTGGAGAAAGCCTTTGATTATATATTTGCAGGATCCTAAAGGTACAAGTGACCGAAAAGTCCGACGATGGGCTCTGAAGTTTGTTTTAGATGATGGTGAGTTGTATTGTCGGACCGCAGATGATTTGCTTTTAAAGTGTTTAGGTCCTGATCAAGCAAGGCTAGCTATGGCGGAAGTTCATGAAGGGATTTGTGGTACTCATCAATCGGCTCCTAAGATGAAGTGGCTTCTGAGGAGAGCTTGTTTTTATTGCCCTACTATGATAGCTGATTGTTTTCGGTATTACAAAGGATGCAAAGAGTGTCAAGAGCATGGGTATATTCAGTTGGTGCCTGCTGCATTAATGCATTCGATTATCAAGCCTTGGCCTTTCAGAGGATGGGGTTTGGACTTTGTTGGCAAGATTCATCCACCTTCGTCAAAAGGGCATTGTTTTGTGATCGTGGCTACTGATTATTTTACCAAGTGGACTGAAGCTATACCTCTCAAGAATATGGCACATCAGGAGGTAATTGAGTTTATTATGGAGCATATTATTCACAGATTTGGCATTCCACAAACTTTAACTACGGATCAAGGTACTTCATTCATTGCTAAAGAGGTGCGTGATTTTGTCAATTCTTATGGTATTAAGTTGCTCAATTCATCCCCGTATTATGCTCAAGCTAATGGTCAAGCAGAGTCTAGCAACAAGACTTTGATTAAGCTCATTAAGAAGAAGATAGAAGATAATCCTAGAAGGTGGCATGAGGTATTATCTGAAGCTTTATGGGCTCATCGTATTTCTAGACATGGTGCTACTAAAGTTACTCCATATGAGCTTGTGTATGGTCAAGAGATCGTTTTACCTATTGAGGTGAATCTAGGTGCATATAGACTTGCAAAGCAAAATGATCTTGATTTTGATACATATTATGCTTTGATGATGGACAATGTTGATGAAGTGACTGACAAGCGATTAGAGGCTTTGGAAGCAATTGAGAAGGATAAGAGACGAGTTGCTAGAGCATACAACAAGAAGGTAAAAGCCAAGTCTTTTCAGGTAGGTGATTTGACTTGGAAGACTATTTTACCCATAGGATCTAAGAGTAACAAGTTCGGCAAGTGGTCTCCAAGTTGGGAAGGATCATATAGGATTGTGAGAATTTGCTCTGGAAATTCTTATATGGTGGAAACTTTGCAAGGACAGCAATTACCTCGGGCTCATAATGTAAGATACTTGAAGAAGTTTTACCCAAGTGTATGGCAAGATGCTTGAAGGTGATATGGCCGATTTCTAAGTAAGAATCGCCCTAAGTTCAAATAATGGCCGATGAGGTGTCACATCGTCCTTAGATTTAATTTTTAGCACGCAAACTTTACTAAAAAACAGGGGGGCATATGTTGACACTCAAAATTGGCAAAAGTCGGATCAGGCTGGGCCAGGCGGTCAGACTGGGTCACCCAGGCGGTCTGACCGCGTGCCCTGTAGCCGGTCCGGCACAAAGGCCGCCAGGCGGTCTGACCGCCTCCCCCAGGCGGTCTGACCGGGTTTCCCCGAGTCCGACCCGAATTAGGTTTTTTTAGCTATTCCCGAGTTGTAAAGAGTTCCTTGCAGGACAAGACCTCCCCCCTATAAATATAAAGGGGTGTGGCCGATTGAGACATATAATCCAATCGAATTATCAATTTACACTTTATTTTCTCCAAACCCTAGCTTTTCCAACCTCCTTGCTCTCCTCCTTCGTCTCCACGGCGGTTGAGGAAGTTCTGAGTGGCCTTGCCGACCTCAGGACAACCCTAGGCGCGTTTCTCCCGACGGGGTCCCTCCAAGAGCGACGTACTTAGGTTTTCGGCGACGTGCCTGTCCAAGGCGGTCTGACCGCGTCCCCGAGGCGGTCTGACCGGCCCGTGCCGGGTGCTTCGACGAGTTGATTTCTGACATCCGCGCGAACTAGCGAACTCGTGTGTTCGACCAGAAAAAGCGTCAACAGATCTGTTTCCGGAGGAAGTACCGCTAGGGCTGCCACCAAAAAGAGGGATTGAACATCAATTCAACGTTGTTCCTGGTGCTTCACTTCCAAACTGGGCAGCATACCGTACCAACCCAGAAGAAACCAAAGAAATTCAACGCCAAGTGCTAGAGCTCATCAAAAAGGGGTATGTCAAAGAAAGTCTTTCACCTTGTGTTGTTCCAGTTCTTTTAGTTCCTAAAAAAGATGGTTCTTGGAGAATGTGTGTTCACTGCCGAGCCATAAATAACATAACCATAAGGTATAGACATCCCATACCTAGGCTTGATGACATGCTTGATGAACTTAGTGGTGCTATCATTTTTATAAACATTGATTTGAGAAGTGGCTATTATCAAATTCGCATGAGAGAAGGAGATGAATGGAAAACAGCCTTCAAAACCAAGTTTGAGCTCTATGAATGGTTGGTGATGCCGTTTGGATTGACCAATGCACCTAGTACTTTCATACGCTTAATGAATCATGTGCTTAGGGCTTTCATTGGAAAATTTGTTGTGGATTATTTTGATGACATATTAATTTATAGCATGTCTCTTGATGAACATGTTGAACATATGAAATGTGTGCTTGCTGTTTTTCGGAAGGAATGCTTCTATGCCAACCTTGCCAAGTGCACCTTTTGCACTGACAAGGTAGTTTTTCTTGGCTTTGTTGTTTCAGCTCAAGGCGTGGAGGTTGATGAAGAAAAGATTAAGGTTGTACGTGAATGGTTGCCTCTACAAACTGTGAGCCAAGTGCGAAGCTTCCTTGGACTTGTCGGCTTCTATCGTCGGTTTGTTAAAGATTTTAGTACCATTGCTGCCCCAATCAATGAGTTGACGAAGAAGGATGTACCATTCCATTGGGGTGCAGCACAAGAGGAAGAATTCAAAGAGTTGAAAAAGAAGTTGACAACAGCCCCACTCCTTGCACTTCCAAATTTTCGTAAGACATTTGAAATTGAATGTGATGCAAGTGGTGTAGGGATTGGAGGCGTGCTCATGCAAGAAGGGAGGCCTATTGCATACTTTAGTGAAAAGCTAAGTGGTCCAACTCTTAATTATTCTGTTTATGACAAAGAACTTTATGCTCTTGTGCGGAGTTTGGAAACTTGGCATCACTACCTTTTTGCCTGAAGAGTTCATTATACATTTTGATCATGAATCCTTGAAACATCTAAAAAGTCAATTAAAACTGAATAAAAGACATGCTAAATGGAGTGAATTCATAGAATCTTTTCCTAACATTTTTAAGTACAAGAAAGGGTAGGATAATGTTGTTGCAGACGCTTTGTCTAGATCCCATGCTTTGCTGTCCCAACTCGATGCTAAAATTCTTGGTTTGGAAAGTGTTAAAAATCTGTATGCTACTGATTCATACTTTGCTGAACCGTTTTCTAAATGTTGTGATGGCAAAGGTTGGGAAAAATTCCATTTGCATGAAGGATTTTTATTTCAAGCTAACAAACTTTGCATTCCAGATTATTATGTTCGTCCTTTGCTTTTGCAGGAAGCTCATGCCGGAGGATTGATAGGTCACTTTGGTGCTAAGAAAACAGAGCAAGTGTTGGCTGATCACTTCTTCTGGCAAAAGATGCGACGAGATGTGGAGCGCTACGTGCTACGCTACGTAACCTGCCCCAAAGCTAAGTCTTGTTTGAACCCTCATGGTTTGCACACACCTTTGCCTTTTCCTAGTGTACCATGGGAAGATATTTCCATGGATTTTGTTCTTGGTTTACCTCGAACAAAGAGGGGGAGGGATTCAATCTTTGTTGTGGTTGATCACTTTAGCAAAATGGCTCATTTTATTCCCTGTCATAAGAGCGACGATGCTTCACACATTGCTGAATTATTTTTTAGTGAAATTGTGCGTTTACATGGAGTTCCATGAATGATTGTGTCTGATAGTGACACCAAATTCATGAGCTACTTTTGGAAGACCTTGTGGGGAAAACTTAGAACAAGATTGTTGTTTTCCACAACATGTCACCCACAAACTGATGGACAAATTGAAGTTGTGAACCGCACCTTGTCAACATTGTTGCGGGCTGTTCTTAAGAAGAACTTGAAGCTTTGGGAAGAAAGCTTGCCTCATGTGGAATTTGCATACAATAGGGCGGTATACACCACCACAAAATTTTGTCCATTTCAGATTGTGTATGGCTTCAAACCTGCTGCTCCCATCAATGTTTTGCCTTTGCCTTTACAGGAACGTGTCAACTTTGATGCAAGCAAGCGTGCTGAATTTGTCAAGAAACTTCATGAACAAGCAAAAGATAACATTGAGAAGATGACCAAGATGTACGAGAAGCGAGCCAACAAGGGTTGCAAGAAGATTGTGTTCGAACAAGGAGACTTGGTTTGGGTGCACCTGCGCTTGTCGGTCACCTCATCAATATTATCCATCATCAAAGTATTATATGTTTCAACATCAAGATTATTTTGCTTTGCAAGTCTATATGGGCCTAGATTCACCTCAACAGGGAAAACGGACTCTTGACCATACACAAGCTCATAAGGAATAACTTTAGTAGCACCATGTCTAAAAATACGATGAGCCCATAAAGCTTCAGATAATACCTCGTGCCATCTTCTAGGATTGTCCTCTATCTTCTTCTTAATGAGCTTTATCAAAATCTTGTTGCTAGACTCGGCTTGATCATTTGCTTGAGCATAATATGGAGATGAATTGAGTAATTTAATACCATAGGACTTGACAAACTCACGCACCTCCTTTGAAACAAACGAAGTCCCTTGATCTGTAGTCAAAGTTTGTGGAATGCCAAATCTATGTATAATATGCTCTGTAATAAACTCAATCACCTCTCTATGTGTCGTGTTCTTCAAAGGAATTGCCTTAGTCCACTTGCTAAAGTAATCAGTTGCTACAATCACAAAACAATGTCCCTTCGACAAAGGAGGGTGAATCCTACCAACAAAATCCAAACCCCATCCTCTAAAAGGCCAAGGCTTAATAATTGGATGCATTAATGCAGCAGGTACCAATTGAACATCTCCATGTCTTTGACACTCTTCGCAGCCCTTGAAGTATCTAAAGCAATCAGCTATCATATTAGGCCAATAAAAGCATGCTCGCTTAAGGAGCCACTTCATCTTAGGAGCCGATTGATGAGTACCACAAATCCCTTCATGAACCTCTGCCATAGCCAATCTAGCTTGATCAGGACCCAAGCATTTAAGAAGCAAATCATCCGCTGTCCGACCATACAATTCACTATCATCAAGAACAAACTTGAGAGCCCAACGTCGAACTTTTTATCAACTGAACTGTTAGGATCCTGCAAATAATTTACCAGAAGCCTTCTCCAATCATCTACTTCGTCTGTAGCAATAATGGCCGAAGAAGAACTTTTACCAGGGGACCAGTCAGACCGGTCGGTGACATTGGTCAGACCGGTGTCACTGGTTAGACCGGTAGGCTGCGCTGGTCTGACCGGTGCCTCCAGAGCAAAACACTCGGCTAAAAACACCGGTTTGTGTTCTTGGAACATTGAATTAGAGAGTAAGGTTTAGCACCCAGGTACAAACGGGGATATAGCCCGCGACGACCAGCACTCTGCAAAACTATATTTTAGACTCCTACAGTAATACCCTAGCGCGGAGGGTTCCAAAGGGTCCAACAACTATCACCACTGCGGCCTACCTCAATCGTTACGGGGGGTATGCTCATAACTAACGTAGCCACACAACCCAGGAACCATGCCTGTGTTGCTGCTAGACTTCACCCGGCCCGGGCTATTGTGACCCAGGGTGAGAGCCACCAGAAGACTAGTCAACTTAGACCGAGTACCGTAGCTTGAACACAAACCTCATGTAACACTATCATGCCATCTAACAAGATCAAGTAAGGCTAGACATACGAACGGATACGAACTCTCTTATGTCTAGTCAACAAGATCAAAGGGTCGTGCTCGTGAAGAACACGAGCCTCTAACTTATGAACAAACACATAAGGAATGAGTTTATCATCCTTCAAGTTGATCAAAAGGTAGTGTTCACAAAGAAAACAAGCCTCTAAATGATGAACAAGAGATGACCTCAAGAACATATCAAGCATATGATCTACCATCAATTTATATGAAATAGCTGAATAACTGAAGTAGATCAAAGTCATACAATGAAATAAAGATAAAAGAGAACTCATACCTAGACTTCAAAGTAGACTTGCAACCTGAATAAGAGCTACTCTAGCCTACCCCCTAGCCTTGGAGACTAAAAGTGAGAGGAGAATGAGAGAGTGGTGTGTGAGAAATGGGAGCCCCTCCCCTTCTATTTATAGGCAAGGAGGAGGCTTCCCTCGGGCACCAAATGGCCTCAAAACACCCAGGAGTGAGGCAATGGACCAATGAGCCAATGACACGTGGAGGGACGAGATGGGGTGGCCCTAAGGCGGTTCGGCTGATCCAAGGATCGGCCGGCCCCCTAGGCCCCCCCACTTGGGGTGGTTTTCCTTTGGGTGGCTGCCTGTGGGCCCTCTGATCCATCCCCGGTGCATGGCTTGTTTTGGTATCCGAGGTGGGCCCCTTGATCCATGTGATCTCCATGTGTTGCTCTCTGATTCGTCTGTAGTGACTCGGGTTTTCGAAAGGGGAAACCCGTCATCCTGTGCTTGTGATAGTCCCTGGATGGAGACGCTATCACGTACAGATTTCCATCACAAATAAATATCACAACCATACAGTGGAAATAAGCATCAAAAGTATTAATTTCATTACAAGTCCATTAAAGGAGTACATGATTGCACGCCTCTTGGCGAAATAACATGAATAAGAGCCTACCCAACGGTAGCTGGCTTCCAGAAGATGTCTCCAGCATTATTCTTCTTTCCCACAAGCATCCTTGAGCGAAGCGACGCGCCCTTCAGTCGTACCATCCATCGGCGTTGTTGTCGTAGTCTGACTCGTACCCTGCAAGCTCAGGTGCTATCCCCAAGGATCAGGATAGGTCCACGTCACCAACCGTATGCAAGCTTTAAGTGGCCTGCTTCTAATGGTAACGGAAGGTACAAGGTGGAGGCTGGTTTTTTCCTAAGCGGCAGCAGCAACATAAGTAGAATAATATCTCCAAATCCCACCAATTCCCAAATCACTCATCCACAAACGATTACACCTGGTCACCCAGATCACAGTCACCAGATCCTATCTCGAACTAGGGTTGGTGCGAGAACTCCCACTCCTCGCACCTCAATGACTGCACCCAGATTTGCGAGGCTGAGGGAGCAACTCCCCTCTCCCCGAATGCAACCACGGCTCATCACACACTCGAATCCTATAAGGGGAGGTAGAAAATCCCAAAACATGAGAGTCGGAGTAAACATCGGGCATGTCCATAACCGAGGAGGTGGCTATACGTATAGGTCTACACTCTGCAGAGTGTGTACACCTGTACCCAGCTCAGAATAGCACCCGGACGGTGTACGGCCGACCGAGCCTATCCAACCGGACGAACACCTAGGAGTTACGATTCCACCCTGCATCTGGGTCTCGATGTGGTCCCCCGTAGAAAACCACCCCAGAATTGCGAAATAACTCCCGCGTGGCCACACGGGGACACACCTCTCGGGAAGCCAAAGGGCCCAAGCCCACTCTCCCCTACACTGATACTCCTATCCTACAGCAGGTATGGTATCACACTTGCCAGGGTCGACCCGGCCCTATCCCCACTCTCGGCGAGGTGGTGTGTACTAAAGTCCCGTGAAAACAAAGCGACCCACTCGGGACCCACTCGGTTTCAGACCGGGGCGAGCTCCTATCCTCCAAGTAGTCACAAAAACCCCAACACCTGTGCTCCCAAACGATGTACCCGCCATAGGTACGAAATGGGAATCGCCCAAGAAGACGAACCCCTGGCCCTCGATCCCGGATCGGGTTGTCTCGAGCTCACCACCGCCAAGTCACCCAAAAACACCTTCTCCTGCCAGTTTTTCCCCCACACACGCCAAGAAAACTTCCACACATTCCCATACACATGCACAGCGAAGCTCAGCGTACATACACGCATAAATATAGTAGTAGCAGGGCAATCAAGGACATGGTAAATAAAAGGGGCAGTGCACGGTTCATCATATCCATCATAAAGCATAAAGTAAAGCGCTAGCAGTTCTAATAGCAATGCCTAATGGGCGTTCAAAGTAGGTCGGGCCTGAACCTGCGAGCGGGTAGTCATCGTAGACGAGGTCGTCGTCGAAGTCCTGGTTCACCTCTCCGGCTCCGGCAGCTCCTAAATTCGTAAATAAATAAATAAACGTGGCTGCTAAAGCAATAACTCAGGAGAAAAACAATTAAGACCCAAAAAGGAGGCAAACTCTAGCCTAGCGCAGAGATTGAGATTTTAGAAGACTTTTGGAAAAGGTTTTGTATTTTTCGGAGTTAAAACGGATTTATTATGAATTTTCTAAAGGAAAATACATTTCTGAAAATAAAATATGCATATCCAATAACACTAACTTTAGGCTAGCTTCAGGCCAGCTCTAGCTAACTCTAGCATGACTCTAAACCGGCTGCTGACTGACTCCAGGCGCACACGTGGCTGCCAGCTGGGCGGCTTAAAGCCAGTTGCAGAACACGTGGCGCTGATGGGGTAGCTTGCGTGGCCGGGCGTAGGGGATCACGGCCGAATCGGCTGTGGTGCAACGCGATGCGGCCGTGGTGTGGCTGCACGCGGGTTGGTCGGACGCAAAATATCTAGTGGATCTACTGCGGTCGGGACGGTGTGTGGCCCTGGGTGTGAAACAAAACCCCAAGGGTTTTTGGCTTAGGCCAGTAGGTGTTGGACGCATCGCCTCAGAGGAGTGGCGGAGCGGTTAGGGCTCACCGGTGGCAAGGTTCGGCAGCGGTTGGTCAGCAAGCGATACGGCACAGTTGAAGAGCTCCTAGGGTTTCGTTTGGGCACAGAAAGGTGTGGCCTTTGGCCGGGATTTGGCTCGACGGCAGCGAGACAGAGGACGGCGGCGGCGCGGCTGTGCGGGCGCGATCGCCGGTGTCTGAACTGTGCGCCGCGGACTCGTTCGAGAAGAGCAAGGCGACGGCTTGGGGTTAGCATGGTGCATGTGCAGTCATTCGGTGCCCCGGAGCTGCGGCCCGGCATGGCGGTGTCGAAGGGGGCAAAACGAACAACGGCAGCGCAGAGTTGCTCACGCGCAAGAGCCGGCGGCGTGGCGCTGCTCGCGTGCGCGCTCGGGTGCACGCACAGGTTGGTGCATCGCTGGGGTAGCCAAAGGCCAAGCCTTTCCACCTCGCACGGGTGCGCGCTTGCGCAAGCCATTGGCTTGACCACGACGCACGAGGACAGAACAGCGAGACGGGCCAGGCGGCGACGCGCTCGGCTAAAGATAAGGCGAGCAAGCAAGGGCGCGCGCGCGGTCATTGGCAGCGGCACCTGCAAGTGATTTGGCATAGCTCGAAGGCCGGCAACACGGCGTTGGCGTTCTGCGTAGTGGCGCGGTGAAAGAGGGGATACGAACAGGGCAACCACGGCGTTCATCCTCCCACGGCACGAAGGCCGGGTTCACACCAGAGAGAGGGAGAGGACGGCCTCACCTGGTGACCTTGGTCGAAGCGAAGAGCAGCGGTGAAGAGGCGTGGAGCAGGGGTGGCGGCGGAATGGGTAGCAGAGCAGCGCGGAGCAGAGGAAGTAGAGTGGCACGATCCCCGGCTTCGCCGCGAACAGACGCTCCAGCGGACGGCCTCCGGCTTCGCGGCGACGATGGCGGCTTCCACGGACGGCCTCCCCGCCTCCTTCTCCTCCTTCCCCCTTCTTCTTCTCACGGCGAAAGAGCGGATGGAGTGGATTGGGGAAAACCCCAAGGGCGGCTAGGGTTGGGAGTGTTGGCTGCAGCGATGGTTTTTATAGAGCGTCCGCAAGGGCAGGCGTGCGTGGACGGCTTGGATGCGAGGCAGGGGCGTGGACGGCATCTGCGCGGCGGCCATGGTAGGTCCCCCCTGAGCTTCGCGGCACTTTTGCGTCGGGCGTTAGAGGAAAGGGGAAAAGGTGGGAGGAGGAAACGGCTGACGTCTGGGCCCCACATGGTGGCGACATAGGCGAAGGTGGTAGGTGGGAGACGGGCCGGCTAGCGGGCCTGCAGCTTAGGTGGGCCGGCGACGAAGGTTAGGGAGCGGTGTGGGCCTCAGCGGCGAGTTTAAGGGGAAAAGATGGACTTCATTAACTGGGTTGAGGTATGGTTCCGGCCCAACTGAGATTAAAAGGTTTTTCCTATTTCTTATCCTCCCTAAACTCCTACAACTATAATTCAAATCTGAATTTGAATTCAGATTTGAATTCCACACAATTAAAATCCAAAGAAAAGCCAATGAACTCCAAAAATTATCACACTAGCATTTTATATTTCCTAGAACTTTATTTAGCTCAAAAATAAATCAAGGAATATGGGGAGAGAATAGAAGGCACTCTTATTCAAATTAATCAAGCACTTCAAATAATCCCCAAAAATTTTAAATTCCTCATTTTTCATAAACTAAACATTTCGTAAAAATTACGGGATGTTACATCGTCGGTGAGTGCCTCCCTTGGATCAGTGACGTGGATTGCCATGTGTTACCTTGGTGGCAGCCACCTCCTCAGCTGAGTTGGCATGGTTCTTCCATAGAAGGTGGGTTTCCATCTCTTTTAATGCTTATTTCACCTACATACAAATAATCTCCAAGGACAAGTGGAACTATATTATTCAAACCAAAATGCAAGTAAATAATGCTGATGCCTCCATTTATGTGAGAATATTGATGGCTGAAAGTAGTACTTAACAGCCGTCGACACATACCTTGGAAACTTGCTGCACCACTAATAAAGAGTCACCATAAGCTTCCACATGTTTTACTCCCATGCTATGCAAAATCTCCAATCCAAATAGAAGAGCCTCATATTCGGTTTGATTATTAGTACACTTACGATCGAATCGGTTAAGAGCTTCAAAAACAGCCCCACTTGGTGAAATAATGATAACTGCAACACCACAACCATCTTTGCAAACTGATCTATCAAAGTGCAATTTCCATGGAGTAAAAGTAGCATAACCGACATTTAAATTTAGTTGCTTTGAAGGACCGAAAAGGGGCGACCAGAGAGGGGGGAGTGAATGGGAGCCGATAAAAATTCTTCCCGAAGGTCGAACTCAGCCTATACCCTGATTGCCACTCCGAGTTCTCACACACACCACAGAATCTCAAGACAAGGCACAAACAAGTCCACAAGATCAAGAGACACCCCTAGAAGCAAACCGCGGAAGCACAAGACAAGAATCAAAGCACTTGGCAAAATCTAGAAACGCCAGGCACGGACTGTCCGTGCAGTACGGGCGGACCGTCCGCTAGGGTACGGCGGACTGTCCGCAGGTATGGCTCGGACTGTTCGAAATAAGCAACAGAACCACCAGAGATGAACCGCGAAATTCGGACTATCCGGCTATGCCTTGCGGACTGTCTGCCAGTGTCGCGGACTGTCCGTGAGGGCAGCGTGGACCGTCCGTCCAGCTCGCTTGAAACCCCAGACAAAACTCAGCTCCACCCTAGACGAAAACTCAGCCACACGGACTGTCCGTGAGCAACACGCGGACTATCCGCAAACACCTTGCAACAAAACCCTAGGGCCATGACAGATTGAAACGCGAGGTCGCAAGAACAGATGACGAACCCTAACGCGCGGACTGTCCGCGGGGTCCCTGCGGACTGTCCGCTAGCCCCGGACAGAGCTGCTCGAGCTCGAGCTCGTGAAGTCAACTCTCCAAATCCATCACCGGATCTCCCAAACGCCAAAAGCTCTTGAGACAAGATTTGGGGGAGATGATAAGCAACACAAGAGGAAGCTATGCCCCAAAGATCTCGACCTCTAAGCCACTAAATCGTTGGGAATTGCGAATCACACGAACATCCACCAAGAACTCGAACTCCGGCCAAAAACTCACGAATCGAAGGCCTTCCCCGGCGTTTGAGGGGTCAAGATCACACACAAAGATGTGCAAGGCATCCACCCATGATCCCCTCAAAGAAATCCGAAGGAAAACGCCCTCAAATCCCCGAATCGAGCAAAGCACGAAACTCCCCAAAAATAGCCCCGAAAATGACACGAAAATCACAGAGGACTAGGAGATCACCGCAACGCCGAATGCTTCCATACATCCAGAGGTCAGAGTCTATACAAGAATCTAGCCTAAGGAATACAGAGGGAAAAGAAGCAGTTCCGAGCAATCTACCAAGGGAGGAAAACCTTGAGTCCAAGAAAAAAAGATGCCATCCACCTCTTTGCTATTTATACAAAGTCCATCGGAGGGAGGTAAATGACCACGCTACCCCTACAACTTGAAATGAAGATACAACCCCTCAGGGGCATTTTGGTCAAGTCTTCATCGGACGGACACGCTTCCACCGTGGCTTCGCTTCACCTCGACGCAAACCCCGCGATCACGCCACGTGCCCTCCACCTCGAAGCTTCCCGAAGCTCCCGGATCACCGTCTCCATCGCTTCGGGCCTCCGAGCTTGGTTTTGAGGCCCAAACCAAGAAACCGTCCACTGATGGTTTTGTGGGCAAACCAACAAACCCCGCATGCAAGCTTCGGGCTCCATCCGCTACCTTGCACCGGCCCATGTTCACGACTTCAGCCCGCCAGTCTTGCACCGCACGGCTCGCAGTTGACCCCATCGGCCACTGGGTCCATCGAACCAAGCCTACTTGCCACTCCATCACCCGGAGGCTGCCACGGCTAAGGCCTTTCGCGCTTGTTCTTCACCTGCACCGACACGAGTCAAGCCGCAACCTGTACCTGCACACATAGCCAAGCATCAGTCCACACAACGTTGTTAATCACTCATCACTAAGGAGCGACCCTCCACTGGTCCTTAGACACACCTGGTCCTCATGCTTTTCTACTCTATGTCCAACAATAAAGTCGGCAACAATTTGACCTTTCATTGAATTTAATGGCTCACAATGCAAATCATATTCAACTAAAGCATAAGCCCATTTGCCGACTCTACCACTCAAAATTAGTTTATGCAACATATATTTAATAATGTCGGTTTGACATGGTACTATGCATGTACTAGGTAACAAATAATGCCTCAACTTGGTACAAGTATGATATAGTGATAAACACAGCTTTTCAATAGGAGTATACCTCGTTTCGGCGTCCAATAGTCTTCTACTTTCATATGCAACAATATATTCCTTTCCTTCGGTCTCTTGAGACAAAACACCTCCAATGACATCCTTCTCAGCTGCCACATATAATTTAAAAGGAATACCACTCTTGGGCACTTGAAGAATGGGCGGCGAAGATAAATAGCGTTTAATCTCATGAAATGTCTCTTGTTGTTTTGCCTCCCAAGTAAAGTCAGCATAACTTTTCTACTGAAGTAAAGGAGTAAAAGCATTCACCTTCCAAGACAAGTTACAAATAAACCTCCTCAAGTAATTTACCTTGCCCAAGAACTTCTGCAAATCTTTCATGCAAGTAGGAGCCTTTACATTTTTAATAGCTTCAATCTTCTTAGGATCTATCTCTATGCCTTTCTCAAGTAAAACGAAACCCAAGAATTTTCCAGCCGATACACCAAAAGCACATTTGAGTGAATTCCTTTTCAATTTATATCGATGCATTCTCTCAGATGCAAGTCTTAAATCAGCTAAATGAGAATCTACTCCAGCCGATTTGACAACAATATCATCGATATAAACTTCTACTATGATGCCAAGTAAATCATGAAAGATTAAATTCATAGCCCTTTGGTAAGTAGCACCCGCATTTTTTAATCCAATGGTCATAACCACCCACTCAAACAATCCAACAAAACCCATATATACGAAGGCTGTTTTGGATATATCCTCTTCAGCCATAAAGATTTGATTGTAACCAGCATTACCATCAAGAAAACTAAGAATTCTATGTCCGGATGTAGCATTACAAGAAAATCGGCTATAGGCATAGGATATTCATCTTTAGGAGTAGCTTTATTAAGATCTCTAAAGTCAATGCAAACACGAAGCTTTTTTGTTACTTTTTTCTCAACAGGCACAATATTGGAGATCCAATCAGCATATCGACAAGGCGTAATAAACTTAGCATCCAACAACTGGTTGACTTCCTCTTTCACTCGGTCATAAATGTCAGGATTAAAGTTTCTATGAGGTTGTTTATAAGGCCTAAAACTAGGTTTAATAGGTAAACGATGCTCTACTAAATCTCGACTTAAACCAGGCATTTCATTGTAACTCCATGCAAAGCAATCCACATACTCCTTTAATAACTTTATTAATTTAGATTTAAACAAAGGATAAAAATTCTTGTTTACAAATGTCGGCCTAGGTACAGTGCCGTCACCAATATCTACCTCCTCTAAAGGATCAGCCGACGTAAACCCTTGACCTAACTTGCTCAAATCATCAAAATCTTTGATGGCCTCACACATATCGTTCTTATGCGCCCGATAGTGCTCACACCTCCGCTGTAATCACTCTAGATTTGCATCCATCAAATCCCAAAAAGTGATGTAGCCTGATCTTCAACCGGCTTCATAACAGCAGTAGCAAAACCCTCTTTGGTAGAAGCAATAAGTTCCAATCCAGATAAATCTAAACCGGATAAACATTTAAGATTTACATGATCATTCACAGAGGTACTATCAGCTACTGCAACACAAGCCGACGTATCACCATGAACAACCTCTACCTTGTCGCCTACCAATTGGATTAAAAATTGATCCAGAGTAGAAGGCACACATTAATTTGCATGAATCCAATCACGACCAAGGATTAAACTAAAGTTACCTTGGGTCTCGGCGATGAATAAAGCAGTAGCCAAATTCTTGCTCCCGACGGTGAGCTCCATCGAAACAACACCCTTGGCGCCCATTGGCTTGTCTCCCGATACGCCACTGATCGTCATGTTGGTCTTGATCAACTCTTCATCCACACCTCCTAGCTTCTTGAACAAAGAATACGGCATCAAGTTGACGACCGCTCCTCCATCCACTAGCATGCGAGAGATAGGCTTCCCGTTGATGTGGCCCTTCATGTATAAAGCTTTAAGATGATTTCCAGTGGTCTTGGGCTTCTGGAAAATAGCTTCTTTTGGCTCGAAGTCGAGATGAGCAATGTCCTCCTCCGAAAGCACATAACCATCCATTGACATATGCACCACGTTGATGTCCAAATTCATGTGCTCGGGAGAGGAACTGTAAACAACAAGCTCTTCATCGTCTTCTGGAGCAGGAACCGATACAGACTTGTCATCACAAACTATGGATGCAGAAGAATCAAAACTGGGCAGCACCTCCAGGTCATCGGTCTGACCGATGCCGGCCACCGGTCTGATCGGTGTGACCAGTCTAACCGACTCCTCCACCAGTTCGACCGGTGCTGGCTGGGAGTTGATCTTGTCCTTCCACTTTTCTCCTTGAGGTACCATGGGCCTATACTGGTTGAATACCTCATCTCGCTGCTTCTACATCTCCTTCTCCTTGTTCTACCGGAATCTCAAGCGTTGAAGCTTCCTCCTTTGCGTGCGTGTCAAACCGGGAGGACACCATCTTGTCAAGAAATACTTGGAGTTGGAGCCACTACCACTGGCCTCATGGTCATTAGCAGTAGTAGATGCCCCTAGAGTAGATGTCACAACCTTATTGTTCAACACAATCGGTCATTTGCCATCCTTCTAAATAGGAACATCCATTGACCCAATCTGGATGATGTCTTGATTTGTAGTCCTGTCTGGGTCAATATCCATCTTCTACACCTCCTCCTTCTGTTTCATCTTGTAGGCTTGCTTTACAGGGGCTGGCGCAGATTGTCGGAACCTACCGGTCTGACCGGTGCTAGGAGTCAGTCAGACCGGTGCCTGCCTGAGTGGACCGGTCTGACCGGTGCTGAGTATCGTTCGGACTGGTGCGGCTTGACCGCGATGGCGAGATGCCCAACGGTCTTGCATATGCCTTGAGATCCTGTTCATGGCTGGTCTTCTTGTTTCTCCACATCCAGGATGGAAAGCTGGTTGATATGGCACCCACATAACTCCATTGTCATCATAAACTAGATGCGGTGTATATGAACTTGAAGGTGCCCAAGATGGAGCAAAGTGATGCCTCAATTGCGATGATTCACCCTTGTATCTTATAGCGGCTGTTGGAGACGAAGACGACCCCTCTTGATGTGTAGGTGACCTTATCCTTTTTTTAATGGTCGATCACTCGTAACGGCCTTTTGTTTGGAATACTTATTATATAGCATGTCGAAAGTGACCTTAAGCTTAGGATCACTCCCCTAATTTTTTGCCACATTAAGCTTCCAATTCCCGATCTCCGGACGACTTGGCTTGATCATCCTCGGACAGTCCTGGGGTGCACCGGTCTGACCGGTCACGGCCACCGGTTTGACCGGCTGGCCTGGACAGGCTCAGACGGTCGTTGGTCGGTGGGTGTGGACGACCCTTGCCCCCCATGTCCAGTCACTGTAATCTTGAAAGTCTCTTTGCCATCAGGAGTCTTTTCATAAGCAACTTCTCGCACTAGCTCTTTTCCTCTCAAGTCGGGCTTAGCTTCCCCGACAACCACATTCTTTCCCTTAGTTGTTTCAGCTTGAGACAGCCGAACCAATACCTTGGGCTGCTGCAATTCCATAGTGTTGATAGGGAAAGGAGTTTTATCCACTTGCATCTCATGAAATGTCAAACGACCTTCATTTATGGCCGATTGCAATCATTAGTAGCATGAGAATATGAATTATGAAACTTGCAATATGCACACCTTTTCAACTCATCAAGTGGAGGCAAAGTATGAGTCAATTTAATGTTTCCAGATTAATGCAATTCATCAATATGCGATCACACTTAGAAACATCAAAAGTAAATTTTACTTCTTGCCGACTTTTAGTGGGCGGCTTAAGAGATGAGCAAGAGTAAGTTTTTTCCTTAGAGGGCCAAATAAATTCAGCAGCATAAACATCTTTATCACTATCACTCGAGCTATCAGAATCATAATCAATATGATGCATATTTGAACGACGTGATTTAAAGTTGTCTTTTTCTTTATTCAATCGGTTTTCAACAATTAAAGCTCTAAATTGAACTTGTGCAACCGAAAGAAAATCGGAACCCTCTATCTTATCTCTAATGGAGGATCTTAAACCCTTTCAGCAAATATCGACAAGATCCATATCAGTAATTGACAAATTAAAACAATAGTTTTTAGTTTCTTTAAACCTTTTAATGTAAGAGGAGACGTTTTTAGAATCCCTTGTCTAACCGATGTTAAATCTATCAACTTTAATAGAATACTCCCGCTATAAAAGTGATCATGAAATTTACGTTCTAACATATCCCAAGATATAATTGAACCGGGAGCAAGCGATGTAAACCAAGCAAAAGCGGTGCTAGTCAAAGATAAAGAAAATAAACGCACTTTAAGAGCATTATAAGCACCTGCTTCACCTAGTTGAGCTGTATATTAACTAATGTGCTCCCATGTGGTTCGGTCATCATCACCACTAAATTTAATTAAATTCGGCATACGCCAACCACGTGGGAGAGGAAAATTATCAAACTCAACATCATATGGTTTTTGATACAAAATTTGTGTTACCAATATCAACACCAAGCTTAGTTTTTACGACATTAGTCAAATCTTCCTTAAATTTATTAAATTCAGCCCATTGAGGAGGATTATTTGGCTGTTGTGTACCCAAATTCTCTAGGTTCATTTTATTTAGGTAGGGAGCAATCTTAGCTTGAGCGATCCTATAACTTTCAAACACATCGTCAGGAATTATATTCGTAGGAGCCGATGTGCTAATAGCCGTACTATACTGCAGTCTAGATTAATTCATGGTATTAGAAACTGTAGGATATACTGGACTAGGCACGACTGAAAGTGGATGAGGCTGCTCGAGCACTAAATCCAAAGCATTGGTCTGACCGGTCACCGGTACTCTGCACAGGTTCGACTGGTGCGGCCATATGTGGCCCGATCGGTTGAACCGGTGGAGATTGACCAATGTAGGATATAGGTGTTTTTCCATATGAATAATTTGGAGTTTTAGACACAGGAAAAGGTGTAAAGCTAGGATGTGCTACCCCACTAGAATTAATTTGAGGATTCTTGCTAGAATTAACATCATTATTAACATAAGCAAAATTACGATCTTTCTCAAGATCCTCAAAGTGTTCTAAATGAGCAATGTAAGAAGCAAGGAACTCATCACTCTCAACAGTATGTTTTTGAGAAGGAATAACGGGAGGAGTTTGAGTTTTGCTTATAGTGGGTATTACCTCAATGTTATAGTCGTTTAGCTTGATCGCTGGCAGCTCGAATTCTTTCAATCTTGCCACCTTGCCATACCGATCCTTTTTGACGCCCGCTAGAAATTGGACTTGCATGTACTCTTGGAGCGCCTTGAACTTCTGCTGCACCTCCGCAAAAAGATCCTCAAGCGAAGCCGGGATGATGTTCTCCTTGTCGAGGTCACAACGAGATCCCATTGGGCTAGGGTTAGATTGAACGGTCTTAGAAACCTGATCTTTCTTCCCAGCGGAGTTGCCAATTTGTTGGTGCTTTCTTGGCCAACAACACGGGGGCGCTAGATCATGCTGCAGCAGGAAACTGAACTCGCCGGAGCTCCTGTCTTGACCGCTCAGACCGGTGTGCGTCGGGGTGCCGGTAAAAACCTACAAGCACTGCCTCGGGAGGGACCCCATCAGAGGTGGCGCGCCTAGGGTTGCTCTGAGATCGGCAGGCCACTCAGAACGTCCTTGATCACCGTCGAGACAAACAAGGAAAGCAAAGAGGTTGGAAAAGCTAGGGTTTACGAGACAAAAGTTGTAAAAAGATATGATCGATTGGGTGATAGGTCCTCAACCGGCTGTGGCCCTTTATATTTATAGGGTGGGGAGGTCTTGCCCCGCAAGGAAGTCCTTTACAACTCGAAAACGACCAGAACTCCTCAATTCTACTCGGACTCGGGGTCCACCGGTCAGACCGGTCAGGCCGGTGTGGCCGTTGCCAGATCAGCTACAGGGCTTGACTAGTCAGACCGCCTGGGTGCACCGGTCTGACCGGTGGTGTTAGCCTGATCGCCCTTGTGCCAATTTGGGTGTGAACACCTTGGTTACACCGGACGTATTGCAGGTTACACCAAGTCCACCTCTGGTTACGCATCAAGAATCAAGTGCACAACCGATTACATAAGAACAAGCATTGGGTACACGAGCCCAAGTGATTGATGGACCGCTTACGCGCAGCTATGCAAAGAAACTTCAACAAGAGGTGCATGCTTTTTCCTCTCTGAGTTACATTGTAATATTGATGAGAATCATATACTATCTAAGTCTTGTACTATACTCCTACTCAGATTTACACAAGAAGCTTCTCCGCTGGGTTACATGAAGTACACAGAAGGTTACGTGGAGGACACCAAGGCTGCTGTCCAAGCTGAAAAATGTTACGCACACAAGATTCAGGGTTACGCCACTGAAGCATCAACTTCATGTCCATGTCTGTACCTTCTCGGGAAGATACGAGGGCCAAGTCATACATCACTGGAAGCTCCTTGAAGTCAAGATTCCAACCCAACAAATGACGCATCATTTCAACTTCAAAGCTAGGAGTAATGGTAAAATTACTGAAGGCTGCACAGAAACTGAAAAGACGCGCGTGAACTGAAGACCACTTCGTGAATGCTTGAACCTGTTGGCCTTTCACCTCCCAACGTGGTTGCTGCAGTTTACACCTATCCCATACCCATCTAGGAGGGTTGTTCCTAGTATAAATACCCCCTATGTACCACAAAGAACTCAGTTTTGATTATTGAGAATAGACAACCACATATGGTTTTCTTGCAGCCGAGCTGCTGAGTGCCTTGCACACCCCTGTTTTTCCTTGTTCTTCTTGGACTTGTGAAGAGATCTCTCCGGGTTCCGCTACTTTGTGCTCTACGGATTCCAGCTTTGCTGCACCGTATTGTGTGGATTAGTTCTGGCTTGTGATTCTACGGTCATTTGGAGATCGAGTCGAAGTCTTCACGGTTTCAGTGACTTTCTCCCCGACGCTTGGTCGCATCCAACCTTTGTCAGGTATAAAGCTAGTTATCCCTGTTGTTCTACAGTAATTTATCCTTTGTTCTTGAACCTACTGTCGTGAAGATCGGGCCATCCCTTTACTGATCCAAATCGGCACCTATCATGTGGTAATCAGAGCTATCATTGTCACGGTAGGTTTTGGTTATTACCCACCCTCCCAGCCTTTATCCTCTGTTATATCATTTTGTTAATGTCTTACAGTCCACTAAAAAGGCACACAAAAAATCCAATAGACTTTTTGTGGTATTGTTGCATTGTGTGTTGCGTTCATCGTGTTATTAACCACCATCTTTGTTCTCGCAGTTCTGTAATTTTTTTCCGCACCCCTCGTATGTTCGCTTGTGTCTGTTGTTAGTAAAAAAATCAGAAAAAAGAAGTGTGAAAAAAAGGAAAAAAAGAAGTTGAAAGGGTTGTGTTGCGGATTGTGTACACAATAGTTTGATATCTATATGCTCAAGTTGGTGGTGGTTCTGGACAACAAGTTTTTGAACACGTTACACACTTTCTTTCAGTACCATAGCCTCCCTTGATCAGGCACCTATAGCTCCACAAAAATCTGAAACCGGACCTCTCGCCTTGTATCCTTTCAACTGCTTAATCACAGGTTTGGTTACGCCACACTAGCACACTCACGATCCTTGAGAACGGGTAAGAGCTTGGGTAAGCAAGAGGTGAGGTTGTGTGTTTCCACATATTTTTTTCATATTCCACTATCTCTTGCAAACCCTAACATGGCAGGATCTGATTCAAGTGTTCGTGGTGGGAACCACGGATATGTGGAGCCCCCTGTCTCACAGGCTGAGATGCGCAATATGGCCAACTCGCTTGTGGAGGTAATGGAGAGGATGCTCGATGACCGTCTTCCTGCTATGAGATGAAGAGCTCCACATCACCATAATGAATCCGGTGATGAAACTTCTGGTTTTGAGCGTGGTTTTCGTGACCATTTTGAAGGTGGTCGTGATGGTCGTGGTGGTGGAAGGCGTGCTGGTCATGAGGATCAGCGTGCAGGAGGTGGTCGTGATCATGGTTGTCGTGTTCGCTTTGATGATGAAGTTGAATCTCAGGGCAGCCATGAGGAGGAAGATGATGATGAGAATCCTTTTGGAAATGGTGGTTGGTTTGCACGTCGTCGAGATCACCGTTGTGGTGCTGGTCATGATGGTGAACACCATTGTGGTCGCCATAGAGATGATCCCGGACAGCATTGCCTGTGTTAAACTCAGTTTTCCAAAATTTTCAGGAAAGGAAGATGCTGATGCATATCTTGATTGGGAAGTGCAGTGTGATCAAACTTTCAGAGTGCATAATCTCTCTGATCGTAGATGTGTTTTTTAGCAAAATACCGTGGGGGAGTTCCCCACAACTGATTTGAATTAATAAAAAAATAGAGTTTATGTACAAGATTGGGGGGTGGGGGGGGAGAACAACCTGTTAAGTAACTATCTCTAAAAAATGAATAAAAGAACTATGAGCATCCTCCCTTACTCTCACGAGATGGAGGTATCCCTGGGATCTAAATTTCCGCACCCAAGATTGAAGAGTAGCAGCCCCATTGTCAAAGATAATAGAATTTCTAATGTTCCAGATCTCCCAAGTGGCCATGATGAAGAATTCCATAATGAAATGCTTAGCAGAATTGCTGATCGGAGACATGTTAATCTTGCTTCTGTTGAATTCTCTTGATATGCTCTCACTTGGTGGAATCAAATACAAGAAAATCAGCTTGTGTTGGGGCGTGATCATATCAACACGTGGGTTGAAATGAAGCGTGTGATGCAGAGGCGCTTTGTTCCATCAAGCTATCGCCGTGACCTTTGTAATAGGTTACAAACATTGAAACAAGGTTCCAAATCAGTTGATGAATATTTCAAAGAGATGGAATTGCTCTTGGTTCGCTCTGACATTAGGGAAGATGAAGAATAAAAAATGGCAAGATTTTTGCATGGTCTGAATGATGACATTTCAGGTTTTGTGGAGATGCTTCCATACCATAATTTGCAAGATCTTATTGATCAAGCTATGCGCACCGAGCAGAAAATTCAGAAAGAAGGACGTAGTTGTTCCTAGGGGAGTCGATCTAGCTCTACCCCATGACACCGGCAGCAGCCCAGTACCTTTGTTGGTGGTGTTCGATCTCAAGGTGCTGCAGCTAGGTCTTTTCCATCCATTGGTGCTGCACAGACAACATTCTCCAGTGCTTCTTCACCTACAAATTAGTAAGAAAATCGTCGTCCTGCTTCAAGTGCAGCTGCCCCTTCGGTTGCATCAGCCGCTGCATCATCTTCACATAGCCGAGGCATTGTTTGTCACAAGTGCCATGGTCGTGGACACATTGCTGCTGAATGTCCTAGTAAAAGGACCATGATTGTGAATGAGAAAGGTGAATGGGAATCTGAAAGTGATAAAGAACGTGGTCCAATATATGATGCAGAAAATGGGAATGATGGAGATGATATCCAACCCGATGAAGGTGATAATAATTGTTTCATTTCTCAACGGGTGCTTAGTGTCGCTGCTGTGGAAGAAGAAAATAATCAGCGGCACAATCATTTTCACACTCGAGGCATGATCAAGGACAAGCTCTGTCGGATCATTGTTGATAATGGCAGCTGCAATAATATGGCAAGTCAAGAATAGGTTGAGAAATTGGGGTTAAAACAGCGGTGTCATCCTTCTCCATACAAGATTCAATGGTTGAACGAGTGTGGTACGATGCATGTGAGCAACATTGTGAATGTCCCTTTCTCTATTGGGGGATATAGTGATCATGTGGAGTTTGATGTGGTGCTAATGCAAGCATGCCAATTGCTATTGGCAAGACCATGGTTATATGATCGTGATGTTCAGATTTATGGTCATGCCAACAAGGTTGTTCTCATGTGCAAAGGAGAGTGCCTCACTTTGCTTCCTTTATCGCCGGAGAAAATTTTGAAAGATGATCTGAAAAGAACAACGAGAGAGCGAGAACCACTTACGAGTGAGCCACATACATGGTGAGGGAGTGTTACCACAGCCAAATAAAACTCCACAGCTGCAAAGAACTGAGCCAAATGGAAAAGAGGGATTAGTTATGATGGCAAGGAAAAGGGATTTAAAAGAATTGAGTGAACCCAATGCCATGTTCTTTGTACTCCTGTGCAAGGACAAA
This sequence comes from Cenchrus fungigraminus, assembly GCA_036936925.1. Classification (NCBI taxonomy): domain Eukaryota; kingdom Viridiplantae; phylum Streptophyta; class Magnoliopsida; order Poales; family Poaceae; genus Cenchrus; species Cenchrus fungigraminus. The sequence goes on from CM072775.1 coordinate 29,521,394, forward strand.
TTTCTTTCCACTAACGACTTACCCTCTGCTTAGTATTGTTTTTGATGTGTTGCAGGACTATGAAGATCTGTTTCCGGAGGAAGTACCACCAGGGCTGCCACCAAAAAGAGGGATTGAACATCAAATCAACCTTGTTCCTGGTGCTTCACTTCCAAACCGTGCAGCATACCGTACCAACCCGGAAGAAACCAAAGAAATTCAGCGCCAAGTGCTAGAGCTCATCAACAAGGGGTATGTCAAAGAAAGTATTTTAGTTCCTAAATAAAATGGTTCTTGGAGAATGTGTTTTGATTGCCGAGCCATAAACAGCATAACCATAAGGTATAGACATCCCATACCTAGGCTTGATGACATGCTTGATGAACTTAGTGGTGCTATCATTTTTACAAAAATTGATTTGAGAAGTGGCTATCATCAAATTCGCATGAGAGAAGGGGATGAATGGAAAACAGCCTTCAAAACCAAGTTTGGTCTCTATGAATGGTTGGTGATGCCGTTTGGATTGACCAATGCACCTAGTACTTTCATGCGCTTAATGAATCATGTGCTTAGGGCTTTCATTGGAAAATTTGTTGTGGTTTATTTTGATGACATATTAATTTACAACAGGTCTCTTGATGAACATGTTGAACATATCAAATGTGTGCTTGCTATTTTGCGGAAGGAATACTTGTATGCTAACCTTGCCAAGTGCACCTTTTGCACTGACAAGGTAGTTTTTCTTGGCTTTGTTGTTTCATCTCAAGGCGTGGAGGTTGATGAAGAAAAGATTAAGGCTGTACGTGAATGGTTGTCTCCACAAACTATGAGCCAAGTGAGAAGCTTCCCTGCACTTGCCAGCTTCTATCCTTGGTTTGTCAAAGATTTTAGTACCATTGCTGCCCCAATCAATGAGTTGACAAAGAAGGATGTACCATTCCATTGGGGTGCAGCACAAGAGAAGGCATTCGAAGAGTTGAAAAAGAAGTTGACAACAGCCCCACTCCTTGCACTTCCAGATTTTGGTAAGACCTTTGAAATTGAATGTGATGCAAGTGGTGTAGGTATTGGAGGCGTGCTCATGCAAGAAGGGAGACCTATTGCATACTTTAGTGAAAAGCTAAGTGGTCCAACTCTTAATTATTCAGTTTATGACAAAGAACTTTATGCTCTTGTGCGGAGTTTGGAAACTTGGCAGCACTACCTTTTCCCTAAAGACTTCATTATACATTCTGATCATGAATCCTTAGAACATTTAGAAAGTCAACTAAAACTGAATAAAAGACATGCTAAACGGAGTGAATTCCTAGAATCTTTTCCTTACATTGTTAAGTACAAAAAGGGATGGATAATGTTGTTGCAGACGCTTTGTCTAGACGCCATGCTTTGCTGTCCCAATTCGATGCTAAAATTCTTGGTTCGGAAATTGTTAAAAATCTGTATGCTACTGATTCATACTTTGCTGAATCGTTTTCTAAATGATGTGATGGCAAAGGTTGGGAAAAATTCCATTTACATGAAGGATTTTTATTTTGATCTAACAAACTTTGCATTCCAGATTGTTCTGTTCGTCCTTTGCTTTTGCAAGAAGCTCATGCCGGAGGATTGATGGGTCACTTTGGTGCTAAGAAAACAGAGCAAGTGTTAGCTAATCACTTCTTCTGGCAAAACATGTGACGAGATGTGGAGCGCTACGTGCTACGTTGCGTAACCTGCCCCAAGGCTAAGTCCTGTTTGAACCCTCATGGTTTGTACACCCCTTTGCCTATTCCTAGTGTACCATGGGAAGATATTTCCATGGATTTTGTTCTTGGTTTACCTCGAACAAAGAGGGTCAGGGATTCAACCTTTGTTATGGTTGATCGCTTTAGCAAAATGGCTCATTTTATTCCCTGTCATAAGAGTGACGTGCTTCACACATTGCGGAATTATTTTTCAGGGAAATTGTGCGTTTACATGGAGTTCCACGAACGATTGTGTCTGATAGTGACACAAACTTCTTGAGCTACATTTGGAAGATCTTGTGGGGAAAACTTGGAACAAGATTGTTGTTCTCCACAACATGTCACCCACAAACTGATGGACAAACTGAAGTTGTGAACCGCACCTTGTCAACATTGTTGTGGGCTGTTCTCAAGAAGAACTTGAAGCTTTGGGAACAAAGCTTGCCTCGTGTGGAATTTGCATACAATAGGGCGGTACACTCCACCACAAAATTTTGTCCATTTTAGATTGTGTATGGCTTCAAACCTCCTGCTCCCATCGATCTTTTGCCTTTGCCTTTACAGGAACTTGTCAACTTTGATGCAAGCAAGCGTGCTGAATTTGTCAAGAAACTTCATGAACAAGCAAAAGCTAACATTGAGAAGATGACCAAGATGTATGAGAAGCGAGCCAACAAGGGTCGCAAGAAGATTTTGCACGAACAAGGAGACTTGGTTTCATTGCACCTGCGCAAGGATCGCTTCCCCGACCAACTCCAGAGCAAGTTGCAGCCACGCACCGATGGACCATTCAAAGTGCTTCCCAAGATCAATGACAATGCCCATGAAATCGATCTTCCAAGTTCATATGGTGTTAGTACAAGCTTCAATGTTGCCGATTTATCTCCATTCTTTGGATTTGAAGAGTCGAGGGCGACTCCTTTTCCAGAGGGGGAGGATGATGAGGACATCACAGCCATACGTAACCTGGATGCCTTGGTTACACCGGTCGCATTGCAAGTTACACCAAGCCCACCTCTGGTTACGCATCAAGAATCAAGTGCAGAACTAGTTACACAAGAACAAGCATTGGATACACGAGCCCAAGTGATTGATGGACCGGTTACGCGCAGCCGTGCAAAGAAACTTGAACAAGAGGTGCTTGCTTTCCTCTCTGAGTTACATTGTAATATTGATGAGAATCATATACTACCTAAGACTCCGCTGGGTTACGTGAAGTACACAGAAGGTTACGTGGAGAACACCAAGGCTGTTGTCCAAGCTGAAAAAAGGTTACGCACACATGACTCAGGGTTACGCCGCAGAAGCATCAACTTCACGTCCAAGTCTGTACCATCTCGGGAACATACGAGGGCAAAGTCATACATCACTAGAAGCTCCTTGAAGTCAAGATTCCAACCCAACAAACAGCGCATCATTTCGACTTCCAAACTAGGAGAAATGGTCAAATTACTGAAGGTTGCGCAGAAATTGAAAAGACGCTCGTGAACTGAAAACCACTTCGTGAATGCTTCAACCAGTTGGCCTTCCACCTCCCAACGTGGTTGCTGTAGTTCACACCCATCTAGGAGGGTTGTTCCTAGTATAAATATCCCCTATGTACCCCAAAGAACTCAGTTTTAATTATTGAGAATAGACAACCACATATGGTTTTCTTGCAACCGAGCTGCTGAGTGCCTTGCACACCCCTGTTCTGCCTTGTCCTTCTTGGATTTGTGAAGAGATCCCTCTGGGTTCCGCTACTTCGTGCTCAACGGATTCCAGCTTTGCTGCGCCGTATTGTGTGGATTAGTTCCGGCTTGTGGTTCTGTGGTCGTTTGGAGATCAAGTCGAAGTCTTCATAGTTTTGGTGACTTTCTCCCCGACGCTTGGTCGCATCCAACCTTTGTCAGGTGTAAAGCTAGTTATCCCCGCTGTTCTACAACAATTTATCCTTTGTTTTTGAACCTACTGTCGTAAAAATCGGGCCATCCCTTTGCTGATCCAAATCAACACCTATCATCCTACCACCAGTACCACGACCATAGGATCCAAACCAATCATCAACTCGACCAAGAGAACCGAAACCCCCTACTCCCAGCTGGGACGCGGTCAGACCGCCTGCCCAGGCCGGTCTGACCACCCCACTGGGCAGCATCACGCGAACCACCACCTCGAGCGGGAACTCCTCTCGTTCCCCAACTCGGAAGTGTACGCACCTCCGCCTGACCTCTAGGTAGTGGCATACGAGGCTAGGCACACCATGAGAAGGGTGGTACCGGTCCTTGTTTGCCCACTCCTTAGCCATCCTCTCATCCCTCTTCTTCTTATAGAAAAACCCTTCTAGGTGACCATCCCTTCCACAATACTCACTGAAGAACTGAATAGGCGACCAGAAAGGGGGGAGTGAATGGGAGCTGATAAAAAAATTCTTCCCATGAAGAACTCGGCTTATGCCCCAAAATCACAAGCAAGAATTTCCACACGAGCTTGCCAAGGTCACGTAGTCACAACGGACCTACCAACCCTAGGAACAAGTCCCAACTCAAACCGAAGCGGAAGCACAACTCCAAGAGCAAAGGACTTGGGCAATATGCGATGCTCCAAGCGGACTGTCCGAGGGAGCCGGGCGGACCGTCTGCGAGGGGGCACAGACCATTCGCGAGGACACGGCAGACTGTCCGAAAAAGGTACCCGAACATCCAGTAGTGCACCGAGATAAACAGACTGTCCGTGATGGACCTGCGGACCGTCCGCCTCGTCACGGACCGTCCGCAAACTTCTTGCACCAAAAACTAACCGACTCAACAGATCGAACAAAAGGCACGCAAGAACACGTGAAAAACACGATGAACACATGGGCTGCCTGCTCCTCGCGGACCGTCCGCACAGGGCTCGCAAACCATCTGCCAGGTGCGGACAGAGCAGCCGAACTCGACCCTTTGAAGGTCATGTCCTCCTTCCTTTCACCTGATCTCTTGAATCAACCAAAGGCTTGCTACCAAATCATAGGGGAAGATGAAGCGTCTCTAGGATATGCTATCCCTATGAAATCTTGGCCTCAAACCAATTAAAACTAGAGGAATCGAGAACCTACGAAAACACCTTCGTGAACTAGGTTCCACAAAGAACTCGCAAATCAAAGGGTTTTCCCGGCGTTTGAGGGGTCAAGATCATACCCAAAGATGCACAAGACATCCACCCATGATCCCCTCAAAGAAATCCGAAGAGAAACGCCCTCAAATCGACGAATCAAGCGAAGAACTAAAGCCCCCAAAAATAGCACCGAAAATGACACGAAAATCACAAGATGCTAAGAAGGAGATAGAATAACAACACCGAATTCTTCCATACATCTAGAGGTCAGAGTCTATACAAGAATCTAGCATAAGGAAATATTGGGAATAGAAGCTGTCCGGAGTGATTAACCCTAGCCATCTCCTCTACCTTCTATTTATACTTCATCTTCTCGAGGTGGCAAATGACCCAACTACCCCTAGTGCATAAATGTAAGATACACACCACTCAGGGGCATTTTGGTCCAAGACATGGATATTCCCATCGATTGGACATGCTTCCACCGCGGACTCGCTTAGCCTCGACACAAACACCGCGATCACGCCATGTGCCCCCCACCTCGAAGCTTCTCGACGCTCCCGGATCACCGTCTCTGTCGCGTTGGGCCTCCGGCCTTGGTTTTGAGGCCCAAAGCAATAAACCGTCGACCGATGGTTTTGTGAGCAAACCACCAAAACCCACGTGCAAGCTTCGGCCTCGAACCTCTACCTTGCACCGGCCCATGTCCCTGACATCAACTCGCCCTTCTTGCACCATGCGGCTCGCACTTGACTCCATCGGCCACCGGGTCCCTCGAACCAAGCCTACTTGCCTCTCTATCACCCGGAGGCCTCCACGGCATAGGCCTTTCGTGCTTGTTCTTCACCTTCACCAACACGAGTCAAGCCGCAACCTGCACCTGCAACACTAAGCCAAGTATCAGTCCACACAATGTTGTCAATCACTCATCACTGAGGAGCGACCCACCACTGGTCTTCAGACGCTTCTGGTCCTCAATCCCCCCTTGATGAGTGCATTGACAACACCCATAGTAACCAACACAGAGTAAAAGGAAAATAAAACAACCACGAACACAAACCTCCAACAAGTGATCCAAAGCCAAAGAACAAGCAAAAACACGGTCACTCACCAGACCATGTCTCGACCCCCTAAGGCAAGGGCAACGGCTCAACACAGCCGAGACAAACAAGCTCCCCACAAAGAGCACACCACAAAGCACAAAACTCAGGCTAACCAAAGGAGTTCCCCCTGCACATATGCAAACTCCCCCTGAGCAAATGCATTTCCTTCCACAAATTTCTCCCCAACATGCAAAATCTCACAAAATCTCCACATATTCTCCCCCAAACATACAGCTTCTCCCCCTTGTTGACAATGCATGAATCAAGCTACCATGACGGTACACAAATGCATGTCAAAGCATATACAAGCTACCAAGCTTCTCAGATATACAAAGAGCACAACAAAATGCTACAAATCAGACATAGAGCGAGCAAAGTAGACATTATGTAGTTAGCGCATTGCCATCAAGAAAGTAGAGACATAGATACATGTGACATGGCCATAAGCATTTTAAGCAAATTTTCACAAAAAGAATTTCATCTCATGAGCAAAGCCCTATCCATGGTCAATTTGAGCAAAAATGAACTAGATCACACAAAGCTCATACAAGATCACAAGTTCTCATCACAAGATCATAGCAAACACCCACAAGCAACTATATGTCATGTCAAAGCTACCAAGCCATGTGTCTACATCTAATTGAGACTTCTCATGGTAGACATCATGCAACGGTTTAGCACCCAAGATATATACATAAAAGCATAAAGACATGATTACAAGCACATTTTTCAAGCATAGACATTTCATAGACCAAATTCATTTTCAAATTCAAGCATAGTACATGAAATGCCTTTGCGGCAAAAAGAAGCTTATGCTCCTCCACAAGTGAACATATGGGCAAAACATTCACAATGACAAATGGGTCTTTGACCCCAAGTGAAAAGAGCATGATACTCAAGCACAAGCTAAGCATGATATAGACATTTGAGCACAAATAGAGCATGAAAAAGTATCTACTCATGAGTGAAGTATTTTTAGCAATTTCACAAAAAGAAGCTATCTCATCATGAACATATGAAAATACAATCAAGAGCATAGCATTCACATCACCATTCCCAAAGCATACACATATCTCACATATAGCACATCATGGTGATCAAAGTATATAAGAGAAGCTCATCCTAACAAATATGATACAAAGATGGCTATCCTACCATGTTTTGGCACAAACTGAAAATGCATGCATGCAATGCCACAAATGATACATATATCACATATATACAAGAGAAGCTCCAAGATCCAGCTAAAAAGGGAAACACACTCCAAGTTCACCTCGCAAGCGTGTGAAGGTAACTTGGTCAAGTGGTTTAGTGAAGATGTCGGCTAACTGATCTTGGGTAGGTACATGGGACAAGGAAATGTTCCCTTTCTCAACATTGTCCCTCAGAAAATGATATCTCACTTCGATGTGTTTAGTCTTGGAGTGAAGGACTAGGTTTTTGGCTACACTTATGGCACTGGTGCTGTCACAAAAGAGTGGAACCTGGGAGCACTCCTCACCAAAATCGCTCGTAGTGTAGGTCATACATAGGAGCTGGGAATAACAACTGGCTACAGCAACATACTCAGCCTCTGTAGTGGACTGGGTTACATTAGATTGCTTGTGAGATGACCAAGAGACCAAAGAAGAACCAACAAACTGGCAACAACCCGAGGTAGACTTGCGATCCAAACGACACCCAGCAAAATCAGCATCGGAGTATTCGTGAAGTCTGAGTGTCAAGAAGGTAGAATACCAAAGACCGAACTCAGGAGTGTAGTTCAAGTACCTGAAATCCTCTTGAGGGCCCGCCAATGTGAAGTCCTTGGTGAAGCTTGAAAATGAGCGCACAGACACACACTAAACTGTATGTCCGGCCTCGTCGTCGTCAAGTAGAGGAGGGAGCCGATCATGCTCCTGTACTCATTCTGGTCCATGGGTTTGCCATCTTCATCTGCATCCAAAGCCGTAGTGGTACCCATCGGTGTAGTCAGCGGCAATGTGACATGGGATTTTGCTAAAATCCGGTGTCAACAGACGCCCCTTGGGCCAGCCGATTAGCTTCACTGTTGTGACACTTAGGGATATGTTCAAGTTTTACTATCTTAAACTCTCGAAGTAGTTGAAGGCATTCTTCATGATAAACCCTTAATATATCATCTTTGCATTCATATTCTCCTGCCAATTGATTTATCACGAGTTGAGAATCTCCAAATATCTCAACAACTTCGACATTGACTTCTTGTAGTAGCTTTATCCCCTTTAACACTGCCTGGTACTCAGCTTGATTGTTTGTTGAAGTTTTCTCAATTGGGATGGAAAACTCGTAATTTGCTCCTTGAGGCGAGATGAGGACGATTCCAATCCCTGCTCCTACTCCACATGATGATCCATCGAAGAACATGGTCCATGGAATAGGTTCTACAACTGCAACTTCAGGTCCACAATGCTGAGTTACCAGATCGGAAATGTCTCCTCATGATCTATACCCTCTTTCTAGTTGAACCCCTGAGCCACCAACGTCGACTTGTTCAACACAACCATCCCATTCTCACCTTCCTTGTTCTTCCACACCCACTTGGTACCTATAGGACAACAATTTGGCAGTGGATCAACTAACACCCAGACCTGGTTTCTCTCAAAATTCTCCAACTCCTCATGCATGGAATTCACCCAGTTTACATCGGAAAGTGTGTTTCTAATATCTTTGGGCTCAAACGTGGTAACAAATGCAAAGTGAGCAAAGTGAGAAGTATTTCGCGACCTCGACCGTGTAGTGCGCTCATGAAGGTCACATATGATCGTCGATGGTGGGTGATCCACCTGTACACACCGGGGAGCCTCTAGCCTGGACACAATCCCCCCCCCCTCAGCAGCAGCCTCCACTTGAACAGCCTTAGTCATCGTAGGCGTAGGGGATGGACCATCCTCGATTGTCGTCATCGTAGTGGATGTAGCATGTACACGATCAGCCGCGGGAGCATCACCACCATCATCATCTTCTTCTCCATCTCCATCATTCTCATCATCAAAGATCTTCTCACCAAATTCATTGTCACCTGCACACTCAAAGACAGAAGAGCTACATGGCTTTGTCTCGCTGAAGGTTATCTCGCAAGTCTCCATTATTCAATTAGTGTCAAGGTTGAGCACACGATATGCTCTAGAGTGAATAGCATAACTGAGAAAAATACCATTTAAACACCTAGCCTCAAACTTATCTAGCTTGCCCCTCTTCAGAATAAAGCACTTGCAACCCAAGGCTCTAAAGTGACTCACCTTGGGTTTCCTCCCATGCATCAGCTCATACGAAGTCCTCTTCCTGAAAGCACTAAGGAAAATATGATTCGACACAAAGCAAGTGGTATTGAACACCTCGGCCCAGAAATGCCTAGGAGTCCTATGCTCATCAAGCATCATCCTGGCCATCTCACAAAGGGTCTGGTTCTTCCTCTCCACTACACCATTCTGGCAAGCGACGTATGGAGAAGAGCACTGATGGTCGTGACCAAGATCACTACAAAATTCATCAGAATGAGAGTTCCTGAATTCCGTGCCATTGACATTGTGTATAGCTCAAATGACATCCCCATGTCTCTCATTCTTCAACCTCAAGATCAAGTCTCGAACAAAGCCAAATGTCTCGCTCTTATCCTCCAAAAAGAAAACCCAAGAGTACTGCGACAAATCATCAACTACTACCAACACATACCACTTCCCACCTACAGAGCGAACACGAGCTGGCCCAACCAAATCCATGTGCAACAGCTCACAAGGTCGCTCGGTCATGACCGCAGTCAGAAGGGCGTGAGAAGCGGCAACCATCTTTCCATGCCGACACGGAGCACAAACCAAATCCTTCTCGAATTTCAACTTTGGCAATCCTCGGACCAGGTCTAGGCCACTCAAGCGGGAAAGCAACTCAAAGCTAAAGTTTCCTAGCCTCCTATACCACTTCAAAAGCTCAGCCAAAACACTAGCAACAAAGCCTCGAGGAGGACCAACAGACTGGTAAAAATCGGCACGAAATATTTGACCCTCGGGGACGATCGTACAGACAAGATCGCCTCGAGAATCAAGCACACGAGAAGCGCCCAACTTAAAACGAACCTCAAAACCCTCGTCAAGTAATTGAGATACTGACAACAGGTTAAACCCAAGTGACTTGACCAAAGCCACACTCTTTAAGGTCACCTTGCTACTCACCTTCACCATACCTTCAGCAAGTACTCGTCCTCTCCCATTGTCCCTGAAAGTGATGTACTCCCTCATACTCACCCAGGTGAGGTTGGAGAACCACCCACGATCTCCAGTCATGTGGCGCAAACAACTGGAGTCGATCAACCAAAAGTTCTCCATGCCTCCCACCTGCAAATAAAAAATGAGGACGAGAATGAGCAAGCGACTCAACACTGGGGTTAGTACATCTCCATGGCTTCCGGACACTCGGTGATGAAATGCACGTGCTTCCCGCACTGATAGCACATCCCCGAGCTCATCCTCGCATTCTTGTGGTTCTCATACATCCGCCCAAACCTCTTGCTCAACAACGCGACATCCTCCTCATTCAGCACCTCAAAGTTCTCATCTGGCATGGACACAAGACAAGAATAAGAAAACTGCATAGCAGCAGGGTTAGCATTAGTCCTCAATCCTGAGATAAGAGCCAAACTATGTGGATCAGTGGGGCTCTCGCTCTTGGCTCTCAGGCCACGATCAACCTCCGAAGACTTGAGCTTAGAAAACAGCTCGTCCACCATCAGGGTCTCATACATACTCGACTCCCAGATGGCCTCGACCTTGGCACTCCACACGGATCTGTCAAGTGAGTGCAAGAGCTTGATAGCTCTATCATCATCCGTGTATGGGAGCACCGTCACATTGGCCCTCATGTTGTTCACAATACAGGTCAAGCGCTTGAACATCACATCAATCGACTCACCGGGGAGATGAGTAAAGTTCTCGTACTCTCTCTAGTGAGTGGCAAACAGGCGAGCTTGCACCTGAGCGTTCCCAACATGAGCATTCCTTAGCTTCAGCCAAATCTTTCAGGCCACATCCTCTTCATACACTCGATAAAACTCCGAGGCACAGAGAGCACAGAACAAGTAATCCACGGGCTTGCTGTTGGCCTCAAACATGTCACGAGCACCTGGAAGGATAAAATTGTCTGGAATGACATAGTTTGCATTTTGCGTCACTTGCCAGATCAATTGTCCTTTCCCATGCAAAAACGTGCCCATGCGCCTCTCCCACATCTGGTAATTCTTGCCCTCGAAGTGTGGAGGACCCGACCCCTTTCTGTAGTCGCCCATCTTTAGATCATAGACTGGTTAGAATCACGAAGATCTGTAACCGGCTCTGATACCAATTGAAGGACCGAACAGGCGACCAGAGAGGGGGAGTGAATGGGAGCCAATAAAAAAACTTATGCCTCAAAATCACAACCAAGGGTTTCCACACGAGCTTGCCAAGGTCACGTAGTCACAACGGACCTACCAACCCTAGGAACAAGTCCCAACTCAAACCGAAGCGGAAGCACAACTCAAAGAGGAATGGACTTGGGCAATCTGCGATGCACCAGGCGCACTGTTCGAGGAAGCCGGGCGGACCGTCGGTGAGGGGGTGCGAACCGTCCGCGAGGACAAGACAGATTGTTCAAAAAAGGTACTCGAACATCTAGTAGTGCATCGAGAAAAACGGATCGTCCGTGATGTCGCATACCATCTGCCTCATCACGGACCGTCCGGCACTCTAGTACGGACCGTCCGCAAACTTCTTGCACCAAAAACCAACCGACTCAACGGATCGAATGAAAGGCACATGAAGTACCGATTAGGCGACCAGAGAGGGGGGAGTGAATGGGAGCTGATAAAAATTCTTCTCTAAAGAGAGAACTCGGCCTATGACCCGATTGCCACTCGGATCACTCCCACACACAAGAGCGGCTCTAAACTAGGCACACACAAGCCTACAAGTCCTAGAGACAAGCCACGAATCTAGAAGCGGAAGCACAAGACAAGAACCAAAGCACTTGGGCAAATCTGCGCACACCATACGGACAGTCCGAGAGAGCCAGGCGGACGGTCTGCGATGACCTGGCAGACGGTCCACGGCAACAGGGCGGACAATCCGAAAATGCACCTAGAACCTCTAGTATTGCACCAAGAAAAACAGACCGTCCATGGTGGACCTGTGGACAATCCGCCTCATCACGGACCGTCCGGCACTCTAATACGGACCGGACCGTCTGCAAACTTCTTGCACCAAAAACCAACCGACTCAACTGATCAAACTTCAAACTTCGAAAGACGAGCGATGAACTCGAAGAACACCTGACGAACAGGCACCTCACGGACGATCTGCGAGGACCAGGTGGACAGTTTGCCAGGTGCGAAATCAGCCACCCGAGCCCGCGCGAAAAACACCTCCAACTTCCGATCGACGGATCTCCCAAACCGTTGGACGGATTGAGCTCAAACTTTGAGTAGATGAGAAGCATCTCTAGGAGAAGCTATGCCCAAAATCGTGGAGCCCCAAACCTATCCAATCAACTAGAATCGCAAATCTCGTGCGCTCAAATCACAAACTCGAGTTCATCCAATCCTCACCAAATTGATCCCGATTCCCGGCATTTGACGGGTCAAGATCATCACCAAAGATGCGCAAGACATCCACCCATGATCCCCTCAAAGAAATCCGAGAGAAACAACCTCAAATTGACGAATCAAGCGTAGAACAAAAGCCCCAAAAAATAGCACCGAAAATGACACGAAAATCACAAGATGCTAAGAAGGAGATAGAATCACAACACAATTCTTCCATTAATCCAGAGGTCAGAGTCTATACAAGAATAGCCTAAGGAAATACTGGAAAAAAGAAGTAGTCCGAAGCGATTAACCCTAGCCATCCCCCTCTACCTTCTATTTATAATTAGTCTCCTAGAGGTGGCAAATGACACAACTACCCCTAGTGCAAAAATGTAAGATACACACCCCTCTGGGGTGTTTTGGTCCAAGTCCAGCATATTCTCATTGAGCGGACATGCTTCCACGCCAGACTTGCTTAGCCTCGACGCAAGCCCTGCGATCACGCCACGTGCCCCCTGCCTCGAAGCTTCCCGACAGTCCCGGATCACCGTCTCCGTCGCGTTGGGCCTTCGCCTTGGTTTTGAGGCCCAAACCAAGAAACCTTCCATCGATGGTTTTGTGGGCAAACCACTGAACCCCGCGTGCAAGCTTCGACCCCGAACCGCTACCTTGCACCAGCCCTTGTCCATGACTTCAACTTGCTCTTCATGCACCATGCGGCTCGCACTTGACCCCATCGGCCACCAGGTCCAACGAACCAAGCCTACTTACCTCTTCATCACCCGGAGGCCTCCACGGGATAGGCCTTTCACGCTTGTTCTTCACTTGCACCAACACGAGTCAAGCCGCAACATGCACCTGCAACAGTGAGCCAAGTATCAGTCCACACAACATTGTCAATTACTCATCACTGAGGAGTGACCCACCACTAGTCTTCGGACGCTCCTGGTCCTCAGCACGGAAGAACATGCGAAGAACACAATGAACACCTGGGCTACCTACTCCTTGCGGACCGTCCGCACAAGGCCCGCGAACCGTTCGCCAGGTGCGGACAGAGCAGCCCGAGCTCGACCCTTTGAAGGTCAACTCCTCCTTTCCTTTCACCAGATCTCTCGAATCAACCAAAGGCTTGCTACCAAAAAAGGGGAAGATGAAGCGTCTCTAGGAGATGCTATCCCTATGAAATATTGGCCTCAAATCAACTAAAACGAGAGGAATCGAGATCCTACGAAAACACCTCGATGAACTAGGGTTCCACCAAGAACTCGCAAATCGAAGGGTTTTCCCTGTGTTTGATGGGTCAAGATCATACCCAAAGATGCACAAGACATCCACCCATGATCCCCATAAAGAAATCCAAAGCGAAATGCCCTCAAATCGATGAATCAAGTGAAGAACAAAAGCCCCCAAAAATAGTACCGAAAATGACATGAAAATCACAAGATGCTAAGGAGATAGAATAACAACGCCGAATTCTTCCATACATCCAGAGGTCAGAAGCTATACAAGAATCTAGCCTAAGGATATTCTTGGAAAAGAAGCAGTCCGGAGCGATTAACCCTAGTCATCCTCCTCTACCTTCTATTTATACTTAGTCTTCTGAAGGTTGTAAATGACCCTACTACCCCTAGTGCATAAATATAAGATACACACCCCTCAGGGGCATTTTGGTCCAAGCCATGGATATTCCCATCGAGCGGACACGCTTCCACCACGGACTCGCTTGGCTTTGACGCAAGCCCCGCAATCACCACACGTGCCTCCCGCCTTGAAGCTTCCCGACGCTCCCGGGTCACCGTCTCCGTCGCGTTGGGCCTTCGGCCTTGGTTTTGAGGCCCAAACCAAGAAACCGTCCACCGATGGTTTTGTGGGAAACCACCAAACCTCGTGTGCAAGCTTCAGCCTTGAACCGCTACCTTGCACCGGCCCATGTCCAAGACTTCAACTCGCCCTTCTTGCACCATGCAGCTCGCACTTGACCCCATCGGCCACAGGGTCCCTCGAACCATGGCTACTTGCCTCTCCATCACCCGGAGGCCTCCACGACATAGGCCTTTCGTGCTTGTTCGTCACCTACACCAACACGAGTCAAGCCGCAACCTGCACCTGCAACACTAAGCCAAGTATCAATCCACACAACGTTGTCAATCACTCATCACTGAGGAGCGACCCGCCACTGGTCTTCAGACGCTCCTTGTCCTCACTCACAATGGAAGCGGACTGGTTTTGGCTTTGGTTGTGGAGATTCACTCGGTTTCCAACCTGGCTTTCCGGCAAACACATTCCCAAGGTTGCTCACAAATCTCACTGGTTTTTTAAAGTTATCTGTCTTGTGGGGAAACATGGGTAGATCTGGAACAGTGTCAAGCTTGTTGAGTAGGTGGTTGGGCTTGGGTGCAAACTTGTTTGTGGGTGTAGTTTGTGGTGGCACTGGGATATCTCCAATCATCTCCTCACTCTCACCACTACACTCACCAATATTCTCCGATCCGTAAGCCTGGCCATCAAAGCGCTTAAACGCCGTCATCATCACACTCAACTGGGGCTCATGACCCAACAACCAACTCATCATTTTCCACAACTCATCATTCTCATCCTGCAAGTAATCAACATAATGTGCAAGCTCCATATTCTTAACAGCATTTAATTCATATGTAGAACATGATGTAGTAATAGAAACTTTCAAAGCAGCTGTTGACACTGTTTTTGGACACATGTCAAGACCAGCGTCAAAAGGAGGCAAAAGGACTGGTATAAGACAGGGGAGCATTTGCCGATGAAAAGTGAGAGGTGACAACTCGATGATTTTTGCAAATATACGTACACACATTAGTGTGGTGGCCAGTATACGTGTGCAAGGGAAGGTGATTAGAATAAAGAAAGGAACAGGGAAAGAATAAACTGCACATGAACTCAGAATTGATACGGCATTGTTTTGTATCGGCAAAAGAATATGAGAGAAGCTAAAGAGCATGTGCAAGAGGTTGGCACTTCCATGGAAGCTTAATGGAAATATAAAGCATTATTTAGCCAGATTCAGGTTATTGGAAATAAGTATGTTTCCTAAATACGTGGCCGAATCATGTTCAAGAAAGGAAAGAATTAGCGTCCACGAGAGATACATACAAGATATGGAATACGTGATCAGATAGAATAAGAGAGAAACAATAAAGAAAGCATATGCAAAGTCTGTACGTGGATGCCAAGACCAAGAGAGAAGTCCAAATTAATCTCATGTGCTCAGAAGGTTGGTTCTTCAGTGGAACACAAGAGAATTTAATTAGCAAGGACTCTACAAGAAAGGGAAAATAGAGTTCATGTATCTTAATATTTCCTTTAGTCTAGATATTGTGGATTAGGCAAGTCTTGTACGAGTCATAGTCCTAGATAGTTAGGAGTCTTTAGCTCGGGATATAAATACATAGCTTCGGCCATTGTAATAGACATCACATGATCAATAAACAAACTCTACTTTTCAAGTATCTTTACCTTTCAAGTCGACGACTTCACCAAAAGTTTTCTACTTCTTATTTTCTTGTTTCTTCAAGCGTCGTCCTTCGACTTCGCCGGGCTGCATCAATCGACCTCCGGCAGGCTTGTGAGTACCGCTTTACCAAGTAATTTCTAGGCTTTAACTTCTGGGCGCATCACTGTGGTTTCGTCTAGATTTATTCACAATTTACCAATATCAGCTAGATCAGCAAGTTTTATCTTAATTCTTGTTACTTTAGCTCTTGTCACCAATTATCCAGCTTGAGACTGCATCCTGTTGACTTTTAATGCTTTATTATATTTTAATCATCAAACATAGCCGATTTGATCTATTTCAGGTGTTGCCTACGTAGCTTGGATTAAGTTGCCTGCGGTAGCTTACGCTATACCTACGTCATCACATCGGCCGATCTGTTTCCCGTAGCGGCTGCCTAGCTATTACGATCTCATCAAAAAACACATCAGCTCTCTAGCTGATTAACCCGCTATTTAACATTTTTATTCTTTCCGTGCCGATCAACAGGTCAGGTCGGCTGGTACGTCTTGTTACATCTCGGGGATCCGTTACGTGTTGTTGTGGAGGACTTTATTCCGTTTTCTGTGTCAACACATCTTGGCACACCTGGTGGGACATGAAGATAACATTCTATCATAAACAAGCCCAAAGATGTCCATCACGTACCGTCAAGCATTGGTGAATTTAATATGCAATGGAGATGCGTTCTCCAATGGTCCAGCTCAACAACAAAGTTCTTCAGGATCGTATTATCAGCAGCCGATGACATCGGCTAATTCTGCATTTTTTACAACCCAGTTCAGCAACAAAGCTACATGGGGCCATACTATCAACAGCCGGAATTATCGGCTAACGCGGCATTCAAGACCTCGCCTATTTACTATTCATTAGGAATTCATGATCAAACAGTTCAGGATTGGGTTCAAACATCTACTCTGCAGCCAACTGCTGTTCAAACACATTACCAAGATAATTACCAGCCATGGGCGTCGGCTCCACAGCATATGGTTCATTATCCACAACAGTTGATGCAACAGACTCAGCAAGAAGTACGTCAATCGCAACAAGCTTGGCTCGGGGGGCTACAATTTTCTCAGCTATCGATTCGGTCAGCAGAAAGTCATTGGTCACGAGAATCGGCTTTGCAGCAAGAAATATTGAGTCCACAGCCGATTACTCATCAACCACATCAACCAACGCCTCCTCAATCAGTGGCCTTTCTGTCAACACAAGTACAACTAGTAGTTCAAAAAGAGCTTGTGTAGCCGATGGAAATTGACAGAGAGTCATTTGCAACTGATATGGTCAAAGTGAGCATGCGAGATCAAGAGAGCTGTCAATTGGAAACTAAAAAGATTCTGTCGCAGTTCACCTCTCAGGAATTTCCACCGCCACAATTGGTCCAATCAGCTATCACGCGAGAAGAGATTGAAGCAGAAAAACCTGTAGAGCTGATAAGGATTGATGGGGAACGCATCACCAGAAAATATAGCTGAAGAATTGGGTTCCCAAATGGTTGATGGATTAAAGATCTCAGATCAAAAGTGCAAATCTTAGTTAATAAGTTATCGAGTGGAAACCAATATGAGGAGGAACACCGTTCTGAAGAAACTCCAAAGGCAGAGGTACTGATCAATTACAAAGATAGAGAAAAGCAAGCCGGCAAGCCATTAAATGAAAAAGAAGTGGTCGATGTAGAAGCAGGGCAAAAAAAACAGTTGATCAGATCATTTATTGCCCACTACCTAGAAGCATTATACAGGAGCATCGATTGCTTGATGTTGATTTTCCATGGGAACTGGGTGATCGAGAATCCAAAAGTATTACCCAGAAGTATTGGGTGCTCAAAATTTATTTTTCATGGGATCCAGGTGGTCACCAGCGTTACGAATGTATCCCGGATATTTTGATCGGTTTCTTGTTCTTGGATAAAATAGCCGATTAAACTCTATGATAGCCGATACGAACTTGTCGGCTCCTAGCTCCTAATCATTTATAAATCAGATAATGTATACGTACAAATCAGCTGGATCAATAACATCGCAAAGTGCAGCTTTGACATTTAAAATACTAATCCTTGAATGTTACAGAAGAAGACAGGAGCAATATATTAAATGTATTTTGTATTTTGCGGATCACAACCGACAAAAAAAAAGGCCGAAGAGCATGCGAACTTGAGCCAACACCTATAGGCCATTAATTAAATGACGTCATCAACTGGGTGGTCTCAGGCATTAAGCAGTGTGTTCCCTAATATCCCCAATGTTCAGTCCTGGGTACCTTCGTCGGTAGTGACCAATGGAAGAAGCAGAGGAAACAGAGGTATCGACACTTCAAGAAATCGGTTTTTCAAAACTCAGGATCATCAGTTGGCTAAATGCAATTGGAGGACCCAAGTATATGCTTTTCAATATTCAGCTGGGATGAAAATTTGATCAAAAGTAATCTCTACACATGCTGTCCTGCAGCTAAGTCAGTCAGAAAATATTTTATTAGCCTGCAAGCTAACAACGAAGATAGTCTCTGCCGACGGAAGTATAAACTAGCTCAGATGGACAGTTAATGGAAGCTGATAGGAGTATAATTGGCTAACAAATAAGCTGGTGTACTACTACTACATCAAATAAATGGGCAGCAGCAATGACACCGCCATTATGGAGCCGCCCATGGTGATTCCGACAATTCCTTCGTCCACGTCGACAACGAAGGTGGCAGATACAACCCATAACTTTTGGTGTGCAGTATATCGGCTAGTGGAACTGATCGAAAGAGGAATACAAGTATGCTCAAGTGCAGCACTGCCTATGAGCTGATACCTCTGAAACTGCAGCCGATTCCTGTTCATTTAACGATGATCAGGATGATTATCCATTGGTTATATCTTGCCATTGCAAAGCAAGTAGCAGAGTATATGTCGGCAAAGTTAGCAGCAGATACATCAGAATATTCAATGGACAAGAAGCTGCATTTAATTTCTTTGGCTGACACGTGTGGTTCATAGCATGCTGATTGACCACATAGATGTTTGGAAAGACAAATCAATCACATGTTATTTAGAGGAACAATCGAAAGGGTTTATAAGCCGGGTCATCGGCTCTCGAACAGTAATTATGTGCTTATCGGCTAGCCTCTAGGAAATATTATTGGCACATTGATCAGCCGATGGAGCTCTTTCACATTGGTCATTTCTCTGGTCGATTGTTTTGTTGCAAGGGGCAGAGCAGCTTTTAGCAATAATTGCCAATCAGCAACCCATGTTAATCAATTATTTATTCAATTAGGGGACTTATCAGTTGACGGCTAGGTGAACATCATAGAGCAAGACCATTCACAAGCAGCAAACAATGCAAGACAAAGCTAGGAGCTGTGTATGGGCTATCTAATTAATTAGACCAGCCATGCCGTCTATTTCAATATGCCAATCGGCTGGTTGAGTTAAGCCTGAGGAAAAGTACAAGTAAAGCATCAGCTGATGATAGTGATAGCCGATAGATGCCACAACGCATACTCAGTAAGGGCAACATTCTCCATGTCTATGAATGTCCTGCTCACGCTCATACTCATCAAGGCATCAGAGGAGACTGCAGGGTGTATGGCCGGCTTTGAGGCCTCATCTACCTTTTCTTAAAACATTGACGAGGATCTGATCAGTATGACTAAAGACCAACTTTACGAGCCACTGGCCTGGACCTTATATCAGAGGGCTAAAAAGCATTACATACATGCTTACAACTTGATCCATAACATGGCACGATTTATAAGCACCTATACGGCTGGTGTGCGTACCAATCGGCCTGATCTCAGCTCCTCAAGAACTTTACTGAATAAGTCATCAGCCGATGGAGTATTTTACTGCGGGAGGAGGAACTTCATTTTTGTTTCCTAATAAAGCCAATGGATGATGTCAGTGCAATAGGTCTTAATTGATAGATAACCTATTACTGATCACAGAAGAGAATAAAGGAGTAATATATTGGAAGGACTTCTGTACTTTGCCGATTGCTGGTCTATGGCAAAAAGGTTCAGTATACATCTTGGCTGAGCAGAAATAGCCGATGGAGAGCTGGTTCGAGGTATTAAATTGAAGACTAATGAAAGTCCCAATGCAACCAGTCGCTCCGAACATGTAACAGGCCGATGGAGAGGCAGGAAGTGCTAGTCGGCTCCTAGAGCAAAATCAAATACTCTTGTTAGGCTCGTCAGCTGAAAGGTGTTAACATCTTGAAACATACAGATGAGCTGGTAAAAGAAATGGAGTAAGGGCTGATATGAATATTGAAGCGGGAACTGATATCAACTGCCAAGCATGGCGAGAAGAGCACATCGCCTCCATCATTTGACATCGAGCCATACGAGCATGTCAGCCAAATTGTTTCAGCAGCCCAGCCAATGATAGGATCACTGATAGCCTCAATAATTAGCAGTACAAAGAGCATGCTGTACTGAACAGCAATCTTGAGGGTTTATATATGAGGTCTATTGGTTAAAAGTCAATCTAGTCAAAATTTGAAAAGATTTTGCTTGAAGTCACCAAGCTAGGGGATCGGCATCAAGACAATGAGAGCAGGTGACCAGCAACACAACGCCTGCAACAACAATGAGGACCTGCGAACATGGTGCTCGTACCCAGCTGCGAATTCTTCACCAAGCGTGATACCTCGTCGCCGTCAGTCTTACAATGACATGCACACATTAGAGGTGTGGCAGCCAGAAGACAAGTGCCTTTGTGCATAGACACCAGCAAGAAGATGCAAGGTCGTGCACAGAAATTGTACTTGGAGAAGAACAGAAGCTGCCATCAGGAGCAAACTCAAGGGTAGCAGGACAATATTGTCAACAAATGCAGATACTGCGAGATCACCATCGGAGAGATAACCAAATTATTTTTCGGTTACTGAAAAGCTGATGATATATCGGCTAAGAAATATTTAGAGGATCGGCAACAAGAGTTGATGAAGAGTGGCCGTTAATGCTAGTATCGATAAACTTGATGATCATTCACGATAGCAAGCAGCCAATTCAACTAGACGACATTGCCGAAAGTGAATTGAAAACCTCCAGTAGTACATGGACCATCCTCCACCTAGGATACAATGGAATGTATTGCAGGAAGGTTTATCGAAGTCTAGTACAGTAGGTGCAGAACACGTATGACACAGCCGTTAGCGACGCGACCTCAAGGATCCAGCTACTAGTAGAAGCCATTGCTGCAACTCCGACAGGAGCAACCATGTATCTTGCATTGTCTGGATTATCAGGGGAAACTGCAGATTTTTAATGATACATGGGCACATGACGGAGGAACCCAATCTGCAACAGCTATTACAGGAGCATGAAGTCCTGCATACAAGATGGTGGCTCGACACCCGGTAGCGCCACCGTCGCAAGTTGCTACAAGTTGATGGCAGCAGACTGGTACAAATATATAATTTTAAAGATTACACATGGACGTGAAGAGCGGAAAGTCAGCCAATGATAGAAGACTATGATAGTTGATATTTCTAGTATGGGCTCAAGCATACTTCGCCTCAGAGTTATTTTTGGAAGATTCGAGATGGAAGGTGCTATGACAGAAATTGGATGGTAATGGTGCGGCAGGTAATAACCATCAGCACAACGAGGGATGTCACTACGAAACAACTCTTGGATGATGGTGACCACACCACAAAGAAAAATCCGAAGGTGTTCAGTTCGCAAAATGCAAGCTTGGCTGTTTGATTGAAGACCGGAGATTTACAGGACAGTGTCTCTCGTTCGGTTGAAGCAAATACAAGTTGTGCGACCATATTCTAAATCACAAAGAGCAACCGATGGGAAATCGAGATGCTGCAGCCGATACACCATATGTTGATAATCAGCTACTAGGAGCACTGTCAGCACCATCAAAAACAGCGTTAGCGCACAACTACGAGGGAGGGTCACCAAAGCTAAGCGGTAAGGATCGAGGATCTACCCACTGCCTTCCAACCTGGCCAATGGTGGAAGTTCGATATTCAAGAGAATCGACGATGGCATCACAAAATCGAGGCAAAAGGATGTGTTAAGAAAGATGATGACATGATGACCAGCCCGAGGTGGAATGACATAATGGTGGTGATGCAAAGCTTGGTGACACTATCGATACCGGAAGCCGATTGACCGAGGCACCAGATCACAATGATGAGACCAGTAAGATAAAATAGTGGCACACAAGGGTATGGACGGGATTAAGCACGGAAACTTGGGTGCATACAAAAATACCTGCCAGTTGACTGACAATGGTGGATCTCAAATAAGAAAGGGAACGATTCTAAGTCGTGCATCGGCTAGTTGAAACAAAAGCTGATTCAGAATGGTGTGAATTGGTAATTCCTTAAGACTTTGCGAGGAGGTTACTTGCACCATAAATATCCTGCTAACATTACGATGGTGGCGATTGCCGATTAAAAGGGTGAGCATCTTCGTCATTTGAAGTTAAGCTACGTGTGATTGCTTCAGCTAGTCTGTTTTGGAATTGTTGTCTAGAGATTAGCTCGAAACCTTGGAGCCAAGGAGGCTTGGGCAGAATCAGGATTGTGCACTCTCAGTAGGCAGTTGATAGATCCAGAGAATTAAAGAACTTATTACTACAGTCCATTCGTCAGACGATGGACCAAAAAGCTGGAGAAATTCCTTATACCATTATTTGGCAGTGATGCATTGTCAAACGAGAGTTCAGCACATCATCCATGAAGCTATCAGCTTGCAGATTGATTAAGAAACACGAGATCATAACACGATGCTGCCACAATGGTTGTCCATACTGATGCTGATGCTATTATTGTCCACGCTGCAACGGGGTTACCAGAGCAAAGTACAAAGAGGATCGATGAAAGGTGCGTGACGGCAGCTGGCTTATGATGTATTAAATTCATGGAGCGGTTCGCATCGGTCGAAGATAGAGGTTCCGGAGTTACAGAATTTCGAAGCATGAATCCTTCATACTCCGAAACTGGGGGTTTGTGTTGACACCGTTTTTTGACAATTGTCAAGACCGGCGTCAAAAGGAGACAGAAGGACCGGTATAAGACATGGGAGCATTTGCCGATGAAAAGTGAGAGGTGACGACTCGATGATTTTTGCAAGTACACACATTAGGTTGGTGGCCAGTATACGCCTGCAAGGGAAGGTGATTAGAATAAAGAAAGGACAAGATCGGCTGGCAGTGATCGGCAAGTAGAACAGGGAAAGAATAAACTGCACATGAACTCATAATTGATACTGCATTGTTTTGTATCGGCAAAAGGATATGAGAGAAGCTAAAGAGAATGTGCAAGAGGTTGGCATTTCCATGGAAGCTTAATGAAAACATAAAGCATTATTTAGCCAGATTCAGGTTATTGGAAATAAGTATGTTTCCTAAATACGTGGCCGAATCATGTTCAAGAAAGGAAAGAATTAGGGTCAACGAGAGATACATACAAGATATGGAATACGTGATCAGATAGAATAAGAGAGAAACAATAAAGAAAGCATATGCAAAGTCTGTACGTGGATGCCAAGACCAAGAGAGAAGTCCAAATTAATCTCATGTGCTCAGGAGGTTGGTTCGTCAGTGGAACACAAGAGAATTTAATTAGGAAGGACTCTACAAGAAAGGGAAAATAGAGTTCATGTATCTTAATATTTCCTTTAGTTCAGATATTGTGGATTAGGCAAGTCTTGTACGAGTCATAGTCCTAACTAGTTAGGAGTCTTTAGCCCAGGATATAAATACATAGCTTCGGCCATTGTAATAGACATCACAGTCAATAAACAAACTCTACTTTTCAAGTACCTTTACCTTTTCAAGTCGGTGACTTTGCCAAAAGTTTTCTTCTTCTTATTTTCTTGTTTCTTCAAGCGCCGTCCTTCGAGTTCGCCGGGCTGCATCAATCGACCTCCGGCAGCCTTGTGAGTACCGTTTTACCGAGTAATTTCTAAGCTTTAACCTCCGGGCACATCGCTGTGGTTTCGTCTAGATTTATTCACAATTTACCGATATCAGCTAGATTAGCAAGTTTTATCTTAATTCTTGTTGCTTTAGCTTTTATCACTAATTATCCAGCTTGAGACTACATCCTGTCGGCTTTTACTGTTTTATTATATTGTAATCATCATACATAGTCGATTAGATCTATTTCAGGAGTTTCCTACGTAGCTTGGATTAAGTTACCTCCGGTAGCTTACGCTATACCTACGTCATCACATAGGCCGATCTGGCCGATCTATTTCCCGTAGCGGCTGCCTAGCTGTTACGATCTCATCAAAAAACACATCGGCTCTCTAGCCGATTAACCCGCTATTGAACGTTTCTATTCTTTCCGTGCCAATCAACAGGTCAGGTCGGCTGGCACGTATTGTTACATCCCGGGGATCCGTTACGTGCTGCCGCGGAGGACTTTATTCCGTTTTCTGCGTCAATAGCAGTCTTAAGAGAAATAATCCTATCATGAGATTCATCTAGTCTAGCATGCAACACAGGACAAGAAGTGCAAGCACCAAGTAAAGCAGACTTAGACTTCATCTCATCAAGATCAGCCCTAAGCAAATCTAGTTCCTCCAACTTCGAGGCATGTTTCTCGTTGAGCACAGCCAAATCAGCCAGGAAAGCATTGCAATCATCATAATCAACAGCCTCAGCTACAACATGAGCAGTCTTAAGAGATTCTATTTCAAGTCTAGCATCAAGATTCTTAGACTCTAGCTCAACTACCTTCTCCCTAGCTTCTTCTAACGAGGCCCTAAGTTCCTTCCTAAGCTTCGTGGCCTCTCTAAGCTTGCAATCACGGTTGTCTAGCAAAGCAACCAACTCCTCATTCTCCTGGTGCAAGGAAGAGAGCTCATCACATACCTCATCCTTATAATTTGAGTCTGAGCCATCCTTCTAGCTCTTCTTGCTGTCAGAGCTGTGGGCCATGCCGCAAAAGCTGTACTCTCGTGCGAAGCAACTCAGGCCGCTGAGGTTCTTGGACCCATGCCTACTGCCGTCGTCGCTATCGCTGGAACTCGACGAGGTGTAGTAGGAACTGGAGTCGACGTCGCTCACACCCACCATTGCTCGAGCCTTCTTCTTCTTGTTGTAGCCGCCGCCCTTCCTCGACCTCCGCTTGTCCTTGTACTTGTGCTTGTGTTACCCTCCACCAAAATGGATAAATTACCCCCGCCCCCATCCCTTCCCTCCCTTCAACTCCTCACCATCTCAAATCTTTACGCCCCCATTTCCCCTTCCCTCCTTGCCGCCAGCCCAAATCTTCACCTCCTCTGTTCTGTCGTCCCAAATATACCGCTCATAGCTTTAGCCCCTTTCCCATTTTCCTCTGTAGAACTAGCGGCGACGACACAATGGCACCAGGAGGGAAGGTCGTACTAAGGAAATATCCAGAACAAGGTACAGTGTGTTCATCCTCGGTTCAGCTTCCCCAGTGGATTCGTACTTGCGTGTTTTCCCATGTGGCAGATCTCATGTGTGCACTAGTTTTTTTTTATCAGGAAGATCCCATGTTTACAGTATGTCTTCTTAGGATCCTGTTTTGACTAGGAACATCCTTTTAGGATTTTGTTCGGCTAGGAACATCCTACTTGTTCTTATAGAAGTTTTTAGATCTGACAAATCCCATGTCTGCACTAGTTCTTCTCAGGTTCTTGTTTTGACTAGGAACATCCTTTTTAAGATCTTGTTTCGGTTAGGAACATCCTACAGGTTTTTATAGAATTTTTTAGATTTAGTTTTATTTACAGTGGTAGGCCAACCTTACAGATGTTTCTCTTCTTTCCTAACAGAAGTAGACGTGCGCTGCGATTACGAGCGGCAGAGCGACATTAATGTCTTGAGGAATCACACATTCTTCTCTACGCTTGGCCTCGATAAAATTAAATCACTTTTACCACCTAACCGACCAAGCAGAAATGGTACCAATGATACAAGAATACAAGATCCGGATCCGGAGTACAACCCGTCTGATCAACATGAATCTGACCAAGAGACATGTCAACAAGAGGTAATCTTAACATAAACTCGTTTCATATATTAGTTATGCAGGATTGCTTGTGATCTTCTCTTTTTTGTTGAATTTTGTGTAATCAGGTCACTCATAGCATACCTGTTAGTGGAGGAAGAGGGACCAAGGGAATTCGGGCACCGGATGACCCTACCAGAATGCCTCCTAGACTGACTAGGACCAAGGCAAGGGAATTGGCTTTAGTTGGTGGCAGTGGGACAACTCCTGATACACAAGAATTGCCCACTAAAGGCCAAGCAACATCAACCCACGATGAGAACATCATCGACATGACAACTGTAGAAGGCAAGTCATTTAATCTCATATTCGAATGTCCTAATTCCAACTGAATAATTATTAACTTGTATGCTGTAACAAACTTGTTAGGTGATGCACACCCTTCTAGAGCACAACGGGGGCTGCGGGATTCAAGAAGATTGGGCAGAGATCTGGACCGGATTAGCCGAGGCTTAAATGGCAAGGTCCCTATACACATTCAATAAGGGCTCAATGGTGGCGTTTCTTAACGTGACTACTAACGACGCTGAGTTAGAGCGAGCGTCAAGACTTTCCATAGGTGAATCTAACAATTGTGAACAAATCCGCAAGCGCACAGATAAAACATTGTAGCATTTTCCTAAGGAAGTGAGTGTTCCAAGGGTATCGAATCCGTGGAAGGCAATAGTGGATATCAAGACTTATGCTTTTGCATTGAATGTAAACCATGAGATATAGATAGGAGACAACAACTCAAATACAGGGGTAAGATAAATGATAGGATAAGGGTACTTTGACACACACTCTAATCTATCTCTACACAAGCACACTACGGTGTATGGGGGACCATACAGAGCTAGCTCTAGGATCTAGGGTACTATACATACAAGAGTCAGATGATACAAGAGAGACACACAATGCATTGCATGATTGGAGGTTTAGCACCCAGGTACAAATAGGGAGATAGCCCGCGACGAGCACTCTGCGAAACTATCCTTTAGACTCCTACAGCAATACCCTAGCACAGAGGGTTTCAAAGGGTCCAACAGCTGTCACCATTATGGCCAACCTCTATCGTTACGGGGGGCAAGCTCATAACTAACGAAGCTACACAACCCAGGCACCATGCCTGCAATGCTACTAGACTTCACTCGGCCTGGGCTGTTGTGACCAAGGGTGAAGTCACCAGATAACTGGCCAACTTAGACCGAGTACCATAGCTTAAATACAAACCTCATGCAACATAACGATGCTGTCAATCTAGATCAAACAAGGGCTAGCCATATGAACGGGTACGGACTCTCTTATGTCTAATCAACAAGATCAAAGGATCGTGTTGGTGAAGAACATGAGCCTCTAACTTATGAACAAACACATAAGGAATGAGAAAACCATCCTTCAACTGGATCAAAAGGTTGTGTTCATGAAGAACACAAGCCTGTATATGATGAACAATGGATGAACTCAAGAACATATCAATCGCATGAGCTACCATAACTTTATATGAAATAGCTGAATAATTGAAGTAGATCAAAGTCATACAAAGAAATAAAGATACAAGAGAACACATACCTAGATCCCAAAGTAGACTTGGAACCTGAATAAGAGCTAGTCTAGCCTACCTCCTAGCTTTGGAAACTAAAAGTGAGAGTAGAGTCCAAAGAGATGTGTGTCAGAAATGGGAGCCCCTCCCCTTCTATTTATAGGCAAGGGCTAGGCTTGCTCCGAGCACCAAATGTTACCAAAACACCTCGAAATGCAGCAAGTGACCAATGAGGAAGCACCACGTGGAAGGCCAGGATGTGGCACCCTTAGGTCGGTTCGGCTGATCCTAGGATCGGCCGACCATCTAGGGTGGCCTCACCTGGAGTGCTTCCTCATGGTGGCTGCTAGGTGGGCCCTCTGAGCTTTCCCAATGCATGGGTTGTTTGATGGCAGTTTGGAATCCTAGGTGGGCCCATGGATCAATGTGATGTCCATGTGTCGCTCTCTGATTCGTCGGTGAGTGCCTCCCTTGGATCAGTAACGTGGATGCCACTTAGAATCAGTGTGGCAGCCACCTCCTTAGCTGAGTTGGCATGGATCATTCCATAGAAGGTGGGTCTCCATCTCTTTTCATGGTCATTTCACCTATATTCAAATAATCTCCAAGGACAAGTGGAACTACATTATTCATACCAAAATGTGAGTAACAAATGCATATGCCTCTATTTATGTGAGAATATTGACAGCTAAAAGTGGTACTTAACAGCCATCAACAAACTCCCCCAAGCTAACCTCTTGCTCGTCTCGAAGCCAGACATTAGGGACTTAGGTTGGTTGATCAGGAGTTGCTACAATGTTGTATCCTTAACTTATGGCAAACATATAGCGAAGTACTCTACCAAGAGTTGAACAAGTTGGCAATGTTCTTACCATTCGCTTGATGATGTGGGGCGTGTAGCTTCACCTGCCTTGGGCGGTTGAGAGATAGAATGGTTATATAGAGAATACGAAACCACTCATACCTTGATCAGCTAATAATCCGGAAGTTTTGCAAATTTTTCAAAAGAAAATCAGAGTTCCTCAAATGATACTCTCTGATCGCTCAAAGTGTATGGTTCCTCACCAAGGCATTAAGTTTCCTTTCTTCACATCATACTCTTAATAGGCTTATGTGGAGCTGTAGGTAGGCAAGAAATGTGGCACACTTGTCTCTCATATTTTGCTAAGTCAAAAACCGGATCCTTGGAAGAAACAAGCATACATCCTGATCAAAATGTGCATAAGTGTGTGATGATAGCGAGTATGGTAAGGTGTATACTAGGCCCTGAAGTGGGTGCTAGATATTACCATACTTTATATGAAGGTTGAGGGGTTGATGGTAAGGTGGACACTAGCCCCAGAGTAGGTACTAGTTATTACCATCTATACGGTGGAACTCTTTTTCTTGTACATTTCAACCCCTTTCTCCTTTTCAGATTTTTTGTTCGAGACTTGGGCTACCTCTCTTTATTTTATTTTGCCATGCTTTTGAGCATGCTTTCTCTTTTTCATTTACCAGCTAGCCCTTTGTCTCTTTTGGAAATATTCGGAGAGGGATGAATGATACAAAAGATGCATAGACTTTTCATTTGTGGAAGAATGCTGGGATGAATAGAACAAATGATGAATGCCAACTTCCAGTGTAGAAGTTTTAGCATGATTCGTGTACGTGATCTTGTTCAGGGGAGTATGAGTTCTAAACAAGGGTCACAACAATTTGACAAAGCTTAATGAGAGAACAAGCTGAATATGTGGAGGCTAACAAGAGCTACAATCTACATGTTGCCTTGGATAGGAAATGATCATCATTGAGGAACTCATCATGTTTAGATTTTAAAAAAGGAAAAATCCGGATGTCAAGCATCACTTGGTACAGGATCATAGCACTCTATTTTACCATTTCATGTCTCACAATAACTTAGGCATGTATCATGCTTTTTGCTACCCACAAATCTTAAGCTAAGGTTTGAACTTGCAAGCCGGCAAACTCAAAGATTAGGTAGGATACAAAGCTGTAAGCAAGACATATGAGAAGAATAAACAGAGCAACAATTCATCATTTCAACCATAGAGACAAAGCATTCTTACTACACATATCAACGCGAACTAAAGCAAACTTGATGATGAAAGCAAATAAATATTTTTTGGTCTTTTTATTTTTGCTGATTTTTATGGGTTTTCATTATTGGAGATTCTGAAAACAAATGAAGATACAAGTTACCTCAGAATGGAGATCCTCCCCCTAGCTAGCTTCAGGCTCATTGTGGTGGAGGGTAGAAGAACCCCTGACTCGCAAAGTAAGCCCTCTGCTCCTCTATTTGTCGCTGCTGTGCCTTCTGCATGATGGCCATCCTTTCGCCAGTCTGTCGCTGCCACGCTGAGTTAGACTCAATGTGCGTGTTCAGCATCTCCTCCACTCCCATGATCTGGATGGTGAGCTCTCCAAGCTGCTGCACGAGCTGAGCCTCTCGTGCAAAGGCCGAAGAGTGTCGTCTGAAGGACGAAGACGGAGGCGGACCACCGGAACTGGAACTAGTGGGTGCAGCCAACCGGTCACTTCTCGCGTTAGCCCAAGTCGTACTATTCGCATCCTGATGGTAGATGGGCTGATCCCAACCAAGTGCATACCTAGGGGTCACCCCAGCCATGTATCCCATATAGGCCCCTCCTGCCACAGGTGGTGTAGTAGGCTGTGGCTGTGGTGGCTGTGATTGCTACTGCTGCATGTGTGCTCTCCTCGAAGCGCTCCAGGTGGACCTGTCGGAAACACCAGCACGACAGGCTTCCTCTTGTGCAACAAGGGGAATGGTTAATGACTACGAGTTATACAACTGAAACCCCGGGTTAGGTAACGGGATCTCATTTGTATAGCCCAGAAAGTCAAGAATCATTTGGGCCCCTCTTACGTAGATGCCCCTAGATCAAGTATGTCTCATCAATGAGAGCTCGGGGAGTCCCAATGAAGGGGACGGGGTTCCCGCCAAAAATCTTGAGTTTGAGAGCAATACGAGTCACCAAAGACTTACACTCAATAGGACCTATCATCTTAAAGTTCGTCAACCATTGCTGAATCATTCCTTTAACGGGGGAGATCTTAATCCTTTTGGTGGTGGCATATAAGAGCATCATCTCATCGACGTGCACAGGCCGAACATCCTCTCGTGGAAAGAGAGTAATGGCGAGCTACTTGTGCCGCAATCGAAGAGTAGGATGCAGGATATCATTGCACCAAGGGACAATTTTACTGCCACCAACTCGGCTAGAAATTTCTGCCTAGAAAGAGTCCCGAACATAACAATCACAAGCTTTTTTTCAAAGAAAGAGCACAATGATGATTAAAACCAAGGAGAAGACTAAGATCTTTCCATGAAACTTGGTAATCGGTCCCGAAAAGATGAAACTGAATACCGCTTGGCACCTCAGTAAAAGAGCAAATAAACTGGATGGTGAGAGGCCGAGAGCCTAGCTCTGTGACCGGTGCCAACTCCTCCAAACCAAGAGCATGCCAAATGGAAGCGAACTCAGAGTTCATACCTATTTTCTCCAGGAGGTCCGGGTCGAAGTCTCGGGTGTGGGCGAAGACTGAGTCCTTCAGGAGGGTGTATGCCTTCTCCTCTCGAGCACCTCGCAAGCTGAGGAAGGGGGTGTCGTTGACGACCTCCTCTGTTGCTTGCGGTTTCGGCTTGTTCTTCTTACTCTTCTTCATAGTCCATCATTGATGGGCTCAGCGCCGACTCGGAGGGGATGGATGAGCTCGTGCTAGCCTGCAAACGGGAGCGTGTCACCCTCCGGAAGGCGTTCGCTGCCTAACTCATGCTTGCACAACAATGGGACAACAAGAGCAACTCGGTGATGGATTAGTGAAATTAAATGAGATTCTTATCGAGCTTGCTCCACCAATAACAATACATGCAGCAACACAACAGAGAGAGAGAGTACTTGATGATTCCAATCTTGAGCAAGAAATCCAAGAAAACCATGAGAGCAAGGAGTAGAGAGGGGAGCGTGAGTGAAATGAGTTGAATGGGTGAAGAACACCCCCTCTCGCCCTTCTATTTATAGGCAAATGCGCCAGGCATCCAGGCATGGCCGTTGGACAACGGCTAGGAGCCGTTGGAGCAAGGTGGGTCCAGCAGCCATTGGGTTGTGTCGGCCGACCTAGGGATCGACCAATCCCTGGTCGGTCCCACCTACCCCCTGCATTGGCTAGTTGCCCCCCAACCCAGCTAGTGGCCTCCCTGAGTGTCTCGGTCCAAATTTGCCCAAAAATTTTTTTAATTGATTTTTCAAGGCTTTTCAAACTCAGAAATTATTTTCAGAAATTTTATTTGAAAAGGGAAAATTGGCTAGATAAATCTAGCATGCAGATGCAGGGTTTGGAAATATCAAATATGCATTTTGGAAATCAAATAAAATATTGGAAAGGGAAATATGAGAAAAATACCATTTTTAACCTTTTTTGGTAGAAAGGACTCATCATTTTTAGTCCGATGAGCGTGACTCTTCTCAGCGGTTAATACCACTCGGCATCCCACTCCTGAGACGTAGAGGTTGATGCCTTCTCAACCTTCCGTCATTCTTGCCGAATTCTCTTTTCCTTTAATGTGGACGGAGGTTTCTTTGGTGAGGGTGAAGGCTCCGTCCTTCCCCCAAGCTGCTCAACACTATCCTGCACTAGGTAGCATTGCTCCTCTTTATCTTGAAACCTGAACATCAAGTTCCTCTTCCCAATGCGGAACCGGATCACTCCAGATCCCACATTGATTTTAGCTCCGACATCACTAAGGAATGGTTGCCCAAGGATGAGTGGCATTCCACCCTCATCGTTCATATCAAGGACCACGAAATCCGCAAAGACATAAGAGTTCTTGACCTTGACCAACAAATTCTCTACAATTCCTTCTGGATATCTTATCAATGAATCGGCGAGTTGGACAGTCAGTGCTGTTGGAGAGAGGGTTGGATATCCTAGTTGCTCTAACATGGCCTTGGACATGAGATTAATACTCGCACCAAGGTCACAAAGGGCATGCTTGATCGTCTTGTAATAAATAGTGCATGTGATAGTTGGATAGCCAGGATCTCTTCTATGCAACACTGCTGATTCCTCCCATGGATCTTGAATTTAATGTATGTGCTTCCCTGCATAGTTAGGAGCATGTGTCTGTCTAGGTGGCTTACCCAACCTAGTCGACACTACACTAACATTTTCACAAGAGGTCACGGGTTGCCCCGGGATCCTCCCGTTCTCAGCAGATGGAACCAAAGCAGCTAATTGAGCTAACTGAGTTTCTAACATTTTATTAAAACTTAGTTGACTCTTTTGCGTAGAAGAAAAACTTTCATGCTTAATGTTGAGACTTTCCAAGGATTTATCAAGGGAAGCTAGCTTCTTAGTAACACCTTCATTAATCTTAGCCTGCCCAAAAATAAGATCTCTCAAGGAGGGCTGGTTAGAATTGTAAGTGTTACCTTGGTTGCCTCCTTGATAACAAGGGCGTTGTTGATTCCACGCTTGGCCTCCTTGTAGAAGATAACCATTGTTACTGCCATTTATGTACATCACTTCCTCCTGAGTTACAGGACAGTAATTTCCTGAATGCCTAGTGTTCCCACAGACCTCACAAGTCATATGAGAATCCATAGGAAGAGTAGTGCTTGCCATGGCAGCCTTCTCGCTGGTATAGTCATCTACTCTTTTCATAAGAAGGTCCATCTTGGAGGTAAGCATATCCGCTTCCTTAACAGTATGAGTACCCCTCTGACGTGGTTGGAGTCGTTCATCGCTCCACCCTTGGTTGGAAACCATCTTCTCAATAAGTGATTTAGCATTGTCAACAGTGAGTGAGCAAAAGGCTCCTTGAGCAGCAGCATCAACATGGCTACAGGCTGTCAGAGTCAGCCCATTATAGAAGCTTTGAAGAATAAGCCATTCCTCCATCCCATGGTGAGGACAGGCCAGGATGTACTCCTGAAGCCTTTCCCAAGCCTCTGGAATAGATTCATTTGCTTCTTGCTGAAAGCTAGAAATTCTCCCATGGAGAGCATTGGTTTTAGCCAACAGAAATAACTTCTTGAGGAATGCTTCTGAACATTTGCTCCATTGAATGACCAGAATGGCGACCAGAGAGGGGAGAAGTGAATGGGAGCCGATAAAAATTCAGCTCCGAAGAGACAAACACGACCTATGGTCCCAAATGCAACTCCGGAGTCCTCGACACCCCGCTAGCCAAATCCACGCAGCCACTGGAGTGCTACTGGACCTAGGACGTAGCCACACACCCAGGCTACTCGAACACGCAGCGCAAAAGCAACGTCGAGCAGCAACCAACTCACACCGGTCCTTGGCACTGGTTAGACCGGTCTAGAGCAACCTGCTTTGAATTCTCTCAAACTTGCCCGGCAAACCTAGATGGCAATTCTATTATGTGGAGCAACAGGGAGAAATCCAGAAGTCTACCTGGCAAGAGAAAACACACCAAAACACGAGCACACTGAAAACTCTCCACAGCCAGACCTGCACTAGAAGCACTCTGTGAACAAGTAGCACAACCAACAGCAGCAACAAGGGTTTTCCCATTGGAAGCCCTGCACCGGTCTGACCGGTCCTCTGCACCGGTCTGACCGGTCTGGCTCAAGAACCCCCAACTGCAAGAACTCGATCTCCAAAGGCCAAAACTGCACGAGACTGAAACAGCAGCAAGCCAAGATCCCAACCAACACTCTGGAGAAGAACTCCCCAAGAACAAGCCACAATAGGCTTCACCAGTCTGACCGATACAGGGCTCCGGTCTGACCGGTCCCACCTAGGCTGCTCGGGATGAACTCCACCCGCGAGTCAACTACCTCCTTTCGATGCCTCTATCTCCTGATTCGCTCCACGGATTGAAGTAAAACTTTGGGGATAGGTGTATCACCTCATGGACAAGCCATGCCTAAGATATCGGCCCCAAAGATCCACTAAATCAAGAGGAATGGAAAGATGAACACCAAGAACACCTTTTCCGGAACACAAAGAAAACCCCAAATTTGAGCACACAAACCCACGGATTTAGAGGGGGGTGACCATGAAAAGAACAAGAAGGGGCTCATGTATGCATCCCACAACAAATCCGCAATGGGGAGGCCTCAAATCAACCACAAGAAAATCGCCAAGAAAAGGTTCCGAAAATCCACAAAAAGGAAAACGGGAATCACCACCACAAAAGCTAGAGGAACCACGCCGAACCTTCTATACGTCAAAGGAAAGATTAATACAAGGTCTAGCTTGCCTCCCTAGCATCCATCCCTCTATAAATATCTCACCATGAAGCTCTGAAGCTAGTCCTAGAGAAAATAGGTAGCTAAAAAGAGAAAATGCAAACAACAAATGAAAACCCTATAGCCCAAGAGGTGGCTGCCACAACCCTTCCACCAAGTTTATATATGAGGTCTTCCGGTGGGTGGAAATGACTAGAATGCCCTCTAGGCGATACAACCCCTCAAATGGGCAAATTTGGAAACTTGACAGCCTTTCCATCGGACAGATGCCCAGCAACCGCACCTCGCGTAGCCTCGACACCAAGCCTGCGATCCTGACGCATGTCCTCTGCTTTGAGACACCTGGCGCTCCTCGGCCTCCACCGGTCAGACTGGTGCTCACCACCGATCAGACCGGTGCAGCACACCGGTCAGATCGATCCCGTGCAGACTCGAGTCGCCAACCACTCGAACTTGGCTTTGTGGATCAACCAAGGAACCCAGTGGTTTTTGTGGTGAATGACTGCAAACCCTGCGAGCTTGGTGCAGCCTCCACGCCGAGCTCCTCGACTTGGCCGCCACGTCCGCTCCGGCTCGATGTTGGTTTTCAGATCAACCAACGAACCCGCTATCATCTGACTTCGACTTGCTCTTCTCGCACCATGTGACTCGCACTTGATCCCGTCTGGCCACCAGGTCCCTCGAACCAAACCTACTTGTCCCTGCACTCCTCGGAGGCCCCGCAAGGCTAGGACCATTCGCACTTGTTCTTCACCTGCACCAACACAAATCAAGCCGCAACCTACATCCACAAGATAGAGCACAACGTCAGTCCACACAACATTGTCAATCACTCATCACTAAGGAGTGGCCAACCACTAGCCATCGGACACTTTAGTCCTCAATCTCCCCCTTGATGAGTGCATTGACAACACACCACATAATCAATACATAAAGAAAAGTAAAAAGAAAAGACAAACGAAAACCTCCAAACAAGTGATCCAAAAACCAAACAACACAAATCCTGATCACTTGCACTCCAAAGTCTCGGTCCCCTAAGGCAAGGTTCAACAGCTCAACACAACCAAGACAAAAACCACCAAAGCTCACAAAGAGCAAAGAAAAGCTCGCACGGAGCAAACCAATGGAAGCAAGAACTCAGACGACACAAGGAGCTCCCCCTGAGCAAATGCAACTCCCCCTGAACCAAACCATGCAACTTCTTCACTTACCTAGAGCAACCGAGCTCTCAGCTCACAACGGTCAGACCGGTCCAGGCACCGGTCAGACCGATGACCATTCCTGCAACACAACTGGTTAGACCGGTCAGACCGGTGCCCACACCGATCAGACCGATGACCATCTGGGAAAAAACACATGCTCAATTTTCGTCTAAAACACCACCAAAACTCCCTCAATGTATGCAGCAAGCTATTCCATGCCCAAACTTCTCCCCCTTGTTCACAATGCATGAATCAAGGCATTTCAACAAAAATTTCATCTCTAGGCTTCTCAAATGGACATAGAGCCATAAAATGTGCTAGGAACAAGCCAATGGACTACTTATAGTTGACAAATGTTCAAAATAGCATAGCCATCAAGAATGTTCAGTTGCATACACACAAATTCAGGCCATGGTAAAAATTAGCATTTTTGCGAAAAATTTCCCTCTCATGAGCTAAAGACATAAACATGAGCAAAGCCTACCAAAGTGGATCTAGATCACACATTCTTCATGCTAGGTCACATATCCTCATCACAAGATCATTACAAACACCCATAAGCATCTCATGTCATGTTAAAGACACCGAGCCATGTGTCTGCTTCTTAAAATGAGACTTCTCATGGTAGACATCATGCAATGGTTTAGCACCATATAAAATCAATTTTAAAGCATTTATGACATGGAACAAGTGAGAGCATAACTTCAAGCACAAGCATTTCATTCCAATTTCATTTTTCATATTTAAGCAAAAAATGGTACATGAAGTGCCTTTGCGGCAAAAAGAAGCTTATGCTCCCCCACAAGGTAACACATGGGCTAAACATTCATAATGACAAATGGGTCTTTGACCCCAAGTGAAAAGCACATGATATCCAACCATGCATTAAGCATGATATAAACCATCAAAGCACACTAAGATCATGCAAAGCCTTAAACTCACAAGAGAGAGCCTATCTAGCATTTTTGACAGAAGTAAGCTATCTCATCATGAATATACAACAAAACTATCAAGACAATAGATTATCATCCCAAATATCAATCAAGCACATCCACAAGCTCAAACATAGCATACCATAGGGATCAATGTACATAGGAGAAGCCATTCCTAACCAATGCATATGATACAAATGCAATGCAAAGCATATCTTACAAAAGATGCAAAGCTATACATCAAGATACAAAGATGGCTACCCTATGAATTTAAACATGCATGCTATACATCAAAGTAAACATGTATGATACATATGCTACAAAGTGAGCTCCCAAAGACCAACTCAAAAAGGACAACACACACCAAGCTCTCCCCATAAACGAGAAAAGGTAGCTTGATCAAGTGATTTTGTGAATATATCAGCTTTTTGGTCTTGGGTAGGTACATGGCTCAACACTATGGTTCCCTTTTCAACATTATCCCTCAGAAAATGGTACCTCACTTCGATGTGTTTTGTTCTGGAATGGAGCACTGTGTTTTTGGCAATGCTTATGGCACTGGTGCTATCACAAAGAAGTGGGACTTGAGTGCACTTCTCACCAAAGTCTCTCATGGTATAGGAAATCCAAAGCAGCTGGGAACAACAACTAGTGGCTGCAACATACTCGACTTCTGTGGTAGACTGAGCTACACTCGACTATTTACAGGAAGACCAAGAGACCAAAGATGAACCAAGAAACTTAAAAGAACCAGAGGGAGACTTGCGCTCCACACGACACCCAGCAAAGTCAGCATCAGAAAATCCATGAAGTGTGAGTGTCGAGGAGGCAGAATACCAAAGACCAAACTCAGGAGCGTACTGTAAATACCTGAAAATCCTCTTGACAGCCTACCGATGTGAAGTCCTCGGGGAAGCCTGAAAATGAGCGCACAGACAGACACTGAAATGTATGTCCGGCCTCGTTCTGGTCAAGTAGAGGAGGGAGTCGATCATGCTCCGGTACTCCTTCTGGTCGATTGGTTCACCATCCTCGTCCGCATCCAAAGCTGTAGTCGTACTCATTTGTGTTGACATGGGCTTCGCATCTCTCATGTTGAACTTCCTCAACATGTCCTTGGTGTACTTGCGCTGGTGCACGAAGGTCCCGTCCTTGACTTGCTTGATCTGGAGCCCTAGGAAAAACTGCAGCTCGCCCATCATAGACATCTCAAATTCCCTGCTCATGTCATCTGCAAACTTGGCAACAAGATCGAGCCGCCAAAGATTATGTCATCCACGTAAATATGTACAATCAACAAGTCAATTCCATGCTTAAGGAGAAACAGGGTCTTATCAACTGTGCCCATCACAAACCCCTTACTCAGCAAAAACCCTCTCAACCTACCATACCAAGCCCTCGGTGCCTGTTTCAACCCATAAGGACCTCTCTAAAGTTTGTATACACGGTGTGGGTATTCTCACTCTCAAACCCCGGTGGTTGCTTTACATACACTTCTTCCCCTATCACCCCATTCAAGAATGCACTCTTCACGTCCATCTGGAACAACTTGAACCCTTTAGCCATGGCAAAGGCTAGAAGGATTCGAATCGCCTCCAAATGGGCCACAGGAGCAAATGTCTCCTCATAATCTATACCCTCTTTCTGGTTGAATCCCTGAGCCACCAACCTCGGCTTGTTTCTCACAACCATCCCATTCTCACCTTGTTCTTCCACACCCACTTGGTACCTATAGGAAGGCAATTTGGTGGTGGAACAACTAACACCCAGACTTGGTTTCTCTCAAAGTTCTCCAACTCCTCATGCATGGAATTCACCCAGTTTACATCAGAAAGTGGGTGTCCAATATCCTTGGCCTCGAAAGAGGCAACAAATGCAGAGTGAGCAAATTGAGAAGTATTTCGTGACCTCGACCGTGTAGTTCTCTTGTTCATGTCACCTATGATCTTCGAAGGAGGGTGATCCACTTCTACACGCCTAGGAGCCTCTCGCTTGGAGACTACCTCCCCCTCCACAGCAGCTTCCACCCTTGCTTGTGGTACATGTTGATGCGTCGTAGTCGAAATAGAAGGACCGCTATCAACTGTAGTTGATGTCGTGGTAGTAGTATGTACACGATCCGCAGCAGGTACACGATCCTCGCAATCACCATCACCATCTTCTTCTTCCTCCTCAAAGAGCGTCTCGGCCATCTCCTCATCACCTGCACAATCAAAGCCAAGAGAGCTACATGGCACTGTCTCGTCTAAGGTCACCTTGCAAGTCTCCATGATTTTGTTAGTGTTGACGGTCGATTTCCGTCAACCAAGAGCACTTGTTACACTTTGGTTTGAGTTTTGAATTATAATTAACCCGCCACTAGGCATACTAATGATGTAACAAGTTCACACTTGCATGTGGTTTTTGGAGTATGTTGTTTACATAGGATTTAAGCACTTAAAGGAGCACTTCTGGGTGAAGTTCATCAAGCACTTTATTAGAAGATAATGAAGCCTGACACAAGTCAAGACTCGAAGTGAACATGACTCCAAATGGCCCAAGGACCAAGATAAAATGATGAAATATTCCCGAGGACCAAGACAAAAGACCGAAAGTTCATGCGACAAGACAGCTTATCTTGATCGCAGGGATAATGACGTCTAAAGCCCACATGCGAAGGTGCAAAATGTCAAAATTACAAAAAAAGCCGCGTGGAGGATGGCGGGCCTAAAGTGGGCCAGAGGACCCAGGCCCTTGAGATTTGGAGATTCGCCCATTAGATCAAACCAACTCGAAAGATATTCGCGCAGCCCAGAACAGCATGATCTTTCCGTGCAGATTCAGAGACTTAAACGGCCTCTAATGGAAAAAGTTTGAATACCAAAGTTGTGAGCCTTGTTGAGAGCTTTGATTTGAACATATGGAAAGCCAAATTCGGATCAAGGAGCTAGGAGATATGACCCCCGAAATGCCTGCTACGCAGACAAGTCCGAAATCAGACAGATTATCTTCCAAAGCCATTTTGGGGATCTTATCTTCGTTTCCAAAGAAAGCAATAAGTACCAAAGTTGGAGATAATTTCGTGGCACACAATCTAAACACTGAATTTGCATTATTTGGAGTCAGGACGTGGGAGATATGACGTCGGCAAGGAAGGACTGCGAATCAGGAAAATCAGGACGAGACTAATTTTTTTGGAAACCAAGTTAGCTTCTCTCCCAAGGAGGATCTCGTGCAAGGCAAGGTGGAGCACGTCCCAAGGCTCCCCAAGGGTATAAATACAACCCCCTAGGTGCCCAGGGGAAGGAAATTGATCGATCCATTCATCAGAGAGCCGCCGAATCGAAAGAG
Source organism: Cenchrus fungigraminus (assembly GCA_036936925.1). Classification (NCBI taxonomy): domain Eukaryota; kingdom Viridiplantae; phylum Streptophyta; class Magnoliopsida; order Poales; family Poaceae; genus Cenchrus; species Cenchrus fungigraminus. Next base: position 29,561,597 of record CM072775.1, read on the forward strand.
ACACACCGAAGGAAGCCGACGACCGCCGCAAGTCTTCGAGTCGCCTAAGAGATGGCCTAGGCCATACCCGAATTCAATGGCACATGGAAACGCTCCCCCGTGTCATCCTTCCTGGGTGACTCAGGGGCACCCCGCGCGTTGCCGCCCACCCCCTCCCGCGGGCTCTGCCGGCCGCCGTCGTCGCCGCCAGCGTGCGTGCGACGGCGGCGGCCGCCCTCTCCCCACTCTCTCCTCTTCCCCTCCCCCCTCCCTTCCTCCTCCCTCTCCCACACCACCGCAGGTCGCCCTGGTGCCGTCGGCCGCCATCCTTCTTCCTCGGCGGCCGGGCTGCCTCGCCGGCGCCGCCCCGGTCTCGGCTGGCTGGCGCCACTCCCCTCCCCCTCCTCCTCCTCCTCTTTCCCTCTCCCCCATCGGCCCCTCTCCACCAGCCCTAGATCTGGTTCTAGGGTGGGGCCTGCTGCCGTCGTGCTGTGCTCCGGCGCTCCCCTTCCACCAGGGCGGCGCCCGGGGCTCGGCCGCATGCGTGCGCGCGGGGCCCGCCGCCGCCGCCGTCTGCCTCGTCGACCTCCCCGACCCGCGCCTCGTCGCCGAGCTCGCCGCCTTCGTGGCCGCCCCCATCCGTCAAGCTCGCCGGGTGGGCCACGTGGTGGCGCCAAGGCGCCCCTGGCGCGCGCGCCCTCCGTTGGCCTGGAGGTCCGGCCTCCCGTCGCTCGCTCCGGCCGCCCCCCAGTGCGAGGCCTTCCCTGGCGCGGGTCCGGCTGGGACGAGGTGAGGGGGCCCTTGTGCACACAGACGGCTGCGCTGCGCCGTGGCCAGGCCGTGGCCGGCTGCGGCGAGACCGGGGCCTGCGGCGGCCAAGCCGTGGTCGGCTGCGGCCTGGCCGTGGCCAGTGGCGTCCTAGCACGCTTCACCGTCGCCGCGGCACGCGTTGCGCCGTCCCGGTCCCAACGCACCCCCGACACCATGACACCCCCTGCGGCGCCCCCTGTATCCGCCTCCCCCGTGCCGTCTGCGCACGCCGGCGACCCTCCTCAAAGTCGACGGTGCGCGGCGGGCTGGGCGCCGGCTCGCCAAGCTTCTGACTTTGCGGTGTCTCCTCTGCCGGATTGGCCCGCCTATGTGACTCCTCCGTTCCGGCCTCCTCGGCGGCCTCGGCTCCTCCTCGCCATCGTCGGCCGTCTGCGCCCCTTCCTGCCGACCTCGTTGACCGTGCCTGTAGATTGTTCCACGCCGTCGCCTGTGGCCCCTCCCGGGCGGTCGGCTCCCCCCTGCCGGCGTCCATCTCTAGGCTGACGGCCGCCGTCCCTCCCCCCGTGCCGACAGCCGTTGTGCCCCCCCTTCTGCTGGTGGCCGATGCCCTTCCTCCCGCCGACGGTCACGGCTCCTCCCTCTTCTCGGGGCCCGCAATTTGGCGGTTTGGATCCTTCTTCAAGTTGCAGTTGGTGATTAGGCAGCGAGGTGGCTCGGACGACTACGTTTGATCCCGGGGGAGTTGTTGCCGTCGCCTTGGTTGCGGCGGCTCCCTGCACCTGCACCCGTTCTCCTCTGCCTACGCCGAGGCTTCCTGCTATGTTCTCCACCACCTTGCCTCTCCTTGTTTGCTGTGGCCGGTCGTGGATTGGCATCCGAGGCTGGGGCGAAAGCCTTGTCTAGCTTCTGCTAGGCCGACAATGGTCTTACCCTGCTGGGGGCATTGTCGCGGCCTACATACGCCTTGGTTTGCCAGGTGAAGACCTGGCCTGCCCCTTCGCGGGTAGGCGGATGATGGCGGCGTAATCGTCGCTCCCTTCCTAGAGGCATCGTCTTGCGGAACCTCCAGTTCGGTCCACGCTGCTGCAAGTTGTTTGGCAGGCGGTGATGTGCGGGTCTCCTCGGTGTTTGTCTGTGCAGGACCAGGGTTGTCCTTGGGGGCCTCTCCGTTGTACCCTTCTCTGCTTCCTAGTGGTAATCTAGCTTGGGTGGGTGGTGTGGGATCTCTTTTCTTTTCCTCTGTTTGTTTTAGGCATTACCTTGTTGTTCCATCGCTCTTTGGGGGTTCTCCTATTATGGCGTGTTGTAAAACTCTCTCTTCTCTTAATGAAAAACGTGCTTTGCACATCTTAAAAAAAAGATGGCCTAGGCCATGCCCTAGCCACCATGGTTGGCCCTGCGTGGTGAAGCCATGGTGGAGTTCCAGAGCCATGCCTTGAATTCATCAAGGCAATTGTACACTCAACATTCGATGGTGATATAAACCATATCTTCTCCTTACTTTGATCTACTTCGATACATGCTTATTCATATGTCTAGCTAGCATATGCCCTTAGTAGCAATAGACGTAAACATGGTGGTTAATCTATATATTGCGGATACATCGTAGTAGTGCACGGACGCATAGTCGTTCGGTTGTGTTTACCTTCGCGTAGTGACAGTATGAGGGAAGGGAAAGCGTCGAGCAAACATGTAAGGGTTTACTCCTTATCTTAGCATGAGATTAGATTGGTTTCTCATCTTGGCCGGAGCTACAATTAGAAGACGGTAGGCTAGGGTTACCTTGGGTCGTGCAGCCTTATGGCTAAGTGAATGCGATCCATACATCCTCTCGCGTTTGTATGTTAATTCTTTATGCAATCAACGCTTAATGTTAGGTTAGTTCGATAAATTAGATGGAGAACCCTAGGAGTTTGCTTCCGATCATTCATTTGACAAACCTTGGGGGGATACTCTGAGGGAAGAGTTACAACCGACCTGTGTGCTTGCGGATCAAAAGTTGGTACGGTTTTTGACCGTCAACAACAAGCTTTTCTGGCGCCGTTGCCGGGGATCGGCAACTCGAACCCTAGGGCGATCTATCTTTCTTTTGGACTAACCCTAATTTTATTATTGCATATATCCTACTTTTCTTGTTTGTGTCCATGAATGTAGGTAAAATCCTAGACACAAGACGTTCGAGGAAGTTCTCTACATCCGGACTTCAACAAGTCCCAACTCGTTTTGAGATTCACTCCCAACAACTTGAAGATTCACTCTTTAGTGGTAGGTGCTAACTATGTTAGTGGCCCATCATCCGCTATCGAGTCCCAACCAATGAAGACAATAAAGATCAAGATAAACAAGGTATGCCGCTGTGTCAATAAGTTTTTAGACTAATGTTTCTTGGAGAATTGCTTGTTCAAGTAATAGGTGCCAAAGCTACACCTGGAGGCGTGCGAGTTGATCATCGACATCTCGAGTTGAATGCTGCTGTTATGATAATATTTTGGCCAAGATCAGAAGTGTACAACAAGAGAAAATTTGATATTCAGAGGCTCCATCAAGTCTTCTTTCCAACCTATCAAGAATCAATAATTTTGGAGGTCGGTACGAAGAGTTACGAGGAAATCTTTCAACACTACGCGTTCTGAAATCAGCTCGGGATGGAACGTAGTACCGGAGCAAAAAGGGCATAACTCTTTCATCCGGAGTCGGTTTAAGGTGAATGACCACTTGATGGAAAGGTAATTTGATCGAGGATTTAATGGAGCAGAGGTTTGATACATATTCTGCATTGGACGCAGAGGAATTCAGTGGAGAAGTTGCAGAAGCAAACAACAAGGAAAGTGAAGATGACACAAGCGATCGTGTCAAAAGAAATTGGAGGAGCATTCTATACAAAAGACGATGACTTGAAGGTTGACAAGACCGGAGGCAAAAATATTAGAGGAACCATAACATCACCAATCTTCTCCAGGGGGATGCTCAAGAAGTTTCTAATAGAGCGATGCAATCAAGGGACAAACTGCAGAGACCATCGACATGAAGTGTAGAAGCCATCTTCGATCCTATCACTTTGGCTAGAACAATAATATGGAGAAGACACATCATTGCTGTCATGATACTCTCTGATGACGCAATGATGATGACGTTGAAGCCAAAGGATGAGTGACATGATGCTCGAAGGACAACGAGACGAAGATCCCGGATCAATCCAAAAAAAGCCAATGTTCTCGTCAATATTCTGCACCGCCTGAGAAGAAAAGTATGAAATATTTTTGGATGTCTAGAAGCCCCATGAAATTACAATTCCTACGAATCAAGAATCAAGGTAATCGGATGTTCCTACAAGCGGATATGGCCGAATCACCAATGGTTGCACGTCCTGAAATTTCTGGACAGCAATCAAAGCTGAAGTGAAACAGCCATAGCTCCCTCATTTGGACTCTGTTTATGACGAATGAGTACTTGTTGGAAAGATAATTTTATAAACTTTTCAATAGAACTATATTGTGGTATATGTTCTGTTCTTTATACAGGGGGAATCCATGAAGAAGTGGCAGCAACAACATGATGATGACAAGATAAAGGAGATGAGGGTGACAACAACGAAGAGGAGGTCGGGAAGTGCTTTCACCTAGCATACTTAATAAAATTCAGAAGCTTAGAGCAAATAAAGTACACTTGAAGCATTAGCAAAAGGAGACACAAGCAAGCAACATTCGACACATGAAGATTAGAAGCAAGCCACGATGGATTACAAAAGCTTACGTTGAATAACGAGAATGTTTTTTGGGCTCTCGCACAAAGGACCATTGCGTTGCAAGAGCAAAACCAAGATGTGCGTCTGTCCACAAATGAAATAAGGAGTGAGTCCATACAAGTAAACCTTGGCAACATATGGCGCATAGAAGAGTTGGAAAAATTGCAAGAAGATGATATGACAACTACTTAGTGCCACCGTAAGGTTGATTCGGTTTCATCTCCAAGAGACCACTCATGATTGAATAGCTCTGAGGCTAAGGTACACATTAAAATCTCAAGCTACTACTGATTTTGATGATATTATTTTGATACATCTATGCCAATCTAGTAGTATGTTTTAATTATATGTCTTGTTCCAATGAAGATCATGTTGATAGGCTAGAATTTCTTGAGAATGATGAATAGGCTATGTTTGTGCTTGAACCTTGTTAATCCCATGCCTAAATGACCTTTTCCTAATGAAGAGCTCAGTGCTAAGCAAGAAACTTATGCTACATTTAATTCCTCCTTGCTTTGTCAATGCAAAATTAATCGTGATTGGAATTGTGGATGCATATGTTTCGAATCTATTTTGCAAATCTCGATATTGCTTTGCACCTGGTCAAGCTAGTGACCTTAAAAGAGCACACGTCGGGAGAAGCCTGAAGTTCACAAACCATGCTGGACACGAGACTTAAATAAAGTGGAGAGAGGTCGTGCCCAAAGAGTTGCATGCTTGATCGTCACCATCTCCAAACAACGTCGCTGTTCTTGTCAAGTTTTGAGCACATGGTCAGACATGTACAAAAATATAAAAGTAGATATTCAGAAGCTCCATCAAGTCCTTGTTCCAATGCATCCAAAGCCAATGAATTTGAAGACCCGTGCAAGGAGATATGGCAAAAACATTGGGCGCTGCACATGCTGAATTCAGCTCAGGACAGATTGCAATGCGGAAGTAAAACGGGCATAACTCACTCGATCGGGATCGGATTGGAGCAAATAAAGATTCGATAGAAAGAAAATTTCTTGCGCCACACATTGGAACAATTTTTGGTTACATGTTCTGGTCTGGATAGAGAAGAAAAATCTGCATAAGTGAGGCAGCGATGAAGCGTGTGGAGAAGGAAGTGACGATGATGCGAGACGTGATTGGGCAAGTCTTCCATGGAGCGTAGAAGATCATGTCAAGCGTGTGAAGTGAATCCAAGCTGCATGAACACCTTCAAATCTTGCATGAAGAGTCATGGCTTCGCGACAACAAGAAGGTATGTGAGAAAGTCGAGCTCTGTGACTTCAAATGAAGTGCTTGGCGGGAGGCAACCCGTTCTTTTTATTTATTTATATATATACTGATGGTCTATATTGTGCTATTTAATGGAACCCATTAAGTAACATTGTACCATTACTCTAATAAATGCCACAACATCCTGTTGTGTGTTCTAATTGCTATTGAGAGAGCACTTTGTTATTTGATCATAGAAAACTTGTAGACCGTGGCTATTAGTGTTTAGAGTCTTTTTATTTGTGTCTTTTTAGAGAGAAATATGAAATATGGCATCACCCTTTGATTCTAAGCATGTGGCTAATTAATCTAGTCTTAATTTGTTTTTAGACCAACACCATTATCATGTTCATATTTGTTTATTGCATGCATTGCATCTTACCATCACCATTCTTTTTTGCACTCCATACATGTTTTGCACATAGTTGGCTTGGTAGTTCTCTACACTTAATGATGTATGCCTTCATATACATGTTGATGCTTCAATTGGGCATTTTCCTTAGCAATCTTGTGTAAAAGTGGTGTTTAAGCTTGCTTGCGGACCCTCATCATTTAGTTTAATAAGCCTTGCTAACTTCCATAATTGCATTGGTTGGTATATAAGCTTTGCAATGCGTTTGGTTTTTCTTGTGCTATAGAAAATTATTGACCTTGGGATAAACATGGTGTTTTAACCTTGGATAATAAATCTTTATGGCTATGGAGAAATTCAGCCACCTAGTTGTAAGCATGGCGCTTAGAACTAGGTGTAAACATTTTCTTTGTTTATATCACAATCCTCTCATTTGCATTCACGCACCTTACACTTGCATTCATGTACACCCATTAGGTTTTATCATCACTAGAATAATTATGCAACAAGTTAAGAGTTTTAGGGGAGGTTATTGGTTTGTTGGCAATTGCTTCTACTCCCGACCATCACCCCGGGGGTAGTATGTGCGCTAGAATTGTTTTGCAGGCATGATGATGAGCTTTCGCGAAAGGAAAAGAGGATAATTTAAGGATGATAAAAGCGACAAAAGTGAAGATGCATAAAGACAAGCCCCGAACATAGAGAACAAGCTTCATCCTCTCTTTCCTTGCCTAGCACAATGCTAAGCATGGGGGAGGACTCGATGAGAAGAGGTTCACAGTCGCTAGAAGATGCTATTCCTTCTTCCATGTTAAGCACAATGCTTAAGCATGGGGGAGGCTGCGCTACAACTCTTGACAAGCATAAAAAGGATGGTAAATCTTTCCGACACCTTCTCTTTGTCAATCTCTTCCTTATGCTTGTGTTTATACACCTCCAACCATAGACAAGATGAATCCTTTGTATATCTCTCTACATAATAACATGGCTACTAGGAGTACAACCTAGATTTGTTTTTGTCTTCAACAAATAATAATCACCGTTACCTTGTGCTCACCATGATGATATCTTGTATGCTCTCGTTTTGGATATATGATAATCTTTGCCGCTTTGCTCATTCTTGTGCCTGGTTTGTGTATGATTAAGCTAGTGCTCTCATTAAACATTATATGAAAATTTAGTTAATGCTACCCTAATCTTTTGTGGAGGTTATGATAAGTTCGTGGCACACAATCTAGACACCGAATTTGCATTATTTGGAGTTAGGATGTGGGAGATATGACATTGGCAAGGAAGGGCTGCAAATCAGGAAAATTTGTACAAGGCTGCTTTTATGGAAACCAAGTTAGCTTCTCTCCCAAGGAGGATCTCGTGCAAGGCATGGTGGAGCACGCCCCAAGGCTCCCCAAGGGTATAAATACAACCCCCTAGGCGCCCAAGGGAAGGAGATTGATCGATCCATTAATCAGAGAGCCACCGAATCGAAGGAGACACACCGAAGGAAGCCGACGACCGCCGCAAGTCTTCGAGTCGCCTAGGAGATGGCCTAGGCCATGCCCTAGCCGCCATGGTTGGCCCTGTGTGGTGAAGCCATGGTGGAGTTCTGGAGCCATGCATTGAATTCATCAAGGTAATTGTACACTCAACATTCGATGGTGATATAAACCATATCTTCTCCTTACTTTGATCTACTTCGATGCATGCTTATTCATATGTCTAGCTAGCATATGCCCTTAGTAGGAACAGACATAATCATGGTGGTTAATCTATATCTTGCGGATACATCATAGTGGTGCACGGACGCATAGTCGTTCGGTTGTGTTTACCTTCGCGTAGTGACAGTATGAGGGAAGGGAAAGCATAGAGCAAACATGTAAGGTTTTACTCCTTATCTTAGCATGAGATTAGATTGGTTTCTCACCTTGGCCGGAGCTGCAATTAGAAGACAGTAGGCTAGGGTTACCTTGGGTCGTGCAGCCTTATGGCTAAGTGAATGCGATCCATACATCCTCTCGCGTTTGTATGTTAATTCTTTATGCAATCAACGCTTAATGATAGGTTAGTTTGATAAATTAGATGGAGAACCGTAGGAGTTTGCTTCCGATCCTTGTATTGACAAACCTTGGGGGATACTCTGAGGGAAGAGCTACAACCGACCCGTGCACTTGCGGATCAAAAAGTTGGTACGGTTTTTGATCGTCAAGAGTTAGTCTCAAGATTAAGCACCCTATAAGCTCTGTAATGGTTTGCATATCCAAGGAAAGTTGGTACGGTTTTTGATCGTCAACAGTTAGTCTCAAGATTAAGCACCCTATAAGCTCTATAATGGTTTGCATATCCAAGGAAAATACCATCACTAGATCTAGCCTCGAACTTATCAAGCTTTCCCTTCTTGAGAATAAAACACTTGCAACCAAAGACTCAGAAATGACTCACCTTAGGAGATCTAGTATGCATGAGCTCATATCATGTCTTCTTCTTGAACGCTCGAAGGAAGATCTTGTTCGACACATAGCACGTCCTGCTCACCGCCTTAGCCCAATACCTCCTCGGAGTCTTGTGCTCATCGAGCATCGTCCTAGCTATCTCACACAACGTCCGATTCTTCCTTTCCACAACTCCATTTTGAGGGGGCACATAAGGAGTCGAGTACTGATGCTCAAGAGCAAGATCACAGCAAAAGGCATCAAACCGAGAGTTCCTGAACTCAGAGCCATTATCACTACGGATTGCTCGAATAGTGTTCTCATTTTTCAAACTCACGATCAAGTCTCGATCAAAACCGAAAGTCTCACTCTTATCCTCCAAGAAAATCACCCAGGCATAGCGAGAATAGTCGTCCACCACAACCAGGACATACCACTTCCCACCCACCAAGCAAACTCGAGCTGGCCCAACAAGGTCTATATGCAACAGCTCAGTCGAACACTCTGTCATGACAGCAGTCAGGGGTGGATGAGAAGAAGCGACCATCTTACCATGCCTACAAGGCGCACAAACCAACTCCTTCTCAAACATCAACCTCGGCAATCCTCGTACCAAATCGAGACCACTCAAGTGGTGAGAAACCAAGTTGATATGTGCCTTGGTTTGTATATGATGAGTGATTGACCGGATGTTTTGAGGCTTTGTGTTGAGTGTGTTTTGTCGGGCTGTGTATCTTTCTATGTTTATGTGGTGTGTTGTCAATGCACTCGTGAGGAGTGGTTGACAATGTTGTGTGGACTAACTCTTGGCCCAGTATTGCAGGTGCAGGTTGCAGCTTGGTTTGCATTGGTGCAGGTGAAGAACAATCATGAAAGGTCTATGTCTGTGTGACCTCCGAGGAGTGGAGAGACAAGGAGGCTTAGTTCGAGGGACCCGGTGGTCGACGGGATCAAGTGCGGGCCTTATGGTGGCAAGAACAGCAAGACGAAGTCATGGACATGGAGCCAGTGCAAGGAAGCAGCTAATGATCGAAGCTTGCACGCGGGGTTTGTTGGTTTGGCCACAAAACCAACACCGAGCCGGTGCAAGGTAGCGGCTAACGACTGAAGCTTGTACGCGGGGTTTGGTGGTTTGGCCACAAAAGCACCAGGAGGATGGTTTCTCAGTTTGGGCCTCAAAACAGAGCCCGAGGGCCCGGCGTGACGGAGACGGTATCCGGGTGCGTCGGGAAGCTTCGAAGCGGGCGACACGTGGCATGATCGAGGTGCTTGCGTCAGGAGGACATGAAGGCCCGATAGATGCGCGGCCGTCCGATGAAGAACTTCATGTGTTGACCAAAATGCCCCTGTGAGGGCTTGTGTTGTATCTCCTAGTGTAGGGGCACATCGGTCTTTTTCGGAGGGCCTATATATAGGAGGAGGGTGCTTAAATTTCTGCTAACTCTTTGGCTAGTGGTGGGAGTGCTCTTTCATGTTGGGGCGCTCCTGGGAGAGAAGGTGAGAGGAGTGAGTGGCTCTTTGTTTGGAGCTTTTTGCCATCTAAGACTTGCAATTCTTGGAGTGGCTTGTAATCGACCTGGAGAAAAGATTCATAGTGAAGTTTTCCTCTCAATCTTGTGCCAAATTCTTTGCTCTCGGCGGATTTATTCTATCTCCTTCCCTATTCCCGAGTTGCTTTTCTTTGCATTTTGGGAGCTTTTCGGTTCAATCCTTGTGTGTCGATTTCTAGGCCGTTTCCTTCCGGATTTCTTTGAGGGGATCATGGGTGGATGTCTTGTGCATCTTTGTGCATGATCTTGACCCCTCAAACTCCGGGAATCGCCCTCGATTTGAAGCTGTTCGGATGAACCCTAGTTCTTGGTGTTCTTGGCTAAGATTTGTGATTCCTAGTGATTGAGTGGGTTTGTAGCCATGAAATTTTGGGAATAGCTTCTCCTAGAGGCACTACTACTTGTCCTAAAATTTGTCTTCAATCCACTGAGCTGTTTGGGAGATCCATCAATCGAAAGTTTGGAGTTGACCCGCAGGCAATTTTCTAGGCTACCCCGGATGACCCGGACACAAATGGCCGGATGATCCGAGGTACAGTTGAATTTTGTGTTCCTCTTGCTTCCGATTTAGATCTGGAGTGATGTCTTGAAATTTTTGAGGAGATCTTTTGGGAAAATCTTCTTTGTGTTGCTACAAAGCCTCGGTTAATTTTTTGTGATTTCAGGAGCTCGTTTGGTTGGGTTTCGGATTTTTCTTCGATCGTCAGCGTGTTGTTTTCTGGGCCACCCCGGATGATCCGACCAAAAGTAGCCGGGTCACCAGGTGCAGCCCTGTTGGTTGTTGGTTGATCTAGAGCAAAGGGCCGGGTGACCCGGTACGGCTCTGTTAGCCCGCGGGTGACCCGGACAGAAGTGGCCGGATGACCCGGTAGTGCTCTGGTGACCTTGTTTGCTTCTGTGGTGCCTCCGTGCCGTTCAAGATTTGTTCATAAGGTCTCAAGAGAGGTTTCTAGTTGCTTCCACTTGTTAGTGCGGGACTCTCGCAGTTGGAATTGGGATATAGGCCGAGTTCTTTGAGAAGAAGAATTTTTATCGGCTCTCATTCACTCCCCCCTCTCTGGTTGCCTAATCGGTCCTTCAATTGGTATCAGAGCTGGTTGCGGATTTGTGTGACTCAAACAAGTCTAGGATCCATAGGGCAACAGAGAAAAGGGTGCTTTTGCTTGCGGATTTGGTTTGCGTGTTTTGAGCTTGATTTTGGCTAATCCTAACCAGTGCTTTGAGTTATGGCACCAAGCTCTTCCACTTGTGTGTCCTTGCCTTCTGAGATTGGTGTGTAGGAGAGTGCTTCAGGAGATGACCGCATGTGGAGGAGAAAGTGCAAGGAGTTGGAGAACGACAAGGAGGTGTCGGCGTTGATCCGACTTTTGGTGGCTCAAGATGATGATCTCCAAGACAAGCTCATGAAGAGAAGCAAGGTCAAGCTCACCCAAGGTATCATTAGCTTGTTCACCCGCCTTTGTGCCTATGGTGAGATGAATGTTGAGTTAAAGAACTCTCCTTTTCCATGCAGGTCTTGTGATGCTTTGCTTGTTGAAAATAAGATTGTTAGGGGAGAAACTCTTGAGTTTCCTAATGATGTTAGTACCTTGCTTAGGAAGAATGAAGAGTTGAATTCTTCTTTTGCTTGCTTGATAGATGAAATTAACTTGTTGAAGTCCAATGCTTCTATGCCTTGCAATTCCTGTGTTGCTTTGAATATTGATCTTGATGTGGCTAGAAGTAAGATTGCTTTGTTGGAGACAAGTGCTTCCTTACCATCTGTTTCTTGTGAGTCTTTGCATGCTGAAAATAATGAACTAAAATTGACTCACACCACATGTGTAGATGAACATGAGCATGCTAGGGCTGAAATTTGTGATATGAAATCCATGCCTTGTAGCAAGTGCTCTTTGTTGTGTGTAGATGATGCTTGTCATACTTCTTGTGATGATGATGATGCTTTGGTTGATGTAAATGATGATACTTGGTCATGTGGTCTCATTTGCACTTCATGCATTGATTTGGAAAGTGAAGTATTGGCTTTGAAGAAAATGCGCGATGATATGAGCACCAAGTTGGTTGTGCATGATGAGATGAGTGCCAAGCTTGAGAAAGAGAATGAACTCTTGCGTACCACATATGCTAGATGCATTGAGGCAGAAATTGAGAATTTGAGAAATATGACATGTGGTGCTTGTGAGCACCTCAAATTTGAAAATGAGGTTTTGCGCACAAGGTGGAAGAGTCTTTGTGCCAAGGGTTTGGATTCTCGAATTTCTTGTCACTCCGATGTTGATGTTTTTAAAATTGCTTCTTCTCAACCGGAGATGACTTCTTCTCTTGAGAGTGAGTCTTTGGATGGTGGCAGGTGTGGTGGTGCTTTGGATAGATCTTTCATAGCTACTCCTAAGCTTGTTGCTTCTTCCGGTATTGCCCAGGATGTGTCAGATGGCAAAGGTGCTTCTCACTTTTTTGGAACTCATGCTCCCAAACCGAAGTTCCAATGCACCTTTTGCAAGAAGGATGCGCACTGTTGGCGTTTCTTAATGTCACCACTAGTTGTACACCTAGAGGGAGCGTATAAGAACAACCGGGTATACCGCAAGTGCACGGAAATACCGCTGTAGCACTTCCCCAAGGAAGGAGAGTATTCCAAGGGTATCGAATCCAAGGAACAATGTGCACTATCTTCTACTTCTAGTATAGATGATCCAAGGACACAACACTGATTGATAGGATAGGTAGAAAGGATCTGCCTCAACCGAGCGCAGAGTCTAGTTACGGTCTCTTAGGTATAGCACTCACTTCGGGCACCAAGCACAAGGCCAATTTGTTGGCTCGAGCCCAACTCGGTACGCGACGTAGAGTGTTGACAAAGGGTCCAACAGGCTGTCACCACTGTGGCCTACCTCTACGCTGCGATCGTACGTGGTCTTTGAAGGGTAGCTTATGGTCCAGACACCTCGTCTATACCACTTACTATTCCTACGAATCCGCGAGGGAGATACTGGCACTAGCTCAAGGTATGCTCTATCACTCATGCAAGATCATGAATGCACTTTGATCTAACTAGAGACATGCAGGAGCTTCACTTTACTCTAATAGACAAGCTGGCAAACTAGATGCAAACTTATGATCTAAGTCTGCTGGATTGAAAGGGTTGTGTTCGAAGAACACAAGCCTCTAAACCAAGAACAAACGAAGAACACAAGAACAAAGCAACTAAGCATGCATACGACTTTAGTCTAAATAGGAAATATCGAAATACTCACTTTAGTCTAGTTGAAGAACAAAGGCACCGCTGAGGATCGTTCTTGAGGAAGATGTCATGAATCATGACATGGCCTCAAGCCTCCCACCTCACTTCCTAGCACTAATCCTATACAAAGAGCTCTCCTCTCCTAAAGAGAGAGGCTCCAAGCCAAAATGAAGAGGAGGAGGAGAAGTGTGTGTTCCCAAATGGATCTTTGATCCCAAGTCAAAAGAATCATGCTTCCCAACACAAATTAAGCATGACCAAACCACATGAGCACACTAAGATCATGAAAAGACCTCTACTCACAAGAGAGCATCCAAACTAGCATTTTTCAAAATCTAGCCATGCCACATGAGTATATAACAAAACCACCAATAGCTTAGTTATCCATTACCATTTCCTAACTTACTCACTCAAAAGCTCAATCATAACTCTTCATATTGTTCAATGTATATAGGAGAAGCTTTTCCTACCAAAATGTATATGGTACAATTGCAACTATGTACGATACAAAGATGCAATGCAAAATGCACAAACATGAAAGATACAATATGATACATAAATCACAAAGAGCTCCCAAAACCCAACTCAAGACACACAACACACCCCAAGTTCCCCTCGCAAATGAGCAAAAGAAGCTTGGTCAAGTGGCTTGGTAAAGATGTCGGCTAGCTGGTTTTGGGTAGGAACATGTATCAGGGTGATCTTTCCTTTCTCCAATCTATCAGGAAATGATATCTCACTTCTATATGTTTTGTTTTGGAGTGAAGGACTGGGTTCTTTGCAACACTTATGGCATTAGTGTTGTCACAATACAAGAGAACATGGGTGCACTCCTCACCAAATTCACTCATGGTATAGGTAATCCAAAAAAGCTGTGAGCAGCAACTAGCAGCAGCTACGTACTTAGCCTTGTTAGTGGACTGGGCTACACCGAATGGTTTGCAAGAAGACCAAGGCATCAAAGATGAACCCAAAAACATGCACATTACTGACGTTGATTTGCGATCCAAATGACAACCAGCAAAGTCAGCATCCAAAAAACCATGCAAGTTCAATGTCGAAGAAGCAGAGTACCAAAGCCTAAATTCAGGACTGTATTGCAAGTACCTGAAGATCCTTTTCACAGCTTGCCGATGAGACATTCTTGGTGAAGCTTGAAAATGAGCGCACAGACACACACTGAGTTGTATGACCGGCCTCGTAGCCATCAGGTAGAGGAGGGAGCCGATCATGCTCCAGTACTCCTTCTGGTCCATGGGCTCTCCATCGACATCTACGTCCAGGGTTGTCGTGGTACTCATGGGTGTCGTCATGGGCTTCGATCATTCATCTTGAATTTCTTCAACAGGTCCTTGGTGTACTTGCCTTGGTGCACGAACGTCCCGTCCTGCCTTTGCTTGATCCGAAGCCTGAGGAAGTACTGCAGCTCACCCATCATCGATACTCGAATTCCCTCCTCATATCCTCTGCAAACTTGGCAACAAGATCATGAGACGAGCCACTGAAGACAATATCGTCCACATAAATCTGAACGATCAAGATATCATCGCCATGTCTAAGCAGAAAGAGAGTTTGATCAACTATCCCCATCACAAACCCTTTGCTAAACAAGAACCCCCTCAACCTACCATACCATGCCCTGATAGCTTGTTTTAGGCCATATAGTACTTTCTGGAGTTTGTACACTCAGTGGGGATACCTCTCACTCTCAAACCCAGGTGGTTGCCTCACATACACTTCTTCCTCTATCACCCCATTCAAGAAGGCACTCTTCACATCTATTTGGTACAATTTGAACCCTTTAGCAACAACAAATGCTAGAAGGATCTGAATTTCCTCCAAACGAGCCACAGGAGCAAATGTCTCATCATAATCTATCCCCTCTTTCTGGCTATACCCCTGAGGAACCAATCTAGCCTTGTTTCTCACAACCTCCCCATTCTCACCCTCTTTGTTCTTCCACACCCGTTTTGTCCCAATAGGATGGCAGTTTGGTGGAGCTCCAACAGGATCCCAAATATGGTTTCTCTCTAAGTTTTCTAACTCCTCATGCATAGTGTTGACCCGATCAGAATCAGAAAGAGCATGTCCAATATCCTTGGGCTCAAAGGTAGCAACAAAAGTAGAGTGAGCAAAGTGAGAATTGTTTCGTGACCTCGACCTTGTAGTGTGTTCATGGAGATCACCTATGATCCTGGAGGGTGGATGATCAGCTTGTACTCGCTTTGATGCCTCTAGCCTAGACACAACCTCCTCCTCAGCAGTAGCTTCCACTCGACCTTGATGCGTCATCGCAGGTGTAGGAGACGAACCATCAAGAACTGTAGTCGTTGTAGTGGAAGTAGAGGGTACTTAGGCTGCCTCAGGACCACCATCATCATCACAACCTTCTTCATCCTCCAGCTCAAAGATCGACTCGCCAAGTTCATCATCACCTGCACATTCAAAGACAACCGAGCTACGTGGCTCTGTCTCGTCGAAGGTCACTTCACAAGTCTCCATAATTTGGTTAGTCTCAAGATTAAGCACGCGATATGCTCGAGAATGAGTAGCATAACCAAAGAAAACACCATCAAAACAACAAGCCTAAAACTTATACACCTTCCTCCCCTTCTTCAAAATGAAGCACTTGCAACCAAAGACTCAAAAGTGACTTACTTTGGGAGCATGACCATGCATGATCTCATAGTGAGTCTTTTTCTTGAAAGCTCAAAGGAAGATTCGATTCGAAACATAGCACGCGGTATTCACCACCTCTGCCCAATATTGCCTAGGAGTCTTATGCTCATCGAGCATCATCCTGGCCATTTCACAAAGTGTCCGATTCTTCATTTCCACATCACCATTTTGATGGGGGTATAAGGTGTAGAAAATTGATGTTCATGACCAAGATGACAACAAAAGGTTTCAAACCGAGAGTTTTTAAATTCCGCGCGATTATCACGACGAATAGCTCTAATGGTATCACCATATCTCTCGTTCTTCAACCTCAAGATCAGATCTCGAACAAAACCAAATGTTTCACCCTTATCCTCCAAGAAGAACACCCAGGCATAGCTGAGGACCGGAGTGTCTGACGGCCGCTGGATGGCCACTCTTTAGTGATGAGTGATTGACAATGTTGTTTGGACTGATGTTGTACTTTGTCTTGTGGATGTAGGCTGTGGCTTGATTTGTGTTGGTGTAGATGAAGAACAAGCGTGAAAGGTCTTAGCCTTGCGGGGCCTCCGAAGAACTAAAGGGACAAGTAGGCTTGGTTCGATGGACCCGGTGGCCAGACGGGATCAAGTGTGAGTCACATGGTGCAAGAAGAGCAAGTCGAAGTCGGATAGAGGGTTCGTTGGTTTATCCGAAAGCCAACATCGAGCCAGAGCGGACGTGGCGGCCAAGTCGAGGAGCTCGGCGTGGAGGCTGCACCAAGCTCGCAGGGTTTGCAGTGGTTCACCACAAAACCACTGGGTTCCTTGGTTGATCCTCAAAGCCAAGTCCCAGTGGTCGGCGGCTCATGACTGCACTGGGCTGGTCTGACTGGTGGCGACCATGGAGCGTCGGGTGACTCGAAGTGGAGGACACGCGTCGGGATCGCGGGCTTGGCGTCGAGGCTACATGAGGTGCGGTTGCTGGGTGTCCGTCCGATGGAAAAGCTGACAAGTTTCCTAATTTGGCCTTTAAGGGGTTGTATCACCTAAGGGCATATTAGTCATTTTCCCCCACCGGAGGACCTCATATATAAACTAGGTGGAAGGGTTGTGGCAGCCATCTCTTGGGCTTTAGGGTTTTCATTTGCTCTTAGCATTTTCTCTTTTTAGCTACCTATTTTCTCTAGGACTAGCTTGAGAGCTTCATGGTGGGATCTTTAGAGAGGGTTGGATGCTAGAGAGGCAAGCTAGACCTTGTATGAATCTTTCCTTTGATGTGTACAAGGTTCGGTGTGGTGTTGCAGTGGCTTTGCTCGGGGAGTTCTTCACTAGGGTGTTGGTTGTTCTCGTGGCTTGCTGTTGTTTCAATCCCGTACAGTTTTCGCCCCTGCAGAGAGCGAGTTCTTGGTGTTTGGGGGTTTCTGAGCCGGACCGGTCTGACCGGTGCAGGGCTTCCAGTGGAGACTCTGCCGTTTCTTGGTTGGTTCTTGCTACTTGCTCACAGAGTGCTTTTGGTGAAAGTTTGGCTGTAGTGTCTTTCAGTGTGCTAGAGTTTTGGTGTGGTTTTCTCTAGCCTGGCAGGTTTCTAAATTTCTCCTTGTTGATCCACATCCTAGAATTTCTATCTAGGCTTGCTGGACAAGTTTAGACAAATTCAGAGGAGTTTGTTCTGGATAGCTCTTACCGGTGCTAGGAACCGGTCTGACTGGTGCTGCTAGGTGTGCTCGAGTTGTTTGTTCCGCTGTGTGCTCGAGTAGTTTGGGTTTGTTGCTAGTTCCTAGGTCGAGTAGCACTGAAGTGGTTGCGTGGATTTGGCTAGCAGAGTGTCGAGGACTTAGGAGTTGCGTTTGGGACCATAGGCCGTGTTCGCCTCTTTGGAGAAGAATTTTTATTGGCTCCCATTCACTCCCCCCTCTCTGGTCGCCATTCTGGTCCTTCAATAGTGAGAGAAATTGTCCACAACCACAAGGACATACCACTTCCCACCCACCGAGCGAACTGGAGCTAGCCCAAAAAGGTCCATATGCAACAGCTCTGTCAGACACTTAGTCATGGCAGCAGTCACGGGTGGATGGGAAGTAGCAACCATTTTGCCCTGCCTACAAGGCGCACAAACCAAATCCTTCTCAAACCTCAATCTCGGCAATCCTCGAACCAAGTCAAGACCACTCAAGCAGGAAAGCAAATTGTTGGCGGTCGATTTCCGTCAACCTAGCCACTTGTTTACCTTCTATGTTGGTATTGATTTAATATTCACACTAACGATCCTAACTCCCATTATATGCTATGTTCACACTCGTGCACGGTTTTTGGAGTTTGTTGTTTACACAGGAATGAAGAGCTTAAATGAGGACTTCCAGGTAAAGTTCGTCAAGGGATTTACAAGGTGATCATGGACCTCGGGACAAGTCAAGATACAAGATGAACATGACTCCAAACAAGCCAAGGACTAAAGCGTGAAGCCGAGAAGTGCGGAGAACCTAGACGAAAGATGCGGGAGTTCATTCGCAAAGCCCCCTCATCTAAACCGCGAGAAAATGACGTCAAGGGCCCACATGCAACTCGGCAAAAACTCAAGAAGTCGCGAGAAGCTTCCGAAAGAAAGGCGGCGCCAAACTGGGCCAAGATGGGCCCAGGCTGGCCGACCCAGCCCATTCTGGGCCCTGTTCACTACCCCCTTTGACCTATCTAATCCTCGGGCTATTTATAGCCCCCGTACCCCGAGCCACGTATCAAGCAATTCGTCATTCGCCGCCGAGGAGTAGAGGAGCTTGAGGGACACCACCCCGGAGAGGAGGGTCGAGTTAGTCATCTAGGGTTTGCCTAGCCGGCGTGGGAACCTTGCAAGGAAGACAACGTTGGAGTTCCGGAGGCGTGAATCAAGGTCAAGGTAGGATCCTGGTTGGATCTTATTCATGTATTCATACTTTTGATGGAGTTTTAATGGATCCGATTCTTAGCGATCAAGTACTTTCGTTTGCAATTCTTGTTCTTGGTTGGGTGTTTTCCTCCTCAATCTATTCTCGAGATAGATTGCATGGGATGTTCTTGTAGCCGCGGTGGCTAGAGGTGCATACCCGATCTACCAAGTAGTTCAACGCACTCCTTGCGGGTGTGTTCTAAGATTCGACCGCAAAGAAAGGGGAACATCGTGACAGGATGTTGACACCGAGTACGGCGGGGCGACTTAGGAGGTTTGACCGAAGGTCATGATTTAAAGTAGCTTTCAATGAGATTCATTTTACTCTCTCTTTTATCTTGCTCGGAACGACGACATAAACTCGATCTAGACCCCTCTCTAGATCGGTACCTCAATGCTTTCTCTTGCTACCTCTTTTGATCTTAGTAGATTAGATGCAATTCGAAGCCTCTCAAAGAAGCAAGTGTCTTTTCGGTTATTAGATTGATTTTACATTACATATTGTTCCACGGATTCGATACCTTTGGTTCACCACTCAAGGGAAGAAGGGTTCCTTAACTACGACGAGGGATTTATCCGCTTGCTAGTCCAAACGAACTTTGCAACGATAATCAAACGTCAACAAGCCCCTTTTCTGGCGCTGTTGCCGGGGAATAAGTAATCAAGATCCAATCTAATATCTCGTTTGTAAGTATTTTCAGTTTCTTTTTGATTTTCTGTCTGCATCTACTAAACTTCGATCATCCTCAAAAAAATCAATCTAATCTAGTTTTTGACTAACCCTTTTTATAGTTTTCTTTTCT
The DNA here is from genome assembly GCA_036936925.1 of Cenchrus fungigraminus. NCBI lineage: Eukaryota > Viridiplantae > Streptophyta > Magnoliopsida > Poales > Poaceae > Cenchrus > Cenchrus fungigraminus. The sequence continues at coordinate 29,581,289 of CM072775.1, forward strand.
TTTTAGATCTTTTGTATATTTTGTTTATCGCTAACACTAACAGGAGATGGGCAGCCACCTCTCCGAGAAACCAAAAAAATTTTTGGATGATCCAGAAAAACTTTACAGGCAAGGGAGACGCGAAGCACGATCTAGGAAGCTGGGGATTGTAGATCCAAACACCAGAGACGAAGGAACATCGGGAACTCCAAAGGAATCTCCACCTACAAGTCCGAGATATCAACCTCAACCGCCACCGATGGCACAAGAGAGGAAGATCGGGGAGCTTTGCATCCCGGAGCTTTGTGATCTACCCATCCTCAACCTAGCCGACATCGGAAGGCCGTTTGAGATCAAGACTTCAACCATCCGCATGGTGCAACATACACCTTTCACCGGTAAAGAGGATCCTAACCTTCACATTCAAGCATTCATTTAGCTTTGTCAGACATTCACGATGGAAGGGCTGGATCAAAATCAACTGAGGGCAAGACTTTTTCCGTTCTCACTTCTCGGAAAAGCTTTGCAATGGTTCTATACTCTACCGGTGGAGATGGTGCAAAATTGGGAAGCATTGATGAGAGCTTTCATGAAGGAGTATTATTCGTCGGGTAAGACTCAAAGCTTACGTAATAAGATTGCTACTTTTGCTCAATATCCTACGGAGACTATCGCGGAAGCTTTTGAGCGTTTCAATGAGTACACCCGAGCCGTGCCACATCACAAGTTCCCAAAGGAAGACCTTGTTCAAAAGTTTTATCAAGGTCTCAATCTAGCATCAAGGACCGTAATTGACGCATCGGCGGGAGGATCTATTATTGAGCTAACTCCGACGGAGGCATTCACTCTTTTCAAGAAGGTTGCGGATAATGATACATGGGCGTCATTGGGACGTCTACTTCCGGTTCAACCAACGGGCAATGTTAAAGGTGTTTTGCAGGTTGAAAAGGAAGATCTTCTAGAAGGGAAGATTGACTCGCTCATGAGAAGATTGGAAAGATGGAGCTAGAAAAGAAGGCCGCCCAAGACTTGAAGGCCGCCGAAGCAAGATCCACATGTGAAGAATGTGGGGAGTACGGCCATGTCCAAAAAGATTGTCCAGAGGAAGCAAAGGTGCTCGACTACATGAGGAAAGGAGATTTGTCGAACTTCCGCTACGGGCAAGGCAGACCTCAATTTAATGCAAGTTCGTCTATTCAAAATTCGGTGCCTCTTCGTATACAATTGAAGGATGTCATGGATGAGCAAGCAAAGATCGACAAGGACACCGTCAGTAAGTTCAAGGCCATGGATAAAATCTTGGAGAATATTGATGGCAAGGTGACGGAGGTCGGAAGCTCCAACCAACAAGTGCTCAACATAATGAAGATATTGGAAACGCAAGTGGGACAACTTGTCGGGCGCTTAACCGCTAGTGAAGGAAGATTGCCGGGGCAGCCCCAACGTCCCGAGATGCAAAGGCTATTCAAACTCGGTCGGGAAAGGAGACTGAAGATCCCGAACTTCCAGCCAGTGCAAGGAAGCCCAAGCCAATCGGTGAAGCGGATGATCACACTAAGGAGAAAGTGACTACAATTCTGGAGATTGCTACCGAAGAGCCGGAATTCGAAATGCCAAGTGATGACACAAAGATGACAACACTAAAAACACGCTACTTTCGAGGTAAAATTGATAATCATTTTGAAAAGTTTGTGGAAGTGGTGCGCAGGTTAAGCATCAACATGCCGCTATTGGACGCTCTCCAAGTTCCTACATATTCTTGCTACTTCAAAGACATACTTGCAAACAAGTATGACATGGCAACACTTGGAGCAGACCATGTCAAGATGTCCGAACAATGTAGTGCCGCCATCGCAAATCAAAGGCCCGAGAAGCAAAGAGACCCTGGATGTCCAACTATCCCATGTTCTATTGGCTCATTCATGTTCGAGAAGGCATTATGCGACCATGGAGCAAGCGTGAGTGTCATGCCAAGGGATGTTGAGGACCAGGTGTGTCCGAGGACCAGTGGAGGGTTGCTCCTTAGTGATGAGTGATTGACAACGTTGTGTGGACTGATGCTTGGCTAAGTGTGTAGGTACAGGTTGCGTCTTGACTCGTGTCAGTGCAGGTGAAGAACAAGCGCGAAGGCCTTAGCCGTGGCGGCCTCCGGGTGATGGAGTGGCAAGTAGGCTTGGTTCGATGGACCCGGTGGCCTATGGGGTCAAGTGCGAGCCGTGCGGTGCAAGACTAGCGGGCTGAAGTCGTGAACATGGGCCGGTGCAAGGTAGCGGATCGAGCCCGAAGCTTGCACGTGGGGTTTGTTGGTTTGCCCACAAAACCATCGGTGGACGGTTTCTTCGTTTGGGCCTCAAAACTAAGCCTGGAGGCCCGAGGCGACGGAGACAGTGATCCGGGAGCTTCGGGAAGCTTCGAGGCGGGGGGCACGTGGCGTTATTGCGGGGCTTGCGTCAATGCTAAGCAAGGCCGTGGTGGAAGCGTGTTCGCTCGATGAAGACTTGACCAAAATGCCCCTGAGGGGTTGTATCTTCATTTCAAGTTGTAGGGGTAGCGTGGTCATTTACCTCCCTCCGATGGACTTCGTATAAATAGCGGAGAGGTGGATGGCATCTCTCTCCCTTGGGCTCAAGGGTTTCCTCCCCCGGTAGATCGCTCTGGACTGCTTCTTTTCCTCTGTATTCCTTAGGCTAGATTCTTGTATAGACTCTAACCTTTGGATGTATGGAAGCATTCGGCGTTTTGATGATTTCCCCCTCCTAGCTCTTTGTGATTTTTGTGTCATTTTCGGAGCTCTTTTTGGGTGTTTTTGTTCTTCGCTCGATTCGATGATTTGAGGGTGTTTTCTCTCGGATTTCTTTGAGGGGATCATGGATGGATGCCTTGTGCATCTTTGTGTGTGATCTTGACCCCTCAAACGCCAGGAAAACCCTTTGATTCGCGAGTTTTGGTTGGAGCCCGAGTTCTTGGTGGTGGTTCTTGTGATCCGCGATTCCCGGTGATTTAGTGAGTTAGAGGCTGAGATTTTTGGGGCATAGCTTCCTCTAGTGACGCTTCTCATATCCCCAAAATCTTGTCTCAAGAGCTCTAGCTGTTTGGGAGATCCATTGATTTGAGGAAAAGTCTCCTCTCTAGGGTTCATGGCCTAAATCATTTTTCTGGTGGTGATCCCTTGATCTTTTTGAGGAGATCTTTTGAGAAAAGCTTCCTTGTGTTGTTGAGAAGCTACGGTTTAAATTTCGTGATTTTTGGAGCTCGTTTGATCAAGTTTTGGATTTTTCCCACTCCCTCTCGAAGGCTGAAACTTTACTCCGGGAATAAGCTCGGAGTCTCCGGACATTACTCCAGGAACCCCGGAGACTCCGGGAAAAAGTGCGGATACTCTGGACTTGCCAAACCCGGAGAATCCGGGAAAAAGCCCGGAGACTCCAGACTTTCCAGTAGGGTGGCCTAGACATGTTTACTTGTGCTTCCGCTTTGTTTCTAGGCTTGTCCTAAATTGTTCCTAGGGTCAGTAGGTCCGTTGTGGCTACGTGATCTTGACAAGTTTGTGCGGGATTCTTTGGAAGTGATTTTGGGGTTTTAGGCCAAGTTCTTGAGAAGAATTTTTATCGGCTCCCATTCACTCCCCCCCTCTCTGGTCGCCAATTCGGTCATTCAATTGGTATCAAAGCCGGTTACGGATCTTCTTGATTCTAACTAGTCTAAGATCCAAAGATGGGCGATTATGGCAAGGGGTCGTGTCCTCTGCACTTTGATGGCAAGAATTACCCGATGTGGGAGAGGCACATGGGCGCGTTTTTGCGAGGGAAGGGAACTCTGATCTGGGAGGTCACTCAGAATCCTCATTATGTCATCCCAGACAGTTTTCTGCTTCCAGGTATATGGGACATGTTTGAGGCCAACAACAAGGCCGTTGATTACTTGTTCTGTGCTCTTTGTGCCTCGGAGTTTGATCGAGTGTACGGAGAGGATGTGGCCGGAAAAATTTGGCTCAAGTTGAAGAATGCTCATGTTGGCAATGCTCAAGGGCAAGCCCGTATGTTTACCACTTACCGGAGAGAGTACGAGAACTTCACTCATCTCCCCGGTGAGTCGACCGATGCTACGTTTCAGCACTTCACTTGCATAGTCAACAACATGAGGGCCAATGTGACAGTGCTCCCATACACGGATCATGATCAAGCTATCAAGCTTTTGCATGCCCTGGATAGGTTTGTGTGGGAAGCCAAGATCGAGGCCATTAAGGAGTGAGCGCGTATGACACGCTGTCGTTGGATGAGCTATTCTCCAAGCTCAGGTCTTCAGAGGTTGATCGTGGCTTGAGAGCCAAGAGCGAGAGCCCCACTGATCCTCGTAGTTTGGCTCTCGTCTCAGGATCGAGGACTAACACTAACTCTGTTGGCTTTTCTTTGTCTTGTCTTGTGTCCTTGCCAGATGAGGACTTTGAGGTGCTGAGCGAGGATGATCTCGCCTTGTTGAGCAAGAGGTTTGGGCGGATGTACGAGAACCACAAGAATGCAAGGCGGAGCTCGGGGATGTGCTATCGGTGAGGGAAGCACGGGCACTTCATCGCCGAATGCCCTGAAGCCATGGAGATCAAGAATGACTACAAGGGCAAGCCCAAGCACGACTACAACAAGCACCGCTCCCGGAACGACTACAAGGACAAGCACAAGGACAAGGGCGAGAGAAGGTACAAGAAGAGTGGCGGCCACAAGAAGAAGACCGCTCGAGCGATGGTGGCCGAAGCGAGCGACATCGACTCGACATCAAGTGATGCTTCTTCCGATTCGTGCAGTGAGGAAGAGCAAGAAAGGCGCAAGGACAAGCAGCACACGGGTAAGAACTTCACTGGCCTTAGCTTCATCGCACAAGGAGGCTTTTGCGGCATGGCGCACTCCAAGAAGGGTGGGAAGCACAGCTCGGATTCGAACTTCGACTCCGATGAAGAGGTACGAGAAGATCCCAACTTCTTGCTAGAGGAGAATGCTAGGCTCAATGAGTTGCTTGATAACCGTGATGATGTGCTTAGAAAGACCAACAAGGAGAAGAGGGAATTCAGGTCTTTGTTGGGTGATGCTAAGGACAAGGTAGTTGAACTTGAATCCTTGCTTGTGGATGCTAGAAATGAGATAGCTGCTTTGAAATCTGCTCTTGTGGTGTCTGATGAAATTGACTGTGGTGATTGCTCAGTTTTTCTTGCTGATTTGACTGCTCTCAAGGAGAAGCATGCCTCTACTTTGGAGGAACTAGATGTGATTAGGATTAAGTGTGATGAATTGAAGTCTAGGCCAACTTTACTAGGTGCTTGTACCTCATGTCTTGTTTTGCATGCTCGGCTAGATGAGTCTCACACTAGAATAGTTTCTCTTGAGGCGGCATTGAAAGCTCCTCTTCCTACATCATGTTCAACCTGTGAAATGCATGCTTTGAAAAACATGGAACTTGCACACTATGTTGATCGTCTACAGGATGAAAATGATGAGCTTAGGAAGTTGATGAGTTGGTTGTCTGGGCATGAGCCACAATTGAGTTTGATGTTGGCTCAGTTCAAGAGGTTTGATGGTCAGGCGTTGGGGGCTGAGAAGAGTGGTGAGGGAGAATAGAAAGTTGGAGAGATCCCTACTCAACCACACACCATACCCATGAACAAATATGCACCCAAGCCAAACCACTTGAGAAACAAGCTTGATACAACTCCAGACCCACTAGTGTTCCCCCAGAAAATAGGGAATTACCAGAAACCCATAAAGTTTGTGTGCAACCTGGGTAATGTCTTTGAGGGGAAGTCAGGAGAGAAAAGTGTTGAGAAGCCCACAGAAAAGCCACCGCCTAAGCCAGTGCCAATCCGCTTCTATTGTGAGTATTGTAGGAGGGATGGGCATAAGAATGAGTTCTGTTTCCGGAGGAAGAGGGATGAGCAGTTTGCTAGGGAGATGGCAAACAAGGACAGGTACCACCTTGCTCATGATGTGCCTAAGCCTCGTAGAGGGCCTCTACCTAGGGGTGAGGTGTATGTGCGTATAGTTCCCACTCGTGGAGGTGGAGGTGGAGGTGTGTTCCCTTAGAGAGATAGGCGTGTTGGGTTTGGGCGTGGTGAGATGGCTCGACGTGCTCCTTCTTGTGACCGTTACGAGTTTGGGAGGCACGATCGGAGCTTTGGGTCTCAGATGGACTATGAGCCACGTTTTCCCCCTCGTGGTGCGCGTACTCCTCCAGTGAGACGTGACAGGTCCTTTGGTGGTAGGCGTGAGAGGGCTCCGCCTAGAGGTTTTGGGAGGATGGATTTTGCTAACCCTTCTTTTGAGCAAATGGCTTAGCACTGGTTTGACTCTTTTGGTACTAACCCCAGTGTTGAGTCGCTTGCTCATTCTCGTCCTCGTTTTTTATTGCAGGTGGGAGGCTTGGAGAACTTTTGGTTGATCGACTCCGGTTGCTCACAACACATGACCGGAAATCGTGGGTAGTTCTCTAGCCTCACCCCGTTGAGTACGAGGGAGTACATCACTTTCGGGGATAATGGGAGAGGACGAGTGCTTGCTGAAGGTATGGTGAAGGTGAGTAGCAAGGTGACCTTAAGAAGTATGGCCCTAGTCAAGTCACTTGGTTTCAACCTGTTGTCAGTATCTCAATTACTTGACGAATATTTTGAGGTTCCTTTTAAGTCGGGTGCTTCTTGTGTGCTTGATTCTCGAGGCGATCTTGTCTGTACGATCATCCCCGAGGGTCAAATCTTTCGTGCCGACTTTTCCCAATCTGTTGGTCCTCCTCGATGCTTTGTTGCTGGCGTTTCGGCTGAGCTTTGGAAATGGCATAGGAGGTTGGGACACTTGAGCTTTGAGTTGCTTTCCCGCTTGAGTGGTCTTGATCTTGTCCGAGGTTTGCCTAAGTTGAAATTCGAGAAGGATTTGGTTTGTGCCTCTTGTCGGCATGGAAAGATGGTTGCCGCTTCTCACGCTCCTCTGACTTCTGTCATGACCGAGCGACCTTGTGGGCTGTTGCACATGGATTTAGTTGGGCCAGCTTGTGTTCGTTCTGCTGGTGGGAAGTGGTATGTTCTTGTGGTTGTCGATGATTTTTCGAGGTACTCTTGGGTTTACTTTTTGGAGGATAAAAGTGAGACATTTGGCTTTGTTCGGGACTTGATCTTGAGGTTGAAGAATGAGAGACATGGTGATGCCATTCGAGCTATACGTAGTGACAATGGCACGGAATTTAAGAACTCTCATTTTGATGCCTTTTGCAGTGATCTTTGTCTTGATCATCAGTACTCTTCTCCATACGTCGCTTGCCAGAATGGCGTAGTGGAGAGGAAGAACCGGACCCTTTGTGAGATGGCCAGGACGATGCTCGATGAGCATAGGACTCCTAGGCGTTTCTGGGCCGAGGCCGTCAATACCGCTTGCTATGTCTCAAATCGCATCTTCCTTCGTGCCTTTAAGAAGAAGACCTCTTATGAGCTGATGCATGGCCGACAACCCAAGGTGAGTCACTTTAGAGCTTTTGGTTGCAAGTGTTTCATTCTGAAGAAGGGTAAGTTGGATAAGTTTGAGTCTAGATGTTCGGATGGGATTTTCCTTGGTTACGCGATTCATTCTAGAGCATATCGTGTGCTCAACCTTGACACTAACCGAATCATGGAGACTTGCGAGGTTACCTTCGACGAGACACAGCCATGTAGTTCTTCTGCTTTTGAGTGTGCAGGTGACGAGGAGATTGGAGCGAAGATATTTGAGGATGAGAAGAACGGAGATGGAGACGACGACGATGATGGTGGTGATGCTCCAGCGGCTGATCGTGTACGTGCTACTTTCACGACTACGACGACGATCGAGGACGGACCATCCCCTACACCCACTACGACTGAGGCTGTTCGAGTGGAGGCTGCTGCTGAGGGGGAGGTTGTGTCCAGGCGAGAGGCTCCCCGGCGAGTACAAGTTGATCACCCACCGACGACCATCATTGGTGACCTTCATGAATGCACTACACGGTCGAGGTCAAGGAATACTTCTCATTTTGCTCACTCTGCTTTTGTTGCTTCTTTCGAGCCCAAAGATCTTCGACACGTTTTGTCTGATAAGAATTGGGTGAATTCCATGCATGAGGAGTTGGAAAACTTTGAGAGAAGCCAAGTCTGGGTGTTAGTCGATCCACCTCCAAATTGTCGTCCCATAGGTACCAAGTGGGTGTGGAAGAACAAAGAGGGTGAGAATGGGATGGTTGTGAGAAACAAGTCGAGGTTGGTGGCGCAGGGGTTCAACCAGAAGGAGGGGATAGACTATGAGGAGACATTTGCTCCTATGGCCCGTTTGGAGGCAATTAGGATCCTTCTAGCCTTTGCCGTGGCTAAAGGGTTTAAGTTGTACCGAATGGATGTCAAGAGTGCTTATTTGAATGGGGTGATAGAGGAAGAAGTGTATGTGAGGCAACCCCCAGGGTTTGAGAGTGAAAAATACCACACCGTGTATAAAAACTCCAGAGAGCGCTCTATGGGTTGAAACAGGCACCTAGACCTTGGTATGGCAGGCTGAGAGGGTTTTTGTTGAGTAAGGGGTTTGTGATGAGCACAGTTGATAAGACCCTGTTTCTCCTTAAGCATGGAAATGACCTTTTGATTGTTCAGATATACGTGGATGACATAATCTTTGGTGGCTCGTCTCATGATCTTGTTGCCAGATTTGTAGATGACATGAGCAGGGAATTTGAGATGTCCATGATGGGCGAGCTGCAGTTTTTCTTGGGTCTTCAGATCAAGCAGTGCAAGGACGGGACCTTTGTACATCAGGCGAAGTACACCAGGGACATGGTGAAGAAGTCTGGCATGAACGACTCCAAGTCGCTGACTACCCCGATGAGTACAACTACGGCTTTGGACGCGGACGAGAACGGCGAACCAGTGGACCAGAAGGAGTACCGGAGCATGATCGGCTCCCTCCTCTACTTGACGGTGACGAGGCCATACATACAGTTCAGCGTGTGTCTGTGCGCTCGTTTTCAGGCTTCACCGAGGACTTCACATCGGCAGGCCGTCAAGCGGATTTTCAGGTACTTGAACTACACTCCTGAGTTTGGTCTTTCGTACTTTGCCTCCTCGACACTTCGGCTTCATGTGTTTTCTGATGCGGATTTCGCTGGGTGTCGATTGGACCTCAAGTCCACTTCTGGATGTTGTCAGTTCCTTGGTTCTTCTTTGGTCTCTTGGTCATCTCGCAAGCAATCGAGTGTAGCCCAGTCCACCACCGAGGCTGAGTATGTAGCTACTGCTAGTTGTTGTTCCCAGCTTCTTTGGATGACCTATACCATGAGTGATTTTGGTGAGGAGTGCTCCCAGGTTCCACTTTTCTGTGACAGCACCAGTGCCATAAGCGTAGCCAAAAATCCTGTCCTCCACTCCAAAACGGAACACATAGAAGTGAGATACCACTTCCTGAGAGACAATGTGGAGAAGGGAAACATATCTTTGTCCTATGTCCCTACCCAAGACCAGCTAGCTGACATTTTTACCAAACCGCTTGACCAAGTCACTTTCACTCGCTTGCGGGGTGAGCTTGGGGTGTGCTTTCCTTTCTAGCTAGGTCTTGGAGCTTCTCATGTATATTTGTAGCATATGTTGCATTTTGTTGCATTTCTTTTATGCATTTTAATTTCTGTATAAAACCTGGTAGGATAGCCATCTTTGGATCACTTGTGCTAGGAAAAGCTTCTCTCATATACTTTGATCACAGATGTGCTATGTGTGTGATATATGCATGTTTGGTAATTTGTGGATGTAAATGCTATGCTCTTGATGGTTTTGCCATATATGTATGATGAGATAGTATTTTGTTTGTGAAAATGATGAAATTGCCTCTCTCATGAGTAGATGCTTGTCTATGCTAAATTTGTGCTCAAATGCTTATATCATGTTCAGTTTATGCTTGAGGATCGTATTCTCTTTGCTTGGGGTCAAAGACCCTTTGTCATTGTAAATGTTTAGCCCTTTTGCTTGCTTGGGGTGGAGCATAAGCTTCTTTTTGCCGCAAAAGCACTTCATGTCATTGTAAATGTTTAGCCCTTTTGCTTGCTTGGGGTGGAGCATAAGCTTCTTTTTGCCGCAAAGGCACTTCATGTACCATGTTTAATCTTGAAAATGAAATTGGTGTGTGAATTGCCTTATGCTTGAAAAATGAGCTCCTAATCATGTTTTTCAGTTTTGATATTCATATCTTGGGTGCTAAACCATAGCATGTTGTCTACCATGAGAAGTCTCATTTTAAGAAGTAGACACATGGCTCAGTGGCTTTAACATGACTTGAGTAGCTTGTGGGCGTTTATAATGATCTTGTAATGAGAATTTGTGATCTTGCATAAATTTTGGATGATCTAGTGCCTTTGTGTTCAAATTGGTATAGACATGGTCTTGCTCATGAAATGAATGTTTCTTTGTGAAAATTACTTAAAATTGCTTTTAGCTATGTCACATGCTTATATGTCTCTACCTTCTTGATGGCAATGTGCTAACTACACCATATCTACTTTGCTTGCTCTATGTCTCATTTTGTATATTTGAGAAGCTTGGTAGACTGTTTATATGCTTTGACATGCATTTTTCATGAAAACAAGGGGAAGAGTTTCTTATACCCTGATTCTTGCATTGTCAACAAGGGGGAGAATTTTGGGAGATATACATGCAAGGGGGAGAAATTTTCATGCATTGGAGGTTTTTGTGAAAATTTGGTATGCATTTGTGAGATGTTGCATGTGAGGAGAAAAATTGAGAAGAAGAGGTTGCATTTGCTCAGGGGGAGTTTGCATATGTGCAGGGGGAGCTCCTTTGGTTTGCCTGAGTTTTGTGCTTTGTGATGTGCTCTTTGTGAGCTTTGTTTTGTCTCGGCTGTGTCGAGCCGTTGCCCTTGTCTTAGGGGGCCGAGACTTGGTCTGGCGAGTGATCTTGTTTTCGCTTGTTCTTTGGCTTTGGATCACTTGCTTGGAGGTTTGTGTTCGTGGTTGTTTTCTTTTCTTTTTCTCTATCATGGTTACTATGGGTGTTATCAATGCACTCATCAAGGGGGAGATTGATGACCAGGTGTGTCCGAGGACCAGTGGAGGGTCGCTCCTTAGTGATGAGTGATTGACAACATTGTGTGGACTGATGCTTGGCTAAGTGTGCAGGTACAGGTTGCGGCTTGACTCGTGTCGGTGCAGGTGAAGAACAAGCGCGAAAGGCCTTAGCCGTGGTGGCCTCTAGGTGATGGAGTGGCAAGTAAGCTTGGTTCGATGGACCTGGTGGCCTATGGGGTCAAGTGCGAGCCGTGCGGTGCAAGACTGGCGGGCTGAAGTCGTGAACATGGGCCGGTGCAAGGTAGCGGATCGAGCCCGAAGCTTGCACGCGGGGTTTGTTGGTTTGCCCACAAAACCATCGATGGACGGTTTCTTGGTTTGGGCCTCAAAACCAAGCCCGGAGGCCCGAGGCGACGGTGATCCGGGAGCTTCGGGAAGCTTCGAGGCGGGGGGCACGTGGCGTGATCGCGGGGCTTGCGTCGATGCTAAGCAAGACCACGGTGGAAGCGTGTCCGCTCGATGAAGACTTGACCAAAATGCCCCTGAGGGGTTGTATCCTCATTTCAAGTTGTAGGGGTAGCGTGGTCATTTACCTCCCTTCGATGGACTTCGTATAAATAGCAGAGAGGTGGATGGCATCTCTCTCCCTTGGGCTCTAGGGTTTCCTCCCCCGGTAGATCGCTCTGGACTGCTTCTTTTCCTCTGTATTCCTTAGGCTAGATTCTTGTATAGACTCTGACCTCTGGATGTATGGAAGCATTCGGCGTTGTGATGATTTCCCCGTCCTAGCTCTTTGTGATTTTCGTGTCATTTTCGGAGCTATTTTTGGGTGTTTTTGTTCTTCTCTCAATTCGTTGATTTGAGGGCGTTTTCTCTCGGATTTCTTTGAGGTGATCATGGATGGATGCCTTGTGCAACTTTGTGTGTGATCTTGACCCCTCAAACGCCAGGAAAACCCTTTGATTCGCGAGTTTTGGTTGGAGCCTGAGTTCTTGGTGGTGGTTCTTGTGATCCGCGATTCCCGGTGATTTAGTGAGTTAGAGACTAAGATTTTTGGGGCATAGCTTCCTCTAGTGATGCTTCTCATCTCCCCCAAATCTTGTCTCAAGAGCTCTAGCCATTTGGGAGATCCATTGATTTGAGGAAAAGTCTCCTCTCTAGGGTTCATGGCCTAAATCATTTTTCTGGTGGTGATCCCGTGATCTTTTTGAGGAGATCTTTTGGGAAAAGCTTCCTTGTGTTGTTGAGAAGCTACGGTTTAAATTTCATGATTTTTGGAGCTCGTTTGATCAAGTTTTGGATTTTTCCCTGTCCCTCTTGAAGGCTGAAACTTTACTCCGGGAATAAGCCCGGAGTCTCCGGACATTACTCCGGGAACCCCGGAGACTCCGGGAAAAATGCGGATACTCCGGACTTGCCTAACCCGGAGACTCCAGGAAAAAGCCCGGAGACTCCGGACTTTCCTGTAGGGTGGCCTAGACTTGTTTACTTGTGCTGCCGCTTTGTTTCTAGGCTTGTTCTAACTTGTTCCTAGGGTCAGTAGGTCCGTTGTGACTACGTGATCTTGACAAGTTTGTGCAGGATTCTTTAGAAGTGATTTTGGGGTTTTAGGCCGAGTTCTTGAGAAGAATTTTTATAGGCTCCCATTCACTTCCCCCCTCTCTGGTCGCCAATTCGGTCCTTCAGATGTGTTCGAGAAGCTATGCTTACCACTTGAGCCTACAGGTATGTGTTTGGAGTTGGGCGACAACTCTATTCGCTATCCCGTGGGAATTGCCGAAGATGTGCCCGTGAAAGTTGGAGATCACTTCATTCCAGTGGACTTCGTGGTACTTGAGATGGGAGAAAGGGAGAAGCCGCCCCTCATCTTAGGAAGGCTCTTCCTCAAGACCGTCGGGGCAATGATCGACATTGGCAAGGGGGAGATTAAGTTCAACGTCAATGGCACACGAAGCATATTCAAGTTTCGTCCACGTTTCGAGGTATGCAGTATGATCAATGCTAAATATGTTCCACCTCATCGTCGTTTTAGTAAGGAAGAGCCAAGGAAGAAAGAGGAGCCAAAGATGAAGGAAGCGAAAGTGATCAAGGAAGTCATTGCATCCGTCAAGACCAAAGAACAAAAGCTGCATGTGAAGACCAAAAAGATGACTAGGCCGGAGAATAAGCCCGTGCCCAAGATGGTGCGGAAGTGGGTACCCAAGATTGCAACGCCCGCAAAGAGCGTTGATCCGAAGTGAAGAAGACAAGAAGTCTAGCCATGGACTATAAACAAAGCGCTTGGCGGGAGGCAACCCGTTCGTCGAGTCAAGAATAAGCTACTGGGAGGACAACCCGTTGAAGAATAAAGCTGTCGGGAGGGCAACCCAGATTATTTCTGATTTTCAAGTAAGTTGGTCTTAGAATTTGCTACGTAAGACTTGGTATAAACTATTAAGTGGTTGAACTTATTTTTGAGACATTTAAGTTGCTCGGATGTTTCATTTGGATTTTATTTGACATAAACCTTTGACATGAGCCATCCTACAATTTATTTGCCTCTTTTCGAGAAACCAATTCCAAAAATTCAGAACCTACGCACACCTTTCATCCTCCTCATGATGATAAGGTTGGTTTGTTTTACATCATAAAAACACACGAGTAGAGCCCCGCGTTGTTCCTTAATGATTTTTGATTTTTGACGCATGCTAGGACTCGCGTGAACCTAGGTTTCTCTAGATTTAGAATTTTTCCAAGCCTCATTTATTTTTATTTATTCAAAACATCTCCATCATATTTAGCCAAAATTAGAACCTAAACCCATACCCCCACAGTCAAGCCGGAGGAGCTCGCTATCAATTAATGAAAGCAAGTGATCCCGGTGTAACCAAAATCAATGTAGTCGGAAAGCTTCGACTTACAAATGTTTTTGATGTCTAAGAACTCCTCTAAAAATACATTTGAGCTCATTGATATCTTTGAATTAATTTTTAATTTTCGAAATTAGAGGAGTGATTAGCATCTAAACATGATCAGGAGAAGGTTTTGAGTTTAATTAAGCCTCTAATGACCCATGATGCATCACGGGAACACACCATCATTCAAGAATCTTTTGGCATGCATGGGACAAGCATGGGGGGCAGCATTGCTTTGATCTTTGCAGGTTATAAATGATAACATGGGAGGCAAGGAGCATGGAAGTGACACAAAGGAAATGATTAAGATGAGGACTTGACCATGAAAGAAAAAGGAATGGCTGACAGAGTTTGGGCGGTGGATCAGCGTGGAGCACGAGGGCACAAGGTCATAATGCAACAAGCATCAAGTGGGAGAAAACCGGAGCCGAGGCAGGGGGCAGGGACCCCAGGCCTGCCGGCCGGCCTACCCTATATCTTCGCCCCCCCTGCCTCCATCTTTCACAGGTGAGTCTTTTGCTTGCTTACTAGTTCGTGTTCTTGAGCTCTCTGTCCAGAACCTCCAGAAACTCTCCAGAAAAATTCGTTCTCCTCTCTTGAGTCCAAAAATTCAGAGAATTGCATCACAAACTTTGCTCTTCCATATACTTTTTTGTGTGTATTTCTACCAGCGAGAAACCCCCAAGAGAGTTTGTTTGTGATTTGTGCAGCAACTACAAGATGAAGAAGGTCTTTGGCAAGGTTCTTGGGAGGAAGACGCAATCATCATCATCAAGGCCAGCATCAACAAGTTCTTCGCGGAGGCACTCGGTCTCCAAGTCACCGCGAAGCATGGAAGAGGACGTGGCGCCATCAAGGAGCGACACCATGCTCCTTGGTGGAAGGAACACCCGAAGCTCGTCTATGCGGTACACCGAACCGCAAGGGCGAACGAAGGAGCCGCCCGTTCCACCTTGTCGTTCGACTCGTTCATCCACTCCACCACCATACACTCCGCGGCGTTGCAAGTATGGATTTCTTATGATATCGGAGGAGAAGGAGGAGAGGCTTGGGCGCTTAGAGAAGAGGGTTGTGCCCAATGTTGACTTTGATGATGCTGCTCTCCAAGTATTGGGATTTGCCCCGGATATCTATCAAATGATGAACCACCTTGGATGGGGGCAATTTTTCGATGGAGTAGGAGTAATTTTTCATTTGGAGCTTGCCATGGAAATTCTCATGACCATGGCACCGGTTATTAATGATGGGGTGCCATCCCTCTCATTTCGGTTGAAGGATGATGAGCAAATGGTTTCTAATGAGCAAATTAGAGAGTTGCTCGGTTTTCAGAAGGAAGCCCTGGAGCAAGTTAATGCTAGTGAAAGTGTGTTGGAAGGATTTTGGAGCATGATTTCGGGAGAAGAGAACCGGCAAAGAAGTAGCATTCGGAATCCCATCATCCGGATATTTCATTCTTGGATGAGCAAAAGGATTTTGGGAAGAATGAAGGAGTCCAAAGTCACCGATATGGAAGTTAATTGGCTTTATTCGGCATTGATTGCAAGACAAGCCATTGATCCGTCATATATTATGATCAATCGGTGGTGTTGTGAGGCAATATCGGGGAGTGGACAAATTGGTTCGGGATGCTATCTCTCTATGATAACAATTTCTGTGAAGCCGGGCATTACAAGAAATCCAAAATTCATCCTTGCGGGAAATTCACTTGGAATTGATTATATGAAGCAAGGAAAATATATTAGTGGAGATGAGAATAGAGGGTACAAGGTGGCGAAAGTCAATGTTCCTCTCCCTAACATGAAGCTGAAATTATTTATTGAAGGGAGAGAGAATTGGTTAGAAGAAGGAATTCTCGTACCGGCCAAAAAGGACAAGAGGGGAAGAATCATAGAAGAGGGTTCATCCTCTGCAGCCCAAGAGCAAGGAGGAGCGGCCTACCATCAACCCTATTGCGGAATTCCTATGCCACCACCTCACTACGGGAGTGTACCAATGCAAGCATGGGGGAGTGGTGCAGCCATGCCACCACCTCCTCCAACATATTTTCTTCCAACTTTTGTTGTGCCCAATGAAGCATTTGTGGCACCTTATGCGAGCATGCCCCAACCCCAACAAAGTGCAGCCATTATTGGGGCATATATGCAAAGGAATGAACAAGACGTCGAGAGATTGGGACGTCTTCAACTTGTGCCGCCTCATCAATTTCATGGAGGGGCCATGCAACAATACTACGAGCAAGGGTTCAATGAAAGCCAACCAACGGAGCAAGGACAATCGGATGAAGAATGAAGAAAGAAGAAAGGGACGGAGTTTTTAAGTGTGGTTTGATTTTTCCTTTTCTTTATTTTTCATCTTGTGTGCGTTTATGTTTGCGGAGTATTTTTCTTGTTTCTATTTATTTTCAGCATGTGTGGTAGTAGTAGTTTGTTATCCATCTTCATGAATAAGTTTCACCGTTGCTTTTATGATCTTAATATGGATGGAGAATTTGTACCATGTTGATATGTGATGATGATTGCCGCTTTGCTCAATTTTATGCTTGTTTTATGCATGTTTAAGCTAGTGCTCTCTTTTAACATGAATCTGAAATTTAATTAAATACTAGCTTAATCTTGTGTGGAGGTTATGATAACTCAAGTCCCATAGTTCTTTTCGTTGCTCTCAGCTTTGGATGAATCGAAGAACCCTTTTATTCTCAAAAAGGTATGCTAACCTTGTCACAAGTACCGCTTGCATTTTGCTTTTCCCATCCAAAGCCTAAGTTTACTTGAGTGCAAAACCTTAGTATGTACAAGATTTATTTTTGGGTGCATTGGTTCAAGGCCTGATTTCTCTAGCCCGAGACTAAGAAGCTAGTCATTCCGTTTTTGTGTATCATTCTTTATGCTAGCCTTTTTATCCATGCATTGTGAGTTTCCACATTAGGAATTTCGCAAAGCTCGCCGGATATCCAACCAAAACCCAAATATATCTTTTTTGTGTTCACCTCCTTGACTAGAATCCAATACATGAGTATGGATGAATATTATGAAGAAGATTACAAGGAAGGTACTTCAAGTGAGAAAGGGAAACTTCCAAAAGGATCCCTAGAAGATTTTTCGAGTGTCTCTCTCTTAGAAAAAAATGAGAGCTTCAATTCCCACCTTGGCATATTTATCACCTCTTTTGCCCGAGGACGAGCAAACGTCTAAGCATGGGGGGTTGCCAAGGAAGTGTTAGTATAGTCTAGAAGTTCAAGGGGAGCAAATAAAAAAAAGAAAAAGAGAGAAAAAGTATGATGAAGGAAAAAGAAAAAAAAAGAATGATGAGAAAAAGAAAGAAAAAAAATATATATATAATAAAGCTCCCCGGTTCTCTAGCTATGTTTTAGTGCTTTTGAGTTTTCAAGAGGATTCAGATCAAGACCCATACTCATCTTTCCAACCATGTGCAATCCGATATCGAGGACTTCATTTGTGCCTTGGGATCACTCTTTGCCATTTGCACATGTCCACCTATCTAAAAGTGTGTGTTCATCTCTCCCCCCTCCTTGATAACATTATTTTTCCAATGTCCTTTTTGACGAGTCTCGGTAAGACCATGAGAAGCTAGTCTTATTTTAATAATATCTCAACTATAATATCTTGGTAGGACTAAACTTTCCTATAGCTCCACATAAGGCTTCCACCATGTGCTTTGAGAGAGGAAAGGAGTAGAACAAGTAGGCTTGAGAGAAAAGTAAGATGAGAGTACATGAGCAAAGTGCAAGATGGTTTCTTTTGATCTTGGCAAAGCAATTTTTCTCTTTATCCCATTCTTTATTTTTCAAAAATTCTTAGATTTGTTTAGAAGTTTGAGAGCTTGATCATGTACTTGTGGAAAGAACTTGAATGATATGTACCCTCCATAAAGATAAAAGTTAGTACATTATGGAACTTTAATGAATATAAAACTAGAGAGCATTATGTTTTCTCATGTATGATCAAGTGTAGGGTTTGAACATCAAAGGGAAAAGTTGATATCCATAGAAGGCTTACTCGAGGACGAGCAAGGTTTAAGCATGGGGGGATGTTGGCGGTCGATTTCCGTCAACCTAGCCACCTGTTTACCTTTTATGTTGGTATTGATTTAATATTCACACTAATGATCCTAACCCCCATTATATGCTATGTTCGCACTCGTGCACGGTTTTTGGAGTTTGTTGTTTACACAGGAATCAAGAGCTTAAATGAGAACTTCCGGGTAAAGTTCATCAAGGGATTTACAAGGTGATCATGGACCCCGGGACAAGTCAAGGTACAAGATGAACATGACTCCAAACAAGCCAAGGACTAAAGCGTGAAGCCGAGAAGTGCGGAGAACTTAGACGGAAGATGCGGGAGTTCATTCGCAAAGCCCCCTCATCTAAACTGTGAGAAAATGACGTCAAGGACCCACATGCAACTCGACAAAAACTCAAGAAGTCGCGAGAAGCATCCAGAAGAAAGGCGGCGCCGAACTGGGCCAAGATGGGCCCAGGCCGGCTGGCCCAGGCCGGCCGGCCCAGCCCATTCTGGGCCCTGTTCACTGCCCCCTTTGACCTAGCTGATCCTCGGGCTATTTATAGCCCCGGTACCCCGAGCCACGTATCAAGCAATTCGTCATTCGCCGCCGAGGAGCAGAGGAGCTTGAGGGACACCACCCCGGAGAGGAGGGTCGAGTTAGTCATCTAGGGTTTGCCTAGCCAGCGTGGGAACCTTGCAAGGAAGACCTTGTCGGAGTTCCGGAGGCATGAATCAAGGTCAAGGTAGGATCCCGGTTGGATCTTATTCATGTATTCATACTTTTGATGGAGTTTTAATGGATCCGATTCTTAGCGATCAAGTACTTTCGTTTGCAATTCTTGTTCTTGCTTGGGTGTTTTCCTCCTCAATCTATTCTCGAGATAGATTGCATAGGTGCATACCCGATCTACCAAGTAGTTCAACACACTCCTTGCGGGTGTGCTCTAAGATTCGACTGCGAAGAAAGGGGAACATCGTGATAGGATGTTGACACCGAGTACGGCGGGGCGACTTAGGGGGGTTGACCGAATGTCATGATTTAAAGAAGCTTTCAATGAGATTCGTTTTACTCTCTCTTTTATCTTGCTCGGAACGACGACATAAACTCGATCTAGACCCCTCTCTAGATCGGTACCTCAATGCTTTCTCTTGCTACCTCTTTTGATCTTAGTAGATTAGATGCAATTCGAAGCCTCTCAACGAAGCAAGTGTCTTTTCGGTTATTAGATTGATTTTACATTACATATTGTTCCACGGATTCGATACCTTGGGTTCACCACTCAAGGGAAGAAGGGTTCCTTAACTACAACGAGGGATTTGTCCGCTTGCAAGTCCAACGAACTTTGTAACGATAATCAAACGTCAACACAAATTAAAGCTTAAGTGTCCCAACCGCCTATGACACTTCCACAACTCACAAGAAGAACTGGAAACTAAACACCTTGGAGGACCCAACGACTGAGAAAAATTAGCTCGAAAGATCTGACTCTCGAGAATGATCGTACACACAAGATCGCTTCGAGAGTCCAACACGCATGAAGCTCCCAACTTGAAACGAACCTCATAGTGCTCATCAAGAAGTTGAGAAACAGAAAGTAAATTGTTACCCAAGGACTTGAAAAGAGCAACACACCTCAAAGTAACCTTGTCACTCACTTTGACATCCCCTTCAGCAAGTACACATCCTCGTCCATTGTCCCCAAAAGTGATGTAGACCCTCGACATCACTGGGGTGAGGCTGGAGAACCACACCCGATCTCTAGTCATGTGTCGAGAATAACCGGAGTCGATTAACCAAACGTTCGCCAAGCCTCCCACTTGCAAACCAGAAATGAGAACGAGAATGAGCGAATGACTCAACACTAGGCTTAGCACAAAACGAGTGAAACCAGTGCTGAGCCATCTGCTCAAAAGTGGGTTAGCAAACTCCATCCCATCATGCCTCCTAGGCTGAAAACTAGCACGCCCCCCACTAGGAAACCAACCTCGTCTCTCTGGAGGAGTATGATCACCATGAAAGGGAAACTGTGGTCAATAGTGTTGAAGGACCGAATAGGCGACCAGAGAGGGGGGGGGGAGTGAATGGGAGACGATAAAAAAATTATTCCCAAGAAGAACTCAGCTTATGCCCCAAAATCACAACCAAGGATTTTCACACAAGCTAGCCAAGGTCACGTAGTCACGATGGACCTACCAACCATAGGAACACGTCCCAACTCAAACCGAAGCGGAAGCACAACTTAAAAGAGCAAAGGACTTGGGCAATCTGCGATGCACCGGGCGGACTGCTCGAGGGAGCAGGGCGGACTGTCTGCGAGGCGGGCGTGAACCATCTGCGAGGACATGGCGGACTATCCGAAAAAGCTACCCGAACCTCCAGTAGTGCACCGAGAAAAAACAGACCATCCGTTATGGACCAGCGGACCGCCCGCCTCGTCACGGACCGTCCGACACTCTAGTACGGACCGTCGGCAAACTTCTTGCACCAAAAACCAACCGACTCAATGGATCGAACGAAAGGCACGCAAGAACACGCGAAGAACACGATGAACACCTGGGCTGCCTGTTCCTCGCGGACCGTCCGCACAGGGCCCGTGGACCGTCCGCCAGGTGCGGACAGAGCAGCCCGAGCTCGACCCTTTGAAGGTCAACTCCTCCTTCCTTTCACCTGATCTCTCGAGTCAACCAAAGGTTTGCTACCAAATCATAGGGAAAGATGAAGCGTCTCTAGGAGATGCTATCCCTACGAAATCTTGGCCTCAAACCAACTAAAACGAGAGGAATCAGGATCCTACGAAAACACCTCCATGAACTAGGTTTCCACCAAGAACTCGCAAATCGAAGGGTTTTTCCGGCGTTTGAAGGGTCAAGATCATACCCAAAGATGCACAAGACATCCACCCATGATCCCCTCAAAGAAATCCGAAGAGAAACGCGCTCAAATCGACGAATCAAGCGAAGAACAAAAGCCCCCAAAAATAGCACCGAAAATGACACGAAAATCACAAGATGCTAAGAAAGAGATAGAATCACAATGCCGCATTCTTCCATACATCCAGAGGTCAGAGTCTATATAAGAATCTAGCCTAAGAAAATACTGGGAAAAGAAGCAGTCCGGAGTGATTAACCCTAGCCATCCACCTCTACCTTCTATTTATACTTAGTCTTCTGGAGGTGGCAAATGACCCTACTACCCCTAGTGCATAAATGTAAGATACATACCCCTCAGGGGCATTTTAGTCCAAGACATGGATATTCCCATCAAGCGGAAATGCTTGCACCACGGACTTGCTTAGCCTCGACGCTAGGTTCACAAGCACGCCACGTGTCCCCCGGCTCGAAGCTTCCCGACGCTCTCGGATCACCGTCTCCGTCGCGTTAGGCCTTCGGCCTTGGTTTTGAGGTCCAAACCAAGGAACCGTCCACTGATGGTTTTGTGGGCATACCACCAAACCCCGTGTGCAAGCTTCAGCCTCGAACCACTACTTTGCACCGGCCTATGTCCATGACTTCCACTCGCCCTTCTTGCACCATGCGGCTCGCACTTGACCCCATCGGTCACCAGGTCCCTCGAACCAAGCCTACTTGCCTCTCCATCAACCGGAGGCCTCCACGGCATAGGCCTTTCGCGCTTGTTCTTCTCTTGCACCAACACGAGTCAAGCCGCAGCCTTCACCTGATGAGCCCATGGATTCTCAAGTCATTATTTCAGCTCCCAGTGATTTATCAGCTAATAATATGAAAAATCGCATCATGAACTTTGGTGCATTTTCATTTGACATAAGGCACAATGTGATGATGGCAACCAAGCTAATTTTTGAAGGAAGTAGTTTCCGCAAGAGAAATGAACTTAAAATAAAAAGATTTATTCTGATTGGTGAAGTGCATGTCCAGATGCCAAGTTGAAAGATTTGGAGCCTATTATATTCATTCTTAGGCCAACGTGAGCCCATGCTGGATACGTAATAGCAAGGTTATTAGCATTGCTGTTGTGTTGTTTTAATATTTCCTTTTGGCCGAGCAGTATAGGTAGCTAGCATGTCACAGCTTTGTTTTTGGTCTGGTCACCTGTGTGCGGGTCGGACTCTACGTAAGTCCTGGTTGGAGTCGTTTGGCATGTGAGCCATATAACCTGGACGTTGTCTCTGTAAGAGTTTGGATGAGATTTTATTTCGTGGAGTTATCCCTTGTCGAGCCGCCGCTCGTGAAACCCTAGATGGTGTGTCCATCAGGTTCTTGGTTTTGAAGAATATCGTCCGGATTCTTGTGGATCTGCGTGGAGTGCGTGATCGAGCTGCTACAACTCGGGTGCGTCGCTTGGAATCTTGGATTTCCCCATCTTCTGATCGTGGTTCGTCGTGACCGCGGGTGGAAGAATATTGCTAGGGTGTGGATTGCATCTATTGTAAGCCGACCCCTCTATCATTCCTACTTCTATTGTTGAATTGGTCTCAAGGAATTGCTTTGTCAGTCTGAATTAAACTACTATATTATCTGGGCCAATATTATTGACGTGAGATCACTACTCGATATTGCTTTGAGATTTATCAGCCGTTGGATTGTTGGCTGATTAAATTATCCCCATCTTAATTTCGTTTGCCGTGGAGATCAATTGTGTGCGAATTTATTGCCTCTATTGTCACAGTGATTAGAAGTACTCACTACTTATATATTACTATATTCGGTTGAGAGATTCTAGTGAAGCCTGATTGGTTATTAGATCAAGTCCCCATTGCTATTGTTGTTCTTTCTTGAAAAAAATCATAGAGGACACAATTGGCTATTTGGTACTGTGAAAGATTGGGAATATTTCTCGGGCACAATAAGGGTGTCCTTATCAACACCTAGAACACTGAGCCAAGTATCAGTCGACACAACATTGTCAATCACTCATCACTGAGAAGCGACCCACCACTGGTCTTCAGACGCTCCTAGTCCTCAATCTCCCCCTTGATGAGTGTATTGACAACACCCATAGTAACCAACACAGAGTAAAAGGAAAAGAAAACAACCACGAACACAAATCTCCAACAAGTGATCCAAAGCCAAAGAACAAGCGAAAAACACGATCACTCACCAGACCAAGTCTCGGCCCCCTAAGGCAAGGGCAACGGCTCAACACAGCCGAGACAAACAAGGTCTCCACAAATAGCATATCACAAAGCACAAAACTCAGGTAAACCAAAGGAGATCCCCCTGCACATATGCAAACTCCCCCTGAGCAAATGCATTTGTTTCCAAAAATTTCTCCCCAACATGCAAAATCTCACAAAATGTCCACATATTCTTCTCCTTGCATACAACTTTTCCCCCTTGTTGACAATGCATGAATCAAGCTACCATGAAAGTGCACAAATGCATGTCAAGGCATATACAATCTACCAAGCTTCTCATATATACAAAGAACACAACAAAATGCTACAAATGAGACAGAGCAAGTAAGGTAGACATGGTGTAGTTAGCGCATTGCCATCAATAAAGTAGAGACATAGATACATGTGACATGACCAAAAGCATTTTAAGCAATTTTCACAAAAATAAATTCATCTCATGAGCAAAGCCCTATCCATGGTCAATTTGAGCAAAAAAAAGAACTAGATCACACAAAGCTCATACAAGATCACAAGTTCTCATCACAAGATTATAGCAAACACCCATAAGCTACTATATGTCATGTCAAAGCCACTGAGCCACTTCTAATTTGAGACCTCTCATGGTCGACATCATGCAACGGTTTAGCACCCAAGATATATACATAAAAGCATAAAGACATGATTATGAGCACATTTTTCAAAGCATAGACATTTCATAGACCAATTTCATTTTCAAGTTTAAGCATGGTACACTTATGGCACTGGTGCTGTCACAAAAGAGTGGAACCTGGGAGCACTCCTCACCAAAATCGCTCATAGTGTAGGTCATACGTAGGAGCTGGGAACAACAACTGGCTGCAGTAATATACTCGGCCTCTATAGTGCACTAGGCTACACTTGATTGCTTGAGAGATGACCAAGAGACCAAAGAAGAACCTAGAAACTAGCAACAATGTTGACGGTCGATTTTCGTCAACCAAGAGCACTTGTTACACTTTGGTTTGAGCTTTGATTTATAACTAACCCGCCACTAGGCATACTAATGATGTAACAAGTTCACACTTGCATGTGGTGTTTGGAGTATGTTGTTTACGTAGGATTTAAGCGCCTAAATGAGGACTTCTGGGTAGAGTTCATCGGGCACTTTATGAGAAGATCAGGAAGCCCGGCACAAGTCTAGACACGAAGTGAACATGACTCCAAATGACCCGAGGACCGAAGCTTGAAGCTATGAAAGTCCAAGGACCTAAACAGAAGATGCGGGAGTTCGTACGCCAAGTACCCTTATCCAAACCGCTGGGAAAATGATGTCAAAGACCCACATAAAGTTCGGCAAATATTCATGAAGACACGAGAAGCGTCGGGGAGCGAACCATGGCCGAACCAGGCCGAAAAGGGCCCAGGCCGGCCGGCCCACCCCTTTTTTGTGCCGGTTCGTGCCCCCCTTTGACCTAGATGCTCTTCGGCTTATTTATATCGCCTGCCTCCGACGGCCGCCACATCAATTCATCAGAACTCGGCGAAACCTAGAAGTGAGCACCGGAGGGAGACAACGGCGGCGGAGTCCTCGAAGTTGTCTAGGGGATGGCCTAGGCCAACCCTAGCCGCCATGGCCGCCCTGCGTGGTTGTGCCATGGTGGAGTTCCGGAGCTAGTTGAGGTCATCAATGGTATGTACTCGGTGGTGATGATCCAAACGCATCTATTATTATGTGAGCAATGATAATCTTGTCATCCGATCTAATAAGCGATTCCATGTCTCCGTCTTTACTTTCTACCTTTCATGAATATGTTTGATCCTTAGTCTAATGCGGGTTCAGACTACATAGCATGCTTTATGTAATCATGGTGATTAGATCTAGTATGTGGACCCTTCATGGTTTGTAGACATGTCCATGTATGGACACGCCCCTGGATCCCCCGCTTCATTAAGGGAGCATCGTGACAGGGTGATTTCCCCCGAAAGAGTGGATGTCTTCGGGAGGTAGGCCGGAGGTAGGAGTTTAAGGATGCTAGTAGATGAGATGCTCTTTTTGTTGCTCGTTTGCCAGAACTTCAACTAGAAGGTGCTAGGCCTGGTTACCCCTTCAGTGGAGCTTTGCCCTAGCCGTTGTTCATGGATGTGACCAACCTTGTGCCATAACTCATATATATCAAGGTTTACCTCTTCGTATGCAATCAACACTTAATGTTAGGTTAGTTTGGCTAGACAAGATAGAGAACCTTAGCGGTTTGCTTTCGATCCTTCGATTGACAATCCTTGGGGGACCCTCCTTGGTGAAAAAGGCACCAAGTCACCCGTACGCTTGTGGTGAACTTCAACACGGTTTTGAACCGTCAACAAACAACCCGAGGTAGACTTGCGATCCAAACGACACCCAGCAAAATCAGCATCGGATCTGTGAAGTCTGAGTGTCGAGGAGGCAGAATACCAAAGACCAAATTCAGGAGTTTAGTTCAAGTACCTGAAAATCCTCTTGACGACCCGCCGATGTGAAGTCCTCGGTGAAGCCTGAAAACGAGCACACAGACACACACTGAACTGTACATCCGGCCTCGTCGCTGTCATGTAGAGGAGGGAGCCAATCATGCTCCTGTACTCCTTCTGGTCCACAGGTTCGCCATCTTCATTCGCATCCAAAGCTGTAGTGGTACCCATCGGTGTAGTCAGCTGCTTGGAGTCGTTCATGCCAAATTTCTTCACCATGTCCTTGGTGTACTTCGCCTGATGTACAAACGTCCCGTCCTTGCACTGCTTGATCTGGAGCACGAGGAAAACTACAACTCACCCATCGTAGACATCTCGAATTCCCTGCTCATGTCATCTACCAATCTGGCAACAAGGTCATGAGAGGAGCAACCAAAGATTATGTCCTCCATCTAAATCTGAACAATCAACAGGTCATTTCCATGCATAAGGAGAAATAGAGTCTTATCAACTGTACCCATCACAAAGCCCTTACTCAGCGAAAACCCTCTCAACCTGCCATACCAAGCCCTCGGTGCCTGTTTCAACCCATAAAGCACTCTCTGGAGTTTGTATACACGGCGTGGGTATCTCTCACTCTCAAACCCCGGGGGTTTGCCTCACATACACTTCTTCCTTTATCACCCTATTCAAGAAAGCACTCTTCACATCCATTTGGAACAACTTTAACCCTTTAGCTATGACAAAAGCTATAAGGATCTGAATCGCGTCCAGACGGGCCACAGGAGTAAGTATCTCCTCATAATCTATACCCCCTTTCTGGTTGAACCCCTGAGCCACCAACCTTGACTTGTTCCTCACAACCATCCCATTCTCACCTTCCTTGTTCTTCCACACCCACTTGGTACCTATAGGATGGCAATTTGGCGGTGGATCAACTAACACCCAGACCTGGTTCTCTCAAAATTCTCCAACTCCTCATGCATGGAATTCACCCAGTTTGCATCAGAGAGTGTGTGTCGAATATCTTTTGGCTCAAACAAGGCAACAAATGCAGAGTGCACAAATGAACAGACAAAGATATGTTTCCCTTCTCAACATTGTCCCTCAAGAAGTGGTACCTCACTTCTATGTGTTTCGTTTAGGAGTGGAGGACAGGATTTTTGGCTACGCTTATGGCACTAGTGCTGTCATAGAAAAGTGGAACCTGGGAGCACTCCTCACCAAAGTCACTCATGGTGTAGGTCATCCAAAGCAGTTGGGAACAACAACTAGCAGCAGCTACATACTCAGCCTTGGTGGTGGAATGGGCTACACTCGATTGCTTGCGAGATGACCAAGAGACCAAAGAAGAACCCAGGAACTGACAACACCCAGAAGTGGACTTGCAATCCAACCGACACCCAGCAAAATCCGTATCAGAAAAACCATGAAGCCTGAGTGTCGAGGAGGCAGAGTACCACAAGCCAAACTCAGGAGTGTAGTTCAAGTACCTGAAAATCCGCTTGACGGCCTGTCGATGTGATGTCCTCGGTGAAGCCTGAAAACGAGCGCACAGACACACGCTGAACTGTATGTCTGGCCTCGTAGCCGTCAAGTAGAGGAGGGAGCCGATCATGCTCCGGTACTCCTTCTGGTCCACGGGATCGCCGTCCTCGTCCGCGTCCAAAGCCGTAGTCGTACTCATCGGTGTGGTCAGCGGCTTGGAGTCGTTCATGCCAAACTTCTTCACCATGTCCCTGGTGTAATTTTCCTGATGCACAAAGGTTCCGTCCTTGCACTGCTTGATCTGGAGACCCAAGAAAAACTGCAGCTTGCCCATCATGGACATCTCAAATTCCCTGCTCATGTCATTTGCAAATCTGGCAACAAGATCATGAGAAGAGCTACCAAAGATTATGTCATCCACGTATATCTGAACAATCAAAAGGTCATTCCCATGCTTAAGGAGGAAAAGGGTCTTATCAACTGTGCCCATCACAAACCCCTTACTCAGCAAAAAGCCTCTCAACCTGCCATACCAAGCTCTAGGTGCCTGTTTCAACCCATAGAGCGCTCTTCTTCCTCTATCACCCCATTCAAGAAAGCACTCTTGACATCTATTTGGTACAACTTGAACCCTTTAGCCACGGCAAAGGCTAGAAGGATCCTAATTGCCTCCAAACGGGCCACAGGAGCAAATGTCTCCTCATAGTCTATGCCCTCTTTCTGGTTGTACCCCTGCGCCACCAACCTTGACTTGTTCCTCACAACCATCCCATTCTCACCCTCTTTGTTCTTCCACACCCACTTGGTTCCTATGGCACGGCAATTTGGCGGTGGATCGACTAACACCCAGACTTGGTTTCTCTCAAAGTTTTCCAACTCCTCATGCATGGAATTCACCCAATTCTCGTCAGACAAAGCGTGTCGAATATCTTTGGGCTCGAAAGAAGCAACAAATGCAGAATGAGCGAAATGAGAAGTATTCCTTGACCTTGACCGTGTAGTGCGTTCATGAAGGTCGCCAATGATGGTCATCGGTGGATGATCAACTTGTACTCGCCGGGGAGCCTCTTGCCTGGACACAACCTCCCCCTCAGCAGCAGCCTCCACTCGAACAGCCTCAGTCGTAGTGGGTGTAGGGGATGGTCCGTCCTCGATCGTCGTCGTAGTAGTGGAAGTAGTACATACACGATCAGCCGCTGGAGCATCACCACCATCATCGTCGTCGTCTCCATCTCCGTCCTTCTCATCCTCAAAGATCCTCGCTCCAATCTCCTCGTCACCTGCACACTCAAAAGCAGAAGAGCTACATGGCTGTGTCTCGTCGAAGGTTACCTCGCAAGTCTCCATGGTTCGGTTAGTGTCAAGATTGAGCACACGATATGCTCTAGAATGAATCGCATAACCAAGGAAAATCCCATCTGAACATCGAGACTCAAACTTATCCAACTTGCCCTTCTTGAGAATGAAACACTTGCAACCAAAAGCTCTAAAGTGACTCACCTTGGGTTGTCGGCCATGCATCAGCTCATAAGAGGTCTTCTTCTTCAAGGCACGAAGGAAGATGCGATTTGAGACATAGCAAGCGGTATTGACCGCCTCAACCCAGAAACGCCTAGGAGTCCTATGCTCATCGAGCATCGTCCTGGCCATCTCACAAAGGGTCCGGTTCTTCCTCTCCACTACGCCATTCTGGCAAGCGACGTATGGAGAACAGTACTGATGATCAAGGCCAAGATCACTACAAAAGGCATCAAAATGAGAGTTCTTAAACTCTGTGCCATTATCACTGCGTATAGCTCGAATGGCATCACCATGTCTCTCATTCTTCAACCTCAAGATCAAGTCTCGAACAAAGCCAAATGTCTCACTCTTATCCTCCAAAAAGAAAACCCAAGAATACCTCGAAAAATCATCAACAACCACAAGAACATACCACTTCCCGGCAACAGAGCGAACACGAGCTGGCCCAACCAAATCCATGTGTAACAGCTCACAAGGTCGCTCGGTCATGACAGAAGTCAGAGGGGCGTGCGAAGCGGCAACCATCTTTCCATGCCGACAAGAAGCACAAACCAAATCCTTCTCGAATTTCAACTTAGGCAATCCTCGGACAAGATCTAGACCACTCAAGCGGGAAAGCAACTCAAAGCTCAAGTGTCCCAATCTCCTATGCCATTTCCAAAGCTCGGCCGAAACGCTAGCAACAAAGCATCGAGGAGGACCAATAGGTTGGGAAAAGTCGGCACGAAAGATTTGACCCTCGGGGACGATCGTACAGACAAGATCGCCTCGAGAACCAAGCACACGAGAAGCACTCGACTTGAAACGAACCTCAAAACCTTCATCAAGTAATTGAGATACTGACAACAGGTTGAAACCAAGTGACTTGACCAAGGCCACACTTCTTAAGGTCACCTTGCTACTCACCTTCACCATACCTTCCGCAGGCACTCGTCCTCTCCCATTGTCCCCGAAAGTGATGTACTCCCTCGTACTCACCGGGGTGAGGCTGGAGAACCACCCACGATCTCCGGTCATGTGTCGTGAGCCACCAGAGTCGATCAACCAAAAGTTCTCCAAGCCTCCCACCTGCAATAAAAAACGAGGACGAGAATGAGCAAGTGACTCAACATTGGGGTTTGTACCAAAAGAGTCAAACCAGTGCTGAGCCATTTGGTCAAAAGAAGGGTTTGCAAAATCCATCCTCCCAAAACCTCTAGGCGGAGCCCTCTCACGCCTACCACCAAAGGACCTGTCACATCTCACTGGAGGAGTACGCGCACCACGAGAGGGAAAATGTGGCCCGTAGTCCATCTGAGACCCAAAGCTCCGATCGTGGCTCCCAAAATCGTAACGGTCACGAGAAGGAGCACGTCGAGCCAACTCACCACGCCCAAACCCAACACGCCTGTCTCTCTGAGGGAACACACCTCCACCTCCACCTCCACGAGTGGGAACTGTCCTCACAAACACATCACCCCTAGGTAGAGGCCCTCTACGAGGCTCAGGCACACCACGAGCAAGGTGGTACCTGTCCTTGTTTGCCATCGCCCTAGCAAACCTCTCATCCCTCTTCCTCCGGAAACATAACTCATCCTTGTGCCCATCCCTCCCACAATACTCACAATGGAAGCGGATTGGCACTGGCTTAGGCTGTGGCTTCCCTACAAGCTTCTCTCCTACTTTCTCTCCTGTCTTCCCATCAAAGACACTCCCCTGGGTGCTCACAAACTTGATGGGTTTTTGGTAGTTTTCAGCTTTGTGCGGGAACACTGGAGGATCTAGGGTTGTGTCTAGCTTGTTTCTGAGATGGTTTAGCTTGGGTGCAAATTTGTTCATTGGTGTGGTATGTGGTGGAATGGGAATCTCTCCGGCTTTCTCTTCTCCCTCACCACTCTTCTCACCACACTTGTCAGCCCCCAACACCTGACCATCAAACCTCTTAAACTGAGCCAACATCATACTCAATTGTGGCTCATGCCCAGACAACCACCCCATCATTTTTCTCAATTCATCATTTTCATCCTGCAGACGATCAACATAGTTTGCAAGTTCCATGTTTTTCAAAGCATGCATTTCACAGGTTGAACATGATGTAGGAAGAGGAGCTTTCAATGCCGCCTCAAGAGAAACAATTCTAGTGTGAGATTCATCTAGCCTAGCATGCAAAATAGGACATGATGTACAAGCTCCTAACAAAGTTGGCCTAGACTTCAATTCATCACACTCAATCCTAACCACATCTAGTTCCTTAAGAACAGAGGCATGTTTCTCCTTGAGGGCAGTCAAGTCAGCAAGAAAAACTGAACAATCACCACAATCAATTTCATCTGACACAACAGGAGCAGATTTCAAAGCGGCTATTTCATTCCTAGCATCCACAAGCAAGGATTCAAGCTCGGCTACTTTGTCCTTAGCATCACCCAACAGAGACCTAAATTCCCTCTTCTCCTTGTTGGTCTTTCTAAGCACATCATCACGGTTATCAAGCAACTCATTGATCCTAGCATTCTCCTCTAGCAAGAAGTTGAGATCTTGTCGTACCTCTTCATCGGAGTCGGAGTTCGAATCCGAGCTATGCCTCCCACTCTTCTTGGAATGCGCCATGCAGCAAAAGCCTCCTTGCGCGATGAAGCTCAGGCCGGTGATGTTCTTGCCCGTGTGCCGCTTGTCCTTACGCTTCTCTTGCTCTTCCTCGCTGCTTGAATCGGAGGAAGCATCGCTTGATGTCGAGTCGATGTCGCTCGGTCCGGCCACCATCGCTCGAGCGATCTTCTTCTTGTGGCCACCACTCTTCTTGTGCCTTCTCTCGCCCTTGTCCTTGTAGTCGTTCCGGGAGCGGTGCTTGTTGTAGTCGTGCTTGGGCTTGCCCTTGTAGTCGTTCTTGATCTCCATGGCTTCAGGGCATTCGACGATGAAGTGCTCGTGCTTCCCGCACCGATAGCACATCCCCGAGCTCTGCCTTGCATTCTTGCGGTTCTCGTACATCCACCCAAACCTCTTGCTCAACAAGGCGAGATCGTCCTCGCTCAGCACATCAAAGTCCTCATCTGGCAAGGACACAAGACAAGACAAAGAGAAACCACCAGGGTTAGCGTTAGTCCTTGATCCTGAGACAAGAGCCAAACTATGAGGATCAGTGGGGCTCTCGCTCTTGGCTCTCAAGCCACGATCAACCTCTGAAGACCTGAGCTTGGAGAAAAGCTCATCAAGCGAAAGCATATCATACGCGCTCGACTCCTCAATGGCCTCGATCTTGGCTTCCCATACGGACCTATCCAGGGCATGCAAAAGCTTGATAGCTTGATCATGATCCGTGTATGGGAGCACTGTCACATTGGCCCTCATGTTGTTGACTATGCAAGTGAAGCGCTGAAACATAGCATCGGTCGACTCACCTGGGAGATGAGTGAAGTTCTCATACTCTCTCCGGTAAGTGGTAAACATCCGCGCTTGCACTTGGGCATTGCCAACATGAGCATTCTTCAACTTGAGCCAAATCTTTCCGGCCACATCCTCTCCGTACACTCGATCAAACTCCGAGTCACAGAGAGCACGGAACAAGTAATCAACGGCCTTGCTGTTGGCCTCAAACAAGTCCCGCGATCCTGGAAGCAGAAAACTGTCTGGGATGACATAATGAGGATTCTGAGTGACCTCCCAGATCAGAGTTCCCTTCCCTCGCAAAAAGGCGCCCATGCGCCTCTCCCACATCGGGTAATTCTTGCCATCAAAGTGCGGAGGACCCGACCCCTTCCCGTAATCGCCCATCTTTGGATCTTAGACTGGTTAGAATCAAGAAGATCCGTAACCGGCTCTGATACCAATTGGAGGACCGAATCAGGCGACCAGAGAGGGGGGAGTGAATGGGAGCCGATAAAAATTCTTCCCTAAGGTCGAATTTGGCCTATACCCCGATTGCCACTCAACGAATCCGTGCACACAAAGGAAGCTCCAAACAAGGCACACACAAGCCTAGAAGATCAACCAAGAAGCCTAGGAGCAAAGAGCGGAAGCATCAAAGCAAGAACCAAAGAACTTAGGCACTACTGCGAAGTCCCTGGCGGACTGTTCGGGGTGACCGGGCGGACCGTCCGCGAGGAGGGCGCGGACCGTCCGGACGGTCACGGCGGACTGCCCGTAAAAGAGCCTCGAACCACCAGTAGTGCACCCCCGAAATTCGGACTGTCCGTGGTGAGCACGCGGACCGTCTGCCAGAAAACCGGCCACGCGGACCGTCCGTGAGACCACCGCGGACTGTCCGCCAAACGCTTTCCAGCCAAACCCTGGGATCCAACCGGATCGAAACGAAAGCGCTCAAGAACACGCGATGAACACGAATAACACGGGACGAACCCTAGCCGCGCGGACCGTCCGCCAGGGACCCGCGGACCGTCCACCTAGCATGAACAGAACAGAAAAAGCACGAGCTCGGGAGTCAACCCAACCTTTCCATCACCAGATCTCCCAAACGGTTGAAGCACTTGAGACAAGATTTTGGGGAGATGTAAAGCGTCACACAAGGATGCTATGCCCCAAAAATCTCGACTCCTAAGCCACTAAATCACCGGGAATCGCGGATCAACCGAACCACCACCATGAACTCGGGCACCAACCAAAAACGCACGAATCGAAGGCTCTTCACAGCGTTTGAGGGGTCAAGATCACACACAAAGATGCGCAAGGCATCCACCCATGATCCCCTGAAAGAAATCCGTGAAGAAACGCCTCCAAAATCACGAATCGAGCGAAGAACGAAAACTCCCAAAAATAGTCCCAAAAATGACACGAAAATCACAGAGGACTAGGAGATCACCGGGACGTCGAATGCTTCCATACACCCAGAGGTCAGATTCTGTACAAGAGTCTAGCCTAAGGAATCCAGAGGGAAAAGAAGCAGTTCAGAGAAAATCTACAGGGGGAGAAAGTCCTAGGGAGCAAGAGAGAGAGATGCCATCCACCTCTCCGCTATTTATACGAAGTCCATCGGAGGGAGGTAAATGACCACGCTACCCCTACTGCTTGAAACGAAGATACAACCCCTCAGGGGCATTTTGGTCAAGTCTTCATAGAGCAGACATGCTTCCACCGCGACCTTGCTTAGCTTCGACGCAAGCCCGGCGATCACACCACGTGCCCCCCGCCTCGAAGCTTCCCGAAGCTCCCGGATCACCGTCTCCGTCGCCTCGGGCCTCCGGGCTTGGTTTTGCGGCCCAAAGCAAGAAACCGTCCACCTGATGGTTTTGTGGGCAAACCACCAAACCCCGCGTGCAAGCTTCGAGCTTCAACCGCTACCTTGCACCGGCGCATGTTCACGACTTCAGCCCGCCAGTCTTGCACCGCACGGCTTGCACTTGACCCCATCGGCCACCGGGTCCATCGAACCAAGCCTACTTGCCACTCCATCACCCGGAGGCCGCCACGGCTCAGGCCTTTCGCGCTTGTTCTTCACCTGCACCGACACGAGTCAAGCCGCAACCTGTACCTGCACACTTAGCCGAGCATCAGTCCACACAACGTTGTCAATCACTCATCACTAAGGAGAGACCCTCCACTGGTCCTCGGACACACCTGTACCTCATCCTCCAAAGAGAAAACCCAAGAGTACCTCGAAAAATCATCAACAACCACTAGAACATACCACTTCTCACCCACAGAGCGAACAAAGCTGGCCCAACCAAATCCATGTGCAACAGCTCACAAGGTCGCCCGGTCATGACCGCAGTCAGAGGGGCGTGAGAAGCAGCAACTATCTTTCCATGTCGACAAGAAGCACAAACCAAATCCTTCTTGAATTTTAACTTAGGCAATCCCCAGACAAGGTCAAGACCACTCAAGCGGGAAAGCAACTCAAAGCTCAAGTGTCCCAACCTCCTATGGCATTTCCAAAGCTCGACTGAAATGCCAGCAACAAAGCATCAAGGAGGACCAACAGATTGGGAAAAATCAGCACAGAAGATTTGACCCTCGGGGACGATCGTACAGACAAGATCGCCTCGAGAATCAAGCACACGAGAAGCACCCGACTTAAAACGAACCTCAAAACCTTCGTCCAGTAACTGAGATGCTGACAACAGGTTAAAACCAAGTGACTTGACCAGGGCCACACTTCTTAAGGTCACCTTGCTACTCACCTTCACCATACCTTCAGCAAGCACTCGTCCTCGCCCATTGTCCCCGAAAGTGATGTACTTCCTCATACTCACTGGGGTGAGGCTGGAGAACCACCCACGATCTCCGGTCATGTGTCGTGAGCAACTAGAGTTTGATCAACCAAAAGTTCTCCAAGCCTCCCACCTGCAATCAAAAAGGAGAACGAGAATGAGCAAGCGACTCAACACTGGGGTTAGTACCAAAAGAGTCAAACCAGTGTCGAGCCATTTGCTCAAAAGAAGGGTTAGCAAAATCCTTCCTACCAAAGCCTCTAGGCGGAGCCTCTCACGCCTACCACCAAAGGACCTGTCATGTCTCGCTGGAGGAGTACGCGCACCACGAGAGGGAAAACGTGGCCCGTAGTCCATCTGAGACCCAAAGCTCCGATCGTGCCTCCCAAACTCGTAACGGTCACGAGAAGGAGCACGTCGAGCCAACTCACCATGCCCAAACCCAACACGCCTATCTCTCTGAGGAAACGCACCTCCACCTCCACCTCCTCGAGTGGGAACTGTACGCACATACACCTCACCCCTAGGTAGAGGCCCTCTATGAGGCTCAGGCACACCACGAGCATGGTGGTACCTGTCCTTGTTTGCCATCTCCCTAGCAAACCTCTCATCTCTCTTCCTCCTGAAGCAGAACTCATCCTTATGCCCATCCCTCCCACAATACTCACAATGGAAGCGGATCGGCTGTGGCTTAGGCGGTGGCTTCTCTACAAGATTCTCTCCAGCTTTCTCTCCTGACTTCCCATCAAAGACACTCCCCTGGGTGCTCACAAACTTGATGGGATTTTGGTAGTTCTCAGCTTTGTGGGGGAACACTAGTGGATCCGGTGTTGTGTCTAGCTTGTTTCTGAGGTGGTTTGGTTTGGGTGCAAATTTGTTCATTGGTGTGGTATGTCGTGGAATAGGAATCTCTCCAGCTTTCTCTTCTCCTCAACACTCTTCTCACCAACCTTGTCAGCCCCCAACGCCTGACCATCAAACCTCTTAAACTGAGCCAACATCAAACTCAATTGTGGCTCATGCCTAGACAACCACCCCATCATTTTTCTCAATTCATCATTTTCATCCTGTAGACGATCAACATAGTGTGCAAGTTCCATGTTTTTCAAAGCATGCATTTCACAGGTTGAACATGATGTAGGAAGAGGAGCTTTCAGTGCCGCCTCAAGAGAAACTATTCTAGTGTGAGATTCATCTAGCGTAGCATGAAAGACAGGACATGAGGTACAAGCACCTAGTAAAGCTGGCCTAGACTTCAATTCATCACACTCAATCCTAATCACATCTAGTTCCTCCAAAGTAGAGGCATGCTTCTCCTTAAGAGCAGTCAAATCAGTAAGAAAAACTGAACAATCACCACAGTCTATCTCATCAGACACAACAGGAGCAGATTTCAGAGATCCTATCTCATTTCTAGCATCCACAAGCAAGGATTCAAGCTCGGCTATCATATCCTTAGCATCACCCAACAAAGACCTAAATTCCCTCTTCTCCTTGTTGGTCTTTCTAAGCACATCATCACGATTATCAAGCAACTCATTGAGCCTAGCATTCTCCTCTAGCAAGAAGTTGGGATCTTGTCGTACCTCTTCATCGGAGTTGGATTTCGAATCTGAGCTGTGCTTCCCACCCTTCTTGGAGTGCGCCATGCCGCAAAAGCCTCCTTGTGCGATGAAGCTTAGGCCTGTGATGTTCCTGCCCGTGTGCCGCTTGTCCTTGCGCTTCTCTTGCTCTTCCTCGCTACTCGAGTCGGAAGAAGCATCGCTTGATGTCGAGTCGATGTTGCTCGCTCTGGCCACCATCGCTCGAGCGATCTTCTTCTTGTGGCCGCCACTCTTCTTGTGCCTTCTCTCGCCCTTGTCCTTGAGCTTGTCCTTGTAGTCGTTCCGGGAGCGGTGCTTGTTGTAGTCGGGCTTGGGCTTGCCCTTGTAGTCGTTCTTGATCTCCATGGCTTCAGGGCATTCTACGATGAAGTGCCAGTGCTTCCCGCACCGATAACACATCCCCGAGCTCCGCCATGCATTCTTGCGGTTCTCGTACATCTGCCCAAACCTCTTCCTCAACAAAGCGAGATCGTCCTCGCTCAACACCTCAAAGTCCTCATCTGGCAAACACACAAGACAAGACAAAGAGAAACCACCAGAGTTAGCGTTAGACCTTTATCCGGAGACAAGAGCCAAACTATGAGGATCATTGGGGCTCTCGCTCTTGGCTCTCAAGCCACGATCAACCTCAGAAGACCTGAGCTTGGAAAACAGCTCATCCAGCGTCAGCGTATCATACACGCTCGACTCCTCAATGGCCTTGACCTTGGCACTCCACACAGACCTATCCAGGGCATGCAAAAGCTTGACAGCTTGATCATGATCCGTGTATGGGCGCACTGTCACATTGGCCCTCATGTTGTTGACTATGCTAGTGAAGTGTTGGAACATAGCATGGGTCGACTCACCGGGGAGAGGAGTGAAGTTTTCGTACTCTCTCCGGTAAGTGGAAAACAAACGGGCTTGCACTTGGGCATTGCCAACATGAGCATTTCTCAACTTGAGCCAAATCTTTCCGGCCACATTCACTCCATACACTCGCTCGAACTCCGAGGCATAGAGAGCACGGAACATGTAATCAATGGCCTTGCTGTTGGCCTCACACATGTCCCGCAATCCTGGAAGCAGAAAACTATCTGGGATGACATAATGAGGATTCTGAGTGACCTCCCAGATAAGAGTTCCCTTCCCTCGCAAAAACGCGCCCATGCGCCTTTCCCACATCGTGTAATTCTTGCCATCAAAGTGCGGAGGACCGTACCCGACCCCTTGCCATAATCGCCCATCTTTGGATCTTAGACTGGTTACAATCAAGAAGATCCGTAACCGGCTCTGATACCAATTGAAGGACCGAATAGGCGACCAGAGAGGGGGGAGTGAATGGGAGTCGATAAAAATTCTTCCCGAAGGTCGAACTCAGCCTATACCCCGATTGCCACTCCGAGTACTCTCGCACACCAAAGAAACTCTAGACAAGTCACAAACAAGCCCTCAAGAACAAGAGACAAGCCTAGAAGCAAAGAGCGGAAGCACAAAAGCAAGAACCAAAAGACTTAGCCAAATCTGCGAGGGCCAGGCCGGACAGTCCGGACGGGTACGACGGACAGTCCGCGAGTACGACGGACAGTCCGTGAACCCCCGGCGGACAGTCCTAAAAAGGACCTCGATCAACCAGTGCTGCACAGGGAAAAATCGGATAGTCCGGGCAAGCACCGCGGACAGTCCGGCACCGCGCGGACAGTTCGGCCACACCAGGAGGACAGTCCGGCGAAACTTGCTGGACACCCCAGACAAACCTCGAGCAACCCCAGACACAAAGCAACACCACGCGGACAGTCCGGCCAGCTCCCGTGGACAGTCCACAAACTTCTTGCAACAAACCGCTAGCAACAGAACAGATCGAAACGCGAACGCGTACGAACACGGATGAAGACGCGACGAACACAGGTCACACGGACAGTCCGTACGGCACTTGCAGACAGTCCGCCAGGCGCGGACAGAGCAGAAAAAAGCCCGACCCCGCGAGGTCAACTCTCCAAATCCATCACCGGATCTCCCAAATGGCTAAAACTCCTGAGACAAGATTTGGGGGATATGATAAGCAACACAAGATGAAGCTATGCCCCAAAAATCTCGACCTCTAAGCCACTAAAACATCGGGAATCGCGGATCACACGAACGACCACCAAGAACTCGAACTCCGGCCAAAAACTCACGAATCGAAGGCTTTCCCCGACGTTTTATGAGTCAAGATCACACACAAAGATGCGCAAGGCATCCACCCATGATCTCCTCAAAGAAATCTGAAGGAAAACGCCCTCAAATCCCCGAATCAAGCGAAGAACGAAACTCCCCAAAAATAGCCCTGAAAATGACACGAAAATCACAAAGGACTAGGAGATCACCGCAACACTGAATGCTTCCATACATCCAGAGGTCAGAGTCTATACTAGAATCTAGCCTAAGGAATACAGAGCGAAAAGAAGCAGTTCAGAGCAATCTACCGGGGGAGGAAAACCTAGAGTCCAGAGAGAGAGAGATGTCATCCACCTCTCCGCTATTTATACGAAGTCCATCGGAGGGAGGTAAATGACCACGCTACCCCTACAACTTGAAATGAAGATACAACCCCTCAGGGGCATTTTGGTCAAGTCTTCATCGGGCGGACACGCTTCCACCGCGGCCTTGCTTAGCATCGACACAAATCCCGTGATCATGCCACATGCCCCCCCCTCGAAGCTTCCCGAAGCTCCTAGATCACCGTCTCCGTTGCCTCGGGCCTCCGGGCTTGGTTTTGAGGCCCAAACCAAGAAACCGTCCACCTGATGGTTTTGTGGGCAAACCAACAAACCTCGCGTGCAAGCTTCGGGCTCCATCCGCTACCTTGCACCGGGCCATGTTCACAACTTCAGCCCGCCAGTCTTGCACCGCACGGCTCGCACTTGACCCCATCGGCCACCGGGTCCATCAAACCAAGCCTACTTGCCTCTCCATCACACGGAGGCCGCCACGGCTAAGGCTTTTCGCGCTTGTTCTTCACCTACACCGACACGAGTCAAGCCGCAACCTGTACCTGCACACTTAGCCAAGCATCAGTCCACACAACATTGTTAATCACTCATCACTAAGGAGCGACCCTCCACTGGTCCTCGGACACACCTGGTCCTCAACGATCAGCCGCGGGAGCGTCACCACCATCATCATCTTCTTCTCCATCTCCATCCTTCTCACCATCGAAGATCTTCTCACCAACATCATTGTCACCTACACACTCAAAGACAGAAGAGCTACATGGCTGTGTCTCATCGAGGGTTACCTTGCAAGTCTCCATGATTCAGTTAGTATCAAGGTTGAGCACACGATATGGTCTAGAGTGAATAGCATAACCAAGAAAAACACCATCTGAACACCTAGCCTCAAACTTATCTAGCTTGCCCTTCTTCAAAATAAAGCACTTGCTACCAAAGGCTCTAAAGTGAGTCAACTTGGGTTTCCTCCCATGCATCAGCTCATACGAAGTCCTCTTCTTGAAAGCGCAAAGGAAAATTCGATTCGACACATAGCAAGCGGTATTGACCGCCTCGGCCCAGAAACACCTAAGAGTCCTATGCTCATCAAGCATCGTCCTGGCCATCTCACAAAGGGTTCGGTTCTTCATCTCCACTATGCCATTCTGGCAAGCAATGTATGGAGAAGAGTACTGATGGTCGAGACCAAGATCACTACAAAAGTCATCAAAACGAGAGTTCCTGAATTCCGTGCCATTGTTAGTGCGTATAGCTCGAATGGCATCCACATGTCTCTCATTCTTTAACCTCAAGAGCAAGTATCGAACAAAGCCAAATGTCTCGCTCTTATCCTCCAAAAAGAAAACCCAAGAGTACCGCGAGAAATCATCAACTACTACCAACACATACCACTTCCCACCCACAGAACGAACACGAGCTGCCCCAACCAAATCCATGTGCAACCGCTCACAAGGTCGCTCGGTCATGACCGCAGTCAGAGGGGCATGAGAAGCGGCAACCATCTTTCCATGTCGACACGGAGCACAAACCAAATCCTTCTCAAATTTCAACTTTGGCAATCCTCGGACCAGGTCTAGGCCACTCAAGCGGGAAAGCAACTCAAAGCTCAAGTGTCCTAGCCTTCTGTGCCATTTCCAAAGCTCAGCCAAACCACCAGCAACAAAGCATCGAGGAGGTCCAACAGATTGGGAAAAATTGGCATGAAAGATTTGACCCTCGGGGATCGTACAGACAGGATCGCCTTGAGGACCAACTTAAAACGAACCTCAAAACCCTCGTCAAGTAACTGAGATACTGATAATAGGTTAAACCCAAGTTACTTGACCAAAGCCACTCTTTAAGGTCACCTTTCTACTCACCTTCACCATACCTTCAGCAAGCACTCGTCCTCTCCCATTGTCCCCGAAAGTGATGTACTCCCTCATACTCACCGGGGTGAGGCTGGAGAACCACCAACGATGTCCGGTCATGTGGTGCAAACAATCAGAGTCGGTCAACCAAAAGTTCTCCATGCCTCCCACCTACAAATCAACAACGAGGACGAGAATGAGCAAGCGACTCAACACTAGGGTTGGTACAGAAATAGTCAAACCAGTGTCGAGCCATTTGCTCAAAAGAAGGGTTAGCAAAATTCATCCTATCAAAACCTCTAGGAGGAGCTCTCTCATGCCTACCACCAAAGAACCTGTCATGTCTCACTGGAGGGGAATGTGTACCACGAGGGGGAAAACGTGGCCCGTAGTCCCTCTGAGAACCAAAACTGCGATCGTGCCTTCCAAACTCGTAACGGTCATGAGCAGGAGCACGACCAGCAAACTCACCATGCCCAAACCCAACACACCTATCTCTCTGAGGAAAACCACCACCACCCCGAGTAGGAACTATACGCACAAACCCCTCACCCCGAGGTAGTGGCACTATATGAGGCTCAGGCACACCATGAGAAGGGTGGTACCTGTTCTTGTTTGCCATCTCCCTAGCAAACCTCTCATCCCTTCTCCTCCTGAAGGAAAACTCCTTCTTATGACCATCCCTCCCACAATACTCACAATGGAAGCGGACTGGTTTTGGCTTAGACTGTGGTTTCTCAATGGGCTTCTCAACAACTTTCTCTCCTGGCTTCCCCAAAACACATTCCCAAGGGTGCTCACAAACTTCACCGGTTTCTGGTAGTTTTCTATCTTGTGGGGAACACTGGTGGATCTGGGGTTGTGTCTAGCTTGTTTCTGAGGTGGTCTGGCTTTGGTGCAAATTTGTTCATGGGTGTAGTGTGTGATGAGATAGGAATGTCCCCAGCTTTCTCTTCTCCCTCATCACTATTCTCACCACTCTTCCCAGACCCCAAAGCATGACCGTCAAACCTCTTAAACTCAGCCAACATCAAACTCAACTGAGGCTCATGTCCAGACAACCAACTCATTAGTTTCCTCAACTTATCATTCTCATCCTGCAAGCGATCAACATAATGTGCAACTTCCATATTTTTCACTGCATGCATTTCACAAGTAGAGCAATATGTAGGTATACGAGCTTTCAAAGCAGCCTCAAGAGAAACTATCATATCATAAGATTCATATAGCCTAGCATGCAACACAGGACAAGAAGTGCGAGCACCTAGCAATGTAGGTCTAGATTTCAACTCATCAAGCTCAAT
Organism: Cenchrus fungigraminus; assembly: GCA_036936925.1. Lineage (NCBI taxonomy): Eukaryota > Viridiplantae > Streptophyta > Magnoliopsida > Poales > Poaceae > Cenchrus > Cenchrus fungigraminus. The sequence continues at coordinate 29,623,122 of CM072775.1, forward strand.
CCTAAGCACATATAGTTCCTCAAGCTTTGAGGCATGCTTCTCCTTGAGAGCAGTCAAGTCAGCCAGGAAAACATTGCAATCACCACAATCAACCTCATCAGAAACAACAGGAGCAACTTTCAAAGAGTTTATTTCAGCTGTAGCATTAACAAGCAAAGACTCAAGCTCAACTATCTTGTCCTTAGCATCACCTAGCAAAGATCAGAATTCTCTCTTCTCCTTGTTGGTCTTTCTAAGCACATCATCATGGTTGTCAAGCAACTCATTCAGCCTAACATTCTCCTTTAGCAAAAAGTCAGGGTCACGACGTACCTCATCCTCGGAGAAGGAGTTCGAATCCTAGCTATCCTTCCCGCCCTTCTTGTTGTTGGAGTTGTGTGGCATGCCGCAGAAACCGCCTTGCGCGATGAAGCTCAGGCCGGTGAAGTTCTTGCCCATGTGCCGCTTATCCTTGCACCGATCTTGCTCTTCCTCGCTGCTCGAACCGGATGAGGAGTCACTTGAAGTGGAGTCGATGTCGCTCGCTCCGGCAACCATCGCTCGAGCCGTCTTCTTCTTGTACCGGCCGCTCTTCCTTGGCCTTCTCTCACCCTTGTCCCTGCGCTTGTCCTTGTAGTTGTTCTGGGAGCGGTGCTTGTTGTTGTAGTCATGCTTGGACTTGCCCTTGTAGTCGTTCTTGATCTTCATGGCTTCTAGATACTCGGTGATGAAATGCCCATGCTTGCCGCACCAATAGCACATCCCCAAGCTCCTCCTCGCATTCTTGCGGTTCTCGTACATCCGCCCAAACCTCTTGCTCAATAACGCGAGATCCTCCTCGCTCAGCACCTCAAAGTACTCATCTGGCATGGACATAAGACAAGGCAAAGAAAATTACATAGCAGTAGGGTTAGCATTAGTCCTCGATCCTGAGACAAGAGCCAAACTATGTGGATCAGTGGGGCTCTCACTCTTGGCTCATCAACCTCCGAAGAATTGAGCTTAGAAAACAGCTCGTCCGCCGTCATGGTCTCATACACACCCGACTCCAAGATGGCCTCGACCTTGGCACTCCACATGGATCTGTCATGTGAGTGCAATAGCTTGATAGCTCTATCATGATCTGTGTATGGGAGCACCGTCACATTGGCCCTCCTGTTGTTCACAATACAGGTGAAGCGCTGGAGCATCACATCAATCGACTCACCGGGGAGATGAGTGAAGTTCTCGTACTCTCTCCGGTGAGTGGCAAACAGGCGAGCCTGCACCTGAGCATTCCCAACATGAGCATTCCTTAGCTTCAGCCAAATCTTTATGGCCACATCCTCTCCGTACACTCGATAAAACTCCGAGGCACAGAGAGCACGGAACAAGTAATCCACGGCCTTACTGTTGGCCTCAAACATTTCCTGAGCACCTGGAAGGATGAAATTGTCTGGAATGACATAGTTTGCATTTTGCGTCACTTCCCAGATCAATTGTCCTTTCCCACACAAAAACGCGCCCATGCGCATCTCCCACATATGGTAATTCTTGCCATCGAAGTGCGAAGGACCCGACCCCTTTGCGTAGACGCATATGTTTGGATCTTAGACTGGTTAGAATCACGAAGATCCGTAACTGGCTCTGATACCAATTGAAGGACCGAATAGGCGACCAGAGAGGGGGGGAGTGAATGGGAGCCAATAAAAAAATTCTTCCCAAGAAGAACTCGGCTTATGCCCCAAAATCACAACCAAGGGTTTCTACACGAGCTTGCCAAGGTCAGGTAGTCACAACGGACCTACCAACCCTTGGAACAAGTCCCAACTCAAACCGAAGTGGAAGCACAACACAAAGAGCAAAGGACTTGGGCAATCTGTGATGCATCGGGCGGACTGTCCGAGGGGGGCGCATACCATCCGCGAGGACACGGTGGACTATCCGAAAAAGCTACCTGAACCTCTAGTAGTGCACCGAGAAAACGGACCGTCCCTGATGGACCCGCGGACCGTCCGCCTCGTCACGGATCGTCTGACACTCTAGTACGGACCGTCTGCAAACTTCTTGCAACAAAAACCAACTGACTCAACGGATCGAATGAAAGGCACGCAAGAACACACAAAAAACACGACGAACACCTGGGCTGCCTGCTCCTCACGGACCGTCCGCACAGGGCTCGCGGACCATCCACCAGGTGCGGACAGAGCAGCCCGAGCTCGACACTTTGAAGGTCAACTCCTCCTTCCTTTCACCCGATTTCTCAAATCAACCAAAGGCTTGCTACCAAATCATAGGGGAAGATGAAGCGTCTCTAGGAGATGCTATCCCTACAAAATCTTTGCCTCAAACCAAATAAAATGAGAGGAATCGAATACCTATGAAAACACCTCCATGAACTAGGGTTCCACCAAGAACTCACAAATCGAAGGGTTTTTCGGCGTTTGAGGTGTCAAAATCATACACAAATATGCACAAGACATCCACCCATGATCCCCTCAAAGAAATCCGAAGAGAAACGCCCTCAAATCGATGAATCAAGCGAAGAACAAAAGCCCCCAAAAATAGCACCGAAAATGACATGAAAATCACAAGATGCTAAGAAGGAGATAGAATCACAACGCCGAATTCTTCCATACATCCATAAGTCAGAGTATATACAAGAATCTAGCCTAAGGAAATACTAGTAAAAGTAGTCCGGAGTGATTAACCCTAGCCATCCTCCTCTACCTTCTATTTATAGTTAGTCTTCTGGAGGTGGCAAATGACCAAACTACCACTAGTACATCAATGTAAGATACACACCCCTTAGGGGCATTTTGGTCCAAGACATGGATATTCCCATCGAGCGGACACACTTCCACCGCGGACTCTCTTAGCCTCGACGCAAGGCCCGCGATCACTCCAATTGCCCCCGCCTCGAAGCTTCTCGACGCTCCCGGATCACCGTTTCCACCGCGTTGGGCCTTCGGCCTTGGTCTTGAGGCCAAAACCTAGAAACCGTCCACTGATGGTTTTGTGGGCGAACCACCAAACCCCGCGTGCAAGCTTTGGCGTCGAACCGCTACCTTGCACCGGCCCATGTCCATGACTTCAGCTCGCCCTTCTTGCACCATACGGCTCGCACTTGACCCTATCAGCCACCGGGTCCCTCGAACCAAGCCTACTTGACTCTCCATCACCCAGAGGCCTCCACGGCATAGGCCTTTTCGCTCTTGTTCTTCTCCTACACCAACATGAGTCAAGCCGCAGCCTGCACCTACAACACTTAGCCAAGTATCAGTCCACACAACGTTGTCAATCACTCATCACTGAGGAGCGACCCACCATTAGTCTTCAGACGCTCCTGGTCCTCAAGTGTAACATCCCTGATGTTAAGTTGCTAATTATACTTTTAATGAAGCTACATAATGGTTAGCTAGGTCAATCCCCATCCATAGTGGTCAAACCCCTTAAGGCTCTGTACCATTCTCTAGAACTTTGGCCATATCTTGAATTTTTTCCTAAGAACATCAAAATCTACCAATATGAAAGTTGTCACAAAGTTTCTGGGACACAACTTTGCCCATTGGCACTTTTTGAGTTTTGGCTTGTAAAAGGGAGTTCAACCTATCTAACAAGGTCATCTCCTAAAGGCTCTTTTAGACCTCTTTTGATGGCTCAGCTTAAACTCCAAATTTTATATAGCAACTTCAAAATCTGTAAATCTAAGAGTTGTTTGTTTTATCCAGGAACACATTTCATTCAATTAGTGGCATTTCAAATTGCAAGTGCAAGAGCCTCAAAAACTCAGTCAAAGTTCCGCATGTCCTGTTGAGCAAGACGAGAAAACCAGAAAGTTTGGAAATGTTTTATGCCCAAACTATTGATCCTTTAACCTGTCGGCCTTTGCAAAAAGTTGGAGGTGGATATCTCAATTACAACTTTTATTTTGGCCAAATTTAAAGTTGTGTTAAACTTTGAATTGTTTGAGTCGGTCAAACGTGCTTAAGCCAAACTTCCTGTCGTGCCATGAATGCTAGAGCGCGCGCTCCCGTGCGCCGAGCCACGTCGCCGTTTTTCCCGCTCCGACGTCCGTGCCGCGCCGTTTACGCTGGCCCCACTGACGCCACCAGACACGTCGCGCCCAGGTGCGCCTGCCTAGGGCGGTTCCGGTCCAGTTGGCCCATGCTAGGTGGCGGTGATGCCCGAGCCGCGCGCCACACGCCGAGCTTTGCCACCGCGGCTGGGGGCTCCTCCGTGCGCTAGCATGCGGCCGGCCAGCCTGGCTTTTAGTAACACATGGCGGTGACCCCTACCACATCGTGCCCGAGTGTGGCCTATAAGAGGAGCCAGAGCCCCGCAGCACCGCGCCGTGTTTCCCTGCTCCGCTTGCCACCATTGCCGCGCGACCGTAGAACTCCCTCCCTAGCTCGACGCTGCTAGCCACAAAGCACTCCAAAGCCTTCCCACGACTCCACCTCAGCTTCCTGAGCCTCGCATTGAACCACCTGCCCTCATCCTCACTGGAGAACCAAGCCGGGGCGGACGCTCTTCCTCTGCCTCGCCGCCGGCGATCGCAGCCCTCTCCTACCTGCCCAACCCCACCAATAGCTTCATGGTGAGCACCTAGACACTACTAGGTAGAACCTCAGCCAATGCCGGCGACGAGCTCGCTGGATTCCGGTTACCCCGCCGCTACCCGCGCCCCAGGGACCTGATTGCTTAGATTGATTTCTTTCTGAGGGCCATTGTGTAAAAGCTCAGGGGGTTTTCTGTAAAAAGATTCTTCGGATCTAGTTTCGAATCTCTGAAACTTGTAAAATCAATATAAAATCAGAGAAAAATTGGAAAACTACCAACTCAACTGTTCTGGAATCCTTGTGATGAGTACTATCTTTTGTAGAAAGGATGTATATGCTTTTACTGCTTAGGTTTTGAATGATTTTGAAATTATCAGTTTGGCTAGATTTGCAATAATTTTAAATCTAGAACTGTTCAGGATGTGAGTTTTGGATATGATACTAGTATGTCCATGCTTGTTCTTGTGTCGAAAATTGGCACATAGATCTCTTGTAAATCTTCGGATATGATTTATTTTTGATATCCATTATTGCCTATGTTTTTTATTTGTTTAAAAATATTTGTTCAGCAGATGGAGAAGATCTTTTTGAAGTAGCTCTGTAGTCTTGCAGTGAATCTCTGTTAAATAGTTGAGCTGTGTTTGACATGTGTAGATTGGTTTTTTCATTTAGGGTGGTTAGTTTGAGATAAATTTAGATTTATAATTCTACTCAGTTATGGATCTAATTTTTGGTGTGTGAGCCAGATGCAACAATATCACGCAGTATACAAATTTTTAGCTTCAGATCACGCGTATATCTTGATGTTTGATTTAATTGTGTTTCTAGTAGTTGAGTCTTGTTAGATTTTTCATGCTTGATCTGTAGATCCAAATGACTTAAATTTTATGCAGTAGCTTTGTTGTTATATCATGTCCATGCCTGCTTTTTCTTGTGGTCAGATTGTTTGTATATCTTCCAGAATCAAGTTTTGAAGTAAATCAAGTAAAACCCTTTAATTAATAAGCAAACCCAATGTCACCTTTATGGTGAACCAAGTATACTTAAATTGTGCTTCGCCAAGACACAACCTGAACAACATCCTTTACTTTGGTGAAATAAAGTAAATTAATTAATTTAGATGTGCACACAATCACCATCAAATAAGAAAGATAAATCCCACACATACCTTTCCTTAATAAAGGAAGAGTATGCTGAATATAACTTATCTAGGTGAATGTGGCCATCAATACACCCCCTATTTACCCTTCAATTCTGAATTGAGTTTTCCCTCCTTAATTATGAATACATGAAGTTAATGCATATGCATGTCGTGTAGAACTTCCAGACGGGAACTATGAGTTGGTGCCGGAATCCGAAGGAGAGCTAGCTGAAGGAGAAGTGAACATGGTGGAACTGCAGCAAGACCCGAACCAAAGTTTGGAAGACTTCACCACTAACTTTACTAGTGAAGGCAATCCCCGGAGCATAATCCTATGTTTCTAACTTATGCAACTATCTTTGTTATGTTTCTGCATTTTAGTTTCAGCAGTTCAATTGAAATCATAGATGCATGATCCTAGGGTCCTATGCTCAAATACTAGCATGATTGGTCGCTAGTTGCTATGCTCTTAGGACACGGTAAAAGATGAGTGATGTTAGTCACTCGCGGGCTATAGGTTTCTTATGTTGGAATCATAAGATTTGGTTAAATTGATATGCTCATGTGGTAAGAGCATGGGATCGGCTCCGACCAGTAGATGTCTTTGGTTAAGCGTTTGAACGTACTAAACATTTGCCAGGAATAGGACTGGTAAGCCTAATACCTTCTTAATCTGGTAAGGGATCTATGACCACTAATCTTGGGAATAGTCCCCTTGCCTGCAGCAGTGTGGTGCATGTGTGGGGTTGGGTGGCAGAGGCTGTAGCCAAGCCACCTTGTACCAAAGACTGTGGAAATGGACCCTGAACCGAGGACGGTTGGGAACCGCCTGGTTGGTGCATACCCCACCCCTTTTGGTTCCTAGTTGTCTGTTTTTGGGGTGTGCATTCTTTCGTGTGTTTAGGTCTACCTTGCAAGGTTATTAATCGATTGATCGTCGGCCTCTCACTGTTATCTAAGATTTCTTAACCATTCACTCTATTTCCCTTTAATGATGGAATTGAGAATTAATTTGGATGTATGCTTAATTGTATTGTACAACTTTGCTTGAAGTAGTCAGCAAACTTAGAATCGTTAATCAACTATAATCTTGAGCTAAAATTTGAAAGTAAGGACCTACTCTTTGTTGCTTTTCAGCAAAAGAAGCCCACTAGCCATAAAGCCTAGCATGTCTAGAGGTTGGTGATTTTCCATCACCCGACGGTTAAGTCTTGCTGAGTATTATTATACTCAAACTTGCTTTTGTTGTTGTTTTCAGGTAATGATGTGAATGATGATGGGTTTCCGTGGCCTGGTTCTCTCCCACCCGGTTGGGAAGTTGAGTGGGAGGATAACAGTGCTTAGTGACATCATGGATGGCCTCCTGTGATGTTTCTTATGTCGTTTAGTACTTTATTTCTGTTGTGTTTTGAACTCTTAACTATGTACCCTTATGCAAAAGACTTGGTTTGTACCTTGTGGAACTTGATGTAATAATTTGTGAATTGTCTATCTCTGGACTCGCCTTTGAGTGAGTTTTGGTGTACAAGTGTTCGATCCTTGTTAACTGATTTACCAAGCTTGACCCGGCAGAGGTGACACGTTACTTCAGTATTATTGCTTAATGACTAAATGGAATGCTTTAGGCAATAGTATGGAATTAATTTGGGCGGTTCTGTCACACGTAGCCCCTCTAAGACTCAAAGTTGCGACCACTTCTCCCAAACTCATATCGATCACGAGGAGGAGAGCATCCAACAAACACACCACGTCCAGACTCAACACGCCTACCACCAGAACCTCGAAAAGGACGAAAACGATCACTCTGATCACGAAAACCACCCTGGCCACCTCTCTGGGGTGCACCGGTCTGACCGGTGGCCCTCAATGGTCTCACCGATACCCCACGGCCAGCAGAACCACCTCGTGCAGCTGCACCTCTCTCGCCCCACGGATGTACCGTGCGCACAATAGCCTCTCACCTAGGCAGTGGCTCATGAGGCTCAGGTACACCATGAGAGGGGTGGTACCAATCCTTGTTTTTCCACTCCTTAGCCATTCTCTCATCCCTTTTCTTCTTAAAGCAAAATGCACCCTTGTGACCATCCCTCTTACAATACTCACAATGGAAGCGAACTGGTTTTGGCTGGGGTTTTTGCTGGGGTTTTGGCTGGAGCTTCTCACAAGTCTTCTCACCCACCTCAGAAACAAAGCTCATGGGTTTCTGGATGTTGTTGGTTTTGGGTGGAAACTTGGGTGGATCTGGGGCAGTGTCAAGCTTGTTGAGTAGGTGGTTTGGCTTAGGTGTAAAGGAGGTTTTGGGTGTTGTTTGAAGTGGAACATGGATATCCCTAATCATCTCAAACTCGGTAATGGAATCCATACAGTTCTGATCCACACTCCCACTATTGTACTCTCCCACCTTCTCTGAACCCAAACCACTACCATCAGCCCTCTTAAACTCAGCTATCATCATACTCAACTAAGGTTCTCTACCAGAAATCCAACCAAGCAATTTTCTCATGTAATCATTAGCCTCATAGATAGCATCAAAGCGACAAGAAAGCTCAATGTTCTTTAAAGTAGTAACATCACAAGGAGAGCATGCACTTGCAACAGGAGCTTTCAAAGCAATTTCAAGAGAACTGATTACAGCACGAGATTCATCTAGCTTAGCATGCAAAACAAGACAAGACATGCAAGAACCTAGCAAAACGTTTCTAGATTTCATCTCAGCAAGCTCAACCCTAACCACATCTAGTTCCTCAACTGTGGAGGCATGCTTCTCTCTAAGAGCAGTCAAGTAAGAAAGAAAGACATTGAAATCAGAGCAGTCAGCCCTATCGGTAACAGCATGATCACACTTAAGAGCATTCATGGCGAGAATATCATCAAGATGCCTAGACTCTAGCTCAGCCACTTTCTCCCTAGCTTCCTCCGGAGAGGCCCTAAGCTCTTTCCTCTGTCTCTTAGCATCTCTAAGCACACTATCACTTGTCGCCATGAAGCTCAGGATGTTGAAGTTCTTGCTCATGTGCCTCTTGTGCTTGCACCGTCCATGATCTTCTTCTTCACTACTCGAGGTCAACGAGGTGTAGAATGAAGAAGAGTCGACATCACTCGCTCCGGCAACCATTGCTCTAGACTTGTGCTTGTGGTAGCTGCCTTTCTTCGTCACCTTGTACTCATTCTTGCTCTTGTGCTTGGAGTAGTAGTTCCGGGACCGGTGCTTGTGCTCGACTTGCTTTTACTCGGCCTTTGAGCGGTGCTTGTACTCCGGCTTGTACTCGGCCTTCTTGTACTATGTTGACGGTCCTTACGATAAACATTTAGCCGTCAACATTATTCCAATAAGAGGGGATTAGCATCTCTAACTAACATATTATCTAGTACTCTATCAATAATGTATTTTAGTGACGAGAAGCTAGAGACGGGTGAAAACCATGCCAAACTACGAGACTTACATGAAGAACAAGGCACGGTGACTCTGCATGGTCAAGAATGGGCCCAAAACCAAAGCTAAACAACTCAATTCAAGTAGGGCCCACAAGATAAGGTAGCTACAGTAGCTCACTAGCCCACCTGCCAAAGGCGGCGGCCAGATGGGCCAGGCTTGGGTCGGCCGACCCACTGGTTCGGTCGAACCAGGGCCATGGTGGTTCACACCCATTTTTCCACCAAGATCTCTCGCGTGAAGCCAAGGCGGTTGGCGGTGGAGTTGGCGCCAAAAGCCTCCCGGGAGCCGCCTCTCCACCCCTATATAAGGAGGCCTCCACCCTCCTCATTCACACACACCACACAAGGAGCCTCTCTCTCTCCCTTTGTAATATTTAGCCTAGTTAGTGGAGCTTAGGCCTAGTGCTTTCTCTCTAGTAGTGCTTAGCGATCACCTCGGGTCGGTTGGCTCAACCTTCGGCCTATGGTATGGCTATGTACTCTCTTCGTAGATTTTGTATTTATACAGAGTTCTGTATTTGTACTCTTGTAGTATGTTATACCTATTTATATGCTTTCATTTGCTATACTAGTATGTTTAGTATAGGGTTGCTCTATTGTAACGGTGGGGTGTGCTCTTAGGCTTGCTCTATCCTTTTGCCTGTGGGTCATCATGGTTTAGTAGTAGTGATTATGGTCGGGAGCGTGGTGCTCGGTGCTGTAAGATCCATTTCAGGTGGCCGTATTCCATGGTATGTTGGGGTAGGTTTACGGGTGGTGACAGCCCCATACATCCCTTGTATACCCCCACGTGAGTTTGCGGGCGTTAGAGTTACATAAAGGCGCGCTACCCTGGCAGACCAGGGGAGTGTGTTCTCCTCAGTGCAATAGAATATATCTAGACTAAATATATGATGTATGCTTTGCTACTCTATACGACTAAGGACGACTCTAGTGCCCTACTCCTACTAACCTTAGTTTATTCATTATTCTTTATTCCTTATCTTAGATGAGGGCCATGTGTGTGTCAACTGATCATATCATATATATCTTATACTAAATTCCTTGCTTACCCCTTTATTAAGCTTTGGTACGCTTTACTTATTCATAGTGTCCTTGGCCTGTATCCGATATATCCATACGACATGATTATACATACACATATATATTTATCTACATTTTGATAAGTCCATCTTCCGATAAAATATAAATAACGATACCCTTGGGAATACTCATGGGTGAAATGCTACAACCAGATAATAAAGTATGTATCTGTACGCTTGCGGATACATCTCACCCCGTCAATAAGGGTCGCTTCTTGATAATATTATCGAGTCTCGTACTCGATAGTGTTGTTAAGAGCGCCCACTCAACATATCTTTTCATAATTAACTTCATAAAACATCACCCAGTGGTGATTTCACAAAACCCATCATCCAGTCTTTTCTGACGCTGTTGCTGAAGGTAAAACTTTGGTGACACGTCAGAAATACCAACAAGCATTTCTGGCGTTGTTGCCGGGGAGATGGTGAAAAAGATTTTTGAAAATAAAAAATAATATGCATCCACTCAGGATCATCCATACCTGTAGGATAGCAATGTAGCCTCCATTGATGGCCTCCCACCATGAACGTGTCGGATTCCTTGTACTGGCCTGCGGTTCCTTCTGCTTTCGCTTCCTCGCTTGAGACTAAGAAGTCGACTTGCAAGGAAGGTAACATTTTAGCGTCTAAAGCCATGAACGCAAATGGCTTGTTTGCAATGATTGTCTCATGCATAAAATGTCTCTTATTATAGTAGTGGGAGTGAATGTGTCATTCCGAAATGTCTGTTCATGGACATCAGTTACCACCCAGAAAGGATGCGTCCCTTTAGTGCGGGTGTCACCACGTTCGGGATGCGTCCCTTCACAATGACCGACACGTCTGTTCAGTGCGGGTGTGCACACAAGTTCGTAGGTTAACGCCCGGTGCTAGTCCTTGACTGCAATTTTCAATGATCGACACGTGGAACAACTTGTGAGAGCGTGTCATCCCCAAACACCAATTCAAGATGCCCTTCTGTGCTTATATGCATGTTAATATTACACACACAGAAACATATATTGCTTTTCCAATTCCTAGCTTATTCCATTTTGGCCTTGTTGCATCAACAAGTTCATCACGTTTCTCAATCTCTAAGGCCTCCGGGAATCATCAGTCAAGACTCACGTAGCGTACCTGATCGAGGAGGACTTGTCAAGTCATCCTGCACCGTGGGTGTTGCAATGCAAGGACCATCCGGTCGATCTAATTATGTTGTGCAGCCTTACATCACCCAATCGGTTTCTCCAAATGCAATGACGCCTAAAACTTTACATAAACAAACGGTAGAGAGTTGTCTCGCAGTTGATGCGGCATGAGCTGATGCAGGTTAGACGGCCATGAGATGCAGCTGATGCGGCTTGAGTTGTCTACAGGACTTTCTTGTGGTCTAGACTGGAGATTCCGGAAATGAACACATACCTAGACACGTCTGGCTCATCTCGTGATACCCATCGTCCACACATCTAATCGATGTGCGCCACTGGATCTAGATAGATTCATATCAGGCATAGGCCTGACTATATTCCGAGCATCTCACGTTTTCCATAGTAACTTTAGCAATGCTATACCGATCTCACGTGCCCGACGTAGTCCTCGATAAATAGGCGAGTGCGACACACCGTTCGTCTTGCATTTCTCAAATTCAGTGGGATACAAGGGTGAGATCATTTTCTTGGCTAATCTTGTTTACTTTATGTATGTATGGTATTGAGACGGTCTCATTATATTGTTAGCTTATGTAGGGTTTGTTCTTCGTTTGTGTATGCAGTATGTGGAGAATGGCCCGGCAAGGAAGGGACAGAGCATGGAACTTGGAGGAGTCGGGGAAGCGGGAGCAGTCGGGATTGCCATGAGGCTGTGATGGTAGTAGTATGTCTTGATGGTAGTAGTATGTCTTGATGGTAATAGTATGTCTTGATGGTAGTAGTATGAGCCGTGATAGTGGATCGCTGTACTTCCACCGATAGTGGATGGATCCATCCTCATGTGTAATCAATGTGTATGCATGCATTTGTCTCATAATGTCGTTTGTATTTTGATTGTGTTGTTTCTAATAAAATTGGTAATGTGTGTCTACTCCCTCGGTATAAATTTAGTGAAAACAGAAAGTTTGTTCCCTTTATTTCTTAAATATCCGATGAACACAAGGCGAAAGTTCGTTTTGTAGCAAACATCCAAAAGCTACTAAAATATAAGAACCTATCGTAAGACGATGCAAATTGAAAACTAACTGAATCTAACACCTATGAATTGACTATAGCCTATCAACTTCTAACACCAACCAAAATGCAAATCTAAGGGTACAATGAAATCTGAATCTAACATATAAGATGATCAGGTTGCTACAAGTTTCTCAACTCATGACAACAAAGTTCACACCACCAAGTAGCAAACATCAACATATCCGCAATTCTCCCCGCATATGATAAAACCCAACATCTTCAAAAAATAGTAGTAAAAGAAAAGATAAAACAGAGTCGAACAGTAGTCGTTCTACCCAATGAGACTGCATGAACAACAGGCGAAAGTACATTGTGCAGTATTTCATCAGACCGGAATAAAGTGTCACTGGTATGCAACATTTTATAATGAAAACCCAACATCTTACAATTTTGAAAGAACAGTAGTAAAAGAAATGATAAAATAGAGCTGCTGCTCTACTTCTTCTAATCCATCTACTAGTAGCAGTTACCACTAATTGTGGCGCTGCTTCTTGGTCAATGGTGCACCCGACACCTTGTTGCAGCTGCTCACGGACGAGGTAGTCGTTCTGTTGCCGCCGCCCATGCAAGATGGCGGCGGACCACCCCGGGCATCGACCGTAGATGAGGTCATCCCTCCATTAGCGCCTCCTGGGGATGATGGTGTCGCTCCATGGTGGTCGGTCGAGCATGGTGAATGATGGCCTCTGCTCGACGAGGATGGAAGAGATTGACTGTCGTCGACCGATGAGGATGAGATAGGATGATGGCACATGGAGAAGACAGTTCGCCGACTAGTGGCGGTGCTTCTGCACCCTTGACCCCTAGCACCTCTTGCTGACCTGCGAGGGGTACGATGTTTCAGAGGCACCCAATCTTAGATTTCCATTTGTTCCACAAACTCCGAATCATCAAAGGATGTGTCCACCAGCACTCGGGCTCTGCTCTACCTCCTCTTCATCAGATGACTGGGGATCCTCCCTTTCATCAGAAGAAGAGGAGGATGTGGCTTGCGCCACACCTCTAGGAGACAATGGCTCCATGGGGAGAGGAAGAGGGCGATGTACAAGAATGGAGTTTGTTGTTGGTTGCAAGACTGGGGAGAGGAAGGGAGAGGGCGCTGTGCGAGAATGGGGTTTGTTGTTGGTTGCAAGAGTAGGATATTTATGGGGACTGGAAGAAATATTGTACTCCCTTCGTCCCAAAATAATCGCATATTGTACTCCGTATCTCATTTTTTGAGGAGTTAAAATGTGCACTTATTCGTCCCAAATTAAGTCCGCGTCTCAATTTTTGATGAGTGAAAAATATGCACTTGTTTGACTTTGGTTATCATGGGTTATTGGCATGAGCAACTCTTCTCTACTCGAAGCTCAATACAAGTGCATGGTTACACAAGAGCCCCCTTGTATCACTATATTATTACGATATATCCGTTGTTCTCCCTCTACCTTCTTTTTTGCCTAGTTCCGCAGTTATGCAACGCTTATGAATTTAGAATGGTGATTAGGAGTATGCTCGAATCAATTTGAAGTAGATTAAACAAAATCGGCATAATAAGATGGCATCTCATAGGAACTCATCACCACAAAGTTCACACTACCGAGTATCAACCATCATAAGATGATCAGGTAGCAACAAGTTTCTCAACTCATAACAACAAAGTTGACACCACCAAGTAGCAAACATCAACATAATGGCAATGGTAAAAAAACTAATATAAGATATCTGTTTGGCTTAAATAACACAAACTGCATCATGTCTCAGTGGTAGTGCTGCCAACCTCTTGAGAATAAAGGTCATGGGTTCGACCCTTGTTATTGAAATTGTGTCTTTTTTTATTTTCCTCCTTTTTTGTCACACTAAATTGTGGCCTTGTGGGACCTTGCTTTTTTTGCATAATGGAATAGGTGACACTTGGGAAACAAGCAGTAAGGCATTTGTTACTGAAGAAGGTCCTCCCTACACAATATCAACAGACTGTAGCTTCCTCCTCCATATCTTCCTCATCCTTAAAGTCTATTCTGTAGTATTCAATCAAACAGGATTAAACTGTCACTGCTACGTAGTGAGAAAACCCAACATTTTACAATGAAAAACAGTAGTTGTAGTAGTAGCAACAAGTTTTTGCTATCCTACGTGTTAGCAAACATCATAAGAGCTCAAGATTAACCATTCGACCAAATGACTATAGTTTTAGCTTCTTTTTACAATTTTAGCTTCTTTTTTCAGGTAGCAACAAGTTTCTCAACTCATAACCACAAAGTTCACAACACCAAGTAGAAACCATCATAAGATGATCCCGTAGCAAACACCAAAATACAAACATGATACAAGTTTCACAACAATAACTACCCATTCATAATCATAATGATTCCTGGAATTTCTCCTTCTCATGTTTGGCCTCCTGCAGCTGTTCCTTCACCTTCTACATCTCATGCTGTGAATTTTTGGTCTTTCGAGTCTCTCTTACATTTCTTAAAGTTCTTTCAGAAGAGTTGGATGTCTCGTCTGTAACACCCCAAGTGTTTATCTCTTTTTAATCAGGGAGTTAACCTAAAGCTAATGGTGTTGAAGGAACAATCAATGCAAGTTTCGTGAAAACACCATTAGGAGCAAAGTTTTGTTTGGACCTGAGATCAATTTTCACTCAGAGCTTAAACTTTTTCCAGTCTGAAAGTTATCACCAAGATTCAGGAACATAACCTTGTAATTGTCACTTTTGGAAATTAAGGATAAAAGAAGGAGGTTAACCCTATCATACTTGGTCAACTACTTTAAAGGAATTTCTGAGTTTAATTGATGGCTCATCCAAGACCTCAAGATTTTGTATAGAAACTTCAAAATCAACCAATATGAAAGTTGTGGGATTCCTCAAGAGGAACAAATCTTCTTTTAGGTGGAAGTTCAAATCTTGAGTGAAAAGTCTTCAAGACCTTGAACCTCTTCGACAAGGTCAAACCCCTAAGATCATATACTCATCTCTAGAACTTTGATCAAATCTCCAAAAACTCCGAAAACATTGAAAAATCGGCCAATACAAAAGTTGTGCAGAATTTCATGGCACACATTTCATCTAATTGGAAGATTTTCAAATTTTGAGTGGAAGTGCCTCAAAAACTTGGTCAAAGCCAGAGCACTGTGTGTGACTGCGCCGAGAAAATCTGCTTTTTCAAGACGTTTTTCTACCAAATCTATCCAGTTTTTCACTAGTCGACCTTTGCAAAAGTTGTAGACAGTAATCTCAACTACAACTTTGCTTTTGGCCAAAATTTGAGTTAGATGGGGATTTGAATTTTTCTGGCCCGTCGAAGTACCCTTGTCTGAAAACGGTTTTGCTACCTGCCGCCCTGCGTACGCGCTCTGGCCGCGACGTCGCACCCCGACCGCGACACGACCGCGCCCCGGCACCCGTGCTTCACACGTGCACATGTCGTCACGCCCGTGCCACCTGGCACTGACGCCGAGGTGGGCCCGCCTTCCATCTCCCGAGGATGCCCGTGACTTGTGGTTGTCCAACTGTCGCGCCCGGCCTCTGTCCTCGCCACCCGTCACGTCGAAGCTGCCCCGCCACCACGCGCCGAGTAGAGCCGCGCCGCGCTGCCATGCACGCCACCACGACGGCCAGCCGGCAGCAGCCCTGTCCAGCTAGCAGGGGCCAGACGTCGAGGCTAAGGCACGAGTGCGCCGCCTATAAAAGGGACAGGAGCCCTGTAACATCCTTGAAATTGCTTGATTGTAAAATTATGGATTTCAAAATTTTTGCTTTGTATTTGAGTGCTCATGAAATAATTTAAGGATGTCTTCCTTTTTCCCTTCCCTTATTCCTAGATTTAATTTAAGTCAATCAATAATATTAGGATTTATAAAAATGCTAGTGTGAGAAGTTGGATTTTCATTTGGGATTTATTTGGATTTGTTTGAGTGGATTCAAATTTGAATTTGCATTCAAATTTGAAATAGATGTTTAACAGGGCTAAGGTTAATAGGAAAACCTTTTCCTTCCTTCTTGGGCCGCCAACCGACCCAACCGGCCTGCTTCCGCTTTCGGCCCAGGCGCGGCCCAACCAGAGCGCCGCCGAACCGCTCGCCAGCTCAGTATCGCGCCCGAGTCGCTGACCCGTGGGCCCCACTCGTCAGGCCGCCACCTCACGCCTTTCTTCCACCTCCCTTTTCCCCTTTTCCCCTTCCTCTCTCTCAGCCCCGCGCCGCCGCCGTGGAAAGCAGGCCGTGCAGCCGCGCCGCTGTGGCCGAGCCGCCGGATGCTTCCACGCGTCCCGAGATGCTCACCGCCGTCCGCTCTACCTACCCCGGCCTATAAGAAGCACCGCGGGCGCCCGAGCCCAGAACCCTAGCCAACCGGGAGTTTGCTCCCTATTTCTGCCGCCGGTGACGTCAGGAGTGGAGAGGAGGAGAAGAAGGCGGGAGCCGTCTGAGGGAGCGCCGCCCGCCGCGAAGCCCGGAGCCGCCCGTGAGGAGGAGCCGGACCCGCGGAAGCCAAGCACACCCACGACCCCTGCTTCCTCGTCTTCCTCTGCTCCGAGCCGGTTGTCACCGCGTCGCGCATCTCTTCGCCGACGCCTTCACCGCCGGGTCCCCTTGGACCATTGGTGAGCACCCCTTGTTCCCCCAATCTCCCTGTGGCGCCTGACCTTCGAGCCAAGGTCGCACCTTGCGCCCATACCTTGTCGCCGCTGTTGCGCCGCCGCGCTTGCACTGTGTGATGCCGGCCTTCGAGCTAGGCTGGGAATCGTTGTTCTTGCAGGTGCCACTGTCGTCGTCGCCGCGCGCGCAGCCCTGCTCGCCATCCTTTCTTTGTTCCCTTTCTCGTGTTTGTCTTCCCGGCCGCCGTGTCGCTGCCGCCGTTCTGGTCGTCGCCACGGCCGTGACTTCGGCATGCGCACGCGCGCACCCTCGCGCACACCCGCGTGCCCGTGCACCCGCGCACGCGCGCGCTGTCGGAGGGGCCAAAGTCGAGCCTTTGGCTCTACCCCCTGGCACCGAACCTCGCCGTCCCGCTCACCGCGCCGCCGTGGCCTTTGCCACGCGGGTTGCCGTAGTGCACGTGCGGGCGTGGGAAAAAGGTGAGGCCTTTGGGGTCCTCCGTGTGCCCTCGCCGTCGATGAGGCCGCGTCCGCTCGTATGACGCCGTCGGCCGCGAGCGCCTTATCCTTTTCCTGTCACATGTCGCCGAGAGCGCCGACCCTCTGCTCCTCTATGGCCAAGCCGTCGAGCACCGGGCACGGGTCAAAGTCCCGGCCTTTAGACCCGTTCTGCCTCACTTGTTTCCCACGCGTACGCGCTGAGCATCTGGACGTCCCCACGCGCCCTCGCCCGCGCTAACGCCGCCGCCGCGCAGCCACCCATCCCGCGCCCAGCCGCCGCGTAGCGCCGTCTCGCCGTCGTGCGCCAACGCCCGGCCAAGGGCCGTTCCCTTCCTTGCCTTGGCGAGTTTTGGTTTCGGTCTTACCTTGTTGAGGAGCGGGCCGGGTCACCGCCGTGAAATCTCGCCGCCGGCGAGATGCGGCCGAGCCGCCACCCCTTTGGGGCAAACCGTCGAGCACCCCTGGGTCGCCTCTAAACCCATGGGGGTTTTTCTTGTGCATGCAGGACCACACGTGGTTTTGGCCATAGCCGATCTGCCAGATCCGTTGCGGCCAGCCAATCACATCCCTGGACGTACGTCTGCCTGCACCGCGCCGCGCCGCAGCGAATCCCGCCGGGATCCCGTGCGGCCGGCCACGCCAACAGCCATGTGGGCTACAGCCGGCTTATAGCCGCTGATGTGGCCGCCCCGTCAGCTCTAGTAGCCAGCCTGCAGCCAGCCAGTAGCTAGCTTTAAGCCCTTTAGAGCCAGCCAGTAGACAGCCTAAAGTTAATGCTATTGTGTATGCGTATTTTATTTCTAGAAAACTATTTTATCTTTGGAAAATCCTAGTAAATCCATTTTTGCTCCGAAAAATACAAAACCTTTTCCAGGAATTCTCTAAAATCTTAAACTCCGTGCTAGGCTAGTGGTTGCTCTCTTTTGGCTCTTAATTGCCATTCTTTTGGAGTTAATTGCAATAGGGTCGTTGTTTATTTTCTTTTACGCGTTAATAGGAGCAACTGGAGCCGGGGAGCTGATCCCGGAGTACGACTACGCCGAAGACTACGCCGCGGAGGACTACCCGACCCCAGGTTCACGCCCGACTAACTTTGAATACCTGTTAGACATCGCAAAATAGTATGCTAGCGCTTTACTTTCTATGCATGTTGATGACCCTTGCACTGCCTACTTTAAATATCCTGTCCTTGATTGTCCTACTACTATATATGTTTGTAAGCGTGTATATACGCTGAGCTTCGCGATGCATGTGTTGGGATGGGAATAGTGGTTCTTGGCGTGAGTAGGATAAAACCGGCAGGAGAAGGCGTTTTGGGTACTTTGGCGGGGGTGAGCTCGAAACAACCGATCTGGGATCGGGGATAGGGTTGCACTCCTCAATGTATCCCTACTTTGACGGTTTTCGGAGCCTAGGTGTTGAGGTTTTATTTGCGCTTGGAGGACATGAGCTCGCCTCGGTCTGAAACCGAGTGGGTAAAGCTGTAAATGTAGGGACCTAAGTGTAAAGCTGAGGGCATACTTGTGAAACAAATTCTCGATCAAGGACTCGGATGAAAATAGATTCTTAAACTCTTGTTTTAAATCGTTGAGACCTTCTAAAATTCATAGTAAATCAAATAAAAATCAGAAAAATGTAAACTCAATTGATCTGTAATCCTAATGAACATATGCAACTTTTCTAGAAAGGAATTTTGTAAATTTCTTTCTAGATTTTAAATAATTTTGAACTGATCAGTTTGAATATATATATGAAATTATTTGAAATCTATAGCTGATCTGCCTGTGAAATTTTAATATGTTGTTAGTATGGGTATGATTGCTCTTGTGTAGAAAAATTGCACATAGATTTGTTATATATCTTTGGTTATGATTTTTATTTGATATATGGCAGCTTTTAAGTTCCTGTTTAGTTTTAAATAATTGGTTAAGCAAATAGGGTTGATATTTTATATGCAGCAGCCTGTTTATGCCTAGTTGAAGCTAGGGTAAAAATATCAGTAGCTTTTAACATGTTTATCTAGCTCTAATTAATTTAGGTCTTTAATATGAGCTTTCTTAATAAAGCATGTTGTAAGTAGTTCCTGACCATGATAATTTTTGAGTAATCTAGTTTTACCTTGTTATGGCTGTGGTAAAAGTTGTAGCCCTAATGCATGCTTATATATTGTAGTGTGATTTATGTTGGGTAAATGCAGATCGAAGGTGGATCCGAAACAACAGTGACTCTCCTCCGAAGGTGCTAAGGGGATGCCCCTTCGGAGCTCTACTCTCTACTAAACGAAGCTACTACTACAGAAATGTAAATGCGAATTAACTTCAGAGCTCTCTTTTCATTCATGTGCTCCCCCTCTGTCCCATCAACTAGAATGGCCCTCCTATTTATAGGGATAGGAGGAGCAGGTCATTTTTCACCGAGCCCCTAGTGGATACAATATTTACAATCAGCCCCCCCGGTTATCGCATCAGACCCATTAATCCCACATGGGCCTTAAATGGGCTGGGCCTCTCCCCCAACAATTTATTTGTCTTTTCAGTAGTATTTTAGTGTTGCAATTTTCATGCTAGATCTATAGCTTAGTTTGATCTGAATTTTTGTGAGTAGCTCAGTAATGCCATGTTTATCCTCTGTGTAATTTCTTGCTCCTAGAACATGTATAGAACTTGCTGTAGAAATAAATCATGTTTAAGTCAGCTAGTTCTTTCTAGATTTTTCATGTGCATTTGATAGCTGAGTTTAATGCCAATTTTGGGCAGTAGCCTTGTTGCCATGATATGTGCTTGTATTAATTTTGTCTCTGTTTGTTTGTTCGTGAAACATCCAGAATTAATTTTTTTTAAAGTAAATCAAGGTTAATAAGTTGAATAAAACGAAAACCAAATTCACCTTTAATGTGACTTGAATTTTAAATAGCTATGCTTCACCAAAACACACCCTAAACATCACCTTTTATTTTGGTGAAATAAAATAAGTTAATTAGTTTAGATATGCACACAATCACCATCAAATAAGAAAGATAATTAACACACATACAATTCCTTAATTAAGGAAGAGTATACTGGATATATTCTTATCCAGGTGAATGTGTCCAACAATACACCCCATGCTTATCCTTTAATTATAAACTGAGTTCTCCTTTCTTACAAACGAATGCTTAAAGTTGTGCATATGCATGTCGTGTAGAACCTCCAGACGAGAGCTATGAGTTGGTGCCGGAAGATGAAGGAGAGCTAGTTGAAGGAGACGGTGGACGTGTTGGTTTTGCAACAAGACCCGAACCATGTTCGGAGGATCTCCAACTAACTTTGCTAAGTGAAGGCAAGCCCCGAAGCATAACCTATGTTTTCAACTTATGCACTTATCCTTGTTTTTGTCTGTGCATTTAAGTTTTAGGAGTTGATTTGAAACCCTAGATGCATGATCATAGGTTCCTATGCTCAAATACTAGAATGATAAGTCGCTAGTTGCCATGCTCTAAGGACCCGGTAGAAGTCGAGTGATGTTCGTCACTCGCGAGTTATAGGTTCTTATGTTGGAATCATAAGATTGTTAAACCTACCCGCTCATGTGGTAAGAGCATGGGACCGGCTCCGGCCAGTAGGTCTGTGGTTAAGCGTTTGGACGTACTAAGCATTTGCCGGGAATGGGACCGGTAAGCCTAGTACCTTTCTGACTCAGCAAGGGAACTCTCTACCACTAATCTTGGGAGTATGTCTCCCCACGACTGCAGCCAAAGGTGTGGTGCAAGGGGGAGGCCAGTCGGTGAAATAGTCCATTACCGGATTACCTTGTACCTAAGACTGTGGACATTGATCCCGAACTGAGGATGACTGGGAACCGCCTGGTTGGTGTGTACCCCGTCCTTTTGGTTTTATTTGCGATTCTTAGGGTATGCATTCTTCCGTGTGTTTAGGTCCACCTTGCAAGGTTATTAATCGATCGATCGTCGGCCTCTCACCATTATCCGAGATGGCTTATCCATACACTCTATGTCCCGTAATGATGGAACTGAGAAGTAATACTGTTGTATGCTTAATTGTTTGTACAACTTATGCTTGCATAGTTGCTTATCTAGTAATGGATAAATAACTAGAATCTTGAGCTAAAACTTGAAAGTAAGGACATACTCTTTGTTGCTTTTCAGCAAAAGAAACCCACTAGCCAAAAAGCTTGCATGTCTAGAGAGTTGGTGATTTTCCATCACCCGACGGTTAAGTCTTGCTGAGTATTAGTATACTCAGCCTTGCTTTGTTGATATCTTTTGCAGGTGTTGATGTGTTGATGGTATTCATGGACTGGTTCTCTCCCACCCTTTGGGAAGTGAGTGGGAGTATGACAGTGCTTAGTGATATTATGGATGGCCTCCCGTGATGTTGCTTACGACGTTTAGTATTTTATTTCCGCTGTGTTTTCAAATTCTGAACTGTTTACTTTCCTGTATGGAATTGGTTTTGTAATAATGAATAATTGATGAATATGATGTATTAAGGCTGTTTTAATTATCTCTGAACTCGCCGTCGCGTGAGTCTTAGTGTACAATCTTTGATCCTTTGTTATAAGTGATTTACCGGGCTTGACTCGGCAGATATCGACAAGTTAACTCCTCTTTAACCATAATGACCAAGTGGATAGGTTATGTGTGTTAAATGGGAATTAATTTGGACGGTTCTGTCACATCGTCCCAGGAAGAGCGCTCATCGGGATCTCTGGGGAGATTGAAAACTTAATATTACAATTAGCTACTAAAGAGAAAGAGGTTCAGTACTAACCTATGAACAAGAAAACTAAGGGCAGAGCTGGTTCTGAATGCCAAAGACATTGGAATAAACACGTCAATGAATGGGTAGAGCATTGAGTTTGTTTGGTCAGTCTTTTCTTTTAAATGTTTAAGGAGTTCGTTGTCAATTGGACTGAAACGGGTACTAATTGGCAAGGGTACCCATTTCAGTCCAACTGATAACGAACTTCTCGAACATTTAAAAGAAAAGACTAGCCAAACAAACTCAATGTTCTACCCATTCATTGACCCGTTTATTCCAATGTCTTTTGCCTTCAGAGCCATCTCTGCCCTTAGTTTCCTTGTTCTTAGGTGAGTATTGAAGCTCTTTCTCTTTCATAGCTAACTAAGATATTATATTTTCAATTTACCTAGAGATCCTAACGTGTCCTCTCCCGGGACGAGACATCCAGATCTTGTAAAATAACATTAAGATGTTCTTGGAGAAATAAACTCATCATTGGAGAAAACTCATCTTGATCTGAAAAATGAACACATCTCAGTCTATAAAAAAACCTGAATCCCTTGAACCCAATTGTATCACTACAAGAAACTATTTATTCCATGATGGAAAGTCTGCGACGTCGTCAGAGAACATCACGAAGAGCACTGTGTCTGCGACGTATTGCTGTTTTTCGTCTGAGGACCAGGTGTGTCCGAGGACCAGTGGAGGGTCGCTCCTTAGTGATGAGTGATTAACAACGTTGTGTGGACTGATGCTAGGCTAAGTGTGCAGGTACAGGTTGCGGCTTGACTCATGTTGGTGCAGGTGAAGAACAAGCACGAAAGGCCTTAGCCGTGGTGGCCTTCGGGTGATGGAGAGGTAAG
This sequence comes from Cenchrus fungigraminus, assembly GCA_036936925.1. NCBI lineage: Eukaryota > Viridiplantae > Streptophyta > Magnoliopsida > Poales > Poaceae > Cenchrus > Cenchrus fungigraminus. Next base: position 29,646,193 of record CM072775.1, read on the forward strand.
TAGGCTTGGTTCGATGGATCTGGTGGCCGATGGGGTCAAGTGCAAGCCGTACGGTACAAGACTAGCAAGTTGAAGTCGTGAACATGGGCCGGTGCAAGGTAGCGGATCGAGGCCGAAGCCTGCACGCGGGGTTTGGTGGTTTGCCCAAAAAACCATCGGTGGACGGTTTCTTGGTTTAGGCCGCAAAACCAAGTATGGAGGCCCGATGCGACGGAGACGGTGATCCGGGAGCGTCGGGAAGCTTCGAGGCGGGGGGCACGTGGCATGATCGCGGGGCTTGCATCGAGGCTAAGCAAATCCACGGTGGAAGCGTGTCCGCTCGATGAAGACCTAACCATATTGCCCCTGAGGGGTGTGTATCTTCTATTTGACTTGTAGGGGTAGCGTGGTCATTTGCCTCCTCCGGTGGACTTCGTATAAATAGCGTAGAGGTGGATGGCATCTCTCTCTCTTGGACTCTAGGGTTTCCTCCCCCGGTAGATCACTCTGGACTGCTTCTTTTCCTCTGCTTTCCTTAGGCTAGATTCTTGTACAGACTCTGACCTCTGGATGTATGGAAGCATTCGGCGTTGTGATGATCTCCTAGCTCTTTGTGATTTTCGTGTCATTTTCGGAGCTATTTTTGGGGTGTTTTGTTCTTCGCTCGATTTGTTCATTTGAGGGCATTTCCTCTCGGATTTCTTTGAGGGGATCATGGGTGGATGCCTTGTGCATCTTTGTGTGTGATCTTGACCCCTCAAACGTCGGGAAATCCCTTCGATTTGTGAGTTTTGGTTGGATCCCGAGTTCTTGATGGTAGTTCGTGTGATCCGCGATACCTGGTGATTTAGGGAGTTAGAGGTTGAGATTTTTGGGGCATAGCTTCACCTAGTAACGCTTCTCATCTCCCCAAAATCTTGTCTCAAGAGCTCTAGCCATTTGGCAGATCTGGTGATGAGTTTGGAGGGTTGACTCCCGAGCTCGAGTGTTTTCTGGTTCTGTTCATGCGTGGCGGACAGTCTGCCCGATAGACGCGGACAGTCCGCGAGGGTCGTGTTCATCACAGTTCGTCGTGTGTTCGTGCGAGGCTGTGTTTCGATCTGTGCAGCTGCTAGGGTTTGGTTGCAGGGTGTTTTGCGGACAGTCCGCCGGTCAGTGACGGACGGTCCGCGTTTGCAAGTTTGTGCAGGTGTTTCTGGTGCTTTTGCCGGATGGTCCGCGAGGCCTACCCGGATAGTCCGCGACACTGGCGGACTGTCCGCGTGGCTCAGCTGAACAGTCCGAATTTCTCGGTGCGTCTCTGGTGGTTCTGTTGGAGTTTTCGGACAGTCCGCGTAGGGGGTCCGGACAGTCCGCCCAGGTGCTGCGGACGGTCCGCCCGTACTGCACGAACAGTCCACGCCTAGCCTTCACAAATTTGGCTAAGTGCTTTGATTCTTGTCTTGTGCTTCCGCGCTTTGATTCAAGGCTTGTCTCTAGGACTTGTAGGCTTGTGTGTGCCTAGTCTAGAGCTTCTTTGGTGTGTGCGAGTGATCGGAGTGGTAATCGGGGTATAGACCGAGTTCATCCTTCGGGAAAAATTTTTATCTGCTCCCATTCACTCCCCCCTCTCTGGTCGCCTATTCAGTCCTTCAATTGGTATCAGAGCCGGTTACATATCTTTGTGATTCTAACCAGTCTAAGATCCAAAGATGGGTGACTATGGAAAGGGGTCGGGTCCTCCGCACTTCAATGGCAAGAATTACCCGATATGGGAGAGGCGCATGGGCGTGTTTTTGCGTGGGAAGGGGACTCTGATCTGGGATGTGACTCAAAATCCTCATTATGTCATTCCAGATAGTTTTCTGCTTCCAGGATCGTGGGACATGTTTGAGGCCAACAGCAAGGCCGTTGATTACTTCTTTTGTGCTCTCTGTGCCTTGGAGTTTGAGCGAGTGTACGGAGAGAATGTGGCCGGAAAGATATGGCTTAAGCTAAGGAATGCTCATGTTGGCAATGCCCAGGTGCAAGCTCGTTTGTTTTCCACTTACTGGAGAGAGTAGGAGAACTTCACTCATCTCCCCGGTGAGTCAACTAATGCTATGTTTCAGCGCTTCATCAGCATAGTCAACAACATGACGGCCAATGTGACAGTGCTCGCATACACAGATCATGATCAAGCTATCAAGCTTTTGCATGCCCTGGATAGGTCTGTGTGGAGTGCCAAGGTCGAGGCCATTGAGGAGTCGAGCGTGTATGATACCTTGTCGCTTGATGAGCTGTTCTCTAAGCTCAAGTCTTCAGAGGTTGATCGTGGCTTGAGAGCCAAGAGTGAGAGCCCCACTGATCCTCATAGTTTGGCTCTTGTCTCAGGATCGAGGACTAATGCTAACTCTGTTGGTTTTTCTTTGTCTTGTCTTGTATCCATGCCAGATGAGGACTTTGAGGTGCTGAGCGAGGTTGATCTCACATTGTTGAGCAAGAGGTTTGGGCGGATGTACGAGAACCGCAAGAATGCAAGGAGAAGCTTGGGGATGTGCTATCGGTGCGGGAAGCACGGGCACTTCATCGCCGAATGCCCTGAAGCCATGGAGATCAAGAACGACTACAAGGGCAAGCCCAAGCACGACTACAACAAGCACCCCTCCCGGAACGACTACAAGGACAAGCGCAAGGACAAGGGCGTGAGAAGGCCAAAGAAGAGTGGCGGGTACAAGAAGAAGACGACTCGAGTGATGGTTGTCGGAGCAAGCGACATCAACTCTACGTCCAGCGACTCTTCTTCCGGTTCGAGCAGCGATGAAGAGCAAGATCGGCGCAAGGACAAGCGGCACACGAGCAAGAACTTCACCGGCCTCAGCTTTGTCGCACAGTGGATTTTGCGGCATGGCGCACTCCAAGAAGGGTGGGAAGCACAACTCGGATTCAAACTCCGACTCGGAGGAAGAGGTACGACATGATCCCAACTTCTTGCTAGAGGAGAGTGCTAGGCTGAATGAGTTGCTTGATAACCGTGATGATGTGCTTAGGAAGACCAACAAGGAGAAGAGAGAGTTTAGGTCTTTGTTGGGTGATGCTAAGGACAAGATAGTCGAGCTTGAGTCTTTGCTTGTTGATGCTAGAACTGAGATAGACTCTTTGGAAGCTACTCCTGTTGTTTCTGATGAGGTTGATTGTGGTGATTGCAATGTTTTTCTGGCTGACTTGACTGTTCTCAAGGAGAAGCATGCCTCAACTCTTGAGGAACTAGATGTGCTTAGGATTGAGTGTGATAAATTGAAATCTAGACTTGCTTTGTTAGGTGTTTTCACCTCTTGTCCTGTGTTGCATGCTAGGCTAGATGAATCACACACCAAGATAGTTTCTCTTGAGGCTGCATTGAAAGCTCCCATTCCTACATCATGTTCTACCTGTGAAATGCATGCTTTGAAAAACATGGAACTTGCACACTATGTTGACCGATTGCAGGATGAGAATGATGAGTTGAGGAAATTGATGGGGTGGTTGTCTGGGCATGAGCCACAATTGAGTTTGATGTTGGCTCAGTTTAAGAGGTTTGATGGTTAGGCGTTGGGGGCTGACAAGATGGTGAGAACAGTGGTGAGGGAGAAGAGAAAGCTGGAGAGATTCCTATTCCACGTCACACTACACCCATGAACAAATTCGAACCCAAGCCAAACCATCTCAGAAACAAGCTTGATACAACCACAGATCCACCAGTGTTCCCCCACAAGTCAGAAAACTACTAGAAACCCATCAAGTTTGTGAGCACCCAGGGGAGTGTCTTTGGTGGAAAGTCAGGAGAGAAAGTTGTTGAGAAGCCTACAAAAAAGCCACAGCCTAAGCCACAGCCGATCCGCTTCCATTGTGAGTATTGTGGAAGGGATGGGCATAAGGATGAGTTATGTTTCAGGAGGAAGTGAGATGAGAGGTTTGCTAGGGAGATGGCAAACAAGGACAGGTACCACCCGTCCCAACGGGTGCCTGAGCCTCGTAGAGGGCCTCTACCTAGGGGTGAGGTGTTTGTGCGTATAGTTCACACTCGTGGTGGTGGAGGTGTGTTTCCTCAGAGAGATAGGCGTGCTGGGTTTGGGCGTGGTTAGTTGGCTGGACGTGCTCCTGCTCGTGACCGTTACGAGTTTGGGAGGCATGATCGGAGCTTTGGGTCTCAGATGGACTATGGGCCACGTTTTCCCCCTCGTGGTGTGCGTACTCCTCCAGTGAGACGTGACAGGTTCTTCGGTGGTAGGCGTGAGAGGGCTCCGCCTAGAGGTTTTGATAGGATGGATTTTGCTAACCCTTCTTTTGAGCAAAAGGCTAAACACTGGTTTGACTCTTTTGGTACTAACCCTAGTGTTGAGTCACTTGCTCATTCTCATCCTCGTTTTTTATTGCAGGTGGGAGGCTTCGAGGACTTTTGGTTGATCGACTCTGGTTGTTCATGTCACATGACCGGAGATTGTGGGTGGTTCTCCAGCCTCACCCCGGTGAGTACGAGGGAGTACATCACTTTCGGGGACAATGGGAGAGGACGAGTGCTTGCTGAAGGTATGGTGAAGGTGAGTAGCAAGGTGACCCTGAAGTGTGTGGCTTTGGTCAAGTCACTTGGTTTTAACCTGTTGTCAGTATCCCAGTTGCTTGACGAAGGATTTGAGGTTCGTTTTAAGTTGGGCGCTTCTCATGTGCTTGATTCTCGAGGCGATCTTGTCTGTACGATCGTCCCCGAGGGTCAAATCTTTCGTGCCGATTTTTCCCAGTCTGTTGGTCCTCCTCGATGCTTTGTTGCTGGCGTTTCGGCCGAGCTTTGGAAATGGTATAGGAGGTTAGGACACTTGACCTTTGAGTTGCTTTCCCGCTTGAGTGGTCTTGTTCTTGTCCGAGGATTGCCTAAGTTGAAATTCGAGAAGGATTTGGTTTGTGCTTCTTGTCGGCATGGAAAGATTATTGCTGCGTCTCACGACCCTTTGACTGCGGTCATGACCGTGCAACCTTGTGAGCTGTTGCACATGGATTTGGTTGGGCCAGCTCGTGTTCGCTCTTCTGGTGGGAAGTGGTATGTTTTAGTTGTGGTTGATGATTTTTTGAGGTACTCTTGGGTTTTCTTTTTGGAGGATAAGAGCGAGACATTTGGCTTTGTTCGGGACTTGATCTTGAGGTTGAAGAATGGGAGACATGGTGATGCCATTCGAGCTATACGCAGTGACAATGGCACGGAATTCAAGAACTCTCATTTTGATGCCTTTTGCAGTGATCTTGGTCTCGATCATCAGTGTTCTTCTCCATACGTCGCTTGCCAGAATGGCGTAGTGGAGAGGAAGAACCGGACCCTTTGTGAGATGGCCAGGACGATGCTTGATGAGCATAGGACTCCTAGGCGTTTCTGGGCCGAGGCAGTCAATACCGCTTGCTATGTCTCGAATCGCATCTTCCTTCGTGCTTTCAAGAAGAAGACCTCTTATGAGCTGATGCATGGGCGACAACCCAAGGTGAGTAACTTTAGAGCTTTCGGTTGCAGGTGTTTCATTCTGAAGAAGGGCAAGTTGGATAAGTTTGAGTCTAGATGTTCAGATGGTATCTTTCTCGGTTATTGATTCACTCTAGAGCATATCGTGTGCTCAACCTTGACACTAACCGAATCATGGAGACTTGCGAGGTAACCTTCGACGAGACACAACCATGTAGCTCATCTGCTTTTGAGTGTGCAGGTGACGAGGAGATTGGAGCGAGGATCTTTGAGGATGAGAAGGATGGAGATGGAGACGATGACGATGATGGTGGTGATGCTCTAGTGGCTGATCGTGTACATTCTACTTCCACTACGACGATGACGATCGAGGATGGTCCATCCCCTACACCCACTACGATTGAGGTTGTTCGAGTGGAGGCTGCTGCTGAGGGGAAGGTTGTGTCCAGGTGAGAGGCTCCCCGGCATGTACAGGTGGATCACCCACCATCTACGATCATAGGTGACCTTCATGAACGCACTACACGGTCGAGGTAAAGGAACACTTCTTATTTTGCTCACTCTGCATTTGTCACTTTGTTTGAGTCCAAAGATATTCGACACGCTTTGTCTGATGAGAAGTGGGTGAATTCCATGCATGAGGAGTTGGAAAACTTTGAGAGAAACTAAGTTTGGGTGTTAGTCGATCCACCGCCAAATTGTCGTCTCATAGGTACCAAGTGGGTGTGGAAGAACAAGGAAGGTGAGAATGGGATGGTTGTGAGAAACAAATCGCCGTTGGTGGCTCAGGGGTTCAACCAGAAAGAGGGTATAGATTATGAGGAGATATTTGCTCCTGTGGCCCATTTGGAGGCAATTAGGATCCTTCTAGCCTTTGCCGTGGCTAAAGGGTTCAAGTTGTACCAAATGGACGTGAAGAGTGCTTTCTTGAATGGGGTGATAGAGGAAGAAGTGTATGTGAGGCAACCCCCGGGGTTTGAGAGTGAAAAATACCCACACCGTGTATACAAACTCCAGAGAGCGCTTTATGGGTTGAAACAGACACCGAGGGCTTGGTATGGCAGGTTGAGAGGCTTTTTGATGAGCAAGGGGTTTGTGATGGGCATAGTTGATAAGACCCTGTTTCTCCTTAAGCATGAAAATGACCTTTTGATTGTTCAAATTTATGTGGATGTCATAATCTTTGGTGGCTCTTCTCATGACCTTGTTGCCAGATTTGCAGATGACATGAGCAGGGAATTTGAGATGTCTATGATGGGCGAGCTACAGTTTTTCTTAGGACTCCAGATCAAGCAGTGCAAGGACGGGACGTTTGTACATCAGGCAAAGTACACCAGGGACATGGTGAAGAAGTTTGGTATGAACGACTCCAAGCCGCTGAGTACACCGATGGGTACCACTACGACTTTGGATGCGGATGAAGATGGCGAACCCGTGGACTAGGAGTACCGGAGCATGATTGGCTCCCTCCTTTACTTGACGGCGACGAGGCCGGACATATAGTTCAGTGTGTGTCTGTGCGCTCGTTTTCAGGCTTCACCGAGGACTTCACATCGGCAGGTCGTGAAGCGGATTTTCAGGTACTTGAACTACACTCCTGAGTCTGGTCTTTGGTATTCTACCTCCTCGACACTCAGACTTCACGGGTACTCCGATGCTGATTTTGCTAGGTGTCGATTGGACCGCAAGTCTACCTCTAGGTGTTGCCAGTTTCTTGGTTCTTCTTTGGTCTCTTGGTCATCTCGCAAGCAATCTAGTGTAGCCCAGTCCACTACAGAGGTCAAGTATGTAGCTGCTGCTAGTTGTTGTTCCCAGCTCCTATGGATGACCTACACTATGAGCGATTTTGGTGAGGAGTGCTCCCAGGTTCCACTCTTTTGTGACAGCACCAGTATCATAAGTGTAGCCAAAAACCTAGTCGTTCACTCCAAAACGAAACACATCGAAGTGAGATACCACTTTCTGAGGGATAATGTTGAGAAAGGGAACATATCTTTGTCCTATGTACCTACCCAAGATCAGCTAGCCGACATATTCACTAAACCACTTGACCAAGTTACCTTCACACGCTTGCGAGGTAAACTTGGAGTGTGTTTTCCTTTGTAGCTGGGTCTTGGAGCTTCTCATGTATATATGTGATATATGTATCATTTGTTGCATTCCATGCATGTATTTTACCTTTATGTACAAAACCTAGTAGGATAGCCATCTTTGGATCATTTGTGCTAGGATGAGCTTCTCTTATATACTTTGATCACTATGATGTGCTATATGTGAGATATGTGTATGTTTTGGGAATGGTGATGTGAATGCTATGCTCTTGATGGTATTGTCATATTTTCATGATGAGATAGCTTCCTTTTGTTGAAAATGCTAAAAATGCTTCACTCATGAGTAGTACTTGTCTATGCTCAATTTGTGCTCAAATACCTATATCATGCTTAGTTTGTGCTTGAGTATCATGCTCTCTTTGCTTGGGGTCAAAGACCATTTATCATGGTGAATGTTTAGCCCATATGTTCACTTGTGGAGGAGCATAAGCTTCTTTTTGCCGCAAAGGCATTTCATGTACCATGCTTAAAATTTGAAAATGAATTTGGTGTATGAATTGCCTTATGATTGAACAATGTGCTCATAATCATGTCTTTATGCTTTTATGTATATATCTTGGGTGCTAAAGCGTTGCATGATGTCTACCATGAGAAGTCTCATTTTAAGAAGTAGACACATGGCTCGGTGGCTTTGACATGACATTTAGTAGCTTATGGGCGTTTGCTATGATCTTGTGATGAGAACTTGTGATCTTGTATAAGCTTTGTATGATCTAGTTCATTTTTGCTCAAATTGCCATGGATAGGGCTTTGCTCATGAGATGAATGTTTCTTTGTGAAAATTGCTTAAAATTGCTTTTGGCCATGTCACATGCTTATATGTCTCTACTTTCTTGATGGAAATACGCTAACTACACCATGTCTACTTTGCTTGCTCTATGTCTCATTTGTAGCATGTTGTTGTGCTCTTTGTATATCTGAGAAGCTTGGTAGATTGTATATGCTTTGACATGTATTTTTCATGAAAACAAGGGGGAGAGCTTCATGATATCTTGATTCATGCATTGTCAATAAGGGGGAGAATATGTATGATAAAGGGAGAAGATTTTGTGGAAACTTGTGAGTTTTTTGCTTGTGGGGAGAAAAATTTTAGAAAAGAGGTTGCATTTGCTCAGGGGGAGTTTGCATTTGTGCAGGGGGAGCTCCTTTGGTTTACCTGAGTTTTGTGCTTTGTGGTGTGCTCTTTGTGAGCTTTGTTTTGTCTCGGCTGTGTTGAGCCGTTGCCCTTGCCTTAGGGGGCCGAGACTTGGTATGGCGAGTGATCGTGCTTTTCGCTTGTTCTTTGGCTTTGGATCACTTGCTTGGAGGTTTGTGTTCGTAGTTTTTTTCTTTTCCTTTTTCTCTATGGTGGTTACTATGGGTGTTGTCAATGCACTCATGAAGGGGGAGATTGAGAACCAGGTGTGTCTGAGGAACAGTGGAGGGTCGCTCCTTAGTGATGAGTGATTGACAACATTGTGTGAACTGATGCTTGGCTAAGTGTGCAGGTACAGGTTGCGGGTTGACTCGTGTTGGTGTAGGTGAAGAAAAAGTGCGAAAGGCCTTAGCCGTGGTGGCCTCCGGGTGACAGAGAGGCAAGTAGGCTTGGTTCGATGGACCCGGTGGCTGATGGGGTCAAGTGCGAGCCGTGCGGTGCAAGACTAGCAAGTTGAAGTCGTGAACATGGGCCGGTGCAAGGTAGCGGATCGAGGCCGAAGCTTGCACGCGGGGTTTGGTGGTTTGCCCACAAAACCATCAGTGGACGGTTTCTTGGTTTGGGCCGCAAAACCAAGTTCGAAGGCCCAATGCGACGGAGAAGGTGATCTGGGAGCGTCGAGAAGCTTCAAGGTGGGGGCACGTGGCATGGTCGCGGGGCTTGCGTCGAGGCTAAGCAAGTCCGCGGTGGAAGCATGTCCGCTCGATGAAGACCTGACCATGTTGCCCCTGAGGGGTGTGTATCTTCTATTTGAGTTGTAGGGGTAGCGTGGTCATTTGCCTCCTCTGGTGGACTTCGTATAAATAGCGGAGAAGTGGACGGCATCTCTCTATCTTGGACTCTAGGGTTTCCTCCCCCGGTAGATTGCTCTGGACTGTTTCTTTTCCTCTGCTTTCCTTAGGCTAGATTCTTGTACAAACTCTGACCTCTGGATGTATGGAAGCATTCAGCGTTGTGATGATCTCCTAGCTCTTTGTGATTTTCGTGTCATTTTCAGAGCTATTTTTGGGGTGTTTTGTTCTTCGCTTGATTCATTGATTTGAGGGCATTTCCTCTCAGATTTCTTTGAGGGGATCATGGGTGGATGCCTTGCGCATCTTTGTGTGTGATCTTGACCCCTCAAACGTCGGGAAATCCCTTTGATTTGCGAGTTTTGGTTGGAGCCCGAGTTCTTGATGGTAGTTCGTGTGATCTGCGATTCCCGGTGATTTAGGGAGTTAGAGGTCAAGATTTTTGGGGCATAGCTTCACCTAGTGACGCTTCTCATCTCCCCTAAATCTTGTCTCAAGAGCTCAGCCGTTTGGGAGATCCGGTGATGTGTTTTGGAGGGTTGACTCCTGAGCTCGAGTGTTTTCTGGTCTGTTCGTGTGTAGCGGACAGTCCGTGAGGGTCGTGTTCATCGTAGTTCGTCGTGTGTTCGTGAGAGGCTGTGTTTCGGTCTGTGGAGCAGCTAGGGTTTGGTTGCAGGGTGTTTTGCGGATAGTCCGCCGGTCTGTGACGGACAGTCTGCGTGGGCAAGTTTGTGCAGGTGTTTCTGGTGCTTTTGCCGGACGGTCCTCATGGGCAAGTTTGCTCAGGTGCTGCAGACGGTCCGCCCATACTGCACGGACAGTCCGCGCCTAGCCTTCACAGATTTGGCTAAGTGCTTTGATTCTTCTCTTGTGCTTCTGCGCATTGATTCAAGGCTTATCTCTATGACTTGTAGTCTTGTGTGTGCCTAGTCTAGAGCTTTTTTGGTGTGTGCTAGTGATCGGAGTGGTAATCGGGGTATAGGCCGAGTTCATCCTTCGGGAAGAATTTTTATCAACTCCCATTCACTCCCCCCCTCTCTGGTCGCCTATTCGGTCCTTCATCATCACAGATGTGCACTGATGGATATTCAAGCCCAGAACACTACGACGTATTCCTGTTTTTCGTCACGGATGTGAATTGATAGATATTCAAGCCCAGAACACTGCGACGATTTGTTAAATTCATGGCAATCAACAAATAAAAAATCCAATAATTGAAAAAAAACTCATCAACAAATAAAAACAGTCCACAAATTGATAAAAATCTAAAAAAACTAGAAAAAGGAGCCCAGAACACTGCGACGCATTCCGACATCCAAGAATGGAACGTTAGACCTCAACGAAGGGAAGGAGGGAACTTTACCACAAAGCTAGCTCTCTTCTTTTGTTGCAGTCTAAGAATTTTACGTTTTTATACTGTTTTGGCGCACTGGTGATTAGCCCCTAGGCGTATGTGGACGCCACGCCACCTGACCCCGCCACGCCCCATTGCCCGAGCGCCACATCACCATCCAGCCGCGCGCGCTCACCGACAAATTGGAGAAAAAAATTGTTGCCCACGGAGGGGTTCAAACCCAGGTCGCCTGACAAGGTATTTCCATGACATACCACTGAGCTACGTAATTGTTTGTGTTGAGGTTGTTTGTATTTATTTATCTATTTAAACTTTCTCGCACTTCAATTTTTTTTGCCACAAGGCGATGAGCTATCGGCTCGCTTGGATCGCCACGGATCCGTGGCGATCCGCGTGTGGCCAGTTCAGGTAACACGTACAATGTAAAATGTTGATATTTTTCTTTTTAATCTGAAATTGAAATTTCTAACTAGTATTTCTCCTCTATATTAAATCTAATTTTCACAAAATCTTATGATTTTTTTGTCAAGTTTGTAGATCCATAAAAAGATTCAAAGCCAGTTTACATCATTTTTGGATAAGTTTTAGATATTATTATCATTATTTTATAACAAGGTGACTAGTAGAAGTTCAACTTTTCCCTATAAGTTAATTGAAATTTTTTTCAATCTCCTAGATGTGGGTTAGAATGGACCATAGGCACCTAAATATAGTTTTTTTGAATTTTTTTGAATCGTATTAGAGGTACACATAGGTCAACTTGGAATTACTTTCAGTAAACATGCAGAAATTCATTTAAATGATAGAAAACAACAAATTGACCTGAAAATTATTGAAACTCCGAGGTGACAACTTATATGTTGCATTTTACATTAGAAAATTATTTTGAGAGTATGTAAGATAATAGTTTTTCATGTTACTTCACAAGGGTGTATTAATTATGTTTTAGAAAAATAGAAAAACAACTTTTTCGCATGACAATTAGAAATCTAAATCTCCAAATACTAATAAGAGAGTAAGAGTAAGGTTGCATCCAAAATTGAGGTAATAAAGTACTTGAGTGTGTACAAATTTTGATGTTTAAGTTGAGTTGTATGAAACAATGTGATGAACTATCTTGTTTATGAACAATGTATACTCCAATTTTCACAAAATCTTATGAAACTTTTTTGTTAAGCTTGTACATCCATAAAATGATTCTATGCCAATTTACATAATTTTTGGAGAAGTTTTAGGTATTATTATCATTATTTTATAACAAGGTGACTAGTAGACGTTCGGGGTTTACCTACAAGTCAATTGAATTTTTCTTCAATCTCCCAAATGGGGCCTAGAATGGATCATATGCACCTAAATATAGTTTTTTGGAATTTTCTTGAATCGTATTAGAGACACATATAGGTCAATTTGGAATTACTTTCGGTAAACACGCTGAAATTCATTTATATGATAGAAAATAGCAAATCTACTTGAAAATTCTTGAAACTTCTAGGTGACAACTTATATGCTGTAATTTACATGCGAAAAATGTTTTGAGGGTATGTAAGATAATAGTTTTTTCAAGTTACTTCACAAGGGTGTCTTAATTAGGTATTTAAAAAATAGAAAAATAACTTTTTTTATGACAATTGGAAATCTAAATCTCCAAATACTAATAGGATAGTATGGTTGAGGTTTCATCCAAATTTAAGGTGTCCATGGGGTAAAAAAGTACTTGGGTGTGTACAAACTTTGATGTTTAAGTTGAGTTGTATGAAACAATGTGATGAACTATCTAGTTTATGAATGATGTATACTCAAATATTCACAAAATCTCATGAAACTTTTTTGTCAAGCTTGTACATCTATAAAATGATTCAATGCCAAGTTACATAATTTTTTGATAAGTTTTAGGTATTATTATCATTATTTTATAACAAGGTGACTAGTAGAAGTTCGAGGTTTCCCTACAAGTCAATTGAATTTTTCTTCAATCTCCTAGATGTGGCCTAGAATGGACTATATGCGTCTAAATATAGTTTTTTGGAGTTTTTTTTTGAATCTTATTAGAGGTACATATAGGTCAATTTGGAATTACTTTTGGTAAACACGTAGAAATTCATTTATATGATAGAAAATAGTGAATGTACTTAAAATTTTTTGAAACTCCTAGGTGACAACATATATGTTGTCTGCTACATATGAAAAATGTACTGGTGGTATTTAAGGTAATTAATTTTTGAGTTATTTTAAAAGGGTGTGTTATTTAGGTATTAAAAAAATAAAAAAACAACTTTTTTGCACAACAAGTAGCAATATAACTCCCCAAATGGTAATATTAGACTAAAGGTATGTTTGCATCTAAGTGTGATGTGTATATGAGTAAGAAAATACTTTAGAGTGTACAAATTTCAAAGTTTAAGTTGAGTTGTATGAAAAAATGTTAGAGATCCATCCATTTTGTGAACAATGTACACCAATTTTTAGCAAAATCCAATGAAACTTTTATGTCAACCTTTTACATCCATAAAATAATTCCATACCAATTTATATAATTTTTGGAGGAGTTTAAGGTATTATTATTATTATTTTATAATGATGTTGCTAGTAAAAGTTTGAATGGTCCATATAAAACATTTGATCTTTTCAGTTATTTTTAGGATATGATCTATAATGGAACAAAGGTAGCTGAAATATATGTTTGATTATTTTTAAATACAATTTGACATACATGTAATTCAAACAACAATTACTTTCAATAAACCCATAGAAATTCATTTAAATTGTTGAGAATAGTAAATAAGTTCTGTAATTATTGAAACTTCTTCAATATAAGTTATATGTAGTCTATTGTATATAAAAAATATATTGGTGCATATAAGTTGATTATTTTTATGTGTTACTTCACAATGGCACAATATAATAAAAAAGAAAAAGAAAAATATTAAGCAGAAAAGGAATGAAATAAGGCCCACTTGGCCCAAGTAGCTCGATTATTCGCAGCCATCCAATGCGAATTCGACGGCTCCGATTGTCTTGACATCCTATATATACTGCTGCAGACCAAACCCTACCCTGCTTCTCTCGCAAACCCTCAGGCCGCCACCCTTCTCTCCAGATCCACCGCTTCCTCCCCTCTCAATCCCCACCGCCGCCACCCTCCCTCTTCCTCCTCTTTCTCTCACCGTCGCCGCCTCCTCAGATCCGGGCTCGCGGCTCGCGTCCCCTCGCATAGTTGCTCCTCTGCAGATCCACCGCCCCCTCCCCTCCCATTCCCCACCACCACCACACACGATCCTACGACCTACGGTGCTCCCCCGACCTCGGCTGCGAGAGGTACCTCAGATCAGCCGCTCTCTCCTCTGCAAATTGCGGATCTCGCGGCCGGTGCGGGCTCGGCGGCGATGCTGGGGTTGCTGTCCGCGAGCTACAACTCCCTCGCGGCCTGAGCTCGGTGGTAGCGAAAGGAAGGCGACCGCGAGGGGGTGGACGCTTCACGGGGAGAAGCAGCTGCTGCTGCTACTGCTGCACCGCGCTGCGGCTAGTCAGCTTCCTAGCGGCACAGCGTGGGGGCTTGCCCGCCTACTTCGGCCGGCCTACAAGGGACTGATTCTACTGGATGCTCGTCGTGCTCGGCGTCACCAACTTCCCAGTCTTCCTCGTCTTCGCTAGGAGGCACCTGTACAAGCCCAGCACTGCCATGTCGACGGTGAAAGGACCTTGATGTCTCCTAGAGGGGGGGTGAATAGGCGAGTCGACCAAATAAAACTTTTCCCCCGAAAACTAGAGTTTCCTGGCAGAGGCGGTTAGACCGCCTTCACAGGGCGGTTAGACCGCCCTGCTGCTTTCTGCTGGGGGAGGGCGGTTTGACCGCCCCCTGGATGCGGTTAGACCACCTCCACGCAGAAAGCCAGCAAAGGATAGCTCAAGCTCCTCTTGACTTCTAGCACGAACCAAACTTGGTGAGTGGCCTTGGTAGTTGGTCACAAGCAGGGTAATGATCCCTGCACACAAAGACAATCACACCCAAGTAAATCGAAGCGGAAGCAAATAGAAATATGCTAGAAAACCACAAGTGAAGCAAACCACAATGGAGACATAAAGATTTATTTCCCGAAGTTCACTTCCACCAAGGAAGCTACGTCTCCGTAAAGGAGCTTGTAAGGGATTCGAGTTCTCAACTAACTCTTCCCACAACAATCCGGGTCTCTTTCAACCACTTTCCTCGATTCCACTAAGGCTATCTTTTCCACGAAGAGGCAAGATCACAGCCCTCACAAACTTGCCGCTGCTCACCACAACATAGGAGCTAGCCGGCGACGCCTAGCCGTATAGGAGGCAAACCTCCAAGAGTAACAAATGCTTCAAGGCTTGTAGACGCAAATCACAAGTGCTCAAGCTATGAAAGGCTCTTGTTAGCCGACAAAGCTCACACAAACTCACTCTCTCAACCCAACACAAGAATAGAGCTTGAATCTCACAAATCTCACAAAGAGATGGTTGGGGAGAGGTTCTATGGCTTTGGCTCAGCAAAAATAGCAAGGGAATCACACCAGCAACCCTAGAATCAGCAGCTCCAACAAGTGGAGCTCGTGGGGTACTTATACCCCACTCAAGGAAAACTAGCCGTTAGAAAAGTGGCCAGGGCGGTTAGACCGCCTGCCTCCTGCCAGTTTGAAAAACTAGCCGTTGGCTGCCTGGGACGGTCAGACCGCCTGGGTAGAGAGAGCCCAAAACCCTTTTTCTCTTCTCACAAACACTTCAAGACCTGTTGAAGTGGCTAAGGTTGGGTTAGAGGTTTGTTAGATCACACAGGGACTCTCTCAAGGCTATTTCTCACATAGGTCAACTAATGAGCACTTTTGATACTTGTCATAAAGCTAATGTTGCATCCCTCTTGATAGTACGACATTCCTATACTCAAGAACGAAAGTAAATACCTAGTCAACCTCTTGAGCTTGTATATCTTTCATCTTGCCATACTTAAACAATCTTGAACTAGAGGGCTTTCAACAATTCCTATCTTCATGAGCACATCCATACTTGAGCTAGCAACTAAAGATCTTTCCATATAGCACAGGTATGCACACTTAGATCCTTAAGTCACTCCATATTGCCAAACATAACATGTAGATGAGTTGCATTGCTTCCCTCGGTTAAGGCTTGGATATGATACTTGGAGACCCCACGGATACTAGAACTTCACCTTAGCAAAACACGAAATGGCGGCCTAGCTAGGACCCCAAAGATTGCTTAGTCCCTCACCCTAGTCATCTCGGTTGATCTCTTCATCACTTACCCAAACCACATTGAGTTCGACTTTGCTTCATCCATATTTGATCTTCATCTGAAATACCGCTTCAAATGCTTGTTCTTGAATGACAACGAATATGCAAGCTTCCAATTTAGAATCATCAAATATAAACTCATCCTTATATCCTTTCGCAATCGTCACATGAAGCCTTGCATTTATAATTTAGTAGAGAACACCACTTCTCTTCTTAGGACCCATTGATTTTTTAGTCAAGCTACCACAATCATTGGAGACTCGGAATTGATCTTTGTAAATATGCCCAATATTTATCTTCATTTGATCGCTTGACATTTATCATTTCTTATCAAGGGACCACACACTTTCTTGTCTTCATCATGTGAGCCATACAATATTCATTCTCAAATATATAGCAATAGTAACTCATGAATAATTAAATAAAAACCTGCTCACATTCTTAAACAAACGAGTTAGTTCTTTAATGGCTTTGTCATTCAATTCACCAAAATCCACTTAGGGGCCTAGATGCACTTTCAATCTCCCCCTTTTTGGTGATTGATGACAACTCGATTAAAGCTTACAAATAAAACATTTAAGCGCATAAGAATTCTTAGATATAGGATGAGCTCCCCCTTAATATGTGCTTTGAATAGAATTTCAAAAATTTAGCCTCAAATGCCAAAAGCACATTTTAAGTAAAAGTACATGAGATCTCCCCCTATATCTCAGAATATGTGCAACAAGTGTGTGTGACAATAATAAAAAGGAATCGTGATGCATATGACATGAAAAGCATTCAACAAAGAAAATTGTGTGTGCTAATTGGGCTGGGGCGATCAGACCGGGGTTGCACGCCGGTCAGACCGCCTCCCCCACTCAGCCAACACAAAAACAATCATCATCACACATAAATATCTCAAACTAGCACCATGTCACTTAGGATACATAAATAGGTTCAAAAACACACAGTAGCACTCATACAAGGTTCGCAAGTCCACTAGGAATAGAAATTCAAATTCTTATTAGATGGCTCTCTCAGCCAACAGCCAGGGGCGGTCAGACCGCATCCCTGGGGCGGTCAGACTGCCTGCACCAGATCAGCAACATAAAGAGATGAAATCTTGAAGCTTTAATCCATTCTTCTCCCCCTTTGTCATCAAGAATCCATAAAAGGGCCTGGAGAAGATGTAGAGACTGATCACTACCAATGTCCCCACTCTGAGCCATCGCCGGGTGGATAACTCCCTCCTATGTTGAGAAAGATAAAAGCATTGCATAGTTAAGATAAAAGGATTTAGATATGAAGGTTTCAGATTATGGATCTAGAAGTGTATCAACCATACCATATGGAGGAGGTGGACCATGACTAAATAAATCCACTGAGAGTCGTGCTGCTAGAGGAGCTTCTGGATCTTCCTCAGGAGGGGGAGGAGGAGGTGGAGCAGCCTGAGAAGAAGACTCACCACCGAACATTGCCTCAAACCCCCTAGGAGCATAAACAGGTGGTGGAGGAGCCTGAGAAGACGAAGCACCCACATCAGGATAGTGCCTCTGAACAAATTCTTCATAGTAACCAGAGTTGATGTAGCCCAGCATCCTCTCATCCACTGACGGTATCTCAGCCTCTGGAGGAATAGGAGAAATAGGTGAGCGAGGTGGCTGAATCCCAAAGTGTTCATGCATCATCTTCATCAAATCCCGCTCTTTCTTTCTTGCTCTCATAGCCCTGTCATTTGCAACTTCAATGTTCCTCTGACTCTTGCAAATACCAGCAAGGATATTGAACAATTTCTTGAAAAATGAAGTATTTTGCCACTGGTTGTACACAGGGCGGTCAGACCGCCTGTGGGGGGCGGTCAGATCGCCCCCTGCCTCATTTCTGCCCTGCTGCAATGTCTCTGCCACGTCGTCCCATCGGGCATCTCCTTCTTGTTCTCGCAATTCTTCTGAAGAGGAGGGAACACTGATGGTCAGGCTGTGCTTGGGTTGCAAGAGTCGGTGTCTCGTATCTTTTGGATATTTGGTGTTGGTGACCTTCCTTATGATAAACATGATATATGGACTATGCCCGCACAAGTTCTGAGCATTCTCGAAACAATTCTTGATTTCTTGCCAAATAAAGTCACCAACACAAAACTTAGCTGCCCCCGGTCTCATGGCAACCATAAGGTTCCTCTGAAAAGCTGTGATATGTGAGGAGTTCCCATCTCTAAGGGTGAGGGTCTTCCTGAAAAGCCGATTAAGGACTGCATAGTATGTGTAAAGCGGCTTGACCGTTCCTGCAAAGGCCCTCTTACTCCTAGGGTACATAAACTCCATCTACCTGGAATTAAGAATCCCATCATCATGAAGTTTTCTGAGACTAGCATCATTGGGAAGCCTGAATAAAGCAAGGAAGTCACTTAAGGTGATATGCCATCTATCACCCTCAGTCATCCAGTACATCGCCCGCTCAGTTCCCATATATCCAAAGTAAACTGTAGCATAGAACTGAGCTATAATTTCCTTATTCCAATGTTGCATGAAACCCATGATGCTCTTCAACCCCTTCAATTCACACTCTCTGATTATCTCATTGAAAATGTTGTCATTCTTTCTTGCCATATAATCCCAATCAATGCACTG
This sequence comes from Cenchrus fungigraminus, assembly GCA_036936925.1. Lineage (NCBI taxonomy): Eukaryota > Viridiplantae > Streptophyta > Magnoliopsida > Poales > Poaceae > Cenchrus > Cenchrus fungigraminus. The sequence continues at coordinate 29,664,942 of CM072775.1, forward strand.
AGCTTCACTGGTGATCTTAGCATTTCTCCGGCAAATAATGACAGTAGAGTAGTAGTCTTGCTGAAAAGGAGACCAAAAACGATAATCTGAAGCTGTCTTTGGATGAACATATGGATTCTCCCTTCTCATATTTTTCAGAGTCTCTGCCATCCCTTCACTGTAATAATCCACAGGGCCTCGAACAATAGGATAAATGGGAGGCCTGATCTCTGGTAAGAAGTTAACAACAAGAGGAGGGGCGGCATTCCCTCCATCATCATCATCATCATCAGGAGGCACTCCAGCTGCTCCCACAGGATCATCTTCCTCATTATCACCTGCATCATCACCGACTGCCTCAATCTCAGCATCTGCTCTAACTCCACTGCCTCCGGCACCAAGTCCTCTACGACTAGTACCAACACCTCTACCACCAGCACCAACACCACTGTACATGGATCCAGCTCTGCCCTGATGGTCTACACATACAAAGGTGTCATCCTCTACCTCATCATCACTAGACTCATTTCTTTCCTCCATCTCAATATCTTCCTTATAATCTTGATAAACTGGCCTTTGCTGCCCCCTTGGCCTCAATTTCTCCCTGATATCATAAGCACGTGAGCTCTGTCCGGCCTCAGTGAGGGCAACTTCCTCTCTTCCCTTTTTCCTTTTCTTGACACCTGAACCTTTAGGCATCACTGCTGTTCCTGGATCACAAGAAGTGAAACAAGGATGTATAAGTCACCAGGAACAAGATTGGCTAGATTAATCGTGTCGATGCATAGCACGTGGAGCAATTTTCACAAAACTGGGCAGGGCGGTTTGACCGCCCTGGGCAGGCAGTTAGACCGCCCCTACCAGTTTTGAGCCAATGGCTTTCCAGGCTAGCTACAGCAACACAGTACCGAGATATGAAAGATAAATTTCAAGGAATATTTCTAGATTGAATAGAGTTGAATCCATGGCCAAGAACAAAACTCTTGGGGCCAAACTGCTCAGGGCGGTCAGACTGCCCTGCCCACGCGGTCAGACGGCCCGGGGCAGTGACACCCTAGAAATTTGTTCCAACAATGTAGCCAACAAAATTGAATGAAACTCTAGGAATGTTGTCTAGGGGTTGCTAATAGATGATATCTCAAAGGAAATCCAAAGCTTTGCATCGAGTAGGGAGATCGGGAAAAAACAAGATTTAGATACCTTTTGAGAGAGGAACTCGAGTTGAATCCAAGAAGCAGGCTTGGAACTTGCTTCAGCACCCCTAGGAGAGTGTAGGATCAATGGCCTATAGAAGGGGGGGTTGAATATGGGCCTTCATCAAATTTCTAGAAAACGGTTTCTTTCTACCAACTAAGCACACTAGCAACAAAGTTCCATAGCAAGATTCACACTAACATGAGAAGAGCACCCTAGTCAAGATATGCAACAAGCAAAGCACACTAGAGGAATACTAGAACAAAGGAACTTAAGAGCTGAAAGTAAATGCGGAAATAAGTGCAAGAAGGTAGAGCAAGTGGACAAGAGACAACCAAATTTTTTCCCGTGGTATCGATAAGTTGACGCTTCTCCCTAATCCACATTGGAGCACTCACAAAGAGTTTTGCTCCCCCTCAAGTCAGTTAGACTTGAGTGCTCACTAAGAGTACCTGTTCTCCATCTTCGGAATGGTGGGTCTCAATCTATTAACACCAAGAACTTCCCGGGGCTCCCACAATCTCTAAGAGCTCACCAAGAACCCCCAAATCACCGAGACCGTCTAAGAGCCATCAAACTCCAAGAGTAACAAGCTCACACACTTTCAATTGACCAATGCACTTAGCTACGCAATAGAAAGCACCTTGAAACTCTTGATCACCAAGAAAGAATCCCTCTTGGCTAGGAAGATGAAATCCAAATGATCAAAGCACTAACTCCTCTTCTCCTTGGTTGCTGTGGTTCTTCAGAGTGGCAAAGGCAGCTCAAGAGACGCTGGGGGGTCCTATTTATAGGCCTAGCAAGGGTGGCTAGCCGTTAGAAAAGTCCCCTGAAAAGTAGTACTGTCGGATGAACTGACGGTTCCCCCAGTGATAGCGTCAGTTCATCCGGTCACTCTGACTGATGAAATATAGCCGTTGAACCTGGACGCTGTACCATATCATCTGACGCATGCACCGATGCTGCGTCGGTTTATCCGGTGCTGAAGCAAATTTACTCAAATCGTTTCTGCGTGAATTAGACATAGGCGCCGGATGAATCGCTGGGTGTCTTCAGTAGTGTCGTTTCATCCGGTGCTGAAGCAAGTCATCTCGGTGCGTCTCTGTATGATTTATATGCACACGCCAGATGAACCGATGCTTGGACCGTCGTTTCATCCGGTGTTGAAGGCACTTGACTCCAATCCTTACTGTTGCCAAACCCTAGGTCACTGGATGAACCGCTGATGCACCGTCGGTTCATCCGGCGGTGCTGTTTTCTTTGAAACTGCCACAGAGATCATCCGGTGCAACTAGAATCGGGGCCGTCGGATCATCTGACGCTGCCTTTTTCATTTCAACTCATCCAATTCAATCACCTTTGGGTTTTCCTTCAATTCTTCTGCTTCTAATGTGATTCTATGAGTACTTTGAGCTGTTTAGTAACCAAGGAGCTTGATAGTGCATGAATATAGCATTGCATTTGGCATGGTCAAGCTACTAGTGTGTGAACCCCTCTTAATAGTACGGTCAAACACTACAAACTAGCAAATCCAAGTGTCCTTCATCTCCTTGTGACACTTGGAACTAACAATGTCCTTAGCCTGTAGTCTTTGACCATTGATCTTCCATAATTTCAATTGAGGGGTCTCATTTCACTTATATCTCATGACAATAACCCAAGAATAAATCCGCTACAAAACAAAGGTTAGTCACAAGTATATGGTTGTCATTTATCAACGAAACACACCCTTACCAAAGGTGCTCTAGGGCCTTGATGCTTACAATCTCCCCCTTTTTGGTGATAGATGACAACACAAGTAGAGATATACGAGAATTTGAAATTAAACCATAAACTCTACAACTAATGCATGGAAAAGATATAAAGAAGCACACATGCATTAATTAAACAAACACACAGGCATGAGTAGACATGTAAACCATCAACATACACAAGATCCAAATACATGTCTCATCATGAACTCCACAAAAAAACAAGGGGCACAAAGACTCCAAAAGCACACTCCCAAGCTCCCCCTATCTCTACTCTCCCCTATCTATCTCCCCCTTTGGCAACGAGCACCAAAACGGGACCTAGTCCTGCTGAGGTGGAGGAGAAGCCGGTGGCGTCGAGGAAGTAGCAACCACTGAAGGCGCGATGCGAACCCTGACGTGGTACTCGGAGGCGTCACCGTCGTCGGACACGAACCCTGACAGCTCTGAAGATCGTACTGGCGAAGAGACTAGAGTTGTGTCGGTGTCGGAAGTAGGAAGAGCCTGAGTGCTCGCCATTACCATCTCTATATCGATCTGTTGAGTGATCGTGCGAAGAGTAGTATGCTCCTGATCGAGGCTCTCTGTCCGAGGAGTGGCCATAGTCGGCATAGGCGAGGTGAAACCCAGGGAAGGACGTGCTGATGTCTCAAATATAAGTGGACCTGTCGGGAACGGAGACATCAACTGGGTCGAAGGAGTAGTCATCTGTGAGAACTGACCCGCCCTGAGGTGCTCAAGAAAAGTACTCTGTGGAGTAGAGAGCGGCTGAGTGGCAAACGGCCCCATCTGAAGTAGCGGTGAGATGGGGACGGTCGGTACGGGGAGGCTCACAACTCCACTGGCTGGAGGGAGAGAGACTGCCAGCTCTGGCTGGAGCAAATGCTGAGTAGGTAGAGTAGGTAGCTGAAGCCACGTGTGCTGGAATAGCTGACCCAGGCAGGTGGACATGAAGGAGAACATCTGAGCGGTCATCATCTGCTGTTGCTGGATCTGCTGCCTCTGAGCCTCCTGCTGCTGGCAAATACTATCAAGTATAACTTGCTGTGCCTCCTGTTGCTGCTGAAACTGAGCTTGCATCTGGCACTGAATCTCCATCATGGCCTTAGACTGGTCTGCCAAGGACTGGATCACTGAAGTCAAAGAGTCTGGCTGAGTAACCTGAGAGGTAGAGATTGGAGGAATCGGTGACTCAGCCTCTCGCTGCCCTGGCAAACTTGAGCAGCTAGCCTCGTCGTCATGGGTACGACGCACACGAAAGACGGGCTGTGGCTCGGGCTCAAAGTCCTCATCCTCGCTGGAGTCCTCGGTGTCGGTGGCAAGGTACTGAGGTAGAGGCCCCTCAGCTAGTGCAAGAAGCTCATCCTGACGTGCTGCCTCGTCCATAACTGCCTCAGCTGCGGCACGAGCCTGAAGGTCCTCAACAGCTCTCCTCCGTCCTCTGGGTCCCTGCCTCCTGTCCCCTGGCATCGGTGGCTGATATGTCTTGAAAACATACTTGGATCACTCCAAGACTGAGATGTAGCGCTGTGACTCTAGGCGAGATAGGATCCAGCTGATCTAGTGAGCAAACGGAAACTGCCTAGTCATGCCCATGCCATCCATGATCGCATCCTCGATCTCACTAAGAAGAATATCCACAATGTTGAAAGGTCAGTGAGTCATGATATACAGAAGGAGCCACTGCTGCACACCGGTGATCGACTTAGCGTTCCCCATCCTGAAGAGCAAGGACCTCCGGAGAGCAAAATGAACCACGTAGGCCTCACGAGTCAACCGGTCTGGGGTCCGAGGAGTGCCGGGGAGAAAAGGCTGCTGGAACAGAAAACTGATCTACTCGTCTGACGGTACAATCGGAGTGTGAGCACGATGAGGAGCCTCAATGTCGAGGTAGGCCAGGTAGTGAATAGAAGTGTCGTCGACTGGCACCCTAAGCAACTCAGCTATCCCGTCTCTAGTGAGTCTGAACTGCTGTCCCATGAACATGAACCTCATAGATAGTCGGGCGTCCTCAATATACACTGTGGCGTAGAACACACGGACCCACTCTGGCACGTATCGCGGCCTCTCACTGACCAAAGCTGCGAGTCCCGGTATAAAGTCGAAGTGGGGGAGTATCGGGACTCCAGCTGCTACTGCTCTAAGTGCTGTCCACTGAAGCATCCTGTGCTGACTGAGCTGTGACCCCTTCCTGACATAGGAAGCGTAGAAGCTCTCCTGAAGGATCGTCCAAAACCTGGGGTCACAATCCTCTCTGCAACGAGGAAAGCACTCATCCTCCTCGACAAACCTCAGCTTCTGGATCTTCGGCCCAGAAAGACTCCTCAGATCACGGAGATAGACACCAAAGGCCTCTGCTCTCTATGCACCAATCCGAACCTCAGGGCCCTCTGGTGGCCGATCCTGCTGCTCCTGCTCAATCTGCTACTCTACTGCTGTCCTCCTCTGCCTCGCAGTAGGCTGAGTGTGTCCACCATGAGTCCGTGGACCGGTACGTGGTGCAGAGGAAGGTGACTATGTCTCTGTTGGACGTGCACCGGTATGGCCTGAGTGCTGTAACGGCTGTTGCTCCTGGGGCTGCTCCCCCAGACTCTATGCACTGCTACCGATATGAATGCCCCTCTGTGGCTGCCCCTGTGTATCCGGTATACTCAGCACACGCTCCCACTTCTTGTCGTGCTTGCCCTTCTTCTTCTTTGGCTCAAGGACGGCCTTGCCCTTCCTCTTGTCTCCTACCATCTGTCAAAGAAAAGGTGGAAGATTATAGAATGACGAGCGGAGAATATAAACATGATAAATAACTAAGGGAGAGAGGTCCTTAAGCAAAGCATATGAAAGATTTGAGCCTAATCAAGATATCTAGAAGATGAATATGTCACAAGATATGAAAGGTAGAGTCTAGGAATGTCCTTATGTGCTGCAAGATGTGTAAGAGTGAGTGCTCAGCTAGGAATCATGCTACTATTAAGGAAAATGTACCAAAGAATGCACAAATAGTAGCATAGGATGCTCAAATTCCAAGAGATATAGCAGGACTTGTAGGAATTTTGAGCTCAAACTATGAGAAATGAGCAAAGGAATGTAGACACGATTCACAGCTTAGCATCCTTAAGCAAGACATCTTGAAGAACTCCCTATCTCATGCAGATCAGGAACAGGGGAGGAGACAGAGCAGGATTGCTCACCATTGCGAAGGGAGAACGGTGAGATGTGGCAGGGGTGCATAGTGGATGCCTGCGCACGTCTCAGCATGGCGGCCGACGAGCTATGACGGCGGCGGCTGGCCAAAATTGAAGCCAGCGGTGAAACCCTAGCAGGGAGCTCCGCGGGCCGCGTGCGTGAATCTGTGCGATCAGGGTGGCGATGCGGCGGCGAAGTTGGCCGGCGGTGAGTGCGGGATGCCGGCGGAGGAGCACGAGCGGCGGTGCTCGGACGGAGGTGGCCGGAGGCGGAGGATGCGGCGGCGTACGGGCGCGACAGACGGCGGCGCACGAGATTTGGAAATGGGGAAAAACAGCCACGAAACGTTATGACATGTGGGACTGACCTGCAGAGAAGCGCCGGATGAACCGACGGTAGAGAAAAACAAGGCGTCGGTCGATTCGCCGGATGAAGCGAGCACATCAGAGAAAGGCATCACCGGATGAAGCAATGGCCAGAGATTTAGATTCGCTAGATGAATGTGTCACGGTTCTAATTTTGCCTTCAAACTCAGTAGCACCGGATGAACCATTGCTTCCACAGAGGTGAGCGTCAGTTCATCCGACGATAGGAACCAGTGGCGCGCTGAGAAAAATTCTAACTGACCCGGCCACCGGATGAACCGACGCCTGGAACCTACATAGCAGCGGTTCATCCGATGGTGAAAAAAACAGAATGCTGATCTAAAGCTCATTTTTTATCCAACAAATGTCACACACAAGCCAACACAAGCACATTTTTGGACCAATTCTGAGTGACAACCTCACCCCTCAAGCACTCCTTTGCAAAATACAAGTATATAAACCATAGATTCCCTACAAGGGATAGACCTTATAAATTTTTAGAAAAATAGGCGAAATAAGATCCAAAAAGGGAATGTATGAGTTATTGCCTTTGAACTTAGAGATAGAAACTTTAAGCTCGATAGAACATAACTCAATAGGCAATAAGCACAATCATTTGTCTCATCACACTTTGGAGTTGTTGATTTGCATTGAACGCTAAGCAACTTTCTCATAGTGTGATTTTCCTTTGTGACACCTCTCACGCAATGCAATGCAAGAACAAATGCATGAAATTAAACATGAATGCATTCTATATGACAAGCAAAGATGCAAAGATGAAAGATAAACTATCTTGCCAAGTTTGAGCCCTTGTTAAGCTTACTCATGGTGAGCCTTTCAACATGCCTTGAGCGAAACTTGGAAACCACCGGCTCAAGCAAGACCCATACTCACCACTATCTTAACAAGGTTAGACAAGCACCTACAACATGTACATATGCAAATGCAAACTATATGACAAGCATCACATGATGTTGGACGCATCAAGCACATTTAATTCACTCCTTAGCCTACAAAAGGTGTTTTCATCAAGAGGCTTAGTGAATATATCCGCCAATTGCTCCTCGGAGCGAACACCACAAAGGAGAATATCACCTTTAGCAACATGGTCTCGCAAGAAGTGATGGCGGATATCAATGTGCTTGGTGCGCGAATGTTGAACCGGGTTGTTAGCAATTTTTACGGCACTTTCATTGTCACAAAGGAGAGGAACCCTATCTAGAACCACACCATAATCCAAGAGGCTTTGCTTCATATAGAGGATTTGAGCACAACAAGCCCCGGTGGAAATGTATTCCGCCTCCGCGGTGGATAAGGCCACGGAGTTTTGCTTCTTAGAGGACCAAGCAACCAAAGATCGACCTAGCAAAAGGCACCCACCCGAAGTGCTCTTGCGGTCTACTCGACATCTGGCAAAATCCGAATCCGAATGACCCAAGAGCTCAAAACAAGCACCATGCGGGTACCACGAGCCAATGCTAGGTGTGTATTTTAAGTATCTAAGGATCCTTTTCAAAGCACTTAGGTGAGATTCTTTAGGGTTGGCTTGAAACCGAGCACACATGCAAACACTAAACATGATATCGGGCCTAGATGTGGTAAGGTAAAGAAGAGAACCGATCATAGAACGGTAAAGCTTTTGGTCAACCGGTTTACCTCCCTCATGTAAGTCGAGATGTCCATTGGTATGCATCGGTGTCTTGATTGGCTTGCAATCATCCATCTTGAATTTCTTGAGAATATCATTAGTGTGCTTTTCTTGATGGATGAAAGTCCCTTCCTTCAATTGCTTGATTTGAAACCCAAGGAAGAAGTTGAGCTCTCCAATCATTGACATCTCGAATTCCCTAGTCATGAGATCACTAAAATCATCGCACACTTATCATCAACATAGATTTGACAAATGAAAATCTCCCCATTGATGATCTTGGTGAATAGAGTATTGTCCACTCTCTCAATCTTGAAGCCTTCCTTGCTGAGAAAGTCCTGGAGCCTCTCATACGATGCCCTTGGAGCTTGCTTGAGTCCATACAAAGCCCTGATCAACCTATAGACATGGTTAGTATGTGTGGTATCCTCAAAATCGGTAGGTTGCTCAACATAGACTTCTTCATTGATGAAGCCATTTAAGAAGCCACTCTTGACATCCATTTGAAATAATTTCATTTTGTGACAAGAAGCATAAGCAAGAAGGATATGGATTGCTTCAAGACGTGCAACCGGAGCAAAGGTCTCTGCATAGTCCAAGCCTTCTACTTGAGAGTAACCCTTGGCGACAAGTCTTGCCTTGTTCTTCACCACAACTCCATGTTCATCTTGCTTGTTTCGGTAGACCCACTTGGTGCCAATCACGTTCTTGTTCTTGGGGCGCTCTACTAGGACCCAAACTTCATTTCTTGTGAAGTTATTGAGCTCTTCTTGCATAGCTAAGATCCAATCCGGGTCCTCTAGAGCTTCCTCTATAGTAGTGGGTTCTACAAAAGAAACAAAGGCATGATGTTTGCAAAAAGAAGCATATTGTTTGCGGCGAGTACGTGTACCACCCTTGGGATCACACAAGACTAGATCGATGGGGTGGTTTGATGAAGTCCTTGTACGCCTTTCAAGTGTGGTAGAAGTTGGATCATCTTGTGGTTGCACTACCTCCAATTCCTCTTCTTGATCTTGGGTTTCTTGTGATGTAGGAGGTGGTCCATGTGAGGAAGATGGGCTTTCTTGTCTTGTGCACCTTTGATGGTCATCATTATCATCATCGCAAGAGGATGAGTCTTCATGGTTGTGGGAAGTAGAAGGTGTATCATCATCCTCCTTAGGCTTGATGTCCCCAATAGCCATCTTCTTCATTGCTTCTCGGAGAGGTTCTTTTCCTACATCATCACAACAATAGCCATCTTCTTGGGAGCCATTAGATTCATCAAACTCCACGTCACATGTTTCTTCAACGGCACGTGTAGTGTGGTTGAATACTCTATATGCGTTGGAGTTTGATGCATAACCAACAAATATGCCCTCATCTACCCTACTCTCAAACTTCCCTAGGTGCTTCCTCTTCTTTTAAATGAAACACTTACACCCAAAGACTCGGAAGTAGGAGATGTTGGGCTTCCTCCTAATGAGAAGCTCATAGGGTGTCTTCATCAATAGCCGGTGGAGATATACTCTATTTGAAGCATGACACGCTGTGTTGATAGCTTCCGCCCAAAATCTTTGAGAGACACCATAATCATCCAACATTTCTCTAGCCAAGGTGATGAGAGTCTTGTTCTTCCTTTCTACCACACCATTTTATTGTGGTGTGTAGGTTGAAGAGAATTTATGCTTGATGCCTAGCTCATCACAATACACTTCCACTTGAGTGTTCCAGAATTCTGATCTATTGTCACTCCGGATCTTCACAATAGATGACTTAAATTCATTTTGAGCCCTTGTAGCAAAGTTCTTGAAGATCCCAAACGTCTTGCTCTTGTCCTCCAAAAAGAATGTCCAAGTGTAGCGTGAGTAATCATCAACAATGACAAGGCAATAGAGATTACCACCAAGACTTTTGTAGGTAGTAGGGCCGAAGAGGTCCATGTGAATGACTTCCAATGGTCTTGAGGTAGAAACATAAGCCTTCATAGGATGGTGACTTGCTACTTGCTTGCCGGCTTGACACGCACCACATAACTTGTCCTTCTCAAATGTGACATCCTTCACACTAAGAACTAAACCCCTTTTGAAAGCCTTCTTGAGTTGACTCATGCCTATATGAGCAATACGACGATGCCATAGCCAACCCTTGGATGTCTTGGTGAATAGACAAGTAGTCAAGTTCGCTTCATGAGAGAAGTCTACAAGATAGATGTTCCCATGGAGAAAACCTTTGAACACAACTTCATTAGATTTCTTGTTAGTAATGATCACTCCCTCATCATCAAATAAGCAAGATAAACCAAGATCACAAAATTGAGCAATGGAAAGCAAGTTATAACTACAAGAGTCCACAAATAAAACAATGGAAAGAAAGATATCTTTTGCTATAGTTATGTCACCCAAACCGGAGACCCTTCCTTTAGAATTATCACTAAAAGTAACTTGCTCATGATTCCCAGCATCATCCACTAGAGAGGTGAACATTTTAACTTGCTAGTCATGTGTTGAGTACATCCACTATCAAGGACTCAATGACTTCCCCCGGCCTTGTAGTTCACCTAAACACAAATAGATCAAGTTGAAGATTTAGGAACCCAAGCAAGTTTGGGTCCAATCACATGAGTTACTAAAGCTTTGGGAACCCAAATTTGCCTAGGATGACTCACTTTAGCCTTAGTCCCTATGAACCTTACCGCCACCTTGCCCTTGCTATTCTTCAACAACAAGAAATGGTTATTGCTGAACATGGAACGATAGTTGCAAGGTAAGATAGGCAATGGACGTGAAGGTATAGGGCACTCCCTTGTGTGATGACCGGTGATCTTGCAATGTTGGCAATAAGACCCAACTTCCTTCACAAAGCACCCATAAAGTTCCTTTGACTTGGGAGTCTCTTTGATGGGTTGAGGGCAGGAGGCAAGTCCCTTAGAGCCATAATCTCTTGCATTGTAATAAAGGATCTCCTTATGCAATTCTTCACCCTTGGCCAAATTCTTCACACAAGATCTTAGGCTTCTTACTTCCTCTTCAAGAGCTTTCACTCTAGCATGGTTAGTATTGGAAGAGGAGGCAATATTCTCATCATTTAGCAAGATCTTAGGTTCTTCAATCAAATCATCACAAGAAGTAGAAGCATTTGTTTTAGTGATGTCTCTAGCAATTTCTTGCCCACTAGAACAAATAGCCTCATAAGCAAGCTCAATTTCTTGATACTTCATCTCTAAGACCACATGATCTTTCTTAAGCATCTTTTGACTTGACTCGAGAGACTTGTTAAGCACGGTTATATCATCATGTTTGACGATTAGTTCATTCTGCTTATCAAGCAACTTGTTGTGGTCATCTCTAAGTGACTTGTTATACACTACCAAAGCTTCATGTTCTTTGCTAAGGTCATTGTGTTTCACAAGCAACTCAACATTGGATAGCTTAAGCTTCTCATGGGTCTCTTCAAGAGCCTTGAGCTTACTCTTTTGTTTCTTGATCATGTCGGTGTATGGATCAAGAAGTCCCTTAAGAGCATGAGGTGAGAGTTCATTATCACTATCCGAGGAATCACTATTTTCACTATCGCTCACCTTGGAGTGTTTAGCCATGAAGCACATAGGTGGTGGATGTTGACGGCTGTTAAGTACCTACTTTAGCCGTCAATATACTCATGAATAAAGGAGCATAAGGCATTTCTTACACGTATTTAGTTAAGAATAATGTAGTTCCACTTGTCCTTGGAGATTATTTGATTGCAGGAAAATAAGCAAGAAAAGAGTGCCAAACTCACCTTCTAGGGTCCATGCCACATCACCTCATCCTAGGTGGGCTGCCAACTAGGATGCCATGCATACAAACCTGCCAACTAGGGAGCCATGCATGCATGCCATGCAAGTAATCCAAGTGAAGCAACCCCCGACGAATCTGAGTGTGACACGTGGACATCACATGGATCCATGGGCCCACAAAGGCATGCAAACCGCGCCAAAATAGGGTGGACACCGGGAACTGACCTAAGGACCCACAGGGCAACCTCCAGGAGGAAGCACACCCCGAGTGGGGCCCATAGGGGGTCGGCTGACCCCAGGGGTCGGCCGAACTGACCTTGAGGCCGCCACTCAGGGGCTTCTACGTGGTGGCTCTCCATTGGTCCTAGGCGCCTTCCCCGGGGTGTTTGCCTCCATTCTTCGCCGGTGCACGGGCCTATAAATAGAAGGAGAGGGGGCTCACTTATGGGATATCCACACTTGCAACACCTCTCTCACTTTTAGTCTCAAGGCTAGGAGGTAGGCTAGAGTAGTTCTAATTCAGGTTCCAAGTCTACTTTGGGATCTAGGTATGAGTTCTCTTGTATCTTATTTCATTTGTATGACTTTGATCTACTTCAGTTATTTATCTATTTCATATAAAGTTGTGTTAGTATGCATGAGTGATTTGTTCATGTGTTCTTCACCTGTTCATCATTTAGAGGCTCCTGTTCTTGATGAACAAGGCCTTTCGATCCACTTGACGGGTGACTTTTACATGTTTCTAGTGTTTGTTCATAAGTTAGAGGCTCGTGTTCTTCGCGAACACGACCCTTTGATCCAGTTGAACAGACATAGGAAAACATGAATCCGTTTGTGTACTTAACCTAGTTTGATCTAATTAGATGACATGATTGCGTTGTATGAAGTCTGTGCTTGAGCTACGGTACTCGGTGTAATTGGCTGGTTTATCTGGTGGCTTGACCTGGGTCACAATAGCCCGGGCCGGTCAAGTCCGGCTAACAACGTAAGCATGGTGCTTGGGTTGCGTAGCTACCTTACTTATGAGTTTATCCCACGGTTTGTCTTGGGGTAGGCCGCGGTAGTGACAGCCGTTGGTCCTTTGAGATCCCCCACGTTCGGATAAGCTGTAGGAGTCTAAAATATAACAACCGGAGTTATGCAGAAGCAACGCGGGAGGTTATCTCCCCGTGGTACCTGGGTGCTCAAGTCAATGTTCTTCAACACTAGTGTATCTAACTCGTTCCTTCCAGCTTTATGTGTATAGTACATTAGAACCTAGAACTAACTCGTGTGTCGCCTCCTATGCCTAGGACCCTTTAGAGAGAGAGTGAGTGTGTGTGTGATCACACTACCCCATTATCATATCTTTACCCCTGCACTTGAGTGTCTGGTTTGTTTCCGTCTATGATCTATACTCATTGCAGTAGAGTTGATCTTGTCATTCCGCCAATGCCTTCCTTGGATTCGATACCCTTTGGAATACTCCTTTGGGGAAATGCTACAATGGTACTTCCGTGCGCTTGCGGATCTCTGTAAACATTAAGATTTACCAATCAGCATTTCTGGCGCTATTACCAGGATGGGTTCCAAACCTGTTCTTAGGTGATTGCGTTAAGAAATGTCAACAATGGAGGAAGAGGAGGTTCTTCATCATCCATGATCACAGGACCAGCAAACTTCTTGTTCTTCTCATCTTCACTACCGCTTGATTCACTTGAAGTTTCACCATCCGTGATCCACTCATTTGCCAAGAGAGAACGATGACCACCCTTCTTCTTGTGGTAGGGCTTGCTAGAAGACTTCTTCTTGAATGAGTTCTTCCTGGAGTGCTTGTCATCTTTCTCATTATCATCATCATTGTCGTTCTTCTTGCTTGAGCTTGATACTCTCTTGTCGGGCTTGGGGCAATCATATGATAGATGATCATAGCTTTGACAATTGTAGCACTTCCTCTTGCCACCTTCACCACTTCTTCTTGATGAGCGAAACTTGTTCTTCTTAGGATCATAGTTGTACCCTTTCTTGCCAATCTTGGAGAGCAATTTGGTAGTCCTCCTCATGAGGAAAGCAAGTTCACTATCATCATCATCACTTGAGTCACTCTTGTATTCACTTTCACTTGAAGAAGGAGGAGGCTTTGCTTTTGACTTTAGCTTGGGCTTGGTCTTGTCACTAGCCTTGAGTGAAAGATCCTTCTTGGAGCTTGATGTGGAAGTAGATGATTCAATTTGACCCATCAAGAACATCTCATGAGACCGAATCTTGTTCACAACTTCAGTGATGGTGAGAGTTTCGAAGTCCTTCTCAAAGATGAGTGTCTTGACGATGTTGTACTTGGGCTTGGGAAGCGTTTGGAGAATTTTTTGAATGATTTCCTGCTCGGACACGTTAGCAACATCGAGAGCATTGATATTTTGAATAAGAACACCCATCCTAGAGTACATTTCCTCTACACCCTCATCATCCTTCATTTTAAACTCATTGAGCTCAACCTTAAACAACTCATACTTCTCCTCACGGATTTTCTTGTTGCATACATGGATTCTTTTGAGCTCCATCCAAACCTCATGAACGGTCTCCAAGGCAAACACCCTATCAAACAAATCCTCCTCAAGAGTCTCAAAGATAAAGTGTCTAGCACGATAGTTCTACTTAGTTTCACTCTCGGTGAGCTCATTTGGCAAAGGATACATGGTAGTAATCCATGCATCATGGTGTTGTGCTTGAAGATAGCTAGCCATTCTATGTGCCCAAAAAGTGAACCGTTTCCCCGCCAACTTGGGAGGACCATTGCCACTGCCCTTGGCCATCTCTCTAGGCGGTTAAGCCACCAAAAAGAGAGCAAAAGCTCTAATACCACTTGTAGGATTGATGGCCTATAGAAGGGGGGGTAGAATATGGGCCGTTTTCAAATTTCTAGAACAAGAAGCAAACCTTAACCTATATCTCTAGTGTTGCCCATCTAAAAAGGTTTCTTTGTACCAACTAAGCACACTAGCAACAAAGTTCCTTAGCAAGATTCACACTAACATGAGAAGAGCACCCTAGTCAAGATATGCAACAAGCAAAGCAGACTAGAGGAAAACTAGAACAAAGGAACTTTAGAGCTGAAAGTAAATGCAGAAATAAGTGCAAGAAGGTAGAGCAAGTGGACAAGAGACAACCGAATTTTTTTCTCGTGGTATCGAGAAGTTGATGCTTCTCCCTAATCCACGTTAGAGCACTCACAAAGAGTTTTCCTCCCCCTCAAGCCACTTAGACTTGAGTGCTCACTAAGAGTACCCGTTCTCCATCTCCGGAATGGTGGGTCTCAATCCATTTACACCAAGAACTTCCCGAGGCTCCAACAATCTCCAAGAGCTCACCAAGAACCCCCAAATCACCGAGACTATCTAGGAGCCATCAAACTCCAAGAGTAACAAGCTCACACACTTTCACTTTACCAATGCACTCAGCTACGGCATAGAAAGCACCTTGAAACTCTTGATCACCAAGAAAGAATCCCTCTTGGATAGGAAGATGAAATCCAAATGATCAAAGCACTAACTCCTCTTCTCCTTGGCTGCTATGGTTCTTCAGAGTGGCAAAGGCAGCTCAAGAGACGTTGGGGGTCCTATTTATAGGCCTAGCAAGGGTGGATAGCCGTTAGAAAAGTCCCTTGAAAAGTAGTACCATGGGATGAACCGACGGTTCCCCTAGCGACAACGTCGGTTCATCCGGTCACTCTGACTGATGAAATATAGCCGTTGAACCTGGACACTGTACCATATCATCCGACGCATGCACCGATGCTGCGTCAGTTTATCCGGTGCTGAAGCAAATTTACTCAAATCGTCTCTGCGTGAATTAGACATAGGCACCGGATGAACCGCTAGGTGTCTTCAGTAGTGTCATTTCATCAGGTGCTGAAGCAAGTCATCTCGGTGCATCTCTGTATGATTTATATGCACGCGCCGAATGAACCGATGCTTGGACCGTCATTTCATCCGGTGCTGAAGGCACTTGACTCCAATCCTTACTGTTGCCAAACCCTAGGTCACCGGATGAACCGCTGATGCACCGCCGGTTCATCCAGTAGTGCTGTTTTCTCTGAAACTACCATAGAGATCATCCGGTGCAACTAGAATCGGGGCCGTCGGATCATCTGACGCTGCCTTTTTCATTTCAACTCATCCAATTCAATCACCTTTGGGATTTCCTTCAATTCTTTTGCTTCCAATGTGATTCCATGAGTACTTTGAGCTGTTTAGTAACCAAGGAGCTTGATAGTGCATGAATATAGCATTGCATTTGGCATGGTCAAGCTACTAGTGTGTGAACCCCTCTTAATAGTATGGTCAAACACTACAAACTAGCAAATCCAAGTGTCCTTCATCTCCTTGTGACACTTGGAACTAACAATGTCCTTAGCCTTGTAGTCTTTGTCCATTGATCATCCATAATTTCAATTGAGGGGTCTCATTTCACTTATATCTCATGACAATAACCCAAGAATAAATCCGCTACAAAACAAAGGTTAGTCACAAGTATATGGTTGTCATTTATCACCGAAACACACCCTTACCAAAGGTGCGCTAGGGCCTTGATGCTTACAGAGAGTCCCTTCCACGGTGAGGATTTAGTTTTCCATGGTTGAATCCTCAAATCACCATGGGAGGGGGTGAGAGAGCATGAGAGGAGAGAGGCACGGGTTGGAGACAAATGGGGAATGTTCTACCCGTGGGGAGAGAGAAGGGGGTGAAAGGATAAGGTCAAACAAACTGTAGAGTCACGGGGAGGGTTAAAAAGTTAAAAGTCCGTGACACCCGGTCAGACCGCGTGGGTCACGCGGTTAGACTGCCCCCCCGGTTGGATTTGGAAAAAGCTGATTTTGAATAGATTTTGATTCTTTTGCTTTTCCATACATGGATATAGGATTTATGGAAGATAAAGATCCATTTTTGCCAATTCTTCGAAGAAAGATTGATTTTCTAAATAATTCCATAATTCTTGATTCTTCCAAGAGTGAGAGAGATAAAGATATGGATATAGAGATATTATGGACTTGAGAAAATCTTCTTAATTATGACTAGATAACAATCAATCAAGAGGAGCTATAATCATAATTAAGTTGATTAGGTCACAAAGACCAAGATTCAAATATTTTCGAAAATTCCACAATTCCTACGCATGCTAGTTTATGTTTCAAAACTTCTATCCTATGTCACAAAGTGCATGCATCCACCCCAAGTAAATCACCACTCTAGTATATTTAGCTCATACCCAACTAGAAGACACTCACATGACACAAAGTCGAGTTTATGTGTGGATATCAACCAAATATCTAGAGGACACACAAAATTCACTTGAAGCAATTACATGCTAAGGATGGCACACTAGCATGGTATATATATAGGCCTAGATGCATTACAATATTAAAAAAATAGTTCAAGGGAACATACCTTTGCCTTAGGCCACATTTTATTTGTGCATAATTTAATTTTAAAAGTGGCTTGCTCTTAACTTGATTGCTTAAGAATTACTGTCTCAAATAAGAGCTTGCATATGTTGCACAAATATGTGAGGCTACAAGTTCACTAGAAGAAATTTTTAGTCCCACAAGTGACATAAACTTTGAAGTAATCTCCCCCTTAGTTAGTGCTTAGAGACTCTTGAATTTCTCGAACTTAGCACATGATTCATTTACGAATTAGGGAGATGTCTTCAAAGCTTAGTCATGACATATTAAAGATTTAACAATTGGAATAAGTTAGGTATCTCATTACCTTAGATGCATTTTCACCAAATTTTTGAATTTCTGCTTTTACCCTGGGTCACCCGGTCATAGGGGCCGGGCCACCCGCCATCATCCAGAGACGAAACGGGTCACCCGCCCACAGAGGCCGGGTCACCCGGAAAACGCTTCTGGGATGACAGGCAGTCAGACCGCCTATGGGATGTGGTTAGACCGCCCTCCCCTCGAGATTTCCATTTGGTGATTTCTCAGTTCTTTATCCATTGATAAGCTTCTCAATTTCCTAAATAAATTCCTGCAAAGCTTATCAAAACAATTGCTCTACTAGAGAGCCATTAGTAGCATCGAATGGTATGAGAGAATAAATATTATGAAAATGTCAAGGTCACTTCCTCATGCTTCACAATCCTAGGACTAATGATCCATGAGCATTCACAAAGAACTGAGAGTGACCAAGACACAACATTAAGCACTTATTACGGAGATTGCATTGATTGAATGATTTTCAAGCTCTTCTCATGGCAAGAGATCGATTATTGAATACTTTTCTTTTCACCATGACTTAAATGCAACTCAATCAACCTACAAGCTCAGCAAGCACTTCTTGGTACCCAACACTTGTTGGGTCCTACTAGGTTAGTCACAAGGTACTTAGGAACCGAAATGGCCCTAGTGCTTGTTTGAGGTGAACTAATCATCCTCATAGCACAAGTACCATTCTTATCATTCCAAAGCTTACTGAAATCGTAATGGACAAGTTTTGATTTAATAATGTTACCATTTGGACAATCCTTGCCCATGTGACCCTTCTCTCGACAAGTGTAGAAAATGCGGCTTTTGTCACTTCTAGGCTTGTGAGTCATTTGCTTGTCTTGTCTTGGCTTGCATGTGGGCTTCTTGCTTGAAGAGTAAGCTTTCTCCTCTTTGCAGTAGTATATCTTTGCCGTGGTGGCTAGACGCGGTCTAACCGCTCTAAGGGGGCGGTCAGACCGCCCCTGGTCAGCACTGCTGACTTGTGGGCAATCTGCTGCAAAATGACCTTTCTCTTTGCATTGATAGCACAATCTCCCAGTGATGGAGCTTCTTTACTTCTTGGATATTGTTTCTCGAGCCTTGAGCTTGGTAGGGCAATGTGAAGCGAAGTGCCCCACCTTTGAGCATTGATTGCACTTGTTAAGCTCAAATTTCTTCTTCTCTAGAATCTTAATCTTGTTGTCCTTGAGTTGGTGTTGAGGAGCTGAGCTAGTGACGGTTGACCCCTTCTCAAGCTTCTTCACCATGTTAGCACGATTATCTTGAGATGGTTGCACTTTGCTCTTCTCTTTCAACTCACTCAAGTTTTTCTTAAGCTTTTCAACCTCTTGCTTGAGTTCATCATTTTCTTGAGCAATGAGATCATCACAAGATTCTACAAATACATGCTCAATACTAGATTGGCTTGCTTGAGAACAACAAAGTTTAGTACAAGAAAAATCATTATTGACAAGTGAGCATGTGCATGTGTGTGAGAGAGGTTGCATGTATTTTACCGAAGATAAAACAACCTCATGAGCAATTTCTAGTGAAGCATAAGAATCTACAAGCTTCTCATGAGAACACTCAAGTTCCTTGTGTTTTGCTTGTAGAGTCATATGCTCCCTAGTGAGCTTCTCTAGTTTAGCTTCTAGTATGTCATTAGCTTTAACATAATCAAGTTGTTTAGCTAATGACTCATACTCACAAACCAAGGAGGCACGCTCAGATTGGAGAATCTCAAGTTGCTTTTCCACTAAGCTTGAGGTTTCATCTTTTTCAATTTTTCCTCCTTTGGTTCTTCTCTTTTTCTTGTTCTTCTTCTTCTTGGCCATCAGGCAAGCACCTTCACCATAGTATTCCGAGGCTTCTAGAACTGGTGAGGATGAGCTTGGGGCTTGAGAAGACTCCTCGACACATGAGGACTCATTTCCTCTGCCGGGGGCGGTTAGAACGCCCTGGGTGGGCGGTTTGACCGCCCCCTCTAGAGGAGCTAGGTCTTCTCTTTTATCGCCTTCTTTCTTCTCGAGAGTGGATGCTTGATGTTCAGTGAGGGTTGTAGAGGCAGTGCAACACTCCTCTATCTCATCTTCATCTTCATCTTCATCTTCACTTTCAACTTCATCCAATTCGGAGTCCACAAAGGATTTTAGTAAAATCCAAATGCGATGAGCATCTTGACAAATGGTCTTGTTCTCTAGCATAAATTCCTGAAAATCTTCACAAAGAAAACTACGCAAAAACTTAACAATAGAGGCATTGAGTTGTGTGTTTTCCAAATCCTCAAGAGAGACATATGTCCAATCTTTTGGAAGGATACTCGCAACAACAATGCTCTCCGCAGTGGGACCCATAGCCTTAAGAGTATGCAGAACATTTGTTGACCAAGAAATGTAGTTTGAGCCATTTAGAGCTAGTGGCTCAAAAGGTACCTCACATGTAGTCGACATCGTCAAACTCCGAGCGGTTAAGCTCGAAATGGAGCACTCGGCTCTGATACCAATTGAAAGGACCTTGATGTCGCCTAGAGGGGGGTGAATAGGCGAGTCGTCCAAATCAAACTTTTCCCTCGAAAACTAGAGCTTCCTGGCATAGGCAGTCAGACCGCCTTCACAGGGCGGTTAGACCACCCTGCTGCTTTCTGCTGGTGGAGGGCAGTTTGACCGCCCCCATGACGCGGTTAGACCGCCTCCTCACAGAAAGCCAGCAAAGGATAGCTCAAGCTCCTCTTGACTTCTAGCACGAACCAAACTTGGTGAGTGGCCATGGTAGATGGTCACAAGCAGGGTAATGATCCCTGCACACAAAGACAAGCACACCCAAGTAGATCGAAGCGGAAGCAAATAGAAATATGCTAGAAAACCACAAGTGAAGCAAACCACAATGGAGACACAAAGATATGTTTCCTGAAGTTCACTTCCACCAAGGAAGCTACGTCTCCGTTGAGGAGCTTGTAAGGGATTCGAGTTCTCAACTAACTCTTCCCACAACAAGCCGGGTCTCTTTCAACCACTTTCCTCGATTCCACTAAGGCGATCTTTTCCACGAAGAGGCAAGATCATAGTCCGCACAAATTTGCCGCTGCTCACCACAACTTGGGAGCTAGCCGGCGACGCCTAGCCGTCTAGGAGGCAAACCTCCAACAGTAACAAATGCTTCAAGGCTTGTAGACGCAAATCACAAGTGTTCAAGCTATGGAAGGCTCTTGTTAGCTCACAAAGCTCACACAAACTCACTCTCTCAACCCAACAGAAGAATAGAGCTTGAATCTCACAAATCTCACAAAGAGATGGTTGGGGAGAGGTTCTGTGGCTATGGCTCAGCAAAAACAGCAAGGGAAGCACACTAGCAACCCTAGAATCAGCAGCTCCAACAGGTGGAGCTCGTGGGGTACTTATACCCCACTCAAGGAAAACTAGCTGTTAGAAAAGTGGCCAGGGCAGTTAGACCGCCTGGTCAGGGCGGTTAGACCGCCTGCCTCCAGCCAGTTTGCAAAACTAGCCGTTGGCTGCCTAGGACGGTCAGACTGCCCCCCAGTGGCGGTTAGACCGCCCTGGGCAGAGAGAGCCCAAAACCCTTTTTCTCTTCTCACAAACACTTCAAGACGTGTTGAAGTGGCTAAGGTTGGGTTAGAGGTTTGTTAGATCACTCAGAGACTCTCTCAAGGCTATTTCACACATAGGTCAACTAATGAGCACTTTTGATACTTGTCATAAAGCTAATTTTGCATCCCTCTTGATAGTACGGCATTCCTATACTCAAGAACGAAAGTAAATACCTAGTCAACCTCTTGAGCTTGTATATCTTTCATCTTGCCATATTTAAACAATCTTGAATTAGAGGGCTTTCAACAATTCCTATCTTCATGAGCACATCCATACTTGAGCTAGCAACTAAAGATCTTTACATATAGCATAGGTATGCACACTTAGATCCTTAAGTCACTCCATATTGCCCAACATAACATGTAGATGAGTTGCATTGCTTCCCTCGGTTAAGGCTTGCATATGATACTTGGAGACCCCACGGATACTAGAACTTCACCTTAGCAAAACACGAAATGGCAGCCTAGCTAGGACCCCAAAGATTGCTTAGTCCCTCACCCTAGTCATCTCGGTTGATCTCTTCATCACTTACCCAAACCACATTGAGTTCGACTTTGCTTCATCCATATTTGATCTTCATTTGAAATACCGCTTCAAATGCTTGTTCTTGAATGACAACGAATATGCAAGCTTCCAATTTAGGATCATCAAATATAAACTCATCCTTATATCCTTTCGCAATCATCACATGAAGCCTTGCATTTATAATTTAGTAGAGAACACCACTTCTCTTCTTAGGACCCATTGATTTTTTAGTCAAGCTACCACAATCATTGGAGACTCGGAATTGATCTTTGTAAAATATCCCCAATATTTATCTTCATTGATCGCTTGACATTTATCATTTCTTATCAAGGGACCACACACTTGCTTGTCTTCATCATGTGAACCATACAATATTCGTTCACAAATATATAGCAATAGTAACTCATGAATAATTAAATAAAAACCTGCTCATATTCTTAAACAAATAAGTTAGTTCTTTAATCGCTTTGTCATTCAATTCACCAAAATCCACTTAGGGGCCTAGATGCACTTTCAGGCGGCCGTTCACCCGACGTCGTCGTCGTGTCCGGGGAGAAGGAAAGCACGTAGCCCTAGCGATGTCAATGGCGAGCCTTGCTTCCGCTGCAATCTCGTAGTAGGTGTGTGGATTTGATTATTGAATCATTGCTGAATCTTGCTTTTGTTATTTTGGTTCAGTTTTTTTCTCACAGTGCACCATTTCATTTAGTTCGGTTGATGCACCAACTGGTTGTTGACAGGCCTAGCTAACGACCAATCTGCACTGAGTTGGCAGCAACCTCCACCCTTAGGATATCAGTGTTGTGCCAGTGGAAATTTGGCAGTAAATTTCCTCCCTCTGCTAATCAAGTTGTGCTCGCAAGGTGATAGAATCAGTTAGCGCTAACAGTCCATGACTGGATCTGTATGATGATGCATCTGTGGTCGGCACAGGTCACAGGAGTCAAACTTAAATTTGAGTACCTTTGATACTAGTGTTGTTACATAATGCTTTTGTGGTGGTTATTTGCAATAAACAATAATTGTTTTTTGGTTGCTTGTATATTTGCACATTGCGCATGCAAGTTAATGCTTCCCTTTTGTGTTGTCGTCAATCCCTTGGTCTATTCAATTAGCTTCTTTTACTTACAGTGATCATTCATTGTTTGTGTTATTTTTTCATAGAGAGTGTTAATTTAATCTTTATTAAAATGAGCTCAATGCCAAGTATTAATTTAATCTTTGCCTAGAGCTTTGGTCAAAAATTGTCCCTACACTAATCTCAATTTAGTAAAGCGGTCATTATTGCTCGTTATTTGTCGATTCTATAGCTTATCTTAGTTTAATACATGGTTGTTGTAATTCTATCTGAATATGGTCTTCAGTGCACAAAGAATGATAAGCGATGTTGTTTTGTTTCTGATCAGTTGCACCTGCACTTTGTTCCAGTTCATCCATTCACTTTGGCAGAAGCAGCGATTTTAGGGGAGCAACGATTCAGTGTTCAGTGACGCTGCAACAACAATTGTTTTTCAAGGTTAGCTGGTAAGCTATGCAACTCGAAGTCTGTCAAGTTTGTTCAGAGATTGAGTGTCTTGATGGGCAGGAGCAGTTTGTAGTGTGGATCAGTGTAGTAGCTTAATAATTCCACTACAATGTAATTATATGAGTTTGATATATATGCCTGTCCACTGCAAAAAATAGATAACATTTGGTCTCTTAGTTTTAGGAAAACTGGAGAAAAACCTTGCTGATGCATAACAGTTACATTTGTTGAATGTGTGCTATGTTTTTTTCTTAGGTAAATTTGCTTGCCACATGTAGCTTCTTTGGTAAATTAAACACAATTGTCATTGTGATACTCAAGTTTTTAATGATTGGAATATTGCTGGTCTCTGTTACCTGTCTTAGTAGATCAGTTTAGTCCATGTCGATTTTATATTCTTCAAAAGCAAGAATCTAGCTGAGTACTAAAAACTCATGTGACACTTAATATTTGAGAACTTTGACATTGTCCTCTGACAGTATTTGGCAATGTGCTTTTTCAGGGCAAGGATTAGATGCAGCAAGGAGCATTATGAAAACTCCCCATTATGAAGACTGTATTTTGCAAGGAGCAAGGAGTTATTTGGCAATGTGCTTTTTCAGTTTGGATGGGGATTAGAAGACTCCTCATTATGTCACGGATCAAACCTTTGAAAACTGAGATCAAATTTAATTTGTAATGCCTTTTATGTTCTATTTAATTTGTTGTGCAAAAAGTTATGAAGATGGATGTATGTAATTATAATTTTTGGTAATCACATGGGTTCTATCGCAATTCTGAATGGGCTGAACAAAATAGTGGCACATCATTGTTGTCCATGTGGGAGGTGCTACGTCATCAACTTTGTAGGTGCCACGTCATCGTCTGCGTAGGTTCCACGTCATTGTTCACATCATCAATCCACACAACGTTGTCAATCACTCATCACTAAGGAGCGACCCTCCACTGGTCCTCGGACACACCTGGTCCTCAATCTCCCCCTTGATGAGTGCATTGACAACACCCATAGTAACCACATAGTGAAAAAGAAAAGAAAACCACCACGAACACAAACCTCCAACAAGTAATCCAAAGCCAAAGAACAAGCGAAAACTAGATCACTCACCAGACCAAGTCTCGGCCCCCTAAGACAAGGGCAACGGCTCGACACAGCCGAGACAAAACAAAGCTCACAAGGAGCACACCACAAAGCACAAAACTCAGGAAAAACAAAGGAGCTCCCCCTGCACATATGCAAACTCCCCTTGAGCAAATGCAACCTCTTCTTCTCAATTTTTCTCCTCACATGCAACATCTCACAAATGCATACCAATTTTCCACAAAAATCTCCCAATGCATGAAAATTCTCCCCAAATGAGCATAACTTCTCCCCTTATCATACAAAACTCTCCCCCTTGTTGACAATGCATGAATCAAGGTATATGAAACTCTTCCCCTTGTTTTCATGAAAAATGCATGTCAAAGCATATACAATCTACCAATCTTCTCAAATATACAAAGAGCACAACAAAATGCTACACATGAGACATAGAGCAAGCAAAGTAGATATGGTGTAGTTAGCACATTGCCATCAAGAAGGTAGAGAGATATAAGCATGTGACATGGCCAAAAGCAATTTTAAGCAATTTTCACAAAGAAACATTCATCTCATGAGCAAGACTCTCTCTATACCAATTTGAACATAAATACACTAGATCATCCAAAGTTTATGCAAGATCACAAATTCTCATCACAAGATCATTATAAACGCCCACAAGCTACTCAAGTCATGTTAAAGCCACCGAGCCATGTGTCTACTTCTTAAAATGAGACTTCTCATGGTAGACAACATGCTACGGTTTAGCACCCAAGATATGAATATCAAAATCATAAAAACATGATTAGGAACTCATTTTTCAAGCACAAGGCAATTCATACACCAATTTCATTTTCAAGTTTAAACATGGTACATGAAGTGCCTTTGCGGCAAAAAGAAGCTTATGCTCCTCCCCAAGCAAGCAAAATGGCTAAACATTTACAATGATAAAAAGGTCTTTGACCCCAAGCAAAGAGAACATGATTCTCATGCATAAACTAAACATGATATAGGCATTTAAGCACAAATTGAGCATAGACAAGCATCTACTCATGAGTGACACAATTTTAGCATTTTCATCAAAAGAAGGCTATCTCAACATAAGTATATGGCAAAACCATCAAGAGCATAGCATTCACATCCACAATTTACCAAACATGCACATATCACACAAATAGCACATCAGTGATCAATGTATATAAGAGAAGCTCATTCCTAGCACAAGTGATCCAAAGATGGCTATCCTACTAGGTTTTGTACAGAAAGTAAAATGCATGAATGCAATGCAACAAAATGAACATATGACACATATATACATGAGAAGCTCCAAGACTCAGCTAGAAAGGAAAGCACACCCCAAGTTCACCCCGCAAGCGAGTGAAAGTGACTTGGTCAAGTGGTTTGGTGAAAATGTCAGCTAGCTGATCTTGGGTAGGGACATAGGACAAAGATATGTTTCCATTCTCAACATTGTCCCTCAGAAAGTGGTACCTCACTTCTATGTGTTTCGTTTTGGAGTGGAGGACAGGATTTTTGGCTACGCTTATGGCACTGGTGCTGTCACAGAAAAGTGGAACCTGGGAGCACTCCTCGCCGAAATCACTCATGGTGTAGGTCATCCAAAGCAGCTGGGAACAACAACTAGTAGCAGCTACATACTCAGCCTCTGTAGTGGACTGGGCTACACTGGATTGCTTGCGAGATGACCAAGAGACCAAAGAAGAACCAAGGAACTGACAACACCCAGAGGTAGACTTGCGGTCCAATCGACACCCAGCAAAATCAGCATCGGAGTAACTGTGAAGTCTGAGTGTCGAGGAGGCAGAATACCAAAGACCAAACTCAGGAGTGTAGTTCAAGTACCTAAAATCCGCTTGACGGCCTGCCGATGTGAAGCCCTCGGTGAAGCCTGAAAACGAGCGCACAGACACACACTGAACTGTATGTCCGGCCTCGTCGCCGTCAAGTAGAGGAGGGAGCCTATCATGCTCCGGTACTCCTTCTGGTCCACGGGTTCGCCGTCCTCGTCCGCGTCCAAAGCCGTAGTGGTACTCATCGGTGTAGTCAGCGGCTTGGAGTCGTTCATGCCAAACTTCTTCACCATGTCCCTGGTGTACTTCGCCTGATGTACAAACGTCCCGTCCTTGCACTGCTTCATCTGGAGGCCTAACAAAAACTGCAGCTCGCCCATCATGGACATCTCAAATTCCCTGCTCATCTCATCTGCAAATCTGGCAACAAGATCATGAGAAGAGCCAGCAAAGATTATGTCATCCACGTATATCTGAACAATCAAAAGGTCATTCCTATGCTTAAGGAGAAACAAGGTCTTATCAACTGTGCCCATCACAAACCCCTTACTCAGCAAAAACCCTCTCAACCTGCCATACCAAGCTCTAGGTGCCTGTTTCAACCCATAGAGCGCTCTCTGGAGTTTCTATACATGGTGTGGGTATTTTTCACTCTCAAACCCGGGGGTTGCCTCACATGCACTTCTTCCTCTATCACCTTATTCAAGAAAGCACTCTTGGCATCCATTTGGTACAACTTGAACCCTTTAGCCACGACAAAGGCTAGCAGGATCCTAATTGCCTTTAAACGGGCCACATGAGCAAATGTCTCCTTATAATCTATGCCCTCTTTCTGGTTGAACCCCTGAGCCACCAACCACGACTTGTTTCTCACAACCATCCCATTCTCACCCTCTCTGTTCTTCCACACCCACTTGGTACCTATGGACGGCAATTTGGTGGTGGATCGACTAACACCTAGACTTGGTTTCTCTCAAAATTCTCCAACTCCTCATGCATGGAATTCACCCAATTCTCGTCAGACAAAGCGTGTCGAATATCTTTGGGCTCAAAAGACGCAACAAAAGCAGAGTGAGCGAAATGAGAAGTATTCCTTGACCTCGACCGTGTAGTGCGTTCATGAAGGTCACCTATGATCGTCGTCGGTGGGTGATCAATCTGTACACGCCG
The DNA here is from genome assembly GCA_036936925.1 of Cenchrus fungigraminus. Taxonomy (NCBI): domain Eukaryota; kingdom Viridiplantae; phylum Streptophyta; class Magnoliopsida; order Poales; family Poaceae; genus Cenchrus; species Cenchrus fungigraminus. Next base: position 29,692,258 of record CM072775.1, read on the forward strand.
GGGAGCCTCTCGCCTGGACACAACCTCCCCCTCAGCAGCAGCCTCCACTCGAACAGCCTCAGTCGTAGTGGGTGTAGGGGATGGTCCATTCTCGATCGTCGTCGTAGTAGTGGAAGTCGAGTGTACACGATCAGCCGCGGGAGCACCCCATCATCATCATCCACGTCTCCATCTCCATCCTTCTCATCCTCAAAGGTCCTGGCACCAATCTCCTCGTCATTTGCACACTCAAAAGCAGAAGAGCTACATGGTTGTGTCTCGTCGAAGGTTACCTCGCAAGTCTCCATGATTCAGTTAGTGTCAAGGTTGAGCACACGATATGCTCTAGAATGAATCGCATAACCAAGGAAATTCCCATCCGAACATCTAGACTCAAACTTATCCAGCTTGCCCTTCTTCAGAATGAAACACTTGCAACCAAATGCTCTAAAATGACTCACCTCGGGTTGTCGGCCATGCATCAGCTCATAAGAGGTCTTCTTCTTAAAGGCACGAAGGAAGATGTGATTTGGGACATAGCAAGCGGTATTGACCGCCTCGGCCCAAAAACACCTAGGAGTCCTATGCTCATCGAGCATCGTCCTGGCCATCTCACAAAGGGTCCGGTTCTTCCTCTCCACTACGCCATTCTGGCAAGCGACGTATGGAGAAGAGTACTGATGATCGAGACCAAGGTCACTGCAAAAGGCATCAAAATGAGAGTTCTTAAACTCCGTGCCATTGTCACTGCGTATAGCTCGAATGGCATCACCATGTCTCTCATTCTTCAACCTCAAGATCAAGTCCCGAACAAAGCCAAATGTCTCACTCTTATCGTCCAAAAAGAAAACCCAAGAGTACCTCGAAAAATCATCAACAACCACAAGAACATACCACTTCCCACCCGCAGAGCGAACACGAGCTGGCCCAACCAAATCCTTGTGCAACAGCTCACAAGGTCGCTCGGTCATGACCGTAGTCAGAGGGGCGTGAGAAGCAGCAACCATCTTTCCATGTCGACAAGAAGCACAAACCAAATCCTTCTCGAATTTCAACTTAGGCAATCCTCGGACAAGATCAAGACCACTCAAGCGGGAAAGCAACTCAAAGCTCAAGTGTCCCAACCTCCTATGCCATTTCCAAAGCTCGACCGACACGCCAGCAACAAAGCATCGAGGAGGATCAACAGACTGAGAAAAATCGGCACGGAAGATTTGACCCTCGGGGACGATGGTACAGACTAGATCGCCTCGAGAATCAAGCACATGAGAAGCGCCCGACTTAAAACGAACCTCAAAACCTTCGTCCAACTGAGATACTGACAACAGGTTAAAACCAAGTGACTTGACCAGGGCCACACTTCTTAAGGTCACCTTGCTACTCACCTTCACCATACCTTCAGCAAGCACTCGTCCTCTCCCATCGTCCCCGAATGTGATGTACTCCCTCGTACTCACCGGGGTGAGGCTGGAGAACCACCCACGATCTTTGGTCATGTGTCTTGAGCAACCGGAGTCGATCAACCAAAAGTTCTCCAAGCCTCCCACCTGCAATCAAAAATGAGGACGAGAATGAGCAAGCGACTCAACACTGTGGTTAGTTCCAAAAGAGTCAAACCAGTGTCGAGCCATTTGCTCAAAAGAAGGGTTAGCAAAGTCCATTCTACCAACACCCCTAGGCGGAGCCCTCTCACGCCTACCACCAAAGGACTTGTCACGTCTCACTGGAGGAGTACACGCAGCACGAGAGGGAAACCGTGGCCCGTAGTCCATCTGAGACCCAAAGCTCCGATCGTGCCTCCCAAACTCGTAACAGTCACGAGAAGGAGCACGCCGAGCCAACTCACCACGCCCTTACCCAACACGTCAATCTCTCTGAGGAAACACACCTCCACCTCCACGAGTGGGAACTGTACGCACAAACACCTCACCCCTAGGTAGAGGTCCTCTACGAGGCTCAGGCACACCACGAGCAAGGTGGTACCTGTCCTTGTTTGCTATCTCCCTAGCAAACCTCTCATCTCTCTTCCTCCTGAAACAGAACTCATCCTTATGCCCATCCCTCCCACAATACTCACAATGGAAGCGGATTGGCACTGGCTTAGGCGGTGGCTTTTCTGTGGGCTTCTCAGCACCTTTCTCTCCTGACTTCCCCTCAAAGACATTACCCAGGTTGCTCACAAACTTGATGGGTTTCTGGTAATTCTCTGTTTTTTAGGAGACCACTGGTGGGTCTGGAGTTGTATAAAGCTTGTTTTTCTGGTGGTTGGGCTTGGGTGCATATTTGTTCATGGGTATGGTGTGTGGTGGTGTAGGTGTCTCTCCAGCTTTCTCTTCTCCCTCACCACTCTTCTCACCACTCTTGTCAGCCCCCAACACCTGACCATCAAACCTCTTGAACTGAGCCAACATCAAACTCAATTGTGGCTCATGCCCAGACAACCAACTCATCAATTTCCTAAGTTCATCATTTTCATCCTGCAAACGGTCAACATAATGTGCAAGTTCCATGTTTTTCAAAGCATGCATTTCACAGGTTGAACATGATGTAGGAAGAGGAGCTTTCAATGCCGCCTCAAGAGAAACAATTCTAGTGTGAGATTCATCTAGCCTAGCATGCAAAATAGGACATGATGTACAAGCTCCTAACAAAGCTAGCCTAGACTTCAATTCATCACACTCAATCCTAACCACATCTAGTTCCTCAAGAACAGAGGCATGTTTCTCCTTGAGGGTAGTCAAATCAGCAAGAAAAACTAAGCAATCACCACAGTCAATCTCATCAGACACCACAGGAGCAGATTTCAAAGCGCCTGTCTCATTTCTAGCATCCACAAGCAATGATTCAAGCTCGGCTATCTTATCCTTAGCATCACCCAACAAAGACCTAAATTCCCTCTCTTCCTTGTTGGTCTTTCTAAGCACATCATCATGGTTATCAAGCAACTCATTGAGCCTAGCATTCTCCTCTAGCAAGAAGTTGGGATATTGTCGTACCTGTACCTCGGAGTCAGAGTTCGAATCCGAGCTGTGCGTCCCACCCTTCTTGGAGTGCGCCATGCCGCAAAATCCTCCTTGTGCAACGAAGCTCAAGCCGGTGAAGTTCTTGCCCGTGTGCCGCTTGTCCTTGCGCCTTTCTTGCTCTTCCTCGCTGCTCGAGTCGGAGGAAGCATCGCTTGATGTCGAGTCGATGTCGCTCGCTCCGGCAACCATCGCTCGAGCGGTCTTCTTCTTGTGGCCGCCACTCTTCTTGTGCCTTCTCTCGCCCTTGTCCTTGTGCTTGTCCTTGTAGTCGTTCCAAGAGCGGTGCTTGTTGTAGTCGTGCTTGGGCTTGCCCTTGTAGTCGTTCTTGATCTCCATGGCTTCAGGGCATTCAGCGATGAAGTGCCCGTGCTTCCCGCACTGGTAGCACATCCCCGAGCTCCACCTTGCATTCTTGCGGTTCTCGTACATCTGCCCAAACCTCTTGCACAAAGCGAGATCGTCCTCGCTCAGCACCTCAAAGTCCTTATCTGGCAAAGACACAAGACAAGACAAAGAGAGACCACCAGAGTTAGCGTTAGACCTTGATCCGGAGACAAGAGCCAAACTATGAGGATCAGTGGGGCTCTCGCTCTTGGCTCTCAAGCCACGATCAACCTCAGAAGTCCTGAGCTTGGAAAATAGCTCATCCAGCGTCGGCGTATCATACACGCTCGACTCCTCAAAAGCCAACAGAGTTAGTGTTAGTCCTCGATCCTGAGACGAGAGCCAAACTACGAGGATCAGTGGGGCTCTCGCTCTTGGCTCTCAAGCCACGATCAACCTCTGAAGACTTGAGCTTGGAGAACAGCTCATCCAACGACAGCGTGTCATACGCGCTCACTCCTTAATGGCCTCGATCTTGGCTTCCCACACAAACCTATCCAGGGCATGCAAAAGCTTGATAGCTTGATCATGATCCGTGTATGGGAGCACTGTCACATTGGCCCTCATGTTGTTGACTATGCTAGTGATGTGCTGAAACATAGCATCGGTCGACTCACCGGGGAGATGAGTGAAGTTCTTGTACTCTCTCCGGTAAGTGGAAAACAAACGGGCTTGCACTTGGGCATTGCCAACATGAGCATTTCTCAACTTGAGCCAAATCTTTCCGGCCACATTCTCTCCGTACACTCGCTCGAACTCCGAGGCACAGAGAGCACGGAACAAGTAATCAACAGCCTTACTATTGGCCTCACACATGTCCCGCGATCCTGGAAGTAGAAAACTGTCTGGGATGACATAATGAGGATTCTGAGTAACCTCCCAGATCAGAGTTCCCTTCCCTCGCAAAAACGCGCCCATGCGCCTCTCCCACATCGGGTAATTCTTGCCATCAAAGTGCGGAGGACCCAACCCCTTGCCATAATCGCCCATCTTTGGATCTTAGACTGGTTAGAATCAAGAAGATCCGTAACCAGCTCTGATACCAATTGAAGGACCGAAAAGGGTGACCAGAGAGGGGGGGGGGAGTGAATGGGAGCCGATAAAAATTCTTCCCGAAGGTCGAACTCGGCCTATACCCCGATTGCCACTCCAAGTACTCACGCACACAAAGGAAGCTCCAAACAAGGCACACACAAGCCTAGAAGAACAAGAGACAAGCCTAGGAGCAAAGAGCGGAAGCACCAAAGCAAGAACCGAAAGACTTAGCCAAGTCTGCGAAGTCCAGGGTGGACTGTCCGCACTCACCAGGCGGACCGTCCGCGGGACACAAGCGGACTGTGCGCAAGCTCAGGGCGGACCGTCCGGAATAGCAGACCGAACCACCAGTAGCGCACCTCGAAATTCGGACCGTCTGTCGGGACCAAGCGGACTGTCCGCCAGTGTCGCGGACCGTCCGTGAGGCCTAGGCGGACTGTCCGCCAACCTCGCTGAAAACCCCAGACAAACCTCGAGACACCCCAGACAAAATCTCGACCGCGCGGACCGTCCGTGAAGCACTCGCGGACTGTCCGCCAAACCTCGCGCAACAAAACCCTAGGGCCGAAACAAATCGAAACGAAGATGCGCAAGGACACGAAGAACACGCGACGAACTTCTGGACGCGCAGACTGTCCGCGGGGTCCTCGCGGACTGTCCACTAGCCCCGGACAGAGCTGCTCGAGCTCGAGCTCGCGAAATCAACTCTCCAAATCCATCCCCAGATCTCCCAAACGCCAAAAGCTCTTGAGACAGGATTTGGGGGAGATGATAAGCAACACAAGAGGAAGCTATGCCCCAAAAATCTCGACCTCTCCACGGCGTTTGAGGAGTCAAGATCACATACAAAGACACGCAAGGCACCCACCCATGATCTCCTCAAAGAAATCCGAAGGAAAACGCCCTCAAATCCCCGAATCGAGCGAAGAACGAAACTCCCCAAAAATAGCCCTGAAAATGACACGAAAATCACAGAGGACTAGGAGATCACCGCAACGCCGAATGCTTCCATACATTGAGAGGTCAAAGTCTATATAAGAATCTAGCCTAAGGAATACAGAGGGAAAAGAAGAAGTGCAGAGCAATCTACCGGGGGAGGAAAACCTAGAGTCCAAGAGAGAGGGAGAGATGCCATCCACCTCTCTGCTATTTATACGAAGTCCATCAGAGGGAGGTAAATGACCACGCTACCCCTACAACTTGAAATGAAGATACAACCCCTCAGGGGCATTTTGGTCAAGTCTTCATCGGACGGACACGCTTCCACCGCGGCTTCGCTTCACCTCGACGCAAACCCCGTGAACAGGCCACGTGCCCTCCGCCTTGAAGCTTCCCGAAGCTCCCGGATCACCGTCTTTGTCGCCACGGGCCTCCGGGCTTGGTTTTGAGGCCCAAACCAAGAAATCGTCCACCGATGGTTTTGTGGGCAAACCAACAAACCCCGCGTGCAAGCTTCGGGCTCCATCCGCTACCTTGCACCGGCCCATGTTCACGACTTCAGCCCGCCAGTCTTGCACCGCACGGCTCACACTTGACCCCATCGGCCACCAGGTCCATCGAACCAAGCCTACTTGCCTCTCCATCACCCGGAGGCCGCCACGGCTAAGGCCTTTCACGCTTGTTCTTCACCTGCACCGACACGAGTCAAGCCGCAACCTGTACCTGCACACTTAGCCAAGCATCAGTCCACACAACATTGTCAATCACTCATCACTAAGGAGCGACCCTCCATTGGTCCTCGGACACACCTGGTCCTCACCCTGATCTCAGTGAAATTTAGGACATTATTAGGGCTACGAGAAGCAATGCAGCCCCTGGTCCTAATGGCTTGAATGCTGCCTTTTACACATCAGTCTGACATTGGGCAAAAAATGACATCTAAAAAGTGGTACAAGATTTATATACCATTGCTCATTTTCCTCCCGGCATTAATCAAACTTTTATCACTCTAATCCCAAAGAAAAACAATCCTGTTGTTTCACAAGACTACAGACCTATTGGTTTGCGTAATGTTATTTATAAAATTACTACAAAGTCTTTGGCTAATCGTATTAAAGATCACCTTCCTGATTATATTAACCAAGCTCAATCTGCTTTCATTGCTCATAGGCACATTTCATCCAACATTATCATCACTCAAGAAATTATTCACTCTTTTAATCTTAAAAGCTGGAACGCTAATGCCTTCTTACTTAAAATTGATTTAGCTAAAGCTTTTGATAGGCTAGAATGGAGTTTCATCTCTGATGCTCTACATAGACTTGGTTTTAATGCTTATTTTATTTATCTCATTCATACTTGCATTTCTACTCCTACTTTAGTGTTCTTGTTGAAGGATCGAATAGGCGACCTGAGAGGGGGGAGTGAATGGGAGCGGATAAATATTCTTCCCGAAGGATGAACTCGGTCTATACCCTGATTGCCACTCCGATCACTCGCACACAACAAAGAAGCTCTAGACTAGGCACACACAAGCCTACAAGTCCTAGAGACAAGCCTTGAATCAAAGCGTGGAAGCACAAGAGAAGAATCAAAGCGCTTGGCCAATTCTGGAAAAGCCAGCGCGGACTGTCCGGCTTGTACGGGCGGACCGTCTGCTAGTCACAGGCGGACTGTCTGAATCGTCCGTGCGGACTATCTGAAAACTCCAACAGAACCTCCAGGGATGTACCGAGAAATTCGGACTGTCCGGCTGAGCCACGCGGACCATCCGCCAGTGTCACGGACCGTCCGTGTAGGCCACACGGACCGTCCGGCAAAACCACCAGAAACACTTCTCGAAAAACACCCACGTGGACCGTCCGTCACTGACCAGTGGACTTTCCGCAAAACACCCTGCAACCAAACCCTAGCGGGTCCACGGATCGAAACACAGCCTCGCACGAACACGCGACGAACTGCGACGAACACGACCCTTGCGGACTGTCCGCGCGTATCGGGAGGACTGTCCGCCACGCACGAACAGAACCAGAAAACACTTGAGCTCGGGAGTCAACCCTCCAAACTCATCACCGGATCTCCCAAATGGCTAGAGCTCTTAAGACAAGGTTTGGGGGAGATGAGAAGCGTCACTAGGTGAAGCTATGCCCCAAAAATCTCAGCCTCTAACTCCCTAAATCGCCGAGAATCGCGGATCACATGAACCACCACCAAGAACTCGGGCTTCAACCAAAACTCACAAATCGAAGGGATTTCCTGACGTTTGAGGGGTCAAGATCATACACAAAGATGCGCAAGGCATCCACCCATGATCCCCTCAAAGAAATCCAAGAGAAAACACCCTCAAATCAACGAATCGAGCGAAGAACGAAACTCCCCAAAAATAGACCCGAAAATGACACGAAAATCATAAAGAGCTAGGAGATCACCACAACGCCGAATGCTTCCATACATCCAGAGGTCAGAGTCTATACAAGAATCTAGCCTAACGAAAGCAGATGAAAAGAAGCAGTCCAGAGCGATCTACCGGGGGAGGAAACCCTACAGTCCAAGAGAGAGAGATGCCATCCACCTCTTCGCTATTTATACGATGTCCACCGGAGGAGGCAAATGACCATGCTACCCCTACAACTCAAATAGAAGATACACACCCCTCAGGGGCAATATGGTCAAGTCTTCGGATATTCCCATCGAGCGGACACGCTTCCACCGCGGACTTGCTTAGCCTCGACGGAAGTCCCATGATCACGGCACGTCCCCCCCCCCGCCTCGAAGCTTCCCGATGCTCCCGGATAACCGTCTCCGTCGCATCGGGCCTCCGGACTTGGTTTTGCGGACGAAACCAAGAAATCGTCACCCATGGTTTTGTGCGCAAACCACCAAACCCCACGTGCAAGCTTCGGCCTCGAACCGCCACTTTGCACCGGCCCATGTTCACGACTTCAACTTGCTAGTCTTGCACCGCACGGCTCGCACTTGACCCCATCGGCCACCGGTTCCATCGAACCAAGCCTTCTTGCCTCTCCATCACCCGGAGGCCACCACGTCTAAGGCCTTTCGCGCTTGTTCTTCACCTGCACCAACACGAGTCAAGCCGCAACCTGTAGCTGCACACTTAGCCAAGTATCAGTCCACACAACGTCACTCATCACTAAGGAGCGACCCTCCACTGGTCATCGGACACACCTGGTCCACAATCTCCCCCTTGATGAGTGCATTGACAACACCCATAGTAACCATCATAGAGAAAAAGAAAAGAAACGACCACGAACACAAACCTCCAACAAGTGATCCAAAGCCAAAGAACAAGCAAAAACAAGATCACTTGCTAGACCAAGTCTCGGCCCCCTAAGGCAAGGGCAACGGCTCAACACAGCCGAGACAAACAAAGCTCACAAAGAGCACACCGCAAACAACAAAACTCAGGCAAACCAAAGGAGCTCCCCATGCACATATGCAAACTCTCCCTGAGCAAATGCAACCTCTTTTCTCTAATTTTCACAAATTCTCCCCCCTATCATACATATTCTCCCCCTTTTTGACAATGCATGAATTAAGGTAACATGAAGCTCTCCCCCTTGTTTTCATGAAAAATGCATGTCAAAGCATATTCAATCTACCAAGCTTCTCAGATATACAAAGAGCACAACAAAATGCTACAAATGAGACATAGAGCAAGCAAAGTAGACATGGTGTAGTTAGTGCATTGCCATCAAGAAAGTAGAGACATATAAGCATGTGACATGGCCAAAAGCAATTTTAAGCGATTTTCATAAAGAAACATTCATCTCATGAACAAAGCCCTATCCATGGAAATTTGAGCAAAAATGAACTAGATCATACAAAGCTTATACAAGATCACAAGTTCTCATCACAAGATCATAGCAAACGCCCATAAGCTACTACATGTCATGTCAAAGCCACCGAGCCATGTGTCTACTTCTTAAAATGAGACTTCTCATGGTAGACATCATGCAACGATTTAGCACCCAAGATATATACATAAAAGCATAAAGACATGATTAATAGCTCATTTTTCAAGCATAAGGCAATTCATACACCAATTTCATTTTCAAATTTAAACATGGTACATGAAATGCCTTTGCGGCAAAAAGAAGCTTATGGTCCTCCACAAGTGAACATATGGGCTAAACATTTACCATGACAAATGGGTCTTTGACCCCAAGCAAAGAGATCATGATACTCAAGCACAAACTAAGCATGATATAGGTATTTGAGCACAAATTGAGCATAAACAAGTATCTACTCATGAGTGAAGCATTTTTAGCATTTTCAACAAAAGGAAGCTATCTCATCATGAACATATGACAATACCATCAAGAGCATAGCATTCACATCACCATTCTCAAAGAATACACATATCTCACATATGGCACATCATAGTGATCAAAGTATATAAGAGAAGCTCATCCTAGCACAAATGATCCAAATATGGTTATCCTACCAAGTTTTGTACAAAAAGATAAAATGCATGCATGGAATGCAACAAATGATACATATATCACATATATACATGAGAAGGTCCAAGACCCAGCTAGAAAGGAAAACACACTCCAAGCTCACCTCGCAAGCGTGTGAAGGTAACTTGATCAAGTGGTTTAGTAAAAATGTCGGCTAGCTGATCTTGGGTACGAACATAGGACAAGGATATCTTCCCTTTCTCAACATTGTCCCTCAGAAAGTGGTATCTCACTTCGATGTGTTTAGTCTTTGAGTGAAGGACTGGGTTTTTGGCTACACTTATGGCACTGGTGCTGTCACAAAAGAGTGGAACCTGGGAGCACTCCTCACCAAAATCGCTCATAGTGTAGGTCATCCATAGGAGCTGGGAACAACAACTGGCTGCAGCTACATACTCGGCCTCTGTAGTGGACTGGGCTACACTGGATTGTTTGCGAGATGACCAAGAGACCAAAGAAGAACCAAGAAACTGGCAACACCAGAGGTAGACTTGCGATCCAATCGACACCCAGCAAAATCAACATCGGAGTACCCATGAAGTCTGAGTGTCGAGGAGGCAGAATACCAAAGACCAAACTCTGGAGTGTAGTTTTGAGAGCCATGTGTGGTTCGAGGACCGGTGGATGGTCGCTTCCTGGTGTGATGAGTGATTGACAACGTGGTGTGGACTGATTCTTGGCTAAGTATTGCAAGTGCAGGTTGCGGCTTGACTGGTGTTGGTGCAGGTGAAGAACAAGCGCGAAAGGTCGTTGCCGGTGAGGTCTCCAGGTGTGGAGAAGACAAGTAGGCTTGGTTCGAGGGACCCGGTGGCCAGCGGGGTCAAGTGCGGGCCGCATGGTGGCAAGAACAGCAAGATGAAGTCATGGACGGTTTCTTGGTTGAGCCTCAAAACCAAGGTCGAGCCGGGACTACGTGGGAGCTGAGTCATGAGTGGTGATTGGCGGAGGCTACACCGAGTTCGCGGGGTTTCCAGTGGTTCACCAGAAAACCACTGGGTTCCTTGGTTGATTCACAAAGCCAAGACCGAAGAACCGAAGACGGAGGTGCAGCAGCTCCTGACCGGTCTGACCGGTGGGTCTGACCGGTGGGTACCGGTCTGACCGGTGAGGAGCACCGGTCTGACCGGTGTGCGACGACGCAATCCAGAATCTTCGAAGCGGAGGACACGCGTCGGGATCGCAAGGCTTGCGTCGAGGCTAAGCAAGTTTGCGGTCGCTGGGCATCCGTCCGATGGAGCGAAGACAAAGATTTCCGAATTCACCCTTGAGGGGCATGTATCCCTAGTTAGCTAGTAAGGGTATTTTCGTCTTTTGGTTGCCTCCATATAACCCAAGTGGTGAGAGGATGGCAGCCATCTCTTAGAACCCTAGCTCATTTGGTTTTCCTATTTTCTCTTCCTATTTTCCTTAGGATATTCGTAGGACTAGCTTGAGAGCTTCATGGTGAGATCTTTTGAGAGGGAAGGATGATCGGGCGGCAAGCTAGACCTTGTATGAACCTCTTTGGTATTTATAGATGATTTGGCGTGGTTCCTCGAGGCTTGGATGTGTCTTTCCCCTTTCTCCTTTTTGGTGATTTTCGGAGGCTTTTCTTGGCGAATTTCTTGTGGTGGTTTTGAGACCTTTCTCTTTGGGATTTGGTGGGGGATGTATGCATGAACCCCTCGTGGTTCTTTTCCCTTTGATTCTCCTCCCAAATCCGTGAGTAAAGGGGCTCAATTTTGGGGTTTTCGTGGTTCTAGGGTTCGTGGTGTTCTTGGCGGAAATCCTTCGATTCCTCTTGATTTAGCAAGTTTTGGTGGACCAAATCCTAGCTATGGAGTGCCCATGAGGTGTTCCTACTATCCCCAAAGTCTTGTGCGAATCCATGGAGCGAATCAGGAGATCGGGAGTTGGATTTGGAGGAGTTGACTCGCGGGCGCTGTTCATCCCGAGCTGCCCAGGCGCGACCGGTCTGACCGGTGCTCTTGACCGGTCTGACCGGTGCTAGCCCTTGGTGGGATTTGTCTCGGGGAACAGCCTTGTCCGTGTGGTTTTGTCCCGTAGTCCTGCTAGTCAGTTCTTGGCGTGTTTGGAGTTGTTTTGCTAGGTTTTGTGAGGGTTCTTCTTCCTTGCAGGTTGTGTTTCGGAGGTGGTTTTCGTTCCAGGGCCTAGAGGAGTCACTGAGGCTTCCTGGAACGTTTGCTGTGCGGCTGCTATAGCCACCGGCCTGACCGGCGTTGTCCACCGGCCTGACCGGCGTTGTCCACCGGTCTGACCGGTGTCACCGGTCTGACCGGCACAGGCCATCGGTCTGACCGGTGTAGCACAGGCAGCAAGCCGTGCAAGTTTCTGCTATGTGTGTGGGTGAGTTTTGGTTCGGAAGGTTGTGTGTTGGTTCCTAGGACCAGTAGCACTCCAGTGGCTGCGTGGTCTTGACCAACTTGGGTAGTTGAGTCGGAGAAGTGTTTCGGAAGCCGTGTTCGTCTTGTTGGAGTTCCCATCTCCTTCGAGAAGAATTTTTATTGGCTCCCATTCACTCCCCCCCTCTCTGGTTCGCCTAATCGGTCCTTCAAGTTCAAATATCTGAAAATCCACTTGACGGCCTACCGATGTGAAGTCCTCGGTGAAGCCTGAAAACGAGCGCACAGACACACACTGAACTGTATGTCCGGGCTCGTCGCCGTCAAGTAGAGGAGGGAGCCGATCATGCTCCGGTACTCCTTCTGGTCCACAGGTTCGCCATCCTCATCCACGTCCAAAGTCGTAGTGGTACCATCGGTGTAGTCAGCGGCTTGGAGTCATTCGCCTGATGTACAAACGTCCCGTCATTGCACTACTTGATCTGGAGTCCTAAGAAAAACTGCAGCTCACCCATCATAGACATCTCAAATTCCCTGCTCATGTCATCTGCAAATCTGGCAACAAGATCATGAGAAGAGCCACCAAAGATTATGTCATCCACGTAAATCTAAACAATCAACAGGTCATTTCCATACTTAAGGAGAAACATGGTCTTATCAACTGTGCCCATCACAAACCCCTTACTCAGCAAAAAGCCTCTCAACCTACCATACCAAGCTCTCGGTGCCTGTTTCAACCCATAAAGCGCTCTCTGGAGTTTGTATGGGTATTTCTCGCTCTCAAACCCCGGGGGTTGCCTCACATACACATCTTCCTCTATCACCCCTTTCAAGAAAGCACTCTTCACGTCTATTTGGTACAACTTCAACCCTTTGGCCACGGCAAAGGCTAGAAGGATCCTAATTGCCTCAAAATGGGCCACAGGAGCAAATGTCTCCTCATAATCTATACCCTCTTTCTGGTTGAACCCCTGAGCCACTAACCTCAACTTGTTTCTCACAACCATACCATTCTCACCTTCCTTGTTCTTCCACACCCACTTGGTATCTATGGGACGACAATTTGGCGCTGGATCGACTAACACCCAAACTTGGTTTCTCTCAAAGTTCTCCAACTCCTCATGCATGGAATTCACCCAATTCTCATCAGACAAAGCGTGTCGAATATCTTTGGGCTCAAACGAAGCGACAAATGCAGAGTGAGCAAAATGAGAGGTGTTCCTTGACCTCGACCGTGCAGTGCGTTCATGAAGGTCACCTATGATCGTAGATGGTGGGTGATCCACCTGTACACGCCGGGGAGCCTCTCGCCTGGGCACAACCTCCCCCTCAGCAGCAACCTCTACTCGATGAGCCTCAGTCGTAGTGGGTGTAGGGGATGGACCATCCTCGATCATCGTCATCGTAGTGGAAGTAGCATGTACATGATCTGCCACAGGAGCATCACCACCATCCTCGTCTTCATCTCCATCCCCATCCTTCTCATCCTCAAAGATCCTCGCTCCAATCTCCCCGTCACCTGCACACTCAAAAGCAGAAGAGCTACATGGCTGTGTCTCGTCGAAGGTTACCTCGCAAGTCTCCATGATTCGGTTAATGTAAAGGTTGAGCACACGATATGCTCTAGATAGAATAGCATAACTGAGAAAGATACCATCTGAACATCTAGACTCAAACTTATCCAACTTGCCCTTCTTGAGAATGAAACACTTGCAACCGAAAGCTCTAAAGTGACTCACCTTGGGTTGTCGCCCATGCATCAGCTTATAAGAGGTCTTCTTCTTGAAAGAACGAAGGAAGATGCGATTCGAGACATAGCAAGCGGTATTGACCGCCTCGGCCCAGAAACGCCTAGGAGTCCTATGCTCATTGAGCATCGTCCTGGCCATCTCACAAAGGGTCTGGTTCTTCCTTTCCACTATGCCATTCTGGCAAGTGACATATGGAGAAGAATACTGCTGATCGAGACCAAGATCACTGCAGAAGGCATCAAAATGAGAGTTCTTGAATTCCGTGCCATTGTCACTGCGTATGGCACGAATGGCATCACCATGTCTTTCATGCTTCAACCTCAAGATCAAGTCCTGAACAAAGCCAAATATCTCGCTCTTATCCTCCAAAAAGAAAACCCAAGAGTACCTCAAAAAATCATCAACCACAACTAATACCTACCACTTCCCACCCGCAGAGCGAACACAGGCTGGCCCAACCAAATCCATGTGCAACAGCTCACAAGGTCGCGCAGTCATGACCGCAGTTAGAGGGGTGTGTGAAGCAGCATCCATCTTTCCATGCCGACAAGAAGCACAAACCAAATCCTTCTTGAATTTCAACTTAGGCAATCCTCGGACAAGGTCAAGACAACTCAAGCGGGAAAGCAACTCAAAGCTCAAGTGTCCCAACCTCCTATGCCATTTCCAAAGCTCGGCCGAAATGCCAGCAACAAAGCATCAACAAGGACCAACAGAATGGGAAAAATCGGCACGAAAGATTTGACCCTCGGGGACGATCGTACAGACAAGATCGACTCGAGAATCAATCACACGAGAAGCGCCCAACATAAAACGAACCTCAAAACCTTCGTCAAGCAACTGGAATACTGACAACAGGTTAAAACCAAGTGACTTGACCAAAGCCACACTCTTTAGGGTCACTTTGTTACTTACCTTCACCATACTTTCAGCAAGCACTCGTCCTCTCCCATTGTCCCCGAAAGTGATGTACTCCCTCGTACTCACCGGGGTGAGGCTGGAGAACCACCCAGGATCTCCGGTCATGTGACATGAACAACCGGAGTCGATCAACCAAAAGTCCTCCAAGCCTCCCACCTGCAATAAAAAACAAGAACGAGAATGAGCAAGCGACTCAACACTGGGGTTAGT
Source organism: Cenchrus fungigraminus (assembly GCA_036936925.1). Lineage (NCBI taxonomy): Eukaryota > Viridiplantae > Streptophyta > Magnoliopsida > Poales > Poaceae > Cenchrus > Cenchrus fungigraminus. Next base: position 29,707,323 of record CM072775.1, read on the forward strand.
ACCAAAGGAGTCAAACCAGTGTAGAGCCATTTGCTAAAAAAAGGCTTAGCAAGATCCATCCTATCAAAATCTCTAGGCAGAGCCCTCTCACGCCTACCACCGAAGAACCTGTCACGTCTCACTGGAGGAGTACGCGCACCACGAGGTGGAAAACATGGCCTGTAGTCCATCTGAGACCCAAAGCTCCGATCGTGCCTCCCAAACTCGTAACGGTCACGAGCATGAGCACGTCCAGCCAACTGACCACGCCCAAACACAACACTCCTTTTCTCTCTGAGGAAACACACCTCCACCACCACGAGTGTGAACTGTATGCACAAACACCTCACCCCTAAGTAGAGGCCCTCTATGAGGCTCAGGCACCCCATGGGACGGGTGGTACCTGTCCTTGTTTGCCATCTCCCTAGCAAACCTCTCATCTCTCTTCCTCCCGAAATAGAACTCATCCTTATGCCCATCCCTCCCACAATACTCACAATGGAAGCAGATCGGCTATGGCTTAGGCTGTGGATTCTCTATGGGCTTCTCAACAGCTTTCTCTCCTGACTTCCCACCAAAGGCACTCCCCTGGGTGCTCACAAACTTGATGGGTTTTTGGTAGTTTTCGGACTTGTGGGGGAACACTGGTGATCTGGGGTTGTATCAAGCTTGTTTCTGAGATGGTTTGGCTTGGGTTTGAATTTGTTCATGGGTGTAGTCTGTGGTGGAATAGGAATCTCTCCAGCTTTCTCTTCTCCCTCACCACTCTTCTCACCACTCTTGTCAGCCCCCAACGCCTGACCATCAAACCTCTTAAACTGGGCCAACATCAAACTCAATTGTGGCTCATGCCTAGACAACCACCCCATCAATTTCCTCAACTCATCATTCTCATCCTGCAAACTAGGGATGGAACTAAAACATCCGAATTGTATCATAGATTGATTTTTTTAGATCACAATAAAATAAATTTGGTGCTAATTTTTTATGCATTATAACCAGCTAATTACTGGAAAAAATAAAAAAATTAGCTACAATTTTTTTTATGGATTATTTGCTTTCGATAGAGGAAAAGGTGAAAAAACATCCGTATCCGAATCCGAATCCGAATCCGAATTTCTTTTCATCATTTAATCAAAATATAGCACACATTTGGGGTTTATTTTGTATGAATCTTAACAAGCACAATGCCAAGAACAAGAATATAAATTTTTAGATACAAAATATTATGCCTAATTTAGCTAAAATCAAAAAAGAACGGCTAAAAAATGGTATCCGAATTACTATCCGTTTCCATCCCTACTGCAAACGGTCAACATAGTGTGCAAGTTCCATGTTTTACAAAGCATGCATTTCACAGGTAGAGCATGATGTAGGAATAGGAGCTTTTAATGCAGCCTCAAGAGAAACTATCTTGGTGTGAGATTCATCTAGCCTAGCATGCAACACAGGACAAGAAGTGCAAGCACCTAACAAAGCATGTCTAGATTTCAATTCATCACACTCAATCCTAAGCGCATCAAGTTCCTCAAGAGTTGAGGCATGCTTCTCCTTGAGAGCAGAGAAGTAAGCCAGAAAAACATTGCAATCACCACAATCAACCTCATCAGAAACAACAGGAGCAGTTTTCAGAGAGTCTATCTCAGTTATAGCATCAACAAGCAAAGACACAAGCTCAACTATCTTGTCCTTAGCATCACCTAGCAAGGACCTAATCTGTCTCTTCTCCTTGTTGGTCTTCCCAAGCACATCATCACGGTTATCAAGCAACTCATTCAGCCTAGCTTTCTCCTCTAGCAAGAAGTCGTGATCATGTCGTACCTCTTCCTTAGAGTTGGAGTTCGAATCCGAGCTGTGCTTCCCACCCTTCTTGGAGTGCACCATGCCGCAAAAGCCTCCTTGTGCGACGAAGCTGAGGCCGGTGAAGTTCTTGCCCTGTGCCGCTTGTCCTTGCGCCGATCTTGCTCTTCATCGCTGCTCGAACTGAAAGAAGAGTCACTGGAAGTAGAGTCGATGTCGCTCGCTACGGCAACAATCGCTCGAGTCGTCTTCTTCTTGTACTCACCGCTCTTCTTTGGCCTTCTCTCGCCCTTGTCCTTGTGCATGTCCTTGTAGTCGTTTCAGGAGCAGTGCTTGAGGTAGTCATGCTTGGGCTTGCCCTTGTAGTCGTTCTTGAGCTCCATGGCTTCAGGGCATTCGGCGATGAAGTGCCTGTGCTTCCGGCGCCGATAGCACATCCCCGAGCTTCTCCTCACATTCTTGCACTTCTCGTACATCCACCCAAACCTCTTGCTCAACAAGGCGAGATCATCCTCGCTCAACACCTCAAAGTCCTCATCTAGTAAGGACACAAGACAAGTGAAGACAAAGAAAAACCAACAGAGTTAGCATTAGTCCTCGATCCTGAGACAAGAGCCAAACTATGAGGATCAGTGGGGCTCTCGCTCTTGGCTCTCAAGCCACGATCAACCTCTGAAGACCTGAGCTTAGAGAACAGCTCATCAAGCGACAGGGTATCATACACGCTCGACTCCTCAATGGCCTCGACCTTGGCACTCCACACAGACCTATCCAGGGCATGCAAAAGCTTGATAGCTTGATCATGATCCGTGTATGGGAGCACTGTCACATTGGCCCTCATGTTGTTGACTATGCTCGTGAAGCACTGAAACATAGCATCGGTCGACTCACCGGGGAGATGAGTGAGGTTCTCGTACTCTCTCCGGTAAGTGGAAAACAAATGGGCTTGCACCTGGGCATTCCCAACATGAGCATTCCTAAACTTAAGCCATATCATTCCGGCCACATTCTCTCCGTACACTCGCTCGAACTCCGAGGCACAGAGAGCACGAAACAAGTAATCAACGGCCTTGTTGTTGGCCTCAAACATGTCCCTCAATCCTGGAAGCAGAAAACTGTTTGGAATGACATAATGAGGATTTTGAGTCACATCCCAGATCAGAGTCCCCTTCCCAGGCAAAAACACGCCCATGCGCCTCTCCCACATCGGGTAATTCTTGCCATAAAAATGCGGAGGACCCGACCCCTTTCCATAGTCACCCATCTTTGGATCTTAGACTGGTTATAATCACGAAGATCTGTAACTGGCTCTGATACCAATTGAGTGACCGAATAGGCGACCAGAGAGGTGGTAGTGAATGGGAGCTGATAAAAATTCTTCCCGAAGGATGAACTCGGCCTATACCCCAATCGCCACTCCAATCACTCGTACACACCAAAGAAGCTCTAGACTAGGCACACACAAGCCTACAAGTCCTAGAGATAAGCCTTGAATCAAAGCGCGGAAGCACAAGACAAGAATCAAAGCGCTTGGCCAATTCTGGAAAAGCCAGCACGGACTGTCCGGCTTGTACGGGCGGACCGTCCGGTAGTCACAGGCGGACTGTCCGAACCGTCCGTGCGGACTGTCCGAAAACTCCAACAGAACCTCTAGGGATGCACCGAGAAATTCGGACTGTCCGGCTGAACCACGCGGCCCGTCCGCCAGTGTCGCGGACCGTCCGTGTAGGCCACGCGGACCGTCTGGCAAAACCACCAGAAACACTGCTCGAAAAACACCCAGGCGGACCGTTCGTCACTGACCGGCGGACTGTCTGCAAAACACCTTGCAACCAAACCCTAGCGGCTCCACGGATCGAAACACAGCCTCGCATGAACATGCGACGAACTGCGATGAACACGACCCTTGCGGACAGTTCGCGCGTATCGGGTGGACTGTCCACCACGCACGAACAGAGTCAGAAAACGCTCGAGCTCGGAAGTCAACACTGGATCTCCCAAACGGCTACCCCAAAAATCTCAGCCTCTAACTCCCTAAATCACCAGGAATTGCGGATCACATGAACCACCCCCAAGAACTCGGGCTCCAACCAAAACTCGCGAATCGAAGGGATTTCCTGGCGTTTGAGGGGTCAAGATCACACACAAAGATGCGCAAGGCATCCACCAATGATCCCCTCAAAGAAATCCGAGAGAAAACACCCTCAAATGAACGAATCGAGCGAAGAACGAAACTCCCCAAAAATAGCCCCGAAAATGACAAAAAATCACAAAGAGCTAGGACATCACCACAACGCCGAATGTTTCCATACATCCAAAAGTCTGAGTCTATACAAGAATCTAGCCTAAGGAAAGCAGAGGAAAAGAAGCAGTCCAGAGCGATCTACCGGGGGAGGAAACCCTAGAGTCCAAGAGAGAGAGAGAGATGCCATCCACCTCTCCGCTATTTATACGATGTCCACCAGAGGAGGCAAATGACCACGCTACCCCTACAACTCAAATAGAAGATAGAGACCCCCCAGGGGCAATATGCTCAAGTCTTCGGACATTCCCATCGAGCGAACACACTTCCACCACGGACTTGCTTAGCCTTGACTCAAGCCTCGTAATCACACCACGTGCCCCCCGCCTCGAAGCTTCCTGACGCTCCCAGATCATCGTCTCTGTCCCATCGGGCCTCCAGACTTGGTTTTGCGACCCAAACCAAGAAACCGTCCACTGATGGTTTTGTGGGCAAACAACCAAACCCCGTGTGCAAGCTTCGGCATCAAACCACCACCTTGCACCAGCCCATGTTCACAACTTCAACTTGCTAGTCTTGCACCGCACGGCTCGCACTTGACCCCATCGGCCACCGGGTCCATCGAACCAAGCCTACTTGCCTCTCCATCACCCGGAGACCACCACGGCTAAGGCCTTTCGCGCTTGTTCTTCACCTGCACCAACACGAGTCAAGCCGCAACCTGTAGCTGCACACTTAGCCAAGTATCAGTCCACACAACGTTGTCAATCACTCATCACTAAGGAGCGACCCTCCACTGGTCCTCGGACACACCTGGTCCTCACTTGTTAATGATGAACCTTCTGATCATTCCATTCCACAAAGAGGATTGAGGCAAGGTTGTCCACTTTCTCCTTATCTTTTTGTCACTGCTATTAATGAGCTCTCTATTAGACTGCAGGATGCTCTCAACAACAGCAACCTCTCAGGCATCTCTATGGGAGAGGGTGCCTCTCTAATTCATTCACTGTTATTTGCAGATGATCTCATTTTGTGTGGCAAGGCAACCTTGGAAGAAGCTGAAGCCATAAAGACTATCCTGTATGATTTTTGTCATCAGTCAGGTCAGGCTCCCAATATACAAAAATCCTCCATCTACATCAGCAGGAACATCAACAATCATATAAAGTCCCAGATCAAATGTATTTTCCGTGTACCCACTTTGCAACCTAACACTATGCACTTAGGTCACCCCATGATCTTTAGCCACAAAGACAAAAATAAAGCCTACAAGTTCATCTACAACAAATTCATTGCTAAATTTGGTACTCTAAAGGCTAATAAACTTAATCATTATGGTAGGTTACAGTACATGAAATCAGTGCTATCCTCTATCCCTATCTACTACATGCCCACTGTTCTTTTTTAAAAAACTTTCATTCAAAATATTAACACTATTATTAGAAAATTTTGGTGGGCAAGAATTCAAGAAGAGTAGGATACTACTCCCATTGCTTATAGATCTTGGGATGATAGTTGTCAACCTCCAGAGATAGGTGGACTTGGAATAAGGGACATGGAAATGGTCAACAAAATTCTAATTGTTCACTCTGCTTGGAATGTTGCAACTAATCGTAACCCTTTTCTGACAGCTATTCTTAAAGCTAAATATTACCCTAATAATTCATTTTGGACTGCACCTACCTTTGGACCAAGATATGTCTATTGGTCTTCCATTTTGTAGGTCAAACATCTTCTCCACTCTAACGCCACATTACAGATTCATGATGGCAACTCCTCCATTTGGTCTTCACCATGGACTGAAATATGTCCTAACATACATGATCATCTACTTCTACCAGTTATCAACTCCCCCTTGCCACAAATTATTTCTGATCTTTGGTTGCAGGTTATAAAGGAATGGGATCATCAACTACTTTCAACCACATTTTCTACCCATGTAGTGCATGCCATTGAATCTACCCCAGTGGTACATTCTGATCAAGATTACTTACTCATATGGACCTCAGCTACAAATGGTAAGTGCACTACTAAGGCAGTCTACACTCACCTGGCCGGCCAGCCTTGATCAACATAGCCTTCCTTCTCATGGATCGAGAAGCATCAACCCAGACACCAACTCTATATTACAAAAGGTATGGAAAGGTAAATCGATTCCTACTTTCCTTAAAACCTTTGCTTGGCATCTCATTATAAGAGCTCTTGCAACTAGGGAGAGGGCTGGTAGATACTCCACCATCATAGATAAGCATTTTACCTATTGTGGAGCTATTGAAAATGTTGTCCATCTTTTCTTCCTCTATGATATCCCATCGCCAATTTGGTCTACTTTTAATACTCCTTTACCACTTCACTTGCCAAACTCACAAGAAGATGGTGTTCAACTATCTCTCCCTACTCTCATAACTACAAACCCCTCTGAGACTGTGCTTACAAAAATTTTATTCCACTTGTGGTACCTTAGGAAAGCTCGTAATGATAACCATTTCTAGAGAAAGACTTGGTCTTCTTTTTAGGTGAAAAAGGTAGCGGGAGCTCATTTGCAAACCTATCTTACTGCCTGCGAGGAACATCAACAATTTGGAGATCAGTAGGAACTCCATGACGACAACCCTTCTCAGCCAGACCTAGTGAATAGGTTTGAAGGACCAGATTGGCGACCAGAGAGGGGGGAGTGAATGGGAGCTGATAAAAATTCTTCACAAAGTGATGAACTCGACTATGCCCCAAAATCAACTCCAAATTTGAGCACACACGAAGGAGAACACAATAAGCACCCCAATCGCCAAGGTCACGTAGTAACAACAGAATTACCAACCCTAGGAGCGATCCTTGGTTCAATTAGCGGAAGCACAAATCAAAGGACCAAAGAGGAAAGGCCAAACAAACCACTTCCTGCGATCACCACGGAGGGTCCGTATGGCTGCCACGGACGGTCTATATGGCTGCCACGGATCGTCCGTTATACACAGATGGTAAGTCCAATAGGCTAGCAGGGACAGTCTGTAATGAACTCCATAAACTCTAAAAAACTTTCCAACCCTCGCGGACGGTCCGACCACTGAGTACGGACAGTCCGATCTAATCGCGGACAGTCTGACCTACAGGCACAAACAGTCCGTGATCGGAACAAAAACCTCCTGACTCCCAGGTTGACACGGACAGTCCGATCAAGTGTCGCGGACGGTCCGCACTGCCTACAGACGGTCCGAGCCTTGCTCACGGACTGTCCGTCAAACATCTTCAAAACGACAAACTGAACTTCAACGGATCGAACCTTGAGCCCGCAAGAACACACGACGAACTCGATGAACACACAATGAACACAGTCCTCGTGGACAATCCGCCCCATGCCCGCAGACGGTCTGTCCTACACGCAGAAGCAGAACTGCCACGCCCGCAAAAATGTCTCCAACTACCAATCGACGGATCTTCCAAACCGTTGGATGGATTGAGCCCAAATTTTAGGTAGATGGGAAGCGTCTCTAGGAGAAGCTATGCCAAAAAATCTTGGAGCCTCAAACCATTCCAATCAACCGGAATCGCAAATCTCATGCACACAAGGCACCAACTCGAGCTGCACCAAAACTCGACGAATCGACCACAAATCCCGACATTTGAGGGGTCAAGATCATCCACAAAGTGGAACAAAGCACTCACCCATGATCCCCTCAAAGAAATCTGAGAGAAAACAGCCTAGAACTCGATGAACACGATTCCAAGAAAATAGCTCTGAAAATGACATGTAAATGACAAAGAGCTAAGAAGGAGATAGAATTGCAACACCGAATCTTTCCATACATCTAGAGGTTAGATTCTTTACAAAGGCTAGCAATCTTCCCGCATCCACCCGCTTGAAGATGTGCTCGTGATCGCTTTGGCTAGCCTAGAGATAAGGAAATGAAAAGCAGTCAAAAGGATACCCTAGCCATCCACCCTAGCCCTATTTATATTAAGTCATCCGGTGGTGGCAAAGGACATAACTACCCCTACAACTTGAAGGGTGAGATACACACCCCTCAAGGGCACTGTGGTCAAGTTGTAGGTGTTCCCATCAGACGGCCACGCCTGCACCGCGCCCCGTGTCCTCCCGACGCAAGCTCGCCGATCGCGCCGCATGTCCTCCACTTCAAAACTTCTTAGTGCACCCGGATCCCATCTCCGTCACATCGAGCCTTTGGTCTTGGCTTTGTGGACCAGCCAAGGAACCTGGTCGGTTTTGTGGTGAACCACCGAAAACCCTGTAGACACCGCACAGCCTCTGCTAAGCATCGGGCCTGATAAGCCTTTCACCTCCAAGGTCTACTCTGTCTTGCCCCGTTCAATGACTTGGCCGTCACGGTCATCCCGGTGTTGGTTTTGAGGCCAAACTAACTAATTGTACTCGACTTTGTCTTCCCATTCTTCCACCATGTGATTCGCACTTGTCCCGTCTGGCCACCGGGTCTATCGAGCTGAGCCTGCTTGTCCCTCTCGTCCACCGCAGAGGCCCCGCAAGGCTAAGACCTTTCGCACTCGCACTTCACCTGCACCAACGAAGATCAAGCTGGAATCTACACACCTGCAATTGTTGGCAAAGAGTCAGTCCACTCCATGTTGTCAATCACTCATCATTAAGGAGCGACCATCCCTTGGTCCTCGGACCACACAGGTCCTCAAAATTTCTAGTTCAGCTTGCATCTTCTTTGCAGGGGTTTCGCTGCTATTCTAACGCTTCCACTTCACCATATCTGACTCATAAAATATGCCAAGACCGGCTGGCATTGGTATCTTCGTTGGCAACCTGGAAACTCACCCCCCATGAGCATGTTCATCAAGGTGGCAATGAAGGAAACCTCTTTAGTTCTGATGGCCGAATCAACAGCACTCGCCCTAGCGGCTGCTTTGGTGGACAAGATGCATCTCCAAGCTCATTTCCTCTCTGACAACTAGCTTTTGGTCAATTTCATCAATGGAGCAAGTCCATCCACCACCTCGGATTGGAGGATCAAGCCTTTCACTCAAATAGTTAACTCTACTTTGGCAGCTTCAACTAGCAGGATTCACAACATCAGTCGTTGTCATAATCAAATGGCTGATGCTCTAGCTAGACAAGGGCTTGCTACTTTACAATCAAATCAGTTTTCCTTCATAGCCTCTGTTGGTGTTTCTTCACGTCACTACTAATGACGCTGAGTTAGAGTGAGAAACAAGACTTGCCATAGGTGAATCTAACCATCATGAATGAATGTGCAAGCGCATAGATAGACCATTGTAGCATTTCCCCAGGGAAGTGAGTATTCCAAGGGTATCGAATCTGTGGAAGGCAATGGAGGATATCAAGACTTATGCTTTTGCATTGAATATAAACCATGAGATAGAGAAAGGATATAACAACTCAAATCCAAGGGTAAGATAAATGATAAGATAAGGGTAGTGTGACACACACTCGGATTCATTTCATACAAAAGCACACTACGGCGTAGGGGGACCACACGGAGCTAGCTCTAGGTTCTAAGGTACTATACATACAATAGTCAGATGATACATAGAGAGATGCACAATGCATTGCATGATTGGAGGTTTAGCACCCAGGTACAAACGTATAGATAGCCCGCGATGACAAGCACTCTGCGAAACTATACCCCAACACGGAGGATTTCAAAGGGTCCAACAGCTGTCACTACTGTGGCCTACCTCTATCATTATGGGGGGCAAGCTCGTAACTAACAAAGCTACACAACCCAAGCACCATGCCTGTGTTGCTGCTAGACTTCACCCGGCTCGGGCTGTTGTGACCTAGGATGAAGCCACCAAATAACTGGCCGACTTAGACTGAGTATCGTATGTTAAACCAAAACCTCATGCAACACAATGGTGCTATCAAACTAGATCAAACAAGGGCTAGTCATACGAACGGATACGAACTCTCTTATGTCTAATCAACAAGATCAAAGGATCGTGTTCGTGAAGAACACGAGCCTCTAACTTATGAACAAACACATAAGGAAAGAGAAAATCATCCTTTAACTCGATCGAAAGGTAGTGTTCATGAAGAACACAAGCCTCTAAATGATGAAAAATGGATGAACTCAAGAACATATCAATCACATGAGCTACCATAAATTTATATGAAATAGCTGAATAACTAAAGTAGATCAAAGTCATACGAAGAAATAAAGATACAATAAAACTCATACCTAGATCCGAAAGTCGACTTCGAACCTGAATAAGAGCTACTTTAGCCTACCCCTATGCTTGGAAACTAAAAGTGAGAGAGGAGAATCAAGAGAGTGGTGTGTAGACATGGAGCCCCTCCCCTTCTATTTATAGGCAAGGGTCATGGATGCACCGAGCACCAAATGTCACCAAAACACCTCGGGATGCATTAAGTGACCAATGGGGAAGCACCACATGGAGGGCTGAGATGAGAAGAGCTAGAGGCGGTTCGGCCGATCCTAGGATCGGCCGACCAGCTCGGGTCTCCACTCGTGCTGTGTTTTCTCCAGGTGGGTGACTTGTGGTGCCCATGATCTTTCCGCCGTGCATGCCAAGTTTCCTGATGATTTGTGACGAGGACACCACGAGTACATCTACACCAGCAGCACCTTCTACTACTCCAGCGCCGGCAGCACCTTCTTCAGCGCCACCTTCTGGGCCAATTACTCGAGCCCGTGCAAGAGAGTTTAACTTCGTCATGATGCTGAAGAATGAAGGCCCAGAAGACTGAAGGCTGGCCCAATAGGAGGCCTTGTGCGTGGGCGCCTAGGACTGGCCCAAGAGGGCGCCTAGGGTTGCACCCCCGCACCCACGACGCTAGGGGCGGTGCCCCTTTGCTGGCCGCCCTTCCCCTAGGGGCTGCGCCCCCTTTTTTAGTCAGAGTCCTGTATCATTTACAACTCGAGTTTTGTCTTACATCTATCTTTAGCTACACCAGAACACGCACAAATACGTGCTGTCCTCTGTGATTCAGAATTCCACCTTCGAGTGATATTAAGATTGCTCGCATTACTTTCTTGTTCGTTCTTCGATTGCGTACAGGAAACGATCTTCGTGATCAGGCTGATCTTGCGCTGGCAAGGTTGGTATCCATTGGGAGTTGGTTCAGCGATTGCATTTGCGCTTCGAGTCTCGCTCGTCGTAGTCAGATCGTGAGGGTCAACAACCACCAAATCGAAGTTATCTCCACTCACCGAAAGATCGGGCACTCCGCCTCTATCAAGTGGTATCAGTTTTCCAGGTTGATCGGTGAGTTTATCGAGTGTTTTTATTTCCTACAGTCCACAAAAACCAAACAAAAATTTATTTTTAGGTTAGATCCTTGTCCCAGCAACCCTTTTAGCCTCGCACTTTCATTCAATAACTTTCTTTGTTGAGTTTGCGTGCTTTGTTCGTTCAATCATTGCTGGTTACTTGTGTTTCTAACCCTAGTTCTTCTCCGCTGCCCTACCACCACACCACACGCCCCCCACGCACCGCCGCAGGACTTCCCCCCTCATGCTCCCCTTCCGTGTTTCTCCCTCCCTGTGTTGGAAAGTCCAAAAAAAGAAAAGTTATCAAAAAAAGGAAAAAAAGGAAAGACAAAAAAAAGGAAAGAAAAAAAGGGAAAGAACAAAAGGGAAAAAAAAGAAAGAAAGAGTCCACACAGGAGAAGGAAGAGGACTCGTTTCGGTGTTCCTGCGCGCGCCGTGCCCCCCTGGATCACGCGAACCCCGCGGCTCCACCGTGTACACCACGCACGCTTTTCCCCCCTCTTCCTCCACGCCTTACCAGCTTCTCTTCCTCTCTTTCTAGGTGCCATATTCTGAGTTTGGCCTTACTCTAGAGATATTGCTGCAAATTCTCAAGTTAAAGCTGCTATTAGTGAATTTACTGACTTTGCTTTAATTTGGTGGCGTGAGTATAAAATTAAACATCCCACTGCCATTCTGACCACTTGGGATCAATTAAAAACTGCTATGCGCCATAGATTTGTGCCTTCATATTATGCTCGTGATTTGCTTAATAAGATGCAGCGTTTTCAGTAAGGTTCTCAATCTGTTGAGGACTATTACCAGGAGTTACAAAAAGGTATGATTCATTGTGGGATATTGGAGACCAACGACGCTGCTATGACACGTTTTCGTGGTGGCTTAAACCACGAAATCCAGGACATACTTGATTATAAGGAATATCATGATATGACTCAATTATTTGAATATGCTTGCAAAGCTGAACGTGAAGTGCAGGGACGCCGCTCGAAGACTTTTTCTAACTCTTTTGCAGGTCGTAGCTCGACATCCAGTACCGCGGCCGCTTCTCCTGCACCATCTGCGGCCACGCCTACATCCTGTAATAGGGCGGCCAAACCTGCAGGCGCCGCTCCACCCACAGGCGCGACCCCCACCACAGGCCATACGCGGGATATCACGTGTTTTCGTTGCAGCGGACGTGGCCATGTGGCTCAGGACTGCCCGAACACGCGCACTTTGCTCATTCGTGACGAAGGTGAGTACTCTTCCGCTAGTGATTCTGAGGATATTCAACATACCATGCTAGCCACTGACCATGCAGCAAAGACGGATGTACATGTCAACCCGGATGACGCCGATAGGTATGAAACTCTTGTTGTGCAGCGTGTTCTCAGTACACAGGTCACCCCGTCGGAGAAGAATCAGTGACACACCCTTTTCCACACAAAGGGCGTTGTGAAGGAACGATCGATTCGCATCATCATCAACAGCGGCAGCTGCAACAATCTGGCGAGTACCGCGCTGGTTGAGAAACTATCCTTACCCACTCGTAAGCATCCACATCCATATCACATTCAATGGCTTAATGATGGTGGAAAAATTAGAATAACACAAACAGTGCGTGTTCATTTCTCCATGGGTGCTTATTCTGATTTTGCTGATTGTGATGTTGTTCCCATGGAAGCATGTTCCTTGTTACTTGGTCGACCTTGGCAATATGATACTGATAGCTTGCATCATGGTCGTTCGAATCATTATTCTTTCATGTTTAAGGGACAGAAAATAATTATACATCCTATGACACCTGAACAAATTGTTAAAGATGATGTTGCTAGAGCTGCTAAAACTGTTAAGAAACTTGAACCATCACCGTCGGTTAATTCTGAAATCAAGTTGCATGCTCCTGTTCTACTTGCTACACGTGCTGATTTTGATGATTTATGTGATGCTCAATTGACTTGCTACGCACTAGTATGCTCTAGTCTGCTCGTTTCACTTGATGATGCACCGTCTTTGGATGTTCCCCCTGTGGTTGCTAACCTTTTGCAAGAGTATGCCGATGTCTTTCCCAAAGACTTACCACCGGGTCTCCCACCACTCCGTGGCATTGAGCACCAGTTCGACCTCATTCCAGGCGCACAGCTTCCGAATCGCGCCCCGTACCGTACAAATCCAGATGAGACAAAGGAGATCCAGCGCCAGGTACAAGCATTGCTTGACAAGGGTTACATTTGTGAGTCTCTCAGCCCTTGTTCAGTTCCTGTGTTACTTGTTCCAAAGAAAGATGGATCCTGGCGTATGTGTGTAGATTGTCGTGCTATTAATAACATCACCGTTCGTTATCGATATCCCATACCACGACTTGATGATATGCTAGATGATCTTAGTGGTGCCATTATTTACACAAAGATTGATTTGCGTAGTGGTTACCATCAGATTAGAATGAAACTAGGTGATGAATGGAAAACGGCTTTTAAAACGAAATTTGGCTTATATGAATGGTTGGTTATGCCATTTGGATTGACTAATGCTCCCAGCACTTTTATGTGATTGATGAATGAAGTTCTGCGACCTTTCATAGGATTGTTTGTGGTTGTCTATTTTGATGATATCCTTATTTACAGCAAATCTATGGAAAACCATTTGAAACATTTGAGTGCTGTTTTTGATGCGTTGCGTGCGGCCCACTTATTTGCTAACATGGATGAATGCATCTTTTGCACACAACGTGTCTCGTTTCTTGGTTATGTTGTTACTCCACAGGGCATTGAGGTCGATAGCAGCAAAATTGCTGCCATTCAGGAGTGACCTACACCGACGACGGTCACACAGATTCGGAGCTTTCTTGGACTTGCAGGTTTCTACCGCAGGTTTGTTCGTGATTTTAGCTCGATTGCAGCGCCTTTACATGAGCTTACAAAGAAAGATGTGCCATTCGCTTGGAGTGATTTGCAGGAGGTAGCATTCCGGACTTTGAAAGATAAGTTAACCCATGCTCCCCTTTTGCAATTGCCTGATTTTAATAAAGTGTTTGAGCTTGAATGCGATGCTAGCGGTATTGGGCTAGGTGCTGTTTTGTTACAAGAAGGAAAACCAGTTGCTTATTTTAGTGAGAAATTAAGTAGTGCTAGTCTGAAATATTCTAATTATGATAAGGAGCTTTACGGTTTAGTGCGCACTTTGCATAATTGGCAGCACTATCTTTGGCATCGCGAGTTCATAATTCATTCTGATCATGAGGCTTTGAAACATATTCGTACCCAAACAAATTTGAACCGTCGTCACGCTAAATGGGTAGAATTCATTGAGTCTTTTCCTTACATAATTAAACACAAGAACGGGAAGGACATTGTTATTGCTGATGCTTTGTCTCGTCGCTATACCATGCTGTCACAGTTAGATTTTAAAATCTTTGGCTTGCAAACTATGAAAGATCAATAGGTCGACGATGCTGATTTTAAAGATGCTTTTGCCCATTGTATTAATGGCAAACCATGGGGCAAATTTCACATACAGGATGGGTTCCTGTTTCGCGCTAACAAGCTGTGTATTCCAGCTAGCTCGGTTCGTCTTTTGCTGTTACAGGAAGCGCTTGGAAGCGGTCTCATGGGACACTTTGGCATCTACAAGTCGCATGAGGTGTTGGCTGCCCACTTCTTTTGGCCCCGGATGCGTGCTGATGTTGAGCGCCTAGTTGCACGCTGCACTACTTGTCAGAAAGCTAAGTCACGGTTGAACAACCATGGTTTGTATATGCCTTTGCCTGTTCCTACTTCCCCTTGGCTTGATATTTCTATGGACTTTGTTTTGGGATTGCCTAGAACTAAGAAGGGGAGGGATAGAATTTTTGTGGTTGTTGATCGATTCTCCAAAATGGCTCATTTCATACCTTGTCATAAGACTGATGATGCTAGCAATATTGCTGATTTGTTCTTTAGAGAGATTATTCGTTTGCATGGTATCCCAAATACAACAGTCTCTGATCGTGATGTTAAGTTTCTCAGTCATTTTTGGAGATCTCTGTGGAATAAATTGGGAACTAAATTACTGTTTAGCACAACTTGTCACCCTCAGACTGATGGGCAGACTGAGGTGGTTAATAGAACTTTGTCAACCATGCTTAGGGCTATTTTAGATCAAAATTTGAGACGTTGGGAGGATTGCTTGCACCATGTTGAGTTTGCTTATAATCATGCAACGCATTCCTCTACAAAGATGTGCCCTTTTCAGATTGTGTATGGTTACATCCCTCGGGCTCCTATTGATTTGTTTTCTTTTGATACTAAAGACGCCCCACACTTAGATGTTGTTGCACATGTTGAACAAATGGTTAACCTGCATGAACAAACTCACCAAAACATTGCTGCTGCTAATGCTAAATATCAGGTTGCTGGTAGTAAAGGTAGAAAACATGTTACTTTTGAACCTGGTGATATGGTTTGGTTGCATTTGAGAAAGGATCGTTTTCCTACTTTGTGCCGTTCTAAATTAATGCCTCGTGCTGCTGGTCCTTTTAAAGTGCTAACCAAGATTAATGATAATGCTTATATCCTTGACCTGCCTGCGGAGTTGGGTGTTTCCACTAGTTTTAATGATGCAGATTTGAAGCCATATCTGGGTGAGGATGAGGAGTTGCCGTCGAGGACGAATTCAGTTCAAGAAGGGGAGGATGATGAGGACACCATGAGTACATCTACACCAGCAGCACCTTCTACTACTCCAGCGCCGGCAACACCTTCTTCCGCGCCACCTTCTGGGCTAATTACTCGGGCCCGTGCAAGAGAGTTTATCTTCGTCATGATGCTGAAGAATGAAGGCCCAGAAGACTGAAGGCTGGCCCAACAGGAGGCCTTGTGCGTGGGCGCTTAGGACTAGACCAAGAGGGTGCCTAGGGTTGCACCCACGCACCCACGACACTAGGGGCGGCGCCCCTTTGCTGGCCGCCCTTCCCCTAGGGGCTGCGCCCCCTTTTTTAGTCAGAGTCCTGTATCATTTACAACTCGAGTTTTGTTTTACATCTAGCTTTAGCTACACAAGAACACGCACAAATACGTGCTGTCCTATGTGATTCAGAACTCCACCTTCGAGTGATATTAAGATTGCTCGCATTACTTTCTTGTTTGTTCTTTGAAGGAAACGATCTTCGTGATCAGGCTGATCTTGCGCCAGCAAGTTGGTAACCATCGGGTGTTGGTTCAGCGATTGCATTGGCTCTTCGAGTCTCGCTCGTCGTAGTCGGATCATGAGGGTCAACAACCACCAAATCGAAGTTATCTCCACTCACCGAAAGATCGGGCACTCCGCCTCTATCAATTTGGGTCTCTGGTGGGCCCATGGATCCTTGTGAAGTCCATGTGTCGCTCTCTGATTCATCGATGAGTGCCTCCCTTGGATCAGTGACATGGATGCTATTGGCATTTCTTAGCGTTGATCACTTAAGAACAAATTTGGAATCCATCCTTAGCGTCAGCGCTAGAAATCCTTGTTGGCATTTCTTTACGTCACCACTAACGACGCCGAGTTAGCGTGAACATCAAGACTTGCCAAAGGTAAATCTAAACGATCATGAATGAATCCGCAAGCGCACAGATAAACCATTGTAGCATTTCCCCAAGGAGGAGAATATTCCAAGGGTATCGTATCCGTGGAAGGCAATGGCAGATATCACAGACTTATGCTTTTGCACTGAAAGTAAACCAAGAGATAGATATAGAAAACAACAACTCAAAGGCAGGGGTGAGATAAAAGTTATGATAGGGTAGTGTGACACACACTCAGATCTACCTCTACTCTAGTACTCTACTACATAGGGGGAACATACGAGTTAGCTTTAGGTTCTAATGTACTAAACATACAAAGCTAGAAGATACAGGAGATAGGAATAAAACATTGCATGAGAGGGTAAGGTTCAGCACCCAGGTACAAACGGGGAGATAGCCCATGACGACAAGCACTCTGCGAAACAATACCCCAGCGCAGAGGGTTCCAAAGGGTCCAATAGCTGTCACCACTGCGGCCTACGTCAATCGTTACGGGGGGGGGTATGCTCATACTAACGTAGCCACACAACCCAGGCACCATGCCTGCGTTGCTGCTAGACTTCACTCGGCCTGGGCTATTGTGACCCAGGGTGAGAGCCACCAGAAGACTGGTCAACTTAGACCGAGTAGCATAGCTTGAACACAAACCTCATGCAACACTATCATGCCATCTAACAAGATCAACTAAGGCTTGACATACGAATGGATACGAACTCTCTTATGTCTAGTCAACAAGATCAAAGGGTCGTGTTCGTGAAGAACACGAGCCTCTAACTTATGAACAAACACATAAGGAATGAGTTTATCATCCTTCAAGTGGATCAAAAGGAAGTGTTCATGAAGAACACAAGCCTCTAAATGATGAACGAGATATGAACTCAACAACACATCAAGCATATGATCTACCATGACTCTATATGAAATAGCTGAATAACTGAAGTAGATCAAAGTCATACAATGAAATAAAGATAAACGAGAACTCGTACCTAGACACCAAAGTAGACTTGGAACCTGAATAAGAGCTACTCTAGCCTACCCCCTAGCATTGAAGACTAAAAGTGAGAGGAGAATGAGAGAGTGGTATCTGAGAAATGGGAGCCCCTCCCCTTCTATTTATAGGCAAGGAGGAGGCTTGCCTCGGGCACCAAATGGCGTCAAAACACCCGGGAGTGAAGCAAGGGACCAATGAGCGAGTGCCACATGTAGGGACGAGATGTGGGGACACTAGGTTGGTTTGGCCGGCCCCCTAGGCCCCCACTCGGGGTGGTTTTCCTCTGGGTGGCTACCCTGTGGGCCCTCTGATCCATCCCCAGTGCATGGCTTGTTTTGGTATCCAAGGTGGGCCCCTTGATCCATGTGAAGTCCATGTGTCGCTCTCTGATTCATCGGTGAGTGCCTCCCTTGGATCAGTGACGTGGATTGCCATGTGTTTCCTTGGTGGCAGCCACCTCCTCAGCTGAGTTGGCATGGTTTCTCCCATAGAAGGTGGGTTTCCATCTCTTTTAATGCTTATTTCACCTACATACAAATAATCTCCAAGGACAAGTGGAACTACATTATTCAAACCCAAATGCAAGTAAATAATGCCCATGCTTCCATTTATGTGAGAATATTGATGGCTGAAAGTAGTACTTAACAACCGTCAACAAACTCCCCCAAGCTAACCTCTTGCTCGTCTCGATGCAAGACATTAGAGACTTAGCTTGGTTGATCAGGAGTTGCTACGATGTCATATTCTTAACTTATGGCAAATATACAGCAGAGTACTCTACCAAGAGTTGAACAAGTTGGCAATGTTCTTACCATTCACTTGATGACATGGGGCACAAAGCTTCACCTGCCTTAGGCGGTTGAGAGACAGAATGGTTATATAGCAAATGCATAATCACTCATACCTTGATTAGCTATCAATCCGGAGGTTTTGCAAATTTTTCAAAAGAAAATCAGAGTTCCTCAAATGATACTTTCGGATCGCTCAAAGTGTATGGTTCCTCACCAAGGCATCAATGTTGCCTTTCTTCACATCCTACTCCTAATAGGCTTATGTGGAGTTGTAGGTAGGGAAGAAATGTGGCATACTTGTCTCTCATATTTTGCTAAGTCAAAAACCAGATCCTTGGAAGAAACAAACATACATCCTAATCAAGATGTGCATATGTGTGTAATGGTAATGAGCATGGTAAGGTGTATACTAGGCCCGGAAATGGGTGCTAGATATTACCTTGCTTTATATGAGTAATAAGGGATTGATGGTAAGGTGGACACTAGCCCCGAAGTGGGTACTAGTTATTACCATCTATATGGTGGAACTCTTTCTCTTGCACATATCAATCCCTTTCTCCTTTTGGACATTTTCGAGACTTGGGCTAGCTCTCTTTATTATTTTTGCCATGCTTTTGAGCAAGCTTTTCTTTTTCTTTTTTCAGCTAGCCCTTTGTCTCTATTGGAGATACTTGGAGAGGGATGAATGATACAAAGATGCATAGAGTTTTATTTGTGGAAGAATGAATAAGCAAATGGAACAAATGATGAATGCTAACTTCCAGTACTGTAGAAGTTTAGCATGAATGTGTACGTGATCTTGATCAGGGGAGTATGAGTTCTAACAAGGGTCAAAACAATTTGACAAAGCTCAATGAGAGAACAAGCTGCATATGTGGAGGCTAACAAGGGCTAGAATCTACATATGGCCTTGGATAGGAAATGCTCATCATTGAGGAACACATCATGTTTTGATTTTTCAAAAAGAAAAACTCCGAATGTCAAGCATCACTAGGTACAAGTTCATAGCACTCTATTATATCATATCATGTCTCACAACAACTTAGGCAAGGATCATGCTTTTTGCTACCCACAGTTTTCAAGCTAAGGTTTGAACATGGAAGCCAACAAACTCAAAACTTAGGTAGGATAAAAAGTTGTAAGCAAGACATACGAGAAGAATAAACAGAGCAACTATTCATCATTTCAACCATAGAGGCAAAACATTCTTACTATGCATATAAAAGCAAACTAAGCAAACTCGATGAAAGCAAATAAATCTTTTTGGTCTTTTTATTTTTGCAAATTTTTTTTGGTTTTCATTATAAGATATTCTGAAAACAAAGGAAGATACAAGTTACCTTAGGATGGGGGTACTCCCCCAAGCTAGCTTCAGGCTCACTACTGAGAAGGGTAGAAGAAACCCTGACTCGCAAAGTAAGCCCTCTGCTCCTCCATGTGTCACTGCTGAGCCTGCTGCATGGCTTCAATCCTCTCACCAGCCTGACGCTGCCACGGTGAGGTAGACTCGACATGGGTGTTCAGCATCTCCTCCAATCCCGTGACCTGGACGGTGAGCTCTCCCATCTGCTACGCAAGCTGAGCATCGCGTGCAAAGGCTGAGGAGTGCCGCCTAAAGGACGAAGACGGAGGTGGACCACCGGAGCTAGAACTAGCGGGCGTAGCCCACTGAGCACCGCTCGCACTCGCCCAAGACGTACCACTCGCACTCGGCTGGTAGGTGGGCTGATCCCAGCCAGGTGCATATCCAGGGGTAACCCTGAACATGTACCCTGCAGGAGCCCCTCCTGCCACCGGTGGTGTAGTAGGCTGTGGCTGTGGTGGTGGCTGTGACTGCTATTACTGCTGCATGTGTGCTCTCTTTGCCGCGCTTCTGGTGGACCCGCCTGAAACACTAGCATGACGGCTTTCCTCTTGTGTAGCAAGGGGAATGGTCAGTGACTCCGAGCTATACAATCGAAACCCCGGGTTAGGTAACGAGGTTTGATTTGCATAACCCGGAAAGAAGAAAGTCAAAGAATCATTTGAGCCTCTCTTAAGTATATGCCCCTGGATCAAATATGCCTCATCAATGAGAACTCGGGGCATCCCGATGAAGGGTACAGGATTCCCGCTAAGAACCCTGAGTCTGAGAGCCATACGAGTCACCAAAGACATACATTCAATAGGACCTATCATCTTGAAATTTGTCAACCACTGCAAAATCATAGCTTTAACGGGAGAGACCTTGATCTATTTAGCAGCTGCGTATAAAAGCATCAACTCATCGCTGCGCACGGGCCGAACATCCTCTCGCAGAAAGAGAGTAATGGCGAGCCACTTGTGCCACAAGCGGTGAGTGGGATGCACAATATCATTGCACCGAGGCACAAATTTGCCACTGTAAACAAGACCAGAGATGTATGCCCAGAAAGAGACTCAAACAAAACCTTCACAAGCCTTCTTCAAAGAAACAGCACAACGAGGACTAAAACCAAGGAGACGACTGAGTTCCTTCCAAGAAACACGATAATCGGTCCCAAAAAGATGAAACTCAATACCATCCGGAACCTTGGTAAGAGAGCAAAGAAACTGGATGGTGAGGGACCGAGGAGCCAAGCTGTGTAACTGGCACAAACTCCTCCCAACCAAGAGCATACAAAATGGAAGCGAACTCGAGGTTCATACCTGTTTTCTCCATGAGAGCCGGGTCGAAGTCCCGGGTGTGGGCGAAGACTCGGTCCTTCAGGAGAGCATAGGCCTGTTCCTCTCGAGCACCCCGCAAGCTTGGGTAGGGGGTGGCGTCGACGACCTCCTCCGTTGCTTGTGGCTCGGCTTGCTCTTCTTGCTCTTCTTCATAATCCATCATTGATGGGCTCGGCGTCAGCTCGGCGGGGACGGATGAACTCGCGCTTGCCCGCGAACGGGAGCGTGTTACCTTCCGGATAGTGTTCGCCACCCAATTCATGCTAGCACCCAACAAAGGGACAACAAGAGCAACTCGGTGATGGATTAGTGAAATCGAATGCACCTCTTACCGAGCTTGCTCCACCAATTAGCAATACTTTCAGCAACACAATAGAGAGAACACTTGATGATCCAAACTTGAGCAAGAAATCCAAGAAAACCAAGAGAGCAAGGAGTAGAGAGGGGAGTGTGAGTGAAAAGAGTTGAATGGGTGAAGAACACCCCCTCCCCCCTGCTATTTATAGGCAAATGCGCCTTGCATCCAGACATGGCCGTTGGGCAATGGCTAGGAGCCGTTGGAGCAAGGTGGGGCCCAGCAGTCGTTGGGCTGCTTCGGCCGAACCTGGGGTCGGCCGACCCCAGGCTGGGCCCACCTGCCCCCTGCCCTGGCCAGTGGCTCCCCAACGGCTAGCTGTGGGCCTGCCTGAGTGCCTTGGCCCAAATTCCCCCGAAATATTTTTCAAATGACTTTTCTACAATTTTCAAACTCAGAAATTATTTTCAAAAATTTTATTCGAAAGGGAAAAAGGGCTAGATAAATCTAGCATGCAGATGGAAGCTTTGGGAAAAATAAAATATGCAATTTTGGAAATCAAATAAAATTTTGGAATGGGAATATGAGATAAATACCAGCTTTAACCTTTTTGGTAGAAAGGACTCATCATTTTTAGTCCGACGAGTTGGACTCTTCTCATCGGTTAATTCCACTCGGCACCCCACTCCTGAGAAGTAGAGGGTGATGCCTTCTCAATCTTCCGCCATTCCTTATGGATTTTCTTTTGCTTCTTTGATGGAGATTTCTTCTTTGGAGGTGAAGGCTCCGTCCTTCCCCCAAGCTGGTCAACACTATCTTGCACAAAATAGCATTGCTCTTCTTTGTCTTGAAACTTGAACTTCAAGTTCCTCTTCCCAATGCAGAAAAGGATTACTCCGGCCCCCACATTGATTCTGGCTCGGACATCACTAAGAAATGGTTGCCAAAGTGAGCGGCATTCCTCCCTCATCATCCATATCAAGGACCACGAAATCCGCGAAGACATAAGAGTTCTTGACCTTGACTAATAAGCTCTCAACAATTCCTTCTGGATATTGTATCATTGAATCGGCGAGTTGGATAGTCTGTGCTGTTGGAGGGAGAGCTGGATATCCTAGTTGCTCGAACATGGCCTTTGACATGAGATTAGCACTTGCACCAAGGTCACAAAGGGCATGCTTGATCGTCTTGTAATAAATGGTGCATGTGATAGCTTGATAGCCAAGATCTTTCTTGTGCACAACTGATGATTCTTCCCATGGATCTAGAATTTATTGTATGGGCTTTCCTGCATAGTTAGGAGCATATGCCCTCCTAGGTGGCTTACCCCACCTAGTCGACACTAGACTAACATTTTCACAAGAGGATACGGGTTGCCCCGGGATCCTCCCGTTATCTGCAGACGGAACCAGTTGGCTCTTCTGAGTTTCTAACATTTTGTTAAAACTCAGTTGGTTCTTCTGAGCAGAAGAAAAACTATCAAGCTTAACGTTGAGACTTTCCAAGGTTTTATCAAGGGCAGCTAGCTTTTTGTTAACACCTTCATCAATCTTAGCTTGCCCGAAAACAAGATCTCTCAAGGAGGGTTGGTTTGGATTGTAAGAGTTACCTTAGTTACCTCCTTGATAATAAGGGTGTTGTTTATTCCACGTTTGGCCTCCTTGTTGAGGTGGACGATAACCGTTGTTGTTGTCGTTCATGTACATCACTTCCTCCAGAGTTTCAGGATAGTAATTTCCTGTGTGCCTAGTGTTGCCACAGACATCACAAGTCATATGAGAATCCATATGCAGAGTAGTGGTGGCCATGGCAGCCTTCTCGCTGGTGTAGTTATCCAATCTCTTCATAAGAAGATCCAGCTTGGCAGTAATCATGTCTGCTTCCTTAATAGTATGAGTACCTCTCAGACATGGTTGGAGTCTTTCATCAGTCCACCCTTGGTTGGATACCATCTTCTTAATGAGTAATTTAGCATTATCAACAGTGAGTGAGAAGAATGCTCCCTGAGTAGCAGCATCAATATGGCCTCGGGCTGTCGGAGTCAACCCATTATAAAAGCTCTAAAGAATAATCCAATCCTCCATCCCATGGTGAGGACAGGCCAGGACGTACTCCTGGAGCCTTTCCCAAGCCTCTGGAATAGATTCACATGCTGCTTGCTGAAAACCAGAAATTCTTCCACGAAGAGCATTGGTTTTACCCAATTGGAAGAACTTCTTGAGGAATGTCTCTGAGCACTTATCCCGAGTATTAATGGCATCGCGATTCACATAGAACCATTGCTTAGCTTTCCCCAGGAGAGAAAATGGAAACAGTCAGAGATGAACAACATCCATATTCGCACCCCTCATGATGAAAGTGCTGCATAGCTCTAGGAATTGCTGTAGATGGGCATTGGCATCCTCATTTGCCTTGCCACAGAATGGGCTAGCCTGTACCATCGTGATTAGACCCATCTTGATCTCAAAATTTTCATTCCCCATTGCCACCTCAGGGCCTTGCAGCACGTAGTCAGCAGAAGGAGCTGAGTACTCACGAAGCGTCTTCTGTGCCATAGCGTTTGACGTTGATGGTACAAAGGAAGCTGGATCGCCTTCCGGATGAGTACGACAAGGTGAGTCAAAATGAATTCGAGCTTTCCTCACTAGTGACTCGAGATCTTCAGTAAAATTCTCCGGTAAGTCGAAACCAGTCATACACTACCTGTCTTCATCATCCAAAGATAAAAGAAGATAATCAAGGTTAGCATGCATTGAGAGTTGTCCTATCCTACTCATGGTTTATAAACAGATACAAAGCATAGTCATGATAATCATGTGCCTTCCCCGGTAACGGCGCCAGAAATGCTTGTTGGCATTTCTTAGCGTTGATCACATAAGAACAGATTTGAAATCCATCCTTAGCGTCAGCGCTAGAAATGCTTGTTGGCATTTCTTAACGTCACCACTAACGATGCCGAGTTAGCGTGAACATCAAGACTTGCCAAAGGTAAATCTAAACGATCATGAACGAATCCGCAAGCGCACAGATAAACCATTGTAGCATTTCCCCAAGGAAGGAGAATATTCTAAGGGTATCGTATCTGTGGAAGGCAATGGCGGATATCATAGAGTTATGCTTTTGCACTGACTGTAAACCAAGAGATAGATATAGAAAACAACAACTCAATGGCAGGGGTGAGATAAAAGATATGATAGGGTAGTGCGACAGAAACTCAGATCTACCTCTACTCTAGTACTCTACGGCATAGGGGGAACATACGAGTTAGCTCTAGGTTCTAATGTACTAAACATACAAAGCTAGAAGATACAGGAGATAGGCATAAAACATTACATGAGAGGGTAAGGTTTAGCACCCAAGTACAAATGGGGAGATAGCCCACGACGACAAGCACTCAGCGAAACTATACTTTAGACTCCTACAGCAATACCCCAGCGCAGAGGGTTCCAAAGGGTCCAACAGCTGTCACCACTACGGCCTACGGCAATCGTTACAGTGGGTATGCTCATAACTAATGTAGCCACACAACCCAGGCACAATGCCTGCGTTGCTGCTAGACTTCACCCGGCCCGGGCTATTGTGACCCAGTGTGAGAGCCACCAGAAGACTGGTCAACTTAGACCGAGTACCGTAGCTTGAACACAAACCTCATGCAACACTATCATGCCATGTAACAAGAGCAACTAAGGCTAGACAGACAAACGGATACGAACTCTCTTATGTCTAGTCAACAAGATCAAAGGGTCATGTTCGTGAAGAACACGATCCTCTAACTTATGAACAAACACATAAGGAATGAGTTTATCATCCTTCAAGTGGATCAAAAGGTAGTTTTCATGAAGAACACAAGCCTCTAAATGATGAACAAGAGATGAACTCAAGAACATATCAAGCATATGATCTACCATGACTCTATATGAAATAGCGGAATAATTGAAGTAGATCAAAGTCATACAATGAAATAAAGATAAAAGAGAACTCATACCTAGACTCCAAAGTAGACTTGGAACCCGAATAAGAGCTACTCTAGCCTAGCCCTAGCATTGGAGACTAAAAGTGAGAGGAGAATGAGAGAGTGGTGTGTGAGAAATGGGAGCCCTCCTCTTCTATTTATAGGCAAGGAGGAGGCTTGCCTCGGGCAACAAATGACCTCAAAACACCCGGGAGTGAAGTAAGGGACCAATGAGCGAGTGCCACATGTATGGACGAGATGTGGGGACACTAGGTCTGTTCGGCCGATCCTATGATCGGCTGGCCCCTAGGCCCCCACTCGGGGTGGTTTTCCTCTGGGTGGCTGCCCTGTGGGCCCTCTAATCTATCCCCAATGCATGGCTTGTTTTGGTATCCGAGATGGGCCCCTTGATCCATGTGAAGTCCATGTGTCTGTCTCTGATTCGTCGGTGAGTGCCTCTCTTGGATCAGTGACGTGGATTGCCATGTGTTTCCTCGGTGGCAGCCACCTCCTCAGCTGAGTTGGCATGGTTTCTCCCATAGAAGGTGGTTTCCATCTCTTTTAATGCTTATTTCACCTACATACAAATAATCTCCAAGGACAAGTGGGACTACATTATTCAAACCAAAATGCAAGTAAATAATGCTCATGCCTCCATTTATGTGAGAATATTCATGGCTAAAAGTAGTACTTAACAGCCGTCAACAGATGCCAAATGGATCTTAGGTGGCAGCCATCTCCTCAGCTAAGGTGGCATGGACCACTCCATAGAAGGTGAGTTTCCATCTCTTTTCATGCTCATTTCACATATATTCAAATAATCTCCAACGACAAGTGGAACTACATCATTCATACCAAAATGCGAGTAATAAATGCATATGCCTCTATTTATGTGAGAATGTTGACAGCTAAAAGTAGTACTTAACAGCTGTCAACAGCCTCATGTACTAATCCTACTCACGTTCATGGGTGCCCACTCTTGAGTGCAGTCCAATTTGTAACCATTAACTCTGTAATGGTTCTAATAGCCTCCTGCTGTTAACATATTAATGAAGTGTTTGTTGTCAAAAAAAGCTTTTGCTTTTTTTAAATGAAAATGATCTAATTTCATTAAAATGTAACCTTTTTTATAATTGAGATCTCAAAATAAAATAAATTACATTAAAGCACGCCATTAGGTCTTTACCCTTCGTCTTTGTTGACGGTTGTTAAGTACCACTTTTAGCCATCAATATTCTGACATAATTGGATGCATATGCATTTATTACACACATTTTGTTAAGAATAATGTAGTTCCATTTGTCCTTGGAGATTATTTGAATGTAGGCGAAATAAGCATGAAAGGAGATGGAAACTCACCTTCTATGAAGTGACCTATGCCACCTCAGCTGAGGAGATGGCTGCCACATGGATTCTAGGTGGCAACCATGTCACTGATCCAGGTGAAGCACTCGTCAACACATGGATCCAAGGGCTCAACAGGAACTCAATCTACCAAGAATCTTGCCATGCACGGAGGATGGATCATGGGACCCACCTGCCAGCCACTGTGAGAAAGCACAGCAGGACATGTGGCACAGGAGGATCGGCCGAACCGATCTTGTGTCCATTCATCCTGGCATTCCACGTGCTGGTCCATGATTGGTCACTTGCTGCATCCCGGGATGTTTTGGTGACATTTGGTGCCTGAGGACACCATGGCCCTTGCCGATAAGTAGAAGGGGAGGGGCTCCCATTTCTCACACCCACACTTGACTCTCCTCTCTCACTTTTAGTTTCCAAGGCTAGGGTGTAGGCTAGAGTAGCTCTTATTCAGGGTCCAAGTCTACTTTGGGATCTAGGTATGAGTTCTCTTGTATCCTTATTTCTTTGTATGACTTTGATCTACTTCAGTTATTCAACTATTTCATATAAAGTTATGGTAGTTCATATGATTGATATGTTCTTGAGTTCTTCGTTCGTTCATCATTTAGAGGCTCGTGTTCATCATGAACACTACCCTTCGATCCACTTGAAGGATGATTTACTCATACCTTTTGTGTTTGTTCTTAAGTTCGAGGCTCGTCTTCTTCACGAACACAAACCTTTGATCTTATTGATTAGACATAAGAGAGCTTGTATCTGTTTGTATGCCTAGCCCTGTTTGATCAAGTTAGATTGCATTGTTCTTTTTCATGAGGTTTGTGTTTATGCTATGGTACTCGGTCTAAGTCGGCCAGTGTTCTGGTGGCTTCATCCTAGGTCACAATAGCTCGGGCCGGGTGGAGTTCAGTAGCAATGCAGGCATGGTGCCTGGGTTGTGTAGCTGTGTTACTTTTGAGTTTGCCCCCGGCAACGATTGAGGTAGGCCGTGGTAGTGATAGCCGTTGGACCCTTTGTAACCCTTCGTGCTGGGGTATTGCTGTAGAAGGCTAAAGGATAGATTTTCGCTTGTATGCGTAGCATCACGGTGCTATCTCCTCGGTTGTACCTGGGTGCTGAACCTTCATTCATTAAATGCTTTGTGCATCTTTCTCGTATCATCTAACTCTTGTATGCTTAGCACATTAGAACCTAGAGCTAACTTCGTACAGTCCTCCTTATGCCGTAGTGTTCTTTAGTTGGAGATGAATCAATGTGTGTGTCACACTACCCTATCTTATCATTTATCTTACCCCTGTATTTGACTTGTTGTCTCTTTCTCTATCTCTTGGTTTATATTCAATGCAATAGCATAAGTCTTGATATCCGTCATTGCTTTCCATAGTTTCGGTACCCTTGGAATAATCTCTTCCCTAGGGAAATGCTACGATGGTATACCTATGCACTTGGGGATTCGTTCATGATCGTTGGAATACCTCTGGTCAGTCTTGACGCTTGCTCTAACTCGACGTTATTAGCAGTGATGTTAAGAAATGCCAATAAGCATTTCTAGCATTACCACTGGGGATGGATCCTAAATCTGTTCTTAAGATGGTTGCGTTAAGAAATGTCAACAAGCATTTTTGGCACCACTGCCGAGGAAGGCACTAGATTATCATGACTATGCTTTACATCTATTTATAAAACATAAGTAGGTAGATCAACTCTCAATGCAGGCTAACCTGATCGCCTTCTTTGTCTTTAGATGATGAAGACAGGTAGTGTATGACTGGTTTCGACTTACCGCCAAATTTCATAGAAGACCCAGAGTCACTAGTGAGGAAAGCTCGATCTCATTTCAACTCTCCTCGTCGTACTCGTTCGGGAGTCGAACCAGCTTCCTTAGTGCCATCCGTATCAAACACTATGGCCCAGAAGACACTTCATGGGTACTCAGCTCCTTCAGCTGGCCAGGTGCTGCAAGGCCCAGAGGTGGTACTTGGGACTGAACACATTGAAATCAAGACGGGTTTAATCACGATAGTACAGGCTAGCCCATTCTGTGGCAAGCCTAATGAGGATGCTAATGACCATCTTCAGCAGTTCCTAGAGCTATGCAGCACTTTCATCATGAGGGTTGCAAATGTGGATGCAGGTCGTCTTCGATTGTTCCCATTCTCTCTCTTGGGGAAAACAAAGCAATGGTTCCATGCGAATTGTGAAGCTATCAATACGTGGGACAAATGTTCAGAAGCATTCCTCAAGAAGTTCTTTCCGTTGGGAAAAACCAATGCCCTCCGAGGGAGAATTTCTAGTTTCCAACAAGCAGCAAATGAATCTATTCCAGAGGCTTGGGAAAGACTTCAGGAGTACATCCTGGCCTATCCTCACCATGGGATGGAGGATTAGCTTATTCTTCAAAGTTTCTACAATGGGCTGACTCCGACAGCCCGTGGCCATATTGATGCTGCTGCTCAAGGAGCCTTTTTCTCACTTACTATTGATAATGCAAAATTACTTATTGAGAAGTTGGTTTCCAACCAAGGGTGGAGTGATGAACGACTTCAACCACGTCAAAGGTGTACTCATACTGTCAAGGAAGCATATATGCTTAACGACAAGATGGACCTTCTTATGAAAAGATTGGATGACTATACCAGCGAGAAGGCTGCCATGGCCACCACAACTCTGCCTATGGATTATCATCTGACTTGTGAGCTCTGTGGTAACATTGGGAATTCAGGGAATCACTATGCTGAAACTCAGGAGAATGTGATGTACATGAACGGCAATAACAATGGTTATCATCCTTAAGGAGGCCAAACGTGGAATCAACAACACCCTTACTACCAAGGAGGTAACCAAGGTAATTCTTCTAACCAACCCTACTTGAGAGATCTTGTTTTCAGGTAGGCTAAGATTAATGAAGGTGTTACTAAAAAGTTAGCAGCCCTTGATAAATCTTTGGAGAACCTCAACATTAAGCTTGATAGTTTTTCTTCTACTCAAAAGATTTAGCTGAGTTTTAACAAGATGATAGAAACTCAAATTGCTCAGTTGGCTACTCTTGTTCCTTGAAAATGCAAATGCAGTGACTACGAGGGGAGGAAAATCCACTTGAGACATGCCTTATCCTAACCATGTAGGAATAGACAAGAAGAGCACAAGAGAAGTTGAGGACTTCAATGTCAGTTCATCCGACACGGAAGAAGCCCCACAGGTTAGGAAGGTGCCACCCAAGGAGAAGGCGCCCGAAGGGACAACGACACGACCAGAGTTTGTAGAAACCAATATAATGTTGTTCCCCAGAGGAACATGAAGGCGACAGTGGATAAACAATTCAACCGCTTCATGGACATGATCCAGAAGGTCTATATCAACGTTCCCTTGCTTAAGGCAATACGTGTACCCATGTACGTGCGTTATCTCAAGGATATCCTCACTAACAAGCGAGCTCTACCTATGATGGAGGTGGTACGGCTCACTGAGGAGTGTAGCACAGCTATACTCAATCACCTTCCTGAGAAGAAGAAAGATCCGGGGTGTCCCACAATCACTTGCATGATTGGGACACAACATTTCGACCATGCTCTATGCGACCTCGGGGCTAGCGTCAACGTCATGCCCAAGGTAGTCTTTGATCGACTTAATTATATGGATTTGTCCTGAACCACTTTGCAGTTGTAGCTAGTCGATTCATCAGTTCGGTACCCCGCGGGGATAGCCGAGGACATTCTAGTGAAGGTCCGAGACTGCTTCATCCTCGTTGACTTCGTGGTACTTGACATGGAAATCGACAAGGATGTGCCGCTCATCCTTGGGCAACAATTTCTAGGTACGGCTAATGCACAAATTGATGTTGGCACCAGAGTGTTCCGTCTCCGCATGAATGGCAAGGAGGAGAAGTTCGAATTCCGTCCAAGAAAGGAACAATGTTCAATGATCAAGGATTCGTAGACTCCCAACACTTCAACTCGAGAGGTCGGAACAATACGACAAGAAGTGGACAACCTCATCGCATTCATGAAGAACTTTTGGAAGAAAGAACAACAGCGTATGAGTGCAGGACAAAGAAAGTATTGGAAATCACAGTCTCCGTCCAAAGAACCACCTTCTGTACCCCAGAAATAGCAGACTATCAAGAAGGTGTGGAGAAGGGTGGATAGGAAGTCGGTTCCTCCTTCACTAAGAATGGCTACCTTATTACCAATGTAAGTAAAGTGAAGAACAGTCTAGCTCTAAGGACATAAAATAGTGAGCCATGCGCCGACAGGTAGTTTCAGTAAGTTACCTTTACTTTTCGTTTCAATAAAATTCTGATCCTTAAAGCAGTAAGCTACCTTTAGCTCTATGGCCTCTACATTGTTGGAGCAAGCCCTAGGGAGATGTCCATCCAGACACTCCTCGAGTTTGTACCATGGTACTAACCTGTAGCTAAGATGGTCCGCCTACTTCGTCCTTCAGACGACACTCTTCAGCCCCTGCCTGGGATGCTTATCTCGCGCAACAACTTGGCAAGCTCACCGTTCAGGTCACCGGAGTAGAGGAGTCACTGCACACGCACATCCAGTCCACTTAGGATTGGCAGCGACTGGCTAGCGAGAGGATCCACAACATCCAGCAAACGTAGCAGTGATAGATAGAGGAGAAGAGGGATTACTACGCGAGCCAGGGGTTTTACTACCAGCCACCGTAGTGAGCCTGAAGCTAGCATGGGGGAGGACCCCCATTCTGAGGTAACTTGTATCTTTACTTGTTTTCAGAATCTCTTATGATAAAACCCATAAAATATGCAACATTAAAAAGACCAAAAATAATTATTTGCTTTCATAATCAGGTTTGTTTAGTTTGCTTTCGTATGCGCGGTAATAATGTTTTGTCTCCATGGTTGAAATAATGAATAGTTGCTCTGTTTATTATGTCTTGCTTACAGTTTAGTATCCTACCTAAGTTTTGAGTTTGTTGGCTTGCATGACCAAACCTTAGTTTGAAACTTGTGGGGTAGCAAAAAGCATGATCCGTGTCTAGGTTGTGAGATATGGTATGGTAGAATAGAGTGCTATGATCTGGTACCAAGTGATGCTTGATTTCCGGATTTTTCCTTTTCAAAAGTCTAAACATAATGAGATCTTCAATGATGAGAATTTCCTATGCAATTCCATATTATTACCGACCATTAGTTAGAAACTCATCATGCTCCCATGACCAAGATCACATACACGGTCATTCTAAACTTCTACACTGGAAGTTAGCATTCATCATTCCATCCACCATTGCATTCTTTCATCAAATAAAGCACCACGCAATATTGTACCATTTCATCCCTCTCCAAATATCTCCAAAAGAGACAAGGGGAATAGCTGAACAAAAAGAGAGAAGCATGCTCAAAAGCATGGCAAAAAGAAAAAAAGAGAAAGCTAGCCCAAGTCTCGGAAATTTCAAGAGGAGAGAGGGATTGAAATTCTGCAAAAGGAGTTCCACCATATAGATGGTAATAACTAGTAGCTACTCCAGGGCTAGTGTCCGCCTTACCATCACCCCTATTTCATATAAAATATGGCAATATCTAGCACCCATTCCGGGCCTAGTATACACCTTGCCATACTTCCCATCATCATAAACACACATGCACATCTTGATCAGGTTGTATGACTTGTTTCTTCCAAGGATCCGGTTTTTGACTTAGCAACATATGAGAGACAATTATGCCACATTTCTTCCCTACCTACAGCTCCACATAAGCCTATTAGGAGTAGGTGGCGAAGAAAGGCAATGCAATGCCATGTTGTGGAACCATACACACTGAGCGGTCCGAGAGTATCATTCGAGGAACTCTGATTTTCTTTTGAAAAATGTGAAAAACTTGCGGATTGACTCCTGATCAAAGTATGAGTGATTAAGTAATCTCTATATCACCATTGCGTCTCTCAACCGCCTAAGGCAGGTGAAGCTACATGCCCCACATTGCCAAGCAAATGGTAAGATCATTGCCAACTGGTTCAACTCTTAGTAGAGTACTTTAGTGTATGCTTGCCATAAGTTAGGAATACAACATTGTACAACTCCTGATCAACCAACCTAAGTCCCTAATGACTTGCTTCGAGACGAGCAAGAGGTTAGCTTATGGGAGTTTGTTGATAGCTATTAAATACCACTTTTAGCCGTCAATATTCTCACATAATTGGAGGCATATGCATTTATTACATGCATTTTATTAAGAATAATGTAGTTCCACTTGTCTTTGGATATTATTTGAATGTAGGCGAAATAAGCATGAAAGGAGATGGAAACTCACCTTCTATGAAGTGATCCATGCCACCTAAGCTGAGGAGATGGTTGCCACATGGATTCTAGGTGGCAGCCATATCACTGATCCAGGTGAAGCACTTGTCAACAAATTAGAGAGCGACACATGGACATCACATGGATCCAAGGGCCCACCAGGAGCTCAAACCGCAAAGAATCTTTCCAAGCACAGAGGATGGATCAGGGGACCCACCTGCCAGCCATTGTGAGAAAGCACAGCAGGACACGTGGCACAGGAGGATCAGTCGATCCTAGGATTGTCCGAACCAACCTTGTGTCCGTTCATCCTGGCCTTCCACGTGATGCTCCATGATTGTTCACTTGCTGCATCCCGGAATGTTTTGGTGACATTTGGTTCCCGAGGACACCATGGCCCTTGCCTATAAATCGAAGGGGAGGGGCTCCCATTTCTCACACCTACACTTTACTCTCCTCTCTCACTTTTAGTTTTCAAGGCTAGGGAGTAGGCTAGAGTAGCTCTTATTGAGGTTCCAAGTCTACTTTGGGATCTAGGAATGAGTTTTCTTGTATCTTTATTTCTTTGTATGACTTTGATCTACTTCAGTTATTCAGCTATTTCATATAAAGTTATGGTAGTTCATATGATTGATATGTTCTTGAGTTCTTCGTTCGTTCATCATTTAGAGGGTCGTGTTCATCATGAACACTACCCTTTGATCCACTTGAAGGATGATTTACTCATACATTTTGTGTTTGTTCATAAGCTAGAGGCTCGTGTTCTTCACGAACACGACCCTTTGATCTTGTTGATTAGACATAAGAGAGATCATATCTATTTGTATGACTAGCCTTGTTTGATCTAGTTAGATTGCATTATTGTGTTGCATAAGGTTTGTGTTTATGCTACGATACTCGGTCTAAGTCGGCCAGTGTTTTGGTGGCTTCACCCTGGATCACAATAGCCCGGGCCGGGTGGAGTTCAGTAGCAATGCAGGCATGGTGCCTGGATTGTGTAGTTGCATTAGTTATAAGCTTGCCCCCCGTAATGATTGAGGTAGGCCGCGGTAGTGACAGCCGTCGAACCCTTCATAACCCTCCGCCCTGGGTTATTACTATTGGAGGCTAAAGGATAAATTTCCGCTTGTATGCGTAGCGTCGCGGTGCTATCTCCCCGTTTGTACCTAGGTGCTGAACCTTTGTTCATGCAATGCTTTGTGCATCTTTCTTGTATCATCTAACTCTTGTATGCTTAGCACATTAGAACCTAGAGCTAACTCCATACAGTCCTGCCTATGTGGTAGTGTTCTTTAGTAGGAGATGAATCAATGTGTGTGTCACACGACCCTATCTTATCATTTATCATACCCCTGTATTTGAGTTGTTATCTCTTTCTCTATCTTGTGGTTTATATTCAATGCAATAGCATAAGTTTTGATATCCGCCATTGCCTTCCATGGATTCGATACCCTTGGAATACTCTCTTCCCTAGGGAAATGCTACGATGGTATATCTATGCACTTGCGGATTCGTGCATGATCATTGGAATACCTCTGGCCAGTCTTGACGCTCGCTCTAACTTGATATCGTTAGCAGTGATGTTAAGAAACGCCAATAAGCATTTCTAGTGTTACCACTAGGGATGGATCCTAAATTCGTTCTTAAGATGGTTGCATTAAGAAATGTCAACAGTCTTCCTTGCAACCGACGTCGTCCACTCTTTCCCTTGATAAAGAATATGTCGTCTCCAAGAGAATGACACATCCCTTGGAGGAGATCCAGAACGAAATAGAAAGCTAGATCAACAAAACTATTGAGTTGCATACACCAACCAGTTCAACCCAAAAGCTTAACCTGATGAGGAA
This sequence comes from Cenchrus fungigraminus, assembly GCA_036936925.1. Taxonomy (NCBI): domain Eukaryota; kingdom Viridiplantae; phylum Streptophyta; class Magnoliopsida; order Poales; family Poaceae; genus Cenchrus; species Cenchrus fungigraminus. The sequence continues at coordinate 29,742,279 of CM072775.1, forward strand.
AGGTGGACAACTAACTTATACTCCAACACTCCCCTCACGTGCAGGCTCCTCCAGGCTGCATAAATGGATATTGGAGTAGGCTGTAATTATTTTAATTAACGTGCCCGCCAGGATTCGAACTCGAGACCTCTGGCTCGGATACCATATTGAGTTGCATACACCAACCAATTCAACCCGAAAAGATTAAGCTGAGGAGGAAAGGTGGACAATTCACTTATACTCCAACAAAAACAATCTAAGACCTAACCTAAGTATTGTGGTGGAGAAAAGTGAAGGACCGGATTGGGCGACCAGAGCGGGGGAGTGAATGGGAGCTGATAAAAATTCTTCTCGAGAGAGATGACTCCTCTAACGAGATGAACACGGCCTCAATCCCAAAATCACTTCCTTCACTCTATCCGCACATTTGCCAAGATCACATAGCCACTGAAGTGCTACTGATCCTAGGAGGAAACCTCACCTCCAAACAACTCAACTACGCACACACCACATTGGAAACCAACCGAGGGAAAACCTCTACTAGGAGCGGTCAGACCGCCTAGGCCTAGAGATTTCCCTCAACCACTAAACGAAGCTCACGACCTCGAATCGACCCAAGATTTTGCTTGGAGACTCCTCTGATCAAGGCAAACAAGATATCAAAGAAATCACCTAGAAAACCAAACTTTCCTCATGAAACCCTACAGGGCAGTCAGACCGCCTACCCCACACGGTCAGACCGCCTGCCCTCCAGAAACACAACCGCGGGTCAACTCTCAACTTTCCATCACCCGATCTCTCGATTCACCCCACGGATTGCAGCGAAACTTCGGGGATAGCTTGGTCACCTCATGGACGACCTCTCCGCCAAAGGATATCCACCGAAACACACCTAAACAAGAGGAATCACGAATCGGAGGGCTCTATGTCATGAACTCAAGGAACTCCAAAAACCACCCAAATCGAAGGTTTTCCCGAGGGATTGCTGGGGAAAAATCACCAAGATAAAGAGGCACAAAGACCTCATGTGTGACAACCAACAAGAATCCCACCAAGAAACCTAGGGGTGGGCATTCAGTTTAAACTGACATTTTGGTTCAGTTTATTCGGTGGAGTAAAATTTTGGTTTTCCAAAAACGAGAACCGATCGGTGTTTCACATAATCTAAAACCCACAATTTTGGTGTCGGTTTTCTTATTTCGGTGTTCGGTTTTCACCGATCTTTCGTTCCTTCCTCTATTCTCAATCCTCGATTCGTCACACTAAAGCAAACCAAGATAGCAAGATCACCGAGCGAATGAAAAAGCCAAGAAAAACATAGTCCGGTGCACGAGTAGGGTCGTTTGGCACCGCCACTCCACCGTCTGCCATCATCGATTTGGCGGGTTGCTGCTCATCAACACCCCCCGTTGTTTTGGATTCGCGGGGCTGCAGCTCGTCGCCTATCGTCCTGGTCTCCTGGACTTGCTGGATCCAGAAGCCTGAAGCCAGGAGGTCAGCCTCACAGCCATGGTGTCACCTCCGGAAGCGGGCACCCTCCGTCGTCCGCCCGTCCGGTACTCCGGTTAATGCGTTCACCATACAGCTTCTAGATAAGGTAGGCTAGCATGATGTCTCATGGATTTGTGGGTCGAGTTGGGCCTTTTGGCTTGCGGTCTGTGGGTGGGTGGGTGGTGGCCTGCTTGCTTGTGAATCGCACAGGGACCGAACATTAGTGAATAAAACTTCAGTTTCATCGGTACTTCGGCTTCGTGAACGCAGAGAACCGACACTAACACCGATGACCGAATGTTGATGGTTGATAGTCGTATCAAAGTTCGTTTGGACTTGCAAGCGGACAAATCCCCCGTCGTAGTCAAGGGACCCTTCTTCCCTTGAGTGGTGAACCCAAGGTATCGAATCTGTGGAACAATGTGTAATGCAAGCTCCAATCTAATAAGCGGAAAACACTTTGATCTTGAAAAGGGTTTTTGCATCTAATCTATGGAAGAACTATGAAAACACATCTAATCTACTTAACACCGGAGGTGGCAAGAGAAAGAGAGGGGAGGTAAAACCAATCTAGAGATTGGATTGGGTCTTATGTTGAAGTTCCAAAACCAAGAAGAATAAAGCAAACGAATCTCATTAAAAGCCTCTTTAAATCATGGCTTCCGTTCCAAGTATCAAAGGAACCTACCGTACACGTGATCAACATCCTGTCATGATGTCCCGCTTATTGTGTAGGTGAACCTAAGAGCACGTTCACGAGGAACATGTTGAAAACGCTCGGTAGGTCAGGTATGCACCTCTAGCCACCATGGCTACAAGAACATCCTATGCAATCTATCCGCAGAATAGATTGGAGAATAAGAAAACCCAAATGAAGACAAAGTCATAGAGAAAGCACTTGATTGCCAGAAATCATATTCAATCTTGCAAATTCAACAAGAAGAATAATACTTGGACAAGATCTCCACCGGGATCCTACCTTGATCTTGATCCTAGCTCTTACAACTCCGACGTGGTCTTCCATGCAAGGTTCCCATGTCGGCTAGGGAAACCCTAGTCAACCATCTCGACCCTCTCCTCTCCAGGATGGTGTCCCTCTCTTCTCTGTTGCTCGGCGACGGATGACGACTGGCTTGATAGTTGCAACTTTGCACGGGGACTATAAATAGCCCGAGGATCATCTAGGTCAAAGGGGGCGGCGAACCGACATGAAAACGGGCCCGGCCCAGGGTCTTTTCAGCCCGGTTCGCCCCCGATTTTCTTCCCGAAGCTTCTCGCGACTTCCTGAGTTTTTGCCGAGTTGCATGTGGGTCCTTGACGTCATTTTCCTCGTGGTTTAGATAAGGGTGCTTTGCGTATGAACTCCCACATCTTCCGTCTAGGTCCTCGATACTTCTCGGCTTCACACTTTTGTCCTTGGTTCATTTGGAGTCATGTTCATCTTGTATCTTGACTTGTCCCAGGGTCCATGATCTTCTCGTAAAACCCTTGATGAACTTTACCCAGAAGTCCTCATTTAGGCTCTTGATTCCTGTGTAAACAATAAACTCCAAAAACCATGCACGAGTGCAAACTTAACATATAATGGGGGTTAGGATCGTTAGTGTGAATATCAAATTAATACCAACATAGAAGGTAAACATGTGGCTAGGTTGACGGAAATCGACCGCCAACATCCCCCATGCTTAAACCTTGCTCGTCCTCGAGTAAGCCTTCAATGTATATCAGCGTTGCCCTTCGATGTTTGTACCCTACATTTGATCATACATGAGAAAACATAATGCTCTCTAGATTTATATTCATTAAAGTTCCATAATGTACTAACTTTTATCTTTATGGAGGGTAGATATCATTCAAGCTCTTTCCACAAGTACTTGATCATGCTCTCAAGTCTTTTAAATAAATCTCAGAAATTTTGAAAAATAAAGAATGAGATAAAGAGAAAAATTGCTTTACCAAGATAAAAAATAACCATCTTGCACTTTGCTCATGTATTCTCATCTCATCTTGTCTCTCAAGCCTACTTGTTCTACTCCTTTCCTCTCTCAAAGTAGATAGCGGAAGGCTTTATATGGAGGTATAGGAAAGTTTAGTCCTACCAAGATATTATAGTTGAGATGTTATCAAAACAAGACTAGCTTCTCATGGTCTTACCGAGACTCGTCAAAAAGGTCATTGGAAAAATAATGTTATCAAGGAGGGGGGAGAGATGAACACACACTTTTAGATAGGTGGACATGTGCAAATGGCAAAGAGTGATCCCGAGGCACAAACGAAGTCCTCGTTATCGGATTGCACATGGTTGGAAAGATGAGTATGGGTCTTGATCTTGAATCCTCTTGAAAACTCAAAAAGCACTAAACATAGCTAGAGAACCGGGGAGCTTTATTATATATTTATTTTTTTCTTTCTTCTGTCTTTCTTTTTCTCATCATACTTTTTCTTCTTTATCATTTTTTTCATCATTTTTTTTCTTTCATCATACTTTTTCTCTCTTTTTTTCTCTCTTTTTTTTATTTGCTCCCCTTGAACTCTAGACCATACTAGCACTTCCTTGGCAACCCCCCCCATGCTTAGACGTTTGCTCATCCTCGGGCAAAAGAGGTGATAAATATGCCAAGGTGGAAGTTGAAGCTCTCATATTTTCTTAGAGATACTCGAAAAATCTTCTAGGGATCCTGTTGGAATTCTCCCTTACTCACTTGAAGCACTTTTCTTGTAATCCTCCTTGAAATATTCATCGATACTCATATATTGGGTTGTGGTCAAGGAGGTGAACACAAAAAAGATATGTTTGGGTTTTGTGGTTGGATATCCGGCAAGGTTTGCGAAATTCCCAACGTAGAAACTCACAATGCACAGATAGAAGAGGCTAGCATAAAGAACGATACGCAAGAATGGAATGACCAGCTTCTTAGTCTCGGGCCAGAGAAATCAGGCCTTGAATTAATACACCCAAATATAAATCTTGTATTTACTAATGTTTTTCACTCAAGTAAATTTAGGTTTTGGATGGGTAGAGCAAAATGCAAGCGGTACTTGTGACAAGGTTAGCATAACTTTTTTTTTGAGAATAAAAAGGTTCTTCGATTCATTCAAAATTGAGAGCAACGAAAAAGAACTATGGGACTTGAGTTATCACAACCTCCACACAAGATTAGGCTAGCTTTTAATTAAATTTCAGATTCATATTAAAAGACTGCACTAGCTTAAACATGCATAAATCAAGCATAGGATCGAGCAAAGCGGCAACTTTCATCATATATCAACATGGCATCAACTTATTATCTTCACTAAAGGTGATAAACTTAGTGGCAAACTTTATTCATATTGATTTAAAGCAAGCACTACTACTAACACATATGCTGAAAATAAATAAAAATAGAAAATGCTACGCATATATAAACTTGCATAAAAGCTGAAAATAAAGAAAAGGAAAGAGGGAAAATCGAACCGAAGTTGAAGGCATCTTTATTATTTTTCTTCTTCCTCCTCCATTCTTCATCTTATGGTGGTTGATATTGATGATCTTGCTTGCGGCATGGTTGCGCCGGTCCTCTCGAAATTATTCCAGCGGTGATATGTGAAGGCGACAAATTTGATAGGCAATGTTTGCGATCCCTCCTTCCATTTGACTTGCATTGGTTTGGATGGGGTGCCATGAGAACTCCATTAGGCACCATGTATGGTGGAGGATGTGGTGGCGTGGCAGCCCTACTCCCCCGTGCTTGCATTGGCATACTTCCTCCACATGGTGGTGGAATCGGAATCCCTCCATGTGGTTGTTCATTATCTTGATGTGCAGCCTCTCCTTCGTCTTGGGCCGCAGGGGATGATCCCTCTCCCACAATTTTCCTTTTTAATCTTCTTTGCCGGTACAAGAAATCCTTCCTCTAACCAATTTTGTCTTCATTCAATCTCAACCTCATGTTGGGAAGAGGAACATTAATCTTTGTAAACTTGTACCTTCTCCTCTCATCTCCGCTAATGAATTTTCCTTGCTTCATGTACTCGATCTCAAAGAAATCCCGACAAGGAGAAATTTTGGGTTCCCTGTTATCTTCTCCCGAAATCATTCCCCAAAAATCCTTCTAACATATTTTCTTGGGCATCAACTTGCTCCGCGGCTTCCTTCTTGTAACCGAGTAGTTCTCCAATATATCCATAAGGAACTAGTTGCCCTTTAGCTTCAAGGCGGAATGAGAGGCATGACACCCCTTCATTAATGGCCGGTGCCAATGTATAAAAATTTCCAAGGCAAGCTCCTTGTGAGTAGTCACACCAACTCCATTAAAGAATTGCATCAATCCAAGGTTGCTCAAGATTTGATATCCGAGTAGAATCCTACACTTAGAGGGCATCATCGAAGTCAACATTTGGCACAATCCTCCTCTCAAGACGTACAAGCTTCTCCTCCTCCTCCTCCGTCTTCATGATGAATCCATTGGGATGCCTCGTAGTGTATGGTGGTGGAGTGGATGAATGATGACCTTCGATGATGATGAATGTGTCTTCTTTCCGAGGATGATGTTCATGGTTTCTCTGCTGCACAAAGTCACAAACAACTCCCCCGGGGGTTTCTTGCCGGTGGAAATACACACAAAGAAAGAATATGGAGGGCGGACTTTATTATTGTTAGGGTGAAGTGTGAGGTGCACAAGATAGGAGTGATGTTTGCCCAAAAGGGTTTATGAATACTTGAACATGCGACCACCTATCATGGTGAAGCTAAACCAATCTATTGAGGTGTGACATGATATGTTGACATGATCTACGAGAGCAACCCCGAAAGCAAGGTAGCTAACATTAATCATCAAAGCATCATCAACATGAACAATAGATTGAAAACAAAAGGATCGGCGATTACATGACAAGATCCTACAACCCCAAATTTTTTCTAGGTTGTTTCTGGAACTTATGGGCTATGAACTCAAGAACATGAATTAACAAATGGATAAAATACTTACCAGGCGAAGGGGGGCACCGGGGGCCATAAGTGTAGGCTAGGCCGGCCGGCCTAGGCCGATCGGCCTAGGGGGCCTCCTAGTCCTTTCGCCTCCAGTTTTCTTCGAGATGCTTCTGCTCCCTTCTTACCTTGTGTCCGCGTGACCCATGAGATTCCATTGCCCAAACGTTCACAACCACTCCTTTGCTTGCGTGATTTAGGGTTCCACCTCCATTGTTTTGCTTTGTGTCACTTCTTTGTTTCCTTGCTTTATGTGCTTCCACTAATTTCCTGCAAAACAAAGCCCTTGCTTCCCCCATGCTTGTCCTTTGCATGTGCCCAGGATGCCAAATGATGGATGCTTTCCCATGATGCATCATGGGGCACTATATGTTAATCAAGCTCAAAAACCTCCCCTTAATCATATTTAGATGCTAATTACTCCTCTAATTTTGAAAATTTCAAAATTAACTCAGCGCTAGCGTTGAGTCCAAATATATCATTAGAGGAGATTTTAGGCATTCGAAACAATTGTAAAATTTATTTTTGTTGCACCGGGATCGATTGCTTTCATTAATTGATAGCAAGCTCCTCCGACTTGACCGTGGGGGCATAGGTTTAGGTTCTAATTTTGGCCAAACATGACAGAGAGAGATTTTGAATAAAAATAAATTCAATGGGGCTTAGAAAAATTCTAATTCTAGAGAAACCGGTAGATGTCAAGTTGAATGAAACCAAAAATCAAGTTTCCTAGGTTCACGCGAGTCCGACCATGCGTCAATGATTAAAAACCATTAAGGAACATGACGAGGCTCTGCTCATGTGTTTTTAACATGTAAAACTACCCACCCTTAACATCATGGAGAGGATGAAAGGCTTGGATAGGATCTGAATTTTTGGTTCTAGTTTCTCGAAAAGAGGCAAGTAAATCATGGGATGGCTCATGTCATTGGTTTAAGATCGAAAAATCCAAATAAAACAACTGAGCAAATAAAAGGTTCTCCGAAACTTGTTCAACCACTTAAGAGTTAATAAAATGTTTTGCGTAGCAAATTCTAAGACTCACTTACTTGAAATTGGGAAATCTTTCGGGTTGCCCTCCCGGTAGCTTTGTTCTTGATCGGGTTGTCCTCCCGGTAGCTTATTCTTGACTCGACGAACGGGTTGCCTCCCGCAAAGAGCTTCATTTATAGTCTATAGCTAGACTTCTTCTCTTCTTCACTTTGGATCAATGCTCTTTGTGGGTGTTGCAATCTTGGGGACCCCACTTCTACACCATCCTTGGCTTTGGTGTAGGTTTATTCTTCGGCTTAGTCATCTTTTTGGTCTTCACAGGCGGGCGTTGATTCTTGGTCTTGACGGATGCAACAACTTTTGTGTCTTCTTCGCTTCATTCTCCTTTGGCTCCTCCCTTCCGATGCAATGATGAGGTAGAATGTATTTTATATTGACCACATTACAAACCTTGAATCGTGGTTAACTTGAATGCACTCCTCTCGCCATCACTTGATCTCCCCATTGCTGACGTCGATTGTTGCTCCGACGGTCTTGAGGAATGATCTCCCTAGGATGAGTGGCGGATGAGGTTGATCTCCTTTTGATCTTGTAGGTGGAGTTTCTCTTGGAGATTCCGACGATGTCCGGCCTCCGCTTTCAGATCTTCGTGTTGCACGTCACCTTTACCTCCAAAATTTTTCTAGACCATCCACAAAAAATATGCTTTTTTGGTTGGAGATGTAGCCGTCCACCTCCCATTTGGGTTAGCCAAGTATATACAAAAACTAAAAGAAAACTAGGCTTTAGCAAAACCCTAGATTAGATTGATTTTTTTATTGAGGATGATCAAAATGAAGAGATGCAAAAGAAAATCGAGAGAAAAACTAAAAATATTTACAAGTGCAATACTAGATTGAATCTTGATTACTTGTTCCCTGGCAACGACACCAAAAAAAGGGGCTTGTTGACGGTTGATAGTCGTATAAAAGTTTCTTTGGACTTGCAAGCAGACAACTCTCTCGTTGTAGTCAAGGGACCCTTCTTCCCGTGAGTGGTGAACCCAAGGTATCGAATCCGTGGAACAATGTGTAATGCAAGATCCAATCTAATAAGCGGAAAACACTTTGATCTTGAAAAGGGTTTTTGCATCTAATGTATGGAAGAACCATGAAAACACATCTAATCTACTTAACACCGGAGGTGGCAAGAGAAAGAGAGGGAAGGTAAAACCAATCTAGAGATTGGATCGGGTCTTATGTTGAAGTTTCAAAACCAAGAAGAATAAAGCAAACGAATCTCATTAAAAGCCTCCTTAAATCATGGCTTCCATTCCAACTCTCAAAGGCACCTACCGTACACGTGATCAACATCCTGTCACGATGTCCCGCTTATTGCGTAGGTGAACCTAAGAGCACGTTCACGAGGAACGTGTTGAAAACGCTCGGTAGGTCAGGTATGCACCTCTAGCCATCATGGCTACAAGAACATCCTATGCAATCTATCCGCAGAATAGATTGGAGAATAAGAAAACCCAAACGAAGACAAAGTTGTAGAGAAAGCACTTGATCACCAGAAATCGGATTCAATCTTGCAAATTCAACATGAAGTATAATACATGGACAAGATCACCACCGGGATCCTACCTTGATCTTGATCCTAGCTCTTAGAACTCCGACGTGGTCTTCCATGCAAGGTTCCCACGTCGGCTAGGGAAAACCTAGTCAACCATCTCGACCCTCTCCTCTCTGGGATGGTGTCCTCTCTTTTCTGCTCCTCGGCGACGGATGACGAATGGCTTGATAGTTGCAAATTCGCACGGGGACTATAAATAGCCCGAGGAGCAATGGGCCAGGCCCAGGGTGTTTTCAGCCCGGTTCGCCCCCGGTTTTCTTCCCGAAGCTTCTCGCGACTTCCTGAGTTTTTGCCGAGTTGCATGTGGGTCCTTGATGTCATTCTCCTCGCGGTTTAGATATGGGTGCTTTGCGTATGAACTCCCGCATCTTCCGTCTAGGTCCTGGACACTTCTCGGCTTCACTCTTTAGTCCTTGTTTCATTTGGAGTCATGTTCATCTTGTATCTTGACTTGTCCTGGGGTCCATGATCTTCTCGTAAAACCCTTGATGAACTTTAACCGAAAGTCCTCATTTAGGCTCTTGATTCCTGTGTAAACAATAAACTCCAAAAACGATGCGCAAGTGCGAACTTAACATATAATGGGGGTTAGGATCGTTAGTGTGAATGTCAAATTAATACCAACATAGAAGGTAAACATGTGGCTAGGTTGACGGAAATCGATCGCCAACACCGAACTAGGCAAAACGTAAAACTGACACCGAAACCAAAAACCGAAAAACTGACATTTCGGTTCGGTTTCAGCTCGGTTTGGTTCGATGATCGGTTTTCGGTAAAAAAATGCCCACTCCTTAAGAAACCCCTCAAACAAGCCACCACGAAAATCCCCAAAAATAGGTCCGAAAATCACCAAAAGGGAAAACTCCGGGAGACAAAGAGAGACAAGATGAACCACGCTGAAGCTTCTATACGTGCCATGAAAGGTTCATACAAGGTCTAGCAAGCCGCCCGAATATCCATCCCTCTCTCAAGATGACTCATGAAGCTCTCAAGCTAGCCTAGGGAAAACTAAAGAGGAAGAGGAAATGAACTAGGATTCCAAGACTTGTCTACCATCTCCCCTCAAGTGAGTTTATATGGAGGACGCCGAATGACCAAACTACACCAACTTACTTAACTTAAGATACTGTCGGGGACGGTCATTCGGGGTCCCCTAACTAAGGGGATAACCACCCTCGTTAAACGCAATCCGCCCAAGGACCGTTCCTCGAGCCCCGGTCACGGGACATCACGGGCCCATGGCCTGCTACGGCCCGGCAGCAGCCGCACCGAGAAGGCCCGCTTGACCGCCTCGTTCGAGGGCTCCGGATCCTCGAGCAGATTTTCGTCTGGCTTGAGGGCTCCGGTCCCTCGAGCGAATTTTCGCCTCGCTCGAGGGCCCTGGTCCCTCGAGCAGGTTGCCGCCCCGCTCGGGGGCTCCGGTCCCTCGAGCAGGTTCCCGCCTGTGAGACCAAAGCAAACGTGTGGCTTAAGCTTACAAGTGGGCTCAAGGATGCTTACAAGTGGTTTCAAGGATATGAGACCAAAGGGGGAGAATGTGAACATGAAGATCAAAAAGGGGGAAGTTTGATCTAGGGGGAGTTTGGATGCTTACCATCATCCAAACTCCCCCTAGATCAAACTTCCCCCTTTTTGATCTTCATGTTCACATTCTCCCCCTTTGGTCTCATATCCTTGAAACCACTTGTAAGCATCCTTGAGCCCACTTGTAAGCTTAAGCCACACGTTTGCTTTGGTCTCACATTCTCCCCCTTTGGAATAAAATCTCCAAAAAGTCCAAAGCAAATAGGTCCAAGGAAACTAGCAAGATCTAGCAACCATAGCTCAAAGGAGAGATGTTAAATGCAAGGGAGAAAGCCGCATGAACCATGATCCATATGTATGATATCGATGAAGATACCACATGTGAGAATAACTAAGGTGGATCACATGCTCATGAGACTAGCATGATACAAACTAAGCTCCTCCTAAGTGTGTGCATAAAAAGAATACCACTTGCAAGACAAGGGTAGTGAGAGACAAGTGCACAACTACAAACTTGTAAAACAAGGAAGCTTAGAGCATATCATGCAAAGAGGTAGCTTAAAGGACAAGAGATAAGACAAATGGGTTCTTGTTACATTACCACTTGTAGATATCACTTGTAGTCTTTTGATCATTGCATACCTCCAGGGGATTGATCCTCTCTACCTTGTTGGCACCACATTGAGATGAGCCACTTGGAAATGATATCACTAGGTGACACCACTTGAAAGAAGCTTGCATAGAAGACACTTGGGGTACCACAAGGATTAGGAATGTATGAGTACATTGCCTTTGAACTTATATAGAGACATAAGCTCGCAAGGACATGACTCAATAGCATAAAGCTCATATTGCTATATTCACTCTATTAGAGATGTTAGATCACATTGAGAGTGAAATAGCATTCTCTTAGAATGAAACACCGCACCGGAACGCGTCGCTAAGGGACTACATAAGATAAGCTTGAAACAATGTTAGTCCCATAACCAAACCATAGGATGAGCTCCCCCTAAATGTGTGCATTTAGTGTTTGAATCACCAACCAAATGTATGCACATTGTTTATGACAACAACGGGAAGCTTACCCTATAGCTTGCTCATGATGCAAAGAGATATATATGAATACATGCACCATGAAAGAACAAGTGTAGTTTTCCTACACACTAATCAAACCATGTAGATTGCTCATGGGTTAGCACATGACACAAGCAACCTACCATATGTAAACATTGCAACAAATGCAACCTAAACAAGGCAATGGAGCTACAATGATGCAAGAGATAGGTACTAGTTTCCATTACCTCAACCGGGGAACTTGGGCAACACATGTCCAATTTGCAAGCTTGGCTTATAGGCTTGAACCTTCTCATCTTGATTGTACCAAGCCTCCCAAGTCCCCACTCACAAGGCCTTCAAGTGGCCTTTGGAACCCAAACCATTTGAGGCCCCTTCATGTTGATGATGACTTCCTTGGGCACCCAAATGGGTTGGTTCCTACCCCGCTCCTCCTTCATCTTCCCAACCTTGTGTGCAACTACCTTGCCGTTAGCCTTCTTCTTGATGACATAGGTGTTGCTCTTGGTCTTGTTTTTGCGGTTGGGCTTGGTGTAGATGAGGGAGCTCTTGATGGTGGGCTTCAATTTCTTCTTTGCGCCCTTGTCCATCTTCTTGACAAATTGAGGGCATTTGTAGAACTTGTGCCCTTCTCCATGACACTTGTAGCAAGTCACGGTTGCACCCTTCTCAAGCTTCTTCACCATGGGATCACGGTTATCTTGAGAAGGTTGGACTTGACTCTTCATGTCTTGAGAGATGTCCACTTGTTCTTCATCGTTCTTGCCCTTGCCCATCAAGTTTGCCAACCTCTCTCGGAGCCATTTCACTTCTTGCTTGAGCTCATCATTTTCCTTGCCTATGAGATAATCACATGTTTCTACAACAACATTCTCATGGCAAGATGGTGAGCAAGATTCATCGATTAAATCAATGCAAGAAGTTGAAGCATCTACCTTAGAGATAGGAATTGCACATGGGATAGATGGTTCATTAAGCACAAGGGAATCACTAGTTTTAATCTCAATGCTCTCTAGCTTAGATTTTAGCTCTTCATTCTCCTTGCTAAGCAATTTGAATTTGCACAACAAATGTTCATAATTTGTAGCAAGGGTAGCACTAAGATCATTGAGAGCATTAAGTTCTTTAATTTCATTAGCTTGTTTTTCTAGCATCCCTTTTTGCTCATTTACTAGCTCAACAAGATCATCAAGAGAGGTGGTGTCGGATTCATCATCACTTACATTGCTCTCCATACCTCGGGCCATAAGGCACATGTGTGGTGATGATGAAGAGCCATGCATGAAGCGGGTGGTGAAGTTCTTTCTTGATTCATCACTTGAGCTAGAAGAACTTGATTCTCCACCACTTGTCCACTCACGGACGGCGATAGTTGCTTCTTGCTTTGGCCTCCTCTCCTTGACCACCTTCTTCTTGGGCTTGTGCTCGATCTTGGTGAACTTGATGTGTTGATGATAACGCCCTTCTCTCAAGTGGACGTTGTAGCCGTACATGTTGACTTTCTTCACATACTTGAAGATCTTCTCCACGTACTCGGCCACCATGGATTCAATCTCTTCATCACTTGAGGAATCTTCATCGTCACCATCATCACCATCATCTTCACTTGAGCTTCCATGAGTAGTCATCCTACTCAACACCTTCTCTTCTTGGCTTGAGAGGGCATGACTTGTGCTTGGAGAAGATGGTTCTTGAGGCTTTTCTTGGGACGCCTTCTTGGACTCGGGCATGATTTGAAGCTCATGTGCCATGATCTTGCTCAAGATTTGAGATGGCTTCAATTCTTCGAGCTTTCTCTCATAGATGATAGCCTTCACCAAGTCATAGTCGGGCTTCCGGAGACTTTGAAGGATCTTGCGGTTGATGTTCAAGTCCGTGATGTTCTTCACACCTAAAGCATTGATTCTATTGACAAGCACATTTAGGCGTGAGTACATAGATTCGGCATTTTCATTTGCAAGTTGCTTGAAGCTATTGAATTCCTCAAGGAGACAACCATAGCGTTCATTAGCAACTTCTTTTGAACCCTCATTTTGCTCCTTGATGGTTTTCCATAGCTCATGAGCATTTTCACAAGTAAAAACTCTATTGAAAACGCCTACATCTAGTGAGGACAAAATGATACTCTTAGCAATCACATCAAATTGCTTTTCTTTTCTAGTACCATTTCTCATGCCCTCATCGGTGACTCTCCAAACATCAAGGTCCCTTGCTTGGAGATAGGCCTCCATGAGAACCTTCCACCGAGGATAGCCCGTGCCATCGAAATGTGGAGCCAAACCTAAGGTATCCACCCCTTTCATTCCTCTAAAGAGCAACTCACTAGGCGGTGAAGCCTAACCGTTCCAATGAGCCGGTTTTCACAATTTACCAATCGAATTGGTGTTTCCTTGTGAAGGAAGTGAGTCCCGGCTCTGATACCACTTGTAGGGAATCGGATGCCCGTTAGCCTAAGAGGGGGAGGGGGTGAATTAGGCAACTTAAAACCTTAACCTATGGCTCACTAAATTTTACACAAAAGTAAACTAGAACATACTATCTATATGTGCAACTAAGGTTGTTCTAGTGTGAAACTCCCATCCCAAAACAAGGTTTGCAACCTATAGCCATTCCTAGCAAGATACTACTCTAGGAAAGTAAAGGCAAGCAAAGATTGCAATAGAGTAAATGCGGAAACGTAAAGGGGATGAGAGGAAGCAAACTCTTGACACGCGATTTATCCCGTGGTATCGGTAGGCACTAAGCCACCCCTAGTCCACGTTGTTGAAGCACTCACACAAGAGTATTGCTTCTCGGTCACCAAGTCTCTCCCAAGAGCACCAACTTGACTTGCCACAAAGGCTAGCCACTTAGGCACTTGTCAAGCTCCCTTGGTCACCTTGATGCCGCCTCCACTAAGGAGCTTCTCCACCAAGGAAGGGGGTCTCCACGTCCCCCGCACAAAGTGTCCTCGCCGCTCCACACCAAGCCGGAGGGTCGATGACGATTGCCGGTGAGCCACTTAGGCCCCAAGGCTTCCGGCGAACCTTGTACAACTGGATTCACTCAAGAATCACCTCACAAGGTTGGCACAACCTTGCACTCACTCAGCTCTAAGCTAAGCCTAGCACTAAGCACATACACTAAGCATATGCAAGTCTATGGATGAGCAATTAAGCACTTGGATGGATTGGATATGATCTTCTAGGTGTCTTGAACTCTCCTGCACTTCCACACAATCCAGCCACCTCAAATGGGTGAGTGGAGGGGGTATAAATAGCCCAAGGCATCAAACTAGCCGTTGGCTAACGTCCACTGAAAAAGGTACCGTCGGATGATCCGACGCTATATTTTCCAGGGCGTCGGTTCATCCGGTGCCCCTCCCACGTCACTTAGCCGTTGAGGTTCTCTGACACAACTGCTCCGACGCTATGCACTGACGGTGCGTCGGATCATCCGGTGCTGAAGACTCCGCGCTCAAGTCGCCTCTGTTAGCTTCCAATCGACCGTCGGATAGACCGACGCTTCTCCTTGTCCAAGGCGTCGGATCATCCGGTGCTGAAGGCTTCGTCTTGGCGCGTCTCTGTATGAATTCAAACTGAGCGTCGGATAGACCGACGGGGTCCCCACTCAGACCGTCGGATCATCCGGTGCTACTGTCTTCCTTGCTCTTCCTCTGCAACTCGTCCGACGCTACTAAATAATGGACCGTCGGTTCATCCGACGGTACCTAGGGTTTGACCCTGTGTACCAACTCGTCTGACGATTGCACCGACGCTTGTATTTGAGGGACCGTCGGTTCATCCGACGGTGTCTTTTCTTTTCCTTTTCTTGCTCGGTTTTGACCCTTGAAAAATACACTATCTCTCAATTTGGCATATGGTTTTCTTGCATCCTTGGGACCTAGAAGTGTCTACAAAGACATGCTAAAACAATGAGGTTAGTCCCAATGATCATGTTGTCATGAATCACCAAAATCAAACTCGAACTAATGGCATATGAGGCCATGTTCGCTACACCGCCTCGCTCGGGGGCTCCGGTCCCTCGAGAAGGTTTCCACCTCGCTCGGGGGCTCCGGTCCCTGGAGAAGGTTTCCGCCTCGCTCGAGGGGTTCGGCCCCCCTCGAGCGGGCAGCCATCTCCATTCCGCCCGACAGCGGCATTTAATGCCCAGCCCCACGGCGGGGCACCGAAGTCAAGGGTGAATCTTCCCCCATGCCGCGCGACTGACACAGCCGGAGCACCTGACACCGCCACAGTGCGGCCTAACCCACCACTATGCAGCCATGCTTGGCCCTGTGCAGGCGCTGCGCGGCCCTGTGAGGACAAGCGGATGTCATTCTGCGGCACTATGCTACCTGCTCTCGTCCTCCACCTGCGGCGAGACCCTCGAAAGGGCATGGGGGCACCCTCGAAAGGTGTACGGGCTACGTGCGTGCGTACGCCTCGACTGGCGCCTCCGTACGGGCGGCGTGCGCCGCGTCTCCTCCGCCAACTCCGGCGCAGTACCGCCATCCCGGGTGCTGTACCACCATCCCCGGCGCTGTGCCGCCATCCCTACCACTATGCGATAGGCAGCGCAGCACTGTGCGGACAGGCTAGTGACATACCGCAGCCCTGCACCACCAACTCCGGTCCTTCCCCCAGTGGCCAGGCCCTCGATTCAGCAAGGGCGGCCCATCGAAGTCAAAGCCGGACAGACAACAAGAGCCGCCACGACGTCCGCAGAAGCCGGAGGGCGCCACCAACTCGCGCCAGGGACTAAGACATGAGGGGACAAGACCGCCGGCACCATACTTGTTAGTACGCAGCCACTGTGCCGACTGCCATCATTGTAACTGCCCTCCCTTGGCCTATAAAAGGGAGAGGCAGAGCCCCCTGCGCGGGACCGACGCTCACTCTCACTTGCATACAGCACACCACCCGGTTCTAGATATTGGCACTTGCCTCAATCACCTTAGTAGGGACTTGGGGGGATTTCCTCCTCTGCCGTCTTGCTTGTAGCTCCCCTCTATAGGCACTACCGGTACAAGCTAATACAGTGCGCAAGCACACCCTGCTGGACGTACGGCCGCATGGCCGGAACCAGGATAAACCCCGTGTCGCCTTAGCTTAGCACCGCCCATCGAGAAGCAGATCCCAGCGCAAATCACTAGTTAGTACCGGCGCTAATCCGGACACCGACAGTTGGCGCCCCAGGTAGGGGAGCGCTGTGATCGTCTACCCACTTTCTCGATGGTGATCGTCATCGAGCAGACATCGAAGAGGCCCGCCTGGGGCGAATCCGACACGCTCCCGGCCGGGTTCGAAATCTGGTTCGGGAGCATCCATTACCAGGTGACTGGCAACGGCTACCACATGCGCATCCTCAACCGGGAAGCGCTCAAGGCGGCGCCGCCCGGAATGTCGGCTGCCCTGATGCCAGCAGTATTCCCACCGCCACCCTGACGTCGCAAGCGTTCGGGGAAGCGCTCACGACGAGCGCGCACGGCGTGGCGCCAAGCGGCGGACGCTGGCTCCCCCCAGGGGGTCGAAGCCGGCGAGCTCCCGCCCGTCGGAGTAGAGCAAGGTGATGCACCACCACCGGCGAACTCCACGGCACACCCCGCGGAGGGGGCCGTGGCTGCGCAGCCTCGACTCCCCCACGGGATGCACGGCGCCACCATGGCGTATTCTTCGTCGGCCGGCACTGACCTGGCTGCATACGAGGGCCTTCCGGACCACCACTTCATGTCCATCTGGAACCTCATCGCCACCTCGCCCGACGATTCCTACCGCGACACTGACGGCAAGGAGTACGGGTATGGGCGTGGGGCGCCGGAGTGGGACTACTCTGGACTGCAAGACCCCGACGCTTTCAGGCGGTTCCAGGCCGCGGCGGACTACTGCCTCACCTGCTCTGACGACTCCAGCGAGGGGGATTATGACCCCACCCGCGAATGCTTCGTCGTCGTCCTTGGTGAGGGCGAAGACGAGGGAGGTGGAGCAGGTGATGCTGCGGTCCGCAACACTGTGGCAATAACCCCACCGGTGGGAGCGACACCACCACCTGACGCGGCGCACGCTGCGCCGATGGCCCAACTTCGCGAGCTGGAGGCGAAGCCAAACGCAGAGCGCGAGCAGCTGCGATAGCTAAAGGCCATGCTCGAAAAAGACAAGGCCGGTTCCTCGACACTGGGGGCGCGCGCTGCAGGACGCGTGGCCGTCGAGCGCATCAACACCGACGCCGATGTAGACGAGATGCCAAACCTGGCAAGGGCCAGCCAGAAGCTCGTAGCTGCGGCGACTTTGATTCGGGCCATGCCCGAGCCATCGACACCCGAAGGACGTAACCTGCGCCGCGAGGCGCAGGCCCTCATCGAGCAGGCTGCGGTGCAGCAAGCCGAAAGCTCCATGTCCCGCATGCGCCATCAGTCTGTTACAAAGGCTGGTGGGGGCGGCAGGGACCAGGAGGCATCGATTCATACTCCACACCGAGCGCCTACCGTCCACGAAGGCAACCAGAGGACCCCTGCCAAGGAATGGATTCAGGATACATGCGGCGCGCTCAACGATGGCGAAGCCCGCAACATCCTGAACAAGAAAAGGTAGGACACCGCTCCGTCACACGGCTACAACCCTCGACGCGGTGGGCGATACGACAGCCGGGAGGACAAGAGCCCGTCGCCGGAGCTGCCGGGCACGCGTGTGTTCGGCCGAGCGATCCGCACGGCCTCGATTCCCCCGCGCTTCCGCCAACCGACAACCGTGAGCAAGTACTCGGGGGAGACGGACCCCCGGGTCTGGCTCAACGACTACCACCTAGCGTGCCAGCTGGGCGGCGCCACCGACGATGCCATGATCATCCGCAACCTGCCACTGCATTTGGCAGACTCCGCGCGGACATGGCTCGAGCACCTGCGCGCGAACCAGATCCACGACTTGGACGACCTGGTCAGGACGTTTGTGGGCAACTTCCAGGGCATGTACGTGCGCCCCGGGAACTCCTGGGACCCCCGAGTTTGCTCCCAGAAGGTTGGTGAGTCCTTGAGGGATTTCATCCGCCGCTTCTCAAAGCGCTGCACCGAGCTTCCGAGCGTCGGTGAGTCCGAGGTCGTGCATGCCTTCTTGGAGGGCACGACTTGCCGGGACCTGGTGCGCGAGTTGGGGCGGAACCCTCCCACCAGCGTCAACGAGCTGCTCGACATCGCCACCAGCTACGCTTCCGGGGAGGAGGCGGTGGGGGCAATCTTCGACGACAAAAAGGGCAAGCGGGCTGAGGAGGCGCCCGCGGAGGGCAGCAAGCCCAAGGAGCCCTCGAAGAAGTAGAAGCAGGGCAAGAAGGGCAAGAAGAACCAAGGCAAGAAGCCCATGGAACAAGATGAGGGCCCCAAAGAGGTCAACACGATCGACGCCGCCAACAAGGGGGCTCGGGGTCCCCCTCGAGGCGGTGTCTTCGACGACATGCTGAAGAAGCCCTGCCCGTACCATAAGACACATGTCGCTCATACCCTCGAGCAGTGCGACATGCTCAAGAAGTACTATAGCCGCGTCACCGCAAAGGAGGACAACGCCAAGAAGGATGCGGGCGATGGGGGCAAAGACGGCTTCCCGGAGGTGGAGAACGTGTTCTTCATCTTCGGAGGGCCCACGGTCGATATGATGTCGCGGCAACGCAGGCGTGAACGTCGAGAGGTCTACTCCGTTCACCCGGCCGTACCGTCATACCTCGACTGGTCGAAGGAGAAGATCTCCTTCGGCCGAGAAGACCACCCGGATCACATCCCCAATCTGGGACAATACCCGCTTGTTGTTGACCCCATCATCGGCAACACAAGGTTTTCCAAGGTGCTGATGGACGGAGGCAGCAGCCTCAACATCGTGTACTCCTCCACCTTGGAGCTCATGGGGATCGGCTAGGACAAGCTGCAGCCCAGCAAGTCGCCGTTCCACGGCGTTGCGCCGGGCAAGCAAGTCCAGCCTCTCGGGTAGATCGACCTGCCCGTCTGCTTCGGCACACCGAGCAACTTCCGCAAGGAGGTCCTCACCTTCGAGGTGGTGGGGTTTCGGGGAGCGTACCACGCCATCCTTGGCCAGCCCTGCTACGCCAAGTTCATGGCGATCCCAAACTACACTTACCTAAAGCTCAAGATGCCGGGGCCCAAAGGCGTCATCACGGTGGGCCCATCATTCGAACACGCGTTCGAGTGTGACGTCGAGTGCGTTGAACGCGCTGAGGCGCTTGCGCAAGACGAAGCCCTCGTGGCGGACCTGGAGAAGTTGGCCAACGAGGCCCTCGACTCCACCAACAAGCACACCGGCAGCTTCGAGGCCGCGGAGCACACCAAGGCTGTACCGCTCGACCCCAGCGCCCCCGAGGGCAAGGTGCTGAGGGTCAGCTCCACACTCGACCCGAAATAGGAAGTGGTGCTTGTCGACTTTCTCCGCGCCAACGCTGACATCTTTGCGTGGAGTCCCGCGGACATGCCGGGCATTCCGAGGGAGGTCGCCGAGCACTCACTTGATATCCTGCCCAACTCCAAGCCAGTATCTCAGCGTCTGCGACGATTTGACGAAGAGAAACGCCGGGCGATTGGAGAGGAGCTGCGGAAGCTCTTAGAGGCTGGATTCATCAAGGAGGTGTTTCATCCAGTGTGGCTAGCTAATCCTGTACTAGTTAAGAAAAAGAATGGGAAGTGGCGGATGTGCATAGATTATACCGGTTTAAATAAAGCATGTCCCAAAGATCCTTTTCCTTTTGCCACGGATTGATCAAATAAATGATTCCACCGCGGGGTGTGAGTTGCTATGCTTCCTTGATGCGTATTCTGGTTACCACCAAATTAAGATGAAGGAGTCCGACCAACTCGCGACCTCCTTTATCACCCCATTCGGGATGTTTTGCTACGTAACGATGCCGCTCGGTCTCCGAAACTCCGGGGCAACATACCAGCAGTGTATGCTCCACATCTTCGGGGATCACATCGGGTGGACCGTTGAGGCATACGTCGATGACATCGTAGTAAAATCCAGGAAGGCGGACGACCTGGTGAACGACTTGCGCATTGCGTTCGATTGCCTCCAGGCGAACGGGGTCAAGCTAAACCCTGAAAAATGCGTCTTCGGGGTGCCGCGTGGCATGCTCTTAGGTGACATTGTCTCCCAGCGAGGCATAGAGCCCAACCCAGAGAAGGTATCGGCTCTTGAGAGGATGGGGCCGATACGCGATCTGAAGGGAGTACAAAGGGTTCTGGGCTGCCTCGCAGCTCTGAGTCGCTTCATCTCACGTCTCGGTGAGAAGGGCTTACCCCTGTACCGACTTCTTCGAAAGAGCGAGCGTTTCTCCTGGACCATCAAGGCCCAGGAGGCCCTCGACAAGCTAAAGGCAACACTTGCCCACGCTCTGATACTGACGCCGCCCCAGGAAGGTGAGCCTCTGTATCTCTACGTCGCCGCCACGACCCAAGTGGTCAGTGCTGTCATCGTAGTGGAGAGAACGGAGGAGGGCCACGCCCTGCCTGTCCAGAGGCTGGTCTATTACATCAGCGAAGTGTTGTTGGACACCAAGACGTGATACCCCCAGATCCAGAAGCTACTCTATGCGGTGGTGCACGCGCGGCGCAAGCTGCGGCACTACTTCGAGGCCCATCCTATCACCGTGGTGTCTTCCTTCCCTTTAGGGGAGATTGTGCACAATTAGGACGTCTCGGGCAGGATAGCCAAGTGGTCCATGGAGCTCATGGGTGAAGCCCTCACCTACGCACCACGAAAGGCGATCAAATCGCAGATCTTGGCAGATTTCGTAGCTGAGTGGACCGACATTCAGTTACCCACCCCTCAGATCCAAGCTGAGTGCTGGACCATGTACTTTGATGGTTCGGTGATGAAAACAGGCGCAGGCGCAGGCCTACTCTTCGTTTCGCCCCTTGGAGAGCACATGCGGTATTTGGTGCGCTTGCACTTCCCCGCGTCGAACAACATGGCAGAGTACGAGGCGCTCCTCAGCGGCCTGCGCATCGCCATCGAGCTCGACATCAAGCACCTTGACATCTGGGGAGATTCTCAGCTGGTCATCGACCAGGTGATGAAGAACGCGAGCTGCCACGATGAGAAGATGGAGGCGTACTGCGCTGTAGTGCGTAAACTCGAGGACAAGTTCTTTGGCTTCGAGCTCAACCACATCGCGCGCAAGTACAACGAGGAGGCGGACGAGCTGGCAAAAATTGCTTCTGGGCGGATCACCATTCCCCCAAACATGTTCTCCCACGACCTCGCCAAGCCCTCTATCGATCTTGACAAACTTTATGAAGCTTCTGGAAAAGCCTCGGGGGCTGGCCCCTCGAAGGCCACGGGCACCGAGCCCATGGACGAGGACCCCTCAAGCGGGGAACTTGAGAACTCGAACCTCGAAGGGTCCCAAGTGGACGAGGCCGAGGCAATGGAGATCGACGACCTCCCGCCCCCTCCGCGGGACTGGCGCGACGGGTACCTCGCCTGGTTAGACCGAGGTGAGCTACCCCCGGATCGGAACGAGGCGAGGCGTATCGCTAGGAAGGCCAAGTCTTTCGTCGTCATCGACGGCGAGCTATACAAACGCAGTGCCTCGGGAATCATGCAGCAGTGCATCTCCATCCCCGAGGGTCGGGAGTTGATCCAGGACGTCCACGCGGGCGAATGCGGTCACCGTGCCTCCCCGCGTACCCTCGTGGGCAGAGCGTTCCGCCAGCATTTCTATTGGCTGACGGCGATCACCGACGCCAACGAGGTAGTACGCACCTGCGAAGGGTGCCAGTACTACACGCGGAAGATCCACCTCCCGGCTCACGCGCTGCAAACCATCCCCATCACATGGCTGTTTGCCGTGTGGGGACTGGACATGGTCGGGCCCTTGCGAAAGGCACCCGGGGGCTTCACCCACATACTGGTGGCCATCGACAAGTTCTCAAAGTGGATCGAGGTCCACCCCATCAGCAGCCTCAGGTCCGAGCAGGTAGTGTTGTTCTTCACGGACATCGTGCACCGCTTTGGGGTACCCAACTCCATCATAACGGACAACGACCCTCAATTCACCGGCAAGAAGTTCCTAGAATTCTGCGACAGCTACCACATCCGCGTGGATTGGTCGGCCGTGGCACATCCACAGACTAACGGCCAGGTAGAACGTGCCAACAGCATGATTTTACAAGGCTTAAAGCCGAGGATCTTCAACAAGCTCAACCAGTTTGTCCGGAAATGGATTCAAGAGTTGCCGTCGGTCGTTTGGAGCCTCAGGAACACCCCGAGCAGAGCCACGGGTCTCACCCCGTTCTTCCTGGTTTATGGTGCAGAGGCCGTCCTCCCCACGGATCTGGACTACGGGTCCCCGAGGGTAAAGGCCTACCAGGAGGAGCAGAACCAGCAAGACCGCGAAGACGCGCTGGACTGCATCGACGAGGCCCGCGACGTGGCGGTCCTGCACTCCGAAAAGTACCAACAATCCCTACGACGTTACCAAGCGAATAAGGTCCGGCCTCGAGACCTCAACAAGGGAGCTTTGGTACTTCGACTTCGATAGAAGAATGAGGGATGCCACAAGCTCACGCCACCGTGGGAAGGGCCATACATCGTCGCTGAGGTCCTCAAGCCCGGCACGTACAAGCTCGCGAATGAAAGGGGCAAAGTCTTCACCAACGGTTGGAACATCCAACAGCTATGTTGCTTCTACCCTTAAGTTCCAAATCGTTTTGTGCATATCCGGCACCCAAGTCGGTTGTATAAATGTTAAGGTTGTGAATAAAGACAAGGGAGACTCAGCTTTCCTCAGAAAACCAAGTCCCCCTCGGGGGCTACTATGGGGGGGCACCCCCCCTAAACGGTCCCATTTTTTTCGAAAACCTTTTTTCTGAAAATGCCAAGCATCTCGCACCTCGAAAGCTTAGGCAGACAAAAGCAGGGCGCAAGTAGCTAGAAGGTAAAGCCGGACGAGCCAGGAATGGCCTACGCCTCCAGCAGGATACGGCTTCCCTCTCACCACTTCACCTTCGAGTTGCTCGCGAAAACGATCGATCCCAGCTGAAATCTGCCTAGGTGACGGGAAAGACGCAACGACATATATAAAACGAGCCACACTTAAAATTACAAACTTCAAAAGATGGTTTGTTTATTTACATGAGCCACCCAATCAAATCTTGGCCACAACCTAAGGACTTCTACGCCCAGCTACTTTCAGGGCTCGAGGGGACCCGCAGGAGCAGCGTTTGGGAAGAGGTCGTCCTCGAACACGTCGGCGAGGTCGGCGGCGGCATCGGCGGCGGCGGTAGCGGCCTGATCCAGGGCGTCCTGCTCTCCATCATTGTCAAGGCCATCCACGACGACGTACCCTGTGGCCAGCGCTGCAAAGTCGACAATGTAGTGCGTTGACACCATGCCGAGGGTCTTCTGAACACCGAGACGGAGAGCGCCCTTCATGCGCTCGACGACGCGGCCTCTCAGAGCCCGAAGGCGGCTCGCCAACGAACTCCCTGACGAGCCGGTACCCTCATCGATGCTCTGGCACGCTTCAAGGGCCGTCTGCTCCAGGGACGCGAATTCCTGTTGTGACGAGTTGTAGGCCACCTGAAGAGCTTCCGCCTGCGTCACAGACTCTCCCAGAGCCTTCCGCAATTCTGGGAGGAGAAAGGGTGAGTTGGGAGCGAATCTCGACAAGCCTGAATGATAAATAAGGGCTCGGGGGCTGCAACTTACCCTCGACCCGCTTCTTCTCTGTCTCGAGCTCTGCACGCGCGGCTCCAGCCTCTTGCCACAGCTACAGAATCAAGGCGTCCTTCTCTCCGCTGACGGACCTCAGGGCTTCGACGGTGACGCCCTCCTGAACCAGGGCCCCGGTGAGCCGCTCGACTTCCGCCCCCCGAAGTTGGAGTGCGGTCCTAACCTCCTCAAGGGCGGAGTGCTCCTGCTGGAGCTGGGACTGCACCTCCTCCCGCGCTGAGCGCTCGCGTTAAAGGGCGGACCGGGCATCCTCGAGCGCTGTGCACTCTTGATGGAGTTGGGTCTGCGCCTCCACGCGCCAGCGCGTTCCTGCTGGAGCTGGCCCTCCACCAGGGGGAGCGCCTCGGTCTTCTCCTGCAGAGCAATGCCCAGCCTCTCGACCTCCTGGGTCCTCTGCTCGGCCTGGGTCTGCCAGGACCTCGCTCCCTCGAGGGTTGTGCGATCCTGCTGGAGTTGGGCTTGCGCCTCGGTAAGGGCCGTCTCCTTCTGCGCCAGCGCGGCCTGGACCTCGGCGTGCACCGCACGCGCCTTCTGCAGCTCCTCGTCCGCCGCCGTCAGCGCCTCCTCTTTCCTCTGGAGCGCGACCATCAACTCCTCGGCCTCCCTGGCTCTCTGCGTCGCCGCAGCCCGCTGGGAGTCACGCTCCTCCTCCGCACGGAGGAGGTTGTACTCGAGCCAGCTGTTGTTCGTCCGCAGAGCCTCCACCATCACGTCCAGGGCGTCGTACTGCGTCCGGTACCAGTCGAGGTCGGAGCTCAGCTCAGCAATGTGGGCGAGCCTCTCACCCGTCTGCTCCCGCAGCTCCTGCGGATGGTGAAGGGGAGAAAGAAGAAAGAAAGTCAAACGAAAGACACGCAGACGAGGAAAGCGAACCAAGCGTCCCCGGGGCGAACACACTTACTTGATAGACTTGGAGCGATCTGCCCCCGTGGATTCAGAGCACATCGGCCAGGGTGGTCTGAAGGGAGGCGCCAAGGGCGCTGAACTCCTGCCACAGCTCCCTCTCCGACCTCGCCTCCTCCACCAGGCCCCGCGGCACTCCGGGAAGATGGAGCCTCTACTCCCACGGCGACGCGCTAGCGCCGGACGTCAGGGCCATGACGCCGAACGTCGATGCCCCAGCACCGGTCGCTGGCGCCTACGACATCACGCAGCCATCGGACCGCACCACCAGCACCTCGGGCGCGGGCCCAGTGGCCGGCGCGGCCGCCACCACCGCCCGGCGCCCACTGGGGGCCGAATCACCATCAGCAGGAGCCCCGGCCGTTCCGGGGCCCTCTGCCCCCCGACCCGCGGCACGGGCCTGCTCTCGGCCCCGCCGGGTACCGCGAGTCACCGCCGCCCGCGGGGCATCCGCCGTTGCGGCCCCGTGGCCGCGGCCGCGACACGTGATGCCTCGCCCGCCGTTGTCGTACCCGCCATCGCCCGTGAGGTCCTCGTCGAGCGGGGCCTCGTCGTGCGCGGCGCGTCTTGCGCCCCCACCTTGAGCGCCTTGACGGGCGCAAGGCAAGGGACAGCGGGTGCCGACCTAACAATGGAAGAGAGGAAGAATGGGCAATCTAACGCATGATATCAAGAACATGGAGAGCAAAATGCGACTCACCTTATGCCGGAGAGGCCCCGCTTGCGCTTCCTCGAGGACTCTGGGGGCGCCACCCCAGACCTGGTCGGCACCTCCGACGGCGCTCCCTCATCGAGGGGCACCGTATCCGCCCCTCGAACGGGCTCTGCGGGGACCTCTTCGTCCCTTGGTGATGGGGGCGGCGCGGCCTCCCACATGTCGGAGATGGTCTGCTCCCCCTCGCTCTCCTCCTCGTCCGAAGACGTGTCCACCGGCTCCGGTGGGGGGGGGGAGACCCCGCTGCTCCCGCAATAGGTACTCCTCATTGTACCTGTTGAGGTGCTCCTGCCTCCGAATCTTCTTCTCCTTCGCCTTGTCCGCCAGGCCCTTCTCCCTTTGCTGCCTGGCGCGGTTGGCAGCGTGCGACCTAGGCGTCGGCGGATCTGAGGTGGGGATGTTGACGCGCACACCCTGTCACTGGTAACCACGGTTAGATTGAACACAGGAATAGAACGGGCAAAAACAAGGAATCGAATCTCACCAGGTCGGCGTCCGTGAGCATTACGAACGACCACAAGTCGTCGTCGCTGTGCGGAACCACCTTGAGGTTCACCGCGCGCCTCGCCCTCGTAGCCGCGTACCCCTGAGGGAGCGGCTCCTCCAGCAACCGCAAGTGCGCCAGGGCCGCGGGGACGGCGTCGCTCCTCATCTCGAAGATGAGAAGTTCCCTCTCCATGAGAGGGATCACCCGCCGGAGATGAAAGTTGGTGATGACGGCCGCCACAGTCAGCCTGGCGTACGCCAACTGGCGCAGGGTGTTGGTAAGAGGCACGAGCCTCGCCTACCTCGACGCGGGTGACACCCCATGCACCCACGACACCAGGCCCTCCTTCACCACCTTCCCGGTGTACGGCGGGTGCTCGGCGCCGTCGTTGCGCAGATAGAACCAACCCTTCTCCCAGTAGGCGTTGTTCGTCGTCATCGTGCAGAGCAGGTACAACTCCTTCCGGGAGTCGCGCGCTGCAAATGTAAGGCCGCCGGCGCGTACGGCCCGGCGCATCCTCCTCTCCCCGACGGCAAGTGTGTGGAGCTCTCCTCGGAAAAGGTGGATCCACGGGTCCCAGTGCGCCGGGATCCCCAGGAACCCCTCACAGACGGCGACGAAGGAAGCCGCCTGCGAAATGGTGTTAGGGGCGAAATTGTGAAGCTCCACCCCGTAGTGGTGGCACAACCCCCGCATGAACTTGCTCGCGGGGGCGTTGAATCCTCGCTCGTGCAGCCGCACGAAACTCACGACGTAGCTCGGCGGAGGGGACGGCTCCCAATGCGACGCCGGCGGGATGATCCACGCCGGGTTCGCTTCATCACCAGCCGGCGCCAACTGACCGCCGGCGACTAGCCCCTCCATGGATTGTAGGTCCACCGACGACCGGGGCCACGGATGAGCGTCCAGCACTTGGATCGCAGACATGACGGGAGCGGCGGAGCGCGAGCAAATCCGAAGTGGCGGGATGCGCGGCGATGGGGAAGGCAAGGAGCAAGAGGCGGATCCGAATGGCAAAGCTGAGGAGCTCCCCCGCACTCCCCTGCTTTTATAGAGTAGGAAGAGGCGGAGCCCCCGGAAACGCAGCGTGCGGCGGCAGTAAATGCGGTGGGTACCGCTCGTCGCTGATGGCAGGGCCCCACCACGCTGAAACCACCGCGCGCACGCGCGTGAGCCATGATTACCGCACGGTAATCCAAGGGACGCCGCGTCCCGTCTTATCGCCGTCGCGCGTCGCCCGCGTCGTGTCACCTTAAAAGGCGTGCCCGCCTTGCCTGCCTCATGCCACGTCAGCCACGATCGAGTGGGCGCGGCAGCCAACCGTCTTGTGGACAGATTTTCGCACACGAGGGATTCCTTCTCGTATAAGGAAAGCCCCAGGAAACCCCGAGCCGGGGATTCGAGGTCTGATCCCTCGAAGGGATGCGGCCGGCGCCCCAATCCGAAACAGTTTGAGGCCACAGGGCCACGACCTGTCAGCGTACCCTCAAAAACAAACTCAAGGAAGCCCAGGGTTCAGGCTGGCAAGGCTCTACTGATCAGCGGCTCGAGGCCCGGCCCGCTGAGGGTGCGACGGGCGCCGCAGATACCCCTCGACTCGGGGATGTACTGATCAGGGGTTCGAAGCTCGACTCGATAACGGATCGGCGAGCGCCATAGGTCCACCAAGACGGGAGCGCCCGGCGCCCCCCGCAAATGCCCTACTGATCAGAGGTACAGAGCCTGACCCTCGACGGGTTCGAACACGCGCCTCAAATCGACAGAGTCAGGAACGATCGGGGCGCACGCAATCGAGCCTGTCCCCGAACGCGAAGCTCGGGGGCGCCCCACATATCGTGTACAAGGCCAAGACAGAGGCAGCCAATCGAGGGATCCAATCGAGGGAGTGCTTCCGCGCCCTCGGCCCCTAGCGAACGGGGCCGAGCCCTGCTTGGCAAACCTCTGCAAGCGCTTACATGGACGTGTCTCCGGACCACGAGCCGACCCCTATCGAACGGGGCACGGACGCCCACTTGAACTATCCGTTAACAGCTCACCGAGGCAACCATTGCTCGTCGCCCGCTCGAGGGTAGCACAGTTTGCCTCACCCCTCTACCCTGCGGAAGGGCAATGAGGGTCGTAATAAAGCCGAGAGTCTTCATCCGATCGTCCCTGATTGGGCCAGGGCTCGGGGGCTCCTCGCACCACGACCACCCCGATGATCGCAGCATCAACCTTCCTAGTGCTGCATCCCCGAAAACGGTCAGCCTACCCGAAACGTCTAGGGTCAACACAATGCCTCCCCACCTACGTGGATTGCCGATGCCGGCTGAAATACCGCCGAGGCCGGCTGAAACAAACGCAAGACGAGCTACGTCACCCTACGTATTTAACCCCTGCACGAGTGCACGCACTCCTACAGGGCTTCGGGGGCTTACACCCGCGGGTGCGCTAGCGCACCCCCACAGGAAAATAAGCACGATCAAAAGAGAACGAAACTCGCACATAGCGCCCGAGAACGACATCCTTTGCCGGAACGGTCCCCTTTCCGGCAAAAGCTCAGGGGCTACTATCGGGGACGGTCATTAGGGGTCCCTAACTAAGGGGATAACCACCCTCGTTAAATGCAATCCGCCCAAGGACCGTTCCTCGAGCCCCGGTCATGGGACATCACGGGCCCACGACCTGCTACGGCCCGGTAGCAGCCGCACCGAGAAGGCCCGCTTGACCGCCTTGCTCGAGGGTTCCGGCTCCTCAAGCAGATTTCCGTCTCGCTCGAGGGCTCTGGTCCCTCGAGCGAATTTCTGCCTCGCTCGAGGGCCCCGGTCCCTCGAGCAGGTTTCCGCCCCACTCGGGGGCTCCGGTCCCTCGAGCAGGTTCCCGCCTCGCTCAGGGGCTCCGGTCCCTCGAGAAGGTTTCCGCCTCGCTCGGGGGCTCCGGTCCCTCGAGAAGGTTTCCGCCTAGCTCGAGGGGTTCGGCCCCCCTCGAGCGGGCAGCCGTCTCCATTCCGCCCGACAGCGGCATTTAATGCCCAGCCCCACGGCGGGGCGCCGAAGTCAAGGGTGAATCTTCCCCCATGCCGCGCGACTGACACAGCCGGAGCGCCTGACACCGCCACTGTGCGGCCTAACCCGCCACTGTGCAGCCATGCTTGGCCCTGTGCAGGTGCTGTGCGGCCCTGTGCGGAGAAGCGGATGTCATTCCGCGGCACTGTGCTACCTGCTCCCGTCCTCCCCCTACGGTGAGACCCTCGAAAGGGCATGGGGGCACCCTCGAAAGGTGTACAGGCTACGTGCGGGCGTACACCTCGACCGGCGCCGCCGTACGGGCGGCGTGCGCCACGTCTCCTCCACCAACTCCGGCGCAGTACCGCCATCCGGGGCGCTATACCGCTATACCGGGCGCTGTAACGCCATCCCCGGCGCTGTGCCGCCATCCCTGCCACTATGCGACAGGTAGCACAGCACTCTGCAGACAGGCCAGTGACATACCGCAGCCCTACACCACCAACTCCGGTCCTTCCCCCAGTGGCTAGGCCCTCGATTCAGCAAGGGCGGCCCCTCGAAGTCAAAGCTGGACAGACAACAGGAGCCGCCACGCCGTCCGCAGAAGCCGGAGGGCGCCACCAACTCGCGCCAGGGACTAAGACGTGTGGGGACAAGACCGCCGGCGCCATACCAGTTAGTACGCAACCACTGTGCCGACTGCCATCATTCTAACTGCCCTCCCTTGGCCTATAAAAGGGAGAGGCAGAGCCCCCTGCGCGGGGACGACGCTCACTTTCACTCGCATACAGCACACCACCCGGTTCTAGATATTGGCACTTGCCTCAATCACCTTAGTAGGGACTTGGGGTGATTTCCTCCTCTCCCGTCTTGCTTGTAGCTCCCCTCTACAGGCACCACCGGTGCAAGCTAATACAGTGCGCAAGCACACCCTGCTGGACGTACGGTCGCGTGGCCGGAACAAGGATAAACCCCGTGTCGCCTTAGCTTAGCACCGCCCATCGAGAAGCAGATCCCAGCGCAAATCACTAGTTGGTGCCGGCGCTAATCCGGACACCGACAGATACACACCCACTAAGGGCACTTTGGGAACTTTGGTCAATTTCTCCATCGGAGGGACACCCACAGATTGCAAGAACTTTCAACTCCACGCAAGCCTTGCGATCCCGCCGCGTGTCCTCCGCTTCGAAGCTTCTCGACATGCTGCGGGCCACGTGGCCAGATCGCCCCTCCTGGGCGGTCACACCGCCCTGCCCCTGGTTACACCCTGGCCAGGCGATCAGACCGCCCTGACCAGGCAGTTAGACCAGCCCAGGCAGGCCGGCTCGTCCCGTCGAGTCTTCGGCCTTGGCTTTGTGGCTTAGCCAAGTAACATAATGGTTTTGTGGCCAAACCACTGCAAACCCCGCGTCGGCCTCCCGTCGGCCTCCGGGTACCTCGAACGAAACCTACTTGTCTTTCCACTCCTGGGGGGTCACACAGACATAGACCTTTCGCGCTTTTACTTCACCTGCACCACGCGAATCAAGCCGCAACATGCACCTCTAATACTAGGCCAAGAGTCAGTCCACACAATGTTGTCAATCACTCATCACCAAGGAGCGACCATCCGCTGGTCCTTGGACCACACAGGTCCTCAATCTCCCCCTTGATGATTGCATTGACAACACCCACACACATAGTAACCATCATAAGAAAGAAAAGAAAAGAAACTAACAACAAACCAATCAAGTGATCCAAAAGCCAAACAACACAAACCCTGATCACTTCATGCCAAAGTCTCGGTCGCCTAAGGCAAGGGCAACGGCTCAACACAACCGAGACAAAAACCAAAGCTCACAAAGAGCAAACCACCAAATCAAGAACTCAGGCGACACAAGGAGCTCCCCTGAACACATGTAGGCTCCCTCTGAGCAAATGCACCCCCCATGAAAACATGCATGAAACAACTACTCCAACTACATGACAAAGAGCAAAATTTGCTTTGCACAGACCCATGGCGGTCAGACCGCCTAGGCTGGTCACATTCCAGACAGGGCAGTCTGACCGCCCTATGTGACCGCCCCCTACAAACTTGGTCTGAAAACCCTCTAAACAACCTTCTCCCCCTTGTTGACAATGCATAAATCAAGGCATTTCTACAAAAAATTTCAACCTAGAGCTTCTCAAATAGACAATGAGCACCACAAAATAGTACAAGTGAGCAAATGAGCAAGCAAGACATTCCAAAGTTGCGTATAAGCATAGCCATCATGATAGTAAAGCTATATGAGCAAATGAGCAAGCCATGATCAAGATACACAATTTTGCGAAAAAAATTCCCTCTCATGAGCTAAAGATCTAAACATAAGCAAAGTCTACCAAAGTGAATCTAGATCACAAAAACTTCATGCTAGGTCACATATCCTCAACACAAGATCATTACAAACACCCATAAGCATCTCATGTCATGTTAAAGCCACCGAGCCAAGTGTCTACTTCCTAAAATGAGACTTCTCATAGTAGACATCATGCAACAGTTAACCAACCAAATTATTGCAATTTTAAAGCATAATTTTAAAGCATTTATGACATGGGACAAGTGAGAACACAACATCAAGCGAAGCATTTCATACAAATTTAATTTTTTACATTTAAGCATAAAATGGTACATGAAGTGCCTTTGCGGCAAAAAGAAGCTTATACTCCCCCACAAGGTATCACATGGGCTAAACATTCATATTGACCAATGGGTCTTTGACCCCAAGTGAAAAGCACATGATATCCCAACACGAATTGAGCATGATATAAACCACCAAAGCACACTAAGATCATGCAAAGCCTTTCACTCACAAGAGAGAGCCTATCTATTTTCAAAAAATTAGCCACCACATCATGCAAATATAGCAAAACTATCACGAGCATAGCTATCCATCATCAAGTCATATCAAACATGCTCAAAGGTTCACAACTGGCATATCATAGCAACCAGTGTATATTGGAGAAGCTCATCCTACTATATGATACAAATGCAAAACAACCTAAGATACAAAGATGACTATACATATGATACAAATGCAAATGCCATGCAACAAAGTAAATATGATACATATGCTACAAAAGAGCTCCCACCACCAACTCAAGAAAGCAAACACACACCGAGCTCACCCCGCAAGCGGGTGAAAGTGGCTTGGTCAAGTGGTTTGGTAAAGATATTGGCTAGTTGGTTTTGGGTGGGCACATGGATCAAAGCAATTTTCCCTTCTCCACATTGTCTCTCAGGAAGTGGTACCTGTTGACGGCTGTTAATTAAGACTTTTAGCCATCAATATTCTCACATAAATAGAGGCATATGCACTTATTACTCGCATTGGTATGAATAATGTAGTTCCACTTGTCCTTGGAGATTATTTGAATGTAGGTGATTTAAGCATAAAAAGAGATGAAAACCCACCTTCTATGGAATGATCCATGACAACTCAGCTGAGGAGGTGGCTGCCACACCAATTCCAGGTGGCATCCACATCAGTGATCCAAGGAAGGCATCCACCGGCGATCTGAGAGTGACACATGGACTTCACAAGGATCCACAGGCCCACTTAGGATTCCATAACAGCCATGCACCAGGGAAAGCTCACAGGACCCACAAGTCAACCACCGGGAGAAAACACAGGCCAGGAGGCCACCCTAGACGGTCGGCCGACTGTGTGTTCGGCCGAAACAACCTAGGGTCGGTTCATCCTGGCCTTCCACGTGCTGGTTCCTCATTGGTCAATTGTTGCAATCCCGGGTGAACCGGAGGCATTTGGAGCCTCAAGCAAGCCTGGGCCTTGCCTATAAATAGAAGGGGAGGGGCTCCATTTCTCACACACCACTCTCTTGACTCTCCTCTCACTTTTAGTTTCCAATGCTAGGGGGTAGCTAGAGTAGCTCTTATTTAGGTTCCAAGTCTACTTTGGGATCTAGGTAAGAGTTCTCTTGTATCTTTATTTCTTTGTATGACTTTGATCTACTTCAGTTATTTAGCTATTTCATATAAACTTGTGGTAGATCATGTGATTGATATGTTCTTGAGTTCATCCATTATTCATCATTTAGAGGCTAGTGTTCTTCATGAACACTACCTTTCGATCCAGTTGAAGAATGATTTTCTCATTCCTTATGTGTTTGTTCATAAGTTAGAGGCTCGTGGTCTTCACGAACACAACCCTTTGATCTTGTTGATTAGACTTAAGAGAGTTCATATTCGTTCGTATGACTAGCCCAAGTTTGATCTAGATTGATGGCAATGTTGTGTTGCATGAGGTTTGTGTTTAAGCTACGGTACTCGATATAAGTTGGCCAGTTATCTGGTGGCTTCACACTGGGTCACAATAGCCCGGGCCGGGTAAAGTCTAGCAGCAACACAGGCATGGTGACTGGGTTGTGTGGCTTCATTAGTTATGAGCTTGCCCCCGTAATGATAGAGGTAGGCCGCAGTGGTGACAGCTATTGGACCCTTTGAAACCCTCTGCGCTGGGTTATTGCTGTAGGAGTCTAAAGGATAGTTTTGCAAGATGTTGGTCGTCGCGGGCTATCTCCCCGTATGTACCTGGGTGCTAAACCTTTCAATCATGCAATGCTTTGTGCCTCTCTTTCTTGTATCATCTAACTCTTGTATGTATAGTTCTTTAGAACCTAGAGCTAACTCGTATGTCCCCCCTACACCTTAGTGTGCTTGTGTAGAGATAGATCCGAGTGTGTGTCACACTACCCTTATCATATCATTTTCCTTACCCCTGTATTTGAGTCGTTGTCTTCTATTTCTATCTCATGGTTACACTCATTGCAAAAGCATAAGTCTTGATATCCGCCACTGCCTTCCACGGAAATGCTACAATGGTTTATCTGTGTGCTTGCGGATTCATTCACGATCGTTAGATTGACCTTTGGCAAGTCTTGATGCTCGCTCTAACATGGCGTCATTAGTGGTGACATTGAGAGATGCCTACAGACATTTCTTGCACTATCGCTAAGAATGGATTCTAAACCCGTTCTTAAGTGGTTGCGTTAAGAAATTCCAACAGTACCTCACCTCTATATGCTTGGTTTTGGAGTGGAGAACGGGTTCTTGGCTACACTTATGCCACTAGTGCTATCACAAAAGAGTGGAACATGGGAACACTCCTTAGCAAAGTCGCTCATAGTCTAGGTAATCCATATGAGCTGGGAACAACAACTGGCTGCAGCAACATACTCGGCCTCGGTAGTGGACTGGGCTACACTAGACTTCTTGCGGGATGACCAAGAAACCAAAGAAGACCCAAGAAACTGACAAACACACGAGGTAGACTTACGATCGAAACGACACCCAGCAAGTCAGCGTCCGCAAACCCGTGAAGGTTGAGTGTCGAGGTCGCAGAATAACAAAGACCAAACGCAGGAGTGTAGTTCAAATACTTCAAAATCCTCTTGACAGCCTGCCGATGTGAAGTCCTCGGTGAAGCCTGAAAAACAAGCGCACAGACACACACTGAATTGTATGTCCGACCTAGTCGCCGTCAAGTAGAGGAGGGCGCCGATCATACTCCTGTAATCTTTATAGTCCACGGGCTCGCCATCTACATCCGCATCCAAAGTTGTAGTCATACTCAACGGTGTAGCCATCTGCTTCGAGTCATCCATCTTGAATTTCTTCACTATGTCCTTGGTGTACTATGCCTGATGCACAAACGTCTCATCCTTGCACTGCTTGATCTGAAGCGTGAGAAAGAACTGCAACTCACCCATCATGGACATCTCGAATTCCCTGCTCATGTCATTTGGAAACCTGGCAACCAAAGTGTGAGAAGAGCCACCAAATATTATGTCATGCACGTACACCTGCACAATCAGAATGTCAACGCCCTACCTGAGGAGAAAGAGAGTCTGATCTATCTTCCCCATCACAAACCCCTTACTAAACAAGAACCCTCTCAACCTGCCATACCATGCCCTGGGTGCTTGTTTTAGGCCATATAGTGCTTTTCTGAGTTTGTATACCCAATGAGGAAACCTCTCACTCTCAAATCCTGGGGGTTACCTCACATACACTTCTTCCTCTAAAAACCCAATTAGGAAGGCACTCTTCACATCCATTTGGTACAACTTGAACCCTTTAGCAATAGAAAATGCTAGAAGGATCTGAATTGCCTCCAAATGAGCCACTTGAGCAAATGTCTGCTCATAGTCCATCCCCTCTTTATGGCTAAACCCCTGAGCAACCAACCTCGCCTTGTTTCTCACAATCTCTCCATTTTCTCCCTCTTTGTTCTCACACACCCATTTTGTCCCAATAGGTTTGCAATTTGGTGGAGGCTCAACCAACTCCCACACCTGACTCCTATCAAAATTCTCAAGCCCCTCATGCATAGCATTCGCCTAATCTGGATTGAAAGTGCGTGTCCAATATCTTTGGGCTCGAAAGAAGTGACAAATGCAGAATGAGCGAAATGAGAATGCCTTTGTGACCTGGATCGTGTAGTGCGTTCATGAATGTCACCTATGATCGTCGAAAGTGGGTGATCTACTTGAACATGCCGGAGAACCTCACATCTGGAGACTACCTCCCCCTCGGCAGCATCTTCCACTCGAACAGCCTTAGTCATCGTCGGTGTAGGGGATGGACCATCCTTGATCGTCGTCGTCATAGTGGAAGTAGTAGGTACACGGCCAGCTGCGGGAGCACCACCACCATCATCTTCATAACCATCTTCCTGCACCTCCTCCTCAAAGATCTCCTCACCAAACTCCTCATCACCTACACAATCAAAGACCAAAGAGCTACGCGGTTGTGTCTCATCGAAGGTAACCTTGCAAGTCTCCACGATTTGGTTAGTTTCCAAATTGAGCACACGAAATGCTCAAGAATGAGTAGCATAAGCAAAGAAAATACCATCAACAGACCTAGCCTCAAACTTATCAAACTTTCTGCCCTTCTTAAGAATGAAACACTTGCAACCAAAGACATGAAAGTGGCTCACCTTGGGTACTCGTTCATGCATCAGCACATAGCAGGTTTTCTTCTTGAATGCTCGGAGGAGAATCCTGTTCGACACATAGCAAGCGGTTCTCACCGCCTCGGCCCAATACCTTGTAGGAGTCTTGTGCTCATCGAGCATCGTCCTAGCCATCTCACACAGGGTCTGATTCTTCCTTTCCACAACACCATTCTGAGGTGGTGTGTACGGAGTCGAAATCTGATGCTCAAGACCAACATCACGACAAAAGGTCTCAAAACCAGAGTTCCTGAATTCCGTGCCATTTTCACTGTGTATAGCACTCATGGCATCCCCATGTCTCTTGTTCTTCAACCTCAAGATCAGGTGTCGAACAAAACCAAACATCTCACCCTTATCCTCCAAGAGAAACACCTAGGCATAGCGAGAGTAATCGTCCACAACCACAAGGACATACCACTTCCTACCCACCGAGCGAACTTGAGCTGGCCCAACAAGGTCCATATGCAACAGCTCTGTTGGACGCTCTGTCATGACAGCAATCAGGGGTGGATGGGGAGTGGCTACCATCTTGCCATGCCTACAAGGTGCACAAACCAAATCTTTCTCAAAACACAACCTGGGCAATCCTCGGACAAGATCGAGCGCACTCAAGCGGGAAAGCAGCTCAAAGCTCAAGTGCCCAACCTCCTATGCCACCTCCACAACTCGGAAGAAGAACCATCAACCAAACACCCCGGGGGACCAAAAGACTGAGAAAAATCAGCATGAAAGATCTATCCCTCGGGCATGATCGTACATACAAGATCGCCTCGAGAGTCAAGAACACGAGAAGCCCCCAACTCAAAATGAACCTCATAACCCTCGTCCAGTAACTCAGATACTGACAATAGGTTATACCCAAGTGACTTGACCAGAGCCACACGCTTTAAGGTCACCAAGCTGCTCACCTTAACCTCACCTTCTGAAAGCACCCGTCCTCGTCCATTATCCCCAAAAGTGATGTACACCTTTGACACCACTGAGGTGAGGCTGGAGAACCACCCCCTATCTCCAGTCATGTGTCGCAAACAACCAGAGTCAATCAACCAAACGTTCTCCATGCCTCCCACCTGCAAAGCAAAAACAAAAACGAGAATGAGCAAGCGACTCAACACTGGGGTTAGCACAAAAAGAGTCAAACCCGTGTCGGGCCATTTTCTCAAAGGTGGGGTTAGCAACATCCATCCTATGACGTCCAAAGCTACGAGTACCATGCTGAACCACCTCACGTCTTGCTGGAGGAGAACAACCACCACAAAAAGGAAAGCGTGGCACGTAGCCCCTCTGAAACCCAAAGCTATGACGGCCTCTCCCATCCTCGTATCGATCACGAGGTGGAGAACGTCCAGCAAACACACCACCTCCAGAAATAAACCCTCTACTGCTTGTACCACTGTTGGCGTTTCTTAACGTCACTACTAACGACGCCGAATTAGCGTGAGCATCAAGACTTGCCAAAGGTAAATCTAACGATCATGAACGAATCCGCAAGTGCACAGATAAACCATTGTAGCACTTCCCTAGGGAAGTGAGTGTTCCAAGGGTATCGTATCCGTGGAAGGCACTAGCGGATATCAAGACTTATGCTTTTGCACTGAATGTAAACCAAGAGATAGATATAGAAGACAACAGCTCAAAGACAGGGGTAAGATAAATTATATGATAGGGGTAGTATGACACACACTCTGATCTATCTCTACACTTAGCACACTACGGCTTAGGGGGACATACAAAGCTAGCTCTAGGTTCTATGGTACTAAACATATAGAGTTAGATGATACAAGAGATAAGCATAAAGCATTGCATGAAAGGTAAGGTTCAGCACCCAGGTACAAACGGGGAGATAGCCCACAACGACCAGCACTCTGCGAAACTATCCTTTAGACTCCTACAGCAATACCCCACCGCGGAGGGTTTCAAAGGGTCTAACAGTTGTCACCACTTCGGCCTACCTCAATCATTACGGGGGGCAAGCTCATAACTAACGTAGCCACACAACCCAGGCACCATGCCTACGTTGCTGTTAAACTTCACCCGGCCCGGGCTATTGTGACCCAGGGTGACAGCCACCAGAAGACTGGTCAACTTAGACCGAGTACTGTAGCTTAAATACAAACTTCACGCAACACAACCATGCTATCAAACAAGATCAAACTAGGGCTAGTCATACGAACAGATACAAACTCTCTTATGTCTAGTCAGCAAGATCAAAGGGTCGTGTTCGTGAAGAACACGAGCCTCTAACTTATGAACAAACACATAAGGAATGAGTAAATTATCCTTCAACTGGATCAAAAGGTTGTGTTGATGAAGAACAGGAGCCTCTAAATGATGAACAATGGATGAACTCAAGAACATATCAATCATATGATCTACCACAACTTTATATGAAATAGCTGAATAAATGAAGTAGATCAAACTCATACATAGAAATAAAGATACAAAAGAACTCATACCTAGACTGTCAAGTAGACTTGGAACCAGAATAAGAGCTACTCTAGCCTACCCCTAGCCTTGGAAACTAAAAGTGAGAGGAGAATGGAGAGAGTGGTGTGTGAGAAATGAAGCCCTTCCCCTTGTATCTACAGGCAAGGACCAGGCTTGCTCGGAGCACCAAATGGCCCCAAAACACCCGAGGATGCAACAAGTGACCAATGAGGAGCAACCACATGGAGGACCAGGATCAACCGACCCTAGCTCGGTTCGGCTGATCCTAGGGTCGGCCGGCCCCCTCGGGTCGCCTCCTGGCTTGTGTTTCCTCTGGGTGGCTGACATGTGGGCCCTTTGGTCACTCCCCGTGCATGCCAAGTTTCCTGATAAGTTGGAGCTCTGGTGGGCCCATGGATCCTTATGAAGTCCATGTGTCGCTCTCTGATTCTTCAGTGAGTGCCTCCCCTAGATCAGTGATGTGGATGCCACCTAGAATCAGTGTGGTAGCCACCTCCTCAGCTGAGGTTGCATGGATCATTCCATAGAAGGTGGGTTTCCATCTCTTTTTATGCTTATTTCACATACACACAAATAATCTCCAAGGACAAGTGGAACTACATTATTCAAACAAAAATGCAAGTAAATAATGCATATGCCTCCATTTATGTGAGAATATTGATGGCTGAAAGTGGTACTTAACAGCCGTCAACAAACTACCGCAAGCTAACCTCTTGCTTGTTTCGAAGCAAGACATTAGAGACTTAGGTTGGTTGATTAGGAGTTGCTACGTTGTTGTATCCTTAACTTATGGCAAACATACAACAAAGTACTCTACCAGGAGTTGAACAAGTTGGCAATGTTCTTACCATTTGCTTGATGATGTGGGCTGTGTAGCTTCACCTGCCTTGGGCGGTTGAGAGACATAATGGTTATATAGTAAATGCATAATCACTCATACCTTGATCACCTGTTAATCCAGAGGTTTTGTAAATTTTTCAAAAGAAAATCAGAGTTCTTCAAATGATACTCTCGGATCGCTCAAAGTGTATGGTTCCTCACCAAGGCATTAATTTTCCTTTCTTCACATCCTACTCCTAATAGGCTTATGTGGAGCTATAGGTAGGGAAGAAATGTGGCATACTCGTCTCTTATATTTTGCT
Source organism: Cenchrus fungigraminus (assembly GCA_036936925.1). Lineage (NCBI taxonomy): Eukaryota > Viridiplantae > Streptophyta > Magnoliopsida > Poales > Poaceae > Cenchrus > Cenchrus fungigraminus. The sequence goes on from CM072775.1 coordinate 29,782,301, forward strand.
AAGTCAAAGACCAGATCCTTGGAAGAAACAAACATACATCCTGATCAAGATGTGCATCTGTGTGTGATGATAATGAGCATGGTAAGGTGTATACTAGGCCCGGAAATAGGTGCTAGACATTACCATACTTTATATGCAAAATGAGGGGTTGATGGTAAGGTGGAGACTAGCCCTGGAGTAGGTACTAGTTATTACCATCTATATGGTGGAACTATTTTTCTTGCACATATCAATCCCCTTTTCTCATTTTGGAATTTATCGAGACTTGGGCTATCTCTCTTTATTTCATTTTGCCATGCTTTGAGCATGCTTCTTTTTCTTTCTTTTTTTAACTAGCCCTTCGTCTTTTTTTGGAGATATTCGGAGAGGGATGAATGATACAAAGATGCATATAGTTTTATTTGTGGAAGAATGCGTAAGCAAATGGAACAAATGATGAATGCTAACTTCCAGTGTAGAAGTTTTAGCATGAACGTGTATGTGATCTTGATCAGAGGAGTATGAGTTCTAACAAGGGTCACAACAATTTGACAAAGCTCAATGAGAGAACAAGCTGCATATGTGGAGGCTAACAAGAGCTAGAATCTACATATGGCCTTGGATAGGAAATGCTCATCATTGAGGAATTCATCATGTTTAGATTTTTTTTCACGAAGGAAAACTCCGGATGTCAAGCATCACTAGGTACAAGATAATAGCACTATATTATACCATATCATGTCTCAGAACAACTTAGGTATGGATCATGCTTTTTGCTACCCACAGTTTTTAAGCTAAGGTTTGAACACGCAAGCCAACAAACTCAAAACTTTGGTAGGATACAAACATTAAGCAAGACATATGAGAAGAATAAACAGAGCAACTATTCATCATTTCAACCATAGATGCAAAGCATTCTTACTATGCATATCAAAGCAAACTAAAGCAAACTTGATGATGAAAGCAAATAAATCTTTTTGGTCTATTTATTTTTTGCAGATTTTTATGGGTTTTCATTATAAGATATTCTGAAAACAAAGGAAGATACAAGTTACCTCAGGATGGGGGTCCTCCCCCAAGCTAGCTTCAGGCTCACTGCGGTATAGGGTAGAAGAAACCCTGACTCAGATAGAAAGCCCTCTGCTCCTCTATCTGTCGCTGCTGCGCCTGCTGCATGGCGTCGATCCTCTCGCCAGTCTGATGCTGCCACGCTGAGTTAGCCTCAACGTGTGTGTTCAGCGTCTCCTCCACTCTCGTGACCTGGACGGTGAGCTCTCCCAGCTGCTGCGCGAGCTGAGCCTCTCGTGCAGAGGCTGAAGAGTGCCATCTGAAGGACGAAGACGGAGGTGGACCACCAGAGCTGGAACTAGTGGGTGTAGCCCACCAGTCTCTACTCACGTCAGCCCAAGCCGTGTCACTCGCACTCGGCTGGTAGGTGGGCTGGTCCCAACCAGGTGCATATCTAGGGGTAACCCCGAACATGTACCCCGCAGGGGCCCCTCCTGCCACCGGTGGTGTAGTAGGCTGTGGCTGTGGTGGTGGCTGCGACTGCTGCTGCTGCATGTGTGCTCTCTTCACCACGCTTCTGGTGGACCTGCCTGAAACACTAGCATGATGGCCTTCCTCTTGTGTAACAAGGGGAGTGGTTAATGCCTCCGAGTTATACAACTGAAACCCCGAGTTAGGTAACGGGATCTGATTTGTATAACCCGGGAAGAAGAAAGTCAAAGAATCATTTGGGCCTCTCTTAAGTGTATGTCCTTGTATCAAGTACGCCTCATCAATGCGAACTCGGGGCGTCCCAATGAAGGGGACGGGATTCCCGCTTAGAACCCCAAGTCTAAGAGCAATATGAGTCACCAAAGATGTACACTCAATAGGACCTATCATCTTAAAATTCATCAACCACTGCCGAATCATAGCTTTAACGGGGGAGACCTTGATCCGTTTAGTAGCGGCATATAGAAGCATCAACTCATCGTTCCGTACGGGCCGAACATCCTCTCGTGGAAAAAGAGCAATGGCGAGCCACTTGTGCCACAATTGAAGAGTGGGATGCACGATATCATTGCACCGAGGTACAAATTTACCGCTATAAACTACACTTGAAATCTCTTCCCAGAAAGAATCTCGAACAAAACCCTCACAAGCCTTTTTCAAAGAAATAGCACAATGATGATCAAAACCAAGGAGACGACTAAGATCTTTCCATGAAAGTCGGTAATCGGTCCCGAAAAGACGAAAATGAACACCGTTCGCTTCCTCAGTAAAAGAGCAAAGAAACTGGATGGTGAGGGGCCGAGAGCCAAGCTCTGTAACTGGCACAAACTTCTCCCAACCAAGAGCATGCCAAATAGTAGTGAACTCGAGGTGCATACCTGTTTTCTCCATAAGAGTAGGGTCGAAGTCCCGGGTGTGGGCGAAGACTCGGTCCTTTAAGAGAGCGTAGGCTTGCTCCTCTCGAGCACCCCGCAAGCTGAGGAAGGGGGTGTCATCGACGACCTCCTCCGTTGCTTGTGGTTCAGCTTGTTCTTCTTGCTCTTCTTCATAGTCCATCGTTGATGGGCTCGGTGTCAGCTCGGCGGGGACGGATGAACTTCCTCTTGCCCTTGAACGGGAGCGTGTCACCCTCCGGAGAGCATTCACCGCCCAACTCATGCTAGCACAACAAAGGGACAACAAAGAGCAGCTCAGTGATGGATTAGTGAAATCGAATGAAATTCTTACGGAGCTTGCTTCACCAATAGCAATACTTGCAGCAACACAATAGAGAGAATACTTGATGAATCCAAACTTGAGCAAGAAATCCAAGAAAACCAAGAGAGCAAGGAGTAGAGAGGGAAGTGTGAGTGAAAAGAGTTGAATGGGTGAAGAACGCCCCCTCTCCCCCTGCTATTTATAGGCAAATGCGCCGGGCATCCAGACATGGCCGTTGGGCAACGGCTAGGAGCCGTTGGAGCAAGGTGGGGCCCAACAGCCGTTGGGCTGCTTCGGCCGACCCAGGGATCGGCCGATCCCTAGCCGGGCCCACCTGCCCCCTGCATTGGCCAGTGGCTCCCCAACGGCTAGCTGGGGGCCTGCCTGAGTGCCTCGGCCCAAATTTCCCCGAAATATTTTTCAAATGATTTTTCAAGAATTTTCAAACTCAGGAATTATTTTCAGAAATTTTATTCTAAAGGGTAAATGGGCTAGATAAATGTAGCATGCAGATGCAAGGTTTGAAAAAAATCAAATATGCAGTTTGGAAAATCAAATAAAATTTTGGAAAGGGAAATATGAGATAAATGCCATCTTTAACCTTTTTGGTAGAAAGGACTCATCCTTTTTAGTCTGATGAGTTGGACTCTTCTCATCGGTTAATACCACTCGACATCCCACTCCTGAGAAGTAGAGGGTAATGCCATCTCAACCTTTCGCCACCCTTTACGAATTTTCTTTTTCTTCAATGATGACGGAGATTTCTTCGTTGGGGCTGAAGGCTCTGTCCTTCCCCCAAGGTGCTCAACACTATCTTGCACTAAATAGCATTGCTCTTCTTTATCTTGAAACCTGAACATCAAGTTCCTGTTCCTAATGCGGAAACGGATCATTTCGGCCCCCACATTGATTCTAGCTTGGACATCACCGAGAAATGGTTGCCCAAGGATGAGCGGCATTCCTCCCTCATCATCCATATCAAGGACCACGAAATCCGCGAAGACATAAGAGTGCTTGACCTTGACCAATAGACTCTCAACAATTCCTTTCAGATATTGTATCGTTGAATCGGCGAGTTAGATAGTCCGTGTTGTTGGAGAGAGAGCCGGATATCCTAGTTGCTCGAACATGGCCTTGGACATGAGATTGAGACTTGCACCAAGGTCACAAAGGGCATGCTTGATTGTCTTATAATAGATTGTGCATGTGATGGCTGGATAGCCAGGATCTCTTCTATGCAAAACTACTGATTCCTCCCATGGATCTTGGATTTGCTGTATGGGCTTTCCTGCATAGTTAGAAGCATACGTCTTCCTATGTGGCTTACCCCACCTAGTCGACACTACACTAACATTTTCACAAGAGGACACAGGTTGCTCGAGATCCTCCCATTATCAACAGACAGAACTAAAGCAGCTAACTGAGCTAACCGAGTTTCTAACATTTTGTTAAAACTCAGCTGGCTCTTCTGAGCAGAAGAAAAACTTTCAAGCTTAACATTGAGAGTTTCAAAGGATTTATCAAGGGCAGCTAACTTTTTATTAACACCTTTATTATTTTTAGCCTGCTCGAAGACAAGATCTCTCAAGAAGGGCTGGTTAGAATTGTAAGTATTACCTTGGTTACCTCCTTGATAATAAGGGCATTGTTGATTCCACGTCTGGCATCCTTGTTGTGGGTGACGATAACCATTGTTATTGCCATTCATGTACATCACTTCCTCCTGAGTTTCAGGACAGTAATTTCCTGAATGTCCAGTGTTGCCACAAACCTCACAAGTCATATGATAATTCATAGGCAGAGTAGTGGTGGCCATGGCAGCCTTCTCGCTGGTGCAGTCATTCAATCTTTTCATAACAAGGTCCAGCTTGGCAGCAATCATATCTGCTTCCTTGATAGTATGAGTACCCCTCTAACATGGCTGGAGTCTTTCATCGCTCCACCCTTGGTTGGATACCATCTTCTCAATAAGTGATTTGGCATTATCAACAGTGAGTGAGAAGAATGCTCCTTGAGCAGCAGCATCAATATGGCCTCGGGCTGTCGGAGTCAACCCATTATAGAAGCTTTGAAGAATTAGCCAATCCTCTATCCCATGGTGAGGACAGGCCAGGACGTACTCTTGAAGCCTTTCCCAAGCCTCTGGAATAGATTCACTTGCTGCTTGCTGAAAACTAGAAATTCTTCCACGAAGAGCATTGGTTTTGCCCAATGGAAAGAAATTCTTGAGGAATGCTTCTGAACAGTTGTCCCAAGTATTGATAGCATCACGATTTGCATAGAACCATTGCTTAGCTTTCCCCAGGAGAGAAAAAGGAAATAGTCGAAGACGAATAGCGTCCATATTTGCACCCCTCATGATGAAAGTGCTGCATAGCTCTAGGAACTGCTGCAGATGGGCATTAGCATCCTCATTTGGCTTGCCACAAAACGGACTAGCCTGTACCATCGTGATTAAACCCGTCTTGATCTCAAAGTTTTCATTCCCCATTGCGACCTCAGGGCCTTGCAGCACCTGGTCGGCAGAAGGAGCTGAGGACTTACGAAGCATCTTCTGGGCCATAGCGTTTGACGTGGATGGTACAAATGAAGCTGGATCGCCTTCTGGACGAGTACGACGAGGTGAGTCAAAATGAACTCGAGCTTTCCTCACTAATGACTCTGGATCTTCTGTGAAATTCTCCGGTAAGTTGAAACCAGTCATACACTACCTGTCTTCATCATCCGAAGATAAAAGAAGACAATCAAGGTTAGCCTGCATTGAGAGTTGCTCTAACCTACTCATGATTTATAAACAGATGCAAAGCATAGTCATGATAATCCTGTGCCTTCCCCGGCAACGGTGCGAGAAATGCTTGTTGGTGTTTCTTAACGTCACTACCAACGACGCCGAGTTAGCGTGAGCATCAAGACTTGCCAAAGGTAAATCTAACGATCATGAATGAATCGGCAAGTGCACAGATAAGCCATTGTAGCATTTCCCTAGGGAAGTGAGTGTTCCAAGGGTATCGTATCTGTGGAAGGCAATGGCGGATATCAAGACTTATGCTTTTGCACTTATTGTAAACCAAGAGGTAGATATAGAAGACAACAGCTCAAAGACAAGGGTAAGATAAATGATATGATAGGGGTAGTGTGACACACACTCTGATCTATCTCTACACTTAGCACACTACGGCTTAGGGTGGACATACAAAGCTAGCTCTAGGTTCTATGGTACTAAACATACAGAGTTAGATGATACAAGAGATAAGCATAAAGCATTGCATGAAAGGTAAGGTTCAGCATCCATGTACAAATGGGGAGATAGCCCGCGACGACCAGCACTCTGCGAAACTATCCTATAGACTCCTACAGCAATACCCCAGCGCAGAGGGTTTCAAAGGGTCCAACAGCTGTCACCACTGCGGCCAACCTCAATCATTATGGGGGGCAAGCTCATAACTAACGTAGCCACACAACCCAGGCACAATGCCTACGTTGCTGCTAGACTTCACCTGGCCCGGGCTATTGTGACTCAGGGTGAGAGCCACCAAAAGACTGGTCAAGACCGAGTACCGTAGCTTAAACATAAACTTCATGCAACACAACCATGCTATCAAACAAGATCAAACTAGGGCTAGTCATACGAACGGATACGAACTCTCTTATGTCTAGTCAGCAAGATCAAAGGGTCGTGTTCGTGAAGAACACGAGCCTCTAACTTATGAACAAACACATAAGGAATGAGTAAATCATCCTTCAACTGGATCGAAAGGTAGTGTTCACGAAGAACACGAGCCTCTAAATGATGAACAATGGCTGAATTCAAGAACATATGAATCATATGATCTACCACAACTTTATATGAAATAGCTAAATAAATGAAGTAGATCAAAGTCATACATAGAAATAAAGATACAAAAGAACTCATACCTAGACTCCCAAGTAGACTTGGAACCTGAATAAGAGCTACTCTAGCCTACTCCCTAACCTTGGAAACTAAAAGTGAGAGGAGAATGGAGAGAGTGATGTGTGAGAAATGGAGCCCCTCCCCTTCTATTTATAGGCAAGGACCAGGCTTGCTCGGAGCACCAAATGGCCTCAAAACACTCGGGGATGCAGCAAGTGACCAATGAGGAGCAACCACGTGGAGGACCAGGATCAACCAACCCTAGGTTGGTTCGACCGATCGTAGGGTCGGCCGGCCCCCTCGGGTCGCCTCCTGGCTTGTGTTTCCTCTGGGTGGCTGACATGTGGGCCCTTTGATCACTCCCCCGTGCATGCCAAGTTTCCTGATAAGTCGGAGCTCTGGTGGGCCCATGGATCCTTGTGAATTCCATGTGTTGCTCTCTGATTCGTCGGTGAGTGCCTCCCCTAGATCAGTGACATGGATGCCACCTAGAATCAGTGTGGCAGCCACCTCCTCAGCTGAGTTGGCATGGATCATTCCATAGAAGGTGGGTTTCCATCTCTTTTTATGCTTATTTCACCTACACACAAATAATCTCTAAGGACAAGTGGAACTATATTATTCAAACCAAAATGCAAGTAAATTATGTATATGCCTCCATTTATGTGAGAATATTGATGATTGAAAGTGGTAACAGCCGTCAACAACCAGGACCATAGGAACCAACACGATCAACACCACAACCATGGGGATCAAAACCCCCTACTTCCAGCTGGGACACGGTCAGACCCCTTGCCCAAGCCGGTCTGAACGCCCCCCTCTGGGCAGCATCACGCGAACTACCTCGAGTGGGAACTCCTCTCGTTCCCCAACTCGGAACTTACGCACTTCCGCCTGACCCCTAGGCAGTGGCATACGAGGCTCAGGCACACCATGAGAAGAGTGGTACCTGTCCTTGTTAGCCCACTCCTTAGCCATCCTATCATCCCTCTTCTTCTTATAGCAAAACTCTCCTATGTGTCCATCCCTCCCACAATACTCATCATGGAAGCGGACTGGTTTTTGCTTTGGCTGTGGAGCTTCTCTCGGTTTCTCAACCATTTTCTCTCATGGCTTCCCCCCAAACACATTCCCAAGTTTGCTCACAAACATCACCGGTTTCTGGAATTTGTTTGTCTTGTGGGGGAACACTGGTGGATCTGGGGTTGCGTCTAGCTTGTTTCTGATGTGGTTTGTCTTGGGTACAAATTTGTTCATGGGTGTAGTTTGTGGTGGAATAGGAATGTCCCCAATTTTCTTTCCTCCCTCACCACTGCTCTCACCGATCTTATCAGACTCCAAAGCCTGACCATCAAACCACTTAAACTCAGCCATCATCAAACTCAACTAAGGCTCATGCCCAGACAACCAACTCATCAATTTCTTCAACTCATCATTCTCATCCTGCAAGCGATCAACATAGTGTGCAAGCTCCATATTCTTAACAACATGTAATTCACAAGTGGAGCATGATGTAGGAATAGGAACTTTCAAAGCATCCTCCAAAGAAACAATCCTATCATGAGATTCATCTAGCCTGGCATGCAACACAAGACAAGAAGTGCAAGAACCTAGTAAAGATGGCCTAGAATTCATCTCATCAAGCTTAGCCCTAAGCAAGTCTAGTTCCTCCAACTTAGAGGCATGCTTCTCCTTAATCACAGTTAAATCAGTCAAGAAAGCATTGCAGTCATCACAATCAACATCATCAAAAACAACAGGAGCAATCTTAAGAGAATCTATCTCAAGTCTAGCTTCAAGATTCTTAGACTCTAACTCAGCTATCTTCTCCCTAGCTTCTTCTAGCGAGGTCCTAAGTTGTTTCCTAAGCTTCTTGGCCCCTCTAAGCATGCTGTCACGGTTGTCAAGCAAAGCAACCAACTCTACATTCTCCTGGTGCAAGGAAGAGAGCTCATCACATACCTCATCCTCAGATTCTGATCCCGAGTCATCCTTCTGGCTCTTCATGTTGCCGGAGCTGTGGGCCATGCCCCAGAAGCCGTCCTCTCATGTGAAGCAACTCATGCTGCTGAGGTTCTTGGAACTGTGCTTCTTGCTCTTGCGCTTGCCGTCGTCATCACTGTCACTGGAACTCGACGAGGTGTAGCAGGAACTGGAGTCGACGTTGCTCGCTCCCACCATCGCCCAAGCCTTCTTCTTCTTGTCGAGCCTTCCTTGACCTCCGCTCGTCCTTGTCCTTATACTTGTGCTTGTGCTCGTGCCTCGAGCGGTGCTTGTTCTTGATCCTTGGACGATGCCTGTACTCATTCTTGGGATCGATCTCCTGTGAGCACTTGGCGATGAAGTGTCCCTGCTTGCCGCATCTTTAGCACGTACGTGTGGTCCTCCTCATGTTCACGCAGTTCTCGCACAGCCTCTCGAACTTCCTAGTAAGCAGGGCCAACTCGTCCTCTCCAATCTCGTCGAACTCCTGATCTAGCAAGGACACAAAGGAAGATAGAGAAAACATCCTCGAAGAGGAGTTAGTGTTAGTCCTTCCACCAAATCCAGTGACAAGAGCAAGAGTATGTGAATCAGTCGAGCTCTCAGTCTTGGCTCTCAGGCCACGATCCACCTCTGATGTCTTGAGCTTAGAGAACAACTCATCCTCGGTCAACGTCTCATACACATCCAACTCCAAGATGGCCTCAACCTTGGCACTCCACACAAATCTGTCGAGTGCAAGAGCTTGATATCTCTGTCATGATCCGTGTATGGAAGCACTGCCACATTGGCCCTCATGTTGTTCACAATACAATTGAAGTGTTGGAACATCGCATCAATCGACTCGCTGGGGAGATGAGTGAAATTCTTGTACTCTCTCCGGTGAGTGGCAAACAAGCGAGCCTGCATCTGAGCATTCCCAACATGAGCATTCCTCAGCTTTACCCAAATCTTGCCAGCCACATCGTCTCCGTACGCGTGATCGAACTCCGCGGCACAAAGAGCATGAAACAAGTAATCCACGACGTTGTTGTTGGCCTCAAACATGTCCCGAGAACCTGGAAGGATGAAACTGTCGGGAATGATATAGCTTGCATTTTGCGTCACTTCGCAGATGAGTTGTCCCTTACCACGAAGAAACACGCCCATGCGCCTCTCCCAGACCTGGTAGTTCTCGCCATCGATGTGCAGAGGACCCGACCCCTTTCCGTAGTCACCCATCTTTGGATCTTAGACTGGTTAGAATCAAGATGATCCGTAACCAGCTCTAATACAAATTGATGGACCGGATTGGGCGACCAGAGAGGGGGGAAGTGAATGGGAGTCAATAAAAATTCTTCTCGAGAGTGATGACTCCTCTAACGAGATGAACATGGCCTCAATCCCAAAATCACTTCCTCTACTCTATCCGCACACTTGCCAAGATCACGTAGCCACTGAAGTGCTACTGATCCTAGGAGCAAACCTCACCTCCAAACAACTCAACCATGCAAACACCACAGCGGAAACCAACTGAGTGAAAACCTCTGCCAGGGGCGGTCAGACCACATGGACAGGGCAGTCAGACTGCCTCGGCCTGGAGATTTCCCTCAACCACCAAACGAAGCTCAGGACCTCGAATCGACCTAAGATTTCGCCTGGAGACTCCTCTGATCAAGGCAAACAAGCTATCAAAGAAATCTCCAGGAAAACCAAACTTTCCTCGCGAAACCCTACAGGGCGGTCAGACCACCTGCCCTCCGAAAACACGGCCGCGGGTTAACTCTCAACTTCCCATAACCCGATCTCCCGATTCACCCGACGGATTGCAGCAAAACTTTGAGGATAGTTGGGTCACCTCCTGGACGACCTCTCCACCAAAGGATAGTTTGTGGCCAATCATTCGATGAGAGGCGTGGGGCATAAGTCGATTGGAGGAGACGATGTTCACGGCCTGACTACAACCTTTCCAAGGATGCGCCTTAGCAACCGATACACCACCTTCTATGGCTGCAGCGATCTTGTTTAGCACGTCAACTGCCACTAGGGCACCCGTTCCTGCAAGCAATCGAAGAACAAGCAAGAAAATGTATAACAAGTACTGAATTACAAGATATTGAGATGAATCCAATATACAGTAACCAAGTTGGGGTTCCGAATCGAGTAGAACGAGTGGTCTAGCCGACACACGCGTATACAAGGAAGTAGCAATGGCTAACCTTACAATGAAACAAAACCCAATCTGTTTGTGGCTGCTATGAGAGTATATGAGAGGATAAGGATACGACCAAGAACTAGTGGGGGTCATGTTCCAACCCTAGTACGCGCCCCCATGGGCTCCGACACGATACACGGCCCAACGGCCCACAAGACGGTGACGCAGCACCCTGACAAATTCTGGATGTCTACTTGTTTCGACGATTCCTGTCGATTCCGATGGAATCTAGATATGAGGCCAGTGACATTGGAAGCTTTATGAAATCTCCTTTCCAACCATATAAAGAACGTCCCAAACGGAGTCTGTACGAGGTCGTGGCGTCCGTTTGAAGTTGGTCTAGTCATGCAGTCCGAATCCAGCGCCCAAAACGTGTAGGCCTTGATCTCTTTTCATCTTCGGGCCAAAAGTGATGTGGTGTCCTGGTGGAGGACGTGTGGAACACTTGGATTTGGTCCCCAATCAACTTCTTTGGTCCTCTATGCCTTCCATGTGTGTTGAGCATCCTTTTTGATCCACGTAAGTATTTATGAAAATGACAACCAACAAACATCATAGTGCAGCAATAATTCATCAAATGTATTGGATACAATGATGATAAGGAATTGGTTCACCTTAGAATAAAAACATGCTATTGTGGTCATATCCGACACGGTGAAGTCCTCATCATTCTCCTCTTCTTGGCTGCAAGTTGTCCTCGACTTGCTTCGGTGGCATCCGAAGGTGCTTGGGTTGATGTTCGAACACGGAGCGACTAGTATACTGTTGCTCAAGAAAACAAACAAGAAAAACTTTGCAAGACATTATTAGTGTTAAGGCAGCCTCCTATTTCATCATGGTATTCTAGCCCAAAAGGATATTTCAGATTAGAGCAAATATAAACTTTATGCACAAAATATTCTCCTTTGCAATTGCACTTGCCAATAAAGTGATATGTATGATTTGACAAGCATTTCAACTTAGAATATGCAAAAAGTTTCTCCTCTAAACAGTTTATATTACAAAGAATATCAAATTCAATATAACCTAAAGTATTTAAAGAAGACAACAATTTCAGTTCATCTTGTGCACAAGTAACAGGATGCAAAATCTTTTCTTCGGCACATATGGATTGTTCCAAACAAAAAGTATCAGAATTATTCGCTACTTGTGGGACTGGAATAAATGAAGCATCAACACAAAAGTCCTCTTTATCACAAGAAACAACAAGCAATTCATCATTTGACAAAATCAATTCAGCATTAGGTTCCACTATATGTTGCTCTTGATTAGCATGCAGATTGGACAAATATTCAATATTATGGTTCACATCATTCATGCAAGTACTCACAGATAAAAGAATCTCCTTTTCAGCGCTAAGAGCAAGCCAAAACAAAGAAGCAATATTGTTCTATGAGTTGCTAATTAACATGGTTTGAATTTCAAAATTAAGCCCTTTCAGGAACCTACTCATAACATATTTCTTGCATTCATCTAATCCACCAAACATAACACAAATCTTAGAGGTATGATAGTACTCCTTGATAGTCCTACTACCTTGCTTCAAGTTATCTAATTTTGTAAGCAAGCAATCAGCATAATATTCAGGGACATATTCATCATGGAAAAGCATTTTAAAATCTTTCCAAGTTTGTGGAACTTTGTTGTGTCTAAAAATATGTTTCCATGTAGTCAAAGCATAATTTGTTAAAGCACTAGAAGTAGCAAAAATCATTTGATGTTCAGATAAGTCATACTTATCAAATTTTGCATCTTCCTTAAGCTCCCATTCAATGTAAGCGTGAGGATCAAACATACCAGCATATAATGGCAAGTGCTGAATGATACCTTGAATGTGAGGGTCTAGCTTCAACACTTCAAAAATCTCTATATCACCTACCATGATTAGTAGAAAACAAGAAACACAAAATATTTTGTTTTCTCCTGTCAACTACTAGGATGTGTCGTGTGTAATTCTCTCAAACTGAACTTGTTCAAAACAAGCTCTTACCAAGCAAAACAGGAGGGGACGGCAACCAACAAGACGTCAACCTCGAAGAAAGTGTATCAGTGCCGCAGCAACAAGACCTGTCAAGCTGTTGTCGAATATGTGGAGATATAGGTGGGCTAAAACAAGGAATGAACTAGCACCACATTAGTTATAAAAGCAAGTTGAATAATCGTTCAACAGAGGTACTGTGCTGGTCCTAGGCTAAACCATGCTAGAGATGTGAGCCTAGGCACAGAGGTAATCACCGACAAAGAGGAACTAGCACAACATAAAGAAAACACCAAATTCAGCCCCTTTTTTCTTTCACTTTCTTTGCTCCTCTCTTTCTTTTTTTCTCTCTTTTTCTATTTTTTTCTTCTTCTTTTTTCACTTTTCTTTTTTCTCCCTTGCTGGAAATCAAGACAAATCCGCACAAAAAGATGAGTTTACACAGATTGTAGATCGCTGATCTCAAGAACAATTGCAGAATGTTCAAAATGAATTTCAAGACAAGGCTAGATTCATTGGAAAGGTAACAAGATAAGCTTTCCAGATTGTATTTAAACACACGAATCGGATTTAAGATGATTCCGTGATGGCCAAAATGCAGCAGCGATGTATATGATGAGAATGGATCTTGTGGTGACAAAAGGTGATAGAACTCAAAACTCTAAAGGATTAGACACTAAGACCAGCAACTCGACGCAACCGATGCAACCAAAAACTCAACAAGCCCTAACTAAGCAATACTAGTAAAGGCTCAAAAGGTTTATGGGACAACGGGTAAACTAATCTACTATTTTTTTGGCTTTTCTGGATAATAGGAAATAAAAAACAGCGATGGATTGATAATCTCTCACCGATAAACTTCACTCTGATTACCAACTGATGTGAACCCGCTAGGGTTTGTGGTCAATCTTTTGATGAGAGGCATGGGGGATGAGTCGATTGGCGGAGACGACGTTCACGGCCCGACTACAGCCTTTCCAAGGATGTGCCTTAGCAACTGATACACCACCTCCTATGCCTGCAACGATCTTGTGGAGCGCGTCAACCGCCACTAGGGCACCCGTTCCTGCAAGCAATCGAAGAACAAGCAAGAAAAAGTATAACAAGTACTGAATTACAAAATATGGAGATGAATCCAATCTACAGTAACCAAGTTGGGGTTCCGAATCGAGTAGAACGGGTGGTCTAGCCGACACACACGTCTACAAGGAAGTAGCAATGGCTAAACTTACAACGAAGCAAAACCCAATCTGTTTGTGGCTGCTATGAGAGTATGTGAGAGGATAGGGGCACGACCAGGACCTAGTGGGGGTCATGCTCTAAACCTAGGACACCCCCCCATGGACTCCGACACGATACACGGGCCAACGGCCGAAAAGTCGGTGACGCAGCACCCTGACAGATTCTAGACGTCCACTTGTTTTGACGATTCCTGTCGATTCCGATGGAATCTTGATATGAGGCCAGTGACATTGGAAGCTTTATGAAATTTCCTTTCCAACCATATAAAGAACGTCCCAGACGTAGTTCGTATGAGGTCGTGGTGTCCGTTTGAAGTTGGTCCAGCCATGCAGTCCGAATCCAGCGCCCAAAACGTGTAGGCCTTGATCTCTTTTCATCTTCGGGCCAAAAGTGATGTGGTGTCCTGGTGGAGGACGTGTGGAACACTTGGATTTGGTCCCCAATCAACTTCTTTGGTCCTCTATGCCTTCTACGTGTGTTGAGCACCCTTTTTGATCCACGTAAGTATTTATGAAAATGACAACCAACAAACATCATAGTGCAGCAATAATTCATCAAATGTATTTGATACAATGATGATAAGGAATCAGTTCACCTTAGAATAAAAACATGCTATTGTGGTCATACCCGAGACGGTGATGTCCTCATCATATATCCACCGAAATGCACCCAATCAAGAGGAATCGCGAATCGAACGGCTCTATGTCATGAACTCGAGGAACTCCAAAACCCCCCCAAATCGAAGGTTTTCCAGAGGAATTACTGGGGTAAAATCACCAAGAAAAGAGGCACAAAGACCTCATGTGTGACACCCAACAAAAATCCCACCAAGAAACCCCTCAAACAAGCCACCACGAAAATCCCCAAAAATAGATGGGAGACAAAGAGAGAAGATGAATGTTGACGGTTTAAAACAGTGTTAAAGTTCACCGCAAGCACACGGGTGACTTTTGAGAGCCAGGTGTGGTTCGAGGACCGGTGGATGGTCGCTTCCTGGGGTGATGAGTGATTGACAACGTGGTGTGGACTGATTCTTGGCTAAGTATTGCAGGTGCAGGTTGCGGCTTGACTGGTGCAGGTGCAGGTGAAGAACAAGCGCGAAAGGTCGTTGCCGGTGAGGCCTCTAGGTGTGGAGAAGACAAGTAGGCTTGGTTCGAGGGACCCGGTGGCCAGCGGGGTCAAGTGCGGGCCGCATGGTGGCAAGAACGGCAAGATGAAGTCATGGACGGTTTCTTGGTTGAGCCTCAAAACCAAGGTCGAGCCGGGACTACGTGGGAGCCGAGTCATGAGTGGTGATTGGCGGAGGCTACACCGAGTTCGCGGGGTTTCCGGTGGTTCACCAGAAAACCATCGGGTTCCTTGGTTGATCCACAAAGCCAAGACCGAAGAACCGAAGACGGAGGTGCAGCAGCTCCAGACCGGTCTGACCGGTCTGACCGGTGGGTCTGACCGGTCTGACCGGTGGGTACCGGTCTGACCGGTGAGGAGCACCGGTCTGACCGGTGTGCGACGACGCAGTCCGAAATCTTCGAAGTGGAGGACACGCGTCGGGATCGCAAGGCTTGCGTCGAGGCTAAGCAAGTTTGCGGTCGCTGGGCATCCGTCCGATGGAGCGAAGACAAAGATTTCCGAATTCGCCCTTGAGGGGCATGTATCCCTAGTTAGCTAGTAAGGGTATTTTCGTCTTTCGGTTGCCTCCATATAACCCAAGTGGTGAGAGGATGGCAGCCATCTCTTGGAACCCTAGCTCATTTGGTTTTCCTATTTTCCTTCCTATTTTCTTAGGATTTTCGTAGGACTAGCTTGAGAGCTTCATGGTGAGATCTTGTGAGAGGGAAGGATGATCGGGCGGCAAGCTAGACCTTGTATGAACCTCTTTGGTATGTATAGATGATTTGGCGTGGTTCCTCAAGGCTTGAATGTGTCTTTCCAGTTTCTCCTTTTTGGTGATTTTCGGAGCCCTTTCTTGGCGATTTTCTTGGAGCGGTTTCGAGGCCTTTCTCTTTGGGATTTGGTGGGGGATGTATGCATGAACCCTTCGTGGTTCTTTTCCCTTTGATTCCCCTCCCAAATCCGTGAGCAAAGGGGCTCGATTTTGGGGTTTTCGTGGCTCTAGGGTTAGAGGCGTTCTTGGTGGGATTTCTTCGATTCCTCTTGATTTGACAAGTTTTGGTGGACCAAATCTTGGCTATGGAGTACCCATGAGGTGTTCCTACTGTCCCCAAAGTCTTGTGCAAAACCGTGGAGCGAATCGGGAGATCGGGAGTTGGATTTGGGGGAGTTCACTCGCGGGCGCTGTTCATCCCGAGCTGCCCAGGCGCGACCGGTCTGACCGGTGCTCTTGACCGGTCTGACCGGTGCTAGCCCTTGGTGGGTTTTTGTCTCGGGGAACAGCCTTGTCCGTGTGATTTTGTCCCGTGGTTCTGCTGGTCAGTTCTTGGAGTGTTTGGAGTTGTTTTGCTAGGTTTTGTGAGGGGTTTTTCTTACTTCCAGGTTGTGTTTCGGAGGAGTTTTTTTGTTCCAGGGCCTACAGGAGTCACTGAGGCTTCCTGGAACGTTTGCTGTGCGGCTGCTGTAGCCACCGGCCTGACCGGCTCTGTCCACCGGTCTGACCGGTGCAGGTCATCGGTCTGATTGGTGTAGCACAGGCAGCAAGCCGTGCAAGTTTCCGCTGTGTGTTTTGGTGAGTTCTGGCTCGGAGGGTTGTGTGTTGGCTCCTAGGACCAGTAGCACTCCAGTGGCTGCGTGGTCTTGGCCAACTTGGGTAGTTGAGTCGGAGACGTGATTTGGAAGCCGTGTTCGACTTGTTGGAGTTCTCATCTCCTTCGAGAAGAATTTTTATCAGCTCCCATTCACTCCCCCCCTCTCTGGTTCGCCTAATCGGTCCTTGAACTTTGTGCCTTTTTCACCAAGGGGGGATCCCCAAGGTTCTTGTCAATCCACGGAGCAAGGGATATACTACCGTCTAACCAAGCACTAATCTAGTTGATGCAAACCTTTGGATGAGAGATTAACTATAAAGTAAGGACTATCTAATCTATGAACTAAGACAAGACAAAACCAATGTAATCTAGGTTAAACAAGAGACGTGAGATACACAAGTTATGGAGAACATTTGCCAATGGAGTCTATGGGTACTTGAAGATGCAATCGCCAAAGATGATGAAACCGATCTAATCTATCTAAGGATGTGAACAAGGTTTAGCCTTTTCCCTTCCCTCGTACTGTCACTACACGAAGGTAAAATCGGTTCTAAGCCGTAAAGAACACAAGACATCGATTCGATCTACGGGAGCGACCTGAAAATCATGGTGGCCAAACCTTAAGCATTAAAGCATAACCAACGAGGAAGTGATAGATTAAACTCCAAACAATAGTCATTGATTACACACCAAGATCCATTACAACTCCATGGACAAACGATGAATCTACTCCATCAAGATGTTAAGCATGGTACCGTTGAACGTGGTAGATGCCTCTGATGAAGATTGATCCTCGCCGTCCTCCTACTCCGGCAGCGCCGCGGCAAGGCCTCGGCGTCCTCCTCCTTGTGGTGATCTCCTTGGGGCTTTGGACTTAGAGAATTATCGGCTCTCTGGCGGCTCTCATCCACCGCGTGACGGCTCTCTTCCAACCCCCTCTTGTGGTCGACCTCAAAGGCATTTGTTGGCGTCTCTGGCGAATGGCAGCTTCGACAGGCAATTAGGGTTGCACCATCTTCATGCTCAAGAAATGGGGGGTTGAACCGACATCAGAACAGGCTAGTCCGGCCGGCCTAGGCCCAATCCGGCCCGGTGCGGTCGCCCCTTCCTCCGTGCGGCTCATCTTGATATTTTGCACTTTTGCCCCATTATTTGTGTATTTTTGGCGTCATCAACCCCGCGATAAATATAAGGTGTCTTCTCATATGAAACCCGATCTTTACGTCTTGGTCCTCGAGGATGTTTCGCCGTAGCACCTAGGTCCTTACCACCCTTGGGAGTAGTTTCAACTTGCACTTGAGCACGAACGGAACACCTTGATTACCCTTTTGAACTTGATGTGAATCCGTCCTTTAAGCTCTCGTTTTCCTACAAACACAATATACTTCAAAATGCACTTTGGAATACAAACTTGTTACATCATTAGTATGCCTAGTGGCGGGTTAGTTCCAAATGAAAGCTCAAACCATGGTGTAACAAGTGCTCTAGGTTGACAAAAATCGACTGCCAACATCCCCCCATGCTTAGATCTTGCTCGTCCTCGAGCAAGTTGCTCACAAAAATTATTCATCCAAGGAGTTGAAATGTGCTTCGTCAAATCTTTCCTTACAAGTTAGCCAATCATTCATCTTTAATATAAGAAACATGAGATAAAGATCACAATGTAAACATGGGCATTTAGAAGTTTACCAATTCAAGACTTACCCCACAACTCATACCTTTCACTAGAGATCCTCAACTTCAACCATACTTACTTTCTTACTTCCATTGGAGGGTTTTCATGGGTTTTCAAAATAAAATTCCTGCATTACGTATTAGACAAAATCCTTCTCCAAGTTCTCATATGTCGCTCATTTAAACTGGTTATCCTAGATAGTTCATAAACTCTCACCTCCCACAAGTTTCTCATTTATAATGTAGGTTGGAGCTATGGGAATGGCTAGTGAAGTTAAGAAAAGTATTATCAAGCTAAGAAAATCTTCTAATGGTTGTTCACCTTCCGAGCCAATGATCATGAGAATTAAACCATAATGTAAGGGTATCAAGGATGAGAAGATTTAGAATGGTAGACATGTGCAAAGAGAAAAAGAATAATGACTTCAAGGCACTAATGATGTCCTCGATGTCGGATTGCACATGGTTGGAATAAAGAAGATTCGTTCTCAACATCGCATCCTTCCTTGCACTTCTCTTGATCTTCACTTGATTCAACACCCCTCTTTATATCTTCCTTGCTTTGCCTTGAATTTTTCTCCTTTCCCTTCATTTCTTTTTTTCTTTCTTCTCTCTTTCTCTTCTTTTTGTCTGTCTTCTTGTGTGCGCGCCCCCCCACACACACACATACATATACATATATACATACATACATATATATATATATATTCTTCTTTCCATATCTTTATCTTCTTCGAAGCCTTTCGCCCATCTTTTTGACATGAATACGAAACTGAATTTTAAATAAAACCTTGCCTAGAAATTGAACGAATCTTCGGACATGGGTTGTGTTCAAGGAATAAGATGATAAAAAGATGTTTATGGTTTTGGGTATGGAATCTGGCGATGTACGTGGCATTCAATGTGAAATTCTTGTTACCGAATGTATGACGAGGCTAGCAACAAAAGATAAACATCAAGGACATGATCATTGCTCGAAATTAGATTTCCCAAGAGAGAAAAGTCCTAACTCAATTCATCATGCTAAACAACACTTATGGTGGAGTATATACATAGTGTAGGCTTTGTACAGGATAGACTTGTCTCTCAATTTGGAGAAAGAAATCACTAACCTTCATTACAAGGG
The DNA here is from genome assembly GCA_036936925.1 of Cenchrus fungigraminus. Taxonomy (NCBI): domain Eukaryota; kingdom Viridiplantae; phylum Streptophyta; class Magnoliopsida; order Poales; family Poaceae; genus Cenchrus; species Cenchrus fungigraminus. The sequence goes on from CM072775.1 coordinate 29,801,768, forward strand.
GGTTTTCATAATTTTTTCAAAAAATAAATTCCTCCAAATTTAGTATTAATCGTAGCATAGTTCGAAGCAAGTTCCTAGATCAAAGTTGAGTATGAAAACTTTCAAAGGCAAACTTCCACTAAGCACCACGGTAAACAATTATGCACGTAGCTCATGCTCAAATAATAAAGATAAAAGAAAACTAACAAGTAAAAACAAGAAAATAACTTGCACGAGCTAGCTCCTCCCCATGCTTGGATCATACGACATCCTCGTCGTAATTTTACAAGAAGTACAAGAGGGTGGAAACTACCACATCGTGATTATTTTATTCAAAACAAAAAGAAATCTAGGTTGTCCTCCTAGTACCCATGTTTTTATTGATAGAGAAAAAAAATTGCACCGAGTTGAGGTTGAAGGCATACTTACAAGCATTTGTGTTTGGCAAAGAGAAGGTTCATGGAGGTGCTACCATCTTTTGTAGCTTTTTGTGGTATTCTCCCAATGTATCCATGTATTGTGACATGTATGCTTCATGGAACCAATGGTCGCCCTTCTCTTTAATGTTGTCATCACCATCTCTTCTTTCTTGTTCTCATCATCTCCTTGTTGTCTCTTCTTCATAGATTTTCCTCTCTGTCCAGAACAGAACATATATCGAAATATAGATTTATTGAAAAGTTTATGAAATTACCTTTCTAACATGTGGTCATTCATTGAAAACGGAGTTCAGACAAGGTAGTTATGTCCGTTTTACTTTAGCACTATGTGCTGCTCAGACCTGATTTCAGGACGTGCAACGTTCGGTGATTTGGCCATAACGGCTTGTAGGAACCTCCGATTTCCTTGATTCTTGATTCGTTGGAATCGTAACTTCATGGGGTTTCCAAATATCCAAAAATATTTTATGTTTTCCTTAGGAAACCATGCAGAATTTTGATGAGATTACTATCTTTTTATCTTCTAGAGCGTCATGTTGTACTTCCATGTTGAATGTCTAGGGCCTCCCCCATGATTAGCATTTTGCTAGGCATGGAAGAAGATCAAGCATTATCTTAGTCGTCCTTCAATTTCCTTGTCGTGAGAGACTTTATCTTGCCTGCAAAACATTTTAAGCGCACATTCTACCCCCAAGGTGACGGTTGGGAGTAGATAAAATTGCTAACAATCCAACAATATTTCCTAAGATTCTTAACTTGTGGCATAATTAGTCTAGTGTGAATAAAACAAAAATCTAACGGGTGTACGTGGGTGCAAAGTGTGTATGCACATGAGAGGAAGGCATATAAACAAAGATAATGGTTACACCTAGTTCTAAACACCATGTTTACAATTAGGTTGACGAATTTCTCCATAACCATAAAGATTTATTTATCTAGAATTAAAACACCATGTCTATCCTTAGATAAACAATTCCTTATATCACAAGAAAAATAAAGCGCAATGCAATGTTTATAAACCAACCAATGCAACATGAAAACATATGAAAAGCTAGTAAGGTATATTGGACTTAACGATGATGGTCCGCAATCATGTTTAAACACCACGTTCACACAAGATTGCAAAAGGGAAATACTCATATTGCCACATGAAACATTAACATAGAAAATGAAGCGTTCATCACTAAGCTTTACAAAGAAATCGAGTCAACTATATGCAAAACATGTATATGCAAGGGAAAAAATATCATGTTGATTACAAAATGCTATTGACGGTTGAAACACGTGTCGCGTTTCGATTCGCAAGCGTACGGTTCACGTGTTGCCTTCTTCACTCGGGGATGACCCTAGATATCGAATCGTGGATAGGAAGCAAACTACCTAGGATTCACTATCTAATCTATTGAACTAACCTACATGAAGCGTTGATCGCATAAAGATTTAACATACAAGCATGAAAGGATGTATGGATCACATCCACTAGCCATAAAGATACACGACCCAAGGTAACCCTAGCCTACCGTCTTCTAGTTGCAGCTCCGGCCAAGATGAAAACCAATCTAATCTCAAACCATGATAAGGAGTAAACCCTTACACGTTTGCTCAGCACTTTCCCTTCCTTCGTACTGTCACTACGCGAAGGTAAACACAACCGAACGACTATACATCCGTGCACTACTACGAAATATCTGCAAGACAAAGACTAATCACCATGATTAGATCTATTCCTACTAAAGGCATATGGTAGCTACACATATGAATAAGCACAACTCGTAGTAGATCAAAGTAAGGATAAGGTATGATTTATATCACCATCGAATGTTGAATGTACAAATGCCTTGAAGAATTAGAGGCATGGCTCCGGAACTCCACCATGACTTCACCACGCAGGGCCAACCATAGTGTCTAGGGCATGGCCTAGGCCATCTCCTAGGCAACACGAGGACTAGCGGCGGCCGTCGGCTCCCTTCGGCATGTCTCCTTCGATTTGGCGGCTCTCTGATGAATGGATCGATCTATCTCCTTCCCTTGGGCGCCTAGGGGGTTGTACTTATACCCATGGGGAGCTTTTGGGTGTGCTCCACCTTGCCTTGCACGAGATCCTCCTTGGGAGAGAATCAAACTTGGTTTTCATAAAATCAGCCTCGTCAAGATTTTTCTGATTCGCAGTCCTTCCTTGCTGACATCATATCTCTCACGTACGGACTCCAAATAATGCAAATTCGGTGTCTAGATTGTGTGCCACGAAATTATCTCCAACTTTGGTATTCATTGCTTTCCTTGGAAACAAAGATAAGATCCCCAAAATAGTCTCGGAAGATAATCTGTTTGATTTCGGACTTATCTGCGCAGCTGGTATTTCGGGGGCTATATCTCCTAGCTCCTTGACCCGAATTGGACCTTCCATATGTCCGAATCAAAGCTCTCATCGAGACCCACAACATTGGTATTCAAACTTTTGCCATTAGAGGCCGTTTAAGTCTCCGAATCTGCACCTAAAGATCATGCTGTTCTGGGCTGCGCCAATATCTCTCGAGCTGAGTTGATCTCGTGGGTAAACCTCCAAGTCTCAAGGACCTGGGCCCTCTGGCCCAATTCAGGCCCGCCATCCTTCACGCGGCTTTTCTTGTAATTTTGACATGTTGCATCTTCACATATGGGCTTTAGATGTCATTAACCCCGCGATCAAGATAAGGGGTCTTGTCGCATGAACTCTCGCATCTTCTGTTTAAGTCCTCGGAGTTTCACAGCTTCATGCTTTGGTCCTTGGGTCATTTGGAGTCATGTTCACTTTGTGTCTTGCCCGGTGCCGGGCTCCATGATCTTCTTATAAAGTGCTCGATGAACTCTACCCGGAAGTCCTCATTAAGCGCTTAAATCCTGCGTAAACAACATACTCCAAAAACCACATGCAAATGTGAACTTGTTACATCATTAGTATGCCTAGTGGCGGGTTAATTATAATTCAAAGCTCAAACCAAAGTGTAACAAGTGCTCTTGGTTGACGGAAATCGACCATCAACATACCCCCATGCTTAAACCTTGCTCGTCCTCGAGTAAGTCTGGGAAACTTACTTGATCAAGAAATCAGCGCTGCCCTTCGATGAAATCCCTACACTCAATCATACATAACAAGACGTATTGCTCTCTCAAGTATTTAGCATTTAGGTTCAAGTTTGGACCGGCTACTTTGTCATTATGGAAGGTAGACTAGCAATAAAGATCATGGCACAATAAATATAATGTTCTTCGATCTTAAGTAACTTCAAACCTTTACCTTGTCATCATGATGAAGAGTTTTTCAAAAAGTTGCACATCCAACATAAGTGAGGTTCTCTTGCAATAGCTCAATGAAGCGCTCATCTCATCAAGTCACTCAAACCTATACTAGATTATCTTCAACCTATTCTACTCATATATAAAAGTAGAAGACTTATGTGCAGCTTGGTAGGTAAAAATAATCCTTGCAAAACATTATATTCGAAATATTGTCAAACTAAGAGAGAGATCTATTGGATTTACTGAGACTTGTCAAAAAGGCCATGGAAAATAATGTTGAGGAGGGAGAGAGATGGAACACACACATTTAGATAGGTGGACATGTGGAAGTGGCAAGTGAATGATCCCAAGGCACAAATGAAGTCCTCGTTATCGGATTGCACATGGTTGGAAAAATGAGTATGGAGTTTGATCTTGAAGCACCTCTTGAAAACTCTAATGAAGCTAGAGAATCGGGGAGCTTTCTTTTTTTTTCCTTTTTTTCTATTATATATACCTATTTTTTATTCTCTTTTTCCTTTCTTTCATACCTCTTTTTCATTTTTTCTTCTCTTTTCTCTTTTTTTTACGCTCCCCCGAACTCTACGAACCATGGCACCTTCTTAGCAACTCCCCCCCCATGTTTAGACAACGCTCGTCCTCGAGCAAAGAGCGGACTAAATCTAGCTAAGAAAGGTGAGATAATCTCATATCTTTTCTGAAAAATACTTGAAATCTTCATAAGACTCCTCCACGCCAAATCTTGAATTTTTTTTCTTGCGTAATCTCGGAGGTCTTCAAAAATTACTCCAATGTAGCACCTTGACTTCTTCGGATTTCCGTCGAAATAATAATCCATACTCAAGTATTGGGTTGTGGACAAGGAGGGTATCTCAAAAAAAGATATTTGGGTTTAAGGGTGGATATCCGGCGAGGTTTGCAACATTCCCAATGTGGAAACTCACAATGCACAGACAGATTGGCTAGCAAAAAGAAGTTACGCAAAACGAAATGACCAGCTTCTAACTCTCATACCACAGAAAATCAATCTTAATCCAACTCATCAAAATATAAGTTTGCAATCTAAAGGTTTCATCATGAAGGATCATAAGTATATAGGCTTTGGTAGGTAGAACTTTGCAAGAGATTCACAAATGTAGATACCATAGGAATTGAGTTTTGAATAAAAAGACAAGTTATCGGGTCATCGGTAAACTTTAAATCAAAGGGCAACATAAAGTATGTGGGTCTAGAATTTAGTCATTTAACCTTCACAAATTAAAGAGCTAGTACTTAGTGAATTTAAGATCATTTAGTGGAGAGCAATTAGTCAAGCCATATACAACATAATGTAGGTAAAACAAAGTGGCAACCTTCATCATTTTTCCACAAGCAAGATCATGCCAATTTTAATATCACCGTGGCGAGCAAAAGGTGATGGTGATCATGATCTTTAAACAAAACAAAAACTAGGTTTTACTCCTAGAAGCCACGTTATTAACAAGAGAGATATACAAAGGTTGCATCTAAAGTTGTTGAAGGCATATAAATATGTACAGACATATAGAAAGACAAGGACAAAAAGAGGGTTGATGAATTGTTACCATCCCTTGATGCTTGTAGTGTAGCGCACACTCCCCCATGCTTAAGCATTATGCTTAGCATGGAAGAAGAAAATCAGCATCCCTTGACAACCGTGATCCCTGTACTCCACGCGGTGTTCTCTTGTCCACCAAGTTCCCTCCATGCTTAGCATGTTGCTAGGCATGGAAGAAGATTAACCACCTTGTAACTCTTGAAGTCCCACTGCCATGTGTGGAGATCATCATCATACTCTTCACTTTTGTTGCCTTGATCATCCTTCAATGTCCTCCCTTTGTCGCAAGCCCTGGTCCCAATCGTTTCTCAATTCGTCTTCACCTCCTTCCATGTTGTTATTTGTCGCTGCTTTAACATCCACGAATTTTTTGTTCAACTTCCAGAACAGGACATGTACTGAAATATCACTCCATTGTAAAGTGCTTGAAATGATCTTTCCAATGAGTGGTCATTCACCCCAATCGGACTCCGAACAAGAGAGTTACGCCCTCGTTACTCCGATAGTGCAAGCTGTCCCGAGCTGATTTCAGAATATGTGACGCTCAAAGATTTTGTTGTAACTCCTTGCACGGGTCTCCTAAAATATTGAATCTCGATGCGTTGAAAAGAAGACTTAGTGGAGCTCCTGAATATTCAAATTTCCTCTTTTCTACATCTCTGAACATGTGCTTAATCTTGATGAAGACAGCAGTGTTTCTTTCGGAATTTTGGAGGTGTTGACTATCTTAACTTCATCTTTTATCACAAACTCATGGGAGTGATTCGCCATGTCTGCAAAACAACTCTAAAGCATAAGGTACCCCCGAGGTGACGGTCAGGAATACTCATTCTATGCCGACAAACCAAAGACATCCCCTAGAATATTGATCTTGTGGCATAGTTAATCTAGTGAAATATAAATTAAGAACCTAATGTGTGTACGTGTGTGCAAGTGTGCATGCAAATGATGGGATGGTATAAAAACAAAACAATCTTTACACCAAATTCTAAGCTCCATGCTTACAAAGTGGTTGCCAAACTTCTTGTCGGGGACGGTCATTAGGGGTCCCCTAACTAAGGGGATAATCACCCTCGTTAAACGCAATCCGCCCAAGGACCGTTCCTCGAGCCCCGGTCACGGGACATCACGGGCCCACGGCCTGCTACGGCCCAGCAGCAGCCACACCGAGAAGGCCCACTTGACCGCCTCGCTCAAGGGCTCCGGCTCCTCAAGCAGATTTCTGTCTCGCTCGAGGACTCCGGTCCCTCGAGCGAATTTCCGCCTCGCTCGAGGGCCCCGGTCCCTCGAGCAGGTTTTCCGCACCGCTCGGGGGCTTCGGTCCCTCGAGCAGGCTCCCGCCTCGCTCGGGGGCTTCGGTCCCTCGAGCAGGTTTCCGCCTCGCTCGAGGGGTTCGGCCCCCTCGAGCGGGCAGCCGTCTCCATACCGCCCGGCAGCGGCATTTAATGCCCAGCCCCACAGCGGGACGCCGAAGTCAAGGGTGAATCTTCCCCCATACCACACGACTGACACAGCCGGGGCGCCTGACACCGCCACAGTGCGGCCTAACCTGCCACTATGCAGTTATGCCTGGCCCTGTCCAAACGCCGCGTAGCCCTGTGCGGACAGGCCGGCATCACTCCGTGGCACTGTGCTACCTGCTCCCGTCCTTCCCCTGCGGCAAGACCCTCGAAAGGGCATGGGGGCACCTATGACGCCCCAGGTTTTTAATTAACCCTAATCAATGGTCAAACCTGTTGACTGTGGTCAAATCATGGTCAACCTGTGTCATCACCTCGAAAACCTAGCCAACAACCACCCTTTAGCACCTTAAGCAAGTCAACGTCATCTACCCTGGTCAAAACCCTAGTTGGAGTGGTCAAACCCCTAATGTCTATCTCCTTGTCCTAGAACTTTGGCCACGTTCTCCAAATTTTGCCTAAACACTCAAAAATCTGCCAATATGAAAGTTGTGCAGAATTTCCAGGGACACATTTCATCTTCAGGATGGCATTTCAAATTTTGAGTGGAAAAGGTTCAAATTTGCCAGTCAAACCCAGAGTTACTATTCACCTGAGTCATGAAATTCTTCAAGTTGGCATTTGAATTTCTTCCTCGTTTCAAATCCAAATCCACTTCGGCCTGTGCCATTGTTTAGAGGGATGACTCGTCTACAAGTTTCCTATCTACAGTTTTTGTAGTTGGAATTCAAATTTTACTTCTACACGCAGTCAAACAGGGGAACATGGATCGGATCGGGCCGAGAGCGCGCCCGGCAAGACGTCACGCGCGCGCGCGACGTCCATGCGTCGCCGCCGCGCCGCCGCCGTGCTCCGCCGTACCACGGCTGACCATAGGAGTCCGTGCATGACCTCAGCCTACGTCGGCTCGCGCGCGCCCCTAGCCGTAGCCTCGGCCGGAGGAGCCGCGCGCCACGCGGCGTGTACGCGCGCCCGCAGCGCCGTCCTTGCCCCTGCGCGCACGCACGCCGAGGGATGCCGCCGTACCCCGCATTGAAGCGCCGGGAGGCCTTAGCCCCTAAGCATCCTTCTCTCCTTGCGCGCCGGCTATAAATAGCCATCCCCATTTTCTTCCCGTGCGAGAACGCCGTTCGGCAGTCCGCCATTGCCGCCGCCGCCGCGAGCTCGAGCTCCCGCTAACTCCCGTCTCCGGCCAACCCTTCCAAGCTCCTCTCTAGACCCCTGTGTAGCTCCCACGGCCGCGCATTGACCCCCATCGCCTTTAGCCTCGCCGGATTTCAGGTGACCGCGGGAGTGCCACCGCGGCCTCGCCGCCACCGCTCGCCGGAGACGTCCCCGACCGCACCCCCACCACCAATCGGCTCGGGGTGAGCCCAATCGAACCCCCGTGCCATTTGTTGTTCTGCTCCGGCCCCACATCACCGGCGGCGACCTCACCCCCACCGGCGAGGGTACGGTTGTGAATGCCGGGGGCATATTTGTAAACCAGGGACCTGTCTGCAATGAAAGTTATCTTATTTTCTTTACAACTTAGTCCAGTACCTTAGAAAAAGCATAGAAATTCATAGAAAAATTAGAAAAATGCAAACACAATTTTTTGGTCTCAGTGAGAGTAGATCTACAACTTCTACAAAGCATCACCATACATTTGACTTATAGATTTTGAATGAAAATTCAAACTCAGTTTGGCACAATTTTGCTGTAGTTCAAAATCTATAGAAGCTATGGAGCTGAATTTTGGATATGTTGCTAGAAATGTCTTTTTTAGACCCTGGACCAAAATTTGCACAAAGTTATTAAGCAGATCTTTTTATATGATTTACTTTGCATTTATGCTATTTCTGCCTTATTGATTTTTGTAGCAAAATGTAAATAGATTTTTGTGCTCATCTTGTGGCTATGCTCATGTTATGACTAGATTCAACTTTCCTGCATTTACCATGATTTTATCTCTGCCATAAGTATCTGTTCTTGTTATATGCTTAGTTTTAAGTTTAAATGCCTAGTTCATATTTCAAATAGGATCTTGTTGTGCTTGTTGGTTTCCTAGGCTTGTTTTAGGTCAGAGATGTTGTAGGGATGAGCTTGGCTGCAGTAATGCTTTATTTATTTATTTATGCATTTCTCATATTTCTATTAGCTAGGAAATGTCATTTTTGATGTATATGTTTGATGGCTCTTTTAAATGTGTACCTTGGACCAGTGGTCTTGTTTAGGTGTTTAGGACCAGTCATGCACCTTTTTCTGTTTTATAATTTGTTTGGTAGTTAAAAGCTTGGAGTCCATATAAGCTCCCTAGTAGGTTTATTTAGGAAAAATCCTTCTTGCTCCCTTAATGACCTTGTTTATTTGTTGTTAGCTTAATTAAGGGCTATGGATCAACCTTTGCTGTTTTGTGGGATTAAATAATTTTATTTGCTTAAATGTGTACACAGTCACTATTAAAAGACTAAATAATAAATCTTCACATGAAATGACCTTAATGAAAAGAAGCACTAATTAATTGTTTGTCAAGCTGAATTTGGCCAGCAAGAGTTGGACATGATGGTTAAACTCTCACTCCACTCAATAACCCTGCATTGCATTCCGTGTAGAGCTTCCTGACGGTAACTACGCGCTCGTGCCAGAAGCCGAGCAAGGAGGAGCTAACGCGGAGCTGCAGTACGTGAAAGTGAACGAGGACACCGAGGACCCCCAGGCTAACTTTGCTGATGAAGGCAAGCCCCGGTGCATTAACCTAATTGTTTTTGGAAATTTATGCAACTATCTATGGATGTCTGTGCATTTATGTTCAGGAGTTGAAATGAAACCCTAGATGCATGATCATTAGGTACCTATGTCTTTCCTAGTATGATAGGTCGCTAGCTGCTACGCTATAGGACCGGTACAAGTCGAGTGGTGCTTGTCACTCGCGAGATTAGGTTCTTATGTTGGAATCATAAGACTTTGATAAATGGATTACTCATGTGGTAAGAGCATGGGATGTGGGCTCCGGTCCAATGGCTTTCGTGGGGTAAGTGTTTGAACGTACTAAACACTTGTCGGAAATGGGCACGGTAAGCCTAGTACCTAAATGAGGCGGTGCGGGAACTTTGCGCTACTAATCTTAGGGTTGCGGCCCCGGGCTCGCCACCTGAGTACATGCGTGAGATTGGGCGACCTTGGTGGCATAGCCCAGTAAACCTTGTACTTAAGACTGTAACATCTGATCCCAATCCGAGAAATGACGGGAACCGCCTGGTTGGTGACCTCGTAGTGAGGGCGCCTCCCGTGTGTTTATGTCTACCTTGCAAGGTTTTAAATCAACTGGTTGTCGGCCTCTCACTGTTATCTGAGACTACTTATCCAACTAGCCATGGTATCCCTAATGATGGAACTTTATGAATATTTATGCTTGATTAATTGTATTGCACAACTTATGCTTGCAATAGCTTGCTCATTTAGAAAAGAGTAATCAAACTAGAATCTGTGCTAAAATCTTGAAAGTAAGGACATACTCTTTGTTGCTTTTCAGCAAAAGAACCCCACTGGCCACAAAGCCTTGCATGTCTAGAGTTGGTGATGTAGTTGTCACCGATGGGTAAGTCTTGCTGAGTATTAGTATACTCAGCCTTGCTGTAATCTGTTAATTTCAGGTAATGCTTTTAGTGATGTGTGGCCTGGAGAGATCCTGCCTGGCTGGGAGCTGGAGTGGGCGGAGGACGATGAATGAAGGCATCATGGCAGGCCTCCTGTGATGCTCCTCACGCCGTTTAGTTTAATTCCGCTGTTTTCAAAACTCTGAACTTTGTTATCGTGTCAAGTACCTTGGTTTGTAATAATTAAACCCTTCGGGGCAGATTTGGACTTAATCTTGTGTTGTACTCTGGACTCGCCTTCGTGTGAGTTTTAATGCATATTCGTCGATCCTTTGTTGCTATGTAAGTGATGTCACCGGGCTCGACCCGGCAACCAACGACGGGGTGATACTTTATTATTGCTTAATGACCAAAGTGGATTGGTTTAGGTGATAGTATGGTATTTTCCTCGGCGGGTTGTCACAGCTGGTATTAGAGCGATTATATGCACCAGAGTTAATTAACAACCTTAATCACTGGTTTTTGAATAAAATTTGCCAAGATTGTTTGGATTTGCATAATACATTGGTCCGTTAAGGATTGATTTATACCGAGAGGCCCTAGAGGGAATTTTTGGGTTCTTTCAGGTGGCTTACAAATCTATGGTTTATTTTGCTAACTCCCAGCACATTTTATTCCTGTCAGAACTTACTTTCTGTACAACCATACTAGTTCATCACGTTTTGCCATACGTGGTGGTGCCACAGGAAAGTCCTGTGAGGGATGGATGGGACCTATTCTAATGGGAACCCACGTCGCGTCTGTGTCTCATCACGTTTTGCCATACGTGGTGGTACTGCATGGAAGTCATGTGAGGGATGGATGGGACCTATTCCAGAGGGAACCCACCGTCGCGTCTATGTCTCACCACGTTTTGCCATACGTGGACGTTCCGTATTGTGAATATGCGAGGCAAGGGTGCACTCCATTCCAAAGGAGAGTATCTGAGGTTGGACGCTGTCCATGCAGCGGCTTGACGCATGGATACCGTTTCTATAGCGAACGGTACTGTATGTGGACGCTTCTGTGACGTGCTGGCACGGAAGGTTCTTTTCTGCAGGTACACTAACAACGATCCGTTAGTCGCTAAGTGAGTATCGAATAGATCTCGGCTAGTTATTATAGGGAGAGACGAATAAAAGCCTTGCCACCGGCACTAACTTCGATTTTTGGCTTGATTGCCGTGTGAGGACAAATAGGACGTCTTGCATGCATATTAGAAATCGAAACAACTTCAAAATGGACCCAAACATGAATTGTTTGCTCTCTAAGGAAAGAATTTTGCTAGTGTGCGGTTTTCGTGTTCTAGCTTTGCCTCTAATGTATAGGATGTTGTTGCTGTCCAAAATCTGAATGGCTGTTCGCTTGATTTTTGCACCATGTTCTAGGAATGTTTGGTCTAGATGATCTATACCAAAGTTGCTCCATATCTAATCTAGTTTTTGTTCGCAAAAATTCATGGTCATAGCTTCTGTAGATATCAAGTTGTACCCTTTTTAGCGAACCTAGGTCATGCTGTTTTTCTGAGGGCAGAACTTTGAACATTGCATCCTTCGACCTTGTTCCTAAAGGATCTAGCTCAACCTTTGAATACCAAAATTGTGCATAAAAACTTTACGGAGTAGCTGGTTAAATTTGAGAAATTTTGGGGTTCTGGTTTTCGAGTTATGAATGTTTATTCACAGCTGCCAGAATTTTGCACCATTGACATGTTGTCCTCTTCGAGTTCTAACATGCGCTACATTTTTGTACAGATGGCTACCCCCGTGTTTCTCGAGTACGGCGCTGACGGTTCGGTCCGTACCGATGGACTGCACTGGGAGGGTTTTCCACGCCTTGCGTGGGAGGAACTCAGCACTGCCGGCTACACCATTTCGCCCGTCTACGAGGCGCTCGAGTTAGAGCACCTGGGCGTGCCTCGTTGTAGGGTGACTGTCACCGTACCACCCCACCCGGACCACCCCGACTGGTTCGATTTGAGCTCCGTGTACTGGGGCTTTCGTCAGCAGGAGTCTTTCGAGTCGGCTGCCCTCTGGGTGCTGACGGACTTCTGCGACCACGACCCGACGATGGTAGCACTGTCACCATTCGGACTGTTTCCGGTGATGAACCCGCACGACCCGGCATGGAGGGACCGTGTGGACCACCTACAGGAGTTACTACTGCTCGCAGTTCCGCTGGACGTCACGCAGACGCTGACGCATTGCCTGGACGCTGTGTTCACACTTCAAGGGCTGCGTAACACCACTCAGTTGATGATCAGCCAGCGTCTGGAGTCGGCTCGGATGGCCTGGCACAGTCTCTCAGCAGCTTACCAGTAGTAGAGCTTCACTCTCTTCCAGACTCAGCAGGAGAATGACAGGTTTCGTACCAGGAGATTCCAGTTGGAGTTAGAGAGAGGCGACTGCTTACAGAGAATCCTAGACCTGGAGGCAGAGGTCACTACCCTTCAGGAGGACGTGGACGCTAGAGACATCGAGAGGTTGACACTGCTGCAGAACATCATCGAGATGCAGCAGCAGGTGGAGGAGGCCGAGGTCCAGGTAGCCGCACTGTAGGCCATCGTGGCTCTGCAGCCCCCACCCCCGGTGGAGGCACCTCCGGAGGAGCAGCAGGGTCAGTCCGGTCTTGACCAGGAGAGTCAGGCAGGACCACTCCCACCGACACCACCTGCTTCACCTGCCGCCAGTGACGCTTCGGTCGGCAACTAGGTTGCCGTAGTGTTGTAATAGGATGACTCATACTCCTGTGTGTAGCCACTTGGTTGGTTTTTGTGGTAGGCTAACGTAGGAGTATTCTTTTGTGCAGCACGACTGCAGTGTAATCCATGTTGTATTTTGGTGATCCCAAAACTTGACACCTATGTAATGCTCGGTTGAACACCTTTCCTGCAGTGTTTGTGTAAGGAAAATGTTTAAGCTATTGTGGTCAGATTCGATTCCTGTGTTGAATACCAAACTTGTTTGGAATTTTATGATGATCGCGCTCGCCAAAAATTCAGCCCTTGTGTACTTTCATACTGAGAGTTATGCAATTTTTAATCCAGTCCTGGCTGCTGTCCAAACAGCTAGACAGAGCATGGAAATGAAATTTTTCGAGCGATTGAACGTCGGAATCTTATCATGCGTTGAATACCAAACTTGTGCGGAATATTGTGTTGACCGTGCTCACCAAAATTCAGCATTTTTAGATGAGGATACTGAGAGTTACGGAAATTTCGGTGAGTGTCGGCCTGCTGCCGGGACAGCTAGGCAGATTTCGCAATTCGAATTCTTCGGGCATGCGAACTTGGAAATTCGCTGCGGGGTTGAATACCAACTTTGGAGCGCATAAAATCCTACATCTACTGACCCGGATTGGAAATTTTTCATTGACTAAGCTGTTGGATATGAAACTTTTCGTATGACCGTGTTGCTGTAAATTTCGATAAACTTGCACGAATGAGCTTTTGTGATGCATGTTTACACTTGTCGTTTCTTTCTAAGCAAGATTATGACTACGTGTCTAATAAAGGCTCACATTTTCAGATGGTGGGACCAACGTGCAGCTCCCCCAACGGTTTCGGAACGTCGGGCAGTGGTGAACTACCACCGCCACCGCCCATGACGCCGTCGGAGGCATTCATGGCTACTCAGACCGAGGTGCTGTGCCAGATCCTGTAGACGTAGCAACAGATCGCCCAGCAGCTGAACCAGAGGCCACCTCATGGGGCAAATCATGAGGGGCCGAATTAGGTCACCACCTACCCTCAGTTCATCGGGATGAAGCCCCCGACCTTCACCAAGGCGGAAGACCCCCTTGAAGCTGAGGCATGGATCAAGGCCATTGAGGCCAAGTTCTCTGCCTTTGTGCTACCATGCTCAGAGGAAAACAAGGTCAACTTCGCCGCCTTGCAACTTCGAGGTGAAGCTTTGATGTGGTGGGAACATTTCAAGACCATGCAGCAGGCCGGGCATGCTGTCACTTGGAATGAATTCAAGCAAGCTTTCAAAAGCCACCACATTCCTAAGGGATTAATGGATAGGAAGATGAGGGAGTTGCTGGCCCTCAGGCAGGGATCTGACACTGTGTATCACTATGCACAGAAATTCAATAGCCTTTGCCAGTATGGTGGGCATCATGTGGATACCGATGCCAAGAAGATGGAGAGGTTCCGTGATGGCCTGGATGGTGAGTTGTATGAACGGCTGAATTTGATAGAGCCCAACAACTTCCATGAGTTGGTGAACAAGGCTATATCCCAAGAGGATGCTATGAAGAAGGCCCAGAGAGACAAGAAGAGGCAGGCTGGTTTTGCTTCGGGTAGCGGGACTAACAAAAAGTTTCGCTTTGTGAAGAAGAATGTTCCTAACTCATCCTAGCAATCTTCAACTGGACGCTGGACGATGAAGCCATCACAGAGCAAACCTTCAAGAAACATTCAGTTCCGCAACACCCAGCAGCAAGCTTCCAAGCCCAACGCACCCCCACGCAACACTGGTGACCGCCGTTGTTATAATTGTGGACAGCCCGGGCATTATATAAGTGAATGTCCAAAGCCAAAGCAGATCAAGCCCAACCAGCAGAATCAAGGTTCCGGGACCAAGCCGGTCAACCCGGCCAAGAAGCCGATGGTGCAAGTCCGCCAGGGTAAACTGAACTTCACCACCATGAGTGACATACCAGAGGGAGCTTCAGTGCTTACGGGTACCTTCTCTATCAATGACACCCCCATTAAGATATTGTTCGATTCTGGAGCCACTCATAGTTTTATTAGTGGCAGCTTGGTAGAAAAATTGGGTTTAAGTGGTTCACATGTTAAGGAGGCTTTTACAATTGTCACTCCGGGTGGAAAAATCTCCTCCCACAGCTTAGCCTGCGGAGTACCTTTGAGATTGGGAAGTAAGACTATTAAATCACACCTCATTGTCATAGGCTTAGAGGGTATGGATGTTATCTTGGGTATGGATTGGATGACCCGACATAAGGTGGTTCTAGATATCTCTGATAGAGTTGTAGCGATCAATTCACCTACCATCGGACACACCACCCTGTACCTACCTTTTAAGGATGGTGCAGACCCTTGTGCTTATGTGACCGTTATCTCTCACCTTGAAGAAATTCCAGTAGTTTGTGAATATCCTGATGTCTTTCCCGATGAATTGCCTGGTATGCCACCAGACCGGGATGTCGAGTTTGTGATTGAACTCCAACCGGGCACTGCACCCATATCCAAACAACCTTACCGTATGCCTCCGAAAGAGCTAGCTGAACTGAAAAATCAACTCTAGGAATTGTTAGATAAGGGCTACATTCGCCCAAATTCTTCTCCCTGGGGTTGTCCCGCACTCTTTGTCAAGAAGAAAGATGGTAGTTTGAGGTTATGTGTTGACTACAGACCTCTCAATGCGGTGACCATCAAAAACAAATATCCTCTTCCCCACATTGATGTTCTTTTTGATCAATTGGCTGGAGCCAAGGTTTTCTCCAAGATCGATCTTCGGTCTGGTTATCATCAAATCAAAATTCGACCTTGTGACATTCCCAAAACTGCTTTCTCCACCCGATATGGTCTCTACAAGTATCTGGTGATGTCCTTTGGTCTCACCAATGCCCCTGCCTACTTCATGTATCTCATGAACTCCGTATTCATGACGGAGCTTGACAAATTCGTAGTGGTCTTTATTGATGATATTCTGATCTATTCCAAAAATGAGAAGGAACATGCCGAACATCTTCGAATTGTTCTACAGCGTTTGAGAGATCACAAACTCTATGCTAAATTCTCCAAATGCGAATTCTGGTTGGATATTGTGAAATTCTTGGGACACACTATTTCCAAAGATGGCATATCTGTAGATCCTAGCAAAGTACAAGAGGTGATGTATTGGAAACCACCCAAGTCCGTACACCAAATTCGCAGTTTTCTGGGTCTGGCGGGTTATTACCGTCGATTCATTCCGGACTTCTCCAGGATCGCCAAACCTATGACTGAACTGCTCAAGAAAGGGGTGAAATTTGTGTGGAGTGAAGCATGTGAGAAAGCTTTCCACACGTTGAGACAACACTTAACTTCAGCCCTAGTGCTAGTACAACCGGATAATTCCCAACCTTTTGAAGTTTTCTGTGATGCGTCGGGCACTGGTCTCGGTTGTGTTCTTATGCAAGAGGGTTGAGTCATTGCCTATGCCTCACGGGCGCTTCGACCCCATGAGATAAATTATCCCACTCATGATCTAGAGCTAGCAGTGGTTGTTCATGCTGTCAAGATTGGGAGACACTATCTGATGGGCAATTGTTGCAACATCTTCACCTATCACAAGAGTCTCAAATATATCTTCACTCAATCAGACCTAAATATGAGACAGAGAAGATGGCTTGAGTTGATTAAAGATTATGATCTAGAAGTGCACTATCACCCCGGAAAAGCCAATGTTGTTGCGGATGCTCTTAGCCGCAAAGTTCACTGTAACCATCTAGAAGTGGAGCCGTATAGTGACACCTTATGTGAAGACATGAGGAAGCTTCATTTGGAAGTGGTAGGACAAGGAAATCTATATGCCATAGCTGCAGAATCTAATCTTTATGATAGAATTGTCACTGCTCAACGCATTGATGAGGGCATACAGCTAATAAAACAGAAATTAGCGGAAGGAGACCCCAAGTATACTTGTTTCCAGAGGGATTCAAATGATGTAGTATGGTTTGGGAAACGTCTTGTGATTCCTGCTGACCAGGAAATTAAGAAGGAAATTTTTGATGAGGCTCATCTTTCCAAATTCTCTATTCATCCTGGAAGCACCAAAATGTATCAAGATCTGAAGGAAAATTTTTGGTGGTCAAATATGAAGGTAGACATAGCAAAGTATGTGTCCGAGTGTGATACTTGTCATAGAATGAAAGCAAGCCACTTGAAATCGGCAGGTGTACTCCAACCCTTGTCGATACCTATGTGGAAGTGGGATGACATAAGTATGGATTTTATTGTGGGTTTACCCCTGACTGCCAGAAAGAAGGACTCTATTTGGGTTATCGTGGACAGACTCACCAAAACTGCTCACTTCATCGCAGTTCACACCACTTATTCAGTGCAAGCCTATGCGGAGATCTATATGGACCAAATAGTCCGCTTGCATGGAATTCCAAAGACCATAATCTCTGATCGAGGAACTCAATTTGTAGTTCGTTTCTGGTAGCAATTGCATGAATGTTTAGGAAGCAAATTGATCCATAGTTCCAGCTATCATCCGCAGACCGATGGTCAGACGGAAAGGGTTAATCAAATTGTGGAAGACATGCTACGGGCAAGCATCTTGCATTTTGATAAGAGTTGGGACAAGTGTTTGTCCTTGGCAGAGTTCTCATATAACAATATTTACCAAGCTAGTTTGAAGATGGCACCATTTGACTCTCTTTATGGACGGAGATGTCGTACCCCTTTGAACTGGTCAGAAGCCGGAGAAAGGACACTCTTTGGTCCGGACTTAGTCAAAGACGCCGAAGAGAAGGTGCAAGTGATAAGGGAGAATTTGAAGTTAGCCCAGATGAGGCAAAAGAGCTATCACGATAGAGGGACAGCACCCCGACAATATGAAGTTGGTAATTATGTATACCTAAAGGTTTCACCAACCAAAGGTGTGCAAAGGTTCGGTGTTAAAGGAAAGTTAGCTCCACGCTATATTGGACCTTATGAAATCATTGAAGTATGTGGGCCAGTGGCTTATCGCATTCGACTTCCGGAGCGGTTCTCTGCAGTCGACAATGTGTTTCATGTGACTCAATTGAAGAAAGGCGTGCCTGTGCCTGAGACTGAGGTAATCACAGAAGCAAATGCTTGGATTGAGCCGGATTTCTCGCTCATCGAGCGCCCTATGAGGGTGTTAGACCAAAAAGAGAGGAAGACCCGAAGACATACCGTAAGGATGTACAAGATACAATGGAGTCATCATACGGAAGAAGAAGCGACTTGGGAGACGGAAAATTTTCTCAACACCAAGTACCCGGGTTTTCTACAATTTCGAAATCGTAAGTTTCTTTTTGTCCTATCTTGTTCTTTAAAATCGAATCTCGGGACGAGATTCCGCTTAAGGGGGGTAGGCTGTGATGCCCCAGGTTTTTAATTAACCCTAATCAATGGTCAAACCTGTTGACTGTGGTCAAATCATGGTCAACCTGGGTCATCACCTCAAAAACCTAGCCAACAACCACCCTTTAGCACCTTAAGCAAGTCAACGTCATCTACCCTGGTCAAAACCCTAGTTGGAGTGGTCAAACCCCTAATGTCTATCTCCTTGTCCTAGAACTTTGGCCACGTTCTCCAAATTTTGCCTAAACACTCAAAAATCTGCCAATATAAAAGTTGTGTAGAATTTCCAGGGACACATTTCATCTTCAGGATGGCATTTCAAATTTTGAGTGGAAAAGGTTCAAATTTGCCAGTCAAACCCAGAGTTACTATTCACCTGAGTCATGAAATTCTTCAAGTTGGCATTTGAATTTCTTCCTCGTTTCAAATCCAAATCCACTTCGGCCTGTGCCATTGTTTAGAGGGATGACTCGTCTACAAGTTTCCTATCTACAGTTTTTGTAGTTGGAATTCAAATTTTACTTCTACACGCAGTCAAACAGGGGAACATGGGTCGGACCAGGCAGAGCGCGCGCCCGGCGCGACATCACGTGCGCGCGCGACGTCCACGCGTCGCCGCCGCTGTGCGCCGCCGTACCACGGCCGACCATAGGAGTCCGTGCATGACCTCGGCCTACATCGGCTCGCGAGCACGCCCCTAGGCGCAGCCTCGGCAGGAGGAGCCGCGCGCCACGCGGCGTGTACGCGCGCCCGCAGCGCCGTCCTTGCCCCTGCGCGCACGCACGCCGAGGGACGCCGCCGTACTCCGCATTGAAGCGCCGGGAGGCCTTAGCCGCTAAGCCTCCTCCTCTCCACGCGCGCCGACTATAAATAGCCGTCCCCATTTTCCTCCCGCGTGAGAACGCCGTCCGCCAGTCCGCCATTGCCGCCGCCGCGAGCTCGAGCTCCCGCTAGCTCCCGTCGCCGGCCAACCCTTCCAAGCTCCTCTCTAGACCCCTGTGTAGCACCCATGGCCGCACATTGACCCCCATCGCATCGAGCCTTGCCAGATTTCGAGTGACCGCGGGCGCGCCGCCGCGGCCTCGCCACCGCCGCTCGCCGGAGACGTCCCCGACCGCGCCCCCACCACCAATCGGCTCGGGGTGAGCCCAATCGAACCCCCGTGCCATTTGTTGTTCTGCTCTGGCCCCACATCGCCGGCGGCAACCTCACCCCCGCCGGCGAGGGTACGGTTGTGAATGCCGGGGGCATATTTGTAAACCAGGGACCTGTCTGCAATGAAAGTTATCTTAGTTTCTTTGCAACTTAGTCCAGTACCTTAGAAAAAGCATAGAAATTCATAGGAAAATCAGAAAAATGCAAACCTAATTATGTTGGTCTCAGTGAGAGTAGATCTACAACTTCTACAAAGCATCACCATACATTTGACTTATAGATTTTGAATGAAAATTCAAACTCAGTTTGGCACAATTTTGCTGTAGATCAAAATCTAGAGAAGTTATGGAGCTGAATTTTGGATTGTTGCTAGACATGTCATGTTTAGACCCTGGACCAAAATTTGCACAAAGTTATTAAGCAGATCTTTTTATATGATTTACTTTGCATTTATGCTATTTCTGCCTTATTGATTTTTGTAGCAAAATGTAAATAGATTTTTGTGCTCATCTTGTGGCTATGCTCATGTTATGACTAGATTCAACTTCCTGCATTTACCATGATTTTATCTCTGCCAGAAGTATCTGTTCTTGTTATATGCTTAGTTTTAAGTTTAAATGCCTAGTTCATATTTCAAATAGGATCTTGTTGTGCTTGTTGGTTTCCTAGGCTTGTTTTAGGTCAGAGATGTTGTAGGGATGAGCTTGGCTGCAGTAATGCTTTATTTATTTATTTATGCATTTCTCATATTTCTATTAGCTAGGAAATGTCATTTTTGATGTATATGTTTGATGGCTCTTTTAAATGTGTACCTTGGACCAGTTGTCTTGTTTAGGTGTTTAGGACCAGTCATGCACCTTTTTCTGTTTTATAATTTGTTTGGTAGTTAAAAGCTTGGAGTCCATATAAGCTCCCTAGTAGGTTTATTTAGGAAAAATCCTTCTTTCTCCCTTAATGACCTTGTTTATTTGTTGTTAGCTTAATTAAGGGCTATGGATCAACCTTTGCTGTTTTGTGGGATTAAATAATTTTATTTGCTTAAATGTGTACACAGTCACTATTAAAAGACTAAATAATAAATCTTCACATGAAATGACCTTAATGAAAAGAAGCACTAATTAATTGTTTGTCAAGATGAATTTGGCCAGCAAGAGTTGGACGTGATGGTTAAACTCTCACTCCACTCAATAACCCTGCATTGCATTCCGTGTAGAGCTTCCTGACGGTAACTACGCGCTCGTGCCGGAAGCCGAGGAAGGAGGAGCTGACGCGGAGCTGCAGTACATGGAAGTGAACGAGGACACCGAGGACCCCCAGGCTAACTTTGCTGACGAAGGCAAGCCCTGGTGCATTAACCTAATTGTTTTTGGAAATTTATGCAACTATCTATGGATGTCTGTGCATTTACGTTCAGGAGTTGAAATGAAACCCTAGATGCATGATCCCTTGGTACCTATGTCTTTACTAGTATGATAGGTCACTAGCTGCTACGCTATAGGACTGGTACAAGTCGAGTGATGCTTGTCACTCGCGAGATTAGGTTCTTATGTTGGAATCATAAGACTTTGATAAATGGATTGCTCATGTGGTAAGAGCATGGGATGTGGGCTCTGGTCCAATGGCTTTCGTGGGGTAAGTATTTGAACGTACTAAACACTTGTCGGAAATGGGCACGGCATGCGTGAGATTGGGCGACCTTGGTGGCGTAGCCCAGTAAACCTTGTACTTAAGACTGTAACATCTGATCCCAATCTGAGGAATGACGGGAACCGCCTGGTTGGTGACCTCGTAGTGAGGGCGCCTCCCGTGTGTTTAGGTCTAGCTTGCAAGGTTTTAAATCAACTGGTTGTCGGCCTCTCACCGTTATCTGAGACTACTTATCCAACTAGCCATGGTATCCCTAATGATGGAACTTTGTGAATATTTATGCTTGATTAATTGTATTGCACAACTTATGCTTGCAATAGCTTGCTCATTTAGAAAAGAGTAATCAACTAGAATCTGTGCTAAAATCTTGAAAGCCTTGCATGTCTAGAGTTGGTGATGTAGTTGTCACCGACAGGTAAGTCTTGCTGAGTATTAGTATACTCAGCCTTGCTGTAATCTGTTAATTTCAGGTAATGCTTTTAGTGATGTGTGGCCTGGAGAGATCCCGCCTGGCTGGGAGCTGGAGTGGGTGGAGGACAATGAATGAAGGCATCATGGCAGGCCTCCTGTGATGCTCCTCGCGCCGTTTAGTTTAATTCCGCTGTTTTCAAAACTCTGAACTTTGTTATCGTGTCAAGTACCTTTGTTTGTAATAATTAAACCCTTCGGGGCAGATTTGGACTTAATATTGTGTTGTACTCTAGACTCGCCTTCGTGTGAGTTTTAATGCATATTCGTCGATCCTTTGTTGCTATGTAAGTGATGTCACCGGGCTCGACCCGGCAACCAACAACGGGATGATACTTTATTATCGCTTAATGACCAAAGTGGATTGGTTTAGGCGATAGTACGGTATTTTCCTGGGCGGGTTGTCACAGCACCCTCGAAAGGTGTACGAGCGACGTGCGGGCGTACGCCTCGACCGGCGTCGTCATACGGGCGGCGTGCGCCGCGTGCCCTCCGCCAACTCTGGCGCAGCACGGCCATCCCAGGCGCTGTACCGCCATCCCGGGCGCTGTACCGCCATCCCCGGCGCTGTGCGACAAGCTGCGCAGCACTGTGCGGACAGGCCGGTGACGCGCCGCAGTCCCGCACCACCAACTCCGGTCCTACCCCCGGCGGTCAGGCCCTCGATTCAGCAGGGACAGCCCCTCGAAGTCAAAGCAGGACAGGTCAGAGTGACCGCCGCACCGCCCGCAGAAGCCGGAGGGCACCAACTCGCACCAGGAACCATGATGTGCGGGACAAGACCGCCGACGCCATACCTGTTAGTACGCAGCCACTGTGCCGACCACCATCATTGTAACTGCCCTCCCTTGGCCTATAAAAGGGAGAGGTAGAGCCCCCTACGTGGGGACGACGCTCAACCTCACTCTCATACAACACACCACCCCGTTCTAGATATTGGCACTTGCCTCAATCACCTTAGTAGGGACTTGGGGGGATTTCCTCCTCTCCCGCCTTGCTTGTAGCTCCCCTCTACAGGCACCATCGGTGCAAGCTAATACAGTGCGCAAGCACACCCTGCTGGACAAACGGCCACGTGGCCGGAACCAGGATAAACCCCGCATCTCATTAGCCTTGCGCCGACCATCGAGAAGTAGATCCCAGCGCAAATCACTAGTTGGTGCCGGTGCTAATCCGGACACCGACAGTTGGCGCGCCAGGTAGGGGCAGCGCTGTGATCGTCCACCCGCTTTCTCGATGGTGATCGTCACCAAGCAGACGTCGGAGTGGCCCGCCTGGGGCGAATCTGACACGTTCCCGGCCAGGTTCGAAATCTGGTTCGGGAGCATCCACTACCAGGCGACTGGCAACGGCTACCACATGCGCATCCTCAACCGGGAAGCGCTCAAGGCGGCGCCTCCCGGAACGTCGGCTGTCCCGATGCCAGCAGTATTCCCACTGCCACCCCGACGCTGCCAGCGTTCGGGGAAGCACTCACGACGAGCGCGCACGGTGCAGCGCCAAGCGGCGGACGCTGGCTCACCCCAGGGGGTCGAAGCCAGCGAGCTCCCACCCGTCGGAGTAGAGCAAGGTGACGCACCTCCACCGGCGAGCTCCACGGCACACCCCGTGGAGGGGGTTGTGGCTGCGCAGCCACGATTCCCCCATGGGATGCGCGGCGCCACCATGGCATATTCTTCATTGGCCGGCACCGACCTGGCTGCATAGGAGGGCCTTCCGGACCACCACTTCATGTCCATCCGGAACCTCATCACCACCTCACCCGACGATTCCTACCGCGACAACGATGGCGAGGATTACGGGTACGGGCGTGGGGCGCCGGAGTGGGACTACTCCGGACTGCAAGACCCCGACGCTTTCAGGTGGTTCCAGGCCGCGGCGGACTACTGCCTCACCTGCTCTGATGACTCCAGCGAGGGGGATTACGATCCCACCCGCAAATGCTTTGTCGTCGTCCTCGGCGAGGGCAAAGACAAGGGAGGCAGAGCGGGCGATGCTGCGGTCCGCAACACAGTGGCAGTAACCCTACCAGTGGGAGCGACACCACCGCCACCTGACGCGGCGCACGCCGCGCAGATGGGCTTCGCGAGCTGGAGGCGAAGTTAAACGTAGAGCGCGAGCAGCTGCGACAGCTGAAGGCCACGCTCGACAAAGACAGGGCCAGACCCTCGACACCGGGGGCGCACGCTGCGGGACGCGTGGCCCGCGAGCGCATCAACGCCGACGCCGACGTAGACAAGATGCCAAACCTGGCAAGGGCCAGCCAGAAGCTCGTGGCTACGGTGACTTTGATTCGGGCCATGCCCGAGCCGTCGACGCCTGAGGGACGTAACCTGCGCCGCGAGGCGCAGGCCCTCATCGAGCAGGCTACGTTGCAGCAGGCCGAAAGCTTCGCGTCCCGCATGCGCCATCAGTCTGTTACAAAGGCTGGTGGGGCGGCAGGGACTAGGAGGCATCAGTTCATACTCCGCACCGAGCGCCTACCGTCCACGAAGGCAACCAGAGGACCCCAGCCAAGGAACGGATTTGGGATACGCGCGGTGCGCACAACGATGGAGACGCCCGCAACATCCTG
Source organism: Cenchrus fungigraminus (assembly GCA_036936925.1). NCBI lineage: Eukaryota > Viridiplantae > Streptophyta > Magnoliopsida > Poales > Poaceae > Cenchrus > Cenchrus fungigraminus. Next base: position 29,826,029 of record CM072775.1, read on the forward strand.
AACAAGAAAAGACAGGACGCCACTCCGTCACACGGCTACAACCCACAGCGCGGTGGGCGATACGACTGCCGGGAGGACAAGAGCCCATCGCCGGAGCCGCCGGGCACGTGTGTGTTCGGCCACGCGATCCGCACGGCCTCGATTCCCCCACGCTTCCACCAACCGACGACTGTAAGCAAGTACTTGGGGGAGACGGACCCCCGGGTCTGGCTCAACGACTACCGCCTAGCATGCCAGCTGGGCGGCGCCACCGACGATGCCATGATCATCCGCAACCTGCCACTGCATTTGGCAGACTCTGCGCAGACATGGCTCGAGCATCTGCCCGCGAACCAGATCCACGACTGGGACGACCTAGTCAGGACGTTTGTGGGCAACTTCCAGGGCACGTACGTGCGCCCTGGGAACTCCTGGGACCTCCGAGGTTGCTCCCAGAAGGCTGGTGAGTCCTTGAGGGATTTCATCCACTGCTTCTCCAAGCGCTGCACTGAGCTTCCGAGCGTCGGTGAGTCCGAGGTCGTGCATGCCTTCCTGGAGGGCACGACTTGCCGGGACCTGGTGCGTGAGTTGTGGCGGAACCCTCCCACCAGTGTCAACGAGCTGTTCGACATCGCCACTAGCTACGCTTCTAGGGAGGTGGCGGTGGGGGCGATCTTCGACGGCAAAAAGGGCAAGCGGGCCGAGGAGGCGCCTGCGGAGGGCAGCAAGCCCAAGGAGCCCTCAAAGAAGCAGAAGCAGGGCAAGAAGCCCATGGAACAAGATGAGGGCCCCGAAGAGGTCAACACGATCGATGCCGCCAACAAGGGGGCTCGAGGTCCCCCTCGAGGCGGTGTCTTCGACGACATGCTGAAGAAGCCCTGCCCGTACCACAAGACCCCTGTCGCTCACACCCTCGAGCAGTGTGACATGCTCAAGAAGTACTATAGCCGCGTCGCCGCAAAGGAGGACAACGCCAAGAAGGATGCGGGCGACGGGGGCAAAAACGGCTTCCCGGAGGTGGAGAACGTGTTCTTCATCTTCGGAGGGCCCACGGTCGATATGACGTCGCGGCAACGCAGGCGTGAACGTCGAGAGGTCTACTCCGTTCACCCGGCCCTACCGTCATACCTCGACTGGTCGGAGGAGATGATCTCCTTCGGCCGAGAAGACCACCCGGCTCACATCCCCAATCCGGGACAATACCCGCTTGTTGTCGACCCCATCATCGGCAACACACGGTTTTCCAAGGTGCTGATGGACAGAGGCAGCAGCCTCAACATCATGTACTCCTCCACCTTGGAGCTCATGGGGATCAGCTTGGACAAGCTGCGGCCCAGCAAGTCGCCGTTCCATGGCGTTGCGCCGGGCAAGCGAGTCCAGCCTCTCGGGCAGATCGACCTGCTCGTCTGCTTCGGCACACCGAGCAAATTCCGCAAGGAGGTCCTCACCTTCGAGGTGGTGGGGTTTCGGGGAGCGTACCATGCGTTCGAACACGCGTTCGAATGCGACGTCGAGTGCGTTGAACGCGCTGAGGCACTTGCGCATGGCGAGGCCCTCGTGGCGGACCTGGGGAAGTTGGCCAATGAGGCCCTCGACTCCACCAACAAGCACGCTGGCAGCTTCGAGGCCGCGGAGCACACCAAGGCTGTACCCCTCGACCCCAGCGCCCCCGAGGGCAGGGTGCTGAGGGTCAGCTCCACCCTCGACCTGAAATAGGAAGTGGTGTTCGTCAACTTTCTCCGCGCCAACGCTGACATCTTTGCGTGGAGTCCCGCAGACATGTCGGGCATTCCGAGGGAGGTCGCCGAGCACTCACTTGATTTCCTGCCCAACTCCAAGCCGGTATCTCAGCGTCTGCGATGATTTGACGAAGAGAAACACCGGGCGATTGGAGAGGAGCTGCGAAAGCTCTTAGAGGCCGGATTCATCAAGGAGGTGTTTCATCCAGTGTGGCTAGCTAATCCTGTACTAGTCAAGAAAAAGAATGGGAAGTGGCGGATGTGCATAGATTATACCGGTTTAAATAAAGCATGTCCCAAAGTTCCTTTTCCTTTGCCACGGATTGATCAAATAGTTGATTCCACCGTGGGGTGTGAGTTGCTATGCTTCCTTGATGCGTATTTCGGTTACCACCAAATTAAGATGAAGGAGTCCGACCAGCTCGCGACCTCCTTTATCACCCCATTCGGGATGTTCTGCTACGTGACGATGCCGTTCGATCTCTGAAATGCCGGGGCAGCATACCAGCAGTGTATGCTCCACGTCTTCGGGGATCACGTCGGGCGGACCGTTGAGGCATACGTTGACGACATCGTAGTAAAATCCGGGAAGGCGGACGACTTGGTGAACGACTTGCACATTGCGTTCCATTGCCTCTGGGCAAACGGGGTTAAGCTAAACCCTGAAAAATGCGTCTTCGGGGTGCCGCGGGGCATGCTCTTGGGTTACATCATCTACCAGCGAGGCATAGAGCCCAACCCAGAGAAGGTGTCGGCCCTTGAGAGGATGGGGCCGATACGCGATCTGAAGGGAGTACAAAGGGTCCTGGGCTGTCTCGCAGCTCTGAGTCGCTTCATCTCACGTCTCGGTGAGAAGGGCTTACCCCTGTACCGACTTCTTCGAAAGAGCGAGTGTTTCTCCTGGACCGCCGAGGCCCAGGAGGCCCTCGACAAGCTAAAGGCAACACTTGCCCACGCTCCGATACTGACCCCGCCCCTGGAAGGTGAGCCTCTGTATCTCTACGTCGCTGCCACGACCCAAGTGGTCAGCGCGGTCATCGTAGTGGAGAGAACAGAGGAGGGCCACGCCCTGCTTGTCCAGAGGCCGGTCTATTACATCAGTGAAGTGTTGTCGGACACCAAGACGTGATACCCCCAGATCCAGAAGCTACTCTATGCGGTGGTGCTCTCGCGGCACAAGCTGCGGCACTACTTCGAGGCCCATCCTATCACCGTGGTGTCTTCCTTCCCTTTAGGGGAGATTGTGCACAATCAGGACGTCTCGGGCAGGATAGCTAAGTGGTCCGTGGAGCTCATGGGTGAAGCCCTCACCTACGCACCACGAAAGGCGATCAAATCGCAGATCTTGGCAGATTTCGTAGCTGAGTGGACCGACATTCAGTTACCCAGCCCTCAGATCCGAGCTGAGTGCTGGACCATGTACTTTGATGGTTCGGTGATGAAAACGGACGCAGGCGCAGGCCTGCTCTTCGTTTCGCCCCTTGGAGAGCACATGCGGTACTTGGTGCGCTTGCATTTCCCCGCGTCAAACAACATGGCGGAGTACGAGGCGCTCCTCAGCGGCCTACGCATCGCCATCGAGCTCGGCATTAAGCGCCTTGACATCCGGGGAGAGTCTCAGCTGGTCATCAACCAGGTGATGAAGAACGCAAGCTGCCACGACGAGAAGATGGAGGCGTACTGCGCTGCAGTGCATAAACTCGAGGACAAGTTCTTTGGCTTCGAGCTCAACCACATCGCGCGCAAGTACAACAAGGAGGCGGACGAGCTGGCCAAAATTGCTTCGGGGTGGATCACCGTTCCCCCCAACATTTTCTCCCGCGACCTCGCCAAGCCCTCTATCGATCTCGACAAATCTGCTGAAGCTTCCGGAAAAGCCTCGAGGGCTGGCCCCTCGAAGGCCACGGGCGCCGAGCCCATGGACGAGGACCCCTCGAACGGGCAACTCAAGAACTCTGACCTCGAAGGGTCCCAGGCGGACGAGGCCGAGGCGATGGAGATCGACGACCTCCCGCCCCCTCCGCGGGACTGGCACGGCGAGTACCTCGCCTGGTTAGACCGAGGCGAGCTACCCTCGGATCGGACCGAGGCGAGGCGTATCGCCAAGAAGGCCAAGTCTTTCGTCGTCATCCACGACGAGCTGTACAAACGCAGCACCTCGTGAATCATGCAGTGGTGCATCTCCATCCCCGAGGGTCGGGAGTTGATCCAGGACGTCCACGCGGGCGAATGCGGTCACCATGCCGCCCCGCGTACCCTCGTGGGCAAAGCGTTCCGCCAGCGTTTCTATTGGCCGACGGCGGTCGCCGACGCCAATGAGGTAGTACGCACCTGCGAAGGGTGCCAGTACTACGCGCGGAAGACCCACCTCCCGGCTCACGCGCTCCAAACCATCCCCATCACATGGCCGTTTGCCGTGTGGGGAGTAGACATGGTCGGGCCCTTGCGAAAGGCGCCCGGGGGCTTCACCCACATACTGGTGGATATCGACAAGTTCTCAAAGTGGATCGAGGTCCGCCCCATCAGCAGCCTCAGGTCCGAGTAGGCAGTGTTGTTCTTCACGGACATCGTGCACCGCATTGGGGTACCCAACTCCATCATAACGGACAACGACACTCAATTCACCGGGAAGAAGTTCCTAGAATTCTGCGACAGCTACCACATCCCCGTGGATTGGTCGGCCGTGGCACATCCACAAACTAACGGCCAGGCAAAACGTGCCAACGGCATGATTTTACAAGGCTTAAAGCCGAGGATCTTCAACAAGCTCAACCAATTTGGCCGGAAGTGGATTCAAGAGTTACCGTTGGTCGTTTGGAGCCTCAGGAACACCCCGAGCAGAGCCACGGGTCTCACCCCGTTCTTCCTGGTTTATGGCGCAGAGGCCGTCCTCCCCACAGATTTGGACTACGGGTCCCCGAGGGTAAAGGCCTACCAGGAGGGGCAGAACCAGCAAGATCGCGAAGACGCGCTGGACTGCATCGACGAGGCCCGCGACGTGGCCGTCCTGCACTCCGAAAAGTACCAACAATCCCTACGACGTTACCAAGCGAATAAGGTCCGGCCTCGAGACCTCAACAAGGGAGATTTGGTACTTCGACTTCGACAGAAGAATGAGGGACACCACAAGCTCACGCCACCGTGGGAAGGGCCATACATCATCGCTGAGGTCTTCAAGCCCGGCACGTACAAGCTCGCGAATGAGAGGGGCGAAGTCTTTGCCAACGCTTGGAACATCCAACAGCTACGTCGCTTTTACCCTTAAGTTCCAAGTCGTTTTGTGCATATCCGGCACCCAAGTCGGTCGTATATACATTAAGGTTGTGAATAAAGACAAGGGAGACTCGGCTTTCCTTTGAAAACCAAGTCCCCCTTGGGGGCTACTATGGGGGGCACCCCCCCTAAGCGGTCCCATTTTTTTGCAAAAACCTTTTTCCTGAAAATGCCAAGCATCTTGCACCTCGAAAGCTTAGGCAGACAAAAGCAGGGCGCAAGTAGCTAAAAGGTAATGCCGGACGAGCCAGGGATGGCCTACGCCTCCAACAGGATACAACTTCCCTCTCACCACTTCGCCTTTAAAGTTACTCGCAAAAACGATCGATCCCAGCTGAAATCTGCCTAGGTGAAGGGAAAGACGCAACGGCATACATAAAACGAGCCACACTTAAGTTACAAACTTCAAAAGATGGTTTGTTTATTTACATGAGCTACCCGACTCAAATCTTGGCCATGACCTAAGGACTTCTATGCCCAGCTACTTTCAGGGCTCGAGGGGACCCGCAGGAGCAGCGTTCGGGAAGAGGTCCTCATCGAACACGTCGGCGAGGTCGGCAACGGCAGTATCAGCCTGATCCAGGGCGTCCGGCACTCCATCATCATCAAGGCCATCCGCGACGACGTACCCAGTGGCCAGCTCTGCAAAGTCGACGATGTAGTGCGTTGACACCACGCCGAGGGTCTTCTGAACATCGAGACGAAGAGCGCCCTTCATGTGCTCGACGATGCGGCAGCTCAGAGCCCGAAGGCGGCTCGCCAATGAACTCCCTGACGAGCCTGTACCCTCGTCGATGCTCTGGCACGCTTCAAGGGCCGCCTGCTCTAGGGTCGTGAACTCCTATTGCGACGAGTTGTAGGCCGCCTGAAGAGCTTCCGCCTGCATCGCAGAATCTCCCAGAGCCTTCTGCAGTTCTGGGAGGAGAAAGGGTGAGTCGGGAGAGAATCTCGACAAGCCTGAACGAAAAATAAGGGCTCGGGGGCTGCAACTTACCCACGACCCGCTTCTTCTCTGTCTCGAGCTCTACACGCACGGCTCCAGCCTCTTGCTGCAGCTGCAGAATCGAGGCATCCCTCTCTCCGCTGACGGACCTCAGGGCTTCGACGGTGACGCTCTCCTGAACCAGGGCCCCGGTGAGCCGCTCGACTTCCGCCCCCCGAAGTTGGAGTGCGGTCCTAACCTCCTCAAGGGCGGTGTGCTCCTGCTGGAGCTGGGACTGCACCTCCTCCCGCGCTGAGCGCTCGCGCTGAAGGGCGGACCGGGCATCCTCGAGCGCTGTGCGCTCTTGATGGAGTTGGGTCTGCGCCTCCACGCGCGCGGTGCGTTCCTGCTGGAGCTGGCCCTCCACCACGGTGAGCGCCTCGGTCTTCTCCTGTAGAGCAGCGCCCAGACTCTCGACCTCCTGGGTCCTCTGCTCAGCCTGGGTCTGCCAGGACCTCGCTCCCTCGAGGGTCGCGCGATCCTGCAGGAGTTGGGCTTGCGCCTCGGTAAGGGCCGTCTCCTTCTGCGCCAGCGTGGCCTGGACCTCTGCGTGCGCCGCACGCGCCTTCCGCAGCTCCTCGTTCACCGCCGTCAGCGCCTCCTCTTTCCTCTGGAGCGCGACCTTCAACTCCTCGGCCTCCCTGGCTCTCTGCGCCGCTGCAGCCCGTTGGGAATCACACTCCTCCTCCGCACGAAGGAGGTTGTACTCGAGCCAGCCATTGTCCGTCCGCAGAGCCTCCACCATCGCGTCCAAGGCGTTGTACTGTGTCCGGTACCAGTTGAGGTTGGAGCTCAGCTCAGCAATGTGGGCGACCCTCTCACCCGCCTGCTCTCGCAGCTCCTGCGGATGGTGAAGGGGAGAAAGAAGAAAAAAAGTCAAACAAAAGACACGCAGACAAGGAAAGCGAACCAAGCGCCCCTGGGCGCACACACTTACTCGAAAGACTTGGAGCGATCTGCCACTGTGGATTCGGAGCACATCGCCCAGGGTGGTCTAAAGGGAGGCACCAAGGGCGCTGAACTCCTGCCACAGCTCCCTCTCCAACCTCGCCTCCTCCACCAGGCCCCACAGCACTCTGGGAAGACGGAGCCTCTGCTCCCACGGCGACGCTCTGGCGCCAGACGTCAGGGCCATGACGCTGGACGTCGACGCCCCAGCACCGGTCGCCAGTGCCAGCGACATCACGCAGCCATCGGACCGCACCACCAGCACCTCGGGCGCGGGCGCGGGGGCTGGCGCGGCTGCCACCACCGCTCGACCCCCACCGGGGGCCGAACCACCGTCAGCAGAAGCCCCGGCCGTTCCGCGGTCGTCTGCCCCCCGACCCGCGGCACGGGCCTGCTCTCAGGCCCAACAGGTACCGCGGGTCACCGCCGCCCGCGGAGCATCCGCTGTTGCCTCCTCCCGCCATTGCAGCCCTGTGGCCACGTCCGCAACACGTGACGCCTCGCCCGCCGCTGCCGTACCCGCCATAGCCCGTGAGGTCCTCGCCGAGCGGGGCCTCGTTGTGCGTGGTGTGTCTTGCACCCCCACCTTGAGCACCTTGACGGGCGCAAGGCCGGGAACAGCTGGTGCCGTCCTAACAACGGAAGAGAGGAAGAATGGGCAATCTAACGCATGATATCAAGAACACAGAGAGCAAAATGCGACTCACCTTATGCCGGAGAGGCCCCGCTTGCGCTTCCTCAAGGACTCTGGGGGCGCCACCCCAGACCCGACCGGCGCCCCCAACGGCGCTCCCTCATCGAGGGGCACCGTATCTGCCCCTCGAACGGGCTCCGCGAGGACCTCTTCGTCCCTCGACGATGGAGGCGGCGCGGCCTCCCACCTGTCGAAGATGGTCCGCTCCCCCTCGCTCTCCTCCTCGTCCGAAGACGTGACCACCGGCTCCGGTGGGGGGGAGAGACCCTGCTGCTCCCGCAACAGGTACTCCTCATTGTACCTGTTGAGGTGCTCCTGCCTCCGAATCTTCTTCTCCTTCGCCTGGTCCACCAGGCCCTTCCCCCTTTGCTGCCTGGTGCGGTTAGCAGCGTGCGACCTGGGCATCAGCAGATCTGAGGTGGGGATGTTGACGCGCACCCCTGTCACCGGTGACCATGGTTAGATTGAACACAGGAATAGAACGGGCGAAAACAAGGAATCGAATCTCACCAGGTTGGCGTCCGGGAGCATTACGAACGACCACAATTCGTCGTTGCTGTGCGGAACCACCTTGAGGTTCACCACGCGCCTCGCCCTCGTAGCCGCGTACCCCTGGGGGAGCGGCTCCTCCAGCAACCGCGAGTGCGCCAGGGCCGCGGGGTCGCCGTCGCTCCTCATCTCGAAGATGAGAAGTTCCCTCTCCATGAGAGGGATCACCCGCCGGAGATGAAAGTTGGCGATGACGGCCACCACAGTCAGCCCGGCGTTCGCCCACTGGCGCAGGGCGTTGGTAAGAGGCTCGAGCCTCGCCTGCCTCGACGTGGGCGACACCCCATGCGCCCAAGACACCGGTCTCTCCTTCACCACCTTCCCGGTGTACGGTGGGAGCCCGGCGCCGTCGTTGCAAGATAAAACCAACCCTTCTCCCAGTCGGCGTTGTTCGTTGTCATCGTGCAGAGCAGGTACAGCTCCTTCCGGGAGTCGCACGCTGCAAATGTAAGGCCGCCAGCGCATACGGCCCGACGCGTCCTCCTCTCCCCGGCGGCAAGCGTGTGGAGCTCTCCTCGGAAGAGGTGGATCCACAGGTCCCAGTGTGCCAGGATCCCTAGGAACCCCTCACAGACGGCGACGAAGGAAGCCGCCTACGAAATGGCGTTGGGGGCGAAGTTGTGAAGCTCCACCCCGTAGTGGTGGCACAATCCCCGCATGAACTTGCTCGCGGGGGCATTGAATCCTCACTCGTGCAGCCACACGAAACTCACGACGTAGCCCGGCGGAGGGGACGGCTCCTGGTGCGACGCCGGCGGGATGATCCACGCCGGGTTCGCTTCGTCACCAGCCGGCGCCAACTGACCGCCGGCGACTAGCCCCTCCATGGATTGCAGGTCCACCGACGACCGGGGCCACGGTTGAGCATCCAGCACTCGGAGCGCAGACATGACGGGAGCAGCGGAGCGCGAGCGAATGCGGAGCGGCGGAGCACGAGCGAATCCGAAGCGGCGAGATGCGCGGCAATGGGAAAGACAAGGAGCAAGAGGCGGATGCGAATGGCAAAGGTGAGGAGCTCCCCCCGCGCTCCCCTGCTTTTATAGAGTAGGAAGGGGCGGAGCCCCCGGAAATGCAGCATTCGGCAGCAGTTAATGCGGTGGGTACCGCTCGTCGCTGACGGCAGGGCCCCACCGCGCCGAAACTACCACGCGCACGCGCGTGTGCCATGATTACCGCGCGGTAATCCAAGGGACGCCACGTCCCGTCTTATCACCGTCGCGCGTCGCCCGCATCGTGTCACCTTAATAGGCGCGCCCGCCTTGCCCGCCTCGCGCCACGTCAGCCACGATCGAGTGGGCGCGGCAGCCAACTGTCCTGTGGACAGATTTTCACACACCGGGGATCCCTTCTCGTATAAGGAAAGCCCCAGGAAGCCCCGAGCCGGGGATTCGAGGTCTGATCCCTCGAAGGGACGCGGCTGGCGCCCCAATTCGAAACAGGTTGAGGCCACAGGGCCACGGCCTGTCAGCATACCCTCGATGACGAACTCGAGGAAGCCCAGGGTTCAGGCCCGCAGGGCTCTACTGATCAGTGGCTCGAGGCCCGGTCCGCTGAGGGTGCGACGGGTGCCGCAGATGCCCCTCGACACGGGGATATACTGATCAGTGGTTCGAAGCTCGACTCGATAACGGATCGGCGAGCGCCACATGTCCACCAAGACGGGAGTGCCCGGTGCCCCCTGCAAATGCCCTACGGATTAGAGGTACGGAGCCTGACCCTCGACGGGTTCGAACAGGCGCCACAGATCGACAGAGTCTGGAACGATCGGGGCGCGCGCAATCGAGCCTGTCCCCGAACGGGAAGTTCGGGGGCACCCCACATATCGTGTTCAAGGCCGAGACAGAGGTAGCCAATCGAGGGATCCCATCAAGGGAGTGCTTCCGCGCCCTCGGCCCCTAGCGAACGGGGCCGAGCCCTACTCGGCAAACCTCTGCAAGCGCTTACATGGATGTGTCTCCGAACGACGAGCCGACCCCTATCGAACGGGGCACGGACGCCCACTTGAACTATCCGTTAACAGCTCACCGAGGCAACCATTGCTCATCGCCCACTCGAGGGTAGCACGGTTTGCCTCACCCCTCTACCCTGCGGAAGGGCAACGAGGGTCGTAATAAAGCCGAGAGTCTTCATCCGATCGTCCCTGATTTGGCCAGGGCTCCGGGGCTCCTCGCACCACGACCACCCCGATGATCGCTGCATCAACCTACCTAGGGTTGCGTCCCCGAAAACGGTCAGCCTACCCGAAACGTCTAAGGTCAACACGATGCCTCCCCACCTGCGTAGATTGCCGATGCCGGCTGAAATACCACCGAGGCCGGCTGAAACAAACGCAAGGCGAGCTACATCACCCTACGTATTTAACCCTTGCACGAGTGCACGCCTCACTCGAGGGGTTCGGCCCCCCTCGAGCGGGCAGCCGTCTCCATACTGCCCGGTAGCGGCATTTAATGCCCAGCCCCACAGCGAGACGCTGAAGTCAAGGGTGAATCTTCCCCCACACCGCGCGACTGACACAGCCGGGGCGCCTGACACCACCATAGTGCGGCCTAACCCACCACTGTGCAGCCATGCCTGGCCCTGTGCAGACGCCGCGCAGCCCTGTGCGGACAGGCCGGTGTCACTCTGCGGCATTGTGCTACCTGCTCCCGTCCTCCCCCTACGGCAAGACCCTCGAAAGGGCATGGGGGCACCCTCGAAAGGTGTACGGGCGACGTGCGGGCGTACGCCTCGACCGGCGCCGCCGTACAGGCAGCGTGCGCCGTGTCCCCTCTGCCAACTCCGGCACAGCACGGCCATCCCGGGCGCTGTACCGCCATCCCGGGCACTGTACCGCCATCCCCGGCGCTTTGCGACAAGCTGCGTAGCACTGTGCGGACAGGCCGGTGACGCACCGCAGTCCCGCACCACCAACTCCGGTCCTACCCCCGGCGGTCAGGCCCTCGATTCAGCAGGGGCAGCCCCTCGAAGTCAAAGCAGGACAGGTCACAGTGACCGCCGCACCGCCCGCAGAAGCCGGAGGGCGCCAACTCGCGCCAGGAACCATGACGTGCGGGACAAGACCGCCGGCGCCATACCTGTTAGTACGCAGCCACTGTGCCGACTGCCATCATTGTAACTGCCCTCCCTTGGCCTATAAAAGGGAGAGGCAGAGCCCCCTGCGCGAGGAGGACGACGCTCAACCTCACTCTCATACAACACACCACCCCGTTCTAGATATTGGCACTTGCCTCAATCACCTTAGTAGGGACTTGGGGGGATTTCCTCCTCTCCCGCCTTGCTTGTAGCTCCCCTCTACAGGCACCACCGGTGCAAGCTAATATAGTGCGCAAGCACACCATGCTGGACGTACGGCCGCGTGGCCAAAACCAGGATAAACCCCGCGTCTCATTAGCCTTGCACCGACCATCGAGAAGCAGATCCCAGCGCAAATCACTAGTTGGTGCCGGTGCTAATCCGGACACCGACACTTCTCCATTGCCATAGAGATTTATTAACCAAGGTCAAAACACCATGTAATCCCAGGATTAATAATTCTTTATAGTGCAAGATAAGTTGGGCGCATTGCAAAGTATATAAACCAAGCCACGCAAAATGAAAGCAAGGTATATAAAACTGAATGATGGTGGTCTCTAATCATGTCTAAACACCATGTTCACACTAGATTGCAGAGGTAAAAATGGTTGATCAAAGCATTATCATAAACAAGAAAGCATTCATCATAAAGTTTGACAAAAAGACCAAGCTAACATAAAGCGGAAGATGACAATGAGGGGGATACAAAATGCAAATGCAAAGAGTTAGCACAAGCAAACGTTAGCAAGGTTCTGAAAGATTTTCGATATGGTCCATCATCAAAAAGAATCAATCAACCAAACTAACAAGGTTTAAAGGTTATGGGTATCCTATATTTTTAGCTCAAAAAGAATTTTGAAGAGAGGAGGTCAAGCATAGAAATTCTCTCTAAGGTGGTGTTAAAAGTCTTTTTATGAAAAACAAACTTATGGTTTTTTTAGGAGGGCTAAGGGTAGGAGAGGTTTTCCTAAGGCTTTTATAGGGAGGCTAGTCAAAGTTTTTAGAACAAGGGATAGGAGTAAACTTGGCCACAAGTTGACCCCTACCCTTGTTGGCTATGGTTTTTGGTGGGGGTTATAGGAAGGCTTAGGTTGGTTGGACAAAATGTTAGATCAAAACAAAACATGCAATGCAATGCAACATGGATAAACAAAATGACATGACATGATATGGTGGTGATCTAAACCGAAATGAAAGTTAGTCCAAGTTATCTAGCCACATGTTTAGAATCAAAAGGTGGTGCCAACATCATATTTCTCTCTAAAAAGACACAAAAAGAAAAAGACTATCTAAACACTAATAGGCACACAAAAGGGGTCTATAGGTTTTCCAAAATCAAGTAGCAAAGTGCTACCTTAATATCTATTAAAGCATATAACATGTGGTTGTGACATTTATTAGAGCAATGGTACAATGTTACTTGAAGTTTTCAAATAAAGAGCTCAATATAGACCATCATCTTAATATATATAAAGGAAACGATCGGGTTGCCTCCCACAAAGTGCTTCATTTAAAGTCACAGAGCTCGACTTTCTCACGTACCTTTTTATTGTTGTGAAGCCATGGTTCTTTGTGCGAGAATGCAAATTATCCATGCAGCTTGATGTTACCTTTTGGAAATCCGTCGTGGTTCGCTTCCAATATCATCATTTGTTGAGTGGTGCCCCTTGTGTCTTCATTTACCCATGCTCTGGAGGATTTTGTTTCTGTCCTTAGCTCCTGAAATTGATCATGCATGCATGTGGAACCGTTACTTCATCTTCTATTTATTGTCATCATGTCCATCTCCTCTATCTTGTTGTCATCATCTTATTGCTGCCTCTTCTTCATGGATTTCCCCTGTGTACATAACATAACATATACCAAAATATAGTTCTATTGAAAAATTCGTTAAATTACCTTTCCAACGAGTACTCATCCATCTTAATTGGAGTCCACATGAGGGAGTTATGGCCGTTTTATTACTGCTCTTGCATGCTGTTCAGAAAATTCCAGAACGTGCAACCTTCGATGATTCGGCCGTATCCACTTGTAGGAACCTCCGATTGCCTTGCTGCTTGATTCGTTGGAACGTAGACTTCAAGGAGCTTCTGAAAATCCAAATATATCTAATGTTTTCTGCTGAGGTTCTTGCAAAACTTGATGATATCGTTGTCTTCTTGTCGATCGATCCAGAGATGTTCGAGTGATCTTTATCTTGTGGTCTTTTAGGGCACCATGTCACGCATCCTATGGCTATCATGCTTGATATGGTCGTTTCAGAAACCTATAGCTCGAACACACAAAACTCCAAAAGATATTAGTCTTAAAAACTTAATTAACACATAGACATACCTTGTTCATCTTCTTTTGTTTTGGGTGCGGGCTCGATAGCATATGTTGGGCCACAAACTAAAGTTAGCACTTACCACTAAAGAGCAAATCTTTGTGTAGCTATCAACTTGGTTGAGCGAGGTTGGACTTGTCGAAGTCCGAATGTTGAAAACTTTTCAATCGCTTAGTGTCTAGGGTTTTTACCTGCATTCAAGGACACAAACAAGAAACACAAGATATATGCAAAATGAGATTAGGGTTACTAAAATAGATAGATAGATCACCATAGGGTTCGAGTTCCAATCCCCGGCAATAGCGCCAGAAAATGGCTTGTTGACGGTTGAATCACATGTCGCGTTTCGATTTGCAAGCGTACGGATCATGTGTTGCCTTCTTCACTCGGGGATGACCCAAGATATCCAACCGTGGATCGGAAGCAAACTACCTAGGGTTCACCATCTAATCTATTGAACTAACCTACATGAAGCGTTGATCGCATAAAGATTTAACATATAAGCATGAAAGGATGTATGGATCACATCCACTAGCCATAAAGATACACGACCCAAGGTAACCCTAGCTTACCGTCTTCTAGTTGCAGCTCCAGCCAAGATGAAAAGCAATCTAATCTCAAACCATGATAAAGAGTAAACCCTTACATGTTTGCTCGGCGCTTTCCCTTCCTTCGTACTGTCACTACGCGAAGGTAAACACAACCAAACGACTATACGTCCGTGTACTACTACGAAATATCCGCAAGAGAAAGACTAATCACCACGATTAGATCTATTCCAACTAAAGGCATATGGTAGCTACACATATGGATAAGCACAACTCGTAGTAGATCAAAGTAGGGATAAGGTATGATTTATAACACCATCGAATGTTGAATGTACAAATGCCTTCAAGAATTCAAGGCATGGCTCCGGAATTCCACCATGGCTTCACCACGCAGGGCCAACCATGGCGGCTAGGGCATGGCCTAGGCCATCTCCTAGGCAACACGAGGACTAGCAGCGGCCGTCGGCTCCCTTCGGCGTGTCTCCTTCGATTTAGCGGCTCTCTGATGAATGGACCGATCAATCTGCTTCCCTTGGGCGCCTAGGGGGTTGTACTTATACCCTTGAGGAGCCTTAGGGTGTGCTCCACCTTGCCTTGCACGAGATCCTCCTTGGGAGAGAAGCAAACTTGGTTTTTATAAAATCAACCTCGTCCAGATTTTTCCTGATTCGCAGCCCCTCCTTGCCGACGTCATATCTCCCACGTACAAACTTCAAATAATGTAAATTCGGTGTCTAGATTGTGTGCCACGAAATTATCTCCAACTTTGGTATTCATTGTTTTCCTTGAAAACGAAGATAAGATCCCCAAAACAGCCTCGGAAGATAATCTGTCTGATTTCAGACTTATATGCGCAGTAGGTATTTCGGGGGCCATATCTCGTAGATCTTTGACCCGAATTGGGCCTTCCATATGTCCAAATCAAAGCTCTCGTCGAGACCCACAACTTTGGTATTGAAACTTTTGCAATTAGAGGCCGTTTAAGTCTCCGAATCTGCACCTAAAGATCATGCTGTTCTGGGCTGCGCGAATATCTCTCGGGCTGAGTTGATCTCGTGGGTAAACATCCAAGTCTCAAGGGCCTGGGCCCTCTGGCCCACTTCAGGCCCGCCATCCTTCACGTAGCTTTTCTTGCAATTTTGACATTTTGCATCTTCACATATGAGCTTTAGACGTCATTATCCCCGCGATCAAGATAAGGGGTCTTGTCGCATGAACTCCCACATCTTCTGTTTAAGTCCTCGGAGTTTCACGGCTTCATGCTTTGGTCCTCGGGTCATTTGGAGTCATTTTCACTTCGTGTCTTGAGTTGTGCCGGGCTTCGTGATCTTCTCATAAAGTGCTCGATGAACTCTACCCGGAAGTCCTCATTTAAGCGCTTAAATCCTGCGTAAACAACATAGTCTAAAAACCACATGCAAGCGTGAACTTGTTACATTATTAGTATGCCTAGTGGCGGGTTAATTATAATTCAAAGCTCAAACCAAAGTGTAACAAGTGCTTTTGGTTGACGGAAATCGACCATCAACAAATGCAATGTGTGCAAATAAATAAATATGATGAGGACCAGGTGTGTCCGAGGACCAGTGGAGGGTCGCTCCTTAGTGATGAGTGATTGACAACGTTGTGTGGATTGATGCTTAGCTATGTGTGCAGGTACAGGTTGCAGCTTGACTCGTGTTGGTGCAGGTGAAGAACAAGCGCAAAAGGCCTTAGCCGTGGTGGCCTCCGGGTGATGGAGAGGCAAGTAGGCTTGGTTCGATGGACCCGGTGGCCGATGGGGTCAAGTGCGAGCCGTGCGGTGCAAGACTAGCAAGTTGAAGTCGTGAACATGGGCCGGTGCAAGGTAGCGGATCGAGGCCGAAGCTTGCACGCGGGGTTTGGTGGTTTGCCCACAAAACCATTGGTGGACGGTTTCTTGGTTTGGGCGGCAAAACCAAATCTGGAGGCCCGATGCGACAGAGACGGGGATCCGGGAGCGTCGGGAAGCTTCGAGGCGGGGGGCACATGGTGTGATCACGGGGCTTGCGTCGAGGCTGAGCAAGTCTGCGGTGGAAGCGTGTTCGCTTGATGGGAATATTCGAAGACTTGACCATATTGCCCTTGAGGGTTGTGTATCTTCAATTTAAGTTGTAGGGGTAGCGTGGTCGTTTGCCTACTCCGGTGGACATCGTATAAATAGCGGAGAGGTGGATGGCATCTCTCTGTCTTGGACTCTAGGGTCCCCCCCGGTAGATCGCTCTGGACTGCTTCTTTTCCTCTGCTTTCCTTAGGCTAGATTCTTGTATAGACTCTGACCTCTGGATGTATGGAAGCATTCGGCGTTGCGATGATCTCCTAGCTCATTGTGATTTTGTGTCATTTTCGAGGCTATTTTTGGGGTGCTTTGTTCTTCGCTTGATTCGTTGATTTGAGGGCATTTTCTCTCGGATTTCTTTGAGGGGATCATGGGTGGATGCCTTGCGCATCTTTGTGTGTGACCTTGACCCCTCAAACCCCGGGAAATCTCTTCGTTTCACGAGTTTTGGTTGGAGCCTGAGTTCTTGGTGGTGGTTCATGTGATCCTTGCTTCCCGGTGATTTAGTGAGGTAGAGGCCAAGATTTTTGGGGCATAGCTTCATCTAATGACGTTTCACATCTCCCCCAAATCTTGGCTCAAGAGCTCAAGCGGTTTGGGAGATCCGGTGATGGATAGGTGGAGTTGACCTCGCAGCCAAGCCGTTTCTGGTTCTGTTTGTAACCTGCGGACAGTCCGCGAGCCTTGTGCAGATGGTCTGTGAGGCCCGGAACAGTGCAGATGTTCTTCGTGTTCTTCGCGTGTTTTTCCGAGTTCGTGTTTTGATCCGGTGCCGCAAGTAGTTTTGGTTGCACGAAGTTTGCGGACGGTCCGAACTTGAGTGTCGGACAGTCCTTGAAGCCGCGAACAGTCTGTGGGTCCCTCATGGACAGTTCAATTTTTGCATCTCTGGTGGTTATGTTGGCTTTTTCGGACAGTCTGAGCAGGCCGTGCGGATAGTCTGCCCCACCCGTGCGGACGGTCCGCCCATACAAGCCGGACAGTCCGCGCTAGCTTTTCCAGAGTTGGGCAAACGTTTTGATTCTTGTCTTGTGCTTCCGCGGTTTGATTCGAGGCTTGTCTCTAAGACTTGTAGGCTTGTATGTGCCTAGTCTAGATCCTTTCTGGTGTGTGCGAGTGATCGGAGTGGCAATCGGGGTAGAGGCTGAGTTCATCCTTCGAGAAGAATTTTTATCGGCACCCATTCACTCCCCCCTCTCTGGTCGCCTATTCGGTCCTTCATATGATTTTGAACATGATGGTGGTTCTAAAAAGAAAATTAAACTTAGATCAATTAGTCACATGTTGATCTTCATAGGATGGTGTCATTTATTCTCTTTAAGAAAGAAATAAAACACAAAGAAACGAGTTGCCTCCCGAAAAGCGCTTCATTTAAAGTCTTAGAGCTCGACTTTCTCACATACATTCTTATTGTTGGGAAGCCATGGACCTTCATGTAAGAAGCAAAGATTCCCATGCATCTTTAATTCACTTCCCATGTAGTGCATGATCATTTTTGTTCAATGAATGACTTGCCCAAGCTATCATTTTTCGCATCATCGTTTTCTCCTCCTTTGTCGCCCTTCCGTGCTGCTTCCACTTCATGAATTTTTCTTTAATACCAAGAACATAAAGTGTACCAAAACTTTATTCTATTACACAGTGCACAAAATATTCTTTCCAACAAGTATTTATTTGCCCAAATTGGACTCCGGACAAGAAAGTTATGCCCATTTTACTCTGGCGATGCAATCTGTCCCGAGCTGTTTTCAGCATGCGCACCGCTTGATGTTTTCACCATAACTCCTTGCACGGGTATTCAAACTCGTTGATTCTTGATGTGTTGGAAAGGAAACTTAATGTAGCTTCTGAACATATCCTTTTCTTCATTTGTACACTTCTGAACATATGCACAAAATCTATGAAAACAGCAGCGTCCATTGGGAGATTTTGGAGACATGTTGATGATTTGACTTGAAACTCTTTGGGCATGACTTTCCTTACATCATTCAAGCCTTGTGTCCCTGCATGGTTAGTGAAATTCAGGCCTTCTCCCAACATGTGCTCTTTTAAGGTCACTAGCTTGACCAGGTGCAAAGCAAGATCGAGATTTACAAAACTTATTGTAAACATAAGCATCCATAATTACAACCACAAGCAAATTGTAGCAACAAGTAAGTGTGTAATTAAAGGAAGCATACATTTCATGCAAAGCACTTAGCTCATCATTAGGCAAAGGTTCTTCAGGCATAGAATTAATTGGTTCAAACATAAACATTGCCTCATTATCATTCTCAAGAAACTCTAGCCTATCAACATGGTCATCATTGGAGCAAGGCATAGGAATTTAAACTATTATTGGTCGAACGCAAGCATTTAAATTTATCATCAATAATACTGTTAATATCTTGACATTTCATCATGTACCTTGGCCTTGGAGCTTTTTCAACAAGAGTCATCCTTAGTTCATCTATCGGTGTTGAGGGCAAATCAATCTCAACGAGTGGAGGTGTCTCTTTGTTACCTTCTTGCATCCCCTCCATCTCATCATGTAGAACTTGTAATTCATCAACTATATTTGCATTTGGCTCTTCTTTGAAGTCTTCATTATCAACCAAATCCTCATCTTCAAAGTCTTGTGTGTTGCTTTCCTTATCCTCCATGTACCACATGTCGTCGAGATCGCTAGTCGCGGACTTACTCTTTTCTTTATCCTTGAGCACTTCCATGTCTTGTTTTGCTAGTGTGTAAGCTTCAATAGCACACAAGCTATAATTTCGTGGAGAGGGGCCTTCTAGGCGTGTTTGCGTTATGTCATCTTCCTCCCACATATCTCCTAGCTTGTGTCCTATTTTCTTCCATTCGTCTTTCAAGTCACTAATTCTTTTCTTTATTTCCCTCATCTCCTTAGCAATAAACCCTCCTTCTTGATTTGGTGCACATGTCGTTGTGGAGATGAGACTTTTTGGCTCATCATGGTTGCGCTCTTCTCTTCCTTCATCATAAATCTCCGAGATGTCAAGTTGGTCGATCCATCCTTCATCTTCTTCTTCAAATATCTTTTGGATCGACTCTCCACTCATCTCTTGATCCAAAAGGTCTTCAATTCTTTAGGCGACACGTTGGTGTTCCGCCTTCCTTCGGTGGTTGATTGGGGGGGGGGCAAAATCAACTTGAATCCAATCGGATTGATTGAATTCTGCCAATGGTCTAGCATTCCCCATACTTCGGCCTATATTCATGTTAGTTTCAACATTTTTATTGACCGAAATGACATCTCTTACCTTAGGAAGTGGTTCTTTGATTTCTTGTGTGGTCGGTTCATCTTTCTTGACCTTCGGTTCGACTTTTTCATAAATTTCAGCAAGTGTTTCCGACTTGCTTTTGTCGTTTTCCTCGTCTCGACATCGTCTTTGCCAATCTCTAATCAAGGTCGCCCCATTGCTGATTTTTTGTAGGAGTTGGGCGGCTTCCGTGAGTGTTTTTTCATGAGATCCCCTCCTGCACACATTTGAACATATTCCATGCAACTAGGGGCTAGGGAAAAGAAAAATGTATGCAAAAGTACATCACCGGGAAATCCGAGTCTTGGTCCTTGCTGAACTAGTTCATTGAAGCGATTCCACGCTTGATCTATCCCTTCCTCTTCTCCTTGCGTAAAGGTAATCTCTTGCCTCCTTATGTGTTGGATCTTGCTTATGGGGAAAAATTTCTCGCAAAATTTCCTCATCAATTGATTCCAATTTCCTCCAACTTCGAAGGACGCAAATGAATGTCATTTCTTTGCTTAACCAGCAAGTGAGTAGGGAAAGAGATTCCACTTGAACCAATCATCGGGGACTCCATCTTGTCGTACCGTATTGCATAATGTCGTGAAGTGCTTGATGTGTCTATACAGGTTGTTCGTCTCCACCCCTCTAAAAGGATTTGTTGCCGCCATCTCGATGAACTGAGCCTTGATCCCATACTTCGTCGCTTCAAGTATCGAATCTGAATTTTGTACTTTGATGTCCTCACATCGCGGGCTAGCATAATCCCTTAATGATTTCTCTGGTTCCTCCCAAGGATGATCAACGAACGCCATCTAGACAACAAAAACAAAAACAAAACAAAAGAAAAGTTTTCCTAGAAAATTAGGGTTAGATGTTAGTGATCAACAAAACTAATACGAGATTAAACGTAGCAAACTGGCTTGCTGCCCGGCAACGGCGCCGGAAAAGGGCTTGTTGATAGTTCAAAACCGTGTTGAAGTTCACCGCAAGCACACGGGTGACTTGGTGCCTTTTTCAGCAAGGGGGGATCCCCAAGGTTCTTGTTAATCCACGGAGCAAGGGATATACTAGCGTCTAACCAAGCACTAATCTAGTTGATGCAAACCTTTGGATGAGAGATTAACTATAAACTAAGGACTATCTAATTTATGAACTAAGACAAGGCAAAACCAATCTAATCTAGGTTAAACAAGAGACGTGAGATACACAAGTTATGGAGAACATTTGCCCATGGAGTCTATGGGTACTTGAAGATGCAATCGCCAAACATGATAAAACCAATCTAATCTATCTAAGCATGTGAACAAGGTTTAGCCTTTTCCCTTCCCTCGTACTGTCACTATGCGAAGGTAAAATCGGTTCTAAGCCTTAAAGAACACAAAATGTTCATTCGATCTACAGGAGCGACCCGAAAAGCATGGTGGCCAAACCTTAAGCATTAAAGCCTAACCAACGAGGAAGCGATAGATTAAACTCCAAACAATAGTCGGCGATTACACACCAAGATCCATTACAACTCCATGGACAAACGATGAATCTAGTCCATCAAGATGCTAAGCATGGTACCGTTGAACGTGGTAGATGCCTCCGATGAAGATTGATCCTCGCCGTCCTCCAACTCCGGCGGCGCCGCGGCAAGGCCTCAGCATCCTCCTCCTTGTGGTGATCTTCTTGGGGCTTTGGACTTAGCGAATTATCAGCTCTCCGACGGCTCTCATCCACCGCGTGACGGCTCTCTTCCAACCCCCTTTTGTGGTCGACCTCGGAGGCATTTATTGGCGTCTCTGGCGAATGGCAGCTTCGGCAGGCAATTAGGGTTGCACCATCTTCACGCTCAAGAAATAGGGGGCCGAATCGGCGTTGGAATAGGCCAGGCCGGCTGGCCTGGGCCCAATCCGGCCTGGTTCGGCCGTCCCTTCCTCCGTGCGGCTCATCTTGACATTTTGCACTTTTGCCCCATTATTTGTGTCTTTTTGGCGTCATCAACCCCGTGATAAATATAGGGTGTCTTCTCGTACGAAATACGATCTTTACGACTTGGTCCTGGGGGATGTTTTGCCGTAGCACCTTGGTCCTTGCCACCCTTGGGAGTAGTTTCAACTTGCACTTGAGCACGAATGGAACACCTTGATTACCCTTTTGAACTTGATGTGAATCCGTCCTTTAAGCTCTCGTTTTCCTACAAACACAATATACTTCAAAATGCACATAGGAAGGCGAACTTGTTACATCATTAGTGTGCCTAGTGGTGGGTTAGTTCCAAATCAAAGCTCAAACCATAGTGTAACAAGTGCTCTAGGTTGCCGAAAATTGACTGCCCACAATGAACCACGCCGAAGCTTCTATACATGCCATGAATGGTTCATACAAGGTCTAGCAAGCCGCCCGAACATCCATCCCTCTCTCAACATGACTCTTGATGCTCTCAAGCTAGCCTAGGGAAAACTAAAGAGGAAGAGCAAATGCACTAAGGTTCCAAGAGTTGGCTGCCATCACCCCTCAAGTGAGTTTATATGGACGGTGCCGAATGACCAAACTACCCCTACTTAGTTAACTTAAGATACACACCCACCAAGGGCACTTTGGGAACTTTGGTCGATTTCTCCATCGGACAAACGCCCGCACACTGCAAGCCGCTTCAACTCCACGCAAGCCTTACGATCCCGCCGCATGTCCTCCACTTCGAAGCTTCTCGACGCGCTGTGGGCTACACGGTCAGACCGCCACTCCTGGGTGGTCAGACCGTCCTGCCCCCGGTCACACCCTGGCCAGGCGGTCAGACCGCCCTGACCAGGCGGTTACACCGACCTAGGCAAGTCGGCTCAACCCGTCGAGTCTTCGGCCTTGGCATTGTGGCTCAGCCAAGTAAACCAGTGGTTTTGTGGTCAAATCACTACAAACCCCGCGTGCAAGCTTCAGTTGTTAGCTACTACCTTGCATCGGCTCCATCCCTCTCGACGCCGTCTTGCTCTTCTTGCTAGCGTACGGTCCGCACTTGATCCCGTCGGCCTCCGGGTACCTCGAACGAAGCCTACTTGTCTCTCCACTCCTGGGTGGTCACACAGACATAGACCTTCTGCGCTTGTCCTTCACCTGCACCACACGAATCAAGCCGCAACCTACACCTGTAATACTGTTCCAAGAGTCAGTCCACACAATGTTGTCAATCACTCATCACCAAGGAGCGACCATCCGCCGGTCCTCAGAAAGGAAAATTATTGGAAAAAATTAACAAAACAGAAGTAGATATACTAGAGGAAGGACCTACGCCCCCTTGCCATCGGCTAGAAGGTCGGAGACGAGAGGAAACAAGGCCAAAGGCGGTGGCTATAGCGATGGCAGGGGATCACTACCAGGGATACAATCTTATGATGAGGACATCTTCCTCCACTATTACCCGTTGGCAAAGACGCAACATAATTGGGCCACATGGCCCAGTTGTAGTCGGGCGGTGACCGTATGAGCCTCATTATCCCACCTTACTTACCTTGAGAGGAGGAAGCCACCTTAAAGGGGAGAGCCACCCTTCCCCTAACAGACTAGTCTTTTGGGGCGATTGGGCCTTTCCCTAAGGGGTGTGACGAAGGATGGTTCTAAGGTTTGCATCAAAATTCGGGTGCCGAGGCCAAACTGCGTAATCGGTGCATCAGGCTTACCATAAATCTAATCCCACCTGAGCCGGACTTATCATTTGGTATCAGAGCTGGGCCCATATTAAGAAGGGGAGAATGATGAGGACATCTTCCTCCACTATTACCTGTTGGCAAAGACGCAACATAAATGGGCTATGCGGCCCAGCTGTAGTCGGGCGGCGACCGTGTGAGCCTCATTATCCCACCTTGCTTAGCTCGGGAGGAGGAAGTCACCTTAAAGGGGAGAGTTACCCTTCCCCTAACAGACTTGTTGACACCATTTTTCGGCACGAGTCAAGGCTGGCAACAAAAGGAGAGGCAGAGGACAATTGATTATTAATTCAATCAGCCACCGGTACAATCGAAAAAAATCACATACAATGAGCCGGTGATACAAGAGTAATTAGCGTCATGGTGAGATTATGGTGATGAGACAAGCAGTGGAAGCCTACACTTGCATGTGCATATTTTGATCGACTTATGATGCAATGATTATTTGGCTTAGTCTAGCCGGGTAATATCGTAGATTGGCATGCAAATGCAATTAAGTAAAGAGAAATCAGCTTGATGGAATATGGGACGTGTGTGTGCACTGCTACAGGTTCAGCATAGCTCACCTACCTAACTTTTGGACGTGGCAGCTACAACAAGGTGTTGATCTATAGAAATGCAAAGGGCTGATGTTGAGTCGATTATGGGTATGTGCAGTCCTCGATGGATATGAAGTAAAGCCGATTGATTGGTGGCCGATTGTGATCAGCCGATTCTTCGAGGCCAGCTGATTGATAAAACCAAAAGTACGTATTGGAGTTATTTTGGAGAAAGTGGACTTCATCTGATTGGCCGGCAAGAAAGAAATATTTAAAGAAAGAAAGATTAGCAAGGAAGGGCCCTCACGTGTACGTCAAATTGGACACAGGACCTTCATGAAGAGGATTCTACACAAGGAAAGATAGAGTCCATGTACCTTAGTAGTTCCTTTTATTGATTAGGGTGTCCTGTATGAGTCTTTCTAGATATAGTAGTTTTATTTTCTATAGATTAAAGTAAACAGTGTCATAATCGACTTGGAGTCAAGATGTCCTCAGAGCATAACTAGCGACCCTGCGTGGTCAGAAAGATTGTACACACCAATATCAACAAAACCTTTACTTTAACAAGTCGGCGACTTCGCCACCGCTTTTTTACTTCTTCTTATTTTCTTGTTTCTTCAAACGCTGTTCTTCTAGCTCGTCGGGCTGCATCGATCGACCTTCGGCAAGCTTGTAAGTACCGTTTTATAAAATAACAACTGGGCTTTAACCTTCGGGTGCTCTAAGTTTTATTCACAACTTATCGATATCAGCTAGGTTTGCAAGTTTTTCTTGTTTATTTAGCTTTTATCACCAATTTATCTAGCTCGTTATCATATCATATCGGCTAAAATCTCGCTCCTGTATCGTTCCACTACGATATAGCCGATTCAGATTGGTTTTGAGTGTTGTCTCGTAGCGCTTAGTCTGCTCTGCTTTTGCTTGCGCTTTGCCTACGTCATCAAATCGGCTGATCTAGCCATTTTGGTTTTACTTGCACTTCGGCTGCTCCAGCTAGCCGATTTGCTCTACAGTTGTATCGGCCGATCGGGCCGTTACTTGTTGAAGACCCACCTCAGTTCTCTAGACGATCTAACCTGCATCTAACGTTTCCTATCTTTCCGTGCCGATCAACAGGTCAGGTCGACTGGCACGCCTTGTTACATCCCGGGGATCCATTACATGTTGCTGTTGAAGAACTTGATTCCGTTTTTTGCGTCAACACATCTTGGCACGCCCAGTGGGACACGAAGATAATATTCTACCATAAACAGCCCAATGATGTCCATCACGTACGGTCAAGCATTGGCGAATCTTATACGCTATGGAGATGCATTCTCACATGGTCCAGCTCATTATCTAGGACCGTATCATCAGTAGCCGATTACATCAGCTAACCCTGCATTTTCCTACAACCCAGTTAAGTAGCAAGGCTATGTGAAACTAGCATATGTATATCCTCGGTTATCAAGTACTGCAACATCAAGCGGGGACTTATTCAGCACCCTTGGATACACGCTAGTACCAACGGAATAGGGAGATCTGTTCGGTGTTCTTGGATATACGCCAACAGACAATATTCAGATTCAAGAGTTCATGCGTTCAAAGTGCTGCCCAAGGATTGCAATTTATTCCTCACAGTTCACAACAGATTGCTTCATGTCCTCAACCGTCTTGGCTCGGGGGGCTACAATCTGCTCAGCCATCGGTTCAGTCGCGGCAGGCAGAAGACTATCAGTTATCAGTGTCGGCTATACGGCCGATGGCATATCAACTGCAAGTATCAGTTCAGCAACCGATAGCTTATTTATCACAATCGGAATATCAACAACCTTTGCCTGGGGGGCTGCAATATTCCCAGATGTCAGCTCAGCCTCCGGAAAATTATTGGTCGCAAGAATCGGCTTCACAGGAGGAAGCATATCACCCTGAAGCATTGAGCTCACAGCCGGTTGCCTACCAAATGCCTCTTGAATTAGTGTCATTTATATCGGCACAACTGCAGCTAGAAAAGGACCAATCAGAATTTGTGCAGCAGGTAGAAATTGATGAAGATCAAAGGAGCTGTCAACTAGATGATGGGAATATTCTATTGCAATTCACCCATCAGGAATCAGCATCGACGACTGATCAATCCACTGAAGCACCATCACAAATGGTCTCGGTTGAGTTTCAGAGTGGAAACGAGTGTGGGGAAGAGCACAAATCTCAAGAAATCCAGGAAGACGAGGTCCCAGCCAATTACAAAGATAGAGAAAAACAAGCTGTTAAGATCGGGAATAGTGCTTCCTATGAACCAACTCATGATACATGCAAAATCTAAAACACATCTGGACCAATGGAGTTAGCCATGCTCGATGGTTGTGTAACCAATATTTTATTCCAGCCATTGAGGAAAGAAGAAGTGGCCCTTAGGTGGATACAAATTGCAGAGGCAGAGCCATGGGCAATTTCTCAAATTAGCTATGGTCCACTGCACAAAAATATTGCTCAGGAATATCGGCTGCTCGGAGTTTATTTTCCATGGGAGCCGGGTGATCAGGGACACATATATATTGCTCTAAAGTGTCGACTATTTGTTGCCCGGAAGCATCAGTTACATGGAGATTATTTTCCATGGGATCCAGGTGGGCGCCAGCGCAATGTACATATCCTGGGTGGTTTGATCGGCTACTTGTTCTTCCAAATATAAAACAACCGATTGAACTGTACAATAGCGGATACACACTTATCGGCTCTTAGCTCCCGGGTTAGTATAATTAAAAATATACGACGCTAGTGATCTCACCATCAACTTCATCAACGATTACTCCGACGATGACGACTATGATAATGGATCTGCGCCGACTCAGACATGTCTCCGACAGTGCCTAACGCCCTACGCGGTATGTATCTACTGATAACTGCCCTACGCGGCAAGTGGAGTAGATCAATTGGCACCAAAAACAAATGCAAGGTCAGATTTTAAATCTGGCAATATGGTCTTAGCCAAGCGAATTTTATCTTGGCTTACGTGTCATCGACAAGGCCACACGCATACCACATATACATGTTGGCAAATACGGAATATGTCAGTTGCTTGGTTCAAGGGATAGCCGAGGAGAATGGATAAATCGGTTACTTACGGATAAATTGGTTATTAAGGAGCTTGCCAGAAGGAACAAAAAACAGCCGAAAGAAAATGTAACTTTCAGTGTCGAAGCTGGTTATGGAAAAGTATAAATACGTAATGATGATGGAAGAGATTCCCAGCAAGAAAAAATATTTAATCAGCTGGGAGAGACATCGTCACTCACACTAGAAAGATTAGAAGTAATCGGCTAATGGGAGATATTCATTTCTTCAATACAGCCGATGTTTATTCTTTTAAATAGAGCCGATGGATATGGTGATGCAATTTTCTTGACCGATGATCGGCAGATAAGCCTATATATTGCTAGGCAAGACGCAGCTGTTTGGAGCTACTGATGGCAGTATGTACAATTTTCTTGTTACTGGTTGCCACAAAGCATGGTTCTCATGGTGCTTGCATTAGCATAAACGAACAGATACCAGGAAATCAACTCAGCTTGAGGCAATGGTTTATTCCTGAAAAGCCAATACGGGTTACTACTCGATGAGGACATGTCAAAGATAGAGCACCATGGCCGCTGCCAATGCATGGAGCTGCCTGTTTGCCCGCGCAGTCCAGAACCAATGGGGCAACCGTTCTGATAATGGAATAACCTCAACAACCAGGAGTTTACGTAACCAGAAACTCGTGCTCTTCAACATGCAAAAGAAATTCACAAAGGCCATGAGCTTTACGTACGTACATGTGGATACAACCGGAATGCTAGAGCTAAAGAGTACTTGACTGGATACTAAGGCCGCAGTTGTCATTCATGGATGCCTCAGGAGTTGAACATGGATAGCCATTCAAAACTGAGGAGGCTAATCGGCTAGAAAATCGGCAGACGAGCTGCTACAAGATACATAGCTCTGCCTATTAAACCTCGCCATACTGCCGATTACGCCAAGAGAAGTATTCACCGGTTAGGACTATAGGAGGGCAGAAGATAAATATGCTTGAAGGATTTCTACGCTTTGGACATAGGAGTCACTTCCCCCACCAATGAAGTCACTCGGCTAGCAAAACAGCTGAGGCAATACAACATGAGGACATGGATCATATGCGTAGCCTATTTGAAGCTCATCACCGTGAAGATGCTCCAAGAGGCGAGACAACGTGCTGCAAATAAGAACAATAATGCTGCTGACAGACCATCAAGTTGCCCTAAAGCAAAGAGCGATACGATGCAGATATAGATTAAAGAATGGCTCTTTGAAATTCTCTATCGGTTGTTTCTTTATATATTAGCCGGTAGAAAATTTTTGAAGACATGAGAAAATATTAATAGTCAATATTAGCTCTCCATGTTTGGCATCAAAAGCTCCAGTCACTCTCAAAGATGATTGTCAATTGAATTTCTCAATCGGTTATTGGCAGCCGATAGAAGTTTTTAAACAATTGTATACTGAATGATTATCAGGACAAGGGAACATGGTCTTACTTGAGGAGACTCTTCTGATACAAAGCCAATGACGACGAGAACAACATGAAGCAGAAGATGGTCAGCCAATAGAAATTTTCCTGCAACCATTGTGTAGCGAGGACCGTGGATCACAAATTGTGCTGCCACCACTGTCGCATGGCTGCCGTTACAGAGTTGCGAAGCTCATCTGAAGATATCCTCTCTCAATTGGCTCTAAGACGATGATAAGACCACATAGTCGACGGAGCCAACGATATCGGCACCAAAACAACGAGCTGAACTAAGCAGCCTACAGATAATGTGCATCCTTATTATACTGATTGGTATGGCTACAGGATCGAAGTCAGCACTATTTATGAGCCAATATAATGACACCTCTGGAGCTATAGCAAAGCTGACCAATTGAAGTTTAATTTTGATGCCCAATGGCTGTCCGACCGAGAGTGGCCAATTTCTTATTTCTCCAGGGAAAATGGTCGCAATCTCATTTGTTGATGATCAGGACGATCAACAGAAAGATAGCTGATTTATTTTACTAGTAATGACGCACGTGCGACACGCACGTGTCTCCAAATTTTTTTGTAAATATAAATTCTTGATTAATATTGAAATTTGCAAGAGATTACTCGACCTGTTCGTTTGGCTGGTGGCTGGTGCTGATTTGTTCTGAGAGAAAAGTATTGTTGGCTGGTTGTTGGTGCCTGATTTGTTTGGAGAGAAAAGTACTACTGAGTGGTGGCTAATAAGCCAAACGAACAGGGCGACTTTACTACAATGCAAGATACATATTCTTTAATAAGGTCGGTCACGATGAAAGTTTCATGGAGAGTTTCACAACATTAAATATCATCAATTTTGCTGACGTGACGATGAGAGAGAATGATGAAATTTCATGAGATGTAAAGAGGAGTTTCATCCCCATGAAACTTCACTGGTACAGTTACCTAGTTTCTAGTCTAGATAACTTTACAATAAAATTGTGCACTGAGACTGATCTATATAGTTAATAAAATGCAAATAAGAAAGGGTATGTGAAGATTGAACTTAGAAGAAACATTCTATTCATACATGATGCAACGGAAAAGAAATATGTGAATTTATGGTTAAAAATCAGATAATACTAACCTATGTCGTTGCCCAAATCACACATATAGTACTCCTTCCGTCTCCAAATATAGATACGTTTAGCTTTTTGAAAAGTCAGATATTTTCAACTTTAATCAACAATAGCTCTAAACATATGCCATTCTCTTTTGTCTCAATTGGCAGCATGAACAAACAAAAATGATTTCGTATGAACTTGTTTTTCAATCAAGTTGAGATGATTATCCAATCCATCGCTTGCAATTCAGAGTGTTTTTCAGATGGCCCTGAAGGGCAACGCCGACGCTAGCAGTAGTAGGCAGATAAAGACTTACAGAGAGAGGAGAAGGCGACACATCACATGTAGCGGGCAGAGCACCAAGTCGAAGGTGGAGAGGTGCGCTGGATCCTCCCGGAGCAGCCCTGCAACCATGGCCTCGATGGATTCGATCAGCGTGGAAGGGAGAAAGGCGATGGCGTCGCGGCCTCTGTGAAAAGCCATCAAGCCAGCGAGCAGTTACAGGAATCGTTTCGAAAAATCGAGTCGAGCCGAGGCCCGCTGCTGGCTCGTCCGAAATTGACGCGCTCGCGTTGGACTGCGGAGTATGTGATGCGTCAGTCATCTGATGTCGTCCCGCAGCGTTCGGAGTCTGCAGGAGGCGTGAACGGATGGGACTCGGCACAGGCGATGTGTGGGTATGGTTGGTGGGTAAACAAAACGTAAGATGACAAAAGAATTACGTTTTTGGCAGAAACGCTTTCCAAATTATGATTTTTTGGTACTTCGTAGTCCTTCCACCTTATCCACTTCCAAAAACATATGACGGGTGGGTCCGGCGTGAGGGGTAAGGCGGGTCCGATTTGGGTGAGAAAAGTTTTCAATTGTCTTCACTCCTTATAGTATACTAGTAAAATACACGTGCGACACACACGTGTCTAAAAATCACAATTTAAAAATTTTATTTATATAGTAATCTGCACGTGTGGCACACACTTCTCTAAAAATCCATAAATAAATAAATAATAAATCACAACGAGATTCAAAATTTCATAGTTTGAAATATATCACAAATATAGAATATAATATTTAATAGGTTCACAAATACTGCTACAAAAATGACAATTATTTGACCAATTCGTATAAGGACAGTCAAAAACTTAAATATTTCATCTTTGTCGCGAAAGACGTGACCCGTGATATATGTAATCAAACACATACTTTAGGGAAGAACATGAAAACTTCATTTTGGACTCTACGTATGTTCTATTGAATAATATCTGCAGCTCTTCCTCCTCTAAGTCTTCATCATCATATTCTTTGTCCTCTCCGTTAATCATCTCAACGTCTACTTGTGTTTCCTGTTCGCTTGACACCTCATTGATAATAGGTGACGAAATCTCTCCCTGCACCATGTTTGAATTAACACATGACAACTTGCTCTAGATGGAATATCAAACCAACCAATGTTATTTTTATGTGAAAAAAGATCTATAAATAATTAGTAATAGATTACAAATTACAGTAACCTACAAACCTCCATTGTGACGTCCTCCATCTACAGGTTCAGAAGAACAAGACGTTTCGTGTCGACGACCTTCTAGCGGGTGATGTCTAGTAGGCCCTTGATGTCGAGGTAGTTGGCGGAGAGAATAATGTCGAACAACGTGGCCTGGTCGACGTCGACAAACACCTCGTTGAAGCTCTTCAGATGGTCGGCGGCTGAGGACGAGGTTCCTGCGGCCTCCCCCTCGGCAGTGCTCACGGCAGTGTCTAGGCCTCGATGAAGCTAGGAAGAGCTTGCGGCCCTGCTCCTCATTTACCATCTCGTACCCAGCGTACTGCTAGAAGTCGACAAGCGGCGGCTGTCGGGGAGCTCCGCGGTCATGTCCTCGGCGGCCTCGACGAAGTAGTAAAAGAGCTCACGGTCGTGCTCCTCGTTCACCGTCTCGTACCCAGCGTAAAACTCGATGTCGACGAGCGGCGGCTGGCCGGGGAGCTTCGCGATCCAGTCGGCCTCCTTGCTGCCGCTTGGCGGCCGGCTCTTGTAGCGCTCGGGCAGGGGGCCGATCCTGGAGGAGGGTCTTGTTTCCCTTTTACAACTCTTATTATTTATTTACTCGTTGACTTGTGTATTGAGTATTTTTTATGACATTAGGACTCTGAGTCCTGTTCGTGAAGGACTTGCGACCCTTCATGACCAAGTACGGAGATGTCCCCATATCAGCACAGAACTCGAAAAGAAAATGGAAGCGAATTGCCTTCAATTTTCAATACATGTAGCCGGCTTCATCTCTACACACACCGACAACAAGCTATAAGGTAGCACAAATCTAGTGTCAGCACAGAATTCTTAAAAAACTGGAATTGAAACTTCCCTCAATTTTTAATACATGTGGCAGAATTATCATCGATTCAGGTACATACATAAATCTGAACCTATGCTATACACGTATTTGGCCGGATACATGAGGCAGGTTTGAAATATTGTTGGGGATGATTACACTCCTATAGGTCAGTTCCCTCTGCAAAGCGTAATTGCCTTTGGATGGTCTCTACCTTGAGGAAAGCGTGAAGGGCAAGCAGTTGCTGCTGTGGTAGCTGCCAGAGCATTGAGAAACATCGCAAGCCATCTCCATCCCTCAGCTAAGCCATGAGGATGACGTACACCTTTGATTTCCGTCTCTAAATGTAGTCATGTTGATAATCTGTAAAGCAACAAGAAAAAAGAAAATTTTCATATCCATTCATTTTTAAAAACACAAGAAATTTCATATCTTACTATTATTGCATTCCTAGAGCTCACAAGTTCCATCCTTCAGGCACAATCTCAATCAACATATAATTGTTACAACAGAAACAAAAGGTGATTAATATCCATACTACGGATTCATTTGCATTTTCAATCAGCACATCTATAGCCCAATGTGTCATCCAGTAAACCAAAAATTCTATGGTGCCTCAACCAATCACCGCAGCCAGCCACCTAATTTGAAGTCCAAATAATTTATTACTTTCCATTTGTCTAACAAGCTTTACAAACATCTAGGCATTCATAAGATAAAATTGACAGCATTCATAAGACAATTTGACACTATTCCGATAAGACAAATTCACAAGTCTAGTTTGACAGCATTCAGATAGGATAGAATTTCAGAGATTGCTAACACAAAGATTCACAAGTGCAGTTTCAGATATCCTCAATTCAGATTGACAATGCACAAAAGCCTCATCTAGTTTACTTTCAAAAATTCAGATTGGTTGTACACTGCTACAGCCAAAATACAGATTAATCAACTGATTAAATGAACCACCAAAGCAAGCAAGAAATTCACACAGTTTATGGAAAATAGTTATGCATGACGACAGAAATTCACAGACTTCAAATTTTGATTATATGGTGCATCGGACTTACAATTTCTACCCTTCCAGTAGTTACAAAGTCAAGGGAGCACTGGGCGTAGCCATACAAGTTTGGAATGCTCTAAGGATGAATGGTATAGTTAGGGTGATGCTAATTAGCAGATGCTCTGAGCCATTCAAATCATTTGGTTAATTGGTGAATCAAAAAGGCCCACATTGTCACTGTCAGTTTGATACGCATGTAGGAGTATCAGCTAGTTCGATCTCAGAGTAGCTGGCTATTTCGGAGCCCGGATGGGACAATGCAAGTGCAAGTCTTCAACACGCCAAGATGCCATGCTCTAGCTCGGTCGTGAAGCAAGGCAAAAGCAGCAATAGTTACAGTACGCAAAATCGCAGCAAGCGTGTTACCGAAGGGAGACAGAGACGTACGAGAGTTGCCGCAGCCGAGCATGAGGACGCGGGAGGAGGCGGGGAAGCAGGTGCGCAGGAGCGGGCGTAGCATCGGGTATGTCTGGTACGGTGGTACCAGTCGAAGAACTCGTCGCCGCCGCCGCCATAAGCGGGGGGACCTGTGGAGGAGGAGGAGTAGCAGGCAGATCCGCGTGGTGCCCTTTCTCCCTCCCTCCCGGTTGGCTCCCTCCTTGATTTGATTCGATTCGACGACGCAGCTCGGCGGCAAGGGCGACCTGCTGCCGGCCCGCCACCACCTCAGCTCCTCCGCCATAGGTGGAGCTTCTTGTTAGGCGGCAGAGGGGCAGTGGCCGGCCAGATCTGTCTCCCCTTGTCTGCCTCCTCCGCGGCGAGGAGCACGACGTTGACCCTCTGCTCCCTCTATCTTCGTCCTCCGACCTCCCACCCGGTCTCCCCTCTTCGACGGATGGAGCTCGGGGCATCTGCAGAGTGCGACGGCGGCGGGCTCTAGCGTGAGGGGAGGAGGTCCCTGCCTCGACGGACTCGGCGGCGTCCGTGCAGCTCGACGACAGACTTTTTTTTTGTTTTCGATATCAGGTGGGTGGGCCTGACGCGGGTATGCGTGGGCGGGTAAGGTGGGTGTGGGTGAGAAAAAAATTCATTTTTGGCAGAAACGCTCTCCAAATTGCGATTTTTTGGTACTTCATAGTCCTTCCACCCTATCCACTTCCAAAAACATATGACGGGTGGGTCCGGCGTGAGGGGTAAGGTGGGCCCGATTTGGGTGAGAAAAGTTTTCAATTGTCTTCGCTCCTTATAGTATAGATTTATCGGCTACTAAGTGCTGAAAGCCAATAGAACATATTCATCGTTTGGCTACTTGCTATTTGGAAGGATTCAATGAGTAAATGAAAAAGTCTGAAACCTTCCAGCATGCAGGCAAGCAAGGGAACTTACAAAACCATACACGTACATATGTTGGTTATCTGGAGATGACCAAGAGGCTAAGGAAGTTCTGTGCGTGAGGGGATGCCTAAGTACTGTCTAAATACTACCACAAATACTATGAAGCTGCCAATATGACCACCAACCAGAAACAAGGTCATTTGCAGCCGTACAGAGTAGCTAATAAAGATGTTTATTCTTGGCAAAAAGTGACGTCCACGGAAACTCCAACATTTCTTATTGGCAATGGACGAGTCTGTTCATGGGCGATCTTTGTTTTTATACATCGGCTGATGAATTGGAGCTGATACAAAGGCGTATGCAGTACAATGGCTACTGATACTAAAGTTGAGCTGATACAGAGATTCATACATTACATTAGACATCAGTGCTAGTTTCAGGTTATCATATTCACTTCCCTCTCAAAGATAACATGAATACGACGAGGAGCAAGGTTGCAGGAAAGTGGCGAGATTGAGCAGTATGAACCGGGAAGGTAGTCGGCTAATTTGATACGGTGGTTAGTGAAGCATCAAAGGGAAATTAGACGGACTATCGCTACCAGAAATTTCCTCTTGTTCAGTCAAAGAGATCACGACCTGGCTAGCAAATATCGTGGCCCACTTTATGAATAATAAAGGAAGAGCCAATGCCGGTGCTGCCACTACTAATGCCGACACCAAGTTGATGGGGAGAAACAGTGCCAGTTCTAGGAGGAAAGATCAGTGTCTGCATTTAGGAGCAATCTGGGGTGGTGACGGCACTGCCGATGAAGAAGTCTCTCTCTTACTCGAAGGTGCCTGCTGACAATCAAACATGGATCTGAAGCTCATTGCAGCAGCTCCATTTGTGGAATCATGCTACGAATTCTCTGCAAGCAAGATTTGAGCAAGCATGAACTCTGAGCACCAAGACGATGAGAAGATAGAGCCAACAAAGTCAGCATACGGCCCACAAAACCAAGCCATGTACTCTGGTTCAATCACTCGACCTTTCAAACAAGCACCAAATCCTGATGAAGCATCAAGACATCGGCTAGTACCTTATTCAACAGGATGAGCAGAAGCCGATTACTAGGCATTTATGAAAAATCGTCAAGTGCATATATACATGCGTATTCAAAAGGAGCCATCTACGATGTGGAATTCAAGGTAGCACATCAATAATAAGACGTTGTTAAGATACATGAATTTTGATGACGGGAAAGCCATATTCAATCGGTTATGGAGGATTTCATCGGATGATTCGACTCTTCACTGACACAGAGAGAAGTTTAATCATCAGCACGAACACGAAAGCCCAACAGATTTATTAAGAAACGGAGGAGTAGAGTTATTCTTCATATTGTCCAAGATATTATGATAGATATGGGCTAAGAAAAGATCAGTGCTTGGAGATTTGAAATATTAATTCGATGGAGCAACCTGCATCAGTCAGAAGATAAATGTTTTGGAGTTACAGAATTTTGAAGCATGAATCCTTCATACTCCGAAACTAGGGGGCTTGTGTTGACACCATTTTCAGCACGAGTCAAGGCTGGCGACAAAAGGAGAGGCAGAGGACAATCGATTATTAATTCAATCAGCCACCGGTACAATCGACAAAAATCACATACAATGAGCTGGTGATACAAGAGTAATTAGCGTCATGGTGAGATTATGGTGATGAGGCAAGCAGTGGAAGCCTACACTTGCATGTGCATATTTTGATCGACTTATGGTGCAATGATTATTTGGCTTAGTCTGGCCAGGTAATATCGTAGATTGGCATGCAAATGCAATTAAGTAAGGAGAAATCAGCTTGATGGAATATGGGACGTGTATGTGCACTGCTACAGGTTCAGCATAGCTCACCTACCTAACTTGTGGACGTGACAGCTACAACATGGTGTTGATCTATAGAAATGCAAAGGGCTGATGCTGAGCCGATTGTGGGTATGTGCAGTCCTCGATGGATATGAAGTAAAGCCGATTGATTGGTGGCCGATTGTGATCAGCCGATTCTTCGAGGTCAGCTGATTGATAAAACCAAAATTACGTATTGGAGTTATTTTGGAGAAAGTGGACTTCATCTGATTGGCCGGAAAGAAAGAAATATTTAAAGAAAGAAAGATTAGCAAGGAAGGGCCCTCACGTGTACGTCAAATTGGACACAGGAGCTTCACGAAGAGGATTCTACACAAGGAAAGATAGAGTCCATGTATCTTAGTATTTCCTTTTATTGATTAGGGAGTCATGTATGAGTCTTTCTAGATATAGCAGTTTTATTTTCTTTAGATTCAAGTAAACAGTGTCGTAATCGACTAGGAGTCAAGATGTCCTCAGAGCATAAATAGCGACCCTGCGTGGTCAGAAAGATTGTACGCACCAATATCAACAAAACCTTTACTTTTCCAAGTCGGCGACTTCGCCACCCCTTTTTACTTCTTCTTATTTTCTTGTATCTTCAAACGCCATTCTTCTTGCTCGTCGGGTTGCATCGATCGACCTCCGACAAGCTTGTAAGTACCGTTTTATCGAATAATAACTGGGCTTTATCCTCCGGGTGCATCGCTGTGGTTTCGTCTAAGTTTTATTCACAACTTATCGATATCAGCTAGGTTTGCAAGTTTTTCTTGTTTATTTAGCTTTTATCACCAATTTATCCAGCTCGTTATCATATCATATCGGCTAAAATCTCGCTCCTGTATCATTCCACTACGATATAGCCGACTCAGATTGGTTTCGAGTGTTGTCTCGTAGCATTTAGTCTGCTCTGCTTTTGCTTGCGCTTTGCTTACGTCATCAAATCGGTTGATCTAGCTGTTTTGGTTTTACTTGCACTTCGGCTGCTCCAGCTAGCCGATTTGCTCTATAGTTGTATCGGCCGATCGGGCCGTTACTTGTTGAAGACCCACATTGGCTCTCTAGCCGATCTAACCCGCATCTAACGTTTCCTATCTTTCCGTGCCGATCAACAGGTCAGGTCGGCTGGCACGGCTTGTTACATCCCGGGGATTCGTTACGTGTTGCCGTTGAAGAACTTGATTCTGTTTTTTGTGTCATCAAGACTAGTCTTTTAGGGCGTTTGGGCCATTCCCTGAGGGGTGTGACGAAGGACAGTGTTAAGGTTTGCATTGAAATTCGGGTGCCGAG
Organism: Cenchrus fungigraminus; assembly: GCA_036936925.1. NCBI lineage: Eukaryota > Viridiplantae > Streptophyta > Magnoliopsida > Poales > Poaceae > Cenchrus > Cenchrus fungigraminus. The sequence continues at coordinate 29,863,143 of CM072775.1, forward strand.
GCCAAACTGCATAATCGGTGCATCGGGCTTACCATAAAGCCAATCCCACCTGGGCCGGACTTATCATTTGGTATCAGATTCCTAGGTTTCCCGTGAGGTATTATCTTGGTCCCCTTTAGATTCGTTTGTGTTCATCACCCATAGTCCACAAAAAGCCCAAAAATATTTACTTTTCCGCTGTCCTACCGCCCCTTTTAGCCTTGCAATTTCGTTTTTAGATTACTTTGTTGAGTTTGTGTCCGTGGTCGAGTCTTGTTGCTGGTTTAGGTTGTGTTCGTCGCCGTAGTTCAATGTGCTCGTTGTTGTTATTTTGTTTCCGCCGCTAGCCCATCCACCATTGGCCATACAACATGTCGAGCCACCACATTACTTAATTTGCCCTCGCTAGCGGCCTTGTGTGAACTCTCGCTGTGCAAGCCCTAGATAGGTTGCAAGCCGCTTTGATCGCTTTTGCATCGCATACTTGATCCTTGATTCATTAACTGGCGAATACATATTGCTTTGCATCTACTACCAGGGAGGATTGTACCCCTGTGCTTGTTTCTACCACCACTAGGATGAAGTTTTTCCTAGCTGCCACTATGTTTCCTGCCTAGTTGTGCCTTTCTGAAATCATAGGTTGAGATACCTTTCATAAAATAGGCATAACTTTTCGCTCACTGCTCCGTTTTTCCTCAAATTTTTATAGAAGCTTGGCAACAAAAAGTTGGACATACATCTACCCACTTCGTCGGCCAGGCCATTCTCAAAGAATTCAAAAATAATCAGGAAGATAAAGAAAAAAATTGTTTAAGTGTTTTGAGGGGTTTTCAGAGATCGTTCCTGATTTTCCCTAGGCCACAATACACCTTTATTTCAGGTGAAATTTTGTGTGCTTCTATCCTTTGTGATTTTGGATATGTGGTAAAAAACTAAGAAAAGTTGAGTTTGTCTGCTGGTACTTCTTTGGAAACGTCATTTTGTGATTACTACTAGTGCCTTTTTGGCATGGTTTTCAACATTAATTATAGAACTGCCATCCTACTGGTTTTTAGAGTATTCTATCCATCATTCCTTGTTTCTTTTACCTTGTTGTGCTACGACTAGGACACGTCTTAGCCAGAAATTATGACATGTACTTTGGACATTTATTGAACTTTGCTAATCTGCATTCGTTATTTGCTAATCCTTGCTACCATATTGTGCCTACCCATAGTTCCACATATACTTTTGTCAGCATAGGTTTGTCTTGCAAGTTGTTATACCCAGACTCGACAACTGATTGTGCCGCCCTGTTGGCTTTGGTAAGAACACTTGTAAGACGGTGGTAAGCCGCTTGAGATATTTCATTCCACTTCCATACATCCCCACTGGTTGTCTTTTGTTGTCATCTAACCATGTCAGGTAACAGGAAAGGAAAGGAGTCTCCCACAAACTTCAATGAGTGTGTGTCCAATGACGAGATAACCAGGCTTGTTACTAAGCAGCGTACCTACATGCAACAACAGTTTGATACATTGACTCGACAGATCAACGGTCTGGTGACCCAGATTGAACATGTTTGAGGACCAGGTGTGTCCGAAGACTAGTGGAGGGTCGCTCCTTAGTGACGAGTGATTGACAATGTTGTGTGGACCGATGCTTGGCTAAGTGTGCAGGTACAGGTTGCAGCTTGACTCGTGTTGGTGCAGGTGAAGAACAAGCGCAAAAGACCTTAGCCGTGGCGGCCTCCGGGTGATGGAGAGGCAAGTAGGCTTGGTTCGATGGACCCGGTGGCCGATGGGGTCAAGTGCAAGCCGTGCGGTGTAAGACTAGCAAGTTGAAGTCGTGAACATGGGCCGGTGCAAGGTAGCGGATCGAGCCCGAAGCTTGCATGCGGGGTTTGTTGGCTTGCCCACAAAACCATTGGTGGACGGTTTCTTGGTTTGGGCCGCAAAACCAACTCGGAGGCCCGATGTGACGGAGATGGTGATCCGGGAGCGTCGGGAGCTTTGAGGAGGGGGGCACGTGGCGTGATCGCGGGGCTTGCGTCGAGGCTAAGCAAGTCTGCGGTCGAAGCGTGTCCGCTCGATGAACACTTGACCATATTGCCCCTGAGGGGTGTGTATCTTCTATTTGAGTTGTAGGGGTAGCGTGGTCATTTACCTCCTCTGGTGAACTTCGTATAAATAGCAGAGAGGTGGATGGCATCTCTCTCTCTCTTGGACTCTAGGGTTTCCTCCCCCGGTAGATCGCTCTGGACTGCTTCTTTTCTTCTGCTTTCCTTAGGCTAGATTCTTGTATAGACTCTGACCTCTGGATGTATGGAAGCATTCGGCGTTGCGGTGATCTCCTAGCTCTTTGTGATTTTCGTGTCATTTTCTGGGCTATTTTTGGGGTGTTTCGTTCTTCGCTCGATTCGCTGATTTGAGGGCGTTTTTCCTCGGATTTCTTTGAGGGGATCATGGGTGGATGCCTTGCGCATCTTTGTGTGTGATCTTGACCCCTCAAACGCCAGGAATCCCCTTCGATTCGTGAGTTTTTGGTCGGAGCCCGAGTTCATGGTGGTGGTTCGTGTGATCCGCGATTCCCGGTGATTTAGTGAGTTAGAGGCCAAGATTTTTGGGGGTATAGCTTCCTCTTGTGACGCTTATCATCTCTCCCAAATCTTGTCTCAAGAGCTCTAGCCATTTGGGAGATCCGGTGATGGAAAGGTGGAGTTGACTCTCGAGCTCGAGCAGTTTTCTGTTCTGTTCATGCTTGGCGTACGGTCCGCGAGGCCCGTGCGGACGGTCCGCGAGGCCCTTGCAGCGTTGGTGTTCTTCGTGTTCTTAGCGTGTTCTTGCATGCCTTTCGTTCGATCCATTGAGTCGGTTGTTTTTTGGTGCAAGAGGTTCGCGGATGGTCCGTACTAGATTGCCGGACGGTTCGTGACGAGGCGGACGGTCCGCGGGTCCATCACGGACGGTCCATTTTTCTCGGTGCGCTACTGGTGGTTTTGGTGGTATTTTCGGACCGTCCGCCGAGCCTTCACGGACGCGGACAGTCCGCCTGGTCTCCTCGGACGGTCCGCCAGGGGTTTCGTAGAGTTGCCTAAGTTGTTCGATTCTTGTCTTGTGCTTCCGCTCTTTGCTTCAAGGCTTGTCTCTAGGACTTGTAGGCTTGTGTGTGCCTAGTCTAGAGCTTCTCTGGTGTGTGCGAGTGATCAGAGTGGCAATCGGGGTATAGGCCAAGTTCGGCTTTCGGGAAGAATTTTTATCGGCTCCCATTCACTCCCCCCCTCTCTGGTCTCCTATTCGGTCCTTCAATGTTGAGCAACGACCTCCACCAGTTCAACCTGAGGATTATGATGAGTTCGAGGATGTTGATCCTAATGAGGAGCATATCCGACGTAATTGTTTTCAGAAGGGAGGAGGTAATCACAATCGTGGAGGAGGTAATCAAAATCGTGGTAATAATGATCATTTTGCTAAAGTTAAGTTTACCATGATTCCTTTTGCTGGTAATGCTGAGCCTGAGGCATATTTAGATTGGGAACTAGCTATTGAACACAAATTTAATTCCCATCAAGTTCCTGATGAGCATAGAGTTGGGCTTGCTACTAGTGAGTTTACTTGTTTTGCTCTCTTTTGGTGGAATGATTTGTACAATGCTGATGCTAATAATAATGCTACTCCACCTATACCTCAGACTTGGAATGCTTTGAAACAACGTATGAAATCTCTCTTTGTTCCTCCATATTATCAACATGATTTCCGTGTGAAACTGCAAACTTTAAAACAAGGTGATAAAAGTGTCGAGGCTTATTATCAAGAATTGCTTATTTCTTTGTCACATTGTGGCATACATGAGCATGATCAGGCTCTGTTTGTTAGATTTTTTGGTAGTGTGAACCGTAATATACAGGATATTCTTGATTACAAAGATTGGACAAGGTTTAGCCAATTGTACCATCTTGCTATTAAAGCTGAACGTGAGGTACAGAGACGTCGCCAGCAATTTTCTTTCAGGTCCAACACTGGGAGAACTATTCAGCAGCGTCCGGATATTGACAAGTCCAAGACCGCCGCTGCTCCTGAGGCACCATCACCTACACCGTCTACTACACCAACTTCCGAGGTGAGCAATTTATCTCATGTGCAGGTCTAGTCGCATAAGAAGCCTTTTTACTCCAGATGCGTCCTCGAGTAGTTCCACTAGAATCCAGTGCCACCGCTGTAAGGGCATGGAACACGTGTCGAAGGAATACGCAAGTCGTCCTGCTTTCATCACTGCCCATGATGGTAATGGTTATATCAGTGCTAGTGATGAGGAAGATTCTTTGGCTCTTGCTACTAATCTTGTTGCAGATTCTTCGGCTGATCAAGAGGAGGATACTATCGATTCTGATGCTGCAGCCGCGGGCTTCCCTAGCCTTCTTGTGCAGCATGTGTTGGCCGCTCAATTAGCTGATGAGAAGGACACAAAGGTACAACGTAACAATTTGTTCTATATGTTTCTCATTGTCCAGGAGCGCTGTGTTCTCACCATAGCTGATACCGGGAGCTGCAATAACTTGGTGAGTTCAGATCTTGTCTGAAAGCTTGGTTTGACCACTCGTGAACTACGTCACTCATATCACATACAATGGTTCAACAATAGTGGTAAGGCAAATGTAACGCACTCAGCACGCATACATTTTTCAGTGGGTTCTTATACCGACTATGCTGAGTTTGAAGTTGTGCCAATGGAAGCATGTTCCCTTTTATTAGGATGACCATGGGAATATGATAAAGATGTTGCACACCATGGTAGAACTAATACGTATACTTTCAAGCATAAGGATAAAAACATTACTTTGCTTCCATTATCACCTGCTGATGTTAGGAAACATTTTAAAGAGCTTGCTGAAAATAAAATGAAACAACCTGCTATGTGTGATTCTTCTATTGATAAACGTGAGGATATTAAATTAAAAGGAGGTGCTTTTATTGCTACTACATCTGCTACTGCTGAAGTTTGTGAAAACCATGATGCACCTTGTTATACTATGCTCTCCCAAGATGTTCGTGTTCTCGATGCTACTATGTCTTGTATGCATTCGGCTGTCACTAACCTTTTGCAGGGTGTTGCTGATGGGATGGAGTCGAGGACGACTCCAATTCAAAAAGGGGAGGATGATGAGGACATCGTCACGTTGGATGCGCACAAGCCACGTCCTTCCCCACTCTACAAGTCGTCTCCAACTCAGCTGCCACGTTCGGTTCGGATTCAGCCGACATCCCTGCACGGTTTCAATGATATCTCCCTCATCTGGTATCAAAACGAGGAGTATAAGGAAGCGTTGGAAAGAGGACGACGACGCCGTCATTTTGCTTCTAGTCCCAGCTCCAGAAGTTACGTGGATCATTCTGTGTGACCATGACAAGGTGCTGCGTCACCTTTTTGGGCCAATTTGCCCCCTGGTCGCCCCTCAACCCTAGGTCGCCCCTTCAGGGTTTAACCTCAGTAGCCACCATCGTTTAGACTCAGGTTTTGTTTAATAGGTTGTGATTTCTATCGAGGATCAAACTTTCTTCATAGCCACTGTACCATCGAGGTCTTTTGTTAATCAGGGCCCCCGTTCTTGTTCGTCACCACTGTATCGATTAGTCCTTTTGTGATCAGAACTTGAATCCCTTTGTCTTTGCTTCAATTCATATCTGCAAGTTTCAGATTGTGTTCTTTACTTTTTTGCCAGTGTTCTCGATTCGCTTGCAGGGAAAAGCCTTCGTGGTGAGGTCAGTCAAGTTGTGCTTGGTTGATAACCAGCGGAGCAGTGGTGTAGCGGTTGCGGGGTCGGAATCGTGCTGATACAAAGCCGAATGATCAACGTCGAGTTCTCCACCCAATCAAGTTTACCATCTACCTCTCGGAAGATTGGGCCAGCGCCTATCACATGCGTTACTATGTGTGTTGTCAATGCACTCATCAAGGGGGAGATTGAGGACCGGAGTGTCTGACGGTTAGTGGATTGCCACTCCTTAGTGATGAGTGATTGACAAGGTTGTGTGGACTGAAGTTGTGCTTAGTATTGTGGATGTAGGTTGCGGCTTGGTTTGTGTTGGTGCATGTGTAGAACAAGCGCGAAAGGTCCTAACCCTACTTGGTTCATTGGTTGATCCACAAAGCCGACCCGGAGACTCGACGTGTCGGCTGCGAGACGTCGGGCGGTCTGACCGCCAGTGTCGGAGGAGCGTCGGGTGCTTCGAAGCGAAGGACACGCATCAGGATCACAATTTTGGCGTCAAAGGTACGCAAGGTGCGGTCGCTGGGCATCCGTCCAATGGAAGAAATCATCAAAGTTCCAATTTTTCCCTTAAGGGGTATGTATCACTTAGGGGTATTGGAGACATTTGCCACCACCATGGGACCCGATATATATACTAGGTTGGTGGGAGTTGGCTGCCCTCTCTTGGCTTAGGGTTTTCATTTTCCTCTCTTGTTTTCTCTTTGTTCCTTCCTATTTTCTCCATAGGACTAGCAAGAGAGCTTCAAGTTCACATCTTGAAAGAGGGAGGATGATTGTGGCAGTTGCTAGACCTTGTATGAACCTTTCATGGTATGTATAGAAGGTTCGGCGTGGTTCCTCAAGTGCTCTAGTTGTCTCTCCCGTTTTTCCTTTTTGGTGATTTTCGGAGCTTTTTCTTTGGATTTTCGTGGAGAGGATTTGGAGGTGTTTCCTTACGGGATTTGTTGGTGGATTCACTCATGAGGATGTTGGGCCTCTTTTCTTGGTGATTTGTCCCCTCCAAACCCGTGGGAAGGCCTTTGATTTTGGTGGATTTCGGAGTTGCCTGAGTTCTTGAGGTTGAGAGCTTTGATTCGCGATTCCCTTTGATTGATAGTGATTCGGTGGATTTCCTTTGGTGGAGAAGTCCTCCAGGAGGTGACCCATCTATCCCTGATGTTTGGCTACAATCTGTGGGGTTTATCGGGAGATCAGTTGATGGGAAGTTGAGGGTTGACCCGCGGTTCATTTTCTGGGCAGGAGGCGGTCTAACCGCCAGGGGAGGGCGGTCTAACTGCCCTGGGATCTTCGCCCAGGAAAGTTTGATTTTGCGGGGGATTTTTCCATGAATTTGTTCGCCTTGATCAGAGAAGTCTCCAGGTGAAATCGTGGTTCGTTTTGGGGTTGTGTTACTCGAGTCCTTGGTTTTCCGGTTCAGGCAGGGGGAGGTGGTCAGACCGCCATTAACACCCGATCTAACCGCCCCAGGGGCAAGTTTCAAGGGGGGGGGAGGTCAGACCGCCCCTGGAACATGGTCTAACCGTCATAGGCAGGAACCAGTGTTCCTTGCGTTTCTTCCGCTGTGTTTTCGAGTTGGGTTGTTGAAAGGGTTCTGCTTGCTCCTAGGTCCAGTAGCACTCCAGTGGTTATGTGGATTTGGCAACAGAGGTGTAGAGGATCTCGGAGTTATGTTTGGGACCATAGGCCGAGTTCGACTCTTCAGAGAAGAATTTTTATCAGCTCCCATTCACTCCCCCTCCTCTTTGGTTGTCATTCTGGTCCTTCAATGATATAAATGGTTATACTTTTTATACAAGAGCACAAGATCGAAAAAGCACGAACCAAAATAGTGGTCTCCGTATGGACGCCATAGACAGCAAAGGGTACAATACCTCCTATTATGGTATCATAGAAGAGATATGGGAGCTGGAGTACGGAGCGCTGAACATCCCTCTGTTTCTTTGCCAATGGGTAAAACTGACTGGAGGTGGCGTAAGGAAAGATCAATATGGAATGACAATAGTGGACCTTAGCAAGATTGGGTTCAAAGATGATCCATTCGTCCTTGCCAAAGATGTGCATCAGGTTTTCTATGTCAAGGATATTACTAGCATACCGAAGAATAAAAATCCCCAAGAAGAAGGACCACAAGAGCCAAAGTGTGACATAGTTCTTCCAAGTAAAAGAGTAATCGTGGGACTCGAGGACAGAACAGACCAGTCGAATGATTATGATAAATTTGATGGCATGGCTCCATTCATTATCGAAGTTTACCCAAACATATTGCTTGGAAATTTAGAGACAACGTACATACATCACGACCATGACTAAGGAACTATCGTCAAGAAAAGGAACTTCAATGTTGTACTATAATATAATGTTGTATGAGTGTATTCCTTTATGTATTTGAACTCAAACTTTCTCTAAGGCTTGAAGATGCCCTGTGGGAAGTAACCACCAAGTTTAAGATTTTTCTGAATTAGTTGAGCATTTTTTAGTTTAATTGAATTTATGTGCGATATCACCCAGTAATTAAACGTTGAATTGAGTCCACCCCTGAAAAGATCTGTAATGGTGCCAAACTTTGCCACATGGTCTCTTGTGTCTTAGGAGACAAATATTTGTGGAGTCTGATGTATAATTCTTGTGGTTTCGATATGTAATTCACCATATTTTGTCTCATGCAGCACGAAAATTATACAACAATGCATTCAATCATCAGAAAAACCTAAGATCTTGCGTGGAACCATATTTTGGGTGTAGATGACAACCAAAAACATTTCATACCATTTCTACATAGAGAGAGTCCATGTGCTTCACAAAGTGTATAGAACCTTTCATCGAACCATGTGTGCACGCTAAGGTTCTTTGGCATTCTGAAGTCCGTGCACTTTGTGTCGTATTAGTCTTCAACTTTTTCTAAGACTTGAAGATGGCATGTGGGAAGTAACCACCAAGTTTTAGATTTTTCTGAATTAGTTGAACATTTTTTTAGTTTAATTGAATTTCCGTGCGATATCACCCGGTAATTAAACGTTGAACAGAGTCCACCCCTAAAAGATCCGGAATGGTGCCAAACTTTGCCACATGGTCTCTTGTGTCTTAGGAGACAAATATTTTTGGAGTCCGATGTATAATTCTTGTGTTTTTGACATGTAATTTAGCATATTTTGTCTCATGCAGCACAAAAAAATACAGTAATACATTCAATCATCAGAAAAACCTAAGATCTTATGTGGAACCATATTTTGGGTGTAGATGACAACCAAAAAAAATTTCAGACCATTTCGACATAGATGGAGTTCATGTGCTTCACAAAGGTGTATAGAACCTTTCATCTAACCATGTGTGTACACTTAGGTTCTTAGAGATTCTCAAGTTCGTGCGTTTTGTAGTATCGTATTAGTCTCAAACTTTTTTTAAGGCTTGAAGATGCCTTGTGGGAAGTAACCACCAAGTTTGGGACTTTTTTGAATTAGTTGAGCATTTGTTTCAATTTCATTGAATTTCTGTGCGATATCAGTATTGATCTTGTACTGTTTGAACATCCTATTGTCTTCACTTATCATCATTTATTAGTCAAAGAAATGAATGATGCATAAACTGACAAAATTCAGTTTTTAAAAGTTATATCAAATCAAATTAGCATATTGTATGATTAAAAATTCGAAAAAGGAAGATTGTAAAAGAAAATTTGAAGTAATTATTTCTACTACTAAATTAATTTTTTAATAGAAAAGTAAAGGTTATTATTTATTAACTCAAAATAATTTTGCATGGTTCAAATATTTAAGCTTACTATTTTTAAAAAGAATGAGACAAAAGGAAGAATGAGAAAATAAGGAAGGAAAATGGGGAAAATTAATGTCTCGCGCAAAATACCTCTTTAGTCGCGGGTGGTATTACAAACCGAGACAAAAGGGGGGCCTTTTGTCTCGGGTGGTGACACCACCCTGGACTAAAGGGGGGAAATTTCTCTTTTGGGGGCTCCCGCGCGAAATCACTCTTTAGTCCCGGGTGGTGTTACGACCCGAGACAAAAGGGGATGTATATAAGAACGGAGCCCCACCCCCACCAACACAGCCACTTTTCGTCCCCGATCTGCCGCACGCTGCCGTTGTCGTCTCCTCCTCCTCCACCGCTGTCGTCCTCCCCAACTGCCGCATCCCGCGTCCTCCCCCATCCTCAGCGTCCCGGAATCCGCCGCTGCCGTCAGCCTCTCAGAATCCGCCGTTGTCCCCTTCTCCGCCGACGTCGTCGGCCCCCATTGGCCCGCTGCTGCCGTCGACGTGGCCCGTGACCTCCCCGGAGCCGCCGTCGACGTTCCCGTCGTTCCCCACCGCGCGCCGGCCTCCTCCCCGTCCTTCTCCTCCGCGTCGTCCTCCCTGACCTCCTCTGGGGCTTCCCCGCCGCTGCGTGCCTTACCGGCCAGTCGGCCCGTCGCCGCCGCGCGCGCAACATCCTCCTCGTCGTCCCACTCCTCCGTCGCCACGTCGTGCTTCGCTCGGCCGTCCCCCTCCACGATCGTCATCCCCAACGTCGGTAGAGGCACGACCTTCCCGCTTCCGCACAACATTTTTTTAATTTGAAATTAAGATTTGAATTTAAGTGCCAAATTGAATTAAATATGTATATAATATTTCTAATTAGTATTTCTGTAATTCTAATTAAATATGTCTCTCCCCGGCATCCACGACCGCCGTCTCTCCCCGGCTCCCCGCTGCCTCCCCCGACACGCCCAGAATCATGCCGCCGCCTGCCTGCCGACTCCGGTAGGCGCCACTACTGAAATTCATAGATATTCATAGAAAATTCATGTTTATTCTAGAAACTGATAGAAATTCATTTCTATACTTAGACTTTCCTCTATATTCATATATATTTCTTGTTTATTCTAGAAATAGATAGAAATTATTGTATATTCTCAGAAATTTGTGTGTATTCCTAGAAAATTAGTGTTTATTCTTTAAATTCATAGAAATTTCTTGTTTATTTTGGAAATTGATACAAATTATTGTATATTCTTAGAAATACGTGTCAATTCAAAGCAAATTAGTGTTTATTCTTCAAATTCATAGAAATTTCTTGTTTATTTTAGAAATTGATACAAATTGTTGTGTATTCTCAGAAATTCGTGCCTATTCATAGAAAATTAGTGTTTATTCTTGTTTATTCTAGAAATAGATAGAAATTATTGTATATTCTCACAAATTCCTGTCTATTCATAACAAATTAGTGCTTATTCTTGAAATTGATCAAAATTATTGTGTATTCTTGGAAATTCATGTCTATTCATAGAAAATTAGTTGTTTATTCTTCAAATTCCTTGAAATTTCTTGTTTATCCTAGAAATTGATAGAAATTATTGTATATTCTCACAAATTCAATTCTATTCATAGAAAATTAGTGTTTATTCTTCAAATTCATAAAAAAATCTTGTTTATTCTAGATGGATGACAACAGTGACAACCATGAAAGGCTTATGGTGGACATTATTTCTCGCGGTACAAATATAGTTCCAACCTACACTAACGAGGAGTGTAGCCAGGCGGACAGGTTCCTCAACATACATATGACTGAGGGAGGAGACGTCACAGCTGAGGACTTGGAAAATAATGAGGACAACATAGCTGATGACTCAGAACATAATGAGGATCTTGAGGATGATAATGCGGAAGGTTCCAACGAGGTAGATATATCACGCATTAAGTTCGTTAGTATTAATTCGCTTAACCCAATTCTTACATAAATAACGAATAGGCAACTTGTAGCCTTCTGGATCGACGACGAAAAAGACTAAGAGAGGCCGTACACAAGTAATCGTCGGCGATGTGATGTATCATATGACGGAAGTGTCAGAGCTTGGGTAGCCATGTGCTCCAAAAAATCAAAGACAAGTTTGTGTCTCAATGCGGGGCCATTGTAAGGGAGAATGTGCCCATCAAGTATAGAGAATGGAAGGGAAAATCAAGTAATCCATACGTGGTTCCGGACTCAGTAAAACATCAGTTGTGGAATGATATCCTAAAACACTTAACACTTCCTGAAGGTGTCGACACAAACCTTGTTAAGGGTTGGACTCTACAGAAGATGGCAACTCAATTTCAAAATTTCAAGAAGCAGTTGACTAGAGATTTTATCAAGAAGAACCGAACTCCAAATTGGAATGAATATCCGAAGATAAAAGATTACTGGAAGTCCTTTGTTTAATACAAGAAAACTGAATTTTTTGCCAAAAAAAAGTGCACAAGGGAAGAAAAGTGCCAGTAAGAAGGGGGAGTACAACCACCAAAGCACCGCAGAAAAAACCACCAAGCCACCAAAGCACAACAGAAATAAAACCACCAGAAAAAACCACCAATGATAAAGAAAATGGTTGAGCCCACCAAAAGGAAGCTAGCATGGGAGATGACAGAAGAAGAAGAAAGAACGACGATCAGTCCCCAACATGTCCATGAAATTTTCAATAATCTGAATACAAAACATCAACGAAGGGAGCTCGAGAAGACCAAAAATGTAGATCCTGACAAACTTGGGTTTTTCAAACTAATGAAGGAAGACACCAAGGAAACGATGCCCGTAATGGCGTCGATGTCGTCGACTAGTGCAAAGAAGAAGTATAAGAAAATAGATGCGTCGACGAACAAACAGACTTACGTTGCCTCCGGCCTCACTGCAGGTGAACGAGCTCTTGCAAATTTGCCAACATAACAATTAATGCAGGTCATTGATTTTGTGGAACAATCAGGGATGTCCGTAAGTGTTGCACTTGGCAATGAACAACCACCTCGGGATCCAAATTTCATACCTAGATGGCCCTTTCAACCATGGAAACCTCTTATCAAGCAAGAACTGGTATATAAGCTCTCACCTAAGATGCACAAATTTCATGAGTGGTACATGCAACACTCAGCGAAAGGCGTAGTGAGCTTAGGTATACTCGCTAGACCGGAAGATTTGGCCACTGAAGATGAGAGGGTGGTCTGGCTGCAATTCAAAGATGTTTATGAAGTTTACCATCTAGACACCCTGAGTACCGATCTTATCGTCGACCTGAGTACCGATCTTATCGTCGACTAGTGTCTGTAAGTGGCATATTTTCTTATGTTTATTAATAAATTTATTGCATATGTGGTTCTACTATTTAACTTTGTCTTTCATTTTTGGTACTGTGCAACTAAATGAGATGCGAAGAAAGAGTAATGCCGACATAATTGGTTTCATGGACCCAACAAAAGTTAACCATCACAAGGTTCAGAAGTAACCAGACACAACAATCGCAACAATCTATAGGACCTTGTCTAAGTTTCATAACAAGGATCTCATACTACTACCTTACAACTTTAAGTATGTGCGATTACCATCAAATTATCCTTGTTAATTCTATTTAGTCCTAATTTTTATGAGTATGACCATTGTATATACAGTTTCCACTGGATTCTTGTGATAATTCAAGTCGGCAATAGCAGCGTCATGGTGTGGGATTCATTGAGGAAAAAGCTTGCAGATTACCAAGACTTTCAAGATCTGTTTCAAGTGTAATAATTCTATCTAAGACGTTTTCTTTAATGCAATATATGTAGTTTGCTTTGACTAACACACTATTTTTCATTATTTTTCCTCAGAGCTTGGGAAAAATTCATTGCAGAGAATGAAGGGCAATATAATCCGAAAATTACATTCTATACTGATTATCAGGTACGTAACCCAAATAATGACTTCATATTGAGAAAATTCAAATGGTATAACACTAATATTTCATAATGTTTTCTCCTATCCACTTTAGTGTTTGAGACAGAAACAGGGAAATAATTTATGTGGATACTATGTCTGTGAGCACATACGATGTTTGTCAAGTACAATCTCGAGAAATTATAATAAGTTAATTAAATAAACCTATTAATAATACATCATTTCCTACCCGCTTATATATTTAATTATTAGGTGTAATATATTAACATATTTGTACATTTTAGATGAATATGGTTAAGGACGCACTCGTTGAGAAGGATCGTCTTTTGGTGATTCAAGAAGATCTCATGGGATTCCTCTTGGACGAGGTGGTTAATCCAGAAGGACAACATTATTATGATGGATCTAAAAAATTACTATGATGCACCTCCACTTGGAGTAGAGACTAGAAATTTGAAGTGAACCATATTTTAATGAATATATACTATTTATTTTGATGTATAAAATTGTGTGATATATATATTTATAAGTGTATATACGTAGATATATAAGTTTAAGTATGTATACTAGACATGTATACATATATACATACTTAGTGCAAATACGTATATGTACATTATACATGATACAACAATTAGAATATACACTATAACAATAATTAGAATAACAAAAATTGAAAACAAAAAAAAAGATGACGGGGACCCTTTAGTCTCGGTTAGTATTACCAAGCGAGACTAAAGAGGGTGGGCGTAGGCACTGTCGTGCCCCTCTTTAGTCCCGGTTGGTAATAAGAACTTGGACCAAAGGACCCCTTTAGTCCAGGTTCGTTCACCCGAGACTAAAGGGGGGCTTTGTCTCTCATCATTAGTCCCGGTTGGACTGGAGAGACCTAAGGCCTCTACTAACCGAGATTAAAGCCTCTCACTCTACCGGTGTTAGTACCGGGTGTTTACCCGGTACTAAAGAGCTCTTTATTACTGGGTGGTCAGGAGACCCGGTACACGGTACTAAAAGAGTTTCCGTCAGAGTAGTTCTCCCGCACTGTCCGCCCGCTTTCTTTTTTTCTTCTCTTTTCTTTTCTTTCCTTTCCTTTCCTTTTCTTTTTCATTCAACAGGCAACCAAGAATCACAATCTCACGATCATATGAACACATCTCACAATCATACAATTTCAAAATCACAATAAAAAAATCACAAGAATACATCTGACAACACAATCTCTTGGTCCCAAATCTCATAAAACACAATCTAATTATCAGATGTCACAAGAATAAAATCAAAAAGCACATCACCAGCTTTCTCGCCCGGCTGCCGCACCCAGGCCCTGCACTGCCTGCGTGCCTGCCCGTCGCGCCCCAGGATCTGGCTGGCGCCGCCGCTGGCCCCAGTCCGACAACCACCGAGCCCTGGCTCCCATGCCGGCGGCCCTCGGGGGCTGGATCTCGATCTGGAGAAGAGATGAGAGAGTTTGAACTGAGAGTGCTAGGAAGAAAAGAGAGATTGATAGGATAAGGTTTGTGAGGAGAGGGAGACGAGAGAGCTATAAGAGGAGATAAAAAGACGTGCGGATGGTGGTGTGTTGCTTCGGTGATCATTTAGTACTGGAGTTTGTACCCATCCCATACTTATTTAGATCTGTTAGTGCCGGGTGTGCTACCACCTGATAATAAAGCAGGTCACATATTAGTACTGGGTGAAAAAAACTCCGGTACTAAAGAGTGGCCATTAGTAGCGGGTCTCATCTCCACCCGGTACTAATGGGGGGCGCAAAAGTACCCGGTACTAATCGTCTTGGAGGCCCAGGACTAAAGGTCGGCTTCTTAGTAGTGGAAGAAGGGCGTGGGAGGAGTTGGTTTGGTGCATGCAACCAAGTTTTCTTATTTTTCATTTTCATTATCCTGCCACATCGGATTTTTTTACTTACTTTACCTCCTTAATTTTTAAAAATCAGAAGGTTCGGACTGGTCGAATAACAATGCTCATCCTCCTCTCTCTCTCTCATGCCATAGCATTGGCCGATGCATCTCATTGACCCTGAGCAGTGCCTCCTCTTCACTCCCTGCCTAGCACGTGTTGCTGCTTGACTCCGTGGCGCTACTCCAAGGCTCCCATGTAGCTTCCGCATGGTAGTAAGAGCAACTTCAAGTCTTTCAAAAAATTATGCCCCAAAACTTTATATCGAGGGTTGTTCTAAAATCTTCTTTACTAATCTAAAAAATATTATCCTCAAATAGATCTCTAAAAACTAAGCTTCCAAAATTTCAAAACAGACCACAACAGGCCTAATCTACACTATGTGAAAAACAAACATTTGTAATGGGCGCGGATGACCATTGATAACGGGCAAAACGTCCGTTACCGATCAAGCGTTACAAATGAGTCAACAAAGGTAACGGGTCGATGCCCGTTACTGATGACACGTAATTGTAACGGGTGTCGAACAAAGACCATTTCCACAACTACTTACCGGTCACTTGAAATGGCTGTTTCTCCGAGCCCACCGGAGCCTTTGGTAACGGGCGCAGATACTGAGCCCGTTACTCATAACACGTATCAGTAACAGGCACATAAACCGAGCCCGTTACATGAACTCAATATCGAGGATGTGGAAAATACTTCCATGACGCGTCTTCTCTATCTTGACGAAAGGAGACGCATTGTGTAAGTGCTCGTCTCCTCTGTCTTGATGAAAGGAGACGCGTCTTGTCAGTGCGCGTCTCCTCTGTCTCGACCAAAGGATACGCGTCTTTTCAGTGCGTGTCTCCTATGTCTCGACGAAAGGAGACGCCTGCTGTGAACCTGCGTCTCTCACTGTCTCGACCAAAGGAGACGCATCTTGTCAGTACGCGTCTCCCTCTGTCTCGACCAAAGAAGACGCGTACAGTGTACGTGCGTCTTCTCAGTCTAGACCAAAGCAGACGCGTACTGTGTACATGCGTCTCCTCTTATCAACCAAAGGAGACCCATATTGTGAACTTGCATCTCCTCTGTCTCGACCAAAGGAGACGCGTACTATGAACTTGCGTCTCCTCTGTCTCGACCAAAGGAGATGCATTGTCTACTTTCACAAAAATTAGGTCCAGCATCCACATTCACAAAACTCCACAAACTGAATAGAAATCCACAAAATTCACATGCATCATATGACAAAATTCAGGCATTCAGCATCCTCATCTAACAAGTAAGGTTCACAACAATATCACTGGCTTAACCAAAAGGATTGGTATGAAATACAATTTGAGTCATCATAGCATCATTAATGTGAAATTTTTCTGACGGTGTGATCACCTGGTTCATAAGGAATGAGGCAGTTCTTTCCCTAATGTAGAGCAGCGTGTCTTGGTGGAGCTGATAATTAGGTAGGTGAAATGCCTGAATATAACAATGTCAGCAGTCAGCACACAGGTGGTTACTAAATATGTGTAGTGCTAATAAGCAAGAACTGTACTCAGTTGCAGGTGTTACAAATGCAGATCCCAGGAAAGTACCTCAGGGTCCGTCAATTTATTTTTTAATGTAAGTATGTGATAGGCACAATAGAAGCCGCAGACTCTGGATTATTCAGGTTGTTGGCGGCACTGCGATAAATATATAAAGACAAACAGTGGTGAGAAGGAATAAACTCAAGCTTTAGTACTAGCTTCCACAGGCAGGAAATACTAAGTAATACGTACATTAACATCCTTGTCATGTTTCAAGACACGACAGGGCAACTTGTTGTCGTCAACAAAACATGCAACAATGGTTAGGGCACCATTAATAAACTCAGCAGAGTTTGTTGAGGAAGTTTGCAGGTTAAGAAAGAAAGAACTTACTCATCAATGGCATGTTCCAACTCGGAGAAATCAGTGCCTAGGATCCTATATGAATCAAGATACAAGACCATGTTCTGCTTTGGAAGGATCGCCACTGCAATCCAGTGCTGCCCAATGTTATAGCAGGAAATGATGACTCTCTTTTTAGCATATGACTGGTAGGCACGCTTCATATAGGACACAAAAAAATCCAAGTGATTTTCTATATTTGACTTGCTAAAGCATTCAGGATCAAGGAAGGCAACTTCGTCCTTCTTCTGCCATACTTCAACAGCCATATTCCTAATATTAAAAAAAACAAAGTGTAAGGAGGCAAAATACATAGTAAAGATGAACTGAGGCAGAAAGCAAATTTAGATAGAAAATGATTAGTGAGAAGTAGATTAAATTTTCAAGCAACTTACAGGATGAAACAGTGGAGAAGTCCCATATCCAAAGCATCCAAGTTGAAGAGATCGTACAAGTCGCTGATGATCACAAACAGTAGCTCGTATTTTTCATCTTCTCTCACAGGCCACCAGCCGTGCTTGGGCCATATTATGCCCTGAATCAGAGACTCATCCTTGTCCTTACAATGTCCCATGTAGAAATCATGGAGATTAGTTACAGAAGAAGCAGTATTCGGATGCTTGAGTTCAGCAGCACTGAGCATTGGTTTTCCAAATTTGTAGCGTGGGTTAATCTGAGTCATAGCAACATTGGCCGCCTTCTTCTTGGTGTTTCTCTCAGATGGCTTTCTGGCAGGCTTCTTTTCCTCCTGCTTTGAGATGGCTGAAGAAGGTTTCTCAAGGGCTTTCTTGTCTGATGAAGAAGGATCCTCATATGGCTTTCTGGTAGGCTTCTGAGACCTTTTATTTTCAGCAAGTTTCTTTTCCTGCTGCTTTGAGATGGCTGAAGAAGGTTTCTCAGATCGCTTTCTGGTAGACCTTTTATTTTCAGCGAGTTTCTTTTCCCGCTGCTTTGAGATTGCTGAAGAAGGTTTCTCAGGTGGTGTCTGACCATCAGCTATTATAGAGATATTAGGCCCAGATGTACCTACAGCTTTCTTCGAATTGTCGTTGACAGATTTCTCAACATCAGCCAACACATGACTCTGGGCTCCTGCTTTGGCATCATTGTTTTGAGCACTTTCATTTGGGGACGGAGGTTTTGTTGTTTCATGAGGAGGTGGGGATGTAATTTGCGATTCTGGGGGTGGAGAAGGAGGAGGTGGGGAACTAGGTGAGGAAGCAACATGTCCCGTATTTTACAGTTGTGGGGGTGGAGAAGGACATTGGAAACCATGTGAGGAGGAGGAGGTGGACAAGGAGGTGGGAAACCATCCTCAGCCGGCGGCGCCGGCACCTCCTCGGGCTTCGGCGCCTTCACCTCCTTGATGAGCTGACGGCAGCGGCTTTCGTCGTCGTCCTCCTCCTCCCTTCCCCGCTTCCTAGATGGCTTGATCGACGACGATGCCATGCGCGTGCTTGAGGAAGAAGAAGCTCTTGGTGACCGGAGACGGTGGTGCTGGGGTTTTCTTGGTGGTGCGCTTGAGGAAAGCTTATGGATGAAGCTCTTGGCCGATCGGGCATTTATAATGACAAAACGGGGAACCGTCATGCGGCCGATCTTCCCACTGCGACACGCCACTACGCCTCGGAATGCGTGTACGCTGCGGTGATGCGTGTTGACTAACCAACGTCGCCAATGACACAGATATGTGTTTTGGGCAAAAGACTATTATATATAAATCTGACACAGATGGATTGATTATTATATATCTTAAATAAATGGATTTATTTTCTTTCCTGTTGTGGCACAAAATCAAAGTTAATAAGGAAGTTACGATCTGCATGCACGCGTGGATAAAAAAACCGTTATTCGCTGGAAACTGACCACAAAGGAAACAGTTCTCCTTTCTCCTTTTAATTTGCAACCAAATTTTGTGTCACATATTTCTCGGTCATACGTAATCCAAATTTGATGATTGTTTTTTCAGATTTTTTCTAAAATCGCCATCTTTTCATTAATTTCATTGTTTAGTGTATATTTCCTTTTCGTGAGTAATGTTTCTATGCCTTATCTTGTACTTGATAAGTACAACATAGAAATAATATTTGTTTTACACAACCATTACTAATGAAACTTTGTATTTCGTAATGTTAAGGTGAACACAAGGTTGTGTTAAAATTTCAAATGTATATGAGTTCGAACATGTTGTAAAGTGTGGAAAACTTCAGTGTTGAAGTAACATTCTAGGAAACTATGTGAGAGATGTACACATTTGTACACAAGTATGATCTTCTTCTTTAGAAACCACTTGAAATTTTTATGACAAGTTTAGGGACCCAAATTATGTTGTCAAGTCAATTTGTAAAATTTTTAGACCAATCTAAGATGTTATTATAATTATTATATCCCAAACATGAGATAAAAATTCAAATTTTAATAATTTTGGTTACACAAGTGTGCCTATTGATATTTTATTCAAATACTAAATGACCAACTACGAATTGTTCATATTTTTAATAAATTTTCAGGTGCTATTTTATGGGCTTTAATATTTGAGGGAAGCAAGTTTCATTTCAAAAAAATAGTGTAGGGCCCACCTATGAGCGTCAGCAGCCTATATAAAAAAGATAACCATTGTCTGCCCGCCCGGACCCACCTGACAAGCAATGAGACGCGGGTTCTCGAACCCGCGTTGGCAATGGCTCTCCATTTTGGAAAATGAATATAACATCCCGAATGGATAAGCGCAACACACATGACACTTTCCTCATTTCTCACTAGGGTTAGCGGAGGTGAGCAGAGGCGGCGCTGATGAGGTGAGAGGAGGCGGGGAGATGACGATGAGCGCCGGCGAGGGGCCAATAAGCGGATGAACCCGCGCACCGTGGATCGAGGAGGAGAAGCTGAACGCGATGCGGTGCCGCAACTAGATCTGCGTGCGTGCCGGCGACATGGCGGCGAAGACGGAGACGACAATGAGCGTCAGAGAGGGGCCAAGCGGCGGTGGAGCGAACCCAAAGCCGGATATGAGTGTCATCGACTGGATCCTCTCGGGTTACGACGAGGGGCAAGCAACGACAGGGAGGAGCGTGCCGGCGAGGGGGCAGCGAAGAGGGCGAGGTGCCTGCCTCACATCTGCGACAACAAATGTCTTGAAACAACGAAGAGGGTCGAGGGAGCGGCGAAGGTGTAGAGGACCTCATATCCGACGCTGGCAACTACCACGACAACGGCGAGGCAAGTTTCTCTTAATCACAGTGCCTTTTACTTGTTCTATAGATGGAGCACCTTGAGCTTGAGCTTGATCAAGTTGTTCCTATGAAATGGCTTGTTCCATAGAGATTTTGTAGGATTTATAACATGATCAATGTAGCAATGTAGCAACTTGTTCCTATGAAATGGCTTGTTCCTTTGTCTATCTCTATCTTCTCATTCCTATGGTTCATCCAACTGATCAATGTAGCAACTTTCCTATGTTTTTCATTCCATAGGAATCAAAATGGCATGACACTGTCTGGGAATATGTGAAACCTGAGGTTGATAATATTATGGAAGAAATGCGCATCCTCCTCAAAAAGGCTACATTCATGAGGAGGTACAAGTTTGTGGCTGAGCAAAATCTGCAGCCCATGGAAGATGCGCTCGATGTGTTTCAAGATGTCTTGGTTGCATTTGAAGAGGCTGCAAAAAAAGGAAACCTTAGTTGAAGATACCATGCTTTTGTTGATGTTAAAGGGGTCATGCTTTTGTTGATGTGCATGGTCAGATAGCATGACCATTGTAAAAATGTGATGGGCAAGTTAAGGCCTAGCTAGATGGACAAGTTAACTGTTTGTAATAATTATGTATATGTGTGTGGATATTTGTTGACAAGTAATCTTTATCTATATATGTGGACAAGTTATCTTTATCTATATTATGTCTGTTTTGTCTCAAAAGACATGTGTTGATTATGCATGTATGTCGAAATGGGAGCAATGAGAGATTGGGCTGACCTGTCAATCAAGACATACACAAAGGAGACTATGCGGGATGGTTATTCCGCGTCGCATTTGCCCCTCCAAACCGACGAGGAGGAGCCGGCCCCACGCGCCGCCCCAGTGCATTGGAGACGCGATTTGGCTTATCCACGTATCCTTTGTTCCCAATGTTTGACCAAAAGCCACTCTCCCCTGCCACTCTGCCATTCTGCCTTCCTTCTCAAACCTTCTGCCTTCCTCATCTCTGTCGCCTTCTCTCCCCTTGTTCTTCCTCGTCTCCGTCGCAGAGATGGCCAGCGGAAAGCAGTCGTTCTGCCGCGACTCAAGAGGGAGGTTCTGCAGCGAGGAGGAGAAGGCCCCGCCTGCCGCCCCCGCCAAGACAGTGAGGTTCCACAGCAAGGAGGAGAAGGCCCCGCCCGCCGCCCCCACCAAGAGAGTGAGGTTCCGCAGCGAAGAGGTCGGTTCTTCATCGACCAGGGGTAGGAGGCCGTACACGCGCGCAAGCGCGGAGGGGGTGCACTCCGGCGACGCCCGGCCGGCAGAGGCCGAGCCTTCCTCGAGTTTGGTATGCTTGAAGTTAGGTTTATGCTTGAAATTGAATTCCTAGTACTCATCATATGCTGCTCACAAAAATATTGAACTCATTCTATATACTGCTTCAATTTTTGAATCTTCATGCTCAGCGACTTTTATTAACTGAACATCCAGTGCCTTCACTGATCAATGGTTCCAATGCATCAATTTTCCATTGTTTTAGGAAGTTGTTGTACCAGCACATGACATTGTCAGGATCTGGACAGAAATCGACAGGCTCAAGAAAACCTTAGACTACATCTGCACATTCCTAAACAGGATGGAAAGAATGAAGGATGACATTGGTAAAGAGAAGCAGGCATGTTCTGAACCTAGTTACAGCTAAACAACTTTCTTGTTTGACCGGTTACAACTTTATGATATTAAACTTGGCAATCTAATTATGAAACTTGCTTCAATTTGCCTTTGTTTTAGAAATGTGTCATTACTCAGGAGGAAAATTATTAACCTTTCGAGTAGAAATTTTGTTACGCTTGAAATTTAATGCATGGTACTCATCATATGCTGCTCACAAAATTGTTGAACTTATTCTATATACTACTTCAATTTCTGAATCTCCATGCTACATTGACTTTTATTAACTGAACATCCAGTGCCTTTGTTTTAGGGAGGTGTTGTAACTTGGGAGGACATTGACATGATCTGGAAAGAAATCCACAAGATCAACCAAGCTCTAAACCCAGTTACAGCTAAACAACTTTCTTGTTTGACCAGTTACATCTTTCATGATATTAAACTTGGCAATCTAATTATGAAACTTGCATCAATTTGCCTTTGTTTTAGAAATGTGTTGTTACTCGGGAGGATCTTGACTGCTTCTGGAAAGTACTCGACAAGGTGGATAGAAGGATGGATGACAAGGCTATGGATGACATAAGTCTCATAACAAATGGTCAGAAAATACTAGAATCTGAGGTGGAGAAGCTTAAAGGCGCACAGAAGATGAAGGATATTGAACTTGCCGAAGCTGCAAAGAAGAATGCTGAGCTACAGGAAAGACTTGTAAAACTAGAGGCAAAGATAGCTGAACTTGAGGTTGTAGCACAAATGAAGCCATCTAACTAGTGCCCCTCCTGATGCACGTCAGATATGATCATGTGAATATGTTTGTTCTGAACATTATGCATGTCATATGTGAACATGTGATGCTATATATGCATCTTAAATATGTAGAATATGCTCTTATGACTACTATCTATGTGTACGTGTGGTTTTGCATCTTAAGAGCCATGATTATATGTTTGTGTGATATCCAATATTTGCTGTGATGACATAGTCAAATATTTGACGGCAGTGAGAGTGCTAATGGACTTCAATTATTGAGCTCCGAGTCTAGTAATGGGCGTCAAATTGTCATTAGTAACGGACTTAAAGAGCCCGTTACCAATATGGTAGTGATCGGTAATGGACTTAAAGATCCCGTTACCACTAGGGTAGTGATCGGCAATGGACTCAAAGGGCCCGTTACCGATAGGTTTAACTTTCGTAACGGTCGCATTTTAACGTCCGTTACAAAGAATAACTGTAACGTGCGTTTAAGAAGCCCGTTACTGGAAGTCCTCATTGGTAACGGGCGGTGTGTTGGCCACGTCGGGGTCGAGCTTGCCACGCTTATGCGTAACGGGCGCCAAACAACAACCGTTACAGATGCGGTCCATGTAAACGGGTGTTAAGGGCCCGTTACAAATGCTACGTGACCTATTTGAGGTTTTCACGTAGTGCTAGTTGGGCTGCCTTCCGCTTCCCCTCACCAGCAATCCTATATGGCTTCCGAATTTTTTTTTCTTATATAACTTGAGATTCGTGCACACAATATTATCTCTTGGATAGCATTTTCAACCCTAGATCATCTCCCATCCTCTGCCGCACACTGGCCTCCCCGCGGGCACCGCTGCTCCCCTGCGCGCCGCAGCGTCCTCGCCCTCACGCCACCGCCCAACTGTCTCTCACACACCGTTGCCCTGGCCGCAAGCTCCACCGACCTGAGGCCAGTGGTCATGTGGGTGCCTAGTTTCCTAACGAAGAAGACGCGAAAAATGTTGAATCTTAGGTTATCAAAATGATGAATCTTGCATAGTCTAATGTTGAATCTTATCTGACTAAATGTTGAAATAGATGATGAAAAATGTTGAAACAAGTATCTCTAAATGTTGAAAGTTAATTGCTGAAATGTTGAATTTAGTTGTGTTGACACCTTTTAGGGTCAACACACGAGAGCACTAGAGCGTGCGGGTCACGAACGAACCGAAAAGGCAAAGATGCTACCAAGGGAGGTTAGACCGCCCTGGCTATGAGGTTAGACCGCCCTGGCTCAAGATGGTCATTCGAGGAGGTAAATACCTGTAACCACTCGCTTGTCCAAGGCCGGGCCCGCCTACGCCTGGCAGCTCTTTAGGACCCCAAGAATCTCCTCACAGACCAACACATGTCTTTTCTGCGCACTTTGTCCTCACTCATGCGCACCCGGGAAGGACTTCCTGGTCGGTCACCCATTGCTCCAAGCCAAGCACGCTTAACTTTGGAGTTCTTTCAAGATGGGCTTCCGGAAAAGAAGTTGCAACTTGTTGATATGAGTATCCTTATCAATCCTATTAAGCCTTGGGCCAGGATGTCACATACACACCCCCCCTTAGAAGATCGATGTCCTCATCGATCAACCCCAAGCCAGGAATGCCCTCTCTTGGCCACGTCTGTGGGCCCGGTGCCAGTGCATGTGCCATGCTGTGTGACCACTCAGGGCTCACACCAGCCATGCACACCATGCCAACGCAACTGTGACCGCACGCGCCCGTGAAACCGCGAGAGTCGGCTCTGATACCATTTGTAACCACCCGCCTGTCCAAGGCCGGGCCCGCCTACGCCTGGCAGCTCTTAGGACCCCAAGAATCTCCTCACAGACCAACACATGTCTTTTCTGCACACTTTGTCCTCACTCATGCGCACCCGGGAAGGACTTCCCGGTCGGTCACCCATCGCTCCAAGCCAAGCACGCTTAACTTTGGAGTTCTTTCAAGATGGGCTTCCAGAAAAGAAGTTGCAACTTGTTGATATGAGTATCCTTATCAATCCTATTAAGCATTGGGCCAGGATGTCACAATACCACGCTTACGCGATGGAGGACGGCTAGGTTTACGAGCAAACTAGCAATGGATAACCAACACACTTACGTGATGAAGAAACGACTAGTTTACGAGCAAACTACCAAAGACCGTCGAAGCTCTCGCCCGGGAGGGACCCCGTCTGGGTGAGACGTCGCCGGCGTGCCCTAGGTCGGCCAGCAGGCCCTAGGACGTCATCTATGACCGTGGAGATCAGTAGAAGAACAACATGGATGTTGAAAAAGGTGTTGAGAGGTAAAAAGGTAAAAGTAGTAGATTGATTCGATTGGGTTCCTCTCAATCGGCCGTAGCCCTTCATAAATATAGGGTGGGGAGGTCTTGCCCTAGTAGGAGTCAAAGTTTATACAAATCTTGTGTCAAAATACAACTCCTAACTCAGATTTGGCAGGGTAGGCCGGTCTAGCCGGGTCCCAGGGGCGGTTAGACCGCCTGTCCGACGTGCAGGTCTTCTCGAAGCCATATCTCCCTCATCCGGAGTCCGAATCAGACGTTCTACATATGCATCTTGATCTACTCGACGAGAACTATCCAAGTGAAGTCCAAATTGCATTTTGAGGACTTTGACCAGGGCGGTCAAACCGCCCTAGGGACGAGGTCTGACCTCTTGTTGCCAGACCGGCTACAGAGACCACAGTCAGAATGCAACTTGTTGCTGCTGTTTATGCATATTGTGTGAATGAGATAAACCTGAGCACACACTAGCTCGGTAGTGGGTTATTGAAATATTAATTCAAACTCATTTCACACTTGAAAGTTTTTATGGATGCTTAAAGTGACCAAATTACTATTATGTCAATTGGTCATTGCAACACTTCTCAATTTGACAAAAGAGAAGTATAGAAAAAAATTAGTATGGCATCCATATTTAATTTTAACCATAAGCAAAGTAGGGCGAGTAATCAGCCTCTAAAAGATGAATATGATACAATTACCTTAGAATTGGCAATGGCCAGATTATTCATGAACCCCTCTTGCTTGTCTTTTGATGTATCTTAAATTATGCAAATATATGACAATAAACTTCAGCACTAATAATCTTGGTCTATTCAAATCTAAAAACTTCAAAGCCAAAATCGTAGCTATACTGGTCAAACCGGTTCCTATGGCGGTCAGACCGGTTGCACGCGGTCAGACCAGCCTCAATGACGGTCAGACTGACCTATCCAGGATGTGCCCTCTGAAATTGCTACACATCGGCTCTTCTTATGAGAATGTCTTTTGGACATAGTGACTTGATGTTTACAATTGCAGAGTGACAATCTTGAATTTTGATGCTTAGAGAAATTATGCACAATAAAATTGAGATGATCATCTAAATATCTATCAAGAATACACATAGTGATTTATTCAAAGATAAATACTCGATGCACCTTCAGCTATAAATCACCTAAATGTCTCTGTATAATTTTGCAACCATGGATTACAAAATTTTAGCCTGAACAGAAAACTTTCATATTCGGCTTGCTTATTGAGACTAAATACTCCAAACGGCTAAAAATCTCAAAACACCATCACTTGGTGAAATAAAGACATCACCAATGTCGTGAGAAATTTTCTAAGCCGATCTAGCAAATATAAACTCCATGGTAGCAAATTATTCTTTTATTAATACCTTGCCCCCCAAGCACTTAAGGCACCAAAAAGGTCATAAGAAACCTCCATCGGGAAGCTATTGCTTTAGGACAATGATTAAAGAGATTCATCGGCCATGTATGTTGTCAAGAACGATAATTCAATATCATCCATAATTAATCCATCCATAAGAGTATGCACAACCGAAATAGAAGGATAGAGATATGTAAATTTAGAAATTAAAATTATCTCTAAGAACTAAATATTTCGGCTATTGTTATAGATTAATATGCATAGCAATATGGTGATGACCCTCTATGATATAAAGATGATCCATGTGGAACCCAAGGACCAAAATAAGAGTATGAGGGATAATCAAGCATACTTAAAGATGGATTCCAAAACATAGGCATATGTGACATTTGTGAAGTTAATGAGTTAGGAAATGACCAATAATTTTGATAATTTGGTGCAAACCTTAGTTTTGAAGGTTGTTTTTCATATCTTTTCTTCTCTTTCAAATATGTCACACCTGAATGCTTCCTTTAGGAACCCATGCCATGCCTCTCCTTTTCAACTCCTGAGCACTAAACCTTTGTAACTCCTTTTTCTGCCAATTTGATAAACCAAGTGTAGGACTTAACTTCGTTGTGGTTTTGGCCAGCGGTGCTCTTTTCTTGTTCTTCGATCGCTTCAACTTCTTTTGTTCAGATTTGGCACTTGGAAGATCAACGGTTGAGTTTTCGTTTCCCTTGCCATTAGTAACCGAAGTGCTTGACACATTAATCGGCTTTCCATTAACTGAATTCAGATCTGAACTTTTATCTTTGCGACCATCTCTTTTTACTCGGTAAACTTGCTTGACAACCTTTTTCTTATTTTGAACTCTAGACCGATCTTTATGCTCAAAACGGTCATTTTTGAAATATGGTTGCCTTGCACATGATGGTCGTCTTGGAGCTGCATACTCAACATGATATGGTCTGAAATATGAAGGAGTATGTTCCCATGAATCACTCCACCCCCATGATGAGAAAGGATGAACATTAGTGGGATATGGAGCATATGAAACCGACATTGATGGCTCAAAAGGAGAATATGACGATGCTGATTGAAAACCCTTTCTTTCCTGATTCCAGTTCCCATAATTATGTTTAGGAGGCAATTTTGATGACTTAACACCATTTGACCGATTAGCATGCTTGGCCTCATTCTCCTTTTGATACTTAGCCAGAAGTTCATCAAAAGTGAGCTTCGGCTTTTTACCATGGTACTTGACATGATCTCTACCTCCATTAGCTGTAGGACACTCAGGTCTCAAGATTTTTGGACTTTTGAGACCTGAACCAACCGGTTTGACCTGTTCCTCCAACCCAGTTAAACCTCCTTGCCTGGGCGGTCTGACCGCCTGTCCCAGCACAGTGGCAGCAACAGGTTGTTGGTTTGATGGAGAAAAATCCATTTGCCCCCCAGTAACTTTTGGGATTTTGGTAGGCTCATCGTCCTCAATAATTACTTGATCTTGCAAGTCATGAACGATGTCCTTCTCATCACTTGGGAGCTTTGAATCTTCGTCTTTGGCAACTAAATTTAAATCATTAGATAAACCGGCTGATGCTAGCCAATTTAATGATCCATTGCCACCAAAACCAATTGTAGACAATTGGTCATCCTCTTGTGTTTGAGAAAATCTCAATCGCCCAAAATTAATGGCCAATTTTATAAATTGGTGAAAAATATTGCAATCACTATTATTATGATCAAATGAATTATGCCACTTGCAATATTTTCTATCTCCTAACTCAAGAGGTGATGAATTAACTTTGTGATTAGAGAGTTTACTAAAATTATTCTCTAGCAAGATATCAAATAAATCATCACACAAAGTTAAATCAAAGGTATACTTAATTTTCTTCAACCGATGCTTTTGTGGAGAAGGCTTTAAGGCCAAGCAAACGAACGGTTAAGATTTCTCATCGACCCATTCGGCTATACCTTTCTTTGCACTCCTCATACCCGATGCTTTAGAGTTGGTTGCTATATCAGCATCAGACTTCGCAATGGCTCTCGGTTTTGATCTCTTACTTTTAAGTCCAGAATATCCATAAGTACACCATGAAGAGAAAAACTTTGACAATGATGATGTAGAAAATTTAAATGTCAAAGTATTTTTATGTTCAGCCTTTTTAATTTTTACAATGCATTGGCTGATAGAATCTGAAGGTATACTGTTGCTAACAAGTAAATTACCATCCTCAATCGATCTTGTAGAATTATTGATGATAGAATCACTAAAAAATAAATTAACTGAAAATACACGATCTGATTGGGAATTACTTGTAAAACATACCTTATCAAATAAATTGGAGAGGCGAGGAACCTTGATGTGGATAATGTCGTATTTCTCCTCCAGATGGCAGCCAATAGTCACACTTTGTTCAGGCCGGTCAGATCGGGTCATAGGGCCGGTTAGACCGGGTCTTCCAGGTTTGCTGGAAATCACCTCATGTCGACATGCCAATGTTTCCTTCTCGCCTCCTTTGTCATGGTTTTCAACAATTTGATGTTCTGAACTTTTTTCAGCTTGAACTTGTCGTTTAATAGCACGATAATCACCATAGAGGTGCACGACACCTTCGGCTTTAGAAAAATCAAGTATTGCTGTTTTGTTATGCTTAACATGCTCTTGTGCAGCAAGACATGACTCTTTTAATGTAACAAATTCAGAATGCATATTGATCAAATTTGAATTGTTTTCATTTTCTTCTTTCATTCTTAATTCATGTGCCATAGCCCTTACAAGCACACTACCAAGCGAATGAAACTCTATGCCTTGCGACCTATCTCTAAGCGATGATTTTAAGCCTCTAAAAGCAAGGTTAGCTAAATCTGAATCAGATATAGATAAATTAAAATATCGATTTTTTGTTTCTTTGAATCATTCTAAGTATTTAAAAACTGATTCATCGCTACCTTGCTGAATATTATAGAGATTAGTTGCACATGATGTTTGAGAATAACTGGCCTGATGGCTAGAATTAGCATGGTCAATTCTCTCATTCACCAAAACATTTGCTGAATTCTCATTAATTTGGCTATGGTTATGAATAACACTTGGAGCCAAATTATGATTATTAGCATTTGTATATGGTGCTGAAATTATTGGTGCAACCCCCACTGTATTAATGATTTGTGAAGCATATGATGGTTGAGAATAACTGGCCAGACAACCAGAATTAGTATAGCCAATTTTCTCATTCACCAGCATGTTTTGTGATGTAATCACATATTGTGAATTTCCTGCCGATGAATAAATAGATGAAACACATTGCTGAAATTTAGTAGAATTACTAACATGTGGTGTTCCATAAGAATTGGCCAAACTCACCATGTTAGTTTGGCTTTGATACATGTTAACCGACTTTTGAACTTGTTGTACAGCCGGTGTGTGAGAGTAATGTTGTATGTTGCTAGTATCATTAAAATTTAAAGTATGCATATTATTTGATAATGGCTTTTGCATATTAAATTCAGAATTATAATTTGCATAATTAAAACCATCTGAACAAGTATAAGCCGATGCAATATGCCTACTAGTATCATATCTAGCAACATCAATATAAGGATTTATGGTATTTGCAATTTTTACCTTGGGCTCGTCGTACTAGGACTGATGTGAAGTATAGGAATAGCCCACCATAATAAGTCTTGATGCTTCTAATCTTGTAATAGATAAATCCAGAAATCCAAGCAATCAATGACCAAAATCTTGCTTCTCTTCTAGTCTTCAATATGTAGTAGAAAGCAAGACACAATGCAAATGGCTTGAGCAGCCTGATGCAATGTCACAATTATAGATGCAATCGGTCCCGAAAGACCTAATTGTACTATAGCGACGAATCAATATAATAATAGATCAATTAGGTAAAAGGTTAGGGATTGATAGAACAGTTTGAGAAACCGGATCTTTCTCCCCAACGGAGTCGCCAATTTGTTGACACCATTTAGGGTCAACACACGAGAGCACCAGAGCATGCGGGTCACGAACAAACCGAAAAGGCAAAGATGCTGCCAAGGGAGGTTAGACCGCCCTGGCTATGAGGTGAAGGACCGAATAGGCGACTAGAGAGGGGAGGAAGTGAATGGGAGCTGATAAAAATTCTTCCCTAAGGTTGAACTCGGCCTATACCCCGACTGCCACTCCGAGTACTCGGACACACCAAAGAAGCTCTAGACTAGGCACACACAAGCCTACAAGGCCTAGAGACAAGTCAAGGATCAAAGAGCGGAAGCACCAGAAAAGAATCAAAGCAAAGGAAGCAAGTCTGCAACAGACCTCGCGGACAGTCCGTGGTGTACGGGCGGACTGTCTGTGGGGCCTGGCCGGACTGTCCGCAAGAGCCTTGCGAACTGTCCGCTAAAGCGGACAAAACCTCCAGAGACGCACCTCGAAAAATCAGACTGTCCGGGCGAGCACCGCGGACTGTCCGCACATTCACGGACTGTCCGTCACTTCAGTTCGGACCGTCCGCAAACACCGTGCAACCAAAACCACTTGTGGCACCGGATCAAAACACGAGCTCGGAAGAACACGCGAAGAACATGTAGAACACCTACGCTGAACCAAGGCTCGCGGACTGTCCGCACCAAGCCCGCGGACTGTCCGCAAGGCACGAACAGAGCGGAAAACAGCCCAACCCGCGAAGTCAACCCTCCAAATCCATCACCAAATCTCCGAAACGGCTAGAGCTCTTGAGACAAGACTTTGTGGAGATGAGAAGCGTCACTAGATGAAGCTATGCCGCAAAAATCTCGACCTCTAACTCCCTAAATCACCGGGAATCGCGGATCACACGAACCACCACCATGAACTCGGGCTCCAACCAAAAACGCACGAATCGAAGGTGTTTCTCGGCGTTTGAGGGGTCAAGATCACACACAAAGATGCACAAGGCATCCACCCATGATCCCCTCAAAGAAATCCGAGAAGAAACGCCCTCAAATCCACGAATCGAGCGAAGAACAAAACCCCCCTAAAAATAGCCCCAAAAATGACACGAAAATCATAAAGGACTAGGAGATCACCACAACTCTAAAAGCTTCCATACATCCAGAGGTCAGAGTCTATACAAGAGTCTAGCCTAAGGAATATAGAGGAAAAGAAGCAATACAGAGCAATCTACCAAGGGAGGAAAACCTTAGAGTCCAAGAGAGAGAGATGCTATCCACCACTCTGCTATTGATACGAAGTCCATCAGAGGGAGGTAAATGACCACGCTACCCCTACAACTCAAATAGAAGATACAACCCCTCAGGGCCATTTTGGTCAAGTCTTCATGGAGCGGACACGCTTCCACCGTGGCCTTGCTTAGCATCGACGCAAGCCCTGCGAACACGCCACGTGCCCCCCGCCTCGAAGCTTCCCGAAGCTCCCGGATCACTGTCTCCATCGCCTGGGTCCTCCGGACTTGGTTTTGCGGCCCAAACCAAGAAACCGTCCACCGATGGTTTTGTGGGCAAACCAACAAACCTCGCGTGC
The DNA here is from genome assembly GCA_036936925.1 of Cenchrus fungigraminus. Lineage (NCBI taxonomy): Eukaryota > Viridiplantae > Streptophyta > Magnoliopsida > Poales > Poaceae > Cenchrus > Cenchrus fungigraminus. Next base: position 29,895,152 of record CM072775.1, read on the forward strand.
AAGCTTCGGCCTCGATACGTTACCTTGCACCGGCCCATGTTCACGACTTCAGCCCGCTAGTCTTGCACCGCACGGCTCGCACTTGACCCCATCGGCCACCGGGTCCATCGAACCAAGCCTACTTCCTTCTCCATCACTCGAAAGGCACCACGGCTAAGGCCTTTCGCGCTTGTTCTTCACCTGCACCAACACGAGTCAAGCCGCAACCTGTACCTGCACACTTAGCCAAGCATCAGTCCACACAACATTGTTAATCACTCATCACTAAGGTGCGACCCTCCACTGGTCCTCGGACACACCTGGTCCTCAATCTCCCCCTTGATGAGTGCATTGACAACACCTATAGTAACCATCATAGAGAAAATGAAAAGAAAACAACCACGAACACAAACTTCCAAGCAAGTGATCCAAAGCCAAAGAACAAGCGAAAAACACGATCACTCGCCAAACTAAGTCTCGGCCCCCTAAGGCAAGGGCAGCGGCTCAACACAGCCGAGACAAAAACAAAGCTCACAAAGAGCACAACACAAAGCACAAAACTCAGGCAAACCAAAGGAGCTCCCCCTGAACATATGCAAACTCCCCCTGAGCATATGCAACTTATACTTCTCAATTTTTCTCCTCACATGCAACATATCACAAATGCATACCAATTTTCCACAAAATCTCCCAATGCATGAAAATTCTCCCCCTTGCATGAATATATCCCAAAGCTCTCCCCCTATCAATATAAATCCAAAGTTCTCCTCCTTGTTGACAATGCATGAATCAAGGTATATGAAAATCTTCCCTTTATTTTCATGAAAAATGCATGTCAAAGCATATATACAATCTACCAAGCTTCTCAAATATACAAAGAGCACAACAAACTGCTACAAATGAGACATAGAGCAAGCAAAGTAGACATGGTGTAGTTAGCACATTGCCATCAAGAAGGTAGAGACATATAAGCATGTGACATGGCCAAAAGCAATTTTAAGCAAAAATTTTTTTACAAAAAACATTCATCTCATGAGCAAAGCCCTATCCATGGCAATTTGAACATAAATACACTAGATCATCCAAAGTTTATACAAGATCACAAATTCTCATCACAAGATCATTATAAACGCCCACAAGCTACTCAAGTCATGTTAAAGCCACCGAGCCATGTGTCTACTTCTTAAAATGGGACTTCTCATGGTAGACAACATGCTACGGTTTAGCACCCAAGATAAGAATATCAAAACATAAGAACATGATTAAGAGCTCATTTTTCAAGCATAAGGCAATTCATACACCAATTTCATTTTCAAGTTTAAACATGGTACATGAAATGCCTTTGCGGTAAAAAGAAGCTTATGCTCCTCCACAAGTAAACAAATGGGCTAAACATTTATAATGACAAAAAGGTCTTTGACCCCAAGCAAAGAGAACATGATACTCAAGCACAAACTAAACATGATCGAGGCATTTGAGCACAAATTGAGCATAGAGAAGTATCTAGTCATGAGAGAGGCAATTTTATCATTTCCACAAACATAAAGCTATCTCATCATGCATATATGGCAAAACCATCAAGAGCATAGCATTCACATCACCATTTACCAAACATGCACATATCTCATACATAGCACATCTGTGATCAAAGTATATAAGAGAAGCTTTTCCTAGCACAAGTGATCCAAAGATGGCTATCCTACCAGGTTTTGTACAGAAAGTAAAATGCATGAATGCAATGCAACAAAATGAACATATGACACATATATACATGAGAAGCTCCAAGACTCAGCTAGAAAGGAAAGCACACCCCATGTTCACCCCGCAAGCGAGTGAAAGTGACTTGGTCAAGTGGTTTGGTGAAAATGTCAGCTAGCTGATCTTGGGTAGGGACATAGAACAAAGATATGTTTCCCTTCTCAACATTGTCCCTCAGAAAGTGGTACCTCACTTCTATGTGTTTCGTTTTGGAGTGGAGGACAGGATTTTTGGCTACGCTTATGGCACTGGTGCTGTCACAGAAAAGTGGAACCTGGGAGCACTCCTCACCGAAATCACTCATAGTGTAGGTCATCCAAAGCAGCTGGGAACAACAACTAGAAGCAGCTACATACTCGGCCTCTGTAGTGGACTGGGCTACACTGGATTGCTTGCGAGATGGCCAGGAGACCAAAGAAGAACCAAGGAACTGACAACACCCAGAGGTAGACTTGCGGTTCAATCGACACCCAGCAAAATCAGCATCGGAGTAACCGTGAAGTCTGAGTGTCGAAGAGGCAGAATACCAAAGACCAAACTCAGGAGTGTAGTTCAAGTACCTGAAAATCCGCTTGACGGCCTGCCGATGTGAAGTCCTCGGTGAAGCCAGAAAACGAGCGCACAGACACACACTGAACTGTATGTCTGGCCTCGTCACCGTCAAGTAGAGGAGGGAGCCGATCATGCTCCGGTACTCCTTCTGGTCCACGGGTTCGCCGTCCTCGTCCACGTCCAAAGCCATAGTGGTACTCATCGGTGTAGTCAGCGGCTTGGAGTCGTTCATGCCAAACTTCTTCACCATGTCCCTGGTGTACTTTGCCTGATGTACAAACATCCCGTCCTTGCACTGCTTCATGTGGAGGCCTAAGAAAAACTGCAGCTCGCCCATCATGGACATCTCAAATTCCCTGCTCATGTCATCTGCAAATCTGGCAACAAGATCATGAGAAGAGCCACCAAAGATTATGTCATCCACGTATATCTGAACAATCAAAAGGTCATTCCCATGCTTACCAAGCTCTAGGTGCCTGTTTCAACCCATAGAGCGCTCTCTGGAGTTTCTATACATGGTGTCGGTATTTTTCACTCTCAAACCCCAGGGGTTGCCTCACATACACTTCTTCCTCTATCACCCCATTCAAGAAAGCACTCTTGACATCCATTTGGTACAACTTGAACCCTTTAGCCACGGCAAAGGCTAGAAGGATCCTAATTGCCTCCAAACGGGCCACAGGAGCAAATGTCTCCTCATAATCTATGCCCTCTTTCTGGTTGAACCCCTGAGCCACCAACCTCGACTTGTTTCTCACAACCATCCCATTCTCACCCTCTTTGTTCTTCCACACCCACTTGGTACCTATGGGACGGCAATTTGGTGGTGGATCGACTAACACCCAGACTTGGTTTCTCTCAAAATTCTCCAACTCCTCATGCATGGAATTCACCCAATTCTCGTCAGACAAAGCGTGTCGAATATCTTTGGGCTCAAAGGACGCAACAAAAGCAGAGCGAGCGAAATGAGAAGTATTCCTTAACCTCGACCATGTAGTGCGTTCATGAAGGTCACCTATGATCGTCGTCGGTGGGTGATCAATCTGTACACGCCAGGGAGCCTCTCGCCTGGACACAACCTTCCCCTCAGCAGCAGCCTCTACTCGAACAGCCTCAGTCGTAGTGGGTGTAGGAGATGGTCCATCCTCGATCGTCATCGTAGTAGTGGAAGTAGCGTGTACACGATCAGCTGCTGGAGCACCACCATCATCATCATCCTCGTCTCCATCTCCATCCTTCTCATTCTCAAAGATCCTGGCACAAATCTCCTCGTCACCTGCACACTCAAAAGCAGAAGAGCTACATGGCTGTGTCTCATCGAAGGTTACCTCGCAAGTCTCCATGATTCGGTTATTGTCAAGGTTGAGCACACGATATGTTCTAGAATGAATCGCATAACCAAGGAAAATCCCATCCAAACATCTAGACTCAAACTTATCCAGCTTGCCCTTCTTCAGAATCAAACACTTGCAACCAAAAGCTCTAAAATGATTCACCTTGGGTTGTCGGCCATGCATCAGCTCATAAGAGGTCTTCTGCTTAAAGGCACGAAGGAAGATGCGATTTGAGACATAGCAAGCAGTATTGACCGCCTCGGCCCAGAAACGCCTAGGAGTCCTATGCTCATCGAGCATCGTCCTGGCCATCTCACAAAGGGTCCGGTTCTTCCTCTCCACTACGCCATTCTGGCAAGCGACGTATGGAGAAGAGTACTGATGGTCGAGACCAGGATCACTGCAAAAGGTATCGAAATGAGAGTTTTTAAACTCCGTGCCATTGTCACTGCGTATAGCACGAATGGCATCACCATGTCTCTCATTCTTCAACCACAAGATCATGTCCCGAACAAAGCCAAATGTCTCACTCTTATCCTCCAAAAAGAAAACCCAAGAGTACCTCGAAAAATCATCAACCACAACAAGAACATACCACTTCCCACCCGCAGAGTGAACACGTGCTGGCCCAACCAAATCCATGTGCAACAGCTCACAAGGTTGCTCGGTCATGACCGCAGTTAGAGGGGCGTGAGAAGCAGCAACCATCTTTCCATGCCGATAAGAAGCACAAACCAAATCCTTCTCGAATTTCAACTTAGGCAATCCTCGGGCAAGATCAAGACCACTCAAGCGGGAAAGCAACTCAAAGCTCAAGTGTCCCAACCTCCTATGTCATTTCCAAAGCTCGGCCGAAACACCAGCAACAAAGCATCGAGGAGGACAAACAAACTGGGAAAAATCAGCACGAAAGATTTGACCCTCGGGGACGATCGTACAGACAAGATCACCTCGCGAATCAAGCACATGAAAATCTCCCGACTTAAAACGAACCTCAAAAGCTTCGTCAAGTAACTAAGATACTGATAACAGGTTAAAACCAAGTGACATGACCAGAGCCACACTTCTTAAGGTCACCTTGCTACTCACCTTCACCATATCTTCAGCAAGCACCCGTCCTCTCCCATTGTCCCCGAAAGTGATGTACTCCCTCGTACTCACCGGGGTGAGGCTCGAGAACCACCCACGATCTCCGGTCATGTGTCATGAGCAACTAGAGTCGATCAACCAAAAGTCCTCCAAGTCTCCCACCTGCAATAAAAAACGAGAACGAGAATGAGCAAGCGACTCAACACTGGGGTTAGTACCAAAGGAGTCAAACCAGTGTCGAGCCATTTGCTCAAAAGAAGGGTTAGCAAAGTCCATCCTACCAAAACCCCTAGGCGGAGCCCTCTCACGCCTACCACCAAAGGACCTATCACGTCTCACTAGAGGAGTACGCGCACCACGACGGGGAAAACATGGCACGTAGTCCATCTGAGACCCAAAGCTCTGATCGTGCCTCCCAAACTCGTAACGGTCACGAGAAGGAGCACGTCTAGCCAACTCACCACGCCCAAACACCTCACCCCTAGGTAGAGGCCCTCTACGAGGCTCAGGCACACCACGAGAAAGGTGGTACCTGTCCTTGTTTGCCATCTCCCTAGCAAACCTCCCATCCCTCTTCCTCCTAAAATAGAACTCATCTTTATGCCCATCCCTCCCACAATACTCACAATGGAAGCGGATCGACTGTGGCTTAGGCGGTGGCTTTTCTGTGGGCTTCTCAACAGCTTTCTCTCCTGACATCCCCTCAAAGACATACCCCAGGTTACTCACAAACTTGATGGGTTTTCGGTAGTTTTCTGTTTTGTGGGGGAACACTGGTGGGTCTGGAGTTGTATCAAGCTTGTTTCTGAGGTGGTTTGGCTTGGGTGCATATTTGTTCATGGGTATGGTGTGTGGTGTAGTAGGAATCTCTCCAACTTTCTCTTCTCCCTCACCACTCTTCTCACCACTCTTGCCAGCCCCCAACACCTCACCATCAAACCTCTTGAACTCAGCCAACATCAAACTCAACTATGGCTCATGCCTAGACAACCAACTCATCAATTTTCTAAGCTCATCATTTTCATCCTGTAGACGGTCAACATAGTGTGCAAGTTCCATGTTTTTCAATACACGCATTTCACAGGTAGAACATGACGTAGGAATGGGAGCTTTCATAGCAGCCTCAAGAGAAACTATCGTGGTGTGAGACTCATCTAGCCTAGCATGCAACACAGGACATGAAGTGCAAGCACCTAACAAAGCTGACCTAGATTTCAGTTCATCACACTCAACCCTAACCACATCTAGTTCCTCAAGAGTAGAGGCATGCTTCTCCTTGAGAGCAGTCAGATCAGCAAGAAAGACAGTGCAATCACTACAATCAATCTCATCAGAGACAACAGGAGCAGATTTCAAAGAGCCTATCTCATTTCTAGCATCAACAAGCAAGGACTCGAGCTCAGCTACCTTGTCCATAGTATCACCCAACAGAGACCTAAATTCCCTCTTCTCCTTGTTGGTCTTCCTAAGCACATCATCACGGTTATCAAGCAACTCATTGAGCCTAGCATTCTCCTCTAATAAGAAGTTGTGATCGTGTCGTACCTCTTCCTCGGAGCCAGAGTTTGAATCCGAGTTGTGCTTCCCACCATTCTTGGAATGTGTCATGCCGCAAAAGCCTCCTTGTGCGACGAAGCTGAGGCTAATGAAGTTCTTGCCCGTGTGCCGCTTGTCCTTGTGCCGTTCTTGCTCTTCCTCGCTGCTCGAGTCGGAAGACGCGTCGCTTGATGTGGAGTCGAAGTCGCTCGCTCCGGCAACCATCGCTCGAGCCGTCTTCTTCTTGTACCCACTACTCTTCTTGGGCCTTCTCTCGCCCTTGTCCTTGCGCTTGTCCTTGTAGTCATTCCGGGAGCGGTGCTTGTTGTAGTCATGCTTGGGCTTGCCCTTGTAGTCGTTCTTGATCTCCATGGCTTCAGGGCATTCGGCGATGAAGTGCTCGTGCTTCCCGCACCGATAGCACATCCCTGAGCTCCGCCTTGCATTCTTGCGGTTCTCGTACATCCGCCCAAACCTCTTGCTCAATAAGGCGAGATCATCCTCGCTCAGCACCTCAAAATCCTCATCTGGCAAGGACACAAGACAAGACAAAGAGAAATTAACAGAGTTAGCATTAGTCCTTGATCCTGAGACAAGAGCCAAACTATGAGGATCAGTGGGGCTCTCGCTCTTGGCTCTGAAGCCACGATCAACCTCCGAAGACCTGAGCTTGGAAAACAGCTCATCAAGCGTAAGCGTATCATACATGCTCGACTCCTCAATGGCCTCAACCTTGGCACTCCACACAGACCTATCCATGGCATGCAAGAGCTTGATAGCTTGATCATGATCCGTGTATGGGAGCACTGTCACATTGGCCCTCATGTTGTTCACTATGCTAGTGAAGTGCTGAAACATAGCATCGGTCGACTCACCAGGGAGATGAGTGAAGTTCTCGTACTCTCTCCAGTAAGTGGAAAACAAACGGGCTTGCACTTGGGCATTGCCAACATGAGCATTTCTCAACTTAAGCCAAACCTTTCCGGCCACATTCTCTCCGTACACTCGCTCAAACTCCGAGGCACAAAGAGCAGGGAACAAGTAATCAGCGGCCTTGCTGTTGGCCTCACATGTCCCACGAACCTGGAAGCAGAAAACTGTCTGGGATGACATAATGAGGATTCTGAGTGACCTCCCAGATCAAAGTTCCCTTCCCACGCAAAAATGCGCCCATGCGCCTCTCCCACATCAGGTAATTCTTGCCATCAAAGTGCGGAGGACCCAACCCCTTGCCATAATCGCCCATCTTTGGATCTTAGACTGGTTAGAATCAAGAAGATCCGGAACCAGCTCTAATACCAATAGAAGGACCGAATAGGTGACCAGAGAGGGGGGAGTGAATGGGAGCCGATAAAAATTCTTCCTTAAGGTTGAACTCAGCCTATACCCAGATTGCCACTCCGAGTACTCGCACACACCAAAGAAGCTCTAGACTAGGCACACACAAGCCTACAAGGCCTAGAGACAAGTCACAGATCAAAGAGCGGAAGCACCGAACAAGAATCAAAGCTAAGGAAGCAACTCTGCAACAAACCTCACGAACAGTCCGTGGTGTACGGGCGGATTGTCCGTGGGGCTTGGGCGGACTGTCCGCAAGAGCATTGCGGACTGTCCGCTAAAGCGGACAGAACCTCCAGAGACGCACCCCGAAAAATTGGACTGTCCGGGCGAGCACCGCGGACTGTCCGCACCTTCACGGACTGTCTGTCACTTCAGTTCGGACCGTCCGCAAACACCGTGCAACCAAAACCACTTGTGGCACCGGATCAAAACACAAACTCGGAAGAACACGCGAAGAACACGAAGAACACCTGCGCTGAATCAAGGCTCGCGGACTGTCCGCACCAAGCCCGCGGACTATCCACAAGGCACGAACAGAGCAGAAAACAGCCCGACCCGTGAAGTCAACCCTCCAAATCCATCACCGGATCTCCCAAACGGCTAGAGCTCTTAAGACAAGACTTTGTGGAGATGAGAAGCGTCACTAGATGAAGCTATGCCCCAAAAATGTCGACCTCTAACTCCCTAAATCACCGGGAATCGCGGATCACACGAGCCACCACCATGAACTCGGGCTCCAACCAAAAACGCACGAATCGAAGGTGTTTCCCGGCGTTTGAGGGGTCAAGATCACACACAAAGATGCGCAAGGCATCCACCCATGATCCCCTCAAAGGAATCCGAGAAGAAACAACCTCAAATCCACGAATCGAGCGAAGAACGAAACCCCCCCAAAAATAGCCCCGAAAATGACACGAAAATCACAGAGGACTAGGAGATCACCGCAACTCCGAAAGCTTCCATACATCCAGAGGTCAGAGTCTATACAAGAGTCTAGCCTAAGGAATACAGAGGAAAAGAAGCAATCCAGATCAATCTACCGGGGGAGGAAAACCCTAGAGTCCAAGAGAGAGAGATGCCATCCACCTCTCCGCTATTTATACGAAGTCCATTGGAGGGAGGTAAATGACCACGCTACCCCTACAATTCAAATAGAAGATACAACCCCTCAGGGGCATTTTGGTCAAGTCTTCATCGAGCGGACACGCTTCCATCGCGGCCTTGCTTTGCATTGACTCAAGCCCCGCGATCACGCCACGTGCCCCCCGCCTCGAAGCTTCCCGAAGCTCCCGGATCACCGTCTCCGTCGCCTCGGGCCTCCGGACTTGGTTTTGCGGCCCAAACCAAGAAACCGTCCACCGATGGTTTTGTGGGCAAACCAACAAACCCCGCGTGCAAGCTTCGGCCTCGATCCGCTACCTTGCACCAGCCCATGTTCACGACTTCAGCCCGCTAGTCTTGCACCGCACGGCTCACACTTGACCCCATCGGCCACCGGGTCCATCGAACCAAGCCTACTTGCCTCTCCATCACCCGGAGGCCACCACGGCTAAGGCCTTTCGCGCTTGTTCTTCACCTGCACCAACACGAGTCAAGCCGCAACCTGTACCTGCACACTTAGCCAAGCATCAGTACACACAACGTTGTCAATCACTCATCACTAAGGAGCGACCCTCCTCTGGTCCTCGGACACACCTGGTCCTCATGAGGTTGGACCGCCCTGGCTCAAGATGGTCATTCGAGGAGGTAAATACCACACTTACATGATGGAGGACACCTAGGTTTACGAGCAAACCAGCAAAGGATAACCGATGCACTTACGTGATGATGAAACGACTAGTTTACGAGCAAACTAGCAAAGACCGTCGAAACTCTCACCCGGGAGGGACCCCGTCAGGGTGAGGACGTCGCCGGCGTGCCCTAGGTCGGCCAGCAGGCCCTAGGACGTCATCTATGATCGTGGAGATTAGTAGAAGAACAGCATGGAGGTTGGAAAAGGTGTTGAGAGGTAAAAAGGTAAAAGTAGTAGATTGATTCGATTGGGTTCCTCTCAATCAGTCGTGGCCGTTCGTAAATATAGGGTTGGGAGGTCTTGCCCCAGTAGGAGTCGAAGTTTATACAAATCTTGTGTTAAAATACAACTCCTAACTTGGATTTGGTAGGGTAGGCCGGTCTAACCGGGTCCCGGCGGCGGTTAGACTGCGTGTCCGACGTGCAGGTCTTCTCGAAGCCATATCTCCCTCATCCGGAGTCCGAATCAGATGTTCTACATATGCGTCTTGATCTACTCGACGAGAACTATCTAATGGTGAATTTCAAATTGCCTTTTGAGGACTTTGACCAGGGTGGTCAAACCGCCCTAGGGACGAGGTATGACCTCCTGTTGCTAGACCGGCTACAGAGACCGCGGTCAAACCGCCTGGTATCCCAGTCTCACCGCCTGGTCCAGTCTGATCTGGCTTAACTACCAATTTTGAGTGTCAACAAGTTGGCCCTATTAATTAGACCTGATGGACTTTAAAGCTATGTTACTTATCCAGTATATAGAAGCTATATAGGAGCCTCCTCCCATCCTCTCGCGACCTCAGAGCTCCTCCACGTGTTATGGCCATCAAAAATTCTTCCTCCAAGCAGAGCTTGTCACCGGACAAATCAGACGTATCCCATCCGTGTTCACTCAGTTCACTGCACCAACAAGTTCCCCTTGTCGTCCCACATCCATTTCAACCATCACCAATCTCTCTCCTTCAGTACCCAAGGTCTTGACGAGCTGTCCACCGTGCCGCTCACGCCACAGCCGGAGTGGGAGATCCCCTTCACCTACTTCGTGTAGCATCACGTCATCGCGATAGACAAGCAACAACAGAACTACTTAGGCAGTGATGGCGGTGATATGTGGCGGAGAAGTGCCTGGGCCACTATGGCCACGGCCCTAGGCGCTGAGTTGCATTCTCCACAGGAGCTCTTATATGCCTACCGGAAGGTGGATAAAAGTTAAAACTGTCAGCTCACCAAAGTCTATCTAAAATTTCTGATTATTATTTTCCAACCATCCCATCTCATAATTATTAATTAAAAAATGTTGTAAAATTTTTTTAGAAATGTTACCACATTTTTCAGAAATATTGTCAATATTTTTTCGTCAACAGTTTTTCATCATTTTTCGTCAACATTTTTCAAATTATTGCAGCATTTTGGATACTAACATTTTTTAGACCAACATTTGGGAGCCTTCTTCTCCTGCATCGGTGGTGGCGGCGTGCCGGCTGGTCGCGGCGTGGCGCGGAGTGGGAGGTGCGCGGGTCCGGCCACCCACAGGCGCGCGGCGGCCGGCGAGCTCCCAGTGCGCATCAGGGGAGCCGCGACGGCGCTCATTGGAAGCAGCAGCCATGGTGGAGCAGCGCGGGAGGCAACAACCATGGTGGGTGGCGGGCCACGGCGGTGCGACGGCCGGCGTCCCCTACAAGGCCGCGGCGGCACGGCGAGCTCCTGCGAGGGCCGCGGCGGTGCACGGTCGTGGCCGGCCACATAGCCATGGTGCGCTGTAGCAGCGCTTGAGGACGGGGCCGACCAGCTGCAGCGGCGATATGGAGAGGCTCGTCGGCCGCGGTGGCAGGCTGGTGTGGTGGAGTTGAGCTAGGGTTTGAAGTTGTTGGGTCGTGTGGGCTGGTTGTTGGGACACTAGTGGATTATAGTTTCATAAGAAAATATTTTTTTGGAAGATATGTATATAAGAATCCGGTTTCTCCACACTGTAGCTATAAGAGGCCCACTGAAATTGGCCTATTATCTCCATTGACTGACTGACCCTACCTAGGTCTGGATTCGGCCGAGCTCCGCGCCCTGGCGGTGATGAGGAGGGACTCATCCTGAACGCATGCCAGCCGCAGCTAGCCGGGAAGCTCCATCCTCTTGTCGTTCGGAACAAATTTTAGGCTACATAATTTTATTTCAACTGATATGTCCAATCCGGCGCACCGCAATTAAGTCTATGCATGGCCTGTTTATGAAATGTGACATTAAGTTGTAGTATATTGGAGGTATGGTTTCATCCATCAAAAAAAAATTTAGATACCTTGAGCTTCCCAAAAGTGTAGTAATTTACCAAGATTGAAATAACCTTTTAATCTAGAGGGATTTTGGGCTAGTTTCGATGGAGCTATTTTGGCATACATACGAGGCCAACTAAACTAATCTCCGTCAGACTTGAAATTATGTATTTTCCTTAAGTATCCACACGCTGAGCTTAATGAATGGTCAAGTTACGCCATGTAAACAGGCCGTATAATTCGGGTTCATGCATCTTCCACACGCAAGCCAATAAGAAATAAAGCTAGAGCCAGCTAATCTTTTGCCTCTAGGCTTGGGCCTTAAACAATTTGTTCTATTTGTTCTATTGTGGCAAGCCACTATATAAACACTAGCAGCGTGTTGGGACCCTTCACAACAACGCAAGAAACAAATGGCAACCTCTCCTCTCGGCAGAGGCAGTGCCTTCCTTTTCCTCGCACTCCTTTGCTCCACTGCAACTCTACCCCCACCCTCTTATGCAAGGCATTTCCCTAATGAGGATGGCATTAGCACCAGTGCCATCTATGTCAGCAAGTTCTCCTTGCCACCCCTACCATGGAAGTCAGCTGGCAGCAGCCATGGCTCTGGAAATGGCCACGGATTCGGCTACACCATCTCACATAATAAGACAGACACAAACATTGGATTTGGTGGGGGCCTTGGTGGTGGCATTGGTACCACCCGTGGCGACTCTAGTGCAGGTGGCGGAGTTGGCCTTGGAGTCGACATTAACATTGGCAAGGATGGACTGGACGTGGGCGTCGGTGTAGGCGGAGGTGGTGCCATCAGCACCCACAACGGAACACCGAGTGTGGGTGCTGGTGGTGGTGAAGGTATTGGAATCCACTTTGGTCCAGATGGTCTGAGTGTCACCCATGGAGTTGGTGCAAACATAGGGGGTGGCAGTGATGGTGCATCAGGCAGTGGAAGCGGTGCTGGACATGCTGGCAATGTTGTGGGTAGCGGCCAAGGCTCTGGAAATGCAAGTGGTAGAACAGGGAGCGGCGGAGGCAGTGGATCTGGTGCGGGCCAAGGAGGTTATGGAGGTGGTGGCGGTGGTGGTATTGGAAGTGGTCGCCATCCGTGACCGCGAGAACTGCTGCTTGTGCTGTGTGTATGTGTAGTGTAGTGCATGTTTAAGCATAGCTGTATGTCTGTCGTGGTGAGAACTGTTAATCATTCATATGTAAGGTACATGTACGAAATTTTAATTGATGCTTTGAGCTATCGGTGAATGATCGAATATTTTAGTTTCGAACGGATTCGACGTAATACTTGTGCTGCTTCATAAAAATGTAAGCTTTACATGTATATACGTTATAATCTTGCAGTGAAGCAAACGATCTGAAAACTGATCCCCAGAAGCTGAGATGGGTACGTACTTTGACGAATTAATAATCCAACAACATATAGATACCGAACTTCGTTCCTTGGATCAAGGCGTTTACGGGGAAAGTAACCAAGTAATGTTTTTTATTAAAGTGTATATGATAAAAGCATTCACGAACACCTTTCACGTACTCCGTAGCATATTTGGATGGACTAAAGCTAAATTTTAGCCCTATAGTCAATGTTTAGATGTCTAAATTTTAGTTGGCTAAAATTAGCTCTGCATGGAGCATATCTAAATTTTAGCCTATTTATTGGAAAAGCCCATTCTATCAAGAGAAGAAGTGGTAATTTAGTTGGAAGATATTTTTCTTACGTTGCCATTTGTGTCTAAAATTAGCCCTTGTTAGCTGGGTTTGGAGGAACGATAGTGACCTATAGTTTAGTTGGGAGGTTGGCTAATTTTTGTCCGACTTTAGTCCCTGTTTGGATAATTAAGGATTAATTTTTATTTTTTAGGTAACTTAACTTTAGAGAACCATAATAACTTACTAGAGCAGAAATTCTGCATGCATCTCTTGTGCAGTAATTAAGCATGTCAATATCTGTCAGGCATCTCAGAACTAATCGATCAACTTAATTTATTTTTTCTTCTTTGCGCAAAGTATATATATTCGAACACAATGTTTATTCCCCAGGTCTTCAATTCTTTGAGATGATGTATAATTATAATTTGCAACTGCACAAGAGATGCATGCACGCCGTCTTTTGTGGGAAGGTATCATAGGAGACTACCGACTACGCAACAAAAATCGATGTCAATTAGTAAACCAACTTCACAAGGAATGTGCTTATTGCTTGCCACAGGTGCAAGGTACTAGCTTTTTAATTGCAGCTATCATGTGCGGGAACATATCAGGTGGAAACCAACCCCTTCGTGCAAACTATGGAAACTTCAATCTGAGCCACATGATGTTGATCCAAGGGAAGACTTATGGAAGGTGGGAGGCGTGATGTGCAAAACTCATGAGAGGTGGGAGGGATGATTCGCAAATGCACTTTTGCAAATCACCCCTCCCACCTCCCATGAGCCCTCCTTTGGATCAACATCGTGTGACTCAGATTGAAGTTTCCATAGTTTGCACGGAGAGGTTGGTTTCCACTTGATACGTTCCCAACATGTGCTTACCATATGTTATTGGTGTTAAAGGGGCTGTGCACACGCACAGGAGGTTCCTTGTTTGCTAAGTTATTTGATTGCGCACAATACTAATCCCGGTGATCCTGCAGTATTTTAGTTGCATCGTAGCGATAAGCAAGTTTCACTCTTCTTGGATCTGGTGTTATACTGTATGTTACTCTATCTTTTAATAGCGTATGTTGCGTAGGTTTTGTGTATAAATTAAGTTACACTGCTAGAGAAACAACCTTTGATCCAGGGGAGGATTTCATATTAGCACCAGTTTTTTTGAACCGGTACTAATGTGCACATTAGTACTGGTTGGGAAGGGTCCCCCAACGCGCCTCCCAGAGACACATTAGTACCGGTATGAGGCCTGGTACTAATATGGCAGCCGCACATTAGTACCGGGCCTCCACACAAACCGGTATTAATGTAAGCACATTAGTTCCGGCTCCAGCCACGACCCGGTACTAATGTTCCGCTCATAAAAAGTCAAATTCTTCTTCCAGCCTGAGCCACTCTCCTCTCTACTCTCCAACTCGAGCTCCAACTCCTCCATGGCACCCTAGGGGAGTTTTTGCCCGATTTGCGACGATTTCTCGACGATTTCACTCGTTGAAGTGGTCTAGAGGTTAGTTACATCCTCCTCCCTTGATTCATTCTTATTTTGTTGAGTTTTATTGGTTGAAATAGGAGTATTTTTGGACTTTCTAATAGGAATGGGTATTTTTTCAATTTATATGCACTTTTGTATATGCTCTATAGAGTTGATTGCAAAATATGTGCCGTGTTAGTTGGATGAGATGCTCAGAAGAACGTGAGAATAGCAAGATGCCTTGTCAGCTTTGAGATGATCTTTCCACCTTCATTCTTTAATATCATGACCCACCTTTTGGTCCATCTAGTTGAAGAATGTTGACAGTAAATTTTGGTGCTCCAAACATGTTTGTTACACTTTGGTTTGAACTTCATTATGGTACTAACCCACTAGGCACACTAATGAAATAACAAGTTCAGCTTTGTATGTGCATTTGGAAGTGTGATATTTGTGTAGGAAAACATGAACTAAAGGGACAGAGTCACATCGAGTTCAAAGGAGTAAATGAGGAGTTCCATTCGTGTTCAAGTGCAAGGCAAACTGACTCCCAAAGGTGGCAAGGACCAAGGTGCTATGACAAAACATCTCCGAGGACCAAGACATAAAGATCAGATCTCATACGAGAAGACCCCCTATATTTATCGCATGGTTGATGACGCCAAAAAGACATAAATATCTGGGTCAAAGTACAAAATGTCAAGACGGGCCACACGGAGGAAGGGGCGACCGAACCGGGCCGGATTGGACCTAGGCCGGTTGGCCCAGGCCGGCCGGCCTAGCCTGTTCTAGCGTCGGTTCGGCTCCTGATTTCTTGTGCGCGAAGATCTTTCAACCCTAATTGGATGCCGGCGCCGCCATTCGTCAAAGACAGAGATAAATACCCCGAGGTCGGCCACAAGAGAGAGAGGTTGGATCAGAAGAGATTCGAGGAGAGCACTCGGGAGAAATATTCATCTAGTCTAAGGAGGCGGCCACAAGTGAAGGAGGACGTCGAGGCGGTACCACGGCACCCTCGGAGTTGAAGGACGCACCGCCGGAAGCATCTACCATGATCAACGACGCCATGCTTAGCATCTTGATGTCATGTAATCGCTAACTCGTTTATGGTTTCAATCTATTGGTTTCGTGTTGATGATGGTTTGATGTTTAAGGCTAGCTATCGTGCATTTCTGGTGTATAGATCTCACTACTCCCGTTGATCCCCTCAACATACCGTGATAGTTCATTGTTTTGCCTTGATTGCCTTCGCGTAGTGACAGTACGAGAGGAGGAAAAGGGTGAAGCCGCGGTCACACCTTCAATTGATTAGATTGGTTATTATCTTCCTTGGTGGTTGCACGTTCATGTATCCTAGACTCTATGGGCACGTGTCCTTTACATCTTGTGCACCTCACACACCTCTTTGTTTTAAGTTTAATTTGCTCTTAGATCTATATCTAGTTAAAGGTTTTCTTAATCGACTAGATTAGCTTCAGAGCAAACGCTAGCAATCCCCTTGCTCCTTGGGTTGACAAGAACCTTGGGTTAACACTCAAGGGAAGAACGGTCCCATACGGTCCGTACGCTTGCGGATCGAAGTTAGCAACAGCAATCAACCGTCAACAAGCCCTTTTTCTAGCACTATTGCCGGGGAGCAAGCCAGTTTGCTACGTTTGATTTTGTGTTAATTTTGTTGATTACTAACATCTAACCTTTGTTTCCTAGAAACCCCTCTTTTGTTTTGTTTTTGTTTTTGTTGTCTAGATCGCGTTCGCCCACCGTCCTTTGGAAGACCTAGAGAAATCATTAAGGGATTACGCTAGCCACCGATGTGAAGACATCAAGGTACAAGAGTCAGATCCGAAGCTCGAAGCGACAAAGTATGAGATTAAGGTACAATAGTATGAAGGTCCCAGCGGGCTACTCCTTTCGAAGGGATGGAGGCAGACAACCCGTATAGACACATCAAGCACTTCATGATGTTGTGCAATATGGTACGACAAGAAGGAGTCCCCGATGAATGGTTCAAGTGGAGTCTCTTCCCCTACTCACTTGCCGGTGAGGCAAAGAAGTGGTACTCATTCGCATCTTTCGAAGTTGGATGGAATTGAAACCAATTGACAAGGAAGTTTTGTCAGAGATTCTTCCCGATAAGTAAAGTCCAACATCTAAGGAGGCAAATGATCACCTTCAGGCAAGGAGAAGAAGAAGGGATAGACCAAGTGTGGAATAGATTCAATGTGTTGATTGAACAAGGACCACGACTCAGATTCTCCAGTGATGTACTTTTGCATACATTTTTTTCCCTAACCCCAAGATGTGCGGAACATGTTCAAATGTGTGCAGGAGGGGATCTCATGGAGAAAACACTCATGGAAGCCGCTCAACTTTTACAAAAAACCAGCAAGCCGGCAGCCATGCGAAGAGATTGGGAAACACGACTTTCGGGGAAGCAAGAATGTTATTCAAATGTGAGAACACTTGCTGGAATTTTCAGAGAAGCGGCCCCAGAAGACAAGAAAGAGGAGCCAATCCCAAAAAAATAGAAGAAGTACACGTGGAAGCAAGAACTTCCTCAAACATCGACTTCGCCATTCAAGCCAAGTGAATGGAAGAAGCATTTCGAGCGCAAAGCCATTGAGGGAGTTCGAGCAAATGGATTGGGTTCCAATTGATTTTGGGGAGGTGTTTGACAATAGAAGACCATACCCTAACCAAAAGGGGGTGGCAAGAGCTTTGGAGGTAGATTTCTCGCCGGGGAAGCATGCGGAAAATTCATATGATCTTGAAACAACCGGCGAGATTTTTCGAAAGCTCTTTAATGAAGTAGAAGTGGAACCGGACCATATAGTCGAGGTGAAAAGAGTGATAGGGATCAAGCCCGAAGCAGCACCATACGCTCGCCATGCTGAAGTCTACGCCATAGGGTCCGATCAAGAGGAGAAGACAACCCCGCACTTAAGTTGCACGATTAATGGAATTCAATTCAAAGCTTTATGTGACATCGGAGCACAAGTAAGTGTCTTATCCTCTAAAATTTATGATGATATTCATAATCATACCATAGACCTAGTCCCAACTTCTACTAAGTTAATCATGGGAGATGGTAGAGTTGTTAGACCTCTTGGAATTAGTTGCAATCTTGAAGTTGTCATCTCTAAAAATTGCATACCAACCGATTTCTTTATTGTTGATGCCTACTATGATAAACATGATCACATAATTCTTGGTAGACCCTTTTTAAAGTTGGTTAATGCTTTTTTCAATGCCAGAAAAGGGAAAGTAACGATTAATCTTGAGGAAGATAAACATACATACGATTTTCTTCCCGATTCTAGGAACTCCTTAACCCTACCTCTTGATGACGAAGTGGTAGGGAGCCTTCGTTTTGTTGAAACTTTCAGGGATCCGCTACAAAGAGCAATGGAGAATCAACCTAACGATGAGCAAGACGAAGAATTGGAAGAAGCAACTAAAGGATTAGAACCACAAGACGGAAGCATGGAGGTGGAAAAAATTGAGGATATCAGAGAAATTAAGCCCGAAGAGCCAAAAGTGCTGGAGGTGGACCTCAAACCTTTGCCCAAGGGATTGAGGTATGAATTTTTGGGGCCGGACAAGACCTATCCCATCATTCTGAGCGACGAGTTGAGCCCCAAATAAAATGAGATGTTGCTGAATTTATTGAAGAAGCACAAGAAGGTGATCGGGTATTCAATAAATGATCTCAAAGGACTTAGCCCAACCTTTTGAACTCATCGCATACCTAAGGAGGATCAATGCAAGCCCGTAGTGGACCATCAAAGGAGGTTAACCCATGCCATGTGAGAGGTGGTGAAGGAGGTGATCAAGTTATTGGACGCCGAAATCATTTACCCGGTACCGCATAGCGAATGGGTGAGCCCCGGGAGATCAACACAAGACAACTTTTACTTGCCCATATGGAACATTTGCATACATAAGGATGCCTTTTGGTTTGTGTAATGCTCTATCCTCTTTCCAACGTTGCATGATGGCGGTGTTTTCGGAATTCATTAAAGAAATTGTCGAGGTGTTCATGGCTGATTTTTCAGTCTATGGGAAAACTTTTGCGGATTGTTTAGCCAACTTGGACAAGGTTCTCATGAAATGTGCAGAGGTTGACTTGGTGCCCAATTGGGAGAAATGCCACTTCATGGTGAAACAAGGTATAGTGTTTGGAAATGTGATATCTGAAAGGCGCATTGAGGTGGATAAGCCAAAGTCGAGACGGTCGAGAGACTTCCACCACCGATGGATATCAAATCTTTGAGGAGCTTCTTAGGCCATGCAGGATTTTATAGAAGATTTATCAAGGACTTCTCAAAGATCACCAAGCCATTAACAAACCTTCTTTAAAAGGATGTGCCATTTGACTTTAATGAGAAGTGCTTGGCGGCATTCCGGACACTAAAGAAAGCTCTTGTGCCCGCACCAATCATTCAACCGCCCGATTGGAGTCAGCTGTTTGAGATAATGTGTGATGCTAGTGTCTATGCCGTTGGAGCCGTCTTGGGTCAACGAAAAGAAGGCAAGGTACATGCTATATATTATGCTAGTAAAACTCTAAATGGAGCTCAATTAAATTATGCAACAACGGAGAAGGAGTTGCTTGCAGTTCTGTTTGCCTTCGAAAAATTCATATCATACATTGTGAACTGCAAGGTGATTGTCTACACCGATCATGCAGCAATTAAGTATCTCTTGTCAAAAAAGGATGCCAAGCCAAGGTTGATTCGATGGGTCCTTCTCTTACAAGAATTTGATGTTGAGATTCGAGACAAAAAGGGGTCAGAGAATGTTGTGGCCGACCACCTATCAAGGATGAATCGTGAGGATGATAAAGAGCCCATTGAAGATAAGATGAGAGATGATCACCTCTATCGAGTAATCGATAAGGATAGTTGGATGATTGACATCGTTCGAGTGATTCGAAAAATGCCACTCGATCACTTACACAAGAATGCACAAAGAAGGGTAATCTCCGAGAGCTGAAAATATTTTTGGGATTCACCTTACCTTTTTAGACTTGGAGCCGATGGAGTATTGATAAGGTGTGTGCCAAGAGAAGGGAGGCAAGAAATAATAAGGAAGTGTCACTCGGCGGAATACGGAGGACATTATGGGCATTTCCGAACTCAAGCAAAGGTATGGGCCAGTGGATTTTATTGGCCGGAAATGCATGAAGATGCTAAAAGGTATGTTGCCTCTTGCCCCGAATGCCAAAGAACCGGTAACATCTCTCAGAGGAATGCCATGCCCTTGAATTATAATTTGCAAATCGATTTATTTGATATTTGGGGAATCGACTTCATGGGACCATTTACAAACTCACATGGATATGAGCATATACTTGTCATGGTTGATTATGTGTCCAAGTGGGTGGAGGCTATACCATGTCATAAGGCGTCAACGGAGGAGTCCATCTCAGTGGTTAAGAAAATCATTTTTCCTCACTACGGTGTTTCGAGGATCTTGATAAGCGACGGATGGACTCATTTCACCGGGAATAGCTTTCAAAAGTGTTTGTCCAAATTAGGAATCGAGCATAGAGTGGCTACGGCCTATCATCCACAAACCAATGGACAAGCGGAAACATCAAATAGGCAACTAAAGAGCATCCTCAATAAGACTATTGAGAAGGGAGGCAAGGATTGGTCAAAGAAATTGGATGGAGTGTTGTGAGCATATCGGACGGCGTTCAAGACACCGATAGGTACGACTCTATACCAATTTGTATATGGCAAGGCTTGTCATTTTCCCATTGAGCTAGAGCACAAGGCATATTGGGCAATAAAGGAGATGAGCCTCGACTTAGATGCTGCAAGGATGAAAAGAAGAATCCAAATTAGCAAGCTAGAAGAGATGAGGTTGAAGGCTTATGAGAGTGCAAGCATTTACAAAGAGAGGATCAAAAGGTGGTATGATAAAAGACTTAAAGGAAAAGAGTTCAAGGAAGGAGATAAGGTCCATCTTTACAATTCAAGGTTCAAAACTTTCAGAAAAGGGAAGTTACAAAGCAAATGGGACGGACCTTGTGTGGTACATTCGGTGTTCTCCAATGGAGTGGTTAATATCATGGATGCAAGAGGTGACCAATACGAGGTGAATGGACAGCGTCTAAAGGTCTATATTGAACCGACGTCGCGCCCCTACACTGCGGGGACATTTTCACAATGGAGGATGAACCTTAGCGTCGAGCCTAGGACGAAAAACAAGGTACGTCACATGTATATATTTTACTTTTTATTTCTTTTTAGTGTATTTCGTGAATTTTGGTTGGGCCAACTCTTCTACATGGGTTTGTATTCAAAAAATAGTGGGCACCACAAAATTTCGGACGAGGCAGCCCGCGGGCCAGGGTACGGCCGACCGGCCTGGGGGCCTTGCGCGGCGGCTCGTGCCCGTTTTCCTCTGGGGCACGTCTCTCTAACTTCTATGTTTGCCCCGATGATTTTAGAGAGGTTTGAAATAAGAAAGAAGCGGTTTTGGGCACGACGAGCATCCGATGTGCATGAAGAAGAAGAAGTGGTGCTCGTCTTGTGCAAAGTTCCACCAGGTTTAGCGGTTGTTCTTCCCCTTTGTTCTTTTTGTAAAAAATTAAGACGAGGACATCGTATGGTCTAAGCGTGGGGGAGGAACTAGCGCTAGTTCCAAAAAACTTTTTGCCTTTGTAGTTTTGTTGGTGTGGTTCAAAGTTTTTCAGTTTTTAGCTCGATGGTGTGTTAATGTGAGCGTTGAGTCAATAAAAAAAGAGTCGTGTGTTTTATTTTTTCTTTCTTACTTGTTTATCTATCTTTTATCTTTATATTCGATCATGAGCAATGAGCACGAAAGTTTCTGTGGTGCTTAGTGGGTTCTTGCCCGTGAGAGCATCCATACATTACTTTGAGCTAGAACCTTATTTAGCTATGATACAATTATTACAAAGTTGGAGGTTTTTATTTCTGAAAATTACATGAAAAACCCCTTGCAATAAAGGTTAGCATCTTCTTTTTCCAAGTTGAGAGACAAGCTTATCCTATACAAAGCCTTTATATACTCGTTCCACAATAAGTGTTGTTAGCATTATGAATTGGGTTAGGGCTTTTCTCTCTTGGGACTTCTATTTTCGAGCAATGATCATGTCCTTGCTTTGTATCTTTTATTGTTAGCTTCGTCATATATTCGGTAATGAGACTTTCACATCGAAAGTCCTGTGTATCGCTGGATTCCATACCCAACCCATAATATCTCTTTTATTCATGTTATTCTTAGAACACAACCTATGCCCGAAGATTCGTTTCGTTTCTAGCAAGGTTTTCAGTTAAAATTCAGATTGTGTGGTGAAGGAAACAAGCGAAGAGCTTCGGAGAAGAGATAAAAGATGTCAAGAAAAGAGAAGAAAAATGGATATAAAGAGAAGAAAAAGAGAGAAAAAGAAAAAAGAAAAAAAGAAAAAAAAATAAAAAGGAATAAAGAAGAAAGAGGAAAAAGAGGAATTCAAAGGCAAAGCGAGAAAGGTATAAGAGGGGATAACATGTCAAGTGAAGATCAAGAGAAGTGCAAATGAAGGATGTGATGTTGTTGAAAACGAGTCTTTGTTATTCCAACCATGTGCAATCCGACAACAAGGACATCATTAGGGCCTTGGAGTCATTTTTTCTTTTCCCTTTTGCACATGTCCACCATTCTAAATCTTCTTATCCTTGATACCCTCACATTATGGTTTCATTCTCATGGTCATTGGCTCGGGAGGCAAACAACTATTAGAGAACTTTCCTAGCTTGATAATATTTGTGTTAATTTCACTAGCCATACCTATAGCTCCACCATATTTTTAAATGAGAGACTTGTGGGAGATGAGAGTTCATGAACTGTTTAGGATAGCCACATTAAATGAGCGACATGTGAGAACTTGGAGGAAGATTTTGTCTAATACTTGTTGCAGGAATTTTATTTTTGAAAAAGCTCAAAACCCTCTGACAGAAGTAAGAAAGTAAGTATGGTTGGATCAAGGACCTCAGGAATTTCATGTTTCTTATATTAAAGATGAAAGGTTGACTAACTTGTAAGGAAGGAACTTATGACACAAGTTTCAACTCCATGGACAAGTGTTCTTTGGCAAGAAACTTGCTCGAGGACGAGCAAGATCTAAGCATGGGGGAGATGTTGACGGTGAATTTTGGTGCTCCAAACATGTTCGTTACACTTTGGTTTGAACTTCATTATGGTACTAACCATCCACTAGGCACACTAATGATATAACAGGTTCAACTTTGTATGTGCATTTGGAAGTGTGATGTTTTTGTAGGAAAACATGGACTAAAGGGACAGAGTCACATCGAGTTCAAAGGAGTAAATGAGGAGTTCTGTTCGTGTTCAAGTGCAAGGCAAACTCACTCCCAAAGGTGGTAAGGACAAAGGTGCTATGACAAAACATCTCCGAGGACCAAGACATAAAGATCAGATTTCATACGAGAAGACCCCCTATATTTATCGTAGGGTTGATGACGCCAAAAAGACATAAATATTCGGGTCAAAGTACAAAATGTCAAGACGGGCCACACTGAGGAAGGGGCGACTGAACCGGGCTGGATTGGACCCAGGCCGGTCGGCCCAGGCTGACCAACCTGGCCTGTTCCGGCGTCGGTTCGGCCCCCTGTTTCTTGTGTGTGAAGATCTTTCAACCCTAATTGGATGCCAGCACCGCCATTCGTCAAAGACAGAGATAAATACCCCCGAGGTCGGCCACAAGAGAGAGAGGTTGGATCGGAAGAGATTCGAGGAGAGCACTCGAGAGAAATATTCATCTAGTCCAAGGAGGCGGCCACAAGCGAAGGAGGACGTCGAGGCGCTGCCACGGCACCCTCGGAGTTGAAGGACGCACCGCCGGAAGCATCTACCATGATCAACGACGCCATGAATAGCATCTTGATGTCATGTAATCACCGACTTGTTTATGGTTTCAATCTATTGGTTTCAAGTTGATGATGCTTTGATGTTTAAGGCTAGCTATCGTGCTTTTCTGGTGTATAGATCTCACTACTCCCGTTGATCCCCTCAACATACCGTGATCATTCGTTGTTTTGCCTTGATTGCCCTCGCGTAGTGACAGTGCGAGAGGAGGAAAAGGGTGAAGCCGTGGTCACACCATCAATAGATTAGATTGGTTTTTATCTTCCTTGGCGGCTGCATGTTCTTGTATCCTAGACTCTATGGGCAAGTGTCCTTTACATCTTGTGCACCTCACACACCTCTTTGTTTTAAGTTTAATTGGCTCTTAGATCTGTATCTAGTTAAAGGTTTTCTTAATCGACTAGATTAGCTTTAGATCAAACGCTAGCAATCCCCTTGCTCCTTGGGTTGACAAGAACCTTGGGTTAACACTAAAGGGAAGAAGGGTCCCATACGGTCCGTACGCTTGCGGAGCGAAGTTAGCAACGACAATCAACGGTCAACAAGCCCTTTTTCTGGCGCCGTTGCCAGGGAGCAAGCCAGTTTGCTACGTTTGATTTTGTGTTAATTTTGTTGATTACTAACATCTAACCTTTGTTTCCTAGAAACCCCCTCTTTTGTTTTGTCTTTGTTGTCTAGATGGTGTTCGCCCACTGTCCTTTGGAAGACCTAGAGAAATCATTAAGGGATTACGCTAGCCCCCGATGTGAAGATATCAAGGTACAAGAGTCGGATCCGAAGCTCGAAGCGACAAAGTATGAGATTAAGGTACAATAGTATGAAGGTCCCAGCGGGCTACTCCTTTCGAAGGGATGGAGGCAGACAACCCGTATAGCCACATCAAGCATTTCACGATGTTGTGCAATACGGTACGACAAAAGGGAGTCCCCGACGAATGGTTCAAGTGGAATCTCCTCCCCTACTCACTTGCCAGTGAGGCAAAGAAGTGGTACTCATTCACATCTGTCGAAGTTGGAGGGAATTGGAACCAATTGACAAGGAAGTCCAACATCTAAGGAGGTAAGTGATCACCTTCACGCAAGGAGAAGAAGGAGGGATAGACCAGGCGTGGAATAGATTCAACGATTTGATTGAACAAGGACCATGACTCAGATTCTCCGGTGACGTACTTTTGCATACATTTTTCTTTTCCCTAACCCCTAGTTGTGTGGAACATATTCAAATGTGTGCAGGAGGGGATCTCATGGAGAAAACACTCACAGAAGCTGCTAAACTTTTACAAAAAATCGGCAAGGCGGCGGCCATGGAAAGAGATTGGGAAACATGACTTTCGGGGAAGCAAGAATGTTATTCAAATGTGAGAACACTTGCTGGAATTTTCAGAGAAGCGGCCCCAGAAGACAAGAAAGAGGAGCCAATCCCGAAAAAATTAGAAGAAGTACACGTGGAAGCAAGAACTTCCTCAAACATTGACTTCGTCAAGTCAAGACAAGTGAA
Source organism: Cenchrus fungigraminus (assembly GCA_036936925.1). NCBI lineage: Eukaryota > Viridiplantae > Streptophyta > Magnoliopsida > Poales > Poaceae > Cenchrus > Cenchrus fungigraminus. The sequence goes on from CM072775.1 coordinate 29,920,314, forward strand.
TGGAAGATGCATTTCAAGCGCAAAGCCATTGAGGGAGTTCGAGCAAATGGATTGGGTTCCAATTGATTTTGGGGAAGTGTTTGACAAGAGAAGACCATACCCCAACCAAAAGGGGGTGGCAAGAGCTTTGGAGGTAGATTTCTCGCCGAGGAAGCAAGCGGAAAATTCATATGATCTTGAAACAACTGGCGAGATTTTTCGAAAGCTCTTTAATGAAGTAGAAGTGGATCCGGACCATATAGTCAAGGTGAAAAGAGTGATAGGGATCAGGCCCGAAGCATCGCCATACGCTCGCCTCACTGAAGTCTACGCCATAGGGTCCGATCAAGAGGAGAAGACAACCCCGCACTTAAGTTGCACGATTAATGGAATTCAATTCAAAGCTCTATGTGACATCAGAGCACAAGTAAGTGTCTTATACTCTAAAATTTATGATGAGATTCATAATCATACCATAGACCTAGTCCCAACTTCTACTAAGTTAATCATGGGAGATGGTAGAGTTGTTAGACCTCTTGGAATTTCTTGCAATCTTGAAGTTGTCATCTCTAAAAACTGCATACCAACCGATTTCTTTATTGTTGATGCCTACTATGATAAACATGATCACATAATTCTTAGTAGACCCTTTTTAAAGTTGGTTAATGCTGTTTTCGATGTCGAAAAAGGGAAAGTAATGATTAATCTTGATGGAGATAAACATACATACGATTTTCTTCCCGATTCTAGGAACTTCTTACCCCTACCTCTTGATGACGAAGAGGTAGGTAGCCTTCGTTTTATTGAAACTTTCAGGGATCTGCTACAAAGAGCAATGAAGAATCAACCTAATGATGAGCAAGACGAAGAATTGGAGGAAGCAATTAAAGGATTAGAACCACAAGACGGAAGCATGGAGGAGGAAAAATTTGAGGATATCAAAGAAATTAAGCCCAAAGAGCCAAAAGTGCCGGAGGTGGACCTCAAACCTTTTCCCAAGGGATTGAGGTATGAATTTTTGAGGCCGGACAAGACCTATCCCATCATTGTAAGCGACGAGTTGAGCCCCGAAGAAAATTTGATGTTGCTGAATTTATTGAAGAAGCACAAGAAGGTGATCGGGTATTCAATAAATGATCTCAAAGGACTTAGCCCAGCCTTTTGTACTCATCGCATACCTATGGAGGATCAGTGCAAGCCCATAGTGGACCATCAAAGGAGGTTAACCCATGCCATGCGAGAGGTGGTGAAGAAGGAGGTGATCAAGTTATTGGACGCCGAAATCATTTACCCGGTACCGCATAGCGAATGGGTGAGTCCCGGGAGATCAACACAAGACAACTTTTACTTGCCCATATGGAACATTTGCATATGTAAGGATGCCTTTTGGTTTGTGTAATGCTCTATCCTCTTTCCAACGTTGCATGATGGCGGTGTTTTCGGAATTCATTAAAGAAATTGTCGAGGTGTTCATGGCTGATTTTTCAGTCTATGGGAAAACTTTTGTGGATTGTTTAGCCAACTTGCACAAGGTTCTCATGAAATGTGCGGAGGTTGACTTGGTACCCAATTGGGAGAAATACCACTTCATGGTGAAATAAGGTATAGTGTTGGGAAACGTGATATCTGAAAGGCGCATTGAGGTGGATAAGCCAAAGTCGAGACGGTCGAGAGACTTCCACCACCGATGCCATTAACAATGGACTTCTCAAAGATCAGCAAGCCATTAACAAACCTTCTTCAAAAGGATGTGCCATTTGACTTTAATGAGAAGTGCTTGGCGACATTCCGGACACTAAGGAAAGCTCTTGTGCCCGCATCAATCATTCAACCGCCCGATTGGAGTCAGCCGTTTGAGATAATGTGTGATGCTAGTGTCTATGCCGTTGGAGCCATCTTGGGTCAATGAAAATAAGGCAAGGTACATGCTATATATTATGCTAGTAAAACTCTAAATGGAGCTCAATTAAATTATGCAACAACGGAGAAGGAGTTGCTTACGGTTCTGTTTGCCTTTGAAAAATTCAGATCATACATTGTGAACTCCAAGGTGATTGTCTACACCAATCATGCAGCAATTAAGTATCTCTTGTCAAAAAAGGATGCCAAGCCAAGGTTGATTCGATGGGTCCTTTTCTTACAAGAATTTGATGTTGAGATTCGAGACAAAAAGGGGTCAGAGAATGTTGTGGCCAACCACCTATCAAGGATGAATCGTGAGGATGATAAAGAGCCCATTGAAGACAAGATGAGAGATGATCACCTCTATCGAGTAATCGATAAGGATAGTTGGATGATCGATATCATTCGAGTGATTCGAAAAATGCCACTTGATCACTTACACAAGAATGCACAAAGAAGGGTAATCTCCGAGAGCCGAAAATATTTTTGGGATTCACCTTACCTTTTTAGACTTGGTGCCGATGGTTTATTGAGAAGGTGTGTGCCAAGAGAAGAGAGGCAAGAAATAATAAGGAAGTGTCACTCGGCGGAATATGGAGGACATTATGGGCATTTCCGAACTCAAGCAAAGGTATGGGCCAGTGAATTTTATTGGCCGGAAATGCATGAAGATGCTAAACGGTATGTTGCCTCTTGCCCCGAATGCCAAAGTACCAGTAACATCTCTCAGAGGAATGCCATGCCCTTGAATTATAATTTGTAAATTGATTTATTTGATATTTGGGACTTGACTTCATGGGACCATTTACAAACTCACATGGATATGACCATATACTTGTCATGGTTGATTATGTGTCCAAGTGGGTGGAGGCTATACCATGTCATATGGCGTCAACGGAGGAGTCCAACTCAGTGGTTAAGAAAATCATTTTTCCTCACTACAGTGTTCCAAGAATCTTGATAAGCGACGGAGGGACTCATTTCACCGGGAATAGCTTTTGAAAGTGTTTGTCCAAATTAGGAATCGAACATAGAGTGACTACAGCCTATCATCCACAAACCAATGGACAAGCGGAAACATCAAATAGGCAACTAAAGAGCATCCTCAATAAGACTATTGAGAAGGGCGGCAAGGATTGGTCAAAGAAATTGGATGGAGCGTTGTGGGCATATTGGACGGCGTTCAAGACACTGATAGGTATGACTCTATACCAATTTTTATATGGCAAGGCTTGTCATTTTCCCATTGAGCTAGAACACAAAGCATACTGGGCAATAAAGGAGATGAGCCTCGACTTAGATGCTGCAAGGATGAAAAGAAGAATCCAAATTAGCAAGCTAGAAGAGATGAGGTTGAAGGCTTATGAGAGTGCAAGCATTTACAAAGAGAGGATCAAAAGGTGGTATGATAAAAGACTTAAGGGAAAAGATTTCAAGGAAGGAGATAAGGTCCATCTCTACAATTCAAGGTTCAAAACTTTCAGAAAAGGGAAGTTACAAAGCAAATGGGATGGACCTTATGTGGTACATTCGATGTTCTCCAATAGAGCGGTTAATATCATGCATGCAAGAGGTGACCAATACGTGGTGAATGGTCAGCGTCTAAAGGTCTATATTGAACCCGACATTGTGCCCCTACACTGTGTTGACATTTTCACAATGAAGGATGAACCCTAGCGTCGAGCCTAGGATGAAAAACAAGGTACGTCACATGTATTTATTTTACTTTTTATTTCTTTTTAGTGTATTTTGTGAATTTTTGCTGGGCCAACTCTTCTACATGGGTTTGTATTCAAAAAACAGTGGGCACCACAAAATTTGGGACGAGGCAGCCCGCGGGCCAGGGTAGGCCGGTCGGCCCAGGCCGACCGGCCTGGGGGCCCTGCGCGGCGGCTCGTGCCCATTTTCCTCTGGGGCACGTCTCTCTAACTTCTATGTTTGCACCAATGATTTTCGGGAGGTTTGAAATAGGAAAGAAGGGGTTTCGGGCACGACGAGCATCCAATGTGCATGAAGAAGAAGAAGTGGTGCTCGTCTTGTGGAAAGTTCCACCAAGTTTAGCGGTTGTTCTTCCCCTTTGTTCTTTTTGTAAAAAATTACGACGAGGACATCGTATGGTCTAAGCGTGGGGGAGGAACTAGCGCTAGTTCCAAAAACCTTTTTGCCTTAGTAGTTTTGTTGGTTTGGTTTGAAGTTTTCCAGTTTTTAGCTCGATGGTGTGTTAATGTCAGCGTTGAGTCAATAAAAAAAAGAGTCGTGTGTTTTATTTTTTCTATCTTACTTGTTTATATATCTTTTATCTTTATATTCGATCATGAGCAATGAGAACGAAAGTTTCTGTGGTGCTTATTGGGTTCTTGCCTGTGAGGGCATCCATACTTTACTTTGAGCTAGAACCTTATTTAGCTATGATACAATTATTACAAAGTTGGAGGTTTTTATTTCTGAAAATTACATGAAAAACCCCTTGCAATAAAGGTTAGCATCTTCTTTTTCCAAGTTGAGAGACAAGCTTATCCTATACAAAGCCTTTATATACTCGTTCCACTATATGTGTTGTTAGCATTATGAATTGGGTTAGGGCTTTTCTCTCTTGGGACTTCTATTTTCGAGCAATGATCATGTCCTTGCTTTGTATCTTTTATTGCTAGCCTCGTCATATATTCGGTAACGAGACTTTCACATCGAAAGTCCCGTGTATCGCCGGATTCCATACCCAACCCATAATATCTCTTTTATTCATGTTATTCCTGGAACACAACCTATGCCCGAAGATTCGTTTCATTTCTAGCAAGGATTTCAGTTAAAATTCAGATTGTGTGGTGAAGGAAACAAGCGAAGAGCTTCGGAGAAGAGATAAAAGATGTCAAGAAAAGAGAAGAAAAAATGGGTATAAAGAGAAGAAAAAGAGAGAAAAAGAAAAAAATAAAAAAATAAAATAAAATAAAAAGGAATAAAGAAGAAAGAGGAAAAAGAGGAATTCAAAGGCAAAGTGATAAAGGTATAAGAGGGGATAACAAGTCAAGTGAAGATCAAGAGAAGTGCAAATGAAGGATGTGATGTTGTTGAAAACGAATCTTTGATATTCCAACCATGTGCAATCCGACAACAAGGACATCCTTAGGGCCTTGGAGTCATTTTTTCTTTTCCCTTTTGCACATGTCCACCATTCTAAATCTTCTTATCCTTGATACCCTCACATTATGGTTTCATTCTCATGGTCATTGACTCGGGAGGCGAACAACTATTAGAGAACTTTCCTAGCTTGATAATATTTGTGTTAATTTCACTAGCCATACCTATAGCTCCACCATATTTTTAAATGAGAGACTTGTGGGAGATGAGAGTTTATGAACTGTTTAGGATAGCCACATTAAATGAGCGACATGTGACAACATGGAGGATGATTTTGTCTAATACTTGTTGCAAGAATTTTATTTTTGAAAAAGCTCAAAACCCTCTAACGGAAGTAAGAAAGTAAGTATGGTTGGATCAAGGACCTCCGGAAAAAAGGTATAAGTTGTGGGGTAAGACTTGATTGGGTAATTTCCTAAACGCCCATGATTCGTATAGTGTTTATTGTTTTCATGTTTCTTATATTAAAGATGAAAGGTTGACTAACTTGTAAGGAAGGAACTTATGACACAAGTTTCAACTCCATGGATAAGTGTTCTTTGGCAAGAAACTTGCTCGAGGACGAGCAAGATCTAAGCGTGGGGGAGATGTTGACGGTGAATTTTGGTGCTCCAAACATGTTCGTTACACTTTGGTTTGAACTTCATTATGGTACTAACCCGCCACTAGGCACACTAATGATATAACAAGTTCAACTTTGTATGTGCATTTGGAAGTGTGATGTTTTTGTAGGAAAACATGGACTAAAGGGACGGAGTCACATCGAGTTCAAAGGAGTAAATGAGGAGTTCTGTTCGTGTTCAAGTGCAAGGCAAACTCACTACCAAAGGTGGCAAGGACCAAGGTGCTATGATAAAACATCTCCGAAGACCAAGACATAAAGATCAAATTTCATACGAGAAGACCCCCTATATTTATCGTAGGGTTGATGACGCCAAAAAGATATAAATATTCGGGTCAAAGTACAAAATGTCAAGACGGGCCACACAGAGGAAGTGGTGACTGAACCGGGCCGGATTGGACCCAGGATGGTCGGCCCAGGCCAACCAGCCTGGCCTGTTCCAGCATCGGTTCGGCCCCCGGTTTCTTGTGCGCGAAGATCTTTCAACCCAAATTGGATGCTGACGCCACCATTCGTCAAAGACAAAGATAAATACCCCCGAGGTCGACCAAAAGAGAGAGAGGTTGGATCAGAACAGATTCGAGGATAGCACTCGGGAGAAATATTCATCTAGTCCAAGAAGGTAGCCACAAGCGAAGGAGGACGTCGAGGTGCTGCCACGGCGCCCCCGGAGTTGAAGGACGTACCCCTGGAAGCATCTACCATGATCAACGACGCCATGCTTAACATCTTGATGGGGTAATCTACTCATTTGTCCATGGGGTTGTAACAGATCATGTCATGTAATCGCTGACTCGTTTATGGTTTCAATCTATTGGTTTCGTGTTGATGATGCTTTGATGTTTAAGGCTAGCTACCGTGCTTTTCGGGTGTATAGATCTAACTACTCCCATTGTTCCCCTCAACATACCATGATCATTCATTGTTTTGCCTTGATTGCCTTCGCGTAGTGACAGTGCGAGAGGAGGAAAAGGGTGAAGCCGCGGTCACACCTTCAATAGATTAGATTGGTTTTTATCTTCCTTGGCGGTTGCATGTTCATGTATCCTAGACAATATGGGCATGTGTCCTTTACATCTTGTGCACCTCACACACCTCTTTCTTTTAAGTTTAGTTTGATCTTAGATCTATATCTAGTTAAAGTTTGTCTTAATCGACTAGATTAGCTTTAGATCGAATACTAGCAATCCCCTTACTCCTTGGGTTGACAAGAACCTTGGGTTTACGCTCAAGGGAAGAATGGTCCCATACGGTCTATACGCTTGCGGATCGAAGTTAGCAACGACAATCAACCATCGACAAAGAGGTTTTTATCCTCGGGCCTGCATATCTGCACAACATGTTCCCTTTTGAGAGGTTGATGTCTTATCATAATAAGTATGTTCGCAATCATGCCCGTCCTGAAGGAAGCATCGCAAAGGGTTATGCTACAGAGGAGGTCATTGAGTTTTGTGTTGACTTTATGGATGACATGTGTCCGATTGGACTCCCTGTATCACGCCATGAGGGGAGACTCAGAGGAAAGGGCACAATAGGGAAAAAATCTCGGATGGACATGGATGCAGTGTTATATGATGAAGCACATTACACTGTCTTGCATCAATCATCACATGTGGCTCCATACTTGGAAAAGCACAAGTCGATTCTTCATGCTCCAAATGAAGGGAAGTCTGAAGCCTGGATTACACGACACCACATTGATAACTTCGCATCCTGGTTGTGGAAAAAAGTGAGGGGTGATAAAACTGTTGATGAGATACTGCAATGGTTGGCTAGGAGGTCATCTATTGCGGTAGATACATTCCAAGGATATGAGATAAACAGCTACACATTCTACACGAGAGCCCAAGACAAGAAGAGGATAAATCAAAATAGTGGTGTTCGTATGGATGTAGTAGATGACGAAGGGAACACAGAAACATACTATGGTGTCATTGAAGAGATATGGGAATTGGACTACGGAGCTTTAAAAATCTCTCTTCTCAAGTGCCAGTGGGTCAAAAATACCGGAGGAGGTTTAATGACAGACAAATTTGGATGACAATTGTGGATCTCAACAAGATTGGATAACAAGATGAACCATCCGTCCTAGCCAATGATGTGACTCAAGTTTTATACGTGAAAGACATGTCAAGCAAACCACCGTTAAAGAAGGGTGCCGATAAGTCGATTGTTGACGAGCCGAAGCGTCACATAGTTCTACCAGGAAAATGAAAAATCGTTGGAGTTGAGGATAAGACTGACATTTTAGAAGATTATGACCAATTCGTTGATCTTCCTCCTTTTTCAGTCGAGGTTGACCCAACCATCCTGTTAGCACAAGAGGACGCTCCATATTTACGCCACGATCACAAGCAAGGGACGTTCATGAAGAGGAAGGTTATTACCGTTCCGTTAGATAATAATGATGATGTATAATAAGTTTTATTAACTTATGGAAATGTAACAAAGTACTGTAATATTTAGTTATGACTCAGTAACAAGAACTTGTGTTTTATCGGTGTAAATATTAGTTATTTTAATTTTTTATTCATCATTTAGTATTAAATAAATAATTTAACGTAAAAATATATACAAGAAAGACTAAATCGAGTTAAACATGTTAATAACACGACATTGACTAGTTATATATAATCTTGCATGGCAAAAATGTATTTTTGCTCGATTTTAAAATTCAACAAAAATTCTTGACCAAACTAGCCACATTACTAAGTTTAATTACCAAATTTGACAAGTTTAAGATCCAACTTCACATTCCATAGTATATACCTAGATTAAGCACAATAGAATCTGTTTTTTCATTTCACTCTATCAAATATGATATCTAATAAATTTAACAGAGATTTCCAAAAGATTTGGGAATTAAAAGAAAAAAAAGGAAAAAGCATATTAGTACTGAGCCTACATAGGATCCGCTACTAATGTGCTTTTCGATTTGGCGCGGAACGAAAACCACATTAGTACTGGTGCCAGTTGAGGCCCGGTACTAATGTGACATTAGTACTGGGGCTAGTTGACACCCAGTACTAATGTAGGGTGGCAATATATAAGCAGCGTCCCTCTTCTTCTTCCCCAACACTTAGCCGTCCAACGATCCTCCGCCCCTCCCCATTCAATTCTCTGTCGTGCCGCCGCTGTCCGTTAATCCGTCATCCTCTGCTGCGCCGCCGTCCGTCAATCTGTCCTCCCCGCACCATGCGTGCCCGCCCGTGCCGACGTAGTCGTCCTCCGCGCCCTCCTCTGACGCGGCGCCACACCTCCCCGACTCGACACCGGTGCCGCAGCTCCCCGTCGCACCCTCCTTGCCGAGTCGGCGCCATCCCGATCATCACCGCCACTCCCCGTCGCACCCTCCTTCGCGCTTCGTCGTCCCCGCCTTGTCCCCGGCCGCCTCCTTCGCGCCACGCCGCAATTCGTCGTCCCCAGCGGTGGCACCTCGTCCTCCGCCGCGCCATGCCCCGACCCTTCGTCCCCACGCCCGGCCTCGCCATCCTCCACGTGCCGTCGTCCGTACGCCTCCTCCGCGCCGCACCGCCGCACCTCAACGTCGTCCCCGGCCCCGCCTCGTCGTCGTCGTCCCCGCCTCCGTCCGGTGACTAAAGCTATGCTGACGTCAGCCCCCGTGGCTGACGTCAACATTTATTTTAATTTTTATTTTATTAGTAGATGTGAACTTAATTTAGATTGTAATTTAGATTGATTTAGAAAATTAGATTTGAATTTAGATAATTTAGATTTTAATATATGTTTTGTTTATTGAATGTTTAATTTTATGATTTTAGATATTTAGATGAAATGTGTATTTATTTAGATTTGAATTTAGATATTTAGATGAAATGTATTTATTTAGATTTAAATTTAGATATTTAGATGAAATGTATTTATTTAGATTTGAATTTAGATATTTAGATGAAATATATTTATTTAGATTTTGTCGCTCGCTTGCACGACTCTCGCTCGACACTTAGCTAGGCTCGCTCGACATGCTCGCTCCCACCCGAATCGCTCACTCGCACGATCCCGCCCGACACGCTCGAACCCTGCCCGACACGCTCGAACCCTGCCCGACACGCTCGAACCACGCCCGACACACTCAAAATTCATTTATGTACCCAGAAATTCATTTATATACTTAGAAATTCATTTATATACTCAGAAATTCATTTGTGTGCCCAGAAATTCATGTATGTACCCAGAAATTCATTTATATACCTAGAAATTCATTTATGTACCTAGAAGTTCATTTATGTACCCAGAAATTCATTTATGTACTCAGAAATTTATTTATGTACCCAAAAATTTATGTATGTACCCAGAAATTCATTTATATACCTAGAAATTCATTTATGTACCCAGAAATTCATTTATATACCTAGAAATTCATTTATGTACTCAGAAATTCATTTATATACCTAGAAATTCATTTATATACTCAAAAATTCATTTATGTACCCAGAAATTCATTTATGTACCCAGAAATTCATTTATATACTCAAAAATTCATTTATGTACCCAGAAATTCATGTATGTACCCAGAAATTCATTTATATACCTAGAAATTCATTTATGTACCTAGAAGTTCATTTATGTACCCAGAAATTCATTTATATACCAAGAAATTCATTTATGTACCCAGAAATTCATTTATATACCTACAAATTTATTTATGTACCTAGAAATTCATTTATATACCTAGAAATTCATTTATGTGCTTATAAATTTATGTACAATTGTTTTAGTTACGATTGTTCGATCAGAGAGGGAACAACAAGAGGATGAAATGATGTTAAATATAATTGGTGAAAATGCCCTCGAGCAGCCTCAAAACGAAGATGTACTCAACAGGGAAGCTCACAGCTTCCTCAACATGGCTGGTGATGGGCAAGAACATGTCGAAGAGCAACCAATTGCCTAGGAAAGCAACGATGTGCAACAACAAGAGGTATGATGATTATCGTCAAGATTTGCATCCTGACTTTGCTTCACGAATTCTCATATATTAATAATAGTTTTTCGATTCTCCAGGTTCCTTCATCTTCTAGCAGCAAGAAGCGTCAAGGGAAACGCGGACCGAAGAAGCCACTAGAGGGTCGTTTCATCATAACAACAGCCGATGATGTTGGGAGACCTGTGGCTCCGGAAGATATTGTGACCAAATTGGTGAACCACATCGGATCTATTGTCAGGGATCACATCCCAATAAGCATTACGTATTGGAAAGCTCATGATGCCCCTCCAGCTCTAGAAGGTGAAGATGGGAATGATGAATAGGCACCGATGGTGCGGGAAGATGTGGTCACGGACATAGACAAGGACATGCTTTGGAAACAAGTGTTAGCTCACTTTGCATTCCCGGGCTTGAATGAAGACCAGCTGGCAATTGTGTGTTATTGGGTGATGCAAAAGGGTGCAAATGCCTTTCAATCGTACAAGAAGTGTCTGACCAAAGACTACATCAAGAAAGGGTTTACACCAGATTTCCAGCAGAAGGGATTAGGGAAGTTAAGAGATCACTGGGATGCATTTGTGCGGCACAAGGAATCGACAGACGCCATCAAGATGATTGAAACCAACACCATCAATGCACACAAGAAGAATGAATTTCATACACTCGGGGAGGTTACAAGAAGGCCATTCCCAAATGGGATCGGGAGGAACAAGAACTAGTAGCTAGAGGAATCATACCCGCAACTCTAGATTGGGCCGAGCGGGCAAAGCACTATTATTTTGCACATGGTGGCAAGCTCAATCCGGAAGATGGATCTTTGGTACCGGGCGACTGTGACAACCCCACCCGAGATAATTCTGTACTATCGCCTAAACCACTCCATTTGGTCATTAAGTGATAATAAGGAACCATCACGTTGAGTGTTGACGGGTCAAAGCACGGTAAATCACTTGTAAAACACACAAAGGATCGAAACATATACATTACAACTCACACGAAGGCGAGTCCATAGTACCTTACAATTTAACTTAAAATCTTCCCCGTAGGGTAATTTATTACAAACCATAGTTTTTGACCTGAATGTAAATGGTTTAGAGTTTAAAAGACAACGGAAAATAAACTAAACTATAAAGTGACATCATGGGAGGCCACCCATGACGCCATCACTCGTCATCATCCACCCATTCCAGCTCCCAGCCAGGGGGGATTTCTTCAGGCCACACATTCTCATCTGAAAACAACATATATTGCAAGGCTGAGTATACTAATACTCAACAAGGCTTACCTGTCTAAAATAAAAGACTTATCCTCTAAGCATGCAAGGCTTTTGGCTAGTGCGTTGGTTTTGCCAAAAAGCTACTAAGGAGTGAATCCTTACTTTCAACATTTTAGCTCAAGTTCTAGTGAATTAATCATTAGTAAATAAGCAACTATTGCAGGCATGAGTTGTGCAATACAATTAATCAAACATCAAGTTTATCCATATTCCACAATAAAGGGATCACAATGGCCAGTTGATTAAGCAATCTCGGATAACGGTGAGAGGCCGATGATCGATTGATTAATAACCTTGCATGGTGGACCTAAACACACAGAAAAGTGTACTCACAATGAGTCCACCAACCAGGCGGTTCCCGTCATTCCTCGGATTAGGATCAGATGCCACAGTCTTAGGTACAAGGCTATCTGGTCCGCATCACACTAGCGTCTAGCCTCATGCATGTACCACAGTTTGCAAGACTGGGCCGCAACCCAAGATTAGTAGCCTAAAGTTCCCGCACCGTCTCATTCAGGTACTAGGCTTATCGTACCCATTCCCGACAAGCGTTTAGTACATTCAAACGCTTAACCCATGAAAGCCATTGGACCGGAGCCCAAAATCCCATGCTCTTACCACGTGAGCAATCCAGTTTATCAAGTCTTATGATTCCAACATAAGAACCTATTCTCGCGAGTGACGAACATCAGTCGACTTGTATCGGGACCTTAGTGCATAGCAACTAGCGAATAAGCATACTAGTAAAAGAACATAGGCACGTGAGGATCATGCAACTAGGGTTTCAATTCAACTCCTGAACGTAAATGGACATAGATCATCAATGATAAAATTCAGAAGTTTAAAAAGAAACAGTTAGGACAATGATGAACCGGGGCTTGCCTTCGTCAGCACTAGTAGTCGGGCAACCTTCTGGACTTTGGTCCGGGTCTTGCTCTACGGAAACGTAGTGCACCTCTCCTTCAGCTGCCTCGTCCTTGCCTATCGGCACGAGCGCATAGCTACCGTCGGGGATCTCTACACGGAGATGCACATGCAAGAATTAATTGGTGAAATAAAGTTAATTAAAAACCATAACACATGATAAACAAGGAGTGCACGGTTGGTCACATTCACCTAGATAAACATATATTCAACATACTCTTCCTAAAAAGAAAAAGGTATGCAACAATTTAATAAACCTTCCCTTTGATGCTAATTGTGTGCACATTTATTTAATTACATTTATTTTTCTTCACAAAGAAAACAAGGTTGGTTGAAGATGAATTAAAAAGGGGTTTAACTTAGGGCTAAAGATATATTTGGGATTAAAGAGTTGATTTCTTTATTTCATTTCCATAACACTTACTTCTTTCGAAAATTAATTCTGTCTAAACCAAGAATGATTTCACAGTGAGAATTTCTATACAAGCACACAGTGGAACAACTAAACTACTGCCAAAATTTCACATTAAACTGAGCTATATCCTAAGCATGAAAAATATGACAAGTTACAACTAGCAAAATCACGATCTACTCATACAGGCAAACTACACATGCACTGGAGCTCAAAATTTACACATAGCAACTCTGGAATATACCTAGGCTACATACGAAAAATTAGATCCAGAAACTATTTCTATCAACCTACACAAAAATGACAAATTTTAGCCTAACAAAACATAAATAAACTATACAGAGAAATCTATAACTATTCTACAGCCAAACTTTCTCCTATAGTGCAAACATGTCAAAAACATCATCTAGCCCAAAGATGAACACTATTGTATCAGCCAAATTTGAACTATAAATTTAAATCCATAAACAAGCATAACTCCGAAACATACATTTAGACAATTCCTAAATTCATAATAAATTCGCCAGAGACACATCTAGATATCATAAGACAATAGCCACAAGTTGAGCCACAAAATATACTTACACGAAGCTACACAATTCATTTACATAGATCTAGCATAAAAACAAAATAAATCATAACTACAGATTCCTTTAGTAATTTTGTGCAAAAACTTTGATTTAGCCTATAGCAGTCATGACTAACATCATATCCAAAAATCAGAACTGGAACTGTTGTACATTTCATGTTATGACAAAATAGATTCAAATTGAGTTTGAATTTACTTCAAAAACTACACATGAAAACTATAGACATGCTTTCCAGAAAAGGTAGGCTTCAACACATGGAGACCAACAAAATTAATTTTGCATTTTTCTGATTTTTCCACGATTTTCTAGGATTTTTCTAAGGTGCTGGAAGTATAGGTGAAAAACCTAAGAATCTACTTCTAGGAAAGCCCCTGTAAAGAATCTTTTTCTTACGAACAGGTCCCGAGCTTTACACAGAGAAAGCTACAAAGAATTTCCCTTCACAACCGTGCCCTCCGACGGCGGGGTGAGTTCGCCGGCGGTTAAGGACGGCCGGAGCATGGCAACAAATGACACGAGAGCTCAATTTGGCTTACCACGCGTCGATTGGTGGCGGTGGCTTGGCTGGAGGTGGCTCCGGTGAGCGGCGGCGGCGAGGCACCAGCGGTAGAGCCGCTACGGCTTGAACTCCGGGGAGACGAGGGATGGAGCTAGGCCATAAGCGAGTGTGTATGCTCGAGTGGGTGCTAGAGAAGAGGTTCGTAGTGCTAGACGGATGCGGGAGCGAGCGGAGGGGCGAGTGCGTCGCGGCGGCGGCAATGGCGGAGCACGATGCCGGTGCTTCTGCGCAGGGGGAGGAGAGCGGTTTGTATAGGCGGTTCAACGTGTAGAGGAGGAAGTTTCCCGGGCGTTTGTCAACGAAGAAGGTCGCGGCATGGGGCGGAGTCGGTGGTGATGTGCTGCGGCGGACGGCCAATGGCGGAGCGGCGCACCAGTGTCAGTCGTGTGCGTGCTTGCCGCGTGGCACCAGCCAACGGCCTGCACGTGCGTCACTGCCTCGGCCAACAGTGCCCGCGACGCTCGCCTCGGACCGGCGGTCGCATCAGCGCCTCGGTGTGCGTGTACCCGGCGTACGGCGGCGGGTCGACGTGGCGCGAGGGTGTGTTCCCGGTGCCGCTGCAATTCAGACTAGGCTGGTTTGACCGTGTTTTTCACCAATTTTTGCAACTAAAGTGCTTCGAGGTGTAAAAACCAAAGTTGGAGATCTCATGACCCTCTACAACTTTTACGAAGACTCATGGGTGTTTGATCAACAGATTTTGCATAAATTGCATGGCAACCTGAGGATTTTCTCGGCGCCAGCAGAAAGCTATTTCTGCCATTAACCATGATTTTGACCACTTTCCACTCAAAATTTGAAATGCCTCCAATTATGAAAATTGGGTCCCATGGAAAGATGCACAATGAGGACCAGGTGTGTCCGAGAACAAGTGGAGGGTCGCTCCTTAGTGATGAGTGATTGACAACGTTGTGTGGACTGATGCTTGACTCTGATCTAGGAAGTGACCCAAAATCCTCACTATGTCATTTCCGACAGTTTCCTTCTTCTAGGATCGCGGGACATGTTTGAGGCCAACAATAAGGCTAATGGCTACTTGTTCCGTGCTCTTTGTGCCTCAGAGTTTGATCGAGTGTATGGAGACGATGTGGCCGGAAAGATTTGGCTTAAGCTTAAGAATGCTCATGTTGGCAATGCTCAGGTGTAGGCTCGTTTGTTTGCCACTCACCAGATAGAGTACGAGAACTACACTCATCTCCCCGGTGACTCGATTGATGTGATATTCCAGTGTTTCACCAGTATTGTGAACAACATGAGGGCCAATGTGACAGTGCTCCCATACACGGATCATGATCGAGCTATCAAGCTCTTGCATGCACTTGACCGATCCATGTGGAGTGCCAAGGTTGAGGCCATTGAGGAGTTGAGCGTGTATGATACCTTGACTGTGGATGAGCTATTCTCTAAGCTCCAGTCTTCAGAGGTTGATTGTGGCTTGAGAGCCAAGAGCGAGAGCCCCACTGATCCACATAGTTTGGCTCTTGTCTCAGGATCGAGGACTAACGCTAACTCTGCTGCCATGCAGTTTTCTTTGTCATGCCTTGTGTCCATGCCAGATGAGGACTTTGAGGTGTTGAACGAGGAGGACCTCGCCTGGTTGAGCAAGAGGTTTGGGCGGATGTACGAGAACTGCAAGAATGCAAGGAGAAGCTCGGGGATGTGCCATCGGTGCGCGAAGCACGGGCACTTCATCGCCGAATGCCCTGAAGCCACGGAGATCAACAACGACTACAAGGGCAAGCCCAACCACGACTACAACAAGCACCGCTCCCGGAACGACTACAAGCACAAGCGCAAGGACAAGGACGAGAGAAGGCCAAAGAAGAGCAGCGAGAACAAGAAGAAGACGGCTCGAGTGATGGTTGCCGGAGCGAGCGACATCGACTCCACTTCAAGTGACTCCTCTTCCGGTTTGAGCATCGATGAAGAGCAAGATCGATGCAAGGAGAAGCGGCACACGGGCAAGAACTTCACCGGCCTCAGCTTCATCGCACAAGGTGGTTTCTGCAGCAAGGCGCACTCTAAGAAGGGTGGGAAGCACAGCTCGGATTCAAACTCCGATTCCTAGGAAGAGGTACAACATGATCCCAACTTCTTGCTAGAGGATAATGCTTGGCTGAATGAGTTGCTTGATAACCGTGATGATGTGCTTAGGAAGACCAACAAGGAGAAGTGAGAGTTTCGGTCTTTGCTAGGTGATGCTAAGGACAAGATAGTTGAGCTTGAGTCTTTGCTTGTTGATGCTAGAACTAAGATAGATTGTTTGAAAGCTGCTCCTATTGTTTCTGATGAGGTTGATTGTGGTGATTGCAATGTTTTCCTGGCTGACTTGACTATTCTCAAGGAGACGCATGCCTCCATGGTTGAGGAACTAGAATTGCTTAGGGTTGAGCTTGATGAGATAAAATCTAGACCTGCTTTGTTAGGTGCTTGCACTTCTTGTCCTGTGTTGCACGGCTAGGCTAGATGAATCTAATGATAGGATAGTTTCTCTTGAGGTAGCTTTGAAGGCTCCTATTGCTACATCGTGCTCTACCTATGAAATGCTTGCTTTGAAAAACATGGAACTTGCGCATTATATTGACCGTTTGCAGGATGAGAATGATGAATTAAGAAAATTGATGAGTTGGTTGTCTGGGCATGAGCCTCAGCTGAGTTTGATATTGGCTGAGTTTAAGAGGTTTGATGGTCAGGCGTTGGGGGCTGGGAAGAGTGGTGAGAAGAGTGGTGAGGGAGAAGAGAGAGTTGGAGAGATTCCTATTCCACCACACACCATACCCATGAATAAATATGCACCCAACCCAAACCACCTCAGAAAAAAGCTTGATACAACTCCAGATCCACCGATATTCCCCCACAAGACAGAAAACTACCAGAAATCGGAGAAGTTTGTGAGCACCCAGGGAAATGTGTTTGAGGGGAAGTCAGGAGAGAAAGCTGTTGAGAAGCCCATAGAGAAACCACAGCCTAAGCCATAGCCAGTCTGCTTCCATTATGAGTATTGTGGGAGGGATGGTCATAAGGATGAGTTCTGTTTCAGGAGGAGAAGGGATAAGAGATTTGCTAGGGAGATGGCGAACAAGGACAGGTACCACCCTTCTCATGGTGTGCCTGAGCCTCATAGAGGGCCTCCCTCGAGGAGATGGGTTTGTGCAAGCGGTTCTGACTCGTGGTGGTGGTGGTTTTCCTCAGAGAGATAGGCGTGTTGGGGTAGGGCGTGGTGAGTTTGCGGGACGTGCTCCTACTCGTGACCGTTACGAGTTTGGGAGGCACGATCACAGTTTTGGTTCTCAGAGGGACTACGGGCCATGTTTTCCCCCTTGTGGTGTGCGTTCCCCTCCAGTGAGACATGACAGGTTCTTCGGTGGTAGGCGTGAGAGGGCTCCGCCTAGAGGCTTTGATAGGATGGATTTTGCTAACCCTTCTTTTGAGCAAATGGCTCGATACTGGTTTAACTCTTTTTTTACTAACCCCAGTGTTGAGTCGCTTGCTCATTCTCGTCCTCGTTTTTGATTTGCAGGTGGGAGGCTTGGAGGACTTTTGGTTGATCAACTCCGGTTGTTCGCGCCACATGACCGGAGATCGTGGGTGGTTCTCCAGCCTCACCCTAGTGAGTACTAAGGAGTACATCACTTTCAGGGACAATGGGAGAGGACGAGTGCTAGCTGAACGTATGGTGAAGGTGAGTAGCAAGGTGACCTTGAAGAGTGTGGCTTTGGTCAAGTCACTAGGTTTTAACCTGTTGTTAGTATCCCAGTTACTTGATGAGGGTTTTGAGGTTCGTTTTAAGTTGGGCGCTTCTCGTGTGCTTGATTCTCGAGGTGATCTTGTCTGTACAATCGTCCCCGAGGGTTAAATCTTTCTTGCCGACTTTTCCTAGTCTGTTGGTCCTCCTCGATGCTTTATTGCTGGTGTTTCGGTTGAGCTTTGGAAGTGGCATAGGAGGCTAGGACACTTGAGCTTTGAGTTGCTCTCCCGCTTGAGTGGCCTAGACCTTGTCTGAGGATTGCCTAAGTTGAAATTCGAGAAGGATTTGGTTTGTGCTCCGTGTCGGCATGGAAAGATGGTTGCTGCTTCTCATGCCCCTCTGACTGTGGTCATGACCGAGCGACCTTGTTCGATTTTTCGAGGCACTCTTGGGTTTTCTTTTTGAAGGATAAGGGCAAGACATTTGGCTTTGTTCGGGACTTGATCTTGAGGTTGAAGAATGATAGACATGGTGATGCCATTCAAGCTATACGTAGTGACAATGGCACGGTGTTTAGGAACTCTCCTTTTGATGCCTTTTGCAGTGATCTTGGTCTCGATCATCAATACTCTTCTCCATACGTCGCTTGCCAGAATGGCGTAGTGGAAAGGAAGAACCGGACCCTTTGTGAGATGGCCAGGACGATGCTTGATGAGCATACGACTCCTAGGTGTTTCTGGGCCGAGGCGGTCAATACCGCTTGCTATGTGTCAAATCGCATTTTCCTTCGTGCTTTTAAGAAGAGGACTTCGTATGAGATGATGCATCAGAGGAAACACAAGGTGAGTCACTTTATAGCTTTCGGTTGTAAGTGCTTTATTCTGAAGAAGGGCAAGTTGGATAAGTTTGTGGCCAGATGTTCAGATGGTATTTTCCTGGATTATGCGATTCACTCTAGAGCATATCGTGTGCTCAATCTTGACACTAACCGAATCATGGAGACTTGCGAGGTAACCTTCAACGAGACACATCCATGTAGCTCTTCTACTTTTGAGTGTGCAGGTGACGAGGAAATTGGTGAGAAGATCTTCGAGGTTGAGAAGGATGGAGATGAAGAAGAAGATGATGGTGGTGATGCTCCCACGGCTGATCGTGTACATGCTACTTTCACTACAACGACGACGATCGAGGATGGTCCATCCCCTACACCCACTACGACTAAGGCTGTTCGAGTGGAGGCTGCTGTTGAGGGGGAGATTGTGTCCAGGCGAGAGGGTCCCCGACGTGTACAGGTGGAGCACCCACCATCTACGATCATAGGTGACCATCATGAACACACTACATGGTCGAGGTCAAGGAACACTTCTCATTTTGCTCACTCTGCATTTGTTACCTTGTTTGAACCCAAAGATATTGGACACGCTTTGTCTGATGCAAACTGGGTGAATTCCATGCATGAGGAGTTGCAGAACTTTGAGAGAAACAGAGTTTGGGTGTTAGTTGATCCACCACCAAATTGTCGTCCTATAGGTACCAAGTGGGTGTGGAAGAACAAGGAAGGTGAGAATGGAATGGTTGTGAGAAACAAGTCGAGGTTGGTGGCTCAGGGGTTCAACAAGAAAGAGGGCATAGATTATGAGGAGACTTTTGCTCCTATGGCCCGTCTGAAGGCAATTAGGATCCTTCTAGCCTTTGCCATGGCTAAAGGGTTAAAGTTGTTTCAGATGGATGCGAAGAGTGCATTCTTGAATGGGGTGATAGAGGATGAAGTGTATGTGAGGCAACCCCTAGGGTTTGAGAGTGAGAAATACCCACACCGTGTATACAAACTCCAGAGAGCGGTGTATGGGTTGAAACAGGCACCGAGGGCTTGGTATGGTGGGTGAAGGACTAGAATGACGACTAGAGAGGGGGGGAGTGAATGGGAGCGGATAAAAATTCTTCCAAGGAAGAACTCAGCCTATGGTCCCAAACGCAACTCCGGAGTCCTCAACACCTCGCTAGCCAAATCCACACAGCCATTGAAGTGCTGCTGGACCTAGGAACTAGCACACCAGCGAAAACACTTGAGAACGTAGCGGAAAACAACTCGAGCAAAACTCTAGCTACAAACTGGTCAGACCGGATACTCAAACCGGTCAAATTGGTTTTCAAACACTTAGCCTCTCACACAAAGGGTGAAACCGGTCAGACCGGTTTGGCAATCCGGTCAGACCGGTTTTGCCCAGAAATCCCATAAAGATCAACAAGGGCAAAAACCAAGCAAACGAACTCCAAACGCTACCAAACTTGGACTAGAGAACTTCTTAGACAAAGAACAACGTGCCTACCAAAAATCTTCCCAAACGGCCACTGTGACCAAAACCGGTCAGACCGGTTTCCCAAACCGGTCGGACCGGTTTCGCCCAGATAGACGGGAAAAACGCAGCCCACGGAAACCACTTCTACTTCCAACCAATCGATCTCCCGATTCACCCAACGGATTGCAACCAAACTTCGGGGGAAGGTGGATTACCTCTTGGGCAACCTCTATCTCAAAGGATCCATCCCGAAATGCATCCAAAAGGGAGGAATCAAAAGTCAACCGCCAAGAACACCTTTTCCCGAGTTCATCCAAAAACCACCAAATCCAAGGGATTCCGGGGAGTTTGTGGGGCAAAGATCACCAAGCAAAGGTACCCAAGGTACTCATATGTGATCCCCACAAACAAATCCCAAAGGAAACACCCTCAAATCCTCTCCACGAAAATCCAAAGAAAAGGCTCCGAAAATCACCAAAAAAGAGAAACGGGATGAACACGAAGATCACTTGAGGAACCACGCTGAATCTTCTATACATACCAAGAAAGGTTCATACAAGGTCTAGCATCCGCCCGTACATCCATCCCTCTCACAAGATCTCACCATGAAGCTCTCATGCTAGCCTAAGGAGAAATTAGGAAGCTAAAAAGAGAAAATGCTAAGAGCAAATGAAAACCCTAGGGTGCAAGAGATAGCTGCCACAACCCTTCCACTCAGTTTATATATGCGGTCCTCCGGTGGGGATTAATGACTAGAATGCCCTCTAGGTGATACAACCCCTTGAAGGGCATATTTGGAAATTTGATAGCCTTTCCATCAGACGGACGCACAACAATCACACCTCGCGTAGCCTCGACGCCAAGCTTGCGATTCCGACACGTATCCTCTGCTTTGACGACTTCCGGCCGCGCCACGACCAAACCGGTCAGACCGGTCCTGGTGCCTTGGCTGCACCGGAACCACAGGTCGGCTTTCTGGAGCAACCGATGAACCCAGCAATCTTTTGGTGAACCGCTGCAAACCCTGCGAGCTTGGTGCAGCCTTCACGCCGAGCTCCTCGACTTGGCCGCCACGTCTGCTCCGGCTCCATGTTGGCTTTCGGATCAACCAACGAACCCGCTATCCGACTTCGACTTGCTCTTCTCGCACCATGTGACTCGCACTTGATCTCGTCTGGTCACCGGGTCCATCAAACCAAGCCTACTTGTCCCTCTAGTCCTTCGGAGGCCCCGCAAGGCTAAGACCTTTCGTGCTTGTTCTTCACCTGCACCAACGCACATCAAGCCGCAGCCTACATCCACAAGATAGAGCACAGCGTCAGTCCACACAACGTTGTCAATCACTCATCACTAGAGAGTGGCCAACCACTAGCCATTGGACACTCTGGTCCTCAATCTCCCCCTTGATGAGTGCATTGACAACACACCACATAATCATAATCATAAAGAAAAGTAAAAACGAAAGACAAACAAAAACCTCCAAACAAGTGATCCACAAACCAAACAACACAAACCCTGATCACTTGCACTCCAAGTCTCGGTCCACTAAGGCAAGGGAAACGGCTCAACACAACCGAGACAAACACCACCGAAACTCTCAAAGAGCAAAGCAAAGCTCACACTGAGCAAACCACCAAATCAAGAAATCAGACGACACAAGGAGCTCCCTCTGAACACATGCAGCTCCCTCTGAGCAAATGCAACTCCCCCTGAACCAATGCGTGCAAACTTACCGAACAGTAGCAACCAAACCGGTCAGACCGGATTCCTAAACCGGTCAAACCAGTTTCTGACACCAACTTCCAAACCGGTCTCCAAACCGGTCCGACTGGTTTCCAGACCGGTTTCCTTGTCAGAAAAAAATGATCCAATGAAGCCCGAAAATGCATGAAAACCTTCTAAATGCTTCCAGAAAACTTTTCTATGCCCAAACTTCTCCCCCTTGTTGACAATGCATGAATCAAGGCATTTCTACGAAAATTTCAACTAAAGGCTTCCCAAATGGACATAGAGCCATAAAATGTGCTAGGAGCAAGCAAATGGACTACTTAGAGTTGACAAAGGTTCGAAATAGCACAGCAATCAAGAATGTTCAGTTGCATACCCACAAGTTGAAGCTATGGTAAAAAGTAGCATTTTTGTGAAAAATTTCCCTCTCATGTGCAAAGACCTAAACATGAGCAAAACATGCCAGAGTGAATCTAAATCACACAAACTTCATGCTAGGTCACATATCTTTGACACAAGATCATTACAAACACCCATAAGCATCTCATGTCATGTTAAGTCCACCGAGCCATGTGTCTACTTCTTAAAATGAGACTTCTCATGGTAGACAACATGCAACGGTTTAGCACCCATGTTAAATTCAGATTTAAAACATTTATGACATGGAACAAGTGAGAGCATAACTTCAAGCACAAG
Organism: Cenchrus fungigraminus; assembly: GCA_036936925.1. Lineage (NCBI taxonomy): Eukaryota > Viridiplantae > Streptophyta > Magnoliopsida > Poales > Poaceae > Cenchrus > Cenchrus fungigraminus. Next base: position 29,943,073 of record CM072775.1, read on the forward strand.
CTTTTCATACCAATTTCATTTTTCATATTTAAGCAAAAAATGGTACATGAAGTGTCTTTGTGGCAAAAAGAAGCTTATTGTTGACATTTCTAAATGCAACTACCAACGAACGGGTTTGGAACCCATCTTGGTAACAGCGCCAGAAATGCTGGCTGGTAATTCTTAACGTTACAGGAGTCCGCAAGCGCATGGAAGTACCATTGTAGCATTTCCCCAAAGGAGTATTCCAAAGGGTATCGAATCCAATGAAGGCTTTGGTGGATTAGCAAACTCAACACTATTGCAATGAGTATAGATCACAGACGGAAATAAATCAGACACTCAAATGCAGGGGTAAGAAATGATAATGGGGTAGTGTGATCACATACACACTCACTCTCTCTCTAAGGAGTCCTAGGCATAGGAGGCAACATACGAGTTAGTTCTAGGTTCTTATGTACTATACACATAAATCTGGTAAGAAGGAGTTAGATACACTAGCGTTGAAGAACATTGACTTAAGCACCCAGGTACCACGGGGAGCTAATCTCCCGCGTTGCTTCCGCACAACTCCGGTTGTTAGATTTTAGACTCCTACAGCTTATCCGAACATGGGGGATTTCAGAGGGACCAATGGCTGTCACTATTGCGGCCTACCCGAAGATAAACCGTGGGATAAACTCATAAGTAAGGTAGCTACGCAACCCAAGCACCATGCTTACGTTGTTAGCCAGACTTGACCGGCCTGGGCTATTGTGACCCAGGTCAAGCCACCAGATAAACTAGCCAATTACACCGAGTACCGTAGCTTAAGCACAGACTTCATACAACGCCGTCATGTCATCTAACTAGATCAAACCAGGTTAGGTACACAAACGTATTCATGTTTTCCTATGTCTGTTCAACTGGATCAAAGGGTTGTGTTCGCGAAGAACACGAGCCTCTAACCTATGAACAAACACCGGAAACATGTGAAAGCCACCCGTCAAGTGGATCAAAAGGCCTTCTTCATCAAGAACAGGAGCCTCTAAATGATGAACAGGTGAAGAACACATGAACAAATCACCCATGTATACTAACATGACTTTATATGAAATAGCTGAATAACTGAAGTAGATCAAAGTCATACAAATGAAATAAGATACAAGAGGACTCATACATAGATCCCAAAGTAGACTTGGAACCTGAAGTAGAACTACTCTAGCCTACCTCCTAGCCTTGAAACTAAAAGTGAGAGAGGTGTTGCAAGTGTGGATGTCTAAGAATGAGCCCCCTCCGCTTCTATTTATAGGCCAGAGCACCGGCGAGGAGAGGATGCAAACACCCCGGGAATGGCCTCTAGGACCAATAGTGAAGCACCACGTGGAGGGCTAGGGTGAGCCGAGCCAAGGTCGGTTCGGCCGACCTGTGGGGTCGGCCGACACCCTGGTGGGCCCTCCTGGCCTGTGCTTTCTCCAGGTGACTGTCCTGTGGGTCCTTAGGTCGGTTCCCGGTGTCCACTTCCTTTTGATGTAGTGGTGGGTCCATGGATCCTTGTGATGTCCATGTGTCACGCTCTGATTCGTCAGAGTGTGCTTCACCTGGATTTCTTGCATGGCATGCATGCATGGAGCCTTTGTTGGCAGCTTTGCATGCATGGCATCCTTGTTGGCAGTCCTCCTAGGATGAGGTGATGTGGCATGGATCATAGGAGGTGAGTTTGCCACTCTTTTCTTGCTTATTTTCCTGCAATCAAATAATTTCCAAGGACAAGTGGAACTACATTATTCTTAACTAAATACGTGTAAGAAATGCCTTATGCTCCTTTATTCATGAGTATATTGACCGGTAAAGTAGGCACTTAACAACCGTCAACAACTCCCCCAAGCTAGCCTCTTGCTCGTCCCGAGCAAGAGATTAAGGACTTAGGTTGGTTGATCAGGAGTTGCTACGATGTTGTATTCCTAATGTATAACAAGATACAACTAGGTACTCTATCAAGGATTGAAGAAGTTGGCATTGATCTTACCTTACATTCGATTGATATGGGGCGTGTAGCTTCACCTGCCTTGGGCGGTTGAAAGATAGAATGGTTGTATAAAGATTGCGAATCACATGTACCTTGATCAGTTATCAATCCAGAGGTTTTGTAGGTTTTTCAAAAGGAAATCAAAGTTCCTCAAATGATACTCTCAGATCGCTCAATGTGTATGATTCCTCACCAAGGCACTGTTTTGCCTTCTTTCACTACCTACTTCTAATAAGCTGATATGTGGAGCTGTAGGTAGGGAAAACATGTGGCATACCTATTTCTCATGTATTGTCGAGTCAAAAACCGGATCCTTGGGAGAACAAGTCATACAACCTGATCAAGATGTGCAAATGTGTGTGTATGGTGGATGGATGATGAACTCCCTTTTTGCATGATTTTACTCTCCTCCTTTTTGAAAATTTTGAGACTTGGGCTATGTCTCTCTATTCTATCTTTCTTTTTTTAATGCATGCCCTTGAGCATTTGTTTTTTTACATAGCCCATAGTCCTTACTGAATATTTTTGGAGGGAGAGTAATCATGGAACAATGCGCAGAGCTTTATTTTGTGGAATGGATGGGGGGTGGATGAAATGATGGTTGCTAACTTCTAGTGTAGTTGTTTCACATATGGTGGTGTGTACGTGATCTTGATCATGGGAGTAATGACAAGTTTACTCGCCGAGGGTCACAACAATTCGACAAGACTCAATGAAGAAATCAAGTAGCATATATGGAGGTTAACAGAAGCTAAGATCTACATATGGCCTTGGATAGGAATTTCTTATCATTGAGGAACTTATCATTTTAACATTTTTCAAAAGAAAACTCCGAATATCAAACATCACTTAGTACTAGCTCATAGCAATGCTATTACACCATATCATACCTCACAACAACTTAGGCAAAGATCATGCTTTTGCTAGCCACAAATTTCAAGCTCAGGTTCGATCATACTAGCCAACAAACTCAAAACATAAATAGGATACTAAGCTGTAAACAAGGCATACAAGAGGATATCCCATACTAAGCTGTAAACTTAGCATATATGGTTCTGAAAACAATAGAAGATACAAGTTACCTCAGAATAGGGGTCCTCCCCCAAGCTAGCTTCAGGCTCACTGCTGTGGAGGGGGATATCCCATCCACGCGTAGTAAGCCCTCTGCTCCTCCAGCTGTCGCTGTTGTCTCTGCTCCATGGTGTGAAGTCTCTCGCCAGTCATACGCTACCAATCTCGAGTAGACTCAGCCTGCTGGTGCATTGTCTCTTCCATGGTACCGACACGGATGTTGAGCTCGCTCATCTGCTGAGTGAGGGTGGCCCCACGAGATGATGAGCGCAACCTGGACGATGAAGACGTGTCATCCCCGTAGGTAGCACCAGCGGGCCTAGTCCAATCGCCACTCCCTGCACTAGCCCAAGCTGAGCAACTCGCACCCTGCTGACACATGGGCTGGTCCCAACCAGGGGTATATCTGGGTGTAACTCCAGACATGTACCCAGCCGAGGCCCATGCGCCAGACAGCGGTGTGATATGCTGAGGCTGTGGCTGAGGTGTCGGCTGTGGTGACGGCTGTGGCGGTAGATGTTGTGGCATTTGTTGTGCTGTCGCTGCCCTCCTCGATGCACTCCTAGTGACCCTGTCTCTAGAAACACTAGAACGACGAGGTTCCTCACGAGGAATGGTCAGTGGCCCTTGGCCGTACAAACGGAAATCTGGGTTAGGTAACCGAATCTGGTTTGCGTGGCCAGGGTAAAAGAAAACCAATGAATCATCCGGGCCCTTCTTGAGAGTATGTCCTTGAATCAAATACGCCTCATCTATCACGACCCGGGGAGAATCAATGTAGGGAATGTCAATCCCTTGTGTAATCCCGAGATCAAAATGATACGTGTGATTAAAGACGTACACTCAATAGAACCCGTCATCTTAAAATTTGTCAACCACTGCCGGATCATAGCTTGCACTGGGGAGATTCTGATCCGTCTGACCGCGGCATATAATATCCTCATCTCGTCCATGCGCACGTGTTGGACGTCATCCCTTGGAAAGAGAGTGACGGTGAGCCACTTGTGCCACAGTCGGATAGTGGGATGTGTGATATCGTTGCACCGAGGTGCTAACTTGCCACGGACAGGCCGACTAGAAAGTTCTTCCCAAAAACTATCTCGAATAAAATCCTTGCAAGCCAGATCGAGAGAAATAACACAACAACGATGAAAACCAAGGGTGCGACTAAGATCTGGCCATGAGACTCGATACGACGTTCCATGGAAACGAAACGTAATACCGGTCTCATCCTCCCGAAGAGTACAGAGAAACTGGATGGTGAGAGGCCTAGAACCGATCTCCCACACCGGAACAAAGTTCTCCCAACCAAGAGCGTGCCAAATGGAATCGAACTCAGAGTCCATACCTGTTTTCTCGAGAAGGGCCGAGTCGAACTCCTTGGTGTTGGCGAAGACTCGATCCTTGATGAGAGCGTAGGCTTGTCTCTCTCGGTCGTCCCTCAAGTCGATGAAGGCGGCATCGGCGTCGTACACTCCTTCGGCTTGTGGCATGGGTAGCTCCTCTTCTTCCTCTTCTTCACGGTCGGTTGACAGTGGGCTCGGTGTAGCTCCGGAGTGGTGAGACGAGCCCTCTTCGTCTCTAGAACGGCGTGAGTGGGTCACCTTCCGGTACGCACCGGCGATCAAACTCATCTTGCACAACAATGGGACAACACGAGCAACTCGGTGATGGGTTAGTGAAATCGAATGAAATCCTTACCGAGCTTGCTCCACCAATATTCAATATTCAGCGACAAATTGGAGAGAGTGCTTGACACTTCAACCTCAAGCAAGAAATCCAAGAAAACCAAAGAGCAAGAGCAAAGAGGGAGAGAGGGTGAAGGAAATGAGTGAATGGGTGAATAAACCCCTTAATCCCCCTTCTATTTATAGGCAACCGAGCCAGGAACCGGGGCAAGGGACAAGAGCAACAGCTAGGAGCCGTTGGAGGTGGCAGGACCCACAGGACCGTTGGCCTGGTCGGCCGACCCATGGGTTCGGCCGAACCCCTGTCGGGCCCGCCTGCCTCCAGCTTTTTGCAACGGCTCTCTAATGGCTATCTGATGTCCTACCCAGATGTCTAGGTCCAAATTCGCCCAAAATTTTGCTCGAATAATTTTTCTAGGATTTTCCAACTCAAAAATTTATTTTCAGAATTTTTATTTGAAAAGGGAAATTTGGCTAGAAAAATCTATCATGCAGATGCAAGCTTGGAAAATTCAAATATGCATTTGGAAAAATCAAATAAAATTTTGGAAAGGGAAATATGAGATAACTACCAATTTTTACCTTTTGGCAAAAAGGACTCATCGTTTTAAATCTGAGAGCGAGACTTTTCTCGGCGATCAATTCCAGTCGTCACCCCATTCCCGAAAAATAGATGGAGATGACTTTTGTATTTCCCGCCACACCTTTCTTATTTTCTTAGGCTTTGTTGGAGTGGTGGGAAGTCGCTGGGGTTGTGGCTCCGCCCATGCCCCTGACTGCTCATTCTTGCCCTGCAGTGTATAACATTTCTCTTCTACTGCCTGAAATGGGAACATCATGTTCTTCTTCCCAATGCGGAACCGGATCGTTCCGGCTCCGACATTGATCCTTGCGTTGGCGTCACTTAGGAACAGTCTCCCAAGAATGAGGGGCATTCCCTCATCATCTTGCATATCAAGGACCACGAAGTCCGCAAAGATGCATGAACCTTGGACGAATACCAAAAAGTTCTCTACTATCCCCTCTGGATATTGGATCGATGCATCAGCAAGTTGGACGGTCGTCGCAGTTGGAGTTAGAGCTAGATATCCCAATTGTTCGAACATGGCCTTGGACATAAGATTAACGCTTGCACCAGGGTCGCAGAGAGCATGCTTAATCTTCTGGTAATATATCTTGCAGGTGATAGCCGGATAACCAGGATCTTTCTTGTGTGTGATTGTTGAAGATTCCCATGAGTCAAGTAATTGTTGTATAGGCTTTCCTGCATAGTCAGTGGCTCGTGCCCGCCCAGATGGCTTACCCCATCTAGTGGACACTACACAAACATTTTCACAGGAACATACGGGTTACCCCGGAATCTTGCTGTCTTCAGCAGAGGGAACCAAAGCAGCTAATTGAGCCAACTGGGTTTCTATCATCTTATTAAAACTCAACTGGTCTTTAAGAGCAGATGAAAGGCTATCAATTTTAACATTAAGGCTCTCAAAAGCCTTATCATAGGCAGCTGTTTTCTTATTAAAGCCATCATTAATCTTAGCTTGCCCAAAGACTAGATCTTTCAAGCAAGGTTGGTTTGGGTTGAAAGAATTACCTTGATTACCTCCTTGATAATAAGGGCGCGATGGATTCCACGTTTGACCTCCTTGTGGATGATAACCATTGTTGTTGCCGTTCATGTACATCACATCCTCCTGAGTAGCAGGGCAGTAATTCCCTGAATGCCCAGTATTACCACAGACTTCGCAAGTCATGCGAGCATTCATAGCTTGAGTAGTGGTGGCCATGGCGGCCTTCTTATTGGTTAGATCATCCATTCTCTTCATCATTAGGTTCATCTTGGCGTGCAACATATTCGCTTCCTTGATGGTACGCGTACCCCTTTGACGTGGCTGGAGTCGATCATCACTCCACCCTTGGTTGGTAACCATCTTCTCAATCAGTGTAGTAGCTTCAGTAATAGTAAGAGAGCAGAAGGCTCCTCCAACTGCATCATCAATATGGCCTCGGGCTGTCGGAGTTAGCCCATTATAGAAACTTTGAAGAACAAGCCAGTTGTCCATCCCATGATGAGGACAAGCTAGGATGTACTCCTGGAGCCTCTCCCAAGCTTCTGGGATAGCCTCACTTGCTGCTTGCTGGAAACTTGAAATTCGCCCCCGAAGGAGATTGGTTTTTCCCAACGGAAAGAACTTCGCGAGGAATGCTGTGGAGCACTTTGCCCAAGTGTTAATTTCTGCACGGTTCACGTAGAACCACTGCTTCGCCTTTCCTAGGAGTGAGAAGGGAAACAGTCGCAGACGAATAGCATCTTTCTCCACTCCTCGTATAGTGAAGGTACTGCACAGTTCTAGGAACTGCTGCAGGTGGGCGCTCGCGTCTTCATTAGGCTTGCCATAGAATGGGCTAGCTTGTACCATCGTGATTAAGCTAGTCTTGATCTCGAAGTTTCCATTCTCGGTGTTGATCTTAGGACCTGTCGGCACCTGGTCAGCAGAGGGAGCGGAGTACTCACGGAGAGTATTCTCGACAACAGCGTTGGCCATGGAAGTTGATGTGGATAGCACAAAGGAAGCTGGATCGACTTCTAAACGTTCACGCAGAGGAGAGCTGAAATGAGTTCGTGCCTTCCTCACGAGTGACTCAGGATCTTCAGTAAAATTCGGCAGTAAGTCGAAACCAGTCATTCACTACCTGTCTTCATCATCAATAGACAAAGAAGACAATCCAAGTTTGCCTGCATTGAGAACTGTTTTATTCTTGTCATGATTATAAACATATGCAAAGTATTGATATGTCATCCTTAAGCCTTCCCCGGTGACGGCACCAGAAATGCTCGTTGACATTTCTTAACGCAACTACCAACGAACGGGTTTGGAACCCATCCTAGTAACAGCGCCAGAAATGCTGGCTAGTAATTCTTAACGTTACAGGAGTCCGCAAGCGCACGGAAGTATCATTATAATATTTCCCCAAAGGAGTATTCCAAAGGGCATCGAATCCAAGGAAGGCTTTGGTGGATTGACAAGCTCAACACTATTGCAATGAGTATAGATCATAGACGGAAATAAATTAGACACTCAAATGCAGGGGTAAGAAATGATAAAGGGGTAGTGTGATCACACACACACTCACTCTCTCTCTAAGGAGTCCTAGGCATAGGAGGCAACATACAAGTTAGTTCTAGGTTCTTATGTACTATACACATAAAGCTGGTAAGAATGAGTTAGATACACTAGCGTTGAAGAACATTGACATAAGCACCCAGGTACCACGGGGAGCTAACCTCCCGTGTTGCTTCCGCACAACTCCGGTTGTTAGATTTTAGACTCCTACTGATTATCCGAACATGGGGGATTTTAGAGGGACCAACGTTTGTCAATACTGCGGCCTACCCCAAGACAAACCACGGGATAAACTCATAAGGTAGCTACGCAACCCAAGCACCATGCTTACGTTGTTAGCCGGACTTGACTGGCCCGGGCTACTGTGACCCAGGTGAAGCCACCAGATAAACCAGCCAATTACACCGAGTACCGTAGCTTAAGCACAGACTTCATACAACACAGTCATGTCATCTAACTAGATCAAACCAGGTTAGGTACACAAACGTATTCGTGTTTTCCTATGTCTGTTCAACTGGATCAAAGGGTCGTGTTCGCGAAGAACACGAGCCTCTAACTTATGAACAAACACCGGAAACATGTGAAAGTCACTCGTCAAGTGGATCAAAAGGCCTTGTTCATCAAGAACAGGAACCTCTAAATGATGAACAGGTGAAGAACACATGAACAAATCACCCATGTATACTAACACGACTTTATATGAAATAGCTGAATAACTGAAGTAGATCAAAGTCATACAAATGAAATAAGATACAAGAGGACTCATACTAAGATCCCAAAGTAGACTTGGAACCTGAAGTAGAACTACTCTAGCCTACCTTCTAGCCTTGAAACTAAAAGTGAGAGAGGTGTTGCATGTGTGGATGTCTAAGAATGAGCCCCCTCCGCTTCTATTTATAGGCCAGAGCACCGGCAAGGAGACGATGCAAACACCCCGGGAATGGCCTCTAGGACCAATAGGGAAGCACCACGTGGAGGTCCAGGGTGAGCCGAGCCAAGGTCGGTTCGGCCAACCTGTGGGGTCGGCCGACCCCCTGGTGGGCCCCCCTAGCATGTGCTTTCTCCAGGTGACTAACCTGTGGGTCCTTAGGTCGGTTCCCGGTGTCCACTTCCTTTTGATGCGGTGGTGGGTCCATGGATCCATGTGATGTCCATGTGTCACGCTCTGATTCGTCGAAGTGTGCTTCACTTGGATTGCTTGCATGGCATGCATGCATGGAGCCTTTGTTGGCAGCTTTGCATGCATGGCATCCTTGTTGGCAGTCCTCCTAGGATGAGGTGATGTGGCATGGATCATAGAAGGTGAGTTTGGCACTCTTTTCTTGCTTATTTTCCCGCAATCAAATAATTCCCAAGGACAAGTGGAACTACATTATTCTTAACTAAATACGTGTAAGAAATGCCTTGTGTTCCTTTATTCATGAGTATAATGACGGCTAAAGTAGGCACTTAACAGCCGTCAACACTTATGCTCCCCCACAAGGTAACACATGGGCTAAACATTCATAATGACACATGGGTCTTTGACCCCAAGTGAAAAGCACATGATATCCATCCATGAATTAAGCATGATATAAACCACCAAAGCGCACTAAGATCATGCAAAGCCTTAAACTTACAAGAGAGAGCCTATCTAGCATTTTTGTCAAAACTAAGCTTTCTCATCATGAATATACAACCAAACTATCAAGAGCATAGCTTATCATCCCAAATATCAATCAAGCATATCCACAAGCTCAAACATAGAATATCATAGGGATCCATGTACATAGGAGAAGCCATTCCTAGCCAATGCATATGATACAAATGCAATGCAAAACATATCTTACAAAGATGCAAAACTATACATCAAGATACAAAGATGGCTACTCTATGAAATTAAACATGCATGATATACATCAAAGTAAACATGTATGATACATATGCTACAAAGTGAGCTCCCAAAGATCAACTAAAAAAGGACAACACACACAAAGCTCTCCCCATAAACGAGCAAAGGTAGCTTGGTCAAGTGGTTTTGTGAATATGTCGGCTTTTTTTGTCTTGGGTAGGTAAATGGCTGAACACTATGGTTCCCTTCTCAATATTATCCCTCAGAAAGTGGTACCTCACTTCGATGTGTTTTGTTCTGGAATGGAGCACTGGATTTTTGGCAATGCTTATGGCACTGGTGCTATCACAAAGAAGTGGGATCTGAGTGCACTCCTCACCAAAGTCTCTCATGGTATAGGAAATCCAAAGCAGCTGGGAACAACAACTAGCAGCTGCAACATACTTGGCTTCAGTGGTAGACTGAGCTACACTCGACTGTTTACGGGAAGACCAAGAGACCAAAGAAGAACCAAGAAACTGACAAGAACCAGAGGTAGACTTGCGCTCCACACGACACCCAGCAAAGTCAGCATCGGAGAAACTGTGAAGTGTGAGTGTCAAAGAGGCAGAATACCAAAGACCAAACTCAGGAGCATACTGCAAATACCTGAAAATCCTCTTGATGGCCTGCCGATGTGAAGTCCTCGGAGAAGCCTGAAACACGTTTCTCTTCCTCTTGTCACCCTTCCCCTCAAACACGTTTCCCTTCCTCTTTCTTCTCACCCTTCCCCTCAAACACGTTTCCCTTGTCGCTCACAAACTTGATGGGTTTTTGATAGTTTTCTGTTTTGTGGGGGAAAATGGGTGGATCGGGAGTGGTGTCAAGCTTGTTTCTCAAGTGGTTAGTCTTGGGAGTGAATTTGTTCGTGGGGGTAGTTTGTGGTGGAATAGGAATCTTTCCAACTTTCTCTCCCTTCTCACCACTGCTCTCACCAACCTTGTCAGAGCCCAACGCCTGACCATCACACCTCTTAAACTCAGCCATCATTAAGCTCAATTGTGGCTCATGCCCAGACAAACAACTCATTAGCTTTCTCAGCTCATCATTCTCATCCTGCAAGCGATCAACATAGTGCGCAAGTTCCATATTTTTCAAAGCATGCATTTCACATGTAGAACAAGAGGTAGGGATAGGAGCTTTTAACTCAGCCTCTAAGGAAACAATTCTAGCATGTGATTTACACACACCAACCAAACTTGATCTAGCTTTCAACTCAATCAATTCAACCCTAGCCACATCTAGTTCCTCAATAGTGAGGGCATGCTTCTCCTTCAGAGTAGTCAAGTTAGACAAGAAAACTGAACAATCATTGCAATCGTCTTCATCGGTAACAAGAGGAGCAGATTTCAAAGCATCCATAGCAAGCATGTCATCCAAATGCCTAACCTCTAACTCAACTACTTTCTCCCTAGCTTCCTCAAGCGAGGCCCTAAGCTCTTTTCTCATTTTCTTAGCATCCCTAAGCACACTATCCCTATTATCAAGCAATTCATTCAGAGTGGCATTTTCTTCAAGCAAGGAATCAATGGTAGGTGGTGATACCTCATCCTCAGAGTCGGAGTCGGAGTTCGAGCCCTCTTTGCCACTCTTCTTGCTCCCTGAACTGTGTGCCATGCCGCAGAATCCACTCATCACCATGAAGCTCAACCCGGTGAAGTTCTTGCTTGAATGCTTCTTGTTCTTGTGTCTTCCACGGTCTTCATCTTCACTACTCGAGCTTGACATGGTGTAGCAGGAGGAAGAGGTGTCCACGTCGCTCGCACCGACAACCATTGCTCTCGACTTCTTCTTGTGGTAGCCGCCCTTCTTCTTGCCCTTGTACTCGTCCCGACTCTTGTACTTGGAGTTGTGGTTCCGGGATCGATATTTGTGCTCGGCCTGCTTGTACTCGTTCCTCGGGCGATGCTTGTACTCTTGCTTGTACTCGGGTTTCTTGTGCTCGATCTTGTTCTCGTCTACTTCTGGGCACTCGGCGAAGAAGTGTCCATGCTTCCCACACTTGTAGCATGTCCTCGAGTTCCTCCTGAAGTTCTTCTTGTTCTCGTTCAGGCGCCCGAACCGCTTGGTCAGCAAAGCAAGATCATCATCATCCAAAGCCTCGAACTCTTCATCTGGCAAAGACACAAGTGCAGACAGAGAGAACATCCTAGAGGATTGATTAGAGTTTATTCTCGGTCCAGTCACAAGCGCAAGACTATCATCAGCAGGACCCTTGCCCTTCTTGGCTCTCATGTCTCGGTCCACCTCGGACGACTTGAGCTTAGAGTCCTGAATAGCCTCAACCTTCGCTCACCATACATCAAGATCCAACGCATGTAAGAGCTTGATAGCTCTATCATGATCATCATATGGAAGCTCGGTGATGTTGGCTCTCATATTGTTCACAATCAGCATGAAGCGCTCGAACATGGCATCCACAGACTCTCCGGGGAGGTGAGTGAAGTTCTCGGACTCTCTCCGGTAGGTCATAAAGCAACGCGCCTTCACCTGAATATTTCCTCCATGGGCATTTCTCAGCTGTGTCCATATCCGATTTGCCAACTTCTCTCCATACACCCTACTGAACAAGGATGCACAAAGATCACGATAGAGATAGTCCACTGCCTTGTTGTTGGCTTCGAACATATCCCTACTCCCGGGCAACAAGAACGTCTCCGGTATGACATAGTTCTCGTCAACCGTGACATCCCAAATCAGCTGAGCCTTTCCACGCATGAACGCGCCCATCCGAGATTCCCACACCTGGTAGTTCTTCCCATCGAAGTGGGGAGGACCCGAACCCTTCCCATAGTACGCCATCTTTGGATCTCAACTGGTCAATGTATCAATGATCCGTATCCGGCTCTGATACCAATTTAAGGAGCAGAATGGCAACCAGAGAGAGGGGGAGTGAATGGGAGCCGATAAAAAATTCTTCCAAGGAAGAACTCGGCCTGTGGTCCCAAACGCAACTCCGGAGTCCTCAACACCTCGCTAGCCAAATCCACACATCCACTGAAGTGCTGCTGGACCTAGGAACTAGCACACCACCGAAAACACTTGAGAACGCAGCGGAAACTCCAGCTACAAACCGGTCAGACTGGATACTCAAACCGGTCAAACTGGTTTTCCAACACTTAGCCTCTCACACACAGGGTGAAACCGGTCAGACCGGTTTGGCAATTCGGTCAGACCGGTTTTGCAAGAAATCCCCCAAAGATCAACGAGGCCAAAACCAAGCAAACAAACTCCAAATGCGACGAAACTTGGACTAGAGGACTTCTTAGACAGAGAACAACGCACCTACCAGAAATCTTCCCAAACGGCCACTGTGACCAAAACCGGTCAGACCGGTTTCCCAAACCGGTCAGACCGATTTCGCCCAGACAGATGGGAAAACCATAGCCCGCGGAAACCACCTCTACTTCCAACCAATCGATCTCCCGATTCACCCAACGGATTGCAACCAAACTTCGGGGGAAGGTGGATTACCTCTTGGGCAACCTCTATCTCAAAGGATCCATCCCGAAATGCATCCAAATGGGAGGAATCGAAAGTGAACCGCCAAGAACACCTTTTCTCGAGTTTATCCAAAAACCACCAAATCTAAGGGATTTCGAGAAGTTTGTGGGGCAAAGATCACCAAGCAAAGGTACCCAAGGTACTCATACGTGATCCCCACAAACAAATCCCGAAGGAAACACCCTCAAATCCTCTCCACGGAAATCCAAAGAAAAGGCTCCGAAAATCACCAAAAAAGAGAAACAGGATGAACACGAAGAACACTTGAGGAACCACGCTGAATTTTCTATACATACCAAGAAAGGTTCATACAAGGTCTAGCATCCGCCCGTACATCCATCCCTCTCACAAGATCTCACCATGAAGCACTCATGCTAGCCTAAGGAGAAATTAGGAAGCTAAAAAGAGAAAATGCTAAGAGCAAATGAAAACCCTAGGGTGCAAGAGATAGCTGCCACAACCCTTCCACTCGGTTTATATATGAGGTCCTCCGGTGGGGGTTAATGACTAGAATGCTCTCTAGGTGATACAACCCCTCGATGGGCATATTTGGAAATTTGACAGCCTTTCCATCGGACGGACGCCCAGCAATCACACCTCGCGTAGCCTCGACGCCATGCATGCGATTCTGACGTGTGTCCTCCGCTTCGATGACTTCCGGCCGCACCATGACCAAACCCGTTTCCCAAACTGGTCAGACCGGTTCTGGTGCCTTGGCCGCACCGGAACCTCGGGTCGGCTTTCTGGAGAAACCGACGAACCCAGCGATCTTTTGGCGAACTGCTGCAAACCCCGCGAGCTTGGTGCAGCCTTCACGCCGAGCTCCTTGACTTGGCCGCCACGTCCGCTCCGGCTCCATGTTGGCTTTCGGATCAACCAACGAACCCGCCATCCGACTTCGGCTTGCTCTTCTCGCACCATGTGACTCGCACTTGATCTCGTCTGGCCACCGGGTCCATCGAACCAAGCCTACTTGTCCCTCCAGTCCTTCGAAGGACCCGCAAGGCTAAGACCTTTCGCGCTTGTTCTTCACCTGGACCAACGGACATCAAGCCACAGCTTACATCCACAAGATAGAGCACAGCGTCAGTCCACACAACGTTGTCAATCACTCATCACTAGAGAGTGGCCAACCACTAGCCATTGGACACTCTAGTCCTCAGTAGGTGGAGAGGCTTTGTGCTGTGTAAGGGGTTTGTGATGGACACAATTGATAAGACCCTGTTTCTCCTTAAGCATGGAAATGACCTGTTGATTCTTCAGATTTACGTGGATGACATAATCTTTGGTGGCTCTTCTCATGATCTTGTTGCCACATTTGCAGATGACATGAGAAGGGAATTTGAGATGTCTATGATGGGCGAGCTATAATTTTTCCTAGGACTCCAGATCAAGCAGTGCAAGGATGGGATGTTTGTACATCAGGCGAAGTACACCAAGGATATGGTGAAGAAGTTTGGCATGAACGACTCCAAGCCCCTGACTACACCGATGGGTACCACTACGGCTTTGGACGCGGATGAAGAAGGTGAACCCGTGGACTAGAAGGAGTACCGAAGCATGATCGGCTCCCTCCTCTACTTGACGGTGACTAGGCCGGACATACAGTTCAGTGTGTGTCTGTCCGCTCATTTTCAGGCTTCACCGAGGACTTCTCATCGGCAGACCATCAAGAGGATTTTCAGGTACTTGAACTACACTCCTGAGTTTGGTCTTTTGTATTCTGCCTCCTCGACACTCAGACTTCACAGATACTCCGATGCTGATTTTGCTAGGTGTCTACCTCGGGTTGTTGCTAGTTTCTTGGTTCTTCTTTGGTCTCTTGGTCATCTCGCAAGCAATCCAGTGTAACCCAGTCTACTACAGAGGCCGAGTATGTAGCTGCAGGCAGTTGTTATTCCCAGCTCCTATGGATGACCTACACTATGAGCGATTTTCGTGAGGAGTGCTCCCAAGTTCTACTCTTTTGTGATAGCACCAGTGCCATAAGTGTAGCCAAAAACCCAGTCCTTGACTCCGAGACTAAACACATCGAAGTGAGATACCACTTTCTGAGGGACAATGTTGAGAAAGGGAACATTTCTTTGTCCTATGTACCTACCCAAGATCAGCTAGCCGACATATTCACTAAACCACTTGACCAAGTTACCTTCACACGGTTGTGATGTGAACATGGAGTATGTTTTCCTTTTTAGCTGGATCTTGGAGCTTCTCATGTATATATATGTGATATATGTATCATTTGTGGCATTGCATTGCATGCATTTTCCGTGTTGTACAAAACATGGTTGCATAGCCATCTTTGGATCATTTGTGGTAGGATGAGCTTCTCTTATATACTTTGATCACTATGATGTGCTATATGTGAGATATGTGTATGCTTTGGGAACGGTGATGTGAATATTATGCTCTTGATGGTATTGTCATATGTTCATGATGAGATAGTTTCTTTTGTGAAAATGCTAAAAATGCTTCACTCATGAGTAGATACTTTTTCCATGCTCAATTTTTGCTCAAATGCATATATCATGCTTAGTTTAGCCCATCTGTTCACTTGTGGAGGAGCATAAGCCTCTTTTTGCCGCAAAGGCATTTCATGTACCAAGCTTAAAATTGAAAATGATTTTTGTGTATGATTTGTCTTATGCTTGAAAAATGTGCTCATAATCATGTCTTTATGCTTTGATGTACATATCTTGGGCGCTAAACCGTTGCATGATAGCTACCATGAGAAGTCTCATTTTAAGAAGTAGACACATGGCTCAGTGGCTTTGACATGACATTTAGTAGCTTATGGGCGTTTACTATGATCTTGTGATGAGAACTTGTGATCTTGTATGAGTTTTGTGTGATCTAGTTCATTTTTGCTCAAATTAACCATGGATAGGGCTTTGCTCATGAGATGAATTTTGATTGTAAAAATGTGCTTAAAATTGCTTTTAGCCATGTCACATGTATCTATGTCTCTACTTTCTTGGTGGTAATGCGCTAACTACACCATGTCTACTCTGCTTGCTCTATGCCTCATTTGTAGCATTTTGTTGTGCTCTTTGTATATCTCAGAAGCTTGGTAGATTGTATATGCTTGGACATGCATTTGTGCACATTCATGGAAGCTTGATTCATGCATTGTCAACAAGGGGGAGAAATTTGTGAGATTTTGCATGTGGGGAGAAAATTTGAGAAAAGATTGCGTTTGCTCAGGGGGGTTTGCATATGTGCAGGGGGAGCTCCTTTGGTTTGCCTGAGTTCTGTGCTTTGAGGTATGCTCTTTGTGAGCTTTGGTTGTCTCGGTTGTGTTGAGCCGTTGCTCTTGCCATAGGGGCCGAGACTTGGTCTGGCGAGTGATCGTGTTTTTCGCTTGTTCTTTGGCTTTAGATCACTTGTTGGAGGTCGTGTTCGTGGTTGTTTTCTTTTCCTTTTTCTCTATGTTGATTACTATGGGTGTTGTCAATGCACTCATCAAGGGGGAGATTGAGAACCAGGTTTGTCCGAAGACCTGTGGAGGGTCACTCCTTAGTGATGAGTGATTGACAACGTTGTGTGGATTGATGCTTGGCTCAGTGTGCAGGTACAGGTTGCGGCTTGACTCGTTTTGGCACACATGAAGAACAAATGCGAAAGGCCTTAGTCGTGGTGGCCTCCGGGTGATGGAGAGGCAAGTAGGCTTGGTTTGATGGTCTAGATGGCCGATGGGGTCATGTGCGAGCCGTGCAGTGCAAGACTAGCAAGTTGAAGTCATGGACATGGGCTGGTGCAAGGTAGCGGTTCGAGGACGAAGCTTGCACGCGCGGTTTGGTGGTTTGCCCACAAAACCATCGGTGGACGGTTTCATAGTTTGGGCCTCGAAACCAAGTCTGGAGGCCCGATTCGACGGAGACGGTGATCCGGGAGCGTCAGGAATCTTCGATGTCAGGGGCACGTGGTGTGATCGCGGGGCTTGCGTCGAGGCTAAGCAAGTCTGCGGTGGAAGCGTATCCGCTCGATGGAAATATCTGAAGATTTGACCAAAATGCCCCTGAGGGGTGTGTATCTTAAGTTTAAGTTGTAGGGGTAGCGTGGTCATTTGCCTCCTCCGGAGGTCTTCATATATATAGCGGAGAGGTGGATGGCATCTCTCTCTCTGTCTCTTTCTCTGGCTCTATGGTTTCCTCCCCCGGTAGATCGCTTTGGACTGCTTCTTTTCCCAGTATTTCCTTAGGCTAGATTCTTGTATAGACTCTGACCTCTGGATGTATGGAACCATTCGGTGTTGTGATGATTTCCTTCCATCTCTTAGCTCTTTTCATGTCATTTTCGGAGTTATTTTGGGTTGCTTTTGTTCTTCGCTCGATTCGTTGATTTGAGGGTGTTTTTCTCTCGGATTTCTTTGAGGGGATCATGGGTGGATGCCTTGTGCATCTTTGTGTGTGATCTTGACCCCTCAAACGCTGGGAAATCCCTTCGATTTGTGAGTTCTTGGAGGAACCTGAGTTCTTGGAGGTAGTTCATGTGATCCGCGATTCCCGGTGATTTAGTGAGTCAGAGGTTGGGATTTTTGGGGTATAGCTTCACCTAGTGATGCTTCACATCTCCCCCAAATCTTGTCTCAAGAGCTCAAGTGGTTTGAGAAATCCGGTGATGGCTTGGTGGAGTTTGTTGACGCAAAAAACAGAATAACGTTCTTCATGGCAACACGTAATAGATCCCTGGGATGTAATAAGGCGTGCCAGCCGACCTGACCTGTTGATCGGCACAGAAGAGATTGGAAACGTTAAATAGCGGGTGAATCGGCTAGAGAGCCGATGTGTCTTCTGATAAAATTGTATCAGCTAGGCAGCCGATACGGGGAATAGACCGGCCAGATCGGCCGATGTGACGACGTAGGTAAGCTACGTAGGCAACACCAGAAACAGATCTAATCGGCTATGTATGATGATTAAAATATAATAAAATAATAAAAGCTGATAGGATGCTATCTCAAGCTGGATAATTGGTGATAAAAGCTAAAGCAACAAGAATTAAGATAAGACTTGCTAATCTAGCTGATATCGGTAAATTGTGAATAAATCTAGACGAAACCACAGCGATGCGCCCGAAGGTTAAAGCCTAGAAATTACTCGGTAAAGCGGTACTCATAAGCCTGCCAGAGGTCGATTAATGCAGCCCGGCGAACTTGACGGATGGCGCTTGAAGAAACAAGAAAACAAGAAGAAATAAAAAGAATGGCGAAGTCGCCGACTTGTTGAAAAGTAAAGTTTGTATATTGATCGAGTGATGATTTACAATGAACGCACACCCTTTATATTTATAGGGCTGCTCAACCTAGGACCTGGCGTGTAACTCACGCATAGGAAACAATCTCTTAGCTAATCCAACAATAATTTGACTACCTTACTTTATTTCTAAACAGAAGGAAATATTAAGATACACAGACTCTAATTCGAGTCCTTACTAATTGAGCTCTTCTCCGCTGGACTTTTCCTTATGTAACACATGCAAGGGAAAAAAGACACCCACGTATACCTGCCCTTTCTTAATTTAATCACTTCTTGCCTCAACACGTGATCCTTTTCTAATGTTTATCCCTTTCCTTATTATATATATCTTTTATCCATGTGCCGGCCATGCCTATGTCAATTCTCGTCACCACTGGCTGATCCCGTGGCCGATTCTTCTCCTCTTTTTCTCTTTCCTGCCGATTATTCTTTTTTGCCGATCCTCCTTGCTCATGTGTGTATATGCAGCTCCGTATACCATATCAGGTCTTGATCATCACTTGTACGCTAGCTTGTTGTAGGCGATCCTGCTGTTTGAACCAGTGGCCGATTGAACCAATAGTTTTCTACTTAAAACCGGCCACCACAAATTCTTTGATCATCTTGCGCCACTTTCCAACGGTAGATGCTCCTCTATCATGTACCGGTCCTTCTACCACCTTTCGACGCCGGTCTTCACACGTTTCAAAAAACGGTGTCAACACAAGCCTCCCAGTTTCGAAGTATGAAGGATTCATGCTTCGAAATTCTATAAATCTGGTATCTTCAATCTTGTGCCCGACGCAAATTATTCCATGGATTTAATACCTCAACTTTTCCCGGTACTACTTTCTCATAGCTGATATCTCTTCTTAGACTTTCCTTATCTTAATATTTTAGCCAATGCAGAGAATCAAATCAACTTTTCTTCCCCATAGCTCTTCTCATGAATCCTGGTTGAGCCTGGTGCTGTTCTGGCGATCTTTCGGCTATGCCGGCAGTAGTTGAGTAGCAATGGTGGCATTGATAGCAATAACACTATTTTGTAACCTGGTGATTTAAACCAATCTAGAACATATAGATTCCCTGTATTGATTGCCACCCAGGAATCTTTATCTTGACCATATTGGGTTTATAAGCCTAGTTATTCTTAACCCGAATATCATCGGCCATGAGCAAGCCGGTCTACAATCAGCTATTGACTTGAGATTCGCAACTTGTACCCGTCTCAAGAGAAAATCTTCCGTAGATCCCCGGGCTTCAATCAAATTTTAATGTCCGTATACACAACCAACTGCTTCTGAGAATAATATTCCCTTGCCGTTTGCAAACTGATCACCTCCAGATTTTGCTAATCATCATATCAAAGTTGAAGCAGCAACGAACACTTTGCTTGCGTTGAGCCGACCTCTGTATCAGCTTTGGCTTTTATCAAAGTATTCCATCACGGAGCTGATAACTATTGGAGCCCATAAATATGTAGACTATCTCGCAACAATTATTGGCAGCAGGATATATTTTCTTGGTCTGTACTTCTCAACTCCATCACCTTCCCTGCGACCTTGCTTTAACACCGTGTCCATGCCATCTTTGAGAAGGAAGTGAATGTACCGGGTCATCTTCAGTATCTGTAGTTGATGTACAGAAATAGATTGCCCAAGAAAGGACTCCTCTATCGCCAATTATTTACTCAGGAGACGCCAACATTTCCTTGGATGTTACTCATGCTTGTTTCTGGTTGGTAGTCATGTCGGCAGCTTCACAATATTTGTGGCAGTACTCAGACATCTTCACGTACCCTCCTTGCTTGCCTCCTTACCGGAAGATTTCAGACTTCTTCATTTACTATCGCCACTAAATCCTCTTAAATAAGTAGCCATTCAACGGATATGTTTTATTAGTTTTCAGTACTTAGCAGCCGATAAAATAAATCAGCTATCTTTCTCTTGGCCATTCTGATTATCAGCAAATAAGACTGCAACCATTCTAGATTCCACACCTCAAAATAATCCTGAGACAAAGTATATTTGAGCCGATACTAGAAAATATCAGCTATCTTTGTGGCATAATTTTCTGTCATCGACTGACTTCTCGCTCTTTATGTATATATATGTATCAATATGCTATCTTCAACTCATAGCAATTTGTCGCAATGGCGCTACCGGGTGTAGGTGTCGTGCCTTCATCTTGTACGCAGGACTTCATGCTCCTTAGCCGATACACTTATGTGACTTTTATGGCTATACTAAAACAATACGCAGCCAAAAATAATATCGGCTTATAACCGCGACTAATGTTGGCTCATAAATACCTCCACCAGCTTTTGTAGTAAAGTCAGCATCAGCCTGAAAACCAACTCTTCAAAATTGACATTGATCTCCCGGCAATTCTCTGCCATTGTCACACCCGAATTTAAAGGCAAATTCGAATGCTCATATTATATGTGTGCCAGGATCAAAGTTCACACATATAACGACTCAATGAATACCAAAACACAATGCCATAACGTAAAGAGAGTATTAAACTTTATTATAGACCAAAATGTGATGTGAGTATCTGTTCTCCAAAACCTGCAGCTACTGTTTCTGAAATTAGCTACAGGGATGCAAATAATTATCATGTTCAGACTGGTTCTATATCTAATATTGTGAAACCAGAAAATACGGTTTCATGTCAGATGAAGCATGAAAATATTCCAAAGCCGAGGACGGTTTTGTTTCAAGGAAAGGAGGATGATGAGCCCATGACTCCTCATGATAATATTTTGGAGGATTTATTAGCTACAAATATGAAATGTCCATCTTTCTTAAAATTTGGTGCATTTTCTTCTAATGATAAATATATAAAGAAGGCCAAGGAAATATTTTCTCCATCTGGACTTTTATCCATGGTCAAGTTTATGTCAAGAAAATATATTTATGTTGGTTGCATTGAAGTCGACATCACATGAGCTAATAAATGGAGTAAACAAAGAAGTCGGCAGGTTCAAGAAGCTAATCTTTCACGGTACTAGTAGTAACAATATGAGATTTCTCTGAATTTCTTAATCAACCACGCAATAGGATATTTAATTATGCTTGCCAATCAATCCAATTCCTGACAGATAAGTAGTGCTAGTATAAATATTAGCAAATCGATTGATCTGGATGTAGACCTCACTTATGAACTAGCAGCAGACCAATAATTAATTGATTCTCACAAACCAACGGCAATCACTTCAACCAATCTCACGGCAATAATAATGGAGCAGCAATAATTTAATCTCAACTGAAGAAACTAATTTCCGTGAGACCAATTCAACAGCAGAAGTAGCAATGATAGATACAGGATCGGCTTACAACAGATGCAATCCGAACCCTAGATAAATCTTCCACCCGCAGCAGCGACCACGATCAGAAGATGGGGAACTCCAAGGTTCCAAGCGACGCACCCGAATCATTGCAACTCGATCACGTGCTCAACTCAAATCCACACAAGGATTGACTGGGTAGAGGAGAGAACTCTCGTCGTTCTTAGGAGAAACCCTAGACGAAAGAGTCTCTCAAAATAAAAATCCAATCTAATCTAATACATGGCCAGCCCCGCCTAATATGTGCGCACATGCACGCAGTCAGACTCAAGTCCGACTCAACTAACCTGAGCTTGCGCATGTAGGCACATAACATAAATGACGACACATGAAAAGGGAAATAATATAATAATCCGGCAAGATGCTAATCACGTCATTAGCATCTTTGGTTTCCTTGCTAGCTTCTTGAACCTGCCGACTTCTTTGTTTACTCCATTTATTAGCTCATGTGATGTCGACTTCAATGCAACCAACATAAATATATTTTCTTGACATAAACTTGACCGTGGATAAAAGTCCAGATGGAGAAAATATTTCCTTGGCCTTCTTTATATATTTATCATTAGAAGAAAATGCACCAAATTTTAAGAAAGATGGACATTTCATATTTGTAGCTAATAAATCCTCCAAAATATTATCATGAGGAGTCATGGGCTCATCAAAATGTCTCATAAACGATCTAATTATTAACAAGTAGCAACGCAGCGGAAAGGATCAACACCACAGGCAGTTGACTGGTGACACGCCCACCTAGAAATCTTCAAAGTCTTCCGGGAAGTCTTCAAAGCGGCTGTCTGAGCAGCAGTCCGAGTAGTGTAGTTGCAAGAAATAAATCAACAAGCGTGAGCACATGTCGTACTCAACAACGGAATATATCTATAACAACATGCAAGGCTCTTTGGGTGGATGGCTGACATGGTAAAAGCGGTAAGCAATTTTAGTTGGTCAGATTTTATGTAGCCATTGATTACTAACAGTGTAAGTATATACCAACCCAGAGATAATAAATGCAACAAAATCAGGATGCAATGCACAAGATTAATTCATGTTCCATAATTTACCTATGAGAGGGTCCAGGCCGCTCCATGACCGAGAGCACGGCTAATCGATTAGATTTTTATACTCTGCAGAGGTTGTACACTTTACCCACAAGTCGTGTCCCCCATTTATGCCCGGGTTAATTACTCCCTTAAACACTTCTGAGGTGAGTGGCATGGGTTTCACTATGAGGCCTTTACCAAGATTTCCTAGTATGAGCTGCTCGCTAGGTTTCATGACAGCTCAATGCATAACCCTCTCTCAAGACTGCGAAGTTACCACAGAGCAGATCAGCTTGAGGGCCGGGCTATACACCAACTACCGGCACCCCCTAACCCTTATCAGGTAAAGCATACTACATACTAAGGTTTCTAATTAATTAGCCAAGACAGAGCCATTTGTCTTGTGGTTGCACCTGGTTCCTGGGTGGTTCTCCATGTTCCGATTAACAGTGGTAATCTTGATTAATGAGGGTAGAGCATAAAATAAATCAAGTTTCCTTTTGTGTACAATTAAACCATCCTCAACCCGATGTTAGCAACTAAGCATGTACTACCCAACATGAATAAAACCCCAGGTTAACAAGGACATGGTAAACAACACTAGTCATACCTTAAGCATAGGGTCCCATCCATTTAATGCAAGCAATAAAATAAATAGTGTAATTAAAATGCAGTTGTATAGGAAAAAGGGCATGCATCAAGGACTTGCCTTCCACAAACTCAGAGGGCTGCTCAAGATCTTCGAACTCTTCAACTGCAGCGTAATCGAAGTAGCGATCGTCTTCTACGCATCACACCAACCACATACAAACAAATAATAGAAACAAATAAGAAACATGCACCAAACAGTAAGAACAGAGCAAAACAACTGCGTAAAGCTATTCTACTCTTCGATATGATCGTTTGGACATAAAAAACGCTAAAAACGGAGCTAAAACGAGAAAGATACGCTGAAACAAGCTTCAGGGGCTTAACTGCGAAGAAACTAAACCTACAGGGGCCAAACTGTAAGAAACCGAGGACTAAAACCTAATTAACCTTATAAACACAGGGGCTAAGGCATAAAACTCTAGCTCTGGACCTCGGCAACAAAAACCAGGAAACCTAGGGTCTAAACCGTAAAGATCAGGACCCAACCGTAAGGATTTTCAGAGGTGGGAGGACCGGCTTGTAAAACTAGAAAGCCTAGGGGGGTTTTGTAAAACGACGGCGTCCACGCGGGGTTTGACCGGTAAGACTCAGTTTGACTCGGGCCAATCTAATCTAAGCCATTGCGATGCGATCCGACGGCTCAGGAGCTGTACAGGCGCGGGGCGGCGGCGAGCTCGCCGGCGGAAACGGAACCGAAGCTATGGGCCACGATTTGGCACGCGGGAAACACCTAGAGCAAGAGGAGAGCACAGCGAACTCGGCTAGGGGTTCGTTACAGCGGTCCAGACGGCAACGGCGACGCTTGGCTCGGCGAGGCGGACGGCGGGGAAGAACGGCTCCGGCGAGATCGCGCGGGCGAAGCGAGACTCGGCGACGCCAACAAACGGTTCCGACGGCCTCCTTGCGACCTTGCGAAGCTCCGGCGCTACACCACGGCAACCGAACGGCGACAGAAGCGGAGGTCGACGGCGGCAGCACGGCTAGGTGAAGGACCGATTAGGCGAACCAGAGAGGGGGGGAGTGAATGGGAGCCGATAAAAATTCTTCTCGAAGGAGATGAGAACTCCAACAAGACGAACACGGCTTCCAACTCACGTCTCCGACCCAACTACCCAAGTTGGCCAAGACCACGCAGCCACTGGAGTGCTACTGGTCCTAGGAACCAACACTCAACCTTCCGAGCCAAAATTCACCAAACCACACAGCGGAAACTTGCACGGCTTGCTGCCTGTGCTACACCGGTCAGACCGATGGCCTGTGCCGGTCAGACCGGTGACACCGGTCAGACCGGTGGACAGAGCCGGTCAGGCCGTTGGCTACAGCAGCCGCACAGCAAACGTTCCAGGAAGCCTCAGTGACTCCTCTAGGCCCTGGAACAAAAACCACCACGAAACACAACCTGTGAAGAAGAAGAACCCCTCACAAAACCTAGCAAAACAACTCCAAACACGCCAAGAACTGATCAGCAGGACCACGGGACAAAACCACACGGACAAGGCTATTCCCCGACACAAAAACCCACCAAGGGCTAGCACCGGTCAGACCGGTCAATAGCACCGGTCAGACCGGTCATTCCTGGGCAGCTCGGGATGAACAGCGCCCGCGAGTCAACTCCTCCAAATCCAACTCCCGATCTCCCGATTCGCTCCACGGTTTTGCACAAGACTTTGGGGATAGTAGGAACACCTCATGGGTACTCCATAGCCAAGATTTGGTCCACCAAAACTTGTCAAATCAAGAGGAATCGAAGAAATCCCACCAAGAACACCTCTAACCCTAGAGCCACGAAAACCCTAAAATCGAGCCCCTTTGCTCACGGATTTGGAAGGGGAATCAAAGGGAAAAGAACCACGAAGGGTTCATGCATACATCCCCCACCAAATCCCAAAGAGAAAGGCCTCGAAATCGCTACAAGAAAATCGACAAGAAAGGGCTCCGAAAATCACCAAAAAGGAGAAACGGGAAAGACACATCCAAGCCTTGAGGAACCACGCCGAATCATCTATACATACCAAAGAGGTTCATACAAGGTCTAGCTTGCCGCCCGATCATCCTTCCCTCTCACAAGATCTCACCATGAAGCTCTCAATCTAGTCCTACGAAAATCCTAAGAAAATAGGAAGGAAAATAGGAAAACCAAAATGAGCTAGGGTTCCAAGAGATGGCTGCCATCCTCTCACCACTTGGGTTATATGGAGGCAACCAAAAGACGAAAATACCCTTACTAGCTAACTAGGGATACATGCCCCTCGAGGGCGAAATTGGAAGTCTTTGTCTTCGCACCATCGGACGGATGCCCAGCGACCGCAAACTTGCTTAGCATCGACGCAAGCCTTGCGATCCCGACGCGTGTCCTCCGCTTCGAAGATTCCGGACTGCGTCGTCGCACACCGGTCAGACCGGTGCTCCTCACCGGTCAGACCGGTACCCACCGGTCAGACCAGTCAGACCCACCGGTCAGACCGGTCTGGAGCTGCTGCACCTCCGTCTTCGGTTCTTCGGTCTTGGCTTTGTGGATCAACCAAGGAACCCAGTGATTTTCTAGTGAACCACCGGAAACCCCGCGAACTCGGTGTAGCCTCCGCCAATCACCACTCATGACTCGGCTCCCACGTAGTCCCGGCTCGACCTTGGTTTTGAGGCTCAACCAAGAAACCGTCCATGACTTCATCTTGCCGTTCTTGCCACCATGCGGCCCGCACTTGACCCCGCTGGCCACCGGGTCCCTCGAACCAAGCCTACTTGTCTTCTCCACACCTGGAGGCCTCACCGGCAATGACCTTTCACGCTTGTTCTTCACCTGCACCTGCACCAGTCAAGCCGCAACCTGCATCTGCAATACTTAGCCAAGAATCAGTCCACACCACGTTGTCAATCACTCATCACACCAGGAAGCGACCATCCACCGGTCCTCGAACCACACCTGGCTCTCAATCTCCCCCTTGATGAGTGCATTGACAACACACACGTTTTGGTAACCAAGAGAAAAGGAAAAGAAAAGAAACGACTAAAAGGAACTCCAACAAGCGATCGAAAACCAAAGAAAAGGCAAAGAGCAAGATCACTTGAAGAAGACAAGTCTCGGACCCCTTTGGCAAGGGCAACGGCTCGACACATCCGAGACAAAATATGCTCAAGCAAAGAGCACAAACCATCAAACCAAAGCTCGAAAACCACAAAGAGCTCCCCCTGCACACATGCAAGCTCCCCCTGAACCAATGCAACTCCCCCTGGACAAATGCATGTGAACCACTTCACGAAACAGAGCAGCTGCAACAGCTCAGCTCTGACCGGTCAGACCGGTCGACACCACCGGTCAGACCGGTGCGCAACATGTGAACAGGACCAGCACTCTGACCGGTCAGACCGGTGACCTCAACCGGTCAGACCGGTGCACAACAGAGCCCAAAAATGGCTCGAAACCACCTGAAAACCTTCCAAATGCATTCAGTAGGCCAAAACATGCTCAAACTTCTCCCCCTTGTTGACAATGCATGAATCAAGCCAAAAATGCAAAAAATGCAACCTAGAGCTTCTCAAATAGACAAAATTCAACATAGGATGCTACACATGTCCAAACGAGCAAGTTAGATACTCTATAGCTTCGTAATGACATAAACTTCATGATCACCAAGTTTCACA
The DNA here is from genome assembly GCA_036936925.1 of Cenchrus fungigraminus. Taxonomy (NCBI): domain Eukaryota; kingdom Viridiplantae; phylum Streptophyta; class Magnoliopsida; order Poales; family Poaceae; genus Cenchrus; species Cenchrus fungigraminus. The sequence goes on from CM072775.1 coordinate 29,970,237, forward strand.
ACCATTTGGCGAAGCTAAGATAGAATTTAGCAATTTTGCGAAAAATCACCCTCTCATGAGCAAAGTCCTAAACATGAGCAAAACATGTCAAAATGGCAAAGCCACACAAACTTCATGCTAGGACAACCATTCTAAGCATAAGACCATCATAAACACCCACAAGCACCTCATGTCATGTCAAAGCCACCGAGCCATGTGCCTACTTCTATATATGAGACTTCTCATTGGTAGGCATCATGCAACGATTTAGCACCCAAAGCAAATTAAAATTAGCACATATGACATGGGAGCACATTTTTCAAGCAATTTACATTTCATTTTCAGATTTATAATTGGTTCATGAAATGTCTTTGCGACAAAAACGAACTTATGCCCCTCCACAAGATGAAGCATGGGGGCTAAACATTCATGATGGCAAATGAGCCTTTTGCCCCATATGATCAAAATAAGCTATCCAACCACAAATTAAGCATAGCCAAGCCACTAAAACATGTCAAGATCATGTAAAGGCATTTACTCACAAGAGAGCATATATATGAAATTTTTTAAAAACATAGCCATAAACCATGGATATAAACCAAGATTATCAAGAGCTAAGCCAAACTAAGCATAGCTTACCAAATTAGCTCACAAAGACATATATGTCATTCCATGGTGAACAATGTATATAGGAGAAGCCTTTCCTAAACAATGCATATGATACAAAATGCATGCAATCTAAGATACAAAGATGCCTATACATCATGTTACATATGCCATGCCAAATGCAAGAAATGCACAAAGGAAAGCTATACATATGCTACAAAGGAGCTCCCACACGCCAACTCAAGAAAACAAACAAACACCAAGCTCCCTCCGCAAACGAGTGAAATTGCTTGATCTAGGGGTTTGGTGAAAATATCGGCTAGTTGTTCATGTGTGGGTACATGGATCAAAGCTATCTTCCCTTTCTCTACGTTGTCTCTCAGAAAATGATACCTCACTTCTATGTGCTTGGTTTTGGAATGGAGCACTGGGTTCTTTGCAACGCTTATGGCACTGGTGCTATCACATTGAAGTGGGACATGGGTATACTCCTCACCAAAGTCACTCATGGTGTATGTGATCCAAAGGAGCTGAGAGCAACAACTAGCTGCGGCCACATACTCTGCCTCGGTAGTGGATTGAGCAAAACTCGACTGTTTGCGGGAAGACGAAGATACCAAAGAAGAACCCAAGAACTGGCAAGTCCCAGAAGTGGACTTCCTATCCAACCGACACCCGGCAAAGTCCGCGTCTGAAAATCCATGAAGCGCCAAAGAAGAAGACGCAGAGTACCAAAGACCGAAGTCGGGAGTGTGTCGCAAATACCTGAAAATGCGCTTGACTGCTTGCCAATGCGAAGTCCTCGGAGACGCTTGAAAACGAGCGCACAGACACACCGAGAATTGGATGTACGGCCTCATCGCCGTCAAGTAGAGGAGTGACCTGATCATGCTCCGGTACTCCTTCTGGTCCACGTGTTCACCTTCCTCGTCCGCATCAAGAGCTGTAGTCGTACTCATAGGCGTTGCCATAGCCTTGGAGTCCTCCATCTTGAACTTCCTCACAATGTCCTTGGTGTACTTAGCTTGGTGCACAAATGTTCCTTCCTTTGATTGCTTGATTTGTAGCCCAAGGAAGAACTGCAACTCGCCCATCATGCTCATCTCAAATTCCCTGCTCATGTCTTCTGCAAAACTTGCAACAAGAGAGTTAGACGAGCCACCAAAGACAATATCATCCACGTATACCTGCACAATTAGGATATCTCTGCCCTGCCTGAGGAGAAACAAGGTCTGGTCGACCTTCCCCATCTCAAACCCTCTCTCAAACAGGAACCCCCTCAACCTACCATACCAAGCTCTAGGCGCCTGCTTCAACCCATACAGCGCCTTCCTCAACTTGTACACCCGGTGAGGGTACTTCTCACTCTCAAACCCCGGTGGTTGCCTCACAAACACCTCTTCCTCCAACACACCGTTCAGAAAAGCACTCTTCACATCCGTCTGGTACAACTTGAACCCTTTAGCCACGGAAAAGGCTAGAAGGATCCTGATCGCCTCCAAACGAGCTACAGGAGTGAAAGTCTCCTCGTAGTCGATCCCCTCTTTCTGACTGTACCCCTGAGCAACAAGTCTTGACTTGTTCCTCACCACTTCTCCTTTCTCTCCCTCTTTATTTTTCCACACCCATTTTGTCCCAATCGGCTTACACCCTGGGGGAGGGTCAACCAACATCCAAACTTGGTTCCTCTCAAAATTCTCCAACTCCTCATGCACCGAGTTAACCCAATTATGATCAGATAACGCGTGTCCAATGTCTTTGGGCTCAAAAGTGGCAACAAAAGCAGCATGAGCGAAATGAGAATTGTTTCGAACCCTCGACCGTGTAGTACGTTCATTCATGTCGCCGATGATTCTCGAAGCTGGGTGATCCACTTGCACTCGCCGGGGAGGTTCTCGCCTTGATGCTACCTCCCCCTCAACAGCAGCTTCTCCTTGATCTGGGTTTGTCGTTGTAGGTGTGGGAGAGGGTCCATTCTCGATCGTCGTCGAAGTAGTAGGTACATGTTCAGCCGCGGGCATCACACCGCCATCTTCATCATCTCCATGTTCATGCTCCTCCTCCTGAAAGATCTCCTCGCCAAGTTCGTCGTCACCTGCACACTCAAAAACAAGCTGACTACGTGGCTGTGTCTCGTCGAAGGTTACCTCGCAAGTCTCCACGATTTGGTTAGTTTCAAGATTGAGCACACGAAATGCTCTAGAATGAGATGCATAACCAAAGAAAATGCCATCGACAGACCTAGCCTCGAACTTGTCCAACTTCTTCCCTTTCTTCAGAATGAAGCATTTACAATCAAAGACATGGAAGTGACTCACCTTGGGTGTGCGACTGTGCATCAACTCGTAACAGGTTTTCTTCTTGTGAACCCTGAGGTAGATCCTGTTCGACACATGGCACGCGGTATTGACCGCCTCAGCCCAGAACCTTCTCGGAGTCCTATGCTCGTCGAGCATCGTCCGAGCCATCTCGCACAAGGTCCTGTTTTTCCTTTCCACCACGCCATTCTGGGGAGGCGTATACGGACTCGAAAACTGATGTTCAAGACCCAAGTCATGGCAAAAGGTTTCGAAGCGAGAGTTTTTGAATTCCGAGCCATTGTCACTGCGGATCGCTCATATGGCATCTCCGTGCCTCTCGTTTCTTAACCTCAAGACAAGATCTCGAACAAAACCAAACGTCTCCCCCTTCTCCTCAAGAAAGAACACCCACGCATACCGAGAGTAGTCGTCCACCATAACAAGGACATACCACTTCCCACCCGCAGATCGCACACGAGCTGGGCCAACCAGGTCCATATGGAGCAGCTCGCATGGACGCTCAGTCATCACATCGGTGAGAGGCGGGTGAGAAGAGGCTACCATCTTGGCATGCCTACACGGCGCACAAACCAACTCTTTCTCAAACCTCAACCGTGGCAATCCTCGGACCAAATTGAGTTTACTCAAGCGAGACAAAAGGTCAAAACTCAAGTGACCCAACTTCCTATGCCACTTCCACAACTCACTCGAAGAACCAGCCAAAAAGCAACGCTCCACACCAGAAGACTGAGAAAAATCAGCTCGGAACACTTGACCCTCGGGAACGACCATGCAAACAAGATCCCCCCGAGAATCTAAAATCCGAGAACCACCAGGCCGAAACAACACCTCAAAACCCTCATCCAACAACTGGGACACAGAAAGCAAATTGTATTCAAGCGATTGAACAAGAGCAACACACCTGAGAGTGATCTTGTCACTTACCTTAATCTCACCTTCTGACAGCACACGCCCTCGCCCATTGTCCCCAAAGGTGATGTACTTCTTTGTCACCACCGGGACGAGACTTGAGAACCACCCCTTGTCTCCGGTCATATGCCTCGAGCAACCGGAGTCAATCAACCAAATGTTCTTCAAGTCTCCCACCTGAAATTCAAAAGCGAGCACGTGAGTGAACAAACGACTCAGCACTGGGGTTAGTACCAAAAGAGTAAAACCAGTGCCGAGCCATTTGCTCCAAAGTGGGGTTAGCACAAACCAAATCATCACGCCTATCAAAGCTACCACCACGGTGACCACCACGAGGGAACCAACCCTCTCTAGCTGGAGGAGGACGAAAACCACGAAAGGGAAACCGTGGATCATTCCTCCTCTCCATCTCAAAGCTACGACTCCTCCCACCCTCGTATTGAGCACGAGGTGGAGAACGCCTAGCAAACTGACCACCTGCAAACTTTCCAGACCAACCACCAGAACCATGACCTCCAGAACCAAACCGAGCATCCTCACGAGCACGAAACCCAACTCGCTGTCTGCCCAGACCTGCACCGGTCTGACCGGTGTAGCTCGGCCAGCAGCAGCACCTGCAGCCTTCCGGTCTCCCCAAGCCAGAACCGTCCTCACAATTGCCTTTGCCCTGGGCATCTGCATACGAGGCTCAGGTACACCATTAGGGGGGTGGTACCTGTCCTTGTTAGCCCACTCTCTAGCCATTCTCTCCTCACGCTTCCTCTTGAAGCAAAACTCATCCTTGTGACCATCTCTCCCACAATACCCACAATGGAACTTTATGGGCTGTGGCTTAGGCTTAGGCTTGGGTTGGGGCTGCCCACTCGGCTTCTCACCCTTCTTCTCTCCTTCCTCACCTCCCTTTGGGCTCACAAACTTCACCGGTTTCTGAAAATCATTTGTTGGGTGAGGGAATATGGTGGATCTGGAGTAGTGTCAAGTTTGTTTCTGAGATGGTTAGGCTTGGGCTCAAACTTGTTCTTGTGTCTGTTTGGTGGTGGGATAGGAATCTCTCCAACTCTCTCAACTCCCTCACCACAGTTCTCTCCAAGCTTGTCAGCCCCAAGTGCCTGACCATCATAGCGTTTGAAAGCCGCTATCATGATACCAAGCTGAGGCTCCTGACCCGACAACCAGCTCATACATTTTCTCAGCTCATCATTCTCATCCTGCAAGCGATCAACATAATGTGCAAGCTCCAAATTCTTAACCGCATGCAATTCACAAGTAGAGCAAGAAGTGGGAATAGGCTCTTTCAACTTAGCCTCAAGCGAAACAGTGTAAGCATGCAACTCATCAATCTTTCCATGCAAAACAGGGCAAGAAGTGCAAGCACCTAGCAAAGTAGGTCTAGACTTAAGCTCAGCCACTTCAACCCTAAGCATATCTAGTTCATCACAAGTAGAAGCATGCTTATCCTTAAGAGCAGTAAGATCAGCTAGGTACACAGAGCAATCACAGCAATCAATCTCATCAGAAACCACAGGAGAAGCCTTAAGCGAATCAATCTCAAGCTTAGCATCTAGGTTCTGGGTTTCTAGCTCAGCCACACGGTTCCTAGCATCTTCTAGTGAGGCCCTAAGTTCTTTCCTCATCTTCTTGGCCTCTCTAAGCATGTGATCGCGGTTATCAAGCAAGTCAACCAACTCATCATTCTCCTTGCGCAAAGAAGAGAGCTCATCACATACCTCATCCTCGGAGTCAGAATCCGAGTCACTCTGGTGGCTCTTCTTGCTGCTGGAGCTACGGGCCATGCCGCAGAAGCCATCTCCCGCGAAGCAGCTCAACCCACTCAAGTTCCTGGATGACTTCTTGTTCTTGTGCCGATCACCTTCATCTTCACTGCTACTCGAGCTCGAGGAAGAGTAGGCGGAGCTGGAGTCGACGTCGCTCGCTCCGACCATTGCTCGGGCCTTCCTGCCGCGGCCATCCTTCTTCCTCGACCGTCGCTCGTCCTTGTGCTTGTTCTTGTGCTTGTGATCGCGCCTCGATCGGTACTTGCCATCCTTGCTCGATCGGTGCCTGTAGCCGTCCTTGTAACCGTCCTTGTTCTCCGTCTTCTCCGGGCAGTCGGCGACGAAGTGTCCTGGCTTGCCGCACTGAAAGCACGTCCGTGCTGTCCTCCTCGTGTTCACCCGGTTCTCGTGCAGCCTCTCGAACCGCCTGGTCAGCAACGCCAGCTCGTCCTCTCCAAGCACGTCGAACTCCTCATCTGGCAAAGACATCAAAGAAGACAGAGAGTACATCCTGGAGGATGCGTTAGCGTTAGACTTAGCTCCTTTGCCACTAACGAGAGCGAGACTATGAGAATCAGTCGGGCTCTCGATCTTGGCTGTCATACCACGGTCCAACTCAGCCGACTTGAGCTTCGAGAACAGCTCGTTCACCGTCAAGGTGTCATACTTCTCGGACTCAACAATAACCTCATACTTCCCGTCCCATACGGTACGATCCAACGAGTGCAAGAGCTTCACGGCTCTATCATGATCATTGTATGGGAGGACGTCCACATTGGCTCTCATGTTGTTCACAACGACCGTAAATCGCTGGAAAAGGGCATCGACGGACTCGCCGGGGAGATGAGTGAAGTTCTCGTACTCTCTCCGGTAAGTCGCGTACATCCGAGCCTGAACCTGAGCATTCCCAGCATGAGCATCCTTCAACTGCTCCCAAATCCTACAAGCTAAGTCCTCTGTCTGAACCCGATCGAATTCAGGCTGACACAGAGCACGAAACAAGTAGTCGACAGCCTTGTTGTTGGCTTCGAACATATCCCTCGATCCTGGAGCAAGGAAGTTCATCGGATGAACATAAGCTGTGTTCACCGTGACATCCCAAAGGATCTGACCCTTTCCGCGGAGGAACGCTGCCATCCGCCTTTGCCACATCTGGTAGTTCTTCCCATCGAAGTGCGGAGGACCCGAACCCCGTTCCTGGTACGCCATCTTTGGATCTTAGACTGGTAAGAGTCAATAAAGACCCGAACCGGCTCTGATACCAATTGAAGGACCGATTAGGCGAACCAGAGAGGGGGGGAGTGAATGGGAGCCGATAAAAATTCTTCTCGAAGGAGATGAGAACTCCAACAAGACGAACACGGCTTCCAACTCACGTCTCCGACCCAACTACCCAAGTTGGCCAAGACCACGCAGCCACTGGAGTGCTACTGGTCCTAGGAACCAACACTCAACCTTCCGAGCCAAAATTCACCAAACCACACAGCGGAAACTTGCACGGCTTGCTGCCTGTGCTACACCGGTCAGACCGATGGCCTGTGCCGGTCAGACTGGTGACACCGGTCAGACCGGTGGACAGAGCCGGTCAGGCCGGTGGCTACAGCAGCCGCACAACAAACGTTCCAGGAAGCCTCAGTGACTCCTCTAGGCCCTGGAATAAAAACCACCACGAAACACAACCTGTGAAGAAGAAGAACCCCTCACAAAACCTAGCAAAACAACTCCAAACACGCCAAGAACTGATCCGCAGGACCACAGGACAAAACCACACGGACAAGGCTATTCCCCGAGACAAAAACCCACCAAGGGCTAGCACCGGTCAGACCGGTCAATAGCACCGGTCAGACCGGTCGTTTCTGGGCAGCTCGGGATGAACAGCGCCCGCGAGTCAACTCCTCTAAATCCAACTCCCGATCTCCCGATTCGCTCCACGGTTTTGCACAAGACTTTGGGGATAGTAGGAACACCTCATGGGTACTCCATAGCCAAGATTTGGTCCACCAAAACTTGTCAAATCAAGAGGAATCGAAGAAATCCCACCAAGAACACCTCTAACCCTAGAGCCACGAAAACCCTAAAATCGAGCCCCTTTGCTCACGGATTTGGAAGGGGAATCAAAGGGAAAAGAACCACGAAGGGTTCATGCATACATCCCCCACCAAATCCCAAAGAGAAAGGCCTCGAAATCGCTCCAAGAAAATCGCCAAGAAAGGGCTCCGAAAATCACCAAAAAGGAGAAACGGGAAAGACACATCCAAGCCTTGAGGAACCACGCCGAATCATCTATACATACCAAAGAGGTTCACACAAGGTCTAGCTTGCCGCCCGATCATCCTTCCCTCTCACAAGATCTCACCATGAAGCTCTCAAGCTAGTCCTACGAAAATCCTAAGAAAATAGGAAGGAAAATAGGAAAACCAAAATGAGCTAGGGTTCCAAGAGATGGCTGCCATCCTCTCACCACTTGGGTTATATGGAGGCAATCGAAAGACGAAAATACCCTTACTAGCTAACTAGGGATACATGCCCCTCGAGGGCGAAATTGGAAGTCTTTGTCTTCGCACCATCGGACGGATGCCCAGCGACCGCAAACTTGCTTAGCCTCGACGCAAGCCTTGCGATCCCGATGCGTGTCCTCCGCTTCAAAGATTCCGGACTACGTCGTCGCACACCGGTCAGACCGGAGCTCCTCACCGGTCAGACCGGTACCCACCGGTCAGACCGGTCAGACCCACCGGTCAGACCGGTCTGGAGCTGCTGCACCTCCGTCTTCGGTTCTTCGGTCTTGGCTTTGTGGATCAACCAAGGAACCCAGTGATTTTCTGGTGAACCATAGGAAACCCCGCGAACTCGGTGTAGCCTCCGCCAATCACCACTCATGACTTGGCTCCCACGTAGTCCCGGCTCGACCTTGGTTTTGAGGCTCAACCAAGAAACCGTCCATAACTTCATCTTGCCGTTCTTGCCACCATGCGGCCCGCACTTGACCCCGCTGGCCACCGGGTCCCTCGAACCAAGCCTACTTGTCTTCTCCACACCTGGAGGCCTCACCGGCAACGACCTTTCACGCTTGTTCTTCGCCTGCACCTGCACCAGTCAAGTCGCAACCTGCATCTGCAATACTTAGCCAAGAATCAGTCCACACCACGTTGTCAATCACTCATCACACCAGGAAGCGACCATCCACCGGTCCTCGAACCACACCTGGCTCTCACTAGGGTTTGGAGCTATGGCGGCGTGCACTGCGTGCTAGTGTTTAGGGGAAACGGGGCATGAGCGGCGCGGCGGCCGGGGTTATAAAGGGCCAGGAGGACTCCCTTGGCGTGCGGGCAAAGGGAACGCGGCACGCGCAGGCGTAGCTCGGACTCAGGCCTGAGTCCGACGTGGAGATGACGCCGCGGAAGGGATGACGGGCGGGGCCCGCCTGTCGGTGACCGGTGTGGCGGGGTGGCTCGTGGGCCAGAGCTGGGCCGCTTGCTCAGCTGGGCTGCGCGTAGAAGGCGAAAAGGAGAGGGAGGAGGGGAAACGGCAAGTTGGGCCGGGAAGACGAGGGAGGTCCGATGGACTTGGAGCTTCACGGGCCGAGCCAAAACAGGAAAAAGGGGAGGGGAAAGAAAAGAATCCTTTTTGAATTTTTTTGAAACACTTTTCAAACTTCAACCAAACTTTGAATTCAAACACAATTTGAATTCAAACACTCAAAAATAATGCAGCAGCATGTATGCAACACTCAACTCCTATATTCATTTATTTTATTATTAAAAATTATTTAAATGCCTAGAAAAATTAAATAACTCCTTAAAATCCTTAAGCAAAGACATAGTTGCTAACAAAATTTTAAAATTGAGAGAAAATTGTTTATTAATTTATTTTTCCTATTCACATCCTGAAATCGGAAATTTCAGGGTGTGACAAATCTACCCCCTTAAAAGAATCTCGTCCTCGAGATTCGGATGGATTTAGCAGGATAGAGGATACTAGGCGCCAAACTCATGAGTGAAAGATAAGGGATTAAGATAATGAAGGACATACCAAACTGATTGGGTACTCTCTAAGTGGTCCCTGCATTCATGTGATTCAGCTTCCCACACATATAGTTCTGCCTTCCTTTGCTCTGAGGGGTTTGATTCCCACTCCTCATCTATTGACTCTGCACTGGAGTATTCTGAAAACCTCTCTGAGGACAATGGTTGGCAAAGTGACCAACCCCTCCACACTTGAAGCATGAATTGCCAACAGGGGTGTTAGGCACACTAGATATCACTAAGGTTCCTGCAGGGGTGTTCTGACTAGTCTGCTGTGGAGTATGCGGAGTGGATTGCTGTAACTGCTGAATAGGATGGTTGAACGGTTGATTGTTATGGTGTATCTGATTCTGGCCAATATTACCACTCGAGCCTCCAAAGCGGAATGGTGCTCCTTGTTGTGGATCAAAACGTGGACGAGTGGTGTTCCCAGACTATCCATAAGTAGTAACCTTCCTCTTGAGATCTCCCAATTCCCTGCACTTGTGCTCCAAGCCTATAGCCTTATCAATCAGATCCTGTAAAGTAGGAAAAGTGTGGGACATCAGCTGATACTGCAGTGGTCCAGCTAGCCCTTCCAGGAACAGCTCTTGCTTCTTCCTGTCTTCATCAGTGTCATCAGGAGCATAGCATGAAAACTCAATGAATTTGTCCCCGAACTCCGTCACGGACATCCCTTCCTGCTTTAGAGCAAGGAACTCCTTCTTCTTTAGCTTCATGAGACCAGCAGGAATGTGGTGGCTCCTGAAGTTAGTAGTAAACTCCTACCAAGTAATTGCATTTTGATTGGCATGAGCGGCGACAAAAGTATCCCACCGTGCCGAAGCTGATCCCTAAAGTCACCCTGACGCATAGAGGACTTTCTCTCTGTCATCGCATTGAGATATAGTCAGCATCTTCTCAATGGTCTTCAACCAGTCCTCAGCTTCCAGTGGATCTGCTACATGGGAGAACACCGGAGGCTGATGGCTCATGAACACCCTGTGCCTGTTCATAGGAGCTTGCTGCTGAGCATGGGGTGGGTTGTTGCCTTGGGCCTGCAGATTGGCCACTGTATTGGTCAGGTTTTGGAGAAGCTGCGTCAGCATTTGCAGGAACTGCTGAAAAGCCGGATCCATTTGTGGTTGACGAGGTGCACTGCTGGAGCTACTGTTTCAACTTTGGCGGACCACTGGGGTTTGATCGACTCCGGATCCTGACCTGGTTTTCACCATCTGAGTGTTAGGATCATTACTTTAGATGTTTGCATTAAGAGTAAAACTCTGAAAGACAAGGCAGTAAAGACTTTCAATTCTGGACAAATTCTGTTAACTCCAAACAATAGGATGTAACTCTCAGTACGGGAACCCAAAAATTATGAAATTTTAACCAGAGAAGTATAATGAAATGACGGAACTATTCCAACTGGAATCACCTCAATCCAAGGTTTATAGCTTTAGCCATGAAATAAATAAGACATCTGGGTCAGCTGAGTTTACAGATTCTGATAGCTCCAAAGTTTTGTACCTAACTCTCTGTATCCAACTCCTAAATTTCTGAAATTTTTACAGAATATCCTTCTTATAATTGCTGAACTTTTCCAATTGGATTTACTGTATTTGGAGTTCTGTAGCTCGAGATAAAAATAGAACAATACTGCTGACTCAGAAAACTTTGTGAGCAGATTGAGATTTACTAGATTATATTAGGGGTAGAGCATAGAGATTAAGAGATTAGGACAAAAAAGATATGGATTGAGACAGAGATAAACCCAACTAACACTTTACTAACGAACCAATGTCATTGTGGTCAATACTCCACAACACACTGCACTCAAACAAAGATCCAAATCAATCATTATCATAAGAACAAACATTCAAACACACCACTAAGCTAAGCACACTTATACGATCAGTTTGAAACTAACGATTACATAGATATTAAGCTTAGAACTCCTAGATCCTAAGGAAGCTCTTCAGTGCGGGCGTCTGGGGAGTTGTAGCGTGGTCTCTTTGGTGCTGGAGAGTGATGAGCTTCTACTCCTCCGTCTTGGACCACAGGGGGTTCCCTTCCCTCCAGAGTAGCTTCTAGCTGACGCTTCTGTACCTCTATTGCATAGATCCTCTGGTGGGCTGTAACAAGCATATTGTTGGTGTTATCCAACGCGGTGTTGACAGCGGCTAGCAACTCATGGAGATTGTCCACAGTGGGACTGTGGCCATTAGCTAATGCGATGTAGGTCTTGGCTTCACCACTAGCTCCGTAAGGGGTGTACAAACTACGAGTGCGTGCCAACTTAGAACGCTCCCTGTGAGAGAGAACATAGAGTGCTCTCCTAGCAGCTTCCGCAATCCCAGCTTCCATGGTATCTCTGGGAGCAACATCGTCGTGCTCGGATATCTCCATAGGTCCATAGTGCTGAACCCTCTTATAAACGATCACTGTTACCTCCCAGTGTGGCTCAAACCAAGGATGGGTCTACATCTCACACTGGTAGATTGGATCTTCACCATAGCCCAAACGGTACACTGTCCTCCTTAGAATGTCAGCCATTGAAATTCCTCTCCCATTTTTCTTGTACGAGCTCACTATCCAGACTACCTCTTCAGCTGGCTCTCTTTCTGCTTCAGCTTGTTCTTCTTGTTCCTCCACTGGGTCTTGATGGTCACCCTGATCAGCTTCTTGTGCCTGCTCTTCTTCCTCTTCTTCCGTCTCATCATCAGAATGGTAGTGATAGTAGTCATCTTGCGGCCTGTACTGAGGAACTGAGCTCTTTCGGGCAGTCTTCAGGCGTCGAACCATCTGGAGATAAAGAAGGCAGGTGCCAAGTGAGACCAAAATGCAAGGGTGAGAAAGATAGCCCAAAATCAAGGTAGAGAACCACAAGATAGCTAAGGATGAGATGAATGTCAAGGGTGAGTATTATATAATAGTTTAAAGCAAGCATATAGAATGTGTGACTTCTAAAAGATTATAATCCTTAATTCCGACCATTTTCTAACTAGGCTAACGTCCTACAGTCAACACGGCTCTGATACCACTTTGTCACACCCGAATTTAAAGGAAAATTCGGATGCTCATATTATATGTGTGCCAGGATCAAAGTTCACAAATATAACGACTCAGTGGATACCAAAACACAATGCCATAATGTAAAGAGAGTATTAAACTTTATTACAGACCAAAATGTCTCATAAACGATCTAATTATTAACGAGTAGCAACGCAGCGGAAAGGATCAACACCACATGCAGTTGACTAGTGACACGCCCACCTAGAAATCTTCAAAGTCTTCCGGGAAGTCTTCAAAGCGGCCGCCTGAGTAGCAGTCCGAGTAGTGTAGTTGCAAGCAATAAATCAACAAGCGTGAGCGCATGTCGTACTCAACAAGGGAATATATCTATAACAACATGCAAGGCTCTTTGGGTGGATGGCTGACATGGTTAAAGCAGTAAGCAATTTTAGTTGGTCAGATTTTATTTAGCCATTGATTACTAACAGTGTAAGTATATACCAACCCAGAGATAATAAATGCAACAAAATCAGGATGCAATGCACAAGATTAATTCATGTTCCATAATTTACCCATGTGAGGATCCAGGCCGCTCCATGACCGAGAGCATGGCTAATCGATTAGATTTTTACACTCTGCAGAGGTTGTACACTTTACCCACAGGTCGTGTCCCCCATTTATGCCCGGGTTAATTACTCCCTTAAACACTTCCGAGGTGAGTGGCATGGGTTTCACTACGAGGCCTTTACAAAGATTTCCTAGTATGAGCTGCTCGCTAGGTTTCATGACAGCGCAATGCATAACCCTCTCTCAAGACTGCGAAGCTACCACAGAGCAGATCAGCTTGAGGGCTGGGCTATACACCAACTACCGGCACCCCCTAACCCTTATCAGGTAAACCATACTACATACTAAGGTTTCTAATTAATTAGCTAAGACAGAGCCATTTGTCTTGGGGTTGCACCTGGTTCCTGGGTGGTTCTCCATGTTCCGATTAACAGGAGTAATCTTGCTTAATGAGGGTAGAGCATAAAATAAATCAAGTTTACTTTTGTGTACAATTAAACCATCCTCAACCCGATGTTAGCAACTAAGCATGTGCTACCCAACATGAATAAAACCCCGGGTTAACAAGGACATGGTAAAGAACACTAGTCATACCTTAAGCATAGGGTCCCATCAATTTAATGCAAGTAATAAAATAAATAGTGTAATTAAAATGCAGTTGTATAGGAAAAAGGGCATGCATCAAGGACTTGCCTTCCACAAACTCAGAGGGCTACTCAAGATCTTCGAACTCTTCAACTGCAGCGTAATCGAAGTAGCGATCGTCTTCTACGCATCACACCAACCACACACAAACAAATAATAGAAATAAATAAGAAACATGCACCAAACAGTAACAATAGAGCAAAACAACTGCGTAAAGCTATTCTACTCTTCGATACGATTGTTTGGACATAAAGAACACTAAAAACGGAGCTAAAACGAGAAAGATACGCTAAAAACAAGCTTCAGGGGCTTAACTGCGAAGAAACTAAACCTACAGGGCCAAATTGTAAGAAACCGAGGACTAAAACCTAATTAAACTTATAAACACAGGGGCTAAGGCATCAAACTCTAGTTCTGGACCTCGGCTACAAAAACCAGGAAACCTAGGGTCTAAACCGTAAAGATCAGGACCCAACCGTAAGGATTTTCAGAGGTGGGAGGACCGGCTTGTAAAACTAGAAAGCCTAGGGGAGTTTTTGTAAAACGACGGCGTCCACGCGGGGTTTGACCGGTAAGACTCGGTTTGACTCGGGCCGATCTAATCTAAGCTGTTGCGATGCGATCCGACGGCTGAGGAGCTGTGCAGGCGCGGGGCGGCGGCGCTGCGGCGGCGAGCTCGGCGACGGAAACGGAACCGGAGCTATGGGCCACGGTTTGGCACGCGGGAAACACCTAGAGCAAGAGGAGAGCACTGCGAACTCGGCTAGGGGTTCCTTACAGCGGTCCAGACGGCAACGGCGACGCTTGGCTCGGCGAGGCGGACGGCGGGGAAGAACGGCTCCAGCGAGATCGCGCGGGCGGAGCGACACTCGGTGATGCCAAAAAACGGCTCCGACGGCCTCCTTGCGACCTTGCGAAGCTCCGGCGCTACACCACGGCGACCGAACGGCGGCAGAAGCGGAGGTCGACGGCGGCGGCACGGCTAGGGTTTGGAGCTATGGCGGTGCGCACTGCGGGCTAGGGTTTAGGGAAAACGGGGCACGGGCGGCGCGGCGGCGGGGGTTATAAAGGGCCAGGAGGACTCCCTTGGCGTGCGGGCCAAGGGAAGGCGGCACGCGCAGGCGCGGCTCGGACTCAGGCCTGAGTCCGGCGTGGAGACGACGCCGCGGAAGGGATGACGGGCGGGGCCCGCCTGTCGGCGACCGGTGCGACGGGGTGGCTCGCGGGCCGGAGCTGGGCCGCTTGCTTAGCTGGGCTGCGCGCAGAAGGCGAAAAGGAGAGGGAGGAGGGGAAACGGCAAGCTGGGCCGGGAAGACAAGCGAGGTCCGACGGACTCGGAGCTTCACGGGCCGAGCCAAAACAGGAAAAAGGAGAGGGGAAAGAAAAGAAACCTTTTTGAATTTTTTTGAAACACTTTTCAAACTTCAACCAAACTTTGAATTCAAACACAATTTGAATTCAAACACTCAAAAATAATGCACCAGCATGTATGCAACACTCAACTCCTATATTTATTTATTTTATTATTAAAAATTATTTAAATGCCTAGAAAAATTAAATAACTCCTTAAAATCCTTAAGCAAAGGCATAGTTGCTAACAAAATTTTAAAATTGAGAAAAAATTGTTTATTAATTTATTTTTTCTATTCACATCTTGAAATCAGAAATTTCAGGGTGTGACAGCCATCAGATCCATGTAAATTATTTCACCGAGTAATCAACTGACGTATGTAGTCTCCCCTAATATTTTAACAGCCCCTTATCTCTGTTATGATCATTAGGTCAGCTTGATATCTTGATTAAACATCTCGTGGAAATAATCCCTCCAGCCTTTTCCTCATAAGTAATTAATATTTTAAAATCAGTTGTAACCATACTAGCTGATTTATCTGCCACTACTTTGTCTATGTAGGTGGGAGTTCATCTCTTAGCGCGTCGGTCCTGCTGTCATCTTAGTGATATGGTGGATCACTTCATGGACCAATTTATTCTAGCCGATAGTAAAAAATATAGCTATTTGATTGTGCTCAACAATGATAACTGATCAAAGAAGTCAATAGCTGTTGTATCGACCATTTTATTCCCTTTGGTGACTATCAGCAAGTACTCCTCTCGAGCCATCGGCCCCTTGTTGCATGCGAACTATTAAAGTTGATAACTAATGAGCTGACACATGCAAGATTGATTGGCTGATACATCCCCTCGAGTGAATAGCTGATGTGTGAGAATAATTCTCCAATATGATCAGTCTTCCATTAGCATCCTTTGATATTGACGTCCCGCAGCTCTGCTGCCTACTCGTCATCTTCCCCATGCTCATAGTAGCGAGACACGTCGCATAGCTGATTTGATGATGAAAGAAATTTATCGAGGGTCCTCTTGTCTCTTCCGTCACTGTAGTTGCCGTACCTTGAGACTTTGAACAGTGTCGGACAGTTATCGGCTTTGAACGAGGTTTCCATGAAACCATCGTGCGGCTTCACTTGCCAGTAGCCGAGACAAAACTTAGCTGATATGTCACAATCAAGTGATGAGCCCCCGAAAAATGCAGTACTGGACAAGTAACTCTTGCAGTAGATAATTATTGGCGTCGACGTATGGACAGTGTGTCCTCACATCGTCTCCATGCCAAGATCCATATCTCACTGTAGCAGCAGTATGCTGACCTTGTTATGGATCATGCAGCCTTATCGGTGTCTCAAACAAAATCCCGAAAGTCCTGGCAGTGGCAAACCTTAGCGTTTAGTACCTTCGGGTAAATCCATGGTATTGGAGCCGTCTTTTGAACACCTGTTGGTTTTTGTCGTAGTCCATGCCTCAGCGATCAGGGGCGGAGCTCTCGCTATGGCAAGGTATGGCCACTGCCATACCTTGTTTTGCCAGGAGTATCTCATCCTCTACCATAAGTCATCATCCTTCTGTGTTTTTTCCACAAGATTTGAGATTTGAGCCTTGATCTGTCTAGATGCGCCATACCTCAGTTTTCATGTGTCCTCCACTACTGTCAGCGATAGGTGTAGGATTTCACATTCCTTTGTAGCCGTTTTGACTACTGGCCGATTTCTCTGTTCGGCTGTTCTTCTATCGGCTGAAAGAATAACTCCATCGGCTAGCAAAGCTGTTATACACAAATAACTCCTCCAGCCGATGTATGTGCCAAACTTTGGTTGAGCTATCCCAATTAATTTTGACCTTGTGAAAGGGTCTACGAGATTGCGGTGCCTGAACTTGATGGTGATTCCTTCGGTGTGGTCAACAAAAAGCAATCGTGCTCCATTGGCTGACTCTGTTGCTCTTCTTCCGGCCAACCTCTACTTCCATCGGCTAATTCTTCAAATAACACGTGTCCAAAACATTTATCTTTTTTGACTTTCAATCAGGAGGCAACATAATGATAGGATAAGCTTCACATTATATGTGCCCCATTGTCTAGCCGAGTAAGTATGTCGGCTTTAATTTTACACACGTAATCCTCGTCTGCCTGGATCCCACAGAAAATAATCTCGAGGTAGCCGATACTTCAGGACAACATGTGTCTGTTTTTTATTGCCTGGCTCCCATGGAATATAAAATCCAAGCAGCATATACTTTTGGGTAATAATTCTGCTTTCTTGACCATCTGGCTCCCACAGAAATTGTACTCCAAGTAGCCCACACCTTTGACGAATATATCTGCATTCTCGATCACCCGGCTCCCATTGTAAATAAACTCTAGATAGCCGACACTCTGAGGTAATATTTTTGTGCAGCGGGCAATAAATACACCAAGAAACAATATGCCGCTCTATTTTTGTAACCTTATAATCAACGGCCTTTGACTCCTCAATTTCCTTAGAATCTATCATGGTAGCTTTGGTTGTTTCCTTCTGGCCGTTGACTTTCACCATATCTTCTAAACAAGGATTCTTGTCGGCTGTAGCTTTCCAATTAGGATTCCTGGAATTAAAATCCTTGTGAGCTTGCTTTTCTCTGTCCTTGTAGTTAGCTGAGAACTCTTCCATGTGAATCTTTTCAGAGCTATGTTCCTCCTCATGCTTGTATGTATTCTTGAACTCATCAACCAAGACTTGTGCTTCATGAGTTTTTATTTCCTGCACATGTTCTTCAAGATCAACCTTGTGATGTTCAACAGCCAATTGGACTGGTAGCTCTGTTTGTGATGGCAACACAACAAACTGACGAGCTACCGGTGGTGATTCCTGAGGAGTAAATTGTAACTGAATCTTTTTAGCTTTCCATTGACAGCTCTCTTGATCTTGCGTGCTTGCTTTGACCATATCAGTTGCAAATGACTCTTCATCAATTTTCGTCGGTTGTGCAAGCTCCTTTTGAACTGATCGGTCTATCCCTAGTTCTCGTTGTGAAGTCGATTCCTGCGACCAATAAATTTTCTGGTTGTTGTTGTCGAGCCGATAGTTGGGCAAATTGCAGCCCCCCGGCCAAGATTATTGAACTATCGGCTGTTGCAGATGTCGAAACGTTGGTTGTGGAACTGATATCTGTGGCTGGTGACCCACTTGATAGTGCAACTAGACATCTGTCGGCTGTGGAACCAACGTTTGAACCCAATCCGGAACTGTTTGACCATGAATTCCTGATGAATAATAAACCGGCGAGGTTTTGAATGCCGCATTAGCTGATAATTCCGACCATTGATAGTATGGCTCCACGTAGCTTTGTTGCTGAACTGGGTCGTAAGAAAATGTAGTATTAGTCGATGTAATCAGCTGCTGGTGATACGGTCCTAGATAATTTTGCTGTTGAGATGGACTGTGAGGGAACACATCTCCATAGTGTATAAAATTCGCCAATGCTTGAGCGTACGTGATGGACATCTTTGGGCTTTATGATGTACTATTATCTTTGGGTCCCACTGGGCGTGCCAAGATGTGTTGACGCAAAAAACAGAATAAAGTTCTTCACGGCAACACGTAACGGATCCCTAGGATGTAATAAGGTGTGCCAGCCGACCTGACCTGTTGATCGGCACGGAAGAGATTGGAAACGTTAAATAGCGGGTGCTCCTAATAAAATTGTATCAGCTAGGCAGCCGATACGGGGAATAGACCGGCCAGATCGGCCGATGTGACGACGTAGGTAAGCTATGTAGGCAACACCAGAAACAGATGTAATCGGCTATGTATGATGATTAAAATATAATAAAACAATAAAAGCCGACAGGATGCAGTCTCAAGCTGGATAATTGGTGATAAAAGCTAAAGCAACAACAATTAAGATAAGACTTGCTAATCTAGCTGATATCGGTAAATTGTGAATAAATCTAGACGAAACCACAGCGATGCGCCCGGAGGTTAAAGCCTAGAAATTACTCGATTAATCGGTACTCACAAGCCTACCGGAGGTCGATTGGTGTAGCCCGGCGAACTCGAAGGACGGCGCTTGAAGAAACAAGAAAAGAAGAAATAAAAAGGATGGCGAAGTCGCCGACTTGTTGTAAAGTAAAGTTTGTATATTGATCGTGTGATGATTTACAATGAACGCACACCCTTTATATTTATAGTTCTGCTCAACCTAGGACCTGCCGTGTAACTCACGCATAGGAAATAATCTCTTAGCTAATCCAACTATAATTTGACTACTTACTTTATTTCTAAACAGAAAGAAATATTAAGATACACAGACTCTAATTCCCTTCCTTGCAGAGTCCTTACTAATTGAGCTCTTCTCCGCTGGACTTTTCCTTATGTAACACATTGCAAGGGAAAAAAGGATACCCACGTATACCTGCCCTTTCTTAATTTAATCACTTCTTGCCTCAACACGTGATCCTTTTCTAATGCTTATCCCTTTCCTTTTTATATTTATCTTTTATCCATGTGCCGGCCATGCCTATGTCAATTCTCGTCACCCTGGCTGATCCCGTGGCCGATTCTTCTCCTCTTTTTCTCTTTCCTGCCGATTATTCTTTTTTGCCGATCCTCCTTGCTCATGTGTGTGTATGCAGCTCCGTATACCATAGCAGGTCTTGATCATCACTTGTACGCTAGCTTGTTGTAGGCGATCCTGCCGTTTGAACCAGTGGCCGATTGAACCAATAGTTTTCTACTTAAAACCGGCCACCACAAATTCTTTGATCATCTTGCGCCACTTTCCAACGGTAGGTGCTCCTCTACCATGTACCGGTCCTTCTACCACCTTTTGACGCCGGCCTTCACATGTGTCAAAAAACGGTGTCAACAGAGTTGATCTCGCGGGGTCGGGCGTTTTCTGCTCTGTCTGCGCTTGGCGGATGGTCCGCGAGCCCCGTGCGGACAGTCCGCGAGGCCCTGACAGCGCTGCAGTTCGTCGTGTTCTTCGCGTGTTCTTGCGAGCTCAAGTTTCGATCCGTTGAGTTGGTTTGTTTCGGTGACAAGGAGTTTTGTGGACAGTCCTCGAGAGAGGTCCGGACGGTCCGTGACGGTCGGACGGTCCGCAGTGAACCGTCGGACGGTCCGAATTTTTCCAGTGTGCTACTGGAGGTTCGGTCTACTTTTTTGGACGGTCCGCCCTGTGCTTGCGGACGGTCCGCCTGGGGCCCACAGACAGTCCGCCCTGTGCTTGCGGACGGTCCACCTGGTGCCTCGCAGACTTGGCTAAGTGTTTCGATTTTTATCTAGTGCTTCCGCTCTTTGCTTCGTGGCTTGTCTCTAGGACTTGTAGGCTTGTGTGTGCCTAGCCTAGAGCTTCTTTGGTGTGAGCGAGTGAAACAACTGGCAATCGGGGTATAGGCCGAGTTCATCCTTCGGGAAGAATTTTTATCAGCTCCCATTCTCTCCCTGCCTCTCTGGTCGTCTATTCGGTCCTTCACACAACTTTTATATTGGCGGATTTTGGAGTGTTTATGTAAAATTTGGAGAACATGGCACAAGTTCCAGACAGTGTATGGGGTTCAAGGATTTAGTTAGGGGTTTGACTAAGAGTTGATCACTAATACTTGTTGACTTGATTAAGATGATCATTAACACTAATTAGCACTAATTAAAAACACGGGGTGTTACAGCCTACCTCCCTTAAAAGGAATCTCGTCGCAAATAAAGATAGGCGGGAAAAAGTTATGTACGATGTTGAGTTTGAAGAAAACCTGGATATTTGGTGTTTAGAAATTGCTCGGTCTCCCACGTAGCTTCTTCTTCAGTGTGGTGACTCCATTGTATCTTGTACATATTTATTGTTTGTCTCCTAGTTTGTCTTTCTTTCTGACCTAACACTTTCATTGGATATTCCACTAGTGATAGGTCAGGTTCTATCTCTGCATTGGTCTCATTGATTATTTGTGCTTCTGGTATTTGCTCACACTTTTTCAACTGTGAGACATGAAACACGTCGTGTACTGCGGAGAGTCGGTACGGGAGTTTAATACGATAGGCAACCGTATCGAACTTCTCGAAGGGCCAATATAGCATGGAGCTAACTTCCCTTTTACTCTGAATCTTCGTACACCTTTGGTCGGTGACACCTTCAAGTACACATAATCACCTACCTCAAACTCTCTGGGTGCTTTGGCTTTATCATGGTAGCTCTTTTGTCTCATTTGAGCGGCTCTCAAATTTTCTCTAATCACTTCCACCTTCTCTTCAGCTTCCTGCACTAGCTTAGGACCGAATAATATTCTATCACCCGCTTGTGACCAATTCAAGAGGGTGTGACATCTTCGTCCATACAATGCTTCCAAAGGAGCCATTTTCAAACTAGATTGGTAGCTATTGTTATAAGCAAACTCTGCCAAAGCTAAGCATTTGTCCCAAGTTTTGTCAAAGTGAATAACACAAGCTCTCAACATATCCTCCACTATTTGATTTACTCTCTCTGTTTGACCGTCAGTCTGGGGACGATAGCTAGAGCTATGGATGAATTTGGTACAAAAAGATTAATGCTCTTGTGCCCAAAAGCGAGCGACAAATTGGGTGCCCCTGTCGGATAGGATGGTTTTTGGAACACCGTGCAAGCGTACTTTGAGGTCAACATAGATTTCCGCATATTGCTAGGCTATGTAGGTAGTGTGGACAGCGATGAAATGAGCGGTCTTGGTAAAGCCGATCCACTATAACCCAAATGGAATCATGCTTTTTGGGAGTAAGGTGTAAACCTACAATGAACTCTAAGCTTATGTCATCCCACATCAAAGCGGGTATAGACAACGGTTGCATTTGACCTGCGGTCTTCAAGTGACTAGCCTTGATTCTTTGACATGTATCACATCCGG
Organism: Cenchrus fungigraminus; assembly: GCA_036936925.1. NCBI lineage: Eukaryota > Viridiplantae > Streptophyta > Magnoliopsida > Poales > Poaceae > Cenchrus > Cenchrus fungigraminus. The sequence goes on from CM072775.1 coordinate 29,992,258, forward strand.
ACACATACTTGGCTATTTCACCCTTCATGTTTGACCACCAAAAATTTTCCCTCGGATCTCGGTACATCTTGGTACTACCGGGATGAATGGTGAATTTAGAGAGGTGAGCCTCATCTAAAATCTTTCTTTTTTTCTGGATCCTGGGGAGTGACCAATCTCTGATCAAACCACACTACTCCTTTTTCATCTTTCTGAAAACAATTATACTTGGGATCTCCCTCGAATAATTTCTGCTTGATTAACCGGACACCTTCATCATGGAGTTGAGCTAAAGCAATTCTCTTATGGAGAGGGGATTCAGTGGAGATGGCATATAGATTTCTGTTCTTGACCATTTCTAGGTTAAGCTTCTCATCTCTTCACATAAAGTCTCATTATACGGCTCTACCGTCGTGCAGTTGCAATGAACCTTGCGGCTAAACGCATCTGCAACCACACTGGCTTTGCCGGGGTGATGCTGGACTTCCAGATCATAATCTTTTATTAATTCCAACCACCTTCTTTGCCTCATATTCAGATCTGATTGGGTGAAAATATATTTAAGGCTCTTGTGATCGGTGAAAATATTGCAGCAATTTCCCATCAAATAATGCCGCCAAATTTTTAATGCATGAATAACCGCTACTAGCTCAAGATCATGTGTAGGATAATTCTTCTCATGTGGTCGAAATGCCCGTGAGGCATAGGTAATAACCAGGTTTTCTTGCATAAGCACACAACCAAGGCCAGTGCCTGAAGGGGCACAATACACCTCAAACGGCTTTGTCATATCCGGCTGTGCTAGCACGGGGGCTGATGTTAAGTGTTCTCTCAAGGTGTGGAAAGCTTTGTCACAAGCTTCACTCCACACGAACTTGACCCCTTTCTTCAACAGTTCAGTCATGGGTTTAGCTATCCTGGAGAAATCTGGGATAAATCGACGATAATAGCTAGCTAGACCCAGAAAACTACGGATTTGATGCATGGACTTGGGTGGCTTTCAATCCATGACCTCCTGCACTTTGCTAGGATCCACAGAGATGCCATCCTTAGAAATAGTGTGACCCAAAAATTTCACACTATCCAACCAGAATTCACATTTTGAGAACTTAGCATAAAGTTTGTGATCTCTCAAACACTGCAAAACAATCCGAAGATGTTCCGCATGTTCTTCTTCGTTTTTGGAATAGATCAGAATATCATCAATGAAGACCACTACGAACTTGTCCAATTCAGTCATATACACGGAGTTCATAAGGTACATGAAATAGGAAGGTGCATTTGTGAGACCAAAAGGCATCACCAGAAATTCATAAAGACCATATCTGGTTGAGAAGGTTGTTTTCAAAATATCACTTGGTCGAATCTTGATTTGATGATAACCCAATCGAAGATCGATCTTAGAAAAGACTTTGGCACCAGCCAGTGGATCGAAGAGAACATCAATGCAGGGCAAAGGATACTTGTTCTTTATTGTCACCGCATTGAGAGGATGATAGTCAATGCACATCCGCAAACTACCATCTTTCTTCTTCACAAAAAGAGCAAGACAGCCCCAAGGAGAAGAACTTGGGCGGATGTACCCTTTATCAAGTAATTCTTGCAATTGATTTTTCAATTCGGCTAGCTCTTTGGGTGGCATATGGTAAGGTCTTTTAGAGATAGGTGCAGTGCCAGGTTGGAGTTCTATCATGAATTCGATGTCCCGGTCTGGTGGCATTCAGGCAAATCATCATGAAACACATCGAGATAATCACAGTCTATCGGAATGTCATCAAGTGAAGAGGTGATAGCTGCGAAAGCATAAGAATTTCCACTACCATTGGAAGGTAAGTAGAGAGTAGATGTGCCCACAATAGGTGAATTGATTTCTATCATTCTTGTAGCAATGTCCAAGATGACTTTATGGTGTGCCAACCAATTCATGCCTAGGATCACATCAATGTCCTCTTGACTCAAAATAATGAGATTTGTTGGAAAGACTTTGCTACCTAGCTCAAGTGGCACTTTCTAGTATAGGTCTCTAGTAGCAACTCTTCCACCAGGGGTTGTTACCAGGAATGGTTGTTTCGTTTGGCAACTACCCAAACCCAACTTGCTCAGAATTTTCCCATTTATAAAACTATGCGTGGCACCAGAATCAAACAACACTTTAACTGAATAGCCTCGGATAGAAAAGGTAACCGTCAGCACTGGTGCTCCTTCTGGCATGTTCACCATGGAGGTGAAGTTCAGCTTGCCCTGCTTCATGTGCACAGTGGGCTTCTTGCCTTGATTGCCCTACTTGGCTCCTGACCCTTCACCCTGCTGGTAGGTCTTGATCTGCTTAGGCTTGGGGCACTGATTTGCATAATGGCCTAGCTGCCCACAATTGTAGCAGTGACGTTCCTTGACAACACTATTGTTGGCTGGGGGTGCTCTAGGCTTGGAAGGCTGCTGATGTGCCTTACGGTACTGGAAATTCCCAGAAGACTTGTTCTGAAACGGGGTCATCCTCCAGTGTCCAGATGAAGATGACTGGGAATGCCCCTGAGTACCCTTCTTCACAAAGCAAAACTTTTTGCCTGATCCACCAGCAGTGACGAACCCGGCCTGCCTCTTCTTGTCCTTGTGTGCCTTTTTTATGGCATCTTCCTGAGAAATAGCCTTATTCACAAGGTCCTGATAGTTGTTACGCTCATATAGATTAAGCCTCTCATAGAGGTCTCCGTCCAAGCCATCACGGAAACGCTCTTTCTTCTTAGGATCACTATCCACGTGATGCCCACCGTATTGACAAAATGCATTGAATTTATTGGCATACTCATATACGGTGTCAGTGCATTGCTTTAGTGCGAGCAGCTCCTTCATTTTCATGTCCATGAGACCCTTAGGAATGTGGTGTTCTTTGATGGCCCTCTTGAACTCAGCCCAGGTGATCTGCTGCGCAGGCTGAAGCATGGACATGAAATGTTCCCACCACAGCAATGTGGCACCACGAAGCTGTAAGGCTGCGAAACAGGCCTTACACTCCTCAGAACACGGCAGGACGAACACTGAGAACTTAGCCTCAATGGCCCTGATCCAAGCATCCGCAGCTAGAGGCTCCTTGGCCTCCTCGAACGTTGGGGCGTAGAAGTGCTCATACTTCGTGACCAAGGGTTGGCCATCTTGATTTCCCCCATGTGGCGGTTGCTGCAGCTGCAAAGCTATCTGCTACTGTGTCTGCAAGATCTAACGCATCACCTCAGTTTGGGTGGCGATGAATTGTTCTTGTATCGTCATGTTGGGAGGCGGTGGTGGATCACCACTCCCATTTGCACCAAAACCATTCGGGCAGGTGCGTGTCGGTCCCACCATCTGAAATTCATGGAGTTTTCATTAGCTACATATTCATAAGCCTGCTCATAATTAACAACAAGAAGAATATGTAAGACGAAAAACTCGTAAATGGCAACATTTTCAGGAACCAGACAGCGCAGCTGAGTTGGTGAAAAATTAATAACTCTCTGCCCATTCATGGAAAAGTTCTCATTTTTGGTCAGCAAGTGTCGAATTTCGTAAGCTCCAACATTTGTATTCAACACCGAGTCAAATTCCAACATTATCATGCTCGAAAAATTTTGTAACCGAGGTTCTGCCTATGAGAGACATGGGTACCCATGGGTCCCCACCGGCCAGGGTCCCAGGGGCCCCTGACAAGTGGACCCGACCTTACAAGTGGGCCCAGCGACCTTATCCGCACCTTTGAAGACACCACGACGTAGCGTGCCGCCGCCTGTGGACTCCGAGTATCACGGGATACTCCTTGTAATCCGGGAGATAAGCTTCCCACAGTTGTAACCAACCCCGACACGGGTCAACCGACCTGCGCATGTAAACCCTAGCCCGTCCCCCCATATAAGGCGGCCTAGGTCTCCATGCACAGGAACAACTCATCCTCGCATAATCCACCACCAAACTAGACGTAGGGTTTTACTCTCCGGAGGCCTGAACCAGTCTAAAACCCCTTGTCTCCTTGTTCTTTGCCGCCATACTCGCCTAGTTCCGTGTGCATCCCGTGCATAACCACCTACGCTCTTAGGTCCCGATCCTCCATTTACCTGCAAACCTCTAGGGCAACCCCCTAGCGGATCTATCTAGGTCTCACACCCTGACTGTTGGCGCGCCAGGTAGGGGCGATCGGGAACTCGCTGTGCAGCATGGTGGCCCAATCTGGCATCGTCTTCCCGGCGAGCATGGCGGCCTTCCTCGCCGACCTCGTGGAGATATGCTTCGGATCCTTCACATCGACTTCTCCTGCTCCGGCAGCCTCCACTCCTCTGGTGTCCTCTGAGCAGGTCGTCACGGCGTCCACCGCCGTCTCTATCCTTAGGAGCCTTGTATCACAATAAAGCTATGTACTCTATCCTTTGTAATTCAATATATATATATATAAAGTTCCCTCTTTCGATCTGCTTGTTCTTCTGTTCACCCCTCCCCTTCGACGCGCTCGGGGGCTTGGCCTTAAGCTCGGCCCTTCACGCTCGGGGGCTTGACTTTAAGCTCGGCCCTTCACGCTCGGGGGCTTGGCTTCACCAACCTAAAGGTCGTTCGACCTGGGGTTTCTACCTCTCTTCTTTTTATCAGTGTTCCCTTACCACAACTTTTTGTACGCCTTATAAACATTCCTAGGTCGTGGGGTTGCTCGACCTTGGGTCCCTGACCCCCCTCCGCGTGCCGACTGCACGTAAGCCTCCACGCCGAGCCGTGTAGTCGGTAAGCCGTTCCTCCACTGAGTTGGGTTAGCGGGGGGAAAGGGGTTCTTGCAACCTCATTGCTTTTGTGTTCTTATAAGGAGTATACGAAGTCAAATAAGGGATCACGTTAACTTAATTAAACATGCCTTTTTCATTCATGCAAGGTTTATATTACATCAAAAGGGTCCACGACCCATTGTTTCTAACTGTTTGCCACATCCTAAATTACATCTCCAGGTCTATCTTCTTCATAATTTCATCTGCAGCGGCCTGGATATCTTCGCTGCCCACCAGCTGCGACAAGGCGAGCTCCTCTTTGACCTTCTCAAGGTCGAACGACGGCTCATGGTGCTTCACCGTGGCCAGCGCTGTAGCAGTGGCGAGCTTGCCGCTGTCTATCAGCAAGGTCTTTATGCGACCTTCCGCGTCCTCCAGCCGCGCGACGAGCTCCTGTGGACCGCCCTCGACCTTCGGGGCGTACACGTCCACAAGGTACTCGGCGGCCTCCTTGAGGTCGTCCAGCTTCTTCTCAAGATCTGTAGTCATCTCTTGATGATCAATAAGGGTTTGCATTGCCCGACCAAGGTCGATCTCTAGATCCCTGCGCACGCTAAATTCATATGCAGCTTTACGAGTGAAGTAAGACTCACTGGCGACGACCTCCTTGTGCTTCTCCTTGAGGATCTTCACCTGCTCTTTGGAGTCCTTGAGGTCCTTCTTCAAGGTGGTCTCCCTTTTCTTGGCATCTACACAAGTCAAGGTCAGGATGGGTTCACTGCGGCGCCAAAACATAAAGACCAAGGGCGTCCTACGACGTACCCGCGGTGGCGACCTTCAGTTTGTCCTCCACCTTCTTCGCCTTCAGCTTGGCAGCCTCCAGCTCTTGCTTCAAGGCCTCCATCACCTTGTCCTTCGAGGTCGCCTCGTCCTTGAGGCGCTGTACATCCTTTGCAGCCTCAATCCTGGCCTGGAGCACGGCCTCCCGCATTGCGGCCGGCTCCGCGTGAAGCTTGGCGCCCTCCGTCAGCAGAGCCGCCCTACCCTACGCTCGCTCGGCAAGGGTCTACATCCACACGTTATACAACATCGTCATGTCAACGCGCCTAAGTGAATTGAAGGCCTAGCCCCAAAGGTAATATTGACTCACCATGAGTGTCATGCCGATCATCTTCGCCGCCTCCGTGATGGTCGCCTGCGCTGTCTTGAAGTCGGCAAGGTCCTTGGCGTCGGTGATGACATCATCCTCCCATGGAGTGCTGGTGTAGAGGCACTAATGCCGCTCGTCCTCCTCGCTTCACCTCCGGTCTCCACCAACCTCGTCTCCGGCAGGCTTGACTCGGGCGGGTGTTGCTGGTGCAGGCCTTCCTCCTGCTGAGCGCTCTCAGCAGCAACCTTGACAGCCGCCGATGATGTTGCCCCCACGGTCTCGGGGACCTTGCTGGTGACATCCCCGCCCGAGGTCGCCAGTGACTGCCCCACCAGCACCTTTTCAATCTTCCGCCCAAAGGCCTCTTGGCCTGAGGCGTTCTTGCTGCTGCCCGACAGAGCAGGAATCCCCTTCCCAAGGTGCACGAATCCGTCGGTACAGACGTACTCAACAAGTTGTAAAGATGAAGCACAGCATAAAATCAAGCTCGACAACATACCCGCTACCGGTCTTCAACTTCATCGACATCGGCCTGGGTGGCGCCCGCCTTGGCTTCTTCTGCGACCCTTGGTCGCTCACGCTTCTGAGCTCGGTTTCGGCTACTGCTCGCCTACAGCGCCGAGTGTGGTGTCCTCTCTCCCCGCGGCCGCTACGTCGCCCGACCCTCCGGCAACGTCGTGCGATCGTGCATCGTCCTGCTCCTTGAAGACAACCTTGGTGCTAGTCGTTGCCATCTCTGACGATGCAGTGGTGTCCTTCCTCTTCCTCTTCTTCTCCACCTCAACGGTGGCAGAGATGATGTTGACGCCCTTGTGCGCCAGGATCTTGCCAGCGACGGACCGTGTCCGCCGGGTTGTTGGTGCGGAGCTCGCCACGGGCGGATCCTCATCATCACTACCCCCCACCGATGAGTCGGAGAGGTAGTTCTCCAATAACTCTAGCGGTGGAGCCTGCATGTCCTCCGCCGCCCGGACCTTGAAGTTGCGTTCGCCCTCGTCTGCGAGGGGAGCCGGGCTCCAGAACAAGCCTTCACGACCCTGCCACAGGTGACCTTCATCTCAGAAACAGGGGAATGCAAAAACAACAAAGGAATCAAGGTCGATCAGTGACGTACCACGTCGGCGGGCCGCGTGAGGGAGAATGCCTTAGGGCACGTCCGGTTCCGGATCACCCCGTTGAAGAGCTCCCTAACCCGCGCCACCATCTCCTGCTTGGAGACCTTGCGCTGCTGTACGCGGGTTGGGTCGGTTTGGCCCTAGTACTCGTAGGCCGGGTGCACCCAATCCTGGATCAGTTGCAGCAACCTCCGGCTGAAACTGATGGCCACCACGCCACCCGTCAACCCTTCTTCCTTCCACGTCTTGAGGTCCTCCAGCAGCGGCTTGATGGAGTCCATCTCCCGCGATGTTAGCTGGTTGGTCCACTCCGGCACCGGGACCGGCGCGAGCCCCGACCTAGTGGCTAGCGCCGGATTCGGGTTGTCGATGTAGAACCACCCTCGCCTCCAACCCTCGGTGTTGTCCGGCAGCTCCATGTCAATGTACACCGTCTTCATGTGACGGCGTAGCATGAAGCTGACAGCCCCGACGACGCCATTCTTCCCCGTCTTCTTCACCTCAAAGAAGTACCACCACAGGTCGAAGTGTGGTGGTATCCCCAAGTATGCCTCGCACAAGTGGATGAACGAGGAAACTGTGCTGATGGCGTTGGGGATGAGGTGTACCAGGTCGATGCGGTAGAAGTGGAGAAGCCCGTGGAAGAAGTCGCCCGCTGGGACTCCGAATCCACGCTCGATGTGTGTAATGAAGGCGACGGTCTCCCCGGTCCCCTCAGAGGGGAAGGCTTCGCCAGTGGCTGGCCTCCAGCCCACCTACTCCCGGGGCTTCAGTAGCCCACGCTCCACCAGACTCTTCAGCTGCGCCTCCGTCACCATCGAGTGCTCCCAAACCTTCTCTGGCGGCGGCGCAAGCTCTGGGGCCATTTCTTCTTCGTTGAAGCCCGTTGATCTAGTTCTAAATACCACCAAGGACTTCTGGTGCATACGGCGGCGCTGGGCGCAGTGGATCTAAGCACGGCGGCACCAGCGAACTGTGCGCTAAAGCTCTTGGCGGCGGATCGCAAACCCTAGTTGCCGCGGGGAGTGGAAGGGAGTGGGGTCCTCGACCCCTCACTCAGCCTTTTATAACTGGGCCGCACCAGGGCGGCGGGCTGCGGTGCCCCAAATGTCCCTTTAGATTCGGTGACGTTCACGGCGACCCAACGGCTAAATCGCCCAACGGAAACATCGCCTAAACGGCCCTTTCGGCCTAACGACCCCAGGCAGTAATGGCTTGTGCCGTTCGGGAATCTATATTCGCCGGCCTTCTGCCCAACAGACCGGCGTCCATGGACTCGTTATGCCCTACTTCAAGCCTCTTCCCTGTCATTCCTTCAAGGTCTTTTGGCCTCCTGCGACCTCCGGGTCCATGATAACACCCTCTCAAGGTCGACAGGCACTACCATTTAGTAGGTCGCCTCAGTTGTCACTCATGGGCTCACACACTCATTCACAACCTTCGGGTCAAGTAGCACCTCCCTGAGGTTGCTAAGGTCCTGCTACCTCCTAATGTTGCCTTAAATGGCTATACCAACGGCCCTGTGCTTAATGGCTCTACTGCCCGTTGGCGACCTCTTGGTCAAGTAGCACCTCCACGAGGTCGCTAAGGCCCCGCTGCCTTCTAGGTGGTGTAGACCTAGAGTTTCCAGGCTGACTACCTGTGTTATGTCACTGCACAACGGCCATGCCGACCCAGGTCGACACGGGTTCCTCGTCTCTACGAAAGGCCTCCCGAAGGTCGGCGTGCTATTACAGCCCTGCCGGGCCCTTGGTATCCGTACCATTGCGGCCTGGGCGCCCTTACAATCACCAAAATCATGATACTCCTCATGAAAACCTATATTTATAGCTTCATAAGCTACAAGGAGTTTGGCACTTGGCCAAATTACAAGATACAAAGATATTAAAGGTCCTGAATTACCTTCCAAGGTGCTTACGACTGAATCTACACTAATAAGGCTTGTCGCAAGCTTTCTTCTAGCTTCAGGGCCAACTCGATGACCTCTCCTGCTACTGGTGAGGCAGCTACCACACAGCCACCTCTACTCGCGCACCAACCGGTCTCTTGCAGCACCCAACATCAAGTCTGAGCTTGGCCGCAAAATTGCAGAAGGTCCGAGCTTTAACACCAACCTCGCCGGGTGGAGCGCCGCACCCACCTGCATCACCTCAGGCCTGAAAGTGTTAGGGTCGATGATGCAGCAGCTGCTTCATACTCCTCCTGGGTTCCTCGGCAGGACTGGGAGAAGAGGCCGATCGAGTTCTTCGAGCCTCGCAAGCATTCTTCTAGCTCCAAGCATGAACTACATCAACCCTACACTCTGGAGGGCGGACACACGCCCACGGCATGGCAATATTACTACACTAGATCATCTTGAATCGCCTTTGAACATTGGTATGATTTGCTTCAAGCCTTAGGTATCTATTTATACCATCAAGCAACTACCATTCAGTCTTATCCGCAAGCAAGCTTGTGTGGCGCCTGCATCCTCAAGGTCACTGCACACTCGTGGAACACGAGGTCACTGTTCGCCCATGAGGGGCATCGGTGCGCCTATCCCCTACCTGACCACATCTTGGAGCACCTTTTGTTTTTTGTGGGTGATTGCGACCTGTGCTACGTCTGCAAGCCGGCCCGTGACCGTACAGTACACGCGTGACTCTGGTTACGCCAGACCTGTTGCCTGCTGCCCTCTGCATGATTCTGGAGCTCTTGTCCTCTAGCGTCGACACTACAAGAGCATTTGTTTCCTAAGCAGAAGGTCGTAGGTTCGGATTATTTCTCTTCTTCTTCTTTGGAGCATCAAACCGGCCATCTTGGTCGCTTTACTGCTCGGGGGCTACTACACTAGTGCGTCTTCGACACCCTATTTTCCTCAGGTCGCCTCGACCTAATGGAAGCTCGCTTCCATCGCTTCTCTGCTCGACCTACCCTTGGTAGGCTTGTTGACCGTTCTGAAGGTCGTGACTGCTAGCACAACACCCCTGACTCAGATCAGGTTGGCGGTTCTGGAAGATCTACGCCTCGCCTTCACTTCGACCTTTTGGTACTTCGACCCAGAAGCTCGATGTTCAACTTCGTGCGCGCATCGGAGGGGTTTCTTTTTGATCCCCGTGCACCGTTCATGACCACGACGGTGCCGTGTCTTCTCTACCCTTCGACACGACCTTGCCTCGGCCATTACGCCTACATGTCGATTGGGGGCTTGAGAGACATGGGTACCCATGGGTCTCCACCGACCAGGGTCCCAGGGGCCCTAACAAGTGGACCCGACCTTCCAGAAGACCCGCCGACCTTACAAGTGGGCCCAGCGACCTTATCCGCACCTCCGAAGACCGCGGGCGACCTGATCAGGATCCCAGAAGACCCGCGAAGCCTCGGCGTGCAAGTCAAGACACCACGACGTAGCGTGTCGCCGCCTGTAGACTCCGAGTATCACGGGACACTCCTTGTAATCTGGGAGATAAGCTTCCCACAGTTGTAACCGACCCCGACACGGGTCAATCGACCTGTGCATGTAAACCCTAGCCTGTCCGCCCACATAAGGCGGCCTAGGTCTCCATCCATAGGAACAACTCATCCTTGCATAATCCACCAACAAAATGGACGTAGGGTTTTACTCTCCGGAGGCCTGAACCAGTCTAAAACCCCTTGTCTCCTTGTTCTTCGCCGCCATACTTGCCTAGTTCCATGTGCATCCTGTGCATAACCACCTACGCTCTTAGGTCCCGATCCTCCATGAACCTGCAAACCTCTAGGGCAACCCCGTAGCGGATCTGTCCAGGTCTCACTCCCTGACAGACTAGCTGTTTTGACAGGAGGCCGAGGTGCAATAAATTTGTCATAACTCTCAAGGTCCGTCCACTTCTGGGACCAGGGAGTTCCTATGCTCACACGACCGTGACTGTGCTGCCACACCCCGAGCACCCGGGTGGCCTGTGCTTAGCATGGTGTTCTTTGGGCACCACGGTGTGGAGTCGCTAGAGTCCGTGGCTCTGTGGATCCTACACACCTTCTCTGAGCAGCACCCGAACGAGGTGATGCTCACACTGCTGGGTTTGTTCCTGGCACTGGACCCGCACAACTCGGACTGGCTGGAGTGTGTTTCGCTCACTGAGGTTTTGCTCACCGCTGACCCTTCTGAGGTCACGGTGCGCAAGTTGCTGAGGCTACTAGAGGTTGTCTACAACATGCAAGTCTTCCATCTCTCCACTGAGGGTATCCTCTTTGTTGTGCTTATGGACTCGACAGCTATGAGGGACATCCTCTCATGGGACTTGTAGCAGGAGTGGCAGACTTCTACTCACCTCTAGTTGGAGGTTGTCACTCTGTAGGATGAGCATGTCCAGTGGCACCTGTAGCGCGATGACTATGTACAGCAGCTTTACACCAGGGACCACGAGATTGACATGCTGCGTACCGAGTGGCCCCACTCTGAGGCCCAGTGTTTGGACTTGGTGCAGAGTGTTGAGGAGATGCAGAACCAGGTTCTAACATCCCAGAAATTTAGGAATGTGAAAATGTGAGAAAATTTGAACTTTTGATTATTTGTTGAGTGGCACCTTAATTTAAACCCATTTCTAGCCCCTTATTTAAATTCTATATAAATAAAACCCATTTATAAAAATATAAATTCAAATTACGGTTTAAATATGTGATTTGGATTTTATGGATTTTATTTGGATTTCTTTGAGTGTGTTATGAATTTGAATTAATTCAAATTCAAATATAAAGTTTAAACTATATTCAAAACTAATTTCAAAACCTATCTAGCTAGCATGGGCTGCTAACCCCTAACTAAGTCTACCTATACCCCTCCATCTCTCGGCCTGTGACCACACGTTCACCCTGACCATCTTCGCGGCCCAACACCTCCAACCCAAGGAGGCCAAGCTCCGCCTCATCTCATCCTCCGCCGCGCTTGTCTCGCAGACAGGTGGGGCCGCACCCGGCGCTCCTGCTCTTCTTCCACCCCGCGCCGCGCCGCATCACCGTGCCGCACCACCTCACGGCACTACACCGTACGCCTACGCACCGGGCCGCACCACCCTGCCTCGCTTGCACGCACACCGAGAGGCTGGCATGCACGCCAAGGCGGGCCCCACGCGCTGTCCCTCGCGTATTCGCTTCTTTTCCACTGACCAACCCGCGCGCCAAGCCATGCCAGTGCCGTGCAGCGTCGCGCCTTCGCCGCCAAGGCAAGGGGGAACACCCATGGCCCACGCGGTTTCCCGGTCCCCTTCACCCCCGCGCGCACCAAAAACCCCAAGGCCAAGTCCCATTTGGTCCTGTCACCATTTGGGGATCTTTTCCCCATCCTCTGCTCTGCCGCCGAGAAGCGGGAGGAAAGGAGGAGAAGGGGGAAAGAGGAAGGAGGAGAGGCATGTGACCACAGCGCCATCGTGCTGAAGCTGAAGCCGCCCAGTTCGGAGCTGCTCGTGTGAAGAGGGAGGCCGTCCGTGTCAGAGCTATCGCCGGAGTAGAGCAAGGACATGCCACCGAGAACACCGCCGCCTCTTCACCAACGCGATCTTCGCGGCCACGCCTTCACCTACGCCCCAACGTGAGCTAACCACCCGCCTTGCTCTCTCTTCCCCTGCCTTGATCTGCTCATGGTGAAGCACCGGTCTTCGAGCTGTGCTCTGCCGCGCATGCGCCGCCGTGGCGTACCCCAACGTTGCGCCGGTCCACGCCGCCCCTTTTTCCACCTTGCTATCACGAGCTTGTGTCCGGCCTTCGCGTCGTGGTTCTTCTGCAGGAACATGATCTGCCACCGCTGTCCGCATCGCACTGCGGCCTTGGCTCGCCAAGTGCCCGCGCGCACCGGCCGGCCGAGTCGCGGCCAGGGAAGGCCCTGCACTCGCGCTCGTGCCCAGGCAAGAACACCTACGTGCTAGCCGTGCCGCGCTGTTGTCTTCTGCCGGTGCTTGTGCTCGTGCCGCTCCTGTATTTCATCATGCACCGCTGCTAGCTCGCCGTCGTCGTCTCCGCCGCGACACGCTCGGAGCTCTGATGCGCCGAGCGCGTGTTCGTGCGCGCAAGCGAAGTTTAGCAGCCGTGTGTTTGTGTATGTGCGTGCGCATGTATTTGGTCCCCGCGCACCCCAGCGCAAGGCCAGAAATTGCGCCAAACCTTGGGTACCTCCGCCACCGCGTCACTGCTGCTTTCACGCCGAGAGCCCCGCTGCGCCGAGTCCTGCGCCTGCCCAAGAGCTCCACCCCGATGGCTGAGGCTGCGCTGGAGAAACCGCGAGCACCTAGGGGTCGCTGACGTCCGCTTGCACGAGCTCTAGAGTCGCCGTCGTCGCCAAACGCCATTTGCCGTCGCCGCCGTACTCGCGCCGGGGCACGCCGATGCACGCGCGCGTGGCGAAGGGGCGCCCATGCGCCCCAGAAATTTCCAGGGGCCTCCACCGGACTTATCTGCTGTGAGCCTGAGGGCCTCCACCGGCACCCCTTTTCCTTTTTTCCGGTGGACTCTGTTTTTAATTCAGGGAGGTTTGTCGGACTTTGCTCAATTGGCCCACTGGGCTGAGTACATTGGGCCTAGTTCGGCCCACTAACACTTTCAGCCCAATAAAGGCCCACTAACCCAGTAGCTGACATCATGATGACGTCATGCTGACATCATGGTGATGTCATGCTGACGTCATCACATATTTTCAAAATAAAAATCCTTTTTTGATTTATAAATGAATTTGAAAATTAATTTATAAATCCTTTAACCTTTGAAAATTCATAACTAATTAATTATAACTCCGACAAATATGAAACCAATTTCATAATTTTTCTAAAAATGAGACAGTGCTGATTGTAGATAGTTTGGATCTCTTTGGATCTCTTAAAATTGGGTTTCTTTGGATTTATGCTTAGTTGTTTGCCAGTAATTTAGCATCTCGTATCTCGTGCTGCACAGACCCGAGCTACGATCCGGAGGAGGCCTACGACCCCGACTTCAACCCAGACTAAGACTACGGATGCCAACCAGGTGTCATGTCACTCCCAACCATATAGATCCTATGCATGCTTTAGTTGCTAGTGCTTAATTACTTTTTATGCATGTTTTTGAATTGCATAGACTATTGTTAGCCGTGCCTTGGAATTGTTTTATCCTGTCCTTGAACTACCTACTTTTGGAACTAGCTACAGACCCCTAACTAGTTCCCGACTTTATTCATCCATATATTTTACCCTTAGTTATGGATGGATCTCAGGTTTGGACCGAGATTGGGAAATCTCGGTATTCTAGCGTGTGTTTTGGGTTAGTGTGTATCCTTGACATGTTGCCGCGGGAGTGAGCCGCTTTGGTTACTTGTGAATGCCTGACTAGGGGAGATGCGACCTGGCCTCCCGCCCTAGCGGCATGTCGGACGGTGGGAGTCGGTGAGTGCTCGCTCTTGCAATTAAGGACCGATCGACAGTTTAACTGTGATCTTTGGGCTATTTTTGTACAAACCATTCGCTCACATATGGGCGGGGTTCGGTTCGAGAACTAGTTGGTGGTTGGCACTCAGCTTGTAGGAGGACCGGTGTGGTCGTGTGAGGGGGATGGTTTCACAGCTTCGAGGCCCTGCTGGCAAGTTTCGCACCCCAGTTCAGGACGAGTCAGGCTCGGCGAGGCAGGAGAGTGCCACCCACTGCTAGGTCTCCAGTCGTTAGGTAGGGATGTGGATCAGAGGCATCCGTTTTTGCCCTATCCGGCGGGTCCAGTTGTACAACCTCTGCAGAGTGTTAAACCTATAGCTATAGTCCGTGTCCACTGGTATGGATAGCCCACGGGTCTGTTACTCTGGCTAGTCTCTTCTTGTGCTGCTTTCTCTCCCCTGTGTGTGTGAGCCTGACTTCGTGCCGTTGAGACGTGGGGATAGGAGCTGGTGACCACACGTCACAGATGAGAGTGGGATGTTGTGTCTCAGTTGAGATCCAGTGCTTGGTGTTCTTTCCTTGTTTGGTGTGTCGACCCCGGAGGCGTTGTCCTCGGAGGTGTGGATCTCCTCGGAGATGGTGACCTCTCGGCATTTCTGCAATCCTTGATGTTGCTACCGCTACTTGCATAACCTACTACAGCCATAAATAGGATTATTCATGCATAATAGATTTATTCTCTTTTGCTTATGCTCTTTGTTAGGAAGCTGACATGACCTACTCGCTTATCGAGTAGATGATGGGTTTTCAGACCAGGAGCCGGACTACGACTTTGAGCAAGATGGATGGGAGGACTGAGGTTCGCCCTACACTCGAGCTTGCCTGCGGATATGGAGTCTACTTCGCTACATGAGAGCCGCTGCGTAGATGTTTACTCTGTTTGATTCAGTCCCGTTGGACTTGTACCCGGCATGTGCCGTAATGCTGTACACAGATGCTTAATTATTATAATATTATTATGTGGACCTTCATATATTTCCTTCTGTTGTATGGTTTTCATTACTTTCTGAGATAGGGATTTGCACGTGATAGCCTCCTGGGACTATCATAGAGGTGCAGGGATCGGGTTCCCTTCTTTGGAAACCCGGTTCGTTTCAGTTGGCATCAGAGCCGTACTTGACTGTAGGACGAGCCTAGCAACGGACGATAGTATAGGAAAGCTAAAAACCTTGTGCTCTATATACAATCCATGAAATTTTATATAAGTACCTTGATCTTTACTATAAATACGTTGATTAACTTTACTAACTCTTACTGACTTCCCTAACAACGTGCAGATGGACCAGCTGACGTGGATCCCCCTCAAGACCGACGGCTAGTGGGCCGGAGGGTTCTGCAAGATCCTCAAGAACTACTTGGAGACAGCTGGAGTGGAGACAAGTGAGGTGCTCTACGAGGGACGCACCACTGCAGCCGTGGACCAGTCACCGACAGAGCTGACCCTGAAGATACCAGCAGACCCCCGTGTGCCAGAGTTCTCAGAGGTCAAGGTCTTGTGTTTTGACAACTCCACCCTGGAGGCTCACCAGTGTTGTGCTAGGCTCGTGCTGAAGAAAGTGTGCCAGTAGTTGTAGCAGAGGTTGAAGGATACACCTTTCGGAGTCCTACCGACAGCAGTGTACGACCACAGTAGGTGGCACAAGGACGAGATAGCTTACACCGAGGAGAACATAGAAGGCAAGGATGAGAAGGAGCAGATGGCCAGCAGGTTCATTCAAGCTCAAGACCAGGCACTCTACTGGGTCGATTCAGAGATAGTGTTTCTGAGGCAGAAGTGGGACGACACCTTGGGACAGAACGCCCAGTTGGAGAGAGAGAGCAACCACCTGGAGTTCTTTCTCAACGAGGCACACAGGAGGAACATACAGATCACAGAGTGGGGACTCGCAGCTGCCAGAGCTAGAACAAAGAGGGATGCTTTGGAGATAGCCACCTTGAAAGCAAGACTGGAGGAGACACAGACTGCCCTGAGAGAGTCGGAGGCAGCAGCCAGAGAGGAGAGGTTGAGACTGCGAGAGAAGGAGTACTTGGTTGAGTCACTGGAAGCAGCTTGCACAGACTACCAGTTGAGGCTGTGGGGACATGAGGAGAGACTGACACAGAACTATAATCACTTATGGCACTTGGGAGGTAGAGTGTACGAGGCACAGGATACAGCTAGCCGGACCAGCTCAACGTGGAGAGACTCAGACCAGAGGTGGGTGACAGAGCTCAGAGAGGTTGCAGAGTTGGTACCATCGTAGACGAGGCCTAAGTTGAGGACTGAGACATTCGAGCTACCACCTACTCAGCTTCCAGCACAGCCACCCTACCCGAGAGGCAGTACCAACACACCTGAGATGAATAGAGCTTTGGGAAGCTTGGCAAACTACTTCAACCTCCCAGAGATTGAGATTACAGACTACCCAGGAGTGAACAACCCACCGTTCTACTCGGTTCCACCCAGTCCGAAGACAGTGTCACCACCTTACTCACCAGCTACAGTTCAGAGGCAGGCACCTTGAGGGGATGATCCTGTAATCAGCTAGAGTAGAGTTCTTCATGTTGATCATGTTTGGTTGACCACCCTATATGTATCGCGTAGTAGTTCTCATGCTTCCGTGTAATCTCAAAGGTTGTGGAGTAGGCCTCGAGATACACACCTTTTGTATGGTTATCAGTGATTGGAGTTATCGATCTTTTGTCAGAGTTTATGCTTCATATATGCTTGTGTGAAATTGTTTGTTGTTAGGTAGATACTCCTTATATGCTTAAGTAACTTAAAGTTAATTTCCGACAACTCGTTTCTCACGATCTCAAACTCTTGGAACAGATGTCGGGGGTGAGAAGGTCGGGAGGGCTCCTACGCCGTTTCGAGGAGGCTGCCAGGGAGGACGCCGAGCAGGAGGACGTCCCTCTCCCCGCTAGAGGTCGAGATCATGGCTGCCGTGGAGTCCGTGCCCCACGTGGCGGACGCCGTGGTGGACACCGCAGCGGGTGAGGAGGTCGAGGAGGCCGAGCACTAGTTGACCCAGAGGTGGAGGAGCCCGAGCAGGAGGCTGAGTCTGAGCTAGAGTAGGAACCGGAGTAGTCAGCACTACCGCCCAACCTAGCAGCAGTGATGGCACTTCAGACCTAGCTGATGCAGACGATAGCCAACGTTGTGGTTTAGAACAACAACAACCGGAGGAACGTCAGGAACCAGCCGGAGAGCTTGTAGAAGAGAGTGGAGGGTTTCTCCAAGCTGCACCCACCGACCATTGACAACTCACCAGACCCGCTTGTGGCCGACAACTGGTTGAGGGAGATCGAGAAGAAGTTGGAGCTCATAGACCTTACAGAGGAGGATTGTGTGTCAGTTGCTGCGCACCAGCTGGTCGGCACCGCAAGAGCTTGGTG